>OX155899.1:33899288-38899288 GCA_944588485.1 Phosphuga atrata
GATTACAGAAGAATCTCTCCATAGAATAACAGTAAATATTTTTTTTTTCTTTATAAAAACACGTTGAATTAATATAAGAATCAATTATGTAATGAAATATTTTTTTGTAGGCATGTTCTAAGTTGTTCCAAACAACTTTGGTAGAAATTCGCGACAAGATTGATCCAGTCTTAAATAGTACATTAAGCAAAGAGGATATTAAAAAGGAAGAAACTAAAACTAGATGGGAAAAGGATACAAAGGAAGCAGCCTGCAAGACAGAACTAATAGAAATTGATTGTAATGAAGAAAAATCTGATGTTAAGTAATTTAATATTTAATAGTTGATTTAGTTGTAAGTTTATCCTACACAAATAAAAATAAAGAAACGGACGATTCTCTTGAGTAATTTTATTATAGTTTTTTGTTTAGTATACAAATTATGTATATGTTTTTATTTATAAATCATGTAACCGTAACCATAAATGTAAACATAATCTAATCTTTTCTGTCAGTCTACTGGTATATTTCCCAACGTGTAGCCCAGGCCCATACGGGAGGGTGGTTGTGCAATTTGATCGTTAAGTGGGACAATTTGAAAATGCACTCGTCTAGAATGTATGGCGACTTAATCGCTACTCTAGCAAGTTTTTCAGTGAACTGTTTAATTTTTAGTTTATTAAAAATTACGTATATGTAGTGTCTGACCGAATATGGATTTTCAGCCGAAAATGAACATTACAATATTAATATTTCCGCTGCACACTGAAATCCTTTTGTTTTTTTACAACTAGGGAGAGAAAGAGCAAATATAGGCTTTAAAAGAAAGAAAAAAAACATGACAATTCCATTAGAGGATACAAAATTTTGTGTATTTCTGATTGTATTGATTGATTATATAATTAATTATCGTATGACGATCTACAAATTCACTCTTAAATGTAGGTAGAGTATGTACATATATATATATATATATATATATATATATATATATATATATATATATACATACATATATATATATATATACATATATATATATATATATATACATATATATATATATATATATAACTAACACTTTTACAGATTGACTAACAATTAAAGAACAAATATACTATACGAACGCATTTGAGATACAGGCTATGGTTATAAATCGATATCCAGGGAGGTCAGCCAATTCACGGCAGCAGGAGTGGCATTCAGAATCTCGCTCCATTCTCCTTCAAATTTTCTTATTGGGCACTCGTGGGCTATGTGAGCTACAGTTTGATCTGGCGCTCCACAGTCGCATTCCTGGGAGTCCGAGAGTCCCCACCATCCCCCTACAGCATGGACTTGCATCTGGCATGGCCAGTCCTGATGCGGTTAAGGTTACACCATGCTTTCCTAGACATTTGCATTCCTGGAAAAGGGACGGTAGGATCCTCATGGTCATTATGGCTAAAATCGTGATTAGATGTCCATTTGGTTTTCCAAGCTTCTCTGATATGAAATGGCTCTTGGTCGGTTAGTACCTTATCTTGCCAAATGGGTTTTCGGGATTTAAGACGACGGCCCGGAGCATTATCCAATATCGTGTGGATTGGTTGAATTCTAGGGTGTTTAGGATCGTGTAGTTTGTCCCATTCGCGAACAGCAGCTTGTTGTCTCCTCAGGTCTGGTGGGGCTAAATTTGTTAGTGCGTGAAGCCAGGGTACCGGAGTGGACTTTAGGGTTCCTGATATAATTCTCATGGTATCATTGAGGTGTACATCCACTTTGTTTGTATGAGAACTCTTGTACCACACTGGTGCACAGTATTCTGCCGTTGAGAGAACAAGTGATTGAGCTGCTGTTCGTAGTGTTTCTGCTTTTGCTCCCCAAGTAGTCCCAGACAGTTTTCTAATTATATTGTTCCTGGTTTTTAGTTTTTGCCCAGTTAACTCCAAATGTCTTTTATATGTTAGGGACCAGTCTAGTGTAACGCCAAGGTATTTGGGGTGGCTGTTGTGTTTTACTCTTTTACCACAGAATCTGACATTCAGCTCTTTATTTGCGAGGCGGTTATTAAGATGGAATGCACATATCTCGGTTTTGCTTGGGTTTGGGCATAGTCGCCACTGTTTGTAGTATCTCCCGATGTTTTCTAAGTCCGCCGTTAGAGTTTCCTCACCATCCTCAAGGAGCCTGCTTTGAGTGGCTATAGCGGTGTCATCAGCATAGCAGAACTTCCGGGAGTTGGTTGCCGGCATGTCACTGGTGTAAAGATTAAAGAGTATAAGATGGTGTATGACTTGCTAGTTGATTGTCCAAGAGTGACTTTGAAATATCGGTTTCTTAACATGTTTCCCATAAGCTTAGTTAACTTGGAGCAGGGTATTGCTTTCTTTAGTTTTAGTATTAGACCATCCAGCCATACGGTGTCGTATGCAGCCGTCAGATCAACAAATGCTACTGACGTTTTTAGACCCCTTTGGTATCCTGATTCGATGTATGACGTTAGGGCTAGGCACTTGCTCACAACAACTTCGGTTGGATCTGAAACCAGCTCTCTGTATATTAGCCTCTCCAGTAATTTATAGCAAACACTGAGCAGTGCGATTGAACGATAGCTAGTTGGGTCGTCACTTGGTTTCAGAATAGCAAGGGTCTGGGCTATTTTGAACTGTTCCGGGATTTGTCCCGTATTTAGTATATCTGTGAGGCAATTTCTAAGCCATTCTCTCGCAGGTTGTCCTAGGTGCCTTATAAACTCTGGGAACATACCATCCAGGCCAGCTGCCTTCCGTAATTTGAGTGTTCTTATGGCCTTGTTCAGTTCAGCGTTAGTGAAGGAGGAAGAGAAAAGAGGGTTGTCTTCAAGGCCTCTGTCAGTTATTTTAAGTTCTTCCTTTATCGCTTCTTCAAACTCTTTATGGATCGGTACATTTTCTGAACGTTGTTTAATATGCAACGCTACTTGGGAAGGGGTCACTTTAGGTTCTTTGGTAAGTATAGACGTGGCAGCTGCAAGTCGACGTAGAAGAGACCATCCCCTTCGGCTGGAGGCTGTAAAATCCATATTTTCTGTCGTACTTTCCCATCGCTCCCTTCTTTCATCGTTGAGCGAGTGCAATATCTGGATTCCCAGTTTTCTCATACTCTTTGTATAACGTTTCCGTGTTTTTATTCAGGGTATGTATTCTTTTCTATATCCCCGGGGTATGTTACGCTTAGCGCTTCCGATCAGTACGCCAGCAAATCTTCCATAGTTTTCTGATTTTAGTGAGATCCACCGTAGATGTGAGTCGACTTCTTTAGAATATGATGTCCAGTCCACCTTGCGAAAGTTCCATCTTGGTTTTGGTGTAGATTTTATCAAAGGTACCTGGATTCCGATATTGATAATAACTGGCCGGTGTTGACTGCGTGGGAAGCTTCGCAAGACCTTTCTTGTATGAGGTAGAGGGACTTGCATTGAATTGAATTTAAAATGAGGGGTCAGGGGTGAAAATTAAGATAGGGGTTGATTCAATTGAGATTAGGGAGGATTTAGATTGATAAGACTAGACAGACAAGACTAAACAGACAAGACTATACAGACAAGACTAGACAGACAAGACTAGACAGACAAGACTAGATGGACAAGACTAGACGGACTAGACTAAACCATTTTAAACCATTTGATGAGAAAAATCAAATCTGGTGTCAAAACAGCTCTAGCATGTACCCTAAGGGAGATACCGTCCGACCGCCTACCCCTCAGTAGATGACGTCATCCGCCGCGGCAGATATTACTAAACTAATTATCTCGATGCTAATGCTAATTGGTTGGTGTTTAATTTTATAAACGTAATAAGATTTTAATTTAAATAAAGTTTCAGTATTCGGTTTAGCATAGCCGGATGTTTATGCATACCAGTGTAATCAATTTCTTCGTTTTGTTTTTCGTATTTGTGCTTCGGTCAATCTACTGCCTGGGTTTTGCGATAAGACGCAGCTGGATGTTTTGTCAGACATAATTTCTTATCAGCGGTGCGCGAGCTGAGAAAATAATAAAATATGAAGTGCGGTCTAAATTCCCTGTTATTCGTTTTTATTTAATAAACACAATGGCGTGAAACATCTAGCGGGATATATAAGCAGCGAACTCTCTCATTCAGCAAACATTAGTTAAAACCCGTACCTACCAATCGCAATAAAGCGGCGGAGTCTGGTAATGGCGCCAAATTCAAAAATGTAGTTTAAGTTATGGGCAGTGTGTGCGCGAAGTGAGCAAACATTAGTTAAAACCCGTACCTACCAATCGCAATAAAGCGGCGGAGTCTGGTAATGGCGCCAAATTCAAAAATGTAGTTTAAGTTATGGGCAGTGTGTGCGCGAAGTGTGTTCCTTGTTCTTTTGTGTCGAATAGCTGACATATTGCCGCCCAATTTTTTAGAGAATCTTGAGTGTGGTTATCCCGATTAAATCAGCAGTTCTTATTGCTATATTATATATTTTATCATTTCGCTGAAATATCTTTTTTATTGTTTTAATAAAAATAATATAAATACTATTTCTTTTTCAGTTTTACATTAGTTAGGTTAGTGTTACATCCAGCATGGAAAGGTAATATATATAATCTTTTAACGTATACATATTTGGACATTCTACTTTCATGTTTTAGTGTCAATAAACTGACCTGTGATGTATGTCAGAAGACATTTGTGACTGTTTCTTCAAAGAATCGACATTTGAGAAATATGCATAATATGCAAGTGGGGAAAAATATGTTACAATGCATTCGTTGCTCCTTATGCCCAGAAGAAAAAAAGGAGGCATTTCAATACCATGAGCTTCTGCTTAATCATTTAACAGAGATACATGGTGTAACTATTAAACATCTGATTTAAGTTTTAGGAACATTGCAGAATTTGAATCGTGGATGTCAAAGGAAAATAGACAAGTTGATTATGCATGTGTTAGAAGAAACAAACTTAAAACTCTTTTAACTCTTAATAGAAAATATTCCAATTAAGTAGATTATAATTTTCTTATCTATTGTAGATTTTGGTGGTGCTTTGTTGTACTGTGACCTTCATAGATCTATTGAACCTCTTCCTCTATCATCCTACATCATTGGTGTACATACCCATTTAGTTCTTATCTACTATTACACTAAGCTCTATCTACTTTCTATTTTATATATTTTTGTTCCTCTTACATAAATTAGAAGGTATTGGTATAGCTTTTTTGGGGTTTTCAAAAACTTGAGGGGTTTCATATGGTGCGGGTGTGGTGGTGGAAATAATAATAATGATGTTGGAGAAAGTCACCCTGACTTAAGTGTTGAAGATTTCGCATTGGGATACATGAATGAATTCATGGAAAAGAAACTTAGAGATAACCAACATGTGATTTGTATGGATGGGACGCATGGAACAAATCGCTGTAAATTTGAATTGACAACTGTATTAATTAAAGATGAGGGAAATATGGGATTCCCAGTGGCATTTTTGCTTTCCAATAGATTGGATCAGGTGATTCAAAAAGTTTTTGTGAAGGCATTTAAAGAAAGATTGGGATGCAGCATTAATGCCAAATATATAATGAGCGACGATGATCCAAAATATTACAATGCATGGACAGAGGCCATGGAGACTGCGGAAAAGCCAAGGAGATTGCTTTGTACATGGCATGTGGTAAAGAATTGGAATATTCAAGGCAGATCGAAACTGACGAAGCCAGAAAATAAGTTGCAAATGAAGACTGAAATGAGAAAAATTTTGAAGGAAACGAAAATTGAAAATTTTGTTGCACAGAAGGACAAATATTTACAATATTTAAAAGATGAAGGGGAATTACAGTTTTTAAGTGACTTTAGCATAATACACTTCATAAATTTTGGAATGACTTAATTTTTATACATTTGTAGGTACTATTTTCAGGAAGATAGAATTAAGATGTGGGCTCATTGCCATAGAATCAATGCCGGAATAAACACCAACATGGCAATAGAAAGTTTACACAAAGTTTTAAAACATAACAAAATGAGAGGAAATCAAAATATAAGATGAAATCAATAATATTTTATCTTATATTGTAATTGTTAAATATATTATAATTGTTATTTATGAGTTGAAAAATTATTAGACATGTTGGAAGAGCTTGTTGAGGAGAAGATGTGGAAAAATATTGTAAATCAATAGCGACCAAATGCCAACAATTACTGCCATAGAATAATCGTTGAAGCTCATAAGAAGGCAGAAAAAATTACAGATTTTGTGGAATCTGTTAAATTTGGCAAATTTAGAGTCAAATCAACAACAGGAGACACATTTTATAGTATAACTTACAATGAATTGTGTGATGTGGATTGCCGAATGGGATATTGTCATAAATGCAAAGTTTGTTTGCATCAGTATATTTGTGAGTGTCCGGAGTTTTCTGTGAAGACTACCTTGTGCAAACATCTACATGCAGTTGTGCTGCATGAAAGGAGGAATAGTGAGTCTGCTGCATGTGTTCATGGTTTGGGAGAAGAAGACTCCAAAGGAATGTTATACATTCATGAACCCACAACAAGTAAAGTTAGATATCAAGAAGAACTATGCCAGTTTTTAGAAGAGAAAAATAATGAACCAAGCACATGTATTGATAGCGAAAGAAGGAAACAGGTGTGTTGAAGAAATTATACAAAAGATGTGGAATTATTTTAATATTAAATTTAAATATTTTTACAGATTGAACATGAAAATATTGTCAGTAAAGTGAAGGCCTTACAAGGGGAATCATTAGATGACTTTATAAACAATGCTTTTGAGAATTTGCAGCGAGACAAGAACAATGAAGTATCCAAGAAGAGAAAGATAGAGAAGTAGACATACTTTCCTAATAAAAAATGAAATGCTGGTAAGCGGCTTTCTTATCTAATTTTGTAAATTATTCATTTAACCATTCGATGTAATAGCCGTAAAAAAGATCAGTCATTTGGGGTTGTGACGGAGGTTGGCAGAGGATTAAAAAATTCTACTATACAACCTTCAAATCGACATTTGGAACTAGAGAATAATAGATATATTATGTATTGTAATTTTTTAAAGTATTATGTATTTAGCAATGTATTTTAATTTATTTAAGTATTATGTCTTTAGCAATGTATTGTAATTTATTTATGTATTATGTGTTTAGCAATGTATTGTAATTTATTTAAGTATTATGTATTTATTTAGCTATGTATTGTAATGTATTTAAGTATTATGTATTTATCTATTGTATTTCCTGTTTAAGGATGGATCAATCGTAATTACAATATTACATTACTTTCTTTTTTATGCTTGACAGTAGCATTCTCATTTACGTTAAATTCGTATATATATATATATATATATATATATATATATATATATATATATATATATATATAAATATTGTGCAAAACGATTTATCCAGGGGTAAAAAATCGTTTCAGCACCTCCAAGTGGTTTACCCCGGGTAATGCTAACGCTGAACGTAAACTATTTTGTAGAATTATAATTTCGTGCAAATTAAAAAAAAAAGTTATATTTATCAATAAAAGGAAAATGTATAATAAATTTCATATAATAATATAAAAATCATATAATTTTCTTTTTATTTTCAGAATAGTTGATTCTTCTGAAAACAACTATTCGACCTAGCATGCTATTCGACCCAAATCAACAATTACCCCCAACACTAAAAAATATACCTTAAATATCAACAAATTGATATATGGCAGACTTGATATATAGCGTGCAAGTTCCAAACGGTTCATTATTTCAAATATATTTTTGAATTTGGCGCCATTACCAGACTCCGCCGCTTTATTGCGATTGGTAGGTACGGGTTTTAACTAATGTTTGCTCGCGAAGTGTGTTCCTTGTTCTTTTGTGTCGAATAGCTGACATATTGCCGCCCAATTTTTTAGAGAATCTTGAGTGTGGTTATCCCGATTAAATCAGCAATTCTTATTGCTATAATATATATTTTATCATTTCGCTGAAATATCTTTTTTATTGTTTTAATAAAAATAATTACTATTTCTTTTTCAGTTTTACATTAGTTAGGTTAGTGTTACATCCAGCATGGAAAGGTAATATATATATATAATCTTTTAACGTATACATATTTGGACATTCTACTTTCATGTTTTAGTGTCAATAAACTGACCTGTGATGTATGTCAGAAGACATTTGTGACTGTTTCTTCAAAGAATCGACATTTGAGAAATATGCATAATATGCAAGTGGGGAAAAATATGTTACAACGCATTCGTTGCTCCTTATGCCCAGAAGAAAAAAAGGAGGCATTTCAATACCATGAGCTTCTGCTTAATCATTTAACAGAGATACATGGTGTAACTATTAAACAATCTGATTTAAGTTTTAGGAACATTGCAGAATTTGAATCGTGGATGTCAAAGGAAAATAGACAAGTTGATTATGCATGTGTTAGAAGAAACAAACTTGTAAATTGTATTGAAGTTGTTTATTACAATTGTAATCAACAAAAGTAACTCATTTGGTTCGTTGGTTATAATTTTATAATTAGAAGTTCAGAAATAATTTAAATATGTTAATTTAGGATTAAAAGCCAATGTACTGTAAGGGCTGAGAAGTTGGGGGGCAGTATTACAATTTCAGGAATGTGTCCATCAAGGATAATCGTGAAGATCTTTAGAAATGGTAATTTCTAATAAATTGTTTTCAAAACTATTCTATGAAAATTTTTAGGTTCACTAAGTGCGAAATTTATAGAAACACATGTTGGACATGGAGATGAATTTAAGACAAAGAGATTGCCGAAACAGGAACAGACAATGATAGTGGATCAATTACAGGCAGGAGTTTCTACAGAGAGAATACTAAATGATGCCAGGAAAACAAATGTAATTGAAGTGAACCGAATAAATTTAATTAGACGAGGGGATCTAGACTATTTAATGAAGAAATTTAACATTGATAAGAAGAGACATGCAGATGACACAATGGCTACAGCTTTAAAAATTGAAGAATGGAATAAAGAAGGGAAAAATCACACTTTTTTAGTTAAAAAAGAGGGTGAGTAAACAATTAACTCTTAATAGAAAATATTCCAATTAAGTAGATTATAATTTTCTTATCTATTGTAGATTTTGGTGGTGCTTTGTTGTACTGTGACCTTCATAGATCTATTGAACCTCTTCCTCTATCATCCTACATCATTGGTGTACATACCCATTTAGTTCTTATCTACTATTACACTAAGCTCTATCTACTTTCTATTTTATATATTTTTGTTCCTCTTACATAAATTAGAAGGTATTGGTATAGCTTTTTTGGGGTTTTCAAAAACTTGAGGAGTTTCATATGGTGCAGGTGTGGTGGTGGAAATAATAATAATGTTGTAGGAGAAAGTCACCCTGACTTAAGTGTTAAAGATTTCGCATTGGGGTACATGAATGAATTCATGGAAAAGAAACTTAGAGATAACCAACATGTGATTTGTATGGATGGGACGCATGGAACAAATCGCTGCAAATTTGAATTGACAACTGTATTAATTAAAGATGAGGGAAATATGGGATTCCCAGTGGCATTTTTGCTTTCCAATAGATTGGATCAGGTGATTCAAAAAGTTTTTTTGAAGGCATTAAAAGAAAGATTGGGATGCAGCATTAATGCCAAATATATAATGAGCGACGTTGATCCAAAATATTACAATGCATGGACAGAGGCCATGGAGACTGTGGAAAAGCCAAGGAGATTGCTTTGTACATGGCATGTGGTAAAGAATTGGAATATTCAAGGCAGATCGAAACTGACGAAGCCAGAAAATAAGTTGCAAATGAAGACTGAAATGAGAAAAATTTTGAAGGAAACGAAAATTCAAAATTTTGTTGCACAGAAGGACAATATTTAAAAGATGAAGGGGAATTACAGTTTTTAAGTTACTTAGAAAAGTAGGACTTTAGCATAATACACTTCATAAATTTTGGAATGACTTAATTTTTATACATTTGTAGGTACTATTTTCAGGAAGATAGAATTAAGATGTGGGCTCATTGCCATAGAATCAATGCCGGAATAAACACCAACATGGCAATAGAAAGTTTACACAAAGTTTTAAAACATAACAAAATGAGAGGAAATCAAAGTATAAGGTGAAATCAATAATATTTTATCTTATATTGTAATTGTTAAATATATTATAATTGTTATTTATAAATTTTTAGAGTTGAAAAATTATTAGACATGTTGGAAGAGCTTGTTGAGGAGAAGATGTGGAAAAATATTGTAAAGCAAGAGCGACCAAATGCCAACAATTACTGCCATAGAATAATCATTGAAGCTCATAAGAAGGCAGAAAAAATTACAGATTTTGTGGAATCTGTTGAATTTGGAAAATTTAGAGTCAAATCAACAACAGGAGACACATTTTATAGTATAACTTACAATGAATTGTGTGATGTGGATTGCCGAATGGGATATTGTCATAAATGCAAAGTTTGTTTGCATCAGTATATTTGTGAGTGTGCTGAGTTTTCTGTGAAGACTACCTTGTGCAAACATATACATGCAGTTGTGCTGCATGAAAGGAGGAATAGTGAGTCTGCTGCATGTGTTCATGGTTTGGGAGAAGAAGACTCTGAAGGAATGTTATACATTCATGAACCCACAACAAGTAAAGTTAGATATCAAGAAGAACTATGCCAGTTTTTAGAAGAGAAAAATAATGAACCAAGCACATGTATTGATAGCGAAAGAAGGAAACAGGTGTGTTGAAGAAATTATACACAAGATGTGGAATTATTTTAATATTAAATTTAAATATTTTTACAGATTGAACGTGAAAATATTGTCAGTAAAGTGAAGGCCTTACAAGGGGAATCATTAGATGACTTTATAAACATGTGGAATGCTTTTGAGAATTTGCAGCGAGACAAGAACAATGAAGTATCCAAGAAGAGAAAGATAGAGAAGCAGACATACTTTCCTAATAAAAAATGAAATGCTGGTAAGCGGCTTTCTTATCTAATTTTGTAAATTATTCATTCAACCATTCGATGTAATAGCCATAAAAAAGATCAGTCATTTGGGGTTGTGACGGAGGTTGGCGGAGGATTAAAAACTTCTACTATACAACCTTCAAGTCGACACTTGGAACTAGAGAATAATAGATATATTATGTATTGTAATTTTTTAAAGTATTATGTATTTACCAATGTATTTTAATTTATTTAAGTATTATGTGTTTAGCAATGTATTGTAATTTATTTATGTATTATGTGTTTAGCAATGTATTGTAATTTATTTAAGTATTATGTATTTATCTATTGTATTTCCTGTTTAAGGATGGATCAATCGTAATTACAATATAACATTACTTTCTTTTTTATGCTTGACAGTAGCATTCTCATTTACGTTAAATTCGTATATATATATATATATATATATATATATATATATATATATATATAAATATTGTGCAAAACGATTTATCCAGGGGTAAAAAATCGTTTCAGCACCTCCACGTGGTTTACCCCGGGTAATGCTAACGCTGAACGTAAACTATTTTGTAGAATTATAATTTCGTGCAAATTAAAAAAAATATTATATTTATCAATAAAAGGAAAATGTATAATAAATTTCATATATTATAAAAATCATATAATTTTCTTTTTATTTTCAGAATAGTTGATTCTTCTGAAAACAACTATTCGACCTAGCATGCTATTCGACCCAAATCAACAATTACCCCCAACACAAAAAAATATACCTTAAATATCAACAAATTGATATATGGCAGACTTGATATATAGCGTGCAAGTTCCAAACGGTTCATTATTTCAAATATATTTTTGAATTTGGCGCCATTACCAGACTCCGCCGCTTTATTGCGATTGGTAGGCACGGGTTTTAACTAATGTTTGCTCTCTCATTCTATCAGTTCTTAAGTAAACCTCGTTACGACAAGTCGCCAACTTAAAAATGTTCTCCTGTGCTAAGTGTGTGAAAGTGTTTGGAAGGAAGGATGCCCTCTCAAGACATCTGAAAACCTGTGGTAAGTTTAAAAATATATTATAAATATCCAATTCACAAGCTAATTTAATTTATAGAGGTGAAAACTAACCTCAAATGCGAATTGTGTGCTATAACATTCGCAAGAATGTACGGCTTAAAACGCCATATGAAACAACATCACAACATCGATACACCATCTACCTCCAAGAGACCCCTAGAGGCCGACGATCTACCCTCCGCCTCAAAGAAGTTAAAAATGAGCCCACCAACCCCATCAATCCACCGCTGTGATGTTTGCGATCAAGTTTTCCCGACCAGAGCCAAGTACGCTGGACATCTGCGCTCACAACAGCATCTCCAGGTGGCAACCAAACCATATCAGAAAGGTATCACTGAAATTTCAAGCAGTTTTAAGAAAAGGGTCGCAACATACAGGATTAATGGGTCAGGGCTAGATATAGATAGCTTTATAATCAATTCGAGGGGCACTGTTGGTAGCGTGATTGAAAACGTTATCAGGTCGTATAATTCAGGGGTAAAATTTAATATTGAACTCTTTGGTATTTATATAAATGAAAAAAACCCCGCGGGTGAATTAAAGTCATTCAATACAAAGTATCGCGAATTAACCACTAGCATGAGCAACTTTTCCGAAATTTATGATGATATGGGTGCCAAAATTAAAATCAAATGTAGCGAGTTTCAGGAGAAAGATTCGGGTTGGTCATTAAGGGAGATTTCCCATTTAGAAATTAATATCAATAAATATAAGCCAATACGTGGGTCATCATTTATTGAATTACCGAAAGAAATTATGGCTCGGAGAGCATGTGTCAATGTTCAAAATGAAGACGAGTTTTGCTTTTTATGGAGTATTATATCCGCGTTACACCCCGCGAATGAAAATCCTCATCGCCCGGCATCATATCCTCACTTTTCTCAAACTTTAAAATACGACAGGCTAGAGTTTCCGCTTAAAATTAAAGACATTTCTAAATTCGAACAGACGAACAATATTAGCATTAACGTTTACGGTTTGGAATTTAATTTCAAATCTAAACAGCATGACGTAGTAGGACCAATTTATCACACAACAGAGATTAGGGAAAGACATGTAAATTTATTATATTTAGAGGAAGGGGTTAAGGGCCATTATGTATACATTAAAGATATTTCACGACTTGTAAGAAGTCAGATTACATCAGATAGTAGAAAGAAATATTTATGCGATGGGTGCTTAACCTTCTTCTCAACAGAAACGACTTTTAAACAACATCGATTGAATGACTGTAACAAGATATACACTATTATGCCGACAGAGGACCTTATAAAAGATAAGAGAGGTAATACGATGCCGGGGAATGTATTAAAATTTCAAAATTTCGATAGAAAAATGCGTATACCCTTTGTTGTATACGCAGATTTTGAATCATTATTAAAGCCAATTGATACATGTTTACCGAACCCTGACAATAGCTATACAAATCAAACACATATTCACGTACCGTACAGTTTCGCCTATAATATAAAATGTTCATTCGATGATTCATTAAGTAAATTTTTCACTTATACCGGAGAAGATTGTCCAAAATTGTTTTGCGAGAACCTCTATGCAGATGTTAAGGAATTATACAGGAAACATTTAAGCGTTGTACTTCCGATGGTTAAATTAACTGCACTTGAGCAAAATACATACGATACGGCCACTTCTTGTCATATATGTAATAAATTATTACAAGTAACTGACAAAGTCGCCGATCACGATCATTTAACAGGCAAATTTCGGGGAGCCGCCCACTCAAACTTTAATTTGAATTATAAAATTCCTAAAATGATTCCTGTATTTTTCCATAACATGTCAAATTATGATGTTCATTTGTTTATTAAAGAATTTGGCTCCGACGAGGAAAATATTGACATTATTCCACAAAATAAGGAAAAATATATATCTATCACCAAAAATCTACCGGTCGGGGAATATGTAGATAAAAAAGGGGTAGAAAATAAAATTTATTTGAAATTAAGATTTATAGACTCATTAAGATTTATGGCTAGTTCTCTGGGGAAACTAGCGAAAAATTTGAACGATGATCAATGCATAGAGGTTCGAAAATTTTTCCCCAACAATGAACATTTTGTATTATTAAGGCAGAAAGGTGTTTTCCCATACAAACACATGGACTCATTCGATAGGCTGACTGAAACATCTTTACCGCACAAGGACTGCTTTAACGATTCATTAAATAACTATGTCATAACCGATAAAGAATATAATTTTGCTCAGACTGTTTGGACTACATTCAACTGTCGAAATTTAAAAGATTACTCTGACCTATATTTAAAGACTGACGTATTGCTATTGACAGATATTTTCGAACAATTTAGGAACGTATGCATCACGACATATCAGCTTGATCCGGCCCATTATTATACGGCCCCCCGGACTGAGCTGGGATGCAATGCTGAAAATGACTGACATAAATTTAGAACTTTTTACGGACATAGACATGCACCATTTCGTCTCCAAAGGCATTAGAGGG
The DNA here is from genome assembly GCA_944588485.1 of Phosphuga atrata. Classification (NCBI taxonomy): domain Eukaryota; kingdom Metazoa; phylum Arthropoda; class Insecta; order Coleoptera; family Silphidae; genus Phosphuga; species Phosphuga atrata. The sequence continues at coordinate 33,913,774 of OX155899.1, forward strand.
GGTATTTGCCAAGCCTCGCTGAGATATGCTAAGGCGAATAATAAATACTTATCTGAGTATAATTCGAACCATCCCAGTACATATTTAGCGTACTGGGATGCGAATAATTTGTATGGCTGGGCACTTTCTCAACTAATGCCTTACGGTGAGTTTAAATGGTTGACGGAGACTGAAATTTTAGACTTTGACGTGACGAAAATGAGTGATGATTCACCTATTGGCTATTTTATCGAAGCAGACATCGAGTATCCTGAATAGCTACAGGCCTCACATAATGATTTACCATTCCTCGTTGAAAGCATGATTCCACCAAATTCAAAATTTAATAACAGAAAACTTATTCCAAATTTAAACAACAAAGAAAAATATATTACTCACTACAGAACTTTAAAGCAGGCAATAAATCACGGACTGAAAATTACAAAAATTCATAGAATTATAAAATTTAAACAATCTGATTGGCTAAAACAATATATCGACCTAAACACTACTTTACGACAGACAGCTAAAAATGATTTCGAAAATGACTTTTTTAAATTAATGAACAACAGTGTATTCGGCAAAACCATGGAGAATGTGAATAAACGAGTGGATGTAAAACTTGTTAATCATTGGAATGATATTGGTCGTAAACCTGGTGCGGAAACACTTCTCGCTAAACCGAACATGAGAAGTGTTTCCACGTTTACGGAAAATTTAGTTGCGATCCAGTTTAACAAGTTAAAAGTTTGCTATAACAAACCGATTTATGTGGGGTTTGCCGTTTTGGATTTGTCGAAATTATTAATGTATGAGTTTTTTTACGATTTTCTGAAGCCCAAGTATGGTGAAAAAGTTGCTCTATGCTACTGCGACACCGATAGTCTCATTTTATTAATCGAAACTGATGATATTTATATAGATATCAAGGAGGACATTGAAAAATTTGATACCAGCAATTTTAGACCTGATAACGTTTTCAATATACCACTGAAAAATAAAGCCATTTTAGGGTTAATGAAGGATGAGTTAGGGGGTAGGATTATGAATGAATTTATTGCGTTGAGACCGAAAATGTACGCGTATTGCACGGAGGAGGATAAAGCGAATTGGCTCAAAAAGGCTAAAGGAGTTAAGAAGTGCGTAGTGGATAAAGATATCACTGGGGCCGATTATAAACAATGTATGTTTAGTGGCGAAGTTGTATATCGGCAACAGAATATTTTTAGAAGCTACAAACACACCATCTTCACAGTTCAGCAGAATAAAATCGCGCTAAGTAGTAATGACGATAAGAGATTCATCTGCTCAGATGGTTGCAGTACTTTAGCCTTTGGCCATACGCTTATCCCATAAAGTAATTTTCAATTTACTCCATAAAGTAGTTTTCCGTATATTTAAATGTTTATTATTCACCTTCAACCCAATAAATTCATTCATAATGCATATTTTTGTATTGTAACTATTAATAATGTTTATATATTTATTCTTGTAATTTTAAATAATGTATATTTTTTCTATTGTAAATAATATATATTTTTGTATTGTAACTATTAATTATGTATATATGTTTATATATTTATTCTTGTAATTTTAAATAATGCATATTTTTCTTATAATTGTTAATAATGTATATATTTTTACTTTCATTTTTGTTATCTAAGTTTTCAACATCAACGATAGAGAAATATATTATTGGTAAGAAAACACCTCGATACACAGGAAATAATAAACGTTGTCTAATCACAGAATATTTTCAATGTGTGACAAGGAGAAAACATGAAAAATAATCAAATTATATACGTTTTATTAATATATTTTACTTTAAACTGTAATATTATCTATATATTCTTTTATTGTAATTGTTTATAATTGTTTAACATATTTTTTTTCCTTTTAATAAACGTCTATATAAAATATATTTCTATTTTCATTATGTCAACCTCTTTCTACATTTTCAGACTAAACACAAATTAATGATAAATTATAATATTCTCAATCGCAACCTCCTATTATGAACTAATCTCTAGGAAGATATGCGCGTCGGAACAGCTGTGAATAATAGAACAGAAATATTGCTTCTCAAGGATGGCGATAAGGTTATAAAATAAAGAAAACTCCACATAGAATTTACGGATCTATTAAATTTTAATAATAATACATTTAAATTTACATCAATACATTTAAATACTTATATAGTAATTCAATTCAAGTAGGCAATCGTAAATATTACTCGATTATATCGGCTTCTCTTAAAGCGTTTTCTATAGTTTGAATCTCATAATCCTTAGATGTGTTTCCAAATTTTTGTGACTTTCTTAACAGCCATAATCGTTCAACCAACTCGTTAGGATCATTCCATTCAATAAATGGATTAAACGACTTCCCGTTTGAAATTTTTTCATTGAGGTAAGGTATGTTCCCTTCGAAATCATAGTCTGTGAAAACACTTTCTTCATCTTCTTCTCTCTTGTTAATGCAATTTCTTGGAAATCCTGCAGGGGTATTCTGTTTGGATGTTTGAGAATTACTAATATCAAATCGATGTTCCAATAAATCCAGGTAATTTAGCAACTCTTTAAAGGAGTCAGCTAATATTGAGACGTTTATTCTGTTTTCTTTTATCCCCGCCATTAAGTCATTATCTATAGCATGATCTTTAGATATATCTGCTTCAATATCTGTAGCATAGTCTTTAGATACATCTGCTTCAATATCTTCAGCCACACTTTTATCCAAACTGTTTTCTTCCATTAAGTCATTATCTATAACATGATTTTCAGGTACTTTCGCTTCCACTTTCTTTACTTTACTTTCAATCAAGCTGTCATCGTTTTCCGATTGTTTCGCTCGCTGTACTTTCTTTAATATTATATCTCTAAATTCTTTCGATTTTTCATTTTCAATTACTAGACCATCATTGTCAAGTATTTTGATACGTTTTTCTTTCTGGATTATCTCGTCATCTCGCAAATTTCTAAATGCGGCTTCATTAAGAGTGTCTTGCGATTGTTCTTCGAGATTCACCAGTTTACTCATCTTAGTTACATAATGTTTAGTCGACAAATGGCGATTATATATATCACGACGAGAAAATATTTTTGTACAATACTCGCATACAATTTTAAAGTTTTGGTTGTGACCTCTTTCATGTCTGCGTAAATTTTGAATCAATGAATATCGTTTGGTACACTCGTTACATTTAAACATGATGTATTCACACCAACGTCCAGTATTACAATGGAAGAATGATTAACAATCAAGTTATACAATTCAATAGATAGAGAAGAATAAAAAGTGGATGGAAAGTGGATGTAAGTAGATGGAAAGTGGATGCAAGTGGATGCAAGTGGATTGAAAGTGGATGCAAGTGGATGGAAAGTGGATGCAAGTGGATGGAAAGTGGATGCAAGTGGATGGAAAGTGGATGCAAGTGGATGGAAAGTGGATGCAAGTGGATGGAAAGTGGATGCAAGTGGATGCAAGTGGATGGAAAGTGGATGCAAGAGGATGGAAAGTGGATGCAAGTGAATGCAAGTGGATGGCCTGTTTAGCGTGGGGTCACATAGACCTCACACCCTGTTTAGCGTGGGGTCACATAGACCTCACACCCTGTTTAGCGTGGGGTCACATAGACCTCACACCCTGTTTGGCGTGATGAAAAGTGGATGCAAGTAGATGAAAAGTGGATGCAAGTAAATGAAAAGTGGATGCAAGTAGATGAGAAGTGGATGCCAGAATTGAACTCTTTGGTATTGATATAAATGAAAAACATTAATACGATCTGGTTCACAGACAAGTATAAGAAATTTCGCTTACTCATAGGAAATTATTCGGATAAATATAAGGTCTGTATAGTCTTGTACGTTCTTGTTCGACCTTGTTCGGTATTGTCCGATCTTGTCCGGCCTAAAACCAATAATCTCATTTGAATCAATCCGTAATATGTTTGCAATCAATTATGTATGCATACAGGATTGTCCGCTACCCATCCGCAACTCATTTTGAATTTTCTCCGCTTGCCTGTCTGTCTAATCTAGTCTGTCTAGTCTAGTCCCTCTATTCTTGCCTGGTGTTATGACTGACAAACATCCGGTTGCGTCTAATCAACAAGCCGTAAATCAAAATAAAACGTAGATAACAAAATGAAAGTAATAATATAAACATTATTAACAATTATAAGAAAAACAATCGAAAATATATTTTATTTAAATTAAACAATCCCTTATATATTTTAGTTCAGTCTAATCTAGTTTCATGTATTTAGCTTGGTCTGTCTAATCTCATGTATTTAGCCCCCCATCTGTCTAGCTTCATCTAACTAGTCTCGTCTGTCTAGTCTTGTCTGTCTAGTCTTGTCCATTACATATAAATTGAGGGAAAAGGTCAACTGTAATTATTTATTCGTTAATCAGCCAATCAGCATCGAGATAATTAGTTTAGCAATATCTGCCGCGGCGGATGACGTCATCTACTGCGGGGTAGGCGGTCGGGCGGTAACTCCCTTAGGACGCATGCTAGAGCCGTTCTGACACCAGATTTGATTTTTCTCATCAAATGGTTTAAAATGGTTTAGTCTAGTCCGTCTAGTCTAGCCTCATGTATCTAGCCCCGTCTATCTAGTCTCATGTGTTTAGTCCCGTTGATGTATGCAACCAACTTTTCACACCTCATTTGTCTCAACAGGATCTAATTTTGAATTTAGCCGCCTCGCGTCTATTTTTTGAATTTTCCCGCGCATCTGGAAGTTCCGAAAATGGCGGCCGGAAGTCGAAACCGGAAGTCGAAACCGGAAGTCGAGACCGGAAACAGGAAGTCGAAACCGGAAGTCGAAACCGGAAGTCGAAACCGGAAATCTAAACCGGAAACAAAAAGTCGAAACCGGAAGTTCCAAGGTCAAGGTTAGGTTAGGGGTCAAGGTCAAGGGTCAAGGTCAGAGGAGGTTTGAGGAGGAGGAGGGTTTAGAACATAGGATCTTTCCCTACTCCTGTCTCTGATCCAGACTAAGAAACACCCACATAAGCATTATAACCCTCATATCTAAAGCACAGAACCCTTCTTTATCCATTAAAAAAATAAGAAAATATCTATATTTTTTTAATTTTGGCTAGCTTTTTGGGATTTCTGCACTAAATATCTGCTTCCTTGGAACGCTAGTAGTCGGAGGAGAAAGGTACTTCAAAACGGCTTTTCTTAGTGAAGGATATGGACTACTGTTCCAATAGGAATATATATCGGCATTGCGTTGCAACAATGGCTCCGACAGATAGTGCCGAATTGTTTGTCTCAACACAGATGATCTTGAGATTCATCTATATCCATCTGTTGAAGTGAGGTGTTGTCATGTGTATCCCATACTTTCTTTTTCTCGCTGGACGTTGGATGTCGGTTGCAGTAAAATCTGTTCTCCATTTCTTTCAACAGATCTCCGTCAAAAAAGATACTATTTCCGTTGTTGCGATCTCGACCTCGTCAGAGACAAGGTATTTCGTTTTGAACCTAGGGTCCAGTATTGTTGGCGCCGTTAGAAAAGGATGCATTTTTTTTAAGAGAATCTGGTGTCCAATGCCTTTTTCAGCGAGTTTTTCATATTTTTCATCATGTCCTCTTCATTTTCGCATCGAACTTGCAATTTGCGCTTTAATAATGGTATCAAAGGTATAAATTGATATACATACATACATTATCAAAAGATAATTCAAGGGTGGCTTCATAGAAGAATCTTAAAACGGCTGTTTCATAATCTTAGAGCAGAGTGTCGATCTTGCCATTTTCAACATTGTAAAAATTCAATCCATTTTTTTTAATTTAACGACTCTAACATAAAGAATGTACTATTCCATCTCACCTCGACATCTTGCACTAAAATATGTTCGGCCAGTCCGCAATGCTTTTGGTAGTCTGACAATTTTCTGGATGCTGGTTCGCTCTTACTAAAATGGCCCACGATTTTCCTGCATTTTTTAGTTTCCTCGCTTGAAAATAATGCAGATTTTATCACCAATTGCAGTGTATGTGATACACATGCTATAGATTGGTAGTTTTCACGCATGGCACAAGCCATGTTTGCCGCATTGTCACGCAGAACAAGGAAGATCTTACCATTTAGACCCCATTCATTAACCATCTCCGTAAACTTTTGCTAAATGTAATGGTCCGTATGATCTTTCAGCACGCATGCGCCCAGTATAATAATTGGGCGTTGGTGGTCTTCAATGAAATGAGCTGTAAAACTCGACAGCGAGCATGTTTTACTAGCTTTGGTCCATACATCGGTGGTTTCACTCACCCACCCGCTCTTCACCATTACATACTTTAGTTTAGTTATTATTTTCTCATATCTTTGTGCCATCAGCGATGTTCTAAAATATTTCTCAAATTTCAGCCGGTAGTTGTGAACTAAATTGAGTCGCTAGAATGCGAAACCTTGAATAAATTTAAAAAAAATCACCAAAGAATAAAGGTACCATGTCTACTATTATTAGATCCATGATGACTTTGCCGATTCTTTTGGTAATTTCATGATCATCAGGCCATTGTGCAAGTTTAGATTTAGCAGTGAAGCTCGGGATCGTTAACTGAACAAGAATCGACGTCGATGGATTACTGGTATTACTAGGAACCTCTAAGGTTTTTGAACTCATTTGTCTTAATTTGGCCATTTTTTATTTCATCTAATTCTGACTGTCGTTTTAACAGATGCTGACGCTCCGCGTCGAGATACCTTGATAAATGATGCTTCACTCCAAATAATATTTAATTTTTTTTTTACAAATCACTTAATTTTGTACAAATTTTACAATCACTTAATCAGATAATTCCGTGGTGCATTTTTTCTATGCTACTATTGCCAAATCGGATTTTTCTCTTTTAGTGACATTTTTTCCTGTAACAAAGTAGAAAACTAGTCAAAAAAAAGTGTGGTGAACACGTCGAGGTCACAAATTTGTGGGTGATGTTTGTTTGGATAAAGTATCACCCACGGTTGGGGTACGAACAATTTATTTACATAAATATGTCAAATATATATAATGTCGAGACGGTATTTAAATGATGCGGGAACTTACTGAGGTAACTTTGTTGTGGTGTAGCACAAAGGGCTGTCTTGGCGGATCTTCTTGGCTGGAATTATCTTCAGTGTGTGTCGCTTGAAGTAATTGAACTGGACTTTGGACAAAAAACCTTAACTGCCTTCACTGGACTGGTGAACTGAATTGAAAAACTAAATTGTATGAATCATGTGTCCTTTGCTTCTTGACGGTCATTGAGCCTTCCGCTCAGCTGTTCCGTCGTCTTGTTGTTTGTTTCTGTTTTTTTTTTGTGTCGGTTTGCTTGTTTGTTTGTCAGTTTGTTTGTTCTTCTGTTGTGTTCCACTCATAAACGGTTTTCTTTTCTTTCTTTTTTTTTGGTTCTGTATTTTTTTTTCTTTTTTCTTCTTCTTCTTCTCGCTGTTGGTCGTTGGTTCGTCCTGCTGTTGGTTCCTGGTTCGCCCTCCTGGCGGTTCCTGGTTCGTCCTTCGTTCTCGTGGTGGTTCCTTGCTCGTCCTCATGGTGGATACTGTGTCTCTCTGCTTTGTTCGTGTTGTTCCTGCCTGTTTTTGTTCCTGGTTGCTCCGCTGGGTTCGGGGATGTGGGCTTTCCTGTGAAAAAGAAAGATCAGTGATTACCTATGTTGTTGAGGTTTTGGATGTTTCCATTTGACGTTGTAGTTTGCTGCGTTGTTGATTGTTGGGTTGTCATGCGTTTTCATGCTTTCGAAGCTTTTCTTTGCTAGTTTTTCTATGTGTTGCTTGATTGTCTCCATGTTTAGATTGCTGTGCAGCTGCTCATTGGTCATGTACCATGGCGAATCTGTTATTTCTCTCAGAGTTTTGTTCTGGATGATTTGGAGTTTGTTCAGGTAGATTTTCCATTCTTTAGATTGTATCCAGCACGTCGATGAGTACGTCATTGTCGGCCGTATTATGGACTTGTAGATTTGTAGTTTGTTCCTTATGTTCAGCTTGCTTTTCCTGTTTAAGAGCGGGTAGAGGTAGCCTTTAATTTGTTTTGCTTTTTTGGCTGTCTGATCGATGTGTTCTGAAAATGTAAGAGCTTTGTCTAGGATTACGCCAAGATATTTGATTCGGTTTTCCCATTTTATGTCCGTGTTGTTAATTCTCAAGCAGCTACTGGGTTCGTGCTTAAATTTTTTCTTCGTGAAGATAATTGCCTGTGTTTTTTTCTGCGTTTAGTTTGATCCTCCAGGTGTTACACCAGTCGTTAATCCTGTCCAGGTGATTTTGGAGCCGTTTTGTTATGGCCTCGGTCGAGTATCCTCTTGTGAAAATTGCCGTGTCGTCTGCGTATAGTGCAATTTCTGTGTCGTTTAGTTTTGGGATGTCTGCGGTATAGATGCTGTAAAGAAGGGGGCCCAGGACAGATCCTTGTGGGACACCGGCTGTCATTGTCTGAATTGTGGAGATGCTGTAGTTTATTTTGACTTGGAATGTTCTGTTACAGATAAAGGGCGTCACTAGTCTGATCATTGCTGTTGGGATTTTAAATTGGTGCAGTTTGTATATTAAACCTAGGTGCCATACCTTGTCGAAAGCCTTAGAGACGTCCAGAAAGACGGCTCCCGTGGCTAACCCTTTGTTGAAAGCGTCGATTATTGCTTCGGTTATTCTTGTCGTCTGATAGGTGGTAGAGTGCTCTGTCCTGAAGCCGTATTGTTCGTCGGGTAGAATACGTTTGTCTTCAGTTATTTCTGTCAGTCTTTTGTGTATTACTTTTTCTGTGATTTTACTGAGACCTGTCAGCAGACTTATTGGTCTGTAACTGGAGGTGAGGTTTCGGGGTTTGTTCGGTTTCGGGATTAGGATCGTTGTTGCGTGTTTCCATTGGGTCGGAAACACTCCAAGTTTCAGTGCGGCGTTTATGATTTCGGTTATTCTATCTATTGCGTTCGGTGTTAGGTTTTTTAGCGCGGCGTTGTTGATGTTATCGCAGCCTGGTGCTTTCTTGGTTTTTAGGTTTTTAATTATACCTATTATTTCTTCCGGTGTTGTTTCCTCTATTTCCTTGTTTTCTATGCTACTATTTAGTACTCTCAGTACGGTTTCGTAAGTATTTCTTGCCTTTTGCGGAGTGGGTGTGTGTCGTCGTTCGGTTTAAACTGCTGTGCAAGCGACTTTGCGAATTCCTCCGTTTTCTCCTCGTCCGTGCTTGCTACAGTGTCGTTTGTTGTTTTCAGTGGGGTAATTGTACTCCTCTCCTTGTTTCTAAGATTCTTGGCTAATTTCCACGGTTCCTCTATTGTTTCGTTGATGCGTTCTAGTTTGTCTTCCCATTCGGCGTTGTGCTGCTCGCGCAGTGCCGCTTTCAGTTGGTTTGTCAGTCTGTTTAAGACATTCTTGTCCGTCGGTGCCAGCGTCCGTTGGAATACCTTGTTAGCTTTGCGCTTTTCTTTTAGTAGATTCCTGATTTCCTGTGGGAGGGTTGTTGTGTTAGCTGTCCGTTTCCTTGTGGCGGTCTCGAGTGCTGCTTTTATTTCGTTTTCTATCGTCCGTGCTGCTTCTTCTAGGCACGGGGGGCCTGTAATTTCTGTACAAGTGACGTTCGTCAGATTATCTTTGAATTTATTCCAATTTATGGTAATTTTCTCGATTGTTTTCCTGGCCGTTTTCGCTTGGAGATTTATGTGCACTGGGTTGTGATCTGAGCTCAAGTCTGTGAAACAGACTATTTCCACGTTTGCTGTGACGTTTTTCATGACGGCTATATCCAAAATATCCGGCATTCGCTGAACTCCTGGAAAGTGTGTCGGTTCGCGCGGTGCAATTACTTGTAGCTTCCGGTTTTCTGTGTACCTTAGTAATTGTCCGCCTTTGTGTTTGTCACTCTGCAATTCCATTGCGAGTGTTTAGCGTTGTAGTCTCCTGCGGCTATGGTACCTATATTTCTGTCGAATATTTTGTCCAGGTCGTCGGCGTTTATTTGTTTCTGTGGCGGAGAGTACAGTGCGTAGAGGGCTACGGGTCCGTCGGTTGTCTGTTCTTCTACTCCTACCGTTTCCGCGTCGGTGGTTGTTTCTACTTCCGGCAGTTCGAGCTGTTTTAGGTTCCTTTTGATGATGATGGCGACTCCTCCTCCGGCTTTCTTGCCTCTGTCTTTTCTGTAGACTTGGTAGTTTGCTATGTTCAGTTGGTTGCAACGTCTGAGATGCGTCTCGTTGATCAGTGCCACGTCGACGCTGTGTTCGTTTAGGTGTGCTACCAGTTCCTGTTTCTTGTTTTGTATTCCGTTTGCGTTCCAGAATATAAGTTTCAGATTGTCTCTAGTTCTTCTAGTGGTCATTGTTGAGTGTGAGCATGATGGTTGTGATTCTTCGGGTGAACTTTTCTGTGTCCTCTTTGCTGTGTCCCATTTCGGCAAAATCGAGCATCATTTCCGTCAGTTCTGCTCTGATTATTTCGTTGCTATTCCTTTTGTTTTCGCTTGTTGACGGCCTTGTCTCCGGGTTGGGGTTGTTGTTTTTTCTTACCGGTTTCGGTATTTGGCTAGTTGTCGGTGTTTGGGCTGTTTGTCTCGGTGGGGGTTTTGGTCTCGTTTCCTGTTGTCGTTGTTCTGCTTGTCTAGCTATTTCCGGTCTCGCCGGGCAGTTTCTCCAGATTGAGGTGTGTTCGCCTCCGCAGTTTGCGCATTTTGGCGGCAGTGTTAGTGGTTTCTCGCACAGGTGCGTGCTTTGGTTCTGTCCGCATTTCATGCATCTGTATTCGGCGTTGCAGTGCCTCTGCACGTGTTCGGCCACGTGGCACCAGCTGGCATCGGTGACATTGTACGGTTTCTCCTCGTGTTTTCAGTGGTTCCATTTTCACGCACAGTCCTTAGAATCGATCCATTTGGTAGATGGATTTGTATTCCTTCCCAATTTCTATCAGGACCATTTGGATTGGCGTGGCTTCTCTCTCTTTCATCCTGGTCACTTTTATGGCCGGGTATCCGTTGTCGTTGAGGTTCTCTTTGATTTGCTCCTCCGTCAGGCCGCAGGGAACTCCCTTCACTACGACCTTCAGGTTCCTTTCCGTGCTTAGTTGGTGCGTGTGAAATTCGTAATTGTCCTCTTTCATTAGTTTGTACATGTTTCGGTAGTCCGTGATTGTTTGGGGCTGGATTCTTATCCCGTCCTTGGTCGATGTTGCCCTGGTGTAGTTTATATTGTTCTTGTTGAGCTTCTTCGAAAGCCCTGCCCATTTGTCCTTGTTACGTAGAACTATTGGTGTTTTGTTGTTGGTGTTTTCGGTGGGGGTTTCGGTCTCAGTGACTTCGTCTTCGTCGTCGTCACTATCCCTTGTGTTTAAGCATGCGTAACTATTCATACTCACCTGCGGTCCTCGCAGGCTTGACGTGGTTGGGCTCGTCAGCTTTGCGGTTTTCTTTGGAAACCGGAAGGTTTCCTCGTCCTCCGGGTCGGTTTTGCGCTTGGGGGCGGCCTCGGTGGTGCTGTCCGTGTCCATCGGTGTGGGTTTCCTCCTCGGGGCGGCTTCGGTGGTTCTCCTTGGTTCGGCGTCGTTGGTCTTCTCGGCGGCGGTCCTTCTGGTCGCGGCGGTGTCCTGGGGTTGTTCGGCGGCGGTGGTCTTCTTCATCCTTTTGGCTATTTGGTTGAATAGCTTTTCCAACCCGTCCTTGCTGATGGAGTACAGGAAGTTGTAATCCTTGATTTCCATGGAGGCGGCGGTTCCGTTGGCGCTGGTTTGCATGATTGGATTCATGTTTTTCGTTGGGGTTTTGGAATTTATTTTGTCTAAATAAATTGTTCGGTTTAACGTCTGCTTCGTTCGAAGTTCGGTTAAGCTGTGTGAAATTGTATGTCATGTGTCCTTTGCTTTTCGACGGTCATTGAGCCTTCCGCTCAGCTGTTCCGTCGCCCTGTTGTTTGTCCCTGTTTTTTTTTTGTCTCGGTTTGTTTGTTTGTTCGTCGGTTTGCTTGTTTGTCGGTTTGTTTGTTGTTCTGTTGTGTTCCTCTAACGACCGGTTTTCTTTTCTTTTTTTTTTGTTCTGTTTTTTCTGTTTTTTTTTTCATCTTCTTCTTCTCGTTCTTGGTCCTTGGTTCGTCCTGGTGTTGGTTCCTGGTTCACCCTCCTGGTGGTTCCTGGTTCGTCATTCGTCCTCGTGGTGGTTCCTTGTTCGTCCTCGTGGTGGTTGCTGTGTCTCTCGGGTTTGTTCTTGTTGTTCCTGCCTATTTTTGTTCCTGGGTACTCCGCTGACCAACTGAAATGGGCACTGCGCGAACAGCACAACGCCGAATGGGAAGACAAACTAGAACGCATCAACGAAACAATAGAGGAACCGTGGAAATTAGCCAAGAATCTTAGAACCAAGGAGAGGAAAACAATTCCCCAACTGAAAACATTCTTTCATCAACTTGTACATGTTCCGGTAGTCAGTTATGGTTTGGGGCTGGATTCTTATGCCGTCAAATTGTATGACGGGGGTGACTTTATTTATATGCCCTTTCGGGTATAAGGAACCGTTTTTCGGGCATTGTTCCTACAAATCCGGTTGTAAAATATCGATTAGTAAACTCGTAAACCGTTCATGGAATTACGGAAACAAACCCTCGTAAAACATCCAAATAGAATATAAATATCCAAATTTGAAATTCTTTCGTGGGATTACAGCGATAACCCTATCGTAAAACTAATCCCTTTCGTTAAGGATTTATTATAAGCGGCCCTACAAAAGTTGCCGCTACAAAAGTAATTACTTACGCATTCATTTATACGTGTGAAAAAAAAATACATCACAACTTCAAAAGTAAATCGCGTTTATATTGCCGAGTTTTACGAAGTAGGCCGAATAACTGTGGCTAGTTTATGGCCGAAACATGATTTTTTGCCGAAAACGAAGCTTCGTTCGGTCACTACGTATATGTTACATGGAGGGGCATAAGCATTTTTTTTGGCTTCGGGGGAGCATAAGCAAAGACATTGTTGGGAAAGACTTGTCTAGTGCATATAATAATTTTTCCATGTAAAGGAAATGTTTTCATATGGGAAATATTTTAATATTTTGAGCCTACGAAGATGAAGTTCAGCTTTTGGCCATTCTTTTTGGTCACCTAATTTTGACTAAACTTTAGAATGGTAGCCACTAATCTAGTAACTAAAACTATTAAAGGTATAAGAAATTTTACATTGTAAAATGTAAATTGTGGGATATATAAATCGACGCGCTCGGTCAAGGATTAAAGAAGAAAAGACGGAAAATAGAGTAACACAAATTCTAATGCAAGTATTTATACATAATAATAAGTCTTTGTATGCATAAATGATGGATAAATCTATAATGAAATAACAAATCTATGAGTAAAGTTTATTTCAGTTAATTTGTAACTGTGGATTGGAATTTCAGAAAACAAAAAGATTAACAAAATAAAAAAATGTTTAAAAGTACTTTTTCAGATGCAATTGTATAATAATTAACTAAAAAATTACTATACAATAGCTTAAAATATTTTACAGGATAACAAAAATAATATTGCCAATAATTAAAAAGAAGATTGTAAAAAAACCTACATAAATAACAAAGAAAAAAATAAATTAGCTATATACATGCAAGAAAAAAAAATACATATACCAAGTTTCATTAATCCAGCAGCAAAATCAATAAATTTTACATCTGTTTATTGGAGTATGAGGAAAAAAATAAATTTACATATCTCTTTTTTCTTTTCTTTAAAAGCAGATTAATAGTAATAGTAAGGCCTGATAAAACGATATACCCTTTGCGTGTAAAGATTGGTATATAAATATACTTTCAGATAATCACAAGAATAACTTAGTAATATTAATTTTTTAAATAAATATTAGTACAGCTGCATAAATATACAATTACTCTTTATACTTTAGATGTTGCAGTTACCAAAATTCAGAAACTGTTCCCAAAAAAATATAAATATATGACACAATTCGACACAAATGGTAACCACAAACATGTAAAATATAGTTTTTCAATTAAAACTAGTTTCAAGTACGACCTACTCTTATTTTTCTTATCGTAAAGGTGAGGATGTGATAGAAGACATATTGGATAGAGTTGTATTAGATATTCCTAAATTTAATTTCTCCAATTCTTCATCTACTTGATTACTACGTAACTCTTGTGTTGTATACAAAAATTTATTCCATTCATCATGACGAGGATGAGCAAAATTCTAAAATAAAAAAATTATTTAGGCGTCAAGACTAAAAACTTCACAATTCTATTTTACCTCTGCAACATCATATACCCAAATCTTTCCAGTATTATCACCAACAGTAACATGCAAACCTGATGGTGTCCAGGATACCCTATTGAGAGCGGGATTGCCTTCTACTGTTAATCCAGCAGCTGGTACTTCTGTGTCTTGGTTCAAATTCCATAAATCTAATCTGCCACCTCCATCAACCGCTGCAAACAGTGCTGGATGAGTTGGTGACCAGGCAACATCTAACACATAATCTCCATTATCTTCAAAGGAATACACAGGTTTTGTATCCTAAAAAAAAGGTTTAATAAAATACCAATTTCTTAAATAAAATATTAGTTTATACCTTTAAGCTCCATAATTTAATAGTCCAATCAATAGAGGAAGTTAAAAACATATGAGAGAAATCAATACCACCCTGTACAGCATTAACACTAATCCCTGTGATGGGTCCTTGATGACCATCATAAGTATCTGTTACACCAGCCTTGGCACCATGCCTGCAGGCTGAGAAAGCAGCACCTTCTTCACTGCCAACTACGAAATTATTAACATCGGAATGTGGAAAATCTAAACAAGTCACAGCCACTGATCTCGATTGACCCCTCTGCAGTTCCATGGTTTCTTGGGGTTGACTCAACATGTCCAATGACCAAGAACACAAACGTCCATCCGTCGATATACTTATTAAATTGTGTGCGTTTTGTGTACCAACTACATGCATGCAATACACAGGATGCTAAAAAGAAAATTACAAAAATTTAGTTAATATAAATTAATAAAAATAAGTTAATAAAAATTTAGCTACTCAACCAGCAGATTTTTCTGCATTCAATATGCTGTGGAATCTAATCTAAAAAAAATTCTCTCAATGTTCTTGTTGACCCTGAGGAGTCCCAGAATGCAAACTCAAATGTCAAATCTCATCTGCTTAGTTTGGTTTTCATGAACCAGTTAATTGTAATATGTCTCATTTTCTTAAGCTAATCTTATAGGCATTTCTAGTCTAATCTAATTTGGTTTATGCCTAAATTTTAATTGTTTTTAACATTTTGACTCACTGTATGTGCAGAAGCTGATAAGGGTGTACGTTGTATGGGAGTTCGTTTCTGTACTCTATTATCCCAAAGCACAATCTGTCCAGAATAAGTACCTCCAAGAACCAAATTGGGATGAAACCTAGCAAACTTGGCAGTCATGACTGCACTTTGACAATGGAAGATGT
Organism: Phosphuga atrata; assembly: GCA_944588485.1. Taxonomy (NCBI): domain Eukaryota; kingdom Metazoa; phylum Arthropoda; class Insecta; order Coleoptera; family Silphidae; genus Phosphuga; species Phosphuga atrata. The sequence goes on from OX155899.1 coordinate 33,929,207, forward strand.
ATTCGGGCGTCGTCTTCTTAAATTTTGTGTTCCAGATCAATGCAACGCCGTCAGGATCGTTGGGCGACTCATCGTTGTTATTGTACGAGGAGAGTAACAATTCCGGATATTGGGGAGACCAGTCCAATGAGGTAACGCAACGGTTTTTCGACCACCTCTCGTCATAAAACCAACGATTTAAAGAGATTCGTTGATGAGACTTTTCATCACTAAAAACAAAAACATTGATGGTAAGAGTCTAAATTTTATTTATAGTTAGTTTATAATAATAGTTATAATCCGACACATATGGTATCAGACAACCGCCAGATTATCAAAAAATTCCGGATTAAAACAAATCAATTTTACATATTTTAAGTACAATTGTATTCAGAAAGAATAGCGTAGAAAGAATAAGTAACGGCGTTTTCTTCTGTCCATTTCGAATAAACATTGAGTACATTAAACGCGTCACCGTTTGCTACAGTTCGAGTTCAAATATTCAATTAAGTCATTGTTAGCTTCATCGTCATTCATGGCGGACCAAATTTGGCGGAGGATCTCTTCGTCGGAAATGAAATGAAAAATTTCCTCGCTTGTGCCTTGAAGCCAAGCTATGTCATCGTTTGTCAGCGTAACATCAACTTCACATCTGTTGGAAAGTTCGCGAGAAATTCCAAGACAATTGTAGAATTGAGTTAGCTTGCTCAGAATCGCGAATCAAGTTTTCAGAGTTTCAGGGTGTCACTTTTGCCTTTATTTCAGCTGTGCGGGAGGTTTATATCCCACGTGGTACAGCGGAAAGAAAAGACACGTGTTTCCCCAGAGCGCCGTATTACGGAATGTGCCGGATTAACCAACCGCCGGATTATCACGATTATACTGTATTTTATGTTATCTGTAAATTTGACATATATAAATAAGTGGTAACTTACAGCCCTTCATCACCACCAATTCCACTATAATCTGCATATATATCCACAGTTTCACCCAAAGCCCTTTCCATAATCCTTCCAGCACGATCCACGAACCTTTGAAAATCTTCTGAGAGTATTATCATTTGCTTCTCCTCTTCACTCAGCTCTCTCACTACAATATTCAAACCTCGATCATTGTGAAAAACATAAATAAATAAATTTGAATATACCTTCTTTGACTTCTTGTTTCTGGGCTTGTTCTTGTTCGACAGCGGTGACGGCTGGTTGGACTTCTTTGACCTGGGGTAGTCCATGGGAGAGGATGCCGGGGGGAAGTTTGCTGCTGAAGCCACCCAGGTGCGGAAGACTGCCCTCCTCATCCTCACCTTGCGGGTCGTCATACGTCAAAACTGTGGTGAATAAGCTGTCCGCTCTCTCATCACACAACATCCACACTAACTAACTACCTTTTCATTCGCCAAAAAATACCAAAGACATAACTCATATTTTCGAATAAAAAAGTCAATTACTTTCCAACTAATTAACAATAAATTTTCTTAAAAAAAATTAAAACTGTGCAAACTCAAAAATCTAAATTGTTATGTTTGTGGTATTGTTTCTCAAATTTGGTAACTCAATACACTACTGTGCCATGAAAAACATTTTCTGATTTCAGAAAAAAAAGTGTTTCTCTTGCAGAATTTTTTTTTTTTATATAAAATATAATAGAATCTCGATATTTTTTTATAATATTAAAACTCGATATACTTTATTACAATAAAATAAAGAAAATAAGCTCCCGAAAATTATTTTTGATGTTTTTGTAAGAGATATCGCATTTCTCTTCAAAAGAATTACAATTCATTCCTCTTAAAATTAGGCATCTACTTTACTTTATCAAACGTAAAGAGCTATTACATTTAACTACAACAAAAAAGTAAACTAAAAAGGTAAAATTCCAAAATTATCCTCAAAGAGAAATCATTAAAAAATAAAAACTCTTGTCTGAATTTATACACTTCAAGTAAAAATATATTTTATTGTTTTACATTTACTGAATAGATAAATATATATTTTTTTAGTAGATCAGAGTAATAAAAACTTAATTTACATGACAATACAACTCATTAAATATCCTCCAATCAAACAGTTCTAATTTGAGATTCTAAACCAATCAAAAGTGAAAGTTCAGTATAGAACCAATCTATACTAAAAATAAATTAGGCTCCTCGGCAATTAATACTGGTCCTCCTGTCAAAATTTTTGAGATTGAAATGTCATGTCAAAGATATAATTATTACAACGATAAGATATAATTATTACAACAAAACAAGATTTGGAAATTCAACATCGGCTTATGTACAAACTTGAATTTTCAACTTCTCATCTTTTTACGTTGTAGTAATTACACTGTTATAACAAACAACAAGTACACAATTTACGACAGTGGTAGGAAATCCCAAAAAGATGGCCAAAATTAAAAAAAAAGTTTGTATATATTTAGTAATGTAAAAGTTTGTATATATTTAGTAATGTAAAAGTTTGTATATATATAGTATATTTGGCTTTCAATATGAGGGCTAAAAAGGTTCCCGAAATTGTACATGATTCTGGGTATAAATTCAAAGTGGCCCTATTCTCGCACCTCATTTTATGTTCGAGAGTTTGTCAAAGAGTACTGATTGTGAATGAAATAATATATATTATACCTAACAACTGATCGATTCCAACCCAAAAATTTTAATTCTTCGTATGGTATACATAATTAAAACTGTTATATTGATTTTTCAAATTCTATTAATACCTTGCAAACGAAATTCGATAAATTTTCATAAAATTGTGAAGAATTTTTTGTCTCAATTGTCTTCACCTATACTCGTACCGGCGAGAGAATGCATCTCTTCTCGACGAGTTTAGCATTGTTCTGCGCATACCCCCACTACTTTATTTCAAGCGCGCGGTGTTTAGTTGTCCGTATTTGAAAAACTGGCGCATATTTCTTAGCTCAAACTAATCATATCTCGGCGCAGTGCAGTTGTATTCTCTCACCGGTCCGAGTATAGAACAAAAGTTAAAGAAGCTGCGGAAAGGGGCTACCAAACGAATGGGATACGAGTTAAGAATAGGTTTTTCTACAATACTGCTAAAAAATGTTGCCCTTAACTTCCCTTTTAGTTTTTATACGAATTTTTGAGTGCTTATAAAATTTGAAGATGGTGGAGGAGAATGCTGAACTAAATAACTGAACCCCATTCGCTTATTTTTACTCTTCTTGAAACACTTTCCTCATTTTAATATGCAAGGATATTCGATAAAATTACTTGTCCTTATAGAAAATTAAAATTACAAAAATACTTCCGTGAAAGTACTTTCCGAAAATAACAATTGAGTGGTAATTAGGTGCCAAAATCACTCATAAATTTAATCCCATTGTTGGTGGGTCTTAAAATAATATTTCATTATAATATTACCTTTTTTTTTTTTTTTCGAAAGCTGACGGTACGTCGAGGAGGTTCTTAGCTATAATTTATGAAGATCTGTTCATGCGTTTGATGACCATCAGCTCATTTCCTACTTGACAAAATTAATCTGCAACAATTATCGACACATATCGACGGTCCCTACGTACATAAACACATGTCAAAAATCGAGGTTTTCAGTAGAGCGTTATTTATGTTCAAACAGCTCTAGAAATAATTCTAGAAACAATTATCAATATTTGTTTTCTATAATGTTTTATTAGCTTTAGGAACTTTATAATAACTTTACATATTTTCTTTTTTTATTTTTTTTTTTTGGAAAAAACTGATACATGACTATCTCTACACTGATATTAAAATAAAAACATGTCAGACATGTCAATGAATACCGTTTTATACGCAGGAAAGAAGAAAACAGTTTATAAAATAAAAGAGTGGTTCGCAATTTAAAAAACCGTACGAAACGATACGTATAGATCCCCGGCCATTATTCGTTGTAAATATAATACTTGTTCTCATATACGATTTGTAAATGACGTTAAATACGTAATATTAATAAATATATGTATACAGGTATGTGCATATGGAAAATCTAAAGCCAATTGTGCAATTAAAAAAAAATGCCATTTTTGACATGTCTTTGTATACGTAGGGTATGTCGGATACGTCGATATGTTTGTCTAGTTCCGTATATCCCAACTTTTGTTTGAAAGCTGATGTGATTGAGAAGGTTCTTAGCTATACTTTATGAAGATCTCTTCAGGCGTATGATGATCATCAGCTCATTTCCTACTTGACAAAATTGAATCTTTTTTTTAAACAATCCCCGCCAATCACGTATTTTCGAACGAAATTTCAAAGAGGTAACATTAACAAAAAAATTAAGTAACCCCCGACAAAAAACAAACTGTAGAAAGTTAAAAAAATAAAATTTCTCTCTTGCCCTTTTAACTCCATAGTCCTTAGCAGTCCCCTCAAACCCCTTTATAAAGTCCTTTATATTTTTGAACTTTTTTTATGTCGGTGGTTACTTAAAATGATGAATTTTATATTATTTAAGCTATCGAATTATTTTCAAAAATTCCAGTTTCGGAAACATTTTTATATTCCATTTTAATAAAATTCTTCCTAATTTTTTTTCGTTATTTATTAGAACCTTAAGACAAAAAACCGAATTCCATGATCCGCTATTTTTAATTTCGAAATGATGTATTACGTTAAACGTCGCCGATCAGTTTTGTGATCGGCGACGTTTCAGCAAAATTGAATGCTTTTTTCGAAAAATCATGTATATAGTATCCGCCATTTTTAATTCAGTTTCATGATAAGCGACCTCAAAAACATGAGGAGACCAGAAATCACGGAATTTGAAAGTTACGTTATATTTTGGCCAACTTTTTGGGATTTCCGATTACTGTGCGACGCGGTTACTACAGAAAAATCAGCGAGAGTATTGAGTAATTCTTTGGATTGTCTAGCCAAATACAATTCGTTTTTGGACTCTTTTGGTAATTTTTGTCAGTCAGTTTAATTCGTAGCTTTTTACCATTAGAAAATCTCAAAAGCTATTCGTTTACTGACTAATAAAAATTACGGACAAGAGTCCAGAACTCCCGACCAGTCGTTGCATTGTGTTTGAAAATTACATTTGGACAGAACAAATATTCGTACTTCTAAAATTGTACACAGAAGATTTCATGAACGAACATTTCGTTTTATATGATTTTGAAGTTTGTTAACAAATATTTCTGACAAGAGTCTCGAACTGCCGAAGTATGGTGTTATTTAATAAAATTCTAAAAATAAAGTGAACTGCAACTGAAGAAATAAATAATAGTACATAATTTTAAATCTGCGAAAAATTATTTTGGAATTAGCACAGTTCATTATATATGAAAACGATATAAAAATTAAAATAAATAAATAAGCAAATAAACAAAAAAAAACAAAAAAAAATAAATTCGCATGGTGATTCAAAAGATTGATATTGAGACAAATAAAATCATATTTTACTTTCTGCACAAATGCATTGGTAAAACAATTCAGCCAGAAAATACTGCATTTTATGAAGAAACTAGGGCTTCATACGAGACAAGATAAGGAGAAACTTTCAAATATCTCGTCTTGGTCTAGTTATTTGAGAAAAAAATTCACACTAAAATCAAACTAAAATCCATGCTGCCTGACCCGTACTACAAACGACTGAAAGCATACCTATCGCAAAGAAAATTTCGCATTAAATATTACGAGTTCTCCGATCTTTGTGCTGTTGTCCCTCAGGGAAGTTACCACGATAAGTGCCACCTTTGCAGATGACACTGCACTGATGGCAACTGGAAAAACTGTAGAGCAATCATTAGAAATACTCCAACTTGCCTCGTAAATGGCGAATCAATCGTAATGAAGAAAAGTCTACATACATCAACTGTACCAATAAAAAAATTGAACATGGACCAATCATTATTAATGGCATAACTATCCAGCCAGCGAACACAGCAAAATACCTGGGCATGACGCTTGATGCAAAAGTCCGATGGAAGCACTTCAAGAAAAAACAAGAGTAACAAGAAAACATCGCTCCGAACTAACAATGCACAACAAGCTAACCCTATACAAACAGGTGTTGTGCCCAATCTGGACATATGGCATCCAATTATGGGGATGTGCTAAAAAAATATCAACATAATCCAACGATATCAAAATATAATATTACGTGCCATCGCCATGTCCCATGGTATGAGCAACAGCGACTTACACCGTTAACTCGGTGTAGAAACAGTTGATACTACATTAATAATTTATTTCTTATAGCAAAACAGATCGTTAGTCTATAAAAAGTAGTAGCTTTTGTAAATATTGTAAAAAAAAAATTAATTTGAAGTTATTTTTAGTTTTTTACGTGTTTTTTCGGTTGTAACAGTTAAATAACTGATTGCTGGAATAAAAGAAAAAGTTTTTGTTGTTCAAAGTTTAGTGAAAGTAATGAAAATGAACACTTTTAATTTGATATGCTAAGTAATGAAAATGAACAAGTTTACTTTGATATGCTTTTGTTGAAACAAAAGTAAGTTTAAGGACAGCATTGTGGTGTTATCTGTCTGTTGCAAATTGTTTGTGTATTGCTGACATTGTAAGTGTTTTGCAATGAGCATAAATCCTGTTGTTGTGGCACGAATTGTGGCGGCTTTAGAAGACGACCGCGGTCAGCGCGACACTACGAGAAACGTTGGTGTCTCACGAGTGCGAGACGAGTATAGCGGCGGTACGAAGAGACTGGTGTGCTCACTCGAAGACCTGATACAAGGTGAGGCAAGACTACAACAGCTAGAGATGACCGCTTTCTCGTTTCTAGTGTTTTGAGAAACCGAACGGTCTGGTCACGGCAGCTTCCTTTCGAAGTCTCTTGCAAGAAGTGAGAAATGTGTATATAAATGAGTGGACAGTTAGGAGGCGACTCCATACTGCTGGATTTTCTTCTCTAAGTAGAGCTACTGGACCGCTGCTTTCCGGTGAACACCGGATTGCGAGGTTAAATTTTGCACGAGAACACTTGGCTTGGACAATAGCGGATTCGAGTCACGTATTGTTTTCCGATGAATCGAGATTTTGCCTTACGGGCTCAAATAGACGTGTAAGAGTGTGGCGAAAACAAGGTGAGAAATATTCTCAAGGTTGAATTTTGCCAAGCATTTGGTGGAGGACCGACCAGTTATGGCATGGGGAGACATATCTTTTGACACTTGCAAGGAATTAGTCTTTATCGAGAATGGGACGTAGACTGCGCATAGGTATCTGACAAAGGTTCTAGAAGACCATGTTTTACCGTTCATGGTGATTAATGGAGACGATTCAACATTTAGGGGAGGTAGGGGAGAGATGGGCACTTATTCACATACTAGGTAATAAAAAAGCACTTTTTTAATATACCAAATACGTATTGCCTAGGTCAAGTGCACCATATATTTGGCAATATTGTTTGCAAATAACAGACTACAAATTATAATCAGTCTCAAAATTACAAAAGAATTTCTGAAACATGTCAATTGTGCCCAATGCTCCGAATGGTAAGGAGGTTCAGGCACCCCCTGTGGGAGGTTTGGGCATGATGTTTAAAACACCCAATATCCATGATATAAACAAAAAATAAAAAGTTAAATAATCTTAAACAATGTATAAATCACAAACGTAATCAACAAAGTTAATTTTTTAGAATTTTTTAATTTTTTAGAACGTTTTTTGGAATTTCGCGTCGCTTACCCTTATTTTTATACACATTTTTGTGCTCGGCAGTGTATAAAATAAAATATTTCACAGATGACTACCAGAATTTGGTATCGCCAAAGTAATTTTCAAAATTGTCTCTTTTTTGCGCTTTTACCAGACGAAAAGAGAATAGTATCGTTCTCCTGTGAGGCTCTAGAAGAAACAAGCATAATGGACAGACCGGTCTGCCCATTTCCTATATTTCAATATTAATGACACTTTTTAGAAGAAAAAAAAAAGCTAAAGCAATAATACTGAAAAAAGTACTAAAAATAGAAAGGACATCTCACATAATACTGAAATTTTCAATAATAATGACTATTAATCACTATAAATCAGTTATCAAACCAGAAGCACTTTATGCATCTGAGACAATTATCATTGATGGGCGATCGAAAATAAAGAACATTGAGAAACAGGAGAGGAAATTTCTCAGGAAGATTTTTGGACCCAATTTTGTAAATGGAATTTGGATCAAAAAGAAACCACAAGAACTGTATCAGCATGCAGAAAAAATTACAGATACAATCAGGAAAAGGCGATTAAAATTATATGGCCATCTATACAGATTGAGTGATCACAGGCTATCAAAGAGAATTTTAAACCTAGCAATAACCTTGAAAAATCACAATAACTGGTTGGCAGAAATAAATAAAGACCTACAAGAAATTGGTATCACCCAAGAAATAATTTACAACAGGACAAGATTTAGCAATACCATCAACAATCACAAATTCGCAGAAAACCAAAACGACAAGCTACATGATGGACAGATGAACGAAAAAAGAAACACAGTGAGCGGATGAAGAGATTTTGGGAAGAGAAGAAGAAACAACATGCTAAATAAGTTCAAATGCGCTCCTCAGTAGGGCATAACGAATCAAAAACAAATGACAGGCTATTATTGTTTTGGCTGTAAGGTATAATTTGTAGTTCACAGTATATTAGTAGTTCACATTTAAATACAAATTAAATATGTATAATACTCATAAAAATTCTGTAATTAGTTTGCAATTTAGTTGAGTTAAAACAATAATATATTTTTACTTGAGGTATAGATTTTTCGCTATCACTTACTGTATCTGAACATGTGTAGACTGTGGAAAAATATTTATACACAATAAATTAAATTTTGTTTTAGATCTATATTGAATCTATCTCAAATTTTTGTTTGAATATTTTAAAGATGGAAACTGATAAAAATTGCCACGTATAAGATTATCGAGATTCTACATAATAAAATGCATAAAAAATAAATAATATATAAATAAGGAGAGAAGTGAACTTAAAATGAAATTCCTGATGAAATAAATATATAAAAAATATGCAACAAGCTACATGCGATAAAACCGATAAAATAATAAACGAAATTATATGGAAAATGAAAACATTCACGCAAACATTCATAATTCCATGTTAATTGCATGCAAATTATTTCCTATATCTACTAAATACTAAATAAATAGTTATGATTGCATGAAAACAGTATAAGCGACAACTACAAAACTTATATAAAACTAATTATATAAAAAAAACTACATAATAATATATGAAAGACGTGTTACTATTGGCGGTGCATATATAAAGCAGTACATTTAGTGTGCGTATAAATCAAAAATATTTTTAATATTTATGTTTGCATAATTTATGAAATTGGTTATTTTGGAAAAAAAAATGTTGAATATTGAAGAATTTTCATTAAGTAGTTATGGTTGCTGGGTTTCAGAACATACAAGTTCCAAATTATTTATTGTATTGGATATCCATAACATCATTATGGATATATGTTGAGAAATTGTAAAGGTTGAATTCATTTTAATTTTGTTTCAACTATATGCTATAATAGTGACAAAGATTGTTTACTTTTGAATTGAAATATCAACAATAAATAATCATTTCATTGTCAAATAAAAAACGTAAAATGCTTGTTAAGTTCAGAGCTAATTTCTTAAAAAAAATAATTAGAACAGTAAATAAAAGTGTACAACGCTATATATCAAGTGTGGAATTAATTGGTTACGATGGACAATGAAAGAACAAACTGTTTAAATTTGTTCTAGCTACTAGTTTAGGTGATTTCGGGGAGTAGTTAGTAAGAAATTTTTCTATTTTGCGTCTGTAATGGACTTATAACAACACTCATATGCGTGCGGATATGACTCGCCGAGTGCGATACAATTTTCTCAATATGTATCGGCGATTTTTATTTAGAAATGGCATAAAAGGGCGCAAAATAGAAAAAATAGCATAAAAAACTCGTTCATAAGGCGTTTTTCGCACTTGCCCATTAGAAAACTCCTCGCTATTCGTCGCTAAACATGGACGCGTGCTGCAAAAGCATAAAAAGCAAAAAACAGTTTGTCCTATCGTCAGCAGTTGATTCCGCATTTGAATATAATCCCTTATCAGACAGTAATCACATAATATATATCAAGTGCCCTTATAAGTTGAATTAGTGCAATTTCATGGTTTGGACAGTTTGGTAACTGTTTTATTCACATCTTTAAATAATCTCATAAAGGAAGTAAATTATTAGATTAGTATGAATAATATATAGAAAAATAAGTATAAACAATAAAAAAATGAAGCAAAAAGTTGATGTAAACTATCCAATTAAGCATTATCAATCTCTGTTGATATAAGGATAGAAATCTGGGTAAATAGTTTATCGCAAATTTCTTCAATATTTTGTACATTTCAGAAAATAATCTATTCCATAAATAAAGCTTAAACATAAATATATAAATTTGAGGAGGTTTTGAAAAACCACCTACCTGTGAACTCGTCCTCCCATTCTAAACCCGGATTTAGATTGTATTCGTCTTGAGAGGAAAGAAACATGTATCAGTAGGGATCGGATGAGAATCTTTTTTTAAAAAAAGTTCAAAAAAATATCTATGTTGTTCTACGTTGTGGCTGCACCAATTTAGAATTTTGAAATGAACGTTAATCATGTTAAAAAAACAAAATAAATACCAAGCATGCAGATAAAATTGTTAATTTACAATTACCCAAAATGTTTGTTCCCTATATAGAAAGTAAATCCCGTATAATTTTTAGTGCTTTAGTATTCAGCAAGTGCTTAAATATGACCTTACAAAGTGCGAGAAAAAACATCACTGTACTATATTAAAAGCAAAGTATTTCTAAAATTAATCCTCTCACGCATCAATTCATCAATTTGTAATTACCAAGATTTTTTTTTCTTAATTATATTCATTATTTACAAAACAAAAAAGAAATGTGTATGTAAAGAAAAGAAACCAAGAAAATAATAGTAAAATCAAAATACAACTAAAAATAACGCAAATTATAAAATCACAGGATTTATAGGATAATGACATGGAGGGCCTAAGAAGCAAATAAAATGAATAAAATCATAAACTTACCGTAGTAATCGGTTGCATGAGCTAGGGAAAGGAAAGGAAGAAAATCATTATTTAAATTAAATTAACTTACTATAAACTAAGCTAACTTTCGTTATGGTCTTTACTAAATTATTTAAAACTACTGTTTACTTTTACTATGTTTTTCTAAATTAAATTGGAAGGAAACATACATATCTAAATTGGATTTATTTGACAAAATTACTATTAACATTTTCAACAAAATTTCGAATTTTATAAATTATATTAAAGAACAATCAATATTTAGTGTTTTCAATAACAAAAATTCATACTAAAATATTAATTTAAAATAACTTTACTTTTAAATTATAACTAAATTAATTTATGTAAATATATCAAAAAGTATTATTAATCATTAATTTAATGTATATATTATACATTGTTAAAAATGTATCAAATTTGTCAAATTTTAGATATTAAATAATTTTGTCATATAAATCAAATGTTAAAAAAATAAGAAAGTTTATAAAATATCTGGCTGCATCTTTATATTAAAGAAACAAAAACGCACAAAAAATACTAAATATTACTTCTATTGCCATTAAATTATTTTTTCAAATTTTAATTAAAAAAATAAGGTACTTGGAAGAAAATTGGATTTTAAAAAGATACGTTTCAAAATTATAGAATATTTGTTGTAGCATTGTGCTGACACTCCTTTGTAGTCTGTTTTGTAGCTTGTATGAATAACATTGCTGCATAATGTTTTTATAAACATACTTATTTTTCTTTCAAACTAGAACACCTTAACCCGTGAAACTTGCCTCAAAAAAGTAAAGTATGATTGATAAAAAAAATATATTGATAATGTACAGGGTTATGATAAAGAAATGCACAAAATTCATAAAACGCACTATGTTCATTTAAAAAAAAAATGCAAAAACACGTCAAACAGTTTATTTTATTCGGCGTCTTTCATTTAAAGTAAAATATTAAATATTTTTGAAAGTAAAATACATTTTTTTTTTAATGTAAAATGTTTTTCAGCCTAATGTGAGTATCGGATTAAGTATGTAAAATATGTACAATTGGTATAAAATGTAAACTAGCAGGGACGCTGGGATAAAACCTTCAAACTGGGACAATAAACAAATAATAAGATACCCCTTCTCGCTCTTACTAAAATTTCGCACATGCTCAATTGCAAGTGAAGCAGAGGTGTAGTGTAAAAAAAATTAATTAAAGCTGTGAGGCAGAGGTGTAGTGTAAAAAAAATTAATTAAAGCTGTGAGGCTATATGTCAGGAACGGCCAAAGCGTCGATCGCGGGCTACTGGTCAACCGCGTAACTATTCCTAGTCGCCCGTCTGCCTGATATGTACACATCTCAGCTTACGAGACAAAAATGTAATAATTGTAAAATAGGTTTTTGGTCCACTTTATTTTAGATTGAGATGCAAGATAGCTATCGAATTTATCTTTCACAGAACCTGATGGCAGATGCGTACGTAGGGTAAACGGCGCCTATGGCAAACACCAAACGCCCGAGAGGGGCGAGCTCGGCCGATAGGTTGCTTGCGTTTTATTTTCTAAAGAAAACTACTTTAAAATTGGGTAAAAAAGCACACAAATTAAATCTATTGACACTTTATTAAAAATTTATCTTTTTTGCTTTAGCTGACGCAAATTTTTTAATTATATTATCAAAGTCAATTTCTTCGGTTATTTCTCGTTCTATGCTCATTTTCAGTAAAGCAAAATCACATAATCGACTTTGGCCCATCGAGGCTTTCAAATATGAAAGTATCAATTTTAATTTGCTAAATGATCTTTCACAGCTGGCAATAGAAATTGTCAGCAATATTTGCAATGCTCTACGCATATTGGGAAAAACGTTTTCATCTCCATACTGAACTATATAATTAAGTAAATGTTCCGGGTTATATATTTTTTCGGTACGGCTTGTTTTAAAATCCAAAATTTCTTCATATAATTTTCCATATTGACTATCCATAATTGCCATAATTGAAACCCAACCACATCACAACTGTAGGCTTCTCCAAATCTTTCAAAACGCTCTTTCAAATAGCTTGCTTCGGCTTTAAAACACAACCATATCAATCCAATCTTCCATATCAAGAATATATCCAAACTTTCCATCAATTTCTTGTAAACGAACGCTTCTACCTTTTAATCATCGAATAAACAGTTCGACCCTTTTATAACTCTTTCCATTTCTTCTTTAGCTGATAAAGACCTTTAGCATCTTTCGATGTTTCGCCATCCATTCTTTTCTTTCTTCTTTGACGTCTTTCAAATTCAATGTCCCATTCATTGCAAATTCGAAATCCAGTGACTCACAAACTAACACTTCTCTTTCATCATGAAAATAATTTTGGAGAACTTTTAAATCTAAAGCTGCACCATGAAAGCTCATTTGAGGACTCTGCAAACTCTTATGAACGCGGTCAATACGAATTAAGATCTTTTTCCAAAACCCTAGTAACGATACAGTCATATGTTAATATTCGATTATAGAATTGCTTTGCTTCGCTTTTAGTTTCACTAGTCGCGCTTTCATCGTCCATTACGTTATGGAGAACTTCCACTATTTGCTCGAGATATTTGTTTTATAACAAATTTTATTGATTCCGTTTTTGCGCTTCACCTGGTATCAGAGTCAGACTTTAAAGCCATAGGTACAACAGCTTTGAGCTTTTCCCAGCGCTGGGTTGAACGAGAGAGGAAAACATAAAGTGCGTCGATAGTTCCGAAAAAAGTTACCATCATAACTTCTTCTTTGGCTGCATGGACGCCTACCAAATTGAGTGAATGATTATCACAATTCTCAAATATTGCATGTTGTTTTTTCCTTTATTCTTTGTTGAACACCAGTCTTGTGTCCAGCCATAACAGCAGCATTATCATAGCGCTGAGATCTACAATCTTGTAAATTCATATTGTCTTTCTCTGCTTCAATATTTCTTGAACGAAGCTTGCAGCATCCTTGTCGATTATTAGTATAAAACTGAGAAATGATCTTTAATCTGAACAGTTTTTTCTCAAAATTTACGTCAACATATCTTACATCAGACATTTGTTCACGATGAACTTGATCAGGAGTCGAGTCAAACATTAGTCCATAATACTTTGCTTTACGTATTTTTTCTAGCAAACTATTGCAAACAGTGCCATGATGCCATGACAAATGCCATGATGTGAATAAACTCGTTTGGTATTTTCGGTGAAAGATATGAAGTGCAACTGCAATATCACACTGCAAGGATGACTTTCCGCAAATCTTAGGTGTTCTTTTACGACAGGGTCAAAATTAGAAATTAGAAACCAAACCTTTTTTTTTTTAACAAGATATTTCATCTTGCATCTTCCCATTTCTCGTAATGCCTCTCTTTTGCCTACGTACTTTTTAATACACATATTTATATCTATATAAATATTTTTTGTTTATTGTGCTAATTCGCGCCCCCCTTCAGTTAGCGCCCATGGCACGTGCCATGTCTGCCATATCCTAGTTACGCCACTGCCTGATGGTAATTTATGTTTGATGCCCTCAATATAATTTGTATGGGCTCCTGTATCTTGGTCTTTGAACTGTAGGGAATGTGTACTGTTAGGTGCTTGAATTCTTCATCCTCCAAACATTCAGAAATAATAGTTATCACCAATCTTATATTTTCTATAATTATTTTTAATAATATATTCTTACTCCTTTTATTCATAACTTTCAAAAATATTTATTCATTCCATTTTCATTCCTAAAAACACTCATTTACCCTCTACACACTTTCCACTTTGATACGACCTTACTTACTTTCATCAATTTTCATGATCATTCCAATTTCTCCAAGCATTTACTTTTCTCTTACACACATATGTCTCTACAAAAATGCATCCAATAAGTTACAGCTAGGCCACCAATTCCACATGTTTGCATCATATATTCTATGGAACTTCCCTAAGACCTGGAACACACTTGCAATTTTCAGTTCAGCAACTGTTTCTTTGCATATGGAGTGCTATGGACCTGCGTACACATGCAACTTCAACATCACACTGCAATAGCACTCCATTTGACACAAATATGCAAACAGTTGCTCAACTGAAAATTGCAAGTGTGTTCCAGGCCTTAATTCGTAAACACAGCAATCTCATAAAGATTCCTAGCAACAATTTCCTATTATAAAACTTTGTATTCTTTCTTATACTCCTATTAACAATTATCTTTTGCCTTAATCTTGTTACACTGCGAAGCATACCCATAATTTTTTTTCACATTCACCAATTTCATAACATTTCCACAATAAATGCAAACATACCCTGCCACAAGCAAAGCTACATCCATTAACTATTCTCTGTATTTAATTATTTATTTTTTATTTACATTGTTTAGACCCACAGGGGATCACATAGAGCAAATTATGAGCTATTGCTGTTATTTTTTTTGTTCTCCCAGAATTGTTTCATCGTCTCATTATGTTTAGCTCGACGTTCATCTGCCCATTTCCTCTTGTTATTTTGAGTTTTTCCTCTAATATAATTTCCCAGCTGTTGACCTTATGTCTGAAGATTTTTCGACTTTTGATGTCTGTCGGTCAAAAGTTGGCGTTTTTTAGATCAATTTTTACCTGTTTTACTCAGACTGTTGTCAAAACTCACCCTGTTAGTCGGTTGTCACCTAGTCTCATAACGTGCCCGTAAAATTTCTCGCTAGCGTAGTTTAATGTCTCGCTAGCGTAGAGTATTTCAGGTTTGATAACAGTCTATTTTGACTACAGTGTAGTGTAGTGTGTACTTTTGTGTTACTATTTATATAGTAGTATTTTTTATTATAGATGCTTGCAACTTTTCCATATGCTTTCCGCATTTTGAGTTCCCGTGCTTTTTGTGCTAATCTTTCTGTTCCAGTAGGTTCAATAATTTCGCCTAAGTATTTGAAGTGACTAACCTTGTTTATTGTGCCGATGGAGTAATAAGCTTTCCTGAAGTCGACAAATGTGCAGATGGTTGGGAGATTTCGTGTAGCTCGAATTTTTAGTATAGATATCATTTGAAAATTTGCTCGGTGCATGATCTGTGTGGTCTGAATCCTGCTTTATATTCCCCAAGTAGGGGTTCGAGTTGCTCTTGTGTGCGCTGTAAGGGCATATACGCACTAAGCGGTTACCCGCAACACCGCTAGCCGCGCGGTTGACCGTGTTATGCGGTTGAACTTGCGGGTAACCGCGTTACGGGTAGCCGCAGTCGCAGTATCCGGTTGAGAACCGTCTGATTGCGGGCAGAAAAGAAATCATTTCAAAAATGGACCTGGAAGAAGTCACAGCAGTCTATTACGTCTACGCTCGTTATATAAAAAACAAAAAGAAAAAAAATCCATGACGTTTCCTTCACTCTAAATTCTTTTACCGAACCTTCCATGACAACGGTCGGCCACAAAAGAAACGCATAATGCGCATAGCCGCGAATAACCGGAGAGGGGCCGCAGATCTCCAAGCGACGGTTGCGGTTGACAGGCAGCTGAATCGCAATGAGAATGATAGTATACAGTTATATACATTTTGTTGTGTACGGTCAGCCGTGCGGCTGACCGCATCGCGGGTAGCCGCTTAGTGCGATTTAGTAGGGAACAGAAAGGAGGGGTTAGGAGAGGTTCCTCTGTAGTTAATCACATCAGATTTGTCTCCTTTTTTTGTGGAGTGGGTGGATGAGTGCGCATTTCCAATCGTCTGGGAGTTCTTCACTTAGCCAAATTTCCTGAATGATCTGTGTGATTTCCTGTAATGATCGTGGTCCAAGATTTTTCAGAAGTTCTGCGGTTATTCCATCTTGTCCTGTTGTCTTTCCATTCTTCAGTTTTGTGATGTGGTGTCGGATTTCTTCTTGTGTAGGTGGATCAGCGTCGGGTTTCGTACTTCTTTAGGATGTGTGTGGGAATCGTTCGGGTGGTTCGGGGCAATTAAGGAGCTTGGAAAAGTAGTTTGAAAGTTCTTCGCAGTTTTCTTGGTTGGTGAGTGCAAGTGTTTTCTTGGAGGTCAAATTCTGTGATGAGTAACCTTTAATTTTATTTGCAAAAGCTGGATAGAAATGTCTGCTGTTGTAGTTTCTAAAGTTATACTCAATTGATGTAAGCTGTGCGGATATGTATTGGCGTTTGATTTTCCTCTTTGCGGATGTCGAGAAAGTGTTGAAGGGTTTTCGGGCGATTTGTTGCTGTTGTATTTTTGAAAGGCGAGTCGGCGAATGATGATGGCTTGTTCGCATTTGGAATCCCACCATGGATGTTTTGCCTTCTTCTTAAGTGGGATTAATTCCTTGGCTTTTATGATTATTTTGTTGCAGAAATCGGTATTTAATAATAATAATGTTATAGGTAATTTTCATTTTAATATTTTTCGCTTAAAATTTCAAAGTAACAAAAAAAAACAATTGTAAAATATTACATGCCAAATAGTGTTCTCGCCACTGTGCGTTTTTTATTAGTTAGCTATTAATTTCAATGGAGGTGCTGCAACTATTTGAAATGAGATATCCCATTCCTTGGAATAATATATTTTCTTACTTTTCTTATATTGATTCTTGTGACTGGATTTTGAATCTACCCTTGTTGATTTCTAATTGTTGAATAATTTTTTGTTGAATAGTGCAATACTATGAAATTTATTAAGGACAGCATAATCTTACATCTACACCAGTAGACAATATCCTACAATGTAGAGAGTCACCTGACTAAAAATATGCATGAGAAGAATTTGTAAATTATTAGAGACAAGAGAGATAAACTAGACTAACTGGCCTATCTACTCTTATCTGTGTAATGTTGATTGTACGATCCTATTTTGTCTGTCTGGTGTTATCTGTTTAGTCTTCTTTATCACATCTTGAATGCCTGGTCTTTTGTACCTAGTGTTGCGTCTTCTGTTGTCTGTCTAGTCTCAACTGTTTCATCTTATCTTATGGTCTTCTTTGTAAAGTCTTGTGATTTTCTAAACAAATATACAAATTCGAACAAAATAACACTTGAATGACTTGTGAGATATTCAAATTGGGAAAGTGACCATAATAAAAATGGTTGTTATTCTACATAAAAACCTAAATTATTTTCACAATTAATTTACTCTACGTTCGAATATAGTAATATTGTTTAATCTCATCTAATGCAAATTATCACATAAGAATTAAAATTAAATAAAAATGGGACTAGTATCAAGCTTCTGAATCCTAACACAGTATAATAGGGAAAAATTATTTTCCTTTGAGAGAATTCAAATTGTGTATGTATGTCATGAGAACAAATAATCTATAATTGATGACATTAGTTGGAAGTTTGTTATTGAAACATTTTTAATACGGATTTGTAAACATCAGTAACTATTTAAGAACATTGTCTAATAGACCTTTTTGCGGTTAGTTAAGCGCATGCGCATCCGCAATGTTTAGAAGGCGGCAATATGAAAGTTTCGGGCACATTTTGTTATTTTCATTGGTTATACGTTAAAAAGTGCCCGAAAACATATAGGAAATTGACGCACAAAAATTTAAATTATGAAAAGGTCTATTCAAATATTATCAAAATAAATAAAATTCTCTATGTTAAAAGTATTAACTTAAAAAAGTGTACGTGTTATTTGTAAAAAAATTGCTATATAGAAGGTAGAATAACGAATGAATTAAAACAAGGCAATGCATTATTAAAAAGAATAACCATAATAGTTTCCAAAGAGAATATTTAAAATTTCCAACTCAAGCCACCTTTATATTACACCATGTTGAACCTATATTTACATTATAATTAATATAAAATTTTCTTATTATGTTTATAAAACGAAAACTGTATCTGGAAGAAACTGATTTATCTTATTTGATTTAACCATATTTACACTGAATAAAAAAAACAAATTGTTGTTTATTTTTTAGTCTCCTCTGAAGATTATATACAATGTTAAACTACCATGCGAAGATATACACACTTAGAATGTATTTTTTATGTCCTACAGGAAACATAAAACTATACCTTTACGGGGCCTCCACCAGTCCTCCATATAGCCTTTAAGTGGGGAGGAAGATGAAGAAGATCCTTGTTAGCAACACATATAACCACAAATCACTAATGTATGAAACTGTTTTTAGTGGACATGTATTACATGGTAAGTTATTTTTGTAGGGGATATTGTACTACCGCAACCGTAAAAAGAACAACAATGTTTACAAATAAATATAAATTTAGCAGTAATTAAAAAAGATTTTAAAACCTTCACCTAGTAAATTTTACTAAAAATAAATTCACTCTTCCTAAAGAAGAAAATTTCTTACAAGAAATATGTGTGAAATTTAAAAATAATTGTAATAAATGTTTTTTTCTTTTGGAAAATAAAAGGACCTGATTAAAAATGTAATTGGGGTAGGAAAATATTACTCACACTTGCTTAAAATGGATGATCCATACAATCCTAATAGCAGCAATAAAATTATTAAGAAAAATATATTATTACAAATTAATACAAAACTAAAAAAAAAACAGACAGATTTAATTCATTAATCAAAATTTCTTTGCTTGGTAAATCTACTTACTAGTAATTTAAATTATAAATAGCTCAGTTGATTAGAAAAATTTAGGCATTAATCTGATTTACAGGGTCATTTAACCACCCATCCAGTCATTTAATTGGGAATTTTATTGATTTCGAATGGCTGACACAGTGATTAAACAATTCTTTTTGGCCAAGGTCATAGTTTATGCGTCATCAAGGTCATCGATGGTTTTTCAAATGGGAACATGTTATTTTTTTAAAAATCAAGCGTTAAATCCGACGAACGAGAAGGCCAAGGGATTACTGCATCTTTCCCAATCCAGCGTCTGGGAAAGTTTCGGTTTATCACTTCACGAGCTATATGAGCTGTACAGCCATTTTCGTTGATACCACATTCGGCATCGCTGTGCTAACGAGATGTCTTGTAGTAATTCTAAAGTGTTGTGTAAAAAAACTCGACGTATTTCCGTCCATTCAAATTGCCGTCTATGAAAAATGGTCCAATAATCCGGTTCTCAATTATGCCACACCACACATTAACATTCCAAGGACGCTGGTGCACAATTTGCCGGAGCCACTTTGAATTTTCTATTGACCAATAGTGCTTGTTGTGCGTATTCAACTGTCCATAGTTATTAAAAGTTGACCAGTCAGTAATCGTCAAAATGTCGTCGCAAAAATTCGGATTCACCTGTAACTGACGCAGAGTCCATTTACAGATCTGAACCCTATTACCAAAATCAGCACCATGAAGTTCTTGATGCAAGGAAATATGGTACAGATGGAATTTATGACTTAATATTCTTAAAATACTCGCCTAGAAAATTCCGGAATAGTGCTCAATTTGCCGTCTACTTAATTGCTGATCATGAACTACTGCAGCTAGAACGGCAATCTCTGCTTCTTCGTTTGTTTTCGTCTTGCGACGTTTCTTTTTGCGTGAATTAACACTGCCCGTTTCACGGAATAAATTAATAATTCGATCGGAACATCGACGGGAAAGATGATTTTTATCAGGATAACGTTGTACAAAAGTTCCTGCACTCCAGTTTAAGTTTCTGCCGGTGTCACCATAAATCCAAATCATATCCATTACTTGACCTACAATACCATTTTCGGTTATTTAAAGTTATTTTCTATGGATACACTTGTCAAATCATTGCAAGGTCATGATATCATTGGGTCGCTGGATTCGTCTGAATGGTGGCTACAATGTCTTGATAACAAAGTAACACATAATAAACTATGACCATGACAAAAATACTTTTTAACCACTGTGTCAGCCCGTCGAAATCAATAAAATTGCCTTTTTACATTTTTTTCGTCACTAAAGATAACGGAGATATTTGGGGTGGTCACGTTAAATGGCCCACCCTGTAGATATACGAATCATATTAAAAGCATTCAAATATGATTATTATGGTAATGCTAATTAACATAATTAAAATTGTCAGTGTACAGAAATGTTTGTAGAAGGTTGGCACTGCATCAGTGGTAGAATGAAGAAAGCAACTGCTGTCCTATTTAATGTGTATAATTAAAACAGTAATTATAACCATTAGCCCGCAAGTGATATTGTGCCATAATATAATAAGTGATAAAAATATATATCATGGCCTGTAAAAATCTGTTTGGTTGACTACGATTTCTACACTGTTAAGTCCTGAAAAATGCACATAATCCACTGGAAAACCACTTCTTAAGTGCAAACAATCACCACTACTGACTTACTTTCCTTTTATAAAGTTTCAAAGTCATTTTTCTCAAATTTTAAGTTTAGAGACTAAATGGATTTTTGCAGTAAGCCCTTGATATATTCTATAGATTAAAGTATATATTAGGTGCCAGCAACCTTTCTATATATTTATTTAATAATAAGTTGTTTAAATTATCTTTAAGCATTTTAAGAAATTGACGAGTGATTTCTTAAAAAATTAACTATTCGCTACATTTAAAAAATTTGGAGGTATCTGTGACAGTTTTAAAAATTATTTTGAACCTCGGAAATCCACTCTGTGCCCTCTACATTATAATGCTCCGAGGACGATGCGGACGCATTATAAATGTGCGACGACACACATGCTCCCACAGGGGTGCAGTTGGGGACCTCTGATAATGCGATTAATACCTACTATTAGGAGGACTGGAAAGTAATGACGTTTTTTAACAGATAGTCGTTTAAGTTTTTATTTTTAGTCACTAATATAGCCACCCTCGTTATCAACAACCTTTTTCCATCTAGCAAATTTTCAATGTGGGATCGATAAAAATCAATTGGTTTTTGTGCAAAATATCTGGACATGGCATTTTGGAGAAATTTTTCTTGCTTTTTAGAGAATGTTGTAGCGATCGGAATAAATGAAAATCCGATTGCGCAATATCCCACGCAAGAACATCCATAAGGACACTTGGAAGTCGCTGGATGGTAGGACAGATGACAAAATATATCACGCTATTGTAGACAAGATATATACCGATGACATAAATATTATGAGCAGAAGGGCCGACGAAGCGCAGAGGACCTATGCCCAACTAAAAGCAGCTGCCAAACATTAGCGGGCAAACAGAGCATCAAAAGCAAAACAAAGATGATGACACAAAGAAAGCGCTGGCCAGAATTAAAGTTGCCAGACAACAACGAAGATGTCAAAAAATTTATTTATCTGGTTGTGGAAATCAACAAAAATGGTACCCAAGACGGAGGAAGTGAGACGCCGAGTCCTAGCAGCAAATAAGGCGTACTATGCAATGGCGGAAATATTAAGATCTAATAGTGTGCACCACAAGACGGGTGGAAGTGAGACGCCGAGTCCTAGCAGCAAATAAGGCGTACTATGCAATGGCGGAAATATCAAGATCTAATAGTGTGCACCACAAGAACAAGCTTAGAATATACAAGACAATAATTCGGCCCACCGCATGCTATTGTAGCGAAACATGGATTATGACCTAATAAAAAACAAGAACGCAATGGACATATTTGAACGCTAGGAGCTACGTAGGATTCTAGGGGTGGTAACGGTCGGAAACATCAGAAGGCTAAGGTACAATAACGAGCTATACCAGATGTACCAAGAACCACCGATTCATCTAACTGCATAGACTAAAATGGGCAGGATACGTGCTCAGGATGGACGACAACCGTCGGCCGCTAAGAGCACTGAACGCAAAAATGCAAGGCAGGCGGCTGGTAGGGAAGCCAAGAAAACAGTGGGAGTACGTGACCCGGGAAGACGCATACCAAATACTCGCAGTAAGAGCGTGGAGAAGAACAGCAAAGGACAGGGAAGAATGGAAGACAAAAATACAAGAGGTCAAGGCCCGATTTGGGCTGTAGCGCCATATAAAGAAGAAGAATATCGGGCGAGTATAGTGAGTCAGGCAATACCTCCCACCGCATTTCATTAATTTTTTCCAGGGTTCGTCATGCGCACTGCGGTCTTGCAGAATATCACTCTGTTGGCAATCGCTGGCTACTTTTCCATAAAAGATTAATTCACTCGATCCAATTGCTCCCAGTAAAGGTTTACACTCACAGTTTGTGGCAAAAAAGTTTGAATGTTCAAAATGCCATCTCCAGATATTTTGTACAAAAATCAATTTATTTTTATCCATCCGGTATTGAAAATTTGCACACTAAATGGCAAAAGGTTGTTAATAACGAGGGTAGTTACATCATTGATTAAAAATAAAAACTTGTTGAAAACTTAAAATCTGACAAAAACGACATTACTTTCCAGTCCACCTAACATATAATGTGGTTTAAACTAGTGACGCTATACAAGCCTTGCATCTAATATGTGCAGACTGTATTTTGTATAGTGATGTTCACCACTATACAAAATACAGTCTGCACATATTAGATGCAATGCCAACTCAATAGAAAATTGCCAAATACAAAATATTCTGTACACTGTCATCGTTCTACAATTTTAGATCTTATTCATAACATATAAATTACAGCTTTTTCACAGCATTTCTGTTTCACTAGAAATTGTAATTGATTGTGCGATTTTAAACTTTTTTTATTCAATTTATAATGTAACACCAAAGTTTAAAGTAATTATTTTACAATGGCGCATCACATATTTGTGACCTATACGTGAATATTTATGTTAAAATTCAAAATATATGATACAATAATTTAAATAAATAAAATATCTGTCTATTTTTTTAGCAAATAACAAAATTTAGATTCTACATCTAACTAATATCTTTGTAATGTATGTAAATGCATACAAATTGCTTTACATGAATTCTATAGTGATTCAACATTGTTTCATTT
The DNA here is from genome assembly GCA_944588485.1 of Phosphuga atrata. Classification (NCBI taxonomy): domain Eukaryota; kingdom Metazoa; phylum Arthropoda; class Insecta; order Coleoptera; family Silphidae; genus Phosphuga; species Phosphuga atrata. The sequence continues at coordinate 33,953,023 of OX155899.1, forward strand.
TAAAACTTTTTATCCGTTGTTCTCATCATTGTGTTTTAATATTTTTGTGTGTAAAAATAAAACATGACCACAATACATTTTTAATCAGGCATAAAGAAAAAACTAGAGTAATAAAGATTAAATAAAAAATAGAAAATAATGGCAATAGAAGAGAATTACTAGAGAAGAAGTACTATGAAGAACTATGTAATGCATAAACAAAAAAAAATAATAAAATAAAATATTAGTGCAGCCAACATAGTACAACCAATAAAATAAAAATATATAAGTTAAACTTAACATAAAATAAAAATGAAATTATATTTTAATAAACAACAATAAATAAAATATGTAGGTTTCCTTAATATGTGGGAGAGTTATTTTAAATATTGTGAAATTAATTGTCCGCTTCAAATTAAAATTATACCTAATTATACTTTTAATTAAACATGAACAGTTAGTTTTGAATAATAATTAAGATTGAAGGTTGAAGAAAATAATCATATTTCATATAAAATAGCTTTGGTTTTATGTAATAAAATATATTATATCATTACTTATAAGAAAGAACTAATAACGAAATTGATCTAATGACATGATCCAAGTAATATAATGATAACAAAAATTCAAACAAAAATGTCGCTTTTTAAGAAAATTAGAAATATTTAAAATATGTATGTTACATAAATTAATAGGAAATATTTTTAATAAATACTTCTTCTATTAGATGAACTTAATCTTTATTCCACTTCATGCTCTCATCTTGTGAATTATTGATTTCTGCCTGGAGGTATCCAGACCACCCATGTCTCAGCCATGAGTCATCTACTTTAATAGATATATAGAGATCAAGATTTATAAATATCTCATTTCATTTTAGAATGTGGATTTTTTAAGATCTTCATTCTAAATATTTCTAGGCTTGTATTATGTGCAAATTAAAATGTGTCAAATTTGAAAGGATGTTAATGTATTTTTCCTTTTAGTTGCTTCAAAATTCAATACTATTTCTTCAACCTTTTCATCTGCCTTACATATTAACTAACCCAAAAAGTTTAAAAATAATAACTCACCATCTCTCTCATGTCCTGAGGTGGTAGTTTGTGTTTGCTTAGTATACAGAACAGTCTCTTTAGGTGGAATACTTGTAGTCTGAACTGGAACAACAGTTAAAACAGGTGCCCTCTTCTTGACATTATTTACACTAAAGAAAACATAACTTTAATCTACAATTCAAATCAAAATAATCTTGAATTTACTTATTGGGTAGACTATTAGGTTGCAATGAAGAATCAGGCGTGTGATTCATGCTTTGTTCTGGAGTGAGTGAGTTAACAGTTGATAAGCTAGAAAGGACATCAGAAACTGGTGCGACTCCCAAGGAACTGAGCATTTCATCAAGATCCCTTCGATCCGAACCTGCACCAACACGATTTGCAGCCTCTTCAACATCTTTAAGTTCTTTTTCTCTCTTTCTTCTGTCCTTTTCTTCTCTTAATGCTTGCAGCTTCGCCTTCTTACGTTCCAGTTCCGCCTTACGATCAGACATTGTCGACTTCATATAGGACACTAAAAACAGATATACTACTTTAGAAGAATCATATAATTTTCATCATTTAATAATTTATTAGTCTTGATGATATGTTGAGATTTATTCTAAGATTTTTCTCGAGTTTTTCAAATCATTAATAGTAAAATTTGGCTGTGGAGTCTCACAGCTTTCCTTTTCTATATATCATATCTTTCATTTAAACTTATAAATCTAATTAAAGAGAAATAAAAAGCAAGCAATACTGAGCCTAAAATAGATTGCCATTTATAAATGTGTACCTGTGAAAAGGTTGTTATTTGATATGAGTTCTTATAAATATGAAAATTATTAAAACTATTCAAATTAGTAGTTCATGGAGAAATTTTTTAAATTGTAATGTGCTTTGGAATATAAACTATAAATATTATTTCCTCTGAACATTCTTCTTCTCTCATATAGTATAGGACTTCTTCTCATATAGTATAGGAATAGATCAAATATATTAGTTAAACTCCTTAGTACCTGAAATAAAAGTTGGTAAAAACAATGTTTTCAATTAATACATAAAACATTGTTTTTAATTATAGCTTTAATTAGATTTTTTTATAGTATTTATGCAATCTGTTCCATGCGAACATTCAGCATAAGGTTAGGAATTTATCAGTTGACTTGGAGGGCAGTCAGTCCAGCGACGTGCGCCCTTTATGTATAATATCCCCTATAAATCTCTAGGGGACTTTCTTTTTAGCCTTTTGAATATTGCATTATCATTCATTAAGTGCTATGACTTCATTGAGTGTTTAATCTCTTCTTGAACTGTTGTGATTTCAAGGTCGTGGTGTAATTGTTGGTTTGTTATGAACCACGGAGCATTAGCAATTATCCTCAGAATTTTGGACTGAAACCTCTGTAACATTTCCAAGTTTTAATTGGAGGCTGTGCCACAGAGTTGAAATCCGTAAGTCCAGATTAGTTTAAAAATACATTTGTATAATGAAAGTTTGTTTGCCAGTGACAACTGTGATTTTTTGCCGAGCAACCAGTATAGTTTCCTTAGTTGCATCCCTAGTGCTTTTCGTTTTGTGAATATATGTTTTTTCCAGGTAAGACGACGATCCAAATAGACTCCAAGGTATCTGACGATCTGAGCGACACAGGCGGGCATGTTGCGCGTCGCATCGTAAAGGTCACTTGAACCGACTTAGTTTCGTTTGCTTTTATCCGCCAGGTAGTTAGCCATTCCGTGATATTGTCTAAGGAGCGTTGAAGCATTATACTTGCTTGTGCCGGCTCGTCATGGACAGCTATAGCTGCTGGGCAGGTCTGAGGTAAAAATCAGATAGAGGATAGGACCAAGCACGCTTCCCTGTGGGACTTCTGCGTGAACCCTGCGAAGTTTGATTATGTCTTCTCCTTGCTTAACATAGAAAAACCTCTGAGCAAGATATGACTTTAAGAACATGTAATAGTTTGTCCAAAGTTGTTTTTTTATTTTGTACAATAAACCCTCATGCCAGACTCTGTCGAAGGCCTGGGAAAGGTCGAGAAATTCCGCGCAACAATATTTTTTGTTTTCGAAAGCTTTATATATTTTTTCAACTAGTGTACCTGCTCTATGGTGCCATGATTTTTTCTAAAGCCAAATTGGTGGTTAGGTATGATCTTATTTTCTGCTATTACTGCGTTTAATCACTTTGAAAAAAGTACTTCCATAACCTTTGACAAAATGGGTAGTAGGCTGATCTGTAGGAAGACACATCTTGTGGAGCTTTACCGGGTTTGAGGATCATTTTTATTTGGCCGACCTTCCATTGGGGCGGGAAGATGCCTCTGATTAGTATGTCTATATCAATATGAATGATTGAATCTATATGAATGATTATATTTTCTGTATTTCCTAATAAATATTCTGTTTGTACAAACCAACCTTCATTTTTTTATCTTTTCCCTGCTCGCATCTATTCATATTTACATGTATATGCTACAAATATCAACGTAGCTCCAGAAATGTGGCAAGTAAAGAAACCCCGAGAAAATTCGTTGTTGGCGTCCTTGAAAAAAACGCAAACTACGAGTAATCGCGTAGTTAGCAACGTGTTAATAGCTTTCAGTCCACCTTCGTGGCACTCAACAAAAACTTGAAAAATAGCATAACCCTGAAAAAAGAGACTTACAGAGCTCACTACGAAATTCCTCCAGAAGTGGTTAAAACTATAGCTCAGCAACTCAAAAATGAGATCATGAGATACTAAACAAGAGTCTACAAGACAGAGTTTTCCCAACACATTGGAAGACCGCAAAACTTGTGCTCATACCAAAACCAAAGAAAAATACATGCATAAGCAATTGGATGGAAACAAACAAACTAGAAGTCGCACCTGAAAAAAATCACAGCAGTCGTTTTCTCGAACAGCTACAAGAAACGTAAAGAAATAAAAGTCCAATTTGGAGACCATGAAATCAAACCAATAAACCAATGCAAGTATCTAGGTGTAGTCCTAGACTACGGAATGACATTCGGCAAACATATAGAGTAGAAAATAGACAAAGCGGACACAGCTACAAAAGCACTTTCAGCAGTACTACCAAACTTTGGTGGTCCAAGCTACTTTTAAAGAAGAGTACTTGCACTGACAACGCAGTTCATTCTACTGTACGCGGCAACTACATGAAGAAAGGACCTACAAAAAATAAAATATAGAGAAAAATTTAAAATGTACCAAAGAAGAACCCTCTTAAGAGTAGTATGCGCATAGAGAACGATATCGGCAGAAGCAGCAACGTCATGTGCGGGAGATATATCAATAGAACTTCTGATCAAAGAAAGATCGCTGATGGAAAACGAATCACAGCACAAGTTCCACAAGTAATAAAAGCACACAAAACTGTGATAATGCAAGAGGAGCGCGAAAATACCCTCGAAGCATGGCAAATTAGCTGGAATAGTTTCCAAGTTATAGCTCAATGAACTAAAACACTTATATGGAACCTAAAAGCATGGAGCACAAGAAAGCATGGAAATATTACATGACGCAACTCTTCACAGGACACGGTTGCTTCATGGCATACCTGAAGAGAATCAATAAAAGACAAACAGACACCTGCATGTACGACAGAGAAACAGACACAGCAGAGTATACATTGTTTAAATGCCCACACTTCGAAAGAAAAAGAACGGAACTCAGAATATTAGCCATAGGAGATAGCCATCTGCAGACATGTTTCGAGATTTATCTCTCATCAGTGCTGCTTCGCTTTTATGAATAACAATTTGTAAAACACTCGCTTATTATGTTATTTATAAAAGCAAAGCTGCACAGATGAGAGATAAATCTCGAAACATCTGCAGATGGTTATTCGTTTAAGTTATCGGAAAGACATGATCTTAAAAAACAATGTTATTTCTCTGGTTTTTGTTGAGTGCCACGAAGGTGGACTAAAAGCTAATAAAAAGGTGGCAAATTTGAAACGTTGAATATGTTTATATATTCTGCCTGTGTTCCGACTTTATTAAGTTTATATGATTATCTATAATGTAGTATGTATCGTTTTGCCAATTCTAAATTAACTACAAATATTTGCTACCTTGGTCTCTTTTACAAGAAATGTGATGTCACTCTCAATTCTTGGTTTATTTATGATTTGTATCTTGTAATTTAATGGAATAAGATAGTATTTGTACATCTTGTCATATCCCAAGTACCAACTAGCACACCCCACTTTCGATACCACTGCTACAGAAAATTATTGTTATGTTTAAATAGCCTGCATAGTCTCAGTATAGAAAAATTATGACAATACAATTTATTGAAACACAAAAGATTATTAATTACAGAGTGAAATCTAGATGTTAAATTATATACATGGTGGGCCATTAAACACAAAACAGAGGGATTGTCAGATAGTTAAAGATGGTTTCTCAAAAAACGCTCGGATACGTCAATTTCGTCATATTTCTCGGATACGTCAACACCTTTTACAAGAAAATTTGTGGCCAAATCACTTAACCCCTTCATGCTGGGACCACAACCTCTAAAATTTTAAATGGCACAGTGGGGTAAGTTATACCTCATTTGAAAACCCCATTTAGCCCTGCATACTAAACGGCTAACATTTTCTAAATCTATCGATATGTTTTCGAGATTATTTCATTTCAAGTTATGAACACGTTTTTAGTTTATGTCGTTGAAAGAAAATGATGATCATTAACTAGAAGAGTTTTCCTGGGACAATGGAATGGATGAAGAGGTGCTATGGAATGGGTGGCCTGCTCACCTGTTTTAAGTCCTTTTCTTCTGGGGTCATCTAAAGAGTAGAATTTATGCAAAAGAACCAGTCTCTGGAAGAGTTACATCGACGCATTATTGAAGAATGCCATCAAATTACACCACAGATCCTCCAAAACGTAAGAGAACGTGGAAGAAAGAAAGCAGAATGTGTATTTTTGTATGGAAGTTGGTGGTGAGCAATTTTTAAACTAATAAAAATCTTTTCTGGCTTTGAATTGTGTTTTTTTTTCACTTTAACATTTTATGGATGGACACATTGAGCAATTGGAGTTCCTTTCAACGATATAAATGAAGAACGTGTTCGTAACTTGAAATTAAATAATCCTGACAACAAATCGATAAATTTGGAAAAAGTTAACTGTTTAGTATTCAGAGTAAACAGGGCTTTCAAATGAGGTATCACTTACCCCTCCATGCCTTTTAAGATTTTAGGGGTTGTGGTCTGAGTGCGAAGGGGTTAAGTGATTTGGCTAAAAATTTTCTTATAAAAGGTGTCCCCCTCACAAACAAAGTTGACGTGTCCGAGAGTTTTTTGAAAATTAATCTTTAACTATCCGAAAATCCCTCTGTTTTGTTTTCAATGCCCCACGTAGTATACTTCTAAAGTGGCACAACTCAAAAAATAACTAAAAAGAGAGAACTAAAAGCAATTATACTGTATCTCAAAGACTAGAGCTGCTATGAAAAAAGCATTAATAATATAATATATTCAAAAGAAGCAAAGATGCAATATATAAAAATAAAGAAAATCATTCATAACTATAAATGAAAGTAGGAGATTATGACTACGATATCTTCAAATCTGTCAGTAGCTGGAATTACACAGACATCTTCTGTTACTCTTTGGCACACCCCGCTAAAGCTGCGTTGTGTGAGCCATTCGCTGCGTCAAAGCAAGTAACGGAGACAGTCAAGACCGATTTTTGTCAGAGGCTGAAGGCCAACAGATATTATGAAAGAGTAAAGAAAATAAAGTTAGAATTTGTGTAATTACTACCTTAGAGTCCAAGATAAGAAGATCTCGTTGGCTCCTCATCCAACGGGAATTCTTAAGAGTTCCTGTTGGATGAGGAGCCTACCACGCAGCTTTAGCGGGGTGTGCCAAAGAGTAACAGAAGATGTCCGTGTAATTCCAGCTACTGACAGATTTGAAGATATCGTAGTGATAATCTCCTACTTTCATTTCTATTATTAATTTATTCAAACCATGACATCTCATTTTAAATTCATAACTATGTTATTCTTTATTTTAGGTTAAATTGTATCTTGCTGCACAACTATGTATTACTATTAAATCTATTAAAATAAATATTAATAGGTAAGATAAACTAAACATGAATTATATTTGAAAGGTTGAAAATATATAATATAACAATATATCCAGGTGTATTCAACCATACCAAGTGTGATACAGAAAATAAGAAACATTAAATCTGTGTTAAAGAAGATAACAATATAAATGAAATAGAGTATCATTTATTGTTCTACAGTAAGAGGTTTTAAGGCTGTTAATTATAGAATTTTATATTATATTTTAAATTTACTGTGACAAATGCAGATTGAAATGTAGAAAATTCAAAAATAGCTGTGTAAATGATTCATATTACTTACTATCTAATTACGCTTCTTATATTTGGATTCCAATTTTATTTGAAAAAAAATTAAACAATGGTGTTTTAACAATTTAAAAAATTTCGTATTTAGTATGCATAGAGTGCAATAAAAATTGTCAGATGATGACAAATAGTGCTTTTCCTGCAGCCCTGCTGCATACAAAATCGATTTGACAGCAACAGCAGGAGGTTCAAATGGTGGGGCAAAATCAAGATCGTCCAACAAAAGGATTCAACCTTTGAACTAAACAAGATTTCACACGAAAGAAATAAAATGAGAATGAGTAAAATAAGAAACTAGACGTTATCGATCATCAAAATACACCAACATAACTGTTTCAATCAGATTCCACAAGAAAAACAGCACACGTCCAATTTCAATTAAAATACGATTATTAAATGAAAATGATCTCACCTGTCTAACTAAACACTAACCACGAGATATATTTATTTGAAATCTTATCAAATTACTAATTAAAAAACCGGCTTTAGTTTAAAAAGTCTTGCAACGCCCGACAGACAACCACCATTACATTTTCTGTTGGTGACGTAATTTTCGCACGGTGAGTGTTTAGCACTATCAGAATTACCAACTTAAAAATTAACTAACCTGAAGATGTCTCAAAGTTTTTTTATTTAAATACATTACGAAATCTATAGTAATGCAAATTTTATTACTAAACACATGTAAAACATGTTGTTAATGTATCATTAAGTTTAATAAATAGCTTCAAATAATTTGTGTATTGACAGCATTGGCCTGAAGTTATTTCCTATTTATTTTATTAAGGTTATAATCTAAACAATCTATTAGATTAAGTACACCGTTATATTAGTCAATCTAACACATCCATTTCTGAAATCATTGGCAATAAGGTATGGTAAGTATTTTATATTTTTGGGAACTTTCCTCTTTAATCTTTTCGTTTCTTTGGGCTTTTTCAGAGGTTATCTTCTGCTAAAATATAACTCCTTTTGTAAATATTGTTATTTCAAAATGATGAGACGAAGTGCCCTGTCTATTTTAAATATTGGTGCTAGAGCTTTTTCAACAAAGTTTGTTCAAATGAATTGTACAAGGACAATGGTTACTAAACGTAGGTATTTGGGCTATTTGCATGTTTTCTCTACTTATATTCTGACAAAGGTGTGACAATTTCTTGGCAGCAGCATTCGAATTATAAATGTTGAGAAATTTACTGGTGTTTAGCCTAAGTTATTTTATTTGAATGTACATTTAAGACAATGTTATTACATATTATAAGTTATTGGACTAGTTGCATGGTCTACGATTGAAAACTTAATTTGTTTATAAACATTTAATTTACTTTTTGCTTTGAAATTCCACATCAATATTTGTTTTGGGTTCATTGCAGGAACTAAAACATCTTGTTGGACTAACAAGGGGACCGTCAGACCTCTTAATCATGGATTTTGATGGGTCTTGGATATGTTGTATAGGGACCTACCCCAAGTACCTAGGCATTGGATTTTCATTCAATGGCTCTTAGTTTCCAAGAAATTTGATGTTAAAGTTTCATTCATATTTTCTATTCTCTAACACTAAATGTTTCTATTAAGCGATTGCAGTGCAGCAGACAAAGTTGAGTACTATATTATGGATACCAGGTAGTGGTGGTACAGGTTCAAATCTTGACAGTCTTATACAAGACTTTTTCTTTCAATTTTATTGTGAATAGTCAAATTATTGTCGTTGCAAATTTGCAAATATTCAAAACATTCCAGACTTGCTAAAGAATAATAGAGAAATCACTTCAAGTGAAAATTCCATAAAAATACATTCATTAAGTCGGCATCAATTTAGTTCACATCGAAGTTGATCGCAGTAAGGTGATGCTGTAATTATTGATTTATAAATAAAATTATAGAAACAATAGCATAACTGTTTGCATAACTATTCTCAAATAGTTTTGCATAACCTATAGTATTTTTTAAAACCCTGTAAGACGATATTGAAAAAAGAGGATATTCTCAAACATCTTCCCAAGCACTATGTTGTTTGAGAAAGATATTAGGTAAACAAACCGTAATGGACAAAGAAGTAATGGACGAAAAAAAAAACAAATCTGGTAGAATGAGTTTTTATATATTCACAACACTTCACCATAGACAAAAGTCATCAAGCTACTATTAGGGTTTGGGAATACCTGGAATTTTTAGACTCGGCGAGCCCGAGTCGAACCGACGATTATTTTTCGGGTCCGGATTTAATGCGGTTTCTTTCTTTCTCCCAATTTTAACAATAACACGATTTTTCATGTTCACGCATGTGGTAAATCAAGCGATACGAACTTGTCGATTAAGTTAAGTGGGACTTACAGTGGGATAAACAAGGGATTTTGTGATTGTTATGATAAATAGCAATTGTTAGGCGGCTTCAACGCCAAAAAGTAAATAGATTCTTCTACACTTTACTGTTTCTATGATGTTAAACTACCGAAGAAACTTGACATTACATTTTTAAAATATTGCGTTAGTATTTACAAACATACTAGCGAAAATAAACTTACCTAAACTCAAATATAAGTATTTAATACATACCAGAGCAAGGGTCTGTGCATTATTCATAGCTCTCAAGGCGGCGTTTGACAGAATGGATGGAGAGTTTGAATGTATGGGAGAATGCGGAGTAGACGTATGGTTGGTAGGGAGGGTGAAAGAGGTATATTGAAGAACAATAAGCAACATGAGAGTGGGAGAGAAAGGGAGCGACTGGTTCGAGACGACAAAAGAAGTAAGACAAGGTTGTTCCTGTAGCCCCTTATTACCTTATTAGTGGGAAGTGGCAACAATAGAGCAAATAAGAGAGTTTAAGTACCTAGGCTACACATTGAACGAGAGAGCAGGGAGGCTGTACCTATTTCGCCCAGAATATGTGGCTGTGAATATGTTTGGCCCAGAATTATGACATCAGAAAATCAAACTCCAAAACAGGCAGAATTTTTGATTCTACGTGCCAGCCCGAATTTTAGTGTCTCGAGTGTAGTACATATCGTTCGTTTGGATGAACAGGGTATTAACTCAAAATGTTCTTGCCTGCGGAATTTCTTTTTTTTTCTCAGTAATAGCAAAATTGACAAAGTCAGGACGTGAACAAAAACGTTAATCAATAGTTTGAAAGTTATTATAATGGAGGTTAACCAATAATTTACAGAAATGGAAATATATTGATTTGAAAACTTCAAATCGCTCTTCAGGCTTTTTTGAGTTAATACCCTGTTCATCTCATCAGATATAGATATAGAGATATATAGATATAGAGATTGATCTCATCAGAGTATTGTAGTACAGTAAGCAAACTCTCAATCATGATGTAAGAAATGAAGTATCCAGCATCCAGTACTTCTGTGGAAAAATCGAGTCCCTTATCAGAAATTAATAATGAAAATATCAACGATTTTCCAATAGAAAACGAAACGACTGGTGTCTTGTCTCATAATACGAACGATTCCGACCCGACAAAACAATTGTTTAAAGGAAATTTCAGGTCTCAATACCTTAACTGAGCCAAATGTAGGCCAGGGAGATTTACACATCATCGATAATTCTTTCCCAAAATCTAGTTGCAAAACACCTATGAAGATTGATAATGCAGGCACTTTAAATTATGTAATATTGCCTTTCAAACGAAGTTTATTTTGGCCAGAAACGGCCAAAAAAATCCTCCGTGGAAGGCATACAATACCAAGAAGGAAGGAGAGAAAAGGAAAAAAAATGAAGAGATTGAATTGCGAACAAAAAAAAAACGAGGCGAAAAAAGACTGGAGAAACTTAATAAGGAGAAAAAGTGACAAAAATATTTACGCCGAAAGTGTAGGTGAAAGTGTCTTGTCTGAGAGATCGGAATTGGATGACGTACTTTTGTGTACTTTGGTCTCTTCTCTAGTCATTTTCTCGAGTCATTGAAAATACAAACCTTTTCAGGACCTAACAGGAAACACCTACAAATAGCCAGACAAACCTTACAAAATCTGGTACCCAAGAAAATATATTGTAGAGCACATCTCCCACCGATATTGATTAACAAAAGAGGCTCTTGTTCATTACTGGGTGTCCATTACTAGATTTTTTCTGTCCAAAACTGGTCAAATAAATATTTTTTTTTATTTGTTAGTTATTTTGAAACCAATAGGGAATGGGAATATGCATGTTTTTTTTTTATATTTTTAATTCACTGTTTACACCGTTATAACATTGTAAAAATATAAATACTGCTTAAAAATGCTGTAATTAAGTTTAACAAATATTTAAAATTGAGGAAAATAAGCTGTTTAAACGCCGCCATTTTCGCGCAGTCTGGTGATGACGTCAATTACCACTGACAGTTCAGTCTATTCTTTACTACAGCTGTTTTCATTTTTAACTTGACGTTTTTGACGTTTGTTTTCTATGCAAAAGACTGCAATGACATACAAATGTAAAAAATACGGACTTGTTTATATGGTATGTTACGTCATGTTGTTGCATTCATGTTGTCACATTATGGTATGTTCGTTTTAACCAATGGTGTTGCGTTTTACAAATCTGAATTTCCCTCTCTTAATTTTCTTTATTAATTTAATGTATTTAAAAATATATTAATTACAAAAATAACGGTTTAGGTACTTTAAATGTCCGGTCAATCAAAATTCGGAAAAAAATATTTGAACTGAATTTAAATTTCATGCATATTCCCTATTGCAGGGTCTTACATTAAATACAGCAGAAATATAGAATAAACGCATGACCTTCAATTTTCAATATTTTTTGTGTTAAAACGTTCATAATTATTAATGAAATTTCTAAAATACTACAAATTTGTTCTTAAAGTCCATAATTGGAATGTTTACCTTACTTATAGTATTTGAATCTGTACCGGCAGTGTGTTGTCCAAAACATATTCGTCAACCTTACCCAATGCACTACTATCCCTTATAAAAATTGTTTAACCTTTAAAGTTAAAAGGTACGCATAAAACTTCAACAGCGATTTTTTTGCAAAAGGGCTGTTGAATGAAAAACAGCTAGCACTAATCCCTTTACAACATAATCAAGAGCCATCAAAATCCGCGACTAACAGGTCTGATGGTCCCGGTCCCCTTGTAAGTGTAAAAAATAAAAGAGACATTTACTAAAATTTGTAAAATTCACAAATTTTTATCGTATTATGGTTTTTTCTTTTTTTTAAACTTAATTTAAGAAAAGGAATTTCTTTTGAAAATAAAAAGAATAACTTGCAACTTTTGCTGTTGTAGATAATGTCGATTTTCTTGGAATTTTCAAGAATATAAAATCATCTCATTCTCATACAAACTATACAGTCAGATTACAAAGATAAACATGGATAGGGGCTGCCAAGCTGCATAGTTGTGAAAAATATTAAATTATAAAAATACAGGGGAATTTTCCAAGGAAAAATTAAATTGAGTGATAGAAAATATCCAATTTTCGAATTCAAAACACTTGCTTGGGCCCGAAAGTAAATGGCAAATATGTCAAATTGAAGTTTTTTTGATTGCCATAATTTTCCTATTGTTCATCAAAGAACCAAATCTAAAATTATATAAAAGCCAAGTTTTTCGTAGAATTCTTCAATTCCGCTGTAGTAATTTTAGCTGTAGTTTTTCCAAAAACGAAGAAGAAAATAAGAATATTCCGACAATATTTTCAGTTCCCCATCCTCTGTTACAAAATCCAATAAGAAACTTTTTCGAAAATCAATGGGAAACTTCAATCTTTCCAACAACTTTTTCAGTCTTCGAAGGTTCGGTCCATAATTCAAATAACGGTATTTCTGAAAATCTAAACAAAATTTAGTGGCAAATTTAATTGGTGCTGGGTCTCCTAACATGGTCTCAGGCAATCGCCAGGCTGACCTGCCCTAGAGGCGCCATTGATTTTAACCAAGAAGAAATATATAACATTTCCAATTGGTAAGATACCTTTCACTCCTACCTTTCACTCATTGCTTCTCCGCGCTATTTTTTTCTATTTTCTTCACTTTTACGCCTGTTTTTTTCCACCTTTGTCCTCACATACATCTCACCTCGTGGTTACATTACGGTCGGCAAAGCAGCTCCTAATAATTATTATTTTTTTATTTATAAATATTTTATTTAACAAATTTAATATATTGTAAAGACAGAATTAAATAATACATCTACATAAAAACAAATGTAAAGAAAGGTAGTATATTAGGCAGTATATTATTAATAAATAAAACTATATTTTAGAATAAGATATTTATACATGTAATCTTTCTACTAATACATGTTCCAACCGTCTAAGAAATTTTACCTTCAAGGGATGTATTTATTTTTTGATCGTGGAGTAGTCAAAAGAAGTCCGGATTTTTAATTTCATTTTTTATAGTTTTTCTAAAAAGATACAAACAAACAGTTCCCACTTCTAAATTATACCTAACGTTAATCAAAATCTCTTCTAGTAAATGTTAAAAAACAAAATAATTTGTAATTTACTAATGCGGAGTATAGAACAGTGCTACTCGATCCGGGATGTATATTAGGGTGGGTCACTTATATGTGGAGAAAAAAAAAGTTTCGTATTTATACGGGCACAGTGACCAAACGGTGCTAAATTATGAGTGTAAAAAGATTATGAAGTTTTATTGCAATCGGAATTAATCTTCTGCCTCCGGAGTCATGTGGAAATTGTCAACAAATATGGCTAAAGGAGACCCAAGAGCATGATACGCAAAGTTACACTAATGAACATTATTTATAAATAAAAGTCTTAAATCAATTGTAATGATAGGTTTATTAAAGAGGAAACAATTTTTACAACCAAAATAATAAGGAATAATTATTAAAGTAAGTGGGTTTATTTACTGGCCAAATCTTTTTGCAGTCGAATTTCGGGATTGCTTTTCTTGAGTCTATCTGGGCTTTGATGAATCCCTCTATCATTGTTTTATTGCATAAACTGGCTGAAGCTTCGGTCACATATTCAACTGCTCTTTCTACTGCTTGTGTTTGACACGGAAGGCGTAATAAATCCAATTCTCCTTCTCCTTTTGCTTGAATACACAATCGGAGATTTTCTTCGCTTACCGATTTTAATAACGGTGGCTCAGTAAAATTTTCTTGTCAATTCAATATGTCGTAATATGTTGATGCGTTAAAGTTTATCTTTGGTAACTGAAACAGATGCAATTTTTTTGAGTTTCTGATCTACCTTTCAAAATTGGAGGTACAGCTAATTTACGAACGGTCGGTGTTGACTGGATAACTGTCAACATTGCATTCAGTCCTCCGGGTGTGCGAAATAGCTGTTTCTTTGAATTACTGGGTCCATAACGGTGTATAAAGTTGTTGGTAAATATCTAGTTAGCTCGATGAGTTTAAACAAGGGTCGGGATCCATCTTTGTAGCTAGAGTGAGTTTTTATAGAAAACCATATCAGAGCATAAACTTGACAACATACGTTGGACAAATCTTGACAACATAAGAGTTATTAGATTTGCAGCTGTAGTTTCTACTGAAACATAAAGACGGAGAATTCTATTGGCTCGAGTTAGCCATTGGGAAAGGGACATTTTGCATGATGATTTTGTTAGCTAAATCGCTAGGAAATATGCCTATTGAAATTGCTTCAACTATTTTGTACAAGAATTTTTGGTCTGTACTAATCATTAGCAGAAAGCTCCGGTATGTTCGCCGGAATAGGTTGAAACTGAGTTATAGGTCTTTACTCACAGTTCTCAAGTTCTTAACGTATTGTCCCTGCAAATGTTTTTGGCACAGACGTACTGCCATCAATGTGTTGAAGCAGATGTCTAAATGGCAGTTCATTCCTTCAACAAATAATCTTCTTTCTAGCATCCGTATAATAACGCCGTATTTGCCAACATTTACATTTGTCCCATCACATCCAATTGCAGTCAAATGATCCACTAACACATCCGCATTCAAAAAAGTTGAATATTCCTTTATCTATACACATTGCAGTGTAATGTAATCTAAAAGCTTCGACTTGTTTTATTAAAGAAATATGCAATTCAAGTATGCGTCGCCTATTTTTTGCCATCTTTTTCAGACATAATCAAAATTTTATTCTTTCTCCCATCGAATTATAATGTTGGTATTTGTTAGTTTTGCTTTTTTTTTCGTTCTCGGCGAAGCTTACTTTTGTCTATTACTTAAGAACTCGATGCAACTCCTGCACTGTCTGGCAATCCAAATCTATCGCATGTTTTCGATAGCAAAGTATAATCAACTGCGTTTTTAGTATTACGTGTACCGATTCAGTATTTGAACACCGCAACTTCCCCCGCACCCCACCCCTCCATCAAACTTTGTCTTTTAAATTAAGCAAACAATTCGTACTTATCATTACTAAAGACTATTACGCATGGAATCTGATATCAATTACTTGAGTGAAGTATTAGTAAAGTGACATCAAAAAACAACTTTAGTTAAATCGTTCTATGATAGTCCGGAGGTAATAAAACTTAATAAAACCTAATAAAACTTTACATACCAATTAACGGCACCATTTGGCACCTGAGCGTTTTTGAAAAACGAAAAAAGAATAAAATTGACCCACCCTAATGTATATTCTAGGACTGCTTATACTTCAAATTTGTGAGTGATTTCACGGGCCGTAATTTGCCCACCACTACCCTGAAATATCTGCGGCGCATTGTCTAAAACTAAAATAGATTTAGAATTAATATTTCTATTTTTAAACTATTAATCATAATTTATTGGTACATGTAATTACCTGATGCAATAGCAGTAGATCTGTAGAAAGTTTCGTCTGCATTTATGAAAAGACTATTTTTTTACAATTTTTTTAAAATTTTTTCAGTTCAACAAAATTCAGTTTCAAAAATATATTTTTTCATAATTCTTGATCTCGGTAACTGCACTATCAAGAAAGCTTTTTAGTGCTTAAAAGATAGTGATTTCCGTGTAAATTATTGGTCTTTGCGAATTGATCATTTCTTTCACAACCATTTCTATTTTATTCTTATTGATAAATAAGGTCCACCGGATACGTTTCTAGCTTACATAACACCTTCTCTCGTTCAATCAGATCGATCAATCAGTTTTCTTCGAATACAAATTACAACCAATATTTATTTAGTAAAAAATGTATTCTACCGTTGGACAGGGGTAAAATGTAATTGCATACAAAGGGATTTATTAAATTGAAAGTTGAAAAGAGAAATAAAATTTTGTTTTTATAGATTTTTAATTATAAATAATAATTTTTAATTTAAAAGAAACAATTTAGAGCTATGTCATATTAATGTTTTAATTATAGTTTGTAATTAATTTTATTTTTATAACTTTTAGCCTATGATTAAGGTGTTTTTACACCAAAACTAGTAAGGCAAATAAATTATTAATTTATTAAAGAACTTTTTATATCCCATTCCTAATAATATATAAAAAAATTGATAAACAATAGGGATTATAATAACCAACATTTAAATTAAATTATGTTTATTACTACATATTTTGAAAAAATAATCTCTATTTAACTCTATTTATAAAAAAAAACAATAAAATTTCTTCAATAAAAGATCAATCTTTCATTTCCTTAATTCCGGCATCCCAGGTGGACCATCCACCGTCTAAACTCTTCAAACTAAAACGATTTTAGTGTAAGATTATCACAATTTATATTGAAAAAATAAATTTTCCTAAAAAACTTACTTTTTGAATCCTAATTTCTCGGCAATTAAATAGGCTTTCTTACTTCTAGTGCCAGAATTGCAATAAAAAATAATAGGAGTATCGAAAGTTGGTTTTTCCTTTCCATATATTTTCTTAAATTCATCTGCTGTAGTATTAGATAAAGCACCTTTAACTTCTCTCACTAAAATTGAATAATTAAGCTTGCATAAGTTGTAACAAAAATTTCTATAAATCTCACAAGGTATGTTAATACTACTTGGTATTTTTTCAGTTTCTTTCAATTCTTGAGGTTCTCTCACATCAATTATCAATATATTGTCACTTTTAGTTGCGTTATAAACCTCTTCGAAATTCGCAAAATTAATCTGTTTCGATGGAGCTCCGCATATTGGAAATATCCAAATAAAGGCTACGGAAAGGTAATTTAGAGGAAAAATATGTTGTTTTTAACATTCATTTCACATTGTCAGTTTAAACTTACTCGATAATATTGCAATGGAAAAGACATATACGTAGCTGGTCATCGTGTAAACGGAATTTTAAGTTTATCGACAATTTATCGTTTATTCTGTTATTTTTAACACACTTATATAAACAAGTACAATTTTAGCATATTCATTAGATAATTAAAAATCAAGATTATATCAATCAATATTAATATTTTGCCATCATTTGCATTATAATTAGTATTGTATTGTATGATTATGTAGATTTATGTATTACGCTTTTAATATATATTTTTTTAATTTGAATGAAAATTTTAGTAATGGTTTTCTGGAATTATGTATGTACAATATATCATGTATATAGAATTTAATGCATTAAACAATTATTAGAATATTAATATGAATTATTTAAATAAATTCCATATTGCAAGTTTTTTTTACATGATAACATATCTCTTCATAGCGGCTATCTCAAAAAAGTTACTGTTTTTTATTAAATTTTTAATAGTTTTTCTAAAAAAAATACAAACACTTTCACTTCTAAATGTTTGATAAAGCTAATCAAAATCTCAAAAATCTCCTCCTGGAAAACATTAAAAAAACAGCAAAACAAGGCCCTGATTCTAATTTAATAAGGAGCAGATAATGCAATTAGGCTGTCTCTTGAGTCTATGAACGATCGAATAAAAAGAAACGAGTATGCAAAGCGATATGTACCGAGCTCGACTTATTGTTAGATGAACTTTCGTACTTTCAAACGATGTCGAATTTTCGAACTATCGCACACTGGGACTAAATCCAAAAAAGTTGGCCAAAAGTCGAACACGTTATAAATTAGGCTAAAAGTCAGTACTTGGGGGTTTTCGGGGTCGCTGATTATGAATCCGAAGTGAAAAAATTTGAAATAAAAACAAAATGGCGTATATTACATAAATCACTTTTATTGAGAAAGTACTAAATAGATCCCAATGTTGTATAATACAATAATTCATACAATCGGTTTTTTTAAAGTTCATGGATCATCCTCCGAAGAATAATTTGATTCACAATCAGTTGATTCAACTTCTAAATCGGTGTAGCTTTCTGTACTCATTGGTATACTGTTATACTGTATACTGTTTCGCAAACTTGAAATAAATGGATCCGAAATTAATAATAACCGTGAAATAATGGCTTCCATTCTTTTGGCTCGGGAACACTTTCTTGCAAAATGTTCACGAAACTTTTTATAATATTTGTTAGTAGACTCTTAGCGTCTTCAGACATCCGCCCTATCGGCAATATCGTTGAGTTTATCACTTCTGCGCCATGAATAAACATATATATATATATATATATATATATATATATATATATATATATATATATAGCGAGGTTCCTACAGCCTTTGCCGCATCCCGCACATCTTTTTCCACCTCTCCTTATCTCTCCAGTCCTCCTCCTCTATGGCTCTATCTTTAATGGTTTCCATAATACCATCTATCCATTTTATTGCTGGTATGCCTCTTATTCTCCTTGCTCTTGGTATATATTGGAATGCTATTTTAGGCTATCTTTCTCCAGTCATCCTTTGCATGTATCCATACCACTTTAATTGCCGTGTTTCTATGTCGTCTGTAGTGCCATAGACTCTCCTCGTCTGTCTTATTATATGTTCATTTCTTACACGATCTAGTTTGGACGTTGACAAGCTCTTCGTAGAAAGTCCATTTCTACTACTTCTATACTTTTTTTTATCCCTTTGTGAAACTTGCCAACATTCTGAACCATAAGTTGTTATTGGTTCTACGATAGATTTGTATACCCTCATTTTTGTTTTTAGTTTAATTTCATTTGACCATAGCATTGAATTTAACAAGCAAATAGCCTTTTTCTATATCCTAGATTCTATTCTAGACCAAGTCTATTTTCTATATCCTTTTTTGTTGTTCCTTCTTCTGAGATGATAGTTCCTAAGTATTTGTATGCCCTACGTTTTTTAATCTTTCTTAACTCCAGTTCTGGGTTTTCTTCTTCTCCGACAGGCAGATATTCTGTTTTTGACATATTCATGTTTAACCCCCATTCCGAATACTCTTCTATCAATTTTCTTAACATATAATCTATATCTCTTTCATCACTTGCTATTATCACTTGGTCGTCAGCAAATAGCAGGCTTGTCAAACAATGTTCACCTGTTCTTATTCCTATTCCTGCGGTTTTTCTTCTCCAGTTTCTTAGTGCTTCTTGTATGTATATTTTAAATAATGTAGGAGACAGGTTGCAGCCTTGTCTTAATCCTTTTGTTGTACGAGAAGGCCGCGATATAACATTTCCTATCTTGACTGCACTTTTTGACTCGATATATATATATTTATGATTGCCCGACAGTATACACTATTTATCCCAATCCTCGTCAATGTTTCAAAAGCTTTTTCCAGTGTACTGTATCGAAAGCTTTCTCCAAGTCGATAAATAATAGGTGTGTGGGTAGATTTCTATCTTTCCGTTTTTCTATAATTTGTTGAATAACAAATATATTGTCAATGCATGATCTCTCGGCTCGGAAGCCACTTTGCTCCTCTACTTCTTTGATGCTGCTTTCAATTCTTTTTTTTAGTATCTGGCCGTACAACCTCCCAAGCGCACTAGTTACGCTGATCCCTCTATAGTTGCTACATTGTCTTTTGTCTCCTTTTTTATATATTGAGCTCATTTGAGCAATATTTCAATCTTCTGGAATGTTGTCGCCTTCTATTAGACATTTGTTGAAGATCTTGGCTATCAGCTCTAGTAATAATTCTGGTCCATTTTTAACCATTTTTAGTTCAATTGGGATATTTCCTGGCCCTGCAGCCTTTTTATTTTTAGATTCTTTTAGGGCTTCCTTTATTTCTTTTATCGTTATCGCATTTACTTCTTCATTTGTGGGTGTCTCTATATCCACTGGAATAGAGAAGTTAAAAAACTTGTAACAAAAAAGAAAAATGAGATTTGGGAAAAAAGATGCGAGGAGATAGAGGAGATAGATGTGGAACTCTTTTCTCCTTTCTGTTAGCAGTTCTTTGTAATATGTTTCCCACTCCCCCATACTTTATAATTCAATTTTATTTACTCGCCCTTCTTTTCTAATATGCTTGATTGCCTTCCACGCTTCCGAAACCTTTGTCCATCCCATGCACCTCTCTATCTCCTCGCATCTTTTTTTCCAAATCTCATTTTTCTTTTTTGTTACAAGTTTTTTAACTTCTCTATTCCAGTGTGCAAAGATCGTTCTATCTTCTATTTTCTTAGATTGTAGCCAAGTTTTATAAGCTTTATTTTTAATTTCTGCTAGTCTTTCTATTTCTTCACACCACCACTCTTTATTTTTAAAATTCCTTTCTTGTGGTGCTATAGCTTCGTTGGCTGCTTGGTGCATACAGTTTCTTAGGTGTTGATATAGTTGATTCGCTGTTGCGTTTCCGTATTGCACTTTAGCCAGCATGGCAGTTAGTCTTAGTTTGTACAAAAATTTAGTAGATTCGTTGCCGAAACTCTCTAGATTGTATCTGATTTCATTCGTGTTTTTTCCTAAGATGTCGTTTTTACTAGTTTTGTCCGTATTAGTTTTCCTATAATTTATTAGGACTGTTGCTACCAATAGGTGGTGGTCCGATCCGCATTCCGCTCCTCGATACACCCTTACGTCAGTGGTTGTTATTTTTGTGTTTTGTTTTTGTATAATGTAATCGATTATCGATCTTAGTCCTTTTGTGGGTTGGGTCCACGTGTATTTATGTATATATTTGTGGGAGAAGAAACCATTCATTATCTTTTGAGACATATTCTGACATAGTTGTTTTAGACGTCTGTCGTTATCGTTTTCAGTTTGTTCTCCATATCTACCTATTACCGGGTTGTTTCCTTCTCTCCCTGTACGGGCGTTTAGGTCTCCCAAGATAAGTATTTCTCGATCTCCTTTTATCTCAGATATTATTCGGAATAGTTTTTCGTAGAACATATCTTTAGTGGCAAGGTCTGCATCCTCGCTAGGAGCGTATACTCCTATTATAACTATATTCTGTCCATTTTTTTTCATTTCTATTTTTATTATTTGTTCGTCAATTTCTTCATGGTCTTTAATGTATTTTTTATACTTTCTGTGTATTGCTATTGCTACTCCTCTCTTTGCTCTTGTGTCCTTTTTAACTCCACTATAAACATGTATATATTCCCCTACCATCTCAACTCCGTTCCCTTTTTTTTAGTTTCTGTAAGCACACAGACATCCAGTCTCATTTTGTTTAATTCTTGGAATACTTCTGTTTTATTTGTTCGTAATGCTTGTATGTTCCAGGTCGCCATTCTCATAGTCAATTTTCTTTGCCTAGTGCGTTGTATTTTATGTCCATCATTGGTTCCGAGGCGGATTTTGGAAGTTTTTAACATTTTTTCTTTTTCCGAATGATGAGGTGTTGGCCCATCGATTCAACCCTCCAGCTTGAAGGACCAGGATTTTCTGTTAGGGTTTTCTCCCTTAGCCACTTTTGTTCCGGTTTTCAGGCGCCGGAAACTCGCCATTTACCCCCTTCCGTCTGCTACACCACGCACATCCATTGTACGCGATGCACCCAGAGACCACGACGGTGGCACTTTCTGCTACCCATGAGACCCATACCAGCCATTTAGCCTCCTTATATATTTATACTGAATTTAAAAATTCATTATGTTTTAACCACACTTAATATGTAAAAATAGTTTTTATTACTCATGCGGGATAAGTACTATTTTTGCGCCCGTTTTTTCGGTGTCACAAATGGCTGTTTGTCAATTCAATTATTCATTACGCAAATTATGCTTGGCGCACGCTAATATACAATAAATATCGCTAAGTTACATTTAAAAAACAATTGAATATATAAAATAAACACTATCAAAATCTCGATATTAAAAAAGTGACGTGAAAATGACTTTTTTCAGTCATTTGAATGATATTTTTTTCATTACAAAATACAAATTAAAGAAAACGTTTTAAAATGAGTATACATTCTATGGTGATACCGGAGACTAATTAGAGTTCTTATGGCAAATCCACACCACCGGAGATAATTGAAAAAGCAAATTCTTCATTATTACTTTGTTTTTTTATTAAAAAACTTTGTTTCTTACTTTGTTTTTTGTTATTACTTTTTTTTTATGGCCCCTGGATCCCAAACTTGTAAGATACGTCCCTTCGCATGAGTAATAAAAAATATTATCTGCAACTCTTGCGGTATTGTGAATTGTCCTCTCGAGCGAATGTGCGTAGGTACTCAATTCGTTCGTGCGCCCAATTTCGCTCTCGTGGGCAATTGGCATCTTACCGCCCTAGTTGCACAATATACTAATGTAACTTGTTATTCACAGTTATATAAATTTAAACATTTAACATTGATGATTGATTGTATTTAAACTAAGGGTTTTTTGGTGGAGGAGGTGCCTTTCTGCAATTAGAGAATTACCTGGAGATGAGTGTGGAAGATTAAAAAGTTGCGAAAAGATGCAGTCGCTTTGTTCGTTAAGGAAATTAACGGACGGGTTTGGAAATTTCTTATAACTCCAGAAGATTTAACGGGTCTAACTTTCGGGCCTTTGTTGCAATTTCAAGATTTTGAAATAGTCAATTTCTGGGAATTTATTATTACATTCGAGACAATGGTTTGAAAAAGAACTAGTATATTTTTTAAGACGAAAAGCGCTTGAATGTTTTGAAAACCGAGTTGGAAATCTTCGTCCTGTCTGACCTACATACACGCTATTGGATTCAAAATAATGAATTTCACATAAGCCGTAAGGCAGAAAGGCACCTCCATCCACCAGAAAACCCTTAGTATAAATACAATCAATCATCAATTTGTAAACCACTTGAATATTACCTTCACCAGTCGAAACTCGAGTCGTGTTAAATGTTTAAATTTAAATAACTGTGAATAAAAAAGTATATATATAATATTTTTACATATTAAGTGTGATTTAAACATAGTGAATTTTTCAATTCAGCGTAAGTATGGATTACCACGTAGTAACGGTCGCAACCTCCTATTCATTATATCTTTATGTTTATTTCAATCTAAATTGCTATCGGTTTAGAAATTAAATGCAAAAAAATCACTTTTGTTGTAATAAAACCTTTATCTACTTCAACTCCAACTCCGGTTCACATATATTTTCTCGCCGGTTTATATGATTAGTTAAACTATTAGGTTGTGTACTAATTTTTGTAGTATATTATAAAATAGTATATTTTGTAGCTAGGGCGGTAGGTTGTCAATTGGACATAGCGTAATTGGGCGCACGAACGAAATGAGTGCATTCGCTCGAGAGTGCAATTGATAATACCGCCCGTGTTATAAACAATATTTTTATTACTCATGCGAGGGGATGTATCTTACATGTTTTGGATCCAGGTGCCATCCAACAAAAATAGAATAAAAAATGAAGAATTTGCTTTTTCAATTGGGTATTTGAATCTTTTTTTTTGTCATAAATCGAAATCTCATATATAAGTTTTATAACAAAACCCTTTTTAGTTTTCTTTTTTTTCGTTGTAATTAAAAAGTTATAAATAAATATCGGTTCGCGTTGTAACGTACAATGGGTAATTTCTACCCGTGCCTGACTTTGTTGATACAGTAGCTGTAGTAGACATGTCAAATATTAAAAGTTATCGTGCTTGTTTCGTACCTTCGTGTAGGAGTATTACAAAAAGAACTTCTCTTAAATGTAAATAAAATGTAAATAAAAAAATGTTTTAATTGTCCCACATTGTTAAACGTCGAAACCAATGTTTTTAAACAGTGCGCCGAAAAAATCCTAAAACGACGATTTTATAAAGAATGTTTGAATGTTAGAATGAAGTTTCGCCCTTTCGGCGTCACAAACAAATTATGGCGCGTTTGGGGTCACATGATTATTTTAAAAATTTTATCACTTTTAAATTGTTTATAATTAATTGAATTTTTTTTTTAACTTTTTCGCATCGCACATCCGAATTATTTATAATAAGGTTTTAAAATACATAAAAAAATCGATAGTTTTTTTTTATTTAACAACCCAATTGTCTCCGGTGGTGTGGATTCGTCATAAGAACTCTCCTCAGTCTCCGGTATCACCATAGAATTTACACTTATTTTAAAACGTTTTCTTTAAGTTTTATTTTTATTTTGTAATGAAAAAAATTTACTTTCACTTTTTAAATATTGAGGTCTTGATTGTGTTTATTTTATTTTTTAATTGTTTTTTTTTAAAGTAACTTAGCGATATTGAATATTTGCGTGCGTTACCGTATTTGCGTGCGTGCGGCATTTGTTGCACTAGAAAACGTACGCCAAGATAGTACTTTTAACGCATGAGTAATAAAAATATGTTTTTCACAAAAAGTGGTATGAACAATGACATTGACAATTAAAAAATTTTGTAATTATTGACATATTTTTATGAAAAAAGTGTTTACTATGAATCGATGTTTAACTGTATTTGATGAGCATGATAATGCATATCGTAGAATTACATATAAACCAAAAACAATGATTTGCACAATGTAAAATTGAAAAGAGATTTTATTTTGTTGTTGAATGTTGAAAACATTCTTTATCAGCCGTATTCCAAAAGTTTCCATCTGTTTTTTCTATATGTTTCAATATTTTCTATTTTCCTATCTGTTTCCACCAATTTTTATATGATTTTTTCCATCTTTCAGAAAATCGTATTAAATAATAAATTGATGACATGTAAACAAACAAACTTGTAAACAGGTAGTGAAATAAAGTGCTGCGGTTGCGAGTCAGAGAGTCAAATCAAATCAAAACATTTATTGATCTTTGTATGTATAAATATACATATTCGATAGGTCATACATATTAATATGATTAGTAAGATACAATAGAAAAAGAAAAACAAAAACTAAATTAAATTAACAGAAAACTATTGTAACATACGCAACAACACACAATTGTTATTAATTACTTTAAAGATCTATTGTTTTCAACATGATCGAAACCATAGTTTATAAATCCATGAATTCTTCAGTACTATAATAGCACATATTCACAAGATAACTTTCTATTTTTTTTCTAAATGACTTTTGTATGTCTTTTCTTCTTTAATTATTTCCGGTATAAAATTGTAAATTTTGACTCCTATTCTATTTGGTTCTGCAGAACATAAAGTGAGGTTGCTCTTTGGTGTATAGAGCTTTAAGCAATTTCTGGTATTATGATGATGTACATCGATGTTCATTCTGAAAGAATTCAGGTTTTTGCGGATGTGACATGCTACTTCCAATATATATATATATATATATATATATATATATATATATATATATATAAGGATGGTATTGTTAATAATTCCATCTTCTTGAAATGTGGTTTACATGAGTGCTTTCTGGAGATGCCTGCTATCGCATTATGACTCTTTTCTGTGCGAGAAATATTGTTTTAAGGTATGGTGGAGCTCCCCATATAAGAATGCCATATGTCATGATTGACTTAATTTCTGCATGATAAACGTTTATTATCGCCGACTTGGGTAAAACTTCTCTAACACTTCTAATGAGGTATGCTTTTGAGTTTACTTTCTTTGTGATGTAGCTGGCCATTATTTTCCAGGTCATATGTTCTTCTAGAAATATTCCCAAGAATTTAATAGATTCAGTTCTTTCTATATTACAGTTTCCCACTGTTAGTCTAAGATCTTCCATATGTTTCTTTCGGTTTGTTTGAAATGCTATGTATTTAGTTTTTTCTCCATTTAAGAGTAGATTATTGGCAGAGAACCATTTGTATAGCTTTTTTAATAACATATTAGATTCTAGTTGAGACTCTTCTGCATTGTCTTTAGATATAATGACACTTACATCATCTGCGTACAGGGTAATCTGGTCTCCTGCAACATAACTAACAAGATCAGCTGTGTATATTGAGAATAAAATGGGGGCTAATACGCTTCCCTATTGATTATTTTCCACATCGTTTTTTGTTTGTTTGATGAACTATTTATCATTTCTCAAACTATCACAAACTTTTTTTGAAGCAGAAATAAATCTTTTAGCTTAGTACTTGAGTAGATTATCTCTGTCGTTACCCACGGTTTATAATTCGGTTTCCGCCTTACCAGTGGAAAGTTTTGGAAAAAGTGATGTTTAAGTGTTTCTAAAAATTCCACAGTTTTCCCATTTACATCTTTTTCGCTATACATATTTTCCCACGATTCTTCAACAAGAGCTTGTTGGAAGCGCGCCTTATTGGCTATTCCGAAATTCAGAGTTAATTTTATATCCCTTTCGGACATATTCAATTCGGACAATTCTATTGCGCAAATTTCAATATGTTTCTCTATTGAATTACTCGATATACTTGTTTTTTCCTTGTAATATAATAATAAATCATTTCTACCCCAGATGGCAACTCCTCCACCACTGAAGGATTTTCTACAGAAGGTTCTGATTGATTTATAGTTTTCCAAGTGTATTAGACACAACTCGTCATCGTTTGTCCATGTTTCTGTGAGACATATTATTTCCGGATTATTACAACTGAATGTACCTACGATTGAGTATTGGAAGCCTGAAGAATACGTGAGGTAAAATGGTTGAGAAAACATAGATCAGCAATAGACCCACAAACAGGAATTGCCAAAGGAAAGACAATTACTTTAGTTTTAATCCCGTGTAGAAGCTTCCCTAAATTACACTTTATTTATAAAAAAAAAAAAAAAGTTCTTACTAATGCAGCTAAATGTTGAGGAACTTCTCGGCCGCCATTATCATAAACCCATTCAGAGTTCTCCCAAATGTTAATTTAAATAATTGATTGATTGTGGAGTTACTTGTTGAAATTTCATTTCAATATTAAAGATAAAAACATAAATTGTTTCAAACTTTCATTCATTTTCATTCAAATTCAAATATGAAAAAGCATTTAATTTATCAATATTAAAGATAAAAACATAAAAGTTTCAAATTTATTGTATAAATACAATATATGTTTCGCCAAATTCACTGTGGCTTCTTCAGGTAATGATATACAAATGATTTGTATATCATTACCTGAAGAGCCACAGTGTTTGCGAGACATGTTGTATTTATACAATAAACTTGAAACTTTAAAACAATTTATGTTTTCATCTTTAATATTGATAATTTCAAAGAGATTCAACTTCTTTTTCTCCAAATCCATGTTCGATAATTCCAGGCCAATCTTTGGGTTCGAGTACACTCAACTCTCTTAATAAATTTCTAGAAGAATCAAATTTAGAAGTTGATGCCGTATGCGCGGATGTTTCTGAAGTCAAGAAGACTTCATTCATATTAACAATAACACTAGCCTGGAAGTGACTCTTCTCAATCGCAATGATTCTTTTATTTCTAATTAGTTCAACTGAAGAAAATTTCATTACCTATACAGCAGCGTCTAACTCCAATAGTTTTCTTCAATTATATCTTTTTTAAATTGCTTCTAAAATTCTCATGGTCCTACGAATTAATTTATCATTATTGAACAATTGTAATTGTACCGTATGTAATTGTATCTTATTTATTATTAATAGTTATTTTCGAAAAAAATACAACCGGAAGGCATTTCTTAAGAACTACCGGAACGCCGTTCCGGTGCGTTTCGACCCCGCTACACCACTGTCAGCGAATGTAAGCTAGGGTATTATGATTTTTGTTCTTTTATTTCTTCAATCCAGCTTTCAAATCTTCTAATAACTTTACCTTTACTAAACTAATGTACTTTATTGTTAATGATAAGATTTCTTCGGTATCATCTTCGGTATCTTTTAATAGGACAGATACATGTGTTATTCAGATTTGAAAAATTAAAAAATGCCAATTACTGTGAAATTAGATACAGTAGCGTAGCGAACTGGGAGCAAGGTTGTTTGTTGTCATTGCAAGATACACATCTCATTTTCATTTTTGAAGAAAGGTAAAATCGCGCGATTTCTATTTCTGTATATAGTGACTTGTGTTGTGGCGTCAAGATGTTTCCATTCTTCAATTCAAGCAACTGTTGTTTTTCTTCGATAATTTCAAATTGCGAATTAAATCACTTAAATGTTTTTCGTCCATAACGAAATCGCTTTTATCATTCCCCTCTTTTACCATCCCGGGCGGCACTCGCAGATGGAAAATTTCAATTGTTATTTTGATCGATTTTTAGAAATATATTTTAACTTAATTCTATTATTATTTGTATTATATTCTTATTACAACTAAATTCTATATATATTTTTTTCTCATCAATCAATGTGGGTTCAGGGGGTTAGCCCTTAACACACTGCGGCATATTGGGCTACTGTATTTCGCTACATTGTTCCATTCGTGCAAATAGGTCCAGCCCTTGTATTGGGTCTTGAAGTCTATTTGTCATGTACTTCACGGGAATCATTTTGATGTTAAGTGTGTGTATCCTACATGCAATTGCTTCACAAGGGAAGACTAAGCACTTTCATGCTCCTCATAGCCTAGTCCTCATAGCATTATGGTTCTTCTTTCCATAAACCCATTTTGTGCAAATGTCCTCGTAGGACATAGAAGGCAGTATCATATGAGTAGGTTGACCACAATAGGGAATATGCATGAAATTTAAATTTGGTTCAAATATTTTTTCCGAATGTTTATTGACCGCGGACATTTGAACTAAACCATTATTTTTGTAATTTATATCTTTTTAAATACTTAAAATTAATAAATAAAGGTGCAAATTAAGCAAGGGAAATTTAAATTTGTAAACACGCAACACCATTGGTTAAAACGAAAGTGACGTAACATCCAATATAAACAAGTCCGTATTTTTTACATTTGTATGTCATTGCAGTCTTTTGGTTAGTATATAAACGTCAAAAACGTCAAGTTAAAAATGAAAACAGCTGTAGTAAACAATGGACAGTGATCTTTGACGTCATCAACAGACCGCGCGAAAATGGCGGTGTTTAAACAGCTCCAAATTTTTCTCAATTTTAAATATTTTTTTAAACTTAATTCCGGCATTTGTAAGCAGTTTATATATAATTTACTATGTTATAACGGTGTAAACAGTGATTTAAAACGTCCAATAAATTTTCTAGCATTCATTTGCTGTGTTTCTGACCATTAATTTTGTCCCACTGTAGTCGGTAGTTAGTTGCTATCCATTTACAGATTTTGTATCAGGCCATGGTTTTAGTAATGTACGAGTCCCTATTAGCACTGATGGTACCCAAGCAAGTGTGACCTTGCTGGATTTCGCCAGCGCCTGAAGGCAGTTTCGTCTTGTTTTAGATATAATTTCGTGGCACGCTTAAGCATTAATAGCAGCCTGACCGTCCGTGAAAATGCGGATGTTTCTGCTTTTCATGACGGCGTGTATTTCCGTTTGAAATGTTGTGGCGTGTGATCCCAGGGGCACAGAAAAACAGTACCCAGGGATGGTCCTTAGATTCCTGCGCCAGCTCCACTGTCCTTTTTGCAGCCGTCTGTATACCGGTTCAGCCCACCGTGACATGTATTTGGTTTTTTGCCTTCCGTATAACGTAGTTGTGTTTAGGAGATCGAATGATGCCTATAATGAAGCCTTTTACATATTACTTTCATTATCGTGGTGTGCCCTGATCTCGTCAGAGCCTCCCATGTATTATTACATTTGCATTTAAAGGTTCTCATCCTTGTCTCACCTATGATAAAGATTTCGAGAGGAGGAAGGACTATCATGAATTCCAGAGCTGCAGTTGGAGCGGTTCTCAACGATCCCGTAATTGCTAAGCAACCCAATCTTTGAACATTAGAACTTTAGATCCTTTATGGCCAGGTTTTTGTTTCAGTTTGATCACCATAATTTGGAGCCATGTGGCAGAATGGGTCTAACTACCATAGTATATAACCAGTGTGCCTAGTTTTAATCCCGAATTTTCGTCAAGTGTTCTTTTGGTCATCATCATCATAAATGTCATTGGTAGCTTTCTTAAGGTGTTGATCCCAAGTCAATTTGGCATCCGGTTATACCTAGATATTTGACTTCTTCACTTACCTTTAGAAGCTCATTGTAGAAAATTGCCAGCCTTAGCCTCTCCATTTTACTAATTTTTGTGAATGGTACTAGAATGGATTTTAGGGGATTTACTCGAAGGTCTACCCCCTGCACCATATCCTCTGATTTATAAATTTCCCTCTGATGAGAATGACTATGTCATCCGCATATCCTAGGGTGTGAAATTCTTTGTTTTACACGAGTAGGCTATTAACAATCATGCCACACAGGAGTGGAGATAGAATCCCACCCTGAGGATACCCTATAATAACAGACACCCTCATTATGTCACCTGCCACTGTAGTCTCAACATTTCTACCCTACAGCAGGGATTATATCCATCAATTGATGTGATATTTGCACCCTGATTGAGGGTTGGATTGACTATACTGTCGAATCGAGTTTTATCAAACGCTCCTTCGATGTCAAGGAAGGAACCAAATGTCAATTCCTCGTTTTCGAATGTCTTTTCTGTTCTAACCACTATATATTACTAGATGACGACGGCGGGGGACTCCAATAAAGTGTCGTGTCCTGAACGCCAATTATGTTCGCTACGCTACTGATAAAGAGTATTCGTTTCAAACAGTAAATTAACATGACAATCATTTCTTATCCTAGTTTTTAGTATGATTTATTCACATTATCTGGTGAAAAAAAACATACGAAATGTCATTGATTATCATTTGTGTCAACATAAATTATTTCCAATTATTTGTAAATTTTATATTTATACGCAATTATTTTCAAAGTAATAATGTAATATAATTTGGTTACCTGAAAAATCCTTGGTTGATACCCAATTTATATTTATGTATGTATTTTATAAATAAGATCATAAAGATGCATTATAAATACTATAGTTTGTTATAAAAAATTCTTCTGTATATACGAGATTGAATCTCTTTTTACTTGCATTCATCCTTGGGAAGTAACTATTGTGTAACTTAAAGAAAACATGTATTAATAAGTGCTTATAAAATATTCTGGAATCAAAAAATCAAGTACAAAATTAAGATTAGATTTCGGTACATCCCATCATTTATTAATTTAGTAATATTAATTCATTTCAGCTCGTACAAAACAAAAAAATTGCGAATTTATGCAAATTCATCTTACATACTTGCACATTTTATTCAGTAAAATTTCCCCCATTTTTTATTCTGCTTGGCGTTTATTCCATCTAGTGACAGGATCTGCTGGTCTCCACTTGATTCTTATTTACTAAACTTTACTACATCCTTAACCTATTCTGACTTCTTTCTATTCGCACTGCAAAAGCGGGAGTGGTGCAGATATTTTGCGTTTTTTATTCGTTAATGTTTAAAGAATTGTATTAATATACTTTTGATGAACGATTCTATCCATCAAATTAATAGTATGTGAAATGAATTGGAATGTGTTAATCCTATTTTCTCTAGAGATGTAAAGCAGCGTTTTTCAAAGTTTTAAACACGCGACCCGATTAATTTTCCAGAAAACCCTTAAAAACCCTTATATATTTTAAAAATCTATGAAATAATTGTCGGAGTTTTCCAAATATCAAAATTTTACAAAGTAAATTATTTTAAAAAAGTAACTTAGTAATTTTTTATTACTCATGCGCGGAAAGTACTTCTTTACGCACATTTTTTAATGCGAGAAATGCCACTTCTCGTTGTATTTCCACAAAACCTGGGTAACGCACGCAAATATTCAATATGGCTAGGTTACATTAAAAAAAAACAAATAAAGAAATAAAATAAACACAATCAAGACCTCAATATTAAAAAAGTGACGTGAAAGTGTCATTATAATTTTTTTCATTACAAAATAATACTCCTAATCAAAATTAATGAAAACGTTTTAAAATGAGTGTAAATTCTATAGTGATACCGGAGACTGAGAATGACGAATCAACACCACCGGAGACAATTCTTCTTTTTTGATTCCATTTTTTTGTGGATGGGATGTGGATCCCAAACTTGTAAGATACATCCCCTCGCATGAATTGCCCAATATTATACAGTTTCGAGGATTATGTAAATACATCATACAACACACATATGTAACAATCCGCGATTAATGTTATTTAATAATTCAAAATAACACTTTGTTTGGTTTACAATTCGTTGATTGGTTGGGAGCTGCACGTTGATACTATTTTTAAATATAGTATTCCGTGATTTCCAAACAATCATTAAACGTCACATCATTCACTCATTTCACTCATTTCATTTTTTCACGTTTAAATCTAACGAAAACTACAAATAAGTACTAAATAAAAAGGTATGTAACCATTATTAATGTATTTATTTTCATTTCTATCAAGTTAAATATCATACATCAAACATATGTTTCTTATTAAACAGAAACAAATTAGTGTGGTCGTAGATAAAGTATAGTTGTTGTAGTATACATAATTCGAGTTGTAAGGCAATTACGTACTCGCGGAATTATGCGCGACCCGCGTAGCGGTAACTGTTCGGTAACTGTTGCGGTAACTGTTCCGCTCGTACGTAATACGTTTCTTACAACTCTCATTACGTAATATACTATTAAACTATTCTGGTTTTTGAAATGGACAATTGATTAAAATGGTTAAATTTAATAACATAATTGGTTAAATACTTTCAGCTATTCCTTAGAAATTAACTACAATGTTCGGCAAAAATTACAAGAATCTTCGGGTGACACTTGAAATGGAGTTTTTGAGAAATGGGAAAAGATTTTTCCAAGCATAAAAAGAAAAACAGTAAATTGCCGATTCTGTAAGAGAGGCGTTAATAGGTTGACTGCCACCAATATTTTTGGTTTCTACCAAGGAGCCAACAAATTTTTTCGAATATATTTATTTATATATTATATTTGCCTTGCACACGCACTTCGATCGGAGTGATCGACGCGGCGGAAGACACAGAACCACTCCGATCGGAGTGCGTGGCAGTCAACCTGTTAAAACTTAATTGAAAATACGCCGTTAACATTGTTCTATTTCCGCTAATAATATAAATAAATAAATAAAATAATAGAGATGTTGGTGGAGACTTAAAATTTTATTAAATTAGCAGATATAGATATAGAAATTTTAACGGCATCTTTTCAATTACACAACCTGAGCAATCAAAAGCTTTTGGACCTGAGCAATCAAAAGCTGTTTATAAGGTAAATTTTGGGGCTGAATCCAAATCAGTATGTCCGTTTGTTAAAATTGATTCCAGTTTTCGAAATATTCAATAAATTCATTATTTTACTATTTTATATGACCATTAACGGTCTGAATTTTAATTGAATTAAAAAGTATAAATCAGAAATTAACAGAGGTTGAACTATGTCTTTTATCACGCATTAGGGTTCAACAGTTGTCGCTCATCATGCCTTCGTCCCAAAATCCTTGGTATCGCCTTTCGATTTTCGCTATATCTTGATGTAGCCGCTCTCCTTGCTCGTCACTCGGGCTCCCAAGTTTTGTGGGAAAAAATCAAGATGTGCATGAAGAAAATGTATCTTAAGAGACATTCGAGCTGCAATCTTGTGGTAATTTTGCAAAAAAATGTCGATTACTTGTTTGTAATCCAGTGATTACCGGTGAATCCGGTGATTTTAAACGATGCCCATGCTGCTGCTTCATCAGACGTTAAACTTTTTGTAAACTTTGCAATCAGCCATTAGTTTTCGAATATCAGGTCCGACAAATAATCCTTCTTTGATTTTTGCGTATGACAGTTTTGGAATCAACTTGAATAAATACTGAAAAGTCGGTCCTTTGCGATTGAGCGCTTTGACAAAGTTCTTAATAAGGCCAAGTTTAATATGAAGAGATGGCAATAAAACCTCCGGTGGGTTCACAAGTGGAATGGAGAATACGTTTTGTTGTCCTGGCTCATAATGCGTACGACTTGGCCACACCTTTCTCACATAATGATGATCAACTGCACGGCTGCCCCACAGACACAAAAAACAGCAATTTCGTGAATCCAGATTGCATCCCAACCAATAGACCAATGACCTGTAATGAATATGTAAATCAATTAATATCTATTTCGAATTTAAGTACAATTAATTTATTTCTCAACCTTTAGATCGCCACAAATTTTCCATTAATGCTGATTGTATTTGATCTTGGTCAAAACTGTTCGCATTGTGTCGTAGCAGTAGTTGTCGTTAGTTTTCACTGCGTTAGCAATCGGAATCGATGGTTTTTTATTTCCAATGTGGAGTAGAGCCACCTTCAAACTGTACTTAAAACCGTCTATGAACCAACGTCATTCATTTTGATCATATGCTGTATTCATCACATCGAATATACCTTTGATGTCATTGCAGAAACGCTTGTCATTTTCTTTTTTGAAGAAAGGTAAAATCGCGTGATTTCTATTTCTGTATATAGTGACTTGTGTTTTAGGATCAAGATGTTTCCATTCTTGCAACCGTGATGCAAGCAACTCTGCTTGTTGTTTCGATAAATGCAAATCGCGAATCAAATCACTCAGTTCACTTTGCGAAATTAAATGCTTTTCTTCCATAACGAAATCGCTTTCATTGCTCGCCAGTGATGAAGACGAAGTTCTTAGGGTAATTTTTGCACTTATACCTGGACAAATTGGTAATGGATCACTGTCCGTAGGTGGAACTGCTTCGACACTGATGATACGTCAAGATATTTATACCGTGCTAGTTTTTTTGCATTTATACCGACGACATTTATTGACCAAAAGTAGCAATCATCTACATGATTTTTCTGTTCTCTCCATAAGGTTGGCAGAGAAAATGAAAAGTACATATTTTCTCCAAGTGACCACTTGTACAGCTTTGTTCTACACGCGTTACAAAACACCCATGGCTTGTCAGTGTTTACTACAGCAAAACCAAAGTACTGCAAATACGCAGCTTTGAGTGCATTTGAGTAGAAGGGCTGGGAGAGTTCTGGACCAAAATCCCATAAGGATTTACATAGGGGTCTAAATTTACATTTTTAATTTTTCTCCCGGTCCGGGGTTTGGTGGGTCGGAGAGACCTCAGTTGGACTTCAACTGGAAGTATACCATTTAGTCACTTTCCACGATGATAAAAATATCAAGTAGGGGTAGTTCCGACCAAAATTGGGGGGTTGGTGAGAAAAATCAAATCTGGTGTCAGAAAGGCTCTAGCATGCACTCTAAGAGAGATAACGCCCGGCCGTCAGCCTCTCTGTAGATGACCGCCGAATCCTCCGAACGATGGTGACATGACGTTCTGTCTGGACCACTCCTCCATATGGGAAATTACATGTAAAAAATTATGTCTGGCACCTTATGGGAAATTACATGTAAATCTAGTAGCAAGCACCTTATGGGGAAATCCTATACAAATTAGTTCCGAACGTGGTGGAGCGATGTGTAGATGGCGCGACCGCGCGGGCTGAGGTACGGACTAGACTGGACAAGACTAGACAGACAAGACTAGATAGACAAGACTGGACAGAAAAGAATAGAGAGACAAGACTAGACAAACTAGATTAGACAGACAAGCGAGTAAAATTCAAAATGAGTTGCGGGTGGGTAGCGGGGAATCGTGTATGATGCATAATTGATTGCAAACATATTACGGGTTGATTCAAATGAGATTATAGGATTTAGACGGGACATTACTAAATATACAAGACTAGACAGATCACATAATATATCGTTTGATATTTATCTGAATAATTTCCTATGTGTAAGCGATATTTCTTAAATTTGTCTGTGACCTCGATCGTATTAATTATTTAATATAAATAAAATAGTATTTCTGCTATTAGGTTTAATTTTGAGAGTGAAATGGAATATATTATATCGTTTTCAGTTTACTTAATCAGTTTAGTATTTGAACTTCCAGATTTTAAATGTATGTTAAGGAAATAACATACAATAATTTTTTCTACAACTACTACGACAGTAAATGTTTATGTAACGCGCGCTAGATAGGGCCGGGCGGTTAACCTTGATAAAATATATAAACAATCATGTCCAGTTTAAAAATTGCAACCTCTGAAATAATTTAACTATTGTACAACAGCAATAAGATACGCCGCTTAATAAATTTAGTATTTGAACTTGTAATCGCGTGCAAATGTGGATTTTGTGAAATAGTTGATAAGAACTGCCCTGTCAGCATTTTCTTGTTTCAACTTGTCTAGATGGGATTTTGAACTTATTCGGTGTATTCTGAGAAATTTGAATGAACCATTGAACACGTGCAAATGTGTAACTGTCGAGTCAGCATTTTCCTGTTTCAACTTGTCTAGATGAGTCATTGAACACGTGATACATCCGCAATCAACAATCCCCAACAAGCCTAAAGTATGCAGGAGATCTACGATAACAGAAATTCAACTCCAAGCTTGTGTCAGCTATAGAATTGATGGTTCACGGGATTGATGTAGATAGCTTTTGTTAGGTTAGGTCTTCTAAAATACGGAATTTTATTTAATTTTAAATGTAAATTTTCTAGAAATTATTTAAAAAACTACTTTTTTAGCAAAGAAATTGTTTGTTCCTGAGACGTGTTAAGAACGCAATTTTTCAAACTAAAAATGCAAATAATTATAAAATAATCTTCAAAAGAAAAACAATAGTTTATGTTTGTGCCTGTCTTCTAAAATACGGAATTTTATTTAATTTTAAATGTAAATTTTCTAGAAATTATTTTAAAAACTACTTTTTTAGCAAAGAAATTGTTTGTTCCTGAGACGTGTTAAGAACGCAATTTTTCAAACTAAAAATGCAAATAATTATAAAATAATATTCAAAAGAAAAACATGAAACAAAATCATGATGTAATTTATTTTAAAATGTTTGGCATTATTTACGTATTCGATTACGTAATCATTATGAATCACATACATTTTATAATACAAATTGTTTATTTATAATTA
Source organism: Phosphuga atrata (assembly GCA_944588485.1). NCBI lineage: Eukaryota > Metazoa > Arthropoda > Insecta > Coleoptera > Silphidae > Phosphuga > Phosphuga atrata. Next base: position 33,990,429 of record OX155899.1, read on the forward strand.
GAAGCAAGAAATATACATATAATTGGAAGCTACAAAACCTACGTCAAATAATTTAATTTAACGCTTAAATTATCAGTGCACGTTAATCGCTTGCATTTATCGCTTGGTAAGTTACCCTTATAAACTAATATTTATTTTTCTACTTAAAATACTAATTAATTAAAAAAACGACCCAAATATTTCTTCCAGGGGACGTAAACTTCCATCCACGCAATGACTTGTTATGTATATAGCTGTTGTATTATAATCTTATCAAGTAAGTTGAAACTTATCAACTAAAATGTACATATATTTTTTTATAAATTATATACACATTATTATCTAAATTATGTATTTGGATTTTCCGCTTTGTAGCAGTCACTTGGTTATCACCAATTTGCGCAACTTCATCGAAAATGGTTAAACTTGCGAGTTTTGAAGAGCTTTATGGCGCAACAAAGGAAGATAATACGTTGATTATTGACGTGCGAGAACCTCAAGAATTGAAAGAAACTGGAGAAGTACCAAACAGTATTAATATTCCATGTGAGATTTTTGGAGATTTATTGCATATTTTTTGGGCAGCTAATTTTTGTTTTTGTTTTTAGTGGCGCAAGTTAAGAGCGTTTTGTCTGATACTTCAGCGGATGATTTTAAGAAAATTTATGGAAAAGAAAAACCTACGTTTAATACTCCTATTATTTTTACCTGTAGATCTGGACGTAGAAGTGCGAATGCCCTTTTAATTGCTGAAGGGTTGGGATTTGAAGAGTGAGTTTTTTAAGGAAACATTTTATTAACAATTTAACTTCAAGCATTTCTATGAGAACGTTTAAAATAAATTTTCTTTCTGTTTTAGTTTGAAAAACTTCGACGGTGGATGGTTGTACTGGGAAGATAAAATTAAAGAAGTCAAAGTTTGATTTTTACCATGAATTTTAAAATACAAGTTTATTTTTATATTAAATTTTACATTTTTTTTTTTGCATTGGTGAAGGAAATTAAATCATATACATAGCATAAATGCAAATTCTTTTTTTAAGAACAAAGTACCTCTAATATCCAAATTTAATAATTTCCCAATCTTAATTGACCACATTTTTATTACACATATATTTTTTGTTTGTTGTAACAAAATTGTTAGACTATATGTATATTTAGTTGGCTAATAATTAAGTAAATAATCTTTTTTTTGTTCTAGTTTGCCTGTTAAATACAAGAACGGCAATTTATCCAATCAGGGCGTTCAGTGGAGGAGATAATAAAATCGCTACTTATGAGGACGTGAAAAATATTAATGGTTGTACATTATTGATTGACGTTAGAGAACCACAAGAATTGCAAGAAACTGGAATGTTACCAAATAGTATAAATGTACCATGTAAGTTTATTCTCATTGATGTAGTACAGATTGAGTGAAACTCAATATCTCAGCTCTATTATAAGAAAAGGAAAAACAGAAGAAACCTGAAAAGGGGAGAACTATCTAGGGATCTCATTTCTGAAGCTTGCTGAATCAAGTTCCTTGGATGGTCTTCAAAATGCCGAAGTTAATCCCATTTGAAAACCTCTTTTCAGATTTTTTTCTATCAGTTTTCTTTTTCTTATAATGGGTCTGAGACATTGAGTTTCGCTAACCCTGTGGAGTAGTAAATAATAAATGAAGAATATTGAAGTGATTCATTCAGAGTTCGATGATAGCTTTGAAATATTTTTGGAAAAAAAAGCGTTGGTATAAATATTAAGTTGGAAGTAATTTATTTTTAAGACTTAAATCAAAGTAACAATAGAAAAATCAGAAAGTTTTGAATAATTATTAGGAAACTTTTTTAGATAGATGCTTTACTTGTGTATACAGCGGCATAAAATACTTCTGTCATCTACAGCTTGTAGTTATTAACTCACAGTAGCTTGAAGTAGAGGGTTCTGCATCTGATATGTGTGTTGGTCATTTTTGTCACATGTAGAATCCTTTTGCAGTTGATATTCAGAAGTATCTTGATCTTGAGGTGATGAAGGTGAAGAATTAGTCAGCCTATTTGCTTCTTCAACCGTAAAAAAATTAAGTGACTTTAGGAAGTTTCTTGATTATTTCTTTTTACAGAATTGAAGAAGAATTGACTATTTTATCTCTGACTCTTTACATAACGCTATCTGTATCTTGTGTTTGCCTTTAGGATTTTCAGAATGGTTAACTAACAGAAGTTGTATATGCACGTCGCCTTACATACAGTACAGTCTTAGGCTATGGCCCTTGGGCCCACAAGAATGTGGGACCCTGTTCCAAAGTAAAAAAAGTGAATCACAATAACATTTTTCTGCTATGATCTTATATTTATTATGGTTAATTTGTACGAATCAAATATACTTATGTTATTAATTAGATAAATATGCTGCTGGTTTGAAATAGTTACGATTACGATGGTTTCTTTCTTGATTTCTGTACTGCAAAATCTTCTATTATATCTTCAAAGTCTATTTTTTAAAGGATTATCACTTTCTATGCACATAATTGACAAATTAGTTAATCATTCTTGTAACATAGTTATAACATTCATTTTTTATTTTCTTTAGCTGTGAAAATGATCCACTACAATTGGTAACCATTAAGCAAAGGAACATTCTTGTAGCAACTTCAACATTTGGAAAAGTTTCTTCTAATTTATTTGACTTTATTAATTTATATAAGGTTGAGATACTCAAATCCGCTGATTCCTTTGCTTCCTCATATGTATTAATGTCTTCGTGATAGAATTCTTCAAATTCATTGCATTTTTTTGTCAACTCGTCAGAATCGATTGTTATTAATTGACAAAGAAGAAAACTAAAACGATTGTCAATTTCTTGGTATGCTGCCGAACGATTTTTTAAATGTGCATATAATGTGTCTATTATAGGAATAAACGTATCTACTTGAAATTTTTTTTTGTACAGACTGATTTTTTTTTGTACCATTCAACTGTACAGATTTTGATGATCCTTCAAAAAAAGTGACGCGTGTACTGCGAATTCTTTTTCTTTCAGACTTATCTTTATAGTCAGCATATGGATTATTTTGTTTAGCAACCGATTCGTTCTGATCGAATTTATTGCATGCGTTATTGACCTAATCTATCAGAGATGCGTAAAGTTTCGTTGCAATGTCCATGCCAATAGTGCTATTCTGTATCTTGTTTTATTCATAATTCCCGAAAGATCATTCCATATAAAGGAATAGTATTCAATTTTTCCATTTTTTTTTCTAGGCTTTGGGCTTCGTTTCTTGTTTCTCCTGGTTAATTGATGTCACTTGTAATTGAGGATAAAGCTTCAAAAATATTTGACATTTTGTATGGCATTAATAGCATTAGCACGTGCAGACCATCTAATATTCGGGAGAGACTTTAGGACTTTATTTGCGCCCAAATGCTCGGTCATAATATGGAATATGCAAGAAATTTAAATTTACTTGATTTTTTTATCCCCGATACCTTATGATCTTGACATTACACGTATACTTTTATTGTCTCATTTACTTTGTATTTAATTCCAAAAATTAAAATCAAAAAGTCGCAAATATGCGAGCGAAATTCAAATTTGCGAAACGCATCACCATTGGTCATATGTTATGTGACGTGCACGTTGACATTTATCGGCCTCGGTATTCACAGATGTAGGTATGGAGGACTATACACCTCGATAGGGACTTTATCAAACTCTTTTTCTGGTGTAATTATAATAGGGTTTTTGCATTCCGGTACTATACAATATCTATAAAATGGTTTTTTAGCTTTTTCCATTATCGAAATAGCAAATTCAAACTGAAAATTCTTAACTATCTATGCAAATATGCTATGCAACACTGAACGTCTTGTGTTATGCGACGTCATCCAAAGCGCGCGATACCGTACAATCAGGTCTAATTTTATCGGTATTTTATAAATATTTTTTTTAATTAATTGAAAAAACACTTTCAACAGTATTTATATTTTTACTATGTTAAAACGAAGTAAAGAGTGAATTAAGCAAAAACATTGATGCATATTCCCTATTTTCCATCGATTGGTCGCAGCCGAAAAAAAAATTGAATAATTTTTGGATAAACTGAAAATATGCTACAGCTTCGGAAACTCATTCAACAGCCTGAACACCTACTAAATTTACATGGGACAAAATTGCAAATTTACATTTTACTTTTATTCTTGACTGAGCACCATAATACTTTCCAGCCATATTTGATGTATTATCATAACTCTGCCCACGGCAATCTTTTATATTCATATCAAGGCTTTCAAAAAGGTTTAAAATAGTATGTCTATGTATTCTGCATTATGCTTATCCATAGAGAAAAACTGCAAAAAAACTCTCATTAGGCTCTCCGTCTTTTACGTATCTAAGGATGAAGTCAGTTGGTCAACGTGAAGAGAGATCTGGCGTAGAATCCACGCTTATAGAGTAGTATTTTGTTGATTTTATTTCGTTAACAATTGATTTTAAAACTTGCTGTCCCGTTATATTAATAAACTCATTACAAATATTTGCAGACAAATATGATGTAATTCCTTTTCCGCGATTTCCGCAGTTTCGTATATGATGAGCAATAAAAGGATCAAATTCACTAATCAGTTCTAAGCATCCCAAATAATTCCCATTATTTTGAGAACCCAATATCTCATTATCACCACGAAAAGCAAGACCTCTAGAAGCTAAAAATTTCACTACTGCGACAATTCTTCTAAGTACATTCTTCCAATAATTGAGTTCTGTATTATATTGGGACAGCAACTCACTGTCAACTCGTCCCGTAGTTGTTTCTTGCGACATAATTTATCATTAATTGCCTTGCTGTAAACCGTTTTCATGCTAAAGTAATAAGTTACTTATATGCTTCCAATCTTTATATCCATTCAGAGAACTCAAATTATGTCCAGTAGTAGTATTAAATAGACAGCAGAAATAACAGTACATAGATTTCTTCGACGGTGAATAAATGAGCCATTTTCTTTCAAGTATCTAGTTTTTGTTTTGCCGCTTGAATCTGGACAACTTGTAGAGGTTTCGGAGAAGTCACAATTTTTATTTTGGAAAAACTCTGGCTCTTTTCGAGTCCAAATATTGCGTAATTATTCTGTTAAAATTTCGTCACAGTACGTACCAGGGTCAGGTGATACATTTTCCAAGCTTGTAGTTATTAACTCACAAGTAGCTTGAAGTAGAGGGTTCTGCATCTGATATGTGTGTTGGTCATTTTTGTCACATGTAGGATCTTTTTGCAGTTGATATTCAGAAGTATCTTGATCTTGAGGTGATGAAGGTGAAGAATTAGTCAGCCTATTTGTTTCTTCAACCGTAAAAAAAATAAGTGACTTTAGGAAGTTTCTTGATTATTTCTTTTTGAGCCAGAAGTTTTTTTCTTTTTTGTGAACCACTTAAATATGTTCTTTTCGGTATAATAAAATGAATAAATAAACGAACTCGTCAACACTTCTATTATCAACACACTTCTAACACTTGGATGGTTACTTTGGCATATTAGTGGCATGAAAGATGAATTTAAACTGAAGCTAATTATATATTGTTAAGAGCAGAAAGGCTTACTGCCCGTTCCCATTTAGCTGCCCCCACTAATAACAAAATAATTCCAAACCCAAGTGCACGTAGTTGTTTCTATATTTAATATTTACAACTTCAGAAAATAAATACTTATATCTAAAATTTGTAAGTTTAAATATTACATTGTTTACAAACGCATTTAAAACTATTAGTGGTCACAAACAGTTTCAAGCACGTAGCATGTCACAAATCAGCCCCAAAACGCATTCAAAACCATTAGTGCGCCACGACCAGATGTTAGGACCTATTGGTCGCTTTATTGTAATATTGGTATAATATGTAAATATCTTAATTCGAAAAACCTGATCCGGTATTCTGACGGATCCGGCATCACTAAACGTTTATATTTATATAAGAAATATATAAGAAAGACTTATTCAAGATGAAAATTGTGACGAAATAGTGGAGAAGAACTTAGATTCACCATCACTGAAAAAAGATTTGACGTTACAAGAAGAATTACAAATCCAGCAAGAAGCGACACGTCATATACCATACATACTAAAAAAGAAAAGGAAAGATTTTGATGAAGTACTAAAGAAGGAAATTACTGCATTTGAAATTGATGGAGTAAGAGGAGAATACTTGCCTGCTACTCATTACTATTTTTTGACAATAAAGCCGACAAGTAGAAAATCCTTTTCAGCCGCTGGCTATTTTTGTAGCTCTATTGGTTGGCAGGTTAGGTGACACAATTAACACTATATGTTTCCTACGATCCTTTTTCCAAAACCAAAATTGATTTTTGGATAAAGGATACTTAAATTAATTATTTGTAGTAAATTAGGAGTTAAGCTAAGTAGTTATAAACCCATTATTGTGATAATTCTGCCAGTCATTAGACAGATTCATCATGATGTCTGTAATAAATATAAGAATGAGACTTGTTAGCATGCTCAAATACCTAATTATTGTGATCTCAGTAGATGAATGAAAGTTGATTATTTTAGATTTAATAAAGTTAAATAGTAAAATTGATCTATCTGTGAAATCTAGGAAGACTGAACCACCCACGCATTACGTTAAAATTTAACTAGTTATCTACACTGTAGTTATTTACTCTGAAGAAGATGTAAAAAGATTTGAAATGGAAAGTTTTGAACACGACATGTCGAAAACAAAGTTTTTACGACAGTACAAAGTTTCTATACCAAAGACAATTAGAACAGAAATTGGTGCAACAACAAAGGAGCACATAAACCGAATATGAACATATTACACAATGTATAAAGGAAGCTGCGATGGAATCTTTAGGGACGACGGATCTGAAGAGCAAACCATATTGGTGGGATAGAGAATTAGAAGATCGAATAACAGAAAAGAAACAAATATATCAAAGAGAGATACAAGCAACTTAATAGGAAAGTGGAACAAGAAGTCATAAACAAGAAAAACAGCTGGTGGCCCAAAAAGTGCGAATACGTCGACCAAAATATAGGCGGTACTAGGAGTTCAGAGACATGGAAGACTGCCAAATCGCTAAGAACCTCATCAAGAACTGGATTCACAATTAACAACATCTCCAAGGAAGGATTTGTAGATCATTTTACAAAATTGTTAACAGAAACAAGGCCACAGTATGTAGAGGAAAATGAACCAAACCACATCGATGGGGATACCTGGAAACTAGATATGTCCCTCGTAAAGGAAGCAATCAAAAAGACTAAACTTAGAAGATGTCCAGGACCTGGACGAATACACCCGGATTTGTACGATTTGACCCTGATTTTGGGACAGAGAGTGGGAGATGACATGCTCCATAGTTTATACTTTGCTGACGATCAGGTTGTGATAGCAGAAGATGAAGACGATTTGGGGTATATGATCAGAAAACTGAAAAAGGGATATAAAAAAGCTGGTCTATCGATGAACATGAGTAAATGTGAATACCTGGCAATAGGTACAAATAACCAGAATAATCTTCTCTTAGTAAACGGATTAATAAAAATGAGTAGAAAAGTCCAAATACCTAGGGGCTGTATTTAACAAAGAGGGCAATAGCAGCGATGAGAACATAAAGGATTATTAAAGGTATAAAAATCATAGGAGCTCTAAATTCAATCCTTTGGGAAAAGAATATAAGGAGAACAACAAAAAAAACGAGTATATGAAAGTATTGTTCAAAGTGTGATAACGTATGGAGCAGAAGTATGGGATATTACACAAACACAGAAGAGAAAACTGCTTGCAACTGAAATGGATTTTTTAAGAAGAAGCTATGGAGTGTCACGGAGGGATAGAGTGAGAAACGAGATCCGAAATAGAATGGGCAAAGAAAGTTGAGAAAAACAACAGACTCGGTTCGGTCAAACGAAAAGAATGTATGAGAATAGATGGCCTAGGAAAGTGTTGATGGATGGAGTAGATGAAACGATGGAAACAAGATACCTAATCGGACGGAGAGGCGGCGACAGCCGTAGAAATCCGTGTAAAATAAAAACTAGTGCACTAGATTTTTAATTGTCTGTCTAATTATAACATCGGCAGTAAAGTTGGTTTCATATATATATATATATATATATATATATATATATATATATATATATATATATATATATATATATATATATATATATATATATATACCAAGAATGCGAAGACGCGATGGAAGAACGCAAACTAGCACTCAAAAGATACGCGACTAAAAAATCAGATGAAACCTTAAAAGAGTTCCTGGAGATCAGAAAACGACAAAAACAATCATACAGATCAAACGCAGATACATCCACGAACAACTAGACTCGATCGAACAGGATTACCGCAACTATAACTCACACAACTTCTACAGAACATTTTCCAATAAAATTAAAGGCTATCAACCTTAAAATCTATGTTTCAGAAAACCAGACAAAACACTAGCACTGACCAACACGGAGAACTGCGAACTCTTAGCACGATACTTTGACTCACTACTGAACTGCCCACCCCCACCAGAGAGATTCCAACACGAATACAGAGAACCCACAACACCACCATCACCTCCCCCAACAACAGAAGAAATCAGAAGACACATCCAACGGCTAAAGAACAACAGAACCTCAGGTGAAGATGGCATAGTCGCAGAACTATTGAAAAACCTAGGCAAAAACACACTCCAAGAACTCACATAAATTATCCACGAAATCTGGAACACAGAAAAAGTACCCGAAGACTGAACATGCGCTCTCATTCATCCGCTCTTCAAGAAGGGAGACCGGACAGATGTGAACAAGTACAGAGGGATCTCCCTTCTTCAAGTAACATACAAAATTTTCTCAGCTTGCTTACAGGAACGAGTTCAGACACAACTTGAAGGCAAAATAGGCGAGTACCAAGCGGGCTTCAGGCCTCACAGATCTTTCGTAGAACAAATATTCAATCTCAAAAGCTGCCTAAGAATTAGAACACTCAGCAACAAACCCACGGTCTGCACATTTGTTGACTTCAAAAACGCGTACGACTCAGTAGACCGGACATCACTCTTCAACACGCCAAACGAACTCGGACTGGACACAAAAACACTGAACCTAGTAAAGGCAACACTCACAGATACATACTCCAAAGTGAAATTCATGGGAGAAATTTCAAGACCTTTCAAATTTGAAACAGGAGTCAGACAAGGTGACGGCCTCTCCCCACTCCTGTTCAACCTCATTTTGGACAAAGTAATTAGAGAATGGAACACAACACCCACCACTCTAGGCAGAAGCGGTATCACCTTTAAATGCCTAGCATTCGCAGATGACCTTGCAGTTCTAGCAGACACTGAGGAACAAGCGATCAAACAGGTAGAAGCCCTCAAAACGGGCGCTGAAAAAGTTGGACTACAAATATCGTTCGAGAAAACTGAGTACATGTCAACAAACAAAAAAGACACACAACAATTACAGACGAAATACGGAACAATAAACAGAGTTACAAAATTCAAATACCTAGGAGAAATCATACAACATACAGGAATTGAGAAAGAAACTCAAAAGACAAGGATAGAGAAAGTAAGAAAAGGCTACGGCATGACTGCAAACATCTACAACAAGAAGAACCTTGGCATCCAAACAAAAATCAGACATTGCAATACAGTCATCAAACCCGCCATACTATACGCATCAGAAACTATAGCCTCGAATAAAGGTGACATGGAAGCCCTGAAGAAAGAAGAAAGGTGAATCATCAGAAAAATTATTGGACCAAAACTCACAGATGAAAAATATAGACTACAATCAATAGAAACCACGGAAAAACTGTCTAACATAGAGAACGACATCAGAAAACGCAGATTTAGATTCTACGGTCACATCTCAAGACTCCCGGAGACTAGACTAACTAAACAGATGCTGAACTTCCTACAGAAACGTAAAGTCAGTACCAAGTGGATGAAACAAGTAACACAAGACCTAGAAGCAGCAAACATCACAGATACTCAGGACAGAACGACTCTCAGACATCAAATACACCAGTGGGAAGTGAAGAAGGAGATCAAGAAAAAGACTGGAACCTCCTGGACCGAAGAAAGAAAACAGGCACACTCACAGAAAATGCGGGAAATCTGGGCAAAGAAGAAGAAAAAGGATTTGAAAACCATGAAAGCTTAGCGCCATCCACTTTGGGTGCAATCCGAGGATAATAATAATAATATATATATATATATGTATATATATATATATATATATATATATGTATATATATATATATATATATATATATATATATATATATGTTATATTTGAGGTTTTCGCGGATATATACCTGTGTTGTATTGTTTTCTCGGGGATTCCGCGTTGATGCTGAAGGTTGGCTCTGAAAAGAACCGGATTCTCGACGTTGCGGCGAACTAACATTCGCCATTCTCAAGAGATATATGCGTCTGTGCGGGTCAACCGTTAGACGCATACTGAGAGCTCGTTCGTGCGATGCGACTACTTATAGCTGTCTGGCTTCGGGTCATGCGCGTTGTGTGCGGTGCTTCGGTTCGGTTGTTTGTCTGTCTTGTTGGTCGTACAAGAGTCTGGGGTGTCTGGGATTGCATTTTGAGGGTGGATATGATCGGTCGCCATGCTGGGGGCAGTCTCAAGGAATCGTCTCTCGTGTTCATGCAGTAGTCTCGTTTTTCTATCTCTATGGCTTCTCTGTATACTCGTGACATTTCGTGGCTATATATATATATATATATATATATATATATATATATATATATATATATATATATTACCTACATAATATACTAACTCGATTATCTCATAAACAGTCCATTTTGGAACGAAAATGGAAAATTATTCTGATTTAATCAAACCGACCAGATACGGATTCAGTGACACCGGATTGCAATCCCTAGTCTCAATAGACTTATGTGTTTTGTCTCGTATATCTTGTCTTCTCCATTTATTTATCTGCATTAGTCCAGTTCTAGTCTATTTGAAATTTAGATTATGTCGTCGTCTTTGTTTTTGTAGGGTGTACAGGAATGTTTCGTATAAGTTTCGTAAGACGATTGGCTTTGAATAGGTTTTCTAAAGAATATAAAAGAAATTGACTTGAGTCAATGGATTACTTCAATATTAGAAATAGAAATAACCCACGGTAATATTTTCTTCATATAAACTTATACCGTGGGGGTCAAATGTACAATAAATTTTTGGACAGTTTTTTTCTATCTCTTGTGATGTTTCAGTTTTGGGACTTTGAGACTTGGGACGAGGTTTTCCAGATTTATGAACGATATACTTTTTTAATTTGTTATTGTTTAACTAACTAAAATTTAATTTTAGTGGGCGACATGGAAGCTGCCTTCAAAGATTTATCAATAATAGAATTTGCCAAAAAGTATTCAAGTGTAAAGCCGCAACGGGATTTCCCAATTGTAGTGTCATGTAAAGCTGGGGTGAGAAGCGCCAAGGCTATGGCACTCCTTGAAACTATTGGATATTCAAAGTAAGTTTAAAAATTAACTAATTGAAATATTACAAACATAAATATGATAATATTTGTATTTTAATATATTTCGTATATTAAAAAGATAGTCAAGATAGATAATTAAATACTAAACAGACGAGTGTAGCCTGATAAGAAAGAACTGTCAAAACTCCATATATAACATAGGTACACTAGATGAGTCATCAGCACTACTTTCTAAGGTATTTCAAGTGACACCTCGTTTGAAAGACAACACCCTTTTTATTTCTTAAAGCCCACGTGATAAAAAAATGAAAACCACTTTTACCTTGAACACATTTCGGCGTAAAGTTGTATGTTTTTGACATGTGTTTTGATGCTTTGAAACCACGTTGCTTAGTTATTAGTGATAATAATAGTATATATATATATATATATATATATATATATATATATATATATATATATATATATATATATATATATATATATATATAGAGCAGTCACCTATGCTCGTCCTCCTCCTCCTCCTACTTCTTTTTAGGACATTGTCCTGTTTCTTTACGCATCGTCTCTTGCGACCTTGAGCTCCATGACTCGTTCCATCGCATCGATGGTCTTCCCATGGGTCGTTTTGTGTTGGGTTTTACTACTTTGGCCCATTTTGCCAGTCGTTCTGGGCCCATCTGGTTGACGTGTCTGTCCCACTCTCTTCGTCTGGCTCTGGTCCATCGCACCACGTCCTGTACTTTCAGATTTTCCCTGATTTCTTTACTTCTTTTTCGATGAATAAGAGTCACACAGAGTATTGCACGTAGTGTCTTCATTTCGGTGGTGCGCATTTGTTGTTTAGTTGGGTTGGTTTCTGCTCTCGTTTCGGCCGCGTATGTTAGAATGGGACTAACACATGTTTTGTAAATTCTGACTTTGCTGTGTGAGGACATATATTTTTTATTCCAAATGATGTTATGTAGTCCTCCGGATATTTGTGCTGCTTTGGTTGTTGATCTTCTGACCTCCTCTTTAAGTCTTTTGTTGTCCGTTATGTCTACCCCAAGATACTTAAATGTGTTTACTTGTTCTATAATGTTGTTCGCGGACTGCAGCTTGCATCTTATTGGTGTTTTGCTGATGACCATGCATTTTGTTTTTTCGGCTGAAATCTGCAAGTTATACTTTGCTGTTGATTGGGAGAACTTACATAGTAGACGCTGGAGATCGTCCGCGTTGTCCGCTAAGAGCACTGCGTCATCAGCGTAACAGATGATGTTTGTAGTTCTGCCGCCCATGCTATAGCCGATGTTTAGTGCTTTGATGGTTTGAATAATTTCGTCCATGACTAAGTTGCATAATGTCGGGCTTAGGCTATCGCCTTGGCGGATTCCATCGGCTACGAGTATGTTGCGTGTTGTACCAAGTGCAGTCTTGATCTGTGTCTGATTGTTTGTGTTCAAATTTTTAATAACGTGGCTAATTTTGTCTGAAATTCCTCTTGTTTGTAGCGTCAGAATGACATCTCGGATTCTGATCATATCGAAGGCCTTGCTTAGATCTACGAAGCACATGAAAAGCGGTTTGGCATATTCAATTGATTTTTCTACCATTTGCCTTAATATAAAGATGGCTATTGTCGATCTGTTGGCGCGAAAGCCTTGTTGTTCTTCGTTAATGTTGACGTTAGTAGTAATTTTATTGGATATTATTTTTGTGAATAATTTTGCGACCGAGTTTATGAGCGTGATCCCCCTATAGTTGTTTGTTATGTCCCACATATGCTCGTCAAGTTGTTAAAGATCTTAAGTTGTGTTCCCACATCTGCTCGTCTCCGTATCGAGATTCTGATGAAGATCGGTTATGGTACCAGAAGACGAAGTCAGCTTGAGGTTGCTAAGTTATTTCGAGAATACCATCCGGATATACCACTCATTATCCAAGGTACTATAAGCAAAATTCAGACTTAATACAACAATTTGGGTCATGTCAGGGTTGTGCCCAGACAGCGAAATCCCACTATTAAATCAGATACCCGGTTAAACGACGCCCATGACAACGATATTAGTCATACTACTGCCCTGAAAATTCTTAGGTCAGCCAAGCTGCATCCTTACAAGATGCAGGCACTCCATGAATTAACGGAGGATAACCCGGACCGCCGAATCGACTTTTGCGAGAAAATGAACTTAATCGACAATAACCAGATTTCATTAGCATCAATTCTTTTTCCCGATGAAAGTACTTTTACCTTACATGGTGACATTAATCGTCAAAATTGTCGTTATTGGGCTGACCATATAACCCTCATTGGATGCGAGAAACTCATACTCAGTTCCCGCAAAAAGTCAATGTATGGGCTGGAATAAAATAGGTGATCAGATTGTAGGACCAGTATTCTTCGATGGTAATCTTGATGGAGCAACATATCTTGCGATTCTTCAAGACGACCTCATGCCAGCGTTAGCCACTTTATTTCCAAATCCGTTAGATCTGGATTTACTTGATGAACGAATATGAGATCAACAGGACGGAGCTCCACCTCATTATGTTATGATAGTTCCTACGTATTTAGACGAGGTTTTTCCCAATAGGTGGATTGAAAGAAGAGGTCACATTGAATGGCTTACGAGATCTCCGGATCTTAGTCCCCTTGACTTTTGTGTGTGGATATCTCAAGAGTAAGATCTATGTAACAAAACCGAACCACATTGAGGACCTTTAGGGGTCGTCCATTAATCACGTGATGTTTTTTAGCAACTTTTTAAGGCCCCAACCACACCCCCTTCCGCCCTGGTGATACGTATGAGGTTAAGTCGCCCCTACCCAAAATCACGTGTATTTTTTTTTTACAAGTCGCGCGCGTTTTTCGGTTTAATAATCGCGCGTTCAACGAAAAAATAAATACACGTGATACCTCACTACACCCCACCTCTCCCAATATGATATTTCGTGATTCTTCACAAACCCCCTCCCCCCCTTTCCAGCCTCACGTGTTTAATGGACGCAACGTATGCAATATTTAATGGACGCATCCCTAAGCAACGTATTAGGCATGAAATACGTCATACCAGAAATGTTACAAAATATTAGAGATGCATGTTATTACATTATATCATGTTATTATATCATTTTGATCAATTGTTGCATTAAATATCATTCAAGTTCTAAAATTAGTTTTCTTTTTTTTTATCACGCGGGCTTTGAAAATATTCAAGAAATAAATAGAGTGTTGTAGTCGTTGCGAAGAGATCTTTCAAACGTTGTGTCTATTGTCATAACTTTCCATATGACTAAAAAGGTCGGAGGAGGCTGGGCACTTCCGGGAACAGACAAACAAGCATCATATATGCATAGAAATGAGGGCAAGAAAAAACAATACATAAAAAAAAATAATACGTATTTCGGGATTTTTTTATTATATCGTTATGTTTTTTATTATATAAGTTATGAATTTTATTCCAGTAAAAGTTTCCACACTGTATCTGTATCACTATAATCCAGATTAAATAGATAGGATTAAATAAATTGACTAGAAATTAAAAAAAATAGACGGATATAACTTTAACACAGAAGATATAGACAGTTTTGGAAGCGAGGGCGCAATTAAAATTTTTCATGAACATTGCCGGTGCAACAATATATGTTTATTGTTAAGTTAAGTTATTTTTAATTTTTTAAATTCTTAATTATACTTTCTTAAGATTTTTTTAAATTTTTAGTTAATGAGAAGGTTGAGACTTATACATATTTTTTCAAAATTAGTACAGTAATTGCTACTCCTCTTAAACTGCTACTCTTAAACTTAAAAATTGAAAGTCAAAAAGAAGTTGAAAGAAAAATTTGACGTCCGTAAGACGTGATCTAAACTTATTTTTGACATATTGTATTACAGAATAAATTATTTCAGTTTCAGTGCATATTTTTTTAATATCGCATATTTACTTGCTTCAAATAATTTCTAAAATCCCTTGGCCATGTTAATAACTTCTAAAGCGATATAATTTTGTAATGCTACAATTTCCAGTCCTAAATTTTCTAAATGCGTTGCATAAAATACATTAATTTCTGCATTAATGTAGAAATGTCATCATTAAACATACGATTTCGAAAGAAAATAAAATCGATTCCAAACCGTCAAATTGACTTAGATAAAAACTGTATATAACTGTATGTCCTAAAATCGTATCGTGGGCGCATAATAAATCTTACGGGCACACATGCGCTAATCTACAAGATAGATACAATATGTTGTATCAATATATACAAGGCTAGACAAGCAGATTTGAAACTGGTAAACGTCAAAAATAAAGCTTTAGATATATATAAATGTAAATCGTCACAATGAAACTGATAAAATAAAACTAAAAAATGCGATATTTTATTAAGTGGACTCTAATGTTATTTTTTATTTTAGTGTCAGAAATTTTAAAGGAGGATGGTTAGAATGGGAAGAAATGAGTAAAAAAGAAGAAAATGTGTGTAAATAGTTAAATGTTTTATTTATTTGTTGAATACAAATTTAAAAATTTAAATTATAAAAGTTATAAAGAAAACCGTTTATATTTTTTCTCATTGCGTTAAGTTTACCCAAACGTAACTCTATATATCACAATGTCAACAACAAATATCACAATATCAACAACAAAACAATTGAATTGAAACTTAGAGATTCTATTTAGGCCTAGGCCGTATGAAAACCTTATACAAGCGGCCTCACTTTCGAATACCTCACTTTCAATATACAAGCGGCCTCAGCGGTTTTTTCCCGCGACTGATTTTTCCCATAGCGTACTGTGTGTTTCTCGAGCGGTTACGCGGTTATAGCGGATACCGCTCGCGGGAAAAAATCGTAGTACGGCCTCGGCCTTATTCAGGATTCCTTAATTAAGGATTTTGGATTTTCTAAAGCAAAAAACGTTCTTTGTGGGATTTCTAAACTTTCCCTCCCTCACTACCATTTACCACATACCAGTAGTAGTAAACCTCATGATCGAAAGAAACAAACTTAAGTTTCCAAAACCAGAAGACCTAAACCAAAAGAAGGAGGTGTACAAGTCAGAGCTAAAGAAGAAATTAGAACAAACCGAAAGTTTAAGAAGATTGTATATCAACACTCGCAAATAAAATGAGCAAAGATATACACACCGTCACTAAGAAACTATGCAACAAGGTCCCGAACAACAAAGAATGTAGATTACACCATTTAAAATAAAACTAATGGACCAGAAGAGGGAAACTCACAGAGACTACCCCGGCCACAATGAGCTTATTAAGAAAATTAGCAAAGAAACGAGGAAATACAACAGGGCATACAAGGGTGGGCTAATAGAAAACCCTATAGCAAATAAAGCAAACATAAAAGTATGTAACTAAAATGTTGGTAACAAACATAAATAATTTTTTTTCTAACTTCTTTATTTATCAGATTAACAAATTAATGTTATACATGATATTTATCTTATTTATTTATTTTATTATTCGAGTGGTCTTCTCTGTCGGTTGTGATGTTGCTTACTGGCAGGAGTTTTCCATCAGAGGTTTTCATATATAAGGTCTTGGGGTAGTTTGCGACTTAGACGTTGGTGAATATTCTTTAGTCCTAGGTTGAAGTGTGTAGCGCTGTCGCAGTATTGAAGATTTGTGTGGAATGTTTTTGTTAATTTGTATATGAATTCCTGGGTGGTTGGCATATTTAATTCATAGTGGAGTTGTTTATTTCGGATGAACCATGGCGCGTTGACATTTGTGTGTAAGACTATTTTGTAGCGTTTGAATTTTTTTGAGATTTATCTTCGCGGTTCCTGCCCATATCGGACACCCATATGTTATTAGTGGGCGTATGACCGATTTGTATAGAAGGATCGCGCATTCTATGTGCAGTGACGACTTGCGGTTCATAATAGGGTATAATTCTGCGAATCGGGCATAACATTGGTTTAATTTTTGATTGACATGGTAATAACATGGCAATCTGGTATCCATGTATATACCTAGATACTTTACTGCGCTGTCTTTGGGATTCCATGTTATGTTTTTGACATTGATATTGAGTTGGTTTGCGTCTCTATATTGTGTTTGAGGATGAATACTTTGTCTTCTATTTTGGCTTCGTTGATAGTGATGCACCATTTCTTGTACCATCTTTCTAGTTGGTTATACGATGCTTGCAGCGTTTCTGTCGCTACCTGCAGCTTTGAGTCTTGAGTGGAGATTACTGTATCGTCTGCGAACATTCCAATATCGGCGTTAGAAATAACGGGAATATCATAATAATATATAATAATATATAATAATATAATAACGGGATAACACCAGCGTTGATGGTTTACGTGTTGGAGGCGGCATTGTTTACTCTAACAGAGAAAGTTCTGTTTTCAAAGAATGAAAATATAATTGATGCTAGGTAGTTTGGTAGATCAGGTTTAAGTATTTTATATTTTAGTCCGCACAGCCAAACTTTGACGACGGCTTTGGTGACGTCTAGGAAAAGACCGGTTATATATTTTTTATCTACATAGCCCTTTTCGATGATTTCAGTTAGTCTTTGAAGTTGATGCAGGGTTGAGTGGCCTTTTCTGAATCCACATTGCGTTAAGGAGGTATGATGTTTTTTTCTGCGATTTGGACATTGAGTCTTGTTTGTATTGTTTTCTCGAAGAGTTTTGACATCGTTGGAAGCAGGCTTATCGGTCTGTAGCTATCTATGGAGTTTTTGTTTTTGCCGTGTTTGTGGAATAGGACTATGTGCGCGTATTTAAGTATTGCTGCCTATAGCATGTGTTAAAAAGTATTATCATGTATTTTAGTGTATTTTTGGTTAGGTTTTTTATTATTTGGTTTGTAATTATGTCGCGACCCGGTGTTTTTTTTGAGGTAAATTTTTGATTAGCATTTTGACTTCTGGTAAGGTTATTTCGTCGATTGAATCTACGGTCGCTGGGCGATGCGTTTCAATGTGCTGTATGATTTGTGTTGCGTGTCTTTTGTTTTCGTCGGTAATTATTGATGTGAAGATGTTTGCTATGTGGTTCGCAAATGCCTGACACTTTTCGCCATCGGTTCGATATATAGTGCCGTTGTCCATAGGCGTAGCCAGGGGGGGGGTTGAGGTTTTTTGGGTTGGGGTTTGAGGGTTCAAACCCCACAGCTGGTTGGGCAGCTTGACTTTGGAGTTTAGTTTCTCGTCGAGGGTCTTTTGCAAGATCTTCCAGTCTATTTTACCTTTGATTAGAGTTTGAAGAGGTATGATTAGTGTTGGATAGCTATGAACGTTATGAGGACTGGCAAGTGGTCAGATCCCAATTCGGGGATGACCCGTTGAAAGATTTGCTTCTTGAAGTTATTCATTATTATTAAGTCTAGTATGTCGGATTGGTGATCTTGTCGGTACGATTGGTAGGTATGTTCTTCGGGGGCCTTTACAATGTAGGGGTGTGCGGCTAGTATTTTGTGGAGTTTGATTCCATTGGGGTTATTGACCCGACAGCCCCATGAGGTATATTTCGAGTTGAAGTCCCCGATTGATAAGGTAAACTCATCCTTCTTGAAGAGATTTATGATGTCTTCTTGCCGAAGTGATATAATTGACTGTTTGTAGACACAGTTGATTTTGAGCGTTTCCTTGTTTTGTAGAATAAGTTTTATTCCTGTTACTTCCAGGTTGATGTAATTATTTTCGTCGAGAGGGTAATGGGTGAGATTATTTTTAATTAGAATAGCTAATCCTCTTGAGGCTGCTATTGAAGTTCTGTCTTTACGGTATATTTTATATCCTGGTATTTTAAAGCGTTCGTTTTTGATTTGCACAGGTTTTTTATGGTCCATTGACAAGGGAGGGTAGTATATTGAACAATAAATGTTTTGATTTGAGGGATGAAGTGAAGAATAGTTCCTTTTAGGTATTGAATGATGTTGTTAACGATGTTACCCATAGTGGGATCTTTTTTTTTATAGGGACGTAGCAAGCACTAGCGTTAACTTGTCAAGTAACTCCGCTTTTCGCATGTCGTCAGGATGCCGTTGTCTTTGTTATGTCACGCATTTGTTGCCTTACATCCCCCATTCACATCATGTGTTTAGGGGTTCAGGCATTTTCTTAGTAAGTTTAGTTCCTGGCTTTCTGTCCCGGCACGTTCGTCTGTCTCTTGCATGCTCATAATGCTTCTTATCATATCATCAGTTGCTCTCCAGTTGTCTTCGGACTTTAACATGACCTCCAACAGTGTCTTTACTCCCAGTTCTGATCTTCGCTGTCCAGTCGTCCCTCTCCGGAATCCATCTTTCACATTCGAAGTCCGTGTGCGCTGCACTGTCCGTTTGTCCACAATAGACACACAAATTGTCAGAGGCCCTGCCGATATTGTGCAGGTACTCTCTGAAGCATCCATGCCCGCTGAACGCTTGGGTGAGATAGTAGTTCATCTCGTTCCATAGTGGGATCTGTTGTTGGGGGTGTGCCGTTTGCGGCTATGTTGGCATAGGAAGGTGGGTATTTGGTGAGGTTTAGATTGGTATGTATAGGGTTTATGTTTCGTCTTGGATTTTGGAGCTTTTCTTCTTGTAAGTTTTTGTAATATGGGCACCCGCGGTAGTTCGCAGGGTGTTGTTCGTTGCAGTTGGCGCACCTTGGCTGTTCCGTTTGTCTTTTTTCGCAGTTTATAGTCCAATGTGGTCCGGCTCATTTGACGCATCGGGGTTACATGTTGCAATAGTTTTTGGTATGACCGTATTTTTGGCAACGGTGGCATTGTGGGGTTTCCCTTGTTCTCCTGCGGGCTTCTACTGTGATGATTACGTTTGATTTGTGTAGTGTCAGCTTTTCTATTTGGAATATTTTTTTACTATCATCGTTGTTTGAAATTTTTACTGACAATGAGCGCAAGGGCATTGGTTGTTTATTTATGTAGCCTTATTTATATATCATATATAGCCTTGAGATGTTTATAATTGGTAGTTGTTCTTTGACTAATTCTTTCTTGATGTCCTCCGCAGTTAGTGAAATAGGTACATTCCTTAAAATTACTTGAAGTAGCTTCTCTTTGGGGTTTTGGTATGTATAATATTCAATGTTTGTATCTTTATAGTAATTTGTTAGTGTACGGTAATCCTCAGCGTTATTGAGGTTGATTCTTAAATGTTTATAATTTGAGAAAGTTGTATAGTTAGTATCGCTAACTAATTTGTTTATGTCGTTAATAACTTCTTTGAAGTTAATATTTTCTGTTAGATTGGCGCGATTTTAAACTTACTTTGTTGTGTTGGCCGTTGAACGTTGTGTGAGGTGCTCGCGGATTCGTCACTGTTCATGCTCTTTTCGAAAACATAAATAATTAAATAAATAAATAAAATCATACTTATTATTTCAATTATATGAAATAATAAAATAAAATAATATCATGAGTGAAATCGCTGTAAATGTAGTGACTGCAAGCCCTAAGCATGAATAACAAACAAACAATTTCGCTGTTTTGATTTTACATTTAGCATGGTTGATAGTGTTTTTTCGCATAATTGTGTTATTGGAAACCCTTAATTTTAATCAATAATTGTGCTATATTCGCCTCAAATAAGGTTTTTAATTTTAAGTATGAGAATTCTTTTAGTTCCTCGTGTTTCATATCAGTCAGTTTATTATTCTCATGCTCAACAAACGATTAAAAATTCACAAATTTCTTATTGTTACATCCTTCCCCCGCTGGATAATGTTTATCTGATACCAGAAAAAGTGGCGTTGTTTAATAATAACATTTAAAATTCGCTAATAACATTTAAGTTTTCCAAATTTCATGTGTTGAGTCAACGAATAAAAAAAAACATTTTGATATTGTTATCTTGCACTCGCTTGTTCCGCAGCTTTAGTTACTCTGTAAAAACTTCGATTTTATTCATATCAGAAGAGCATCGAAATGCAATCGATTATTTTACGAGCAACGAGACGTAATCTGTGACAAACCACTAGAGCGTACCTCGAGTGGTAGTTTAAGGATTATGTCGAGTTTGGAGTGAAAAATAATCATTATTTTCGATTGCTCGAGTGGTATTCGTTACTATTATATAATGAAACTATTATATAATGAATATGAATGACCGATAATAATGAATTATTATACTTATCATTTATTTTGTATTAATATTGAACGTACAATTATTGTAAGTAAGATTTCAAACATTGTTATCTGACGATGAGCTTGAGCTAGTTATATTGATAGTGCACGGCAGGGTTCCTTTTCAACGATGATGATGTTCGTTGCTTAGCTTTTGTTTGGCTTGAGAGACTAACTTGAAGAATGACCAATAACTTCTTGTAAGTTGGCTTCAGATTTTTTCAAGTTGCTTACAGCAGAGGAACGATTTGAGTGATAGGTTATTTCTATCTTCTTGATATCAATCGTTGGACAATTTTTGTACCAAATTCCTGTCTTCTTCCAATTCGGATTTGGAGCTAAGAATAATCGATTCGTTTTGATATTTGATGTTCTTTTGCTTAACATCTCACTAAACCCCCTTCGGCTTCCACTTTGGCTTTTAGTATGCGCCACCCCCGTATCGCATATTTTGCAATCAATCAGGGTGGAAGCCCGGACGGTTAGTAAAAGCCGCCCTAGTTGTTGCCTCCCAGACCAGGATTCGAACCCGGGTCTCCCGCATTGAAACGCGGGTATGTTGTCCACTTAAGCTTAACATATTCTGTAGTAAACGCACTGCACACTTGTCTTGACATACTTTGTTCAATGTTAACCATTTAGATGCAGCCGTATGTTTTTCTCCGCCCTGTATAGTGTTGGAAAATAAGGTATTGTATTCAATACGGCCTGTAAGTTCACTATAAATGTCGGCTTCGTTCTTGAAAAATTCTGCTAGGCAGAAGGTTTTAATTGTTATGTAAATATTTATTTTCTCATATTTTAACATAAATAATCAGTGCAAACAATTTAATAAAAACGAATGCAAACATGAGTGAGAGAGACTCTTACGACTGAATTGTTGCACGGATTTTACTTTTAAGGATATTCATGTTGCTAAAACTCTGCTCACAATAATCTAAAATTGTCCAGAGTCTAAAAGCCACCAACTTAATTGATTGTAACTTTCAGAAAGGCTATTACATTGGCTATGTTTCAAATATAAATTGATCTTTGATCTTTACAAGTGTTAAATGTTTACGACCAAACATATTTTGATTTAAAATCTACTGACTGTTCAAATCAAAATCTATCTCCAAAATCATTTTGAAACGTGTTAAAATTTATTTTGTCTGTGCAGCAAATGGATATGTCAAAAATGGCAATGTTGTTTCTTCCTTTGTGAACTCTGTAAATCGACCAACAAAAGAATTAATGTTTTCATAGCAAAAAATACTTAGCGTTAATGGCACTTTCTACTTAACGATGGTTTTTAAAATTGCTAAAATGAATTACATCTTCATTGTTGATATAATGAACAAACTTAAATAATTGACTTTCAAGGAAATGCAATTTCTCAAAGTTAATGTGTAGTATTACCCTTGCAGCTTCTTATTGAGATTTTTAAGAGTCATGTCATTAGCAAAATAGAATTTTTGTAACTAGCCGTCGTGGTTTAACTCCGGGTATTCGAAGCTCTTTGACAACGAAAATGTTTTTATCTACGACCCCTATTGTAAATGCCCATTATTGCACAGTTCGTGGACTATGTAAATACATCATAACACACACATATGTAACAGTCCGCGATTAATGTTATGTGATTGATTGATGACACGTGCGTTTGGTTTACGATTGGTTGAGAGTTGCTATTACGTGCTCATCATTTAAATATATACTAACTGGAACGAGCGCTGCCTCCTGGCTTGTGCGGGCCGAGAGAGAGTCCGACGTCCATTTTTCCTTGCAAATACAACAGTATTTTACCATTGTCTTTTTGAAAACAATTTTCATTATAATATATAAACTTCGGTTTATAATATGCTCACCGATTGAACGATCTCACTCTCTTTCTTGATACAACTCAATACAACTAGCTTTTCGCTCCGACTGTATCACATCCTTCCACTCTCGACTACACTGTTGGCTAGACAGGGATTAAGGGAGGTCCTCTCTCTCGGCCCGCACAAGGCAAGAGACCAGCGCTCGTTCCAGTTAGTATATATTTCAGTGGTGCTCATACGTTCAGCGCCCCCCGTGCCACAATTCATCTATTGCCTGCTCCACACTGTCGCGGAGTAACTTCGGCGAGGATCCTCGCCGAAGTTGTTTGAGGCGAGGAACTACACGGAGGAGGCATCTACACTCTCGCCTTACTTCGCAAGGACCTCAGTGCCATGATCGACACCAAACAGGTAGTAGCTGCTGCTGCACCTATTTGTGCTTTTAATTGTTATAATTATGTTGTCCCAATAACTGATCCCAAATAAATGGTTTCCTTTGAAAAGTCTCAAGGAATTGTGACTGGATTTATTGGGACCAATCGCTCATGATTTTTGATATTATTTAAATTAATATTAGATAAAATTTAATAATAATATTAAATAAAAATATTTTTAGTTTTTAATCGTTCAAGAAACAGTTGTGAACTAACCTACCTGCATACATTTGACTAAATTAAAGGACGAGTAAACACGAGAGAGGACGTGATACTCTCCCTTCCTCGTACTCGCGCCTGGTGTCCCTTTGACTCGGGTACGAAAAACCGCTTCTGGAGCGAAGTTAGCCAATGCGAGGCGAGGAAGCACAAGGCGGACCGAGTAACCTGACTACACTCTCGTTCCTCGCTCAATTCCGTGCTACTTCGTGAGAGTGTGTAACGGGCACAACGGAAATTGACACTGCGTACATTGGGTTGCCTATATCTATATCTATGAGCACTATTATTTCAGTTTAACCCAAATAAGTACTAAATAATAAGGTATGTGTTTCTTTTCATTTCTTTCAAGTTAAATAATGTCTAGTAACAGTTATATATGAAAATACAACTGTTTGTTTATTATAATGTTAAATAATGAAAATTAAATAAACATAACCTAATAAGAAATAAATTTGTTATATCAAACATATTTTTCTTATTAAACAGAAACACATTAGTGTGGTAAATAAAGTATAGTACATAACTCGAGTTGTAACGCTCGTACGTAATATGCTTCTTACAACTTTCGTTACGTAATATGCTATAATATGTTATTTTCACCAGTCATACTCCTTGCACCATCTTTAGCAAAATATTCTAGTTTATTTGTGTCAATTTAAAGTTTTATCGAAAAATCTGATATTGAGAAAAGAATATCTTCTCCACGGGTCACAGTGGTTCAAAAGACCAAATTAGGTGGATAAAAACAACCCTTTAAATCATGGAATATAATCCCAATTCACATAAAACACTTAGGCAGGGCCGTCCCTAGTAAGTGCGGGGCCCAGGGCAAAAAAATATTTTTGGGCCCCTTAGACAATTTTTTTTAATTTAAAATCTACAAAATAATATTGGATTTTGTAATTTAATTGTTATGACCAAACAAGAATAATATAATATATAATACTGTTTATTTGTTTTGCACGAGAAAAATAAAAAAGTAATATAAACATCTAATCTTTACTTAGTAGTAAAGCAAAAAATAATGAAAAACAATGTAAAATCTAAACCTGTCGGTTCGAATAAGTCTGCGGGGCTCTCAATGCGCGGGGCCCAGGGCCTGGGCCCCGCTCGCCCCGGTCTAAGGACGGCTCTGCACTTAGGTAACTAATAAAAATAATAATAAAATAAGTTTATTTCCAGCAGACAATAACGACAATTCCAGATTTTTCTCCTACTTACTTCTTAATGACAAGCCATAAAAATATGTTTATATAAGAAAACAAGATTTTTTCATTCATTCAGTAAGATTTGAGTATCTTACCATTTAATTGTTTTGAGTGTTTTCAAAAAGTTCTGTGCTATTTGTGCATTATGGAGATTTGAATTGAAGGTAAGCACTATATTTTAAACATATTTTTAGTCATTAAATGTAATATAAACCGTTTTTTTTAACATTGTTCCTTAAAGTACTCAGATTTTTGCCTATTTTTCAAGAAATTAATTATTTTTAATTTTTTCCAGATGTAGTATTCGACATCCAGAAAATTGATTTATTTAAAGAATGGCTGAAACATGGAAAGGAAACAAGAACTTAAGCTTTGTTTCGATTTATCAGAACAAGATAGGATATTGGGGATGCAAATGAACAATCGTAATGGCTCCTCTACACTATGGCGCATCTTGAGCCACTGTGAGCCATCACCATTGTGTAGAGGGGTAGATGGCCTATAGTGGCCTAAGTATTGGATGATGGAGATGGTGATGGCCATGGATGGCGTTGGGAGCGTTCCGACTACATACATCAAAGGAGGCCAGCATGGGCAAGTAAGCTGTGCAGTCGCATGTGCTGTGGCATGTCCACACCATGGGCCATCATTATTTCCTTTACCGCACGCTTATCAGTGCCTGTTGCTTCTTGTCATGACAACACTGATTTTAGTAATTATCGCTATTTAATTATAACGAAATATTTAGTTTATTGAGATATTAGTTTATTGAAATATTAGTTTTTTTAAATCAATAAATTATAGTTTTCTATAACAAGAAATAGCTGTTTATTATTAATCATGGCAAAATCGAAGAAATTATAAATATCAACTTTATTAAATTTGAATATTAACTTTATAATTTCAATTCAAAATTTGAAATTAATTTATTAACAATATATTTATATGTGCATAAATGGGCCCACTATGGCCCATTTATGCACATCTAGAATGGTCCATCTAGATGGACCACTGTGTGGATGGGTCCATTCGGGCCATCATCATGGGCCATGATAATGGTGACCATCATGATGGCCCACAATGAGCCATGGTGTAGAGGAGCCATTAAAGAATATTAAGGCCATCATTTCGTGATTTTCGTCCAAAATTCTTGGAAAGTGGAGTGGCTGTGGAAGGAACAAAGAGCGGTTTCTACAGAGGAACTTGGAGTGGCTAATGGGTACAAATTTGACTTGAGAACTTCTTAAGAACGCTTACCAGGCCCCGGGAGGCAAATTTGATCGGAATCTGAAAAGTTAGTGTGAAGTAAAGTGACCACACGCCCTGATTTTGGCGGGACAGTCCCGCTTTTTGGAGGATAGTCCCGCGTCCCGACAATTTTAAAAAATGTCCCGCTTTTTAGAAATACCTGCATTTCTTATTTTAAATGTACTGTAATATATAAAATAAGATTTTTCAACATATTCCCATAAAATCTCCTTTTTTTTCAATGAAATTTGTCACCCAGTGAAAGAAAATCTTTTTTTTTTAATAAAAAAATTAAATGAATTTAAAATCATATGTTCAAATTTTTGTTTTTTACAAATAATTAAAAATCAATAATTACTAATAAATGAATTTTTGTTTATTTATGGACAGTATATGAATGTATACAATAATAGTAGTTTATGATACAAGTGTGGGAAGAAGGGCTTTTGTGAATGAGTTACGATGCGTTTAAAGCACGAGCTGAAGGCGTGTGGTTTAACGCAATGAGTGGATTTAATCTAGATTAGGTTATGGTTAGGTTAAGTTATATTAGAGCCAAATAAAACCAGATTGAGAGTCCGAGAATAAGAAAAAATAATTCAATTTTAATATATGCCAATGTTTTTTGTTTAGTGACGCAAGTTGTTGCCATAGTAACAACAAACAGAAATCGTTTAATAATGAAACTCCATTTGATTTACATTGGACTTTTACGCACGTTTTGGATACTTTTACAGACGATTATAATGGCATCCTTCACATACAATAATGTAATTATGAATGTGTTCATTTTGGTGTGTGAGTAGATAAAATATATTTGTTTGAATTATTGGTCTGCTTTCATAACTAAATTATAATTCTCATTTCATCCCATTTGTCCCGCTTTGTCTCAATGAAAAGGTCACTTTAGTGTGAAGCAACGTGCTGACGAAATAAAAATCCGTTTTAAAGCCAAAATGGGGCTAATTGTAGATAAGCCAAAACTAGCGTATGACAATACAAATGATGGAAATACCGCTCGAAAGTTTTGAAAATCCAGAAGTAAGTGCTGATATTACAGGATTAGATATAACATTAATTTCAAAAATTAGAATTATACTTCGGGCTTTATCTTCAGGATATTTGAAATTAACATTGAGAAATTTCAGGCTTTTGCAGCAGAAACAAAGAAACTGTAGATAAATCTCTATCCGTGGTATTACATGCCTGCTACTGTTCATAAAATCCTTGTTCATAGTTCAGAAGTTATTGTATCTGCTTTGTTGCGTAACGGCCAGATTTCCGAGGAAGCTTAAGAAGCCCGAACAAGGACTGCAGAAGGTTTCGTCAACACAATACTCGAACGAAGTCACGTATTGCCACGAATAAAGATTTACTTAACATGTTATTGATAACATCTGACCCTGTACTAACAAGCTTAAGAGAGGTCCTGCGAAAAAAAGCGGGACATCTCTTAAGCATCTCTTAGTATTACTGGAAAGACAGAGTAAATGTAAATAGTTCAGATCCTGATCAGAGGCGGATTTCTAAATAGGCTAACCAGGCTGTAGCCTACGACGGCAAATTTTCGTAGGCGGAAAATTTTTGTAAGCGGAAAATTTTTAAAATATACAGATTTTTCAAAACAGAATCTTGTTGCGGCGGCGAAAGCTGCACGCCACTATAAATAGAGTATATCCACATTAAAT
Source organism: Phosphuga atrata (assembly GCA_944588485.1). Classification (NCBI taxonomy): domain Eukaryota; kingdom Metazoa; phylum Arthropoda; class Insecta; order Coleoptera; family Silphidae; genus Phosphuga; species Phosphuga atrata. The sequence goes on from OX155899.1 coordinate 34,018,567, forward strand.
CAATCAAATTCGCAAAATTTCTTATCTCTATACTCGAAACATAGCGGCGGCGTGCAGCATCTAATGAAAAAACTGGAGAGCACTTCGCATGCTCAACAGTTGCGCTTTTCTTGGTCGCTGTGCTCGCATTTGATATTTTTTTTAAATATAATAGGCGGCAATATAAATTAGCCTATAGGCGGCAAATTTGTAAATCCACCACTGATCCTGATCATGTCTACTCAGCATCAAATTCATCTGCAGGGAGCATAATATAATTAGATATTTTTTTTAAATATTTCATTTAGTTTTTTTGTGTTTTTACAAATGCTGAATTATTGTAACTGTAAAATTTAAATAAACGTTGTTCCGTTCATATTTTTGATCTCAAAACGAACGAATATAATTTTGTCCAGCAAAAAGTGCTACGCGAACTCGCGAACCACTGTACGGGCTTGTCTTTTGAGCGGAAGCAAAGTAAGAAATTCTTCATGAATATTCTGGAAGGGTATATTCGCACTACTAATTCAAATTATGCGGTATCCTCAGTGTTGGGCATAATTCAATTATTTTTTTAATTGCAGAAGCAAACAATTACAATTTTAATTGCAACTAAATCAATTGCAATTAATTTAATTCAATTAAGTGTTTAATTTTGAGATGCAATTGCAATTAAATCCATTAATTGTGGTTTACAATTAATTTAATTGCAATTAAAATTTTAATTGTTAGTTACAATTAACTTAATCATCAATTGTTCATTATAACAATTAAAATTATTTTATGAATGTAAAAACTTAAACAGTCGGGAAAGATGGTCGTTCTGGACCCCCCACCTCCACTTCCGGCCCCCACCACGCCCCACTTCCGGTTCACACCCCGCTTCCGGTTCACACCCACGTCCGGTTCCCACCCCCACTTCCGGTTCCCACCCCATTTCCATTCCCTACGCCAACTTCCGGTTCCCACCCTCACTTCCGGTTCCGGAACCGGAAGTGGGTGAATTTTGGAACCAGAATTGCGGGTGGGAACCGGAAGTGGGGTTGGAACTCGGGGATGGATGACCGGAAGTGGAGGAGGAGGTGGATACCAAACGAGCTGTCGCGTTGTAAAATCAAACTTTCCACACTCTAATGTAAATAACTATTTCAGTTAAGCATTGTGGCAAGTGATACAATGGAGTATAATAGACATATCTTCTAACCGACATTTATTAATTGTAATTGTAAAAATGCATCAATCAATTAACAATTAATTAATTGTAATTGCAAAATTTTACTGTTAACAATTAATTAATTGTTAATTGTGTTATCTTGCAATTACAATTAATTATTTTAATTGTTAGTTTCAATTAAATCTGGCAATTTAATTGTTAGTTGTTAATTGTTTTCACAATTAATTTTTGCCCAACTATGGGTATCCTTAATGTTACACGACTCGTCACATACTAAAGAAAATATAGGCGATAATTTGAAATCAGAAAATTGTAGTAATGTCATATTCTCTGTTATATTGAATGTTCTCTCATGAATTCTCGTTGCATATAATCATATTTGCCGGATCTTTACTTTAGTAAATGTTCTTTGTTTTTAAATAAATTTAAAATATATATTTTAGAAGGGCTGAAGAGCCTCACAACGCGCGGCTCGCGAGCCAATACAATTCATCGTCTGAAAGGAAGTTTAAAAAGAAAGCTCGTGAATTCTCAATAGCCTGTACTTTTTATAACATGGAAGATCACATGAACTATTCTTTAACTGTCATATAGTGATATAGTAGTTTATCATATTTATAGAATTCTTTTTCTTATTGTGTTTAACTTTTGTTCATTTCTTTTTTATTGACGATGTTCTGTAGTATAAAAAATGCACGCAGTACCAAATAAATTATTATTATATTATATTCTATACAGTATAATTTTGATAATCGGACACATATGGGACCAGAAAACCGCCGTACTATCGAAAAATTCCGGATTATCAGGGTTAAAACAAAACAATAACAATTTTACATATTTTATGTACAATTCTATTTCAGAAAGAATAAAGTATGTTTCTATATAGGTAAATGTGTAATTGTGTAAAAAATTGGGTTGTTAAATAAAAAAAATTATCGATTTTTTTATGTATTTAAAAACCTTATTATAAATAATTTGGATGTGTGATGCGAAAAAGTTAAAATAAAAAATTTCAAATATTTATAAACAATTTAAAAGTGATAAAATTTTGAAAATAATCACGTGACTCCAAACGAGCCATAATTTGTTTGTGACGTCGAAAGGTGGAAACTTCAATCTAACAATCAAACATCTTTATAAAATCGTCGTTTTAGGATTTTTTCGGCGCACTGTTTAAAACCATTGGTTACGACGTTTAACAATGTGGGACATTTAAAAACATTTTTTGAGGATTTCTTTTTGTAGTACTCCTTCCTACACGATGGTACGAAACAAGCACGATAACTTTTAATATTTGACTTTTAAAATTTGACATGTCTACTACAACTACAAATCAACAAAAGTCATGCGCGGGTATAAATTACCCATCTTACGTCACAACGCGACCGGCCTGTTTTCGGTACCGAGTTCAAAAATATATTTTTTGGCCTCCTGAATTGTAAAGCTAGCTTTGACATCGTGTATGCGTCCAGCGAAACTAGATTTTTACACACAATGTTGCAAAGTACGGCTACGATGCGGTAAAGTGACCAGCAAATTTTAACCTTTCAGGGACACACAAAATAAATTAAGTATGACAATAAAATCTAATGTAGAAAACGCTACTTTACACCATATTTGTCACGATAATGTAGAAAATAAGAGTGACTTTTGAAATTTTACTGCGCGTCGGACATTTGGAAAAATGACATATTATGTACCTAACAAATTTGAATTTGTAAAAATGTCAAACTTTGTGAGTACCAACATTAAAAAATTAAATAATTTTCAATATTGTAAGTAGGGAAAGATGGTATGTTCTGGAACCACCGCCACCACCGACCTTGAAATTACAGATTTCTGTAAAAAATTAAAAAAATTACAGATTCCTTTAATTCAATTTTCCCTACTACATTACAGATGGCGCCACGTAAAATTTACAAAAATTACAGTTTCCTATAAAAAATTAATAAAAGAACAGGTTTCTGTAAAAAAAAAAATGAAAATCTACAGATTCCTGTAATTCAATTTTCCCTACTACAATACAGATAGCGCCACGTAAAATTAACAAAAGTTATAGTTTCCTAGGAAAAAAATAAGGATGGATAGCCAGCAGCTCAAGAGTAAGCGCGAATAAAAAAAAATAAAAAATATACTTTTTTCTTCTTCATAATTGTTATTATTGAACACCCCTCAAAAAATATTTTCCTTTATCTAGTCTGTGGTATTATCGGATCTAATCCAGTCTAGTCTGTGGTATTATCCGATATATTCATTATTAATCTAATATTTATCTAATCTAGTCCAGTCCTAGTCTGATCTAATCCAATCCTAGTCTGATCTTATCTGATCTAATTCAGTCCTAGTCTAATCTTATCTGATCTAATCCAGTCCTAGTCTGATCTTATTTGATCTAATCCAGTCCTAGTCTGATCTTATCTGATCTAATCCAGTCCTAGTCTGATCACATCTGATCTAATCCAGTTCTAGTTTGATCTTATCTGATCTAATCCAGTCCTAGACTGATCTTATCTGATCTAGTCCGGTCCTAGTCTTATCATATCTGATCTAATCCAGTGCTAGTCTGACCTTATCTGATCTAATCCACTCCTAGTCTGGTCTTATCTGATCTAATCCACTTCTAGCCTGGTCCTATCTGATCTAATCCAGTTCTAGTCTAATCTATATGTTCTGGAACCACCGCCACCACCGACCTTAAAAAAAATTACAGATTTCTTTAATTCAATTTTCCTTACTACATTAAAGATGGCGCCACGTAAAATTAACAAAAATTACAGTTTCCTATAAAAATTAATAAAATTACAGGTTTCTGTAAAAAAACTAAAAATTTACAGATTCCTGTAATTCAATTTTCCCTACTACATTACAGATGGCGTCACGTAAAATTTACAAAAATTAGTTTCCTATAAAAATTAATAATATAACTGGAGCCGATTACAAGAAGTGCATGTTTAGTTAGAAGTGCATATTTGAATTGTTATACCGGCGACAGAATATTTTTAGAAGCTATAAACATACTATCTTCACAATACAGCAACATAACATCGCACTGAGCAGTAATGATGATAAAAGATCTATCTGCTAAGACGGTTTTAAAACTTTAGCTTATGGTCATCATTCACTTCTTTCTTAAAAAAATTGTTTTGTATATATTTAAATATTTTTTTGCAGTTATTATTAGATTCAATGTGATTTGAGTGTACCTAAATATATATATTTTCGATCATAATACAATAAATTTATATATAATGTTTATATATTTAAATCGTAATTGTATAATATTATATTTATTTATAAAATTAATTTTATTTAATTGTATATTATTTATTTATATATTAGGTAATTGTAATTAATGTAAATGAGATGGTTTATGGATCTTTAAAATTTGCTCGTATAAGCAAATACAACATAAAAAAAATGTTTTCAATGAAAATATGTATAATAATGAATAAATTCATTTCTATATTAAAAATATTTTTTTATTTAACAAGATGTATCATAGAAATATGTATATTAACAAACATTTAACAATTCTTTTATAATAATAAAATGAGATTAAAAACTATTAAGATTTTTTTTATTAAATAATTGTATAGACATTCAACATTTCTTTCACTCATATGGAATATTCATTAATATGATTCAACATATATGTTTCGTTTTAATTAAATTAGGGCAATCGTTAAATTCACCATCATCATCCTCCTCTAAATTTTTTACAATAAATTCATTATAATGTAAATAAGAATTGAAAATTGAATTTAAGAACAGTTTCTTACAATATCCTTTCACAAAAATTATATTAAAAGTATATGATTGTTGTTGAATGTGAAACATTAAAATATGTAAAAATATTAAATAACATTATTAATTACAGAGAAGACACTATGGGCCTTAGTATATTTTATAATTATCTCGTAAATTAACACACATTACAAAACTAACATAACTAACAACCACGAAATTCAAAATTCAAACGCAAAAATAGCATTGTCATATCTATTAAATTTAGGATGTGGCTATTTATACATCATGGGTAGCCAGGGGGAGGGGGGTGTTCAAACACCTCCCCGAAATATGCAAAATATATACATAAATGTTATATTGAAATAAAGAGACGAGTAGAGACGAATCTCTTCAAGAGAGCATGGTAGATGTGAAGTTTAGGAACCCTTGTGTGTCAGTTTTAGAAAGTAAATTGGTGCATTTCTGTTACTGTATTTTCTTAAAACCCCCCCCCGAAACTAAATCCTTGTTTTATAAAAATTATTAAAAAATGGGATAGTTAGCAAAATATATACATAAATAGTAGCAAAATATATACATAAATAGTAGCAAAATATATACATAAATGTTATATTGAAATAAAGAGACGAGTAGAGACGTATCTCTTCAAGAGAGCATGGTAGATGTGAAGTTTAGGAACCCTTGTGTGTCAGTTTTAGAAAGTAAATTGGTGCATTTCTGTTACTGTATTTTCTTAATATAATAATTTGAACATATTTTCAAAAACTTTTTTTTCATGCAAGATATATTTCAACTTAAAATGCTCTAAATATGGATACAGATTTGAATTGAAATTGAAAATTTTTAAAACAACCAATCAAATTTTGTTATATTGTCTCATATGAAACAATTTCACCCAATCATGACAAAATTACACTGATATTGCATTCAGTGCAATTATCAATCACTATGACAACACGATTGAGTTTGACAACTTCATTCCAAATAAATTTCAAAATGTCACGTTTTGGCAATGCGAATGTTCAAAGTATAAATGCGCTAATCAAAAAAAAAAATCCCAGAAATACAACTTACAGTCACGAACAAGAATATGAATTAAATGAACATAGAAGCTTAAAAGAATTGGCGTTGATACTAATAGATTGGGCGGTTAGTATGAGATAGAAAGACGGTTTATGTTTCGTTGTGTTGTTATAAATTTTTGTCAAAAAAATTTCCGCCGAATATCCCTCGAACATTGACAATTGCCTCATAATTGTATGACAAATTTCTCAAGCTCGTTGCTTGGTAACAACCCTCAGCCTTCTTCTTCGGGCTGTTACCAAGGAACGAGCTTTCGATTGTCATAAAATTATCTCGTCATTATCAATGTCCTAAGGATATTACTACTGAAAATGAACTTGAGAGTAGTGGGTTTAGTGCAATTGAACGAGAATAACCTGAAGAACAAATTCGGTCTAATACCGAGTCAATCGAGCCCTGCCAGCCCCTCAAATCAGACAAATAAAAACTTACAATTCAAATCTAAAATAAAATTCAAAGGACGTCCAAAGAAAAATACTAAGCACACCACTTTTTTTTTTTAAATACAGAATAAGAAATGATATACCTATATTTATTTCACTTTATACCATATTTCACTGATTTAGTGATACTTTGAATTTTATTTATAAGTTTATTGAGCAAGATTGTAAATGAACTTTAATAAATAAAACTATAATTACTTATAATTGTGTAGTTATTACCAAAATAGTAACTCCAATATTTCTATATACGGTCGGTATGTGCAAATAGTCAATTGCGAATGCAGACTGTATGTATAAATAGCCAATGGTGTATACATACTGTATGTATAAATAGCCAATTGCGTATACATACTGTATGTATAAATAGCCAATTGCTTATACATACTGTATGTATAAATAGCCACATCCTTAAATTTAAAACAAAAATATTTATTAGTTTTTTGTTATTTGTCATTTATATACAAGATTCATATTTAAATTTTAATCTTAATAGTTTATATTTATGTTTATTATGTTAAAATTAATTAATATATAATATTTAGATATAAGGTATGATATTTATATATTAATTAATAATATTATAATTGTTTTTGTTTAATTTTGTAGTCCTGAAGGTCAGAAATTAAAAAGACCGAAACGTTGGCAATATATCGGTATTTTATTAACCTTTATTAAATCCTTTACCCAAGAATTAAATAAAATATAATTAAAAAAGGATAATATCTGAAGATACATTAAAAATGTTGTCCGTGATAATGATTCTTCAACCATCAAGTTTGTTTCTTATCTGCAGCATGAAGAGATTGGAAGGGTGTTGGTGGTTGGAATAAGTAGGTTTACATTCCCCCCATTAAATGATTTGATGGAAAGCTCCTTTGGTATAAACTCTCCATTTACATTAAAGCCTTGAACATCAATAATAAATCGCTTATTCATATAGATGTATCGTTTCTTTATCAATATTGATCCCAATAACTCTTCTAAATGATCGATTCTTAAACGAAAACGTGCACGATCTACCGTAACCATTCTTCACCGTTTGTTGTTGTTTCTTGTGACGTTTGCAACTTGAAAAACTCTTGTGAATTGAAGGGGTATGGCACTCTTATGGGAAAATTTGTGATAGAAGTTTTAATTCGAAGTACTTATTATAGATGGCTTGGTCGCTTAAATTAACTGATAGATGGCACTGAGCACCTAAAATCTCTAGTAAATAACTAGTGTTGTTTACATTTATATTATCAAAATGTCAACCAGCGACAAGTATCTAAAGTCAATCAGTTTACAGATGATGTCGCCAATGTGTCAAATAGTCATTCGTTATATTTTGTCGATTGTGTGAAGTGTTATATATGCGGTTAAGGAATTTTACAGCCAGGGTAGCAATATAAACTACCCTTGAGAGTCGACCCTAAAAGCGCGGGTGTCTCAATATGAGAGGGATTGGAACATGTGTTAACAATATAAGATGGTAATAAAAACCCAAAACAAAATTCTTCACCCAAAACAAAGACTCTCTCTTTACCTGCCACCACATCGAAGAATATATCGTCTCTGCAGGACATTATTAGTGCAAGACTCTTGAAAATAATTATCTGTACATTAGTTATAATCTAGATTGAAAGGTAAGTGTGCATGTTTTTACTATATTAAACATGATTGGTTTATTACCATCATATCCCTTATTTTCAGACAATAGATTCCATATATTTCCGATGTGTTGTTCCTGGCTTTGAAAGTAATATGAAGGATGGCCCTCTACAAAGTTTTATATATATTTTTTAATGTTAATACATATTTAGTATCTTATTAGTATATGTAAAAAACATAATTAACAAATTGTTTTTAATTTTCACCCAATTTTAAATAAATTATATTATCGCATATATTTAATAAAACATTCATATAACCCGCCTATAGTTAGTTCGAAGTATCATTCACAGTTAGCGCAAACTTCTGTCACAGAAATTCCTTAGTGAGTGTCGCATCTCTCTTTAGATACTTGTCTCTGAATTGAACATTGCAAACGTCACATTTATAATATATTTTAGACACACCACAGGTTTTCTGATGTCTTGACAGGGCATCCTTTCTTCCGTACACTTTTCCACATTTGGTGCAAGAAAACATTTTTATAATACACGACGACGACTCGTTATTAACTGATCTGGTTTTATATGTTTTTACTGAAGCTACTGTATATAAATCCCCGAAAAAAATTTACTAACCATACGTTTGTTACAACAAGAATGAGAATAATTAATTTTATATACCTATGATTTACATTTTTAATTGCGATAATAAATACTATGCAGGAATGCGGATTTACTTTTTCCAGGATGGAAAATTTAGTCCGACCTTATCTAATCTGGTGGTATTATATGAAACTAATCAATTATAACGGGGAGAATTGATTTTTTTCATTAAAAGTGCACTCACTACTAATGAGAATAATTAATTTTATATGTGATTTTGCATTTTAATTGCGACAATAAATACTATTCAGGAATGCAGATTTCTTTTTCCAGGAAGGAAAATTTAGTCTGACTGGTGGTGGTATTAACTAATCTATATAAAAGGGGGATTTATACACAGTTTTATATTCAGTATAATATAATCAACGAGAAAATGAATACTGATACTACATTAAAAGATTTAAATCAGATAGGAAGGAAAACACCCAATTCTGGCAGTTAAGGTGGTAAATGGTAAATATGGGCCGGGGATCCTTTGTGAACTTGAAAATGGGGTGATCTTCCTCCCCAGAAGATTTTATAAATACTTGAACAACATTCAATCACTAGAAAATCTGGTGAAGGGAGGGGTGTATCTAAAAATATTGGAGGATGGACAAACCATTCCATTCGAAGAAACCGAGGACCTCAACGAAGGAAAAAAATAAGGATGGAATAGCCAGCAGCTCAGGAGTAAACGCGAATAAAAAAAAAGAAGAATTTTTTTTTATTGTTATTATTGGACACCCCTCAAAAAATATTTTCCTTTATCTAGTCTGTGGTATTATCCGATCTAATCCAGTCTAGTCTGTGGTATTATCTGATCTATTCATTACTAATCTAATATTTATCTAATCTAGTCCAGTTCTAGTCTGATCTTATCTGATCTAATCCAGTCCTAGGCTGATCTTATCTGATCTAATCCGGTCCTAGTCTGATCTTATCTGATCTAATCCAGTCTTAGTCTGATCTTATCTGATCTAATCCATTCCTAGTCTGGTCTTATCTGATCTAATCCACTTCTAGTCAGGTCTTATTTGATCTAATCTAGTCCTAGTTTAATCTTATCTGATCTAATCCACTCCTAATTGACCTTGTCTAGTCTGGTGGTATTAACTAATCCAGTCTGGTGTTATCTGATCCAGTTCGGGGCTTGTCTGGTATTATCTGATCTAGTCCGGTTCTAGTCTGGTAATATCTGTTCTAGTCTAGTCTGGCATTAACTAATCTAGTCCACTCTAGTATAATATACTAGTTCGACCTAGTAGTCCAGTATTTAATCCTCTAATCCAGGGGTTCCCAACCTGTGGTACGCGTACCGGTACCGGTACACACATGTCAAGCTACCGGTACGCGATGCAAGAGAATAAAAGAAAGTCAATTTTATTCTCTGCAACTAGACGAAAGTACTGACATCTCAAATCTGGCACAATTACTTGTATATGTTCGATTTGATTTCAATAATGAAATACAAGAAGAAATATTATTCTGCAAACCGTTATCTGTGAGAACAACAACGAATGAAATATTTAAAACAATTAATGATTATTTAATTAAAAATAACATAAGTTGGGTCAAATGTGTTGGAGTTTGCACCGATGGTGCTCGAGCTATGATTGGAAATTTATCCGGCGTAGTGACTAGCATTAAAGAAGTAGCACCGAAATTGCAAATCTACGAATTGTATTATTCATCGTGAAGCCTTAGCCACAAAAAATATGCCTGTAAATTTAAGAAATGTTCTCAATGAGGCCATAAAAAGAGTTTTACTTCCCAAAATTGGATTCGCAATCCCTCTATATCCATTGCGGAAGTTCCGGATGACGTAATTGCTAAAGAATCCTTCATAGACCTCACAAGTGACGGTGGTTGGAAATTAAAGTTTGAGATCACAAGCTTATTTTCATTTTGGCTTTCTGTTCGGGCAGAATATCCAGAACTTTCATGCCAAGCTCTGACATTTTTAATGCCATTCAGTACAACATCTTTATGCGAAACCGGGTTTTCAACTATGGCAGCAATGAAAAACAAATATAGATCATTGCTCCAATATTGAGCCTGATCTTCGCCTGAATCTGACAAAAATTAATCCCGATATTTCTACGCTGGTAAAATGTAAACATGCGCAACCTTCACATTAATTGCAATAATTATTATAATATCTTTACACACTACATACATTTATATTTATTATAATAAAAGTATTTACGAATTTAATTGGTTTTATTGCAATTGGATACACCATGCTAATGTAATGTCGTTTTTCTGTGCCCGCCTCAAAACAGATTTTAACTAAATTTCATTTTTCAAAGGAAAGAAGAATAAATGTTAACTTACAAAATCTGAACTAAAGATAAATATATCTATATATTTAATTTTGTTATTTATTTCGTTGAAATCTTTTTCAGGGTAGGCCCAGAAAATGAAATTACTTTAGCATGGTGTACATATAGAGTTGCATTCTGTTTTTCCAAAGTTTTTGCCAAAAAAATGGATCTTCAATAAATTGAGCTTTATGGGATAATTTTTTTTTTGTTCGATAAAGTTTTTGAGAAAAAAATAAGGCCATTACTTGAATTTGCAAAATATTTACACTGGTACGCGATCATATTGTCTATTACATACCGGTATAACATATTCAAAAGGTTGGGAACCTCTGCTCTAATCCACTAAATAGTCTTAGTAAACCAAATGATCTGTAAAGCTGCAATCTGTAGTTTTATTAATTTTTTACAGGAATCTGTAATTTTATTAATTTTTATAGGAAACTATAATTTTTGTTAATTTTACGTGGCGCCATCTGTAATATAGTAGGGAAAATTGAGTTAAGGAATCTGTAAATTTTAATTTTTTTTACAGAAACCTGTAATTTTATTAATTTTTATAGGAAACTGTAATTTTTTTACGTGGCGCCATCTGTAATGTCGTAGGGAAAATTGAATTACATGAATCTGTACGTTTTAAATGTTTTTACAAAAACCTTTAATTTTATTAATTTTTATAGGAAACTGTAATTTTTATTGATCTTACGTGGCGCTATCTGTAATGTAGTAGGGAAAATTGAATTACAGGAATCTGTAAATTTTTTAATTTTTTACTGAAATCTGCAATTTCAAGGTCGGTGGTGGCGGTGGTTCCAGAACATACCATCTTTCCCTACTATTGTAATTAATCTAAATCTATTTGTTTACCCAAACGAGCTGTTGCATTGTAAAATCAAGGTTTCCGCACTTTAATGTAAATAACTATTTTGACCTTCTGAATTGCAAAGCTAGCTTTGACATCGCGTATACGTCCAGCGAAACTAGATTTTTACATACAATGTTGCAAAGTACGGCTACGATGCTTTAAATTGAACAGTAAATTTTAACCTCTCAGGGACACTTACAAATTAAATTAAGTATAAGTATAAGACAATAAAATCTAATTAAAAAAACGCTACTTTACACCATATTTGTCACGATAATGTAGAAAATAAGAATGATTTTTTTAAATTTTACTGTGCGTAACTGACATTTGAAAAAATGACATATTATATACCTAATAAATTTGAATTAGTAAAAAGTCAAAGTTTGTGAGTACCAACATTAAAAAATTAAATAATTTCCAATATTGTAAATTATAATTGTAAATTTCCAGAATCTAAATCTATTTGTTTCTTAAATAATAATTGTCGGCCAAAAAATCTTATACAAATTTCGTGCGGAAATGATTTTAAAATGCTCCAGCAAATGGGGAACGAGCCCGAAGGGGCGTTGCAAAACGAGCTGCTGCATTGTAAAATCAAGGTTTCCGCACTCTAATGTAAATAACTATTCAATTTGTTATAACTTTTTAATTACAACGAAAACAAAAAATGGTTTTGTTATAAAACTTATATATGAGTTTTCGATTTATCACAAAAAAAAATATTCAAATACCCAATTAAGTTTTCAGAGCTAAAAGCAGGGTATGTTGGCCAAATCTTTACTATATTACCCTATTATATTACTATATTATATTGTTGTTTACTTACAACAGTATTGCACTCAGAATGCGATAATATTCAAATTTATGTTTAATTTAAATAAGTATCTAAATAGACAGAGGCAAACTGCGCATAAATTAAAAACTAAAAAGATAAATTGACAAAGAAAACATGTTTTGATATTGTCTTTAAAAATTATCGCAGGTTTTCTACAATTATTCAGCAAGTTTTAATATTTTTCTATATAATTGACGCTTACACAATATTTACAATATCGTTTACCGATCGATATCGGATGCTTACTAATACAATTCTAACAATCTGCAACTGCAAGCAATCACTACCAGGAAAAAATATCAAGTTTTTTGACCTTGGCCAAAAATCAAGATTACTAGAGCTAGACAGCTTAACAATCTAACCTACATTGTTTCAAGTTAACATTATAAACCAAGTAAAAATTATTAAATAATAAGAAAATCGATAATTTTTCTATTACGTTCGTGTTCGAGTAGTGATAAATAATTCACACTACATTCCCATTTAAATCGACGTTTTTTTTTAAGTGGGAATCAATCGAGCAACTGCCGTCATGTCGATCGCAACTTATGAGGACGTTAGGGATGTTCAACCAGATACTTTGCTAATCGACGTTAGAGAGCCTAAAGAACTGGAGGAAACTGGCAAACTACCACACAGTATTAACATTCCAAGTAAGATTTTTTTTAATATTATGTGATTTTTCAATATATGCCTTCCTATTTCAGTTCTTAATTAATATTTTTATTTGCAATGTATTTATTTTAAGATGGAATATAAGAAAAGTAGTAAAAATATAAAAAAAGTCATAATATTTATTCAATATTTATGTGTATTAATTAATTGGGTTACATTTTAAATTTAGTCACTTTAAAATTAATATATTTTGATCTTCTTTTGTCTCTTTACTATTTATTTTCCAAGAACCAGAATTACAATTATATAAATGATATAAAAAATATATTACTTAAGTAATCAAACCGACACTAGGTAGGCAAACAACAAAACTACACAAACTAGATAATACTACAGACAAAATTAAACAAAATTAGTTAAGCAACAAGAAAAATATTAATTTGGCTGATAAAATCATCTCCTATCAACTGCTATCAAGTCTAGACGGACCAAGACAAGATATGCAAAGAATACAGATAAGAATAAACAGTCTGATAACGTCCATTTTGAGAACATGTCCTACACCCAGTGTTGACCCAGCCTGAAAGGTGGCGCTGACCGTACTAGGGGTGTAAAATTATCGTATATTTGCAAAAATTATCGTACATTTCCAAATATAAAAAAAAGATGTTTCTAAAAAAAATATTAAATTCATGTTCTTGTGAACAGATATTGGCACTCAACATCGGATTTTATTAAATTTTATCATTTAATAATATTCTTGATATTCGTCAGTAGATACATACGAGGAACTGCCTTAATCAATTGAAGTAAGCTGGACGGTGGCATCTCTCGTTTTCCTGCGAATTGCTTTAGAACAGGCATGTTAAACTCATATGATATTGCGGGCCACATTTTCTATTTTGTACTACGTTGGGGGCCGCATGTTTTTACTGTTCAAAAAATTAATAAAATACGATTGTTAGAATGATTATATTCTGTATTTATTTTATTCATGTTATTTTTTACACTGCAACTATAAATATTCTATATTTAAAAAAAAAACTAAAATAAGTTATAATAAACAAAATGAGTTTACTACTACTTCTTAGAAGATATTTGACATCGTTTGTTTTGCAAGTCTTCAATATTTGGTTGAATAACTGTTGCAATTTTTAAATTTGATGATATATGTTGATCGGTTAATCTTCACCTTTCTGAATTTTTGTTATTTTTCATTAAAGAAAATAGTTGCTCGCACAAATAAGTGCTTTCAAACATAGCCTGTATACGCGTAACAGATGACAACATTTTAGGAAACCGATCTACAGATAAATATGTATACAATTCTGGAATTCCAGCTTCCATAAATTCAAATCAGCAACACACCAATCACACAATACCAATTAATTCTATTGGATGATAGAATTCCATTTCTAATAATTTAATTTTTGTCTTTTTAAAAATACAAAACAAATCTCATGTTGAAACACAACAGATATTTTTATTCTATTTATTCCTCAGTCCTCATTTAGTCCTCAGTCCACTTTCGTGGCACTAAACAAGAACCAGATAAATAACTTAGTTTTTAAGATCACATTTCTATTTAACCCAAGTGAATAGCCATCTGCAGACGCGTTTAGAATGTTAGTTATGTAGTTCTTGTTTAGTGCCACGAACGTGGACTGAGGTCTAGTAAATAGCATACAAATATCTGTTGTTTGTCAACATGAGATTTGTTTTGAAGTCTTAAAAAGACTTAATTATTTACACTGAATCATATTATAGAGCTACGGTAAGGTTGAATATATTTATATCTTCAAGCTATATTCCGCTTATATAAGTTGGTATGATTGTATCTATAATTCGTTTGGTTTCATCCCAATATTCAATAACGAAGAGTTGGACAAAAAAATAAATTGGCAAGTTTTCAATAAGTATTTCTTTATTTGAAAAAATCCTGTGTCATGGCTATCGGCCACGAAGATACTAAAACCTCAATTTCAATAGAAGAATGTATAATCTATATAGTTCTTATAGAAAATTCAATATATCTGTTGCAGTTTTCAATTTATAGTTATTTTAATTTATTACTTTCTGTTAAAGTCCGAGTTTGAGGGGCGGCGACCGCCGCCAGATAAAATATTTTGCAAAACTAACTGAAGGATATCGTAGACTGACTAATTATCTACAAATATTTTTTTTAACAAATCCAGACATATCAATCAGTAATTTCAACCAAAAACGACCACGAAAATTTCAAAATATTCAAAAATAGCGAAAAATGTATTAACCCCTGAGGGATTTCAATGAAACTTTTACTGGAACCCAAATCCAGTAAAAGTTTAATTGAAATCCCTCAGGGGTTAATACATTTTTTCGCATTTTTTTACAATCCACCAGAAGTATCAGCTGACTAAATTTGAGCGCTCCTCCTCCAATGAGGACGTGAGGAATTATTTTGTCTTCATCCGTTTTTTGCAAATATCTCGTCAACGCCTCGAAATAGAAGATTATAACCGGGATATATATATATATGTATAGGACGTGGATGTCTACAAAAAAGTATTCTATGCAAATTTAGTAAAAACCTTCGGTTTAGTCGCAAAAGTATAAAATATAAAAATGAACCCCTTCTTTGAATTTCGTTTCTCAATTTACGTGGGTTTAAATGGTGAACGCGATTGGAAGTTTGGCAAAAAAAATCTTGTGCCAAAACGGTTCGCTTTGAAAAGATGAAAATGACACAATTTTTAGATGAAAATCTGCTCTATAAAATAGTGTTAAATGCATGTTTGGTAGACTTCATCCAAAGACATCATTTTCTATTATATAATATTATCAAATAACTTTGTAACAACATGATTTTTTCCTTGAAGTTTAAAATTAAGTTGATTAAGATGACTTGTAATATCAACGGAGGAAGCTAAGTCCTTTATACATTGTCCATCTTTTAATTCAGCACATTCTGAATATCTTGGAAAAAAAAATTATGATTTCGTCCAGCAATTTAAAGATTTTTTTCCAGCATTTTAACACTTTGTGACTAGAAAGCCATCGTACTTCCGTATAATATGATAGATTGGAGCATTCACATTCTATATCTTCCAAAAATAAAACAAATTGACGATGATATAATTTTGGTGACTTGCTGATGAATAATTCCACGAAAATTTTCAAAATATTATCACCACGGTGTTTACATACTTCTTTTAATCCCTCAAAAACTCCCTTGGTAATACCGGTCATGGTAGGTGCACCATCAGTTGTAGGTGCACCAACTTTTACAATGGTAACTTATGCTTCTTCAAAACCTCCAAACGCGTAACAAAAATATCAGCTTCAGTAGTTGAATTATGACTTCCAATGTTTGATTCATTCCAATTCCAATGATTGATGTTCTTCACTTAATATAAAATTAACATCGCATCCGCGAATAAAAACGGCCAGCTGAGCGATATATCGAATATCTGTAACTTCAATATCTTGCACTTCATTTCACTTGCATGTGAAATTGCACTTCAATCATCAATTGCAACAGTTTAAAATGTTGATATTATTTAGTTATGCCGATTTCTCAAAATCTCGGCTATTTCATCAACTCGGTTTGCTACAGTATTTCGACTTATTTGTGCTGGACATAATACTTCCGCCGTTTATTAAAAATATTTTGAAATGACTCGGCGGGCCGCAATCTCTGTATTGTCGGGCCACATGCGGCCCGCGGGCCGCGTGGTTGACATGCCTGCTTTAGAAGGATGGAGGTTTGATAAAAGCTTTAATACAGGATCTTCAAAATTAAATCATTTCTTCAAAGCATGTTATTAAAAAATCTACGGCAGTTGTGAAATCGGATTTTAGTCGTTGATTATGACATAACTTTAACACCAAAATATATCTGTTGTGGACGTAAACGCTGTTCTTCATTTGCTGGATCGATTTTGTTCAAATCTGTTTGATAAATGTAATTCTTGCATAGGTATGAATTTCTTGATAATTTCGACACAATTTATCATGGAGACTTATTATAACAACAGATTCAGACTGAAATTCGTTTAGTTTTGTTAATTTTGGTAAGATCCAATCTAAAAAATAATACAGTTTGATAATTGGATTATTAAGAGATTGAAGAATCTGCTCAACAGCAAGCAGTCGCGCCTCTAGTACTTGTCCAGTGAAGTATAATTGTAAAACCTACTGCTCGATTATCCTCGAAACATCAGCTCTGAAAGATAACTAACGGGTTTGCGAAGGGGGGAGAATTTTATGCGTTTGGGTGTCATTTGGAATTGTGTTGCCTTTTAGCACTGTTCTTGAACTCGTTATAAATATTTCGAACTAAACCTCGGCAATTTTTTACAAATTTTTGAAAATTTTGTTTGTAGAAATTCATTTTGTTTAATGAAAAAACATATTTTTTTTCGATACTTAAATATTATCGTACGTACCCTACAATATGTAAATATTACCGTATATTACGTACGATAGTCAGTCGCTATCGTACATCGTACGGTAGCACGAAATTATCGTACAAGTACAAAAATTTCGGGTGGGAGGCGGTGGGTTTCAACCAGTCACAAAAATTAAAATTTTGTAATGGTTCAAAAAAAGATATGCATAACATTTTTGAATATTTTTTAATGCATACAAGTTTTGAAAAATAATTTTGATAAGAATAACTCTTAACTTTCAGCTACGGTGCGGCGTGCTTTTCTACAAGTCGTGCCCTGTGTACGGCATGTTGAGGGTAGTGCGGATTTGTACGGTTCCCGTAGTTAGGAACTTACTCTTTGCGTTTAAATACGGTTCCCGCAGTCCTCGTAGACGGTTGCAAAGCGTCTTCGTAGACGTTTCTTGATAGGCAGTTTCCTATGCAAAACCAGCTTGCACCTATCAGTATGAGCCGATCCGGGAGGTTACCATGACGATACCGACCTCGTAGACTGTAAAGGGCGTCGTAGACGAAGGCGATGCGGCATTTGATTCCATATTTATATGTTATATATTTCTCCATCACGTCGGGGCCACCAATTTGTGGGTGACCGAATTTCTCTTGCCGATCACGTCGGGGTCACCAATTGGTTTGTGTCTTGGCTGGACTCTCTTCGGTGTGTCTCGCTTGAAGTAATTGAGTAATTGAGAAGTAATTATCTATGTCGGGGGGTGACTGTATTTATATGTCCTTTCAAGTATAGAAACCGTTTGCAGAAATGCACCAATTTTCTTTCGAAAACTGACAAACTTGACACATAACACAAAACTGACATACTTACGTATTTAGAAGTTTTTTATGTCGTTAATCAGGTATCAATTATCAGGATTCCAAAAAACTAAATAGCGGGTTCAATATGGCGGACAATTTTTTGAAAAACTTGCGCATTAAGGGTTATTCACACTGTGCTAAATATGTATAGGCAGGTTTCGGCATGCTTTTGGTCTTGCTGGCGAGGTGGGGCGGGAGGTGTGGGCGGCCTTAAGCCGATTCGCGACTTCAGTCATGCGGGCTAAGGAGTTGCCTGGCTGGGAACAAAGGCGGTAGGGTTTTTTCTTTTTTTGTTTTGTTTTTGTTGTTATTGTAAATGCTATTGCATAGCATCTTGTATTTTTTTATGTAAATCCTGTTGTACAATTGAATAAAGCTCGAAGGGTGGGCAGAGGCAGTAATGCCACCGTTGGAGGTCCGTCTGTCTTTCCCTTTCAGGGGAGCCACTTGAGAAAAATAAAATAAAAGGTTTCAGCATGCAATTAGTTAGAATTCTGAATTCATACATTATTACCTACGCAAAGAACAGGAAATTAGCCCAGGTTGTATTGGGCGATTCATTATTTTACAGTTTTGTGTCAATACAGTATTTAGAAAAAGTTCTCAGTCCTTTTCTTAAATAAGCATAAACTGTTATTTAATAATGTCAAAACGTTCATGATCACCCTTGAATAAGCAGTCGATTACACACACTTCGAAAAATTGTCAGCGGTTACGCGGAGAACGAGTTTCGAAAAATTCTGATAATAGATTCTTAATCAGTGACGTAAAGCACCCTTATATACACCGTTTTGTAAAAATTGGATGAGGGTTTCGAAGAAACATCCGCCATTTTGTTTTTGAAATTTTTGATACCATATTCGTGATCAGTGACAAAAATAGAGGTCATTTTTGTCGCTGATCACGTACCCAAAATTTCAGATACATATTACGAGGCATTATATTTTTGTCCTCTTCCCTGGGCCCTATCATAAAACTAATCCCTTTTTGTAAGGATTTACTGTGAACGGCCCATTGTCGTTACAATTTCTTATGGTATTATTATCGTTGTGTAATTTAATGATTTACCTGTTAGGTTAAGATAAATCATTTATAAAACAAGAAAATAATTAAGGAATATATACTGTTCTTTAATTCACAAATTGACTAATAACAAAAAATATATAATTACTAGTATGGTGTGGCTCCTTCATGTTACTGCTAAGAGAGATCACGTGGGTCACAAGAAAATAACATAACTTGATAAATAATTATGAACATCCATAGACGCGTTTCTTCCTTTTGACTTCATCAGTATGGACTTAACATACATTTATAAAAAATTTAATGTTACGTTAATTCAACAATTAATTGTCGTTTATTGTTAATTTTTAGTGGGTCAGTTGGAGAATGCTTTCCAATCATTATCTCCGGAGGAGTTTGAGAGCAAATATGGTCGTGCAAAACCATCTTCTGATGATGAAATTATTTTCAGTTGCCAAGCTGGTGGAAGAGCCCTAAGAGCCTGCAAAGCAATTGCTGGCATAGGCTACAACAACTTAAAATATTACAAAGGAAGTTGGACAGAATGGGCTGAAAAAACTCAAACTAAGTGATTCAATTTTTTTTTAAATTATACACAAATCACAAAGGTATAATTATTGTATTCAGGTTGAATGTATCACTATGTCACTAATTTACGTGAATCAGTATTAGAATTTTTGAACATTCGTGGGTTGTAAATCAACGTAAATAAATCAATAAAAAAAAATGTGAAAAGTCTTTTTTTAATTCTTCATTTAACTTTTTCTTAATAGGTATTACGCCTTTTACACTTTTGTTAGTTATTTTTATCTGCTAATTTTGAACTTATCATATCCTTAAATTGTCCCAATATCAAATTCTCCCTCTTACTCCTCTCTTCCTTGCTAAACATAGCCAACGCCCTCTTCTCATCAGCTGAATAAATTTGGTTTTCTTTACGAATTCTCACAGCTTCCATTCTTCTGTGCCTACTTCCAGACATTACATATCCTTGTGATTCATATGTTGCAATTTCATCTGAAGTTAGACCAATTTCTCCTCTTCTTGGAATTCTTTTTCCCTCAGCTACATAAGCTGCCATAGCAGCTCCTTCTCCTGGTAAAAGAGCTTTACCCATTTCTTTATGTGTTAACATGCTATGCGATTTTATCTGTGGTCCTACTAAACTATCATCTAAGTCTGAGGAATCTGAAGAATATGATTTTCTAGTAGCTGCTAAAAAAAAATTTGTGCCAGTAACAGTAAAAAAATTAAGGAAATAATAATGTACCTGATTTTTCAACCCATTCATCTTCTGAACCACTCTCACTCGATGAAACTTTCTTCTTTTTCTTCTTCTTCTTCTCCTTTTTGTGTTTCTTGCTTTTCTTACCTTTTTTATCTTTTCTCTTCTTCTTTTTTTCTTTATGTTCAGTTTTATCAACTTGATTCACTTCTTCCTCTGAATCCGACCTATAATATTATGATATATAATATATACCCAGATAAATTATTTTAAAAAATTACGGCATTGGAGGTGGTGATGGACCCCAAATCTGTGAAAACTCTTGCATTCCTAACATTTCTCTTTCTTGTCGCCTAGCTTCCATAAACTCTTCTTCTTGGGACAAACTTTTATGATGTCCTTTACGTCCATGACGGTTATTATTAAACGTTTCAGATTCAGGTTTATGGTGGGTATAATCTTTATGTTTAGTGTCTCTAGAGCGAGATCGGAAGTGTGAATTTCTCTTGGGAGAATATCTGTCCCTCTGCCTGGATCTTGAATGTTCCCTCAGATTTCTTGAGTGTGACCTTTTGTCTCTGGAACCTGATCTTCTCCTTCTATTATCTGGAGATCTATCATGTCTTCCCATTTTAAAATAGTATTGCAATTATATCAAAATTAATACTCTACTTATCATTGTAGGTTATAGACATCATAATTAATACACAAATATAACCTCAAAAGCAGTAACTTTGAGTCATAAAGGATTTTTTAACGATTCCTAATGCTTTTATTTCTCATACCATTGCATTAGAAATCATGAGTAAAATATTGTTAGTTCGCCAGAATTTACTAAATGTTATCATTTGCAAACTGTTTGATTTAAATAAAAGTATTTTTGAAAATAATGTTTTGCGTTGAATCCGCATAATATAAATGTCAAAAATTTTGTTTCATAAATATAACCTAATATTGTATATGGTAAATATGTCTGATTACGACAATATTAAAGCAACCAAATTGGTTTTAAAAGGAGAAAAGAAAAAGTAAGTATTATTATCATTTTCTTCTTTTTCTTTTATGACCATATACGAGCACTTTAGTCAGTCCATTTACTAAGTCTATTTGAGGGCATTGTTTGATCCTTGCAGTCCTCCCAGTACTTTTTCATACATTCTGATCTTCGATCCCATTCTTCAATTGAAAATACCCGAATTTCTTCTTTGTGAGTGGAAAGCAGAGATTTGTGACCTTGATTTTTTTAAAGTGAAAATACCTGTGTTGTGAATTTCTTCTTTGTTAGTGGAAAGCAAAGATTTGTGACCTTGACGTTTAATTTTATCTTGTCTGTGTCTTCTGTTGTAAGCCCAATTTCTTTCAGATCCTCTCTTATTTCTCTGACCCATCTGCACCGTTGTGGTATTTTTCAATTTGGGTTAAGTATTGTACCAATTGTTTCTTATGTCTCGAATCTGGCATTCTCATTATGTGCCCAAGTTTTCATCAATAATGTGACGTGTCACATGTTAAAAATGGTGTGATTGATTCCTGCTCGTGGTGCCCCTGCATAGGTACATGGATTTGAATTCCAATACTGAATTGAACGTCAGCCATCCAGAAAGACTCAATATGCGATTAAACAAAAGGTTCCTTTCAGAAGCACTTTTGTTAATTTGATAAGTGGCCCCCCTGAAACTTCCTGGAACCCCTCTTCGCATATCTTTGTGATGTCGCTGTACTGGAAAAGGTACAGTGAAACTTGTCTAAGACGGAACCTGTAAAAGACGGAAACCTGCATTAAACGGAATTTTTTTGGTGACTGTTCATTTACCCATTTAAAACGGAAAATAATACTTAAGACGGAAGGCAATTCTCAATGCTGGAGGATTCGTCTACCAATAAGGAAGCAAGGGGTAGGAGTTGTCATAGTCTGATTGGTGTTTTTGTGTCGGTATCATCTGAGCAAACAGATCAGCGATTAACTAATAAACATTCTAAACCGTTTTCCCGAAAGAAGATACCAACAGCTAGTGTAAACAAAATTTTGACATTAAATTTGGCACAGTTTGTGGGGAAAGTGCGGGTCTGTCAGCAAACAGTCGAGGATTAGAAAAAAAGAATCGTAATAGAAATTGAGGGATATAAATCTAAGGACATAGCAAACAGAGATGAAACGGCGCTTTTTTTTCGTGCTTTGCCAAATAAAACTTTTGCACTAAAAAATGAGAAATGTGTGGTAAGTAGAATGGTAAGTGGTGGTAAGCATTCAAAAGAAACAAAGATTCGAGAAATTCAGAACCTTTGGTTATTGGCAAATCTTTGAAATTCAGGTGGTTTAATCAACTGATTGATTATAAATGACTATTGAATGGCATGCAAATAAGAAGGGTTAATCCTGCTTATTTGCTTGCCATTCAATAGGTAAATCATTTCAATAGGTAAAGGCAGTATATTGTTAAATTAGCTCACGATTTCAATTAAGGAATGGAAAGAAAAAACTAAATTTTAATAAACCAAATGTATTACATACATGTCCATACATTAAAAATTGAGAATAAAATAAAAAAATTATAAAACCGTGTAAGACTGAAACTTGATTAAGACGGAAATATTTCCCAGTCCCTTGCGGTTCCGTCTTAGACAAGTTTCACTGTATTTCCAAATCTGAATTGCTTATTTACAGCATCCCTTACATCCCCCGTTCACTTTTTGTGTTTAGGGGTTCTGGGAGTTTCAGTTTGCCAAAGTTTGCTGTATATTTCGTTGGATTTGGCGCGTGTCTTGCGCTGTTCGTTCGTTCTGGTCTTTTTGTCTTAGAATGGCTCTTATTAAGTTGTTGGTGACAGTCCAGCTGTCCTTGTCCTGCAGCATTTCGGTTACCAGTGAGTATGCGTTGAGTGCTGTTTTTGTCTTGTTGGTCCATACGTTCCGTTTGTCAGTCCATCTCTCGCATGCAAATAATGTGTGTGACACACTGTAGGTGTCCCCACAGTAGACGCATCTGTCATCTTCAGCTCTGCCTATGCGGAACAGGTACTCTTTGAAGCACCTGTGTCTACTTAGCACCTGGGTGAGATAGTTCTTTATCTCACCGTGTTTCCGTGTAACCCACAGGATTATGTATCATAGGTATCATTTTGTAGGTCAACTTTCCTTTTGATGCTGCGTCCCAGCTGCTCTGCCACTTCTCCAGCAGCTTTTCCCTTGCACGTTTTTGAATTTGAACTATGTTTGGCCCAACCGATTTGTTTTTGCCCCAGTAGACTAGGGTCCTTTCTTCAGCCAAGAGCTCTATTGGAGGAATGCTGCCAATTACCAGTACTGCGTCCCTTGAAACTGTCCTATACGTGCTGCTGACTCTCAGGGCCAATGTTCTTTGCACCCTGGCTAGCCTGTTTCTTTGATTGGTCCTCCAAGTGTACCTGGCTTACGATTAGTTGCAGAAATACCTCATGCTAATTATGCGAGTGCCATCTTTGTCAGATTGCCCAGAAATCCAAGTCAAGTGCATCCATTATACACAGGAAAATAACATCGAAATTATCACCTTGGAGTTAAACTACTGTGTGGTAATAAGGTATAAGTAATAGGGGATTTTAACAGCCACATCCATGTTTGGGGGTACTCGCATGGGGATGAAATCGGAGAAGCTGTTCTATCTCAAGCTGAAACCAACTACTCTCCCTTATTCATGATAGCAAATTGCCTCCATCCTTCAATAGTGAAAGATGGTGATGAGGGTACAACCCTGACCTCCCGTCAGTGAAAACATAGCTCAACAGTGCTCACAAATCGATGTGTTCTCCTATCCTAAACACACAACACGGACCAATAATGTGTCAACTACTCTTCCCCATCATAAGACCTTCAGGTGAATGTATAACTTCAAGAAGGCTAATTGACCTAAGTTCTCCAGAATGTTGGATGAAAAAGTTCAAACAATTTCACCTGTTCCGGATAGCTATGAATCCTTTGTTGACCTTGTTAAACTCTGCTCACGAGCCAGTATTCCAAGAGGCTGTAGGATGGTATATCTTCAAGGTATAACCTCAGAAACAACCATTTTACTAGAGGAGTATTACACATGATATGAAGAAGATCCTTTCAGTAACAAAACCTCCCAAGCAGTGAACTGTGTTCTCTCCTAAATCTCTGAGTCAAATCATATGCAGAGGGAGAAACTAATGTCAGACTGTGATATAGGCAGGAGTAGTCACGAGGCTTGGAGACTTCTGCAGTGCCTGAATAATGATCCTTCCCAGGCAAACACCCATGCAAAAATCTGAGCTGATCATATTGCATGCCAGCTTGTGCTTAATGCTAAAAATACCTCATACAACTAGGACTGGTAAACTCTTGAGAGGCATCCTGATGAAGGTGGCCTCCTTGCAACAACCTTTCACCCAGGATGAGATAGATCTTGTATAACATGGGGAGCACACCATTGCACCGTCAGAACCTCTTCCCTGGCTCTATGTTTCTCGGCTGGAGA
The DNA here is from genome assembly GCA_944588485.1 of Phosphuga atrata. Lineage (NCBI taxonomy): Eukaryota > Metazoa > Arthropoda > Insecta > Coleoptera > Silphidae > Phosphuga > Phosphuga atrata. Next base: position 34,043,833 of record OX155899.1, read on the forward strand.
ATTTTCGTGCCCGATATGGTCCAGATCTAGCCACGCCAAAATGGTCGATGTGGATCTCAATGATATTTACTGTATCATCACCAGCTGTCTAAAAAAATCCACTGCACTGGATAAGTTATACAGCTTACCTGTTATTGCTCCACCTGACATTAGTCGAGAGATTGCGGCCTATTATGAGAAAAAGAAGGCTCTATCATCTGAAACACACCCTCTATATGGATATCAGCCAGAAAATTCAAGACTCAAATCAAGAAAAAGTTCCTGAAATCAACAGTGACTCTCACCAGGACACAAAAGCAATTCCATGTGGATTTGTGGCGAGCAAGGTTTAATGTAGCTGAAGCCAAGTGAGAAACTACCTCCTTGCTACAGAGAGAAATGGGGTACATGGAAATCACTCAAATCTCCATCAGGAGGGATCAGGACTCCAATCAGGAGTAGCAAGATCTAAAACCACCTTGATAAAATGGGGTTACCTAGTGGAGTACTTGTTATGTCAATGCAGGGAAATCCAGATGATCTGAGGTTGCCAACTTCTGGGCGGCAGTAACCTAAATGAAATATGTGTTATATAGTGTGGGATATTATATAATGGGATCTCAAATAACTATAAACCCAGAACCCCATAACAAAGAAGTCTCCTTTTACACATAGTGTCAGAAATGGATTTTAGCCCTTTTTATACGACTTTGTTGGGCACTATCCGCCACTGTCCATCTTTCTGGTATTTTTTATTCATGTTTCTTCTTTCGATCTTCTGAAGTTTGTTGGTCTTCGATTGTTCATTTCAGTGAAACAGTGTTTCTGCTGCATATGGGCTTCTGGTTTTATAACTGTGTTGTAGTATTTTATTTTTGAATAGGCATAATTATGGATAGGCACTTTTTTCTGTAGATGTTCCATATTAATTTTTGTGCTTTAGCTAGCTTGTTTGTTCTTATTTGGATTGAAGTTTTTTCATTTAGATTGTTTGTAATTATTTCTCCAAGTTATTTCAATTGGTCTAAAATGTTGACTTTATATCCATTTATATTTATTTATTATGCTGTTGGTTTTTGAGGCATAATTACTGTTTTTTTCAAATGATATTTTGAGGCCAATTTTACTTTGGTTCTGATATCTGAGTTTTTGCTTCATCTATGTCATTTGCTAGTAGTGCCAAGTCAGCCGGCGCGAGTGGCGTAGTGGTGACGCTCGTGGCCTCATGTTAGAGCGCTAACTGATGAGTATAGAGGTCCGAGTTCTATTCCCTGCGCCGGCCGGCCGCATTTGTTCCAGAAAGACAAATGTGAAAAATGGCAATTAGCGCAATTTACAATAACAACAGGTTTTCTGGGCCTAAGTGAATGTGATAGAATGCAATAGGCTACCAATAGGCCGCAGTGTTCGAAGGGTCGGCAAACCCGGTAATCACATCGAACCAAACTTATAAAAAAAAAGTGCCAAGTTATCAGCAAAACTAATGCAGTTTGTTTTGATCTCTCTGCCTATTTTTAATTTTTGGGTGGTATTGTTTAAACCATTCCCTCATCACCATTTCTAGAGCGCAGTTCAACAGTAGCAGTGAGAGTCCATCACCTTGGCGTAATCCTGTTTTGATCTCGAATGGTTCCAATAATTTGCCCCTGAACTTCACTTTTGACTTGGTGTTTGTGAGGGTCAGTTTTATCATGTTTATTAATTTGGATTGTAGTCCAAGGTGCATTTTTAGAAGGGATTTCCTGTGGATGCTTTCATATGCTTTCTGGAAGTCTATAAATGTGATCACCATATCTCTATTTCTCTTCCTGGAGTAATGCATTATTAGCTTGAGACTCATGATCTGATCAGGACAGCTCCTCCAGGGTCTGAAACCTCCTTGGTATTTTTCTAGTTCCTTCTCAAGTTATAATCTGATCCTATTAAGGATGATTCATGAAAGGGTTTTGTATGTTATGTCCGAGGAGTCATCCACTCTTGCAATATATAGGTTTTTAACTTCAAATTAAACCTTTTCAATTTAAAATTAAACCTTTTTAAATTTAAATTAAACCATTTTTAAATTCAAATTAAACTTTTTTAAATTCAAATTAAACTTTTATTAAATTTAGTTAAATATTAATTAATTTAGAAAAAACAAATTAATTATCAATAATTATAATGAAAACAATTATGATAAATTATAAAAATAATGATAATGTAACGGTTGTCCTGCCTCAGCCAATGGTAATTTCATCGACATATCTACATAATATTTATTACAATCAGCAGAAGTAATAGTATTAACGAAATTTTGTATAATATTAACGAAATTTTGATTATTTTCTGGTTCCGCCAGCAAATTTCTTGCAGCTAATTTAACTTTCGAAAAAACTTTTTCAATGGGATTTAACATGGGTGAATAATATGCTGGAAGAAAAAATAGTCTATGGCTTGTTCCATTTCCAGTTTTATCATGAACTTGATAGAACCTAATTTTTATCATGAACCTGAATTTTATGGATTTTGGCGTTGTCCAGACATGCTTCTACGGTGTTTTCAGCCCTTCAGCCTTTTATTAAATAAACCATCAAGAAATGGAAACATTTCTGCCTCTTACTGTTGGAACTATTACATGGGCTGGAGTATTTTTCTTTGATCGGGCTTTATTTCGCCGGAGATGGTAATTGAAACCGGATTCATCAATGAAAATTATATTCTCCCGTGTTTGTGCAGCATTTTGTGAAAATAAAATTGTATAATTTTTGAAACGTTTAAACGGTCCAGACTAATTGCAGAAGTTTTCAATGTCATTTTTAAAGCTGTTAATGCATTAAATACAGATGTTGTGGTCAAATTGACGTTTTTATTTTCAAATATCTTCAATTTCATATTTTTTAAAGTAATCGATGGATTTTCTTCAATAATTTGCTCTACATAATTTAAAATCTCAACAGATAATTTACTATTCCTTTTTCCACCACGATTTCGTCTAACCATCTCATATCCATCCTTATAACGTCTAATTATAGATTTAGCAGTGTTTTTATTAATACCTGCTATTTCTGCTGATTCTGAAATTGTTCCTTCTTCATAAAAAACCTTCTTCATAACATTTCATAAAAATATCCTTTTTGTGTAAACTTGTTTTAGAATAATTACCTCTACGGTTTCTTTCACGACTACCTGTTAGTTGATCTCCAAAAAGTTTTTTTCAAAAGTTAAATTAGCTGCAAGAAATTTGCTGGTATAACCAGAAAATAATTTTTATTTGTTTAATATTATTGAGGAATCCGTGGCCACTGTTACTTCTGCTGATTGAAATAAATATTATGTAGATATGTCGATGAAATTACCATTGACTTTAGCAGGACAACCGTTACATTTACATTATTTTTATAATTTTTCATAATTGTTTTCATTAAAATTTTTGATAATTAATTTGTTGTTTCTATATTAATTAATATTTAACATAATATTAATTAATATTTTAATATACTAATATTATTAACATAATATTTTAATAAAAGTTTAATTTGAATTTAAAAAGGTTTAATTTGAAATTGAAAAGGTTTAATTTGAAGTTAAAAACCTATATGTTAATATTTAGATGCATTAATATTTAGGGCCATCCACTCTTGCAATACATGTTAATATTGAAAGTTATTGCATTAGATGCATTAACGCACATTACTTTGCATTCCTTAGCAGTACGTAAGTTATACACCACAGTACATAAAGTACTTTTGCATTCCCTGAATTATGTTCACATTAGTCCTGTGAAATTAGCAACGAAATTTACAAAAATATAATATTACATCGGAGTTCCCGGTAGATATGGAATAGTTCTAGAGTACTTTGTGGAAAATTTCAATAGTTCTGCAGAATTTCGCGGAAAAAATGGAAAATACCAAATTTTAGCTAGTAACCACTTTTGAGAAAAACTGTGTGTTTTTTACATATTCCTGCACCTCGACCATAGTTCTGGAGTATTTGACCATTTTTGCAAAAAGTTCTGTAAAAATTGACATTTTGCAAAAAAAAGAATTTTGAAAATTGCAAAAACAGTTCTATGCGCGGATCTGAATAGCACCCTAAGAGTTCTATCGAAGATCCCGTTGTCATTTTTTGATCCAAACCTTAGTTCAAAAGATATTTGCAATAATTAGTTATCCATTATTTTAAATGAAAATTAAAACAAATCGCGCAACAGTTCTGTTTGCAGTTCCCGATAGAACTCTTAGAGTTCTATCGGGAGTTCTAAATCTTTATAAAAAACATTTTTCTGTAAAATTAAAAATAGAAAATTTTGCAAAAAATTGTACTTCACTGATACGACGAAGTGAAAAGAAAAAAATCGCGCTATAGTTGTGTTTGCAGATACAGGTAAAAAAAACTCTTAGATTTCTATGGAAAATCCTTATAACATTTTTTAAAATTAAAATTTAGAAAGATATTCGAGAATTTGCACTTCACGGATGTTTCGAATTGAAGAGAAAAAAATGGCGTAACAGTACTGGTTGCAGTTCCCGGTAGAACTCTTAGAGTTCTATCGATAATGCTTATAACATTTTTGTGTAAAGTTAAAGTTGGAAAGATATGCGAAAAATTAGACTTCACCGATGCGACGAAGTAAGAAAGAAAAAAAATCGCGCAACAGTTCTGTTTGACTCTCTTACTATTATATTTCGAGAGAACTCTTAGAATTATATCGAAAATCATTATAAAATTTTTCTTTAAACTTAAAAATTCGAAAGATTTGCGAAAAACTAGACTTCATCGATGCGACGAAGCAAAGAGAAAAAAATCGCGCAATAGTTTTGTTTGCATTTCCTTGTAGAACTCTTAGAGTTCTATACAAAATTCTTATAATATTTTTTTATAACATATATATAATTCTTATAACAACTCTAAGAGTTCTACCAGGCAACTGCAAACATATGTATTGCCCGATTTTTTTTCTATTTGCTTTGTCGCATCGGAGAAGTCTAATTTCTCGCATATCTTTCTAATATTTAATTTTAAAGAATAATGTTATAAAGATTTTCGATAGAACTCTAAGAGTTTTACCAGGAACTGCAATCAGAACTATTGCGCGATTGTTTTCTCTTCACTTCGTCGCATCGGATAATTCCAATTTCTGGCATATCTTTCTAATAGTAATTTTTAAAGAAAAATGTTATACGAATTTTCGATAGAACTCTAAGAGTTCTACCAGGAACTGCAAACAGAATTATTGCGCGATTTTTTTCTCTTAGCTTCGTCGCATCGGTCAAGTGTAATTTTACGCATATATTTCGAATTTTTAACTTTAAAGAAAAATGTTATAAAGATTTTCGATAGAACTCTAAGAGTTCTATCGAAAATATAATAGTAAGAGAGGCAAACAAAACGGTTGCGCGATTTTTTTTTCTTTCTTTACTTCGTCGCATCAGGGAAGTCTAATTTTGCGCATATCTTTCCAATTTTTAACTTTACACAAAAATGTTATAAGTCTTTTCGATAGAACTCTAAGGGTTCTACTGGGAACTGCAAACAGAACTATAGCGCGATTTTTTCCCTTTGCTTCATCGCATCAGTAAGTTCAATTTTTCGCAAAATTTTCTATTTTTAATTTTACAGAAAAATGTTATAAAGATTTTCGATAGAACTCAAAGAGTTCTACCGGGAACTATCAACAGAACTGTTACGCGATTTTTTTCTCTTCACTTCGAAACATCGGTGAAGTCCAAATTCTCGCATATGTTTCTAATTTTTAATTTTACAGAAAAATGTTGTAAGGATTTTTCATAGAACTCTAAGAGTTCTACCGGGATCTGCAAACAGAACTATAGCGCGATTTTTGTCTCTTCGCTTCATCGCATCAGTGAAGTTCAATTTTTGGCAAAATTTTCTATTTTTAATTTTATAGAAAAATGTTATAAAGATTTTCGATAGAACTCAAAGAGTTCTACCGTGAACTATCAAAAGAACTGTCGCGCGATTTCTTTTTTCTTTACTTCGTCGCATTGTTGTAGTCTAATTTTTTGCTTATCTTTCCAATTTTGAACTTTACAGAAAAAGTTATAGGGATTTTCGATAGAACTCCAAGAGTTCTATCAGGAACTGCAAACTGAACTGTTGCGCGATTTTTTTAAATTTTCATTGAAAATATTGGGTCCCTTATTATTACAAATATCTTTTGAACGTTTTGATAAAAACATTTTTGCAAAATGTTAATTTTGCAGAACCTTTTAGCAAAATTGATGAAGTACTCCAGAACTATGGTCGAGGTGCAGGAATATGTAAAAAACGCACAGTTTTCCTCAAAAGTGGTTGCTCCAATTCTGGTATTTTCCATTTTTTTTCGTGAAATGCTGCAGAACTATTGAAATTTTGCACAAAGTACTCTAGAACTATTTCATATCTACCGGGAACTCCGATGTAATATTATATTTTTGCAAATTCGGTTACTAACTTCACAGGACTCCTACTAAACTCGACCGGTGTGAAACTGGCAATAACTTTCAGCAATCAAAATTTTGCGTAAATTTTTTATTTCAAACGGCTATAACTTCCTTATTGATAGGGATTTTTCAAAATTTTCTTCACAGAACTGTTGCACAGTAAGTCACCTCATAAAATATTCAAACAAAATTTAATTTTCTTTTTACACATAGGCATAATAATCATATTAAAGATCAACAAATTTTCACATTTACTCACTTCTTAAACGCGGAACGTCAAAGTGTATTATTTTCCAAAATTTTCCAACATAATTTCCACCATCTATTACCATCTATTTTTTCCACCATCTATTAGGCCACAGTATTACCTTCATTTCTCAAGCAGGAATTTTTCAAAAATTCCTAATAATTAAGCGCACAGCGATTATTTAAAAAAGTGCATTCTAGGCAGTTGCCATTTAATAGAAACATCCAAAGAGGTAGTAATTTTCAACATTTCTCAATTTTTCTTTCAAATATCACTAGAGAATGAATGTACCTAACAACGAAATAAAACATTTTTCGAAATATAAAAAACAATTGAATAACGACCAAACTTAAAATGCAGCTGCTCCACGTAGCACCGTTTCATAGCCAGAACGTCAAATTGCAGTAAATTTTAACTTTTCTCAAATTTTCTTCCATACATCACTAGTGAATAAAATAAAAGTTAAAATTTAGAGCAATTTGACGGTCCAGCAATAAAACAGTGCCCGGCGAACGAAAGTGGGGTGGAATACATTTACTTTTGCGAATTTTTGCAAAAGCTTTTACACATGTCTAGGTACATTTATTCACTATTGATGTATGGAAGAAAATTTGCGAAAAGTTAAAATTTACTGCAATTTGACGTTCTGGCTATGAAACGGTGCTACGTGGAGCAGCTGCATTTTAAGTTTGGTCGTTATTCAATTGTTTTTTTATATTTCGAAAAATGTTTTATTTCGTTGTTAGGTACATTCATTCTCTAGTGATATTTGAAAGAAAAATTGAGAAATGTTGAAAATTACTACCTCTTTGGATGTTTCTATTAAATGGCAACTGCCTAGAATGCAGAATAATCGCTGTGCGCTTAATTATTAGGAATTTTTGAAAAATTCCTGCTTGAGAAATGAAGGTAATACTGTGGCCTAATAGATGGTGGAAAAAATAGATGGTAATAGATGGTGGAAATTATGTTGGAAAATTTTGGAAAATAATACACTTTGACGTTCCGCGTTTAAGAAGTGAGTAAATGTGAATATTTGTTGATCTTTAATATGATTATTATGCCTATGTATAAAAAGAAAGTTAAATTTTGTTGGAATATTTTGTGAGGTGACTTACTGTGCAACAGTTCTGTGAAGAAAATTTTGAAAAATCTCTATCAATAAGAAAGTTATAGCCTTTTGAAATAAAAATTTTACGCAAAATTTTTATTGCTTAAAGTTATTGTCAGTTTCACACCGGTCTAAACTCGTCAAAATAGAAAGAAGCCGATGCCATTTAAAACAAAGTGAAATTGGTTTAAAATTAGGTAGTATAATATTAATAATAAAATTAACATTTAATAGTAACATAAAGTCGGGGTCCGATGTTACTGGAGTAATATCCATTTGTGAATAACAAATGATTTGAAACGGCATAGTAACATAAAGTCCTATGAAGTTAGCTACCGAATTTGCAAAAATATAATATTACATCGGAGTTCCTGGTAGATATGAAATAGTTCTAGAGTACTTTGTGCAAAATTTCGCGCAAAAAAATAGCGCAATAGTTCTGTTTGCAGTAGTTCTCGGTAGAATTCTTAGAGTTCTATCGAAAATCCCTATAACATTTTACTGTAAAGTTAAAAATTGAAAAAATATAAAAAAATTAGGCTGCACCGATGCTGCGAAGTGAAGAAAAAAAAATCGCGCAATAGTTCTGTTTGCATTTCCCGGTAGAACTCTTAGAATTCTATCGAAAATCCTTGTAACATTTTTTCTGAACATTGGAAATATATTCTAAAAAAAGTTCACTAATGAAGTTTTAAAGAAGGATTATCGATAGAACTCTAGAAGCTCTACCAGGAACTACAAACAGAACTGTTGCGCATTTTTTTTTTTAATTTTTATTAAAAACTATGGGTCCCTTATTATTGCAAATATCTTTTGAACCAAGGTTTTGATAAAAAAATGTCAAAGGGATCTTCGATAGAATTCTTAGGGTGCTATTTAGATCCGCGAAGAGAAATGAAAAAAAAAATTAAAATTGCAGAAACAGTAATTTTCTAAATTCATTTTTGTTTTGCAAAATTTCAATTTTTGCAGAACTTTTTGCAACATTGATCAAGTAGGTACCCCAGAACTATGGTCGAGGTGCAGTAATATATCAAAAACGCACAGTTTTTCTCAAAACTGTTGCTAGCTCATTTTTGGTATTTTCCATTTTTTAGTTCTCTAGAACTATTTCACCTCTACCAGGAACTCCGGTAATATTATATTTTTGCAAATTCGGTTGCTAACTTCACAGGACTGTGACATATGATTTAATATTGATAAGCAATATAATAAATTTTGACCTAAAAAATTATATGCACAAAACGTTAGGGTTTGTATATGAATTATCTTTTAGGAGCATGGCAATAAACGAGGCAATCAATGACAAAATAACTGCTCTCTTAGAAAAGGTTGATTTAAGTCACCTTGATTTTCCTTATTATTTAAAACAATTATTGGGATATACCGGATACGACAATATAATGTCTATAAGCTTAATGACAGATGAAGATATAAATAGCATTGAACGTTTTGCCAGAGAAGACTTACCGGAGATTTTGGAAGATGAGGAAAAAACAAGACTTTACGGGATATACAAGAAAAAGATATCTTCTTTTAAAATATTACAAGGCCACAAAAAACTACTTAAAGTTTTTATATGTGAAACTAACAGACATCGACTACGAAAACGCCAATCGCCGGAAAATGAATCAATTTCCTGTAAAAAGAAACAAAAGGTAGCCAAAAATACTGAAGGTTCACGAGAAATTGTTACATTAAATGATCAAGAAAAGAAAAAATCTGTGGACCACATTAGAAACATTGTCATAAATTATGTCAAGAGATTTTTAAATAATGTAAAAGACGACAATAAAAGGGAGATAGGATTGAAAAATTTACGCAATTTAGAAGTAAACTTACATGAGCATACCTCTACTATTAAGTGCAGTGAATGCAATTTTATGTCAAGAACATTTACGAGATTAGAAAATGGAAAGCCCCGATGGGTTTTATCAAATTTCAACAAGCATTATAAAACTCATTTTAAAATACATGCTTCTGAAAATTCAAAGAATGCTACATTCAAGAATTTAGAAAATGCGAACATTTCAAGTTTCCTCTAAAATTCTACACTTATGAAAGATTAATATAAAGTATTTTAAATAATTGATTAGTTGTGGAGTTACTTGTTGAAACTTCATTTTTAATAGGAAAATATAACAAAACACAGTTTTATATGTTTCAAAATTTATTTGTAGGACACTACTGCGTATGTTTCACCACACTGTGGCTTCATCAGGTGATGAAATATAGAAAAAATATTCTATATATAAGCTGTAGTTATATACAAACGAAAAAACATTTGACGGGGGGTGGGGGTGGTTATTACAGATTTAGGTTTAATAGGGGAGAATTATTTGATTATTTGATATCCAGAAATCTATCCGGAACCTGGATGTAATACCTTAAGGTGTAGTGATAGGATGTCCCTAACCTATTAGTACACCTTAAGGTATTACATTCTGAGTTAGCTTTTAAACTTAACAATATCGAGTTTGACTTAATATATAAGACTATTCACGACAGAATTAACCCCATAATACACAAAAACTATCTAATACAAAAAAGCAAAATCAAGAAACTAACAGCCAACACAAAACAACAGACCCTTAAAAAACCTACTAACACCGCGACGAACAACCAGTTTAATTTTTAGATTTAAAAATCTTACCAAAGTTGTATTCACTCCAAAAGAAATAAACTTGCTAGCTAAAGGGTTCAAACACAACTTAAAATCTGATATCAATAAAAAACACCTAGAATACCTGGGAGTTGAAACAGACCTAGCCTTAAGCAAACAGAAACATGACGCAAACAATTATGAATACCAAGCCAAAAACATAGTAGAAAATTACAAGATAAAGCATAACCCAAGTAATGACGAAATGACAATTAAACAAAAAATAAAGAACAGCAACATCATTTTCACAAAAGCAGATAAAGGTAACACTGTAATTGCTCTCCGGGAAACAGAATACTTGCAAAAAGTACTAGATTTCCTCAAACTAAAATCTGACCCTACCACAAAATTCCACTAACAAGTTAAAAATTCCATAAATAATTCAGAGGGCCTAATCAATAAAACCCAGAAGTTTAAATTATCCACGATGAACCCACAACTACCCAAGTTATACGGGTTAATAAAACTACATAAAGAAAATACACCTATACGCCCAGTAGTTTCATACATAAATGCCCCTTGCAGAAACCTGTCCAAACACCTAATTAACGTCATATACGAATTAACACAATTTAAACCTATATTCGCTATAAAAAACTCATCCGAATTAATCAATAAAATCCAAAGCAAATAAATAACGAGAAACAGCAAACTAACCTCCTTTGATGTCACTAATCTTTTTCTAAGTATAGACCCCAATGAGGTCATAAATCTAATAAAATTAAAACTGGAAAAAAATAACACAAACCCTATCATAAACAATGAATTGCTGGATAATTTAAACATCTGCTTACAACAAAATTATTGCCAATTCCAAACAGCTTTCTACAAACAAACTACTGGACTGGCAATGGGAAACCCCTTAAGCCCACTACTCGCCGAAATATTATGGACAATATTGAAAAAACTATTAGCAAACACCCACATTTTAAATATTGCACATACTGGGTCAGATATGTAGATGACATTTTTATATGTTTTACAGGAACGGACAGACAACTAAATTCACTGCACAACTTCATTAATACTATTCACCCTAAAATAACATTCACAATAGAAACAGAAACTAACAAAACCATAAATTTCCTGGACAAGTCCAATATCCCACAACAATATTAACAAACACCAATTTTCTATATATCATAAACCCACACACACGGACATCACAATACACGCAACCTCTTTCCACCCTATTACACAAAAATTATCTGCATATCAATCCATGATACACAGACTCCTCAACACCCCAATGAGTATAGAAAATTTCGACTTAGAAAAAGACAGAATCATCACCATAGCACGGAATAATGGATACCCAACAAACATATTAACAGATATGTTAACCAAATTCCAAAAAGCAAAAACACTCCAATTAATCTACCCCAATACGAAATCCATAACACCCAAAAATTATAGCTCAATGACATATTTAGGCAAAATTTCAGAGAATATTAGTAAAATAATTAAAAAATCGACAGACCTAACTATTGCTTTTAAAACAAACAATTCTATTCAAAAACACATAAAAAATAATAAGGACAAAAGAGATAAAAAGTCAAACTCGGGGGTTTATAGGCTAACTTGTGAAGATTGTGATAAAGTCTACACAGGACAAACAAGGAGGTCGTTTTGGATAAGGATAAAAGAACACGAAAGAAGTTACATCTCCAAGAAAACTGACTCTACTTTCGCTAACCACTGCTTAGAAAACAACCACAAATTTAATAATAAATTTGATATTTTACACAGAAACAAAAAGTAAAAAACTTAACTTATTAGAAAGTTCAGAAATTAACAAATATTATAAAAAAGGCATCATCTTAAACGACCAAATAGATCTAAATAATTCTCCCCTACTAAACATAAATCTGTAATAACCACCCCCCCGTCAAATGTTTTTTCGTTTGTATATAAGAAGCTTGTTTTTTCTATTTTTTCTATATTTCATCACCTGATGTGGTGATGAAATATAAAAAAAGTGTCTTTTTGTAGTGTCCTACAAATAAATTTTGAAACATATAAAACTGTGTTTTATTATATTTTCCTATTAAAGTATTTTAATTTTTTTTTTTTTTTAAGTATTTTTAAACCATCATCCATTGGAAATCACGCGAAACTGCTCGAGAAACACACAGTACGCTATGGGAAAAATCAGTCGCGAAAAAAAAACACAGGTGAGGCCGCTTGTATTAATTTACTTGAGGCATAAAATCACGCGGTTGAAAACCGCGGCGGTTTAGCCGTAGTGCGGCCTAGGCCTAATACAAGCGGCCTCACTTGCGGTTTTTTCCCGCGAATGATTTTTCCCATAGCGTACTATGTGTTTCTCGAGCGGTTTCGCGGTTATAGCAGTTACCGCTCGCGGAAAAAAACCGTAGTGCAGCCTCGGCCAAACTAATACAAGCGCCCTCACTTGCGTTTTTTTCCCGCGTTTCATTTTTCCCATAGCGTACTGTGTGTTTCTCGAGCGGTTTCGCGGTTATAGCGGTTACCGCTTGCGGGAAAAAACCTTAGTGCAGCCTGGGTCTTAATCTGGCAGACTATCATCAGATAGAATTCATCGCGTAAGGTCGAAGCCGCACTACGGTTTTTTCCCGCGAGCGGTAAACGCTATAAACCTCTTTAGAAACACAAACCTCCGCGAAACCTCTTTAGAAACACAAAGTACGCTATGGGAAAAATAAGTCGCGGAAAAAACCGCAAGTGAGGCCGCTTGTATTAGCTTACTTGACTCACAAATCACGCGATTAAAAACCGCAGCGGTTTAGCAGAAGTGAAAGGCCTAGGCCTAAAGGGAATTAGATCTATAAAAGAAAAGAAAAGATGAATGATGAATAGAAAAGAGAAGATTTTTTTTCTTCTGAAGGCGAAGACTAGATACTACAACACATTATATCCGACGTATATTAAATATTTTTTCAAATTCCTGGACTCATATGGCCAAAAGAAGAAGATATTTCAATTATACAAAATGAATTCATTTTTTATGGTGGAGCTTATAGGTTCAGGACCTTTTCAGTTGAGACGATTTCGAAAACAAAAATGTGAAAAAGTAGTTTAGAGCAGGGTTTCTAAACCTTTTTTGGCCCACGGACCAGTAAAATTAAAAAAAAAAAAATTCGCGGACCAGTGATATTTTTTTAACAACAAAATTTTTGCTAGGTATTAAAGAACTACTACATAAGTTAATTGTAACATTTTTATTATCATTTACTTACAATAATATTTAAATGTAAAGATATGTAATTATTTTTCTTTTTTTCTTCAGTGTCGTACTAATCATAAATTACATAGAATTAAAATTAGTTTAAGATATTTGTATTTTGTTATTTTATAAATTAAAATTTAGTTATTATTATTTTGTTTTTTTGACAAGTAAATTTTTGACCACTGGTGGTCCGCCGGATCAGCGGTTGAGAATAGCTGGTTTAGAGTATTGTAATTTTGATGTATTTCAATCCAATTTCAATAAATGTATAGAAATTCAACACACTTGTTATTTAATGACGATACTACTAACGTGATGTCTTCTTCATTACTAGCACTCTTATCTTACAGGTTGCACATAGTAATAACAAGTAAATATACTCTAACATTCAGTGCGTTAGAAATTATTTAATTATTTTAAATTTCCTTCCTTTACGGGACATTACTTTGCAGTACCTAAGCATTTCAAAAATTATCTGACATTATTACGCTTGTGATTTCTCCCAGTACTTCACATTAGCAAAGAATTAGCATAATTACGTGACATTATTACACATTACGCTAGTAATTTCTTCGAGTACCTCGAATTACCAAAAAAGTCAGGATAATTGCAAATACATTGCAACATTTCAGGGAGTGGATAACCCCTCGGTTATGTCTAATAGTGAGTCCCCTGTAGTTGTTAGGATCTGTTTTGTCTACTTTTTTTGTGTACTGGATGAATGATGGCTGTGGTCCAGTGTTCTGGTAGCTTTTCTTGAATCCAGATGTTGACAAGCTGTTGTTGAAGCGCAATTTTTGGTGGATTTTTCTGGTGGCGTTGTTATAGAGTGTCGGTGTCTAAGTTAAGGAGTTCTATTGGTTCTTTGCAATTTAGGAGTTTATTGAAGTATTTAGCCAGGATTCTTGCATTTTCTGTATTGTTATGGGTCAGATTACTATTTTCATCCTTCATTAATAGCGTTGGAGGTTCTTATTTCTAACCTCATTTGGAGTAACAGCCATGCTGGATGTCTTTTATCTACTGTCTTGTCACATTCACTATTCCACCACTGATTATTTTTACGGGGTTTTATTGGGGGCTAATTCCTCTGCAATTTGTTTAAGCTTGTTAACTAGGCCTTCAAGTTTATCTGTGATTTTTATTTTTTCAGTTGCTTTTTGGTAATTTTAATTTTTGATTAGCTGATTTTTCTTTAAGGTTTCTATTATCTTACTATTATTAGTATATAATAAATTTGCATTATTTATTGGATGTGGCTATTTATACATACAGTATGTATACGCAATTGGCTATTTATACATACAGTATGTATACGCAATTGGCTATTTATACATACAGTATGTATACGCAATTGGCTATTTATACATACAGTATGTATACGCAATTGGCTATTTATACATACAGTCTACATTCAGTCTGTACCGGATATAGAGTTGAATTTTTATAGAGGTGAAAATACAAAATGGACACTTAAAAATGTTACTTAATCATAATCATATAATCGGTAAAGAAGAATATGGATATTATGGCAAAGTAAAGAAAGTTGAATGAAAATGATTATGATACAGCAACGGCTTTGTTATTATCGAGCGCTTAAGATGGAATGTAAGTATTTTGAATAAGAAAAGTGGAAAAAGTTTATACGAAAGAATATTCAAAATTTTCAAAAAGAACTTTACCACAAGCACAGATACAGATCAAAGTGGTTTAATGGAATTTTTAGCAAAAATGAAGAAAAGGGGGAAAAATGAAGGAAAATGGTTTACGTTATAAAAAAGATGCGGAAGAAGAACTGGAATCACTATTTATAGCCTCCTCAGATATGGCTCTAAATTATAATAATTCTCAGGGCACCAGTTATAGAAATAGATTGTTGGAAATATTAGGATTTTGTAATTACTCTAGTATAACCGACAAATCTGAATATGCAGCTGTAGCATTTATTGCTAAAGAAACATATTCGTCGTTCATATATTGTATGAATGAATTCAAAAAAATATGTGAGACTAATCCGTCCGTTTTTTTAATTGAAAGAACAAAGACAACCGAAATAAAAGCAATAAGAAACATTTTTGCAAATTCCATGTTATTATATATAATCGATTTAGAAACTAATCTGCGTATAATTGGCAATTTGATGAGAAGCATAAATAATTGGATGGATTCAAGAAATGCTTGTATTCCCAAGCATATGAAGAACAGAAAAAAGATTTTTTGAAAATTTGTAAACCGGTACAAGTTTTTATAGGAACAAAAGATAAATATGTAACACTCAAAGAACAATTCCTTAAAACTTGGGATAGTTGTAAAGAAATGTGGGTACATTGTTTTAGAAAAATTTACCATTAATGGAAGACACTACAACAAACAGAATTGAACGATCATTTTGGACCCTTAAACAATACATACAAACTATCATAGTTTGCCAATAATTTACGTATGTATTACGGAAATCATAAACTGTATTGATTCAAGAATAAATATAAAATTAGCCAAAAATAAATAAAATGTTTTTAAAATTATGGATAGTGATATCGAAATAAGAAATATACTTGAAGGATGTTCTGAAGCCATCACAGAGACAGGAATACATTTTTTTCATAGACAGTTAAAATTATTTCAAACTTTAGAATCCAAAATGAGAATTAAAAATAATAGCATTGAGGAAAATTTTGATAGCAAAATATCAAAATTTTATAATATATCGGTGGAAACTTCTCTCGAAGGCGTTACTAACAAGGGCAGATAATCAGCTGGATACTAGGGCTAGACAACAAAACCCGCAGACTAATCCTAGAAACTTTGACCAATACCCATTCCAAGGTTAAATTTAGAGGCGACATTTCAGAAAGCTTCGAAATAAAAACTGGAGTGAGACAAGGAGATGGACTTTCCCGACTTCTCTTCAACTTGAAAAGGTTATGAGAGAATGGCGCAAGGAACTGAACAATTTGAGTGCTCAGAGTGGTATCTAACTGGGACGTAAGAACGATGAACTGCTTGTAGATTGCCTGGCCTTTGCATATGGCATGGCACTGTTTTGCTGATTCTCTTGGGATGGCAACAATGCAGGTAAACTGCATTTCACTTAGAGGGCTGCCAACAGGCTGCCAAAGTGGGTCTCCAAGTGTCGCTGGAGAAAACAGAATTCTTCACCAACATCAGAGAAGCAAACAGAGAGATGTTACTAGAGCAGGGAAACATCAAGAAGACTCAGAAATTTAAGTACCTCGGCGAATGGATTGAACCCAAGTTATCAGAAAGAGCATCATTATCCAAGAGAGTCAACAAGTTAGAACTAGCCTATGGACTGACTAAGAAGTGTCTTTCCTTGGACCGAAGGGGGGTCTAGTACAGAAATTGGAAATCAGAGAAAGGAGAATCCTCAGGAAGATCCTAGGCCCTGCAAAAGGCAGATGGGGAATTCCGAAGGCGGCATAACTCTGAGATCTACGAACATATTGAGATGCTCTCTGACTGTGCAATGAAAAGAAGGATAGCTTTCTATGGCCACGTTGCAAGATTGCCTCCAAACCGATTAACCAACCGTCTGTTCGCCTTCTGGCAAAACAAGAAGGTTCCACCTTGTTGACAGAAACCGAGAAGGATTTTAAAGAACTGGGAATAACAGATCTCCAAAACAGACAGTCTGTGAGGCGCACCCTGAAGGAAGTCCGTGGATTTCAGGAAAAACCCCGTAGGAAAGGTACCCCCTGGACAGAAGAGAGAAATGAGTTACACCGGCAGAAGATGCAACAATACTGGGCAAAGTTCAAAGTCCAACAGTTGAACAAGCGTGGTCCAAAGAAGTCCTATTCGAAAGAAGAAGAAGAAGACATCGGCGGAAACTTGTTTGTATTCATTTTGGAATTCTTTTAGTGCACAACGTCGTCATATTCTTATGATAAGAAAATATAATAATTTGGACATATTTTCAAAAACTTGTTTTCATGCAAGATATATTTCAACTGAAAATGCACTAAATATGGATACCGATGTTATAAATGTAAACATTGATGATTATATTGAAGATGAACATGTAGAGTAGTGATGAACATGTAGAGTAGTGATGAACATGAGAGAGTAGGAGTGGGCTTACAATTAGTGCGATTGAACGAGAAGAACCTGAAGAACAAATTCGGTCTAATACCGAGACCTGTCAATCGAGCCCTGCCCTCAAATCAATAAAAAAGAACTTACAATTCAAATCTAAAATAAAATCCAAAGGACGTCCAAAGATAAAGACTAAGCACACCACTTTTTACAAAAAAAAATACAGGATAAAAAATGATATACCTGTATTTATTTTACTTTATACTATATTTTAGCTACTTTAAATGTAATTTAAACCTATATGTCACTGATTTAGTGAAACTTTTATTTATGAGTTTATTGATCAAGATTGTAAATGAACTTTAATAAATACAAGTATAGTTATATTATATTAATATTATAATTGTGTAGTTATTACCAAAATAGTAACTCCAATATTCGTATACAGTCAGAATGTGCAAATAGTCAATTGCGAATGCATACTGTATGTATAAGTAGCCAATTGCGTATATATACTGTATGTATAAATAGCCAATTGCGTATACATACTGTATGTATAAATAGCCAATTGCGTATACATACTGTACGTATAAATAGCCAATTGCGTATATATACTGTATGTATAAATAGCCACATCCTTATTTATTTAGACGCAGAGATATGAATAAAGTGACAAAAAGTAACAAAAAAAACTTCATAAAAATATTTCACGAATATTTCAACAAAAATGAAATAAGAATAAATTAAATAATCTTGGATCATAAAATAAATTCAATAAATAAAAACCAAACACATAATTCACGGGGGCATGAGTATGGAAATAATTCACCATGCTCCTGTGCATGGCTATGGCAAGACCATCACTATAACCTGTCAAGAAACCTCCCCTAAAATAGTGGCCACCCACGTTAAAAACTGCAAGGGCGCCCACCACTTCTGTCTAAGATCTAGATACCAAGCATATGTAGGCAGGGAAGGAGGTCAAGTCCTCTAGGACAGTATCATCACAAGAATAAATAACCACATAATTACAATTAAAAAAAATGATCCATTCATTTAAAAGAGGAGTATGTTAAGTCCATTTCAATTCGAATCAAGATATTGAAGGGTTTGCGTTGAATAAAATTTAAAAATATGCATAACAGATTACATTTTTAGTATAATGTTTCTAAGGGTGTTAAATTTATCATACCCTATTAGCATAACTAACGTTATTTGAAAAACAATATGTTTTTGATGGCTGTAAATGGACTTAGGCCACTCAAAATCAATGAAATCATGTTTTCAATTCTTAGGAAAGCACCATACATTCCTTGAAATAAAAATAAATGTATACACTTTTCTGTTATAAAATCAAAAAAGTTAAATAACTGTTATATAATTTTTATCTACGACCACTATTGTAAACGCTCATTATTGTACAGTTCGTGGACTATGTAAATACATTATACCACACACATAGGTAACAATCTGCGATTAATGTTATGTAATTATAATTCAATGTTATGTAATTCAAAATCTCCCATGAACGTTTGGTGAATCGTATACCAAACGTTGATTGGTTGAGAGCTGCACGTTGATACTATTTTTAAATATAGTACTCCGTGATTTCCAAACAATCATTAAACGTCACCTCATTCACATAGAAGCTGTCATTCATTACGTTTTTTCACGTTTAAGTCTTACGAAAACTACAAATAAGTACTAAATAAAAGGGTATGTAAAACCATTACGAATGTACATATTTCTTTTCATTTCTATCAAGTTAAACAAGGTCGAAGGTGTTACATCAAACATATTTTTCTTATTAAACAGAAACAATTTAGTGTGGTCGTAGATAAAGTATAGTACATAACTCGAGTTGTAAGGCAATTCCCTCCGCTACGCGGGTCGTGCGTAACTGTTCCGCTCGTACTTACAACTTGTCACGTAATATACGTTGCTTCTTACAACTCGTCACGTAATATACTATTACATTAAAATTAATATCGTTTTATTAATCATTATTCTCCAGTTTGTGTATGCAGGAGGGATTTTAAAATAATTATGTGCGCAGGTGGTATTTACATGGTGTTTCTTAAATGTCCGTAGAAATTCTAGGCCATGTTCTAGAGCCCAAAAAAGTCCCTATAAAGATGTGTTCGAAAACGCTTCCTAACTGATGTACAGCCTTTAAAATGGAGTGGCCGCACACAATTAATGATAATTGATTGAAATTTTGTACGTATCCACCAATGTTCCCTCTAAGCTGCGCGGGTGTGCGTTTACGCAGTAGTTTTCGTGACGTTTTAAAATTTGCGCAGCTAAATTTATTTTCCGCGCACTGAAATTACGAGAAATTGATTTCGTTTTCGAAATTGGGAATATTAGATTAATTAATATATTATTGTAAGCAACATATTACTATGATCAACAAACAGACCTGCAGCGCCATACAAAGTCGCGACACAAAGTGACTCTTAAGAGAAAGAAACCTATGTGATCACACCTCCGTGATCTAATGAGAATAAAATCACATTAATTTATGAAATGGGCAAACAATTAACACCGAACAAGTTTATAAAGAGTGGGTTAGTACAAAAGACAAAAAATTTAAGTTTCATTGGATATATCCAAAACTATTATTTTGCTATTTTATATTATGGTTTGGGTTATTATAGTTTATATTATTCATTGGTATCCTTAACAGCAAGGATTTCGATAGAATCGATCTACAATAGACGCAATATTTACGACCAGGCAAATATCCGAAAAAGCAATTTAGTTCGCAAAGCGCGCCTACATCTGCTTTGTTGACCTAAGTAAAGCATTCGACAAGATCAGAATTGGGGATGTGATTGAAGAACTTGGAAAACGAGGCGCGGGGGAAAAACTAACAAACTTAATAAAAGACATCAAAACTAACAACTATACAATAATAAAAACAAAAACAATAATAAAAGCCGTAGTGAAGGCGACCTGTCTAGGGGTGACAACCCCGAATAATAAGCCTCCAAAGCTAACAACGTGGGTAGTATCTTGGACAGTAGCTCGTCACTGTCCCATGAAGAATATTCTTCAACTGAGCATGAAGGAAAATCTCGCTAAATGCACTACCCCAGGTGGTAACCAATCCGCGGTCACCTATGTTGACGTTAGCGGACCTTCGGATTCTGGGGAGTCCGCACCAACATGCTTTAAGGATGAGTCGAAGCATCCTGAAATCACCGGACGTAAACTCAGACCAAGACGGCAAACCTTCTTCGCAACATTTAATGCCAACTCACTGCTAAAAGTGGGTAAACTGAAAGATTTGACTGATACACTAACACGAGACAACATAATAGTGACAGCAGTACAGGAAACCAGATTTACGGACGAACATGCCTTCGAGTCCCAAAGCTACAGAATCCTCAAAGGAAAAGTGGGTCAGCGGGTAATGAAGAACGTACCCCACTTAGGTACAGGATTTATAATCAGTCACAGGATACTGGATTCAGTCACCGACTTTACCTCCCCGAGTAGTCGTGTATCCATCCTATCTCTCAAATGCGCAAACAAGGGCTACAGTATAGTCAATGTACATGCCCCAATCAACCAGGACAACAGACGCAATCCAGACAGAACTGATAAATTCTGGGAAGACTTAGAAGATATTATCCCTAAACTTCCAGAGAGGCACACCGTCATACTGCTTGGTGACTTCAATGCTCAATTGAAAAGAGAGAAAAAATACAGAAACATAGTGGGCAATTATCCGGCGCATAAGCGAACCAACCGCAACGGAGAACGATTGGTGGATCTGTGTAGGACTTTTGGATTGATCATGAAGTCTACAGCCTTCAAACACTTGCCAAGGAAGCAGAAGACTTGGATTTCACCTAATACCCACCTGGGTGAATTCCAGATAGATCATGTGGCCATTTCACGAAAATCTCAAAAGGAAATACAAAACATGAAGGTACTAAGAAGCGCCAATCTGAACTCAGACCACTACCTCTCAAAGATCAAAATAAGACTCCAGCCTAGAAATACTAGATTACACACAACCTCCAAAATGGTAAGATTTGACGTAGAGCGACTCAAGAACAGTCGAGAAGTAAGTCAGAGACTGAACAACACAGACCTAAACAGCTGGGACCAACTGAAGGAGACTCTTGTCAAGGCGGCCAATGAACTCGCCCCTCTCGCTAGAAGAAGGAAGGATCCGTGGTGGACTGAAGACTGTGACAATGCAATAGCCCAAAGACAGATAGCCTGGGTGAAGTGGAATTCTAAAAAGACCAAGGAAAATTGGCATAAATTTTTGGAACAAAGAAAGGTTACAGCCAGGATAATTCGAGGATCCAAACGAACCTTCACACAAAACCAACTAACCCAAATCGAAGAGAGCTTTGCTAATAATAATTCCAGAGATTTTTTTGGAACCTTTAAGCGGGCACTCAGAAAATACGGTCCGCCAAGCCTCCACTTCAGAGACTCACAAGGCAAACTGGCTTATAACGACAAGGACAACTACCACCTTTTGGGTCAGTACTTTAAAAATCTACTCAACCCACCAACCCATCTACTGTGACCCACCCAGCGAAGACTTCGACTATAAACAAACCACACCCAACCCGGACTCGCTTCCCCCTTCATTGGAAAAAGTTGGCCAGATCATTCAACTCCTTAAGAATAA
Source organism: Phosphuga atrata (assembly GCA_944588485.1). Lineage (NCBI taxonomy): Eukaryota > Metazoa > Arthropoda > Insecta > Coleoptera > Silphidae > Phosphuga > Phosphuga atrata. The sequence goes on from OX155899.1 coordinate 34,066,181, forward strand.
TAAGGCAGCTGAAGAGGACTCTATCGTTGCTGAACTGTGGAAAGGTGCTGGAAACAATGCCGTGCGCAAGCTAACCGAGATCATCCAGGACATCTGGGAAACAGAGAAATTACCACCCGATTGGAAATCTGCTCTGATCCATCCGCTTCACAAAAAGGGAGATTTTACTGATGAACAGATCCTCAATCTTAAAACTGTACTTGCATACTCCAAGATGAGAAACCGCAAGGTGGTCGTCACCTTTGTTGATTTTAGGAAGGCCTATGATTCCATTGATAGAGAAACGCTTAACAAAGTACTCCAGGAACTAGGGCTAGACAACAAAACCCGCAGACTCATCCTAGAAACTTTGACCAACACCCATTCCAAGGTTAAATTTAGAGGCGAGATTTCAGAAAGCTTCGAACTTCGACTTTCCCCACTTCTCTTCAACTGTGTCCTTGAAAAGGTTATGAGAGAATGGCGCAAGGAACTGAACAATTTGGGTGCTCAGAGTGGTATCTACCTGGGACGTAAGAACGATGGACTGGTTGTAGATTGCCTGGCCTTAGCAAATGACATGGCACTGTTTGCTGTTTCTCTTGAGATGGCAACAATGCAGGTAAACTGCCTCAGAAAACAGGCTGCCAAAGTGGGTCTTCAAGTGTCGCTGGAGAAAACAGAATTCTTCACCAACATCAGAGAAGCAAACAGAGAGATGTTACTACAACAGGAAAACATCAAGAGGACTGAGAAATTTAAGTATCTTTTCGAATGGATTGAACCCAACTTATCAGAAAGAGCATCATTATCCAAGAGAGTCAACAAATTAGAACTAGCCTATCGACTGACTAAGAACACTTACAATAAGAAATGCCTGTCACGCAACCTGAAAGTTAAGCACTACACATCAGTCTTACGACCAGAAGCCCTGTATGCCATGGAATGTCTTTCCTTGAACCGAAGAGGTCTAGTAGAGAAATTGGAAATCAGAGAGAGGAGAATCCTCAGGAAGATCCTAGGCCCGGTAAAGGAAGATGGGGAATTCCGAAGGCGGCATAACTCTGAGCTCTACGAATATATTGAGATGCTCTCTGACTGTGCAAGGAAAAGAAGTGTAGCTTTCTATGGCCACGTTGCAAGATTGCCTCTAAACCGACTAACAAACCGTCTCTTCACCTTCTGGCAAAACAAGAAGCTCCGTACCACTTCGTTGACAGAAACCGAGAAGGATATTAAGGAACTGGGAATAACAGATCACAAAAACAGACAGTCTGTGAGACGCACCATGAAGGAAGTCCGTGGATTTCAGGAAAAACCTAAAAACCTCGAAGGAAAGGTACCCCCTGAACAGAAGAGAGAAAGGAGTTACACCGGCAGAAGATGCGTCAATACTGGGCAAAGGTCAAAGCCCAACAGTTGAACAAGCGTGGTCCAAAGTAGGCCTATTCGAAAGAAGAAGAAGAAAAACAAAAGTCAGCAGAGAGCGTACGCGTAAGCGATGGAATTAGACAAGGCGACAGTATGAGCCCGGCCCTATGCAACCTAATAATGAACAACATAATAACGAGTGTGAAAAACCTCAAAGCAGGATATCGGATGGGATACCAGTCCTTCAACATACTGTGCTACGTGGATGACGCTGTACTAATAGCTGACAATGAAAACGACTTCTACAGACATTCTCCAAAACAGCAAAGAGATACAACCTTGATATCTCCCATCAAAAAACCAAATGCATGGTAGCCAGCAGATCAGCAACCAGATGCAAATTAGAACTCGACAACAAGGTGATAGAGCAGGTGATGGGCTTTACCTACCTTGAAATAGAAATCTCCAGCTAGAGGTACGAGCAGCAACGAACAAGGCTCGACGAATTTCTGGCGCACTAAACAACCTACTCTGGAGAAACAAACACATATCGCAAGAAGGTAAAATCCGAATATACAAGACAGCTGTAAGGCCAATACTCACATATGCGGCTGAAACAAGGGCCGACACATAAGCCACCAAACAAGCGCTGAGAACTACCGAAATGCGGACCCTGAGAGCAATAAGAGGAGTTACATTAAGAGACCATGTCACGAGCTCTAAGATAAAAGACGACCTACAAATCCAGGACACTGGGCAAGAGCCCGTCGAAGATACTGGCGGGATCACGTGGAATGCATGGCGCCACACCGAATCGCTAACTGGGCCATGACACAAAAACCCAACAGAACGAGACCCCCTGGAAGACCATCGAAGAGATGGACAGGTCTCCTGGACTCCAAATCGCAGTACCCGAAGGACTGAGGGAAACTTACATATTATGGTTTGAATAAATAAGTATGCAAAAATTGCGCAATTTGTTTTTAATTTTTATTTTTTTGTTCACCATAGACTTTGGACCGCTCATGACTAATAAAAGGGAACACTGTTATTCATTACTGGTGCCGAACTAAAGTTTGTGCTTATTTTCGTCTTGATAGGCAAGCCGTGGGGTACGACCTTTGTATTTTTGCAAATATTTTTCCATCCGGGCATTTAGCAAATGCTTGACTAGATGAAATTGTTCGCAATCAAAGATACACTTAAAGGTACTCTTTGGTTCTGTCGCTCAAGATAACAGTTTTCGAGAAAAAAAATTAAGTATTAAAATAGTTAATTCACAATAGTTGTTCAAGATGCCGCCCCCCAAACCCAACACAAGCAAAACAATACCAATATTCACACTGATTATTAAAATATGTTAAAATTGTAAGATTGTAGTATAATTGTAAGTTTGTAGATATTTGTATTTGCTTGTATTGTTTGTTTTGATAACATTTCAAAATAGGGGTAAAATTGGTTTTCTAATAGGTCACAGGCGTAATGGTATTGAGAAGTTTAGGAACCTATGATCTAGATTCTAGATAAATCTATCCAACTTGTGTTGCATACCATACAAATGCTAGTTACAAAAAAAATCGTGGCCGACTTCTGTTTTTAAATCAGGGACTAAAAACGAAAAATATTTCGTTCTCTTCTGCACAGAACGAAAACGGAAAATTTCGTTTTCGTTATTTACGTTCTCGCCCAAAACTTATCGTTTTCGTGAACCGAAATTAAATAACAGTTAAAACCGGTTTAGCAAATTTTACTACATAGAACAATGTATTTTTAATATTTGCAAATATTATTAACAAAAATGTGTTTAAAAAACTTTCGTTAAATGGTAAAAATTTCAATCGATTGCATTTTGAGTGGTATTTTTATTTCTTCTAAACACCAGACGAATCGAACAAAATTATATATATATTTTTTTATACTAAAAATACTTTTATGATTTAATGATTCAGTAAACCAAAATAAATAAACGAAAATTACCATGGACAATTTAGTAGTTACAAGAACTAATTAAATAAACAAATGAATGTAAGAGCATATATTAATTTTAATATAAATCAGAAGACAATAATGAAAATAATTTTAGTGTAGGTATACATTTATATAAAGATTTACAGCGACTATTTATTTAATCTAAGAAGCAAGACATCTTCTAATAAATCTTTTAAATTCGTCCTTTGAGAATTTAAAATAAATTTAAGTGCCGAAAATGCACGTTCAATACTAACTTGTGTCATTGATGTTTCTTTTGTTGACCAATATTTTAAAACGCACATATCTCGCTTTTTGCGCGGTTCTTCATAATAACTATCTAATAAGAATCGAATATCTGTTGTCTTATGTGATTTTGAATATTTTCTTTCTGTTTTAAAAATTGTTCATTTCATATTCATCTGTTGAAGTTGATCCTAGAGATGCCTCTTCTTCGAAATTATTATCTTCATTAATGCTCTTTAACGCATTCCATGCATACGTGATGTAGTTTTAATCTATTTGAGAAGCAGATAAAACGACTTGAAATCTGGGATCGAGAAAAATTACCGAAAGAATCACATCTTGATTAAACAATACCTTTTCCCGTTCGTTTAAGGAACCCACTAATTTTGTTGAGAACCGGCTGCCAATTTTATTTGTTTCCACTTTGTATTTTAACCACGCGGAATAAAAATCTCCTGCTAACAAATGTTTGGTTTGAAATAATTTTAATGTTATTTTCGCTGGATTTAAAGCTTTAGTTATGTTTTGTATATCTGACCAATTCTTTTCGCTTAAATATAGCTCCTCAATGCTTCCGGCCATGTTGCTACAAAAGTCTCTGAGTAGTAAGTCTTTCCGTGACCACATTTTCATTGAAACAAAGCGGGACAAATGGGATGAAATGAGAATGATAATTTGGTTATAAAAGCAGACCAATAATTTAATGTATATATTCATATACATGTCTATAAATATACAAAAATGTATTTATTATTAATTATTGGTAACTTTAAAAATATTTTTTTAAAACAATAATTTTTATATAAAATAGGGACAAAATTACTATGTTAATTTCCATATTACAAGAAAATAATTCAAAAATTACCATGTTTTCTAATTCACGCATGACTTAAATAAAATAAATAAATTTTGTTCTAACAATAATTTGAAAATTAATTTAAATTTTTTATTTAAAAAAAATTATGATTTTCTTCCCCGGTCATATTTTTGATCCGAGTGAATACTGCAATAGATTCTGATCATTTAATAAAATGTTGCGAAATTTCTCATATGAATTGGTCAAATTATTTTTACGCTTAATATAGATTTTAAAGTTTAATGTTCAACTGTGTTTTTTCAGTTGTCCATATTTTATTGATAATAAGAAAAAACTCATTTTAAAACAAATTCAAATTCTCATTTTAAACAGAATAATATTCCTTATCAACATATTTTGAAAATATTATTCTGTTTAAAATGAGGCAATAACTCCGTCCACCTTTTGCCTGTTTACACATTTGCAGACAACCAACATTTAACTTTTTCATCAGTAACGTACCTTTTTACTAATAACACCTCATAAAAAGATAATTTTTCCACATATTCCCATAAAATCTCCTCTTTTAATGTCACCCAATGAAAATTTCAGAACATGCCATTAAACAACCGGAATTTCTGAAAAAAGTCAGAAATTTTTATAATAACTGCCTGGACTATCTTGAAGAATGGACATTTCAATTCGAGGATATTAAAAATTTTCATTGGTTGACATTAAAAAAGGAGATTTTATGGGAATATGTGGAAAAGTATTATATTATATATTACAGTACATTTAAAATAAGAAATGCAGATATTTTCTAAAAAGCGGGACATTTTTAAATATCGGCGGGACGCGGGACAGGCCTCCAGAAAGCGGGACTGTCCCGCCAAAATCGGGACGTGTGGTCTCTTTATCCAGCATATCGTGGGTGTTGCGCTATCGCGTTACACAATCTAGAATGGGTTTCTTAAGCTTCATTGTTTTAATTATTGTTAAAACATTTATTGTTCTTATTTTTTTAGAAACCTTTCTAGCTTTACCTATTATAGCTGGAATGCAGTCTTCTTTTAATGCATCATCCACGACAAGTTGTAAAGTATGTTACACTTACACTTCGTGGGATGGGGCTACAGCCGGAACCTAAACCTTACCTAAAGAAAAGTTCCGTAATAAATGCATTACTTTAACTTTCTTGTTCTTCATTTTCTCGATTTTCATTTTTTCGACCTTCATTTTCTGGATCTTCATTTTCTTGGTCTTAATTTTCTACTTCATCGCCACTAATATTGCTTTGTTGCTCTCTTAACAAACCTACCGCTTTGAGCATATTTGCCCCATTGTCTGTTGTTATACCGAAGACTTGCTTCATATCAATATCATATTCTTCCAAGACCGCTAATATTATTTTTGAAAGGTATGAGGAAGCATGTCTTTCCTTCAATTTCCTCATCACCAACGTCCTTAGAACTAAACAGTAATTATTTCCGACAAATTGAATGTTGATTCCTAATATACTTCTATCAAATCTACTTGCTACATCAACTTTTAAAGATAATAATTTCCCCATCAATTCTTTTTTTATTTTGTCTTTTAAATTTGAAGCTTCTGATGACACGTTTTTTTTTATTTTTTCTGGATTGCAATTTTATTGTATAGTCATTAAATATACTGAATGGATTAACTGTTAAGCCCATTAACTGTTACCAATTCTGTACACGCTTCCTTAGCGTAGTAATGTTGACTGAAATATTGGTATTTCGTTGTATAACATCATCTAAAGTGGTTTGAATATTTAGGCGCCTCTTTTTATCTGGTGGTGATGAATTGGACGAGGGTACACGTGACGGACCTGCAGATATGTTGTCATAAATTTTTTATGGCACGATTGCATATGTCGCTGCAAGTTCCCTGCATGATTTCCCTTTATTGATGCATAGCAGCCTTCAACTTTACAAGTTGATTTATATGTTACTGAGTCGTATACAAAAAAAATTCGGAATGAATTATTTTGATTTCAAATTAAATCAAATTTATTACATTATTTAAGTACCAATACAAAAGTAGCACTAAATGTAATGTGTCAATACAAAAAAAAATATTAATGAACATAAATAAGTTCAAAAATCTAAATATTAATATAAACTTATTAATAGCTTATTAATATAATTAAATTAAATGTAGACATTTAACAATTGGTTTAAGTATTATTTGTTTAGTTATTAACTTTACAATAATGGTTTTTGTTCAAGATATGAACAGAAACTTTTATATGAACCCCTGGAATTTTTAAAATAACGCAAGCGATCACCACAGAAGTATAACCTTAAATGGTATTATCGTTCCTATTCCACAATTGCAAGGTCCTACAGAATTGCCCACATGATTGGCATTTAAAAATTGTCTATTATATTTTTTCGATGTATTCGTAAAAACGATTTATATATGCGTTACGTGCCAGGAATCGGGTTTCATTAATTCGTCGTATTTTTCTACTGGTACCGACACTTTAAAAGAGGAGTACTCCTCTGGGTGTTTAGAAGGCATTTATTTACACCGTATTGAGTCAAACTTTTTGTTATGTAAATATTGGAGTATATCCTCTTCTTTTAGTGACGGATCCAATCTATAAACATGCAGGTGGTAGAATCTTATTGCCGCTCTAATTTGGTTTTCTGCGTCGTCGTTTGTCCCATGGATAGTGCTAAATTTTCTGGTGCGTCGTTGTCTATATTTTGGCGTCTCCCAGGTCTCCCTTGGATTTCAAATTGTATACTATCTTATCTTGGTTTAGATCCGACTTCTCTCCGCTAGTTTTTGCGGTGAAATATACTGGCTTGATTACATTTTTTTTCCTGTACCTTATCGGTCTTTTGGTCCAATGCAGGTAAATCGACGTTAATTTCCTTGCGTTTTTCCGTCTGTGTAGATACCGCTATTTCTACCTCGTCGGCAGATTGAACAATTTTTAATAACTCCTCGTTCTTCAGGGTTAAAATTTTCAACTTTTCTGTAAGTTCTTGAGTGATATTCGGCAGAGCTTCCACTTCCTTTTTGATCATTTCCTCGTTCTTTTGTGTTAATAATTTCAACTGATCGGCGAGCTCTTGTATAACATTAGTAAGAGGCTCCACTTCCTTCCTGATCATACTCGATAAAATATTCAGAAATTCTGGAGTTTCAAGATAGTTTCCCTTTACACGGGTAGTACTTGATCTTAGCTCTCGGACCATTTTTGTAATTTTTTTGTTAAATTTTTAGCGAAATAAATATATTCCGCTCTCACGCACGACCGTTCACGTTCACGTTCAGACGGCGACTCCCAGTCTATTCTAAGTTCGTCCCATTCTAAAACGGCTTAAAAAATGTTTTTATAAGTTTAAGTTATATTATTATTTAGAAAGTTTACCTTTTAATCTATATTATACATAGACTTCAACTTCACAATTAAGTAACGAATTCACAAAATTTGGACAGTATCTTAGAACACAAACAGAAAAAAAAATACAGACGGATGCTACAGACCGATACCGACAAAAGAATGTAATTAAATTGAGTACGAAATCCATTGTACCCAGGGAATATTCAAAGACCAATGGGATGATATTTAAGCAGATTCACATGATATTTATACTGTGACGTTACAACGCATGCACGTTTCAAATGTTGTAGATTTCAAAATTTAAAATTTTGAAGTTATGTTTAAACGATTTAAAAATATTATACACGACATAATTATAAACCGTGGTACAACCCAGACCTAAAAGAAATAGCCCGACAAAAATCAGAAGCCTACAGAAAATATATAAACACGAGAACTCAGGAAGCTTACGATCAATACAAACTGGTGAGGAACAGGTGCAAGACAGAAGTGCGACACCTAAAAGATCAATACTGGGAGAACTTCAGCATTGAATTGCAACACGACTTATATGGCGGTTAAAAGAAAATCTGGAAGCTCCTCAGGAAGTTTAAGCAACCAGTTGACGAACAACATCAAACCGAATGTATAACACCTGAAGAATGGACCAAGTACTTTAAGAAATTGTATGAAACAGCAAGCAACAACATCAAGGAAGGGAACCGCTACCGTAACGCACGAACAGACAATAGAGGAGTCATACTGGCTTATTAGCCAAGAAGAAATAAATCGGGAAATCAGGAACCTAAAAACAAGAAAGACACCAGGTGAAGATATGATTCCCAACGAACTCCTAAAATACAGCGGCGACAAACTCGAAACAGAAATTTACACCTTGTTTAGAAAAATTGTCGAATCCGAACAAGTGCCGGTAAGATGGAAAAACACAATCACCATCCCGATCTTCAAGAAAGGTAAAAAAACAGACCCCTCAAATTACCGAGGCGTCACATTGATAAACACCACAGCAAAACTTTTCACAAAAATACTGGCCCAAAAAATAAACGAACGAATAACGGTAAATGACGAACAACAAGGATTCCGACAAAATCGATCAACTACAGACGCAATATTTACTGTAAGACAGATCACCGAGAAAGCAATATAGAGTTTGCCAAACCCGCCTATCTGTGCTTCGTCGACCTGAGCAAAGCATTCGACAAAATCCGAATCGCTGATGTGATTTCAGAACTCAAAAACGAGGAGCGGGGGAAAGCTAACCAACCTCAACCCCAACAACTACACAATCATAAAAACAAAGACATCAGAGAGGGTGCGCATAAGCGATGGTGACAGACAAGTTGACAGCATGAGCCCGACCCTATTTAACATCATAATGGACAACATAATAACCACAGTAAAGAACCTTAAAGCGGGATACAGAATGGGGAACCAATCCTTCAACATCCTATGCTATGCAGATGATGCAACGCTAATGGCTGACAACGAAGACGATCTGCAACGATTACTAAAGACATTCTCGGAAACAGCAAAGAAATACAACCTCGACATTTCCCACCAAAAAACCAAATGCATGGTAGCCAGCCGATACCTAACAAGATGCAAACTAGAACTCGACGGTAAGGTAATAGAACAACTGAAGAGCTTCAAATACCTCGGTATAGAAATATCAAGCGACAGAAACCTTAAGATGGAAACCCGAGCAGCCACCAACAAGACCCGAAAAATATCCGGTGCAATAAACAATATAATGTGGAGAAATAAGCATAAATCTAAAGAAGGAAAAATCCGAATATACAAAACCGCAATAAGACCAATTCTCACATACGCAGCCGAAACAAGAGCCGACACAGCAGTTACCAAACAAGCCTTATGAACGACAGAGATGCGCACCCTACGAGCGATAAAGGGGGTCACGCTAAGAGACCAAATCAGGAGCTCCACAATCAGAGAGGATCTACAAATACAGGATGTCGTACGCTGGACAAGAGACCGTCGGAGGCACTCGCGGGACCATGTGAAACGCATGATCCCACAACGGATCGTTAACTGGGCCATGCCACAAAGACCCAACAATTCAAGACCACCTGGAAGGCCACCAAAGAGATGGGCAGACTCCTGGACATCCATATCACAGGAGATTAGAGACTAAGGAGAAACAGGCTCGCACCTGCTTATACAAAAGTCTTAGAAGAAGAAGATTTAAAAATAAAACCGGTATAAACCGGTAACCGAAATTATTTATTTCGTTTTCAATCATGAACGTAAAATTGAAATTTCGTTTTCGTTCCTTCAAATATTTCGGTTAATTCGTTATTTCGTTTTCGTTGCGTTCGTAGTCGTATTTAAATATGTTTGTAGGATTTTGAAATACATAAGAAATAAATAAAAAATCCATGTGACAAAATCAAGTTGTCAATTACACTTAACAGTGTAATTGACAACTTGCCAAATTGTCAAAGCGTCGACAAAGCTATAGCTATTTCTAGTCGCCCGCCCGCGACAATTTTTATAGTATTAGTATTACCTGTGTTTATTTTAAATTTAAACTTATTTTTTGCCTTAAATTACTATGACTTCTTATGACCAAATAACACATACGATTTTGGTAGACCGCCGTCTACAATAGACCTTTTCATTGTTGAAATTATTTTGTGCGCATGTGTCAATTTCTGCCATGTTTTTGAGACATGGCCTTCGGGCTTTTTGAAGTATAACCAATAAAAATAACAAAATGTGCCCGAAACTTTCATATTCCTGCCATTTAAACATGGCCGACGCGCATGCGATTAACTAACCGTAAAAATGTCGATTAAAAGTCGTAGTTATCAAAAGTTTGTCCACCCCTAATCTATACAATGTCTAAATCATGCCGATATTGAAAGCTATTTATTTATCAACTAGATATTTAGCAATAGCTTGTGCACTAGTAAATTTGTAACCATTTTGAAACTAAAGTTCTTACATTGATTCTTTCTATATTTAAGTAATAAATATATATTTTTTTAAGAGGCAAGAAACGTAAACATAAAAGCAAAAAACAAGAAGAAGAAAAAGTAGTCATTGACAAAGACAGTGTGTCTCATGGTAATTGGTGGAAAGTTTCAAAAATAGAAGAGATCACTGGACCAGTAGCTATAGAATTTGGAAAGCAAACTTACATGAAAGCCCTAGATAATGGCCTATTTACAGTTGGAGCTCCTCACAACGAATTTGAAGGGCCCTCTCCTGAGGAAATCCTAACAGCAGTTACAATAAATGAAAGAAAAGTAGCTTTTAAATCTGGATATGGTAAGTATTTGAGAGTGGAGAAGAATGGTAATATAACTGGGAGATCTGATGCCATCGGTGCTATGGAACAATGGGAACCTGTGTTTGGAGATGAAAAATTAGCAATACAAGTATTTATTAATTACGTGTGGTAAATAAGACGATTTTTTACAATTTATATTTTTTTGTTATAGTCAAACACTGAAGGATTTTTATCTGTTGATGATGAGGATAATGTTGTTGCTATAAGTAAAGTAGCTGGAGAGAATCAGTTTGTCCAAATTAGGTGTCAAACTGTTAAGCAGGACACTACTTCTAAAGAGGAACCAATGGAAGAACAGGGTTCTTTAGCTCAAGTAGAAATTAATTACGTGTAAGTGTTTTTTTTCACTATCATTGAAAATTTAGTTATTTGCAAAAGGACAAAGAATATATTGTAATGTGCCTGTTATTTTAAAATTGCGTTATAAATAAATGTTGTATACTCATACCGGCGAGAGAATGCATCTCGTCTGGACGAGTTTAGCATTGTTCTGCGCATACCCCCTCATTATTTAGATTTAGTTGTCCGTATTTGAAAAACTGACGCATATTTCTTAACCCAAACTAACCTAAGCGTACCTTGGCGCGTCCTTTGCCCCCTCATACCTCGGCGCGTCCTTTCCCCTCATACCTCGGCGCAATACAGCATTCTCTCGCCGGCCCGAGTATATATTGATCCTAATGTTATTTGTAAATCATAAAGGTAACCTTTTTACAACTCGGATCACAAAGTAACTTGCGTTATTTTTTTAAGGTAACTTTTATACTAGGACATATTTACATGGGGAACCAACTCCCAAGAACATTGGTTTTTGTATTTTTGAGATACACTTTCTAATTTATTTTACAATTAGTTAGAAAATGAAATGCTATTTATTTTCAAATTATTATAGGTAAATTATACTGCCTTTCAAGAAAAAAAAAAACACCAAGTATTTATTGGACGATTTTAATGAAATTTACAGAATTTGATTATGTAAATGAACTGCATTGATGATCAAAAAATCAATTGTTTTGGTTCCTATTTAATGGTATTTTTTTCTTTAATTTAACATTATGTAGAGCTGCTGATATTTTAATGTAATTGATTCTAATATCCATGTAGCCTCTGAGTAGTAAGACGTTTCAGTTTGTAAAACTTAAAAAGATGCCCGTGTTCGTCGTCGTGCACAATATCACCAACTAAGTGATTTTGAAGGGGTCGCATTATTGGTATGCGACAAGCGGGTTTTTCGGTTCGTGCTATTGCTGAAAGGATAGGCCGTACTGTATCGGTGATAGTACGCTGCTGGTCTAGGTAGTCCGAAGCTGGGGAGAATCGACGATGACTTGGGTCAGGACGTCCAAGAATCACCACTGAGCGTGAAGATCGAGCTCTTCGTCTTACAACTTAAGGGACAGCATTAGGACAGTATTAGATCCTACCGTCCACTCTTTACACCGCAGCATAAGACTTGATTGGTGCAGGGAAAGATAACATTGGTCCCATGAATGGAATAACATTATCTTTAGCGACGAGTCTCGGTTCTGTTTATGGGCTCATGATGGTCGCAGAAGAGTGAGAAAGGTTGCTGTTGAAAGACATACGGCCCTTACACAGGGAGTTATGGTTTGGGGGGCGATAGCGTATGGTAGTCTTAACGCGATTCGGTATATTGCCAACATTTTACAGCCAGTGTTAGTGCCCTATGTAAATGCCTTGCAGAACCCCATTTTTCAGCAAGATAACGCTCGGCCTACACAGCGGCTATTACAAGACAGTTTTTTGATAGTACCGAAATCAATTTGTTACCTTGGTCATCTCGTTCTCCAAGTCTATTTCCGATAGAACATGTTTAGGATATGATACGTGTTAGATTAAGTAACTTACAGTGCCCCGCTAACAATGTAATGGAACTTAGAGGTCAAATTAACAAAGTTTGGAATGATACACCTTAAGTCGATATTGATAGCCTGATTTGTAGCATGCCTCCACATGTTAATGAGTGCTTGGGAAATCGTGGAGGCCCAACACATTATTCATTTTTTATAACTCATGCATTAAAAGTACTATCTTGGCGCACGTTTTTTAGTATGAAATGCCACTTTTGGTTGTATTATTACATAATTTGGGTAACGCATGCAAATATTCAATATTGCTAGGTTACATTAAAAAAAACAATTAAATAAATAAAATAAACACAATCAAGACATCAATATTAAAAAAAGTGACAGAATTGTTTTCATTACAAAATAAAAATTAATGTAAACGTTTTAAAATGAGTGTAAATTCTATGGTGATACCAGAGATTGAGCAGAGTTCCTATGACGAATCCACACCACCAGAGACAATTGAAAAAGCAAATTCTTCATTTTTGATTCTATTTTTTTTGGATGGCACCTGAATCCCAAACTTGTAAGATACATCCCCTCGCATGAGTAATAAAACAATTTGTTTGCAACACGGGCGGTATTGTCAATGTTCATCATTGTTCGTGCGCCCAATTTCGCTCTCGTGTCCAATTGACAACCTACCGCCCTAGTTGCAAAATATACTATTTATTCATTTACATGATCAAATTCTGTAAATTTAATTGAAATCGTCCAATAAATACTTGTTTTTTTTAAAGGCAGTATAGTAGGTGTGACCTTGTGTGCCTTCCTTAGAATCCCATCCACTACCAACACACAAAATATCACGTTTACACATATAGCTATTAACTTGTGGTTTTTGATTGTAAATTTTATATATTGTTTTTAGTAAAAAGTTCCAAAAGTTTCAAGATAAGAAATTGAAAATCAGCCAAGAAGATAAAGGAGCATTAGATAAAGCAAAAACTGAAGGCACATTCCACGAAACCATGTTAGATAGAAGAAGTAAAATGAAAGCTGATAGATATTGCAAATGAACACCCTGTAAATACAGCAATATCCAAGAAATATTAGTATATTAATTTCAAATTTACCTATATTTTATTAGATTAATTGTAAAAGATCAATTATACAGCAAGAAAAAAAAAATAAAATAAAGAGAAAAATACAAAATAAAATTTAATTATTCTAACATTTTTTTGTAGGATACAAGTCCATTTATAAATTAAAATATAGGGATTGTGAGGGGCGTGTTGTGGTCTGGAGCCCACAAATATACACTACACATTGTAATAGTAACAATTCTTATGGGCACCTCCCTGCAGCAATTTGTTACTCAGTCCGCACTTAAATATAAATATATTTTGTATATTATAATACGGTTAGTTCCGACACTCAACTACCATCTTCACTCTGTTTAGCTCTACTAGCTTTCAGCCAATCCACAAATTCATCCAACATTACTGGCCCTATAACAAAATAAAACATATTACTTTTAAAAATTCTTATTTTACATTATAATTTTATTTTTAACAATTATATATTATATCCATTTTAGTATGAGAAGCGAGTGAAGACAGTCTACTTAAAAGTGCGATTGACGTCGAAGAGACCAACTTATTACCGTTATGTCCGGCATACACACAACGGTCCACCGGAGAGGTCTCCCTGTGCAGATTTGCCTGCGCATGTAGACCGGAGCGTGTGTGGGAATAGACCTGTGCAGTTTCTTGCGTACGGTTGACCTGCGCAGGCAAACCTGCACATGTAACCTCTCCGGTAGACCGTAGCGTGTATGGCGGGCATTAGAGTGGGAAATTGTAAGAGGGGGCCGAAGAGCCTAGTGCCATAGAGGGTTAATTATCGCAACTTGGAACCCCATTAAGCCAAACTTAGTGGCCCCCAATGAGCTAGTTAATAAAACGGTGTTAGGAGAAGAGGTACGAGCAGACAGAAATTTAATAAGTGAGTGAGATGGAAGAAGACAGGAGTAAACATTATCAATCGGATAACGATAGTAGCGCAACCAACCCATTCGCTGGCGATTAGCGCTTAAGCCCTGCACAAAAAAGGAAGGATGCGAATCCAAAGAACGAACGGCCACACAGAGAGATGATTGAATTACAGGACTTTAAAAATAAATTTGAAATTAGCGCGTCTCAAAGAAAAGTAGAGAAGGGAGAGGATACTAAATGGAAAGAGGACCTTGTGCAAGGAAAACAAGGATCGCATAAAAAACTAGAAAGGGAAAGTAAAAGAACTGAGAAACTCAAAAAAGAGGAGAGATATGGAGAAAAGTGTAGAAAATTTGCAAAAAGTAGGGGAGGATAGAGATAAAAGGGAGAGGAGAACAATATCGTACTAAAAGGCATAAAAGTGAAGGCACGATCGGTCCTAGAAAAGCTGCAGTCAACCCCTGTAATAGACGAAATGTACAGGTTGGAAAAACGGTGGGAAGGGAGCGATAGGGCTATATTAATAATTATATATTACATAATTGTTCAAAATTTCATTTGTGCCTAATGATTTTATAAAATGACTAGTACATACGAATGGAATAGTTGAATAGGGTGGAAATGTTGATGAATGTGAAACGATTGAAAGTGTAGATGAAATAGTTTGTAAGTGTGGAATAGTATTGTATGTAGACTCTTGAGGTGCGCGACACATGATTTTGCAGTTGAACAAAATAAATATTTAAACATTTTAAATATTGAACTCCTTGAATAAACAAATCCTGTGTCTAGACTATCGACAGTGAAGATATCAAAATAATATTAAAATCAATATTAAAATATTTATCAATATTAAAATCAACGATCTATGCAGAACTGAGAACAGGTATTAGGTATTCTAAACCGAACACAAAAATTTCAAATTAATCAAGAATTACAAAAAATGTATTAACGCTTGAAGAATTTCATTTTTTTTTTACTGAATATGGGTTTTACTGAATATAAGTAGTCCCTGATAACACTCCAACGCTTCATCTTCGCTGGGGGCGCCGTGGGGATTTAGTTTTCCAGCAAATACCTCGTCAATGCTTTAGAATAGGAAAATTGAGAATTGCACCACGATATCAAGGACGTACTACAAAAAAATATGTCGTGGCAAGCAAATTCCGATTTTTACGAACCCGAAATTTCCCCCGCGAACCACAGCCGGCGAAGAAGCGAAAGTTGCAACCTGCAAAAAAGAGTTGGGATTTGCGAATTGCGGCGATAAAAGTTGCCAAACGTTGAAAAACGGGTGAAATATGACGTGCGAAAAATGGTCGACGATTCGCAGGGCTCCGGGAGAAACACCGCAGATGAGAAACGTGCAAAATTCATTCAACGCATAAAATTGGGAATGTCGGCAATTACTTCACAGCTAGCACGCAAAATACGAATTTCGTTTTTTTGCAATAACTTTGCCAGTTGCGAACTTTTTGCAACATTTAATAGCCTATGAAGTTGTGTCATTTCTACTTTTGTAGATCTTGAATGCGGATTGACTCCTTACAGGTTTACTTTTATCGTCTGTGGAGCCCTGGTGGTATTTGAGAATTGGCAAATCGGCATACTGCGCGCAAAATACCGTAATATAACCGTAATATACCGTAAATACCGTCGACCGTCGTTCGATGACGGTTTGATGAAAATAAAATGCAAAACTCCACCTACTTTAAGTTCGATGACGGTTTGATGAAGAATAAAATGCAAAACTCCACCTACTTTCAGTTCGGCAGCCGCAAACGTCCGGTTTTGCAAAAACATCTACCGCACGGCCATATTTGCAAAATTCGCGCGTTCTCTTGGCAAACCTAGAGAGGAAGAATGTAGGAAACCGGATCCGTAAACCGGAAGCAGGTCCGTTTAGCGGCCGGCTAGCAATATCTTGCAACTTTTTTTTCAACTTTTCGCAATTATCTTCAAATTTTTCGAACGAAGGCTCGAAAATTCGAGCTGATAGTTTTGTCCGGAAAAAATCGGCGCTCCCGATGGCACTACGGTCACGCAGCGGCCCAAGAATTGACATTTCGTTTTTGAGCCGCCGCCTCCAGCGGTACCATAATATCTCAAACATCAGTAGATTCTCTAAGAGGAGTTTAACATTTTACTACTTATGCCCGGCAAAATTTCTTTCGCAAATCAAGTTCGCAAGTCAAAACGTCCGTTTTCATTCCCCAAACCTGATTTGACGTAATTTTCCCGCAACCTCCTAAAAAGATGTGCGTACATGTACTCTTTTAATATACGTAATTATTACATTTTCGTTAAAAACAAAATTATCTCCATATTGTAAATTTAAATGTTTAGAGAAAAACGTAATTTACACATTTCATATAACATTTTCAAATGATAAGAGCACTAATTTCAGACAAACAAATTCACTCTCCATAATACATACAACATTTATATTGAAAGGTTGTATTCAAAAGTAAAATCTAATTATACCAGAACGAATAATAAATTAAAATCATACACTGCTGATCATAAAACTAGGGTAACTCCGCAATTTGAAGTTATTTTAAAATTATTTAGTTTTTTACGTGTTTTTTTCGGTTGAAACAGTTTACTAACCGATTGCTTGAATAAAAAAAAGTTTTTGTTGTTCCAAGTTTATTGAAAGTAATGAAAATGAACAATTTAAATTTGATATGTTAAGTAATGAAAATGAACAAGTTTACTTTGATATGCTTTTGTCAAAACAAAATAAAGTTTAAGGATTTCAGAAGCGAGTATGCCCTCAGATTTTCGATTACATTTTACAGAAGATTGTCCCATTCCTGCACCAGTATGTCGCGAAGCTTTCTAGAATTTCTGGTGGCCGGCACATGTATCCGTTAACGTTTTGCCATCTCATCCCAAACATGTTAAATTGGATTTAAATCTGGACTGTAAGCTGGCCAAACCAATCGCGTGATTTGACACTCGTCAAGATACAGTATAAGCTCGATAATCCGGTGGTTGGTTAATCCGACACGTTCAGAAATCCGCCGCTCTGGAGAAACACGTGTTTTTTCTTGCCGCCGCCCAGCGGCGGATATAAACAAACAGGCTCGCTCTTGCACTTCCCTGCCAACCCTCTTTCTCTATCTACTCATTCTGTTCGTACTCATTACATCTTGTTTTGTTATTGTTTTGTCGTTTATCGTGTGTATCTAGCGTGTGTAGTTATTTAGTAACGTAATAAACGTAAAGTAATAATGTTAATCAAACGGAAATACGTAACTTTAAGTTTGCGTCAAAAACAGAAACTACGGCAAACTTGAGCAACCACGGAGCAAAATTAACAAGTGATGTTTCGGCCGATCCTTTTCAGAGTAAGTTGGAATTAAAAATCCAAGTATTAGGTCTCTTACCAGAACAAGTTTACAATGCAGATGAAATGCAGGTTTATTCTGGAGAAAGAAACTTCACTGGAAAGTACACTGTTCCGAAGAAAGTGCCCCATTAAGAGTACACATTGACATTCATGCCTTGTGCAAATTTCATAGGCATACACAAACTTTCATTGTTGGTTGTAGGAAAAGCCAAGCATTCAGGGGCCTTTAAAAACGTATCTTACTTACCAGTTGCATATAAAAATCAAGCCAAAGGATGGGTTACCCGCGATGTATTTCAAGAATTGTTTAAGCAAGATATTATTTCGGCGGTAGTAAAGTTTTTACAAAAGTTCATAACTTACTTGCTAAAGCTTTGCTTCTTTTGGATAACGTAAAACATGGTCTTCTAAAACCACTGTCAGATACCTATGCTCAATCAACTTCCGTTTATCGATAAAGACTAACTCCGTGCGAGTGTCAAAAGATATGCCTCCCCATGGTATAACTGAACCTCCACCAAATAGGCAATACACACTTGAGCATTCTCTAGCCTTGTCGTAGCCACACTCTTACACGTCTATCTGAGCCCGTAAGACAGAATCCCGATTCATCGGAAAACAATAGCGACTCCATTCCGTTATTGTCCAAGCCAAATGTTCTCGTGCAAAATTCAACCTCGCAATCCGGTTTTTCCGGGAAAGCGGCGGTCCAGTAGTTCTAGGCCTAACCGTCCACTTATGTTTACATTTCTCACTTCTTGCAGATGATTTCGAAGGGAAACTGCCGTGACCGTTCGGGGATTTCGGGGGTTTCTCAAAGCACTAGAAACGAGAAAGCGGTCATCTCCAGCTGTTGTAGTCTTGCCTCGCCCTGAACCAGGTCTTCGAAAGAGCAGTCTATTCGTACCGCCGACATACTCTTTGCACACTCTTAACTTACACCAACATTTCTCGTAGTTTCGCGCTGACCGCGGCCGTCGTTTAAAGCTGCCACAATTCGTGCCGCAATAACAGGATTTATGGTCATTGCAAAACACTAACAATAATAATACACTAACAATAACAATACACAAACAATTTGCAACAGACAGATGACTCCACAAAAAAAAACATGTCCTTAAATTTTCTTTTGTTTCAACAAAAGCATATCAAATCATTCATTGCCGACTCCGAGGCACCAGGGTTTACATTCAGACTCTTCCTTTCCAATAGCTGGCAGCGTCTATCGCCCTGTAATTTGTCACAATTAGGTCCTCCATCGTGCATGCCTCCCCCATGTTTGGACATCTGAGAAGGTGGCTGTCGCTCTGAAGCCCCCCGCATTCACACATCTCATCCTATTCGATTTGCAGCGCGTCACTCCTATTCTTAGTCTGTTCAGTGATTTCCATGTCGCGTATGGTAAAAGTTTTCCCGGTGGCAGCTCCTTTCTGGGTTCGGTCCGCAGGTTTGGGTTTCATAGTTCTATGCGGCGTTAATTTCAGCATGTCTGCAGTTGTTGCGTATGTTGGAGAAAGCTCTTTCTTGTTTTGAGTCGTCGCCTTTCTGGTTGTTGGTCGTGTAGAGCGTGCCGCCTATCTCCGATCTGCTTCTGCCGCTCTGTTTCGGATGCTACTTTGTGTCTGATGAGTGCTGGGGAAATTCCAAATAGATGGTTTAGCTTCCCGACAAGTGTCGGTCTCAGGCAGCCTGTTATAATCCTGCACGTCTCGTTTAAGGCCACGTCGACATGTCTTGCGTGAACCGAGTTGTACCAGACTGGTACCGCGTACTCGGCAGCGGAGAAACAGAGAGCAATGGCCGACGTACGCAGCACGTCGGGCTGCGCTCCCCATGTTGTGCCAGTGAGCTTCCGGATGATATTCAAATTAAAAGCATCAAATTTGAGCATATCAAATTAAAAGTGTTCATTTTCATTACTTTCAATAACATTCGAACAAAAGCTTTTTTTTAATTCAAGCAATTAGTAAACTGCCACAACCGAAAAAACCCGTAAAAAACTAAAAATTTCTAAAATAAATTCAAATTACGGAGTGACCCTACTTTTATGCTCGGCAGTGTATATAGAACATAATGTATGTGTAAAATTATGGTTGTTATTATTTGTTTAATACTTACAAGCACCATCAACATCGTAATTTGATAAATCCATATTAATGGTCCTTGAGAACTCGAGTATATTACACCACTGATCCTTATTAATAACTTTATATTTCGACTGATCCAAAAAATGACTGAAATGTGAATATAAAGGCCAATGTTTTCCTAACAGTAAACCTAACATCGCCTTTGCTGTTTCCATATCCATACTTCTTTGATCTTTGTCCTAAAAAAAAGTTTATATAGAAATATTGAAGCTAAAGTGTGATAGTACTTACTCTAGCAAAATCATAAGCGTATCTATAAATAGCCTTAAAATGGTTTTGATCATTCAACAGGCATTTCAAATGATCTAACCTAGCTTGAATTTTAGTTATTGAATCACACTGTAAGTCTGATAATCCCCTGAGCCATTCTTCCTGTGAAAAAAAACCCATCTGCCGTGCTTGCATCCGATAAGCTAAGACAAGCATTACAACATTTTCTGGCTCTACTCCAATATCTTCACAAAATTTCTCCATGCCTTCTGGACCTAAGGTATCTGGATCATCCGGCGTCGTGTATTCTCTGAACCATGTCAAACATCTTTTTTGACTAAATTGTGAAGCTTCATCTCCTCTACTCCCATACCTTCTTGAACTACAAATATTTAACAATGAGATTTCTAAGCAGACAATTTTTAGGAACAATAATGTAAATTAAGGTGTATTAGATATTTATATAAAGATCTTATATCTACTTGAAAACAAATCTGATTTATAATGTTATAAGAGCTAGTAATTTCTTCTATATAGATTTATATAAAAGGATTAGGAATGATTAATTTAAATGTAATAAAATATAAAAAAACTAATTGTAATTAAAATAAAACCTATCTCCTATCTGAACTAATCTAACTTGAAGGGGTATTAGGAAAAGTATTTCCTTTTGAAAAAATATTTTTTTTGATTAATTTGTTATAGTTATATTATGATGAATTTTTTTATCTTACAAAATACTTTTACTGGTATTCACCATACTCAGATTTCAATGTTCTAATTATAACTAAAGACATTAGTGTACAATTCTTTTCGTCTTGCAATTGTGTTGAATTTCATGTGTCAACAAAATAGAGAAAATTGTGTAAGGATCCTCAATCAAAACATGGTTAAGTGAAAAATAAAATTTGTTAATTAAGCAAATAAGGCAATTTACAGTGCAGCATATTTAGCTTAAGACATTATATAATTATAAAGTGAGTTCTATACAATGTATAAACTTAATATCACACATACTAACTCATCCATGGTGGTCAAAAACTGCTGACATACAACTGTTCTAATTATATCTACAAGGAGCTGGCTAAAAATAACATTTCAAATATTCACAAATGACATTAGTTTTATATTTCAATATACCCATTTTTTAGTCAATAGAATCATACACTAAATAAACAAACCACAACTATTTCAATTAATATCTAATATTAAACACAATTTAAAAATAATTTAATGTCTAAGATTACTAAATCTAAATTGAAGTAGACTATATATAGCTACTTATCCCAACAAGTTTAAAATAACATGTGAATTTTAAATCTACAGGGAAAGGGTACAGCCGGCTATATACATGAAATTTGCCCCCGCGGAATTTTCTCGTAGTACTTTGGAGATCGTTTGGTACCAAATAAAAATAATTCAGTCAAAATATGAGCTCTTTATCTCAAGGTATTATTGAGATATTTAAAAATAAAAACAGTTTTCCGACTTTATTTTTTTTTCATATTAAAATTGAAATCTAATAAGCGACGATTTTTAAGAAAATAAATGAAACTAAAATCTTTTTTTTTACCGTACAGTATAATCTCGATAATCCGACACATATGGGACCAGACAACCGCCGGACTATCGGCAGTTAAACGAAAAATAACAATTTTACATTTTTTTTTGTACAATTGTATTTCAAAAAGAATAAAATATGTACCTATATTGTTAAATGTGACATAAAAAATATTAAGACTAATATACTAAGTACAGTCGAACTTTCCTAAGTCAAATTACCATAGTTCACGAAAAAAAATTTCAGTTATAAATGAGTAAAATTCACTTTACACAATTTATTCAAACTAAATATGTTGTTCATATGTATATATTTATTTAAAAAAAAGGAAATATATATTATTAATATAATATATGTTATATAATTATAATTAATTAAAAATAATTAGAATTAATATATAATTTTTTTAGTCTGGAATTTTTAATTGTTTTCCATTAAAAAATTCTCTATTTACAAAGTTCTCCAAAGTTGATAATGCACGGTACACTTCGTGTGGAAGATTGTCTTTCTTATCAGTCGGGAAGAAAGTCTTTCTTATCAGACTGTTCTCATCCACTCTTCTGAATGTAGGCCTCTTCCATATCTTTCCATTCCTGCCTGTCCATAGCAGCCCTCATCCAGTATTTCATCATTTGGAACTTTATTTCGTAAACTAATCCCCAGCATAGCCCTCTCCATCGCTCGTTGTGTGACTTGAAGTTTATTAACTGCTTTGCATGTTAGTGGGTTTGTTTCGAGGCCATAAGTGAGGACTGGTAGAACACACAACTCGAAAACGTTTCTTTTCAGGTTTATGGGGGTGTCTCTAGATCTAAGAATGAACCCGAGTTTGTCAAAAGCTGCCCAGCTGAGACATACTCTTCTAGGAATTTCGGCCGCTTAATTTTCTTTTCCTCTTTGTATTTTATGTTTGGCGGGAGAAGAACAACAATAATCGAATTAAGCTGCTTAGTAGTTTTGAGTGTGAGGGTTTTCAGCATTGAATTTCTTGTCCAAACTAGAAAGCTATTCTTCACAAATTGCGTTTGTCATCCAAACTTTTTTGTTGCTTCTGTATGTTACTGGTAAAAAACGTTTATCTTTAAAGCATCGCGGATTTTTTTTATATTACAATCTCCAACTCATTCCAAATTGAAACCATTCAACGATTTCAGTTTTTCAGTATGACACATATTGGCTCCCAACAAGGCGGTGATTCCTACTTTGCTGTTTTTCACCGAAGCACTTTTCCTCTTTGGATGTTAACGTTTTATTAGGCACACTTAAAAAATAAGGCCGTCTCGTCCGCGTTAGAAATGTCTCTTTCGTGAGAAGATGCTAAAAGTTCCGGCAAGATATTGTTGCAACACTTTTCACAGACATGTTCATTAACATACCTAACTAAAACCATACCATACCTAACTAAACCTAACTAACCTAACCTTTTGAATAATATTATGACTTTTCTTAAACTTATCTAGCCAACCTACACTAGTGATGAAATCAATGTGTCTGAGACTCTCTGCAAAATAAAGAGCCTTTTCTCTAATAAGTGGTCCAGGCATTGGCACATTTTTAGCCCGCACAATTTTAAACCATTCCAAAGTAGCTTTGTTAATGTCTTCGTAGGTACACTTTTCACAAGTTTGCATCATTAATTGCACCATTTTCGGCTTTGTTCAGGATTTCTTCGAGGTTTCTTATAATTGAAGAGAGTGTACTTGGAGGAATCCCAAAGTCTTCAGCACTTTTTTTTTTCTTTTTAATTCCTTTGTCAACTTCATTTATCAACCACACTTTGTCAGATAACGACATCATATTGAGTTTTCTTCTCTGACCACTCATATTTGCAATTGTAACGGCAGAGGTAAGAAGAAAGAATAAGTTTAAACTCTAAAATTTCATTAATATATAGCATGTTTACTATAACAAATAGGATACAGTTTATAATAGGCAATATCCGGCACCATAAATTTTGGAAAGTACGCAGCGATTGAAAAATTGGAGATATAGAGATTATATTCTATGTAAAATTTTACCATTCTAAATTTTTTTACTACGAGTTATGGAAAAATTCGAGTTAAGGAAAGTTTGAGTTATGGAAGTTAATTTATATTGTTAATTTAAAATGCTATCTAGACGAATGAATTTCTAAAAGAGTTCCGAGTTATAGAAAAATTGGAACTAAAAGCATATTATTCAAAATAATCATTTATTGTTTTTTGTTTCCTTGCCTTAAACAAGTTATCAAAAACGCACTCTTGCAACTTTTTTAGCACTAACACATCAGCACTTGTATGGCGTTTTCTACTGCCCATTTCGTACAAACATTGAGTGCATTGAATAACTCACCGTTGATTACAGTTCGCCGAGTTGAAACATTAAAGTCATCATTAGCTTCGTCGTCATCCTTGGAACAAATTTGCCTGAGGATTTCTCCGTCAGAAAGGGACTGTAAATTTTCCTTGCTTGTGTCTTGAAGCCAATCTTTTATGTCATCATTTGTCAGGGTAACATTCACTTCACATTTGCTGGAAAGCTCTTGTAAAAAATTTGAAGGCAATTTTATAGTGCAGTTAGCTTGCTCAGAATTGTTGATTTTCAGGTTTTCAGATTTAAAAGCAGGGTATTTAAGACCTTTTTCCAAGATGGTGTCACTTTGGACTTTTTTCAAGCTGTGCGCGAGATTAAAAACGACGTCTTTAATGTTTGGGTTTTTTTTTTAAAAAAAAATTTGATCCCATCAGTTTGTTTGTTTATATTTGAAAGTATAGTTCTTGTTCAAGTTGCGTGGCAGGCATTTCTTGTTGTAGGTGTTCTTAGTCAGTCGGTAGGCTAGTTCTAACTTGTTGACTCTGATGGATAATAATGCTCTTTCTGATAAGTTGGGTTCAATCGGAGGGGCCATCCACTCTTGCAATACATGTTAATATTTAGATGCATTACCGCACATAACTTTTCATTCCTTAGCAGTACGTAAGTATTACACCACATTACACAAAGTACTCTTGGATTCCTTGAATTAATGTTGCATTCCCTGAATTGCGTTCACTTTATATTCGCAATACGGCCATATTACGTCCCCACTAGACCCGCAGGAGCTCATCATGCGCCTCGTCATGGTTGACTTTAAATACATACACATGCATTGAAATAAACGTTCATGCTATGATACTCATGATAGACAAGTGTCGCAGCGAAGATTCTGGAAAATTATTTTTGCCGTGGTTAAAACCTCACATTGACCACTTCCAGTGACCTTGGCCACTTTAGGTGACCTTGACGATTTCCACCCCCGCCACGCTTCCGATCACTTCATTCATTATTATTACAATATGACATTAAAAAATAAATTTACATAAAAGAGCAGTTAAATATTTTATACATTGAAGACATCCAGTTTATCCAAATAAGGCTCAACGAATGCTCGGAAGCTTTGATTATAGAAATAATAATATCTGAAATTTCCTTCTTCCTCTGGAATTATGAAATTATCAAAACTTGCATCTTCTTATTCTGGTGCTTTTATTGCTGGTGTAATTGATGCTAAAGTCAACAAACCATGAGGAGATTTTGAGTTAAACACTGTTTCAAATTGTTCTCGATGTGGTATTTTAAGTGGATCGAATTTCAATTTTTCTAAATTTTCTATTACCTTATTATAATAAAAATCTAATAAAGCATCTTCATTTTTTCTTTCACTTCGATTGATGGGCTGGTGGCCAAGAAATACTGCAAGTCTAGTGCAGGAGAAGTATAGTGGACTAGCTGATAATTAACCAATATAAAATCCTTTACTGTTCCACTTTATTTACAATATTTAAACAGCATATTGTTAGTCCAAAGATGTCCGTGATTCAAAACGTTAAAACCAATCTACTTTTGCTTTGTTTTAATCTTCTACATATTTTCCCAAAAATTGTCCTGGACTTTCCAACTTTTTAAGAAATGTATCCATTTTCATAGCATATTTTTCCAGCACTGGCCATTCTTTGTAAATTTTAATTAAAGCGATATAGTCGTTGGTAAACCAATGATTCAAATAGTCATTATAAATTCCTTTATTGTAATTTTGAATCGATTTTGGTTCCTTTTCCACAAGGATGGAAATTTGCAATTGTTTGCATTACCAACATGCAATGCTCCATATTTAAACCATTTATTCTTTCTGGCATCAAAAAACCTTGTTTTATATCTTGAATTATCAATGTTCCAATTGGATTAAGAGTTGTAAAGAAGCAATCAGGAAAACCGGTAGTAATTTTCGCCGATACCATTAATTCTTTCATACATGGTAAAGTTTTGGCTATTATAAACCCTGGCTATTACTTGCATTTGGCAATCTTCTAATTTCAGTTTCCCAATAATGGATATAGTTTTGCAAGGTTCCTTTTACCGGAAAACCAACCACAACTAACAATAGGTTGATTATAAATAAGGTTGATTTTCTTACTGTCAGAAATTTTTCTTTAATTTTTGTTTTTAGAAACGGATTGCATTCTCCAGTTTTTTCGGAATAATCTTTTAAATCGAATTCTGTTAAATTTTTAAAAATAACTATTTCTTCGCGAATATCTCCCAGATCTTCAGGATTGATATTTGCAATTTCCTGCGTATTCTGTTTCTTCTGAAGTATCAATTTCTTCATCTGCAGCATAAAAATCCTTATCTGTGATGGAGGAGGTACGCAAATCAACTTTTATTGAGGAGTGAGGAGGCTCCAGAACATATCATCTTTCCCTTCTGTGATGTCTTCTTCATTACTAGCACTCTTATCTTACAGGTTGCACATAGTAATAACAAGTAAATATACTCTAACATTCAGTTCATTCATTTGCAGTAGGTACATAAGCATTTCAAAAATTATCTGACATTACGCATTATGCTTGTGATTTCTTCATATTAGCAAAGAATTAGCATAATTACATGACATTATTACGAATTACGCTAGTAATTTCTTCAAGTACCTCGAATTACTAAAAAAATCAAGATAATTGCGAATACATTGCAACATTTCAAGGAGTGGATGACCCCTCAGTTCAATCCATTCGCTGAGATACTTAAATTTCTCAGTCCTCTTGATGTTTTCCTGCTCTAGTAACATCTCTCTGTTTGCTTCTTTGATGTTGATGAAAAATTCTGTTTCCTCCAGCGATACTTGAAGACCCACTTTGGCAGCCTGTTTTCTGAGGCAATTTACCTGCATTGTTGCCATCTCAAGTGAATCAGCAATCAGTGCCATGTCATCTGCAAAGGCCAGGCAATCTACAACCAGTCCATCGTTCTTACATCCCAGGTATCATCTCACCTCTAAATTTAACCTTGGAATGTGTTGGTCAAGGTTTCTAGGATGAGTCTGTGGGTTTTGTTGTCTAGCCCTAGTTCCTGTAGTACTTTGTTAAGCGTTTCTATATCAATGGAATCCTTCCTAAAAGCAACAAAGGTTTTTTTGAGGATCACCTAGCGGTTTCTCATCTTGGAGTATGCAAGTACAGTTTTAAGATTGAGGATCTGTTCAACACAGGATCAGGTTTTCCTGAAGCCTCCCTGATATTCTCCCAGTTGACTATCCAGCTGATTTTCTGCCCTTGTTTGTAACGCCTTGGAGAGAATCTTGTATGTTAACGGGACAAGAGAAATTCCACGGTAGTTGTTTAAATCAGTAAAATCTCCCTTCCTGTGAAGAAGATGATGGATCAGAGCCGAATTCCAATCGGGTGGTAATTTCCCAAATGTCCTGGATGATCTCGGTTAGCTTGCCCACGGCATTGCTTCCAGCACCTTTCCACAGTTCAGCAACAATGGAGTCCTCTCCAGCTGCCTTAGAAGAAGTTGAGAAGTTGAATGACCTGGCCAACTTCTTCCAATGAAGGGGCTGTGAGTCCGGGTTTGGTGTGGTTTGTTTATAGTCGATATCTTCACTGGGTGGATCTCAGTTGAGTGGATTTTTAAAGTACTAAAGCTAAAATGTGGCAGTTGTCTTTGTCGTACTTTCATTGATTATAAGTCAGACAAGAATGAAATCTCTGGTATTAGATGATATTGTTGTGATTGTGCTAATGGAAGGCGTACTATTTGATGTTGCTCTCACATTGCAGCAATTATATATTATCTTTCCCATGCTCGATATTTGGCTAAAATAATAAGACCTGCCGAAATCTTAAGTCATCCGTTTATTGAAAAAAATTTTAACATTGTAGTAAATGAAGACAGTCAGACACAAAATTTTTAAAAAATTCCTTAGTATAAAGGAGTAGACATTCAGAAGACATTTTCTGACAAAATTTGGCGGATGACACTTTTAAAAAATACGGTAAAAAAAAAAAAAGATTTTTTTCTTTTCTTAAAAATCGGCTTTCGATCTGGGAATAACAATAGATTTTTTCATGCTTCTTACTCGTAAGTATTTGGAAAATAATCGGCGCTTATTAGATTTTAATTTGACTATGAGAAAAAAATAAAATCGAAAAAATATGTTTTTTTTTAATATCTTATTAACGGTTTGAGATAAAGAGTTTTTATCAGAATTATTTTTATTTGGTACCAAAAGGATCCCCAAAGTACGAAGGAAAAACTTCGCGGGGGCAAATTCAACACATATATCTCTTGGCTATACTATTTGTGTAAGCTAACCTGTTGTAGTTGCGTATCCTCTTGGAGGCATATCTGTCCTCTTCAGCAGAACTCATTTCTGTTGTAGCCCTGCGTTTGCTGCGAGGCATCGCACTTTAAACCACTTTTATAAATATTATTGCTAAAAAAGGACAAACATTATTAATACAGATTAGAAAAGTCATTTAAAAATGAATAATTATATTATATTTCTTTAATCTAAAATATCTAGGTATGTTCTAAATTATCTAAAATTTAGACATTAAATTAAACAATTTTATATATATATATATACATATATATATTTATATATATATATACATATATATATATATAAATTTATTTTAGGGTATAGGATACTATTAGGATATTATATATAAGAACTAAATTTAAATAAATATTCATTTAAAAAAACTGTGGGAAAAATTTTAATATGAAAGAAAATTTAAATATTTTAGCAAGAGTTCAGTTCTTATCATACGAATAGAATATTATTTTGATACTTAATTTGTGAAATTTCTGAGCTTTGTCTAGGAGGAATTTTCTTATGTTAATTCTAACATTATTCTTGTCTTTCAAATAAAAGACAAAACAATGACAAAGACAAAGCAATTAAACAGGAAATAGAATCTTCACTAATAGAAGGAATAAAATTCTTCACTTTCTACAACTCGTCATCTGAAGGGAATGAAGAGTACAAAATCAAATATTACTACAAATAGGGCCCAGATTTATATGTAAATACATATTTTTAATTTGGTCGATTATTTTCGGTCTTTATTTTGTTTTCCACACAAATTATGATATTTGAAACGAGAAAATGTAATCTTTATTTCCAAATATCATAATTTGTGTAGAAAACAAAATAAAGACCGAAAATAATTTGAATTAAAAATATGTATTTCCATATAAATCCAGGCCCTAATTATAAATATATAATACATTGAATCTCTTGTACACCCTTTCAGGTGTCGAGATTATAGGGGGCCCTTTCAGTTTTTAATATAGGTGATGTGCCACCATTCTTACTGTGATGGCTTTGCCAGAGCCACAAGAGTATGATGGCTAATTTCCTTGCACCCACGGAATTGAACCTGAGACTTACTTATCGCTTAGAAAACAATTATATTACCTATTCTAATAAGGAACCTTCCATTTTTTAGTAAATTATGGAAGTGAATGTAAGTATGAATTGTAGCTGCAAAATATAAGTTAATGTACAAATTAAGAATAACTCAATTTAGATCATATTGAATATAGAGTTTTAAATACTTATTGCCACTGAACTTTAAGACATTTATTAACGAAAGATTTATTTATATTTTCTGTAATTCCGATTCCTAAATATTTTATGTTTTATCATATAGTAAAACATTTTATGGTAGTTTATTGATCAACCTAGAGTCTAGATGTTCCATAGTCTAGGTTGCAGTATTTTAGGAATTTAAAGGTATTCAGTAGCTTGGTTGCAGCTAATAGCTTATATTTTGGGTAAATTTCACACTTCGTATGTGATCAATTTATTGTTTTTTCTCTAGTATTGTCGGACCTCTAGGTCTAGTCTAGGTCCTAGACTATGGAACACATAATAAAAGTAATTTAAATTAGTTTTAAATATTATTATAAGATTTAAAGGTTAATATTAAGAATAAAAATTAGGAATGTTAGATTGAATATCATTTTTAGTGATAGTTTAATGATAGTAAATATAAACTTTAACAACATTTAGTCTTATAATTTGTGAGCTTTATAATTTAAAAACATATCTTGTCGAATAACATTTTAAGGTTAGAATGGGTTCAGATTAATTTTAGAATGAAATTATGGGTTGAAACTTGGGGACAAATATTAAATACTAAAGGTTTATTAAAAAATAATTAAAAGGGACTAACCTAACTTACAATACAATCAAAGAAATGAAAATAATATCCAATTATTAATCTAACAATTTTATTAAATTTACATTAATTAAAATTGCAAATTAGACAGTACGTGTCGTCAGGAGATACTAAATATCTATATCAAAGTCTATAAGCTAGTTAATATTTTAAGTTTTACAGTATCTTTCTTTTGCTTGAAATAGAGTTCTGTGAAGTGAGGTTATGTATTTTATTGATAAATCACAAATAAAATAAAAATTTTGCTTACATTTGAATAATTATTTAAAAATTAAATTTTTATTTCTAAAATCTTAATTTATAAAATGCAATTCTGAAAAATAAAAAATAGAGAATATAAAAAGCACGAAAGAAATCTTCATTTCTCATATAAATTTGATTTTTTCACATTTATTATATTTACACTTTTATATAAATAAACGTAAATTTTACGCAAAAATATTATTTTTTATTTGGAAAACAGGTTATGTGAATTTATTAAAACTGACTGATCTTGTCATTCAGTTTTAAACTTTAGACAATTTACAAACTTTGTATTAGATTATAATTTAAACTTCGAAACAAGAAATACATCAATTTCTGTAATATTCAATTTAAAACAATATTACCTAGCAAACTCATAGTTTTATCAATATTGGAACAACGTTGAAACATTTCTTATAAAAAAAAAACAGTGAATAATTCTGTAATCAACTGACTATAAGTTACTTAATTAAAATTTTAAAGACAATTACTAATTAATTAATTAATTTAATATAATATATTATGTAATTTAAATTATCACATACTCTGAATTGAAAAATTCACTATGTTTTTACCACTATTTTTTGTTAAAATATTATATAACTTGTGAAGTTATATAAATCTACACACTTTACACGTCTCCAGTTTCGACTGTTGAAGAGGTCATTTTCTAGTGGATTACTAATTGATGAGATTGAATTTATACCAAAGGCTCGTTTACACGGGTAGAGTTGTGGGTAGAGTAGAGTAGCGGGTAGAGGGTACTTGCCTCGCTACTCTACAAATTTTCTGTTCCGTCACGTTTACACAGAGGATAGTTATCAGCAGAGTAGAGTACGCAATTTGCGTTTTCCGCCATTATATTTGGGCCATTGTAATTTGGTTACGTTTTTTAACTTTTAGAAGAGATTTATTTATATAGAAAACTGATTAATATTAACTGTACAGTCAGTCCCCTTCACATCAAATCACCTAACATCACTTAAATTACTCACAATTGCCCCAGAGAATGGTTTCAGAAATAAACTAATTCAAAAGTTAATGAATAGAAAACGTAACCAAATCACAATGGCCCAAATATACCAGAAAACGCAAATTCAGATAAAACTAAGCAAACGTTTTTGAAAACAAAATATACCAAGTAGTATTTACACTGTGGCACTATACATTGGCACTTTGAACAAGATTTCGGTGAATAAAAACAATTTTGATTTCATTTAGCGAAATATTGAAGTGAAATTTTTGTCCAGATGTGTACTTACCACATCTGGCATTCTGACCACCATCACTTACCACTTTTTGGAGTTATCAAATTTTGGTGTCAAACGGTAAAAATGTTCAAATAATTTTTATTTGAAATATTTTTTTAAATATAAAACTACAAATAGTGTAATATATATATATATATATATATATATATATATATATATATATATATATATATATATAATACTACCCCCGTTCCACAATAAGTAAGCTATTAATTAGACCTATTTAAAAATTCCAAAATAAGTGAGCTATTAAAAAAATTTAAGAACGTCAACAATGGAAACATTTTTAATGATTTATTTTGATACAACTACACATTAATCAAGTACAATTATAAACTGAACAAATTCACTAGATGTTTCAAGTGAATTCTGTAGTTCTTTGGCAGAATTAATGATATCGATGATGCAATTGATACTAAGCGGAAGCTGCTTTTCCCTACAAAGTTTTTCTTTAGACATATGTTTCAATTTGTAGTTGTTGTTACCTTTGTATTTCATTATGCTCTCCATAGCCATTTGTAATGTCAAAAAAATATTGTCTAAAGCGTTTCTCGATATAGACCGGAAAGAATTTTCTACTACTTGGATAAGATCATCAATATTTATAGGTGCATGTTGGTACTGCAAAGATTGTATAGAAGTAAAATATCCCAGATCTAAAACATTTAGATCGGGACTGTTAGGTGGTTGGTAACGAAACGAAATGTTCCACCCATCCATATGATATTCTTTTGTAATAACTTCGTCCGGAATGTTTGAATGGGGCCGAATGTTTGAATATTGCATTATCATGTTGAATGATGATGCTATGTTTTGAACCATTTGGCCACTTTTGTTTAATAGCAGGAATCCTGCTGGTTCCTTTACAACACAAGGCGATATACCAATCTTACCATCAAAGTATTGATTTCTCTGTTGATCAAAACGTGGATGGGCAACTGCTGCCAAAAACATTACTTTAACCATATTAGACTTGCTGGTAACTTTACGACAAGGCTATGCTTCATCAGGAAGAAGATAGAACTTTTAGTTAATTTTGGACATATAAAACCACTTTTCATCAAGGTGAATATAGTTCAACATATCTTGAAATTGGTTATTGTCGTTTACAAATGACAAACAATATTTTACTCGTTTTAATTTGTTTTCTTCCATTAGCAAAGGTTTTAGAGAATTAGAATGTCTTTTCAATTTACCATTTTTCAAGAGACGCCATGATGTTTTGGATGTTTTAGATGTTTTGGTCCAGAAAACCTCTCCTTGTAACCATTGGTTCTATCCCACGGGCAATTGAATCTCTTGCTCTTTTCCAAATCCGTTTAATTCTTGCTTGAGAGACCTTGAATCGTTCAGATTTGTAGAATTTGTAGAAATTTGTAGAATTTACCCCAAACCCAACCCCCTGGCTGCGCCCATGATGTTGGATTTACATTTTTCAAATCGTAACCATTTAATTTGAATCCACTTGACTTTAACATTATTGGTATTTACTGAAATATTGGAGGATTGTTTGTCCTTTGCTTTGCTATCCAGAGGCTCTTTTCCCCTTCGTTTGTGTTGGCCATCTCCCCTCTATCGGAGCAGTGCGTTCTTTATTGGTTTGTTGTGGTAAGCATTGCATAATGCTGACACTGATCCTTTTTCGGTACAAAAAAATATCTTTGCAGAAGTAAGTGACCCTTGACACATCTGTGCGCGAGTTTTAAAAATTCCAAATGAGTTAAGTGCGCTTACAACATTTGCAGCGCAAATATTTTATTTTTACGCAGATTACACATAATAATATAGTGTTTTGTGACGTCATTATTAATCTTTTACTTACGACATGAGTGCACTGTAACAATCTCTATCTGAATGCTTTAAAGATGTATATAACCCATTTCTGCAAAAAATTGCATTTGTAAGCTAACACAGCTTAGGCATCAGATTTGAGGTTCATTATTCGGTATGTAATAGCGTGTACGTAGGTCAGACAGGACGAAGTATTTCAACGCGTTTTTCAGAACACTTTCGTGCCTTTCGTCTTAAAAAAGACCCACGTTCATATTCTAACCATTGTCTAGAATATAATCATAAATGACCCAAAATAGATAATCTAAAAATCTTGCATAATTGCAACAAAGGCTCGAAGCATAATCTCCTGGAGTCGTAGAAATTTTCAAACAAAGCCGTAACTTTTTAATCTAGCACAATCGTCTCCAGATAAGTCCACAAATACAGACATATACCTCACCTCCACCAAAACTCTTAAGGCTCGTTCACACGGGTAGAGTAGCCAGGCAAGTACTGGGTAGAGTATAGTAATTCTACCCGTAGAAACCAGCAATAAAGTTAAGTAGAGTAGAGTAGCGGATAGAGTAGCTGGTAGAGTAGAGTACTTTACCACGGTGGGAAAGTGACTCAAACTCTACTGACCCCCACCAAAGCTATAGCATGGTTTACACGGGTATAGTAATCAGGAGAGTAGAGTATCTAGTAGAGTTCACTCTACTAGCTACTCTACCACTTTTGATTTTTTTTCGTTTAAACATAGTAGAGTACCAAGTAGAGTTCACTCTACTAGCTAATCTACCACTTTAGATTTTTTTTCGTTTAAACAAGTATGGTACAGTAGTGCTATACTATATGAAGCAAAATGGTTGTTAAGAAATTGAAGCGCAATTATTACAAAACCTAGAGTTTTAATAGCTCTGATTAGGTTTTTGATTAGCGATTGATGAGAAGATAAACCGAGAAGAAAGAATGTGGGTGAGAGAATGGCTCAAAAAAAGACATTCACTCTGAGCAACATCGCCTCTCCTAAAAAAGTTAGCCATAGAGGATCAGTTAGAATATAAACGATGTCTCAGAATGACACCAGAAAATTTTGAACAGCTGTTGAGCATGGTGAAAGACAAATTTCAACACGAAGATACGATGATGAGAGATGCTATAAAAGCTAAGGTCAAACTACAAGTTGGATTGAACTTTCTAGCTACTGGGAACAGCTATAAATCTAATTTCTTTAATTCTACATTTCTTTAGGGTCTCAAGACCTTCTTTTCCGTGTCCTTCCTCATGTCCTTGTGTCTATAGTGTATACTGCCTAAATTCCACAGACACTCTTGTTCAACAACTAAATCAACAAGTTTAATTGTTTCATCCTCCGAGAACTTAACCATTTTTAAAAGAAAATATTGCACAACAATGCACTTCAACTTAAACTCTACTGGTACTTGCTGTTGTAGGGTAGAAGATGTTTACACGGGTAGAGTGAAGAGACTAGTAGAGTGGGACTTGTGGTGGGGGTAAGTAGAGTAGAGTTCACTTTACTGCACGCAGTATAGTATTCTACTCTACTAGATACTCTGTACTCTACTCTACTCGGACAGTTTTTGGGAGTTTCTATGAGTAGAGTTACTCTACTCCCTACTCTACTCTGCCCATTACTATACCCGTGTAAACCAGGCTTAAGGCTCGTTCAAATGCGTAGAGGAGCCAGGCAAGTACTGGGTAGAGTATAGTAATTCTACCTGTAGAAACCGGCAACAAAGTAAAGTAGAGTAGAGTAGCTAGTAGAGTAGAGTACTTTACCAAGGTGGGAAAGTGACTCTACTCTACTGACCCCCACTATACCTATATTCTCTACTCTCTTCCACACTCTACCCATGTAAACAGACATGTTTGAGTAAAGAGTAAAAGAGTAAAGTGGGTTTTGTGAACAATACGCTGCGCAATCAATAAACTTAAAAATGAAGTTCACTGAGAATAGCTATAACTTGAAGTTCCACTCTTGCTTTTATCGCTCATCATCGTGCCTGTTCGTTGAATTTTGTAATTCACCATTTTTAACAACTCTTCAAATTTGTCTGGTGTCATTCTAAGACATCTTTTATATTCCAACTCATCCTCTATAGCTAATTCTTCCAGCGGAAATTATGTTTCCCTAAGGATCCCTTCTTTCAAGCCATTCTCTCATCCACTCATTTCTATCTCTGTGAGGAGGTAACTCTACAATAGCTTCAGCGAATTCACTGATGAGACCATTGTATACTCTACCAAAGGAATTTTGTAAAAACTTCTATTCATTTTAATAATCATTTTCACAAAACTCACCGCACAGCGTACTCTACTGTCTACTCTACTGATAACTATCCTCCGTGTAAACGCGACGGAACCGAAAATGTGCAGAGTAGCCAGGCAAGTGCGCTCTACCCGCTACTGTACTCTACCTACAACTCTAGTATAAAATCAATCTCATCAATTTGCAATCCACTAGAAAATGACCTTCAACAGTCGAAATTCGAGTCGTGTAAAGTGTGTAGATTTATATAACTGCACAAGTTATATAATATTTTAACAAAAATTAGTGATAAAAATGTAGTGAATTTTTTCAGAGTATATTTTATGAGTATTATATATCAGAGTATGCAATAATTTAAATTAAATAATAATTACTCATTAAATACAAATGAAATATATTTGATTAGATAGTTTTTTTATACGTTTTTATTATTTAAAGTTGGTTAGGCCGAAAAAGTTTATTTTGTTGTTGATTTCTACTACAAGAGTGAATTTAATTTTGAGATGAATGTTATTGATTACTAATTTAGAAATTGATCCCATTGACGTGCTGTACCCCTGAAACACGCTATTACGTCATCGACATATCTGTACCAAAATGAAATATGTTTACTTGTAAAATCTAATTTGAAAATGTGTTCTTCAATATGTGCCATAAATAAATCGGCTAGAAAGGGGCTTATTGAAGATCCCATTGTTAGACCCGTTGTTTGTTGATAGGATTTGTTATTAAAATTTAAGTAATTTTGGTTGACACAAGTTTCTAGACACTCATACAGCTCTGTTTTTATAAGGTGGTTGCAATTTGCTTTATCGAGTAAATTTTCGATAATTTGGCGGCATTCGTTAGTGGGTATATTAGAAAACATACTATTAACATCAAAGGATAGAAGCTTTCAGTTTATTGGGTTGTTTTTGGTTTAAGGAGGTCGGATAGGGTGAGTGATTTTTTCACAGAATACTTTGGAGTAAATTTGGTGTATTTTCTGAAGAGGATATTTAGTTTTATTGCTAATACTCTTGCTACACTATTGATATAGGAGACAACTGGTCTGATGGGAGTATTGGGTTTTTATGAAACGGTATAGCCTGGGAGCTATGGGATTCTGATTGATAATTTAAAATTTCTCAAATTCTGGGAAAAAAGTTGTAATATATTTTTACTATTTTGCGTCTATAATGATGTCATTAAAGCACTCATTTAATGTTCGTTAATGACTCGCCGAGTGCGATACAATTTTCTCAATATGTAACGGCGATTTTTGTATTTAGAAAAGGCGCAAAACGTAAAAAGGCGCGAAACTGAAAAAATAGTATAAAAAACTCGTTCATAAGACGTTTTTAGCACTTGTCCGTAAGAAAACGTGGACGCGTGCTAAAAAATCGCGCTTATTTCTTTACTCGTTCTTTAATATACTATTAAAAGACATAATTTTAAAAGTTTTCTGTTGAAATGAGATTCATTTTATTAATGTACTGTCCTGTTTCCAGAACGACAATCGAATTGGTTTTATCTGATTTTGTAAGGACTAAAGAATAGCACTTTACTCTTATTTTATTGATTATCCAGAATAATAAAGTCTTGGTTAAGGTTACGAGGGTATAATTTTAAGTGATGTGCTATTTTGGCTCGAGGTACCAGAAGTTGCGGTACTTTTCTGAACGCGATCTCTGACTCCACAATTATTGTGGACCGAGGGGTCATCCACTCCCTGAATGTTGCAATGTATTCGCAATTAACCTGATATTTTCGGTAATTCGAGGTACTCGAAGATATTACTAACGTAATGCGTAATAATGTCACGTAATTATGCTAATTCTTTGCTAATGTGAAGTACTGGGAGAAATCACAAGCGTAATAATGTCAGATAATTTTTGAAATGCCTAGATACTGCAAAGTAATGCCACGTAAAGAAGGAAATTTGAAATTTTTACTTTAAAATAATTAAATAATTTCTAATGCACTGAACGTTAGAGTATATTTACTTGTTATTACTATGTGCAACCTGTTCTTACAGGTCTTCAAAGGTACAGGCTTCTTATCTTTAAGAGTGCTAGTAATGAAGAAGACGTCAAGAATCACGTTAGTAGTATCGTCATTAAATAACAAGTGTGTTGAATTTCTATACATTTATTGAAATTGGATTGGAATACAACAAAATTACAATACTCTAAACTACTTTTCCACATTTTTGTATTATCAATATTAAATCATATCACAGTCCTGTGAAGTTAGCAACCGAATTTGCAAAAATATATTACATCGGAGTTTCTGGTAGATATGAAATACTCCGAACCGCAAAATTAACGCACCACATATACATTTCGATATTATCACACAACAAATTAAGAATAGAACACATAAACAGAATTATTTCGATAATAATTTGAATTATTTGACCTAAATAATTGTGGAGGAAAAACGAAAATCAAAAATATGGTTTATTTAACAAAATTATGAAAAAGAAGTATTATTAATATACACACGAATACAGATTCTTTTGAAACGTTTTTGGCCTATCAATAACTAGTATTAGCACCTCTAGATGTTATTACAGCCTGCCATCGCCGTGGCATACTTTTAATTAGATATCTAATCGTTTCTTAAGGGATATCTTCCCATACGCGGATAAGATTTTGCATCAGCTCGCCTAAGCTGCTAGGTGATGGATGTTGACTTCTTGTCTTCTTGACTTGACAAAGATGCTCTATTGGGTTCAGGTCTGGACTGCAGGCTGGCCACTCGTGAATATTAACATAATTTAAATATTCAGTAAGAATATGTGCCGCATGTTGCCTAGCATTATCCTGCATAAGAACGAATCCATCTCCAATGTAAGATGCAAAAGGTACTACAAAATGTTCTAAAACGTCTGTTATGTATCGTTCAGAAAGCAGTCCACCATCAGCAATCAAAAGCTCTGTGCGAGCTGTTAAAGATATTCCACCCCATACCACCACTAAGCCACCTCCATATAAAATGGTTTCTCGAATGTTACAAGCGGAATATCTTTCGTTTGGCCTTCTGTAAAAGGCGATCAGAACTTACAAGGCAAAACCTTGACTCATCTGAAAATAATACCTGCTCCAAATCATAGATTTCCCAATCCAGATGCCTCCTGGCAAAAGCCATTCTGTTTCTTCGATGGTCTACAGACAAATCTGGGACCAGTAGCTGCTACCCGAGGTCGTAAATTTGAAGCACGAAGTCTTCTTCTTACGGTATCTTGACTAACAACAGTGCCATGATCCTCAGGAAGTTGTATTTGGAGACTTCGTGCAGTAGAGAACCGTTCCCTCAGTGTTCGAAGCATTAAAAATCGGTCTTCCATGGTATTAGTAGCTCGTGGTCTGGCTTGACCAGGTCGTCTAGCGTGATCTTTCTTCTCTATAAACCTCTGCAGAACCCTACTGACTATTGTATGAGACACTCGATATCTTCTACAAAGTTCGCGATTTGTTAGTCCTTCATTGGACAAAGTAACAATTTCAACACATTCATCACGATTTAAATGTTATATAGCACGTTGCATTGCCAACAGATGTATTTCACAAATGACAATTATCGTATCTATTGATAAAACAAGTGAAAACCAATATTAGAAGCGAGGTTTAATTATTGGAAAACCTTACTACTTATGAAAAGCTGCTATTACTTCGAGATTAAATAAAGAGGACAGCTAAAACCTACCAAAAGGCATGGCAATAAACATTATTATTATACTTGTAATTGATGAATCGGAAAACACATACTACCTCTGTTCCATAATAAGTGAGCCATTACCGTTTTATATTTTTTCCATAATAAGTGAGCCATTACCGTTTTATATTTGGTTCAACTTCATCAGGCAGAAGATAGATGTTCTGCTTTACTTTAGTGATATAAAACCACTTTTCGTCAATGTGGATGTAATTCATTAAATCCTCAAACTCGTCATTTTCTTTCACAAACGACAGACAATAATCCAGACGTGATACCTTGTTATCATCCTTTAAAGGCGGTTTCAAGGAATTGAAATGCCTCTTAATTTCACTATTTTTTAGAAACCTCCATGCGAGGAAGGAGGAATTTCAACTGCAACTGATAACGACCGCAATGTCCCCCTTTTTTTGTGATCAACTAATCGAATATTGTCAATTATTTTCCGACCCGACTTTCCTTTCTTGTTAGAATCAACATTCATAGGCGTATTTTCATCCAAACCACAAACAGAATCATTACCTTGTTTCCATATTCTTTTTATAGTGGCTCTTCATGTTCTGAATTTTTCAATTGCCAAAATCACCGCTCCCTTTTTCAGCCGTCCATTTTTATGATGTTTCAGTAAAAACTGAATAATAGCCGTTCGTTTTTGGTTGATTAAATTTGGTCTTCTCATCGTTTGAAACTTCCGGCGTTAGAAAACTGTCGCTTAAAAAATCGAATGTTAATTGTTGCTTTTGAACTGTCAGATATTTTGACGTCTATGGCACATGTTATTAGGAATTTGGTGTATATTAAGAATATCAAAATAGAAATTGAAAAAATAACTAAGTGTCCATAAGTTTGAAATAAAACTCAAATGGCTTACTTGTTATGGAACAGAGGTAGTATTATTTTTCGAAATAAATCAGAATGTATAAGTGGTGCGTTAATTTTACGGTTAAGTGTAGTTCTAGAGTACTAAAAAATGGAAAATACCAAAAATGAGCTAGCAACACTTTTGAGAAAAACTGTGCGTTTTTGACATATTACTTCACCTCGACCATAATTCTGGAGTACTTGATCAATTTTGCAAAAAGTTCTGCAAAAATTGACATTTTGCAAAAAAAAAATTGAAAATTGCAAAAACAGTTCTTTTCGCGGATCTAAATAGCACCCTAAGAGTTCTATCGAAGATCCCTTTGACATTTTTTGATCAAAACCTTGGTTCAAAAGATATTTTCAATAACAAGGGACCCATGGTTTTGAATGAAAATTTAAAAAAATCGCGCAACAGTTATGTTTGCAGTTCCTGATAGAGCTCCTAGAGTTCTATCGAAAATCCTTATAACATTTTTCTGTGAAGTCAAATATTGGAAAGATATTCGAAAAAAAGTTCACTAATGAAGTTCGAGTTCAGCAATGAATTGCAAAAAAAAGTGGCGCAACAGTTCTGTTCCTATGTGAATTCGTTGGTTTACTGTAAAAAATATGCACATTTTCTAACTAAAATTTACTAACTAAAAGTATTTACTACAAGCTCGGCGCGTGGATTTTCGTGCGGCCGACAAAGGAGAAAGCCGATCTATTCGCCGACAAAGCAGAAACATTCAAAACGCCGCTCGGTCGCCCAGATTTTTTTTTCTTTTTCACTCGTCACATCCATCGGTGAAGTTTAATTTTTCACATATCTTTCAAATTTTCAACTTTACAGAAAAATTTTATAAGGATTTTCGAAGATAGAACAGAGTTGTACCAGGAACTTCAAACAGAACTATTGCGCGGTTTTTTTCTTTTTTACTACGTCGCATCGGTTAAGCTCAATTTTTCAAAAATCTTTTCGACTTTTTTAACTTTACAGTAAAATTGGGATTTTTACAATAAGGATTTTCGATAGAACTCTAAGAATTCTACCGAAAACTGCAAACAGAACTATTCCGTGAGATTTTGCACAAAGTACTCTAGAACTATTTGATATCTACCAGGAACTCCGATGTAATATTATATTTTTGGAAATTCGGTAGCTAACTTCATAGGACTATATATTACTAATAAATGTTAAAATTTTATTATTAATATTATATTACCTAATTTTAAATCAATTTCACTTTATTTCAAATGGCTTTCTATTATGAGGAGTTTAGTAGGTGCTCACTGTCCTACTCAGTGATGCCAACCCGT
Organism: Phosphuga atrata; assembly: GCA_944588485.1. NCBI lineage: Eukaryota > Metazoa > Arthropoda > Insecta > Coleoptera > Silphidae > Phosphuga > Phosphuga atrata. The sequence continues at coordinate 34,108,242 of OX155899.1, forward strand.
ACAGAATTTTCCCCCTAACACCAACTTCAATTCCCCCTACATTTCGATTAAAAACCCCTAAAGTTTTCATTGTTCACCTTGTTTGAGAGGTAATTTAAAATGTAAATTGAAAATACTGTTAGGTAGTTAGCTAATACTATTAGGTAGTTAGTAGTAAGAGCTTTTGTATTTATGTGGGCGTATTTTACACTTTTACGCACATTAATTTATGAACTAATAATAGTAATGATAACAACAATGAAATAAAACGATTTTTATATTTTGTTTTTCAACTTTCCTTTTCTTTATATACATCTATTTTGCTTCATCATTTTCTTTTCCTACATTCTTTTTTGCTTTTTATACTCTTCTTTAGTTAACTTTTCTTTTTAATGAACCCCCTAAATATTCCCATAAATAAATGTACCCCGTAAAAAAACCCCTTTACACCTTGGTACCCCCTAAATTTGGTGGTAAAAACCCTAAGTTGGCATCACTGGTCCTACTGCAGCACGGCGCATTACGAGGCGCATGGTGAGTTCATGCGGGTGTAGTGGGGAGGTAATGTGGCCGAAATGCGGCCGTAATACGTTCACATTATATGAACGTAATTCAGGGAATGCAAGAGTAGTTCAAGGAATGCAAGAGTACTTTGTGCACTGTGGTGTAATACTTACGTAATGCTAAGGAATGCAAAGTACTGTGCGGTAATGCATCTAAATATTAACATGTATTGCAAGAGTGGATGGCCCCTCGTTGTGGACTTATCGGATTTGGTATTGATAAATAGGGTGTAGTTGGGGTTTTGGGAAAGGAAAGATTGTACTGTGGGACTGAACGTAGCTTTCAAGAAATTGATGAATTTAGACACTAGATTGGGTTTTGAATTTATTCTGTAGGGCCCTTTTTCTTTTCCTTTCCTTACCCCCCCCCCCCTTTTTCTTTTCTTTTAATTTGAAAATTAGTATGGTTAACTTTACTACACATTTTCGCGATCAAAATTTACTGTGTGTAATTTAAACACTAATTCTGAAAGTAGTATCTAAAGGTAATGTTGAACATCTCTATGAAGATTTGTGAAGATTTTGAATTTCAGATCTAATCCATGTGCGTAAGACTGATTTTATGGCTGATTTTGCGACCGAAGACAATAAAAATATTTTCTCGCGTTGAATGTTTTTTTTTTACACTTTTCCCAGTAAGAGCAGATTGAACAGCTTCCTTTCAACGAGATAAACGAAAAACGTGTTCATAACTTGACATTAAATAATCTTGAAAACAAATCGATAGATATAGAAAATGTTAGCCGTTTAGTATTCAGGGCTAAACGAGTTTTCAAATGAGGTATAACTTACCCCACCGTGTCATTTAAAATTTTATTGGTTGTGGTCCCAGCGCGAAGGGGTTAAGTGATTTGTTTGTTAAGTGACATGTTAAAAATTCTTTATTTAAAAAACAGTTTTAACATTTTTAAATAAATTTTTATATCCCTCTCATTATAATTTTAAATATTTTTTATCAAATTAGTTCAAAACCAAAACTTCTAACATTAAAATATAATTACTCCACAAAATAAACATGAGTTTTTAATACATAATAAACAAAAATGTAACTAACCTCTTTAAATATTTATGAATCAATAATTATATATTTTATAAAACAATACCTTTGTAAGCATTCCAAATATCAAAAGAGATAATTAATAATATATACTAAGCAAAGATTTATTACCATAGTCTTGGTTTTATGTCTCCTTTCGGCTTTTTTGTTTTTTATAAATAATAATTTTATAAAGATTAGATTATATCTAATATCATTATTTACAAAATTGATATAAACACTGAAAACAGTTTTTTGGCTATAGACTGTCTATATTAATTGAAGACTATGAATTGTTATAAATTAAATAAATGAAATATTTCATAAAAATATAAAATTTTGATATACATCCAGAATGGTGAAAGATTACTAATATTTACAAATGAAATCGATGCATCCACTTGACACTAAATATAGAAGATTTATGTGAGGCATTGAGAGATTTGTTATGTGTGATCACCTGTAAGATAACAAATAAATAAAAAATTAATCGGGTACTTCATCCACTGAAATAGATGGTATCTCTGTTATGAAAAGTTCAAAATAATATTTAAATTTCAGTTCAGTTTTTGCTTTTTAAAATGGACTGGTCAAAAAATGAACTGTTTATAAACTGTTCCTCCAGAAATTAATATGCTCATCACTATACTGTAGACCATATACACCAAATAAAATACAAATAAAACCCCATGGTTCCGTCCAGAAGTCAATGAAAAAATGAGAGAAGAAACAAGCTTACCTCACATACCGAACATTAGGAACACCAAAATCATACAACGAGTATCGACGGATCAGGAATAAAACAAAAGAATTAGTAAGACTGATCAAAACTCAGTACTGGGAAATTTTTTCAAATCGCATGGAAAACGACTTCTATGGACTTCAAACAAATATGGCGATTAATTAGATCACAGAGAAGAGAGGTCAATCAGTTGGTTGAAACGACTCACATAAACAAAAATGACTGGGTCAACTACTTAACTGACCTATATAGAGCAGAAAACATAGAAGAGGAACTGGGCACACCAGAAATAGTTATCAATGATAATTCCCAAATTGATACACCCGACGTGCAACTGCCACTGCAAAAGCTAAAAACAGGAAAAGCGCTGGACAAGAAGGAATAACGAATGAACTGCTCAAATACGGCGGACAGAAACTCACACAAGAACTGACAACCCTAATCAGAAAGATTCTCTATCACCACAAAAACCCAGATGAATGGCGGATCAGCACCACTATCCTTATGTTCAAAAAGGGGGATAATATAATACCTTCGAACTACAGAGGAAGAGAAAAACCTCTTGAGCACCACATTGAAACTGAAAACAAAAGTAATAACGAACGAAATTAACAGCATCACCTCACTGGCAGATGAACAGCAGGGATTTAGGTCGGGAAGGTCTTGCACGGACGCCGTTTTTTGTCATAAGACAAGTAACAGAAAAGTCGATCGAATACAAAAAGCCAGCCTACATTTGTTTCATCGACCTTACGTTTAAAGAAAAGACGTTTTACATCTTCTTTACTACAGACAAATCCCACACAACCTGATAAAAACTATAGAGAACATATATACAGCAAACCAAATGCAGGCAAAGTCAGACGGAGAGCTCACCGAACCCATACCAGTTGATGGCGGTATTCGTCAAGGGGAGTTATTAAGCCCGCTTCCCTTCAACATCATCATGGATGAGATTATACAGAAGGTTCGCTTATTGAGAGGATATAAAATGGGAGATGAAGTGGTAAGAATTTTGTGCTATGCCGGCGACGCCGTGCTGATAGCAGAGAACGAAGACGACTTACAGGGACTCCTACACTCATTCAACTGTACAGCTAAATCTCTTAACATGATAATATCTCCCACAAAAACGAAGTGTATGACAACATCAAAAACACCATTGAGATGTAAATTGGAGGTGAATGGAGCAGTTATTCAGCAAGAGATGAAATTTAAGTATCTTGGCATGGAATTCTCGGGCTTTGGCGATGTTGAGGCAGAAGTAAGGGAACAAACAACGAAAGCATAAAATATAGGTGCAATAAAAACATAGGAATTGAGGCCAAGACTAGAATCTATAAAACAACAATAAGACCCATCATAACAGGGCGCAGGAGCGTAGGGCGTCCTCTAACGAGATGGAGCGACAACCTGAATGCAGAGCAATAGGCAAGGCAAGTTGACGAAGAATAAACAGGCGATTCGCCTAAATCAAGAAGGAAGAAGAAGAAGACTATACTGTAGAAATCTGTACTTGTAATATAGTCTAGACCAGTTGTTAGCAACCTACATACTCATATACACACACACACACACACACACACACACACACACATATATATATATATATATATATATATATATATATATATATATATATATATATATATATATATTTAGTCCTCTCCACATGTCACTGAAATTGAAACAATAATATGCTATAGTAAACTTGGGAAAAATTACATGACATTACATTACTGAATATTACTGACAATATTACTGTCTTAAAGTTCAACTTTTAAAGCATCATACTTTTAACTGATTATACAATTCCAAATTTACCTCAGTTAAACAATTGTTATATGGATTTATAATATATTTCATCATTGAGAAAGCTTGCTTAAAGCACAAATGCAATATTTTCAAGCATGAACAACTGTCTGGAAATTATTTCTTTCAAATTTTGAACATTTGTGCTACCATTTTATATCTATTGAATACTACACAGATTCATGATATACAAAAAAAGACAGAACCAGGCACTAAGAGGAATTTTAAATTGTGATAGACACATACAAGTATTAAATATATGCTGGAAAGGACGGAACTATTTAGTATCAGACTATTTTTACTAACACTATGGTTGTTATATATAAAATAAAACATGGGTTATGACCACACCATCTACTAGAAGATTTAACTTTCATTCAATTACGTAATATCCATTACGAAACAAGATCAAGAGGAAATTTTGATGTTGACACTCTTTATACTTCATATAGCCAAAATAATTTATTTTACAAAGGACTAATTGAATTTAATAAGTTACCAGATGATGTAAAAATTAGTAAATCGCTTTTAGCCTTCAAATAGCAAACCAAACTAGAAATTATTCTATTGAGCATACTGATATATGGATAATTATTTTTGCTTTACTTTTTTGTATTTTATAGTTTAATGTAAATTTTGGTCTACATATGTTTGCTTATATGTTTAATTATTTATGCTTATATATTATGCTTTACATATGTATGCATATATAGTATGGAAACTTTAACTGGAGAGATATTACACTGAGAATATGAAAGAAAGTATTGTTTTTTCTTGCTCTCATTTCTATGTATATGCTGTTTGTTTATCTGTTCCCAGAAATGCCCAGCCACCTCCTACCTTTTTTTTTTCAAATGGAAAGATATGTCAAATGACACCTTGTTTGAAAGATCTCTTTGCAAGGAATACTACATACTATTTATTTCTTGAATAATTTCCAAACCCACGTGATAAGAAAAAGAAAACCAATTTTATAACTTGATTATTTTTATTTTTATAAACTATTTAATGCAACAAATATTCAAAATGTGCACCACTTCTTTTTTGACTGTGCAAATGCTTGAAGTGCAAATCGAAGATATCATGCATCTCTAATGTTTTGTAACATTTCTGGTGTGACTTGCCGTATTTCATGCCTAATATGTTGCTTAAGGTCTTCAATGTCGTTCAGTTTTATTACATACATCTCACTCTTGAAGATATCCCCGCAACAAAAAAATGGGGAGTAAGATCTGGAGATCTCGCCGGCCATTCAATGTGACCTCTTCTTCCAATCCACCTATTGGGAAAAATTTCGTCTAAATATCTACGAACGATGGCAGCATAATAGGGTGGAGCTCCGTCCTGTTGATACCATATTCGTTCATCAGGTAAATCCGGATCTAACGGATTTGGAAATAAAGTGGCTAACGCTGATATAAGGAGGAAACGTAATGAAGAAACGAAAGATATGTTGTTCCATCAAGATTACCATTGAAGAATACTGGTCCTACAAACTGATCACCTATTATTCCAGCCCATACATTGACTTTTATCGGGAACTGAGTATGAGTTTCTGACATCCAATGAGGGATATGGTCACTCCAATAACGACAATTCTGACGATTAACGTCACCATGTAAGGTAAAAGTATTTTCGTCGGAAAAAAGAATTGATACTAATGTAATTTGGAAATCCGGTAAGCCAGCGTCTTGTAAGGATGCAGCTTGGCTTATCTAAGAATTTTCAGGACAGTAGTATGTCTAATCTCATTGTCACTGGCCAGTTGCATGGCTGGAGTCACCAGATTATCCTGAAGGGTTAATAATAAGTTTAGTCTGGTATCTGGTTTCTTTTTTTTTTTAGTCTGGTAACAGTGGGATTTCGCTTTCTGGGCACAACCCTGACATGACCAAATTGTTGTATTGTGTCTCAATTTTGCTTATGGTACCTTGGCCAATGGGTAGTATATCCCTATGCTGTTCTCGAAATAACTGAGCAACTTCAAGCTGTCTTCATCTTCAGTTACCATAACCGATCATCATCAGAATCTCGATACAGAGATTTTCAGTAAATACAGCATTTTAGAAACTACTTTAACAACTTGTACGTGACTGCTTTGGTGACTATTATTATCACTAGTAACTAAGCAACATGGTTCCAAAGGACATGTCTCCAATCAAAACACTGTTTCCAATCAAAACACATGTCAAAAACATACAACTTTCCACTCAAATGTGTTCAATGTAAAAGTGATTTTCTTTTCTTTATCACATTGGCTTTGAAAATATTCAAGAAATAAATAGTGTGTTGTATTCCTTGGGAAGAGATCTTTCAAATGAGGTGTCACTCAACATACCTTTTCATTAAAAAAAAAGGTCAGAGGTCTGGGCACTTCAGGGAACAGATAAACAAACAGCATAGATATAGAAATGAGGGCAAGAAAAAACAATAATTTTTTTGCAAAATTTTGCAAAAATTGCCTATATTGAAGTTATTAATTTTTTTCTAGTTAAAGTTTCTAAACTGTATGTATGTGTGTATGTATGTATCTACATATGTGTGTAAGTTATGTAGTGCTTTTTTTCAGATTAGTATGTATAAATATAAAATGTTAAATTAAATTAAAATGTTAAATTGATATAAGCTATTAATAAATATTATTATATTATTATTAGTTTATATAGGAAGGTGTTTACTAGAGAAATGTTACAATAAAAAATGTCATATTAATATTTAGATTCAATTTGTAATAATGGTGAACCAATCCAACCGTTTAGACGCACCACTTAAGTGGGTGCATGAAACTTTCATTGGGGGTTATGTCATGCAAATGCAAATTTTCACTAATTCCACTGTTTGGATGACTAGTGATTTAAATAGTGATGAACCTCAAGAATATTACTTAGTCAAAATAACTTGTACTAGATTGTAATATTTCTCTATTAAAATATGAATTTGAATATAGACACTAATTGAAAGATCTGGATTAAACATTTACAGTAACATAGTGTTAATAAAATACTAGTGTTAATAATATCATTTAGTGAACTTTTAAACATTACAAATTAGTCTAGATCAGATAGGATTTAAAGAAAGTTTCATTTGTTTTAAACATTCAGGTGTAATATAGATAATTGTATAATTATAATGAAAATTAAGAATTCCTTATAGTTATAATATGGAATAAAACATATTATTAAAGAGCTAAAAAATGATAAAGCCCCAGGAGAGGACTCTATAGCAGCAGAAATGTGGAAAAACGTAGATACCAAGACAGTCCAAAGTCTACATAAAATAATACAAAAGATTTGGGAAACAGAAGAAATTCTGAAAGAGTGGGGAACAGAAGAAATTCTGAAAGAGTGGCAAATAGCTATGATCCATTCAATACACAAAAAAGGAGAGAAAACGGATGCAAACAACTATAGAGGAGTTTCATTACTATCAGTAACATACAAAATCATATCCAAAGCATTACAAAACAGATTGGAGGTCCTACTGGACCCACAATTAGGTGACTACCATGGAGGATTCAGGAAAGGAAGATCCTGTGCCGAACAGATACTAAACCTGAAACTCTTAATAAGGTACAGAAGACTAAGGGCCAAAGATATACATGTGACATTCATGTATTTCAAAAAAGCATACAACTCTATAGTTAGAAAGACACTATTTAATACCCTGGAGGAATTCGGAGCTGATGACAAATCAATCGCAATCACAAGAAAAACCCTAACAAACACCAAGTCAAAGGTAAAATTTATGGGACAGATATCAGAACCTTTTGAGAACAATACAAGAGTGAGACAGAGGGATGGGCTCTCCCCACTATTCTTTAATTGTGTACTGGAGAAGATAATGAGAGAATGGAGGAAGAAGGAATTCCCAAATTAAAAATTGGAAGAAAGAAGGATAACCTTGAAATAGACTGATTCGCTTTTGCGGACGACCTGGCCTTGTTATCAGAAAACATGGAAGATTCTAGAAGTCAAATCAATATACTGAAGGAGCCGGCCGAGAAGGCTGGATTACAAATATCATATGAAAAGACAGGATATTTGACAAACAGAAAAGATGCACCAAGAAAGATCACAAAAAAATATGGTAGAATCAAGAGGGTCAAGTTCAAACACCTGGGAGAAATAATCCAACCAAACGCCCTGGACAAAGAAGCAGTCTTTGCAAGAGCAAGAAAAATGGAACTGGCATTTTAATTAACAAAAAAAATATATATATATATATAATAAAAAGTCCATATCCATTAACACAAAACAAAGATACTACAATACAGTTATTAAACCAGAAGGCCAGACAACCAAACACCAAAAGCCACCAAACATAGCCAGACAAATAGAGGAGATAGAACAAAAGGAGAGAAAGATTATATGGAAAATCCTGTGACCAAAATACGAAGATGAAAAATGGAAACTGAGAAGCAAGAATGATCTACAAAAAAAAAACAGAAAAAATAACAAACACAATGAGAAGAAGAAGAGTAACCTTCTACGGGCATTATATTAAATAAGTCAAACTTGAACTGTAATGTAATTTTTGGTTATTAAGATATGTATCTGAGTGATACAAATTGAAACATCTAGATCAGTGGTTCTCAAACTGGAAAAACTTACTTAAAACTCTTAAAAGAAAATTACATGAGGAGGTAAAGGTCTGGGTCTTTAAAACGGAAAGGTGATGAACTCACTGAAGCTTCTGAAGCGACTGATTCAATGACAACCAGCATCGTCGGAGGAGACGAAATATCCCAGCAGACACGAGTCTAAATCATTCAATTTGGTTTGCCTCAGTTCGCGAAAACGCAACTCACGACCAAAAGATTATCCGAGGAAAAATAAGGAAATATGATCCTACTTCACATTGTTTGGCTTTGTTTCTGTTGGGAATGAACAAGCACCGGAAAGGCAATGCGGCAAAAAAGACATCTGGAATGCAAACAATCTGATTTAGTACATAAAAGTGAAGAAATCTTCTAACGCCGCGCTTTATCTCTTCAGGCAGGGTCATCCATGGCGGAGAGAATTTTTAAAAATGAAAATGCAACTGAAGCTTCATTTATTGTCAGTTCACACATAGCACAATCTGGAAAGTCCCATACTATTGCCGAGACACTGATTAAACCTTGCGTGAAGGATGTTGTAAGATGAATTTTAGGTCCAGACATGGCCAAGAAGATTGATACTGTGCAGCTGTCAAATAGCACTATAATCAAACGAATTTACATAATTTCAGAATCTGTGGGAAACAAGCTTGTAAGAAGGTTGAAAATTTGTATTTTTTATAGTTTACAGCTTGATGAAAGTACCGACGTTGCGGGACTTGCTGTTGTATTTGTAAGGTATCCATTCGAAATGCAAATAAAACAAGAACTTTTGATGAGTAAATTGCTTGAAACTTACACCATTGGCAAGGAAATTTTCAAAGTTATCAACAAATATATACAGAACTATGTTTTGAAATAGAGCAAGTGTGCGGCTGCAATGGTTTGAAAAGTAAAGGGAGCCATTTCTAGAATGAAGCAAGTGGTAAACAATGCCACTGTGTCATCCATCGACATTCTCTGGCAACTAGAAGGATGCCGCAAGTTTTAAGTCGTATTGGATGGTGCTGTGAAGATAATTAATCATGTTAAAAGCCCGCTTCAAGCACGTCTTTTAAAATTGACGGCCGAAGATTTGGGTAAGGCTAACTTCCAATTTTATTTTAGCCAGACTATTTGAACTAAAAGATGCACTAGTAGTTACATTTACAGAAGAGCCTTTTATCCAACAACTCTCTGATGTCGATTGGCTGCTTAAATTGGGATACCTTTCCGACATCATTGAAAAACTATATGAAACCGCCACTTCTCTCAATGTTGCATTCTCAACATACGCTTACATTAAAAACAGGTACAGGAAGGAGCAATCTCTCTGTATCAAGTGATTTGAGGATGAAATTAACTTCCAATAAACTTAAAGGAAATAATAAAAAAAATCTTCCAAACAATTTTGTTCAACCCATTAAAGATAATTGAGCATAAATTTGTATTGTTTCTTTCCCCTAAGTTTTCAAACCATTTTTAGGGTAGCTGTGCAGCAAAATTTTTGTAGCCTGACAAGGGTGCCGTGAGATTTTTTTGGCTCGATAAGGGTGCCGCGGCAAAAAAAGTTTGAGAACCATTGATCTAGATTAAGCATTTAAAGTTGTATAGTATTAATAACAAACTAAACTGTATGATTTAGTCAAGTTTTAATTATTGCAAATCAGTCTAGATAAGTCAAGATGTAAAGTGAGTTTAAATTATTATTTTGTAAATTAATGTGTATGGAAAATAGATATTGCCTAATTATAAATTAAAAAAATTCCTTATATTGATTATAATTAGGTGTAAAACATTTTATAATAATTTGCACAGGAATACTTTGAATTAATAGTGATTTAGATAGTTAATATGTTAGAAATAGACTATGGTTGAAAATTTTATGTTCAGATTAAATTGTGTTTAAAATCAAATAAAGCTATGAAAATTTGGTTTGAATAATTGTTTTTTTATATATTTTTTGAATTAAATTGTTGTCATTATTAGAAAATGTTTTGTCAAAAAATTAGATGTTGTCAATTTTTTGTGGAAAGGTTTTGGTAGATTGTATATTGAGTTTGAAGTTGGAACAAGTTAATATTCATTGAAAACTAAAAAAAAATAAATTCTCTGCATGATTACCTGACTAATTTATCCAGTGATGGTTAAATGTGTAATGGATTCACCCCTCCCAACATGAGATCTTCGATACACTAAATTTTTCGACGACTAGATACTTCGAAATTTACACAATCTCATTAAATTAAAAACCATCTGTCTCGACTAAAATTAACAAAAAAAATAATTTTTATTTTCACCTAGAACTTGACTCGTGCTCTGTTTGTCTACTGGAAATATCAGCTGGGAGCATGATTTAACCTTGAACTAAAACTAGGGTTTTTCGCTTTACAAGTGACACGTCTCCACGTGTACCAACACAACTCTCGATAATAATAATAAATAATGCGCAGTTATGAACAGAAGGTTAAATTTGAAATAGAAAAGTTACAAACAAGTTCGCCTTTACGAATACAACAAACAACACAGTCTTAATGAATAAAAAATAATTCAAACAAGGAAATAATATTACTGTAAGAATGTTTATTCAACTCTCACATTGACTTTCATTTTGATCTATTTATAATTTTTTTTTTGTTTATTTTATGTTGTTAGTTTCATTAAAAAAGGGGATTTTTGTGTTTTTGTTTCGTCTTGGTTATCATACATTGTTATTATCAGTGAATCACCAATATCAATATCTACATAATTATAAGAGCAGTGAGTGAAAGACTTTTGAAATTGTCACAATGGAAACTATGGAGATCGGACAACAGATTGATCATAACAAAAAGGTTTTGTATCAACTTAAGTCTCTCTTTGAGGGGAAGATTGACGAAGAGATTATTGAATCTGTGGCTTACGAAACAGAATATAATGGTGAGAAAATTTGCTTGATTTTAATATATCAAATAATTTATTATATTTATATTAATGTAAATATTGTTAAGTTCAGGTACAAAACAATAAGTTTTTCTAAATTTTGGTACAATGCTAATAGAATTTCGAGGTGCCTAGATAAATGCAATTCCATTTGTAATCTATTAATAGACGGTTGCATTTCTAAAAATGTGCATCTAGGTTTAAATATGTATTAAGCTCAACTATCGAAATTTTGTTGGTGTAAATTGAATTATAATCTACTATATTTAATTATGAAAGAGTAAGATTACCAAAGGTTTAAATTAAAGTATTATTTGAATTAATGCCATAATTTTAGAGCAATGGACTAGGGTTAAATAGTACAGTTATTGGTCAGTTGACAATGATTAGCCATATTTTCAAGACTATATAACAATGATACAATATTTTGGTTACATAATTGTTTATTTATTTATTTACACGAATTGGCCAACTACCCAGACAGGGTGGAATGTTGCAGGAATGTTGCAGCAATGTTCCGAAGCCAGCACAACATTCCGAATGTTGCAGCAACATTCCTGAATATTCCAGCGGCAAAGTTTCAATGTGAATGTTGCAGCAACATTCATTCCAGTGGCAATATTGCAATATTGCAGCAACATTCCAATTGCAATATTGCAATGTGAATGTTGTAGCAACATTCCTGCAACATTCCAGTTGCAATATTGTAATGTGAATGTTGCAGCAACATTGTTACAACATTCCAGTGGCCACATTGCAATGTGAATGTGGCAGAAACATTCCTGCAAAATTCCAGTGGCAATGTTGAACTACTTATGTATTGTACAACTTATGAACTATGTCCAAGACATGTTGTCAGTGCATGGTGCTTATCTTTAACAATTACAAAACTGGATAACATAGCCGAGGAACATGGATTCTCACATACAATATCAATTATTTTGAAACATCTAATAATAAAATAGATTTGATTTGGTAACACTTTCACGATATTTTGTACCTGATAAATGTTTTTATCTACCAGCATCACCTGTCATGAAAGTTACAGCAGTTTAAATAGAGTCCATTAATTTGTATTGATTTATACTGTACAAATAATGTGTCCCAAAAGTCTTGGAATCCACTCTTGCCATGAATTTGAAGAAGTAGGTCATTTCTTAATTCAGATACATAAAATTAAACAAATTATCAAATGTCATTTTTAAGTAGCTGTCAGTAGTCTTGAGGTTATGTCGCATTGTTGTTAGTGTTAAGTTCAACAATTTCATTAGTTATAAATAAAATGCCTTCTCATAAATTTAACACTGATTTATTTTATAGTGTTGTGAATTATAAAATTAACAAAGAAGAACAAACATTACAACAGATGTTGAATGTGTTGTCTTACTTAATTTATTTAATTTAAAAATGTTTACAAAAGAGCAGAAAACTTTTATTGTTGAAAGTTATGGTAGACGCCTGGAAAATGGTGAATGGGATTACAGTATCGACCTGTGCATTGAAGAATTTAGGAAACGTTTCCCTATTTTTGAATTATTTAGGAATCAGTTTAGATGGCAGGTATTACGATCAGTTGATTGCTTTCAAAGTACTGGTAACATTAGCAACAAATCAAGAAGTGGCAGGCCTCGTATCAATAATGTATAAGAATATTATAAACAATATCAGAAATGCAGTCAAAGACGAACCTACCACTTCAATTAGGAGACTAGCTTAACAATTGAATTTAAGTTGTACTACCACTCACAGGATTATTCGTAAAGATCTTCACATGAAACTATATAAGTTGCAAATGTACCAAGAACTTTTACCATTCGATTATAATAAGAGTGGCCTACTGTTGGTGGTTCAATGAAAATATGAACGACAAAGTGTTAAATTGAACATTTTTCACTGATGAAGCCTGGTTTCATCTAAACGGATACATTATTTCCCAAAACATGCGCATGTGGTGTTGACAACCCACATTTTTTTAGAGAGACCCCACTGCATCCAATCAAAGTAGGTGTGAGGTTAGCAATGTCAAGACGCAGAATTATTGGTCCAATATTTTTTTATGGTAATTTAAATGCTGCCACTTATACAGCCACTATTCTGCAACAATTTTTTAATGAACTTGATGATGATGAACTCCAAAATAGCTTCTTCCAACAAGATTCTGCTAGACTGCACATCGCCCATGAAACATTTAATTATCTTAAGAAATTCTATGACGAGAGGCTAATACCACCCACTTCCGGTTCCCACCTCCGTTTCCGGTTCCAAAATTTTCACTACTTCCGGTTCCCACCCCCCATTTCCGGTTGCAAAAATTTTCACAGTTCCAGTTCTCACTTCCGGTTCTGGAAGTGGGGTGGGAACCGGAAGTGCAAGTGGGAACAGGAAGTGTGAGTGTGAACCGGAAGTGGAGGTGGGAACCGGAAGTGGGGTGTTAACCGCAAGTGGGAGCGAGGTGGGGGGCCGGATGTGGAGGTAAAGGGTCCAGAACGAACCATCTTTCCCAACTATTTAGATTATTTACAATATTGGAAATTATTTTATTTGGCACAATGCGTGAAAGCACGGTTACAAGGGAGGGATACACGGTGACAAGAGGGAAAAGTTTTTACATTCATCAAATAGTATTAATTGTTAATTGTAATAATAAACAATTGATGATTAAGTTAATTGTAACTAACAATTCAAATTTTAATTGCAATTAAATTAATTGTAAACCACAATTAATGGATTTAATTGCAATTGATTTCAATTGCATCTCACAATTAAACAGTTAATTCAATTAAATTAATTGCAATTGATTTAATTGCAATTAAAATTGTAATTGTTTGATTCTACAATTAAAAAATTAATTGAATTATGCCCAACACTGATTGGACCTACTATCCATAGTAGTAGTAATAGCTTTTTCATCACTCCTAAACATACTAAATGCATGTAATCAAGTGTTACATTCAAAACCAACCCTAGGTTTGGTATCTCTTTCAAAATTGTTTCGCCATGACGATAATTCTTATCACTCTGCAAATAAAAATCTTCATCGGTTCTCAGTGGACTGGGAGGATTTTCATAAGGAAAACATGTAGTTCCAGCAATTGATCAATAATCGTAAGCATTGTCTTATTTGGCAATTCACATATTAATTTGGAATAAGAGCTAAGTTATACATTAATTATACCGCTGGATTTGTCAGATATTGCTGAATTGGAAATAATGATATGAATGATATTCCAGGACTGTACTACCAAAGAAGGAAAGTTAACAGTTTTGCCAAAAGAAGTAGAGTGGGAGAAGGAATTTATATAGTATTACAAACATTTATTTCTAAACAATTGTAGATGGCGCTAGGTAAATTCTGTGCCACGTTCACATATGACATTGTGTATAAATTATAATTGCTAGGCGGAAAATTAGGAAAATTAAATTGTTTCTGCCTTATATCATAGATATAGAAGAGACTTATTCAAACTCCAACAAGAGTGAGTCGAGCTAAAAAAGTAAATGCGGAAGTTTCCTCGGATGAGAATAACCATAAAAGTAGAGAAATTAAAAAAAAATAAAAAAATTGAAAGTGAAAGACGTAAATAAAAGAGAAGAATAAAAGAGAATAAAACTAAAAATATAATTTTCTATTTTTCAATATTCAATATACTCCTGCGACATTCCTGCAATGTTCGCAATATTCCTGCAATATTCGCATTATTCCTGCGACATTCAGACAATGTTCGCAATATTCTTGCAACGTTGCTGCTATGTTCCGTGCAACGTTCCCACAACATTCTGAAAGTTGCAGAGACATAGGAATATAGGCGGACATAGGAATGTTGCAGGGATGTTCCAGGAATGTTGTAGCAATGTTCCCTGCAAAGTTTATGTTTGCGAAAGTAACATTGCAGCAACGTTACTGCAACATTCCACGCTGGCTGTGTAAGGACTGTGTTAATATAATTCTATTTCATATTTTGTTTTTTCTTCTTTCTCTTCTCTAAGGCTGTTCTTCTTCCTGTTACCATTTTCGCCAGATGTTCAGCTGTTAGTTTCCTGTTGGTCTTAGTTTTTGGAAACTCCTGAAAAACCCCAAATTCATTTATTACCTTTCTGTACTTATCCCTGTTCCATTTCTGTAAGTTTAAGTTCTGTGAGGTCTTTCTTTATTCCTTCAAACCAAGAGTTGGGTGTTTTCCTTTGTTGAAGATTTTTTCATTAATTTTCTATCATCCACTCTCACCAGGTGACCAAAGAACATCAGCCTCCTCTTTCTCATTTCTGTTGTGACCAGTTTAATAAATTTGTAGATCTTTTCATTGCTCATCTTCATCCATTTTTTGCCAATTTATTGTGTCCACCAAGAATCTTTCTCAGAATTACTCTTTCCTTCTATAGCTCCTCTACTAGTCCTTTGTTCTTGAGGGAGAGTGTTTCTGCTGCATATTGTACTTCTCTTATTGTAACTGTGCTATAGTGTAATAACTTTGCATTGCAAGATAAACATTTTTTGTTATACAACTTATGTGTTAAAATTTGTGCCCTCCTAAATTTAGCTATTTGAAGTTTGACCCTATCGATACATCCAATCCAATCCAATTTATGTGCAGTTCCTTATTTTCCTTAAATTGGTTAGACATGAATTTAGTTTTTTCTTGTGATATCTGTAAGCCAAATTTAGGTGCATGCTTTGCTAAGATTTCTATTTGCTTAACTGCATCTCCTATATTCTTGGACAAGAGAGCAATATTATCTGCAAAAGCTAGTGTGTCTATCGTTAGCCTTTAACTGATCCTCCAAAAAAAATCCCTTCAGTTTTTTGTGTGTGTATTCTTCCAGTGTCTGCCTCATTATCTTTTCTAGAGTGATGTTGAATAGGATTGGGGAGAGTCCGTTACCCTGTCTCAGACCTGTCTGGATTTTGAAAGATTCAGAAATCTTGCCTTGAAATTTCACTATGGACTTGGTATTTGTCAATGTTTGCTTCACAATCTCTCTGATTTTTCTATCACTTCCAAGTTCCTCCAGAGTTCAAATTAGGCTTACTCTGTCTACTGAGTCATATACATTTCTGAAATACATAAAAGTTGTAATAAGTGCTTGGCCAGCATGTGTTCTGATTATGTTTTTTAGATTGATCATTTGCTCAGAACAGCTCCTCCCTTTTCTAAATCAACCTGGGTATTCTCTTATTTGTGCATCAAGAACTGGTTCCAGCCTGTTTAACTGAATTTTTGAAAGGACCTTGTCTGGAACAGGTAAGAGGGAAATTCCCCTGTAATTGATCTCATCAGATCTGTCACCTTTTTTGTGGAGTGGATGTATAGGTGTCATATTCCAATCTTGTGGGATCTTCTCGGTTCTCCAAATTTCCTTAATTATAGTACTGAGGTGTAGTGAAACTTTTTCCTCTCCCAGTTTCAAAAGTTTAGCTGTGATTCCATCTTCACCAGTAGATTTGTTGTTCTTAAGGGATTTTATCACTTGCTGGACTTCATCTGCAGTTGGCAGATGTGATTCTGCAGGAATTTCGTCTGGAGTTTTGAATTCCGGTTTCTCTGGAGGCGATTTATACTTGAGGTTTTTGAAATATTGTGTTAAAATGTTGTAGTTTTCTTCGTCATTTGTACCCATTTTCCCTGATTTGTCACTAAAATTTAAACTGGGTAGTTCATACCCTTTCAGATTTCTTTTGAAGGATTGGTAATAATTAATTGGTCTCTGGATTTGTTTTGAGTGAAGTGCACTTGTATTTGTTGAAGGGATAGTTTTTCGTATAGGGTCATACCAAAAATACCATTTTCATCCTTACCATCTCAGATTTTCTTGTTATTTGTTACAGGTGTATTATTGGTATTGACTTCGAAAACTCCATATCGACTTAATCGAAAAATATGAAATTTTACTGAGATGTGTCAACTCCTTTTTGAATTATAATGCTGTAAAGTTCTCATAAATTGGTGTAGAAACAGGAACACAAATTTTTTGAAACGTTGTAGCAGCCTTTTTATTCGAACTAGAGACCTGGAATTAGTGCCATTTTGCAGCATTTTTCACGCCATTTTCTATGATATACAATACTATATGGGTTAATATATGAAAAAAATCACAAAACTTAATATAAAATTTTAATTTAATTTTTTTCAGAAAGTTCATATTTAAAAATTTTCAAATTAATTCCATGAATACTTTGTATTGTTGCAAATCACAAGACAAAATATAAATCTAAGATGGTGAGGATGAAAATGGTATTTTTCCCTGTTGAATTGACATGAAATAACCCAGCTCATCTGTCTGGATGTAATGAACTTCTTGATTTATCTCTTACTCATTGTATAAATTACTCTAAAACTAGAAACAAGGAGATTGTAAAAACAGTAAACCTTAGAAAGAAAGAAAAAACTGCGAACAAATTAAAAGAACTAAAAAAGTTGATAAAGTTCCAAAAACAAGAGGAAAAAGTGCAAAAAACATAAAGATTGATTATCAAGAAAATATTGGTGGCAACAAACAAATACAACTAAAAAAAAAGATTATTATTATATACAGTATAATCTCGGTAATTCGGTCGTTGGTTAATCGGACACGTTCAGTAATCCGGCGGTCTGGAGACCGCTCGCGCTCTACCCTCCCACCATTCTTTCTGATAATCCGGCGGTTGTCCGATATGTGTCGGATTATCTAGATTATACTGTATTTATCTTTTATTAGATAACTGAAAAAAGTAGATTTTTGTAATATATGATTTGTTTGTTAATGATATTTTTTCATATTTTCTAATTATTTTTATTTTTTATAAAGCATTAACCAATTACTGTAAATCCACTAGGCAATCACTATTATATATTTATATGGCCGATAACTATGGTTTTTGTTGAATCAAATATTTATATTCTTATTTTCTATAAAATTTGTAATTTCTGTTTCGAATTTTATTTAAATAGAAAACTATCGTTTTTTATAATTACTAGCACTATAATAATTCATAAATTCATTTTTCTACAAAAGGGAAAATCACTGTACTGTTTACCCCCTATTGTGCCACAATATAGAACTTTTTTACAATTTTTGATACTTTCCGAAATTCTGAAGCCTTGCCAGATTTTATTATTAAGTAGACAAAGTTATATAAGCAATATTAAATAATTGATTTATTGTGGAGCTACTTGTTGGAACTCCCTTTTCAATAATAAATTCAAAAGATTTTTTAGTTTCAAAATTTTGATTGTAGAATACTACTTGGGCCGGCGAGAGAATGCATCTCGTCCCGACGAGTTTAGCGTTGTTCTGGGCATACCTCCACTTTATTTCGAGTGCGCGGTGTTTAGTTGTCCGTATTTGAAAAACTGACGAATATTTCTTAACTCAAACTAATCTCGCTTGCCCCTCATACCTAACGTGACCATACGTCCCGCTTTGTACGGGACAGCCCTGCTTTCAGGCTGTCTGACCCACTGTCCCCGGCGAGGGCAAAAACATCCCGCTGAGCATCCTACTACTTGCCTATCATTACACTTGAAAGGTCGTAACGCGTGACCGAAGCGGCTGGCTACGAGATAGAGAGGTAGAGAGAGCGAGTAATGACGCGCGTAAGCGGAACAGATGCTGTACGCGTCAAGCTCGAAATGGTTGCGTTCTTTAAAAGAACCGATTTTCTGACTTCTAAAGATTTGGATATAGCTGCAGCAGAGGGTGCGTGGGTGTTTCATAAGGTGCAAGAAAATCACAGTTTTCGCTCAAAAGACTGCTTCTCATATAATTCAAACATGTTTTGAGCAAAAATTTAAATTTGCTCGTACAAAATCTCAGGTTATTGTTGTAAATGTGTTGGCATCTATGGCAATCGATGAATTGAAAGAGGACCTTGGCGCGCCCACTTCATATCTTTATTTACAGATGCTTCAATCCGATAAAATTATTGCCAGTTTTAATCCACTATTTTTTACCGTACGAAGGCGTCAAGGTATTTTGTGTTTCCAGCCAGCCAGATGAAACATGGGATATAATTGTTGATTATTTGAAGGAAATATTGTCTTGTAATGATTTAAATAAGAAAATTGTGGGATTTCAATTTTGGAGGAAAGAATAGAAAGGGGATTAATAATGTTTGCGCAAAATTGAATAAATCACTCGGAAACAGCTCATTGAGATTGGATGTGGATTCTGTGGATCATCCTATAGTTCACTACCCTATCGAAACAGCTGCAGATTGTCTACCTGTTGACTTCGAGTGCGCATTATTGTGAAAATTTATTCGTTTTTCTATATTTACAGCGTTCGAGTAGAAGCTTTGAAAGAGTTCTGTGATTCAACTGACACAGAGTATCACAAACTCCTCGGCTACAGTAAAACAAAGTGACTTGCGTTAATGCCCGCGCTTGAGAGAGTTCTAAAAATCTTCCAGCCTTTGAAAAGCTATTTTCTGAGCATCGACAAATATTTTGAATATGTTTTTCAAAAATCCCAGCTCTGAATTGTGGTTACATTTTTGCATGCACAGGCAGCGACGGCTCCACCAAGCCGTGTTGAAAATCGAAGGACAATACGTGTCTGCAATTGAGTCTGCAAAAGAAATTAATCGTCTCCTAGATAACCTAGCACTTATGGAGAATATGCTTTTTCTTCCTCACACTGTCCATAATGTTTTAGTAAGCTTACAAGAAATTGACACTGACAAATAATTTGGACAAGTGGTTTTGTCACTTGTCCAAATTGCATTTTGATTAGCAAGAAACTTGAAAACAAGACCTGATATTGTGAAACTGATTTGTTCCTCTGAAAAATACAAAACAACTGCTTAGACTTAGACATTAGAAGTCATGTGACTAAGATGTAGTAACTCAACTAATATATGTATAATACTAAAAAAACTTACTTATTATTTAGTGTTGTTCATTTTTTTTCTAATAAATGCTAGTAAAATACCAAAGTTTTTTTTATATAATTCCGCTAGAGTCCCGCTTTGACGAAAAAAATAAATGGTCACGTTACTCATACCTCGGCGCAGTACAGCTGCATTCTCTCGCCGGCCCGAGTATCAGGTAATAAATATAAATACAATTAAACAAACATACTATTTAAACAATATTACAAAATTTGAAGAGGGGACTTATTTGATTATTTAAAATAATACTTTTTTTTATTAAATTTGTTTATCTATAAACTTTATAATAAATTTAGTTTTTTACTTTTCATCTCTATATGTAATATTTCAAATTTATTATTGAATTTATGATTGTAATATAAACAATGGTTAGAAAATGTTTTTTTTTGAGTTGTTGCTTCTTCTATGTTCTTGGATTCTGATTTCAAATGACCTCAAAGTTTATCTTATGTAGACTTTACTACAATCTTCACAGGTTAACTTTTAAACTCTGAATTCGACTTCTTGTCTGCTTTGTCATTATTTTTAATGTGATTTTGTATGAAGTTGTTGGTTTAGAAAGCTGTAGATTGGTTCATCGGTTATTTAATGATTGTACCTATTTGTTCCGAAATTTTGTCAATGTATGTGATTGATTGCATTCTGGGGTTAATGAAACAGACTATTTGTCACTTGTGATATTTGATTAAAATTTCAGTAACCATGTTTTTGAATAACCATTATTTGAAGCTATTGTCATGATTCTGTTCTTTTATAAATTAAAATTGTATGGGTTTGTGACAAATTGAAAATTCATGTTTATTGTTAATATTGTGTGATATAGTAAAGTCAAGGGAATTGATGGATTTGTTTACAGTGGAATCCGCTTATAATGACATAGAAGGGAAGTGACAAATCCGTCATAATAAGCGGACGTCATACAAAGCATAGTCTTAGAAAATAAGGAACTTCCTATTTTTGTTAGTTATTCAGTTCAGAGAGAAAAACCACAAAATGTATATATCTATTAACAAAAAAAGAAACATAAATTTATACAAAATAAACACCACACAACAGACATACCTATTTGTATACAAAACAATAAAAAATTGTACATAATACCTATGTAATTTTTTACATAAGAAATAATTTTCTGCTTTTGTTTTCTCTTTAGATTCTAATAACAGCATTTAACATTAGAGTGTAAAGAAAACATTGCCCTGTTTAAATTATTATTTTCAAAATTGGTATGAACAAATCGCGATAATAAGTATTCAGCTTTTAAAGCCTCTTCTGCGGTAGGTATTTATTCTTCCTCGACTTCCTGTTGCTCGTCGCTTTCGTTTTGCTCATTAGCTGTACTTTTCTCTACGATACTTTCATCTGATGGTTCTTCTGATGACAGGAGAGCGCTTATCAATGTCAACATAATCGTTCAATATGCTGTTAACGAGATTGAATTTTGGTTTTGTACCCACAAAAATAAAGGTCATCTTCATCATCAAATGCATTTTCTGCTGTATTTTGAGCAGATAAATCAGCATTGCTTTCAATGGATCCTGCAAGTTTGAAACAGCTGTAAATGTTACTTTGTAATGAAACTTCGTAATGGTACTTTGTGCCATTCTATTCCATATTCATCATACACCATATAAGAATTGCATCCAAATTGATCTGTTATTTGAATAAATCACTGATATTAATCATTTTAAGTACATAGTTCTTTCTGAAATTGCTATTGAGTGACCGTATTATTCCTCCATCCATTGGCTGCAAGACTGATGTTGTATTTGGTGGAAGGAAGACAAGTTTAATGCAGTAACTTTTGGATGCGCCTGGTAATTATCAACCAGCAATAAAATCTTTTTCTTCTTCACCAAATCGCGATCCCAATCTCGAAGCCACTTTTCGAACAGTTCTAAGGTCATTCAGACTTTACGGTTGTTTGCATAATCGACTGGCAACGATTTAACACTGCTATAACATTTTGTTTTTTAAGTTATCCAATAACCAGCAATTTTTTTCTTAGTGTCGGTCATATTTGCTGCTACCATGACAGCTATTCTATCTTTTGATAACCTGTCTCCACTACAATTCTCTCCCTTAAATTTTAAAGTTATGTCCGACATTGATTTATAAAACAGACCAGTTTCATTTCCTTTGAAAATCTCATCATCAGAAAATTGTTTTCGTAGATTTGGCCACACAGTGGTTAACCAGTTTGTTGTAGAACTTTCATCAACAGACCGCCACATTTTTATGTCTCACTTTAAAACGACTTATCCAGCTCGCAGAATAATTAAAGTTGAGGATACCAAAACGTAAAGCAAGAACATTTGCCTTTTTTTGTAACATAGGGCCGTTCATAGGTATTTTTTTTCTCGCCATTTTAAACCACTGAATTAACGCTTAATACATTATATAACATTATTCTGTAGTGATTTTCGACACTTCGGATTCAAAACATTTGAATTGAACGATTTCTTAATCTGGTTCTTCCTTTTAAAAATCATTGATATGGTCGAATGGCCAACACCAAGTTCCTTTGCGAGAGATGAGTTTGATTCTCCACTTTCTAATCTGCATATAATCGCATATAACCGGTGGTGACGGTCCCTATAACCGGACATAATTTCTTCAAAATAAGTCATAAGTCGACATGTCAATTTAAACGAAGTCATTATATGCGAACTTTGCTATAAAGAATTTAATAGGAAAACCAAACATTTCACTGCAACTAATTTATTTTAAGCGGTTGGTCAATATAGGCGGAGTCATAATAAACGGATTCCACTGTATTTCTATTTCAATTCTGAATACTATGTTTGGGTGAATGGTATTGATATAATTATGTAAAGCTTTTAATTGTCTGTCAGTACCTGCAAAGCACATTAGAATATCATCAACATATAGATGTAGATTGTAGATTTCGGTGGTGACCTGTACTGTGATTTTCATATATCTATTGTACCCCACCCTCTTCCTCTAATCATTGATATATTTACCCATTTAGAGCGCCTCCTCTAGTCCTGATTCACTTAGGAATTTCGGGATCTGGGTGGGATTCAACTCCTCTGCGTTCAAGCAGTGGGCCCAAAAATACATTTGTCTCTTGTAGAGCAGTGCACCCACCGCAGTCTTTGAGCAGATGTATGGGGGTTTCCTCAGCTGAGCTGCAGAATCTAGATTTGTCATCTTCCTCTAGGCCTAGGACCTTGAGGTGTTTTCTAAGCCTGCAGTGTCCCATCCGGACTCCTGTCAGAATTCTAAGCTTCTCCCTTTTTTGTTTCAGCTTTTGCTGCAAGCTTTTGTTCTTTTCTGGTGAAAAGATCCCAGTAATAGTTTTTATTGTCTTAGCCTTGGAAGTTCTTTCCAGGTATTCATCCAATGTTCTCTTATTGCTTCATCTAAACTTTTGTAAAAGGTGTTCATACTCATACAGCAAAAGGGTTTCGGACCTATAGAGGAATTACTGGATCGCTTGTTTACTAGGTGATCGGCTTCTTCATTTCGTCTACACCAGTGTGTCCTGGTACCCAGTGTAGCCTTACTTTATTTTCTCTGCCAAGCTTTCTCACGAGTCCCTTACCAGTTTGGATCTAATGGTGTATGAGGTAATGGCCTTGATGGCTGCTTGACTATCTGACAGGATAGCAATTTGTTTATTGCGATACATCCTGTTGAGGTTAAATTGTGCACATCTCTTGATTGCATGTACCTCTTCTTAGAAGATACTTGGGTAGATTCCCTTGGATTCAAAGTATTTGGAATGAGGTCTAAACACTCCTGCACCAGTACCTTCCTTTGTCTTTAAACCATCCTTATACCATTTGATTGTACTTTGCTCTATGTGGTATGCTGAGGATTCGTCGTTCCAATCGACTTTACTACTACACATTGGTGTGTAGTTTTTCTCGAAATGGTATTTGCATACCATTTCGTCTTTCGGTACTGGCTGCCAGGGGATCTTTGCAGTGAGGCTGTTCCGGTCTCTGCTCCCGATTACTTTACCTCTGCCTATTACTTTATTGCTGAACCTAACAATCCCCTCGACAAGGTGCAACTGAGTCATATCCAGCAGCACCTCTATTGCTGCTGTCGGGCATGACTTCATCGCCCCCGTGATATAGACATACGTTAGTCTTTGAATCTTCTCAAGCTACTTCTTCATAGCGACCAGCATGGTTCTACTGCCCTATAAGTGATCACAGATCTCATTATCATGGTGTATATCCATCGCAGAATTGTGGGGTTACAACCCCATGTTTTTCTTGCCAGATTTTTGCACACGATTAGAGCGGGTTTGGCTTTTCCTACCACTTCCTCAACATGCCCTTTCCATAGTAGTTTGCTATCTAGTGTTAGTGAACGTACCCACACTACGTGGCCCGTTCAGAGGGGGGTTCAAAATACCACGCTTGGCCACAGCGCCGGGGGGCTTAGGTTTTGGTCACGTACTCAATATCCTGTAGGCTTTCTATCGAAATCTCGTGCTTTTTCGAGTTCTATTCAAATATGGCGCGGCGAGCAGCATTTAGCGCTTTTTAAAGACACAGGTGACAACCCTGACGAATATTGTTATGCCGGGACGTTAGCTGATTAAAAACGGACAGTTTGCAGTGCAGTGCAATTGTTAAGCAAGTCGACGAGTGTTCGTGTCGATACAATAATGTCGGTGTTCGATCGGCTGTACAATGGGTTTATTAAATGTCACAATGGTTCCTTGTCAATGCAGGCAATACAAAAAAAGACAAATGAATTTTGGGTGCCTTTAAGGAATGAATACAAAAGAATCCGCAGTGCACTAAGGAATATTCTGTACCAAGGCTTTTTGCCGGCACCTTTTCCGATGTCACAAAACCCTTTTCGTATACCAAACCCAGATGAAGTCGGATCGGAAATTTTTCCATCATTTCTTGTGCGGCAATGTATAACACTACGTCCGGATCTCTCACAGAGTAGAGAAATATCCTACGATTCATATTGTCCATCTATAAAAGGTATCACCTGAAGCACGTGCTTAATTTGTGGACTTTATTTTGCCTCAAAAACTTTGGGTAAAACTTCGGGTATGAAATTGTAAAAAATGGGTCACGTAGTATCAGTACGTTCCCTTATACCTATGTACTTTATCTCTTGTTTGTATTGTACTGCCCTCCCATCTAATAGTATGGGCTGTAGGCAATTTAACCTTCTCTTCCTAGTATATGGTATCACTGTGGTTTTGCTCGGGTTGAGTTTTTGCCCCACTGTCTGATATCATCTATTAGCGTTCACAGAGCTTTCATAGAGCGTTTCCTTAAACTTCCCTCTGGCTATTATGACTATGTCATCGGCGTAACCTTGATATTAAATGCGTAGGTCGTTTAGCCTAGCCAGTAGTTCAACTACCAGGCTCCACATCAGTGGTGATAACGCACCTCCCTTGAGTTGTGGAGATCTTTATGGTGTCTTTTCCCACTTTTGCCTTCGCTGTTGTAGTTTTCAGCATTTCTCCCATCCAAATCATGCTGTCGATATTCCTTCTTTTATGAGACGATTTGACAGTCTCGTGCAAGGTGTTGTCAAAGGTTCCTTCAATGTCTAAGAAGGCACATATCACTACTTCCTTTGTGTCTAATGCTGCTTCTATTTCATTTGATCATCAACATATCTTACCCAGTATGTGCAGTATATAAATAGTGGATGTGTGCTAATGGTATTTTTAATATCATCCATAAATATTTCAGTAAGCAGTGGGCAGTCTCATTGCCAATCTCCACGTTTTTTTTTTGTAATAAGTGGCTTAAATTGACAACAATTTGTTGTAAACATATATTACATTATCTAAAAGTTCCGTTGTTAAGATGGTGTTCATGTTATTTTTTTTTTCAGATTTAGTTTAATTAAATCTATAATATCTTTGGGGGTATATTCGGGAACAAAGTACTGACATCAAAAGAAGTAAGCTTGTTGTTTCTGGGTAGGGTATTTCTGTATATGAGATTTTTTGATTAATTCAGATAATTTTTTTATAGCAAATTTCGGATAAATTGTGTAAGTTCATGTATACCATTTATTTAGTGTATAGTGTATAGTGGGATTATGACACACACTAGTGTCATATACACTAAATAAATGGTATACATGAACTTACACAATTTATACCGAAATGGGTTTATTTTCTTTATGTAATTTTATGAGCCCATATAACTTAGGTGTGGCTGTGTTCATTGTAGTTAATTAAAATATCTGGGTTTTATTGAATAGTTTATTATATATAGTTTATTAATAGTATGTTAATAGTAATTCTCGGAATTGTTTATGAATTACATTGAATTGAAAAATTCAGTAATGTTTTAACCACGCTTATAATATGTAAAAATGTTATATAACTTATTATTCACAGTTATATAAATTTCTACATTTACATTCACTCGACTCGAATTTCGACGTCGAGAAGGTCATTTTAAAGTGACTAAACAAATTTATGAAGGTTGAATATATACCCCTATAGTTTTGGTGGGGAGACTGAATTTAATTTTAGGATGTATGTTGTTGATCAAATTTAGAAATTGATTCCGTTGTTTTTCCGTCCCATGGAAGCACGCTATTTATTACGTCATCTACATACCTATACCAAAATGAAATATGTGTTCTAGCAAAATCTAATTTAAAGATGTGTTCTTCTATATGTGCCATGAATATGTCGGCCAGGAGTGGGCTGATCCCATTGTTAGACCTGTGGTTTGCTGGAAGGCTTTGTTATTGAATGTAAAATAATTATGGTTGACACAGGTTTCTAGACATAAAGATTCAAGACTCATAAAGTTCGGTTTTAATCAGGTGGTTGCAATTGTCTTTATCGAGCAAGTTTCTAATGATTTGGGGGCATTCTTTAGTGGGTATATTAGAGAACATACTCCTTTGAAAGGAGTATATTTTCTTACAATAATGTTAGCCACATAGCGGCCTTTAGTGTCAATCGTTTCATCAACTGCAATCCATATACAACATTCGCCAATGTCAGAACGAATTTGTGCCTGCATCTTATTTATATTGTTTTCTGATGGTGGATTCGTTTGGTACGGAAGGATTCCAGTATTTTTCTAAAAACTGTTTCAATTTTGGGCGCTGTAATTTAAACCACGGTAAATTCGCGCAAGCATTGCTTCACATAGTTCTAAATAAAACACATCATGTCTACTGTCAGCCATGTTTTCAGTTAACAAAATCTGTTTTCCATGTTTGTTTGGTTTCGTTAAATCACTTTGATGCAAAGTTGTTTTTTCATGTTGATTTATGTGCGATTTTTTAGAGCAAGGTACCTATAATTAATCAAAGAGATGGATATATTAATTCAGAATTATGTACTTTTAGAAGGTACTTACATGTTTTTGACAGCATTGACAAAATTCTATTTTACCCACTGTTTAAACGCTTCTTTGTTTTTAACTCAAGACCTTAGTAAAGCGTTTGGCTGCTTTTATCTTTCAGCATTTTAACAAACAACGGTCCCCGCAGAAGTATTGTAACTTTGTAAACAAAAGCGAAATTTTGAAGTTACGATTCACAAATACGTGAAGAAGACGACGAGAATACGTTTGCTGGTGCCAAGTGGTACCAGTTGCTAATGCGTAGATAAAAAGTGTGAGTTCCGTAATTTCACACAGACTAAGAATTTATGAATAAACATTTTTTCACTATTTTAGGTCACAAATAGACGCTATAAGAGCTCATTAGGTATCTTTTAGGCAGTAGAAATTTAAAACAGAAAAATAGGAAAAATAGGGTTTTTTAAACTAGTGCAAAACGATAGAGAATCATGTAAAACGGATTTATTTGCTAATCTTTTTCATCTGCGTATAAAGCAAAAAATAGGCAATTTATCTAAATTTCTGACTTTCAATAATCACATATAGAGGTGAAGGTATGTATGAAAGTAATTCGGCCGTATACAGTCAACTCAAATACAGGTTCTCACTTCACGACTTTCGTTTTTACTACTAGGTCGTTTAAGCGAATTGGTCGATAAGCGAGGATCCTTTGTTTTTATTATCGATTCAACCAGAATAATTAAGTGAATTAGACGTTTATGCTTTATTTTATAATTAAACGTGAACTGTTTATAAAGAGAATTTATTCTACAGAAAATTTGGCTAGAAAGCTAGTTGTCTGAAGTCTGACAATGAGCGGTCTTTTAGCAGGTAGGTCGTTAAGTAGAGTACTTGTATTTTTTGCGACTTCCTTAAAGGGTTAGAGAAAGGGGTCCAGAAATTGAAAGACTGGACAAATAAGATCTGGACGAAGTTTGTTTAATTGTAGATTGCAGATAACGACGTTGATTTTTTACTATGTAATTAACATTATTTGATTGTTGAATATGTATGCAATAGACTTGATTTGCTAAAGGGTGATGACTACAAGGGTAAACACTTCAATTTCAATGGGACGAATTTAAGTAGAAAAACCTGTATAAAATATTAAAAATAAATAGAAAAGTTATACAAAAGAAATATTTTTTACATATTTTTTAAAATTAAAAGAATTATTCCAAGGATTTTTTTAATAATTTCGACTTCATTCAATATTCACCTTGTAAATCTGTGGTCGGCGCTTAAAAGGTCATAAATCGTATTTAAAAAAATAGGATTTTTGATCAGATATGTTTAGAAAATAGCCTTATTTCGATCTGTTAAAAATCTTACAATTAGGGTTGCTGAGAAAGATATGATACCAAATACAAGGAAATACGATGGTTGAAACATCATTAACGTTAAGACATAAATAGACACAGACATAAATAAAAACTATTAAAATATTTAACAATTTTCAATTCATAAATATCGATCATCTGGGCAGACAAAAAATAATATTTCAAAGGTGGAGGGCAGAGGTTCTCGAACTTTTTTGGCCGCGGCACCCTAATCGAGCTAAAAAAATCTCGCGGCACCTTTGTCGAGTTACAAAAATTACGCGGCACAGCTACCATAAAGACGGTTTGAATGAAATTGTTGGGAAGATTTTTTTATTATTTCCTTTAAGTTTATCGGAAGTTTGGTTAATTTCACCCTTAAAACACTTGATTCAGAGAGTTTGCTCCAATACCTGTTTATTTGTACAATTTGTTGGCCCATTCTCTGTGATTTCTCTCTCGAACAGAAATTCTCCGCAACTTGCATTGCCCGCATATCATCCGTCTGTATCCAGATAACAACCTTCCAAACTCGTAGATGGACTTCTCCTGCTGTCCGATGAAGTCTGTCACCACGAAGTCAATCAAATGCAAATCTTGACTCTCCTCTGCCACAGAGTGCAGCTTTAATTTCTCCTTGATAAGCTTCTCCATCTAGAGACTGACGTTGAAGGCCTTCTTCAGTTTGTGCGCGTGGCCCAGCTCTGCCTGGTGCATGGCGTAGAAGAAGCCATCGCAGCCGGGCAGCGCGACCTCCGCGCGCCCGAATTGCGCGGACATGCCCAGGTAGGCGCCGTTCAGCTCCGCAACGATCTGCACGTTCACCGTGTTATCGCACGCCTCCGAGTACATGTGTCTGAAAACGACGACTGCCGGTTGGAAGACGGTCTAGGTGATCCAAGCTTATTTTCCAAAAACAATCTAATTCCTTCAGATTTAGTTTTTGCCTTATCCGCGGAAAAACACTTATGTTCTTCAAAATTATCCTTTAGGGTCTTCCTACGTTTAGGCTTATCCTACAAAAACAGTCTAATCCCTTCAAATTTATCCGTTAGGGTTTGCCTAGGTTTGGGCTTATCATCTAAAAACCAGAAATTCTCTTCAAATTCATCCGTTCCTGTTTGCATAGGTTCAGGCTTGTCACACAAAGACAATCTAATCTCATGAAATTTCTGCACAGTTTTAAGTTTATCCTCTAAAAAGCTCGTAATACCTTCAAATTTATCCGTTGGGGTTTGCCTAGATTCAGGATTATCCTCCAAACACAATCTAATCCCGTCAAATTTATCCGTTAGAGTTTGCCTAGGTTTGTGCTTATCTTCCAAAAATCATAAATTCTCTTCAAATTCATCAATTCATGTTTGCCTAGGTTCAGGCTTGTCACACAAAGACAATCTAATCCTTTCAAATTTCTGCTTAGTTTTAGGCTTATCCTCTAAAAACCTCCTAATACCCTCAAATTTATCTGTTGGGGTTTGCCTTGCTTTAGCATCATCCTCTAATTCTCTCTTAATTTAATCCTTTCAAGGTTATCCGTTAGGGTTTGCCTAAGTTCAGGTTTATCCTCCAAAAACAGTCTAATACCTTCAAATTTACCGGCGAGGGTTGGCCTAGCTAGTTTAAGCTCATCTCCCAACGCCCTGAACAATTTAAACGCTCCCATTAACATTATCCTAGCTTGCCCAGCCTTACCCCTCAATCGATTGCCCAGCCAATTTGTAGTCCTCAGTTAGGCTTTGCATGTGCAATTTAGGCTGTTCCGCCAGTATTTGCCTAGTTTCTTAAACTAGTATTTACCTACAATCTATTACTAGTTTCTGCCTAGACTCTACCACTAGTATTTGTCTAGGCTGTTGCAATAGTTTTTGTCTAGGCAGTTCTACTAGTTTAGGTCTCAGCTGCTCCACTAATAGTTGCCTAGACTCTTCCACTAGTTTTCGTCTAGGCTGTTCCAGTACTTTCTGTCTAAGCTGTTCGACTAGGCAAATAAACTAGTTCCACTCGTTCCACTAGTTTTTAATTAATTAGTTTTTGTCTAGACTCTTCCACTAATATTTGCCTAAACTCTTCAAATATCTTATGTCTAGGCTGTTCCATAAGTTTGGGTGTAGGCTGTTCCACTAAGATCTGATTAGTTGATGATCGTGTATGTGTGGCGAATTGTCTGGGCGGTTTCGGCTTCTGTTCGACGACGAGTGCCTGAAAATTCGAAAATTTCCGGAAACTAATTCAAATTTAAATAATTTTCCAAAATTTACAAATTTTCGTTTTGACGTTGACATTCCGTTCGCGAATTTATGCGCGAAATTTATGAGAATTTAAGCGTTTAATGTTTTTAATGTAAGCGTATGTTGAGAATGCAACATTGAGAGAAATTAATTTTCTTTAATTTTTTTTTTTTACTTTTCTTGCTTATTGCTGCGGCACCCCAGACATACGCTCGCGGCACCCAGTTTGAGAACCACTGGTGGAGTGGCTAGGTATGGCAGAGGCAGTGGGCAGGGCGGAGGGGTGGGAAGCATCCAGGCCTGTTCGAGTTGAGCAGTGGCTCGAGCACGTACGTGTCTTGTGTTTTGTTCGCTCGCGTATTGTTTGATTTGGTTCTAACTATGGATAAATTTGTTAAGCGTGCAGGGCCTTCGACTTCTCATGATGATTATGAAAAGCAGGGGATAAAGGTGAAAAAGTATAGTGACAGTTGTATTATGTATGGTATTGCGGTGCTCGGAAATCGGCCACAGTGTGTTATTTGCAGCGAGTTGTTATCGGTCGAGAGTATGAAACCTTCCAAGATGATTCGCCATTTAGAAAGTAAACATCCCAGTTTTAAAGATAAACTAGCAGATTTTTTTGAACGTTGAAGTTAACTGCTTTAGATTACCAGAAAAATTCAGTAGTTCAGTTAAGTGGAAATATGAGCAAAAGTGCTTTGCTAGCATAGTATCAAGTGGCTTTACGAATAGCAAAGAAAGGTAAACCACACACGATTGCTGAAGAGCTTATTCTACCTGCTGCTCAGGATATGGTTTCAACTATGATCAGCCCAGATGCAGCTAAGAAGCTTTTCACCATCCCTCTGTCGAACAACTCGGTGGGGAGGCGCATTACCGAGATGGCTCAAGACATAAAGGATCAGTTGAAAACAAAGTTGCAGAAAAGTGAGTACTTTTCCATTCAAGTTGACGAGTCTACGGACGTGTCGAGTTTGGCGCAGTTTATGTGCTTTGTTCGATTTCAGGGTGACGGTAGTGTGGAAGAAGACATTTTATTTCGCAAACCTTTGCCTGACCACGCAACAGGTGAGGAAATGTTTAAAATGTTCGTGGCTGCAACCGATTCCCTTCAAATTGAGTGTATTTCAGTCTGCAGTGATGGTGCCAAAGCAATGACTGGGAAAGACAGCGGTTCGTGGGACGGATGAAAAATGTCATGCTTAACGCCACTTGGGTTTATTGTTTTCTGTATCGCCAGACATTAGCTACCAAGGTCATGTCCACTGAGCTAAAAACAGTTTTGAACGAAACTGTTAAGTTAATTTTGTAAAAACACGTCCATTACATTGTCGACTATTATCACAGTTATGCGAAGAAATGGAGGCACAGTACAAATGCCTCACAGAGGCAAGGTGGCTGTCACTAGGGAAGGTGTTTTCTGGAGTGTTCGCTTTGCGCTCCGACATTTTTTTAAGTTGCAAACAAACACCTTGCCGGTTTTCTGAGTGACAATGAATGGATCTTAAAACTTGCTTATTTAGCCGACATATTTCATCATCTGAACGATCTCAACGTTTCTTTGCAGGGAAGAGACAAAACCATACTTTTTGCACAAGACAAAGTCAATTCGTTTTTAAGGAAATTAGCCACTTGGTCAACCAGGGTTGAGAAGAATATATTTGAAAACTTTGAACTGACAAATGTGCTTATAACATCCCTTGATCGCAGCGATGAATATTATCACGACATTGACAACCTGTCCACACTGGTTACTAATCACTTGCAAGAGCAGATCCTTAGCTACATTGCCGAGGATCAACACACCGGTTGGAACTGGGTGCAACGAGCAGGCTGTGAACGAGGCAGACTTAAACCCACTGATTCATGACTAACTCATCGAGCTATCCTGTGACAAGACTTTGCAACTGTCAGAGACTGTACATAGAAGAGCTGAGTGTCCAAGCTTAACATCAGTGGCTCTGAGAATCATCATGCCCTTTGCAACATCCTACCTCTGCGAGCTCGCATTTTATACATTGGCCAACATTAAAACCAAGGCAAGAAATCGTCTGGACGTAGAAGACGACCTTATTGTATGTGTATCTAAAACTAAGCCAAATTTTACGAAACTTGTTGACAAAAAACATGCCCATGTTTCTCACTAAAGAAGTCTTTTTTACTTAGAAATGTATTAACAATTACATATCAACATTATTAAATGATTCTGTTTTGTTTTGACAGTCTGTAAAATATATTGATATTTTGTAAATGTACAAAGTTACTTAATTTAAAACTCCCGAAGGCCGGTTAAGTTTAAGTACATAGTTCATCATTATTTGTATATACCTCGCGACCCCATTCCGAATGGCCCGCGACCCCCTGGGTGTCGCGACCCCCAGTTTGGAAACCGCTGGTCTAAACTGTACGTAAGCCCTTCTAAGCGTCGACCACAGAAATGAAGAGCAATGATTACTATTCGGTTACATTAACACTTGAGAAAGAAAAATTCCTCTGTCCATTTTTGTGTCACAATTATTTTTGTTTAACTGGAGGATTTTTTAGCCTTAAGAGAATGAAGGACGGGTACCACAATTTCTACTTTGAATTACATAGAACCCATGTTTGTGTAATAAGAGGGTTGAGTAAATGTATTTGGTTGTTGAATTGATAGTTATTTTAGAAATATAAGGGGTCAATACTTATCGCTTGGTTTTGTTTTACTGCACTCTTATGTCCGCTCCACACTCTCGCGGAGTAACTTCGGCGAGGATCTTCGCCGAAGTTGTTCGAGGCGAGGAACTAGACGTAGGAGGCATCTACACTCTCGCCTTAATTCGCGAGGACCTCAGTGCCATGACTGACACCGAACAGGTGGTAGCTGCTGCTGCAACTTGTGTGTATAATATATAGGAAAGGAGGAGTAAACACGAGAGTGTAGACGTGATACTCTCCCTTCCTCGTACTCGCGCCTCGTGTCTCTTTGACTCGGCTACGAAAAACCGCTCCATGAAACGAAGTTAACCAAGGCGAGGCGAGGAAGCACAAGGCGGACCGAGTAACCTGACCACACTCTCGTTCCTTGCTCAACTCCGTGCTACTTCGCGAGAGTGTGGAGCGGGCATTACACATTTAACAAGGTGGATATTGCAAGAAGGGTCAGTTCATAACTTAAATTTTGAAACTGTTTAAATGAGTTGAGATTATTGAAAAAATAGGATGGCACATTTTGGATCTATGTTGTTATCAGGTTTAAATCTCAACAACCTTGCATGATACAAAAAATCATACAGTGTGGAAACTTGAACTGCAATAAAATTCATAACTTCGAAAAAAAAAAAACGAAACACGTTACGTATTGTTTTTTCTTGTCCTCATATTTATGTATATGCTGTTTGTTTATCTGTTCCCGGAAGTGTTCAGCCACCTCCGACCTTTTATTCCAAATGAAAAGGTATGTCAAGTAACACCTCGTTTGAAAGATCTCGTCGCAAGGAGTACAACACACTATTTATTTCTTGAATATTTTCAAAACCCACGTGATCAAACTTCAAATCGAGGATAACGTGCATCTCTAATGTTTTGTAACATTTCTGGTGTGACTTGCCGTATTTCATATCTAATACGTTGCTTAAGGTCCTCAATGTCGTTCGGTTTTGTTACATGGATCTTACTCTTGAGATATCCCTACAAAAAAAGTCAAGAGGACTAAGATCCGGAGATCTCGCCGGCCATTCAATGTGACCTTCTTCCAATCCATCTATTTGGAAAAACTTAGTCTAAATATCTACGAACGATCACAGTATAATGGGGTGGTACTCCGTCCTGTTGATATCATATCCGTTCATCAGGTAAATCCGGATCTATCGGATTTGGAAATAAAGTGGCTAACGCTGGCATGAAGTCATGTTGAAGAAACGTAAGATATGTTGCTTCATCAAGATTACCATCGTAGAATACTGGTCCTACAATCTGATCACCTATTATTGCAGCCCATACATTGACTTTGTGCGGGAACTGAGAATGTGGTTATCGCATTCAATAAGGGTTATGGCCAGCCCAATAACGACAATTTTGACGATTAACGTCACCGTGTAAGGTAAAAGTACTATCGTCGTTAAAAAGAATTGATGCCAATGAAATCTGGTTATTGTCGATCAGGCGGTTCATCATTTGCTCGCAAAATCAGATTCGGCGGTCCAGGTCATCCTCCGTTAATTCTTGGAGTGCCTGCATCTTGTAAGGATACAGCTTGGCTGATCTAAGAATTTTCAGGACAGTAGTATGACTAATCTCCTTGTCACGGGCCAGTTGCCTGTCTGGAGTCACCGGATTTCCTTGAAGAGTTAATAATGTAGTTGTAATGTAAATAATAATGAAGATATTTTTAGCCTGGTATCTGATTTAATAGTGGGATTACGCTGTCTAAGCACAACTCTAACATGGCCCAAATTGTTGTATTGTGTCTCAATTTTGCCTATGGTACCTTGGCTAATGGGTGGTATATCCGGATGCTGTTCTCGAAATAACTGAGCCACCTCAAACTGACTTCATCTTCTATTACCATAACTGATCATCATCAGATTCTCGATACGGAGATTTTCGGTTAAATACAGCATTTTAGAAACTTCTTTAACAACTTGACGAGCGTATATGATTGCTTTGGTGAATATTATTATCACTAGTAACTAAGTAACGTGGTTCCAAAGCATCAAAACACATGTTAAAAACTTACAACTTCACGCCGAAACGTGTCCAACGTAAAAGTACTTTTCTTTTTTTTATCACATGGGCTTTGAAAATATTTAAGAAATAAATAGTGTGTTGTATTCCTTGCGAAGAGATCTTTCGAACGAGGTGTCACTTGACATACCTTTCAATTTGAATAAAAAACGGTTGGAGGTGGCTGGGCACTTCCGGGAACACAGATAAAGAAACAGCATATACATAGAAATGAGGGCAACGAGGACAAGGGGTATATTTTGCAACTAGGGCGGTAAGTTTTCAATTACCCACGAGAGCGTAATTTTGCGCACGAACGAAATGAGTGCGGTCATTCGCTCGAGAGGGCAATACCCCACGAGTTGCAGATATATTTTTAATTACTCATGCGAGGGGACATATCTTACAAGTTTGGGGACCAGGGGCCATCCAAAAAAATAGAATAAAAAATGAAGAATTTATTTTTGCAATTGCCTCCGGTGGTGTGGATTTGTCATAAGAACTTTCATCAGTCTCCGGTATCACCATAGAATTTACACTCATTTTAAAACGTTTTCTTTAGTTTTTATTTTGTAATGAAAAAAAGTTCTGTCGCTTTCACAACACTTTTTTAATATTGAGGGTTTGATTGTGTTAAGTATTCAATTGTTTTTTATGTAAAGCGATTTTTATTGAATATTTGCGTGCGTTACCCAAGTTATGTGGTAATACAGCCAAAAACAGCCATTTTTCGCACTAAAAAACAGGCGCCAGGATAGTGCTTATCCCGCATGAGTATTAAAAAAACAAGACGTAACGTGTTTCGTGATTTTTTGCAAAAATCGCCTATATCGAAGTAATGAATTTTAATCCAGTTAAAGTTTCTACACTGTATAAAATAATTTGTTTGAATTCTCCATGTTTCCATGGTTGTAATTCTGTATTAGAAGCATTAAAGGTCTTAAGAATTGTAGAAGTGGATTCAAAGACATGCTCAAAATAATCCTTCTCTCGCAGATCAATTCTTAGATTTACATTAATTTTAAAATCCCATATTACTTTATTTGTAAATAAAGACAATTTGTAATTATTTGACATACATTTTTTTTTGTAGATCTTAATTAGTAGAGAGATAGTAGTTAGTTTTCAAGTACCTTTTCAATTACGCGGTTTATTCTAAATTGCAGTTGTTTAATTACGATATTTGTTGTTTTTATATGTAAATCTTTTTTCACTTTTTCTTTCTTTTTTTCCCACCCTAAAGTCCTCCTCCTAAAATTTTCTGTCCCAAAGTTTCGATTCATATAGTCAGATGAAAAAGAAACTTATTATAAACTTTTTTAAAGAAAATTATTAATGTTTTAAAGTTATTTTTAGAATTTAGACTAACTTTTATAATAACATCTTCATGAAGTCTCACTCTTTAATTGGTGGACTTATTTTTGGGATACCTTCTACACTCTTTTTCCAATAAAGTGAGACTGACTCTTGAAGCAAATGAGTTACAACTAACAGCAGTTTGTCATCTCATATTCTATTATTCGCTCCGTGCATAACCGCGCTTAGCGCCACCCGTGGCCAAAAAAACAATTTCGTCTCCTATTCAATATTTTTTTTTACCGTTTCACTGAAGATTCTGATCTCTGCAATGTCTTTGCTGAATTGTCAAATTAAGTCGAATTAACTTTCTGTATTTTCGGACTGTTCATTGCCAGCAAAATGAAAACCACAAATTCTACTCCGGTTACTCGGAATCAAGGAGCAAGGAAAACACTTTCAGGCAAACTTTGAAATTTTCCATTCACTTGATAAATAATGATTTTCAGAAAATACAATTTTATTTCTCGTATTTTCCGCGGATTTCATGTCATAACTTTTAAATGGCTTGTCACAGAGGGTTCTAGTCGGCACCAATTGATTCAGCATCTCAAATTTAGTCAGAAAACGTGTTTCATATTCCTAGGAGGCTTTTAATTAAAAAATACCATCGAACCGGGAAGTCAAGATTGTGAAACGATAAAATGCAAGAAAATCAATTTTGCTAAAATCGTTATTTTTTGAGTTATAGTAAAATATAACTTCTTTGGAAGCATTTTTTGTTGCAGATTACAAATATGCAAATTGTATTTCGCTAGCTCTGATGGCATGCTATGAAGACATTTCGGCATTCGAGTAGAGATCTTGGAAACTAATGAATTTCCCTTTCCATTCCCTTTCCTTTCCTTTTTCCCTTCGTTTATAGTCTTCGGGTGTTAACGGGAAAATGACCTCCTGAAAAAGATGCCGCAAACCGTTTTTAATTATTTATCACAGTTTCATATCGACTTATCATATCGACTATCGTAAAATTTCAGTTTGAAATTTCTCAATGAAAAATTGAATCTTTCCGAACAATTTATTCATCAATTTATTCATCGTTTTTGAGAAATTTGAAAAAAAAAACCAAAAAGCACATTTTTTTCGAACGAAATAAAAATTTGGACGAATTTTTTTGAAAATTTTGCAGCGATTTTTGTTGGTTACCCGACGGAAATCCAAGTGCTAAAAACGATTTTCGAGTTTATTTCGCTCTAAAGTAACAAATAAGCAAGATATAGCCTTGGGTATTTTGAGCATTTCAACCGAATAAACTAGAAAATCGTCGTTCAGCAAAAGTTTCCTGAAAGCCCTATTTTTTTTTAATCGCAAAAAAATTCTATCGTTATGATCAGGAAAAAAAGTTTCATTTTCGCTTCTCTGCGATTCTCTCGGAAACAACAAATCCAAGCGAAATCATTTTCGGCACACTGGAACTAGACGACAAGAATAGAACATCGATGTGTATATGACATTAAAATTTTCCGGAATTTCGGTTTCACAAGTCCGTATCTCGAGAAGGGTTGCAGATAATTATAAATGGATTGCGACATCGTTTTCATGTCATTTCCCTGCGGTTGCACTCAGACGTCCTTGTTTAGCAACATAATTTGGTTTATATTTGTACTATTCAACCTGTTCCTTCTATCTTTTGTCAGTTCGCCGGCTTTTGAGAATACCCGTTCAGAGGTACTGATGTTGCTGGCACACACAAATACTTATTTGCAAGTTGGTACAATTCTGGAAAAAATTCTTTCTTTGATTCCCAAAATTGTAAGGGATTCAGTTTCCTTTCTATTAGCGATAGTTCCAAGTATTGTTTAACTTGAATGATAGCCGAAATAGAGGGAGTCGTAACTAGATGATCGCATTTTGTTTTCATTTCAAAATGTTTCCATAGCAAACTTGATTGAATTTTATTTTCAACTGAACTTAAAAATACAATGAATATTACAAAACCCAAATTCTAGATATTTTAATTGAATATTTGTTAAAAAAAAAAATTTTACCTGTAGATTGTTGAACTGCAGACATTCCAAGATCTAGATTCTGTGGATTCTGGTTAGCTAACGCAACCATCAGGTTCTCAATATCCTCAGTTATCCAATTTTGTGTTTGTTCGGCATTTACTTCTTTACCAAAGCCCAGTTTCTTGAATCGAGGGTCCAAAAATGTCGCTATATCACTAATTTTTAATTTTTTTAACGAACCAAATCTCCTCGAGATGACATCTCGCAGGTTTTTTTGCACATCTTTTGCTATGAGAGTTGTGGGTTTTATGCTGTGTAGACCGTGAATTAGAGGAATGATCATTGATATCGTTATATATTTTTCTCCTGATAACTCCGTTGTCAGTGCTTTCATGGATTTAAGTATAGATGGACACTCTTTAAGGACCACCCAATCATCAGACGATAACAGAGGAAGTATGCCGGAAAGATTGGACATTGCAGCCGATAATGGAACTTTAATATCTTGCAGTCTTTGGATCATAAACAAACAAGAATTCCATCTCGTTGAAACTTCTTGTTTGACTTTAAGTAGTGGAAGATTCATTTGACGCTGCATTTTCACCAATTCGCCAGACGCTACTGTACTTCTTTTAAAGTGAGCCACGATTTTCTTACACTTTTCGAGCAATTGCTGGACATCTTCGTTCCTTAGGACGTCCATGATACTTAGATTGAAAGTATGTGCCACACATGGGTGATGATACTTATTAAGGTGCTCGTTAACTGCATTTTTCATATTTGAAGCAATGTCTGTGACAATACTGACGACTTTATCAAAAATCTTCCATTCTTTCAAAATTCCTCGGATGACACTGGCAACATTTTCTGCTGTATGACGTTCAAATAATTGTCTTGTTTCCAACAAGGACCTCATCATTTCGTTTTTTTTTTATGTAATGGGCAGTAACCGCTAAAAATGATTTAGTAGAACATGATGTCCATATATACGTTGTTATCGCCAAATGTGAAGGTACGGCTAACTCGTTTTTAACTTTGGCCAATATCGATGTATACATGTTTAGAATCAAAGACATAATTTTTCGCCGGCTCGGCAACTAATACACAACTTCTTTATGTATTTTAAGAAGTCTTTATTCTCGACGATGGATATAGGCTGAAAGTCAGAAACTATCATTTCGACTAAAATTTTATCAATTTCGGCCTGTTCATTCTCGGAAATATTACTATCTTTCGTACTACCAAATAATTTGAGTTGACGTTTTCGTTTTGTGGCCGGTGGACGTAATGGATGAAGAAGTGGCGAAGGAAAACGAGCGACGGTATCAACAATTGACGATGTTGATGACAACGATACAAGTGTCTTCTGAATCAATTCACCTGGGTCATCAACATCATCGTTTGAACTTTCATGGTTGTCTGAAGGGTTTATTAAGAGAGAAGGATACAATCTTTTAAGATGTTGGCTGAGATTAGTGATATTACCAAAATATTTTAATGTTTTCTTACACTTGTTACACGTCGCCTTTTTTTTCGAAGTAATCCCAGACTAAAGATTGTTTAACACTTCGCCTCGGCATTGAAAAAGCTTTTTGGACACACTGGGCACAAGACAAAACTGACGACTGAATATTGAGCTGAGACTGACAGTGAAACTAAATGGTCCTAAATGGTCGAATCTTTTTTCGAATTTTCGAATCCAACGAAAACTAATATAAATATATTAAAATTTGGTATTTATGGTCTTATGGATCATATTTAGAATCCAATATTATTTAAATAAAGAAAAACGTAAAGAAATCTTTGATAATCGTATTCCATCGTTAGCATATTTTATGGCAGTAAAAAAAATAAATTTAAATTTATTTTTTTTACTGCCATAAAATATGCTAACGATGGAATACGATTATCAAAGATTATCTTTATGTTTTTTTTCATCTCACGTTTGTTTATAAAATGCCCAAATATTTGTTTAGGAGAAACAGCCGCTCGAAATGTTGAAACCTCTCTATAGAGGCATATGCATTTATAATATTTTTATATTACAGTTATAAATTACTAGGATTGTAATAGAGTGTTGCAAAAATGCAATATTCTCGCTATACGCGTTAACTTCCGCGAAAACTATCCGAAAATGCGTCAAATTATTAATGAAACTGGCTTAATTTTCATAAATTGCATTCTACAGGTAATATTACAGGTACATGCAATAATAACTGATAAAAATATTTTTTAGGGTAAATCGAGAGATCATTCGATTATCGAAATCATTCGATTATGCCCATCACTAGTCCTTACAAATAATCAGTTTCCCAGTTCTCTCAAAAAAAAACAAAATGCAATTTATATATTTACAATCAGTGGTGAAAACACTTTCAGACACACTTTGAAATTTTCCATTCACTTGATAAATAATGATTTTAAGGAAATATATTTTCTCGTATTTCGGTCATGAAATTTTCAAAAATGTCGCCTTTGGCGCAAGTGCTGTTGCGCTCGGAGCAAATACATTTTATATTTAAATCAAAATGATAAACAATTAAAATATATTTTTCTTTATTAATCAAAATTATGTATAATCATATAGGATTCTTATATAAATTGTTTTTTGCTAATTTTTTTAAATTGATATACTTATACTACAGTACGAATCTAATAATTCTAATGAAAGGGGTTTTTATATAAATATTACTGTGATTTCTCAGAAATATTAAGGTTATTAACAACAACATGAATTAAGAATAAAATTTCTTAAAATAATTATTTGTAATTAATATAATATTAATATGGCTATTTTTAATGTAGTAATTTATTAATTTTAGTGGAGGTTGCTACCAATATTCTCATAGATATAACTACAGGAGCTTCTAATAATGCTGAAAGTAAAATCACTAAACCAAAGACACAGCTTAAGAAAAATTCGTTTGAGAACGATTATGAAAGAATTGTAAGGGATGCTAAAAGGGGCATTAAAATCATAGTTCTGTTAAGAGGACTCCCAGGTAGTGGGAAATCATATCTTGCAAATAAAATTCTTCAAGATTCGCTTGGACATTTCAACCCAGCTAATCACATTTTAAGTGCAGATGATTATTTCTACAGAAACGGAAGTTACTGCTATGATTGCAGGGCCATATCTGCTGCACATAATTGGAATCAATCTAGAGCCATGCAACTTTTGAAATCAGGAGTCAGTCCACTAATTATTGATAATACACACACACAAGTTTGGGAAATGAGACCTTATAGTATATGGGCTACAAAATATGCATATATTATTGAGATTTTGGAACCAAATAATGCTTGGGCTTTCAATGATAAAGAGTTAGCTAAAAGGAACACTCATAATGTTTCTAGAGACAAAATTAGAGATATGTTGGATAGATATGAAAAAAATGTTACTGTGGAGAAATTATTTGAGCAGTTTCAATTGACATACCAATTAGATAAACTACCTCCACAACCAAGAAATTATCCACCAATTGCCCAGCAATCTACAAATCCTCCCAAGGTAAAGATAGAAGAGGAACCTAAACCAGCGGTTCAAGAGAAGAAAAGTGAAATAATTTATCCAAATTTAAATGCTTGGGGAGTCAATGAAGATATCTTAAAATCTTGGGGCATAGTGGAGTCTATTCAAGAAAAACGTGAAGAACTAAAGAAAACACAAACATTTTTGAATCAAGAATATAGCCCGCAAGTTTCACAAACCTTTCGAGAAGCAGAAACAGTTATGAGTAAAGATTTGAGAAAAGATCTCAGTGATCCATCACTTAAAGTCATTATTCCTGGAGTTTTCAACAATGTTGCTATTCCAACTCCTATATATCCAAAAAATGGAATGTTGGACAAGAGTACAATAACTGAAGAGATTCAAGAGTTGCCAAAAGGTGCAGTAGAAATGTTATCGAACTTGTTCACCGATATTCCATCTGAATATTTGAAACATCTCTTAGATACCTGCAATGGAGATGTTAGTTGGGCCATTAATATTTTACTGGATGATAATAAGAACCTTGT
The DNA here is from genome assembly GCA_944588485.1 of Phosphuga atrata. Lineage (NCBI taxonomy): Eukaryota > Metazoa > Arthropoda > Insecta > Coleoptera > Silphidae > Phosphuga > Phosphuga atrata. Next base: position 34,151,648 of record OX155899.1, read on the forward strand.
TGAAGGTTATATGCCTCCTCCACCGGCCCCTTCTAAAATGGAGGTTACTGAAGTAATTGATGAACAACAAATTGTTGAAATTGATGAGGAAACAAAAAAGGCTATTAAAGAAGATGGTGAACAGATCAAAGAACATTTGAAAAATAATATTGTTATAAATAAAGAATATTATTCTAAGCACATGTTGAAAGTAAAGAATCCTTACTATAAGGCTGAACCTTCAACAAGTTCTACAATTGAAACAACCGCTACACCAGCCGGTGATGTAATAGGAGTAGATTCTGATGTGGAATTTGAGGAAGTTATTGAGATAAATAGTGATAATGAAGATATGGTTGAATTAAATTTGGGTGATGTTTTTGTATCACAACTTGAAGAACATTTTGGAGATCCACAAATAAAATATCCACAAGGATTTCAACCAATTATTGAAGTACCCAAAGCTTTGGCCAAACAACTCCATGCTTTATATTTAGAATCTATTTTTAAACAAATGGATACACAAAATCAAATCATTGCAAACATGATAAAAGAAGACGAAGATTTTGCCAGGAAATTACAAGAAGAAGAAGAAAATAACGAAATATCAACTCCAGATCTTGAAGAGATTATGACAGAACAAAAAGAGTTGACAAGACAGGACAGTTTGAATGAGAAATGGAGACATGAAACTCCAGATAATATAGCTTACAGATTGACTATAAAAAAATTAATTACTGAATTCCCAAATGTTTCAATGGATATTTTAACAGAAATATATCATGCTCATGACTATAGTTACAATAAAACAGTAGAAGTCTTAATAGCATCTGGACAAAATAAAGTTGATACTACTGGATCTAAAAAAGATTCTACAATTTCAGAAGAAACTCTTCAAGATATGAAAGCAGAATACCAAAATAGAAATCAGGTATGTATGAATTTCTCAAAGATTATAGTAATAAATAAAGTGATCTAATATTCATATTTTTAACTAATGTTTCATTTTAGCCTGTAAATATCGATAGGAATTCTGCAGATGACATACGCGAAGAAGCGTCAGCTTCTTATAGAAAGCGTAAAGATTTATTAATTAAAGCTCAAGAATATCATAGATTGGGCATGAATGAAGTTGCCTTGTATTATTCTAATCTCGCTGCTGAACAAACACAAATATATGAGAGATTAAATAATGAAGCTGCTGAACAAATATTGTCAGACCATGCAAAAAGAAATAACTTTGATACTTTGGATTTGCACTATCTGCATGTGACAGAAGCAGTTAATGCTTTGGACATATTTATTGATAGGAATATTATGTTATTACAGGGTAATAATGGAAAACCATATAATGAGGTTTTTATATTGACAGGAAGAGGGAAAAATAGTGCTGGAGGTATCCCGAAAATACGTCCAGCAATCAAAGTCAGACTAAATAACAGGAAAATTCCGTAAGTAATGTTAATTAGATTAATTTCATTTATCATTACATTAAACCTTTTGATGTTCAAGAAAAAAAAAATTAATTTGTAGTTGAATAACAGATATTTTGATACAATGTCTGATATAATTCAAGAATATGTATTTGTGATTTCGTGTGATGATCAGCATTTCTTCACATGACTTACTGATTACACGACATTCACATTACGTACTATTGCAAAGAATTATAAATGTAGAGATATTGTTATTTTATGGTTTGATTGTATATTGATTGGTATTTCAAAAAGCACTAGGGTCGGTTAGCTGGGTTTATATTCTGGGCCCCAGCTAGTGGGGCCCCACACCAATTTACTTTATTTTATTCAACAGCACAATATATATAGATAGACACACTGTCTAACGCTTAATCAGCACGGACGTGTATCTATCTTATTATTATAATCGTGTGTAAAAGTATCCAAATCGTGCGTCCAAATGTAAATGAAGTTTCTTCTTCTTCTTTCGAATATTCCTACTTTGGACCACGCTTGTTCAACTGTTGGGCTTTGACCTTTGCCCAGTATTGTCGCATCTTCTGCCGGTGTAACTCCTTTCTCTCTTCTGTCCAGGGGGTACCTTTCCTTCGAGGTTTTTCCTGAAATCCACGGACTTCCTTCAGGGTGTGTCTCACAGACTGTCTGTTTTTGAGACCTGTTATTCCCAGTTCTATAATATCCTTCTCGGTCTCTGTCAACCAAGTGGTACAAAGCTTCTTGTTTTGCAGACCAGAAGGTTAGTCGGTTTGGAGGCAATCTTGCAACGTGGCCATAGAAAGCTACCCTTCTTTTCCTTGCACAGTCAGAGAGCATCTCAATATGTTCGTAGAGCTCAGAATTATGCCGTCTTCGGAATTCCCCATTTTCTTTTTCCGGGCCTAGGATCTTCCGGAGCATTTTCCGATCTCTGATTTCCAATTTCTCTATTAGACCCCTTCGGTTCAAGGAAAGACACTCCATGGCATACAGGGCTTCTGGTCGTAAGACTGATGTGTAGTGTTTAAGTTTCAGATTGCATGACAGGCATTTCTTATTTTAAGTGTTCTTAGTCAGCCAAAATGCTAGTTCTAACTCGCTGACTCTCTTGGATAATGATGCTCTTTCTGATAAGTTGAGTTCAATCCATTCACCAAGATACTTAAATTTCTCAGTCCTCTTGATGTTTCCCTGTTCTAGTAACATCTCTCTGTTTGCTTCTCTGATATTGGTGAAGAATTCTGTTTTCTCCAGCGACACTTGAAGACCCACTTTGGCAGCCTGTTTTCGGAGGCAGTTTAACTGCACTGTTGCCATCTCAAGAGAATCAGCAAACAGTGCCATGTCATCTGCAAACGCCAGGCAATCTACAACCAATTCATCGTTCCTAAGTCCCAGGTAGATACACCACTTTGAGCACCCACATTGTTCAGTTCCTTGCGCCATTCTCTCATAACCTTTACAAGGACACAGTTGAAGAGAAGTGGGGAAAGTCCATCTCCTTGTCTCACACCAGTTTTTATTTCGAAGCTTTATGAAATCTCGCCTCTAAATTTAACCTTGGAATGGGTGTTGGTCAAAGTTTCTAGGATGAGTCTGCGGTTTTGTTGTCTAGTGCTAGTTCCTGCAGTACTTTGTTAAGCGTTTCTCTATCAATGGAATCGTAGGCCTTCCTAAAATCAACAAAGGTGACGACCACCTTGCGGTTTCTCATCTTGGAGTATGCAAGTACAGTTTTAAGATTGAGGATCTGTTCAACACAGGATCGGATCTTCCTGAAGCCCCTCTGGTATTCTCCCAGTTGACTATCCAACTGATTTTCTACCCTTGTTTGTAACTCCTTCGAGAGAATCTTGTATGTCACCGGAACGAGAGAAATTCCACGGTAGTTGTTTAGATCAGTAAAATCTCCCTTTTTGTGAAGCGGATGGATCAGAGCAGATTTCCAATCGGGTGGTAATTTCTCTGTTTCCCAGATGTCCTGGATGATCTCGGTTAGCTTGCGCACGGCATTGTTTCCAGCACCTTTCCACAGTTCAGCAACGATAGAGTCCTCTCCAGCTGCCTTATTATTCTTAAGAAGTTGAATGATCTAGCCAACTTCTTCCAATGAAGGGGCAAGCGAGTCCGGGTTTGGTGTGGTTTGTTTATAGTTGAAGTCTTCGCTGGGTGGGTCACAGTTGAGTAGATTTTTAAAGTACTGATCCAAAGGGTGGCAGTTGTCCTTGTCGGTATAAGCCAGTTTGCCTTGTGAGTCTCTGAAGTGGAGGCTTGACGGAGCGTATTTTCTGAGTGCCTGCTTAAAGGTTCCAAAGAAATCTCTGGAATTATTCTTAGCCTAGCTCTCTTCGATTTGGGTTAGTTGGTTTTGTGTGAAGGTTCGTTTGGTTCCTCGAATTATCTTGGCTGTAACCTTTCTTTGTTCCAAAAATGTATGTCAATTTTCTTTGGTCTTTTTAGAATTCCATTTCACCCAGGTTATCTGTCTTTGGGCTATTGCATTGTCACAGTGTGGTTACAGTGGTGTAGTGGTGAACGAATCCGCTCGCTACACCTAAGATCGGGGGTTCGATCCCCGGACAAACCGTAAAATTTTTCACGGAACTATACTGTGGCCACCTCGTGGAAAGCAATGGCAAACTACCACGAGTAATTCTGCCAAGAGAACCTCTCAAGTAGTGCCGTTCGGAACCGGCGATAAACTGAAGGTCCCGCATATGAGTGTGACGATGCGTTCCACAACTATGCGCGAGAGGTCACGACACTTCAGCAATGAGGTAAAACGACTGGAGGAGAGATTGTCACAGTCTTCAGTCCACCACGGATGCTTCCTTCTACTAGCGAGAGGGGCGAGTTCATTGGCCGCCTTGAGAAGAGTCTCCTTCAGTTGGTCCCAGTTGTTTAGGTCTGTGTTGATCAGTCTCTGACCTAGTTCTTGACTGTTCTTGAGTCGCTCGACGTCAAATCTTACCATTTTGGAGGTTCTGTGTAATCTAGTGTTTCTAGGCTGGAGTCTTATTTTGATCTTTGAGAGGTAGTGGTCTGAGTCCAGATTGGCGCTTCTTAGTACCTTCACGTTTTGTATTTCCTTTTGAGTCTTTGGTGAAATGGCCACATGATCTATCTGAAATTCACCCAGATGGGTATTAGGTGAAATCCAAGTCTTCTGCTTCCTTGGCAAGTGTTTGAAGGTTGTAGACTTCATGATCAACCCAAAAGTCCTACACAGATCCAACAATCGTTCTTTTGCGGTTGGTTCGCTTATGCGCCGGATAATTGCCCACTATATTTTTTCTCTCTTCCCAATTGAGCATTGAAGTCACCAAGCAGTACAACGGTGTGCCTCTCTGGAAGTTTAGAGTTAATATCTTCTAAGTCTTCCCAGAATTTATCAGTTCTGTCTGGATTGCGTCTGTTGTCCTGGTTGATTGGGGCATGTACATTGACTATACTGTAGCCCTTGTTTGCTCATTTGAGAGAGAGGATGGATACACGACTACTCAGGGAGGTAAAGTTGGTGACTAAATGGAGTCTCATTATTTAATAATTTATGTTTGTTTTTACCAAGGAACAACTCGCGTAGACGTAGTGAAATAAAGTTTCTGACGTATATTAAAATTAAAATAATTTTTCTTATTTTGAATCAAGAAGTATCAGTCTCTCTCTCACTCTGCATTTATGTAGATCTAATATTTTGTAATAGCTTATATTTTGGGCCATTTCACACTTTGCAAGCGATCAATTTATTGTTTTTTCTCTAGTAGCATCGGACCTCTATCTAGATCTAATATAATTTAATCAAATCCAGATTAAATCTAGGTTAACCTAGATTACATCGACAACGACCAAATAGTATTCCCGTCATTATGTGTTACTAGTTAGTAATTTTTGCCACGGGGTCGCTGAACGATCTAACTTTATTGTGTCAGTGATTTAAAGTATTTTGTCTGTCAAAATTGCAATTTTTCAATATTATCAGTAAGAAACAATTATTTTTTTTGTAGATTCAACAGTATTTTATCATGCTTCGTACATAAAATAATGTATGATACACACGTGTGTGAATAGCTTTTGTGCACTCATTGTGATTAAAGATTTAAACTTCGCAAGGCATGCACAACAGCTCTTCTTCACACACTTGTATCATAAACTACTATTATTTTCTCTTCAGGAAAACTGTATATATTTCAACAACATAATCTGGAATTAAAAAAAAGTTTATATATACATATACAAGGTGGCGCAAAAGTAGTGTCATAACTTGAATTGGCCGTCATTTTTGCAGATGGCGTCAAATGTCACTGTGCTTTGACATTTTTGATGTAGATATATAGTGAATTAGTTGTCAACAAGCCATGGAGCGATACACATCTCAAGAACATGAATTTATTGTTACTACTTAATTGACAAATTTTAAGTCTGCTGTTTTAACGCAACGTGAATTTCTCCGTCGTTTTCCCTGTCGTCCAGTTCCATGTGCTCGAACAATTAAGCGTTTGGTTGAACGCCTCGTGCAAACTGAGTCCACTACAGAAGTGGCGGCCTCGTAGTGCTCGTTAGAATGACAACATCGCTGCTGTTGCCTACGACGTCAAAGAGAATCCACAAACATCAACCAGACGTTCGTAGCAACGGATGTTGGTGAAAAATTTGAAAATGTTCCCCTACAAGTGGAAACTGTTGACGAATTGCTGCTTTCTGACCGTCGGACAAGGTTAACTTACTGCCAAACTCTATTGAACTTGGTGCAAGAAGAGGATGACTTCGTATCAAAAATCATAATGAGCGATGAAGCCCATTTCCACTTAAGTGGTTATGTTGACAAACAAAATTTGCGTTTCTGGGGCACAGAAAATCCACATGTAATGCAAGAAGATCCATTGCCTCCCCTCAAAGTAACTGTTTGATGCGGCAATTGCCATGAAAAAGTGATTGGTCCTTATTTCTTTGAAGACGCCGATGGCGCCACCGTAACCGTAAATGGCGACCGTTACATGCAAATGCTAAACGAGTTTTTTTTGCCGCAAGTTGCTGCATTGGGTCTCGATCATTGTTGGTTTCAATAGGACTGAGCTGCCGCTCACACAGCTCGGGTAACTATGGAAATTTTGAAACACCAATTTCCAGGTCGACTAATCTCCCGTTTAGGAGATTTGAACTGGCCGTCCAGATTGCCAGATTTAACTGCACCATACTTCTTCCTTTGGGGATTTTTAAAATCTGGCGTTTACCACAACAAACCACGAACCTTGCAAGGCTTGAAAGCTAACATTTAAGAAGAAAACGCCAATTTGGAACCAGATTTTTTGCGAGCAACAATTCAAAATGCCGTAAAACGAGCGCAATTATGCATCAACTCGGGAGGTGGCCATTTGAACGATATCATTTTTTACAAGTAATGTCACCAATTTTACACTTTCAAATAAATTTTTAGTTATTTTATCGCTTGCTTTTTGAATTGAACTTTTCTATTTGAAAAATTCCTGCAACACTGAACGAATAATAAATAATTTAAATTCTTATTTTGTAATTATCACTTGATTTCACTTCGTTCAGAATGAATAAACATTTTTTTTTAAATTGGAGTTGGATCAATTCATTGAGAAATTATGTTTTATCGTCAACTAGCCTTCTAAGTTTTTTAGAATCAATCTATTCCAATAGAGAAAATGTGTTCAATGATTTTTAGAAATTGTGGAGAAGAATTAAAAACAATCTTTGATCACATGGTAATTGGTTCGGTTCAATTCTGTTTAATCCGAGCCATAATTTTGGATAATTTCATGAACCATTTAATGTCCCATCAACAATAATGAAAGCCTTACGTTATTCATAATTGAATATAATTTTTACTATTTTGTAGTGCTGGTTGAAATAATTAAAATACACTCTTTACATGTTTTATATACACCTCATGAAGCTCAATGTTCCATAAAAAGTTTCATAATATAGATATGGAGATAAATAATTCTTGCTTGTAAAATATGATTCGACTATCATATATTGAGCGAGTATTGAGCGACTACTTAGCAATTTTGTATCTATTGCTCAATAGTCGCTCAATAGCCGGTAAAAGAGTAACGGCCCGCGTACACCAAAACCGATTTTGTCGGCCGATGGCGGACAGAACTTCCCGGACGAGTATCTCGGACGTGTATGTGCTTACACTCCAACATTGTTACCAATGCAACTTCAGCCCATAAACGTTTGGAAACATCTCGATTATTGTAATTTTTTGAATGTTTATCCCACAGTGTTGGTCTATTATAAACACAACTAATTAATTTTTCAATATCCATAGTCGTTTAGGTAGATAACAACAAAATTTAACTATAAATACACTCAATTTGCACTGTAGACGCTGGCAGACTGGCGAGAAATCCCTGGCGAGAAGTCGAGTGGCGAGTGTTACCAACCCCCAAAAATATTTACCCCTAAAACCAAAGTCAAAAACCCCTAAAATTGCCACAATTACTTGAAATCCCCCAAAAAAAATAATATTTTAAAAAAACAATAAATTAATAATTAATATTCTGTAATATTTTTTAATATTATTTATGGTATTATTCTTTATGGTAGATGGAGAATGCGCGTTCGACATTTGCGTTTGAAATTGGCACCGTGAAAAATGCTAGTCCGAATAGACCTTTTCATAGCTGAAATTTTTTTGTGCACATGTGTCAATTTCCGCCGTGTTTTGCCCGAAGTTTTTGACGTATAACCTTATTATTTGCCCGAAACTTTCATATTCCCGCCTTTCAAACTTGGCGGATGCGCATGCGCTTAACTAACCATAAAAAGGTCTATTTAGAAACATTTTCAAAACGTTTACAGCCATCTGCGTCACAATCATTATGTTTTTACTTTTAATTCCGAAATCTTAGTAACGAGAAACTGTACTAGATGTCGGTAAGTCGCCAGGTCAACAGTAATATAACTATGATTGGCTAGCTTGATTTATCCTAGGGCATATATTTTTAAAGCCTTATTTTTCTATAAAAAATTAATAAATATAAATAAATCCCTAAAAATACCCCTAAAAATATAAAACCCCTAAAAAAATCCCATCACACTTATTTACCCCCTAAATTTGGGGGGAAACCCCCTAAGTTGGGAACCCTGCAACAGGTTCGGAGTCGACGGTTGATCGGCCGTTTTCGCGCGTTATCGGACGATGACGGTCGTGTTTGTGTACGCGCTAGAGATGAGCATGGGATCCCATCCTATCCCATCCCATCGTCCCATGGTATGGGATGAGTGGGTCGCGTGGGATGGGATGGGACGACAATATTGTATGGGACGGAGTGGGACGAATCTAGTAAATCTAATTCGTGCATAATTAATTGCTATCGTATAAGAATCTTTTTATTTTCATTTGCTCGTAGACACAAGTAGGCTTCCGAACACAATCACTGTATTTTTCATTTATCTATTGTGTAGGGTTTAGTTAAGTTTTTCACTACTCGGCGCGGCAGTTTGTCGGTTAGGTTTGTCAGTTCGGCTGGTATTTTTCTTTTGTGAAAATGAAAAGTCCTATTTTATCCTTGAAAATGGTGCAGCTTTGTTTTTAACGATTTTAACGATTAGATTGAAAATATACGATAATCCAAAATTAACGTTTATCGTGCCAATACGCAAAATTTTAATACATGTCCAGCACAGGAGATCTCTCGGATAACAATGTAGTTCCTGAAAAATCTTCCGATCCATTTGCGACGAAAAAGAATTACTCATTGTCGAAAAATCGAAAAGAAAGTCTGCTGTATGGCAAAAATGGGATGAATGGGACGGGCAGAGCGACCGGGATGGGATGGGATGGATGGGATAGGACGGGGCAAAAATTTTACGTTTGTGGGATGGGAGTTTCGGTGATGGGATGGGACAGTGACTGGGATATGTCCCACGGGATGGGATCTGGGACGAAAAACTCGCCGCATGCTCATCTCTAGTACGCGCTCTCTTTCTTTTACAAGTGTTTTATTCAAATCGGCCGTCGTCGCCCGTACTTCGGCCGATGACGGATTAGGTGTACGCGAGCCGTAACGTCACCTTGTTGATATTCGGTGTCTGTCTATTCGAAAAAGTTTTTTAGTTCTATCGTCTTTTTTGTTGAAGAGCTAAATTAATATTGGCTTTATCTGCTCTTCATGCAGTATTATTTGCTACAAATGCCGCCAATGCCCAAAATTCATACATATTAGGAAATAAATATTTTTCATTAAAACACAGATTACTTTTTATGGCATTTTTTGTATAGTAAAATTCTGATAGTTTTTTACCTGCAGCTTGTAAGACATTTATTAAGTCACGTTTATTAAGTCACTCTAGTGCAGAACATGTGGTATTCCTGGCCTCACTCCATATGCTGTCCGAGGTCTCATACTAATAAGCGTGCCGCTGATCAAAAGATTACTTGCGCTGATCAGTTTTTATAGTGAACCAATTTTTAACCCTTTCGCTCTGGCTAATATCACCGCGCTTACGTGCGCCGAGCGTCTTAAGTCGCCCAGCTACTTACGCTTAGTGGGCGTTGAAATTCAACAGCGCTCTAATGCACTTTTGTTTGTTTTGTTGTCAATTGTCAAGTGAAATCAAAACTGCTATAACTCAGCAACAATTAAATATTAATTGATATATTTTATATATCTAATTATTAATTAAATTATTTCTCAATATAATTTATAATGACTCAAAATAGAGAACAATGTTCTGAGATTGTCACAAGAAGTGATACCGAAGATGAGGATTTTGCTTTTGAAGGTTTTGATTCGGAAAATGAATCTGAAACAAATTTATTGCCATTTCATCCCATGAACTGGTGGTATTCAGAAGATTCGACTACTTCCGAAGTAATTAACGTCCGTAAACGTAGAGTAAAGTAAGTATGGGCGGACAAAGATCTTAGTCCGAAGCACTACTTTGACGAAAGTCGATCTGGATATGTAGAAGGTAACCCTCGCCCTTCAACAGTTTTAGATTGTTTTGAAATATTATTTATATCTCGATTTAGTGAATCATATCGTTATTGAACCGAACAAATATTACACATACATAATGCAGTCAGAGAAAAAAAAAATAACTCTCATTTCCATGATTGCTAAGATACAAATATTAGTGAGATGTACTGCTTTTTAGCTGCAACTATTCTTATGGCTCATTTAAAAAAATCTAGCATTAGCCAATATTGGTCGACCAACAAACATACAAACTAAAAAAATCTCACATATAATGCCACGGGATATATATCTGCTACTGCATTGTTTACTGCATCGTTTACTGCTTACAATTAGTGAAAATAGATATTATTCCTCAAAAACTAATTACAGCTTTCAAAAATAGAAATGTATGGTTGTTTAACTGGTGACAATAGGACTATGCAACAAACTGTTTAAATTTGTTATTAGCTACTAGTTTCGGCGATTTAATGGAAAAAAATTGGAAAATTTTGTAACAATGTCTGCATTCTTGTTAAAAATAACTGTTATTTGTGCCCGATGAAGGCGATATTTTCCCATTAAATCGCCGAGACTAGTAGCTAATAACAAATTTAAACAGTTTGTTGCATAGTCCTATTGTCACCAGTTAACCATACATTTCTATATAACTATTTTGGACATCAACTGCACAGATTTCAAAAATATTTTTTTGCCGTACGTGTGTATTGATGAAAGTCTTCAAGCAGTACATACCAACAAAACGAAGTAGATTTGGAATAAAATCATTTGTTCTATGTGATTGTAAAACGGGTTTTGTTCTGGATATACTAATATATACAGGCGCATCAACTAACGTCACACGCTGCAATAGAGAAATTGGACTGTCCCGAAGTATTGCTTTATAACTTTTGGACCCATATCTTGGAAAAGGCCATAACTTATTGTTGATAACTGGTATTCTAGCCCCGCTCTATTTTATAACCTACACAAAAACAAAACAGGTGCTTGTGGAACATGCAGGAAAAATAGAAAAGGCTTACCAAGACTGACTAGAAAGTTGGCAATAAGGGAAGTTGCGTATAAAAGTTCTGATAGTATACTCGCATTAAAATGGCACGACAGAAGAGAGGTTTGGATGCTTACAACATTACATAGCGCAGAGATGCAAAATATGGTAAAAATAAACCGCAAAACTCAGCAAGAAATTCTTAAACCCAAATGTGTTATAGACTACAATCTGTTGATGGGCAGTGTAGATAAATGTGACATGATTTTGAGCACAATTGAATCTGTACGAAAAACCACAAAATGGCGCAACACATTTTTTTTCATCTTCTGGACGTCTCGACATATAATGCTAAAATACTCTATAAAGAAGTAACAAATAAAGATATATCAATAGAGTGCTTTCAAAAACAGTTAATTCGAAAAGAATTGGAGAAATACCATGAACCAAAAACATTGATTCGGAGACGAACTATAGACAGAGATACAGCCTATATAAGACTAACTGAGAGACACTTTCCATCCGCATACACGAAATCAGATTTGTCTCGAAATACCAAATCTGTAAGAAAATGTGTTGTATGCTCAAAACATAATAAGCGAAGAGAATCTCATTATAAATGCAAAATATGTGATGTGGTATTATGTGTAACCCCGTGTTTTGAAATGTATCACGCTAAAAAATATTTCTAATTATCAGTTAAATGTTTTAATTCTTTTTAATTTATATAAATGTATTGAATGGTAATATTAAATATTTGAGTATAAAAAGTCTTTTGATGAAGCTAGTTTAATATAAAACTAATAATTTTATAGTGCTATATTCTAAGTCCAAGGTAGCATGGTGGGATGAGGAATGCAGAAAAGCAGTAGAGAAAAGAAATGAATCCAGAAGTAAACTTATCCAAAGGCCAACAAGAAATAGAAGAGAAGAATACGAGGAACTAAGAAGGACCACCAAGAAATTGATGAAAAGAAAGAAGAGAGCACTGCTAGATTCCCAAATACAAGAACTGGAAGAATCACATAGAAGGAAAGAAGTGAAGAGGACATGTAATATATTAAGAAACACCAGACAAGATTTTCACCCAAGACCATCTATTTGTAAAAACAAAGAAGGAAAATGCATAGTAGAAACAAAAGAAGTTATGGAAATATGGCGTCAACATTTTGCGAACCTTTTGAATCAAACAGAGAGAGAAAATGACAACTACGAAAAGGAAGAAAAACTAACGCTACAACCTCTAATAACAGACCCCACTTACGAAGAAGTCATTAAAACCATACGAGAGCTAAACAACGACAAGGCACCTGGTATAGATAATATCCCAGCAGAATTAATAAGTAACGTAGGGGAAACACTAGCCGATCACCGAGATATGAAATGAAGAAAGAATCCCTGGAGAATGGAACACGGCGATCATATGCCCCGTTTACAAAAAAGGTGACAAACTTAACCGTAACAACTACAACTATAGCTCTGTATAACATATAAAATATTCACGAGTATACTACACCAAAGAATAGCAGAGTATGGAAAGGAAATCATAGGGGAACATCAGGCAGGTTTCAGAGAAGGACGATCAACTATTGACCAAATCTTCACCACCCTACAAATACTAGAAAAATCATGGGAATATAATGTACCAATATATGAGCTATTCATTTACTTCAAAGAAGCCTACGATAGTATAGACAGGAACAGGCTATATGATATAATGGAAGCTTCTGGCATACCAATCAAGTTAGTGAGATTAACCAGAACAGAAATGATAGACTCAAAGTCTGTAGTGAGAATACAAGACCAAATGACAGACAGACTCTCAACCACTAAAGGAGTGCAGCAGGGAGATGGACTTGCACCGATGCTATTCAATATTGCGTTAGAGAAGGCAATAAGAAACACCAGTGATAACCTCAACAGCACAATAATACACAAGTCACATCAAATAATTACCTACGCAGACGATATTAATCTAGTGGCCAAAACAGAACGGGAAATGTATGAAGTATTCAGCAAACTGGAAACACAGGCCAGTAAAATCAGACTGAAGGTCAACGAAACAAAGACCAAACTACTGCCGATGAAACCAAGAAGAAGACTTGGCCCTAATTACACAATAGGAGATAACAACTTCGAAGTAGTGCAACAATTCAAATATCTGGGATCCCAAATCAACAGTGAAAATGATATCAAACAGGAAATACAACAACGCATACTAGCTGGAAACAGAGCCTACTTTTCACGTTCACATATATTTAAGTCCAAATCAGTCTCAAGAAAAACAAAAATCACAATGTACAAAGCCATTATAAGGGCAGTGGTGACATATGGAAGTGAGACATGGACAATCATCAAATACTCGGAGGAATTATTAGCAAGATGGGAACGACGAATCCTAAGGAAAATATATGGACCAGTAGTAGAGAATGGGGAATGAAGAATCCTATATAATTTCGAACTAAAACAGAAATATAACCAGCCAGATATTGTCGAATTTATAAAATTACAAAGATTAAAATGGGCGGGACACTTGGTGAGAATGGGTGAGAACCGAATACCAAAGAAAGTATATAATGGGCGGATGGAGGGTGCAAGGGGAAGAGGACGACCAAGACAGAGATGGATAAACAACATTGAAGAGGACGCCAAACAAATATTAAAAGTTCATAATTGGAAAACAACAGCAAGGCAACGAGACGACTGGAGGCAGAAAATACGGGAGGCCCAGGTCCAAATAGGACAGTAGCTCCACGAAGAAGAAGAATAATTTTATAGTAATAGTGACATAACGCATCTCATAGTGCACGTCGTTCATATAAGCATACGCGAAAACCGCGCCGCACAGACAAGTTCGTGCGGAGGTCGCTTGATAAAAACTAAATCTGCGATAGGTTGTAGCAGTAAAAGGGTTAATTTAAAATTGGTAATAGTCAATTAAAACTTGAAAATAGACAATTTTATATTGGAAATAATTATTTTCAAATTGGTAATATAAATTCATTTCGATGAGAAATTCTTAATTAAAATTCTTTTTTCTATTTTGATTCTATAATGAACTCATTAAAGCACTCATATGGATTCGTTTGTGGATCGCCGAATGCGATACAATTTTCTCAAATATCGGCGATTTTTTTATTTAGAAATGACATAAAAGGGCGCAAAATAGAAAAAATAGTATAAAAAGCTCATTCCTAAGGCGTTTTTCGCACTTTTCCATTAAAAAACTGCTTGCCATGCTCATCGTTTTCTAAACATGGACGCGTGCTGAAATACCGCGCTTATTGAACTCGTTCTTTAATATACTATTAAGCTTTTCCATGGTGAAAAATGGCAAATTATTGATGATTGTTAAAAAATAATAATAATAACAAATCTTTAGTATCTCTAAATATTCTTAATATTAATTAAGGATCTGAAATATGGATCTAAATAATGATCTGATTGTTTTGGTAAATTCAGTTCTTATCGCTTCTGTTTATTTTTGATGAGCCTACCACAGTTCTGCCTATTCCCATTCTTCTCTATATGTGTGTTACATATGATTGATTATAAACAATACCTCAGGCATCACGCATAAAGAAAGAAGAAGGAATTTATAATAATAAGTGTATAATAACATTTTATTTGTACCTGAGGCCTAAAAATTCAAAGGAGATAAGATAAGATATGCTGCAAAAAAAAATAATAGAGGGCTCATCTTGCACACAAAATAATCCCATGGAAGTGCTTTAGTACTGGTACTTTTTTTATATTTTATTGGTAATGGGAAATAAAGTTCTTATATAATTTTAATAATTTATTTGCCTTACTAGTTTCGATGTGAAAACTAACACCTTAATCATAGGCTCTAAATTGTTTCTATTAAATTAAAAATTATTATGTTTTATGATGTTATAAAATTATTATGATGTTATAAATGAATAAATAAATTTTTAAAACAAATTTGATGTTTAAATAAATAAACAATAATGTTTATTTATTTAAACATCAAATTTGATTTAAAAATTTATTTATTCATTTATAACATCATAATAATTTTATAACATCATAAAAAATAATAATTTTTAATTTAATAGAAACAATTTAGAGCCTATGATTAAGATGTTAGTTTTCACATCGAAACTAGTAAGGCAAATAAATTATTAAAATTATATAAGAACTTTATTTCCCATTACCAATAAAATATAAAAAAATGATAAACAACAGGGATAATAATAACCAATATGTAATCATTTAATTATTATAATACTGTCGACATTACCATAGTTCACGAAAGAAAATTCTAGCTATTGAAATACATAACTACAATAGTATATTTTGTAACTAGGGCGGTAGGTTGTCAATTTGAAACGTGAGCGCAATTGGGCGAACGAACGAAGTGGCACTCACTTCGTTCGTTCGCCCAATTGCGCTCACATTCGCTCGAGAGGGCAATTGACAATACCGTGTTACAAGCAATATTTTTATTACTCATGCGAGGGGATATATCTTACAAGTTTGGGATCCAGGTGCCATCCAAAAAAAATAGAACAAAAAATGAAGAATTTGCTTTTTCAATTGTCTTCGGTGGTGTGGATTCAGTCTCCAGTATCACCATAGAATTTACACTCATTTTTAAACGTCTTTATTTTTTATTTTGTAATGAAAAAAATTTCACGTCACTTTCACGTCTTTTTTAATATTGAAGTCTTGATTGTATTTCTTTTATTGTTTTTTTTTTAATGTAACCTAGCGATATTGAATATTTTGTGCGTTAGCCAAGTTACGTGGAAATACAACCAAAAGGCATTTTTCGTACTAAAAAACGTGCGCCAGTTAATACTTTTAACGCCTGAGTATTAAAAAATAAGTAAAATACACTTTACACAATTTATTCAAAGTAAATATGTGTATATTTATTAACAAAAAACAAAACAAAAATATGCATTATTAATATAATGTTATTCATTATTAAAAATAATTATAATTAATATATTATTTTTTGAAAAAGTCACTTCGTCTGCAAGATTGTCTTTAGTACACTTATTCGTTACACTTATTTAAATAAGTACGCATATCTTTGTTCGGGGGTGACATCTTCACCCATCTTCACATCTTTATCTTCGTGTTTTGTAATCTTGTTTAAAATATCGGCATTTGTTGGATCCTCCGCTATAACCACATCTTCATCTACAGATAAATAATCATTAAGGGGACACTGTATTATCCACGTTATGCTGTTTATATGTGTCATACGCAATCTTAAATTCTGACAGAAGAGTATCATCTTCTTCTCTCTCTCCAGTTTGTTTCGTCTTTTTGTTTAAAGCCATCCTTTCTGACAATGAAACAATTTTTTATGATTGCTTGCTGAATATCGACTTCCTACGCTTTTGTCAAGTTTGTAACAGCATCCCATACAGTAATATGTTCGCGTCGGGTTGATTCTAGGGCAACTATAGTTTTTCTCAGAATTCTTCTTCCATAGTGTAATTTTATATTGTTAATAATTCCTTGGTCCATAGGTTGTAACTTTGACGTCATGTTTGGCGGGAGAAAAACAACACGAATTATTATAATTATATCGAATTAAGCTGCTTAGTAATTTTTGGGTGTGAGGGACAGTTATCTACAAACAGCATGATTTTTAGTTTTTCGGCATTGAATTTCTTGTCTAAATTAAAAAGCCATTCTTCATAAATTGCACTTGTAATCCAAGTTTTTTTTGTTGCTTTTGTATGCCACTGGTAAAAAACGTTTACCTAACGTTTTAAAGCATTGCGGATTTTGTGATTTTCCAAAAAATTTCTTTCTTTGCTGTGTCCACCGAAACACTTTTCGTCTTTAAATGTTAACGTTTTATTAAACAAAACATTTAAAAAATAAGCCCGTCTCGCCCGCGTTAAAAAAAATGTCTTTTTCATGAAAAGATGCTAAAACTTCCAGCAAGATATTGTTGCAATACTCTTCACAGTCATGTTCATTAACGTCTGCACTTTCACCACACATAATCTATTGAATAATATTATGCCTTTTCTTAAACTTATCTATCCAACCTACACTAGCGATGAAATCAGTGTGCCCCAGACTCTTACAAGGGAGCCCTGTCAACTCGTCATCACCGATTTGGCCCAAATTTACAGTATATGTAGGGCTTGACTATAAATGAAAGTGACGCAAGCGGGAGGGCCAGATGACCAAGCGTTAAAAAAAATAACTCATTTTTTACGCCGACCGGTAAGTTAACGACAACTCATAAGCCCGCTATGTTAGCATAAATTCTATAGCCGGTCAGCGCACCGGTAAGAGCAGTTCATAGTACAAGGATCGCTGGTTCGATTTCCCGTGGGGGCGCTTTTTTTTTATTTACAATTTTTAAAATGACTTTCTTTTATTATTATTTATTATTGTTTAACTTTTTAATTGTAATTATTAATTTGTCAATTTAATTATTTTATTAGTATTAATATTTATTATTTGTTTCTTTATAACTTCAACGGTTATTTCTTAAAAATGCTTTCTTTTATTATTACTATTATTGTTATTATTATTTATTTGATTTTTACCATACTTGCGCCACAAATGAACCGTAGTAATACATAATGTAGTATTCTTACTTATAATTTTACAAAGGTATTTCCAGAGGTATTGTAATTAAAGCGTACACGAGGAATTGGTATATAAAATTATTATATTTTTATTATTGTACAGGTGAATCACATGTGCTGGGGTGATAATTATCGTAAAAATAAGGGAAACTGTAATTGTGTCGGCACCTTGCACACGTTACAAAAGCCGCGTTTCTACAGCTACATGTTTTTTTTTAAATTATCCATAGAAAAACAAGCTTGATTTACATTAATAAAAGTTTTTCTGTCGTCGCAGAGTTTGGCAGCAAAATACGCGTAATGCAACATGTCGCGGAATATTGGCGAGGATAGCTGGTGATTCAGGATGGAATGTATTTTGATACAGTCTTCTCGGGATGTGATTTCTCGTTCTCTCTCGATGAGATAAGAGCAGTTTTGAATCTTCCTGATAAAATTCTTTACCTGACGATAAAAATACATGTCGCAGGGTTGCACTAGAGGAGTGCATTTCTGGGGAATCACTTTAATACTGCACGTTGGCAATCCATTTTCATCTTGGAAAATGTCGTCGTATAATTGTGGATTTGTTTGTCCTCCCCACGAGTCAATCAACAAAAAAAATTTGTTTTCCTGCACGTAGGGTTTCATTACATCAGTTAAATTTTTGTTGTACAAAGCTGTTTGCGGGATTTTTAACTAGTAGTGACAACATTACTATATTTTTTCGCGTACTCATCCACCGATTTTTTAACTCTCGGTCCAAAAGAGCGAGTACTCTCTTGCAGGCATACGAACACTGTTGGCAGAAGATTTCCAGAAAGGGTCATCGAATATTGCGCTGTATATGAATGGATTACTTTGTTCATATCCTTTCGTTTCACGAGAATTAGTTTTGAGCCTCGGTGGTCCAGGGTACAGTTGTAAATGGACTGGTACTGGCAACCTTGACAGAGAATATACGAATGTGAATATTTTATTATGTGTGGCGTTAAAAAGAGTTTTTAGATTAACTTAAAACGAATAGTAATTTACTTGTTTGATCTGTATTGATAATTGATAATATGGATGAGAGCCCGAGCCTGGACTCGAAAGTTCTCTGCCGCAGATTGGGTTTCCTCGATAGTGGTAGTCTCTCTTTCCGAGACAGATTTGGTGACTTTCCTCTGACGAATCCTATGCCTTTCTTTGAATTCTTGGGCCCACTGCTCCGAAGATTTTTTTCCCTCGAAAATGTGCAAATCTGCAAACTCGAAATCTGCAAATTGACTGGCAGCAGCAAGTGCCCATTGTTGCAGGTTTCTCGTGGTTACTTGTTGGCAACTTTTCCGCCCTTCTACGAAGCGATCATACGTCCAGGTATCAATGGTGTTACACTTATCCTTCCGGGTTCCACCGCTTTTAATGTGTTCTTCCCAGATTTTCAAATCTCGCATATACAAGCGATGTGCTCCTTTCGATTGAAGACTCTTTGGATGTGCCTTTGCAAGATTAACCACCATTATTTTGTAATCGAGTGGAACGTAATCTGCATCAACTTTCATTTTTTTCCATCCGGTTCGCAGTCAGACTCTGCTTCTGGATAAACGACATCCTCGACTTCTTCATTTTCACCTCCTTCGTCGTATTCTTAGGAAGAAATCAATTCATTGAAGCACAGCAAGTAATGCTCTGACAAATCGTCCTGTATTTTCTCCCGTATTTTGTCTGCAAGTTGCATGTGTTGTTCGGTTATTACCGCAGCACTCTCTGATGTGATCAGATTGTCTTCGGCCAAAAGATGTAACAAATAATCCAGCGCCGTTTTTAACATTTGTTTCGACGATTCGCTGTGGAGATTATCAGCGCACATCACATCTTATTCTTGTTCTACCGATGTTCCAGGCACATTAATATTTTCACTATCAGTATTCGACATTTTCGAAAGCTAGATTCTTCTCACAATATTCAAGTTACTCGGTCAAGAGCTAGCAAACGACTAACTCATAACGACATTTTGCCAACTTCCCCCTCCGCCTTCCATTGTCAGCTTTCCTATTAACCATTAAGGTCATTTTAAAAATTGTCAATAAAAAAAAGCGTCCCCACGGGGAATCGAAACTGCGATCCTCGTACTATGAACCCGAGCTCTTACCGCTGCGCTGACCGGCCATTGAAATTTATGCTAACATAGCGGGCTTATGAGTTGTCGGTAACTTACCGGTCCACGTAAAAAGTGAGTTATTTTTTTATCGCTTGGCCATCTAGCCCTCCCGCTTGCGTCACTTTCATTTATAGTCAAGCCCTACATATACTGTAAATTTGGGCCAAATCGGTGATGACGAGTTGACAGGGCCCCCTTGTTAGCAAAATAAGGAGCCTTTTCTCTAATAAGTGTTTCAGACATTGACACATTTTTGTCCCGCGTGATTTTAAACCATTCCAAAGTAGCTTTGTCATTGTCTTCGTATGTACACTTTTTCAAACGTTTACGAATTGTTCAGAATTATTATTTCAAAATTGTTCAGAATTTCTTCGCGGTTTCTTATAATTGAAGAAAGTGTACTTGGAGGAATCCCAAAGTCTTCAGCAATTACTTTTTAAGTGATAACTTTTATTATCACTAACTTTAATACCTTTGTCAACTTCACTTTGTCAGATAACCATATCATATTGAGTTTTCTTTTGTGGCCACTCATATTTGCAATTATAACGACAGGTTAAAAGAAAGAATGAGTTTAAACTCTAAAATTTAATTAATATATAGCACCTTTACTATAACAAACAGGATACGGTTTATGATAGGCAATATCCGGAACCATAAATTTTGGAAAGTACGCAGCGGTTAAAAAAATGAGTTATAGTGATTATTTTTTATGTAACATTTTTTCATTGTACAAATTTTTACTACGAGTTATGGAAAAAAATTAGTTAAGGAAAATTCGAGTTTAGAAACTTAATTTATATGTAAAATCCTATCTAAACGTATGGATTTCTAAAAAAATCGAGTTAATGAAAAATTGGAGTTATAGAAGTTCGAGTTTTGGAAGTTCGACTGTACCTAACCATCAAATTGGAGATTTTATATAGAAGTGTTATAATCATGTAAGAACTTATAAATAACATGTCCTACGTCAAGTGAATTGGCAAAATATTTAATAATTGCACTTATTTCTGGATAATCATTAACGAGCAGTAGTTATAGTACTACGAGCAGTAGCATATAGTTCCTATATTATTATTACTATAATTTCTAATTTTATTTTTAATTTTTTTTAGGTTCAAGTTTCAGAATCCTGGTTTGATAAAGGCGAAAATTTTCAAAAACTCGGCAATTACCAGCAATTTGAATTGAGATTTTTAATATGTATATGGTACAAACAACGTTCGGAATTGAATGTCGATGTTGTACAGATTTTTTTTTGTTTTTATTTAGGTAGTGTAAATGGCGTTGCTAGCACAAGAAATGTTGTAATAAGCTGTTGACGCTGTGACATTAACTTGGGTATAAGGTACATGGCAACTTTGTATAAATATTTCAGTATAATGTTAACATCATTCAATTTCGGATTCTGTTCCAACATATATATGAAAAATATAATAAAAATATTTATTGTATTATTTATAACATAAAATATTATGTTTTATCATGAATCGTTAATTATAGAAATTATTTTTGGATATAGGTCATACATTCCTAGTTTTATGTCTCAAAACACATAATTAACGAAAATGTTTTTATTTTTGGACACTTGGTAACCATATATTATATATATACTATATATTTTATACTTTTCAAATATTTTAATAAATGTTTACTAAAGGTTGTTTCTTATTATTTATTTATTATCTAGTTATTTCAGTCTAAAAAGCAACGTATTTAGATTATATTATATTTTTCTTTCCATTTTTTATTTTCTTTTAATTAAATCTTTTTTTGTTAAAAAAATAATATTCAGTATTCACTTAGAATTAAAGTGTGATACTTAAAAGTGAGATAATTAGTTGTAGGTTTTATTAAATGGTACATCAATGATTTTTGTTTCGAAAAGAAACCTAACTCTTTTCGAAACAAAAATCATTAGTTAAGTTTCTTCTTAAAACAAAAGAAAAATTATTTACATTTTCGGGTTTTTGTATTTTATTTACTTGCATAACTGACAATTTAATTTTACAAAAATGACAGGTAGCAATCTTCCTTTATGTTCCAGCTAGTAAAAATACACCCAACTGCTTTTTTACACGTTTCTCAAATTCGTGTAATAAAATAAAATTAAAAATTTTAAGTAACCCCCGACACAAAAAAGAACTCTAAAAAGTAAATTAATAAAATTTCTCTCTTGTCCTTTTAACTTCATTAAGTACCTATTAATATTTTGATGATGAGCCACGATGATGAGATGTCACCGCGTCGGGGGACCGCTATGTGAAGAAGTATAATTAGTTATACCTACATAGGTCTAACGAATATAAAATACCTACTAATTTCAAATTTTACATATGAAATTATTATTTTATTATTCTACTGATGATCTTACAAGGTATACTTGTTATACATTTACTAGGTATACAAGGTATGACTTCATTCCTGCAGAGTTTAGATATTGTACCACTTCTATAGAGTCAGGGTGGCCTCAGAGAACAGGCAGACACTTGACAGCAAACGGTTGTGTTTATTTTGCGAATATTCTTTGTATTCTAGTTTTATTATTTGATTTACTTAGCAGTTCCCCACCGCGGCGACGCCCATCATCAAATTATTAATTAATTATTTAAGGTATGAAGTTAAAAGAGCAAGAGAGACAAATTTTATTTTTACTTTTTAGAGTTTTTTTTTCTGTGTCGGGGGTTACTCAAATTTTTAATTTAATTTTCTTCTTGGTTCGAATAGGTCTAATTTGGACCACGCTTGTTCAACTGTTGGGCTTTGATCTTTACCCACTATTGCCGCATCTTCTGCCGGTGTAATTCCTTTCTCTCTTCTGTGCAGGGGGTACCTTTCCTTCGGAGTTTTTCCTGAAATCCACGGACTTCCTTCAGGGTGCGCCTCACAGACTGCCTGTCTTGGATATCTTTGGTCTTGGAGATCTGTTATTTCCAGTTCTTTAATATCCCTCTAGGTTTCTGTCAACCAAGTGGTTCGAACCTTCTTGTTTTGCCAGCAGGTGAACAGACGGTTGGTTTGTCGGTTTGGAGACAATCTTGTAATGTGGCCCTAGAAAGCTACCCTTCTTTTCCTTGCATAGTCGGAGAGCCTCTCAATATGTTCGTAGAGCTCAGAGTTGTCACCTTCGGAATTCTCCATCTTCCTTTACCGGGCCTAGGATCTTCCTGAGGATTCTCCTCTCTCTGACTTCCAATTTCTCTACCAGACCTCTTCAGTTCAAGCAAAGATACTCCATGGCATACAGGGCTTCTGGTCTTAAGACTGATGTGTAGTGCTTAAATTTTAGGTTGCATGACAGGCATTTCTTGTTGTAGGTGTTCTTAGTCAGTCGATAGGCTAGTTCTAACTTGTTGACTTTCAATTTTATTTTTCGAATTTTTTTCTTTTCTTCAATAATTTATAAATACTTGTTAATATTATCTCTTAGAAATTTCGTTCGCAAATATGTGATTGGTGGGCATTGTTTACAAAAAAAAAATTTTGGTAGAGGTAGAGAGGCAGGTGAAAAAGCTGAAAAACGTATGGATGTATGGGACGAAGAAAGTGTTAGAGAGATTGGTGGAGGTAATGTATGGTGTGTGGATAGGGGAGGGATTCCCGGCAGATTGGAGAGAGGGGGTAATATGCCCGATTTACAAAAAAGGACAGAAAAACAAAGTAAAAAACTATCGGGGAATAACTCTGCTCAACACCGGTTACCATTGTAAATGAGATACTGAAGAATGAGATAGAGGGAAAGAGAATAATCCCAGATGGTCAGGCAAGATTCAGAGAGGGGAGTGGAATTATGGTATAAAAAGGCGGCGTTTGATAGAGTGGATAGAGAGAGATAAAAATACAATAGATGCAATTATCAATGTAACTCGATCAATTATAAAAAGTCTAGATGATGGAACTAAATGTCTCGGGGTCTTCTTAGATTTGGAAAAAGCCATTTACACAGTTGACCACGACTTGCTACTACGGAAAATGGAGAGAATTGGGATAAGAGGTATTGCAAACAAATTTTTCGAATCTTGAATGGACGGACTCAGTTAGTTAAAATTGGGCAAACCAATAATTGTGATGCCTTATTTGATTGCCTAGTGACAATGAAAACGGATGTGCCACAAGGATCAGTTCTTAGGCCTGTTTTACTTTATATTTATTACTATCGTACATTCCCTTTAAAGAGAGCGTGTAAACTTGAACAAAATTCATGACAACTCAGTCATGCGGCGACGTTCTTCCCAAATTCTCCTCATTCGTGCACTATGTTCTTTCTTCCGTTCGTCCATCCACTTTTTTCCTGGCATCTTTGGGAGCAGTTCTTTATCAAATTTATGGTGCATTATGGTGTTTCTAAATTTAACCCGATCATTCATGTCGTGTATCGTGATGTTTAGCTGCTTGAGGTCTTCTTCAGTTTCCTGTATCCATTTGGACCTATTTTTACTGTTGAAGGTAATGTTGAAAATTTGTTTCGTAATTCTGTGTTGGTCCATTCTGTATATGTGACCAAAAAATTTAGCTCTTATCTTTCTGAAAGTGTCAGTGATAGGTTCTACGGTTTTATACATTTCTGACGACTGTCTCTTAATCCATATTCCCTCCTTATTCACAGGCCCAAAAAATTTTCGGAGAATTTAGGTTCTTGTTTCTCTATTTCTTTGATTTTTGAGTGACCATGAATTAGTGTTGTTTCTGTGGCATAAAGTGCTTCAGGAAGAACGCCTGTTTTGTAGTGTTGTAGTTTTGCATTAAGAGATATTGATTTTTTGTTATAATGATTCCAAGTAAGTCGGTAGGCTCTCTGTAATTTTTTTACTCATTCTTGATTTGATATTATATTTAGGCCGGACGGTTGGATGATTTCTCCTAAGTATTTAAACTGGGAAACTTTGAATACAGAACCATATCGTGTCTTGATGGGTAGATTTTCGGACGGGGATCGTTCTATATACTTTGTTTTTTCATAAGATATCAGGAGACCAGCCTTTTGTGAAATTTCGTGTAATTTTTCAAGTGCATGCTTTGCTGCTTGTCTGGTATACGATAATATGGTAAGATGACCAAACATTTGATATTAGCTCTATAATCTCTTCACTTACCAAAGTGTATTCCCTCAATCTCTTTTTCCCAAGTTCTGATTATTTTTTCCAGGACCATATTAAAAAGGATGGGTGAAAGTCCATCTCCCTGTCAAACACCCGTATGTATTTCAAAAGTTTGAGAAATTTTTCCACCAAACATATATATATATATATATATATATATATATATATATATATATATATATACATATATATATATATATATATATATATATACATATATATATATATTATTATACAGTATTCTGCCTAGTGGCAGGTCCTTGTCTTTGTACGGAGAATTTCTGCCTCCAATGTTCCCTGTCCTCAGCTTCTTCCTTTAGCCTGCTGTATCTCCTCCTTTCTTTCATGTCATCCAGATGTTGTATTCTTCTTCTTCCTCGACCTGCAGTTCCTTTAATCTTCCCTTCAATGACGTCATGTATGAGCCCCTCATGTCTAATTATATGTCCGATCCAGTTGGCCTTCCTCTGGAGAATTGTATTTTGAATAATTCTCTTTTCTCCTACCCTTCTTAGTACCTCCTTGTTTGTCACCCTATCTGTCCACATGATCTTTTCTATTCTCCTCCAACACCACATTTCAAAACTTTCGAGGTATTTTTTCTCCCTTTTCCTCATGGTCCACGTCTCTGCTCCGTACAGTGCAATGCTCCAGATGTAGCACTTCACCAGTTTCTTCCTTAGTTCTAAGCTCAACTTGCTGGTCAGTAGAGTCCTCTTCTTGTTGAATGCAGCTTTGGCCATGGCGATTCTTGCTCAAAGTTCATTTGTGCAGTATGCATGCTTTGTCAGCAGGCATCCAAAGTACTTGCACTGTTTTACATTCTCCAGTTCTTGATTGTCGACTGTTATCTTCAAAGGTTTTTCCCTTTTTGATATCCTCATCACTTTACATTTTTCTTTGTTAATTTCCATGCCATATTTCCTTCCAGTTTCCACCAGCCGGTTCATCATGTGTTGTAGTTGTCTTTGGTTCTTGGCGAGTACTACCAGGTCATCTGTATATTTGATGGTGTTGATGAGGCGTCCCCCTATCTAGAAATTTCCACATCCTTTGAAAGCTTCTCGACAGCCATTAACCATACAAATTGAAGAGACTCGGCAATAGACAACATCCTTGTCTGACTCCTCTTCCTATTTCTACGCTGTTTGTTTCTTCGTAGTTCAGTTGTACTTTTACTCTTTGTCTCATGTACAGATTGCAAATTAGTCTCCGGTCTCTCCAGTTGACACCAATCTCCTTAAGAATATTCATCAATTTTGTCCAGTTAACTCTATCGAAAGTTTTCTGCCAATCTACAAAACACACGCAGACTTCTTCGTTAACAGTCAAAACTCTCTCCGACAATATCCTCATCATGCCTATGGCGTCCCTGGTTCCTTTTCTTTTCCTAAATCCAAACTGATCATATACTTAGATGCTACGTCTTCTCTAAGCTTTTGTATGGAGTGGAGGCATGGACACTCCGAGGCAACTAGTAAGCGACTGGAGGCCTTCGAAGCATGGTGCTATCGTCGAATGCTTCGCGTTTCCTGGACCCACCATGTTAGCAACGAAACCATACTCCTACGCATGCAGAAGGACAGAGAACTGCTCACAACAGTCAAACACAGAAAACTGTCATACTTTGGCCATATCATGAGAAACAGCAACAGATATAGGCTACTTCAACTCATAATGCAGGGAAAAATCGAGGGGAAGAGGTCACAGGGAAGACGACGGATCTCCTGGTTGAAGAATCTGCGACAATGGACCGGAAGAACATCGGTTGACTTGTTCAGATCGGCTGTGGATCGAATCCGATGGGCCATATTGATCGCCAACGTCCACTGAGGATATGGAACAATAAGAAGAAGAAGAAACTGATCATCTTCCATTACTTCTTCGATTTTATGTTCTATCTGTCCATTGAGTATTTTTGCAATGATCTTCGCCACGTGTGAGATCAAACTAATTGTTCTGTAATCACTACATTTCTTGGCTTGCTGTTTCTTTTCTAGAGCAACCATTGTGACATCTAAAAAGTCTTTAGGCCATTCCCCAGTTTCGTAGATTTTGTTGATGAGTTGTGTCAACGCTTTCAAACCTCCATCTCCGATTTCCTTCAGCAAACCCACTGGTATGTCGTCTTCTCCTGTAGCTTTCCTCCTCTTCATGTCCTTAATTGCCTTCTCTACTTCTGTTTTCAATATGCTGGGCTCTTTTTCGTCTTCATCAACCGCCTCCTCTGTCTCTATTTTAATTACTTGCGGGCGGTGTTTCTTATCGTAGAGTTCTTTTACATATTCCTCCCATATTTTCAGCATCTCCCCTTGTTCTGTCTCCATTTGTCCTTTAGAGTTTTCTATTCCGAAGTTCCTTACTCCTTTATTCTCACTCCCTCCCAACTCCTTCGTTTCCTGATACATCAGGTCGTACTCTATTTCTTCACACAGGTTCCTCTATTTCTTCACACATTTCTTCTAGGTATTTTTCCTTCGCTTTGTCTGTTTCTCTCCTGAGTGCATCGTTAACTCTTCTGTATTCCGCTTTGTTCACATTTTTACATTTCCTCCTTTCCTCCATCTTCTCCAGGATCTTATTGGTGATCCAGAGTTTCCTCGCTCTTTTTGCTTCCCTCCCGACTTTACTCTCTAAAGTAATCAACAAGGCCAGTTTAATATTTCTCCACTGTTCTTCTGCACTTGCACTTACATTTTCCTCTCTCAATTCACTAAAGACATTCTCTAAGGATTCTCTTACTGCCTCATTCTTCTCTCTTAGCTTTTCCAAGTCCCATCTCTGCTTTCTCTTCCCACACTGTCTGTTCCTCTTCAACCTTGTACTGATGTCTGCAACCAGGAGGTTGTGATCCGAATCTATATCGGCAGCTGGCTAGTCTTGGTGTCTTTCACACTGCCCCTAAACCTCTGCTTTACAAGTATGAAATCTATCTGATATCTACTAATGTCACCTGGGCTCTTCCATGTGTATAATTTATTCTTCCTTTTCTTAAACCAAGTGTTCATCACTACCAAATTGTTACGCTGACAGAATTCCACTAGCATCCCTCCTCTATCATTTCTTCTACCTAACCCATATTGTCCCACTATGTTTGCTTCACTACCTTGTCCTATACCACACTATTCCAGTCACCCATTATTATGGTGTTTATTTTTCCTCTGCCTTCAGAGTGGATGATGTTCTCTATTTCATCGTATATTTTCTCCACTTCTTCGTCATCATGATCTGATGTTGGCATGTACACTTGAATTATCAGAATGGCCACTGGTTCTGCACTTATTTTCATAAACATTAGACGATCACTTTGAAACACCATTTTAGTCACACTTTGCACTAATTGATTTCCCATCACTATTGCTACTCCACGTTCTTGACTTTTTCCACCTGAGTAAGACATTGTGTAATTACCTGACACTATTTCACCACTACCTGTCCACCTCACTTCACTTAAACCCATTATGTTCACTTTACATTTATCCATTTCTCTTTTCAGATTTTCCAGTTTCCCTGCTCTTCTAAGTGTTCTTACGTTCCATGTCCCGATCCTGAAATTTAAATGTCCACCTCTTTTGATGACTCTCCCCGAAGTACTCCCCACCCGGAGATCCGAAAGGGGGAGTATTTTACCTCCGGAATTCATTACTCCAGGACATAACTTATTAAATTTGACTATTAAAAATTGTACGTTATATTCCTTTGCTGATGACAAAGTAGCTATTTTGTCATGTTTCTCTTGGAATAAAGCTTTTGATAATGCGTCAGCGGGAATGAAAAGTATAAAAATGTGGCTTGATTCAAACTTACTTAGTCTTAATATGAGTAAGACTGGCACTTCCGTTTTCCTTAACAGCTGTTGAACAACTAGCAGAAACTTTTCGTCTGTTGAATCACAGAACGTGTTGTTCTGAACAGGTGTGTTCTTGTGATCCAATCCGCTTGGTCGATAGCGTTAAATACTTAGGCATTACGATGTGTCTGTCATATCTCGTACCTGTGCTGCAGACTCAGGAGGACAATTTACAAGTTTATTCAACTGAGATCTGTACTGTCTGCAGAGCAGGTGAGATGATTTTCCTGGCGCTAGTCAAGTCCATTGTTGAGTATGGGATTGTTGAGTATAGGATAGAACCGCTTAATTTTGTATATAAAAGAATAATAGAAAAGAACCACTAGATTATCACTCAGCTTTTCTTTTTACTGATTTTCGGACTTATCTTATTATTTTCGGATTTTCGGAAATTACATTTTCTAAAAAGCATTCAAAAGCGCCAATCTGACTTCCCTGTGGCCCGGCCAACAATCACTTGACTCGCAGACAACATCGCATGCCCCTATACGAACCTCGCAGCCGCACCTCCTTGGCTGAGTGGCACGTGGCACGCTGTGGGGTCCCAGACTTTACGCCTACATGAGGAGGTCTCCTTGTCTATGGGACTGATTCCAAATTTATAGCAGAACTTCTCAATTTTTTTTTCATTTTCCAAAAAAATAACAATAGTGAGAACAATCATCTTATTTTAATTTTGTATTAGAGTAAAGCTTTATTTTTATTCTAGGATAAAAGAAGTTGTGTTAAATTTTATTTGTTTTAAAAGACTCCTAGCTAGGCACGTGCACTGCCTTTGTGGCCAGTATTTTCTGTAAATATTTGTTATTGTGTATTTGTATATTTAAAAGAAATACATTTATTTTGATTTTGTTAATGATTGATATGGTTGCAGATTAATTTTGTGAAGTGGGAAATGAGCTGATGATCATCAAACTTCGTTGATCTTCAAAAAATCTTCATGAATTATAGCTAAGAACCTTCTCGATTACGTCAGCTTTCAAACACAATTTTGGATACACGGAACTAGACAAACATTTGTGTCAAATTGCTTGCAGAATAATTTTGTCAAGTAAGAAATGGGATGATAGTCATCAAACGCATGAACAGATCTTCATAAATTATAGCTAAGAACCTCCTCGATTACGTCAACTTTAAAAAAACCGCATCAAAATCGGTCCATTTGTTTAGGACGATTCCATAAACAGCCTCATATAGACTGACAGACAGACATGTCAAACTTATAGCACCCCTCGGTTTGTGTCGTCCCTGAAGAGGTACGTCCCTGTAGAATTGCCTGCTAAATTTTTGATATGTAAAAAGGTAATTTTTTTTTGTTGGTACCATAGACCGCAATTTGTACCGCTCACTTTCTTTTTTTTTTCATCCCAGTGTGGGTTCAGGGATTTGTAACCAGTGCCGATTTTATCATCATCGGCGTCCTGGGTAAAATTTCGACCCCACTCTACTGACAATTTAAACAATTAAAAAAAACATTTATTTAAATTACACGTTTTCTAATCAAATTTTACTTTTGTAGCTTTTTTTAGGCAAGCTCTCTTATTAAGACATCGAAGTCGATGTCATTTTTGATTGACAAAGTTGCGAAGTTTGTCAACCTCGATTGAGATATTGTCGATCGCAGATAAGTTTTTATCACCTTAGGCTTAGAAATATTCCTATTCCCAGTCGCTACCGTTACAGGTATAGTGATCAATATTCTCAAACCATACTATCATCAACTGGGATGAAAATCCATACATTTGGATACAATTCTTGTACGTAGAGGTAACATTGGTAACAACATCGTCTTCATCATGCAAAAAGGATTTCAGGCTTATGAGTTAATGACACAACGCATAACAATCGACCCTTTTGTTAATTTTTATTGGAAATCAAATATTTTGTACAAGAAACACCAAGTTTCTGAATACTCGTTTAACTGTTCAAATATGTCATTAATTGAATTTAAAGTGGTGTCCAAAACATAATTGAAAAATTCGACTTCAAATTTCCTTTGTGGATCGGTTATATATAGGCTCATCGCTGGCAGCTAAATTTTCACCAGCTTGGCGTTGAACGCGCTTTCGTATTCTTGTTATAGCTTTAGATACTGGTTCAATTTCAAGTTCTTTCGCCAACTCCGTCGCTATTGAAATGGTGCTTTCAAAGCCCGTTACCGGTACTCTTTCATGAAAGAGCAGCATTTCGTCAACATCTATGTATTTCATTTAGCGAGATCCATATTTAGTGATTGCAGGGACTTACTAACGACATTTATTTGGAACAGTATATTATACCAAACAACCAGTGAAATTTTGAAGCTGAAATCATTTATGAAATAAAAACTAAAATAAGTTGACATCATCAGTATAACTATTTTTTTCAATATGCAAAACAAGCTTATATATGTGTCGCTCATTGTAAAAGTGAATTATCTCCTTGAAACTGAATTATACTAAATAACGAGCTTTTTGCGAATTAAAGTGTAGGAAAAATATATAGGCGTTCATTCAATGTTTTCTCCTTTTTATTATTTAATACAAATCAAAGATAATATTATAATAAATAAATAATGATATATTATATATATTATAAATAATTTGAAGAAACGTAGAAAATCAAAATAAAACTAATTTAATAAATGAACTTAAACATTTTTTTTGAGTTACATCACTGTTATAGTGACATGAACGCTCACCAGCTTTAAGTGTGCTTAAACGATTTGGAATATCTATGGGCAGATTTTTGTAATAATGGCAGTAAATTGGCGGAATGTATGGTAGAAGATCAAAAATATCTTTCTTCTTTGCGTTAGTAACTAGTCGTTAGATGGATAGAGTGGGTCTTGTCGAATATTGTACAAGTGGGCCGGTCGTTCTTGCTTTTTTGCAAAAATCTACTTTATATAAGGGTGTGTCGGGATTTAGTGTTTCTTTAAATTGAAATTGCAAAGGATAATTTCTCTCAAACCTCAGCCATCTAATATTTAGCCAATTAAAGTCGTAACCGCAAGTTGTTTTTATCTATTCGTAATAGAATTTTCTAAGACAGTGGTACTAGGCGTTTTTCATTTCAGTTACAACAAAATAAGTCTTTTTTTGCGTTTAGCTGTTTTTGTAATAGCGACCCATTGGTCTGGGCTATAAATTTTCCACGGCGGCGACTAGCGCTCTCTATTATTCCAAATTCCCCATCATTTGGAAGTTAGGAATGTCCAGATCAGTGGCGTAGCGTGGGTTTTCGCCGCCCGGGGCCGACTGGAAATTCTCCGCCCCTTGTCAATATAGCTAAATTGGATAGTCTAAATGTGGACATAGTCGATGTTAAATAATTTTTAATTAACTTTAGTTTAGAGAAGCTTCTCTCGCAACTGGCATTGCTTATGACAGCTGTTAAGAATATTCTCAACATTATGACAATGTTTGGTAAGCAATCATCGAGTTTAGACTCAATAATATATTTTAATAAACCCAGTGAGCCGGAATTAATGATCTCTTTTTTTATAGTTTGGGTCTGTTGTAGCTACGAAAGCTCGTAGACGTACGCGTTCAAGTTTGAACTCTTCTCTATTTATGTCATGAGGAGCTTGATCTAGATTAAGTTTGTCGACGCCCAATATT
Source organism: Phosphuga atrata (assembly GCA_944588485.1). Lineage (NCBI taxonomy): Eukaryota > Metazoa > Arthropoda > Insecta > Coleoptera > Silphidae > Phosphuga > Phosphuga atrata. Next base: position 34,184,286 of record OX155899.1, read on the forward strand.
ACCGAGGGTCTTAAAAAGGCGTATGTATTTTTGCGCCAGATTCTGCAATTGTTGGAATCTTTCTTGAATTTCAGCAGTTGCTCTGTCTATTGAAGAAATCATAGTTCGTCTCAAGTCGTCGTACGATAACCCAACATCTCTACTTCCGCCGCCATATATATGCCTCCTCCTAATTCGTCTTGGGGGTTCAAAAGAAATTCCAAGTTTCCTTGTCTACAGATTCCTCTCGTTGTTCTTCTAATACGGTCTGTAAAGCGCATATTTTTTGAGCACACTGATAAATGTTTAGTCCCTCAGTTTGCAAATAGTTTTGAGCATCATTGACTTCACGCAGTATCGGTTGCCAGAGGCCTAAGTAACATAAAAACGAAAATGATTCCATCGCCACTAATAAACTTGCCGCGTCCGTCCGTGTGTTCAAGCTTTCGTCCGTTTCCGTCAGATTTTGTAGTGCATTTAAAGTTTCTTTGTAATGATCTCTAATGAAATTTACAGCATCGCCTCTAGCGCTCCAACGTGTTTCCTGAACCCTTTTCAAACTTTTTCCTGTGGCTGCAAGAAGAACTTCCCAACGGTGCGTCGACATAGAAAAAAGCGTAGCAGCGTTCTAGCTTACCAAAGAAAGTCACCGAATTTACCTCCACTGAAGCCGCATGTAGGCAAACTAGGTTTAGTGAATGGTTTGAACAGGGAACAAATTCGGCATTAGGATTGATATCCTTTATTCGCTGTTGTACACCTGTATGGCATCCAGCCATCGTAGCAGCATTATCGTATGCATGCCCTCTACAGTTCATAATGTCGACCCCATTGGCCTCGAGTTTGCTTAGTATCATGTCACTAATACCTTCCGCAGTTTTGCTTTTCGTTTCAATGAAATCTATAAAAGATTCCTCTACTCGCACCTCCTAGTTTTCAATCATCACATATCGTAGTACTTGGCTTGTTTGATCTTTGTGGGAGATATCCGGGGTGCTGTCAAAAATCATTGAATAATACTTGGCCTTTTGAACACGAGCTATAATTTCTTGGCGAACTTTATTTCCTAAAACTTCAATGAACTCGTTTTGAATTTTAGGTGACATATAAGCAAGAGAAATTTTCTGGACCATTTTTTATTCTTACTAAATGCTCTCTTAAAACAGGATCGTACTTTGCCAGTAGATGCACCAATTCTAAAAAGTTGCCTCTGTTGGTACTGGTGTCGTCTTCCCTGTGGCCACGTAACGCCAAATTTTGTTTTTCCCGAAATTGTATGATATCAAACATTCTGGTTAGAATTTCATGCCATTTTTTAGTTTCTCTTGCCACTACTTCTTGTTCTTTCTTATCAATAGTCTGTCCTTTTCGAAGCCTCGTTTCTAACTCCTTCCATTTGCAAAAATGTTGGTTATGTTGAGCACTTTATTCATGATTGGCAACTTTGGGATTCAATTTCTACCAAGTTTTAAATCCGTCGCAGGAGTAAAATTTCGGCGCATTTGGTAAATGTAAATTTGCGTTCTGAAACAAACGACAACAGAAGCAGAACAATGATGCTTTAGAAGGAGAATATGCCATCCAAGAGCGTAAAAGTTTCTCGCCGTTTGGCAATGTGCGGTAAAACCAATCTCGCGTCAGCCGCTTCCTGGACAATACTTTTGCTGTAACAGAGTCTGCGTCTGATTGAACCGTACGTGGTACTGTTGACTCTACTGAGAAGTCTGTATTCATATGTTGAACGACTTCAGGACCTCTCTGTATCAATAGAAGCCTTATGTTTGAATTTATATTTTCAGGCCATTTCCCAATGTCGTTGATATCAAAATCGGATTCAATATGTGCGGTTACATTTCGTTCTGGTGTCGAAATTTCAGCAATCACAGCAGCAAGTATTTGAATCTGACAAATTAGAACAATCAATTGAAAGTTGTAGCAAATCATAGGTATCGAATATTTGTACTACATGAGCTACTTCTTGGATTCGAACGGCACTAGACCCTGTAGAACTAACATCTGAAGGCCTTGACGTAGACTGTGGTGACTCTGGCGTACACTGTGGCGTCTCCGAAACTTTTACATACTTTAATATAGCCCCTTCATTTTTTCTAATATTCTCTTCCTTCGCTTTCTTCTTATTTGTATAACATGCTCCACTTTCTTTTGCCCTTTTCATATTTAGTTAGATGTGCTACAAGAGAAAAAATAAAAAAGTAGGTATCCGTCTCCATTATATAATATCTATCGAGAACAACGAAAGAAACCGAAAAAACAAAATAAATAAAGGTAGATGTGGAGTATAAGGTGTCAGGTATAGAAAGTAAATTGGCGCATGCTCAGTAAAATCGTAGCGCAGTGGTAAAAAACAGTTTTTAAAATCTGAATCTTTGTTGCCTCTTACAATTTCAGTCTGTTAAAATAGATTTGGGAGTTTTTTCTTATTTTGGATTGAGAGTTCGCACTCACGTGCGATAGTTCTTGATTTATTGTCTCTAGGACAACTTAACCTGACCAATTTATTATCGAAACTGGATAAATTTCAACAATTCTCCATATTTTGGATCGACAGTTTATGATTTATTGGCTTTAATAAAACTTAACCTGGCCACTTTTTTTTGTCAACTTTTTATCTAATAATTGCATTAATTATAACTTAACCTAACTCCACATCAACCCAAATAAAATATGTATCTACCTTTACTCCTTAGTACTTGCTCGACGATATCTCCGTAGATAGTAGGTATAAAGCAAATACCAAACTATTTATTAATTGGTCAGTAAGTAATTACATTAACAAAATTATCTACTCGTAAACTACACTAAAATAACTATAACACAATAAAATAACTAGGTTTAGGGAGCAATATTTTCGCGTGTATTTAGTTTGATATTTCAAAATTGATTGATGATTTTCCGAAGTTCGTTAATCGTATTAGTTAGGTAAAACCTCGGATCAGTCCCGTTTTGTTGTAGGGAGGTACTTTAAGGGTTGTCAAGTACGAGTATGACGTATTCAGAGGGTGTGGTATTGTATTGTATTAAAGTTGCGGCGCCTACCGCCTTGCCGCCAAAGATTGTCGTTTGTTCCTCTAATTTTCGTTCTTGCCGCCCCCTTTTCATGTGCCGCCCGGGGCCATGGCCCCCCTAGCACCCCCCACGCTACGCCTCTGGTCCAGATACCATGAACTTGTAATCTATGGTGTCAATACTAGTCAGGTTCTTGTACAAGCTTCAAGAGGAAAAAAATGTCTTAATATTCCGGTTTTGTCTAATGCAAGAATCGGAATACATAATGATTGTTAGGCAATTGCCTAGATTTAAAGTTTAAAATATTATAGGCAATTTCGCTTTTATGCACATAGAAAATGTTTTTATGTGTAATAAAACCATTTTTTTAGCGTCTTTGTGCCTATTTTTCTTAAATGTTTGTTTTTGTGCCTATTTTAGTTTATTAGGCCTATTTTTAGCCTATTTCTTATAACTTTCTTTCCATAAATAACCAAAATAGGTATTTTTGTTTTAATTAGCGTCACCCATCATCATCATCACGTAGCGCTACAACCCTGGGTGGGTCTTGGCTGACTGTACAACTTTTTTCCAATTTGTTCGGTCTTCCATCAACCTAGGGTCAAATGGAATGTTCATTTTCCGGAGATCTGCTTGGATGTTATCTCTCCATCGCATTCTGGGACGTCCGAGCGGTCTCTTGCCTGTGGGAATCTCCTCCCATACCAGTTTTACAAGTCTTTCGTTATGCAGTCTGTGCACGTGGCCTGCCCATCTTAGTCGCTGTGATTTAATTTCTTGGACAATATCGGTGTCGTTGTAGAGTGCTTTTAATTCGATATTGGTTCTGATCTTATACTGGTCTGTGGTGATGTCATGGTGAGGTCCGAAAATTTTTCTAAGTATTTTTCGTTCAAAGCGTCTGAGCTTTTCTTCGTTTGCTTTGGTCATGTTCCACGTTTCGCATCCGTATGTTATTACAGGTCTGACGATGGATTTATAGATTTTGATCTTTGAACTTCTTGTGAGATTTTTTGATTTTATGAGCTTATTCAGTGCAAATAGACAGCGGTTTGCAGATTGGATTCTGTCTTTTATTTCTTCGGTAACATCGTTGTTCGCTGTGATTACGGCCCCCATATACTTAAAACGTTGTACTCTTTCGAAATTAAAGGTGTTGATCGTCATATTTTGTCCTATTCTGTCTCTTCGTGTCGTTCTATTTATACACATATATTTCGTTTTCTCTTCATTAATCTTCAGCCCTACTTCACTTGTTGCTCCTTCCACCTTGTTGAAAATGTCTTTCGTGGATAGAAAGGAGTCTCCCAACGAGATCTATGTCATCTGCATATGCGAGTAACACTTTGGGACCTTGACCCGATAGCAATTCTGTTTTTATTTCGGCCGACATCATGGCTTTCTCTAATACAAGGTTGAATAGTAGTGGAGATAACGCATCACCCTGTTTAAGTCCACTGTTGATTTCAAAGCTGCCAGACAGTTTATTATTTACACGTACTTTAGATATTCCACCCTCCATACAGACTTTGGTCATCCGAATGAGTTTCTTTGGTATTGAGAACTCCGCCATGGCATTCCATACTTGGCTTCTTTCTACGCTATCATATGCCTGTCGAAAGTCTATGAAAAGATTGTGTATGGGTTTGTTATACTCCCATCCCTTTTCTAGAAGTTGTCTCAGCGTGAATAGTTGATCTATTGTTGATCTGTTTGCCCTAAACCCGGCTTGATATTCGCCTAGGACATTTTCAGCATAAGGGATTAGTCTACTAGGAATGATGTTTGAGAGGGTTTTATATGCCGTGTTTAGGAGTGAGATTCCTCTATAATTCGCGCATTTTGTTTTGTCCCCTTTTTTGTGGATGGGCACTATTATGTTTTCCTTCCATCGTGCTGGTATCCTTTCTTCTAACCATATGTGCGTTATTAGCTGGTGGATTTGGCGATGTAGTGCGTCTCCCCCATATTTCAGAAGTTCTGCTGGTATCCCGTCCGTACCCGGCGCTTTGTGATTTTTCAGCTTATTTAAGGCCTTTTGGGTTTCTTCAAAGGACGGATTTTTGACGGGCATGTCCGCTGTGATATAGATCTCTTCTTTGTGCTGTTCTTCCTGTATGATGTTTAGAAGGTCTCTAAAATACTTTTTCCATTCTTCAGTTATTTCTTTACCGTCGATTATCATACGGCCTTGGTTGTCTTTCAGTGTATGGATGGAATTGGCTCTATGCCCTCTTTTCTCAGAGGAAATTGCTTTGTAGAATTCTCTGGAGCCTGGTTTGGGCCGGTCTCTCTCCATAGTTTCATATTTTTGTTGTTCGTAGTTTCTTTTCTTTGTGCGTATTATTTTTCTTGTTTCTTTTCGACAGTCGTCATATTCCTTTTTACTTTGGTCTGTTTGCAGTTGTATCCAAGTCTTTCTTACTGTTTGTCTTTTTTCCAGTTGTTTCCGACATTCCTCGTCATACCATGTTTTTGCCCTCTTCTGCTTACTCCTTCCAAAGATCTTGTCAGCTGTCTTGGTTATTATTTCGGCAGTCGCTTCCCATAGCTGTTCTATATCATTGTCTTCTCTTTCAGAGTTCAAGGTTTGTTCAAGTTGTTCTCTATAGTTTTGTTGTTTCTCTGCATTGTGTATTTCGTCCATGTTCCATTGTGGGTTTATTGTTGTTTTATTGTATTTGTGGCTAGATATTCTGGACTTGACTTTTGCTCTGACTAAGTAATGATCTGTGTCTCCGTCTATTCCTCTCAGGCTTCTTACGTCTATAATATTGTTGCCATGACGGGCATCTACAATGATGTGGTCAATTTGGTTGCGTGTAATATGGTCGTTTGAGACCCAGGTTTGCTTATGGATGTCTTTATGCGGAAACATGGTTGACTTTATTAGCATATTATTAGCTGCTGCAGTTTCTGTGAGTCTTAAGCCATTGTCGTTGGATATATTGTGTAGGCTGTGTTTACCTATTGTGGGGTATAGGCTGGGCTCTTTGCCTATTTTAGCAGTAAAGTCCCCGCAGAGTATGCGCATATCCTGTTTGGGCATCGTATCTATCTCTCTTTCTAGGGCATCGTAGAAGTCATCCTTGATATCTTCATCCTTCTCTTCCGTTGGTGCATGCGCTGAGATAATCGAAATGTTGTATCGCTCTCCCTTCATTCGTATGTAGCATATCCTTTCATTTATAGGTTTAAAATTTAGTATATTCTGTACTAGGTTGTCTCTAATCACAAAGCCCGTTCCAAATTCATGTCTTCCGTTTTTGTTACCGCTGAAGAAGATGGTGGATTTACTTATTTTTATATTTCCATCGTCTGGCCATCTTATTTCTTGGACGGCTGTTATATCCATTCCTATGTTTTCCAGTTGTTCCACAGCATTTATAGCAGCTCCAGGTCTGTACCAACTCTGGACATTCCAAGTTCCAATATTCATGGTCCTTTTACATTGCATTTGTCGTTTTTTGGCAAATAATGCAGCTCTGAAATCACCTTACTGCAGCCGGTCCCAAGCCCGGATAAAAGAGGAGGGTTGAGCGGATGGTTAACTACCCACCCTCGGAAAAAAGAAACTAGTTATAAAAACTGCAACTTTGCCTCGGAACCGGACAGCGTCACCCATCGTCCTTTTTTAAATTTATAGACATTGTAATCTAATGGAAGTGTTTCAAAGATTTTTTTCTCAATATTGTAACAAGCAAATACCCTCGGGATCTACCTTGAGAAAAAAATATTTACCTCAAGCGTACAAACAGGTTTGTTATTCTAATTTATTAAAACACTCTACTGTTATTTAAATGTTTCATGTTTTCAAGAAAATTTTGAGTATTCGAAATGATATTGCTGAATATGACATATACGGATGTTCGTAGAAGGTATATTTGCAATGTAATTGTCGGAAAATTATGTGATGGTACACCAGGCGTTCCTCACTTGTTGTCTTGTAAAATTTTAGCCAAGTGCAATAATGCAAACTCTCCCGATGTATTAATTCTTCTTTAATTCAACTAATTCGGCAATTCAACTGGGCCTGTACCATTCATCAACGGGGTTGAGTTATCTCCAGATGATATGGCTAAATATAAATATGCCCCTATCACATCTTGTGACGTGGAACGAAGCTTTTCGGTTTACAAGTAAGTGCTCACCGAGCGACGGCAGTCTCTATAAGAAAATTCTATCGAACAAATGCTTGATATATTTTGTGAATCAAAATATACATATAGATAAATTATTGTTTTATTTTGATATACTAGTGTTTAATCGTTATGTTTTAATAGATATGAAGAAGTCGCACTATATTACTTATTAATAAAGCACTTTATTAATAAGTAATATTGTGTTACTTAGTTTGTTTTTATAGTGCCTATCTGCATTTAAGTTGCCTAGAAAACCGCCTATTTTAGGGATGTTGAGGGCCTAAGTGCCTGCCTATTGTAGTGTTTTTAAGGGCCTAAAAATCCGGGGTTTAATAATGACATGCTTTTCTAAAGCCGCATAAGTTTTTCAGTGCTTAAGAAGAAATGCTGCTATGTCTTGAGAACCTCTTCCACCCGGAATCATTAAAATCCTCTAAATCCATTGCAATAAACTATTAAAACACGTATACACACACAAGTATATAATAATTACACTATTAAAATGACTATGGACTTACTTCACTTTTATAATGAATATTTAGAGTTTTAGTTCCCTGTAAAAACAAGTAACGCCTTTTGTGGGATTTTAATGCAACTATTGAAGTTGCTTCACTTGTATAATGAAAGATATAACAAAATGTGATACCATTAAGCAAAAAAATAAGATTTTTAAAAACATGGAGTTACACCATTTTTACAATGAACGACACATATCTAAATTTGATGTATGCACTTTAATCTCACGTTACACTTAATACCCTCATAATCACGTAAAACCCTCTAAATTGGTTTGTTAAGTATTTTAAATTGTTTTATGAAAGGATAGAGAAAAACTCCACAGATGCTTGTAATCTGGTAAATATTACTTCATAAGAAATAATATTTAGTTGGAACTTCCCCTCTTCCAATTTAGATATATAAGCTTATTTTTAATTGGTTATACTGATGATGTCAACTTAGCTGACGAAATGTAAACATTTATTTTCTAAAAATCTAATTATGAACTAAGGGTTTTTATTGCATATCATCAAAATCTTCAAACTCAACAATACCCTATATAATGAAATCATTTAGCTGTTGGGCTAGAGTAGTGGCCTCGTCAATGAACGTTACCAATTTGATAACGGACTACTTTAACACTGCTTATTCTTGCTTCCCAACGTGTTTCAATAAGTTTTTTATAGTGATTATTTAGAATTTTCCATCGATGAACTGAAGCCGAAATTAATGTGAACAACCTCTGAAGTACCCCAAACAAAGTGACAAATTTTACAGATGCTTAGTAGCATCGCATAGTACGAGATTCTAGCTATGACATCCACATGGTGCATACATAGCTAAGGGGTTTAAGTCTAGAATTCTTCTTTGGACCCCAAATTTTTTTCCTTTCATATTTACCCTGTTGTCATACCCCTGACCTCTACAATTGTCCAATTTAAGTAAATGTTTATTTCATCTTTGTTTAGTCCATCTTAATATGCTGCTAATAAGCTGTTCTATTGTATCTACGAGTCGACGCCGAGCCTACGTCTACGACTTCGAGCCCACGACGACGCGTCGTCACGGCAGCGGTGGTGTACTCGATCGGGGATTCATCGTGTGGTGCGTATTACGTATCAAGAATAAAGGATTTCAGATCGACCTTTAATTTAAACATACACGCCCATCCTATGGGTGGTATATCACTTATTTCTATAATACTCGTTATTGTAATGGCTTTAGGAGTTAACTCAAAACCCAATGTAATTGAAATAATCGCGACCTGCCTTGACGTCGCTACTGTTTACATCCTTTAAAACAATGCGGTCTTAAGGTAGGCGTCCACAGTTCCGCATCGTACGTATCGGACGTATCGCATCAAACGGATCACAGTATTCTTTCTATAGAAAGTAATACAAGTGCGTCCACTGTTCCGCATCGTACGGATCACACGAATCTACCCGTTGGCAATGCCGATGCCGATGCTCCAAGGGGCAACTTTTAAAGTAGGCCACATTTCCGCATCGTACGTAACGGACGCATCGCATCAAACGGATTATTTTTTTACAGCGCGTCCACTGTATCGGCAGCGATTGGATTTGCCGACGCAACTACTAGCAAATACCATATTCCGTATGACGTCATCGACACGCAAGAAAAGTTGCCCCTCGGAGCATCGGCATCGGCATTGCTGACGGGTAGATTCGTGCGATCCGTAACATTGGACGCATTTGTATTACTTTCTATAGAAAGAATAGTGCGATCCGTTTGTTGCGATGCGTCCGATACGTACGATGCGGAACTGTGGACGCCTACCTTTACGATGCGTGCCGATGACGTCATACGGAATATGGTATTTGCTAGTAGTTACGACGGCAAATCCTATCGCTGCCGATACTGTGGACGCGCTGTAAAAAAATAATCCGTTTGATGCGATGTGTCCGATGCGGAAATGTGGACGCCTACCTTTATAGGTCTATTGTATTCCTTTACATTGTTCCATTCAGGCAAATAGAACCAGACCGTGTATTATGTCCAAAAATGTACGTATCTTGTGATTCAGCGGCAGTCCCTCAGTTGTGATGTTGCGTTTTATCCGAATATGGGAATATATAATATCCGAATGATTTGGTGATGTAGGAGACTCCCTTGCGATCGGGAGCGCTGCAGCTGCACTCTCTTTTGCAAGTGCGTCCGCCTTTTCGTTTCCCTCCAGACCTATGTGACTAGGCACCCACGCAAACGTGACGCTGCTGTGTTGTGCCAGACGTTTTAAGTTCTGAAAGCACTACCAAACTGTCCTAGATTTTATTCTATGACATGTTAGGGCGTTTATCGCAGCCTGACTGTCCGTGAAAATGTAGATCTTTCTACTTTTGTAGTACATTCTTAAATTTATTTCGAATGAAAGCGGCATCCAGTCTCCTTTCTTGTAAAGGATTTTTATTACATACATTGTTGTGGTATGCCCTAACTTTGCCAGGGTTTGTTTATTGTTACACTTGCATCTGAAAGCTCCTATTTTTGCCTCACCTGTGATGAAAATGTCCAGGGGAGGGAAGCTTAACCTGGCACAGGCTTACAGAGTCCAGAGCAGCTGAAAGTGCGGTTCTTATCGATCCTGTAATTAGTAAGCAGGCTAGTCTCAGGCTGGACTACACATGGTCACATACATAATTAAAAGACAATGACTTTAAAATCGAGTTAGGTCAAAACAATTTTTCAAAAAAGTAAGACTTTTTTAACCTCTTCTTCTTCTTCTGACTCTACAGCCCAGGGTGAGCTTTGGCCTCCTTAACAATCCCCTTCCACCTTTGACGGTCTTCAGCGACACGTGTCCAGTTTCCTACTTGTAGAGTTTCTACATCTTCCTCTACCTTATCTTTCCACCTGGCTCTGGGTCTACCTCTGCTTCTTGAGGTGTTAGGTTGCGCTTAATGGATGGATCTGTGTGCTCTTGGACTCGGCATTCTAATCATGTGGCCCGCCCATCGAAGTCTCTGTGCCTTAATGAATCTTACTATGTCTTCACCTTCTATTAGTTCTTGAAGTTCGTAGTTCATGCGAATTCTGTATTCTTCTTCCTCTCTCACTGGTCTATCGATTCGCAGCTTGGATTCTATCTTGTACCCTCAGTGATAGATTATTTGTGTTATTGAAAGTTACTCCAAGATATTTGACATTTTGAACTTCTTCAAACCGATGATCATTTATAATGAAGTTCTGAGGAGCCCTTCTTGGGTTGTCACGTGACAGTTTTAGGTATTTTGTTTTATCTGCATGTATTTTCAGGCCGACTTTGCTCGCTTCCTCTTCTATTTTTAAAAACAATTCTTCTAGAGTTCTGTTGTCCCTAGCCATGATCAGTATGTCGTCCGCGTACGCACATATTTGGTATGATTTTGTTATGATATTTCCCTTATTTTCGAGGTTTCCAATTGCATTCTGTAGCGCAAGGTTAAAAAGCTGACAAGGCATCTCCCTGCCTAACACCGGTTCTTATTTCAAATTCCTTTGATGTTTTGTTTTGGACTGTTACTCTGGCCTTGGATCCATCCATTGTCATCATGGCTAGTTTGGCAAGTTTATGTGGGATACCCATTAGAGCAAGTGCACTTCCTAGTTTTGCTCTTTTAATACTGTCGAATGCTCTTTTAAAATCGATTAACAGACAGTGCAGGTCGATGTTGTATTCATAACATTTTTCCATTGCTTGACTTAGCACAAACACCTGATTGGAGTAGTACCTTATATGCAGTGTTGAGTAGTGTTATTCCTCTGTAATTGTCGCAGTTTGTTTTGTCGCCTTTTTTGTGGATAAGGCAGATTAACCCAGTTTTCCACCTTTCAGGCATCTGTTCTTCTTTCCATATTTTGCATATTAGCTGGTGCAGTCTTTTATGTGCATCTATTCCGGCCAGTTTTAAGGTTTCGGCAGTGATGCCGTCCTCGCCGGGTGCCTTACCATTTTTAAGCTTTTCCATGGCTGTTTTGACTTCATCCAATGTAGGTGGTTCGGTATTTTCTTGAGCTGTGTATATTACTGTTTTTGGCTCTTCTAGGTCTTCCATATGATCAACATTTAATATCTCGGCGAAGTACTGGCGCCATCTATCCATGACGTCTTTCTCTTCTGTTAGGATTTTCCCGTTCTTATCCTTGCAAATGTTTAATTTTGGCTGGTACCCTTTCGCTTCATTTCTGATTGTTCTATAGAAATCCTTCACTTTGCGTTGATTATAGTTCTCTTCTAAGCTTTCTATTTTCTTACGCATCATATCTCTTTTTTTCCCCCGTAGGCACCTGTTGGCTTCTCTCCGCTTCTCTTGGTATACTGCATTATTAGCTCTAGTGTTTCTTTGCAGCATCTTTTGTCGCGCATTATTCTTTTCTGTTATAACCCTTTCACATTCCATATCGAACCAATCTATGTTTCTTGATTTTCTTTTTGTCCCTACTACGTCTTTGGTTACTTTGATTATTGCACTCTCCATGGACTTCCACTCATCGTCAATATTGCTATGGGCTGGGAGTCTATCTAACTCCATGCTAATGGCGTTTTGATATTTGTTTAGGGCTTCATTTTTGCTCAACTGGTCTGTATCCCACTGCTCCCTTTTTTTACCTTTAGTTTTGGCGACATTTGATATTCTCTGCCGTAGTTTTCCCACTACCAGGAAATGGTCGCTATCGCAGTTTGGCCCTCTGTGGGTCCTCACATTGGTTATTGATGAGCCGTATCTTCTCCTTATAAGTACGTGGTCGATTTGGTTCACCAGTTGGCTTCCCGGCATTTTCCATGTGCCTTTGTATATAGTTTTTCTCTCAAAGGCTGTAGTTTTTATTCGTAGCGACATTGCGTTGGCTAATTGGCATAGACGAATGCCGTTTGGGCTTGTCTCATTGTGCAGTGAATATTGCCCAGCTACTTCGACTGCGAAATGTTCTTTCCCTATTTTAGCATTGAAGTCTCCCATTATTATTAAGGTATCTTAAGGTAAGACTTTTTTAACCCTGTAACTCAAATAAATAAAAATAGTGTAAACAAAAAAGAAAAAAAATATTTTATACGATTTTAATTTAAAACAAAATATTAATGACAAAAGATAAGTTTATCTAATCCGAGTCTTTGATTCTCTCTTATTTAGAATTCTTGGCGAAACAAATGAATTAGATTGAAAATTTTTAATTTTTCCTTGTTCTAAGCTTCCAATTTTCTTCACCAAATTACTAAAAAATGTAATGAATCAAAAATTATCCAAAGGAATATATTTTATAAGTAATTTAATTTATCAGCATGAACTATTTATTTCATATAGATTAATGCAATTTTCCAAGATAGATAACTTACCTAGTTGTATGTCTAAACATATTATTATTATTATTATTCGACAAAGGAACTTTATTAGTCTTCATATTATTATATTGCAGAATACCGTATAGTAACGCACCATTCTGTGGCACACTATTCGGTTGCATATTATTCTGTCGCGCACTATTCTGTTGCGTACCATTCTTCGACCTAACCTTTGTTGCTCTATTTTGTGGATCAGAATTAGCCCGAACAGTTTTCTTCGTATTCGAACCTTTGCTTCCAACTCGTTTAGTTTTTACTCGACCTAATTCCACCGCTGTCTTTGAATACAAACTTTTCGAATCATATACATTTGCATTATATAATGTTTTCAAAGAATTACTGTAGAACTACAATGAGACATTACAAAATAAATGATTTAAAAAATAAATTATGTTTAATCTGTAATACCTTCTTCTTATTGTACAAATCATAATTCGTGTTTGTAGTGTTAATAGTTGAATCTCCAAATTCTGTAGCGATGTGTTGTTTTTTAATTTCTGCACTCTCCCTAAGTAATAAAATATATTACAAAATGTAAATATTATCTATATGTATTAGTTCGTTTAACTATGCATTTAGTGCTTATATTGCACGGAAATTAAAGTTGATAAGAAGAAATATTTATTGAAAACGAAAAATCATCAATAAGCAAAGTTGAGTTAAACTGCAATTCAATTCTTTAGTCATATAACTGCAATTGATCGTCACATTTTACATCAAATATTTTTTGGACTTATTTTAAAAAATATATAATAAAATTATTTTTTATATGGTAACCTAATTTACAAAATTCTAATCCTAAGGTGTCCTAAGACATCCAAGATTGGACAGCATTAAAAACTCTTGTCATCTAAATAGAATCTAAATAGAATCTAAAGAGAATCTAAATATTTGAATATTTCTAGTCTTTTCTAATCTTTTTCTGAAAGTATGCGACTTTTTTTTGGAAAAAAGTGCATTAATAAAACAAGTTCTTGGTGTCCTGTATTCGGTAATAAAAATCTGGCCTGGCCACCTTACTCTTACTATTCATTTACTGTCTTATTCATAATTGCGCGATTATTTAGACTTCCTATCGTTACTCTTACTGCAGTAAGAACAGTTCATAAACATTAACATTAGAAGAATAACAGTAATATTATAAAGTTAACTTACTTCAATGAACTAAAGTATCTATGTTGTAGAAGCCTGCGTGTATTACTTCTAATATCAGGATCATAGAGCAGCATCAGTTTCAATATAATCTGTGCATCATTGCTAAAAATTGCGATTAATGGTGTTAAGCCGGTTCCGATTTGTCTATGAAAATTCTTAACATTTTTAGACCTAAAATGATATATAAATATTTAAATGAACCCAAAAATGACCCAAATTCATGAAACCTAGATTTTAATTTGCTCAATAATCTTGTACTAGGTGTTCCTAAAACGGAGTGAATTCGATTCAGCTGGTCGATTTCGTTGGTGCCTGGAAAAAGCGGCTTCTTTCTGAAAAACTGAATTTTCAAATTTGTTTCCTTTGTAATTGTTAAAATTGTTATACGTTAGGATTTCGTAGAAGACGCAGCCTGTCGCCCAAATGTCCATTTTTGGACCGTAATGACCAGCAGTTAGTAAACACTCTGGTGATCTGTACCACCTAGTCGATATATATTCCGTATAAGGAGGTTTGCTGTAAATTCCTCTAATTGATCCCAAATCGGCTATTTTGACTCTTTCACTCTATAAAAATAATAATAAATTTATCAATTGCAATAAACTTTAATTCAATCACTGTGGAAGTTTCGTTAATATTTTGCAAATCGTGGGTGGACTGCCAAAAGTGACCAAATCAATAATTGGTAAAAATGAGATAATCTGCCCAAGTCGTTGTAACGCCTGCCACCGCTATGAAAAAATAGTCCAAGCCAATATACATAGTCCTCATCATAACCTTCTCACGTGAGCCAAAAATGATCGAGTCATTTGGTACAAAATCTACTCTTTCAATTTCTTTCTCAATTTTTGACGATACTTACTTACAATTATATAGTTTTTACTTAAATAATTTTTGCATAATTCCACACAATAAAAAAGATATTTTAAATTTTATTAAACTGCACCCTACATACCTTTTAAACTACAAGTTTGCACACCGTAGAATCATTAGTAGTAATTAAGGTTTATTGACAACATAAAATATTTACTCAGGGCTATCGATTAAGCAACTATCATACCGCCTGGACCAATATTTCCGTCATCACAAGACTTGTTCATTAATAACGTCTTCTGATGTTAGCTTTCATTTTATAAGGAAATATGTTATTAAACGTTTTGGTTTCTCAAGTTGATTATACAGTGCTTGGTACCCAGCCGTATCAATCTACGGTCTCCTGACATTTTAACGCGAGACTAAACAACGCGCACCATATATGGGAGACTGGGGAGATTCTGGACACGGGGAGATAATGGACAGCACGATTTCTCCGACCCCCTTTTACATTTCCGCGCTAAAATAATTTTTAATCATGTTGGCATTAAGATGAACATTTCAAACATTGCCAAAGGCCGACATCCTCCAAAAACAATCGAAGAAAATTCAAAAAAATTCGATTTTTACTCGTTTTATGTAATGGACACTGGACATGTGTCCAAAGTCTCCCATGGCTTGCCCGAAGTCTCTCCTGTAATCAAAGACTTAATTTCTTGCACCTTTTTTAATTACTAAATCATTTTTGTTCCTAATTATAATTTTTAGATGCCGAGGTATTATAAAAGAAAGAGGGAACCCTCCTTCTCCAACGGAGATATGAAAAGGGCGGTACAAGACGTCCTCAATAATGTATGAAGCCTCAGAAAAGTCGCTCTTCAATATAATGTGCTCAAATCCAAGTTGGCCTTGTATGAGGCTAAGGGAACGAAGTCGTAAATGGACCACGATTCTATTTCGAGCGAGGAGAATTAGTTACTATGGTCGGAATAATATCTGCAGATGGAAATGCCCTCCCTCCTATCTTTGTGTTTCCACGGCAGCGACTTGAAGAATACAACTGAAGGATGCCTGTCCCTAGTCCTTGGCACTCATCCGGGTGGATGAGTGCCAAGAATTTCGATTTAGTTCTCGAGTTCCTGAAGAATCTTTTGATTCAAGAAAATCCGATTCTCTTGATCATGGACGATCATGAATCGCATATTTTATATACATTCTAGTAGATATGCTAGCATCTAAAGATCGTGAAGAATTATCTTCTTTATTTGGGTTTCATGAAAAAGTTACTCTATGCTCTTATGTTCATAAAAAAATAAAGTTGTTATTCTTCTATCTACGATGCACTCAGATTTGCAGCGAAGACAAAAAAAGAAACCAGAAATTGTTCAGTATTATAATAAACCAAAAATTTTGCGATGAACATTCAAAAGCAATTGTAAAATGTGACGCATGCTGCCAATAATAAATTGAATATAAAAATATTTTTTGTATAATTTATAATAAGTTTTATAATAAAATTAATTAAAAGTTAAATAAATCCGTTTATTTATATATAAAGTAATATTTTTATCCCGAGGATTTTTATCCCGATTTAATAACGAGGATCTGAAAGGATGTGATGATTTTTCGTTAAATAAAAAAGATATGTAAGTAAGAACATGCAAAAGGGTACCCGGGTATTGACATGAGTCAAGTGTGAGTCATGAGTGCGATGTGTTAAAGTAACTGAGAAAGACTTAGTAGAATTAAATATTTCATAAAATTCACTAATCGATCGAAAAGCTTAATTAATCACTAAAGATGAAAAAATAGGATTCCAAGAAAAATCCACACAAAAACCCAAATCCATCATTTCAGAAGAAGAAAGGAAAAGAAGATCAGAAAGAATGAAGAAATACTGGGTACTAAGAAAAGAACAACACACAAAGAAATGATTGATTCAACGTACCCCAAATAGGGCAAAACGCAAAAAAAGTAAACACTATGTATAGGAATTATGTGCGTATGTAGCGTCCATCTTATTGTAATGAGGTAGGTAGGTAAAAGCAAGTATTTGGACAGTTTTGGGTAGTAGTTTATTTAAATTACGCCAACGTTTTGACCCAAATTAGGTTTTTATCAAGACTAAAAATACATGATTACAAAACAATATAGATCAGGGTTGGCGAACCTTTTTATGACCGCGTGCCATTTTTGTTAAATTTTTACATTATGAAATGCTGAAGTGCCAAATAACTTTGCCTGAGTATCAGTTACCGTATGAGTCTGAATATAATATAATATCGTATTATCCTGAATATGATGTTTGAATGTATCAAAGTCCATCCTGAAATAAAGGATGTTATCCCTTTAATTACAGATCAGTCTGTATTCAAAGCCAATTTTCAAAAAAATTTAAGACAGCTTTTCCGACTCGATTATCAAGTTTCTTGGAAAGCAATAACATGCTGGCAAACCGTCAATACGGTTTCTGGAAAAGTAGCACAACTGATACTGCTCTGTTGGATAGTGTTAATTTTATAATTATGACCTAAGTCAAGGATTTGATTCATTTTATAACAAGTTCCTTCCACAAAAAATTGAAGATATTTAGTCCTTGGCACAGACCAACAGTCCTTGTTTGACCACATCAACCAATTTTTGATCGAGAGGTCGTGCGTTCTTGCGTAAACTAGACATTAAACGAATTAATTAAAAGTAGCAATTTAAAATCAGAAACGTTAGGAGGATGATCTATACATCTTTAACACGGTGACGCCGGCATGTACCACCGGTGGTATACGGATGTCCGCTACGTTGGACGGCATGAGCCACCGGTGGTACATGCTGTGCTGCCATTTCATTTTAATAGCAATCTTTCACAGGTTTAACTGCTTTTTTTTTATTGTAAACAATTTCGTTCATTATGTTTATAAATTTATTAAGACGATTAGCTGTCACAGCCGTGTAATTGTTGCTGAAATGCAGGTATTTTAGGATTCGCAGGAAACGATCTCGTGCCAACGTTTGTTGAATTTGTATATTCGAACACATTTTAGTTTTTGGCTAACACTAACGAATTTCAGGCAACAGTGATATTCCTCTAATAAGCATAATCACAAGAAGCTTGCGTATTTATTGCAATGATACTGCTATACACGTTTGTTGATGTGTTCGATTTGCATGTTCTTTTCCATGATTAGCGTCAGAGATCAGGAATTGAGTTTCATAGGGATCATTTTGTAATCAACATTTGTTGCGAGCAACTCCTCAATGAATGCATATGGCGCATATAGCCTTAGTGCATGTGGCACATTTACCGTAGCCACTAGATGCCATTTGTTCCCATGGGCGTCCGCACAAAAAATGTTAAAAACATCGGCAAAACGCCGCCCGATAACACAATCAACGTGTTAATGGCGTCAACGTGTTAATGGACTTCACGCAAAACATACTTCATGATTATAGTTTGCTTCTAAGATTTGATCAAAAATCAACCAAAGGGGCCGAATCAATCAAATTTCTAGGGGTAACACTGGATCAATAGCTAAAATGTGACATGATCATATTGTCATATTGAACTAACATGTTCGACATTAAGTACTGTGTGACATCTGATTAGAAACCTCAGGGAATGTGTAAAAGATGATATTCTGCAAATATTTTACCACGCCATCGTTCAATCTAGCTCGTCAAACGGTTCTGCTAATTTGGGGTCAGCAGCCAATATTGAAGCGGTATTTAAAATGCACAAAAATATATTACGAGCGATGTTCAATGTACATTCTCTTCAATCCTGACGGTCTTTGTTCATCAAGCACAATATTTTAACGCTGCCCTCCTTCTCCCGCGTGCCAATAAAAATGTACAACATGTCAGCTGTGACTCGCGTGCCATAGGTTCGCCACCGCTGATATAGATGAACGCTATAAATTGCCATGGGCGTAGCTAGAGGAGGTTTAGGGTGGGCAATGCGCACCTTATAAACTTCTTTACCACCCCAAGAAAAATCGGCAGTATTGAAGAATTACCTATTCTTTACCTAATCGCTTTTTTATTAAAGATTCAATACCAACCCTCGTATAATTAATTTATCCAAATTGGTCTCTAGTTTCTCGTAACTGTCACAGTTTGCAAGTAGGTATACTAGACTTACCACCAGTGTTGGTAACTTGAAAGGTGGCGCAGATCGTTTCAAAAGAAAACGATGATGACTCAACACTAAATTTTATTAAATTTCTTCATTTATTGTTTACTCACATAGTCATATATTTCTTGGCGTAAAAAGTACCTTCCCCAGAATACTGTTAGGTATATTTCTCCAAATATCATTGAAATCTATTTTTTCATTTAATCCAAATTCCAATTTCTTTTTTATTTATAATATTAATACAGATTTTGCTATTAGACTGTCAGTTTTACTAAAGAGTTAAGATGCCACGTGGTAAAAATGAGAGCGAATGAACAGTATTATTATTTATTACTTGGCGTCATTTATGATCTCTCATTAAATGACTGGTTGGTTCAGCTGGACGGCCCCCCCTAGACAGCCCCCCCTAGACCCCCTAGACAAAATCCCTATCTACGGTCATGTAAATTACAATAATATTTTTTTAAGATTAGATTAAAAAAATACATTAAAGCAATTGAAACATTTAGTCTTACGTAATTTATTAAAAAAGAAATCGGAAATAACATTGTAACTTAGAAAACATGATTAAATTATTGCAAAAAAATTTAATAGGTTTCCCAGGCATTCTTATTTGATAACCAAATATGTAGTTGTATTATTTTATTAAAAAGGAACATTAAGGCAATTGAAATATTTAGTCTTTCCTAATTTATTTAAAAATAAATTAGAATTAACATTGTAACTTACAATTAGAATACAATATTAAATTCTTATTTCATAATTTAATAGGTTTCCCAGGCATTCTTATTTGATAACTAAATAGTTCTTTTTAAAATTTCTTTTTAAATAAAATAGGTAAGACTAAATAATTCAATGGCTTTAATTAAAATTTTTAATCTAATCTTAAAAAAATATTATTGTAATTTATAACTTTCATCTATATTGTTTTGTAATCATGTTTACAAAACAAGAATAGTATTTTGTAATTTGCGTAATTTGCGTTGTTGAAACGTTGGCGCAATTTAAATAAACTGCTATCCAAATACCTGTCTTCCTACCTCAATTGGAAAACTACCTCATTGGAATAAGATGGACGCTACATCCGCGCAGAATTCCTATACATACTGTTTACTTTTCATATGTAGGTTTTTCACCGTTCGATGTCGGTGATATGATGCAAACGGAGATTTGATAAAATTCGGGTATTCCCCCAATTGTATTCTGTTTTTGTATGTACATATACATAACGTATTCAATATTCAAATATAGTTATTTTATGACAGTCGCCGTAAAAGTTTGATTGTTTCTTTTCTAGTTATACAATTATTTTGGAAGTTGTGTACAAATAATATATACATTCGTGCAGAAAATAGTAGTAGTATTTGTTTTTCTGTGTGTTATTTTAAAATCCTGTAAAGAAACATCATGTAAAAAAGAGCTGTATACAACAGTGTGTACAAACAAAATGAATCATCCCGAAATAACTGGTTTAAGAATTAAATATAATTTATTTCATGAACATTGCAATAATAATTTTGTAGGAGAAATGGAAAATGATTTAATTAAATTGATTCATGAAACGAAACTGGTTATAACCGAAATTAATTTATTCATTGCAACGGCAATAATTGCAGATACAGTATTTGTTGGCATCGGCACGACCAAAATTGAAGCTGAAGAACAAGTATCCAAAAAAGTTTTAGGAAGTATAAATAGACCCGCGGGTAAGTGTCGATCTTGTTTCGATTATTATTTATTTATTTACAGCGTATTTTCCCAATATTGGAAAACTTTAAGCACTTTGACTCAATTCTTGACGTTCTTATTTTGCCAGTATTCTTTTGCCATTTAGGTCTGTAAGGTTTCTTTTGCTTACTCTGGCTGGACTTCCTAGTTGTTCACTTTGTTACGGAAGGTGTCTCTGACTGATGTGTCGGTTATATTAGCGGTGCACATGTCTTTTTGTACTTCTTTCATCCATGGTATTGTACTTTTGAGTGATGATATGTAATCTAGTATTCTTTTGGTTAGTCGAGTATTCGGTAGTCCATCTATGTGCCCAAAGAATTTCATTCCTCTTTTTCTGATATCAATTTCGATGTTTGAGTATTTTTCAGTTGTCTTGATTGACTGTAGTCGGTACCCGTCAGGAGTAAGTCTTGCTCCTAGTATTTTCCGAATGAATTTTCTTTCTTCTTTCTTGATTTCTTCAATTTCGTATTTCTTATTGAGTGTAAGTGTTTCGCTAGCGTAGAGACTTGCCGGTTTGATGACAGTGTTGTAGTGTCGAAGTTTAGTTTGTCTTGACATTTTTTGTTATAGAGGTTTTTGAGAAGTCCGAGTGCTCTCTTGGTTTTCTGGAGACGGTTTTGTTGTGAGATTTTTTCAGATCCAGTTGGTTCGATAAATTTTCCCAGATTTTTGAAATGTGGCACTCCTTTGATCATTCCGTATTCTGTTTGCATGTTCTCGCCTTTGTGAATTAACACTTTTCTCGAAGGATGTTTGAAGTCCCACTTTTTCGGCGCATTCTTGGAGTGTTGCTATTTATTTTTATTTCCAGTCTCTTGATCTTCTGTTAGTATATCCAATTCATCGGCGAAGGCAAGATATGGTATAGAGAGATTGTTTTTGCGTAAACCAAGTATAACTGGTTTCCAGACATTTTGTTTCTTGAGCTCTATTTCCAATTCTTCCATGACATTATCCAAGACGTTATTGAACAAGAGAGGGGAGAGGCCATCTCCTTGTTGCACGCCTGTCTTAATTTCGAAAGGTTCCGAGATTTCCTCCATAAATTTTACTTTGGATTTTGTGTTGGTCAGTGTTTGCTCAATGAGTTCTCGTGTTTTGTGGTCTACTCATCTTTCTTCAAGGATCTGGAAGAGTGCTTGTTTATCGATCGAGTAGAACGCTTTTTTGAAGTCGACAAATGTGCACATCACTGGTTTATTTCGAATTGCTCGCATTCTGACAATTGTTTTTAGGTTGAAGATTTGTTCCGGGCACAATCGTTTTGCTCTGAATCCTGCTTGAAACTCTGATAACTTTGGTTCGAGCTGTTCCTGCATTCGTGTCAAGAGACATGCTGATAAAATTTTGTAGGCGACCGGAAGGAGAGAAATCCCTCAGTAGTTGTTCACATCTGATTTATCTCCTTTTTTGTGTAGTGGGTGGATAAGCGCAGTTTTCCAGTCATCGGGTATTTTTTCCGTTTGCCATATTTCGTGAATGATTTCTGTAATTTCTCTGAGTGCATTGGGTCCGAGGTTTTTAAGTAGTTCTGCGGTGATGCCGGCTTTATTGTTTTCGAGTCTTTTGATGTGGGAGTGGATTTCGGGTTCTGTGCAATTCAAAAGTCGGGAGAAGTATTTAGCTAATTCTTGCAAATTTTCTTTATTCGTCAATGCTAGTTTTTCGTTGATTTCTGAAGCATATGTTTTGTGGTGTGTACCCTTTGATTTGGTTGGCGATTGTTTTGTAGAAATCACGCGTATTATAGTTTCGGAAGTAGTTCTCGATCGAAGTCAGTTGACTATTAATATATTTCCGTTTGATTTGTCTCAGAAGTCTGTTTACGTACTTCGAAGAAGATCTTCTGATTTTTCTCAGATTTGTTACTATTATAATTTTGGAAGGCAGTTTTTCTGTTGTCTAGGGCGATTTCGCATTCTTGGTTCCACCTGGGATGTTTCGGTTTTTAATCAGGCGAATCAAGGTTTTGGCGGCCTTGATGATTTTTTCATTGAAATTTTCCCAGTTTTCTGTTGGTTGTTCTTCCCATTTTTCAGCGAATTTGAGTCTTTGATTATGTCGAATTTTGGGATCTTTTCCTCGTAAAAAAATTTCTTGGGTGTGAATTTGATTTTGATTCGAGAGAGATAGTGACGGTTAGAATCGATGTTCGCTCCTTTGCGGACTAGGACAACATGGATTTCTTTCTGGTAGGTGTAAGAAATTGCGACATGGTCGATTTGAAATTCGCCTAATTGGTGGATTGGTGATTCTGTTTTCTGTTTCTTGGAGGATTTTCGTAGTGAGGTTGACGTAATTTTCAAATTGTTTTGTTGGCATAACTCAATGAGTCGAGTGCCGTTTTCGTTTGTAAATTTTAACCTAACCTACCGTTTTTTTGTATTTTCGTTATCTGCCTATTTGTGCCTTGAAATCCTCTAGCAGAATTTGTACGTCATCATTTGGAATTTTGGACATTTCGTTTTTGAGTTCTTACCAGAATTTGTCAGCCTTTTCAGGTTCTTTTTTGTTGTCAGCATTTGTGGTTGCATGGGCATTGATGAAGGTGTAATTTTTGTTCGTATGTTTAATTCTGAACATCATTAGTCGGTTGATGATGGGTTTCACGTCTGTTACTGAATTCAGATTTTTTTTGTCTACAATAATGGCCTTGCCGATCGATTCATTGGTTTTTGTTGGTTCCGCTTTTGAAGATTCTATAGTGATTGTAATCGGTTATTTCTAAATCAGGGAAGAGTATTTCTTGTAAGGCAAGAATCTGGATTTTCTGTTTGGTAAGTTCTGTCGTGAGGTTATGCAGCTTAGCAGTTTGAACTGGTAGTGTGTGAATGTTGAATGTTCCGATGTACATATGGGTCTTTCGTGGAAGTATACCAGAGCAGTCCGACTTGCTCACTAGCATAGGCCCAAGCTTCCCAGAATCCGAAAGCTTGGTTGCCGTCTGATGACGGGTAGATCCCGTCCACCTAGAGTAATTTTGTTTTTGATTGTACGAGTCATTGTTGCTTGTAATTAATGTCCAGCTTGTAATTACCCTGGTTGTTTAGAACCAGGGATTGTTAGTTCCTGGAGCAGTTAGTTCCTGGTTGACAATATTATTATCTCCTTTACGATTATAAATATTATTTCTATTTGTAGTACTTTAAATTTAATTTTTGTTCAACACGTTTCAAATCGCTCGATCGAAAAAAGTCACTTTTCACTTGTTTATAAAAACTGTTGTGATGTAGCTTTTAGAGGATTACACTTTGACAAAAAAAGTTATTTTAGCTACTTTTCAGGTTTTTGGCTCTCCTGAGAAATTTACTTTTTTTAAATAAATGTTTCTTTTTTCAAAAACTACAAGAGATATCCGGATCAGTGGCGGCTCGCCCATAAGGGCTGCAGTGCTGCAGCCCTCCCGCCAAAATAAAAACATTTTTTAAATTATTATAAACTATTACATTAGTAGACAATTGTTTTACAAAAACATATTTTTCCGTTCGTAGTAAATTTATTTTTTGAATTGTAGGTAATAAATCCCTCGATAGGCGCTCTGTATGTGTGTATTGTTTAATTTAGTGCGGTTGCATACTCATCGGGCTGCAGTCAATGCAGACCGAGTCTCGCCGCGTAGTTAGTGTATTGACCTGGTTACCCCCACCCGCGATATACGTTTTTGTATTTAAGGTATATTGTGGGCTGCAAACATTGCAGTCCGCATCCTGTATTTTAGGCATTTTATGAGTTTGTTTCCAAGAACTCGAGTTTTGGCAACGGCAAAGAACCTTAAGTGGACAATTATTTGGTGGACAATTGAAAAGTGGACAATTTAAAACAAAGTATGAATAAATAAGTAGTTATTTGCTATACACATAGCAAGTAAGATAGTTATTTTTGAATTTAATTATTGAATTTAATTTTAATTAAATTTTTATAAAAATGAACGAAGCAAAAAATTCAGTTATGCATTTGGAAAAGATCAACTTTACACGACTGGAATTTTAAGAAAAAATTGAAATTAAATCATTAGGACGGTTAACTCGATGGTTAAGATTTAAATACTTGTCAAGTATCACAAAGTCGTTCAAATAATTATCACCGAAAATTTAATCCCAACATTTATATGAAGCATAATTGGTTAACAGGTTGTCCAAAAAAGACTGCTTTTTTGTTTTCCATGCCCTTCGTTTGGAACAGATACGTCATGGATAAAATCTGGCATCGCAGATCTACATCATTTAAATGAAAAAATTAATAAACATGAGAAATGTGCAGAGTATTTGAAAAGTGTGTGCAATCTTGGAATGTTGGGAACAGACAAGAAATAAATAGACATAACGAAACTGTAAAAAAAAATCGCGATATTTTCGACTCAAAAATTATCGACTGTATATTGTTTTGTGGTAAATTTGAATTACCTTTGAGAGGACATGATGAAACTGAAGATTCATTAAATTCTGGAGTTTTTAGGGGGTTATTACAATTTGCTGGAAAATTAGACGAAGATTTGAAAAATCATTTTCAAAATTCACGTATTTTTAAAGGATCATCAAAAACTATTCAGAATGAACTTTTAGATTGTATTTTGAACGTGTGTAAAGACGAAATATGCCAACAAATCAAAAGAGCCAAATATCTAGCTGTTATGGCAGATGATACTACAGACGTTTCGGAACATACACAACAGGTAATTGTTTTTCGTTACGTACTACAAGGTACTGTGGGATTTTTTTAACCCCAAAATTCAAAATGCTGAGGGTTTAGCCGAATGTTTATTGGAAGAATTGAATATTGTATTGGGAGATGATCATAATAAATTAATCGCACAAACATATGACGGTGCTGCTGTAATGAGGGGAGTAAAAGGAGGCGTACAAAAAATTATTAAACAAATGTTTGTTTGAAGATTTACTGAAGAATTTACTAAAATTATTAAAGAAATTAGAAACGACCTCCCTTCGGTCAATAACCAAGAGGAATTTGATATTTCGATATTTCTATCTGCAAAAAGGCCAAGATTTTCAAAAGAAGCATCGAATTTAGCAGCAAAAGAAGTTTGTGAATATATAATATTTCAAGCAAAAGAACGATTTGCTTTTAAGAAACACTTATCTGCAGCAAGATTATTTTCCCCGTGTATTTTTTCAAATAATGCGAATCAAATTCCTATCATCGAACTACAAGAAACAGTGAATGCATATCCAAGTTTATATAAAGAGAGACTTAACACAGAATTACTTGTTTTATATGATCGACCAGAATTTCAAAATTTAAAAGGACACAAAAATATTTATGATCGAATGTATAACTCGGGAATTCATGAATCCTTTGTAGAAGTTTTTAATTTAATTGAAGTAATAATTACCACACCTATGACAACAGCAGAACCTGAAAGATGTTTTTCCGCTAGAGAATAAAGACCTTTTTAAGAAATAAAATGGAACAAAAAATAGTAACAGTATTAGCTATGATTAGCATAGAAAAAACATAATCTCAAATATACCAAGTTTTAATGATTTTTTAAATAAAAATGCGGTTTTTTCAACTCGTAATGATTTTTTATTAAAAAAAATTCCAGCCCTCCCACAAACATCATCCACGAGCCGCCACTGATCCGAATGATTTCTTTTTTGCTATTTTCAATTTTATGTTTGCAACATAGAAAATTCAAAAATCAAACTGCTAAAAGTTATATAATGAGGTTTTTGTTAAAAAAATGTGTAGAAAAATGTACTATTTTTCAAAATATTAAAAAATTAAGTGAAGACATAATTTAAAACAGCATCCATGGGTTAGAAATACAATTATAATGAAAAAAAACGTTTTGTCTGATGTTTATTGTAGTTTAGAAGAAAAGGGTACTTGAATTTCAATGGCAAATACACTTGTAGGGTTTCTGAATATCCGCACTTTTTCAAAACCGCGGTTTTCGGTTTTTGAAAATTAAAAACAGCGTTTTCGGTTTTGGGTTCGGTTTTTAGGAAATTTTGGTAGTAGTGTCTGTAGTATATAGGTAGTAGTATATTTAAACGAGATCTTTGTTTTGTACAAAAGTTGTCACTTAGGGAAAATGAAATCTTTCTGAGTAGGTGGATGTAGCTCTAATAATTGTAGAGAGTACTTGAAACAAAATATATCATCTTTTTGTTCTCTCAGAAGTTCTTTAATATTTAACCTCTTTAACTCCTTTTTCATAGAATTAGGATATCGATTTGTTTGCATTTAAGTATTTTTGTTTAATTGTTCTTGAATAGCTTTTTGTACTTCGTCTTGCAAGGAATAGTTTGGTTACTTCTTCTAATTCTTCTGAATTTATCGTACATTCACCTTCGACTTCAACGAAGTTAAATTGGAACTTTGTTGTCTGGATAAAGTCGTTCAAGAAGATTTTCCGCCAATATTAAAACAGACTTTGTTGGAACTTTTGAAGAATCTAGTAAGAATCTAGCCAATTCTGTTAATGCCAGATTTTCACGGGTCTTCAAACGTCCTATGATATTTTTCATTGAAGCTTTGCTTGTATCCTATTATACCTAGCGCCATAAATATGTTAGAATCATCGCTGCTTAATGTTGTTACTGCTACGCTTACTGGAGATAAAGTTTCATAACAATCGAAAATTAACATTTTCAGTTAAATGCACTGAATTTAAATCTGTTAGAATCTGTAATATTACGACTTTTAGAAAAATATTTTTTTCTTATATTGCTTTAATAGAAGACCACCTTGTCTTGATGTCCATTGCTAATTCAATTTCCTTTTCAAAAAGAGCTTTTGCGTTTCGTTGTAGGAAACTGATTGTATCGGAGATAAGCAAAAATAATTTACAAATTTTCTTACCATTTGTACATTACTTTAAATTTCAGCATCTTCTTCGACGTAATACTCATTATCCACATCTTCTTCGTGCGATCCTTCAGTAATTAAATCTTCACTTGTGCAGCTGTTTTCTACTTGAGATGATTTCTTGTATAAAGTGTCGCACACAGCGAGATGAATTGTATGGTTAATGCATTTTTTTTTGTTCAGCAGGACAATCTGTACCATTTTTTAATTACCCGGCCATCGTCATGTGTAGTATCTTACTCAATAATAATCCCACGGCAATAAACTCATATCATATAAGACTCAATCAAACTTTGAGGTTTTTGCGACCAGAAATTGAAAACCGCGTTGAAATTGCTCGATAACTAACGCCGCGACGGCCCGTCAAAGTTAGATCTACCGAGGATTGGATGCATTTGTTTTTTTTCGAAATTTCCTCCCGCATTAAATTCGACGTTTTGTTACAGCAAAACATGGTCGGAAAGCGAGACTGTAAACCGCGTTGCGAAATCTTTGACAGCGGCGCCGCGACGACACCGCAAAATTCAATATCCTAATGCGGCTGCTGTTTTTTCCGCCGTAGTTTTTTCGTAATTTTCAAGCTAGAAAACAAGACAGTTAGTCAGGAAGCGGTAGTGAAAACCGCGTTGCAAAGTCTTTGACAGCGTCGTCGCGACGTCGACGCAAAGTTCACCTTGCTAATCTAGGTCAAATTTCGGGAACTTGCGGTGGTTTTTCCTCTGTAGTTCTCGTAATTTTGCAGACAGGGAAGCAAATTTGACGTTTTGGTGAAAGGAAAGCTTGTGGTTAAGCGGGACTAAAAACCTCGTTGCGAAATTTTTAACGACGGCGTCGCGACGTCATCGCGTAACTTCAACTTTCTAAACCAAGTCAAACACAATATCATTTATGAAACCTATTCTAAATGAATCTAAATTTTTTTCAACACTTATTACGATGTTATTTGCAGAACAAGTTCCTTCAATTCGGAGAAAGCCTACATTGCAATAAAAATTGTTTTCTCCATGAATATTTATGTTTAAGTATCTTCGGCGTCCACAATAGTTGTCCATTTGCTTTTAATTCTTGAAACTTTAAAATCATTTCTTTTTTTCTTTCTTTGTATTCCTTTTGAATTAAGGTCATAACACCTGAAGAACATTTTGGCAAGATTTGGTTGGGAAACCGAGCAGCTATTGCTTTCCGAATAAATGCAGATTTGAAATTGCTCGAACACATATACCATCGGTTGCCATTTTTACAACAACAGGTTGAAATATTTGAAAGAGCACTAATTCAATGTATTTTATTTTTATTTATCTTTAGATAAAACCGAAAACCGCGTTTTTTTATGACGGTTATGCGGTTTCGGTTTTTGCACAGAAAACCGCGGTTTTTGCGGTTCGGATATATCCGATCCAGAAACCCTATACACTTGGAAGTGCTCTCCTTAAACAAGTTTAAATAATTATTTTGTACTATGATATTTTTTGGAACAATTCCTGGTATGATGAAATATTTCGTCATACCCGGTTAAACAGATTAACGGAGGTGTTTTCAACCCTTTTCATTGAATGACACCCCTGACTGAAAAACAAACAATCGTGGCAGCCCTAACTGAAAAATAAAAAATCGTTGCACCCCTGATTGAAAAATAAAAAATCGTGACAGCCGTGACCAGCGGCCGGTCTAGAATCTGAATAAGGGTGGGCGGGCCAGGTTAATGCAAAAAAAGCTGAACATTAATTGACTATAAGTTATCTTGAACTACACCTAACTACACTTCCAAGAAAATTGGTGGCGCCGTGGCACCGCATGATGCCGCGGCACCCCGGTTGAAAAATACTAGGTTAACGAGTGAAGACATTTGTTATTAAGTCAGGGATTATGGTGTATTTATTCACTAGTAACTTATATGTAATTTCTTACTTTATGTGACAACATTTGATTTCTTTTGCGAAAATCAGGGGCGTAGCTACTGCCGTGTCAGTCGGATTAATTTGCAGTTGGATAAAAAGGGAACCCAACAAATTTTGATATAGAGTCCATTTAGGACTAAGTACATTCTGACAAAAATAGTAGTTTGAGGTGCGGTGGGGAGTTTTTTTCGTAATTTTTATTATAAAGAAATAGTTACCTGGTGGTTCATATATGATATAGTTGGATGTAATTTGATAAGAATATTTTCCGGCTTGATGTCTCGATGAAACAGACCGTTCCGATGTAGGTAGTCTATTCCGCTTAAAATCTGATACAAGTAGATTTTGACCTTCAGCTCTGGAATGCAACTGCATTTATGAATATAAAATATAGTCAACATGGCAAGACTAGAGTTTGTCCTCACCGAGATTTCAACTTCATGAATTCGTATATGCTCATGTCCATTAACTCAAAAATGAAAATAACTTTCCCAGATCGTTTCTCACTAAAAATATTAAATTATGTAGAATGTACAGAGGGAATTGATATTAAACTTACAAAAAATATTCAAGCATATACAGGATGTTTACGTGTTTTGTTAGTTTCTGCATAGCTATAATTTCTGCACAATAATAAACATCGTTGTTGCTAAAACGTATAAAAACTAGACAAAAGGAAGGAGAGGCAAGAACATATAGGGTTAGGATTATTAAAATAGGATTCGGTTAATTTATATTTACATCATAATAGTTTCGGTTAAATATTTTAAAAATAAGAATATCTTTTATGGGGTTAAGAAGCCACTCTACAGGCCGAAAAAATTAGCTTTTGTGATTTTTTTTAGGGAAAATATCAAATAAATCGAGATTACAAAGTTAATCAATAGTATATTTTACGGCAAGAGATGATTTTTTTTTTGTGAGGTGAGAGTTTGCTCAAGAGCGCCAGCGAGACCAAAAAAAAAAACGCTTTCATCTCGAGTAGTAAATGCAATTTTTGCCACTGATATTAGGTTGCCGAATCCATAATTCGACTTTAATAAAACCAATTCGACGTGAACTATCGAAACCGTCAATACAAATTTAATCGTTGGTTTTGTTCGTTTCCATGGTAATATTGTTGCATTCTCATCGAAGGTGATACTTGTCAAGTCAATTGTCCTAATTTTATTTCGGTTTTTTTAAATAGTTTTAGGCTCGTTTTACGTTTGTACATAAAATATTTCATTGAAATTGATGTAATTAATATGAAAGCTCATGCAAATTTGGTTAGTTTAGTGTTTTAATCGAGAAAATAATAAATTTAAAATGCTCATTTTCATCTCTAGATGTGAAAATATTTTCATCTCTAGAATGAAAAAATGTCACTTTCATGTAGGGTAAGCCGTGGAAAAAATTCCATTTTCACATATATCAGTGGAAAATAGTATATTTTACAGCAAGAGATGAAAGTGGCGTTTTTTTGGTGAGGTGGGAGTTTGCTCACAAGCGCCAGCGAGTTAGCAATTACACCGAACCAAAAAAAACTCTTTCATCTCGAGTAGTAAATGCAATTTTTTCTACTGATTTCGGTTGTACAATCCATAATTCGACTTTAATAAATCCAATTCGAAGCGAACTGTCAGAACTGTCAATACAAATTTAGTTGTTGGTTTAGTCGCTTCCATGGTAACATATTGCATTCTCATAGAAGGTGATACTTTTCAAGTCAAATGTCCTAATTTTATTTCGGTTTTTTAAATAGTTTCAGGCTCGTTTTACGTTTGTACATAAAATATTTCATTGAAATTGATGTAATTAATAAGAGCCCATGCAAATTTGGTTAGTTTAGTGTTTTAATCGAGAAAATTTAAAATGCTCATTTTCGTCTCTAGATGTGAAAATATTTTCATCTCTAGAATGAAAAAATGTTACTTGCATGTAGGGCAAACCGTGGAACAAATGCCATATTCACATATATATCAGTAGAAAAAACAAGTTTTTTGTACATATAACGAATAACGAATTTTTTATAGAATCATTTATTTAAAAATGTGCAGCATTTCTCAAATGGCCTCTATATTTTGAAAGGGTCTCCGGCCGTACCAACAGCTACTTTAAATTTTGAATTATGATGAAACACTAAATTTTTCTTTATTGTACATTACAACAGCTAGAGAAGTAGGTAGGATATTTTTGACATATTGATTTTTGGCCGAATGGCGCACTTTCAAAGTCAAACTTTCAAAATTCGCAGAAAAATCGCCAGAAAATTGTTAATAACGAATGCACTATGCCATTTAGAAAAGAAATCCTACGTACTTATTTAGACAATATATTTTTAAAGATCTAGTTAAAATTTAAAGTGAATTGGTTGAAAACTGTACGAGTTATGGGTACGGCCAACATGAAAAATCCAGTTTTGAGATAAACGCGTTGCTAATTAGCCCAGTCATTTTAGCATTTCACCCCGGAATCTAACGGAAGAAGCTGAATTTTTGTATAGACCTTTATTTTAGCATTTCAAATGTTGTCTCAAAAGTCACATATACCCACATATGAGCGTCCTTAGATATTCAAGGTCAAAAGTTGCAATCAGTTTTTTGAGAATATCTCCTTTTTTCTGCCTCCTACCGTATTTGCATGTATTATGAAAGTGGTAGAGAATAAATTTCTCTACAAATATCATCTGAGAAATGTTTTATTCGTCGAACTGTTTTTGAGATAGAGGACGAAGTGTGAAGCACTCAGCCATACGTAACTTAGCGCAAGGTAAATCCTAAATCCCAAGGTAATATACCGTTTTTTTTACATTGCATTGACGACAAGCTTATACATCCATAACTTATGGCATCCACAACGCGAACCACAGCCATTCTTGCAGTTGCAGAATATTGAAGTGCGTAGTTCATCTGGTGCAGGTGGTAAAAGTGTTGTTATCGACGTTAGGGTTTCATTTTGCAATACCTAGCCCTATTAGAATAGCATTAAAATATATTTAGAATGATTTACTTCATTATTTAATTATCTGTATGTCAAAGATAAGTAATATTTGATGACTATTTGATTTAAAAGAAATATAAGTATAGGGTATTAAATTGTTATTTGAGTAATATTTAATAACTAATTAAGTAATAAAAAACGGTATAATACATTGGGCTTCAGGATTTGCCTTGCGCTAAGGTACGAATGGCTGCTCATCAGCGCGCCACACTTCCTCTATCTCTGCTCTCTCTAGCTCAAAAAACAGATCAATGTATAAATATAAAAAGTTTCAGTATAAATTTGAAGAGAATTTTATTGTCTACAACTTTCATAATAAATGCAAATACGATAGGAGGCAGAGAAAACGAGATATTCCCAAAAAACTGATTTTTGCGACATTTGACCTGGAATATCTAAGGACGCTCACATGTTGGCATATGTGACTTTTGAGACAACATTTGTCATGCTAAAATAAAGGTCTATACAAAAATTCAGCTTCTTCAGTTAGATTCCGAGATTGGCCCTTTTTTGACTAAAATGACTAGACTAAATAGTTGCAAAAGCATCAACCGCATACTTACTTCCGTACTGTACTTCGAACAACAAGTACTTAGGGATATTTCCCGGCCAGAATATTTTGAGATATCATTTTTAGAGTCCTAAGGGACCATTTAAAACGATTAAAAAAATCTAGGATTTTTTGAAAATCCTAGAGTTTCCTAACCCCTTAAGGCATTGTTGTAAGAATAATTAATTTAAATTTTAATTAACTAGTAATAAAAACACGAACAAATTATGAAATATACGTCGACGAATAATACTCGGAACTTAGAACTAAGGAACCAAGTCACCGCGTGTGAGTGCTTCGGAGGATCCGTATTTGTTTGTACAATTTTGTCGTGTTTACATGCTTATGGAAATTTTACTTAGAAATTGTAAAACTAAAAATGGTACTCAAAATTTATGGTAAAAATTTCTAAGTAAAATCGCTTGTAGGTATTATAAATCATTATGAAGAGTTAATTTATGGTGTTAATGATGTTTGGGAAAAGAGTTAAGTTACGATGTTCAAGAATATTCATTTTTTATACAGCCAGTTGAACAGTTTCATCGATAACTGTCCAACAATTTTGTGATAATATCCAAATGACAATGTGAAGCAACGATGACGTGTTGGGCGATAAGTCGCATTCTATTGTTTATATATTATGGTTTATATATTTTATTATGTTTATATATTTTCCATAAAAAAAATGAGTTGCAAAACAGCCAGCTGTATCACCTTTTTTGTGAAGTTATGTAGCTTCGCAAGTACAGTAAACCTCAGATTTCGAGCATAAATCGTGCCGGCAAAGTGCTCGTAATTTTAAGCAATACGACTATAATTCGAGAAAAGCAAATTTGACCATAAAGTAATGGAAACTCCGATAATTCGTTCTAAAAGCAAAATAGTATATTTTGTAACTAGGGCGAAAAATTTGTCAATTTTTTCGCGAAAGCGAAATTGGGCACATTCGCTCGAGAGGGAAATTGACAATTCCGCCGTGTTACAAACAATATTTTTTATTACTCATGCGTGGGGATGTATCTTACAAGTTGGGGATTCAGGGGCCATAAAAAAAATGGAATCAAAAATGAAGAATTTGCTTTTTAATTGTCCCCGGTGGTGTGGATTCGTCATAAGAACTCTCCTCAGTCTCCAGTATCACCATAGAATTTACACTCACTTTAAAACTATTCTTTAATTTTTATTATTTCCTAAAGAAATGAAATTCTGGCACAACTTGATTGTGTTTATTTTATTTTTATTTATTAATTTATTTTTTAATGTAACCTGGCGCTATTGAATATTTGCGTGCGTTACACAAGTTACGTTGAAATACAACTAAAAGTGGCTTTTCTCGTAATAAAAAAACAGATAATAACGTGAGTCTTAAAACTCTTGTAATCCACTCCTGCCATGCATTTGAAAAGGCAGGTCATTTCTTAATTCACACATATAAAATTAAACAAATTATCAAATGTCATTTTTATTATCAAGTAGCTGTCAGTTGTTGTTAATGTAAATTCATAACCATGCATTATTTTGAGTGGTCTTGAGGTTATGTCGCATTGTTTTTAGTGTTAAGTTCAACAATTTCGTTAGTTATAAAACGCCTTCTCATAAATTTGACACTGATTTATTTTATATTGTTGTGAATTATAAAATTAACAAGGAAGAATAAGCATTACAACAGATGTTCAATGTGTTGTCCATTTTCACGAATAGACAAATTAATTCGCCGTTTTATGTTATCGAACACATTTTGTAATACTGTGTTGTCTATCTCTTCACATTTTCTTATTACATTGTTTCGCAGATCTTCTACTGCATGCACTGGACTGCAGAATACTGATTTTTTTAAATATGGAAATAGAAAAAAGTCCAGAGGAGTTAGATCACAAGAACGTGGTGGAAATCGGTCTTCGTTTATTAGCCTGTCGTCGAAGAATTCATCAAGATAATTTAATGTTTCACGGGCAATGTGCGGTCTAGCATAATCTTGTTGGAAGAAGCCATTTTGTAGTTCATCATCAAGAAGTTCGTTTAAATTGTTGCAAAATAGTGGCTCTATAAGTGGCAGCGTTTAAATTACCATCGAAAAATATTGGACCGATAATTCTGCGTCTTGACATTGCTAACCCCACACCAACTTTCATTGGATGCAGTGGGGTCTCTCTAAAAATATGTGGGTTGTCAACACTCCACATGCGCATGTTTTGGGAATTAATGTATCCGTTTAGTTGAAACCAGGCTTCATCAGTAAAAAATTTTAAATTTAACACTTCATCGTTCATATTTTCATTGAACTACCGACAGTAGGCTTGAAAGTTCTTGGTACATTTGCAACTTATATGGTGTCATGTAAAGATCTTGAGGAATAATCCTGTGAGTGGTAGTTTGACTTAAATTCAACTGTTGAGCTAGTTTCCTAATTGAAGTGGTAGGTTCGTGTTGGACTGCATTTCTGATGTTGTTTATAATATTCTCATTATTAACACCTAACCACCTGACATACGTCTCTCAGACCCAAAGTAGCAGTAATTTTCTCACCTGAGCCGTATGGCAGGTGGTTAAGGGTTAATACCGATTCGAGCGCGAACAGTCGGAGTGAACAGACGTACCGCGAGCGATTAATAACAAAAAAACTCGAGTCTATATTTAGAACCAGCGATAAACTCACGAGTCCTAGTACTAGTTAACCGAAATAAATACCTAACTGATCACCGGGATATGGAACACGGCGATCATATGTCCCGTTTACAAAAAAGGTAACAAACTTAACTGTAACAACTACAGAGGAATATCGCTGCTCTGTATAACATATAAAATATTCACAAGTATACTACGCCAAAGAATAGCAGAATATGGAAAGGAAATCATAGGGGAGCATCAGGCAGGTTTTAGAGAAGGACGATCAACTATTGACCAGATCTTCACCACCCAACAAACACTAGCAAAATCATGGGAATATAATGTACCAATATATGAGCTATTCATTGACTTCAAGGAGGCCTACGATAGTATAGACAGGAACAGGCTATGTGATATAATGGAAGCTTCTGGCATACCAATCAAGTTAGTGAGATTAACCAGAACAACAATGATAGACTCAAAGGCTGTAGTGAGAATACAAGACCAAATGACAGACAGACTCTCAACCACTACAGGAGTGCGGCAGGGATATGGACTTGTACCGATGCTATTCAATATTGCATTAGAGAAGTCAATAAGAAACACATCAAATAATTACCTATGCAGACGATATTAATCTAGTGGCCAGAACAGAACGGGAAATCAATGAAGTATTCAGCAAACTGGAAACACAGGCCAGTAAAATCGGACTGAAGGTCAATGAAACAAATACCAAACTACTGCCGATGAAACCAAGAAGAAGACTTGGCCATAATTACACAATAGGAGATAACAACTTCGAAGTAGTGCAACAATTCAAATATCTGGGATCCCAAATCAACAGTGAAAATGATATCAAACAGGAAATATGACAACGCATACTATCTGGAAACAGTTTCACATTCACATATATTTAAGTCTCAAGAAAAAACAAAAATCACAATTTACAAAGCCATTATAAGGCCAGTGGTGATATATGGAAGTGAGACAATCTGGACAATCAACAAGTACTCGGAGGAAATATTAGCAAGATGGGAACGACGAATCCTAAGGAAAATATATGGACCTGTAGTACAGAATGGGGAATGGAGAATCCGATATAGTATCGAATTAAAACAGAAATATAACCAGCCAGATATTGTCGAATTTATAAAATTACAAAGATTAAAATGGGCGGGACACTTGGAGAGAATGGGTAAGAACCGAATACCAAAGAAAGTATATAATGGGCGGATGGTGGGTGCAAGGAGAAGAGGACGACCAAGACAGAGATGGATAAACAACATAGCCAAACAAATATTAAAAGTTCATAATTGGAAAACAACAGCAAGGCAACGAGACGACTGGAGGCAGAAAATACGGGAAGCCCAGGTCCAAATAGGACTGTAGCGCCACGAAGAAGAAGGAGATGTAGTTCCTGAAAAGTCTTACGATCCGCTTGCGACGAAAAAGAATTAATCATTGTCGTTACTTATTGTCTTCATTGATAATGAAATTACGAAAAAAATAAATTCGAACGAATTATCGTTAAAAAAGTCTGAATCGAGAAGAAAGTCTGCTGTATGGGGAAAATGGGACGAATGGGCCGGGCCGCACGACCGGGATGGGATGGCATGAATGGGATGGTATGGGACAATGACAGGAATCCGTCCCACGGGATGCGATTTGGAACGGGAAAGTCGTCCCATACTCATCTCTAACTACAGATATTTTCATTAGTTCAAGAAAAATCTTATTTCGACGACTAGTTTACTCAGAATAACTGATAATTGCACATTACTGTTATTGCACACACGGCCGTCTTATAGCCTCGGAATCAATTGCACACACGGTGTTCAATCGGTCTCGAATGGGTTAAAAACTATTTGTCTGTGAAAACATGAACTACATTCTACTACATATTTTCTTAGGAAAATGCGTTTGAATAGTAATAGTGTTATAGTGTTTGAGAGCTGTTTATCTACACATATAGCATATGTCTAGTGAAAAGCATTTTGCCTGATATAATTGCCTGCCACATAAATTAAATTAAATCTAAAATTTTACCTTTGAAAACTTTTTTTTAATATTTTGGCCGCATGTTGTTCTTTGGTGATCCTATTCTCGCATTTTAATACTTCAGAAAAAGAGCCTTCTCCAATTTTCTCAATGATTTTATATTCTGCAAGAAAGAAATCGATAAATAAATTTAAATATATCTGATAAAATAATAAGCAAAACAATCTAATATTAAATTGTAGATATTTACTGGAAACGAAGGCAGGCATTATTTAAAATTTGCACAAAGTACTGCTTAATAATTTTGACTATTGCCCCCATTTAGACGTCACCCATTTGTCAAAAAATTAAAAAAAAATAGTTTTTTTTCTTTTGAGAAATCATTTTCCCACAATTTTATTTGAAAGTTAGGGAGGTTACGTTGGTACTGCTGTAAAATCAGTTTTTTTACACTGTCATGTTGGTATTAAGTAAATGGAATCAGTTGCCAGTCAGTTGCTAAAAGAAAAAAGGTGTTTTTCGGACGTCAAGGATAAATTCGTGTGTTAGTTTGACTCGAAGAAGGAAATATTGTTAAAATTAAGAAAATGGCAAACGAATTGGAGCCCAAGAAGCTAAAAAGAAAAGACAGGAAACCATTGGACAGTAAGAATTTTTATTAGGACGGAAACCTATGATTTTTTTTAACTGTTATTTTTTTTTAATGTGTATTATTAATTGGTTTATTATTTTTATCAATATCTAATAAAACAACGTATGTTAAACCCTACGATTACTTCTCTGTTTTTATTACTTTGATAGCTAACTTTGCTATTTATAAAGAGAGTATTGATTTTTTGTAACTTCTAGCATAAAGCCCTTTGCATCATAATATATTACTAGTAAATTTTAAAACACCTATAACAAAGTTTAGCATGACGTAGTAGTAGTATTATTATAAGTATTAAAGAATTATTTAAATATTAGCTTAGGGAAATGTGTTTAAATAGTAATAGAGAGATAGATATATAGCATTTGTCTAGTAAAAAGTATCTTCCCTGATATTTATTTCCCTGAATTATCTTCTTCCTTTGGTACTACGGCCCTAAATGGACTTTGGCGTAACCTCGCCTGCCTATACTTGTGTTTTGGTGACTTGATCTTACACAAGTGTAGGGAGCCATTACAGTTCTTAACGTGGACCATTAGGTCCACGTTAAGAACGTGAGCCACTATTAGGGGGTTACGTGAGCCAGTTGAGCCACTATTAGTGGGTTTTTCGACGAAAATTTTACTGTGATGACTTTGCCACAGCCATGCATAGAACGGTGGCTTATTTTTCTATATTTCGCAATATAATTGTCAGCCACATTAAAATATAAAGTGTTAATCGAAAACACTGTTGTTGTGTTCATAAATAAAACAAAACCACTAATAACTGCTAAATTAGGTTGTATAACGTTTATTATTTATATAACTTTGTTGAATTAGTTGCAACTTCATTTCATCAACCAGCCTGTTCCATCCACTGCTGGACATAGGCCTCCTCCATAGCACTGTATCATCTTCTGTCTTGAGTTTTGGGGATCCAGTTGTTTGCGATCCTTTTTAGGTCATTGGTCCAACGTGTCAGTGGTCTTCCTCTGCTACGCTTATCAGTTCTTAGTCTCCACTCTAATGTTTTCTTTGTCCATCTTTCAACATTCATTCGACCCATGTGGCCAGCCCATCTCCATTTGAATTATATGCTCGATCACATCTGCCACTTTAGTTTTCCTCTGTAGGTCCTCGTTGTTGGTATGGTGGTGTTGGGTTATTCCGATCATTGATCTTTTTTCCCTTTTTAATTGGGTTATTTATAAGTTTTCTTGCCATATTGGCAGTTAGAGTTAAGGTTTTCACCCCATATGCAAGGACAGGCAGAATACATTGCTTGTGTACTTTCCTTTTCAGACATATCGGAATTTTGCTTTTAAAGATATGATAAAGTTATGTCTGCCTCACATCCAGCCTATTATCAACTTCTGTCTCACAGAACGTGTATTTCCAAATACTTGGAAAACCGCATTAATTATACCAATGGCCAAAACGTTGAGCCCAAAAGATCTATCACACCTTCGACCAATATCCATTCTACCAGCTTTGTCGAAGATTTTAGATGAAAGCGTTGACTCACAGCTCATAGCATTTCTGAACTATAATAATGTGCATAAGAAATCATAGATGTGTCACAACCTTACTAGATATTATAGATGAAATAATTAGAGCCCTTGATAATAGTAAAGCAACAGCACTTATACTAATAGACTACAGCAAGACCTTTGATACCATAAGTCACAAGATGCTACTATCTATACTGCAGGAGTTACCTAACCAATAGACAGCAGATATTGCAAGTTGGCAATAGTCTATCTGAACCTGACAATACTCTACTCTCTTCTCTCCCCTCTGTTATTTTGCCTTTACTCAATTAGCCTCGGTAAATATGTCGAACGATGCAAATTCCACCAACAAGCAGATGACACCCAGCTACTATATACCTTCTCCCCCACTAATACTCTACAAGCGAAAAAGACATTACGGACAACTTGAGCCCAATCATTGAATTTTCTAAACACCACTCACTAATCATCAATCCATCAAAAACTCAAATCAAAATCTTTGCCGACAAACAGAGAAAACAAATTAAAGATAGCATGAAAATATATGTAGCAGAAGAAAAGTTAGCAATAAAAAAGGAGGTCAGGAATAATAATAATAATTTATTAATGGTAGTGGGTACCCTTAAGAAACAATATAACAAAAAATAATAATACGTACTTATAGATATACATGACAAAACTTATACTACAAATAAACACAGAGATCATGAACATGTAAGTCTAAGGGCTCTAGATCTAAAAGTTGAGAACCGCATGCTAAAGAAGTCCAAATCATTACAAACACTGTTACAAGCTGCCACAGCTGAATTAAATGGTGATAATAAAGCAAAATAAGAGGTGTAGCAATGGATATAAAATAAGGGAGCATCCCTTGTATAATAAGGCACAAATAAATTTAACTCATTGACAAGGCTGGGAGCATCACACATATTGTTTAGAAGTTTATAAATGGAATATACACTTAAATATTTTCTATGCATCTTTAGCTCAGACAAGCCAAGATAACTTTTGCATAAACTAGTGGAGTTTCTAACACTAATTGGTAGCTTATATTTGACTGATCTTGCAAATTTATTATGAATAGCTTCAATTCTCTCAATATAAGTTTCATAAAAGGGTGACCAGAACATAGAACCATATTCTAGAATTGATCTAACAAATGTCACATATAGGACAGTTAGTGTGCGAACATTGTGAAATTCATAGCCATATCTTTTCACACATCCTAAGACTTTGTTTGCTTTAGTGATTATGTATTCATAGTGATGAGTAAAACACAATTTGCTATCAAGAATTATTCCTAGATCCTTGACTACTGATGTTACTTTGAGAGCGACATTATCCACCAGATAATACGGTAGGTACACAAGGATTTAATTTGCGACTAAAATTGATTGTTAAGCATTTGTCCCTATTTAATACCATTAGATTTTTACTACACCACTGAACCCGAAAGAGCAAATCACTTTGAAGTAGCCCTTTATCGTCAGGATTTGCAATTACTTTGAAAATTTTTAAGTCATCAGCAAATAACTCAAAGTCACATGCAAGGCCATTGGCAATGTCATTCATGAAAATAGAAAAAGGTAAGGGGCCCAATATTGAAACTTGGGGAGCACCTGAGGGTACAAGCTGTTTATTTGATAGAAAATTCCGTAATTTGACAACCTGGGTCTGACCCTAAAGATAGGACGTGAACCACTTTAGCAGGCAACCGGATATTCCGTAAGCTGATAATTTGTTTAACCTTTAACCACCTGCCATATGTCTCAGGTGAGAACATTACTGCTACTTTGGGTCTGAGAGACGTATGTCAGGTGGTTAGGTGTTAATAAGATTTGGTCATTAATTTTGTCAAAGGCATTGCTGAAATCAGTATAAATAGCATGTACCTCCAGGCCCGCACTCATGGCACTAATGATGTTATTGGTATATGATAGTTCGTGACAGTGGAACGTTTTCGGAAAAAGCCATCCTGCTTAGGTGAGATTGTTTTTGAAATGTGCAAAGATATGACAAGATATTATGGATTCGATAATTTTGGACGGAGTTGACAATATGGAGATTAGGCGATAGTTGTCTACCAGAAATTTACTACCAGATTTATAGACAGGGACAATGTACGCCTGTTCCCACAATGTTGGACATATACCAGATTTTATGGACTAATTAATTAGAAGTTGTAGTGGAAGAGCCAAGAACTCCTGAAATTGCTTGTAGAATTGGGGTGGTATTTGATCTGGACCAGCTCCCTTGTAGGCATTAAGCTTGTCGAAAGGGAAGAAACTACTTCAGATAACTCAACACATATGTCACTAACATTTACACATTTATCACACATAAAATTAAAACTAGAACATTGAGTACATAGAAGCGAAATGATCGTTAAAAGCCGTATACGCTTCAGAATAAGTTGGGAATAACTGAATACCGTACTTAATAGGAAGAGGAACAGTAGGAGTATCCGATTTGTTGCGGATGAATTTCAAAAAATTTCGCGGGTTGGACATTAGGTCATTTTTAACTTTTTCTAAGCAGTTGTTGTAGGCAACCCTAAAGGAGAATTTACACAGTCTGCGCAAATTAGTAAATTCCGTGTAATCAGTAATACTTTTAGTACGTTTATAATTTGTGTGTGCAATTTTCTTGTTTTTGATTCCTCAATTTCAATGGTATTCAAATCAAACCAAATGGGATATGTGGATACAAATTTACATTTCTGTGGAACAAATAACTCACAGGCAGTATAAAAATATTCATAGACAATATTAGTGGCTCTATTGACGTCAATATTGTCAAACGTACCATCCCAATCAATGCCAGAAAGATAATCTGAAATTTTACCGTATGGAGCCGAATTAAAATCATAATAATTTGCAACGAGGTTATGTTCAGAACTATCGCAAAATATATCACATTCAATCAAAAAAGGCGGATGACTAGGATCTATTTTTGTCAAAGCGCTATCACTTAATTGCATATTAATCGTATCAGAGGTCGAAACGCATAGGTCTAACACATTTACACAGTTATTTATGAAATTTCAATGCTGATTTAATGAGCAGGATGCTAATCCTTCGATAACAGTTTCGATAATTTTGCCAGAAGATACTAAGGGTACATATCCTGGACAGTCATCGGCAAGTAGCCAGACTATGTTAGGTAAATTATAGTCTCCTACAACTAAAATATCATGGTTAGTAGATTTATCACAGAGGGTTGGCACAGTCTCAACATGACTAGAATATTTGCTAACATCTGAACCGGGAGGCAAGTAGACAGAACCAATGATGACATGACGTGAATCTGTGCGCAATTTTACAAAAATCTGCTCAGCAGAAGAAGATGATAATAAAATTTCACATGGTTTAAGCAATTTGTGGACTGCTATTACTACTTCACCACCGCACGTTTTATCACTACTCACAACACCTCTATCAGTTCGAAAGACTTCATAGCGATCATCCAATAACTTTGCGTTGGAAATTTCAGGTGATAACCATGTTTCAGTTAAAATGTTGCACTAAAATCTTCACTTAGACATGAACAAATAGAACTCTTTCAATTTTGATTGGATACTCCTAACGTTTTGATAATAGATTGAGAACATAGATTTTCTAGCATTCATTGCCCTGGATGGAGCTGGTGAAGCACGGTGTGACAAGTTATAGTGTGTTGATTTAAGATCCATATTAGACGATGAATTTCCTTGTCGCGTCAGGCGGCTGCTGTGTTGCTTGTGGGTTTGTATCGTTGACATTCGTCCGAAAAAAATACCTTTTTATGAGGATACCCTCTGGACAATTTTCAGCATCATTAAGACTTTCGAGCGCACCATGGTCGGCGGTGATTTTAAACGAGACACTTCTAGCATTGAGACGACGTGGTAAACTTTCGACCTCAAATTTTTTACTTGGGAACTTCGTGTTCAAATATGTTTCTATGTCGAATTGCTGGGTTGCGATCGAGAAATTACCAGCATATACATAAATATTTCTAGGTGCCGCTAAAAGTCCTGAATCCTCCACTATAGCCTTGCCGAGGATTACTCGGTTTCTGGCCAGTGGTTTCTTCTTACCAGGTCCGTTCACATCTCTTTGTCGTCGGCGACTCTTCACTAGATTCCACTGACTGCCTGTAGACATCATCAGCGACAAAATCTGTTATATTCTGATTTTTACCCGTTGGAGGATCCACCCCAGACATTTCTTTCGGGTTAAGAAATACTTTTCCCAATAATTCATTATTTACTTTCAGTCCGTCAGCTGTTTCAATGTGTACCATTTTTACTGTTGATTTTTTATCGACGTTTGAGCCAGGTGAGCGAGCTAGCTTATCTGCGAAGGGGTTTTTGCGTTTAATGGGGCCCACGTCAGACGAATCGGA
Organism: Phosphuga atrata; assembly: GCA_944588485.1. Classification (NCBI taxonomy): domain Eukaryota; kingdom Metazoa; phylum Arthropoda; class Insecta; order Coleoptera; family Silphidae; genus Phosphuga; species Phosphuga atrata. Next base: position 34,228,494 of record OX155899.1, read on the forward strand.
ATCGAAACAGTGAGCTGACGATTTCTTTTTAGAAAAATGCGATTTGGTAATAGAGCTCAAATAGCTTAAGTAGATCATTATTGGAAGACCTCAGAAGTTTAACTTCATGTGTTGGCTCAGTTATTTTATTATGCAACAGTTGAGTTTCTTTCTTAATGACTTGGGAAAGGACTTCATGCACAAGTGGGTTGTTAACCAAATTCCAACCAAATTAATTGCTCCACAATTAGATCGGTGGTAGATGATCCTGCAGCAGGTTCAGGGCCGACCCCGGTGATCTTGTGATTACTGTTATCAACCAATTTAACACCACAACATTTTTTTGTTCTTTCCGCACAACTCAAATGGAATTTAGATTCACAATTTTTACACTTGTAGCCACTTTTAACCTTTTTATTACACCCTTTACAATAAATTTCATCAGATAGACAAGACAGCGTGTCCGTGTCGGATGCCATCCTTACAACAACTGTGTATCGGTGTTATTTTAGATGAGGATCTAAAATTCTCATCTCATGTATCTAAAATGGTCAACACAGCCTACCTCCAGTTAAATCTACTGCACTCTGTGAGAAGTTTCCTTACTAAACACCTTAGAAAAAGGCTAGTGGAAAGTTACACCCTTTCATTTTTCACTTATGCAGATACAGTCTATGGTAGTTATATCGGGTTTGAAAATAAACAGCAGATACAAAGGGTTCAAAATGAGTGCATAAGATTTGTCCATGGACTGAAATCCAGAAGTAGAATACCAACTATAATAAAAACATTATGGAAAACGATGGAACAGGTCAGAAACTACCATGCGCTTTGTTGCTTCAAAAGTATAACAATAAACAAACAGCCAGCATACCTGCATAATAAAATAACATTCAGAACAGACGTGCATAATCTCAATGTCCACAGCAAAGGCTTACTAATACCTCCACTTCACAAGAAAAAGCTCTTTAAATCCTCTTTCACATATCAAATAACGAAAAAAAAAAATCAACGGGCTAAACGATACTCTACGGCTAGCGGGCATTAAGAAACGTAAAGCTGGAATATATTTGAATTTGTTCACTCAATATCTCTCACGAAAAACCTAAATATATTAAAATATTATACGAATGGAACACAAACATAAAACGTCTTTTTTCCATAACTCTGGACTCGTGGACATTATAATCTTAAAATGCCTAAATGAGTCCTTTATTTCATTATTTTTTAAACATTATGTATACCTTATATCTATTGTATTATATTTATAAAGAACAATAAATGCCTAGGAAGAAAGATATTAGATGGAGAGCCAGGGCCAAAAAAAATGTTTCAATTTTTTAAAGCTGGTTTTCTGTTCAATAGTTATAGCCAATGTGTACACAAACATGCCCTGGTCAGTCAATAGTATCATAGAACAGGTGACTCAGGTGCGATATCATAGGTGTATCATTTACCGGGCTAACTAAATAGATTTGTTAAAGCTGAAAATTGTTATACAACTTCTGTAATGTATATAAATAAAAGTTATGTAGGTCAGTCAGTCATATATTAGAACAGAGCTGGTCAGTCCCTCCGAATAGATGTATGATAAATTAAGTGCAACTCGTTTGTTAAACTTCAAAATTTGTCTGAGGATGCATAATTATGTATTAAACATAAAAAAATGTGTCAATCATGTGTTCAGTCGAACAACTTCAGTCAGGTGAAAAAGGTAAAGGTATTCCGCGAGCGCCGTTTGAGTTTCAGGCTGCGTATCGGGCTATATCTAAGTTTTGTTTTTTTATTTTAACAATCGGAAAACGTTATTTGATGTTATAATTTGTGGTTATATAAATAATTAACATTTTTATCACATTGACAAACCATTTATTTATTTGCTACGTTTCATGCGATATTATTATCAAAAGTATATAAAAATTGCTGGCGTTGTTCGAATGAACACATGACTGACAAATTTTTTTATGTTTAATACATAATTATGCACCCTCAGACAAATTTTGAAGTTTAACAAACGAGTTTCACTTAATTTATTTATCATACTACTATTCGGACCGACTGACCAGCTCTGTTCTAATATATGACTGACTGACCAACATAACTTATTTATATACATTACAGAAGTTGTATAACAATTTTCAGCTTTAACAAATCTATTTTGTTAGCCTGGTAAATGATACACCTTTGATATCGCACCTGAGTCACCTGTTCTATTATACGCTTGACTGAGCGGAGCATGTTTGTATACACATCGACTATAACTATTGAACAGAAAACTAGCTTTAACAAATTGAAACAATTTTTTTGGGCCTGGCTCTTGGACTATATGGCTGAGTTCCAAATATGCTGTCCAAGCGAGGTTGAACCAACCTCGCTTGGACAGCATATTTGAAACTCAGCCATATCTTTCTTTCTTGGCATTTATTGTTCTTTATAAATAAAGAAGAACCTTCTTTGCAACTCGCAGGTCTGGTTATTTCTAGATATTCTGATTTCATGACCAAGGTATATGTATTTGTAGACTAAATCTACGTTTGTGATTCCGATGTTAAAGTGTTCGCTCGGTACCAAATTAGCCATTACTTTTGTTTTCGAAAACTTTCATCCAACTTTCAAGCATACGATATGAAGTTCTTGCAGCATCTGCCTTATCTCTCCCAGGTTGTTGTTGTGAGGACTATGTCGTCCGCAAAACGAAGTTGGTTTAGTTTTTTTCCATCTATGTTATTGCCTCTTGTTTCCCAATTTAGCTTGTTGAGGGCATACTGTAGGACCGTTATAAATAGTTTTGGGGACATGGTATCCATGTATTACTCCTCTTGCATATTCAATGGGGTTGGTGTTTTGATGTAACTTGATATTGTAGCATGCTGGTAGATGTTGTAGATTAGTTCTGAGTATCTGTAGCCAATGCGACACTCTCTCAAGGCCTCCATGATGGCGTTTAGCTCTACAGTATCAAAAGCTTTGTGGAAGTCCACAAATGCAAGGGCCAAGGGCAAATGGTCGTTTGTTCCAAACCCAGGGCGGAATCCAGCTTGTTCATTAGTTGGTAAAAATCTAATTTCTTCTCTTATCTTGATGTTATTACTTTTGTGAATAGTTTTTAGAGATGGCTTAAAAGTACCTCTGTTAAGTTAGCAGGACCAACGAGGAAAAAAAAATCGCGATGGTACATAATAATCCGCTTTTTATCCGCAAACGATTGCAAAAAGAAAAAAAATTTACGCACTTTTCCCGGGACCTAAAATCTTTTCCCGGGTTTCCTCTAAAATTATTTATTAATAATTTATTAATAAATTTATTCATAAATTAATTATTATATGATTATTTTGAGGAAATTAATGCACCGGAATTATCCGCTTTTTATCCGCAAACGAATGCCGCGAGAGAAAAAAATCCGAACTTTTAATTTCCTAACCTAACCTAACCAAAACCGAACACTAAAATTTCAAAATAATCAAAAATTGCAAAAAAATGTATTAACTCTTGAAGAATTTCAATGAAATTTTTATTGAACATGAGTATCCATTAGAAGTACTCTCAGACCATCTGAGGCCCGTGGCAAATTCATTGAACGGGGCCCCAGTAAAAGTCACCACGTTGTAATCTCGATAAAATATGTGCACTAAGTTAAACTTTCCGAATGTTGGAGACAAGTTCTCATTTTCGCCAAGTTCGTCAAAATGGCGTTTCACCTTCCTATGAGTTTTAGAAAATTCAGGGTTGATGGACCACTTTTTTGCTATACTATTTGCTTCCTTTTTTAAATTTAAAAATTCATGTCGTTACCTTTCCAATTCTTCCAGACAAAATTTCAAACATTTTAAGGCATTTGAAAGATTGGTGGCTTTAGATTGAAGTGCTTTAGATTTAGTGCTGCATCGATGGTTTGTAGAATTTTGCAATGGAAAACCAATAATATAATGAAATTGTGGTTCTTGATCTTCTTCTTAACTAAAATAGCTTCATTTCTACATCTGATTTGCAATTTAACAGAATTTAACAGTTTTCGTTTTTCGATTTCAATAAACCAAACTTCTAAAGCAAAAATAGTAGGGTTCAATTTTTTTAATGTTATAAAAGTTGAAGACTCCCTTTTTTATCAGATATAAAAGTTGATAAGATATTCCATCTTTTGATACTATTCCCAAAAAAATTATAAATTTGTTGAACTGTTTTAAAAAAATGTTGCATATCAATAACCTTTCTGAATGCATCATTAAGTAGGTACTAGATTTAAGTTATGAGCAGTACAGTGAACACATACCACAATAGGTATTGTTTACGAGTTTTTGAACTCCACCCTATGTGCGTTTCATTGTGTTAGCACCATCATATCCTTGTCCTTGGCACTCTTGAAACACCATTGATTTTGTTGACGTTGTCATAGAGCAGAGTAGCAGAGGCGTGAGAAATTTCACGTTTTAACATTTTTCTTGTGGAATTGATACAATTTTTCTTAACTATACAGTTCTCTATGGAATCAGGATTTAACAAAACAAACGTTAGTAATTTGCCCAAAATTGATATCGTTATGCTTGGCAAATTTTTCGCGCCAAACAATGTGTTTTGTTCATCAGAACTCCGCAATGTTAAAACTTTGATGGAAGTATAGACAAGCATAAAATGTATATTATTAGCTTAAATAGAATTATTTCACTTCTGTAGATAACCGTTTATTGTTCTGGTTTGTTTGTTTCGTGCGGCTGACCCAGATTATGTTAAAAATAAAGAACTATAAATATTCAGTGTGCCATTCAATCTTGAATATGTTTAAAATATGATCAATGATAAGTTAATAAACTTTTTGAAAAATAATGTTCATTAATATATCAGAGTGTAGAACTACAATATATTTGAAATTAAAAACAATAAACTTGTTTTTTTTATTAAAGAATCTTCCAAATTAGCAGAAGCTATGATTATCATGTTCTCCAGTATTTTTACAATTTAATAAAATTAACACATGCTTGTGGTTTAAGCATATAAAATAATTGTACTAATACTACTACTACATGTATTCTTAAGCTGGCTATATGTTTTGTTAGCTTCGCTTCAATTTTAGTCATTTTCACTCAGCTTCAACAATTGAGAGGTCTTATTAGCGTAACACCTGACTTTTGGAGATATTGTTTGACGTGTTTAAACCCTCTTATACTTTTTTCGTATTTTTTTATTGTTTGGAACGTATATAAATAACTTGCATGGCGTTTTTATACTTGTGCTTTTACACTGGGGCACTACACAGTACTTGTAATATGAGAAATTCATCTTTCATTAAAGAAAACAAAATTATAGTAAGTACTGCTTTACACAAGCAACATTGTGTTAATTCGTTTCGCACCGCGTGACGTCATTCAAGCAGCCATGTACTGCGCGTTTTCGAGGTAACTAAGTTTTTTTAAACTCTCTCTCTCGCCCTCTCTCTCTCTGTAGCTCTTACAACCGATGGTGGGTCTTGGCTGACTCAACAACTCTCCTCCATTGGACTCTGTCTATCATTAGCTCCTCCGCTTCCATGATATTCAGGGATCTAATATCTGATGCTATGTTGTTTCTCCACCGTAGTCGCGGTCTTCCTGGTGGTATTCTACCGGTCGGGGCCTGTTCCCATACCAATCTAACAACTCGTCCATCCTCCTGTCTCTTTACATGGCCGGCCCATCTCCCTCTGTCTTTTCGCTTTTATCGTTCTTACAATGTCTGGTTGGTCATATAGTTCTTCTATTTCCCTGTTTTTCCTACTGCGGTGCTGTTGTGTAGTTTCATTCCTTATAAGCCCGTATATACACCGTAGTATTTTTATCTCTGCAACTTTCCTTTTTCGTTCTTTTTTGTCATTGTCCAGGTTTCGCAGGCGTAAGTCATAATCGGTCTTATAATGGAGTGGTATATTCTTATTTTTGTCGTCCGAGGTAAAATCACCGGTCATTGTGAATTCGAATATTGAATCACTGCAGTAACCAGTGATTTTTTGATCACGGTGATTAAATCACCGGTAGTGAAACATCGCTCATCCCTACAAAACTGTATTCATTGCGAATTTTGCAAAATATCAAAAGTGAAAAGTGTGAAAAGCGATTTTTTGAAACTTTTCTATCACTGACCTAAACTTTGTTCGGTTTGAGATGTCTTCCGAATTCAGTCTAACCTGTTGGAGATCCTTTCTTATCTCCATGATCCATTTGTCAGAGACTTTACGTCTACTGTCAAGTCTTTAAAAAATCCTTGTAGCGGCAACGAGCCGCTCCATTTTTATTTCTTATTTTACGAGGGCATTATAATAATTACCCAAATATTTTCGTACAATTTCCGAAAATATTTTATTAGGGTCGGTTATGTATTCCTCGAGCAGATTAAGAAATATTTGTACTTTTAGTTTTACGAGGGCATTACGGTGATTACCCAAATATTTTCAAAAGACTTTCCGAAAATATTTTATTAGGGTCAATGGTGTAATCCCCGGGGAAATTACGACACGATGTTTTTCCCGAGAATCGGTAATCACCAAAGCGACAAATAGCCGAAAATAGAAAAATCACCCCCAGATGAGGGGGAGATACCTGGAGATAATATAAATACCTGGACCCCCGAATAAACAAGACAGTTCGATCCACACAGTCAATCAACACAGTCGGGCGCAGACAGTCAATATGTCGACTCCAGTTCAGTTCAACAGTCAGGCGCAACCAACCAGCGAGTTCACCGGAACAGTTCAATCGACAAGTTCACTCGACTAGTTCACCCAGTTCACCCGAGCCGCAGTCACGCCAACAAGTTTATAGTAAGTTGCAGCTGCGTTATAATAGTGTTATTTAGTATTATTTAATTATTGTAAATATATTTCCTCTTATCACAAAACGTGAGTGATAAATTTATTCTTACCCTTATCACCCACAAATTGGGTGACCCCGACGTGATCGACCAGAGGAATTCGGTCACCCACAAACTGGTGACCCCGACGTGATCGACGTGAGGAATTCGGTCACCCACAAATTGGTGACCCCTACGTGATCGACAAGAGTAATCCGATCACCTACAAATTGGTCGTCGTGATCGAAAAGAGAAAACTACGCACTCAAATATGGAACCAGAGGCACCTGACATATACCGCCTCTCGGATGCCTCATGATGTCGCTTCCGCCCTGCAATAAAAAACGACGTCTACGATGACGCCTTCAGCCGTCTACGAGGACGCAAGCAACAACATCCTCTACGATGACGTATTCAACCGTCTGCCAGGACGCCAGCAAAAAAAACAACGTCTACGGTAACGACTTCAACCGTCTACCAGACGTCCACGAACAAACCCCGCAACAGCGACGACGATGACGAATTCATCCGTCTACCAGGACGCCGGCAACAACAAACAACGTCTACGGTAACGACTTCAACCGTCTACCAGACGTCAACGAACAAACGCCGCAACAGCGACTGATAGATGCAAGCTGGTTTTGCATAGGAAACCGCCTATCAGCAAACGACGTCCACGAGGACGCCTTGCAACAAACCTGCAACAACAAACAACGTCTACGGTAACGACTTTAACCCGTCTACCAGGCGTCTACGAACAAACACCGCAACAGCGACGACGATGACGAATTCAACCGCCTACGAGGAAACCTGCAACAACAAACAACGTCTACGGTAACGAACTCAACCTTCTACCAGACGTCTATGAACAACAAGCAACAACAGCAACAAACTCTACATAACGTTATCACTGGCAACGGGGTGATGTAGCGGCAACGAGCCGCTCCATTGTTATTTCTTAGTTTACGAGGACATACAATAATTACCCAAATATTTTCGGACAATTTCCAAAAATATTTTAATACGGTCGGTAATATAATCCTCGAGCAGATTAAGAAATATTTGTACTTTTAGTTTTACGAGGGCAATAGAGGGAAAATATTTTATTAGGATCAATGGTGTAATCCCCGGGGAAATTACGACAAGATGTTTTTCCCGAGAATCGGTAATCACCAAAGCGACAAATTGCCGAAAATAGAAAAATAATCACCCCCCAGATGAGGGATCAGTATACCTGGAGACAAGGAGTCGACAAGTTCACCCAGTTCACCCGAGCCGCAGTCACACCAACAAGTTTATAGTAAATTGCAGCTTCGCAAATCCGTTGTTATTATGAATAGTGTTATTTAATTATTGTAAATATATTTCCTCTTATCACAAAACGTGAGTGATAAATTTATTCTTACCCTTATCGCCCACATCCTTTTTATTAGTCACATACAATCTTACCACGTCTCCAACCAAACTGCCGCGTCTAATTTTGAAAAATGTCCCACAGGCCACGACATTTGTTTTTGATTTTCATTCATGAATTTATAACATTTTTCAAAAACTTGCAATGTGTTCTTCCACGCCACAACAATCATTCAGTCATAAAAAACCTATGATAAGCAAGCTCCGGTAGCATACACACGACCAGAAAGAAGATATTGTGCGTGTATACACGCTAGTAGGGGCGTGTACGCCGCGTGTATAATTTCGTATACACATGGCAGTTAACGTTTTAATAAATGTCCATAGAATTTGAGTCTCCTTTTTCTCATGGACTCAATTAGTTGTTATAGTACTGGTAACGTTCCTCATTTCCTCCTAGCCTATACTGCCCATCCACGATCTTTGGACCCCTTATCTTACGAAGGATCGTCGTTTCAAATTTCCCTGCTTTCCCTGTCATTTGGAGGCCCTAGCACACAGGCATTCCGTTTTAATCACTGTATTGTGGTGTCTCAGTTTAAATCTCTTCGAGATGGCTTTCTTGTTGTCTAAAGCATATGTTCTCCGATAAGCCGCTGGCATCTTCTCCCGTCTGGTGTTGTTAGCTTCACTGTCACTGGTTTTCAACTGCACGATTTCGCCCAGGTTTTTAAAGCTGACAACTCTTTCTATCTTTGGTCGGTTATGTTTATCATATACTTCGTTTTTTTCAAAGGAAATCTGTAGTCCTGCTTATTCTGCTTGATCAGTTAGTATATTCAGATGTTCTATAGCTGTGTCAATGTTTCTAGAAAGGAGCGCGAGAGCATCGACAAAAGCAAGGCAGTTGATCTTGACGGCGTTCTTTGATCCTCCAAGGTATACTTGATTAAGTAGTCCTTTCCTGACTAGTTCTTTCTCCTATTCCCTGATAATCTTCTCCAACACACAGTTGAATAGAACTGGTGACAGTTCATAACCTTGTCTGACTCCTGTTTTAACTCTTTGGAGGTCTCTCCCATGTACTTTACTTTGGAAGGTGTTCCTATTAGCGTCGGCTTAATAATTTCTCTTGTTTTTACGTCGACGCAAAATTCCACCAGTGTGTTAAACAACACTTCCCTCTCAATAGAATCATAAGCTTTCTTGAAGTCTACAAAAACTACTACTTGTTCTTTTGACATATAGTTCTCTAGTATTCGCTTCAGGCTCTAGATTTGTTCAACACATGATCTTCCTTTCCTAAAACCAAGTTGGTGATCCACTTGCTTCACAAGTCTCTTCTCTAGCGCATTAGACAGTGACAGTAACTTATATGTTACACGAGCTATGGAAATGCCGCAGTATTTGTTAGGATCCGTTCTATCAACTCCTTTGTGTAAGGGCTGGATGATAGCATTTTTTTAGCAACTTCAGGGATAACTTCAGTTTCCCATATCTTTTCCATTTCTTGCTTTAAAATTTGGATTGTGATTTCTCCACCACATTTTAGCATCTCTGCTGTGACGGAATCTTCCCCTGCTGCTTTCTTTAGGTCTGCGATTATTTCACGAACTATTTCTTCATATGGTGAGTTTGAATTTTCATTCTGTTGCTTTGGGTTTTCTCTTGACCATTTATTTTTTGGTTCTTCGAAATTCAAGAATTTCTCGAAATATGTGGTTAATATCTCACAATTTTCATTCTTATTTATAGCCAGTTATCCATCTCCCCTTCGAAATCCCATGCTGGACAGCTGATATCCATTTATTTGCTTTTTAAAGGTCCAGTAGTAGGTTCTAGTGTTGTTCCTCTTAAATTCCGTGTCAATGTTCTGAATTTCTTTTCATACTTGTTCCCTTTTGGCTTGTCGGAGGATCTTAGCTGTCTGTTTGCGTACCTCTTTGTAGGTCATAAATTTCTCTTCAGTTTTGCCTGCATACCACGCTTTATACGCTGCAGCCTTACTATCGACTGCTACATCACAGTCTGGTCCACCATCGGTGTCTACGACTTCGTTGAAAAGGTGCCACATCCTTGGCTGTATTCGCCATCTTCTCTCGGATATCCCCGCAAGTCTCCACTTTCTTCTCCCGCAAAATGTTTTGATAGTCCTTTCTACTTTCTTGTTTTTCATTGTTTTCATTTATCGATACATTCCCGGATAGACTTTTTTTGTTTAATGGCAAAGGTTTGAATTTTGTGCGGGTCAAGAAGTGATCAGAAGATTGGCCTCTTTCCGTACTACCACATTCATAATTTCTTTAATGTTTGGTTGATATTTACCTATAGTCCATTTTGTTACGAATGCAGTAACTAGAAACCTGGTTAACACTATGACAAATGCTCAATCTAGTTACAAAATTTGGCGCTAAATTCAAATATTATTATTTGAATATAAAATTGATAATTTATTAATGGTTTGATTGAATATCTATTAAATACACCAAATGGCAACAATAGTAATAAAATACATACAAATAAATAGAGAAAAACGCAAAAGTTCTAAATATCTAAATGATACAAACAGATCAGATGACAATTGTGAATTGACATGGTAGCCATTGACAATACTACATGCATTGGCGTACGAAAAAAATATACTTGGAATTAATTAATTTTTGGATCCTTAATCATTGATAATTAATTAATGATAAAGCATTATTGTATAATATAGTACAGTAAGACCCCGCTTAACGCTGTTTCGTTTAGCGCTGTTTCGGTTTAGCGCTTTTTTATTTCAACCCGGGGATTCTCCGAAATTGCTCGCAGCGCTACGGGGAACGGAAAGTTTACGTAGGGTGCTGTACGGACGCATTTTATCATTTGAAACATTTGTTAACATTGTAAGTATAAATTTATATAACACTCTAACGATTAATACAGTGACAAATATTATGAACTATAGTTTTTATCATGGGTGATAATGAAAAACAAGAAAAGAAAGCAACCAGAAAAAGCATTTTACTGGAAACTAAAATGCAAGTGATTAGAAGATTAGATTCTGCTGAACGTCAATCTCAAATTAGTGCTGCATTGAATTTGGCAACTTCAACAATAAGGACAATTCTTAGGAATGAGGAAAAAATACTGTCATCGGCAACTGCAACTACGTCAAGCTCTGCAACAAGAAATACCCGTTCTAGAAATGGCATTATAGAGGAAATGGAACAACGACAGTCTATATGGATTGACGACGAAATTGAACGCAATATGCCATTAGATTTATTAGAAGAATTTTTAATTACATTCCTGCTGAGGCAAGTGACATAATTGAAACTTTCGTTGCTAGTCGAGTATGGTTTAATAAATTTAAACATCGAAATAATCTTCACAACATAAAGATTACAGGAGAAGCAGCAAGTGGTGATACGAAAGCAGCGGCTGAATTCCCAGCGGCATTAAAAACAATAATTGAAGAAGGAAACTATCCTCCAGAATGGTTTTTTAATGTTGATGAAACCGGCCTGTTTTGGAAAACGAACATTTCTATCCCGTCACGCGAAACGAGCACCAGGATTTAAAGCTGCAAAAGATCGCTTAACACTTCTACTGGGTGGTAACGCAAGCGGAGATTTCAAATTAACTTTACCTTTGTCAACTTTACCTGTAATTTGGAATAAAAAATCATGGACAACTATGAAAATTGTCCAGGATTAGTTCACTGAACATTTCTGCCCGTCTGTTAAACGTTAATGCGAAATTAAAAAACTTGAACAAAGAGCACTACTATTAAGGAGGAGTATTTTTATAATTGTGCCAAAACTACCTGTTTAGTTTTGCTAAAATTGCCAAATGTTTGGCAATTATTTTTGAGAAACTGAAATGACTGAAAAAAAACTGAATAGACATTTGTGGTTTTTGGCAAAATGTTTATTCATCTTTTGTCTACAAACTTGGATTTTTTCAACATATAATATTACAAAATGGCGGCTTCGGGAAGTAATGTTTTTAAAATAAATGCTATATGTCACCGGGAAGCATAAAACCATAACATACTTAAAGTTTACACTCCAAGGAGGCATCTATACCAAACAACATGAAAAAATTCACTTACAGAAACAAAATTGCGGCCTCTTGAAAATAAGGTACAGTTTAGTCGCATGATTTTTCCACTTTGGCCTGCTGTGAAAAATCGTTAATCATCCAAATGTTAAAATTTATAGGTATAGATGCCCGAGAATTCAATTTCCTTTTAGGCAGTCAAAACGCGAAGTCGATTGGTTGAACGGTTTAAAAGTTACAATTCGCGCAGATTCGAAAAATCTTGTTTCGAGAAAAACGCGTTTGAAGTTTGGACAACTGTTTTTCCTTGTACAATTTGATTAGCTCGATCAATGTGTTCAAGAATAAAGTAGTTTATAGGTTTTTGGGATCGCTGAACACGAATTTGTGGTCGGATTTGAAAAATTCAAAATGGCGGACCAAAAATTAAAGATATTCAATGTAGATGAAATTTTAAATATAAGGGTTTTTGGGGTCCAGACACGAATTTGAGGTCGGTTTTGAAAAATAAAAATGGCGGACCAAAAAGTTTGTCCGTCAATTTCCCAGTGCCTTTCCCGCCAAGTCCCTTTGTATCCTGTTTAACCTTCTGAAGTCAAGCGCCCATCCTCTTCTGTACGTGCCCCACACATTCCTTCTTCTTCACCTCCAAATCATCCTAAGGCTCCAAATCGAGTATAGCTTTGAAGATTTTTGTATCTCCGTTGCCGATGTAATTCTCGTAACGCATCCTTAGTGTTTCCTCGGATCGTCCAAACATCTCCTTGACAGCATCCACCTTCATTTTTCCCGGCTGCCCTTGTAGTTAGCCGTGCAGTCATTCTCGTGTTGCACCTGCTATGCGAGCCTTTCTTCGAATTCCAAATCGCGCAGGCCTGGCAAAACGAAGATTTTACCACAACGTCTACGATTTTCCCAGTGTATTTTCCAATCAACGTTGAGAGTTCAAAAAGCGACGAAAACCCGCGTTTCTTCCACGAGCCGTCCCCGGATACGGATAAATGTGATGGAGTATTGCCGGCTGTAGTATTAGCGCTTATTTCTTCTTGGACGGCCTTCTTCTGGGTGAACTCGAACACGGCCTTCGAAGCAACTAGCGTGTTTCGTATAAATGCCGCACACATCGTTTGGCTGAAGGTGTTCGAAATGTCCATTATGGCACACAAAGTTTTCATGCATTCCAGTCCGAGTCCTAAGAGCCGCATGCCAAACAAGAGACGTCGATTTATTTCAATACAATGACTTACGAGGGGACTTGACTGTACTCGGCGCGATGTGCAGGAACACGTGATGACCAAGTGAAAGGATACTCCTGGTCGGGTGGATCGAGAAAATTTGACGTCGTTGCCACACGATTTGCATACCAGACAATACCAGATGCAATACCAGACAATACCAGACGCAATTACATTAGATGCCTTCTTGACAAAAAGGCAGAAAATTGAAATCACAAAATAGACTGAATGATCTGACTGACTTAGAATTTTTTTTTTTTTTTTATGTATATATTCGTTTTTATTTTTGTAAGAAAAAAATGTTTGGTTTTATTTTTATTAAAAAAAACATAATTATTAAATTTAATACCTATCCAATTTTCTATCCATATTCCCCTAACCCCATTATATACATGTTAAGATCTGATGTCTTACTGTACTTATTAGCCGTAGTATAATTTAACGTTCTATTATATTTAGAGATTATTCGTAGTATTATATCCATTTAATTATATATCACCAAATTCTACGCCAGTGCAAGACTGCAAATGTACGTGAAAAGAGAGAGATGGAGATGTCAATATCGTGGGTGTGAACTTCTCCTCGATTTAAGCCAATCAGAGAACTAGGTCAAATAAGAACTACCTTCCCTGTACTGCATTCTTAAAAAAATGGACTATAGTTCTTTCCGTGTAGCACACCATGTCTTCTTTTTCCTTGGCAGTCTTTTGAAGTACGAGGACATTAACTGAAGATCAAAAGTCTCGCATAATTCGATAAGTATCTTATCATTCGTATTGGTTCTGGTGTGAGCTGGGTAGCAACCTATAGTTCATCGGAATTGACATTCTTTCATGCCTTGCGCGTTGAAATCACCCATCAAAATTTATTTCTCTGCTCTCTTTATTCTCTTTATTTCTCTCTGCTCTGCTTCCATTTTGTTGGAAAACCATAGAAACTTTAATTTACTATTCAGAATTTGTATAACTTTTAAATTAATAACAATATTTTATTAATAATAATAAATAATAGACACTAGATGTAAGTTTCACAAATTAGTCTTCGTCAGAAGATTACGTACAATACAAAGATGTTACATATTTATATATATATATATATATATATATATATATATATATATATATATATATATATATATATATATATACACTTTTTTATCATCTGTGAGGGGACGGGATTATTTTAGGAAATTCCTAATTAGGATTTGGCAGACGTTGGAGAGGTTTAAATCTACCTGGTCGTTTAAGATGTTTGCGCCTTTCACAATGACTTTTTGAGTTTCATAGTTGTCTAGGAAATCATTTTCGGGCCTTTATCTATGATGTGTAAAATTTGTAGATTTTCTTTATCGCAGGTATGATTCGACTCATTCATATGTTTGACTAGATTTGAATCAGATTTTTTATTTTTTCAGTATCTCATGTGGTCATTAAACCTGATATTAAATGTCCTGCCTGTTTGACCTATATACGCGCCATTACAATCGTTACATTTTATTTGGTAAATTCCACTTCGTTCGTTTCGGTCTATAGAATTTAGTTTATTTTTTATTAATATGTTTTTATTTGTGTAATTATTATAAAATGCTGAATCTATATTGCATTGATTTAGTTCATAACTTATTCTACAACTGCTATTACCGATGTAGCTTAATTTGCAATATTGTTTACTATCTTCGTGTTCTGAATTTTTATTGTAATTTTGTTTAAGATCCGTTTCTTTTCCTTTCTGAATATAAGTTTATCTACGATACTAGGATCATAACCATTATTTGCGGCAATTTGTTTAATGGTTTTTAATTCTAAATTACAATTTACTTTTGATAGTGGGGTATTTAACAGTCTGTGAATATGGCTGTGAAAGGCAGTCATTTTTATGTTTTGTATTTTTATATTTGTGAAACTTACACCTAGTGTCTATTATTTGTTATCATTTTTATAATTTTTCACCTAGTGCCTACAGTTAAATCTTTAAATTTTTAAATTTTATTAGATGAGCCAAACGCAAAATGTAAGAAACTGGATCCACTCTCGAACATGGGAGATAGAAACCCCGTAGCAGTTTTGAATGAATTAAGAGTTAGTTTGAAATATGAACTGGTAGACCAATCTGGACCTTCCCATGCACCAGAGTTTACAGTTTCTGTTGAGGTGGACGGCCAGAAATACATAGGCACTGGAAAATCGAAGAAAATGGCTAGATGCAAAGCAGCCGAGGTGGCCTTAAAGTCATTTATACAGTTCCCAAATAGCTGCAAAGTTATTTCACCCAATGCAAATAACCACATAAACACGGATTTCACTAGTGATAGTTTCGATGACAAAAGTAATGGGGTTGTGGAATGTTTTAAAAAGGATGGGTCCAAAAATGCTTGTATGTTGTTGAATGAGTTATTTCCAAGTGTTAAATATGTTTGTCAAGAAAATGATGACGCTTATGCTAGGTTTACTGTTACTGTTAAAATTAAAGGAGAAGAGTTTTGTGGAACAGGTAATTATTATTGTTTGTTAATTATGGTTTTTATTCCATAAAGTGTTTTAGGTTCTAACAAGAAAATGGCTAGAAGTGCATCAGCAACAATGGCATTGTCTAAGTTGCTTAGCATTAAACCAGGTACCACAGCTATCAGAGGCTCTTGCAATAGTGAACATCAAGAGCTTTCCGATAGAATAGGCAGGTAATGAATTAAAAGTAGCTTGGTTAACAACCAGCAAATGTTACTGTATTTTCTACTTGGCATTTTCTAGATCCCCTCTTTCCAATAATTTCTTTTAGCTAAAATCAAATATCATAAACATTATAATCTGCAAATTTTATCAAAATAGATTAATTAATAAGAAATAATTAAGATATGTAATTAAGAAATGAATCAGTCATATATTTTGAGTAGTATTTTATGCATACCTTTTTGCATTTTTTTTTTCAAAAATATTAGCATTTAAACCAAAAATATATTTTTATCAATAATATAATTTTTCTACTTAGAATTATATTGAAACAATAGACCTTTTCATTGTTAATTTTTTTATGCGCATGCGTCAATTTTGGTCATGTAGGTCAAAAAAATGCCCGATTTTTTTTGACGTATAACCCGTGAAAATAACAAAATGTGCCCGAAACTTTCATATTCCCGTCTTATAAACATCGCGGACGCACATGCGCTTAACTAACCACAAAAGGGTCTTTTAAGGTAAAGGATATTGTTTTATAGTTATTAAATTCGTTGAGATTAATTATATTATGAGATTGCTAAAATATATTTATAAATATTAAATATATTATGTTGCAATTATTGTTTTATAAACAAATTGCAAAACTTTTGTTGTTATTTTTAAACATTAACTATTCCAAATATCACTTGATTTTCATTAGTTTTTGATAGTTTTGCAGAGACAAAAATGTTACTTGATATAGATAAATTAAAAATAAAACATATAATAGTGAGGGTGACCACCCTGTTACATGTTATACACTATTTATGTTTACTATATTTCACAGTAGTAACTCAAATCCGACAGGACACAAAACTAAAAAAAAATCTGTTCTGTCAGCAAAAATTTCTTCAATCAGAAATCTTTAGAATTTCTGCCATGAAGAAATTTAAAAAAATATTTATATTTTCTTCTTTGTTCATGTATTCATATAACTGTTAATTTGGTAAATATAATAGTGTACTGCTGTAACTACCCCCTTGATCTGCCTTAAACAAATATAAAATGAGGTTGCAACGTAAGTATTTTAAGTGTAGATCAATGTTTTTTTTTTCAAATATAGATATTTTGCTCTTTAAATTTCAGCACATTTTTTTTATTGTAATCACTCAAAAAAATGATTCAACTGTTTCTCTTTTTTGTAATCACATTGCAGTGAACAATTCAAAGGAATTTTATTTATTTATTGCACTTTTTTTAACAACACTTTTTAAATTACAATTTTGGTATTCTTTAAGTGGTATCTTTCCAAAGCAAATACAAGAAATGGAAAGCACTAGCGCCTTTCGTAATAAAAATGATATGACCAAAACATGTTTCATTGACTATAGGTAGTTAATTAAATATGTTTTGGTTTCAAACAGTTTTGGTTTCAAACATAATTATAGATTTTTCTGTTACAAAGTACATCTTGCAGTGAGCTGCGTTAAGATAACCCGTCCAAAATTGAAAATATAAAATAAAATAGGATAGGTTTGTCCAAGATTTGATCTTGATCATGATTGATTTGTTTTTTTAGTCCATATTCCGTTGAATTTTTTTTATAAGAAAACGATTGATGATTAAAATACTTCGTTTGACCATGTTTGCCCAACATTTTTTTTTTTTTAACAAAGCTCCTAAACTATTGAAGGGGGCATAAAAAGCGCCAATTCTCCGGCGATTTTCTATTAAACGAGAAATGTACGATCCTTGATAATTCATGGGATAATATTTCACACTTTCCAAAATAGTTTTTAACGTCTGCAAAACCTTCGAAAATTTTTTATAAAGAGTGAAAAATTGATGAAAGAGATTTTATGGAAAATTGACAAGGAACAAAAAAATGGACAAACCTCGAAAATTGATACAATGATATTTCACGTATGCCAAAAGTTTCCCATTAGTTTCCCATGTTTGCTTTTGTAGGAACTCTTTATGCAGGCAAAATGAATTTGAAAAATTGAAAGATAAAGATGTTCTTGGGTATTAGTAATATAGAAGAATAGGCAATGCTCGAAAATAAATAAAAGCAATTGAAATATATGCTCAAAGCTGTCAAAATTTGCAAGACTAGACATACAAGGCTAGATAGATAAGACTGGACATACAAGACTGGGCAGACAAGACTTGACAGACAAAACTGGAAAGGTAAGTTTGCTCAGACAACACTAGATGGACAAGACTAGACAGACAAGACTTACACAGACAAGATTGACAAAAAACTCACAAGATGGAAGCAGTACATGGAAGAACTTTTCGGAGATCAATACATCGATAATATGCCCGCAAAGGTCTTTTTTTTGTAGATGGCAACTTTTGGTTAACCATGTAAGTGAGTCCACTGAATCTAACCCGAACACTCCGGAACCGCTTGTCGCATTTCTTCAGCGTGTTGGATGGCCTTTATGTTATGTTATTAGACTTGTACTATCTACTTCGCCCTTCCGCATTGTGTACGATTAGTGGTTCCTTCGTCATTTTCTTTTTCTGTTATTATTTTTGTTACCATTTTGTGGATATTGTTCCATCCCTCCTGCGATCCTAATACGAGCGCCAACATATTTTGGGGATCAAGTTTGCCGTTCTCGAACATTTCCTTCTCGTTGTCCCATCTCCGACACTCAAATATAGTATGGGTAACACCATCGGCCAACCCACAGTATACGCAATCTGCTTCGGATGCTCTCCCGATGTTTGTGGAGGTAATACATGCAATAACCAAAACTGCATGGCGCGATACTGTACGGTAGGCACTGCAGACTCGTATGGCCGTTTGTTACGAGCCTGTACTCATATGGGAGCTCCATAGGGCATAGCATAGTGGGCCACTGTGCTTAGGAGCCTGCGTTTACTGCATCTAGGTCCGCCCACATTAATTTCCATTTCCGCTGCTTTTTTGACGGGTTCTGTAAAAGACAGTCTGTTGTCGATTGTTATGCCAAGGTCTTTTAGAGAGTCTTTTGGTTTAATGTCCTCGCACCCATCACTTTGAAAGACATAGGAGCCAACTTTCGATATCCCGTTAAAAGGACCGCTTCGGTATTTTCGGCGCTAGGTGTAGGGATTTTGATGACATCTATTTAGTAATTTGTTCAATGGCAAAGTTAGCTCTGGGCATAGTACCTCTTTCATCCTTTCCCACTACAGTGAATGCCAGGTCGTCCGCAAAACCGATTATGTTAACTCCCTCGGGTAGCTTCAGCCTATGGACACCATCTTAGAGTACGATCTACAGGGTTGGTCCCATTACGGAGGGTGTTCTCTGTAGAACACCACTACTGACGTCCCAACTTTTAACTCCTTTTTCAGAACGAAGGTTGGTACTGCGGTCGCAGAGGTAACTACGTATCATTCTTAGTAGATATGGCGGTATATTTCTTTCCGTTAATTCAACCATGATGTGCTGCCAGGCAGCCGAGTTGAAGGCATTTTTTTGTTGTTTTGTTGAGTTGAAGGCATTTTTTTGTTGTCTAGCGTTATAAGTGCACATATTTTCTTGGTCCGTTTTGTACCTTCTTTTGCCTTTTCGGTTATATTTGTAACGTATATTACGGCATCTATTGAAGATCTACCTTCTCTAAATCCGCATTGTCTTTCAGATAGGTTCATTCCGCATTCTAGTTCTTTTTTTAGACGTGCTAAAGTTAGTTGCATTTTGCCAGAGACATCAAGGATATAGAGGGGCCGGTATGAAGAAGATACACATACTGGCTTGTTTGGTTTATTTATTAATACTACCACTAATTTTGCCTGCTTCCATCTGTCAGGGAACGTACCAGCCAATAGGCTCTTGTTTAATATTTCGAGGACAAAACAAGGGAAGTTTTTTACCATTAGTTTAACAGCGTCCGTGTGGATACCATCTGGTCCTGGAGCCCTGTTGTTGCGCAGACGGTTATTTGCCATGATTAGCTCTTATTTAGTGAACGGAGGAGTATTGCCAACTTTACTACACCTCTTGCCATTGACGTCTGAGTTTGTTGCTGGTCACTTTTCTCGCAATTTTGTTATTCCCCACCTCGTACAGGTTTTCCCTGTACACCGCTTGTAGTTCAATTGGGGGGATGCCTGAGATTACGATTGCCTGGGATTACGGATGGGATACGGATGCCTGGGATTTTCCTTTGGACCATAGCTAGTTTCGCATTTTTAACATTATTTAGTGCTTCTGCCCAAATGGGAACACCATATGGCATGGCGGAATGTGCCACAGTGCTTAGTAGCCTGCGTTTGCTACTTCTAGGTTCTCCTATATTGTGCAAGAGCTTGTCGAGTGCGGCTGTTTCATCCCTCTTTCTAACGCCCGACAGAGACAGATAAGGGTCGACATACAAGACTAGACAGACAAGACCAAACAGACAAGACTAGACAGACTATTTTATCTATTATCACATATCTCAAATATTTCCGAGTATTGCCCATTTATTTTTGTTACTAATATTCAAGAACATCCCTATCAATTTTTAAGGGAAGGCCAATGTGAAAAATCAATTTGGCATAAGCGAAATACAATTTCTTAAATTTTTGAGGTTTGTCCATTTTTTTGTTCTTTCTCAATTCTCCATGAAATATACACGATATCTTTCAATTTTTCACCCTTTACGCAAGTAAAATATTTTTCTAAGGTTCTGCAGACGTGAAAATAAGCACTAGAAAAATGACCTGTGAAAAACTGTGAAATGACAGTGAAAACTGTAAATAACAAGTTATAAAATATTTTGACATATTATAAGTGTGGTTAAAACATAGTGAATTTATATATTCAGTGTAATAAAAAAATCGACTACTACTAAAAAAATTGAATTAATAAAAATGGTGTGGAAAAAAAATTTGAAAATAAAAGTGGAATGTGGGCAAATAGAACAAATTAGTAGTCAATCTTGGACAAATCTTAGTATTCCATCTTAGTTTTTTAGTTGATTCAATTTTGGGGGTATCTCTTGCAGTGGCCGTTCACAGCGTTAGATAATCATATTAGGTCATTAAGTATGATAAGTATGAAACGTTTAATTTCGAACTGAAAGATTGTTTTATTATACTTCAACCAAGAAGTAATGTAATTGATCAAAGTATGCACCTATACTCTCGATATAGTTTTGACATCTTAATGGTAGTTTATTAATGCTGGCAGTGAAGAAGCCTGAAGAGCAAGGTAGTAATAAAATCGATTTTTCAACTGTATGTTCAAAATTAAATATTTTTCCTTGCAAGAAATGGTTCAATGCCTTGAAGCAATATTAGTCAGTTGGTGCAAGGTCGGGGAAATTGAGTGCCCAGCTCCAGTAGTTTGAGCAACATTATTGGTGCGATATGTGGTCGAAAATTTTCCTGCAACATGATTGGCCGTCTCTATTCAGCAATCGGCTGCGTAATCTCAAGTTCTCTCATTTGGTTTAACTGGTTACTGTAGACATCTGCCTTAACCGATTGATTGCTTTCATCATTATCCACCTTGCTCACAGGTCACTTGAGTTAATTTTGAAGATGAAACTGTTGGTCCATTTTGAAGATCAGAATGGTGGTCCATTTTGAAGATCAAAATGGTGGTTCATTTTGAAGATCAAAATCACTAAATCAGAACATCTCAAACCATCGACGTACTCTTCGTTCATTAGTAAGCCATACACGCTATGCTCTACCGGAGATGTTAAATCATGTCAACCGCACGTCAGACGTTCCGGTATATCGGAGCGATCTTCAGTTCTTTTTGCGATGGCTTCGATTGAGGACGATGACGCACTGGCATTGTTAGGCATGGCGTTAATTTTGAAGAAAAAAGATAAAAAACAGTGAAAAAGAAGCACAAAAGTTGGTGTAAGCATTGGTTATTGAAAAGGAAAACTTATAGTCATGTCAAACTACTGAACTAATTAAAATCCGAATCTGAAGATTATAATAACTATCTCAGAATGGACGAGAAAACATACCTGAAATTACTTGCAACGATTACTCCTATGATAAAACAAAAGATGCAGTTATGAGAAATAGTGTTTCTACGCACGAAAGATTACCAATTACTTTGAGATTTATCTCAACCGGCAGAAGTTATGTGTATAGTTACTAAAATTTTCAGCAATTATTTCATGTCAAGCACTTGGAAAAATTATTCCTAAAACATGAATGAGGAACAGGAAGATATGTGAGGCCTTATATAAAGTGCTTAGAAGAGATTATTTGATTCTCTATAGCGATTTATGTCGACAATTATCACATTTACATTTACTTAAGGAGTTAAACATAAGATACAAAGAATCTATTGTGAGTAATTAAAGATGAGTAATTAAAACACTGTTATTTATTACGGATAATATTTATTCAGTAAATTATAACTATAATAAAAAAAAATACAAAAATGTAACTGTCGCGTACAAATTATTCATTACCAACATTGAAATTAATAACGAATGTCGCTGCAGGATCTGGAATCGATAGAGCCACCTTTGTTTTATCAGGCTGGTTTCCTGGAATTGTAGGTGTTTGCATTTGTGTAGTAGATGGCCAGTTTTAAATGATTGACAAAAATACTCTGAATGTTGACTGGACCGAAAAAAGAGTTAGAGTGGGCTAAGAGTTCCTGAACGCCCCCCCCCCCCCCTACCCAAATCACTCACGCGCGCTCGTTTCTCTTTAATAATTGCGCGTTCTTTAAAACAATAAATACACGCCACCGTCCCACGAAGAATATTCTTCAACTGAGGATGATGGAAAATGTTGCTAAATGCACTACCCCAGGTGGTAACCAATCTATGGTGACGTTAGCGGACCTACGGATTCTAGGAAGTCCCCACCAACATGCTTTAAGGATGAGTCGGAGCATCCTGAAATCACCGGACGTAAACTCAGACAAAGACGGCAAAGCTTCTTCGCAACATTTAATGCCAACTCACTGCTACAAGTGGGTAAACTAAAACATTTGACTGATTCACTAACACGACACAACATACTACTGACAGCAGTACAGGAAACCAGATTTACGGACGAACATGCCTTCGAGTCCCAAGGCTACAGATTCCTCAAAGGAAAGGTGGGTCAGCGGGTAATGAAGAACGTACCCCACTTAGGTACAGGATTTATAATCAGTCACAGGATACTGGATTCAGTCACGATTTTACCTCGCCGAGCAGTCGTGTATCCATCCTCTCTCTCAAATGCGCAAACAAAGGCTACAGTATAGTCAATGTACATGCCCCAACCAACAAGGACAACAGACGAAATCCAGACAGAACTGATAAATTCTGGGAAGACTTAGAAGATATTATCTCTAAACTTACAGAGAGGCACACCGTCATACTGCTTGGTGACTTCAATGCTCAATTGGGAAGAGAGAAAAAATACAGAAACATAGTGGGCAATTATCCGGCGCGTAAGCGAACCAACCGCAACGGAGAACGATTGGTGTATCTGTGTAGGACTTTTTGGTTGCTTATGAAGTCTACAGCCTTCAAACACTTGCCAAGGAAGCAGAAGACTTGGATTTCACCTAATACCAACCTGGGCGAATTCCAGATAGATCATGTGGCCATGAACGAAAAAATTTTTACGAAAATCTCAAAAGGGAATACAAAACGTGAAGGTACTAAGAAGCGCCAATCTGGACTCAGACCACTACCTCTCAAAGATCAAAATAAGCCTCAAACCTAGAAACACTAGATTACACAGAACTTCCAAAATGGTAAGATTTGACGTAGAGCGACTCAAGAACAGTCAAGAAGTAAGTCAGAGACTGAACAACACAGACCTAAACAACTGGGACCAACAATGGAGACTTGTCAAGACAGCCAATGAAATCGCCCCTCTCGCTAGAAGAAGGAAGCATCCGTGGTGGACTGAAGACTGTGACAATGCAATAGCCCAAAGAAAGATAGCCTGGGTGAAGTGGAATTCTAAAAAGACCAAGGAAAATTAGCATAAATTTTTGGAACAAAGAAAGGTTACAGCCAAGATAATTCGAGTAGCCAAACGAACCTTTACATAAAACCAACTAACGTAAATCGAAGAGAGCTTTGCTAAGAATAATTCCAGAGATTTCTTTGGAACCTTCAAGCAGCACCTCCTCTTTAGAGACTCACAAGGCAAACTGGCTTATAACGACAAGGACAACTGCCACCTTTTGGCTCAGTACTTTAAAAATCTACTCAACTGTGACCCACCCAGCGAAGACTTCGACTATAAACAAACTGCGCCAAACCCGGACTCGCTGCTACCTTCATTGGAAGAAGTTGGCCAGATCATTCAACTTCTTAAGAATAATAAGGTGCTGGAAACAATGCCGTGCGCAAGCTAACCGAGGTCATCCAGGACATCTGGGAAACAGAGAAATTACCACCCGATTGGAAATCTGCTCTGATCCATCCGCTTCACAAATAGGGAGATTTTACTGATCTAAACAACTACCGTGGAATTTTTCTCGTCCCGGTAACATACAAGATTCTCTCGAAGGCGTTACAAACAAGGGCAGAAAATCAGTTGGATAGTCAACTGGGAAAATACCAGGTGTGCTTCTGGAAGACCCGATCCTGTGTTGAACAGATCCTCAATCTTAAAACTTTACTTGCATACTCCAAGATGAGAAACCGCAAATTGGTCGTCACCTTTGTTGATTTTAGGAAGGCCTACGATTCCATTGATAGAAAAACGCTTAACAAAGTATTCCAGGAACTAGGCCTAGACAACAAAACCGGCAGACTCCTAGAAACTTTGACCAACACCCATTCCAAGGTTAAATTTAGAGGCGAGATTTCAGAAAGCTTCGAAATAAAAACTGGAGTGAAACAAGGAGATGGACTATCCCAACTACTATTTAACTGTGTCCTTGAAAAGGTTATGAGAGAATGGCGCAAGGAAGTGAACAATTTGGGTGCTCAGAGTGGTATCTACCTGGTACATAAGAACGATGGACTGGTTGTAGATTGCCTGGCCTTTGCAGATGACATGGCACTGTTTGCTGATTCTATTGAGATGGCAACAATGCAGATAAACTGCCTCAGAAAACAGGCTGCCAAAGTGGGTCTTCAAGTGTCGCTGGAAAAAACGGAATTCTTCACCAACATCAGAGAAGGAAACAGAGATGTTACTAGAACAGGGAATCATAAAGAGGACTGAGAAATTTAAGTATCATGGCAAATGGATTGAACCCAACTTATCAGAAAGAGCATCATTATCCAAGAGAGTCAGCAAGTTAGAACTAGGCTATTGACTGACTATTAACACTTACAATAAGAAATGCCTGTCACGCAACCTGAAACTTAAGCACTACACATCAGTCTTACGACCAGAAGCCCTGTATGTCATGGAGTGTCTTTCCTTGAACCGAAGAGGTCTAGTAGAGAAATTAGAAATCAGAGAGAGAAAAAGCCTCAAGAAGATCCTAGGCCCAGTAAAGGAAGATCGGGAGTTCGGAAGGCGGTATAACTCTGAGCTCTACGAACATATTGAGATGCTCTGTGACTGTGCAATGAAAAGAAGAGTAGCTTTCTATGGCCACGTTTCAAGATTGCCTCCAAACCGACTAACCAACCGTCTGTTCACCTTCTGGCAAAACAAGAAGGTTCGTACCACTTGGTTGACAGAAACCAGGAAGGATATTAAAGAGCTGGGAATAACAGGTCTCCAAATTAGACAGTCTGTGAGATACACCCTGAAGGAAGTCTGTGGATTTCAGGAAAAAACCCATAGGAACGGTACCCCCTGAACAGAAGAGAGAACGGAGTTAACCCCGGCAGAAGATGCGACAATACTGGGCAAAGGTCAAAGCCCAAGAGTTGAACAAGCGTGGTCCAAAGTTGGCCTATTCGCAAGAAGAAGAAATACACGTGATATCTCACTCCCTTCCTTTCCCCCCTCCCCCCCCATGTGATTTTTTCGTGATTCTTCACAAACCCGGCAATAACCGCCTACCACCACCCCCCCTCCCATCGAGCCTCACGTAATGGATGGACCATATTGGAAAATAACATTTTTTACTTAATCATGATTTACAAAATTTGACCTCCGAAAGACAATTCGACAGATTATCGCGAACAAAAACTTGCGTTTAAAAGGCACACCTTCACAATATTATAAAAAGATAGAATGGACATGAAATATCAGAGATATCGGATATCAAACTTGTTGTGTGAGGTAATAGAATATGTTATACTTAATGACCTAATATAAATAAGTTATGAATTCGCAAATCGTATATTTACGAAATTACAATACAAAATTCATTTTTTTGAGTGTTTTATCGATAAATTATAAAATGCGCTGACAATTAAAGAACTAAAATATCTAAATTCAAGAAACACAAAAATCAACTAAGATATTAATCTAGATCAAATTAACAAAGAATATGTGTGATTGTAGAGCAGTGAATGAGAAATTTACAAGTGTGATGACCAATGACCCAATGCATGCTAAGCGTAAAGTCTTAGCCGGTATAGTTATGACTCTGCCAGATGGTTCCTTAGACATAATTACAGTCACAACAGGTACCAAATGTGTCTCAGGTGAACACATAAGCATGCAAGGTGCTGTCTTAAACGACATGCACGCAGAAATTATAGCTAGGAGAGGTTTACAACATTTCTTCTATTCCCAACTATATCTACATGTAATAGGTAAAGATAATATTATTTTTTGTTTTGTTTTAGAAAAAATTCTAGTTTTTTTTATGGAATGCTATAGTTTAAGAATGTGATTGTAGTTTTATTTTTAGTTTTTAAATTGTTTATAATGTATAAATTCAACATATTTTTTATTTAGAGATTTGTTATTGTTTGAATATTTCAAAGAGCTTCAAGATAACAAAAAAAATGTACAATTTGAACGTTATTACTCTATCACTGGTCTTTTTCTAAATAATTTAAGTAAAAAACAATAATGTTAAAGAGGGTATGGACTAGAGATGAGCATGAAATCCAAGCATTCCATCGTCCCACGGGATGGGATGAGTGGTATGAACGTCGCGTTGGGAAGGGGTGGGATGGGTCGACAATTTTGTATGGGACGGAGTGGGACGAGTTTTGATAATCTAGTAAATCTAGTTCGTATAATTAATTGCTTTGATATAAGAAACTCTATACTAGAAACTCATGTAAGAAACTTATTTTCATTTGTTTGTAGACACAAGTAGGCTTCAGAATACAAATCACTGTATTTTTGTTAGCTATGTCTAGATTTTGTTTTTCTACAGCGCATTTCTTTTTTGTGTAGGCTTTAGTTCGTCGGTTACCGAATCACGCTTGCGTAGTTCAGCTAGTATTTTTCGTTTGTGAAAAAGTAAAGTCCTATTTTAACCTTGAAAATTGTGCAGCTTTGTTTTTAATGATTAGATTAAAAATAGACAATAATCCAAAATTATCGTTTATCGTACCAATACGCAATTTTTTAATAACATGTCCAGCCCAGGAGATTTCTGGGAGATTTCTGCGATGTAGTTCCTGAAAAATCTTCCGATCCGTTTGCGATGAAAAAGAATTACTCATTGTCAGATAAAACAGTTACGGAAAAATTAAATTGAACGAATTATCGTTAGAAAAACCGAAAAGAAAGTCTGCTGTAGGAGAAAAATGGGATGAATGGGACGGGCCGCGCGGCCGGAATGAAATGGGATAGGACGAAAACTTTAGGTTTGGGGGATGGGACAGTGGGACGAAAATGAATAGGATGTGGCAGTGACCGGGATCCGTTCCAAGGGATGGGATAAAAAATCAATAAGTTTAAACATGTGTATTAAATCTATGATGCAAATTAAAGTTGTATTGTAGGATATAATATGAATCGTGGATACTATAGCGTAGTTTCGAATAGAGGCTTTTGCTTTTTTAAATATTTCTTCAACTAAACTTTTTTGTTGCTTTTTGATATATTTGTGGTTGATTTTGTTATATTTTGAATTTTTGAATTTCTTAATAATTCAGTTTAGTTTGGTCGTAAATTTCATTTTGCTAAAAACAATAGATTGAAAAATCTAAACATTGAATCCGTTAAGAAAATTCCATTTTAACTAAACAATTCTGTAAAGATGTTAAAATGTACGACAAATCCGTCCTTAACACTATTACTACCGACGATTTATGTACACCTATACATATCGCAACCGGTCAAATGACCTCTATTTGAAATAACAATATTGCAAGTTTTTCTTTAAGATGAAATAATGCTTCTATTTGTTGCTGTTTCTGGTACATCTTTTTCAAGTTCTGCTAGTTGAAATAAAAATAGCTGCCTCAATAGTTTCTCTCTAGTTGTATCAGCAAAGTAAGTTGCTGTTGTACTATTGGACTCTGTTATACTGTTGGACTATAAAAAATAGAACTACTAGAGATACCACGAATAGTGATTTTGCCCAATATCCTGCCACGATCTTGGACGAAGCGCCGAATATTCGGCTTTTGCGTAAACTGCGCAATATTCAAAATATGAGCGCGGTAGTGAGTGCGCGGCAGCGCTGCCGCGCACCTGCGTAACGCAACTTCCTTTTTATAACAAGTCACATTTACTTCACGACAGTGGAGCCAATATGAAAAAGGTGTACTAGACGCAGAAAATGATTCTGACAGGTGTTTTATTCATTCACTACAACGAGCTGAATTATTTAATATTGGAATCGCTAAAATCTCAAACGGAAATAACACAGATGGTAGCTGCTGCAAGACGAATTGTTACACATTTTAATAACTCAAGTATAGCAGAAGAAAAGCTCAAATTCATTCACCAAGCACTTGACTTACCAAACCACCAATTAGTGCAATATGTAACCACACTTTGGAATTATACATACTATTTAATGGAGAGATTATTAGAACAAGAGGCAGCTGTTTCTTTATACATAACTAATCACGAGTCATTATACAATCTAACACCTTTCTCAGTGGTTTTTGCTGGAACAAGGTAAATGCGTCTCCTCACACCATTTCAAGAGATAACAAAGAATCTCCGAAGTGATTCCACACATTGTTACATTGTTGGAAAACCTGGGAAAGGAAGAGGTATCAGATAGAACACAAAATTTACTGAGAATGAGATCTCCACCACAACCTGAGCTAGAAACACGGTACAACTCTGATGAAAATGAGAAATACTTGGTTGCCACTTTTCTTGACCTTCGTTTCAAAACCAGTTTCCTGGGATTAGTTCAAACACAAAGACCAAAACAAAGAATTCTTTTACAAGCTCTTAAAATGAGTTGTGATGAGTCTAGTAGTGCCGATAATATTCTTCTTCACTTCGTAAGAAAAATGCATATCAATGAAAATGACAAAACCATTGAAATACGCGACAGTTTCTGAAATTTGTTTTTTTCTGGAATTGGGTATTTGAATCAATTTCTTTTTGTCATGAATCGAAAGCTAATACAGACAAACCGATTAGTTCCAGGAGAATCCCCATAAAAAAAAACGCATAAAAAATACGTACTGTATATGGGAAATCGATACATTGGTTCCTGAGTTCGAAAAAATATACGATAAACAGGTCATTTTGTTTAAAATTATTAATGTTATTTTATTTTTATTGCTTAAAGTATGAAGATTTATTAAAATAAAAAGATTTGATAAAACATAAAGATTTAATAAAATATGTATCAAATATTAAGAACAACTTTCAGTAACAAAATAACTAAATCTGGTGTAATTAATTAAAATAACAATTCAATCACTGTCACTTTCAAATATCACTCCTAATCTTTTTTTTGGAAATATAATATCACTTCCATCAGTGGAAGTTTCATAATTCTCCTTTTGAGTGATAGCTTCTTCAATCAAATTTCTTGATTCCAGCATTTTCATTCTAATTTCTTAAGAATTCTGTTATCTGTAGTTGTCTCTGCTTCTTATTTAAGCCATTGAACAATTCTTGGTAACCGGACATGCATGTTGTCAATTCACGACTGAATTGGGTAGCCCTTTCGACAAGAGGATCGTGTGTCATAAAATAATTTTCTAATTCGCTGGCTAGTTGAATGCCTTTCGATATTATTTTCGCAGTTAGGGGAGTCTCTTCGTTGTTGCTAACTGCTTCTTCATGATCAGAAGGTATAAGAATAGTGTCTATTATTTTATCATCGTCAAATCTTCGAAACCTTCTCTAACTACTCTTTCCGCAAGAGAAATGATATCACACATTGTCATGTTGTGGAGTTGGTTCTTGGCTCTTAACACATGCTTGCCAAATAGGCTTCCAACATGCATTCAGAGTTGATTTTTTCAACATTAATGTTGCCAGTTTAATACTTTGTCACAGTCCATTATAGAAAACTTCTTCAATGCAGCAATAACATTCAGTTCTGCATCTCCATCAAGTTCATTCAGAATGTATTGAAATGCATTTTTTGCATAATGACTTTTAAATGTAGCAATAATGCCTTTGTCTTGTGGTTGTAACAAAGCAATCGTATTTGATGGTAGAAAACAAAACTCCACATTAGGGTGATTCAGACAGAAAGAGATGGCCAGGTTCGTTGTCTAAAATAAATAAAACTTTGAATTCCTGATTTTTTTTTCAAATAATGTTGAACATCTGGGATAAAATAATCATTGAACCACTCCGTAAACATGTGTTTTGTCATCCAGGCCTTCTTGTTGGCTTTCCAATGAACTGATAATGTTTCCATATTTATGCATTTCATTGCTCTGGGCTTTAGAGCTCGATTAATTAGCAATGGTTTTAATAGTTACCTGAAGCATTGCTGCAATAGTAAGGTCACACGATCCTTTAAATGCTTTAAATCCTCAACTTGTACAGATTTGTCCACGTATGATCTACTCGGCATTTTCTTCCAGAATAGGCGCGTTTCATCGGCATTCCAAGGAGAGATCCTCCATTTTCTATAATTTTCGGAACAAATTCTTTAGGAGCTACTTCATCTGCAGATGAAATTTCTCCTTGAATTTTGACACTATGCAAGGTGAATCTTCTTAAAAATCCCATCAACCATCCATTATTTGCAGAAAAAACGTATTTTTTTGACTCTGTTAGTTCGTTAATTCCATTTTCTTTCACCTGCTCATAAAACTTCATAGCTTCTGCTTAATAAAAAGCTTTCCGTTTATTGGAATTTTCTTCTGACAAGAATCTTCTATAAGCCTAACCTAACAATGCCTTTTACATTTTCTCTTTGATGATATCTCGTGTGTATGATGTCGATTTAGC
Source organism: Phosphuga atrata (assembly GCA_944588485.1). NCBI lineage: Eukaryota > Metazoa > Arthropoda > Insecta > Coleoptera > Silphidae > Phosphuga > Phosphuga atrata. Next base: position 34,259,746 of record OX155899.1, read on the forward strand.
ACTTAATTTTGTGACAGTGATAACTGCTTCTCTGATAGTGGCTTCGTTCTTTTTACTGCGCCTTATTGAAGATTCCTTCATACCTTACTACATTCCTTCATAGAAGAAGTAAAATTGAAATTAGTCGATTCTTTAAACCGCGCTATTTCGAATTCGCATAAAAATAATCCGCATAAAAACAGGTTTGACGGTATATAAGTTTTATAACAAAACTCTTTTTTGTTTTCTTTTTTTCGTTGTAATTAAAAAGTTATGTTTCGCGTCGCGCCTGACTTAGTTGATACAGTAGCTGTAGTAGACATGTCAAATATTCAAAGTCAAATATTTAAAGTTATCATGCTTGTTTCGTACCATCGTGTAGGAGTACTACAAAAAGAACTCAAAAAATGTTGTCCCACAATGTCCCAAATTGTTAAAAGTCGAAACCATTGGTTTTAAAGTGCGCCGAAAAAATTGTAAAACGACGATTTTATAAAGAATGTTTATGTTTGAATGTTAGAATGAAGTTTCACCCTTTCGACGCCACAAAAAAATTATGGCACGTTTGGAGTTGCGTGATTATTTTCAAAATTTTATCACTTTTAAATTGTTTATAATTAATAGATTATATTTTTTTTAACTTTCTCGCATCGCACATCCGAATTATTTATAATAAGGTTTTAAAATACATAAAAAAATCGATATTTTTTTTTATTCAACAACCCAATTATTTTTTTTGGTATTCGGCCGAATAGTTAGCAATATTCGGCGGGATAACGAATATTAAAAAAGTGGCCGAATAGGCCGAATACCGAATATATACCGAATATTCGTGGCATCTCTAAAAAATACGACACGAGTACTGTTTTAGCAAATCTTCTAAAAAATAGTTATTTGGAGCTTATCACACGACTACATGCAATTTGTGGGAAGCGTATCCCCTGGTTGCGATCGCGCATACTAAATGGCGCAATGAGGTCAAATGACCGGTGGCGGTACATAAGGACAACAACATACATTTCTTGTTAAATGGCAAATAAAAAAAGGTGTGAATACCGACAAGTTGTTTACACGTATATTTAAGGAAATGTCGTGAATTGATTTGACGATACAATGATGTTAGTTATATTTATACGAGTTAGTTATATTTATACGATTTGAATTTTTAAACTAAAGTTTAAAAACGGTTATTTTACCGGTCGTGGTAGTAATAGTGTTAATACATACATACTCGTTGTTTCATTAACAAATGTGTAGTTCATTACACAAAAAGACAGATATGTTAGATATCTCCTCAATATTATTTGGTTATTAGAAGCTAGAAACAATTTGATGGATTAAAATTGTAACAAGATAACCATAGTAAATTTTGGATCAAAAGAATTAAACAGGCATAAATAAAGGGCGTTTTGTAATTAGAAAATATATGTAATGCTTTAAGGCAGGTGAGTGCAACCCGCGGGCGCACGAGCTCCTTGATATTTTAATGCGATCCGTGAGGCGTGAAAATGTATATATTAAAAAAGAAAAGCAAAGCGAACTTTCCTTTTTCTTACTTTTCTGAAGTAATATGGAACATAGCCAAATATTTTTGCATCTCATCAAAAATAAAATTAAATTAATAGATATTTGCTTTTGTCATCAGTCAGACTGGTTTGGCAAAATTGTTTTTAATAGAAAAAAAATGTAAATCAATTCGTTTTAATGTAATTCAATTTAGTGTCAATGGGCCATTATATCAAGTATTTCAATAATTTCATACATTATTTTTAGGATGTGGCTATTTATACATACAGTATGTATACGCAATTGGCTATTTATATAACAGTATGTATACGTAATTGGCTATTTATACATACAGTATGTATACGCAATTGGCTATTTATACATACCTACAGTATGAAAAAGCAATTGGCTATTTATACAACATACAGTCTGCATTCAGTCAGTACCAGATATAGTGTTGAATTTTTATAGAGGTAAAAATACAAAATGGACAATAATAAAAATGTTACTTAATCATAATCATACAATCGGTAAAGAAGAATATGGATATTATGGCAAAGCAAACAAAAATGAATGAAAATGATTATGATACAGCAACGGCTTTGTTATTATCGAGCGATAAAGATGGAATGTAAGTGTTTTGAATAAGAAAAGTAAAAAAAAGTTTATACGAAAGGATATTAAAAATTAAAAAAAAAACTTTTTCCACAAGCACAGAAACAGACCAAAGTATTTTATGGAATTTTTAGCAAAAAATGAAGAAATGCGGAAGAAGAACTGGAACTACTATTTATAGCCTCCTCAGAAATGGCTCTAAATTATAATAATTCCCATTGCCCAGTTATACAAATAGATGTTCTTTTCGGGTTTAATGTTGAAAATATTAGGATTTTCTTATTACTATAGCATAACCGACAAATCGGAATTTGCAACTGTAGCAATTATTGCTAAAGAAACATATTCGTCATTCGTATATTGTATGAATGAATTCAAACAAATATGTAAGACTAATCCGTCCGTTTTTTTTTAATTGACAAAGACAACGAAATAAAAGCAATAAGAAACATTTGTTTTGCAAATTCCATGTTATATATAATCGATTAGTTTATACTGCGTATAATTGGCAAATTGGATGATAAGCATAAATTATTGGATGAATTAAAAAAAAATGCTTGTATTCCCAATCATATGAAGAATATGAAGAGCTGAAAAAAGAATTTTTGGAAATTTATAAATCTGCATTAATATGTATTGAAAAATATTTAAAATATATGATATATAAAACAACTATATAGGCTTAACAACATATATATTGACAGGACTAGGACTTTGTAGATGTACGTCTTGACACTTCGAAGGGTGGGAGCAGGGAGAGCGAGGTCTCGTCTGCGAGCACTTAAAATAAAATATACTCTTGGAGGAGGACCAACAAACAATAATTCAGATTACAGTACACTACATGTACAAGTTTTTATAGGAACAATATATAAATATGTAACAATTCCGTAAAACGTGGGATAGTTGTAAAGAAATGTGGGTACATTGTTTTAGAAAACATTTACCATTAATGGGAGGCACTACAACAAACAGAATTGAACGATCATTTTGAACCCTTACATACAAACAATAACTTAACCCTTACAAAAATGCATACAAACTAAATATCATAGTTTGCCGATAATTTACGTATGTATTACGGAAATCATAAACTCTATTGATTCAAGAATAAATATAAAATTAGCCAAAAATAAACAAAGTTTTTAAAATTATGGATACTGATATCGAAATAAGAAATATACTTGATGGATGTTCTGAAGCCCTCGCGGAAACAGCAATAAATTTTTTTCATAGACAGTTAAAATTATTTTAAACTTTAGAGTCCAAAATGAGAATTAAAAATAATGGCATTGAGGGAAATTTTGATAGGAAAATATTAAAATTTTATAATACATCAGAGGAAACATGTTTGTATTCATTTTGGAATTCTTTTAGTGCACCACGTTGTCATATTCTTATGATAAGAAAATATAATAATTTGGACATATTTTCAAAAACTTGTTTTCGTGCAAGATATATTTCAACTGAAAATGCACTAAATGTTAATACAGATGTTATAAATAAACATTAATGATTATATTGAAGATGAACATGAGAGTAGTGATGAACACGAGAGAGTAGTAGTGGGCTTAGTGCAATTGAATGAGAAGAACCTGAAGAACAAATTCGGTCTTATACGGAGCCCTGTCAATCAAGCCCTGCCAGCCCCTCAAATAAAGACTAAGATCAAGATTTCACAACTTTTTCCAAAAAAAAAAAAAAAAAATACAGAATAAAAAATACCTGTATTTATTTTACTTTATAATATATTTTACCTACTTTAAATGTAATTTAAACCTATTTGTCACTGATTTAATGATACTTTGAATTTTATTTATGAGTTTATTGAGCAAGATTGTTCATAACTTTAATAAATAAAAGTATAATTATTTATAATTGTGTAGTTATTACCAAAATAGTAACTCCAATATTTGTATATACAGTCAGAATGTGTAAACAGTCAATTGCAAATGCACACTGTATGTATAAATAGCCAATTGCGTATACATACTGTATGTATAAATTGCCACATACTTATTTTTTTACAGGTTTTCAAATTCTACATTTTGCAAACTAAATTCACCTTTTTGCAAATCAAATTCACCCTTTTGCAATTAAAGTTCACCTTTTTGCAAATCCAGTCTCTTATATACATATTATATCTAAAAAAAAACAACAAATATTGTTAAATGCATAGTAAAAAATTAATAGTTTTATTATAATTCATAAAGTTACTTAATAGAGCGAGCCTTATCTGACCAACTGCATCACGCACTTTGGGTATTGTGGATAATTATGATGTCCAGAATCAAACAAACTTCGTCCAGATTTTCGACTCCCAATTTTTGAAGCAACCCCTAAAGAAAGTCGCCCAAAATATAAGTACTCTTTACCTAACGACTTACCTACTTAAAGACCGCTCAGTGTCAGACAACTAGCTCTGGCCAAATTTTCTGTAGCAATCCCTTTATAAGCCGATCACGTTTAAGAATAACATAAAGCATAAACGTCTAATTCCTTTAATAATTCCGGCTGAATCGGCAATCAGCTTGTTATTAGTTTGTATATTTATGTTGCGATTCAAAATTAATAAAAACGAAGGATCCTCGCATATCGACTAGTTCGTTTAAGGGCGTAGTCGTAGGAACAAACGTTGCTAAGTGAGGAGAATCTGTATTTGAGTTGACTGTAGTGTAGACTGCTGAATTACTTTCATACATACCTTCATCTCTATATGTGATTATGTAATTGTATGAATTATAATAAAACATTTTATTTCCTACTATGTAATTGCTCCGCAAGAGTCTAATGTACCATGGGGCCCACTACTTGAACGCAGAGCAGTTGCGTCCTTGAATCCCACTTAATTCTTGAAATTTCTAAAGGAATCAGGACTAGAGAATGCGCTCTAAATGGGTAAGTATACTAACGTTTAGAGGAAGAGGGTGGGGTACAATAGATCTATGAAGGTCGCAGTACAAGTCACTACCAAATCTACAAATCGGCAATCTACTATGTAACTACAATGGACCTTTCCATAGTTGAATTTTTTTTCAATTTTCCTGCCAAATTTCCGCCTTTTATACAAGTGCCCGAACTTTTTGGCGTATAACTATGAGCTCGAAGGATTCATATTCCCGCCTTTCATGCGCTTAACTAACAGTAAAACGGTTATTTGATATTTTTTTTAATATCTCATGGGCGCGCATGCAAAAAGAGTCAACTTGGAAAGTTCGGTTTGCATTCTTATTAAATTACTAAAAATCGGCTGAACATATTCAATACATATGAAAATATGTATAAAAAAAATTAGAGGTGAAAACAAACTAATTTTTGATTTCCCAAAATTCTCGTTTACTGGCTTAACCCCCTTTCCCGCACGTCCACGATATATGTAAAAGGACTGGTTTTGGACTCAAAACACTTTTAGAACAACTGTTGCTGGGCAGACTAAAAATGGAACTTGAAACTGGAACCGGGCTGTCTGAGAGACAATACAGCTTCAGAGAGGGCAGATCCACAATCAGTGCGATAAATACAAGGCTCCCAAAGGACGAGAAAGCGCATTAATCACCTTCGACGTGCGAAATGCTTTTAATAGTGCAAGCTGGAAGATTATAATGCATGAAATGACAAGAAGAGGCGTGGCTCCGTACCTACTACATATACTGAAGAGCTACCTCGGTGACAGAACCCTATTATAAAAGACAGATGGAAGTACAGTGGTAAGGGAACTAAGTAGTGGTGTCCCGCAAGGTTCAGTTTTGGGCCCAACTCTGTGGAACATCTTATACGACGGTGTCCGGTAGACTAAGACTCAGTGTCCTAAGAATCCTAACACGTATTGGCTTTGCCGACGACCTGGCGCTCATAGTCTCAGCCAGAACGGAAACTTCTATAATACAAAAGACAAACCGCGCAATACAACTAGTAATAGAGTGGATGACAACCAATAACCTAACGCTTGCACCGGAAAAGTCCGAAGCTGTGTTACTTGGGCTTAGGAGATTAAAGCCAATAACTTTTCAAATACAAGAGACCCGCATAGTCCCAAAGGACGAAATCACATATCGTAGAGTAGTAGTGGACAAAAGACTTTCCTTCGTCCCACACATCACGAAGGCAGCAGCCAAGGGTATGAAGGTAGCCGCAGCGCTAGACAAAATTATGCCCAATGTAGGAGGCCCAAGAAGCCACAAACGCAGACTCCTCAGTATGATCATACAATCCACTATGCTCTACGCCGCCTCAACGTGGGCTAAAAGCATGGATGTGGAAAGTAGTGTTAAGAAGCTAGCAGCAGTACAAATTAAGGTAGCTATTCGGGTCTGTAGCGCATATAAAACTATATCCGGAGAAGCCGCCCTAGTAATCGCGGGCATACCTCCCATAGACCTCTTAGTAAAAGAGAGAGCTGAATTATACGCGAATGGTAGTAACAGGCAACCAAGAAAAGCAGCTAGAACAAATCTGCTAGAGGAATGGCAAATAAGATGGCGGGCGTCGGACAAAGGCCAATAGACACCGCTGGTCATACCAGATATCTCGACGTGACTGAACAGGAAGCACGATGCAACAAACTATCATCTAACACAATTCCTCTCATGTCACGGCTGTTTCCGCGACTACCTGCATCAAATACGAGCCGCCGCGGACAATCTTTGCGAATATTGTGGTGAGATAGACTCGGTACGCCACACCATATTTGACTGTGATAGATGGGACCCTGAAATAGAAAAACAAACAGGTAGTGTGCAGATGCCGTTCAAACCAGGGACGATAATGAAGTACATGATGGAAAATAAACAAATTGGGAGAGGACCGACAGGCTTGTCAAAAACATTATGTCTTCCAAAGAAGATGACGAGAAGCTGAAACACCACAGAAACAAGCGGACCAAGCGAATCCACGAGCAAAAAACCTAAGTAAATTTACAACCATCATTCTGAAGATATGCTAAGCGCGGTTCCGGAATGATCCTCCTCCTTCCGGTGGGGTTCCTAAGGTTTTTTTTTAATCTTTTATTTTTTTATTGTGTAAATATGTATTATATATACATATATATATATATATATATATATATATATATATATATATATATATATATATATATATATATATATATATATAGAATAGATAAATAAATTAGTTAAAAAAAATATATAAAAAGAGGACGAAAAGAGGAAAAGGGTGAATTTGATTTGCAAAAGGGTGAATTTAATTTACAAAAAGGGAATTTCGTTTGAAAAAGGATTAAATTGTTTTTCAAATTGGTGAATTTAATGTGACCGGTATACACAATTTGTGTATCAAATAATATTTTCAAAACCTAAATTATTTTTTTTCGAAAATCAATAAAATTTCATTCGGGTTATTTTTATTGAAAATCATTTTGGTGAAATTTGTTGTATTAAAAAAATCAAAAAACCTATTATCTATGGAAATCTGTTTGAATTTTTAAATTTTGTTATTTTGGCTGTTAAATATCGTTTTTACTGAAAAAGATAATTGCAGATCTTGTATTTATTTTAAAGTTTAAAATAAATAACATTTGGGTATTCAAAACGGTTCTATGACATAACAACGCAACTAAACAACACGTCGAAAATATCATAGATATACAGGGAGTAGATAGAACATTTTGTCCTATGATGATATCTGAAAAACCCCTTTGGTTCGAAGATACAGGGTTAACAAAATTTGAGACAACCATATTCGATATTTGTTGAAATCGTTAATTAGTAAATAAAAGTATGGCGTACGCCAATAAGTTTATCAAGTACAAAAATGATAATATATCAGTCGCAGCTGTTTATATTGAATGATGTTTGGCTGTTTGACATGTCTTTAATAGTTAGTGAAGTCCTCTACCATGTATACGAACGCCGGGATGACTGACATGCATTTCATGTATGGACTTGCTGATGGCAATTTATTACAAGCTAGACCAGGTGTGGGCAAATTTTTTGGCTGTAGGGCCACATTACGGATGAAAATTTAATCGCGGGCCGCATTAAAAAAAATTAATAGTTATTTAATTTGAGTTAGTCTATTTTAATAGTTATTTAAATGTGCAGTGAAATTGTGGCAAGTATATTAGGAGGTAATAGAGGAAGTAAAAAGTACTTTGAACAACATGAAATCCAATAAAGCAATTGAAGAAGAGAATATCACGGTGGAAATGAGACGAGAATGAAGAGATAATCTAACAAAGAAAATTTCGGAACTACTAAACAAATGCCTAAAGACGAGTCAAAACGCTAACGTGATCCTAATGTACAAGAAAGGTGATAACACTGAGTTAGAGAATTACAGGCTGATCAGACTAATGTGACGTGTATACAAATTACTGACAAAAATAATCACCAACAGACTAGGGAGAAAGTTCGACGAATACAAAAAAAAAATGCAACAAAGAAGCAACCGCAACTTACATTATCCACAAAAAAATTAAACCTGTCCAACTTGAAAGAAGAGTACGACAAGGTGACTCCTTATCTCCAAAACTCTTCACTTTAGTATTGGAAAGGATTTTTAAGAATACTGACTGTAACGATAAAGTTATCGACATCAATGAAACTTGACTAACCAATCTATGATATGCTGACAAAATTATTATCTTGGCACATAGTAGAGAATATTTGTTAGATCAACAATAATTGCAGACCTAAAAAGAGAATCTAAAAAATAGAGCTGAAAATGAACCTTTCAAAAACATAGATAATGTACTTAGGAACAGAACAACCAGTAATAGTGGTAGGACAGGAAGTCAAAAAGGTGGAAGAATACATGTACCTAGGACAGAAACTTACTATCAACTAAACCAAACAGTAGGAAAAAATAAGAAGGAGAATAAGACTAATTGTAAGATGGGTGGCTTTCGCCAAACTACCATTCATCATGCGAAATAGCTCAACGCCTAAATCAAGAGTGTTTGAACAGTGCATTTTACCTGTGATGACATATGGCACTAGAAACTGCACAAAAGCAGTGGGCATAGACATGCTTTCTGTTTTTTTTGTAGTTATGTTTATGTTTGAATATGAATTAAAATCATTCATTGTGTGTACTATGTATAGATAAATATATATGTACTATGTGTACTATGTATAGATAAATATATAATAATATTGTAATTGCTTTCTCAGTGAAGTAATATTTTGGCACGACACGATCACGTAACCAACCTAACTTGTTTATATTATACATAGATATTTTTTTTTATTAAAGTATATAAGTATAAAATGCAAGTATAAAAACAAGAGAGGCAGATGAAACTTACAAGAATCTCAGAAGAAAAGAAAAGAGGATGCATAAAAGAAAGAAAAGAGAAAATGAAGAAAAACTCTTAGATGAAATAGAACGACTCAAAAATCAGTCGGAATCAAGAAAGTTTTACCCGAAAGTCAACAATATAAGAAAGGAGTTCAAACCAAAAATAAATATTTGTTAGAATAAGAACGGACAGGTTCTTGCCAATAAGGAGGAAATACTCAACAGGTGGGTGGAGCATTTTTCCGAACTCCTAGGCTCAGATAACCAAGAAGCAGAGGAGCTTGAGGAAGTATATGATGACCTGGTCGAACCGCCCAACTTGCAGGAAATCCAGGATGCCATAAAGAAGCTGAAGAACCACAAAGCTCCTGGAAAAGATACTATCACACCAGAAATCATCAAAGCTGGTGGAGAAGTATTAGAAGAAACAATGCTACAAATCATCCGAAAAGTCTGGCGTGAAGAACAAATGCCAGAAGAGTGGAACGTAGGGGTTAAAAACCTTAACTGAATTAACCAAAACGACAATGTCAAAAGTTGTGTGCCACGTAAAAATACAGAATGAAACCTCAGATTCATTCGAAACAACTGTAGTCGTGAGGCAGGGTGACGCGCTGGCGTGTCTCCTGTTTAACATAGCACTAGAAAAAGTAGTTAGAGATGCGGAACTGGATACTAGAGGTACTATCTTTAATAAGTCATCACATGCGCAGGCATACGCAAACGACATGGACCTGACCTCTAGAACCCTTCGAAAAGCAAAGGAAATATTTGTAAATTTTAAGAATGCCGCAAGAAATATGGGACTACAAATAAATGCAAATAAGACGAAGTTTATGGCTGCCACAAAAGAACGCAGGGCGAGAGACGCGGGTCAAAATATCACAATTGGAGAATATCACATCGGAAAAAAAATCAGAATCTATAAGACGTTAATTGTACCAGTTTTAATCTATGGATCGGAAACCTGGACACTAACAAAAGCAGATGAGACGTTACTATAAATATTTGACCGAAAAATCCTAAGAAATATTTATGGTGCTGTCCAAGAGGATACCGTCTGGAGAGGAAGATATAATTTTGAGCTTTATAACTTATACAGAGGGTCAGGAAACAGAGACATAATAACAACAGTCAAGATTGGCAGGCTAAGATGGGCAGGACATGTAGCACGCTATGACAACAACGTGCCATCGCGAAGAAACTTTAGCCATACCAAGGCCAAAAGATCAAGGCCATACCAACCGGCAGTAGAGGCAGAGGGAGACCAAGGCTGAGATGGAAAGAGGTCTTGCTAGAGGCCGGAAAGGATGGCGGACGAGGCTGGAGAAAGTCGAGGCTTTGTAGGGCTGTGGCACTACTGATATGATGCAGTATAAAATGCTTCGTGGGCGGCATAAAATGTAGCTAGGGGCCGCATGCGGCCGCTATTTGTCCAGGCCTGAGCTAAGCGATTGTATGTTGAACGGTTTTCTAGCCGTAATATCCTCGACGCAAAAATCTTCGAAAACCTTCATGGACGTCTTCGTGAAACAGGCACATTGAAACGAAATGGATGGCCAGGAAGTTTAATGACAGTAAGAACGGTAAAACTGTAACAGAATGTGCAGGATATGATAGAGGAAGATCCAAGTACTTCTACGCTACAAATTTTCAATACTTTGAATGTAAGTCATTGGACAGTTTGGAAAATTCTTAAGGTCAATTTGTTGTATCCATACCACATTCAACGTCTTCAGACACTACTAGTTGCTGATTATCGTCCACGTATTGCGTTATGTCAATGGTTTTTGCAAGACATTAGTTCTAATCCCTTAGTTCCTGATACAGATTCACACAACCATGTGTGGGTGGGCAGATGAAAATCCGCTTGAGGTATGTGAAGATCGATTTCAACATCAGTTCTCCTTGAATGTTTGGGTTGCAATTGTGGATGACTATCTAATAAGTTATTAGACCGTTAGACCATTATTTCTACCAGCAAGGCATACTGGCGACATGTATCGCAACTTTTTGGAAGAAAAACTGTCCGAGTTTCTGCAGGATGTACCATTGGCGACAAGAATTGTAATGTGGTTTATGCACTATGGTGCACCACCACATTTTAGTTTCGTTACTAGTGATTTTTTAAAAGCAACATACGGAGATCACTGGATTGGTCTATTGCTCGATCCCCAGACTTAAACCCCCTGAATAATTTCTTATGGGGCTATCAGAAGTCATTAGTTACGCTACTCCAGTGGAGAATTTTGACGAATTAGGAAATCGGATAATTACTGGGTGTAACTCAATTAGAATCAACTCTGGTGTATTTGAAAGAGTTCGGCACTCGATGACGAGAAGATTCAATGCTTGTATCCAGGCTGGAGGAAGTCCTTTCGAATATTCATTATAGATTGAGCAACTTTACATGTACTTTTTGATAATAAAATGTTGTTACTGTCGCAAATTTTTGTTCGCCCTATATCTTCGAAACAAAGGGTTTTTCAGAAATCGTCATGCGACAAAATGTTTTTAGAATAGGCCAAGGAATAACCCCTTGAATTTTAGCCGCATGTTTACCTAACACCCTGTAAACAACTCCCTACGAAAACATCACATCTTAAAATAACACGGTTAAAAATATCACACGACAAAATCCATATTGAAAATTGGGTCCTGAATCCCGATAAACAACGCGGAGAAAATATCACATCCTAAAATATGTGGTGATAATAATGATTAGGATGTGTTATTATCCAAGTGTTAAATTTTCGGTATGTTATTATGTTGCTGTGATATTTTCAACGTGAATTCTGTCACTTAGTAACTTTTACCGTGATAATGTAAGGTATAATGTTTTCGTAGTGCGTTGTTCTGTTATTGTAATGCAGTGGTTTCCAACCTGTGGGGGCGCTATACCATTGCAAGGGGGCGCGCAGCTGTTACCAAAATATAATTTTTGAAGCTGTCTCCTTCGATAAGAACTTATCGTTATGTTGTTAAGTAAAAATAAATAGCGGGAATACAACTTCGCAAAATAGTGATCCAAAATGTAGAAAATATGATCCAATGTATTTATCATTGGGATTTACATTTAAGGTTATTAATGATCAAGAAAGACTAATGTATTTGCTCTGTATGAATATTTTGACCGCAATAGCATGAAACCCAATGAATTAAAACGACATCTTGAAAATGTACATGCGTACATTGGTAAGTACATGCGTACGTACAAATGTACGTTGGTAAGACAAGAGAATTTTTCTAAAACAAGTAAAGGTTTTAAAACAACGGCAAACGTTTTTAAAGACATGTCTGTAACATCAAAAGCATTGCTTGTATCGTATAAAGTTTTTTAAAGAATTGCAAAATTCAAAGAAACCACATACAATAGGAGAAACTTTGGTGCTACCAGCGGCTATTGACATGATAGCTACGATGCTCGGCCAATCGTATGATGGTCAACTGCATAATGATTCCACTTGCAGATAATATGGTGGGAAGAAGAATTTACGATATATGTAAAGATCTTTGCGATCAATTAGTTGAAAAAATAAAACCATCTTCTTTTGCGTTGCAAGTAGATGAAGCGACATAATCGCACATTCGGAGTAAAACTGACACAACTGCAAGTTAATAAATTTTACACTGGGCAAGTTTGAAGAAAAAATGTTATCACTTCTTTAGTATATATCTACAACGGCTTTTCGCTCTCTAGCGGATGATTCTTGAAGTTACAAATGCGGCGATTTCACTCCAAGGGCAAAATAAATAAAATTATAATTTGGTATATTTAAGTTAGTTTTACATTTTCTGCAGTTGTGTCAATGCTTGGGATGTGCGATATATACTTAAAGATGCACACTTGATTGACACATAGGTAAGACATGTTGTAGAAATTGATGTTAGAGAAGATGTGTTATTCTGTAAATCTGTTGAATGCAATAGTAACAGTACGTGAAGTTTTCAAAATGATTGTTAATTTTTTTAATGAAAATTATATTTTGTGGGAGATATGGCAGGAAAAACCTCTGGTCTACATGCACTAGTTCGAAAGCTGACTCGTCGTACAATTTGGACACATTGCATGATTCATATACAATCACTTGTTTCAAGGATATGGGTGAAGATTTACTAACAGTATTTTAAGTTATTATATGTGTTTATGAGCCGTAGTTTAACCGCCATGGCGTCAGGACGTGCAATAACAGAAGAATCTATACAAAAATAGCGATTCCAAATCGAGCAGTTGAACTGAGCGGACGTATTTAGTGGAGCGGGTTTTGTGGATTTCCATTTTTGTGGCGCGTGTTTTTTTTCTTTTTACGGCGCGCGATAAAAATGAAAAAAAGTGATAGTGAGAGCGAGCGAGACGAAGAATATAAAAGAAAAAGAGAAAAGGACGAGAATCGGAAGAAAGAATTAATCCGTTTCGAAAATGTAAAAAACTGGAAAGATCACCGGCTAAAAAGGAAATGGGTGAGGAAATACAGATGCTGAAAAACAAATATGGAGGATGTAGGGGAGATAAAAGAAGAGAATCGGAAGATGAGCCAGGAACTGGAACATTTGGAAAATATGATGCGTGAAAAGGAAGAAAAATGGGAAAGAGAAAAGATGGAACTAAATGGAAAAATGAAAAGACTGGAGGAGAAAATGGAAGAGAAGGAAAAAAGAATATTGTAGTAACGGGACTGGACGAAGAGGAATGTGAGAACAAGAAGAAACTGTAAAAATGGACAAAGGCAGAATTAGAGGTAGAAGTGACGGTGAAAGAGAAGTATAAAGTAGGTGGAGGAAAAATGTTGGTGGCGGAACTTGGGAGCTGGGGTGAAAAGCGGAAAGTTACGGAAAATAAGAGGAAACTTAGAGAAAAAAGGAAAAGAGAGTATACATAGAAGACGATCTGACGAAGAAGGAAAGAGACATACAGAAGGAATTAAGAGCGCTAGCCAAAGAAGAGCGACAAGAAGGACTGCGGGTGAAAGTCAGTTATAAAAAGATATGGATAGAGGGAAAAGGGTTCAAGTGGGATGATGAAAAGGGGGAGCTAAATACAGCAAATTTTTGAATAAGAACACAAGAAAAAGACGACAGGGCAGAAAACGAAAAACGAACATGGAGAGGAATAAGGAAGAAAAGGAGCAAATGAGAATAGTATTCTGGAACAAAGCGGGGATAAAATACAAAGACAATGAATTTTGGGAGTATTTGGGAAAATTTGACTTAGTGAGAATGGTAAAAACGTGGGTGGAAGAGAAGGGGTGCGAAAATTTGGAAAAAATAATGCCGAAAGAGTTTAAGTGGAAGTGTCAATTTGCAGACAGGGTAAGCAGTAGAGGGAGAGCTAAAGGTGGAATAATGGGAGTGAAAATAATAGGATAAAATAATGGGAGTGAAAAGGGATTGGAAGAAGAAAACAGAATCAAAGCAAAAGAAGAAAGAGGGATTATGGAAAGAACGGTGAAAAGTAGACAGAGAAAATGGAGAGAATTGTAACAATATATAGTAGAGGTATGAAAGAAACGAAGAGAATGATGAGCGAGTAAAACAGCAAGAAGAGGGAACTCTGGTGATTGGGGGGATTTTAACACAAGAATTGGGGGAAAAGGAATACAGATAGAAGAAGAACAAACAACAATAGAAAGAAGACCAACAAAAGATGCAATAGAAAACGCAGAAGGGAGACTACTGATTAGTTTAGTAGAAGATAGAGGGTGGGACATACTTAATGGAAACAGCATAGGAGATGAGAAGGGGGAGTACACGTATGTTGTACCAAGAGGGGAGACAGTTATTCAATATGTTATGGTGAATGAAGAAGCATGGGATGAAATAGAAGAATTCAAGCTAGGAGAAACAGTCGAGTTGGATCACATGCCATTGGAAGTGAAGACAAAAGGAAGAGAGAAAGATAGAAGAAGTGTGAAGCATATTATAAGAAAAATTGTGAAGAATATCTGGACGGAAGAACGAATAGAAAATTATAGAACAAGACTTAAGGAGACAAGATACGAATAAGAAGGGATAAACGACAATGTAATCTGGGTGATTACGTAAAAAATGCAGCAGAAAAAAAGTTAGAGAGACGAGAGTGAAGGTGGGGTCTTGGAAAAACGAGTGGTGGGATAAAGAATGCAAGGAAGGGAAGCAAGCAGTAAGAAAGAAACTAAGAAATTGGAAAAGAGAAAAAGCAAATAAGGAAGAGTACAAGAGAACATGCAAGAGGTATAATTTAGTATGCAAATAGAAGAAGCAAAAGAAACAGATGGAAGGAGAACTAAAGATAAAGGGCATAAAGACAGAAGAAGAGGAATGGAAATGCATAATTCTGATAAAATAGAGATTGGTAAAACCATATAATCATACAAACTTAAAACAAACGGAACACAGCCTGAATATATAAATATATTCAGCCTTTCCGGAGCTGTATAACAATTATTGAGTCTTTTTAGGACTACCAAAACAAATCTCAGTGAAATTTGTAAGTTATTTTATAGCTTTCAGACCATAAAATCACAAAAACCATAAAAATATCATTGTTCTTAAGATCATATCTTTCCGATACCCTAAGTGGATAGCCATCTGTAGACGCGTTTCAAGATTTATCTCTCATCAGCACAGTTTTGCAAACCACTCACTTGAAACGCATGTAGTGATTAGGGTAAGATGTTTTTAATTTTGACATCAATTAATAACCTGCTAAGTTCATGTCTCTCTCACAAAATGTCAAAATTAAAAACATCCTGCCCTAATCACCACATGAGTTTTTAAGTGAGTGGTTTGCAAAACTGTGTCGATGAGAGATAAATCTCGAAACGCGTCCACAGATGGCTATCCACTTAAGGTATTGGAAAGACATGATCTTAGAAATAATGCTATTTTTATGGTTTTTGTTCAGTTCCACGAAGGTGGACTGAAAGCTGTAAAATAACTTACAAATTTCATGTGAGATTTGTTTTGGTAGTCCCAAAATACTCAATCATTGTTATAGAGCTCCGGAAAGGCTGAATATATTTATATATTCAGGCTGTGTTCTGTTTGTTTTCTGTTTGTATACTATATTAGTTTTATTTATATATGTATTGTTTTATGTCTTAATGTATAAAATTTTGGAATCAATTTATAAACCTGTAAGGGTAATAAATATACATACTACTGCTTTATTAAAAATAGCCCATTAAGAGGAAGGCTCTTTACAAAATTATGTGATGACATGGGTGCAAAATATTATTGTGTGGGCAAGCACTTCTATATTATTGTGGGACATGTTGGCTTTCTCGTTAAAAGTACTTCAAAGTGTGTTTGAGCTAAAAGAAGAGATCGGCAGGCATGTTTTTTACTGATAATAATAAAAATGATTTATGAAATTAGATTGTTAGGAAAATTGATGGGGGTGCAAGAATTTTTTTATAAAAAAGGGGGGCACAGGTACAGAAAGGTTTGAAACCACTGCTGTAATGTTTTCGATTTGTAATATCGATTGGCCGATTTTCATATGCGCGACACTCAGCTACGCGA
Source organism: Phosphuga atrata (assembly GCA_944588485.1). Taxonomy (NCBI): domain Eukaryota; kingdom Metazoa; phylum Arthropoda; class Insecta; order Coleoptera; family Silphidae; genus Phosphuga; species Phosphuga atrata. Next base: position 34,276,606 of record OX155899.1, read on the forward strand.
TGAAGTGTCGTGAATTGTCGCGTCGCTGCTAGGTATTCTCATATATGCCTTACTCAGCTACGCGATTCTTTGCTGCAAGTGTCAAATCTGTAGTTTCTCTACATATCAGGTTAAGTTATATTTTCAGGTTAAGTTATAAGTGTCAAGTTCCGATGATTTTTTCGTCGTAGCCATGTGTTATGAAAATGAGAAAATATATAAAGCAGAGGTAAAGAAAATATTGGGTGCATTAGATCTTAAGAACAAGACTAGTAGAAGGAGAATTCCATACTCTCGTCAAACAATTTTTATTTTGTAAGTCATACAGTTAAACATAATCAGCCACAAGAACGATCAATTCCTTTGCTTTTTCGTCGTTCATTCCACTCATTTTCAAAAACACGCCGTTTTTGACCCAATCCGTCATTAAAATCACAAACAAACTGATACTCAAACGTCATGCGACGTCGAGCGACAAAAAGAATGCTCACGAAATAATCCCAGCGACATCGCGCGGCATAGCGACTTGCAGCAGCTGTCACGTAGCCATAGTGAGAACGTGCCCATTTAAAACAATGTGATCATTATTTGCAGGCGATGTCGCGTATATGAGAATCGGCCTTTATTCAGTTGGGCGTTGTTATGTCATAGAACCGTCGAAAATATCACACTAGGAAAAATATCACGTCCTAATCATTAATATGTAATATTTTCCTATATTGTTGTTACGTAGGTGTTACCTTGACTTGACTGCTTATTTCATGAACCTGCTTTTTACAATTTCGTCTTGGTTCATTAAATTTAACTTTTTTGATATTATTTGAAATTGTTTCTTCTATTATATATTTTTCTGGACTATTTATACTTAAATACGCTGTCTTTATTTAGTAATTTAATTTCAGATTGGTATATTTTATACTGAAGCAGAAAAATAAATGAGTTTTTCTTGACTTCGTTTTATAATGTATGTAACATTTCTATTATCTAAATGTAATTTATTTTGACTATTTTCTGGAAATGAATACCAGACTCTAATATTCGCTCCGTGCGCAACAGCACTAGCGCCAAAGGTTAAGAACTTCATGACCGAAATACAAGAAAATATATTTCCTTAAAATCATTATTTATCAAATGAATGGAAAATTTGAAAGTGTTCCCTGTTGGTTTTAAATATATAATTTGCATTTGCTAAAAGCTTCCGTCCGCGAGATATGAGTTTTGATAAAATTGCCTAAATCAAGCGCAATATCGCGAAATTTGGTCGCCCGAGCAGAGAAATGGGTAGCTAATTAATATTTTTAAAGGAATCAAAGTGCAGCCGTAGGGAAATGATTCCCTGAAAACGATGCCGAAATCAGGTTTTAATTATCTGCAACCGTTCTTGAGATACAGACTTGTGATTTCGAAATTCTCGAAAATTTGAATTCGGAATATCGCAGTAAAAAATGAATCTTTCCAAACAATTTACACATCGTTTCGCTCGTCTTGGAGTCTAGTTTCAGCGTGCCTATAATAGTTTCGTTGGGGTTTGTAGTTTCAGAGAGGTTTGTAAAAAATCGTACGGCGAAAACGAAGACACGGCTTATAATAGAGAAACACTAAATATCTTGTTTATTTGTAACTTTAGAGCAAAATAAACTCGAAATACATTTTCGGCACTTTGATTTCCTTCGGGTAACCAAAAACAAAATTTAAAAAAAAATCCCCAATTTTCTTTTTCATCATTTCGGTCGAAAATAATGTGCTTTTTCGGTTTTTTTAAATTTTCTCAAAAACAGTAAACAGCAACGAAATCATTTTCGGCACACATAAACTACTAGACAGGAGGAACAAGTCGATGTATGAATTGTTCGGAAAGATTCAATTTTTCAGTGAGAAATTTCAAACTCTTAACGATTTTCGATTTGATAAGTCAAAAGTTCGAAATTTTACAATTGTCGATTTGATAAGCCAATATCTCACAAACGGTTGTAGATTATCAAAAACGGATTACGGCATCGTTTTTAGAAGGTCATTTTTGTGGTGACACACTTAGATTATCCGCGGGAAATTCATTGGTTTCCAAGATCTCTTTCCGAATGCCGAAATATTTTAAACTTTTATTAGGCCCTTATAATTTTAGCAGGCCATCGTGAATGGAGAGAGCTAGCGAAAATAATTTGCATATTTGGAATCAGCAGCAAAAATGCTTTCAGAAACGTTTTTATATTTTCTCGTAACTCAAAAAATAACGATTTTAGCAAAATCGATTTTCTTGCATTTTATCGTTTCCGCAATCTTGACTTCCCGGTTCGATGGTATTTTTCAATTATAAGCGTCCTAGGAATATGATATAAATTTTCCGACTAATTTTGAGATGCTGAATCAATTGGTGTCAACTAGAAGTCTCTGTGACAAGCCGTTCAAAAGTTATGAGATGGTGAAATCTTCGGAAAATGCGAGAAAATGTATTTCCTGAAAATCATTATTTATCAAGTGAATGGAAAATTTCGAAGTGTGTCTGAAAGTGTTTTCCTTGCTGGTTGTAAATATACAAATAGCATCTTGCTAGTCGCTTTGGATTCCGAATAAGCGGAGTAGAATTTGTGGTTTTCATTTTGCTGTCAATAAAAAGTCCGAAAATCAAGGAAGTCCAAGTTATAATCCGACTTTATTTGACAAAAAAATTTATTGAATAGGAAATGAAGTTGTCTTTTTGGCCACGGGTGGCGCTAAGCTGTTATGTACGGAGCGAATAGGGTGCGCCGAAACAGATGCAGTTTTGAGGGGCTATTAAAAACAAACGGCGCAACTGACAGAAATAGGGTTCATATCATTCGGTGCATCATGTCGTTTTATGTATCAAGTTTTGAAGATGACATAAGAAAGATGATGGTCAGTTTCTTGGAATGTGCGCACACAGCCGGTGCTGTGAAGTGCAGCCGGAATGCACGCTGGGTGACGAGGAAAGAACAGCCATTTTCTAAAAAAAAAACGGGCGGCGCCGTCCCCTAAGTAGTCCAGACTAAACCATAGTAACGACTGAAAACGGCAAGATCCTCCCGACACGATGAGACCCCTCCCAGATTCCTATCTCCACCACACGGGATGTACCGGCCCGTCACAACTGCACCATTTGTTTTGACGCACCCGATATATTACAATAATTGCACCCAAACACATAAGATTGCTTAAGATCCATAGTTTTATGTAAATCAGTTTGCATAAAATAACTAAAAACAATATAATATAATTAAATTAGGACCTTAGATTGTATTTACTATAACCTGACCGTTAAACCGAGACGGTCACCTGTTGTAATATCATTTATATATTTGATTGTAATATCATGTTGTGATCATCATTCGCATGCAAACTTATTGTACATACATTCTAATATTTTTTAATTACTTGTTAATTTTAATGAATCTATTTGTTTTTAATAATTACAAAACTACTACTTTCACAATTGCAATAGACTAGATACAACAATCAATTAACAATATAAAGCAATTCCAACAAAAATTTTAGATCAAGGAAACAGATCAATCTTTGAGTCTCGACCAGAAGGCGCGGGTTACAGATTACGCGAAGGTATAGAATTTCACCTGTACATAAACACAGCCCCTTGCGGAGACGCAAGGATTTTTAGCCCTCACGAAGAAGTTTGCATTGGAGGCCAGGACAGACACCCGAATAGATCAAGTAGGGGTCAATTACGTACAAAAATTGAATCCGGTGAAGGTACAGTTCCAGTGAAAGGCGGAGTTTTACAGACATGGGACGGAGTTTTACAAGGAGAAAGATTATTAACAATGTCTTGTTCAGATAAAGTTTCTAGATGGAATGTTTTGGGGCTTCAAGGGGCTTTACTGTCATATTTTATCGAACCAGTTTATTTAACTTCGATTATTTTGGGAAGTTTGTTCCATCAAACTCATTTATATAGGTAATTAAAAAAAGTCGGTAAGCGGCTTAAAAAAATAGTTTACATTAGTAATGTTTTCCTCGGTGATACATAAATTTTACAAACAATTTCTATAATTTTTAGAGCAATTTGTGGTAGGGTGGAGTCGACTCTGCAAGGGTTACCACCTCCGTTTAGGTTGAACCGACCTAATATGAGTTTGGTTACTTCCTGTGAGAGTCGACAACCAACTAAAGCGCCGAATTTCGCGGTCAATTGGCTTTCCGCTGACGAAGGCGTCGAAATTATTAATACGAACACAGGACGCCTGGACAACGGTCAAGTGTCGAGATTATGTAAGAAATTCATGTTGCAGAAATTTTTGAAGTTGAACAATCAATTGTCGACAATCAATCCTGTTAAATCCAGCACGTTTTATAGTGATATTAAACAAAATATCGCACCATACCAGGCAAGTATTATAAAAAAATAGACACGAAATGGTAATTTAGTTTTCTTTAATTATATGTTTACTTCTAAAGCATCAAACGAAAATATACAGGACTAAATAGTAGTAACACTATAGTAATGTATAATTACTAGTATATACAGTATACTCTTGATAATCCGACACATATCCGGCCAGACAAACGCCAGATTATCAGGATTAAAACGAAATAATAATTTTATATATTTTATGTACAATAGTATTTCAGAAAGAATAAAATGTGTCTATAGTAGTTAACGTGTACATACAAAAAATATGTACAATCTTAGAACAGATAGTAAGACAATTGTAGAGTTTAGTTTTGGTTTTTAGCTTGGTTAGAATCGTCAATCAAGTTTTCAGAGTTAAAAGCAGGGTGTGTTGCTAGACCTTTTTCCATGAACATTGGATGGTGTTGTTTGTGACTTAAACTTTTCTGTGCGCGAGATTTATATAAGGCGCGGGGCAGCGTAAAGAAAAGAACATGTGTTTCCCCAGATTTCCGGATTGCTGAACATGCCGGATTATCAAGATTATACTGTATAACCGTTATTGGCATAATTAAAGAAATACAAAACATTCAGAATAAGCAAACAAAAGTATGAAACTAAAACTCCATTAAAAAGAACATAGAAATTTTACCACCCTATAACCATATACATAAACACCTGTATATCGTTCATCTACCTACTCTTCAAATCCTACTCAATATACTTTACAAATTAACCGCAACAGTCCAAAACTACTCCCGCGCACCTACTTTTTCCACCTTTTCACTCTGATTAAAAACGACAGTCCCTTTCCGCTCTCGTCCATGCACTCACTCCAATTCTTCCCTCGCCTTCTCTCCTGTTCATGCCACTCCGCCATCGTACATTCCTCCAACCAATGACTCCATATATCCTCCTTCATCCCACACACATTAAACCTTCTACTTTGCTCATACATCCATTGTCTCCTGCACGCTCTTCATTACCACATCTATATCTCGCCAACACTGACTGGTCCTTCGACCCTTTACTTGTGCTCGAATAAGCAGGAAGACGGCCGTGCACTTATAATTGTACGCTTGGTGATATTTGCTAGCGTCTATTTTGGATTGGCGCTCTTGGCAGTCCACTTCCAATAACCCGTCTCTTACCCCAGCCACTCTCTCTTCTACCACTTAACCCCTCTTTATTCACTAGACAAAAGATTTCCTTTATTATCCTTTCATCTCCTAACCCATCCACCCTATATTCGAACTTGATCACTCTTTCCGCATCAATTACCGCCACCTTACACGCACTCACTTCCTGAAGGACAATGTGGCCAGGCGTCGACCTATCAAGTTTCAATACATCCTTGTAAAACTTTAGCTGCACCCTTTCGATATTGTCTTCCTCTTTCGTTCCCCAGACCTCACATCCATACAGTAACATGCTTGGCACACATACCTTCCATATCGTCTCTTTTCCAAACCTGCCAGATACGACCCGTCGCCACTCATACTTCCTTTTTATCATACTCTTTGTGCTCTTTATTACTTCAGTCCCAAAGACATACCCCGAACACTTAAATTTACTCACTTCCTCTATTTCAGTACCCTGCCATTCAAACCTTTCTTTCATATATCGCCCACCCCTTTTAAACCTCATCCATTTTGTTTTTACAACATTCACCCTTAAATCCCTCTTTTTGAAATACCTACAGAGCATTTCAATCACGTCCTTCATCTCACTCGCCGACTTTGCAAACACCGCCATGTCATCCACATATGCCAAACTCCACACCTTCTTTTTCCCAATCACCACTCCTCCAGCTTGACCTAACTGTAGAACCTTCTCCATATCCGCCACATACAGATTGAAGAGTGTGGGACTCAAAGGGCAGCCTTGTGGGACTCAGGCCCTTCAAATTAGTCAGATTCACAATCGTTCACTACTACCTACATACTGTTACATACTGTTTACTCCTACAAATCCCTGACGTTCTTCTTACACTCTCTGAGATCCCTAACTTGCCAAAACACTCTTCCAATCTCCTCCTATTCACCGAGTCATATGCAGCTTTGAAATCAATGAAAAAAGCAGAGGCTTGCACCTTTCTGATTTCCTGGTCAATGATGACTCTTAAAGTCACCAAGTGCTCTATCGTGCTCCTTCCTTCTATGAACCCGGCTTGAATTTCCGGCAAAATATTCCTTTCATTGATTTCCTTCCTCAAGCAACAATCCAGGAATTTAGCAAATATTTTGTATGAGGAGTTCAACAAAGTTATCCCTCTATAATTTGCAAGCGCGTCCTTCGTTCCACTCTTAAACACCGGTTGAATTATCTCCACTTGGCTGGTATCCTTTTGTCTCCCCTCCCTATCCTTCTCATTCCTCCGTTAACTTCTCCTTACAGATTCCAGGTGCTTCTCTCCACGCTTCATTTCCTAGCCCATCCAATCCTCTAGATTTTCTTGGCTTTAGAGAATTGATAACTTCCTCCACCTCCGTCACTGTTATCAAGGTATATCCTCCCTGTGTATCCTCGGCGAGCTCTTCCTGCTTTCTTTGTCGATCTCCTGAATTATCTTCTCTTCTTGACTGCTCCTCCACCCCTCCCAGCATCATCATGAAGTGGTTCTGCCACTCCTCTATCGCAATGCTCTTGGGTATTCTTTCTTTCCTTCTATTCTCTCGCACGTATTTCCACAGATCAGCTTTCGTCTTCATTTCCCGTACCCGCTGCTTCTCCTTTTCCTCCCAAATCTTCCTTTTCATCTTCTCTACTTTTTGAAGTTTTCGCTTCCAGCACGTGCACCTTGAGCCCTTCTCCATTCTCTCAGCTTCTCGAAACATTTGCTTTACGTTCCGCACTTCCCAGTCGTACCATGCTCGGCCTGGATACGCTTCCTTGATTTTCTTCTTGACAAGTAATGACTCCATTTTCTTTACCATCATCATTTATATCATCTATGGTATTCCACTCTACCTCTTCTAATTTTCTCCTGTATTCTTCTGTCGCCTGCTTATCCCATCTGGCCACCCATTTCCCCGTCTTAACTTACTTCTCCCTTTGTTGCTTCAGCACCATTATCATCATAATGTTCTTATTCCGATAAGAACATTATCGGAATATAATGTTCTTATGTGATAATGTTCTAATCAAGCTCCGTTCTTATTCCGATTTCCATCAGTTTTATTTGCCGTCTTGCCGCATCATTAGTAATTATCAGGTCAATAACTGAGGTACCTATTGCACCAACAAACGTAAATTCTCCTTCACAGTTGCCCTCAATACACCCATTCAAAATGTCCCATTGGTTCTCTATCACCCACGCCAACCAAACATTTCCCTCCGCATTTTGAATTTTGTCTTTTGATTTCCTTCTTATCACTTAACCTGTCTTATCCACCGTAATGACCGCTCTTCTCCTATCCTTACATTCCAATCACCTCCTAGTAGCAATTTTGTCATTACCATATCTTCTAAATTCCTCTTTATGCCCTCTTTAATTCTTTCTAGACCCTTTCTATTATAAACGAGACCCAGTTTATTATAAATGGTTGGTATCTGTTACCACTTCTCCCCCTCCACTTCTAGCTCCCTAAAAACTAGACCTTCCACCTCTTCTAGAATTCTCTACGATTCCTTGATACCTCTTCTGATCCCTGTTACTAGTCGCCCCTTTGCCCCTTCCCTAATCACTCTCTCTCTCTCTCTCTCCGTGACGGTTTTGTACTCCTTGGAGAGTCTCTGTTCATAGGCTTATTATTCCTTCTCTTGAACCCAGGTCTCCATTAGCCCAACTATTTCGAATCTCTTCACTCAAGACTCAAGACCCGTAAATGAAGACCCGTCCACCTTTTCCAGTTTCTTCCTGAGCCCTGCCACATTCCAAAACATTAGCTTCACCTTTTCCCTTTCCGTTCCGCCGCTGTGTATCTCCCTTCCTTCTTTGGCCGTTTCCTCGTTTTTTGCTACCTTGTCCCATGGTCCTTGTACAGGACTAAATAATAACTACTGCACATTAAAGACTAGGTAGACAATATTAAATAGACAGGATAAAATAGAGAAGACCATAATAATAAGACTGATGTGATATGTAATAGAAGTTATATTTTATAGTTGGCCAAATTACAATTATTTGATGCATTCCATAAAGCAGGACTGGGAAAATGGGTGAAGAAGCCAATTGAACAAGACCAATTTGAAATATCGTAATGTAAGTGACATAAAAATATATATGGTATTAGGTAAAGAAATTGCAAATCTGCAGCGATGAAACGAAAAAAAAAAAAAGATTTTTGTTAATAAGTTTAGAAAATATGTATTTGTTTTTCATTCATTTCTAAGTTAATCAACGAGATTTGTTTTTTATACCTAGAATTTTGTTTTTTGTGTTGTTTTGTTTTATGTTTTATATTTTGGATTTCCTTACATTTTGGAGAAATTATTTTGAATTATAAGTTTCGAATAATTAAATATTTGTAGATTAGGTAGATTACATGAAATAAAAAGCAATGTAGACTTTATCATGTTGAAGATTGTTTTTTCTATTTTCCCATGTTTCAAATGGTCCTGTCTATAGTTGCCGCAGCCACCAGATGGAGTAATAAACTTGCGTAATCTTCACGTGATTTTCGGGGGATGATTCGCTATTGGTCAGTGCAAATGCTTTTGAAGCTTAAATCACGCAGCCGAAACTTTAAACCAGTAGACCAGTCCGGTTGTATGCCACGTGCTCTCGAGTTTTCAGTACACATTTTCAATACTTTTAAAATTAATATAATTTTTTTTTAAGTAAAATTTGGTGTAAATTAGGCTTTTTACAACGTCACTACGAACTATAACGTGAACGCCGCGTGGTCACTTCACGGGGTCGCTGCGGCAAGTATAGTCGATGTTATCCCAGGAATCCTGTTCTTCGAGTTTTATTTAAATGTCCATATTTCCCAATTTGCTTTGAACTAGCATTGCATTTTACTTGGAAAAGGAGCAAGTGCTTTACAAATGTTTCAATTAAAGCTACCGTTATTACTATATTTTATTATGAATTTATATTTTCAATTAAGAATGATTTTACAAGCTGACCCACCTACATAGGTAATAAAAACATAAATAATGGCCAATACTCAACAATGCACACTCTAAAACTCGCGCAATACCACTGTACTTTCAATATCGTGAAGCCTAGAAATTTGTTTCAACATTCAATTTACAACAATTTGATACTGCAATGTATTTAACATAATAAAAAAGTAATAATATATTAGAAGAAATCTTCTATAACAAAAAAGGTTTTAGTCGTAGATACAGACTAGTATATTAATATTACCGCTTAAATAATAAAAAAAAAAAATTATCGTCGGTAACTAATTAGGAACAGTTTTCGGCAATATTTTTAAACAACTGGATGATTGAACTTTCAATTTTAATTGGGCTTTCGAGCCCAATTGAATTATTGGTAATATTCAATAATATCTGTTTCGATGAAATTCGGTCTCGGAGCAACTTTGCTTCTTCCTTCTGCGCTCAGTGAAAACGGAGATATTTTCCTCGTAGTCAAATAATACTTTCCTCGTGCTCTGAAATAGTATATTAAACATTTCTGACATTATAAAAACATTTTTGAAAACTCACGTTGGGACTAGTCCAAATCCCATACTGACTGGCAGTTGATTTAAGTCGCATTGGCCTGTTGCAAACTCTTTCCAACTGTTGCAATTTACTGCAGAAAAACTATTTTCGAAAACTACTGATTCTGCGTAAAACATGTACGAACGCCAATGGCTGCAAAAAACTTTAAGAAAACCATTAATACATATCTCTGGTGAAAATGAAGTGAATGAAGCGGTAACAAAGTGTCTTTTGGAGCACTGAAATTTAAACAGTGAAATTTCGATGAACAGATTTTCTGTGAAATGTCGGTGAATTTTTAACATTCGCGCAATCGAAGTATCAGTGAATTATCGTTGAACTGTTTTATTGTGAAGCGCCGTCCAAGTGTCAGGGAATTGTTGACATTTGTGCACCCCGATCTTTCGTTTGTCTCGGAGACAATTCGTTGCATTTTGACTGCACTTCGACGACACTTCATCATACTACACTTCATTTTCACCAGGGATGCTAAAGAATCTAATATTGATACATGATATATAAATTATCATGTTTTAAGTGAATGTATAATACCAACTTATTAAATCGGAATATAGCTTGAATCTTAATATATAAAACACACTCGGGTTTGAATTTTGACTTTTAACCCTTTCGTTCCTGAACTTAAATAATATTGCAGAGTTAGAATAAACCTCATGGTTTTGTTGATAAATGTAAAGCCAATATAAAAGAACGATGGCCCGAATTGCCCCCAAAAGATCTATGAGTGGTACATACATCTAATCTTATTTTATATATTCTCATATCTTCTTCAGTTTTGTCCATTATTTTCCAACTTTATTCAGTTTTGTCAAATTCTGTGGATAGTCATATTGTTTATTCTTGTCTTCTTTTTGTTCCAAAATTTTGTACACTGTACAGTCTTGTTCAGTATTGTTGAATCTTTCTTGTATATACATATCTAGTTTAGTCCAGTCTATCATTGTCTTGTCCAAACTTGTCAATTATATATGTTCGGTATTGTCTGGTTTTGTCTGGTCTTGTCTTGTCTTGTCTAATCTATTCTAGTCCAGTCTTTTTTTGTCATTTCGTGTCCTGTCTTGTCAAATATTGTTCGCTATTATTTATAACAACTATATCAATATCAGGTTTTGTCTGGTCTTGCCTTGTCTAATCTATTATAGTCTAGTCCTGTCTTGTTTTGTCATTTCGTGTCCTGTCTTGTCTGATATTGTTCGCTATTATTTGTAACAACAATATAGGTCTTGGTAAATATAATGCCTGTTAAATTGTTCCTACTAGTACAATTTTAATTTCAAGTTTCGTTTGAAATTTTGGTGGGACGTATGTGTACCATTCGGGTCGAAAGGGTTAAAAACTAAAGAATGGCTGGACCGTTTTTTATAATTCTTGATTTATGACATTTGTCTCCACCCCCTGCTATTATAGTAAAGATTAAAATATTGGAAAAACTCACGAAAAATGGTAATAATAATGAAAATAATTAGTTTTCTCATTTTTTTATGGAACGCCACTTATATTCGCACATTCGAAGCTACTTAACCTATGCCCGTAGATGGCGCTTTTCATTTTCCAATCATAAAGTCACTGGATATACAGCAGAGATATACAATATATCCTTACTAGCCTACTCTTTAGATGCTTATATGCAGAGCGCAGTAACACTGATTCGCTATTACTATCCTTCTCTTCACTTCCATCGTCGTATTGTTATCACTGGTGACGAGGGAGCCTAAGTACACACATTCTTCTACATACTCAAAGTTGTTATCCTCTAGGATGAGTTTGTTATTCCATGTTTGGTTCAGATGCCATGGCCTTCGTTTTGTCTATGTTTATCTGAAGGCTCATGCGTTTTGCAGTCGTGGTCATTTCTTTTAATTTTCTCTCTATGAGTGCGACTATGTCAATGTCATCGGCATATGCTAATATTTGGGACGATTTTTTAAATATTGCTCCTTTTTGTCTATCTGGGATTGTATCACGGCGGTTTCTAAGGCAATGTTATCAATGGAATCCATGGGAACATCCCCAAGTATCTTCCAAGCAGAGGTACACGCAATCGAAAGATGTGCACAGTTTTACCTCGACAAGAATTATCACAAAAAACGAATTGCTATCCTGTCAGACAGCCAAGCAACCATTAAGGCCATTAGCTCATACACCATCAGAACCAAACTGGTATGGGACTGTGTGGGGAAGCTGAACAAGCTTGGCAGAGTTAATAAAGTAACGCTATACTGGGTACCAGGACACACTGGTATTGACGGAAACGAAGAAGCCGATCACTTAGCAAACAAGGGATCCAGTAGCCCATTTATAGGTCCGGAACCCTTTTGCGGAGTGTGAACACCATCCACAAAAGTTTAGATAAAGAAACAAGAGGAAAATGGACGAAAACCTGGAAAGAACTTCCAGGGGTAAGGCAATCCAAAGTGATGCTGGGATCTTTTAACCAGAAGAGAACAAAAGCTTGCCTGAAACTAAGCAGGAACAAGCTTAGAATTCTGACAGGATTCCTGACGGAACACTGCAGACTTAGGAAACATCTCAAGGCCCTAGGCCTAGAGGAAGATGATGGATGCAGATTATGTGTCACACATCTGTTCAAAGACTGCGGAGCATTACTCCGCAAGAGACAGATGTACCTTGGGGCTCACTGCTTGAACACAGAGGAGCTGCAGGTCTTGAATCCCACCCAGATCCTGAAATTCCTAAAGGAATCAGGATTAGAGGAGGCGCTCTAAATGGGTAAGTACATCAACACTTGAAGGAGGAGGGTGGGGTACAATAGATCTATAAAGGTCGCAGTACAAGTCGTCACCACCATATCTACAATCTACATCTGCAAGGCAATGTTAAAAAGAAGACACGCCAATGCGTCTCTTTGCCGTAAGCCTATCTGGGCTTCTCTAACGGCGGTTTCTAGGGTAATGTTAAAAAGAAGACCCGCCAATGCGATGCGTAACTGTATATGCTACACTATATATCCATTATACTATATATCCAGTGATATACTATATATCCAGTGACTTTACCCATTCAGGAACGTCATCCACGTGTTTTACATTTGGCGGTGGATCTAGAAAATGGTCAACGAGTTTATTACAACGTATCAAATGCTGCTCAACGTGCTGCAACACCTCCAGCGACAACATTGACAAGTTTGTTTTTTATGTGGCAAAGCGATCCATCTGCACGAACGTTACTCTACTCTCTAATGTTCGTGGGCCGACTTCCTTTGAGTCACTTCGAACTGCCAATGGTGTAGTATGCCCAACATTTCGTGCTGCATGTCAACAGCTCAATTTGCTTGAAAACGAAATTCATTGGGACATTACAATAGCTGAATCAATTCTTTCTGCATCTCCAAATCAGATACGCACATTATTTGCTATCATTACTTCGACATGTTTCCGATCGAATGCAATTGAACTGTGGTACAAGTACACGGATAGCATGTCAGAAGACATTTTACATCGAATTCGTGTCACTTCAGGGAATCCCGATCTCGTGGTTAATGAGGAAATACATAACCAGGCCTTGTTTTTGATAGAAGACATGTCGTCGGTCCAGATGAACAGGGTATTAACTCAAAAAGCCTGAAGAGCGAAGTTTTCAAATCAATGTATTTCCATTTCTGTAAATAATTAGTTAACCTCTTTAATAATATCTTTTAAACTATTGATTAACGTTTATTGATAACTTTTTTGTTCACTTCATGACTTTGTCAATTTTGCTATTACCGAGCAAAAAAAAATTCTGTTAAAAGTTAATCCCTTTTCATCCAAACGAACGATGTGTTACCTCATGTGCTGCAGTTTGTTAGTACAGTTAGGAATACCGTTTATATCAGTTAGAATGAATGATGTGTACGATAAGTTAATGAAGGTAATTGATAATGGAAATGGTGGCTTATTTTTTTTCGATGCGCCCGGTGGAACTGGGAAGACATTCCTCATGTCATTGCTTTTAGCCATTGTTTGTGCGAGATCCGAAATTGCCGTAGCAGCTGCTTATTCTGGTATAGCGGCCACGTTGCTAGAAGGATGCAGAACGGCTCATTCTGCTTTTAAATTACCGTGAAACCTTCAAACGACTGAAACACCCACATGCAACATTGAGAAACAATCGGCAATGGCCAAAGTGTTAATATAATAGCAAGTAAAATTATCATATGGGATGAATGCACAATGGCGCAAACTTTCATTGGCTGCACTAAATTGAACCATTTGAACTATTATAAAATGGATTTAAATCAATAACTGAAGTTCAGGTCTTTCAACACAGGTCATACAAAACCTAACATCGATAGCCTGGGCATTGTTTTCAAACTAATGTAAGTTTATTCCATTTTATAATTCAAAAGAGCAAAGCTGGACTGATGAGAGATAGATCTCGAACGCGTCTGCAGACAGCTATTCACTTGGGTTAAATAGAAAGATATGATCTTAAAAACAATGTTATTTATCTAGTTCTTGTTTAGTGCCACGAAAGTGGACTGGGGCCTAGTAAATAGCAGACAAATATCTGTTGTGTTTCAACATGAGATTTGATTTGTAGTCTTAAAAAGAATTAATAATATTATAGAGCTATGGAAAGGAAAGAATATATTTATTCATTGAATATTCAAGCTATATTCCGCTTTAATAAGTTGGTATGATTGTATATATAGTTTTGTATTAGTTTGGTTTCACCTCAATATTCGAATATATACTGACTTAAATAAACAGAACACCAAGTATTTATTGGACGATTTTAATGAAATTTTCAGAATTTGATCATGCAAATGAACTCCATCGATAATAAAAAAACAACTTGAAAATGAAATGAATAAAAAATAATGTGTTGGGCTTCCACGATTTCCCAAGAACTCATTAACAAGTTGAGGCAATATCGATTTGGGGTATTTCATTCTAAACTTTGTTAATTTGACCTCTAAGTTCCTTTACAGTGTTAGCAGGGCGCTGTAAGTTACTTATTCTAACACCTATCATATCCCAAACATGTTTTATCGGCGATAGATCTAGAGAACGAGATGGCCAAGGTAGCAAATTGATTTCGGCAGTATCAAAAAACTGTCTTGTAATGGCGCTGTGTATGGCCGAGCGTTATCTGGCTGAAAAAATGGGATTCTGCAAGGCATTTACTCAAAGCACTAACACTGGCTGTAAAATTTTATCCATATTACGAATCGCCTTAAGACTTGCTTCTAAAAAACCTAGAAGAGACCGACTACCATACGCTATCGCCCCCCAAACCATTACTCCCTGTGTAAGGGGCGAATGTTTTCAACAGCAAATTGTAAAATTTTCTCAGCTTTACACCATCTAGACCAGCAGCGTACTATCATCGATACACTACGGCCTACCCTTTCAGCAATAGCACGAATCGAAAAACCCTCTTCTCGCATACCAATAATTGCGACCCCTTTCAAAATCACTTAGATGATGATATTGTGCACGGCGACGAACACGAACACGCGACTTCAGAAGCTACTTGTATAGTAAGCAATTACATTAAAAACATCAGCAGCTGAAGAGCTTTATGAAGATAAAGTTGAAATCAAGAAAAAATACCCTTAAATAGGAACCAAAACAATTCATTTTTTGATCATCGGTGCAGTTTATTTACATTAACAAATTCTGTTAAATTCATTAAAATCGTCCAATAAATACTTGGTGTTCTGTTTTTTTTTTGAAAGGCAGTGTATATAGATATGTGAAATTATTTTAACCATATTTCCAAATTAAATAAATCTGCAGATTTGTCTATGTATTATATAAACCACTTAAATACATACAATTAGAAAAATTTAGAAAGTATTGTTTATTTTGCATGTTAACATTGTCTAAATAAAGTTTAAATTACACAATTATAAAAATATGATATTTATTCATTTCTTATTTTTTCTTTAATCGTGTTTAGTTTAGTCTTGTGTTATTTGCGTCTAGTCTATTGAGTACTATAAGTATATTTACGTGGTTCCAGTAATGAATCAGGACTTCTGATTTTAACTTCTGGAATGGTGCAACCAGGTTGCGGAGCTTTGCCGCCATTTGGCCAGAAATCGGCATGTCCAATGGCCCACGGATAACCAAATATCCCCGCATCCGTATGAATAACGTCAACAAACTCAGCGTCGCCCTTATCCAACTTCAAACTTCTAGGCCATTTGGTAAACAAAGGACCTGCAGGATCTAATCCTATAATGAAAATGTTTGCAAGCATATTTGCCCGCACCCAAAAAGACAATTAGTTCATAATTCACAATCGAATTTACGCCTTGCTGTGTTTTCTTTTAGTTTCAAGGTTTAGATTATAAAATTAATCTATTTTTTTCCGTTGTGTTTTGAGAAAGGAAAAGTGAGTAACCTGTAATGCGTTGAATACGACCGCTTTTTATTGTTTGCCCACAAACTGCGGCCATCTGAGCTCCCAAAGACAAACCCACTAAGTGCAGTGAAGGTAAGTACATTCCTCTTGATACCATGAAATCGATGAAAGCTGCCGCGTATTCGCCAACCACTCTGGTGTTTCTAGCAGCTGTCAAATACCAAGGACCAGCTTCCATCCTTGGAGCATCCAACAAAATAACATTATGATCTTTCCTCTGCAAATAAGCTAAAGCAACAGAATAACAATTATTTTAATCAACAGCTGCTTTACCGAAGCAGAATTCATTAAATTATTTTTTATTAAACTAGAACAGTTCGTGTTCTTATATTTTTATAGTTGGGTTGACCCCGTAATTGTGAACAATAGTGTCCTGTTTGAATGGAATGCAATATAATAAAACTCGGTGACCTCAAGTAATGAAAAAAAGAGATTCTGACCTGTCTTTATGGTTTGTGCGGGCGCGCTGGTATACTGCTCGAAAAATGCGTGGAAGAATAACACTGTTGGTTTGTAGAAATCAAAGTGTGAATTGTTTAACGATCTATCGTCGCCTAAGATTAATAGATCTGGCTGTAAAGGATTCTCACTACAAAAACAAAGCAAACATATACAATTATTTTAGTATTACATAAATAGTATTTTACATGATTCATAGAAGTGGATTTTTTGAAATTGTGTCGAAATTCAATTCTTTTTTAGCATGGTAATCGTAAGCATGATTTTTGGATATGCTGATATTTTTTAGATGGTTTTTCAAATTGATAGATTTTTAATAAAATTTCAACAACCGGTTTGTGGGATATTTAAGCCTGATCTATTTACTAGCTACAGACCTCTATTTACTAATTAGCCTAAAACAGGGGTGGCTAAATTGCTTTTCATGACCGTGTGTCAATTTTTTAAAATTTTCACATTTTGAAATGTTTACATGCCAACCTTTGGGGTTTTCCATTGCAATCCCCTCGTTTGTTCGTAATAACCGGCTTGAAATTGACAATAATTTTGTTGTAAACATATCTAACACAGCCATGTCAAACAAGCGGTCCGACAATACATAGATTGCGGCCCGCGGCGATATTTAAATTTTTTTTGATAAAATATATGAATTTAATATTTAAAACTAAATTTAGTATGTATTTGTATGTAATTCGGTTTAATGCAGTTGCAACGTCTGGTTTAAATTAATTATAAGTGATTATTCGATTAATAACGCGTCTCTACTTAGATTTAGTTTATATCAAGCTTTGACGCTTGTAGTTGGAACTTTGTGGTTGACGTCGACGTCGCGTGTGGCTGCTTGAATATCCACACACGGAAAAAGGCGGAACCGAACGGAGATGACACTACACATATTTGTACAAGGCATCGCAAAGTGCAGTGTTTGATCAATTATATTTCGAGTCTCGTTCTTCGAGATTACATTTTAGTACCGCTACTTTCTACTAGATTCAACCACAAGTTCAGAGTTCCAAAATTTTCGGGGTCCCTGCTCCCTGCGAGAGCGAAATTGTGCGCACATTCGGTCGAGAGGGAAATTGACAATTTCGCCCGTGTTACAAACAGTATTTTTTATTACTCATGCGAGGGGATGTATCTTACAAGTTTGGGATCCAGGGGCCATAAAAAAAGGGAATCAAAAATGAAGAATTTGCTTTTTCAATTGTCTCCGGTGGTTTGGACTTCGTTCCATAAGAACTCTCCTCAGTCTCCGGTATGACCATAGAATTTACACTCATTTTAAAGTTTTCTTTAATTTTTAATATTATTTTGTAATGAAAAAAAAATCTGAGGTTCGCGTCACTTTTTTAATATCGTGGTCTTGATTGTGTTCATTTTATTTCTTTTTATTTGTTTATTTGAATGTAACCCATCGATATTGAATCTTTGCGCACGTATGTGGAAACACAACTAGACGTGACATTTATCGAATTAAATAATGTATGTCAGGAAGTACTTTTCGCGTATGAGTAATAAAAAACTCTATTTCAGTTGCTAAGGAATATTATCATAAAATAAAAACAAATAAAACAAACTATGACCAATACGTTGCAAAATTTCGTCAAGACAAATTGTCTGAATTGAAATCAATTCTTCAAAAACAACAAGTGTATTCACTAAATATGATGAAGACAGTACAGCTGCTGTAAAAGTTAGTTATATATTATCAATTATCACATTTAATCGCAAGCTGATCGAAACCATTTACTAAATTTATTAGTAAATGCTTAATTAAAGCGGCGGAAGTATTATGTCCAGCACCAATAAAATAAAATAGTGTTAGTTTAAGTCGAAATACTGTAGCAAACAGAGTTGATGAAATAGCCGAGAATTTGAGAAATCAGCATAACTCAATAGAACTTTTTAGGTTAGTTAAGCACATGCGCGTCCGCCGTGTTTAAAAGGCGGTAATATGAAAGTTCGGGCACATTTTGTTATTTACACTGGTTATACGTCAATAAATGCCCGAAAACATGGCGGAAAATTGACAGATGCGCATAAAAAAAATTCAACTATGAAAAGGTCTTCAAGGTCAGCATTTCAAGCCTACTCTGTTGTAATTGGTGAAAGTACAGATATTTGAAATTAGGTTCAGTTGGCCGTTTTTATTCGCGAATGTGATGTTAATTTAAAAGTAAGTAAGAAGAACTTTTGGAAGGCATTCCTGGGCATAATACAAATACCAGAGCGCATATTTTTAATGTTCCATTAAGAAAATGGAAAAAATCTAGAGAAGAAGAGTTAGAAGAGCTTTTAGATTGACTTAAAGGAAAATTCAATAATCAACCTGCGAATAATCCTTTACGTATATCAATTCTTACTATTTCTCATGAATCTTGGACTATCAGACAAACTGCTTTGGAGTTTGGGGCTTCTTTTTGAATGATAAAGAAAGCTAAGGATTTAAGAAAATCCGAAGGTGTTTTAGCTATGCCTGTTTTAAAATGAGGAAGTCTTTACCAGTAAGTATCATATACAAAGTTGAATTTTATAAAAATTATAAAGACAGGTCGCATTATGATAAGTAATAATGATCCGTTTCTGTAAAAATCGATGAACAGAAGGTAAGAGTACAGAAAAGACATTATTATTAGATATGAAACTACTTCACGATAAATTTAAAGAAATTAATTCTGGTTTGAAAGTAGATTTAACTATATTGGATGAGCTATGACCATAATTGTGTGTACTTGCTGGTTAAAGTGGTAGACATAGCGTATGCGTCTGTACCATTCATCAGAATTTTAAGGCAATGATAGATGCTGCAGAGTTATCAAGACTTACTCAAAATCTAGAAAATCGATTACTTGAATCGAAGATTGTCTCAAATATATTATGTCCAGAAATCAAAATCCTATTTGCTTGTCAAATTTTGCCCTGATAGTGAAAAATTTTCAAAATATGTGACATATTTTTGAGGTAAAATTTGTAGCACAGATAATATTCAGTACATGGACATCGACTGACAGATGTACTTTAAATAAAGAATGTCTTTCTATGGAAGATTTTATAACTTAACTACGAAATAAGCTATCTACATTAATGACATCATTTCATTGCGAAGCAGGAATCAAATTATCTTAAAGAATTGAAAGGAAACTTAAAAAAAGACTAGGTACTCGTACAATGTGATTTGTCCGAAAAGTACGCATTTGTTGCACAAGATGCGTTTCAATTTATTTGTCAGTAGTTCCATAGGATAGCAAAAAAATAAACAACATTTATCAATTACTCCATTAAGTACAGAACACAAGAAAAGAAGAAGTTAATATATTCTAATTCACCCATGACTAATAAAATAAATATAATTACATGTACGCAATTTTTTAAAGCAACCCACATTGGTCTCTCGTGACACGAAAGTGCAGGAAACCAAATCGTAGGTAAATACATGTATTTATATTTATTTATTTTATAAGTCATGAGTGAATTAGAACATAGTAATTTCATAATTCTTTTTTGTAATATGGAAAATTCTCAAAGAAATTTCTCCCAATTCCAAAAATAACGTATTTGGCTGTTGTTTGAGTTTTGCAGCCGCATTATTGGAGTCTATGCCTTTTTTATCTGATTCATATTTCTTCTTTTAAAACATATGTATGTGAACAAAATTTGGGCGATTAGTTGATTTATCTCGGAAAAGAATGACACAACAGGAGGAAAACGCTGTTTTGGTGTTTTTTTAGTAGTTATTAAAGTAGGTATATTAATTAATACATGTTTTAAGATAAAATAATTTAAATAAATTTTAGGTCACACAAGTTTTTGTACAGAACAGATTAATAAATTACTTTGTGTTTTCTTGATGGGCATTTATCAAGTTTATACAAGTCCCTACCCTATATCTGTGAATATCTAGGCCGAGAAATGTCAACGTGCACGTCACATACCATATAACCAATTGTGATGCGTTTCGCAAATTTGAATTTCGCTCGCATATTTTGGACTTTTTGATTTAAATTTTTGGAATTAAATACAAACTAAATGAGAAAATATTGGTATAGGTATAATGTCAAGATCATAAAGAATCGGGGATAAAAAAATGTAAATCAAAAAATGTAAAAAATTTAAAATAAAAGTAAATCTAAATTTCTTGCATATTCCCTATTGGCCCTGAATTTGAAAAGTTCTGGTCACACAATTACGGGAACGGTTCGAAAAATAAAACATTTATCCTCCACAATTTCCAAGCCAATTGTTCTCTTGAACAAAATTCAACGATCATTATTATGCTTATGATCATTATTATACGATGCATCATTATGATGCATTGTAGATAATAAAACTACAGATTTTCTCTCTTTTGGAACGTATGTAGTAACGTGAGATTTTTTTGTAAATCTAAAAATCGTTGAAAATTGTTCAAGAGAAAAATTGGCTTGGAAATTGTGGAGGATAAATGTTTTATTTTTCGAACCGCTCCCGCAATAGTGTGACCAGACCTTTTCAAATTCAGGGCCAATAGGGAATATGCAAGAAATTCAGATTTACTTAATTTTTTTATCCCCGATTCT
Source organism: Phosphuga atrata (assembly GCA_944588485.1). Classification (NCBI taxonomy): domain Eukaryota; kingdom Metazoa; phylum Arthropoda; class Insecta; order Coleoptera; family Silphidae; genus Phosphuga; species Phosphuga atrata. The sequence goes on from OX155899.1 coordinate 34,297,978, forward strand.
TTATGATCTTGACATTACACCTATACCATTATTTTCTGATTTAGTTTGTATTTAATTCGAAAAATTTAAATCAAAAAGTCCAAAATATGCGAGCGAAATTCAAATTTGCGAAACGCATCACAATTGGTCATATGGTATGTGACGTGCACGTTGACAATTATCGGCCTCGATATTCACAGATGTAGGTAGGGTGGACTATAGTAAAGTGACCACTTTTTCATTGAGGCAATGCGGGACAAATGGGATGAAATGAGAATTATAATTTAGTTATAAAAGCAGACCAATAATTAAAAATATATATTTTTTCTACTGATATATGTGAAAATGGCATTTTTTCACGGCTTACCCTACATAAAAGTGACATTTTTTCTTTCTAGAGATGAAAATATTTTCACATCTAGAGACGAAAATGAGCATTTTGAATTCATGATTTTCTCAATTAAAACACTAAACTGACCAAATTTGCATGGACTTTCTTATTAATTACATCAATTTCAAAGAAATATTTTATGTACAAACGTAAAACGAGCCTTAAACTATTTAAAAAACCGAAATAAAATTAGGACATTTGATTTGAAAAGTATCACCTTCTATGAGAAAGCAATATGTTACCATGGAAACGACCAAACCAACAATTAAATTTGTATTAACAGTTCTGACAGTTCGCTTCGAATTGGATTTATTAAAGTCGAATTATGGATTCTACAACCGAAATAAGTAGAAAAAATTGCATTTACTACTCGAGATGAAAGTGTTTTTTCTTGGTTCGGTGTGATTTCTAACTCGCTGGCGCTCGTGAGCAAACTCCCACCTCACCAAAAAAACGCCTTTCATCTCTTGCCGTAAAATATACTATTATCTACTCACACACCAAAAAGAACAAATTAATATATAACCAAATCGTGCGTAAAACTCGAATGTAAATCAATTGGAGTTTCATTATTAAACGATTTATGTTTAACATATAGCCTGAACATATAAATATATTTATGTTTATTGTTACTGTGGCAACAACTTGCGTCACTAAACAAAAAACCAGACTTAGTGAAAATAAATTTTCTGACATGCACTCATCGCGATTAAACTACTCGCCTTGGGCTCGTGCTTTGAACTTCGCAACTCATGCACAAAAGTCCTTCTTCGCACACTTATCATAAACTACTATTATTGTATACATTCATTTACTTGTCTATAAATATACAAAAATGTATTTATTATTAATTATTGGTAAGTATAAAAATATTTGTAAAAAACAATAATTTGAACATTATGATTTTTAATTAATTTAAATTTTTGATTTAAAAAAAAAATATCATATTATTTCACGGTGAAATTTTTGATCCGAGAGAATACTGGGATAATCTATTAAAATGTCGCAAATTATTTCTTACGCTTCATATAGATTTTAAAGTTTTAGAATTGGTGAAATCATCCTAAGTTATAGATAATCATACAAACTTAAAACAAACGGAACACAGCCCGAACATATAAACATATTCAGCCTTTCTACAAAAAAAGACTACCAAAACAAATCTCACATGAAATTTCAATTTTTAATGTCACCTAATGACACTTTTTAAATGTCACCTAATGAAAATTTCAGAACAAGGTGCAGAGAAGTCAAAAATGTTTATAATAACTGCATGGAATATCTTTAACAATGAAGGAAATGGAGGAACAATGGAGGATTTTTTATCAAAAAAATGCATTGAGTCACACTGAGAAAAGAAGATTTTATGGGAATATGTGGAAAAATCTTATTTTATATATTACAGTACAATTAAATTAAGAAATGTGGATTTTCTAAAAAGCGGGACATTTTTAAATATCGGCGGGACGCGGGACTGTTCTCCAAAAAGCGGGACTGTCCCGCCAAAATCGGGACGTGTGGTAACTTTAGACTATACACCTCGATAGCGACCACTGAAATATATACTAACTGGAACAAGCGCTGCCTGGCTTGTGCGGGCCGAGAGAGAGCATCACAAGGAGTCTCTCGTATCGCTCTATCTTCGTCTAGTATAAAAAATGATCTGTATGTGTCCTACGTCTATTTTTCCTTGCAAATACAACAGTATTTTACCATTGTCTAAAAAACCGAACAGTATTTTACCATATATAAACTTCGGTTTATAATATGCTCACCGATTGACGATCTCACTCAGTTTCTTGATACAACTCAATACAACTAGCTTTTTAGTCCGACTGTATCACATCCTCCCCACTCTCGACTACACTGTTGGCTAGAAAAGGATGAAGGGAGGTCCTTGGGACCTCTCTCTCCAAGACGCCAGCGCTCGTTCCAGTTAGTATATATTTCGGTGATAGGGACTTATAATTGTGTTTATCTAAGACCACTATTGTAAATGCCCATTATTGTACATACATTATAACACACACAAATGTAACAATCCGCGATTAATGTTATGTAATAATTCAAAAACATCCATGAGCGTTTGGTTTACGCTTCGTTGATTGGTTTAGAGCTGCACGTTGATACTATTTTTAAATATAGTACTCCGTGATTTCCAAACAATCATTAAACGTCGCATCATTCACATATAAACTGTCATTTATTTCGTTTTTTCACGTTTAAATCTAACGAAAACTACAAATAAGTGCTAAATAAAAAGGTAAGTAACCATTATGAATGTATTTCTTTTCATTTCTATCAAGTTAAATAAGGTCGTGTAACAGTTATATATGAAAATACAACTGTTTGTTTATTATAATGTTAATCAGACACATTTTTCTTATTAAACAGAAAGAAATTAGTGTGGTCGTAGATAAAGTATAGTACATGACTCGAGTTGTAATGCAATTACGTACTCGCGGAATTACGCACTACCCGTTACGAGGGTCGTGCGTAACTGTTCCGCTCGCACGTAATATAAAGCTTACAACTCTTGTGACGTAATATACTATTTCTCATTCCGGTACTATACAATATCTATAAAATGTTTTTTTAGCTTTTTCCATTATCGAAATAGCAAATTCAAATTCAAAAACTGCAAATATGCTATGCAACACTAAATGCCATGTGTTATGCCACGTCATCCAAAGCGCGCGATAAATGGGACCGTTCAATCAGGTCAAATTTAATCGGTATTTTATATATATATATATATATATATATATATATATATATATATATATATATATATATATATATATATATAAATTAATTGAAACACTTTCAACAGTATTTATATTTTTTACTATGTTAAAACGAAGTAAAAAGTAAATTAAGCAAATAAAAAAATTGGATGCATATTTCCTATTGTATTCGTACCGTAATATGGAGTTAACCGTAAATATTCACTCTGACACAAATTTAAATTTTCCAAGAAAAGCTGAAATTACACCCTTTGTTTTTATTAAATCCTTGTAACCTTAACCCTAGTCTCCTTGTAACTGCAAGTTAATATCATTAAATATTTTGAACAAATCTGTTCAATACGCGATGTCTGCTTCCAATTGATCAGGCTTTCTTTTAAATCTGGATCTGTACTTTCCAGAAACTGTAAAACTGATTAAAAAAGTGAATAAAATCTTGTTAAACATGCTCCTTTCGACAATCAAAGTACTTCAGTATATAAGAGCAATCGTTGGAAGTCTACATTATTTTCGTCGCACAATAGGGAATATGCAAGTGATTTAAATTTACTTGATTTTTTTATCTCCGATACTTTATGATCTTGACATTACAACTATACCATTATTTTCTCATTTAGTTTGTATTTAATGACATATAACTTAAATCAAAAGTCCAAAATATGCGAGCGAAATTCTAATTTGCGAAACGCATCACCATTGGTCGTAATGGTATGTGACGTGCACGTTGACATTTATCAAAGCCAATGTAGGTACGGTGGACTATACACTTCGATTGGTGTATAGATACAATATACTATACAATATCTATAACATGGTTTTTTTAGCTTTTTCCATTATCGAAATAGCAAATTCTAACTGAAAATCCTTAATGCCTATGCAAATAGGTTATGCAATACTGAATGTCAAGTGGTATGCGACGTCATCCAAAGCGCGCGATAAAGGGAACCGTTCAAACAGGTCCAATTTAATCAATATTTTATATATTATTTTAAAAATTAATTGAAACACTTTCAACAGTATTTATATTTTTTGCTATGTTAAGACAAAGTAAAAAGTGAATTAAGCATATAAAGAAATGGTTGCATATTCCCTATTATGCAAATAAACGGGTATTCAAAGCATTGCTTCTTATATTGTTGACTGCTTTAGTCAAACATTGAAGCGATTGGTGCAAATTATCACTCAATTTTTTCTCTACCAGGTGATGCCGTTAGATGACACAATGAATTGCAGTTGCTCCTGGTATAATTTTTTTAAGATGGATTATAAACCCACGATATCGCAACCACTTATCGCTTACTTATCAATAAGTGGTCACATACCAATTGACATTCAGTATTGCATAGCCTATTTGCATAGGCAGTTAAAGATTTTCAGTTTGAATTTGCTATTTCGATAAAGGAAAAAGCTAAAAAAACATTTTATAAATATTGTATAGTATAATTGTATCTATACACCAATCGAAGTGTATATCTCAATCGTACTGTATATCTCAAAATATACAATTACCAACATGGAAATTCCCCGAGGTAGCATACTTGGTCCGCTACTTTTCATAATATACACAAACGACCTCCCCAATAACATAATTAACGAAAACCATATCATGATAAATTATGCCGACGACACAAGTATACTATCGATAAACAAAACCATTGTAGACATTTCACCTAACCAGTGGCGGCTCGCCTATAAGGGCTGCAGTGCTGCAGCCCTCCCGCCAAAATGAAAACATTTTTTTAATTATTATAAACTATTCCATTAGTGTACAATTATTTTACAAAAACATATTTTTCCGTTCGTAGTATATTTTTTTTTTAATTGTAGGTAATAAATAACTCGATAGGCGCTCTGTATGTGTGTATTGTGTAATATAGTGCGGTTGTATATTCATATCTCGAGCTGCAGTCAGTGCAGACCGAGTCTCGCCGCGTAGTTAGTGTATTGAGCTGGTTACCCCCACCCGCGATATATGTTTTTGTAATATGTATATTGTGGGCTGCAGTCCGCACTCTGTATTTTAGGCATTTTATGAGTTTGTTTCTAAGAACTCGAGTTTCGGCAACGGCAAAGAACCTTAAGTGGACAATTAATTTTTGGAAAATTGAAAAGTGGACAATTTAAAACAAGGTATTAATAGATAAGTAGTTCTTAGCTATACACAAAGAAAGTAATATCGTTTTTGTAATATGTATATCGTGTGCTGCAAACATTGCAGTCCGCACTCTGTATTTTAGGCATTTTATGAGTTTGTTTCTAAGAACTCGAGTTTCGGCAACGGCAAAGAACCTTAAGTGGACAATTAATTGGTGGACAATTGAAAAGTGGACAATTTGAAACAAAGTATTAATAGATAAGTAGTTCTTAGGTTAGGTTAGGTTATACACAAAGAAAGTAATGAAAAAAGAAATAAATAAAAGAATAAAAAATAAATAAAGAAATAAATAAAGAATAAAAAAATAATAAAAAATAAATTGCGATCGTTGTTTTTGAATTTAATTATTGAATTTAATTTTAATTACATTTTTATAGAAATGAAGGAAGCAAAAAATTCAGTTATGCATTTGCAAAAGATTAACTTTGTACAACTTGAATTTCAAGAAAAAATTGAAATTAAATCATTAGGACTCCAGATTTAAATATTTGTCTAGTGTCACAAAGTCGTTCAAATAATTATGACCGAAAATTTAATTTCAACATTTATATGAAGCATAATTGGTTAACAGGTTGTCACAGAATTAAAAAATTCAATATGTTTCTGTATGTGTTTTATAAATTTTATTATTTATAGTTTATTTATTAATTATTGCAATGAAAATGCGGGTTTTTCAACTCGTAGAAATACTTTTTATTACATTTTTTTACAGCCCTTCCACAAACATCATCCACGAGCCGCCACTACACCTAACACTGATCTAATCATGAATACAGTCTTGGTTGTCATGAACACTTGATTGTCATGAATACAGTCTTGGTTTATAAGAAATAAACTTATAATTAATAAAAATAAAACAAATCGGTTTCAAAACAAAACGCAGATCAATCAATTACCCTGAAAACATAATTATGGGCAACGAAAATATACCAATATTTAATTGATGCAATTTGATGGAATTGATGGAATTTATATTGATGGTACTCTTGACTGGACACCTCATATAACAAAATTATCGTCTAAACTGACCCGAGGATTATATGCCCTTAGGATACTCAGAGGTTATTTAGATACAGAGGCTCTTAAGATGGTATATTTTGCAAATTTTCACAGCCATCTGCGCTATGGTATTATCCTTTGGGGAAATGGAACACATTGGCAAACAATATTTAAACTACAGAAGCAAGCCCTAAGCATATTATCTAAATTAAGTTTTAACGATTCATGTAGGTGAAAGTTTCGTAGAGCTAAAATACTAACAACAGGAAAATTTATATATGAGAATATACTTTTCCTAGTTAAATATAGATACCTGTTTAAAGAGTACCTAAAAAGTTATGATAAAGCGACCAGAAACAAAAACGAAACATATACACACCCTCATCATAAACTTACTTTAACGGAAAGGAATCCTCCATACATAAATATAAAACTATACAACGGATTGCCCAAAGAATTAAAAGGAATATCCGACAAAGATGTATTTAACACGGAATTATACAGTTTCCTTAATAATTTGGAACCGTACAACCTTCAAGAATATTTCGACAATAGCAAGAGAAGTTTTTGAATGTCTTGGTAGTCAAATTATGTCTTTTAGATTATACCTAATTATTTTACTTAGTTTCATATAGAATCTATATTAATCATTTTCATTTTGTTGTTTGTATTCTGTACGTTATGAATTTTTATAGTGACACATTTCATTTAGACCTACTTTGTATTGGTGCTTATATAGTGCAATAAATTAATTTTGATTTGATTTGATATCGCCCGAACATAGCAGAAGCTTCATCTGTTGCCCCCGAAATAATGTTTGTAAATGGAATCGATTTTTTCTAAAAAAAATCACTCACGACATTAAATATTGATTCGCCTTTAGTGTCCGTCTCCAAAGTTTTCGCGAATAGCAGCTCTCCATCGATTTCTTCGTCCATAACAAATCGAACATATGCCAATAATAATGCTTCATTACCAGGTAAAGTTGACTCATCTAATTAGAAAAATGAGTTGTTTGCAGATAATTAGACAAAATGACTTCAATATCAGAGCTCATTTCATCAATACGTCTTCGTACAGTGTTGTTACTTAAAGGAATTCTTTTGAATACGTCAAATGCAGGTTTCTGAAGAACACTTTCAACAGCCTGTAAAATTAACTATTCTCGCAAGGTGTGCTGTTATGCAGATTTAGCTATAAACAATGAGATAATTGCACGATAAGTGCACGGTGGATGTTTTTTCATATTTTTCCTTCAATGTTTGAAGATATTTTAAATCTGTACTTATTTGATCTTAGATAATCTTCGAGCTTCCATGGTTTTAAAGAGTCATTGCTCAAAACTTTATTGCATAAAGTGTATATGCGCAATCGTCATAAAGGGCATATGCGCAGTCTGGCTTTAAGGAAGAAAACCAAATTTCAAATAAGCAATAATGTACTGTCGACATTTCTTCTTAGATTCATCCATGTTTCGTACCTACCAGTTACCTACCTACCAGTAAAGAAAAAAATGTTTGTCTTAGTAATCTTAAGGCGATTTTAACAGGATATGGCTACGTAACAGAATAGAATAGGACTAATTAATTATTGCAATGAAAAAAACAAAATGCCGGCGGCAAAACAGATTTTAATTATTAAATCAAGATCTCACTGAGACAACTTCAAGGCGTCGCGGAACTATTAGTGATCTTAGCATGGTGCTGTTGTTTGAACTTTCTTCGGTAATTTTCACCAGCCAGTTCTTAAGTAACTGGCTGTTGTAACTGTCATACCTTGACTGACTGTGTATATCGGAGGTGCTAGTATTTATGCTCCCTTTAGGTATCCGGGCCCGTTCTGTTGAGGATTGTTTTCTTCTCTCCGGTTGTACACTATCCCTTTTTGGATTTGTATCGTTAGTTGGATTACCGGGAAAGAATCCTGTCATAAAACGTCCAACAGAATACCCGCTGGTGTATGACTGGTTTAAAAATTGTTCGAGGATTGTAGTAACAATCCTATCATAAAATATGAAGAATCATAAGAATCATTTTTAGAAATTGCTAGGGGATTATAGTAATGACCCTGTCTTATATTGATTATATTGAAAGTCGTCTCAATCGACGATTTTTCACCGAAATACAGCCTGTCAAAAATCACAGAAAAATTTGGATTTTTGTTTGCCCCCTTAATTTATTGGAGTAGTTTATGACCTGCTTACATTGACAGGTAAAGCCATGCTAACATTTTTGTTCTTTAATACCGAAACCAGATAAATTTTCGTGGACCCCCATTTACAACTTGTGGATCGCCTTTTTTTCTCCACGCCAACGTAGACCCCCGTGGAATCTGCCTGGGGGCTTGATGGTTAAAAATTGATTATCTTGAATTTATATTATTACTATATTCAATCATTTTTACTTTATTTAATTTCAAAATTATTTCAGGGCAAGACTATATAAACAAGATTGGACAGGACTAGACAAAACTGCTCAAGGCTAAACAAGACTAGACAAGGCTAAACAATTGTAGACAAGACTGGTTAGAATCGGATAGAGACGTTTTAGTTAAACAGACATTATATTCTTTTGATGAATTCTTTAGTTTACATCTGGGATTAGTATTTTTTTTTTGACAATGCATATATGTATCTTGTACATTCAATATGTAATAAATTATTTTGATTTGGATAAGAACGGATAAGGCTAGAATAGATTGGACAAGGTTAAACAAGACTGGACAAGATTAGACGAGAGCACAAATGAGTGGATAGGATTCGATACGAATAGGTAGGACTGAACCAGACTAGACAATTACACAAAACTAAAAAATGTTAGATACGGCTAAAATCACGTTGTAAGGTATGATGTAGTGTTTATCAACTACATCATAATTATCATTATTTTATTTTGTCGTGTCATTCATGAAGCAATTGTAATTTTGCATTTTTTTTGTATCTGCAATTGCAATTTCTTCTATGGAGAAATCCATTCCCGGGTTATTGTGCAGAAATTATGGTAAAAACGTGTACATTTATTGAGCAAATAAAAATGGTTTCCATTCGAAAGGTTAGGCGTTAGTAGGACGTCGCGGTTTGAAGTTTTTTCTTTCTTTCAGAATAATCGAGGGGAAAGTTTCTAATTTACAGATCAGTTTAAATGTTAAATTGAATATAATGTTTGCAAATGGCTTCTGAAGATTTTCTAGATATAGTGACAAGACAAGATGATCTTGGCTTATCTAGAGTGTTCCATCTAGGTTTGTAAATAAGTTCAACAAATAAATAATTATAAGTACTAACTTTTAGTATATTTAGGTCAAGATTTATCTTATAGCAATAATCAATATATCTGGAAACCTATCCACATATTACCAGGCAATTATGAAACTATAATTAATTTTATTGACTGACTGACATAATACTAATTACTTTGCGAAATTTAGGACAATAACACAAGATAAATTAGATTAATCCATAAGTTTAAACTCCAAAAAGTAATAGTTATTAACAAGTAATAGTTGGAATCGCAAGTGATTTATATCCGATAATTCAACTAAATATGATATCTGAAAGTTTAATTATATATTTTATACTATATATTATAATTTATAACAATTAGTTCCGTTTAATATCTTTCAATACACAGGGTGTTAGGTAAACATGCGGCAAAAATTCAAGGGGATTTTAAATTCCTTGGTCTATTCTAAGAATATTTAGTCTAAGATCGAAGATACAGGGTGAAAAAAAAATTCGATAGTAATAACATTTTATTATCAAAAAGTACTTGTAAAGTTGGTCAATCTACAATAAATGTTCCAAATGGCTTTCTCCAGCCTCGATGCAAGCATTCAATCTTCTCGTCATTGAGTGCCGAACTCTTTCAGACACACTAGGCTTGTTTATAATTGAGTTACACCCTGCAATTATTCTATTTCACAATTCGTTCAAATTCTTCACTGGATTAGTGCCTTCAGATAGCCCCATAAGAAATAATCTAGGGAGTTAAGACCTTGCGTGTAGGCCAACTCGACCAATCCAGCGACCTCCGTATGTTGCTGTTAAAAAATTACGAGCAACCAAACTGAACTGTGTGGCACCTTCAGGTATCAGGTGCATCATCGTGCATAAACCACATTGCAATTCTTGTCGCCAATGGTACATCCTGCAGAAACTATGGCAGTGTTTCTTCAAAAAAGTTGCCATACATCTCGCCAGTAAGTCTTGCTGGTAGAAATGCCGGTCCAATTAGTTACCCACAATTCCAACCCAAACATTCACGAAGAATTCATGTTGAATCTTCACATACCTCATGTGGATTTTCATCTGCACACACATGGCTGTTAAGAAAATTCTTTATTGCATTTCTTCAGCAACTGGCTTCATCCGTTTAAAGAATCTGTGTCAGGAATTCAGCGATTAGAACTAATGTTTGCAACAGCCATTGACATAACGCAATACGTGGACGATACGGTACTTCTTCTTGCTCTATCACATCCAACATATTCTGTTCCAGTTGTACCGCTCTTCTTCTTCTTCTTCCTTCTTGATTTAGGCGAATCGCCTGTTTATTCTTCGTCAACTTGCCTATTGCTCTTCATTCATGTTGTCGCTCCATCTCTTTCGAGGACGCCCTACGCTCCTGCGCCCCCGTGGTAATTTATCACGAGTAATTTTTGCTATTCTCCTGTCGTCCATCCTATTTATGTGTTAATTCCACTCTTTTTTTCTGTTGGATACCCAGCCATTAATGTCTTCTAATCCACATGTATTTCGTATACTTTCACTTCTTTTCCTGTTTAAAAGTGTTTTACCAGTAATTCTGCGAAGTACTCTCATTTCGGTTGTTTCTAATAGTCGTTTAGTTTTCGATGTTTCTGGTCTAGTTTCTGCCGTATGTGTTATGATGGGTCTTATTGTTGTTTTATAGATTCTAATCTTGGCCTCAATTCCTATGTTTTTATTGCACCATATTGTACTATTCAAACACCCTGCTATTCTTGTTGCTTTAGTTGTTTATTCTCTTACTTCTGCCTTAACATCGCCAAAGCCCGAGAGTTCCACGCCAAGATACTTAAATTTCATCTCTTGCTGAATAACTTCTCCATCCACCTCCAATTTATATCTCAATTGTGTTTTTGATGTTGTCATACACATCAAATGTGTGTGGAGTTGAGTGTATGAGTGTAGGAGTCCCTGTAAGTCGTATTCGTTCTCTGCTATCAGCACGGCGTCGTCGGCATAGCACAACATTCTTACCTCTTCATCTCCCATTTTATATCCTCTCAACAAGCGAACCTTCTGTATAATCTCGTCCATGATGATGTTGAAGAGAACGGGCTTAATGAATCCCCTAGACGAATACCGCCATCAACTGGTATTTGTTCGTTGAGCTCTCCGTCTAACTTTGCCTGTATTTGGTTTGTTGCATATATGTCCTCTATAGTTTTTATCAGGTTGTATGGGATTTGCCTGTTGTAAAAAAGGTGTGAAACATCTTTTAGTTGAACGCGGTCGAAGGTTTTGGTAAGGTCGATGAAACATATGTAGGCTGGCTTATTGTATTCGATCGACTTTTCTGTTACTTGTCTTATGACAAAAACGGCTTCCGTGCAAGACTTTCCCGACCTAAATCCCTGCTGTTCATCCTCCAGCGGAGGGAGGCTGTTAATTTTGTTCCTTATTACTTTTGTTGTCAATTTCAATGTGGTGCTCAAGAGGTTTATTCCTCTGTAGTTCGAAGATATTTTCTTATCCCCCTTTTTGAACAGAAGGATAGTGGTGCTGATCCACCATTCATCTGAGATTTTGTGGTAATAGAGAATCTTTCTAATAAGGGTTGTCAATTCTTTTGTGAGTTTCTGTCCGCCGTATTTGAACAGTTCATTCGTTATTCCGTTTTGTCCAGCGCTTTTTCTGTTTTTTAGCTTTTGCAGTGTCAGTTGCACGTCGGGTGTATCAATTTGGGAATTTTCATTGATAATTATTTCTGGTGTGTCCAGTTCCTCTTCTATGTTTTCTGCTTTATATAGGTCAGTTAAGTAGTTGACCCAGTCAACCTTTGTTTATGTGAGTCGTTTCAAATAACTCATTGACGTCTCATCTCTGTGATCTGATTAATCGCCATATTTGTTTTTGAAGTACATAGAAGTCGTTTTCCATGCGTTTTGAAAAAATTTCACAGTACTGAGTTTTGATCAGTTTTACTAATTCTTTTGTTTCGTTCCTGATCCGTCGATACTCGTTGTATGATTGTGGTGTTCCTAATGTTCGGTATGTGAGGTAAGCTTGTTTCTTCTCCTTGTATTTTTCTTTGACTTCTGGACGGAACCATGGGGTTTTATTTGTATTTATATGGTTCTTACTGTTATTAATCTTCTTGGCCCTCCATTTCGTTTCAATGTGCCTGCTTCACGAAGACACCAATGAATGTTTTCGAAGATTTTTCGGACGGGGATATTACGGCTAGGAAACCCTTCAATGAACAATCGTCTAGCTTGTAGTGAATTGCCATAAGCAAGTCCATACATGAAATGCAGTCAAATGTAGACATCTCGGCGTTCGTATACATGGTAGAGGACTTACCATGGGACACTAACTATTAAAGACACAGTAAACATCCAAACGTCACACAATGTAAATAACTGCAACCGATACAGGTGTTGATCACTGATGAGAAGCATTCAAATGAAATCCACGTGTTCATTTGTAGATAAAACAGCCGTTCCAAGTTATCGACAACAATTTTTTGTACTTGGTAAACTCATTATTTTTTGTACTTGATAAACTCATTGCCGTACGTGGTATACTTTTATTTACATTAATGATTTCAAAAAATATCGAATATGGTTGTCTCATATTTTGTTCACCCTGTATCTTCGAAACACATGGGTTTTTCAGATATCTCCATGGGACAAAATATTCTAAGTATAGGCCAAGGAACAACAACTTGAATGTTTGCCGCATGTTTACGTATCACTCTGTATAGTAAGATCGTTTTAGGCGAGTCGATATTGTATAAGGTTGAAATAAATAAAGCTATTCATTTATATACGTTCCTTCAATTACATAATATAATAGTATTTTCCTTTAAGCCGAATGCAATATTTCATTGTGAGATTTATGTTATAAATTGCATACATTGATATAATTAGTTTTATACGTGTAGCTTATTAATTTTAAACCGACTGAACTGACAAATTAACTAATATTTGTAAATTGAAACAATATGTAATCTTTGTTTGAAATAGTGCTTATTGTTTCATTAGTTTTGATAGCGAAATAACTTCTAGAAAGACTGGACAAGACAAGACTAGATAAGATGTGTTAAATTAATTTAAAATCAAATTTTATTTTTGTTGCAAGCATGATTCACAAAATCTTGTTATCGTGTGTATGGAGATATTCAAGGAAAAACAAAATTCTGTCGAAAGTGTGAAAGTCCTGGAATATGATGAATGAAAGTACGCACTTTAGCATGCGTGAATCCTATACACACGTTAATAATTTAACACGAGACACGCTTTTTTGTACGAAGTGAGGGAAAGTGCACAGAAGATTCAAGGTAGTAATAAATTAAACTTAATAAAGGTGGAACACAGCCTGAATATATAAGTATATTCAACCTTTCCGGAGCTCTATAACACAATTGAGTCTTTGTAGGACTACCAAGACAAATCTCATGTAAAATTTGCTAGCTCTTTTCTAGCGTTCAGTCCAACGTTGTTGCACTCAACGAAAAATAACATTGTTTTTTTAAAGATCATGTCTTTCTCTTAACTTAAGTAGATAGCGATCTGCAGACGCGTTTCTAGATTTATCCCTCCTCAGTGCAGCTTTGATTTTTAGGAATAATAATTTGTAAACCACTTACTTGAAACCCAAGTGGATGACTGGGGTTAGATATTTTTAATTTGACATTTCGTGAGAGAGACATGAACTCATGAGGGAGGAAGTGACCACACGTCCTGATTTGGCGAGACAGTACCGCTTTTTGGAGGACAGTCACGCGTACCGCCGTTTTTAAAAAAATTCCGCTTTTTAGAAAGCGCTTTTTAATTATCTTTCACGCTTTTTAAATATCTGCACTTCTTTTTTAAATGTATTGTAATATAGTAGTATAATATAAGATTTTTCCATGAAATCATCATTTTTTCAATGAAATTTTTTAATATCCTCCAATTTTTCATCATATCACATCATATCCTCACATTCTTCAAGATATTCCAAGCAGTTATTTAAAAAATTGCTGACTTCTTTCAGAAAATCCGGTCGTTTAATGGCACCTTGTTCTGAAATTTTCATTAGGTGACATTAAAGAAGGAGATTTTATGGGAAAACGTGTAAAAATCTTTTAAATATACAGTATAACCTTGATAATCCGATACATATGGGACCATACAACCGCCGGATTATAAAAAAAAATTACGGATTATCGGGATTAAAACAAAAGAATTTTACATATGTTATGTACAATTGTATTTCAGAAAGAATAAAATATGTATCTATATATGTAAATGTGACATACAAAAAAATATATACAAACTTAGAAAAGTTAATAAGACAACTGTAGAGTGAAGTTAGCTTGGTCAGAATCGTCAATCAAGTTTTTAGTGTTAAAAGCAGGTTGTGTTGTTTTTGACTTTATTTCCTCTGTGGGCGAGGTTTGTATCCGGCGCGGGGCAACGTAAAGAAAAGACACTTGTTTCTTCAGAGCGCAGGATTATTAAATGTGATCGATTAACCAACCGCCGGATTATCAAGATTATACTGTATTAGTAACCATTTTCCGAAAAATAATATTTGCGAAAATGATGTTTTTTGATCAATGTTATTGGTAAAAAGATACGTTACTGATGAAAAAATTAAATGTTGGTGGTCTGTAAATGTGGAAACAGACAAAAAATAACTAGGTCCAGTTTTGCTTCATTTTAAACAGAATAATATTCCTTATCAAAATATTTTGAAAATTGTAGAATACTGTCCCTTCCAGGAACAAATGCAGCAACAAAAAGTGTTTTTTCTAGTATCAATATTTTCTAGTATCAAACTTTCATAAAATCTATATTAAGCGTAAAAAATAATTTGACCAATTCAAGTGAGAAATTTCACATTTTAATAAATGGTCAAAACGGATGAAAAATTTGACCGTGAAAGAAAATCATAATTTTTTAGTAAAATTTTTTTTACTTTAAGTTAAAAATGTAAATTAATTAAAAATCATAATGTTCAAATTATTGTTTATTAGAAATATTTTTATAATTACCAATAATTAATAATAAATACATTTTTGAATATTTATAGACAAGTATATGAATGTATACAATAATAGTAGTTTATGATACAAGTGTGTGAAGAAGGGCTTTTGTCCATTGGAGGCGCAATAGCCTTTCCACACGTGTTTCATACATTATTTTATCTACGAAGCATGTTAAAATATTGTTGAATCTACAAAGAAATAATTCTTTCTTAAGGGCGGCCCACACGCAACGGAAAACCCGAAGGCATGCTTTGAGGCGCCTTGAGGAAAGCCTCTATGTGTGTATGGAGAATTTTGTTGAGGTATTCCTGCGGACCCGACGCCTTGAGGCCGGAAATATCAATACAAAATCTCATTCGTTTTGTCTCTCATCTCTGCGCCGGAAGGCGGATCGGTCTGTGTGGAGGGGTGGGAGGTGCGCCTCGAGGCGATTCAAGTGATTCGATTCTTGAATTTGTTTCAATCATATAGTTTTCTTTTGAAGTTAGAATCTCGTAAAATCATGGCCCGTGCTAAACAAAATAAAGAAGAATTTCTAGCTCTATTCAGAGTTTTGCCGTGCTTGGGGCAAACTACATCAAAAGAGTACCATGACCGGACAAAAAAGGAAGCTGCACACCAAACATTATTAGAAAAAATGAAAGAAGTTGAGCCTCTAGCTAACAGAGATTGCGTAATAAAAAATAATAATAATACGCGTAGCAGTTTTCGTAAAGAATTAAAAAAGATCAAAGAATCTATAAGAACAGGCAGTGGTGCAGACGAGGTATACCGACCAAAATTGTGGTATTTTGAACATTTAGAAACAGAAACTGCTCGACCCTCTTGCTCCAATATAGAAGAATCGAGAATGAGGTAAGTAAAAATAACTCATCAATGATACTTATTACTTTATTAAGTATTTACAACCAGTAGATACCTAAATGGAAAATTAATAACATTCATTCAACTACACCTGTATTTTGGGATAAAAACATTTTCCTCCGAATAAGATAGTTATTAGTTAATTAGGCACATTAATTAATGACAGCCTAAAAATTTATATTTACTGTCTAGACAAACAGTTTAGTATTGTAAAAATTGTTAATTAATTGCCGTTAATGTAGTTTATTCAAGTTTTATCCAAGGTACTGCAACTTCGTTTACGAAGTAAGTCATAAAAGCTTCTCGGGCATTTTTGGCAATGCTCGTGGTATTTCCAACGTTTCTGCGTTCTAAGCGTTCCATAGAAGCAACAGGTGGTTGAAATCCCGTAGTCACAGTCCCTTCGTCAGTATTCATACGATCAAACCATTCAGGAGGTGCATACCGATTCGGCACGCATTTCATTAAAAAATTATGCAAGCAACAACACGCCATGACTACAGAATCAATGTTATTCAATTCCAAATTTATAGCTGTATGAAATATACGGAATCGAGATGCCAAAATTCCAAATACGTTCTCAACTATAAGTCTTGCTCGCGATGTGCGATAGTTGAATATTATTCTTTCCTCGGAAGATGCATCTGCTAGCCGAAAAGGTTTTATCATGTCTGGTCTCAAAGGAAAGGCATCGTCGGCTACAAAGACATATGGTAAATTTGTAGTAGTGTTTCGGACATTATCTTCAGCCGGGCTATTTAATTGATTTCTTTCAAGTTTTCAAAGAAAGTTGTATTTTGTAGCACTGCTCCATCTGAGATTCTGCCGTTGGTTCCAAAATCACATAGAATAAACTGATAATTTGCAAAAAATGTTGCAAATGTTTTACGCGATGTCTTGGCGCCACAACGAATCTTGGCCGAGAAATTTATAAATGACGTGCTGTTTCATGCTCAAATGGGCACTTTGACAAGTTCCCATATGTTAACTCAAGTGCCACAATTCCCATTGCCGCAACACTACGAGGGTCCTTCTGCAGTTCAAAGTGCCTCTCCCAAGTCTATTGGCGTTCCAAATTTTGCAGCTCGTAATTCATATTGCAACTGCAATCTAACAACAATGCCACAACAAGAAGAAAGACTGCCACAGAAACCCCCCGTGTATCATCAGCTCATACAATCCACTGGTGCACCCAATGAACTGTTACTATTAAACGATTCAACTGAAGGGATTACGGTATCCCAGTTTGTTTCCGCATTCCACCCTGAAGATGGTTAATAATTAGAAACTATCAGTTTTATACATTTCAATACTTGTAAGTTTTATACATTTCTATACTTGTACTTTCTTTGAAATAAAATAATGTTTGAATAATAAATGAGCTTTACTTTAAACTGAGAGCCTGTGGTGATATCGCAGAAGAAAATTTAAAATCTTCGTAGCACCTTCCAGTAGCCAGAAATCGTAATGTTGCACTCAATCTTTCATGAGGTGAAATTGCTGTCCTCATTATGGTGTCCTTTTTCTGAATTATCGGTGTCACCAATGTTAAGAGCCTAAAAGTTAGGTGTCCTCATCCATCCGCAAATAATTGTGCCAATCTTTCGGACTGAACCTCAGTTCTTTTAATAAATTTACATGAGAGTAAACTTTCCTTTTCTGTAACCAGTCTTTAGTCCATAACTTTCGCTTCACTTTTTTCATTACTTTTGATAGCTAACAGTAAACCAACAACAGCAAGAGCATCATCTGTTGACGCCATTGCGCCAACACACAAACTAGAGTGCCTCTAGGCTGGCCTTAAAAGGATGGTGTCCAGGCGGGCCTTCGGTTTTTCCGTTGAGTGTGGAGACCCCCCCTTTTTTAGGTTCGCCTCAAGGCCTGGCGCCTCAAGGCATGCCTTCGGGTTTTCCGTTGCGTGTGGGTAAAAAAATTGTATTGTAAAAATTGTAATTTTGACAGACAACACACTTCAAATCACTATAAGATTACAAACACAATAAGGTTAGAACGTTCACCGCCTCTAGTTATGGTAAGTTTAAGTTATATTAGAGCCAGATAAATCCAGACTGAGAGGCCGAGAATTCTTGATTCCAAATTCCAAATAATTGATTCCAAATAAGAATCAATTTTCATACACGTCAGAAAATTCACTAATTCAACATTCATTAATTTCACTACGTCTATGTTTTTTGTTTAGTAACGCAAGTTGTTGCCATAGTAACAATAAATTTCGATATCGTTTAATAATGAAACTCCATTTGATTTAAATTGACTTTTACAACCGATTTGGATACTTTTACATACGATTATAATAATACCATAAATGGCAATAATTTGGTGTGAGTAGATAAAATATATATTTTTGAATTATTGGTCTGCTTTCATAACTACATTATAATTCTCATTTCTTCCCATTTGTCCCGCTTTGTCTCAATGAAAATGTGGTCACTTTATGAGAGAGGCATGTTTCAAGTAAGTTGTTTACAAATTATTATTCATAAAAGAGAAAGTGCAAAGATTTATCTTTCATCAGTTCAAAGCTGCACTGATGAAAGATAAATCTCGAAATGCATCTGCAGATGGCTATCCACTTAACTTAATAGAATGACATTATCTTAAAAAACTATGTTATTTTTCTGGTTTTCGTTGAGTGCCACGAAGGTGGACTGAAAGTTAGTAAATAGCTGGCAAATTTCACATGATATTTGTTTTGGTAGTCCTAAAAAGACTTAATAGTGTTATAGAGCTCCGGAAAGGTTGAATATATTTATATATTCAGGCTGTGTTCCGACTTGATTCAGTTTATACGATTGTCTATAATGTAGTATGGATTTACCTATATCAGAAATAAATTAATTGCAGACTGTCATGAACATATAAAAACGTTCAATAGAAATTCAAACTTTTTAAAACTCTATCGAGGTAAAATGATTCCAAACAGTTTCCGCTATTAAATAACTGTAACAGTAACCAGAAACATTTTTGGAAATATAAAAATTAAGTTACTAAATTAGTACTAACAAGTGAATTTCATATACTAACCTTCAGACGAATCTCTCGCTTTCTCAATCCGAAGATTGGTTGGCAGCAATTCTTCTCCTCCACTCCTCTCTGTTCTCTGATAGTCTTTTCAATTTTTCATATGATTTTACTCCTATATCTACTTGAATTTGTTTCATGTATTGTAATCTGGGTCTTCCTCTGCCTCTTTTGCCTCCATAACATTGATTATAAAATCATTGTGCCTATACAGATGTCCTATTAACTGGTCTCTTCTTCTCATTATTGTTTTTAATAGGACTCTTTTTTCATCAACTCTTCTAAGAACTTCTTCATTTGTCAGCCTTGCCGTCCACAAGATTTTCTGCATTCTCCTCCAACACCACATTTCATATGCTTCTAGTCTTCTCTTATCGCATGTACCAAGTGTTAAAGTTTCTGAGCCGTACAATGCCACACTCCAGACATAGCATTTTATAAATGCTTTTTTGGTGTCTGCATTTAAGTTCCTTGTGTTATGAATCGTGTTGCGGATTCGGGAATGTGGTGTGGTGTGGGACTTAACAGCCTGTTTACATTCCTTAATTGCCTCCTCAATATACAAGTTGAATAGTACTGGTGATAAATTGCATCCTTGGCGTACTCCAACTTCAGACGAATATTCAAATGAAATATGTGTATGTTTAAAGTCAACGACAAACTCATTTTTTTACAGAAAATGTAAACAAGACGCTAAATTTCCCAACTTGAAACAACTGCATGGGAATGTGTATTGCATACCTACATCTCCGCAGAGATAGGTAGTTCCATCTCTGCGAATCTCTTCTTGAAACTGAAAATTGTTAAATTGAGGAATCGTAATAAACAGACGCAAATAGAATCAATCGACTGAATATCATGTAAATTAATTTGTCAGATTATATTTAAAGTTTGTCTTATAATTATGTTCATTTTAATAAACGATTTAAATTGTAGTTTGTTTTATATTTGCATTGATTATATAAAATGCATAAATTAAATGAAACAAAATGTAATACGGCAATTAATTTTCGCTTTGTTTGTTGCCTATAATTAATAGTCATTAGAATTAGATTTTTGAGTCTAAAGGTACGT
Organism: Phosphuga atrata; assembly: GCA_944588485.1. Classification (NCBI taxonomy): domain Eukaryota; kingdom Metazoa; phylum Arthropoda; class Insecta; order Coleoptera; family Silphidae; genus Phosphuga; species Phosphuga atrata. The sequence continues at coordinate 34,318,468 of OX155899.1, forward strand.
TTACACTGGTACAATCTATGAGAAATTGTGTGAGAAATAATTGTGAGGTTTCATCAACAAGTGTGCGCATAAAATCCATAAAACATATTGATAAACGTGGCTGCGTTTACATTTCTTCAACAAGCTCATAAACAAGTCAAATTGTTTTAGTTGATTATGTTATTATACAAAATATTTTTATTATTTTACATGGGTGGTCCCTTTAGGAGAACAAGAAGCTTTATCTATGATTTCGCTTGCGGAGGATTCAGGATGCTTTCATCTGTTCACTAAAGATTGTCTTCCTTTCTTCCATCCACTTGATACCTGATCTTTTCGATTTTTCATTTTCTGAAATGAAAAATCTCCCACTTGTCAATTTTTCCTTTGTAGGGGAACCCGGGGTAGAACGGGGTTCGGGGCGGAATGAAGTTCGACGTTTTTCAGTGTCAAGGAGCGCCTCCTGCCAGCGAGCGGCAATAAGTAAAACTAGAACAACCTGTTAATGCTCAACTACGGCAGCCATTTTAGTGTGGTTTTTATGAGCGTTCGTGCTTTAGATTTTCATTTTTTTCATTTTTTACTCCTGTATTATAACTTTTAATGATTTTATAACTACGGTAAGGTATAAATACTTGTTTACATTACAACTATAATTACTACATGCTTGAAGTACGTTTAATTGTCTTTCGTTTCGTGTAGTTAAATGTTTGTTTACGTATCTTCCTCGAGTTACTTGAACTGCCTAACCTCAATCGTGTTCCCGGGGCGGAACGGGTGGGGCGAAATGGGATACCTTATTCTTTCGATTTCAAATTTCAGATGGTTCGAAATTATAAGAAAAAAACAACTAGGCAATCGTTTCGTTGCTTTGTCTACCACCACATTGCTCTCACAGGATTCAGCCTCTTGATGTTTCTTTTATGAAGCCTTTAAGTCTTCATTACAGCAATGAGCTTCGAAAATGGCTACAAAGCCGTAACTCTATTTCAAATATCAACGCTTTTTGGATCAGCTTTTATCCAAAGCGCAACAATGAAAACAGCTATCAATGATTTCAAAGCTACAGGAATATGGCCAACTGACAAATCCATATTCAACGACGACGATTTTCTCCCAGCAAGCACAACTAACATCAGACTTGGTAGTCCTTCAAGTGAAGAGGTGATCGTATCTGGAGCCGAACCGTCAGAATTGCCTTCGTGTAGCACACCGGCTGACGAGAATTCAGCCAACTCTAATGATTACACGCCGGCTAAGAAGTTCCGATTTAATGAGTCAAGTCTTGCCACTCCTGGGTGCTCTTGGATGACAACATCTAACATGACCTCTTCATTTCATGTTTCACCTGAAATTCTTATGCCAATTCCAAAAGTTATAGACAGCTCGAAAAGGAAGAATCGGAAGAGGGGGAAGACCGCTGTCTTAACAGATTCCCCATACAAAAAAGAGTTAGAAGTCACTATTAAGGATAAAGACGGGAAAAAGTTAGCCAAAGAAGAGAGAGCAAGAAAAAAACTATTTAAGAAAGAGAATAAAATTAAGAATGTAATAACCAAAGGAAAGTGCCTGAAGATAAGTGGAAAAAATAAGGAGCTGAAGAGAGAATAACCAAAGGAAAGTGCCTTTATGGTCACTTAAAACTAAATAAATAGAGCTAACTTTTGTTTCTGCTACTTTTTGTTACTTTTCCTTACCACCCCGTTCTGCCCCACTACCGGGGCAGAACGGGGCAAATGACATATTTTTCTATTTTTGAAAAAAATATATTGTTTTTTTCTTTTCTTACAATATCATTATATTTTTGAGATTATTACAGTATAATCTGTTCATAGAAAAATTTTATTCTCTCTTAATTAACCCTTTCGTATTTTAAAAACGTATTTTCAACTTGGTACCCCGTTCTGCCCCGGGTTCCCCTATATGTGTCGGTCCGAAATTTCTTCTGGTTGGATTTGAGCATTTCTCATGTCTGCTTTTACTTGTTGTATACAAGGGAAAGTCTTTAGTTTGTCAACTCTTTCGAGAATTTGGCGGGTTAACCTGGTATCAGGAAGTCTCGTAACATATCCATACAATTTTAACTTTCTTTTCGTGAGGTCTGTTACAATATTATATACTTTTTCTGTGGGTTTCCGTGATTGTAGGCGGTAACCATCTTCAGAATGTCTTGGTCCTAAGATTTTCCTTATGATTTTTCGCTCTTCATTTAGGATATTCTCGGGCTCGCCTTTTTTATTAAGCGCAAGAGTTTCTCCTGCATATAGGTATTCAGGTTTAATTACAGTATTGTAATGTTTAATCTTAACATGGAGCGACATACATTTTTCGTTGAAAATTTCTCTTGTTCTCCCATATGCTCTTCTGAGTTTTTGGACACGGGTGTTTTAAGCTATTTTTTCTTTTCCAGTTGGTGCTATGATTTCACCCAGGTATTTGAAGTGAGAGACTCTGTTAATCGGTCCATATTTCGTATTTAGACTTGAGACGTCGTAAATTTGCCAACGATGTTTTCTGCAAGGAGATCTGCAGTTCTTTTTTACATACTTTTTTAGCACATTCTTGGACAGTTTCAATTTGCTTTATTGCTGTGACTTCATCGCTGGACAGAAGGGCCAGGTCATCTGCGAAGACTAAGCATGGTATTTCGAGCTTGTTTTTCTGTGTCCCAATGTTTATTGGGTTTCAGCTATGTTGTGTTTTCAGTTCTTTATCCCATTCCCTCATCACCTCATCTAGGACAAGGTTGAAGAGAATGGGTGACAGATAATCTCCCATTTGGAAACTTTTACACACGATTATAATAATGGCATCCTTCACATACAATAATGTATTTATTAATTCGTTCATTTTGGTGTGCGAGTAGATAGTAGTATATTACGTAACGAGAGATGTAAGAAGTATATTACGTACTCCCCGCTTCGCGGGTCGCGCATATTTCCGCGAGTACGTAATTGCCTTACAACTCGAGTTATGTACTATACTTTATCTACGACCACACTAATTTGTTTCTGTTTAATAAGAAAAATATGTTTGATGTAACAATTTTATTTCTTATTAGGTTATGTTTATTTAATTATTATTATTTAACATTATGATAAACAAACAGTTGTATTTTCATATATAACTGTTACTCAACATTATTTAACTTGAAAGAAATGAAAAAAAATACATTCTTAATGGTTACATACCTTATTATTTAGTACTTATTTGGGTTAAACTGGAATAAGAGTGGTCATAGATCGAGGCAACCCAATGTACGCAATCTCAATTTCTGTTAGTTTGAACTGTGGCAAGGGGGCGCTGTACGTATGAGCACGTAGTAGCAGCTCTCAACCAATCAACGAATCGTAAACCAAACGCACATGTGTGTTATCAATCATAACTTATCATTCATCGCGGACTGTTACATACGTGTGTGTTATGATGTATTTACATAGTCCACGAACTGTAAAATCTCGGGCATTTACAACAGTGGTCGTAGATAAAATATATTAATTGTAACTTTTATAATTTTAAATTGTTACATTTTTCTTGCGAAATTGATACAAAACGTCGGACAAAGGTAACTTTTTGACAAAGGAGCTGTTTAATCCTGTTTTATATTACAACTTATTACATTGAATACTCACATTTTTATTATTAATTAAATAAATAATTATTTCATTAATTAAAACACTTCTCATACATGTATGTCAGTGTAAATGTACCTTAAGGAGCGATTTCAGTTAAGGTACGTTTACATTGCTACATGTATGAGAACTTTTGAAAGCCTCGTACACTAGCTCATACATTTTATGTGGATGACACATTTTCTCATACATTTTGAATAAGCAAAGAAAGCTCAGACATTAGTGTTGTGTGAAGTGAAATATATTGTTTTAATCGGCTGATTATAGAAAGATAGGAATTTAAAAGGTGAAGTTATGATTTGTTTGTCATTTGAGGCGTGTTACATTGTTTACCTATTTAAAGTGTAGTAATTAAAGTTATAATGTAATAATTATTTATTTAATTAATAGTAGAAATATAATTATTTAATATAATAAATTTTTGTAATATAAACCAGAATTAAATAGCTCCTTTCAAGGGTTGACATAAAATATGGGTTTTACCCATTTTTTACAAGAAACGACATTAATATGCTGGGTTTGTTTGAAACTGCCTTTGCCTCCATCTTCACTTTCTTTTTAGATTCGTACATTTAAAAGTAATGTACATGTACTTAAGTAAAGAAAACATTCTCCATCGAATATTTTAATTCACTATTCAAAAAAAAACTATCATTTTAGTCTGGAATTATCTGGCTCTAATATAACTTAGCCTAACCGTAACCTAATCTGGATTAAATCTAGGTTAACCTAGATTACATCGACAAAGACCAAATAGTGTTCCCGTCACTGTGGATTTTTACTAGTTAGCAATTTTTTCCACGGATTCGCTGATCGCAATGACATAAGATTCATAGATCCATGGCTGATCGTTCTAATATTCTAACCCTATTATGTCAGTAATTAAAAAAAAAGAACTATTATTTTCTCTCTCTCTCTCTGTAAAATTCATTTTTTTTCAATAATATAGGTAAAAAACAATTATTTTTTAATTTTATTTAATATGACACACGTGTGTGAAAGGCTTTTGTGCACTCATTGCGTTAAACCACTCGCCTTCCGCTCGTGCTTTAAACATCGCAACTCATGCACAAAGCTCTTCTTCACACATTTGTATCATAAAATACTATTATTCAATTTTGACTTGAATTAAAAGTCATGTTTAATTCCTTGGATACGGATCAAAAATCAGTGGTTTATTCACTAGTGTAATAAAAATTTGATTCACTAGTGCAATACAAATTTTAATGCACTAGTGCAGTGTTTTTCAACATGGGGGGTCGCGACCCCCTGGGGTTCGCTAATCCTTTTTAAGGGGGTCGCGAAGGCTCATTAAAGGATTCGCAGTTATTTTAAAATAAAGAGCCCTTAAGGTCTTTGTCTTATATTGAGTGGTCTATAGTTGAATTATCATGCAAGGCTGTTTTACGAGAGAACTAACTTAAAGAGGCATTCAAAGTAAAAAAATAAACTAAAATCATTGTATTTCAAAATGTTTTATTTATTCAGAAAAAGTTAATAGACCTTTTTACGGTTAGTTAAGCGCATGCGTATCCGCCAAGTTTGAAAGGCGGGAATATAAAAGTTTCGGGCACATAGTTATACGTCAAAAAGTTCTGGCACTTTTTGACGTATAACATGTCGGAAATTGACACATGCGCACGAAAAATTCTACTATGAAAAGGTATATTAAGGCCGAGGCCGCACTACGGTTTTTTCCCCGCGATCGGTAACCGCTATAACCGCGAAATCGCTCGAGAAACACACACAAGCGGCCGCACTTGCGGTTTTTTCCTGCGACTGATTTTAAAACCGCGTATTGTTACAAAATGACTCCCGGGTAAAAACCGCGCTAAAATTTGTACTGCATAGAAAATAGTTGGCGCGCACGCACTTCTGTTTAACCGCGAGCGGTTTTTTGACAGCCGTGAAGAGCTTGTGAAGAGTGTCAATTCTTACGTTTTTTTAGGTTCAGATACTTGTCTCTGATTGAAAACATGTCGTCGACCGGGTCAAAATGTGTATCAAACGAGCGATATGAAAGTTTGTAGGAAAAAATCATAATGGAAGTACAAAAAAGACTAGCTTTATACGACACCATTTTACGTTAGTATAGTGATCGAAACGAAAAAAATTAACAGACAGGCGCTCCTCTGGTGAAATACATTTGCGAAAGGTTGTATTCATGAAAGTAATGTGAGGATGCACAATTTGCAAAATTTTATCGAAGCTGTCAGCTGACATGCGATAATAATTAAAAAATTTCTCAGGATGTTTTCTTAAATCTTGATATTTATTATTAAAGAAACCTTTCTTAAATCTACGGCTAGTGAATGGATGAATCCAATATTTGCGAAATTTGCGTTGACGTATTCTTTTTCTATTTCTTAGTATTAGAGCAACAATACATACTGCTCGTTTGAAATCAATTTTCAACTGTGCAAATTGCGGGCGGTTTCGCGATTTTTAATCGTAGTGTGTGTTCCTCGAGCGGTATCGCGGTTATAGCGGTTACCGCTCGCGGGGAAAAAACCGTAGTGCGGCCTCGGCCGTCAACGTAAATTTCGCAAATTTTTGATCCATCCACTCACTCACCAGCCGTAGATTTAAGAAAGGTTTCTTTAATAATAAACATCAAGATTTAAGAAAACATCCTGAGAATTTTTTTAATTATTATCGCATGTCAGCTGACAGCTTCGATAAAATTTTGCAAATTGTGCGTCTTCACATTACGTTCATGAATACAACCTTTCGCAAATGTATTTCATCAGAGGAGCGCCTGTCTGTTTATTTTTCTCGTTTCGATCACTATACGGACGTAAAGTGGTGTCGTATAAAGCTGGTCTTTTTTGTACTTCCATTATGATTTTTTCCGACAAACTTTCATATCGTTCCTTTGATACACAGTCTGACTCGGCCGACGACATGTTTTGCAATCAGAGACAAGTATCTGAACCTAAAAAAACGTAAGAATTGCCACTCTTCACCAGCTCTTCACGGCTGTCTGTCTAAAAATCGCTCGCGGTTAAACAGAAGTGCGTGCGCGCCAATTATTTTCTATGCAGTACAAATTTTAGCGCGGTTTTTACTCGGGAGTCATTTTGTAACAATACGCGGTTTTAAAATCAGTCGCAGGAAAAAACCGCAAGTGCGGCCGCTTGTATTAATTTACTAGAGTCATAAAATCACGCGATCAAAAACCGCGGCGGTTTAGCCGTAGTGCGGCCTAGGCCTAAAGGTTCGTTAGAACACAAATTAGGTTAACACAAATTAGGTTAACACAAATCAACAAATACCTTCGAGTCACATGAATTATTAATGTTTCGAGGAATAGGCACATTAATTCACATTAATGTGATGGTTGGGCCTGTTTCTTGCTAATCAATTTTCCCATCGCGAATCCGTTCTTGCTAGACATAGGACTAAATCGCTTTCTAAATTTAAGCGACTTCTGTGTTTGCCATTTATTTGAGCCATCGATGAAAACGTCAACTAGCACAAACAGGAAGTGGCAAATGGAATCAAACACTTGAAAGCTTCTCTGGTTAATTGTGGATATTCTCTTTTTCTCTTTAGCCAAAAGCTATCCAAAGTGATTTTCTTTTAGATTGGTTCCCAAACTTGCCGCGTCTGTAGCTGCTTTTAAAAGGAAAAACGGATTTATAATCCACCTTTTCCCAGTGTTTTCTGAAAGTTCTTCCACTGAGAAGTAATGACACAGTTCTTCTCTCAAATTCTGCAATACAATATCCATGCCAGGTATATATGATTTGTTGTTTATCTCAGATCCCACTTCTCCAATAAAAGACTGAGTACAAGAAAACGAATCAAAGTTATCTTACTTTATGGATGATGACCATAGGTTTATTTTTTCGTAAATTCATGGATTTTGTCTTTAGCGGTAATGAAATTTTCATCCCTCCCTTGAATGCTTTTATTCAAAGTGTTTAAATGCTCGAATAGGTCAGAAAGAAAAGCCAATTTCAAAAGGAATTCCCGGTCAAAACCAAATTTGGTATATTCGTACTTGACCTGCTGTAAATATACCACTAGTTCAGCTCGAAGTTCCAAAACTCTTGTCAGTTTGTACTTTGCCTTTCAATGACCACCTAACCTCTGTGTGGTAAAGCAAACTTTGGTGCATTTAACCCATATCTTCACAACTTTTTCGAAATAAACGTGTCTGTAACGCCTTTCCTTTAATAGAATTTACTAATTTTATAATTATAATAAGAACGTCATTGTATTCCCGTGGCAAGGTTTTGGACGCAAGAGCTTGGCGATGAAGAAAGCAATGCATCCAACTAGCGTTTGGCATCAGTGCCAAACGTAGTTTTGTAATAAAGCCGCTTTTCGAACCAGTTTTAGCTCCGTCAGTACAAATAGCTATGCATTTCTTCGCCCAATCGATATGGAAGTCTTGTTTAACTTTAAGGTACATGTTATATAAGCACTGACCTGTTGTATTCGTAGGCAGAGCTTTACAAAACAGTATTGCTTCCATCAATCTCTCATTGGATTCAAAACGCCCAAAAGCTACAAACTGGGCACAACCCGCAATATCAGTATATTAATTAAACTGCAGGGATACAAAAATAATTTATTTTAATTTTTTCTATGACTTGATCACGAATGTATGGTATGTGTAAGTAATTACCTATTTAGCCGATATCTAATTATAAAAATAAGTAAAAATGATGTGGGAAAGAAACAGCGGAGGGTAGGGGTCGCGAAACATGTTTCTACACTAAGGGGGTCGCGGCATGGAAAGGTTGAAAAACACTGCACTAGTGCAATAAAAGTATCCATGGCAACGTATCAAACTAACTTACGGTAAAACCGGCATCCGTGCATGTAAGGAGAGCGTGCAAGTCGCAAGGTAAATTATCTGAATTATTTTTTCTTATTGCGGATCGAGACGTCGCGCTACCGCGCGATATGACGTCTGGATTTATCTGCTCCAGTATAACCTAATCTAACCCTTAACCCAACCTAAGTTAAAATCGGTAAAACATTGTCTTCTTACGTTCAAACTTAAAACAAACGGAACACAGCCTGAATATATAAATATATTCTGAATATATAAATATAATCGTTTTAGCTAAAGAATAGACGAACGAACCCACGTACGGCGATTTTCGATAAGACTTCCGGATCGCGTAGTTTAGGCGACCAAAAATGACATATATTTTTGCAAGAAAAAGTGAGATTTTCGCACTTCCCAAAAATTTTAAGCTAAAGTGCCGAAAAGTGAGTGACAGTCGGACGTGTGGTGACGTTCCGGACACACCGACACCGGAACCACGTCCGTGCAACGAAAACTGTCCGAGTTGTGGGTGAAAAAGTGAGAAAGCAGATGGGTGAAATTATTTTTAGAAAATACTTGAATCTTTTGCAAATAAGTTGTGTTAGATTTCGAGTCGTTAAACGATTTATAAGTATTTTTTTTAAATTTCTAAAAAAATCATGTTTCTTGTCCCATTTTTTGTTCAGTGACTTTTGGTCAATAGGTGACTTATCTAGGTGAATGTGATGGGTTGCATAACTACCAGTATTTTTTATAAATATTGGCGCTGTTTGTTATTCCTTATAATTGACATGGCAGTGAAAGGGTTAAACACAACTTCTAAACAAAATTTTGACGTACGAATCAACAATTTTATCAACACAATCATGACCGGATGACTTGCCTCTCGCAAAAAAAACCATGGAAAATGGAACCTTTCTTTGAATTGAATTTGTTAAATCAAAATTAAATAAAAGTTTGTATTATACGAATTTAAATCCGCTCGTTATACCTTAATTTTATCTACTTGTATAATAAGTAACTATTATTCAATTTTCAAATTCAATATTCAATTGTCAAAACAAACGTAACTTTCTATCAACGAAACAGTTTCACTTGTTTACGAACTTGTCGACTTGTATCAAATTACGCGAAAAAATTTAACTGAAAATTACAATCAATATATTCTATATTAACATCACCTTCAAAATAACTAAATAGCTGAACTTGTTTATGATTGTTGAAGAAGTGTAAACGCAGCCACGTTTATTAACATGTTTCATGACTAGTATGCGTACATTAATAAAATAATTTCAAGGAATTTGTATATATTTTTATTGAGTTTGGTATGTCTTACAAATAAAATTACTTAGCATTTTTAAATCTCGAACTGTTTATAAATACATCCATTATATTACCTATGGATGGTATTTAAGGGTCTAATCGTGTGTCACTAGGGCAGGGAAATTTACCGAGAATATCGTTTATCGGTAAACGTTAAAAATTAAAATCGGTTTGTCGGTGAAACTATTAATTTTTCTTCTTTACTAGATTATTTTTTTAATTTTAGACAGATTACAATTGGTTGTATAACATGGAATTTCTATTATCATGTGGAATTTTGGGAAGATTTTACTGACAAAAGGTTTTTCTACGCTTGTTGTTTTAATAGATAGTAAATATTTAAGAGTTTCGAATTTTCGCGAAAAAGTCATTTACATTTTTGGGTCGTCCATTAATCATGTGGTTTTTAAACTTAACTTTTTAACTTTTGAAGAAACCACCCACAATACCCCCCCCCAGCACCCCCTCCCTCCCCACCTATTATAGGGTCATACGTGGTGAGGTTTTAGGTTAGGTTTTTTAGTAAGTTGTTGTATAGCGACTTCATCATGACAAATTATTTTGATCCAAACTTGTTTACCTCTATTCAACAGAGATTTTCATAGTCGTACGCTCTATAAGTGCAAATATAAATTGTATTATCTGATTCTTACTTATCTACTAATTTGTTTTTTTACTAATTGTGTGTATGGAGCATATATCAAACAAAAACATATTGATTTAAAATTATTTCGCGAAAAACAATTTTCTGATATAAATTATAATACAAATATCCTAATAATAATTTCGATATTTAAATAAGCTGAGAATAAAGACAAATAATGATAACAGAGAAATGCAAAGAGTGAAATTCAACATCCATCGCTTGAACGACACTAATGTGTGAAATTTTTTTTAAGAACAAATCCAAAACACAAAATATGACGAACAGGACTTAAATGGATGGAACAAATTAAAAACATTAATCGTAAAAACTTGAGAAAGCCTTATAGCAAGAAGAAAAACAAATGAAAAGACTGGCTATCAGAGTACACGTGGGATAAAATCCACGGAAAGAAGTGAAGACTAAACTTAACAATGCCAAAACTGAAGCAGAGGAAACTGCAGTGCGCGTACACTCAAAAGCAAACGCAATCGTTAAAAACGGAAACGAGGGACTCGAGCGTAAATGGATAGACACACAGGCCAAAGCCGCACAAACTGTCGCAGAGAACAACAATGCTCGCGAACTCTACAAAATCTCAAAACGGCTAGAAGGCAGGAAACTTTACAAAATCTCAAAACGGCTAGGAGGCAGGAAAAAAATTACATCAAACTCCAAACCGGAAAGCGATTATTAGCGATTGACAGAATAAAGAGCGGTAAAACTGAAGGCCCAGACAACATCCCACTCGAAGTCTTAAAAGCATGCGGACTACAACTGAACTAATAAGACCTTTAGTTCAATATGCATGGGCTGGCAAAGCCTTCCCCATCGAATGGACTGAAGATCAAATTATTAAATTGCCTAAAAAGGGCGACATTAAAGAATGCAAAAATTGGCGGGGGATTACACTACTTAATATCATTACTAAAGTGATTCGTCGAATCGAGTCAGTCGAAGGGTGTAGACGTGCCAGTAAAAGTTCTGTGTAAAATTTACGATATAAACAAATAGCGATTTATAGCTTACTTTACATATAACTATTATGTCGAGGGAGCTAAGGTCAAAAACCCTGGAAGGGCGTAGTGACAAGATTATTGAATATCTGGAAAGTGCCGGTTTTAAAGACTTGATATCGGGAATAATAGAAAAAACAAATAGCGGCGGTACCGAACTGAACGATAATATAGTAACATTATTAGACATGAACCTAAATTACGCAAAGTGCTCTTCGTGCAGTAAAGGAATGTGTAAAGAATCCACAAGTGCGCAGAAAGACAACAAAAGTGATATCATGATATAAGTGAAGTTTTGGAAAGTGAAGACAACGCTATCGAATATTCCAACACAGAAAAGAATAAGTTAAAAACTCGAACCGATAAAAATTCCTCAGATTTTAAAACTCAAGGTAAAAACAAAACACGCGTAGTAAATAATGCGGAAAAAGTGCAAACAGATATGAATGTGAATGAAGGAATTTTGGAGATTCAAAAAAAGAAATTTAAAAGAAACCGATAATCCAACACATTTATGGAAACTCGGAAACTACAACAATTAAAGCGGCGAGGAAATTAGCTCATGTTCATGTTTACAAATTAGAGCCAAGCCTTACAGAAGGTGATGTAATGGATTACTTAAGTAGTAAATTAGATATCGACTCTCTGCAATGTACAAAACTAGACTCCAAATACCCGGAGGAATATTCTTCATTTAAGATTACTGCACCGTTTGAACATTTAAAAGATTTGAATAACCCAGAAATATGGCCTAGTACATATGTACATAAGTACCTAGTACATAAGTACATATGCGTAAACCGTTTTTTCCTAAATCTCAGGAAGGGAAGAGGGAACAATTAATGCATGGGGAAATACATTTAAGTTCAAAAACAACAAAAACTCATCCGAAATCTGTAAACAGTATTATGACAGTAAAGCAAATCCGCAAGGGAAATACAAAACGTCCAAATTAACCATTAGTAGCGGCGACATAACACCCAGTCAAGCGGGAATTCTATTGATATATTAGAACGGATGCTTGAGGATAATCCAGAATGTTCGTTCCTAGTACTCACGGAGCACTGGAAAGATGAAAACCAATTGGAAGCCATCAAGATTAAGCATTTTCAATTAGCATCCTGTTTTTCAAGAACGGCAGAAGAACATGGGGGAGTGGCGATCTACTGTGGAGAAGATGTAAGATGGAAAATTAGAAAGGACATTAATAATATGTCGGTGAAGCATTCTTTTGAAATTTTGGCAATTGAAACTAATATTGATACACACTGTGTCATAATTATTGCTATATTATATAGAACCCCTTTAACAAGTAGCAAATTTTTCTTGCACAATTTTCATAAGTTGCTATTAAAAATAAGCTCTGGATCCTATCTAATCCTCGACTGATAGAAATTGAGAAAAACCTTAAATTATTTCAAACTATCTCAAAGGTTGATCATAATTATAAGAGGATATATAACAACTTGCGAAGGAGATATAAGGGAGCGTTAAAAGAAGCGAAAAGGGCCCAGTATAAAAACCAAATCGATATGGCAGAAAACCCGCAAAAAGTAATATGGAATGTCATCAGAGAAATAGTTAATATTAAAAAGCCTCATCTCACATATGTAAGCGAAGACCAAGATCCAACCACAACCGCTACTTCCGCTACAAGAAGAAATTCCAACAAAAAAGTTCGCCGATAACATAGATGTAAACGCAAATTCAATTATCTTTTATCCAGTTTCCATAGAAGAAATGAGTGCTACAGTCAAATCTTTTAAAAATAAAAAAATCCGGCTATGATGAAGTGCCAATTACAATTTTAAAACAAGTGATCGAATATATATCACATCCGTTGGTACACATATTGAATAAGTCGATTCAATGTTCATTTCCCAGATATGCTAAAACTTTCAATAATAACACCAGTATACAAATTCGGAGATAAAAGCAGTGTTGATAACTACAGACCAATTAGTTTATTGTCAAATTTCTCAAAGCTTTTTGAGAAACTAATAGAATGTAGGATAACAAATTTTAGTATGACACAACACGGTATCACTAAAGGAAGAAATATGGACATGGTATGTTTTTATGTTATCCAAAACATTTTAGAAAACATGGAAAAAAAATGTAATCCCCACTGGAATTCTACTAGATCTAACGAAAGCCTATGATATAGTAGATCACGTAATACTAAAGAAATTAGAAAAATATGGAATACGAGGAGTGGCTTTAAACTGGATAGCATCATTCCTTAGTAACCGGGACCAATTGACCAAAATAAAAACCATTCAAGGGTATGCAAAAAAACTAGAATAATTAATATGGGGATACCACAGGGAAGCATAATAGGACCGCTACTATTTACATTATACATAAACGACCTACCTCATAGCACCAAGAACACGATACATAAAATAATTCAGTATGCAGACGATACCAGCTTGTTGTTAATAAGTAAGGATGTCGAAGAGATCTGCCATAATACAAATTGCAGGCCCTGGAGCAATGCAGGCCCTGGAGCAATGGTTTGTTACAAATAAACGAATCGTAAATAAAACAAAGACAAACATAATAACATTCAAGACAAAACGAAGTACAATAAACTATCCAAAAGAATGCAAAATAGGAGAAGATATTTTGGAAAGTAAAGAAGCTGAAAGATTTTTGGGTATCTTCATTGACAATACAATGGAATGATCGGCACTTATAGCACAACTAAGAAATAAGCTAAACAAGGCAGTATATGCGATGAGGATACTAAAACCCTATGCACACTTCGGGACGTTAAGACTCGTCTATTTTTAAATTTCTATTCGCCACCTTCGTTATGGAATCTCTTTTTGGGGTAATGGATTACAAATCCAACATATTTCAAAATATTCAGAATTCAAAAACAGCCTCTCCGTATACTTCTAAACCTTAAATTTAGAGAGTCCTGCAGGGGAAGATTTAAAGAAGCCAACATATTAACCACTACGGTTACATACGTGTTCAAAAGTTTAATGTTTTTAATAAAAAACAAAAATCTACTGATGAAATTCGAGAAACCAACGGAGAGGAATACTAGATATATTAAAGATATGTACGATTTTCACTAACGGAGACTAACGGACACTAACGGAGAAGAATACACCATATAGCCTCATAACATTATATAACAAATTACGTATTGATATCAAGGAAATTAATTTAAATCAAGTGAAAAACAAACTATACATGTTTATTATGAACATTGAACCTTATAATATGAATGACTATTGGGCTGCAGTAAATCTCCGCATAAAACAAAATGTTTAATTCAGTATATATTTGTGTGTATTATATTATAATTTCTATTGTATATATTATTATTGTCATTTCTTCTAGACATATTTCATTTAGCTGCTGAATTCTTACAAGTGCTTATATTTAATAAAATAAATTTATTGATTGATTGATTGCAACAATAATCCATGAACATTTATCGAACGTACTAGAACCAAAACTAAGACAGGAGCAAGCCGATTTCCCGCCCGGACGCTCATGTGCCCGGCTTGCCCAATCGTTGAACAGTCACACGAATTCAACTTGGCACTCTACGTCATATTCGTGGACTTTGAGAGAGCCTTCGACACAATATACCAGAGATGTTATGGAGCTCCGTAACCGTAACCGAAACTATCGGATATCCGAAATAAAAATCTATCCGTAACCGTAACCGAATCCGATATAAAAGTTTCGAATAATTTCGGATAACTTTGATTGATATTTTGTAATAATTCCTATAAAGATATTTCAATATCTAATAGAAATTATTATTACCTACTTATGCTGTAGCACTTACTTGTATGACACATACAAGTACCAATTTATAACATACAAATAAATTAAAATTATTTACCAAAATTACCTACTCTACTTTTACAATCCCTTAGAAGTCTAATATCCGTAACCAAAACTATCCGAAACTAACGGATAATCCGAAAAAATTTCATATCCGTAACCGTATCCGAAACCAGTATAATATTATTCCTATATCCGTATCCGTATCCAGATCCGAAATGTCATATCCATAACATCTCTACGATATACCATGCAACCACATGGAACACCATTTTTTTAATGAAAAGGTGGCGCGCTGGAAGAACTTATGCGAGTAACCGAGGCACTCTACTAAGAGAGCTCTTGAAGAGTATCACATGCCAACACGGTTAGCGTCCACTACCAATCATGTACGGCGTGAAGCAGGGGTAGGTAGGTTCAACATTGTTCTTGACACCGTAGTAACTAAAACAAACCGCGTAAAGGCAAGACATATCCTGGAATCTAACCGATCTCTCAAGAGAATTTAGACTACGCAGATGATATATGTTTCCTCGCGCACAGCTTTAGAGATGCGCAATCAAACCTAGAAGCAGCAGCGCTGGAAGCTAAGAAAGTCGGGCTACCTGTAAAACTAAGTAAGACCAAATCGATGAGACTAATGTCAAACAACAACACACCCCTCGCCCTCTGTGGAAACACTGTTGAAAATGTTACCAAGTTTATACTTGGGGGGCATTATCGACAACAGTGGAGGAACGTAAGACATAGCTTGCTTTTGGCACAACCCAATCGTTTAACATCAAAATCCGTTGTTTGTTCGACTCTTGAAATCACAAATCTGTGTTTCTGCGAGTCATGCATAAGAGACGTTGAAGATGGAAGAAAACTTTAAACAACCTACTTCAAGTTAATGTCAACAGATTTCTATAAAAATTCATCGCGAGAAAAATGCTGACGTGCCAGGAACTTTTACAATGAATAAACATTTTTAATAGTAAAAATCAGTTATCATATTAGCCTGAATATAACACATCTTACATTTTACACCCTGATACTAAATTCTTTTTTTTTTAGAAAAATAGAAAGTTTTAGTTTAAGTGTAGATAGAAGGCAAGCGTGAGAAATAGTTCCAGTGCCAATACAATTTTCATGCGTGTCAGCTGTGACACGCTTGCCATAGGTTCGCCATCACTTCCCTAGGGGATGTGAAAATAGGGAAATACATACCCATGTAAATAAATAAACAACAATTTTTTTTAGAAAGTATGTTTAATGAATTGTTTGCAGATTCATCCAACGTACTATCCAGAAAGTAATGAATCTCATGCGTAACTTATTAATTAGTTTGCAAAAATTTGCATGTTGCGATAAATGAGGAAATACACAAGCTAATTGAAAATAAAAAAAAATATATCATGTAATAAACGCACTTGTACATTTAACATAACATTAATTATTTATTGATTGGCTATTAATTTATTTAGTAATTGATATTATAGTATCATTAAACTTTATGCGACATGGTCATTAGAAATCAGTTTAATTTAAAAACATTCCAAGAGAACAATTATAATTAAACATTATACAGTTTTGTTTCAAATACAAATTCCATCATTGTGTTTAAACAAATTGTCATTCGAACATTTTAATTATTCCAGCTAAGAAATAAAATGTTAATTAAAAAAAATAATTACTATACATTTAATTAAAAATGATGTCATAATAATAAAAGTCCTCTTATCTGAGTATTTTTTTGTTTTTCCAACATAATTCTGTTACATTGAATATCTGCCGTTGCATTTCTTCTCTTGGAAATGAAAGAAACTGCCAAACGAGTAATGTGAAGTTCTAAGGCTATTTTAAATATTTTTCTCGTAACTGATGAAAAAATAAAATGCAAAATAGATCAACCGAGTTACAATTGCGCTCTTCCTGTGCTAAATAGAATTTTTGTGGACGGTTTGTAGGCTTGGTTTAGCATTTGTTTGTGTGTTTCAATATGTTGCATACGCCTTTCTTACCATGTTTGGCAGGATATTACATTGTTATCCTATAACCTTTGCTGTTATACCTTTATTTAAACTCAGTATTATGAAACTATTTTATTTGCAGTTACTTTAGTTATTTTACTAATATTTTTTTGTCTTTGGGGATTCCCCATTAAGTGATATAACCTTGCCAATTGGCAAAACACATCCGATTAAATATTCGATAAATCTTTGCCCATTACTTTAAACGCTCTAAATGCTCTAGCAAAATAATTTGGCAAACAAAGAAAACGAAATACGATAATTAAATATTAGGGATATAGATACAATTATAGATACTAATACTAATAATAAGATAATACCGATTATAGATACAATTATTACTCATAATTATCTCTCGCTCCGTTAGTGCCATGACTAGTACATATCGATCGATTTTTTTGGAATGGAATAGTTATTGTGGATGGAAGAGTTGAAAAGAATGGAATAGTTTCTAAAGGTTGAATAATTGATGAGGGTGGAATTGTATAATGAATTTTGACACATGATATATGTGGAACGTGAAGTTGCATATGAAAAAGTAAGCAGAATTAGTATTTCAGTATTTAAGTATTAGCTTAGGTTGTATGAGTTGCAAGATGTACAACTCCTACTGCACAAAATATTAACTAATAATTCATTCGTCTCAAATGATTTTACTGCTGTCGGGTTTCTAAAATATACTGTTGCCAAATGAAAAGCGTTCATAAAAAAAGTTACTATATCTAACGATGTGATATTAGTTAATAAGGTGTACAACATGGACGATAAAAAAATCAGCTGTGGATTAAAAGTTACTGAAAATCTCACTAAAACTTTCATAACCTATAATTAATTAATTGGCATTGATGTTGTCAACTTTGACGTTCAACATAACCAACGTATTGTTTTAATGAAGTTGGTATCTCATATATAATCTCACCAACTATTTGTGGAAGTTACGTTGTTGATGTCAAGTTTAACATATAACATAACCACTCCTCCAATTATAGTAAGTTTTCTTTTAGACAATTAGCAAAACTTAGCAACATTATGTTACTAAACGTTGTCTTGATTTATCTGTCCGCTTCGCGGCGGGCAACCTAATCTAACCGGGGTTAAACCGGGGTTCGTGAGTTCGCGCTGCCGCGCGTATGCTGTATTGATTTATCTGCCCGCTTCGCGGCGGGCAAACCAAATAGATATCATAGACTGACTTATTCTCTACAAATGTGTGAAATTTTATTATTCCACGTTGTGTGAAACTTACTAAAATAATTTTTTAAACAAATCCAGATATGTCAATCAAGAATTTCAACCAAAAACGAACACTAAAATTTCAAAATATTCAAAAATTGCGAAAAAATGTATTAACATTTGAGGAATTTCAACGAAACTTTTTCTGAATGTGCGCTGCACCAGAAGTATCAGTTGACAAAATTTGAACGCTATTACTCCAATCGGGACGTCGTGAGGAATGATTTTTTTCTTCAAAGTCTATTTGCATCTCGTCAACGCTTGCAAATAGAAAATTATAACCGGGTTATCCTTATGTAGGATGTCGATGTCTACAAAAAAAGTATTCTTTGCAAATTTTGTAAAAACCATCGATTTAGTCGCAAAAGTACAAAATATAAAATCCAAAAATTTATCCAACTTTTAGATGTTTGGATTATGAAAATGTGCTCTATAAAATAGGACTAAATGCATGTTTCTTAGACTTCGGAAAATTGGACAAAAAATATATTTGCAAGTATTTCTTTATTAAAAAAATCCTGTGTCAAGGCAATCGACCACAAATATGTCAATTTTAATAGAAACATGTACAATCTATATAAAACTTATGTAAACTATATAAAACTTAATGCGTTTGCTAAAAGAAAGTGCGCTCTACATATCTGTGTTAAAATTATTTCATACAAACAAAAGGAAATGAGGCATGAGATTTTTCGAAGACGAAGCAGAAAAGTAGACGACATTTTTAAATGTTCGTCATGTCGTAGCTATCAGCCGCAAAAAGTTTGCATTCAGCACATTTCAATAGGCCTCAATGAGCACTATTCGATTTTAAAAAGAAAATCCGGATAAATTTCGAGATGGCTGTTCCTTCAGCCGTGAAGTGGTAGAACTGACCGTTTTTCAACAATAACTCTTTTGGTATACACGCTAGGAAGTCGAGGAATACACCTTTAGATTTCAAATTAAATGTGTAATTTTTAACTTTTCTTGTAGAAAACTCGTAATTCTCACCGTTTGGAAAATGGATTTTAAATTACCAGATGACCGAAAAACGTACATCGTCCCCCATGTAAAATTAGCCGAATCAAGAATTTCCAATCAGAAATTTGTAAAACAATAGTTTTCTTTTATAAAATCTATTCTGCTGTAAAACTGACACCTTTTCGCCAATAACTCTGTTGATATACATTCGAGGAAGAAGCGTGTTGTACCGTTGGAATCTAAATTCAATTTAAAAGCTCCAAGTATTCTTAAAAAAAAAACTCGTAAATAATGCGGTTTATGAAATAAATTTTAGAATTAAAATGTGAACGGAAGCAACTGTTTCTGATGTAAAATGGTCTGAATTTTAAGAATCTGCTAAAAGAAAAGTGTAAAAACTGCGAATTTTGACGTTGCTATGTGTTGCTAATCAAGAGCCAGAGTCGCCGAAATCTGCAATTTAGAGATTTCAAGATATCTCTTTGAATTTGAATTTCAACCTAACAATGAGCGAAAAATGAGAATTTTATCTTCTCACAAGCACACGAATAATGATAAACGGATAAACTTCAGCAATGACATTTGCACATAACCTGATCGAATATAGTGTCAAAATGATCAGCTGTAAGTGTAAATTGGCGATTCAGCGGCAAGCAATGGGCATGCACTTGTCGGACTGGAAATTTTCTGGTAAATTTTCGTTTTCGCGTTTCCGTTCGTGAAAAAAAAGTGACTTTGCGAATTGGGGCCTGCGGAACGTCCCCGGAGGTGTAATGCGCCGAGAGAGGTGTCATTCGAAAGTAGACACGTGGGGCTATAATCCCTGAAAAGAGCAATACAATTCAAAAAATTTCACCGAATATTGAAGGTTTCAATTTGCTCAGTTTTTAAAAATTCGTTTCTAGTGTGGACGGGCTGCGAGACCCCCAAATGCGATCGAGTGGTGCGTCGTCCCTATCGCCTTATAGACCCTTTCGTTCTCTATAAATCGCCACCGCGACGCCCTGCTATTTAATTTAGCGAATCCCGGAGGATTCTCGCGTACGTCTGCAAAACATGGTTTTTCGGGCGTCCCGGCGCCATCCGGAGCGCAATCGCAATTAAATTGCAAAACAAACTAAAAGGCACTATGCCGAATCGATTGGTACCGGTCCGGTCCCGATCCGACTGTTCGGTATCCAAGGAGAGGGATCCCCGCAAGTTAGGTGAAAAAAACACCGCGTTTTTCAACAGGATGCCGAAGGTACCAGATTCTTCCACCGCCGGTTGCGGGTAAACATCTCGCATGGAACGAACCGGTTTGGAGACACGGCGCTCTTCTATCAAGAGAACGGCGTCCACAACAGTGATAGAAAAAAAGGATTTTTTTTCGCTTAGATTTTCCGCCGCACCGGGTGAGCCGACGGTCGCGTACTTTTCTGCTTGACGTAAAAAAACGTGAAATCGACGCGGCAAGAGGACGCAGTAAAAAAATCTAGCCGCGGACCAAAATTGCTCCTCAAAGGTGCTAGAAACGACCTCCTGTTTTTGGCATCTGGAGGACGCCGTGTGAGACTTGCGAGCGGCAGACGGACACGGCTCGAAGACCCGCTCAGTTTTACAACAGAAAATGACAATTTCCCGTTTCGAACGGAGTTTTTGAAGAAAAAGTGAAAAATTTAAAATGCACCTACAACCGCCCCCCTGCGGGGGCGGATCTTTATAAAGCTCGTCTAAAAAAACCTAATTTTTTGTTCAATTCACCGGAAAAAATTAAACCTCAGACGTGGAAAAAAATCTTGATTTTTTTACCCCTTTTTAGTTCAGGGAAGGCGCCTTACTCGATTAGTATATTTCAAAAATGGTATGGTTCTAGGAATAACATACAAATCTCTAGTTGCTTCAACATGAGATTTGTTCATAGTTTTAATATGTCTTTATATTATAGAGCTAGGAACAAGTTGAATATATTTATATATTCAAGCTATATTTTGCTTTAGTAAGTTTGTATCTTATAATTAATATACAATAATATCCTATAACTACATGTATAATTAATATACAATAATATTTAATTATCATTTAACCAGTGGTTCCTAACCTTTTGAAAACTTGTACCCCCCAAAATAAACTGCTCAAAATTCTGTACCCCTCCCCTTTACTTTTTATAGGTAAGGGAACAAAAGTTTTAGTATGTTTAGACAAAAAAAAAATAACTATTAATAACTAGTACTTCTTCTAATGTGATGGTTGGGCTTGTTTTGTTGAAATAATCTTTGATATATCGGGGTTTACCTTCGTTAACTTGAACGTAAGTCAGGCTCTAATTTCAATTGCGTCCTGTATTTATTTTTAATATACAACATGGCGGAAAACCTAGTTTTACACAAATATGATGTGTTAAAGGGCATTAAAAATGTTAATGCTTTGTCCGAAATAATTTAATATTCAGCTCTTCTCTTTAACCAAAAATTACACAAGTTGTCTTTTTTAAATTCATTTTCTAGACTTCCGTCACATGAAATCTGAATTAATTGTTTTTTTTCTTCCACTGAAAATTGATCCAACACAATTTCCGAAACTGATGAAAACGGATCTCTTATCCAGCTTTCAATATCTAAATTTTCAGGAAAGTATGATCGGAAATTCTCAACAAGAATCGCGCAATGTTTTTCAACGTCTTTAATCAATATTTTATTTATTGTTAGTTCATTTAGGGAAGTAAAGTCTTCTAATGTAGGTAATGCCGCAAACTCATTTTTTCTTATATCCTTGATTAAAAATTCCAGTTTAGTGCTAGCTGCCTTTATTTTGTCAGATATAGTAAAATGTGTTACATTTTGGCCTTGTAAACTTGAATTGGGTATTTAAATTTTTTTGTGATAAATGGAAAGATCGTATATAAGTTTTATAACAAAACAATTTTTTTTGTTTTGTTTTTTTTCGTTGTAATTAAAAAGTTAAAAAGACCGAAAACACGGTGTGACGTAGCAAGGGCAATTTCTACCCGTCCATTTTTTTGTCAATTCACTTCAAATTTGATTTTTTTTCACTTTAAATTTACTGTTGACCAAGTGCAATAACATTTCATTTAGAAATTTAATAATATGTTCTGATGTTTCAATAATAGCAATTTATAATTTTATCACTTTTAAATTGTTTATAATTAAATGAAAAAAACAAATTACAACTTTTTCGCATGAAAATCCTTTCGAAAAAACATCCAAATTATTTACAATAAGGTTTTAAAATACATATACATTAAAAAAAGTCGATAATTTTTTTTTCAACAACCCAATTCAGATCATTTAAGCGTCCAAAAATATTAGCAGCCAAATATGCTAATCGTGCCAACCAGAGTTCATCACTGAACCAATTAGAGAATTCCACTTGTATTCTGATAGGAAGACACTTCTGAACGAAGCTCAAAAAGTCGAGTTAAACTTTTCCTCTCGACAACCATCTTCTGTATGTAGAAGAAGCTTATTGTGGGCTACCTATTTCATTACACAAAATAGTAAAAAGTCTTGAATTAAGAGCTCTGGATTTAATGAATTTAACTATCTTTACTGATTGATCCAGCACAGCTATTATTTTTTTGGGAAGATTTTGTGGCAAGCGCTTCACAATGTATACTACAATGTGTAAACTTTACGACTGGAGCAACTTCTTTAATTTTAGCACGATCGTCTTAACAAGCCTTAGCACCATAACAACCTACCATTGCACGTGCTCCATCAGTACGTGCTTGATATCATGTTGGGTCATAAATTCATTAAGTTTCTTGAAAATTTCATTTGCAGTGGTATTATTTGGAAGCGTTTAGAAAAAAAGATTCTTCTTTTTCAAATCTTATATAAGCCATCACCTGCGCAAAATTGTTTAAATCCGTTCTTTCATCTATTTGAATTGCAAAAAATCGGCTTTGTTTTTATATTCTGAATTAGTTTTTCTTTTAACTGAGCTACCATTTCACCAATTCTTGGAGAAACAGTGCTGTTTGATAGAGAAACATCCAGTGTTGTTGCTGCTGCTTGGCCAAGAATTGATGTTACTAAATATTTGCACTCATTCTTTTTAATTGTTTTTTATACCTTTTTCCATTATCGAAATAGCGATTCAAACTGAAAATCCTTAAGTACCTATGCAAATAGTAAAAATCACAGAATGACAACGAGAGCTGTGACGTCATCCAAAGCGCGCGATAAATGGGACCGTTCAAACAGGTCAAGTTTAATCGGTATTTTATATATTTAAAAAAAATTAATTAAACCACTTTCAACAGTATTTATATTTTTTACAATGTAAAAAGTGAATTAAGCAAATAAAAAAAATTGATGCATATTCCCTATTCTCAGACTAACTAAATATTATGCTTAAAGAGCTTGTTTGTTAGTTGTAGTAAAACATTGTGCGGACGTTTTGCTATATTTCAACTCACTTCGCTGTCTTTTAAAAGAATCAACAGGCTTGTCTTTTAAATGTTTGTATTTGTTGTATAAATGACGTATAAGAAGGGATGGATGGCTTCATCGAGTTGTTCGAAAATGTTTCATAACACACAATACAGTTTTTTTTCTGTTTTCTGTTTTAATTTTTCAGAATCTTCTTGAGGGTGTGGCTTGGTACTGCTGCTACTAGGAGTGTCAGAGCTTTCTGTTAGTTTCCTCTTAGAATTTATAAACCATTTGTCCATTATTATAGATTAGCCGTTATAATAGCTACTTATGTATCACTGGCGAAGCGTGGTTTTTGGCATTAGACATGCACTTTCTTAAAAAAATATATAACAATTTTGAAGAATATTTATATTCAAAGCTTGTTTTGGTTGAATTTTACGTTTGTTGGATAAAATTATTAGCGTACTTACCTATTTATTTTTTGTAAAATTTTATGTAATTTTTAGTTATTTGCATCTTAGATAATTTCAAGTGTTTTCCAAAAAAAATCCTTATTGCATTGCTTACATGCAATCTTCGCCACTGTTATTTATAATTTATATATTTATAAATATCAAGTATGTACTGAAACTTAGAACTTACCTCGTAATTGATTTAAAAGTTATTGACATTGAAAATTTATACAAAAGCACACATTTGGTTTTTGTTCATAGTTCTATTAAGACTTGATATTATAGAGCTACGAACAGGTTGAATATATTTATATATTCAAACTATATTTCGCTTTAGTAAGTTTGTATGATTGTATCTATAATTAGTATGGTTTCACCCCAATATTCAATTATTATTTAAATCAATAACTGAAATTTCTAACTGTAATAACTGAAATAACTGAAATAACAAAAGAGCAAAGCTGTAAAGATAAGAGATAGATCACGAAACACGTCAGCAGATGGCTATTCACTTAATATAAATAGAAAGAAATAAAAATAAATAGAAAGAATTTAAAAGCAATGTTATTTCTCTAGCTCCGTTAGTGCCATGAGAATGGACTGGTCTAGGAATAACATACAAATCGAGCTACGAACAAATTGAATATACTTATATATTCAAGTTATATTTCGCTTTAGTAAGTTTGTAGAATGAAATACAATTGACGAAAGTGGAAAAGCAAAATAAAAATATTGTGCGATTAAAACCAAAATTAATATATTAAATAATAGTTTTATTAACAATAAGGCACCAGGAGAAGACCTGTAGTTTCAGAACTTTGGTAATATGCCCCTGAAGAAGCAGTTGAAATCTTGCAGAAGCAAATAGAATACATTTGGACAGAAGAAATCCTACCAGTAGAATGGAAAACGGACTTGATCCATCCATTCCACAAAAAAGGCAGCATGAAAAACTTCAACAACTTTAGAGGAATATCCCTCTTACAGGTAACATACAAAATTCTCTCACTTGCAATAATAGAGAGATTAGATCCTGAAGTAGAGCATCAAATAAGCAAATACCAAGGGGGTTTCAGAAAGGGTCGTTCAACTGCCGAACAGATCGACAACCTCAAAACGATATCATCAGATATTGCATCTCAGTTCGAAACCGTACGTGTCGGTCTTTGTGGATTTTAAAAAGGCCTATGATTCAATAGACTGCGGTGTCCTGTTGAACATCCTCAACGAATTTGGGGTTGACCTGAAACTGCTGACACTAATTAGAGTCACCCTATCTGGAAAAAAATCCAAAGTAAAGTTCCTAGGATGTCTATCAGAATCTTTTGAAGTCAAAAGGGAAGTTACAAGGTGAGAGTCGGGCTCTCTCCAATGCTTTTCAACTGCCTTCTCGAAACGACAAATAGGACCATGTGAACACAATTGTTAGAAGCTTTGTATAACCATATGAGAATGGGAACAAAATCCAAGGGGATTGTGGTTGACTTTTTTCATAGAAATTGCTAGGATGCATATCGACCTTCTAAAAGAAATAGCGGAACAAACTGGCTGGCAGTTTGAAAAAACAGCAGTAGTGACCAACATCAAAGATGCCCCAGCAAAATTCCAGACATAATACGGGAGGATCAACCCAGTGGAAATATTTAAGTACCTGGAAGAGATCATCATGAAAAGTGGACTGGATAAAGAAGCCCTTAAGGAACGAGTCCGCAAACTCGAAATAGCCTACCAAAAGTCGCGCTCAATCTACAACAAAAAAAGCCTGTCCAAAAATACCAAACTCCGTCATTATGAAACTGTTCTAAAGCCAGTCGTTATGTATGCAGCCGAAACCCTATCCCTAAATGCTATTAAAGGACTCCTAGAAGATCTAGAGATGAAATAGCGCAAGATAGTTAGAGGTGTAATGGGATCGCATTACAAATATGGCATCTATCATAAAAAAACCCTACAAAGAAGTCTAGAGTGAAATAGAGAAAATTACAGAAACGATCTGTAAGACCGCACGTTATTATGATCATCTCAAACGAATGGACGGAAACAGCCTAACAAAACAGATTTTTCACTTTTTTACTCCAAAAACAAAGCCACAATGTCCTGGTTTGTAAATACTAAAGAAGACCTCAAAATGCTACATCTAAAACCAGATGACGCCTTCAATAGAATTCTCTTCCGCGAAAAGGTATGGGATAAACCGAGATGAACCAAAAGGAAGACAATGTACCACCTGGACAGCGGAGCGCAAGCTGGCCCACTCACAGAGAATGAGGGAATTTTGGGCTCAGAAAAAAACGATACAAACTGCCAAGTGTAACAAGACGTGGTCCTAGATGGCCTCAATAAATAATAATAATAGTTTGTTAATCAACCGTAACATATCGTTGATATTTATGTAAGGAGAGTCTTATTTTTCTGCAATCATTTACATATCTTTGGAAAGCTTTAATTGTTACGTAACATCATCAATGAAACTTTCTTCGTAAACAACATAATCGAGGAAGCAGCACGCGAGTTCGCGCTCGCGCCGCATTTTTAATTCTCATTCCCGTTTTATCTAACCGAGATAATGGTATAATAATGAGTTTTCAATGTAACACACGACAAATTACGATAATTATGCATGGAAAGGCCTGCAATCAGTTCCTAGTTGTGTCTTACAAATGTGTATTAACAGTATCACGCATTCAGTTATGCGAATTATTTAAAGTAGGCTTGGAAAAGTTATTATAATTAAAAAAAAAGTTTCTTGGTCGTTTAAAACCGATTTATGCAAATTTTGTTTATTAAATAATAAATATAGCGGACACGCCTTATTAAATCCATGTTTGTCCACATGCGGTAAGATTTTTTTATAAGTAATTTCTTGTGAGTTCACGACGTTGAAAGTAAGTCTCTTGCGGACACAACCTTAAGAAAAAATTAGATAGTAGCTTTTAATGAAAACGAAAATTAATTATGTGTTTGAAACATTTATTGGATTTTCTGTGGTTTAATATATATATAGAGATAGAAATGTCTTGGGTTTTTTTCTAGGGTATTTATTTCAATCTTAAAGCTACCGATGCAAATCATCCCGAGGTTATTGGAAAATATCGCTCAAGGAAACTGTTTCAAAATTTTCGAGAAATTTTTGTTTTTTTCTTTCGATTTTTTATCTTGAAGGAAGTAAACCAATAACTCATTTATTTGCAATGCATGGCAACTTAACTGCATTTGAATTTTTATGATGTAAAATATTGCATTATTTTAACATATTTCTCAAATAGAATTCTACTATATATATATATATATATATATATATATATATAAATATATATATATAGTATATATATATATATATATATATATATATATATATATATATATAATTATTCTTACAAGCATTCTTGTAAATATTCTTACTTGGTTGTTATAACTTGGATATTCCAAGATTGGATATAACGGTTTTAAAAGAAAATTTTTAATTTAGTATTACAATCTCTCTCTCTCTCTTCAGTCCATGTTTGTCCACTGCTGGACGTAGGCCTCCTTCAGGTCGTTCCATGCGCATCTTCTTTTTGCGATTTGATGCCATTCTTTCCCCGCTATTTTCTTGATGTGGTGAGCCATCATTTTTGCAGTCTTCCAGTGCTCTGTTTTGTGGCTCTTGGTCTCCAGTGAGTAATCCTATGGGTCCATTTGTCGGTGTTTTTCCTGGCTACGTGTCCTACTCAGCTTAAGTTAAGTTCTGCGCTTCGTTCAATCAAGCCTTTGACTTTGGTTCGTAGTCTGCAGGTTTGTTATTCTGTCTCTTAATCTTGTGCCGAGCAGAGTCCGTTCCATTACTCGTTGGCAGGTTTTTAATCTGTTTGCGCTCTTTGCTATCCATGTCATCGTTTCCAGGCCATACGTCGTAATGGGCAATATGCACATGTCGTATACTTTTCGTTTTAGGCAGTGCGGTATGTCTGGGTTCTTGAGTAAGTGTCTGCCGAAAATGTATGAGTTTGCCGAAAGCAGCCCAGCTCTGACTTATTCTCCAGGAGGAGAAAAAACCTGATTTTCCTTCCCCAGTTTTGTTTGATGTCCTTGGTCAGCGGTGACGAACCAATAGCACGCTTGCCACAGCTGACGCGCTGGAAATTTTTATTGGCACGCGGGAGGAAGGAGGGTAGCGTTTAAATGTTGTGCTCGATGAAGCACAAAGAGGGTGTACATTGAGAACATCGCTCGTAATAAATTTTTAAATACCGCATTTATATTTGCTGCTGATCCCAAAATATCAGTCCTTATGACAAGCTAGATTGAACGATGGC
Organism: Phosphuga atrata; assembly: GCA_944588485.1. Lineage (NCBI taxonomy): Eukaryota > Metazoa > Arthropoda > Insecta > Coleoptera > Silphidae > Phosphuga > Phosphuga atrata. Next base: position 34,346,994 of record OX155899.1, read on the forward strand.
GTAAAATATTTGCAGAATCAACATTTTCACATTCTCTTAGGTTTCGAATCATATAACACACAGGAATTAATGTCGAACATGTTAGTACATTATGATAGTCCCTTAGCTTTTGATCAAGTGTTACCCCTAGACATTTTATTGATTCGGCTCCTTTCAAATCTTAGATGTAAACTATAATTATGAAGTAAGTTTTGTGTATATTTAAAGTCCAATAAAGATTTATACATCATCCCCTAACGTTTTTGATTTTAAATTGCTACTTGTAATTGAATCCTGTATGTCTGCCTGCGTTATATATTAAAATGTTACTATCGTCAGCGTACAAAATATAATTGTACAACATTATTTGTTTGCGCCAGATTATTAACAAATATCAATAATAGAGTTGGTCCCATTACAGAGCTTTGGGGTACCACTCGCTTCTTCAATTTTCTTTCCGATTTTGAGCCGTTTACGACCACTGTTCGTCCTCTTTCATGCAAGGAAGATTTTACCAAGTTCTTGGCGACGCCTCTAACTCCAATAACTTATTTTTTTGGTGAAAAGAGGTTTGTGATCATAACAAATACGAAGAATAGAGTTTGTCCCATTAGAGAGCCTTGGGATACCACCCACTTCTTTAATTTTCTTTCCGATTTTGAAACGTTTACGATCACTGTTCGTCTGCATCGATGCAAGGAAGATTTTACCCAGTTCTTGGTGACGCCTCTAACACCAAAAACTTTATTTTATTGTGGAAGGAGCTTGTGAACATAATAAATATCAAGAATAGAGTTTTTTCCTATTAGAGAGCCTTGGGGTACCACCCACTTGTTTAATTTTCTTTTCGATTTTGAACCGTTTAGGATCAGTGTTCGTCTTCTTTGATGCAAGAAAGATTATACCCAGTTCTTGGCGACGCCTCTAACTCAAATAACTTATTTTTTTGCGGAAGGAGCTTGTGATCATAACAAATATCAAGAATAGAGTTTGACCCATTAGAGAGCCTTGGGGTACCACCCGCTTCTTTAGTTTTCTTTTCGATTTTGAACCGTTTACGATCACTGTTCGCCCTCTTTGAAGCAAGGAAGATTATACGCAGGTTTTGGCGACGCCTCTAACTGCAATAACTTCATTTTTTTGTGGAAGGAGCTTGTGATCATAACAAATATCAATATTAGAGAGCCTTGGGGTATTACCCGCTTCTTTAATTTTTTTAAAGATTTTGAAACATTTGCGATCACTGTTCGTCTTCATTGATGCAAAGATGATTTTACCTAGTTCTTGGCGACGCCTCTAACTCCAATAACTTTATTTTATTGTGGAAGGAGCTTGTGATCATAACAAATATCAAGAATAGAGCTTGTCCCATTAGAGAGCCTTGAAATACCACCCACTTTTTTAATTTTCTTTTGGATTTTGAACCGTTTAGGATCAGTGTTCATCCTCTTTGAAGATTATACCCAGTTCTGGGCCACGACTCTAACCCCAATAACTTAATTTTTTTGTGGTAGGAGCTTGTGATCATACCAAATGTCAAGAATAGATTTGTCCGATTAGAGAACCTTGGGGTACCACCCAATTCTTAAATTTTCTTTCCGATTTTGATGCAAGGAAGAGTTTTACCCAGTTCTTGGCGACGTCTTTAACTCCAATAACTTCATTTTTTTGTGGAGCAGCTTGTGATCATAACAAATATCTAGAATACAGTTTGCCCCATTAGAAAGCCTTGGGGTACCAACCGCTTCTTTAATTTTTTTAACGATTTTAAACCTTTTGCGATCACTGTTAGTCCTCTATTGATGCAAAGGAGATTTTACCCAGTTCTTGTCGACTCCAATATCTTAAATTTGTTATGGAAGGAGCTCATGATCAAAAGAGTCAAATGCTTTAGTTAGGTCGTAAAATAAAGTAAGAACCTCCTGATATAATTTAGATAAGTAATTATAAAATGAACAGTGTCTAACAGAGCAGTATCAGTTGAGCTGCTTTTCGAGAAGCCGTTTTCACTGTTTGCCAGCATGTTATTACTTTCCAAGAAACTTGACAATCGAGGCAGAAATGCTAAAATTTTTGAAATTTGGCTTTGAATACAGGTTGGTCTGTAGTTAAAGGAATCCCGCTGTGACCCTTAATTTTAGTAAATCGGGATGGAATTTGATACTTTCAAATAGTATATTCTAGCCGGTACGGTATTCAGGCTAATATGGTAATACAGGCAAAGTTATTGGGCACGTCAGCATTTCATAATGTGGAAACTTAAGAAAAATGGCACGCGGTGATAAAAAGGCTCGCCACCCCTGTTCTAGGTAGGTATATGTACTCGGTCATTTGTTCGATTTCCTACCCGTCCATTTGGTGAGGTTCGGTTGCAACCTCTTGGGTCATGATCTTGGTCTTTCCCAAGTTCATTTTCAGGCCAACTGAGAGTGATGCTGCATTTAGTTGGTCTAGCATGTCTTTAAGTTCTTGGATGTCTGAGCTTAAAAACGTCTTCTAAAGCGAGTGTAAACAGCTTTGGTGATATGATGTCTCCTTGCCTGACTCTTCTCCCTTGATCTTCTCTCTAGTCGACTTTTCATCTATTGTCGCTTTCAAAGTGGCATTCTGGTATATTTGTCGAATTAATTGTGTATACCGTGAGTCGATTTTGGCTTTATTCATGGCAGTAAAGATTGCCCAGTGTTCGATAAAATCGAACGCTTTTTCATAGTCAATAAAGGCTAGATGTATGGGTACATTATATTCCGTACACTTCTCAATTGATGTGCGAAGGGTCTGTATGTGATCCGTTGTGCTAAACCCTTTACGAAATGCAGCCTGTTCTGGAGGTTGGTAAAAATCCAGTTTGTTTGTTAGGCGATTTGTTATGATTTTTGTAAACAATTTATAAAGGTGTTAATAGCAGGCTAATGGGTCTATAGTTCTTGTCTTTATTGTCCCCTTTCTTGTGTATCAGAGTTTTCCCAGGCAGTAGGTATTTTCGTTTCTTCAATGCATTTATTTAGTAGATCTTTTACTGCATTTAATAGTGTCCACCCCGGTAGTTTTAACATTTCAGTTGATATTTTGTCTTCGCCTGGTGATTTACCGTTTTTTAATTGTTTAAGAGCTTTCTTTATTTCGGGTATATCTATTTCCGGTATGTCTTCTGAATTGACGTTTTGTATTAGCTCGTTTTTGATACTTAGTTTGCTTGGTATGTGGGATCTGTAGGAGTAGGATCTGTGTAGAGGCTTTGAATAGCTTCGAGATTTTTTTTTTTCGTTGACCGTTGTACCGTCCCTATTTTTAATGTTATGGATTTATGTTTTTTAATGTTATGGATTTGACATTTGTGTTCTAAGTATTTTCATGCCCTTGTTATTTACTAGTGTATATTTTATGAGTTTTGCGTTTTGTCTTTATGAGTTTTGAGTCTTTTGTCTGTTATGTGTTTTGCCTTCTAGTTTCTCTCATGATTTCTTAAGTGATGGTCTTACTTACTTGTAGGCCCTAGTTGTATTCGTTCGATTTAAGTTACTTCTTCGTTTTATAAGTTCTATTGTACCTTCGCTTATCTTTTATTTTTTTCGCAGTTTTGTCCTTGTGAAATCCTTCATCGATACTTAGTGTTGTAAGGTTTGTATAGTTCATCTTCGTTGATATTTCCTTTATGTATTCTTCCTGGTTTTGTTTTAAGAATCTTTATAGTTGGAAATTTTTATTTACAATATATGAATATATTTTGTTTAAAAATCCAGAAATACTAAGACAAAAAGTTATTTTAATTACAGTCCTTTAATTTATTTGAAGTACAATTATTTACAATTTTTTAACGTAATGTTATAAGTTTAGTTTCTTACAGGAAATGTGTTCTGTACAATATTCACATACCTACTTAACGAAGTATCAGATTTTACAGAAAACATTTTATAGCCTTAAAAATAAAACTAAACTGCCTACAGCCCATATTGTTAGATAAAAGGGCAGTAGAATACAAACAGGAGATAAAATATATAACGCTAGATAGCTAGCTCCTCTGGAACAGGCACGCTTAGGAAAAGCAGGGAAAACCAAACGCGTTCTAATGCTGTGCAGAACTCTTGCAAGGAAAGCGTGGAGTTGTGCGGGGAAGTTGAACCAGGCTGGTCTCTGCATCACGGGGCCATGCCCGACAGCAGTAATGGAACTGCTGCTGACTCCATTGCACCTTGCCTTGGAGGGGACAGCCAGATCGGCGATTGTAAGGTTCAGCAAAGAAGGAATAGGCAGAGGTCAAATAATCGAGACCATAGACCGAAACAGTCTCGCTGCCAAGATTCCCGGTTGGAAATACCAAAATACGAAATGCTATGCAAATACTATTTCGAAAAAAACTACACAGCAATGTATAGCAGTAAAGCTGAATGAAGCAACAAATCCTCAGCATACCAAATTGAAACAAGTATTATCAGATAGTACAGATGGTTCGAAGACGAAGGAAGGTACTGGTGCAGGAGTATTTGGATGTCATACAAAGAACTTGTAATCTATAGGAATCTATCCAATTGTCTTAAAGGCAGAGGTATATGCAATCGAAAGATGTGCACATTTTAACCTCGATAGGAACTATCGCAAAAAACGAATTGCTATCCTGTCAGATAGTCAAGCAGCCATCAAGGCTATTAGCTCATACACATCAGATTCAAACTGGTACGGGACAGTGTGGGAAAGCTTAACAAGCTTGCACGGAAAATGAAATAACGCCAGTATAGGTACCAGAACACACTAGTATATATGGAAATGAAGACACACTGCTATAGATCGAAATGAATATCTCTTTATAAGTGAGGAACCCCTTTTGTGAGTATGGACACCATACACAAAAGTTTGGATGAAGAAATAAGAAAACATAGGATGAAAACATGGGAAGAACTTCCAGGGCTAACACAATCCTAAATAATGCTGGAATCTTCTTACCAGAAAAAATCACCAGCAAAAGCTTGCCTGATACTAAACCGCAACAAGTTTAGGACTCCTGACGGGACACTGCAGACTTAGAAAACACATCAGGACCCTAGGCCTAGAGAAAGATGACTGTTGCAGATTCTGAAGCTCAGTTCAGGAAACACCTATCTGCTCAAGGACTGCTGAGCACTACTTCGTAAGAGACAAATATACCTTGGCGCCCACTGCTTGAACGAAGAAGAATTGCAATCGTTGCATTCCACCCATATCCAGGAAATATTAAAGGAATCCGGACTAGAGGAGGCGCTCTAATTGGGTAAGTATACCAACTATTAGATGAAGACGGAAGTGTACAATAGATCGTTTTTATATTATAAGTACTATCTCTAGTTAATAATTGTAAATTGTAATAATTTGTTCCAAGAAAATATAAAGCTTATTTTATATTATGTAACGTTTGTAAATAAACTAGCATAAACAAGTTATACGGAGTAAGAGTGCTGAGTAAAAGTTTCAGCAACACGGCCATAATTTTTCCACACAAAGTTTCACTTTTACTCATTAACACTTATGTCAATACCCAGTCATTACTACGTTGTTGAATACCCGGGTACCCGTGTACCCGCATGAGGTTTTCATTCAATAAAATAATTTTAATACCCGGAGACTTTCACATTACAACTCGGGCTTACCCATAGAGTATTCCACTACCCGAAAAACCCTATTCCTATAAATAAAACCGCCGGATGGGCAAAGTATGGGATAAAAATATGGTGGATAAGCGATGCCAAAAATTCATATCCATTGAAAGGTAAAATTTACACTGGCAAAATAACAACTAAAAAGCAAAAAGATTTAGCTGCAAAATATAAAGGATCCGGAAGAAATATTACAATGGATATTTTTTTTACTACTTTACCTTTAGCAAAGCATTTATTGTATGGAACCTAACAATTGTAGGAACATTGAAAAAAAAGGTTGTACATTCTAGTAGACATGCTAGCATCTAAAGATCGTGAAGAATTTTCTTCTCGATTTGGGTTTCATGAAAAAGTTCTTATACTACTCTAAGCTCGTATGTTCCTAAAAAAAAAGAAAGTTGTTATACTTCTATCTACGATGCACTCAGATTTGCAGCGAAGACAAAACAAGAAACCAGAAATTGTTCAGTATTATAATAAAACAAAAATTGGTGTGGATATAATGGATAAGATGTTGGGCCGTTACACAATCCACAGACGGACTAACCGATGGCCTCTCGCATATTTTTTAAATATTTTGGATATCGCCAGTCTTGCCAGCTATATCATTTTTCATCTAAATAACGTATTTTTACGAAAATTAAGTGAAGAATTTGCAAATTATGAGAAATTTCACCACTAGGATTGCCATAGGAAGCATATATGGATATATGAAGCATATATAGTTATGGAACATAACCAATAGATCCTATAGGCAGGACAACAACATCAAGTGAGCCAGGCGGGTCTGCTGAACAGACAGATTTCACTGGACGAAAAATTGTTGTAGGATCATGTCATATTTGTTACCAGGATGTAACAAACCAGTTTGCGATGAACATTCAAAAGCAATTGTAAAATGTGACGCAGGTTATAATACGTTTTATAATAAAATTAATTAAAAGTTAAATAAATCCGTTTACTTATATATTAAGTAATATTTTTTATCCCTAGAAATAAGTTTAGTTATTTATTTATATATGGGTACCCGGGTACCCCGGGTATTGAACAACGGGGTATTTGACTTTAGGTCCAAAAAATTTATATATTTTATTGCACATTTTATCATTTATGTATATGAATCGATATCAATAGACTCAAATAACGAGGATCTGAAAGGATTTGATGATTTTTCGTTAAATAAAAAAGATATGTAAGTAAGAACATGCAAAAGGGTACCCGGGTATCGACATAAGTGTTGAACAAAGTTTTTTGTAAGAAAGTTTGTGTTTTACAATGAAGATATTTTTTTACTTATCTGTTAAAAAAATGAGTGAATTAATAAAATGTGGTTTAAAAACAAAACTAAATAAACAATTACAATTATTTAATTTAATATCTAAAACGTTGTGGATTTATTTATTATAGTTCCAGGAATTTCAGGAATAGTTCAAATCGTTTATCTTAATAATATTAATAATATGTGATACTCAGAACACTCCTTCAACATGTGAGTAATGTAAATCATATAAATTGAATGTATGATTGACTTGCGGCTTTTAAGATATACACTTTTCTCATATGCAACTTTTCCACAGCAATAGAATTTTACGTATATCTCTTATTATTCTCTCTTATTATTATTATGTTAAACATTTATGTAACAATATTTGAATAATATTTTATTTATATATTATATATATATATATATATATATATATATATATATATATATATATATATATATATATATATATATATATATATATATATATGTATAAATTATTTGTTGGTGTAGCAAACCAGTTAGATTTTTAATTTTGAATTTTCCTAGCCTACATATAAATAAAACGATATTTTGGATTTGAATTGGTAGATCTAGCACGAACCAGCGCGGATTCTATAATTATAATTGCATGCACAAACGTTCACCATTATCGCGAGATTGAAACATGGTTATATGTTATAATGTATTTTATACTCGATAAGGATGTTTTACTTTAATAAATTTATTTCCGTTTGTTTTAAAATTAAATCCAAGTTTAAATATCAACACAAATGTCTCGCGCTCTTAAGGTTTTACAATCGAAGAGATGTAGGTAAATCAAAAGGGGCTTAGTGCCGGACCTAAAGAACATGATGAGGTATGTATTTGCCAAGCGATGTTAAATTAGAGTGCCCAGATTTTTTTCGCGAAATATCGGGACAAATTAAAAATAATATATTTCTATGAATTTTTATACCTTATTTCAAATACACCTTTGCTAAAGTAACTTTTTTCCCAAAAAACGTTATTTTGCTTGCCGTTGCATGTCCTATCTGAATTATATTGGATTGTAAGCAGAGCATCAATTGTTTTAATGCCCAAGCGATTTTTTTTTATCATGCCAGGCTTGATTCAAATTGAATGAAAATTCTTTCAACTTCTAATATTGTTAAAAATAATAATGTTACTTCTAATAATGTTACATGCAAACAAAGTTCCTCCATATTTACCAAACGTGTCGAATACCTCTAAATCATAGGTTCCCAACCTGGGGTACTGGTGCTTATTGCGTTTTTGCAAGGGGTACAATAGAAATTTCAAGATTTTTTTTTTTTGCGTAATTTCAAATGGCTTGTTAATGTAGTGCACCCAAACATCAGACTTCTCTTCAGAACCAGTTATCAATTTGTTGTAGTTATCGAATAGCATATTCGTGGTTTTTTTCTTGTATATGCCTTATGCCTCTTGTATCTTTTTATGTAAGTTAAATTCATCGTGCAAGTTTTGGAGTCTTTCTATCTCCGAGCATTCTTGTTCAAGCAAGGTGTTTTTTGCTTGTAGAATTTTGGATCTTATGATTCTTTGCCAACTGTTGTACCTTGCACCATCTTTGTTCTTGTAGAGTTGTCTTTCGTACATTATTTCAAAGATTTTGTCACTTATCTATTTAGTTTCAGGCTGATATCTTCTAGTAGGGAGTTCTTTATTGCGATTTTTAAAATTTCGGCTGTTTGACTCCACAATTCCAGATGGCTTATTTTCTGACAATCAAGCTCGTTCAACTTGTTGTTTCATTAAAATATTTTGTTGAATAATTGGATTTTTCAGTTGTTCAAGATCAATTTTATGTTTGTTTGGTGTTTCGCCTTCTGATGTAATCTTAGTTCTGAGTTTCGCTTTCAGTGGGGTGTGAACTGAAGGCACGTCAGCTCCTGGATATGTGCATGCTCTGATTATTGCTGAAGCAAATCTTTTATTTATTAGTATGTAATCGATTTGGTTACGTACGATATGTTGTTATTTGTCTTATGGAGATTTTCAGGTGTATAGTCTTCTGGGCGGGAGCCGGAACCAAGTATTGTTTATTTTGAAGTTCTTTCCCTGGCAGAATTGTATTAATTTGTCTCCTCTTTCGTTTCTGTCTCCTAGTCCAAACGCACCAACTATTCCATCTATTTTATCAGATCCAACTTTTGCGTTAAAGTCCCCTATAATCATGGTCAGTTCGTGCGATTTTGTGTGTTGTAATAATTCGGAGATTTGTGAATCAAATTCTTCGATTTCATTCTCACTCGATTCCGAAGTTAGAGCATATACATTGTTCATAGAGAAGGGTTTTGCCTTTATTTTTAAGAGCATTGTTCTATCTGTGTTTGGTATAAAAGCAGTTATAGAATCAGCATGTAGTTTGATTCAATTATACCAACACCTCTTCTATGTCTATGAGTATAATTTCCTGAGTAATATATAGTTTTGTTTTCTGATTGAAATTTACCTGAACCTGGCCAGAATGTTTCCCTTACTCCAAGAATGTCAATGTTCAATCTTTTCTCTGATGGTGTTTGCGAGTTTACCTGCTTCGTAAAGGCTGCGGACATTCCATGTCCCGATTTGTATTTTTTTTTTACTTTCAGGGATTCTTAGCACCCTCGATGAGCCGGAGACTGAGGGCCGTGTTAGTTGTAACTTCCATGTGACTTTTCGTGGGATATTGCTTCAGTGGTTTCCCATTGCTTCTGAGGGATTTATAGTTTTATGCTATAATTATAATTTGTATGTATTATAAATTATAATAAAACTATGTTTTATCATAAGATTATTTTATTTAGTTTTTTTTAGCCTAAACATATTAAAACTTTTTTTCTCTTACCTCTAGAAAAAGGGGAGGGGTACAGAATTTTTAGCAGTTCATTTTAGGTGGTACAATTTTTCAAAAGGTTGGGAACCACTGCTCTAAATAGTAGTTTATGATACAAGTGCGCACAAAAGCATTTCACACACGTGTATCATACATTATTTTTTATTACTCATGTATTAAAAGTATTATCTAGTGCACGTTTCATATTATGAGAACTTTTAGTTGTACATATTTCTAAGTAACTTAGGTAACGCACGCAAATATTCAATATCGCTAGGTTACATTAAAAAAAACAAATAAATAAAAATAAAATGAACACAATTTCAACACCTCGATATTAAAAAAGTGACGTGAAGTGTCAGAATTTTTTTTATTACAAAATAATAATAAACATTATTGAAAACTTTTTAAAGTGAGTGTAAATTCTATTGTGATATCGGAGACTGAGGAGAGTTCTTATGACGAATCCACACCAACGGAGCAAATTAAAAAAGCAAATTCTTCATTTTTGATTCCATTTTTTTTTGTATGGCCACAGGATTCCAAACTTCTAAGATACGTCCCCTCGCATGAGTAATAAAAAATATTGTTTGTAACACGGGCGGAATTGTCAATTTCCCATTCGAGTGAATGTGCGCGCTGCACTCACTTCGTTCATGCGCCCAATTTCATTCTTGCGAAAAAATTTACAACTTTCCGCCCTAGTTACAAAATATACTATTATCAACGAAGCATGTTAAAATACTGTTTTATTTACAAAAAAAATGTTGTTTCTTACCGATTATATTGAAAAATTGTAATTTTGACAGACAGAATACTTCAGATCACTTGCACAATAGGGTTAGAAGGTTCAGCGCCTCCGTGGCAAAAATTGCTAACTAGTAAATACGCACAGTAATGTACCCATTACTGTGCGTTTGTACTATTTGGTCGTTGTCGATGTAATCTAGATTTAATCCAGATTAGGTTATGGTTAGGTTAAGTTATATTGGAGCCAGATAAATCCAGACTGAGAGGCCTAGACTTCTTGATCCAAAATAAAAAAATTAATTCAATTTTAATATACGTCAGAAAATTTATTTGCACTATGTCTATGTTTTTTTAGTAACGCGAGTTGTTGCCATAGTAACAACAAACAGAAAGCGTTTAATAATAAAACTCCATTTGATTTATATTGGACATTTGTATAGTTATACAGACGATTAAAATAATGGCATGCTTTACATAAAATAATTTACTCATTAATGTGTTCATTTTGGTGTGTGAGTAGATAAAAGATATTTTTATAGCAAGTATAGCAAATATGAATACACATATTCCTGTTGCTGTACCTATCTCATTAGAGTTTGTTAGACGTTTAATAAATTTTGTAGATTTTCTCATTTTATTCTTAATGAGTTGGACCATTTTGAGTATCTCGACCTTCTGCACTTCTTAGACTTTCTGCAAGGGTTCTAGTTCATAACGTAATTATTGATTACATAATCAGATCAACCAAACGACGTTTGTTTCAAAAATAGAGTATGTTATAAACATTACAACTAGGTGTAAAAACAATTAATCAAAATACCAATTTTGATTGTTTTGTATAAACTTTGTCAATTTCCAGAATGTTTGGCATATAGAACATAGATCCTTTTGATTTGCGACTCTCCAGTTATCAAAAAATGGTAATAAATTATGGATATCGTTAGTAACTTTTATAACGAAGAAATTTTATAATAATAGAACTAATTTTATATAAGATCCTTTGATGTTTTTTTTTATTTAATCGTGTCTAATTATAAGAATCTAACTTTGACTTAAAAACTTTTTCTGTTACAAATATTGAATAAACAAATTACTTTATGCTCGTTATGATAGAAGGAAAACCCTGTAACGAGTATTATATTATATGAATATTTTAGTTGAGAAAAAAGTAATTTCTCATATCCCTAACTTTTAATTTGACATATTTTGACATTATTTTGACAATACTTTGTTGAGAAATCAGAAAATATTTAAAGGAAGTAAATACACTTCCAAAAAAACATCTTCCAATAGACCGAAATTCACGTTTAGAATTCAGTCGATGGTCTTTTGGTAGAGGGGATAATTTTGTCAACAAAATAATTATGAGTGACGAAGCACATTTTCAATTGCATGGGGAGGGGAACAAACAAAATTTATATTACTGGTCTGCTGAAAACCTTCAAGCTAAATTCGAAGAAGAGTATGATCTGGAATATGCTCAGCTGGAATATTGGGACCGTATTTTTTTTTTTTATGAAATGGGAAACGCAGTAGTTGTCAATTGTGAACAATCAAGTCAATTGTGAATTAATGGATACTATCGCTCAACTAACGCCCATACAAATATAAGACAAAAAATCAGGGAAGCGAAAGCTGAATGGAATAAAAAAGAATGCGAAGAAATAGAGGGGTTCCAACGAAAATATGACCACCTTATATATGTTCCACCTTCACAAGAAAATTAAAGAATTGGCAGGGATAACCAAAACCCGCACATCTAATGTCATGAAGGACAAAGAGGGAAACGCGATCTTTGACATTGAAAACCAACTTGAGAGGTGGCAGGAATATATAACTGAATTGTTTGATGTAGACAGAAGAAACTTAATAGAAATAAAAGCACAAACTGGTTTTTTTTTTCATAAATCAGTATTTTTCAGTTTTTTTTTGTCATAAATCGAAAGATCGTATATAAGTTTTATAACAAAACAATGTTTTGTTTTGTTTTTTTCGTTGTAATTAAAAAGTTAAAAAGGCCGAAAACACGGTGTGACGTAGCAAGGGTAATTTCTACCCGTGCATTTTTTCAATTCACTTCAAATTTGAATTTATTCACTTCAAATTTACTGTTGACCAAATGCAATAACATTTCATTTAGAAATTTAATTTGTTCTGATGCTTTACTAATAGCAATTTATAATTTTATCACTTTTAAATTGTTTATAATTAATTGAAAAAAACAAATTTCAACTTTTTCGCATTGAACATGCAAATTATTTACAATAAGATTTAAAAATACATTTAAAAAAATCGATTTTTTTTTTCAACAACCCAATTAACGAAAAATGGGATCCAGCCAAGAAATAAAGCGTAGAATAGCAATAGCGCGAACAACACTTATCAAAATGAAACGAGCACTATGTACCCACCATTTATCAGTAGATCTAAGAACTAAAATGCTCAAGTGCTACATATTCCCGGTGTTACTGTACGGCGTTGAATCCTGGACGATAACAGACACAGTAATGAAAAAAGTCGATGCATTTAAAATCTGGGCCCATCGGAGGATATTAAAAGTTAGTTCGGTAGACAGAGTGACGAAAGTAGAAATCCTACAAAGTCTAAATAAAACTAAGGAACTAGGGAACATCATCAAATGTCGGAAATTCGAATATTTTGGACACGTTATGCGGCATCAGGAAAAATATGGTCTACTGCATCTTATCATTCAGGGAAAGATAATGGGAAAAAGGAGTGTAGGACGAAGGACGACATCATGGTTAAAAAATCTAAGGACATCTAAGGGCATGCAAAACAACAGCCCAGCTGTTTCGTGCAGCAGTCGACAAAGTTAAAATCAAGAACTTAGTAGCCAACATCATGGTCAACGATCGAAGCGGTCATGACACTTAAAGAAGAAGATCGCTCAACTCCGATTACTAATAAACGATATTTGGTATCAGCAAGATGGTGCAAGGCCTCATGTATCCAACATGTCTTTGGGAGTGTTACAAGAGTTCTTTCCTTGTCGTTTGATTTCCCAGCGTGCGGATCAGTTGTGACTTCCTCGCTCCCCGGATATGTCAGCTTAGGATTATTTCTTATCGGGTCATGTTAAATCTAAGGTTTATTGGAACCGACCTGAAACCCTGGAAGACTTACAATGAAACATTCGACAAGCTATTGGTCAGATTTCGTCAGAAATGTGCAATGCAATGTGTATTGTTGCATGGATGTCAGTCATGCATCGAAGCAAACGGAGGTCATCTAATCGATGTAATTTGTAAGTATTAATTGGAAATTAACAATTAAGCATTTTTTTAACAATTAAGCAAAGGATTAAGAATTTAAGTTGTTATTAAACATTAGATTTTACTCTACAATGTTCATCCAAAAAATTGGTGTCCAACTTATATCGTTTTTTGATAACTGGAGTTTAAAATCAGGGCACTCTTAATTTATCACTCATCATATATATCATTATATATATCATCATATATATTATGTACAGTCGAACCTGGATAAGTGAGAGCTCAAGGGACCGCGATTTCTTTTTCGATTATAGAGATTTCCCACTAACCCAAGTTCCTAGCTTATAGATGTACATGAGTGGCCTTTCTCACTCATAGAGGTTAATAAACGATACGGCAAATATGGAATTAATAAATATATGTATGCATTATATACATAGATTTACTTATTTACAAAAAGGAAAGAAACAATTTTACACATTTATTCAAAACAATCCGTTAGATTTTTCTGTTTTTCCGTTTTTACATTTTGGGCATGTTTCCTAATTCATACATTTTATCGAATATTGTCTTATCAACAACCGCCGAGTATTAAAAAAACTTGTGTATCTTCTCCAGTAGCTTAAAAAGTTATTTCTTCTTTAGAATGTTCTCTACTTCTGTATTAAAAGTTTGTGATCGGTCGGTTTCATCTTCACTGTCATTTTGTCAGACACGTTCACATAATTCTGCGATATCGTCTTCGGTAAATTCTTCGTTGGTAGCCAGGTCGTCGTCAATTTGTACAAAATCCTCAAAGGTTGGCGTTACCACATCACTAATAGATTGTTGAGCCACAAGCTTGGTCCATTCCTCATTGCTAGGTCCAGCGTTAGGTTTATAACTTCGTTATCTTCTAGCAGAAATTCTTGTTTATCTGTACTGATACAAAATCCGTCTTTCTTGAAACAGTTTTTGACAGAAATTGATCACATACTGTGAACCATTTTTTTTTTAAGTTTGGTCCAATGTGGATACCGGGAATTTACCCTTCAAACACTGCGGCCTAGTGGCCTATTGTATTTTGCCCACATTTTTCACATATAGGCCCAGAAACCTAGATGTTATTATAAATTGCGCTAATTAATTACACATTTGTCTTCTGGTACAAATGCGGCCGACACTGGGGATAGAACTCGGGACCTCCAGACGACTTGTTATTTAGCGCTCTAATATGAGACCAAGAGTGTCACCACTACACCACCCGTGCCGACTACTGTGAACCATGCTTTCCTTGCAAATTTCATGACTAGAAGTATTTTAAAATCCGGGTTATGATTAGATTCGACGCACCTAAGAGTATGAACAACTTCTCTGCGATAAAAGCGTTTAAATGTGTGTATGATACCTTGATCTAAAGGTTGAAGTTCACTGGTGGTGTTTGAAGGTAAAAACATGACTTTTACATTTTCAAATGTTGGTAATTCCATATGGGCAGCACATTTATCAATAAAAAGCAGGATTGTTTTAGGTTTCATCTACATTTCCTTGTTAAATTTTTTCAACTGATCTTGAAATAATATCTTTGTCATCCAAGTTTTTGTATTATTGGAATAATCATCAGGTAGAGTCTTGACACCTTTTAAACATCTAGGTCGTTTTGATTTCCCGATGGTGAAAAGAGGGAGCTTGTCCGTACCGGTCATGTTTACGTATTGAAGAATAGTTAGACATTCCTTACTTTGTTTACCTTCATAACATTTTTCTACTTTTAATGTAAATGTTTTATCGGGAAGGCACTTGAAGAACGAAGCAGTTTCATCCGCATTGTAAATATCGTCTGGATGATCCTCCTTTAAGAAACCAGGCAAATCTTCAGTCCATTGGGTACACACGCTTTGGTCCACAGATTTACTTTCTCCGGCTACTTTTTAAAAAGCTATTTAATTACGGCTTTTAAAACCCTCTAACCAGCCATTACTAGCCGAAAAGTTCTGAATTACCAATTTTGAAGCAAAATCTTTAGATGTTCATCGATTTGTTCTCTTTTTTCTAATTTTATCAGAGAAAATGAATTATAAAATTATTAGTTTGAAATTTAATTTAAATCATGTGTGGCGTATGTGGAAATTGGACAGGGCTATTTTCATTTGATTTGAAGAATTCTTTCGAAAGATCAGTTCCATTATTTAGTTAACAGAGCAGTATTGCTATCCAAAATATTAATTATTGAACTAAATAGCGAATATATTCATCACTTTAATAATCACATTTTAACGGTGTTAAAAAGTACTTTAAAGTAATTAAAATTGACTCATCTCTCACTCCAATAAGTAAAATCGACTCATATCACCCACCATTAGAATTTATTTTTCATTTAAAAAAGTACGATAAACTGTTGATTAACAAAAGTGATTATCATGAGTTGATTTTTAAACTTTCCTGCATTAATTGGTCGGTAAGACTTAACTACACCGATCAAGATAAGAACGTTGATTGTTTCTACAGCATATTATATAGTTTGATTGATAAATATGTACCACTTAAAACTCGCAATTCTTGTAATTACCCCCGTTGGTTTTCCAAATCATTAATTAAAATATTAATTGAAAAACACACATATCATAAAAACTGGTAAATATACAGTAATCAGTCAGATTATCTCACATTTTCATTGTTGCGACGGAGAGTAAAAGTCAAAATGGATGCTGATTATAAAAATTATAGAAATGTTGTGGAAGCCAGAATAAAAAATAATGTCCAAAACTTTTGGAGTCATATCAATACTATAAAGAATAATAATGGTATTCCAAATACTTTAATTTACAATAACATAGCCTCTTCAGGTGCTAAAATTTGTAACTTGTTTGCTGATCATTTTGAGTCAGTTACTGCACTAATGTTATTAACAGTTTACCAACCGAAGCTGATCATATTCTGGCCACTGTAAATTTAAGCTCTTTATACCTCAGTAAAAAGTTAAGATTGAAAGGTAAAGGCGAAATTCACAAGAGAAAATTCTCTATGTATTTCTCAGGAAACGATGAAAGGAGTGGCCATAAAGGAGTTGGATATATTGTATCCAAACAATTAAAAAAATCTATTCTAGCCTTTACCCCGGTATCAGATACAATATGCACCCTAAGAAGTCTGCGATAAAATATCGAGACATGACGCAGCTATAGTACTAGGCTACTATAACGCCAAATTAGGTAAAGAAGAGGCATACGGTAGCGTTTTTGGTAAACATAGCATGCATGATGAGTCCAACAATAATGGCCAAAGAGTTGCCCAATTTGCCGCGTCTAATAACTACTCTGCTGTTAGTACATTCTTCCCAAGGAAAGAAATTCGTAAGGGCACCTGGAAAATACCTGGATCACGAAACACGAACAAAATAGACCACTACTTTGTTGGAGTAAGGTCAAATCAAAAACTATCGACAGTGGCTAGGGGAACAACTGAAAAGCAGCCAAAATGGCACATAGATCGCCTAAAAAAAAACCAGAAGTTCTGAGGGCCTACCAGGAAAGTCTCAGAACAAAACTACAAGAAAACCAAGAAACACAGGACATAGAGCAAGACTGGATGAACATCGAAAAAATAATAACAGAGATGTGCGAGTGTGAGTGCTATGGAAAGAATTGGAGAAAAAAGAGGAGTTCACAACGAAGAATGGTATGACGAGGAATGTCGAGAAGCAACCTCCGTGAAGCGGAAGGCTAGACTAAAACTGTTAGACAGAAGCACACGAGCTTACCAAGCAGCCTACAATAGGGAAAGAATAAACGCGTTTAGAATATGTAGAAAAAAGAAAAGAGAAGCACTAAACAGAAAGGTAGAGGAAATGGTACTGAATCATTCTAGAAACGAAACAAGAAAATTTTACATGGCAATAAAACAAAACAAAACTCAGGGTTTTAGACCAAAGATAACAGTATGCAAGGATAAAGACGGAAACATGCTCACAGAGAACGAGGAGATACTCCGAAGATAGAAAAGGTACTTCTCGGATATTTTTAAAAGAGATTGTAGTTTAGAGCCTGAACAATTACAGCTAGATGTACATACGGTAGACCCCAAGATTGAGAACCCCAGCCTAAGAGAAATAGAAATTGTTATTGGAAGGCTAAAGACTAACCTGGGTCAGACGGTATAACAGCCGAAATTCTGAAATATAGAGGAGAACACCTAACGGTAAGACTAAAACACCTGATTAATGAAATCTGGGAGCAAGAGAAACTACCAGAGAATTGGGCACTGGGTATCATACAGCCAATACACAAGAAGGGAGACAAAACGATCTGTAGCAACTACCGGCCGATAACGCTCCTTAACGTAACATACAAAGTTCTAACAGGCGTTCTTTATAACAGACTCGCTGTCTACTACGAAGAGATATTAGGACAATATCATAGCGGATTTCGTGCCAATAGGTCAACGATAGACAACATATACACCATAAGGCAAATGCAGGAGAAAGCATACGAGTTTAATATATCGCTGCACAACCTCTACATAGACTTTAAGCAGGCATTCGATACCGTCAAAAGAAACACGATCCTTGACGATCTACTGATGCTAGGAATACTACGTAAATACTTGAAACTAATAAAAGCTACATTGTCCGGTTCGAAAGCCTCGGTTAGAGTAGACAACCAACTTACATCCGCCTTTAAAATCGAAATCGGTGTGAGGCAGGGAGATGCCCTGAGCGCCATGATATTCAACCTAACATTAGAGGCATGCATGAGAAAGCTGAATATAACGGGATACATTGGCAACCGATCAACACAGGTTGCTGCAATGCAGATGATGTCAGTTTGACATGTAGAAGCAAAGACGCGCTAAAGGAAGCACTATTGATGCTGGAACGCAAAAAACTGGATTGAAAATAAATGAGGTAAAAACTAAATACATTCAAGTTGGAAGAGAACATTACGATATCAATTACCTTAACTTGGGCGAGTATCGCTTTACGCAGGTGGAAAGTTGTGTCTGCTTGGGAACAGAAATCAACAGAACAAACGTAATAGCTAAAGAAACAAGCTCGCGAATACTTAGTGGAAACCGATGCTACTACGGATACCAAAAACTGATGAAGTCCAAGTTATTGAGTCACAAAATCAAACTTCAAATATACCTAACACTCATAAGACCAGTAGTAACGTACGGATGCGAGGCCTGGACCCTAACCACCGCAGAGAAGGACGCGCTACGCATCTTTGAAAGAAAGATCCTCAGAAAGATCTACGGACCGATCCTAAATGAGCATGGAATTTGGAGGATACGAATGAACCATGAACTAAGCAGGTTAATAAACGAAGCGGACATAGTGAGATATGTAAAAGCTCAAAGAATAGCATGGCTGGGACACCTGTACAGAATGCATGACGACAGACCAGCCAAGAAAATGTACAACTGGCGGCCAATAGGAAGAAGGAAAAGAGGCAGGCCAAGGAAAAGATGGATGGAAAACGTGGAGGAAAGTCCCTCAGTAAAACAAAAATATTAAATGAACTTGAAAATATAAATATTAATAAAGGATATATATCAGATAGAATACATCCCAATTTCATTAAAATGTGTGCCCATTACTTAACAGAACCACTTTACATAATTTTTAACCAATCTTTGAATTTGGGGTTGTTTCCCACTGTCTGGAAAACGTCATTTATAACACCAATTTTTAAATCGGGCAACAGATGTGATATTTCAAACTACAGACCAATATCTATTTTGTCTATTTTTAGAAAAATTTTCGAGTCATTAATAATTCATAATCATTCCTGAGCAAACTGGTTTCTGTCCAGGCAAATCAGTCCTGAATAACCTAATTCCATTTACTGAATTTTTAAGTAGCAGTATGGATATATAGCAGTTCGTAAACAAATTGACGTAATCTACACAGATTTCAGTAAAGCTTTCGACAAGGTTCACAATAACTTATTGTTGCATAAACTTTCTTACTGTGGTATTCATGGATCACTTCTAAGATGGATCGAATCATACATAAAAAATAGATCTCAATTTGTTGTCTGCAACGGATTTCAATCTAGACTAATTTATGTTACTTCTGGGGTACCTCAAGGATCTCATTTAGCTCCCATACTTTTCAATTTGTACATCAACACAATTTAAACAGTTTTCAAAAATAGTAAATTTCTTTTGTATGCAGATGATTTAAAGTTTTTTAGGGTTATCGAGAATAATATGGATTGCGTCTTACTGCAGGAGGATTTTTCACGTCTATACCGTTACTGCTGTGCAAACTATATAATCTTAAATTTAAATAAATGTTCTGTTGTTAGTTTTAGCAGAAATATAATAAACACAATCACGTATCCTTATAACATGAACAGCATAGCTCTAACTAGGAACAGCAGTATTCGCGATTTAGGTATTGTTTTCGACCCTAAATTACTTTTAACTGGCCATATAGATAGTAGAAATAGAAAAGCGTATAAATTATTAGGTTTTGTGTTGAGATCTATTAAGTCTTTCACTAATATTGAAACAGCAATTATGTTATACACTTCTATAGTTCGACCACAACTAGAATACGCTACCACTATATGGAATCCACAATATTCCAAACATAAGTCTAGAATTGAATCCATTCAGAAAAAAATTGTTACCATACTCTGCTTTAAGTTTAATATACCATACACTAACTATGGCGATATCTTACAAAATTTCCGTTTGCTAACTCTTGAACAGAGAAGAACAAATTCAGATATGATTTTTCTTCACAAAGCACTGAACAATCTCATTAAAACTGAATTATTTATTACAAACCTGGATTTTTTTGTTCCAAGGAGAACTACTAGAAATAATTATTTGTTTTATATCCCTCCTATTAAGTCTCATATGGCAATTCTCCTTTAATAAGATTAATGACAACGTACAATAATCATTTCCAGCATATCGACTTCTTTAGCTTAAATTTAAACCAGCTTAAAAGACTTCAAACATTCTTCCGGTTTCTACTCCCGGTTTCGACTTGAATTTTCCAGTCAAATATTGAATTTTTGAAGCGGGAAACCGGATGTGGGGAAACAGGAAACGGAATTCGAAACCGGAAGTCTAAACTAGAAACGGTAGTCGGAACCAGACATCACACCCAGCGTGGGGTTACATTGACCTCACACGTGGGACTACATAGACCTCACACGTGGGACTACATAGACCTCACACTCAGCGTAGGGTTACATAGACCTCGCATGTAGGGCTACATAGACATCACACTCTTATCTGTGAAAAATCGGAAGTAGGAAACCGGAAACGGGAGTCTAAACCGGAAGTGTCAATGGAGGTGGAATGCCTAGAAGGAACCATTTTTCCCTACTTCGATGTAATCTAGGTTAACCTAGATTTAATCTTGATTAGATTATAGTTAGGTTATGTTAAAACATTTTTACTGTAGCTTCCCCTTTTTATTCAAATGGAAAATAAGAAAATTTAATAATCACGTTGTCTAGTTTAAATTTTTCAATTAACACATTTGACAAATCCAACAATTTATTTTTTATTTTTTAATAATTTTAGAATTAAGGATAACATTTTTTTACATTAATGAAATTTTTATATAAATTCTCTCTCCTGTCCTTTGATTGTAACCACTCTGTATGGACATTACTTAAATTTACTTTGTTCCCGTCATTCATATATGATTTTACTCTCATCAGCATATCAGTATAATATGGTTTTCTTGCAATAGATCTTTGTTTCGTTTTATAAAAGTGCGTCTGATATCCAGTAATTTGGATATATCTTTAAATTGTTCAAAATTGTTCAAACATAACCATTTCTTCAAAATGTTTTATCTACTCACACACCAAAATGAACACATTAATAAATACATTATTGTATGTGAAGAATGCCATTATTATAATCGTGTGTAAAAGTATCCAAATCGTCCGTAAAAGTCCAATGTAAATCAAATGGAGTTTCATTATTAATCGATTTCTGTTTGTTGTTACTATGGCAACAACTCGCGTCACTAAACCAAAAACATAGACATAATAAAAATATATTTTCTGGCGTATATTAAAATTGAATTAATTTTTCTTATTTTTAATCAAGAAGTCACGGTCTCTCAGTCTGGATTTATCTTGCCTCTCAGTCTTGATTTATCTACTATAATAATAATAATATTATAATAATATTAATTATTATATATTAGTATTTTTTTTTATTATACGCGTTTTTCAATTTTTTTTTATTTTGGAAAAAAATGCACACACTTAAAAAAGTGGTCACAAAAGCACACAGGTCATAAAAAAATAGAGGGAACACCGTTGACAACCCTATAGTCCATTTTTTTAAGAATGCAGTAACTAAATACCTGATTTACAATATGAAAAATGTTCCATCTAGTTACAAAATTTGGCGCTAAATTCAAATATAGTAATATAAAATTGGTAATTTATTAATGGTTTGATTGAATATATATAAATAGACCAAATGGCAACAATAGTAATAAAATACAAACAAATAAATGGAGAAAAACGCACGAAATCTAAATGATACAAAGAGATTAGATGACAATTGTGAATTGACACGGCAGCCATTGACAACTAACAGCTGAACATGCATTGGCGTACGAGAAAAATATACCTGGATTTAATTTTTTTATCTTTAAATTTAAAATTGAATATTAAATTATATATAAAACATTCTATAATACAGAACTTATTATCCGTAGTATAATTTAATGTTCTATTATATTAAGAAATAATTCGTAGTATTGTATTCATTTAATTACATATCTCTAAATTCTACGCCAGTGACTACAAATGTATGTGAAAAAAGAGAGATGGAGAAGTAAAAATCGTCCGTGTGAACTTCTTCTCGATTTAAGCCAATCAGAGAACAAGGTCAAATAAGCCCTATCTTCCCTGTACTGCATTCTTAAAAAAATGAACTATAGATCTAAGTAGTCGCGTCCCACGAATGATCGCTCAGTATGCGTCTAACACTTAAACCGCACATACGCAATTTAATTTAAGGAGGATATATTTTTTGAGATAAAATTATGAATAATAAAACTAAATTTAATTTAAAGTAGACAAAATCAATTTAGGAATTATGAAATAAAATGTGTTTAATATTAGTACATAAATCTGTTAATTTATCATAATTATTGTAATTTGAAAACATAAGAAATATTAATTTTCACGCGTCGTAAAAGTAATCACTACAAACATTTGATTAATTTTAAATTTATTTCTGTAACAAAAACAGTTTTGTTATTGGACAATATTAATTGTATACGAACTAGCGGCCGATGAACTTAACCCTTAGACTTAAGAAAAGTTGCAATATAATTGCATTCAATGTTGAAGAAACAATTAGATGAGTTCGACTAAATTTATCTTCAATAATCGTTTTTATCTTCAATAATCGAGTTTTTCTAATACAAATTTCAATTCTTGGTATAAACAACACAAATCTATAGAATTATTTACAAGTTTTTTTTAAATATTTAATGCTTCAAGATTTCAAAATGTATTTCAATGTACAGTGCGGAAACCTTAACTGGAATAAAATTCATAACTTCGATATAGGTGATTTTTGCAAAAAAAAACGATTGATTTTTCTTGCCCTCATTTCTATGTATATGCTGTTTGTTTATCTGTTCCCGAAAATTCCACCACAGACCTTTTTTTTCAAATGGAATATCTCGAAGTTATGAATTTTATTCCAGTTAAAGTTTCCACACTGTACAACGATTTCACTTTAACCAATAAAGTTTTTTAAAGCTAGAAGAACTAGATGTATATTTCTTTTATTTTTGTTTACAAAAACATAATCCTAATACGTATAATCCAGAACTAAATTTAAATAAGAGAATAAAATGAGAAGATTATTTATTTACCAATAAGATATAGAAATCTGTTTAGACATTTACTTTAGATACATAAAATGTTAAACTATATGCAAATATTTATGTTTCATAACTAAATTTATAATTTCATAAATGCCTTGCAAAATATTCTTAAACATTTTTAATTAATTTAATTTAAGCAATTTATTATATTTAAACTTTATAGTTTGTCGATTAATTGTAACTGTGCAAATATGGTTTAATTTAATTTGTTTACGCAAACCATTATTAGTTTACCAGATTAAGTTTAAATTTTCAATCTTTAGTTTTTCAATCTTTAGTTTACTTAAAGGTTATTGTCTTGTCCAATTTTGTGAATACTAAATTTAATAATCGCTCAAAATTTTTACAATTTGTCTAATAATCTAGTCTTAAACACTTAATTTTAAGCTATATGTTAGATTCATACTGGATTTCAACAATGTTAGATTAGAAAATTTTAAATTAAAACAAGAAATTACAAATGCACTTGGCGTGATTTAGATTTGATAACTCAAGACTCTGACAAGATATTTGAAATTCCAGACTGGATAATTTAAAATTGAGACAAAAAATGCCAAATTTAAGTCGAGATTAATATATTGCAATTTTTTTCATATAGTTTCCAAAAATTTCATGATTTCAAAATTTCGTAAATATTTAACATAATTTCATCCTGGAACTTCATAACTTACATTCTAAGAAAATATATTAAAATAAAAAAATATTACCTTGTATACAGTTGAAACGAAATATCCCTAACAGGATTAATAGTCGAACACTTAGTTTTCGGAACCGGGTAAAGTTGAACATAAGCATCTTCAATGCTAACGCCCGGGGGACCTTTAAAAACATAAATAAGTTTAAAAAACCCCGGAATAAACCGTATAAGAAAGTCACCACGGGCAAAAACTATTAATTTAAAAGTTATATAAGAAACATACCCGGCAGTGCACTTAGCAAGCACGCCAATAGAAGGTTTCCTGCATCCATAACAACTTCCACTCTGACTACTAACTAACTAAACAAAATCAACATCGGGAGTAAAAGTGCTCCACTACAAATTTTATTGCGCCTACTTCTGCGTGTGCTATATGAGTATTATGTTAATTGAAAATGAAAGAATGTTTTAACTACCACATGGAAACAGCTAGAACTAGGTGCATTTTACTAACAATTAATTAAAATTTCACAGAGAAATAATTTTCTTGATTAATTAAGGTAGTTTTATTCTAATTATGATTATTTTTTTATAAAATAATCATTTTATTATATTTGCATTAAAACGTACAATTGCAATTTTTAATGAATTAGATAAAAATGTTAGATACAAGTATTTGTTTTTGAAATTAGAAAAAACTTTTTTTCAAAGAGAAAATTTATAATTCATATATTTTGAATAAACAAATCTTTTTCCAATTTGTAATATAAATATTGCAAATATAAGGCAAATAAATGTAAAAGTTATAAAAACTTTTTTAATAATATCCCATTTCCAATAACTAATTATGAATACTAATTAAGAAACAAATTATGAATACTAGAGATCATAAAAATCAATATAATTGAAAATTGTTTTGAAATTCTTTCGCAAATATCATTTTCGCTTTTAATAACAAATAAATCCATTTTTATATTTTACACTTTTCAACTGATTTTTTGCTTCGAGTTGAAACCTTAAATTCGAGTTACGGACTTGTTAAGAACAACTGTTATTTGTTTCAGTCTTAAACTATTTATATATATATATATATATATATATATATATATATATATATATATATATATATATATATATATATATATATATATATATATATATATATTTTAAGTGGACTTGGGTGTCAATATTATGATAAGATCGAAAAAAGGTACAAAATACTGTACACAAATCAAGGAGGGACTAATATTAAACTACCAAAGAAGGAAGATGTGACTCAATGCGAGAACTGGCGTGGAATATCTCTTAAACATTATAAAGAAAATCATAATGACGGTCATCAAGCTCAGAGTAATGGGCGTGATTCATTCAATACTTAGTTACGTTAGAACTGGCAGGGTTTCGCCCAAACCAAATAGAGCAGTCAAATGAATTTCAAAACCCCTTTGTACATAACATTCGTTGACTTCCAAAAAGCCTTTGACAGACTGAAACACCAAGCTCTCTGGCAAATAATGGATAAGAGTGGGATCCCCAAAAACTCATAAATGTGACCAAAGCGCTTTACAGCGGCGCGGCGCCGTATATAGAGTCTTACACAAAGACAAACTAGGCAGCATGATCAATGTAAGAAACGCAGTGAAACAGGGCTGTATCTTGTCCCTGTTTCTCTTTATTCTGGCATTGGATTTTATTCTCAAGGCATGTAAAACGAACAAGGGCATCATACAATGGGGATTTCACTTTCACTTTCATTTCACTTTTTAGAAGAAATGGCATATGCAGATGACATCTGTGTACTTATCTGTGTTACATACACATGCCAACATGCGTGCTAAGCTGCAGAAGCTCAAGAGCGCGGCAAGCGAAGTTGGCTTAGAAATCAACTACCTCAAAACGAAGGAAGTAAGGATAAATTGTCGCAACCAGCAGCCCATATCAATCCACGAAGCGTTGAACGAAAGAGTGGACTACTTTACCTACCTAGGTAGCACTGTTGATGTAAGTGTCGACACCGAAAAGGTATTCAAGTATGGGTACGGAAAGCGGATGCCGCAAATGCACGCTTCCGACCCATATGGTAATCTACCATATGCAGCAAGAACACCAAGATATTATTACATATTTTTAATACCAACGTTAAACCAGTCCTACTGTATGGATGTGAAACGTGGAAGTTGGCAAAACAGCTAAATCACCGGCTCCTTTCTAACTTTCATTACCAAATGTCTAAGACGCATTCTGGGAATTTTCTGACCAAACATAATTTCCAACGAAGAATTGCTAAAGCTGGCGAGCCAAGGACCTATAGCCGTGCAAATAAAAAGAAGAAAGTTGAAATGGACAGGGCACACTCTGCGGCACAAAAATGTCTAGGGAAGTTAAGCAACTAGCAATCAACAGTGTCAGATGGAAGGTTTTTGTGGAGGCTCTATGCTCCATAAGGAATGTTTGAGAAATTATATAATAAGATCCAGAAACAAAGGAATTAAGGTATGGGCGATTTCTTTGCCTTTAATTGATACTTAATAGTTATTTTAGGAAAGTGTTTGCCAAGTATTAATACAAGCAAATTGGGGCGGTAGTTATGATTTCTACATTAGTCAAATGTTTATTGAGAATCCCTGCAAATAAAATTGAAGAAAGCATGTCCAAAAGGGCATAAATCAGAATAAGATTCTGTTATTCCAAACAGATTTTCTAATCCACCTATGCCAGCATCTTCAGGTCGTCATATCTTCTTTATCTTGTTTTATAATTTTATAGTTAATTTAACCAGTTTATTGCAGTAATTTTATCATTTTATTTTTTATACAACATTTCTTATTTACTTTAGATGTTTTAATTAAAAACATGTTTTTGGCGGCCCAGAACAGATTAATTCCATTTCAATTCATTTCAATGGAGAAAATTGATTCGATATAAAGTGGAAAGCAATCGTACTTCTGTATGAAACAGAAGTGACTGAGGATCTGCTCTCATTTCCTGACATACTGCATTAAACAGACGAGAGTTCATCGGTCACGACTTGATGTAGTTGACAATTTTAACGACTTCTTGTAGGACATACAGTAATTCATAAGGCAAAGACTTCGACATCAGTGCTTCCCTGTATAAAAAGAAACATACATTTTTAATATTAGGGTTTTGTTTCCGAAGCCCTGGTTACAAATTCCCTATTTTTTTCCCGTCATAGTTGCTGCTCCGTATGTGCAAATGTTTATGCAGTTGTGTCATTCCACATTATGCTCACTGAAGTACTGGTCTGTTACTTTGAATATTTCTTCTGCAGTGGTATAACCAGGCAGTAGCAGACAAAATAAAAAGTCCTCTTTTGTTTAATATTCGTCAGTGTACCTCACATTTAATATGAGATGCACATAACCACTGATTGTAGCCTCGTCAACCTGTAACGTAATAACTCCACTAAGCTATAATTTGTTAACTAACGTTGGCTGAATGTCGCTAGAAATATCATTAATTCAACGTGGTATTTTTTGATTTCCTTAGCGGTTTCTAGGCTAATCATAATCATGACAACTGCTCTGCAGAAAGGTAAAATTGAAGTTTCAGCGAGAGAATGAGGCTTCTTGGATTTAACAAGCTTATTAACGATCACGTAGCTTGTTTTCTGCACTTTTTCTTATGGTTTGAAAAGCTCATGAAAGTTACCTGTTTCTTAGACTGGTTTTTCAAACGTTGAAAAAAGGCTTTGTCCTTCACCGAGCCATCGATGGGTATGCCT
The DNA here is from genome assembly GCA_944588485.1 of Phosphuga atrata. NCBI lineage: Eukaryota > Metazoa > Arthropoda > Insecta > Coleoptera > Silphidae > Phosphuga > Phosphuga atrata. The sequence goes on from OX155899.1 coordinate 34,374,942, forward strand.
GCCCCACTCCTCGCGCAATGAAGCGTGTGAAGCTGTGTGTAGGTGCATTATTGTCCACAAAACTTTTTTACGCGGCACACCAGCTATTAACCACGGAACAATGTGTGCTGCGGCACACACTTTGCGGAATACCGACTTAAAGCATTCTCAGATGAAGAAGAAAGGAAATAAGTTAAATATTTTATCAATAGCTGTCTTGAAATAAATACGACGGGCCATCTCGCCCGGTGCGGCGCTGTTGTAAATTTTGGCGCCGGTTGACTTCGCCCGGAATGACAGAGTTAATATTGCAGGGTTAATATTGAATTAAACAGTTTCCACCGCTACTTTCATGTTTGTTTAGCTGATGCTTTTGATTAGGCGAAGTAATAGAATATTACGTTCAAATGTTCTGTCCTCAGATTAGAGATGGTTTTGTTTCGAAAGATTCATAACATACCTGTCTTTTTCCCTTTCCATTTAAGAGAGTTTATCAAACAAGAGAGTTAGTGAGCATATGAGAGGACTACAAGAAATGGAAAATGGAGTGTATAGACAGATGGTTCATCGATATTCATTTGGGAGACTTTCAAACCTATATAATAGCATGTTTTCTTTATCACTTGAAACAATTATTTCATGACCGAGTTGATGTTCCTTTAATTTCTCCGAGTTCTCTGAGTTCCGGTAATCTCATCGAAAGCTCCACTAATAGGGTTTAATCAAACCTGGTTTATTTAGTGGATTCTATTTAGTGGATTCTATTAAAACTATTTGCATCAATATCAATAAATCGACACTACTAAATGTGACACAGATATCTAAAATGAAATCCCCACAATTTCAAAATGTTCATATATATCTAATTAGAAGTAATTGCGAAATGAAATTACAAAATTATTAACATTTTACTATTAAAGCGGTAAAACTCATTTTAATTTACAACGTTAATATAGCTGAGCAAGACAATAATATCTATTTTAATCACCGTCGATTTAATATATCACTCCGCATTATAGCACTTACTATTTATTTTTAATGAAGGTGTTTATTTTCCATGCTGTAATATATGTTACATAAAGTGTTTTCTATATGCTTTCCACATTTAATACATTTTTTGGATTAGGGTATAACGAGGCCAATGCTCAATATTAATAATTTATTAAAATACTATCTGATTTTTGATAATGCTATATATTACATAAGAAGTTAAATATATATATATATATATATATATATATATATATATATATATATATATATCTATATATATATATATATATATATATATATATATATATATATATATATATATATATATATATATATATATATATATATATATATATATATATATATATATATATATATGTTGTATTTGAGGTTTTCGCGGATAGATACCTGTGTTGTATTGTTTTCTGGGGGATTCCGCGTTGATGCTGAGGGTTGGTTCTGAAAAGAACCGGATTCTCGACGTTTCGGCGAACTAACATTCGACAATCTCAAGAGATATATGCGTCCGTGCGGGTCAACCGTTAGACGCATACTGACGCATAGTATGCGTCTAACGGTTGACCCGCACGGACGCATATATCTCTTGAGAATGGCGAATGTTAGTTCGCCGAAACGTCGAGAATCCGGTTCTTTTCAGAGCCAACCCTCAGCATCAACGCGGAACCCCCCAGAAAACAATACAACACAGGTATCTATCCGCGAAAACCTCAAATACAACATTATAAACCTCCACGGGGAGGAAATTTACCACCTCACCCGTAGTTTCGAAAAACTACGGACAAAGCGCTCTCAATTATTATGCGATTTAGCATTTTTACGTCGCTGTAGAGATACAGACATAACACCCGTCTGTATGAGGCTGTCACACCAAAATCCGACAGCCAGGTCAAACAAAATATTACACAACGCAAGCCAAGCTTTGCTTCTGGACGAAATCCAAACCAAACGACAGAAACTTGACAGCATCAGTCAAAATATCCTGACAACCCACATAGCTCTAACCACTACGCTACACCCTCTCCTCTGGCAACAGATAGACTTAATATCTAACAACAGAGCCGAACAGAATAGATTATTAATTACAAATAGACAGAAAGAAAAATACAACCTTCTCAGACGGAGACAAAAACCTGCACCAAAACCACTCAGCATCGACAAAGTGGTTTACAATGACAACAAAATACAACAAAAATGACCACAATCTTAGATGATCCAGCTTATCTACCCAGTACAACGGACCCCACAACTTACCTTGAGAAAACTACCAGACAAAAGATCCTAAGCTCTAGCATTGACAAGGAAACAATGAATTATCTTATACCAAGGGAGAAATCTTCACGGTGTCCCAAGATATATGGTTTACCAAAGATCTACAAAGATGGAGCCCCACTACGACCAATAGTAAGCTCCATTGGTTCACCGGTCCAACTTCTTGCGAAACATTTAGCAAAATGTTTACAACCATACGCCGAAGATTGTGATTCCTATGTCCGCAATGCTGAACACTTCGTAAACATACTGAAAAATCACCAACTCCAGCCCGGCCACCTCCTTGTGAGCTTTGACATTGTATCTTTATTCACAAAAGTACCGGTCCCTGAGGCCTTAAACATTATAAGATCAAAATTAAAACCAGAAAAGTATGTATCAGATCTGGCAGAACATTGTTTAAAGAATACATACTTTAGGTACGATGGTCAAATATACAAACAAGTCCTAGGAGCACCAATGGGTTCACCTCTATCCCCAGTAATAGCCAACATATTTCTTACAGATTTTGAGGAAAAGGCAATCTCATCAGCCACACTTAAACCTACACTCTGGTTAAGATATGTTGACGACACATTTGTAATCTGGCCCCACGGCAGACCAGAGCTGGACAAATTCCTTAACCATCTTAACTCCCAACACGACCAAATTAAATTCACAATGGAGATAGAAAAGCATCAACAACTTCCTTTCTTGGATGTTTTGGTACAGAAGAAACCTGACGGCACTTTGAGCCACACTGTGTACCGGAAACCAACCCACACAGACAGATATCTGAACGCTTCTTCGCACCATCATCCCAAACAACTAGCATCTGTAGTCAACACTCTTACCACCCGATCCAAAAGACTAGCCGACCAGCTTAACTTACCGAAAGAATTGAAGAACTTACGAGAAGCTCTTTCTTCAAATGGATATCCAAACAGCTTAATATCCAGAGCTTTCCGTCGTACAGAGAACAGTAGCCAAACAACTGAAGAACGACAGAAACCCGTTAGCACAGCATACCTACCATATGTTCATGGATCAACTGAGAAAATCGCCAGAATCCTTAAAAGACACAACATCGACACCATTTTCAAACCTAACCAGAAAATATCCTCCATGCTACGCAGCGTTAAAGACACCATCCCGTTAGAATCCCATGGAATTTACGAAATACCTTGCGGAACATGTGAACGAACCTACATTGGACGTACCAAGTAGGTACTTCTATTGTAAGCACATAATTATAGAAAATATTCCACAAGATAGATCCCAGAATTGAGCCTTGTGGTACCCCACATTCCATTTGCATCTTCATGCCCCGCCCAACAAGTATAGATCTCTCCGAGAGATTGTCCGATATTATTCGACGAAGGTACATTGATACACCCATGTCTTTGAGCGTCAGCATGATTCCTTCCCACGGTGCTGAGTTGAAAGCATTGCGGATATCTAGAGTAGCCATTATGCAGAGTTCTCGGTGATCTGATGCCTTTGATTTGATGCTATTACATCATCATTGCATTACATCATATTTCATACATGCTATTACATCTCATTGCATCAGTGGTAGACCGGCTTTTCCTAAATCCGTATTGGTGGTTATATAGTTTCCCATTGATTTCGCAATAGAGCCTGTTTGCAATAACTCTTTCAAATAATTTCCCAAATACGTCCAATAGACAAATTGGCCTTAATTTAGTGGATGTTTCTGGATAAGAACCAATTTTGCTATCTTCCATTGACGTGGAAAGATTCCCTTTTGTAGGAGTGTGTTATAGACTTCCAGAAGGGTGTCGAGTTCCGATAGGGCTGCAGCCTTTACTACCTCTGGAGGTATTCTATCTGGACCAGCAGCCATTTTATTCTTTACTTGAGATATTGCTGTTGTAAGCTCTTGAGCATCAATTGGAGGCAGTGGGCAGTCTGGTAGTATAGCTCCCCTTATTGAAGTCGTTTCGGTGCGTGGAAAAGTTCCTTCGCAATTACCAATTGTCTTGTATCATTTAGCTTGACTCTGGGGTATAAATGGGCCTTCTTCATAACAATCTTATAGCCAATTCCCCATATATCTTCGTCTATTTCGTCACAGATTTTAGTCCATGCAAGCTGTTTTGACTTGTAGATCGCGGTCTTTAGTGCCTTTTTGTGCGATTTATATTCGCCTTTGAGTCTCTCTTTCAGTGGTAGTGGAAGGCTTTGGTTACGATTGCTTCTTACAAGTATTCTCTTGTACCGCAAGCAGGTTTTGCGTAGATTCGCTATTTGCTCGTTTCACCAGTATGCTGGCTGTCTTCTAAAGGTCTCTTTTTTTGCTAGAATCGAGTTATTACAGGCTATTGTACATTCTTGGACTAGATTTTTCCTTATTTCCATTCCATTCTTAAAATTTTGCGTAAAGATATCTATGCTTTTACTATCTATTTTCCAACCCACAATTTTCCCTGCTCTGATTTTCTTTCCTTTTTTGTTAGCGTCTTTTACTTCGTAGTAGATATACATGTGCTCACTCAGACACTCTTCTTCTAGGAGTTGCCAGTTGCTGATATTTATGGCTGTGTTTTCATACGTTAGCGTGAGCTCAATTATTGAATGGCTGGTGCCTCTCCTAAAAGTCAGTTCATTCCCTTGGTTGTGCAGTATAAGATTATTACCTGCGTTCCAGTCCAGAAGAATAGTACCTCTCTTGTCGCCAGCGTAAATTGCCCCATATAATAGATTTAGCATTAAAGTCCCCACATACTATTCATTTCGTTCCCACTTGCTTTATACTACCTTGGAGTCTATCTAGGAAATCTTCAAACTCGCTTATTTCACAGTTAGGTGAGATGTAGCATGAATAGCTATTCCACACACCTTAACCCAGATAATTCTTTCATTATCTTGTCCGAAGCCGTCGATATCGACTATTTGCCGCTTATTATTTTGATAGCGACATCTCTAGATTTGTCTGTAAACCACCCTGCCTTGCGTACTATTTAATTATTCGGTTCGGAGATAGTTAGTATATCGACATCGTGTGTCGTTGCGTAGTTGCATGCCAAATCCATCGCGGCGGTACTTGCTGTGTTAAGCTGTTTTTATGCTCATTGCAGGTCAGCTCTCCGATCCTTGCTGTCGTGTCCTCTACTTTTACTCCTTATCTCGTTAACATATTTCGCATACACTGGGCATAACATACTATCCGCTATATGTTCCTGTGTGTTACATTCGAAACATCTTGGCGGCTTTTTGCAGTCTTTCGCTGTGTAATCACTTTCCCCACATTTAAAACAACATGTTTTCATCCTATCTTGCTTGTTAGGACATTTCGCTGCCACATGGCCAAGCCTAAGACACTTAAAGCATCTGCTTGGTGAAACTTTTTCTTCTATTCGGCACCTGCTCCAACCAACATGGATTCGGGTTTGTTTCAGCATCTTCCCCATAGCAGTTTCTGGCATAGTAATAAAAGCGTGCTTAAGGCCCCTCTTGTTCATGCTTCCCATTATTCTTGTCTCTATGGTAGCGTTTTCACCAGATATTATTTTAACAGCTTCTTCATCTTGTTCTATATCTGGATCTAAGTCTCTAATTACGATGTTTCCTGTCTTTTCTATTACCTGAGCTTTGCCAGATTCTCCAATCTTACATGCCACTTGCTGTTCGAAAGATTGTATGTTATCATCTTCCTTGCAGGTAAATTGTATTTGTATCTTCCTGTTATCGGGAGATGTATGTACCCTGTGCACTTGAACGCCGATCTTTCTGACATCAATGTATTTTTTTAAGCCCTTAAGAATTCCAGCATAGCTTAAATTGGGCTCCTTTGGTGTAATCGTCATGGTCTTTATATTTCTCTTCCTATCTTTTTCATCTCTGCAGTATTTTCGGTCCCTGTGTCGTGAAGGCTCATCTTCCTTGGAATATTATTCTTTCTACGATCCCTGTTTCGGGAAACTTTTAGCCTAAACTTAGTGTCTGTTTTATGTCCAAAATATTCCAAGACTTTCCGGATTGGAGTTTCCAGGTTTTGGTGGAGTGTTCCAAACAAGTATTTTCTTTCTCATTTTCTCATCTTCACTCATTTTCTTTCAGAAAAATTTCCCCGGTGGTGTCGAAGAGTTTCGAGATAACACTTAGGGTTTCTTTTGTGAATTTTTTTTTATCCTTCGGTCCATCAATTCCAACTATATACGTGTGGACGTGGCGCTCCCGTTCAAGGTTATCTTCTGTGATTTGGACTATACTTGACTTCACCCTTAAGATGTCATCAGGTTAAATTTGTTTGTCCTGCATAAACAGCTGTGTCTGTTTAGGAAGTTGTATTTCATTCTCGGCTTCGGGTGGCATATCTACTATCGCCACTGTATTTTCCTGCAGTGCCTGGACGAGAAAATTTTCTTTCTTGGTTACGGTTTTAACATACGTTTCTCCGGGACAGTTATTGATTAACACCTGTATTCGGTTTTCTTGATTATCTTCTTTGTTAAGTATCTTGTGTATATCTGCAATCCTTTGTAATCGAGGCTTCTCAATTTTATCAGTTTGTGTACTGGCGTCCTGTGGTTGTTTTGTACCGTTTTTCCCGCACCGTTTCCCTTATTTATTCCCGCATTTTCATTTGATTGTGACGTCTGGCTCGTTTCCTGTAGAGTTGTGTCTGTTTGAGTCGTAGAATTGAGTGTCTCCAGCGGAGTAGCCACATCAAGGGCAGTTATTTCATCTATTTCCTTGCGAGACAAAATGTGTTCTCTTTCAAGCAGCATTCGCGACACACGGTTTCTAAGGGCGGCACTAATGTCCCTTATCTCCTTCTTAGTGTTTGAACTGTCGTCGACGCTTTTACACAGTTTAGCCACCATTCGTTCTACCTTAAGAAGAGTGTCCTCGACGCACGTACTCTTTGCAGGTGCTTTTTCAGCATTGTCTTGTCCTTGCCCAAATCCTCACTGTAAGGCAACAGTTGCTAATTTTGATCTACCCCGAGTATTTTATTTTCTCGGTACCCACCTTATCGGGTAAGAATTCCCCAATCCGCCACCTGGGGAGGCGCTCGATGGGAGATCAGCAACTCCTCACGAGCTATATAATATATATATATATATATATATATATATATATATATATATATATATATATATATATATATATATATATATATATATATATACCACCTTTTAATTGCCCCCAGGAGGAACATCATATGATGTTGCCAGACTTGCGCTGTGTGGCTTGATCAGTATTGGTTACGTGCGCGGCAGTAGCACCATGCTAGATACTATTCGGGATTATGTCAAATAATTACATACAAATGTTTTATTGTTTTATAATATATAATATGATACTAAGTAATTAAAAGAATGATAGAAGGATGGGAAATAATAATTTTAGAGGATTTTATTAACCCTCCGATTGGCAATATACTTTAACCCCTTCGGATTGTGAACATTGAACATGGCCTGACCAGACCATATAAGAGGTGTGTCATATCAATTTAGGTTTTAGGATTTAGGTTTAGGTTTTAGGATAGGATAGGATATTGGCGGGGGTCCTACAGCTTCTGCCGCATCCCGCATTTCGATCGCCACATGTTTTTATCTCTCCAGACATCTTCATTGATTGCCTGGTCCCTCATCGTTGCCATAACTCCATCTAACCATGTCGTAGCTGGTCTTCCTCGTTTCCTCTTATTCGGTGGAGAGTATTCAAATGCCTTTCTTGGCCACCTGTGTTCTTCCATACGCATCATATGTCCATACCATATAAGCTGCCTTGTTTCTATTCTTTCAGTTGTTTTGTGTATTCTATTTTTAAATCGTCTAATTTCTACATTTGGTATGTGTTCTAACCTAGATATTCGGCACGCTCTTCTGAGAAAATCCATTTCTACGGCGTCTATCTTCTTCCTTGCTGATTCCGTCAACTGCCAACATTCTGACCCGTATGTTAATATTGGCTCTACGATTGCTCTGTAGAGTATCAGTTTTGTTTTGAAGGGGATTCGATTGGACCAAAGTAAAGGATTCAAAACCCGTACGCCTTTTTGTTCTTGTTGTGCCCTGCGTCGTATATCTTGGACAGATGAGCCTTTGTTTGATATAATACTACCTAGATATTTGGTTTTTTTGATATTTGGTTTCAAAGAAAGCAAATAAAAAAACATGATTCAGGTAGAATTTTTTTAAATTAATTTTTTTTACACGGATTTCTCGCCGCCTCTCCGTCCCCAGTTTCCTTATTCTCCTATCAAGAAATTGTTCCTAGGTTAGGTTTCTTGTTTCCATCGCTATTCCATCTATTCCATCCCTCTAGCTTCTTCTAGGCCATCTATTCTCATCCATTCTTTTTTCTCAACTTCGTCTGAAATATTCTGTTCCCTGTCCATTCTATTTCGGATCTCCTCGTTTCTCACACTATCCCTCCGTGACACTCCACAACTTCTTCTTAAAAAATCCATTTCAGTTTCAAGTAGTTTTATGTTCAGTGTTTCTGTTATATCCCATACGTTCATATTCTGCTCCATACGTTATCACACTTTGAACAATACTTTCATATAGTCGCTTTTTTGTTGTTCTCCTTATATTCTGTTTCCAGAGAATTGAATTTAGGGCTCCTATGATTTTTCCACCTTTATTATTCCTTTCTGTTATATCATCCCTGCTATTGCCCTCTTTGTTAAATACAACCCTTACGTATTTGGACTTTTCTACTCCTTTTATGAATTCGTTTTCTAAGAGAAGATTATTCTGGTTGTTTGTGTCTATTGCCAGGTATTCGCCTTTACTCATGTTCATCGATAAACCATCTGTTTCGTATTCCTATTTCAGTTTTCTGACCATATACCCAAAATCGTCTTCATCCTCTGCTATCACGACCTGATCGTCCGCAAAGTATAAACTATAGAGCGTGTCATCTTCCACTCTCAGTCCCATTTGTGCACACTTTCTTGTCCACCCTCTAAGGGATCGGCTAAGGTAAATTTTAAAAAGAGTAGTGGATCGACAGCACCTCTGTCTAGGACCCTTGGAGGTCTTAAAACTCTCTGTTAGGCCTCTTCCTAGCTTCACTCTTGCAGAATTATCCCTTTAGTAGTTTTTAGTGGCCTGTAGTAAACTCGGTATGAACTCTAGTTCCTCTATTCTTTCCCATAGTTGTGATATCCGGACGCTATAATAAGCCTTTTCTAGATCAATAAGAGCTATATGTGTTTCTTAGCCTCTTTGCATACGCTTCTCTAAGGCTATTTTAAGGGTGAAAAGGTTGTCGATTGTTAAGCGACCCGCTCGAAATCCAGTTCTTCATGTTGTTTATCTTTAATATGGTCTTCTATTAGGGTCTTCAGTATACGAGAATATATTCTGTCTATTGTAGGAATGACAGCGATTCCTCGGAAATTATGTGGGTCATTTCGGGATCCCTTTTCATGTATGGCTGTGTTATATGACGTTTGCCAGGCTTTTGGAATATCTGCATCATTTAGACACGGCTCAAATAAATTCTGCAATATAACCTTCGGTTTTTGAGGGCCAAATCGTACAAATTCCGGTTGTATTCCTCCAAGTGCTTGGGATCTTCTAAGTTTAGTCGTTCTGATTGCATCCTTTACGAGGGACATATCTAATTTCAAGGTTTTCCCATCGATGTAGTTTGGTTCATTTTCCTCTACATGGCCTTGTTTCTGTTAACAATTTTGTAAAATGATCTACCCATCCTTCCTTGGAGATGTTATTTATTGTGAATCTAGTTCTTGATGAGGCTCTTAGCGATTTGACGGTCTTCCATGCCATCCCATCTGAACTCTTAGTACTGCCTATAATTTGGTCGACGTATTCGCACTTTTTGAGCCACCTTGAGCTGTTTTTCTTGTTTATGACTTCTTGTTTCACTTTCCTATTTCGTTGCTTATATCTCTATTTGATCTCAGTGTCTCTCGTCTGGATAAGCTTTTGATATTATATTTGTTTCTTTTCTGTTATTCGTTCTTCTATTTCTCTATCCCACCAATATGGTTTGCTAAAAGTAAATATTCGAAAGGGAGGTACTTTTAACACATGTTTCCACCAGTGTCGAAGTCTGAATGTTGTCAACCATTACCAATAACTCATAGTGAATTATTGCAAGAGATCAATTCATCATTAAAACAATTATTACATGTAGCAATACAGACTCAATAGATAAGTTTAATTACAGAAGCAATATCTGAAATGTTGGACAAAGTTGAATCACTTTTGGAGGGAGAAGGCAGTTTTGCATGTTTAACTTATTTTATAATCAGAAGTGAATTTGAATTACCACATATCACAGTAATTGCACACTTGGAGAAAATCTAAAAGTCTATTATGATAAACATGTAGCTTTAATGGATGAAGATATTATTAATATTTGTTATAACACAATCAATCAATCGACATGCCCAACCTGCTATGCAATTAGACACCCCAGGATAACTGCAAGTAAAAATATACATAGCATAAAAACTCGTACTAACAAAACCATTTAAAGTTTAGTGTCAAGTATTTTATATCCAAAGAAAGTTGATTGCGTTGTAACCCGGTAAGGCTTACGTAATGAACAAAAGGTTTTAATACTTTATGAAAAATTCTTCAATTCTTACTTCATTTGTTGTGACCCATTTCAAAATTATCAAATTGGCTATCCCGAATCGTTGCGAATTTCTGCCACGGCATGGGCCGTGATCGCTTTGCTATATTACATAGCGAATTGGCAACAACGTTTACTTTCCCTGCAACAAGAGGGCGGGAAAGACACCGTCAGGGCCAGCTGCTTTGTATGGGCCAAAGGTATTTATGGTCTATTCAATTATTTCATATGTGACAAACTTTTTGGACACCTATCGCACACCATCTGTGACACCTCGTCCCTCTTTTGGGAGGACGTACAGTGTGATAGTCAGGGGTTAATTCGCAAACCTTAAAAAACAAAATTAAATGAACAATTTGTCCATTTTTTGTTGTTTGTGTTGTCTATCAACACATTTTTGAGTTTTGTCTATCAAATATTGATAGATAAAACTAAATTGATAAAATTGACATTCCCAAACCTCGATAGACAAAGCTAAATAGAAAAAATTGAGTTGCCCTAACAGCGATAGACAAAACTAAAGGAACAAACTTAAGTTGCCCAAACCTTGATAGGCAAAATTAGATTATTAAAATTAAGTTGTCCAAACCTCGATATACAAAACTATGAGGATAAAATTGAGATAAAATTGTGCAAACCTCTAGTACAGTGTTTTTCAACGTGTTGGTCGCGACCCCCTGGGGGGTCGCGAAGACTTTCTAAGGGGGTCGCGAAGCCTCTCTAAAGGGATCGCAGTTATTATAAAATTTAAAATAAAGAGCTCTTAAGGTAGTTCACTTGAGACAGTAGTAGACAAAAACATCGTCTTATATTGAGTATCCAAGTTAGAGTTTTTCAATGTTTGAAAATATTCTTTTTGTAGGAGACTGTAGACATGTAAACTTATAACCTCATATAGCGTCGAAAATATATACACGGAATGGTCTATAGTTGAATTATCAAGCAAAGCCGTTTTACGAGTAAACGACCTTGGGGTTAGGCCAATCTAGGATTTTTAAAAATCGTTTTTTTAATTGTTTTAAAGGGCCCCTTGGGTCCTCAAAAATGATATCTCAAAAGATTATGGCTTGGAAATATCTCTAAGTAGGTACTTTTTTTTCAAAGTACACATTGAAAATAATTATGCGGTTGATGCTTTTGTAACTATTAGCAACGCGTTTATCTCAAAACTCGATTTTTCATGTTGGCCGTACCCATAACTCGTACAATTTTCAACCAATTCAAATTTTAACTGGACCTTTAAAAATATATTGTCTAAATAAGTACGTAGGATTTATTTTTTATATGGCATAGTTCATTTGTTATTAACAATTTTCTGGCGATTTTTCCGAGAATTTTGAAAGTTTGACTTTGGAAGTCCGCCACAAAAACTAAAATCATTTTATTTCAAAATGTTATGTTTATTGAGAAAAGGTTAGTTAAAGGTTAGTTTTTTTTTACAAATTAGGTTAAAGCAAAATAAAATTAGGTTAAAACAAATCAACAAATACCTTCGAGTCACATGAATCATTAATGTTACAAGGAATAGGCATACATTCACATTAATGTGATGGTTGGACCTGTTTCTTGTTAATCAATTTTTCCCATACTGGATCCGCTTTTGCTACACATATAAATCGCTTTCTAAATTTAGGCGATTTCTCTGTTTGCCTTTTATTTGAGCCTTCGACGAAATCGTCAACTCGCAGAAATAGGAGTTGGCAAATGGAATCAAACACTTTAATGCTTCTCTGGTTCTTCTTCTTCCTTCTTCTAAATAGGCGAATCGCCTGTTCTTCGTCGATTTTGCCCGGTCCTTTTTTTTATTGTACGTTGAGGTTGTCGTTCCACCGTTTTCGTGGTCTCCCGGTACTCCTTTTCCCTGACGGCGATTTGTCTCTTGAGATTTTTACAATTCGGTCATCTGACATTCTGCTAATGTGTTCGTTCCACTCGGTTTTTCTTCCCAACACCCAATCGTTGACATTGTTAATATTGCATATTCGTCTAATGTTTTCACTTCTCTCCCTGTCTCTCAATGTTTTGCCGGTTATTTTGCGAATTACTTTCATCTCTGTTGTTTCTAAGATCTGCTTAGTTTTACACGTTTCAGGTCTTGTTTCTGCTGTATATGTTAATATAGGTCTTATAGCTGCCTTATAGATGCGGGTTTTGGTTACTGTTTGTAGGTGTTTGTTTGTCCATATCGTGTCGTTCAGTTGGGCCGCTGTTCTTGCTGCTTTTGACGCCTGGTTTCTGACTTCGTTTTCAATGTCTCCAAAGCTTGATATTTCTATGCCCAAGTACTTAAATTGCATTACTTGCTGGATGATTTCATCGTCTACCGCTAACTTACATCTGATTGGTGTTTTTGATGTAGTCATGCATTTTGTTTTTGATGTTGCTATTGTCATTCCTAGCTTTTTTGCCGTGATGTTAAATTGAAATAGTAATCTCTGAAGATCATCTTCATTTTCCGCCACCAGTACCGCGTCATCGGCATAACATAATATCTTTACTTGTTGTTTTCCCATTTTATAGCCTTTTAGTTTTCGAACGTCTTTTATGATTACATCCATTACTATGTTGAAAAGTAATGGGCTCAAGGAGTCCCCTTGGCGGATACCATTCTGCACAGGTATTGGTTCCGTGAATTCGTTGTCGATTTTGGCTTGTATGTGGTTATTTGTGTATATGTTCTCAATGGTTTTAATTATGTTGTGTGGTATTTGTCTGTCATGCAGCATATATATGATGTCTTCAAGACGGATTCTATCGAAGGCTTTCTCCAGATCTATAAAACAGAGGAATGCGGGCTTATTGTATTCGATGGACTTCTCTACTATTTGTCTTATTACAAATGTGGCGTCTGTACATGACCTCCCTGATCGGAATCCTTGTTGTTCGTCCGATACTATGGTTAGTTCATTTATTTTGTTTGTTATAATCTTCGTTGTTAATTTTAAGGTAGTCGATAGTAGGTTTATTCCTCTGTAGTTTGATGGCATCTTTCGGTCTCCTTTTTTAAATAACAGGATTGAAATGCTAGTTCGCCATTCATCGGGGATCAACTCTTGCGTGAGTATGTTGTTAATTAGAATTTTTAGCTGTTCGACTAGATGTTTTCCGCCATATTTTAGGAGTTCGTTAGTAATGCCGTCTTGTCCTGCGCTTTTTCGGTTTCTTAGCTTTTTAAGTCCTAGTTGGACATCTTCGGTGTTTATCATTGTTTTGTTATTTATGCTGATTCCTGGGATATCTTTAGGCTGGTTAGGTTCGTTTTTTTGGTAAAGAGCTTTTAAGTATTTTACCCATGTATTTTTGCTTATTTGGCTGACTGGTATGAGTTCTCTTGTTTCTTTCTTCTGGGTCCTGATGAATCGCCATGTTTGTTTTTGGAGGCCATAGAAATCGCTTTCCAGTCTTTTCGAGAATGTTTCCCAATAATCGCTTTTTATTTTTCTGACCAGTGAGTTAGTGTCATTTCGGATGTTTTTGTATTTATTGTATGATCTTGCGGTTTGTGTCGAGAGGTAGTTTAGGTAAGCTTCTTTTTTCCTTTGGCATTGTTCCTTTATTTCCTTGCAGAACCATGGGGTCTTGCTTGGTGTTAGTTGTTTTTGTTTTTGTTTTCTAGTTCCAAGTGCTTCGTTTGCCGCTGCTTTAATATTATTACGTAATTTTTCCCAGCCGTTGTTGATGTTCTCTCCTTCTGCCAGAGGGTTTTCGCTGATCTTTTCTTCTAAGCGTTTTTGGTACAAGTGTTTTATGCTTGGGTCCCACATTGATTCTATATTAATTATTTCGGTGTTTAATTTTACTTGTTTTTTCATTTTGTCTGGTTTATGTTTTATCCTTATTTTTCCGAGTAGTAGATTGTGATCACTGCCAGCATTGACAGAGTTCAATGTCCTCACATCGATTATTTGTGACGGAGTTATGCAACTGTTTGTTACGATGTAGTCAATAGTCGATTGTTGTCCTCTGGAGTTCATGAATGTGTATTTGTGTTGCGGTTTATGATCAAAAAATGTGTTGTTGATGCGAAGGTTGTTGAAGCAACAAAGGTTGATCATTAGTTCTCCATTGGCATTTAATAGGTGTTCATTAAAACGTTGCATTACCCCGGGTACCGCTTCGCTGCCTATGCGAGCATTAAAGTCTCCTAAAATGACTGTTGGCTGGTTTGTTGGTAATATTCCGATTATGTCTTCAAGTTGGTTATAGAAGTCCTCCCGGTCTTGTTTCGGCTTGCAGTCTTCCGGCGCGTAGATCGATATTATGTGCAGATGTTGGTGTTCCGCTTTAATTTTAATGAGTAAGATACGTGGTGAGATGTACTGACATTCTTGTATAAGATCTATTAAACTTTTGTGTATTGCAACTGCCACTCCCTCTTTAGCTCGTTCTCCTTTGTCCACACCGCTGTAAATTATCATATAATCGCCGTATATCTTCTGACCTTTTCCCTTTTTCTTGGTTTCTTGTAACGCGCATATATCAATCTTGTGATCGTTCAGTTCTTGTATGATTTCCTGCTCTTTGTTGTTTAGTGTCTTGATGTTCCAAGAGGCAAATCTTATGGTATGTTTCTTTTTCCAATTTCTAATCCTTTTCCGAGCTTGGGTCGTTATCCGTGTATCAGTCCTGTTCCGAGGCAATGTATCGGTTGCTTGAGCGTAAGTTATTTTTTACCCCGTGCAGGCTGCTGACCTTACGCGGGAACCCTCCTCCTTTATCCGGGCTTGGGACCGGCAGTGGCAGTTACTGGGCTACTCAATTCACCCAGAACTTACCCCAGGCGGAGTTTAATAGTTAATAATTTTCTCTGGTTAATAGTGGATATTCTGTTTTTTCTCTTTAGCCAAAAGGTATCCAAAGTGATATGAAGTATAAAGTGATAATACATGAATCCACGTGTAACATTCCATCAGCAAATAGTTCCAACAGATTTTCTTTTAGATTGGTTCCCAAAATACCACGTCTGTAGCTGCTTTTAAAAACAGATTTATGATCCACCTTTTCCCAGTGTTTCTGAAAGTTATTCCACCGAGAAATAATGACACAATTCTTCTTCAAATTCAAATTCTGAAATACAATTTCCATACCAGGTATATATGATTTGATGTTTATCACAGATCGCACTTCTACAATATAAGACTGAGTAGAACAAAATGAATCAAAGTTGTCTTGGTTTATGGATGATGACCACAGGTTTATTTTTTTCGTAAAGCCATGGATTTTATCTTTAATGAATTTTTACATCCCTCCCTTGAAGGCTTTTATTCAAAGTGTTTGAAAGCTCGAATATGGCTCGAAAGAAAAGCCAGTTTGAAAGGAATTCCGTGGTCACAAATAAATTTGGTATATTTGGATTTGACCTGCTGTAAATACACCAAAAGTTCAGCTCGAAGTTCCAAAACTCTTGTCATTACTTTGCCTTTCGATAACCTCTGTGCGGTAAAGCAAACTTTCATGCAGTGAACCCATATCCTCATAAATGTTTCGAAATAAACCAGTCAGTAACACTTTTCCTTTAATTTAATTTACTAATTTTATAATAATCTTTAATAATAAGAACGTTATTGTATTCCTGTGCCAAGGTTTTGGACGCAAGAGCTTGGCGATGAAGAAATCCATGCATCAAGCAATGCAAACAAGCGTTTCGCATCAGTGCTTTTTAAGTGTAGGTAATAAAACCGCATTTCGTACCAGTCATATCTGTTGCTACGTAATTACCAATAGCTATGCATCTCTTCACCCAATCGATATGGAAGTTTTTTGTAGGTTCAAGATACATGTTATATAAGCACTGATCTGTTGTATTCGTAAGCAAAGCTTTACGAAACAGTATTTCTTCTATCAATCTCTCGTTCGATTCAAAAGCCACAAACTGCGTACAACCCGCAATATCAGTAGATTCATCAAACTGCAGGGATACAAAGTACTTTTTTCTATGACTTGATCACGCATGTTAGTCGCCATATCGCTTATTCTGCGTTGAATGGTATTGTCAGAGAGTGTTTAAACTTTTCTACCTCTTGTTTCCCAAACATAATCTGTGCTATATCAAAAGCCGCAGGTAAAATAAGGTTTTTGGAAATCGTATGAGGTTTTCCATTACCTACACTTAAAAAGCACTGATGCGAAACGCTTGTTTGCATTGCTTGATGCATGGATTTCTTTAGCCACACGAAAAGCTTCTCGATAACTAGCTAGTAACGCTTTTTCATTTGTATTGGACATCTGTATTGGACAGCATTTTTTGATGATCAAGGCCCTTCAATTTTCTTTCAAAAAATTGCAACGGTTTGTTTTTTTCATTTGGATGTTTGGTGTTGAGTTACCATTTTGGGTTATAGAGGGACATTCTTTCAATTTTTATATAATATGTTGTTATATATGTATGTTTGTATACATATATTGGAAATAGTCCCTCTATGACAAATTATATTATTAACACAGATAGGAGAAATTACATTGCTATTGTCGTATCGCTTCACCGTGGAGGCGTTTGCCGATGCGGTAAAAATATGTTTGTTCTATGTAAGTAATTACATATTTGGCCGATATCTAATCAATTAAAGAAGTAAAAATGATGTACGGGTTCGATATTTGTATTATATAAAATACATGCAAAAAATAGCGGAGGGTAGCATAGGGGGTGGCTAAATATGTTCCCATACTAAGGGGGTCGCGGCATGAGAAATGTTGAAAAACATTGCTCTAGTAAATAGGTACATATTTTGCAGACTATTAAAAATACAATAACTAACGTGAAAATACTGTTTATCGTTCAATGTACCAGTTTTCTCGTGGATTTTGACATTTTTGTTGTGGTTTATATATTCTCCACAATTAATAATACTGATTTATTTGAAAAGTTTAAGAAATATTTCCGAAGTTGACAAGTTATTATAGTTATATTAATGAAAAATCATCTTGCTGCTAACTGCTGCTGGAATACTGCTAAAGTAGATTTTAGAATATATCAAACCTTATATTTTATGAATATGTCAAATCAAAACTTTATTTAGTTATCGTCGGAAGTTGAAAGTGTTTTCAGTTATATTTTTTCTTATTCTGTTAACTGTGATATAATTTAAAATTAAATTGGGTTGTTGAATAAAAAAAAAATATCATTTTTTTTGTATTTTAAAATCTTATAATAAATAATTTGGATGTGCGATGCGAAAAAGTTAAAAAATATCAATTAATTATAAACAATTTAAATGTGATAAAATTTTGAAAATAGTCACCTGACTTCAAACGTGCCATAATATGTTTGTGACGTCGAAAGGGTGAAACTTCATTCTAACATTCAAACATAAACATTCTTTATAAAAACTTTGTTTTGGGATATTTTCAGTGCACTGTTTAAAAACATTGGTTTAGACCAGGGATTCTCAAAGTGCGGTCCGCGGGCAAAATGCGGCCCGCGAACCTTGTGAATGTGGCCCGCGATGTCGATGCATGATTTATATTTTTATTAAAATAATAAAAAATAAATAAACAGTAAAATGGATAATATAATATTACGAATAAAATACAATAAAATGTGGGTGAAATTTTGCAGCCCTTTAAATCAACTTTTCATAACGGTAAAAAGGTGTTTCCCACAGATACAGATACAGAACGACACTACGAACTAAGAAATTCCTTGAGTGGTCATAAATTGATGTTGAAACATCTGATTGAACAAAATGAATCCGTTTTGGCTAGCTATGTTGTTGCGCAACAAATTGCTAAACATAGTAAACCATTTTTTGAGGGAGATTTTTTTTTAAATTGTATATTAAAAGTCGACATTGTGTGCCCAGATTTAAAGCTTTAATCCAAAGATATTTGTTGCTCGAAAATGACCATTTCCCCTAAATATAGAAAATATTGATGAGTATGTTTTACAACAGTTACAAGAAATTTGAAAATCGTTTACTGCTTTTTCCATTGATTTGGACGAAAGTATCGACATATGCGATTCGACACAACTCTTAATATTTATTCGTGGAGTTACTGAAAATTTTATGATTTTTGAGTTATTATCAATCGGAAGCTTAAAAACTCCCTACAAGTGGGTGTGATATATTTTCCGCGGTGGAGCATACATCCTTATGATTCGCAAAATATTAATTGGAACACTTTGGTAGGAGTAACTAGAGACGATGCTCCATCTAATATGGGCCACAAATAAGGGTTAATACATAAAAAAAAAACAAGTTGAAAGTTGATGTAATGATGATGTAATTTATCGCTATTGTCAGAGTATACCGATAAATTACATCATTATCATTGTACTATTCACCAGAAAAATCTTATAGCTCAAGTGTTAAAAACGAATATTGTTATGAATGATGTTAATACAGTTAATTTTATCAAAAAACATGCTGTCAATCACATGCCGCCAATTTAAAACTCTCTTAAAAAAATCTCCATTTGGAGACGTTATATATTTTTCAAAAGTTCGATGCCTTTCAAGAGGACAAACATAAAAAGTTTTGAATTGGTAAAACCATACAACATTATAGATAATCAGATAAAGTTATTAAAGACTGAACAACACTTGAATATATAAATATACTCAACCTTTCGGGAGCTCTATAATACTAATGAGTCTTTTTTCAGCAAGGACTACCAAAGTGAGTAGTTTACAATTTATTATTCATGGAAGCAAAGCTGTGCTGATGAGAGATAAATCTCGAAACGCGTCCACAGATGGCTATCCACTCAAGGTATCGGAAAGACATGATCTTAAAACAATGTTATTTTTGTGGTTTTTGTTGAGTGACACGAAGGTGGACTGAAAGCTATAGAATAACTGACAAATTTCACATAAGATTTGTTTTTGGTAGTCCTAAAAAGTCTCATTAGTATTATAGAACTCCGGAAAGGTTGAGTATATTTATATATTCAAACGTTGTTCCGTCTTTATTAAGTTTATTAAATATAAAAAGTGTTTTTTGGTTTAAGAAAAGAAATTACAAAGTTTTTAACTGGAAAAAATCGTTATCTTATTGCATATAATATTAGCTGGTTATGCGACTTGACATTTCTAGTAGACGTAATTGGTGTTATGAATGATTTCAATTTGAAATTACAAGGTAATAAGTTTTTGCCCGCCAGAAATTTGAGAAATACCAAATTGGCCCGCCCAGGAAAAACTTTGGGAATCCCTGATTTAGACGTTTAACAATGTGGGAAATTGAAAAAAAAAATTGAGGAGTTCTTTTAAAAGTACTCCTACACGATGGTATGAAACAAGCACGATAAATTTTAATATTTGACATGTCTACTACAGCTACTGTATCAACAAAGTCAGGCGCGGGTAGAAATTACCCATTTTACGTCACAACGCGACCGGCCTGTCTTCGGTACCGAGTTTAAATAGTTATTTACATTAGAGTGCGGAAACGTTGAAATGCAACAGCTCGTTTTGGGAACGAGCCCGGAGGGCGAGTTCCCCATTTGCTGAAGCATAGTAAAATCATTTTCGCAAGAAATTTAGATAAGATTTTTTGGCCGACAATTACTATTTAAGAAACAAATAGATTTAGATTAATTACAATATTGGAGATTATTTAATTTTATAATGTTGGTACTCACAAACTTTGACATTTTTACTAATTCAAATTTATTAGGTACATAATATGTCATTTTTCCACATGTCAGATGCACAGTAAAATTTAAAAAATCACTCTTATTTTCTACATTATCGTCACATATACTTGATTTTATTGTCTTATACATATTTTATTTTGTAAGTGTCCCTGAAAGGCTAAAATTTATTGGTCACTTTACCGCATCGTAGCCGTACTTTGCAACATTGTGTGTAAAAATCTAGTTTCGCTGGACGTATACACTATGTCAATGCTAGCTTTACAATTCAGGAGGCCAAAAAATATATTTTCAATTTTTTATAACTTTTTAATTACAACGAAAAAAAAGAAAACAAAAAAGAGTTTTGTTACAAAACTTATATATGAGCTTTCGATTTATGAAAAAAAAAAAAAAATTCAAATACCCAATTAATGTATTTAGATCTGTTTATAATCTCTTTTTCTCAATTTATCTTATATAACTCACAACTCACTCAATTTTTGTCCAACTCATTTTTTTAATTAATCAAATTATGTTTTTTGCAATCATTAATATTTATGTTTAAATTATAGCTATAAAGAGAAATGGATTTGTTATCTAACAATATTTACATAATATTTGTGCCAATTTAAAACTTGTAGGCATGAAACGTTTTTTTCAATTCTTTGTATTTATCCTGTTTCGAGTTAAACATAAATGTTATTTATGTAAAATCTGTTTGAATGTTGAAACCGCTTCAAGACGCGATTGTTATCGGCGTGAAGTGTAGTAATTTATTTAACTTTAAATGGTCTATAAAGCGTCAAATCAATCGGAATTCAGCGATATTTAAATTCCTTGTAATGAATTAGAAGAAAAAATGAATGTCGGTACTTTAGAAACGTTAAATATTCATTAGATAGAGATTTATTAGTGTTATATAGTATTCAATTAAAATTAAACACAATAATTGTGTTTAGTTACATTTATTGTAAAGCATGCAAATTACTAAAAGGTTTTCCAATAAGAATGATATGATTTTGAAACGATTTGGTAACCATTGCAAAAAAGTTATATCTGTAACTAGCTGTCATTTATGTTCAGTATACTCTAACAATTTATTATGGCTATATACGCGCTTCAAGACTGTTTATTAACCAAAAATTTTTTTTGAAAATAGATGTTTTGATGGGAACACTTATGGCGCAGTTCGCGAAAACTTTGGTCCAAATAATTGCCCTTCTTTGTTTGCCATTAGTAGTATCGTTGAGAAATTTGAAAATAAATTTGCATGGTTGTAAAACACTAGCAAGAAGTCGAAATTTCCAGAACTGTTGAGAATATTGCTGCTAAAAGAAGTAGTGTTATAGATTGTACATTTCGGTGGTGATTTGTACTGCGACCTTCATATATCTTCTTCCTCTAATCGTTGGTATTCTTACCCATTTAGAGCGCCTCCTCTAGTCCTGATTCTTTTAGCACTTTCAGGATCTGGGTGGGATTCAAGGACAGCAACTCCTTTGCGTTCAAGCAGAGGTGCCCAAGATACATTTGTCTCTTGCGGAGCAGTGCACCGCAGTCTTTGAGGAATTGTATGGGGTTACCTCTGCTGAGCCGCAGAATCTGCATCTGTTATCTTCCTTTAAATCTGCAGTGTCACGTCAAGACATCCTGTCAGAATTCGAAGCTTGTTCCTGTTTAGTATCAGGCAAGTAAAAGATCATTACTTTGGATTGTCTTCGCCCTGGAAGTTCTTTCCAGGTTTTCAATCATTGTTTTCTTATTTCTTCAGCTAAACTTTTGTGGATGGTGTGCATACTCATACCGCAAAAGGGTTCCGGACCTATAAAGGGATTACTGAATCCCTTGTTTGCTAGGTGATCGGCTTCTTCGTTTCTATCTATACCACTGTGTGTCCTGGTGTGTGTGTCCTGGTTTCCAGTATAACGTTACTTTATTTTCTCTGCCGATTTTCTCTTATTTAGCTTTCCCGCACAGTCCCATGCCAGTTTGGATCTGTTGTTATATGAGCGAATGGCCTTGATAGCTGCTTGGCTATCTGACAGGATAGAAATTCGTTATTCGCGATAGCTCCTGTCGAGGTTAAATGTTGTACATTTCTCGATTGCATGTACCTCTGTTTGGAAGATACTTGGGTAGAGTTCCATGGGATTAAAGTATTTGGTACCAGGTCCAAACACTCCTGCACCAGTACCTTTCTTTTTCTTCAATCCATCCGTATACCATTTGATAGCACTTTACTTAGTTTATGTGGTTTGCTGAGAATTCGTCATTTCAATCGGCTTTACTACTACACAACGCTGTCTAGTTTTTCTCGAAATGGTATTTGCTTACCATTTCGTCTTTTTGTGCTTCCAGCCAGGGGATCTAGGCAGCGAGTCTGTCCCGGTCTCTGCTCCCGGTTACGTTACTAATGTCTATTCCTGCCTTGCTGAACCTTACAACCTCCGATCTGGCGGCCCGCCCGCAACAAGGTGCAACGGGGTCAGATCCAGCAGCAGCTCCATTCCTGCTGTCGGGCATCACCCCATCGCCCCCGTGCTGCAGACACACGCCAGTCCTCGAATCTTCTCAAGCTGATTCTTCATAGAGACCAGCTTAGTTCTACTTTCCCACGCAACTGCCCCGTAAATGCTCGCAGGTCTCACTATTATGATGTACAACCATCGCAATATTGTGGGATTATAACCCCACGTTTTTCCTGCCAGATTTCTACATACCATTAGAGCGCGTTTGGCTTTTTCTACAACTTCTTCAGAGCACCTGTTCCATAGGAGTTTGCTATCTAGGGTTATACCCAGATACTTTATCTCCTATTTGTATTACTGCTTATCTCCTTTAGATACTTTATCTCCTATTTGTATACTACCCTCCCATCTAACAGTATAGGCTGTAGGCAGTGTAACTTTCTCTTCCTAGTAAATGGTAACGTGGTTTTGCTCGGGTTGAGTTTCAGTCCCACTGTTTGGCACCATCTTTTAGTTAGTTACTTCGAGGCCTCTCTGTACGATTTCACAGATCGTTCCCTCAAAGAGCTAGTGTTGCTGAAGATCGAAATTCCTCAATTCCTAGTAGTGCGCAAGAGTTAGGGCATAAAATAACACATTCAATTGGCGGATTTTGCAAAAAGACAATAAAAGAAATTTTACCCGTATAAGATTGTTTCGACCTAAGAACTTAAGCCACTGAACCATAGTGCGCGTCGGGAATTTGCTGCTTGGAGATTAGAACAACTTGAAATTATTTGCAGATGAATTTCATTTGTAATGGAAAGGATAGTTAAGTTGGTCATTTCGTGGTCATCCATAATTACTCTGAATTGAAAAATAACACTTTAAAATGACATTCAATAGTCGAAATTCGAGTCATGTAAAGTGTGTAGATTTATATAACTTGTTAACTATAATGGAAGTTATATAATATTTTCCCAAAAATTAGTGGAATAAACATAGTGAATTTTTCAATTTAGAGAATCTTAAGAGAATCTTTATCTTTAAGAGAATTATTTTTGTTGTGCATTTGCCTTTTTTTGTGTGTGAAAAGAATCCACAACAGATTCACCATAATCCTTTTTATCCTCTAATGGTAACAGTGGTTTATGGTATGATGGCATCAGTGGATCATTTTTTTTAAGTAGGAGGTGCAGTTACAGTGGGCGGGTAGGTAGGAGGTGTAGTTCAAATGAATGGTGAACGATACCGACAGGTGTTAAGAATTTTTTTGAGGTTCAAGACGATATCACGATTCCCATATGTCACACAGCTCATGAAACTACCGAAGTATTGCAAGAAAAATTTGACGGAAGGATAATTTCAAGCAATGCAACTGTGCACTCTCCCCCAAGAATCTGTGATTTAAATCCTTTAGATTACTTCTTGTGGAGTTATTTGGGGCTAATCTAAGGCCTATGCAAATGGACCACAAACGTTTGATGCATTAGGTTGAACATTGAACGCTGCATTCGTCACATCAAGCCCGCTTTATTGCACAGTCATAAAAAATTGGGTTCGTCGAATTCGCTCGGATAGGCGGAGTCGAGGTGGAGATTTAAACGAAATGAAACGAAGTGAAGTAACACATTTATGTGTTATCGACTGTACCTTAGATAAATAGAAGATAATAGAAAATGTTTGATTGTATGTGAAATAAATATTAATTTTATTTTTATTCTATTTTTATTTCATTTTAAAATCATATCATTCTTATGATATATGGAAAATATTTTACTTTGTTTATTTTTAAAACACGAGCTTGTATGTTTTTATTCACTTTATTTTTAACAATTTTTTTAACAGTTTTTTGTTAAGTTTCTATTAAAATAAAAATATGATAGACATTCAAGAATAATCCTATTCATAGATAAAATGTTTTATTCTATTTTGCGTCTATAATGAAGTCATTAAGCACTCATATTGGTTCGTTCATGGCTCGCCGAGTGCGATACAATTTTCTCAATATGTATCGGCGATTTTTTTATTTATAAATCGCATTAAAGGGCGCAAAATAGAAAAAATAGTATAACAATCTCGTTTATAAGGCGTTTTTGACACTTGTCCATTAGAACATCTTAATCTTAAATATACGTTCTTTAATATACGGAATTGTGCTTAAGATGACATACTTAAGTAAGATGACACAGTGCATATGTTAAACTATACGTGCCACAAGTACGCAGATGAAGTTTACATGTCGGCTCACATACAGTGCCACCACTCAAAACTTTAGTGACCGCCCGCTTGCGTTGTTTGGATGTGGTGTACACCAAAAATATTTTTGTAATGAGTGTTCCTGCCCATAAATTTGTATCAGGTACTTTTTTTGTTGTATTGACTACTTTGTTATGAACTGCGATTAATATGGGCTAGGAATATAGAGGAATAATTTAAGTAACCTCAAAGCTTTAAGTCACAAAAGGCGGCAAATATTATTTACCTAGTAGGGTAAGATGACATATCAACCGTCGACTTAAGTTGACATGGTATGTCAACTTACCCTGAAGTTCTCCACGTGTAAGAATACTTTAAAATCCTGTTCTATTGACTCGCCAGAGCATTAGATATCGAAAATCGCCAGAGCATAAGAACTCGAAAGCAAGTGAAGCGTGCTATTCTTCGGGATGACTTGATGATGTATGTCTTTATTGCAACGAAGTATATAGCAAATCGAAGCCAGGAGAGCATTGGGTATGTTGCCAGTTATGAAAGCGATGGTGTAAGCAGGAACTAAGCTATTCAAATGTGAATTGTGCACCGATAATTAGGTATGTCAACTTAGACAGACGTGTGTCAACTTACCCACTTGGGCATGATTGATGTTTTTGTTATTTAATTTCAATTCTGTAATTTTTTTAGCGTCAAGATAATTGTGTGTGCTTCGTAAAAAAATGTTTTTAATGTGTACCCTTAGATTTATTTTTATCGCCTTTGAATAATCAAATATTGGCTTCCAAACAAAAAGTATGTCATCTTAAGCACAATTCCCCTATTAAAATAAAATATTCGTGCCTTAAAACATTTTATTTTGAAACATGTAGAAAATAAGCTCGATCTACAACTCTATAACGAAAGTAATGCGAAAGTAATGTGAAAATCCTTATAAAAGCAATCTAAATAAAAAGCATTTGCTATCGTGAGTAAAAGTAGTTTGCGTGCCCCGGTCGGACTTCACCATATATTGTCACTTTTACTCCAAATAACATAATCTTAATCTTAATATAATATATAAAACACAGTCGGGTTTGAATTTTGGCTTTTAAAAACCCAAGAACGGCTGGACCGATTTTTATGATTTGTTGCATTTGTCTCCACCCCTGCTATTATAGTTATTACTATTATTACATGTTATTACTATGTTATTACATTATTATAGTTATTACTATTAGAATATTAGAAAAATTCAGGAAAGAAGGTTTTAAAAGGAAAAGTTTTTGACTACTAACAACCAATCAAATTTTGTCATTTTGTCTCATATGAAACAATTTCACCCAATCATGTCAACATTATACTGATAATTGCATTCAGTACAATTATCAATCACTATGACAATACGATTGAGTTTGACAACTTCATTCCAAATAAATTTCAAAATGTCACGTTTTGGCAATGCGAATGTTCAAAGTATAAATGCGCTAATCAAAAAAAATCCCCAGAAATACAACTTAACACTTATGTCAATACCCGGGTACCCTTTTGCTGGTTCTTACTTACATATCTTTTTTATTTATCGAAAAATCATCAAATCCTTTCAGATCATCGTTATTTGAGTCTATTGACATCGATTCATATACATAAATAATAAAATATGCCAAAAAATATATTAACTTTTTGGACTTTTATTTTGGTCAAATACCCCGTTGTTCAATACCCGGGGTACCCGGGTACCCATATATAAATAAATAATTAAACTTATTTCTGGGGATAAAAAATATTACTTAATATATAAATAAACGGATTAATTTAACTTTTAATTAATTTTATCATAAAACTTATTATAAATCATACATAAAATATTTTCATATTCAATTTATTATTGGCAACATGCGTCACATTTTACAATAGCTTTTGAATGTTCATCGCGAACTGGTTTGTTACATTGTTTACACGATTTTCGCGTTTTTTCTTCATTTTTTATAGACATCCTGGTAACAAATATGACATGATCCTACAACAATTTTTCGTCCAGTGAAATCTGTCTGTTCAGTAAACCCGTCTGACTCACTTGACGTTGTCGCCCTGCTTGTAGGATCTATTAGTTTTCCATATATGCTTTCTATGGCAATCCTAGTGGTGAAATTTTTCATAATTTGCATATTTTGAGATCGTTCTTGAATAGCTGTCATACATAATTCTTCACTTAATTTTCGTAAAAATACGTTATTTATATGATAAATGATATAGCTGGTAAGACAGTATCAGTAGGGAAAGATCCTTCGTTCTAAACCCTCCTCCTCCTCAAACCTCCTCTGACCTTGACCCCTAACCTAACCTTGACCTTGGAACTTCCGGTTTCGACTTCCTGTTTCCGGTTTCAACTTCTGGTTTCCGGTTTCGACTTCCGGTTTCGACTTCCGGTTTCGACTTCCGGTTTCTACTTCCGGTTTCTACTTCCGGTCTCGACTTCCGGTTTCCGGTTTCGACTTCCGGTCGCCATTTTTGGAACTTCCAGATGCGCGGGAAAATTCAAAATATAGACGCGAGGCGGGGAAATTCAAAATTAGATCCTGTTGAGACAAATGAGGTGTGAAGTTGGTTGCATACATCAACGTGACTAAATACATGAGACTAGACAGACGAGGCTAGATCCATGGGACTAAATACATGAGACTAGATATACGGGACTAAATACATGAGACTAGATACATGGAACTAGATAGACGAGGCTAGATACATGAGACTAGATACACGGGGCTAGATAAATGAGACTAGATACACGGGACTAGATACATGAGACTAAATACACGGGGCTAGATACATGAGACTTAAGACTGAACTAAAATATATAAGGGATTGTTTAATTTAACTTAATAATCTACGTTTTAATTTTGATTACTGCTCTGACTTGTTGATTAGGTTCGACTGGATGTTTGCTAGCAATAACAACTTTCTGTTATCTTATCAGCGGTGAGCGAGTGTTAGTTTCCAAGAGAATGAAAGGTTGTAAAATAAAAAAAACTCCACGTGAAATTTATGGTTTTACTAAATTCTAATAATAATACATTTAAATTTACATCAAAACATTGAAATACTTATATAAACATTTCTTGCAATACATATAGAATAGTTGCTAATATGATTTATACATACAATGGTTCATTTTAATTAAATTTTTAAACTAATTTTCGAACTATCCCCGACAAAGGGGTGTATTCAACGGCAGCTTCACATAAAATAAGGCAATAGGCTCGAGTGTTTGGTTTGAATGCTTGAGTAGCTTCAAATTCAATTTTTAAATCAACAGCAGATGATTTAATACTCTCATTTTGTTTAGATACATCAAACACAAAAAGAACATGATCCTTGAATTGAATCATATCTAATATCGGCTCATTTCTGCGTTCATAGTAACTGCTTTGGAAAGTGGCATACATGTAATAAAGTTGTGCATAATCACCACTATCCATATTAAGATTTAAGCTTTCATATGGATATGAATCCGAGTTTAGGTCAATTTTCATATTTCGCAGCGATGCATTATCAAATTCGGACGCGTTTTTTACATGAGCATCTCTTCGCCCCTCTTGCAGTGCAATTATAACGTATCGAGGCTTCTCCAGAGTTGTAGATGTTTTTACAGACCATATATCTCTGTCGGTATTTTTTAAAGCAGGTAGTTCATGCAACTCCCACCTACGAAACGGTATTAATATCGGTTTATCTTCTTCGAGTGTGTCCAATACATTCAATCGAGCTTCGTCGTTGAGTTGGATATGGGGAATTCGCCAGTAAATTTGATCAATATTGAATCTTATATTTGCATCTCCTTTGTAGCAGTTCACGTCAGTTCTAGCTCGTAGTAGAATTAATTCCTGCTTTACATTAATTAACATTTTTGTATAATCCTCAGCAAAACCCAATAAATATTTCAATGGAATTAGAGCATAGAACTTTCTGTTATTATCAAAGTATGTAACATTTGTAGCATTTTCAGCCCAGCCGCAAAGGTCGAGTATATGTTGATCTCGCTTGGTGTTGGAGAGTAATCCTTTCATCGTGCTTGTAATTCCTACATCTCTATTCTTATCTACTTCAACTCCATTCAATTCATAGCGAATTTCATCAAACAAAAACGCATATGCGTTTTTCACAAGTTCAAAGTTGTGTGTAGTTGCAGGTGGAATGAGTTTCGGAAAATTAACGGTTCCGCTTACATAAATATAACTTTCGCTAGGATAAGTGTAAATATCCTGGTGTTGGATCCTAATACGAATCTCATCATTGTTTCCATAATTTTGAGCTATAGGATAATACGTGTGAAATTCACTCTTTGTAATAGTATCCTCATAGTCAACTTCGGAGAATATATCTATTTTATCCATACTGTCGCTTTAACTTATATCCTAGAGATAATAGTTTATTTTTTAATATAGGTGTTAACTCTTTGAGATGTAAATGTCGAGTGGTAGAATTGTCCGAAACAACCGCTTTTATACGTTTTCCGTGAAAATTAATTCCCATCTCTCTCTCTCTCTCTCCCTCTCGCTCTCTCTCTCACTTAATACTCTGCAGCTCTAATCGGTTATGTGTAGCGTGGGGTCACATAGACCTTACACCCTGTTTAGCGTGGGGTCACATAGACCTCACGCCCTGTTTAGCGTGGGGTCACATAGACCTCACACCCTGTTTAGCGTGGGGTCATATAGACCTCACACCCTGTTTAGCGTGGGGTTACATAGACCTCACACCCTGTTTAGCGTGGGGTCACATAGACCTCACACCCTGTTGAGCGTGGGGTCACATAGACCTCACACCCTGTTTAGCGTGGGGTCACATAGACCTCACACCCTGTTTAAAGTGGGGTCACATAGACCTCACACCCTCAATGATGCAAAGAACTCTGCACGATATAAATAGGGTTGGATAGCATTTATAATTTAGTGTTAACGCTGGTGTATTACTATCAAGATGGGGATTGTATTTGGCGAGAAGCATGCCCGTAATAAAACCATTTGGACTCCACTTAGAATATCTCCTAGTTTATCACCATCATATGAGGCGCTTCCTAGACGTCAAAAGAATAAAGTTGAGAGTTTTAATGGTGACTATGATAATAATAGAGAAAAATATGCACATCTTCCTGATTCAATAAACCAATCAGCTGTTTGTTCATCCAATGCTAAAGATAGTGAACATTCCCTCGAGAAAGTGGATGTTAAAAGACGGTGTGTTGGTTGTTATAAAGAAAACCGAATGATATTTGGAAGACAAAAGGCCTCAAGTAAAACTAGTTGTGTAAAGTTTCGCTGTAATATGTGTGCAAGTCATTATTGCTTAAGCTGCTTCTTCCGAACGCATAACATATACAAAGCATGACCACTATTTGTATTTAAATGTATTGATGTAAATTTAAATGTATTATTATTAGAATTTAATAAAACCATAAATTTTATGTGGAGTTTTCTTTATGTTACAACCTTATCCATCTAGCTCCGTCTATCTAGCCCCATGTACCTAGTCTCATGTATCTAGTCCCGTGTATCTAGTCTCATGTATCTAGCCTCGTCTATCTAGTTCCATGTATCTAGTCTCATGTATTTAGTCCCATGGATCTAGCCTCGTCTGTCTAGTCTCATGTATTTAGTCACGTTGATGTATGCAACCAACTTCACACCTCATTTGTCTCAACAGGGTATAATTTTGAATTTCCCCACCTCGCGCCTATTTTTTGAATTTTCCCGCGCATTTGGAAGTTCCGAAAATGGCGGCCGGAAGTCTAAACCGGAAACCGGAAGTCGAAACCGGAAGCAGGAAGTCAAAACCGGAAGTCGAAACCGGAAACAGGAAGTCAAAACCGACCGGAAGTCGAAACCGGAAGTCGAAACCGGAAACCGGAAGTCAAAACCGGAAGTCGAAACCGGAAACCGGAAGTCGAAACCGGAAGTCGAAACCGGAAGTGGGGGCGGTGGCGCCAGAACATGACATCTTTCCCTACTAGTATCGCAAGGCGATATCCAAAATATTTTAAAAAATGCGAGAGGCCATCGGTTAGTCCGTCTGTGAATTGTGTAACGGTCCAACATCTTATCCATTATATCCACACCAATTTTTGTTTTATTATAATACTGAACAATTTCTGGTTTCTTTTTTGGTCTTCGCTGCAAATCTGAGTGCATCGTAGATAGAATTAAATCAACTTTCTTTTTTTTATGAAAATAAGAGCATAGAGTAACTTTTTCATGAAACCCAAATAGAGAAGAGAATTCTTCACGATCTTTAGATGCTAGCATGTCTACTAGAATGTATTTTTTATTTTTTTTTCAATGTTCCTACAATTATTAGGTTCCATACAATAAATGCTTTGCTAAAGGTAAAGTAGTAAAAAATTATCCATTGTAATATTTCTTCCGGATCCTTTATATTTTGCAGCTAAATCTTTTACTCTCTTCCACTCTTTCGCCTTGATTCATTTCACGGCTAGTTGCTATTTTGTCAGTGTAAATTTGACCTTTCACCATTGAAAGGTCAAATTTACACTGACAAAATAGCAACTAGCCGTGAAATGAATCAAGGCGAAAGAGTGGAAGAGAGTAAAAGATTTAGCTGCAAAATATAAAGGATCCGGAAGAAATATTACAATGGATAATTTTTTACTACTTTACCTTTAGCAAAGCATTTATTGTATGGAACCTAATAATTGTAGGAACATTGAAAAAAAAATAGGTTTATAAAATGTAGGTTTATTACTATTCATATCCATATATGAATTTTTGGCGTCGCATATCCACCATATTTTGATCCCATACTTTGCCCACCCGGCGGTTTTATTTATAGAAATAGGGTTTTTCGGATAGTGGAATACTCTATGGGTAATCCCGAGTTGCAATGTGAAAGTCTCCGGGTATTAAAATTATTTTATTGAATGAAAAACCCATGCGGGTACACGGGTACCCGGGTATTGACCAACGTAGTAATGACTGGGTATTGACATAAGTGTTACAAATCACAAATATATTTGGGGATTATTTATGGAATTTTGCTGCGAACTAGAATATGAATTAAATGAACATAGAAGCTTAGAAGAATTGGCGTTGATAGTAAAATTTTGGGCGGTCAATATGAGATAGAAAGACGGGTTATGTTTCGTTGTGTTGAGTTATAAATTTTTTGTCAAAAAATTTTTTGCCGAATATCCCTCGAACATTGACAAATGCCTCATAATTTTATGACAAATTTCTCAAGCTCGTTGCTTGGTAACAGCCCTTAGCCTTCGGCTTCGGGCTGTTACCAAGGTACGAGCTTTCGATTGTCACAAAATTATCTCGTCTATTATCAATGTCCTAGGGATATTACTGCTGAAAATAATTCATTTTCTCATTTTTTTATGGAACACCACATATATT
Source organism: Phosphuga atrata (assembly GCA_944588485.1). Taxonomy (NCBI): domain Eukaryota; kingdom Metazoa; phylum Arthropoda; class Insecta; order Coleoptera; family Silphidae; genus Phosphuga; species Phosphuga atrata. The sequence continues at coordinate 34,407,400 of OX155899.1, forward strand.
CGCACAGTCGAAGCTACTTAAGCTATAACTTAAGCTATGCCAGTAGATGGAGCTTTTAATTCCACATTCATAAACGTGTTTTACATTTGGCGGTGCATCTAGAAAATGGTCCACGAGTTTATTTCAACGCATCAAATGTTGCTCAACGTGCTGAAACACCTCCAGCGACAACATTGAGAAGTTTGTTTTTTATTTGCCAAAGCGATCCATTTTCAAGAACGTTACTCTACTCCCTAATGTTCGTGGGCTGACATCCTTTGAATAACTTCGAACTGTCAATAGTGCAGTGTGCCCAACATTTCGTGCTGCATGTCAACACCTAAATTTGCTTGAAAACGAAATTTATTGGGACATTACAATAGCTGAATCAGTTCTTTCTGCATCTCCAAATCATATACGCACATTATTTGTTATCATTATTTCGACATGTTTCCGATCGAATCCAATTGAACTGTGAAACAAGTACAAAGATGACATGTCAGAAGATATTTCACATCGAATTCGTGTCACTTCAGGGAATCCCGATCTCGAGGTGAATTAGGAAATACATAACCAGGCCTTATAGAAGACATGAGGTAACACATGACGCAGTTCGTTAGTAAAGTTAGGAATGCCAACGCAAAATCGTGCTATGAACGAAGCTTTCAATCGAGAATTGGAACATGGACGTGAATACTACCGAGTTGCATTGAACGAATCAGTTTGAATGAGTGTACCACCGTTGAACTCAAAACAGAAGGATGTGTACGATAAGTTAATGAAGGCAATTGATGATGGAAATGGTGGCTTATTTTTCCTGGATGCGCTCGGTGGAAAAGACATTCCTCATGTCATTGATTTTAGCCACTGTTCGTGCGAGATCCGAAATTGCCTTAGCTGTTACTTCCTCAGGTATAGCGGCCACGTTTGCTAGAAGGATGCAGAACGGCCCAATCAGCGTTTAATTAATGTTTAATTACCGTTAAAACTTAAATCTAAACGACTGAAACACCCACATGCAATATTGTGAAACAATAGGCAATGGACAAAGTGTTAATAAAGTGTTAAAGCAAGTAAAATTATCATATGTGATGAAAGCACAATGGCGCACAAACGTTCATTTGAAGCATTAAATCGAACCATGAAAGATCTGCGCATTAACTCTAAGATGTTTTGCAGGCGCAACGATTCTACTGTCTGGTGATTTCAGGAAAACACTACCAGTATTTCCAAGATCCACCGCTGCCGATGAAAAAAACGATTGGCTCAAATCATATACTATGTGGATGACAAAGATGCGAGTTGAATTGCTAAACGTTCCATCTTCCGAAGATTTCTCCAAGAAATTGTTGTCAATCGGTAATGGCCATCTTCCCGTCGACGAAACGAACGGATTGATTTTGTTTCCGCATATTTTTTGCAATTTCGTCTCAACTAAGGACGAGCCGATCAACAAAGTGTTCCCGAACATTATTGTTAATCACAAAAATTACTATTGATTGAGTGAACGAGCAATTCGACATTTGAGGTTTGGGTTTTTTTTATCTTAAGTCGTATCTTATGCGAGGGAGGGGACAGACACGATTATATTCCCATCTATTATGTAATCGTGTACGATTTTGTTAACAGATATCGATACGCGTAACATTTGACTGACTTTAATTCAGCTAATAAGATATTTTTTAATGATTATAGATTCTGAGGCGTTACGAAGGTCGCCGGGTCAACTAGTGATACTATATATTATGATAATGATGTAAAATAATACAACGATGTAGATATAATACAACAGACAATAATGAAATACATTTGAAGGGTTCAGGGGAAAAACCACTTATGCGCCTAGATTCGTTATTGAGGAAAATCAAATTTACAGTTTAAAGTAGCCAATATTCATGTTTTATTCCAGTTTTAAAAAAGCAAACTGCTTTTAAATATTATTGTTTACTGGTGTGTAAAATCTTATGTCATAGAAATATTTACCTAACTAAAAAAAAGTCTATAACGTCTCGAAACACCTTTTTTGTATAGAAAAACCAGGAAAGTCAGAACTTATAACCTGTCAGTTTTATAGGGACTAACATGCTTTTTCAGCAATATTATACAGTGGAACGTTAAGTACACTTCAGTACAGTACAACATAGAATGCGAATGTCATTCCATTTCTACTTCAAATATATTTACAAATATATATATATATATATATATATATGAAGTAGAAATGGAATGACATTCGCATTCTATGTTGTATTTAAGGTTTTCGCGGATGGAAATATGTGTTGATTTGTTTTCTCAGGGATCCCGCGTATGTTGAGGGTTGAAAAGGCGAACTAACAATCGCCATTTTCAAGAGATATTTGCGTCCGTGCGGGTTAAGCATTAGACGTATACTGACAGACAGTGTACGTCAGAGACAAGTATCTAAACGCTTATATCTGGTGTACGTGTTTGGTGTAAGGTGTACGTCTAACGCTTAACCCGCATGGACGCATATATCTCTTGAAAATGGGGAGTGTTAGTTTAGATGAAAGGCTATTAAAGCAAGGCAACTTCACCAAGAAAGTTACTCCGATAGAAGAATACCCGATAAACAACTTTTGAGACCGTCGATAGGCGTTTGAGTAAACCACATTTTCATTTAGACAAAGTGGGACAAATGGATTGATATGAGAATTATAATTTGGTTATGAAAGCAGACCAATAATATATATATATATATATATATATATATATATATATATATATATATATATATATAATATATATATATATATATATATATATATATATATATATATATATATATATATATATATATATGAAGCCAAAAGGCAGAAACGCGTCTATGTTCATTATTATTATTTATCAGGTTATAGTGTTTTTTAGCAACCCACATGGTCTCTCGTAGCACCAAAGTGCAGGAAACCAAATCGTACTTGTAATTATATTTATTTATATAAGTCGTGAGTGAATTAGTGAACATAGTAATTTTTTTCTTGCAATAATTTCAACATTATGATTTTTTTTTTTTTTTTTTTATTAAAAAAAAATTATGATTTTCCTTCACGGTCATATTTTTGATCCGAGTGAATACGCAATATGTCAATATGCAATAGATTCGGATCATTTAATAAAATGTCGTGAAATTTCTCATATGAATTGGTCAAATTATTTTTTACGCTTAATATAGATTTTAAAGTTTAATGTTAAACTGTGTTTGTTAGTTTAAATTATTAAATATTAAATATAAATAATTCAAAATATTTTGAAAATATTATTCTGTTTAAAATGAAGCAATAACTCCGCCTACTTTTTGTCTTTCCATATTTGCAGATACCCAACATTTAATTTTTTCATCAGTAACGTAACTTTTTACTAATAGCACCTCATCAAAAAGATCATTTTCGCAAATATTATTTTTCGGAAAATGTTCACTAGAATATATTCAAAAGATTTTTTCACATATTTCCATAAAATCTCCTCTTTTAATGTCACCCAATGAAAATTTCAGAACAAGGTACCATTGAAACAGGATTTTATAGAAGAAGTCTTTTATAATAATTGCTTGGAATATCTTGAAGAATGGACATTTCAATTCGAGGATATTAAAAATTTTCATTGGTTGGCATTAAAAAAAGGAGATTTTATGGGAAAATGTGGAAAAATATTATATTATATATTACAGTACATTTACAGTACCATTACAGTACAGTTGAAGAGAATAAGAAATGCAGATATTTTCTAAAAAGCGGGACATTTTTAAAAATAGTCGAGACGCGGGACAGGCCTCCAAAAAGCGGGACTGTCCCGCCAAAATCGGGACGTGTGGTCACCTTACGTTTGAGGGAACACGGTCGATTGGAACCAATTGCATTTGGGGGGCAAATAGCCCGCAATGCTGATGTTGAAGAGCAGATCCTGGAGATTGTTGAAGCAAATCCAGCGACAAGTACACGAAAATTTGCTACTGCTATACGAGTACCTGTTACGAAAGTATGGCGGGTTCTCCACAAACAGCAGTTGCATCCGTACCGCATTAAAAAAATACAGGCTTTAACTCCAGCAGCTAAATCCTAATCGACAAAAATTTAATCGATAGCTGCTGTTTCATTGTGTCCAAGATCCTTTGTTTGCGAGTCGGATGTTCTTCACAGATGAAGTAACCTTTGCACGAGATGGAATGAATTCTATATGAATTCCCATAAGATGCACTGCTGGTAAATCGTATATCCTCATACTGTTATGATCAGAGCTCATCAGCAACAATTCTACAGTAATGTCTGGTGTGGTATTGTTGGCGATGTATTAATCGGTCCCCATATTCCACCAGGGCGGCTGACCGGAAGTTTATCGACAGATTTTAACATAAATTTTGCTAGGGTTGCTGGATGAAGTGCCTCTTTTGACTAGACGCCAAATGTGATTCATGCACGATGGTGCACCGTTACATTTTAGCGCATTAGCGAGAGTCCACCTATATAACGCCTATCCATTAAGGTGGATAGGTCGAGGTAGTCCAGTTGCTTGACCAGCAAGATCACCGGACATGAACCCTTTGGACTACTTTTTTTGGGCCACTCAAAAAACGTATCATGTGATTAATGTCCAATATTGGGTTATATTCAAGTGAGGAATTAACTGATCACGATAGGACAATGAAAGAACAAACTGTTTAAATTTGTTACTAGCTACTAGTTTCGGCGATTTAAAATTCATTTAAAAATTTACGCCACATCGGGCAACAAATAAAAGAAAAAGAACAGCAGATTAATTAGGTCAGTTTTTTTTAAATTAAATTTTAAACCGCCCAAACTAATAGCTAGTAACAAATTTAAACGGTTTGTTCTTGCATTGTCCTATCGTCACCGGTTAATTCCACAATTGAATTAAAAAACTTAATCCATGAAACGGAAGTGGCGCATTCAGACCACCGCAGGAATTTTTGAACGTGTACGAAGATCATTACTGCGATGTGCTGAAGCTTGTGTTGGGGTTGAGGGGCGGCAATTTGAACAGCTATAGTGAATTAACTATTACGTTAACTATGTGCTAATTCAAAAATTAAATAAATATTTGTTTGTTTTCTTTGACTGGATTCATAATATTTTTTTAATTATATCATTCCTCACAAAAAAATTTTTTTTTCGAAAACTGTTATCGCGACAGAAACAAAGAGCACCTTTTCAGTGTAGTTTTTGATAGCGAACAATATCATTTAGCATTTGCTAAATGTGCAGAAGAAAAAAATATTTGCAAAAATACAAAGGTTGTTCCCCGTATGTCCCGTTACCGATTATTATGTCGGCACTAGTAACAAGTACACTCAAAGTTTGAATGAATTGTCGTTAGTTGCTACTGAGATAATGCAATAATGTTGTGTGCGGCTACACCCTTTTAAGGGCTGTACCTGAGCTAGGAAGCGTTTTCGGACATATCTTTTTACGGACATTTTTTCTTAATTTGGGCTCTAGAACACGCCCTCAAATTTCTGCCGAACATGTAAAGAAAAATATAATTTTCTTTAATATTAGGGCGAGGCCGCACTACGGTTTTTTTCCCGCGAGCGGTAAGGTAACCGCTATAACCGCGAAACAACTCGAGAATTACACAGTACGCTATGGAAAAAATCAGTCGCGGGAAAAAACCGTGTGAAAAGTGACGTCGCTTCTATTAGCTTGTTTGAGTCACAAAATCACGCGATTAAAAACCGCGGCGGTTTAGCCGTAGTGCGACCTAGGCCTTACTCTGCTTAAAAACAGCATCATAGTTGTTTAAGTAGTTTAATCATAGTAGTCCGAGACAATAGACTACGGATAACCTAGACAACGGATACTATTTGTTTTTTATTTATGTTATAATTTTGTAATACTAGTTAAGTGAATTGGCATTCGACATTATTTGTAATGTGGATGTACATTACAATTAAAAACATTAATTGTCGTTTCTTTTCTTATAGGTAAGATTTTGTTATTAGAATTTATAATATTATTTTTAAAATTTATTTAATATTGTTCATAAATAAATTCTTTTCTTATAGAGCAACACAAGATTGTTTTAAATTGACAATTGAGTGTCGACCCAATCAGTAGAAAATAATTTTATATATATATATATATATATATATATATATATATATATATATATATATATATATATATATATATATATATATATACATTGCAAGGGGGGGTTCAAAGGGGGTAGTGCATGCGTACCACACGACATTCGCACTGAAAGAGATTGTCGCATAGCCTCTCCTACCCAATTCCGACTCTCACCTCCACGTCTGGTGAACCCTGGTAACCTGACCACTCTAGCCTGAGATGCGGTAACCAACCCGTATGGATGGTAAGGGTGGTCAGGGCTAGCGAGAGCGGGAGAAATGGTCCTCCGATCATCAGGGGGTTGGGCGTGTGGTTAACAACCAGCACCATAATGGACTGGAAATACGGCAACGACACAAGCAACGGAAAAGGGAGAACGATTGGAAAATTGCATCGTGGAATGTTGTAACTTTATCGAGGCCTGGTGGGTTGAGAACTTTAACGGATGCCCTAAAAATCGGCGGAATGGACATAACTGCTGTTCAAGAAACAAAGTGGCCTGGAAGGAACTTACTAACCAGTAAGGAGTACTCATTTTACTACAGTGGTAAAACGGGCGGCAAAAAGGAATTTGGAGTGGGTTTTATTTTCACAGGAAATGCCAGAGAGGCAGTAATTGATTTTAACCCAATAAGTGAATGATTATGCTCCATAAGGCTAAGAGGGAAATTTAGAAACGTCACCCTGATTAATGTTCACGCACCAACTGAGGACAAGGAAGAAAACGTGAAGGACCAATTTTACGAGGAACTGCAGAAAGCATATCGTGATGCGCCAGAAGGAGATATCAAAATCATCCTTGGTGATTTTAATGCTAAAGTGGGACGCGAGGAGATATACCGACCGACAATCGGACTGCACAGTCTTCATGCTGAGACTAATGAAAACGGAAGTAGGATGATAGACTTTGCGACGACCAACAACATGGTAGTCAGTAGCACAAATTTCCCACACAAAAATATTCACAAAGCCACATGGAAATCACCAGGTGGTAGAGTATTGAACCAGATAGACCATGTGATGATAGATAGGAGACACTGTTCAAATATCCTGGATATAGGAGCCTGTCGAGGCCTCAATGTAGATTCGGATCATTATTTGGTAAGGGCGGTGCTTAGGGCTAGAATTGACTGTCAACGCACACAACAGCCGGCAGTTAAGAGATACGATCTGGAAAAATTCAAAACCGATGAGATGAAAGAGAGATTTCAGAACCAAATGCAGGAACGAATATCCAAACGGCCAGAAAACGCTCTAGCAGAGGTCAATGAAGCGTGGCAAAAGATCAAGCAGGACATCGAAGATACAGCACCAGAGGTTGTGGGGTGGAAGAAGGGACAAATGCGTAATAACTGGTTCGATGAAGAATGCAAGGAAGCTCTGACAGAGAAGAACAAAGCCAGAGAAAAAGTACTACAACGAAATACTAGAGCGAATGTAGAGGATTATCGAAACAAACGGAAAGTTGAGAAAAAACTCTTCCGAAGAAAGAAATCTGAAAAAGATGAAGAAGATTTCGCGGAAATAGAAAGAATGAGTAATGCCAACGAAACTCGGGGACTCTACCAAAAGGTCAGAAATGCGAGACTTGGCTACAAACAGCAGCCACTTCTGTGTAAGGATAAGGACGGCAGAGTAATCGGACACACAGAAAAGTGTATCAAGAGGTGGGGTCAGTACTTCAGGGACCTGCTCAACCAGAATACGCGCGTAGTCCAGGAGGAAAGTATAACGCCAACATCATCATCAATATTAGGGACTGAGCAAGTGGAGGAACCCACCTTAGAAGAAGTAGAGACTGCAGTGCGCAGGATTAAAAACAATAAGGCGCCAGGTGCAGATGGCATTCCAGGAGAATTGTTGAAGTATGGAGGTAGAGCCTTAGTATCGTGCATGCATGATCTCATATTAAACATATGGAGAACGGAAAAGCTACCGGATGAATGGAAGCTAGGGATAATATGCCCATTGTACAAGAAAGGTGATAAGTTAGATTGTTCTAACTACAGGGGGATAACGCTGCTAAACATTGCATACAAGGTCTTCGCTAATGTGTTGTACCGTCGCTTACTACCATACGCAGAAGAGAATATCGGTGAATACCAGTGCGGTTTCCGCACAAACAGGTCAACCACAGACCAACTGTTTGGCATTAGGCAGATCCTGGAGAAATGTAATGAGTAAAATATCACGACACACCATCTATTCGTGGACTTCAGAGCAGCATACAACAGCGTTATAAGACACAAACTGTGGGGGATAATGACAAGTTTCGGATTCCCTGAAAAACTGACAGCCCTAACCAGAGTAACACTGTCTGAAGTATCGTCTGTAGTAAGAATACGAAACAAGTTGTCTGAGACTTTTATAACGGAGGCAGGACTACGACAGGGAGACCCACTGGCAACTTTACTGTTTAACATCGTACTAGAAAAGGCCGTTAGGAGTAGTGGAGTGGATACTAACGGCACTGTGTACTTTAAGTCAACACAACTATTGGCTTACGCAGACGACATTGATATAATTTGCAGAAGCGAACAGGCGACCAAAACTACTTACTCGCTGCTGGAGAAGGAAGCAAAATGAAATACATGGTGGCTAACGAAACTCATCGGAAGGTAGGACTAACGCTAGAACTAGACGGAAAGCACTTTGACACAGTAGATACATTTGTGTACTTGGGCTCGCAACTGAACAGCGTAAACCGGATGGGCGAGGAGATTAGAAGGCGGATAACTCTTGGTAACAGGTGCTATTATGGGCTACTTAAACTTTTTAGGTCCAAAACAATCCACCCCAAGCATAAGTGCACACTGTACAGGTCACTGATAAGACCGGTAGTAACCTATGGTGCAGAAGCATGGAGCCTAACACAGAGCGAAGAACAGGCTTTAAGTGTATTTGAGAGAAGAATGCTACGTGCAATATTTGGAGCGACCCAAGAACGAGGAATCTGGCGCCGAAGATATAATCACGAACTATATCAGCTCTACAATCAACCAGATATTGGGAGTTTCATCAAGGTGGCAAGATTGAGATGGATCGGACACATGCAGAGAATGGGTGATCATAGGGTACCGGAAAAGTTGTTCAATGACCATCCAGAGGGAAGGAGAAGGGCCGGAAGGCCAAGAGGGAGATGGAAGGATGCGGTAACAACTGACCTACAAAAACTTCAACTACGGGACTGGAGAACGTTGGCGAGTGATAGGTCCGCTTGGATAAACATGCTGAAGGAGGCCCAGACCGGCAATCGGTTGTATTGCCATTAAGAAGAAGAAGATATATATATATATATATATATATATATATATATATATATTTATATATATATATATATATATATATATATATATATATATATATATATATATATATATATATATATATATATCTATATATATATATATATATATATATATATATTACATTCATGTTTAGTCAAAATTCACTGACTTTTCTCAACATTTCTCGATATTTTTAAAATCATGTTTCTAAACTATAAATAGAAAGAAAATGATTTACATAATATTTTTTCCTTTTTCAATGGTAAACACGTGTTCTATATATATATTTATTTAAGAAAAAGAAAATTTGCAAATGAAAGTGCAAACCGATTTTCTCGGTTTTATATTTTTATCGAATAATTTTCGATAGGGCAACGGGCCGTAAGTCATTTCCATATGCATGCGGAATGGATAAATCGTAAGTTTATTGCATTGCATGGCACTTTCACTTTGATTAGACGCTATCATTCACATGCGACTTACTTGCAATGATTACAGCTACGCAATTTGTTACTTGGAATGTTTTACTAGGTTGTTCGCAATATCGCAGATGAAAAAATTCAATTCCGGCTCAATGATTCATATAAATCATTTTTTTATTGCAATATTGGTTTAAATTGCGTCTATACACACGACTAGGGTTGAAAGGGTGTCGTAAATAAATTAGAAGAATTTTGAAAAAAAAAAACAAAAAGAGAACATTTAAAGAAAACATATTCAATGAATTGTTAAGCATTAAGAGCTCGGCATTCACAATATCTGTTTATAATTTAGAGACATGGTAACTATTCTAATCTAACGTGAAAAAGTTTAGAATTTTAGTTATTTGTCAAGTCGGCAAAAGACATGATGAATAGGAATTGTAATCCGGAAAACCGGATCTGGTAATCCGGCGGATCCGGCATCACTAAACGTTTCCGGTATCCGGTACCAATATTCCGGATCCGGACACCGGATCCGGTGATGCTAATTTTTTGTAAAATAATCGCGCTGTTGCATGAGTAGGTACTTTAAATACATGGTGCGCATGGCGCCACATGTTTTTTTCAAAACCAAGATTGATTGATTGTGATAAATAATATATACTTAAATAATAATTACCGTATTTGCCGGTGTATAACGCGCACCTTTTTTCCAAAAAAATTGCTTCTAAAACATAGGTCTGCGTTATAGGCGCACAAAAAGTAGGTTAAATTTTAGGGTGCGCCAAACCCCGACAAATTCGGTATTTATAGTAAGTTAATTAAACTAAGTAGTTATAAACTCATTATTGTGATATTTGTGCCATTCATTAGACCAGTGGTTCATAACCTTTTCAAGCCGCGACCCAATTTTGAGGAATATTTCTAAAACGCCACCCAAAAAAACAAACTTTTTTTTGCAAAATTTTGTAATTTTCAAAAAATCAAAAATAAACTGATAACGGTTTCCGATTGTACTAAGGCAGATTTACAAAAAATGCTTATTAGAAATTTTTGTAAAATCAATATCTATAAAGTTATTTATAAAAAAAAGACTTGGTTGAGTTGGAATACAAGAGTTCCGATAAGGAACGTGATCAAAATTACAAAATTTTGCAAAAAAAATGTGGAACTATATGCATTATCGATTGAGAACTCTAGAACTCCATATAAAGAACTGAAATATTATAAAGAGGGGGCTGCGTGAAGTTGGCTATTTTCAAACAAGAACTCTAGAACAATTCGAAATCTTGCCAGAACTCTAAAAAAAATTCAATTTTTCAAAAATTCTGGGGCCAACTTCACACGACTGTAGGCGTTGTCTATGTGACTGTATAAGTCAATTTGAACATTCAGAAGAACATATAAAAGAAATTTATTCACAATAATATTTTCGCGGAGTGTTATGCGAATTATTAATTTCAAAAATTTAATGATATAATAAAAATAAATATTTATATAAATATTTTCTTCGTTTTTGAAATTAATAATTCGCATAACGCTCCGCGAAAATATTATTGTGAATAAATTTCTTTTATTTGTTCTTCTAAATGTTCAAGTTGGGTCTAAAAGTTTTGATTTTTGTGAGACACGGTCCAAACATAAGGAAAGTATCCTTTAATCTAATTGAACTTGGGCACAAACCGGGTCGGCAAGTCAGACTTCCTAATGTCACCAAAATTCCAATAATCACCTGGACTTCTGAAGAAGCCAAACACTTCATCGAGGAACTTCATAAAATCTCCATTAGGACCGGCCTTCTAATCTCTTACGAGAAAACGCAATACATACACTCCAAGAGCTCAAATATAACACACGATGCAACCAAATATGGCAACATCATACAAGTTAAGCACTTCATGTACCTAAGTGAAATAATTGGAAACACTGGTAAGGAAAGAATGGCTTACAAAACACGTGCAGAAAAGTTACGCAAAGCCTATGCAATCACCTGGAATATGTACAACAAGAAATCACTTTCTACTAAGCAAAACTCCGTCAATACCATACAGTCATTCTTCCAGAAGCACTCTATGCAATTGAGACTTTATCATTAACCATCTACATCAATGATATTGAGAAAGTAGAACGTCAGATACTGAGAAAAATATTTGGACCCAAGGTACAAGATGGTATCTGGATGCGTATAAGCTCACAAGAACTGTATACCCTGACAGAACGATTCTCCTCAGTTGCACGGAAAAGACGTATGAAATTCTACGGTCATATAGTACGAATGGATGACTCTCGATTGACCAAGAAAATCTTCCACATAATCAATGGAACCCGACAGTCCAAAGTACGCTGGCTGGTAGACACCCAAAATGACCTTTCAGTAATCAATATAGACCCATTAGCAACTACACGGACTAAATACAGGCAGGAAATAAATTCACATAACTTTACATCAAATAATCCAAGAGCTAAGAGTTTGAAACTAAAAAACGCATGGACGCAAGAAAGAAGACAGGCCCAGAGCGAAAGGATGAGGAAGTTTTGGGAAGATAAAAAGGACAAGATGACAAGTGCCCAATGACAAGTAGTGGTTTTACGCGCTCCTTAGAGGGCTAAACGAATAAATAATAATAACGACCATTTTAACTCACATTTCGTGGGTGTACTGCCAAAAATGACCATGTCAAAAATTGGCAATAATTAAATAATCTGCCCAAGTCGTTTTAACATCTGCTACCCTTATCGAAAAAATAGTCCAAGCCAATATACATAGCTAATCATAACTTTCTAACATGGGCCAAAAAACGATGAAGTCTTTTAGATCAAAATCTCGATTAAAATACGTGTATCTAGCTACTCGTTTTTGCCATTTTTTGAATAAGTCATTTTTAAATATAAACAATAAGATAATAAGATAAACAATAAAAAAGATAAGCAAACTCTGAATTGAAAATCTCATTATGTTTTTACTGCTAATTTTTGTGAAAATAGTATGTAGCTTGTGACGTTATATAAATCTACACACTTTACACGACTCGACTTTCGACTATTGAAGGTCATTTTCAAGTTAAAGATAAATAAAGTTTGTTGAGTCGCGGTGGGTGTTTGCCTTTGAACAAACGTTCACGTGATCAAACCTACGGCGGTTAATTTAGGGTTGCCAATAGATTTGATCGGCTCTGGAAATTATATGTTTGGGCAAATGAAACTTGCACGCCTCGATAGACATGTATTTATTTATTTAACTCTATTTCAAACACTTGTGACGTGCTTGTCGGAATTTTGAATCTTCTCGATGTGTTCGTGGTGAGAAGGTTACAATTGAACTGGGTGTGATTAGATATTGTTACAAGCAGGAAATCTAAATCCCACCTCCCATTTGCCTGCCCCCACTGAACCAAGAAGAATTCCAAACTGAAGTGCACGTGGTAATTTCTGGGTAATCTTAAAACTACACAAAATTTAAATACTTATTCTAAGGAATCTTAAACGTAAACATTGCATTGTATTTCCAGCTGTTTACGACCACCAATCATCCAAAAACCATTAGCGATAGTAAATATCCGCCTAGGCGTATTTACAAAGGATTGGTGATTAAAAATGGTCTTTCAGATGCGTAGTGGCCACAAACATTTCCAAACACGTTCAACAAATACTCACTACCCTACCGACCAGACCCAACCAGATGGTAATTTACGGGTCGGTTTAAGATAATATTGATGTAATTATTATTTATCTACTTTTATAAATACACTAAACAAGAAAATAGTTTTAAAACGAAAATAAAAATTAAATAACATTGTTGGATCTTAACAAAGTTATTTTTTGATCAATGCAAAATTTTATGAATAACCCAATAAATAATTAGGGCAAAAACTTTGCTAGTTCACGTCTTGGTTCGACCCAAGAAATATGTTTCGCGACTCAATTTTGGGTCGCAACCCATTGGTTAAGAACCACTGCATTATACAGATTCATCCAGATGTCTATCATAAATATAAGAATAAGACTTCTTAGCATGCTCAAATACCTAATTGTTGTGATCTCAGTAGATTAAGTAAAGTTTATTATGTTAGTTTTAATAAAGTTAATTACTAAAATTATACCTGTGAAATTTAACTTGTTACATACACTGTACTAGATTCTTAATTGTTTGTCTAATTATAAATGTGTGTGTGTAAAATACCAATATAATACACTCACTCGATTATCCTGGAAACAGTCCATTTTGGAACGTAATGTGAAAATTATCTTGATCGGATCAACCGAACTTCCATCGATCCGGCCGGATTGAAAATGACACCGTATTGCAATCCCTATTGATGAAACTTGATTGTAATAGAAATAACTACTTATATCAATAATAGAACCTAAGTTTTTTTCTAATTCATGACGCTAAAAAGCGCTGACGTCGACATGCTGAGCTGACATCATGTTACTTTTGATTTTACTTTATTGCTGCTACTACCCAGAAAGAACTATCTAAACGTTACTACCTAACGTCCCGACCTTTTAATTTTTGTTCATTCTTGCATGTTCATTTTAGAAATAAAATCGGTAGGATATAGATTGAACTGAACCATACATTCTATCAGTGGTGTATTCGTAAAAAAATAAGTACCGGAACGCTCACTCATTCCTTAAGTTGCGGTCACATGAGGCTGGTTTACCAGCCGCTGGTCGATGCTTGCTGCTAACAGCCGGTTAAGCAGCACCGTGTCAACTGTTTTGTCCGCGGGTGCCAGCAGCAGCGAAGCGATTTCAGTAGCGGCTGGTGAAGTTGATACGGTTCAACTTTACCAGCGCTGCTGGCCCAAGTCACGTGACGTTCCCGCTGTCACTAGCCTTGTGTGAACCCCACTGAACAGTCGGCAGCGCTGCGGCCTCTGATAAAAGATAACTTCACTTGATCACTTGAGTTGTTGATTATCTTGTTTCATTTTATTGTTGTTGATTACATTTAATTTTATTAATTTGAATTTTTAAATCTTAATTTACTAATAGTAGTGTAATTAAAATAAAATGGAACTAAAAAGTAAAGATATTGATGTGAAGTGGAATTCAAATCAAATTATAATTTTCTTTGAAATATATCACAAATATGATTGTTTGTGGGATGCAACTTCACCGTCTTATTTAAAAAGGGATATAAAAATTCAGCACGGAGTCAGGATTCAGGAATGAAGTGAACAAAATTAAAGAATCAAGCAAGAGTGGCGCAGGATCAAGCGATGTCTATAAAGCAAAACTTGCTTGGTTATTGCAGAACAAACTGCTTGTAATAGCTTGCCTCATGTTGGTATCCTGTTTGCTTATTAAAGGTGAAACTAATTGTAGGAGCTATTCAAAACTTTTTATGGACATTCTTAATATGTTGAAGAAAGAGCAACAAAGGTCCTCGGCTATTAACCCATTCGTTAGCCTCGATGAAGCTCCAAGTATGTTTCTTCTTTCGATCCAATCTCGAACCCATTTGCGTTTTTCTTTTAACATTTAAATTCAATAACACATCCTCACCTACAGAAGCCAATTGCCTTCTTAACATTTTCCTTAAAACTTCTTTCCTATGTAAAGACATTTTGTAGGAAACAGTGGCCAAAATATATAAAACTGATTCAAAACATCGCAGCTGCCAGACCAGCCGCTGCTGTTTGCACAACACCGTGTGAACCCATCCGTATGCTGGTTGCTGTCGCTGCTAAACAGCCGCTGCTGGCTAGCAGCGACCAGCGGCTGGTAAACCAGCCTCATGTGATCGCAGCTTTAGAGGGGGTGCTATTTCAAGGTTTTGTATTTTCTAGGAAAAAAATTAAAATTATACAAATATGGAGAGTTTCTAACAATAAGGTAATGATTTAAAAAGTGTACATAAAGATGAATAAAGCTTCCGTACAGCTGAAACTGTTTTAAAAGAGATCACCACCCATCTCACCGCTTTTTTTTAAACAACCAATGTGGGTCCAGGGGGTAAGCCTGTGGCACTGTGGCCATGTGGTCTGTTGTATTTCTCCACAATGTTCCATTCATGCAAATAGATCCAGCCCCTGTATTAGGTCTAGGAGTCCATGTTCCTTGTTCTTTGTGGGGATCTCATTTGCTGTGCTAAGCTCGTGTCTCCTACGTGCAATTGCTTCACAATGGAAGATTCTATGTGAGACATTTTTATCCTCTTGATAGCATAGTCTGCAGTGGTTCCTAAAAATAAATAAATAAACTAAGTAAGTTAAAAAATATACTTGAAGTTACAATGTCAACTTAATTCTGGGTTTGGACGGAATCGTGTAGCAGTTTATCAAATATCGACCAATTGTACCATCCAGTGGAAAAAGAAACTTTGAAGCGGGTGAAAAGACCGACAACAGGCCGAACACCTTCCAGCACGAACGTTGGACGCTTAATACTGGACACTGGTATTTCGTTAATCGGTTACTCGATGCGTCCAACTATTAAGTGTCCAACGTTGGAGCGTGTTGGTAGTATCGTGTGGCGCCGGCTTTATGGTAGTGGTACAATATCGAAACTCTGCAGGAACTTAGTAGACAGGTAGACCTTGTAAGATAGATTGATAAATAAGTTCATACGTACATGTTGAAACTAGTAGGTATTCTCTATTCGTTAATTCTATGTAATTATAACTAATTATACTTCTTCAGATAATGGTCCCCGATCTGCGAATTGCTTAAGGTGATGGGAAGACACCGGCGGTTTCCGTGCTCTCCGGTATTATTTTTACACATCCATGCACACTGTTACCGCAATACACATATACAGGGTATCCCAACGAAAATTTGACCGGATTTATTCTATCGCGGAAAGAGTAGAAATTGTTGCAATTTATTATCGAAATCACGATTGCGCTAAAGCTACAGCACGAATTTTTAATGCCAATCACCCTGAAAAAAATGTAAACCACCAGTACGTTAAACACCTGATTGACAAATTTGTTGCAACAGGTTCGCTTTTAAACAAGAAACGTGAAGTAATTGGGCCAGTTCGAAATGAAGCAGTTGAAGTGGCAGTTTTGGGTCATGTACAGATGGATAATAAGCAATCGATTACAACTGTGTCTCAAGCTTCTGGCGTATCCCGTTCCAGTGTTCATCGAATTTTGAAAAACACAAGTTTCATCCATTTAACATGACGCTGGTTCAAGAGTTACATGAAGATGACTTTGATCGCCGTAACCAATTTTGCGAATACTTTAGTGAACAACTTCTACTGAATCCATATCTTCTCTACAATACATGTTTCTCCGACGAATGCACATTTATGTTGAATGGCGAAGTGAATAGACACAATTGTCGTTATTGGAGTGATACTAATCCGCATTTAATCAGGGAATTTCAAACTCAGACACCTCAAAAATTGAATGTTTGGGCAGACATTTTGGGCGACCATCTTGTTGGACCATTTTTCATCCAAGGTAATCTCGATGGAAACACCTATCTAGAATTATTGGAAAGTACAATTGATCCTAGGATAACAGAGATTTTAGAAAGTGACGACAATTTACTAGAAAATGAAATAACCTTCCAACAAGATGGTGCGTCCCCGCACTATGCTGCTGATGTGCGACAATTTTTGGATGACCATTCCCGGGGCATTGGATTGGCAGAAGAGGTCCCGTCGAATAGCCACCAAGATCTCCGGATCTGTCCCCTTTGCAATTTTTTCTGTGGGGTCATTTAAAATCACGAGTGTACGCCACTCAGCCGGAAACATTGCAAGTGCTACGTCAGAGAATTGTAGAAGAATGCCGATTAATAACTGCGGATGTCTTTAATATTGTTCGAACAGAATTTGAAAACAGACTGTATTATTGTTTGGAAGTTAACGGGGGTCATTTTGAGCAATTCATCAAATAAATCTGATTTATTATTTGCTTCAGCTTTTTTATTTCATTTCTGACTTTTTTGTAAACTGATAGACACATCAATAACAATTAGGTAATGCGGTCATGTGTAGTAGATGAAAAACTTATTAGTGGTGGGCATTTGTGTAGAAATTACTACGCTATCACTGTATTCGCAATGAAAAGGGCTTCAAAATGATGTGCCACAAGTGGGGTAGTTGCATTTGAAATGTTTAAGTTGGGGTTGCTAGGCATTAGGGGGATGAACATATCGAGTTGGCTTGACGGTCAAAAAAGCTCCCCCCAAGAACAAAAATCGACGGGTCTCGGCGAATTTTGAAATATTATTAGGTTTTCCAATTATAGGGGGGGTCAAATTTTCGTTGGGATACCCTGTATATGTCGTCCGTGACAGTAGTGGAGAAATTAATTTTTAAGACAAAGATCTGGCAATAATAGCCATTATATTAGAAAATGAAGATGCGGATTGTAAGGACAGGTTGTTTCTGAAGTCCTATAAAGTTAGAAATCGAATTTGCAAAATATAATATTTCATCCACAATTCTTGGTAGATATGAAATAATTCTAGAGTACTTTGTGCGAAATTATAGTAGTTCTGCAAAATTTTGCGGAAAAAATGAAAAATATCACTAATTAGCGTAGTAACTACTTTCTAGAAAAACTGTATATGCGCAAAATTTGAAGTCTATTTTTTCGCATATCTTTCCAATATTTAACTTTCTAGAAAAATGTTATAAAGATTTTCGATAGAACTCTAACAAATAGTTCTAAAGGGAACTGCAAACAGAACTGTTGCGCGATATTTTATCTCTTTCACTTCGTCGCACCGATGAAGTCTACTTTTTCGCATATCTTTCAGATTTTTAACTGTACAGAAAAATGTTATAAGGACTTTCGATAGAACTCTTAGAGTTCTACCGGGAATTGTACATAGAACTGTTGTGCGATTTTTTTTATTTCCATTCAAAACAATGGGTGCCTTATTATTGCAAACAGTAGCGTCGCTAGCGTCGGTCAATCGGGCGAATGCCCAGAGCCCACCGGTTAGATATGCATGCAGAATACTTCAGCATGCAGAATCACTTTGCAAACTGCTTCTGCGAACTGACCTTTTCAAAAGTAGACTCATCCTGTCGGTCCTGTCTATACTCTGTCCGGCGAGACTACGCATCCCATCTCGTCCAGTTTAGGATTGTTCTGCGCATACCCCCACTTTATTTCGATAATGCGGTGTCCGTATGTAGTTGTCCGTATTTGAAAAACTGACGCAGATTTCTTAACTCAAACTAATCTGCGCGTACCTCGGCACGGCCCTTGCCCCTCATACCTCGGCGCAGCACAGCTGCATTCTCTCGCCGGACAGAGTATAGTTTTTTAGTCTGTCTAGCAACTCTGTTCACCAGTTTACATCGACGGTGCAACATATCATAGTTTTCTAACTGTAAATGACAAATAAATATTGTGCGCCTATTATAAGCTGGCCGGTGGACAATTTAATTTGTGTTTGTATGAATTACTAATACCCCTCCCGGCACAGTGCCCCTGCAACTAGACCTTAATTATTGGTAACATTGGCGATTACTATAAATTACAACAATTTTTTTAAATTATTTTATTATTATACTAGTACATGCGCATCGCATTTTTTTTTTTGAAGGAAGAGTATGTAGTAGTCCGTATTTGAAAAACTGACGCAGATTTCTTAACTCAAACTAAACTTAAACTTAAATTTAACTCAAACTAAACAGATAATATATTTTGCAAAATTCATAAGAAGACTTGATAGAATGATCCTTTATCTACATATTTGTAAAATTTTATTCTTCCACGTAGTGTAAAACTTATTAAAATATTTTTTTTAACAGATCCAGATATGTCTGGATGGAATAGTTGAATAGGGTGGAAAAGTTGCTGAGGGTTAAACGATTGTTGTAGATGGAATAGTTGTAATAGTAACAACAATATATAGTAACAACAATATATATATATATATATATATATATATATATATATATATATATAATATATATATATATATATATATATATATATATATATATATATATATATATATAATACATATAATGGTAACAAACATATAATAATAATCTTGAAGTGCTTGTCACATGATTTTTCATGAGTATGTGGTTCAAGCAGATTTGAAGGATGTGCGATTCTTGTGGCGCCTTTAGTGCCACCTGGTTTGTGTACCTATGTGTGAAAATAAGGGAAATTGCAAATTGGACGATTCCTGATGTACACAAATATTTATCTAAACATCAAAAACAACAGAATCAGTTTTTAAATGAATTTATTCATACAATGTTACAACTGTCTGGACTCAAAGTTACTATATTTAAAGAAGTGATATTAGAAATGAGAATCTGCCAGCATTGATAAGTGAAAGTTACTGTAAATAACGATGTGATATTAGTTACTAAGTCTTACAACACAAAAAAAACAGCTGTGATGTAAAAGTTACTAAAATCTAACAGTAAATATAACCAAGAAATTAATTAACTGACACTGATATTGTTTACTTTGACGATCAACATAACCAACATATATTGTTTTATTCAATGTGTTGTAGTGTCAAATGTGACAAATAACATAACCAAGTTAAAAAAATTCAGCCCTGCGAAACACTTTTTTTTTCATCAAAGTTGTAGGTATGCCAACACCTATTTTGTTATTATCCTATTTTTCATCAAAAGTATAACCTGCACAGAACTGATAGAATTTTGAATACATCTGTCCAAGTTTCCAAACTATAGTAATTTGAATGTGTTACATTGTGTGCCGCTTAGAGTTTGAGGGGCGGTCGCCGCCAGATAATATATTTTGCAAAATTCATAAGAAGACTTGATAGAATGATCCTTTATCTACATATTTGTAAAATTTTATTCTTCCACGTAGTGTAAAACTTATTAAAATAATTTTTTTAACAGATCCAGATATGTCAATCATGAATTACAAACAATGCCGAATACGAAAATTTCAAAATATTCAAAAATTTACAAAATATTTATTAACCCTTCAAGGATTTCAATGAAACTTTTAATGAATGTAGGTGGCCACATAAAGTACCCGCTGGCCAAATTTGAACGTTCCGCCTCAATGGAGGCGGTTTGGGGAATTATTTTTGCTTATGAGGATTTTTTGCAAATATCTCGTCGACGCATCAAAATAGAAAATTATGATATACGGGATATGTAGGGAATCGGTGTCTACAAAAAGTATTCTTTGCAAATTTTGTAAAAGACTTCGGTTTAGTCACAAAAGTAAAAAATATAAATTTCGTTTTTCAATTTACATAGGTTTAAATGGAGAACGCTGTAAGAGGTTTTCAAATTAATTTATTCTGCAAAAAACTGTTCGCTTTGGAAAGATCAAAATGACAATTTTTAGATGAAAATCTCCTCTATAAAATAGTGCCTAATGCATGTTTGGTAGACTTCGGAGAGTTGGACAAAAAAATATATTGGCAAGTTTTTAATAAGTATTTCTTTATTATAAAGAATCATGTTTTAAGGCTATCCGCCACGATGATACCAAAACTTCAAAGTCAATAGAAAAATGTGTAATTTATGTAAATCCGTAAGAAATTTTAATATATCTGTTGCAGTTTTCAATTTATAGTTATTTGAATTTATTACTTTTTGTTAAAGTCCGAGTTTGTGGGGCGGCGACCGCCGCCAGATAAAATATTTTGCAAAACGAACTGAGGAATATCATAGACTGACTAATTCTCTACAAATGTTTAAAATTTTATTGTTCCACGTTGTGTGAAACTTACTAAAATATATTTGTTTTAAATCCAGACATGTTAATCACGAATTCCGATCAAAAACGAAGACGAAAATTTTTAAATATTCAAAAATTGGGAAAAAATTTATTAGACCTGTAAGGATTTCAATGAAACTTTTACTGAATGTGAGTATCCACCAGAAGTATCAGCTGATAAAATTTGAACGCTCCCCGTCCAATGGGTACGGCGTGGAAAATTATTTTGTCTTCAGAGTTTTTTTGCAAATATCTCGTCAACGCCTCAAAATAGAAAATCATAACAGGGATATTCGGATGTAGGATGTCGGTGTCTACAAAAAAGTATTCTTTGCAAATTTTGCAACAACCTTCGGTTTAGTCACAAAAGTAAAAAATATAAAATGCAAAAAAGAATTTAAGGGGTACCCTTCTCTGAATTTCGATTTTCAAATTCCTCACCAAAAACGGTTTTTAGAAGAAATTCTGCTTTATATAACAGTGTAAAATACATGTTCGGCAGAGTTGGACAGAAAAAATACTTGAAGAATTTCAACATAAATTTCTGAATTTAAAAAAAAAACGTGTGTCAAGGCTATCGGCCACGAAGATTCCAAAATGACAATTTCGATAGATAAATGTATGCGCTATCTAGAATTGAAAGTTTTTTTTAATACATCTGTTGCAGTTTACAAAATATAGTTGTTTGAATGTGTTGCCTTCTGTGCTGCGTTGACTTTGAGAGGCGGCGGTCCCCGCCCTGACAAAATATTTTGTAAAAATAACTGAGGGATATCATAGAATTACTAATTCTCTACAAATGTGTGCAATATTATTGTTCCATATAGTGTGAAACTAAAATAATTTTGTTAAATGAATCCAGACGACAATAAAGAATTCCAATATGTTACGGCATCCACCGCCAGATCAAATATTTTTCGAAAATGATGTGTTAGATATTGAGGTGTTAGACAGATCGACTTTTTCTTTAGAAGCGTGTACAATTTTATTGTTCCACATGCTGTATAATCTATTAAACCATTTTTGTATGAAGCCAGCCATCAATTTAAATGAGAAACGTGGTCAAAGATTTAGATTTTTCACCCAGGATAAATAAAATACTTGTTAATTTGTTTGTTACAAAAAAAAAAGTTATTACCCAATTAAATAAATTTAAAACTCGGAATAGAAAAACAGTTTAAATAACCACAAATATTTTGGCACATAATTCCACTAATATCACATGTTCCAAAATGATTTCCACTGATTTCAAGAACAAACTTTTCTGGGCGAAACTTGCTTGGGGGTCCCTTCTCGGTCAGACTTGTTCGAAAAGTCTGAGTTTTGTCTGAAAACAATTTTTTCAGCGGTCGCAGTAGATTTCAACTGACTGACATACCCGAAATTTGAGGAATTTTGCAAAATTCGCGACATTTACAACCCTTGCAGAAAAGAGTTGAAATTTGCGAATTGCCGCGGTAAAAGTTGCTAAAGTTGAAAGACGGATGAAATACGACGTGCGAAAAATGGGCGACAATTCTCAGGGCTCTGGGGGACGCACAGTGCAAGTGAAACGAGGAAACTTAGTTTCAGAATGTCGGAAATTTCCGGCGGAAGGACACCTTTCAAAAATTTCTGAAAAATTCGCAAGCACCTCTTAGCTAGGATTCAAAATGCGAATTTCGTTTTTTTTGCAATAAAATTGTCCAGTCTGTTCTCGATCTGCCACTGTAGGGCAGGAAGTTGTGTCATTTGTACTTTTGTAGATCTCGATTGCGGATTGACATCCTACCGGTTTGCTACTATCGGGCGTGGCGACCTCGTGGTTTCTGCGAATCGGCAAATCGGCACATTGTATGCAAGATACCGTCGACCTCCATCGAACGGTTTAGAAGAAATTGCAAAATTCCACCCACTTCTGGTTCGGCAGCCGATAACGTCCGATTTTGCAAAAAATTGTACCGCACGGCCATTTTTGCAAAAAATTGCACGGCTTTTGCGAATACCCAGAGAGAAAGAACCTACGAAACCGGACCCGCAAACGGGAAGGCGTTCTGTTCAGCGGTCGACTCGCAATAGAACGTCAAAGAAGATCGTTTTTTGCGATTTTTTTTTCGGTTTTTCGCACTTTTCTCCAAATTTTCAGCAAAGACTCGAAAATTTGAGATGACAGTTTTGTGCGGAAAAAATCGGCGCTCCAGATAGCACCATTACTGTCGCGATCGGTTCAAATTCGGCCGCTCGGCGGCCGAGAAACGGAAATTTCGTTTCGGTTTTTCGAGCCGCACCCCCGCCGTCTTCGGCGGCACCACAATTTTTCAAAGATTAGTCAATTGTCTGGAGTTTTCTAATC
Organism: Phosphuga atrata; assembly: GCA_944588485.1. Classification (NCBI taxonomy): domain Eukaryota; kingdom Metazoa; phylum Arthropoda; class Insecta; order Coleoptera; family Silphidae; genus Phosphuga; species Phosphuga atrata. Next base: position 34,431,174 of record OX155899.1, read on the forward strand.
ATTTTACCACTTTGTCCCGGCAAAATTTCTTTCGAAAATCACTCAAAACGTACGTTTTCATTCTACAAACCCGATTTGACGCATTTATCCCGCCCCCTCCCGGAAAGGCGTACCAAACTATTTTAGTATTTGTAACTAGTACATATTAATCGTTTTTTTTTAAGTGAAATAGTGATGAAGATGGAATAGTTGTTGTGGGTGTAAATGTTGTTTTAGGGTGGAATAGTTGTAGAGGGTGAAATAGTTGAAGAGGATGGAATAATGTGGAGAATTTAGAGGTGCACGCCACTGGTGACGATGAAGGAATCATGTTTTTTATCTGGCAATTGTTCTGCCGCTTGGCGGTATGCAACCCTATATAGAAAATTTAAAAGTGTAAAAGTGCCACTGGCGCTTTCATCGGCACCTGGTGCGGTATGTGGTAAACTATAATTTATTGTAAATATACTGCCAGACTGTGCCAATCAAAGCGCTTTAGAAGCGTTTCCTAGCAATACAGTTTTTGAAAGAATATGCCATTCAAAACCCGCTTTATTTTTAAATTTCAGCAATATCGTACAAATAAATGGAGTCTTTTAATATTTCGATAAAAAATGTATTGTGCCACATTGCCTTAAGCTTTTGCATCTTGATTTATCTGATCAAGACTACATACGCGCGGCGCTGCCGCGCGTTTGTCGTCTTGTCTTGATTTATCTGGTTTACCACATACGCGCGGCGCTGCTGCGCGTATGTGGTCTTGATTCATCTGATCAAGACTATACGCGCGGCGCTACCCTATTTGCCCAATTTTTTTCAAAATTTCTGTATTTACAAAAATTGTGTGTCAAGGCTATTGGACACGAAGTTACCAAAACGTCAATTTCAATAAAAAAATGTATAATCTATATAGATCTGAAAGAAATTTAAATATATCTCTTGCAGTGTTTATTTTATAGTTATTTGCATTTATTAATTTCTGTTATGTTCAAGTTTGAGGGGCGGCGGCGCCGCCAGATATAATATTTTCCAAAACTAACTAAGGGAAACCACAGAATGACTAATTCTCCACAAATGTGTGAAATTTTATTGTTCCACGTTGTGTGAAACTTATTAAAATATTTTTTTAAACAAATCCAGACATGTCAATTCTGAATCAACACGAATTCCGATCAAAAACGAACACGAAAATTTCAAAATATTCAAAAATTCCGAAAAGATTTATTAACATTAGAGGGATTTCAATGAAACTTTTACTGAATGTAGGTATCCACCCACAAGTATGAGTTGACAAAATTTTAACGCTCCCACTCCAATGGGGACGTCGTGAGGAATGATTTTCTCTTCTATAACTTTATGTAAATATCTCGTCAACGCCTCAAGATGGAAAATTATAACCGGGATATCCGTATGTAAGACGTCGGTGTCTACAAAAAAGTATTCTTTGCAAATCGTGTAAAATCCTTCGGTTTGGTCGCAAAAGTAAAAAATATAAAATCATGTACAAAATTCTGTATTTCAATTTTAAATTTTTTCGTTTGCAAAAAAAAATCGGCCAAACTATTACACAAAAAATTACACAATTTTTAGATGAAAATCTGCTCTATAAAGTAGCGCTAAATACATGTTTGGTAAACTTCAGAGACTTGGGAAAAAGAGTTGAAAGCAAGTTTTTAATAAATACTACTATTTCTTTATTAGAAAAAATTATGTGTCCAGGCTATCGGCTATGAAAATACCAAAACGTCAATTTCAATAGATAAAGTATAATCTATATAGATCTGAAAGAAACATCAATTTATCTCTTGCAGTTTTCATTTTATAGTTATTTGAATTTATTAATTTCTGTTATGTTCGAGTTTGAGGGGCGGCGGCCGCCGCCAGACAAAATATTTTGCAAAACTAACTGAGGGATATCATAGACTGACTAATTCTCTACAAATGTGTGAAATTTGTGTTTTATTGTTCCACGTTGTGTGAAACTTTCTAAAATATTTTTTTAAATTGAATACAGACGTCAATAAAGAATTCCAACATGTTACGGCAGCCACCGCCAGATGAAATATTTTTCGAAAATGATGTGTTAGATATTGAGGTATTAGACAGATAGACTTTTTCTTTAAAAGCGTGTACAATTTTATTGTTCCACATGCTGCAGAATCTATTAAAACATTTTTTTAATGAATCCAGCCATCAATTTAAATTAGAAACGTGGTCAAAGATTTAGATTTTTCAGCCAGGATAAATAAAATACTTGTTAATTTGTTTGTTACAAAAAAAAAAACGTTTATTACCAAATTAAATACATTTAAAACTCGGATATATATAGAGTTTAAATAACCACAAATACTTTGGCACATAATTCCACTAATATCACATGTTCCAAAATGATTTCCACTGATTTCAAGAACAAACTTTTCTGGGCGAAACTTGCTTGGGGGTCCCTTCTCGGTCAGGATTGTTCGAAAAGTCTGAGCTTTGTCCGAAAACAAATTTTTCAGCGGTCGCATTACATTTCAACAGACTGACGTTTGGGTTGACGTTTTTGTTTGCGTCCCGCCAGCAGCGCCGGTGTGTTTTCTTGCGGAATTCTTGGTTCAGAAAATGCGGGAAAAAAAATTGAAAATTCGAATCATCTTGCGACGGGACTTGCAGGTAAAAGTGCGGAAATGTGTTACCACCGATTGGTGTTCTTCGTTGCAGCGCAAATGTCGTAGTAACAAAATGTCGATTTTGACGTACCCGAAATTTGAGGAATTTTGGAAAATTCGCCCACGCCGAACCGCAGCCGGCGAAGAAGCGAAATTTACAACCTTTGCAGAAAAGAGTTGAAATTTGCGAATTACCGTGGTAAAAGTTGCTAAAGTTGAAAGACGGATGAAATATGACGTGCGAAAAATGGGCGACGATTCCTAGGGCTCTGGGGGGCGCACCGTACAAGTGAAACGTGCAAACTTAGTTTCAGAATGTCGGCAATTTCCGGCGGAAGGACACTGTTCAAAAATTTCTGAGAAATTCGCATGCGCCTCTTAGCTAGGAGTCAAAATGCGAATTTCGTTTTTTTGCAATAACTTTGCCAGTTGCGAACTTTTTGCAACTTGGCAAAAGGCTTTAATAGCCTATGGCACGGTCCAGTCTGTTCTCGATCTGCCACTGTAGGGCAGGAAGTTGTGCCATTTGTAGTTTCGTAGATCTCGATTGCGGATTGACATCCTACCGGTTTGCTACTATCGGCCGTGGCGACCTCGTGGTTTCTGCGAATCAGCAAATCGGCACATCGTACGCAAGATACCGTCGACCTCCATCGAACGCTTTAGAAGAAATTGCAAAATTCCACCCACTTCCGGTTCGGCAGCCGATAATGTCCAGTTTTGCAAAAACATGTACCGCATGGCCATTTTTGCAGAAAGACGCACGGCCTCTTCGAGGACCCCGAGAGAAAGAACCTGCGAAACCGGACCCGCAAACGGGAAGGCGTTCTGTTCAGCGGTTGGCTCGCAATAGAACGTCAAAGAATATAGTTTTTTGCGATATTTTTTTTGTGTTTCGTACTTTTCTTCAAATTTTCCGCAAAGACTCGAAAATTTGACATGACAGTTTTGTGCGGAAAAAATCGGCGCTCCAGATAGCACCATTCGCGTCGCGATCGGTCCAAATTCGGCCGCTCGACGACCGAGAAACGGAAATTTCGTTTTCGTGCCGCACCCCCGCCGCCTTTCGCGGCACCACGATTTCTCAAAGATTAGTCAATTGTCTGACTAGTTTTCTAAACATTTTACCACTGTCTCCGGCAAAATTTTTTTCGAAAATCATTCAAAACGTCCGTTTTCATTCTACAAACCCGATTTGACGCATTTCTCCTGCTCCCTCCCGGATAGGCGTACCAAACTATTTTAGTATATGTAATTACAGAAACCGCAAAATGAAACCTACTGGAAAGAAATATGAATCTGGCTCCCAAAAAATAAAAAAAGCCGAAGCAAAAAAATAATTACAAATCACCAAAAAGGAGGTTTACTAAAGTTTATTTCAAATGCTTCAACTTCGAGTAGGCAAACTGAATTAGGTTTCAATACCAAAGAAAATGAATATGAAAAGAAATTAATTGGAGACCAAAACAGAAACCAAACCCCAATCACTTCAATAAATAAAACTGAATCAATTGTCGGAGAAGGAGAAAACGAAACCGATGTAGTTACATGTGAAAATGTAGGTACAAAGGATACAGATTCTGATCCAGAACAAATTATTGATATGTTTCAGAGCGAAGAACAAAAGGAAAATTCTGAATCGGAATGCGTAAAAAAATTAGACGACGAAAAAGAAATAAATTTACTATAGTTCATTTTTTTTTAAGAATGCAGTAACTAGAAACCTGATTTACACTATGAAAAATGTTCAATCTTGTTACAAAATTTGGCGCTAAATTCAAATATAGTTACTTGAACATAAAATTGGTAATTTATTAATGTTTTCATTGAATATCTCATTATTATTGATTAAATACACCAAATGGCAACAGTAGTAATAAAATACAAATGAATAAATGGAGAAAACGCAAAAAATCTAAGTGATACAAAGAGATCAGATGATAATTGTGAATTGACACGGCAGCCATTAACAACTAACAGCTGCAAATGTATTTGAAAAGAAAGAGAGAAAAGAGGTTGAGATGGAGAAGTAAATATCGTCAGTGTGAACTTCTCCTCGATTTAAGCCAATCAGAGAACAAGGTCAAATAAGCCCTATCTGCCCTGTACTGCATTCTTAAAAAAAATGGACTATAGATGATCTGGGTTTGTGGCCTACACATCTTTCAGATAAGGAACGACTTTGTTTAATAAGAAATAATCCCAAGCAAATTATTGATTATGAATTTTCAATTGTTTCAGAATACCGACAATTCAATGTTCAGTTTACACAAAACGTTTTCCAAACGGCGAAAATATTTCAAGGGATTGGCTTTTATATTCTGCAAAGAAAAACAAAGTTATGTATTATTATTGTGTTTCATTTATTTCAAGTGTAAGATCACTTTTATGCAATGAAAATAGGTACTTCCGACTGGAAACATTTATCAACAAGAGTAAAAGAACATGAGGATTCTAAAGGACATCGGAAATCACAAATTAAAATATTGACATTAAAAAAGGGATTAATTAATGAGCAAACAATTGACTGTATTCAAAAGAGACAAATAAACTCGGAAATATAACATTGGCGCGAAGTTTTGACAATTATTATACACTGTATACAATATTTGGCCAAACATAACGATGCATTTCGTGGAAGAAGTTTTACAATATTTACGGAAAGCAATGGAAATTTTTTAGGTTTAGTTGAAATGGTAGCAAAATTTGATGTTCAAATAAGAGAACATCTTAAAAGAATAAAAAATAAGAAAATTCAAGACCATTATTTAGGACCTTAAATTCAAAATTAAATAATTAATTTGCTGGCGCAAAAAGTAAAAGAACCTATAATCCCAAAAATAAAAAATAGTAAATGTTATTCAGTGCAATTAGATTGCACTAGAGACATTGGCCATGTTGAACAATTAATATTTATAATTCGAACTGTTCGAATATATTTATAATTCGAACTGAAATTCAGGAATATTTTATTGGATAAAGGCTATTCGACATAATTTAGACAAATTAATGAACGCACTTATTGAATTAAGCTAAACAACAAGTGATCCCAAAATAAAAAGCAAATCAATATCATTGTACGAACACGAAATGAATTTTGAATTTGTGCTGTCAATTATCATATTGTTGTATGACATATTGTTGAACGTAAAAACCGTTAGTTAAAGTTCACAGAACCCAAAAACCATTGACGTATGAATACTATTCGTATTCATAGATTCATGCCAAAAACCGATCCTTCGGTAGCAGTTTCTCTTTTGAAGGGATTGGAAAACTTTTTGAAACACTTTAGAAATGCTGGTTTTTCGGAATCAAAAGTCGAAGCAGAATTTAAGAAAAATAGAATTAGAAAAAGAAAGCGCCATTTTAATTACAAAGAAGAAGATTCTCGAGTTAATGATTCTGAAATTAACTTTTATAGAGAATACTTTTTAAAAATAATAGACCAAGGTATAATTTCAACTCAAGAGAGATTTAAGCAGCTAGAGAAACATAATGACTTATTTGGCTTTCTATATAAAATACCAAATTGAAAATATGAAGAAAATGACAAATTAAAAAAGTTTTGTATGGATTTGCATCTAGCATTAAAATATGATGATGTCAACAATGGAGACATTAACGGAAAATATCTATATGAAGAAATAAAAGTGTTCTGTAACATTTTCTGTGAAGGCAAATGTGATTAAAGAAAAAAATAAATCACAAAACAGGAATTGAATTTCCCAATTTAAGTATAATCTTAAGAATTTTATTAACAATTCCGATAACCATTGCTGAGTCCGAACATAGGTTTTCAAAACTTAGATCTACAATGTCACAAGAAAGACTATCCAACCTAGCGTTGCATTTAATAGAAAATGAATTATGCGAGGACTTAAATTTATGTGGGATAATACATAAATTTGCTGAAATTAAAGCAAGGAAAATAAAGTTCAATTAAGTTTCTTTTTCATTTATATTATTATATTATATTTCTTCTATGTTGTTATTAGGAACAGGTTCTTCTTAGGAATAGGTTCTTCCTTTTTGCCTATTTGCTCTTTCCACTTTTTCACCCTCCTTAACAATTCCAAACCAATTCCCCTTTCATCCATACACTCCTTCCATTCTTGTACTAGCATTTTCTCCTGTTCCTTCCATTCATTCCTTGTACATTCTTCTATCCAATGTTTCCATCTATCCTCTCCAGCCCCACAAACGGTGCACTTCCGATATTCTTCACTCATCCAGTATTTTCTACCACGCTCTTCACTTCCACACCTAAACCTTGCCAGTATGACCTGCGTGTCTCCCTCTTTAGTTGAGTATAAATAGGTAGGTAAACGACCAAGCACCTGAATCTTTGCATATTCTTTGAAAAATCTACTGTTGGCAGTTTGGCCTTGGCGTTCCTGTAACTCTACCTCTACTAATTGCTCACCTAGCATTTCCACTCAGAGCATCTTCCTTCCCTCTTAAGTTTTTCTAGTCCCTCGCCAGATATCCCTGCTCTTTCAAATAATTTCCATTTATTCATTCCCCACGCATTCCCATTCTTCCCTCTTGCACCCTCCCGATTTGCCATTCTAAATACCTCTTTTATTATTCTTTCATCCCCCATTTCACTCACCTTGTATTCATACCTTATCACCCTGTTTGCCGCTAAAACGGCCACCTTGTAGGCATTCACCTCTTGCAGAACTATGTAGCCTGGTGTCGATTTGTCCAACTTTAAGAATTTCCTGTAGAAGTTTTGTTGAAGTCTCTCTATCTTCTCTTCCTCTCTAGTCCCCCATACTTCCGAACTATACGTCAAAACACTTCTCACACACACTTTCCATATTACCTCCGCCGCCCTAAAGTTCCCTTCAAAACTAGATCTCCATCCTTTCCACATGCTTTCTGCCGCCACCCACGCTTTCTTTGACACATAATCCATATGCTCCCTATTACTGCACCCAGTTCCAAACACATATCCTAAATACCTAAACTTTTGCACCTCCTCAATTTCCTTTCCTAGCCATTCAAAACGTTCTTTCCTATATTTACCCCCCTTTTAAAACACATCCATTTTGTTTTTCCCACGTTTACATTTAGCTCTCTCTTTTCAAAATAACCTCTCAGCCTTTCAATCAACTCCTTCATTTCTCCTGCGGTTTTAGCGAACACTACCATATCGCCCGCGTAGGCTAAGCTCCACACTTTCCTTCTCCCTCTAACCACGCCTCCAGCTTGACCATCTGTCAACACTCTCTCTGTCAGCCACGTAGAGATTAAAAAGTGTGAGACTCAACTGACATCCCTGCCTCAGACCCTTTCTTACTTCGAAATACTCAGATTCACACCCATTCACTCTAATCTTACATACAGTTTCCTTATATAACTCTCTTACATTCCTTATCACACTCACTGACATTCTCTTTTTTCCCAAGCACTCTACCAACTTCCCTCGATCTACCGAATCAAACGCCGCCTTCAGGTCAATGAAAAGAGCAAACAGGCTCCCTCTGCTTATTTCTTGATCAATTATGTAGCGCAGGGTTACTAAATGCTCTATCGTACTCCGTCCCTCTCTGAAAACAGCTTGCACCTCTGGCACTAGATGCTTCTCCTCTATCTCTCTCCTCAACCGCTCGTCCAAGATTTTGGTGAAAATTTTATATGCCGAATTCACTAACGTAATCCCCCTGTAGTTTCCTATCTTTTCCCTATCTCCACTCTTATATATTGGGTGAATTATTCCCTCCTTCCAGCTCTTTGGTGCACTCTTTGCTGCCCTCCATACCAAATTCAATTCTTGGGTGATTCTAGCCCTACACTTTTTCGGGATAGCCTTCCAGGCTTCGTTTCCTACGCCGTCAGGGCCTGCCGCTTTTTTTTGTTTTAGTGCTGCTATAACCTATTCCACTTCACCAATCGTTATTTCTTCTTGGCCTAAATCTTCTGAATCGTTATTTCTTCTTGGCCTAAATCTTCTGACGCTGACGTTCTCTTTTCTCCCAATCCTGTTTTTTTTCGTCTCCAAATCCTTTAATTCGCCTTTCGTCTTTAACCAAACTTCTTTACTACTGGTGCCCTCTCGCCACTTTCTCATAACCTCTCTATACTTTTGTTTCTCCGGCATATATTCTTTGTCTGCCCATGATCTTCCCGGTGATGCTGTTGTGATTTTCTTCTTTACCATTCCTGCCTCCATCTTCTCTATAATCTTGTCTATATCTTACTTTGTCTTTGTTTAATTCCTTCCAGTTTATTGCTTCCATTCATGCCCTATACTTCTCAGTCGCTTCGTTTTCCCATCTGGTAACCCATTTCTCCTCCCTAGATGCAATTATTGTTTTCGTCTTCAAGCTTATTGCCACTGGCATATGGTCTGAATCAATTCTCCCTCCTATCTCCATCTCTTTCATTTCCTGCCTTGTCGGATCATTTGCCACTACCAGATCTATAGTCGATAATCCTCCTGCCCCCACAAATGTGAAATCTCCCTCCCAGTCTCCTTCCACACACCCATTTACGACGTCCCATTGATTTTCCCTTACCCATTCCGCCCACCCTCTCCCTTTTGCATTTATAACTTTATCCTTGGTTTTCCTTATTATTTCTCTACCTTCACCATCCATTGTGTGGAACTGCTCTTCCCCGATTCTATCATTCCAATCGCCTCCTACCAGTAACTTTGCCATTACCATTACTTCCAGTCCTTTGTTGTTGTATACTGTGGCCACTTGCCACCAGGCTTCTTCTAATTCCACTTCCCTGCACACAACGCCTTCTGCCTCTTCCAGTCTTCTTTCTGACGCTTTGATATTTCTTTTAACTCCTGTTAATATACCCCCCTTTGCTCTTCCATACTTATATTCTCTCTGGGCCGGCTGCAACTTCCATCTATAGTTTTTGGGAAGTTTTCCTTTGCAGCTCTCCCATTCTTTTTCCTGCATCCAGGTCTCAACCAATTCAATTAAATGAAATTTCTTGAGAAACATTATAATTGATCTGTTATCGCTTTCCAATTTCCTCTTAAGTACCACCACATTCAAAAAGAGTATTTTAATATTTTCCGTTAGCCGTTCATCATTGTTATTGTGTCTTCTCGCCATCTCTCTCTCTCTTTTATTTGAAACAGACTTAGTTTTTTGGCATAATTTTCTGTGACTTCTCGCATGTTACCCAATTTCCATCCACTTCCATCTACTTATAACCGATCTTCACTTTGTGCCCTCTATCTTTTAGCATCTTTGCTTTCTCTCGCAAATCCTTTTGAATTTCCTGTTATTTCTTAGTAAAATCGTCTTGGATAAAAATATCAGACCCCTTCAGCTTATATTTATTTAGCATTGTTTTTCTCTTTACTTCCTAACTTGTCAATTTTGCGACAATTGGCCCTTGGTTCGAACCTCTGTCTCCTATCTTGAACATGCTACCTACCCCTTCTTTTACTCCAAATCTTTCTTCCAATAATCTCTTGGCGTCTTCTAACCATATCTCTCCTTTTACCCCATGAATCACAATATTATTTTTTATTTCCTTTAAAGAGGAGAAAGAAGAGAAAGTCTTTCTTTTTATAAAATTGGTCAAGAACTCCAGAACTTTAGTCGCGGTACAGAAATATTTAAAACACATTTTTTCTCAAAAGTGGTTCAAAACGTTCATTATTGGTATTTTTTTGCAAAATCCTGCAGAACTATTGAAACTTCGTACAAAGTACTTTAGACCTATATCATATCTACCAGGAACTCTTATGAAATATTATATTTTTGCAAATTCCGTTGCTAACTTTATAGGACTATACTCTATATAAGGAACTAATAATCGACGACAAAAATTATTTTTACGAATTTATCGTCCCGGACACACATTGATAAAAATCTAGTTTCACAATGCCAATCTCTTCTAGGAATGGCATATTTAATTGGTATTAAACACAAGTTACGTAAAATAATCTATTCATTATCTGCAGCTTTTTTCCCGGAATTCTAATTTTCCCAAAAGAGTTCCTAAAATCCTTTTCTTAATAATTCTACATCAACACCAAATAAAGCTGAAATTTGAAAAATCAGATGGCTAATATTACTGACTCCGTTTGAGAATATTACTGACTCCGGCTCTGACAATTTCGATTGTAATTACACTTAAAGTTGGTAGTATTGTAAAGCTTAGTATCGATGTCAATAACCGAGTTCTGAGAGGTTAATAAGAAATAAGACTGTTTATAAACAAACAGTGTTGTAGTTGTTGTGAATTTGAAAGGGAATAAGAAACATTGAATCAAAATGTTGTACTTAGAAGACTATTTGGAAAGTAAGTATTGTGAAAATAAATACCCTATTTGTATTGATTATTCTCTCGCTGCGATGTTTTTGGCGCTAAATTTAAAACACTAAACACAATTACAGTGATTGAGCATTTGCCCCAAGAGTTAAGGGATAGATTCACAGAGATGAGGGAACTTGATCTCTCTGTACAAAGTAAGTCAGCAAGTACTAAATCCAACATAAAAGTCTTAACTGGTTGTTTTCTTTAGACAATATTGATACTCTCGAAAAAAGGGTAAAAATACTTTTCAGTGAATGTAAACGGACAAACGATGTTACTCCAAATGCCAATGTTGAATTTAAATCAATCAGGGAAGAATACTACAAAGCCTTAGAAGATGCTGATGAGAAAGTTCATCTAGCTAACACTATGTACGAATTAGTGGATAAATATTGGAGAAGACTTGATACAGAGTTGCATAAGTTTAAGTGTGAATTAGAGGCTGATAATAAAGGTATTACGGAATTGTTAGAGAAACGATCTTTGGATTTAGATACTCCTATACCTGCCACTTCATTATCTTCACAGAAAGAAAATCGATATGAAAGGTAAGATAAGTATTATTACAGACACATTTCATTTCATAATTTAATTTAATTCAAATATTTAACTACTTTTAAATAAATTGAAATTTAAATGTCATAACCTGGAAATTCTTTTCTTTCCAATACCAATCAACTGAAACTTTAAAAATTTGTGAAATTTCTAAATATTTTTTCATTTGTTTGTGTTATTACCAGCTGTTCTGGTTTCTCTTGACTGGTTGAAATGAAATTTAGATCAAATCTTTTACATGACTTTGAAACAGTGGCAGGTCTATAAAGCTGGCATCCCCACCTCTTCAAAATTAAAATTTGATTAGACAAGAATTATGTGCAGCAATCATGGTTTTTGTGCTCTAACTGTTTATTGAAAATCATATTTGACTAATACGGGTGCTAATTTATTGTCAAGGTAGCACCCATCCATCTGAAAAATTAGGATACTGATATCAAATAAGCACTATATAACCTTTATTAGCATCTGAAAAAAAATATATAAAAACTATACCTCTATGCAGGTACAAACCTATACACATATAAACTTAAAACAAACGGAACATAGCCTGAATATATAAATATATTCATCCTTTCCAGAGCTCTATAACAATTGATTGAGTCTTTTTAGGACTACTAAAACAAATCTCACATGAAATTTGTAAGTTACAAATTAAGTTACAAATTTCATGTGAGATTTGTTTTAGTAGTCCTAAAAAGACTCAATAATTGTTATAGAGCTCCGGAAAGGCTGAATATATTTATATATTCAGGCTGTGTTCTGTTTATTTTAAGTTTGTATGATTATCTAAAGCAGTGCTCCGCAACCTTTTATCTTCCACGGCACACTAACGTATTTTCAAAAATTTCGCGGCACACCACAAGTAAAGGCTTTAAAAATACAGCAAATACAGTAATACATCGACCTACGCTACTCCGACTTACGCGAACTCGGAGTTACGCGATTTCAAATCTTGTCGATTCGTCTTTTGTTTGAGCGTCACACTACTTTTGATTATCGATTATAGACTTACTGCCCCCACACTATTGGGAACTAACATAGTGGCGTGGCTAAAAATACATGTGTTAAAACGTAACTGTATTATATTTCAACTACACTGAATTTTCGAAAATGACCAGCGAAGAACTCATTTCTTCCACAAAACGAGTAATAAATAAATTATTATCATGCTATGAGGAAATTTTTCGGGAGAAAAAAAAATCTTTGAGTCGTCAAACTACTTTCTTAGATTTTATGAAGCTTTCTATATCAAAATTACTTCGGTAGGCAATTTTATATTTCTATAATCTAAGATTTTATAAAACATTTTTTGTCTAAATTATTATTTTCTTTCGCTTCCGGCCCCAATTAAAAATAATTTATAGGTATTTATTTGCGAAATTATAACCCGACTTCGGTCCGACCTATCGCGTAAGTTCGGGGTATTACTGAATTAAATAACAATAATAGGTGGTACGTATATGTTTTTATTAGATAATAATATAAAATTAAAATTTTTAAGTAACCCCCGGACAAATTTAAAATCAATCGGATCAGTAAAAGTTATTAAGACCCGTTTTTCAAGTTGGAAATGAGCTGATGATCATCCAGCGCCTGAACAGATCTTCATAAATTATAGCTCGATCATGTCAGCTTTCAAACAAACAAAAAACGCATCAAATTCGGTCCATTCCTTTAGCAGCTATACACAGTCGGAAACACAGATACACAGACAGACACGTCAAACTTATAACACCCCTCTTTTGTGTCGGGGGTTAAAAATACAATAATTTTTTTATACAATTTGAATTTTACACCAACACAAAACACATATATTTTATTATACAGGGTGATTCGGGAGGAAATGGAAGTATTTTAAAGACATGTCCAGGAAGCAAAAATAAGCAAAATTAAGCTCATATGTTCAAGTCCGATTTTAATTCGTTTCATAGATATTTTGAACAATAGTAATTTATAAAATTAAAGGAAAATGTACTACTGCACTTATAAATTTTCAAAAACTCCACCACCCATTTCGATACATTTATTTGCGCGTTTATAAATGGACCTGGTAGCGAGTTTCAGTGAACGATGATTCGCTCTAATTAACGCCACAGCATTAAGAATGCGATATAGTAGCGCATCCCTTGTGTCCACTTTTATGGAATAAACTAATGACTTCATCCATCCCCAAAGACAAAAATCTAGGGGAGTGAGATCCGGTGATCTCGGTGGCCAAGGGTGCGGGCCTCCTCCGCCAATCCAGCGATCGCCGAAATGGATATTTAGAAAATTTCTCACAATATTTGCATAATGAGGAGGTGATCCATCATGTTGGGTCAATATTTCCTTTAAAAGGTCTTCCAAAAAATATAAATAACCTTCCCCAGTAAGACGGCCTTCCAATACAAAAGGACCAAACAATTGATCATTTAGAATTCCGCACCATACATTAATACTAAACCGATGTTGGAAATTGTGTTCTTGCGTGGCATGGGGGTTTTCGTCCGACCATCGATGATTATTATGGGAATTGTTAATTCCATCTCGAGTAAAATGAGCTTCATCAGTAAATAAAATACATTTGAGTAATCTTCTGTTTTCACGAATCCATTGACAAAATTGTAGTCTTAATGGATAATCGAAGATTTTGTACTTTCTGCAGATGAAAAGCGTTTAAAACTTGCCGTTTAAACGTTTTCCATACCATTGTTTGTGAAATTTCAAATTGGATTGCAATGCGCCTTGTACTTATCCCAGGATTAGTTTCTACAACATCCAGAATATCTTCTTCAAGTTCCAAACCGATCCCTTGCTGTTTTTCAGAAACAATACGTGCACTTGGGAATATTCCAGTTTCGCTAGCATGTGTAAAAACAGTTTGAAACACTTGCCTATAAGGAATTCTTCGATTAGGAAAACGACGCCGGTACTCTTCTAAACCTATTTATCTCTGAAACAAATGAAAATCGGACTTGAACATATTAGCTTATTTTGCTTATTTTTGCTTCATGGACATGTCTTTAAAATACTTCCATTTCCTCCCGAATCACCCTGTAGATTAGACATGTAAAAAAATGTCTTTTAATTTAACTATGAAGTTTGTTGTTATTTACTTATGCCTAATTAATCTATGCTAGGTGATCCATACTTACTTTGAATTGAAAAATTCACTATGGTTTTACCATTATTAATTTGTAAAAATATTATATGACTTGTGAACACAGTTATATAACAGTGAATTGGAAAATTCTCTATGTTTCTACCACAATTAATATATAGAAATATTAGATAACTTATTACTTTATAATATATATTATATAGTATTTTTCAAATCAATTAAGGTAAAAACATAGTGAATTTTGCAATTCAGAGTAATCAATGCTAATTTGAACAGTATTTAAACATAATAACTAATTTATTAATGTGATATTTGTGCTTGTTTTGATGAACATATACGTCGTATATTTGGCTCTATATTAGAAAGTGCTACTCGGAGTTCATGGTCAAGACCTTTTAAACACCCTTTAAACATCGTTTTTCATTTTTAATTAGAACCAATGTAGAAAAACTTTGTTCACATATGTATGTCGTAGAAAAAGGTAGCAAAATTGCAATAGCCTTTGCAGAAATTTGAGGATACTCATTCTGAACGGAAATCCAGAAATCAGCCAATTTCATTTCACTGAAGTTGAGTTTCAGCGTCCCATCGTTCCTCAATTCTATAAATTCCTCTCGAACTTGAAGGGAAAGTGCTTCTGTTGAATTTTCTGCATCTGCTATAAAAGGATTTCTAATCCAATTATATTGCTCCGCATTAATTGTGAAAAAATAATGATTAAATTTGTCTTGCAACAAATTTAAATGTTGTTGAGTCAGATCCAGACTTATCTTTTTGTTTTCAATCATTGACTTGTGAGTCCTTTGGAACATTTCTAATGATCCTTTTTGTATCTCTTTCTGCCAAAGTTCAAGCTTATTTTTAAAGCCCACTAACTTGTCAGAACACGTCAGATTATTTTCGGTTCGACCTTGCATTCTTTTATTCAGTTCGTTCAGGTGCTCAAAGATATCAGCCATGTACGCCAGTTTGGACATCCAGTAATTATCATCAAAAAGTTGAAAAAGTTCGGGCATATCTTGTTTTAACAAAAACTCGCGAACCTCGTTGCGAAGCTCAAACAATCTAGAAAAAACTTTTCCACGGGATAGCCAACGTACCTCGGTGTAAAACAATAAGGATTTATAATCCGATCCCATTTCTTCAATCATCTGTTACTTTGAAAATTTCCTCGCGCCGGTAGTTCGCTCTGGAAGTTCGTTTCAAAATAAATAGTTTTCTATTATGGTGCCCTCGTCAACGAAGCGTACAATAGCTATGAGTTGTGCTCGGTTTTTAATATCCGTCGATTCATCAATTTGTAGTGCAAACTTCTGGGCCGTTTTTAGTTTTGCAATTAGTATTCCTAAAATATCGTTTGACAAATAGTTGATACGTTTTTTAACAGTATCAGCTGACAACGGTACTTTTTTTACTTCATTAACTTCTCTAGGCCCAAGCATGGATTTAACAATTTCTATGCATGCTGGTTTAATGAGTGCCTCACCAATAGTATGTGGTTTTTTGTGACGTGCAATTAATCTTGCAATATGGTAACTAGTTTCTAAGGCGTTATCAGAAACTGTGACTAACGATAACAGTGATTGTTTTTGTTTTCGCCTTTGATCGAACAGTCTAAGAAAAAATGATTTGTCTTTCTTAACGTAACTAGGATGGTTTGAATTTAAATGGCGAAGCAGTTTACTGGGTACCATTGCTTCGTTAGATAGCATTTCTCCGCAAATGATGAGTTCTGGTTTGGGTGGCGTTTCTTTATCACAACACGAAAATCCATATCGAATGTAGTCTTCGTTATACTTTCTTTCCCACATCTTCTGTTTTTTTACATCACCACTTGTGCTTAGTTCATTTTGGTTTGTCGGTGAATTCGAAAATCTTTTTAAAAACTTGTCCATATTTTTTAGAGGTATAACAGCAAAATAACCTAAAAATATGGTATTTGATGGGAGTTCTTCTCGTTCGGATGCAGACTGACTAACATGATCATCAGTTAGGTAGATAGAACAAAATACGTCGAGACTCATTGTCAGACACAAAGTGCCGACGATCGAGCCACGCCCTCCGTAATTTGCCCCACGTGCAACAGCGAAATATGGGTTTATACTAGAGTTTCCGATCTCGATTCGATTTTATTATACGTCGATCTCTTAAAGCCCATTTTTTGTCAGCCAGATCGATCTTAAAATCGCCACGAAATGAAGAGATCGAAAATCGATCACTACTAGTACATTTATAACGATTCATTTTAATATTTCTAACCTACGACAGAATTTTGATAAGTCAAGAACGATTTATTCGATTCGTGTTTCTGAAATCTTTAGAAGATTGGGATAATAATTAATATTTGCTCAAAGCTATGCTTAAATAAAAAATAACATATTGGCGAAACACTCAGTTGGAACGACTTAAATGTTTCATTATCGATACGCAAGATTATAAATTTGACTTACCCGAAATAAATGCACTAGTGCCGATTATTTAATAAGAAAATGCTTAGAAAAGCATAACAGCAAGCTGCTTTACTAATGTAATAATAATATCACATTAAACGACGTACATCTCTACGCATAAGTACGTAAACTAACACTCACAGTACTATATGTACAATGCACATTTTTTGTTTAACTAAGTTCATGTTTTTGTTTTGTATATAATTTCGACTCTGAGAAATTACATATTGGCATTTTTACATATTAATTATTCTTGAGAAAACCGCGGCACAGCTAAGATCACCTCGCGGCACAGTAGTGTGCCGCGGCACAGCGGTTGCGGAGCACTGATCTAAAGTAACATATTGCCATTTAAAAGCTGTTTTTCATGTAAAAATAACCTAATACGAAAATCGGAATTAATTTTTGTATGTAAATTCTTATTCTCAATAAATTGATCGCCAACGAATTTAAGATACCTAATGTACATTTTTGGTGTATAAATTCTCTGCAGTCAGATCTCTTTTCGCACGTTTTATCGTTTTTAGTTTTGATTGTTGAGTGTCAAGGTGGCCCTATATTTATGAAAAGAGAAGAGAATTTATGAGAAGTGCATACAAGTATCTAAAAACGATAAGAGATGGATACAAACCAAGGACAACACCATGTAGAGACCGAACAGGATAAATCGTAAGCGACCAAGATAAAATTATAAAAAAATGTGGAAAAATCATTTTGAAACTTGCTGAATGATACTGATAGCGCTACAGAACCTACTATGCAGGAAGACCATGACGAGCAAAACGGAAGGAGAGGAAAATGAACTCAGAATAACCCCAACTCTCCAAGAAGTAAAACAGCAATTAAAGCACTGAAAAATAACAAAGGTGCCGGAATCGATGGTATCAACTCAGAACTGCTAAAATAAGGGGGGGGATAAGCTGGCCACCTACATGTACGTACTAATAACGAAAGTATGAGACAAAGAAACAATGCCGAGCGAATGGGCAGAAAGCATCATTTGCCCTATCTACAAGAAAGGGGACAAACTATTATGTACGAACTACAAGGGTATCTCACTGCTGAGCAGCCCATACAAAATCTTGACCACCATCATAAACAATAGAATGAAACCGCTGTGCAAACAACTGATTGGGGAACATCAAGCTGGGTTGAGACCTGACAGGTCCACAACTTATCAGCTATTCACCGTAAAACAAATGCTCGAAAAAGCATGGGAGCACAAGCTTATGATACAGTCAACTGCACAAAGTTGTACACGACGCTTAAGGAACTCAACATACCAGGGAAACTGACAAGACTTGTACGCATGACCATGGAAAAGTGTACGGCAAAAAGTGCGCGTACAAACTGTTATGATATATAACTGATAGTGGCATATGCCGTCGACATCGACATCATGAGTCGAACCAAATCCGCAGCAGAAGAAGCGTACACCCTCCTGAAGGAAGCAGCCAGGGACATAGGGCTGAAAATTAACGTAACAAAGTCTAAAGTGCTAACGCAGGCAAGAACAACGACAATGGTGATAACCACACAAGACAACTTAGACCAAGTCAGCAGCTTCCGCTATCTAGTGGTGACCCTAGAAAACAACAGAAGCGAAGAAGCAGAAATAATAGCCAGAACCACAGCAGCAAACGATTGAGCATACTTCGCTCTCGGACGTATCTTCCGATCAAAACACATGCACAGAAACACAAAAATAAAAGTGTACAATTAGTAGTTAAGGATAAAAGATAAACTATATTGACCAGACTCTGCGTTGAAAAAAAAATGTTGTCGAGCGTGGCGACTGTAAGACGACAAACGTGCAACGGTAAAATACACCATGCCGTCTATACCGCGACATACGAGTGCAAAGGGTTAAGGTAGTCCTTATTCAGGGTATTTTCGATTTTTTTTTCATGATAGTCCTAAATCGGTTCCAAATAAATAAAAAAAAAATCTGCCAAGTTATAGCTCTTAATATTAATATTAACCCGGCCCCCGGACAGTCAAAGTTTTAAATGGAAATAACATAGGGAAAATTCTTTTCTTTCTTTTAATTTTTTTAGGGCGTTGACAAATAATACGATCCTAATAAACCATACATATTCTTGTAGGAAATTTAACGCTCTATAAAGAAGGTCTGTAAAGATTTTTCGCTCACTCTACTGTTTCAAAAGTTATTAGGTCAAAGTTATATTAATAGTGAATATGGGCATACTTTAACTTTTTAACCAGTAGAGTTAGTAAAAAATCATAAGAGACCTTTTTTTGTGGAGTATAAAGTGTTGAATTGTGGGCTGACAACGGCGAGTCGCGCGCCGATTTTCGGTTTAAAAATCGCGCGTTCAAGGAAAACCTAAATACTAGGGTTTTCGCGTACCCGACTTCTTTTAATGCCCGGGTATCGGGTATTATTTTTTCATATACCCGGGTATACCCGGGTATTTGCAATTTTTGCAGAAAAGGAGACAATTTCTTATAATAATGTTTTATTTTATTACGAAAGAGTGGAGTATGTCAATAAGTCTCCTTACCTTATAGTACAATGCCACTTATAGTACAGTACTTATAGTACAGTACTTATAGTACAGTACTTATAGTACAGCCACAGTGAAAAACAGTCTTGTTCTCATTAACTAATTAGGAGCTAGTTCCATTGTCCTGCCTTTGCTTTTCGGTAGAGTAAGCTGTTTATGATAAAAAGCTTCTGGGATGAATTTACTACGAGTGGCGGCCCGAATGGAAATACCCTCTTGTGCAACCAAGCGTGCAAAAATTTCCGAAATTTTAGTACAACGACGAAAAACATTTGTTATTCGCGGTCTTTTTGGAACTAGGCTTGAACTTTGTTCAAATTAGATTGAGAAGACGATGTCGATGCTACTTCTTTTTCCCACGTAAAGTTTTGTTTTTCAATCGTTATTTCGTGTACATTATCTAAATGTTTTAATAAATCACTTGTTGTAGAGCCTTTATTGGGTATAATTTTTGGTCATATTGAACATTGTACTGTTTCCTTATTCTGTATTTTTTTTAAATATTTCCGTACTCCAGAAACAGATTTATCCATTTTGCATACGAAAAGTAAACTATCGTTTAGTAAAATTTTACAGGTTATCCACTAGATATTTTTTTAAATTTTGTATCAATAATATTAAATTCAATTACCGTTCACCGAACAATATTTGAATCAAACTTCAACGAAATAAAAACAAAACATGGCGAAATAACCAAATCTAACCTCAAGTTTACTGCATTTTAGTGAAAAACTCAACGCCTTCTTTGGAGTTATTTTAATTGTTTGTAGTGCAAATTTGCTAATATTATTTTTAAGGCGCTACTTAGTAATCATTTTCCGAGAATTTTGATGAATTTTTATGAAGTAGGTACCCGGGTACCCGGGTCTGACAATGAAATAGTACCCGGGTACTAAAAATTTCATATACCCGGGTATACCCGGATCCGGGTACCCGGGTAGAAAACCCTACTAAATACACATGATATCTTGCTACACCCCCCTCCCCCATGTGCTATTTCGTGATTTTTCACAAACCCCCTCCCCCCCACCGTGCTTCACGTGATTAATTAATGATCCCCTAGATACTCAAAAATATACTAATTCTACCCGCCCGCCTTCTCTTTCCATCTTTTTACTCTCCTTAAAAATGGTTGTTCCTTGCCGCATTCGTTCATGCATTTACTCCATTCCTTCCCTAGCACTCTCTCCTGGTCATTCCACTCAGCCTTCAAGCATTCTTCCAACCAATGCTTCCAAATATCCTCATTCATCCCTCATACACTACACCTTCTACTTTCCTCATTCATCCAATGCCTCCTTCCACCCTCTTCACTCCTGCACCTGAATCTTGCAAACATTAACTGATCCTCTGACCCTTTACTTCTACTCAAATATTCCGGTAACCAACCGTGCACTTGTAGCTGTCCATAGTCTTTGTGAAATTTGCTAATATCTATTTTGAATTGGCGCACTTGGCAGTTCACCTCGAATAGCCTATACCGTAGCACTTACCACTGAGCACCCTCACTTTTTACTCTTTCCGACCCTCGGCCGTTATCCCGCCTCTCTCATACAATTTCCTTTTATTCCTCCACCAAACACTCACCTCCCATTAATTTCCTCCTCATTCACCACACGGAAAATTTCTTTTACGTTCTTTCATCTCCCATCATTCACCCTATGCTCATAATTAATCCCTCGTTCCAATTTATATGCATTAGCTTCCTGAAGAACAATGTGGCTTGGCGTCAACTTGTGTAGTTTCAAATTTTTTTTTTTTAAATTTTGCTGCACCCTTTTGACCATGACCTCTTTCATTCCCCAGACCTCACACCCATACAATAAAACACTTCGTACACATACCTTCCATATCATCTATGATGCAGTGGTTTCCATTAAAGTTACTTTTCCATCCATCCCAGATCCGAGCTTTCTTTGTACTCTACTTCACATACTCTACATGTTCTCTATTACTGGGTAATAGTAATAGTATTAGGTACTGGGTCTCTATTACTGTGTAATAGTACTGGGTGTTAGTAAACTACTTGGGTGGCAGCCACCCAAGCTTTCTTTGTCATATACTCTACATGTTCTCTATTACTATACTTATTCCCAAAATCATACCCCAAATACTTCTCTTCACACTTCCTCTATTTCTCTACCCTGCCATTCAAATCTTTCTTTCCTCCCTTTTAAACTGCATTCACTTTGTTTTTCCTACATTCACCCTTAAATTCCTCTTTTTGAAATACCTAACCAGCCTTTCAATAATCTCTTTCATCTCCCTTGCAGACTTTGCACACACAGCCATGTCATCCGTATATGCCAAGCTTCACACCTTCTTTTTCCTGATCACCACCCCTTTGGCTTGGCCAGCCTCTAGAATTTTTTCCATATGTACCACATACAGGTTGAAGAGTGTGGGACTCAGCAGGCACCCTTGTCTCAAGCCCTTCCTCACCTCAAAATAGTCAGTTTTAAATAGTCAAAATAGTCCCTTTCACTCTTACCTTGCATACTGCTTCCTCATACAAGACCTTAATATTCCTTCTCACACTTTCCGAAATATCTAGCCTATCCACCGAATCATATGCAGCTTTCAAATCTATTAAAAGAGCAAACAGGCTTCCATTTCTAATATCCTGATCTATAAGAACTCTTAGGGCTACCCAAGTGTTCTACCGTGCTCCATTCTTCTCTGAACCCAGCTTGAATATCAGGCACAAGTTTCCTTACCTTATTGTTTCCTATTGATATCAAATCAGATATTGATATCAAATAAGCACTATAATTATGTGTTATTCATGTGCTTTTCAGTTCAAACTCACCCTAAACTGAATGAGCCACAAGAGGTAAAATCTATGTGACAATAATGACAGTACAAAAATTTTAACCAAGGCGAAAACGTTTTAATAATTATGTGCTCTTGAACTATACGCGATTTTTGAGCTCGCACCCTTGCACGAAAAATTCAACCTCTTGTGGTTCATTCCGTTCGGGGTGAGTTTTTCGCACAAAGGGTTGAGTTAGCGTATTATTTGATCGATATCCGATTTGATATCGATATTTTAGATGGGTGGGTGCTAGCTTAACATTAAGTTAGCACCCCCACTAGTCAAATTTGATTTTTTCATTGAATGCTTCGAGCACAAAAAATCACGATTGCGGCACATAATTAGCACATAAAGAACACATAATTCTCGTCAAATGAAATTTGAATTTTGAAGAGGTGAGGGTGAGTTCTTTATAGACCTAACAGAGGCAGGTGCACAAAAATTAGTCAGCAGCACAACGTTTAGAATCTCAGTATTAAAGTGTATATCAAGAAATATTAATTCCCTGATATTAGGGTCTTTCATTAAACAGGAAGCGTTTAAACTGCGATGTTTAAATTTAAATAAAGGAAAATGTGGGTGTGTTATATCATCGAAAGTTTTTATTTGTTTGAAAGGCCTATCGATGCCATTATGTATGGAAGATAACATTCTGCAAATGACCGCCGGCTTGGCTGGCTGAAGAGGATTTTTGATGAAAATTAGGGTCAGTTTCCAACTGCTCCAGGGCCTTTCCAGCGAACACACGTCGTTGCCTATCGTTGTTTACCTTCCGCTTGTGGGTCAGTTGAATTTTGTACGTGTGCAAGCCCAAGTTAAAAAGCAAAATTCGCCAAGTTGTGGTCTGGGAAAGGGCGAGTTCTTGTGAGCGACGCGAAATCGACTGCCTCGAATTCTACTCTCACGGACAGCGGCGATGTTTTCGGAAGATCTTGCGTTTCGTCGTACTGGTGTTGGTTCATTGTTTTCTGAACCAATGGACTCAAATTTATCCACCACACTGCGAATAGTCCTCTCAGTACGACGATTATGGCGACAATAAAATGGGCGCAGCGCGTGGAACGTTGCACGAACAGAACAAACACCAATTTTGATAAAACAATTTTATCATTTGCACGTGCTGTTGAACGCTATATGCGTCCATGGTGATTTGGCAAAACAGACTGAATAAATGACCAAAATTCGACAGGTGTAGCTTCAACATTATGGCCGATGCCAACTGTCAATGTTCGGAAGTCCCTATTGGAAGACCCTATACATTGATTTTGGAGAGACATTATTATTCATTTCATGTGCCTTTGTAGACTGGCGTGTCAGAGGCGTCAAGAACTGTCTCCATGGACGCCGTGCAGTATTTTCAATTAGATTGCTTAAATCTTGTATCGCAAAGTGTAGTCAGGAAACTAGCCGAACCGATATTTGGGAAAGGATAAATTTTGTTTTTAAATAATTCGTATCCATTACCAAAATTATTCCAATTTCTGAATGAAAATAATACAAATATTGGGACAGCGAAAATCGAAAAGAAGTGGTATGTTGACAACATACAATCTCAAAAAGGTAGAAATAGGAACATTAAGGACGGAACTTGATAAGAAAGATAGATATTTAATAAGTAGTAAACATTCCATTCAAGAAAATTCCATTCTAAAAAAAAATAAGGAAAAATAAAAAAATAATTGAGGAAGAAAATTTTATAATCCAGCTGTGTACTGGAGTACAATAGTGGAATAGGAGGTGTTGGCAGGCAAAACTGATTTCTTGCACTTGAAAATGTGTCAAAAGGTATAAAAAATTTTCTTGTATATGCTTGATGTAGCGATTTATTAAATTTTATTTATAAAATTTTATTGAATAGTGCAGAATACAATATATGTAATTTTCCTCTTCTTAATTATTCTACATGTGGCAGACTGTTATAAAATGAGTGTCCAACTGGGCCGCACTTAAATATTGGGAACATTTTCGTCAGCATATAGCTTCGACTAATAAAAACGAATATCTTACAAAGAGATGTGTGTGCGTAAAACATAATTAAAAAAACATCTTAACTAATCAGACAAAATGTCTAATTCCTTTAAATATTTCCAAATGTTTCGAAATGTTTCATACTTACAGAAGTAGCAATATGTTACTTTTTATTACTCATGCGTTAAAAGTACTATCTTGGCGCACGTTTTTTAGTGCGACAAATGCCATTTTTTGGCTTTATTACCACATAACTTGGGTAATGCACGCAAATATAATATCGCTAAGTTACATTAAAAAAAAACATTAAATAAATAAAATACACACAATCAAGACCTCAATATTCAAAAAAGGGACGTTTTTTTTTTCATTACAAAATTTAAATTAAAGAAAACGTTTTAAAATGAGTTTAAATTCTATGGTGATGCCGGAGAGATGAGAGTTCTATGACGAATACGCACCACCCAAGACAATTGAAAAAGCAAATTCTTCATTTATGATTCTATTTTTTTTTTGGATGTCCCCCGGATCCCAAACTTGTAAGATACGTCCCCTCTCATGAGTAATAAAAAATATTATCTGCAACACGAGCGGTATTGTCAATTGCCCTCTCGAGCGAATGTGCGCAATTTCCTAATTTAGCTCTCCTAGTTGCAAAATATACTATTATAATTTTACTTAAATACTGTCATTTAACATAACAACCTAATTAAAAGTTCTATAGCAATGCAAATTTCAAAATAAAATGTTCTATTTCGGAATTTGCACCTAACTGTTTTGTTGAGCCAAATTAAACTGTATTTTTCAAATGCATAAAATTCCCTTTTATTTGTATGTCAAGGGGTTAAGAAACAAATATAGTTTCTTCAGTACATTGACTTGTTTGATAAATTATGAAATATACATTAATATAATAAATGATATATAAAGAAATATTTTGGTAAACAATGGCACGCAGCCTAGCACCTGGGAAGAGTGGGGTGGACAGGACTCCTTAGCCGTAGTGAAGGCAGCCTGTCTAGGGGTGACGACCCGGAATAATAAGCCTCCCAAGCTAACAACTTGGGTAGTATCTTGGACAGTGGCTCGCCACTGTCCCATGAAGAATATTCTTCAACTGCGCATGAAGGAAAATCTCGCTAAATGCACTACCCCAGGTGATAACCAATCCACTGTCACCTATGGTGACGTTAGCGGTCCTTCGGATTCTCGGGAGTTCGCACCAACATGCTTTAAAAATGAGTCGGAGCATCCTGAAATCACCGGACGTAAACTCAGACCAAGACGGCAAAGCTTCTTCGCAACATTTAATGCCAACTCACTGCTAAAAGAGGGTAAACTGAAACATTTGACTGATTCACTAACACGACACAACATAATACTGACAGTAGTACAGGAAACCAGATTTACAGACGAACATGCCTTCGAGTCCCAAGGCTACAGAATCCTCAAAGGAAAAGAGGGTCAGCGGGTAATGAAGAACGTACCCCACTTAGGTACAGGATTTATAATCAGTCACAGGATACTAGATTCAGTCACCGACTTTACCTCCCTGAGTAGTCATGTATCCATCCTCTCTCTCAAATGCGCAAACAAGGGCTACAGTATAGTCAATGTAATGTACATGCCCCAATCAACCAGGACAACAGTCGCAATCCAGACAGAACTGATAAATTCTGGGAAGACTTAGAAGATATTATCTCTAAACTTCCAGAGAGGCATACTGCTTGGTGACTTCAATGCTCAATTAAACATTCGAAGAGATAAAAAATACAGAAACATAGTGGGCAATTATCCGGCGCATAAACGAACCAACCGCAACGGAGAACGATTAGTTGATCTGTGTAGGACTTTTGGGTTGCTCATAAAGTCTACAGCCTTCAAACACTTGCCAAGGAAGTAGAAGACTTGGATTTCACCTAATACCCACCTGGGTGAATTCCAGATAGATCATGTGGCCATTTCACGAAAATCTCAAAAGGAAATACAAAACGTGAAGGTACTAAGAAGCGGCAATCTGGACTCAGACCACTACCTCTCAAAGATCAAAATCAGACTTCAGCCTAGAAACACTAGATTACACAGAACCTCCAAAATGGTAAGATTTGACGTCGAGCGAATCAAGAACAGTCAATAACTAAGTCAGAGACTGAATAACACAGACCTAAACAACTGGGACCAACTAAAGGAGACTTTTGTCAAGGCGGCCAATGAACTCGCACCTCTCGCTAGAAGAAGGAAGCATTCTTTCAAGCATTGACACAGTCTGAAGTCCACCACGGAGGACTTCAGACTGTGACAATGCAATAGCCCAAAGACAGATAGCCTGGGTGAAGTGGCATTCTAAAAAGACCAAGGAAAATTGGCATAAATTTTTGAAACAAAGAAAGGTTACACCCAAGATAATTCAAGGAACCAAACGAACCTTCACACAATACCAACTAACCCAAATCGAAAAGAGCTTTGCTAAGAATAATTCCAGAGATTTCTTTGGAACCTTTAAGCAGGCACTCAGAAAATACGGTCCGCCAAGCCACCACTTCAGAGACTCACAAGGCCAACTGGCTTATAACGACAAGGACAACTGCCACCTTTTGGCTCAGTACTTTCAAAATCTACTCAACTGTAACCCAACCAGCGAAGACTTCGACTATAAACAAACCTCACCAAACCCGGACTCGCTTCCCCATTCATTGGAAGAAGTTGGCCAGATCATTCAACTTCTTAAGAATAATAAGGCAGCTGGAGAGGACTCTATCGTTGCTGAACTGTGGAAAGGTGATGGAAACGATGCCGTGCGCAAGCTAACCGAGATCAGCCAGGACATCTGGGAAACAGAGAAATTACCACCCGATTGGAAATCTGCTCTGATCCATCCGCTTCACAAAAAGGGAGATTTTACTGATCTAAACAACTACCGTGGAATTTATCTCGTCCCGGTAACATACAAGATTCTCTCGAAGGCGTTACAAACAAGGGCAGAAAATCAGTTGGATAGTCAACTGGGAGAATAGCAGTGGGGCTTCAGGAAGACCCAATCCTGTGTTGAACAGATCCTCAATCTTAAAACTGTACTTGCATACTCCAAGATGAGAAACCGCAAGGTGGTCGTCCGTCACCTTTGTTGATTTTAGGAAGGCCTACGATTCCATAGATAGAAAAACGCTTAACAAAGTTCTCCAGGAACTAGCACTAGACAACAAAACCCGCAGACTCATCCTAGTAACTTTGACCAACACCCATTACAAGGTTAAAATTAGAGACAAGATTTCAGAAAGCTTCGAAATAAAAACTGGAGTGAGACAAGGAGATGGACTTTCCCCACTTCTCTTCAACTGTGTCCTTGAAAAGGTTATAAAAGAATGGCACAAGGAGCTGAATAATTTGGATGCTCAGAATGCTATCTACCTGGGACGTAAGAACGATGGACTGGTTGTGATTGCCTGGCCTTTGCAGATGACATGGCACTGTTTGCTGATTCTCTTGACATGGCAACAATGCAGGTAAACTGCCTCAGAAAACAGGCTGCCAAAGTGGGTCTTCAAGTGTCACTGGAGAAAACAGAATTCTTCACCAACATCAGAGAAGCAAACAGAGAGATGTTGAGATGAACAGGGAAACATCAAGAGGGCTGAGAAATTTAAGTATCTCGGCGAATGGATTGAACCCAACTTATCAGAAAGAGCATCATTATCCAAGAGAGTCAGCAAGTTAGAACTAGCCTATCGGCTGACTAAGAACACTTACAATAAGAAATGCCTGTCACGCAACGTGAAACTTAAGCACTACACATTAGTCTTATGACCAGAAGCCCTGTATGCCATGGAGTGTCTTTCCTTGAACTGGAGGGCTCTAATAGAGAAATTTGAAATCAGACAGAGGAGAATCCTCAGGAAGATCCTAGGCCCGGTAAAGGAAGATGGGGGAGTTCCGAAGGCGGCATAACTTTGAGCTCTACGAACATATTGAGATGCTTTCTAACTGTGCAAGGAAAAGAAGGGTAGCTTTCTAAGGCCACGTTGCAAGATTGCCTCCAAACCGTCTGTTCACCTTCTGGCAAAACAAGAAGTTTCGTACCACTTGGTTGACAGAGACCAAGAAGGATATTAAAGAACTGGGAATAACAGATCTCAAAAACAGACAGTCTGTGGGACGCACCCTGAAGGAAGTCTGTGGATTTCAGGAAAAATCTTGAAGGAAAGGTACCCCCTGGACAGAAGAGAGAAAGGAGTTACACCGGCAGAAGATGCGACAATACTGGGCAAAGGTCAAAGCCCAACAGTTGAACAAGCGTGGTCCAAAGTAGGCCTATTAGAAAGAAGAAGAAGAAAGAAATATTTTGAAACAATAGAATATTTAAAAATAAGCTTACCTATCTTGCGTTATACAGGGTGTTTACAGTCTTTTGATTTCATTTTCAAGGGTGGGTTAATCATCTTGAAAGAAGGTTAAAGACAAAATTTGCATAATAAGAGAGATATTACTGTTAATTTTTAGGGTTCCGTACCGAAAACGGAACCCTTATAGGATCACTTTGTTGTCCGTCTGTCTGTCTGTCTGTCTGTCTGTCCGTCTGTCTGTCTGTCAAGACCTTTTTCTCAGGAACGCATAGAGGTAACAAGTTGAAATTTGTATCAAATACTCGAGTCTGCGGTCTCTTTCAGCTGTGAAAAAATCAAACTTGCAAGTCAACGCGATGAAAAGATATGACCGTATATGTCGCATATTTTGCGATTTCACGAGGGAATCAAAACCTATAGGGTACTTCCCGTTGACCTAGAATCATGAAATTTGGCAAGAAGCGGTGTCTTACAGCACATGTCAAGGGAAAAATCTGAAAACCGTAAATATGTAGTTAATTACAAGAAAAATGCGAATTTACTATTTGAAACTTATGAAAATTCACTAATGTTGTCGTAGTGGTATTGTCAGGCTCCAGAAGCGTATGGGTTGCATACAGTTAGGTCCTATTCTAGGTTTATTCTGAGTTTTCTTTGTTTATATTCGTTATGCATTTCATCACGTACGCTTTATATACATAATATATACAGGGTATATATTATGTCTAAATTTTGAATGTTTATAACCGACATGCGACATACTCAAGTCCCGTAACATCCTGTATATATTATATTTCGTCTAATTTTTCTTTATAATCTACATAATATGTTAATAATCTACATAATAATACTATACTATACAAGTTTGTACGGAACCCTCGGTGCGCGAGTCACAACTCGCACTTGGCCGGTTTTTTTTTAATTCAAATGATAAATTATCAGTGAATTTTTTACTAAGTAGGCTGATGGTAACTTTTCCCATCCGTCAACCTGTTTCATCAGTTCTTACTGCACTGTGATTTGAAATAAATTCTTCCAAATAAACCTAACCCAACAAGGAAACAGAAGGAGGTCCATTTCACCAATAGCGAATATGTTGACATGTTGTTGCTCTTTGGGGAAGTACTCCAGAATTCTGCTATTGCAAGTCGGTTGTACGCCTGAGTTATTTCCTAACAGGCCAACTAACAGTTGCCTATTTCGTAAAAATTCAACGCTCTACTAATCCGTGCACGAGAGACTGGTGTACTACAAACACGTAAAGCTCGGGATGGTGGACCTGGCCGACACCAACGAATTTTGGATGCTGAAGAAGAAATCTTAAATCTTGTCGAAGTAGATCCTTCTAGTAGTACTCGACAAATATCTCGCCAAGTAGATGTCTCAATTCGAATTGTCTGGCGAACACAGTACAGGCTTTACAAGTTGAATATCATATCAAGAATATCATCCTTTGCGTTTACAATTTTACCGATGGTTTCTATAAAAAACATGCTGAAATTCCAAAGTTTCCTTCCATTGCATTGGCGACTAATGAATCACGTAACGTTTACACGTAACGGCACAAATAAGTCATAATATTCGGTCTGACGGAAATCCACATGCTGTTCGTCGTAATCATTTCTGGCACAGATTTTCGATACAAATTTGGGCCGGACTGGTCAATGGACAACTTATTGGCTCCCATGTGTTGCCAAATGGATTGACTTGAAATGATTATATTTGCAAAAACAGTTGTTAGAACTATTGGAAGAAGTTTCTTTGAATGTGGCGCCTTTGTGGCCCATTAAAGATGGCGCCCCCGCATTTTAATCGTTTAGTTCGCCAACATTTAGTTAATGTGTTTGAAAATACTTGGATTGTGGAGGCAGTCCTGTTCCATGGCCTCCTTGATCACCCGACCTTAGCCCCCTTGATTGATATTTATGGGGCGTTATGAAGGCGTCTTGATCTTCATAACCGAGTTGCGGCAGTTGCGGCGACAATTCGACAACAAGACCTAGAAAATTATGTCAATTTATGGATAAGTCGAGTGATTCTTCACGGCGATTACTATGAACAACTAGTGTAAACTGGATTCCATGAAAAAAAATTAAATAATTATTTGTTTAGTTATTGGAAATGAGATATTATTAAAAGGTTTTTATAACATTTATATTTATTTGCCTGACAAGTTTCGGAGTCTTTCTGTCACCTTAATCTAGGATTAAGGTGACAAAAAGCCAAAAGAAAGCCAGCAGAAACTTGCCTGGAAAATAAATATAAATGTTATAAAAAACCTTTTAATAATATCCCATTAACAATAACAAAACAAATAATGAATACTTGGGATGATAAGAACCAACATTTTACATAATGTCGTTTTTAATATGCTTAATCGCTATTTAAAAAAGAACAACAACAAATTTAAAATATTTTTACCTTAATGACCTTCTTTTAAGATGTCTAATCACCCTTACAATTAAAGAGTTTAGCATTGTTCTGCGCATACCCCCACTTTATTTCGAGTGCGCGGTGTTTAGTTGTCCGTATTTGAAAAACTGACGCATATTTCTTAAATCAAACTAATCTGCGCGTACCTCGGCGCGTCCCTTTTCCCACATACCTCGGCGCAGTACAGGTGCATTCTCTCGCCGGACATGGTATATGCCTATATTAGTCATGTATATGCCTATTTAGAATTACATCTGTTTAGAGATATTGTAAATTATGACTGTATAAAACTTATTAAGCTTTGATATTGATAATAATGAATATAATCAAAATTATTTTTAGGTACCGTCCACGAGCAGAAAAAAGAAGAGATAGTAACAATTCAATAAACACTTATGCAGAAAAAAGGCCAGCAGTAGCTGCTCCTGTTCCTGTTGTTGAACCAAGACACCCAATAGCCAATACTAACTTGAATATAGTAATGCCACAACCACCAATAAGCACAACAAACAATGCCCAATATAATCTCAGCCATATAGGAGCTGGACCAGCAATAGCTGCAGCTGCATCCCAAGCAATAGCAGCCACACAACAAATGCAACAAGGCAGACGCACCGCAAGTCTAAAAGCTTCATATGAAGCAATAAATACAGGACTAAATGTACATGATCTAGCTATAGGAAGAGAATTAGCTGGAGCAGCACAGACTGCTATTCAAGCAATTCAACAACAAGACACCAACAAGAAAAAACAAAAGAAATTTTCTACAGCTAGTAGTAGTTCTATGCAACAGGTAGTTACTGCTCCTCCAGCCCCTCCACCAGCTGTTGAATCTCCTGTTGTTGAAATTCAAAATCAAGAAGTTGGTGATGGTGAATGGACTTATGATCCTAATGAACCAAGATATTGCTTATGCGATCAGGTATCTTACGGAGATATGGTAGCTTGTGATAATGAAGATTGTCCGTCTGAATGGTTTCATTACAATTGTGTTGGTATCACTGCTCCACCCAAAGGAAAATGGTATTGTCCGCAATGTACAACAACTATGAGGCGCAGAGGTGGCAGGAAGAATTAAAATATAAGTGAGAATTAAATGTGATTGTAGATTTAAGCTGTGTTTATTTTTTAATTGTCACATTTTTTTTTAATTCATATGATATTCACAGTATTTTTTGTGTGACTTGAATTGCTACTGGAAAAAAGAAAAGAAATTTTACAAGTATACAAGCTTATCTTACATTTCCCTTACCTAAATTGTTGCTGGTTTTATATATTGAATGAAGCCTAATCATTTTACTTTGAAATATTTTTTTAAGCTATTAGGTTAATTTGGTTTTTCTAAATTGAAAAATAAATCATTTTATTTACACAAAATTGATATTTTGGTGTTAACCCTTGGCATATACCCATATGGTATGGTATAAATAAGGCAATGGAAACATTATATAATTTTAATTTACAGTTCATGTTCGAAATGTTATATTCTAAATAAAAATGAGCTCGAAAAGAAATACACTAATATTACAAGAATATAATCTTCAAAGACAAAATTGTAATTGTTGTAATTATCTACTTATGTCAGCAAATTATGATTTCCCTTATTTTATTGCTTTTAATCTTTTTGGCATTGATTAAACTATTTTTGTTTTTAAAATCCATATTATCATATCTTTAGATACTTGCCTCTGATTATTATTGAAATAACACTTGAATGCATCCTGGATGAGCTTGAAGTTTTTCAAAAATCTAAGCTCTATTTTTATTAAAAAAAAGACAATTAAAAAGATTATGTTTGACATTGTTTGAATGATGATTTAGCATCATTCAAACAATGTCAATTTTTAAAAACCATTTTTT
Organism: Phosphuga atrata; assembly: GCA_944588485.1. Classification (NCBI taxonomy): domain Eukaryota; kingdom Metazoa; phylum Arthropoda; class Insecta; order Coleoptera; family Silphidae; genus Phosphuga; species Phosphuga atrata. The sequence continues at coordinate 34,464,154 of OX155899.1, forward strand.
CGGGTTTAAAAATTTATTTCTTTCAAACAATTTTTGTTGTTGTTTTCCGAATTGGTGGAAAAACAGGATCGATATTTAGTTCGTTTGCTACATTCGTTGCAGAAAAATTAAAATGAACCTTAAAAAATTTTGTATCGAGTTCGAGATTTTCTGTAATTGGTATTAAATTTAATGTCGGATACTGCATTATTTTACTTGCAACATTTATTAGAGATAAGATGTTGCTCCAAACAGTAATGGAATAAATACATTTAATTGTACATTTTTTTCAAAAACTTGTTTTCAGCTCTATAATTAATATCTTTAATATGATCTGCATTTAGTATTTACTAATAGATTCAGATACATTTCTCTGAAGATATTTTTCGGATGTTTAAGTATTTTAATCCAACTTCGAAAATAGTATATTTTGTAACTTGGGCGGAAAGTCGTCAATATCACACATTCGCTCGAGAGGGCAATTGACAATACCGCCCTTGTTACAAACAATATTTTTTATTACTCATGCGAGGGGATGTATCTTAAACGTTTGGGATCCAGGGGCCATCCAAAAAAAAATTAAACAAAAAGGATTCGTTATAAGAACTCTCCTCAGTCTCCGGTATCACCATTAAATTTATACACATTTTAAAACGTTTTCTTTAAATTTTATTATCATTTTCTAATGAAAACAAATTCTGACACTTCACGTCACTTTTTTTAATACAGAGGTCCTTGATTGTGTTCATTTCTTTTAATTTTTTTATCTAGCGATATTGAATATTTGCGTGCTTTACCCAGGTAATGTGGAAAGACAAGTTGCATTTCTCGTATTAAAATACGTACATCAGGAAGTACTTCGCTCGCATTAGTAATGAAATAAATATTTTAGTTCAGGCATTATTAAAAATAAATAAACTTTCGTGCATAGAAACCAGGCCACTGTAAGATGGGATGAAATAAAGAAATATGCCGTTTGAAAGACAATTTAATATGCTTTAATAAAAGTTTTAATTTATTAAAATTTATTTTGTTTTTTTGTGTTTAACATAGTAAAATTAACTCATTAAACAACTTTTCTTTATTACTAAAAGAAATATGGTTATTGACAATTATCTAAATTAACACTTAACTTTTACTCCTATTATGTATTATTATGTAAAATGTAAGTATTGTTCTGTAAATAATTTTATAATTATATTTATTATAATGGGTGTGATCCCCTCTTGCTCTATAACATCTCTCATACTATTAGGCATAAATCTAATCAGGTTCGCTATTGTTTCTTGTGGGATGTTAACAGGGGCGGATCCAGGATTGTCATTTGGGGGGGAGCTTGATTGACCCCGCTGAGGGTAGGTAAAGTAAAGTCTAGCAAAGAAAACACTAAAAAAGACACATTTTATTTTGATTACGCATAATAAGTCTCCTCGGATAACTTTTCGCAAATTCCTCAATGACTTCGTTAGGTTGTAGATTAGCAGAGATATCTCGGTGAATATACATGGAAGCCAAACCGGTTAACCTGTCATTGAGTCATTCTCGTACGAAGGTACGATTTTATTACTTTAAGCGAAGAGAAGCTGCGCTCCACACTACAAGTGGTTACTGGTAATGTAGCGAGAATTTGTAAAAAAAAATATATTTGGAAAAAACTCATTTGTCTCTTGATGCGCTTCAGCTGCTGTTTGAGGGAGATGTCTACCACTCCATAGCTCCTTGCAAAGAGATATTTCTCCCGATAACGAGAGAGGATGAGCTAAATCGTCACTGTAAACGCGTGCAGCTGCTACATCGTGGTGAGATTTTCTGTGTTTACGATAGCACTTGGAGAAGGTGGAACAGATCGAGAATCGAAGAGTGCGCTGCTCTCGAAAAGCGACTCGTCTCGTTCTTACTACACTTTCTAACATCTCATAACAAAGGTTAAGATCTAATGTAACCGCCTGCAGTTGCTGTGAAAGCGAAACACTAGGCAAGCTGCATGCCTTCAGGACAGCTAGGTTTAGTTTATGCGAGGCACAGTGCATGTAAGGCGCTAGAGGTTGGATCCCGGGACACGTATTATAATAGGCACCGTCCTCTTATGGATGACTCTGAAGAATGAAGTCATCAGAGCTATTTGCCGAGAATACCTCCCTCAAATGTGGCTCGCCGCCCACGTTAAAAAACGTAAGGGCCCGCTTGTGTCTAAGACGTAGACACCAAACACAAGAACGTAAAGGAAGGAGACCTAGGTTCCAGTTAAGCTGTTGCGCCAAAAAGAAGAAGAACTTTGAAAATATATTTTCCGATGAGCACTTTGATTTGCCACGGAAGAACACAGATGCTTTTGGGGTCTCTTAGCCCCCCCCCCCATGCATCCGCCACTGGATGTTAAATCCTTTTCTGCTGTAACAATAAGCTTTGGGGTCGAGGTTGGGGCATGAAACCCAGCTCGAATTCTTCGTTTAAGCTCATCCCATAAATGTGCTATCGGATTTAGTTCGGGACTGTATGCTGGCCACTCCATAACCCGAAAACCGATTACTGTAATATAATCTTGCACGATTCTTGCGGTGTGCGGCTTCGCTTTGTCAGGCATAAAGATACGTTCTTCTCCAATGTAGTCGACGTAAGGTACCACATGTACTGCTAAAATCTCCTCGATGTACCTAGCACCCCTTAAATCTTCTCTCACAGGACGACGGGTGCCCCTAATGACGAAAGTAGGGTCGGTTCGTGCTCCCATAGAAAATGCACCTCAGATTATGCAGGAACAAACTCCCATTGTTCCATTTCGAAATGATCCCTTGAAAAATGAATTTGAAATGATCCCTTGCAAAACGCAGGCGTGCTTGACGATAAGCTGGAGTAAGTTTTGACAAACTGCGGGTGCTATAGGGGTCAAGTTACTTTCCTGCAGTCTTCGTCTTACTGTCCATTCGCTGATAGCCACTCTTCGTACTTTACGGGGCTGTTCTTGTAGTTGAACATTAAGCATTAAGAAATTTTAACAGATTTATAGCTTTGGGGTGACGATTTCTTAATGATGTTGACACAATAAAGCGGTCATCCCGAGCCGTTGTAAATCTCCTTCTGCTTGTACAAGATTGTCTATGAAAGGATCCAGTCTCCCCATAACGTTGGAATACTCTTCGAACTGAGGCGCGTCTCATACCCAGTTGTCGAGCAACAGCTCGCTGGATTAAGTCCATTTGCGATAAGAACAAAAATTGGGCGGCTTTTTTCAGTGTAGTTAGTTTGCAAAGGCAAAAATTAGAATCTTTCACAAGTTTATTATCATCGTTATAATCAACACATACATGCGTTCGTTTTTGTTTACGGATTGCTGCGCCTACAAACGATAATTTAATCTAATATTAAAGCATATTAAATTGTCTTTCGAACGACATATTTCATTTCGTCCCATAAATTTTCTAAAAATGTTTTTAGTGGGCCGATTTCTACGCACGCAAGTTAACCATGTAGGCAGGCGACTTTGTAGTGGTCACAACCTTGCCATCATTTACATGACTGGTTCTCAATTTTTTCAAGGCAGAAATTGAATGATTAATAAAGATTACTAACAAGTATTTTGGAATTTTGTGTATAGTGAGACGTAATTAGTGGGCGACCGATGCTCGCACCTCTCCTTATGCCTGGTGAAATTCTACTGTGGTGGCAAACTAAAGAGGATAGGATTAGGTTAGTTCGTCAAACTATAAGTAAATTATAGATTTTTCAGAAAAATTATTTTGTTTTTAGCCTCAGACGACTCACCAGAGGGTACTTGTGTCGATTTTTCGCGACCTTCTCCTCTATCCTATTAGAACATAGTCCTGAAAGAACAGGAAAAACGTACCTGCTTTCGGAGTTGAAGATCATTCCGGCATGCAGAAAATTCGCTGGCGTTTTGGCAGGCTGGATGCAGAAAGGTGACGTACTGGGGTCCCTTCGTCTGCTGAGGGCACACGATTCTGGAACCTACAGCTGCTCACCGACTGGTGGGGAGGAGCAGTTGTAGAAAAACACTGGCGCGGCCACTGCGAAGGGTCAGTCTCGCAACAGTCCCAACCAGAATTTTATTTATATAAAAAAAAAATATTAATGTCACTCAATAAGAAATACGAACTTGAAGAAATCAAGAAAGAAGAAAGAAAAATCATTCGGAAAATACTAGGAGCAAGACTTACTCCTGACGAGTACCGACTACAGACAATCAAGTCATCTGAAAAATACTCATACATCGAAATTGATATCAGAAAATGACGAATGAAATTCTTCTGGTACATAGATAGACTACCGAATACCCGACTAACCAAAAGAATACTGGATTACATATCATCACTCAAAAGTACTTTACCATGGATGAAAGATGTACAAAAAGACATGCGAACCGCTACCATAACCGACACATCAGACAGAGACTCCTTCGTAATAAAGTGAACAACTGGGAAGTCCAACCAGAGCAAGTAAAACCTGAATCTTACAGACCTAAATGATCTGACGAAAGAAAATTGGGATTCTACAACAGAATGAAAGAATACTGGCAAAATAAAAAGATCGTCAAGAATTGAGTGCTTAACGTTTTCCAATATTGGGAAAATACGCTGTAAATAAATAAATAAAATAAATTCACCTTCTGGCAAGACAAAAAGGTTCGTACTACTTGGTTGACAGAAACCGAGAAGGATATTAAAGAACTGGGAATAACAGATCTCCAAAACAGACAGTGTGTGAGACGCACCCTGAAGGAAGTCCGTGGATTTTAGGAAAAACCCCGAAGGAAAGAAAGGTACCCCCTGGACAGAAGAGAGAAAGGAGTTACACCGGCAGAAGATGTGACAATAATGGGCAAAGATCAAAGCCCAACAGTTGAACAAGCGTGGTCCAAAGTAGGTCTTTTCGAGAGAAGAAGAAATAAAATAAATAATAATAATGTTATCACTTCGGTTGGCATGAGTGGTGTAGTGGTGACACTCGTGGTCTCATGTTAGAGCGCTAACTAACAAGTCTGGAGGAGGTCCCGAGTTCTATCCCCAGTGCCGGCCGCATTTGTACCAGAAGACAAATGTGTAATTAATTAGCGCAATTTACAATAACATCTAGGTTTCTGGGCCTATAAGTGCAAAATGTGGGCAAAATACAATACGCTACCAGTAGGAGCAGTGTTTTAAGGGTTAATACCCGGTATCCACATTGGACCAAACATAAAAAAAATGTTTCACTTATGACCTACGGCCAGTGGCGGATCCAGGGGAGGGGCTAAGGTGCTCAAGCCCAATAGCCCAATAAAGCCCAATAGTAAATAATGTTACCAGTTTTTTACAAGAGTCAGCAAAAAGATTGGAACTTTTCAAACAAGCTATCCTTAAAAGACACCCACAGACGAAAAGAGTCAAGTTGCAGTTTTACAATTAGTCTGGTTTTTAATTAGTGATACACGCTGGCATGATGCGCTCCTTCAATTCAAAGAGTTCCTTGTCCCTATCGTACAGTTACTTGATTCATCTCTGCTAATCTACAACCTAACGTAGTCATTGCCTAAGTTATTGAGGAATTTGCGAAAAGTTATCCGAGGAGACTTATTATGCGTTAAGCAAAATAAAATGTGTTTTTTTGTGTTTTCTTTCTTTACTGATCTTTACTTCACCGATCCTCAGCGGGGTCAAGCCCCCCAAAATAAATAAAAATTTTATTGTTATATAGTATTATTGCAGTAATCGTTTTGTCGTAACATGAGTCCCAAAAGTCTTGGAATCCACTCTTGCCATGAATTTGAAGAAGTATGTCATTTCTTAATTCAGACAAAACTTAAACAAATTATGAAATGTCATTTTTAAGTAGCTGTGGGTGGTCTTGTGGTTATGTCGAATTGTTTTGTCGCAAAAAGACCATATTCGGAGAAATATTTAAAATTTGGATTTTGGACTGTTATTAATAACGGCATAGAGAAGTTACAACGTGTTTTATGCAATGCTGTTCTTAGTGCTGAATTTATAAAACCCACGCTCAAACGAAACACAAACAAAGCATTCGGAACGTATTACATAGGGTTTTTTTAAACGACACGAGTCTGCCCTGAAAAAACAAAAGTTGTATCTTACTGGGACCTTTCAACAACAAAACCAAGCTGTAGTTAAGACATCCATCATGAAACCCCATCAAACCATGTTTATTATAGTCGGTTCAGTAAGTTCTTGGAGAGACGAGTAAGATGGTAAGTGCGTATATCCTTGCCCAACAATTCAGAGACGCATTTCAGACATGTCCGTAGATGTGATGCAAGAAATTTTATCTCAAATAAAGGCATCACCTGTCCTTTCCTTTCATCTTGACGAATCAACCGATGTTAGTTCTTATTCCCAATTCCTCGTTTTCGTGAGGAGATATATCGTCGGTGAGATATATCGTATATTACCAAATGAACGCCTGAAGAGCGGTTTGAAGTTTTCAAATCAATATATTTTCATTTCTGTAAATAATTGGTTAACCTCTCTTATAATATCTTTTAAACTATTGATTAACGTTTATTGATAACGTTTTTGTTCACTTCCTGACTTAGTCAATTTTGCTATTACTGAGAAAAAAAAAATTCTGCTGGCAAGAACATTATGAGTTAATACCCTGTTCATCCAAACAAATGATATGTTGAAGATGTTTTGTAGAGCAGTACTAAAAACTACTACGGAAGGTGTAGACGTCATGGAGATGATAAGTTCATTCCTTGAAAGTAATGACAATGGAAAAACTTGTGTGGAATGGGTACCGATGGATCACCAGCCATGCTTGGTTCAAGGTCGGGCTTTCAGTCAAAAGTTAGCGCTTGCACCCCAAGCAAAGGGATTACACTACATGATTCACGGCTTTGCCGTTGCTACCAAGACTCTTCCAAAGCCTTTGAAAGAAGTACTCTTTGGTGACAATTGTCAATTACATAAAATCTAATGCTCTCAATGCTCGTCTGTTCAAAGAACTATGCAAAAACATGAACTCTGATCACGAAGTTCTTCTTGTCTACACTGTTGTCCGTTGTTTATCAAAAGGAAATGTTGTTGGCGTTTTTTAATTGGAAAACTAACAGTCCTTTTAAAGAAAAACATGAGTTTTGGCACACTTTAATGATGAGACCTGGATTCAAAGAGCCGCTTATTTATATGATATATTACATCAGCTAAAGCAGCTAAATTTGAAACTGCAGGATAAAACTTTCTATTTTTGTTATATTGAGCAAATGTGACGAATGCGAAAGGGGGGCCTCGATCGTTTTTAAAAAATAAAAAGGGTCGCGATTACAAACACTGACATAGACCAAAAGGCCTTGGTCACAATGAAATATCGTCGCAGTGTTTGTACGAAGTGTCGAAGTTTGCTTGGGAAACACAGTTGCAATTCGACGACACATCGTTTGTTTCGGAAACACTTGGTTACACTTCTACGATACTTCGTTTCTCTCGAAAACACTTCGTTGCACTTCGACGACACTTCATACGACTCTTTATTTTCACCAGAGATTCGAATATAACGATATAATAGCTCTATAATATCTCCAGTAAAAATCGTACTATTCGAAAATTATTGTGAGATTCTGATAAGTATGGAATAGTAATAATAATAATAATACTACATTCTAGTATGGAAATAATAATTTTATAATTTGCTCTAAATGTTTTAATGTGAAATATATGTAATTTAATTGCAATGTTAAAAAGCGTGTATATATAAACAAATACTGTATAATCTTGATAATCCGATACGTTCAGTAATCCGGTTCACGTGTTTCAGATTATCCGCGTTTTTCTATTAACTTGCTTTTCAGATGGAATCAGTTTGAAATTAATTTAATCTATGGTATTATGGTACTATCGCCGATTCTAAAAGCTGTTTTTTTCTAATAGTAAAAAATATTAGAAAAAACTTACTTTATTTTGGCATCCTGTACTATTTACAAAAATCTTTTCCACGCATTTATTTATATAAAAGAAACAACACAAATATTTTTTTAATTCAACTGGAAACTAGCACATTTAAATAAATTTGAAAATATCCCCATTATTTCTCATTTTATATCTTTAAATAAAACACAATGAAAAATGTTGGATTAAGTTTTACTACCTGAAACAATAATTAGGTCCTTTATACAACCTCTCCACAATTTGTGATTAATATTTTTTCTAAAGGTGCTCCATTTTTTCTAGATGTATCATTAATTTTACAAATTGTCTCATTTCCTCTAATGACTTTACCAAAAACCAATCTTTTTCCATCCAATTCTGGCATTTCCTTAAACGTAATACTAAATTGGGAATTATTCATCGGAATTGGCGATCTTTCAACACGAACCATAGAAACAACTCCTAAAACATTAATTGTAAAATATACTTACTGTTTAAGAATCAATACATTAATACAGATAAATGTTATTTAAATATTATTTAAAAATATATTTGATTCATATTAAGAAATAGTTCCGGAAAATTGCAGAAACATCTAATTGTTATAATTGTATATTTGTACGAAATGTATAAATGCTAGCAAGTGGGATAGTATGATAAGCTCTAAAATCTGTTATTCAAGAACCTTTACACTGTTTAGGATATCCGATGGAAGACCATGAAAGCAGATCTACTATATTACGGTTCCCTTGATGGTTTTATCTAGATCCCAGATGAAAATAAAATGTCGCCGAAGTGTATGAACGAAGGCGTCAACGAAGTGTCTTTTGGAACATAAAAAATTTTTTCAGTGCAGTTTCGTTGAAATTTTTTATTGTGTTCTATTGTAAATTTTTTGTAGTGTTGACACTTGTGCTGCCCAACACTTCGTTTGCCTCGGAAAGATTTCTTTGCACTTCGATCAAATTTACTCCGTGGTAAATTATAGAACCTCAATTAGGATAATCCTGTAACCCTCGCAGTACGCAAGCTGAGACTCTACTATTCGTTTGCACTTTGCTCAATGTAGTATAGTGAGAAATCATCCCGGCTTTACTTCCCCTACTTCCTATTGGGAAAGGTTAAATCCTATAGGCTTTTTCAGAATTGGAATAGGAAACATCATATTTGAATAGGAAAAGTTAAGAAATTTCTGACAATCAGAAAATGCCTAATAGGATTATACAAATCTGAATAGGAAATAAAATGATGATCGTTAACCTATAGAATTTAAAGCTTTCCTATTAACACAACTGAATAGGATTATGATAATTTTAAAAGGAAGTTAGCGATTCTATAGGAAATGAAGAGTTTTTATAGGAAATGAAAGTAGAGATCTAAATAGGAAACCAAGTGAATCAATAGGATAATGCGAAAATTTATCTTTATTTCTAAATTTCGCAATGGGATTCTGCATTATTCTATAGGTTAGGCTTCACCAACGTCCAATAGGAGATGAATAGTTGTCAATAGGGAAATAAGACTTAGAAATTATTTTTATTTTATAATGATCCTCAATAGGATTTAGCATTATTCAATAGGATTGACTCCTCCAACATCCAATAGGAGATGAATAGTGTAGATCACACATGTACGTGTAGTTTTCCTAGAAGTGGTATTTGCATACCGTTTCATCTTTTGGCCAGGTAGATATTTGCTACAAAGCGGTCCCGGATTCTATTCCTGATTATTTTCCCTGTCCCAAATACTTCCGTACTAAATCTTTGAATCGTTGATCTGGCTGTCCCCATTGTGACACGATGCAATGAAGTCAGATTCAGCAGCAGCTCTATTGATGCTGATGGCTATGACCTCATTGCTCCCGTGATATAGACATATGCCAATCTTTGAATCCCTCATACTGCTTTTTCATAGAGACCAGCGAGGTTCTGTCTCTCCACGCTCCACGCAACTGCCTCGTAATAAGTGATTGCAGGTCTCATTATCACAGTGTACATCAAACTCAGGATTGTGGGGTTGGACAACGTTTTTTCTGTAAGGTTTTGACATATTCTAATGATTCTATGACTGCATATGCAGACTACAACACTAAAACCTAGAAACACCAGATTCAGATTTCGCACTTGTTAGAGAAATATTAGTTATCCTGACAAAATGCTTTTACATTTTCTTAATGCTTCCTATTTTTCCTTCAACGCATAAGTAATGATGTATAAATTGAATTTTGTAATAATATTATCGAGAATCAGGGCCCGCGAAAATTTTAATTAATTTTATCAGCGCGTAGAAGTGCAGCGATGACGGCATGCTTTTTGGGAACAATACAGTACGCTTGGCAATAAAACTAAAAAACTGAACAAAGCACTTGGTTTTCTACAATTTATGAATCGTGCCTTACATAGAGGAATAATATCACCGGACGAAGCAATGTTTGGACAAATGACAATAGTTTGTAAATACCGCTTAAATTATACCGCTGCCAAATACTGAGGAAGAACTGCCAATTACATTATGAAATAATGAAGAAAATATGGTTATTGAAGAATTTCAGAGTGAATAATAAAGAAGAAAATTTATATAACGACTGGACCATAATAAATGAAATTTAGTTCCTGAATAATTATCAATTGAAAATAATAATTAACATATGTTATTTACATATACCAAATAATATATGTAAAGTATTTAATGGAACTCGGATCATTTGATGTGTTATTTATGTCCAAAAGAGAAAATTAATCACGAAGAATGGGAAAACATTTAAATTCAAGCCGAAAGAATGAAGCACATTTCCTATTTATCTCATCCTGAAGCTACAGTGAGAATAACTGTACGAGTAAAGGTAACTTACGTTGAGCAAGAGTGGCCACGATCAATTCTAGCATCTATTATAAAGTGACCACATTTTCGTTGAGACAAAGCGGGACAAATGGGATGAAATGAGAATTAAAATTTAGTTATGAAAGCAGACCAATAATTCAAAAAAATATATTTTATTGTATGCATACATACATATACATGTATATATTATTATTTATTCGTTTAGCCCTCTAAGGTGCGCGTAGAACCATTACTTAGCACTGATCATCTTGTTCTTTTTATCTTCCCAAAACTTCCTCATCCTTTCGCTCTGGGCCTGTCTTCTTTCTTGCGTCCATGCGTTTTTTAGTTTCAAACTCTTAGCTGTTGGATTCTTTGATGTGAAGTTATGTGAATTTATTTCCTGCCTGTATTTAGTTCGCGTAGTTGCCAATGGGTCTATATTGATTACTGAGAGGTCATGTTTGGTGTCTACCATCCAGCGTACTTTGGACTGTCTGGTACCATTGATGATGTGGAAGATTTTCTTGGTCAAACGAGAGTCATCCATTCGTACTATATGACCGTAGAATTCCAGACGTCTTTTTCCGTGCAACTGAGGAGAATCGTTCTGTCAGGGAATACAGTTCTTGTGAGCTTTTACGCATCCAGATACCATCTTGTACCTTGGGTCCAAACATTTTTCTCAGTATCTGACGTTCTACTTTCTTAATTTCATTGATGGTTAACGATGAAGTCTCAATTGCATAGAGTGCTTCTGGAAGGATGACTGTATGGTAGTGACGGAGTTTTGCTTTGGTAGAAAGTGATTTCTTGTTGTACATATTTCAGGTGATTTATTGATAGGCCTTGCGTAACTTTTCTGCACGTGTTTTGTTAGCCATTCTTTACTTACCAGTGTTTCCAATTATTTCACCTAGGTACTTGAAGTGCTTAACTTGTGTGATGTTGCCATATTTGGTTGCAAGATGTGTCATATTTGAGCTCTTGGAGTCTATGTATTGCGTTTTCTCGTAAGAGATTTGAAGGCCGGTCCTGATGGCGATTTCATGAAGTTCCTTGATGGCGTGTTTGGCTTCTTCAATAGTCCGGGTGATTATTGCAAGGTCGTCAGCAAAAGCAGGGCACTTTATGTTGATTCGTTTGTCCTTTGTTCCCATATATACTCCAGGTACTTCATTCTCCCATATTTTGATTATCTTATCTAGTACCAGGTTGAAGAGGAGTGGGGACAATCCATCACCCTGTCTTACTCCGGTACTGATTTGTAAAGGCTCGGAGATTTCTCCCATGAATTTTACTTTAGATGTTGTGCCTGACAAAGTCTGTTCGATTAACATGGTTGTTTTACTATCCACACCGTATTCATGAAGTACAATGCCGAGCATAAAATTAGGGTCACTCCGTAATTTAAAGTTATTTTAAATTTTTTTAGTTTTTTACGTGTTTTTTCCGTTGTAACAGTCTACTAACTGATTGCTTGAATAAAACAAAAGATTTTTCTTTCAAAAAGTTTATTGAAAGTAATGAAAATGAACAATTTTAATTTTATGTGCTAAGTAATGAAAATGAACAAGTTCACTTTGATATGTTTTTGTTGAAATAAAAGAAAGTTTAAGGACAGAATAGCATTTGTTTCTGTGGTCTCATCTGTCTGTTTTAAATTGTTGTCATTGTTAGTATTTTGCAATGAGCATAAATCCCGTTGTTGCGGCACAGATTGTGTCGGCTTTAGAAGACGGTCGCGGTCAGCGCAAAACTGCGAGAAACGTTGGTGTAAGTCTCTAGAGTTTGCAACGAGTATGGCGGCGGTTCGAAGAGACTGGTCTGCTCACTCGAGGACCTTCTTCAGGCCGAGGCAAAACTCCAACAGCTAGGGATAACCGCTTTCTCGTTTCTAGTGCTTTGAAAAACCAAACGGTCATGGCAGTTTCCCTTCGAAATCATCTGCAAGAAGTGAGAAATGTAAACATAAGTGAGTGGGAAGTTAGGAGACAATTTATGCTGCTGGATTATCTTCCCGAACTAGAGCTACTGGACTGCCGCTTTCCCGTGCACACCGGATTGCGAGGTTGAATTTTGCACGAGAACACTTGACTTGGACAATAGCGAATTGGAGACGCGTATTGTTTTTCGATGAACCGCAATTCTGTCTTACGGGCTCAGATAGACATGTAAGAGTGTGGTGACGACAAGGCGAGAGATATGCTCAAGCGTGTATTGCCGAGCGACTACCATTTGGCGGAGGATCAATTATGGCATAGGGAGGCATATCTTTTGACACTCGCACGGAGTTAGTCTTTATCGAGAATGGGGCGTTGACTGTGCATAGGTATCTGGCAGAGGTTCTAGAAGACCATATTTTTCCATTCATTATTATTCTTGGAGACGACGCAACATTTATGCATGATAACGCACAGCCCCACACTGCTCGGATAGTTACTGAGTATCTTGACGAGTGTGAAATCACGCGATTTGTTTGGACAGCTCGCAGTCTAGATTTAAATCCAATTGACCATATTTGGTATGAGATGGGAAAACATTTACGAAGACATGTGCCGGCCCCCCGAAATTCTAGAGAGCTTCGCGACATACTGTTGCAAGAATGGGACAATCTTCCGCATAACTTGATCCAAAATCTGATCCAGAGCATGACACGTCGTTTGCAAGCTGTTGTCACTGTCAGAGGAGGGAATATTCGATACTGAAGTCCTTAAACTTTCTTTTGTTTCAACAAAAGCATATCAATGTAAAGTTGTTCATTTTCATTACTTAGCATATCAAATTAAAATTGTTCATTTTCATTACTTTCAATAAACTTTGAACAACAAAAACCTTTTGTTTTATTCAAGCAATCAATTAGTAAACTGTTACAACCGAAAAAACACGAAAAAAACTAAAAATTTCTAAAATAACTTCAAATTATGGAGTGACCCTAATTTTATGCTCGGCAGTGTATATTAAACAGTTATGCGGTCAATCGAGTCATAGGCTTTCTTGACAACTGTGCGGTTGGGCTGTCGATGTTGCAGTATTATTTTCAGGGTCCAGATTGGTTCCGCGCATGATCGGTGCGGTCGGAAACCTGCCTGATATTCACCGATCAGATGTTCTGTCTGTTCTTCCAGTTTTGTGAGGAGGGCACGTGAGAGAACTTTGTAGGTGATTGATAGAAGGGAAACGCCACGATAATTGTTTGGATCAGTCTTGCCGCCCTTTTTGTGTAGTGGGTGGATCAAAGCATTTTTCCAGTCCGCTGGTATGATGCCTTGCGTGATCTTGCGTGGTGGTTTCTTAAAGTGTGTGGACATTAGTTGTAGGTTAGCTATTCCACATATGTTGATTAGGCGATGTCCATTGGCATTTGTCTTTTTGTGTGCCGAGAAATTCCCAATGATGTGCTGGTGCTCCCTTTCTCTGCTGATTTGTGCATTGAAATCTCCGAGGAGGATCTTGATATGGTGTTGAGGGATCTTGTTGAGTGCCCGTTCTAGCTGTGACCAGAACTTCTCCACTTTGTTCTTGTCAGGGTCATGTGCGTCATGTTAACAGGAGCATGTGCGTTAATCAGTGTGTAGGCCTTGTTAGCGCTTTTAATTCTGAGTAGGGAAATTCGTTCCGAAGGTGATGAGAAATCTAGCACAGAGTTCTGGATACTGTTATGTACTAGAAATGCGGTTCCCAATATATGTAAATTACTGTTTCTTAGCTTGCCTGCAGGCTTTCCCTTGTAGATACGATATCCACAGAGTCAAAATCCAGAGTCAAAGTGATCACAATCACGAAATCGTGTTTCTTGTACTGCAAGTATAAGGATACAGAATTTATCGCAGGTGTCCGTTAGCGTCTTTAGTTTTCCTGTTTTGGTCAGCCTCTGTACGTTGAGAGTACCAATGAAGTGCTTACTCTTGGGTTTGAGGAGTTTTGGGAAGCTCCGACTCTTCCCTGCATGATGTCCTGGTCCCCCAGAATCCGAATAACCAGGTTTGCCTTCGCTCCTCATAGCTAGGACCTGAGGTAGTTGCATTGTAGCTTGTGTTTCCATCATGCCAAGTTCCTGGTTAATTTTAGCTGGTGGGCTTGAACCCACAAAAATGTATTTATTATTAATTATTGGTAAATATAAAAATATTTGTAAAAGACAATAATTTATTTGAACATTATGATTTTTAATTAATTTAAATTTTTTGTTTATAATAAAAAATAATGATATTTTTGATCGAGAGAATACTTTGCAATAGATTCGGATCATTTATTAAAATGTGAAATTTCTCACATGAATTGGTCGATTTTTTTTTCACGATTAATATAGCTTTTAAAGTTTCATGTTCAACTGCGCTATTTGTTCCTGGAAGGGAGAGCGCGTATTCTAGAATTTTCAAAATATTTTGATAAGGAATATTATTCTGTTTAAAATAAATTAATAACTCCGTCCATTTTTTGTCTGTTTCAACATTCGCAGACAACCAACATTTAATTTTTTAATCAATAACGTATCTTTTTACCAATAACACCTCA
The DNA here is from genome assembly GCA_944588485.1 of Phosphuga atrata. NCBI lineage: Eukaryota > Metazoa > Arthropoda > Insecta > Coleoptera > Silphidae > Phosphuga > Phosphuga atrata. The sequence goes on from OX155899.1 coordinate 34,479,348, forward strand.
TCAAAAAGATCATTTTCTGAAACATTATTTTTTGGAAAATGGTTACTAATTTATTCAAAAGATTTTTGGACAAATTCCCATAAAGTCTCTTTTTTAATATCACCCAATGAAAATTTCAGAACAAGGTGCCATTAAACGACCGGATTTTCTGAAAGAAATCAGAAATTTTTATAATAACTGCTTGAAATATCTTCAAGAATGGACAGTCCAATTCGAGGATATTAAAAATTTTCATTGGTTGACATTAAAAAAGGAGATTTTATGTGAAAATGTGTTATATAAATGCAGATATTTTCTAAAAAGCGGGACATTTTTAAAAATCGGCAGGACGTGGGACTGTCTTCCAAAAAGAACAGTTGGCGGGGACAGTCCCGCCAACAAAGGACTTGTGGTCACTTTAATCTATTATCAAGCGTCCAAAACTTCTGACGATTATTTCCAATTGGGGATAGGTATTGGAGCCAGAAGATTTCGTGCAAGCAAGACGTGCGCGTTAGTACGTAAATACCTATTATCCTAATATATTATTAGGGTTTTCTACCCGGGTACCCGGATCCGGATATATGAAATTTTTAGTACCCGGGTACTATTTCATTGTCAATAATTCATCAAAATTCTCGGAAAATTATTACTAAGTAACGCCTTAAAAATAATATTAGCAAATTTGCACTACAAACAATTAAAATAAGTTTTTTTACAAAAATTTAGTAAGCTTGAGGTTAGGTTTGGTTATGTCGCCATGTTTTGTTTTTATTTCGTTGGAGTTTTATTAAAATATTGTTCGGTGAACGGAGAGTAATTGAAAATATTATTAAAAAAAATATAAAATTTAGTGGAAAACCTATAAAATTAAACTAAACGATGGTTTACTTTTCGTAGGCAAAATGGATGGACCTGTTTCTGAAGTATGGAAATATTTAAAAAAAAATACAGAATAAGGAATCAGTGTGAATCAGAACAATGTTATGCCCAAAAATATTATCCTATAAAGGCTCTTCAACAAGTGTTTTATTAAAACATTTAGATAAAGTACATACAATAAAGATCGAAAAAACAGAACTTTACGTACGACAAAGAAGTGCCATCGACATTGTCTTCTCAATCTGAATCTGATGAAAGTACAAGCCTAGTTCCATAAACGACCGCGAATAACAAATTTTGGTACTTACGTATTAACGCCACCGCAGCGATATCTAGTCTGGATTTATCTACTCTAATAAAATCTAATCTAACCCTTATCCAATATTTTTTCTTATTTCGGATCAAGAGGTCGCGCTACCCTGCGATATGTGGTCTGGATTTATCTGCTCCGTTATAATCTAATCTAACCATCAATTTTGTTCAAATCTGTAGCTGCGGTGGCGTTAGTACCTAAATACCCAAATTTTTCGACCTTGTACTAAAATTTCCGAAATTGTTGCACCTTTGGTTGCACAAGACGGCATTTCCATTCGGGACATCACTCGGAGTAAATTCATACGAGAAGCTTTTCATCGACAGCTAAATCCACCGAAAAGCGAAGGCAGGACAATAGAACTAGTTCTAGAGTATTATGAACAATAAGAATCAAGTATGGTTAACAAGTTACAAACGATAATAAACTCTGATCGTAGATTCAGTGTAACTCTTGATGAATGGACAAGCTTAAAAAACCGTCGTTCCTTAAACATAAACTTGCATTCTGCTGACAGAACAGTATTCAACCTAGGGCTGGTTTCTATACCTGGAAAATGCGGCGCAGTTGAGGTGAGAGATATGGTACTTAAACATCTCGACAAATTCGGTTTGAAACTTGAACGCCACATTGTGGCTTGTACTCTGGATGGCGCAAAAGTTATGCAAAACCGGGTTATGCAAAAGTTTGGCAGGGAAATCCCAACATAGATGATGAGCTGCATAAATCACGCTGTGCACTTAGCTGTGACAGATGTCATATACAAAAGGAAAACTATTACAGAAGATGAAGACAAAACTTACGAGGATATTGAAGAACAATCAGTCCGGCTCAGTCAGTCGGAGCGAACAGTCGATGCTAGTCGACAGGCAGCTGTCAAGAAATTTATTTTAATAACTGAATTTTAAATAAAATAAGTGTAGTTAAATATTAATATTAGAGTGTTAAGTACTAAACACTTATAGTGTTAATTTCTTAGTTTCTTTACCTGGTGGAAAACCCTAGTGTCGGCAGTATGCCACGTGAATTAAGATCCAGCGCCGCTGATTGTGATAAGATTTTAGTCTCAAGTTCTGATTTCAAGGATGTAATCGCGGATAGAGTGAAGTCACGTGGAGCCTCTGCAACTAAAAATCTCACAACTGAACGCAGTAATAGAAGGGCTAGGCTAAATCCAACGAAAATTTATTAGTGGCCTTGTCAGCAGATAATGTTAGTAAAATGCCAGAGAATCAAAGGAGTGAGAATATCTCGCAAACGGAATCGTAGGGCAACGTAAAGTCGACGTCGATATCTGAAAAGAAAAAAATTGATACTAGTGAACAAAAAGAAATTTCAAAGGATTTGATAAAAACGTGAATTACTAATCCCCGAGAAATAAGGCCGGAGACTACCAAAACAACCGACTATAAGGAACTTTGGCAGACTCAAAAAAAAATTCAAGAAAACCGAGGCATTCTAACATTATAATAGGAACAAATCATGATAATGTGGAGGTAAGAGCTATAAATAAACAAGCCCACCTACACATCTCGAGGCTAGAACCTCAACTCGCTGAGGAAGATGTAATAAATTATCTAAAAGGAAAGAATTTAAAAAATGTTCAGTGCAAAAAACTTGTCTCAAAACACCCGGAACGTTACTCTTCTTTCAGAGTGACTATTCCGTTGGAAATGGAGGATATAAAGAAGCCGGAGGTGTGGCCACGTTACACACACGTTAACCGTTTTTTTTTCTGGAGTCTAGAAAGGAAGAACGACACGATATTAGCATAACTAGGGTAGTTTTAATCCACCAAAATACACAATCAATAGGAAATTCTATCGGGAGAATAGAGAATATGCTGAAAAAACACGATAAATGCATATTTCTGATTATAACAGAACACTGGAGGAATATGGATCAGCTATAATTAATAAAAGTAACAACTTCGTACTGGCGTCCCACTTCTGCCGAGAATCAGGTGAATACGGAGGCTCCGCTATTTACAGTAAGAAAGCACTTGGGTACAAACTAAGACGGGATATTAATGCAATTGCAGAAAAGCATATTTTTGAAATTTCAGCAATAGAAACACTATGAGCGATAAGGTTCTGGTTGTTGTAAGTATTTACAGAGCTCCACAGACGAACAAGAAGCTCTTTTTAAACAAAATACACGAACTACTTGAGCTGCTGGCCAAAGAAGACACCCAGTTTATCATAGCTAGCGACTATAATATTGATGTCTTAAAAAGGTCAGGTACTACTACCCAGTTTTGTCCTTGATCCAATCCTTTAACGCAGTACTAGTATCTAGGGAAATAAGCTATCCTGATTGTCTGAAGTGCATTGACAACGTTATTGTAAAAGCACATGTTTCATTCAGTGTCGTAACTAGGGACCATCACATATCTGACCATTATGCTCAAATACTAACCATGGAGTCGGCGGCTGAGGTTTCAACCCCTAACATTATTCTTACAAGACTTTTTAATGAAAGGAATAAGAACTTCCACGCAGAATTGATGCAGAAGGTGTGTTGGGATGATTTGTTCCAAATTTGTGACAGTGACATCGATGCGCAATGGGATCTGTTCATGGACATCTTCCGAGGGAATTTCGAAGAGGTATTCCCTCGAGTTCCTACCCCCACGAAACATAGGGATCAACGGGAGTATAACAACCCATTTTTGGCTCAGTTGGAGAAAAACCTGGAACTCCTTCAAACATTAGCAGCCTACAATCCGGATATTAAGTACAATAATCTAGGCAGAAAAAACATTAACTTATTGAAGACTGATAAAAAGGAGCGTTTCAAAAAACAAATACAACTATCATCAAACCGACAAAAAACCACATGGAGTATAATTAGGGAAATCACCGAGCTGAAGAAGAAAAACGATCTATATATAAACCACAACGAAGATCCGCTCACAAGTGTCTCAACTCTAAATGATTTCTTCGCCAACTTAGCTAAAAACCTTGTACACTTTAATAATAATATCCCGTAAGAAGATAATATTCCAGTGAATACTAAATCTATATTTCTAACCCCAATTAGTAAGGAGGAACTCGGTAACACAATCATGAACCTAAAAAGCAAAAACAGTGCGGGCCATGATGAAATCTCATCTCTAATTGTAAAAAACGTGCTCACCTATATTATCTCCCCGCTGCAGCATATCAAATCAAATTACTCAATGCAAACAAATTACTCTTGTTTACAAATCGGGCGATAGAGCGGCTATAGAGAATTACAGGCGGACAAATATGTTGTCGGTGTTTTCTAAAATTTTTGAAAAACTTATGTGTTCTAGATTACTTTACTTCTGTGAGAAGCAACAAATCATAAGCCATCAAAAACATGGCTTCATAAAAGGGAAGAATACGGATACGGCCTGCTACCAATTCATCAACGACGATAGGATTCCAGCTAGAAGCTCGAAATATTCCATACGGGATGTTAATGGACCTATCGAAAGCATACGACCTAGTGGATCACACCATTCTAGCGGATAAACTATCTAAATATGGTATCAGAGGGATCGCACTGGACTGGATTTAATCATTTTTGAGAAATAGAACACAAACCAGTTGTGGATATGTGTATTCAAACGCAAGAACAATCAATATGGGGATACCACGAGGCAGTACTATAGGACCACTGCTCTTCACATTATTTATTAATGACCTGCCCCGAATACCCATCATCCCGCAGCATACAATGGTAAATTATGCCTACGATACGACTGTGCTATTAATTAACAAGTCAGTAGAGGACATTAGTCCTCTGCTGATCTAGCAATGTCATTGATGACTGCATAGTTTGCTAATAATAAATTAGTATTAAACAAGAATAAAACCATCAATCCATCAATGAAAAAGTCAATTTTCTTCCAAACTAATAGAAGCACCACGAGTTACCCTCAAGAAATCCGAATGGGGAATGATGTAATAAATGTAGACCAATCAGTAAGACCAATCAGTAAGATGTAGACCAATCAGTAGATACTCTTTGGACTGTATATTGACAATACACTTGAGTGGTCGTCACAGGTCGACCATGTTACTAATAAACTGAACAGGGCAGTTTTTGCATTGCGCGTCCTACAGCGATACGTAGATGATCAAGTTCTGAGACTAGTGCACTTCTCCAACTTACAATCACATATAAAATTTGGAATCATCTTCTGGGGTAACAGCATTTACATTAGGAACGTGTTCAGGATACAGAAGCAAGCCCTCCGTATTCTAGAGAACCTAAAATACCGCGAATCATGCAAGGGTGTTTTAAAAGGGCGAATATTCTAACTGCTACAGGCATCTACATATATGAAAGTATCCTGTTCCTAGTCAAACACAGGCACTTATTTACAAGTTTTCACAAACCGAGTGAACGTCATACAAGGTACAACAAAGAATTATATAACATACTCTGGTGATGACTGAAAGGTGCCCACCATGCAGCAATATTAAACTTTATAACAAATTACCAGCATATATTAAGTATATAACAAACTTTATAAAGTGTAAAAAGGAACTGTACGGCTTAATTGTTGAGATAGAACCATATAATGTGGACGAGTATTATTTGAAAATTAACACCCGATAAACTGACTATTTCAATTCCTAAAATATTCCAGCATTATTTGTGTTGATATTATTTATTTTGATATTATTGTTGATATTATTATGGTGATATTATTTCTCATATTAATTATTTTCTCATATTAATTATCAGGCTATCACTTTGATTAGTCTTCTAGAATAATCTGTTGGACATATTCCATTTAGCATATTGTACTTGTAACATATACTTAAATAATGATTTCATTATTATATCAAAAGTATTTGATTTGATTTGAATGTGATGAGGATATTCTTCATGATAGCAAGAGTACATGAAGCTGTGACTACCCGCCCTGATATAACTCAGACAATACAAGATGTGCCCAAAATTGTAAAATTGTTTAGAAAGAGTCCGATGAATAACGTTTTAGTCTAACGTAGGGAATATGCATGAAATTTAAATTTGGTTCAAATATTTTTTTTCCGAATCTTTATTGACTGGACATATGAACTAAACCATTATTTTTGCAATTAAAATCTTTTTAGGGTTCCGTTGTTATCAACAAAGAACCCTTATAGTTCCGATATGTCCGTCCGTCCGTCCGTCCGCAGTTTAGCTCAGAGACTATTAGAAATATAAAGCTGTAATTTGGCATGGATATACAGATTAGTCACGCCGACAAAGTGGTAAAATAAAATCTTGAAATTTTTTTTTGTTAGGGTACCTTCTTTACCCTAAAGGAGTGGTTACGCTTTTTTTTCTCGTCTACGCCATGGTGTAGGGTATATCGTTGGATAGGTCTTTCAAAAATATTATAGGTTTGTGAAAATAATATTTCGATTAAGAGATCCGTTTGTGAAATATTAAGCTTTAAAGTGCTAATTTTTGTAAGAGTCAAGTGTGCCAGTTCTTCTGAATACTATCAAAAAAAAATCGGTACTCCTTTATCTGACGAACTTTAAGCAGCCCTCGATCAACGAGTCAAAGAAAGAAGAGATGTGCGTTTATTTTCTCTTGTCAAATATTTACATAATCTGGAAAGTCTTTCGTCGTGTATCGTATGCAATTATAAAATATGCCGAGGAACTTTTTGACCGTCTTTTTGCTGGCACAAATACTGAAGGTGGTGGAAATTTAGTTCAGCAAAACGATGACTCCGACGACGATTTGCCATTCAGTGACGTGGTTTCCAACAATGAATTAACCAATGAATATAATGAATATTTCAAAAATGGCTACATCATTTGAAGCAAAGTTAAAGAAAGCTATAAATACAGCCACTGCTTCTATTTCAGTGCCCATGATTGCGGGCACGAAGTTGAAGAGAGAATTTCAGGTACAAAAGTAGTCCTTTTATGTCTTTTATTTACCTGTTTTTATATTTGTAATTCATTACTTAAATTTTGTTTCACTTATTTGAGAAAAGTTACAAAGAAAAGGCCTCAAACTTTGGAGCTGCTTTATAAGGTTCTATTATCCGTGAAACCAACATCAACTGATAGTGAAAGAGCTTTTTCCACCGCCGGAAATTTTGTAACAAAAAGCAGAAACTCACGCTCTATTTAAAAATATTTTATAAAAAATATTTAATTTTAATTTTAAAGAATATTTTAAAAATCTCTATTTGAATATTTTTCTTTAAACTTAATTACTGCATTTTTAAGCAGTATTTATATTTTTTACTATGTTATAACTGTGTAAACAGTGAATTAAAAATATTTAAAAAACATGCATATCCCCTATTGGGCTGTTGAATAAAAAAAAATTATCGATTTTTTTTATGTATTACAAAAACCTTACTAAAAATAATTCGGATGTGCGATGAGAAAAAGTTTAAAAAAAATTCAATTAATCATAAACAATTTTAAAAGTCACAGGATACTGGATTCGGTCACCGACTTTACCTCTCCGAGTAGTCGTGTATCCATTCTCTATCTCAAATGCGCAAACAAGGGCTACAGTATAGTCAATGTACATGCCGCAATCAACCAGGACAACAGACGCAATCCAGACATAACTGATACATTCTGGGAAGACTTAGAAGATATTATATCTAAACTTTCAGAGAGGCACACCGTTATACTGCTTGGTGACTTCAATGCTCAATTGGGAAGAGAGAAAAATACAGAAACATAGTGGGCAATTATTCGGCGCATAAGCGAACCAACCACAATGGAGAACGATTAGTGGATCTGTGTAGGACTTTTGGGTTGGTCATGAAGTCTACAGCCTTCAAACGCTTGCCAAGGAAGCAGAAGACTTGGATTTCACCTAATACCCACCTGGGTGAATTCCAGATAGATCATGTGGCCATTTCGCGAAAATCTCAAAAGGAAATACTAAACGTGAAGGTACTAAGAAGCGCCAATCTGGACACAGACCACTACCTCTCAAAGATCAAAATAAGACTCCAGCCTAGAAACACTAGATTACACAGAACCTCCAAAATGGTAAGATTTGACGTCGAGCGACTCAAGAACAGTCAAGAACTAAGTCAAGGACTGAACAGCACAGACTTAACCAACTGGGACCAACTGAAGGAGACTTGTAAAGGCGGCCAATGAACTCGCCCCTCTCGCTAGAAGAAGGAAGCATCCGTGGTGGACTGAAGACTGTGACAATGCAATAGCCCAAAGACAGATAGCCTGGATGAAGTGGAATTCTAGAAAGACCATGAAAAATTTTCATAAATTTTTGGAACAAAGAAAGGTTACAGCCAAGATAATTCGAGGAACCAAACGAACCTTCACAGAAAACCAACTAACCCAAATCGAAGAGAGCTTTGCTAAAAATAATTCCAGAGATTTCTTTGGAACCTTTAAGCAGGCACTCACAAAATACGCTCCGCCAAGCGTCCACTTCAGAGACTCACAAGGCAAACTGGCTTATAACGACAAGTACAACTTCCACCTTTTAGCTATGTAGCTTTAAAAATCTACTCAACTGTGACCCACCCAGCGAAGACTTCGACAATATACAAACCACACCAAACCCGGACTCGCTTCCCCCTTCATTGGAAGAAGTTGGCCAGATCATTCAACTTCTTAAGAAAAAAAAGGCAGCTGGAGAGGACTCTATCGTTGCTGAACTGTAGAAAGGTGCTGGAAACAATGCCGTGCACAAGTTAACCGAGATCATCCAGGACATCTGGGAAATAAAGAACCGATTACCACCCGATTGGAAATCTGCTCTGATCCATCCGCTTCACAAAAAGGGAGATTTTACGGATCTAAACAACAACCGTGGAATTTCTCTCGTCCCGGTAACATACAAGATTCTCTCGAAGGCGTTACAAACAAGGGCAGAAAATCAGTTCGATAGTCAACTGGGAGAATACCAGGGGGGCTTCAGGAAGGCCCGATCCTGTGTTGAACAGATCCTCAATCTTAAAACTGTACTTGCATACTCAAAGATGAGAAACCGCAAGGTGGTCGTCACCTTTGTTGATTTTAGGAAGGCCTACGATTCCATTGATAGAGAAACGCTTAACAAAGTACTCCAGGAACTAGCACTAGACAACAAAACCCGCAGCCTAATCCTAGACACTTTGACCGACACCCATTCCAAGGTTAAATTTAGAGGCGAGATTTCAGAAACCTTCGAAATAAAAACTGGAGTGAGACAAGGAGATGGACTTTCCCCACTTCTCTTCAACTGTGTCCTTGAAAAGGTTATGACAGAAAGGCGCAAGGAACTAAACAATTTGGGTGCTCAGAGTGGTATCTACCTGGGACGTAAGAACGATGGACTGGTTGTAGATTGCCTGGCCTTTGCAGATGACATGGCACTGTTTGCTGATTCTCTTGAGATGGCAACAATGCAGGTAAACTGCATCAGAAAACAGGCTGCCAAAGTGGGTCTTCAAGTGTCGCTGGAGAACACAGAATTCTTCACTAACAACAGAGAAGCAAACAGAGAGATGTTACTAGAACAGGGAAACTTCAAGAGGACTGAGAAATTGAAGTATCTCGGCGAATGGATTGAACCCAACTTATCAGAAAGAGCATCATTATCCAAGACAGTCAGCAAGTTAGAACTAGCCTATCGGTTGACTAATAACACTTACAATAAGAAATGCCTGTCACGCAACCTGAAATTTAAGCACACATCAGTCTTACGACCAGAAGCTTTGTATGCCATGGAGGGTCTTTCCTTGAACCGAAAGGGTCTAGTAGAGCAATTGGAAATCGGAGAGAGGAGAATCCTCAGGAAGATCCTAGGCCCGGTGAAGGAAGATAGGGAATTCCGAAGACGGCAACTCTAAGCTCTACGAACATATTGAGATGCTCTCTGACTGTGCAAGGAAAAGAAAGGTAGCTGTCTATGGCCACGTTGCAAGATTGCCTCCAAACCGACTAACCAACCGTCTGTTCACCTTCTGGCAAAACAAGAAGCTTCGTACCATTTGGTTGACAGAGACCGAGAAGGATATTACAGAACTGGGAATAACATATCTCAAAAACAGACAGTCTGTGAGACACACCCTGAAGGAAGTCCGTGGATTTCAGGAAAAACCTCGAAGGAAAGGTACCCTCTGGACAGAAGAGAGGAAGGAGTTACACCGGCAGAAGATGCGACAATACTGGGCAAAGGTCAAAGCCCAACAGATGAACAAGCGTGGTCCAAACTAGGCCTATTCGATAGAAGAAGAAGAAGAATGCAAACTGTGTTTGCCTAAAGTTTCTACAATAAAGGCTCGCATGAAGAAAAAGTAAAAGCAGCGTCAACTCGTGGGGAAAAGAAAACCGTTCTGAGCCCTCTTTCCCTCTGCCAGAGCTGTGAATTTGAATTCTTCTGATGTTGGTGCAGATAGCATTAGCAGTAGAAGCAATTTGTTTTCACCTCAACCTGTTAAAAGATTACGCCAACAAATCGCTTCTATCGCTTGTAACAATTAAAACAATAAAATTAATCTATCTACTTGTTTTTGTTTTATTTACCAATGTATAATGTATCCCATCCCAAAAGGTACCAAAAGCAGTATACGTTTTGGATGGTTAACTTTTAACGGTTAACTTTAACTTGCGTTAAATTTTCGAAATTTTAACAATTAACGAAGCTAACTTTTTTATTAACGAGTTAACGATTAACGAAATTAACTTTTGGATTAACTGTGCCCACCTGTGGTTCTTCCCGTAATTTGTTGCGTTAATTCATTAACGTTTCCTTCTTTATCATTGCTTTTTTTGCTTACTATTGATTTTTACATTTTTTGATACCATTCTCAGCAAATCTGCTTCACTAATTTCTTTTTCCATCAATAAATTTCGAATGTGTTCTTTAGCCATATTATGAAAACTATCGATTTAGCCTCCTATCGATTTAGCAATTTTCAATCGTGTTAAAGCGAATTCGTGTTATAGGATACCGCATTATAAGATAGTTTACCCAAATATCTGAACGTGTTAGGGCGAATTTGTGTCATAGTATACCGTGTATATATAATTATATTTCTGCATTTTTACCATTTCTTAATACAAATAAAATATATCTGTGGTAGTTAATAACTTAATTTTGTTTCAACAGTTTATAAACAATAAATTCTCGTAATCTACACATTCCAATTATTTTTTTAATGATATTAAAAATTATATTATCTTACCTTGTTTGGTGTGTTTTAAATTGTTTTCTTCTTCTTGAAAGTTGTTACCAAAATAAGACATTCCACCCTTGCCGTTTCCGTATATAATATCACCCGATTCAAAATATTTATCTTTTACTGCTCTGTGAATTTTACAGTTTTTATATGATAACGTGTGTCCTCTGCAGAGTCTTAAAAAATTGTTTGAAGTAACAGGCGCATGGTCTTCATACAACTCGATTATTACACGGCCCAAATTTGTTTCAAACGCTCCGCTCACAATAGAAAATTCCAAAAAAACTCTAGAAAAAAGAATTAGAAAAAATTAGTATATATAAAATTCTCGGAGAAAATCGGTATCCCCTTATTTCATTTTTAAGTTACAATAAATATTATTATAATTATTCATATATTATTATTTATATAAATATATATATATATATATATATATATATATATATATATATATATATATATATATATATATATATACATACTTTTTTTTGTTAAACATACTTTTGAGATGGGATACATTGGTAAATAAAACAAAAACAAGTAGATAGATTAATTTGATAGATTAATTGTAATAATTAATTGATTTAATTATTACAAGCGACAGTAGCGACCCGCCCTGGTTTTGTACGGGTAGCAGAACATATGCTAGCAGAAGAAAAAGGCTTTTTATTGTATTATTCATCGTCTTGGATTGGTCCGAGTATTCTACGCAATATTTTCCTCTCAAAGATATATATTTTGTTGCCACTGGTGTGTGCCAAGTCCCAGGTTTTGTACCATATGTGCGTATTGGTTTGAAAATTGTTTTGTACATCCTTATTTTTGTGCTTCTGTGCACGTGTTTTGTTCGGAAGATATGTGCGAGAGCGAGAGCGAAAATGATCCGTTTGCCGCTGTGGTTCTGACTCTTATTTCTGCTTCTTCGCTTCCGTTGTTTTCTAGGGTCACCCGTAGATAGTGGAAGCTGCTGACTTGATCTAAGTTGTCTTGTGTTGTTATCGCCATTGCCGTTGTTCTTGCCTGCGTTGGCACTTTAGTCTTTGTTACGTTAATTTTCAGCCATATATGTCCCTGGCTGTTTCCTTCAGGAGGGTGTACGCTTTTTCTTCTGCGGCTTTGGTTCAGCTAATGATGTTGATGCCATCGGCGTATGCCGCTAGCTGAACAGTTTTGTTAGTGGGTAAGTTGTTTCTGCCGATACCGGATTTTCTGACTACCCGTTCTAGCGCCCGGTTGAAGAGGGTCGGTGCTAATCCATCTCCCTGCTTCAGTCCCTACGCGTATGTGAATTATTCAGTTAGTTGTCCTTGTACGCGCACTTTTGCCGTACACTTTTCCTTGTTCATGCGTACAAGTCTTGCTAGTTTCCCTGGTATGACGAGTTCCTTAAGAGTCGTGTACAACTTTGTGCGATTGCCCGAATCGTAAGCTTTTTTGAAGTCCACAAATAGGTTGTACACAGCATAGTGCATTTGTTTTACACAGTGCATTTGAACATTTGTTTTACGGTGAATAGTTGGTCAGTTGTGGACCTGCCCGGCCTGAACCCGAGTTGACGCTGCTTTTACTTTTTCTTCAAACTCTATATATCTGGATGCATGCGTCGTTTTCACATGTTGTTTAACCCGGCGAGCGGTAGGTTAAAGTATGTAACACAAGAGCGGATGTTTGGGTGTAACAAACTCTGATAGGATTAGTGTGACGAACAGTAACAAATTGTAAATTTTTTTCGTTCTTCAAGTGTGGTCTTGTCGTCGAATCGTAAGTAATTCTGAATAAGTTGTAATATCTTCAAGTCATGGTAGTCCTAAAAATTTCGATACCTGTTCCATCACTTCTCCATAAATCTTTCAAATTTAGATGATTCGATTTGAAACCCAGCCCCAAAAGATTCAAACAACAGACCAATAAAAGCTTTCAATTCTGATATTGTTATAACAGCAATCTCGTATTTCCTTTTGTCACTATTTTGATATGCTGCTCGACTCGAACACATATTTTAACGTTCGTGTGATTCATTATTACTTACAAAATGTCATGAGTAAAAACCAGTTTCCAACACTCAACAGCTGTCTTTGCATTTCGTCCAATAGTTTCCACGCCTTGTTTTTCTCCTACAATATTTTCTGACTTAGTACGTACATTATACCTTTACGGTAAAGTAGACCACTTTGTGCCATTCTTCCCCAACAAATATCTTCTGTTATCGTCGCTCTCATTTTCCTCCGATTCAACCTTCGACGTCCATCTCCTGCTATGTATCACTTTCACAGCTTCTTTGACTAACATTATCGATTTCGATTTCACTATCGTAATCGCCAGAAGAACCGACCTTGGCTTCGTCAAAAAGACTCAATATTCTATTTTGATTTGCTTCGTACGACATATTACCCTGACTGTCTTACCCTCACTAGTTTGATTTTCGGGGATGACCATATTTTTATCCTCCTTCACGTATGAGGAATTGCTCGTGGGGTATTGTTTCTATAATCTGATCTTAAAATATCCATTACTAAATTTATACATCGTTCGCGGGATTATAAAACAAACCCCATCGTAAAATACCCACTGTGGCATTTCCGAAATCTTTGTGGGATTTTTCTTAATCTTTAATCCACACTTGTGGTCGCTACAAATGCTAGTTCAAAATTTGTTACACGAAGCGTAATTGTGTAATTCACCCGCTGACACCTTTGACCGCGTCTAAATAATTCGCGGGGTGGCGGTCGGCTGTGCCCTGACAATCGGCACTTCCTTACTACTCTCCACGCAGCTACTCAGACTAACAACCTGTTATAACGATTAATCTCTAAAATATCGACAAATGTATCCTGGTCTGGATGGACTACACCCAACCTACCGCACGAAGGGTTAAGATTATTAAGACTAGACAAATGAGCCTTTATTGTACAAAGTTTAGGCAAACGCAGTTTGCATTCATAAATCAAGTTCTGTTCTCCAAGTTTTGATTGGAATATAAAGTAATCACTCAAGTGCGCCCAAGGATTTGATTCAGCTTCACTTTCAGAGCTTTGCATACTTTGAGTAGAAGTAGTAATGTTCATGATGTACACTTGTAAATGTTACACCATCAGTTATTTCCAGCAATAACCAACACAAACGAAAAAGATAAATAAATGAAGATCGATAAAATGTAAATGAAGTCGGTTAAAAATAATGCAAACTCTAAAAAAGCCCGGTTATAATAACTAATTTCACTCGCACGGAGCAAATAATCAACAGGGTCGCTTTATTTTTTTCGATTCTGTAGTTTCTCGGCTCTGGATTTTTGCTTTTTTGAGCAACAGCGCCGCGCCGCGCCACGGCGGTATGCCCGCGTGGCGCGTAATTCAAACAAAAAATGACATGTCAACAAACATCCAATGTAACGGACTAAAGTTAACGGAAGTTCAATTTAACGGAAGTTAGCAAGAGCGTCAACATTTTCTTGATTTAATTTCAGTTAAGCATTTTGTTAATTTCGTTAATTAACGGTTAACGGATATATATATATATATATATATATATATATATATATATATATATATATATATATATATATATATATATATATACATATATATATATATATATATATATACATATGTTACAGAAATTTACATGGGGAAAACGTATTTAGCGAGAACATTTAGATTAATTTTGGGATAAATTTTTGACAAATTTATTTGACATTTGTCAAACGATAAATTTGCATAGACACTGTGATAAGAGTGACCTTTCTGTTGGTTCGACGGATAAGTACCAGGCAACTAGGAAACAAGAGGGACGAACACCGAAACCCAGGTCGCGTCTGCAGTGGCATCCACCAGCAACCTGGTCAGCGTCTGTTCACCAGAGGTGCGGCTGCAAATACATGTCTACAAAGGCCTCAACAGCCAGTAGTACTAGAAGCCCTGTACCCAACCAGGCAAACTCAAACAAGCAACCATGGCAGTTCAACTAAAACTTTACTATACCCCAGGTGGTAACCAATCCACACGCCACAGGACGTCATCTAGGCAATCGGATTCTGGGGAGCCTAGAGTTAAATTGCTAAAGAGGAAATCGGAGTCCTGACTTCCCACATATATAGGCACACTCAACTTCAATACACTGATACAAGTAGGAAAATCATCACCTAACCACAGAACTCGAAGGACAGCACATCATGATAGCGGCTCTACACGAAACCAGGTATACAGACGATCTCACAATGGCAAAATTCAGGATCTTCAAAGGAAAAACTGGGAGACGAGTAGGCAGGGGCGGCATTCCTAGTCCACAAAGATTCAGTCAACTCAATCAAAGAAGTCACTCCAGTAAACGAAAGATTAATGACCATGAGAATTAAAACACAACAAGCACTATACCTTTATTAACACACACGCTCCTATAAACAAGGAAACCAAGACACACCCAGAAAGCACAGAGAAATTCTGGAACACGCTAGAAAAAACCCTGAGTAAAATTCACATAGATGATGTGAAAATTTTACAAAGGAGACTTCAATGCACAAATCGGCAGAGAAAAATATATCAGACACCGCAGGTGGATGCTCTGCACACCACAACACAAACTGCAACGGATTGAAACTAGTCGAATTCTGCAGACAATTCAACCTCAAAATTATGACCACCCACTTCAGAGGTAAACCAAACAAGAAAACGAGATGGCGATCACCAGTACAATCCTTAGGAGAATATCAAATCAATAACATAGCCATATCAAGAGAACATTACAGGACGATCTCAGATATTAAAGTCAGAAGAGGAGCCAACATTGACTCAGACCACTACCTCACACGTGCCAAAGTCAAATTTACTCCAAGAAAAAGACCACTACTCAAGCAGACACCACAAAAATTTGACATAGAGAAAATACACACATCCAACTTACAGGAACAATGGGAAGAAATCCCCACAGATAATTGGCCTGACTTCCAGAAGAAAATCACACAGACAACCAAATAGACAATCCCACTCAAAAGAAAGTTCAAACATCCCTGGTGGAACCAAGAATGCGAAGACGCGATGGAAGAACGCAAACTAGCACTCAAAAGATACGCGACTAAAAAATCAGATGAAACCTTAAAAGAGTTCCTGGAGATCAGAAAACGAGCGGCAAAAACAATCAGACAGATCAAACGCAGATACATCCACGAAAAATTAAACTCGATCGAACAGGATTTCCGCAATTATAACTCACACAACTTCTACAGAACATTTGCCAATAAAATTAAAGGCTATCAACCTCAAAATCTATGTTTCAGAAAACCAGACAAAACACTAGCACTGACCAACACGGAGAACTGCGAACTCCTAGCGCGATACTTTGACTCACTACTGAACTGCCCACCCCCACCAGAGAGATTCCAACACGAATGCAGAGAACCCACAACACCACCATCACCTCCCCCAACAACAGAAGAAATCAGAAGACACATCCAACGGCTAAAGAACAACAGAAACTCAGGTGAAGATGGCATAGTCGCAGAACTATTGAAAAACCTAGGCAAAAACGAACTCCAAGAACTCACAGAAATTATCCACGAAATCTGGAACACAGAAAAAGTACCCGCTGTCATTCATCCGCTCTTCAAGAAGGGAGACCGGACAGATGTGAACAACTACAGAGGGATCTCCCTTCTTCAAGCAACATACAAAATTTTCTCAGCATGCTTACAAGAACGAGTTCAGACACAACTTGAAGGCAAAATAGGCGAGTACCAAGCGGGCTTCAGGCCTCACAGATCTTGCGTAGAACAAATATTCAATCTCAAAAGCTGCCTAAGAATTAAAACACTCAGCAACAAACCCACGGTCTGCACATTTGTTGACTTCAAAAAGGCGTACGACTCAGTAGACCGGACATCACTCTTCAACACGCTAAACGAACTCGGACTGGACACAAAAACACTGAACCTAGTAAAGGCAACACTCACAGATACATACTCCAAAGTGAAAGTCATGGGAGAAATTTCAAGACCTTTCAAAATGGAGTCAGACAAGGTGACGGCCTCTCCCCACTCCTGTTCAACCTCATTTTGGACAAAGAAATTAGAGAATGGAACACAACACCCACCACTCTAGGCAGAAGCGGTATCACCTTTAAATGCCTAGCATTCGCAGATGACCTTGCAGTTCTAGCAGACACTGAGGAACAAGCGATCCAACAGGTAGAAGCCCTCAAAAAGTGCGCTGAAAAAGTTGGACTACAAATATCGTTCGAGAAAACTGAGTACATGTCAACAAACAAAAAAGACACACAACAATTACAGACGAAATACGGAACAATAAACAGAGTTACAAAATTCAAATACCTAGGAGAAATCATACAACATACAGGAATTGAGAAAGAAACTCAAAAGACAAGGATAGAGAAAGTAAGAAAAGGCTACGGCATGACTGCAAACATCTATAACAAGAAGAACCTTGACATCGAAACAAAAATCAGACATTACAATACAGTCATCAAACCCGCCATACTATACGCATCAGAAACTATAGCCTCGAATAAAGGTGACATGGAAGCCCTGAAGAAAGAAGAAAGGCGAATCATCAGAAAAATTATTGGACCAAAACTCACAGATGAAGAATATAGACTACAATCAATAGAAACCACGGAAAAACTGTCTAACATAGAGAACGACATCAGAAAACGCAGACTTAGATTCTACGGACACATCTCAAGACTCCCGCAGACCAGACTAATTAAACAGATGCTGAACTTCCTACAGAAACGTAAAGTCAGTACCACGTGGATGAAACAAGTAACACAAGACCTAGAAGCAGCAAACATCACAGATACTCAGGACAGAACGACTCTCAGACATCAAATACACCAGTGGGAAGTGAAGTAGGAGACCAAGAAAAAGACTGGAACCTCCTGGACCGAAGAAAGAAACAGGCACACTCACAAAAAATGCGGGAAATCTGGGCCAAAAAGAAGAAAAAGATTTGAAAACCATGAAAACTTAGCGCCATCCACTTTGGGTTTATATATATATATATATATATATATATATATATATATATATATATATATATATATATATATATATATATATATATTATATATATATATTTAGAATGGCCATTTTCCAACCTACTGGAAGGATTTCTTCTGTCCAAATTTGTTCTATTTGCTTCTTTAAAATTTAAAGCTTATAATTAATATTATTATTTGTTTTTCTTTCACGGGTTTTTCACGGTTACAAGCTTAGCAGGTCTACAGCTAGTGGCTTAGATGGCCTTTTATAACTCTGTGATGTTAAGAAATTTCCGTACAATGCGGAAAGTTTCCAGTATAACCGACTTTTGTAGGATGGTTCAAAGTTGTTCCTGTAGGACACTGGACTAGTTTTTAAAAGTACCTCATCAGATTCAGCGTCACCAATCCGGTGACTGAGATTACTATAGGGACCACTTTTGTAGAGGTAAGTATCTACTCCATTCTTCAACCTGAAATGTGAGTCCAACTCTACACGTCTACCTCTTTAACTATTTTATGTAGAGACGTCAATTTACTTTTTTTCTTTAAAGTAATGCCTGAGCATTTATATTTGGCTATTATGAAGTCGTTGTAAGCATAATAGTCCTTCCGTCTTTTCCCTATTCTGCGTGGTAAATACAATCGTTCCGTGCACGGGGGGAGGTGTAGCCTGGCTTTGGTTAATTCCACCCTGATCTTTCAGTTTAGATTTTCAAAGTCAGTGTCAGACCATTTTACTATTCAGAATAAATACGTAAGTGTTGGAATGGCCCCGGTGATAATCGCCTTAATTTTGTTCTTACCGTTCAGCTCTGTTTTTAAGAAATTCCTGACTTTATGCTATAATTTCTCTTCTAGGATATTTTTTACTTCTTTAGTGTTTTTAACCAGTCTTTGTTGCAAACCTAGGTATTTATACCTGGCATCATCAAGGTGCTGTATTATATTGGAGCATTTTAAGTTCTCGTAGTCGACATTTAAGCCGACATTTAATTTACTGTCAGCTTAACACATTTGTCTAGGCCGAACTTCATTAAAATATATTATTATTATATAGGAAACAAAACAGAACATATTTCATATTAAATACGCTTTATAAAACATAAGCAATATTTATATCTTACTTTAGCCTAGAAATCAAATTTCAAATCTTTATAGTTCTTTATGTTAATCTTATCGATCTTTTAGTCTTTTAGCATTTTATTTAGATATACGTTTTTATAAATCAGTTAATTTACCTATGTCTCGTAAATGTCGGAAGCTTTCCGTCACCAATTGAAGGACGTTGTTGTAAAATCTGATCAATGTTTTTACCAAAAATTGGTCGCAAAGGATATTTGCAAACATCTTTCATATGACGTCTGTGTGCAGCAAATGCAGTTAACTGCTCTTTCTTCTTATAAACAGGATCCTAAAATTTAGTAACGGATTATTAAAACTGCTTAAAATTAAGTTGTAAAAATTACAATTCGCATAATTCGATTAAAAATTTCCTTATTTTCTGCAACCACTACATTCATTTCGTTTACATGTTTCTTCCATTTTGAAGGATTCCTAACGTGTTGTGGTTTTGTCCAACAATCAATTGCACCCTTAAAATATAATTGATTATTTGTGAAACCATTTTATATTGGAAAAGTTTGTTCCCAAAATATATTCCGTTATTATAATAGAATATATAGAAAATTAATTAAAACACTTGTTTTATATAAAATATGAATCCTTTTAAGTAATTATTATTTAGTAAATAATATAAAATATACTTTTGTTCGATTAATAATGTTAATCCTTTGAATAAGATTATTATTTTCCTTTTCAACAAATTTTAACCTTTTAGCATCTTCTTGGAACTTTCTCAAATTTATATAATTATAAGGGTTCATTAATGGAGGCGTGCAGTCAACATAAGGTGCAGCCGTAAAAATCTAAAAACATCGGTAAACGTTTTGTATGAATTTGTCCATTTACTTACATTATATCTATGATTGTTGTAATTTTTCAAATCGAGTTCATTAAATTGCTGATGAACAGATCCTGGCAGATATCGTGGAATAACACACGGAACAAAAACTTTATTGTTTTTTTTGAATTTTCTTCGACCCATCGCGGATTTACTTCTGAAAAATTATGTTTTTTTCTTGACGTGAACTTGACATTAAATTCATTTGACACACAAAATTTACAATGAAAATAAAAACGCATTAAAACTCTTAATTTGAAAATGATTCAATTGAAATTTACGGTAACACAATGTCTTCACCAAGACATTCTACAAGTTCCACAAAATCAGAGTCAGCATCTCTTACATTTCATGGTTATAAAAGAAAGGAAAGACGCTCCTCCGCCTCTTCAAACTCTTCAAAAGTATTAGCCGATTTATACCGATCATATGATGGCCCTTCTGATCCCAACTGTGCAACGAAACAGTATAATCAATCAATTACCTCGAAGAGTTTAACACATAAACCAAAAAAGTGTAAACACTGCTCGAATTTGTCAAAACAATCTGTTAATAAAGATTGTGGGTGCCCTATACTTACTCCAGAGCAGAAAATTGCCGCTTTGGAATCTGCCCTTAACGAAGCATATGGAGGATTGAAAATTAAAGATGTCTTAATAAATCTGCAAAAGACTAAACTAGCGAAACTACATGAAATAGTTGAAACTAATGAAAAAGAAAATGAAAATTTAACTTATATTAATCAAAGGTTGGTCGACGATTTGAGCTATTTAAAAAATCTAATAAAGCAGGTAAAATGTAGTTTATTAAATAAAATTTGAGTAATTTTTATTTAGTGTTAAAGTATGAAGGTAAATATGGTAAAATCACCGACGAAGAATATGAATTTTACACAGCAGCGATTCCCACCAGTCTGGACACCGTCAAAGGTCTTTTATTAAACCAAAATGAAAAGTTGGAAAATATATTCAGAAGTCTGAGAAATGCAAAAGGGAGCACTGGAAATGAACTTTCGAAATCTTCAGATACACTTAACGAAACAGCTGCGATCAATGAAGCGCTTATGATAGAAATTGAAGATTTGAGATCTCAATTATATACACTTAGAGCTGCTGCGTTTGCTTCTAGAAAACTTATTGATGAAATTACCGATAAATCTGAAGCGTACGTCAACGCGATGCGTTCAAGCAATGCTAGTGATACTAGTGAAAAAGCACAAATTAGAATCTCTATCACCCCACAAATCCACGATGTTGAATCTGTCGAGGATAACCTATTAATTAAAAGTTACGAAAATTTTATTCACGAAAGTTCCGAAAAACTATGCCATCTCAAAGAGATCTTTACAAATGTATACGAGGGGTCTACAACAGATGGACTTGCAACAATTAAGTTTAAGGTAAATTATTTTAAATATGTAGTAATTTTACTATTTATTAGACTTTTTAATTTCCTTCCAAGGGTGTGAATTCCATGGTAGCAGAAACTATAATTGAAGTGGAAGATGAAGGAAGAGAAGAAAAAGACTTAGAAGAAAAAGAAGATGAACGGAAAAAAGAAGAAGAGTTAGAAGAAAAAAAAGAAACGCTAAAGGTAAAGGAAGAAGGGATAGATGAAAAGGAAGAAGGGATAAAGGAAAAAGAACGAGTAGAAGAAAAAGAAGAAGCGATTGAAGAAAAAGTTGAAGAGAAAATAGAAGAAAAGCAAGAAGAAATAGAAGAAAAGAAAGAGAAAGTGGAAAAAAAGAAAGAAGAAATAGAAGAAAAGAAAGAGGAAATAAAAGAAAAGAAGGAAGAATTAGAAGGAAAGAAAGAAGAAATAGAACAAAAGAAAGAAGAAAATAAAAAAGAAATAGAAGAAAAGAGAGAAGAAATAGAAGAAAATAAAGAAGAAATAAAAGAAAAAGATGCAAAAATAGGAGAAAAAGAAGAAGAGGAAAAAGCGGAAACAGTAGAAGAAAAAGCAGAAGCAATAGAAGAAAAAGTAGAAGAACAAATAAAAGTAAAAGAAGAAAAAATAAAAGAAAAAGAAAAAATAGAGGAAGTAATTTTAGAAGAAAAAGGAAAAATAGATGAAAAAGTAGAAAATAAAAAAGAAAACACTGGAAAAGAAGAAGAGAAGGAGGGACAAAAAGAAACAAAGGAAGAAAAAAACGAAACAAAGGAAGAAAAGAAACAAGAAAATAAAACAATAGAAGAAAAAGACCAAAGTGAAATAAAAGTAAAAGAAGAAGAATCGATCAATGCTTTTGCTGCAAAGATTAAGTCTATTGAAAAAGTCCCCAGTAAAGTGAATGCTTATAAGTTAACCATCAATAACCCCAAACGTCCCCCAAGTCGTACTAGAACTAATAACGAAATTGAAAATATAAAATCTCGAATGCTTTCCGAAATCGAAAATATGAAACAAATGTCGGATAAACTTTCCGAGTCACTGGAAAAAGAACGGAAGGATTGGGCCAGAAAACAACGAGAATATGACAACATTAAACAGGATTACGAAGTAGTCCAAAGAGAGCGAAATCAAAGTGTCGCGTTTAATATGCACTTGACTAAAGAAAATGATGATTTAAATACAAGAATCGAAAAAACGAGTTCGCGGTTTGTCGAGGAAATTACTGAATATCAAGATAACCTTGAAGAAGCTAATGATATTATTGAAAATTTACACGAGCAGTTGACTTCGTGTAGAACGAATGCAACTATTGAAATTCGAAATTTAAATGCTTTATTGTTAGAAAAAGTTGAGAGACTTGAAGAAATAGAAATAGATTATTCGAACTGTAAAGATGAATGTTTTGCAAAAGAAGCCCAAATGCAAACGTTGGTAGATTTTCCAGTTAAGTACAAAAAGCTTGAGGGTGAGGTAGAAGTGCTCAATGATCGATGTAGCGATTTATCAGGAGAACTTGAAGTACTTTCACATACTTTAGAGGACGCAGTAAAACAACGTGACCTCCTCCAATGTAAATTAGATGAAATTATGTGTGATTATGACAAAGATAAAGCTGAATTACATGATGTAACTGTACTTAAAGAATCTTTAATAGCAAAAGTTGAAAATTTTGAGCAGAAAGTTGCAAACTTAACGTCATTAAATGAGACTTTAAAAAAAAGTTATGATAAAAGTGTTGAAGAAATTCAAAAAATTAAATATGACGCAGTGGCTGATATGAATATGTTAAAAGAGGAAATTGATGTTTTGAAAGATACTCATAAAGAAGCATATCGTAAGTTGCAGGATGCGAATGGTGTATTGGAAGCCACTGTAACTGAAACAACTGAGAAACTTGAAAGTATCCAAAGAGTTGAAAATATTGCTAATGACATTAATAGAAATGAAAAAATTAACAAAAACAGAAAAATTGAAAGAAAAGGAAAGAATGAAAAAAAAGAGAAGTCTGAAAAAAAAGTAAAACATGAGAAACACGATGATGACATGAGAAACACTGTCACGATGAGACAGACTGAAAATGAAAATATTGATATTAAGTGTCTTCCTGAATATACCAGCGACAGAGTACAAAAAACTGATTTAGAAAAGATAATGAGGGATTGCACTAATTATAGAAATAAATTAGACTCTATTAGTTTGAAGATTGATAAACATGTTAAGGAACATGCTTTGTATAAATACGAGACTGAGCAGAAATTAAAACAGTTGTTACTGGAAAATAAATTTTTGTATCAAAAAATTGAAAAAGAGGCTTGTCCCCTTTTGATTTTCAAAAGCTGTGGGACCGATGTCCATTTACAAATCACAGAACTGCAAAAGTTTATTCAATCTGCTGGTGTACACATTCAGGAAGTCGATATGGCTAAGATGAAAGCTGTAGAAACATTAGAAAAGTTAAAATTTACCAAGAGCAGTGAGTGTCATTATATTTGTAATTATGACACTGTTAATGCTTCAACTAGTTTAGAAAAAAATGGGCATGTCAATATGTTTAACAAACTAGAGTAAGTACACGAAGTTTTTAATCGAAATTATTGTACAAAATTAAATTATTGTAATTTTTAGAATACGACACATTAGATCTAACCAGGAATTGGGCCAGAAAGTTCAAGAAATACGAGAAAGGAAAAATGCGGCATTGGCTAAACAATTAAATCAAGGTATAAAATATTTTAAATTTATCCTATTACTAAATAAAGTATTTTTGTAGAAATAATAGATATAAAAAAGGAGATGAAACGAGACGTTGCAAATAACATAAATACAAAAATTATAAGCGAATGTTCTTGTACAGAAAAAAAGAGGAAACAGTGATTTTTCTGTAATAGTAGTTTCAATTTTAGGTTTCAATAGATTTAAAATAAAGATTAATATTTGATTTTTTTTATATTAAAGTTTAATGTTATATAAAGATAATTATTTATTTATTTGTACACAAAATTAACAATTTTAAGAATATAACAAGTTTAAAGACTGAATTAGGTAAATACAACTATATAATATATAAAGAAGTACAAGATGTACATTGTGTACGGGATTAGCACCTAAGTGACTTAACACTTGTGTTGTGCTGCAAAGCAAAATTAATTACTCTAATTTTATATTTCAGTACTGAAAGTAATGGTACAAAATTGTGATATAACACCTGTTAGTTTATCTATTGTTGTTCTAATATTGTGATAAATTTTAAATAATTTTCAAAGATGATTTTTTTTGATTCTCGCGAAAAGGTTTTATAATTTTTTATATGTTTTATTTTTAACGGTAGGATATTGCAAATTTTGGGTAACGTGTAAGTTAAAAAACGATGACAAACATTTTTGTTGAGTCTTGGAGTGTTTAGTAATTCTTTTGTTTTGCTTCTAGTAGCATAAACTGTGGGAGAAGAATTTTGTAGTATTTTATTTTTGAATGCGTACATACATACACTATGAAAATATAATGTTCGGATATTACCAATTTGTTCAGTATATATAAGGTTAGTATGAAAAGATCTTTTGTTTTACAAAATTATTTTCAGTATATAGTTTTGTATTGTGTTCAGTTTTTGCAAAGAATTTTTATACATTGCACCCCACATCAGAATACCGTAACGAAAAAGTGATTCAACCAGAGATTTATAAATCAATATGAGAAGATTTTTTGTTAAAAACTGTCGTAGTTGGTAAAATTTATATATTAATTCTATCCTCACCTTTTTTGTTAGATAATTAATACGATTGTCCCATCTTAAATTTTGGTCGATAATTATGCCTAAATATTTGACCTCCTTTATTTCTTTAATTTTCGCTTTCATATCTGGGACTTTAATACTGCAAAAATTTGTTATAATTATTTATTATTGTCTGTTTGTTTTTGTTATAGAGAAGGCTAGATAGTGCTAGATGTCTTACTAACATTAAGCGAAAGACGATATTTACACATCCATTTATTAATTGTTTTCATGGTTGACTGGACATAATTTTTTGTTTCCGACCATGTATTTCCACTGAAAAATCCAAATTCCAATTAAAAACCACTGTATCATCAGCGTAAGATATAATTCTCGCCTTTACTTTTAACTCGAGTTATGAATTTATATATGTTTGAAAAAGTATTAGACCTAGTACAGTTACTTGGGGGATTTTTATAATTTTAGTGTCACTTACTGTATCATTTATTTTCACGCATTGTTCCCGATCATTAAGTAACTGCGAAAGACATCTAATACTGCACCATAACGCTAACGTATACCATAACGCTCCAATATGTTCATAAGTATTGTATGATCTACTTATTAGTATTTTATTATACATTAGTATTACATTACTGTAACTACTTATTTTAGTTTAGATTTAAACGACGTCTTTAATGTTCGTTTCTTTCAAAAAATTATTGATCCCATCAATTTGTTTGATTATATATGAAGAGGAGAACCCAGTAGTAGAGATTTTTTTTAATTTATTTGTATTTGCTGAATAACATTTGGATCCATGGGCTCGCTGTCCATGTGTTGTCGTATTTGGAGGCATGTAGAGGACTTGAATTTGTTGGTCTTTCAAGTAAAGTTCCTCTTCTATAGGATGCCCAGGAGCGTTATTCTCCTTAGCTTCCTCCAGAATAAACCACTTTCATCTGCGTTGTAAACCTGTTCTGGTAAGGAACCAAATTCGTAGATTTTTAATTCCAATTTCGTCTGAAATTGATCAACGGCCTGTATTATAATATAATGATATAATTTGTATTATAAACAACTATTATTAATATGTTTTATATTTACAATGTTATTTAATATGACTTAACACTAATGTATATCTCGTATATCTCGTTGATCAGGGCTACCACCTCTTGGAGGGAAACCCGACGCATGAGTAGCTTGGGCGTTCCATTACATCCCCTTTTTTCAGCGGTAACGCAACGGTACCTTAATGACACGACCGCTAATAGTCGTACTCAGGGTTGGTTCGGTCGCATCTGTAACTGGATGGCTGGCAGGCGACGATGGTGTCGTGATCGGCATCGGTATTGGCTGAGCAGTCGCTGACTCAGTGTTGACTGGGTTCTCCTGAAAACCTGTAGAGGGATGCTCATTGTCTGACGAGTTCGATGGTCCGGTTCCAGCGCTAGCGACATGTTTAAGATGCCAAGAATTTCTGCGATAAGTTGCTCCCTCATTAGTTTTGACATTGTAGGATCTCGGTGCTCCCCGTTCTCTGTTTATCACCTTGGCTGGAATCCAATTTTTGTGATCTTTTGGTAGTAGTATATCTTCTCCTATTATAAATTGTTCATTTTCCTTTTCTTTCTCTTTTATTGTTTTCAAATTCTTAGTAACATTTCCTATAATTTTAAGTGTAAATAACTTCTCGTTGGTAGGTAATAAAGTATTGGTTCTTTTATTCATTAGTCGTTGACATGGTGATCATAGGTCGAGTCTGGGCGTATTTCTGTGGTGTAGCAGAGCTAAGTAAATATCTGAGCTATTTTCTGAACATTTTTTGAGTAGATTTTTGCTTCCTGTACATATCTCTCAGCAAAACCATTGGATCTGGCAAAATGTGGACTTGAAATTCGGTGTTCGAACTGCCATTGTTTAGTAAATTCTTTGAATTCATGACTGCTATTCATGTCTCCAACTGTTTGAAGTGTGTCTGGTATTCCAAATGTAGCAAACCATGCTTTCAAGACTTTGATAATAGTGGTGCTATTTGTCACATCCACTTGTTTGAAGTCAAAAAATTCTGAGTAAGCATCTGCTATTGAAATAAATGAAAATGGAATAAATCAGATGCGACAATGCTCCAAGATCTTTTAGGTGGTCTCTGCTGTATCAAAAGCTCCATTGGATTATCTTTCTAAATTTTATTACAGGTTTTGCAAATTCTTACATATTCTGTAATGTCTTTTGTCATTCCAGGCCAGAAAACGTTGTCTCTAGCAAATTGTAGCGTTCCTTGTACACCATTGTGACTCAGATGGCAGTGCTTCTTTATTAACGGTACCATTGATGGTGGAATTAATACTCTGTCGCTTTTGAAAATCAGATTATTAATGACGCTCAGTGTTTCTCTATATGTCCAATATTTTTTAAGTTATCTTTGACTTCTTCAATTTTGTCAGGCCATCCTTTTAAAATTATTTCCTTTAGTTCTTTTAATTCATTGCTATTTTCTGTATATCTTTTCAAGTCTTCTTTACGTGATTTGGTGAATGGAACAACGGCACATATCTGAAGCATTCCATTGTGCATTTCTTCGCAGCTTAGATTCTGTCAGTCTCTACTTAGTGCATCGGCGACGTACATCGCTGAGCCTTTTCTATTAATGATTTTAGGGTTATGTTTGATATAACATTCTTTGTAATCTGGGCGGCGCTTCCGCGAGGGACTTCTTAAATATTGTTTATGGTCAGATTCGATGGTAAGATTTTTACAACCCCAAATGTAACTGTGAAATTTTTTACAAGCTACCAATATGGCATTTGCTTCTTTTTCCAGTTGACTGTATCCTATTTCTGTGGTAGTAAAAGACTTGGCGCAGTAGGCATTAGGTTTTCCTTTTAGAATCAATACTCCACCGCAGGCATAACTACTTGCGTCCACTGAAAGTAGTATAGCCTCTTTTGGATTATAATATCCCAAAACGGGAGGCTTTTTCAGTAACTCTTTCAAATTTAAAAAAAGCCTCCTCTTGCTCGTTGTCCCAATACCATTCTGTGTCTTTTTTCAGGAATACTCTTAATGGTCTAGTTACATCAGCCATGTTTTTCATGAATTTTGAGAGGTACGTTACTAACCAAAGGAATCTTTTACATTTTCAGTTGTTTTACATTTTCAGGTCTCTTTATTTTATTTATCGTTTCCAATTTTTCTGGGTCTGGCTTCAATCCTTTGTTGGTCACAATATGTCCTAAGAATTTAACTTCTTGTTCACTGAATATACATTTTTCTTTATTTAGTTTTAACCCTGAATTTCGAAATGTTTCAGCATGCATAAGTATATCATCCATTGATATCTCTGTGTTTTCTATGTCCGTGAGGAGTGAGCTCATGACTTGTTGAAACACTTCAGGTGCAGATGCTAAACCAAATGGCATTCTCAGGCAAGAGTATCTTCCAAATGCCGTGCTGCATGTTAAATATTCTGATGTTCTTTTTGTGACTCTAAGCTGCCAAAACCTCTTTTGCAATCTAATAAAGTGAACCATTTTGATCAGTGTATTCTTGAAGTTATTTCTTCAACTGTGTTTAGAGGGTAGTGCCTTCTTCTTAGGTTTTTATTTATATCTGATGGATCTAAGCACAATCGTATTTTTCCATTTTTTCATACTACTAATATAGGTGAGACTGCTGGTTTTGGTTCTGTGACTGCTTTTATTATTTTTTGTTCGACCATACTCTCCAATTCTTTTTTTACTTGATCTCTGATTATATGTGGTACCTTTCTTGGTGGGCATATCGGCAGCAGAGGGTTTATCTATCAGGTCTATATCGTATTTATTGTTTCAGGCATCCAATTCCATCAAAAAGTTCTTCGTTTTTCTTTGACAATTCTTCCACTCGTCTCACTAAGTTGAGGTTTACACAGCTTGTTTTACCGAGTATTGGTGTAACTTACTTCTCTACTATTATGTAATTGACGGCTAACTTTTTATTTTTTATGTGTGTTTCGATCCATGCCTCTCCTAACACAGGCATTTTGAGGTTAGAAAATGACATCAAATACCTGGTAGTGGACTGCTCTATGTAGGCTCTAATTTTCTCTGCTATACTTTTACTTAATACGTTGCATTGGCTACCTGAATCAAGTTTAAATTTTACCTGAATTCCTGACAAGCTGTCTTAAACCAGTCCTTTTCGTGACCTGTGTCCTTTCCGATTTCACAGACATAGTAATCTGCATCACTTATTTCCTTTTCTTCTTCCAGTGTTTGCAGTGTCACTTTCTATGCCAATTACTATTTTATCCCGAATTACGCTGTCTTCAAGAATTCCATAACCACAATTTTTAACTTTGGTTTTGAGATTAGTATGAAATTCATCAAAATATTGTCCGCTTTCTTGGGTCATGAGGTTGAACATATATCTTTCATAGGTTTCAATAATTCTCAGTGTAAAGTAGTTTGTAAACTTACTTTAATAATTTCGAGTGATTGGGACTCAGTTACAGATAAGTTAATAGTATTAAAGATGACAGCAGCGTCTGGACCAATACTTGTCATGAAAATTGCAACCTGTACCTCTACCTCTTTTTGCTTAAGTTAGTTGCAACGGCGTACCACTCCCATTGTTGTAGACACAGTTTCCATGCTTCTGCTATGTTTTCTATCGTTTTAACGAAATATTTCAGCGGTTTTATATTTGCACTATCTTCCGACATTTTAACTTGGTTTCGGCACCATGTATTATAATATAATAATATAATCTGTATTATAAACAACTTTTATTAATATGTTTTATATTTACAATGTTATTTAATATGACTTAACACTAATGTATATCTAATAATAATGGAGAACGTCTCGTTGATCAGGGCTACCAACTCTTGGAGGGAAACCCGACGCATGAGCAGCTTGGGCGTTCCATTACATACTTTACACCGAGAATTAAAGAAACCTATGAAAGATATATGTTCAACCTCAAGATAGAAACGGTTAGTGTAAGGCTGCCAACTTTTGGATAACTGAATGCGGGACATTTTTTTAGGATCAAAAAAAAAATTCCTACCTACCATTTTTATCTGTGTATCGTAACCGCCCCACGTCGCGCCATTTTAGTGGAAAATCTCACTTTGAATAGAATTAATTTATGTTGGTGTCTTTTTTTTTAAATAATACTTAGACTATCTTAGATCATACTGAATACATTTAAACTTTCAACTATGTGTGTATTTTGAATTTGTTTTAAATAAGTCACTATGCCCCAGTTCACAGTTCACCTTGTTTCATATTCAACACCCTCACTTTTTACATTACAATTATCATACAATTCATAAAAAAAAGAAAAAGACGAAAATATTAATGTTTTATCATATTAATAATAATAACGATAATTTTATTACACATTAGAAAAATACAAGTCATAAAAAAAGGAAAAGAGGAAAATAATAATGTTTTATCATAATAATATTAAGATTATATTCAATTATATGTCACTGTCTTTTAAAATCATATTTTGCACACTGTGAATTTTCTTCAGTAGTTCAGAGTCAGAATTCAAAATTTCATGAAAGTCCTCACATTTTCCCATATTAAATTTTACTTGCAACATTGCATGAAAAGTCTCAATTTTAAGCGCCGTTTTTTCAGTCGTCCGCATTGCATTTACAAGGGAGAATACTCGCTCAATAGGTCCATTTGTTCCAGGTAGACAAAACACATACTGAATGAGTAGTAAAAGGTTACTATATGGAATTGAATTATTATCAAAATGTTCAAAAATTTCTTGCCATCTTTTCACTGTGTCGTAGCTATCTTCGCTCCACTTTGACAACATTGCATTAGTTAAAAAAGATTTTAAAGTATGCACTTCATCAAACATTTCATCTTCATTAATTTGATTTTTGGCTTGAACTCTTTCCTTGTATAGTTGTAAAGTAATTACAATATCATCCCATGTAACAGGTTAATTTAAACGAATTCAAGTTATTTTTTGAAAATTGTCATATTGGTGGCTATATTTATCTAAATTTCTCACGTGTTCCATGAAGTAATTTCTGTTGAAAAGACCATCTTCTTCTAGTTTGGATAAGTGTAGCTTTATAATGATGGGTATAAAATTTTCTAGCAATCTACTTTCCAATTTTTCTTTTAATTCAAAATATATATCCGACACTTCAGCAAAACTAATATTGTCACATTCCATCTTTTTTACTGTGTTGTGGAAAATAGATGCTTGATTATGGACAAATTTCAGCCATAACTCAGAGCATTCATCGGAAAAAAAAATTGTAATACAATAGGAACTTTTTCTTGTGACAAAAAGTACGACTTCAGTGGATTGTACATCTGTACAATTCGTTCCACCGCAGGCAATAAAGCGAGCCATCGCGTTTTGCTGTATCCCAAGATTTTTTTATACTGGATTTCGGCGTCTTCGCAAAAATCTTTTAGTTCTTCCACACGTACCGTGTATATATAAAAGTATGAATATACTTTAATGACAATGTTTTCAACGTCAATCGGTAAGAGATCGACCGCTGTCTGTATGGCATTATGTACAATATGCGCTGCGCAACCGACTCCGACAATCGGTCCCTTTAAATTTTCCTGCAGCTTGTAAAATACGTTGCCGCGTCCTGCACGGGTAACACAACCAAAATTCGTATTGGTATTATCAGCACAAAAGCCGACGATTTTGTCTGTTATATTATGTTTGTTTAAAATTTCTAGAATAGAATTCTGTATCATATCTGAAGTTTCACCCGGTAAACTCACAAAATCTATTAATTTTATATTAACACCTGTTTTTGGATGAAAATATCTTACCAAAGTGGGGAATACTTTTATATCTTTATGGTTAGAAGCGTCCGAAAATATAGAAATAAATGGCACAACCTCCAATTCCTTATTGATATAATCGAGACTCCATGGTGCAATAACATTTTTTATAATCGCTTCACATTTTGTTCTTCCACACGAAAATTTCTTCTCAAAAGCTTTTTGAATTACCTTTGAGGTACACTCCATGGAGTTAAAACTGTGATTATGACGTACCGTGTGAAAGGCCCACAAACCTTCTGATTTTGCGAGATCTGATTCCTTTTCACCAAATTTATCATGACGAAAATAATTAGTCAAAGGTGTAGATGTAGAAGCAATATTTATTGCTTTTTTGTGTTTTTATGATGACAAATGTCGTATAATAACGTTTTTACCCCCGTGTGCGATTGAAAAATACCCCATACATTTATTGCAATAAACATCCGACTTTGCCACACCCTTTTGTAAAAAGGGATATTGTTTACGTATGTCATCATTAAATTTACAGGATCGTTTTGTCGGCGGCATGGTATATGTTAAGGGCAACAGAAATTAATATTAGTTTAACCACACAGTTTTAACAACACTAATATTCCAACTTACACAACAAATTGACAACCCTAATGCACAGACACTGACAGACTATTCTTCAAAACTTTTTTCACATGAAAATAATTTTTTTTTATTTGAATGTCGAAAACATTTACTGTTTTTACAGTTGAAAGCGTACTGAGATTTTACGTTCAGTGTACGCAGCACGTGCTGTTCACGAAGTGCGAGAGCCGGCGCTCGGGTTTCTTCGTGTTCTTCGCCAGTCGCAGTCGCTGCATATAAATTCCACCTTCTCGCTCCCCGCAAAGCCGTGGTCGCTCTGAATTTAGGCTCACTTCGGTATTAAATTAGAATAAGTGCAATATTTCTGAATGCGGGACAATTATTAAGTTTCCGGGACGAATTTAGGTATCAATAGTAAAGCGGGACATGGGTCGCTAATCCGGGACTGTCCCGCCTAATCCGGGACGGTTGGCAGCCTTAGGTTAGTGAAACATGACGTGATAATGTTTCTCCTGTGACAGTTAAGAAACGAATCTCAAATCTTTTTTTTTAAATTCATCAAGCCAGCCATTGCTAGCTCGAAAATCATCTTTCTTGGTTATTTTTTTCGTAAAATTGTGTGCCTTTTCACGGAGGATATCTCCCGATAATGGCGAATGGTATAAACCAAGTAAATAAAGCATTTTCCATTTCAGGACCTATTTTAACTGTCTTTCTTTCCTTCAAGTCCCCCTCAGCAATCCTGATGAATTGGAGGGTTTTCTCGCGGTTGACTTTGATGCCGTAGATCAGTGGTGCGCAAACCGTGGTTCGCGACCCCTCGACGGGTCGCTAGAGAAATTTTCTGGGTCGCCTAATTCAAAGAAATTTATTTACCAGTAAAATAATGAAATTAAATTCTATTATTTATAACATAGAATATTATATTTTTTACGAAAACAATTTTCTGTATTAATACCTAATCGGAGCCGTACCAATGCAAAGTAGACATTTATAAATTAAATTAACCCGATCTACTTATCTGTTACTCGATTTATTTTAAATTATGAACCACAAATTTATGAAAATCCTACAATTATTATATAACTATTTTAAAACCTTGTTCCTAAACCTGATGTGATGCCAATAATTTTTTTTAATAAGTAATAATAAGTATCGTAGCAGGCAGTCCTTGAATTAAGGCACACCAATGCGTCAGTGCGTTGCGGTTCGTTGCCATACGTGCGAGAGCGGAAAATTATGTACTGCACACACTACTGCGTTGAATGGATTGCGTATTTAGTTAATCTTTTTAAATTATTATTTTATAAGGAAATCTTGTAAGTTATTTCGATCGAATATGTTGTATCTATTTGTGTCTTTATATTATGTAATTGTTCCAATATTGGTGCAATTGTTCCAATTGTATTTTAGAATGTATTTTATCGGGAAGTTATAATTATATTAATATTTTTTGACAAAGATGTGCTTAATAATGTATGGCCACTGTAGAAAAAACAAACTATTTATTAACTAGGATGGTTGCGACCGTTACTACGTGGTAATCCATACTTAAACTGATTGTGAATTGATAAATTCACTATGTTTATCCACACGTAATATGTAAAAATATTATTAGTCACAGTTATATAAATTTAAACATTTAACACGACTCTAGTTTCAACGGGTTATTATTTCCAAGTTCACATTTCTTGAAAATGACCACTTGAATTTGAGTTTACAGGGAGAGAGTTTAAAATTTTTTATATTGAGCAGTAAAATTGCTGCTTTTAGATAGAAGCTGATGAGGCCCTACCCCGTTGGAAACTACCGGAGACGTTGCTGAGGCTTACTGCCGATTACTTGCGCGACAGAACCATCAGTTACCGCGAGGGGGAGGACTGGCGTGAGCGGGGGTTGTCTGCCGGGGTTCCGCAGGGATAGGTTCTAGGACCATTCTTGTGGAATGTCGCCTATGACGGCCTTCTGCGGACGCTGAGACGGTTACTGCCCACAGGGGTGGGTATTGTGGCATATGCAGACGACCTGGCACTCGTCTTCACAGACAGGTGCTGGGATATGCTGCGTCTCAGGGTCACGCGCGCGGGGGAACTCGTTCGGGAGTGGATGGAGACGGCGGGCCTTCAGCTCGCCGCCTCTAAAACACAGGCGGCCCTGCTCTCTACTAGAAGGTCAGGCAGAGGCATTCTGGAGATCGAAATTTTGGGAGAGAAGATACCGGTCGAACGGTCGATTCGGTACCTCGGTGTGATCCTCCAGGCGGGTCAGTGGGGATTACACGTGTGCCATGCCGCCGGCAACGCGGCACGCGCGTCACAACAGGTGGCGCGTCTCATGCCGAGGGCCTCCGGGCCTGGTGAGGGTAGGAGGAGGCTTATGGCCAGTGTGGTCACTAGTAGACTCCTATAGTCCCACTAGTTGCGGCACCGGTGTGGGCAACGGCGGTGAGGGGTAACGCTCGTAACAGGGAGCGTTTGCGACGGGCACTGCGCCCGGTGGCCATCAGGGTCGCCCGGGCTTACCGCACTGTTAGCAGTGACGCCGTGGAGGTCATATCGCGGATTCCTCCCGCGGACCTCCTTGTTATGGAGCGCGCGTTGGTGAGGGACGCAAGAACTTCTGGTGGGAACCGCGGGGAGACAAGGAGAGCTGCTCGGGAGCAACTACTTGCCTGCTGGCAGGAGAGGTGGTCACGTGTCGGAAACGGCGCGTGGACTCGTCGTCTCATCCCTGATTTAATTCGGTGGATGGGGCGAGGGCTGGATGAGGCGGGTTCGTACTTTCTCACCCAGCTTCTTACCGGACACGGGTCCTTCCGAGCGTATCTCCATTGGATTGGGAAAGCCCCAGACGACAGGTGCATATCCTGTGGAGAGGGCGTGCGCGACGACGCGGAGCACACTCTCGTGGCGTGTCCGCGTTGGGAGAAGGAGCGACAGGCCCTGGAACGGGAAGTCACGGTCGAAGCCGTGGCGGGTGGCCTCGCCGGCGAGGTGGGGCGGGGCGTGTGGGCGGCCTTAAGCCGATTCGCGGCCACAGTCATGCGGGCTAAGGAGTTGCCTGTGTGGGAACAAGGGCGGTAGAGTTTTTTCTTGTTTTTTTTTTGTTTGTCTCTGTTTTTGTTTTTTTTTATTACTTGTGTTGTAATTGTTGCAATTGTAAATGCTATTGTATAGCATATTTTGCTTTACTTTTTTTTACTTTCGTGTAAATACTGTTGTATTTTTATTCGAAGGGTGGGCAGAGGCAGTAATGCCATCGCTGGCGGTCCCTCTGTCCTTCCGTTTCGAGTGGAGTCACTGGAAACAAAAAAAAAAAAAGATAGAAGCTGATACTTTGGGAGAACTTTGGGAGGAGAATTTAAAAAAAAAACAACACATAAATGTTTCCGTGATTTTCAGAATTTTCTAACAAAAT
This sequence comes from Phosphuga atrata, assembly GCA_944588485.1. Lineage (NCBI taxonomy): Eukaryota > Metazoa > Arthropoda > Insecta > Coleoptera > Silphidae > Phosphuga > Phosphuga atrata. The sequence goes on from OX155899.1 coordinate 34,515,504, forward strand.
AATATAGATTTCTTGTTATTTTAAAACACCATTTTCCATCATTTGTTAAAATTGGGAGAAAACTTAACGAAAAGGTTCGAAAAATTTCCAGATAATGAATAAGGTTAGATCCGTGATCCATTTTCGTTTGATATTTTCAGAGTTTCAAGCGACGAAACACTGCGCATTCAATTTAAGTCTCAGATTTGCCAAAAAAAAAGGCTCCCGAGTACAGGATTCTGGGCATAAATTCAAAGTTGCAATAGGACCACATTCAATGTTCGAGAGTTCGTGCCTTGTTCGTTATATCTTACAATCAGGGCCGGCGTGAAGGGTGGGCGAATTGTGCGACGGCACAGGGCCCCGCGCTAGGCAGGGGCTCTGCGCATCCAGAGAGTTGAGTTGATATTTTGTCTGTAAGTCTGCGATCAGCATATTGGAGTGCCGCAGTCTGCTGCGACGGACACATTTAGCCGTTTAATTGAGTTGCTACTTTGAATACGCCGAACGTAGACTACCACTCGTAACTAAAACTGATATTACAAGTCTAGCTAAATTATGTTTTAATCCAAACGCTATATAACTATTCTAGAGTTCTATTATAGGTCTATTCTAGTAGTCGAGTCTTGAAAGTGACTGCGGAAGAAAATATATTAGTGGGTGTGAAAAACGCAAAAGAAAACGTGATAAAGAAGCGGCAAAACAACATCAAGAAGATTCTATAATTTTTTTTTATAGAAATCTTCAATTGTTTCACCTATTTTCGTGAAAAATTCTGCTGATGTTGATAACGAGAATTCCACAACACAAAACAAAGAAGTATCTGTTGAAACAATTACAGAACACAAAAAAGCTGATACGTCATCTCATGAATGCTAAACAATCACATCTGTAAAACTAAAAAGTGAATCACAAAAAAAGAAAGACATAGTTGGATTATTTACCACTGATGTCCTAACCACCTGGCCAATGTGCAACCATGCTACGAGAACAATAATTGTTCAATGTGGTCCACCTTCTACTTCAACTACAAATGATTTCCCAAAGGATTCTAATAAGAGATGTTTTCCGCTACACATTATTTGAGAATAATGGCAAATATTCTCACAAAATATTTTGTTGTTGCTGCAAGTTATTTTCATCTGATCAAATTTTTTTAGCAGATAAGAGGTTTTCCGATTGACGGTACGTAAGTGAACGATTAAAATCTCTTGAACTATCCACCGTACATATAAAATACATGGATTCTTGGACACAAATGTTATGTAATTTAAAGACAAATCAGTCTCGGCGAAAGCTAATAAATCAGGAAACACATAGATTTTATGTTTTAAGACGTATTGTCGTATCAATAATGTATTTAGCGGAACATAATTTAGAATTTATATACAGCTAAGTTATATACAGCTCATAATGGTAACTTTTTGTCCCTTGTTGAATTCAAGTAGGGAAAGATAATATGTTCTAAATCCACCACCTCCTTATGGGATTTACATGTAATCTAGTCCCTTATGGGGGAATTACATGTAAAATCTAGCACGATGCCCCTTATGGAGATTTACATGTAAATCTAGCACGAAGCCCCTTATGGGGAATCCTATGCAAAATAGTTCTGAACGCGTCCGAGCGAGAATGTCTAGATGACGCTGCAAGATACGTGTACGTTGGATAGTGAGAAAATTCAAAATGAGGGGTGAGGGGTGAAAATTCAGATAGGGGCTGATTCAATTGAGATTAGGGAGGATTTAGATTGACAAGACTAGACAGACAAGACTAGACAGACAAGACTGGACAGACAAGACTAGACAGACAAGACTAGACAGACAAGACTAGACAGACAAGACTAGGCGGACAAGACTAGACGGACTAGACTAAACCATATTTCAACCATTTGATGAGAAAAATCAAATCTGGTGTCAGAACAGCTCTAGCATGTGCCCTAAGGGAGATACCGTCCGACCGCCTACCCCTCAGTAGATGACGTCATCCGCCGCGGCAGCTATTACTAAACTAATTATCTCGATGCTAATTGGTTGATTCACGAATAAATAATTGCAGTTGCCTTATGCCTCAATTTAAATGTAATGGACAACACTAGATAGACAAGACTAGACAGACAAGAATAGACAGACATGCGGAGAAAATTCAAAATGAGTTGCGGGCAGGTAGCGGGTATACAAGATTGATTGCAAACATATAACGGTTTGGTTCAATTGAGATTATAGGATTTAGACCGGACAGGACTAAACAGACAAGACTAGACAGACAAGACTGGACTAGAGAGACGAGACAGACTAGATTAGGCGGACAATAGGGGGGAAAATTCAGAATGAGTTGCGGGGGTAGCGGGGAAACGAGTATACAAAATTTACTGCAAACATATTACGGCTTGATTCAATGAGATTGTGCAGAGGAGACTAGTAAGATGAAGCTAGACAGATGGGGGCTAAATACATGAGATTAGACAGACGGGGCTAGATCCATGAGACTATATACATGAGACTAGATAGACGGGACTAAATACATGATACTAGATAGACGGGACTAGATACATGAGACTAGATACATGGGGCTAGGTACATGGGGCTAGATAGACGGAGCTAGATACATGAGACTAGTTAGAAAGAGACTAGAGAGACTGAACTAAAATATATAAGGGATTGTTTAATTCAACTAAAATATATGTAAAATTTCTTAAACTTGTCTGTGATTTAGATCGTATTAATTATTTAATATAAATAAAAAAGTATTTCAGCAATTATGTTTAATCTTGAGTAAGAAATGGAATATATTGTTTCTTTTTCAGTTTACGTAATCAGTTTAGTATTTGAACTTGAAGCTTTTAAATGTATGAGAATGAAAACTTCCACGATAGAAAATGTTTATGAAACCACACGTCTAGGGGTAAAATTTAATATTGAACTCTTTGGTATTTATATAAATGAAAAAAATCCCGCGGGCGAATTAAAGTCATTCAATACAAAGTATCGCGAATTAACCACTAGCATGAGCAACTTTTCCGAAATTTATGATGATATGGGTGCCAAAATTAAAACCAAATGTAGCGAGTTTCAGGAGAAAGATTCGGGTTGGTCATTAAGGGAGATTTCCCATTTAGAAATTAATATCAATAAATATAAGCCAATACGTTATAAATACGGGATAAACGAGCATGCATCAATGTTCAAAATGAAGACGAGTTTTGCTTTTTATGGAGTATTATATCCGCGTTACACCCTGTAGATATTAACACAGATCGCCCGGCATCATATCCTCACTTTTCACAAACTTTAAAATACGAGAGACTAGAGTTTCCGCCTAAAATTAAAGACATTTCAAAATTCGTACAGACGAACAATATTAGCATTAACGTTTACGGTTTGGAATTTAATTTCAAATCTAAACAACATGACGTAGTAGGACCAATTTATCATACTAATGAGACTAGGAAAAGACATGTAAATTTATTATATTTAGAAGAAGGGGTTAAAGGCCATTATGTATACATTAAAGATATTTCACGGCTTGTAAGAGATCATCACGTGATAAGTCAGATCTCATCACGTTGCGAGAAGAAATATTTATGCGATAGCTGTTTATCCTTCTTCTCAGCAGAGTCGACTTTTAAACAACATCGATTGAATGACTGTAACAAGATATACACTATTATGCCGACAGAAGACCTTATAAAAGAGAAGAGAGGTAATATGATGCCGGGGAATGTATTAAAATTTCAAAATTTCGATAGAAAAATGCGTATACCCTTTGTTGTATACGCAGATTTTGAATCATTATTGAAGCCAATAGATACATGCTCGCCGAACCCTGACAATAGCTATACAAATCAAACACATATTCACGTACCGTACAGTTTCACCTATAATATAAAATGTTCATTCGATGATTCATTAAGTAAATTTTTCACTTATACCGGAGAAGATTGTCCAAAATTGTTTTGCGAGAACCTCTATGCAGATGCTAAGGAATTATACAGGAAACATTTATGCGTTGCACTTCCGATGGTTAAATTAACTGCACTTGAGCGAAATACATACGATACGGCCACTTCTTGTCATATATGTAATAAATTATTACAAGTAACAGATAAAGTCGCCGATCACGTTCATTTAACGGGCAAATTTCGGGGAGCCGCCCACTCAAACTATAATTTGAATTATAAAATTCCTAAAATGATTCCTGTATTTTTCCATAACATGTCAAATTATGATGTTCATTTGTTTATTAAAGAATTTGGCTCCGACGAGAAGAATATTGACATTATTCCACAAAATAAGGAAAAATATATATCTATCACCAAAAATCTACAGGTCGCGGAATATGTAGATAGAAAAGGGGTAGAAAATAAAATTTATTTGAAATTAAAATTTATAGACTCATTAAGATTTATGGCTAGTTCTCTGGGGAAACTAGCGAAAAATTTGAGCGATGATCAATGCATAGATGTTCGAAAATTTTTCCCCAACAATGAACATTTTGTATTATTAAGGCAGAAAGGTGTTTTCCCATACAAACACATGGACTCATTCGATAGGCTGACTGAAACATCTTTACCGCACAAGGACTGCTTTAACGATTCATTAAATAACTATGTCATAACCGACAAAGAATATAATTTTGCTCATACTGTTTGGACTACATTTAACTGTCGAAATTTAAAAGATTACTCTGACCTATATTTGAAGACTGACGTATTGCTATTGACAGATATTTTCGAACAATTTAGAAACGTATGCATCACGACATATCAGCTTGATCCGGCCCATTATTATACGGCCCCCGGACTGAGCTGGGATGCAATTCTGAAAATGACATAATTTTGACATAAATTTGGAACTTTTCACGGACATAGACAGGCACCATTTCGTCTCCAATGGTATTAGAAGGGGCTTTGCTAAGATACGCTAAGGCGAATAATAAATACTTCTCTGAGTATAATTCGAACCATCCCAGTACATATTTAGCGTACTGGGATGCGAATAATTTGTATGGCTGGGCACTTTCTCAACTAATGCCTTACGGTGGGTTTAAATGGTTGACGGAGACTGAAATTTTAGACTTTGACGTGACGAAAATGAGTGATGATTCACCTATTGGCTATTTTATCGAGTATCGAGTATCCTGAATCGCTACAGGCCTCACATAATGATTTACCATTCCTCGTTGAAAGCATGATTCCACCAAATTCAAAATTTAATAACAGAAAACTTATTCCATATTTAAACAACAAAGAAAAATACATTACTCACTACAGAACTTTAAAGCAGGCAATAAATCACGGACTGAAAATTACAAAAATTCATAGAATTATAAAATTTAAACAATCTGATTGGCTAAAACAATATATCGACCTAAACACTACTTTACGACAGACAGCTAAAAATGATTTCGAAAAAGACTTTTTTAAATTAATGAACAACAGTGTATTCGGTAAAACCATGGAGAATGTGAATAAACGAGTGGATGTAAAACTTGTTAATCATAGGAATGATATTGGTCGTAAACCTGGCGCGGAAACACTTCTCGCTAAACCGAACATGAGAAGTGTTTCCACGTTTACGGAAAATTTAGTTGCGATCCAGTTTAACAAGTTAAAAGTTTGCTATAACAAACCGATTTATTTGGGGTTTGCCGTTTTGGATTTGTCTAAATTATTAATGTATGAGTTTTTTTACGATTTTCTGAAACCCAAGTATGGTGGAAAAGTTGCTCTATGCTACTGCGACACCGATAGTCTCATTTTATTGATCGAAACTGATGATATTTATATATATATATATATATATATATATATATATATATATCAAGGAGGACATTGAAAAATTTGATACCAGCAATTTTAGACCTGATAACGTTTTCAATATACCACTGAAAAATAAAGCCATTTTAGGGTTAATGAAGGATGAGTTAGGGGGTAGGATTATGAATGAATTTATTGCGTTGAGACCGAAAATGTACGCGTATTGCACAGAGGAGGATAAAGCGAATTGGCTCAAAAGGGCTAAAGGAGTTAAGAAGTGCCTAGTGGATAAATATATCACTGGGGCCGATTATAAACAATGTATGTTGAGTGGCGAAATTGTATATCGACAACAGAATATTTTTAGAAGCTACAAACACAGCATCTTCACAGTTCAGCAGAATAAAATCGCGCTAAGTAGTAATTGGGATAAGAGATTCATCTGCTCAGATGGTCGCAGTACTTTAGCTTTTGGTCATACGCTTATCTCATAAAGTAATTTTCAATTTATCCCTTTAAGTAATTTTCCGTATATTTAAATGTTTATTATTCACCTTCAACCCAATAAATTCATTCATAATGTATATTTTTGTATTGCAGATAATGTATATTTTTGTATTGTAACTATTAATAATGTATAAATGTTTATATATTTATTCTTGTATTTTTAAATAATGTATATTTTTTCTATTGTAAATAATATCTATTTTTGTATTGTAACTATTAATTCTGTATATATGTTTATATATTTATTCTTGTAATTTTAAATAATGCATATTTTTCTTATAATTGTTAATAATGTTTATATTTTTACTTTCATTATGTTATCTAAGTTTTCAACATAAACGATAGAGAAATATATTATTGATAAGAAAATACCTCGATGCACAGGAAATAATAAACGTTGTCTAATCACAGAATATTTTCAATGTGTGACAAGGAGAAAACATGAAAAATAATCAAATTATATACATTTTATTAATATATTTTTCTTTTATTATATTATTAATTCTAAAAATCTGTAATAATATCTATATATTCTTTTACTGTAATTGTTTATAATTGTGTAACATATTTTTTCCTTTGAATAAACGTCTATATAAAATATATTTCTATTTTCATTATGTCAACCTCTTTCTACATTTTCAGACTAAACACGGGGAAGAAATGAATGACAAATTATAATATTCTCAATCGCAATCTCCTATTATGAACTAATCTCTAGGAAGATATGCGCGTCGGAACAGCTGTGAATAATAGATCAGAAATATTGCTTCTCAAGGATGGTGATAAGGTTATAAAATAAAGAAAACTCCACATAGAATTTACGGGTCTATTAAATTTTAATAATAATACATTTAAATTTACATCAATACATTTAAATACTTATATAGTAATTCAATTCAAGTAGGCAATCGTAAATATTACTCGATTATATCGGCTTCTCTTAAAGCGTTTTCTATAGTTTGAATCTCATAATCCTTAGATGTGTTTCCAAATTTTTGTGACTTTTTTAACAGCCATAATCGTTCAACCAACTCGTTAGGATCATTCCATTCAATAAACGGATTAAACGACTCCCCGCTTGCAATTTTCTCATTGAGGTAAGGTATGTCCCCTTCGAAATCATATTCTGTGAAAACACTTTCTTTATCTTCTTCTCTCTTGTTAATACAATTTCTTGGAAATCCTGCAGGGGTATTCTGTTTGGATGTTTGAGAATTACTAATATCAAATCGATGTTCCAATAAATCCAGCTAAGTTAACAACTCTTTAAAGGAGTCAGCTAACATTGAGACGTTTATTCTGTTTTCTTTCATCCCCACCATTAAGTCATTGTATATATCATGATCTTTGGGTGCACCTGCCTCAATATCTTCAGCTACACTTTTATCTAAACTGCTTTCTTCCATTAAGCCATTGTCTATAACATTTTCAGGCAGTTTCGCTTCCACTTTCTTTTCTTTACATGCAATCAAACTGTCATTGTTTTTTGATTGCTTCACTCGTTGTACTTTCTTTAATATTATATCTCTAAATTCTGTAGATTTGTCATTTTCAATTACTAGATTATTATTATCAATTATTTTTATACGTTTTTCTTTTTGGATTACCTCATCATCTGACAGATTTCTAAATGTGGCTTCATTAAGAGTGTCTTGTGATTGTTCCTCGAGATTCACCAGTTTACTCATCTTAGTTGCATAATGTTTAGTCGACAAATGGCGATTATATATATAAATATATATATATATATATATATATATATATATATATATATATATATATGTTGTATTTGAGGTTTTCGCGGATAGATACCTGTATGCATACTGTATGCGTCGAACGGTTGACCCGTACGGACGCATATATATCTTGAGAATGGCGAATGTTAGTTCGCCGAAACGTCGAGAATCCGGTTCTTTTCAGAGCCAACCCTCAGCATCAACGCGGAATCCCCGAGAAAACAATACAACACACACATATATATATATATATATATATATATATATATATATATATATATATATATCACGACGAGAAAATATTTTTGTACTCGCATACAATTTTAAAGATTTTGTTGTGACCTCTTTCATGTCTGCGTAAATGTTCAATCAATGATTATTGTTTGGTACACTCGCTACATTTAAACATGCCGTATTCTCACAAACGTCCAGTACTAAACTGATTAACAATCAAGTTTGCTCCTATTTATACCGAATGCAAAATTCAATGGATAGGGAAGAATAAAAAGTGGACGGAGTGGACGGAAAGTGGACGGAGTGGACGGGAAGTGGACGGAAAGTGGACGGAGTGGACGGAAAGTGGACAGAGTGGACGGAAAGTGGACGGAAAGTGGACGGAAAGTAGACGGAAAGTGGACGGAAAGTGTTTGCTAATAAAATCTTGTACTCATTGGGGTAGGTTAGTTGGGTTAACATTAGGGTAGGTTAGCATTAGATTAGTTGGGTTAGGTTACAGGTGTTAACACTGAAGCGCGCTTCAATGGATTGAATGGATTCAATGGACTGAAGCGCGCTTCAGCCTTAACACCTGTAACCTAACCCAACTAATCTAATGCTAACCTACCCTAATGTTAATTCAACTAACCTACCCCAATGAGTACAAGATTTTATTAGCAAACACTTTCCGTCCACTTTCCGTCCATTTTCCGTCCACTCCGTCCACTTTTCGTCCACTCCGTCCACTTTCTTTCCACTCCGTCCACTTTCCGTCCACTTCTCGTCCACTTTCCGTCCACTCCGTCCACTTTCCGTCCACTCCGTCCACTTTCCGTACACTCCGTCCACTTTTTATTGTTCCCTATCCATTGAATTTTGCATTCGGTATAAATAGGAGCAAACTTGATTGTTAATCAGTTTAGTACTGGACGTTTGTGAGAATACGTCATGTTTAAATGTAGCGAGTGTACCAAACAATATTCATTGATTGAAAATTTACGCAGACATGAAAGAGGTCACAACAAAAACTTTAAAATTGTATGCGAGTACAAAAATATTTTCTCGTCGTGATATATATATATATATATATATATATATATATATATATATATATATATATATATATATATATATATATATATTTATATATATATAATCGCCATTTGTCGACTAAACATTATGGAACTAAGATGAGTAAACTAGTGAATCTCGAGGAACAATCACAAGACACTCTTAATGAAGCCACATTTAGAAATCTGTCAGATGATGAGGTAATCCAAAAAGAAAAACGTATAAAAATAATTGATAATAATGATCTAGTAATTGAAAATGACAAATCTACAGAATTTAAAGATATAATATTAAAGAAAGTACAACCAGTGAAGCAATCAAAAAACAATGACAGTTTGATTGCAAGTAAAGAAAAGAAAGTGGAAGCGAAACTGCCTGAAAATGTTATAGACAATGGCTTAATGGAAGAAAGCAGTTTAGATAAAAGTGTAGCTGAAGATATTGAGGCAGGTGCACCAAAAGATCATGATATATACAATGACTTATTGGTGGGGATGAAAGAAAACAGAATAAACGTCTCAATGTTAGCTGACTCCTTTAAAGAGTTGTTAAATTAGCTGGATTTATTGGAACATCGATTTGATATTAGTAATTCTCAAACATCCAAACAGAATACCCCTGCAGGATTTCCAAGAAATTGCATTAACAAGAGAGAAGAAGATGAAGAAAGTGTTTTCACAGACTATGATTTCGAATGGGACATACCTTACCTCAATGAGAAAATTGCAAGCGGGGAGTCGTTTAATCCGTTTATTGAATGGAATGATCCTAACGAGTTGCTTGAACGATTATGGCTGTTAAAAAAGTCACAAAAATTTGGAAACACATCTAAGGATTATGAGATTCAAACTATAGAAAACGCTTTAAGAGAAGCCGATATAATCGATTAATATTTACGATTGCCTACTTGAATTGAATTACTATATAAGTATTTAAATGTATTGATGTAAATTTAAATGTATTATTATTAAAATTTAATAGACCCGTAAATTCTATGAGGAGTTTTCTTTATTTTATAACCTTATCACCATCCTTGAGAAGGAATATTTCTGATCTATTATTCACAGCTGTTCCGACGCGCATATCTTCCTAGAGATTAGTTCATAATAGGAGATTGCGATTGAGAATATTATAATTTGTCATTAATTTCTCCCCCGTGTTTAGTCTGAAAATGTAGAAAGAGGTTGACATAATGAAAATAGAAATATATTTTATATAGACGTTTATTCAAAGGAAAAAATATGTTACACAATTATAAACAATTACAATAAAAGAATATATAGATATTATTACAGTTTTTTAGAATTAATAATATAATAAAAGAAAAATATATTAATAAAATGTATATAATTTGATTATTTTTCATGTTTTCTCCTTGTCACACATTGAAAATATTCTGTGATTAGACAACGTTTATTATTTCCTGTGTATCGATTATTTTCTTATCAATAATATATTTCTCTATCGTTTATGTTGAAAACTTAGATAACATAATGAAAGTAAAAATATAAACAGTATTAACAATTATAAGAAAAATATGCATTATTTAAAATTACAAGAATAAATATATAAACATATATACATAATTAATAGTTACAATACAAAAATATGTATTATTTACAATAGAAAAAATATACATTATTTAAAAATACAAGAATAAATATATAAACATTTATACGTTATTAATAGTTACAATACAAAAATATACATTATCTGCAATACAAAAATATACATTAGGAATGAAATTATTGGGTTGAAGGTGAATAATAAACATTTAAATATACAGAAAATTACTTTATGGGATAAATTGAAAATTACTTTATGAGATAAGCGTATGACCAAAAGCTAAAGTACTGCGACCATCTGAGCAGATGAATCTCTTATCCTCATTACTACTTAGCGCGATTTTATTCTGCTGAACTGTGAAGATGGTGTGTTTGTAGCTTCTAAAAATATTCTGTTGCCGATATACAACTTCGCCACTAAACATACATTGTTTATAATCGGCACCAGTGATATCTTTATCCACTACGCACTTCTTCAATTCGCTTTATCCTCCTCTGTGCAATACGCGTACATTTTCGGTCTCAACGCAATAAATTCATTCATAATCCTACCCCCTAACTCATCCTTCATTAACCCTAAAATGGCTTTATTTTTCAGTGGTATATTGAAAACGTTATCAGGTCTAAAATTGCTGGTATCAAATTTTTCAATGTCCTCGTTGATATCTATATAAATATCATCAGTTTCGATCAATACAATGAGACTATCGGTGTCGCAGTAGCATAGAGCAACTTTTTCACCATACTTGGGTTTCAGAAAATCGTAAAAAAACTCATACATTAATAATTTAGACAAATCCAAAACGGCAAACCCCACATAAATCGGTTTGTTATAGCAAACTTTTAACTTGTTAAACTGGATCGCAACTAAATTTTCCGTAAACGTGGAAACACTTCTCATGTTCGGTTGAGCGAGAAGTGTTTCCGCGCCAGGTTTACGACCAATATCATTCCTATGATTAACAAGTTTTACATCCACTCGTTTATTCACATTCTCCATGGTTTTACCGAATACACTGTTGTTCATTAATTTAAAAAAGTCTTTTTCGAAATCATTTTTAGCTGTCTGTCGTAAAGTAGTGTTTAGGTCGATATATTGTTTTAGCCAATCAGATTGTTTAAATTTTATAATTCTATGATTTTTTGTAATTTTCAGTCCGTGATTTATTGCCTGCTTTAAAGTTCTGTAGTGAGTAATGTATTTTTCTTTGTTGTTTAAATTTGGAATAAGTTTTCTGTTATTAAATTTTGAATTTGGTCGAATCATGCTTTCAACGAGGAATGGTAAATCATTATGTGAGGCCTGTAGCGATTCAGGATACTCGATGTCTGCTTCGATAAAATAGCCAATAGGTGAATCATCACTCATTTTCGTCACGTCAAAGTCTAAAATTTCAGTCTCCGTCAACCATTTAAACACACCGTAAGGCATTAGTTGAGAAAGTGCCCAGCCATACAAATTATTCGCATCCCAGTACGCTAAATATGTACTGGGATGGTTCGAATTATACTTAGATAAGTATTTATTATTCGCCTTAGCGTATCTCAGCGTGGCTTGGCAAATACCCCCTCTATTGCCTTTGGAGACGAAATGGTGCATGTCTATGTCCGTGAAAAGTTCCAAATTTATGTCAGTCATTTTCAGCATTGCATCCCAGCTCAGTTCGGGGGCCGTATAATAATGGGCCGGATCAAGCTGATATGTCGTGATGCATACGTTTCTAAATTGTTCGAAAATATCTGTCAATAGTAATACGTCAGTCTTCAAATATAGGTCAGAGTAATCTTTTAAATTTCGACAGTTAAATGTAGTCCAAACAGTCTGAGCAAAATTATATTCTTTGTCGGTTATGACATAGTTATTTAATGAATCGTTAAAGCAGTCCTTGTGCGGTAAAGATGTTTCAGTCAGCCTATCGAATGAGTCCATGTGTTTGTATGGGAAAACACCTTTCTGCCTTAATAATACAAAATGTTCATTGTTGGGGAAAAACATCTATGCATTGATCATCGCTCAAATTTTTCGCTAGTTTCCCCAGAGAACTAGCCATAAATCTTATTGAGTCTATAAATCTTAATTTCAAATAAATTTTATTTTCTACCCCTTTTCTATTTACATATTCCCCGAGCGGTAGATTTTTGGTGATAGATATATATTTTTCTTTATTTTGTGGAATAATGTCAATATTCTCCTCGTCGGAGCCAAATTCTTTAATAAACAAATGAACATCATAATTTGACATGTTATGGAAAAATACAGGAATCATTTTAGGAATTTTATAATTCAAATTACAGTTTGAGTGGGCGGCTCCCCGAAATTTGCCCGTTAAATGATCGTGATCCGCGACTTTGTCTGTTACTTGTAATAATTTATTACATATATGACAAGAAGTGGCCGTATCGTATGTATTTCGCTCAAGTGCAGTTAATTTAACCATCGGAAGTACAACGCATAAATGTTCCTGTATAATTCATTAGCATCTGCATAGAGGTTCTAGCAAAACAATTTTGGACAATCTTCTCCGGTGTAAGTGAAAAATTTACTTAATGAATCATCGAATGAACATTTTATATTATAGGCGAAAGTGTACGTGAATATGTGTTCGATTTGTATAGCTATTGTCAGGGTTCGGCGAGCATGTATCTATTGGCTTCAATAATGATTCAAAATCTGCGTATACAACAAAGGTAATACGCATTTTTCTATCGAAATTTTGAAATTTTAATACATTCCCCGGCATCATATTACCTCTCTTTTCTTTTATAAGGTCTTCTGTCGGCATAATAGTGTATATCTTGTTACAGTCATTCAATCGATGTTGTTTAAAAGTCGATTCTGTTGAGAAGAAGGGTAAACAGCTATCGCATAAATATTTCTTCTCGCAACGTGATGAGATCTGACTTATCACGTGATAATCTCTTACAAGCCGTGAAATATCTTTAATGTATACATAATGGCCTTTAACCCCTTCTTCTAAATATAATAAATGTACATGTCTTTCCCTAGTCTCATTAGTATGATAAATTGGTCCTACTACGTCATGTTGTTTAGATTTGAAATTAAATTCCAAACCGTAAACGTTAATGCTAATATTGTTCTTCTGTTCGAATTTTGAAATGTCTTTAATTTAAGCGGAAACTGTAGACTGTCGTATTTTAAAGTTTGAGAAAAGTGAGGATATGATGCCGGGCGATCTGTGTTAATATCTACAGGGTGTAACGCGGATATAATACTCCATAAAAAGCAAAACTCGTCTTCATTTTGAACATTGATGCATACTCGTTTATCCCTAATTTCTTTCGGTAATTCAATAAATGATGACCCACGTATTGGCTTATATTTATTGATATTAATTTCTAAATGGGAAATCTCCCTTAATGACCAACCCGAATCTTTCTCCTGAAACTCGCTACATTTGGTTTTAATTTTGGCACCCATATCATCATAAATTTCGGAAAAGTTGCTCATGCTAGTGGTTAATTCGCGATACTTTGTATTGAATGACTTTAATTCACCCGCGGGATTTTTTTCATTTATATAAATACCAGAGTTCAATATTAAATTTTACCCCTGAATTATACGACCTGATAACGTTTTCAATCAGGCTACCAACAGTGCCCCTCGAATTGATTATAAAGCTATCTATATCTACCCCTGACCCATTAATTCTATATGTGGCAACCCTTTTCTTAAAACTACTAGAAATTTCAGTGATACCTTGCTGATATGGTTTAGTTGCCACCTGGAGATGCTGTTGAGAGCGCAGATGTCCAGCGTACTTGGCTCTGGTCGGGAAAACTTGATCGCAAACATCACAGCGGTGAATTGATGGGGTTGGTGGGCTCATTTTTAACTTCTTCGAGGCGGAGGGTGAATCGTCGGCCTCTAGGGGTCACTTCGAGGTAGATGGTGTATCGATGTTGTGATGTTGTTTCATATGGCGTTTTAAGCCGTACATTCTTGCGAATGTTATAGCACACAATTGCCAAATTGCACAATTGAATATTGCACAATTAAAAAAATATTGCACAATTGAATAGTTTTCACCTCTATAAATTAAATTAGCTTGTGAATTGGATATTTATAATATATTTTTAGACTTACCACAGGTTTTCAGATGTCTTGAGAGGGCATCCTCTCAATCCTCTCAAACCAAACATTTTCACACATTTAGTACAGGAGAACATTTTTACGTTGGCGACTTGTCGTAACGAGGTTTACTTAAGAACTGGGATAGAACTCATCATGTGTCCTGTGCTGGTTTGGCGGTTTTGAGTTTTCGCCCAGCTATCCCGCCGTCTTGGGGTTTGGTTGTCGTTGTGTTTTTTTTTAGTCTGTTTGTTTGTCTGTGTTGTCTGTTGTTTGTGTTTCGTTGGGTTTCGTTTGGCTTTGCTTGGCTATAGTTGGGTCTTGTTGTCCTGGTGTGGTTGTCGGTTTTCTTGGTTGCTTCTTCAGTGTTTCGTCTTCTGTGGTTGTTCTCCAGGAGCCTGTGGTCCTGATGTGTTTGGTCTTCTCGTTGATGGTGATGGGTTGCTCTTCTTCTTGGTCGGGTTTACGCTTGGGGGCGGCTTCGGTGGGGCAGTGAGTGTCCATTGGTGTATTTCTTCTCCTTGGGGCGGTTTCGTCTTTTCTGCGGCGGCTTCGTTTGTCTTCTCGGGGGCGGCGTCAGTTTTCTTTTCGGGGGCGGCATTGTTTGTCTTTTCGGCGGCGGCTTCGGTTTTCTTTTCGGCGGCGGTTTCATTTGTTTTCTCTGGGGCGGCATCAGTTGTCTTCTTGGGGGCGGCTTCGGTTGTCTTTTCGGCATCGGCTTCAGTTTTCTTTTCAGGGGCGGCTTCGTTTGTTTTTTTTTTGGCGGCGGCTTCGTTAGTCTTCTCGGGGGCGGCTTCGTTTGTCTCCTTGGGGACGGCATCGGTTGTCTTTTCGGCGGCGGTTTCCTGGGGTTTATCGTTGGCGGTTTGTTTCTTCAACAGTAGTTGCGTTATATAATTCATCATTTGGACGAGGTCGCTGTCGTCCACAGTGTCCAAGTAGTCGGGGTCGAAATACTTTGCCGCGAGGGCTTCGTTGGATGTTGTCGGAATAAACATGTTCGTTTTGTGACAGCGGAGGAGCGAGTGACGGGATAGAACTCTCTCAGCTCGCTGTTTATATACCCGCTGGATGTTTCACGTCATTGTGTTTATTAAATTAAAAACGAATAACAGGAAATTGATTAGACCGCGCTTCATAATTTATTATTTTCTCAGCTCGCGCACCGCTGATAAGAAGTTATGTCTGACAAACATCCGGTTGCGTCTTATCGCAAAGCCAGGGCAGTAGATTGAAATAAACACAAATACGAAAAACAAAACCAAGAAATTGATTACACTGACATGCACAAACATCCGGCTATGCTTAACCGAATACTGAAACTTTATTTAAATTAAAATCTTATTACGTTTATAAAATTAAACACGGGATAATTTCAAGAAATTAATTAGACCGCGCTTCTTAATTTATTTGTTTCACATATGTTTACAGACAGGTCGAGACAGGTTGAAACAGGTTGAAACAGGATTGTTATCAGTGCTAGACGCTCGGTCCTATCTAGACGTGTAAACATTTTCTATCGTGGAAGTTGAAATAAAAATTATTGGATGTTATTTCATTCTCATACATTTAAAAGCTTCAAGTTCAAATACTAAACTGATTACGTAAACTGAAAAAGAAACAATATATCATTTCTTACTCAAAATTAAACATAATTGCTGAAATACTTTTTATTTATATTCAATAATTAATACGATCTAAATCACAGACAAGTTTAAGAAATTTTACATATATTTTAGTTGAATTAAACAATCCCTTATATATTTTAGTTTAGTCTCTCTAGTCTCTTTCTAACTAGTCTCATGTATCTAGCTCCGTCTATCTAGCCCCATGTACCTAGCCCCATGTATCTAGTCTCATGTATCTAGTTCCGTCTATCTAGTCTCATGTATTTAGTCCCGTCTATCTAGTCTCATGTATTTAGTCTCATGGATCTAGCCCATGAGATCCGGTCTAAATCCTATAATCTCAATTGAACCAAACCGTAATATGTTTGCAATCAATCTTGTATACCCGCTACCTGCCCGCAACTCATTTTGAATTTTCTCCGCATGTCTGTCTATTCTTGTCTGTCTAGTCTTGTCTATCTAGTGTTGTCCATTACATATAAATTGAGGCATAAGGCCAACTGCAATTATTTATTCGTTAATCAACCAATTAGCATCGAGATAATTAGTTTAGTAATAGCTGCCGAGGCGGATGACGTCATCTATTGAGGGATAAGCGGTCGGACGGTATCTCCCTTAGGGCACATGCTAGAGCTGTTCTGACACCAGATTTGATTTTTCTCATCAAATGGTTGAAATATGGTTTAGTCTAGTCTTGTCCGCCTAGTCTTGTCTATCTAGTCTTGTCTGTCTAGTCTTGTCTGTCTAGTCTTGTCTGTCCAGTCTTGTCTGTCTAGTCTTGTCTGTCTAGCCTTGTCAATCTAAATCCTCCATAATCTCAATTGAATCAGCCCCTATCTGAATTTCACCCCTCACCCCTCATTTTGAATTTTCTAACTATCCAACGTACACGTATCTTGCAGCGTCATCTAGACATTCTCGATCGGACGCATTCAGAACTATTTTGCATAGGATTCCCCATAAGGGGCTTCGTGCTAGATTTACATGTAAATCTCCATAAGGGGCATCGTGCTAGATTTTACATGAAATTCCCCCATAAGGGGCTAGATTACATGTAAATCCCATAAGGAGGTGGTGGATTTAGAACATATCATCTTTCCCTACTAATTCATTTCAGAATTTGATCCAATTTTAAAAGATTTAATGCGATTTCACCCCTCACCCCTCATTTTGAATTTTCTCACTATCCAACGTACACGTATCTTGCAGCGTCATCTAGACATTCTCGCTCGGACGCATTCAGAACTATTTTGCATAGGATTCCCCATAAGGGGCTTCGTGCTAGATTTACATGTAAATCTCCATAAGGGGCATCGTGCTAGATTTTACATGAAATTCCCCCATAAGGGGCTAGATTACATGTAAATCCCATAAGGAGGTGGTGGATTTAGAACATATCATCTTTCCCTACTAATTCATTTCAGAATTTGATCCAATTTCAAAAGATTTAATGCGATGTTTTAAAAAATTTAATGCCATGTTCCGAGAGAAAATTTATGTGTAAAAAACAAAATTGCTATTTAACTCATATGAATTACGTATAAACTTTTATTAACTAACCCTGTTACGCTTGCATCAGCAGAAAGATTATTTTCAAAATTGAAACTGATAAAGAACACTCCACGTCTCAAGATCATCTGTCGTCGCTGGCTATAATTTCCATCGAACATGAAACTGCTAAGAAACTAGATTATGATGATGTTATAAATAACTTTATTAATAATCGAGTTAAATTAAATCGCATTTAAATGTTACTATTGCCTAATTTATTTATTTTAAAATTTTTGACACTGGAATATAAACTATTTCTGTTATGAACTGATTTATTGAAATTAAAGTATTACAAAAATTAAATGTGATTTAGAAGGCCCCGTTTCATTATTTTGCGCAGGGCCCCGCTTCATTACTTTGCACAGGGCCCCGCAAAATATAGCGCCGGCCCTGCTTACAATTGATCGTTTTAACAACAAAAAAATATTTTATTATTATCTTGCAAGAAAATCCGATAAATTTTTATAAAATTATATAGACATTTTTTTCTCAATTGATTTTCTTAAAATTTGGTACAGGTGTATTATTGAATTTCACTGGAATATGATATATGTTTTCTACTTACAGCTGTAAAGTTCTCATAAATCGGTCAAAAATAGGGTACAGCATATTTTTTTTCAAATTGCTGTTTCCCAAATTGAACTTTCCTTGCCTTCTCCTTTACTAATTGGGTTGTTGAATAAAAAAAAACCGGTCAAGTGCGAGTTGTGACTCGCGCACCGAGGGTTCCGTACAAACTTGTAAGTAAGGTATCTTTAGGAGGACCTAACTGTATCCAACCCATATGCTTCTGGTGCCTGACAATACCACGCAACACATAAGTGTATTTTCATAAGTTTCTAATAGTACATTCAGTTCATTTTTTCAGTCGCATTTTTCTTGTAATTAAACTACATATTTACGGTTTTCAGATTATTCCCTTTACACGTGCTGCAAGACACCGCTTCTTGCAATATTTCATGATTCTAGGTCAACGGGAAGTACCCTATAGGTTTTGATTCCCTTGTGAAACCGCAAAATATGCGACATAAACGGTCATATATTTTGATCGCGTTGACTTACAAGTTTGATTTTTTCGCAGCTAAAAGAGACCGCAGACCCGAGTATTTGATACAAATTTCAACTTGTTACCTCTACGCGTTCCTGAGAAAAATGGTCTTGACAGACAGACAGACGGACGGACGGACGGACAAACAGACAGACAGACAGACAATTTCAACTTGTTACCTCTACGCGTTCCTGAGAAATATGGTCTAGACAGACAGACAGACGGACAACAAAAATTGATCCTATAAACCCTAAAAAATTATCGATTTTTTTATCGATTATCGATGTGCGATACGAAAAAATTGAAAAAAAAATCAATTAATTATAAGCAATCTAAAAGTGATAAAATTTTGAAAATAATCACTTGACTCCATACGCGCCATAATTTGTTTGTAACGTCGTAAGTGAGAAACTTCAGTCTAACATAAACATTCTTTATAAAATCGTCGTTTTAAGATTTTTTCGGCGCACTGTTTAAAACCATTGGTTTCGACGTTTAACAATGTCGGACATGTAAAAACATTTTTTGAGTAGTTCTTTTTGTAGTACTCCACACGATGGTTCGAAACAAGCACGATAACTTTTAATATTGGACATGTCTACCACAACTACTGTATCAACAAAGTCATGCACAGCTGCATAAAGATAGCCCCCCAAAATTGAAAAAAAAATAAAAAAATTAAATGCGATACGTTTGACCAAGATTTTACCATGATTGACCACCAAATAGTTTTGTTTGCCCACATTCCGTTCAAACCTAGCCCCCCAAAATGCATTTTTTTTATTTTTGATAATGCTATCTTAAAAAACTTCGTTTGACCATGTTTGCCCACTATTTCTTTTAATTATTTTTTTTTTTGAACCCCAGAACCGTTTTTTTTAATATTTATTATTATTCTTTTTTGAAAAAAAAGCTTGAGTGAAACAAAGATGCCTATCCCTCCTACAGCAGCCGCACTCGTCTAACAGCCGATCCCCACTTTCGCAATGCAGCGTGCGCGTTCCAGTTATATATACAGTTCAATGCCCTCAAACGAAGAAATCCTGCGTTCAGCGCATCCGTGCCACAATTTTAACTAATAGACACTGACAGAAAACCTCCAGTAGCGGGAACAAAGTTAGGCACATTATTTTTTAAGGTTGGTATACGTACGTGGCAAAGTAAAGAGTTAAAACTACTTTTTTATGTCCATAAACTTAATTTAATTACTTTCTTCCTCGTTACTGCTTAGTGCGAAAAAACTATCATCATCAACAAAATTTCAGTTTCACACTCTGAATCATTGTTATTATTAACGTTTTATGTCCTATTTAAAAAATCTGTAAATTTGCTTTGTTTGCGAGATAGAATTTTGTAGCCCCTTTCAAAATTTTCAGCTTCTTTCAAAGGATGGATCTACATTTAAGAAGAACGATTCTAAGTTTTCAGCTAAGCTAAGTCTTTTACATCTCCAACATTGGCTTATTCCTTACTATCAATGTGATTTACATCTTTTGATGTCAATGCTTAATGAGAGCGATTTCTTTTAAAACATTGTGATTCCACATCGTCTTCATGGGTTGAATATGCAGTCTACATTGGTAATATCTTCTACCAAAAATTTGTAGTGTTGTTTCAATTAGGTTTTCATAGGGTCTTTTCAAACCTACACGAGCTGTCAGTCTAATTACAGAACCCCCTACACCATCACAAGTCTTTTTGCCGTGTGCTGTGGCAAAAAAGTTCTCGCAATCTTCAAATTTCTTAACAATGTAACCATTGCCCAAATTTATATTTTGCCCTCTGATTTACAATAATACTAACTATTCATGGATACTTCGACCAGTAGTTACTACTCCCAAGGCGCGCCTAAACAAATTTTATTTTAAAATTAAAAAAAAGGCAAAAGAAAAGTTTTATTAAATGCAAACTGTATATCAAAGAAAAACTTTTAGCAACTAAAAAATACTTTTGTGGAAAATGAAATATAAATATTGCATTATATAGTAATATTCAAGCTCTTTAGTAAATAAAATAATTCATTATTCACAACATTTATTAACTGTAGGTAAAAACTTAGAAGATAAAATATCCTTCAACTTATTCCTTATAGCACTTGAATTGCTATTTAGTCCTCTTAGTGCAGTTAAAGCCCCTTGCAAAGTAATCTGAGACTTTAAAAGATCTTGCTCAATTCCATTCAAACAATCAATAGCTTCTGTTATTGTCATCATAGAAAATCCCTCAATGTCCTTATAAACCTGTCTATTACTCTCCTCTAAAACACAAAAGTTTGATTGAATTTAAATATTACACTTTTTTGATACTCACTTAGTTTTTTTATTAGTAGCGTCTCGTGGATTTTCCTAGGTTCTGATGTGGGAATTTGATTGGAATGGAAAACTGAAAGTTGGTTGATGTCATCAAATACTAAATTTACTTCTCGAAACTCTGTGGTTAATATAGAAAGATGTGAAATGTTAGTACTAGTAATAGAAAGCAGTAGGTAGATAGGATTAGATAGATTATAGATAAGTTTAAATTAAAAATGGTTTAATTAAAGAGGATAATAAAAAAAGATTTGTATTAGCATTGAAAAAAAAACAGAAGGATAAATGAGTGAAATAATGAATGATATTAAAAAAAAATTTGTGTTAACAAAAATAAGTGAAAAGTGTAGTTCACGATGGTTACGATGATCATCGATGGTCGATGTCTAACAATAAGTAACTTTCTCAAGTGGCTAATGCAGTGCTTTCCAAACTGTGTGCCGCGACACTTTAGTGTGTCGCCTGCAGTGTGAAGGTGTGTCGCAGGAATAATCGCGACTATAACATTAAATTAAAAAAAAGCTTATTTGTTAGATGGGAATACCTATGGGATTAGGTTAGGTTTTGAACGTGTTAATAACATAGGTATTCCCATCTAACAAATAATCTTTTTTAAAATTGGTTAAAAAAAAACCACAAATGATTAAATTTTATCGACCCTTTGTTCTTTTCACCTTTCTATCCACCTTTAACCATGCGCATTAGGATATATAAGCTTTGATTTTTATTTGTAAATTTAGTTATAGTTCAGTCTTAGTTCTTAAATTGGTGTTGAATTACTCGTAAAATGGATAAGTTTCTAATTAAAAAAAGAAAAGTTGAAGTTGACGTTTGTGATGAACCTATGATATCGCTTATGGAAGAATCAGTTGTTGAAGGGTCTGCATTAATACGTAAAAATTGTAAAGGAAAAAATTCTACGTCTCGTTTATATAATAATGATTATATAAAACTAGGATTCACATTTTCTGGTAATGAAAAAAATCCTTGTCCCCAGTGTTTAATTTGTGGGGTGATACTTGCAATGAAAGTATGGTACCAAACAAATTAAAGCGCCATTTTACCTCAAAACACAGTCATTTATCAAAAAAGCCAGTAGAATACTTTATTGAACTTTCAAAATCTATAAAGAAGCAGTCTGTATCATTCACCAAGAGAATGAAGACATCAGATAAAGCTCAAGAGTCAAGGTAGTTGATTGCTCAAATAATTGCCAAAAATAAGGAGCCACACAGTATAGCTGAAACTACTATAAATGAATCTTGCTGTGCTATTGTTCGAACAATGTTTGGACCAGAATTTGAGATAGAAGTCAATAAAATCCCTTTGGCAGATAACACGATTGGAAGACGTATTCAAGACATGTCTGATGATATTAAACTGCAAATTAAGGACATGTTTCAAGATAGTAATATGGTCTTTGCATTACAGTTAGATGAATCTACAGATGTCAGTGGGTTGGCACAATTACTAGTTTTTATACGTTTTATTCATACTGGCAGAATTATTGAACAATTCTTGTGTTGCTTAGAACTTCCATTGAGAACTAGGGGCGAAGATATATTTAAAACATTAGATTACTTCATGAACGAAAATAATTTAAATTGATTAAATTGTGAAGGAATTTGTACAGATGGCGCTCCTTCAATGATTGGTTCAACAAAAGGTTTTATAGCGTTGGCAAAGAAAGAGAATGAAAATATTATATTAACTCATTGCTTTTTACATCGCGAAGAAGTAGTGGCGCAAACCATTGATTGCGAATTGAAAAAGATTATGAACAAAATGGTTGAAATGGTGACTTACATAAAAAGTAGACCTGTAAAATCAAGATTATTTGCTCACATTTGTGAACAAATGGGGGCAAAGTTTAAAAAGCTTTTACTACACTCAGAAGTGCGTTGGTTTTCAAGAGGTCGAGTGCTTTGTCGTGTATACGAATTGAGAGAAATGATGCTTAGACTCTTTGAAGAAAATCAGCAAAATGAATTCTGCGATCTAATTCAAAACAAACTGTGGTGCACAAAATTAGCATATCTTGCTGACATATTTGAAAATTTGAATAAAGTAAACACCAGTATACAAGGAAAATGAGAAAATCTCTTAACAGCGGTAGATAAAATTTGTGCTATGAGAGACAAGATTGCAATTTGGAAAAGGAAAGTGAAAGAAGTAAATTTTGAAATGTTTTCCAAAGCTGATGAATGTGAGCTAAAATATGATATTAGTGCGTTAATTGTTGACCATTTAACATTACTCGTTGAGAAATTTCGACATTACTTCCCAAATATTGAAATCCAAGACTATGATTGGATCAGAAATCCATTTATTTCAACTGCAACGATTAACTTCTCGCTTATTGAAGAAGAAGAATTAGCTGAAATAAAAAATGATCGAAATATGTTAATGATCTATAAAGAGGTTAACTTAGATAACTTTTGGATTTACGTTTCTAAAATGCATCCGAACATAGGTAAAAAAGCGTTAAAAATTCTTCCACTGTTTTCCACTACATACATTTGTGAAGTATCCTTTTCAACAATGACAAACATAAAGACATTGAAACGTGGAAGCTTAAAAATGCTTGATGACGAAATGCGAGTGTCTTTGTCTAATAATTCCACCGAATATTAAAAAGCTGTGTTCATCCAATCAAGCTCATGTATCTCATTAACACATTTTGAGCGGGTATCCTAAGATATGAAACTGTGCTGCGTAGCGGGTGTAATTTTCGAGGCCTTTTTTATCAAAAGTTGGGTATTTGAACGATTGCACCCTGAGAAAGGACTTTTGATTGCACCCTGAGATAAATTTTTCTAAAAAAAAACCTGAAAGGGATGAAATAGGGGATGTTTGAGGAACCGATCATTTTTCAAGTTAGGCAGATGAAAATTAATATTTAGGCTTTTGGTAAGAAATTAAAAAAAATACGTATTTCATCGTTTCTTTGCAATATCATCCCTGAAGGGGGCAAAATAGGGGATGATTTAGGTTCTTTGTAAGCTACAATACAAATTTTTGAAAAGCTAAGTTTGTGAAGGTAAAACTGGCTATATTTTCTAAATTTTGAAGACAAATTTTAGGAGGTTGAGTCAGGATCGCTGATCCTGATGGTGAATGCCCGGATGGATTCGTAATGGTGGATGCGCAGGTGTACGTAAAGTTGTTAACTGTTGACGGAAGGGCAAAAAATTTATAAATAAATAAAATGATTTGTCGTTTTTAAACTTATGTAATAAGACCAGTCACTAATATTTTTCTAAAGTGTGGAATTTAAAAAAACAATCTCCCTTGTGAAGAAGCACTTCGCAAAATTGGCACATATGACATGTCAAACTTTTCTTCTTATGCGCGGCACAAACGCGGCACTGTCTCTGGGGTTTAATTTTTATGCCGCCTGTAATTAGTTTAACTAATTTATGCTTTCTGGTATCCTTTGACAACTTTCCTGGAGGGTCATCCCTTCTGGGTGTAGCTGATGTACCAGGAACGGATGCTCTTCATTCACATTTTCCGTAGTCGGTTCGCTTATCCACTCTTTTGCCACATTATGTAAAAATATTTTGTATTTTTTATTACAATGAGGATTTAATGTTGTATACACTCTAAAAGCATTAAATAGTGCACAGTTGACAATAAACATCACAGCTCTCTTTGTCCATTTCTTCGTACGACGTACTATCGAATAATATGATAAATATTGATCGGCGCGATCTACACCTTTCATAAATTTATTGTAATCCACTACGCATATTGGTTTCCAGATTTTTTCTTTTGTCGCCCAATCAATATTATGGCTTTCTACAATATCAGCTGAATGTATAGTCGAAATCATACGCACAGGCCTTTTTGATTGCCAACATTGTAACAAAATGTTTTGTCGCCGACGAAACATAGATTCCCCCCTATTCAATTTCGCGTTTTTTAAACAGAGAGGAAGGCCTCTGTTTATGCGAATAGTGCCACAACTCCAAAATCTATATTGTAGAAGTATTTCACAAGTGTCCGCACTATTGTAAAAATTGTCCATATATATGTGATCACATAAGTTTACATATGGCTGAAGAAGATTCAGAATTGTGTGTTGCAGTCGATTTCCTTCACCACAGTATATTTGGAAATTACATATGTAGCCGGTTTTCGCTTCACAAACCATTC
Source organism: Phosphuga atrata (assembly GCA_944588485.1). NCBI lineage: Eukaryota > Metazoa > Arthropoda > Insecta > Coleoptera > Silphidae > Phosphuga > Phosphuga atrata. The sequence continues at coordinate 34,541,120 of OX155899.1, forward strand.
TTATGAGGATACCATATTTCGTTATTTTTGAAGCATTGTAGACTTTGAATGCTAGACGACCTCTCCATGGCATGATGCTTTCATCTAAGGACAATTCTCTCTGTGGTTTATAAACTTGAAATTTGGGTAATATGTATGAAATAATGGGGCGGATTTTTTTAATCTCTATCATCTTTGTCATTATCGTTATTGGAAAAATGCCATGAAAACCATATTTGCCTAAATCGATCCTGCTCATTATTGGAGGAAAAATTGGAGTTTCTCTAAATAAATGTTCATTCTGTGCATGGTAGCGGTTTGTTTCTGTCGCCATATATTCAAATAAATTGTCTCCAATAAATAACTGAACCACATCAATTACATTTTCTGAATTATTTCGCATCATGAAAATCCCACATTGTCCTAAGAAATCTTCGATAATTGGCACATTATCACTTTCCGACCAGTCCAATACTTCATCACTTTCTTCGTCGCTAGAAGGTATTGGCAAGGCTTTGTTTCTTCTTGGTCGAATCAATTCTTCCTCGTCACTTTCGCTATCAAATTCGGGAATCTCTGCATCGCTTGAAATTTGCGACAAATCATCTGCATCATCACTATCGTAATCCATTGCAAATAAAATTATTCAATTTGTATATATATATATATATATATATATATATATATATATATATATATATATATATATGTGTGCTTTTTTAAAACTTTTAATGAAATATTGTTGCATTGATATAGTGGTACTACAAACTGATTTATTTTGACGAGATAGGCCGTTTATATACAGATAAATGTAGGGGACGGTGAGAATAACAAATTGGTTAACAATAAACCTTAAATACTGTGTAAGTTGTAAAATGAAATAATTTAACAAATGTTTATGGAACACAAAGAATGAGTGGTAATATTTTATTGCAGGGCGATATTCGGATTAAATATGCTAAATAATCAATAATCTCGAAAATAAATACTAAATTCATTACTCCTTTATGGCCATATGCCCTTTTTAAGCAGGTAATAATATCTTGTCCTGCTTTTAACGCACGTACTTTTAAACGGGTACTAATACCCGGCCAGCTGATAGACAGCAGTCGGCGAGACGGGTAATAATACCCGCACCCGCCTTTAATGTGTTAAAATGATAAGAAGTTATAAATTTTTTTTACTATTGTATGTGTTTTTTACTATTGTATCCTTTATAAGGGGGTTAGTTTCGCCTTTAAACTCTGGTTTGCTACTGTACTGTATTAATGTGTCGCGAAATTTTGTTTGTCTAAAAAGTGTGTCACCAACACGAAAAGTTTGGAAAGCTCTGGGCTAATGTAATGAACACCTTGCACCTAAATGTATTCAACATTGAAAATTTGGCCTAAAACGATTTTTTTTATTTCTAAGTTCACAATTTTATTTGATAAACTTAAATAAAAAAAAGCGTCCCCACGGGGAATCGAACCAGCAATCCTCGTACTATGAACCCGAGCTCTTACCGCAAATTTATGCTAACATAGCGAGCTTATAAGTTGTCGGTAGTCAGGAGGTTTTTAACGCATCTGGCCCTCCACTTGCATCACTTTCATTTATAGTCAAGCCCTACATATACTGTAAATTTGGGCCAAATCGGTGATGACGAGTTGACAGGGCTCCCTTGTTAGTGGCGATTGTGCGGTTAGTTAAGCGCATGCGCGTCCGCCATGTTTAAAAGGAAGTTTCGGGCACATTTTGATATTTTCATTGGTTATAGGTCAAAATGTGCCCGAAAAACATGGCGGAAATTGACACAAGCGTACAAAAAAATTCAATTATGAAAAGGTCTATTGTTGTTGGTGATTGTATCTCCATAATAATATTATTTGTAAACAAAACCACTTTTGTTGCGACTTATCATTGACACAATGTCTTCTAAAAATAAAGAGCATAATAAGCATCTCTATGCTTATCAGAAATTAGGTTATAATGAAAAACTCCAGTCGCAATAGCAACTGCTGCACGTAGTACTTCATCAAACACCGAGGTAATGAATATTACTGTTGACTACTGTTTGTTGATTACTGTTGATGAAAAATGAAAATATTTTTTATTCTTTTATTCGGGATTAAAAATATAAGAAACACATATTTAAGCAATAACTCAACAAGTAGTCAAATAAATTCAAATTAATACTCCTCCTCGGTCCTATTACCCTCACAAGGGTTTAGTGGCACTAAGCTTCTACCATTTTTAAAGCAATTTTCCACTCCTCTCTGTTCTGTGGCCTCGTGCAGAGAGAGTCCAGTCAAGCTGCTGATTCCGTCTACCCATCGGGTAGGAGATCTTCCTCGTGACCTTCGCCCGTCGACTTTGCCTTGAACCACCAGATTTTCTAATGCATCCGGTCTTCCGGAGACGTGCCCGAAATACCGCACTTTGTTCCGGTTTTTGAGACAGTCTGTCCTCGATTTTTAGTTCTTCTAGGATCTAAGCATAGGTGCGTCCATGATATTTAGAGCATTCGTCGGTAAACCCACATTTCAAATGCATCTATTTTCTTTCAGTCCGCTTGTTGCTCTTCCAGTAGCATTTTTTCCATGTGATGCCTGGTTACTCTCTTTCACATGTACATGCCCGGTATCATATTTCTCACCGGTCGGCCCGGACCCGACACGGCGCCGGTCGCTAGCCGGATCGCATGGCACTACAAAATCGCTTTCTTGGCTTGTCATAGTGTTTTCTTGGGAGATTATCAGGTGGTTTCCCGTTGCCTGCCTGATTCTATGCCGTTGACTATCTTCATTGGTTCATCCGCCTTTGGGGGCGATTTCCCCCCCCCCCCCACCAGGACAAGAGAGTGCCCTTCTTCTTTCCGATAAAAGAAGTTTGTTGGTTATCCCTGACAATAGTTGGGTCCCCCACTGCGTTAGCCACCTTACTGGTGTTACCATACTCTATCACATGGAGGTGCAGATTGGGGAGTTTCCCTTCATCGGAATAAAGACCCAGAGGCGTTTCTTTAATTCTCCAGTACTTTCAGAGTATCAAATTAATACATTAAAACATATATGTTTATCTTTGTTCGATTATTAAAAAAAAAGAATCGATTTTTTCGACTTTCATTTCTCTGACATAATTTGGCGTAAGTCAAACATGACAACGTACACTGGAACTCCCTAGTTTTAAGTATAAATTTGAACTCCCTAAGAAAAAGCACTCCCTAGTTTTAAGTATAAATTTGGTGTTGAAATTAATGAACTAATGAACTACATCAACCAGTACAAACAATAAAAGAGAGTACTTTCAAGTTTTGTTTTAACATTAATGGACTTCAACGTGGGACCCAGTTGTTGCACTGCACACGTCGAAACGATATTCTATTTCTCGCCACGTATTCACCAACATATCAGGTTTTTCGACAGGTCCCGATGAGTCCAAGGGTAATACCCGGTAAACGATACCCGATTTAAGACTCGACGAGTCTCGGGTCTTGAATGTTTGGCATTGTCTAGTACGCCGCGAGTTAAAGAAGATCGACGATTTTGCTTTACACTTGATGAATGGACGAGTATGAAAATATCTAAATATCAATTTGCATGGAATTGATTCTGAAGTGTAAAATCTGGGTTTATTGAGAATTTTTAACTCATTTAACGACACTAAAACACATTTAATATAAATTTTTAAAAACATATAGTTGGTTCAACCAACGACGGTGCAAGTGTAATGATGAAATTTTGACGAGAATCTTCTAGTCTTTATAATTTCTGTTTGAATCACACTATACATTTATCTGTTTATGATGTAGTATATAATAAGAAAAATATTACCGGCATGCAAGATGAAGATGGCCATGGTTAAGATGGTATTGATGACGATCAAGATGAAAATTATTATTCTCGTCTATGATGTCGAAGAATACGTACAAGTTGAATTAACTTTAGACAATTTAGAAACGGAATTCATCCATTTGCTTTCGGCTTTTAGCCTCTTGGGAAGTTTTGTTTTAATAACCTATTTACCATAACATTCTCCAAATCCCTTGTTTATCTAAGTCCCACTTAACTTAATCGGCAAGTTCGTACAGTATCGCTTGCTTAACTATATGCGTGAACATGAAAAATCCTTTCGTGTTTTTGTTAAAATTGCGAGTCTAACAAGACGGGGTATTCCCAAACCCTAGATATAACTTTGATTGATGTCTCGAATCTTTTCACTGTACATTTTTTATTAACATCCTCTCCATACCAAAACACTTAGTATAAATGCAATGTAATCAATCTGTAATCCATTTAAAAATGACCTTCAACAGTTGAAACTCGAGTTGTGTCAAGCATATATATTTATATAACTTCACAAGTTATAGAATAGTATATTTTATTACTCATTCGTTAAAAGTACTATCTCGGCGCACGTTTTTGAGTGCGACAAATGCCACTTTTTGTTCAAATATTCAATATCGCTAAGTTATATTAAAAGAAAAAACAATAAAATAAGTAAAATAAACATAATCAAAATCTCAATATTAAAAAAGTGACAGAAATGTTGTTTCATTACAAAATAAAAATTCACATAACTAAATAATAAAAATTCACATAGTCACATATCTAGACTGTGGCATATCAATATTTTTCTTTTGAATTATCAATCTACTTATATTTTAACACACGCACAAATTCAATACCTGTCTGTCAAATATTTAATACAAAATGTGATATCTATTTACACATGTTTCCATTTTGCCATGTTTTATATCAAGAGTGTCCAACCTTTTTGATTGCCGGGGCCACATTGGAAGAAGTCATTTCAGCTTTGAGCCTCAAGCATATTACTACAACTTTAGAGTAAAAAAAGCTTCATTTAGAATGCCTGAAATAAATATATTTAAAAAACTGACTTGAGACACATTGGTTAGTCAGTTTGGAGGCAGTCTTGCAACATGGCCATAGAAAGCTACCCTTCTTTTCCTTGCACAGTCAGAGATCATATCAATATGTTCGTAGACCTCCGAGTTATGCCGCCTTTGGAATTCCCCATCTTCCTTTACCGGGCCTAGGATCTTCCTAAGGATCCTCCTCTCTCTGATTTCCAATTTCTCTACCATACCTCTTCAGTTAAAGGAAAGACACTCCATGGCATATAGGGCTTCTGGTCGTAGGACTGATGTATTAAGTTTCAGGTTGCGTGACAGGCAATTCTTGTTGTAAGTGTTCTTAGTCAGTCGATAGGCAAGTTATAACTTGTGGACTCTCTTCGATATTGATGCTCTTTCTGATAAGTTGGTTCAGTTCCCCATGATGTTTCCCTGCTCTAGTAACATCTCTCTGTTTGCGTCTCTAATGTTGGTGAAGAATTCTGTTTTCTCCAGCAACACTTGAAGACCCACTTTGGCAGCCTGTTTTCTGAGGCAATTTATCTGCATTGTTGCCATCTCAAGAGAATCAGCAAACAGTGCCATGTCATCTATATATCAAGGCCAGGCAATCTATAACCAGTCCATCGTTCTTACGTCCCAGGTAGATACCACTCTGAGCACCCAAGTTGATCAGTTCCTGGCGCCATTCTCTCATAACCTTTTCAAGGACACAGTTGAAGAGTAGTGGGGAAAGTCCATCTCCTTGTATCACTCCAGTTTTTATTTCAAAGCTTTCTGAAATCTCGCCTCTAAATTTAACCTTGGAGTGGGTATTAGCCAAAGTTTCTAGGATGAGTCTGCGGGTTTTGTTGTCTAGCCCTAGTTCCTGGAGTACTTTGTTAAGCATTTCTCTATCGATGGAATCATAGGCCTTCCTAAAATCAACAAAGGTGACGACCACCTTGCAGTTTCTCATCTTGGAGTATGCAAGTACAGTTTTAAGACAGTTTTTACAGTTCTGTTCAACACAGGATCGGGTCTTCCTGAAGCCCCCCTGGCATTCTCCCAGTTGACTATCCAGCTGATTTTCTGCCCTTATTTGTAACGCCTTCGAGAGAATCTTGTTTGTTACCGGGACAAGAGAAATTCCACTGTAGTTGTTTAGATCAGTTTGGCCAACTTCTTCCAATGAAGGGGGCAGCGAGTCCGGGTTTGGTGTGGTTCAGTCAAAGTCTTCGCTGGGTGGGTCACAGTTGAGTAGATTTTTAAAATACTGAGCCAAGAGATGACAGTGGTCCTTGTCATCATAAGCCAGTTTGCCTTGTGAGTCTCTGAAGTGGAGGCTTGGCGGAGCCTATTTTCTGAGTGTCTGTTTGAAAGTACCAAAGAAATCTCAGGAGTTAATCTTAGCAAAGCTCTCTTCGACTTGGGTTAGTTGGTTTTGTGTGAAGGTTCGTTTGGTTCCTAGAATTATCTTGGCTGTATCATTTCTCTGTTCCAAAAATTTATGCCAATTTTCCTTGGTCTTTTTAGAATTCCACTTCACCCAGGCTGTCTGTCTTTGGGCTATTACATTGTCACAGTCTTCAGTCCACCAGGGATGCTTCCTTCTTCTAACGAGAGGAGTGAGTTCATTGGCCGCCTTGACAAGAGTCTCCTTCAGTTGGCCCTTCTGTTCAGATCTGGGCTCCTTCTGTTTAGATCTGTATTGTTCAGTCTGTGACTTACTTCTTGACGGTTCTTGAGTCGCTCTACATCAAATCTTACCATTTTGTTCTGTGTAATCTAGTGTTTCTAGGCTGGAGTCTTATTTTGATCTTTGAGAGGTAGTGGTCTGAGCCCACATTGGCTCTTCTTAGTACCTTCACGTATTTTATTTCTTTTTGAGATTTTCGTGAAATGGCCACATGATCTATCTGGTATTCACCCAGGTTGAAATCCAAGTCTTCTGCATCCTTGGCAAGTGTTTGAAGGCTGTAGATTTCATGAGCAACCCAAAAGTCCTACACAGATCCACCAATCGTTCTCCATTGCGGTTGGTTCGCTTATGCGCCGGGTAATTGCCCACTATGTTCCTGTATTTTTTCTCTCTTGCCAATTGAGCATGGAATTCAACAAGCAGTATGACGGTGTGCCTCTCTGGAAGTTAAGAGATAATAACTTCTAAGTCTTCCCAGAATTTATCAGTTCTGTCTGGATTGAGTCTGTTGTCCTGATTGCTTGGGGCATGTACATTGACTATACTGTAGCCCTTGTTTGCGCATTTGACAGAGAGGATGGATACACAACTGTTCAGGGAGGTAAAGTCGGTGACTGAATCCAATATCCTGTGACTGATTATAAATCCTGTACCTAAGTGGGGCACGTTCTTCATTACCCATTGATATATATATATATATATATATATATATATATATATATATATATATATATATATATAACAGAATAAACAGAATTCTTCACCAACATTAGAGACACAAACATAGAGATGTTACTAGAGCTGTGACTGATTATAAATCCTGTACCTAAGTGGGGCACGTTCTTCATTACCCATTGATATATATATATATATATATATATATATATATATATATATATAAACCAATTAATGTTCAACCTTATCTTTGGCAATGCAAAGATAAAGACAAAAGAGCATTGCCAATAGAAATCTATCATTTAAGCAGTTTGAACTGCCAAATAAATATAAAATTACTTGAGTGTATTACAGATTATGTTTCGGTGTTTATAATATCGATATCTCTTATTTATTTTAAAAAATTAATTGTTAATAATTTTAGTACCAGTTTCGGAGTCAGATTCAGAATCTTCGCCAGTAATAACTTCACCCTGATTCGAAGTGGTCATGGTCTTCTGAAATTATTATTTGTGTGTTGTTCATATATAAATTGATATTTTGTTATCTTATCACATAATTTAATGTGTTATCACTCACAGATAAAACATCAGTGTAAATGTTGCCTTCATCTTCGCTCTCTGTTTCTGAGGCTTCACCACTCACTACTAATTTACTTTCCATGGTTTATATTAATTCCTGGTTTTCTTTCCCTTTTTTGAAATCATACACAATGTATATAAATTACATTTGCAAAACAATAACAAAGGGTCATCTGACAGTTTAATGCATAGACAACTTTCATTGCAGATTTGCGACCAATAGCTGCATAATTAAATAATTGGAAAGCTTTTAAAGGGTATAATGGGTTTATATATGTAATTTGCCCCCGCGGAGTTTTCTTCCTCGCACTTTGGGGATCCTTTTGGTACCAACTAAAAATAATTCAGTCAAAATTTTAGCTCTTTATCTCGAGCCGTTATCGAGATATTGTAAAAAAAACTGATTTTTGGATTTCATTTTTTTTTCCATAGTAAAATTGAATTTTAATAAATGCCGATTTTTTTGCCAATACTTACGAGTAAGAGGCATGTTAATTTTTTGTTATGATTCCCAGATCGAAAGCTAATTTTTAAGAAAAAAAATAAAAATAAAATCATTTTTTTGACAGTATTTTTGAAAAGTGTCATCCGCCAAATTTTGTCAGAAAATGTCTTCTGTACTCCTATATACTCAGGATTTTTTTCAATTTTTTTGATGTGGTGGAACAATGTGAAAAAAATTAAAAACGATCTTACAATCCAATGAACATATTTTATTACATTATTTGTAATGAAATGAAAACAATATTTGAAATGAAAACAATATTTTACAAAAGGCTATCGACCACTAGGTCTTTCCGCCTAAGAGTTTTCATTTTAATATTCAGAATAATTTTATACAAAAAAAACTGAATTTACAGATTATGGAGGGTATTGCTAGAAAAATACATAAAATGTGGTTTTTGACTGAAAGAATACGTCAGTTGATCAACGTTTCTTTCTATATTTAACATTTTTATCTATAAACAGACGACTTAATATTTCGGCGGGTCTTATTATTTTAGCCAAATCGAGCATGGGAAAGATAATATCTAATCGCTGCAATGTGAGAGCAACATCCAATAGTACGCCTTCCATTAGCACAATCACAACAATATCGTCAAATACCAGAGATTTAATTCTTTTTCCAGAGATTTCAATCAAGTTTTAGGGAGTAGTTTATTTTGCTTGATATTACCATGAACTGCTTCAACTACCCAACGCACTTTGGTAACCAAACGGGATTGATTTGACTCGACTGTAGTAAGCTGATTACATTTCCCTTTAAGAACCGGCATTAACACTTTGAATTCTAGTTGTTCAAAATATTCTGTTATATCACAAAAGCATCGATCTACTTCGATAATATAATCTTTTTTAGTAACTTAGTAAGACCATTAGGATTGCTAAGGACGATTTTCATAATTTCAGCATCGTTCATGTTAGCCGTGTAAGGCACAAACATATCTATAATCAAACCATTTGTAGTGCATATTGTAAATGGTTTGCACAGAGGTACTTTTTTTTAGCAGAATATGATTTTCTCTGTCATTCATTATTTGTACTTTTTTATGGCCAATATATGTTCCATCACAAATAAATATCAGTTGGTCATTTTTTAGTTCAAATAATTTTCAATGTTTGTATTAGAAAGTAAAGTTTCTCTATTGACAACGTCAATTTCAAAATTCAATGGCAAAATGTCGTTTTCAAACGAGCTTATCACTTCATCACAGTGGTCAAATACCATTTGATCACAGGTCCAAACCAAAAATGGAAGATATTGTAGCGTTCGAATTCCCAGTTTTTAATTTAAATAAAAAAATGAATGAGTGAGAAAATTTGATGGATGAGAAACATACGTTCAAAAAAAATCGTAATGTCACTCAAGAGATTACGATTTTTCTTATTTTTGCGTGATTTGGTTTTAATGTTTTAGGATTTCTTTTAGTTATTTGGGGTGGTGTAAAATGTAGTCGACAGATATTTTTTGTGTGTTTTTAGCAATTAGAAAAAAAATATTAACGATTAGAAAAATCGTTTTTAATTTTTTTCAGATTGTTCCGTTTATTAAAATTCAATTTTACTTTGGAAAAAAAAAATGAAATCCAAAAATCAGTTTTTTTATAATATCTCGATAACGGCTCGAGATAAAGAGCTAAAATTTGGACTGAATTATTTTTATTTGATACCAAAACCCAAAGTGCGAAAAAAAAACTCGGCGGGGGCAAATTTCATATATAAATCCGGCAATACCCTTTGTACATGTATATGTTACAGTCGCATACATTAACATAATCATTCAGGATATGCACACAGTAGAAAATTAATGTACTTTGAAATAAAATTTAATTAAAGAAGTGTCTGCTACACTTTTTTTTAACTCACGGCACAAGAACAAGTAGACATTGCTTGTCTGGTATTGTCTAGCCTTGTATGGTATTGTCTAGGCTTGTCTGATCTTGTCTGGTCTCATGTGCTTGGTCGTGTTTGGTCTTTTTTGGTATTGTCTGGTCGTCTCTGGTCTGGTAGGTCTGGTAGGGTAACATGCATAGTTGTTGACGCCCTTATGGCTCCTCTACACTATGGCCCATCTTGAGCCACTGTGAGGCATCACCATTGTGTAGAGGGGTAGATGGCCTGTAGTGGCTTAAGTAGTGGATGATGGAGATGGTGATGCCCATGGATGGCGTTGGGAGCGGTCCGACTACACACATCAAAGGAGGCCAACATGCGCAAGTAGGCTGCGCAGTGGTTAAAGTGGCATGTCATGTCCACACCATGGGCCATCATTATGTTGATAAACATAAAATAGCTGTTTATTATTAATCATGGCAAAATCGAAGAAATTATAAATTTCAACTTTATTAAATTTGAATATTAACTTTATAATTTAAAATAACTTTATAATAACGGAAGAATATCTTCCATCCTTTGACCCACCTCTGTTGTTGGCTCTACTGATGGCTCTGTTGCTGGATCAGTTGCTGCTCTGTTGCTGGCTCTACTGCTGACACAGTTGCTGGCTCTACTGTTGGCTCTGTTGCTGGCTCAGTTACTGGCTCTACTGTTGGCCCTACTGCAGGCTCTGTTGCTGGCTCTGCTGAGGGCTGTTCTGCTGGTTCTACGTCTGGCTCCGGATATGGGTCAGTAGGATATTGTTGCTCTTGGTCTTCGGTTGAACAAGCCCAATCCAGGAAGGAACTGTCAATTTCGTCGTTTGGACTTTTTGGTATGGCTATTTCTCCTGAAGCACTGCTACCCCTGAAGGCACAGTGAATGTTCTGAAGGGCGGTCAAATATATATTGTCTGCCCCACCAGCACCGGTCACTTCCAACATGAGTTGTTCACCAACAATTTTCTCAAAGGTTGTCCGCCTTATTGATTGGTCGGCATGATCAGTATCCATGGATGAGCATGATCATCAGAGACCATGGGAACAGCCCAGATGATCGAAACGCATTTCTTAAAGTCTCAGATTTTGTGGCTAGTCTCAGGTATAATAAGACTTTTGTGGCCATCTAGAAACAAAATGACTGGCCTTTGAATATTTTAACTTGTTAGGAACGGCTCAACGGCTTAAAGGTAAAAGGCATCCTCCGTCATCCATCCACTTTCGGTTTTTCCGTAGGTTATACCGTCTGGTACTGAAGCTTGAATTTCGGCAGGAATCCTAGCTTTGTACGGATAGATAACAAATGGGGGCACTAACGCCCCATCAGCAGAGAAGCTGCACATGACTGTGATGTTGGTCTTCGCTGGGCCTTTGTCTATTTCGTACACGTTTTTTGGGACTTTTAAGGCCAAAACTTTGCCAATTTTGGGACACAATGCTACCCCCGTCTCATCGCCATTGAAGATTCTCTTCGAATCTTTGAGCACTTCTAACCAGCTCTCCTTACTGAGGAGAGTGTTCACTGAACGAAACCAATTCCTTATGTCTTGCTCACTGACATTTGCACTTGATGCTGTAACCTCTTCTGGTGTTCTCACCGTAATATTTGGATGCCTCGTTAAAAAGGCACGGTACCAGCCGTCTCCTGGGAGGTCGTTTGTAAACGGAGTTTTTATGTTGTTGGCTTGAAAAAACCTTTGGACACTCATCAGGAAGTCAATTTTGCATTGAGGGAAGCCTCTTTCGGTGCATTCTATGAGCCAGCGCGCGAGCTTTAATTCTTGCTCAATTGAAAGGTATGGTGATGGACCTTTTGACGGCAAATTTTCCACTGCGCCTGAAAACAAAAGGGTGTTCTCTTAGTAATCTCAATCAAGTTGCACTAAATGAAGAGAGGTAGGTAGGTAGTTCTTTGTGCTACGAGATGGCCTGTCTTTAATCAAATGGAATGCTTGAAAAATTACCTGAAAATTATGGTATCTCTTGGAATGTTAAATGTTTTAGAAACTTGCTTAATGCTCATGCCATTGATAATAGCCCCGAGAGCTTTTTCCTTGTCGTGCTCAGTGTAACTTGGCATTTTCAATCTAAAAACAGTAAAAAAACAGCACTTTTTGCAGTTATTGACACCCATGTCAACCACTGATAAAAAGTAAATTTATCCTATAAAACAATCATAAACGTGTTAATCTTAGCCCCAAGAACGTTTTTAGATCGAATTCTAACAAAAAGCCAAAAAGACATTTATTGGCACCCATGTCAATAACTAACACTGTCAACCATTGCCATTGTAGTGACTGTCCCCCCTGTTTAGGTTCAAAATAATACGATAGGAGCTAATTCAACTGTAAAACATTAGAATAATGTCTTTCCTCTACTTGCGACATTGAAAGCATTTAACTTACCTCCAAATTAGACAATTTTAAATGCTAAATTATCTTTGTAATTGCTTCAGTGAAGATGAAAAAATGCCGGCTGAAAATGGCACTCGCTTTTATAAAATTCCTCAAAGTCAAACAAAAACAAAGAATGCAATGTTCAAGGATGCCAACGCAACAAGAATGAACAAATGTGTCTAGAGACACGTCTTCCCACTTTATTTTACAAATGGCGTCCTTATTATGGTATTATTATTAATAATAGTATAATAATAGTATTAATCTTCCTGAGTGTCAACAACTGGGGGGAGGGGGTGTCAACAACTATGCATGTTACCCTATGTTCTTGTCTAGTTTTAACTTGTCTGGTATGGTTTAGTCTGGTCTTGTTTCGTCATCTCTGGTCTGGTCCGGTTTCGTCTGGTCTTGTACGGTCTTGTTTAATCTTGTCTGGTCTTATCTGGTCTTGTCTGATTGCGTTGAAATGATTTAACGCAAAAAACATTATCTTTGCTTCCTAAATACAGTACTTCTAAAAAATAAACAATTGCATTAATTAAAATATAAATTGAAAAACACTCCATATTAACGAAACAACTCGCCATGTTTTGAATATCTATACACAACAAAGCACTGCACGAGACTAAATGATTGTTTCTAGTTACCGGTTTAGATAAGATTGAATATCATTTACCTACGAAAATCACTAGAACGTTAAACTTACTTGAAACGATGACTTATTTCTAGTAAGACTAGTTAGTACAAGTTGCATGAAAAAAATTAGTAATTTGGTGATATTCTCGCTCTTAAAATAAATTCTTTCATTTATTTTGACCTGACTCAAACGAGAGGCATTACGAGTATTGGAAAAATGCAAGATGAAATATCTTGTTCCCAAAAACAAATCATAAATCTACGTCATATTGAATTTAAGCGCTAAGGTTAGTTAAGCGCTAAGGTAGAGTTTCTGGTTTGGATATATCCGAACCGCAAAACTGCGGTTTTCTGCGCAAAATCGAAACCGCATAACCGTCATAAAAAACCGCGGTTTTCGGTTTACCTAAAGATAAATAAAAATAAAATACGTTGAATTAGTGCACTTTCAAACATTTCAAACTGTTGTTGCAAAAAAGGCAAAATGTGTTCGATCTATTTTAAAATCTGCATTTATTCGGAAAGCAATGCTGGCCGATTTCCCAACCAAATCTTGCCAAAATGTTCCTCAGGTGTTATGACCTTAATTCAAAAGGAATACGAAGAAATAAATGATTTTAATGTTTAAAGAATTAGAAGCTAATGGACAAAAAATGAGTACTACGCAAGACGAGTGGACTAGTTTGAGACGCCGAAGATGCTTAAACATAAATATTCATGGAGAAAGCAATTTTTATTGCAATTTAGGCTTTCTGCGAATTGAATGAGCTTGTTCTGCAAATAATATCGTAATAAGTGTTGAAAAACATTTAAATTCATTTAGTATCAGTTTCAGAAATGATATTGTGGGTGACTTGGATTATAAATTTGAAGTTCGCGGTGACGTCGCGACGTCGTTGTCAAAAATTTCGCAATGCGATTTTTAGTGGCGCTCTATCACAAGCTTTCACTTCACCAAAACATTATTTTTTTTCGCTATCTGCAAAATTTCGAAAACTACAGCAAAAGTTCGGCCTAGATTAGCAAGTTGAACATTGAGGCGACGTCGCGATGCCGCTGTCAAAGATTTTGCAACACGCTTCTCAGTATCGCTTCCTGACAAGCTTTTCCTTCCACAAAACGTCAAGTTTGTTTCGCTAGCTTGAATATTACGAAACTACGGCGAAAAAAACAGAAGTCACATTAGGAAATTTAACTTTTCGGTGGCGTCGCGACGCCGCTGTGAAAGATTTCGCAACGCGGTTTTCAGTCTTTCTTTCCGACCAAGTTTTGTTCTAACAAAACGTCGAATTTGTTGCGGCAGCTGCGAAATTTCGAAAAAACAAATGCAACCAATCCTCGGTAGATCTAACGTTGACGGGCCGTCTCGGCGTTAGTTATCGAGCGATTTCAACGCGGTTTTCAATTTCTGGTCGCAAAAACCTCAAAGTTTGATTGAGTCTGGGATTTGTTGCCGTGGGATTATTAGTGAGTAAGATACTACACATGACTATGCCCGGGTAATTAAAAAAATGGTACAGATTTTCCTGCAGAACCAAAAATTTGCAATAACAATACATCTCGCTGTATGCGACATTTTTTACAAGAAATCATCAAGTAGAAAACAGACGCAGGAGTAAAGATGAAGATTTATTTCCTGAAGAATCGCATGAATAAGATGTGTATCATGAGTATTACGTAGAAGAAGATGCTAAAATTAAAAGTAATTTATAAATGGTAAGAAAACTTGTGAATTATTTTCGTTTATCTCCGATAAAATCAGTTTCTTACAACGAAACGTAAAAGCTCTTTTTGAAAAGGAAATTGAATTAGCAATGGACATCGAGACAAGGTGGTCTTCTATTGAATCAATATTAGAAGAATTTATTCTTCTAAAAGTCGTAATATTAGTGATTCCAATAGATTTAAATTCAGTGCATTTAATTGAAAATGTTAATTTTCAATTGTTATGAAACTTTATCTCCAGTAAGCGTAGCAGTAATATCATTAAGCAGCGATGATTCTAACATATTTACGGCACTAGGTGTGATAGGATTCTTGGAAAATAAATTAATTGGTTCTGATATAAGCAAAGCATCAATAAAAAATATCATAGAACGTTTGAAGACCCGTGAACATCTAAAATCAACAGAAATGGCTAGATGCTTACTAGATCCTTCGAAAGTTCCAACAAAGTCTGTTTTAATATTGGCGGAAAATCATTTTGAACGACTTTATCCAGACAACAATAAGGTTGAAGTGGAAGGTGAATATTCGGCAAGTTCAGAAGAATTAGAAGAAGTGACCAATCCAAACTATTCCTTGCAAGACGAAGTACAAAAAGCTATTCAAGAAGAGTTAAACAAAAATACTTATATGCAAACAAATCGCTATCCTAATTCTATGAAAAAGGAATTTGCTAAATATAAAAGAATTTCTGAGAGAACAAAAAGATTAAATATTTTGTTTCAAGCACTCTCTACAATTAAAGCTACATCCACCTACTCCGAAAGATCATTTTCCCTAAACGGCAACTTTTGTACAAAACTAAGATCTCGTTTAAATATCAGACAATACTACCAAAAATTCTTAAAAACCGAACCCGAAACCGAAAACACGGTTTTTAATTTTCAAAAACAGAAAACCGCGGTTTTGAAAAAGTGCGGATATTTAGAAACCCTACGCTAAGGGTTTTACTAAATTACTAACAGATGTTAAACAAATTTGCCGAGTACAATTATATCCAGGTCATATCACAAATACTTTGCTCCGTTTTAGACCATAAAATTAAAACATGTTTTTCTACATATATATTTTTTTATTGTCATGCGGGGCCCTAGGCGAGGCGACCACCTCAACTGCCTGTGCGTAAATGAGCTACTTCTCCATCGCGTAGGGCGTAGCACATGTGTCGGTATTGTAACGTTTTTTCAAAAATCAAACACAAGCATGACTTCGGAATGTCCTGAAAATTCTAAACAATTAGAAGATGCTGGGTTAAGTTCTACCGAGAAGGAACTTGTTACGACATCTAATGACGCAGAAAAGATATCTGAAAATATCTTGGCAAGGTATTAAGAGAATTCTAATTCTAGAAAGTCTACTGCTTCTAAACATTTGGAAGATGGGTCTGACAAAGAAAAAGATATTGATGACGCTGAAGTAAATAAAAACTTGATGTCCAAAGACTCAGAAAGTATTATACATGCCATATCTACAGCTTTTTCTTTATCTCAGTCTCTTAAGTTTAGTAAAGAATCGGGAAAGGCAATTGTAACTGATGCATTGAGAATATAAATAATAAAACTCGATTCTAAGTATTTACAAAAACATCGAGGTGTCCTTTTTTACCCACTAAGAATCGTTCTATGAACAAATCTTGGTTAAAAAAAATGGGAAATGGTCTTGGTGAGCAAGTGATGCATTCGTGGTTACTTAGAGTTATGAAAGAGAATGTCGACCGCCTATTCAATGAACTAAAAAGTAGAAGCGTTTATTTACAAGAAATTGATGGATGTTTGGATTTCTTCTTGGCATTTAAAGCCGAAACAAACTTGAGCGAAACAAGAGCGTTGTGAAAAATTTGGAGAAGCCTACAGTTGTGATGTAGTAAAAATTATACGCAGAAATTTTGGATTGTAGAACAAGCCGTACCGAAAAAATATCAAGCCCCGATTACTTAATTTTATAGTTTAGTATGGAGATGAAAATGTTTTTCCCAATATACGTATAGAAATGCAAATATTGCTGACAATCGCCGTTTCTATTGCCATTTGTGAGATCATTTAGCAAATTAAAATTGATATTTGAGAGCCCCGATGGGATTTTTCAATAACTTTCGACTCATAATGATCAAAGGTACTGGGTTTCCTTAAGTGTTCTTTGTAGGTTACCAAAGACTGATACATATCAACAATCGTACCACAGTCGGTGGAAGTTAACAGATTGGAGAGATTTGCTTACTTTGTCGAACCTTTCCAAGTCATTCCTATCTAGTCTAATGAATTCAGAAGTTCTGCTGACCGTTAGAGCGCGAATATGGTTTATCATTTGCATCATTGGCAATTATCTGAAGAGCTGCCATTATCTCATCCCAGGAGCAATATAGGCGTCAGCTCGAGCAGGCCATCTTGTCCGAATAGACTCTTCACGACTGTTGAATTTGACTTCAGCTTTGACCTGCAGGCCGGAGCCTTCTAGACCTCGGCAGAAATACGGCATTGCTTGTATGGTCTTGCCTGGTCTTGTCGTGTTTTGCCTTGCTTTGTCTGGTCTTGTCTGGTCCTGTCTGATGTTGTCTGGTCTTGTCTCGTCTTGCATGGTCTTGTCTGGTCTTGTTTGATCTTGTTTAGTCTTGTCTGATTTTGTCTGGTCTTGAATGATCTAGTCTCGTCTTGTCTGGCGTAGTCTTTTCTTGTCTTGTTGTATTTGGTCTTCTCTGATCTTGTCTGGTCTTCTCTTGTCTGGTCTGTTTTTGTCCGATCTCATCTGGTCGTGTTTGCCCTTGTCTAGTCTTTTCTGGTCGTATTTGGTCTTGTACGGTGTTGTCTAGTCTTCTCTGGCCTGATCTGTTCTTGTCTGGTTCAATCTGGTCGTATATCGTCTTGCCTGGTCCTATCTCATCTTCTCTGATCTTGTCTGGTCTTGTCTAGTCTTGTCTGGTCTTGTCTGGTAATATCTGGTCTTTTCTGGTTTTGTCTGGTCTTGTCTGGTTTTGTCTGGTCTTGTCTGGTCCAGTCTGGTATTTTCTAGTCTTGTCTGCTATTGACTGGTCTTGTCGCGTCTTGTCTGGTCTTGCTTGGTTATGTTTGGCTTATCTGATTTTCTCTGTTCTTGGCCGGTCTCATCTGGTCGTGTTTGGCCTTGGCTGGTCTTGTCTTTTCATATTTTGTCTGGTCTGGTCCTCTCATATATATAATACACATAAACATAATCATGTCTTCGCTTGTCTAGACTTGTCTAGCCTATACTTATATAGTCATGGTTAGTCTTGCCTTGTATATTCTTATAAAATCAGGTTTAGTCTTGAAACTCTAGTTTTGACAATTTTAGTATCTATGAACTTTTGTGATTACAAGGTGGCTAAAATTATGTTTTTGTATGCAGGTCAGCAGAGAGTAAAAAGTTCGTTTACAATTAAGTATTGTATTTACAACATTGTGAGTATTTTACGTAATCCTGATATTTTGTCGGTAATTGTTTCATATTATGAAAACACATAAGTTCACTTCTGTTAGTCATGCGTAAATTATTAGTTTTGTACCAGAAAAAAATCATTACGTATTATTAATAACTTTCTACTATCACTCACATATGTCTTGCTTCCTTGTATTGTCTACTGATATATAGTTGTCATAAGGATACTATATAGTATCCCATTAGTATAATTTATTGTTTCTTACATAAGCAAATAGTTATAGTTATCATAAGAATACTAAATAGTATCTTTATGATAACTATATCTCATACTATATATAGCATTTATAAATCAAAAGGTATGAGGAACAAGTTTAAATGTACATATACAGAGTGGTTAGCGGCTACAATTTTAACACAGATCTAATATTTTATTTTAACAGAGGCATAATCGATAGAAAAAAACATTTGCACAAAAACCGTGTTAAATGAAAAATGTTGTGCAAATAAAAACATAGATACAAAGTGTTGAAATAAAAACCAGGACTGGACATCTGTGCCATTAGCGCACATTCCAAAACATGCCCTTTGTCCCAAGTTTTGGATAAATGCAATTGTTTTATAGTTTGTTCAGAAACTAAGGGTTTTTATTACCACACTAAAATCTACCTCCCCCAAACATTTTAGAAAACGTGCGAAGGCCTATAAATTTGAAAACCTTCTTATAGAGATTAACCAGGACCAGACATTTTCACGGATTTAGAGAATTTAAGCCTCGATTGTTCATGGAAGGAGCCAAGAAAATTCAATCTTCCCCTTATTTGAATTAGAGGGATGATTTAACCCCTCTTACAGATATATTATACTAGGAATGGGTTAAATACCATTCCCCAGTTGTAAGTAAGAAGTAAGAGAGTAGAGTGGTAAGCTATAAGTTCTTAAGTCTTAAGTTATTTCGATATATTATTGTTTAATTAAATTGTTAAAACCAACTCGACTATTATTCGACAAACTACGTGCCTTGCGAATCCCGGTGAACATTGCATTACAAGATCCCGAGATATTTAGATATATCTCAGAGTCTGAAGAATTGCTGGCCAGAGCTTCCCTCTCAACATCGAAGTCGGCGGTGGTTCACACCATAACCCCCTTCACAACATTGATGGCAGCCTCACAACAAAAGATATGGTGACGTAACCGTTTCTACGTGATAATCCATACTTACATTGAATTGATAAATTCACTATTTTAACCATATTTATTACTCATGCATTAAAAGTACTATCTTGGCGCTGTTTTTTTAATACGAGAAATGTAACGCACATTACTTGGGTAACGCACAAAAATATTCAATATCGCTAGGTTACATTAAAAAAAAACAATAAAATAAATAAAATAAACACAATCAAGACCTGACTATTAAAAAAATGATGTGAAAGTGAGTTTTTTTTTTCATTACAAAATAAAAATTAAAAAAAAAAAACGTTTTAAACTGTGTAAATTGTAAATGTAAAGAGTGATACCAGAGACTGAGGAGAGTTCGTATGACGAATCCACACCACCAGAGATAATTGAAAAAGCAAATTCTTCAATTTTGATTCTATTTTTTTGTTTGGATGACACCTAGAGCCCAAACTTGTAAGATACGCATGAGTAATAAAAAATATTGTTTGCAACACGGGCGGTATTTTCAATTGTCCTCTCGAGTTAATGTGCGCACCTATTGACCTGGTTACAAAATATACTAATATAACTTTTTATTCACAGTTATATAAATATAGATACTTTTTTAGAAAGTGAGTAAAATTTAGAAAAACTTTTCAATTCTCCATGCGCCGGAAAAAAGAATCAAAGCGTTAAATACCGTTATCATTACAATTAGTACAGAACCCTCCCTCTCTCAGAATAAAGGGTAGGGGTTGAAAGTTGTTCCACATATTGTATGCCCCACATACGAAAATTATTGTTATGAATGCAAGATCAGATAGGACGAAGTTTTTCAACTCGGTTTTCAGAACATTCTCGCTCGTTTCGTTATAAAAAAGACACTAATAGGGAATATGCAAGAGAATTAGATTTACTTGATTTTTTTTATACCCGATACTTTATGATCTTGACATTATACCTATACCAATATTTTCTTATTTAGTTTGTATTTAATTCCAAAACTTAAATTCAAAAAGTGAAAAATATGTGAGCGAAATTCAAATTTCCGAAACGCATCACCATTGGTCGAACCGAAACAGGAACTGTGACGTGCACGATATAATATTGATCGGCGTCGATATTCACTGTGCTGTTTTGTTGTGCAATATTTCTGTAGTGTTTTCTAATACCTAGTGCGATTTTGGTATATAGTGACATTATAAATGATCAAGAACAATTGATCAAAACAACCTGATCAAAACAAGAGACTGAAATTGTTTTTTTTTAAAGTACAATCGGACAATCCACCAAAAATAGATACATGAAAGCATATTTTGTAGCGCATGCGCAAAAGATGTAGGTAGGGTGGACTATACACCTCGATTGGGACTTTATCCAACAGTTTATCTAGAGTACATATAATTGTGTTTTTGCATTCCTGTACTAGACAATATCTACAAAATGTTTTTTTAATTCTTTCCATTATCGAAATAGCGATTCAAACAGAAAATCCTTAACTGTAAATAACACTGAATGACAACGAGAGCTGTGACGTCATCCAAAGTGCGCGATAAATAGGACCGTTCAAACATGTCAAATTTAATCGGTATTTTATATATTTAAAAAAAAATAATTAAACAACTTTCAACAGTATTTATATTTTTTACTATGTTAAAACGAGGTAAAAAGTGAATTAAGCAAATAAAAATGCATATGCATAATGCATAAATTTATGATGCATATACCCTATTCTTCTTTAAACCATTGTCGCGAATGTAATCATAAATACCCGGAAATAGTCAATCTAAAAATCTTGCATAATTGCAACATAGGCCGGAGACTTAATCTTCTAGAGTCAATAGAAATTTTGTAACGGAGCCGTAACTCATAAGTTAATCTCTTTAACGAGTAAACCAACTTAATCTTTTAGCAACTTTTTAACCCAGCTCAATCGTACAATAAAATTTATATCAGAATTTTTCATATAGAACCATTTTTTACATACATCTATAACACATACAATCACATTACACATGTTATAAAAATGTTTTATACAGGGTGTTTACGGTTTTATGATTTTATATTAAAGGGGTTATTAAACTTCTCACGATAAGGTCATCAACCTTAAAATGTCTTAGCAAAAGTTGCTCTTAAAATTCAAGAGACAAATTATCAATGATTTTTTTACTAAGTAGACTGATTATGGTAACTTTTCCCATCTGTCATGCTGTTCCTTCAGTTCTTACTGCACTGTGATTTGAAATAAATTCTTCCGAATAAATCCTTGTTGTTAATTTAAGTACTTCCGAATTCTGCTGCTGCAAGTCGATTGTACACTGAGCGGTTTTCTAACAGACCTATTCCACAGAAATTCACCGCTATAGTAATCGGTGCCCGAGAAATGGTGGTAATAGTACTTGACAAATATCTGGCGAACACTGCCCGAGAGTCAATTGTATCCTTTCCATATACAGAAAGTACAGGGTATACTATTTGAAGATCATCCTTTACGTTTACAATTTTTCTGATGGTTTCTACAAAAATATGCTGAAATTCCAAACTTTTCTTCCATTGTATTGTCGACTGATTTCCAGTCAATCGATTTGGCAGCACGTGGGGGCCAATAAGTTGTCCGTTGACCAGACCGGCACAAATGTTTACCGAAAATCTGTGCTGAAAATGATTACTATGAACATCATGTGGATTTTTGACAGGCCAAAACTGTTATTTATGCTATTTATGTATTATGACATTTTTTTTAATTTCTGTAATGGAACGCCCAAGCTGCTCATGCGTCGGGTTCCCCTCCAAGAGTGGGTAGCCGTGATAAACCAGATATTCTCCATTATTGTTAAATATAGGTTAGTGTTAAGTCATATTAAATAACATTGCAAATATAAAACATATTAATAATAGTTGTTTATAATACAAATTATAATATTATATTATAATACATGGTGCCGAAACCAAGTTAAAATGTCGGAAGATAGTGCAAATATAAAACCGCCGAAATATTTCGTTACAACGATAGAAAACATCGCAGAAGCATGGAAACTGTGACTACAACTGTGGGAGTGGTACGCCGTTGCAACTAACTTAAGCAAAAGGAAAGCAGAAGTACAGGTCGCAATTTTCAAGACAAGTATTGGTCCAGACGCTGCTGTCATCTTTAATACGTTTAACTTATCTGTAACTGAGTCCCAATCACTCGAAATTATTAAAAGTAAATTTACAAACTCTTTACACCGAGAATTAATGAAACCTATGAAAGATATATGTTCAACCTCATGACCCAAGAAAGTGGACAATATTTTGATGAATTTCTTACTAATCTCAAAACCAAAGTTAAAAATTGTGGTTATGGTATTCTTGAAGACAGCTTAATTCGGGATAAAATAATAATCGGCATAGAAAATGACACTACAAGGGAAAAACTCCTGGCAGAATATGAATTAACCCTAGAAAAAACAGTAGATATCTGTCACTCAGTGGAACAGGTTCAACAACAAGTGAAAAATATGAAGAATACAGCGTCAGTAGAAACGGTTACTTATAAAAAGAAAAATAATTATATTAATAATAGTGATAAAGATAGACAGTGTAAAAAAGAAAAAAGTTAATTCGAAGAAAGAGAATTTAACTGTGGAAGATGTGGTACGAGACATGGAGTTAGGGCATGCCTAGCATTTGGAAGAAAATGTGGGATATGCCATAGAAGAAATCACTTCACTAAGTACTGTAAAAGAAATGAAACAATAAATGTACAAACATTGGAAGAAGAAAAGGAAATAAGTGATGCAGATTACTATGTCTGTGAAATCGGAAAGGACACAGGTTACGAAAAGGACTGGTTTGAGACAACAAGCTTGTCAGGAATTCAGGTAAAATTTAAACTTGATTCAGGTAGCCAATGCAATGTATTAAGTAAAAGTATAGCAGATAAAACTAGAGCCAACATAGAGCAGTCCACTACCAGGTATTTGATGTCATTTTCTAACTACAAAATGCCTGTATTAGGAGAGGCATAGATCGAAACACAAATTAAAAATAAAAAGTTAATATAAATAAAAATAAAAGCCGTCTAATACATAATAGTAGAGAAGGAAGTTACACCAATACTCGGCAAAACAAGCTGTGTAAACCTCTACCTAGTGAGACGAGTTGAAGAATTGTCAAAGAAAAACGAAGAACTTTCTGATGGAATTGGATGCCTGAAACAATTTAAATACGATATAGACCTGATATATAAACCTCTGCTGCCGATATGCTCACCAAGAAAGGTACCACATATAATCAGAGATCAAGTAAAAAAGAACTGGAGAGTATGGTCTTAGATCCATCAGTTATAAATAAAAACCTAAGAAGAAGGCACTACCCTCTAAACACGGTTGAAGAAATAACTTCAAGAAGGTTTTTGGCAGCTTAGAGTTACAAAAAGAACATCAGAATATATAACATTCAGCACGCCATTTGGAAGATACTCTTACCTGAGAATGCCATTTGGCTTAGCATCTGCGCCTGAAGTGTTTCAACAAGTCATGAGCTCTCTCCTCACGGACATAGAAAACACAGAGGTATCAATGGATGATATACTTATACATGCTGAAACACAAGAAGTTAAATTCTTGGGACATATTGTGACGAACAAAGGATTGAAGCAGAAAAATTAGAAACGACAAATAAAATAAAGAGACCTGAAAATGTAAAACAACTGCAAAGAGTCCTTGGGTTAGTAACATACCTCTCAAAATTCATGAAAAACATGGCTGATGTAACTAGACCATTAAGAGTATTACTGAAAAAGACACAGAATGGTATTGGGACAACGAGCAAGAGGAGGCTTTTTTAAAATTGAAAAAGTTACTGAAAAAGCCTCCCGTGTTGGGATATTATAATCCAAAAGAGGCAATACTACTTTCAGTGGACGCAGGTAGTTATGTCTGCGGTGGAGTATTGATTCAAAAAGGAAAACCTATTGCCTACTGCGCCAAGTCTTTTACTACCACAGAAATAGGATACTGTCAACTGGAAAAAGAAGCAAATGCCATATTGGTAGCTTGTAAAAAATTTTACAGTTACATTTGGGGTTGTAAAAATCTTACCATCGAATCTGACCATAAATCTTTAGAAACAATATTTAAGAAGTCCCTCGCGGAAGTGCCGCCCAGATTACAAAGAATGCTGTATCAAATACTGCCGTATAACCCAAAAACCTTTATAGAAAATGTACGTCGCCGATGCACTAAGTAGAGACTGCCAGAATCTAAGCTGCGAAGAAATGCACAATGGAACGCTTCAGATATGTGCCGTTGTTCCATTCACCAAATCACGTAAAGAAGACTTGAAAAGATATACAGAAAATAGCAATGAATTAAAAGAACTAAAAGAAATAATTTTAAAAGGATGGCCTGACAAAATTGAAGAAGTCAAAGATAACATAAAAAAATATTGGACATATAGAGAAACGCTGAGCGTCATTAATAATCTGATTTTCAAAAGCGAGTATTAATTCCACCATCAATGGTACCGTTAATAATGAAGCACTGTCATCTGAGTCACAAGGGTGTACAAGGAACGTTACAATTTGCTAGAGACAACGTTTTCTGGCCTGGAATGACAAAAGACATTACAGAATATGTAAGAATTTGCAAAACCTGTAATAAAATTCAGAAAGATAATCCAATGGAGCCTTTGATACAACAGAGACCACCTAAAAGATCTTGGAGCATTGTCGCATCGGATTTGTTCCATTTTCAAGGAAATGAATATCTACTAATAGCAGATGCCTACTCAGGATTTTTTGACTTCAAACAAGTCGATGTGACAAATAGCACCACTATTATCAAAGTCTTGAAAGCATGGTTTGCTACATTTGGAATACCAGACACACTTCAAACAGGTGGAGGCAGACTGTATAGCAGTCATGAATTCAAAGAATTTACTAAATAATGGCAGTTCGAACACCGAATTTCAGGTCCACATTTTGCCAGATCCAATGGTTTAGCTGAGAGATATGTACAGGAAGCAAAAAATCTTCTCAAAAAATGTTCGATGTGGCGAATCGATTGACTGGAAATGAAGCAATGTTTTCACGTAACGGCTTAAATAACAATCATATTAGTCATAATTGTCTTGTCGAAAATCCACATGATGTTCGTGGTAATCTTTTCCAGCACAGATTTTTACAGATGACCTTTTTTAAGATATTTAATCCCCCCTTAAAAATAAATTCACGAGACCGTAAACACCCTGTATAAAGCGGGGGTCAGCAAACTGTTTTGAACGTGGCTGCCAGCGAGTCAATTTCAATAATTTTAAATATTTTAATACACTCGTGAGTCAACCCGCAATTTCAAAATTAAGTGAAATTAAGATCTTGAAAATATATGAACTCAAAATAAATTGAAAAGCTGGGGTGATTTGCTCAAAACAACTAATTAGCTGTTTATACAGTTCATTTACTTCAATAAATTTGTTGAACAAGCACTAGACTATGTAGATTGTAGGTACATAGTCTAAGATACTGGTATAGACTATAGCAGCGATTGCCAAACTTTATTACCTCACTGATCTCTAAATTTATAATTTTAAATAAGTGATTAAAGAATATATGAAAAAGGTTTATTAATAACAAAACTTTTAAAAACAAAACAATTAAAAGATGGTTTAAATATATGAAAGTTTTAGCATTATACACTTCTTATGTGATGGGATTTTGCTTGCTTAAAATAAGATTATGGATATTTGGTTCCAATGATGTTACTGTAAAACGGAAAACTGTATTTATTTCAAGCCGAAACCGGTACCATCTTTTGAGGGCTGTGACAGTTGAAAGGGCTGTTCAAATAAGTAAGACATTCTGAATCGTATCAGATTTTTCACAGCCTTTTCACTAAACAAAGGGTATTCAACTTTTTATGGAAAACCAGTTCAAACTTATTTTTCCGCGTTAGTTTCATGTGGATTGAAAAATGCAGAAAATTTCACATTTTTCTGCCAGACAGCGAAATTTTCTGAAGGACTTCTTTGACAACCGCCGGTTAATAGCAGGCCATTGTAAAATTTTCTTCATCTCTGAGAGATCTGATCTCTAAAAGGGTTAATGACTTCCAAATAATTGATAATTCTTAATTTACTGACTGAAATTATAGTTTGCATTTTCTTTTATTACTTTGTTTGTATTGATAATTGTTTATGCAATTATAATTTTTGGCTGAATTACAATTAAAAACAGCTTGTTTTCGGGAAAGTGTAATTATATTAATATACAGTCATAGCTGAAGCGTGATAATCGAATTAATCCTTCACAACCAACAACAGTTGATTACGGACACTATGCACGTAAATACAGTCGATGTATTAATAATAATGTATTAATAATATAATTATTAATTATTTCTTCATAACTAAATAATTAATAACATAAATATTATTTTTTTCTAACTGAAATTGAATTAACTAATTTTCAATGTAAAATTATTCATATGGAATAACCGTTTTATTTCTCAATTTTATTGCACGCCTGGAATTCCATGAATTCATAGAAATTGAGCACACGAGCGTTTACGAAGTCTCTAATTTTGACTAATTACCACCAAATTAACATGTAAATATTGAAATATGAAAATTTTCTCTCAAATATTTTATTTTTAGTAATCAATAAGATTTATCCGTGAATACTTAAAATAATACAAAAACATAAATCATCGTATGTGTCGAACATAATTAGACATGACTCGAGAGACAAGACTAGACAGACAAGACTAGACGACAAGACTAGACAGACAACACTAGACAGACAAGACTAGACAGACAAGACCAGACAGACAAGACTAGACAGACAAGACTAGACAGACAAGACTAGACAGACAAGACTAGACAGACAAGACTAGACAGACAAGGCTAGACAGACAAGACTAGACAGACAAGACTAGTCAGACAAGACTAGACAGACAAGACTAGACATCTATCCATTAGACAGCCATACATTTTCATCCACCCCCAGGAGGGGAGATTTTTTTGAATTTATTTTTGGTTTTGTGGAGACCAAAAAGTATGTAGGGGTGTAGGGGAGATGGACAGTCGGGCGAGAAACCAATCTATTGGGGAAACCCATAAAAAAACCAAAAGTGGCAGATCGGTCTACGGATGACGTGGACGCGTACAAGGAGACGGAGTGCTCGATCGCTTTTACAATCTCGGAAGCGTTTGGATCACTTACCAGACAAGTGGAGGACTTAGAAAGGGCTATTGCTGGAGGCAGTAGCACGAATAAGGAAGTTAAAGACGCGGCAGTTAAACGAGTTAAAAAGACAACTAACGCCTTTTCCCGCAACTCCGTGACCACTTGGCTGGAAGAGCACCGTTTCCTGCCCGTTGAAAAGGTGTTATACGACACCGAAGTCCAAACGGTAAGTGTGGCATGCAAGGAAGTCAGCACCCAGACGGAGGCTGAATGTAGTATCACCAGTGCGCTGAAGCCGAGCATGAATGTGCAGGAGTACATGTCCCTGGCGAGGGAGAGGTGGTCTGAGGACGCCTTCACTGTGGTGAAGATGGCTAAGGGCTCTCCTCTGGCCACAACAGGTTACTGGTGAATTACATTTTAAGTTAAGTAAATAAACCTCTCAAGATCCAAATAGCTGCTCAAAGTGATGAAATTAAAATGTTGAAAGATGAAATTACTAAATTAACTAGCAATCAAATTCTACTAACAGAACGGGGAATTTTAAATCATATTGAAGATTGTGAACTTACCGCTGAAAATATATATAGAGACATCATCCAAAGATTAAATCCAGTTAATTCTGCAAAAAGTAGCATTGAAGCCAGCCAATCTTCGAGTCGCAGTTTCCTTATCTTCACGCTGATAAGGAAACTGCCGCGGGCACAAAAACATTGAAACCGACGATTTGCGAAACAAAGCTACTAATTTAAACAGAATCTCTGGAAACCGTAGGAGGTCTAATATTATTATTGTTAAAAGCTCTGAAAACTCAACCATAAGGCAGCAACAAAATATTCTTATCTCCATGTATATCGTTTGGATCTAAACCTAAATGAATCTGACCTAGTCAACTTTTAAGAGGAAAAAATATCGACAAAGTACTCTGCCAAAAATTACCATCCAGGCACCCAGAAGAATATTCATCTTTTAAGATATCTGTCCCTATAAAACATCTCGAAGATCTAAAAAATCCTAAGTTGTGGCCGAAACATACATGCGTAAAACGTTATTTTCTAAATCGACAAACATTACAACAAATACCATAATCAGAGACTTGGACACATCACACATACATGATAGGTCATCCAAAATCAACAACAATATCATCTTGTATCTCTACATCAAATCCATATATAATAAAATTCAACAACTGGAAATAATAATTGGGGAAGTAAATCCACTGTTCATCTGCCTTACAGAAACCTGGGCTACCCAGGACCATATCAAGCTTATGCATTTACAAAATTATTCTTTGATCAGTTTTTTTTTTTGTAGATCCCATAATACTGGCGGCGGTGTAGGTATTTGGAATAGAAATGCACTTGACTAAAACACCATTATCCTGGAAGCAATCCTAATGAACTCAATAGAAAAGCATATTGAAATATGTGGAGTGGTATGGAGATCTAGATTAGACTCGACTTCTATAATTCTATAATTACTTTATATTTACTTTGTACAGACCACCAAATGGCTGCATAGATAGTTTTATGTTAACGCTAGATCGCATACTTCACCATTCGTTCTTTAAAACAATAAATATAATAGTCACGGGAGATTTTAACATTAATTTCACGGGAAACTCCAAGGAAAAAGTTAATTTAGTCAAAGAATATACAGCTACCTCAAAAAGCTGCATCGATAATATTTTTGTCAATTCCACGCAAAATGCGACTTCAATTATTGACTCGGGGATAAGTGATCATCGAATCGTGGTTCTAAATAGAAAACTGAAATTAAAAGCAGATACATATTACCATAAGAGAGTTTTTAGTAAAGAAAACAAAGACCTTTTTGTCAATCTATTAACAGGTGAATCATGGACGAGTACGTATAGAGCAACAAATATTAACGATACATGTATACATTTTATAAATACCTTATATTATCATTTTAGTACCTATTTTCCCATAGTAAAAGTTAATCGGGGAAACAAGACCTGGATCACTAATGATGCAAAAAGGGCAAGCAGGGAGCTGAAAGATCTTGAGAATTCGTCATCAATTCGAACATCGTGCTTCAGAAGAAATACCGGTTTTGCGCCAAGCGTATTTAATTATGAAAAAACGATACTCTGTTTTTTTTTTTAAATCTTTTTTTAAAATAAATCTACAAGTTTTCTAGATTCACTACCTAGCAACATCTTTAAACTATACATAGGTCAATATTGTTAACCAATCATTTGAATTGGAAGAGTTTCCTGAAATTTTGAAAAATGCCAAAATCTACCCAATACATAAACGAGGAGAAAAAACACTCCTAAATAACTATAGACCTATAGCTCTGCTAACAGCTATGTCTAAAGTGCTGCAATATAGCAAACTTCACAGGCTTTTACCATTTACCGAGACGCACCAACTTATTCCCAAAGAACAACACGGCTTTCGCAAAGGAAAATCGATCTCGACGGCTACCACTGAGTTCTATAGCAAAATTCTACTAAAGATCGATAACGGCAAACATCCAGTCGGTATTTTCTGCGATTTGTCGAAAGCTTTTGATTGCCTATTACACCAACAATTATTAAACAAATTGTATATATTGAGAGTTCGTCGTAAATCAATAAATTGGCTAAAATTATTTCTAACAAACAGAAAGCAATGTGTGGAAATCACATCCAGGAACAAATCTTTCATTTCAAAACCAGTGAACATTAATATGGGTGTTCCGCAGGGAAGTGTACTTGCCCCCACACTATTCCTCTTATATATTGCGGACCTTGTAACATTTATGAAAGACAACAAATCCAGAAACTCTTGGATTGAAAATGAGCTTAAAGCAAACAATGTTTTACTTAAAACAAAACAAAAAACTTGTGGAGTGGTGCTCGGCAAATAACCTATTTCTAAACAAGGAGAAGACGGAAAAGCCAAAACGCCGATAATTTAAATTTAAAAATCGACAATTTCAACCTGCATAGGACGAAGAAAACAAAATTCCTGGGGCTTTATATAGAGGAATACCTAACTTGGGATAAGACAATTGAAACTTTGCTAAAAAAGTAGGGCTATAAAGCTTACTCAATTCGAACCCTACGCCAAATAATAAACCAAGCTGAGATTCTCAACTATTATTATGCAGAACCAAGAGCCACATGTAGACCGCACTTCCAACGACTGCAAATACTAACAGTAACAAGCCGTTATATATTAGAAGTTGCTTGCTTCATCCATAAAATGAAAATTAGTTTGCACAGAAATAGGGATTTCCACCACTACAACACAGGAGGATGAAACAAGCTGTACACTTCAAAATTTAACCTAAATTACTGTAGCAAATCACCAGTAATTTTAGGAGTGGTCATATATAACAAATATGCCAAACATCATCACAGAAGAAATGTCCAACAAAAGCTTCAAGAGAAGAGTAAAATCCCTATTACTAAAGGAGACAATTTATACATTTCAAATTTTTTTTAATTTGTTTCAGTGATTATCGTTCATTTTCGATTTGTTCTCTTTTGATAATTGATTTATTTTAATTTTTATATCTTTTTTTTTTCTCGTTCTCGTTTTGACGTTCACATATATGTATTTACCATATACATCTTACATGTAATAAAATTGCTTTGATTTGATTTGATTTGACTGGAGAGACAAGACTCAAGACTAGACAGACAAGACGGACAAGACTAGACAGACAAGATGAGACAAGACAAGACGGACAAGTCTAGACAGACAATACTCTACAGTCAAAACTATACAGACAAGGCTGGACAGACAATACTAGACATACAATACTAGACAGACAAAATTAGAAATACAAGACTAAACAGGCAAGACTAGACTAACAAGACAAGACAGACAAGACTTAACAGATAAGATCAGACAATCAAGGCTAGATTTACAAGCCAAGACAGAGAAGTCTAGATTGACAAGATTAGACAAACAAGACTAAATTATAGTTAATTCAGTTATCCATAAACAAGAAAAAACTTCAAAGAATATTAAAATTAACTAGTCAAGTGGTGAATTAAAAAATACATTCAATTAAACTAGACTAGTTAATTAACTAACCTTGCCACCTTTAATTATTATTTAAAAGCTGCCCATAAAAATGAAAAAACATAATAATCAAGAAAGAATATTTCATAATAAACAGAAACAAAAATTAATATTCACCAGCTATAACATATTCGTAGCATAACAGCGCAAAAATTCAATAGTGCAGTGAAAGTGTTTTTATTTTTGTTCTGCACGCCATCGCCCTCCGAAGATTATTATACAACGGTAACTCGTTATAGTCATCCACTTGTGGTTTTACTTGTTGGTTTTTTTTATTAGCAGATTAGCTGTGATACAAGGCAGACTGTGTTTAGTTGTGCAGCTAGGATAGTTATAACCGGGTTATTGGGTGCACCACTAGCAGGTCATGAGATGTCCCAGACACCGGCACTACAACAACCGTTTAGCAATTTTACTTGCCATTCTCCCAATATTAATTAGCGCTATTCAAGGACAAGCAGAAACGGAGAAAAGTAAGTGTACTTATTTATTTATGTGATTTACTACACTTCAATGTTGTCAAGGCACTACTTACACACGTATCTGAATTACCGGTATTCCTCTTAAAACCTAGAAAGATTTATTAAACAGACTTAAATTAAAAGAATCTGTTATTCAAAAGAT
This sequence comes from Phosphuga atrata, assembly GCA_944588485.1. Classification (NCBI taxonomy): domain Eukaryota; kingdom Metazoa; phylum Arthropoda; class Insecta; order Coleoptera; family Silphidae; genus Phosphuga; species Phosphuga atrata. Next base: position 34,573,417 of record OX155899.1, read on the forward strand.
TCGTACAAAAAATACGACATAGAAATGTTCCATCGAACAAGTGTTAATCATCTAATCTGACTAATTTTGCCATCTAGCTTTGTGTCTCGAGTCTATTTAAGCACTGTCTAATCTAACCTATTCTGTAGTCTTCTCTGTCCAGTCTAGTCTGCCTAGAAACTATGTCTATTTAGCCTTGTCTACCTAGTATTTTCTGCATAGACTTAATTGTAAGAACTTGTCTCTATAGACTTGTATGTCCAGTTTCGTCTGTTTTTCTTGTCTGTCTAGACTTGTCTGTCTGGTCTTGTCTGTCTTGTATTGTATCTCTAGTTTTGTCTCTGTTTAGTTTAGTCCGCGAAGTCTTGTTTGTCTAGTATTGTATGTATACACTTCTGTCTGTCTCGTCTAGTCTGAGCAGTCTAGTCTCTATGTTCTTGTCTATTTTGTCTAGTCCGTTTAATCTAGTCTGTCTGATTTGTAGTCTGATCTCTGTAGTTTCGTCTGTACGGTCTTGTTTATATAGTCTGGTCTATGTAGTATTGTCCCTATGGTCTTGCCTGTCTATTCTAGTGTGTCTAGTCTAGTCTGTTTAGTCTAGTTTCGTCTATTTAACCTTGTCTGTCTATTCTATAGCCTAGTCTAATAATCAACCCTTGTCTGTTTAGTCAGGTGTCTTAACCAATTCCTATATCGTGTGTCAAATTTCTATAATATGTTTAATTTTTAGTTGACGATTTAGTTAGAAGATGGGCACCGAAAATATACTTAGCCCCAAATGAAAAATTTTTGCCGTTGAGTGTAGAAGAATTTCTTGAACATATATATCCTGCAGATGATAATGCAAGGCCAATTGCAACTGATTGGAGCGCAGAAACTAGTCATCTTCCCCAAGGAAAAACTAGCAAATCGTTATTTCTGCACACACGAAAGGAAATTGGTAAATATTTTGAATGTTAGTTAAGGATTTATGTTTAGATGTTTGTTTTAGAAACCTTGAAAAATGAATATTCGTTTTTAAATGGCAGAGATCCAAGCAAACATCCGATTCCACTGTACGTTATTGTTTCAAATTGCGGTTTGTCTTCAAGAACATTTTTCGATTACAGTTTTTCAAACGACATAAATTCGAGTACAAACGATACCGAGCCAGATTTCTACTTCCACGTAACTTATTGGATATTCTACCCTTATAATGAAGGGAAAGAGGTTTGTTATGTCGGAAATTTTCCGGCCCCAATAATATTCAACACCTGTTTCGGTCGAAGGAAACTGTTTGGAAATCACGTCGGTGACTTCGAACATCTCAGTTTGTTCTTCAGAGGAAAACCTTATCCAGATGAAATTTTTCTCGCCGTTCACGACAGCGGTGTTTATTATGAATACGATCAATTTAAGAAGAAATTTAAGTATAAGAGGCAAGTCACCCATAAAGGAATTGTGCAGAGACCTAAATTTCCTCCCACCGTTCGAATTTCTAACGGTCATCCAATCTTGTTCTCGGCGAGAGGATCTCACGGATTATGGTCATCGCCCGGTGAACATTATTTCGTTAGAATGCCGAGATTGTCGGATCATAACGGGTACGGAATTGCCTGGAAGACATGGAAACATTTGAAGATTTATCATTTAGGATTTAGTAAACCACCGACGTGGATGACTTACCAGGGAAGATGGGGAAACCCGAAATCAAATTGTTTGATTACGAAAAAGTTGGGGATTTGTCAATTGTCCGACGGACCGGTTGGGATTTTCAGGGATATTCAGGATTTCTATTGCGAGAAAGAATAGATTTGTGATAATTTGTGATGTTTTTTCCTTTTGTTATGTCATTCATTCTCATTTTTATTGTTCAAAATATTGTTCATCGTGTAAGAAAACAATTTGTAGTTATTAACTATAATATAATGTTATTTATTATTAATTTTAATAAAGAAAAGAAAAACAATTTAATCAAAATTAAGATTAATAAGGCAGGACTAGACAGACATGTATAATGTACATATACCAGGACTAGACAGACATGTATAATGTGCATATACCGTCAATCATTAATTTCAATAAATAATTTTTGAGGAAACAAAGAAATCTAGACAAGTAAGATACATAGACAAGACTTTAAAAATAGGACACATAAAACAAGACAGGTAAGACAGGATAGACAAGACCAAACAGTCAAGACTCGGGTTTAGGTAGACCCGGATTCGATTCCTGGCAAAGGAGGCATTTTCAACTAGGGCGGATTTCAGCTAACCGTCCGGGCAGCCCACCCTGAATTAATGGGAAATATGCGATACCGGGGTGGCACATACTAAAAGCCAAGAGGAATAGGGTTACCGAGAGCTTCCCCCAAACCACCTTAAAAATAAGATCAGGCAGACTAAACCAGACTGACAAGACCAGACAGACTTGACTAAACAGTCAAGCTCAGATAGGCAAAATTACGCAGACAAGTTGAATTAGACAAGATCGGTAAAACAATGTTATATAGGCAGGACCAGACAAGCAAGATAAGACAAGCAATATTGAACAGACAAGATCAGACAGTCAATATTGGTCAGGTAAGACCAGATAAACGAGATCATCAGGTTAAAACTTTTATTTGTTTTAAAACATTGACTGGGGTCTGCATGCCCTGGGCCTGCAACATTATCAGTTTCCCTGTAATACAGTGGTTTCCAACCTTTCTGTGCCTTCGCCCCCCTTTTTTATAAAAAAAACTTGCGCCGCCCTAAATTTTTGTAACAATCTAATTTCACAAATCACCTAATATTTCTTATCTTATTTATTTAATAGGTTAAAAAATAATATACCATATTATGTATAAATATAGACACCAAATTTTTATTATCTTTTAAAAACAAATCTTACAAAAACACAATACATGATTGTCACAATTAGTACGTAATAATATTTATCATTATCATTAAAATTCAATGTGAGGGTTGGGCTTGTTTATCGGTACAAATTTTCTAAAACCGTAATATCATTGATGATATTGCTATTCTCAGTACCTTTTTAATCACTAATCGAAATCGATATTTTGTCTTTAAAAGAGCCACTGCAGAAAAAGCAGTTTCGCATAAGTAAGATATTACAAATGGCGAATTCCTAGAGTTTTCTTGTGAAAGTAGGAAAATCTTTCTGTACTTGCACCCAAAACGTAACAATATTATTTTCTTGTTGAAACATTTACTTTAATCTGCAGTTAAGATAAATCTACTATCATTTCTTGCTCTGCTGTCGGAAGCCAAAATCGTCAAATTCTTTAATCTCAAATGGGTTTCTTATCCATTCGTATTTCGACATGTAAGGATCCTTAAAGTAAACCGAGAATTGCTTCAATAGACTGGTCCAGTGATTATTAATAATAACTTTAGATTCTTCTCTTTTATCTGGAAGACAAGTGATTTTAAAATTGGGAAACATGTCGAAGTTATTGTTTTCATATTTGCAGTAATCTTCTCCTTCTGTACCAGAGCATGTATTTGGGGTCCATACTGAGTTTTTGAAAAATATCCACTAAATACACAAGATTTGCAAATAATTTTGTGTCATTAATCAAGTTTGCTTTATTTCTTGTATTATCAGTAAGAAATATGGCGATCTCTTCTTTTAGCTCAAACACCCTTTGAAGTACTTTGGAACGAGAAAGCCAACGTGCTTCACAACAATATAGAAGTTCTCTATATTCTGCATCCATGTCATCACACAATTTTGCAAAGAGCCTTAATGGGCTATTTTTAATAAAATTTACAACTATTATATTAATTTCAAATACTGTTAGTAGAACTTTACCTATATCTTTTTAAACAAGTGATTGTTTATGAATCATTGAATGGGCTCAAATTGTACGAACAGCCGCCTTTCGAACTAATGCCAGTAGATCAGGGTTTTCTCAATACAGTTCTTCCACAAAATATCATTTTCATTAAAAACATTATCAATCATTTTGAAAACTTAACTTGCTGTACTATTATATTCAATATTACAGTTTCTACAACATATCTTACATATGTAATCTGGTGTGCATCTTTAAGTACTTATGTTGCTTCATCTACTTGCAAAGTAGTTGCGAAAGAAGATGGTTTTGATTTATTTTATTTTTTAACTTTTTAAATTAATTGATCGCAAAGATTTTCAGATATATTAAATTCTTCTGCTCGCCATATTATCTGCTTGTGTAATCATTCTAAGTTCATCAGCATATTCGATTCGCCAAAGCAAACACATTGGTCGTTCTTGACCATTAATGACCTACATGTAGAACCAAATGATTAATGAAGTACATTGGATTATATTTTCTACATTTAGAATCACTATTTTGCGTTGTTATATTCCCGCTATTTTTATGACTTCTACTTACGACTTCTACTTACGTACGATAAGTTTTTAGTGAACTCGACAGCTTCAAAAATTATATTTTCTTAACAGCTACGCGCCCCCGTTGAAATGGTCTCGCGCCCCCAAAAAGTTGGAAACCACTGCTCTAATATATCCAGTCTTTATTTTGACAAGCTTTTTGCAATCTATGTAATTCCAACATATTTTTAATTCTATTCCCAGATTGTTCGATGTAGAAACAGACACGTGGACACCGTTTATTTTGAAAGTGGTGTAAGTCCTTTTTTGAAAAAAATGAGATATCACGTAATTCATGCTTAATTTACTGTTTTTTTTTTGTATAAGTAGTTCGTGTTTAATTTCTTAAAAAAATCTCGTTTTATACAATTTAAAATTAGTCGGTAAATGATATTGCATTATCATCGATTATGAAAGTGGTGTAAGTCCAATTGCCAGAGGTAACTTAGCAGATTATTGCCGATCAGTAGCCTGCTATTTTACATTTGTTTTATATTAGATGTCATACATTACGTGTCAAGAGTCACTAGTTTAGGTTACTTATTCTATTTTTTTTTCCTAAAATGGATAACTTCATATTAACATCAGATAGTGATAGTAGCCTGCTAGATAGTAGATAGTATCAGATAGTAGCCTGCTATTTTACATTTGTTTTATATTACATGTCATACATTACGTGTCAAGAGTTACTAGTTTAGGTTACTTATTCTATTTTTTTTTCCTAAAATGGATAACTTCATATTAACATCAGATAGTGATATAGGTAAGAACGAATGGTAAATCAATATTAAATATATATTTTATTTCATTTTAAATAAATTCGCCCAGAAATAAAGCCCATGAATATAAACAGAAGAATAATCTTTGAATTTAAAAATCTAAAAATTGACCCGAAGATTTAAACTGCTGATGCACTTTACAGCGAGTAAAACAGTAATCGAAAGAAGAACTGGGAGGAGAAACCCGCTGCAATGGACTTTACGCATTCTAGTAGGAAGGCGTGGCATTAATAAGAAAACTTGGCTCAGCACCTACCTCTAGGAAACGCACTGCTCCTGTATTCCTCGATAAAGTTGCAAAAGGCTACTGCTAGTCTCGTAGGTACCTGTTGGCAGAGGTCAAGTGAAAGAAGTCAAGAAGAAATTGCGTGCCCTCAAAACAGAAATACGACCGAATGAGTCCTATTCATCCAACTTCACATACAGCGAACTATTGGACGAACTTGGAAACCTGAAATTAAATAAAGCTGCTGGCACTGATCAAATCTACCCAGAGTTCTTAAAGAATGCAGGTGACTCAACTAAAAGATGGATACTATCCTTCTATAATAACATCATGCACACAGGGATAATTCCTAAGACACTAAAAAAGGCGAGAGTGGTGGCCATTGTTAAACCTGGCAAGGCTGGTACTACAGACCGATTTCGCTGCTCAGTATGTCTTACAGGCTTCTGGAGCGCCTTGTACTGAACTGGGTCAAAAATGTTCTGGATAGTGAGTTCCCAATAGAACAATAGGGGTTTAGAACCAATAGAGGTTAAGTGAACAAGTGTTGGCACTCACTTCGCACATAGAGGCAGGCTTTTAACGTAAAATGAAATCTACAGCGGCGTTCGTAGACCTTTCAACGGCATACGATTCGGTTTGGCGTCACGGACTGCTCCTAAAATTTGGCAAGGCTATTCCGTGTCTAAAACTGCTGAAACTACTAGAGAATATGCTAGATAATCGACGTTATAAGGTATTGATGGGCGACAGAGAAAGCAGATGGCGCACACTAAATGAGGGGTTGCCACAAGATTCAGTCCTCGCACCTACATAGTTTAACCTATTTGTAAGTGATATCCCCGAGGAGATGAAGTTCCAATACGCCGATGACATTGCACTCGTATACCAACACACAGAGGTCGCTGCCTGCGAGAAAGCGCTAACTGAAGATCTTCAGCGTTTAGGAGTGTATTTTGCGAAATGGAGGTTAAAACCTAACCCATGTAAGACAGAAGTGGCGCTATTCCACCTAAATAACAGCATGGCTGACTTGACGTTTAACGTGGAATTTGAAGGGCAGACACTCATCAACAACCGAAACCCCAAATATTTAGGTGTTACGCTCGACCGCACACTTACAGAAAACACCTGGAGTATACAGCGGCAAAGTTACATACCAGAAACAATATAATCCATATGCTGGCTGGATGGGGCTCTAATGCCCCCTCTGCTCTGCAGAATATTGTGCAGCTGTCTGGAGTCGCAGTGCACACACTCGTAAGGTCGATGTTCAGCTAAATTGTACTAGGAGACACAATACTGGCACCCTAAAACCTACACCGACAGAATTTCTCCCTGTTCTATCCAACATTGTACCGCCAGAGCTAAGGAGACGTGCTGCCACGCTAAGTGGATACAAAAGGGCAATGGGAAACGAATCCCTGCTAAACCGTATTCAGGAGGAAAACATATCTGGCAGGTTAAGGTCAAGAAATCCATTCTGGAAAGACCCAACTGATGCACCGCTGGGGTATACGATCCGACCCAATATGTGACTGTGGAGAGGCTGAACAAACAATAGCTCACATCATAGATGAATGTCCACTACGACAGCTCACTGGCGGCATTGGTAAATTATCGGAATTAACTCCAGAAGGAAAATGTTGGCTGATCAATTTGGACATAGATTAAGAATGTTTATGCCCACCTTGTTATATGTGTGTGCCATACGATAATAATAATAATAATCTTAGATTCAGAGGATGAAGATAATTCCACTAAGAACAACAAATTAACGAATCGTAAAAAGAGAAGAAGAATAATAGAGGTAGAATCATCATCAGATGAGGATATTGTTACTGAGAACTTAGATTCTGCAGAACAAACTTGTAATTGTTCGAAGAAATGTATATAACGTATTAATGAAACACAACGTATAGAAATTTTTGATATGTTCTGGAATGTAGGTGATTTTAATAAGCAAAATATATTTCTCTATTGTAATGTTGTAATGTTCCACTTGAAACTGTCAATAGAAGAAGGCCTAGAAATAATTCGGGCGCTATGAGGGCATATGCTTATAAAGTTTACCTGGTCACTTCTGGGTGAAACATTTTAGTATGTAAGAAGTTTTTCATTGATACTTTCCAAATATGTACTGGACGAATTGATCGTATCCTAGAAGCGCATGAGAATATTCCGAAAGACATGCGTGGAAAAATGTATAGCTCATGCAAGAACATAAACATAAAAAATCACATAAAAATCTTTCTGGAATTTGAAAGTCACTATACTCGATTTCAAAATCCAGAATTCAATATTAGAAAAAATATTTGAGTTCAGTTAGTGAATGGACATACAGGAGAATCTTTAAACGGGATTTCAAGTTAATCTTCCATTTTCCGCGCGTTTCGATTGCAGAAACAATGGTTGAGTATAAAAAAAATCTTTAATAACTCACAGTACAAAAGACTTGAATGAATATCAAATGAAGATTAACATTATGTTGTGTTTACAAAGATTATGTATTAAACTAAAACTACGTTATATAAATTATAATTCTAAGTATTTCTTATCGCATCATTGAAGGCAGGTGGCGAGTTTTTTGACGATGTCAGTCAACGATTCAAGTTTCGATTCAGTTTTCGTCGTCAATCAACGATTTTGACGATTTCCAAGATCGTAACTCCTCCATGCGAAGACGAAACATATCCTTAATGGTTGTGTTTCTTATATTATTATTTCGTTTTCATTATTGTCCTTGGAAAGGAATTTCTTGCAAAATCGTGGATACATAAAATATAAGGCCATTATTAAAATTAATACATATAACAATATTGTCCAAAGACTAGTCCTATTGGTACAAACAGGGTTATTACTAATTTTTTCTAATTCACTTTTTTGATTTTGTAATTCCTATTGAGTGATAATTAACTCATGGGTATTAATAGAATTTAGGTTTAAACTGGCTTGATTATATTGAAGAGAATTTTTCCTTAAATTTAGTTTATTCATTAATTTGGGTAATTTTATTTCTTTAAATTTTATTTTTCAATCAATATTTGTTCTAAGAATATAGCCTTCTATATTTATGACACAAGTTGGGGTTGATTTGATTACATAAGTGCCTAGTAATGGAATATTATCTTTAGAGTTATTACATTGCTGGCTTGCTGCTATAAGTCTGGGGGTAACTATCCATATATAATTTTCTAGTTTTTGGATTTGAATTTCTTCTATGGATATCGGAATTTGGTAACAGTTGGACACGTTTTTTGAGAATCTTAACAGTTGGACTTCACATGGTGCATTGTTTAACAATTGGGCCATATTAATGTGATTACAAACATATTCGTTATTTAATATTTTTTTTACATGGTTTTTCAAAATACATATGTGCCCATTATTATGAAAGTGGTCTAAGTCAAAATTAAAAAAGAAAAAAGTTTATCACTTATTTCGCACAGCATTATTTTAAACTAAATTTATTCAATGCAATTTTTACGATATCGTCAATAATGAACCATTAGGTAGTGGTTGTAATTTCAAAAATATATGGAATTTATTTAGTGTTAATAATATGGTGTGAAATAACTGATGAACTCAATTTTTTTTAATTTTGACTTAGACCACTTTCATAATTTTGGGCACATATAATGGTGCTCATTGAGGATAAGGTAATATTACATTATAAGAGTTATTTCTAGATACTGGTAATGGGTGTAATTGATAGTAATGATAATTTTTAATTTCTACTAAAGGTATTTCGATAATAAGAACGATTTCGTAGAGTTTTGAGTACCTTTTAACATTGAGAATGTTTTCAAAGTTTAATATGTTTTCTAATATTGGTTCGAATGGCAAGTCTACATTTACAAATGACTTTAAGCAAGTCTAAATTATAGGTTTTATTATGGAAGTATGTAGTATATTTAATTTTGAAAAACTTATTGCTATCTCGATTTTATCAAGTATATCGTATATTAATTGGAACATGGAGATAATTTGATTTAAAATCATTTGCGTCAGAAAATATTGATAACCGTTAACATTATTGATTGTAATTGATTTTACTATTTCTTTAATGTGTCTAATTGTTGATTCTAACATATTTTGGTTGTGTGACAAATTTTGGGTTAGCCCTTGAAATGCAGTAATTGAGGTATTCAACAGAATAATCTGATTGTTTAATGCGGATTTCATTTGGTTTTGAGTGTTATGAATTTTATTAATTTCAGTATCGTATTTTCCACCATATTTTTGGTCTAAATTTCCAGTTATGTATTTAATGAATGATCCTAATATATCAATAGCTCCACGTTTTTGGCGTTTAAGGGTGGTTATGGGATTTATTTGTTCCATTTGTTCAATTATTGTAGTTTCTAAGTTATTTGCAATATTATATATGTTAAAATATTCTCTATTATATTGCTTATTTAGTGTTAGATTGTGTTTTAGTATATGAAATTGGGTTTGGAGTATGAAAACTTTTTACAACATTTTCTAAATTGTATATATGTATGAAAGACCAATGGTTGTTGATAACTTGGGCACTTCCTAACTTATAGGGTAGTATTCCAGGGTTGTCAGTGATTTGGTGGAAAATTGGTGTTTATTGTGTTTCTATTGCAGGGGTTCAGGATAAGGTATCCGTAATAATGGGTTTTCTTAGTTCTTTCAAATGAACTGTTTCTTCTTTTTGTTTATTTTTTCTTTTGTTCATTCAAATGAACTATTTCTTCTTTTTAGTATTTTTTATTCGGGCTTTATTTTTTTTAATAACTTTATGATAATGTAGGGACCTATAAATTTATTTTTGTTTTTAGTTCTAAAATTGTTTTTTTATAAACAGTTTGGTAGACTTTAAATTGAAATTGCTCATTGCTTAATGTATTACGTTGATCAATTACATTTTGTTTTTTGGGTGGTTTGTTGATTACTAATTCGTTCATATAAGTTACTAAGTGTTTCTTTATGTGAGAGAGAGAATAGTCTTGATAAAAAGTTAGGGATATTAGATCGAATGGGTCTCTGGATTTCGTATGTCCAAATGTTAATTCCAGAGGAGTAAATTTAGTTGTTGAGTGTATAGTACTGTTGTAGGCGATAATTGCATATCTATTATATATGTATTAATTATTGATTGAGTTTCGTTTATCGTAAGTTTGAATTCTAGAAAGTGCGTCGGCGTTTAAATTTTGTTTGCCTTGCTTGTAGAGGATCTTATAATCGAATTCTTCTAAGTTTAGACGCCATGTAACTAATTTACTATTAGGTTCTTTTAAATTAAAGAGCCAAACTAAGGCTAGCTACACACGTACCGTGTGCATGTGTCAGGCGCCGGCGCGGCACCAGGTTGGACATCTTACAGACATGCCGGAGGGATTTGTCCGGAACCGGCCCGGTGGCCCACGAGGTCGAGCTACGAGCAGTGTATTTAATTGACTTCAGTACAAAATGGATCGCGAAAGAGTTATTTATATGTAGTTACTTTATCGGCGCTTACTTCGCAAGAAAAAAAAAAAGCAAAGAAAACATTGGGTGCACCCACTCGACAAGTGAAGACGGTAGACTGCCGGACCGGCATGTTTGCAAGCTTCAATACAGTTCCATAGCCCACCATAGCCGAGCCTAGTTGGGACCGGAAGTAGAGGCGGAGGGTCTATTTTTTTCATAAAAAATAATTGTCAGCCAAAAAAATTTATACAAATTTCGTGCGGAAATGCTTTTACAGCGCTCCAGCTAATGGGGAACTCGCCCTTCGGGCTCGAAACGAGGTGTCGCGTTGTAAAATCAAACTTTCCACACTCTAATGTATATAACTATTTTAGGTGTTCGAAAGATTCTATAAATTGTGGGGAATGTATTACTTTGTGATCTTTTTTTAAGCAAGTGGTTAATGGTTTAGAAATCTTAGCAAAATCTTTAATAAAACGGCGGTAATAACCTGCTAGGCCAAGAAATGATTTAATTTCTTTGGAGGATTTTGGAATGGGAATATCTTTTACTGCGGAAATTTTATCGGGGTTTGGTCTAGCACCGTCAGGAGTAATGACATGTTCTAAGTAAGCTAATTCGTTTTTTAGGAATTCTGACTTGTCTAGTTGGATTTTGAAATTTGAGTCTCGTATTCTTTGAAAAATTTGTCTTAGAATGTTAATATGTTCTTGTAAAGAGAGAAAATGATGAGAAAATAAACGGAACATGTCTCATTTTGGAGTCCACGTAATATGTTATTCATTACACGTTGAAAAGTGGCTGGTGCGTTTTTAGGCCAAAGGGCATACGTTTAAATTCGTAATGACTAGTGTTTGTTGAGAATGCTGTCTTCGAAATATCGTCGGGGTTCATTTCAATTTGGTGGAAACCATTTGCTAGGTCTAATGTGGTAAAATAGTGGCTTCTACCTAACTTGTCTAGAATATCAGTAATATTAGGTAAAGGGAATTTGTCATCTATGGTTTTTTCATTTAGTTTTGTATAATCTATTACGATACGCCATTTTCTTTTACTGGATGCGTCTAGTTTTTTGGGAACAATCCAAATAGGGCTTGACCAGGGTGAGTTGGAATTTTGGATAATAACAATTTCATGTTTTTAACATTTTCGACTGCTTCGGGGTTTCTACTTTATCGAATTTTATACCTGTACCTTGACTTTGATTAACTGGAATTTTTGAAATTATTTCGGTCCTGGGGGGTATCATAATTACATGGAGAATATTTTTTTAAAATTCTGGGTATTTTAGAGGTTTTTGGAAAATGTGTAAGGCAAAGTTCACTTGAGGGGTTTGCAATTCATAGGTGTAGAGGTTGACATTAGCGGATAAATGATTTAATAAGTCTAGTCCTATCAAACCATCATATTTGTCTTAAAAGTCGAAAATATAGAATTTATTGAATGTATTCGTTCTGAAGGTGGGGAAGAGTGAAATATGAATTATTTCATTATGCATAGAAATGGCACGTGCTGTGGAAACTTGGAATTTTTCTTTTTTTATATAGTCTGGAAAAAAATGGTAGGCTAGTTGTGGTTTAATAAAGCTTCGAGTGCTTCCGGTGTCTATTAGAAAATTTGCTTTTATTTCAGGAATGTTGATAAAAGGAAGTTCAGTTAAATAATTGTTTACTGATATTACCTCGGTAGTTGTTGGGGTGTAGTCATCTGAAAATTTGACTGTCCATAAAATTCGGGGTCAATTTCTTGTTCGTTATTTGTTTTAAAGTTTTGCTCATAAAATAAGTTATTGTCAGTTGTGTTTTTATATTCAAGCGGATTATATGAAGGATTTGAATAGTTTTCGTCATGATTATAAGTTTCGTTTGGCTGGTTTTCAAATTCTTCTTGATTTTCTTCGAATTCTTCATAGGTATAATTTAATTTGGATCGTAAAATAGTATTTCCGGAACTAGTGTCCATCGGTTCGGGTTTAGGAAATTGTCTAGTAACGTTAGAATTTGGGCGGAAGATGTTTGTCTTGGGGTATGTAGCACTTCCAACAGGTTAAAAATTACTTTGGTATGTTGGTTTGGGTTGTGGGTTTTGCGAGAATTGGTTCCTAAATGGAAATTGATCTCTAGGTTGATAAGGTTGAAAAATTTGGATTTTTGAATATAGGTTGAACTGAGTGATTTTGATACGGGTTTCTCTGAAGCTTGAAATCAAATTCCCGGTTTTTAATTGGAACCTGTCTTTGAATTGAGAATTGTCTGTGTTAAAAATTCTGTTGTGGTGGTGTAAAAGCATTTGGGGAATTCATTTTTGGAGGGTTCATAAAATTTTGACCAGTCCTAAATAAATTAAAATTTTCTTCTTCTTTAACAAATTAAATAGCTTGTTCTAGCGAATTTGGATTTTTTAATCTAATTACTAACTGTATGTTGTAGGGTAAACCTTTATTATAAGTTTTTAATGCAAAGTCATCATAATGGTTAATTTTAACTAATTTGACTTCGTTTGATTCATTTGATGAATTTAATTTAGTGAAAAGAAGGCTGCGTGCATCTTGTATACGCATACCGAAATTAATTGGATGTTTATTTTTGTATGGTCTAATGCAGGGGTCTCCAAACTACGGCCCGAGGGCCAAATCCGGCCCGCGGACAGATTTTGTCCGGCCCGCGGAGAGCTAGCATACTTGAAAACTCCTTTTAGAGAACATATTTTTTATAGCAAATTAAATTTGGTTTACTGAAGTATTCTAATTTTATGTTGAATAATTATTAATATGACATCTACATTGATATGGTCATGGGCTAACTACTCATAACATTGTTGTAGGCTTATTGTTACTGTTTTTGTGATAAGTTGGATAAAGAAACACAGAATTGTAATGAGTAAAGACATGTATAATATGCAGAAAATTTAACTTCAGTATATAATAACTAACAAATTATTGAAATGAATCCAACTAACAATTTATACATTTTAAATAAAAACATAACTTATAACAAGCATAATGACATATGAAATACTAATGAGATTTATGTAATTGAGATTTTCCACTGACAATAGTATGTAGTTGTGGACTAATTTTACTTGTTAAAAGAGATTTAAGATGCTCATCAGTTAATTTAGTTCTGTAAACATTTTTTGTGTACTTCATTTTGGTGAAGGTCTTCTCACACAAATAAGTAGTACCAAAAACAGAAAACAGCCCACGAGCAAATTTATGCAAATTATCAAATTGTGTCAGTGGAAGACTCTTATAAAATTCCAACAAAGATGAGTTTTGATATTTGTTCTTAATTATATCACTGCACTGTAGATCAATCATTTCCATTTGAAGTTGGCTAGGGTTTCAATGTCAGTATCAAAAGGATTCTGAAAAATCTTAATTTGATTCGCATCAATGGCAATCAATCAATGGCATCAAAGTCCGAGAAACGAGTATCAAAATTTATTTTCAAAGCACACAAAGTTTCGATTGCAAAATCGATAGGAAACTCAGTCTCAGTGGTGTGGCTGAATATTTCACATGTTTTAAAATGTGAAAAACATTTACTTCGTAGTTGTGATTGAAACAGTATCAATTTCTTCCGGAATAATTTGATATTAGTGTATAAATCAGGAAGATGCTGGTTTTCTCCTTGCAATCTCAAATTCAGTTCGTTCACATGTTTTGTCAAATCAACATAGAATGCTAATTTCCACAGCCATGCGTTGTTTTGTAATTCAGTAAGAGGCTTTTCATTCAAAAAAATTTCGATCACTGCTCGAAGTTCAAAAAAGCGCTGAAGGACTTTCCCACAACTAAGCCAACGTACGGCAGTATGATAAGGTAAGTCATTTTCTCCAATCTCTTCAATAAATTGTCGGAATTGTCGGTGATTCAGCCCAAAATATCTGATAAAATTAACAGTTGATATGACTGACTGGTTTCAGAACTTCAGACATATCCAAACATTTTCCGCACAAAGACTGTTGATGAATGATACAATGTAAGACTAATGGTTTTGAACCACCGTCATTTCCTACAGCCGTTGACACAAGAGCGACCACTCCTTTATCTTTCCCACTCATGTTTTTGCCTCCATCAATTGTAATACATTTCAAGTTTTTCCATCGAAGGTTCTTTTGATTAATGGCCATTTCAACTCCTTTAAAAATATCTGTACCAGTAGTTGTGCCATGAATACTATACATATCAAGAAGTTCTTCATGCACTTCATAGCTTTTATCTATTCCTCGAATATAAATCAACACCTGAGCAGTATCTGACACATCCGTTGACTCATCCAAGGCCAAAGAAAACCACTCAACATGTCCATTTTTGTCGAACAGTTGAGAGGATATATTTTCAGCGATGTTTTCTATCCTTCGAGCCACAGTGTTTGCTGACATACTGACAGTTTTTAATAAATTTACCTTTTCAGGGCACATTTCTTCGGCTACTGCAATTGTGCATTCTTTGATCATTTCTCCATCGGTGAATGGTTTTCCACGTTTTGCAATTTCAAGAGCCACACGAAAGCTGGCACGAGTTGCAGCCTCTTGTTCAGTTTTGAGTTTTGTAAATGAAGATTGCTGCGATTTCAATCCGCGCTTCATAGTTTCGAATTTTTCTGTCCGCAAACTTCCTATATATTTTGAGTAATTTTGAAAATGTTTTGTTTCATAATGACGTTTAATGTTATATTCCTTGAGAACGGCTATGCTTTCATTGCAAATCAAACATAGCGCCTTGTTACTGGACTCAATTACGAAATACTGAATGTTCCACTGATCTTTGAATTTTCTGCATTCACTATCAATTTTTCGCTTCTTTTCCATACTACTAAATCACACACAAAAGCAACAATTCAAATCAAAATACTGTTACAAAGATGTCTTAAACTTAAACACGCACAAACACGTTTTAAGGAGGTACGCACTATTTTATTTTACAACAGTGTCATAGGAACTGACTTGTGGTTGCGCCACTAGCCTTCTTATATATTCCAATTACTGCCATCTAGAAGTGAGTGGAGACACCAGAACTTTCTCGAACCAACGAGATTATTCTGTACGTGCTATTAGCGTCATCTGTTAGCTATAGAAGGTACTACCTATTTCCGCTTGTGTCCACCAGATGTCGTGTCACTTTACTCCTCATGGCTCGTACTCTACGACTAATCTAGAAATTACAGATAATGACAGGAAAATTAATAATATGCAGTGTTGCCGTTTTGCGGACTTTAGTCCGATTTGCAGCCTTTTTTAAACGTTGCGTACTTTTTCGGACTTTTTTTTTCATCAGTAGACTATTTCACTTTTTACCACCGGCAACAATCATAATATGGTTTTGGCCCTCGGAACTTACTGGAGTAATCAGTATGGCCCTAAGGCTGGAGACCCCTGGTCTAATGGAAAGTAAATCTTGAATTAAACAATCTATTCCTCTTTGATCGGAAAATGTCATTAATAGGGTTTCTTTAACTAACTTTAGCAAATTTGTCAACTCTGATCTCGAGCATATAGATTGGCGGCTATTAATTTGCTTAAAATAGTGTCTAACAAAATGATGTTAATAGATGTTAAACAATTTACTGGATCTTGAAATGTTTTTAATACATTTTTACAGGCTGTTATGAACCTATATAGTTGTTTAGTATTGCCATCAAAAGGTGTGATGTTATCTGCTAGATATCTTAATAAGGTTTAATTTGTTTCAGGCATTTTGTTGTTTAAATTACCTTTTGAACCAATATCTGTTCTTGAAAATTTCTCTATTACTGAATTTAACTCAATTTTGGAGAAATGGGTTTTTTATGTTATTTTATATAACATATTTTATATTTTTTATTTTTAATGTATAAATAAATTTTATTTTATATTTTTAATGTATAAAACAAAAATAAAACTTAAAAATACGCGACTTTGTAGAAAAATAAAAATTGATTTATGGAAAAGAAGGAGAGCACTTACATTAATGATTGTAGAAAAATAATCATATTCATTGAAATTTTTCTTTCTTCGGTTTCTTAAATCTACGGCCTGGTATCGGACGATGTTTGTTCTTCAACCAGAGGGTTGCCTTGAAGGAACTCGGCGATGTTTGCCTGGAATCTTCTTGGACTTGGCTGGCTTCGGACGATTTTTGTTCTTTCACCAGAGGGTTGAATCTTCTGTTTGCACTTGTTTCTTGTCGTAACCTTTTTGATTCGGATACTCACAATTAAGAATTGAAATAAAAAATTAAAAAAAAAAAAAAAAAATTGTGATCCATGATTCGGATAGCCGATCAATCGTTGAAACGAAAATTAACTAAATTCCTACCGACTGCGCACGTTTCGGTTGCAGAAACAATGGTTGAGTTATTTAAAAAAAAACTTTAATAACTCACAGTACAAAAGACTTGAATGAATATCAAATGAAGATTAACATTATATTGTGTTTACAAAGATTATATATTAAACTAAAACTACGTTGTATAAATTATAATTTTAAGTATTTCTTATCGCATCCTTGAAGGCAGGTGGCGAGTTTCTTGGCGATATCAGTGATTTCCAGGATCGTAACTCGCGTAAAGATACCTATGCGAAATGCTATTTCTTAAACATGAACATGAAGACAACAACTGATGAAGAGGATAAACAACTCTTGTACAAGGACATGATGTTCACTTGCAAGATGCTGAATTAGCAAGAAAGACAGTACAAGAAGATAAAATTCTGGCATCAAAAAATCCTGATAAATACTTTCCCTTCTCTATTGACTTACAACAAGCCTTACGTTACCCCAATTTATCTGTCTCAATCGCATATTATAAGAGAAATATACAGGGTATCCCAACGAAAATTTGACACCCCCCCCCCCCCTTATAATTGGAAAACCGAATAATATTCGCCGAGACACGTCGATTTTTGTTCTTGGGGGCAGCTTTTTTAACAGTCAAGCCAACTCGATATGTTCATCCCCCTAATGCCTAGCAACCCCAACTTAAAAATTTTAAATGCAATTACCCCACTTGTGGCACATCATTTTAAAGCCCTTTTCATTGCGAATACAGTGACGTACCGTTTTTAGAAATCGGTTGAGATTTTACAGAATTATTGGTTACAAACGAAAAGATGTCAAACCAACTTACGCGTAGTAATTTCTACACAAATGCCCACCACTAATAAGTTTTTCATCTACTACACATGACCGCATTACCTAATTGTTATTTATGTGTCTATCAGTTTACAAAAAAGTCAGAAATGAAATAAAAAAGCTGAAGCAAATAACACTAGATACTAAAATAGTTATTAGTAGAAGATACTTAAGTTTATAGGAATTCAGACCTTTTCAAAATAACAAAAAATCAGTACTACAAAAAAAGTCGGTGTTTTTTGCTTGTGACCAAGAAATCGTTAGTTTCAGCCGTTATTGAAAGTATTAACGTGTGTTCGAAATGGTTTATTCTATCGCGGAAAGAGTAGAAATTGTTGCAATTTATTATCGAAATTACGATTGCGCTAAAGCTACAGCACGAATTTTTAATGCCAATCATCCTGAAAAAAATGTAAACCACCAGTACGTTAAACACCTGATTGACAAATTTGTTGCAACAGGTTCGCTTTTATACAAGAAACGTGAAGTAATTGGGCCAGTTCGAAATGAAGCAGTCGAAGTGGCAGTTTTGGGTTATGTACAGATGGATAATAAGCAATCGATTACAACTGTGTCTCAAGCTTCTGGCGTATCCCGTTCCAGTGTTCATCGAATTTTGAAGAAACACAAGTTTCATCCATTTAAGATGACGCTGGTTCAAGAGTTACATGAAGATGACTTTGATCGCCGTAACCAATTTTGCGAATACTTTAGTGAACAACTTCTACTGAATCCATATCTTCTCTACAATACATGTTTCTCCGACGAATGCACATTTATGTTGAATGGCGAAGTGAATAGACACAATTGTCGTTATTGGAGTGATACTAATCCGCATTTAATCAGGGAATTTCAAACTCAGACACCTCAAAAATTGAATATTTGGGCAGGCATTTTAGGCGACCATCTTGTTGGACCATTTTTCATCCAAGGTAATCTCGATGGAAATACCTATCTAGAATTATTGGAAAGTACAATTGATCCTAGGATAACAGAGATTTTAGAAAGTGACAAAAATTTACTAGAAAATGAAATAACCTTCCAACAAGATGGTGCGCCCCCGCACTATGCTGCTGCTGTGCGACAATTTTTGGATGACCATTTCCCGGGGCATTGGATTGGCAGAAGAGGTCCCGTCGAATGGCCACCAAGATCTCCGGATCTGTCCCCTTTGGACTTTTTTCTGTGGGGTCATTTAAAATCACGAGTGTACGCCACTCAGCCGGAAACATTGCAAGTGCTACGTCAGAGAATTGTAGAAGAATGCCGATTAATAACTGCGGATGTCTTTAATAATGTTCGAACAGAATTTGAAAACAGACTGTATTATTGTTTGGAAGTTAACGGGGGTCATTTTGAGCAATTCATCAAATAAATCTGATTTATTATTTGCTTCAGCTTTTTTATTTCATTTCTGACTTTTTTGTAAACTGATAGACACATCAATAACAATTAGGTAATGCGGTCATGTGTAGTAGATGAAAAACTTATTAGTGATGGGCATTTGTGTAGAAATTACTACGCGTAAGTTGGTTTGTCATCTTTTCGTTTGTAACCAATAATTCTGTCAAATCTCAACCGATTTCTAAAAACGGTACGTCACTGTATTCGCAACAAAAAGGGCTTTAAAATGATATGCCACAAGTGGGGTAGTTGCATTTGAAATTTTTAAGTTGGGGTTGCTAGGCATTAGGGGGATGAACATATCGAGTTGGCTTGACTGTCAAAAAAGCTCCCCCCAAGAACAAAAATCGACGGGTCTCGGCGAATTTTGAAATATTATTCGGATTTCCAATTATAGGGGGGGCGGTCAAATTTTCGTTGGGATACCCTGTATATGTTTTAAACGAGGGTTTTTACAATTTCCACGACAATAAAATTAATATGTATGTGTGGGACGAAACTATTGTTTCTAGGGGATCGCAAGAATTAGCCTCTTGCTGTTTGAGACATTTGGAGACTGTAACGACCCAACGCCATGTTATTGCCTACAGTGACATGTGCACTGGACATAATCGAAATTTACGGCATTAAGGTGGTTGAAGGTTGTTCAGTCGTTGGAAAATAATATCGACATAATTGATGACAAATTTTTACTCTCGGGACATTCATACATTCATACCTTCCGAACGATGCAGATTTTGACATCATAGAAATGGCATTGCGAAAAAAGAATTTTATGTACACACCACAGAATTATTATGATGTAATAACACAATGCAGAAAACATGATAAATTCATTTTACATCAAATGAAATGAGAGAATTTCGTTTCAATAAAAAAATCTTGAAAATGCGATTAAAAAAACAGATAAGAAAAAACACTAATGGAGAATAGGTAAATTGGATGCAAATATCTTGGAGTAGGTTTCTCAAAAGTGCACAATTTTATATAAAACATCGACCGAGGACAAAGAAACTATAAATTTATTACCTACACGTCCTGGAAGGTCGCTAAAATTTAAAAAATCGCTCTGTCGCCTTTGTACCAAGATGCCTGGCCTATTACTAATGAAAAATATAAAGAAAATTTCCTATTGCCATATTCTGCGATCTAAGCAAAGCTTTCGACTGTGTCGATCATACCCATCTAGTCGATAAACTATATAGATTTGGAATAACAGGAAAAGCGGGTGTGCGGTTATAATTCTACTTAAAAAATCGAACACAATACGTACAAATACGTTTAAATTCTGCTAATATCGAATCCTCAATAAATGGCATCGCCAGCGTGTGTCCCTCAAGGAAGTATTCTAGTGCAGACTCTATTTATTCTATATTTGGCTGATTTAGTCCTGTACGCAAAAAAACCTACTGCACTTTATTTGCTGATGATACCAGTTTCCTAATATCTCAAAACACCGTAGAAGATTCGCAATTAGAGGCAAATGAACTATTACAAGCTCTAATAAACTGGTTCTCAGCAAACTTTACCTTAATACGGAGAAAACTGAATTTATGACTTTTCAAACTAAGAAAAATGAATATGCTAAGAACATTTTTATTCAGTCAGATAAATTTAATTTACAACGATCAACTTTTATCAAATTTCTAGGTATCTACATTGAACAACACTTACCGTGGCATATTACAATTAATAAAATATGTAGGCCTCTCGCCAAGAAAGTCTATTGTACTAGATATTTAAGAAAATTCTTATCCATGCAGGGACTTCTAAGCTTCTACTTTGCAGAAGTTCAGTCGGTTTTATTGTATGGAATCATTGCATGGGGCTCCTCCCCGGAATTAACAAATATCCTAAAGCCCCTACGTTTTTGTTATACATCTATGGTATATAATATGCCTCCACTAGAAATCACTCAGGAACATTCATACAAAATTCAGGGAATCTATGAGGAAATTTATTATAATGAAATGTCCGTATAAATTGGATGAATTCTTAGTCATGTAGATTTACGCAACATTTTTTGTAACTTTATTTTCTTTTCATTTTTGACTTGCCTATATGTATTTCTTTTATATACGTCTAACTGGCCAATAAATGTATTGAATTAAATTGAATTGACACAATAGAGACTAGATAGAGAAAGACAAATTATATATAATTAGTAGTTAAATCTAGTTTGAAAAGATTAAATGTAGAAAATTACAATCTATTGTTGAATTTATTTTTTATGATTGATCTAACAACTTTTTTGTAAGCGGAAATATTTGTGGTATGACATGATAAATCTAAATAAAATCTAGCACGAGTATTTTTAGCAGCCTAATTAGCTTAACGGCCGCATGAAATAATACGTGAAATTGTTAAATCTACCGAAATAAATTTTAAAAAAATGATAATAAAAAAAAAATTTGCTTTGAAAATGCCTAATCTCGTCATTAACTTAAACTGTAAACCATAAATGTAAACCATATTCAATTTTAAATTACTTCTTCCGCTGATTTAACGCAAACAAGAAATCTTATTTAGTTTTATTATACGAGTATACTTTGTGAGAAAAAAATGTTTTATATCTAGTTATGTTAGGATAGTAACAAATATTATGTTAGGACTTTTTTCAATAATGCAACAACTTCTTAAATTTAACGTAGTTTAAAGTTCAGTCAGAATGAACTGAACGACTTGTTAAGAGATTTTACCTTTTCCAAGGAAAGTCCAACTTTCCTCAGGGCTCAAGAAAAGAACTTATATACAGAATGTCTTCTTGAGCTGTTATCGACAATAAAATTATAGATAGGGTAAGAATGGGTATTACCGGTCACTTAAGGAGAAATAATCCCAAATCAGATAATAGTCAATATTTCTTTATTACTCTTTTTGCTACTTAAAATTGAACTATTCTTCTAACGAAATCACAATCATTGAGAGCAATAAGTTGAACAAATTTGTCGTAATCATTATTTAAAAAATAAACGACATTGACCGGTATTACACACCATGGCAGGTAATACTATTCACTAGGTTGGTAATGCCGGTCAGCCTTTGTTGAGGTATAAGTCGCAGAAATTACCCTCAGGAGAGTCATGCCCTGAGCACTCAGCGTGAGCCCAGAGATCATACATCACGCACCTATACCACATCTCGTTAATTTGCCCATAATCATCGCAGATTATACATTTACTTTCGAAGTTCTCCTCAGTGTCAGTATCTTTATCTTCACGCAGGTATGTCATTTATATTTCTGAGTTAGACGTATTATCATTTTTCTTGGTTATATCTTGAAGCTTTCTATTTTTTCACAACAAACGATTTTCCTTCTTTTTTCTTCGTCTTTTTTTCAGTTTTGATTTTGAGAGCGACTTTTTATACTCTTTAATCAATTTTCTTTCTCAACCAGAGCTACTTTGTTGGGAGTTCCTGTTAGGATGAAATTTTTTTCTTGTTCTTTAACTTATTTGGCAGCGGCAGAAGATCCTTAGCAGAGGTAGTTTTATGAACACCTGAAGTTGGAGGAATGGGGTTGTTATAAAAGTTAGTTCATTGCTCCAGTTCGGAAATCGTACGTGCATTATTGATCTGGGCTGGTGCAATTACATCAACAAGAAGTGATGGCGCTTGAGGTCAGTTTGTCTGGAAATGAGTAAGTGGATCACTAGGTTCAGCTAATATTATTTGGATATATGTGGCATTACTATCCCGGCCTCTTATTTCTTCTAGCGAAGCTACTACTTCGTTGCTGTTTAAAATGTCAGCAGCCACAAAATCTTCGTCTGTAAACACATCTGGGTTTAAAGGATATATTCCTGCAGCACCAAAACATGCTTCAGGCTTTGGGATGGTTGCTACTTTTTTAAAAGCTTTCCAGAACAGTGAAGCGAGATCGTTTAGTGTGATTTTTTTCCCCAATTGATTCTTCATGAAAAAGTTGCATTTCCACCATAGATGGAAACATCCAAAGGCTGCATTCTATGCGAGCGATGTAGTGGCAATGATAACATCACTATATTGTAGCTTTTACAAAATTTGTAACCTCTCAAAGAGATGTTACTGGAATGATTGTCAAGAACAAGCAACATAGACTCATTTTCTGAAGGTTTGGTGAAATCAGCAAAATGTTTTAGCCAATCTACAAAGAGATCTTCATTGATTCAACCAACTATTCCACGAAGGCCATCTGCTTCTAAAGCAGATGAATGTCTCTGTCGTGGATAAATTAACATTGGTGGGACGTATACTCCGGTAGCATTCACAGCACACACACAGCTGTGACGTTCTTTCCTCTTTCTCCGCTGGTTATAGACCCTACACGTTTGTGTCCTTTCTCAGTAACAATTTTACCAGGGTCTTGCACTGAGGAAATTCCAGTTTCGTCTACATTCCATATGTTCCTTAGCAGACATATATATTTATCCATTAGCTCTGTAAGAAGTTTGAAAAATATAGCAACTTCGTTCCTGTTAAAGGCAGTGGCTCTATTTAAGCTCGTGCTTTAAGCTTTCCTGATGAACAAATGATTCCTTCTTATGAATCCTGTATGACAGTTCTTACCAGCTAATTCAAGAGTTTTATTAAAATTATGCTTAATGTTATTTCTTACAGCATATTCATCAGCCATCTTTCTAATTTGAAGCGAAGTGTACCCATAAAATATTTTACAGAGGAACTTAATTTGGAAAGACATTTCATCTTCTTGTTCCCTAGTGAAGACTGGATTTCTTCCCAGCTGTGGGCTATCACAACTTTTTTCTACAATCTTTCTTGAAGCGTTGAAAATGGTAGATCTAGAAATAAAATGGTAGAAATGGTCCAGTAGATCGAGCTGCTTCTCTAATGGTTTAAAAATAATTTAAATAATGGTTTCCCTTCATCCACTAGTTTAAAAGCTCTGTATAATTGATTCTAGCCCCATAACGCATTTTAAAGTGGTTGGATTCTTATTTTGGACATACTTAAATAATATATAAACATTAAAATAGACAAGAAAACTGACCACGGAATAATTTTACTCGCGGGTAATACCGGTCAGCGTGACCGGCATTGACCGCCTAGCAAAATTTCTGAAAAACACTTTAAGGTTAAAAACTTGTCGGGACAAATTCATAATATATTATCACTATTATTGGTAACAATGTAAGAAATGTGAGACAACAGGGGCAACACTCACACTCACTTCATATTGTTTGACCTCGAAAATTTACTTCAAGTAGGCGCAAAGACAATTGACGTGCGTTCATCCTAAATGTCGGCTGAGAAATTAACAGGGGCCGGTGCGTCGGCGCGAGGTAATGCAACGTCACACGTTTGTATGTGTGCCTGCGCCGGAAAGCAATAATATGGAAGAAATTGTAATGACCGGTATTACCTCCTGACCGGCATTGCCCGTTTCTACCCTAAACTGCCAAACGGAAGGGAGTAGTAAAAACGGGCAAATAGCGGAAAATTTGGTTAAACTGTTTAATTGCGTTAATTAAAATATAAAAAAAAGAAATAAGCTTATTACTGTCCTACAACAAAATGTAAGAAATATTTAATAATAATGAATTTGTCACTATTATTTTTTTCTAGATTGGGACACAAAAGACAGAAATCGTTTCACCATAGAAAGTATTAAATCAATATTATCAATATCAACATATATTATACAAAATATTATATGTAAGTATTTTTTAGTAACATATCTAGATTTTAGTGAGGAAGAAAAACAGAAGTGAATATGGAGAAAACGAAAATGATGGTGTTGAGTAAGAGAATGAGGAGAAGTAATGGAAGAGGGAAGGGGAAACACTATAGCGAGTAAAAGAGTCTAAGTACCTAGGCTACACAATGCACGAGAGGGCCTCGGATAAATCGCATGCGTGAGAGTTAGCCAGGAAAGCAAACAAGATAATGGGGTGTATTTCGGTGATAAGAGAGAGAGAAAATGGGTAAGCGACTTCAGGAGGAGGATGATGCTTGAAAGTTTGATCATCATTATCATCAATGGCCATACAACCCTATAGTAGGGTCTAGATCTTCTCCAGATTCTTTCGCCATTCATTCCTGTCTCTGGTCTGCATCGTCCAGTTCGGTGCACCTATCTTTCGTGCGTCTTCGCTTACACCATCCTTCCAGCGCAGCTGTGGCCTTCCTCGCCCTCTTGTGCCTATGGGTTCTGCTTTAAGGATCTTTTTTGCAGGATTATTGTCATCATATTAGTTCAAATGACCTGCCCATCAAAATGCCGATTTTGATTGTAGTTACTATATGCTTGTTACCGGCTTGTCTATAGATATTGTAAATTTCGAAGTTATACCTGCGTTTCCACATACCGTCTTCTTGGATTGCCCCGTATATTTTTCGCAATATCTTTGTTTAAAAGATCATCAACAAAAATTCATCTCTTTTTGTCAGGGTCCATGTCTCCGATCCATACATAAAGATTGGTATGATGAGTGTTCTATATAGCCTGATTTTTGTAGTTCTTGATAGATTACGATTGCGAAGGTACTTTGAAAGACCAAAATAGCACCTATTTGCCAACATAATGCGTCTTCTGATTTCTGCACTGTTGTTATTATCTACCGATATTTTCGCCCCCAGATACTCAAACCCCCTCGCCCCTTCGAAATTATGATCATTAATTGTGATGTTCTGTGTAATGTCTCGCACTCTTTGGTTTTTTGTTGCCACCAAAAATTTAGTTTTTGTTCATTTATGTGTAGTCCCATGTTGTTTGCTGCGGCTTCAAAAGTTGTTAATGTTTCTTTGGCCTGTCGTATGGTTCTATTAATAATATCTACATCATCTGCATATGTTAAACAGTAGGCATGCTAGCGCATCACCCTGTCTCACGCCAACCTCGTTATATCATTTTGTATTTTGACACAGCATACTACCCTAGACATTGTCATTTTTGTGAAGTATATGGGAGTTTCTGATATCTCAAGCTCATTCATGACTTCATAAAGCTTCGGCCGTAATATATTATCAGAAGCTGCCTTGAAATCGATGAAGAAGTGGAAGGTATCTATGTTGAATTAATTGGTCTTTTCTAGAATTTGATGTAAAATGAAGAGCTGATCCGTTGTAGAGCGGCCAGGTCTAAAACTACATTGATATGTTCCAAGTCTGGGTTCCGCGTATACTTGGATACATTCTGCGATGACGTATGATAGTATTTTATAGACGGTGTTTAGTATTGTTATGCCCCTGTAGTTAGCACATACAATTAGATCCCCTTTCTTGTATATCGGGCAGATCAGTCCAACCTGCCACTTGTCCGGCATGCGTTGCTGATGCCACACTTTTAATATTATTTCAAGTAGCGCTTTTTCTAGTGTGTCACCACCCTACTTGTACAGTTCTGAGGGCATTCCGTCTTGGCCAGGTGCTTTATAGATTTTTTAGACGCCTTATCGCTTTCCGGATGTCATCAATGTTAGGGTCTTCGACTTGGTCTTTGTGTGGAGCTTCAAATTGTTCTGGTGTTACGTTTTCATCACTTCATAGCAGTTCTGAAAAATGTTCAACCTATCTTAGAAGAATGTCATCCCTCTCGTTTAGTATATCTCCCTGCTTATTCTTACACATATTTTTTGGGTTTAAACTCCTTTCTCATTTTGTTGATCTTTTGATAGAATTTTCAAGTCTCGTTTTGATTTCTGAGTACTTCAATCTCTTCTACGACTCTGTTCTCGGATTCTCTCTTCTTCTTTTTATGTACCTTTTTTTTCTTCTCTTCTCATTCTTCTGTACATTTCTTCAGATTCCCTGGTTCTGCGCTGTGGTTTCTTTTTATATGCCCTGTTCTTTCTGTCAGTGACTTCTTGGCATTGTTCGTAAAACCAATCATTTCTTGGCCTCAGATGTCTCAAACCCAAGAATACTCTTTGCTGCCTGTTTTATTGTGTTTTTACAGCTAGCCCAGAGATCAAAAACCGACAAGAAAGTTTGATACAAAGTATATTAATGTATGGAGCAGAAATCTGGGGATGGAAAGAAAAGGAATGGGTTGAGGCAGAGGGAGAGAGAGCAACAGAAATACCTGAGATGAGTGTTAGGGGTAGACACAGGGGTAGACAGGGAGAAACTCCGGGATACATAGTGAAAGAAGAATGTAAGAGGGGCAAACTGAGACTAAAAGCGGGGAAGAAAGCAACTAAGTTCGAAGATATAAGGACTGCAGGTTATCAACTGAATGTTGGAAACAAAAAAATAGGATATAGAAATGAATGGAGGAAAGGAATATTACCAAAGAAATGGATACGCGAGTAAGGAAATAGAAAGGCTAAGAGCGGTAGGCAAGTAGATGAATGGGGAGATGAGCGAAAGAGGACGTAGACATGCAGGTAAGAAGAGAAAGAAGGAATTCCGAAGTACCTGGCAAGAGAAAGTGCGAAAGAAAGGAAGGTAATGGTGTGGTTCAGATGTGGAAATGAAGAGAGAGATTATAGATAGTATAGGAGCATACTGGATGGAAGAAGAAAAAATAATGTGTTGGATGTGCCACGAGGAGAGAGAGAGACAGTGGAGCATATGTGGAGTGAATGTGTAGGGATGAAAGAACGAGAGCGAAGGAAAAGAGAAGAAATACTGAATGAAGATGGAAGAGAGATACAGTATATGAAAGAAATATGAAACAGGAGTGTAGGGTTGGAGAGGAAAAAGGAGCAGGATAGAGAAGATTGTTTGAGTAAATTAATTTGTTATGAAATATTGTAGAAGAGATTTTGAGTTATTATTTTTATACTATTATTTGTCACATTATGTTTATTTAAATAGGGAAAGTTGGAATGTACATACAGGAATCCAGAAACCCCATAGAGGAAATAAAGATTATACTACTAGATTTTGAAAGTCTATGAAATAAGTTGACTAGTCTATGAAATAGTGGCAGGTAGATAATAAAGTAAACATCAGGCGTGCTAAAATAACACAATAGGCATGTAATAGGCATGCTGTCGAAATTTATTGTAGTTTTGTTTATGTTGAAATACATATAAAGATCATTCATTGTGGGTACTATGTAACAGGACACGATCTCAACTGCAACTAAATTTTTTGGTCAAAAAGAACAATTTGCAACGATGTACAAAAAAAATTATTCCTTCATTCAATAATGATTTTATCATCAAAACACATATTGTTAAAGATTAATTTTTATAACAGTTTTTGTGGACATGGATTGTCTGGATTAAAATATTATTCTTTCAGTCTCCTGCGACTAAAGAATAATTTTCAAAAGGCAATGAAACTAGTTATTCGCCAAGTATCAGACCAAGTATGAAATAGGAAAAGCACTCCGAAACAGACTGAATGCATTTAGTATTAACATAAACTGTTCTTAAATAAAGTATTGAAAGCACTTGTTTGAACAACTTCCCAAAAACTTGAATACTTCCCATTTTTAACAAGTAATATAAAATATTTTTATCTAGTTGTTTATAGCAATGTTACAACTTACAACAAAACAATGTTACAACAAAATACAATGTTACAACTAGGCAACCAAAAGATATTTTCGAATACACAAATTGCATATTACAAATTAAACTAAAAATATATCGTATAATAAATCGCTCATAAATTTGAAAAACCTCGTACCATCTCCCGATGGATCATTTTTTCGACAGATTTTTCTATATCGTATAAAGTTTGAATTTTTTGTTATTCCGTAATCAGGATTCAAACTTTCTTAATAAAATTAAGTATATTTTGTATATAGAAATGCAAAAGTTTGTAGTCCGAATTTCAATGTCGTCCCGAAACGGGATAAGAAAAATCGCATGCGAGAGAGTTAGCCAAGAAACAAACAAGGTAATGGGGTATATTTGGGAGATAAGAGAGAGAAAATAGGGAAGCGACTTCAGGTGGAGGATGATGATATTTGAAAGTTTGACAGAGATCGGTTTTATGGGTTCAGAAACTTGTTCAATGAAAATTTATCGCATAGAAACTTAAGTTTATTATATAGACGACAGAGAGAGATATGAGATATATCTTATGAAGAAAAAGACTTAATAAAATTTCATGTTACAAGTTAGTTATTTAACAAGTCAACTTTAACAATAAGATTAAATTAAATAGACCAGACTTTTTCAGTCATTGAGGACAAAGGAATAAGCATAATTTTGGAACCCGACGTCGAGTTAGATTGTTGTATTTGAGTTAGATTACTGTAACTATTCTACCATTGACACAGTTGATTCAACCACTTAAGCTAATCAAACAGACTAAACTATATAAGTTAAGACTATACAGACTAGTGTAGAAAGTACTAGACATATAAAACTATACATAAGATAGAATATACATACAAGTGTAGATTAGATAAGACTATACAGTGTGGAAACTTTAACTGGAATAAAATTCATAACTTCGTATAACGTTTTGTATAAGTATGAAATTTGTAGAAAAAAAGTCAAAGTTGTTTGATAGCTTAGAAATAGAAGGGATTATTTTATTCATCGAAGTATGCACCTATACTATCTACGAACTTCTGCCATTTAAGCGACAGGTTGTTCAGGCGGGTGGTATAAAACCCTGGCCGACGAGAGTCAACGAATTCTTGGAAAGCCAGTTTTACAGCATTATCGGAGTTAAATTGTTTTCCAATTAAAAAATTGTCCAGACTGCGGAAGAAGTGGTAGTCAGTGGGGGCTAGGTCTGCTGAGCATGGAGGGTGATGTAGAAGCTCTACTAAGGTCGTAGGTGGCTGGGCACTTCCGGGAAAAGATAAACAAAGAGCATATAGTGAAATTAAACAATATTTCTACTGAAAACCAACTGAGGGTCAACATAACATTGATCTTATAGGGGTGAGACGATTTGTTTTCCGTAATATTCTCATTCCACGATTTTGAAGCTTCTGGAGCATATTACCTTATTGAGATTAAACAGATATACGATACAGATATTCTGCAATAATCGGAATGTGTCTGAATGATACACATATTTACAGTGATTTTTGTCTCAGCTGATAAATGTTGCGATAAAGTTAAGAAAAGATTATTTGTGATATAGATAAGACTAGCCTGCAACTTAATAAAAGAGTTCCATTCAAGGTTAGTGGATCCTATAACACATCTGATCAATGCTTTTTTCGAGAACGAGAAATTTCTGGATATTTTAAGTCCGTAATAATTCCGATACATAAGAATGGATACACAAGAAGGATTTTAAGATTATACAAAACTAAAGGCCTGTCGCTCTAATTTCAGCAATCGCAAAAATCTTTGCGTTGGCAAAAACGCAGACAGAATGCCGATGAATGCCCATCATAAATACCACATCACTTCACCACATCATTCTAGAAGAATAGCAAGAATTCTTTAAAGCAAAGTCTACTACAGCCGCAATACAAAAATTTCACCTGCACATTCTCCAGGTGTTATTTTTTATGACCGGACCAAAGCCATGCGTGTCACAATCAAAGCTACTGGATAAAATTGAGACATGCCGCATTAGAGGAAAATGTGGTAGAAGGTTCAAATCATGTCTGTTATAAAGGAAGCAATATATACGAAGAGCAGAGGCGTATTTAACGTAGGTGCAATCGGTGCGTAGCACCGACGGGCCCCAATGCGGCGGGCCCCTGTAACAATACTTTACAATACACATGTACATGTTTGCCTGTTTTTCTCACATCTACACTATCGAATTACACTATGAGTTCTACACATAACGCTTAGTTCGAGTCTTTAGAATCTTTAGATAAGTTTACTACAAAAACAGAAAACACTGAAATTAGTGTGGAAGGAACCAATAATATGGAAGAATCCGAGGAGGAAACTTTTAAAATGTAATTTCCCTCGGAAAATGAAGAAGCTGAAATATTTTCAAGAAAGGAAAAACAACACACACAACAAGACAACAAGTGCATTATCACAAAATTTTAAATCAGTTCTTTTTCAGTCAATCAGTTTTCTAGAAACAATTGTAGCGATAAGGCACGAGCACGATAAAGTGGCTACTGCCTCACGACTTTTAAATAGTTTCACATTTGATGATTTTCATTTTCTGGAATGATGTTGAAAACTGCAAACTATAGATGTTACATCAAAAATATTGCAGAAAAAAGACATTGATTTATTTCAAGTCGTTTTGCGCATGAAAAAAATCTAAAGATAAACTTTCATCACTAAGAACTAACGCTTATTTCAACTAAATTTTTGAACTCTCCAAGTCTAAATGGCTTTTAAACACGTGCACTTTCTGAACACATGCATCTAAAATGAAAAATAATTCGAAGAGTAAAAAAATTTCACGATGAAGGCCCCAGAGACGACCCTGTTATAGATCTTGCAATCGATTTTAAACTAATGGTAGGTATTATGTATATTTATTACCCTTTATAAATTGACTCCAAAATTTATATACATATATATATATATATATATATATATATATATATATATATATATATATATATATATATATAACTAACATCTAACATAATATAAATAAGAATAATAATAAAAAGAGAAAAAGAAAAAAAAAAAGAAACATATGCTGCTCAAACTAAAAACAAAAAAAAGAAAGTCACTAAATTCCTATCCCTAAACCGATTACCAGCTTCCCTCCCCACATATTGCTCTTCTTCTCTCCTCAACTTTCTTCATCCAATCTATCCCTCTTCCATCCTCGTTTAAAATCTCTTCTCTACACTCGTTTCTTTCACTCGTCGATTTTAAACTAATGTAATTTTGTAAATGTAATCTAATGGTAAACGAAATGTCTGACAGAATTAAGGCTCTGGAAGATGTTACAGAATTATTCCAGGTTTTATAAATCCAATCTCCATAAAAAAACAGTGCAAAATCAGATTTGGAAAAAGGTTGTACATTATTAAGTGACACATTTAAATTTATTTCCCTTATTTTCAAAGATGAAATGATACAATTTCAGTACATATATTTTTCACGTGATAAACCTTGTTGTGATAGAGGTGTAATGGGTTATCTAAAATATTTAGTAGAACAGAAAAAGTATGATATTTTCCCCAATGTTGAATTAGTTTTTCGATTGTAACGCTGTCCATAGGTATAGCAAGTGCTGAGAGATCTTTTAGTGTATTGCGTAGACTAAAAACACTAACCTAAAGAGCACAATGATTCAAGTTAGAACTTCTGATTTGGCATTACTTTCAATAGAAATAGATACTTTCAATAATGTAATATATTTTAAATTTAGAGGAAATTATAAAAAAAATTATATCGGCTAAAGTTAGGCGAGGCGTTCGCAAATAAACATCTTTTTACAAAATAAATGCCTTGTTAAATTTGTTACTTTACAATGCGTGGCCATACAATTCGTGCCGCAGGGTACCGTCCTCGCCGCTCTTCTTTTCTCATTGTATATAGCAGACTTCGTTAGTGACTATGTTAGTGACAAAAAATGTAAGTGAACGAAGAGGATTCTTCGAATGCAATCAAGAGGAAAATATTTTGTCGTTCACTTACCTTTTTTTAGAATCACATCGCACTCTGAGTGCAACAGTGTGGTATATCAGAAATCCATAGGTGGGCATTAACTCGTTAATCCGTTAATCGTTAATTAACGAAGTTAACAAAATGTTTAACTGATTAACTTTTAAGTTAACTCAAAGAATGTTAACGTTCTTCTTATCTTCCGTTAAATGGAACTTCCGTTAACTTTAGTCCGTTACATTGGATGTTTGTTGACAAGTTGTCATTTTTTGTTTGAATTACGCGCCACGCAGACACACCGACGCGGCGCGGCGCTGTAGCTCAAAAGAGCAAAATACCAGAGCGGAAAAACATAAAGCGACGCTGTTGACTATTTGCTCTTTGCGAGTGAATTCGATAAGTTATTATAACCTGACTTCTTTAGCGTATCATTATTTATTTATTTATCTTTTTCGTTTGTGTTGGTGGAAATAGTTGATGGTGTAACATTTACAAGTTTGCATCATGAACACTACCATTTCTACTCAAAGTACGCAAAGCTCTGAAGGTGAAACTGAATCAAATCCTTGGCCACACTTGAGTGATTACTTTGTATTCCAATAAAAACTTGGAGACCACAAGTTGGTTTATGAATGCAAACTGCGTTTGCCTAAAGTTTGTACAATAAAGTTTCACATGTCTATTCTTAATAATCTTAAACAGCATGTGAAAAGGACACATGCATCCAAATATGTGCAGTTTGAAGAAAAAGTAAAAGCAGCGTCAACTCGTGGGAAAAAGAAAGCCGTTATGAAGCCCTCTTCAAGTGCTGCGAATTTGAAAAAAAAATTTGCTACCCTTGCGAAACCAGGGCGGGTCACTACTGTCGCTTGTAATAATTAAATCAATTAATCTATCTACTTCTTTTTGTTTTATTTACAAATGTGTCCCATCCCAAAAGGTACCAAAAGCAGTATACGTTTTGGTTGGTTAGATTGTAGAGTGTAGATATGGTGGTGACGACTTGTACTGCGACCTTTATAGATCTATTTATAGATCCTCCAAGCGTTGGTGTACTTACACCAAAAAAATTGGATGGTTAACTTTTGATGGTTAACTTTAACTTGCGTTAAACTTTCGAAATTTTAACGATTAACGAAGTTAACTTTTTTATTATCGAGATAACGATTAACGAAGTTAACTTTTGGATTAACTGTAACTGTGCCCACATATGCAGCAGAAATCATAGTTTAAAGAAAACTAAGAATAGGTGAATTGGATTTTGTATAATTGTCTAGAGTCTAGATGATCGTTACGCAACATGTTCCTTTTTTCCTAGCGATTTAATGGATCTGCAGATAATTTTTTTTCATCAAGAAAGCTTTTTCACATTTCAGACTTACTTACAACAGTATTGTACTCAGAGTGCGATATTTTTCCGTAGTTAAAAGTGCTAATGTATATTTCAGATATATATATATATATATATATATATATATATATATATATATATATATATATATATATATATATATATATATATATATATATATATATATATATATATATGCGTGTATAGAAATCGGCTCACTGTAAACTTTTGACACTATTTGTTTTAGAAACTATTTATCAGATCAAATAGAGAAATATACCGTTTGAAGGACAATTTAATATGCTTTAATATGAATTGAAATTTATATATTTTCATATCACTAACAGCACTAGACAAATAACAATGTTTTAAAGATCATTTCTTTCTATTTAAATTAAGTAAATAGCCATCTTCTATTATATGATTCAAAAAGCAAAGCTGCACTGATGAGAGACAAATCTTGAAACGCGCCTGCATATGGCTATTCACTTATTTTAAATAGAAAGAAATGATCTTAAAAACAATGTTAATTGTCTTGTGCAGTTAGTGGAATGAAAATGCACTGGGACCAGTAATAACATCCAAACGTCTATTATATTATTCAATATCCTGTGTGATTTTAGCCAGGAAGTATTTGTTTCAACATGAGATTTGTGCATAGTCTTAGTAAGAATATATTTATATATTCAAGCTATATTCGTTGTTAATAAGTTTGAAAATCGAACGTATTTATGTAGTTATAACGAAAATAACATACTTGTAATAATTGCCTTTGCAATTGAAATTTTGCACATTATTCGTTTTTCATAATTTGATTAGTTTTCAAGAGTGCAGTTTATTGCATACTATAGTAATTTTTTAGTTTAATGCATACTATTAGTAAGTTTTTCTACTAATCGAAAATGGACTTAGCTAGCGAGATATTGCTTTACAACTGAATATGACACGTGCTGCGGTTCAAAGAGTATTCCAACGTTATGGCGAGACTGGATCCTTTCATAGACGACCTGGCACAGGCAGAAGGAGATTTACAACGGATGGGGACTGGAACAACCCCGGTTGGGGCGTTCGGCGGAGGGCGAACAACCAAGAACTTCCAAACCCTTAATCCCAAGGTGTCATGCGACCCGTGCCGAAGGGACTGGTTGATGGCCAAGGGCAGCCGGCCATCGCTTACGGAGCCCCTCTGATACCTGGCGACCTCAGAGGGTATCCAGCCTTACCACTATCAAGCGGGGCTCTGATGTGGTGGACCTTTAGTTCCCTTGCGACTCGTGGGATTCGAATGGAACAAAAACAAAAACAAAAATTCAATCCGTGTGTGCGGGATATAACCGCCACACAATTGGCGGATCAGATGGAGCATGAGCCCCACGATCCGAGTGAGCGCACCAGTCGAGAGAGACCAACTCCCAGACTGTCGCCAAAAAGCAAGGGCAAGATGGTCAGTAACACCATTACTCCCACCAAGCCCGCGACTACGCAAGAGGAGACAAAGCCCAAGGTAGGTAAGAAGAAGACGAATTATGCAATTTATGAAAGAGACAGTAGTAGATTGGTCTCATGAGATACAGTTTGAAGGCATACACTTCAAACCAGTACTAGTCATTGTCGACTGTGCGAGCGTACAGACGGCAAAATGGCTGATGACAAGAGCGCCCATCCTAAGACATTGGGAAGGGGGGCTCTGGTGGCAAAATTGGGTGATGATATCCCCAAGCCACATGTCATCACCATGTTCCTACCTAGGAGCGGGGACCTAACCCCGGAGGCCTCCATCAACTACCTCAGGGCCCGAAACAAAGGACTTAACATTTCCGAATGGAAGGTCCTTGGGTGCCGGGTGGAAAGTGGGGGTCAACTCCTAACGGTGGGAATTGACGAAGAGTCCGCTGGAGCTATAGCGAAGGCCAACCATAGCCTCTACTTTAGGTTCGGGCGGATCAAAGTCCATGGGCGGAAGAACGACGCCACACAAAAAGCGGATGTAGAGGTAGCGGCAGCCACAGCGGCCCCTCCCTCGGAAGTTACGACCGCAACAACGGCCACTTCAGAGGTGGAAGGAATAGCGGTGGCGGCAGCTCCCTCTGCTGAACCTTTAACGACCAAGGCCGCGAACGAGGAAGTCAGCCCGGATTACCGGGAAGACGACCTAGACTTCACACTCGTAGACATGAGCAGTCAAGCTATGTCTATAGAGGAAGAGGTAGATGTTGTTCTGGTGGAGACAGAGAAGGACTTGCCGCCTCCTGTCATAAACCAAGAATGACCAGCAGGCGCACCAAAGTAGCCCAGGTGAACATTCACCATGCCAGGGCAGCCTCGGCTGTGATGGCTAGGATGTTCACCAAACAACACCTAGGGCTAGCGCTACTGCAAGAACCCTGGACCTACGGAGGTAACATCAGAGGCCTCAGCAACAGGGAATGTAAGTTGGTATGGGACAGTCGTGAGGCTTCCCCTAGAACTTGCATTATGGTAAGGAAGGACATTAATTACTTATGTCTTTCAGAATTCTTAACGCGGGACTTAGTTCCGATACAGGTCCTCATCAAGACCGAGGGCCTCCACAGCGAACTAGTGATCGCATCAGCATACTTCCCTGGCGATGGTAATAACATACCACCCATGGAGGTACAAAGGCTGGTCGAGCACTGTATTAGGAGAAGGCTGCCACTCATCTTGGGATGTGACGCGAACGCCCACAACGAGATGTGGGGCAGCACGGACCCTAATAAGAGAGGTGAGTACCTTTTAGAATACCTCATTAAAGAGAACTTAATTGTGTACAACGTCGGGAACACACCAACTTTTGTCACTAAGGCCAGAAATGAGGTACTGGATATTACGGTAGGTAGCGCTAACGTAAGTAAACTAATTAAAAAGTGGAGTGTTTCAAGTGAACCCTCAATGTCAGATCATAGGATCATAGAGTTTGAGCTGGAAGGAGCGAGTGAGGAAAGTACCCCCATTCGAAACCACAGACAAACTGTGTGGCCTATGTTTAGTTCACAACTAAAAGAAAACCTGGAGCAGGTGACAGTGCGGGGTAGTATCAAACACTACACCGTGCTGGAGCAGGCTGTAGGAGAAATAAATGTAGCAATCACCACGGCATTTGAATCCAGCTGCTCGGTAAAAACCGCGAAGGAGCATAAGGACGAAAAATGGTGGAACAAAAATTTGTCTACATTAAGAGCAAAAGTACGTAGGCTTTTCAACAAAGCCAAGCAATACGGAAATTGGCTAGAATACTCTGAGGTGCTTACCACCTACAATAAAGAGATCAGAAGGGCAAAAAGGGAAAACTTTAGGACCTTCTGTGAAAACATAGAATCCACGCCGGTGGCAGCTAGACTGCACAAAGCACTAGCGAAGGATAGAGTGGAAATGACAATCACTCTCAAGAAACCGGATGGGACCTTCACAGAGGATGAAGAGCAAAGAGCTCTCCTCCTACTAGAAACCCATTTTCCGGGATGCAGACGATACAGGGAGACCGAGGGCTCCATCTGTACGGAAAACCGAATCAGATGGCTATCGGCACTTTCCAGCCTTTTAAGGCCCCAGGTGTGGACGGACTAGTTCCTGCCTTCCTACAAAAGGGAGAGAGAGAACTAATGCCGTATCTTCTAAATGTTTTTAGAAGTAGTTTAGCG
This sequence comes from Phosphuga atrata, assembly GCA_944588485.1. Lineage (NCBI taxonomy): Eukaryota > Metazoa > Arthropoda > Insecta > Coleoptera > Silphidae > Phosphuga > Phosphuga atrata. The sequence goes on from OX155899.1 coordinate 34,611,138, forward strand.
CTCGGGTATATACCGGAGCTATGGAGAAGGGCTAGGGTGGTATTTATACCGAAGGTGGATACTAAGGTGACTATGGTGCTGGTAGGTACACCACTACACAATAGTCAGCATGCTTACAGAGCAGGGAAATCCACAGAAACCGCCCTGTATCAGCTGACAAATGAAATAGAAGCAGCACTAGAGACAAAGGAAGTAGCGATATGTGCCTTCTTGGATATAGAGGGAGCTTTTGACAACACCTCACACGAGGCTGTCAAGGCGGCCCTCGAGAGAAGGAGTATCGACAGCACTATCTCAAAGTGGATGGGAGAAATGCTGAGAACTAGAGTGGCGGAGACACAAGTGGGAAGAGATACCATTAAGATCTCCACAACTCGAGGGTGCCCACAGGGAGGTGTACTATCACCGCTAATGTGGAGCCTGGTAGTTGATGAACTACTGGTTAGGCTAAACAACCTAGACATCAAATGTCAAGGTTACGCCGATGACATAGTCATAATGGCCAGAGGAAAATTTGAGGGAACGCTCTGTGAAATTGTTCAGAGAGGCCTCAAAGTAACTAGTAGATGGTGTCAAACAGTAGGATTGAGACTCAACCCGAGCAAAACCACGGTGATACCATTTACTAGAAGGAGAAAACTAAACTGCCTGCATCCCATACTCATAGATGGGAAGGCAGTAGAATACCAACAGGAGATAAGGTATCTGGGTATCACACTAGATAGCAAACTCCTATGGAATAGACACGCTGAGGCAGTGGTAGGTAAAGCCAAACCCGCCCTAATGGTGTGCAGAAATCTGGCAGGTAAAACGTGGGGTTGTAACCCCACTATCCTGCGATGGTTGTACACCATGATAGTGAGACCTGCAATCACTTATGGGGCGGTTGCGTGGGGAAGTAGAATCAAGTTGGCCTCTATGAGGAAACAGCTTGAGAAGATTTAAAGACTGGCGTGTGTCTGCATCACGGGAGCGGTGAGGTCGTGTCCGACAGCAGCACTGGAGCTGCTGCTGGATCTGACTCCGCTGCACCTTGTGTTGGAGAGCGCCGCCAGATCGGCGATCGTAAGGTTCAGCAAGGAAGGAATGGGCAGAGGTAAAATAATCGGGAGCAGAGACCGAAACAGCCTCGCTGCCAAGATCCCCTGGCTGGAAATACCAAAGGACGAAATGGTATGCAAATTCCACTTCGAGAAAAACTACACAGCAATGTGTAGTAGTAAAGCCGATTGGAGCGACGAATCCTCAGCATACCACATAGAGCAAAATGCCATCAAGTGGTATACAGATGGTTCGAATACAAAGGAAGGCACTGGTGCAGGAGTGTTTGGATCTCGTACCAGATACTCCGAATCCATGGGAACATCCCCAAGTATCTTCCAAGCAGAGGTACACGCAATCGAAAGATGTGCACAGTTTAACCTCGACAGGAATTACCGCAAAAAACGAATTGCTATTCTGTCAGATAGCCAAGCAGCCATCAAGGCCATTAGCTTATACACCATCAGATCCAAACTGGTATGGGACTGTGTGGGGAAGCTGAACAAGCTTGGCAGGGATAATAAAGTAACGCTATGCTGGGTACCAGGACACACTGGTATAGACGGAAACGAAGAAGCCGATCACCTAGCAAACAAGCGATCCAGTAGCCCCTTTATAGGTCCGGAACCCTTTTGCGGTATGAGCGTGAACACCATCCGCAAAAGTTTAGATGAAGAAATAAGAGGAAAATGGATGAAAACCTGGGAAGAACTTCCAGGGCTAAGGCAATCCAAAGTGATGCTGGCATCTTTCAACCAGAAGAGAACTAAAGCTTGCCTGAAACTAAGCAGGAACAAGCTCAGAATTCTGACAGGAGCCCTGACGGGACACCGAAGACTTAGGAAACATCTCAAGGCCCTAGGCCTAGAGTAGGATGATGGATGCAGATTCTGTGGCTCAGCAGAGGAAACCCCCATACATCTGTTCAAAGACTGCGGAGCATTACTCCGCAAGAGACAGATGTACATTGGGGCTCACTGCTTGAACACAGAGGAGCTGCAGGCCTTGAATCCCACCCAGATCCTGAGATTCCTAAAGGAATCTGGATTAGAGGAGGCGCTCTAAATAGGTAAGTACACCAACACTTGGAGGAGGAGGGTGGGGTACAATAGATCTATAAAGGTCGCAGTACAAGTCGTCACCACCATATCTACAATCTACAATCTACATTAGTCAGTGGACATCAAGACGAAAACTGCAGAAAAGTAAATTGACCACTAAGGCACCTGCAGTTTGTCAAAAACTTACCCCAGCTCATCGCCAAGCATGCCATCGTTTTGCAGGATTATTTAAATTTGATGTTGGGACAATGGGGGTCTGTTCTTTTCTCACATGAGACCAGAATTTGCCTCTATGCTAGCGACCGAAGAAGTAAAGTGTACCGCAGATTTTTGCAATTTCTATGGGAGCACGAACCGACCCTGCTTTTATCATTAGGGGCGCCCGTGGTCACGGGAGAGGAGGTTTAATGGTTGCTAGGTACATCGGGGAGATTTTAGCAGTTCTTGTGGTACCTTACATCGACAACATTGGAGAAGAATTTATCTTTATGCATGACAATGCGAAACCGCATACCGCAAGAATCGTGCAAGATTACATTACAGAAATCGGTTTTCGGGTTATGGAGTGGCCAGCATACAGTCCTGACCTAAATCCGATCGAACATTTATGGTATTATGTATATTTATTACCCTTTACGGGTTTTTAAATTGATTCTAAAATTTACATATTTACATATATAACTAAAACTAACATAGTACATAATCTAAATAAAAATAATAATAAAAAGAGAAAAAGAAAAAACAAAAAAAAATAAAGCATAAAAAAAATAAAAAAATAAACATATGCTAATCAAACTAAAAACAAAAAAGAAAGTCACTAAATTCCTATCCCTAAACCAACTACCAGCTTCCCGCCCCACATATTGCTCTTCTTATCTCCTCAACTTTTTTCATCCAATCTATCCCTCTTCCATCCTCGTTTAAAATCTCTTCTCTACACTCATCTCTTTCTCTCATTTCTGAACATTCGTTCAGCAAGTGCTCTATTGTCTCCTTGTTTGCTCCACACATCCAGCATACTCTATTCCTATCCTCCATCCAAAATGTATTCTCTCTCTCTTCATTTCCACATCTGAATCTTGCCATTGTCACTCTCTCTTTTCTACTTTCTCTTCCTAGGTACTTTGGCAGTTCTTCAGTTATTATTTTTTCATATTTCCCATTGTACCTAGATTCCCTAATTCTTGCTCTCCTTTCTTGCCTTTGCACATCTCTATCTCTCTGGACTAATTCCTCTGTCATTACTCTGCCTCTCTCTCTCATTCTTTCTATCTCCGCTCCTGCATACCCGTTTCTTTCTAGATATGCCTCCCTCTCTTTCCACACCCCTTTCCTCTTTCTTTCCTTTTTTCTTTGAGGCACTCTTGCAGAATTCTGCACTCTCTCTCTATCACTCTCTCCTCAAGACTTATTGCTCTCTTTCCTGCTTCTATTCTCATTCCATCTCTCTTTGTTTCCTCCATCACTATATACCCCGGAGTCTCTCTACCTAGTCCTAGCACCCATTTCAAATATTTTTCTTGCACCCTTTCCAGCCCTTCTTGCTCTCTCCATCCCCATATTTCCGCTCCATACATCATCACACTTTTCACCAGGCTATCAAACATCATCACTCTCCTTCTATAGTCGTGTCCAAATTTTCTCTCTCCTTTTCCCCATACCGCTCCTAGTATTTTATTAGCTTTCTTTACTAGCTCTCTCACGTGTGATGTTTCAGTATTTCTTTCATTAAACACGTACCCTAGGTATTTAAATTCTTTTACCTCTTCAATTTTCTCCTTCTCCCATCTCCACTCAATTACTCTTCTCCTGCCACCCCCTTTTCTAAACACCATCAACTTGGACTTCTCCCCATTCACTGTCAGATTTTTCCTCCTCATATATTTCTCCATGTTTCTTATCATTTCTATCATCCCTTTCTCGTCTCTCGCTAGCACCACCAAATCGTCCGCGTAGGCTAGGAACCACACTTTTTCTTTGCCCACCACAAACCCACCCGTCTGAGCCTTGCTGAACATCTCCTCTATATCTCCAATAAATGCTGCAAACAGGCTGGGGCTTAGTGGGCAGCCTTGTCTCACTCTCTCATGAGTATTGAAACCTTCGCTCACCCTTTAACCGACTCTTACTCAACTTATTGTCTCTTCATAAATCTCTTCTAATTTTGATATCAGATGCTCCTTTATCATTTTCTTTCTCAGGCATTCCCACAGTGCCTCTCTTGCCACATCGCTCCACATCTCCACCTGCTCCACCTCGATTCCAAAACTTATTGTAGCAGTAGAGGAAGATTGGTTAAACATCAAGACAAGTATCAATAGCAAACTTGGTTAGATCTATGTCTAATCGTATGAGAAATGTTATTAAGGCAAGATAATTGTCAATACCCATATTTCTTTAAATAATTTAAAAAAATTAATTTGTTTCATGAGTTAATTTCACTATGTTAAACAAAAGAAACCGAAATAAATTTCAATAAATTTAAACTCATATTAAAGCATATTAAATTGTCTTTTAAACGGCATATTTCTTTAGTTCATCGCATAAATAGTTTCTAAAAAATTAGAGAAAAGTTTACAGTGGGCCGATTTCTATGCACGCAAGTATTTCGTGCCTTTATCTCCCTTCATTGTTCCCAACATCAGTCGCTTATCAATCTAGATATAATAGTATTTGGCGAGACCATTTACAACCGGTTTTACAAGCAGCTGTTGCTGTTGCTGTTAGTTTGGTTTTTATGAAAATTTTATTAAATCTGAATGAAGTAAAAAAACAATTATTTCCGTTTATTAGAAACCTATTTCATAAAAAAATTCTATTTCGTAGTTAACCATGTGCTAATAATAAATAATATGTTAATATTTTATTTAGCAAGATTCTTTAATTTAATTAAATTATTCACATATTTATATTGAATTGCATAAATCTCATAAAAAAAAATTAATTGGAGCATATTTCACATAATTATGAAATGAAACCTATCCTTAAATTTGTAATCAATAAATTTGTATAATTATCATTCATTTATTATATTTCAAAATATCCACAAACATAAAAATCCTTACAAAATAAGTCTCAAAATAAATGTGAAGTTTCTCTAAGTTTTTGTTTAAAATATAGTTTTTAACCAATTATCGCAAGTAAATTACTATTATTACGAGTAATTCAGTTTACATTGAACTATAAACAGTTCCCAAACCTTTCTGATTGAGATAAATGGGTCTTCTTGACGAACAGCGGGCCGTAAGGTCTTGTCATCCATCCTGAGGGATCTAATCTGAAAGTCGAACCGATATTTGCTCATCACTGCTATATAACTTATTTTCGAGAAAGTACAATCAAACTGTTCTTCAGTTGATAGGTGATTATCTTTCATTGCAGCACTTAAGGTTAGGATTCCAATGAGAGCTCCAATTTTAATTGAGTTGGTGTCTCTAAAAGTGACCAGCTCAACTCATTTGTTGACCAGCAATGCCTGTTTTTGCCACTCATCACGTTTCGATTCGGAACAAATATTCGACCATCACGTTCCGAAGTTTCAGTTGGTGTTGATGTTTCCGTCGGCGCTGAAGTTTGCAGGACTAACAAATCTTCTACGTTTTGTGTATTTTCCAGGCGCTCTACCTGTTGGCTGTCGACGAACTCGTATTCGATGTCACTTTGGACATCTTCTTCGCTCAGGTAATGTACCATCTAGCTGTCACTTTGTAGTTCAATCATGGTCGTTTTCTTCTTCTCCGCCCAGTAAAGCGCATATTTCATTTTCTGCCAGCGTTCTCCATGTGCCATGATTGTATACGTAATAAATCGTTTCTAAAAATAAACAGAAAACATTTAAAAATAAGCTATATATCACTTAAAATTTCACAAAAGATAAACAAAACTATAGTACTTACAACATGGAAACAGCCGCCCCGTGAAAGCGTCGGATAAAAAAATATAGCAATATGTTTCCCGCTCAGGTTATCAGATAGGTTATCTTTCTAGGGTTAAACAATGTTAACGTTCATATTAATGTTAGCATTAGCGCTAATATCAGCGCTATAGTTAGTGTTATTGTTAGCTGTGGCTCAAGCATTCGAAAGTTTGAGAAAGCTTAGCTCTCGACATCTTACAAAGCAAATGATCTATCGAGAACTATCGCGTTTCAACCGATAGGCAGCAGTTGCAAATGCTTGGCCAGGGATAGATTAAGCCGTCTAATTATCATATCGTCAATATCGTCAAATTAAGGTTTTTAGCTTGGGGAAAATTCGATGGAGAGACTCCCGTAAATTTCTGCCTCGTGATGAGCAATCACATACCTATTATTCTTTTCCAGGTATGTGCGTCCTTTCGGATTCAAAGGCTTAATATATAGTACAAGTCGCTCTAAGGATTAATAAATGAAGAAAATTTAACAACAATTTGGAAGAATGTTTGGATTTGGTTGGTTTTTGTTGTAGAAGTCTTCGGGAGAGAATTTTCATTATCGAAAATTTAGAAATCAAAACAGAGGAAGATAATTTAGTGTAAGGCGAAATGGCTACAAAAACTAGAGGTGGCGCTAGAACGTAAGGTATTTAAAAGTTACCGAGGTGCGGCCCTGATTGGAACGAATTATTTTTAATAAAACTGGCATGCATATAAAGAAGACTAAAGCAAATTGGGGTCATGGGTCACAATCAAATCACAACATAAAAAAATGATAATTTAATATTTTCTTCTTAATTTACATTGGTTAAAAAAATCTTCTAAATATAATTAAATTATTTGGTAGGGAAAGGAACTTATATAAGGAAGAGTTTATAAAAAGAAAATTAGAAAAATTAGAAATACTAGCAATAACAGAAACCAAAAAAGGAAAAGGGGAAATGAGAATCAAAGACCATGAAATAATATACGTGGTCTGTTAGAAAAGTATCCGACCTTTAGCCGGTAAAAAAAACTGGCATACCAGGAGCATTAGAAACCTAATCACCCTCAAATATGTCCCCTTGGGACTCAACACACTTCTCCCGGCTTTGCCGCCATTGTTGGAAGAATTCTGAAACAGCCTCTTTCGGAATCGACTTTAGCTCGGTCGTCGTTGCAGCCATAATATCCTCTCTTGTCTGAAATAGCGTTCCTTTCAATGGCGTCTTGACTTTAGGGAGTAGCCAGAAGTCGCAGGGGGCCATATCAAGAGAGTAGGAAGCCTGTCGAACCAGAGTAGTCTGGTTTTTCGCCAAAAAATTGTGAACCAAGTGCGAAGAATGTGCTGGAGCATTGTCGTGATGGAGTCGTCAATTTCTCGGATAGTTACACGACGGTCGCGCATCACCGCAGCAGCGTTCACTTTGGCAATGACATGGTCATATCGGCATGTTGATGGCCGACTAGAGCGTGGCTCGTTTTCCACCGATGAGCGGCCGTCTTTAAACCGGTTACCACTCCTTAATCTTTGTGATGCCCATAGCGTCGTCACCGAAAGCCGTCTGAATCTTTCGAATGGTTTCCACCTGGTTGTCGCCCAGTTTCTGGCAAAAATTTTTGCAGTAGCGCTGCTTCAGTCGTTCCGTCATTTTACTTGCATTGAAAAACCGACGAGAGCACTACACACTACGTCACTCGAAGACTATTCGACAGCAACTGACGCTATCTACAGGCGGGAAAAAATTCACGCATGCGCACGAAGGTTCGAGGTCGGCTCATGCAAGCGCGCTTGATTCAAATCCATCAGATTTTCAAAATTAAAAATAAGGTACGATACTTTTCTAACAGACCGCGTTTAGAGGAGTAAGCATGAATAACAGAGCAGTGGGAGGAGTAGGATGCTTACTGATTGTGAGCCCAAAATACAAAGAAAGAAAGAAATTAACCGAATGGAAAGCACTGAATGAACGAATTATGACGGTTGGGAAAAGGTTCACAAAATAAGAAACTACAAAAATCAAAATAATCTATGGACCAGGGGAGAACGACAGAACAAGCGAGAACGATGAATTCTGAATGAGAGGCACACAGTCATCATTACGGGAGATTTTAATGGAAGAGTCGGCAAATATAGTAGCATCCGAAGGAACAGTGAGATGATTTGGAGTAATTGCCAAGAAAAACTAAGAGATTTCTGTATACAAAACAGGCTAGTAATACAGAACACATTCTTCCAACATAAAGTCTGCCATAAGCATACAATTCCATAAGTATATTTTCTCCCTTGTGCTTCCCACAAGGAAGAAACGAAAAATCTGTAATAGACTATATTCTGAGACAAAATAAGCAAAAGAAAGAAATAAAATATGATGAACAAAACCTATCAGAATAGACGCTAGGAAACAATACTCCAAAATAATAGAAGATATGGTAACCAATCCACCGTCAACTATGGTGACGTTAGCGAACCTTCGGATTCTGGGGAGTCCGCACCAACATGCTTTAAGGATGAGTTGGAGCATCCTGAAATCAACGGATGAAAACTCAGACCAAGACAGCCAAGCTTCTTCGCAACATTTAATGCCAACTCACTGCTAAAAGTGGGTAAACTGAAACATTTGATTGATTCACTAACACGACACAACATAATACTGGCAGCAGTACAGGAAACCAGATTTACGGACGAACATGCCTTCGAGTCCCAAGGCTACAGAATCCTCAAAGAAAAAGTGGGTCAGCGACTAATAAAGAACGTACCCCACTTAGGTACAGGATTTATAATCAGTCACAGGATACTGGATTCAGTCACTAACTTTACCTTCCCGAGCTGTCGTGTAGCCATCCTCTCTCTCAGTAAAGGCTACAGTATAGTCAATGTACATGCCCCAATCAACCAGGACACCGGACGCAATCCAGACACAAATTCTGGGAAGACTTAGAAGATATTGTCTCTAAAACAATACCTAAAAACCTAAATAACCAATACAATAACCTAACCTAAACTTCCAGAGAGGCACACCGTTACGCTGCTTGGTGACTTCAATGATTAATTGGTAAGAGAGAAAAAATACAGAAACATAGTGGGCAATTAACCGGCGCATAAGCGAACCAACCGCAACGGAGAACGATGGGTGGATCTGCGTAGGACTTTTGGGTTGCTCATGAAATCTACAACCTTCAAACAATTGCCAAGGAAGCAGAAGACTTGGATTTCACCTAATATCAACCTAGGTGAATTCCAGGTTTGGGAGATTCCAGGAACTGGGTGAATTTCCAATGTGGCCATTTCACGAAAATCTCAAAAGGAAATACAAAACGTGGAGGTACTAAGAAGCGCCAAACTGAACTCAGACCACTACCTCTCAAAGATCAAAATAAGACTGCAGCCTAGAAACACTAGATTACACAGAACCTCTAAAATTGTAAGATTTGACGTAAAGCGACTCAAGAACAGTCAAGAAGTAAGTCAGAGACTGAACAATATAGATCTAAACAGCTGGGATCAACTGAAGGAGACTCTTGTCAAGGCTGCCAATGAACTCGCCCCTCTCGCTAGAAGAAGGTAGCATCCATGGTGGTACTCCACTTCTCTTCAACTGTGTCTTTGAAATGGCGCAAGGAACTGATCAATTTGGGTACTCAGAGTGGTATGTACCCGGAATGTAAGAACGATGGATTGGTTGTAGATTGCCTGGCCTTTGCAGATGACATGGCACTGTTTGCTGATTCTCTTGAGATGGCAACAATGCAAGTAAATTGTCTTAGAAAACAGGCTGCCAAAGTGGTTCTTCAAGTGTCGCTGGAGAAAACAGAATTCTTCACCAGCATCAGAGAAGCAAACAGAGAAATGTTACTAGAGCAGGGAAACATCAAGAGGACTGAGAAATTCAAGTATCTCGGCGAATGGATTGAACCCAACTTATCAGAAAGAGCATCATTATACAAGAGAGTCAACAAGTTAGAACTAGCCTATCGACTGACTAAGAACACTTACAATAAGAAATGCTTGTCACGCAACCTGAAACTTAAGCATTACACATCAGTCTTACAACCAGAAGTCTTGTATGCCATGGAGTGTCTTTCCTTGAACCGAAGAGGTCTGGTAGAGAAATTGGAAATCAGAGAGAGGGGAATCTTCAGGAAGGTCCTAGGCCCAGTAAAGGAAGATGGGGAATTCCGAAGGTGGCATAACTCTGAGCTCTACGAACATGTTGAGATGCTCTCTGACTGTGCAAGGAAAAGAAGGGTAGCTTTCTAGAGCTACTTGCAAGATTGCCTCCAAACCGACTAACCAACCATCTGTTCGCTTTCTGGCAAAACAAGAAGGTTCGTACCACTTAGTTGACAGAAATCGACAAGGATATTAAAGAACTGGGAATAACAGATCTCCAAAGCAAACAGTCTATGAGACGCAACCTGAAGGAAGTCCGTGGATTTCAGGAGAAACCCCGAAGGAAAGGTACCCCCTGGACAGAAGAGAGAAAGGAGTTACACCGGCAGAAGATAATGCGACAATACTGGGCAAAGATCAAAGCCCAACAGTTGAACAAGCGTGGTCCATAATAGGCCTACCCGAAACAACAAGAAGAATGAAATTGACATTTGTTAGTAAATACAAAATTTTGTTGTCATGACAATTATTAAATGATGGCTCTAGATTTACATTACTATTCATTGTTTTTACTTTGTTGGACCCACCGAATAACCGATGTGATTATACCACGTCGTCAAGGGTATATCCGTTTATCTATACTCGGTAACTAAGTAAAATTCTGAATTGCTATTGGTCAATTTTAGGATGAATTATATAATCGAACGAAATATTTTTGGAACTGTTCTGAGATTATATAGAAAGTTTAAATACGACCATTTTTCACTGAAAAATCATTGAAAAAATTAGAATTTTTTTGCTTCCTTAATTTTTTGGAGTGGTGTATTATTTGCCTACATTGATAGGTAAAGCCAAGCCAACATTTTTGTTCCTTAACGTCGAAATCAGATAAATTTTTATGGACCCCCAATTACAACTGGTGGACCCCATTTTTTTCACGCCAACGTAGACACCCGTGGAATCTCCTGTGGACTGTGGTCCACCTGGACCACTTTGGGAATCTCTGAACTAGAACATTGCTCTTCCCTGGCTATCGCAACCGCTCTAGATCCACACTTCAAGCTCATTCATTTCAAAGATGCGGCTACTAAGAATAAAGTCATCAGTTATATAAATAATTACTTAACTAATATGCAAGCAGCAGTTTTACTAACTGAGTCTTCTGGCGAATCTCAAAGGGATGAAAATAATGAATCTGAACGTGACATAAGGAGTAGTGGATCGCGGGGTAACGAGAGCGGTCGAGTAATGGGAGCGATGGTGATTGAATGGAAAGTATGCACATTTGATGGCTCCTCTACACTATGGCTCATTGTGGGCCATCATGATGGTCACCATTATCATGGCCCATTATGATGGCCTGAATGGACGCATCCACACAGTGGTCCATCTAGACGAACCATTCTAGATGTGCATGAATGAGGCATAGTGGGCATACATTGTTGATTAAAATTAATTGCAAATTTTGAATTGAAATTACAAAGTTACAGTGTTTTTCTTTTGGTTTTCCTCTTTTGTCAAATGTATTTCACTATTTCTCAAAAGTATTTCTTATTTACGTCACTTTGACAGTAATATGTCAAATGAAATTCACTATTTGTTAAAACTTTTTCTCGTTATTGCAAATGATTTTCTTCTATTTTTTAAATTTAAACAAACAAGAACAAAAACAGTTGAAGACATAATTTTATTAGAAAAAAAGAGGATAACAAAAATAATAACTATACTAATACTAACGTAATACTAAGAAATATTAATAAGAAAAGAAATGTTTCATAATGAGTTTCAAAATTTCAGTTCTCTTGAGGCAATCCCCTAAATATATCTCCATATGTCGAACATAATTTTGGCAATGCTCTTGCGTTATAGCTTCAGAAGCATAATGAATTTGTGCATACAGTTGATCTTCACCCGTGGGCTGACTTCACTTTATGATATTTTTCCATTGGTTAAATAGCTCTTCAATGGGGTTTAAAAAAGGACTGTACGGTGGCAGAAATACTGGAACATGTCCATGTGCTCTTATCAATTGTTGAATTTCCTCCGTTCTAAGAAATCTGACGTTGTCTATAACAAAATATGCTCCTCCTATATGATCTTCGCCAAAGTGGTCAATTAAAGTTGTCAAGAATTCCAAGAAGAATGTCAAGTGTTCTCCATTGTAAGACCTATCTTGAATGGTGAACAAATATAGTGAACTCATACACATTGCAGCAGCAATCGAATAATTAAGACCTCTTAATTGGGCCTTGACTTTGTTGGCTCTATTATTTTTCTGTGATCTTCCATACGATCTCCTAGAATTCACTTGAATTCCAAATTCATCAATAAAAAATATTTTTTCTCTGTCAATCATTATTCTGTTTTATTGAACAGCATAGTCAAACCTACTTTGCATAGTATCTGGGCTGTCACGCCTTTCTGGCACAAAGGAACTGCGTTTTACGGAATAGTGAAATTCTTTTAACGCTCTGTCAATGGTCGATAAGCTTACCTCTAGTTGTGAATTTTGCTCCAATAATTTGGTTTTTATTTGTTTTAGTGTCAAGGTGCAGTCCTCATCAATCAAATTGCAGATTTCTTCTTGCTCCTCTCGAGTAAATTTTTTGGGGCGATGCCCAACACTTTTCTTATTCATCTCGTTGCTTTTTTTATACACTTGTAAATTTTTCTTACTGTGTCTGGCAAAACATTGAATGGCCGTCCTATTTGGACTGCCGAACTACCATCGTTCATTGCTCTGATAATCAGAGTACGTACCTCGTTGGAAATTTTGTTGTTCTGTCTTCTTTCAGCATTCATTGTGATTTAATAATAATGAGAAATTGATTTAACAAATAAGGAAACACTTCTGACAAAAAAGGAAATTGTTTGACAAACACAGCACTCTGTTTAATATAGATAGGAAATAGTTTTGAGAAACAGGGAAATACAATTGACAAAAGCGGAAAACCAAAAGAAAAAGACTGTAATATTCAAATTTAATAAAGTTGAAATTTATATTTTTTCATAAGAAGCTTGTCTTTCGGGTACCAAATGCAAGATTCCATTTGATACAACTCAATAAACTTTCTGTTTCTTCTGGAACCCAATTTATTTATTTTTTCGATTTTGCCATGATTAATAATAAATAGAAATTAAATTTTGTTATAGAAAACTAATTATTTCAAAAAACTAATATTTCAAAAAACTGATATCTCAATAAACTAAATATTTCGTTATAATTAAATAATAATAATTACATAAATCAGTGTTATTATGACAACAAGCAGCAGGCACTGATAAGCGTGCGATAAAGAAAATAATGATGGCCCATGGTGAAGACATGCCACTTTAGCCACTGCGCAGCTTACTTGTGGCTCACTACTGGCTGTACTACTGGCTCACAGTGGCTCAAGATGGGCCATAGTGTAGAGTTGCAGAGGAGCCTTGATCAATCGTAAATACTAGGCCGCTTCCGTCAGCCAACGAGAAACTTCGCCTGACGCGCACGAACCGTTAGCGCCCATGCGGTCACGAGGGATGGTTGTTTGTTTTTCGCTCCCTGTTTATAAAAAACTGCCGATTGTTATCGCCAAAGTAAGCATGAAGTTATATTCTTATTTTATTATGTTTATGCTTATTACATCCCTAGAATCATTTACTAATAAGTCCAATTGTTTAAATTGTGATTGAAAGCAGAATTATATATTTATGTTATTACTTTTCAAAATGGTGGTCAGCGGGTAATGGTAGCCTAGCATGGCTCTCACTACACCATAAAGGTCCCGTTATTTAAGGTGACCAGACGTACTGCTTTCGGCAGTACAGTATTTCTTTGTCATAGTCTGTACTGTCCAATTTTTAGGTACTGCATTTGTACTGCCTTTCGTATGAGATGTACTGCTTGTACTACATCGCATGATATTGTAAAACTAAATTATTATAACTGTGATTTTATGCATTTTCAAAGCGAATGCCGAATCGCTGTTATCACTTTCGACAAGTAGCTCGTTAGTTCATATGACAAAGTCGGATGGATGGTGGAATTATTGTGTTGGAGCGAAATAGATAGATGCGGTGTCGTATGAACAGGACAAACAGACCACGGGGAATCCCAACAGATTCATTTCTCAAGTAATTTTATTAATAGTGAAAATAGATCGTACAATAGTCGGACTGTCTGTCCATCTGTATACGGTTGGATAGACAGTGAGCTCATTAGAATATTTCTTTTATTTTCAATAATTAGTTGGTCAGTCAATTTCCTTTACACTGACCAGCTGTTTTTTCTTGTGTTGATGGTTTTATTGATAGAGAATGATGATAGCAAAAATTATGACACTGTAGTAAAATGCACTATTTGTTGCTCAGAATTCAGTATTGCTAATAGCGGTAAAAACAAAACATTGCAAGAGTGATAAACATAGCACTAATATTAATGCAGCAGCTTCGTCATCAAAGGTGATTGACTACTTGCAAAATACAACTTTTTCATTAGATAAAAAAAAAACAATATCTGAGGAAACATTTGCATATCAAACAATATGCCATAACCATTGTTTTGTAATATGGATTGTAAGTCAAATATAGTCTGCAAACTTTTTGAAAAAAAATTAATTGTGGGCGAACAAAAAGCGAAGCAATAGTAGGTAGATAATGTACTCAAAAGATACGCATTCGAATTTTTGAAACAATATTTAGAAAATGTAAAAATAAATGTTAATTTAGATTCTGTACCAGGAGAAACTTCAGCACTCCTCTCAGAGCACTCAAGATAATAACTTAGCAGAATTTGAAAGAAAAAATAATCGCACTATCCGCAGATAAAATTGATATTATTAAAAATAATGTAGATCTCATACAAGATTAATGCAAGAGTGAGAGCCACCAATTCAAAAAAAAATGTTAGGAAGCAGAAATAGAATAAAAAAATATGTTAGGTATATTCTACAATGAGATGGCTTTTGTACCAGGTTCCCAAAATATTAAAAGAATTTTCTGTTTTATCTGTTTTATCTGAGTTATCTGAAGTTACATTGCATTTAATTCATAGTCAACCTGTTGTAGTTCATATCACTATTAAAGAAATTGAAAGATCTAAAGTGTCAGATCTTCCAAGGTAAAAACTGTCTTTAATAAAGTGTTGGAGCAAATAGTCGCTTGATATAATGCTGGATTGGTTCCATTAAAGTTAACGCAGAAACCCGATACAATCGAAGAGTCAACCCCTGGAAGCGAGGCGAAATTTATTAAAGAAATTAAATGTTTTTATAAAAATTCTTTTGAATATGTAAAAAATGGACTGACTGTTTCGAAGAGCTACACATTTTTGGATGGATATTATTAAAATATAATATAAATTGCTAAGGCATTTTAAAGACATTTAGTTCATTATTTAAAGGAAAACCATAAAATTGTTATCTATAATAATGAACTCTTCGATGAAGTTAGGCGAAAACATGTATAGTACCACGGAAAAAATAAATGAATGAAAAAAAAAATCGATGTTTGTTTGCGATGGATAGAAATATACAAATATTTTAAAGGTTGTACATATATATCCTACATCCTACGTATCCAACAAAAAACTTAAAATTACTTGTTGAATTTGTTATGTGTTTGCCGGGTACCAATACGACAGTTCAACGAGTATTTTCAATCATCAATGATTTCTGGAGTAGCTGAACATCAAGATTAAACATAGAAACCTTATCAGCAGAGGCTTCAGTGAATGTGAATCTCCAGAAAACATGTGAAGAATTTTGTAATGCTTAAAAAAAATGAAACATAATTTAAAAAAAAATCATTCAATGAAAAATATTATTATAAAAAAAATGTCTCAAAACATTTCCTTTCTCCATTTTTTTTGTAAAGCACATGCACAACCATTTCCCCTTCACCCGTCTCGTACAGTGTACTGCTTTCGCGTTTAAAAAATCTGGTCACCTTACATTACCCCATGAACTTTCACAATATATTGATACATATATATATATATATATATATATATATATATATATATATATATATATATATATATATATATATATATATATATATATATATATATATATATATATATATATATATGTATATATATATATATATATATATATTTTAGATACATATTTTAATAATATTTTAATATTAATTAATATTTAATTAATGAATATTTTACTTTTGAAAATATCGATGTTTTAACATGAAGGAATTTTATGAGCGATGTTGCATCCCTAGCCACGTTGGAACGAACCACTTACGTTGTAGAAGTACTGTTAAGCTAGGTCCACACTGGGCTACAAATTATTGGCAACATGTTGTCAACACAATATTGACAACATGTTGCTGTAAACAAGCAACATGTTGATGGATACTCGTCAACATTTGCCGGTATACATCAAAGAAATTTGTTGCTTGTTCCTTGTATCCGTGTATCCCGTTTTATACGGGTAACATCGCTCTTACATGGGTAACATCGCTCAGTGTGGACAGTGTTGACAACATTTTGCGTGAATCCCAGTGGTTGAGGTTTCATTTGTGCAGGCTAGCTACCTACTTCGTTTTTGTTATAATAATATTCATTAATTCTTAATTATAATTATAGTTTATATTACAAAAAAGTGATGGAGAATAGTGGTGGTGAAGAAATTAAATATTCCTGGACCAAACAAAAAAGTACAGAATTGACAAGCAGCACAAAGTTGTGGTGTGGACGCACAACATCACAGACAACATGTATCCAGATACAATTGAAGCAACTTCATGTTGCCATGTCAAAGTGTTGGCAACATGTTGCCACCAATTTGTTGCCTAGTGTGGACATACTATTATGATGTATAAGATTCAGTTCTTTTAAAAAAATGATATTTTGTCTCAATTATTATTTTTAATTTTTTTCAATTAATTATTTTTTTAACAATTTAATTAATTTTTTTAATAATTAATTTTTAACAATTCTTTAATCGCCAAACTGTTTTTAATGTAATTATTTTTAAAATAATGTAATTCTTCCTTTCCCTTTCGAGTTCTTTACTTTCAAGTCCATAGTACATCGTAATCGACAAAAAATGCTAAAATTTTCTTCTTATTGATACCAACTGCTCCTCGTCCGTGACCTATTCATATTTTTATTCGAAACGAAAGTGAAATTCGTTACATTTTGTAAACCGACGGGTTTTAAATTTAAATAATTAAAATACGCCGAGAAAAACATATTTATTATAGTATTTCATAATATAACATTCAAATTCTGAAACATTTAAATTCATTGATACAAAATTCATGTTCTAAGAACATCAAAAATCTTTTAAACTGTTGCTAATATTTTAGTCATAAAATAATCATATATTTTTGTCATTGAATAATTTCATTCTTTTGAATGTTAATTTTGTATAAATACGTCTTGTAATTGTGCATAATATGCATAATAAAATAATAGATAATAAATTTTAAAAGTTTTTACATTCCTTTCTTTTGTAGAAATAAAATAATTTTGTAATTATTCTACGTGCACAATATGCATTGCGTAAATGCCAACAAAGATTTAATATTTGCACATAAGAATCAAATTTATAGCAACTTAGTCTTTGCAACTTTGTTTATATACCTTTGCACAACTAGTATTGATTGCACATCTAGTCTGTTCTTATTTATCTAGTTTATTTTGTCTCTTCTGATGTCAGTTTACGATCGTTTGATTTGTTTTTTTTTTGTACATTTAAACTATTTTTTTCTGAAGTTCGCCTAATATTCTATGCCTGTTCTTGTTTGTATAATCTCATCCTTCTTACTTTCAATTGTCTAATATTCTCCCTTCTGATTTATATTCAGTTTGCCGAGTCTTGTATGTATAGTCTCAATCTAATCTTATCTATCTAGTCATGCATGTTCTTTTTATCTGCCGAGTCTAATCTACCTAATCTTGTGTTTTATTTTATCTGTCTAGTCTTACTTTCACTTGTTAAATCTTGTAGCTTGTTTCTAACTGGTTTGACTAGTCTTGTGTGTAAAGTCTCTATGTAATCGTCTTGTATGTATTTTCTTATCGGTCTAGTCTTCATGGTCTTGTTTTGTTTGCGTAGTATGTCAATTGTATCTCTAGTCGTGCCTGTCTATGCCCATGTGTCTAGTCATTTGCCTAGCGTTTGTGTGGTGTTATTTGTCTTGTTAGTTCTTGTCAAATAGAATAGACAAGAGAAGCATGAATAGGCTTCTATAGTCTAATATATGTAAGCTCGTCAAGTCTCGTCTACATAATCTTGTGTTTGAATAGTCATTCTAGTTTTATTTTCGTCTGGTATTTATTGTTCCTTATATATAAAGTATTCTCTCTAATAGTATTTCTCTGTCATTCAGTCTAGTCCAATCTTTTGAAATATCATAATAAATAAAAGATTACATTGATAAAACAATGTGTTATACAAGGTTAATAGAATTTAATTAGAGGACAAGACGAGAATTGTTGCAATGATATTAAATGTAGAAAATGACAAATTTCCTTCAATTAATACAATGTAGCTTAATTAAATAATCCTTGTATGGGGAACTTGGCAAACAATCTGGAGAAATTCGAATCGAGTTCTTTAATTCGCGTTCACGGGAGAAGGCTCGATAGCCTTGTAACCGAACCGCCCCGTTTTTTTATTTATTTGTTGTTAAAGTTTCGGATATTTTATCAGTATTCAAACAGTCCTCACAATATTAACATCTCTCGGACGTATTAATTAGTATTCGACTGATTGACAAGGTTACAGACAAATACGCGTAAGAAAAAAAATAATTATGTCGAGACTCGGAATAGTTTTTATGTTTTGTTACGGGCTTTGTAGTGTAAATTGTCAAATGTTTGGAAGTTTGTTTGAAACTCTAAGATTGTATACAGAGCCAATTTTGAGTGAACCAGAAGCCGATTTTTCTTATGAATATGACTTTGTGATAGTTGGTGCTGGATCTGGAGGATCCGTTGTTGCCAATCGTCTATCGGAAAATGAAAACTGGACAGTTTTACTCTTGGAAGCTGGAAGAGAAGAAGGCTTAATATCAGAAGTTCCAATAATGGCTGCTTTGCAAGGTGCTTCTAGCAATAATTGGGGTTACAAAAGTGAACGATTCAAAACCGCCTGCCTTGGTTTAAAAGAAGGAAGGTGTAATTTACCAAAGGGAAAAGTTCTTGGAGGAACTTCAACACTAAACTTTTTGTTATATTCAAGAGGCAACAAATTGGACTTCGACGATTGGGAACGTTTGGGTAACTCTGGCTGGAACTATAATAGTACCTTGCCGTATTTTATCAAATCCGAAGATTGCTCTCTCTGTGAATCAATAGATAAAGATTTTCATGGTAAAGATGGTTATTTAAAAATTCAACATCCTCAATTAAATTCACCAATTTTAAAGAGATTTTTGAAAGCCGGACAAGAGATGGGCTATAAGAACACCGATCCTAATGGCAAATACCATTTGGGTTTCTCTGAAGCTCAAGCTACGATGCACAATGGAAGAAGATGTAGTGCAAACAAAGCTTTTCTGCAATCTATTAAAAATAGACCTACATTACAAATCTCTACAAGATCGCGAGTCACTAAAATCTTAATTGATCCTAAAACAAATAGAGCTTTTGGAGTTGAAGTTTTAAAAAATCGCTTGAAGTATAAAATCAGAGCTAAAAAAGAAGTCATTTTATCGGCAGGCACCATCAATTCTCCTCAAATTCTCATGCTTTCTGGCATAGGCCCTCAAGAACACCTTGAGAAAATAAACATTCCTGTAATACAAAATCTTAAAGTTGGTTACAATCTTCAAGATCACCTGGCAATGTCAACTCTAGTCTTTTTAATAAACCAAAGCATTTCAGTTTCTGACGAATCTTTACAAAATCCGTCAGACGTTATCAATTACGTTTTAAATGGAAAAGGACCTTTCACAATACCTGGAGGATCTTTGGGACTAGGTTTTGTCAAAACTAAATACACAAGAAAAGTAAATGATGACTATCCCGATATTGAACTTGTCCTAGGCGCCGGAGGTTTAAACGGAGACACTCTTGGTAGTTTTAAGGATTTATTGGGAATTCCTGAAGAGTTTGCAAGGAAGGTCTATACACCAATAAGAGATAAACCAGCTTTTGCCATAGCTACGGTTTTAATGAGACCGAAGAGTAGAGGAAGAATATTATTGAAAGATAGTAATCCATTGCATTGGCCGTTGATTTATCCCAATTATCTACAGGATGAAGAAGATGTTAAAGTCATGGTTGAGGGCATTAAAATGGTTAGTATGATTTCTTTGAACTTTATGAAATAATTTACGTGTTTTTTTACGGTTTAACCTTATTGAAGGTCACTACAAATAACCTTTTAATTTAATTTAATTAGAAGTTGTGAAACTAATTTGAAACTCCTGGGTAATTAAGTTTTTTGAGAAATAGTTTGTGTTGTTGCGTCTGTAAACAGTTTCTAATTCTGGGTTAAGGTAACATACCAAGTCGCGCGCATGAATAAAACGAGTTTGAATAATTTACATTTATTAATAATGTGAAAAATAGATTTCGATGATACAATCGTCATTAAAATAATTTCGATTTACTTATTTTCACCTTGACAGTAGACACTTAAATATTGCTATTTATTTAACAATATTTTATTAGTAATCGTTGAGAAATGTACTTAGGGTTTATTAGCTTTGAAAAGATTGTGTGCTTCTTTTTTTTGAAGTTTGTATAATAATTTAATAAAATGATCTAAACATTTAGATCAATATAATTTAGTTTACTTAAAGAGATTAAATAAATTACAAATAAATTTCAAAACAATACAAGTTGAAATAAGACTAAAGAAAATCAACTAATTGTAAGAATGTAAAATAAATAAAAATATATATTGGCCCGATTGGACAAAAATTCTGAACATTACAGGCTGGTTGGATTTCAAATTTGCGGCCAAAAAAGTTAAATTTGGCATTGTCTCTAATTAACCACAACCACTTAAAATGTAATGCTTGATAATCGATCCACAATTGCGAGAAACGTGGGAAGGTGTTAAACATCTCTCTTATTCCTTACCAAAAGGTAACAGGTACCAAAGGTACCAAAAAGGAATTAGTTTCACTCGATGTTTCACGAAGTAACTGTTGTATTAATGTTAAAAAATTATGACCTTTTAATCATGGACAATATAGCGTCAAGTATGTTATCAAATTTTGAAGAAAGTTTTAATCAATTGGGTTATAAAATAAGTTTTGTTAACGATTAACGTGAATTAAAAAAAAAACTTGTAATATGCTGCAATACAGTAATACCATTTTTTGTGCGGTGGACCGTATAAAAGAAATCGTACAAAAAATATTCGGGTATATTATAAACACTTACATATAATAAACAATCTTCTACGATATACGACCTAAAGTTAAATACACCAATTATTTACAAAATAGATGAGAAAATGTTTTCAAATTAAATAATTAAACTAGACATGTAGAAGTTTTCAAAATGCATATAAAATAATTGCCTGCTACTCGTCGTAATCCAAAACGGGCATCTTCTTGTGATGAATTGGTTCGATGAATGAAGATACGATTTCAATTGATTTATTTTGTGGCACCAAAAAGTTAGTGATCAGTTTCTGTGACGACGGTCGATTGATTAGTTGCTTTTGAACGTCACGATAGCAAGAGATGCATGATCTTAGATCTTTTGGAATTCCAAGCTTCTTTCTGTGTTAGTGTCTATTTTTGAAATAGCTGAACAGAACCGGATTCTACTACAGCAGATAAGATATATGCAGGGATATATTTTATCTGCTGTAGTAGAATCCGGTTCTTCTTGATCATCTTCATAATCTATCAAATTATTGATAATGTCACTATCATTGAACGTTTCTTTCTTAATCATTTAGTCCAGATCTTTTTGTTGAGAGTATCAAAGCTGATGTTATGTGCGAGCGCGGTTATTTCGGATAATAACGTAGACGCGATCTCACATTGTCAGATGTCAGATTGTCAGATCATCAGATGTTACATTTCGGTTAATGACGCAATCAGGTCAGAATTCAGTCCACTTTCCAGCTCAAATTTAATGTGCGTTGTGTTATTTGATCAATTGCTGCAGTCATCATCATCAACAAGCCTTCGACGTTCACTGCTGAACATAGGCCTCCCTCATGGATTTCCATTATTGTCTGTCTTGACCCACCTGAATCAAGGTGGTTTAAATCCGTTTGGGTCGTTGGTCCAGCCTGTAGGTGGTCTTCCCCTGTTTCGCTTAACAGCGCGTCTCCATTCCAACAATCTTATCGTCCACCTGTCCTCCTTCATTCTGACCACGTGACTGGCCCAATTCCATTTTGATGTCGCTAATCTTTTGATAATGTCTGTCACCCCGCTCCTCTGTCGTAGAACCTGATTCGTAACGTGGTCTCTTAAACCTAAACCTAGCATTGATCCCTCCAGTTTTCGTTGTGCCACTCTATGCTTCCTCGCTGATCATATCGTTAGGGTTAAGATCTCCGCTCCATACGTGAGTACCGGCAGAACAAACTGGTCGAACACTTTTGTCTTTAGGCAGATGGGAAGATCGCTTTTAAAGACATGTTTTAATTTTCCGTAGGCTGCCCAACCAAGGTTGATTCTTCTATGTAATTCGCATGTCTGGTTGTCCTTTGATATTCGTATTTCATGGCCCAGGTATACATATTTCTCAATCATTTCAAGTATGGTGTTTTTGATCTTTATGCCCTCACTCATAAACAGATTTGTAATGAACTTAGTCTTGGAAAAGTTAATTTTCAGTCCAACACCAGGGCATGCTTCTTCATTTGTTTTGCCGCTCCTAGATTTTCGGTTGTTAGGACAATGTCATCTGCGAAGCGAAGATGACTCAGTTTACGAACGTCTATGTTTATACCCCTACTCTCCCAATCGAGTTTCTTGAAAGCGTATTCTAGGACTAATATGAATAGTTTTGGAGATATGGTGGCCCTGGTTCACTGCTCTACCGACTTTAATGCAGTTGCTATTGTCATGTAATTTGCCCGAAATGGTAGCGTTCTTGTATATATTATAGATCAGTTTTGAGTATCGAGGAGTCTAGAGGTGATCATTAGTTCCGAAACCCGATCGGAATCCGGCTTGCTCTCTTGGTTGGTAAAGCTAAAGTTTGTTATGCAGTTTTGATGTTAGGATTCTGGTAAACAGTTTATATAGATGGCTAAGGAGAGTTATATGGCGGTAATTTTTCAGGTTTGCTTTGTCTCTCCTTTTATGGAGCAGGATGGTGATCGCTTCATGCCACTTCTCCGGAATTGTGCTCTCCTGTAGGCAAAGGCTAAATTGTGCTTGTATTTTCTTCAGCAAGAGAATGCTTCCAGCTTTAATTGGTTCCTTTAGAGGTTCCTTTTGCCGGCTTTAGTAGATAGAATATAAATTTTCGATAATGCTCAGAATTTCCTTTCGATTTAAAGCGATGTTGCCCTGCTTGTTTTTTAGTTTGGTTAATTCAGTTTTGCCTTCAGTAAAACGGGTGCGCAGTACTTTCATGCTTTTATTATTTTCTATTGTTTCTTTAATTTTCTTACTGCGGTAGGTTGTGATGTTCCGTCTGGTTGTTTTGGAGATTTCCTTGTTTTTCGCTTATAACTCTTCGCTGGTAATATTTCTATTGCATCTCATCTGGTTGCGTTCGACTATCAGATTTTTGGACTTACTGATTCTATCTTCTAATTTAGTATTGGCTCGAAATGTACCTTGGCTTTCCTGTGGGGTCTCGGTTATGGCGCTGCTAAGGTTGTTAATATTTGTCTCTGTGTAATCACTCTTCTGTAGTATGTTGATAACATGTGTTTCAAATCTATGGATATCTCGTGGTGTTGTCCATGATTGTTTCGGCGTTTTCTTTATTATTGTTAATTGCTGCAGTAGTGTGGTTTATTAACCCTCGACACAAAAAAGGAGTATTATAAGTTTGATGTGTCTCTGTGTCAGTCTGTCCGTCAGTCCGTATATGTAGCTGTTTGTGGAATCGTAGCTCCTAAACGAATGGACCGATTTTGATGCGGTGTTTTTTTTTTGAAAGCTGACGTGATCGAAAAGGTTCTTAGCTATAGTTTATGAAGATCTGTTAAGGTATTTGATGACCATCAGCTCATTTCCTACTTGGCAAAACTTAATCTGTTTCTGCAAACATTCCCCACCAATCACGGATTTGCGGAACTAAATTTCAAAGAGGTAACATTCACGTTTACAATCAAATTATTAAAGCAAAGAAAAAAGTTCGAATTATACTACTAAATTAATAAAATTAAAAAAATAAATAAATTTTAAGAAACCCCCGACACAAAAGAACCTCTAAAAAGTAAAAAAAAAACAAATTTCTCTCTTGCCCTTTTAACTTCATTAAAAGTACCATATTTTAATGATGAGCGTCGCCGCGTCGGGGGACTGCTAAGTAAATCAAACAATAAATCCAGAATACAAACAAGAGTGATAATGACAAAGTATAGATTATACAAAGTCCTATTTTGCACAAGCAACGTACGTAAGTAACAAAACAACCATCCAAACATTCAATCATTTAGTTTTCAGTCTTTATTAATTTACTCTTACGAAGATAGAGCTTATTTGACCTTGTTCTCTGATAGGCTTAAATCGAGAAGTTCACACCGACATACATTTCATATACATTTGCAGTTACTGGCGCAGAATTTGGTGACATGTAATTAAATGAATATTAAATACAACGAATAATTTTTAAATATAATAGAACGTTAAATTATACTACGGCTAAAAGTACTATATTATACAATAATGTTTTATATACAATTTAATATTCAATTTTAAATTTAAAGATAAAAAAATTAATTAACTCCAAGTATATTTTCTTCGTACGCCAATGCATGTTGAGCTGTTGTCAATGGCCGTCGTGTCAAGTCACAACTGTCATCTGATCTGTTTGTATCATTCAGATTTCTTGCGTTTTCCACCATTTATTTGTTTGCAGTTTATTACTATCCTTGCCATTTGGTGTATTTAATAGATATTCAATCAAACCATTAATAAATTACCAATTTTATATTCAAGTAACTATATTTGAATTTAGCGCCAATTTTTGTAGCTAGATTCAATATTTGTCATAGTGTAAATCAGGTTTCTAGTTACTGAATTCTTAAAACAATGAACTATAGTAGGTATTTTTTTATGTAGGTATAACTAATAATACTTTTTCACATAGCGTTCCCCGATGCGGTGACACTCATCATCAAAATATGAATAGGTACTTTTAATGAAGTTAAAAGAGCATGAGAGAAATTAATTTTTTTTACTTTTTAGAGGGTTTTTTGTGTCGGGTGTTACTTAAATTTGTAATTATATTTTATGGAGTCTAAAATTGAGAACTTTTTCCAATCTTCAGTCAGGGTTAATCCACCGGTCTCTAGTTCTCTAGACCAGTGGTGCGCAAACCATGGGTCGCTCAGAGGGGTCGATAGAGAATCTTTTTTGGGTCGTCAAATTCAAAAAATATTTAAGGCATTTCGCGTGTAAGTATTGGGTAGCAGTAAATAGTGAAACGTCAATATAAAGAAATTTAGAAACATTGGTATTTTCAAACTTAATTTTCTCAAAACCTAATTTTGGGATCTGTTTAAAATATTGGGGAGATGTTTGGTGGACTTGTTCCGGAATATTTAGCAAATTTTCCCAGTTTTTTTAATGTTTATTTCAGCAAATATTGCAGTTTTTACGAAATTCCACTTTGAAAATTAAATGTGAAAACATTGAAATTTTCACACTTAATTTCCTCAAAAATTAATTTGGGGATTTGTTTCAAATTTTGCGGATATGTTGGTAAAACTGTTTCGGAATATATAGCAAATTTTCACAATATTTTAATATTTATTTTAGCAAATATTGCAGTTTTTTTTTGTAAATTCCAGCCTGAAAATCAAATTTGTAATCATTTAAATTTTCAGCCTAAATTTTCTCAAAAACTAATATGGGGATTTGTTTTAAATTTTGGGGAGATGTGGGTAGAACTGTTCCGGAATATTTAGCAAATTTTCCCAATATTTTAATGTTTATTTTAAATAATATTGCTCTTCTTTGAAAACTCCATATTGATAATCAGATTTGTAAACATTGACATTTTCAAACTTAATCAAAAATTAATTTTTCGAACTTAATCAAAAATTAATTTGGGGATTTGTTTCAACTTTTGTGGAGATATTGGTAGAACAAGTCTGGTGAAATCGAGCAAAACAAGTGTGGTTGATGTAGTGGGACCTGCATTAAGCGCTCCTAAAAGTGCTTAATGGTGCTTCGGGTTGAGAAGGAGTTTTAGGGCTGATAATTGATCTTCATATGACAAAAGATGATTAATTGGCGATGCAGCAAGGAGCTCTATGGAGAGGTTGCTATATAAGAAAAGTATTTATTTATGAACAATATTATACATTTTTTAAAAACAATATTATAAATTCTAATAACAAAATCTTACCTATAAGAAAAGAAACGACAATTAATGTTCTTAATTGCAATGTCGATTCCCAATTCACTTAACTAGTTTTACAAAATTATAACATAAATAAAAAAACAAATAGTATCCGTTGTCTAGATTATGCGTTGTCCGTTGTCTCGGAATACTATGATGCTGTTTTTAAGCAGAGTTATATTACAGAGAATTATATTTTTCTTTACATCTCCCTCCCTCAGGAAAAAATATTTATAATGTATCCCCTTCAGGGTTCATAAAAGCATGAGCTACGGGTTAATTTTGAGATATGGAAAAAGTTTGACTCTGCTTTTTGTCGGCCAGTTTATCTTATAAATTGAGTTTGACATTTTTTCTACGATTTTGTAGGGTCCGATTCTTACTTTGTCGAGCTTCTACCTATTTAGTTTTTTTCCATTGTCCACAAAAACGGTATCACCAACTTTAAAGTCAAAGTGTTTTCGGTTTTTATCATAAATTATCTTGTTGTAATTATGTGAACTTATAAGGTTTTTCAGAGCCTTATCCTTATCTTTAATCATATCATGTTTGGTATTTTTGAGTTTTAGTTCTTTTGGTAAAATTGTAACATCTGTGCCATTTAGTAGATACTTTGGTGCTTATCCAGTGACAGTATGCTCCGTTTCATTATAATATTTGACACAATTATGTGCTGTACTGTTCATGCTACTTTTTTGTCATTTTCATTTATTTTGCATCTGATTTTATTAACTAGTGTTTGGTTTAATCTCTCATTTAAGCCATTTGAGAAAGGTGAGTTCACTGCAGTAAAAATGATTGGAATATTTTTTCATTTAAAAATGTTTTGAATTCTCTAGAATTAAGACCCGGATATTGGTCTGAAAGAATCATGCCAATGTCGTCAGTTTCTGTAGTTTACTAGTTTGATGAAATCATTGGCATTTTGAGTTTTTGATGTGAAAATATATGCGTACCACGTGAAATGATCCGATAGCAGGTATTAAGTATCTTTTTGTTGACCGTGAATCCCAAAAACCTCCAATCGTATCAATAGAACATATTTCAAAAGGTTTTGTGGCAGGACCCAAATGAGACATCAAACCATATTTATTTTTTCCTCTTGATTTATTGTTTATACATACTGCACAATTTTTGCGGGCTTTTCTTATGTTTTTTGTCATGTTTTTTGCTGTATACCATGAGCTGCTCATTCATGTACATTTTTAATAAATTCTATACTGAAAATTTCTGATAGAATTATTTTTTCTTTTTTTCTTGTTTTCTTATAATAAACATTGTTCTTTGATATTAACTTGTTTATTCTGTATTGTATCTTGTCATTTTGTAATTGATCTTCGAAGATATCTTCAAGTTTTATTAAGTTTACTACTTTTAGTTGTTCATCTAGGTTCTCATTTTGTTCTAGCACTGGATTTCTACTTAGACAGTCTGGTTCGATGTTGTATCTGCCTGGAGAATATTTAATTTGGAAATCATATTGTGATAGGTAGTACGTAGGGTCTCCTAATTCTTCATCTGTTCTTGACTTTATGTTCATATTCTCCAATGGCTTGTGATCTAAAATAACCGTAAATTTCCTACTTATCAACTATTGTTGCCAATACTTAATACATTCTTTGATTGCTAGGTATTCCAGATATATAGCCTTCTTCTTTTTTAGAGGTTCGTTCAATTTTTTTGAGAAGTATGCTGCTGGTTTTTCCTCGTTGTTTTCTGGTGGCTGTTTTAGGACAGCTCCTACTCCTAGTATACTAGCATCTGTGTATATGTGTATAGGTAACTTTGGACCAAAAATGGTTAGAATTGGTTGAGAACATAAAATATATTTCATTTCATCAAATGACTCTTGGCACGCCTTTGTTCAATTAAAAACCAAATGGAACCAATTTCAATGCTATTTTTGGTACATACTTGTGATAAAAGTTTGTCTTTCCCAAAAATTGTCTCACATTTTTTTGCGTTTAAGGAAAAGTTTCTAATTGAAATCAAGTTATCTCTCAGATGTCTAACTGAATAATTTTTGATTATGTGACTCAAATATTTAACCGAGTCAGCTGCGAATGTGCATTTTGAAAATTTTAATCTTAAACCTTTTTATTGCCTGAAACAGCTGTTTTAGATGTCTAACATGATCTGAGAAAGATTTAGAGAATATTAGGATGTAGTCAATGAAATTTACTGTGAAGTCTCCAAGTTTGTGTTTTCATATTATGTTACAAATTATTCTCTGAAATGTAGCTGGTGCGGTTTTTAAACCGAATGGCAAACAAGTCCATTGGAAGTGACCTTCTTGAGTGACGAATGCAGTCTTGTAATTGTCTGTAATTCGTAGAGGTATCGACCAAAATGCTGAGTTTAAGGCCAATGTTGAGAAAAACTTGCAATCTCTTGTCTTTACCATAAGATAAGTCATCAATAAGTGGAAACGGCTGCTATTGAGGGATAACAATTTTATTTAAATCTCGAAAATCTTGATTCTTGATCACAATCTTGATTTTTAGTTCTCATTTTTTTTATAAGCCAATGTAATTGGGACTGCAAACGGACTATTAGATTCTTCTATTATATTCTTTTCCAATAATTTTGCAATCTGTTTTTCAATCTTGATTTGTGCAACGATATGGCCTTTGACTGCAATATTTGTCTACTAATAAATCAATGCGAGCTTCATAACCCGTTACTGTTCCGATGTCATATTTATCCTTTGCAAATACAGATTTATTGTTCAATATTAAGTTCAATATTAAGTATAATAAGTTATTAATTACTTCCTGTTTTTCGTAGTTCAGATGATTTATATAAATTTCGTGAGTTTTTTCCTTTGAAATTTTCATTGAAATTTATTGAATTATCCGATTTTATTTCATTAGAAATGTCATTATCTGATTTTTTTTCTTGGAAACTATTTTACTTCTTTGTATAGGAACTTTCTGAACAATTTCTAGATTTTCATTTTGAGTTAAGTAAAAGTGCTTTATGCAATCAAGACCAATTAAAAAATCGTTATCGAAATTTTCTTTGTCTATTACAAACACGTCCATTTTTTTATTGACATTAAGAATGGTTACATCCAGTGTTATCCTGTCAATTGCCTTTTTAATGCCATTAATTGTTTTCGAATTAGTATTCTTTGAATGATTTGTTTTTTCATTGTTTATGTTCACTAACCTTGAATTTATCAATGACACATTAGAGCCTGAATCATAGATCCCAAATACTTTAACATTATCATTCAATACTAATTTTACTTTAATTAATGGCGGCACTTTTCAAATTTTTTTGGTACTCATACTGTAGTTCAGCGCTGTCCAACTTCTCTTAGCCAGCGGGCCATTTTTTCTTTACCAAATATTTAGCGGGCCAAAAAGGTTAGCTCGGAAATGTCTGTACTTTCGTCCAATGCTACGGAAAAATAGCAGCAATTATTGATTATATCTCATTAAATATATATATTTATTAGTGACACGTATCTCGTTTACACGTCGGCTTACTGTTTGATGAGAAAGAGAAACTCTTTAAAAAATTTTGCCATTTCGTTATTATTAAAAGCTCGAGCCATTTTTATGTCACATTTTTTAATTAATTCTCCATCCGAAAAAGGCCTTTTTGCTATTGCAATTTCTGAGCAAACTTCAAATGATGCAGCTACTGATGTTTCTCGAGAATTTGTTACTTGGGTACAATAATTCGTTTGATAGTTCTGCTGTTTTTCCATTTTTTTTACTAATGATATTCTCGAGTCTCCCGGGCACGAATAATACTTTTACGCACAACTGCATCAAAATTGTTCCTTTACATCTTAGTTACATCGACCGAAAATTTGACATTACACCCGTCAAAATTTTACCGGCCCATATGCCTGTAAAATCATTGAAAAGCCCGCATCAAGATCTATCATCCAGACTTCCCAAGATGAATACTCCGTTTCATATCGGTCTTTAGACCACTATCAGCTTCCACTAATATTTCGAAGGAAATTTGCTCAGCGTTTACTTCCATTTCGAAATTATGAAAATTTTTGTTTACAATAAATTTTGTTTTTTTTCTTAGCAACAAATAACCTAAGTGAAGAGCGGCGAATTTAAATCACAGTATTTTTTTCATCGTTTTTAACCATTTTTAATTAAATTTTGTAGGTTTTCTGCAGTTGTGCGTAAAACATTGTACCTACATGCCTCGGGCCGGAGAAAGATTACACCCTTCGCCTCATAAAGGCCCTCCTCCGTTGGGCCTCAAACTTCGGCTGCGGGCGTAATCTTATACCTCCGGCCCTCTATATGTAAATAACTATTTTTCAAGCATTGATTGGTAATGGCGCTTTAAGTTGTATTCTTTGCACACGTCTGCAGTCTGTCGACATTCCAAACACTGTGGCTTGCCCTTGTTAAGAATCAATAAATAATCAATCTCCCATCGTTCTTGAAATACTCGATTTTCAGTATCAATCTTTCTTTTCTTAGAAGCATTCATTATTAAGGATTCTTTCAATTAACGAATAAATATGAAATTCAGTTAATTGTGTTTTATTGCATTTCACATAATGGCAAATAACCCACGGTAGATGTAAACATAAAAGTCCGTTATCTAGTGTTGGACAAGATAAGAGGCTCTCGTCAACAGTGATACCAGAATGCAGCCGCGGCTACAATTCCCACCGCTCCTTCTGCCACCAGCTAAACTCGAGACGGACAAAAACGGACAATGCGCAAAGAAGAAGCACGCTCGGGCGGGCGACTTGGTGGTATTATATATATATATATATATATATATATATATATATATATATATATATATATATATATATATATATATATGTATATATATATAGTGGTATAAAGCGTGGATTAATTTTATCGATTGACTATAAAACAACCATATTTTGAAGACGGTTATATTATAACTTTTATCTATAAATATCATATATTTTTTTAATTTTATATTTTAAATGTATACAGATATTTATTTAAAATTTGATTTTGGTAAAGTTTACTATAACTCGCGGGGTAAAAAAAAGGTTTGCGGGCCGTAAAAAAAAAGGTTTGCTGGCCGCCAGTTGGACAGCGCTGCTGTAGTTCATACTTCAATTCTGCATTGTTATTGAACTTTATTTGTTTCTTCCTTTTCCCTTTTCTCCTTCTACCCGATCCTTTTCTTTTATTATTATTCCTTGTTCTGAACCATCACATCTCTTCTGAGTGATAGCGCACACTTTTCTTTAATTTTTCACAAATGTTACATTTTTCTTTCATCGGCTTTGTGTAATCTTTTATTTAATATATATTTTTTTTGTAACTAAATGTTCTAATTTGTTCTAATTTGTAACTAAAAGTTCATTAAATAAGTTTTTTGTTACTATAATTCCTTCTTTGTTTATCCTATCTGTTATAAAATCTGGTAAACTGGCAGCAATGATATCGATTAAGATCCCATGAGCAATTGTCTTTCTTACTTCAATTAAGAGTTTTTCTTTTTTTATAGCTAAGATTTTAACAAAGATCCTGATTGATACTTAAAAAATAAAGCATATTTGCTTACAGTGCAACCCTTATTGGCATAAGTTTGTAAAAAATTAGATTTCCATTCTAACCATTCTGAATGTAAACTAAACTTGATCATCATGGATGAATACCAACCAGTCTGTACCTAATTTTTCCAGAAAAAATCTAAAGATTTCAATTTTTTCTTCATCCCTTACTATATCAAACCTATCACATTCTTTTTCAAATATTTCCATCCAATAATATGGGCTTATATTTTTTCCATCAAATTTTTCATCAAAGTACAAACCTATCTGCTAACTTTTTTATACTTTGTTTTTCTTTTTTGTGTTGATTTTCTACTAATTTTTCTAAAACTTTTACTATTGGATTTTCTGAATTACCTTTATTGGAAATAGTCAGTTTTTCTTGTGTAATTGGTCTCTAAAAATTGGTCTTGAAAAATCATGTTCCAATCCTCATCCACATATGTTTTTAGTATATGTTCTGTCATTTTTATCCATACACTTCTAGTTTGATGTCTTTTTTTCAAAGTATTTTTTACTGTAGCATAAGCTTTAGAGGCGTAGATAAGTTTGTGAATTGATGCAGCTTGAAACTCCTCAGGAAACAGAAATTTTGTTTCATCTTGTGTAACAATTGAGGTTATAACAATATGGTTTCACTTTTCGTCTGTTGCTGCCTTTACTTCGAACATAAATTTCAACTTTTCCATTTTCTGACAAAAAATGTCGTTTTATAATGGTATTTTATACGGATTGGGTCGACACAGTCAATTTAAAACAGTCTTGAGTTGCTCTATAAGAAAAGTATTTATTTATGAACAATATTAAACAAATTTTAAAAACAATATTATAAATTCTAATAACAAAATCTTACCAATAAGAAAAGAAACGGCAATTATTGTTTTTAATTAATGTCGATTCACAATTCACTTAACTAGTTTACAAAATTATAACATAAATAAAAAAACAAATAGTATCCGTTGTCTAGGTTATCCGTTGTCCGCGGTCTCGGACTACTATGATGCTGTTTTTAAGCAGAGTAATATTAAAGAAAATTATATTTTTCTTTACATATATATATAAAATATATATATATATATATATATATATATATATATTAAAAAAAAAATATATATAATACATATATATATATAAAAATTTTATGCCGACTTATCGAAAAAACGTGAAAATAGTACAAACATATTTTGGAAAAATTAAGCTCCTTCTTCCACCAGATACTGCAGTCTAAATTCTTTTAAATTAAAAAAATAAAATCACATTAGTGATTTGTGCAACTGGTGCGGCAAGTTGTGTTGCCCAACAGAGCGAAATAGAACGCTCATTCGCTCGAGAGGGCAATTGACAATACCGCACGAGTTGCAGATTAGTATATTAAAGAACGAGTTCAATAAGCGCGGATTTTCAGCACGCGACCATGTTTTCTAACGGACAAGTCCGAAAAACGCCTTCTGAACGAGTTTTTTATACTTTTTTTTTCTATTTTGCGCCTATTTCTAAATAAAAAATCGCTGATGCAAATTGAGAAAATTTTTTCGCACTCGGGGATACATAAACGAACCCATATGAGTGCTTAAATGAAAAAATATTTTTTATTACTCTTGCGAGGGGACTTATCTTACAAGTTTGGAAACTATGGAGAATTTGCTGTTTCAATTATCTCCGGTGGTATGGATTGGTCATAAGAACTCTCATCAGTCTCCGGTATCATCATAGAATTTACACCCATTTAAAACGTTTTCTTTAATATTTATTTTTATGTTGGAATGATGAAAATTTCTGTCACTTTCGCGTCACTTTTATAACATTTAGGTTTTGACTGTGTTTATTTTAGTTATTCAATTGTCTTATAATGAGACTTAATGACGTTACTAATTAATAACTTAATGACATGTATTCCTGTAAAATGGTATTTCCATAATATAATTTCCATAATTTAATTGACAAACAGCCATTTGTCGCACTAAAAAATGGGCGACAAAATATTAAAGACGAATACGACGAAGATGAAGAGCAAATAAGAAATTTGCAGCCAATGAATGTCACCCTGGGAGTG
Organism: Phosphuga atrata; assembly: GCA_944588485.1. NCBI lineage: Eukaryota > Metazoa > Arthropoda > Insecta > Coleoptera > Silphidae > Phosphuga > Phosphuga atrata. The sequence continues at coordinate 34,645,284 of OX155899.1, forward strand.
TTTTGTCTCCCAGGGTGACATTCATTGGCTGCAAATTGAGTTCAAACATGTACCCATGTGTAGGATGTTAGACGAGAAAACACTTATCGTCTTAACTGAAACAAAAGGCACACATGTCTTTAATGTATGCAAGGCAACACCTATAATTATGAATAATATAGAAAATTTAAAAGAAAGAGCCCTTTGTAAATGGTCACATAAATTTGTCCTTTCGGTTTTGCATGCGTACCTACGAAGCTTCGAAAAGTTTCTACACATAGCATATAAATTAGAATTAAAACAATGGCACGCCAGAGGACAGGAAGCACACAAAAAGTGAGACAGAGAAAGAGTAAAGTTATTCAGGATTTTTCTAAGGAAATGGGACTTTGAGGAAATGGGAAATGGGATTTTTAAAAGGAAATGGGATATTTTTTGTCGATTTGCCAAAAAAAAGGTGGTGGCAATGACAGGAGCACGGCTCGAAAATTTTTCAAAAACTCTGAAGTAAGTTCCCGAATCACAGGTTTAGATACAAATTTTATTGAAAGAATGTCCAATATTCTAACAGTCATATCGTGTGTCCATTACGTCAAAGAGGAAGAATTTAAAATATATTGTTTCAAGACCGCGGAGTTAACGACCACACTTTATGGATGGTATAGAATGAGTGCGAGTGACCGAATAGAATAGAATGAGTGATAAATTATTGATGCATGGGGCTGACATAATAAACACTTGACACACTGACACTTCCATTGCCTGTAGGCTGCCTCATAAAACACCAGGAAAACGTCAAGAATAAATACGAATACGGACATTTTGAACTGGTTACATATATCATCAAATCCCCTAATCACTAGTTATAGGAAAAAACACGCAAAGAAAAAAGAAAAATGGACTGAGCTATATGATGTGTGCTAAAAACAATTCAATGAATCTTCCATTTATAACTTGCCTTTCCAGTCTTGTATGTCTAATCTTGTTTACCCAGTCTCGTCTGACAAGTCTTGTCTCTCCAGTCTTGTCTGTCCAATCTTATCTGTCCAGTATTTTCTGTCCAGTATGGTCTGTCCAGTTTTATCTGTCCAGTCTTGTCTGTCCAGTCTTGTCTGCCCAGTCTTGTCTGTCCAGTCTTGTCTGTCCAGTCTTGTCTGTCTAATCTGGTATGTCCAGTGTATGCGATTACGATAATATATGCGATGCTTCGAATGAACAACTATCTCTATGACGAATTAAAAATCAACTGTCAGGGTTTGAACAAAATTAATAATAAAATTGAAAGTAGGAGATTATCATTACGATATCTTCGAATCTATCAATAAATAGGTGGAATTACACTGATATATTCTGTTACTCTTTGGCACACTTTGCTCAAGATGCCTCAATCTCAAGATGCGATGTGTGAGCCGTTCGCTACGTCAAAGCAAGTAACGGGAACGGTCAAGACCAACTTTTCTCAGGGGCTGGAGACCAACAAGTATTATAAAAGAGTAAAGAATATAAAGTTTGAAGTTTTGTAATTAATACTTTAGAGTCTAAGATAAGGAAATCTCGTCGGCTCCTTATCCAACGGAAATTCTTATCTGAAGGGAAACTGACAGATAGCGTAAATTAAGCGTATTGATTGATTTGAAGATATCGTAATGATCATCTCCTACTTTCAATTCTATGGATAATGTTCCCGAGAAACTACTGATGTTATCGTTATTGATGATGAAGAAGGTGCAGTTGATATTGATTTTGTCAAATATCGGACGTAAATTTGTAAAAAAATATATAGCTTGCACTTTTGTCATGAATACATTTTTTCCACTTAAATTTGCATTTTTAATTAATCGAGAGAGGGTGTACACATCTAATATTCGCTCAGTGCATAACTGCGCTTAGCGCTTCCCTTAGCCAAAAAGACAACTTCATCTTCTATTCAGGACTTTTCGCTCTTTTTATTGCTAGCAAAATAAAAACCACAAATTCTACTCCGCTTATTCGGAATCCAAAAGCGGCTAGCAAGATGGAATTTGCATATTTACAACCAGCAGGGAAAACACTTTCAGACACACTTTGAAATTTTCCATTCACTTGATAAATAATGATTTTCAGGAAATACATTTTCTCGCATTTTCCGAAGATTTCACGATGTGATATGTCATTGTAGTTCGATTCCAATTCGCGCCAGTCGATTCAACATCTCAAAATTAGTCGGAAAACATATATCATATTTCTAGGAGCCTTTTAATTAAAAAATACCAACGAACCGGGAAGTCAAGATTTCGGAAACGATAAAATGCAAGAAAATCGATTTTCTTTAATACCGTTATTTTTTAGATACGGCAAAATATAAAAACGTTTCTGAAAGAATTTTTACTGCTGATTACAAATATGCAAATTATATTTCGCTGGCTCTCTCCCTTCACGATGGCCTGCTAAAATTGATTAAAATTTTAAGGCATTTCGGCATTCGAGTAGAGATCTTGGAAACTAATGAATTTCCCGCAGATAGTGGAAGTGTGTTAATAGGTAAATAACCTACTTAAAAAGATGTCGTAATCCTTACTTGATTATCTATAACCGTTTCTGAGATATCGACTTATCAAATCGGCAATCGTAAAATTTCTGTTTGAAATTTCTCAATGAAAAATTGAATCTTTCCGAACAATTTACATATCGACTTATTCGTCTTGTCGAGTAGTTTCTGTGTGCCGGAAATGATTTCGTTGCTGTTTACCGTATTTGATAAAATTGATAAAAACAGAAAAAGCAGATTTTTCGACCGAAATGATGAAAAAACAAAATTTGGCGAAATTTTATTTTAATTTTGTCGCGACTTTTTTTTTGGTTACCCGAAGGACATCGAAGTGCTGAAAACGATTGTCGAGTTTTTTTTTTCGCTCTAAAGTTACAAATAAACAAGACATTTTTAGCCTGTATCTTGGGTATTTTGAGCATTTGAACCGAATAAACTGGAAAATCGTGTTCATCACTTCCATTTCCGTCGGATAAACTGAAAAATGCCCTAAAGTTTTCTTAAAAGAAATCGACAATTTTCAGCAGGGATCATTTTGATCAGGAAAAGAGTCAGCGAAATCATTTTCGGCACACTAAACTAGACCTCAAGAAGAGAAAATCGATGTGTAAATTATTAGGAAAAATTCTTTTTTTCTTACTTCAAAATTCTGAAATCAAATTTTTCAGAATTTCGACTTCACACATGTCCGTATCTCGAGAATAGTTGCAGATAATAAAAACGGATTGCGGCATCGTTTTCAAGAGGTCATTTTCCTACGGCTGCACTTAGATTTCCTTAAAAACAGTAATTAGTTTCCCAGTTATCTCCTCGGGCGACCAAATTCCCTCGATTTTGTCAATTTTTTGAAAGCTATTAGCAAAATGCAATTTATATATTTACAACCAACAGGAAAAACACTTTCAGGCGCACTTCGAAATTTTCCATTCACTTGATAAATAATGATTTTAAGGAAATATATTTTCTCGTATATCGGTCATGAAGTTCTTAAAAGTGTCACCTTTGGCGCTAGTGCTGTTGCGCTCGGAGCGAATAGACTCATTTTATATTATAATAATCACAATGCATTTTATTTTTGACGCCATAAATTTGTAATCCGGCCCAGTGTGCGACTGAACAAAACTATTTAACAGCGGTTGATAGTGAAGAAGGAATTTTTAAATCTGCACTTATTTTAAATATTTATCTAATCTAATTATATATATTATGTTTTTTTATGTTTCAGTCAATAGCTGTAGCTAAAACTAACGCCTTCAAGGACTTAAACACAAAACTTCACGACATCCCTTTCCCAGGATGTGAAAACTTCAAATTCAACACTGACCCTTATTGGGTCTGTGCTCTTCGGCAAGTTGCAACAACTTTAGGTCATCATTCAGGCACGTGCAAAATGGGACCGAATTCCGATCCAGACGCCGTTGTTGATCCACGGTTGAGAGTTCGAGGAATCAAAGGATTAAGAGTCGTCGATGCATCGATTATGCCGAATATAGTCACAGGTCATACAAACGCAGTAGTGATGATGATTGGGGAAAAGGCGGCTGATATGATTAAAGAAGATTGGAGATAAAGACACTGAATGTGAAAACACGTTTTATATATTAAACAAAGACTGATATTATACATTCATATGAAATAAACCAATATCGGGATAGTGGCTATTTTATATACTAGGTGGGCCATTGAAAACGAAACAGAGGGATTATCGGATAGTTAAAGATGTATTCTCAAAAAACGCTCGGGCACGTCAACTTTGTTTGTGAAGGGAACACTTTTTACAAGAAAAAATGTAGCCAAATCACTCAACCCCTTCGTGCTGAGACCACAACCCCTAAAATTTTAAATGGCACGGTGGGGTAAGTGATACCTCATTTGAAAGACATTTTTGCCCTGAATACTAAACGGTTAACATTTTCCAAATTCATCGATTTGTTGTCGAGATTATTTAATTTCAAGTTACGAAACGCGTTCTGCGTTTATGTCGTTGAAAAGTCCAATTGTTCAATCTATCCTTACAAAAACTGCAAAAGTAAACGGAAAAAACACAATTCAACGCCAGAAAAGATTTTTATTAGTTTAACAAATGCTAAAATTGTGCGCCACCAAATTCTATACAAAAATACAAATTCCTATACAAAATCACTATTCTATACAAAAATACAATTACATTTTGGAGGATCTGTTCAATAATAATGCGTCGACGTAACTCTTCCAGGGACTCTGGTTCCTTTGCATAAATTCTACTCTTTATATGACCCCACAAGAAAAAGTCCAGAGGACTTAAATCAGGTAAGCGAACCGGTCATTCCAGAGCACCTGTTCGTCCAATTCATTGTCCCTAGAAAACTCTGTCCAGAAACTCCCGAACAGCCTGCGTATAATGTGGTGGCGCTCCATCTTGTTGAAAAGTCAAATGGTCTTCTAATTAACGATCACCATTTTATTTCAACGACATAAACGAAAAACACGTTCATAACTTGATATTAAATAATCTAGAAAACAAAACGATAGATTTAGAAAAAGTTAGCCGTTTAGTAATCAGGGCTAAACGGGCTTTCAAATGAGGTATAACTTACCACACCGTGCCATTTAAAATTTAAGGGGTTGTGGTCCCAGCGCGAAGGCGTTAAGTGATTTGGCCTCAAATTTCCTTTTAAAAAGCGTCCCCCTCACAAACAAGTTGACGTATCCGAGCGTTTTATGAGAATACATCTTTAACTATCCGAAAATCCCTCTGTTTCGTTTTCAATGGCCCACCTGGTATAGACAAGACATGCAAAACTTGACATACATAAACTGGACAGAAAAGACCGAACAAATAATACTAGACAGACAATGCAGCATAGACAAGTAGTGGACAAACAAGATTAGACAGACAAGACTGGGCATATAATACTGGACAGACAATACTGGTCAGACAAGACTGGACAGACAAAACTAGTCAGACAAGACTGGGTAAACAAGATTAGACAGACAAGACTTGAAAGGCAAGTTATAAATAAAATATTCATCGAATTGTTTTTAGCACGCATCATTAACTGCGGAATTTAACTATAAATAAAATATGCTTTATGCAATGAATGTCAATGACAATTTAGACCATTGTCTGCGTTAGCATAATTGCGTGACTAATTCCTTTAAAAAAGGAACAATTATGTGTATTTAGTTGTAATGACGTAATAAATTGTAAAAAATAGTTAATTATTTTTCGATGTTTAATTTATAATTATCTTATATAAGTGTTTACGTTTAAGCGAAATTACAATTAGCAATGCGGTTTGAAAGTTAAGCTTGGACTTGTTTTGCTGCTCTAGATATGTATTTATATTTTAGCGTTCACTCAAAAATTATATATTAATATTCCATATTACATCTCGCTTTGACCCGCCCTGTTTGAAAGAACGGCCCCAACGTCCTAGCCGGTTTGTCATTTTGTCCCGGTTGTTTTATATTTGACACATTTTTTTTTAATGTGGAATTAACAGGTGATGATAACCTGATAGGACAATGAAAGAACAAACTGTTTATATTTGTTACTAGCTAATGTTGTAGTGTTGTGTCTGATGATGGCGAAAGAAAATGTTTAATTAAATTTTAAATCGCCGAAACTAGTACCTAGTAACAAATTTAAACAGTTCGTTCTTTAATTGTCCTATCGTCACCAGTTAATTCCAGTTTTTAAAATATAACCCCTTTTGAACATTACTCACATTACAATTTTGCCACAAGGTCGATCTCCAGTAAATGATTTTTTTATTAACCCCAAACCTTTCGTATAATTTGTCCCTAAGGAGATTTGGCAAGTTGTTATATATTATATACAGGTAGCGTGTTAGTACTACTCCCATTGGTGTAGCATCCTTACAATCAGAGCCGTCTTTAACCTATTGGAGGCTCTGAGCATATTAGGATAAGGGTGCCCCTATGACATTGACATAATAATAATAATAGTTTATTAACGGTAGCGGGTACCTTTTAGAATCAATAAAATAAAAATAACAATACATACTTATAAATATACATGACAAAATTTATCCTACAAATAAACACAGAGATCATGAACATGTAAGTCTAAGGGCTCTAGATCTAAATGTTGAGAACCGCATGCCAAAGAAGTTCAAGTCATTACAAACACTGTTACAAGCTGCCACAGCTGAATTAAATGGCGATAATAAAGCAAAAATAAGGGGTGCAGAGATGGATATAAAATAAGGGAGCATTTCTTGTACGATAATAAGGCACAAATAAATTTAACTCATTGACAAGGCTGTTTAGAAGTTTATCAATGAAACATACACTTAAATATTTTCTACGCATATTTAGCTCAGACAAGCCAAGATAACTTTTGCATAAACTATAGTGGAGTTTCTAACACTATTTGGTAGCTTATATTTGACCGATCTCGCAAATTTATTTTGAATAGCTTCAATTCTCTCAATATGAGTTTCATAAAAAGGTGACCAGACCATAGAACCATATTCTAGAATTGATCTAACAAATGTCACATATAGGACAGTTAGTGTGCGAACATTGTGAAATTCATAGAAAGTGAAATTCATCCATATCTTTTCACACATCCTAAGACTGATTATGTATTCATAGTGATGAGTAAAAGACAATTTGCTATCAAGAACTATTTATATATCCTTGACTACTGATGTTACTTTGAGAGCGACAATATCTCCAGATAATACAGTACAGAAGGATTTAATTTCCGACTAAAATTGATTCTTAAGCATTTGTCCCTATTTAATACCAATAGATTTTTACTACACGACTGAACCAAAAAGAGCAAATCACTTTGAAGTAGCCCTTCATCGCCAGGATTTGAAATTACTTTGAAAATTTTTTAGTCATCAGCAAATAACTCAAAGTTGCAGGTTTTTTGGACCATCACAGTCCATCGGCAATGTCATTCACGTAAATAGAAAAAGTAAGGGGCCCAATATTGAACCTTGGGGAACATCTGAAGGTACAAGCTGTTTATTTGATAGATAATTCTGTAATTTCACACCCTGAGTCCGACCCAAAAGATAGGACGTGAACCACTTTAGCAGGCAACCGAATATTCCGAAAGCTGATAATTTGTTTAATAAGATTTGGTGGTTAATTTTGTCAAAGGCTTTGCAGAAAACATTATAAATAGCATGTACCTTCAGGCCCGCACTCATGGCACTAATGATGTTATTGGTATATGATAGTAAGTTCGTCACAGTGGAACGTTTTCGAAAAAAGGCATGCTGCTTAGGTGAGATTATGTTTTTGAGAAATGTGAATAGATATGACTAGATATTATGGATTCGATAATTTTGGACGGAGTTGACAATATGGAGATCGGACGATAGTTGTCAACTAGAGATTTGCTACCAGATTTATAGACAGGGACAATGTACGCCTGTTTCCACAATGTTGGACATATACCAGATTTTATGGACAAATTAATTAGAAGTTTTAGAGGAAGAGCCAAGAACTCCTGAAATTGCTTGTAGAATTGGGGTGGTATTTGATCTGGACCAGCTCCCTTGTTGGCATTAAGCTTGTCGAGAGCAGAAACTACTTCAGATAACTCAACACATATGTCACTAACATTTACACATTTATCACACATAAAATTAAAACTAGAACATTGAGTTGTAGAGTACATAGAAGCGAAATAATCCTTAAAAGCCGTACACGCTTCAGAATAAGTTGGGAAGGACTGAATATCGTACTTAAGAGGAAGAGGAACAGTACGAGTATTCGGTTTGTTGCGGATGAATTTCCAAAAATTTCGCGGGTTGGACATTAGGTCATTTTCAAGTTTTTCTAATTAGTTATTGAAGGCAATCCTAATGGATAATTTACACAGTCTGCGCAAATTAGTAAATTCAGTGTAATCAGTAATACTTTTAGTACGTTTATAATTTGTGTGTGCAGCTTTCTTGTTTTTGATAAGTTTTATGTTATTCAAATCAAACCAAATGGGACATGTAAATACAAATGTACATTTCTGTGGAGAAAAATAACTCACAGGCAGTATACAAATATTCATAAAAAATATTAGTGGCTCTATTGACTTCAATATTCTGAAACGTACCAACCCAATCAATGCCAGAAAGATAATCTGAAACTTTACCGTATGGATCCGAATTAAAATAATAATAATTTGCAACGAGGTTATGTTCAGAACTATCGCAAAATATATCACATTAAATCAAAAAAGGCGGATGACTAGGATCTATTTTTGTCAAAGCGCTATCACTTAATTGCATATTAATCGTATCACAGGTCAAAAAGCATAGGTCTAACACATTTCCATTGTTATTTATGAAATTGCAATGCTGATTCAATGAGCAGGATGCCATTCCATCGATAACAGTTTCGATAATTTTGCCAGAAGTCACTAAGGGTACGGGATATGTACCCTTAGTGTCTTATGGACTGTCATCGCCAGGTAGCCAGACTATGTTAGGTAAATTATAGTCTCCTACAACTAAAATATCATGGTTAGGAGATTTATCACAGAGGGTTGACACAGTCTCAACATGACTAGAATATTTGCTAGCATCTGAACCGGGAGGCAAGTAGACAGAACCGATGATGACATGATGTGAATCTGCGCGCAATTTTACAAAGATCTGCTCAACAGAAGAAGATGATAATAAAATTTCACATGGTTTAAGCAATTTGTGGACTGCTATTAGTACTCCACAATTTTTATTATTGTGAATTAGTATTCACAACACTTCTATCAGTTCGAAAGACTTCATAGCGATCATCCAATAACTTTTCGTTGGAAATTTCAGGTGATAACCATGTTTCAGTTAAAATAATTGCACTAAAAACTTCATTTAGACATGAACAATAGAACTCTTTCAATTTTGATCTGATACTCCTAACGTTTTGATAATAGATTGAGAACTTAGATTTTCTGGCATTCATTGCCCTGGATGGAGCTGGTGAAGCAGGGTGTGACAAGTTATAGTGTGTTGATTTAAGATCCATATTAGATGATGAATTACTAGATGATCCATATTAGATGTTAATTTTTTATCGACGTTTGGGCGAGGTGAGCGAGCTAGCTTATCTGCGAAGGTGTTTTTGCGTTTAACAGGGCCCGCGTCAAACGAATCGGATTCGAAACAATGAGGTGACGATTTCTTTTCGTGACGATCATGATTGGAAGACCTCAGAGGTTTAACTTTATGTGTTAGCTCAGTTATTTCATTATGCAACAGTAGAGTTTCTTTCTTAATGACTCGGGAAATGACTTCTTGCACAAGTGAGTTGTTAACCAAATTCTGCGTTAATTGCTCCACAATTAGATCAGTGGTAGATAATCCTGCAGCAGGTTCAGGGCCGACCCCTTTATGATCTTTAGATTACGATTGAAAATAAACCACAGTGCGTTATTTGCTTCCAAACTTGATTTTTGATTTTTGCAGTGGCTTTAGATATATCAGAAATTAATGTTTGGGAAACAAGAGGCAGAAAAGCTTAAAAGTATTAATTTATTTGTGACCCAGAATTCCTTTTGAAACTGGCTTTTCTTTCTGACCTATTCGAGCATTTAAACAGTTTGAATGAAAGCCATCAAGGGAGGGATGAAAATTTCATTACCGCTAAAGACAAAATCCATGGCTTTACGGAAAAAAAAAACGTATGGGGACATATCATGGGACACCCGTCAGGAACGAAGTTCCTCGCACATTTAACAGAATCGAACAACTTTATTTAGAATTATTTGCAGAATTATTATTAAAATAAAGAAAGTGCACGCAAATATTTTTATTGAATGTTCTGGATAATATGAATTATTCAAACTCAGTACAAAGTACCAACTTAGTACAGCGGTTACATAATATTCTTAAGTCTTTTTAGGACTATAAAGACAATTTCTACGAATCACTACAAGTACGAATCACAATAAAGTATTTTTCTTGCACTAGTTTTGACATGCATTTAAGTAAGGTGAATTATAAAGTTGCTGTCGAAGAAATGATGCATATATTTGAAGAAGTAAAATTCTTATAAGAGATTCGAGACGCGTTTCGAGATTTATCTCTAATCAGATAAATCTGCGTCTGCAGATGGCTACTTATTTAAGTTATCGGAAAGACATGTCCTTAAAAACAATGTTATTTTTACGGTTTTTGTTGAGTGCCAGTAAGGTGGACTGAAAGCTATTAAATAACTGACAAATTTCACATGAGATTTGTTTTGGTAGTCCTAAAAAGACCCAGTAATTGTTATAGAGCTCCGGAAAGGTTGAATATATTTATATATTCAGGCTGTGTTCCGATTGTTTTAAGTTTGTATGATTATCTATAACGTAGGAAGGTTTTATCAATTCTACCATTATTTTCTTTTTCCTTTTTTTCTCTGCCGCTACTCTTTTTGACCCTGAGCTTGTGATTTCACTATTGCCTCTTTATAATGTATATAAATATATTTAAAAAAAATAGCAAACACTGTAATCGCATGTACGATATATCTATCTATAAACAGTAAGCGATTGCTTCAAATTATAATATTTTAAGAACCTACTTTTCTGAATCAGTATATTGTATAATTCCTTTTTTTCTTTTTCCTTTTTTCTCTGTCGATACTCTTTTTGATGCCGAGCTTGTGATTTCAGTATTGTCTCTCTGAAATGTCATAGTGATATAGTGAGATCTGTTAGATTGTGTAAAACCGAGTTATTGCATGATCTGCCGACAGATCGTGTATTCTATTTGAAATACTTGATACGACTAGCTAGTTCGTGAAACCATCTGAAATATGTTTCTTTATTTATCTCTTTATTAATAAAGGTAATTAAGACACGTAGCTTTATACTATCAGATGACAGCACTTTGACGCATTTCTGGAAACGTCGAATCAGTAAGTAAGATAGTGTAAATCCCAGTTCAACTAGTTCCTCATAAAATTTCATGAGCTGAGCTGGTGATGAGATTTCATGAGCTGCACGAATAGATGAACTACTCGAACTGCCGACAGATAATGCAATGGCTCAGTTCTAAACAATCTGACTGATTTCACTATATGACTACGACATATATAAATATAGTAAATATCAATCACTCAAATTACATGTAGCAATTGCTTCAAATTGTACAGTTTTATATTTATTAACTTACCTTTTTTCAGTATTTTGTATCCTTTCTTGACTTACCATTTCTCAAAATCTAATTAAAATAATGAGTATAATATAAACAATATAACTCTCCTATGATTTAAAACAACAAAAAAATACGTTTGAACAATTTTTGGAACGAAGTTCCTTTAGGGAGGTCTCGGTATGAGCGATTCGGCAGAAAACGTATACGCCGCGTTAGTTTCTTTCTCTTTCTCTCAGTGTTTATATCTATAACGCGCGCTCTCTCTTTTATTATACACCGCGTTCCTTTCTTTCTCTTTCTCTCAGTGTACATCTCTAGACCGCGCTCTCTCTGTCTTTCGTTATATGCCGCGTTAGTTTCTTTCTCTTTCTCTCACTGTATATTTCTATACCACGCGCGCACTCTTTCTTCCTCTTTCTCTCAGTGTATATTACTATAAAGCGTGCTCTCTCTTTCTTTCGCAGAATGACAGACCAGCGTGGTTTATAACCTTAAAACTAAACAAGAAAATAAACAAGAAACAAAATTAGGTCAAACGTATTTGTTTTTTGTTGTTTTAAATCATACAAGATTTATATTGTTTATAAATATTACATATATACATGTCCCTCCCTTGATTTAATTAGTAAAGCTGTCCCAAAGTGGATGTTATGAAAACTTTTCAATTATACTTATTATTTGAATTAGGTTTCGAGAAATGGAAACCCAAGAAAATATACAAAATTCTGAAAAAAAGTAAGTTAATAAAAAAAAACTATAATTTGAAGCAATTGCTAACTGTTTACACATGTTTATCGTACATGTAATTCGAGTGATTTATATTTACTACATTTACTACATTTATATATGTAAAAGACTATATAATTACAGATTGTATAAAACTGAGCCATTGCATGATCTGTCGGCAGTTCGAGTATTTCATCTAATTCGTGTAGTTCATGAAATCGCCAATTTTATGAGGCAATTGTTTAAATAGGATTTACACTCACTATCTCTTAAATCAAATTTTAACGTTCCTTCTATAAATTGAAAAGAATAAAAAATGAGTCTAGTTTTTATTCTTTTCAATTTGTAGAAGGAACTTTCCCCATTGCAGTTAGTTACCATCTAGGCATACTTAAAAGGATTCTAACTGCGATTTCTATATTTGGAAATGTATTTTCGATTTTGTTTTCAAGCAGAATCGAGATTTGTCATTGAAGACCACTGTATGTTATTCCACGTCGCAATACAATCGCAAGGCACACTACTACAAACGTTGCTGTCGACGACGAGCCGTCAACGGAATCACAAGATGTGGTCAATAGGACTGCAAGCAAATAGATCTAATTCTTCGTAAACTGTACGAAGGGTTACCGGACATCCTTCGTTTCCGAACCATCGATCGGCTTTTGATCTTCTTCTCGAGAATCGGTCTCTTAATGCCATTAATAGGAGATGGCGGTCCTGGCCCACATTTGTCTGTCTTGGCCGTCCACTTCCTCTTCCTCTTCGATTGTTTACGTTTAAGAAGATTAGCATTTTTATGATTTAAAAACCACCTTCGCGTATCAACAATATCAAAATCGACTTAATCTCACAAGAAATACACCCGATACTTTCGATTGTAACAAGTCAAACGTCAATTTGCCATGGCTACTGGATTATTTTGAATTAAATTTTAAGCAATTACTACCTTTGACTATAATGACTTTGATTATAGTTATACATTTCTGCCAAGTTTGGTCCAAAAAGTCCTACCCCCTTCTTAGCCTCTCATTTTTTATGTCAGAGAGTATATTTTATTTTAAATTCTTACATTTTTAATTTAATTAATTTGGTTTTATGATATATATTAATTGTCGTTCATATTTTTATTACCTACATAATATCTTAATTTGCCATAGGAGGAATTTGTGAATGGACCAATGTTTTGCCTTTTGTACTTTTTAGATTGTTGTAGTTTTTTTTAGAGTACATACCTCTTTAATTGGAGTATATGTATTTACTATTAAAAATTGTTATTATATATTGAGTAAAAGAGTATAATTTAGTTTTGTTTATAACCACACATTGCTAACTAACAGTTTAACTCAATTATGTTGTGTAAAATTTGGAAATAGTACAATAAAAATTTAAAAAATTAAATTTGATTCTTACCATTTCTATGTTCGGTGACCTACAACTTTGTAATATTAAGCCAGCGATATGTATTTTTAAATGTATGTCAATATTTTATCAGCCATTGGATTTTTTTATAAATATGTTATTTATAATCAGAATGCAAATAACTAATTAAAAATGCACACTATACAAATATAGCTGGCTTTATGTGTCATTGAAACAATATGTAATTAACAGGTCTTCAACTCCTTACCATATATTAGATATGTTGAAATTGTGAATAGCTTTTACATTTTACTTCTTGTCTCCTGTTTAGTCTTACATTTATAGCCTTAGCGATCAAGTTTATCTAACCTTGTCTTTCAAGTGTTTCTAGATTATTCCTCTATGTTTGAGTCATTGTTCATTGTTTTCTTAACTATTAGGTATTCTACTTCAATATGCATGTGATTTAAATTTGGTTCAAATATTTTTATTCCAAAATTTTATTAGCCGGACATTTGAACTAAACCATTATTTTAGTAATTCATATCTTTCTAATTAAGGTAAAAACCCCAGTAGATGGACACTTAGTATTATGTCGTCATGTTTTTAAGTGCTGGCCCCAAAGTTTCCTACCAAATTTAATGGATGAAGCATTCATTATATGCTCGTTTAAAAACTATAATTTATGAATTAAAAAAAAAGTATGAATTATGAGTGACTAATGCTTCAATTAAAGAAAAAAAAATTAAAAAACAACTTGGAATTATTTGGCTAGTAGTTGACCACTTAAATAAAAATTAAATAATAATGAAAAATCAGTAATTGGCCATTTTTACACCAGTAATTGGCCAACGAGATCTAAGGTGAACTTTGCCAAAAAAATCTTTTCTCGAGGTTTCCCGAGGAAGAGTGTAAGAAATATTAGGGTTATAATAAGTCATGAAGTGCAAGAAGAGTGTTTTATTCAAATTAAAAAAAAGACAATTCTGGCACTTTGTACAAATTTCTTGTTTTGCTTGATTTTTTCGGCTCCTTTATGCCAGCCACAATTGCTTCCCACAGGTATTCCAATTCTTCAGGACGCTGCGACCATTTCCATAGTCTACCTGTTGCTTGCATGGTAGGAAGGTAAGATATTGTTGAGAACGCCTTTACGACCACTACGGGACTGTATTTGGCATCACACTTAATAATGACGAATTCCCCATTGATTTTTCTTAGATGTGTCCAAGAATTATCATCAGTGTTTTCGACTTCCTCCTCTACATTCATTACAGTTTCTCCAGAAGAAACATTTACCATTCAAACAGAACTGGTTGATGAGAAGCTGGGCCATTTTCTTAATTTTTGTCACCTTTGGAGTTTTCTTTTCTTCTACCTTACGGCGCTTGATCGCTTCACTTTCCACTTTCTTTATTTCCCTATCCATGGCTTTTTCCAACCTCATCTGCTTGTTCTTTAAAAAAAATGAGATATCCTTGGTACTGCTTTCCCGAAACAATTTTTCCTTTTGGCGGATTGTTGGTTTATCATTATCTGTGTTCTTGTAAAAGAAATGCTTTTTGAATGGACTTGGAACATTAACCGAAGGTTTATCATTTGTTGAATACGAGGCTGCATTATCGACAGCGTCTAGTTTAGTTGGCAGCTTGGGCAGATTGTCGCTGAAAGCTGTTCAGGCAAACTGTCGGCAATAATGCCTCCGGCTGGTTTGTATGTAGCAATGAGATCAACGGGAGGAAGTGGTGACGCTTTACTGGTTCCACCTTCAGGATGCGACGTATCATCTTCTATCGGACACTGGTGAAATGAAGATCAAGACTGTGGGCTATCATCTAAAGATGGCAGGAAAGCGTTTCAGAATTTATATTGTCATTTAAAAATTGCAACCCTTTCTTCAAATATTGCACTCGTTTAAAGTAGCCATTTTTTTGCCTTCTCCACCTGGAGTAATAACTGCCTGAGAAATCCTTGAGTAAAATAATATTACGGGAAAGACTGTTTTCTCTTAACTAGCCACGGATAAAATACATCAGCTATGAATTCAAAGAAAGCTTCGCATTTCATCCAACCCGATTCAGTCTTCCCGATGGTCCACTCTGGAAGAAATTTCTTTGCGATATCTACAGGGATCCGTTTATAAGTAGGTGCTTTCGATGCCAACAAAAATGCGGTTTCGTCACAGTTAAAAATACGAGAAGGTTCCTTGAGAATGCCAGCATATTCCTTATCCTGCAGTTCTTTCATTAAACGATCGAACCACTCAAGAAGACAGGCTCTGGATAATGTAAAATTTTGAGAAATTCTACTAGAAAGGATTAGTTTAGGTTAGATCCTCTGCATAAATAATTTTACAAAAGTCTTGCCGGGTTTCCCCCCTTTGTACAAAGGACATGGACGTTTCAATTCCATAAGGAATTTTTTCAAGCTAACAAGTAATTGTTCAGTTGTCGCTGGAAAACCAGACCGAGCGGTCTCATGTATCCTATGGCAGATTCGTGTTTCGTCGTCCGGAGTGAGGACTGTAGCTGGTCCCATTTTTCGTTCTATAGGGGATTTACCATCCAATTTGTATTTTAGCGTTTGCCTAGGAACACCAAATTTCTTAGCGGCTTTAAGGATGGAGATGTGATGCATGCGGACGTCTTCCACTTCTAGTGACATGGCTGACTCAGCAAAGTACAAGAAAAATAACCCTTTTTCCAGGTATGTAAAAAGCATCTAATAATAATAATATTATAATTTTAGTAATTGGCCAACCTAAACACTAGTAGTTGGCCACTCGGCCCACTACTAGAAGAAAGCGACCATATGCAACAATTCTCAGGTATTACTTTAACTTTTTCTTTCGGCCCTAAATACAAGGTTTTAGACAAAAAATTAATGACTAATAATAGTTGAGAACAAATATCAAATGACGAGAACACTCAAATGAAAAAAAAAATGTGATGTATTCATCAATATAGCGCATGCTCTGTTGCTCGAAATAGATGCGCAGAAGACAAAACTAGTTTATGTATCATTTCACAATATCCCAGTGAATTCTTATTTTTTATCTTCTTTACTAAATGTAACTACTGGTGCATGGCCAACTACTGGGGTTACCTTAGTTAAAATTAATAAATCTAAGTGCAAACCAAGGGAGGGAAACTCAAATTTGTAGAACGCGACACCAATGGTTAAAACGAAACGTGAATGTTTTAGGGTGGACTGAAATCTATTAAACAACTGACAAATTTCACATGAGATTTGTTTTGGTAGTCCTAAAAAGACTCAGTAATTGTTATAGAGCTCCGGAAAGGTTGAATATATTTATATATTCAGGCTGTGTTCTGATTGTTTTAAGTTTGTGTGATTATCTATAACGTGGGATGGTTTTACCAATACTATCTTAAAAAAATTAATTCTTGTCTTCATCGCTACACGCTTGCGTTAAAACGAATACCGAATGCATAAAAGAACATTTTAAATGATGGGACAATGATAAATTTTTAAAACACAGAGAATTAAATTCCAAATTATTTGCTTTATTATGCAAATAATTATCCAGCAACCATAGAACCATGCTTTTAGATTTAGAGGTCAGATGGTTATCGAAAAGAAAAATGTAGAACCGATGTTTCGAGTTAAAAGATGAAGTAAGACTATTTTAAACGAACGTAGTCATGACTACGATCCGAAATTATGTGATGAAATATAGGTTAATAGGAGGTTTCATTTTCAATGGCCCGCCATTTTAACAGTTGTCATGATTCTACCTGTAACTACTTGATGTTAAAATTCGCGGTTTCTTGTCTGAAGGTTTTAAGGTTGGCTGATTATCCTTTTATGTTCTAATGTCATTATTTAGTTGTGTTTTGTAAATAAGATTTGTAACTTTCTTGCATTAAATATAAACAATTTAAACTGTTAAGTGTTTTTGTATCAAATTAATAAAAGGTTATGGGGCCAGACCATGAATAATGAAAGTTTGTTTTTGGCCTCCTGAATTATAAAGCTAGCTTTGACATCGTGTATACGTCCACGAATACGAAAACGAAACTAGATTTTTACATACAATGTTTGCAAAGTACGGCTACGATGCGGTAAAGTGACCAGTAAATTTTAAACTTTCAGGGACACTTACAAAATAAATTAAATATAAGACAATAAAATCTAATTAAAAAACGCTGCTTTGCCACATTTGTTACGATAATGTAGAAAATAAGAGTGATTTTTTTAAATTTACTGTGCGTCTGACATTTGCCAAAATGAAATAACCAAACTAATAAATTTGAATTAGTAAAAATGACAAAGTTTGTGAGTACCAACATTAAAAAATTAAATAATTTCCAATATTGTAATTAATCTAAATCTATTTGTTTCTTAAATAATAATTGTCGGCCAAAAAATCTTATACAAATTTCGTGCGGAAATGATTTTACAATGCTCCAGCAAGTGGGGAACGAGCCCGAAGGGCGAGCTGTTGTATTGTAGAATCAATGTTTCCGCACTCTAATGTAAATAACTATGTTTTTAATGCACCTGTGGTAACATAACCTATGCAGGTTAACTTGTGTTAAGTTTGTGTTTGTGTTTAGTTTGATAAATAAAATGAGTTTGGATTTTAAACACCAAATTGAGAAACTGCAGGGCGTTAAAAGAATTGGAGTAAATGGAAACGGCAAGTCCAGGAATGGGTGGTTGGTACAAAAGTTATTCCAGTTATAGAAGAAGGTAAAGCCGAATATGCAGATTTTATTAAAAAAGTAAAGGAATTCAAAAAGCTTGATGCGTTAATTCAATTAATTTTAGTTAGTTCATTAGATGAGAATAATGTAGAGCTAACAGCTACATGCAAGAGTTTGGTTTTTGGACAAAATGAAATTTGGACAAAGTTACTAAGGATATATGAGCAAAGCTCAGGTCAAAGGGTTGATCGGTTAATGGAAGAGTTTTTTAAAGTCACAAAGGATCCTTATGAGAATATAGACACATATTGCGAAACTTCAAAAGAACTTCTATGATGAGTTAGAACGTTTAAATGACGAGTTAGAACGTTTAGTTAAAAATATGTTGCCGGACCTTTTACTTATGAGTAGAATCATGTCAACGTTACCAGTTGAATACTTTGAATATAAAAGTGTGTGAGAGTCAGTGAAAATTGAGGATAGAACAGTCAACCTGCTACTTGAAAGATTGCGTTTAATTGAAATGCGACTGCCAAATAATAGTAATAGTAATAATAATAGTTGGTGCTGGGACATGAACTCATGAGAGTAACGAGGCTAAAAGGTATAATAAAAAGACTTTGTATAAGTGTTTTAGGTGCCATAAGGTTGGACATTTTTCCAAATCCTGCCCTTTGAAGTCAAACCAAAAACCAGAGGACGTAGGAAAAAGAAAAAGGGATATCTCACATTCACAGGGTGAAGCTTTCATAACAATACATGACGTAACAGAGTAAGATGGATGGATGGATGGCAGACTCCGCAGCCAGTGTTCACCTTTGTAACAGAAGAGACTGGATTGTGAGGTATGAAGAATTTGTTTACCCCAAAGAGATACAAGTTGGAACAAATCTTGGACAAATCATTTTGTCATATGGTAGAGGTGTGGTAAATGTTGAAACCAAGGCTACAGACAATAAGTGGGAGAACAACCATTTAGAAAATGTTTGGTTTACACCTGATATTTCCAAGAATCTTTTTTCTGTTGGTAGCGCTATAGAAAAGGGATTTAATTTTGTAGCTGCTATGAACGGCTGATGAAGCACTTCAGAAAAACCGCATTACCCGACTTACAGGAGTAAAAACAAGTAATGGATTGTATCTGTTGAACATGAAAGTCTGTGTACCAGAGCAGGCTTTATCATCTGCGACAAAAATCTCACTTCAAGTTTGGTATGAACGCTTATGTCACCAGAATAAGCAATATGTAAAAGGTGTCTTAAAAGAGCATAAGATTGAAGTATGTTTGGCTTCAGATGAAAAAATTTTGTGAAGGTTGCATAATGGGAAAGCAGACAAGAGCTTCATTTCATGACAGAACTGAGCGACCTGTTGCTCCCGGTGGCTTGGTAAGTGGAGATTTGTGTGGTCCGATGCAAATATAATCAATTGGTAACTCAAGGTACTTCCGGTGTTTAAAGGACAATTTTTCAAAATTACGTCGTGTGTTTTTTCTTCGTGAAAAAATTAAGTTACTGAATGTCTCAAAATATTTATTCGAGAGGCTATAACTGCAGGAATACGAATAAACTTACTTACGGACGGAGGCGGTGAGTTTGACAATTAAAACGTAAGGCATTTGTTAGAAGAACATTGTATTTTTTTCCGCGTGACAATGCCCCTTACGCCTAATCAAAATTGCATAGAGCGGGAAAATAGAACTTTAGTTGAAAGTGGAAGAGCTTTGATACACACTAAGATATTACCTATTCGACTATGGGCAGAAGCAGTGAATACAGCTACATTTGTAATAAATAGAACAGGCCCAACACAAATAAAGAATAAATCTCTTTTTGAGCTTTGGACGGGAAAAAGGGTCAAAACCATGAAACATTTTAGAGTTTTTGGAACAGAATGTTATGTTCATATTCCAAAAGAAAATAGGAGAAAGTGGGTCAAGAAAAGTAACAAAGGCTATTTTGTTGGTTACTGTGATGAGAAAGATGGGTTTCGTGTATGGCTTCCTGACAAAGATAAAGTGATAAGAAGTCGTGATGTCATTTTTAAAAATGAAGAACCTGTTGAAATAAATTCTAGTGAAACTGTGAAGGAGACCTTAAGTAGTGGTGAAAAATCTGTGTCTGATAAGAAGAATATTTTGGAAACTTCCGAGTCTATCAGTGTCATTCCTGAGGTCATGGAACCTACCCATGAGGTGGTTGCTGGTGGTGTTGGTCAGCCGCTCACTGAGGCTGAAGATATTCAAGTGGAAGAAGAGGAACCACCTCCCAATGTTTTCACCACGCCTACTGAAGTTGAAAGAAGATATCCATTGAGGGAAAGAAAAAATGTGTCATTTGAGGACTTTGAAGCAAATTTTTGTGCTTCTTGTAATACTGTAACTGTAGAACCTAGTGATATATGTGAGGCTAGAAAATCGGCCCAATGCTGATAGGTGCGAAGAGGCAATAAATTGTGAGCTTAAAAGCTTGAAATCAAATAATATGTGGATCTTGGTTGATCGTCCTAATGACAAAAATATTGTTAAAAATAAATGGGTGTTCAAGATTAAGCACGATGCAAAATCTAACATTAGATATAAGGCTAGGCTGGTTGTAAAAGGTTTTACCCAGCGGTATGGGTTGGACTATCAAGAAACTTTTGCACCTGTGATTAGGTTCAGTACTTTTAGATTTTTAATGGCAACAGCTGTCCTACTAGGGATGTCAGTTGACCATATTGACGTAGAGACGGCATTTTTAAATGGTGAGTTATGCGAGATGGTATATATGGAACAACCAGAAGGTTGCATAGATGAAAATGATCCGGATAACGAATGTCTTTTGGGCCGCGCATTGTATGGGTTAAAGCAAGCGTATAGGGTATGGAACAAAAGGGTGGACGAAAGCCTTGTTTATATTTTAAGGGTAGTAATAAGGATCTAATCCTGCTTTCCATCTATGTTGATGATTTTATTTTAGTTTATAAAAATTTAGAATTGTGCAAAAAGGTAAAAAATGAACTGGGATGAATTCAAGGATTTGGGTAAAATTAAATATTTCCTTGGAATTAATATATCATATGATAATTTTGATAACATTGAAAATTTGCCAACAAGATTACATCCCAAATTGCTTAGAAAATATGGAATGTCTGACGCCAATCCTGTGTCAACACCTCTGATAAATGTCAATCACGAAAGCATTGAAGCTGAAAAGTTCAAGGGTGATGTCCCTTATCAGAGTTTAATTGGGTCCCTGATGTACTTGGCTGTTCGTACAAGGCTGATATTTGTTACGCTGTCAGTTACCTGAGTCAGTGTAACAATTGTTACAATGAGGAAGTCTGGGTTTTAGCAAAACGGGTACTACGTTACCTAAAGGGTACATCTGAATTAGGGATTTTGTTCAATAAATCTGATGATGCTGATTGGGGATGGGGACAACAGTGATAGGAAATCCTATACGGGATTTGTATTTAAATTTAGCGGCAGTGTAATTTCTTGGGAAGCTAAAAAGCCAAGATCTGTAGCTCTTTCGAGTACAGAGGCAGAGTACATGGCTCTATCAAAAGCCTTCAAAGAAGCCATTTTTTTTTAATATTGTTAATGAACTTATAGGTTCAGATAAAAAGGTAAATTTGTTTAGTGATAACCAGAGAGCAATAAAATTAGTAAAGAATCCTGTGTATAACAAAAGAACCAAGCATGTAGATATAAGGTATCATTTTGTGAGAGAATGTTATAATAACAAATACATTAAGGTTAAACATTATAGGTTCAGATATGCCTGCCGATATGTTGACTAAAGCATTACCAAGGGCTAAGCATGAAAACTGCATGAATGCGTTAAAAATGGTCAAGGATTGTTCGTTCAATGGCAGCCTACCTACGTAATAAGGGAACTTGTTAAAATTCGCGGTTTCTTGTCTGAAGGTTTTAAGGTTGGCAGACCTTATATTATTGATCTAAGTTTTTAGTTATCGTCGTGTCGTTGTTTAGTTGTGTTTTGTAAATAAGATTTGTAACTCTTTATTGCATTAAATAGGAACAACATTAATTTGAAACTTGACACATGGAAAGTAAAAACCACTCCAGTAATAAATATGATTACGATTCAACGCATTAATATCTTTAAAATTATTTTTATTTTCTCGGCCAGCAATTGTGAAACTGGTGAAAAAGTTTGAGCTGTTGGGTCAAGTTGGTGATGTGAAAAACCGAACTTCGGCACGTCGCTCAAGCGCAACTGAGAATATTGTAGTTGTAGCCCATAGTATTGAGGAAAACCCAGGTTTGTCCATTTCTCGTCGATGTTTGGAATTGGGCATTCCACAAACGACATTACACTGTACTTTGCATAAAGACTTAGATCTTGTGGCTTTTAAAGTTCAGTTAACACAAGAACTCACGCCTACCGACCAACAACAACGTCGTGTCTCTGCTTATTGAGTCCTTGAAATGCATCAAACTGATCCGGAATTTCATCATTTTGAGTGATGAGGTCCATTTTAACCTCGGAGGCTACGTTAACAACCAGAATTGTCGCATTTGGGGCTTGGAAAACCCAAGAATTATTGTTGGAAAGCTTCTCCATCCTCAACATGTGACTGTTTGGTGCGGTTTTCGGCTTGGCGGGGTCATTTTGATTACTTTTCCGAAAATGAGGCTGGATCATCTGTTACGGTGAATGGATACGGATTCGAATCCAGTAAATGGATTAGGTGAATATTTCGGCGCTATCGAAAGATGATTAATGATTTTGTATGGCCGGAATTAGAAGATATTGATATGGACGACGTTTATTTTCAACAAGACGGCGCTACGTGCCACACAAGTAACGATACCATCGCTCTTTTGTGAGAAAAGTTTCCTGACCGTATGATTTCTCGAAGAGGAGATCACAATTAGCCACCGAGATCTTGTGATTTAACACCTCTAGACTTTTTTCTTTGGGGCAACGTGAAAGATAATTTCCATGCCAATGACCCACAATCGATTCAATACCTCAAAGATGGAATTCGTTATTAACTTATCGAGGACTTACAGCCACAAAGAGTTGCAAAAGCGTAGCCGTGGCTGCCAAACGCACTTTCGGAAAGTGTTTCTCAGCAACTAGAGTATTTAGAAAGTACTTTCTAGAGCAGTCATAATATGCAAGTTTTACTTTCACAATGTAATCACTTTCTGAAAGCGCTTTCAGAAAGTTCAATCATAGTCTAACTGCACCTTTATCATGTGGTAATTATATGTCGAAGAGAATGACGTGCAATGCTTTGCTATACTCAAATTCTTATTGAAGATGAATTGAATTTGGACGACTTGTCAAAAACTATAGAATCGAGTACCTTTTTCAACAGAAGAAAACTAAAAGAGAATATTTTCCAAAAGAGAAAACTAAATATGACTGCGTAGAAAAGTTCTATGATAAATCAGAAGGCTTGCCCAGGAAGGAGAGGAGAGAAACGTATCAATATATTATCAGATTCGATGTTAAAATCTAAATTTAGGATAGAGCAGCTCTTAAACTTTGGTTGCAGCTTCATACAGAGTACTGAAGTTTCTCACATAGCTATAATCATTTTAATGCCATTCGTAAGAACTAATTTAAGCAAAAAATCTGTCAATGCGCGCATGGCAACAAAAACAAAATATTGAAACATATTAAATGCTATTGCAGATTACATCAATACTATTTACATAATTCGGTAAATGTGTACATCATTATTACATATTTTTCTAAGGATGGAATGGCAAATGAAAAAAACAAATTAGACAATATAGATAATTCCAATTTTACAATATTTTCTATTACGCCCTAGACATTCGATAAATAAGACATTTTTCTCTTATCATTCTAATTTCGCTAGAGAAATCTCGAATATTAACTGTTTTTGTTGTAACTCACATTTTTTTATTAAATCAATACCTACGAACCCTACAAAATCAATAAGACAACAAAAACCATTTTCCCAAGAAATAACCAAATTATCAAATTTCACCGCTACAACAAAACCACAAACTTTCAAAGGTTTCGCCGTCCAGACGTCCATAAACTTATCGATTAAGGGTTCATAATCCTCTCCGTCCCTTCCTTAAAGCATCGATCAAACAAATTAACACAGAAACACGCAGAAGGATAAACTTTTAACCAGACGTAACACGCGATGACACCGTTCAAAGCTCGCGTGATTTTTGGTATTTTGATGATTTTTGTTGTGGGAATTTGTTGCCAAAGGGATGCTGTTCCTTCCGAGGGATATCAAGAACCTGGACACGGCAGCACCAAGAAATTTTATAAACTCGGTAATTAATAATATAAAAATGGATTATTAATTGCACTTTAGATAATAGTAATTAAAAATGCTGACATTTGTTTGATTAACTATAATCTTATTAACAATATCTTCTATTATATATTAACATTTCTATTAATTATATCATCTCTGTTTAGAAAATGTCTTCATCGATTTAATTTATTTATGCATTCTAGATACTAGACTGAATTAGATATAGATTTTAAATAGACTACTTTTAAATATAGACTAGTTGCACTAGATGCTCCAGATATAAGCAAATACATACATGGAATAATACATACCTAGATGTATAGATATAAAATAATACAAGTATTTATTTGGTGCGTCATTTTTTCAAATTTGCACATAATTGTGTCTCAATTTACTCCTCGTTGTCAAATTTTTAGGACAACAAATCACCGATTCATAAAAGATTTGAACGATTTAAGTAAAACTGTATATTAATAATTATGTGATAAAAAAAATATAACAAAAATACACTTTAGTCATACCGGATAATTATTATAAGAGATTAGGTTATCTTACTATAGATTACATTTATCATCATTTCTTCGAATTTAAAAACAAAACAATAACCTAATTATCTAGATTTATCACAATTATCCAATTTGATTTGCATATTTTATTGTTTTGTTTTAATTTCTAAATGTACTATTTCACTAATCTTCGTTTTGTCCAGTTGGTTTTGCAACCTAACCTAAATATTACTAATCAAATGAATCTAATTAGAATATTTCTATATAGACATTCCTATTTATTATTAACTTGTAAAAATGGTAGTGTGGAAGACGTGTGTTCAATGCATTTTGATGTATGGAGCGGAAATATGGGGTATGAATTACCCCATATTCACCCCATATGGGGTATTGAATAGAGCAAATAGAAAAGGTGCAGTTGCAGTTTATAAAAGGGAGCTACAAGAAGCTAATATTTATAAAGTTGTATTAGAGGCAGCAGTGGGAGTGGAACGATATGACAGGAAAGTGTCTATGTTATGGAAAGAAAGAATAGTGAAAGAGGTGTTCAAAAGTTTAAAGAAGGGAAAATGGTGAAATGTTTGGAAAAAAATGTATGAACGAGTTGGGTAGTCGAAAGAGTAGGTAGAGAAAATTAAAGGGGTCATTCCCCTGATGTGATGTTTGAAAATTTTAATTGTTGGGTAAAAGGAGGAGGGTGATAGAGTTTCAGACAGAAAATGCCGTATAGACGAAAGCAGGTACAACCGGGATTACAACAAGGTTCAAGGTATACAGCAAATTTCTTTGTATATAAGTAGAGGTTCCAGCGGTATCCAACATAGAATAGCCAGGTTTCAGTGCAGCAACGAGTAAAAGGGAAGAAGGTTTTTCGCTAAAAGGAAAATGAGAATTTGTGTTCCATATGCAGGGAAGGTACGGACAGGTGGGCACATTGGATGGGAGAGTGAAATGGGCTCACATAGGAAGTACAGAAGAGGAAAAACTGTAAAGATAGGGAGTCTTGCATGGGCAAGTCAGGTATCCGGTGGCCCATAATGCTTGAAATTTAAGAGCGGGAGGGAGTGATAGTGAAAATAGTTTAGGGAGTGAGAAAAGTTAGTACGAGCAAAAAAAAATGATTTTTTATTTTTTAAGTTGATTATAGGTAGAGATTCGGTGGTCAAATGATATTAGATGTACCTGATTCGGTGGTCAAATGGCTGGTGTTGGGTCTCAGAGGGGATCACGGTTGCCAAAGCCGTGGTTTCACTAAAACTCTGAGAAATGCCCATAGTCTACCAAAGACATACTGGCAAATCCAAATTAAATGTCCCCGTCGTGACCACTGGGAAATCCATGGCGTAGAATGGATATGCCTTATGGAGCTAACGGAACAGCGTGGAAGGCAAGTTTCCGGGGCCGAAAAACTGAATTCTTTTTCGGCTAAGGGAATAAACCCCAAGAGAAAAATCGATTACCTCCCGTCAAGGGGTTGAGGCGAAGGGTTAGCAACCCGTCACTCGTAGAAAATATTATATGCTAAAAATTTCGACATAAAGCCTCGGAAAGTGGATTGATCAATACGAAGACAAACGCAACGGAAACGGATTATGAAACTGGCTACGTGGAACGTACAAGGACTTAGGACAAAGGGACATTTGAACTAGGGACCTTGACATAGGAAGTTTTTAAAGAGCTTGAAGAGTGAAAAGTGGATATGTGTACTCACGGAGACCAAAAAAAAGGGCAAAGGCAGTGAAGAAGTAGGAAAATACATTCATGTCTATAGCGGAGTGAGCAAAGATGTCAGAGCAAAGAGAGGGGTATCTATTGTAATACACAGACAGCTTAAAACAACATAAAAACATGGCAACAAATAGATGAACAAATTATTAACGTAGAAATCAAAAAGAATGGCCACTCTATTGTTATTCTTGGTGTATATGCCCCGAGTGAAGATGCAAACCCGGAAATAAAAGAAGAATTTTACGAAAAGATGACTCATATTGTGACGGAAATTGGACACAACAAAGAACTATATATATTGGGTGATTTAAATGGCAGGGTAGGAAGGGAAGAAGATGACGATGTATTTGGAAAGTATGGAGAAGCAACAACAAATGAAAATGGAATGCGTCTTAGAGATTTCTGTCAAAGCATGTCACTTCGAATAATGAATGGATATTTTCCGCATCGGGATATACATAAATTCACCTGGAGACAACCTACTAGAAAACTCTGCTCAATCTTAGACGATATAATACAATACCAAAGGTCCCAATTGAAAACAAATGACGTGAGGGTATACCGTGGAGTGGAATACGGATCTGACCATTATTTAATAGTGGCAAAAGTGATAGTTCACTATAGACATCAAAACATACCACAAAAGGAAGAGTTAAAACCCCGAAGCAACAAAACTACAATTTAGAAAGTCGACAACAGGATTCCACTAAATTCCTGTATAAACTGAGATTAGCCACCAAATTACAAAATGTGCAAAGAGAGCTCACAGCAACTGAGGAAATATATCAGCAAGTCTAACGATATATTCACGAGGCTGCCATTGAAGCATTGGGATACGAAGAAGAAAGGCAAACAAATGCTGAGTGGTGGAGGACATAAGAAAAGTAGTAGAAGTGCATATCAGAAATGAATCTCAACAGGAAACGAGGAAGACCATCAAATATACTCACAACTAAATCGAAGAGTAAAGAAGGATGTTGCAAGGAAAAAGAACGAAATGTGGGAAAGGAGACGTGAGAAAATCGACAGGTATATAGGAGGAACAATAGTAGCAGCAGCTTGGAAGACAATTAAATCAATACGATCAGAAACAAAGGAAAGCGCGAAACTGAATTTAATACCCCTTTATGGGTTAAAAAAGAATGGGAAAATACTATAAGGTGTTGTTAACAGAAAACAGAGACGAATTTGAAGAAATTGAATGGCAGCAACAGATAGATTTTATGGACGTAGATGCAACAACCATGAAAGAAATTAAAGATGCCTTGAAAGAGTCAAAAAATGGCAAGGCAGCAGGACCCGGAAACACACCCATGGAGCTTATAATAAATATATGGACCATATGGACCATATCTTCTACAAGAGATATTAATCACCATTTTTAACAAATGTTTGTTGCAAGGTGAAAATATCCCAGATGATTGGAATATAGGTTACATAAGCTCTATTTTCAAGAAGGGCGAGAAAAGAAAATGCTCAAACTATAGAGGCATAACCAAGTAATAAGTTCGATGGGGAGGTTGTACGGTCGAATAATAAAGAAAAGGTTAGAAAGTCAGTATCAAGATATTGAAGATCAAAGTGGTTTTCGCGCCGGAAGATCGTGTACAGACAATACTTTTGTTATTCAACAAATTCTCACGGAACGGAAAGCTCGGAACCTAGAAACTTATCTACTTTTTGTAGATTTGGAAAAGGCATACGATACGGTACCCTTGAAGAAACTATTCCAATCACTGACGAAAATAGACCAAAATGGGGTATATTTGCGGGCTATAAAAAAACATTTATAAAATGCCAGGAGTCAAATCAAACAAGGTTCTTTCTTATCGGAATCCTTCCCGATAACAAAAGGTCTTAAACAGGGTTGCTGTCTATCCCCAACACTATTCAAGATATACATACATACAGCTTTCGAAAATTAGAAAAGACAAGTGTCGGGAATGGGAACTGATATAAATAACGGTAGATTCCTAACAACCTTATTCTTTGCAGATGACCAAGATGTAATAGCAAATGAGGAAGAAGACCTAGACTATACCTTTAGGCCATACCTTTCGCTACATGCAGTTACTCTATTCGTGAAGTGTTGTAGTTTCTCCATGCTATTAGCAAATATCACCTATCATCCGCGTACCGTATATTATACATTGTTTCACCGTTCATTGATATGCCCAGCTTCTAGGTCTTCCAGAGCTTCTTTAAATATGTATTCAGAATAGATGTTGAATATCAACGGTGAAAGTATGCAGCCTTGCCTTACTCCTCGTAGAGTGTTCACCTCCTCTGTCCTCCCTCCCTCCACTCTAATAGTTGCTGACTGGTTCCATTATAAGTTTATGATGACTATCTTTCTAAAATCTCTATCATCTTTTGATGTCGCACTCTATAGAGTGCCTTTTGGTAATCAATAAAGCAAGCAAAAACATATCAGTTCATATCATTGCATCGTTGAAATAACACTTACAATTAGATGCTATATAGAGCTTTTCGTATACCCACCGCATTTCTGAACCCAAACTGTGTTGGTGATATTTGTTCTTCGCAGAGTCTATCAAGACTAAGGAATATATTTTAAACCACATTTGTAAGTTTAAACCACATATTGCCAAAAACCAACCCCTGATCAACAGGCCAAATATGACCACCAGCGGCTATTAATCCGACCCGTAATCCGCCTGTCTATAATATCGAGTTAAAGTTCATTTTATTATTTTATTTAATACACGAATGTATCGTACTAGATATTTTCATCTTGCCTACAAGTTTTTAAAATAAAAAAAAAATTAATATAAATTTATTGTGATCTAAGATATTTCAAACATAACATTCAATAATCCGATCGCCACTTGAATTGACACATTTCCGAATATTGTCTTTTAACTCTTGTAAAGTCTGCGGCTTATTCACCTTCAAACAATTTTTAACTGTTTTTACACACATATCACCTGGTAGGCTCTCACTGGTGCGTCAAATGCTTTTTTTAAGGTCGCTAATCGTGCTTGCCCTATTCTCGAAGACCTGAGATTTAAAAAACCCCATGGACAAAAGCCCAAGGGTAAAAGATTGCATGACATTGGTCAGCTGACATCACTATTTGTCTCTATTCGGATAGTCTGACGATGTATGGTAGTCTTGTAGGAAGAAAAAAATACTATGCAATATGCAATTCGTGAAGGACAAGGGATTCTTCAGAATCCATTCAACCCCGAAACAGAGGATTTGTCAAAACATAATATAGGTGAATATTATACAAAATAAAATATGGAAGACTTTTGGTTACCTTTGTACAATAATATGGATATCTAACCTTTAAGATATGTATACTTCAAATTCACCATGTCGTCCGTTCTCAGTAGAAAACCGCACATTTTTAAAGAAAATTATCATGGTTAGAGATTGTATTATCTGCACTTGCATAATTATTCCATTTTCAGCAATCATTGCATATTTTATTTAATTGTAAGATCTAGTGATGATGCATATTTTCGCTTTATTTAGGTACAGTATTTTTCGGTAGGCTAGTTTTAAATTAATTTTACATTTTTTATGTTAATCAAATTAAATTTAATCAAATCATATACAACAATTAGAACTTTACCTAAAAAATATTTTTAATAAAATAATTACTTGAACTTTCTAATAATTTTTTTTTTTAAATGATTACTTGAACTTTACTAACAAAATATTTCACTTTAAAGGATACTCCCCCCTATCTAAAAGAGTAAATTATTGAAATTCCCTAACAAAAAATAGAAAATAACTATATTAATGATTCCTTTAGTGATAACTTTAAACTTAACTTCAAATGAAATAAAAAATTAAACTAAACTAACGCCTTTATTAAAATTTAGAACAAAATTAATTACATTGTTGCAATCTTACATTGTTGCCGGCCAAACCACAGATTTATTAACTAGTTACCACGCAGTAAAAATCACAGTATACAAAATTGTCCATACCTACTGCTTTAACAGCCTTCGCCTATACATTCGAAACCGTTTGCTTATTGCTGCGTGCGAAATTGTACCTAAACCCTTAAGTGTAAAGTATTGTTGTGCAGTTATCTAATTTGATTAATTTAAATCCGAAATATTGTTTAAATCTCTAATAAACCCGGGCTGGGTTCATTTGTTGTTGTAGTTATAAAGTAAACATTAATTACCTAAAACAATAACGAAGTACGTACGTCGCGTCATCATCTGACTCCGAAGTAGTTGCATGCATAAACTTAAAGAAAAGTTTGGAATCATTTTGGACAATAAACTTTGAATAGTTAAGCAATAAGCTTTGAATCTTTGTGCCAAATTGGTAGTTTTATTAATGGGACTGCAGAATTTTTACCAGAAATTTATGTGCTATATAATATGTGCTATAATATAAAGCAACCGAATTCAAATATTGCTCAATTACCTCAGTGTATGTGGAGCGATCCTTTTCCACTGAAAATAGTAGTTTATGATACAAGTGTGTGAAAAGTGCACAAAAGACTTTCAAACACGTGTATCATACATTATTTTATCTATGAGGCATGTTAAAATATTGTTGAATCTACAATAGTATATTTTGCAACTAGGACGGGAGGGCAATTGACAATACCTCCCGTGTATATTTTACCGCAAATAATATTTTTTATTACTCATGCGAGGGGACGTATCTTACTAGTTTGGGATCCAGGGCCATCAAAAAAAAATAGAATAAAAAATGAAGAATTTGCTTTTTCAATTGTCTCCGGTGGTTTGTGGGATTTGTCATAAGAACTCTCATCAGTCTCCGGTATCATCATAGAATTTACACTTATTTTAAAACGTTTTCTTTAATTTTTATTTTGTAATGCAAAAAAAAATTCTGTCACTTTCACGTCACTTTTTTAATATGGAGGTCTTGATTGTGTTTATTTTATTTATTTAATTGTTTTTTTTTTAATGTAACTTAGCGATATAGAATATATACGTGCGTTACCCAAGTTATGTGGTAATACAACCAAAAATGGTATTTGTCGCAGAAAGAAACGTGCGCCAAGATAGTACTTTTAACGTATGAGTAATAAAAAAAATTATTTCTTACCAGTAATATTTAAAAATTGTAATTTTGACAGAGAACATACTTCAAATCACTGACACAATAAGGTTAGAACGTTCAGCATTTTTTTTTTTAAATCATTTATTATAAATATCATTTATTATAAATTATTTATTGTGTATTTCAGTTGTAAAAAAAGAAGACGTTTATAATACAATAACATTAAATACAGAAATACACAAATGGACATGTTTGAGGAATCATAAGTAGTTCCTCAGTCTTCCACATGCCCAACTTATTATTAGTTTTTGATTAGACTAACAAATTCGTTAAAATTGACAAATTCGTTAAATTGAGGAATTTTTGAATTTTTTGAGTGTAAATTCCTTCTTACATCAAGAATTAAAATTTTATTAATTTGTTATGTTTTAATACATTCAGTACTATTCACTCGCTCTTATTCACTTTTAAAACTTCAGTAAGAAAATCGTCTCCAAAAAAGTTGATTGGACGACATAATTGTAATACGTGAACATATTCTTAAATATGTAGGGAATAAAAATTGAATAATAATAAGCATATTTTGAATGTTACCACATATTATTACTTAGATGATTTTCTACAGACTTTTTTCTTTGTAACTATTTTGTATACAAATTTAATGACGGCGATATGAATGAACTATATTCTTCGACATAAACTGATACCGTTAGAAAAAAAACGATATACAGTTTGATAATAGTATTTTCTAACTAGAGCGAAAGGTTGTCAATTTTTTGCGAGAGCGAAATTGTGCGCACGAACGAATTGAGTGCGCACATTCGCTCGAGAGGGAAATACACTTTCGACAATTATAAATGACAATTTCGCCCATGCTACAAACAATATTTTTTATCACTCATGCGAGGGGATGTATCTTACAAGTTTGGGATTCAGGGGCCATCCAAAAAAAAATTGAATCAAAAATTAGGAATTTGCATTTTCAATTGTCTCTGGTGGTGTGGATTCTTCATAACAACTCTCCTCAGTCTCCGGTATCACCATATAATTTACACTCATTTTGAAACGTTTCCTTTAATTTTTGTTATTATCTTGTAATGAAAGAAAATTCTGACATTTCACTTTACTTTCCTAATATCGCGGTCTTGATTGTGTTCATTTATTTTTATTTATTTGTTTATTTTAATGTAACCTAGCGATATTGAATCCTTGCGCAAGTTATGTGGAAACACAACGCGACGTGACATTTCTCGTATTAAATAATGGATGTCAGGAAGTACTTTTCGCGCATGAGTATTAAAAAATTATTTGTTTTACCAAACAAAAAAACAAAACTTGAAGAAATCCAAAATCTCTTGAAGAAGAAATTGATTTATTATAAATATTAAACCTTACATTTTTAAATAATATTATTATACGGTTTGAAGGATTAATTGTACACCAGGTGGGCAATTGAAAACGAAACGGAGGGATTTTAAACGGATAGTTAAAGATGGATTCTAAAAGAACGCTCGGACACGTCAACTTTGTTTGTAAGGAGGACACCTTTTACAAGAAAATTTGTGACGAAATGGTTTAACCCCTTCGTGCTGGGACCACAAGTACCACAACCCCTGAAATTTTATTTTGGCACGGTGGGGTAAGTTATACCTCATTTGAAAGCCCGTTTAACCCTGAATACTAAACGGCTAACATTTTCGAAATCTATCGATTTGTTTTCGAGATTATTTAATTTCAAGTTATGACACACGTTATGAAACACGTTTTTCGTTTATGTCGTTGAAAGAAAATTATCATCATTAATTAATAGACCATTTGACTTTTCAACAAGATGGAGCTCCAACACATTATACGCAGGCTGTTCGGGAGTTTCTGGACAGAGTTTTGCAGGAACGATGGATTGGACGAAGAGGTGCTATTGGCCCGCTCTATTGATTTTAGTCCTCTGGACTGGGGACTGTTCTGGGGTCACCTAAAGAATTTATGCAACAGAACCAGAGTCTCAGGAAGAGCTACGTCGACGCATTATTGAAGAATACCGTCAAATTACGCCACTGATTCTCCAAAATGTAATAGAACATTTGGAGAAGAATTTGTATTTTTGTATGGAAGTTGGTTACGCACAATTTGAGGATTTGTTAAACTAATAAAAATCTTTTCTAGCGTTAAATTGTGTTTTTTCCCCTTCACTTTTGCAGTTTTTGTAAAGACGGATTGAACTATTGAACTTCCTTTCAACGGTATTAAACGAAAACGCGTTTATAACTTGAAATTAAATTATCTCGACAACAAATCGATAAATTAGGAAAATGTTTACTGTTT
Organism: Phosphuga atrata; assembly: GCA_944588485.1. NCBI lineage: Eukaryota > Metazoa > Arthropoda > Insecta > Coleoptera > Silphidae > Phosphuga > Phosphuga atrata. Next base: position 34,679,494 of record OX155899.1, read on the forward strand.
AGTATTCAGGGCAAAAAAGGCTTTAAAATGAGGTATCACTTACCCCACCGTGCCATTTAAAATTGTAGGGGTTGTGGCCCCTGCGCGAAGGGGTTAAGTTTCCGAGCGTTTTTTGAGAATCCATCTTTTACTATCCGAAAATACCTCTGTTGCGTTGTCAATGGCCCACCAGGTATATCCTTTTTTCTAGTCTCATTTTTTTACATTTCATTGTAAATTGTTGTCGATGTGTTTTATACAATCTGCTTATTTAAATTAATTTAATTTGATTTAAACTATACATAAATTGTAAAATGAAGTATAAATATTGTGTCATCGTTTCATGGAATGAAACCCACGCATCACAGTATTTTAAATTAAAGTAATGAGTACTCATGCAAATATTTGATTAAATAAAACACGGATCTATTATGCAATTTGTTGTGCCTGTCTAATCAAAGTCCGATTTTCGAAATATGCTAATACGAAATATATCGAATAAATATGTCCTATATATGTTCTTAGCAAGTTTTTTAAGTGTAAAAATAAATTTTAGAACCCCTGCAATCGGGTAACTCTACTAAACTTGCCTGCATAGAAATCGGCCCACTGAAAACTTTTGACTTTTGACTATTTTTTTTAGAAACTATTTATGAGATGAAATATCATAATAATATAAGGAATCTGTCGTTTAAAAGACAATTTAATATGCTTTTATATGAATTGAAATGTATCAAGAATGCTTATCGTTTATAGGCGTAACAACCGGTAAAAAAAAACGAACGTATTTATGTTGTGGTTATAACGAGAATAACAAACTTTGAAAAATTGCAGTTATTGCCATTATTCGATTTGCACAATTTAATTACTTTTCAAGAGTGTTTAATGCATACTGCACCGTCCAAGTAGTTGTTCTAATCGAAAATGGACTTATCCAGCGAGCTGTTCTAAGAGTGTTCCAACGTTAGGAAACTTGATCCTTGCATAGACGACCTTGTACATGCAGATGGAGATTTAAAACGGCTCGGGATGACCACTTTATTGTGTCAAAATCATTTATAAATCGTCACCTTAATGCTGTTTAACTGCAACCACATCCGTGATGTACGAAGAGTGGCTATTACTCATTGGACAGTAAGACGAGTACTGCAGGAAAGTAACTTGACTTACCTTAAAAACTTACCCCAGCTTATCGTCAAGCACGCTTGCGTTTTGCAAGGATCATTTAAATTGGACGTTGGAACAATGGGGCTTTGTTCTGTTTTAAAATGAGACCGGAATATGCCTCTATGGTAGCGGCCGAGAGGAAAAGTGTACCGGAGACCAAGAGAGAGATTTTTACAATGCTGCATTGAAGAGCGGACTGCTTATGGAGGTAGTTCCTCCATGATCTGGGGTGCAATTTCTATGGGAGCACGAACCGACGCTACTTCAATCATTAGGGGTGCCCGTTGTCACGGGAGAGGAGGTTTAACGGGCGCTATGTACATCTAGGAGATTTTAGCAGTTCATGTGGTACCTTACAACGTCTGCATTGGAGAAGAATTTATCTTTATTCTTGACAATGCGAAGCCGCACACCCAGTTGCGTAACAAGGGTAGGCATGACACGTGCCATGGCCGCCAACTGAAGCACTTAACGTAAAAAAAGCACCTAAAAAGCACTTTACGTAAAAATATTTATATAGATATAAATATGTGTATTAAAAAACTACGTTGGAAATGGAGATGAAAACGTTTTTCTCAAAAAGCGTATAGAATTGCAAATATTTCTGACAATCGCGGTTTCTTTTACCAGTTGTGTAAGATCATTTAGCAAATTAAAATTGATACTTTCATATTTGAGAGCCTCGATGGGCCTTCAAATAGCCTCGAAAGTCGATTATGTGATCTTACTTTACTAATTAGCTAAAAAAAAGCTAAAGCAAGAAATATAAATTTGTAATACAGTGCTTAGATTTGATTTGAGTGCTTTTTACCCAATTTTAAAGTTGTTTTCTTCAGAAAATAAAACGTAAGCAACCTATCGCCCGAGAGGGGTGCAAGATCGGTGTTTGCCATATGCGCCATTTACTCTAGGTACGCCTCTGCGTACATTGCAAAAATCGTGCAAGATTACATTACAGAAATCGGTTTTCAGGTTATGGAGTGGCCAGCATGCAGTCCCGACCTAAATCCGATAGAACATTTAAGGGATGACCTTAAACGAAGAATTCGAGTTAGGCTTAGTGCCCCAACCACGATCCCAGAGCTTATTATAGCAATTGAAGAAGAAGAGGGGGTCAAACCCGTCATTAAAAATTAAGTGTTAATTTAGATAATTGTCAATAACCATATTTCTAAATTTGAAAAAGTTATATACCATATTTCTTTTAGTAATAAAAAAAAGTTTTTGTTGTCATGAGTTAATTTTATTATGTTAAACACAAGAAACCGAAATAAATTTTAATAAATTTATACTCACATTAAAGCATATTTTTTAATTTCATCTCATAAAGTTTAAAAAAATTGTTAAAACAAAAGTTTAGAGTGGGATGATTTCTATGTACGCGTTTAGTTCTTTAATTAATAATATCCTTTATTATTCTCATTATAATATATTCTAGCTATAGTATTTTGAATTTCTATTAAATTTAAATCCGAATGGACGAATCAATGAAAAATGTAATTCTTTAACATTATGATGGATAAGTATAGACAAGCAAGAGAAAGTTTTGGTTCAATGTTCAAAATTATCCGAAAAAATAATAAATAACTCAATTATAATTAAGACTATCTATTTAAAAATCCGATAATCTCGAATTTTTAGAAGATATTACCCATTTTACCTATTTCGTCTTAACCTATCAGGTTGTTGCAAATGAAAAAACATTTTTTTAAGAAAAATTGATATTATACTTGTTTGATAATTTTTTTTTTAAATCAAAATAAAGTCCATTAGATTTAAGACACATTTAATACTGAAGTAAATATACTTCAATACAGTGTTTCACAAACCCAGGGGCGAATCTAGGTTTTTTTGCGGCTTGGGCTTATTGAAGTGCAATAGTGCTCCTTTTTTGCGACCAAAGTTAAGAATCAAATAAAATGTAAATTGTATATTTCATTAATATACACGGAACGCCCAGGCGCATTGGAGTGATTGGACCTTTATTTTGGAACAAATAAAATTTCTAAATGATATACTTATTTTAGAACGGGGATTGTAAATATTTTGTTTTGCCAAAGTAACGAGATTTAAAACATACACATTTTTTTGTTTATTTATGAATCATCAACTAAGGCTATTCTCTATATGCACATTATGATCTCATTGAGAAAATATGTTTACCTTGTTCTAATAAATATACGTGTTTATTTATAGTGTATATTATTTAGATATTATTTACATTACAGATATTATGGTATCCCAATTTTATGCGGGCTTACCTAAAGAAAGTTATTATTATGATTAATTTATTTACTTATTTGCAGGAGAATTTAATGATAAGTGTAAAATGACTCGAGACTGCAGACACTTTGGCTACGTCTGCAGAGATAACAAAACTTGTCAGTGCGACTTCATGTACATTCCAGATGCCAATAAAAAAACATGCGTGGGCGGTAAGAGAATTCCAATAACATTTCAAAAACTATAATAATTTTGTTTTTAATTTGTTGCAATTGCTCATCAATGCTCAGTGGCAACGTGAGTCATTATTATAAAAAAAAATATCTGATTCGCTTATAAAAGTTACACTTCTTGTTACAAACCCATTTTTCTAAACTGGCCAATGTTGGTTATCTTAAAACTCAAATCAATTTTTTTTTCCAAAATTTTCAATGTAACATATCAATTATTTAGACCACCTTAAACAAATAAAAGATCCATACAAATCGAGAATAAAAAATGGGTGTTTCCATTAAAAAAAAAGTCAATGACATAGCGCAAATAGCAATGACGTCAAAATTTTTTTTGCGACATAACATAGCATTTTAGAAATTAATATTGACGGGTCCGAGCGATTATCCCAAAAAGAGTAATCAGTTTCCGGCATAAATCAATTAATTTCACAAATTTTGCTCATAGACAGCTGCTACTTTTAAAACATATGTCCATGACCGAAAATTGGAAAATTAATTGATTTATCCCGGAAAGTAATGACACAACGTAAGAAAAACGTTGTTTATTGCTATTTTGAGATATGGAGCATCCATATTGATTTCGTTCTTTTTTATTAGTTTACTGAAGCTGGCACATAACTGCAGCTGGCCATATATGTTTTAAGATTGTAAAAGATTTTTTAGGTCAACCCAGTTATTGTACAGAACAGATTAATAAATTATATATATATATATATATATATATATATATATATATATATATATATATATATATATATATATATATACATGACGTTCCGCAGCAACAGGATTACCTTCACGAGCAAAATTGAGGAAAAGTTAAAAAATTTCCCTTGACTGGAAAATATCTGTTGATTTGTTTTCTCGGGGATTTGGCGTTGATGTTGAGGGTTGGTTCTGAAAATCAACCCTTCCGGATTCTCGACGTATCGGTGAATTCACATCGCCATTTTCAAGAGATATTGTATATGCGTACGTGCGGATTTAAGCGTCAGTATGCGTCTTACGCTGAAACCCGCACGTACGCATATCTCGCATATCTCTTGAAAATGGCCAATGTTAGTTCGCCGATATGTCGAGAATCCGCATCTTTTCAGAACCAACCCTCAACAACGACGCGGAATTCGCCATAATATTATTATTATTATATATATATATATATATATATATATACATATATATATATATATATATATATATATATATATATATACAGGGTATCCCAGCGAAAATTTGACCCCCCCTATAATTGGAAAACCGAATAATATTTCAAAATTCGCCGAGACCCGTCGATTTTTGTTCTTGGGGGGAGCTTTTTTGATAGTCAAGCCAACTCAATATGTTCATCCCCCTAATGCCTAGCAACCCCAACTTAAAAATTTCAAATGCAACTATCCCACTTGTGGCACATCATTTTAAAGCCCTTTTCATTGCGAATACAGTGATAGCGTAGTAATTTCTACACAAATGCCCACCACTAATAAGTTTTTCATCTACTACACATAACCGCATTACCTAATTGTTATTGATGTGTCTATCAGTTTACAAAAAAGTCAGAAATGAAATAAAAAAGCTGAAGCAAATAATAAATCAGATTTATTTGATGAATTGCTCAAAATGACCCCCGTTAACTTCCAAACAATAATACAGTCTGTTTTCTAATTCTGTTCGAACATTATTAAAGACATCCGCAGTTATTAATCGGCATTCTTCCACAATTCTCTGAAGTAGCACTTGCAATATTTCCGGCTGAGTGGCGTACACTCGTGATTTTAAATGACCCCACAGAAAAAAGTCCAAAGGGGACAGATCCGGAAATCTTGGTGGCCACTCGACGGGACTTCTTCTGCCAACCCAATGCCCCGGGAAATGGTCATCCAAAAATTGTCGCACAGCAGCAGCATAGTGCGGGGGCGCACCATCTTGTTGGAAGGTTATTTCTTTTTCTAGTAAATTGTCGTCACTTTCTAATATCTCTGTTATCCTAGGATCAATTGTACTTTCCAATAATTCTAGATAGGTGTTTCCATCGAGATTACCTTGGATGAAAAATGGTCCAACAAGATGGTCGCCCAAAATGCCTGCCCAAACATTCAATTTTTGAGGTGTCTGAGTTTGAAATTCCCTGATTAAATGCGGATTAGTATCACTCCAATAACGACAATTGTGTCTATTCACTTCGCCATTCAACATAAATGTGCATTCGTCGGAGAAACATGTATTGTAGAAGTTGTTCACTAAAGTATTCGCAAAATTGGTTACGGCGATCAAAGTCATCTTCATGTAACTCTTGAACCAGCGTCATCTTAAATGGATGAAACTTGTGTTTTTTCAAAATTCGATGAACACTGGAACGGGATACGCCAGAAGCTTGAGACACAGTTGTAATCGATTGCTTATTATCCATCTGTACATGACCCAAAACTGCTACTTCAACTGCTTCATTTCGAACTGGCCCAATTACTTCACGTTTCTTGTTTAAAAGCGAACCTGTTGCAACAAATTTGTCAATCAGGTGTTTAACGTACTGGTGGTTTACATTTTTTTCAGGATGATTGGCATTAAAAATTCGTGCTGTAGCTTTAGCGCAATCGTGATTTCGATAATAAATTGCAACAATTTCTACTCTTTCCGTGATAGAATAAACCATTTCGAACACACGTTAATACTTTCAATAACGGCTGAAACTAACGATTTCTTGGTCACAAGCAAAAAACACGACTTTTTTTGTAGTACTGATTTTTAGTTATTTTGAAAAGGTCTGAATTCCTATAAACTTAAGTATCTTACTAATCTATTAATAAATCTAATATCTACTAATAACTATTTTAGTATCTAGTTTTATTTGCTTCAGCTTTTTTATTTCATTTCTGACTTTTTTGTAAACTGATAGACACATCAATAACAAGTAGGTAATGCGGTAATGTGTAGTAGATGAAAAACTTATTAGTGGTGGGCATTTGTGTAGAAATTACTACGCGTAAGTTGGTTTGTCTTCTTTTCGTTTGTAACCAATAATTCTGTCAAATCTAAACCGATTTCTAAAAACGGTACGTCACTGTATTCGCAATGAAAAGGGCTTTAAAATGATGCCACAAGTGGGGTAGTTGCATTTGAAATTTTTAAGTTGGGGTTGCTAGGCATTAGGGGGATGAACATATCGAGTTGGCTTGACTGTCAAAAAAGCTCCCCCAAAGAACAAAAATCGACGGGTCTCGGCGAATTTTGAAATATTATTCGGTTTTTTTCAATTATAGGGGGGGGGGTCAAATTTTCGTTGGGATACCCTGTATATATATATATATATATATATATATATATATATATATATATATATTACATATATATATATATATATATATATATATATATATATATATATATATATATATATATATATATATATATATATATATATATATTAGAGAACTGATATTCTAATCAGCCGTTTCTTCTTTCTTCCGTTCTTGAAGGATATTCCGCGCAAGGGTATCCACAATATTCCACGTATATTGTTTAATAAGCATAAACTCCACACAATTATGGCTAGTTAGTTTGACTCCCGCTGCATTATGTGCTACGTCTATTAGCAGCCTCTATCTATCGCAGTGGAAGAACGCGTGGTTTGCATCTTAAACCACAATGCATTTCCGGCACAAGTCACTATCGTTGAGGTGGAAGCGATTCCGATAGCTATTGAACCACCCGTGTCCACTCAGCAATTTGCAGAGATAGTAATTTATCTCCGTGCTTCCATCCTATCCACTTTGTAAGATCTGGTATCAGTAACCGTGTCCTTGCCCCTTTTTCGGTTTGCGTTACCCATTTTCGCTGCCATTCGGTAAGTATCTCCCACTCGGTGCTACTTTCTATTGCTTTAGCAATTTGATACTGAAGGCATCTCTTTTTTATTTGGAGATCAATGGGTGGAATTTCGACCAGTACCAATGCAGCTTATGTAAATACAGTTCGAAAACTACAGCATATCCTAAGCGCTATACTACAATGTACCCCTGCCACGAGTTTTCTGCAATTTTTTGCATACAGGAGAATCGAATGTGCCACGTTTGCTAGAGTCATCATGTTGGATGATTTTGGTCCCCCTAGGTTTGGCATAATTCTGCTTAGAGCTAGTACAGATTTTTCAGCTATGATGCTGCATGTCGCCACATGTTCCTTCATTTCACAGTTGTGATCGAATAGTACCCCGAGATATTTCAACCGCGATTTTGTTTTTATCACTTCGTTTATTATCTTCAAGGTGGCTCTTTTAAAATGTCTGCCTCCGTAAAGTATTAGGGCGTCCTTTATTGTCAAATGAATGCCTCTGTCTTTACATCTGGTTAATAGTGTATATCGAATTTTGTTCAGGGCATATAAGAGAAAGTTGGGTGGGTTGTGTGGGATGTTATTAGGATACTTTGATTTCGTTATTACACGTAACTATATACTTTGAGTATGCTCGTTTTCGTTTTACGTGCGTTAGTCATAAGTATATGTTCATAGTTTACAGTAGGTCTGTATATAGTTTTATATATTTTAGTGGCAGTTTATATGGAGATTCCGCTGTTACCAGAAGACAAACATCGGAAATATTTGCTTCTTTGCACAGCCTTTTGTTTCGAAGTGTAGCGTCGGTCTTGAAGGTATGTCTACTGTCGAGAGTCAGTCCTAAGTTTTTAACATGTTATTGGTGTCGTGGTGTCGATGTTCATGGGGCCTAGGTGGAGTTGAGGCAAGTTATTAAGAGGAGATATTCTATGGTTGGGGATAAGGAATTGGCATTTGGAGGCCTTGGCAGAAAGTCTCCATTGATTAAACCATGAAAGGGTTTCATCTGTGAGGATTTGTAGTTGGTCTTTTTTAGGTTACTATAGTGGGATACTAATGCGGTGTCGTCGGCGTATTGTAGAATATATGAGGAACACTTAATTTGGGTTATGTGGTCAAGGTTAAAATTAAAGATGTGCCATGGCAAAATATATTATATAATAAAGGAAAGAGGAGAGTACATTGAAGTAGATTAAAGATTGAAGTTGACGGAAATTCAGGGGAAAAGGAATAGTTAATTTTAATAAGAAGGGTTCTACTTTGGAGAAAATTCTTGATTATATAGAGTAGGTAAGGAAGGGTTTCTAGGAGGTACTTTTGATAGGGTAGTCCGGCGTGCCAAACACTGTCGATTGCTTCATTAATGTCGAGAAAAGCGGCAGCAGAGGATTTATTTTGTAGGTATGATGATTTGAAAATTATTGGTGAAGATTATTAGAGGTTGTATAGTGGAATTAGAGGTTGAATCCGAATTAGAATTTGGGATGTGGTTCAGAACTATATTCCATAGTCTAGAGCAGTGGTTCTCAAACTGGGTGCCGCGGCACACTAGGTTGCCGCGAGCGTATGCCTGGGGTGCCGCAGCAATAATCAAGAAATATAAAAAAATGTTAAAAGAAAATTACACGAGGAGGTAAACAAATATGTGTTTCAACTTTTATTGCTGAATTATGGACAATTGACTAAAATTTGGGTCTTTAAAACGGAAAGGTGATGAACTCACTGAAGCTTCTGAAGCAACTGATTCAATGAGAACTAGCATCGTCGAAAAACAAGGCCCGAAATATCCCAGCAGACACCTGCAAGTCTAAATCATTCAAGTTCGTCTGCCTCAGTTCAACTGAACTCACAACCAATAGATAATCCGAGCAAAACAAGGAAATATGATCCTAGCTACTTCTCATTGTTTGGCTTTGTTTCAGTTGGGAACGAATAATCACCGGAAGGGCAAAGTGTTATTTGTCATTTTTGTTTTTCTAACAGCTGCTTGGTTCCATCCAAATTAAAAAGGCATCTGGAATGCAATCAATCTTGTTTAGAAGAGCCTTTTATCCAACAATTCACTGATGTCGATTGGCTGCTTAAATTAAGATACCTTTCCGACATCTTTGAAAAACTAAATGAAGCCGCCACTTCCCTCAATGTTGCATTCTTAACATACGCTTACATTAAAAACAGGTACAGGAGCAAACACTCTGTATAAAGTGATTTGAGGGTGAAATTAACCAAACTTTAGATAAACTGAAAGAATCTTCCAAACAATTTCATTCAACCTATTACAGACAGTTGAGCATTAAATTTGTATTGTTTTCCCTTTATTGTCCTAAGTTTTCAAACCAATTTAAGGGTAGCCCGACATTTTTGTAGCCCAACAAGGGTGCCGCGAGATTTTTTCGTTCGATAAGGGTGTCGCGGCAACAAAAGTTTGAGAACCACTGGTCTAGAGTCTAGATTTTATGATTTGTTCTAGCGTTTTATCAAGGACCGGGAGAAGTTTGATTTGGCGATAACTATTAGGAATGGTGTGATCTTGTTCGGATTTTGTGATGGTTAAAAAAAACCTCTTTTACAGCAATTAAAAAAATATCTTGTTTGAGGCAGAGATTATACATTTTAAGGATGTAGGAGTTGATATTATCTGGGGGTTTCTCAGGAGTAGCTTTGTTACAAGGCCGAAACTGGGGGAGATATTTTTGCCATGAAATAGAGCAATTTTATATTCGTCGTTGGTTATATCGTCAATGTTCGTCATGTCGTTGTCTAGAAAAAAGTTATTGTTCCAAGATGTAACTGCGTCGAAGTTATTTTTCTCGAAGAAAGCTGAGGTAGATGGAGTGAACGATTTGTGGAAAACTTGAGAAAAGGAGGGCTTTGACGCAGTCGGTTGTAAAGTGTTCGATTTTTATTGTCATGTCAGGTATTTGAGATACTGTATGGTATTTCAAAAGTTTTTTAAATTTGAACCAGAAAGATCTTCCTTTGACGTTTTCAATTTCCTTACATACAGAGAGCTATAGTTGGTGAATGTCTCTATTAAGTCTGTTATTTTTTGTTTTAATCGTGTTATCGTCAGTCCTATTGTCTGTAAAGTTTTCTTTTGTATTTAATTAGTGTCAATATGTGCGAGGCTAACTGTTGTCTAGTAAAGTTAGTTTTAGATTAACAAGAGTGTGTAGTTATTTGTTCAAGTCCGTTAGTTTGTATTGAAAGTCAGCGTTGTATTTAAGGGAAAAGTTGTCAGTGTCTATGGAATTTATATAGTATGTGATTTTTGAGTAGAGTTTGGTTATATTCGTTTTACTTAGGGGAGGTGATATGTAGTCACATATGATCATTATTTTATTGAAATTAATAAATGCGTGGTTATTTGTTATATAGATAATTGTTATATAATAAAGTACAATTTTACAATACTTTATTCATTCATACAGGTCACAATACTTGAAGTATATACAGTTTACGAAATAATGATCATTGATTATTTAACTAACTGAATACACTAACTCACAAGATGAGCAATTCAAACATAATAATGTTTGCATCACATCATTATTTAATGACTTGCGCGTTTTGAGTACTATAGCACGTGCTAAATCCTTGGCAATTTTGGAAAGAGTGGAGAAAATCGTTCCATGAGACTTACATCACTGTAAAATATTTTGACTTAAATCTTCTCTTTTTAGTAGTGAATACTCATCAAAATCAGCTTTACAATGTTTTGAAGTTTTATAATATTATATCAGCTAATACAGCAAGTTCAAGTGGAGGGTCTAAAAACAGTTTTAGATAAAGTTAATAATGTCAGATGTCCTCATTTGGCTGATGAACAATTACAGAACAATTACAAGTGCAGGAAAACCAAATTGTACTTGTAATTATATTTATAAGTCAAGAGTGAATTGAAACATAGTAATTCATTAATTTATCTACTTTTATTTTGAACGATTTACTTCCTATGGAAAGATTTATCAATATAAATTCATTTTTTGAATGATTTACTTCCGTTCGGATGACTAACTTTCAGATTGTCTTTGAAAATTGATATTATTACATACATACTGTTTATAAACTTGATTGAAATACACGACAACTTCATTTCTCATTTCCTTGTCCCATTCCGTCTTGTCAAATGTCTTGATTTTATGTCGAGAGTGCAAAATTAAACAAACCCAAATTGATTTTCAGTAATCTTTTAACATTTTATCTCTCTATGCTTGAAAAGTAATTAAGAGCTTCATCCAAGACAGTACGGTGTGACTTATCATTTAATTAATAACCTGACGATTTAATTTGGGATATAATTAAATTAAAGGCTTTAAAATATCTTAAAAAAATCATAAAAGTATGTGTATAATTATTAAAATATCTCATAAAAATGAGAGGTTCATTTTAGTGGAGGAAAATGTAGCGATAAGAAACTGTTGCAATTTACTGCAGAAAAACTATTTTCGAAAACTACTGATTCTGCGTAAAACATGAACGAACGCCAATGGCTGCAAAAAACTTATCTCTGGTGAAAATGAAGTGAATGAAGCGGTAACAAAGTGTCTTTTGGAACACTGAAATTTAAACAGTGAAATTTCGATGAACAGATTTTCTGTGAAATGTCGGGGAATTTTTAACATTCGCGCAATCGAAGTATCAGTGAAATATCGTTGAACTGTTTTATTGTGAAGCGCCGTCCAAGTGTCAGGGAATTGTTGACATTTGTGCACCCCGATCTTTCGTTTGTCTCGGAGACAATTCGTTGCATTTTGACTGCACTTCGACGACACTTCATCATACTACACTTTATTTTCACCAGGGATGCTAAAGAATCTAATATTGATACATGATATATAAATTATCATGTTTTAAGTGAATGTATAATACCAACCATAAATGTCTGTTTACATATCATTTCTAATTGGTGAGTATTACTATATTTGAAATGTTCCGTGTTCCATCTACATGAAAATGTAGGGATAACAAACCATAAATATCTGTTTACATAAGCCTTGTATTTTGTTGACAATTTAAAATTCATAATAAAAACGAACGAATTAATTTGCAAAATTTAGCTGCTTTTTGTTTTAGTTTATTTATTTTCACGAAAACGTTAAATATAACTAAATAAAATTAAATCCACATTATTGAATAAATTAATTGTGAGCAAAAATACATTATATTTTCATACTTTCTGGGAATATATGAAGCTATTCTTGGAAGAAACAATTAAAAACGAATAATGTTACACAATGCTACAAGTTGCGAGAGAACACAAACTTTTATTATTTTGATTTTAATCATAATTGATTTTAATTGTAATAAACTAGTACTTATTCATTATTCTTTGTTAACTCTTTGGTTCCAAATTAGCTATCATTTATGAGTTGCTTATTTCTTTCAAGTTAGATCTTGATACACTATTTTGGATCCTAACTCAGCTTTCCACTCGTGAAAGAGTTACCTTCGTAAGAAGTGCCTAGTTCAATACACTGACATATACTGGCTTTTGCGGGCCGAGTGAGAGAGCATCACAAGGTGTCTCTAGAATCGTTCTGTCTTCGTCTAGTACAGTCCAAAAGGAAAACGTCTGTGTCCGACGTCCATATTTCCTCGCAAATACAACAGTATTTTACCATTGTATTTTTGAAAACAACTTTCATTAAAATATATAAACTTCCGTTTATAATATGCTCACCGATTGAACGATCTCACTCTCTTTCTTGATACAACTCAATACAACTAGCTTTTCGCTCTGACTGTATCACATCCTTCCACTCTCGACTACACTGTTGGCTAGACAAGGATGAAACGAGGTCCTTGGGACCTCTCTCTCGTCCCGCACAAGCCAAGAGGTCAGCGCTCGTTCCAGGTAGAAAATATTTCAGTGGTTAATTCATTGCTTCGAATAGTGTTTTTCGATTGACGATTCTTTCGATTCTGAAGTCAACAAATAGATGGTCAATATTCCCGAGTCTTATCTAGGATCTGCCGTAGTGTAAATATCTGGTCTATTGTGGACCTATTTTGACAGAAGCCGCACTGATAGTTGCCGATCTCCTTCTCTGCATAAGTTCGGATGCGTTCGAATAAGATATTGACTAGTACTTTGTAGGCGGTATTGATGAGGGTTATGCCTCTGTAATTGTTGCAGTCTAGTTGGTCACCTTTTATTTGTATATGATTATGCCCGAGTTCCATTCCTCTGGTATAGTTTCTTGTTGCAAAATCTCCGCTGTAAGTTCTTGGATGCGTGTGGCTAGTTCTTCACCTCCTTCCTTGATCAGCTCCGCTGCTATACCATCGTTGCCTGGTGCTTTGTTCTTTTTCTTCAACCTTTAAATGGCTTTCTCTATATCTATGTTGGTTGGTATTTCGTTTCGTTCTCTGTCATCTTGTTTTGGGTTCATACTGACTTGATCGATGTCTTCCCTGTTCTTTGTGTTGTGACGTTCTTCGAAATTATCCGCCCACCGGTTTAGTATCTCATCTGTTTCACAGATAATGTTTCCTTGTCTGTCTCTGCACATAGTGGTCTTTGGGTTGAACTCTTTTTTACTGTTATTAAGTTTTCTGTAAAATTTTCGAATTTCTGCCTGTGAATTTAAATCTTCCATCTCATGCAGTTCCTGCTTTCAGAATTCCTTCTTTTTTGGCTTGTGGATTTTCTTCTCTTTCTTTCTCAGTTCTTTATAGGTAGTTTCAGCTCCCCTTGTGTGATGTGTCTTTAGATATGCTTGATTTTTATTTTTAGTTGCCTCTTCGCATTTCTTATCAAACCAATTATCATTGGTCTGGCCTGCGTCTATGGCTCTCTTGCTTTCCTATGACCTTGTTTTCTAATTCCTCGATGATTTTTTTACAATCTATCCAGCGTTCGTTGATCGTTTTTGGTATCTCAGTCACTTTTTGTTATTTGTTTCTTTCTTGCATTAGATATCCTAGCTCTTATTCGTGTCCCTATCATAAAATAGTTGGAGTCGATATTAGCCCCTCGCCTATTCCTCAGGCGCATTCAACACTCTTCACATTAGTATTTGATTTATTTATAAATACGTATATATTTATTGTAATGCAGTTTTGCATTGTATGCATGCAATCTTTGTTGGAACTACTTTTGTTTAACCATTAATAAAAGTATCAACTGTTTGTTTATCTTCTTTCATTTTAACAAAAACTCATAAAAATTGTTGGTACTGGGTCACGAAGGAAAAATTACCGGGTCACGAACAAAAAAGTTTGGGAAACGCTGGTCTACATCTATTTTATATTACGAAATCTACTCTTTTAATTGTATATATATATATATATATATATACGTATATATATATATATATATATATATATATATATATATATATATATATATATATATATATATATATATATATTATATATATATATATATATATATATATATATATATATATATATATAGGTTTTTAACTTCAAATTAAACCTTTTCAATTTCAAATTAAACCTTTTTAAATTCAAATTAAACTTTTTAAAATTCAAATTAAACTTTTATTAAATTTAGTTAAATATTATTAATTGATATGGAAACAAAAAATTAATTATCAAAAATTATAATGAAAACAATTATGAAAAAATATAAAAATAATGTTAACGTAACGGTTGTCCTGCTACAGCCAATGGTAATTTCATCGACATATCTACATAATATGTATTACAATGAACGAGATCAGAAACGAGACACGAGAGTCTCGCAAGAGACCACATATGCTGTCGCTCTCGCGAGATAATTTTTAAAACTGTCTCGTCTCGGTCTCGTCTCGCTTTTACAAGACGAGACAAGACGAGACGAGAAAAATATCGATCTCTCTATGTGCCCTAGAAGCCCTAGAAATTGCTAAAAGATTGAAACCTAGGTCTAGGAATAGGACTAAATCAGCATTGGAATTTTTCAACAATGGATTGCAATCCGGTGTCATTTTCAATCCGGCCGGTTTCGGATGGATTCTATTGGAATGAAATCTAACATAATAAACTTTACTCAATTTACAATTACAATCACAACAATTAAGTATTTCAGCATGCTAACAAGTCTTATTCTTATATTTATGACAGACATCATGATGAATCTATCTAATGCAATATAATATCTATTTAAACATCTATTTAGTTTAATCAACTATAAATACCGTATTTGCCGGTGTATAAGACGCACCCTAAATTTGTACCTACTTTTTGTGCGCCTATAACGCGGACCTATGTTTTAGAGCTCAACCTCACCTTCATTGATCTATCGCTGTCTTATTTTTAAAAATAGTAACAAAACGGTTTCAGATTTTCAAAATTTGGTCTTTTTGGAGAAATTCGAGGTTACTAGATTTTCAAAATTCCTCCAAATAATTTCACAGTAGAGGAAATAGCGAGAGTCTATGAATGTTAATTTTGTCAAATCTTAACCTGGTCTTCATTAATCTGACGCTGCCTTATTTTTCAAAATATTTACAAAACGGTTTCAGATTTTCATTATTTCGACTTACTGGAGAAATTTTTGGTTCTTAGATTTCCAAAATTCTTTTAAATAGTTGGACAGTCAGCAAAATAGTGAGAGTTAAAACAAATGTTAATTTTGTAAAATTTCAACCTCATCTTCATTGATCTAACGCAGCCTTATTTCTCAAAATTCTAACAAATAGGAATTACAATCCGGTGTCATTTTCAATAAGGCTGGATCGATGAAATTAAATCCAACTTAATAAACTTTACTTAATCTACTGAGACCACAATAATTAGGTATTTGAGCATGCTAACAAGTCTTATTCTTATGTTTATGACAGACATCATGATGAATCTGTCTAATGAAATATAATATCTATTTAAATGTTTATTTAAGTTGAATCAACTTACTATAAATACCGCGTTTGCCCGTGAATAAGGCGCACCCTAAAATTCAAATTTGTGTGTGCCTGTAACGCGGACCCATGTTTTAGAGGCAATTTTTTTGGAAAAAAGGTGCACGTTATACACCAGCAAAAACGCTAATTATTTTAAGTATACATTATTTATAACAAAATCAATTTAGGTTTTGAAAAAACCATGTGGCGCCATGCGCACTACGCATTTAAAGTACTTACACATGCAACAGCGCGATTATTTTACGAAAAATTAGCATCATTGTATCCGGTGACCGGATCCGGTATATTAGTACCGGATCCGCCAAACGTTTAGTGATGCCGGATTACCGAATCCGGTTTTCCAGATTGCAATCCCTATATGAAACATGATATCAGGCGTAGTATCCTTGTTCTGGGGCATTATGAAGACAGAGTGCGTTGTCTGCGTATGAAACGGAAGTTATTGATAGAGGACTGGATTTGACGGGATTTGTTTTTGTTAACATTGAAATCACCGATAATGACAAAATACGTAAACAACGAGGCCATTGTAAGAGAGAGACAGAGAATATATTTATTGTATACTTTGTACATTATACAAAGGGCTATTGACCACGGTCTTTCTGTCCCATTATAAGAATATTCTGCTCTAATTGATATTTTTCATTATTCTTTGACACACATATAAACATAATATAAGCAATTCTTATAAAGCTTATAAGCAATTCTATGCTGTAGAAATGCTAAATACCAACTTTCTACAGAATTTCTACATTTTTGAATGTCTAAATTGAAATTTAAAAACCAAAATTTAAGTTCAGCCTCGTTTTTAGTTTCCAGGATATGGTTTCCAACAGATTACTGTTTTATTCATTTATTTCTTCGTCTATATCTCAGCTAAAAGACTAAATATATAAATTGATGATACATTGTTGGTAGATTAATACAAAATGAAATTGACTAGCACTTGACTAGTATTACCGTTTCTTCATTTATTTCATCGTCTATACCTCGGCTCATTGACTAAATTTATAAAATGTTGGTAGATTTTTGGAAGATTAATAAATAATTAAATAGTTTAAAATGTAGTAATAGCTGGAATATTCTATCTAAATAACTTCCACCCGACAGGAATTTCAGTTTGGTTTTTATTAGGCACCGAACTCCGTGTTCGTTCCAAATGAGGCAACCACATAAGGTCGTCATTACATTTTTAACGCAAGTCCGGCTTCGTTCCTAATTAGGAAGCCTAATTCAGAACACATATTCGGAAGCCACACTTGCACCGGACTTATAATTTCAGTTCGATTTTTATTAGCATCGAATTAGGAACGACGAACTCCGTTTTCGTTTCAAATGAGGCAACTGCTAATGCACAACAGCCTAATGGCCGCCATCACATTTGTAACTCACCTCCATCTTGGTTCCTAATTAAGAATCCTGATTTGGAACACATTAGGAAACCACACTTGCATGTTATAACATCAACCTAGCCTGGTTCGAGTTCGGTTTCCTCTTTACGCAGCAGTTTAGAAACCAAACAAGGAAGTGAAGACTTCAACCTACTCTGGCCCAAATTTGGATTCCTCTTTAGGCGACGATTTGGAAACCACAGTTCGGGTTTCGGATTTGACTTCCTCAGGCAGCAGTTCGAAAACTACACCTGCATGCGTCAACTGCTACTGATTACGGCCCAAATTTTCAATTTATGTTTAGTGCAAATTCGAATATATTTAATTACAATTGTGCGATCAGAATGTCGTATTTTTGACAAAAATGAATTTTTGACAAAACTGCAAGACAATAATTTAATGTGATTATAAAGGTATTAATAAAAATAAAATTAACGTTATTATAAACGTATTAATAATAACTTAAACTCTGATTAGTTATGTGAAGGATAGGAAAAAAAATACGATAGAACCATAAACACATTAACTTAAAGCAAATATTTTTATTTAGGAAAAAAAACATTAATAGTAATGTAACTCTCTTTAAATGAGTCAGTAAAATATAGGCCTAGGAATAAGTGGTATATTTATTTAAAACTATTATTTTATTATAAACTATTTCTCAATAAATAATGTTCACTAGGCTAAATTAGTTTCTATTAATATTAAAAATTTTTAAATAATTTATGAAACTTTTTAATAAATCAATTTTATTCCTCGTTGCCTTCTTAATTTGTTTCTTCTTACTTTCCACGATTACAATCACCACAATGATTTCAAACAGCGGACACACTTTAATCTACTGATCCCTTACTCAAGGGATCATCTGCTAAATGGGAAGTTGTTTGATGCACTATAACAGGGGTCGGCAAAGTGTGGCTCGCGAGCCACATGTGGCTCTTTTGGTGTGAGCTTATCTCTTCGGAAATATATTGAAACATCACAAAAGCACAAAAAAGAAACTGAACTGTCCCTTATCGGAAGTCTTACGACCGCCGCCGGCAAGTTCTTTATAACTCACAGTTACAGCACGGATCTGGATTGTTTCTTTTAGTTATTGTATCGCAGTCAAGTGCATAGTTCAAAATTGTGCTTTTTGGACATAATTCAGAAACTCTAAATTATCGCCAGGAAGCACTTGACGCACAAACATTTCCAGAAGATATTGGTAAAGTTATGAATTTTGCAGACAAGGCCACCAATAATATTATCGAAAAGGCGCTTAATCGTAGCCAATTATGAAGAAAATACAAAAATATGACTATGAAAAAAAAAATATCCGTGGTTCTTGATACAGTTTGAAATCATTTTAAAAGCAAATTTGGCTCTTAAGTTCATAGAGTTTGCCGACCCCTGCACTATAGAGTATTTCAAACAATAGTAAGTGACTGAATATATCTTGGTCGGGTATGGAAATAATCTATTAGAAGGAGTAAATGTTTGGGCGCATGCACGTAATGAAACTCAAAGTTATATATGCTTGAATTCCAATGACCATGCCAGATTTTCCTAATATCAACCGAATTTCGCTTGCCTACCTTCGATAAACCTTTGGTTATCCATATGAGGTTGTAGTCAGGAATTCCAAAGATTTGCCTAAGTTAGTTTTACTGTTGAGTTTCCTCATAACAATCTAGTTTGGAATTCGGCATGCCGTGGTTCGGTTTTCCTAATTCGAATGAGACAAGGTTTTTTAGGTTCGAATGAGACAAATTTAGACACTCCGAATGGTTGCGTAATGTCCAGCGAAAGGAGTATCAGCATGGGTATCCCACAGGTGAGCACTATTGGTCCACTGCTCTTCACCATTTTTATTAATGACCCCAAAACGCATATCATCCCTCAACATACCATGGTTAACTATGCGGACGACACAACCCTTTTAATAATAAATAAGTCAATGCTAGATATTAACGGAAACGCTAACCTAACAATGTCTTCACTAACTACTTGGTTCCCAGAGAACAGTCTGATATTAAATCAGAACAAAACAAAAAGTATTATATTTCAAACTAAAAGATGCACTACAGATTATCCACGAGCTATTGGAATAGGAAATGGGTTGATAGATGTACAACTATCCGTGAGACTATTGGGATTATACATTGATAATATTCTGGACTGGACATCCCATATAAATCATGTTACCAAGAGCCTCAATAAAGCAGTATTTGCCATGCGTTCCCTCCAAAGATATGTCGACAAGAAAGTTCTGAGACTTCTTTATTTTTCCAATTTTTACTCTCTTTTAAGATTTGGAATCATATTCTGGGGCAATGGAATTAATGTTCAAAGGGTATTTAGAATACAAAAGCAAGCCCTGCGTATTCTATGCAATTTAAAATACCGAGAGTCCTGTAGAGGCCATTTTAGAAGAGCAGAAATATTAACAACTACGGGCACATATATCTATGAAATCATTTTATTTGTATTCATACATAAACATTTATTTTAATGTTTTAATAAGCCCAAAGAACGAGAAACTAGATATAACAGAGATCTTTATCAGTTACCTAAATATTTGTTAACAATGTCTCAGAAAAATCAACCCTATATGTCTGCTAAACTCTATTCTACCTAATATTGAACCATATTCTATAGACGAATTTTATTCGAATTATAAATTTTACTTGTTATATAGTTTAATCTTTCCATACTACTAGATAATATATAAATTTTAATTTTAGCTTTTTCTCATATTTCTCGTGAATTCTGTTTTCATGAATTCACTTAACTTATTTATGTATGTTTTTCCTGCTTTGACACATTTCATTTAGATTACTGTATCTTAAATAATGAAATAAATATATTTGATTTGATTTGAAAACGTTCGAACGAAGCTCGCCACACTTCGGTAACAGTTTAAAAGGCCTCATTAAGTTGAAATTAGGACTTCCAAAGATTTTCCTAAGTTAGAATTTCCTAATTAAGACGGGACATGGTTCGAACGAGGCTCGCCACAGTTCAGTCACAGGTCGGAAGGCCTCATTAGGTTGAAATTAGGACTTCCATGGATTTGCCTAAATTAGGCTTTCCTAATTAGGACAGGACAATGTTCGAATGAGACTTACCACAGTTCGAAAGGCCTCATTAGGCCCGAATTTTTTTTTTCGGCATGCCTCACTATATTCTTAGCCGGGCTAATTTAGAGAGTGTGCTGAGCAAAGGTCAAGCTAATGGGGTAGTAATTAGTAATAGGAAAGTTTGGAGTTTGGCTAATGTGGATGTTGTGATTTTAGCTAGATCGAGAGAAGAGCGGATGAAAGGATTTTTTGAAAGAGGAAATTGGTAGTAAATGTGAAGAAAAACTAATTGATGTTTCGAAAGAGAGCGGGTGAGTGGAGTGAATCATTCAAGGTTTTATGTTTGGGCAGGATGGGACTGCAAAAGACCATGTAAAATATATTTGTAAAAAGGCGTGGGTGGCAGCTAACGGGCTATGGAATGTATGGAAGGATTGTTTGAACAATAACTTTGAGGCGAAAATGGTAGAGTGGAAGGTATCTGTGAGAAGTATTCTTTTGTATGGAACTGAAGTCGGGGGTATGAAAGGGGAAGAGAGAATTGAGCGAGTTCAACTGTATGTTTTTAAACATGACCCTCAATTTGGATGAATGAATGAACGCCTGAACTACGCCAGCATACAATGTGCTGCAAGAAACAAATATGCTGAAAGGGTACAGGGTACACGGCACAGGTGCGGGTCAGAGGAAAAGAGAAGGAGGTACAGGATGGGCACTCGCTCAAAGCTGTGTGGCATATGTGGGGAAGCTAGTGACATGCGGGCGCATTTGGCACAAAACTGTGAAGGATCTCAGTGGAGCAGCGAGGAGAGAGCTGTGGAGGATCACTGAGGCATATTTATCGAAGACAATAAAGAATAAAATTATTGACGTAATAGAAAAAAAGAAAGACAAATACTACATGATAATGTCCCACTGCACTCCAAATGTGTCCCATACAGAACAAATGAGCCAGGTAATTTGATATGTAAAAAAAAACTTTCATTTATTTCACACACATCATGTGTGAAATAAAAGAAAGTTTCATTGATTTCATAGAAGTTGCTGGAAAGACAGGAGAGTACATTTATCAACAGATTATAGAAAAATTGACAGCTGATACTTTAGATCAGGGGTGGAGAACCTCCGGCCCTCGGGCCGCGTGCGGCCCGCGAAGTCATTTGATCTGGCCCGCGAGTGAATACGTTCATGTTGCAGAGATACGCCGACTTCTGACAGACATCGTGTTGACGTACGTATTTTGCAATTCGTGAGGGGATTGTGAATTTTTTCTTGTTGCACATGCGTGACTGTTCGTTATTTATTTTTGGTTCTTGGCGCGCAAACGTGAGTAATTTAGAAATTAAAACTTATATGGTGTGACATCCTACAAATGGCGAGTATAAAGAAAAGAAAGGTGGATGCAGATTATCGGTCTTTTCATGAAAAATGGACACATGATTATTTTTTTGTTGAGGTGAAAGGCAAGCCTGTGTGTCTAGTTTGTGAGGATGCGTTAGCTGTTAAGAAAAAGGGTAATTTGGAGCGTCATTGCAGCACAAAACATGCAAAATTGAATGAATTGGGAGGCCAAATGCGCCTAGATAAAATCAAAGCTCTTTAGCAGAGTTTGAAATCTCAAGCCGTTATCACTAAGCATCTTGTTGACAATGACAACGTTA
Source organism: Phosphuga atrata (assembly GCA_944588485.1). Taxonomy (NCBI): domain Eukaryota; kingdom Metazoa; phylum Arthropoda; class Insecta; order Coleoptera; family Silphidae; genus Phosphuga; species Phosphuga atrata. The sequence continues at coordinate 34,701,911 of OX155899.1, forward strand.
TTCAGACAAGTTATGTAGTGAGCGAGCTAATCGCAAAGAAACTGAGGCCGCGTGCAGAGGGAGAGTTTCTGAAAGAGTGCATGTTGGCTGTTGCGGAGTTGATAGCACGAGACAAAGTAAAATTGTTTCACAGTGTTAGTTTGTCTGGGAGAACCATCTCAGATCAAAATACTGACTTAGCACAAGATATTAAAAACACACTGAAGGGATCTGCAGAAGTTTTTCAATTTTTCTATCTGGTTTGTGACTAGACAATGGATATAACAAATACTGCTCAACTGGCCGTTTTCGTTCGTGGAATAAATGCAGAGTTTGACTAGCGAAATGAACTGCTGTCACTGGAAGCCATGCAAGGCACTACAACAGGCGAGGACTTGTATGAGAGACTTGTTCTATCAATGAAGAAACTTGAGCTAACCTTTGAAAAGATTAGTGGCCTTACTACACATGGCGCTCCAGCCATGGTTGGATCGCAGAAAGGGTTAATTGCAATTGAAAAGAAAGAAATGAATCGTCTTAGTCTTGACCCAAATGATTTAATTATATGCCACTGCATCACACATCAAGAAAGTCTCTGTGCACAGTCGTTGCGGCTCGACAATGTGATGTCAACGGTAGTGTCATGTATTAATTTTATCAAAGCAGAGGGCTTAATAGCCGCCAATTTAAGGAATTTCTGAATGAGCTTGATTCTGAGTACGGTGATCTTGTTTATCACTGTGAAGTACGGCGGCTGAGTCGCGGGAACATGCTCATGAGGTTTTACGAACTTCGTGATGAAGTCAAGCAGTTCATGAAGATGAAGGGAAAACCTGTCAGGGAACTCAGTAATAGCAAGTGGCTGTGTGATCTAGCGTTCATGATCCCAACCATCTTCTCAGCTCCCTGCTTTCAAACGTAAAATCATTTGAAGCTAAATTAAAGCTGTAGAAATTGCAACTCGAAAGGAATAACACGGTGCATTTCCCTACGCTGCACACTGGGACGGATTACGAATTTACGGCTATAAAAATAAAATCCAGTTCATTTCATTTTTTTTTTTTAAAACCTCACATATAACCTTATGATGACAATCTGATGATTCTAGTATAAAATTAGTCTATATTAGATGTATACGATTAATTAAAAATGCAAATTTAATTAAAAAAATATTTTTTTTATATGACAAAAGGGCAACATTTTTTTACAAATTCACAACCGATCTTCCTCAAAATCAATGAGCATCACTATCTGCACCTTCTTCATCATCACTGACGATATCGTCACTAAATTCTCGTGAATATTCTTCATTGAGATAGTTGGGCATTCGAAGCATTCCTAAAACTACCTCATTCCGTTTTTTCTTAATAGGTTTTTTCGTATAACTGGTGATTAGAGGATCTGATGATATAAGTAACCAGTTCAAAATATCCGTATTCGTTTTAATTCCTGATGTTTTCCTGAAGTGGTATTTTCTATGCTGTAAGTCTTATGACTAGCCTCTATAACACCTTCTAAAAGGAGGTCTACAGGCAATGGAAGTGACTTTATTATGTCAGCCCCATGCATCAATAATTTATGGACACTCGCACTCATTCTATACCATCCATAAAGTGTGGTAGCTAACTCCGCGGTCTTAAAACAATACATTTTAAATTCTTTCTCTTTGACGTATGTCCACACGATATCACTGTTAGAATATAGGACATTCTTTCAATCAAATCTCTATCTAATCCTGTGATTCGGGAACTCACTTCAAAATTTTTGAAAAATTTTCGTGCCGTGTTCCCGTCATTACTATTACGACCACCTTGATTTGGTAAATCTACAACAAGACCCATTTCCTTATAAAAATGCTGAGCAATTTTACTCTTTCTCTGTTTCACTTTTTCTTGTGCTTCCCGTCCTCTTGCTTGCCATTGTTTTAATTCTAATTTATATGCTATATGTAGAAAGTATTCGAAGCTTCGTAGGTACGCATGCAAAACAGAAAGGCCAAATTTATATGACCTTTCATCACAGTCTCTTTCTTTCAACTTTCCTATATTGTTAATGATTATGGGCGTTGCTTTGCACACATTACATGCCTGTGTGCTTTTTGTTTCAGTTAAGACGTTAACTGTTTTGCCGTCTAACATCGTACAAATGGGCACATGTTTGAACTGAATTGCTCTGTCTCCCAGGATAACATTTGTTGGCTGCAATTTTTTTATTTGCTGTTTAACTTCGTCGTATTCGTCTTTAATATCCTTGTCATTTTCTTTTTCAATCTAAAAGAAATTGGACGGCGTATCTGGTGGAAGAAGGAGCATAATTTTTCCAAAATATTTTTGTACTATTTTTAAGTTTTTCGGATAATTCCAGGGGCACAATTGTGCATAAAATTATATTTGAGTCCACATAAAAATTATTATTAGCAAAGTTTTGCTTATATATACTGTGCCCTTCACTGCCTCTAGACCCCACTTGTAACAAATTTAGAGTCGTTGACGTTAATCGTTTTGAGTCGCTGACACAAAACTTATCCAACACGTATTGTACTAATCGTTAAATACACTTTAACGAAGAAAACTTATAAAAACTTTCATGTCTTAATACAAAAAATAGTTCATTTCTATTCAACGTTTTCTCTTGCAAATGGTGGTCATCACGACTACATAGAAAAAAAGATGAATTTCTCAGTAAAGTGGATCGATGTGGACGGGATTTTTTCTTTTCTAGAATTGTCAATGTTTGTTCTGTTTTATAAAATATTTAATTTAACGCAACTATGGAATTTTTTAAAAAAATCAATTTATTGCAGTTTACTACAAAAAAAATTAATTTACGATAGTCGTTTTTTTTTAACCGTATTGATTAAAACTTTCTACAAATTTGATATTATTACATGTAAATACATACTTGAAGCTATATTCTCCTTATTTAAAAAGTTTTTAAAATTTTTTTTTAACACAAACACAAACCAGGCGTAGTTGCTTTGTCAAAAATCCAGCGCAACTAATTCCTTTTTGGTACCTAAGGGACAAGAGCTATGTTTAACACGTTCACACAACCAATGGTATTGGTTTTTCGCATTTATTTGTTTATAGTATTATGGATGGGTTATCTAACAATACATTTTAAGTGGTTTTGCATAATTGTGAGACATTGTAAAATTCTATTTTTGTCGCCGAAAAATTCGTAATCCGTCCCAGTGTGCGCTGGCAGGACAAAATCCTTCGACGACACTTGAGTATGCTGGTGAATGTACGATACTAATTGAAGCATTTAATGAAAGATTCAAGCACGTGAAAGTAAGCAAATTGAATTAAACATCTTTGCTACACCGTTCAATGTGGAACCAACTGATGTGCCTGATAACTTCCAACACGAAATCAGTCAGCTGCAAACTAATGTTGAGCTGAAACCTAGATACAACTATCTCCCACTGCTTGAGTTCTGTTCTATTCTACGTTACATACGCAATGATGAATTTCCCATTTTGAAGAGAAAAGCATTGAAATATGCATCTGTATTTGGAACAACTTACTGTTGCTGTTCTTTTCTAAACTTGCGATCGTAAAGAATCAACTGCGTTCCAGATTGACTGACGTAAATCTGGAAAATCTGTTGCGAGTAGCCACATCATCAATATCAGCTAATATCACACGACTCACAATCAGCAAAGAATGGCAGTTCCAGCCATCACATTAGGATGAGTTAATTATGTTTAAAAATGGATATATTTGATGTTTGGTTATTTTTTATTTGTTTATTTATAATATATACTATATTTTTTGTTGTTGTTAAACAATAAAAACTAAAAAAACTATTATTATTATTTGTCTCGCCCGCGAATAATGTTATAAAATTCGAAATGGCCCTTGGCAGAAAATAGGTTCCCCACCCCTGCATTAGATATTGGAGAATGTCGTGGCCAATCTAATGATAATGGGTCCAATATGCCTAGCATCTATAAAGGAGTCCAACTTTTATAGAATAAGCCCCACTTTTATTTGTTGCTATAGAAAAGGCTAACGGTTTCTAGCTCTTGCAACAGATCAATGCGCATGATTTGCAGGATGCCTTTCCTAATATTTGTATTAGGCAAATTTACTCTACGTTTCCTTCTACATCCGCAAGCTGTAAGCGAAACTAGCAAAGTAAAACTTATTAAAAAATATTTGCGATCCACAATGAGCCAGGAAGTTTTATCGAGTCTCGCAATCTTATATGCATAATGCATATTAATGCATTAGCGATAGAAAATCGAATCGCACATGAGATAAATTATGACAAGGCCATAGATTTGTTTGTAGAACAAAAGGCCCGAAGAGTAAAATTGTAATTTCAATTTGCAATACAGTAACATACTTAATTGATTTTTATTTTTAATCTTACGTTTAATTTCAGACCCTATCCTGTGCTATCCTAAATAATATATATATATATATATATATATATATATATATATATATATATATATATATATATATATATATATATATATATATATATATATATATATATATATATATATATATATATATGTCCTACACGTCCATGTACGTACGTACATTTATAAATAAATAGGCTTAAGACAGAATGAGCAACGCTAGATAGGTTTTTGTGGCGTTTTTTTCCGGGAGGCCTATGTCCATCAGTAGGCGTCTGATGGCTGAAATGATGATGAAAACAGTAAAAATATAGGCGGGCGAGGGCGGCATTTTTCAGTTTCTGCCCAGCCACGAAAAAATTGAAGATCCGGGGCTGACTGTCGGTAGGTGAATTTTCTGTTAGTTGTTAATTAATGGGTGCGATGAAAAATAGTAATTCATTGGTTGCATTATTTTTTTTTGTGGGATTTATTCTTTTTTTCTCTCTCTTAATTTGAACCTCGGTATTGGAATGTTGGATTAATTGTTTGTTTAACTGTGAATGTAGATCACTTTCCTTTTTTGTTAAAACGAATGGATTTCATTATTTATGTCAATAAAAGGATATTACTACTATTAATGTTTCCTTCAGAATTTTAATATCTAACTACAAGTTTTCATATTGCTTTTAGGTCGATGAGTGTAGGTTTGAAAAGCGAAAGTTTTTTATATCTTGACCGGAAATTGACTCTTTGTTTTAAAACAAAACTAAGCAATTTACGGAAACCATCCCAATATCAAGAACTTACTTAAAATCTCATGTTCAAAATATCTGCCTGTGTTAATTTATGTGTATATTTGTTATTCATTAATGGACTTGTAACTTGCATTATTTGTTTATATTTTGAGATCTTTGTAGGCGTGAATCAACGTTGCATCTATGATGAACATTGTATAGAAGGAGCTTTCTGCATGAACCAAGCAGTTTGCAAATGCAAGGATAACAGTCCATTTGAATCGGAAGATGGATTATTATGTGCAGGTATATATGAATAAATAAGACATATAATAAAATATAAAAAATGGTTTATTTTGTTTTATAGGTGCGGCTGTAACAGAACTATCTATTTATTGTTTGCATTTCATGGTATCGTATTTGTTTTATGATTTAATAAAAAAAATTGTATTGATATGAACCTGTAAATTGTAAATAATGTAAAGAATTTCGACATAAGTATATATGGCAGTTTATCTATATTGACAAATTAAATATAAAATAAATAAGAAATTTCTCTTCCAATTTCTGTCACATATACTAAATAATAATTATAATATTTTCTTTGTAAAACAAAATGCAAAAATAAACTATTTAGTTGTTTTTGTGACGGCAATCTATATAATTTAATAATAAAAATCTATCTATAATTATAAAATTGACAATGGTAATAAAAACATATAACATGTTTAGTTTTCCTTTCAGCTCAAGTAACAATTTTTGGTGGAATACAATAACCGTACTATAGTCCATTTTTTAAGAATGCAGTACAGGGAAGATAGGCCTTATTTGACCTTTTTCTCTGATTGGCATAAATCGAGGAGAAGTTCACACCGACGATATTTACTTCTCCATCTTTCGCTTTTCACATACATTTGCAGTCACTAGCGTAGAATTTGGTGATATGTAATTAAATGAATATAATACTACGAATAATTTCTAAATATAATAGAACATTAAATTATACTACGGCTAATAAGTACTATATTATACAATAATGTTTTATATAAAATTTAATATTCAATTTTAAATTTAAACATAAAAAAAATAATTAACACAAGTATATTTTTTTCGTACGCCAATATGAGTTGAGCTGTTAGTTGTGAATGGCTGCCGTGTCAATTCCCATTTATTATCATCTGATCTGTTTGTGTATCATTTAGATTTTTTGCATTTTTCTCCATTTATTTGTTTGTATTGTATTACTTTTGTTGCCATTTGGTGTATTTAATCTGTTTTTTTCTTTTATATTCAAGTAACTAGATTTAACATTTGTCATAGTGCAAATCAGGTTTCTAGTTACTGCATTATTAAAAAAATGGACTATAGAAATATTATATAATAATATAATATTATATAATATGTAATATTATTACATATACTAAAAGAGTAGCGTAGCGTACGCCTTTTAGCTGGGGGCGACAAAAATACGTTAAATCCGGTGGTTTGGAGAATGAGAATGGAGAATGAAAAGTTTTGAGTGCTTTTTGAAAGAAATTTTGCTGGACAAAAGTAGTAAAATGTTTCCAAAACTCCAGAGAATTGACTAATGTCTGGGACATAGTGATTCCGCCTCAGGCGGCGGGGGTGCGTCGCGAAAATAAAATTATAGGTTTTGGGCCGCTGCTCAGCCGTATTTGGACCGATCGCGAAGTAAGTAGTAACATCGTGAGCGCCGATTTTTTATCTTTTCGCACATAACTGTCACCTCGAATTTTCGAGCCTTTGGCCTTTGAAACTTTGGAGATAATTGCGAAACACCGAAAATAAAATCAGAAAAAACGACGATCATCTTTAACGTCCTATTACGAGCCAACCGCTAAACGGAGCGGCTTCCGGTTTGCGGATACGATTTCGCAGGTTCTTCCTCTTTGGGTCTTCGAATATTTGCAAATATTGCCGTGAGGTAGATGTTTTTGCAAAACTGGACATTTGCGGCTGCCGAACCGAAAGTAGGTGAAATTTTGCATTTATTCTTCACCGTTCGATGATGGTCGACGGTATCTTGCGTGCGGTATGCCAATTTGCTGATTCGCCGAAACCACGAGATCTCCACGGCCGATAAAAGGTAACCGGTAAGAGGTATTTGTTGTATTTTGTGTCCTGTGTAGGTGTTTTTGTTTTTGATGATTGGCAGCACTGAGCGGCCGGCTTAAGGGTATCGATTTTTGCATGCGCGTAGCGGCAAGTCGAGTAACGGTTTTTCTTTTGTATACACGATAAGTTTTTAAGGTTAAGTTTTATTTAAAATGAGATGTCATGGTTTGAAACAAATTAATAATAGAATTGAAAGTAGGAGATTACCACTACGATATCTTCAAATCTGTCAGTAGCTACAATTACACGGAAATCTTCGTTGGTGTGCCAAATAGTAACAGAAGATTTCCGTGTAATTGTAGCTACTGACAGATTTGAAGATATCGTAGTGGTAATCTCCTACTTTCAATTCTGTTAAGTTTTATTTTCAATAAAGTTTTTGTTAAATTATTCAAATTGTATTCTACATACTCCGAAATATTAAAAACATAACAGGTTATAGTCCCAGAGTGTTTCCAAGGAGGAAGAGTAAATTTGAAAAGTATTTTCGAACTAAAGGAAAATAACTTAGACCTAAAGTTTTGACTAGATTAGACTGGACCAAAATGGATCTAATGAAAATTCAAATAACCCATCTGGAAGGAAAGGCAAATTGGCTGAATTGGAAAGGTAGAGTATGTATAATACTCAGAGGTGTCCCTAAAGCATTGGACATTTTGGAGGGGAAATTAGTTAAGCCCACCTTACAAGAAGGAGCCACTGCCGCCCAGATAAATTTGTATGAAATTGAATTAAGTGAATTTACCAAGGCGGATTGTAATGCAATGATAATTATCACAAGCAATATGACTGAGGAAACATATGAAAAAGTTCGAAGTCTCACCAGTGCCAGTGAAATGTGGATTGAACTACACAGGTTGTTCGATTGCATTAATGAGGATAAGGCCTATGATTTATGCATGAAACTGTTTAATTATAAAATGAGTGTAGGACATGATGTGATGTCTCATGTGACCAAATTGAAAAATATCTGGAAGGAATTAAAGACAGAACTAGAGAAGAAAGAAAACTCCGATCTATTGTTTATGTGCCAAGTAATTGGAACTCTTCCAGAAGAATATTTTTCATTTTTATCTAGTTGGAGAATGCTTAACAAAAAGGAGAGAACCATAGAAAACCTGACTGCTCAACTTTGTGCTTTTGAGAGAGCTCTACAGTCTAAAAATGATCAGGTAACTACTCAGGAGACTCTTTTTGTGAAGACTCACAAGTCTGAAGAAAAAGATGGAAAAGCAAAGTTTAAGAAACCTTTTAATAATAATAATAGTGTCATTATTGTAAAAATAAGGGGCATTTCATTAAACAGTGTAGAAAATGGATAAGTGATGGAAGACCACCAAAGAAAACAACGAATGTAAGTAAAGTGTAACCTTCAGAAGCACTTCATTTAGAAGAAGTTATGGCAACAGGACCTACTAACTGCAATGACTGGTTTTTTGATAATGGAGCAACTAGACACACAACATTCCAGAAGGAATTCTTTAACAAATATGAAGAATTCACAAGCCTTCAAGGAGTGAAAGCAGCAAATGGGAACATAATGAAAGCATATGGCAAGGGATAAGTGGTTCTAAATACAGTTGTAAATAGTAAGATCAAGTCAGTTGACCTTAATGATGTGTGGTATGTGCCTGGTTAAAAGAAACTTGTTCAGTGTTCCAGCAGCACACGATAAGGCTCCAAACAGTAAATTTATATCTAATGGTAACACAGCTAAATTTAGTGTAAAAGAAAAAGTGTGTGTAATTGGGATAAGACAAAAGAATGGGGGTCTATACAAGTTGGGGCTAAACCATCAACTCCAAAAGTGGCTGAAATAAATGTTGTCGAGAGTGACAACATCCTTCAAGTTTACCATGAGAGGTTTGGACACCAAAACAAGAGACATGTAAGGAAATTAATGGAAAGTGAATTAAACTTAAAAACTGATTAGATAGTGAACTGTGTGAAGGTTGTATCTATTGTAAGCAACATAGATTAAAGTTTGGTATCAGGAAAAAGGCAACTAAACCAGGAGAACTTATTCATGCAGATGTTTGTGGTCCATTCTGTTTTTCAATGTCTAAATTTAAATATTATGTAGTGTTCAAAGATGACTTTAGTAAGTTTAGGATGATGTACTTCTTGAGACACAAGTCAGAAGTAGTAGATAAATTTAAATTAATGCTGAGTGTTTCAAAAACAATGGGACATTCGATAGTTGAGGTTCTTAGTGACAATGGTTGTGGGTTTGATAACAATGTAATCAAAAAGTATTTAGATGAAAATGGTATTCGACAACGGTTGACCATGCCCTATACACCACAACAGAATGGATGCAGTGAGAGGGAAAATAGAACTTTAGTGGAAGTTGCTAGGACCCTAAGACTGGCTCATGAAGAACTGCCACAAGTGTTATGGGCAGAATTAATCAACACAGCAGCTTACATCCTAAACCGAACTGGACCAACAATGATAGAAGGAAAAACGCCATATGAACTTTGGTTTGGTAAGAAACCCAGATTAACTCATTTGAGAGTAATAGGTTGTCCAGCATATGTCCATATTCCAAAGCAGAAAAGGAAAAAGATGGACCCCAAAGCAATCAAAGGGACGCTAGTTGGCTACGATGGAGATGAGGGATACAGGATTTGGATAAGAAGTCAAAATCAAATTCTCCGTTCTCAGGATGTGATATTCAATGTGTCCAGAATCAAGTGAAAATTAATATAATCAGCTCCATTGTGTCGAAGACAATGATATTTTAGACGAAGAAAGTGACAGTAATACTAATGAAGTGGAGCAGGATACAGAAGAGGTAATGGGACTCCGAGACAGGTCAAAACTGAAGAACCCAGACAGGTTTAAAGACTATGTCATGTTTGTAGAACACAATGGAGATGAGCCAATGACGTACCAGGAAGCCATCAGCAGCACTGAAAAGAATAACTGGCAAGAGGCAATGAAAACAGAAATGAAAGCCCTTGAAGAAAACGACACGTGGCAACTTCAACTACTACCACAATTAAAGAAATTACTTAAGTCCATGTGAGTCTACAAGGTAAAGACGCATGCAGAAGGTTCTATAGATAAATACAAGGCTAGGTTGGTCATCAAGGGATGTGCACAAAGGAAAGGCACCGATAAACGTTTTGGGAGTTTCCTGAGAGACAAAGAATTTATATAGACTGAAGCCGATCCCTGTCTGTATGTCAGAAACAGTACAAGTGGAAAATTAATAGTGGCTCTATATGTAGATGATGGACTGCTAGCAGCCAGTAGTGAAACAGACTTACTAAAGTTTGAACAAGAACGCAGGTCAGAGCTCAAGATTACCTCAAAGCCAGCAGACTATTTCCTAGGGATTGAAATCAATCAACGAGTAGATGGAAGCATAAAAGTGACACAAAGTAGTTATGCAGCAAGGGTGTTGGAACGATTCGGAATGGCCGAATGCAGAGCAGCAAAAACTCCAATAGTCAAAGCAGGGAAAGTAGATGATGTTTCGGCAAAATCTAATAAAAACTAACCATATAAATCTGTAGTTGGTGCTTTGATGTATCTGATGACTGGAACAAGGCCAGACTTAGCTTACGCAGTTGGCATTGCATCAAGAAGCCTGGAGAATCCTAGTGATGTGGACATTGTTGCAGTAAAGAGAATATTGAGATATATTAAAGGCCCACTGGACTATGGGATCACCTATAAGGCAACAGGCAATTCAGACCAGCTGATTGCATACAGTGATGCAGACCATGGGGGAGGCAACCGGACAATCCACAACAGGAGTTATCTGCATTTTTTCAGGGGGAGCAGTAAATTGGTTCAGTCAAAGACAAACTTCAGTAGCCATATCCACAACAGAAGCTGAAGTAGTTGCAGCAAGCGAGGCAACAAGAGAAGTTGTCTGGTTGCAGTGTCTATTACGAAGTATTGCAAATAACAACAAAATTCCTGAGTTGCGAGTTGACAATGAAGCAGCAATCAAGTTAGCTCAAAACCCAGAGCTACACAAGAGGACCAAGCATATCCATATAAGGCACTTCTTTGTAAGAGAAAAGGTGTGTGATGGTGAAATAACTGTGGCCAAGGTAGACAGCGAAGATCAGCTAGCAGATGGACTCACGAAGGCTCTACATGGACCCAGATTGAAAAGACTATTTAATGATGTGGGTGTGAATGAACAATAAACACCTACTTGAACAAGGGAAGGTGTTGTATTTTGTGTCCTGTGTAGGTGTTTTTGTTTTTGATGGTTGGCAGCACTGAGCGGCCGGCTTAAGAGTATCGATTATTGCATGCGGGTAGCGGCAAGTCGAGTAACGGTTTTTCTTTTGTATACACGATAAGTTTTTAAGGTTAAGTTTTATTTTCAATAAAGTTTTTGTTAAATTATTCAAATTGTATTCCACATACTCCGAAATATTAAAAACACAACAGTAATGTCATGCGGATTGCCGCATTCAAGATCTACAAAAGTAAAAATGACAAAACTTCCTGTCCTTCAATAGCAGGTCGAGAATAGGACACCGGACCGTGTCATTAAAAGCTGCAAAAAGTTCGCAACTGGCAAAGTTAGTGGAAAAAGCAGGCAATTCGCATTTTGCGTCCAAGCTGGGAGATGGTTGCGAAGTTTACAGAATTTTTTGCTGTATATTCTTACGCCCGCAATTGTCGATATTCCGAAACCAAGTTTACACGTTTCGCTACTGTGATGCGCCCCCCGGAGCCCTGAGAATCGTCAGCCATTTCTGGCGGGTCATACTTCACGCGTTTTTTCAACTTTAGCAACTTTTACAGCCGCAATTCGCAAATTCCAACTCTTTTCTGCAAGGATTGTAAATTTCACTTCCTCGCCGGCTACACTGCACCTCTTGTGAATTTTCCAAAATTCCTCAAATTTCAGGTTCGTCAAAATCGGAATTTTCTTACCATGACATTTACGATACAACGAAAAACACTATACTAACGAAAAGTTTCACCTGCGGCTCATGTCGCAAGACGGTTCGAATTTTTTCAACATTTTCTGTACCGAGAATTCACCAAGAAAACTGGGGCCACTGGCAGGGCTACGCAAAAACAAACGTCAGCCCCATCGTCAGTCAGTTGAAACCAACTACGACCGCGGAAAATGGAGTTTTTGACCAATTCTGATCGGGAACAGTAATTGATAAAACAGTCGTTCGTCGGTAATTTTGTTAAATTTCATGATTTGGGCGTTAGCCGTCTCGATTACACAAGTGAATTACACCGTGCTTCCCTTATAGACATGTGTAAATTGAGTATCTACGCACAAACCCAGTTCGATTTGCGGAAACGTGGAGCGTAAACCAAAATCAAAGAAGGGGTTAAAAAAAATCTCATTGACGGCCACCCATATTCAATAAAAAGTCATTGCCTTAATACATTTTATTTTGCTTTATAATTTTTTATTATATTGAAATTTTCGTATCTGCGTATCTGGATTCACTAAAAAATTGTCTTAATGGGTTGTAAAAATTGTACACATTTGTAGTGAAAGGATCAGACGATGAAATAAACACTGTGTCCATTGTGCAAAATATTTTATCAATTGGTGGCAGCAGCCCAAAGTCAAAGCGAAATTGATGACAATAAATTCAAAGAACTACTGCTTGAAAATTAAAGAGATTGAAAATTAATATTGAAATTAATATTTTGGTACCTTATCCAAAAATCCTGTGTCAGATTTTTTTTAATAAAGGAGTTCATATTTAAAATTTTTAAATATTCATTCTGTCCAACAACAAAATACTCGAGATACTACATACTATTTCACCCTTACATCTATTCTAACTACACTTTCAATAGTTTCACCCTTCTCAACTTTTAGACCCTTGTCATCTATTCCATCCGCGAGTACTAGTAATCTATTAAAATAGTAGGTAATCGTAGATAATCTGAGAAAACCAATAAATGCCAGAAAACTAGCGAAGAGATTTAAAAGAATAGTCTTTTAGGTCTACCTGTGTAATCAATCGTCATCTTTATGGTATATGTTAAAGCATAGGTGTTCAAACCAACTAAACGTATAAACACAAGAAAAAGCAACAATTTTCATGTATTTTTTAATTTATTTATTTCAACGGCATAAGCCAAGATCCTAACATCCTAATTAGAAAGCACTATAGAAACGAAATTGCATCAGTTAAAATCTATCCTGGAGCCGATACGTCGTCAGACCATAATGCGACTGTGGGCGTTGCAAAGTTTAAACTTAAGAAACAATGTACAAAAAGAATACCTCAAAGAATCTCGATAGTAAAACTTAGAGATGAAGGAAATAAAAGAACAAACTAAAGAAGGTGTAAACGCGGGTATCCAGCAAATATCTAGGGAAACATCCCAACTAGATAGCGTCAATAGAAAATGGGTAACCATAAAAGGGGCCCTAGTGGAAAGAAAGAAGTTTTATCAAGATCTCACAAATTAATCCCACAAAACCAATGGTTGTCGAAAGAAATATTACATTCAATTTTTACAACTTATGGAAGAAAGGCGGAAAAGCAAAAGCGTTTACACAAAATACATGGAATTTATAGATATATCAATAAAATGATCCGAGAGGCGACAAATGCAAAGAAATTGAAAGCCTCCAAAAACGATATGACAATTTTAATCTTCAGAAAAAATAAAAGAACTAACGGGAATTAAGAGAAACATTGCACCCTCAATCAAAAAAAGTAAGGGAGGGAAATTATTGCGAACCACGCACAAAAGATGGAAAGAACACCTGGAAGAACTCTTCAAGGATACCAGAAGCCCCCTAAGTAACACACAACAAGATATAACTAGAACCACATTAACTAAGGAGATAGTGTAATACGCCATCAAGAGCATGAAAGGCGGTAAAGCGGTTGGCCCAGATGAAGTACCAATTGAACTGTTAACAGTCGTGAAAAACGAAGAAATTGATGTTATTACGAACCTGTACAAGAACATATATGAAAGAGGAATACTGCCAAGTGGCTAAGGTCAACATTTATCACGATACCAAAGAAACCAAAGGTCAGACAATGTAGCGACTACCGAACTATAAGCCTCATGAGTCATGCTTTAAAGGTTTCTAAATATAATACACAAAACACTATTTAACAAATTGGAAGAAGGTATTAGCAAGGTATTAGAAGGTATTAGCAAGATATACGCAGTTCAAATTCAGGAATACTATGGGCACTAGCGAAGCGCTATTTACGTATTGACACAAAAGTTTATGGATGTGAACGGAGGTGCTTGGTTCATAGACTATGAGAAAGCTATCGACGAGGTCCAGCATGACCATTCGTAACACTACTGAAAACCAAAAACATCGACACCGCGGATATACGAATAATTAAAAATCTGTATTGCAATCAATCAGCACAGGTGAGAGCAGATGGTGATTTCACATCAATGTCCAGAGAGGCTTTAGGCAGGGGTGCATTTTGTCTCCGATACTATTTGTACTCAGAGGCAATGTTCCAGGAAGCAATCGCTGAAGAAGAGCAAGCAGGGCTGGTTGTAAACGGACGACCGATCAATAAAATAAGATACGCGGATACACGGTGATACTGGCAGATAATATATAAGAGTTGCAAAGAATGGTAGAAAGAACGAATGTCGTTAGCTGGAAATACGGGTTGAAAATGAATCTTAAAAAATACCAAACATATGATCAATTCAAAAGCAGCAACAACTAATGCTAACCTAATCATCGACAATATACGCATCGGGAAGATAACCAAATACAAGTGCCTTGGTACCTGGATAACAAACGACAACGTTCGGACAATAGAAATCAAATATAGAATAGAACTAGCCGGAGCAGGCCTTATTAAAATGAGAGACCTTTTTAGTAATCGTGATCTAAAGCTGGAACTTCGAATTGGAATGATGCGGTGCTACGCGTATCTCATATGAATGTGCGGCGTGGAACCTCGCACTAATTCAGCAGCTTATAAATAACCTCCAAGCTTTCAAAATGTGGGTGTATAGAGGAATCCAAAAAATATCATGGACCGACAAAATTACGAATGTGGAGGAATTACGAAGGTTGGAAAATGAGCTAGAAATCATAGAAATAATTAAATGTAAGAAACTAGAGTATCCGAAACATACTATGAGAGAAGAAAGATATGAAATACTACAGCTTATAATGCAGGGGAAAATTGCAGGAAGTAGAAGTGCGGGAAGACGCCGGATATCCTGGTTAAAAAATCTTAGAGATTGGTTCCGGTGTACTCAAAAGAACTGTTTAGAGGGCAGCGTCAAAAGTGAAGATTGCCTTGTTGGTAGCTAACCTATGAGAAGCAAACGGCACATGAAGAAGAAGAAGCCAATGAAGAAGGAAGCCGTAAATGTTTATACATAGTTTATTCTTAAGTGGGAAGGAAATATTTTCAAATGCTTGTAAATGTGTGAATGAGAAAAGCATACAAAATAAAGCTTTTTTAATATACTTGTGGCTAGGCTAAAACCTACATGACTTCTTTAATTTTTATTTTATAATGAAAAAAAAATTTGACACTTCACGTCACTTTTTTAAATATCGAGGTCTTGATTGTGTTCATATTTTTTGTTTGTTTTTTTTTAATGTATCCTAGCGATATTGAATATTTGCGTGCGTTACCTAGGTTATGTGGAAAGACAATGCGAAGTGGCATTTCTCGTATTAATAAACGTACGCCAGGAAGTACTCGCACGCATGAGTAATAAAATAGTATATTTTGTAACTAGGGCGGAAAGTTGTCAATTTTACCCGAGAGCGAAATTGGGCGCACGAACCAAGTGAGTGCGCACATTCGCTCGAGAGGGCAATTGACAATACCGCCCGTGTTACAAACAATATTTTTTATTACTCATGCGAGGAAATGTATCTTACAAGTTACAGAGACCATTACTAGGCAGTGTACAGAGGCCATTAAAAAAATGGTACAAAAAATGAAGAATTTGCTTTTTCAATTGTCTCCGGTGGTGGGGATTCGTCATAAAAACTCTCCTCAGTCTCCGGCATCACCATAGAATTCACACTCATTTTAAAACGTTTCTTTAATTATTATTATAATTTTGTAATGAAATAAATTTGTGACACTTCACATCACTTTTTTAAAATCGAGGTCTTGATTGTTTTTATTTTATTTTTATTTATTTGTTTCTTTTAATGTAACCTAGCGATATTGAATATGTGAGTGCGTTACCCGGGTTATGTGGAAAGACAAAGCGAAGTGGCATTTCTCGTATTAAAAAACGTGCGTCAGGAAGTACTTCGCGCGCATGAGTAATAAAAATACTATTCACTGTTATTAATTCATATTTTTCATAACCTAAACTTAACCTAAAATATTATATTTATTTTAGAAAGATTATTTATTTTCTTAAATAATAAATAACATTTTGTATATAGGAATACTGTTGTCAGAAAAATATATTAACTTTTATATTATGGTCTAATAGTTTGTCAATTAAATATGTAAAGGATTCAATTATTGTTAAATTACAAAAAATATCAATACAACAAAGAGCAATCCTAAACTCTGCAGTTTTTTCCTATTGGCAAAATTATATGCACAAGTTTTTGGATCAGTATTTGGCGCACATGTACAAACCTTCCTCACGCATTCAATCAACCCTTCTTGGTCCGGCATAATTACACATTGCCGTGTATTATCGCAAAGCTGACCAAGAAATCTATCAGAAAAACATCTATTTCCGTTTTTGTGGAACCCATAATCGCATTTACAAATACCTGCATCACAGGTACTTTCTGGAAATATTTGCGTGCATTGACTCACTTGCTCACACGCATCGCCAAGTTTTGTAACAGCTGGAAATACAATGTTTTAAATTGGTGGCGGTATTTATATTGATTTTTCGTACCTGGAATGCAGGTGGTTTCATCGTTAGATAGGACGTAGCCAACGCGACATTTGCATACGCTGTTACAAAGAGCGTTTAAATGTATACAAGAATCATCTGTGTTGCAGTTTTCACCTAATTTTGCAATTTTAACACAGTGTCCATTAATATAATGTTCGTTGAGGCCACAGGTGCAGTATCCGTTGTTGCAATACGTTGTATCACCATTATCCATTAAACAATTTAAATTATCCACACACGTTTCATTTATACCTAACATGAGTTAAATTTCAAAGATAAATTGAAAAAATATGGCAAATGATTTCCATACTTACGTGATATTTTATAACAGGCTTTTTTTTCTAAACTGTAGTAAGAGTTTGGTAAACACTCACAAAAGAACTTTTCATTGCATTGAGAGTCGACTCCCAACGATAATTCACATTGTTGATCAACCAAACATTTTTCTCCAAATCCAGCAGCTAAGATATTTAAAATTAAATTAAAAGAAATATTACTAAAATAAATAGTATTTACCTTGTACACAGGTATAGTTGGATTTATCGATAACAATGAAGTAATCCTCATTACATTTACATTGCCCGTTTTTTCCATGATCGTTTTCAAAACAAAAACTGTTTTCTTTACAATCTGAATCATTTATACATGATTGACTAGAGAGCACTGTAATATTAAGAATTGCAACATAGATATTTCTTTTATCCAATCATCAAAGAAATTATACATACTACGACTTTTTTGTTGGGAATTCACTTTATTTAAAAATATAACTAATAAGAAATATATTAATTTCATTACAATTTTCTATATACACATAAATACTATTTACAAGCACAATTTTCGGTCAGCTTATTTCCAATGCGCCTACACGTTATCATAATTCAATGCAAACTAAAGGTACTGCTCAAATGTATAATGTTCAAATAATGTTATCAGTCGCTTTTGTATCGAGCGGATAACTAAGAAATAATTAAAACTTAATTCAGTACATTGTTAGAATTAAGAGGGTTATTAGGACTAGAGATACGTAATGGCTCTTTTGTAGACTTTGGGCCCCTAAAAAGGAAAGAATAACATTAATTAATTTTGGAAATGGCGAAAAAGTAAAAATATAGTTAGATAAGAATAGAAATTTCGTTATCACTCGTTTTATCTCTCATTTTCAAATTCTAGCTTTATCTTTATGTATTAATTTAGAATGTTTGTGCATTGTGAAATATCTATTCATATTTTAAACAAAATAAAATTAAAAATTTTAAGTAACCCCCAGACACAAAAAACCTCTAAAAGTAAAAAAGTTAAATTTCTCTCCTGTCCTTTTAACTGTATTAAGAGAACTTATTAATATTTTGATGATGAACGTCGCCGCGTCGGGGGACCGCTATGTGAAGTAGTATAATTGGTTATAGCTACATGGGTATAACGAATAGAAAATACCTACTAGTTTCAAATTGTACGTATGAACTTGATGTCTAGACTTAGATCAATCTATCTTACACGGTCTTTTTTATAATATCGCTTTATTGTTAATAAGAAATACATAATTTCTGTGAACAAAGCACATGCAAAATAAATTATAACTAAAACAAAACATGCAGGCTAGTTTGAGAGTGAGGCTAGCTGAGACTAATATGCGTGTGTGCGGTTCAAAAACAAAAACTAGCGATCACCGAAGAATTCTGCAGTAGTGTAGTCATAGTAGGATCATTCTAGAAAATACGACTTGATAGCGGAACGAAATTTGAAGTTATTGGCGATAGATTTTAGTTGGATAGGTGATAGGTAAAAATGATTTTTTTGAACATTTTTTTTGCGTTGTAGAAGATGGATTTTTTTTTTCAGTTCTGATCTAGGTAAGGGTAGATAAATATTCTGATCCAAGTTCCTAGTACTGTGTTTGTGTCGTAGTCTCTCCGGAAAAGCACGCATGTGTTTATACATTAATCCAAACATATAGCGAGTAGCTCTCTTTTGTAACTTGAAGATAGAGTCAAGTTGGAGATGGTTATAATGTCCCAACAACGGTAAGCCATATCGAAGATGAGATTCGAAAAAAGCGAAATAAGAAGATCTGAATGTTTGGAGATTTAGCTCACTGGAAATAGAGCTAATTGCAAAACCAGCAGAAGGCAGCTTATTGGTTAAGAGCTCCACATGCGACGACAATTTGAGTGATTTGTCGATGATGAGGCCCAGAAATCTTACAGAGTCAACAGAATTAATAACGTTGTTGTCAAGTGTAAGAGGTGGGAGTGGATCTTGATAAGATAGAATTACAGTTTTCTTGGGAACTAATTTTAAACAATTAGAATCGTACTATGACTTAATACACGCAAGCTCATTAGATATAGTAGAGTGGAGGAGCGGCAGGTTAGGTTTGGATCATGTGACACTAGTATCATCAGCAATGAGACAAATTTTTCCGCTGAAATTTAGATTATTATGTTGATGAATGCTAGGAAGAGTATTGGACCTATAATTGAACCTTGAGGGACACCAATATCCACTGCTCTGCAGGAGGCAGAGTAGTCATTTACCCTGGCGAGCTGCCTTCTATTGCCAAGATAGGATTTGAACCATTTTTTTTTAGTAAATTTCACAATTTCACAAAAAATTTATCACATTTTCACAAAAAAAATGTTGCTTTGAAAAGCTTTTTTTCGCAAGTGACTCCACTAAAACGGAAGGACAGAGGGACCGCCAACGATGGCATTACTGCCTCTGCCCACCCTTCGAGTCTTCCCGCAACGGGCATTTACATGAAAGTACAAGATGCTATGCAAAAGCATTTACAATTTACAATAACAATAACAACAAAAATAAAACAAAACAAAAAAATAAAAACCCTACCGCCCTTGTTCCCACCCAGGCAACTCCTTAGCCCACATGACTGTAGTCGTGAATCGGCTTAAGCCCACACCCCCCGCCTCACATCACCAGCGAGGCCACCCGCCACGGCTTCGACCGTGACTTCCCCTTCCAGGCCGACGCCAGGGCCTGTCCCTCCCTCCCAACGCGGACACGCCACGATAGTGTGCTCCGCGACGTCGCGCACGCGTACTCTCCACAGGATGTGCACCTGTCGTCTGAGGTTTTCCAGGGGTGTTCCTGGCGTCCAGCCCTCACCCCATCCACCGAATTAAATCAGGAATGTGGTGATGAGTCCACGCGCCGTTTCCGCCGCGTGAACACCTCTCCTACCAGCAGGCAACTAGTTGCTCCCGAGCAACTCTCCTTGCCTCCCCGCGGTTCCCACCAGATATTCTTGCGTCCCTCACCGACACGCGCTCCATAACAAAGCTTGTTGTTAAGATTGTGGTAGGTACCACTAAGAACAGGTAGCAGAAATGAGCAACGAAGGAGCTCCACCAGGACCATCATGTTGAGACTCCTTCAACTCAACCTCAATAGGTGTCAGGCTGCCCACGACCTCCTGGCGCAGGATATGAGGACCAAAGGAATGGACGTAGCCATAATCAATGAGTGCTACAGAGGGACGAAGCAGCGGGGTGACGTGTGGCGTTCCGACACCACCGGTCTCGCTGCGCTCTGGGCCTACGCAAAAACGCCCTTCAGCGCTACTCCCTTTACGCGCGGGGCTGGCTATGTCCAGAAATTTGTGGGGTGCACATCTTCAGCTGTTACTTCTCACCCAATGAGCCTCTTAAGCTCTTTGAGGATGCACTCACTGGCTTGGTGAAAGAGGCCCGCTCGCTGAGCCCACTTGTAATCGCCGGTGACTTTAACGCCTGGGCGACAGAGTGGGGGTCCAAAACCACCAACCTTCGATGGAGAGCCATTATGGATGCGCTTGCGGCGCTCGACGTGGTGCTTGCCAACGAGGGAAAGGTCCCAACGTTTACTGGGAAGGGTCCGGGGTCCATCGTGGACCTTACTTTTGTCTCCCCCACTCTATACAATGGGGGCGGAAACTGGAGAGCGGGACCACTGCTAGCGACCATCGGGCGATCTTTTTCGAAGTGCGCCCCCTCAAGAGGCTTACCAAAAGAGGCGAACACAGGCTCGATGATACCTCCCCCACCAGCACCGAAAGCGCCATAGAATGCGCCAGCCAGGCGATAAATTGGGTCACCAGAGCGTGCGATGCCTCCATGCGTACCAGCAAGCCGTGTGCGAGGGGCCTACCCGTGTACTGGTGGAGCGACACCATTGCAGAACTGCGGAAACGATGCCTATCACTCCGACGCCAATACACCAGGGCAAAAAAGAGAGCTCCGGATGCCGCCGAAGAGCTCCGACTCCAATACGCCTCTGCCAGGCTGTCCATGCGCAAGAAAATTAGCGAGAGGAAGCGCACTTGCTGGAGGGAACTTTGCGAAGAACTGGACGCTGACCCATGGGGAAAGCCTACAAGATTGCCGCAAAGAAAATGGTGAGGAACCAGCCTAAGATGAATGAGGCCGAGGTAGAGTCCATCGTCAAGCATCTCTTGCCGGAATTGGGTCAATGAAGACAAACATACGGGAGAATGTCGACCTGCGGGACATCCCCCCGCTCACACGGACGGGAGGACCGGCCTGGACGGGATCCCAAACCTGGCTTTGAGATCGGCCGTCAAAGCTGCCCCCGCGATCTTCGCTCTGGTGAAGATCGACAAGTGCCTACGCGAAGGTGTCTTCCCGAACATATGGAAAAGGCAACGCCTTGTCCTGATCCTAAAACCCGGGAAGCTCCCCGGAGAACCATCCTCGTATCGCCCACTGTGTATGCTTGACACGACGGGCAAGATCCTGGAGAAGATCGTCCAGGAGTGGATTCGCGACTGCGTGGATCACCAATTTACGGACAACCAGTACGGTTTCAGATCTGCGAGGTCGTCTACGGATGCGGTAGAAGAGATGAAGAGCTTGGTCACCAGCTACATTTGCGGACCACTTAGGAGGAGGAGACTTTGTCTCATGGTTGCACTGTTAAAAATGCTTTTAACTCCGCAAGATAGGACAAGATCTGTGAGGCCATCTGCCGGGACTTCAACGTCCCCCCGGGTACTTGATAAACATCATCATGAACTACCTCAGAGACAGAGTACTATTCGCGGAGATGGGACATGGTGACTTTCGTGAGTATCTCCACCGAATTGGGGCAGCAGTAACACCCGACTGCCCCAGTGCCCAGGGATCTCGGAGACAGCAGAACACTTCCTGCTGGAATGCCCCAGATTCCAGCAGGAGAGGCAGAGATGGGAGTGTATTTCGGCATGAATTTCTGCAGTTATGCGCACGCATAACTGCCGCTAGATACGGTGCGTCATTGATGCACTCGGAGGAACAATGAAATGCTGGCTGCGTAAACATCCTGAAGATACTACGCCTCCAGGAGGCGGATAGGCCCAGGAGAGCAGGGCTAAGAGGAAGGAATGAGTAAAAACAACAAACTCGACAAAAGTGAACGTCGTCAGGGCTCGGCATCACTCAAACTTTTACTGGATAAGAATCCGAACTGATTCGATGTTAAGATGCTATGTTTGATAAAGCAGGTAGTAAGGCAATTTGTCTGTAGTTGCAGCAGCTGTCCCTATTACCACCTTTATATCGAGGGATAATGATTGCTGTCTTGAGGCACTGGGGAAAAATAACCTTCTTGAAAGATTGGTTTCTTAAAGAGGGCCTTGTTTATTGCTTCAAGAGGAAGGTTTAGAAATACTTTATATATCGGTAGACCATCAGTTCTGCAGAAAGACATGCTTTTTATAGCTGTAATGACTTGTAACAGTTTCAGGTTGTCGACAGGACTTTAAAAGAAGCTGTTGGAATTTGAATTTGAGGCAGAGAGGAAGGAAAGAGGGTCTTAAAGATATATTAGTTAGGATAAATTTGGTCAGGTGAACGAGATTTATTTCTCATATCATTAACTATTGAGCAGGTTTCTCTAGTGACATTATCAGTAGTTGAGAGGCATTATTGAAAGTAAACTTTTTTAGCCAATTTAATGATTTTTAAGTGTATACCTTAGGAACGCATGTTTTTTTACGATGTTTTAATTCGCACTGTAATCCCAGGTTTATGACGCTTGGGCTTAATGGGTGTTAGGGGCAATTACTGATACATGAAACTTTCATGAAACAATCTGAGAAGTTAAGGTCTATTAAGGTATCTAAGTTCCTGAATATTTTGGATATGGTATTTTGGGCAATGGCTTTCTTTTATAGTTGGTGGTAAATCTTCTTATAAATTTTCATTAATATCTGACAATTCTAATTAATGATTTGGCTCAGGACAGTTCAGAAGCTGATGAAAATATCTTGCTAGTATTTCGCAATTCTCACTATTGCGATGTGTATCACATTATAATTTATAATCGAACATGAATTATTATGTAAAAACGTATTTTTGTAACATGTATAATTGCTCGACAAAGAAAACCTAACGATTTTACAACAAACAAAGAGATGCATAAATTCAGAAAGAAATTACAAAAGTTGTTTATTGTAGCAGTGTGTGCTCACATACCGATACAAATTTTGGTGTTGCCTTAAGAAAAAGAACAAATATGTACATAATTAGATTCATTCCTGAAGGAACTACAGTACGTACCCTGCATCTCAGCTAGCGATGGGCGATTCTTCTTTAAAAGATCGATTTTTTAATCGATATGATTTGAAGTCTAAAGAATAGATTCAGGAAAAATCGAAGTCTATAAGATCGATTTCTTACAAATCGATTTTTCTTGTTGAATAAGAAAAGACACAAACCCAAAAAAAAGAAAAAAGAAAGCGATCTTTTATAAATCTCCTCTTTATTGAATTTGTAAAAAATTTAATCCTAGATTGGCTCACTTTTTTATTATTTTTTGGTGAGTAGAATAACAATGTTCTCTTGGAGTCATACAGAAATAATGAAGATCCAGCTTTGGCTTTGACAAGACATTACACCTTAGGGATTTCCCTACCACCAGGATTGGTAACCTACATCGGGCCAACAGCGGCCCGAGAAAGTGCTTAATGCGGCCCGCGAAAATCTGTTTTAAAAGAATTACCCGGAGATCGTAGAACTCAATATAACTTTTAATTTTAGTATTGATTCTAGAGACAAATTCTTTAAACTATTCGAAAAAGTTAATATGTTTGATTTTCAGCATTTGCGGTATTTCAACGACTTTTGAGGATTTGTAAAATTGCTGACTTTCGTAAAGGGTCGAGGCTTGACGCAAACACGAATGCGCTTAAACACATGAATGCGCACGCTTGCATCGTAAGTACGTGCAGTTTTGATAGTTATTTGTGCTTGTGTTTATCTGCTTCTGCCTCAGTTTCTTACTGTTGCCAGTGACAGTCGTACGTATTAAAACACGTTGAATAGGAAGGCTTCATCTAGCAAGCAAAGAAAGGTAGATCAAGAAATACGCGTTTTTAATGAGAAACGGAACTTATTTAGTGATTTAGTTAGAGATTATTTCATGACCGAGAGAAATGGTAAACCAACTTTAATTTTTTTTTTGATGTAATAACTGTTAATAAGGAATATAATATTACTACAATAGAAATTAATTAGAATCACTACAATAGAAAGCACAGTAGTTGCTATGATACATTTCATGGCGAGGAAAGAAAATCAAAAATTGAAAATTTAAAGAAAATATTTAGTAAACAACAATTGCTACTTATGAAGTCCAATACAGATTCAAAAGATACTGTGAAAGCAGTTACTTAATTGCAGTAAAAATTGCAAAGAACTTAAAACCCTTTTCTGAAGGAGGATGTATAAAAGATTGCATATTAACTGCAGTAAAAGCATATAAAAATAAAAAGAAATTTGAAAATGTGAGTTTGTCGCGTCGAACAGTAACCAGACGAATTGATGAAATTTCAGCCAATATAAATGAATCCCTCCGGCAGAAAATCTCAAATGTTGATTAGTATCCTTGGCTTTTGATGAAAGTACTGATCTGACGATTTCTGCACTTACTCAGTTGCAAACAACAACTACAGGTGAGGACATTTTCAATAAGGTGGAGGAAGTTATGGACGTGTATAACACTGATGACGGACGTGTATAAAATTTTTCTTTGTATTATCTACCAAGAAAGTCTGTGTGCTAAAATACTCACAATGGAAGACGTAATTAAAGTTGTAGTGAAGTGTATCAATTCTATCAAGTCAAAATAATCAGCACTTAGTCATCGCGAATTTAAGGAACTTCTTGAAGATATAGAATCTGAATATTCCTATTTGATTTATTAATATTTTAATTATTAATTTTTTAATAATGTGAAGTTCGTTGGCTTTCCAAAGGAGCAATGTTGGAAAGGTTTTTTGAATTAAAAGAAGAAATTAAAGTATTTAAGTCAAGTAAAAACCGGTGCCCGAATTAAGTGACGACGAATGGCTGTATAAATTAGGATTCTTAGTTGACATTACCACACATTTAAATGAATTGAATATAAAATTGCGAAAGCAAAAACAAATTGTGACTGAATTATATGGATCAGTGCGTGCTTTTAAAAATAATTTACTATTACAGCTGAACCAATTTAATAATAATAATTTCAACAACTTTCCAACGTTTGGCAATTTATTCCTAGAAACACATGATAAAGAACATTCATCACCATTTTACAAAATCTGTACGATGAATTTGAAAGGAGATTCCAAGATTTTGTTTCCAAGCAGATATTTTTTGATATTTTCGTATTGCCGTTTTCTATTCCTGATATTAACCTTGTTCCGCCAAAAATATCAAATGGAGTAAAAATAAACAATTTCAACAATCTCATTGCAGATTGTTAAAGTTACTGTTTCAACATTAACCTGTTTATTTTTCTATTTTATTGACGTTAATTGTGTTTTTTTAAGTTTATTAATATAATAAAGTAAAT
This sequence comes from Phosphuga atrata, assembly GCA_944588485.1. Classification (NCBI taxonomy): domain Eukaryota; kingdom Metazoa; phylum Arthropoda; class Insecta; order Coleoptera; family Silphidae; genus Phosphuga; species Phosphuga atrata. The sequence continues at coordinate 34,727,804 of OX155899.1, forward strand.
AAATAAAAGTAATTTTTTTTTATAAAAATATTTCCATTCTGAAACCGGATTATTCATTCACTGTTCCGCGAAATTCGTTCCTCGTCTTAAAAAAGCCTAGAATTTTGGCCCGCGTCAGCTAGTGGCCCGGCCCGCCCATCCGACAAAAGTTGCTCACCCCTGCCCTATCACGTTATTCTCGACCCTGCATCATTTTAATACGTCAATTATCTGCAATCGAGTAATTTGTCACGGTCATGTAAATTCGCTTCAGTGTATACAAAAACAATGTAGCACAGGAAGGCTTCTTGAATTACTCAAATATAGGAGTTATCGATGGCACATACGACGCTAGTTCAACAAAAACTAAGAAGAAACATTTTAGAAACATTGAGAAAAAATAAAAGGAAAATTCCTAAAGAATGACTTGTCAAAGCTGAATCTTCATTCTTTCTGTATGGCTCCGTAAACAAAACATTGTTATCCTACTCACCAAAAAAAAAACAACAATAAAAGTGCTACTTCTCTCCACCATGCATTATCACGACGGCACTGATGAAGCAACAGGAAAACTCAAAGTGACCGTTATAATAAAACAAAAAGGGAACTGACAGTTTTTATTATAAAGCCATCATCTAACTTTTGAGATTTGAATCGTCTATAAAAAAAAACTAATGAATATTTTGTCAAAATTATGAGTTTGTTTGGAAGATTGAAAGACAGTATCATTCAAATGACCCGGCCCAGGCTGGATTGACAGTACCCCAGTATCGGATCAACCCAATTTTTCAGTATATATTCGATTGTTTGAGCTCTAATCGCATGAATGGCAACTTCGATTTTTTATGGTTTTTGATCCGGCGGCTTCATTGGGCCATTTTGTCTTCGAAAATGAGCAGAGCCGCCGTTACCGCCAATAGCGAACGTTACTGTGCCATTCAAAACGAATTTTTGTTTCCAAAAATTGAAGAAGAATAAGTGTTACTCTAACCATCTAGAGCAGGGCTTCTTAAACTTTTTTCATCCACGACCTCATTTATGAATGTGATTTTTTCGCAACCCAGAAAATATGAAACAAAGATAAATACATGCAGAATTAAAATGGATATTAAGAGAACAAAATTTAAGAAGATTATTGTTATTAATTTACGGAATCAAAATATTATTAATCGAACAAAAATGTGATCTTGCTATTTTTTTTTTCAATATGACCTATCGTCATATCTATAGCAATCCAAGCTGTGTTATCTCTCAGATATTTTTGAGAAATTTTGCTGATTTTTCTCGGATATGAAATTGTCGATACTGGAAAACATTAAATAAGACTGCAACGTTTTGATCATCAATCTCCACTGAAATATATACTAACTTCGGTTTATAATATGCTCACCGATTGAACGATCTCACTCTCTTGATACAACTCAATACAACTAGCTTTTCGCTCTGACTATATCACATCCTCCCCACTCTCGACTACACTGTTGGCTAGACATGGATGAAGGGAGGTCTTTGAGACCTCTCTCTCGGTCCGCACAAGAAAAGAGGCCAGCGCTCGATCCAGTTAATATAAATTTCAGTGTCGATCTCAGATCGCCATAGCCAATCTGAGCAGCCAAACTGGAGAGTGACCGCGAAAGTGACACGGAGGTCTCTTTTCCGAAGGAGAATCTATTGTTAATAAAAAAAACAATTGAGATGAGTAACTATGACATATTCTGAATTTTCATGAACGTTATCAAAATTATATAAATTATTATCAAAAAGATTACCAAAACGATTTTGGCCATACACACTTAAATTGGGCGCCCAAACAGCTAAATGAAAGGACAACGGATTAACGAAAAACAAATTTTAAAAATACAAAGAAAATTATACAAAATAGGGTGACCAATAAGGTTTTGTATTTAGGCAGTCCACAGGCCTAGAACCCAATTGTAAATTTTGGCACAATACTGTTTAGTCAGCAGAAGATTTCATCAACTTTGCTTTTCATATACCTTACTTTTCCTTTGGCACAAATTCAGAATTTTTTGACAAAGTAACATGAAATATTAAAATTATTTGTTAGTGAATACAGTCAGTTTATTACAGTTGGCGACTTTAATATTAATATCTTAAAACAGACGAATACTAGCCAGTTTTAGTCATTAGTTAATTGCAAAAGAAATAACACACCCTATATCCAGAACAATCATTGTTAATATCAATGTTTCATTCAACATTATTTCATTCAATACCACAGACTTCCATATCAGACCATTATGCCCAATTGTTGAAATTGGAGATTGAAAAGATCGCAGCATCGCCCAACAAAGGAGAATATTTGATGAAGAAAATATGAAACAGCATAAACAATTAATGACGACTATTTGAAGTAGATACCTACAACATAAATAAACAATGGGATATGTTCATGGATACGTTCTTAAAGCATTTTCACATTTAAAGCATTTTCGCTAGACTTCTTAGGATGTTTCAAAATAACTTAAAAGATTTATAAACATTGTCTCAATACACATCTTTATCAATAAAAAAAATCCATATAATAATCAGCAGATTATTCAACGGATAGAAATATCTACTAATCGCCGGAATCAACATGATATATAGTCAGAGAAATAACTGAGCTCAAGAAGAAATAAAAAACCGGCCAAGTGCGAGTTGTGACTCGCGCACCGAGGGTTCCGTACAAACTTGTATAGTATAGTAGTATTATGTAGATTATCAACATATTATGTAGATTATAAAGAAAAATTAGACGAAATATAATATATACAGGATGTTACGGGACTTGAGTATGTCGCATGTCGGTTATAAAAAAGCAAAATTTAGACATAATATATACCCTGTATATATTATGTATATAAAGCGTACGTGATGAAATGCATAACGAATATAAACAAAGAAAATTCAGAATAAACATAGAATAGGACCTAACTGTATGCAATCCATATGCTTCTGGAGCCTGACAATACCACTACGACAACATTAGTGAATTTTCATAAGTTTCCAATAGTAAATTCGCATTTTTCTTGTAATTAAACTACATATTTACGGTTTTCAGATTTTTCCCTTGACATGTGCTGTAAGACACAGCTTCTTGCCAAATTTCATGATTCTAGGTCAACGGGAAGTACCCTATAGGTTTTGATTCCCTCGTGAAATCGCAAAATATGCGACATAAACGGTCATATCTTTTGATCGCGTTGACTTACAAGTTTGATTTTTTCACAGCTGAAAGAGACCGCAGACTCGAGTATTTGATACAAATTTTAACTTGTTACCTCTACGCGTTCCTGAGAAAAAGGTCTTGACAGACAGACAGACGGACAGACAGACAGACAGACAGACAGACAGACAGACAGACGGACAACAAAGTGATCCTATAAGGGTTCCGTTTTCGGTACGGAACCCTAAAAAGAACCATATATTAATTAGACTGCAAGTACAAGTGCAAGAACCAAGTACAAGTGCATTAAAAATCAATAATTTCTTTCAAAATAAGGCAAAATTACTAGCAGAATCTCTCCCAAATACACAGTATGAAGATAATATTAAGATTAACGAGAACTCTTTATTTCTAATGCCAGTTAGTGAAAAAGAACCTTTTAACATAATTATGAACCAAAAATACAAAAAAGTTTATACATTGATGAAATCCCTGCCGTAGTATTAAAAATGTACTAGAACCTATTTTAAATCCATTGCTACATGTAATAAACAATTCAATAATAACTGAAATATTTTTGGAAAAATAAAATTTAGCAATCATCGCCCCAATTTGTAAGACTGGAGATAAAAATGCATTAGGAAACTGTACCTAAAAGCACATCTCCACCACTCTTATTCACCATATTTATAACCATATTTATAAATAACCCACATAAGACATCTATCAACTCAGAACATTTGATGGTCGATTATGCAAATAACACATTCATACTATTTGGGATATTATCCCTAGTGACAACAATGTGATATCGTTTATGATAGCATGGTTTGATAGAAAAAATATAGTAAATAAGGATAGATTGTAGATTTCGGCGGTGACTTATACTGCAACCTTCATAGATCTATTGTACTCCACCCTCTCCCTCTAATTGTTGGTATACTTACCCATTCATAGCGCCTCCTCTAATCCTGACTCTCGGACTGCAACTCCTCTGCGTTAAAGCAGTGGGCCCCAAGATAAATCTTTCTCTTGCGGAGCAGTGCTCCGCAGTCTTTGAGCAGATGTATGGGGGTTTCCTCTGCTGAGCCGCAGAATCTGCATCTGTCATCTTCCTCTAGGCCTATGGCCTCTAAGTGTTTTCTAAGTCTGCACTGTCCCGTCAGGACTCCTGACAGAATTCTAAGCTTGTTCCTATTTAGTTTCAGGCAAGCTTTTGTTCTTTTCTGGTTAAAGGATCCCAGCATTACTTTGGATTCAGTAAGTTCCTTCCAGGTTTTCATCCATTGTTCACTTATTTTTTTCATCTAAGCTTTTGTGGATGGTGTTGATAATCACGCCGCAAAAGGGTTCCGCACCTATGATAATGGATTGCTAGATCCCTTGTTTGCTTGGTGATCGGTTCCTTCGTTTCCATCTATACCAGTGTTTCCTGGTACCCAGTATAGGGTTACTTTATTTTCTCTGCCAAGCTTATTTAGCTTTCCCACACAGTCCCATACCAGTTTGGATCTGATGGTGTATGAGCTAATCGCCTTGATGGCGGCTTGGCTATCTGACAGGATAGCAATTTGTTTTTTGCGACAGTTCTTGTCGAGTTTAATTTGGGCACATCTTTCGATTGCATGTACTTCTGCTTGGAAGATACTTGGGTAGATTACCATGGATTCAAAGTATTTGGTACGAGGTCCAAACACTCCTGCACCAGTATCTTCCGTTGTCTTCTAACCACCCGTATACCACTTGATATCACTTTGCTCTATGTGTTATGCTGAGGATTCGCCTCTCCAATCGGTTTTACTACTACACATTGCTGAGTAGTATTTCTCGAAATGGTATTTGCATACCATTTCTTTAGGTAGTTCCAGCCAGGGGATCTTGGCAGCGAGGCTATTCCGGTGTCTGCTCCCGATTAATTTTCCTCTGCCTATTCCTTCGTTGCTGAACCTAACAATCGCCGATCTGCCGCCCCCCTCCATAATAGGGTGCAATGGAGTCAGATCCAGCAGCAACTCCATTGTTGCTATCGGGCACGACCCCATCGCCCCGTGATACAGACGCAGGCCAGCCTTTGAACCTTCTCAAGCTGCTTTTTCATAGAGACCAGCTTGGTTCTTCGACCAGCTTCCCCACGCAATTTCCCCGCAAATGATCGCAGGTCTTACTATCATGGTGTACATCCATCGCAGAATTGTGGGGTTACAACCCCAAGTTTTTCCTGCCAGAGTTCTGCACACCATCAGAGAGCGTTTGGCTTTTTCTAGCGCTTCTTCAGCGTGCCTATTCCATAGGAGTTTGCTATCTGGTGTTATACCCAGATACCTTATCTCCTGTTTGTATTCTACTGCCCTCCCATCTAACAGAATGGGCTGTAGGTAGTTTAGTCTTCTCATTGTAGTAAATGGTATCACCGTGGTTTTACTCGTAGAGTTTCAGTCCCACTGTTGGACAGCATCTACTAGTTGCTTTGAGGACTCTGTACGATTTCACAGAGCGTTCCATCAAACTCTCTAGCAAAATAAGGATAAGACCAACACAATATTTTTTCAAACTAAAAGAAACAATTTAATATACCCCAAGGAATGATCATTAAAAATGAAAACAAAGAAACTCAACATTCAAGTCTTAACTTTTTGGAATTCATATACACGAATCTCTCGATTGGACATGTCACCAAGATAGTTTTTGCAATAAGATCACTCCAAAGATATATGGATCTAGATGCTCTTAGGAAGTTGTACCTACTTTCCAAATTTCCACTCCTATGGCCACTCCTACTCCGAAAGCCATGAGATGTTGAAGGTCTTTTTTCTTTTCTAAACTTATACAGTTACCGTAACTCCAAACTGTTCATGACTTGTGATGTTCTTTTTAAATCCAATTCATTAAAGCATACGTCCTCTTGGTTTGTATATTTATATTTCACGCAAAATGACACGATGCTCTCAAATCTAAGCCAATGAATTTTAAGCCACTCTACCTTTTGTTTGGTATTAGATAACTTTCTTCTGGTTTTGTTGTTTTCCAAAGACTGCGAGGAAAAGAAGTCTCCTTGTTCATTGTTACGATTTTGAATAGTTTTTTCTTTTAGGTAGTCATTATCACTCTACTCATGTTACTACCTACTTGCTATGTGGATTAGGCCAGTGTTGCATTATTACAAATTCATGATTTACTGATTATTGAATAGGCCTAGGTGCTGCAATGTATCAGTCGATTTGGCAATCAATATTTAGTACCGTAAAATGTCAGTAGAGTGCAGTTTGGATGGAAAATCTACATTTATTGGTTTTCATGTTTTTGTAGGTTAGGCCACTTTTGCTCTCATCGCCTCAAATATATTCAACCTGTTCGTAACTCTATAATATTAAGTCTTATTAAGACAAAGAATAAATCTCATGTTGAAAAAACTTCCTGGCTAATATCACACAGAATATTGAATTATACAACAGACATTTGCTGTTGTTACTAGTTCCAATACTTTTTCATGTCACTAACAGCACTAGACAAATAACATTGTTTTTAAGATATTTTCTTTCTATTTAAATTAAGTGAATTTTCTATTTAAACGCGTATTCAGATGGCTATCTGAATACGCGTTTCGAGATTTACCCTTCATCAGTGCAGCTTTGCTTTTATGAATCAAAAACAATATTATTTGTCTAGTGCTGTTAGTGACATGAAAATGTGCTGGGACTAGTAATAACATGCAAATGTCTGTTGTATAATTCAATATCCTCTATGATATTAGCCAGGAAGTAGTTGTTTCAACATGAGATTTGTTCATAGTCTTAATAAGAATTAATATTATAGAGCTACGAACAGGTTGCATATATTTATATATTCAAGCTATATTTCGTATTTAATAAGTTTGTGTGATAGTATCTAGAATTAGTATGGTTTCACCAATATTCAAGCCATCTGTATTTTGACCAATTTACAATTTAGAGAATCGTGCAGAGGCCCAATTTAAGAGCAAACATCTTATCAACAACGGTGGTCACATATATTTATAAGAGCATACTTTTTGTTGTAAAATACAGATAGATATTTATTTACGAATTTTTTAAAGCTAACTCAGAGACTAACACTATTTAATAAGGAAGTATACCAAATCCCAAGCATACTCTGACAATGACAGAAAAGAGTCCCCCATATAGAAACATGAAACTTTATAACGTGCTTCCTAGAACTATCAAACAATTGGAAAATTTCAACCACCTTAAAAATTAATCGATATGGAATTTTATATAAAGTATTAAGTAAAAGTATTTATATAAAGTATTATCGATATGGAACCATACGATATGCATGAATTCTTTTTAAAGTAAACAAACTTTGATTTTAAAAAGAGAATTTAATCAATTTTTTTATTTGTTTTGACATAAATGTGTTTCATTTAAAACATTTTTGTACTTAAATAACGAAATAATAAATCTATTTTGATTTCATTTGGTCTATAGAGTTTATCACAGCCGAAGGCATTTTACGTAGACAAGCACAATTTTTAATTGTGATTTGAAAAATGAAATATATGTTGAGAATTTTGTAAAAACACTAATTGATGTTGTAATCGGTAGTTTGGCTTTAATTGGGTAATGTAAATGATCCCTACGTTGTTTTTTGATCACGGCTCCGCGGCGGTTAATGGGTTAATGTAGAAATTATATATAGAAAAGTAGAATGTGGCACTATTATATTGAATTTGTTGGAATTTGGAGAGATTAGTCCTTGATCTACTATTGCTAAGAAAATATCCTTGTCGAAATTTAATCCAACTATCTTTGTAAACATTTTATTTATTTTTATCGAAAGTTTTCGATTTTCAACTTGAATGAAATATAATTTATCACAGATTTAGCATCCATTTAACTTTATTAAAAGTATAAATAATTATTAGTTTTGTTCATTTTATTTGAACTTCATCAGACTTTTTAATACATTCATATTAAATATTCAATATTGAAAATATTATATTATAATATTTTGAATATTATTATATTATAACTACTTACAAAAGTGAATGAACTTCTATTTGCAAATATAATAAACGAAACGTCGCTGAACTAATAATTGTTAAAGAAATATTATGTTTTACAATTTAATTTATTAGTTTTTTATAAAATATTTTATATTGATAATATGTCGTCTTTAAATTTTATTATTTAATATAAATATATTCGTAAAATTAAATTAATATGAGACAAATTTCAAGTAATCATTTCAGCATAACTAAAAAGCAAACATATGTCTATGTATATATCTATATATTAGTCTATGTAGGACCAAAATTAACAGTCTATTATGATTCAAATTATTTTTTATAATTGAATGATTATAGTAACCACACAGTGAAACACAAACTGATGGTTTTTACTGTCTTGGTCCCCCTGTCTTGGTCAGGGGTCGGCAGTCTTTCAAGTGAGAAGAGCCATGTTGTGGCAGGAAATGGAATAACTAAAGTATCAGAAAACCAACATTTTCACTTCCTACTCACAAAAAAATAATTTGTTCAACTTATTCTTCTCTTCTCAGTCTTTCTACCCTCTGGAGAGTGTAGTGATACTATTTTCGGTATGTGTTTGAATTTTTTGTTTCCATGCGTTTCTATCTTGTGCTAGATGTATTGCCTCGTGCATTGAGTGTCCCGTTTCTTTTAATCTGTCGGTCCATCTCATTGGAGACCGTCCTCTAGGTCTTTTTCCCTCAACTTTTCCCTCCACCACGAGGTTTTCCATCGCACCTGTTCTTCTAGCTATGTGGCCAAAGTAACTGAGATATGCTCTATTGATTTGGTTTAGTAGACGCTTTTTGATTTTTAGTTCTTGTAGAACAGAGGTGTTTGTTCTGGGTTCCACCCATGACACTCTTAGGATTCGTCTATACACCCATAAATCGAAGGCTTCAATTCTTTTTCGATCTGTTTTCTTTAGTGTCCATGTTTCAGCGGAGTAAACTGCAATTGGGAAGATCAAGAAATTGGCCAGCATTACTTTCACTGCTTTTGTATGGTATGATCTCTCCATACTTTTATGAGTTTAGTTGTTGCTGATCTGGCCATTGCCAATCTTCTCTTTATTTCCTCTGAGCAGCCTCCATCTTTGGTTAACAACGATCCCAGGTATACAAACTTGTCCACCACATCATATCTCGCTGCGTTTTTGATATTGGATGTGTCATTGGATCGATCGATGATCATTACTATGGTTTTTGTTTTGTTGATTTTTAAACCATATTCTCTACTATAGTTCTATAATTTGTTCATTATGTTTATCAGTTGTTCTTCGTCTGCTGCAATAATCAAGGTGTCGTCCGCATACCTCAGGTTACTTATTTTTCTTCCTCCGATTGATATTCCACCTTCCCAATCGTTAAGGACTTTTCTCATGATGTATTCGCTATATATGTTGTGAAGGAGGGGCGAGAGTATGCATCCCTGTCTGACACCGGCCTCTATCTTAAAAGCTCGGGACACTGTTTGTCCTGTTCTGACCATGGCGTTATTGTGTTGGTAGAGTCTCTTAACTAAAAATATCAGATGCGTTGGAACACCCATTTCACCCATCACTTTCCACAGAAGTGACCAGTTCACAGAGTCGAACGCTTTCGTATAGTCCACGAAACACAAATATAATTTTAAGTTGTGTTCCCTCGCTTTTTCAATGAGCTGTCGAGCCTTGAGTAGCTGCTCTCGAGTACCTTTACCTGGTATGAACCCTCTCTGTTCGTTCGATATTTGTGGGAGTAGAAATGTTTTCAAACGTTCATTAATTATGTGGAGTAATACTTTGCTTGCGTGTGAAACGACGAGTTACTGTTCTGTTGAGAGTTACAGTAAGTTAATTACATTCCGTCGGTGATCCTTTTTTATGGATGGGGATGAATATAGATTCGCACCATTCCATTGGCCATTTTCCCGTTTCCCATATTTTAGAGCATAACGCGTGCATTACATCTGTTCCGTGGTGTCCCATGGCTTTAAGTATTTCAGCTGTGATGCCGTCTGCCCCAGTTGCCTTCCTTTTTTGAGTGTTTTTATAGCTTTTTCTACTTCTGATTTTAAGATCCCAGGTTCTCTTCCTTGTGGTGTTGCTTGTTCTTCGGATGTTGTCGGGCTAACTGACTTATATACATCGTCGCAGTGTTGTCTCCATACTTCACTGGCTATTATATTATACTGGCTATTGTAATTGGATCTACTATAACCTTCTCGTTTTTGTCCTTTATAATTTGTGTTCGTGGTTTAAATTCTCTAGCTAGATATCGTACTTTATCATACAGATCGCGAGACTCTCCGTGCTGGGCGTGGTGTTGTAGTTCCGTGCATATATTTTTTAAATGGTTGTTTTTGTCCCGTCTACATTCCTGTTTGATTCGTTTGTTAAGATGTTTAATTACTTGTCTTTTTTCATCTTCTTGCATGTTTGAGTTGTTAATTTGTCTTCTTTGGTCTATCAATTTTATTGTGTCATTGGATATACAGTTATTTTTTTTATTAATTCGTATGTTATCGGATGTGCAAGATTTTACTGCAGCTTTTATCCAGTTCTTCGTGCACATCCATAGAGTGTTGGGGTCTTTAGAGGTGCCAGGCCTTTTAGTTGTTCTTAAATGTTCTTGAAAAATTTCTGTGTTGGGAGTTTCTAATTTAGTATTTTTTGTTTCTGGTGTTTTAGGTGTTAGTAGTTTGGGAAATATTGAGGCTAATAATAGTTTATGGTCTGATCCGCACACAGCACCTGGTTTTGCCTTCACGTTTCTTACTGATGTTTTCCATCTAGTTTCGATTAGAAAATAATCGATTTGGTTTTTGTGCTTTCCGTCGGGATTTGTCCATGTCGATAGTCTTCGCGGGTGGTGCTTGAAAAGGGTGTTTGCTATAGCCAGGTTGTTGTCAACTGCAAAACGGATCAGACGTTCTCCTCGTCCATTTCTGTTACCTAGTCCGTAATTACCAATAAAGTTGCATACATGATTATCGAGATCTTTCCTACATACCTTAGCATTGATATCCCCATCACTATCAGTATATATTTCTTTGGTGTTTTTGCTATTATATCCTCTGTATTGCCGTATATCTCTTCAACTTCGTCTTCTGTAGCTTCGGTCGTTGGCATATATACTGTATTATGTATTCTGTCATTTATTGCTTCGTAAGATTTTACCGACTTGCTGGTTTTCTTATTAACGATAGAGGCAACCCCATTGCGTCCCGTTTTTTCTGCTCCGGATATATATACGGTACTATTTGATGTCTCAAAATGTGTCTTGTCCTTCCAATGAGTTTCCGAAATTCCACAGATTTGCACATTGAATCAAGAGGAATCCGGTCACCCACAAATTGGTGACCTCGACGTGATCGAAAAAAGGAATCTACACACTCAAATATGGAACCAAATGCACCTGAAATCTGTGCCAAGGAAACTTTACACGCGAAACTAAACAACACCAACCATCTACGGGGACGCCGGCAACAAAAACGTCTACAAAACAAATCAACGTCCGAACAGCGCCTCTCATACGCCTCAGGATGACGCCGGCAATAACAACGTCTACGATGACGCCTTCAACCATCCATGAGAATGCCGGCAACAACAACGTATACGACTACGCCTTCTTCCATTTATGAGGCTGCTATCGACTTGTTAATCTTCCGGATCGACTCATACTGATAGGTGCAAGCTGGTTCTGCATAGGAAACCGCCTATCAGCAAACGACGTCTACGAAGATGCCTTGCAACAAACTTGCAACAACAAGGAACGATGACTCATTCAACCGTCTACGACGTCTGCAACAACAAAGAACGTCTACGATGACGTCTTCAGCCGTCTACCAACGACTTCAACCGTTTACCAGACGCCTACTAACAAACGCCGCAACAGCGACTGGTTTTGCATAGGAAACCGCCTGTCAGCAAACGACGTCTACGAAGACGCCTTGCAACAAAGTTGCAAGAACAAGGTCTACGATGACGCATTCAACCGTCTACTAGTACGCCTTCAATAGCAACGACAATCGTCTACAATTCTTCGATCGACTGCAAGCAGTTGTACAATTAACACTTACCGAACTTTCAACAAACAAGCAACAACAGCCGGAGCAAACTCTATGTAGCGTTATCACTGGCAAAGGGGTGATGTAGCGGCAACGGGCCGTTCAAACCTATTTTAGTTTTACCAGGGCATAACAATATGCATACAATAATTACAAAATTTACCAAATACTTTTGGACAAATTTCCGAAAATATTTTATGAGGGTGGATAGTGTAATCGTCGGGCAGATTACAAAACATTTTATAATCACCCCCAGAGAAAGGACCAGATACCTGGACGAAACATAAATACTGGGACCCCCGAATAAACAGTAAGTTAAGATACGAAGACAGTCCGAATACGAGCTCCTCCGAGACAACAGTTCCACTCAAGTTAATAGTGCAGGTTTTTCAAGTTATATCTAAGTTCTCCGAATACGTTGCAGCTCCGCCATTCCCTTAATACAGTGTTTGTATCTGTTGTATATTTGTATATTATGTGATAATAATAATAATAAATTCCTCTGCAAACCGTGACTGATATATTTATTCTACCGCGTATCACCCAAAAATAAAATAAAATTTTTAACCTCAGTAATAGTACCTATTAATATTTTGATGATGAGTGTCGCCGCGTCGGGGGACTAATGATAAAGTATGGATTAATCAAGGACCTACTCTGTGTAAGCAACGTGCGTAAGTAACAAAACAACAATATCCAATCGTTTAGTTTTCAGTGGTCTTCACATAGCGATCCCCTGACGCAGGGACACTCATCATCAAAATATTCATAGGTAATTTTAATGAAGTTAAATGGGCAAGAGAGATTTTTTTAATTTTTTGAGTTTTGAGTTTTTTTTTGTGTCGGGGGTTACTTATAATTTTAATTTAATTTTATTAGAAATAAACTCGTTAAAGTGATAATGTAATATTTCAATCTAAATCCTTTTTGCTCGTTTCCAGGTTTTCTCGTGATAAATCTCGAACAAACAATAAAAAAATTCTTGAGCCAAGAAGAGCGACGGAATGTCGCTGAATGTCGTCGACAGTCTGCTGAGCCCTAGTCTAGGCATAAAATGAACTTCTTTTAAGCGATATAATCGCGTATCCACAATACCCCATATTGAGTGATCGCGTATCCACAATACCATATTGAGTGAAACAACGTAAAATTCTATAGCCGCGTTCCTAAAACTTATTTTAGGAAACTTTTATATTAAAATATATTTCAATTAACTCCATATACAGTTCCATAAGTATTTTTTGGCTAGATATATCCAATAATTAAGAAATTAGTGTCTAATCTCAAATTCTATTATAGGCGACTTACAAATACGGGATTCGTTATGCCGAACAATGGTCGATGTCACAGTACAGCGGTAGATATTTCGGTTTGTGAATTTTTGAAAACTTTTCGTTTTCCGAAATTTTGTAACTTTTCCGGTTTCTAAAATTCTATAAAATTGCAAAATAAAACGTACATTTTGTTGAAATGTGGCAACAGATCGACTTAATACAAATATACGTTTACAGCAGCCGTCGCTTATTGGATTAGAGTGTTTCTAAACTGCCGTGTTATACGAGGATTTACGAAATTTTCTTAGAATGAAACCGTGTTGTAAGAGGTATTAATTAAGAATAAAATCATGTAATACTCACCAGCAACACAATAATAATCAATTTGTTCATAATCTGATTTACATTTACATTCTCCCAAAATACATTCTAATCTGCTAGGACCACGGCTAGGTTGATGACAATCCTCATTGACCCCGCAACTTTCCCCTAAAACTAGATTTAAAAAAATATTTAATTTTCTGTTCCGATTTCACAACAGGAATAGAATTTTAACTTACGCATATCTCTAATGCATTTATTTGTAGTTGGTTTGTATTGGAACAAATCCCTGCAGTTGCAAAAACCCTCGACACATTGAGAACCTTGGCCCAATGTCGCTTCACACTGGACGTCTTCCACGCATGGCGATAAAATAGTTTTTGATTGTAAAAGACATTTTTTGCCGCTGCGGATATAACGTTTTATGCAGGTGCATTTTGTGTTGCACTCGCTGTATTCCACCGTACACTCGCTGGAATTAATACAAGATTCCCCCAAAGCTAGAAAACGATTATCGAAATTAGATACCAATTAAATAATAAGTAATCCAGAAACCAAGTTTCATAATTAATTATTTCAATATGGAAAGTAGAGACTAATTACTAAGAACCTGTACAAGTTTATTAATAAAAATTTCAATTAAATACAAATTCAGCAATTTGATATTAATTTTAAAATTGTTTTTGATGAACAATTTTATCGCCAAATGAATGCCACAATTTGATGAAATTAAACTATTAATTAAACTTGATACAGTCATTTAAATAACAATAAATTAGAAGTATTATCAAATCTAGTTTTTAAGTCTAGTACCTATAATATATTCTAGTCTTATCTGTTAAGTTTTGTCTGCCGAATCTTGTCTGTTCAGTCTATCAAGACTATACAGCATTAAACTATATAGCCTTAATTGCTTTGTGTTGTTTCTCTAGGCTTGACTTGTCTATTCATATCTGTCTAGTATCGTCTGTCTAGCCTTGTCTGTCCAATCTTGTCTGTTTAGTCTTGTTTACCGAGTCTTCCTTATCGAGTCGTATCTGCCTTATTTATTCAGTATTGTCAGAACAGTTCTGTCTAGTATTTTCAACTTAGTGTGTCTAGTCTAAGCTATCTAGTTCTTGTCTGTCTGGGTTTGTCGATTGAATACTCTTAGATCTTGTAGCTCTTAGTATAGTTATACACAACAGTTTATAAAGAATAATATATACATACTTTTATTTGTAATGCAAACATTGTTGTGTAAATGGGTATTTTCTGCACAACCACACACGTTATTAACGCAAACCGAAGACGAAACGTTGGCAGAACATTGGTTGTTTTCAATACAAGTCGATCCAATACCCATAGAGACTGAAAATAAAACCATGCATTTTAAAATGCAAATAAATGATTTCTTTTTTTAATTCTTACTTTTTAAACATTTTTTTCCATTGGAAGATTCTATTGTTCCCTTCTTACAAACGCACTTATTCTTGAAACAATAAGAATCTTCTACGTTGCAATCCTTAAGAGTTTTGCAAGGTTCTCCAATTTTTGTTACAGTAAAAATGCTTTCCTCGTAGCTACAAGCGTCGGGACAATCACACACATGGTTGACACAAGTAGCCATTTCTGAAATATCTTCGCAATCCTTGTCGGTTTCGCAAGGAAGAATTGGATCATCTTCTGCAAAATAATACAAAGGATGCTGAGTAATAAGATACGGAAATTATTTTCAAATTTTACCGTAAGAATCGCAAAATGCGTTTAGGATTAGCAGGGGGAATACGACGTGGATCTTCATTGTTGGGAGGTTTAAGAATGTCTGCGGCTTATATTAACCTTTATAATATGATAAGTTCTCAAAGGAGTTTTTTTGTAGCAGTTTCTTTTTACTTATCATATTTTAAAATCGGGATCGTATCGCTGGTATGAAAGAAACATCTCTGTTTTATATTACTTATTAGAACAATTTATTTCTATACGTATTTAGTTATTTCTTTTATTGAAATAAGTTACCACATTGTTTCTTCATCTGCTTTCATTACAATAAATATCACCGTTAATAAAAGCATTATAAAAAAATATATTTTTTAATTATATTAAAAACAATTAATTCGTAAATAAAATATTTAAAATAACAGTCTCAAAAAAAAGCAAAAAAATAGACAGAAAAGGAAAGTAAAGGTCAGGTTCGGAAAAGAAAAAGTTCAAGAGACTAATATTGTTTAACTAGTCTTGTATGTCTAATCCAGCTATTCTCAACCGCTGGTCCGGCGGGGTGGTCCGCGGAGAAATTTTACTAGTCCGCGGACAATTTTTTCTATCCGCGAAACAAATTTTCATATCAAGAAAAAAAAATAATTATAACTATATTTTGATTTATAAAATTACGAAATACAAATATCTTAAACTAATTTTAATTCTATGTGATTTATGATTAGTATATATCTTTACATTTAAATATTATTGTAAGTAAATGATAATTAAAATGTTACAATTAACTTATGTAGTAATACCTAGTAAAATTTTGTTGTTAAAAAAATATCACTGGTCCGCGAATTTTTTTTTTAATTTTACTGGTCCGTGGGTCAAAAAAGGTTGAGAAACGATGGTCTAATCTATAGTGACCACACGTCCCGATTTTGGCGGGACAGTCCAGCTTTTTGGAGGACAGTCCTGCGTCCCGCCGATTTTTAAAAATATCCCGCTTTTTAGAAAATTTCTGAATTTCTTATTTTAAATGTATGTAAATACATTTTTGAATATTTATAGACAAAAGTATATAAATGTATACAATAATAGTAGTTTATGGTACGAGTGTGTGAAGAAGGGATTTTGTGCATGAGTTGCGATGGGTTTAATCGCAATGAGTAGATTTATTCTAGTTTAGGTTAGGTTAGGTTAAGTCATATTAGAGCCAGATAAATCCAGATTGAGAGGCCGAGACTTCTTGATTCAAAATAAGAAAAATTAATTCAATTCTAATTCTTCTTCTTCTTCTATAGCTCTACAGCCCTGGGTGGGCCTTGGCTTGAGTTACAACATCCTTCCATCTCTCACTGCTGTTAACCAATTGCAGACAGTTTCTCACACCTAATATCTTTAGGTCGTCGATGCAATCATCTCGCCATCTCTTATGTAGTCTACCCTGAGCTCTTCTTTCATGTGGACTCCAGTTCGTCAGAATTTTTGGTCCTCGGGTGCTTTCCATACGAATAACATGTCCAAACCATTGTAACCGTAGTGCCTTTACGTGCCTTACGATGTCCGCTCCTCCAATTAGTCTGTCCAGTTCATGGTTCATTCTGCATCTCCATGTACCACAGTTTTCCTGTACGGGGCCAAACATTCTGCGTAATATGCTTCTTTCGCAGACTCATAGAGCGATTTTCGTTGATCGTAGATATGGTCCATGTTTCACACGCGTATGTTATGATGGATCTAATGAGTGTGTTATAGATCTTTAACTTTGATTTGACACTTAGAAGCTTCCCTCCCAGTAGCTTCTTATTCGCGTAATAAGCTCTCTTTCCTGCTACAATTCTCGCACTGATTTCTTCGCTGATTCTGTTGTCGCTAGTTATTTTCGACCCTAGGTAAGAGAAGGTTCTGACTTCTTCGAAATTAAATGCGTTGACTTGTAGTGGCTCTGGCCAGGGTGTTGGATCCCTGGTACTTCTCATGAACTTGGTTTTATTCACGTTTATTACTAGTCCGGCTACGCTAGATTTCTGTTCTAAGGAGGCAGTAGCTTCTTTTAGGCTTTCTGCTGTTCGTGCTGATATAATTATATCATCGGCATATGCGCATAGCTGCTGAGATTTTGTGTGTATGTGGCCTGTTATGTGCAGGTTTCTAATAACTGATTCAAGTATAAAGTTGAATAGCATAGCAGATAACGCATCATCTTGCCTGACCCCTGTCCTAATATCGAATTCGACCGTGAGTTTGGATGCTACTAATACTTGCGCACGTGTATTGTTTAGAGTTAAGTTTACTATTCTTATACGTTTTTGAGGAATTCCAAGGGCAAGTAACTGGTACAATAGTTCTTCTCTAGACACGCTATCAAAAGCTTGTTTGTAGTCAACAAACAGGTGGAACAAAGTTATGTTATGCTCATAACATTTTTCAAGCATTTGTCTTATTAGATGTATTTGGTCCGTTGTTGATCGATTCCTTCGAAAACCTCCTTGGTAGTCCCCAAGTATCTCCTCTTCATATATGGATAGTCTATTGTATATTACGCTGGATAATATTTTGTAAGTGGTGTTGAGAAAAATAATTCCTCGGTAATTGGAACATTCTTTCTTGTTTCCTTTCTTGTGTATGGTAAAAATAATGCCTTTTCTCCAATCACTTGGCATAATCTTTTCATTCCATACCCTGACAATAAGTTCCTTGGGAATTGTATCACTTCCTGGAGATTTATTGTTTTTAAGATCATGTATTATCTCGGTTACTTCCTCATAGCTCGGTTCGAGGATTTCGGGTTGTGCTTCATGGTGCCATACAATTTCCTTTTCTCTTTCACCCCTTTGGATTTCAGTGGAGAGTAGCTCGCTAAAGTGTACATGCCATCTTTGGAGTATTTTGTCATCCTCGGTTAGTATTGTTCCGTTTTTTATCTATACACGCGATGGTTCTAGGTTAAAAAGCCGTTGTTTGCTGTTGTACTGCCTTATAAAATGTCTTGCTTTGTTTATTTACGTTGTATTGTTCTAGTTCTTCCACTTGTTTATTTAACATTATTTTCTTTTTGCAAAGTTTCGAAGCTATTGTACTGAGGTGCTCGTAGTTAGCTCTGCTGGCTCGGGTTCCACTTTGTAGTACCTTTTTCCGTGCTTCATTTTTAACGAGTAGGGCTGCCCTGCATTCGCTGTCAAACCATGAGTTTCTGACTTTTATCTGTTTTCCTATTGTAATATCTGCAGCTTCAAGTATATACTAGTATACTCATCTTTATATGTTACCATTCTTGTTCAACACCAGTGTTTGCATTATTTGCTAGTAATCTTCTCGCAATATATTGTTTATACTCGTTTTGTTTTAATTCCTTTCTAAGAGCATCCGTATTCCATTTGTTTGTTATGGTATTGGTTTTCAGTGCGTTGGAGGTTTTCTGTTTGATTAGGACTCTTAGTAGGAAGTGATCTGAGTCACAGTTGGCTCCTCGAAGCGTTCTGACATCCGTGACCATGGTAGCTCTGCGTTTGTTAACCAGGATGTGGTCTATTTGTTTCACTGCTCTGCCACCGGGCATTGTCCACGTCCCTATATGTATTTTTTTGTGTGGAAAACACGTACTGCTAATTCTCAAGTTGGTGCTCGCTGCAAGATGACATAGTCTTTCTCCATTTCTACTTGTGGTTTGGTGTAGTGAGTATTTTCCGGTTGAGTTGGAAAATTGTTGTTCTTTACCTATTTTAGCATTAAAATCTCCCAGTAATTCAATTATAATATATGTCAGAAAATTTATTTTCACTACGTCGTTGATTTTTGTTTAGTGACGCAAGTTGTTGCCATAGTAACAACAAACAGAAATCGTTTAATAATGAAACTCCATTTGATTTCCATTGGACTTTTACGCACGATTTGAATACTTTTACACACGATTATATGTAATGGCATCCTTCACATACAATAATGTATTTATGAATGTGTTCATTTGGGAGTGAGTAGATACAATATTTTTTGATTTATTGGTCTGCTTTCATAACTTAAATTATAATTCTCATTTCCCGCTTTGTCTCAATGTGTCTCAATGAAAATGTGGTCACTTTAGTCTAATCTTGTCCATCATGTCTTACAATTAGTATACTGTACCTGTAGTAAATGTCTTGCCCCTCTAGTCTGTTCTAATTAAGTCTGTCTATCTATTCCTCTCCGTCTATACGTGTGTGTCTAATGCAGGGGTCGGCAACCTTTTGAAATGTAAGAACCAAAAGTTACAATTTAGAAAATATCCCAATTTCTAAAGGGCCACAAACATTTTTTTTTCAATATTATAGTATTTGCTTACTTATTGAAAAGTTATATCAATGGGAGCATTGGGTTTGCATCCCATTTTGAAAATTTGGTTAAATCTGGCTCATAACTTCTTGTTTTAAGTTTCAAACACGACTCTAGATTTTTATTTGTCAGTTGATTTCTTACTTTACTTTTTATTATATTCATCCAAGAGAAACGCTTGCTCATACGAATCGACCCGAAGATCGTCAGCACTCCAAATATCAACCTTTTCACCTCACTGTACCATTCTGGCAGGCTATTCCATGTGCCCAATATGGGTGCCTCGACTCACGGCATTTGTTTTAGAGCTGTCCACTCGTGCTGCGCGAAGAGCATGCATATCTGGATCTCCATATCCTCCAACTTGCTCTTGAGTTCTATGAACACTCCACAAGTCTTTGCTTTTCTGATCCAGAAATTGAATTTGAAGAGATCCAGCATCAATTCCAAATGGTTCAATGTTGATTTCATTTGTATTTGTGTTGAGAGGATTTACTATGAATGCGAGAGTAGTTTTGTTTGTTTTGAGTTGCTCGAATCTCTTTACAAAACCATCCTTATTTTTTATAGCTACGTTGAAGTAACTCGTATAAGTAAAAATAGTAGCATTGGTTTAATGGCGATATTGCTTCGGATTTTTAAAATGAAGTAATTTGCCGCTCCCCATGTCTTTTACAAGAAGAAGTACTTTTTCTCGAAACAAATCACTTCTTCCAGCAAGGCATATGCTTGGTTTCCCTTTCCTTGCAGTTTTAGATTTAGCTCGTTTAGTTTCATTGTGATATCTACAAGTTGAATTTTTGCAGCCATTTGTCTTCTTTCAATTAGGGATGGTCAATGCCTTTTTCAATGAGGTATGTTTTTATTTAACTCAAGCACAAAGCAAAACGTTTCAATACGTAAGCTATCGTACTTTATTGTGCAGAAGTAGGTCAAAATACTAGCGATTTTTCAAGGAATTTTCATTATTTTCATAATGTTCATTATTTTTTTTTCTGAAGGATTGATGTTACCCCTCTATTATTTCCTACCATACTAGCTCCATCAGTAGCTATTGAAACGCTTATATAAATGGACTCCATTGTCTTCCAGACATTTGTGCACAGCATTTGCTATATCTTCCCACGAGTTTGCCCTCGGAGTGGTAACAATCCTAGCAGTTGAATATCTTCCACTTGCATATGTGATGTTGCATTTGAAGACATTTGAGCAGTTACTGCCAGGTTTACATTATTTAGAGATTACGCTAAATTACGCTATCTATGCTAAGTAACTGTCTTAGCATAGGACTTGACTGCTGCTTTTTTTCAACCTCTTAAACAGCTTTTTTTCATGCGTCACCAAATATCATCACCTGAATATTTACCAGGTAACTGGGAATGTTTTGTAGTGAAGTGTCTCTTGAAATTGGTCTTCTTATTGTGTGAGAGTTTTTCGTGGCAAATGAGACAAGTAAGAAGCCTATCTGTGTTCTAAATGAACTCTAACGACTCCATCCAATCCCGCTTGGATTCTCGATTTTCTTATACAAAAGACGATGCGTAATGAAATGAAAGCCGAATGTGATTTCATACAGTATGATTTTTAGCAGAGAATGTGAAGAAAAGTAGCAGGTGCAATAAACGAAATTAATTTCATATGCACGATTACACGATCATAAGGGTTTTGATAATAAAATAATTAATTTTTGCTTATGAAACTGAAGAGCCGCAATTTCACATCGAAAAAGCGGCATGCGGCTCTCCGTGGTTTGCCGGGCCCTGGTCTAGTGTCGTATTGTGGAGAGACTAATGGTCTAGTATTAGTTTATTTATATGTATTATCTAGTATTATTTCTTATATTGTATATGCTATTACATTTGCTTTTCTAGTTTTGTTTGTTAGTCTTGGCGGTCAAGTCTTATCTTTGAGATCTCCTATATTTATTCCTGATTATCTCGTTTATCAATTTTACATTTTTGATAAACAATTTTGATATCCGGATCAACAAACGTTGCGGTATAGGATGCACACGAACAACGAGGTATATGAACTATATAATAGCCCAAGAATAGTACAAGAAATCAAGTCAAACAGATTAAGATGGCTGGGACATGTCCAGAGGAGTAATGACTCAAGGCTAGTTAAAATGGTCTGGGAAGAGACCCCTAACAACAAAAGGATGATATCCGCAAGGACCTTCAAACACTGGGGGTGCTCATCTGGGAAGAAGCCACTCAGGATCCGAGAGAATGGAGGAGAATTGATGAGGCGGCCAAGACCCACCCCGGGTTGTAGAGCCATGAATGGATGGATAGATCTCGTTTATCAAACAATTCTTCTTCGGTACCTATAGTTTTGTACCTATTGTAATACCAGTTTTACCAACACAGTTATAACGGATGTCTAAGTATCTACATATAGTCTTATTTGTCTATTCCTATCCATCTACCTAATCTTGATTGTCTAGTTGTTCCATTTCTAATTTTGTTTTAATTTTATAATGAGTTGAATTGTACATTAGTCTATCCTATTAGTCTCAAACTCCAAACCAACTAGAGCCAAACAATTGCATTTATATTACCCTACTCCATTTTATCAGATTTCAATTCACGTTGTCAATGGGATATTAGAGGGCTCTCTTATAAAATTTAAATTCTTTTTTTTTTCTATATTATTATAATATTTAATAGAAAAATATTATAAAACACAGTTTAATACAGTTTAATATGAAATATTTCATCACCTGATGAAGCAGTGTGGTGAAACATCCTACAAATAAATTTTGAAACGTATAAAACTGTGTTTTATTATATTTTTCTATTAAAAATGAAGTTTCAACAAGTAACTCCACAACTAATCAATTAATTATCATATTTCATATATTTCGGCAGATTTTAAGATGAAAGGTCTATAGTTTCAATAAAACTTCGAGAAATTTTTCAGTCTGAAAATACTTTAAATTTAATTTTTAACAAAAATGCCAAACTTTTTCAAAAATAAATTTTGGATGACCAAGCCATGAACAATTGAAATTTTTTACCTATTGGCAGTAAACTTAGAAACTGGGTCATTTGAAATTTGGACACACTTAATTGATTTTCGATTTTGCTGTTGCTATTTCTGAAATATTTTCGATATTTGGAAAGTTTTAAAAACTTATTTGATCTTGAAATTAGTTGTAGATTGTAGATTTTGGGTGGTGACTTGTATTGCGACCTTTATAGTGCTGGAAGTTCGTTCCAGGTTTTCATCGGTTCTTTCATTATCATTTTCATTATTTCTTCAAAAACTTCTAAACTTTTGTGGATAGTGTTCTAACTCATACCACAAAGGATTCCGGCCCTATAAAAGAATTACTGGATCCCTTGTGTGCTAGGTGATCGGCTTCTGCACTTCCCTCAATACCAGTGTGTCCAGATATCCAGAATAGCATTACTTTATTTTCTCTCTGCCAAGAATGTTTAGCTTTCCCACACAGTCCCATACCAGTGTGGATTTAATGATGTATGAGCTAATAGCTTTCATGGCTGCTTGACTATTTGGCAAGGTAGCAATTGGGATTCATTCGTAAAATCATGTCCTCCAGCGGTAGTGTGCGCCAGGGGTTCTCAAAGCGTGTTCCGCGGAACACTGGTGTTCCGCGATGCACATTTAAGTGTTCCGTGAAAAAATCAATAATAAGAAATATTATTGCAGTTATCAAAATTCTGCGTAATCCAATTCTACAATTCTCTAGGCCCTCCCCCTAGTGGCTAGGGCTACGAGGAAACCCCTCCGACGAATGAATTCAGTTACGACATATTCTTTGCTATGACTGTTTTAATTAATAAATAACAACAAAAGCAGATAGCATTATTACTATTAGGGTGCATGCAGCATGCAGTAGGCCCGACATTTGCAACTAGACAAGATTCGAATTGTAGAATCGGCTTTTAACGAATTTAATTAAATATTTTTTAATATATTCGCGTGTTATATGTGACTCATATGCAGTTCAAATTTTAATTCTCTCTATTTGCATTTTTAGAATAAGGTAAATAAATTTAGGTAAGTTTTGAACTACATTAAAATCTATAGTAATGCTACTGGTAGCGCTAGTAGAATTGAAGAGAATGATTATTTGTTTTTTTTTTAACAGAAAATCAAAAACATTTTGTGAATTATTTAAAAAATGATGATTGTTGCAGTAATTTGGCGTATTTGGCTGATATTTTTGCTTTATTTTTTTTTTTTTTTTTGCTTTAATACCGTCAATATGAGTATGCAACGAAAAGATGAAAACATTCTACATCGAGCGACAAATTATGTTATAAAAATAATTTTACTATGGAAAAGACACGTAGGAGAGATAAACACATAAATGTTCCCCTCGGTACAAAATACCAATAGAAGAAAAACTTTTTCCATTTTAAGCCCAGAATAATATGATAGGAATCCCGTTTGTTTCTTCCCAATTTTCTACTTTTACTTTAAATGAAGAAGAAGGACTGACGTCGCTTTCTTCATATCGTGGATTACAGTTCCATGAAAACACTACTAAAAATCTCTGGTTAAAAATGAATACCCGAATATAAGCAAGAAAGAATTTTCCACGTCATCTCTTTGCGAAGCAGGATTTTCAACTATGGTTAATATAAAGACAAACAAACGGGAGAGACTAGGGAATTTAGAAGAAGAAATGAGTGTGGCTTTATCATTTATTCGTCCCAAAATCGCTAAGATCTGTCAAAATCGTCAAGCTCATGTATAGCATTAAATTTGAGATTTTTAAAATACTGTAATTTTAAATGTGTTTGCAATAAATATATTTGCAATAATCAATATTGGAACATATTTTATTTAATTACATATTATTTACTAAAAGTAGCACTTTGAAGCAGGGGGTTGCTAATCACATGCTGCCACACGATTCTGTTTCTTTTTTGCTTTATGATAACATGAGTGACATGAGTATGAGTGTTTTTGCCAACATTATTCTGTTTGTTATTACTCTTTTGGTTCCAAAAAGGCTATACCCGAGCCCCCTGTCTTAACGTTTGTATTATATTGTAGATGTTCCGCTTAAAAATGTAGCAGAGTTTAGTGTTCCCCGATTTCGAAAAGTTTGAGAACCCCTAGTGTGCGCTGGTATCGTTATTTTTAATTTCGTACATGCGCATTACAATTTCGGACATGTGCATTACAATGGGAGACAGAGGCGTAGTGAAAATAAGTTGAATAAATTTTGTGACGAGTATAAGTGACGATAAGGTTTAACCCCGGTTAGATTAGGTTGCCCGCCGCGAAGCGGGTAGATAAATCCAGACAACATACCCGCGGCAGCGCGCAATCTCGATCCTATATAGGACAAATAGTGTGTTCCCGCGCAACGCCACAGAGCTGCAACGTTAGTTCGCTGTTTTTTTCTGCCACGTACATGATTTTAGGAATTTAGCAGCAACTCGTTTTCTGCGATAGTTCGTGTTGAAATTAATTGTGTAAAACATCTTCGATTGCATGTACCTCTGCCTGGATCTTACTTGGGTAGACTGCCATGGATTCGAAGTACTTTGTACTTGATGGCACTTTGCTCAATGTAGAATGGCTGAGGATTCATCGCTTCATTCGGATTTACTACTACACATTTGTGTGTAGTTTTTCTGGAAATGGTATTTACATACCGTTTCGTTTGTACTTCCAGCCAGGGGATCTTGGCAGCAAGGCTCTTCCGGTTTCTGCATCCGATTATTTTACCTCTACCTATTCATTCTTTCGTGAACTGTACAATCGCCGATCTGGCCCACCAGCAGTTCCATAGTGTCTTTTCCACTTGTGCCTCTGTTGTTCTAGTTCTCAGCATTTCTCCCATCCATTTAATGCTGTAGTTACTCCTTTTTCAAGAGCCAATGTGACAGCTTTGAGAGGTGTTGACAAAGGTTCCTTCAATGTCTAAGAAACCACATATCGCTACTTCCTTTGTCTCTAGTGCTGCTTCTATTTCATTTGTCAGCTGATACAGGGTAGTAACTGTCGATTTTCCTGCGCTGTATGCATGCAACAGTTGTGTAGTGGTGTACCTACCAGCACTGTTGTAACTAAGGTAATTATCAATTACCCTCTCCATTCTAATTAACATTAAAAATGTTAAACTAATGGGTCTAATACCCGAATTCATAATCTCTCTTTATCTCAAAGATAAAGGACGCCTTCATGAAGGCTTCCTAGAATATCAGAGGCGTCGTTGTTTCATAGTCACACTATGTGATTGCTTATGATGGTAAAAGTGCCATTCGGCTAAATTAGAAACTAACTCAAACCGTCAAGACTCTCGATTGAAAAGTTGTGACGGTTGATTAACGGAGTAGTGATATGTGTAGAAATTTATATAACTGTGAATAATAAGTTATATAATATTTTTACATAATATAAGTGTGGTAAAAAACAAAGTGAATTTTTCAATTCAATTTTGATTAACGGAGTGTATAACTTTAAATCTCAAGATAAGAAATTGAGTTGCGACGAGTGCAATTATGGTTGAATTCCAATTGCTTATTTCGATTATGAGGTTAACGTGTAGACTGGTCTGTAATATAGGTAAAAACTGCATAAACTAAGGTGACAAGATTTTTAAGGTGACCAGAAACACGAAAGCAGTAAGCTATTTGAGATATGGGGACTTTTGAATTGAAAGTTGAAAGTGAAAATTACCTAATTTTGGAACAAAAATGGTCAGTTTTTAATGAGGCATTAGCTTCTGCACGTGAATTATAAACTATATAGAAAACCCTTCCGTATTTTTTTTTCTAATTTCTAATGGCCACTTACTTTTACCTATTTCCAGATTATTTAAACACGAAAGCAATACATTGGACGAGACGGAATGGTTATGCATGTGCTTTACAAAAAAAAATTGATAAAGAAAATATTTGGAGTCATTTTTATTTTTTATAATTATATTTTTCATTTGAATGATTTTTTTTTAAATAATGTGTCATTTTCTTTTAAAAGATTACAAAACTCTTCACAAGTATACTGGAGATTCACCTTCACTGAAATCACTGCTGATTAGGTTTCTATGTTAAATCTTGATTTGTCACTGCTCCAGAAATCATTGATGATTGAAAATACTCGTTCAACTGTCGCATTAGTACCCGTGTGGCACTAATTTTGCAGTGATTGGATTGCAAATTCAATAAGTAATTTCAAGTTTTTGGTATGAATATGCTCATCTTTAAAATATTTGTATATTTCTGTCCAACGCAAACTAAATTCTGTTCTATTTTTCTTCCGTTCATCATTTTTTTCCATGGAACAATACTCTCTATATAATACGTTTACTCGCCTAACTTCATCGAAGAATTCATTATCATCGATAACAATTTTGTAGTTTTCTTTCACATAATGAACCATCTTCAAAATCTCCTTCCAGCTTATATAATTTTATCTACGACCACTATTGTAAATGTCCATTACTGTACAGTTCGTGGACTATGTAAATAGATCATAATACACACTTATGTAACAGTCCGCGATTAATGATAAGGTAATTGGTAATTAATATATAATAATTTTTTTATATAATAATATGATAATGTTTTTTTTTACATATTCTAAGGAATTTTTATAAAAATATTTAATTTTCAAATAATAAATTTCGTCTTGCTTCCAGGATTTGACTCTTCGAGTTTGACTCTGCGTTACCTTTAATGTAACAAATCCACTATTGTATCTATTTGCTCCATCAAATTATTAAAGAAAGTTTTCACCTCGGAAGCTAACACTTTAGAGCTTTAAATTTCCTTAATAGTGATATGAAATACAACAGCTTGACTATGACTGAAATGCAATGTAACTTTAAATAACGCGTTTTCGATTTTTTTGTTGATAGTTTGGGACATTGGTCTAAACTCAAAATGTACGAGCGCAAAGGCTCAAACATTTTGATTACGCATTTAACAGCAGGTGTTAACGCAAGCCATCTCGTTGTGGAATATCCCAACATTATCTTGCTTCCTCGCAAAAACCTTTAAGATTGGTGACTCTCACTGTGTATCTGTGAAAGTATAGATAAAACTGAAGGATTATGGATTCAACATCAATACTCATTTGACTAGAAGCAGTATTAATTGCATTGGATAAAATAAGTTGCGTTGCAACCAATTCTAATGGTATTCTTATTTAATAATTGCTTTAATTTTTTAAGTGCATT
The DNA here is from genome assembly GCA_944588485.1 of Phosphuga atrata. NCBI lineage: Eukaryota > Metazoa > Arthropoda > Insecta > Coleoptera > Silphidae > Phosphuga > Phosphuga atrata. Next base: position 34,755,766 of record OX155899.1, read on the forward strand.
ATTTTCTCCTTTCCTTTTAAGCTCTCCAAAATTAGTATTGGTATTATCTGCAGATAATGCGATTATTTTCTCTTTCAAATTATTGTTTTAAGAATATGCTCGGAAAGCAGTGCTGATGGTTCTCCTGGCACAGAATCTAAATTTAATAGTTTAACATTTACTCCAGTTTCGAAGGAAAAGTAACGTACTTAAGTAGGATACATTTTTATTTCCTTATCATTTGAGGCGTCTGATAAAATTGTAATGTAGTTTGCGTATTCCAAATTTTGTTTCAATAATTCGAATGCGTAATTTTGGAGTACATTAACTACTATTGCTTCGCATTTTGTTCGCCAACAATAATTGTTTTTTTTCAAGGAGATTGCGCACTATATTTGAAGTACAATCCATGCCACGGAAACTATGATTATGACATATTGTTTGAAATGCAAATGTTCTCTCAGATATTACTAATTTTGTTTCATATGAAAAAATTATTTCATATGATAAGTTTATCCATATCACCATCCGCCTGACATTGTCATAAGAACTAACTGCTTGGCGAAAGACGTCGAGACAATAAACTTCGCAGAAAACAAAGGTACTCGTAAAAAGTTTTGTTTAGAGTGATTTGGCATTCGTTTTGCAGTACAAGCAGTACATTTTACAGAAAAGCAGTACAAATGCAGTGCCTAAAATTGGACAGTACAGACTATCTTAAAGAAGAACTGTACTGCCGAAAGCAGTACACCTGGTCACCTTAATAAACGCCAATCGCAACCTCTTGTCATAGAAACGCAACAGCTAATCACAGTGCTGCAGGTTTTCTCAAACGCGAAATGAGCAACAAGGAATCCTTGTTCCTCAAGGAAAGACTATGAATACGGATATTCGTCTCCCTGATTGTATGGCCCTTAATTAATTGTATAAGTCTCTTTTTCTACATCCCGGAAAAATGGTTTCTAGTAGGAGGAGAGCTCTCTACTCCTCGTCTTCCGTATAGCTCCCATCCGGTCTATTGAGACTGTCTGATTATTTTTAATTTTTTACTCTATCCTACACTAGTGCTTTCTGCTATTTATCTCTCACCGGGGTAGATTCTATATTTTCACAGAAAGTCCTAAGGTTGTTGCTTTTGGCTCTTATGATCTCTTTGTTATGGGTAGTGAGCACCTCAGAGTCTTCCATTTTAAAACCTTTAAAAGTACTTTTGCTCTTAATGTAGATAAATTTTTATTTCACCATTTGGCATCCTTATGCTCCTTCACGGTTTTTACCGGGCAGCAGTATTCAAATGCCGTGGTGATTGCTACATACATTTTCTCCTATAGCTTGCTCTAGTACGGTGTAGTGTTTGATGCTACCACGCATACCACTTACCGCTCTAGGTTATCTTTAATTTTTGAACCTCTAAACATATAGAGGCCACAATGTTTGTCTGTTAAATTGGGTGAAATTATTTGTTTTTTTTTTAATTGATTTCAATAACCTTTCAGTAAAATTTCAGCTGAAGATTTGAATCATTTGGAATCTGATAATTTTTTTTTAAATGTTCTGTCCTCCAAACTTCAACATATCTCCTTAAAAAAATTAGCAGACACTAACTATTTTTATAAGAACTCAAAAATTTATAATGCTAAAACTAATAAGGCAAAAATAATTATAGCCAAAATTCAATCAGTTACGGATTCCCAACAAAATTTTTGCACACAACAAATAAAATGCAAATTCGCAGTGTAAAACTCGTAAGAAATTTGATTTTTGAATCACGGCAAGATGTTTGAAATTTTGTGTACAGAATTTTCGTATTTTAAATTTCGTATTCTATATTATAATAAGGCATACATTTAGTTGATCATTAAGATTGTCCAATTGACAAGTTAAAAAATAAACATATTTTAAGTAGAAAATTTAATTTTTATCTGGGAAAAGCATGTTTTTCCCAGAAAATTAATCTTTGACTGGTAAAAAATATGATATGATTTGTAGAAATACTATTTGATTAGTTATTTTGTTCAGGAATAAATTCCATATTGATTCTTAAAATAACTTAAGTTTAATACAATTTTATGATATGTAGTTTTTAATATGATCAGGTATAATAGTGAAATTGAAATGCAAATGAAAAATTTATGATTTGAGGGCGGGGCGTACTGATATACCATAATATATCAAATATAAACATAATATACTGATATACCATAAGCAGCCCTTTAAAACTAAAAAAATATTGTCTGAAGTAGATATAGGTCCTAGCCTATGTATTATTACGATTACACGATAAAAGCTTTTTTGCCTTAGACGGACGCCCACTAACGATTGCCGTGAATACTTATATTTCGCGCTTCAGGTGATGTTTTGACGTATTTAAGTCTAATGGCTATACCAGTAATATTACACACTATGTTTTATTATGTTTTTTGTTTTAATCCATTTATCCGAAGAAGTTGACATGGTAGTTGTCCAGGTGAATGAAAATGCCTTATTTATAAACTCTTCAATGTCGACCCAATTGTCGGAGCAATTTTCTCCTTACTCATGGGTTGAATCCCCTGCTGTAATTTCGTAACTAATTAGACTCTCCTCTTGGGCCTGGTAGATGAGGACTGGTTTATTATTTTTAGTCCACTGATAAGTTACTCTGTCCGGCGAGAGAATGCATCCCGTTTCGACGAGTTTAGCATTGTTCTGCGCATACCCCCCACTTTATTTCGAATGCACGGTGTTCAGTTGTCCGTATTAAAAAAACTGACGCATATTTCTTTACTCAAACTAATCTGCGCGTACCTCGGCGCGTGCCTTGCCCCTCATACATCGGCGCAGTACAGCTGCATTCTCTCGACGGACAGAGTGTAGATGTCCACATGTAATTGTCGATATTTTTGAAAAAAAATTCAACTCAGTTTTGTAGTCGTTTTGTTGTTGAACGCTTTCAAGAGCAACCAATAGAAAATGGTTCCATGGAAGGCGTTCGCGGAAGGTATGAATGTCTTTTATAACTGTATTAAACCCTTCTAAGCCGTTATTAGTACTTAGTACCTGTTTCATTACATCTTTGTACCAATTACTATTATCAAACAGCCACTTTCTTTCAAAATAATTCAAAAAAGCTTGCTCCACATTCCAAGTTTAACAGCTTTTTCTAATATCTCTTTAGTTGAAGAAAGTTGAAGAGTGTTAATATCACTCAGAATTAGGGAACGTTTTTTCTTCTCCATATCACGCTCTAGGCGCTTCTGAACATTCTTCCTCATATGCGCCCAGCAGATGAATACCAAATGAATACCTCCGAAAATCTCTATGAAAGCGTTCCGAATACTTTTTCGCATATCGACAAGTTAGGTTCAAATTTGTTATCAAATAATTTCTGTGATGTGGTAACAGCGCTCTAAAGAGAAACTCGAAATCTTCCTTCTTCTCATTCGTACAAAGAGACCAAAATTTGAAAAAGTTTTCCAAATCTGTAGTATCGACTACTATAACCGGAATACCTTACCAGAAGAGTTTGTAGGTTGCATCAGCATGAATTTTGGAACTGTTGGCACAAATATTCATTAAATATCTCGTTATAATGGTTTCCTCTTCCCCAAACTGTAATTCGTATGGTGCGACGAAAGGGATATGCAAGTCTTGTGGAATAACATAATTTTTGAGTAACCATGTTTCTAATTCTCCAACACATATTTGTGGTGAGCCAAATTTGGATTCTTGCAACTGATGCAATTGGTTATCTAATTGTCTCTTTGGTGGAAGCTTCCTATTATTGGACAATTTTATTAAAATGGCCTTTGGCTTTAACTTTAAGTCAAAAAGTTTTTGTATTTCCAACTTAGGTCAATCCCAAGAACGCTTTTGTTTCAATAGAGCTATGATCATTTTCTGATTTTGTCTTGAGTAAATGTACTTCATGCGTTGAGTCATACTGGAGATTCATTTTTGCAGAACATTTTTCCCCACGAAGTTTAGCCTAATTCAAATTAATGTGTTATTTCCCAGTCAGCGTTGAATGTTGCAGCAATGTTACTTTCGCAACGTTAAACATTGCTGCAACATTCCTACAACATTCCTATGTCCGCCTCTCTGCAACATTCAGAAATGTTGTGGGAACGTTGCACGGAACATTGCAGGAACGTTGCGGGAACATTACGAACATTGCATGAATGTTGCAGGAAGATTGCAAACATTGGATGAATGTTGCAGGAATATTGCGAATATTGCAGGAATGTTATAGGAATATATTGAATATTGAAAAATAGAAAATTATATTTTTAGTTTTATTCTCTTTTATTCTTCTCTTTTATTTATAAATTTCACTTTCACTTTGCATTTGCTTTTTTTGGCTCGACTCATTCTTGTTGGAGTTTGGATAAGTCATTTCTATCTTCTATATCTTTTTCCGACCATTTCTCTCCACCAAGTCTCTGTAAAATTGTAGGACAATATAAAATATAAGTAAAAATATCTGGCAAAAATATAAAAATGTTCACTTTTAAAGAAATAAACTTACTGCAGCGTAATTTCGCCATCATCAATTGGCTAAAACATCGTTTCTTATTCGAACGACCTTGCCAACTAAATTTTAAGGCAACCTGTTTGTTGTACAAGTAGGTTATGTAAACGCGTTTAGGAGGGGCTCAGCATTCATACACTTCCTTTTCCTAATATGGGGTTTCAGGAATTGCAATATTTGCAATAAGGGCCATTCTGGACGAGTCGATGCCGCTGCCCCTGACCCATCCCATCAAGCTCAACAATCCACTTCTCTTTGACAAACCTCTCACTAAGCGTTTGCCATCTGGAGCTACATTCTTTCACTGTTGCTGAAATAAAGATAGAAAGGATATAGAAAAGTATGAACTGTAAATTTCGAATAAAAAGATGCAACATAACCTACCATTCATTGTTTCGGCCACATTCTTCCATGGAGTCTTTTTTTAAAACCTGAATGCCCCTTATCATATATTTGGGGATACGCCCGCACACACTCAACTGACAAAACGTCATTAATTGACATTTTTCAACTCTTAATTTATAAACAACTTTTCGAACTGTAAACAAAGCGAATGTAACAACACAATGGAAAATGTCAGCAAACATTAGTTAAAACCCGTACCTACCAATCGCAATAAAGCGGCGGAGTCTGGTAATGGCGCCAAATTCAAAAATATATTTGAAATAATGAACCGTTTGGAACTTGCACGCTATATATCAATTTGTTGATTTTTAAGGTATATTTTTTAGTGTTGGGGGTAATTGTTGATTTGGGTCGAATAGCATGCTAGGTCGAATAGTTGTTTTCAGAAGAATCAACTATTCTGAAAATAAAAAGAAAATTATATGATTTTTATATTATATGAAATTTATTATACATTTTCCTTTTATTGATAAATATAATTATTTTTTTTTAATTTGCACGAAATTATAATTCTACAAAATAGTTTACGTTCAGCGTTAGCATTACCCGGGGTAAAGCACGTGGAGGTGCTGAAACGATTTTTTACCCCTGGATAAATCGTTTTGCACAATATTTATATATATATATATATATATATATATATATATATATATATATATATATATACGAATTTAACGTAAATGAGAATGCTACTGTCAAGCATAAAAAAGAAAGTAATGTAATATTGTAATTACGATTGATCCATCCTTAAACAGGAAATACAATAGATAAATACATAATACTTAAATACATTACAATACATAGCTAAACACATAATACTTAAATAAATTACAATACATTGCTAAACACATAATACTTAAATAAATTAAAATACATTGCTAAATACATAATACTTTAAAAAATTACAATACATAATATATCTATTATTCTCTAGTTCCAAATGTCGATTTGAAGGTTGTATAGTAGAATTTTTTAATCCTCCGCCAACCTCCGTCACAACCCCAAATGACTGATCTTTTTTACGGCTATTACATCGAATGGTTAAATGAATAATTTACAAAATTAGATAAGAAAGCCGCTTACCAGCATTTCATTTTTTATTAGGAAAGTATGTCTGCTTCTCTATCTTTCTCTTCTTGGATACTTCATTGTTCTTGTCTCGCTGCAAATTCTCAAAAGCTTTCCACATGTTTATAAAGTCATCTAATGATTCCCCTTGTAAGGCCTTCACTTTACTGACAATATTTTCATGTTCAATCTGTAAAAATATTTAAATTTAATATTAAAATAATTCCACATCTTGTGTATAATTTCTTCAACACACCTGTTTCCTTCTTTCGCTATCAATACATGTGCTTGGTTCATTATTTTTCTCTTCTAAAAACTGGCATAGTTCTTCTTGATATCTAACTTTACTTGTTGTGGGTTCATGAATGTATAACATTCCTTCGGAGTCTTCTTCTCCAAAACCATGAACACATGCAGCAGACTCACTATTCCTCCTTTCATGCAGCACAACTGCATGTATATGTTTGCACAAGGTAGTCTTCACAGAAAACTCCGGACACTCACAAATATACTGATGCAAACAAACTTTGCATTTATGACAATATCCCATTCGGCAATCCACATCACACAATTCATTGTAAGTTATACTATAAAATGTGTCTCCTGTTGTTGATTTGACTATAAATTTGCCAAATTCAACAGATTCCACAAAATCTGTAATTTTTTCTGCCTTCTTATGAGCTTCAACGATTATTCTATGGCAGTAATTATTGGCATTTGGTCGCTCTTGATTTGCAATATTTTTCCACATCTTCTCCTCAACAAGCTCTTCCAACATGTCTAATAATTTTTCAACTCTAAAAATTTATAAATAACAATTATAATATATTTAACAATTACAATATAAGATAAAATATTATTGATTTCACCTTATATTTTGATTTCCTCTCATTTTGTTATGTTTTAAAACTTTGTGTAAACTTTCTATTGCCATGTTGGTGTTTATTCCGGCATTGATTCTATGGCAATGAGCCCACATCTTAATTCTATCTTCCTGAAAATAGTACCTACAAATGTATAAAAATTAAGTCATTCCAAAATTTATGAAGTGTATTATGCTAAAGTCCTACTTTTCTAAGTAACTTAAAAACTGTAATTCCCCTTCATCTTTTAAATATTGTAAATATTTGTCCTTCTGTGCAACAAAATTTTAAATTTTCGTTTCCTTCAAAATTTTACTCATTTCAGTCTTCATTTGCAACTTATTTTCTGGCTTCGTCAGTTTCGATCTGCCTTGAATATTCCAATTCTTTACCACATGCCATGTACAAAGCAATCTCCTTGGCTTTTCCACAGTCTCCATGGCCTCTGTCCATGCATTGTAATATTTTGGATCATTGTCGCTCATTATATATTTGGCATTAATGCTTTTTTATATATTTGGCATTAATCTTTCTTTTAATGCCTTCAAAAAAGCTTTTTGAATCACCTGATCCAATCTATTGGATAGCAAAAATGCCACTGGGAATCCCATATTTCCCTCATCTTTAATTAATACAGTTGTCAATTCAAATTTACAGCGATTTGTTCCATGCGTCCCTTAATCCATAATGCGTCCCTTAATCCATACAAATCACATGTTGGTTATCTTTAAGTTTCTTTTCCATGAATTAATTCTTGTACCCCAATGCGAAATCTTCAACACTTAAGTCAGGGTGACTTTCTCCTACAACATTATTATTATTTCCACCACCACACCTGCACCATATGAAACCCCTTAAGTTTTTGAAAACCCCAAAAAAGCTATACCAATACCTTCTAATTTATGTAAGAGGAACAAAAATATATAAAATAGAAAGTAGATAGAGCTTAGTGTAATAGTAGATAAGAACTAAATGGGTATGTACACCAATGATGTAAGATGATAGAGGAAGAGGTTCAATAGATCTATAAAGGTCACAGTACAACAAAGCACCACCAAAATCTACAATAGATAAGAAAATTATAATCCACTTAATTGGAATATTTTCTATTAAGAGTTAATTGTTTACTCACCCTCTTTTTTAACTAAAAAAGCGTGATTTTTCCCTTCTTTATTCCATTCTTCAATTTTTAAAGCTGTAGCCATTGTGTCATCTGCATGTCTCTTCTTATCAATGTTAAATTTCTTCATTAAATAGTCTAGATCCCCTCGTCTAATTAAATGTATTCGCTTCACTTCAATGCCATTTGTTTTCCTGGCATCATTTAGTATTCTCTCTGTAGAAACTCCTGCCTGTAATTGATCCACTATCATTGTCTGTTCCTGTTTCGTCAATCTCTTTGTCTTAAATTCATCTCCATGTCCAACATGTGTTTCTATAAATTTCGCACTTAGTGAACCTAAAAATTTTCATAGTAGAATAGTTTTGAAAACAATTGGAATTTGTAAAGAATATGGGAATGGCCATTTTTTTGGAGTTGGCGGATTTTTACCTTGAATAACTGTTACTAATCGTCCTCCGTAGTGTATTTGCAAACTTAGAGAGCCAAAACGAAGCTTCTACGTCGATTTATTAAAAAAATATACGGGTTTTTATGAAAAAAATGACATTTTTTTGACGCAACAGTTAATATTTTCCTTCACTACCTAACCTCTCTAATTACTTGTCAAACAAAAAGTGCAGGAGAAGCCCAACCGACGTTGCCAATTTTATCTTTTTATTTTACCTTGTTCTGGTAAACATTCAATATACAATTTCTTCACATGCACTTACAACAACATTGAAATATAAATTTAATTTTTAATTCTAATTTCATTCTAATTGGTTTAACTCAGGTTAACTCAATACTTCTTGCAACTTTATCTTATTTTAGACCATAATGTAAAACTGAAAAAGAAATAGTAATTATTTTTATTAAAACAATAAAAAAGATATTTCAGCGAAATGATAAAATATATATTATAGCAATAAGAACTGCTGATTTAATCGGGATAACCACACTCAAGATTCTCTAAAAAATTGGGCGGCAATATATCAGCTATTCGACACAAAAGAACAAGGAACACACTTCGCGCACAGACTGCCCATAACTTAAACTACATTTTTGAATTTGGCGCCATTACCAGACTCCGCCTCTTTATTGCGATTGGTAGGTACGGGTTTTAACTAATGTTTGCTGAAAATGTCACTCTTGAATTCGAGTGCATGCACGCAAGAATCGAGAGCGTTGATTGGCTGAAAGATAAAGCGACACGACGTGAAACTTTGGACATTGGTAGATTTCACATTACGTTAAGTTCGGATACTTCACATTACCTCGATCGTAATGGGCCGCATATAAAACAATGCGTTTTAGGTTTTCATCACGTCTCATCTCATCACATCGTAATCCCGCCTTAATACACTACATAAAAGTGGAAGAGAGGAGTACAGAAAGAAGAGAGAGCGTAGATAAATACAGCAACGTTTCATTGAGTATATACACGAATTGTGTATGCAAATTCCGATCGGCGGAAAATACACGCGCCGATCGGAAAAATAACTAAAAATATAATACATTTTTGAGTATAAGAATAAAAAAAAGTGAGACGAGTAAAAATAATCACAGTAAAAATAAATGATAATATTAATAATGAAAAAAATAATTAGCGCAGCCTTACTGGAATGTTGTAGGAATGTTGCTACAACATTCACATTGTAATATTGCAACTGGAATGTTGCAGGAATGTTGCTGCAACATTCACATTGCAATGTTGCCACTGGAATGTTCAGGAATGTTGCTGCAACATTCACATTGTAATGTTGCAACTGGAATGTTGTAGGAATGTTGCTGAAACATTCACATTGCAACGTTGCCACTGGAATGTTCAGGAATGTTGCTGCAACATTCGGAATGTTGTGCAGCCTTTGGAACAATGCTGCAACATTCCTGCAACATTCAAAGCTGACTGGGTTAGTATATGTTAAAAAAATCAATAATAGTCAATAATCTGATTGCACCTGAAGTATTTATTTATCAGAATTCAATCTTTCATAACTCTCCTCTCTTGTGATGATTCGTGATTTTGTCCATCCTCAGAGGATGATTCCGATGATTAGTACTCCGCGACTAGACAACTATTACGCATCCTAAAAGCCTGCAGAATAAAAAATTATCTATAAATACCTTAACTTACCTTGTAAAATTATATAATCTATCTCACCGCAACACAAGACACTTGCGGGTAAAGTTCTAAGAATCAAGTGATTTGCAAACTGAGTAACATTTATTTTTGCGACAAGTTTTTAAAGTTACGACTTATTTATATAATACTTAACAAACGGAAATCCATTGAATCAGATTGAAAATTTCATAAATCAAAAGGTTTAACAACTGTTTAAACAATATTTTACTGATCATCCAGTATTTTAACTTGAAATATATAATTTTATCTTGCCTGTAAATATTTTACTATTCATTCGGTTTTATTGCTTAATTATTTAGTAAATGTACATTCAAGTTGTTACTGATCAAATCGTATTTTTACTGATCAATTAAATTTTTGCGTTATAATAATATATATAATTTTAAATGTAAATTTAGTCCACACTACTACCTACTACTATCATATTTGAAATTTAGACCAGTTCAAAATTTTGCCAAATATCTTTTGTTTTTCTACTACACAATGAAAAAAAAACAAAATTTCTTCCAAATTTTGAAATTTGCATGGAATATATTTTACAGTTTCTAATTTTATCGACATTAAGCGAAAATAATGTATTAAAATACAATTCAAAATGAAAATATATTTTCAGAGTTAATTAGTGAAATTTGAAAAACCCATTTCCGAAATCATTAAAAAAATGAGTACTTATGAAATAAGTAAATCCTCAGTAAGTATTTTCCTAAAAATCTAAAACACATAACCTTAAATATCGTATTATTTCTTCCAGTTATTGAGTTTGAAAGCTGAGATTTTAAAGAAACAAGATGAGGTCAAGAAAGCCAAGTTGGAGAATAAAATCAGAATACAAAAAGATGTGAAAAAGGGTCCATTAGAGCTTAAAAACAAGGGAGTAGAAAGTAGATCTTCGAATGACTATTCTGAAGAAGAATTAAATTTATTAAAGAAATCTCGGTATGTAAATTGACAAAACTAATTTGTTTGAATATTTCTTATTTGTCATTACTACATTTTTATAACTATTGTCTGAAAATCTTCACTATTCAACTGTAACAATTCTGTAATATAGATAAGCAGAGCTAAATGTTGTGTCCTATTGGGTCTCTTACACACTTGACAAATTCACAAATCCAAACATTTGGTAAACTTTTGCCTTGGTTTGTAAGCGCTTGTGATTGAGTTCAAGCACTGATTCGATCAAGTATTGTTTAATCGAGCATTTGTTGCTTTATCCACATGCTTATGTTTATTCAAGTTTTGCAGTTTGGAATTTGTAACAAACATGTGGACGCACTATAATAACAAGGATAAGATGAATTATCTTCTGTCAACAAACAAAGAGTCCCAGTATCTTGGACACTATGTTACTATTAAGGTGCAATCACTTGCAAGCACTGCACACTAGCAAGCACTTTCAGAATTTGTTTACATTCTGAAAGTAAAACTTGCGTAGTCTGACTGCTTATGAAAGCACTTTCTAAATACTCTCTTGCTAAGAAACACTTTCTGAAAGTGAATTCACTTGCATAGTCTGACTGCACCTTTAACTGCTATGATTTCAAAATACTTGAGGACAAAAATAGCCTTGAAATCCAACTGAGAATCACTCATGCCAACAGTTGCTACTTGGGACTAAGCAGGCAATTAACTAATAAGGCCCTGGTGAAACACAACAAGGTCACACTTGCTTGGGTATGGAGTCACAAGGGACTGATTGGAAACGAAATGGTGGGCAAGTTAGCAAAAGATGCAGCTAACGAAGCAAACATCAATGCTAACAAGGACTCCTACATTACTAACTAACTACTTTTTTATGGGCATAACTGGCAGTTATACACCAGACCAGACAAGTACCCACCTGGAAACGCAACTGTGAAGTCTGGTACTGCTGGTCACATGACTTTAGAGTTATGGGTGAATTATTTAAATTTAATTTCTCTTTATCTTTTGTTCCTTCGCTTTATCAGTTATTTTGAGAGAACAGTCGAAGATTGTATGTCTCATGGTATCGGCCTCTCCACAGTATATACACTGGTTGTCTGCCACTCTTCCAATTTGATGCAGGTAGTCCTTGAAACAACCATGGCCAGAGAATTCTTAGGTGAGATGTAATGTTTTTCGGGTCCAAGTACCCGGACTCGGACTCGACGAGTTCAATTGTAAATACACGGTACCCATTCGGTCTTGAATGTTTGGCATTGTCTAGTATATTGTCTAGTAAAAATTCGAAAATACTTAATATCAATTTGCATGGAATTGCAAATGACTGAAGAGTATAATCTGGGTTTATTGAGAATTTTTAACTCATGTACTGCTATACAATTAGTCGAAAAGTAGAACAACACCTAAACACATTTAATATAAATTTTAAAAACATATAGTCGGTTCAACCGGCGACGGTGAAAGTGTAATGATGAAATTTGGACGAGAATCTTCTAGTCTTTATAAATTATATTTGAATCACACTATACACTTATCTGTTTGTGATGTAGTATATAAAAAGAAAAATGTTATCGGCATACAAGATGAAGATGACCATGGTCTAGATCAGGGGTCCTCACTAGGATTTTTTAGAGAACCTAATTGTTTTTATCAGTTTTCCTGAGGGCCGCAAGTAAAAAATGTAATGAACACATGTAACGAAATAATGTAATGAACATAATGAAATGTCTTTTACTTAGCTCCAGGCATACTTGAAATCGTTAATTCCTTGAAGTTGATGGGCGAAATCTTTCACAGCTCTCTAATATAGCATCCATATTAGCAGGTTGGGAAGAGACTGAAATTCTCATAATGCTGTCAATGTTTGCACTTGTTAAATTGGGTCTGTACTTGTTTTTTATAAACTTTATCTTACCAAATGTAGATTCACAGACACACATATATAGATGCAAAAACACACTTTTTGAGCGACTTTCTGAGCACAGTCAATTAGGTTAGGGAATTGGTCCTTTTCAACTACTTTCCAACACTCATAGTGAGCCTTATCCTTCTTTTTTTCTTCAAAAATAATTTTGAGTTTTGTATCATGCTGAAGATCAATTAACTCATTTTTCAAATCTATAGCTTCATATTCTAAAACAGAAAGTTTCGCTACATTTGCTGTTGTTACTGCCCATGGATTTTTCACTAAGTGAAATAGTTCTTGATACTTCCTGAAGTCACTAAACCTCACATTCATTTCGTCTTTTAGGTTTGTCAAACAGCTTTATTAAATCAGAAACATCTTGCTTTTCATCTGGATTTCCCTCAGAGTTTTAACTGAAGCAAAGCTGGATTAATTACCCTTTGACAGTTCTTCAATATACATATTGAACTTTTGTTCCTATGAAAAAACAATACACATCATTTTCGTTACAATTTTGTTGTAGTCTCCTAGAAATCGAGTCAGTGTTTTGCCATGACTCACAATGCCCACTCAATGCCCATTCCTAATTTACGTTTTAAAATTTATGTTCTTATTTATTTCCCTAACAGCCGAGGGCCGCAAAAAATCGTTGCAAGGGCCGCTTAGTGAGGATCGCTGGTCTAGATGGTATTGATGACGATCAAGATGAAAATTATTATTCGACGAGAGCGTCTATGATGTCGAGGAATACGGACAAGTTAAATTAACTTTAGAAAATTTAGAGGGGAATTCATCCATTTGCCTTCCTCTCTTAGCCTCTTGTGGAGTTTTGTTTTATTTACCATAACATTTTCCAAATCCCTTGTTTATCTAAGTACCACTTAATTTAATCGGCAATTTCGCACAGTATCGCTTGCTTTACCATATGCGTAAACATGAAAAATCCTTTCATGTTTTTGTTAAAATGGCGACACGGATTAGACACGGGCCCGAAAAATATTCGTCGACTCGACTCAGACTCGCCGAGTCTAAAAAGACCGGTTTTTCCCAAATCCTAGGTGAGATGGTAGCTATTTTCCTCATGTTCTCTGTTAATCCAGGGTCCAAGTTCAGGGATAGGAAGTCTACCGCTATGCTTTCTGGTCCACCCTCCTTTATTGCCTTGCTGCCACCTTTGCTGTCATTCTTCAATTAATTGTTTCTTGGCCGATATTTTTAAAGTTTTTTGTGACCTGTCTCCTGCAGTTTTCTTTGCTCTTCCACCAGCAAGTCAATTGGCGGGATACCCGTGATGGTCAAGACTGTCTCGCTTGATATGGTGCGATAAGCGCAATAGATTCGTAGTGCCATTTTTCTTTGCACTGCAAGGAGCTTTTGAGTATTGCTCTGTTTTCCCAGTGCTCTGGCCCATATTGGTGCTCCGTACATCATAATGGTCTGTACTGCGTCGCTGAGTAGTCGGCGTTTACTGCTCCTGGGACCTCCAATGTTGGGCATTAGTTGCTGTATTGCTGCCATTGTCCTCATGCACTTTGCTGCAGCTTCTGATATGTGGGGTGTGAAAGATAATGCCTTATCTATTACTATGCCCAGGAATTTTATTTGATGCTTTGGGATTATCCTCAGTTTCCCAATTTGAAATTTTAATGGTTGGACCTTTTTTTGTCCTATGAGAAGGACCGCCTCAGTTTTTTCTGGCGCTAGTTTGAGGCCTTCAGATTTCATCCATTTAATGATTTGTTCTATGATGGTTTGCTGTCTGCATCAATCCTTCTTCTGTTATGTCTGTTACCACTAGAGCCAAGTCGTCTGCAAAGCCAATCACTGTCGCCCCCAATGGCAGTCTTATTCTCAGCATATCGTCATATAAAACATTCCACAAGGTTGGGCTAATGTCGATCCTTGTGGAACACCGCTGCTGACGCTTCTCTCTTCCGTTTTCCGAGCCCCTTTAAGGATTATCTTTCTATTGCTAAGGTATCACCATGCGTAGTAGATACGGTGATATACCTCTTGATGTTAGCCCTTGCATGATCTGTTTCCAGCTAGTGCTGTTAAATGTGTTTCTAACATCGAAGATTGGCAGCACACACCGTTTCCTTGTTCTTTGCATGCCAGACTTCACCATTTCGGCAATCTCTATGAAAAATCTTATTGCGTCAATTGTGATTTTCCTTGTCTGAAGCCAATTTGTTTTTCTGACAGAGACCATGTCCAGTCTCAAGTTTTCGTTTTATTCTGTTTATTGTTAGTAAACTTGCTGTAAGAGTTTTCCCGCCACATCCAGTAGACAAATAGTTCTATAGGATGTGGGGTTCCCTATGTCTTCATCTCCTTTTCTGACGAGAACGAGCTTTGCCCTTTCCCATCTCGCCGGGAAGTTTCCCGCTGTGGGCAGCATGTTCCTAGAGTCCAATACGAAACTTGATTGGTGCTGTGCAGCTATTTTCACAATTTCATATGGTATTCCAACTGGCCCCAGTTCTCTGTTGTTCTTGTCAAAGTACTGCATATAGTGGGACAAAATTAATGGTCAGAAACACAGCAAATGAATGCTAGAAAATTTATTGGATACTTTAACTGCTGAAATCCTGCAACTTTCAAGAGATCAGATTACAATTGTGGCAGGCCTACTCACAGTACACTGTCCTATATGGGGACATCTGCACAAAATGGGTATCTGAAAAAATAAACCATTAACCAGACTAATCTATGAGGAGGATGAAACTACCTTCCAAATGTGAAGCAATTGGGTGTCGGAGAAACGAGGGTAATATTACAGCAAAAGAGATCCCCTGAAGAATGTGTCACATAGACTCCTAGACCTAGCCTCCTAGGTGCAGCGCACCATGGCGAGGTTGAAAAATGCCTTTTTTCGGAAGGAAGGGAAATGCATTAGTGCGCACACGGGGCCTACGTTCCCGTGTAATGTGGGGCACTAATGTGGGTTCAGTTGTTGTTACCCAGCATACCCACTAAAACCTCTCCTCTGGTTCTTAACTTCACTCCGGAACCGCGCGAGCATTACTTCGGAGGGGAAACTCGGGATCTAAGGTTGGCCTTTGTTACTTGCCACTCCATCTCTTCTTTCCTCTTCGTCCTTTCTTTTAAGGATTCCGGTACACAGGTTTGTTATTGTCTCACTCTTATCACTCTCACTCTTGTCCTCACTCTTAATCATGAGTTTGACAGTTTGGACCCTGGCTGTCACAGCTTTCTCATTGGTGTCCGTCGACACCACAAGGAGGTCGTCGGCGAATGCTACCAGTCTACAGTTCTTGAGTTCTTTTGTCTTTTCTAGGTCTAAAACGCCATCGTATAGAATGTTTACCCAAGTTGGCATAGTGGGCGATCTTAATAACCTCCTGGATGGCGTCTGTGGTCGACTTCCCCTCTCGAAAACCATAGGCAGGTATATATAGGCAGGCTGCATAGCCCCTAGGAGGGCTATCCCCTCCGTGCAGTTCAAGTTCTTGGTCTATCCTGGTGGTTGCTGTACGCTTGAAAAGTTTGCCTAGGCTGTCTGGTAGGCAGATTGGGAATAGCGATGAGGGTTTTCCTGGCTTGGGGCCTAAAACCAATCTGGCCTCTTTCCATCTACCTGGTATGTTTCTACTGCGAATGGCAAAATGCCTGGCAGGGGGCAAAAAACGGAAGAAAACCGGTGTATGGCCGGACAAGGAGAACATGACTGAAACAATGCTAGAAAACAAAGAAAATTGAGACGCAACCGCGGAGATGCTAAGACGCATAATGAAAAAAGGTCAAGGAAGTAGATGAGAGGACACTTGAAGCAGGGTTACAAATTAAAAAGTAACAGAAGAGTAGGAACCTAAAGTTGCTGACTGATAACACCTCGAGAGGGTGCAAACCACGGCAGTGCTAGGGACGAGATGGGGAAAAAAGATTCCTAGTGGATTGCACACTCCTGAATACGGGACTGGACCTATTTGCACGAATGGAATAATGTGGAGAAATACAATAGACTGTGAGGTAAGGGTTAAACCCCTAGACAAACATTGGTTGATGAAAAAAAACAGGCAATTGAGAAGTGCAGTCCTCTCTTGACAAACAAAAACCACTCATTCATCATGCTCATCCTATTGTATTCTGCAGAAGCATGACTCATGACAGAAACTGATGAGGCGGTCTTTGGATTGTTTGAGAGAAAGGTTCTTCAAGAGATTTATAGACCTCACCTCATAGGCGATGACGAGTACTCCTGAAGATGGTACTGCCGAAGAATGACCAGCTGTATGCTTTTTAGTGATATTGACGGAGTACAACGCATTAACAAAATACGCTCTGGCAGCTAGAGCATTCAATGCAGCACCTGTTGGTGGCGTAAGAGAAAAGAAACGTCCACCCGCTGCATTGGAAGAACCTGCCTTCACTTAGGCACTTAGGGTTTCCAACTATCACACTACGCAGAATATTTTCTGAATCTGAATGCTAGTCTTTGTGTATTAATACCTATTCAATATCACTGTCTAGTCTTATTCATCTGCACTTATATATTTCTTCACATTATATACTTTTTATTCACTAACTATTTTTATATCATTATTTTTAGATCTGCTTTGGAGGCTAAAGCTAAACTTTATGATAAACTTTGTGAAGGACCAAAAACTGAAGAAGAACGAGAAACCAATAGAAGATATTTGGTACATTTTGACCAAAAATCAAGAACAAGCAAAATTAAAGATCCAGTTAGTTTTGAAGATGATGAACAAGATAAATATCCTGAAAGTGAAGAAGAGGAAGATAGGCATAATGAAGATGATTACAAAGCAGATAATTCAGATGATGAATGGTAAAATTTTTAATTCATTTTTGTAAACTAATATTACCTTATGTTTTATGTTAGTAATACTTTTAGTGTCTCAATCCGAACTTTTAAATTAATCTTTGACTTTAATTGTTTTTAAGGGTAGAATATGTTGATTGTTTGGGAAGAACAAGAACATGTTTGAAGAAAGATTTATCTTTTAATAAAGAAAAAGATAATAATTTAAGATCTTCTGTTGAACCTAAGATAGACAAAGAGCCAGAAAGGGAAGAAGAAAGAAGCAAGGTAGATGAAGAGGAGGAACGAGAAGAATTTGATGAAAGCAGTGAAATGCTTTCAAGTGATATGAGAAGGGAATTGCAGAGACAGAAGTGGGAGAAAGAAGAAGCAGAAATAAATAAAAAGTCAAATGTTCATTACCAAGATATCTTATTTAGTGGTATGTAAATCTTAAATCCATTTTAGACAAATTCAATTGATTTTTGATTTTATAAAAATTTCAAACTTTCCTTAAATTATTCAATTTGTATTCCTTAGAGGCAAGGACTCATGGTGTTGGTTATTATGGATTTTCCAAGGATGAAGAAGAAAGAGCAAGGCAACAAGCAGCTTTAAAGAAGTTGAGGGAAGAAACTGCAGAGCAGCAAAAACTAGCTCAAGATGTGAAGAAGAATAGGGAGAAACAGTTAAAAGCTAGAGTTTTAGCTGCAAAGAATAGAAAACGGGCTAGGATGGGTTTGCCACCATTAACATCAGATGATGAAGAAGAAGGTAAATGCTACCTTATAATAACTTTTATATTGTATATTTCTTTTGAAATAAGAATATTTTTATATAAATTCCAAGCATAATTTATGCATTTTATTTCATCTAATGTCCTATTGTTTTAGCTAAACCCAAAATGATAGTTGAAGAGGTGGTTAAAGAAAATCCCAAATCAGAAGTGGAAATTTTAAAAGAACAGCAAAAAGAAGTCAAACGAAAATTGCATATAAGACCTTGGGATATTGGCAAAGAAGGCGTAAAAGAACATGTCGAATACACCCAAGAAGAATGGGTTCAAATCCAAAGGAAGAAAAGAGACAATGAATTTGCCCCTCCAAGATCCTACAATAGTACAGTTACACCAACGATCTCAAACCATGAAGATAAAAAGACCTTGTTTTCAACAACCAAAAAAGATAGAAGTATAGATGTTTCAAAACCTCCTCCTTTTATCAATAATCCTGCTAAAAGAATTAATCCTTATTTAAGTCAAGACTATAAACCAATTGAGAATGAGTTAAGTAGTGAGTCCAGTGAGGAAGAGGATAGTTTAATGAGTGATTTTAGACAGACAGATAAAAAAGGTGCAGAGATTGCTCCGCCAGCTACTTATGATTATTATGGACCTAATGACAAGAAGAGGAAGGTGCAGAAGAGTAAAGGAAATATGGAGGATTCTATTATGCAGGGTTTGAAGTTTTTGAGGGAGAAAGTTGAGAAAAAGAAAATGTAAATAAGTTGATTAAAATATGTTATGAAGTATGAATAATAAAATGTTATTTTTTTATTCGTAATGCCCTACTGAGGAGCGCGTTTGAATTTATTTAGCATGTTTTTTTTTCTCTTCACAATATCTTTTCATCCGCTCACTATGTTTCTTTTTCCTTCTTCACTCCATCCTGTAGCTTGTTTTGGTTTTTTGCGAATTTGTGGTTGTAAATAAATCTGTTCTAAATTTTTTCCTGTTGTGATTCATTTCTTGGGTGATACCAATTTCTTGTAGGTAGCGTTTTTCGGGTCCGACTACTCGGACTCAGATCGGACCAGTCCAAGGGTAAATACCCGATCTAAGACTCAACGAGTCTCGGGTCTTGAATGTTTGACATTGTCTAGTACGCCGCGTCGTAAAGAAGATCGACGATTTAGCATTACACTTGATGAATGGACGAGTATGAAAATTCGAACATATCTAAATATCAATTTCCATGGAATTGACTCGAGTTGAAGTGTATAATATGAGTTTTTTACCACATGTACTGCTATACAATTAGTCGAAAAGGTAGAACAACACTTAAACACATTTGACAAAAAATTTAAAAAAACATATAGTTGGTTCAAACGGCGACGGTGCAAGTGTAATGATGATATTTGGACGAGAATCTTCTAGTCTTTATAATTTATTAGTTTGAATCACACTATACACGTATCTGTTTGTGATGTAGTTTATAAAAATATTACCGGCATGCAAGATGAAGATGACCATGGTCTAGATCAGGGAACAAAACCTTTTTGAGTCGTGGGTGAAATTTTGTTCATTATATTTTTCGTGCTAGCTCGTGGGACACCAGGCCAGTCGCATCACTTGAAAAAGAGGAGGTAGGTCAAAGACTGCTTTTCGACGTACTAAATTTTAAAGGCTTTTAGAAAATTCAAGTTTCCTTCTTGTTTTACCACTTCTACTTTGGAAGTGGAGAGCAAAAAATAAAGGCCGAAGTAAAAAAAAGTACATAAAAAATTCTGATGTATTATATAATGAAATCCAATTAGAGGATGTGAAATATACTGCTTAAGATATTGAATGTTCCTTAGAACGTTCAGAGCTTCCGTGGCAAAAATTGCTAACAAGTAAAAAACGCACAGTGACGGGAACACTATTTGGTCATTGTAAGTCGATGTAATCTAATTGTAGGTAAACGTAGATTTAATCTGGTTTAGGTTATGGTTGGATTAAGTTATGGTAGAGTCTGACAAATTAGACTGAGGGACCGAGACTTCTTGAAATAGAAAAATTAATTCAATTTTAATATACATCAGAAAATTTATTTTCACTCCGTCTATGTTTTTGGTTTAGTGTCGCGGTTGTTGCCATGGTGACAACAAAAGAAATCGTTTAATAATGAAACTCCATTTGATTGAACTCCACTTTTACGAACGATTTGGATACTTTTATACACGATTGTAATAATGGCAAAATAATTCACATACAATAATTTACTTATTAATGTGTTCATTTTGGTGTGCGAGCAGATAAACATATTTAAAATACAATAATTGGAGAAGAAATTTCTCTTTGATATACTTAATATGTTTGTGGTTGAGAAACTTTAATAAGCAAATAATGAAAGTTCTAAAATCAACACCTGAGTCATTTACAAAGCCTGTGTGGGTCACTGTCTGACCCGCGGGTCATAGGTTCGCCAATACTGGTCTAGATGGTATTGATGACGATCAAGATGAAAATTATTATTCTGATGAGATGATCTATGATGTCGCAGAATACGGACAAGTTGAATTAACTTTAGACAATTTAGAAGGGAATTCCTCCATTTTAATTCCGGTCTTAGCCCCTTATAGAGTTTTGTTTTACCTATTTACCATAACATTCTCCAAATCCCTTGTTTATCTAAGTCCCACTTAAATTAATCGGCAAGTTCGTACAGTATTGCTTGCTTTACCATATGCGTGAACATGAAAAATCCTTTCGTGTTTTTGTTAAAATTGCGAGACGGATTAGACCCGGACCTGAAAAATAATCGTCGGCTCGACTCGGACTCGCCGAGTCTAAATTCCTCCTATTCCCAAAACCCTATTTCTAGGTCTTCATTTATTTCTGCTAAACAGTTATTGTGATTTTTCAAGGATATTGCTAGGTTTAAAATTCTCTTTGTCAGCCCGTGATCACTCAATTTTGCATAGGTGACACTACAATTTTAATCGCGTTTTCCTGATTGTATCTGTATTTTTTTCTACATGCTGATACAGTTCATGTGGTTTCTTTTTCATCCAAATTCCATTTACATAATTTGATCAAAAAATCTTCCTGAGAAATTTTCTCTCCTGATTCTCGATGCTCTGTATTTACGATCGCACAGCGATAATTGTCTCAAATGCATAAAGTGCTTCTTGTTGATAACTGATTTATAGTGATATAATTTTTGCATTGCATTACGTGATATACATTGTTTATTGTATCCGTTCCAGGTGATATTGTATGGTTTGTAGTTCTCTCTTTGTTGACTTGCTCATTGATTCCTGTTGGCTGAATAATTTCACCTAGATACTTGAATTTGTCTATTTGGTAAACTTTTCCATATTTGGTAATTAAAGGTTGGTTGTCGAATCTTGATTTTGTTCTTTTCATATGAAATTTGGAGTCCAGTTTTTGTTGCTATTTCATGCAGTTTTTCTATGTACTGATTGCTTCTTTTCTATTTTTGGAGAGGATTGCAAGTTCATCTGCAAACGTTAAACAGTCAAGGTTGATTTTATTTTTGCGTAGACTGTCAATATTTATTCCTCTAGTTTCATTTTTCCATTCACGTATCACTTTTCCAAAACTAGGTTAAATAATAGTGGGAATAATACATCTCCTTGATTGACACAAGTTCATTTCACCTTATTTCAGAAGGTTCTCCCAAAAATTTTTGCTTTTGTGTCCATTAGAGTTTGTTGAATCAATATTCATGTTTTGCTGTCAACTTCAAATTCCTCTAATATGTTGAAAAGTGTTTCTCTGTCGATACGACTTTTTGAAGTCAACAAAGGTACTACTGTTTGTTTGGTTTTTCATATTTGTAGAACAGTTTTTAAGTTTAGAATTTGTTCTACACAAGATCTTACTTTTCGGAATCCTGCTTGGTATTCTCCTATTAAGCTTTCTGCCTGTTCTTCCAATCTATAAAGAAGGAACTCGGAGAATTTTATAGACGACCAATATTAAAGAAATTCCTATGTAATTATTTATATCTAGTTTATCCCCTTTCTTATGAAGTGGGTGAATTCATGTACATTTCCATTCCTCAGTACTATAAATATTCTGTACGATTTCTTGAATACCTCTAGCTACTTTGTTAGCACCTAATTTAACATTTCAGCAATTAATCTGTCTTCTCTTGGCGCTTTGTTATTTTTCAGTCCTCCAATTAGTTGTTTGACTTCTTCTAGTGTGGGAGGTTCCGAGTTTGGATTGTCTGTGGTTTTCTCCAAAGTGAGTTGTTCATTAGAATTTTCACAATTTTAGGAGGTCTTTAAAGTACTCTGAAAGTAGTTCACAATTCTCTCTATTATTTGTTGCTAGTGTCCCGTCTGGACGTCTGAAGCAGAGGCTGGGGGCCTGATATGGGCTGGGGCTTGATAATTTTGAAGCTCTTCTTTAAATTTCTTGTAGTAGTTTCTGGCGTTTCTGTTTTTTTTTTTGATGTCTTGTTCAATAGACCTTTTCATAGTTGAAATTTTTTTATGCGCATGTGTCAATTTCCGCCATGTTATACGTCAAAAGTTGCCCGAACTTGTTGACGAATAACTAAATATTTGCCCGATACTTTCATATTCACGCCTTTCAAACTTGGCGGATACGCATGCGCTTAACTAACCGTAAAAAGGTATATTTCAACCATTGTCCGATTTGTTCAAATTTGCGTTTCTCTATTCTGATGATTTTTGATGTTTGTTTTCGACCTTTGAGGAATTTTTGCCATTCAATTAC
Organism: Phosphuga atrata; assembly: GCA_944588485.1. Lineage (NCBI taxonomy): Eukaryota > Metazoa > Arthropoda > Insecta > Coleoptera > Silphidae > Phosphuga > Phosphuga atrata. Next base: position 34,778,925 of record OX155899.1, read on the forward strand.
TGATTAATGAGAGTTCCATGACTTCCAGGCGTCGGTTCGTAGTTCCATTGCTTCGTCACATATATCATTCCATCGATGTTTTCTGGGTAGCATGTTGTACCGACTGATTGAGATGCCTGGCATATCGTGTTTTTTCTTGCTGGGAAGAGCCAGAAAGTGCGTTTGTCATTAATTTTAAGTTACAGATTTGCAAGTACTTTATCAATCTTTCTCCTTCTTTGTTGGTTCTGTTATGTGCCGGGTATAATCCTACAATTTTTCTAAATTCTTTTTCTCTATTTGGACATTAAAATCTCCACGATGGTAGACATCGACAAATTTGTTTTGCACGCTAAAACTTTTGTTGCGTGACTCCCTGAGAGGGCCGCAGACGCGTCTTTTCAGAAAATCGCTCCAATTATCGGCCACCTCTACTGATAATACTACTATTAATAATGTAACTATTAATGCCATTAACTTCTAATACGGTAACTACTAATACAATAACTATTAGTAGTACTAACCTACGATCAGAAATCTTGGGTTCCGTGCGATTATGCTGCATTTTAAAATTACACTTTAGGATATTCTTTTCGTAGGAGATTCAAAAAAAACCTTTAGGTAAAAGAGGGGCTTGTTTTTGGAAAAGCGCTTTTAAAATAAACTAGTGTTTCGCATTCCAACAAAAACAATCTAAAAATCTTTTCGCTGTGGTCATGTTAGAATCGATATTGGTTGATGCTTTTGATCAACCTACAGTTTTGCAACGAGACCAAAAAAACGTACCTTGTGGTTTTTTATGAAAATAAATCGATTAACATTTCAACGAAATAAATTTTATCTCCAGAGATAATATTGTTGAAAAGTAAGTTAATATTCATTACATTTGTATTCACTGAGAATATAAGTTACGAACAAAGTGAGTCAAGGCTTACCTAGAAAACTACAAAAGTTGAAAAGTGGTCATATATTTTAAAAAATAATTTTAATACTACAACTCACAGTATAACAAATTAACGGTATAAACTTACGTGCATAGAAATCGGCCCACTGTAAACTTTTTTTTAAAAACTATTTATGAGACGAAACAAATAAATATGCCGGTTGAAAGGCAATTTAACAGAAGTTTATGAAAATTTAAGTTTAATTTAAGTTTCTTGTGTCCAATACAGTGAAATTGATGAAACAAATTAACTTTTTTTATTACTAAAAGAAATATGGTTATTAACAATTATCTAAAATAACTTTTTAATAATGGGTATGACCCTAATGACATCTCTCATACGATTAGGCATAAATCTAATTAAGTTCGCTATTGTTTCTTGTGGGATGTTAACCCTTAACCACCTGGGTCTAAAAACCCGAACTTACATACCCGGGACCGGCCGAGACATCGAGACCGCAACTTTTTTTGTAGAATTATACTAAGTTGAAAGTATTATTTATGTGCTTTAAGTAGCTTAAACTATTTATTGGAATTAGTACAAGTAACAAAACCATATGAAACCTTGAAACCTAAGTAATATCTAAGTAAAAATCGCTCATATTAGAACTTGTTTGAAAAATGTGACTAAAGTTACTAATTTCTCTTAATTAAAGGATTAAACTAATAGAAAATCATAGATTGAAACAAAAAATAAAAATTTAACATAAAAATTGCAAGGCTATAAAGGCCCGGGACCGGTTACAGCGACCGCTCGAATATTTCAAATATTTTTATTACGCGTCTACACACATTTCATGACAAACCCACTTTAGACATTTTGTTGCTATGATTTAGTGAACAATTAGCCAGAAGCTGTAAGTTGTGGGTATTGTTTGGAAAAAGATACACACGATTCGTAAAACCGTTGCGGTCTCAGTGACCGGACCCAGGTGGTTAAGGGTTAAACCACTCTTCTTCTACTGCAACAATAAGCTCTGGGATCGAGGTTGGGGCACGAAGCCTAGCTCGAATTTTTCCTTTCAGCTCATCCCATAAATTTTTCATCGAATTTCGGTCTGGACTGCATGCTGGCCACTCCATAACCCGAAAACCGATTTCTGTAATATAATCTTGCACGATTCTTGCGGTGTGCGGCTTTGCGCATTGTCCTGCATAAAAATAAATTCTTCTCCGATGTAGTCGACGTAAGGTACCAAATAAACTGTGAAAACCTCCTGGATATACCTAGTAACGGGTGCGATGCGATGTACCTAGTAACCTCCTCCCCAGTGAACACGGTCGCCCCTAATGATGAAAGCAGTGCTCGTGCTCCCATAGAAAATGCACCCCAGATCATGCAGGACACCCACCTCCATAAGCAGTCCGCTCTTCAATGCAGAATTTTGCAAATCGCTCTCTGGGTCTCCGGTACACTTTTCTTCTTCGGTCGCTACCATAGAGGCATCTGGTCTCATCTGAGAAAAGAGCAGACCCCCATTGTTCCAACTCCAATTGAAATAATCCCTTGCAACACGCAGGCGTGCTTGACTAGGAGCTGGGGTAAGTTTTTGACAAACTGCAGGTATCTTAGGAGTCAAGTTACTTTCCTGCAGTCTTCGTCTTACTGTCCACTGATCAAAAGTCACTCTTCGTACTTCACGGAGCTGTTGTTGCAGTTAAGGTGACGATTTCTAGGTGATGTTGACAAAATAAAGCGGACATCACGAGTCGTTATCAATCTCTTTCTGCCTGTACCAGGTCGTTTATGAAAGGATCCAATCTCCCTATAACGTTGTAACACTCTTTGAACCGCGGCGCGTGTCATATCCAGTTGTCGAGCAACAGCTCGCGGGCAAAGTCCATTTTCGAATAGAACAAAAACTTTTAGCGGTGTAGTATGCATTAAAGTTTACACTAAATACTCTTGAAAACCAATCAAATAATGAAAAACAAAAAATGTGCACATTTCAATTGTAATTAATGGCAATAATTACAATCTTTCGTTTTTTGCAAATACGTTCGTTTTTGTTTACCGGTTATAAACGATAAGCATTCTTTATAAATTTCTCATATTAAATTGTCTATTTCAAACGGCATATTTTATCTCATAAATAGATAAAAAAGAGTTAAAGTCAAAAGTGTACAGTGGGCCGATTTCTATGCACGCAAGTTTATATGTAATAAATTATACTCTCTCAACATAGTGGACAAATGAAACAAGATACAACAAAAAGATACAGCAGCAATATGTAACACAAATAAAAACAATCAGAGATTCTTCAAAGATAAATGTTTAAATTGTTTTCATAATGTTGGATAAAAATATAGGATTGGAGGGATAATACATCAAAAATATATGGTCGAGTTTTTATCTCAAAAATATGATAAAATTAAGTAATATATAATTACCATTGTTAATTTCTATTTTTCAATATCCATTAAATTATACAAATCAACAATGACCTTAAAAATATATAAACTTATATTAATTATTGTGCCACCAATTCTCCTGAGGGCATCGAGCGAATTATGTCGGAATCTCCTGGATCTGTTATTGACATAACGCAGACGCGGAAGTATTTACCGCAAGCTGTGCCCAACTCAATGTTGTTACCGGTGTAGTGGTGGACTCCGGTTTTGGCTAACATAGCGTAATATTCAATTTCACATTTCCTTAGTGGTGGTGTGTTATTGGCAATTATGATCAATTTCGCCTTTCCTTGTCTAAGTGTCTAAAACATAAAGTATATTAATAACAAAAATATATCAATTTGAAAAATATCACACAATATATTTATATATGTTTACAAAAAGTTGCCCATAAAAAATAAAAGTAAAATTAATTTTGATAGTAAGTCAAATAAAATTTTAATAATTCTATATGTCTATGTATAATAACAATCATCAAAGTACACACCATTCAAATTAAATTTGAATACCTATAAAAACTAATGAACTATGTAACTTTCATTCACCAACAAAACCTTATTTAAAATGCTACCAAATTTCTGAAAGTTATGCATGATCACACTAAAAACGTGTGCTTAGGGTCAATCAAAATAAATGATATCAAATAGTAATTAGGCAATTCTCAAATTTAATGATAAACAGAATAAAAAAAAGAATATATAATAAATAATTTGTATTTTGCTAGATAAACAACACAGAATAGAAAGTATATAAACAACTAAAATTAATTATAAAAAAACTATCCACAAATTTCCTCCAACTTGAATCTGATCTTTATAAAATTTAATTAATCTTTAACCAGTAAACAAATACTTATCAGCATCAATAAAAATTGTTAAAATTTCAGAATAATCTAAAACTATCTATACATTATAAATAGCTTTATATTTTGGATATATTTCACAATACAGAAGTGATCAATTTTATTTCAAGTAGCATCAAACTTAAAAGAGGGCAATTGGCAGCAACACCGTGTTGCAAATATGTTTTATTACTCATGCGAGGAGACGTATCTATCTTATAAGTTTGGGATCCAGGTGCCATCCATCCAAAAAAAAAAAAAAAAAAAAAAAAAAAAAATTGAATCAAAAATGAAGAATTTGCTTTTCAATTGTCTCCGGTGGTGTGGATTCGTCATAAGAATTCTCATCAGTCTCCAGTATCACCATAGAATTTACACTCATTTTAAAACGTTTTCTATAATTTTTATTTTGCAATGAACAAAAAACATCCGTCACTTTATATTGAGGTCTTGATTGTGTTTATTTTATTTAATTAGTTGTTTTTTTAAGGTAACTTAGGTATATTGAATATTTTCGTGCGTTACACAAATTATGTGGTAATACAAAAAATGGCATTTGTCGCACTAAAAAACGTGAGCCAAGATAGTACTTTAACGCATGAGTAATAAAACTATAAATTTAAATACACACTACTATAATTTCCATCTTATTTTGACATTGTCACAAAATTAATCCTTTTTGAAATATAAGACTATCCTAATGTTCTCTTTGGAAAAAATCTATAAACAATTTTAATGAGCATATTACACCGTAATATGAATGAGGATAGCACTATTAGTTACATCAGTACAATAGTGATATGAAACTTAAAATACAGAATGTTTTTTGCATTGATGTTGAAAACCTTCAATTTTGAGATAAAAAATACTCAGTTCCATATTATGCTATACATTTCGTTAGTCCAACAAACATATAACCATAATCACATCCGTTAAGAAAAAAATATGGGAAATAGAATAAATCAAAATAGTGGTGTCATCAAAATAGTAAACGTCAGAAGAGACCAAAAACCAGAACTGCAACTAAATTCAACGTAACTAGATTAAGTGTGTCCCGTATTTGGCAAAGAGCTAAAGAGCCATATGACATGGAATCTCCTCGTGCACATGTATCGTTTAAAAAAAATGTGGTCGAAAATGCAAAAACTACTCAGAAAATTGGAACAAGATCCGGGATATCCGTTCAATCGTCGCAGTACAATCCGTATTTTTTTCCATAAGACATTTTTTTTTCTTTTTCTCTAACCAATGTGGGTCCAGGGGGGTTAGCCCTTAAACCCTTCGGCCCATTGGCCTATTGTATTTCCCCACATTGTTTCGTTCACGCAAATAGATCCAGTCCCTCTATCCATGAGACATTACAAGAACAACTCTTTTTAGCAATTTTAAAGAAGTAAAGAAGGCTAACATAACAAAACAAACAAACAAAGTTAGTTCGAATAAAATTTTGTTTATCGAATGACTCAAAGTAAACCTTATTATGACATGCTATACATGATGAGCAAGAGCCTCAGAGATCTTGTAAAAGTACGCGTTTTATTACCAAAGTTGTGTTCACGGCTGCAGACCGCGTTTTGATTATGTTAGAAAACAGTACTTTGCGGAAAAATCGGAAAAAGAAAATTGTGCGGTAGGTAAACATGCGGCAAAAAAGTGGTTATTCTTTGACTTATTCTAAGAATATTTTCTCTTACGATGATTTCTGAAAAACCCTTTCGAAGATACAGGGTGAAAATTTGCAACAGAAACAAAATTTTATTATCAAAAAGTATGGTAGATGTAAAGTTGCTCAATCTACAATAAATGTTCGAAATTCCTCCAGCCTGAATACAAGCATTCAATCTTGTCATTGAGAGCCGAACTCGTTCAAACACCCAGGTTTTTTTTCAAATTGAGTAACACCCAGAAATTATCCGATTTCGCAATTCGTCCAAATTCTCCACTGGCGTAGCGTACACTAATGACTTCAGATAGCCCGATAAGAAATAATCCAGGGGATTTCAATCTGGGGATCGAGCAGGCCATGCGTGTGACCCACCTCGACCCTCAACAAAACTGAAATATGGTGGTGCACCATCGTGCATAAACCATATTGCAATTCTTCTCGTCCATCCTGCAGAAACTCGGGCAGTGTTTCTTACAAAAAGTTGCAATAAATCTCGAAAGTAAGTCTTGCTCGTAGAAATACCGGTCCAATTAGATAGTTTACCCACAATTCCAACCTAATCATTCAAAGAGAACTGATGTTAAAATCGATCTTCACATACCTCATGCGTATTTTCATCTGCCCACACATTGTTATGAAAATTCATTATTGAATTTCTTGAGAAACTGGCTTCATTGTTGAAAAAAATCTGTGTCAGGAATTGAGGGATTAGAACTAATGTTTGCAAAAGCCATTGACATAACGCAATACGTGGGCGATAATCAGCAGGTACCTGAGTGAACACCTTGATTGTGATATGGATACAACAAATTGGCCTTAAGAATTTTCAAAACTGTCCAATGACTTACATTCAAAGTATTGGAAATCGTCTAGCTTGTAATGAATTGCCATCAGCTAGTCCATACATGAAATGCATGTCAGTCATCTCGGCGTTCGTATACATGGTAGAATTTTTGCCGTATCTTTACCTAACACTCTGAATATTTAACAAGATAAAGCCAAACCACATGCACGTGATAATGTAGAAGTTCTACTGGCTGAAGAATCAAAATATGAATGGAATATTCAGTTCCAATTACATCCACCAAATAGTCCAGACTTAAATATTTTGGATCTTGGTTTCTTGAATGCGATTCAATCGCTCCAACATCAACAATCCCCAAAAACTATCTACGAATTAATCGAATGTATGCAAAATGCTTTCAATGCGTTAAGTAGAGACAAATTAGATGTTTTCTTGACTCTTGAAAAGTGCAGCCATCAAAGTAGACTCTTTGATGGCTAGGGGGCACACTAATTAAAAATTCAACACATAATCAAAGAAAAACTTCGCCGTGAAGGTCGCTTACCAGTGTCGATAATGTGTAATGAAGAGGCTCTTGCCATAGCCAGAAATTTCAAATATCCTAACAAATGAACTTATTTTATGTAAATTATGTACTTGTAAATTAGTAATGTAAAAATAATGAATTCATTTGTTTTGTATACCATAATTTGGGACAAAATAAAAATATAAATGTATTCCATAATGGACAGAACTGGACAGAAGGAGTATTAATTATGGTATATTTATTTTAATCATGAAAATGTTCATATTATGTTAAAAAAGATAATTTGTGAAAACAATCTTATGTGGGCTATAAGTAATGGTTCTGACTACTTCTGATAATTGTCATCGTGAGACAAGTAATCGAAATAATTGCGAAATAATTTTTAATTAATGATTAAAAGTATTGATTTACCAATTCCTAACATTTTTTTCATATTTTAAAATCTTATTTGTTTCTATTAGTATGATATTTTTTACTGTGTCAAAATATGGTGCAACGATATCAAAATATGGTGCAATTATATCATAATTTGTTGCAACAATATCATAATAAGACAACAATGTTAACATAGTGACACAATAATGTCCATATAAGACATAATACTATCAATATAAAACAAAATAATGTAAAAATAAGACAATAATGTGAAAGTTAAATATAGCGAAATGGTGCGCACATTCGCTCGAGAGGGCAATTGACAATACCGCACGTGTTACGAACAATATTTTTTATTACTCATGCGAGGGGATGTATCTTACAAGTTTGGGATCCAGGGGCCATAAAAAAAATTAAATAAAAAATGAAGAATTTGCTTTTACAATTGTCTCCGGTGGTGTATTCGTCATAAGAATTTTCCTCAGTCTACGGTATCACCATAGAATTTACACTCATTTTAAAACGTTTTCTTTAATTTTTATTATTTTGTAATGAAAAAAAATTCTGACACTTAACGTCACTTTTTTAATATCGCGGTGGTCCTGATTGTGTTTATTTTATGTTGTTTTGTTAATGTAACCTAGCGATATTAAATATTGCGTGCGTTACCCAGGTTATGTGGAAATACAACGAGAGGTGGCATTTCTTGTATTAAAAAATGTGCGTCAAGAAGTACCTTTCGCGCATGAGTAATAAAACACTAATATTAAAATGCTTGGACAAAAGGTTGTATTTATTTTGAATTTATAAAAATATATTTGTGTAAAATTAATTAATATAGACAATTTATTAATTACATTATATATAAACCAAAATAATTAGTTTTATATATATATATATAATTAAATTAAGGGCTTTGAATAAATTAAAAATTGCTTTTTACATCGACAAAAATGTTTTTGATATCAAAAGCTTGGTCAATAAATATATCAAGCCAATATGAGTTTTGGAAAAATCTGTTAAATTATTTAGTGAAACAAGAAGCATGTATCATAAAGATATTACAGATTTTGGAAAAACTTTCACTGAAGTTTTTTTCTCTTTGCTAATACAAAATTATTGCAATTTGTACTGTTTGTAGTTAAAATTATTTAAAATTCAGTAAAGCTTTGCTGCACTACATTGTGAAGCTTTGCTGAACTACAATGTTTTTTCTATTGCCTTATCAAAGGGTACCTAAATGACAAAAAATACTATGTCAATGCCACGGGCAAGTCATTATTTCAAGTAAATAGCTTTATTAAACTCATTTATATTTAAAAAGAATTTGCCAAACAAATAGTATTTGACTACTTTCCTATGACATATTTGTACCTTGTTTATTACTAACATTCATTTAAGATGATGAATTTATATGGACTCTCATATCCCTACGTAATTTTATTATGCTTCAAAAACAACAAAAAGCTTAATAACTATATACCAATCTATTGTATAAAAGTACAAATTATTAAGAAGAAAAAAAGAAACTTAAGCAAAATATAGCTTGAATATATAAATATATTCAACCTGTTCGTAGCTCTATAATATTAAGTCTTATAAGGACTATGAACAAGTCTTATGTTGAAACAACTACTTCCTGGCTAATATCACACAAGATATTGAATTATACAACAGATATTTGTATGTTATTCCTAGAACCAGTCCATTTTCATGGCACCAATGGAGCTAAAGAAATAACATTGTTTTTTAATTTCACTTCTTTCTAATTTAAATAGATTTAGTAAGTTTAATTACTTTAGTAAGTTTGCATGATTATATCTATTATTAATATGGTTTCATCCCAATATTCAATTATCATATAAATCAATAACTGAAACTATGTTCAGGTCTTTCTACACACATGTCAAATCAAAACCTAACCTCGGCAGTCCAGCACATGGTTTCCAAGCTAATAAGTGTATTCCAATTTATACTTCAAAAGAGCAAAGCTGCACTGATGAGAGATAAATTTCAAAACGCATCTGCAGATGGTTGGTTATTCACTTAATTTAAATACAAAGAAATGAAATGAAGCTCTGTTATTTCTGTAAGTGCCATGAAAATGGAGTGGTTCTAGGAATAACATTAAAATCCCTGTTTTATAATTCAATATCCTCTGTGATATTAGCCAAGAAGTAGTTGTTTCAACATGAGACTTGTTCATAGTCCTAATAAGACTTATTATTATAGAGCTACCAATAGGTCATTTAGGTGAATATTTTTATATATTCAAGCTATATTTCGCTTTACAATGTTTGTATGATTGTATCTATAATTAGTATGGTTTCAATCCAATAATATTTCTTACATAAGAAAAAGAAAAGGATAGATTCTCTTATATAATTTAGAATAGGAACTACTTAAAATTTAACTTAACAGAATACACAGTTCAAACTGTTTTGCAGAGAATTGCTACATCAGTTATCAATTCATGGTTGTCTCTTCTGGGAATATAATGTAGTCATTTTTATATTATACCATATCTTTTAGAGCAGTGTTTACCAAAGTTATACCCATTTTATATATCTTTTGGAAGTTTATTGGATTATTTTTCATTTTAAAATCTTGACTGAAAATTTTTGAATGCTAAGAAGTGAACTTTTTAACTATTTTTTTTTTAACCAAGTATAATGAGTATATATATTTAAAGTTGCAGTGAAACTATGCAAGTGATTGCTTTCAGAAAATGTAAAATCTTGTAACAAAGTTTTTAGGAAGTGCTTTCATGAACAGTCAGACTATGCAAGTTTTACTTTACAATGTAAATGTTTTCTGAAAGCACTTTCTGAAATGACTTGCATAGTCTGACTGCACCCAAGAGTGTATTATAAATTGTTTAACAGGTTGACTGCCACGCACTCCAATCAGAGTGGTTCGGTGTCTTCCGCCGCGCCGATCACTCCGATCGGAGTGCGTGTGCAAGGCAAATATAATACATAAATAAAAATATTCTAAAGAAATTGTTGGCTCCTTGGTAGAATATTGGTGGCAGTCATCCTGTTAATAAACCAACGATTCATACTATTTTTACTGTATTTTCAAAAGTACCTCTAAAGCAATTTGTGGGTTTTATTGCCTTTTATGATTTTGGACCATTCATTGGCCAGTCTATTTTTTATTACTGAGATGTACAACTGAGTAATTTAATATCATCCCTCTTAGTTTTATACAAAAACATAAAATTGTTACAAAAACCTTGTAAGGTAAGTTCAGGACTCTAATTGGTAAGTATTATTTTAAACTTGGCGCTAAAGTTTTGCATTCATAGAAAATTTTCTTATTGTGTCAGCTATGTAATTGATTGTACGCCTGAGCAAGAAAACAAAAAATGCAGACATGAAAGTGGTACACAGTGTTTGAGGACCATCAGAACAGTTAGGTAGGTATTTTTATTACCTCAATTAGTTGTGTTTTTTATGTAAATTTTGATTTACTATACCATAATTGTTTTAAAATTAGTGAGTAAACCTTTTTATGTCTAAAACTCTTTCTACTTTAATTTGAGAGATAGGCTCGCACTTGCCCCAACATTTTTTGTCTGTGGGGTAAATGCGTGTTTGAGCTGGGGTAAGTGCGCCTTCCGTCACGCACTAACCCCAAAAATTCTGATGTACTCATGCAATGAGTTCTTAAATATTTCTTTACATTCAGAGAAATGGTTCGTTCTTATGTGAGAAAAAGTGAAAGGGGTAAATCTTACACTCCCAGAACTCTACATACAGCCCTGGATGATGTGAGAAAACAAAATAAAACAATTAGAGGGGCAGCAAAGCATTATGGAATACCAGAAACAACTTTAAGGGACCATTTGAAAGGACGCAGAGGAAAGAAAAGCCAGAATCAAGGTCGAGGGACTTACATTCCTATGGATAGGGAAATTCAACTTGTGGATGGACTAAAAACAATGGAAAGATGGGGGAAAGGTGGATGTAGAGAAAGATGGGGATATGGCGAGAAAGAACTGGGAATACCAGATCTCCAAAACAGAGAGTCTGTGAGACGCGCCCTGAAGGAAGTCCGTGGATTTCAGGAAAAACCCCGAAGGAAAGGTACCCCCTGGACAGAAGAGAGAAAGGGACCATTTGAAAGGACGCAGAGGAAAGAAAAGCCAGAATCAAGGTTGAGGGACATTCCTATGGATAAGGAAATTCAACTTGCGGATGAACTAAAAACAATGGAGAGATGGGGGTATGGGGGGTATGGTGAGAAAGATGGGAATATGGCGAGAAAGAACTGGGAATAAAAGATCTCCAAAACAGACAGTCTGTGAGATGCGCCCTGAAGGAAGTCCGTGGATTTCAGTAAAAACCCCGAAGGAAAGGTACCCCTTGGACAGAAGAGAGAAAGCAGTTACACCGGCAGAAGATGCAACAATACTGGGCAAAGATCATAGCCCAACAGTTTGAACAAGCGTGGTCCAAAGTAGGCCCATTCGAAACAAGAAGAAAAAAAATAAACAAGTCTATCTTTTTTAATTTACTTGGTTGGTCAATCAATAGTGCAAAGCCTATGGCCAGCTACTGTCCTTTCCCCAAGTTCATTTTAAGCCTATCCGTGCATCAAATTTTAAAATTTTTGGAGGATTCATTTCAGGATGAAATGCTGATTCTACGCACGTACTCCACACATATAAACATAATAGTATAAGGGGGAACTGAGCCGAACTCGCACTTACACCACTATGCCGGGGAAGTGCGCGCCCTGTACACATCTAACAAAAAAAAATAATTATCATTATTCCATTTATACTTTCATATTTTTGTTTCTCGATCCAAAAAGAACAATGTTTAAAGTCTTTACATTTAAAATTATAAATCCAAATAATTGATAATTTAGGGCTACGTTCAGCTTCATGTATTCCCACGTACAACTTCATTCGAAAATGTACTATTACGCGCCGTTGGCCATAACTTACCTTACACCAGAAGATAATGAAAATATAGAACTGTTATAAAAAACTTGCACACTGGAAAATATTATCATAAGCAACAATATTGATTTGACAATTCATGAGAGTGGTGAGTCGAATCTAAAGATTTACTAATTTCTTCCAGATCTTCACTTTCAAATTCATTAGAAACTAAACTGTTGGATTCCTTGGTATAAGAATCCATTTGTTTCAGCGAGTTAGTGATAAAAGCTAACATAATAATTTTGTGACAATGGTAAAATATTTAAAATGTAAGTCAGTTGATTCAGTTATAGCCAATTGCATCTAATTTGCATCAAATTTCTATTAGTTATTTATATTTCTATTAGATTTCTATTAGTTTTATAATACATATACTAGCATTTATTACATAAAGACTAAAATTTAGATTGGAGAAACAAACGATTTTATATCATACTTTGCGACACACTGTTTTAAGGAATATATAGCTCTTAATGTTGCTGAATCATATAACATAGCTCAGTTGCCTGGTTAGATACCCCTTATTACGTTATAATTTGGAACATTGAAAAAATAAACGAGTAAATATAATGATTTTTGATGAAGCAAAACTTTTGATATATACCTGTCACTTTGACAGAAGAACTAAGTACTTTAAATTAATCAACATTAAGCATTTGTATTTAATAAATTGCACAAAAATGTACAAGTTAAAATGCATAATCTAGTATTTATTAAAAATGTTTTTGCAAGAACAGGTTGCAAAATTCCAATAAAAAAATTACAAATATTGTTTATAGCTACAAGTCATAGATGCAATAAAGAGCACTTAATACCCCAAATAGAAATAAAAAGGACAAAATAAGTTTTTAGGAACAGATTGTGTATAAAATAACTATGAATTATAGGTTAGAACTTAAAATAGAAAATGAAATTACTTACTTTTAACGTTTGTTTATATCCTAAACAAAATTTTCCTGATTTCATAACAAGGGCTAACTTGCTATTGATACTTTCAATAGCCTTTTTCTGCTTCTTTTGGGCAACCATGTTTTCTGTAAATAAGAAATTGCAGGTTATAAACACATTTAATTCACCAATGGTTGCAATCGCTGCATAAATAATTAACTTGAAGCATCCAAACACTTCCAGGCAAGTAATTTGCAAGATTTTACTAAAAATTACACAGAATAAATGCCGTTTTTACCAGTTTTTTATTCCCACGTGTAGCACAGGAACAGAGACAAGTATAAAAAGAAATATGTCTGCTTCAGACTTCCTATACAGTGTTACCAATGTGTAGAAATTAAACGCGAAACATTATGGTTACAACTTAAAAGTTACTAACTATATTCAATTTAAGAAATAGGCATATATGGTTAATATTAAAAATTAATTAACACAGAACTTAATGAATAATTATTGGAATGAGTAATTAAAAAATATAACAATTAAAATGTAATTCTTGGAAATGTTTTTGAAATCGTGTTTATTTGTTTGAGACCCGGGTTCTAATCCTGGTCGGGGAGGCGACAGCTAGGGTTTTCACTCACCGTCCGGGGTACCCACCCTGAATGAATGCAAAATATGCGATACCGGGGTGGCGCATACTAAAAGCCAAAGTGGATTAGGTGGTTTAGTGAGAGCTTCCGAACCACTTTTCAATAAAAAGGTGGGAAGCACTTGGCCTATTAAACACTGTGGCCTATTGTCCTACTGTATTCCCCCACATTGTTTCATTCACGTAGATAGGTGCCGCCCTTGTATTAGGTCTAGCAGTCTATGTGACAATTCCTTCACCTGGATGACATTTGCTGCAATGCTAAGTCGTGTCTCCTACGTGCAATTGCTTCGCTATGGATGTTTTTGTATTGAACCCTTTTAAATACGACACGAAACTTTCGTGAGATACGGCCGTCGTCAATAAGCGATTTGATAAATATTTTATAATCATTGACGGATTTTTTACAATTCGATCAGAGAAGACGACACAAGACCAAACTAGATCAGACAAGACCAGACAATACCGTACAAGACCAGACCAGACAAGTCCAGATAAGATCAGACAAGATTAGGCAGGACCAGGGCCCTCTTTCCCACAGGGCACTCGGGGCACGTACCCCGAAATCGTAGGGGCCCTCTATTTCCTGCTAGATCACCAAACAATAACCGATATTTATTACCGAAAAACATATTTAATTCGGAAAAATCAAGCGATAATGAATCTGACTAGAAGGACCTATCTCGAAGAACAAAATGTAGAAGCTCACGCCAGGTTTTTTTTTGACGGCTCTGCCCCGTTAGCCTAATTGAATGGAAAAGAGAAATTCAATGTCCGAACGAGTTTTGGGCAAGAGTTGGAAATGGAATGTCTGCATTTAAAAGAATACTTGGAATTATATTGAAAATGAAGGAAGTAATAGTATATTGGAAAGATACCAGCTTTTGAAAGAAAACAAAATTGAAGATACATTTCCAAATGTTGTAATCGCATTCACATTTTTTTAAGCATGATGTTAACTAACTGAAGTCGAGAACGATCCTTCTCTACTGCAGTTAGTTAGTAGATCCTCCAAATTGAAAAGAATACAAAATGAGTCAGTTTGTCGCTGATGTCCATTCCGAATGTTACATGTATTGCCCAGTCAATTGACCAGGGTGTTATAGAGGCCACGAAGAGACTTTAAAGGAAAGACCTTATGCTCCAATTGTTAGGAGAATATGAGTTCATGGGGTTTGAAAATGTCTGCACTCAAAAGAAGCAATTTATGTCGTAGCTCTTGTCTCCAATAGTAGAAACGAAAAGAATATGGAAAATGCATTTGATAAAATAATGGAATTAGAAGACATTGAAATTGAGATAGATTATGAATTGAATGATCAAAAACTATTAATAGTTTATGATCATTCAATTATATATAATCAAAAATAATAATAATTGTTATTATTCTTTGAATTTGTTCTTTTCCTTCCTTTCACTGGTGTTACAGTCTCAAGCATGACCTGGACACAAGTATAGTTTGAATTTGTTGACAGACAAAATTTCTTAGGAAGTTAACAAAATTTGGACAGACAAACAAATGCAAGAATTTCCAAAATATTTGATTTGGTTTTCAATTTGTTAACAGACAAATTTTCTTACGAATTTTCCAAAATTTGGATAGACAAATCAATGTAAGTACTTCCAAAATATTTTTGAAGTTGCAGTGAAAAACTTTCGTGTCCTAATTATGGGGCCTTGAAGAACCAAGACAAAATTTTGAAAATTCGCATCTAAAAATCGTATCTTAGTTGTGGTGCCTTGAGGAACCAAGATAAAATTTTGAAAAGTCGCGTCTCAAAATCGTGTCTTAGTCGTGGTACCTTGAGGAACCAAGACAAAATTTTGAAAATTCGCGTCACAAAATCGTATCTTAGTTGTGGTACCTTGAGGAACCAAGACAAAATTTTGAAAATTCGCGTCTCAAAATCGTGTCTTATTTGTGGTACCTTGAGGAACCAAGACAAAATTTTTAAAAGTCGCATCTCAAAATCGTGTCTTAGTTGTGGTACCTTGAGGAACAAAGACAAAATTTTGATAATTCGCGTCTCAAAATCGTGTCTTAGTTGTGGTGTCTTGAGGAACCAAGACAAAATTTTGAAAATTCGCGTCTCAAAATCGTGTCCTAATTATGGAACCTTGAGGAACCAAGAAATAATTTTGAAAATTCGCGTCTCAAAATCGAGTCCTAATTATGGAGCCATGAGGAATCAATACATAATTTTGAAAATTCGCGTTTCAAAATCGTGTCCTAATTATGGACCCTTAAGGAACCAAGGAATAATATGCTCAAAAACATAGATTTTGAAGAAGTGATCAACGATTTTGTCCATCTCAAATCTAGAAGGGCACCTCTTCAACATATTTTTTAGGCACTAACCTGTTAATTCTTAAAGAGTTACTTTTGTGCTTTCTAACTATTCTAACAAAATAGTGCTCTGTCAAGTTCATACGGGCCCCTTTATCGTAATGTGCCCAGAGCCTCCCATATGTTAAAGACGGCCCTGGGCAGGACCAGTTAACACCAGACGAGACTAGACAAGACCAGACGAAATCCGAGAAGAACAGACAAGATCAGACAAGATCAAAGAAGACCAGACAAGACCAGATTAAACATGTCCATACATGTCCAGACAAGACCAGGCAAGATCAGGCAGGACCAAGCAAAAGCTGACAAGACTAAAAATGATCAGACATGACAAGACTATACCAGCGGTCGGCAACCCGTGGCTCGCGAGCCGCATGCGGCTTTTTTATTAAGTTATGTGGCTCTTCAACTCGTCATAACATGTATTTTAAGTTCATTGGAACAAATGTAACTTCCGAATAGGATGGTTGCGACAGTTACTACATGGTAATTCATACTTACATTGAATTGAAAAATTCACTATGTTTTTACCACACTTAGACTATGTAAAAATGTTATACAACTTGTTATTCACAGTAATATACATTTCTACACGTACCACAACTTAAGTTTCGACGTTGGACGGTCATTTTCAAGTGTTTCAAGTGTTTTCACTTGAATATGACCGTCAAACGTCGAAACTTAAGTCGTGGTATATGTAGAAATTTATATTACTGTGAATAACAAGTTGTATAACATTTTTACATAGTCTAAGTGTGGTAAAAACATTGTGAATTTTTCAATTCAATGTAATGAAACTTCCATTTATTAAAATAGAGATTGATCATGGGCGTAGCCAAGGGGGGGGGGGGGGGGGTTTGGGTGTTCAAACCCTCCCCCCGAAATTGCAAACCCGTTAAAATTGGTGCATTTCTGTTACTGTATTTTCTTAAAACCGCTGCCGAAACTAAATCCTGGTCTTAAACACAAAAATTGCTAGTAAATAAATATCCATAAGTAGTAACTAGTAAAAACGCAAAGTGACCTGAACACTATTTGGTCGTTTGGTCGATTTAATCTTTTTTTTTTCGGGTGGAGGGGTAAAATACATTTACGGGCGGCCCCCAGTGCTCCAAATTGCTCTGGGGAGTGTGGGACTACTCGCCTTAGTGGCTTGACTACCCACTAAAAAACCCACTCCTCAATTCTGACCCCTTGCGGGACTGCCTTCATTACTTCGCTCGGGATTTGATTTCTGTTTATCTTATTCCTCTTTTTTGCGATCCGTTTCGTCTTTCTCTTTTGCTATTATGACAGATGTCGCTAGCTCTCCACTGCGTCCCAGCGTTCTCTGCTTTGAAGCATTGTCTCCTGTAGGTTTTCTGGGGTCAGCTTTCCTCCCACCTTTTTTTCCATTTCCATACGTTGTTTCGCCCATCTGGGGCAATTGAAAAATGAATGGAGGCAATCATCCACCAGGTCCGGGCAGTACACACTATTTTCGGTCTCCCTCAGATGTCTGCGATATCTGCTTTTCAGTTTCTGTTTTAAATGCTAGACACATTGCACCTTGGCTCCTGTTTAGGTTTATTTGTAGAAATTTTTTTGTCTCTGTCCTCATTGCGCCGTGTCGACTTACGATATGTATTTTGCGGGGTTTCTTTTGTTTGTTAGTTTGATGCTCTGGTCTCAGCTTTCTTACTTCTCTTCTGTTGGTTTACTAGGGCTTCCCTAAATTTGTTGCATCTGCCCCCTCCTGCTCGGTGGCCAGTTTCCTCGCAAAGGGGGCATTCTGGTTGGTTTTCGCATTCCTTTGAGTTATGTCCTTGTTTGCCACAATTATACCAAGCTTCGGATCTATCTACCTCACTCTGGCATTCCTTCGCCTGGTGGCTATAGCTCCAGCACTTATAGCATCGGGGGACGTCCACCCTCTCTTGTACTTTGCATCTGCTCAGCCCTACCCTTAATGTCTCTTTTGTCATAAGCGTGTCGTGGTCATCTTTCCCTACCATGACAGTTACCGCTTGTGTGTTTCCGTAGCTTGGTCTTAAGTTCCCCACTTTCCATCTCATCGGGTCTATCGTACCGGTTAGGCCAAGCTCTGTGGCTAATGCTTCGGCCACATCATTTTTTGTTGCCATCGCAACAGTCCCTTTATGTGTACTGCTTGTTTGTTTTCGCTGGAGATATTTCTTACTTTGACAACTTTTACCTCCTCCGTGATTGTGTTTATTACCTTTTGGAGGCCATACGCGTCCCTGTCCGTGACTATAAGCAGACTTCCATTTTTGGAGCTTCTGAGACTCCTGATTATTTTAGCCTCTGCCGTGCTATTCATGGCTTCAGTTCATCTAGTAGCGTCATATATTCTCCCTTCTGTCTAGTGATGGATGGTTCTGTCTAGTTATGGCGAACGAGTCCCTTTCCTTCTTGTTTTGTCCGGTTCGCCCTGCTTGTCTCGTTTCTTTGGGCGTGTAGATTTTTACTTCAACCTCCCGACCTAAGAACACAGTTTGTGTCATATTCCTCATTTTATACGTGTCCATAAACCTGGTCCTATGTAGGACAACCTTTCTCACGTTGTCGCTTTCTGCTCCCATCCTCAAGTTTATTATGTGATCCCACATGTTCTTGTCTATCCCGTTTAAATCTGTTTTAATTTTTGCCATCCTCCTTGTTCTTTGGGTTTGTTCGTTTCCTCGCCCAATCCTTATTGTATTCTCAAAGATTTCAAAATCTTTTGTTGGATTACAGAGTTCTGGAAATCTGTGGCAGTATATTCTTTGTATGCTTCTCTCCATTTTTTCTTCATTCGGCTCTACGAGTACGCATTTCATTATCCCTTCGTCATGCGTGGTTATGAGATTTCCCACAACCACCTTTATGTTCTCGAATACCTCTTCCTCCCATGGCAGACTTTCTGATTCCTTAAAGTCCTCCAGCGTCTCTATGTCTTGTATTATTTTTCTCGTGATCTTTTTGGTGCAATTTCCCCACAAATATCTGTTTTTTTTAGCTTTGCAATCCGTTCTTGGGCATCCGTCAGAAGCTCACCAAGCCTCTTATTTTCTGACCTCAGCTCCGCTTCTACGTTATTGACCTCTTTTGTCGGACTGATAGGTTCCTTTTCTTTTATTTCTATTTCTTTTGTGTTTATTCGCGCAGTCTCCCTGCTCCCCCTTCTATACTCTTCGTCCTCACTGTTATCTTCCTCGTTTGTCAAAAGTTCCGTACCCTGCCCGAAGTCATTTTGTTCGCGCTGTCTCTTTAGTTTATATACCGCTTCTTTAATCTCTTAGTGTTTATGTTCAATTTTTGTAGATCTATTATATTCTTTGCCACTGTGTCGAGAAGCTCTTGCAGTGCACGCACTTCTCCTTTCTTCCGTTTTTTTTCCACATTTTCCTTAATTTTGCTTCTTTTCCTTTTTTTTGGACTCCATCGTGAGCTCAGGGGAGCTATCGGTGCTTGTGGCATTTTCCTCCCTCTCCTGTTCAGATTCCTCTCCTTTTGTTCGCTGTCAAGGGCCGTTGCTTACCAGAGCTGGAATACGTCCTTAGTTTGCGCTCTCTTTTTTATTTACCCGTTCCGTACTTTGCTGCCTGTTTTTTGTTGGCGGTGTCCTTTTAATACAGCTTCTTTTCCCGAAGATTTGCCAGTCTTGTGGTATGCTCTCCTCTGGGTTTTCCGTAACTTTGTCGGTGGTCGTCGCTGGGCCTACCTTTCCGCATCGTCCACTCGTAGCCATCTCCATGTCCATGTTCATTGCGTTGTGTCACCATTAGCTTCTCCGTGGTTAGTAGCGGTAAGCGCTTCCCCCGTATTCCCTGGAGCAGCACCTGACAAGAGCTTGTCAGGTGACGGAATTCCCTCTATCTGGGTACCCGCCCGTGGATTTTGTTTCTTGTCCGCCATTTCATATTTTTTGGGTCATTTTTTGTTCTGAGTGAGTCCCCCGTCCTCAGTACACCCGTAACCCGGGTCCCGGTGCTTTTCCAGAATCGTCATCTCCTGTTTAGAGAACCTTCCATTCCTTTACCAGATCGTGTCCGTGTCAGCCAGGTTCGTCATCGATGTTTTTTATTCCTGGAGGTTTTCTCCTCCGTTGCGCTATTTGGACCGGGGTGGCTGTTTTATTTGACCACTACCCGGTTGTCGATTTAATCTAGGTAAGCCTAACCTAACCTAACCTAGATTTAATCTAGATTAAGTTATGTATATGTTGTTATATTACAGCCAGATAAATCCAGACTGCGCGGCGAGACTTTTTGATTCAAAATAAGAAAAATTTATTAAATTCTAATATACGTCAGAAAATATTTATTTCACTACGACCTATTTTTTTTTTAGTCACACGAGTTGTTGCCAGAGTAACAACAAATAGGAATCGTTTAATAATGAAACTACTTTTCATTTAGATTGGACTTTTACGCACGATTGTAATAGTGGCATAAATATGCATATAGGAATAATTTACTTATTAAGGTATTCATTTTAGTGTGCGAGTAGATAAAAAGTAATAATGGACTTGGTACTCAAAATAGTGAATCAAAACGTTGCAAAAACATTAAATCATTGCGAAAAAGTTCTTCAAAATTTCAGTCAATGTATCGAACATATCAGACTTCGAATGCTTGGTGTTAAACCATCATTTAACTCAGAGTATTCGAAGCCATATGTCGTCGTTACGACTGGTTACAAGAAATCTAATTTGCTACTGAAATCAGACTTCAAATATAGCCAGAGCCGATACTTAAAATTCACTTTTAGAAATTATACTTTTATCTTCCTTGAAAGATGAAATTACATTTGGAACGGTTTGAAAATGACAATTTAAGCCGGTAGCATTTGAAATCAACTTCCTGGTCTATATATCAGTGTGGGCAGATTTTTAACAACATGAATATCCTGAATATAGAATGGGCGCCCAGCAGCTCTACGACGTTAGACTTGAAAGTTGTTTAAATCTAAAATCTGAAGAATCAAGTTACGAACCTGACGTAAAACAAATCTCTGCATCAATTTAGTATTAAAAATCTCACTAATTTTTTGTACCATCATCCCTGCGGCTCTTGTATAGGATTTGTATTTTTTTTTAAAGCAAAATGGCTCTTTACTTAAAACCGGTTTGCGACCCCTGGACTAGACATAACCAGACAAGGCCCAATAAGATCATACAAGACCATATATAACTAGACAAGGCCAGAGAAGAACAGGCCAGACAAGATAAGACAAGGTCAGATAAGATAAGACCAGACAACATCAAACAAAATCAGGCAAGACCAAGACCAGGCAAAACCAGATAAAAACAGACAAGACCAGACCAAGCTATAATGTCCCACGAACTATATACTATAAACGATATACAACGAACCATTTTGTTTTCTATCGGATGATTTCTAATGGATAATAAACAATATTTCGCGAACTATTTTGTTTCGTAATGTCTAATCCTAAGCCCTTGGGACTAAAACTATTGTTCTAGAAGAAGATATAAATACAGTCTAATCCTATACAGAAACCAGATGCAAGGTTGAGATAGCATTCTTCGTCGGAGTATATTTTATTACATAAGAAATGTTTTCAGCGAGTGACCAAGTGATGGTAATAGTGAAGGAGAAAATGATTCAAATAATGATAGTGATGAAGAAACTGTTGTAGGAGATTTACGTTGGCAAATTTGCAATTTTTCAATCCCACAATGTACCATTGATGACAATCACTTACATGTACCAATGTACCAATGACAATGAAAATTCTGGCGTCTCGGCAGTGTTTGAAATAGAAAATGAAGATAACGAGTACGTGTATAAACGTGTAAAATATTTGGATGAGCATATGATGACGACAATTGTAGATGAAAATAATAGATATCACAAGTACAGTGCCGAAAACGATACTGTTCCAAAGAGCAAATCATGGGTGCCCCCTAATATTAATGAAATGTAATTATTTTTTCTGCGCGAATGGATCTCCTAGGACTATGCGGAATCAACATTTATTGGCCTTGATGTTTGCTCAATAACTCTTCATGCGCAATGATTGAGCGAGTCTTCGTTGTTGCGACCAGACGTGTCTGGTAGGTCTTCTCTCTTCTCCCGCAAAACCCCGTGTATGAAGTAATTGTCTGAATTTCTTCTTGATCCTTGAAATTGGGAAAACCTAATTTAGCCAAGTCCTTTTCCGCTTGTTTGTACCGATTGGACCTTGATGCCTTTTTCTGCAAAAACGTATAGATATTATGTGTTAACGTAGTTGGGTCCATTCTGTCCAAATGTCCCATGAATTGGATCCTTCACATACGGATTGTGTATTTAGTAATTTTCCAATAGACGTCAGCATTAGGTTTTCGAAGGTGAATTCCATCTTTGATTCTTGGTCCCAAAATTTTTCCCTTGATTTTGCGTTCCTTAATCTCTAATTGATTTTTCAGAGTTTTATGTTGTAAGATTAAGTGTCTCTGCTGTATAAAGAGCTGCAGGTAAGTCTACAGTTTTATAAACAGAACAGAATGGACAGAATGGACCCAACTACGTTAACACATAATATCTATACGTTTTTGCAGAAAAAGGCATCAAGGTCCAATCGGTACAAACAGGCGGAAAAGGACTTGGCTAAATTAGGTTTTCCCAATTTCAAGGATCAAGAAGAAATTCAGACAATTACTTCATACACGGGGTTTTGCGGGAGAAGAGAGAAGACCTACCAGACACGTCTGGTCGCAACAACGAAGACTCGCTCAATCATTGCGCATGAAGAGTTATTGATCCTTCACATACGGATTGTGTATTTAGTAATTTTCCAATAGACGTCAGCATTAGGTTTTCGAAGGTGAATTCCATCTGTGATTCTTGGTCCCAAAATTTTTCCCTTGATTTTGCGTTCCTTAATCTCTAATTTATTTTTCAGAGTTTTATGTTGTAAGATTAAGATTAAGTGTCTCTGCTGTATAAAGAGCTGCAGGTAAGTCTACAGTTTTATAATGTTGAATTTTACAATTCCAAGAGAGGTATTTTTTGTTATAAACTTGTTTTGTCAAATGGAAATCATTTTCCATTTTCTGTAGTCTTGGTTCTATAGATTTTCTTTCGTTGCCAGTTTCATTGATCTATTCACCTAAATACTTGAAGACTTTCACTCGGGAGACCTTACCTTACTGCAGCTCTTTTACCTTCGCAGTTTTAATATTCGTCATAAATTTTGTTTTGTCAAAAGAAATCCGTAAGCCGAATTTTGATGCTTCTTCTTGGAGTAATTCAAGTTGTTTCTGGGCATCAGAAATGTTTGGAGCAATTAACGCCATATCATCGGCAAATGCCAAGCAGTCGAGTGTTATCCCTTTGAGATTTGGTCCAAAGTTCAAAGAATGTTTTATTATATATTTATTTTTGGCAAAACTTGTCTCTTGTTTTATGTATTGTATTGTGTTATAGTCAGGGGTGTCAGGGGTGTATTTCGATGAAGAAAAAAACGGTAAATGAGTACATTGTCTTCATTTATTTTTGTACAGTATAAAATATATAATATTTCTCTTTTATTACCCTTGTTTATGTTGCTAACCCGTGATTCTGGTTCATCCAAGATGTAACAAATGGAATGACATCGAAATTTGCTATTGGTTTCTCCAATAAATATATTCTCATTAGCTTGGAAATATGTTCCATAGGAAGGCTGGTTCTTAATTTTGATGCAATTAAATTCATATGGCTAAAACCTCTCTCAGCTTCTGAATTGATAATAGCAATTGTGCTTGCTATTTTTTAGCCCTTAAAATTGAATTAGGTAACTGAACATTTTTCAGTAGTATCATCTACTTGAAACTTTAAAATTTCTAGCCATGGTGACATAATTTTATCTAATGACCAGGTAGAAGATCTAAAATCTCGAAGAGCTGCACACATTTTTCATAGTTATCAGTGTCATTGTTATCATTCTTATCCTCATCCATATTTATATGACTGGCCGATATAAGTCCTGCTTTCGTATTCTTTGCCACAATATAAATCTAATAATTGCTCTCTGGGAAGAGCTACACAATTATTGTAATCAAATGCGGTTTGCATTTGAACTCATTTGTAAAATTAAATTTTGAACTTTTTTTTCGTAGACACCAAAATTATCATTCTTGTGTAGTTCTATAGCTCTTATTGAACGCTTAATTAATTAATCAGCTTTAGATATAGTAATTTTTCTTGATTGTAGCGCATTGGATAGTATTGACAATTCTTCTAAGATATCTATCATTAAAGCTAAATCTTCAATAAAATGTGTATTAGCTAATCTTTTGGCCATTCCTGAATATCATTTGGACTGAACAAAATGATTATACAACGCTGGTATGCTCGCCACATAGCAGTAGCTCCTCGTAAGGTACAAGATGCCTAACGAGGTCCAAAAACGCGACCATTTTTTATTATTTCTAGGTTCAAATCATTAGAAATAGTTTCCAATTCGGCTTGGTTTTATTGGACTGATGATATATCGCATATATTTTGTCTAAAAATATTTGAAAATGATTTACTTGTTTAATTTCGCTTAAGGAATCATCTAGTGCGAATTGCAATCGGTGATTCAAACAATGCCACACGATTATATTTGGACACATTTAATTTAATTTTGTGGCTACTCCAGATTTTCTTCGTAACATTGTGGATGCACCATCTGAACAGAATCCTATGAGATTTCTTTGTAAATATTTTTTATCAAATCCATAATCAGTAACACAGTCTATTAACGCCATAAAAATATTTTCGGCAATTGTATAAGTCAATTCTTTTAAATCTACGAAAATCATGAGAGGTTCAATTGCAGACTGTACTTCACGTGGTAAAAATATTACCAAAGTACTTTTTTTAGCAAGTGTAGAAGCTTCGTCAACTATGATACAAATTTTTGAATTTTGATTGATAATGTTTTTAAAAACAGTTTTTTTAATCTGCATCGCTATATGTTATACAATTCTAGGGGCAGTGCGTCTGGAATGTAAACAATTTCCAATTTCCTATATTAACAACATTTTTTTCTTGTAATTCCAAGCTGATTGTTATAAATATTCTTCTATATCAGACAATGGTCTGTTTCGTTTAACAAGACTATAAACTGTGTTAATTTTTTTTACAGTAATGTTAATTTCTTCAGAATTTAATATTTTACTACATTTGGTAAAACTTGCTTGTTAGATTGAATAATTGTATCTTGACTTTGTAAATGTGAGCAGGAAGTGGAATGTTTTTTAATTTATTTGAGTAGAGAAGCTTGCCTTGTGTCTTTTTAGTTCCATTAGTAATGATTGAATATGAAATCCACTGATTTGATACGTGAATATGTTTTTTGTTTTCTATTCCTAAAGTTTTAATTTTTGAAGAGTCTTTACAACCTAATTTGTCACCTTTTACCGCTAACCATTTATATTGTTCTGTGAACGAACTCTGTCCAACAATCGGTAGTTCACAATTGCGTACTGTGTATGATTCCAATGATGTTGTAGATCAGGGGTCTCCAAACTACGGCCCGAGGGCCTTATCCGGCCCGCGGACAGATTTTGTCCGGCCCGCGGAGAGCTAGCATACTTGAAAACTCCTTTTAGAGAACATATTTTTTATAGCAAATTAAATTTAGTTTACTGAAGTATTCTAATTTTATGTTGAATAATTATTAATATGACATCTACATTGATATGGTCATGGGCTAACTACTCATAACATTGTTGTAGGCTTATTGTTATTGTTTTTGTGATAAGTTGGATAAAGAAACACAGAATTGTAATGAGTAAAGACATGTATAATATGCAGAAAATTTAACTTCAGTATATAATAACTAACAAATTATTGAAATGAATCCAACTAACATTTTATACATTTTAAATAAAAACATAACTTATAACAAGCATAATGACATATGAAATACTAATGAGATTTATGTAATTGAGATTTTCCACTGACAATAGTTTGTAGTTGTGGACTAATTTTGCTTGTACCAATTATTAAAAGAGATTTAAGATGCTCATCAGTTAATTTAGATCTGTAAACATTTTTTGTGTACTTCATTTTGGAGAAGGTCTTCTCACACAAATAAGTAGTACCAAAAACAGAAAACAGCCCACGAGCAAATTTATGCAAATTATCAAATTGTGTTAGTGGAAGACTCTTATAAAATTCCAACAAAGATGAGTTTTGATATTTGTTCTTAATTATATCACTGCACTGTAGATCAATCATTTCCATTTGAAGTTCCGGGGCTAGGGTTTCAATGTCAGTATCAAAAGGATTCTGAAAAATCTTAATTTGATTCGCAATGGCATCAAAGTCCGAGAAACGAGTATCAAAATTTATTTTCAAAGCACTCAAAGTTTCGATTGCAAAATCGATAGGAAACTCAGTCTCAGTGGTGTGGCTGAATATTTCACATGTTTTAGAATGTGGAAAACATTTACTTCGTAGTTGTGATTGAAACAGTACCAATTTCTTCCGGAATGATTTGATATTAGTGTATAAATCAGGAAGATGCTGGTTTTCTCCTTGCAATCTCAAATTCAGTTCGTTCACATGTTTTGTCAAATCAACATACGTTGTTTTGTAATTCAGTAAGAGGGCGATGCTTTTCATTCAAAAAAATTTCGATCACTGCTCGAAGTTCAAAAAAGCGCTGAAGGACTTTCCCACAACTAAGCCAACGTACGGCAGTATGATAAGGTAAGTCATTTTCTCCAATCTCTTCAATAAATTGTCGGTGATTCAGCCCAAAAGATCTGATAAAATTAACAGTTGATATGACTGGTTTCAGAACTTCAGACATATCCAATCATTTTCCGCACAAAGACTGTTGATGAATGAAACAATGTAAGACTAATGGTTTTGAACCACCGTCATTTTCTACAGCCTTTGACACAAGAGCGACCACTCCTTTATCTTTCCCACTCATGTTTTTGCCTCCATCATTTGTAATACATTTCAAGTTTTTCCATCGAAGGTTCTTTTGATTAATGGCCATTTCAACTCCTTTAAAAATATCTGTACCAGTAGTTGTGCCATGAATACTATACATATCAAGAAGTTCTTCATGCACTTCATAGCTTTTATCTACTCCTCGAATATAAATCAACACCTGAGCACTATCTGACACATCCGTTGACTCATCCAAGGCCAAAGAAAACCACTCAACATGTCCATTTTTGTCGAACAGTTGAGAGGATATATTTTCAGCGATGTTTTCTACCCTTCGAGCCACAGGGTTTGCTGACATACTGACAGTTTTTAATAAATTTACCTTTTCAGGGCACATTTCTTCGGCTACTGCAATTATGCATTCTTTGATCATTGATCATTTCATCGGTGAATGGTTTTCCACGTTTTGCAATTTCAAGAGCCACACGAAAGCAGGCACGAGTTGCAGCCTCTTGAGTTTTGAGATTCTTTCAGTTTTGAGTTTTGTAAATGAAGATTGCTGCGATTTCAATCCGCGCTTCATAGCTTCGAATTTTTCTGTCCGCAAACTTCCTGTATATTTTGAGTAATTTTGAAAATGTTTTGTTTCATAATGACGTTTAATGTTATATTCCTTGAGAACGGCTATGCTTTCATTGCAAATCAAACATAGCGCCTTGTTACTGGACTCAATTACGAAATACTGAATGTGCCACTGATCTTTGAATTTTCTGCATTCACTATCAATTTTTCGCTTCTTTTCCGTGCTACTAAATCAACACACAAAAGCAACAATTCAAATCAAAATACTGTTACAAAGATATCTTAAACTTAAACACGCACAAACACGTTTTAAGGAGGTACGCACTATTTTATTTCACAACAGTGTCATAGGAACTGACTTGTGGTTGCGCCACTAGCCTTCTTATATATTCCAATTACTGCCATCTAGAAGTGAGTGGAAGACACCAGAACTTTGTCGAACCAACGAGATTATTCTGTACGTGCTATTAGCGCCATCTGTTAGCGATAGAAGGTACTACCTATTTCCGCTTGTGTCCACCAGATGTCGTGTCACGTTACTCCTCATGGCTCGTACTCTACGACTAATCTAGAAATTACAGATGACAGGAAAATTAATAATATGCTGTGTTGCCGTTTTGCGGACTTTAGTCCGATTTGCAGCCTTTTTTAAACGTTGCGTACTTTTTCGGACTTTTTTTTTCATCAGTGGACTATTTCACTTTTTACCACCGGCAACAATGATAATATGGTTCTGGCCCTCGGAACTTACTGGAGTAATCAGTATGGCCCTAAGGCTGGAAAGTTTGGAGACCCCTGTTGTAGATGATGCCAATGAACATGAAGCTGATGTTTCATTTGATTCTATAGGTTCAATATCTGCAGAATTTATTGTTTTCTCTTTTTCTGTATTGCCTCATCGAGTTTTGTTTTTTTGACATTTACGGAAGACAATAAATTTCCTTGCACTCTCCTCATTAAAAAAAAATACTAAAATTTAAATACTGCTATACTACATTAATTCACACAATTTTTAGATGAATTTAGAATTTATATTATTTACAAATAATAATTTATAATTGTCTATGTAAATTAAAAATTTAATTTTACATATATTAATTACCTTAGCAATTAGACTGATTAGTATTGTATTTTGTATTGTCAATTCACTAAACAAAGTAAGTTTTTATTGTATATATAATCTGTAGAAAACGAACAAATTATAAAAAAATAAAGTTGCAACAAGTAACGAAGGAAATATTAAAGAGGGCGATACCATGTGCAGTGTGCCGAAGCTTCACAACTTATGACTCACTCACAAGCAAAAGGTAAGCACTTCGTATTTTACCTACGCACATGATGTGTGTAGTGTATTGGGCACATGATATGTTTGCAAGTGTGTGGTACATCAGCGCGATGTGCATATTTTGCCTAAACATACTATTAAAATAGCTTAATTTTTGGTTTTCGGGGTAATTTAACAAGTGGCTCGCCGAGTTTCAAAAATTTTAACAACCGGCTCGCGCGAACCGGCTCTAGCCCACCCCTGGTTATAGTTGAATGTACACAAAATTAAAATTTTCTTATAATTCACCCCTATCTAAAAACACCTTGTAATTAAATCATGGTATTTATATACACATAAACACACAATTTCATCAAAATCGGTCCAGAGTCGTAAACATACCGTTTTCCTAATTCCATCCGTTGTCCTAACCTAACCTAACCTAACCTAATCACCGGGTCTAATTGTGAATGTAAACCATCCAAGGACCCACTCAAACACAAAAAAAAAATCAATCATTTTTTTGCGTTTAGACAGACACAGTTGTGAAATATACTAGGGGTTAATGTTAATTATAAAGGGTTAATTATTATTAAATATTGATTCCGCTCAGGGTAGGTAAAGTAAAGACTAGCAAAGAAAACACTAAAAAACAGAAATTTTAGTTTTCTTGACGCGTAATAAGTCTCCTCGGATAACTTTTCGCAAATTCCTCAATGACTTCGTTAGGTTGTAGATTAGCAGAGTTATCTCGGTGAATATACATGGAAGCCAAACCGGTTAACCTGTCTTTGATTAAGACTTTGCAACTTGACTCTTTTCGTCTGTGGGTGTTCTTTAAGGATAGCTTGTTTGAAAAGTTCCAATCTTTTTGCTGACTCTCGTACAAAACTGGTAACATTATTTACTATTGCCATCATATTGCGAACACTAGGCAAGCTGCATGCCTTCACGACAGCTAGGTTTAGTTTATGCGCGGCATACTGTATGTAAGGCGCTAGCGGTTGGATCCCGGGACACGTATTGTAATAAGCTACCGTCGTCTTAAGCATAACTCTGACAAAGTCATCACAGAAATTTGCCGAGAATACTTCCCTCAAATGTGGCTCGCTGACCACGTTAAAAACGTAAGGACCCCCTACGCTTGTGTCTAAGACCTAGACACCAAACACAAGTAAACATAAAGGGAGGAGACCTAGGTCCCAGTTAAGCTGTTGCGCCAAAAAGAAGAAGAAGAACTATGAAAATATATTTTCCGATGAGTTCACTTAGATTTGCCACGGAAGAACTCAGATGCTTTTGGGGGGGCTTGAGCCCCTTAGCATCCTCACTGGATCCGTCACTGGCCGGGCGCATACGTACTGTTTCCGGATTCGGTTTCCTGATTAGGATTCCTGATTCGGACACCCGAATGCTTGCCTTACATATAAAATGTTTAACTGGGCGCATACATTAGTACATTTTCCGGACGGAAAAAAACCTGCCGTTCGTTTCGGAAATAAACCGTGCGTTCGGGTCATTCAGAACGGAAAAAACCGAATGACGTCAGTCAATCAATTGATCCCAAATCCCGAACGCAGCGCTCGAATATATTTTTGATAATCCGCCGCACACGAACGGCAATTTCCGTTCGGAACTTTCTTCCGTATCCAAACAACCTCATGCACGTATTTTGTTTTAAATTTTCTCTTTTATGCTATTGCGAAGTTCATGAACGGATTTCATTGACATCCTATAATATTTGCAGAACTCTTCTGGGTGTGCTCGCAATTTTGCTCTTTTCAGATAGAATTGACTCTCTTTTATTCTTTTGGTGTTTTGTGGGTGTACCTTATATTGACGTTTCCTTTTTTTATTACTTAGCGCCAGTAAAAGTGCAATAGAAATCGTCAATCTTAAATGTGCTTTCACGAAAGCGTCTCTCTACCTACTAGCAGTGTAAATTCCTAATACAAGGACTCGAACGTCTGCGCTAGTCTCACGTAATTCCGAATCCGGATCAGGAAACCGGAAACCGTGCGTATGCGGCCAGCCTAATTATCTACGAACGATCACAGCATAGTCTGGTGGAGCTCCGTCCTGTTTGATACCATTCGTTAATCAGGTAAATTCGGATCTAACGGATTTGGAAATAAAGTGGCTAACGCTGGCATGACGTCGTCTTGAAGAAACGTAAGATATGTTGCTCCATCAAGATTACCACCGAAGAATACTGGTCCCACAATCTGATCACCTATTATTCTAGCCCATGACTTTTTGCAGGAAGTGAGTATAAGTTTCTCGCATCCAATGAGGGTTATGGTCAGCCCAATAACGACAATTTTGACGATAACGTTACCATGTGAGGTAAACGTACTTTCGCCGGAAAAAAGATTTGATGCTAATGAAATCTGGTTATTGTCGATCAGGTTCATCATTTGCTAGCAAAATTCGGTCAACCTCCGTTAATTCTTGGTGTACCTGTAACTGAGGATGCGATTGACTGATCTAAGAATTTTCAGGAAAGTAGAATGACTAATCTTGTTGTCACGCGTCAGTTGCCTGGATGGAGTCACCGGATTTTCTAGAAGAGTTAATAATACCTTTAGCCCGGTATCTGCTTTAACAGTAGGATTTCGCTGTCTGGGCACAACCCTGAGATGACAAAAATTGTTGTACTATGTCTCAATTTTGCTTATGGTACCTTGTCTAATGGGGCATATATCCGGATGCTGTTCTCGAAATAACTGAGCAACCTGAAACTGACCTCGTCTTCTGTTACTACGAAACTTTACGACGAAACCTCTTCAACATAAAAATGGTTTTCTTTTTTTATCAAGTCGGCTTTGAAAATATTCAAGAAATAGTGTGTTCTATTCCTTGCGAAGAGATCTTTCAAACGAGGTCTCAGTTGACATACCTTTCCATTGAAAAAAAAGGCACTTCCTTGAACAGATAAACGAACAGTAATATACATAGAAACGAGGGCAAGAAAAAACAATAGGTAATGTGTTTCGGGATTTTTTTGCAAAAATCGCCTATATCGAAGTTATGAATTTTATTCCAGTTAAAGTTCCCACACTGTATATACATTAGATATAAAAATGAAACTCTATTTGACACAAACGTTAATATGTTATTTTTGTTTAAAAACATTATACTTAGATAATGTGATTATATTATGTTAAGTAAATGTTTTCAATCTGAATAACATTTGAAAATTTAGATACCCTATAAATTTCGTCAAAGAATTTAATATTTGAAAAGAAAATTGATAAATTTTTCTTTTTGGATTTTTGAACTCTTTTCGTGGTAGCTGTAGCGGATACCTACATGGTAGCTGTAGCGGATACCTACATGGTAGCTGTAGTAGAGGACTTGGAAAGGGCTTCTAATGATGTTTATTTAATAAAGTTGTTCCAAACTTCTGTTTATACATATGTAAATTCACGAATTAAGACAATCTTGTGGTGGGCACCCAGGTACCCTGGGTGTACCACCAGATAAAAGTTGGGTATGCACATAAGGGTTAATGTTCTTTTTTGTAAAAGGCATATAAAACCAATTGTTAATAAAAGATAAAATGCTTAGAATTATTTTAATAAATATATTTGATTCAGTCAATATTGGGAATTTTCGTTTGGGATTCTTCCTTGTTGTAGGTGTATACAATTTTGTTTGTATGTTCTTGTTTTTTTTTCTATAGGAAATAAATTGTATTTTTGCAAATATAAAATACAGACAAAATCCAGAAACATAATTATTAACTATCTATATAACTCAAATAAGTTTGTTTTAAGGTAATAATAATGTATAGATAATACAAAAAAATTAATTTAATCACAATATGGTGGATAGCTTTGCAACGTAATCGCCAAACAAGTTACTTAATTTATATATTTCCTAAAAAAAAAAAAAAGATTTGTGCCCAGATTAAAATATTTTACTTACATAATTAAATGATTCGATAGAAAATAATTTTTTTCTAATTTTTTTTAATGAATTATAATACATACTTTGGACAAGAAAATGTACAAAAAAATCCACTTCGAAAATTAAAATATTTAAGTAAAATATTTATTATCCGAAAAAAAAAACACTGTAGTTTTCCAATTAATTTACACAAATTGAAAATCCCTATAAAAAAATCACTTCACGTTTCCCTTCAAAGAAAAGAATAATCGATTACAAATAGATCGCAGCACAAGTGATGATAGAAATTGATTTATAGTCCATACACTAAAGCCAGGAGAGTTGTTATCGTGAAGTAATTGATAAACTGCGTCGTGGAGCATCTCCTGATCCGCCCTTCTCGCCCAACTTTTGATGTGACGGGATTTTATCAAAGAATGGATGAGACATCGCTTCTCGTAATGTTATGCGTTGAGACGGTTCATATTCTAACATTCGTAATATTAAATCAAATAGTTGACCATGTTCAGAATCATCACTCTGCTTATACCTCTGCAAAAATATTTTTAGAACAGATTATTATAAATGTAATAAACCATACGCAATAGTATTAAGAAATAAAATATATCTTACCATTAAAGGTTTACAATTATCTCTTACAAATCTACCAGCGGAGCTTTTTTCGTCCCATTCTAATTTTCCTCTGTAAAAATATTTCGTTTTTGTTTTCCTTGCCATCCTAAAAACATTTCAAAATAATGTTATTGTTTCCTTAAATAACATTTGTTTCCATTAAATGAATACAAAAAATATTGTCACATAGGACTTTTTTAGCGCCTCATTTTTTTTTTAATTTAGTAGGCATATTTTTTTAAATTTCTCGTCGAATCTGATGATTCAACTAGAAAGATTTGTTTCTCTAAAGAATTTTTTTAAAATTTTTATGAACACAAAAACAACATTGAAAGATTACAAAGTAATATAAAGGGTGACAAATTAAGAGTGACCTGATTTTAAACTGTAATTATCTAACGAAATTAAGTTGGACACTAAATTTTTTGTTGGACATTGTAAACTAAAATCTAAAGTTTAATAACAAGTTAAATGCTTAATTTTAAATCAACAATTAATACTTAAAAATTACATCGATTACATGACCTCTGCTTGCTTCAATGCATGACTAAGACATTGACATTGCACGCTGGCAAATATCTGACGAAATTTCGTGTTTTTTGAGGAATCTTTGTTTCAAGTCCTCCAGGGTTTCAGGTCGGTTCTAATAAACTTTAGATTTTACATGACTCCATAGGAAATAATCCAAAGCCGGACAAATGCGAGAGAGAGGAGACCACAACTGATGGGAAATCAGACGACCAGGAAAGAACTGTCGTAGCATGTCCATAGACATGTTGGATACACGTGGCAGCATCTTGCTGATAGCAAATATTGTTGTCGGACAAATTGGTTATCGGAGTTTATATGACTGCTGCGTTCCCATTTCATCTTCATAAAAATACGGTTCCAATATACCTTGGAGAATGCAGCCCTTCTTCGAATATAACTGCGGGTTTTCGGCAGACCAGTAACGAATTTTTTTTTGTTACCCATGTAATTGAAAATATGCTTCATCACTCATAAATAATTTGTTGACAAAATTATTTCCTGTCCAAAATCCATCGTCTGAATTCTAAACGTGAGTTTTGGTCTATTGGAAGAATTTTTTGGGCTTTTTGCCATTTAAGGCCGAAAGAGTAAATCTTTCTGTAAAATTGACACACGTGAAATTCCTACATGCCGCGAGAAACGTCGCACGGATTACACTGAATTCAAAAATTCACTATGTTTTAAAGATACTTATAATATGTAAAAATATTATATAACTTATTATCCACAGTTATATAAATTTATACATTTATCACGACTATCGCAACCATCCTATTCACGTCGCACGAATTGATTGGAATTTTCTTCATTTCTGTTCTAAACTTGCTGAATTCACTTCTGTTCTAGCAGTTTCTTTTCTCTCTGCAAGTTTAGTAACCTTAAGAGAACCTGTCCGACGATATTTTTCGACCCACTTTGCAATTGCCCTATTGCCAATTTGGCGGCGCTGGAAAATGAAACCACCCGAGTTTGAATATTGGAGTTCGTTTTAATACAATGCTATACACCATATCCTTTGTTCAATTGGGAACCGCTCTAATTTCAAAAAACTTGAAGGTTCACTGAATATGAAATTAAAATTATGGCAAATAAGTCATTACTTATTTTTGTTTTTATCTAGTAAGTAAAAATAGGACCCTCTTAATTTGTCACTCTTTATTTTGAATCAAAACGAAATCCAAATTATGAAACCAAAGGATTATAATAATACGCCTAGTTTAAAAGGCGTGAATAAGAAAGTTTCGGGCACATTTTGTTATGTTCACTGGATATACGTGCCCGAAAACATGGCGGAAATTGACGCATGCGCATAAAATCTAAAAACTATGGAAAGGTCTATTACCGATGGGTAAAAGCACAACCAATGATGTCCATTTCTATGAATTTTTACTTTTAAGTCCCTTTTAAGTGTTGCTTCGGAAATGAATCAGTTATTGCACAAACATTGCATGTTTGTTGGAAAGCCGTATTTTACTATTCAAACCTGTGAATTTGTGACAAAAACACAGTAGAGCACAACGATAGTATGTTCAGATAGGCAATTGTGCTCTTAGGTTTGGGAATACAATGGTTGTGCCTTTACCCATTGATATGTTCAATTACATTGAAAATAAGATAATTTGTAAATTTTAGAAATATTCACCTGACTGGAATTTCACCTAAAATCCTTTGCATCATAGCTAAATGTTCTCTATTATCATGTGTTTGGAATAGAGTGATACCCAAATATAGTTCAAAAAGAATACAACCAATTGACCAGACATCACAAGGTTGTGACCATCCAAGCTCTAAAATAACTTCTGGTGCTCTATAATGTCTGGTTGAGACTATCGTTGAATGATGTTCATGGTCGAAGGTTGCACTACCAAAATCAATTAATCTCACATCCGTTCTTTTCACCCTTTTCACGTCCCTCCTCTAAAATAACAATTTAAATAATAATAAGATAATAAATGACTTTTATATATAGAATTTTACTTTTTGTGGTGGTAATTTTACCTTTTTGCTATTATATACAACATCGTAGTCGGAATCTAGGAACAGTATATTTTCAGGTTTTAGGTCAGTGTGTGTTAAATTGTTCTCGTGGAGAAATTTTACAGAAAAAGATAATTGATATCCAATATGACGGACGTGGTCTAACGGGTAAGGTTGGTAACCATTATCTTTCTACAACAAAAAATATCATATAAGGTGACAAAAAAAAACAATAAAATTTTCGTCTATATTTTTTGATGTAACATGTATACAGCAACACCAAACTTCAAAGGCTAATAACAGGAGATCTCCCTCTCTCTCTCTTTCACTTTTTGTGTGAATGCGAATTTATTGGTATCCTACTGGACATGATAATAACTGCATGTTAAGTAGCACTAAGAATAGCTGCTTTATTTTTAGAATTATTGATCAAATTATTTAGTTAATATAACCGTTGGCACTAAATTTTTGATAAATTTAAACTATTAACTTATTAAAAAAAATTGGTGTTTGTTACACCGAATCACACATTTGAGGAAATTCAGCATTTAAATAATTAGGCATCACATTACGGAATGACCAAAGTACCATCATGTAAAAATCACCTTGCTGTTACCTATATTCTCAGACAAAGCACTAACTTGTTCCAAAGTTATAAAAATGGTTAAGACGTTCCAATGTTTGCATAAACATGAACGGCGATCAGTTCTTCGTGTTTTATTAGTAATTTTCTGGTCCATTTTTCAAAACGCCATTTGTAATTATAAGTTGTAATTAAAAATTAGGAATTCTAATTACCTGTTTATAATTTGCTTAAATATTTTAGTATAAATAGTAGTAGTAGATTTTGTAACTAGGGCGAAAAGTTTTCAATATTACTCGAGAGCGACAATATGCGCACGAACGAAGGGCATTCGCTAGAGAGTGAAATTGACAATATCGCCTGTGTTACAAACAATATTTTTTATCACTCATGCGAGGAGAGATATCTTTCAACTTTGGTATCCTAGTGCCATTCAAAAAAAAAAAAAATAATAAATGAAGAATTTGCTTTTTCAATTGTCTCCGGTGGTGTGGATTCGTCATAAGAACTCTCCTGAGTCATCACCATAAAATTTACACTCACGTTTTCTTTCATTCTTATTTTGTTATGAAAAAAAAAATCGGACGCTTCCCGTCACTTTTTTAATACCGAGGTATTGATTGTATTAATTTTATTTTTATTTATTTGTTTATTTTTATGTAACCTAGCGATATTGAATATTTGCGTGCGTTATTCAAGTTATGAAAAATACAACAAATATTGACAATTTATCGCAATAAAAAACGTGTACCAAGCTAGTTCTATTGTGCATGAGTGATTAAAAATAAATTTAATCCTCATTATTTTTGTCTATATATTATATTTAAATTTAATAATAAATGCATATAAAATATAGTGGTCCATTTATTTTGCTGCTGATTTTGAGTATGATTGCATTTATTTTTAACATAATAATTGATACTATATTTTTATTGGAATCAATTATTATAAATATACTCTCAATTAAATATGAAATAAAATATTCGGTTGACAGCGAGTACACATTTGAGCAATTTGAGAAGCATATTAATAGAATCTAAACTCTGGTATCTAATATTAGAAATATATATCACAAACACAAATTAGTAATTGGTTCAAGGCTCTCATTTGCAGAACTAGAGAAAATAAAACTCTTACCGACGAAATACTTACCAAAAAGTCGAACACGCTAAGGCCTAACATTTCAAATCCTATACACATATGGCCGTGATAGTCGAACCAATCCAGCATTCTGACACACAAACTAAAACAAATAATTATTATTCAAATTGCCACAGTCCATCCGTTACATAACATAATGAATCGAATGCATAACATTATGAATACTATCAATTAATAGCTAAATTCAAACAAAAATATATGTAATACTAACTTTTTACGCCAATATTTGATTACCAAAAATGTAACATTGTTTGAACAATCAACCAGATATTAAATTATTTAATAATAGATTATTAATCTAAAATATAATATATCTAACATAATTTAAACCTTAGCCAAAGTTATCCTTTATAAGTTATAAGTAGGGCAACCAAAAATATGCAAATGCATATATTTTCTCATTATAAAAGAATGGACTATCTAATGTGTTTCTGACACATTTTCTAAAATAAAATACCTTAAATAGATTTATACATAAGCCGGCTAATCAACTTGGTATAAATCGACAAGAGAAAATGGTTGTTGGTATTAAAACTACTAATCGAAGATGTTGGGTTTTACCATACGGCCCGTTTTGAAAGATTTTGGATAGATACAAATAGGAAGATTCAAATTAAGCCCATTGTTGGGTTTTAACGGACTTGTGTTGAGGGACCCTCTTTCAGAACCGAGATGATGAGTTGGCGGTAAAGTAAATCAAATACTAAGTTTAAGAAAATATAGTAACAGAAATGCACCAATTTTAACAGGTTTGCATATTTCATTCAGGCAAATCATAGCACTATTGCAAGACTGATGATTCAATAAAAATTCTGGGTGAAAGTTTCAATCGAGATTCGATTTTAATCTTTATATCAGATGCCGCTCCATATATGGTAAAAGCAGCTCAGTCCATACAAATATTTTATCCAAAAGTGACACATCTGACTTGCCTTGCACATGGACTTCATCGAGTTTGTGAACAAATTCGAGGAATTTGTACTATCGTCGATCGTCTAATAGCCAATGTAAAAAAGTATTTTTGAAATCACCGTCAAGGGTAACGATTTTTAATGATTTGGCACCTGGTGTCGCACTTCCGCCGCAACCAATAACTACTAGATGGGGAACATGTATTGATGCCGCAGTGTACTATGCACGAACTTCGAAATAATTGTGAAAGTGTGCAATGTATATATATTTTATTTCAGATTAAGAGCATGTATTTTATTAAGAGCATGTATTTTTTGAAAAGAATATTTTTATAGAGCATATTTTAAGCGCTTAAGGAGGTTCGAGCGAATCCCATGTTAAATATTTTTTATAAGTTTAAGTTTTGAAACTTTTTATACATGTATATCAATACTTTATTTATGTCCTCTAAAAATCAAAAAGTGATCCGCTGTTTAGTTTATCCGAAAAAAAAAAAATCAAAAATGATGTTTTTCAATTCTTATACACAGGCTCTTATGGCTGACAAGCTTCCGTTACGTCTTTTTTATTTTTTTCGATATTAATTTCGAAACTTTAAGGAATAAAAAACTATATACAATAAACTTAGATAATTGTGAAACACGATAACATTAAGCCAATGTGACGTTACTGATGTAATTATTGAAATAATTACAGTTAAACTAGTTATTTTGAATCTTGTTTACCGACAATAATTCACATGACGGTTGGTTTGGCAACGTGGCGAGAACAGCTGAGAAAAAAGAAAAAGATGAAAACATAGTTATAAAGAGAGAAAAAATACACTTGACTCCTTTCAATTACTATTCCTTTCTCTCTCTGTACTATAAACTTTCAAGACAAAATAAAGCGCTGTTGCCAGATCTTTTTATTACACCGTATAAGTAAAAAATATCGAAGTCATTTCATTAAATAAATAATATTTACCTACTTTCAAATTTGTTATGATATTCTAAATAAAAATAATGAATTTTAATAACTATTAGGATAATTGAAAACATAGAAAAATTCAAACACTATTTTGACTCATAGTTACGCTCGAACATCGAAAAGTAGTTTTTTAAGAGCATATTTTTAGTTGCTCTAGTTATAAGGCATGTTTACTTGATTTTGTTGTAATTTTAATAAATGGTGATTATATAATTTTCTAGGGCAGTTTATCAATATTTACTATTTGTTTATTATAGCAGTAGAAATATTCAATTCAAGTCAAAATTATTTATAGATTCATCATATAAATCATTGAATAGTAGTTTTAGGTAATGTTAGTAACAATTGCCTTACTATATAATAATATTTATAAATAAATTTAATAAACAATACTACTATATTATTGTCAATTTTGTAATTCAACATATTGCATTGACTATATTTTAATACATTATGACATTGTTTACGGCTTGATTTCATATTATTTATTTAGATTTAATTGATATTGTATTATAATCAAAGTTTAAATAATGTAATTAATATGTTAAATAATCCATACAAAATCAAATAGTAACTCGAAGTGTTTCATGATATTCAAATGTCAATTTGAAAATATTAAAAATAGTTATTTACATTACAGTGCGGAAAAGTTGATTTTACAACGCGATAGCTCGTTTGCTGGAGCATTTTCATTAGCTGGAGTGTTCTAAAATCACTTACGCACGAAATTTGTATAGCATTTTTTGGCCGACAATTGTCATTTAAGAAACAAATAGATTTAGATTATTTGCAATATTGAAAATTATTTATTTGCACAATGTTGCAAAGTGCGGCCTACTATGCGGTAAAGTGACTTTATCGCATAGCATCCGTACCTTGCAACATTGTGTGTAAAAATCTAGTTTCGCTTGACGTATACACGATGTCAAAGCTAGCTTTACAATTCAGGAGGCCAAAAAACAATATAGAAATTTTTGCACACGAGTCTAAATAAAATCTTTTTCTAAAATCTCTAGGTTTGTTAGAGGATGACGAGCACTGGGATGCGGGGGCACCGGGAAGACATTTGTCCTTAATTTGTTATTAGCCACAATACGGAAAGACTTTACTTTTTTTTTTGCGGAATAGCTTTAGCTGTAACCTCTTCTGGCATTGCTTCCACTTTGTTGGATGGAGGTAAAACAGACCACTCTACTTTTAAACTGCCGCTAAATCTAATGCATGTTGAGACACCTATCTGTAATATATCTAAACAGAGTAACACAGCGCAGGTTCTAAGAGAGACCAAATTAATTGTGTAGGACGAATGCACAATGGCTCACAAACGGGGTATTGAAGCGCTCAATAGAGGATTGAAGGACATAAAGGGAAATAAGAGCCTGATGGGCGGCATTACAGTTTTTTTGGCAAGAGACTTTCGACAGACTTTACCAGTAGTACCTGTCACAAGAGTCAAAAAGTCGAAACGAAAGTCAAAGCACCTTAATTTAAGCACGTGTTCGTATTTATGGACAATTCAGAAACAAACGTAATTCAGAAACAAACTAAAAAAATATGAGGGTCCATTTCCCACAGTGACTATACCTTTTCAACTTCAAATTGGGAACAAACAACTTCAAATCGGGAACAAACAATTTCGAATTGAGAACAATCAATTTCAAATTGGGAACAAACAATTTCGAAATAAGAATAAACAATTTCAAAATGGGAATGAACAATTTGTTTACATTAAAAGACATTCAAAATGAGCCGGAAAGAGGAAATAAGTAAGAGAATAAAAAAAGACGTGAATATGCTCAGAAACTTTTACAATAGCAAGCCGAAAATATTTCTATAATTTATATAGATGAAACCAATTTTAATTTATTTATATCAAGAAACAAGGGGTGATCAAAGAAAGGAACTTATTGCTCATATATATCTGCTAACTGTGCAGGAGCAAACATTCATGTCATCCAATGTATTGGGAATATGGGGTTGATTTATCATGAGATTAGAAGAGGAGCAATCAAGAGACCAGAAGCAAATGAGTTTGTGCGGCATTGCCTTCATAATGCTGAAAATATGTATCACTCAAAAGTTATATTTGTATAAGAAGCGAAGAAGTTTTTCATGAAGACGAATTTAATGGGCATCAAATACTGAGGCTTAGTCTAATATATAATGTAATCGAACATGCATGGTCAGCCTTAAAAGTTGATGTTAAAAGAGATTTGGCCGTTCAAATGCCAAAAATTCTGGCCGGAGACTACAGAACAAAAATTACTCCAGCCGAGTATCGTCTACAGCGGATACATGTAATTTTAATAGATAATTTACGGAACCTGACTGTGGCTAAATGCGCCAGATACGTTGCACATATTCAAAGGCACACATCTTGCCTGATGCTTTAAATATGATGGAGGCTAATTTCTAATTATTAAGTTTTTTAAGTAAATTCTGTACCTTCTTTATAATTTAATGAAAAAATAAATCACAAGAAACATAATGTAATATTGAAAAAAAGTTTTTAACATTAAATTGAGTATTTGCTTTAATTTGCTTTATATAATTGTTCTTTCTCAATTTGAAATTGTTTGTTCCCAATTTGAA
This sequence comes from Phosphuga atrata, assembly GCA_944588485.1. Taxonomy (NCBI): domain Eukaryota; kingdom Metazoa; phylum Arthropoda; class Insecta; order Coleoptera; family Silphidae; genus Phosphuga; species Phosphuga atrata. The sequence continues at coordinate 34,821,273 of OX155899.1, forward strand.
GTTGAAAAGGTATATAAATAAGTGATACGAACAGTTCTATATGGCCTGTTTCAGAGTGAGTTCTGCGAGCAGTTTGGTAATCCTTGCACCGAGAAGCGTTACTGAAAACGTTTTGTGTATAAAGAGGATCTGCACAAATTTAGAAGAACAACAAAGGCAATGTTGGTTGTTAATGACAACACGTATTTAGTCTACGCGGACGAAGTCGCGGGCATCAGCTAGTATAGTAATAAAATATAAAAAAAAGATTAAGATCTGTTTTTCCAGTTTTCACCATTTTAAATTTTTCGCATCATTTAATACTAAATTTGTGAAAATCCGTTGAAAATTTCGCAAGAAATCTAAACAGCTGTTTATTAGACAACACAAAACCTGGCAAAACCAGACAAGATCGGAAAAGACCACACACGAGCAGAGAAGACCCAGCAACAAGAGATAAAACCAGACAAGACCTGACAAAGCCTTGAATATATCAGAAAAGACGAGACAAGACCAAGACAAGATCAGACAATCTCGTTTTATCTACTCGTTCAGCTTAAGAGTTTTATAGTATTCTCAAGTTTTGTCTGGTATTATCTGCTATTGTCTCGTCTTTTCTGGAATTGTCTGGCTTTATCGAGTCTTGCCAGGACTTCTTCGGCCACGATTGATGTCATCTAGTTTTGTCTAGTCCTTCGTTATTTCTATAAAGTATTTGGTTTCGCGTGTTTGCACAAAATTTATGGAATTCAATTGAAAATATTTCAACAAATCAATTGGAAATTGGTCAAAATCTGACATTTTCCTCTGTTGGTTGTTTCTTTGTGCGCCATTTGACACAAAATTTATGGAATCTTTTGTATATTACTCGAAAAATCCATTCAAAATTGTGCGAAAAAAAATTGAACAAAGGTGTTTGGTACTGCCATTTCATTAATGCTGTAGGAAGTTCACCCACTTTTAGACGAGCAGTCGCACTGTTATAAGCTTGTTTTCTTACTTCTATTTTTTTGCATAGCTGTTTATAACTTTTTTCGTAATAAGCTATCAAAATTAGGTATGATAAAACGTGTTTAACATTGAAATCATTTAAGGCACATATATTTACGCATCTTAGGTGGGACACTTTTAAACCACCGTATCTCAAAGTGTTAGGGAAAGTGGTATAAAATGCTCAAAAGCTAACTATATTTGAATAATAAGCTATTCATTATATTGGTAAATAGATTATTATAATTATAATATTTACTAAGACAAAATATTGATTAGCAATGCCATATGGTAGGAGTACGTATGAAACGAGGCTCATGTAACGCAGATTGCGCTACAGCCCCCCACAAGGTCATTACAAAATTATTAGAATTACTATATTAAAAAAAAAAAATTACACTTTTTGCTGCTTTGGATTTCATATATCGCAAGAAGTCAAGTTATAAAGAAGAAGTCGAGTTATAAAGAATCTACTGATAGTATTTTTCATAATTTTATTAACACAATCAAAAATATGTATTTGGCTTTAGTCTGAAAATAAATGAACATAAGTTCTGGACTGATATAATTCGAATTGAGTCATGCTTATACCTACATTGCTATCATTTACTTTTACCGTTAAAACAAGTTTATTGTAATAAAATTTGAGTTTTCTCTCTTACTTAATCACAGTATATTTTAACATTTATAAAATGTATAGCTTTGTATTTTTTTCGATAAATTTGTTATATACAAATTTTCTTAAAAATATTTTTGGTTTACCTTATAACCAATAAATAGTAATATTCATTTGTCCTAACCAATAAATAGTAACAAATAAGTTTTTCTAAAATCCTTTTGATTGGTTAGTACACCCTTTAGAGCTGGGGTTCCCAAACTTTTTCTTAGGCGGGCCAATTTAATATTACCAAATTTTTTGGCGGGACAAAAAAAGGGAATAAAATCAAAACAATAACTACGTTTTTTGTTTTTTTTTAAATATATTTAACTATTTTCTATTTTTTTTTAGCTCATAATTGCAAAAGTTTTGTCGCAAATATATTGCTCGCAAATAATGAAAACATTTGTTGACCATGTTTTCGTATTTTCGGATAATTCACGCATGAATCCTTTATAAAAGTAAATTAAGGAATTGTTCTGATAAGAATTCTTTCTTAGCATCAATATTTTCCTGCAATTCTATCTATTAAAATTGCATGTCTTAAATGATTAACAGTTCTGTACCTATTTGAGACTACTATATTATATTTCTGTACAAATGTGTAATAACTTGACTAAACACATTTTCTTTTTAATATTAACTAAACAATATTTTATTAATACAAACGCTTATGGTTAAAGCTCTGTATGATTTTTTTTAAATATTAAAATATTTTATTGTATCTTATTTGTATTATTTATTGTTTATTTTACTATTTACTTATTTATTTTTTAATAAAAAAATAATATATCGTATCGATATCGCGGGACGAATTCACGGGTTTTGCGGGCTTCATTTGGCCCACGGGCCACGTACTTTGGGAACTCCTGCTTTAGAGCATGGGTAGGTGATATAGTTTCAAATATTTATAAGTTGCGTTGGGAATAGTAGTGTGCGGCGTTTTATTTATATTTGCACATTTTACACGAAGTGGTAAAGTAAATATTTGTTTTAGGAATCCCTCATGAATTACAAAAATCACAATATTACTATTCATCGCTGAGATGGTTGACATATTAAAACAATAGCGATTACATTCATCTGATAACTGAAATCAGAAAAAAAAAACGCAATTTCGCAGAAAAAAAGGTTCAAATTTCGCAAAAATAGTTTTATCATTTAAATTTAAGAAAATATGTTATGTTATAACTATTATAAGTACTTAGTGTGTATTTTGTTAAAATATATTTGCAAAAATACTTACTGAATACAATCGGGATCTTTATCGGCGATTTTCTCCAAAACATTAATTTCCAACTTAGCTGCTTCTCTGTATTTCTCCACATTCTTAATAATCTTCAAGGCCATGGAATGGTCCCTGAAAATAGAAACTAATCAATGTTCAGGTCAGCAGAAATTTAAATGAACTCGAATCAATCTATCTTATCAGATCTATTTGAAACTCAATTTCCATGTGGAAAATATAACAATTAGCTACTCACATTTCCAAATCCTTCACTTTGACTACCTTGCCAAAAGTTCCTTCACCGAGGGTGCCAAGAATCTTATCTGCAATTGAACACTCGTTATTAGTATTCGTCGCGACGATGTGTAATCCGAGAAACAACTTGGAAAACATAAATATATAAAAAAATAATAATTAATAGAATGAGTTTGATTTTAGGTAGTTGCTTATCAGATACACATTGGTTGTAATTTATTTTTTTTTGGATTAAAATATATTTTCTATTTATATAAATTTGGCATGCAAAAAGGTTTTGTAATCGCATTGAAAATCATTTGCAATAAAATCTATTTTGCCTCAACCTTATTATTGATTGCTATCAGTTTAGTTTCTTTTTTCTTTTAACAAAATAGATTAACATATTGTGGCGATACATAGAGATTTAAAAGTTTCGCGTGAGAAAAAATTATTTGTCTTTTTTTGGCAGGACTTTTTTTTAATAAATTGCTCAATATCTCTACCCAAAATGTTGTTAATTTATTTTGTATTTTTAGGGAGAAAATGAATAAAAAAATTTAAAAAATAAATAAATTTCGAAAAATTTTATACAGGGTGTAATATTTTTAAACCCTGGCTGAAAGAAAGATTAGTTACTGTGACTATATTATAATAAATATAGTGTATAATATAATTAAACTGGAAAGGATTTGGGATAGAATATTAGACTTATCCAATTTTTGCTAAGTGTGTGAGATAGTGATAGAATTCACGAACATCTGTCTTGCAGAACGTCTCCCGAGCGGTATATGAGGTGGCCTTCTTCATCATCCTCGACGGAGGGTGCGCGCGAACTCTGCCATCACACATCCGATCAGAGATAAGGAACAGCATCATCGTAAGATCATCACATCATCATCATCATTGTCATCAACGTCAGGAATCGATTGCATCATGACGGAATGGTGTGGGTCAGCACCGGCCAGCAACACACAGGAAGGGCAAACAACAACGGATTGCCAAATCAACAACGGTTTCAGAGTCAGAAAAGGCACACTCAGAAGTGCACCGGTAACATAATAACAGAGATGAAGGCATATGGGTTGTGGATTAACGGTTTTATTTATATAAGGCTTTCCCGGCATTTAAATTATTAACAAATTTTGGATTTCTTGAAATTAAAAAAAATATTAGGGTGCAAACCTGCTTTCACCGTCGCCACAGCTAATATACCTTTCTTATCTCTGCACACTCGCAACAAATATTAAATTATATGTTAAAAAATCCAACAACATGGCGTAAATGTAAAACCAGGTTTAAAATTTAAACTCCACACGATACAAAAAAAAAAACATTTTTTATGATTCATCACAAGATATCTAACAAATCGATGTGATTGAATAATTCTATGTGAAAGTTTATTTTAAATCGGTTTTAAAATTATTTTTTTCCTATCTTTTTTGCTGGATGATTGCATTTGTAAATACACTTGCGAAGCTTGTCAAGCCAAATTAAAATAAACGCAGAATGTATGTCAAGAGATATATGTAATTTCAGTTAGCATGCTGCTTCATTAATGAAAACTGGAGTAAACTTATTAACAAAATATAAAATTTTTAAATGTGCTTAAGGATTTGTATATTTTTATGAGTTTCTTTCATTTTGCATTTTGATATGAATAAAAATAAAATTGATAATTAAGTAAAAATTTATGAGATATAAAAGTAATTAATTTAGAGAGTAATGTTTCTAAGCGCTATTTTTTCGTCCGACAAAATTGGTATCCAGCACGAGGAAATTGGTTATCTTGTTATACGACAAAAAAATTATTTCACAAGAAATAAAATATTCTCACGACTGTAGCTCTTTGTCTACGACAAATAAAATATTCTCGGGACTATAATTGTTAGTGATGGACAAATAAAATATTGTCTCGGCTATAATTGTTTGTCAAGGACAAATAAAATAGTCTCACGACAAGAAATGTAATACACGATAAAAATTGTAATTGAACGAGAATAGTATATTGTGCAAATAGGGTGGTAAGTTATCAATTGCCCACGAGAGCGAATGTACGCACTCCCTTCGATCGTGAGCCCAATTTCGCTCTCATGGGCAATTGACAATACTGCACGAGTTGCAGTTAAAAAAAAACGAATTAAAAATTAAGAATTTGCTTTTTCAATTATCTCCGGTGGTGTGGATTCGACATAAGAACTCTCATCAGTCTCCGGTATCACCATATATTTTGTAATGAAAAAAAAATTCTGTCACTTTCACGTCACTTTTTTAATATTGAGTTTTAGATTGTCTTTATTTTATTTATTCAATTGTTTCTTTTTAATGTAACTTTGCGATTTTTATTGAATATTAACGTACGCCAAGCATAATTTGAATTGACAAACGGCCATTTGTCGCATCCAAAAAAACGGCCGCCAAAATAGCACTTATCTCGCAAGAGTAATAAAATAATTGTTTCTTTGTCCTATATATTGAGATAGAACTACAAACTACTCCGCATATAAATTGTTTTCCCCCAAACATGGAATCCCCCAAGTCTTGTCTTCTTTCTTAAAAAATGCTCGATACTGTACCAGAAACTGCTCTGATGTATACCTATATATACAGTCCTGTGTTCGTACGTAAGAAAATACTCGATACACTCCCTGAAACAGCTATATGCATATATTATATACTTGGACCTTGATCTGTTCCTGTGTCTTGTTCCCGATGAGTCAATTGATCTCGCAATATACAAATGTTCTCGTTAAATCTATTTATGTCGGGCACTGTTTGTCGTGATATATACCAATTTTGTCGTGCAATTATATATTCCTAATGTTTTATAAAAACTACAGTATGCATTTTACACGATTTTGAGATTTTTATAACTTATTACACTCATATTAATTAGGTATTAAAGATACAAGTAAATCAATTATACAAACTAAATGTAAAAGTAATAAATTAAGATAATTCTACGTTTAAACTGGTAAAATTCTACGTTATAAGTACAACTAAAGAAAGTTTTTGTTATATTTGGACTTTCGTGCCACCTGAAACCATGTGTATCTTTTCTAAACTACGTGGTTGCACGAAATTGCATGAAACCGAAAACCTTCTTAAGATGCACTTATAATTATATTTATTTATATAATAAGACTCTGAAGTGAATTTAAACGTAATAATATCTTAATTCATTACTTTTAATATTAAAAATTCACATACTATTTTTTCCCAATGTTAAACTAAATGTATTTTATACAAACTAAGAACTTATTATTTTTTTAAACAAATATCCTACTCTGGATATTTATTTATATTTAAGTATTATACATTGAACCTAAAATATTTTTGAAATTGAAATGCTAAACTTTTATTATAATTGATGTTTAATATGCTATTTTTACATTATTAATTAAGTTGTCTACAAGTAAAATGTATTACTTAGACAGGAAGACATCGGCCATTCACATTTGCAATATTAATTATGTAGAGATTATGTAATGAAAATAAACTAGGATAACATTTTGAAACACAAAAATTTCCTGATTCGTGAGTTTTTAATATATTTTTAGAAACGTTAATAAATTTACTGAATTTCTTTATTATTTATTAAAAAAAAAAACATAAAACTTTAACACAAAAGTATTTTGGTTTAATTAGTAGCTTTTTTAACTTTCTTATATACAGACGAAATTATATTCCTTCTGAATTTTCATAGAATAAAGTTTGTCTATTTATGTTTCTTTTAGTGTTTATTTATAATATAGTTTAGTCTACAAAAAAACTCTTGGTAAACATTTCGAAATTTAATCCAGTGTTGTGTTATCTACATTGCAGACTTTAAGACTCTTGTTCTTTTAAGTATACCTTCAATTTATAGCTCTCTTATGTCGTTTCTTGTATACTAATTACAAAATAATTACCGTATAACAATTTTATATGTTTAGTCTAAAATGCATAATTCGTTTTGTTTAGTCTTTTCGGTGTTTAAGAAAAATAGGTAAATCTATACTATAACTGTATCTCTTTTTCTCATGAAACGGATAATATTGGCCGCGAATGTGAGTGGGTTATATTTACGCATTTTTAGTTCATCCATAGCTACTGTTATTAATAAACAACATTAAGTAAGGATCGTGACACCGATACGGTAGACTTACACAAAGTTAGACGGCGGCGTTAGAGCGCACACGTTGTGTTAGAGGGGTCAGCACACACGGCCTGTACTTACAGCCGTCGTCGCTAATGCTTTATTGTGGTGATGCGAATGGCGATGCGAATGGTGTTGGTGATAGTTTGGTTTATGCACGGATGGTTGTACTGGTATTGGAGGTGCTATTGGAGGAGCTGCAGCAGCTCCTGCGCGGTTGTAAGCTTCGTCTAATGCAGAGTATTTCATTATTAAACTTTGTATTTCCTTTCGTTTGGTTTCTCTTTCATTTATTTCTGGGAAGTTCGTGGGAGTTGCTTCTTGATCAAAATTTTCTGCAAATTTCGTGGCTTCAGTATATCTTCTAGAATCTTCATTGAACTTTTTATAATCTTCGTTGTATTTATTGGGTTCGTCAAGTGGGATATCGATGAGTTTTAAACTGGTTTTTCTATCCGTCATTTCACTTTTTCGTTGGGGTTTTGAGGATCTTCTTGGCCGTAAATCCGAATGATTTGATTTATGACGAACTCTGTATATTGAATCTCTATCCAAATAAGAATAAGGTGGTTCTGGATATTGAGGCTTCTTCTCTGTTTTATATGGAGTTTTTTCCCGTACATTGTTAGCACTTGTATAGTTTGGTACATACACATGGGAAGTGGTTGCGCTTTTAGTTAAAGTTCTTCCTACTGATGGTTCTAAGGTTCGTTCATTATCTTTTCTTCGCCCATAAATTCTATCCAGGACGGAGGAGTATTTATCTTCGAAACGGCTCCTAGCTGTACCTAACGAGGTTGTCGAAATAGAAGTTGATAGTGGGATAGGTGGATTTGATATCGGTGTTTTTCGGTTTGGGATGTGACTTTCGATTGTTGCGGAAGGACCTCGTACTTTTGTTGATAACTTCTGTAGGAGACTTGTGCAAGATTCGCTGAGGAGTTGTGTTACGCTAGTGGTTGAAGATCGCGCATATCTTGTTCTTCTAGGTTGGTTATTAGACATGGAGTTGACTGTGGTTCCACTAGTGGAGCGCGAAGGAGCATAATTCGGTGCTGTTGAGTGCCAGCTATAACCCAACCGATCGTAATCATCGTAGGCGCTACGCTGACGCGAATACAACGCGGATCCATACATTTCGGAAATTAAGAATCATAACGTAAAAAACACTGCAAAATAAAATCTTCGACTATCGACGTGCGATCGTCGTTATTGGTGAACTACTGGGACATACGCGCGTCTGTTCCCGATGCCAAATACCGCCAAACTAAAAATACCAAACAGCTACAGCGCTCCATACGCTCTCCTATGATACACTGTTGGCTGGTTACGTAAAAACCAAAGGTAAGCAACGCGGAGATTATTCTGGACTCGATTCACAACACGAAAATAACAGAGATCCACTTTCAATGTGCCATTTTAATAAAATAATAAACTCAATATGCAATACCAAAAATATAAACAAATGTTAATTAACAAAAGTTTTCCACAAAACTAGATAGATAACTTCAATCTTTCCTATACCACAAACTTCCTTAAAACAAATAAATATATGGAAAATAATATATACATATATATAATAATATATATATATAATTATATATATATATATATTTGTTTGTACATTTTTTTTATATTTCCATTCGTTCACACCTACGGTATGTCGTTATAAATAGCCTTAAAGCAATTTGAACTATATAAACACTGTAGATAGACTGCAGCAGCATACATAAAGAAAACTAAAGTAAATACTAATCGCAGTAAACTCCACTTGAAGAATACATATTTTTAACAGCTTTCACTAGTATTTTTAAATAACAAATCTTAAAAAATAATTTATATTTTAAATAATAATGAATTTGAATGATAAGTTATTTAGATTCATTCAAACCTACGGAATGTCGTTTGAATAAACATAATGGAAGCAATTGCAATCGAGTCTATCTAAATAGATTGCAGTAATATAAAGGCTCTGGAAATACAATTGGCTAATCAGAGCTAACCTGTAGAATCTTCTTGAAAAGCTTTTTAATCTTCGCCGAGATTTTACTTGTTGTATATTCGGATTTAGTATTGCTGTACTCATTGCAGATCACTTTAAACAGCATGTCAACCGAGATGAATTAAATCACTATTTATTCACGCAACAATTCATTTATAAAATTTATTTTTAGCTTGTAACCGAACACGGTTTATACACACTAAAAAAATATATACAGCGCGATACGATAAGGAACCCCACTCGATTAAGGTGTAACTATTTGTTTAATATTTTGTTGTGCAACTTGAGACACACGTTTATCACTGATACGTATTGCACGATGCTCCACTTCTCTTTTTCGCTCTTGTACATCTTCAAATAATATTTGTAAGTTCGTTTCTGTATTAATAAATGCCCAGTTAATACGAATCAAGCAACACAATAAAATTCAAACATCAAAAAGCAAAACCATCACTCGTTAGTAAGACATCGCACCAAGGTTGGAGGATCACTTGTCAAAAAGAACACCAACCACACGCTATATGCGATTTTAAATTGGAGATTCGCGTGCACGTGGTTAATTTATAACGTAACGACACTAGCCGCATGTTATAGCAAGGGATCTTTAACCAATTTAAATTTATGGGATCTGCATTAATTTCTTACTGTCCAAAAATTTTAGTTTTAAAGCGGTTACAAACAACAAAAAACACCTTGTGAGATTTGATTTTGATGCCGCCACCGGGTAAAGCTAGGCCGAATATGCGAGCGGCGGCCTCGCGTTGTGCCGCCGTCCACTCAGCCATCTTCAAGCCGACCAACCACCATCAACATCGCGATAGAAACGATTTCCGACTGGAAGAACGGACGAGGTTATTCTGGTTACTTCGCACGCGTATTTGACTCTCGGAATAGACAACCAGGTTCAAGAATAGAACTTCACTAATTTAAGAATCTATAATACATACTTTACGATTCATACCTATTTTTTCAATTTTTTTTTTTAACCACAAAATAAAAATTGGTAGCGCTTTAACAAATAAAAGATATATTTTGTAAAAATTAAGGAGTGTCAAAAAATCTTATTAATTTTAGATGTAGGACGACAAAAAATATTGATTTCAATGATTATCTGTCTTATTGGAATCTTAGATTAGACCTGAGAAAATTTAATTAAACAAGAACAATGGGAATTAGTTCTTACATTGTAAATGTTACAATTTATCCTAAGTAATATTTATTACTGCTAATAAAATTAAATCGTTATATTTAAATTGAACAAATTAAAAAGTAAACCCATAAAAAAATACATTAAATCTTTATAAATAAACACTTTTGGTAATAATAAACATATGTATGCGACTTAATTTGATTTCAATTAACATAAAATTACATTTAACTTTACTTAACCCTTAACATCCAGCTATTTTCTTATTTATAATTTTTTAACTTATTATTTTTCTGAGTGCACAGAGATTTAAAGTTATAAAGCCTTTTAATAATCGACGACGGCGTATCTACTAACTATATACTAGGTGGTGTAAGGGTTTCTTTTCTATTAATTAATGAGTGGATTTTTTATAGGTGGATGTAATGATAAGAAATATAATTTAGGAATAATATGCCAAAGGATAAACTACTGACCTTGTCGTCTGAGTAAGACCGGCGCCCGTGTTTCCTGTGCCTGGAAGAAGACCTTTCATGACGATGACGGTGACGTTTCTTCGATGTCGGAGACCTTCGATGACTCCGTTTGTAACGTCGCTCTGCACTTGAACCCCGATCGTATTGTCGCGATCTATGAGCCCTTTCGCTACTGCAAACATACCAGCAATCATAAAAAGAGTAACTGAAATATATTTGCAATACATAATGAAAAACTTTGTCTCCCAAGATCAAATACATAATTACAATATATTTGAGCGATATACAAACATCTATATAAGTATATTATTAATTATTAGTCGAGTTTTGTAATATCGTACTTTGGATAGTAGTCATTTATTTTATACACTTTTTTGTCTGGTCGTCTTGGTCCAATGTGGATACCAGGCTATTAACTACCCTTCAAACACAGCGACCAAGTGGCCTAATGTATTTTGCTCACATTTTTCACTTAATAGGCTCAGAAACCTAGGTTAAATTAACGTTAATTACACATTAGTTTTCTGGTACTAATACTCGCTCCCGGGATTGTACCCGGGACCTCCAGATTTGTAGTTAACGCTCTAACTCTATGACGCCGACTATACAATAACAACAAGCAGACAACAATAGTATATTGTGCAACCAGGGCGGTAAGCTGTCAATTGTCCACGAGAGCGAAATTGGGCGCACGAACGAAGTGCTTACGCTCATTCGCTCGAAGGGCAATTGATAATACCGCACGAATTGCAGATAATATTTTTTATTACTCATGCGAGGGGACGTATCTTACAAGTTTGGGGTCCAGGGGCCATCCAAAAAAATAGAATCCAAAATGAAGAATTTGCTTTTTCAATTGTCTCCGGTGGAGTGGATTCGTCATAAAAACTCTCATCAGTCTCCGGTATCTCCATTTATTTTCTTTATTTTTCATTTTGTAATGAAAAAAAATTTCTTTCACTTTCACGTCACTTTTTAATATTGAGGTTTTGATTGTGTTTATTGTATTTATTCAATTGTTTTTCTTAATGTAACTTAGCGATTTTTATTGAATATTTTAGTGCGTTACCCAAGTTATGTGGTACTAGTAGAATTGACAAAAACAGCCATTTGTCGCACTAAAAAAACGGGCGCCACGATAGTACTTATCCCGCATAAGTAATAAAAAATACGTTTACACAATATAATCTAAGGTTTATGAAACAATTACAATTCTTGATTCTTAAAAATAAAACGTTTTGAAATAAGTGTAAATTCTATGGTAATAATAAAACTAATTTACAACCATAGAATTTACACTCATTTTAAAACGTTTTATTTTTTTGTAATGAAAAGAATTTCTGACACTTTCACGTCACTTTTTTATTATCGAGGTCTTGATTGTATTTTATTTATTTACTTGTTTTTTTTTTTTAATGTAACCTAGCGATATTGAATATTTGCGTGCGTTACCCAGGTTATGTAGAAATACAACGAGAGGTGACATTTCTCGTATTAAATAATGCACGTCAAGAAGTACCTTTTGTGCATGAGTAATAAAAAATTTCTTATTACAAAGTGATATTAATTTTTTAATAAAATTATAAATGTTTTTAATTTTTTTAATAACATTAGAGTTGCAGTAACAAATAGTTTCCAAGCGAATTTGGTATTTATCCAGCAATTTCTCATAATTATATAGGTATTATGTGTTGAAATATGAAAACCCATTTTTTTTTAATAAGGCCATTATATTAAAAAAAATAAGGTCCATTTAAATTTTATATGATAAAATTATATGATCCCGGAGACAATTGAAAAAGCATTCTTCAACATTTTTGATTCACATTCAACATGATCAACATTTTTTTTTGGATGGCCCCTGGATCCCAAACTTGCAAAATACATCCCCTCGCATGAGAAATAAAAAACGGTATTGTCAGTTGCCCTTTTTCACTTCGTTCGTGCGCTCAATTTCGTTCTCGCTTGAAATCGACAACTACCGCCCTACTTACAAAATACACTATTTTTTTAAATCTACGTTTCTATCCGATAGGGTATTAGTTGATTATATTTATTTGTATTAATTATATGACATTACTTATTTTCATATTTTTATTATAAATTATTTTCTTATAAATATAAAAAGAGATTTTATTACTTTATTCTTATTATGAAATTATTTTAATTAAAACGGAAATAGTTTAACGATAAATTATTAGGAAGCATGCGATATATTATTTAAGTAGGTGATTACAACAAAAAGTAAATTTATGCTACAAATATTCAGAAATAAAAATATTCAAATTATTAATATTTCATATTCTATGAATTATTCAAATCATAGTATGCATATATTGACATTGCATGATTCCTTACAATATATACCAAATAATTTTGAATTCATAAAACTTTTCCACGTTTTCTCTCTACATAACTACATTCCTCGAACAGAATAAAACTATCTGAATAAACATAAAATTATACACTTCTAACAAATGTTGCTCAGAAGATTAAGATAAATCTGTTTAATATATCAATCAAAAAAAGTTTTTCATTAGTATGTTAGTCGAACTTATAAGCTTGAAATAGTAAGCCAAGGGCAGGCGAACTTATTGATAGAATTATAGCTTGTTGATATAATGATCGTATCAACAATCTACTTTGATATATAGCAAAACGATATTGCATCTAATGAGAGAAATATTTGAAAAATGTAAATCAGTTTCATTACCAAGCACGTAAAATAAGTCGTAGAATTATATAAAGGCACATTACTAACACCAAATGTAAACTTAAACTGAATGTGTTGGGAACTTTTACTATCTAGTATTTGCAACCATATGTTTAAAAACAAAATGTTATAAACAAATAATATTTATTAATGTATTGTTTAAAATTGTATCAAATATATTATTACGTTGTTTTTAAAGCGTTCATATTTCAACAAATTGATATTATCAGGTATATATAACTGTACTTATTATTTCTATTGGATATAAAATAACGTTTGGAACAAGGGATTGCAATATTATTAGAATTATGATTGATTGATTATTATGACTTACATTAAACTTGCAATAATAAGATTACTATTTACAATTCCTGATTTAAGTTGCTGCCGAAGAAAATATTCATTGTGTTTCATTACAAGAGAAAACAATTTATTGTACATCGTTACTCTCTTCCATGGCGTGTGCTGCTCTACAGGGTTAAGCACTTTCACAGAATGAAAAATAATCACACCAAATTTTGAATAAAACACCGAAAACCGCGAATTTTTGTGATAACTGGAAGCAATTCAAGTAATAAATTGTAAATAAAAACACAACAAAAATAAAATTACGTAAAAACAGTTATGTTATAGCAGGTTATTTGTGAGAAATAAAAAAGTTACATTTCAGTTTTTTTTTGGCTCCCCTAAAGGTACATTTTACCTTCCTTTCAAAAACTACAATAGTATATTTTGCAACTAGGGCGGAAAGTTGTCGAAGTGAGCCCAATTTTGCTCTCGTGACCAATTGACAATACCGCCCGTGTTGCAGATAATAGTTTTTGTTACTCATGCGAGGGGACGTATCTTACAAGTTTGGGTTCCAGGGGCCATAAAAAAAATATAAATGGTCATTTTGACCATAGGGCAAAAATAGGTTTTGATTGTGTATATTTTATATATTTAATTATTTTTTTTAATATAACTTAGCGATATTGAATATTTGCGTGCGTTGCCCAAGTTATGTGATAATACAACCAAATATGGCATTTGTCGCACTAAAAAACGTGCGCCAAGATAATACTTTTAACCCATGAGTAATGGGTAAAAATGTTTATTTTTTTTGCTTTTTACACCGTTATGTTTGCATCACGCAGAAATCACATAAAAATGTCAAAAATTGTATGAGTTTTTTTTCATAAAAAAGTCTAGTAGAAAATACTAAAAACATGTATTACAAACATAATAATAATGAAAACAGAAATAAAACATTCTGATATCTTTTGTAATTTAGAAGAAAAAGGCAATAGAATTTCAATGGAAAATGCACTTGGAAGTGCTTCACTTAACAGAAAATATTAAATATAAATCGTTTTATAAATATAATTTAGTCATTTTAATTTAATATATTATTACAATAAAGGTAATTGTTAAATATTTTTAATAACCAATTATTATTATTATTGAATAGTTATGCTCGGAATATAAATTTTAAGTACTCTATATTAAAAATTATAACGTCAAGGCGTGAAAAGAAGTTACACAAAGAAAAAAAAAGAGCTTTTGAAAATTTTATTTCGAAAAACTCCGACAAAACAGCACTCGAGACTTTTCTATAAGCAGATACACGAGCAAAGAAGCGGATACAAACCCAGAAACGTACTGTGTAAGGACCCCAATCGAAATCTACTAATGGACCCAAAGGTGATACTAACTAGGTGGACGCAGTACTTTAAACAACTCCTAAACGCGAACACAAAAGCAAACGAAACCTCAGAAATCGGACAACGAATGGGCGAAGAAGAAAAGGAACCACCTAGCAGAAAATAAACTTCTAGACGCCCTTAAAAATATTAGAAACAATAATTCGCCTGACAGTGAGCGAATACCTACAGAATTCCTCAAACAAGGAGGAAATGATTCTTCTTCTTGTGGTGCCATACGCTGTCTAGCGCGTTGGCGTTCATGTGTTCATTGGGTAATGTTAAGTGTGCCTTCTTCGGCTCTTAAAGAAATATCGTTGCGGCATCTGCGATATTGCACCAGTATTGCGGAGCCATGAGTGTTGCCTTCGTCCCGGTCCTCATTTACCTTCGATTTTGCCCGTAAGTATTGTTTTCAGCAATCTGTACGAGTCAAGTACGATGTTTTTCTTTGCTTTACAATATCCAATAGCTGTCGATGCGTATTTGCTCTTTGTAAAACCTGCTCGTTTGATACGTGGTCTACCCAGGAAATCCTGAGTAGTCCTCTCACAATGCACAATTCTAGAGATTCGATTCTATTAAGGGATTTGGCCTTTACTGACCAAGTTTCTGAGCCGTATAGCAATATTGGCCATATGTAACATTTAACCACTCGTGGGCGAAGACTTAGGGGTCGTCCTGTCGTAGGAGGTAGGTATGAAATTTAGCAAATGTTTTTCGGGTATAAGTCACACGAATTTTAACCTCTTCATCGTTACCCCATTTATCGTTCAATGTAGGGCCCAGATATTGAAACTTGTTTACTCTCTCAATTTGTTTATTATCGACGTAGAGTTGTACATTGTTATGAGGAAGTCGACCTACTATCATCAGTTTGGTCTTGCTTATGTTAATATCGAGACCAAATTCCTTTCCTATCTCATTTATGTCTGTTATGGCTGCTTGTAGGTCCTCGATATTATCTGCTAATATAGCTGTGTCATCGGCATATCTTAAGTTGTTAATTGGCAATCCATTAACCTTTATGCCTCTGGGGTTATTTTCCAGTGCTAATTGAAATATCTTCTCTACATAAATGTTAAATAGCAGTGGTGATAATATGCAACCCTGTCGGACCCCTTTAGCTATCGTTATTTTATTTGTCTGTAGTGTATTATGAATCCGGAGCTTTGCTGTTTGGTTTCAGTATAGTTTGCGTATTATCTGGATATCCTTTTCGTCGATGTCAGTTTCTCGTAAGGTACCATTTTTGAAGCCAAACTGAGTTTCGCCAGATTTTTTCTCGCATTTGTTATATATTCTCTTATGGATTATTTTCAAGAAGGCTTTAAATACATGGCTCATGAGGCTGATTAGGTGGTGCTCTTCGCTTGTTTTGGCGTTAGCCAATAGCCAGTCGATTGGGATTTCACCACTATCGTATATGTCGTTAAAAAGTTTGCATAATTTTTTGGTGTTTATTAGCTTTAGTACTTCTGAGTTTATAGTATCTTGGCCCGGTGTTTGCTTGTTTTTAAGTGTTAACAACGCATATATGACTTCCGATTCTAGTATAGGTGGTCCCGAAACTTTGCTTGTGTCGTTATTCGGCGCTATATTACGTACATCCTCAAACAGGTTTTGTATGTATTCCTCCCATATATTGCAGATTTCCTGATATGGAAATGATTAAGCAGCTACAAATAATAAACTCTGAAATATGTGCGAAGAAGAAATGCCCGAAGAGTGGAACGAAGGAGTAATATGCCTCATACACAAGAAAGGGGACCCTTTAAAATGTAAGAATTACAGAGGCATTACGTTGCTAAACTTAGCATATAAAGTCCTCTGCAACATACTCTACGGAAGACTACTTCCAAAAACTGGGAACGTGGAAAAACTCAGAGGGGACTATCAGGGGTATTTCCGTCCCGGAAAATCCACAATTGACCAAATATTTGCGCTTAGAAAAGTATTAGAAAAGGGCACGTAACACCAAATGGACACGTTCCATATGTTCGTCGATTTTAAAACAGCATATGCCAGTATTATACGAGACGAACAAACTCTGGCGACTGGTAATGATGACAATGAAGAATGTTAAGAGTACCATAAAAATACAAATCTATATCTCGCACATAGAAATACACAACGGGCAACATCCAGGAGACGCGCTGGCGTGCCTCCTATTTAACATATGCCTAGAAAAAGCAATCAGTGACGCGAACGCAAACAGAAGAGGCACGATTATAACTAGTTCTACACAACTACTCGCATACGCAGACGTTGACATAATTACCAGGACGACAAGAGAAATGACTAGAATTTATTCAGCCCTAGAGGAGGCGGACAACAACTTCGGCCTATAAATAAACCAGGAAAAAAGAGAAATAATGCCCGAAACCACGTCACAAAGGGCCCTGCATCAACACGGTGAAGCAATTACAATCGGAACAAAAAATATCGAAATCGTACACGTGTAATCGAGTTCACGTACCTGGACGTCAACGTAAACGCAAAAAATAACTACAGGACTGAAATAGGAAAAGAGAATAATGCTCGGTAACAGGCGCTACAACGCACTACGAAAACAACTAGCAAACCCTAGCATTACTAGAAAGACGAAGACAAGTTCATATACAAGACTCTAATACTGTCTGTATTAACATATGGCGCGGAAACATGGACAATAAGCCAACAAGACGCCAACCTCCTAAGCATTTTTGAGAGGAAAATCTTATGCACAATCTTCAAAGGGACATGCAACAACGGAACTTGGCGACGTAGATACAATTTTGAACTGCAACATTTACAAAAAAAGCACGAAGAACCCAACATCGTAACCATAGTCAAAATAATGCGGTTACAATGAACAGGACATGTAGCAAGAGCCCCGGAAAACAGCGTACCAAGAGGCTATTAGACGCCAAACTACAGGGAGGATAAAAAAGAGGCAGGCCAAAAATGAGATGGGAAGGCGGTGTTACAGAAGAACCCTGCACAGGGCTCTAGCGCTACATATGATATTAAAAATTAGTAGTATATTATATTATGCTCGGAATATAAACATTATATTCTTCAATCGAATTTAATTAATTTATACCAAAACGCGTTCAATATTTAGTGTTAAGGGAAAGTGTTAAAGGTTAATAATAATGCTCTGTGTCAAATAAAACGAAAATAAAGACAAATCTTGAGGAAAATGGATTTATACAGCAATTCCAATGGCATCTAAATCTTGCATCTAGTTGACCTATAATTAGAAACTTCGAAAAAGAGAGAAAGGGTAAGGAAGGCAATTAGTCATAATAGCCTTCCAAAGCTACACCAAAAACAGAATTGGATCATTTCAAATACGCGATGTTTTATCATGAATCTAAGAAATAGATCTGCTATGAAAACAAATTAATTATTTATATCAATTAAAGACCTTGGGAGACGAAGCTAATTATAAACCAGAAAAAAATAACAAGGTGAAATATAAATATCGTATATATAAAATAGTTTTATTAACAAGTTTTTCGTCTATTTCTTGAAATAAAGGTGTTTCCAGATTATCCTTAAATAATTCTTTTGTTTATACCCCAACATATATTTCTTATTTTGCTTATTACTCAGCTATATTTACGTATTTTTCACATGCATAAAAATAGATTTTATACAGTCACAGCTGCAAATATAAGCAACACATAAATAACTAGCCCATTACAACATATAGGGAAATCATTAGATTTTCAAAAAAAACAGAATCATATTTAATTTATAGCGTTTATTCTATATTACGACATTATATAAAAAAAGCTTAGAGATAAGGCACATAACATATAAAGTAAAAGTTTAAAAAGATAACCTAAACCTACCTAAACCTTCTTTTTCAACAACTCCCATTTATTAGGCAATTTTAGATCTATATTAAATTTGTTTCTGATTTCTTCCTTTACATACCAACAAGGTATATTAAACATTGGCCCTTCATCAGGACATTTTGTCCACTCGGCGACTTTCTTCAATTGATAATACAACTTTGCAGGAGTTACATTAATAATACTAGATTCTTTTAAAAATTCTATATATTCTTTAACAATCACAACTTTTTTATTTGTGTTTCCATGCACTAATCTCAAGAAATCTGGGATTAAATCCTTATCTAACTTTTTCTTTTCTTTTTTACTTGAAAAAACAGGATCTGATCTTTTCTTAATAACAATATTATTATTATAAATAATAGATAGTGGCTGAAGGTATTTATCAATAGCATCATCGATGTTTCTATCTTTATCATACCAAACACAGCCAATGAGTCTGGGTTTAATTTTTTGTGTTTTGGACTTCATTTCCTCTTCAAACTGATTTTTAAGTAACTTTAATTTAGCTTTCTGTGCTTCTGGTGAAAAACGTTCGTCCTCGTCATCGACACCTTCATCATCACTTAGATGTCCGTGAGGCACAAACACATCATTATCGACCTCGTAATCATTTTCTGAATCGTTATCTTTCTCATCTTCATCTGAACCTACTATAGATTCTCCGTCTACTTCATCTTCCCATTCTTCTTCAGAATCAACGTCGTAGTTAAGCAGTTCTTTATCTACAGCCAATGGTTTCTTAGGATTAATAAACTTGCTCTTCTTTCTCCAAGTTCCAAAGTACGCAGGCCTTTGATTCTCGTGGAATTTCAAAAATTTCGCTTTCATTTTTTCCATTTTCGGTTCGACAATGCTTTCTCCCAAATCGTCCATAATTATGACATCATCTGAACCTTCATCAAATGACCAGGTTTTACCAGATTTTCCGATTTGTTTACCAGATTTTAAATCATTCAAATAAAGTTTACAAACCTCTTGTTTATTAAATATTTCCAACAGTGCATCTTTTTCGGCTTCCGTAAGAACTTTGCGTATAATCGGGGCTAAACGCATGTCAGACTTAACTTCAAAGGGCATAAAATTACAAGTTTCTTCTTTCTTTTTTTCTTCAATGCCATCGGATTTCTTTGGTACAAAAAAATTAACAAACGCAGCTGAAGCTTTTTGCTTTTTATTATTTTTTTCTTCCATTTCTAGTTGTTTTTTAATTTTCTCTTGTTCTTTTTGTTTTTCCTTTTCCTCCCTTTCCTTCCTTTTCATCTCCTTTTCCTTGTCTTTTAGTTCCTTTTCTTTCAATTTTAAATCATCTTTCTCTTGTTTCATTTTATCTCTCATTTCTTTTGCTTTTTGTTTCTCATCACGTTCTTGTTGCTTCTTTTTCTCCCTTTCCTCTCGTTCTTCCAGTCTTTTCTTTTCCCGTTCTTCTCTTTGTTTTAATTTCTCTTTTTCCTTTTCCTCTCGCTTTCTGTCCAATTCCCTTTTTCTTTTAGCTTGTTTAGGGCTTAAAGTCTTTTGTGGCTGAATTGATAATTCGGAAGATTTTAAACTCGCAATAGATAGATTCTTGTCTTCTAAACTCTCCGTTTTTGAAATATTTTGTTCAGAAACATTAGAAGAATCTAAGTCGAGAGAAATTTGTGAACTATCTTGAGTGTCACTATGATCTGATTTTGTATCTTTGTCTGACTTATTAGCGTCCTCAGAATCAGAATCATCAGAATGTGAATTTACCTTTTCTTCTATATTTTTATCTTCATCGGACGATTTATTTTCATCAATTGAATTCGTTTTATTACCAGAACTGGAATTACTTTTATCGTCTGAATTTGAATTATCCTTCTCTTCTGAATTACTTCTCTCTGAGGAAGTATTGCCAGTTGCCTCTTCGCTGTTTTCTTCATTTATTTTTGCATCATTCTTTCCAATTTCCATAGTAATATTTTGATCGGCAGCTGGAGTGTTTATTTTAGTAGTATCTTGAATAATTTGTTCAGTCTTGGAGTTTTCAATGGCCTCTGGCTCCGAGCTAGAAAAATACGTTTGGTTTAGTACTCGTTATTACAGTACCTCCTCGTAAGTTCTCACTCCAGCCAGAGACCAAAATAAAACCTAAACAGAACTACACAAACTAAACTAAATACTATAGTAAGAAGGTATAATAACTATTAATTCATATTTCGGTCTAAGGTGGATATGACAACCTACATGTTTTTAAAAATTCTCCAAAATAATGAAGAAATAAAAAAAGTCGACATACTCCGGTGCATAAATATTACTTTGTGTTATTAATAAAAAAAAAAGTATGTATTCCCTAACCATATGAGCTAGTTATATAATATGCCATATATGTTGTTGTAATTTGATCTTATGATTAAAATAAAAGTTATAAAGTGACATAAAGAGATATAAAAGTATTTTGCGTGCCGTGACTTTGACATACTTATTATGTTGATACATGTTGCATCTGGGAATCCAAGTAGCCATAGCGACGTACAAAACGGGCATATCGGGCTTCCGAGTATCAATTCGAAGACGCGATAGTTCGTGTAAAGGGGCGAGAACCCTCTCTGGCGGTTTCCGGTGAACAGACAAACATGAATTTACCATCATGATAACTCACTGCACTGATTTCAGGAACGTAAAAATTGTATCACAGATAAAGTGGCGCAAGTAAATCACATGTTTTTGTATTTTTTCGGGTAGAACAATTTAGTAGCCTGAAATTATTTATGTAACCATTTAGGGTCGCATAATATTAATTTAACTAGATGGGATTGAAAGGTATATAAGATGGTGTTATTACTGCCTTACAAGGCATTAAACGCACCAGAGGCAAAATTCAAGTTGTTGACCTTGGTCACACATTCAGGGCAAGGTTGGGGCAATCTGTCTTTTTGCAGCGATATTAAGATGAAATTCATTAAAACACACTTTTAATTTCAACAAAAGGTCAAAATTTAAGAGAAAAAACCTTAAACTAATTGTTCTAAATTACAATAAAATAAACAGCTTGTGGGTTGTAAGAATTCTTATTCCGCAAGGACGAGTTGTAAAAAGTTTGTTTAAATAATCACGTATGAAAAAATATAATTCTATCTGCATATTTCCATGTATGTAAAGAGCAGATGGACATCAAAACTAGTCTGATAGAAATATAAAAATATATAAATTTATAGCTATGCCTAGATTTACTGTTTCCTATTTCGGTTTTAAAACGTGGGATAAATTCTGCAACAAGGCGTTGTCGCCTATAGA
This sequence comes from Phosphuga atrata, assembly GCA_944588485.1. Lineage (NCBI taxonomy): Eukaryota > Metazoa > Arthropoda > Insecta > Coleoptera > Silphidae > Phosphuga > Phosphuga atrata. The sequence continues at coordinate 34,843,623 of OX155899.1, forward strand.
AAATATTTTCCGACCTTACTTCGAAATTAATTTCGCACGTGCGATTCAAAATCTATTTATATTTCAAAACATGTAGAATATTCATTTCATATAAACACGAAAATCAAGACCATTGTTGAACGTTATAACAATGCCTTCTATTTATTACAAACACTGTTTACAAACAATAAGTAGCCCGTGCGAAACCTCACAATATCGCGATATTAATAGTTTCATATCATATAGAAGTGAAACAAACGATAAAAAAATATGTGAGTCAGAAAACTATATTTTTTATGTAACATTCTTACTAAAAAGGAAATTAGTTTTATGTAAGATAAAAAATAAAAGAATACTAAATAAAAAATGTCACCAATAATGAAACTGGATAGAATAAAATCACATTTGTATTAAAATAAATAAAATCACGTTTTATGTATCACATGTACACAGATGTTTCGACACACTACCATCAATGCATGGATAAGAGATAATACTGAGTCTAGTAGCGGACAAGCATCGTAACTTAGTTAGTCTCCGTCCCCTTCCAGTGAAAGTTATTCAGTGACCAAGACAATCGGAACAAAATAGTCCGATTACAAAACAAAAAAAGAGGATCCAAAAATTTCGACTGATAAATACTATTTTTACATTATTCCTCCCACAAATTTAATATTAATCTTATCTACCGAAAATTATTAAAAAATGCATTGTTTTATATTAATATACGTTTGTTCATCCTGGATGACTTTTTAGGCCATCGTGGGTCTTCACGGAACCGTGATATATAGGAAGATCGGGAGAACAATGAAATGAAATGAGACGCTGTGTGGGTAGTCCAGGTGCATCGGCACCGTGAGGCTTTCGACCTCAAGGCCGATGCATTTTCCTACCCACTCGAATAACGCCTTTGTTTAAAATTACAGATAAATAAAAACAAAACTCGGCATAGGGTCTTTAACATTTAGCACCCAGAGGAGTTAACCGTAATGGGTTTTTAGGAAATATTGAAATTATGAATCACAAGTATATCAAAACCGCTTAGATAAAAAAAAAATGTAAAATGATTACTCACATTTGAATACACAAAATGTATGGAATTTTTCCAATATTATGTGTATTGTTTTGAAAAATAATTTAAAACATAATTGTATGGATGCAATATTTTTGATCAATTAAGTTAATTATTTTAATTATCACTAGAAAACGTAAGATTCTAAATTAGTAAATAGTTTAAAAATATTTTATAATGATATGCTTCTAAACAGTTTAGGTATTTCTTTTTGCAATTGATTCATTAGACTATTATTTTTTTAGTTAATTGTAATTCCAATTTAAATCGTTCAATTTATTAATTGTAAACAAGATTGTTTCAAAAAGTTAATAATGCAAAATTATTGTGAAATAGATTGGAATTAATGTGAAAATATTTTTGCAAGAATGTGAAAATGCAAGTTTTATATTGTTGCTTCAACTTTACAGTTCGTTTGCTACTAACTTAAAAAACTCAAGTAATTTAAAATCTTACTTAATACAATAAATACAATACAGTCAATTAAAAAAACACACAATACACAGGATAAAATTAAATCAAAACCATATAAATCTTGCATAAATTATTTTTTTGTACAAATTTTTTACGGTATGTATACTGTACCAATATGTATGTATACTGTACTAATTTCTATATAACAATTTGTATTTTTTTCATCATACGGGAACGCGTTGTAGAATTACCAACAGATTGCTTATTTTTAAATAAATAAATGTTAATATTCAAAACTCAGAGCCTAATCAAATTTAAATAACGCGGGCCACATTGTGGATGAAAATTAGACCGCGGGCCGCACAGTTTTGTCTATATGTCTATGACATAGTAGCAGGTAGATAATGAAGTAAACATCAGGTCTGGCAAACATAATCAGCATATTATGTGTCTGCTTTTGTGATTTTTTTAGCATTTTATTTTGGAATACTAATTAAAATCATTCATTGTGGGTACAATGTATAGATAAATTTGTTATTGCTTTCTCAGTGAAGTAAAATTCTGGCAGGACACGATCACAACTAATCTAACACGTATCTTTATTTGTTTTTATTATTATACCTAGATATTATTTATTCAATTAAATTATTTTATATAAAATTATTCAATTAAAGTATTTTATAAAATGATTCGCGGGCCGTATAAAATGCTGAAGCGGGCCGCCAGTTGCCTCGCCTACTCTAGAGCCTGCAGACAGAAGATCGACTTAGACTTTTATTAAAATAATAAGATGAGATTAAAAAAAATAATTATAAACTAAACTATACTTTTAACTAAAAATAGACTTTGATATTAAAGTAGAGAATTAATAATTTAGTAAAAATATTTTTGAGTGCTCTCCTTTACTTTTTATATTTTATTCTGTTGATCATTATTCTTATTTGTTGTTATTATTATCATTTTTTATTGTTTATTCAAGTTATATTTCATACAACATTAATATTTTCTATTATCAATTTTTTCTTTTCGTTTTGTTTACAATAGTTTTATATTCATTAGGTAGGCTATTAAATATAAGAATCGTTTTGATATAACTCCTTTTACTGCTAACTGTTTTTGTTCTTTTTGGTAATTGAATATTCTTATATCTAGTACCACTGGTTGACTCTGAAAATATTTTAGAATTGGTTTCATAATGGTATAATATTGATTCTAGAGCAAATTGTTGCTCAATGTTACATGGAACTTTTTCATTTATAAATCTATTTTTACTAATTATTTTTAATAATTTATATTGCAGTCTTTGCAGTAAGATTAATTGTGTTGGGTAGGCACCTCCCCAAGCTATGATATCATAACTTATATACTATGGAATAGTGCATACTAATTTATCATTAGAGTCTTTTGCTGCGTGATTTTCGATAATTTTCTAAAGATAAAAACTAGATATTTTGTTTTTTTCAATATTTGCTCAATATGAATATTCCATTTTAATCTATAATTTTCATTTCATTGGCTATTATTTTTTCTTCCACATTTAACCAGGTTTTTCCTGTCGTTATTAGAGCAGTATCATCTACAAAAGACACTATCTCACCTTCAGGTGAGTTTACAAGTAAATCATTTACGTAGAGTATGAACAGAAGTAGTCCCAGTACAGTTCACTGTGGAACACCCACATACACCTCATCGAAATTGCTAGTAACATCATTAACTCTGACTTTCTGTAACCTTCCTGTTAAATAGCTTGATATCAATTTATAAGCATTGCCTCTAATCCCGTAATTGTATAATTTTTGAAGCAGTATTTCATGGTCTACAGTATCAAAAGCTTTGGCTAAGTCTAAAAAGGTGATGGCTATAGGTTTGCTTTTATCTAATTCATTAAGTATTTTGTCAACGATAAAATTTAATGCATCTTTTGTTCCTATACCCTTTAGAAATCCATACTGCTTATTTGATATAATGTTACATTTTCTAATAAAATTTAATAGTCTTATGTAAAATTTTGTCTAATATTTTTGTAAAATTCGAAATCGGTGAAATAGGCCTATAATTTTCTAATGATGTTTACTTTTTGATTTATGGATGGGAATAATTTCAGCACATTTAAGCTCATCAGGCCATTCACCTTATAGTATACCATATAGTAATATAAAATATTTAAATACATTTGTGACAGTTTGTTTGGAAAGTGAAATGGCGGAAAAAGTTGATGAATTTATAAAAACTGAAAGGTTAGAATGTAAAAATTTGGTTTAAAATATTTTTTTTTTGAGCTGCTCATTATAATCATATAACTTTTAAGCACTGCTTTATTCATCGGGAGGCCATCGCATCAAAAAATTAATACAAGAATTGAACGATGTGCTTCAGGATGCTTTTAACATTATAAATTTTATTAAGAACCTTAATGTTCTAAACAGCCACTTATTTTCGTTACTTTTTAAACTATAATGTTCTTAACAGCCACTTATTTTCAAATCTCTGTAAACATACGGATTTTCACTAGACAAATTTATTATCACATGTAGAAGTAAGATGGATATCGAGAGGTCAAAGTTTAAGAAGATTATTGTTATTAAAGGATTAATTCGAAATATTATTCATCGACCAAAAATGTGATCTTGCTACTTTTTTTTCAAAATGACATGTGGCTATCCAACCTGTCTTATCTATCAGATATTTGTGAGGAGATTATAGAAGATCAACATTTGGAATAGGGTAGAAAAGAATTCGATCGAAATGTTTTCCAGTGTCGACAATTTTATATTCGAGAAAAATCGGAAATATAACAATTGGGTTGTTGAATAAAAACAAATTATCGATTTTTTATGTATTTTAAAACCTTGGTTAAAAAAATATTTTAAATTAATTATAAACAATTTAAACGAGATAAAATTCTGAAAATAATCACGTGACTCCAAACGGGCCGTAATTTGTTTATGACGTCGTAAGTGAAAAACCTCATTCTAACATTCAAATATAAACATTCTTTATAAAATCGTCGTTTTAGGATTTTTTCGGGGCATGGTTCAAAACCATTGGTTTCGACGTTTAACAATGTGGGACATTTTAAAACATTAAAATAAAGTAAATCATTACCTACACGATGGTATCAAACAAGCACGATAACTTTTAATATTTGACATTTGTCTACAACAACTACTGTATCAACAAAGTCAGGCGCGGGTAGAAATTAACCTTCTTACGTCACAACGCGACCGGCCTGTTTTCGGTACCGAGTTTAAAAATATATTTTCAATTTTATTTATGTTATAACTTTTTAATTACAACAGGAAAAAAACGAAAAATAGTTTTGTTATAAAACTTATATATGAGCTTTCGATTTATGACAACAAAAATTATTCAAATACCCAATTAAACTTTAATTTGAGTTTAAACTTTGACCTCTTGATATCCATCTTACTTCTACATGTATTTATATTTTATATTTTTGGGTTTCGAAAAAATCACAATCATAAATGGGGTCGCGAATGAAAAAAGTTTAAGAAGCATTGCGTTGAAGGATCTTTAGCAGACCAATTTTAATTGTTGTCCACATTTTAAATAAATCTACGATTAAAAGAGTTGGGTTTATAATAAAGTTTATCAAAATTTATTTGATAAAATTAATTATCTGTATTATAATTAACGTTAGTTATTGTCCTCAATATATTATTGTTTATTCACAGCTATATTAATTACAAAAAATAATCGATGAAGGGAAAATGTTAATTAACCTATTTCCGTGAAAACAAATTGATTTTAAAAAGTAAATATGTGTACAAAGTTTGTATAAACTTAATTTTAAAAGCTATAAATAGGTTTGTTTGTTTTATAATCTCTTCGATAAGGATAACTTTGTAATGTTTCCTTATTTACATAAATATAATCGATATTTATTAATAGTAATAAGAAAAAAATATAATTTATAAGCACAAGTTTTGCACAGTGTCATGTCCAAAGAACAAAATAAAACTTCAAAAAATAGATTGTACATGCATGAATTTAGAGTAACAACACAAATATGTTAAATATTCTTGATATAAACAATCATTGCAGTCTCAGTAAAGAACACATAATAATATTTTGTACATTATTTGATATAAAGAGATCATTCACTTTTTTCCATATACAGGGTCCGGCAAAAGTATTGGCCCGGTAAAAGTATTAGTGCAATAGGGATTATGCAAGAAATTTAAATTTACTTTATTTTTTTATCCCCGATACTTTATGATCTTGACATTACACCTATACCATTATTTTCTCATTTAGTTTGTATTTAATTCCAAAAATATAAATAAAAAAGTCCAAAATATGAGAGCATCACCATTGGTCATATGTTATGTGACGTGCACGTTGACACTTATCGGCCTCGATATTCACAGATGTAGGTATACACCTCGATAGGGACTTTATCAAACACTTTAACTGGTGTACTTGTAATGTATGATGTATAATAGTGTTTTTGCATTCCGGTACTATACATTATCTATAAAATGGTTTTTCAGCTTATCCCATTATCGAAATAGCAAATTCAAACTGAAAATCCTTAACTGTCGGTATTTTATATATATATATATATATATATATATATATATATATATATATATATATATATTAAATAATTGAAACACTTTCAACAGTCTTTAAATTTTTTACTATGTTAAAACGAAGTAAAAAGTGAATTAAGCAAATAAAAAAAAATGATGCCTATTCCCTATTAAGACATATTTTAACATGGCATACAGTATCCACCAGTGCATATTTTGACAATTTTTAATTTGTTAGTAACAATTGTTTCCGAGTGGTGGCGCCACATACGTTTTTTTTTTAATGACATTATGGGTCGATTTTGGTATCACACATTTTTTGTGAATCGGAGTCTATAAAAAAATATGGGGTCACATAACAGAAGAAATAAATCATATATATATGGAAAAATAAATATTGAATGAAAGGAATTTCTAATCGTTATTATTATTTATATTCATTCTAAATGAATAGAAATAATATTGTGATACAGGTCTTGTCAAGCTTAATACCGTTAGCACATTCAGTTTACAAAATGATTTTAACAGAATCAGAAAGGATAGAAATTCCGATAATCGTTGGTAACGGGGATCGTAAGAGAACAACATTTATTTAATGACACTCCTCCAAACAAAATCCCAATCAGTAGGTCCACAGTGACACGAACCGTTCAAAAATTTGAAGAAACAGAAAATGTGAAAAATCGTATTTCTTCTGGTAGACCTACGACGGCAACAAATGTTGATAGGGCACTAAATATTTTGCTGAATATAGCAGAACGCCCACAGAATTCCATGTCATCTCTCTGCAGACCATGATATCTCTAAAACGTCAGTGAGAAGGTTATTAAAAAAGGAAGGGTTTAAACCGTACAAAGCCCATTTAGTTCAGGAATTATCTGAAGAGAACTTTGACCGCAGGGTTAAATTTTCAGAAATAATAATTTCTCTCAACTAATAAATGATAACGATAATTCTATAAAGAATATTGTGATGTCAGATGAAGCCACGTTCCAATTGAATGGTTGTGTGAATGGACACTGTAGATATTGGCATCAAGTAAATCCACACTTAAAAATTGAAGTGGCCTGGGATATTAGATAGTATTATAATCAGCCCTTTTATTATTGAAGAAACGCTAATATCTGAAAAGTACCTGCGAATGTTACGTATACAAATCATTCCACGAATAAAAGAAATTCTACCCCACCCAGATAATAATGATCTCATCCACCCACATGTCTGGTTTCAGCAAGATGGTGCACCCGCACATTTTGCTAGGGAAGTGCGCGAGTATTTAAATGTAACTTTTCCTAGAAGATAGATTGGACGAAGAGGATATATTGAGTGGCCCCCACGCTACCCCGAAATGACACCGTTGGATTATTTCTTTAGGGGACATTGTGTTGGGCGTTGTGTAAGTAAATAATCCAGTAACATTAGAGAAATTGGAAGCAAGAATACGTAACGAAATAGCACGCATTCCTCGTGTATGGTTGCGAAATGCTTTTAACAGATTTATTACCCAAATTAACTATTGTCAGGAAGTAAATGGAGAACAATTTGAACATTTTCTCTAATTCATCTTGCTTGTTTTATTTGTTGTAATGTAGATCGTAGAATGAAAACAATATTTATTTTTTCATTAATTTCATTTATTTATTGAAAATTTTGTTATGTGACCCCACATTTTTGATACTCTCGTATTCACAAAAAAATTGTCTATCCAATGACAGCAAAAACTGTCATTAAAATGATGTCATTAAAAAAAAAGTATGTGGCGCCACCATTCGGAAACAATTGTTAGTAACAAAATATCGTCAAAACATGTATTGGTGGATACTGTATGCTACCTTAAAATATAATGTCTTAAACCGCACGCGTATTAATTCTACATCGCTTGGTGCAATACTTTTGGCGTACGCTGTATATATGCACACCGTGTGTGTCAGAACTCCACGGACAAACTTTCAGGGCTGATTCTATGATCCAAAAGAAGCATAAAACTCTTAATACATATGGGGTCAAAAACGTTTATTTTGAAGATAATCGACAAAAAAAATCGGAAAAACAATTCTTTTTTATATTTTACACAATTTATTGTTTTTTCTCTAGAAGCATAGGACCTCAAAATAATATTTGTGTATTCTTTCGAAGAACTAGCAGATATAAAACTCTTAATACATATGGGGTCAAAAACGCTTGTTTTGGAGATAATCGACAAAAAATCGGAAAAACAATTCCGTTAAAGAAAAACGGACAATAATACACAAAACATAATATGAAGCGAATATAATTTGTACCATATTTTTGGTTATCTTTATTATTATTACCTTTATTGGCATATTTACAACAATTACTATAAGACTAACAATACAACATATCAAAACAAAAAAAAACAAAACAAAACAAAAAACACATGGAAACAATAAAAAAAAAGAACAAAAAACAGAACATAACTAATAACCCGACCCAAAAATACCCCAAATACTCAAACTTAAAAAAACTACACTTTAAAAAAACAAAAAAAAAAAAAAAAAACAATAATTTTTCGCCCGCACTAACTTTTCTCCCTTCCTAAACTCTCTCCACAATCACTCCCTTCCGCTCTAAAATTTCCCGCATTATGGGCCACCCGCTACCTGACTCGTCCATGCACGCTTCCCAGTCTTTACATTTATTTTTCTCTCCTTCTTCCCATGTTAGCCCTTTGCACTCTTCAATCCAATGTGCCCACCTGTCAGTACCCTCTCCGCATATGGTACACAAATTCTCCCTTTCATTCAACCAGTACCTTCTTCCCTTTTCTTCGTTGCCGCACCGAAACCTGGCTATCCTATTTTGGCTACCGCTGGACCCTCTGCTTAGGTACAAAGGGAGTCTGCCGTACACTTGTACCTTGTTGTACTCCCGATTGTACCTGCTTTCGTCTATACGGCTTTGTCGTATCTGCAGCTCTATCTCCCTACTCCTTTAAGCCAACAATTTTTCACACTTTACGCCTTCCCTTTTCATCCTTTCTACCTACTCTTTCGACAACCCTACTCGTTCATACATTTTTTTCCATTCATTTCCCCATTTTGTTAGTCTAATCCCTCCGACACCTTCCTTCCTTAAACATTCCCTAAATTCCCTAACCTATACACTTTCCTTTCGTATCTTGCCACTCTCACTGATGCTTCTACTGCAACTTTATACACATTCGCTTCTTGTAGCACCAGGTACCCTGGCGTACTCCTGTATAATCCTCCTCCTTTTCAACGCCCTTTTTATAAACTGAAGTTGTACCTTTTCTTATTGTTCCATTTCGTTCATACCCCATATTTCCACTCCATACAACAAAATACTCCGAACACACGCTTTCCACACTATCATGTTTGCCACGAAACTATCTTCAAATTTATCTTTCCAAGCATTCCAAAACCTATTAGCAGCCACCCATGCTTTCTTACATACGAACTTAATGTGCTCATTATTGGACCCATTACTACCAAACATAAATCCCAAGTATTTGAACCTGCTCACCTGCTCTATAACCTCTTCCCCCCACATCAAGCTTTCCTCTTTCTTACCAACTACCTTTCTAAACACCATCCACTTAGTCTTCTCTACATTCACACTTAACATTCTTTTCTCAAAATATCTTTTAATCCTTCCAATCATCTCTTTCATTTCCCCTTTTGTTCTTGCTAAAGCAACTATGTCATCCGCGCAAGCTAGAGACCACACTTTCATCCTACCTATTACCACTCCTCCTGCCTGCCCATTTTTTAAAACCTTTTCTAAGTCATTTATAAAAACATTAAATAGGACAGGGCTAAGTGGACACCCTTGCTTTAACCCTTTCCTAACCCAGAATCTTTCGAATTTTTTTTCACTTATTCTAACTCTGCAGCTTGTCTTGCCATATAGATCTGTAACCGCCTTCACTAGCCACCCACTAATTCCTTTTGCTCTCATCATTTCCCATAGCATGTTTCAGTTTACTGTGTCATATGCCACTTTAAGATCTATGATATATTATTGATCTATGATATATTATTTATCTATAAAAGTGTATGATACAGCATACACTTTTACACCTTTCTGTGCCAGCTCTTGCTCTATTACGTATTTTAAGGTAACCAGCTGGTCCGTTGTTCCCCTCCCTTTTCTGAATCCCCCTTGTACTTCCGGAATCACTTCCTCTTCCTCAATTTCTTCCTGTATTTTCATCTCCACTACTTTTGCATATATCTTATATGATGTATCCATCAGTGTGATGCCTCTGTAATTTTCTGCTTCTCCCTTATTTCCTGCTTTGAAAATTGGTACGATGTCCCCTTCCCTCCAGCTTTCTGGAATTGCTTGCTGTCCTTTGAAAATCTTGTTGTATAATTCGTGGAGTTTTTTTTGTATTGACACCGGCGCTAGTTTCCACGCTTCATTTGGGATTCCATCCGGACCTGTCGCTTTTCTTCTTTTCAACCCACCCAGCACTTGCTCCATTTCCTCCCAAAATTTCTGGTCGATGGCCTTCTTCTTCGTTTCCGTCCTCTTCCACTGTCTCCTCTGCTCCCTTATCTTCTTTTCCGTCCAGCAACTGCATAAAATGTGCTCTCCATCTTAATTTCATTAACTTTCCGGGTTGATTTTCCACATTTTTGGCAATAAACTTCCATATTTCTCTTTCACTATTGAGCTTCCTAGCCTCCTCCATTTGTTTTACTTTGTCACGTTCCTTTTTGTTCTTCACAAGTTCTTTCATTTGGTCCTTCATATTTTTTAATTTACCTGGAGTTCCTCCGCTCTGTCTCCATCTCTTGACATCTTCTCTCAACTGTTTTTTCTTGGAGATATATTCTTTAACAATCCATGCGCTGTTATTATGATCACTCCTGACATTTTTCCATACTATCGCCTCATGGACTTTAGATACCAGTTGTTCCAGGCTATTTATTGATTCTAGCTGACAGTTTTCCAGGTTGCTCTTAAATCTTTGTACCGCCTCTTTATTCCATATCGCTACTGATTTCTGCTTATCTATTCTGGTTATCTTTATATTATCTGTGTGTTGCAGTATTTTGCTAATAGCTTATATTTTGGGTACATTTCACAGTTTGCAAGCGATCAATTTATTGTTTTTTCTCTAGTAGCATCAGACCTCAAAATAATATTTGTGTATTCTTTCGAAGAACTAACAAATATGCATTTAGCTTATGGTGCTGTTAACGGCAATGGCCGATCAACTGCAAGGATTTATTGAGAGAGTTTTTCGAATAGGCAGCAACCTCATCATACAACTATGGCAGCAATTCATCGACATCTTCGAGAACGTGGAAAATTTGAGAGGTCTATGACAGATACCGGACGTGATAGAACGTTTCGTACTCTAACATTAGAGGAAAATGTTTTAGATGCTGTTGCCAATAATCCGAGAACTAGTGTTCTGTTAAATTGAATTGAATTAAAGTTGAACAGTAGCACACAAACTTGGAACCAGTGCTTCAACAGTGTGGCGAGGTCCTCGTGAACAGCTCTTACACCCTTTTAGAATTCACAAAGTCCAGGCACTGAATTGTAATAACTTTGCTCCACGAGTACAGTTTAGTAGGTGTTTCTTGAATGAGGCTAGGTTTACAAAGGAAGGATTGTTCGATAACCATAACATGCACTGTGATGAAGAAAATTCTTACGCAATACAAGGTAGAGATTATTAACACATATTTTCAATGAATGTTTGATGTGGGATTGTTGGCAACTATTTGATAGGTCCATTGGTGTTGCCAAATCCAAGACCCAGACGACAATTGACAATTGAGACAATTTGTACAATTGAGACATGAAATGTGGTTTATGCATGATGGTGCACCAACACATTTTAGTCGCCAAGTCCGTGCATGCCTGGATGCGAGGTATCCTGATAAATTGATACTGATATAATTGATACGCTCCGATACCATGGCCCACCCGCTCCCCAGATCTGAATTCCCTGGAATTTTTTTATGGGGTCATTTGAAAACCATGGTGTACAAAACTCCAGTCATAGCACTTGGGAGCGACTGCCACTTGTAACTGAAGCGTGTCGAACAGTTAGAAACATGCCAACCGTTTTTTGACGCGTCCGACCTTCTTTATTGCAGGGGGAGCATTGAACAAGGAGCCCGAAATTTAAATTTAGAAGAAAAATAAGCAGTTAGTAAATTGTACATAGTTCTTTTTATGTTTGTAAATTTTATCAATAAATTCCAACCCATTGCTTGTTACTGGTAAAACTTTTTTGTAAAGCGTTGGTAAAGCGTTTTTGACCCTATATGTAGTAAGAGTTTTATACTTATTTTGGATCATAGAATCAGCACTATAAGTTTATTGGTGTATCCAGTTTTGCATAATATAAAAAATCAAATAATGATCCATTTATGTTTCAATTTAAGGTAAAAGAACTATAATATATTTTTACATTTTTTTATTTAAAAAAAAAAAAAATCTAAATAACGTTCATTTTTTAAGGAAACAGTAATAACTATTATATAATAAATCTTTTACCGAAATGTGTTGTTTTTTCTCTCTCCAAAAGTTTATTCTATTTTAACAAAGGTCATCAACATTTTATAAAACCTTCAACAAGTATTTTAATAACAAGAGACATTTAAAATAAGTCTGCGCTGTGTGTAAACGAAGTAGGCAACTTAAAATACATTGATTCCGATTATTAAAATCTCCCGCCAAAATTGTTTATATGTAACAAATACGGAACGTGTCATTTTTCGCGACCTTATATCGTTTTACACCAATTTTACACTTTGAATACAGGTTTTTCTAATTAAATTCATGCTTTTGAAAATTGAATTAATCATTTTGCAAATTAAATTCACCCTATTGCTAATGGAATTCAATCTATTGTAATTGAAATTCAGCCTATTAGTATATAGTACTTTTACTTTTATATTAAATACTTTTACATATATATTATACGTAAAAAAACATTAAATAATCTTAATTACATAGTATGAAATCTAAAGTTTTATTACAATCCATAAAATAATATATATTAGAGTGAGCCTTGTCTGATCAACAAGACCCACTTCCCCAAATTTGCTGTAGTAATATCTTTATAGACCGATAACGTTTAAGAATAAAATAAAGCATAAACGTCTAATTTACTTAATAATGCCAGTTCAATCGGTAATCAGCTTGTAATTAGATTGTATTTTTATGCTGTGTGATTCAAAATTAATAAAAACGCAGGTTCCTCGCTTATCGACCAATTCGTTTAAGGACAGGTCGTAGAAACGAAACTCATTCGTTAAAAGAAATTGTATTTGAGTTGACTGTGGACTGCTGAATTATTTTCATTATACCTTCACCACTGTATGTAATTGTCTGAATTATACAGTGTATAATATTTGATGTTTTTTTTTAATATAATACATTTATACACACATATATATATATATATATATATATATATATATATATATATATATATATATATATATGTAAGTAACCAAGTACTTGATTTGCAAAAGGGAGAATTTTTTATTCAAAAGAATGAATTTAATTACCTAATGGGCGAATTTCACTTGCATTGTGGTGAATTTAATTTGCAAAATGGTGAATTTCACATACAATAGAGTGAATTTAAATTGCAAAAGGATTCATTTAATATAAAAGGCTGAATTTTGTTTGAAAACCTGTATATATTACTGAGATAAACAATTTCTCATCCATCCCTGATTTAGCGGAAAAAATTGATCGCGAGGATATATAATGCATTTTTTCGGGTGATCATTCCTCTTTTGAGGGAAACGCACACCTCTTTCGACCTTTTTGGAAACCAGCCTTTAAATAATTCTTTCCAAGAACCACTTCTGTTGGATAATATCACTAATCATAACTTAATAAACTTTCGATCGCTGACTAATTCAGATTTTGTTAGTGCATCTGATACACGCAAATATTAAAATTCTTGTATACACAGTTCGTGAAATGTGAAGAATTTTCCATTCCATGAAATGTGCAAATTGTACTTCTGTTCATAAATAATTTTAATTCAGAAATTACTAGTACAGTATAATCTTGATAATCCGACACATATGGGACCAGACAACCGCCGAATTATCAAAATTCCGGATTATCAGGAGTTAAACGATGAAATAACAATTTTACATATTTTATGTAAGATTGTAAAACATATTAAACAATATAACCATTTAATGTTTTTTGTTTCTTTGCCTTATACATTTTATCAAGAACGCACTCCTGCAAGTTTTTTAGCACTAACACATCAGCACTTGCATTGGCGTTTTATTCTACCCATTTCGTACAAACATTGAGTGCGCTGCATGCGTCACCGTTGGTTACAGTTCGCTGTATTTAAACATTAAAGTCATAGTTAGCTTCGTCGTCATTCGTGGTACAAATTTGTCTGAGGATTTCCTCGTCAGAAAGGGACTCTACATTTTCCGCGCTTGTGTCTTGAAGTAAATATTTTAGCAGCACCAGCAGCTCCTTTAACAGCGATGACATCGCTTGGCAGGGTAACAGCCACTTCAAATTTGCTGGAAAGCTCTTGTAAAAAAAATCGAAGACAATAGAGTGCAGTTAGTTTGCTCAGAATTGTTGATCAGGGTTTCAGAGTTAAAAGCAGGGTGCGTTGGCTATATCTCTTTCCAAGAACACTTGGTGTTGCTTTTGACTTCATTCCAGCTGTGCGCGAGATTAAAAACGACGTCTTTATGTTTTTTTTTTAATCAATGATTCCATCAGTTTGTTTGATCTATGGTAAGTAGAGATTTTTGTAATTTATTTTTATTTGCTGAATTACATTTTGATCCATGGGCTGCATTAGTGGTGTCATATTTGGAGGCATGTGGAGGACTTTCGGGTGAAGTTCCTCCTCTTTAGGATGTCCAGAAGCGTTATCCAGAAGAACTCCACTTTCTTAGGAACAGTGTACAAAGGTCTTATGTGGTAGATTACTCCAGTATAAACCACTTTCATCTGCGTTGTAAACCTATTCTGGTAAGAGACCTAATTCTTGGAATTTTAATTCCAATTTCTTCTGAAAATGATCAACAGCCGAAACATCACTTGATAATGTTTCTCCTGTGACAGTTGCGAAACGAATCCCAAATCTTTTTTTTTAATTATCAAGCCAGCAATTGCTAGCTCGAAAATCATCTTTCTTTGTTATTTTTTCGTAAAATTGTTTTGCCTTTTCACGGAGGATATCTGCCGATAATGGCGTATGCTGAGCTCGCTCTTGTATAAACCAAGGCATTTTCCATTTCAAGATAATCACCTGTTATAACTCTTCTCTCTTTCTTTCTTTCAAAATCCCTTCAGCAGTCCTGACGAATTGAAGAATTTTCTCGCCTAGTGGTGGGAGGGAAAAGCACGAGTGGGCCTGTTTGCTTATATGCATCCGGTGCGGCGGGGCGGCAAAAAAAGAAACGTGTTTCCCCAGAGTGCCGGATTACGGAACGTGCCGAACTAACCATCGCCGGATTATCAAGATTATACTGTATATAAAAATATGTATCCTCTTTCAAGAAAACTGTATTTACATTTCCAGTATCAATTAACTTATTTTTTATATTCATAATAATTATCATATGAATGTTTTGGATGGAATTCATGGAATTAGTAAAATTTGAGCATTTCATGAACTGTGCGGTTTCAAAATCTGCGCGTAACATATTCATAAATGCTTATATTTGTACGTATAGATTAGCTCGATATTAACAATTTATTAAATACATATTACAAAAAATCATAAGTTGATTACAGATTTTCTGCTCATTCTATTTATATATAGTCCGGGTTTCTATAATTTAAAAGTTTTAACTTATACCAGATTAAATTTAATGTTAGAACATTTGTAAAGATTTTAATAAAACGTATTTACTATACGTATACATATTAGTTTTTTACTACGTTTTAGTTTTCCGTATTTATTTTATCAATAATAAAATATTTATTGCACAGTAATATGACTAATAGATCTATTGACATATTCCTTTTTAAAAAGATACTAACCTCACAGACCGTCTATGATGGGGGCTATCAAAACTCTCAATTTTTCGCCTTTTAGGCTCTCTGTCTCTATCATGGGAATGTGATCTAGATCGCGACCTCGACCTAGAATGATGTCTTCTGCGTGTCCGTGGCATCTAGAATAACAAAACAGAATATTGAGTTATGAATATTTATAATGAAATGCCAAATATAAATATAGTAATATATAAATAGAGGTAGCTATAACATAAACATGTGCATAATAAGCGTGGAATTCATATAATTTAAAATGCATACTTCTTATTAAAAATAGTTATAATTGTATGTGGAATAACACTTGTGAAAACAATGTGATAATCATTTCTTGCGTAATTGAAGAAACAGATTCTGGTTATTCTAGAATAAAAGTTAATAATTAAACTTTATATAATATAAATATCATTAATAGTATATTAAAGAACGAGTTCAATAAGCGCGGTTTTGCAGCACGTGTCCATGTTTGTTAGTTAGAGTTTTCTAATGAAGTGCGAAAAACGCCTTATGAACGAGTTTTTTTGTACTATTTTTTCTATTTTGCGCCCTTTTATGCCATTTCTAAATAAAAAAATCGCCGATACAAATTGAGAAAATTGTATCGCACTCGGCAAGTTATAACCGCAGGCATATGAGTGCTGTTATGAGTCCATTGCAGATGCAAATATAAAGACATTTTATATTTGTGAAATTACACATTTTCAATAACATGGTGTATAATATTATATATTTATAATTAATTTATATATTTTTTTATTTAAACAATTAAGTTTACTGATTTAACATATAATTGTTTTAGTAGGTTTGTTTGTATTAAATTGTTTCTACTCGACATTTTCCACAAACATCAATAAAATATATTATTGGATCGTTGCCTCCATTATACAAAAAAATTGACACAATACTAGAAATACACAGAACAGACGATATTAGATAGGAAAGAATGGAAAGAAGATTTTATAATTAATAATATTTTTTGCAAAAAATTAATATTAGTAGTAGTATAGTGCATAGTATTTATAACACAGAAAAATCATGCAACTTTCTTTGAACTAATTGTTAAAATGAGACACTGCGTTATGTATATCTATGTATATAATATATAATAAAAGTTAAAAAAAATCGATATACTAATATAATTTTAATTCTAATTACAAAATCGAAAATATACCATTGTGACCACATTCTGGTAGTAATGGTAGTAATCTGGTAATTCTGGTAGTAATCTAATGATAAAATATATAAATTTGTATTAATTCGCAACATGCGAAAGAAATTAAAGAGACAAATATTGCAAATTTAGACTAATTAAAATTAGTTTTCACAGTGATTTTCACATTAATAGAATAATGCTTGAATAAATTTAGTTATTCTAAGAAAATATTTTCTTTCTCTGTTTCATTTACTACGTTTATAATACATTCATTGCTTCAAAAAGAAGTGTTCACATAAAGTATAGATAAGGATATTAATATTCAAAGTGTTAAACATTTCAAAAGTGTGTCAAATACTTAAGGTCATTTTATATTAACTAAAATGAGAATTTTATAACATTCATTTTAACCAAAAATTAAAAAAAACACGTATTTAACTATATATAAATAAATAAATAAATATATATATATATATATATATATATATATATATAATTGCAATATTAATAGATTAAGAAAAAAATTTTTTTTTTCTTAATCTATTATTCGT
Source organism: Phosphuga atrata (assembly GCA_944588485.1). Classification (NCBI taxonomy): domain Eukaryota; kingdom Metazoa; phylum Arthropoda; class Insecta; order Coleoptera; family Silphidae; genus Phosphuga; species Phosphuga atrata. The sequence goes on from OX155899.1 coordinate 34,861,359, forward strand.
TTTTTAATCTCTCGGATTTAGAATATATACTTTTTCTAAAAAAATAATAAATGCACCATACTTAATATCAGTTTAACGAAATTTTGGATGTTTGACAATCTTTTATCTCAAATGCAATTTATGATATTTGCTATATATCTTTTGGTTTGGTTCACAACTAGAACACAATACTATGGCGACCTTCGCTGACGATACCGCTATACTAGCTATTGGAGAAACATACCAAGCAGCAACAGAGAAAATATATACTTCCGTGAATTATATCCACGAGTGGTCCATGTGAATTTCACAAATAAAGAACCAACTTAGAGACACCAAATGGAACTCAGCATGACTAAGGCAGGATGTCCCTAGCCAAGAGGCAAGTAGGACCTCACCATAATGAACAGAAATAGAGAATGGTGGCAGGCATTTGACACAGACTGTGCAAGATTAAAAAAAATTTCATGCCATTTAGAGCTTAAGATTAAAATAATGTTTGATTTTTAAATATATTATTGTTAATAGGTGTGAAGCCAGCATAGTGTCCATCTGGAATAAACAAATAAGATGTCTATGAGTGTTATGAGTTGTAAATGGTTTTAGATGGTGTGTGAAGCCATATTAAAACGGGATACAAAGCAGTAAAATAACTTTTTTAGTTCATTTATATATATATATATATATATATATATATATATATATATATATATATATATATATACTTATATATAACATATCTTTTTTTTGCTAATGTTATCCTAAGAGCTCCCTATACTTGTGCAAGATGAAGACACCAAAGTGTAGGCAGGGGAAGTTAGGCCAAAGGAAGATGAAGAAAATTTTATTCTATTTATTTACTCTAGAACACCTATAAATCGCAGAAGAATATGAAAAAGAAGTAACCAAATCAATCCAGACTTTGGGAATGAAATACGACAATAATGTGGAAGCAATGTAGAGAGCATTTAAAACAAGACATAAGTGAAGTGGCCAGAACAGTTGTGGAACACAAGTAAACAAAACCAATACAAAAAACAAACTGCTTGAAACTGCTTTGAGGAATGAAGAAGTTAGAGAGCAGGTTAAAGAAACAAAGTGAAAATGGAAGAAAAACCTAAACGAGAAGACAGAAGAAAGCTATAAACAAGACAGAAAACAAAAAACATAATTATAAGAGCAAAACAAAAGTCCTGGAAAGCATTCGGACAGAAAATAGAAGATAACTTTTTAGAGGAAGTTATGGAGATGGAGAAACTACTTTACTGAATTACTAAATAGGGGCTATTTATTGGTCGAAGAACAGGAAGAAACTACAATAGACACAGCAGAGATAGAAGATGCGATTAGAGGAATAAAAATGGGAAATAAAAAAAATGGGGCCCCAGGAATCGATAAAATAACAACGGAAATGGTAAAATGTATGGGGAAAAAAGCGATAGACTACCTCAACAGACTATTCAATCAAATATGGATTCAAGAAGTAATACCACAAGAATGGGAGATTGGACTAATTCTTCTAATTTATAAAGCAGGAGACGAGAAGGAATGTACCAACTACAGAGCAATATTATGATAGGGGCAATAATGAAAATATTTGAAAAGGTAGTGGAGAAGAGACTAAGGAAACAAATCAAAAGTCAAATGGGTGAAGCACAAGGTGAGTTCTGGCCAGGAAAAATCACCCAAGACCATATCTTTTATGCACTACATAAACTAATACTATACAAAAAAAAAAAATGGAAATATACAAAGTAATATGTACACCAACACTAACATATGGATGTGAATCAAGGGTTTTAACACAATCAGAAATAAGTAAAATAAGAGCCACAGAAAGCCAAAAGTACTTAAGGAAAGTATATGGAGTAAACATAATGGACAAAATAAGAAGTGAAGAGATAAGGAAAGAACTGGAACTTAAAGGAACAGAAGAGTTTATAAAAGAGAGACAATTGGGATGGTGGGGTCACCTACAAAGAATGAACAAGAAGGCTCAAGTGAAAAGAGCATGGGAAAGCAGAATGCCAAAAGAAAAGAGACAAGGCAGACCAAGGAAATCATGGGACGAGATGGTGCGAGGACTAATAGAAAAATTAGAGGGTTACAAGTGAATGAAGCAAAGAAGATGACAAATGACCAGAAGAAATGGAAGTAAATCGTCGTATCTCCAGAGCTAAAGGAAGCCAAATTAATCAATGAGTATAAATTGTATCTGACTTGTATTGAAAGAGGTAAAGTAGAGGTAAAGAGGTAAATACATCTGACATACGATTGTTTACCTCTGAGCACATATCGACTCATTTCCTGTAATTGAAAGCCATTACAGCCAGGAACAAGCCAACAAAAAGTATTTGGGTGCTGATTTGAACATAACAAAAATGTATTCATTGTACATTGAGAAATGCAAAAGTGAACAACTTGATCCAAAACTCATTGATAAAGAATGGCTATATAGCGATGTATTTAACTTTGAATACAACTTGTCTTTTAAGCAGCCAGCCAACGACACTTTCAATACGTGCGACGAATTTGTTTTAAAATTAAAAAATATAAAAAACGAAGATGAAAAAGTGCAAGTTCAGCAAGAATATGAGAAACACCTTGCTGAAGCTCAATTTAGATATAACTTAAAGAAAAAAGATATAAGAAATATCAAAACAAGCAGGTTCAAAGAAGGTGACAATTATGATTGATCTTCAAAAATGTCTACCTACACCAAATTCTGAGGCGTTTTATTTGAGGAAGTTATGGACTTTGAACCTAACAATTTTAAAGGTATCTACAGGAAAATGCTACTGTGCTATGTGAGATGAAACACTCGCTGCTCGTGGAGGCTGTGAAATTGCTTCGTGCATTTTGAGATGGGCACTAGAAAACGTAGGACCCGAAGTAAAGGAGCTGACAGTTTGGTCAGATAATTGCGCTGGCCAAAATCGCAATTTTATGATTGTTTCAGCATATGTTTGGATTTTAAGAACAATTCTGACATTAAAATCCATTAGTCACAAATGTTTATTAAATGGACATACCCACATGGAAGTAGACGGAGTACACAGTAATAGAGAGAGCAAAAAAAGCTGCTTGGTAAAACACAGATGATGATACCTTGGGATTGGCAACAATTTGTTCGCCAGTGCCAATTTAAAGGTCACTTTATGAAGGAAAATCAGCTCCTCTTAAAAAAAATAAAATGAACACTGCAACTTAGGTCCTCTGAACCACGTAAGTTATTCTATAAAACTAGCTTTGAGGAAGAAAATCATAAAGTTGTGGCAATAAAACCAAAAGTTTCGGCGTGGAAAGGAAGTTATCATGGTATGGCCTACAGAATTGCCGCTTATTAACAAGCAAACTAGGCCAATAAATAAAAATAAATACCAGGTACTTTGTTACAATACAAGTTAGCTCCGTTTCTGCCCTAGACTATCCAGAGAATATGGAATTATGTTTCCACTGCAAAATTTTCCTTTACTTTAATCCTAAAAATTAAAATTCCTATCTTTTTTTTTTTACTATACTTTTTAATAGTACTTACTTTAATTTTAATAAATAATTTTTATTAAAAAACAAATACCTCACAATGAATTTATTTTATGTATTTAAGCAGTTACGACATTTAGTAATACTATCTGCAAAAAAAAAATCTCCGAGGTAAACAATCGTAACTGCTCCCTTTCATAATGGGTGGGAAATTATAAATTTAGAAATTTAATGCTTTTTAGTTTAAATAAAATATCATTAGTCAGTGCAAGTAAAATCATTATCATTTTTTCGAATACAGCACAAAACAAAACATTTGCAAATGTATAGTTATAAAATGGTCTACTGAACATTTTACGAAATGTCACTTACGACAGTTGTCCTCAGGTACAGATATATATATATATATATATATATATACAACAGTATAAGCATGTTAGGATATGTAAAAAGATACCAACTACCAAGCCTCCTAAGGCTCACACAAACTGTTGTCTATATGGCTTCATTGGCACACAAATTGATCTTTGATTGAAGTCATTACGTTTTAGATCAGTTTAAGAAAAAAAAAGTATGTATGAAGTTGAAATGGCCCACAGAAAGACCAATTGTCAGAGCCCAATAGAACATTATTTACAAGAAGAAAAGTTTCTCCAGATTTCAATATATTTTAACAGAACTTTTACATTATCTACAATATTGATTAATAAATAACAAATCTAACATAACATAATATAGGAGACATATTGTTTTTAATAATATCAATAATAAATGAAAATAAGTTGTTTATGTTATAACACTAAAATCTAAATTGTTCTTATAATGATTAGTAAATAAGATTTGTTACTTATTAGTAGGTAAGGTTGCAGAAGTATTTAATTTGGAATAATTTAACCTACATGATACAATATGGTAATTTGGAGGGAATTTTGTTGTTGTAAGAATTAGATGAGTTGGCTTTGCTTTCTATTGCATTTCCAATTTTTTTTTATAGAAAATTCGATTTTCTATTTAAATGTCACTTAATTATACATTTCATGGTTGATAAAAGAGAATAAAAAAAAAACTTTCGAAAACTACGAGATTAAATAATAATTAGCCGCAATTGAGGCTGATAAAATTGTAATGTAATTGAAATTAATTGTGGAGGATTTTATATATAGTATATAGAAAATTTCCCTTATCTCGGTTGTAATGTTACGCGGCCATGTTTTCCGAACGTACGCGTCTACCGAAATAAATTTTCGCGAATCAATCGCGAAAAAATTTAACCCAATTCCTACGTTTTTTAATTATATCACATTTTTTTGTTTACTTACAATTGGTTCTCGTAGATTTGTGAATTTGTACCAGATAAAATTTGCTATGTACGCCACACAATTCCAAGTCCTTACAGCGGAACCTTGAATCAACTCACTGTACAATGGCAAACCAAACATTGATCCAACCGAGCGAACGGTTGGTCCAATATCTTACGTCCTGTTGAAATACTTGATTATTATGAAAGAAACTTCATAGCGTTTCCTCCTTTATTCATTACTTTCGTTGGGATAGTTTTGAATTTTCCGTTGATTTAGTTGAAGTTGCAAGAATTTTGGTAGATTCCAGATATTTATTTTAGAGAAATGCAGGTGTAAACAATGGACGCTCTCTTTTGACTAATGCTACCAATACACTAAAAATAAATACACTAACTTCAATACATATTCTCTAACAATTTTCACAGCACCTCAACTGTAAGAAATTATATATTTTAATTTCTACAAAGTAAAACATAAAAATCTCACCAATAATGAAATCCAGAATTTAAGAATAAATTTTTTGTTAGTAAAATTTATTAGTTTAAACTTAAATTAAATTCAAAATTAATACTCTGCTTTCTTCTAATGAGCTGAACTGAAGCGTAACACGCGTAATCGTCAATTATTGAAATCTACATTTTGAAATTTTCGTTATGAATTTAAAATTCATTAGGGCCCTCTGCTGTCGAATTGCTTAATTATCCACACCGCGCTAAATTTAAACTAATTGGCTATTAATTAACAGCAATTAATTAAAAGCAATTTAATTGATCAGTAAAAATACGATTTGATCAATAACAACTTGAACGTAGCAATAAAACTGAATGAATAGTAAAATATTTACGGGCAAGATAAAATTATATACCTATTTCAAGTTAAAATACTGGATGGTCAATACAATATTGTTTAAACAGTGGTTAAACAGCATGATATATGAAATTTTAAATCTGATTCAATGGATTTACATTTGCTAAGTATTATATTTTAATTGTGGCACAGAATATTGAACTGCACAATTAAAAAAAAATACTTCTCAGTCTCCAATCACTTACTACTTACCTACTTCTCAAATCATCCTCTGAGGTGGACAAAATCACGAATCATCACCAAAGAGGAGAGTTATGAGAGATTGGATTCTGATAAAGAAATACTTCAGGTATAATCAGGTTATTGACTATTACTGGGTTTTTTAACATAAACTAAATAACACATCAATTTGTAATCAGGCTAAACTACATGGGCAAAAGGTTCTGCAAAAATGTATCTTCAGTATAACTCAACATTGCATGAAGTACATTTACACAAGACAAAATCAGAAAATGATCATGATCTATTGACACAAAAGACGTTTTTGGGATTGACCCATCTCTAAAGATGACTCTCTTGACTCAAAATCATGTCTTGACCTGATCATCTCTTGACTTAAAGTTAAAGTCAAAGGCCATTTTAACAGAATTGTCCAATAATAGTAATACCAGAAAGCTTCCATCAAAAAGATAATTAGATAACTACAGTGAAACTTGTCTAAGACGGAACCTCAAGGGACTGACTATTTCCGTCTTAATCAGGTTTCCGTCTTACACGGTTTAATAATTTTGTTATTTTATTCTCAATTTTTAATGTATAGAGACATGTATGTAATACATTTGGTTTATTAAAATTTAGTTTTTTCTTTCCATTCCTTAATTGAAATCGTGAGCTAATGTAACAATATACTGCCAACCATCCAACCCTTCTTATTTGCATGATATTCAATAGGTAAATCATTTATAATCAGTTGATTAAAGCACCTGACTTTCAAAGATTTGCCAAAAACCAAAGGTTCTGAATTTTTCGAATTTTCGTTTCTTTTGAAGCTTACCACCACTTACCATACATTTCTCATTTTTTAATGCAAACGTTTTATTTGGCGAAGCACGAAAAAAAAAACGCCATATCATCTTCGTTTGCTATGTCCTTAGGCTTATATCCCTCAATTTCTATTACGATTCTTTTTTTCTAATCCTCGACTGTTTGCTGACAGATCCGCGCTTTCCGCACAAACTGTGCCAAATTTTATGTCAAAATTTTGTTTACACTAGCTGTTGGTATCTTCTTACGGGAAAACTGTTAGAACAGGGGTTCCCAAAGTGCGGCCCGCGGGCCAAATCCGGCCCGCAAAGCCCTTGAATGCGGCCCGCGATATCGATACGATATATTATATTTTTATTAAAAAATAAATAAGTAAATAGTAAAATAAATAATAAACATTACAAATAGGATATAATGAAATATTTTAATATTTAAAAAAATTCTTACAGATCTTTAACCATAAGCGTTTGTGTTAATAAAATATTGTTTAGTTTATATTTAAAAAAATATTTTAGTATGTCTAGTCTAGTTATTACATATTTGTACAGAAATATAATATAGTAGTCTCATATAGATACGGAACTGTTAATCATTTAAGACATGCAATTTGCATTGATAGAATTAAAGAAATATATCGATGCTAAGAATTCTTATCTGAACAATTCCTTAATTGATTCCTTAAAGAATTATCATGAGTGAATAATCCGAAATACGAAAACATGCTCAACAAATGATTCCATTATTTGAGAACACAATAATTTTGAATAAAAAACTTTTTCTATACCAATAAAAAAATAAGAAATACATTGAATTGAAAAATTCATTATGTTTTAACCACTTATATGTTAAAATTTTATTTAACTTATTATTCCCAGGTATATATACCTTTAAATTATATACCTGGGAATAATAAGTTATATAAAATTTTCGCATATTATAAGTGTGGTTAAAACATAGTGAATTTTTCAATTTAATGTAATTGAATACCACCATGAATAAAATGAATTACCACCTAGTAACAGTCGCAACCATCCTATTTATAAATAAGAAATAGTTAAATGTATTTAAAACAAAAAAAATAGTGGTTATTGTTTTGATTTTATTCCGTTTTTTTTTGGCCCGGCAAAAAATTCGGTAATATTAAATTGGCCCGCCTAAGAAAAACATTGGGAACCCCTGGTTTAGAATGTTTATTAGTTAATCGCTGATCTGTTTGCTCAAATGTTACCGACGCAAAAACACCAATCAGACTACGAGAACTCCTACCCCTTGCTTCCTTATTGGTAGACGAATCTTCCAGCATTGAGAATTGCCTACTACTACCATTAAATATGACAAAATCATTAAGAATTATTTTCCGTTTTATACGGGTTGTTTTAAATTGGAAAATGAATGGTCACCAAAAAAATTCCGTTTAATGCAGGTTTCCGTCTTTTACGGGTTACGTCTTAGACAAGCTTCACTGTACTTGCATCAGTTGCAAGAATCCAAATTTGGCCCACCAATAATATGTTAGAGAGATGTTAGAGAATTGTAGGCATGGCTACTCAAAAAATCCCAGACTGCGTGGAATGTAGCAGGAATGTTGCAGCAATGTTCCGAAGCCAGCACAACATTCCGAATGTTGCAGCAACATTCCTGAACATTCCACTGGCAGAGTTTTAGTGTGAATGTTGCAGTAACATTCCTGCAACATTCCAGTGGCAACGTTGCAATGTGAATGTTGCAGCAACATTCCTGCAAAATTCCAGTGGCAACGTTGCAATGTTAATGTTGGAGCAACATTCCAGTTGCAAAATTGCAATGTGAATGTTGTAGCAACATCCCAGTTGCAATGTGAATGTTGCGCTACATTCCTGCAAAATTCCGGTGGCAACGTCGCAATGTGAATTTTGCAGCCACATTCCTGCAACATTCCAGTAAGACTGCGCCAAATTGGAATAAAATTCAGGTAATGAGAGTGTTATAAATATCTTTCAACTTAGCTCCTAAATGAGTGAAGGCGTATGAGTTTTATTGATCATGAACATAAAATTTGTTCATGGGCACATATACCACATATTTATCACAGGTCACAATTAATATGAAAACATCTCATTCATATAATATGGTTTTGTCCGTGCAATGTATGACATAATGGAATTGCAAAATACTTTCTTCCTGAATTCGGTATAATCCACATATTATGAACTATGTCCGACGTAAGACATGTTGTCAGTGCATGGGGCTTATCTTTAACTATTACAATGGATAACATAGCCGAGGAACATGCATTCTCATATACAATATCAATTATTTCGAAACGTCTAACAATAAAATAGATTTGATTCGGTAACACTTTCACGCTATTCTGCACCTGATAAATGTTTTTATCTGCCAGCATCAACATGAAAGTTAAAACATGTCATGAAAGTTACAGCAGATTAAATAGAGTCCATTAGTTTGTATTGATTTATACACATACCTGTCCAAAGAAATAGTTCAATAAGGGTCCATCCAATGCTCTCGCTGCAGTTTGCAGGTGTGTAATTGAATTCCTTGTTGCATATGAATCATATATTTCTCGCATATTTGGCGTGCTATTTGTTGTAATGGTCTATCTCCTTTCCTTATCAAACGTTTAAGACCTCCCAAATAGTTTTCGAAATGAAAAGCGCTAAAAATATCTAACGCCGCGTATTCCGCCGCAACTTCTTCCGCAAGATGAAATAGATTGTGCTCATTATGCGAAATAATTTTTTTTACATATAAATCCTCAAATTTCCTCACGAAGTATATGATCAATTGTTCAGCATATGCAATATTAGTTTCGTCTATTATTAATTTCAAATTCAAATTCAAATTTCTTTATTTACCTTTTGAGATATAAACAATCTATAGGTTCAGTCACAAACATACATAAAATACAATAAAAATTTACAATTTAAAAAATTTGACAATGCCAATAAAGATATACAAATTAATAATTTCAAAATTACAATTATAAATTTAACAATTTAAAAACAATAAATACGTACACATTATAATTACAATTTAAAAATTCACAATTTAAAAAAAAAAAAAAAAAAAAAAAAACGACAATAAATACATAAATGATTATCACACATTAATGCTTTTTAAAATTACAATTAAAGAATTCATTGATGTTATAAAAAGGCGTTTGTAGCAATAGCAGCTGTTTGACCTTACTTCTGAATTTCTTGTTAGAAGTTTCATCTCGGAGAGCCTTTGGTAGTTTATTAAATAGTTTTATTCCTTGGTTTTCCAGTCCTTTGAGGCATAGGGTTAAATTTGATTTTGGGGCGTATAGGAGATCTTTTCCTCTCGTGTTATAATTGTGATTGTCCGCATGTTTCTGGCGAGTTCCTTTCGCCTTATGAATATATGCTGTTGTTTCTAGAATATACAGGCTGACTACTGCCAATATTCCTATGTTCTGAAAGTGATTTCTGCAGGAGTCAGTAATTTTTAACCCTAGTATGTTTCTCAGAATTCTTTTTTGAGCAATAAGTATTATTTCTATCTGAGAAGAAGCTCCCCATAAGATTATTCCATATGACAGAATACTCTGAACCTCAGCAAAATACCAGGTCTGAAGATCTTCCTTAGTCAGGATTTTGGAGAGGTACTTGATTAAAAATGCCTTCTTGTGAAGTATAGCATTGATATGTTGTATCTGGTTGGTCCATTTTAAATGTTCCTCCAGATATACCCCTAGGAATTTTGTATATTTTGCTCTTTTCAGCTGATGAGTTTGTATTGTAAGATTAATATTGTCGACATAGACACTTCTTGCCGATTGAAAAATAACATATTCTGTTTTGATTTGATTGAAATGTAGCTTATTTGCTGTAAACCATTCATTAACCATTTCTAATACTCGCTTAGCTTCCTCAACATTATTCTGAAAGTCTTTTCCAGATACAATAAAGCTAGTGTCATCTGCATATAGAGTGCAATGACACCCTATTATGTATTTAACTAAATCGGCGGTATATAGCAGAAATAGGGTTGGAGCCAGTATACTTCCTTGGGGTATCCCTATGTGTGTACATATTGTCCTGGATTGTCCAATTCTGTTTCCAATCCTTACCGATACAAATTGCTTTCTGTTTTCTAAGTATGATTGTATCCAGCGGCCCGCTTTTCCTCTGATCCCATAGCCTTCTAATTTGTTCAGGAGAATCATATGTGATGCACAATCGAAGGCTTTTGTTAGATCACAAAATATTCCAATAGGATGATACCCTTTATCTACTTCCTCCAATATTTTGTTATGAAAATCTACCAAAGCTGTTGAAGTAGATTTCCCTTTACAAAAACCGTGCTGCCGGGAAGGAATCAAATCATGCTTTTCTATAAATGGGATCAGTCTGGACTGCATACAATATTCAAGAATTTTAGCTAAAACAGAGATAAGGTTAATCGGTCTATAGTTTTGGGCATCTGTGATTGCTCCTTTTTTGTAGACTGGGATAATTTTTGACATTTTCAGGATCTCCGGAAATTTCTCCTCAGCGATAGATGTATTTATTATCTCAGTTATAGGTGCTATGAGCTCATGCCTGAAATCTTTTATGATGGTGCACGGGATTTCATCAGGACCAATTGTTGATTTGTTTTTTAATGTGGAGATTATTGATAGGACTTCACTTTCGGTAAAATCATTTAGGAATATGGATTTCGAATTAGGTTTTATATGTTTGTTTGAGATGGTTGTCGGGTTAATGTTGTTAGCGATTAATTTTGGGGCTTCTTCGAAGTAGTTATTTAATACCTCTGCGATTTCTTTAGGATCTGTATATCGGATATCATTTTGGATTATTTGTGAAGGTCCGGATACTTTTAGCTTATTTGATTGCTCATTAATAACATTCCAAATGGCTCTTGATTTATTCTTTGCTTTCATTATCTTATGATTAAAATATTTTTGTTTTGCTACTGTAATTAATTTGTTATGTACTTTTTTTTGTTTTAGATATAGGTTTCTTAAAGCTGGGTGACTTTTCTGTAGCAGGAACATATCTTTAAGATTAGCAGCCGAGAATTTTACTTCTTCTGTAACCCATCCGTTTCTATCTTCCTTGACTTTTATCACCGGAAAACTTGAAAAAAAGTGATATTGAAGTACCTTGATGAAGGCAACTGCCTTGCTGTTGCTGCTTGAATTGATAAAAACGTCCTCCCATGCTTCTTTGCGTATCTGGTTGGCAAAACGAATTTTGTTAGGAGTTGAGAAGCTTCTTATCAGTTTGTAGTTGTCTTCGGTTTCTATCTTGGTTAAACAGCTCAGTTTTAACATACGATGGTCCGACATGGGAGTGTCTTCCACCGTAGTCTTTAATTTTAGTCCCGCAGTAGCAAATATGTTGTCTATTTGAGTTTTACTAGTGGATGTGATTCTGGTATGTTGTTTAATATATTCATTCATCCCATAAGCTTCAAGTAAATTGGTAATATTATATTTTTCTTTAGAATTTATTTCAAAATTTATATTGAAATCTCCAACTAGAATGATTTGTTTATTAATTTTACTACAACTTTGTAAAACACTGTCCAAGACTGCCAAGAATGTGACAGTGCAACCTAGTGGTGGCCTGTATATATTTAATATTAGCGTGCATGTATTATTAATATTTGTCTCTATTCCACATATCTCCATAGTCTTCTCAATGGAGGCGTTTGCTAGGTCCAATCTTTTGACAGAACCATTTTTAAGAACAGGCAGGCTAGCAAATATAGCTGCACCCCACCTTTGAATTGGCTTCTACTGAAGTGGCTGACTAGCTGGTAATTGTTTATGTGTACTGAAGTAATATTATCAATTGTCAACCAGGTTTCTGCTAGACAAATGAAGAGTGGTTTTTCTTGTTCACATAATATTTCTAGATGGTCTAATTTGTTGCTTAGAGATTGTATATTCAGAAATAGTAATATATTTGTATTTACCTCATTACCAATTATTTCCTTGTTTTGGCTCGCTCCAAATGCAGGAAAAAACGATTTATGTAGGTATTTTGGGGCCATAGTTCCGGATTTTTTACCTCCGCTAATTTATCTAATGGCACCGATACTTTGAATGATGCGTATACTTCCGGCTGGTTTGAAATTAGTTTTTTACAGAATACAGCTGGAAATTTTTTACCTCTAAGATAGTCACATATATCTTGTTCTGTAATTTGCGGCTCTAGTCTAGAAATATGTAGATGGGCATATCTAGTGACGGCCTTAAGTTCTTTGTTATCAGAGTTTGTGCCGATTATAACATCATTATTGCGTGTTCTTCTCCTATTTTTATTTTGAGTTTGCCAAATCTCATTGTTAGTTTTGTTTTGATTTGGCTCACCATTTTTAGTTGGAACATTCTTTTGTTTATCTTTTTTTTGCACTGCGGGATTTGGCTTATCGCTCCGCGATAAGGATTTTTCGACGACGGGTTTAGCGACTATCTCCGCTGCCATTGTTTCTTCTTCTAAAATAATTACACTTTGATTTACTGAATTTGACTGCGTGCTGTTAATTAAATGATTTAATTTTTCGTTTTCCGTTTTAAAATGTTTCACTTCTTCAGTCAAATCGGCGATCTGTTTTTTTAGTGGCTCCATTTCTTTTTTTATAATATGTCTAATAATCTCTGCAAAATCAGAACTATTCATATAATCAATGACCTGTTCATGGCACTTATCAGATGATCTTAGATCTCTTGGCATTTTCAAGATTTATAATTAATTAATTGTTAGTTTTGGGTTAGTAAGAATTGATATTGCTACATGCAACGACAGAAAGTGGTCATATTTTTCCTGGTCCAAGATCGATTTCAATGCAATAGGCCCCGTATGCAGTAAGAATAGCCGCAACTCAGTTGCTTTTCAATATTTTATTTCTGTGATATTTCTCGATTTTCTGTTGAATTCTCTGAGAGTCGTATATTTATATGCACACATTCTTGCCGAAATTCTGTCTACGGAAGTGTTTCCCTTTTTCATCACTCCCAAACATACTAAATGCATGTAATCAAGTGTTACATTCGAAACCAACCCTAGGTTTGGTATCTCTTTCAAAATTGTTTCTCCATGATTATAATTCTTATCACTCTGCAAATAAAAATCTTCATCGGTTCTCAGTGTCGATTCTCAGCAATCGATCAATATTCGTAAGCACTGTCTGGTTTGGCAATTCACATATTAATTTGGAATAAGAGCTTAGTTATACATTAATTATACCGCTGAATTTGTCAGATATTGCTGAATTGGAAATAATGATACGAATGATATTCCAAGACTGCACTACTAAAGAAGGAAAGTTAACAATTTTGCCAAAAGAAGCAGAGTGCGTGATGGTATTTAGATAGTATTACAGACACTTATTTCTAAACAATCGTAGATGGCGCTAGGTAAATTCTGTGTAAATTTTGAAAATTGCTAGGAAGGAGTTGAAAAAAAAAAACAAAGACGGCGGAAGGACGGGCACACGCCCACGACCGCCAGGAACAAAAAGGATCCCATACTGGAAGGAAGTTGACACATTCGATCGGTGAGACCCGATCGAGCAACACCTATTGTGCCACGGACTAGTGTACCGCCGAGCCGCAAGTTAATCCCGGTGAAAACCCGGATTAACATAACCATCCACGGGATTCCCAAAGCCGGGAAGGCCCAACATGAAGCGAACCACCACCGCCACCAGCACGACTCGCCAGTCGTCCACCGCCGCCGCCACCGCCTCTGCCGCTTCGACCGCCAAGCTACCCACAACCCCAAAGGGTCTTTCAATGCCGCCCCTGTCACCCATCGTCGGATCACCAACGGAAGAACAAGTAAGTGCCCTCGCCGCTTTAATTTCCCTCAAACCCAACCCGATCTTGACGCCACGTATAGAAACTGACAACAAACGTAAATTTATTTACACCGCCACCGTCCACCAACTCCCCGACCAATACCAAACCTCAAATCTCTATTCAAAATTACCAAACAGATCCACGGTTTCCAATACGAAACCGTGTCAATTCGCAAGGACACGGCCCTCTTCAAATCTACTGACCCAGACATGCCCGAGAAATAAAAAAAAAAAAATTAGGTACCTCATCGGGGAACCTGTCCCCATTTCTCATGGTCCACTGCCAGCCCCCGCCTCTCCCCGCCCAATAACATCCGGTCCGTCCATGTCCTGCTTTGTCCGCGGTGTCGCTCTTGACATCACTGACAACGAGGTCCTGGACCACATCAAAACCCTGAATCTCCAGGTTGATAAAGCCTGGCGAATCACTGCCCGAGCCACCAACTACTCTCATTACTCGTCCGAGTAATCACTCACGACTCCGCGACATTGGACCACCTGATTAAGTTCGGGCTCGTCATCTACGGTCATCGCCACTATGTGGAGTTATCGAACCCCTCCCCTCCTCAACCTCTTCAGTGCCGTAGATGCCATAAATTCCATTATTCGAAGACACCCTGCACAGAGACCCTGACATGTGCTCTCTGCGCCGGTCCCCACCCCACCAGCCAGTGCCCCAACCCCACCCACATCCGTTTCGCCAATTGCAGCGGCGACCACCACTCTCGCTCCTCACTATGCCCCAACCGCCCAGCCGCCCCACTTTCGTCAGAGATGACAGCCCCGCTCAGTTGCACTGTCCCTAATCCCCCGGAACAGTCGGAGAATCCCACCAACACTATTGTTGTTGAAGACCTAATCAGGTTCTTCACAACAACTCTCTTCAATATCCTCCCAGACAAGCTCGACGAGATATTGGAAATGGTGACTCCCCTGGTCAGGAATATCTTAGAACTTAAATTTAAGTCCATGATATTCAGGAACACGGTTCACTGTTCCTTTATACCGCTCGCGCCCCGCGAATCCACTGTTTCGGACCTAAATCCCCCTTTGTCCTCCCTCTGAATAGTCAACCTCTACACCATCTCCAATTAAGTTAAGATGGCTTTCTTAGCAAGTTTAAACAGCATCGGCTGGGAACATAAAAAAGACCTGATCGAGCATTTAGTTGTCTCCGAAAATGTCCTCATACTAGCGTTACAAGAAACATATTTCACTCCCAAAACCAAAGCCAGCCTGAGAAACTTCACAATTGTTCGCAAGGACAGACCAACACAAGGTGGTGGCGTAGCCATCGCCCATCACAACTCAATCCCAGGCCGCCCTGTGACGCTCCCCCCGCATCTCCAAGACCTCGAAGCCGTTGGCATAACCATAAGCTACCAACAGTCCACTATTAACATCTTCTCCGTATATTTCTCCCACAAATCTGACATTTCAGTCGACCTGTTCGACTATTTCAACTCGCTCCCCAACTGTATAATTTTGGGCGACCTGAACGCCCGCAATCAAGTATTTGGAGACTCAACACAATTGCAATGGAGCAAAGGCCGTCAACTCGTCTCGATCCTAGAATCGCATTCCCTCTTCCGCCTTGACTGTACGGACTACATCTTATTTGGTCCCCAAGGCAATTCTATTATTGATCACATCTTACTATCCGACAACGCAGCCGACCTACTATCCCCCACAGCCTTCATCGGCCCCTCGGTCACAAGCGACCATCTCCCACTAATAGCAGAGAAGCTATTCGTACCGCCACCAATTCCTTCACCATCTACAATAACTCGTCTGTCTTGGAAAAATGCCGACTGGCAAGCATTCGAAACGAATCTTACAGTCGCCTTTGCCAACCCCCCGACCATAAACACCACCTTCAAGCTAGAATCCGCCATCGAAAGATTTACTAGTAGACTCCAATTAGAAATACACGCTTGTGTACCAACACGCACCGTATCAACGGTGCGTCCCTGTGTCCCCCTTGAAATTGTCTCGCTAATCCAACAAAAACGTAAATTGTATAGGATTTACAAAAATACCCACGATCCTCTGATTAAATCATCGTGGAACCGTCTAAATGCCCCCATCAAACTAAAACTGCGTGCCTTCCGCGAAAAATCGTAGATAGATGCTACATCTAAACTCGATCCCAAGGATGGCAATAAGTTTTGGAAGTCCCTAAACATTCTTACCGGCCGGTCTCGCCGGCCCAACCACCCATTCTCGGTAAATGATCTAATTCTCACAAATGCCCCAGATAAAGCCCAGGCTTTGGCGACCCATCTCGAAAAAGTCAACCAATCAAACTCCCCACACTTTACTGAACCATTCTTCAGGAAAACCATAATCGAGAATAGCCGCCTACCTTTAACTCCGTATTCAGAGTTCCCCCCGTCTGCCCAAATCGAAAATGAACCCGTAGTCCAGCCCATTACCACCGACGAGGTTCGCAATGTAATCTCCACCAGTCGTAACGGTTCTGCAGCCGGACCCGACCGTATTCCATGGACTGTCCTCAAACACTTTCCAGACCCAGCAATTGAATACCTACCCTGTATATTCAACTCCTGTCTCTCGTCCGGCACCTTCCCGCGGCCTTGGAAATCCGCTGACACAATAATTATCCCCAAACCCCAAAAAAACCCGAAACTCGTTGAGTGCTATCGCCCAATCTCCCTCCTCAGCACGATAGGTAAAACTTTCGAAAAAATTATGGCCCAACGTCTTCGCTCCTTCTGCGAAAACCACCACGTCATACCCGATCATCAAAGTGGATTTATGAATCAACGGTCCATCCAACATTCCATTCTCAACCTGACGTCCAACTTCTCTATCACACTAAACTCGGGAGACTCCGCTATAGCCCTCTTCCTGGATATTAACCGTGCCTTTGACACTGTGTGGCACGACGGCCTGATAGCTAAACTCCATTACAACATTACAGGTCCCACTATCACTAGTCCGTCTAGTAAAGAGCTTTCTCTCCAACCGCTCGTGCCGCGTCAAAGTGTCAAATTCCCTGTCTCTCCCCTTTATTCAACCCTGCTATTCAACCTATTTTGTCACGAACTTCCGTTACCGACCAATTCTCGCTGCCACATCCAACAATTCGCAGATGACACCGTCATCTGGTCCTGCCACCGAAACCCCTCAATCTCGGCAACCGTCCTAAACAAATTTATTGCCAAAATCGAAAACTGGATGAACCTCTGGCGCATCCAGATTAATCCCCAAAAATCCCAACTGATCCATTTCCGTCACAAAAACCTCTCTAAACGTATTGCCGAAAAGCAATATTCAATAAACCTCTACGGCCATCCCCTGATACCCCAACCATCAATAACGTACCTTGGCACGATCTTCACCCAGTCCCTAAGCCCAGTGCCCAACATCAGACATTGTCTCCATAAAATGAGGTCCAGGCTAAATCTTCTCTACTGCCTCCGCACCCGAGGGGGTTGTTCAACAAACACCCTAATCTACAGGTACAAAACCTTTGTTCGCCCAGTCCTCGACTATCAAATGACAGCGCTTGCCCTTTGCAACAAAAACCATATCGAACCTCTCCTCAGTTTTGAAAGAAACTGCCTTGTTCGCCCAGTCTTCGACTATCAAATGACAGCCCTTGCCCTTTGCAACAAAAACCATATTGAACCCCTCCTCAGTTTTGAAAGAAACTGCCTTCGACGGATATACGTCTAAACTACAAGTTCCCAACTATATTACTCGAAGAACTAGTAAATTTCGACCTATATCATACTCGACTCCACACCCTCCAGAAAAAACTCGCCTCCCGCATCATCTCCCAAGAACCCCAAATTCTCGACATCTTTAAGTCCCCTCCTGTTGAAATACACAAAGGAAAGCCCAAAAACAAACACCCTATTCTCTATCTTGTGCTTCTGTCCCGACTGAAAGATGACCTTTCCCCAAACCTAGAACTAATTCTAGACACAGTCCCTGATATGTTTAAGTAACCCAAACACTAGAACTCACCAAGACCCTAGACCAGGGGTCTCCAAACTACGGCCCGAGGGCCACATCCGGCCCGCGGACAGATTTTGTCCGGCCCGCGGAGAGCTAGCATACTTGAAAACTCTTTTTAGAGAACAGATACAGAAAATTAAATTTAGTTTACTGAAGTATTCCAATTTTATGTTGAATAATTATTAATATGACATCTACATTGATATGGTCATAGGCTAACTACTCATAACATTGGTGTAGGCTTATTGTTATTGTTTTTGTGATAAGTTGGATAAAGAAACACATAATTGTATTGAGTAAAGACATGTATAATATGCAGAAAATTTAACTTCAGTATATAATAACTAACAAATTATTGAAATGAATCCAACTAACATTTTATACATTTTAAATAAAAACATAACTTATAACAAGCATAATGACATATGAAATACTAATGAGATTTATGTAATTGAGATTTTCCACTGACAATAGTTTGTGGTTGTGGACTAATTTTACTTGTACCAATTATTAAAAGAGATTTAAGATGCTCATCAGTTAATTTAGATCTGTAAACATTTTTTGTGTACTTCATTTTGGAGAAGGTCTTCTCACACAAATAAGTAGTACCAAAAACAGAAAACAGCCCACGAGCAAATTTATGCAAATTATCAAATTGTGTCAGTGGAAGATTCTTATAAAATTCCAACAAAGATGAGTTTTGATATTTGTTCTTAATTATATCACTGCACTGTAGATCAATCACTTCCATTTGAAGTTCCGGGGCTAGGGTTTCAATGTCAGTATCAAAAGGATTCTGAAAAATCTTAATTTGATTCGCAATGGAATCAAAGTCCGAGAAACGAGTATCAAAATTTATTTTCAAAGCACTCAAAGTTTCGATTGCAAAATCGATAGGAAACTCAGCACTAAGAGGTGTGGCTGAATATTTCACATGTTTTAAAATGTGAAAAACATTTACTTCGTAGTTGTGATTGAAACAGTATCAATTTCTTCCGGAATGATTTGATATTAGTGTATAAAACAGGAAGATGCTGGTTTTCTCCTTGCAATCTCAAATTCAGTTCGTTCACATGTTTTGTCAAATCAACATAGAATGCTAACTTCCACAGCCATGCGTTGTTATGTAATTCAGTAAGAGGGCGATGCTTTTCATTCAAAAAAATTTCGATCAGTGCTCGAAGTTCAAAAACGCGCTGGAGGACTTTCACACAACTAAGCCAACTTACGGCAGTATGATAAGGTAAGTCATTTTCTCCAATCTCTTCAATAAATTGTCGGAATTGTCGGTGAATCAGCCCAAAAGATCTGATAAAATTAACAGTTGATATGACTGGTTTCAGAACTTCAGACATATCCAAACATTTTCCGCACAAAGACTGTTGACGAATGACAATGTAAGACTAATGGTTTTGAACCACCGTCATTTTCTACAGCCTTTGACACAAGAGCGACCATTCCTTTATCTTTCCCACTCATGTTTTTGCCTCCATCAGTTGTAATACATTTCAAGTTTCTCCATCGAAGGATCTTTTGATTAATGGCCATTTCAACTCCTTTAAAAATATCTGTACCAGTAGTTGTGCCATGAATACTATACATATCAAGAAGTTCTTCATGCACTTCATAGCTTTTATCTACTCCTCGAATATAAATCAACACCTGAGCAGTATCTGACACATCCGTTGACTCATCCAAGGCCAAAGAAAACCACTCAACATGTCCATTTTTGTCGAACAGTTGAGAGGATATATTTTCAGCGATGTTTTCTACCCTTCGAGCCACAGTGTTTGCTGACATACTGACAGTTTTTAATAAATTTACCTTTTCAGGACACATTTCTTCGGCTACTGCAATTATGCATTCTTTGATCATTTCTCCATCGGTGAATGATTTTCCACGTTTTGCAATTTCAAGAGCCACACGAAAGCTGGCACGAGTTGCAGCCTCTTGTTCAGTTTTGAGTTTTGTAAATGAAGATTGCTGCGATTTCAATCCGCGCTTCATAGCTTCGAATTTTTCTATCCGCAAACTTCCTGTATATTTTGAGTTATTTTGAAAATGTTTTGTTTCATAATGACGTTTAATGTTATATTCCTTGAGAACGGCTATGCTTTCATTGCAAATCAAATATAGCGCCTTGTTACTGGACTCAATTACGAAATACTAAATGTTCCACTGATCTTTGAATTTTCTGCATTCACTATCAATTTTTCTCTTCTTTTCCATACTACTAAATCACACACAAAAGCAACAATTCAAATCAAAATACTGTTACTAAGATGTCTTAAACTTAAACACGCACAAACACGTTTTAAGGAAGTACGCACTATT
This sequence comes from Phosphuga atrata, assembly GCA_944588485.1. Taxonomy (NCBI): domain Eukaryota; kingdom Metazoa; phylum Arthropoda; class Insecta; order Coleoptera; family Silphidae; genus Phosphuga; species Phosphuga atrata. The sequence continues at coordinate 34,882,130 of OX155899.1, forward strand.
TTATTTCACAACAGTGTCATAGGAACTATGAACTAACAATTACTGCCATCTAGAAGTGAGTGGAAGACACCAGAACTTTCTCGAACCAACGAGATTATTCTGTACGTGCTATTAGCGCCATCTGTTAGCGATAGAAGGTACTACCTATTTCCGCTTGTGTCCACCAGATGTCGTGTCACGTTACTCCTCATGGTTCGTACTCTACGACTAATCTAGAAATTACAGATAATGACAGGAAAATTAATAATATGCAGTGTTGCCGTTTTGCGGACTTTAGTCCGATTTGCAGCCTTTTTTAAACGTTGCGTACTTTTTCGGACTTTTTTTCTCATCAGTGGACTATTTCACTTTTTACCACCAGCAACAATGATAATATGGTTTTGGCCGTCGAAACTTACTGGAGTAATCAGTATGGCCCTACGGCTGTAAAGTTTGGAGACCCCTGCCCTAGACGAAAAGAACCGCACAACCGCAAACCCACCAACTGACAACCCTATGTTGTTGCCGCGACCGTCCCGACCAACACTCCTCGCTCTCCTTCTGACGTTTTCTCGCGTCGCCTAAGTGATGTTGACTGACTTGCCGCTGGACTGCTGCTATCCGCTGTTTCCCACCCATAAAAAAAATCTATCCACCTCCTTGGCTGAAAAGGGCCTTGGCCTCCTTTCCTACAGCAGCCGTCCCTCCACCCCCGGCGGGGAGACTTATTCAACAAGCAAGGAAGAAAGTTAAGATCATACTTCACATGATCGTTTCTGTAGTATATCTTCATACCTTGAAAAATGGCCGGAAAAGATGGAGAAGAGACTCTGGCGTCTGGCGAAATGGCTTATTCAAACTCCAACAAGAGTGAGTCGATCCAAAAACGTAAATACTGAAGTTTTCTTGTAACAAAAGTACAAGAAAAAGTACAACAAAAAGTACATGAATTAAAAAAAAACAAATAAAAGTGAAAGTGTAAAAATATAATTTTCCTATTTTTCAATAGTCAATACATTGCAGCGACATTCCTGCAACGTTCGCAATATTCCTGCAATGTTCCAAGCAACATTCCCACAACATTCTGAAAGTTTCAGAGAGGGTGACATGGGAATGTTGAATGAATGTTCCAGGAATGTTGTAGCAATGTTCCCTGTAAAGTTTATCGTTGCGAAAGTAACATTGCAGCAACATTCTGCAACATTCCACGCTGGCTGGGTTCTGTTCAGCGTTGCTATCCGTACGATAATTATAGTACTTGTACGATAATTTCGTGCTACCGTACGATATACGATAGCGACTGACTATCGTACGTAAATATACGATAATATTTACATTTTGTATGATACGTACGATAATATTTAAATCGAAAAAAATTGTGTTTTGTTCATTAAACAAAATGAATTTTTACTTTTTTAAATAATTTAGCTCGAAGTTCAAAACAGTGCTAAACACAATTTTCAACAATTTCAAAGCTTCTTGGACATCCAAATACATAAAATTCGCCCTTCGCAAACCCCTTAGTTATCTTTGAGAGTTGTTGTTTCGAGATTAATTGAACAGTGGGATGTTTTACAATTATATTTCACTGGACAAGTACTAGAATCGTGACTGCTTGCTGTCATATCCAATTATCAAACTGTATTATTTGTTTTTAGATTGGGTTCTACCGAAATTAACAAAATTAAACGAATTTTGTTCTAATAAGTCTTCATGATAAAATGTGTCGAAATTATCAAGAAGTTTTAGAGTCATACCTATAGAAGAATTACATTTATCAAACGAATTTAAACAAAATCGAACCAGCAAATGAAGAACAGAGTTTACGTCCAGAACAGATGTATTTTGGTGTTAAAGTTATGACTAAATTACACTCTCCGGCTATTCGTCATAATCATAGACTAAAATCCGATTTCACAATTGCTGTAGATTTTCTAATAACAGGCTTTGAAGAAATGTTATTCAATTTTGAAGATCCTGCATTAAAGCTCTTATCAAACCTACGTCCATCTAAATTCGCCAATTGCCTTTTTTCGAACTTCCTGGGTATATTGATATTATTGATGATGATTGGTCAAAATTAATGAACTGTGGTGAAAGAGACCAGAGACTTAAAAATCTGACGAAGTTTCTTCTCAATGTTATTTCTCTTCCTCATTCTAATGCAGACAGCGAGCGAATATTTAGCCAGTTTAATTAAATAAAAACTAAATCACAAACGGTCCACAGTCAACGGTATAATTTTAGCAAAGCAAAATATTAAAAGCAATACGGGCGATTGCACCACGTTTGAACCAACAGAGGGACAATATAGTCGTTTCGTAAACGCTTAAATGTACAAAAAGGAGAGAATGATAGAAAATCCTAGCGGAAGTATTTCCAAACTTTATAATGGCGATTTTAATGAGTTCGATAATGTTCTGATTCCAAACGATATTTGAAGTTTAAACTAGTAGTTGAAGTTTAGTAGGTCTATGAATATCTCTTTAATATGTCTACCAAAAAATAATATTTAAATTATTCAAAATTTAACAGATTTTATATTTGTGTGAAAGATTTGTTTTAATTTTGTTACAGTCACGAATAAAAATTTAATCATTTAATGTCTTTATTTGTAGTCGTCATTGGTTTAATTTTTAATTTCAAAACACATTTAAATCCTAATAGCTGGCATGCAATTATAAAGAGTTATATATTATGGAGATAGGCAGAATAGTGTATATTTCGATTCATAAAATTGTATATTTCGTCTATCAAAAAGTATGAATTCTCGAGGCGGGTATAATATAGCCGTGTATAGTAAATATTAAATGATAAAATTTAATAAAATTTGAGGTTGATGTTCACAATAACATGAATATAATATTTTTTTCTAAGAAACATCGTTTTTTTTTTAAGTTTTTTTAAATATCTGGAAATGTACGATAATTTTACACCCCTGGTACGATCAGCGCCACCTTTCAGGCTGCTAACACTGGTTCTGTTATACCACAAGACTTGCATATCCCTTTCGTCGCAAAATACGAATTACAGTCTGAGGAAGAGGAAACCATCTTTAGATTTTTTTTTATAAAAACTAGATATTTAATGAATATTTGTGCCAACAGTTCCAAAATTCATGCCGATGCAACCTACACACTCTTCTGGCAGGGATTTCCTGTTCTAATAGTGGGTACTACAAATTTGTAGAACATTTTCACATTTTTGATGTTGCTGATTTTGATTTCGAGTTTCTCTTTAGAGCGTTAATTACCAGATCACAGAAATTATTTTATAACAAATTTGAACCTTACGTGTTGATATGCGATGTTGCAAAAGTATTCGGAACGACTTCATAGAGATTTTCGGAGCTGGTTAGTTGGTTATCATCTGCTGGGCGCATATGAGGAAGAATGTTCAGAAGCGCGTAAAGCGTGATGTGGAGAAAAAACCGTTCCCTAATTCTGAGTGATATTAACACTCTTCAACTTTTTTCATCTTCAGAGATATTCGAAAAAGCTGTTAATCTTGGGATGTGGAGCAAGCTTTTTTAAATTATTTTGAAAGAAAGTAGTAAAAAGTAGTAAGAAAGTAAAGTTAGATAATAGTAATTGGTACGAAGGTGTAATGAAACATGTAGTAAGTACTAATTACCGATTAGAAGGGTTTAGTAAAGTTATAAAAGACACTCATACCCTCCGGGAACTCCTTCCATTGAACCATTTTCTATAGGTTGCTCTTGAAATAGGGCTTCACACGAGAACGATATTTTTCTCGTCTCGTCTCGTCTAGTCTCGTAAAAGCGAGACGAGAACGAGACGAGACCGCATGTGGTCTCGTTTCTGATCCCGGTCTTACTTCTCCTTCAATCTTTGATTCTTATACGGGCAGCCGTAATATTTTCATGCATAAATTTGAACTGCGGGCTCGGGCAAGTTACATTTTATTATATAACAATTAAAAGAGTAGATTTCGTAATATGAAATAGATGTCGTAGACAATTTCAAATTATGTTCGTTTTTATTATTAATTTTAAATCGTCAACAAAATAGAAGGTTTATATAAACATACGTTTATGGTGTATTATCGCTACATTTTCATGTGGATGGAACAAAACGAAATTAGAAGATATTAATAGTAACCAAATAGAAAATGTATGTAAAGAGACAGTGATTAGTTTACAATAAAATGAATGATTTCCTCGTTTTGGACTATCTTAACAATAAGTTCTAGCAAGAACGATATTTGGCGAGATTAGACGAGACGAGATAAACGGTAACGAGAGCGAGACGAGACAAACGGTTACGAGAGCGAGGGCAAAACGAGACTAACGGTTACGAGAGCGAGAGCGAGACGAGACTAACGGTTCCTAGAGCGAGACCGAGACTGAGACAAGAGTATTTTTTTATACAACAAACGAGAGCGAGACGAGATTTTTGAAACTCTCGCCCTATCTCGTCTCGTGTGAGGAACTATCTTGAAAACGTTCAACAATGGTCGAACGACTACAAAACTGGGTTGTATTTTTGTCAAAAATACCGTCAATTACATTGCCCATGTGGACATCTGCTTATGAGTGGACTAAAAATAATAAATCAGTCCTTATTTTCGCCCAAGAGGAGAGTCTAATTAGTTACGAAATTCCAGCAAGATATTCAACCCATGAAAAGGAAAATTAAATGAAAATTGCTCCGACAATTAGGTCGACATTGAAGAGTTTAAAAATAAGGCATTTTCATCTTCGGCAACTACCATGTCAACTTTTCCGGATGAATGGATTAAAGGAAATTGTACTTAAATACCTCAAACCATCGCCAGAAGCGGAAAATATAAGTATGTATTCAAGGCAAATGTAAAGGCCGGTCCAGACACTACGTTTTGCACAACCTTTTGTCTGCACAGTTCAACACGTTGCAGATAAAACGTTGCGTCAAGATATGAAAAGTGCGCAGTTTTGAAAACGGCGCGAAGACGCTACAGGTCTACAAGTCGGCGAATGTTAACGGTAGCTCCGTTTTCCGGTTCATTTTGTTCAAAAATAACCAGACTAGTACCTCTTCCATGACGATTTCACTAAAACTGTGCGATATATGCAGATATATCTGCACCGTGTAGACGCTCTAAAAAATGAAACGTTTTCATTTTGTCCTAAGACTGCGCAAACAAAAGGTTGTGCAAAACGTAGCGTCTGGACCTGCCTTTAGAGAGGGCGTCCGTCTTAGGCAAAAAAGCTCTTATTATGCAAGAGTAATAATACATAGGCTAGATCTTATATCTACTCCAGACAATGTTTTTTAGTTTTAAAGTGCTGCTTTTAAGTTTGAGAATAATTTTTTCATTGTTTATTTTTTCGTTTGCATTTTCAAATTTATTATCTTATTTTCAAATATAAGTATATCTATATTAAAAATTCCTTTGTTTAGAGATTAGTGTAATAGATCTATGAAGGTCGCAGTACAAGACCTTCATATATCATAATAGATCTATGAAGGTCGCCATACACGACCTTCATAGATCTATTGTACTTCACCCTTTTACACTAATCGTTGGTATACTTACCCATTTTGAGCGCCTCCTCTAGTGCAGAGGGAGTTTCCTTTAGGAGTTTCAAGAACTGGGTACATCAATACAATTGCGTTGTGAGAATTCAAGGACAGCAACTCCTCTGCGTTCAGGCAGTGCTCCGTAGTATTTGAGGAGATCTACGTGGGTTTCCTCTGCTGAGCCGCAGAATCTGCATCTGCCATCTTCATCTAGGCCTAGGGCCTTGAGATATTTTCTAAGTTTGCAGTGTCCTGTCAGGACTCCAGGCAAGCTTTCGTTCTTTTCTGGTTAAAATATTCCTATTCTTTTCAGGTTTTCATCCATTGTTCTATTATTTCTTCATCTAAACTTTTGTGGATTGTGTTCATACTCATACCGCAAAAGGATTCCGGACCTATAAAGGGATTACCCTTGTAGGGTAATGGTAATTCTAGGCGATCGGCTTCTTTGTTTCCATCTATACCAGTGTGTCCTTATGTGTGTTCTATATTTTTTTAAAAGACCGCATTGGTTTGGTGAGATGTAAATGAAGCGAGATTGAAGATTTGTAGTTTTCGGTGGTGACTTGTACTGCGACCTTCATACATCTATTGTACTCCACCTTCTTCCTCTAATCGTTGGTATACTTACCCATTTAGAGAACCTCTTCTAGTACTGATTCCTATAGGAATGTCAGGATCTGGTTGAAATTCAAGGACTGCAACTCCTCTGCGTTCAAGCAGTGGGCCCCAAAGTACATCAAGGTACATCTTTCGCGCGGTACAGCAGTACTCCGCAGTCTTTGAACAGATGTATGGTGGTTTCCTCAAGTTTTTTCCTGCAAGTCTGCATTGTCCCGTCAGAACTCTAGTCAGAACTCTAAGCTTGTTCCTGTATTTATTTTCATTCCATTTATTATTGAAATCATTTTTGTAATTACATCATAAAAGATTGTCGATCTTCACGAGCGTCCCACCCTTCAGCATGTTTGAAGCAGCAAATAGCAAGAACGACAACTAAAAAAAGTCCTAAAATCACTGTTGCATTATAGAATTTTGTGTTGTATGGGGATGATTGCATGAGAAGTTTGGTTTTTGTGTCGAAACCCTTGGTCGACCCTTAGATAGAAAGAATTGTTAAGAGAACAGTTAAAGGATATTCTAAAACGGGAGTGTGAAACACGGTGGAGCGCAAGATTTAATGCGGTTAGCGCCGTTTTTTATGGATTGTAGATTGTAGATTTGGTGGTGACGACTTGCACTGCTACTTTTATAGATCTATTCTATCCCACCCTCTTCTTCTAAGCGTTGGTATACTTACCGATTTAGAGCGCCTCCTCAAGTCCTGATTCCTCTAGGAATGTCAGGATCTGGGGGGGGGGGGGGGATTGAAGGACTGCAACTCCTGTGCGTTCAAGCAGTGGGCTCCAAGGTACATCTGTTTCTTGCGAAGCAGTGCTACGCAGTCTTTGAGCAAATGTATGGAGGTTTCCTCTGCTGAACCACAGAATCTGCATCTGTCATCTTCCTCTAGGCTTAAGGTCTTGAGGTATTTCCTAAGTCTGTAGTGTCCCGTCAGGACTCCTGTCAGAATTCTAAGCTTGGTCATGTTTAGTTTCAGGCAAGCTTTTGTTCTTTTCTGGTTAAAGATCCCAGCATTACTTTGGATTGTCTCAACCCTGGAAGTTCCTTCCAGGTTTTCACTCATTGTTCTCTTATTTCTTCATCTTAACTTTTGTGGATGGTTTTCACACTCATGCTGCAAAGGGTTCCGGGCCTATAAAGGGATTACTGAATTCCTTGTTTGCTACGTGATCGGCTTCTTAGTTTCCGTCTATACCAGTGTGTCCTGATTCCCAGTATAGCGTTACTTTATTTTCTTTGCCGAGCTTGTTTAGCTTTTGCTACGAAGTCCCATATCAGTTTGGATCTGATGGTGTATGAACTAATGGCCATGATGGCTGCTTAGCTATCTGACAGGATAGCAAGTCGTTTTTTGCGATAGCTCATGTCGAGTTATAAAGTTATAAAAAACTGATGCTCTTCTTCCCGGTGGTGGTCTTCTTCCTGTTTAATACTTTCATACTCTTATTTTGTTCTATTATCAGGGCAATATTGTCGGTATTGTATTTCCGTATATCTTTTCTGGCGGATTTTGATATTTCTATATTGAGTTTTCTGAGCGACTGAGCGTCGGATCCACTGGTGTATTTGCTTTTTAGTTCTCTTCAAGCTTTCACTAGGCGTGTTGTATGGTTATTAACAATAAGTTTCCCATTGTCTTTGGTTTATTTTGGACAGTACGTTTCTTGTGCGCTTTTTAGAACATTTATTATCGTTGTTCAATGTTCCTATATCTGTCTGTTGTTCGCCTAGTTGTTCTATGTTCAGCATGTATGCATCTGGTTCCTCAATGGTGGTTAATTTTCTTGTTTTAGCGTTTGAAATTAGTTTTGACCTTTCTTTGCTGGTGTTTTAGCTCCAGTTTCTGAATCTATTTTTCTAAGACCTCAATAAATCAATTTTTTTAAGTTTCTTTTTATATACTAAGTGCATTAATAACTGAGACGAACTTGTCCCATAAACGTTCGTAGGTGTGAATGAAAATGAATCAATTTTAATCTACCAAAAAACCTCTCACAACAACGCAATTGTAATGATGGTTGGTCAAAAGTATTTTAAAAATGTCTTCACTATACGAAATAATAAATATTAATAATTCTGTTGGAGTTCTAGGTAATATTTCATTCCGCAGTTTTCTACATTCACAAATTTCTGCAGTCACTAATTTCTGTATAAAGTTTCTTTCCATCCACGTCGGTGTCATAGAACAGGGGTCGGCAACGCGCGGCCCGCGAGCCGCGTGCGGCTCATTGCAAGTTTTTGTGCAGCCCACCAAACAACATAATTTTTTCAGTACCTTATGACCCATCGAAAATTTCGAGAATTCTTAAACGAAATAGATTTAGAATATGAAGATGTTGTGTACTTTTCTGAAGTAATGGCTTAGTCGTGGGAGAGTTTTGAAAAGATTTTTCCGAGTTGAAAGACGACATGGAAATGATTTTGAGTTATTTACGGAAATTAAAAGTTTTCAGCTTAAAATAAAATTGTTTATTTCTCAACTTGAAAATAATAGTTATTCTCATTTTCCTACTTTGCAATCGTTTTTAACTAACAACGGCAAACAGTGTCCTTCAAATAATATTTATATTGATTCACTAAAATTATTGGACGAAAATTTTCGTTATCGCTTTCACGATTTTTATGCAACAGAAATTGATATATTAATATTTGAAAATCCTATAAGGTACTAATAAGGTACTAATACTAATAAGGTACTAATACTAAAAGCACCAGGAAATTTACAAGTAGAGTTAATTGAGTTAATTACAATCAAACAATGTGAATCTATAAAAATTATTTTGTCGAAATAATTTAATTTCTTTTTATTTAGGTCTATCAGATAATACATTTCCTAATTTAAGAAATACGAACAAACTTTTTCAAGAATGAATTTAATAAAAATATAGAACGAGATTGACCGATGAAAATTTGCAAACCTTTTCAGGATCTCAGTATCTCAAACCCGACCCGATATAAATTAATGAATTCGATATAAATGAAACCAAAAAATATTCAAGAACAAAAATCGCATTAAATTGAGTTTTATTTTCTTTTATAAAAATTGTCAATCTATTTTTGTTCTCCGATGTTGTTATAGCATGTAAATAAAATTGTTACTATTTTTTTCTTTTTTATTTGATTCCTAATAATATTTATATTCGATTAAAAAACCATTTAAGCTACATATTACATTATATATAACTATATATAAATATATAGGTTAGGTTATACCTAACCTAACCTAACCTAATAATATTTATATTCTATTAAAAAAACTATTTAAGCTACATATTACATTCGAAAACATCTGACTGTGCGGCCCGCTTAATTTTTTTTTTTTAAATGGCCCGCAGTCAGAAAAAGGTTGCCGACCCCTCTCATAGAAAAATACAAAATGAATGCAATTTGGTTGTAAATTAGAATTACCATTTTCTTCCTCAACAATTAACATTTATGTAAAAAATACCCAAATTTTAAATTTACATCTTTAAGGCGCTGAGACACTATTACAAGGCGATTTTAACGCAAAGATTGGGCAAGCAGAAGAAGACGAGCAAATACGACCACTGATAGGCCAATACGGACTGGGAGTGAGGAATGAACCTGGTCAAAAACTAGTGGAATTCTGTATAGAGAACAACCTCGCAATCACAAACAGTCTATTCCCTCACCACCCAAGACGCAGATACACTTGGACATCCCCAAATGGGCTTTATAGAAACCAAATAGATTACATCATGATAAAAAACAGATGGAAAACCAGTGTGATAAACGCAAGAACTCTGCCGGGCATGGATTGTGGAGGAGATCATAAATTGCTCATGATAGAAATAAAAATACACATCAAAACAAAGAAACAAGGGAAGAAACTTCCAAAATTAAACTACGACAACATAGAACGCTTTAGACAAAAACTGGAAGAAAACATAGACACAATGCCAGAAGAACCAAATCAGATAAACGTAGAACAAATGTGGCAAGAAATCAAGAATACAATGTTAACAACCAAGAAGCAAGTGCTACAGGAGAACACACAAGAGATTAAGAACAAACAATGGAAAATAAAAGACAAGGAAGGTAGGGTCGTTACGGAAATAGAAGACGTAGTAGAAGTATGGCGACAATACTGCAACGAACTGTATAAGGACGATCAACCAAATCAAGTAATGATCCAACTTCTTCCCATTACACAAATAGAACAAGAACCTGGAATAATGAGAGAGGAAGTGGTTCAAGCCATCCAGAAACTGAAAAATAATAAAAGCACAGGCGCAGACGATATAAACGGAGAAATGCTAAAACAACTTAGCCAGAAAGGAATCGATCTCCTACACAAAATATGCAGCAAAATATGGCAATCAGACCAATGGCCAACGGATTGGACCACATCAACATTCATCTCCCTCCACAAGAAAGGGTCAAGCCAAGAATGCAATAACTATAGAACCATAGCGCTAATCTCCCATTCCAGCAAAGTTCTACTCTGGATCATATCACAAAGTCTCAGATACTTCCTAGAATGGCAAATTCCACAGGAACAAGCGGGTATCGTAAAGAACAAAGGAGCAAGGGAACAAATCATGAATATAAGACAAATTATAGAAAAAGCAAGAGAATTTGTAAAACCTACCTACCTCTGCTTCCTCGACTACAGCAAGGCTTTTGATTGTGTGAACTGGAACCAGCTATGGAATGCTTTGCTAGATATGGGAGCTCCTCAACATCTGGTCATCTTAATGTTATAACAGAGCAATTGTCAGGATAGATAGAAGAGACTCCGAATCCTTTAGTACACAACGAGGTGTCCGCCAAGGCTGTGTGCTTTCACCTTTGTTGTTTAACGTATACGGCGAGATCGTACTGAGAAGAGTTCTGGAAGATTGGGAGGCAGGAATAGTAATAGGAGGGAAGAGAATCAACAACTTACGCTATGCGGACGACACCACTTTGATTGCAGAAGACGAACAAGAAATGAGGGAACTCATCGAGAGGGTGGAAGAAGAAAGCCTAAGATTTGGATTAAAACTGAACCGTCAAAAAACTAAATTGATGACAATTGATCGAGGAAATAACATAGAACATATACCGAACATACAAGATATAGAGAACGTCCATGAAATAGTATACCTTGGCGCGCAAATAAATAAAGACGGCAATACGTCTACCGAAATCAGAAGGCGGATAGCACTCGGCCAAAGCGCGATGTCGAACCTCAACAAAATCTGGAAAGACAAACAAGTCTCAAACAACACAAAAATAAGGCTTGTCAATGCGTTAGTTTTTCCTGTGGCTTTATATGGAGCCGAGACTTGGACTCTAAAAACAACAGACAGAGCGAGGGTGGAAGCGTTTGAAATGCGGTGCTGGAGACGACTTTTGAGAATACAGAACTTTTACAGCGCACAGAACTAACGTCTCCATTCTTGCAGAATTAAACATAAAAGAACGTCTATCAACTGTCGTCAGACGAAGAATTCTGAAATACTTCGGACACATAACGCGAAGAAGAGACGATAACCTGGAAAAACTTCTAATTCAAGGAAAAGTAGAAGGAACCCGACCCAGAGGACGCTCTCCGAAACGGTGGGTGGACCAGGTCAAAGAAATAACAGGAATTCTCTTTCAAACAAACATAAGGACAGCAACAAAGAGGGATAACTGGAGAGACATCGCTAATTCAGCGACATGACAGGACAACATGAGATCAAGACATTTCATTTATGAAATAAACGACTGGAGAGACAAGGCGCTGAAAGCGGGTATTAATTTCTTGGTGTAGACGATCTAGGACCCTTTACATAACTCTTAAAATTTCTGTTAAAGTCCAAAATCTCTTTCTAATCCTGCAGGCATATGGCAAGACGTTTTCTTCTAGTCCTTTTAGTTTCTATTCCCCATTCTTCACATTTTATCTTAACGATTCTAATTCATTAACACCTTAACATCTTCGCATAATAAATTTCGAATACTGTTTAATTCAATTTGAAGACCTTCAAGATCACAAGATTATTTTTTTGTTAAACTGTATTCCAAAATACGATTAATTAAAACTGTTTTCTAATACACTAAGTGCATCACTTCTAGTACTACTCAGAATTATTAGTTGAATTATCCGACATGTTTTCTAATAAATCAACAAGTTCTTCTAATTCATTAAACACTTACGGGGCAGTTGCGTGTGGAAGTAGAACCAAACTAAGATTTTAGGATAAATTAAAAATAAACTCAATTTATTATATAATAATTAACTTGCTACCGTTTGCCTTCGTAAGAATCTAACAGAAAATGTACTACACCAGATATTTGAAATTATTTATAAATGTGGGTCCTCCTCGTCCAATATAAGCGACTGAGCAAATGAATAGTTCCAATATGAAACTCCAATCGACACATGTTTTCCAGAAAGTGGCGCATTGCATCGTCTCTAGTTGTAAACGCAGCGCCAGCGCCGATTAAAGCTCAGATTTTTTTAGCATTGATTCTCGGAACCCCAGAATGTTTTAGTGGAACCCTTGGGTTCCATGGAACACCGGTTGAAGAACACTGTTTTAGTGCAATGCAGTTAGATTGTCTTATTTTATCCAATAAGGTTTTTTTACTTAAAAACACTTCTTTGAAATCAGATCCTTAACAAAAAATTTAATAGATATATCACCCAAAAATTTACTAAAAGATTTTTCATTTTAAAGGAGCGCCTGGTTTAGACCGTCAAAAAAATACGGAGTTATGCCAAATTTTATTGTGGAAAACGATTAGTGATATCAATGTTCTGCTTTCACACACATTAGTTACAAAACACCTTGGCTTTTATGTTTTAGACTACCTATTTCGCTGACTACCTATTTGCGCTGTCAGCAGTTAGACCGGAGTTTCCCAACGTCGAGCCCACGCCCCACAGGGGGGCAATTTGATTGTTAAGGGGGGCAATTCGAAAATGAACTCGACACGAGGTTAACCATTTTTCTCCGGGCCATTTAAATGCAATGTTAGATTTCGGTGCAAACATTGAAAGAAAAGAGAAAATTCTTAAATAATTGCGGCCAATAAATATTATAAATTCGTTTGACGAGGCCTAAATATCTCTATATCAGAACTGGTTTTTTTGACCTCGTCAAGTTAACCTCCCTTTGGCAGACTCCGCGGGAAGCCCTGGATGCTTTAAAATATCTCTAACCAACGCAGTTTTGGGTTCATACTCAAATTAAATTTGGGTTCACACCCGCTATCCACGATGAGTGGTTCCCTATTGGTATTTATACCAGCAATGCTTGAGCAACGAATCAATGAAACAAGGTCGTATTGAGGCGCATTTGAAGTGAAACATAGTGCTCATATTAATTCAGATTTGAATTACTTTCAAACTTTAAAGATAAATTTTGAAAAGAGAACGACAATAAAGTCTCTTTTTACTGTTCATACTTCAACTCATAATCGTATTCTTGAGGCTAGTTATCAAATTTCTTTATTCATCGCTAAATCTGGAAAAAATCATACTATAGGAGGGAATTTAATAAAACCGTCAATTTCTTGCATTTCTTAAAACGGTTCTTGTAAAAGATGACAAAGTTGTAAAAGCTATGCCACTCAGTAACGATACTGTTATAAAGTATATAAATAGCAGGAGAATAGACGAAATGAGTAAATATAGGTTTTTAACTTAATTAAACCTTTTCAATTTCAAATTAAACCTTTTTAAATTCAAATTAAACTTTTTTAAATTCAAATTAAACCTTTTTAAATTCAAATTAACCTTTTTTAAATTAAAATTAAACTTTTTTAAATTCAAATTAAACTTTTATTAAATTTAGTTAAATATTAATTAATTTAGAAAAAACAAATTAATTAACAAAAATTATAATGAAAACAATTATGAAAAATTATAAAAATAATGTTAATGTAACGGTTGTCCTGCCTCAGCCAATGGTAATTTCATCGACATATCTACATAATATTCATTACAATCAGCAGAAGTAACAGTGGCCACGGATACCTCAATAAAATTAACCAAATTTAGATTATTTTCTGGTTCCGCTAGCAAATTTCTTGCAGCTAATTTAACTTTCGAAAAAAACTTTTCTGTGGGATTTAACATGAGTGAATAAGCTGGAAGAAAAAATAGTCTATGGCTTGTTGCATTTATTTTATCACGAACTTCCTCAGTTTTATGGATTTTGGCGTTGTCAAGAACCAGCCAAACTTCTACTATGTTACTTTCAGCCATTTTATTAAATAAACCATCAAAACATGTAATAAAAATGTTTCAATTAACTGATGAATTAGAAATGCAATAAGTAAAACATTTCTGCCTATTACTGTTGGAACTATTACATGGCTGGAGTATTTATCTTTGATCGAGCTTTATTTCGCCGGAGATGGTAATTGAAACCGTATTCATCAATGAAAATTATATTCTCCCGTGTTTGTGGAGCATTTTGTGAAAATATAATTGCATAATTTTTGCATTGGTCAATTGTTGACGTATAGTTTAAACGGTCCAGACTAATTGCAAAAGTTTTCAATGTTATTTTTAAAGCTATTAATGCATTAAATACAGATGTTGTGGTCAAGTTGACGTTTTTATTTTCAAATATCTTCAATTTCATATTTTTGTATTTTCGTGTTTCAAGTAATGATGGATTTTCTTCAATAATTTTCTCTACATAATTTAAAATCTCATCAGATAATTTACTATTCCTTTTCCACCACAATTTCTTCTAAGCATCTCATATCCATCCTTCTTATAACGTCTAATTATAGATTTCGCGTTGTTTTTTATTAATACCTGCTGTTTCTGCTGATTCTGCAATAGTTTTACCTTCTTCATAACATTTTTTAAAATAACCTTGTCTAAACTTGTTTAAAAATAATTTCCTCTACGTTTTCTTTCACGACTTACAGGTAATTCATCTACAAAATCTGCAAAATGTTTATTCAAAAGTTAAATTAGCTGCAAGAAATTTGCTGGCGGTACTCGAAAATAATCTAAATTTGTTTAATATTATTGAGGAATCCGTGGCTACTGTTACTTCTGCTGATTGTAATAAATATTATGTAGATATGTCGATGAAATTACCATTGGCAAGACAACCGATACATTAACATTATTTTTTTAATTATTTTCTTTATAATTTGTGATAATTAATTTGTTGTTTCTATATTAATTAATATTTAACTAAATTTAATAAAGAATAATGAAAGATAAAGTTTAGAAGATAAAGTTAAAGAAAATAAAAAATAAAGTTTAATTTGAATTTAAAAAAGTTTAATTTTAATTTAAAAAGGTTTAATTTGAATTTAAAAAGGTTTAATTTGAAATTGAAAAGGTTTAATTTGAAGTTAAAAACCTATATATAGAAAAAAAACCTTGAAAACCCGAAAACAAGAAAATTCTCAGTGAAAATGGATGAATCATCTTTGAGAGACAGAGAGGAGTATTGATAACTTACGTAAAATATATTGATAATGGACATTTTGCTGAAGAAATGTTGTTCTGTAAAAGATTAGAAAGCACCACTACCTCCAAGATGTCAATAATGGATGTCAATGATACTTAGATGTCAATAATATATTAATGAAAAATTCTAATATAATAGGCAAGAAAAATGGCTGCTTAAAATTGATGAAAGGTGAGAAACCAACTGATTCTTGTGCATTGTGTTATTCAAAGGGAACATTTGGTAGCTAAAAACATCTCGCCTGTTCTAAATGTAGTACTACATCCAGTAATAAAGTGTGCCAAATGTGAGCGTGTCAAAAAAAGCGTCTCTTCAAGGTATTTTGTGAAGAACAAAACGCAGACCATGTGAGACCTTTACTTCACACTGATGTAAGATGGCTCTAAAAGGGAACTGCTTGAAAAAATGTATGGAACTGTTTCAATTAAAACAGTTGTCGATGCAAAAGCATCCCACATAAGATATTTGCTTTCATTACCCTTATTTAGTTGTCAAAAATATATTAACAAAAACGTTGAAAAGTTTCATTGGCTCCAAAAATGTGAAGTAAATGATACTTGTTATTGTCGATTATCTGAAAATACTTTTGGGTGATTTAAAAGAAATATTTTCTGATTTAAAACAAATTGATTTTCCAACATGGATGATGCAGCCAATGTTAATGGATTTGTCTGATATATCAAATATGCAATATCAAGAAGAACTTATTGAAATGCAAAATGATGAGTCAGTTACTACCTTCATTTAATATAAAAGGAGCGACGGCATGGCATTGTGAGAAAACAGAAATCAAATACCCAAATTCAACCAAATATGTACGAAAACTATTGCTATCGTTTCCATCTTCATATTTAGCTGAATGTGGATTTAGTGCTGTAAATGATTTACTGGTAAAAAAAAGAAATCGTCTGGATATTACCAATTGGAACTGAAGCTAAACAAATTAGAACCTAAAATAAAATCTCTGTGCAGCAAGCATCAAGCGCAAGGATCTCACTAACTCAAAGTAATAAATTACTAAATTATTACTGAAATTATTTCGAATTTGAATTTCAGTTTTTCATTATCTGTTTTGAAAATTTACTTACGGTGTTTCATTAACAATTTCCTAGTGATTTCTTCCTAAAACTTATCATGTAAGTTTCTTAAGTGAACAATTAAATTTTTTAATATTAAAAATTATATATATATATATATATATATATATATATATATATATATATATATATATATATATATATATATGTTACATGGGGGGGGCGTAAGAATCTTAGAAAGGCTTAGGTGGGGCATGGCACAAAAAAGGTTGGGAAACACTGAGTTAGACCAAATCATTGAAAAACACGTCTGCCGTCGATGCAGATATGTTGACCACTTCACATTGTTTTGCTATATAAAAATTCAAGGATAACGTTGAAAGCATAAATAAACTATCTGTGTATACAGTACATTGATATCACTAACCATTTTGTCACAAAAAAATCGTGAAAACTTGGTATTCTTTGGCGCTCTAAACCAGCATTATCATCAATTGGCGCAAACATGCATAGCTTTTTTTTCAAATTAACCGTAAACAACTAATCCAAAAACAAACAAAAATACAAGTGCAAACATGATGTGTACTGATGTCAACTAAATTCGTACAAATAAACTTTACACCCTTAAATTGTAATTTTAATTTACGCGTCTTTGTTAATTAATATTATAGCATATTACCAAACATCATAAAATTAAAATCTAAAAAAATTATATGTAGTAACCTGTAGGTAAGGATGCCATACTGGTAAAACTATTAAATCTGAGCCGCGATGGTTACTTCTGAAATGAACTTTAGCTTCAGCAGCTTTAGGCAAGTCTAGTCGCTTAAAACAAATCTAGCATTTGTTTGATAGCATGCGGTAACATGTTGAAACGGGATGACCCGTGTCGTGTGTACACATGTATGCGCTCGCCGAGATCTGCAATGATTTTACGCAAACCTTGTGAACGTGTTAATTCTTAATTATTAAATATAGCGCATATTTCAGATATGACTTGATAACTGAATATTACTCTCTACCATTAACTGATTGCTATATTGCTGGTGCACCAAATGTTAAAAATATCGAAAGAACGCAATACGCTACTTCTTCAGCTCTTTCAGTTTTCAAAGGTCGTAGCTGGAGAAACTTGTTTAAATGATCTTGATACACCATTATGAACTTATATTCGCCATGTCTGTTTGACTGCAGATCTATCAGATCAACTTGACATCTTGAGTTTAATTCAGAACTGACCATTGGTTTCATAACAATACCTTTCTTAGTTGTACTGTGTTTTATTTGACACTGTTTGCATAAAATAAAATACAACATTAGGGGAATTATGCTTAAGATGACATACTTTTTGTTTGGAGACCAATATTTGATTATTCAAAGGCAATAGAAATAAATCTAAGGGTACACATTAAAAGCGTTTATTTACGAAGCACACAAAATTATCTTGACGCTAAAAAAAAATTACATAATTGAAATTAAATAACAAAAA
Source organism: Phosphuga atrata (assembly GCA_944588485.1). NCBI lineage: Eukaryota > Metazoa > Arthropoda > Insecta > Coleoptera > Silphidae > Phosphuga > Phosphuga atrata. The sequence goes on from OX155899.1 coordinate 34,900,218, forward strand.
CATAAAAAATGTCCAAGTGAGTAGTTGACACACGTCAGTCTAAGTTGACAGACCTATAATTATCGGTGCACAATTCACATTTGAATAGCTTAGTCCTTGCTGCAACGCCAGCACATAGAGTGTGGCACCATCGCTTACATATCTGGCAACATACCCATTGCTCTCCTGGCTTCGATTTACTATATAATTCGTTGAAATAAAGGCACACATCATCGAAGTCATCCCGAAGGATAGTACGCTTCACTTGCTTTCGAGTTATAATACTCTGGCGATTTTCCTCTTCTATTTCATTCTGGACTTGTGCTTTAACTTCGCCCATAAAAGGAGTGTCTGTCAGAACCTGTGAGCCAGTGATTTTCCTCTTTCTGTTTATTGTATACCCCGTAGACACTGATTTCGGAAATGGTAAAATATCATTTAGTATCTCCTGGGTTGTGGACGATTGAGCAATGATTTGGCAATCACGCTGAACTGGAGCTACTGGAATAGAGTCCGTGGTGCTCTTTAAGAATGAAGATCCACTATTGACTTGGCTAACATACAGAACTGGATCTGTTGCAGGATCCATAATATGCTGGGCTGATCTCGACGAAGAAGGTCTAAAGACATTATCAAGATTTTGCTGGAATGGATCTGCTGGTGCAAGATCATCTAGAAAAAGTTGTGTGTAACCAGTTGTTGATCCAGGAAATTCTTCAACATTTTCTTCCTCGGATTCTCCTTCATACGTCTCAATAATATTTTCGGTGACTTCGCTGAGCAAAAATAAGTGATCCGGAAAAACATGTGCGTTCAACGGGTAAATTCGAGTTTTTTCAAAGCCACTAGTTTTATTTCCGACCGAGGCAGCACTTCGATACGCTTTTCCATAAATACCGGCGACTTGGTTACAAGTCCCTACAGTTCTACCAAGGTGCGTTTTTAGCCAGGTGCTCATTTCTCGGTTGTAATATGCATTTAGTGGTCCAAAAAATAAGAAGTCAAGTGGCTGAATTCGATGGGTGGCAGACAGAGTACTACAGGTACTAGTCACAGGCAGACTAATGTGGCCATCGAGGATCAAAATAAATTTGCTTTTTAGGTTAGGTTAGGTTTGGGTTAGGACAAGCCAGTGTTACTGAGGCAGTGGAAGTGTTTCATCCATTTGACAAATAAGTCACCAACCATGTAACCACTTTCTCAACATAACTGTAAGGTTCCTGGAGGTGCTGCATCAAAATATTAAAGTTTTTAGTTTTTTATTGGGATAATCATTGCAGGTGGAATGAAGTTCCCAGCAGCATTGGTACAGACAGCGATAGAAACATGCTGGCCTCGTTCGGCACTTGTCAATGCACCGACTTGTTTTTTCCCCTTCTGTGCAAATATTTTTGGTGGCTTTTTGGCGGTGCTGAGACCAGATTCGTCCATGTTATAAATAATGGAATATCATTATCGGTCACTAACCTTTTCTAAGAGCTCAAAGAACTTCATCACTTGGGGCTTATTAAAAGTTCTTGCCCTTGCTGCAGAAGTGGCTTTAGGAGTCCTCAACGCGATGGAGGGGTTGCGCTAAATAATCCCTTTTAACCAATCCCAACCTGCCATTTGTGTATCTTCGTCGAATCTATTACACAGTCCTGCCTTTTTTGCAAATTCATATGCTAATTTTCTGATCAGTGATAAGTGGTGCTAAACCCAAAGAATCTGTGTTCAAAATGAAGTATATGGCTCCACTAACTGCTGTTCTATGGCAGATTCAAAGGTGGGCTTGAAACGACCAAGATTTACAGGAACATTCACGAAGTGACGACGAACGTTGAATATTTTCGAGGCCTTAAGCCACCCCATTTTGTTTTCTTTGACACTTTCAATGGCTTTCGCCATATCTTCCTATGACCACGAACGGTGCAGACTTTCTTTGATAATTGCCGGACATTCTCAAAGTCAATAGAACAAGATTTTAAAGCATTCTTACACGTCGAGAAGTTCAGGGTAAGTTGACATTCTATGTCAATTTAAGCCGACGGTTGCTATCTCAACTTGCCCTACGAGGTAAACAATATTTGCCGCCTTTTGCGACTTAAAGCTTTGAGGTTACTTAAATTATTCATCGATATTCAAAGCCCATATTAATCGCAGTTCATAACAAAGTAGTCAATACAACAAAAAACGTACCTGATACAAATTTATGGGCAGAAACACTTTCAGTGCAAAAATAGTTTTGGGTGACGAAATGAAAACATTGCACACCACATCCAAACGTAAACGAGCGGTCACTAAAGTTTTGAGTGGTGGCGCTGTATGTGAGCCAGAGGCGTATTTAACGTAGGTGCAATCGGTGCGTTGCAACGACGGACCCCAATGCGGCGGGCCCCTATGACAATACTTTACAATACCTACACGTGTACAATACACTTGGTATACAATAGACAGGGTCAGAAAATGATTGTTTGCCTGTTTTTCTCACACCTACACCATCGTTGAATTCTACACCTAGCGCTTAGTTCGAGTCTTTAGAATCTTTAGATAAGTTTACAACAAAAACAGAAAACAATGAAATTAATGAGGCAGGAACCAATAATACGGAGGAAGCCGAGTAGGAAACTTTTAAAACAAAATTTCTCTCGGAAAATGAAGATGATGAAGTATTTTCAAGAAAGGAAAAACAACACACACTTAAAGATCTGTCCAACACAAGGTGATCTGCAAGAGCAAAGGTGCTTTATTACAGCAACAAGTGCTTTATTACAGAAATTTAAATCAATTCTTTTTCAGTCAATCAGTTTTCTAGAAACAATTGAAGAGATAATTATCTGCCTTAAGGCACGACCACGATAAAGTGGCTACGGCCTCAGGACTTAAATAATTTCACATTTGATGATTTTAATTTTCAACTATCGATGTTACATATTGCAGAAAATATTGCAGAAAAAAAGACTGATTGATTTATTTCAAGTCGTTTCGTGTATCAAAAACTCTAAAAATAAACTTGCACCACTAAGAACTGACGCTTATTTCAACCAAATTTTGGAACTTTCCAAGTCGAAATGGCTTCAATGTGATATGGACGAAAAACACAAGCATCTAAAAAGAAAAAGAAATCGAAGTTAAAAAATGTCACGATGAAGGCACCAGAGACGATCCTGTTATAGATCTTGTAATCGATTTTAAAACTAATGTAATAGATGCAATGGTAAACGAAATGTTTGACAGTATTGAGGGTCTGGGAGATGTTACAGAATTTGGACATATATTTTTCACGTGATAACCCTTGTTGTGATAGAGCTGTACTGGGTTATCTAGAATATTTAGTTGAACAGAAAATGTATGATATTTTCCCCAATCTTGAATTAGTTTTTCGATTGTTTGTAACGCTGCCCATATGTATAGCATGTGCTAAGAGATCTATTAGTGTATTGCGTAGACTAAAAACACACCTAAGGAGCACAATGACTCAAGTTAGAACTTCTAATTTGGCATTACTTTCAATAGATACTCTCAATAATCAAAATTTAAAGAAAATTATAAAAAATAGCTTTACTGGATAGGTCACTCCACTACGGAGCCAGACGCAAAGATGAGAGACATCTATAGAAGAACCATCTTTATGGGTGCATTTGAACGTTTGAATGCAAGTGTTTCCGTAAGGAGGCAAGGTAATGAGCAACTGAACATTAAAGTGTTTGGCTAGTTTCAAGCTGTATCACAAATGAGTTCTCACCCCGATAAAATAAATGCCTTTTGTTCAATTTGTTACTTCACAATGCGTGGCCATACAACGCTTTATAAAGCCATCTGATTTTGGAGTTACAGAATGTGTGCCAAAAAAATGTCCAACAGAACTCTTGGTGATGGTTCTTCTATGTATGTTTCTCTTCTCTGAGAGCGGGCCCCGCCAAAAACTTGCACCGAGCCGCTGAATGGCTTAAAAACGCACCTGATGTGAGCGCACATATAAACTCCTTCTACGTACTTCTGGCACGACTAGTTTAACATATGTAAGCCTGTGTCATCTTTCCTGAGTATGTCATCTTAAGCACCTCTACAGCTTCATATGTAATATTTTTGTATTTAACTTGCTACTCTTTTAGCATACGTTCTGGTGTGAGTTTCATATAGTACAACATACTGAACAATTCTTCATTGGTAACATCATTACATTTTTAAAACGTCATTTTTTTTAAACAATAATTTTTAAAACGTCAAAACATTTTAATCGTCTGTAATCCAAAGGTGTGTTGCACTTAGTTTTAGCAGAACCACTTCAGAAAGTATTTTAGAAAACTTTTCTTGAGGGCTATTATGAAGAATATGGGAATGGTGGAGTTACCTTCACTAGCTGTTGCTAATCGTCTTCCAAACTGTATTTCTAAACGTGGAAAGTAAAAATGAATCTTCTACGTCGGCTGGTTCAAGAAATATACGGGCTTTTGTAATCCAAAAAACTGACATTTTTTAATACAACAACAAATATAACTGCAACTTCTGTCCGGTTATTTGACAGAAAATATGTTTATACAACAGATACGCTGTTGCCAAGTTCAATTCTTTTGCAGAGATTATACTTTTTTTCTGTGTCGCTACAATTTAAGTATTATATGTATTAAATATATTTAATTTTATTTTAATTCTTGCGCAGGGGTCATGTTAATCTTCTATGTATTCTTCTTATTCTTATGCATATTCACTAATGAATGTTTGCGACCACGATAATGACTTGAATGTCGTCATCATGTGGTTCTCTTGGGAAGTATAATGGAGGTGATTTCCCGTTATCTTCCTCCATGGGTATGAAATTACCATGGGTATAAATTAGATTAGGTTGTCCGAGAGAGAATAGATCAAGACCGCATATAGCACGGCAGCGCAAACTCTCGATCACATGCGCGCGCAGCGCGCATGTGGTTTGATCGAGAGTTCGCGCTGCCGCACGCATGTGGTTTAAACTTTAACTTCGTAGATCCTTTAACTTCGTAGTGGTTTGATCGAGAGTTCGCGCTGCCGCACGACAAAGTTGCAACGACCGGTGGTTTCACCTTGGTTAGATTAGGTTGTCCGCCGCGAAGCGGGAAGATAAATCAAGACAACATACGCGCGGCAGCGCGAACTCTCGATCACATGCGCGCGCAGCGCGCATGTGGTTTGATCGAGAGTTCGCGCTGCCGCACGCATGTGGTTTAAACTTTAACTTCGTAGATCCTTTAACTTCGTAGTGGTTTGATCGAGAGTTCGCGCTGCCGCACGACAAAGTTGCAACGACCGGTGGTTTCACCTTGGTTAGATTAGGTTGTCCGCCGCGAAGCGGGAAGATAAATCAAGACAACATACGCGCGGCAGCGCGAACTCTCGATCACATGCGCGCGCAGCGCGCATGTGGTTTGATCGAGAGTTCGCGCTGCCGCACGACAAAGTTGCAACGACCGGTGGTTTCACCTTGGTTAGATTAGGTTGTCCGCCGCGAAGCGGGAAGATAAATCAAGACAACATACGCGCGGCAGCGCGAACTCTCGATCACATGCGCGCGCAGCGCGCATGTGGTTTGATCGAGAGTTCGCGCTGCCGCACGACAAAGTTGCAACGACCGGTGGTTTCACCTTGGTTAGATTAGGTTGTCCGCCGCGAAGCGGGAAGATAAATCAAGACAACATACGCGCGGCAGCGCGAACTCTCGATCACATGCGCGCGCAGCGCGCATGTGGTTTGATCGAGAGTTCGCGCTGCCGCACGCATGTGGTTTAAACTTTAACTTCGTAGATCCAAACTTTTATGGTACTCTCGGTCCAATGTAGAACAAAGTGGCAACGACCGGTGGTTTTACCTTGGTTAGATTAGGTTGTCCGCCGCGAAGCGGGAAGATAAATCAAGACAATATACGCGCGGCAGCGCGAACTCTCGGTCCAATGTGGTCTGTGTCTCCTTCGGTACCTATTTTTTTAATAATACCGTCAAGGGCCATAAATTTAAACGCACTGCTGCGCCTATATGGTCTAAAATAAGATAAAGTTGCAAGAAGTATTGAGTTAACCTGAGTTAAACCAATTAGAATGAAATTAGAATTAAAAATTAAATTTATATTTCAATGTTGTTGTAAGTGCATGTGAAGAAATTGTATATTGAATGTTTACCAGAACAAGGTAAAATAAAAAGATAAAATTGGCAACGTCGGTTGGGCTTCTCCTGCACTTTTTGTTTGACAAGTAATTAGAGAGGTTAGGTAGTGAAGGAAAATATTAACTGTTGCGTCAAAAAAATGTCATTTTTTTCATAAAAACCCGTATATTTTTTTAATAAATCGACGTAGAAGCTTCGTTTTGGCTCTCTAAGTTTGCAAATACACTACGGAGGACGATTAGTAACAGTTATTCAAGGTAAAAATCCGCCAACTCCAAAAAAAATGGCCATTCCCATATTCTTCACAAATTCCTTCTTGAGAAAGGGTTGTCTTCTCGTTTACCCGCAATTAATACATTTAACTTTTCAAGAAGAAGATCACGATTTACTGCAGTATCCATTCTGTATAAATTAGGGCATCGGAAAAAAATATGAAAACGTTGCTCGCAACATCAAAACTTACATAAGACTGATAAAGCTGATTGACTTCCAGCAGAACAAAGGATATGGCCTGAGAGAGCTAGTTGCCTCTTTGTGGGCTCTTTCCTTTTGGACCTCCACCAGAGCGTATCTGTGATTGTCGATATACATCGGTGACAGTCCAAATGTACAACATGTAATGAAATATTCGATCTTTCACCGACGTATTTGGTATGTGTTGGCATTCATCGGTGAAAGTCGACATTCTCCAATTTCGGTCTTTCACGGTAACATATATAAGAACGTGCTACCTGCATGTTAAGTTGGAAGAGGATTGGGTTACGGGAGAAATACCGGTCAGGAGGGGCGTCCGACAAGGCGATACCATTTCAAGCAAACTTTTTACCCTAGCATTGGAGAACGCATTTAAAAATCTTTCTTTGGGACGAAACCTTTCGTTTTGTTACGCTACGCGGGAAAAATTGGATGAAAGTAGCCCAGGAAAGTTCGGTATGGAAAAGTTTGGAAGATGTTCACGAGTGTACAAAAACAGGCTAAAAGAAAGAAAGAAGAAACAAATCATACTTCAAGTGACAAATCAAAACCTGAATCATAAACTGTTATTATTTGACTTTTATAATTTCATGTAATTTAAAAATATGTCCCCCGGTTGGACAAAAAAAATGGTAAGCCTACTTAACTAACTTTAATGTGAAACACTATACACCGAAATAAATTTCAATAAACATATTAAATCATATTAAATTGTCTTTCAAACGATATTTTTTTATTTCATCTCTTAAATAGTTTATAAAAAAAATAGTTACAATCAAAAGTTAACAGTGGGCCGATTACTATGCATGCTAGTTTTCATACAATCATTGAATTAGTCCATAGGGCATATTTTCATACATTTCTCAAAAAACTTCATGTTGGTGTAACTCGAAATCTATAAGTTAAGGGTTTTTTTTTATTTTCTAATTCAAACCTAGGAACGTTCAAAGATAAATGATTCACTTTTTATTTGCTGTCTAGTTTATTAACGATAAAATTAAAAATGATATTGTCAAATCACAGATATTTATTTACATTTAAATTACACAAAATTCTTGTTTAGAAATCTAATTTTCAGTCTAATCTTCTCTTATTTCGTTGATTAGAAAGCAATTCCGTTTTTTTTTCTACGCGAAAGTTGTAATTTTTATCATGTTGGTATCGCATGAAATTGAATGTTTAAAAATTAAACAAACAAGTAAATGCAATAGGAAAATTTGGCAAACAAAAAAAAACTTCAACTGCCATCTGTCAGTCAAAATTTGAAATCTCCAACCGCCAAAATTAAAGTTACAATGGATTTAAAATCAATACCAGAAATGGAAGGAACAAAAATGGAATCAAAGAAGAAAATAGATGAAAGCAAAGTATCCTTAATAAATAATCCCTATCGACTTAACGATCTTCTTAAATTAATATTTCTTGAGTAGAATTTTCTCTGAACTAAAACCAAAAACTAGTATATATGTTTTGATTAATTGATATGTTTTAAAATCGTTTACTGTGAGTGCGCTGAATTAAAAAAATGCATGTTTATATTCGATGTGCAAGCATTAAATAATAGTGTGTGATGTATAGATGGTCTTAAAGTGTCCCTAAAGGAGTAGGTGGGTGCGCAATCAATACCGCACGCGGGATTATATCAGCAAGGGCTTGCGCGACTCATAGTGTTGTACTATGATAGCGTTGTTTGCGGGCTGTCGTGTGCGAGCGTTGTGTGTGAGCGCGTGTTGACTTCCTCATCATCACTATTACCTTTTCGAGTTTAATTTCTGCAACAAACCAAATAAAAATGCAACTGCGGTGATAGTACCTTGACTGTTTTCTTGAAAGAAGATGCCGGACATAGCAAGCACCATGGAGGGCCGGCTGGAAGATGAGAAAAAGATCCATCACAGGAAGGATTTGGACCTATTGAATTGGAAGGATATGCCCAAACATTTGCAGTTTAATCCGTATATTTTTACTGGATATCGCCCGCTACTCACTTTTTGGGGATCCATCAACAGCCTGTTCTACCTCCACAATGAAACTATTAACATCCTCACTCATGGTAAATAAAATAATATTTATTTTTATATAATCAATAATCGTAAGAATATTATTTAAGAAAAAAAAATAGTTTTGAAAGTTATTTGATGTATTTTTTCTCATGTTAGTCAATCAATTATTTTTACAAAGTTTAGACGGTCGGGAGCTATTCTTGTCGCTATTTACTTGTTGTAGTGTAAATATTTAATTATCTTGCAATTTATGGCCTTTTTAGTTTTACGGCTTCTTGCGCTATTATCGACTATTCTTTTTATATCTAATTTGCTTTGTCAATGCAGTAGGTAAACGTATATAATAACTTTTAATAGCCAAAAACTTATTTTGTATGAAAAACTTTATATTTACAATAAATTATTTCATTTATTAATTCAGAAATTCATTTAAACAAATAAATTTCAAGTTTCTAAAATTAGAAAAAGGATCAACAAAAATATAATTTAAAATAATGTATTTTGTTGCTTATATTTCGAATATTTATATTGAATTTGTTAAAAAAGATATATTTTAATTTAGAAACTGTTCCAAATTTATTTTCATCAATATATGCTGCAATGTTTGTTTACCGAATAAAGTATGAATAAATATCTAACTCTTTATAAACAATTTACAAATATACTTTGTCTATATAGTATCTTGACGTAAAAAATATTTGAAAACAAATATTAAAACTCTCTTTTCGAAACTTAAATAATAAATAATGTATTACACTTCTTAGTTTGATACATTGATATCCAAAGTTTTACTAAAATAAATATTTCTTGTTTTTTCTCGAAACATGTGATTTATTACAAGTAATAAGCAAATCTGTTGAATATTAAATACAATTAATTAGCAAATAGGAAAAAATAAAACAATATGATTGCGGAAAAACACACATTTTTGCCATTTTTAAAGCAACAGAATCTATTCAAAACACATTTTTAACTTATGAGAGAGTTCTTCCAAGCGCAAGGCAAGAGAAACTGAATCCAGTGCAATCAATCAACGGTTGTTTGATTGGTTTCGTTTAGCTAGGGCAAAAAATATTCCAATTTCAGGACCACTTGTTAAGGCGCATTCTAAAACTTGAATAAATTATACTTTAATAAATAAACTTGAAAATTTTAATATTTAAGAATTTCAAGTATCCAACGGTTGGCTTGATAGTTTTAAGAAAAAGTATGACATTAAATTTGATACAGTTTGTGGTGAACCCGCGGATGCCTGTCAGCAGATAGTTGAGGATTGGACAAAAGTAATCGTAATTGAAATTGAAGGATATAAGCCTAAGGACATAGCTGTAACGTCTGGTAGATACTATCCTGTATTTTCTTGAACATGTTCTTTATTGTTTTTATGTGCGCTTCGACCATACCATTCGATTTTGGGTATCTAGGGCTTGACGTTTTCCACTCAAAATCCATGAAGCTGCAAAATTCCTTGCTTGAATCTTTAGAGAATCAGAAAACAGTGTCATGTCATCTGCAAAGGCCAGGCAATCTACAACCAGTCCATCGTTCTTACGTCCCAGGTAGATACCACTCTGAGCACCAAGATTGTTCAGTTCCTTGCGCCATTCTCTCATAACCTTTTCAAGGACACAGTTGAAGCGAGGTGGGGAAAGTCCATCTCCTTGTCTCACTCTCGTGAAATCTCGCCTCTAAATTTAACCTTGGAATGGGTGTTGGTTAAAGTTTCTAGGATGAGTCTGCGGGTTTTGTTGTCTAGTGCTAGTTCCTGGAGTACTTTGTTATGCGTTTGTCTATCAATGGAATCGTAGGCCTTCCTAAAATCAACATAGGTGAAGACCACCTTGCGGTTTCTCATCTTGGAGTATGCAAGTACAGTTTTAAGATTGAGGATCTGTTCAACACTGGATCGGGTCTTCCTGAAGCCCCCCTGGTATTCTCCCAGTTGACTATCCAACTGATTTTCTGCCCTTGGTTGTAACGCCTTCGAGAGAATCTTGTATGTTACCGGGACGAGAGAAATTCCACGGTAGTTGTTTAGGTCAAGAAAATCTCCCTTTTAGTGAAGCGGATGGATCAGAGCAGATTTCCAATCGGGTGATAATTTCTCTGTCTCCCAGATGTCGGTGATGATCTCGGTTAGCTTGCGCACGGCATTGTTTCAAGCACCTTTCAACAGTTCAGCAATGATAGAGTCTTCTCAAGCTGCCTTATTATTCTTAAGAAGTTGAATAATCTGGCCAACTTCTTCCAATGAAGGGGGAAGCGAGTCCGGGTTTGGTGTGGTTTGTTTATAGTCGAAGTCTTCGCTGGGTGGGTCAAGTTGAGTAGATTTTTAAAGTACTGAGCCAAAAGATGGCAGTTGTCCTTGTCGTTATAAGCCAGTTTGCCTTGTGAGTCTCTGAAGTGGAGGCTTGGCGGAGAGTATTTTCTGAGTGCCTGCTTAAAGGTTCCAAAGAAATCTCTGGAATTATTCTTAGCAAGGCTCTCTTCGATTTGGGTTAGTTGGTTTTGTGTGAAGGTTCGTTTGGTTCCTCGAATTTTCTTGGCTGTAACCTTTCTTTGTTCCAAAAATGTATGCCAATTTTCCTTGGTTTTTTAGAATTCCACTTCACCCAGGCTATCTGTCTTTGGGCTATTGCATTGTCACAGTATTCAGTCCACCACGGCTGCTTGCTACAATACTACTATATTTTATTGTATACATACATATACTTGTCTATAAATATACAAAAATGTATTTATTATTAATTATTGGTAACATTTTTAAAAATCAAAAATTTGAACATTTTTATTAAGAAAAATATGATTTTCTTTCACGGTCATATTTTTGATCCGAGTGAATAACTTGCAATACATTCGGATCATCGGAAATTTTTGAAATGAATTGGTCAAATTTATAATAAATACATAAATTTATAATTATTGTTTACAATTAATATAGATTTTAAAGTTTAATGTTCAACTGCGATTTGTCAGTTGTCCATATTTTATTGCTACTAGAAAAAAATACTTTCTGTTGCTGCATTTGCTCCTGGAAGGGAGAGCGTGTATTCTACAATTTTCAAAATATTTTGATAAGGAATATTAACTATACTGTTTTAAATTGGAATATAATATAGGAATATTATTCTGCTTCCTCATTTGCAGACAACCAACATTTAATTTTTTCATCAATAATGTATCTTTTTACCAAAAACACCTCACAAAAAGATCATTTTCGCAAATATTATTTTTCGGAAAATGGTTACTTCACTCAGACGCAAAAATGTCATTGGGTCATTTTTTAATTTGGTTTTGTTTTTGTACTTCGAATAAAACTTTTGAGAGACTGAGACCATCAGGAGGTAGAAAAACCAACATATGGTACTTATCAGTTTATTTAATAAACATTAATAAGCGAAAACGATAATGTACGTATACACGAAAGAAAATACATTTCTGCAAAATAAACTTAACAGAGATTAATAATTAAAATTTCAGTTGAATAAGATTTCAATACTTCGTATTGCCTGGAGCCCTAACTATTGCCTGCATACGGCGACCCATGCCAGTAATGAGCCCACGAATTTCATTTGGTGGAATATTCTGCCATTCTTCCTGAAGTGCCACACAAAGCTCGTTTATTGTTGTTGGTGCAACTGCACGTCCTCTAACACGCCTGCCCAGCATGTCCCAAACATATCTATAAGATTTCCATCTGAGGTCCATGCAGTCCAGTTGAATTTTCTTATTCCAACTGCATCCAAATATTCTGTGACGCACCTCGCAGATTTCGGTTTCGCGTTATTCTGTATCAGAATGATGACATCGCCGATAAATAGATCAAATGCGACTACGTAATTTTCCAAAACCTCCTCAATACACCACAGTGTAGTAAGCGATCCTCCAGCAATGACAACCAATTCGGTGCTGGCATCCATTAATATTCCTGCCGATACCATCAAAGTACCTCCACCATGGCTAAGCCGGCGCTTAAAGGTGCACTCCGCAAATCGTTCTCCCGTTCGTCACCATAGTCGTTCTCTTCCATCTGGCGAATGTAGGCAGAATCTAGACTCGTCAGTAAACAGTAGGTACAGTCCTCTATTCTGCCAATGTCCAATTTAAATGTTCGCTAGAAAAGCTGGTGGTCTACAGGATTTCATCATCACCCCAGCTTCTAACAACCTTCGACGATCTGTCCACACACTCACAACCATACCACGAACTTCATGGAGTTGGTTTCTGGTCTCCCCTGAAGTCACATGAAGATTCCGTAGAGTAGTACGAACGCTGTCGATAGCTGTCGTTTTTCATTTCCTGCAAGATCTCGGCCTCCAAGTATTTCTGCCTGTCTCCATAAATAGTTCAATTGCTCTTTGGACGACAGAAATACTGACATGATGGAATATGGACACATACCGCTGGCTTCTTCTATGTGCCACAAGAGCAACAGCTTTTGCACCATCTGCAGCAGTTAGAACCGTAATCAACACACCAAACTGACCAGAGAATGACAATTAATCGAAAACCAACAAGTTAACCCATTAACCGCCTTGATCCTCTATGCATAATGTCGAATGAACAATAGGCAGTGAAGAATGCATACCTAAATTTTATTTTCGCTTATTAATGTTCACAAAATAAACTGATAAGGACCATACGTTGTTGTTTTCTTCATCCTGATAGTCTCTTTAATTGTAAAACACTAAAAGTTATATATTCGAAGTACTAAAACAACTTCAAAATTAAAAAAATGACCCAAATTACCCGTTTTTTGCATCTGGGTGTAATATATTCAAAAGATTTTTTTACATATTCCCATAAAATCTCCATTTCTTATATCACCTAACCAAAATTTCAGAACAAGGTACCATTAAACGACCGGATTTTCTGAAAGAAGTCAGAAATTTTTATAATAACTGCTTGGAATATCTTGAAGAATGGATGGTTCAATTCGAGGATATTAAAAATTTTCATTGGCATTGACATTAAAAATGGAGATGAATGGGAATATGTTTAAAAATCTTATATTATACTCCTATAGTACATTTAAAATAAGAAATGCAGATATTTTCTAAAAATCGGGACATTTTTAAAAATCTGCGGGACACAGGACTGTCCTCCAAAAAGCGGGACTGTCCCTTTAAAATCGGGACCTGTAGTCACTTTAATCAAAATGCGATCCGTTGTCTGAATATATTCCATGGAGTATATTCAGACATATTGAGGTACTCCAAATCGTGCAAAGACTGACTTCTAACTTCGAAACTTCTGGGTACCTACTAAAGTAATCTACAGTCAATAACCACTCAGAGTCTCTAAAGTGAAACAAGTCCAGCCCCGACCACTTGCCACGGCGCGTTTAGGACTTCTCTTAAAAGAAGTGGCTCATTCACATTTTGGTATTTTGCACACTCTACCCGGTTTTGAACCAAATCTTCTATTTACTTATTCACTTGTGGCCAGTAAAGAACTTCTCTTGCTCTAATCTTACACTTTTGCATTCCCAAGTGAGCATAATGTATTTTTGATGCCATTTCCTTCCCGAGACTTTGTGGGACAATCAGTCGTACCCCTTTGAAATTCAATTTTTCCACGATATTCAACTCATCCGCAACAGCGAAATATGGTTTTATATTTGGAACTTGCGACCTCTTTCCTGGCCAACCTTCTTGTATGAATTTTTTGAACATTTGCATTTTCTCGTCCACATTCGTCTGCGATTTAAATTGTTCTTTCTTTTCGAGCGTTATCGGCAAGTTTTCTATTATCATGCAAACCTGAACCGACATTTCTTTTTCAATATCTATTGAATTATCTTCGCGATTAACAGCTCCTTCCCTGGCTTGTATTTGACTTTCGGATCATATTTTTGTACTTAAGTTTTATTCTTTGTATTCTGGCTGGGAAATCATTCATCGACTTCTTGAATATCGCCTCCAATGGTTGGTGGTCACTCTCCACCACAAGAGACTTTCCATAAATATATTGATGAAATTTTGTACATCCAAAAGCAATCGCCAGTGATTCCTTTTCAATTTGCAAATATCTTTTCCCTGTTTCACTCTAAGATTTGCTCCCATACGCAATAGGTAAATTCTCTTGTAGCAGAACGAATTCCAATCCATTTTTGGACTCGGCCATGAGAATTCTTTTCAATTCACATAAAACTTTCTCTGTGTTCGCGCTCCATTGCTACTCATTATCTTTTTTTTGTAAGATTTCTCAGTACAGTGCTTACTTCGGACAATTACGGAATGAATCTATTCACATATTTACCTAAGAACTAAGAACTTTTACCTTTTAATTCTGTTTTATTTTTCGGAGTTTTTATTTTTCGGAGAATATATGGGCCATGTAAGGGTATTTTCAATAGGGACATAACAATGTTGTTTAATACTACAGAACATAACCTACAAACTTTTTTATGATCTGTCAAAGTCAAAACGTCAGTCAAAGCTTACATTTTAATCATGGTGAAGTTGACGAATGAACAATATTTGGAAATCGTTAAAATTTACTACCGTAATTCTGAGTCGGTACTCGAAACTTACTGCTAGTTTTGGTCGCAATAATCGTCCCACCGGACAAACTGTGTACTTCATCAGAATACATTGCATCCACAAAAAAATATTTTCTCGTCGATGAAAATAATCGCCATGTTATGGTCAATAGAGTTTGCAATCGTGCTTGTTAAAATACTAGTTTTGGGCATAATTAGATGGACTTGACATCAGCGATATGTGGTTCCAACAAGAAGGTGCCACAAGTCACACTCTGGTCGAACAATTGATATATTGAAAGAAAAATTTGTTAATCGTTTAATCCCAAGAAATGGTCCAGTCAAATAGCCACCACGCTCAGGATCACTTAACCCGAACGTTTATCCAACAACGTTAAAGGAGCTCAGGAACAATGTCGAACGCGAAATTGCCAACATTAAGGCTGATATGAGTGAAAGACTGATTGAAAATTGGATCCAAAGAATCCAATGCTGCCGTCGTGCTCGTGGTGGTCATATGAATGACGTTGAATTCCATACATTATTGTAACATGTATACTATACCTGGAGTAAATTTTAACCCGATATCTAAATGTTTCTTTTATTTAAATTCAAAATTGTTATGTCCTTATTGAATAACCCGGTATTTTCTTCACTCTTTCCGAACTTGCACTTTTTAAAACTGAATTTCACATTTCAGTCGGCCGCTCTTTTGTAAATGCTCTCCCATCTCTCTTAATGTTCTTTCGCATGTCTTCCCCACACGATTATATTATCTATATATACTTCAATCCCCTCCAGATCATTGAATATATCATTAAAAGATCTGTGAAAAACTTCTGGGGCAGAAGATAATACATACGGCATTCTCAAGAATTTGTACCTTCCGAAAGGTGTGTTGAAGTTTGTATAATCAGCAGCTTCTATATGTGAGTTCGATTTGCAAAATAGCACAGGTTGCATCTAATATACTGAAAACTTTCGCTCCTATCATATTGGAACAAATGTCCTCGAATGTTGGAATTTTAAATTAAGTGTTCTCTTCTGATGTTCTCGTTTAATTGTATCGGGTCCAAACATTCTCTAAAACTGCCATTTGGCTTTTTTTCCGTATTGTAAAACGATTCAACCAGTCGGTCCCGTTACCTTTTTAACAATTCCCATTGTTTATTATAATATTAAAAATATTTTAACACAAATATTAAATCTCTCTTTTCGAAACTTAAATATTAAATAATATATACACTTCTTAGTTTGATACGTTGATATCCAAAGTTTTTCTAAAATAAATAAGTAATTCTTGTTTTTTTCCTAGCATGTTATTTATTACAAGTAATAAGCAAATCTGTTGAATATTAAATACAATTAATTAGCAACTAGGAAAAAATAAAACAATATGATTGCGGAAAAACACAAATTTTTGACATATTTAAAGCAACAGAATCTATTCAAAACACATTTTTAACTTATGAGAGAGTTCTGCCAAGGAGAGAAAAACTGAATCCCGTGCAATCAATCAATGGTTGTTTGATTTTTATTTTATTGTATACATACATATACTTGTCTAAAAATATACAAAAATGTATTTATTATTAATTATTGGTAATATTTAAAAAAATCTAAAATTTGAACATTTTTTATTAAAACAAATATTATTTTCTTTCATGGTCATATTTTTGATCCGAGTGAATACCTTGCAATAAATTCGGATCATTTATTAAAATGTTCTGTAATTTCTCAAATGAATTGGTCAAATTTATAATAAATACATAAATTTATAATTATTGTTTACCCTTTATATAGATTTTAAAGTTTAATATTCAACTGCGTTTCGTCAGTTGTCCATATTTTATTGCTACTAGAAAAAAAGACTTTCTGTTGCTGCATTTGTTCCTGGAAGGGAGAGCGTGTATTCTACAATTTTCAAAGTATTTTGTTAAGGAATATTATTCTGTTTTAAATTGGAATATAATATAAGAATATTATTCTGTTTCCACATTTGCAGACAACCAACATTTAATTTTTTCATCAGCAATGTATCTTTTTACCAATAACACCTCACAAAAAGATCAATTGCGCAAATATTATTTTTCTGAAAATGATTACTTCACTCAGACGCAAAAATGTCATTGGGTCATTTTTTAATTTGGTTTTATTTTTGTACTTCGAATAAAACTTTTGAGAGACTGAGACCATCAGGAGGTAGAAAAACCAACATATGGTACTTATCAGTTTATTTAATAAACATTAATAAGCGAAAACGATAATGTACGTATACACGAAAGAAAATACATTTCTGCAAAATAAACTTAACAGAGATTAATAATGACAATTTCAGTTGAATAAGATTTCAATACTTCGTATTGCCTCGAGCCCTAACTATTGCCTGCATACGGCGACCCATGCCGCTAATGAGCTCACGAATATGATTTGGTGAAATATTCTGCAATTCTTCCTGAAGTGCCACGCGAAGCTCGTTTATTGTGGTTGGTGTAACTGCACGTCCTCTAACACGCCTGCCCAGCATGTCCTAAACATATCTATAGGATTTCCATCTGAGGTCCATGCAGTCCAGTTGAATTTTCCTATTCCAACTGCATCCAAGTATTCTGTGACGCACCTCGCAGATTTTGGTATGGCGTTATTCTGTATCAGAATGATGACATCGTCGATAAATAGATGAAATGGGACTACGTAATTTTCCAAAACCTCCTCAATATGCCACAGTGTAGTAAGCGATCTATCAATGACAACCAGTTCGGTGCAGGAATCCATTAATATTCCTGCCGATACCATCAAAGTACCTCCACCATGGCTAAGCCGGCGCTTAAAGGTGCACTCCACAAATCGTTCTCCCGTTCGTCACCATAGTATTTCTCTTTCATCTGGCGAATGTAGGCAGAATCTAGACTCGTTAGTAAACAGCACAGTCCTCTATTCTGTCTAATTTAAATGTTCGCGAGGAAAGCTGCTGGTGTACAGGATTTTAAGCCAGCTTCTTGCAACCTTCAACGAACTGTCCACATTCTCACAGCTGTATCATGGACCTCACGGAGTTGATTTCTGGTCTCCCCTGAAGTCACATGAAGATACCGTAGAGTAGTACGAACGCTGTCGTTTTTCGTTGCCTGTCAGATCCCGGCCTTCGAGTATTTCTGCCTGTCTCCATAAATCGTTCAAGTGCTCTTTGGACGGTAGAAATACTAACATGAAGTAATATGGACACTTACCGCTGTCTTCTTCCATGTGCCACAAGAGCAACAGCTTTTGCACCATCTCCAGCAGTTATAGAACCGTAATCAACACACAAATCTGCCCAGAGAATGACAATTAATCGAAAACCAACAAGTTAACCCATTAACCGCCTTGATCCTCTATGCATAATGTCGAGTGAACAATAGGTAGTGAAGAACGCATACCTTTAAATTTTATTTTCGCTTATTAATGTTCACAAAATAAACTGATGAGGATCATACGTTGTTGTTTTCTTCATCCTGATAGTCTCTTTAATTGTAAAATACTAAAAGTTATATTCGAAGTACTAAAACAACTTCAAAATTTAAAAAAATACCCAATGACCGATTTTTTGCATCTGAGTGTAATATATTCAAAAGATTTTTCTACATATTCCCATAAAATCTCCATTTCTTATATCACCCAACGAAAATTTCAGAATAATGTACCATTAAACGACCGGATTTTTCTGAAAGAAGTCAGAATTTTTTATAATAACTGTTTGGAATATCTTGAAGAATGGATAGTTCAATTCGAGGATATTAAAAATTTTTCATTGGCATTGACATTATAAAAATGAGATGAATGGGAATATGTGTAAAAATCTTATATTATATATTACAGTACATTTAAAATATGAAATGCAGATATTTTCTAAAAAGCGGGACTTTTTTAAAATCAGCGGGACGCAGGACTGTCCTCCAAAAAGCGGGTCTGTCTCGTTAAAATCGGGACCTGTAGTCACTTTAACCAAAATGCGATCCGTTGTCTGAATATATTCCATGAAGTATTTAAATATTTATTAAGGTTGTTATTGTTTTAAATAATAGAGAAGTTTTACTTGGCATTCAAATTCTTATTTTATTTTTCCCCCTTTTTATTGAACTTTTTACCTTACCCTTTTTTTTTCTTATTGTTTTTAGCTTTCATTAAATCTTTAGCCACAATTTTTTCCTCCTTGTTCTTGATCTTCGATTTAAAGAGAGATTTTGGTTTTTTCCTTAGGAATTTCTAAGGTTTTTTTCATAGCATTTTTCATAACATCGACGGCGCTTTAAGGTTTCGCTTCACCTTGAATTCTTAGTACATCATCCGAATTGCTTAACAAGGGATAACGAATATTAAAGCCTTTAGGAAAAACAGGTTTTTCTAATAACGCAATTAATTGTTTGCGTTTAAAGTCAGAAGCTTTCTTGCATTCCTTCGCTTGTTTAATATCATATTTTAATGATTTATCATCTACGATGATATCCATATCTTCAGTAACTTTTTTTAACCACCCGGCTTTAGAATTAGTTTTCTTTACATGCAGATTCAACTTATCTAACTCTCTAGCTAGATTAACCCTTTGCTTAACAGCACTCAAATAATTTTCCTGAACAGGAAATAGAGGAATATCTTCAGATTTTCCTAATGTTCTGCATAATCTTAAATAGTTTGGTAGTTCAGATGGCTCAACGTTTAAAACTGTAATTCCTTCCTTTGAAGCCCTAGCTGTCCTTCCAGATCTATGTACATAACTTTTACTAGTTCTAGGTGTTTGGTAAGGTATTACCTGTTCAACTGAGGGAATATCTAGTCCTCTAGCAGCTACATCTGTTGCTATTAACAATCCATTATCATTATCTCTAAATCTGTCTAAATTCTTTAATCTTTGCCTCTGTTGCATAGAGGCATGTAAAGACATGGGTTTGCAGCCAAGAAGATCAAGCAATGTACTAAGTCTTCGCACACAGCAAATAGAATTGCAGAAAATTAATGTTCGACCTGGATGTCTTTGCAAGAAATAATAGACATAATAATCTTTGTGGTCTATTGAACATGATATTCTGCATTCTGTTAATGTCCCTGATGTACCTTTTCCTTTTGTAATATCTACAATTTTAGGATTCGTTATTCCAAGAGTGTCTATAACTTTTTTCAGTTTTTGGGCAGCAGTCATATCTGACGCACGCTTCTTTCCTTTAATTACATGTTTAGGCAATTCATGAACTAATGTAAGTGTAGCTGAAAAGACAAAGTTTTTTCGTAATTTTTTCTTGTCCTCATTCAAATTTATCCTGTTCAAGATGTGATGTAACTCTTGGAAATGGCCTCGTTCTATCATCCTGTCAGTCTCATCAATAGCCAAATATCTGATATCATCAATTTGTGATAAATGTTCATTGCCCTGTTGAATAAGTTCCCACAATCTTCCTGGAGTTGCAACGACAATTACTGGTTCTTTTTTCAAAATTCTTTCTTGTTTGACAGCAGCCATTTCACCAACAACCACAGCAACATTAACATCAATATATTTAGCAGCAGCAACCAAATGGTTTTTTATTTGCACAGCCAATTCTCTTGTTGGAGTGAGAATTAATGCATATAAAGTTTTCTTTGGGTGTTGTAAAATGTAAAATTGGTAAGCCAAAAGTTAAAGTTTTTCCACTACCTGTTTCTGCTTCACCCAATATGTCTCTCTTGCCTAATATTGCAGCTGGCAATGTCAAAGATTGAATTTCGGTTGGTTCTGAATTTTTTTTTCCTGCAAAGCTTTAATTATTGTGTCTGGCAGAGGAATAATATTCCAAGCCTGCATATTAGTTTCTTCAATTTCAATAGCTTCTGGACATTCGTCGCTATCAGCATAAAGCTCTTCAATTTCAAGACTCTCATTACTATCATCGTTATAAACTTGTTCTGTATCAACATTTTCATCTTCTGAATCTTCATCTTTTTGTTCTTCTGAATCAAATTCAACGTTTTCTTCTTCTGAATCATCTTCATCATTTAAAACTATATTTGTATTATCTTTCTTCTTTGAAATATTTGTCTCTTGCTTAACATTCTCATTACTTTTCTTATTATTCTCCACTTTTTTTTGCAAATTTATTATTATGCTCACCTTCCTCTGTATCTCCTATAGTTTCAACATTGTTACTAACTTTTTTCTTCCTACGCCTTTTCTTCTTAGATTTCTTTATTTCAGTATCTTTATTTGAATCCTGATCCTTTATATTCATTTTCAACACTCGCTTCTTTTTCTTATTCACACTTGTTTTTACATATTCCTCATTCAGTACATTCAGACATATTGAGGTACTCCAAATCGTGCAAAGACTGACTTCGCAACTTCTATGTACCTACTAAAGTGATCTACAATCAATAACCACTCAGAGTCTCTAAAGTGAAACAAATCCAGCCCCGACAATTGCTACGGCGCGTTTGGGACTTCTCTAAAAAGAAGTAGCTTATTCACATTTTCTTTTCGGTATTTTGCTAAAAACTATACACAGTTTTGAGCTAAATCTTCTATTTGCTTACTCATTTGTGGCCAGTAAAGAACTTCTAGTGCTCTAATCTTACATTTTTTCATTCCCAAGTGCCATAATGTATTTTGGATGCCATTTCCTTTCCGAGACTTTATGGGACAATCAGTAGTACCCCTTTCAAATTCAAATTTTCCACGATATTCAACTCATCCGCAAAAGCGAAATATGGTTTGATATCTGGAACTTGCTACCTCTTTCCTGGCCAACCTTTTTGTATGAATTTTTTCAACATTTGCATTTCCTCGTCCGTATTCGTATGCAATTTAAATTTTTCTTTCGTTTCGAGCGTTTTCGGAAAGTTTTCTATTATCATGCAAACCTGAAACGACATTTCTTTTTCCATATCTATTGAATTATCTTCGCGATTAACAGCTCCTTCCCTGGCTTGTATTTGACTTTCAGATCATATTTTTGTACTTAAGTCTTATTCTTTGTATTATAGCTGGGAAATCATTCATCGGCTTCTTGAATATTGCCTCCAATGGTTGGTGGTCACTTGCCACCGCAAGAGACTTTCCATAAATATATTGGTGAAATTTTTTACATCCATGCAATCGCCTGTGCTTCCTTTTCATTTTGCGCGTATCTTGTCTCTGTTTCACACGAAGATTTGCTCCCGTACACAAGAGGTAAATTCTCTTGTAGCAGAACGAATTCCAATCAATTTTAGGACTCTGCCATGAGAATTCTTTTCAATTCACATAAAACTTTCTCTGCGTTCGCGTTCCATAGCCACTCATTATTTTTTTTTGTGAGATTTCTCAGTACAATGCTTACAATTACGAAATGAATCTATTCACATATTTTATCATACCTAAGAGCGTTTCTAATTCTGTTTTATTTTTCGGACTTTTCATATCATTAACTGCCTTTAATCTATCTTCGTCGGGAGTGATACCGTTTTCGGAGAATATATGGCCCATGTAAAGGGTTTTTACAAAAGGGACATAACAATATTGTTTTACAATGCGGAACATAACCTACAATTTTTTTATGATCTGTCCAAGTCAAAACGTCAGTCAAAGCTTACATTTTAATCATGGTGAAGTTGACGAATGAACAATATTTGGAAATCGTTTAAACTTACTACCGTAATTCTGAGTCGGTACTCGAAACATACTGCTAGTTTTGGTCGCAATAATTGTCCCACCGGAGAAACTGTGTACTTCATCAGACTACATTGCATCCACACAAAATTATTTTCTCGTT
This sequence comes from Phosphuga atrata, assembly GCA_944588485.1. Lineage (NCBI taxonomy): Eukaryota > Metazoa > Arthropoda > Insecta > Coleoptera > Silphidae > Phosphuga > Phosphuga atrata. The sequence continues at coordinate 34,923,029 of OX155899.1, forward strand.
GATGAAAATAATCGCCATATTATGGTCAATGGAGTTTGCAATCGTGCATGTTAAAAGACTAGTTTTGGGCAGAATTAGATGGACTTGACATCAGCGATATGTGGTTCCAACAAGGTGCCGCAAGTCACACTCTGGTCAAACAATTGATATATTGAAAGAAAAATTTGTTAATCGTTTTATCCTAAGAAATGGTCCAGTCGAATGGCCACCTCGCTCAGGCTCACTTAACCTGAACGTTTATCCAACAACGTTAAAGTAGTTTAGGAACAATGTCGAACGCGAAATTGCCAACATTCCGGCTGATATTTGTGAAAGAGTGATTGAAAATTGGATCCAAGGAATCCGATGCTGTCGTCGTGCTCGTAGCGGTCATATGAACGACGTTGAATTCCATACATAATTGTAATAATTTAATACATAATTCCATACATAAACGTGTATACTAGACCTGGAATAAATTTTAACCCGATATCTCAATTAATGTGTCTCTTATTTAAATTTAAAATTGTTATGTCCTTATTGAATAACCCGGTATTTTCTTCACTCTTTCCGCACTTTTTAAAACTGAATTTCACATTTCCTTCGGCCGCTCTTTTGTAAATGCTCTCCCATCTCTCTTAGTGTTCTTTCGCATGTCTTCCCCACACGATTATATTATCGATGTGTACTTCAACCCCCTCCAGATCATTGAATATATCATTAAAACATCTGTGACAAATTTCTGGGGCAGAAGATTATATTTATAATACATACGGCATTCTCAAGAATTTGTATCTTCCGAAGGGTGTGTTGAGGGCTGTATAATCGCAGCTTCTATATGTGAGTTCGATTTACCAAATAGCACAGCTTGCATCTAATGTACTGAAAACTCGCTCCTATCATATTGGAACAAATGTCCATGAATGTTAGAATTTTAGTGTTCTCTTCTGATTCTCTTCGTTTAATTGTATTGGATCCAAACATTCTCTGAAACTGCCATTTGGCTTTTTTTCCGTATTATAAAATGATTCAACCAGTCCGTCGGTTCCGTTGCCTTTTTAACAATTCCCATTTTTTCAATTTCTTTCAGCTCTTTGTTCAATGGCTCTCGCAACGTTATAGGGACCGATCTACATGTTAAAATAATGCCTCTCGTATTGCCTTTCAACATAATATCGTAAATGAACCAATTTGATGCTTTCAATTCCCGTAAAAAAATTTGCTTGTTTTTATAAAATTTTCTAATTCATTCGCTTTTTTCAATTAAATTAATGTTTTTTACTAGTTTCAACTTTAAGAGCAATGGAAATCCAATGATTGGAAATCCAATGAAATCTAACTGTTTCTGTGCGGAAATTTGCACATGAAACTACATTTTCGCAACACTTTCAATATCAATATTATTTATATCCATCACTTTGCTGATATTCACATGATGCTCCCATCTGCATCATGTGTCCTTTGCTTCTCGGCGGTGGTCCTTCGTCCTCGTGGTGGTTCCTTGTTCGTCCTCGTGGTGGTTGCTGCATTGGTTTTGTTCTTGTTGTTCCTGCCTGTGTTTGTTCTTGGGTGCACGGGGTAAGGATTGCAATTCGGTGTCATTTTCAATCCGGCCGGATCCAGCCGAATTTCCACCGATTCGGCTGGATCCGGCCGGATCGGTGGAAATTAAATCTAGCATAATAAACTTTACTTAAACTACTGAGATCACAAAAATTAGGTATTTGAGCATGCTAACAAGTCTTACATGCAAATAAGTCCTACATAGGGGTTTCAGATTTTTAAAATCTGGACTTTCTGGAGAAATGTGTGGTTTTTAGATTTCCAAAATTCTTCCAAATAGTCGCGCAGTGAGGAAAATAATGAATCTACAAATGTTAATTATGTAAAATCTCAACCTCATTTCCATTGATCTGGCGCTGCCTTATTTTTCAACATATTAACAAAACGGTTTCAGAATTTAAAAATTTGGACTTTTTGGAGAAATTTGTGGTTTTTAGATTTCCAAAATTCCTCCGAATAGTCGCACAGTGAGGAAAATACTTAGAGTCTACAAATGTTACTTTTGTAAAATTTCAACGTCATCTTCATTGATCTGTCGCTGCCTTATTTCTCAAAATACTAACAAATAGGGATTGCAATATATCTAAAATGCAATGCAATGCAATAAATCTAACATAATAAACTTTACTTAACCTACTGAGATCACAACAATTATGTATTTGAGCATGATAACAAGTCTTATTCTTATATTTCTGACAGACATCATGATGAATCTGTCTAATGAATTATAATATCCATTTAAATGTCTATTTATTTTAATCAACTTACTATAAATACCGTATTTACCGGTGCATAAGGCGCACCCTAAAATTCAACCTACATTTTGTGCGCCTATAACGCGGACCTATGTTTTAGAGGCATTTTTTTTTGGAAAAAAGGTGCGCGATGTACACCAGCAAATACGTTAAAGTATACATTATTTATTAGAAAATTAATTTTGGTTTTAAAAAAACCATGTGGCGCTATGCGCACCAAGCATTTAAAGTACCTGCTCATGCGCGCTGTTGCATTGATGATTATTTTGTGATTATTTTAAACCATTTTGACCAAAAATTAGGTTAGGTTAGGTTAGGCATCACCAGATCCGGTGAGCGGATCCGGTATATTGGTACCGGATCCGGCAGACGTTTAGTGATTCTGGATCCGCCGGATTCCCGGATCCGGTTTTCCGGATTGCAATCCTTGGACCGGGGCTACAGACTACTTAAGTCAAATAGTCATAGTTTAATTTTTGATTTTTTACTTTTTGATAAGTTTATTATAAGGGTTAACAAATCATATGATTAGCATGTCTTATGAACGTGAAACTCGTCGTCGTCGAAGCTCCTCTACAAGAAGAACTGTTTTCTGATGACTACGTAGCACAAACATTATCCGATAGTAAAGCTGGAAGTGAGAGCGAACCGGAAAATCAAACTCCAGATCAAATACAAAATTCGGACGGCAAAGAGGATCCCCTTTTGAATTTGGAGAGAGTTCTTTGACGGTACCATAGTAGATGTTATTGTCACGTGTACCAACCAATACATTGACACCGTCAAAAATAATTATAACAGAGAAACATATGCCCGATAGAACAACGTCAATAACAATAAGAATAATGGCAATGAGATATAATGCTTTATATGTTTGATCTTATTAGCCGGAGTATAAAAATCGAATAATCCAAAGGTTGATAAGTTGTTTCGAACGACGGACGGTGTTTCGATATATTTTTTTCGGCTTTCTATGTCTGCCCAAAGGTTTAAAATTGTAGAATTGGTGAAACCATCCTACGTTATAGATAATCATACAAACTTAAAAAAAACGGAACACAGCCTGAATATATAAATATATTCAGCCTTTCTGGAGCTCTATAACAATTATTGAGTCTTTTTAGGACTACCAAAACAAATCTCACATGAAATTTGTAAGTTACTTTACAGCTTTCAGTCCACATTCGTGGCACTCAACAAAAACCATAAAAATAACGCGTTTCGAGATTTAACTCTCATCAGCACAGCTTTGCTTCCATGAACAATAATTTGTTAACCACTCACTTGGAAACCCATGTGGTGTTTAGAGTTAGATGTTTATAATTTAAAATTTATTATTTTTATATTATGTTTATTATTATAAACATATAACCCTAAACACCATATGGGTTTTCAAGTGGTTGGTTTACAAATTATTGTTCATGGAAGCAAAGCTGTGCTGATGAGAGATAAATCTCGAAAGGCGTCCACAGATGCCTTCCACTTAAGGTATCGGAAAGAGATGATCTTAAAAAATTGTTGAAAAAGTTTTTTGTTGAGTGCCACGAAGGTGGACTGAAAGCTGTAAAATAACTTACAAATTTCATGTGAGATTTCTTTTGGTAGTCCTAAAAAGACTCAATATTTGCTATAGAGCTCCGGAAAGGCTGAATATATTTATATATTCAGGCTGTGTTCCATTTGTTTTAAGTTTGTTTAACATTCTGCTACGAGTTTTGAGATACGATTTTGTCAGGACGAGGCAACAAAGAAAAGCACATGATAAGATTTGCCATGTCAGAGAAATATTTGAGAGATTTGTCCAAAATTGCAAACATAATTAGACTTTATCTGCTTTTGTGACAGTTGACGAAAAATTGGAAGGCTTTTGTGGAAGATGTGCATTTAAACAAAACATTCCGAATAAACCAAATCCTTATTGTATCAAGATTCAAACTCCCTGTGATGTTAAAATGTTTTACACAGTTAGTATGGAAATTTATCCTGGAAAACAGCCAAATGAATGTCCATACAATCTTGAAAATTTTGGTCTAGTTGTTGTTCAAAGATTATGCCTGTTTACAATACTGGTTGCAACTACAATTGTTTCACGTGTTTCAATTAACGCATTCCTACAGAAATGGTCTAACAACAGTTGGAACAACCAGGAAGAACAAGAAAGAAATAGCTCCTGACTGCAATGTATTGCGTGGTCTAAATGTGAAGTCAAGTATGTTTGGTTTTCGCAACAACATTGGTTTTGGTTTCACACGTCCCAAAAGCAAAAAAGAATATTCTACTGATAAGCACTGTGCATAATGATGGTACAATCGATGCCAAAACCAAAAACCTGATACAATTTTGAGCTACAATGATACCAAGGGCGGGGTCGATGTTCTCAATCATTTATGGGCAAATTACAATTGTGCCCGAGCAACAAGGAGTTGGCCTATGGTTATCTTTTACGCCATGCTCAATGTCAGTACTATAAACAGTCAGGTGATACGTGCGACTAATAATTCAAACTCAATACTTCAATGCCGTCACTCACAATTATTCAGAATTTGGCTATGATCTAATAGTAACTCATATGATCTAATAGTAATCTCATATCAAATAACGACGGGTTCAGTTGAACTTGCCTCGATTGATGAGGCAAAGACTTGCGGACATTTTGCAGTTTGATGAGTGACCTGGGATAACCGGTCCTTCTAGAAATGGTCGATGTTATGAGTAAGGATGGCAGAAAAACAAAAAAACAAGATATACTTTCTACCATTGCAAGAAATATTTATGCCTACAGCATGTATGCTCTAGCTGCATGGCTCTTGAAAAAGACTAATTAAGGACTAAAGAAGGCACTAAAGAAGCAAGTGCATAAGTGTATAGATATAAACGTTAGGTTTATGATGTATCTTTGTTTTATTGTTAAAGAAACATATCTTTTTAATATTTGACCTAGTAAAATTAGGATAGAGAAGCAATACTCTTTCTCTATTAGGAAAATCTTAAGTTGAGAAACCCTGTGCGTAGGACCGGTGTCACCAAATATGTAAGTCAAATTCACGTCACAAGTGGCGGGTTAAGAATTCCAATTTTTTTTCTTCCTTTTATTAGACTGTCACGTAGCTCGCCAAATCCGCACTGACTGCTCAACTTTCAATCGGTCAAAAAATTCACGAAAATTTTACCCTCTTGTTTGATCTGGTAAAAAATAAATGTCTGTTGACACTCTCACTAACTTGCGGGATACAAAACGACTCAAAGGCGTTCATAACACTTTGCAAGCTCTTTTGCTCCTCTTCGGTCAAGTAAAGGTGTTATATTTGTCTAGAGTCTCATCTCCGATCACATGCAGAAGCGCTGCGACTTATCTTTCTTCCGGCTTTGAATCAAGCCCCGTCGCCTTCAAATATAGCTGAAAACGTTGTTTCCACTTTTTCCAATTATCATTCACATTGTCCTCAAGTATCAAGGGGGTTTTATTGATGATTCCATATCGGCAGTTTTGACACTATGTTTTACACAAACTTATTATTTATACTTAATTATTACTTTTATCCTACTGACTGCGCCATGTAAAGTCTGGTAGACTAATATTAATTAAGGATAGGTTACTATTAATTGTACAAATCTTTCATAAGGGCTTAAGAATAACTTTAATTATCTAGACACTGCTTGTAAATACTGACTGATGAAATGTACGCCATACTACCAACATAACTCACCTAGCTTTAACATTTAGAATTGCTTATTAATAGGTGGAGTCGACTATATTTAAATTTCACAATAGCAAACGGAGATGAAACGGCGCTTTTGTTTCGTGTTTTAACAAATATAACTTTTGCACTAAAAATGAGAAATTTGTCGGTAGAGAACGGTAAGAACGAGACATGTTATTTATTTGTGCTTTTACTGATGGAAAATTCGAGTAACCTTTGGTTATTGACAAATCTTTGAAACCCAGGAGCTTTAATCAACTCAATATAAATGATTTACTTGTTGAATGGGATGCCAATAAGAAGGTTTGGATGACTGGCATTTTAATGGAAAGTTGGCTAAAGAATTTCAATTTAAGAGTGATAAAGTAAAAAGTAAATGTTATTTTATTCTCAGATGTTAAAATCTAATCCACATTTGAAATTTTATAACGTGAAAATTGTGTTTTTTCCCCGTAACACAACCAGCATTTTACAACCAATGGACCAAGGAATCATTCGAAATTTTAAAGTAAATTATGGAAAACTCTTGTTAACTAAAGTGGTTGCTGCAATTAGTGATTGAAATAACTTCACAGAAACAACAAAAGTTATTACTATTCTGGATGCCTCATATTGGATCAAAAGTGGTGTTTCTTAAGATAATTCTAGTTCTAGCGAGCTTTTACCTTTGCTTTTGAGACGAGGATAACGTAGAGTTACATAAAATTTTAAATGGTAATGCACACGAAGCTGAACAAGGAAATGCACACGAGGTGATGCACACGAAGCTGAACAAAGAATAAGTGAAAAAAGAACTGAAAAAAAAAAATGTAACTGAAAAAGAAGCTTTGGTTGCGGCTGTAACCCTTAAATAGTTTTTTATTCAAAGGGGAGATGAGAAGATGATTGAAACTATCATAAGTATAAATTCAAAGATTTTGATAGCATTGTGTTAAAAAAATCTAAACAATCAGTAATTACAAACAATGTAATAAGATAATAAAGTATATATTTACCAATAATATGTCAAATACATACATACACAATTTACCTTGAAAAGTTCCTAAATGTAATAAACTATAAACCTTATTTTTTATTAGGCTGTCTGAATTTTATGCCAATTTTGTATTTTTATAATTAAAAACTGTAATAAACCATAAGTATTACATACATGTCCATACATTAAAAATTAATAATAAAAGGGAAAAAAATTAACTCGTGTAAGGTTCTGTCTTACATCTGTTTAAGACTGAAATATTTCCCGGTCCCTTGAGGTTTCGTTTTAGACAAGTTTCACTGTAATATTGTGTGCTATTCAATGCCAATAAAATTGTCCTTGACCTGAACATTGGGTTAGAATGAAATAACAATTCGTGTAAGTCTTTCTGTTAAATATTAATATTGTTTTCTTCCAGAGGGTGGTTCTTATCCACTTATGTACTGTTCTATTCGAAGCTCTTTAAAACTTTGTTCGCGTTTTTGATAGCTCCAATAAATTTCCATACATTTGGATGATTATACGCACATACTTGTGATAGAAAACCTTTATGCCAACCTTCAATTTAATTGTTGGTTTTTGGCAAACCTTCAAAGCGTCAAAGCAGTTCTATATCTGAAGGGGAAACCAAGGTGGACGATGCAACGCGGCGGTAGCGGTGATCTGGTCGGCCAATCGTGTCTTCAAAATAATCAAACACTACTTCAGTTTCAGGTGGTAAAATAATTAAGCATGTTGTGTAGGCACAAACGCTAATGACGATAATATTCATATGCTGGATGCAAACTCAGGGTCAGTGTCGTAATTTCGCTTTCCTTGTAAAGCCATTTCCTTGTAAATTTCGATAAATACACGGGTAGAAGTGAAAAAAATAACGTTTTCGAATAGTGGCTTGCGGGAACTCAACATCTATAGCATTTTCCATTGCAAGCTCAAAATCTATTAGAATATTTCGAGGGTTATAGTAGGGTTACCAACTCTCGATAGATCCAACCCGGGAGTTTTTTAATATAATGTATTTATGTTTAAATTGTTTTCGAAAAGCATTTCATATTTCATGGTTTTTTAGCACATCATCATAAAAAGTTTTACATGAAAAACTGAAGTTTTGCAGTACTTGTAACTCTGCTTTTACTAACGATATGTTCATCCTGTTCATTTCCTTGCTCCACTCTTGTTCCATAATGCTAAATAAGCGCTCGCAAGAAGCATTAGAGACAGGAACAAACGTGACAAGCCTTTTCAATTCAGGGCAAGGATTTCGGTCTTTCGATTTCGCAAAGAAACTCGATTCTCTTCAATTAGATGTGGTTGCATTTCACATAAAATTCCTACCTCATCGTACAATATGTCAAGGTCTAAGTCCATTTTTTAATTTCTTGTAGTATAGTAATGCCTGCCCATGTGATTGGTTCTTTAAGAGACAACATGTTCATTGCTAGATATTCCGGATCTTTAAAGTTATAGCACCTTTGAAAATAGTTTAAACAAGACGTAAAAAACTTACTGGCATCATTTTTGAAGTTTGTCGTTTGAGGTTCATCAAAATGCTTTAATAAATCCTTGGCAGATTTACCATAAAATTGATTGACGTTGTCGTTGAGCAAGAGAGACAAAGCGAGCATCGCGGGGGAGCCTGCGAGAGGATTAAGGTTCCTTCAGACCGGCGCGGAGCGTATGCGTCGTGAAATTTCCGCAGCAAAAAAATTGCTAGCGGCGCGGCAACGAAATGGCAATGGCCACATAAAAACGCTATTTTTAAGTGTATATAGTAGTTGTGATGTCCTCAGAGCAAGAAGCTATGCTATTCTAAGCATTGACGGCATAAGATGAAATATGTTATTTTATAATTATTTTTAATTTCTAAAACACATAAAACTCATTTCCGAATTAAACATAGGTTCATGTGTTCATAAAATCAATGTGATTACAGAGATCACCATGTCAAAACACAGCAAAAACTAACTGCGCATGCAGCGTCCTTGTTGTGCAACGCTGCACTACCGCGACTATTACGGAAATCGTGCTTTTGATCTGAACATGTACATAAGGCGCCGTGTCAGTCGGTCCATCGCGATATCGCACCGGTGGCGGTAGCGAAACTTCCGCTTCGGTCTGTGAGCAACTTAAAGCCGGGGTTATATTAGAGCCACGCCGCGTGTCGCAACGCGTGGGATTGCAATCGGTGAGCACAGCACCTTATTCATTCAAAAGACACGTATATTGGGATTTTGTTCGGAAATGTGTATTTCTCAAAATATGTACATTTTGCGTTTTGTTGGTTAGCTGGATTCTCGAACATTCAAAATTCACTTTCTCCGGTTCTACTGAACGGATCATTCTCATTTTTTCACTATTTAATACGTTATTATGTATATATCGTTTTTATACATTTAGTATCGTCTCGCGTCCGCCGTGTCGCCGCGTGTAGCCGAGCGAGCTGACGCCACGCAGACCACTCGATTTCGATCGGCGTGGCATCGCTGGTGGGGGAAGTAACGCGTTGGCTCGCTACGCGCTAGTATAATCACCACGTGGCTACGCGCATTCCGGAGCAGTGTGTTGACGAGCAAGCATACATCTACCACATTTCATTACCCGCGCAAGATGTCTGCCGGCGAACTTATGACCTAGTAAGAGAGTATAAATGGTATTGTCTGATTTTATCTGGTCTTGTCTACTCTTGTCTGGAATTCTTGTCTTGTTGTAGATGGTAATTACGCTCCGGAATAGTCATTAAACCATCTATTTGTAAAATACTTGTATCGTTTTTGTTGAATAAACTTTCAAAATCCGCAATAGAGAATGGCCGCAATAAATTATGCCCTAAAGCCCGGAAATGATATGCCCTGAAGCCCTAAGCTCTGGACTTTATGGCAATGACATTAATATTTTCTGTATGCAAATATTTCATGAAGCAAATTGAGGAAATAAGAGCTTTACACCCAATTGGCAACATGCTAAGATAGTTTAAACAATTATTTTAACGAATTTATAAAATTGGCTATAAAAGAGTCGGAAGAGAACACTGCAAATAGGTGCAGACGTTTATGCGGTCGCCACTGAACTGACACAAAAATTAATCAGCACGCTCGGCGACACGACACTGTAGTATAATCATCAGCCCGTTGCGTCAGGCAGCGTTGCGACACGCGGCGCGGCTCTAATATAACCCCGACTTAAGAGTGGCGCTCGCATCACGACGACGCGATGCGGTGAGGAGAAAAACGGGTTTAAACCTGTGAACTTGATGTACCTGGCACAGGACGCGGCGGAAAAGGACTGTTGGTTTTTGTGCGCAATTTATTTATTTTGTTAATGAATATTAATTTTATTAAAAAAAAAGCGGAGAAATTATTACGGACCGGGAGCTCGGTAGGTTGAACATTATTCCCGGAGTCTCCCGGACATTCCTGGGAACCCTAGGTTACTAATTGGATTCAAGTCTTTAATGGCTCTTAAACGTTGTAGATGCCATTGCTCAGTTTTGTTTGGAAGGAGTCCATATACTAATGGCAGAGTAGCGTGTTCACGTAAGCAATGTGTTGTATACAATTGATCAAATAAGGGTGGTACAGTGTTAAATGTAACATCTGCATACCAGTGCTGCGACTTTTCAAGTAATTGTAAATTGCGTTTTATAGAAAATATCAAAATCCTGTCTTCAACTGGCCCAGAACGGAACAATAATCTTCTCCATTCTCAGTAGTTGTATATTTTCTTATAAATATTATATCTCTTCTATGATTAGTGTGCTATGATAGTGTGTAATTGCTGGGCTTTGAGTTTTCTTTATACCATGATTTCTTATTGTCCTTTTCATAGTGTCTAGTGAAGAGGGTTTACCTTTTTCTGCTGGACTTATATTTATTGAGGCATTTGACACAATATAGTTAGGAGTGTTGTGTATATTTGTAGCATCACTTTACTCAATTTGGTTCACATAATTTTATTCATTTCAATGTTTGCACTATCACCGACGTGATTATGTTTTCGGCTTACCTTCGCTACTGTATCATTACCGGAAATGAAAAATAAAGATTTTTACCCTATTGGGTACCCCCATCCACGGACTCTATTAATATTACAATGACATGATATTTCATTTTGGAAATCCAGTTTAACTTATACTTAACACTACTTATTTTACAATAACCGAAATTAATAACTTTACGTAGAAATTAAACTGTATGTAGCAGTTTTATAGTAAAAGTGTTTCCAAGTAATTAATGGATTTTCGGTGTATAATACAAGTTTAGTATGTCTTTCGAATAACGATATATATATATATATATATATATATATATATATATATATATATATATATATATATATATATATAATCAGTAACCTTGTGTACCCTAAGGTGTAAGGTGTTACATTTCATATCCTAATTCCTACATTTAATCTTTACAATACATTATATACACTTTACAATACATTTCTTTCGCTATATATGAACTTTTTCCACTCCCGTTTTCCTTTTGCCATTTTTGATGCTTGAACCATTGTGAGTCCTCTGTCCTCTACTATTTTCTCTATGTTACGATTCCATGTTGTCTTTGGTCTTCCTCTACTTTTCTTTTTTTGACCTTTAGCTTCCCATATTCTCTTGACTGGTCTTTTGTCCTCCATTCGCTTGAGGTGTCCATACCATCTCAGTTGGCAGTTCTCGATTCGCTTTGCTACTGGTTGCACATTTAACTGTTCTCTGATGGTGTCATTTCTTATGCGATCTCGCCTTGTGACTCCTAACACTCTTCTTAGGTATTTCATCTCTATACTTTGGATCTTGCTCTTTAGTCTCTTCGTTAATACCCAGCTTTCGCAGCCAAATGTTAGTATAGGTACGAATACAGCTCTGTATATACTCATTTTTGCTTTTAGCGAAATTTCTTTCTTTCCCAAGAAACTATTTCTGAGGCTGTGGTACACCCTTGCTGAACTCTCTATTCTGTCATTAATTTCTATTTCATGGTGTCCCTTGCTATCTAGACGTACTCCCAAATATTTAAAGGTGTCAACCTGTTCTAATACCTTTCCATTTAGCTCAATGTTTACTTTTGTATCTGGTTTCCCACTAACCATGATTTTTGTTTTCTCTTCGTTTATCCTGAGGTTCTTCTCTGCTAATTTCTCGTTCCATATCTCCAAGTTTCTCCTCAGTTCAACTTCATTTCTCGCGAATATAACAAGGTCGTCGGCAAACGCACATTCCCTTATACGGATTGGTTCTAGGTTTCTATACCCCACACTAAATGAAGACGTTCTTTTCCTCGTTTCTTTCATTACTTCGTCCATAACTAGGTTGAATAAAGTTGGACTCAAAACGCCTCCTTGCCGTACACCCTCGTTTACCGTAAACTCGCGTGATTGCATGTTGTCTGTTCTAACAATATTTCTACTATTTTTGTACATGCCCATTATTGCTCTTATTAGTTTTAGGTTAATTTTCCTTTTGATCAGGGTTTCTTCTATAATTGATCTTGATATTCTGTCGAATGCCTTTTCCAGGTCAAGAAATGCTTGATATATTTCATCCTCTGTATTGCTTATTCGTTCCATCATCTGTTTAATCGTAAATATATGATCCTGTATACTTCTGCCTTTCCTGAAACCACTCTGTGACTCTTCTAGCTGTGGCTCTAGTTCCCTACTCAGTTTTGTTTCTAATATTCTCTCGTACACTTTCGATGCTATGCTTAGCAGGGTGATTCCTCGGTAGTTGTTACAGTCTCTTCTGTCCCCTTTCTTATATATTGGCACAATGACCCCTATCTCCCAGTCTTTTGGTACTCTGCCTCCGTCCCAAGCCATATTGCATATTTTTGATAATAACTGATCTCCTTTTTCGCCCATATTTTTCAGCATTTCTCCTGTTATATTATCATGCCCAGCAGCCTTACCTCTTTTGAGTCTATTTATGGCATTCTTAACCTCTTCTAATTGTATGTGCTCTCTTTGTTGTTCTGTTTCTTCTATGTTGTAGGTTCTTTCGGTTCTGTCCACAATACTTTCTTTGTTCAGCAGATTTTCAAAGTATCTTCTCCATCTTTCTATTATGTCTTCTTCCTCCGTTAATATTGCTTCATGTTCATCCTTAATTTGCTTAATTACTTCATTCTTCTTCCCAGATCTTATGTTTTTCAGAGTTTTGTAAAATAGCTTTTGGTTTGTATGGAAGTCAGCTTCAATTTTTCGTCCAAACTCTTCCCAGGTTTCTCTTTTTGCTTCTAATACTATCTCTTTGACTGTGTCTCTCTGTCTTTTATAATCTTGGTAAGTGGTATTATCTCCTTTACGTAGATATATTTTCCATTTCTCTTTCTTTAGTTTAACTTCCTTTTTAACATTGTCGTTCCACCAAGCCGTTTGCTTTTTGTTTCTATTTATTTTCGTGGTTCCACATGTTTCTTTTGCTGCGCTAATTAGGGTGTTTCTGAATGTTTCCCATGCTTCCTCCACATTACAATATTTATTAGTTCTTGTCTCATCTAACATTTCCTCAACTTTCTTTGCATAATTGTTCGCCACTTCTTTTATCATTAGTCTGTAGTTTTTTATAGTCTCCTTACTATTGTTGTTTCGCAGTTCTATTTTGTTCTTATTATTTCCCGCTCTCTGGCAGCTTATTGTCGTTTTCGCTTTTAGTAGATAATGATCACTATTTATCTCGGATCCTCTTATAACTCTAACATCCCTTATTTCCCGCCTAGAGTTCCTATTTATGAGTACATAGTCTATTATGGATTTTTCCCCTCTGCTTGGGACCTCTCTTGTGTATTTATGGGCGTCTTTGTGTTTAAAGAATGAGTTCATTACTAATAGGTTATTTTGTACACAGAAATCAATAATTCTGTGTCCATTGTTGTTTCTCGTTTTTTCTCCAAACTGTCCTATTACATCACTTGTCCTTTCATCTTTTATGCCGACTCTACCGTTTAAGTCTCCTAGCACCACAATTTTTCCGTTGCAATTCTCCACTATTTCTGATGCTTCTTCCCAAAATTTGTCTTTAGTTTCTGCTTTATCGTTATTATTTGGGCCATACAGAATTACCAGATGAAATCTGCTGTTTCTTTCTATTTCTAATTCAATTTTCATTATTCTTCCAGATATGCATTCCCATTTTTTTAAGTATTTGGTTACATTTTTGTGTATTATACACCCAACTCCTCCTTTTGCTCTATCTGCATACGTGACGCCGCTTAGGATCATCATATGACCTTCCTCTAGCTCTGTGACCTTTTTTCCTTTATCTTTAGTTTCTGTAATTGCTAAGATGTTTATATCTCTTTCTTTAAATTCCTCAATTAGTTCTTTTTCTTTTCCATTTAGTCCTCTAATGTTCCATGTTGCCAAATTTATTCCTCGTAAACCATTTACATGCCGTGTCGTTGTCGTATTTCCCTTATCGTTAATTTCTGTTAATCGTTTTTTGAAGTATTATCTTCTGCCTTCTTTACTAGTACTAGCCTTTCTTCATCTTCACACCATTTCCATTCTTGGTCATCAATAAATACTTTCTGGTACCCTATTTTAGTTTTCTTCCCCTTCTTCCCTTCTTCTTGGGCAGCTTTCCTAATTTTTCCTTGTATCTCTCTTTCTTTTCTTGACATATCATCATTAATGTATACTTTTCCTTCCTCTTAGTTACGTAATTTATTTTTATTTTTCATGACTTTCATTTTTTCATTTGCATTGATAAGTTCCACGAGGTACGTTTTCATACCTAGTTTCACAGCTGATTTAACGCCTATATCCGATTCGAGTTGGTTTTTCATGAAGTTTTCCATAGATTCCTTTGGTGTTAGCATTTCATCATCTCCCAGCATTAGTCCTTGTACTACAATATTATTTCTTCTTTTTTCTTTTTCCATCGCATCTAGCCTAGCATTTATTGTCTTAACTTCCTCCTTTAATTTTGCATTTTCGCGTTTGGTTTGTTCATTTTCTTTTCTCAGTTTCCTTATCTCGTTTCTGTACTCTCTTTGTTCTAATCTGATCCCTTTTACCTCATCTGTTAGTTGTTTCATCGTTTCTAGTATCTTTTCTAGCTTACCACTCTCGGTTTTAGATTTACTTTTCCCAGGGGAGCGTTCTATTTTCTTGGTTTTGTTGCGGGTCTCATCCTCTTCATCTTCCCAGTTTTTCCTTCGTTTTCCTTCATCAGTTGTGTATTCGTCACTACTCATATTTAATTTCCTTTAAATATTCTTACTAAATACGGTCCTGTGCTCAGCTGTTTGAATTTATTTACAGCTGATTTCGGCTGTCGTCTTTATCTTGGATCGCGCCGCGATAAAAAGCCGCTTGCCCGGATCGACTCCTCGGAGGTTGGGCTTTTTTTTAAGGAACGTAAATTTCTACTTTTTATCTTTTTATTCTAGTCTTTCTTTACTTCTCTATTAACTTTAATTACTCTATTAATGTCTTACTTTACTTACTTTAATTCTTTATCAGATCTTTTGGGTTGCACTCACTACTACTTCACATACACTTTACAGATATAAATCGTGAATTAAATTGCTCAGAACCTCCCGAAATTTGAGATTAGTTTCGGAGCTGCTAAAACACGACCACACCGCACCAGCGCTCGACTTCTATCTCCTTCATCGAATAACGATGAAAACAAATATAATGATATTGGACTAAGATAAGGTACATATTTACTTTAATGCAAATCAAAATCAAAAGATATTTATTTCATTAATAAAGCAGTTTATAAAACAGTGAATAAAATACTAAATGAAATGGGTCAGTAAGAAGATAAACCAGGATAATGCAAGTAACAAGAGCAACATCGTAAGATTGAATACAAAGTACTGCTAATAAGTACAAAAATAATATACTAATTCATTACAGAGTTTAACAAAAGAAATACAAATTGACGTTACATTTTTCCTGACATTCGGCCGGATTGAAACATAAAATACACCTCCATTGTGTAATTTTTTTAACCCCATTATGAATATAATATCTTTAGGCAATGCATTGAAGAGTTTTAAAACGGTACAAGTAGGGTTTTTCTCAGTCAACGTTAACTTATGCTGGGGTATGTTGTAAGCTAGGTGAACTTGCCTGGTGTTTTGACTGTGTGAGACTAAACAATTATCAAAATACTTTCTGTGTTTATAAATGAAAACCTGTAGTTCACAGATGTAGTTGCAACATCCGCCAGGATTTTCGCGCTTTTAAATTTCACGCGACAAGATGTATTCTATATTATATAATATTCTAATAGATTGCTTTTTGATTTTAAATAGACATTTACAATCCTTACCGCTGCCCCAAAATATAATATCGTAGCGGAATGGAGTCCCGCAGAGGGTTGGAGGACTCTTAGGGAATAACTGGTTTTATTAGAGCTAGTGTTATAGAGCTCCGGAAACGTTTAATATATTTATATATTAAGGCTGAGTTTAAACTTTATTAAGTTATATGATAATCTATAATGTAGAATGGTTTTACCAATTCTAAATTTATCATTTAAATCAATAACCTGCTAAGTTCATGTCTCTCTCACAAAATGTCAAATTTAAATATCTAATCCAAATCACGGTACGTATTAACGTCATCACCGCTACATTTTTAATGCCGCCAATCTACACTTAAAATTTTTATGATAAATCATAAAATAAAACATTCTATTTAAAATTAAAACATTTTTAAAACTCAAAATACTTTATTTTTTAACCCCGGATAGATTAGGTTGCCCGCCGGACAGATAAATCTAGACAACATACGCGCGGCAGCGCGAACTCTCGACCCAATATATAGCGGTGGTGGCGTTAATACGTAAGTACCCTAATCACCCACATAGGTTTCAAGTAAATGGTTTACAAATTGTTGTTCATAAAAGCAAAGCTGTATATGATGAGAGATAAATCTCGAAACGCGTTTACAGATGACTATCCACCTAAGGTATGAGAGATATATCTCGAAACGCGTATACAGATGGCTATCCACCTAAGGTATTGGAAAGACATGATCTTAAAAAACAATGATATTTTTCTGGTTTTTGTTCAGTGCTACGAAGGTGGAAAAAATAACTGACAAATTGCACGTGAGATTTGTTTTTGGTAGTCCTAAAAAGACTCATAAGTGTTATAGAGCTCCGGAATGGTTGAATATATTTATATTAGGCAGTCCCGAAAGTCCTTGCGTATATTTGACCTGTAGATTCAAAACCAACATCATTATATTTAAAACAAAAACAGTATGAGACATTATCCTGAACATATTACCATAGGGAACTATCTATTGCTGCAAAACAATATGTAAGACTGCAACCTTACGCAAGTATTACTAAATTTCCCATAACCTCACATAAATAAATTTGTAATTAACAAGTTTTATTAATCGAAAGATACGTTTCCTGACTATAATTTAATATAAACAAATTGAAGTATTTTGCCTTTTTCCTCGCTTAGCGTCTAATCGACACGGAGCACGAAAAATGTTCGTCACATTTTGTACTTCTTTTTTCGGGAGGGCACAAACACGACCGAAGCACATAAAAAAATATGTACCGTGGATGGTGACACTTCGTTATCAAAACGCACTTGTCAGAGCACTGGTTTACAAAATTCCGTTCTGGAGATTTCTTGGCACAAGGTAAACCACGTTCGGGACGACCACAAGTCAACAATGACGAGGAAATTAAAGCCATAATCAAGATCAACCGCCAGATAACCGTAAGGGAACTCATGGAGAGCTTAAACGTACCTAAAACAACCATACATCGACATATAAAAAATATACGCCTTCTAAAAAAGCGTAAATGGTGGTAAATCGAAAAGGTATACTGTTCCATCATGACAACGCTAGACCAAACACATCTTTGGTGACTCGTCAGAAATTTCTGGAGCTCGGATGGGAAGTCATGCCACATCCACCATATAGCCTTGACCTTGCCCATCAGATTTCCAGATTTTCAGGAATCTTCAGAACTCACTTAGTAGCATAACTTTATAAAAAGAAGAAGAACATAAAAAATCATTTGGACCAGTTTCTTGGAGATAAAAACAAGACCTTCTACGAAAGAAGAATTATGAAATGACATTGATCAAAACGGAAACTATTTTCTTGAATAAAAGTTATTCTGTGCATACAAAATTTTAATTTATTTTAATACCAAAAAACGCAAGGACTTTCGGGATAACCTAATATATGCAGGCTGTGTTCGGACTTTATTAAGTTATATGTTTATTTATAATGTAGTATGGTTTTAACAATTCTAGTTTAATTCAATTTGAGCATTAAAGCAACAATATGGTTTCCACACTCTTGGCTTAGCAACTTTCCCTCCTAGCAGTCTTACATATTGTTTTGCAGCAAATAGATAGTTCCCTATGGTAATATGTTCAGGATAATGTCTCCTACTTTTTTTGTTTTAAATATAATGATGTTGGTTTTGAATTTGTTAATTACTAAACGGTTTCAAATGAACCAGTTTATTAACCGGATCATTACCAACGTTGAATTAGTATGGACTTCTTCTACACTACGGTTTTTGAGAAGGAGACTACTGTCGTCCGCGTAATTAACCATCAGAGCTGATGTACTGTCTACTGCTGCAGGCAGATCCTTGAAATAAATAGTAAATAGGATAGCTCCCAAAATATTCCCTTGAGGTATCCCCGTCCTGACTGTTCTCGTCCTAGGTGTTACAAAACCGTAAGCAGTTTCTATTTTTGTGATCTGCTTACGATTGAATAAGTAGGATTTCAGCCATTCTAGCGCTGTCCCCCTGATTCCATACTTTTCCATTTTATTTAGAACAAG
This sequence comes from Phosphuga atrata, assembly GCA_944588485.1. Classification (NCBI taxonomy): domain Eukaryota; kingdom Metazoa; phylum Arthropoda; class Insecta; order Coleoptera; family Silphidae; genus Phosphuga; species Phosphuga atrata. Next base: position 34,941,790 of record OX155899.1, read on the forward strand.
TTTATGAAACTGGCTCAAGAAGTTGATGAAAATACTCTTTTAAGTTATCAATATTCTTTTAATAGGGAAATGTCAGATTTATTGAACCTAACTCCGGTAACTGAAACTGGTATTCACAAAATAATTCTCAATATAAAATCTAGTGCTATGAGCTCTGATGGAATAAATATTAACTTGATAAAAATTTGCTTGCCTCAGATATTTCCAATTATTACTCATATAGTTAACAGTTCCTTACTAGACAGCGTATTTCCGGACGCATGGAAGCATGCATATGTTCACCCAATTGCCAAAAGCGCATTGCAAACTTAATTACCGACCATTTCTATTTGACAAACATTTCCAAAATCCTTGTGAAAGTGTTGTAAAAGTTTCTTGAAGTAAATAAAATCTTTCCGTTGACTCAATCCGGTTTTAGAAAAGGTCATAGCTCCACTACAGTACTAATGTACGTAGTTGATGAAATAGCAAGTAGCTCTTCTAGTACTATTAGACTTCAGCAAAGCCTTTGATACGGTCAATCATCATATGCTTCTTAGTATTTTACACTATATAGGAATGTCCAAAAACACTATAAAGTTTTTTACTAGTTTGTTGCGGGGCAGAAGTCAAACGTTACTTTTCAAAATGATATCTCGGAAAGTACAGCTGTAAATGGTGGTGCGCCGCAGGGTTCTGTGTTGGGACCATTACTGTTTACTCTATACACTTTAAATATCGGAGCATCAAGAAAGAGTGGTCTTCATCATCAGTATGCTGACGACACACAATTAATATATACTTTCTCTTCTGATAAGCTTGAACTCGCTGAACGATTTATGGATCTGAGAAGTATAGCTAATTTCACCACTCGACATTCCCTCACGATCAACCCGAGCAAGACTAAAATCATGGTATTTTCCTCAAAAAGAAACAAGTGGCTATTAACGAAAAACTGACAATTACCATACATGATCAACGACTGAATATAACAAATGAATAAATATATCTCGGTCTATATATTGATGACAGATTAAAATTTTCGCCATATCTATCAACACTTTTTAGGCGTGTATATTTAAAATTGAAATTGTTGCATTCCTTCTCTTTAAACTTAAAAAGAAAACTAGTGATTGCCTATATTTTGTCAATGCTTAGTTACCCTGAATCGCTATATACTAGTTTCATTAATAATGCAGACCGCGCAGATTCTACAAATAGGTGTAGACAACAGATTTGTACATGGCGTAAGACCTCGCCAAAAGATATACACGGAAATCCGATGCAAATGGATTAATATGGAAAAACTTACGTCATCATTTTACAAGTCTTTTTAAAAAAATCCTGCACTGCAAATTGCCCAGGTATCTGTACAACAAAATAACCTTCAGAACGGACGTTCATACAATTAATATACGTAATAAGGGCTTGCTGACTCCACCTATATACCATACTTGAAAGTTTAAATCTTCGTACACTTACCAAATAACGTCCATCATTAATAATCTACCAATGGAGTTAAAGCTAGCGAGCGTTGAACAGTAAAAAAATTATGTCAAAATGAAGAATACAGTTTCCGAAATAGAGTGAGCTTTTAGAAAAATGAACGTTAATATTCGTCTCCTAATTTTTCCTATGTTTGTCGGTCTAAGGTTTACCTAAAGATAACAAAAAGGCTTATGGAAGATTGAGAAATTCTTGTTAATTTGTAGAAGTCCCTTTGTTGAAGTCTCCATTCAATTCCATTTCTGTATATTTGTATTTAATTTATACATCAGATTGTATATTTCTTTGTGTGGAGGACAATAAATGATTTAATAATAATAATATTGTGAAGTGGTCAACAGTGTCTTCTATAGGTTTTTTGCTAATCAAGTTGCTTGTAGACATTATCAATATCATGGAAACACGCCGTTTCTACACTTTTCCCTTGAAACAAAACCATGCTGGCAGATGCTAATGGTATTATATTTCTGTAGTAAGGATCCTATTTTTACTTGAAAGATCTTCTCTACAACCTTTGCAACGAAGATAATATACTGATAAAAAAAGATAATATACTCTTCTTAAATATCGGAATAATAGTTGAAGTTTTAAGGAATTCTGGGAATACCAGATACTATGAAGTTATTTACAGTTACGCTATATACAGTAGTAGGTCTGCTATTTCCCAAAATCTCCCTTTGATAACTCGAATGGGTATGTCGTCGCTTCCGACAAACTTTGTTTTTCAAATTCATGGTTATATTGTAAAGCTCCGTTACCGTCAGAGGGTTCTACCACCTGTTTGTTTCCGGGATGTAACTATTAAAAAGGACAAATGAGAGATTGTTTGTTATTTCTTCATATTTTATCTGGTTTTCAAATTTTCTCAGAAGCTTTTTCAGCTTTCTCAGAAGAGCTGTATAATCTCTACGCAATTTATTGTAGAATTTTTTGTACTTAGGATTAAAATTTGATAAAATGTCCAGACGTTTTCTCGCCATGTATATTTTACGAGCGTTGAAGGTACCATGATTTCTCTTCCTTGTGCCTTTAGGGGCTCGAGAAAAACATTCGTTAACATATAAAATGAAAACGTCCATGAAGGTGTGTTCCACTGGCTGTTGATATGCAATTCGTCACATTGCAGAATTTCTGTCCACTTTAAAATCCGCTTTCAAAACCCGTTTGATACTCGCCAATAAGGTGATCTCTTTTTTTGTAATCGGTTTAAGAGAGCTTTGGAAAGAATTTTGTATGCAATCGGCAATAGAGATATGGCTCAATAGTTTTTTGGATCCGCCTTGTCACCTTTCTTGCGTAATGGATGTTTTAATGCGCACTTTCAATCTTACGGGATCGTTTCCGTTTCCCATATTTTTACTAAGATTGCATGAATTCTGCTTACGAGGTCATCTAGTTTACAAATCGGTGTGGTGATGCCGTCCTCTCCAGGGGCTTTATTGCTTTTAAGCGATCCTATGAACTCTGTTATTTCCTGTATTGTCGGTGGTTGCGAATCTGGATTGGGCTTGGGCTTCTCAAAATTCAGTCTTTCCTTTGGAGGATCACAATTGAGGAGGTCTCGGAAATATAATCAGAAGTCAGCTAGAATGTTGCACTTCTCTTTAGTGCCAGAATGTTGCACGTCTCTAATAAATGCAATTTATATATTTCATGAATAAAATAACATTTTTTGTATTGTTTAACGATTAAAAAAGGAACGTACTAAGGAATAGTTCAACAAAAGTCCATTCGAACAAGTTACCATTCGAACATTTTTTGTACCGAAAAAATCAACATAAAACAATTATTTGGAATATTCAAATCATATTCATGAATATTTAAAACATATTGTATTGTTCCAAATATAACCGAATTGCATGTTATTATTTAATCAATCTACGTAAAAGTACTAATTATATGAAAGAAGTTACATATATTTCAAATGTTTTCATTTGTTAGCTTGTTCGAATATTCATTTATTATAGTTATAAAATAATAAATAAATATTCTATTCATTTAACCATTGACAATTTCCGATACAGTTTTCCATCATTTTTGTAGTAGTATGAGTCAACGCCGCTAGAACTTTTCATCATTGTTTGCAAAAATAAAACTGAAAAAAGTGATTTTTGATATCCTCACATGAATTAAATGTTTTCCCGTCTAAAAAATTCTGTAAAGACCGATAGAATTACTATCTTACATCCATATACATTCATGTAACCTGGCAGGGTCATACGCATTATTTTGATTGGGGGGAAGGGGGGTAGGCAAAGTTCACCAACGTTGAAGAATATCACCATTTTGTATTTCTCTGTCAATGTGTATAAGAAAACTAAATAAGTGCCAAATCGCGTGATTCCTTTGCAAATCTCTCTAAACCTTTTTCTACAATTGTTTTTTATTTACACTTTTTTCCTATGAACACTCAGCATACATAATCCTGTCAGCAAAGATTGTATCAAAAACGGTCGATTTATGAATTAGTTTTTTCAATTTATCATTCAGACGGTTCTTCCAATAAGATGGAACGGAGCCAAGTTGTCACCCTTGTCAACGTCCAGAAAGTTCTTTCAATCGAGGACGTAGTACAAGGTAGAGCTAGAGCTATATGCACAGCGAGTTTTGTTGTTGGTAAAAAAATCTGTTTCTAGCACGACATCGCACAGGTCTAGTTTTTGAAGATCCTCGCAGCTCATTTTTGTCCTTTTCAATGATCGTACCACAATTCAGCTTCTCCATTAAAATTTTGTAATGCGTAAAAGTTGGTTATAGTTTTTAGATTTTTGTATGAAATCGTGAAAATCGTGCAATTGAAATAATTAATATGCTGGCAAGGTCTCATCCGAGCAACTACGTTCTAGTGCAGTGATCAAAGAATCCATATATAAAATGAACAGGGATATCTTCCAAAATTGAACTTCATTCGATGAAGGATAAAATGAGCGATGTTTCTGACGGTTTACTGTCCTAAGTCTTCGCAGTTCAACTCCATTTCCTTCAAAAATCGATTTGGAATCATCAAAAAGTTCTTCGATTTTGGTATCCACATCTTTTCTATGATCTTTCGTCAATAGGTTGATTTTCTGTGTTGACGTGTTTCGTGCACGCAAGGAAATTCTGTTGGATTGGCTCAAGGTAGGCCGAATATTTGGCCATCAGAACGAGGCATATGATGAAAGTTATTTGACGGCATAATGCAGCTGAAAAGCAGTTGATCTGGTACCAGAGTTTCCTTCAATAGACAGTTAAGCTAATCCGTCGACGATAACTTTTTTCGTTGTCATTAAAAATTGCGATGCTTTTATATTTTTCCGACCACCGAGTATTGCAAAAACAGGTTAGGTTAGGTTAGGTTACTTTGATATCTTTGCTATCGAATTACGGATTTATGGAACTTGATTCGGGTCATTCAAAGTCTTTCAGTCCACCAAATTCAACTTGTTACTTTCACAGTGAAAGTACAGAGCATGGGGATATTTTTCTCTTCAAATAGCACTCCGCTTTCCTACCACGACATGGTCGAGGAAACGCAATATCCTTGTCCCTTCAATTTTTGTGAATCAAGTTCTGAGTGTACTATAAATTTAGTTATTGCAAAAGCAATGGTCTTTGCATCCATGGCATCCAAATGTAATATGTTCACGAATAACATATGTCTTCGGTCGTAGAATTGGATACTAATCGAAAGCTGTTCTTTATCAGAAATTTCGCCACTTTCATCTCTCATCAGACTATAGGCACAGGTATCTCTTGCTTCATAGATGAATTCTTCTCTTAATACCCGTCCGCATATCGTTGGTCAAGATGAACAGGGTATTAACTCAAAAATTTAACTCGCCTATTTTTCATGAGAGCGATTTGAAGTTTTCAAATCAATATATTTCCATTTCTGTAAATAATTGGTTAAGCTCACCTATAATATATTTTAACCTAACTTTATTGATGACATTTTTGTTCATTTCACGACTCTGCAAATTTTGCTATTACTGCGAAAAAATTGAAATTATACAGGCAAGAACATAATAATACCTTTTTACACGAAAAATTATCATAAACCAAAGGTTTTGTTGTTGTCCTCTATCTTCCATCTGATTCTATTCTGAGCGAGGCGTTTCACCCCGTTCCACGTTTTTCCTGCGATCTTTAATTCTGCGTCTATGGTCCTCCTCCACGTGTTAGCTGGACGTCCCTTTCTGCGAGAACCCTGCGGGTTCCATTGTAAGGCTTGCCTAGTGTTGTTTCCTTCGTCTCTCCTCAATATATGGCCCAACCATTTCCACTTGCGGTGTTTTATTTCTTTTTGCATTTCTTGTTGGTTTGTCAGGTGCCATAAGTCTACATTGCGTATTGTATCTGGCCAGAAAATGCGCAGTATACTTCGTAGGCATTTGTTTATGAATAGCTGAAGCTTATTTACTATTGTTACGGAGAATTTTCCCTGTTTGGCACCCGTACAGCAAGACGGATTTTACATTTGAGTTGAATATTCTTAGTTTTGTTCGTGTGGTATACAGTCTGGAGGTCCAGACCAGCCTGAGCATACCAAATACCTTGGCCCTTTTTATTCGGTATGAGATATCGGTGGTGGTGCCACCCTCATTAGTAATTATGCTTCCCAGGTACGTGAATTCATTTACATCCTCTATTTGTTCGTCATAAATGCGGAAGGCGCGGGTATTCTTCGTGGCGGCTCTAACCGATTTGGTTATGCCGGACGGTCGAGTTTGCTCTGCATGTCGGCTTGGGTGTGTGCCAAGAAACAGATATCGTCTGCGTAGTCCAGATCTTCCAGGAACGAGTTTAACGTCCATCTAATGCCCTCACTTCTTGACACTACTTTGTCCATTATTGAGTCTAACAGAATGTTAAATAGTAAGGGCGATAGTACGCAGCCCTGTCTGACTCCCGAGCTGATGGTAATGTCGCTGCTCTTAGCAGTTTGGTGTTTTACATAGCAGGGTGCGTCCCGGTATTGTTCCTTTACTAGGTTTATTCTCTTATTATCTTATCTACGTATTATCTACGTATTATCTTTTCCGGTACCCCCTTTCTTTTCAGCGCTTTCCAGACTGCATTATGATAGATGCTATCAAAGGCCCTATGGAAGTCGACGAAGACCGCATATAATGTAGACCTCCATTCAATGGGCTGCTCTATGATGATTCGCATTGTGTTAATTTGATCGACACAGGATTTATTTGGGCGAAAACCCGCTTGTCCCTGACGCAGACTGGGCTGTATGGAGATGGATAGTCGATCCAGTAAAATGTGAGAAATTATTTTGTTGATAGTGTTTAAAATTGTAATCCCTCTCCAATTGCCACAGTCTGTAAGATCGCCTTTTTTGGGGAGAACGACTATGGCTCCTTCCTTCCATTCATGTGGCACATTTTCCGACTCCCATGCATCTACTATTAGCGGGTGGAGCAGTTTTGTTACCACCTTTAGGTCTGCTTTAAGTATATCTGCCCGATGGTTATCTGGGCCAGCGGCCTTGTTCTTCTTAAGGTTCTTTAATGTAGTTCTGACTTCTTCTTCACTAGGTGGGTTAGGATTCACCTTCCGGACCGGGAGATTTATTTGATAGTCTTGTGGAGGATGTGGGGGATGTATGCCGTCCTTGGCATCACTTTCTTCCGGGTTCGGCTGTCCGAGTATTTCTTGGAAGTATTCTTGCCATCTTATAAGTTGATCTTCTTTGTTTGTCAGCAATTGTCCCTCTTTATTTTTATTGGGTGTTCTCTTTTGAAGTTTTTATTAGCGAGTTTTTTTATTATGAGATAAAGTTCTCTTGTGTTATATTTCTTGCTGCAACTTTGGCTTTCGATGCGAGATCTTCCGCCCATCTACGTTTGTCTTTTCTGGAACTCCGTTTTACCTTGCGGTTTATGTTCCAGTAGCTACGAGTCAGTTCGGCCTTCTCTTCATGGTTAGGGTTTTGATTGATCAGGGCTTTTGCTGCCTTCCTGTCTTCGATTAGTTTCCATGTTTCCTGCGAGATCCACTCCTCTCTGTTCCTTTGCATTCTACCCAAGGTACTGTCGACAGTTTCTAGCAATACTTTGTGGACTGCTTCCCAATCTCGACGATCTTCCTCTGTCATGTTAGTGGTATTTTCTTGCAGTTGCGTCTTGAAACTGGCTTGTCCTTCGGTTGCTTTAAGCTTGTCTGTATCGAATTTTATGCTAGCAGCTAACGTAATTTGTCTTTTTGGTGTTGCTAACTTTAGTTTAAACGTGCCAACGACAAGGTAATGGTCGCTGGCCATATCTGCACCTCACGTCGCATAGTGTGGTACTCCACTTTTTTTGAATGATAATGTGTTTAATTTGGTTTTTTGTACGCTGGTCAGGAGATATCCAAGTCTCCGTATGTACCCTCTTATGCGGGAAGAGCGTGCCGCCAATTATCAGGTTGTGTTCCAAGCACGTATCGACCAGCATTTCCCCATTCTCGTTTACCGTTCCGATTCCCTGGTTACCCATTGCCTATTCTAAGTTGGTGCTGTCGGAACCAACTTTGGCATTTAGGTCCCCCATTAGTATGATTATGTCCCTTATGCCCTTTGTTATGGAGTGTAATGGTGGTGGAGTGTATGGTGGTAGACAGTTGTTCGTAGAACGTGGCCTTTGCTTCAATTGGGTTTGTCTCTGTTTGTGCGTAACATTGGATGATACTTATGCTTCTAACCCTTGTGTGGAAACGGGCAACAATAATTCTATCGTTCACTGGTCGCCAGGATAGTAGGCTAGTCTTGGCCTTTTTGCTTAGTAGTAGGTCAACTCCGCTCTCATGGTGTTCGCCTTGCGGTTTGCGTGAGTACAGGAACGCTCCGCCGATCGCTGTATTTTGTTCTCCAAACCCATGCCATTTTACTTCGCTAAGGCCGAGGATTTCCAGGTTGTATCCTTCCAGGTTGTCATTTCGCGGACCACTTGTGCAAGTCTCGATGGTTCCAGTAGGGTTATAATGTTGCATATTAATATTCGTGTCCGAGTTTTTGTGTTCGCCAAAGTCGTCTTCTTAGAATCCGTCCGGTTAGTATCTGTAGTGGTTTCGTTAATAAGAAGTTTAAGATGGGCAGGTTATTAGTCCACCGCACCCGAGTTTGATGATGGGGCTGCCATCCAGCGGCTATCAAACATGCCTGGTTTGGGTAGGTTTCCTTCTGAGAGCTCAGGTGGACAAACTTTATTCTTCCACAGGCTATTTCTGTCCTGTGATTCTATGCCAATATTCGGACGTCAGAGCCTCTTTAGTTATCTAGCAGGGTGCACCGCGGGCAGGCGAGGTTGACTTTTGGGTTATCATGATGTTCTCATAACCCCTTACACCCCATAAACCAAAGTACTAACTAGAAAATTATATTTTCTTTAAAATGCAATTCTATGCGGGGTCTTTGTTCGACCTTTCGATTATTTTTTTAAGACATTATTTTAACATAATTATATTAACATATTTTGTAATCAATTTTAGTTATGTTTAAGGAGCATTCATAATACTACCATGTTCTACAAATATTAGGAATAAGTTTTCAAAATAATACAAAATAAAAACAAAATTTTAAACTGAATATTAAAACTGCCTATCACAAACGAACGACGTCCTTTCACCACAACTCTGCGAGAAAGACTGAATTGTTGTTCAAACAGACGTTAACACAAAAATAAATTAAATTTATTAAATATTTTTTTTGCACAAAAAGGTGCGAAAACGACGAAGATACTACCCCGCACCGTCGGCAATCTGTCGTTATATAGTTATGCCACCACGTTCGCTGAAAGATCGCATGATTTTTAGTAGGACTGCATTTTTAGGTTAAAAAATCGTAAATTCTGAGTTAATACCCTGTTCATCCAAACGAGCGATATGTTGATGCTTTCATTTTGAAACCGCGGAGAAGCGTAAGTAGCATTTTTACTTGCTCGATCAAAATGCCGCTCGAAACTTAGAACACCAGCCTTGCTTTGCAGTGGCAACGACCCCCTTGAGCCGCCATGCGAACGCCAATGCAAGCGGGAACTGCTTCTGGCGAGGCATCGCTATTTTTCTGATATCAATTCTGCTTGCAACCTTAAATTTATCTGATAGCAATGAACTATAACTGTAACTGACTGCAATAAAATAATTCCCTTGTAATCCCACCAAACAGAGAAGAGTATCCTTTTTTTGTAATATATACTTTCAAAATGATTTGAGGCGGCTATTGACACCTTACGTTACAAATATTATTATTGATATATTATCTATTGATACCTTACGTTACAAAATTAAGGTAAACAGTCCATTTCATCGTCATTTCAGTCATTTACTTTAGAAATTACTTATTTTTTTTTCAATTTGAGCAGCAAATCACAGTTGCCATTTGCAACGGAGCCAATATTTTTGCTTTGCAACGAAACTAAGTCGGTTCACTTGGTAATGAACGATATACATAGATAAATTCAATAACAACTTGTAAAGCCTGCGGTTTGTTTCAACTAATACCTATATTTTGTCTCTGTCAGCTCTGTCAGCAACTGGCGCATTTCAAAACGTAGTGCATTTTTAATATCGAAATTCTTTGAACGAAACTTTTTGCAAACCAATTTTGGCCCTGTCGTTCATTTAACACATGTTCTCCATTCACTTCATATAACATTTTTATTGCTTGAACAACTTTCTTCCCTTTCGGTAGGAAAAAAGAAATCACGTTAAATATGTTTCTTTAGATATTCCATTTTTGATACAGCAACTGCAAAGAATCATTTATTTTATCAACAAAAACTCTTGAAAATGACCATCAAACGTCGAAACTCGAGTCGTGATATGTGTAGAAATTTATATAACTGTGAATAATAAGTTATATAACATTTTTACATATTGTAAGTGTGGTAAAAACGTAGTGATTTTTTTAATTCAATGTAAGTAAGAATTACCACGTAGTAACAGTCGCAACCATCCTATTCATAAAATTAGCCGGTGCGGCAACCCAGACAACATTTATTTTATCAATTGAAATGTACCGCGGGAAAACGAAATTACTTTCAGAACAACTTAACCATTTTGAATATTATTTTTTATCCTTTTTACTTTGTCAATTTTCTAATAAGATATTTTTTCGATAAGATCAACGTATCGAAAAAACTACATCTTTTACTTATTCTCAAATTTATTATAAATTACAACAAATATCGGAAACAAACTATTTTTGCGCATTTGTATACAAATGACTAATTCACATATCACTTTTACACACATTTTATAACAAGAAATATAAAGATTTTTTGTTCAAATAAAAAAAAATTGTAATAGTGAAAAAATAAATAAGTTATCAAAACTACTTCCAAATTATTTTGAAAGTTGCAGTGATTAAGTTAAAAAAGGTTCTGTAATTCAGGAATTGAAATTTAATATACCTAAACTTATTGTTTAACTTACAATTAATCTGAATGTTTAACATATTTGTTTGAACTTACTCTGCGCAAGAACACAAGTAAATTAGCCTTGTAATTTGAGGTGTTAGAAGGAAGCTTATAAGCGATTTAATTAACTTATTACTTTACCTTTTTTATCTACTCGCACACCTAAATGAACACATTAATAAGTAAATTATTGCATGTGAAGGATGCCGTTATTATAATCTTGTGTAGAAGCATCCAAATTGTGCTTAAAAGTCATACGTAATTCAAATGGAGTTTCACTATTTAACGATTTCTGTTTGTTGTTACTATGGCAACAACTCGCGTCACATATTTTTTTTGCGTATATTAAAATGGAACTAATTTTTCTTATTTTCAATCAACAAGTCTCGGCCTCCCAGTCTGGATTTATCTGACTGTAATATAACTTAACCTAACCATACCGTAATCTAGAATCTAGGTTAACCTAGATTACATCGACAACGTTCAAATATTGTTCCTGTCACTGTGCGTTTTTACTAGTTAGGTTAAGTTAGCTTCTAACCTCATTTTGTTAGTGATTTGAAGTATTTTGTCTGTTAAAATTACAATTTTTCAATATTATGGGAAAGAAACAATTATTGTTTTGTATATTCAACAGTATTTTAAGTTGCTTCGTGGATAAAATAATGTATGACAGACATTTTTTGTGCTCTAATTCACATGTTTTTGTGCTCTAATTGCGATTAAACTACACAACTCATGGACAAAAGTCTTTCTTCAGACACTTATATCATAAACTACTATTTTATTAGTCTGTTAAATTCTGAATTTTGACAGTATTGATTAAACATGCAGACAATAATGTAATAACAATTTTAATAGTATATTACGCAACGCGAGTTGTAAGAAGCATATTACGTTGCGGAACAGTTACGCACGACCCGCGTAGCGGTGAGTGCATAATTCCGCGATTATGTGTAACCCAACCCAATGTACGCAATGCCAATTTCCGTTAGTTTGAATTGTGGCATGATGGGCGCTGAACGTATGAGCACGTAGTAGCAGCTCCCAACCAATCGACGAATCGTAAACCAAACGCACGTGTCTGTTATTAGTCATAACATATCATTACCCAATGTACGCAATGTCAATTTTCGTTAGTTTACATTGTGGCACGAGTGGCGCTGAACGTATGAGCACATAGTAGGAGCTCTCAACCAATCAACGAATCGTAAACCAAACGCACGTGTGTGTAATCAATCATAATATATCATTAAACGCGGACTGTTACATACGTGTGTGTTATGATGTATTTACATAGTCCACGAACTGTACAATAATGGGCATTTACAATAGTGGTTGTAGATAAAATATTGAATTATATTTTGTCCTTTTTACTTTGTCAATTTTCTAATAAGATATTTTTGCGATTTTAACATATCTGAAAAACTATCTTTTACTTATTCTAAAATTTATTATATATACAACGAATATGGTTAAACAAAAAAATTTTGCACAATTCACTTCTACACACATTTTATAAGCAGAAATAGGTATAAAGATTTTTTGGTTCAAATAATGAAACTTTGTAAGTAATAGTCAAAAAATTAATAAGGAATCTAAACTTGAACTACTTCACTACAAATTGTTTTGAAAGATGCAGCGGTTAAGTTGGAAAAGGTTCTGTGATTCACGAACGATGTAATTTAATATACCTATACTCACTGTTTAACTTACAATTAATCTGAATGTTTAACATATTTGTTTGAACTTACTTGGCGCAAGAACACAAGTAAATTAGCCTTGTAATTTGAGGTGCTAGAAGGAAGCTTATATGCGATTTAATTAACTTCTTAATTTACCTTTATCTACTAGCACACCAAAATGATCACATCAATAAGTAAATTATTGTATGTGAGGGATGCAATTATTATAATCGTGTGTAAAAGTATGTGTAACAGTCCCATGTAAATCAAATAGAGTTTCATTATTTAACGATTTCTGCTTGTTGTTACTATGGCAACAACCCGCGTTACTAAACAGAAAACATAGATTTAATTGAATTAATTTTTCTTATTTTGAATCAAAAAGTCTCGGCCTCCCAGTCTGGATTTGTCTGACTCTAATATAACTTAACCTAACCATAACCTAACCATAACCTAATCTAGATTAAATCTAGGTTAACCTAGATTACATCGACAACGACCAAATAAATAGTGTTTAAGTCATTGTGTCTTTAATAGTTAGAAATTTTTGCCACGGAGGCGCTGAACGTTGTAACTTTATTGTGTCAGTGATTTGAAGTATTTTGTCTGTCAAAACTACAATTTTTCAATATAATCGGTAAGAAACAATTATTTTTTTGTAGATTCAACACTATTTTAACTTGCTTCGTAGATAGTATAATGTTTGATACACATATCTGAAAGGCATTTTTGTGCATTCATTGCGATTAAACTTCGCAATTCATGCACATAAGTCCTTCTTCACACACTTGTATCACAAACTACTATTTTATTAGTCTGTTAATTTCAGAAATTTGACATTTTTGATTAAACATGCAGAAAATATTGTAGTAATACTTTAACAGTTTTTAAATATATTTTTGGCTTCGTGAATTGTAAATCCAGCTTTAACATCGTGTATACCAAGCGAAAATAGATTTTTACACAATACACTTCGTTAAAGTCACTCTTCCGAATTGTAGCCGCACTTTGCAACATTTTGCCAAAAAAAATTAAATAATTTCCAATATTTTAAATCTAAATCTATTTGTTTTTTAAATAATAATTGTAGGCCAAAAAAATTTATACAAATTTCGTGCGGAAATGATTTTACAATGCTCCAGCTAATGGGCTAATCCAGCTAAACGAGCTGTCGCGTTGTAAAATGAACATTTTCGCTCTCTAGTGCAAATAACTATTACATAGTATGAGAAACATTTTGTGTTTCTTCATAATTCGTAACTTTTATATAAAATGTAATAGAAAGAATAGTATATGGCGTTTTTTTGGTGAGGTGGGAGTTTGTGCACGAGCGCCAGCGAGTTAGCAATCACACCGAACCAAAAAAAAAACACTTTCATCTCGAGTAGTAAATGCAATTGTTTCTACTGATTTCGGTTCTAGAATCCATAATTCGACTTTAATAAATCCAATTCGAATCGAACTGTCAGAACTGTCAATAGAAATTTAATTGTTGGTTTGGTCGTTTCCATGGTAACATATTGCATTCTCATAGAAGGTAATACTTTTCAAGTCAAATGTCCTAATTTTATTTCGGTTTTTTAAATAGTTTCAGGCTCGTTTAACGTTTGTACATAAAATATTTCATTGAAATTGATGTAATTAATAAGAAAGTCAATGCAAATTTGGTTAGTTTAGTGTTTTAATCGAGAAAATCATAAATTTAAAATACTCATTTTCGTCTCTAGATGTGAAAATATTTTCATCTCTAGAATGAAAAAATGTCACTTTCGTGTAGGGTAAGCCGTGAAAAAATGCCATTTTCACATATATCCGTAGAAAAAAATTAATTTAAATTTAATTTAAATCGATTTTGTCAATAAATGTGAAGACAGTCAAGTGTCAAAACAAATTCTTTCTTAAAAATAGAAATATGATGTACTTATTATCCTTAAGTTTTATATACGTTTTATTTACGTGTTCCTCACGTTTTATACTTATAGTGTTGATAATTTCATTTTCTTATGGGATTAACGATTGTTAATTCCATATTAATCTTAAGTTAATCTAAATAGACCAGAACGTACATTTTGCCTGAACTGTGTTACTCCCTCAACATTGTTCCGGGTCGAGTAATGAAAAAAACATAGAATAAAACTGTATTATAAGTCTGTGTTTTATAAACACTGGTTTCAAGTTATTTCAAATTTAATTTGACTGCCATTTTCAGACAGTTCAGTTACTTTATGCGGACTAAATATCGAGCGACACTAGAAATTGCACAGGCCGCGCCGAAGAACCACACAGACCGCTTGTGTTCTTGTTTAACATGTTCCGCTTCAATAGAGATCTATGCAGGCAAACCGGAACACAAACCGGACCGTTGGTAGAGGGCAGAGCTGCCCTTTGAATGTTAAGGCCCCGGGCACAAATATTGACTGGGGTCCGTGGAAAATAAAAAAAAGTGAATAAAGAAACCAAATCTTTTATTTCTAATAAATACAAGAATGGATCATAAACATATATTCTTATCTAAATAATAATTTTTAACTAATAAAACATCATTTTATGTATATAGGTTTTTCACATTAAATTCGCCCTTTTGCATATAATATTCATCATTTTGCAAATGAAATTCACCTTTTTGGAAATGAAATTCACTATTTTGCAAATGAAATTCACCATTTTAAAAGTGAAATTCACCCTTTTGCAAATGAAATTCATCCTTTTGCAAATGAAATTCAACTTTTTCCAAATCAAGTACTTTTACATATATCGTGGAGGCGCGGGCAAAAGGGGTTAAGTCAGTAAACTAAAGACGTAAAGAAAGTTTGATTTCACCTCCAAAAAGTAATTTTTTTGTAACGTTATATTTTCATGATTTCATGCCTAGACCAGATTATAAAATGGCTCTTGGATATTTTCAGCCGATTTTTAGTAATTTAGTAACAAAGCAAACTTGTTTGAAGGACGTGATTGAAAGGCTCTGTAGGTAGTTCGAAAAGAGGGATTTAAGGGTTTGGTTGGTAAAACGAAATGGATTCGGTTTAAAAGGGGTGGGCGATATAAGAAAGAAAGGTTTGAATGGCAGTGTACTGAAATAGTACTAAATAGGTACTGAAATAGAGGAAGCACATAAGTATTGTACAAAAAAGGCATGGGTGGCGGCGGGTCGTATATGGGAGGTTTGGAAAAGAAACTTTGACGGAAACTTTAGAGCAGCTGAGACCATATGCATGCATGCATACGAAGCGTGTTACTGTATGGATTCGGTCTGGGGAACGAAAGAGGAAGACAACATCGAAAGGGTGCAGCTAAAGTTTTATATGAAAGTGTTGAAACTTGATAGGTCGACGCCTGGTCACATTGTGCTTCAGGAAGTGAGTGCTTGTAAGGTGGCGGTAATTGCTGCGGAAAGAGTCATAAAGTTCGAGTATAGGGTGGATGAGTTAGGAGATGATAGGATAATAAAGGAAATCTTTCGAGTAGTGAATAAAGAGGGGTTAAGTGGTAGAAGAGAGAGTGGTTGGGGGCTGAGTAAAAGGAAACTGTATGAGAGAGGCGGGTTATCATCCGAGGGGTTGGAAACGGAAAAAAGTGCGGGTGCTCAGTGGAAACGGATGCTAAGAGAGAGGTTATTAGAAGTGGACTGCCAAGAGCGCCAATCCAAAATAGAGACTAGCAAATATCACCAACGCTACAGTCAGATATAAGTGCACGGCCGTGTTCCTGGTTATTTGAGGACAAGTAAAGGGTCGGACGACCAGTCCGTTTTGGCGAGATTTAGGTGTGGTAATGAAGAGCGTGGAAGAAGACATTGGATGAATGAGGAAAGTAGAAGGTGTTTGGTGTGTGGGTTGAAGGAAGATATGTGAAGTCATTGGTTGGAAGAATGCACGATGGTGGAGAGGAATGAACAGGAGAGAAGGCGAGGAATGGATTGGAGTGAGTGCATGGACGAGAACGGGAAGGGTCTGTCGTTCTTATTCATAGTGAAAAGATGGAAAGAGCGGATGCGATGGGGTCGTTTTTCGAGTGTTGCAGTTTAGTTTTTTTGTTTTAGTTTATAAGTCTATTTATGTCCGATGTACAGGTGTTGATGTATAGGTTTATAGGGTGGTAAAATTTTTTTTTTCTTTTTAATTGGGTTTTAGTTTCACAACTTTTTTTTTTTGCTTGTTGTGTATATTTTGTATGGTAGTGTAAAGTATTTTAATTATGCAAATAAAGGTTATTACTACTTAAAAACAAAGCAAACTTAATTTTCCAAATTGGCTATTTTACATGCGCGCCCACGATATATTTATAAAAAAATATATAAAATAATGTTAATTACATGGTAGGAAATCAAAAATTTTATTATAATGTATACAATATCATAATCACATGTAGCGATGAAGGTATGTCTGAGAGTAATTCAGCAGTCTACAATCAACTCACAGGTTCTCTTCACTTAACGACTTTCGACCCTACGACTAGGTCGTTAAGCGAATTAGTCGATAAGCGAGGATTCCTCCTTTTATTGATATTGAAACACACAGGATAAAAATACAATCTAATTACATGCTGTTTACCGGTTCAATCGACATTATTTGGTGATTTAGACGTTTGCGCTTAATTTTATTCTTAAACGTGAACGGTTTATAAAGAGATTGCTAAAGAAACTTTGACCTGAGAGTTAGTTATCTGAAGTCTGACAATGAGCAGTCTTTACAGGTAGGTCGTTAAATAAAGAATAGAGTACTTTCATTTTGTGCGACTTTTGTTTTTCTGCGAAGGGGTTGCTTGAAAAATTCGGAGACGATAATTTGGACGAAGTTTGTTTTATTCTGGATATCGCAATTATACAGGATTTTCGGTAAACATGCGGCAAAAATTCAGGCTGTTATTCCTTGTCCTATTCTAGGAACATTTTGTATTATGATGATTCCTGAAAAACCCTTTGTATCGAAGACACAGGGTGAGATTTGCGACAGTAACATTTTATTTTCAAAAAGTACATGTAAAGTTGCTCAAGCTACAATAAATGTTAAATAGCTTCCTCCAGTCTGGATAGAAGCATTCAATCTTCTCGTCATTGAGTGCCGAACTCTTTCAAACACACCAGGGTGGTTTCTAATTGAGTTACACTCAGCAATTATCCGATTTTGCAATTTGTCCAAATTCTCCACTCGAGTCCCGTAAATTAATGACTTCAGATAGCCCCACAAGAAATATACCAGGGAGTTATGTTCCCCTTTAACCGAAATGTGGTGGTAAACTATCGGGCATAAACCACATTGCAATTCTTATCGCCAATGGTACATCCTACAGAAATTCGGGCAGTGTTTCTTCTGAAAAGTTGCGATACATCTCGTCAGTAAATCTTGCTGGTAGAAATACCGGTTCAATTAGATAGTCATTCAAGGAGAGCTGATGTTGAAATCGATCCTCACCTACCTCATTCGGATTTTTATCTGCCCACACATGGTTGTTATGAAAACTCCTTATTGCATTTCTTGAAAAACTGGCTTCATCGGTGAAAAGAATCTGTGTCAGGAATTGAGGGATTAAAGCTAATGTTTGCAAAAGAGCGAGTGAGGAAAACACCCTCATTCGAAACCCCAAACAAACTATGTGGCCTATGTTTGGTTCCAAACTAAAAGAGAACCTAGAGCAAGTGATAGTGCGGGGTAGTATCAAACACTACACCGTACTGGAGCAAGCTGTAAGAGAAATAAGTGTAGCAATCACCACGGCATTTGAATCCAGCTGCCCTGTAAAAACAGTAAAAGGATGAAAAATGGCGGAACAAAAACTTGTCTACATTAAGAGCAAAAAATAATTAAGATAAAAAAGTAGGCTTTTCAACAAAGTTAAGCAATACCGAAATTAGCTAGAATACTCTGAGGTGCTCACCACCTACAACAAAGGGATCAGAAGGGCAAAAGAAAAAAACTTTAGGAGTTTCTGTGAAAATATAGAATCCACCCCGGTCGCAGCTAGATTTCAAAAAGCACTAGCGAAGGATAGAGTGGAAATGACAGCCACTCTCAAGTGGCCGGGTGGAAGTTACACGGAGGACGAAGAGCAGAGAGCTCTCCTACTACTAGAAACCCATTTTCCGGTAGAAAATACAAATGTAGAAAATACAAAGAGACCGAGGGCTTGATGCAACCACGGCGACCCAGTCGGACTGTCTGGAGGAGGACCGCGTCCATATGTACGGAAAACCACATCATATGGGCTATCGGCACCTTCCAGCCATTTAAGGCCCTAGGTGTGGACGGACTAATTCCCGCCTTCCTACCAAAAAAAGAAGGGAGATAACTAATGCCGTATCGCCTAATCTATTAATAAAAAATACCTTTTATCTTTTGTTTAATTTCTTCGAAATTTTAATCCATTACTATCTTTGACTAGCAATACATTTCTGACATGTTTGGTTAAAAAATTCGTACCTCTTCTTGGTGTTGAATTTTATATGTCACAGAGTATATTATAATAAACATCAAATCCATTTGCCTATATAATTATTTATGTTATTTTATAATATTAATTTTAAAATTAATATTAACTGTATTATATTATTGAGTGCGTAAATAATTAAAATGTGGCTGAATAAATTAGTTGAAATGCATTATTCATAGTCCGTTTAAATTACTGAATAAACAGCAAAATAATCTTTCGCAATATTTTATTGATTAAAAGCTCAATACATTGGACAGAAAGGATATTTGAAAATATTCCTCTGACTAAGGTTATTGCTCAGGCAATCCCCCATCTATAATTTCATCTAGCAATTGTATTCTCCTCCCTGTCTTCTCATTTTGGTTGTCTGTGACCCTCCTAAAAATTAATACCGAAAACGTGAGTAGAGAAAATCGAAATCCATTATGAAGCAGAAGAAATCATTTTCAATCGTAAAAAAGTTTCCACTTTAAAATTGATTTTTTATTTTTATTTCCAAATGTAATGAAAATAATCGCTTTTATCTCTTAGCTGACAAATGTTTATGTTTTATGCCTTGGTATTAAGAACTTATTTTTATTGTCTAGGTATAGAAGTAATCAGTTTCGTTTGATGTCAGAAAATAAGTGTCGCTTTTACTCTTAATTATATAATGATTATGAAATTATTTAAAAAGTAAACGATTGTTATTTACGTTAGAGTGCGGGAAAGTTGATTTTACAAAGCGACAGCTCGTTTGGAGAACGAGCCCGAAGGGCGAGTTCCCCATTAGCTGGAGAGTTGTAAAATCATTTTCGCACGATATTTGTATAAAATTTTTTGCCCAACTATTATTATTCAAGAAAAACAATATTGGAAATTATTTAATTTTTTTGTCACAATGTTGCAAAGTACGGCTACTATGCGGTAAAGTGACTTTACCGCATAGTAGCCACACTTTGCAACATTGTGTGTAAAAGTCTGGTTTTGCTTAACGTATACACAATGTCAAAGCTAGCTTTACAATTCAGGAGGCCAAAAAATGATTTTGCGCGATTTTATTTTACACTTTACTTTTATAATTGAAACATATCTTTAGTTTATCTATGTCACTATATATAACATTGTTATATTATTTGCGTGTCAAATAAATAAATAAATACTAATTCTTAATATTTTATATTATGATTTTAATATTTTACATTTTTATTAAAATTAATAAAAAAAGTAATAATTTTAAGTATAATAATATTTTATTTTAATACTGTACTATATCAAAGAAAAAATATCGACCAATATGAGACAATCCATGAACCAGGTTGTGTTTTGAATAAGAAACCGATATCGTTGCTTTATCTCAGGGATGTCGACCCCCAAACCAATTTATATCAAAATTCATGAATTCATTCATGGAGCTTTTCCCAAAGAAATATGTGACTCGCATAGTGTAATAAGTCTACCGACTGATATATTTGGTGATTGTTTTGAATAAGAAAACGATAAATATGTTGCTTTTGTATAAGGGAAATCTATCGATTTACCCCTATTATTACTTTCACGATATAAAATAGATTTTCTTGGCAGGGCTTTTCTGTTTTAAATAGTTTCAGTAACATTTATTTTGTTTTAAATCATTTTTTATTTGTAAGATCTTTATTTGTTCAGACAATATGGAACAGAAAAGATCAATGAGATGTAAGAGATTGTAACAGAGTTTTGTTGTTCCGAGAAAATTAAACGTTACATTATTAGTCGTCACGCAATTTATTTTATCGGCCAATTTTAAATTGAACAAAGCATTGGCATTTTTAGCAAAACATGGACCATGACCGTACAAGACACGTTACTACTCAATCGTTTTGAAAGAAAAATTCTTAGAAAAATATTTGGAGCAGTCTGGGATCAACAAACGTTGCGGTATAGGATGCGCACGAACAACGAGGTATATGAACTATATAATAGCCCAAGTATAGTACAAGAAATCAAGTCAAACAGACTAAGATGGCTGGGACATGTCCAGAGGAGTAATGACTTAAGGCTTGTTAAAATGGTCTAGGAAGAAACCTCTAACAACAAAAGACCACTGGGGCGCCCAAAGCTTCGATGGCGGGATAATATCCGCAAGGACCTTCAAACCCTGGGGGTGCTCAACTGGGAGGAAGCCACTCAGGATCGGAGAGAATGGAGGAGAATTGTTGAGGCGGCCAAGACCCACCCCGGGTTGTAGAGCCATGGATGGATGGATTGGCATTTTTAAAGATATTAAATATTAGTTAATTATTAGAGCAACCAAAAATATGCTCTTAAAAACTACTTTAAGCGCTTAAAAAATTCTTTATGAAAATTAAAAATATGCTTGTAAGAAAATATATGCTCTGAAATCTGAAATAAAATATATGAATAGTGGTTTATGATACAAGTGTGAGAGGATCCAAGGGCTTTCGCGCATGAGTTGCGATGTTTATAGCACGAGCCGAAGGCGAGTGGTTTAGTCGCAATGAATGCACAAAAGCCTTTCACACACGTGGATCATACATTATTTTAATAATAAAGATAATAATACTTTATTGTTCAACAGAGCAAACCCCAATGACAGAAAAATTATATATATATATATATATATATATATATATATATATATATATATATATGTGTGTGTGTGTGTGTGTGTGTGTTGTATTGTTTTCTTTTCTCGGGGATTCCGCGTTGATGCTGAGGGTTGGCTCTGAAAAGAAGCGGATTCTCGACGTTTCGGCGAACTAACATTCGCCATTCTCAAGAGATATATGCGTCCGTCCGTGCATACTGAATATACAGTATGCGTCTAACGGTTGACCCGCACAGACACATATATCTCTTGAGAATGGCGAATGTTAGTTCCCCGAAACGTCGAGAATCCGCTTCTTTTCAGAGCCAACCCTCAGCATCAACGCGGAATCCCCGAGAAAACAATACAACACAGGTATCTATCCGCGAAAACCTCAAATACAACATATATATATATATATATATATATATATATATATATATATATATATATATATATATATATATACATATACACATATGATAAATACATAAACAAATGGTGAAAACCTATACAAGTAGTAAAGTATACAAGTAATAAATAACAATATACAAAACAGTAAAACTGATTGCAGAGAACAAGTAAATAATCATTTGTCTTAAAATATCTCCTGAGATGCTTCGTTAGCAGCTTTACACATTTCGAAAATAGGTGTAGGCTCTACGTAGTACGTTCGTCCTTGGAATCGGCAGACGAAAACTGACGGTAGATCTAGACGATGATCTGGGAATGTTAATTGGAATTTCGCCCAGGAGAAATGAACAGTCTATCTGACTATGCAGGAGCTTAGAGGTAAATTGTGCACAGCAATGACTCCTTCTGTCTTCTAGAGAAACCATGTTATATCATATTAACAATTGTTTGAGACTAGTTCCTATCTCAGGATAAACTCCATCAAGCCTGTAGGACAGGTATTTCAAAAAACTTCTATGAATTCTGTCAAGTTTGAACGCGTGTGATGTATATAAATTATACCACACGAGAATAGCGTACTCCAGTTTGCAGAGGGCGTATGTACAAAAAAGTTGCTTCATTAGGTTAGTATCTGTGAAGTTGCGACTAACGCGCATTACAAATCCTAAAGACTTTGATGCAGAGGAGCATACGCTATCAAGGTGGTCGAGAAATGTTAGGCGAGAATCAAATATAACACCGAGATCTTTCATTATTTCCTTCTTGGTAATAGGGCTACCATCAATTGTATAGGTAGTTTGTATTGGAGAAAGAGTTTTGAGTACGTAACATAACAACACTTGGTGGTATCAAGTAATAATTTGTGTTTAACACACCATCTCACAAATGAGTCCATGTTATTTTGTAAGTGTAACATATCCCCATGGCACTTAATCGATTTATATAATTTTATGTCATCAGCAAATGCTAATGCGGGACACGATATTGTCGACAGTAGGTCATTAATGAAGATAATGAATAATAAGGGACCCAAGTTAGATCCTTGGGGGCACTCGATGTTGTTAGAAATTCAGTTGATACGAACCCATTATAGTATACGTACATAGTATATATATACGTACATAGTATATATAGTATACGTATATAAGAAACTCTATTTTCTAAATAGGACTTAAGTAGTGCTAAAGCTTCACGGTTTAAGCCTAGGTTGTAAAATTTTTGTAAAATAAGGTTGTGTTGAATCTTGTCGGATGCTTTAGATAAATCAGTATATATCACATCAACATGTCCGGGGTTATCAATTTCTTCCGATACGTATTGTGCAAAGGTTGCTAAATTAGTACATGTGGAACGACCATTCACAAAGCCATGTTGTTTAGGAGAAATTAAACTTTTTTATAATTTCAAAAACTTTGGCAAAGTTGGATAATATGGATATTGGCCTATAGTTGGAGATACAAGACTTGTCGCCATTCTTGAAGACTGGTGAGATGCGAGCGCGTTTCCACCTATTCTGGAATGTGCAAGTTTTAATGGATAGATTAAAAAGAATCATTTAGGGTTGAGCGAAAACAAACCTACAATCACGTACTAAAAATGAAGGTATAGAATCATCACCAGCTGTAAATTTATTAGATAATTGGGACATAATTAGTAGAAGGTCATCTTCATTAACTTCAGGAAAGTTAAAAGGAACAATGTTATTTAAATATTCAGTAGGAGCAGTAGCATCAATTGAAGAGAACGAACTTGAGAAAATGTCAGCAAAAGCGTTAACTATGGTGTAAGGCTCAGAAAACTCGGAATCTTCATTATGAAGTGTACCAGGAATTCTTGAGTGACCACGCTTGTTATTTAAATATTTCCTCAGGTCAGTTGGATTTTTCTTAATATTGCTTTCCATCCTAAGGATATAAGTTTTATAGAAATTCGCAATTTTAGCTTTACTTTGTCTGCGTAGTTGACTGTATTTGTCATTGTCAAGTTCTTGACCATTGCTTCCTATATTTTTCTTTCAATCGTAAGAGAGATCTTATTTCAGAGGAATACCATATAGGATACTTTGAAACAGAGTAAGCTTTCTTAGGCACACACTCATCCAAGCATTGATATAATGTGGTATAAAAGGAATCCACATCATTGATGTTATTATACTGTTCCAATGAAGATGACCAATCAATATCGCAAAGGGATTGATACAATAACATTAAATTTGATTTACGAAAATTATACGCCATTTGGCTATTAGACGGAAACGAACGAAAATTATGTGTTTCGAAAATACATATATTAATGTCTAGCGCAGGATGATAATTATCTTCCTTAACTAGGGGAGATATGGAGTGTAAAACAGACAAATTGTGATTTATATTGGGTAGCACTAAATCTAACAAATTATTGTTTAAGTTACTGACATTATATTGGGTAAAGTCGAGGGCATTGTTAAATTGTTGAAACAGTGAGCTTTATTCGAAGCTGGAGTACCAGCTCTTAAAACATCAGGAATGTTAAAATCGCCAACAATAATTAACTGATGATCAACAAGGAGTGTTTCCAAGGCAGACATGAACGTTTCGAAGTCTTCATTTGGAATATCAGGGGGTATGTAAACTACACCAATAATAAGCTTCAGTGAGCCGATGAAGCACTTGCATAATAGAATATCAACGAGAGGAACAATATTAATAAGCCTAGAAATATCCACTGGTATGATCTTGATTCTATCACTAAATGCTGCTAACACTCCTCCACCTCTAGTTCGTCTAACTTGCTTAAATTTGCGGTCGCAGCGCACTATTTGATAATTAAACGGAAATAATTCAAAATCGAATACAGAATCATTAAGCCACGTTTCACTCAGCAGAATAATATCATAATCAGATCTACAGGAGTTACAATAAAAATTATCAGTCTTAGAGTTCAAACCTCTTACATTTTGATAGTAAATTGAACATATCTCAAATTTTGATGCGCTGTTGGACACCTGTTGGTTTTGTTTTGAATGTTTCAAGAGATAGTTCTCAGCTTCCTTGATTATTTGAGTATCTGTTGGGGTTATTATATTTATTTTAGCATTTTCGCTGGGGCCCTTTCTAATCTTAATAAAAAATTATTGATGCAGGCATGACGTGGCCAAATATCTGAAATTTTCACCTTTTCGAAATCATCAAAAGGTACTGACACCTTAAATGACGAGTACTCCTCCGGACGCCTTGACTGCAACTTTTTACAAATCACCTGATCAATATTTTTATTTGAGAGATATGTGGTAATATCTTCCTCACTTACTTGGGGGTCTAGCTTATATACATGGAGATGTTTATAACACATTGCTGCTTTTATCTCAGTTACGTCATAATTTGTTCCATGTGTTATACTAGATTTCCGTGTATCCCTTTTCCTATGCCGCTGTACCGCCCATGGTTGTTCTTGAGATATATTTCCATTGATTTTATTATTTCGAGTAGATTTTTCTACCTCCGGTTGATTGTATAGATTTTTTGTGGTGCCCTCACCAATCTCGATCGAATTCGCTTTTTTGGTTTGATAGTGCGGAGTGTTGTCACTGTTATCGTTCAGTTCCAATGCCGAATCTCCTTCTTGGGATTTATTTTTGGGTATATTAGTAGTTTCCTTGTCAATCTCTCCTTCTCCTTCTCTCCTTATTTTATCTACGAAGTACGTTCACATATTGTTTAATCTACAAAAAAATAATTGTTTCTTACCGATAATATAGTAAAAAGTGTAATTTTGACTGCCTACATACTGGACAAATACTTGACGGACACAAGGAGGCTAGAATGTTTTGCGCCTCTGTGGAAAAAATTGCTAACTATTAAAAACGTACAGTGAAAAGAAACGCGCACTATTTGGTCGTTGTCGATGTCATCTAGGTTAACCTACATTTAATCTAGATTAGGTTATGGTTAGGTTAAGTTATATTAGAGCCAGCTAAATCCAGACTGAGAGGCTGAGACTTCTTGATTCAAAATAAGAAAAATGAATTGAATTAATGAATTTATTTTAATATACGTCAGAAAAATTATTTTCACTACGTCTATGTTTTTTGTTTAGTGACGCCAGTTGTTGCCATAGTAACAACAAACAGAAATCGTTTAATAATGAAACACCATTTGATTTACATTGGACTTTTATGCACGATTTGGATACTTTTACAAACGATTATAAATTATAATGATGGCATCCTTCACATAAATTAACGTATTTATTAATGTTCATTTTGGTGTGTGAATAGATAAAAAATGTTAAATTCTAGGTATTTATAACATAAACTTTCTTCTTCTTGTTTCGAATAGGCCTACTTTGGACCACGCTTGTTCAACTGTTGGGCTTTGACCTTTGCCCAGTATTGTCGCATCTTCTGCCGCTGTAACTCCTTTCTCTCTTTTGTCCAGGGGGTACCTTTCCTTCGAGGTTTTTCCTGAAATCCACGGACTTCTTTCAGGGTGCGTCTCACAGACTCTCTGTTTTTGAGATCTGTTATTCTCAGTTCTTTAATATCCTTCTCGGTCTCTGTCAACCAAGTGGTACGAAGCTTCTTGTTTTGCCAGAAGGTGAACAGACTGTTGGTTAGTCGGTTTGGACGCAATCTTGCAACGTGGCCATAGAAAGCTACCCTTCTTTTCCTTGCCCAGTCAGAGAGCATCTCAATATGTTCGTAGAGCTCCGAGTTATGCCGCCTTCGGAATTGCCCATCTTCCTTTACCGGGCCTAGGATCTTCCTGAGGATTCTCCTCTCTCTGATTTCCAATTTCTCTAATAGACCCCTACGGTTCAAGGAAAGGCACTAAGACTGATGTGTAGTGTTTGAGTTTTAGGTTGCGTGACAGGCATTTCTTATTGTAAGTGTTCTTAGTCAGCCGATAGGCTAGTTCTAATTTCTAATAATAAAAAAACCTGACTCTCTTGGATAATGATACTCTTTCTGATAAGTTGGGTTCAATCCATTCGCCGAGATTCTTAAATTTTTCAGTGCTCTTGATGTTTCCCTGTTCTAGTAACATCTCTCTGTTTGCTTCTCTAATGTTGGTGAAGAATTCTGTTTTCTCCAGCGACACTTGAAGACCCACTTTGGCAGCCTGTTTTCTAAGGCAGTTTACCTGCATTGTTGCCATCTCAACAGAATCAGCAAAGAGTGCCATGTCATCTGCAAAGGCCAGGCAATCTACAACCAGTCCATCGTTCTTTCGTCCCAGGTAGATACCACTCTGAGCACCCAAATTGTTCAGTTCCTTGCGCCATTCTCTCATAACCTTTTCAAGGAGACAGTTGAAGAGAACTGGGGAAAGTCCATCTCCTTGTCTCACTCCAGTTTTTATTTCGAAGCTTTCTGAAATCTCGCTTCTAAATTTAACCTTGGAATGGGTGTTGGTCAAAGTTTTTAGGATGAGTCTGTGGGTTTTGTTGTCTAGTGCTAGTTCCTGGAGTACTTTGTTAAGCGTTTCTCTATCAATGGAATCGTAGGCCTTCCTAAAATCAACAAAGGTGACGACCACCTTGCGGTTTCTCATCTTTGAGTATGCAAGTACAGTTTTAAGATTGAAGATCTGTTCAATACAGGATCGGGTCTTCCTGATGCCCCCTTGGTATTCTCTCAGTTCACTATCAAACTGATTTTATGCCCTTGTTTGTAACGCCTTCGAGAGAATCTTGTATGTTACAGGGAAGAGAGAAATTCCACGGTAGTTGTTTAGATCAGTAA
Source organism: Phosphuga atrata (assembly GCA_944588485.1). Taxonomy (NCBI): domain Eukaryota; kingdom Metazoa; phylum Arthropoda; class Insecta; order Coleoptera; family Silphidae; genus Phosphuga; species Phosphuga atrata. The sequence goes on from OX155899.1 coordinate 34,969,480, forward strand.
AATCTCCCATTTTGTGAAGCAGATGGATCAGAACAGATTTCCAATCGGGTGGTAATTTCTCTGTTTCTCAGATGTCCTGGATGATCTCGGTTAGCTTGCGTACGGCATTGTTTCCAGCAACTTTCCAAAGTTCAGCAACGATAGATTCCTCTCCAGCTGCCTTATTATTCTTAAGAAGTTGAATGATCTGGCCAACTTCTTCCAATGAAGGGGGAAGCGAGTCCGGGTTTTGTTTGGTTTGTTTATAGTTAAAGCCTTCGCTGGGTGGGTCACACAGTTGAGTAGATTTTTAAAGTACTGAGCCAAAAGGTGGCAGTTGTCTTTGTCGTTATAAGCCAGTTTGCCTTGCGAGTCTCTGAAGTGGGGGCTTGGAGGAGCGTATTTTCTGAGTGCCTTCTTAAAGGTTCCAAAGAAATCTCTGGAATTATTCTTAGCAAAGCTCTCTTCGATTTGGGTTAGTTGGTTTTGTGTGAAGGTTCGTTTGTTTCCTCGAATTTTCTTGGCTGTAACCTTTCTTTGTTCCAAAAATTTATTTTTGGAACAATTTTCCTTGGTCTTTTTAGAATTCCACTTCACCCAGGCTATCTGTCTTTGGGCTATTGCATTGTCACAGTCTTCAGTACACCACGGATGCTTCCTTCTTCTAGCGAGAAAGGCGAGTTCATTAGCCGCCTTGGCAAGAGTCTCCTTCAGTTGGTCCCAGTTGTTTAGGTCTGTGTTGTTCAGCCTCTGACTTAGTTCTTGACTGTTCTTGAGTCGTTCGACGTCAAATATTACTATTTTGGAGGTTCTGTGTAATCTACTGTTTCTAGGCTGGAGTCTTATTTTGATCTTTGAGAGGTAGGTCTGAGTCCAGATTGCCTTATTAACTTAGTACCTTCGCGTTTTGTATTTCCTTTTGAGATTTTCGTGAAATGGCTACATGATCTATCTGGAATTCGTCCAGGTGGGTATTAGGTGAAATCCAAGTCTTCTGCTTCCTTGGCAAGTGTTTGAAGGGTATAGACTTCATGATCAACCCAAAAGTCCTACACAGATCGACCAATCATTCTCCATTGCAGTTGGTTCGCTTATGCGCCGGATAATTGCCCACTATGTTTCTGTATTTTCCTTCCTTATTCTCTCTTATATTTCTCTCTTCCCAATTGAGCATTGAAGTCACCAAGCAGTATAACGGTGTGCCTCTCTGGAAGTTTAGAGATAATATCTTCTAAGTCTTCCCAGAATTTATCAGTTCTGTCTGGATTGCGTCTGTTGTCCTGGTTGATTGGGGCATGTAATTTGACTATACTGTAGTCCTTGTTTGCGCATTTGAGAGAGAGGATGGATACACGACTACTCGGGGAGGTAAAGTCGGTGACTGAATCCAGTGTCTTGTGACTGATTATAAATCCTGTACCTAAGTGGGGTGCGTTCTTCATTACCCGCTGACCCACTTTTCCTTTGAAATAATATATACTTATAAAAAATAATAAATAACATAAACTTTATTATTACGACCATTTTTATAGATACAAGCACAGTGAAAACATAAATATAACAGAAAAATACAACTAAATTCAAAAAGATTTTAAGATTAAAACTGATATTGATCGAACAATATTACAATATTGATATTTTGTAATATTGTTAATAATAATAATATTAATCTCTTTCGATGTTACTAGTCTATTTACCTCAAGCCCAATCGACTAACTAAAAAATATCATAAAAGACCATTTAACTAGTAAGAATATCAACATAGTTTTACAATCAGAAACAAAATTATTTTAAATTCAACAACCGTTTCTACAAACAGAACGAAGGTTCGCCTTTAAGCCCGTTACTGGCGGAAATATTCATGAATAATCTGGAAGAAAATTTCTTTAATTTGGATAATAACTTAATCAAACTTATCAAATTTTGGAACAAATATGTAGACGATATTATCTGTTTATTCACAGGGTCCAATAGCCAACTAGACCACTTGCTACAGCTACTCAACAATATAAACCCATCTATCCAATTTACAATAGAAAAAGAAGTAAATCAACAAAAAAAAATTCTTGACTTAACAATAATAACTAACAAAACTACTTCGTCCTTAGAATTTAAAATATTTCGAAAACCGACTTACTCAGATGCTGTAATTCCTGCACATTCCAACCATCCTGAAAACATAAAAATGGCTGCCTTTCACAGCCATATTCCCAGACTATTAAATACCCCACTATCCAAAGCAAATTATAATCTAGAATTAAAAACCATGAAACAAATTGCCACAAATAATGGTTATGATCCTGGTATCATAGATAAACTTATATTCAGAAAGGAAAAGAAACGGACCTTAAACAAAATTTAAAAAAAAATCAGAAAACGAAGAAATTAAACAATATCGTACATTAAGCTACATAGGTAACAGCAGTCGAAGAATAAGTTATGATCTAAATCAATGCAATATAACTTCAGCATTTTATAACAATTACACAACTAAAAACATATTAGTTAACAATAAACTAAATTCTATAGACCAAAATGAACGAAGTGGAATTTACCGAATAAAATGTAACGACTGCAATGCATCATATATAGGTCAAACAGGCAGGATATTTAATATTAGGTTTAATGACCACCTGAGATCCTACAAAAATAGAAAATCAGATTCAAATCTAGCCAAACATTTGAATGAGTCTAATCATACCTGCTATAAAGAAAACCTACAAATTTTACATAACGTAGATAAAGGCCCGAAAATGGATTTCCTAGAATCTTATGAAATTCAAAAAGCGATTATGAAAGGCGCAAACATGCTAAACGACCAGGTAAATTTAATTCATTCCAACGTCTGCAAAATCTTAATTAGGAATTTCCTAAAATAAAAAAATTCACTATGTTTTTATCACTTATAATATTAAAAATGTTATATAACTTATTATTCACAGTTATATAAATTTCTACACATATCACGACTCAAGTTGCGATGTTTGAGGTCATTTTCAAGACTTGAAAATGACCAATGAATTAAGGCTTTTGTGAAGCTATGATTTTTTGCTGACCAGGGTTTGGAGTTGTGGTTCAAGTTTACTTGTGCCGATAAACTTAAGGGACTAAATATGATTATCGGTTAATCTGGATCTGTACGTGTTTTTAATGTATTTAATTTTGGAGAACGTTTTGTATATAAAACGAGACGGTGCATATTTGACCAAAATTGGTAATCCGAAACAGGTTTAATAAAGTCTTTAAATTCACGCAAAAATAAGTTACAATAAAAAGTGAGTAATACTCGGAACACTACATCGAAAAAATCTCAAAATAAATATTTCGTAAGCTTTATTGCTGTGGCAAACTTAAAATCTGATTTGATGCCACATAATAAAAGAATTTCACAAGTGAGCGACATTTATATCCCATATTATGATGATATTTTTCGCTTTATATACGTATTTATTACAATGTTTATTTACACAGATTAACTAGGCATAAAGTGACTATGTCTAAGCATACAAGTAACCATTTTTAAGCAGGAGAGAAATAAACTGTAACATTTACCATCATAATCAACTCATAAAGATGTTTGTTCTTGATTAAAATAAAGGTAGTCGATTTTATTGCGAATAAAATTTACTTTGTGTGCCTCCTCTTACCCAGTCAAAAAGTGTAGTTTTACCTCTAATAACGAAATATGCTATTTTTGGAGAATTGTAGAATGTAACACAAAAAAGTATTCATAAATAATATATTTTAGAAATTTCTTTTACTTTACGCACTTTTTTGTTTATTTTAATATTCTTTTATTATATATTATTATTTTTAACATTTCATTTTCTATCTATTAATATTATTTTAATTAATTAATAACATAAGATAACCACAACATATTTTGAATCATTTATTGTATAAATTATCAATAACTGATAATAATGGAACGAGTACAAATACGAAAAAAAAAAGAAAACGTACAGGCAGTAATGTTTTAAAGAAACTTGGAGATGGAATTAGTGACTACTACAAATGTTATCGTTTCGTGAATGCTTTGAACCGAAATGAAAGTAAGGACCAGAGGACAAGAATAATAAGTCAACGAGGAAAATTATTCAAGCGCGCTTATAACCGTATCTAATGTACAACGTCGTCGTCCGCGATTAAAAAAAGAAAATGCTAATTTCGCTATAAAGCAAATTCTTACAAGATTCGTATGACTGGCGATGCTACTTACGAGATACCAGTGTGTAGAAAAGCTTTTTTTATCCTTGTATGGTATTACTGGAAGAAGATTGCAGTTTATTCAGTAATCCCTGACTGGGCATAGCGTTATCCAAAAAGATAAACGGGGAGCACATGTTAAAGCTAATCTTCCTAAACCAACTATTTATTTTACAAACAAATTGACATTCTTAAATCAGTTCACAGTAAAAAAGGGCCACTACAATTTACATGAGAGTCAAAAAATATATCTGTCAGACGATATACACAAAATGTTTAACGAAGTTCATCCAAATAATGAAATATCATATGACACATATGAATGGCAACATTTATTTATGCTTGAAATGAGTTGATTTATTTTAGTATTAAGTTGATTTATTATAACGGTATATTATGTTCTTGTAATAAATACCTTTACACCTTAGGGTAACAAAGGTTTTATTGATTGAAAAAAATGAAACATATTTTAATTATTGCAAGAAAAAAATCAATAATATTCGGTTACCTGGTGGACACATGTTCGACTTGCGAGGAATTTCAAGTAAAAAAAAAACATCTAGAAAATAAAATAGCTTCTCTTCCTGATGGTCTGGAAAAATTCCTGATTTTCTCTCGACTTTGAAAGCTGGAAATGGAGAACCTAGCATACAAAAAGAGAGCTGAAGTCTTCTATGATAAAAAGAGGAATGCTCGTTTGAGAGCGAGGCAAGATGCTACTACAGTATCGATTACAATATATAATTACAAACGACATTTATTATAAAAGGCAGTTTATTTATTCTTTATTTAAAATTCATGTGCCTGCTGATTCCTCATCTTATTTTTTTTTATACAGTGAAAGAATTGCAAAAAAAGGATCGTGCTGTGGCTTTTTATCTCTTTCAGTTTATATTTCATGAAATGGATGTACATGGATGTCTCTTACAATTTTTTTGTGATTCATGTTGCGGTCAGAATAAAATTTACACCATTTTTAGAACGTTACACTACATAGTTCACTGTTCACACAATCATTTAGAATCCGTCACAGTTATATTCCCGATAGTCGCTCATATATGGAATTCGACCGAAACATGGCCTTCATAAATCAATGGGCTAGGATTAGGGATTACAATCCGGTGTCATTTTCAATCCGGCCGGATCCGACCGAACTTGCATCGATCCGGCCGGATCCGGCCGGATCCGGATCGATAGAAATTCAGTTGATCCGATCACGATAATTTTCCCTTTTCGTTTCAAAATGGACTCTTTCCAGGATAATCGAATAAGTGCATTATATAGATACTTTACACACACACACATATTCATAATTAGACAAACAATTAAAAATCTAATCAGTGTTTTCAAATAAAAAAAGGAGCTAGTTACTTTCAATCATATAATTTTTGTATTTAACTTTATTAAATCTAATATAATGAACTTTATATAATCTTTATATACTCAGATCACAACAAATAGGTATTTGAGCATGATACCAAGTCTTATTCTTATATTTATGACATAAATCATGATGCAGTGCCGGCACGTGCGCCTAGTCGGACAGGCGATCGCCTTACGGCGCCATATTTTTAGGGCGGTATATTTTTGTGGCAATAAAAGACATTTCTCAGACGTACATTATGAGAGAATTATGTCAAATGGCGAAAATTTAGAAAGGAAATGGTTCGTTTACAGTCAAAAAAAACAATTCTATGTGCTGGTTTTCTTGCTTGTTATTTGCTGAGACCATACTGCTAGTAATTGCTCGATGTTTGGTTATTCTAATTGGAAGAATATTTCAAATAGTTTTAAAATACATGAACGTTATTCAAATCATGTGGAGTGTTTTGGAGTGGATTAAATTGGATGTCAGGTTAAAAACTGGCAAAACTCTTGATCAGAGATTATTGAAATTGTAACAGCAATATTGGCAAGAGGTATTGAAAGCTATTAAAGCAACAATTCATTTATGCGCAGAGTTATAAAAAATCCCGATTGTTCTCATTATTTCAGCAAAGAAATTCAAAATAACAATATATTTAATGGGAGAAAAAGCTTTATTTCCAAAATTATAGAGGATAAATATTACAGTATTATTTTGGATTGCATTCTAGAATAAACGAAATTGTCTATTAATTAGGTTATTTAATTATTCGGCATAGCGAGATTGCTGACACCTAGCCTGCAATCAAATAACAGAAACATTCTGACACGAATCCCGGTCGTGAAATTGTATACAATGAGACGATTCAAATTTAAATTCGACTGACGATCTACGTGGTGGAGTGCGTTAAGTTAGTAGAAATGACTAGACAGACAGACCATCGTTTCAATTTCTCGTGCAAATCTTGCCTCATTTGAATATGATTTTGTCGAGATTCACGTTCGTCGCTGGAAAACTAAATGAGCTGGACTTACTTAGCTAAATGGTTGTATTTTTGACTAAAAGTGCTGTTAACTTAAGTTATAATATATATAATAACTAGTTATCTTGTGACATTTATCTATCTCTCTTAATAACAATGCGAGACAAATTTTTCTTGTGTAACTAGAAAACTATTTAAGCTAGATTAATTGCAATTTTGCAATGCAATTTTTTAATAAAATTAGCTACAATTTCCAAATATTTCAAATTGTTCGTAAATTTAACGCAAATTTAATTGCAATCTGAGACTTTCCAAAACTGTCTTAATAACAATGCGAATCTAGTTTTTTCTCTGTAACTAGAAAACTAGTTAAATTAAAATTGCAATGTTTGGTGAAAATTTAGCTGAATTCGCTAATAGCTCCAATTTTCAAAAGTTTAAAATTTTTCGGAAATTTATCATAATTTTGATTGCAATCTGAGACTTTCCAAAACTGTCTTAATAACAATGCGAGTCTAGTTTTTCGTCTGTAACTAGAAAAACTAATTAAACTACAATTGCAATGTTTGGTGAAAATGTAGCTAACTGAATTCGCTATTAGATACAATTTTCGGAAGTTTCAAATTTTTCGCAAATTTATCACAATTTTGATTGCAATCTGGGACTTTGCAAAACAGTCTTAATAACAATGCGAGTCTAGTTTTTCGTCTGTAACTAGAAAACTAGTTAAACTAAAATTGCAATGTTTGTCGAAAATGTAGCTTACTGAATTAGCTATTAGCTATAATTTTCAAAAGTTTCAAATTTTTTGCAAATTTATAACAATTTTTATTGCAATCTGAGACTTTCCAAAACTGTCTTAATAACAATGCGAGTCTAGTTTAGTTTTTCGTCTGTAACTAAAAAACTAGTCAAGTGAAAATTGCAATTTTTGGCGAAAATGTAGCTTAGTGATTTCGCTATTAGCACCAATTTTCAAAAGTTTCAAATTTTTAGCAAATTTATGACAATTTTGATTGCAATCTAAAACTATCCAAAAATGTCTTAATTACAATGCGAGTCTAGTTTTTCGTCTGTAACTAGAAAACTAGTTAAACTAAAATTGCAATTTTTGGCGAAAATGTAGCTTACTGAATTCGCTATTAGCTACAATTTTCTAAAGTTTCAAATTTATCGCAAATTTAAAAATATCACAATTTTGATTGCAATCTGAGACTTTCCAAAAATGTCTTAATAATAATGCGAATTTAGTTTTTCGTCTGTAACTAGAAAACTAAATAAACTAAAATTGCAATGTTTGGTGAAAATGTAGCTTACTGAATTCGCTATTATCTCCAATTTTCAAAAGTTTCAAATTTTTAAAGTGTCTATACCTATATTGTTTTTTGTAAATATTGTTATTAGAACAAGGTACATTTGTTTTTTATTTGTTGAGCAAATAAAATTTTAGAGGGGCGGCGAAAGTTGTATTCGTCTTAGGCGGCATATTTTGACGCGCCGACCCTGTCATGATGAATCTTTCTAATGAATGGCACAATTATCACAAAAATGAGTTTATAAAACTAAAAATAAAACTATTTAATTTAATCAATTTACTATAAATACCGTATTTGCCGGTGTATAAGATGTACCCTAAAAATTGAACCTACTTTTTGTGCGCCTATAATGTGGACCTATGTTTTAGAGGCAATTTTTTTGGAAAAGAGTAAAATATTAGTGATGCGATAATTATTTTGCGGAGTGTATTATATGGTGGACTTTTCTCTGTGATTGTTAACTTATGCCTGGGAAAGATTTATGTAATTGAAAAAAAAAACATACTTTCGTACATATTCAACTGTTGGGCTTTGATCTTTGCCCAGTATTGTCGTATCTTCTGATGGTACCTTTCCTTCGGGGTTTTTCCTGAAATCCACGGACTTCCTTCAGGGTGCGTCTCACAGACTGTCTATTTTGGAGATCTGTCATTCCCAGTTCTTTAATATCCTTCTCGGTTTCTGTCAACCAAGTGGTACGAAGTTTCTTGTTTTGCCAGAAGGTGAACAGACGGTTGGTTAGTCAGTTTGGAGGCAATCTCAAAAAGCTACCCTTCTTCTCCTTGCACAGTCAGAGAGCATCTCAATATGTTCGTAGAGCTCAGAGTTATGCCGCCTTCGGAATTCCCCATCTTTCTTTACTGGGCCTAGCATCCTGAGGATTCTCCTCTCTCTGATTTCCAATTTCTTTACCAGACCTCTTCGGTTCAAGAAAAGACACTCCATGGCATATAGGGCTTCTGGTCGTAAGACTGATGTGTAGTGCTTAAGTTTCAGGTTGCGTGAAAGGCAATCCATCATTCCATTCGCCGAGATACCTAAATTTGTCAGTCTTCTTGATGTTTCCCTGCTCTAGTAACATCTCTCTGCTTGCTTCTCTGATGTTGGTGAAGAATTCTGTTTTCTCCAGCGACACTTGAAGACCCACTTTGGCAGCCTGTTTTCTGAGGCAATTTACTTGCATTGTTAGCATATATAAATAATTTACTTATTTATATTAATTTATTTTTTGCCTTCTAGGCCAAATTAAGACGAAGATCTTCCTTCAAGATCATAATTTATATAAATCTTCTGCATAAAACAGATTTAAATAGACACAATAAAGACGATTCATTAAGGGTTAGGTTCAAATGGACAGAAAGAAGAGTCACCATTAGGTTAGATTAGGCTGAATTCTAAAAATTGGGTTCAAAAGTAAACTCGATCAGATTTATTTTTATTCTGTCGCATTTTAAATAATCTAGATCAGTGTTTTTCAACGTGGGGGTCGCGAAGCCTTTTTAAGGGGGTCGCGAAGGATCTTTAAAGGGATCGCCGTTATTTTAAAATTTAAAATAAAAAGCCCTTACGGTAGTTCACTCGTGACAGTAGTAAACAAAAACAGTTGTATAGTTGAATTATCAAGCAAAGCTCTTTTATAAGAGAACTAGCATTAGCACATTTTATTTAATTCAAAGTAAAAAAAAAACTAAAATAATTCTATTTCAAAATGTTATATTTATTAAGATTGGATTATTAAGATAATTGTGGATATTCTGTTTTTTTTTTAGCCAGAAGCTAACCAAATTGATAGAAAAGTGTAACATTCCATCAGCAGATAATTCCAACAGATTTTCTTTTAGATTGGTTCCCAAACTTGCCGCGTCTGAAGCTGCTTTTAAAAACGGATTTATGATCCACCTTTTCCTAGTATTTTCTGAAAGTTTTTCCACTGAGAAATAATTACATAATTGTTCTTTCAAATTTGATAAATAGTAGTAAGAATATATATGATAAAATCGTATATTTTGAACTGATTGGCCGGTTCTGTTTCTAAATTGAGTTTTTTCTTGCTTTATGAAAACTGGAAGTTCATTTTCGATTTTAGTCCACATTCGTGTAATTTGCAAAATGTTTGAAGATATTATTTGCTCTTTAAAAATTGCTGTTTTGGTAACAAATTTCCAAAAGCTCAATTTGAATATTTTTCTGAAATTGCAAAATATCAATTTTGGCTTTTGCCAATGTCCGGAAATTTTTTTCGAAATCGTAAATTTTGGCGTAAAACAGATTTGGCGTTTCTACTGCCCAACTTGGGATTTTTTTTGCATTATGACAAAAAAAGTTTATTTCTGGTTCCAGGAGCAAATTTTTACGAAATTGGAAAATATTTCGATAAACAAAAAATAAACTAAAATTCTGCTGATTGATGGTGCTGATTTTGATTTCTTATTTCTAACAAAGTTTTCGGAATTTGCAAAATATCAATTTTGGTATTTACCAATGTGCAAAAACTTCGGATCAAAATCGTAAATTTTGAACAGATTTGTCGGTTCTGTTTTTAAATTGAGCGTTTTCTTGCATTTTGATAAAACTGGAAGTTTATTTCCGATTATAGTTCAAATTTTTCTATATTGTTGGAAGTTTTTGGAAAAAAATCTTGCTCTTACAAAGTTGCTGTTTTTCATAACAAATTTCCAAAAGCTCTTTTGGATAAAAAGTTTTTTTAATGATAGATTATGATATAATATTAATATTATGATATAATGATACTGCGAACTTTTCGCAAATTATGAATTTTGGTTATTATTTACAACATTTTCAAAAATTTCCAAAAATGCTTCTGCTCAAAATATTACATTGATCAACAAATTTTAACGATTCTCCCAATTTTAATTTGTTTAAGTTATAATTAATATTTCTATGGCAGTTTATATATGTTCCTTATTAATTTTAACAATCTACACCTAAACGCAATTCCATTACTTTCTTATTCCAATTAATTAACTTTTTACTTACTTGAGATGGAACAATTGATCTTGAACTCTCGTTCGCTGGCTTCGAGCGGTGGTCCTTGCTTGAAACTCTTATCTCCGAAAAGTCTGTAGACCACGCGGATTCCCAAGATATTCGCCGTTTCCGAACCCCATTGAATGATAACAGCTTTGTCCTGCCGATACGCATTCTTCACAATAACTTGATTGCTGTCGTCCTGTTTGTTCCTCGAAGGAAAACCCATAACTAGCGAAGGTCTGGCATTTGTCTTCCACGGAGCAACGGTACTACAAGTAGTAGTTTTGTTAGCGGATTTCGTTGTTGATGAAGTCATTGTAGTTGTGGTTGTTTCTTTCGCTGTGATTAGTTCGATCGTCGTTTTAGGTTTGGTTGTTGTTGTAGTTCTTGTAGTCGTTGTGGGTCACTTCGTTGTTGTTGAAGATTTAACCGAAGGTATAGTTTCAGCTACAGAGACGTCGTCTAAGTCTGCACTAACAACTGTGGCTACTCCAACACCTTCATTAGAGCAAGTTAATTCTTTAGGTTGTATGCTATAGAAACCTCTATCTCTAAATCTAGGTGGGCTACCACAAAATTGAGGATTTCTTCCTCTGCTGGTAACTTGTAGGTCGCCGTTCCTTATCCAATCTATAATCCATGAGAGTCTACAATCGCAATGTAGAAACCTTCCTCCCAAGCTTAAACCGCGCAGCGTATTATTTAAATGGGACAACGCACCGAACGGTATAGTAGCCAAAGGATTACCATCTAAAGCCAGCAGAGTAATCGATGGGTTTCCGGTAAAAGAGTTCACTGGCAGATCAATTAGTAAATTAAATCCGATATCCAAGACGCGTACTTTCGACAAGGATTGCATCGCCTCTATTGGAAAATCGGGCAACAGGTTATTCAATAGACTTAACGAGCTCAATGTGTAACGAGCTCAAATGTATATATGATTTGAGGTTTATCTCAGATTCCACTTCTCCAATAAAAGACTGAGTAGAAGAAAACGAATTAGAATTGTCTTGCTTTATCAATGATGACCACAGGTTCATTTTTTTTTCGAGAAGCCATGGATTTTGTCTTTAGCGGTAATGAAATTTTCTTTCCTGCCTTGAAGGCTTTTATTAAAAGTGTTTAAATGCTCTAATAGGTCAGAAATAAAAGCCAGTTTTAAAAGTACTTCCGGGTCACAAATAAATTTGATATATTCGTACTTTACCTGCTGTAAATACACCAAAAGTTTAGCTCGAAGTTCCAACACTCTTGTGGTGGTTATCGAAAGGCAAAGTACTGCTGCCTTTCGATAACCACCTAACCTCTGTGTGGCAAAGCAAACTTTGGTGCAGTGAACCCATATCTTCACAAACGTTTCGAAATAAATGTGCCTATAACGCTTTTCTTTTAATAGAATTTACTAATTTTATAATTATAATAAAAACGTCATTGTATTCCTGGGGCAAGGTTTTGGAGGCAAGAGCTTGGCGATGAAGAAAGACATGCATCCAACAAGCATTTGGCATCAGTGCTTTAAGTCTGGTAACAAAGCCGCTTTTCGAACCAGTTTTTGCTCCGTCACTACAAATAGCTATGCATTTCTTCGCCCAATCGGTATGGAAGTCTTGCGTAGCTTCAAGGTACATGTTATATAAGCACTGACCTGTTGTATTGGTAGGCAGAGCTTTACCAAACAGTATTTCTTCCATCAATTCAAATCTCTCATTATTTTACTTTATTTTATTTTTTCGAAAGTACTTTATTTTATTTTTTCTTTGACTTGATCACGAATGTCTGTTATGTGTAAGTAATTACGTATTTAGCCGATGTCTAATTATAAACATAAGTAAAAATGATGTTAATATTAATTGTAATGATGTAAAAATATGTAAATTGATGTTAGTATTATATTTGTATCATAAAAAAATACAAGCTAGAAACAGCGGAGGGTAGAGTAGGGGGTCGCGAAATTTGTTTCCACACTAAGGGGGTCGCGGCATGAAGAAGGTTGAAAAACACAGACTAGATCTATAATCAGGTATAAACGTGGTGTTGTAAATCCGCAATCCTGTGATGGATGTACACCATGAAACGAGATCACTTACGGGGTAGTTGCGTGGGGAAGTAGAACCAAACAGCTTAAGAAGATTCAGATACTGGCATATGTCTACATCACGGGGGCGATGGGGTCATGGCCGACAGAATCACTGGAACTGCTGCTGGGTTTGACTGCGTTGGACTTATAAGAAACGAATTAAGGAAGCTATGTTCTTTAATTCACAAATTGACTAATAACATAAATAAAATATAATTATTAGTACGGTGTGGCTCCTGCATTTTACTTTTAAGGAAACGATGTCACTAGAAAAAAGCCTTAACTTGATAAATGAAAATTATGAACATCCATACACGCGTTTGTGCCTTTTGGCTTCATCCGTATGGACTTATCATATAATCTAAAATTGAATCAAAATTAAATGTAAACTCCGTTGTAAACTCCGTTGTCGTGGAGGGGAATTCCATCAGCGATTGTAAGGTTCAGCAAGGAAGGAATAGACAGAGGTAAAATAATCGGGAGCAGAGACCATAATAGTCTTGCTGCCAAGATTTCCTTGCTGGAAGTATCAAATAACGAAATGGTACGCAAATAGCCTTCTCGAGAAAAAGTACACATCAATGTGTAGCATTAAAGCCAAATACAGTGGCAAATCCTCAGCATACCAAATTGAGCAAAGTTCCATCAAGTGGTATGGTTCCAACACGAAGGAAGGTTCTGGTGTAGGACTATTTGGACCTCGTGCCAAGTACTTTGAATCTATGGAAAACTACAAAGCCGAGGTACAGGCAATCGAAAGCTGTGCACAATTTAACCTCGACAGGAACTATTGCAATAAACGAATTGCTCTCTGTCAGATAGGCAAGCAGCCGTCAATGCTATTAGCCTATATACCACAGATCCAAACTGGTATGGGACTGTATGGGAAAGCTAAACAAGCTTGTCAGCGGAAATAAAGTAACGCTATGCTAGGTACCAGGAAAACACGGGATCTAGTAATTCCTTTATAGGTTCGGAACCCTTTTGTGATATGAACACCATCCATAAGAAGTTAGAAGAAGAAATAAGAAACCAGTGGTTTAGACCATAGGTTCCCAACTTGGGGTACATGTACCCCCGGTGGTAGATTACGTTGTTGCAGGGGGTACAATAGAAATTTCAAGAAATTCCTTATGTGGAGCGCAATTTTTCAAAATGTTAATGAAAACTAAATTACGGCGATGCATCGCCTAGGTACGTTCAGTCTGCTGCCCCCACCACTGCACAATGATAACATTCAACCTCCCAATTCGTTTCTATACGGTGCGATGCACCTAATGTTTTGATTGTCGTTATGAAAATGTGTGCTTTTGTATAAATTTTCACTGTCAATAACTTTTAAATCAATTACGAGGTAAGTTGTAAGTTTTAGTATATACTTGAAATTTATAAATATATACATTATAAATAACAATGTCGAAGCGTGCATGTAAGCAATGCATTTTCTTCCAGCAGTGTGGTGATATAATTGACTGAAATATAAATATTTTTTTTTAAAACACTTGAATTTATCTAACATCCAAATAACTAAAAATTACATAAAATTTTACATAAAATAATAGATAATAGATACGCCTATAATTTTATCCAACAAACGTAAAATTCAACCAAAACAAGCTTTGAATATAAAAATTCTTCAAAATTGTAATTTATTTGTTTAACCCTTCGAACGGTAGCTTAAAGTATGTAACGCATGAGCGCAAAATGGGTGTAACAAACCCTGATAGGGATCGTGTGAATTTAATAGTTTAATGTATTTTTTATTATTATGTATTGTATTGATTATTTAATATCAGTACTTATTATTAAAGCATAATTAAAAGTGAAATAATGTTTTTTCAGGTTTTCAATATTATATTTCAATATAGTATTTTTTTCGACTAATAAAACAAATTGAAAATAAGTTTTATCATGTAACTAATCAGACTCATCTTTAGATTTGGTACTCTTTTCATATGCGAAAATAACATGCTCCATACATATGTAACGATTGCATTGGTAACAAGTGTTTTGAAGTGGCACTTTTGGTTAGTTTTGGTTTGGTGGTTAGTTTGAGGATTCACCGACATGATCCTGGATCCTTTTACGAAGTTCTTTTGGTAAATGAAGATTCTCCTTTCCATTTCGTAAATGCTCTGAAACTATTTCCATTACCAAGTCTCTGAGAAAATTTCGACTTAATATTGAGGAGTTATTATTGGCCTTTTATATTTACATACTGTTTATAGCAGACGTATTCAAAATAGCGGCCCGTGCTCGTTACAAATGCTAGTTCAAAATGTGTTACACGCAGCTTAAGGTGGGTGTAACTCATCCGCTGACACCTTTGACCTCGTCTAAATAATTCGCGGGGTGGCGGTCGACTGTGCCCTGCCAATTGGCACTTCCTTACCACTCTCCACGCAGCTACTCAGACTCACAGCCTGTTATAACGATAAATCTCTAAAATATCGACCAATTTATCCTAGTCTGGGTGTACTACACACTACACCCAACCTACCGCACGAAGGGTTTTAAGAAAGTGCATGTCTAATGTCAAAAAACATAACATCTTTTTATAACGTCATATTCATATTTAGTCAGAACATATTTATAATGGATATATTGTTAATAAATTTTAAGAGAAAATTAACAGTTAACTCTGACACTTCTAGTAGCAGCAGTACCAAGCCGTACCCACAAGAAGATTCTGAAAATATAAAACAGGAAAAAAGAAAATACAACGACGAGTATTTGGAATATGGATTTGGTTGGTGTAGAGAGGAAAATGAGCCCAAACTACACTGTGTTGTGTGTTATGAAACATTTTCGAACAACTCGATGAAGCTATTCCCTTCTTAAACGTCATTTATACAACGGAAACATTTAAAAGACAATCCTATTAATTTTCTTAAAAGACAGCGAAGTGAGTTGAAAAATATCAAAACGTCAGTTCAATCTTTTACTACTACTAACAAACAAGCTCTTGAAGCATCATATTTAGTTAGTCTGAGAATTGCCCAAACTTGCGAACCTCACATTATTGGTGAAACTTTAATACTACCTGCAGCAAAAGATTCAGTAACATCAATTCTTGGCCAAGCAGCAACAAAACTGGATGTTGTTTCTCTATCAAGCAACACTGTTTCTCGAAGAATTGGTGAAATGGCAGCTCAGGTGAAAGTAAATGTGATTCAGAATATAAAACAAAGCCAATTTTTTGCAATTCAAATAGATGAAAGTACGGATTTAACCAATTTTTCGCAGTTGTATGGCTTATATAAGATTTGAAAAAGAACAAGATATACATGAAGAATATTTATTCTGCGAACCGCTTCCAAATAACACCACAGCAAGTGAAATTTTCAAGAAACTTAATGAATTTACGACCCAACATGATATCAATTGGAAAAAACTTCGTGGGTGTATGTTCTGATGGAGCACAGCAATGTGCACTGCACTGCAATGGTAGGTTGTTATGGAGGCGTTCGTGCTAAAATTAAAGTTGCTCCATGCGTAATGTTTACACATTGTAGTATACATCGTGAAGCTTATAATAAAACTTTGTTTTATTATAAGATTATTTTATTTTGTTTATTTTTTGTTTAAACATACTAAAACTTTTTTTCCCTTACCTCTAAAAAAAGGGAGCGTTACAGAATTTTTAGCAGTTTCTTTTAGGGGTACAATTTTTTGCGTTGTTTAAGGTTGGGAACCACTGGTTTAGACAATCCAAAGTAATAATTTATTTCACTTGTAAAATAAAAGTATCCATGGCAGCGTATCAAAACAACAATATTATACTTTTTTTGTGTATATCTCTTGATTTCTGCGGAAGTGCGTTACAAATAATTACAATTACAATAATTACCCTTACATTACAATTAAACATACAATACATTTAAACACAATTCCTTTAAACAAAATTTTCACGATTCAACAATTTTAAGGTTGTCATAACAACAATAAAATAATGGCGGACAACATGCTTTTCATTAAAAACACGGAAAATGGAACTTCTTGTTCTTTGAATTTAACTTGTTAAAACTTGTTAAATATTTAACTTGTTAAATATAAATTGTTAAAACCCTTTTTATTTAAATTTAACTTTTTGAATCAAAAGCAAAATTGTATAAAAGTTTGTATTACACTGTTTATTTTTATCCGATTGTATAATAAATAACTATGAATGTATCGAGAAATATTTGAAAAATGAAACAATTATCAATCCACTTTAGTCGGTAAATATTATATTCGTGAGCTTCGCTTCGTGTTTATATATACGTAGAGTGGGTAAATCGTTATTCTGTTAATTTGTAAATTTTAGTCTCTCGACTGACAATCAACCGAGTAGTACCTAATTACAATTCGATTCGATTCGATTTTATTTTTATTAGAAAACATTTTCAACTCGTGTTAATAGAAATGAAATAGATTGATTATTTCCCGAGGGAGAAAATATCAACATTCACATTTGAATTAACTCTATTTTAATATGTATTGTATTAATAGGTTTTTTTTTTATCGAAAATTATTTTTGTTGGATTAATAATGGTTTTGTTGTCGAAAGAATAATAAAAGTCAAAATGTATTTAAAATAATAATTATAAATTTATGACGTAATTTATTTTGTGCTCTGTTATTATGTGACCTGTTTTATATGTTATGTTAGATTTTTATGGCCACATTAAATTAAATTAATCTTAAAGGAAGAATTAACTTTTACAATGATGAAAAAAAATGTTAATTCGTTTCAATTAAATTAATGAATTTATTATTAAAGTTACTTGGCCAAAATGCTAAAATATTTTTATTAATTCTAAAAGCATTGCAAAGGGGACTGAAATAAAAAAAAAATTAATTGAAATATTATTTTTGTAAAATGGAAAATTCATTTGCAATTTGATATGTAAATCGGGGAATAAGCCGCAACCGAACCGAAATTAACCGGATTTATTTTCAAAAGAACCGACACCGCAACCGAAACCTGAAGTTTTATAAGTTTAGAAATTTAATTGAAAAATCGAAACCGGAAAGAAATTATATTAATTATATTTAAATTGACTGTACCGGCTGCTGAAGCTGGTGTCGAAGGATCTTTTCGGTGTTTAACTCATGCTTCTCATGCTTCTATTTCATCCTTTAAGGGAAGAAAAAAATTGTAACATACAGAACGTTTAAAGAGTCTAACACTAACTGAAATAGCCAACTATTCGCTATTCAAAGCAATAAGAAAAAAGCAAACCCAACCAATTCGACAAGAAAACGCAAAATGGACCAGAGATAATTAAGAAACAGCTAAAGTCATCTCTGAGCATCTGAAGAAAGTTTTTCAACCAAATTCCACAGTACCTCCCACAGAAAAAGATAACGATATAAATGCATCACTAGAAAGTGCACCTTCCAATAAAAAAAATCACTATCAAAGAAGTGTCTTCAATAATTAAACATAGATATAAAAAATAGAAAATACCTGGATACAATCTAATTTCTGGAAAGATAGTGCGAGAGCTACCAGAAAAAATAATAAGATTTGACACTATATTGTTCAATGCGAGGCTACGCTTGAGTTACTTTCTTGCAATGGAAACTAGCCCAAGTAATAATAATAACAAAACCAGCAAAAGACCCAAATGTAGACCTCTTACAGACCTATAAGTCTGTTGCCCACTCTCTCAAAAATATTCGAGAAAATTTTGCTAAAGCGACTAACCCCAATTCTACTGGTCAAAAATCTAATTCCACAACAACAAATTGGATTTAGGAAACAACTTGGAACCGTGGAGAAAATTGATAGAATCGTTATAAAGTTTATTGAGGATTTTGAAGCGTAAAGATACTGTTCACTAGTATTTCCAGATATTGCTCAAGCGTTCGACAAGGTATGACATACTGGACTGTTATACAAGCTCAGACAGCAACTCAATATCATCATCATCATCTGTGGTGCTACAGCCCTGTGCGGGTCCTGGCCTTCCAAAGTGTCTTCCTCCATTTGTCCTTGTTTTGTGCTAGTCCTCCTCAGCCTCGAAGTCTATAGTACCTAACTTTGATAGTATAACCTAACTTTGATTCGTCTTCTATTACTCTGTCTTCCGATATGAGTTTTGCCCTGCCTATTTTTGGTCCTCGCTGTAGTTGGGCACCTAATAGCCTCTTTGGTACGCTGTTTTCCGGGGCTCTTGCCACATGTTCTGCCCAATGAAAACCGCATTATTTTGACTATGGTTACGATGTCGGGTTCTTCGTGCTTTGTGTTGCAGTTCAAAATTGTATCTACGTCGCCATGTACCGTTGTCGCATATCCCTTTGAAGATTGTGCGTAAGATTTTCCTCTCAAAAATGCTTAGCAGCTTGGGGTCTTGTTGGCTTATTGTCCATGTTTCCGCCCCATATGTTACTACAGGTAGTATTAGAGTCTAGTATATTTACAGATCGTACGGATTTGAACAAAAAAAAATTATCACATTTTTGAATGACATACAAATTTTTTTCCAGCACCATCTTATTCATTCAAAAGGCACGTATATCGGGATTTTTTTCGGAAATGTGTATTTCTACATTTTGCGTTTTGTTGGTTATCTGGATTCTCGAACATTCAAAATTCATTTTCTCCGGTTCTACTGAACGGATCATTCTCATTTTTTGACTATTTAATACTTTATTATGTTAGCTTCTTAGTCGCGTGCTAACAATATTTTTTTATTGTTAATTAATATAAAATAATAAGGATTAAATTGTTCATATAATGTTTTCCTGCTTATTCCCAAAACGTATGATTTTGAAAAAAATACCATATATTTGCTAGGTCTTAATCTAAAAAACCCATGTTTCAAAAAGTTAGGGTCTCTATTCGATCAGAAGATATTAAATAATTTCGAGTGCGCGCGCCGCTTCCGAGCGACGTTTTTATTAGCCTTCCTCGGCACGCTGCGATACATTCGCGTGGTATTTATAACCCAAAAACTTAGTAGTGAAAACTACATAAAGTTCGAACCATATAATGCCAAAATTATCCTCCAAATTATCGAACTCGTCAAAAATACGAACGGATAGATTCTTGAACCCGTTCAATTTGTCTCCTCATCCTACAGTACGGAATTACCAGAGCCTCAGGAATGTCCTGTGGCTACATTTATTGGTATTGAATATACCTATAACAGAAGACTCTCTGAGACAAAAAATTTGCTACACGTGCCGACGTAATTTGTCGAAATTGCGTAAAGACAATGAAAATAACAGCGTACTTCAATCTAACGAGTAGGTATGTTTTACTATTTATTATCTATATTTCACGATCACATATTTGATTCACAAGTTAATGATTTTAACTCTAACACCTCGCCAAATGATGAAGTGTTTGATGAAGATTATGGGGACGTGGATCATATCCCGGAAAGTCTAGCATCGTTCGAAAGAGACAGATAAGTAATTGATGAAGCGATTGATGCAATCAACAAGGGTTTGTGTTTGATTGGAACTTCACCAATTAATAAGAAAAAAGTTTCTCAAAAGATGTATTCAATGGATAAAATGCAAAATATATCTGAAGCAATGTCAGAAAGGATTTTTCACACTGCGATTAATGTGAATGATAGCATTGGCGAAAATGATGGTAATTAGATGGTAATCAGATATTTTGCATAATATATTATTATATTTATATATATTATATTATATTATATATTTTGTATAATAATTTTAAAATGCAGATTCAACTCAACCACGGAACGTGCAATACAAATTAAAATTTTGACAATTTTTAAAGAATGGTCTTTTCTAAAAATTTTACATCATTTTCCTTCTGCTCGACTCACATGATAACGATTGCGAAGAAAACTGAAGCAAAAGGAATCTTAGCCGATTCTAGCCCGAAGAGTCATCTGTCCATAGGAAAAGAAGTAGTTGATTTAATAATAAGCTTTTATAAACTGGATGAGAATAGCCGCATGATGCCAGGACAAAAAGATGATGTGTCGGTCAAAGCAGACAATAAACGCATTCACGTGCAAAAACGATTATTGCTAGTGAAATTGAAAGAGCTTCATCAGTTATTCAAAGAAAATTATCCTGAAGTCAAATGTAGTTTTTCCAAATTCGCATCTTTGAGGCCAAAACATTGCGTGCTAGCCGGTGCAAATGGTACCCATTCAGTCTGTGTTTGTGCTATCCATGAAAATGTAAAATTATTAATCTAAGGGTCGAATATTAAAAACCTGACAGCCGATACACCGAACCAATGCAAACTTATCATGACTGTTTGAGCCGTATGATTTGCGTTGAAGCATCAACAAATTGTTGTGCAATAGATTTGATCGACGAATTAGAAAACATTTTTGAGTTTAATTACATTGACGAAATTACTTACAGACAAAGGACTAACGTTGATAGGACCACTTTACAAGTTATGATATCCCCAGTGGATGAATATTTACGAAAATTATAGATTAGAAGAAGACCGGTTTAGAAAAATTACTTCTGCAGTCATACCTTGTTAAAAAGCAAAACGATTTTATTAAGAATAAAAAAACGCAGTCATACCTTATTCTGCAGTCATACCTTGTTAAAAAGCAAAACGATTTTATTAAGAATAAAAAAACGAGTTGACAGAAAACGAGTGCATTGTAATCTGTGATTTTTCTGAGAACTATACTTTTGTTGTTCAAAATGCCGTACAAGGAATTCACTGGAATAATAACCAGGCAATAGTGCACCCATTTGCAATCTACTACAGGCACGCTGACGGCGAAACTCGAATGAAAAGTTTCGTAATTTATATCCGAATGTTTGTACCATGATACAATTGCGTTTCATGTGTTTCAAAAGAATTTAGTAGATTTTATAAAGAAAAACTTTAAGAAAATTGAAAAAATTACATATTTTTCTGATGGGGCAAGTGCGCAGTACAAAATGCGCAATTATATAAAACGCAATACAAAATGCGCATCTCTGATTGCTTTTTCTAGGCATATATTAAATAGGAGGCACACCAGCCCGTCTCCTTTACGTAGCCCGTTGTGTATTTATATGTGCTCTGAGATATTGTTTTGTATTTTTATGATACACTTAATGTTCTTCATTGTCATCATTACCCGGCGAACTAGCTTCGTTGGTATTTCTAGGGCCGTTAGAGCATCATAGAGTTTGGTTCGTATAATACTCTCATTTGCTGTTTTAAAATCGACGAACATATGGTGTGTCCATTTGGTGCTCCGTGCCCTTTTCTAATATTTGTCTAAGCGCAAATATTTGGTCAATTGTGTATTTTCCGTGACGGAAACCCCCCTGATAGCCCCCTATGAGTTTTCCACCTTTGTAAATAGTCTTCCGTAGAGTATGTTGGAGACGACTTTATATGCTACGTTTAGCAACGTATTGCCTCTCATTATCAGTTGTATGAAATACTTAATTCATACGTAAGTGATCGATATTTTTCAATCAAATACAAGGACGAGATAAACGAACTATAAACATTAATATAGACATAAACAACATCAAGCTGGTGTACCACAGGGAAGTACTTTATCTTCTATACACTGCAGATCTGCCTTTCACAGCACATACTCTAACAGCATTATACGCAGGTGACACAGCAGATGATCCAGTTGTGGCAGCAAAAGGAATACAACTGCATCTTAATTCACAAGAAAACTGGTTTAAAAGTTGGGGAATTCAAGGAAATGAGCTGGTCCACGTGACCTTTTTCCTCAGGAAGGAAACGGTAAAATTGACCACCAGTAAAATTGAATAGCTGCAGACACCTCAATAAGACTCATCGAAGTATCTAGGTATACACCTAGATAAAAAAACCCATATGGCGAAAGCACAAAAGAACCAAAGGAAACCAAAAGAATTGTTTTTGTTTGTTTGAAATTGAATTTGTTTTGATCAAAAGAAAACAACTTACACTAAAGAAAATGTATTGGATACTGTATATCAAATATCAAAACTCTCATTGGGAACATGTTTCTACTTTATTACTCTGTTCTGAAACCAGTATGGAGCTAAGGTAACCAGCTATGGGGTTCAGCGTGCAACTCAAATTTGTAGATATCAGAAATATTTCAATAAAAAACTTTAATTATGATAGTAAATGCACCACGGTTTGTAACAAATAGTATCATTAGCCACGACATTAACATTAAACCAGTGAAAGAAGTGATTAAAGAAAATTCCAGCACGTACTCTGATAGACTCAAGGTACACCCGAACACACTCGCAATCCGACTTCTCACTGGACACGGAAGTCGCAGATTAAAACGTAGATTCTCGCTAGACCTGGTGATATGAGTGCCGAAGGATGAAGAGTTAATAAGGATAAAAGATAAAAGAGTAAACCTACAAGAGTTGACGAGGCTAGAAAAAAAGTCATTCATTAATAAGGTCGGAACTTTAGGCATTAAAATTGTCAGAATAGGTAGGTTATTAGGTTGTCTAAAAACACAAAATAGGTTTTTAATAGGTTCTATAAAGATAACAAAGATATGGCAAGTTCTCAAAAATGTTCGCTTAAAATAGATTATATTTTTTATTAAAATTAATAAAAAGAATGCAGCAGTCCAAAAGCATTTTATTTAAATCTTTATGTGCTTTGCCCATATCTGTATATTGCACACAATTAATTACTTAAATTCTATTATTCTAAGAATAAAATAAACAATATTTCTATTATAAAATGTAAACAGAAGTAAAAATAATTTCTTAATTATTATTGTTTGACGCGTTATATTTGCTGTTGCAATAAACTACCATTATTTTTTCTAAATTGTATGGTGTAAGGCTATACCTTCTGAGAGATAACACTATTTTATATGCGGAAAAAGAACTTTCAACATTGCATGATGTTATCGGTGTATACTTCAACATTACGGCTATTTCTTGCGTTATGTTTTCAGGAAGCTCAACATTTTCGCCTTTTAAAATTTTTCCTACATTTCGTAAAATAGAAAAGATTTTTTTATAAAACGGCCTCAAGTTTTAAAAATGCACTTCATGCATTTTTGCCTGGTGCAGTTTTCAAATGCTGTAATACATTCTCCACCAATTATACAGACTCTGATAAGGCGGTTCAAGTTTTTTCTAATTTTGTAATTGTTTCTGTTAAAATGTGAAAATTGGATCAAATATATGCCAAAGAATTTTTAATGTCAGTATTTTTAAAACAATGTTGTGCCTTGCGTATAGACTCTGCACAGCTACAGTCAAATTCCATTACAAGCATTACAACAAACAACGTTCGCCGCAGAAGTATTATAACTTTGTAAAAAAATGAGTAATTTTAATGTTAGGATTTACAAATACGTGAAGAAGACGAGTGTTAGCCACGTTTGCTGGTGCCAAGTGGTACCAGCCACTAATGCGTAGATAAAAAGAATGCATTTCGTATTTCACACAGACTAAGAATTTATGAATAAACAATTCTTCACTATTTTAGGTCACAAATAGGCGCTAAGCTTATAGAAAGCATTAGGTATCTTTTAGGCAGTATAAATTTAAAACAGCAAAATAGGCAAAATAGGTTTTTTTAAAACTAGTGTAAAATGATAGGGAATTATGTTAAACGGATTTATTTGCTTATCTTTCTCATCTGCCTATAAAGAAAAAAATAGGCAATTACCTAAAGTTCCGACCTTTATTCATTAGACACTGGACAACATTAACGAAACACGGTTACCTACTGGGCAACAAGGCTATGGGTGCCTTGGTCGATCTTAACCCAACATTCCAACTAGGGAAAGCTAACCCTCCCTCTCTAAATTATTAGCAGAATGATTGCCTCCATTTCACCATTCCTTCCCTTCAAAACGAAATCCACATTTTCCTTTTATATAAGGCCTCGTTTTTTTGAGTATTCTGTCATCGGCGGTGACTTCAATGTTAACAAAAACAAATCCCGTCAAATCCAGTCTTTTATAAATAACTCCCGCTTCATACGTAGTCCAATCGTAGACCAATCCTTCCTTCATAATTCCCCAGAACAAGGATTCTACCCCTGACCTCAAGGGTCATACCGCTAAACTTACAACTTTCATTGTTGATTTAGTCCATTCCCCAGACCTAGGTTGCGTTCATTTAGAAATGACCATTTTTATCTTACTTGACCACATATAGCCTCCCCACCAACGCCAAATGACATGAACAAGTTATTGTCTATTTTCGAGAAAGGACTTAAGCCAAGTGGCGGATTTGCCTCTTGTCTCATAATTGAAAACATGGTCCAAAAGAAGACTGTGATAGACACAGTAGAACGCCTCTGGTAGGCCGTAGAATATCCCAATCGGACAATTACCTTTATCTATGTTATGATGGTGTTGTAAAATTCAACTATTGCTGTCATACTGTCATGCAATTGTGGTAGATTCTCCTACAATATTCCGGGATCTTAGCAAAAATTAATATTGGGGATATGGGTCGGTAATTTTGAACTTGTTTTTGTCTCCGTTTTTGTGTACAGTGGATATCTACAGGATTTAATAGTGGATATCTTCAAGATTTCTGGGAATAGTTCAGCAGCGAAGGAAGCGTTCACTATAACTATAGTAAGTCTAAGTTCTTTAAAGATTTTGATAGAAAAAGATATAGAATGATGAAGTGAATGACGGACGTAGGAAGAGATGCAAAGGAGATGTAGGTGTAGATGATAAGATATTTGGGATTTACTGTAGATTTTTGTTGAGAGCCTTGACAACGGCGATCTTCAAGAATTGACAGGACAAGGAATTTATAAACTTGACCATGAACTTGAAAATAATGATTCTGAAACCGCCGAATCTAAAGAACTTGATACATATTTCCTTACTAAATGTTTAGTAATACACAATATCGCTGATCAAATTGTAGCGACTGATTCGGATTTTGAAAGAAGACAAGGTGTTTTTATACGCTTCCTAACACTGCGCTTATGGATAGAAAAAGAAAGCGACAAATGACCCTAGACTACTTCACCGCAAAAAACAACAAATTTGAAAAGTATCACTTCCGAAATATATATTGCTTCCATGAAATACCAAAATTATGTATCCACCCGACATGTATATGACCTTGTCCTATCTTCCTGGCAGGTTATCAATTCCTTCCTTGTAACATTTGGTTCGTTTGGACTAGAAAAAAATGTGTAATGGCCTGACTGACTTGCTTTTCAGAATTAAAGGTTTACTCATAGAAAAAGTTTCGCAAGGAACAGAAAAAGTTGTAATTTGTCGGGGCAAGGTCGGGAGAGTAAGGTGGGTGTGGTAGAACAGATCATCCATGCACAAGATTTTTTTTCAAGTCTCGATATTTGCATTGATTTGCGATTTTCTTTTTTCCATACACCGAGATTGTGAGGACTCATACTCCTAACTTGTTGACTTTCCCTAATTTCTCCAAGTGCCGGTAAACAGTTGATTAACATGTATTAAGTCTTTCTGGTTTATCTCTTGTTCATTGACGTGGGTTTTGATGTAATATTGCCTTTAAAACTCGTCGTCAAAGTAGAAAGAACATCTCGTCCTTGATTCGTCTTTTAAGCCACCAATTTCTAACTACGCGATCGGTTATTAGTCTTTCATCGTATATAATGCATATTTTTTCAGCTGTCGCTGTAGCACTATCACCTTGTTTAAATTCCCAAAACATCATATAACGAACATGCACTTTTTGACTCTCCATTTTACAAGTTAGAAACAACACTTTACTGTAAAGTACACCACACAAAACAATTATTATAGGACTAAGTGAACCGTTATTTGTAATTTGTTTGCTCCGGTGACTCAATATTGGGAAGACACAACCAATAGATTCTACATATCTGCATAGGAAGTTATTTATGAATCGACTCCGCAAAAAAATAAAAATTATCGCAGCACCTACGTTCTTCATGTTAGAACATTTGTTTATTGTGATGACATCTGTCTCTATAAATAATAAACATAACAATACAACACAACGAATATTCCTTCCATATTCTTGAATTTGTGGTAATAGTGATTTTATACATTTTTTTTAAACATTTAAATGGTTATTTATATGAAATTTTCATTAGTTTTGATTTCAAAATGAACGTTGAAGCTCAGGCTCGCAATTCTAGAAAATTAACATCAGACGAAATCGTTCGTGTCGTGTCCTTAGTTGACGATGGTCGAGATCAAAGATATGTTGCTGCAGCATTTGGGATTCAGCAGTCCACGGTTTCAAGAATAATAAGAAGATTCAGAGAAACTGGAGAATACACACGAAGAGCAGGACAAGGTCGTAAGAGGGCAACTACAGCAAGAGATGATCGATTTTTACGTTTAAATGCAATGCATATCAGACATTGTACCCCAAGGCAGTTACAAGCGGAACTGTACAATGCTTGAAATGTACGAGTTAGTTGTCAAACAATTAGGAATCGACTCCAAGATGTAGGAATACTTGCGAGAGTACCAGCAAAAGGCCCCGTACTAACTAGAGAACACTAAGCGGCAAGGCTCGCATTTTCTAGAAGAATGGAATTTTAATGACTGGGCAAACGTTTTTTTTTTTCGGATGAATCCAGATTCTGTCTGTACTCTCCAGATAGACGTATAGCCGTGTATAGAAGACACGGTGAACGGTACAGCCAGTGCAATTTTAGAAACATAACAAATTTTGGTAGAGGATCCATTATGTTCTGGGGTGGCATTTCTTCAGAGGCTCGCACAGAATTGGTGGTCATATGGTCATCATGTTTCTACGACTGCTGAACGGTATATACGGGATGTCCTAGAAGCACATGTAGCACCACATGCTCCATTCATCGGTCACAATTTCGTGCTAATGCATGATAATGCCCGCTCGCACACTGCACATGTAATGCGAAAGTACACGAATGAGGTATGTTTGTGAATTTTGAAATGATCTGCTAGAAGTTCTGTTTTAAACATCATTGAACATGTCTAGGATAGCATGGATTGTAATTTACGAACCAATCGCGTACCATTAACTATCCTAAATGATTTACTAAACGCAGTTATTGAAGAATGGAACGCAAATAAATCAAGACTATATTAGAATTAAGTATAATGCAGGCTGTTTAGAAAACTCTAGGTGGCAATAGCCACTATTAATTGAATAATAATTAATTTTATCTACGACCACAATTGTAAATGCCCATTATTGTACAGTTCTTGGAC
The DNA here is from genome assembly GCA_944588485.1 of Phosphuga atrata. Classification (NCBI taxonomy): domain Eukaryota; kingdom Metazoa; phylum Arthropoda; class Insecta; order Coleoptera; family Silphidae; genus Phosphuga; species Phosphuga atrata. The sequence goes on from OX155899.1 coordinate 34,997,510, forward strand.
TATGTAAATACATCATACCACACACATATGTAACAATCCGCGATTAATGTTATGTAATAATTCAAAATCACCCTTGCTTGTTTGGTTTACGATTCGTTGATTGGTTGAGAGCTGCACGTTGATACTATTTTTAAATATAGTACCCCGTGATTTCCAAACGTGATTAAACGTCACATCATTCACATAGAAGCTCTCATTCATTTCGTTTTTCACCTTTAAATCTAACGAAAACTACAAATAAGTACTAAATAAAAAGGTATGTAATCATTATGAATGTATTTCATTTTTCCCTTTTCATTTCTATCAAGTTAAAAAAGGTCGAAGGTGTTACATCAAACATATTTTTCTAATTAAACAGAAACAAATTAGTGTAGTACATAAATCGAGTTGTAAGGCAATTACGTGCTCGCGCAATTACACGCTCACCGCTACGCGGGTCGCGCGCAACTGTTCCGCTCGTACTCAATATGCTTCTTACAACTCTCATTACGTAATATACTATTAGGCATCTGTATTTGTTAGTGATGGGTTAGTGTTTATTTTCCGTCTACACAGTAAATATAATATAGCTTTATAAGTTATTTTGTAAAGTTAAATTGCCCTTCATAATAGGGGTCGTTTATTTTGAAAGTGGTGTAAGTCCATTGAAGAAAAAATGAGATATTACGCAATTTATGCTTAATTCAGTGTAAACTTTTTATTTATTACTAATAAGTATTTAATATCTCAAAAAATGACAATATTTTGTTCAATTTAAAATTGGCAAATATAGAAAATTGTATAGCAACTAAAATGTTTAACTTTTTTCATTTTCTCGAAACAACAAAAAATGGACTTACACCACTTTCAAAATTAAAGGTCCATTATCTTATGTTGTACAATAATATACAACTAAAAATCAAAATATAAATATTACATATTTAAAGGTAAAATATTAGTGATAAATTTTTGAAGTGTATATTAAAATTCGAATAAAATCGTTTATTTTGTTCCCTTTCCCTCTTTACTTCGTATTAAATTAACTTTCTTTTATACTTATTAAAGCGAAATATAGCTTGAATATAGAAATATATTCAACCTGTTCGTAGCCCTATAATATTAAGTGTTATTTGGAGTATAAACAAATCTCATATTGAAAAAAAACTAGAACCAGTGCACTCATGGCACTAACGGAGCTAAAGAAATAACATAGTTTTTAAATTCATTTCTTTCTTTTTAAATTAAGATAATAGCCATCTGCAGACGCGTTTCGAGATCTATCCCTCATTAGTGCAGCTTTGCTCTTTTGAATAATAAAATGGAATACACATAGATTAGCTTGAACACCATGTGCCTGACTGGCGAGGTTAGGTTTTGATTTGACGTGTGTAGAAGAAAGAAATGAATTTCAAAACCAATGTTATTTCTCTAGCTCAGTTAGTGCCTTGAAAATGGACTGGTTCTAGGAATAGGCTTGCCACCTCTCCGGGTTTGGCCCGGAGACTCCGGGTTTCAGTGAGTTATCTCAGGGCTCCGGGTTTAACTATTATTTATCCGGACAGCGTAAGTAAATTTGAATATGCACAAAATTAACCCTTTCGCTGCGAATTACTTTTTTGAACTGATGTGTGCCCAATATTCTGAACATTACATTATAGCCCGTGCGGAATACTTTTAGTACTTTGTATTAGTTGCAATAATTTGCAAATAATATCAAATTTTGAAAAACGAAAATCTCTATTCGAAGCAAAATTGTTTTTTTTGTTAATTTGAATGGACAAACTATGCAAAATTCTTTTGTTATTTTGTCAAAATTGGACTAAAACGTCAAAATAATTTGCAAATATTGCCAAATTTTCTAAAAACAAAATCTTTATTTGAATCAAATTTTCTTTTTTTATGATTTGAGTGGACAAACTTTGCGAAATTATTTTGTTTTATATCAAAATTGGACGAAAACGTCAAAATAATTTGCAAATATTTCCAAATTTTCAAAAACCAAATTCTTTATTCGAATCAAATCTTGTTTTTTTGTTGATTTAAAAAAATTTAAATCTCAGGTGCAGGAGTGAGTACCGAATCTTTCAATCAGGGTAACGCAAAGCTCCAATGAGAGTGTTTATTATTTTTTAGTATATATTTAGTATATATTTAGTATATATTTTAGTATTTATTAGTATATATTTATTAATCTCTTTGTTGTGTTTAAAAAAGCCACACTGAATTCATGAAGTCGGTAGACTGCTATTGCAGTCCATAGCATCTGGCCGCCAAATCAATTGGACTACTATAACGTCCATAGCACCTGTGCGTCAAATCAATTGTACTGCTATAGCAGTCCATAGCAGCGAAAGGGTTAAATGCAGTGTCGCGTGTATCTTGTGTACCGTGTACGGAATAGCTTACGCGGTCGGCGTTCCAACGACCCAAAGTCTACAAATTGGCGCAGTACTGGCTGCTTCAAAGAGGATAGGATATATGACCTTAATAAAAAAATAAAAAAAATTGAGAAATAATTGTAACTGGCATGTACTTCATAATGCAGCTAGACACGCATGTAAAATTAAAGGCATTGTCTCTCGATGTTGAAACCTTGGTATTAAAAATATATGCGGAATTTTCTATTAGCTCTAAAGGAATTAAGGAACTAAAAGATTGCTTTGATTTTTTGGAATTGAAATATGACGATATTATTGGCCACGTGATAACTGAATTGCTATCTATACATAAAGCTTTAGAAAAAATTGTTAATGCCTGGTCAGCGATAAAACTTTATTTTGTACAAGTGGGCGAAGAAGATACGCACAAAATTATTTGGAAATTCGTGAAGGATAGTGAATATGAGATTGAAGACCATAAAGATAGTTCAGTTTATCTTTAGCCGAATGTTATATTCACTTTGTGCATCATTTTATGGGACTTATGAATCAGAAAATGAAACAGCTTGAAGATCAATTTTTCAGTAGTAAAGTGAATACAAGTTTAGATTTACTAAGTACCTATGAAAAACAAAATTTGTGTCTGTAGAGAAAAATGTGTACAGAAACGCAATTGATTACTTCCCATTCAAATATTTTTCAGTAATTAATCTTAAGAACGAAAATTTCAAATACCAATATTTTTTAGATGCTGCAAAATACTCAACCAATCAACGAATCGTAAACCAAACTTATATGTGTGTTATCAGTAATAACTTATCCTTAATCGCGGTCTGTTAGATACGGATGTGTTATGATGTATTTACAAAGCCCACGAACTGTACCCACGGGCATTTACAATAGTAGTCGCAGATAATCCATATTACATTCTAACTGATCATATAAACTTATTAAAGTCGGAACACAGCCTGAATATAACTTTGTTTTGTAGTCCTTAAAAGACTTAATAATATTATAGAGTTACACATAGGTTGAATATATTTATATATTCAGGTTGTGTTCCGACTTTAATTAGTTTATATGATTATCTATAATGTAGTATGGTTTTACCATCATTTAAATCAATCCCTGCTAAGTTCATGCCTCTCTCACGAATTGTCAAAATTGAAGACTTCCGATCCACGAGGTTTGCAAGTGTTTCGTAAGTTATAATTCGTAGCAGCAAAACTGCACCAGTGAGAGATAAATCTTGAAACGCGCCTGCAGATGGCTATTCACTCAAGTTAATAGAAAGCCATGATCTTGAAAACAATGTTATATTTCTAAATCTTGTTTAGTGCCATGAAAGTGGACTGGGAGCTAGTAAATAACTTAGTTTCACATTAAATTAGTTTTGTAGTCCTACAAAGGAAAGAAAAGGAAATTTATAGAGCTACGGAAAGGTTGAATATATTTATATATTCAGGCTGTGTTCCGACTGTAATAAGTTGAAATCTTTTTAATTCTTTTATTCTCCTTTGTTCTATAAATATCCTGTTTTTTCTTTAAACATATCTCATGTTATTTGCTTTTGAATTCAAAGAAAATATAAATAATTGCTGTTGATTAACTTTCCTTTTTATTACGCAAACGGACATTTTTCTATGACCCCGGTTATTCCCGAGGAATGTCCTAGACTCTTATCATTCTGTTATTGCTGCCATAGTTTCAAACAGCTCGGAATCACCTGGGCTAGTAACTGGAAGACGTTATAGTTTTTGGAATTATCGTCCATCTATTAACTTTGCGTTTTGCCGTTAGGCTACCTTTTCTGTTCTCCACCATCAGTTTTAGTTTTCATAATGACAATCATTGCTTTTATGTTATTCTAGTTTTCCTCCGATTGTAACATAACTTCAGTTATATTATCAGCATTAACTTCTTCCCCAATCTTTGCTTTTTATTTTACCAACTATCACAGTTAGGGCTTCACACGAGAATGATATTTTTATCGTCTCGTCTAGTAAAAGCGAGACGAACTCCTCGTCTCGTCTCGTCTCGTGCGAAGCCCTATCACAGTATCACCTATCACAGTAAAATATAGTGTGTTCTGCGCTGTCTATCTGGTGACAGTACATGCATTAATTAGTGTCTCTAAGTTTATATCTATATAGGCATTTTCCAAAACACACATGGTCACTCAAGACCTGTGTTAGGAAGTAACCAACTGCTCCAGACTTTCTGTTAATCCATTGTTTGAGATCCTTAATCAACCTCTTTGTTCACTTTGCTTTGCCTGTATCAGTACTCCATCTTTGGCACCATTTATCTTCCGACTTCAGTCTTATCCCATGTTTTCTTCCCTTATTGCAATGTCTGTAGTTCTTATCCATTTCCTCTATTAAAATATCTATGGGTATGACCCCGGCTATCAGCAGTATTCTGTTGAAATTTAGAACCACACGGGAAAACGATCTTTTCGTAGTTTTGCGATATACGCTATTTTAAGTTTGAAGACTTATCGTGTTCTTGGTGAATATAATGATAGTGTGACAATTATACCAAGATGAGTGTGATAGTATTGACAATAATATATTTGGAAATTAACTCTTCGTAGAATTAGATGCCGATAAATTATGTGATGATATCTGTCTTCTTAAAAATATCATTAATTCCACCAAATCGCTCGATTTGGGCAACTGATAAAAAATGGATAAACATATTTTCCTTTGGTATTTTCACTGAACTACCAAAACTTACAAGTAATACATATGTGGTACGAATTTTTTCGATTATGGGAAATACTTGGACAGACAACCGTAACAGGATTGGTAAAGGCAGAATTATGCATAAAACTTAATTTTTACATGAGCTGTCGACAATTTTTTTGAATTAATAATTTATTTTTTTTAGTTATCGTCTCCGGGCGAGACCCAGGTCTGGGGTGGCAACCCAATCTAGGAATAACATACAAATCTTTAGTTGTTTCAACATGACATTTGTTCATAGTTCCAATAAGACTTAACTTACTAGACTTAACAATATAGAGCTACGAACAGGTTCAATATATTTATATATTCAAGCTATATATCGCTGTAGTAAGGTTAGGTTAGGTTATGTTATGTTTTTCTTTCTACATACATGTCAAATCAAAACCTAACCTCACCTGTCCAACACATGGTGTTCAAGCTAATGTGAGTGTATTCCATTTTATAATTCAAAAGAGCAAAGCTGCACTGATAACAGATAGATCTCTAATCGCGCTTGCAGGTGGTTATTCACTTAATTTAAATAGAAAGAGAAGAATTTAAAAAACAATGTTGTTTCTCTAGCTCCGTTAGTGCCATGAAATTGAACTGGTTCTAGGGATATCATACAAATCTCTAGTTGTTTCAACTTGTGATTTATTCATAAGACTTAATAATATAAAACTACGAACAGGTTGAATATATTTATATATTCAAGCTATATTTCGTTTTAGTAAGTTTGTATGATTATATCTATAATTAATATGGTTTCACCCAAATATTCAATTACTTTAAAACTGTTTTCTTAAGTATTTTGTCGCATCCTAATCCCTAAACGAGATTTAATGGTAGTTTCTCTTGTACTTAACTTAGTTCTCTCTAATACTTATAATATAGAAACTTCTTTAATTTAAATTAGAAATAATTTTCAATTGAATGGTTATTCTAGACTCCAAATAATTAAATGTGAAAAATTCTACATCCAAGTTATTTCCACACTACAAGGCAAAAACAAACCCCAGCTATTTAAATATTCCTCTGCTGATTACATTTTTTAATTAGAAAACTAAATGAAAGCAAAACGGAAAATAATTAGAATGTTTCTAATTACTTAAATGCGGTACTTCTGTGCGGTAGAAATATTATTAGAAACAATTTTATTAGCTGTTATGGAAACTAGCAATACACGTTTCTTTAATTACACAATTTAATTTTATTCCCTGCATAATACTGTCTCATCATCATCTTTCGTATATTTCTAGTTTCAACCTGTACATTTAGTTTGTTGCCTTGTCCGTTTAGTTTTGTATATACAGTCTTATTCGGTCTACAATTCTAGTCTGGCCTGTGATTGTTTAGTCATGCTTTGTTTGTTTTATCCTGACCTGAAAATAGTAAATTCGGAACGCTCGTGTTTACAACGATAAGCTTGGATCTTTCAGTTCGTATAGAGTAAAAAAAAGCGGTTAGTAGTAATGAATGTTGATGGTAATAATCGATTACAAAGGCGAGAATAGAAGAATGTACATTACGTTTATATGAGAAAGGACGAATGGGCAATTTTAAAATTAATAGTTATTTCCCCAAGCGTTTAGCTTCAATTATTTATTTATATAAAAGCGCCCTAATACCCTACAATTATCTTTAATACATTTAAATTACCACTTATTATTTGTGTGCAGGCTACATGGTGTGTATATGTAATAACTTTTCAAGAGACTAAACTGACGCGACTAGATATTCACGATCTACAAAGCAAACTAAACAATCAAGAATAAACAATAACAGGCAAGACTAGACAGACAAGATTCTACAAACAACACTAGGCAGGCAAGACCAAATAGGCCACACTATATAGACAAGATTGGACAAACAAGAGTAACAGACAAGACTACACAGATAAGGCTAGACAGACAAGACTAGACTGACAAAACTAGATAGACACGACTAGATAGACAAAACTAGACAGACAAAACTAGACAGAGGAGACTAGACAGACAAGAGCAGATATACACGACTAGACAGACAAGACTAGACAAACAAGGCTAGTCAGAGAAAACTAGACAATCAACACATCTTTTTGCCGGGAGTAGCTGGTAGCTGTAAGTGGCACTTAATCATCACCCCTTAAAACATCAATGTTATATTTGCTCGTTAGCTGGTGATTTAGCTTGGATGCTCTGTCTGATTGTTTCAAGCTGTCGTCATCTTATTTGGAGCATATGTATGTATGGACAATGTCAATAATGTCTTTGACAAGCCCGTGAGTCCTCTCTAAATTTTCTTTTGTGGTCCAACATAAAACTCATTGTCATTTCTGGTTCGAACGGCATCTCCACACTACTTATTTGTTAGCCACACTCCACGTCCCATCTATAGTAGTCAAATATGGTGTGACATACCGAGCATATCTCGGCACAATATTTGCTAAGGTTTTCCGCGGTGACTCGTTTTTGATGCAAGCATTCACGGAAACCGTTGTGACCTGAGGGAAATTGTGTTAGTTTATAACTTGTCGCACCGCACTTCTTTGTCCTGTCGAGATGTCTGGTATTATCAGCTTTATCCATTGGTACAACGTTCGTCATCTTTTTGATTCTTTGTCCTGTCGAGATGTCTGGTATTATCAGCTTCAACGTTCGTCATCTTTTTTGCTACTCTTCTAGAAGTTTTGTTGTTAGAAAATTTTTGTTTAACCTGCCTGTAACTACCATTCATGTACAATTCAGGTCTCTCTTCTTCACTAAGAGGTTGTGGGTGATACACGGTAGAATAAATATATCACTCACGATTTGCAGAGGAATTTATTTACAATCATATAATATACAAATATACAAAAAGATACAAACCCTGTATTAAGGGAATGGCGGAGCTCCAACATATTCGCAGAACTTGGATATAACTTGAACTATTAACTTGGGTGGAACTGATGTCTCGAAGGCTTTCATACTCGGACTGTCTTCGTACTTTGACAAGGCTTGACTATTTCGTCCAAGTATACTGGCCCCTCCTCTGGCGGATTATTTTTCTTTCTTCGGTTATATCGTCTCTTTTTTAGATTACCGATTCTCAAGAGTAAAATATCCTGTCGTAATCATCCGACAGAACTTCTTCTTCTTCTTCTGATGCATATTCACTGATGAATGTTTGCGACCACATGATTTGTATTCCGTCTCTGGCCGTATATATTAGGCTTTCTACTGTACGTAAGCCAGTCCACTGTCTTATATTACGCAACCACGACATCTTCTTCCTTCAAATTTCGCCCCTTCCTTTCCGCTATATTCTCCTCGATGATCAGTTGTAAGAGCTGGTACTTCGTATTTCTCATTATGTGCAGTAGGTATGCGGTTTTCCTTTCTTTGCTCATTAGCAATAGTTCACGTTCTTTGTTTATTCTTCGTTGGACATTTCCTACAGAACACCCTCTAGTAAACTCTTAATTTTGCTTTATTGGAGTTTTTGGTGATCATAAAGCCTGAAAAATAAAATGTTTTGTAATCTGCCCGAGGATTACACTATTGACCCTCATAAAATATTCTCGGAAATTTGTCCGAAAGCCTTCTGATAATTACTGTAACGACCCTTTTCTACCTAAACTAAATAGATTTGAACGGCCCGTTGCCGTTACATCACCCCCTTGCCAGTGATAACGCAATATAGAATTTGTTGCTGCTGTTATTGTTTGTTCGTTTGCTTGTTGAAACTTCGGTAGGTTTTCTTCATCGTCCACATGCTTGTAATCAATCGGGGAATCGTAGACGTTGTTTGTTGTTGCAGGCATCCTCGTAGACGGCTGGAGGCGTCATCGCAGTCGCTGTTGAGGCGTTTGTTCATAGGCGTCTGGTAGACGGTTGAAGTCCTTACCGTAGACGTTGTTTGTTGTTGCAGGCGCCCTGATAGACGGTTGAAGATGTCATCGTAGACGTTGTTTGTTGCAAGTTTGTTGCAAGGCGTCTTCGTAGACGTCGTTTGTTGATAGGCGGTTTCCTATGCAAAACCAGATTGCACCTATCTGCATGAGTCGATCCGGAAGATTAACAAGTCGATAGCGGCCTCGTAGATAGAAGGAGGCGTCGTCGTAGACGTTGTTGTTGCCCCCGTCCTCGTAGACGCTTGCCGGCGTAATCGTAGACGCGGTTGTTGCAAGTTTGTTGTAAGGTGTCTTCGTAGACGTCGTTCGTTGCTAAGCGGTTTCCTATGCAAAACCAGCTTGCACCTATCAGTATGGCTCGATCCGGAAGATTAACAAGCAGATAGCGCCCTCGTAGACGGTAGAAGGCGTCGTTGTAGACGTTGTTGTTGTCTGCGTTCTCGTAGACGGTTGAAGGCTTCATCGTAGACGTCGTTTTTTGTTGTAAGGCGGAGGCGGCATTATGAAGCGTACGAGAATGAAAGCGGTGTTCGGACATTGACTAGCTATTTATTCCGGGGTCCCAGTATTTATATTTCGTCCAGGTCTACTGGCCCCTCCTCTGGGGGATTATTTTTCTTTCGTTGGTTATATCGTCTCTATTTGGATTACCAATTCTCGGGAGAAAAATATCCTACCGTAATCTTCCGACAGAACACCCGCTGGCAAATTCTTAGTTTTGCTTTATTCGAGTTTTTGGTGATCATAAAACCTGAAAAATAAAATGTTTTGTAATATGCCCTAGGATTACACTATCGACCCTCATAAAATATTTTCTGAAATTTTTCTGAGTCTTCGGGTAATTACTGTAACGACCCTTGTAAACTAAATAGATATGAACGGCCCGTTTGCGCTACAAGACTTATAGGAGGTATGCCCTCAATTATGAGGGTGGCTTCTACGGATATGGTTTTGTATACGCTACAGACCCTCATAGCTGTTTTTCTTTGTTCTGCTGCTAGCTTCTGAATATTCGTTTCTACATCCATGCTTTTAGCCTACGTTGGGGCAGCGTAAAGTATAATTGATTGTGTAACCATTCTAAGCAGTCTGCTTTTGTGGTTTACTGGTTCACCTGCATTAAGCATAATTTTGCCTAGCGCTGAAGCATACCTTTGGCGCTTTTTTCGTGAGGTGTGGGACGAAGTCTTTTATCTACTACTTCTTCAAAATATGTGAATATGTTAAATCTTTTATCTTCTACTACTACTAGGTATGTAATTTCATCCGTTGGGACTATGAGGGTTTTGCATCCTGAATTGTATTGGCTTTAATCTTCTAAGCCTAGTAACACAGCTTCTGACATTTCTGATGCAAGCGTTAGCTTATTGGCATCAGCCATGGTGGCAATAAATGTGGCACTCTCTAGGAGTCTGTGCCTTAGGATACCGTCATATAGGATGTTTCGCAAAGTTGCCTGAACTGACTTTAACTGAACCCTGTAGAACGAATATGTTTGCGTCTAGGTATTAGATTACTTTTTATCAGTGGGCTTGTTTCATTCTGGTTATTACATGTCGTAACTCTTTTTTGAGTTTGTTTCTGCTGTTCGAATTTTCTTCTGGTTGATACGCATGAGGCGTTCACATCAGATATTTCGTTGAACCAGACAAGACTAGACAGACAAGATTCGACTGACAAGACTAGACAGACAATACTTCTTTTTTTTCTGGGGGTGGGGAGGTGGGCGTAGCTGTCGTTAATAAAATAACTTCTCCAGACAAGTAGCCCCCCTGGAAACGTTTATCGCATATGATGGCGGTCTGATGGCATTTTTTTCTCTCTTTCATCTTTTCATCTTTCATTATAGTTACAATTAATTCATTTACATTGTCCCACTTTGTTTTTCCCTTTAATATGTATGAGATTATTGTTCTAGCGCTAAAGGGTTCTTCCATGACTTTTTCGACTGCTTCTCTTTTAGTTTCCCACCTCCAAAAATCAAAGATAGTGTGATTTACACTATCTGTTTCCCCGCAATAAACACATATTTCGTCTGTTGCTCTGCAAATGTTGAAGAGATAATCCCTAAAGTTACCGTGGCAAGTCAGTACTTGAGTAAGGTAGTAGCTAGTTTCGCCGAATTTTCTATTTACCCAAGACGATATATTTGTTTATAGCTTTTTCCGCTCTTTTACGAGTAGCTCTATGGGGGGTATTCCCGAGATGACTTGGGCGGCCTCTCCTGAAACCGTCCTGTAAGCGCTGCATGTACATAAATCCATTTTCCGCTGAACGGTTTCGAGTTAGTGAAGAATTCGTTGTTGGTCTAGTTCTTTGGCTCATTTTGGAGCTCCGTACAACATGGTAGACTGGACTACCGAACTAAGTAGTTTCCGAGAGCTGCTCTTAGGTCCACCAACGTTTGGCATGAGCTGCTGAATACCTGCTAGTGTTGTCATTGCCTTTCCTGCCGCTTCGGTAATGTGCGCCATGAAGGATAGCCTTTTATCGATCTCCATTCCGAGGTATTTGAGTCTTTCTTTTGTTATTATAATTGCCTCTTCGACTTTTTATTTTACGGGCTATGTTGTCTTAGACCTGTAAGGAGGACAGCCTCGGTTTCTTTCTGGAGCTAGACTTAGGCTCTTCGACTTCATCCACGCGCTGACCATTTCTGTTGCTTGATTTGCCGTTCGCATTAAGTCTTGCTCTGTGACAACTATTGTCACTGTCATTGTCACACAGTCAGTGTCATTGTCATATTTTTTAAGCATGCAGTACAGGGAAGATAGGGCTTATTTGACCTTGTTCTCTGATTGGCTTAAATCGAGGAGAAGTTCACACCGACAATATTTACTTCTCCCTCTCAACCTCTTTTCTCTCTTTCATTTCACATACATTTGCAGCTGTTAGTTGTCAATGGCTGCCGTGTAAAATCACAATTGTCATCTGATCTGTTTGTATCATTTAGATTTTTGCGTTTTTCTCCATTTATTTGTTTGTAGTTTATTACTATTGCTGCCATTTGGAGTATTTAATTAATAATAATAAGATATTCAATGAAACCATTAATATATTGCCAATTTTATATTCAAGTAACTATATTTGAATTTAGCGCCAAATTTTGTAACTAGATTGAACATTTGTCATAGTGTAAATCAGGTTTCAAGTTACTGCATTCTTAAAAAAATGGACTGTAGTGCGATATCGATAGACAAGACTGGACAGACAAAACTAGACAAACCAGACTTATTTTTCCAAAGTGGTTTGGGGAAAGCTCTCAATAAACACCCTATTCTACTTTGGCTTTTAGTATGCGCCACGCCGACATCGCATATTTCGCATTTATTCAGGGTGGGCAGCTCAGACGGTAAGTGAAAGCCGCCCTAGTTGTTGCCTCCCCGACCGGAAATCGAACCCGGGTGTCCCGCTTGCCAGGCAGGTATGTCATTTACACTACCGAAGAAGACAGACAGACAAGAATACACAGACAAACAAGACTAGGCAGACAAGACTTTTTTTCTGGGGTATAGATGGACCTGGCGATTAACCATACAAGTGAACCCCGTGAAACGAAGCCAAGAACTCCCCGGGACCGCTAATCGCATTTCATCAGGGTGGTGGTTGGCATATCTCCATATTAGTCCTCTTCTGCTTTCCCCTTCCGCACTACGCGCGATTAAAGGTTCGATTTCTAACTTTTCTTATTGTTCTCATCCTTTACTTTTCGGTGATTAATGTTTCGATTATTTGGTGGATATTGTTCCAGTCTTTCTGTGATTTTAGAAATTTGGCCATTACATTTTGGAAATTTTGAAGATGTTTCCGAGCATGTCATCATGCTCTTTGTTCCATCTCGGACACTCAAAGATTGTGTGTGTAATACTATCGACCAAGCCGCTGTATATGTACGCAGTTTGGTTCAGACGCTCTCAAGATGTGGCGGAAATAATCTCGGAAACATCAATGGCATGTGAAACATCTATGGCATGTGAAACATCTGTGGCACGTGAAACATCTATGACATGTGAGGTTATAAGTTATTCCCCCGTCTCGACGACTATTCATTGTGTTGATGTCTGGGAAAGCAAGACTAGACAGATAAGACTAGACAGATAAGACTAGATAGACAAGACTAGACACATAATATTAGACAGATAAGACTAGACAGACATGACTAGACAGACAAGACAAGACAGAGAAGAGTAGGCAGATAAGGTTAGACAGACAATCCTAAACAGACCAGACTAGACAGACAAACTGGACTCTGAAGACTGGACAGGTAAGAGTGGACAGACAAGACTGGACAGACAAGACTGCTCAGAAAAGGCTGGACTGACAAGTTTGGACTGACAAGATTGGACATACAAGACTGGACAGACAAGACTGAACGGTAACACTGGACTGATAAGCCTGGACAGACAAGACTATAGGGACAAAACTATACAGGTAAGACTGGACATAGAGAACTAGAGAGAGTAGACTATACAAAACTAAAGAGACAATATGAGACTGGACTGGATAGACTAGTTTAGATTCTTTGGTTTGGTTTTCTTTGGTTTTAGAAAAATTTAGAGAAAGCTGTTTGTAGGGTGTGAAATGAATAATAAAAATATTGGGTCTAATAAATTCGAGAATAAATAGTAGCGCATAAATAAATAGTAGAGCATTAATAAAAACACATTTATTCTCCCAATTTTCTGTATCTCCGAAATATCTTCACCGTAAAACATACTCTCCGTAAAAATATATTTTAAATTTGCAACATATTCACCGCAGGGATTCATAACAACTTGTTTCTTATTAAAAGTAATTGGAAAAGCTTTATGCAAAATGTGTAAACATCAGCATACAAAAAGATTAAAGTTGTGAAAGTTTATCTTAACGATGTACGCTAGATGCTACACGTTGTTATCTAAAGCCACATTGTCTGCAGGCTTGAAAGAAGACATGAATATGAATTGAGAGTTAATGAATATTCATGTTTAAATATTAAGTAGAATATGGTCTTCTTAGTTTATGTTATCCGATATATCGTCTTGTGCTATGTACTGTGAGTCGTGCAATTCGATTAAAAATTCCTTTTTTCATTTTACTATGTTAAAAATAGATTGCTTAATAGGCACTAGTCACCCAAAATTATTGTATTATTGTTTTCTCTATGCAACAATTGGAGATTGAACATAAGGAGTATTAAACAAATTTAAATTAATTGAACAAATTAAATTAAAAACACAAAATACTGTTATTGCTATAATATTATTTATGTGTATTAAAGTATAAATGTTAATAGTGGAATATTTCGCCTTGCAAGTGGTCTTCTTTACTTTTTTGAAATGTCTCTTTTGCTTAAAGTGACCACATTTTCATTGAGACAAAGCGGGACAAATGGGATAAATTGAGAATTATAATTTAGTTATGAAACTAGACCAATAATTGAAAAAAATATATTTTATTGTATACATAGATATACTTGTCTATATTATTATTATTATTATCGATAATTCCCCTTTAAGGAGAGCGCTAAAACACAATCAATTATTATGTAATTTTTTCTTCCTTCTTCTTTCTGCCCAGAAACCTCTCATATATTCACTGTGGTTCTTTTTCATCTCTTCTGTCCACTTCTTTCCTGTTTTCTTCTCTTTGGGAGTTTGTTCAAACTTCTGTTTTCTGATTTTTTCTCTGTATTTTTTCCTGTCAGTCATGTCTTCTGTGGAGATGTTGAGTATCTTGAGGTCTTCCAAGGTTTCCTTTACCCAGTTGGTTTTCACAGTATTAGTCATCACTATTTTAAAAAATTTCTTGGTCAGTCTGTTTTCATTCATCCTATATATGTGTCCATAGAATTTTGCCCTTCTTTTCTTGATGTTGTTTGTAACCCTCTTCGTCTGTTCGTATAGTTCTTTTGTTGGTCTCTTTATCCAGATCCCCTCTTTCTGAACCGGCCCATAGATATTTCTTAGTATTTTCCTCTCTTGTTTTTCTATATCCTTGTTTCTCGTTCGTCCCTTGATTACCGTTGTTTCTGAGGCATACAAGGCCTCTGGTAGAACTACTGTATTGTAGTGTCTTAATTTAGCATTGATAGAGATACTCCTTTTGTTGTAGTGGTTCCATGTAAGTCTGTATGCTTGTTGTAGTTTTTTTACCCTTTCTTCATCGGATTTTGTGTTCAGTCCTGTTTTCTGTATAATCTCTCCCAGGTATTTGAAACTGTCTACTTGTGTTGCCTTTCCATACTTAGTTATAAGTGGGTGTTTGTCTCTGGATTTTGTGTCCATGTACTGCGTTTTTTCGTAGGAGATTTGTAGCCCTGCTTTAGATGAGATTTCGTGGAGTGTCTCTAGAGCTACTTTGGCTTCTTTTCTACTATTGGTTATGATGGCTATATCATCAGCGAATGCCAAACATTTTATGTTTACGATTCTATCCTTGTGTCTTCCCATTTTTATCCCACTGACTCCTTTTTCCCATGTCCTGATTATTTTCTCTAAAACTGAATTAAATAGAATGGGTGAGAGGCCATCTCCCTGCCTCACTCCTGTCTTGATTTCAAATGGTTCTGATACCTCTCCCATGAACTCAAATTTTGATGTGGTATTTGTTAGTGATTCCTGGATTAGATTTCTTGTCTTGTTGTCCAACTTCATTTCTTCCAATGTGTTGAAGAGTGTTTTTCTATCTATGGAGTCGTTGGCCTTTTTGAAGTCGACGAATATTACTGTGGTGTTCCTGGTCTTTCTCGTTGTTAGTATTGTTTTCAAGCACCAGATCTGTTCACTGCATGATCTTCCTTTCCAGAACCCTCCTTGGTATTCTCCTATCTGTGGGTCTATCTGAGGTTCTAGCCGATTTAACAGGGATTTGGACAGAATTTTGTATGTCACCGGTAGTAATGATATTCCTCGGTAGTTATTAGGGTCCGTTTTGTCTCCTTTCTTGTGGAGGGGGTGTATTAGGGCTAACTTCCATTCTTCTGGTATTTTTCCTGTTTCCCAGATGTTTTCGATGATTCTGTGTATTTTAGGTGTAATGTTTTCATGGTCTAGCTTCCAGATTTCCGAAATCAATCCATCTTCTTCAGTGATTTTATTATGTTTACAATTTCTTAGAGTGCAGGGGGTTTGCAATCCGGGTTAGGTTCTGGCTTTTCGAACTGTAGTTTCTGTGTTGGTTTTTCACAGTTGAGTAGTGTATCAAAGTATTTTCCTAATATTTCAAAGTTCTTTTAGGGTTTGTCTCCAATGATCCGTCTTGTCTTTTAAAGCATAAGGTCGGTGGTTGATATCCTACCATATTTCCCTGAATATTCTATAAAAATTTCGTGTGTTGTTGTTGTTGTTGAAGTCCTCTTCTAGCTCCTTCAACATGTGGTTTTCATAACCTCTTTTTTCTCTGCGAATTATTTTGGAGGAGGCCTTCTGTATCTTCTTGTGGGCCTTCTTATCTGTAAAATTCTTTCCATTTTTCGAGTGTTCTGTGGCTGTTAAATTTTTCCAGGCCTGTGTTCTGTCTTCTATAGCTCTGTCGCATGTCATGTTCCACCATCTGTGTTTCCTTTTTCTCGGTGGTTGCCCAAATTTTAACAATTCTTTCATTTTTCCTGACAGTTCTGTCCAATTGTTACTCTCAATTTTCTTAATTTTTTGTAGGTACTCTGGGCCTGTTCTGATAGTTCTGTTGGTTCTCTTGATTTGTCTGTAGGGTATAAATTTCATTTTGATTTGTAGGAGATGATGATCGGATTCGAAAAATGTTTTTCGAATTTCTCTGCTGTTTTTCTTGGATGTCGCTATGTGGTCAATCTGAAATTCTCCTAGGGCGTTGTTGGGAGATTTCCAAGTCCGTAGTTTGTTGTGTGGTTTCTGGAATTGCGTTGACATGATTTTGAGGTCGAAATTTCTGCAGAAGTTTATTATGTTCTCTCCATTCTTATTTGTCCTCTTGTGGGCCGTGTGTTTTCCTGTTGTGTCTCTGAATTTTCTTTCCCTGCCTAATTGGGCATTAAAATCTCCTAGTAACACTTTTACCTGCTTCGTAGGGATGTTGTTCGTGGTTTCTTCCAGATCTTCCCAGAATTCTTCTATAATCTGCGGGTTTTTCTTGTTGTAGTTATTCGGGGGGGCATGTGCGTTGATCAGTGCATAAGCTTTGTTCCCAGATCGAATCGTAAGTGTTGATATTTTTTCTGATTTTGAGGTAAAATCCATTACAGAATCCAGTATCGGTTTGTGTACTACAAATCCTGTTCCGAAGATTTTGAGGTTTCTTTTTGAAATGGTTGTGGCTGGCTTCCCTTTGTATATTCTTTAGTTTTCTGAGTCAAATGGTTCTCATCTGAGAATCGTGTTTCCTGTATTGCCAGTATTTTGATTTTGAATTTATCCATGACATTCGTCAGTTGTTTCAATTTACCTACTTTCAGTAGTGTGTTCGTGTTGAGTGTTCCCATGTAAAATATTTTCTTAGTCTTGAGTGTTTTTGAGATGCTCCGATTCTTCTCTTCATGATTTGCCTGATCCCCTGAAATCCGATGATCAGGTCTATTGCCCAGCCTTTTGGACTGGGGCCCAGGGTAGTGGATTATTTCCCGTTGTTCTGACATGATTACTGGTTTGTGTTGAGGTTTTGGAGGTGAAATCCAAACGGATCTCACAAAATTTCGACTGGAGTTTTGAGTTCCAGAAGGTTCAATCACAGCCGAGCTCACAGAGCCAACAGACACTGACCAGAGTACCGGTGGTTCCCACACAGACCTGTCTGGATTTTCACCTGTAACCCTAGGCAGGGGCCCTCACAGGGTGCTACCATCCGGAGCCAGATGGACCCATTTTTTTTAATGAGGTGTTACTCCTCTCGCTTCTTTAAAAATTATTCAATCCAAAAACGCAGTACAAATATAAATATACAAAATTATACTTGTCTATAAATATACAAAATTTTTATTATTATTAATTATTGGTAACTATAAAAATATTTTTAAAAAACAATAATTTGAAGATTGTAAAATTTTTTATTAGAAAAAAATATGATTTTCTTTCACGGTCATATTTTTGATCCGAGTGAATACTTTGCAATAGATTCGGATCATTTATTAAAATGTCCTGAAATTTCTCACATGAATTGGTCAAAGTATTGTTTACGCTTGATATAGATTTTAAAGTATAATGTTCAACTGCGTTTTGTCAGTTGTCCATTATTTTATTGATGAAAAAAGACTTTCTGTTGCTGCAATTGTTCCCGGATGGCAGGATGTGTATTCTACAATTTTCAACATATTTTGATGATGAAGGATTATTATTCTGTTTTAAATGAAGCAATAACTCCGTCCATTTTTTGTATGTTTCCACATTTGCAGACATCATCATCAATCAGCTATTTGTGTCCACTGCTGGATATAGATCTCCCTTAGATTTCTCCATTTCTCCCTATCTTGTGTCTCCCGCATCCAGTTTCCAGTGATGCGCTTAATATCGTGGGACCATCGTGTCGGGGGCGTCCTCTGCTTCTGATTGCAAGTTGTCTGGAACGCTATTCGAGTATCCGTTTCGTCCACCTATCATCCGCTATCCTCGTAATGTGGCCGGTCCAGTTCCATTTCAGTGTTGTAATCCTTTCCACTGCATCTGTGAGTCCGATTCTTTGTCATATTGTTAGGTTTGGGACTTTATCTCGTAATGATATTCCTAACATTGACCTCTCCATAGCTCTTTGGCAGACATGTATTTTTCTGATTGACTTTCGAGTTAGTGTCAGCGTTTCTGCCCCATACGTCATTACGGGCATTACACATTGGTTGTATACCTACTTTCCGTTTAAAGCATTTCCGAATTCCGGATTTAAAGATATTTTTCTACAGGTTAAACTAATTCTTCTGGTGATCTCGGTCATTTGATTATCGCGGCTTATTCGAATTTCGTGGCCAAGGTATTTGTAGGAGGGCACCTGTTTAATTTCCATGTTGTTTACTGAGATATTACCGCTTGCGACGAGGTTGGTGATGCATTGACTTTTGTTGGTATTTGTTTTGAGTCCAACCTTGTGGGAGGACGCGTATAGCATCTCCTCCATCCGTGTAGCCTCGCCTAGGTCCTCAGCTATTATGAAGATGTCGTCAGCAAATTTTACATGACTCCGTTTTTCGCCGTTTATATTGATGCCTTTTGTTTCCCAGTCCAATTCCTTACTCATGTACTGTAATAACGCCGTGAATAGTTTTCCGAAGATTGTACCTCCTTGGCGTACTCCCCGCTTTACTCTGAACTTGTTGGTATTCTCGTGTAGTTTTACGCTAGCAGTTGCCTTTTCATAAGTTCCTTTTATTAGTGAGGAGTGGCGGTGATCTATTCTACGTTCAGCGAGTGCTTCAAAGACATTATGTTGGTCTATTTGGTCGAAAGCTTTTTCGTAATCTATGAAAACTAGGACCAGTGGCTTGTTGTACTCTATACACCTCTCGATCAGCGTTTTAATCACTTAGGTGTTAGGCGCTTCGTTATTATCTTGCTGAAGAGTTTATAAATATAGATAAAAAGATACGTTACTGATGAAAAAATTAAATGTTGGTTGTCTGCAAATGGTATCCAGTCTCTATTTGCAGACAATCAACATTTAATTTTTACATCAGTAACGTATCTTCTTACCAATAACACCTCATCAAAAAGATTATTTTCGGAAATATTATTTTTCGGAAAATGGTTACTAATACATATGTGCCCATAATTATGAAAGTGGTCTAAGTCAAAATTAAAAAAAAAATTAACAGTTATTTCACACAGCATATTTTAAACTTTTACTCAATGTAATTTTAACGTTATCGTCAAAAATGAACCATTAGCTAGTGATTGTAATTTCAGCAATATATGGAATTCATTTAGTGTTAATAATGTGGTGTGAAATATCTGATAAACTATTTTTTTTTTATTTTGACTTAGACCACTTTCATAATTACGAGCACATATATTCAAAAGATTTTTCCACATATTCCCATAAAATCTCCTTTTTTAATGTCACCCATTGGAAATTTCAGAACAACAGAACACTCTGTAGTGCTCTGTTTGCGCCCACTTTTCACCTTCACCTTCACCTTTGAAACCGCATTTTCCATTAACCCGCAACGGTCAAAGTGGCCCGTTTATTAACTATTTCAAAAATAGAACAAACTATAAATTTTTGCAATAAAAGCAAATAAATTCTCATCAATTAACAACAAGACAATGAGACAATGTGTTTGCATGTGTCACAAAACGTTGCTGTTTTCTTATCGCTCTAACTTGAACATCGAAACTAACTTGAAAAAACTCCTCTTCTTTTTCGATGTGGGAATCCGTTCATTATGTTGTCTTTCAAAGTGCATTTTAACCTTCATGATATTTGTAATCAAAATTTCAAGAAAAAAGGGAATTTTTTTGGTTTGGCATATTCTGAAATTGGATCTTGAAACAACTGCAAATTGACGATGAATTCCACAACAAAATAATATTGAATGACGAGGCTTATTTACATCTCAACAGCTTTGTCAAAAAGCAGAATTTTCGGATCTAAAGAGATCAAAATCCACATATCTTTCATTATTTTAATTATTTTCTCTGAGGTTTTTTGAAAAGTAGAGTCTACGCTAACCATCCTGAGACAACTGTGGAACTCAAAGAAGAAATTACACGCCAAATTAGTGAAATTCAACAGCCCATACTACAAAATGTACTTCGAAATTTCGTCAAAAAAGTATACTCCTGCCAACAGAGCAACGGATGCCATGTTAATGTGTAAATGTCACTACTACCTCTGTACATATCAAGAACAAACTGTAAATAACACATTAAATTTATATATTTAAATAAGTTTTTAAAATTCAAGATTTACAACCTTCACAATGAAATGAAGCCATCGGCCAACGTTTGATTCTGCGAGAAGTTGAATATACAGCACATTTTTATCTAGTGCGTCCACATATGATATAGTTTCATTATATAAATGTATGATATCAGGTTTCTTTGTATTTACGTTCATATTATTAGTGTGGCGCATTCTGGATATCAGAATTACTTATTTTCCTCGTTTTGAAATCCAAATATTGATTATGAAATCTCACGCTTCCGGTGTGTTTGAAATACTGGTGGAAATTGCCTCTTGTTCTTTCTTACTGTAACAATATACGTAAAGTTTCTTTTCCGTAATTCATTTACTGTTTCAACAGCAGAATACCAATTATCATCTCTTATGTTCCTATTAGAATTTACTGGCAAATATTCAACCAGACGTAATGCAACTTGGCAGTAAAGTTTTCGTTAGACTAAAGTGTTTTGCACAAGTATAAACTTCTGCGTTACACATGTAATATATCTTGGAATTTGCTTAAACCTGCACTTTAATTATATACTTGGCGGGTTTGTTAGCAATATACATACGTAAACCACGTATTCCTCTAAAGGGAGCGGGCATTTCATCAGCGGTTTAACTTAACTAATTTATCAATAGCACCTCTATCTCTTCTAGTTGCTTCATCATAAAATCGCAAGCAACTTAACAAATAGGAAAATGTGATAACGACATTGTGCACTGAAGTATATCCCTTCTCCTGCCGTCGGTGCTCCACATGGAACGACGATCTTCATATTTCGATTTATATATTGCCGGTAAATAGAACAGACCAATGAATGCTTTTATTTCCTTAATACAAGTTTTATATATGAATGAGGGAATGAATAAAGTTAGCGAACTTTATATGAAAATTAGTTTATATAATTAAATTATAGTTTATATGAAATATAAACTGCTTATATTTTATAACCATTTTATAACCATATACTTTCAATTTTTTTATTAGTGCAGTCCACTATCTTCTGAAACATATCTGCAGTTATCAACAGTAACCAAGCGAAAAGTAGATTTTCGAGTGGAATTGCTAGCACAGGTCCTATATTTCCTGCCGTGAAATTTATTATATTTTCCCGTCTTTACTTTTATTGGGCGGATCTTTTGACCACTTTGTACAATCATTTCCATACCATGCTCTCTGTGATGTTAAACTGTATATTTTCTCATCATCCATCATCATCATCATTGGAAATAGAACATACAGTATTTGTATCGTGTTCGCCAAATATTGTTGTTATTAGTATTTAAAGTATTAGCTTTCTCATCGACTGTAACTATATTTCATGTAATCCTGATGGTTGGTTTTGAAAAATATCCGATTCATATTATTATTATTTTGATTGTTATTATATATTTGCTATCAACATAATTAAATAAGTAACTATATAGTTTTTTTATAGAAGTCTTATAATTATTTTAACCAGCATGTAACAAGTATGTAATTTGATGAGGGTGTTTATGGACTTGTGATTTTATTATTAAAAGGTGATTAAACATCTTTAAAGAAGGTCATACATGTAAAAATGTCTTAACAAAAGTTGCATAATAAAGGTATACTTTTGAGCAAAGCGGCTCTGGCGCCACTAACGCAACAATACTGACGCGGCGACATTAGTGTTTAGGAATACCCGGTCTTTTTAGACTCGGCGAGTCCAACTCGAGCCGACGATTATTTTTCGGTTCCGGGTCCAATCCGTCTCACAATTTTAACAATAACACGAAACGATTTTTCGTGTTCACGCATATGGTAAATACCCACACTTTTGAACTCTTAGACATGGGAGGAGTGGGGAAGTTTCATTCATAAATTTGATCGTAGTAAAATTGACCTTGACCTCGACCACTTCTGGCGACCTGGACCACTTCCAGGTCCTAACCTAACCTAACCTAAACTAAAACCTAACCTAACCTAACTAAATGATAAGCCAACCTAACTAAATGATAACCTAACCCAACTAACCTAATCCAATGAAATTGAAAGCTTATTAAACCTGTATAAAAGCTGATTAAGAAACTATTAAAGTTGATTGAAGCTGATTAAAGCTGATTAAAAGCTGATACAGTGTAGCTTTCATTATTGGGTTAACGGTACTTAGCCCATCAATTGGTGGTTATGAGGGAATCATAAGATTCCATGTGAAGGGCTGTAAGGTATTTGTCGAAACGGATATAAACTTAATAGTGGTGACGTGTGAATATATGGAGCTGTTAGATCCATCGAGTATTATAACTGGGGTCATTTATCGAGAATGCGGATTCTCTTACAATCTTCAAGTTCAATTTACTAGTTCAGTTCAAGTTCAATTTACTAATAAAACTTTCTACATAAATCCCTGAATCATCAATTCTATAGCTGGCCACCTTGTTCTTAAACTGACACAAGCTTGGATGATGTTCTGCTGGACTGGCTTCACTGTTGCTTGGAGGTGTTTCTGTGATCATAGATCTCTTACATACTTTAGTCTTCTTGGGAATTGTTGATTGCATATACCACAGTAAATTATTTGGTGGTTCGCGGCTCCAACTTTATCTTCATGAAGGTGGAAGGTGAATATTCAGTATTTATACTCCTCTCCTTCCCTTCTTTCTTCTTCATTGTTGATTTTATGATACTTTTTCATATGTTGCTATCTTCTCTTGTGAAGGTTGAATTGCAAACGGTGCATTTGTAGTACCTACATTTTTCGATTATCACCACATACTTCCTTATGATTACGAATATTATCTTTGCTTGCGAAAACTTTTACAAATTGTTGATATATTATAATTGTTGATATTCAATTCAAATCAAATCAAATATATTTATTAATTTACAGAGGTACATTCGTACTTATTGAACATGTCATCCGAGAACAAACAGGATATACAAGATAATAATAGTTTTAGTAACAGCAATAAAAGAGACAACAGTACCAGTGATGATATCAAAACGGTCGCAAGCATAATTGAGTTTTTCACAACTGCACTTTGTCTTCAAAGTATTCTTCCAAACTATAGTAGGCTTTCTCATTCAACAGATTTTTTAATTTTTTTCTAAAACTTTTCAGTGAGTTATCTGATTTTATGTTGTCCGGCAAACTATTGTAAGTTCTGATGCCTATTTTATCCGGAGCTTTACTACTTATTGTCAAATTTATCTTGTGGCAATAGAGCTTTTCACAATTTCTTGTATTGTGGCTGTGTAGATCTTTGTTGGTGGAGAATTGAGTTTTGTTCTTGTAAATGTAGCAGGCTAATTCCCAGATATACTTGCAAGGGGTCGTTAAAATTCTCAATTATATAAAGTGGGGTTTACATGAGTTTCTAATAGAGATGTCCTTGAGACATCTTATGGCTCTCTTTTGTGCTTTGAAAATTTATTTACTGAGGGGCGATGAGCCCCACACGAGTATTCCATACCCTATAACAGATTGTATTTCTGCGTGGAAGATCTGTACTTCTATGGGTTTACTGATTATGTGGCGTATATATCTTAGCAGATACGATACTTTATTTATTTTAAATATAATGTCGTTCGCTGTTGTGTTCCATGTTAGGTGCTCTTCCAGGTATATTCCAAGGAATTTCACTTGTCTTCCTCTCTGTAGCTTATCCTGCCCAATCTGTAGTTCCAGGTTATCCGTGAAAGCTCTTCTTACCGTTTGAAATATAATGTATCTTGTTTTGTTAACATTAAAGCCCATGTTGTTTCCACTAAACCACTCAAAGATGTCTTGAAGCAGCCTGTTGGTCGACGCTTCTGTAATTTGCCAGCATATAGGACACAATGATCGGCTTTAGTGTATTTTATCATATCGGCCGAATATAGGGATAACAATGTCGGTGCCAAGACACTTCCTTGCGGGATTTCGATGTTTGTTTTTATTGATTTAGAAGTTCCAATATTACCATTATGCTCAATTTTCACAAACTGTTTCCTGTGTTGCAGAAACGACTCAAAACATAGACCAGTCTTTCCCCTTATCCCATAGGAGTTTAATTTATTTAGAAGTGTACTGTGAGAGACGCAGTCAAATGTCTTTGACAGGTCACAGAAGATGCCCACTGGGCAATTGCCTTTGTCTATTTCTAATAAAATTATATTGTAGAAGTCAACAATAGCTGTTGTTGTGGATTTCTCCTTCGTAAAGCCATGCTGTTGATTCGGAATTAGACCATATTTATTAATGAATGGGAACAGTCTATTTTCCATACAGTATTCAATGATTTTACCTATAACCGATACTAAGGCTATGGGCCTATAATTAATAATATTAGTTCTTTCCCCTTTTTTAAATATCGCAATAATTACGGACGTTTTACACACTGTGGGGAAGATATCATTATTGAACGAGCAGTGTACGATGTCAGTGATAGGGTGTACTAGCTCGCTTTCAAATTCCTTTATTATAGAGCATGGGAAGAGGTCTGGGCAACAGCTATTTTTCGTTTTTAATTTTCTAAATATAATACATTTCCTTGATCGAGTAGTCTTCTAAGTACATAGACTTGTCGTTGCTTCGAATATGATTGTTACTTAAGCTAGTATTGGGAATTGGTTAAAAAGCGTTTGCAATATCATGCGGATCTTTTAGTAGAGATTCGTTAACTTTTATGCAGATTTTATCTTTTGTTTTACAGTTATTATTAAGTTCATTAATTGTTTCCCACATCGTTTTCTGTTTATTTTGAGACCTCTGCAGTTTGTAGTCGTAGAAATTTGTTTTTGTTCTTTTGATTAAGCTATCATGCTTTTTTTATTCTGTAGATATATTCCTTTTAGCTGTGGGCAAAACTGTTTAGCGGTGTTTTTATGCAAGTAACTTTTCTGCAAGACATATAGGTCTTTCAGATTTCTGCTTGATGTTTTTATTTCTGCGGTTACCCAGGTTTTTGTATGCTTCTTAGTCTTTATTAACGGAAATGAAGTAAAGAGGTGGAATTGTAGAGGCAGAATGAAGGCCGCCGTTTTTTTTGGTCGCAGTCATTTGTGCTGTACACGTCCTCCTACATTTCTTTTCTTAAAACTAACATTGCGAAATCTGTATTTGTTGGTATTATTGAATTTCCTTGTAAGATGTTCCTTCTGAATATTCATTTTGTTTATGTTTCGTTTAAGTATCAGGAATCGGTGGTCTGATATGGGCGTGTCTTCTATAAGAATTGTTCTTGGATATGACGCTTTAGCAAAAATGTTATCAATTAACGTTTTAGATATTGGCGTTATCCTTCTATATTCCTTGACAAGGTCCAATAGTCCATATGACATTAGTAAATTTAGGAGATGGTTTTTTTCTTTGGATTTAGTTTCGAAATTGAGATTGAAATCTCCTACCAGTATAATATCAGAACCTGGTTTAAAAATGTTGTCTGTTCTCAAGAGTAGTTAAAAAAGCAGCACCTAGCCTGTGGGGGGTCGATAAACTGTAATAATTTGTGTGGTTTTGTTTTTATATTTCCATTCAACTCTACAGATTTCGATCTGTTTTTTAATGCTTTTATTATGTATATTTAATGTTTCAGTATTGTAGTGACTAGGTGTGTTTAGTGCCCAAAGAGCTACTGCTCCGCCAATGGCCTCTCTTCTGCAGTACGCACTTATTGGATGATAATTGTCTATATGTAATTGAGCTACTATGCTTTCGTTGACCCAGATTTCTGACAAGCACAGGAAAAGATGTTAATATTTCGAGCTGCTGCAGTTTTTTTCTAATGCTTTGTATGCTTAGAAATAGTATTAAATTGGTAGAGATTCCTGACAATTGCGTGTTCTGGTTTAACATAGTTGTGGATGATGTTTTTCGGGTTAAAACTATTTCTTCTCTGTCCTTTACTCAATTCTCAGCAGAAAAATATCGAACTAGGTGTTTCTTGGCCATACATCCGGTTTTCTTAGATTTTCTAGCTCCTTTTTTGGAACTGATACTTTGAACGACGAATACTCAAGTGGATGTCTGGACAAGAGTTTTGTATATATTACTTGGTTGAATGATTTATTCTTAAGATAGTTAGTAATGTCGTTAGTTTCGGGTCAAGGCGATACACATGTAGGTGAGCGTACCTCGTAGCTGCTTTTATTAGAGATGTATCGTCGTTAGTTCCGAAAAAAACATTTGACTTCCTATTCATTCTTTTTTGGTGTCGTTGGGTTTCCCAACTGCCACTATTTATATCTGTGTATGAGGGAGACCTTAGCTTCTCCAGTTCGTTCTCTATGTTGATATTTTTTGTTTTTATATGCCCGTCCGTAGGAAGATTAGTTTTGCTGGTCTTATCAGGTAAGGTCAGGTTATCGCTGACATTGGCTTCAGTACTATCTTTTTGAGTTGATTCTCGCAAAATAGTTGGTTTTTTTCCACTGCGACGAAGTCACCAGATTTTTTAATTTTCCATTTCTTTCCACCAAGATGTATATTTTCCTGGATAACTCCACTATGATAGTTTCTAGCGGGTCAACATGTTTTTTTATTATTCTTGAAATCACGTCTTCGAAGTTGGGACTGTTTAAAAAACTTGACAGGATACCAGGCTGTTTATCCGGATAATTACCATTATTCGACCTTAATTCCATTGGCATACTTATTTAGGACTTTTAAGAAGGACACTTTAATAATTAACCTTTAAACTCTTTGACAAAAACTTTTAAAACACGTTAAAAAGAAACTTTAAAAACTATTACGATGGATTTAGAGCTCAGGCTTATATACCAATCACGTTCCGAATGTATAGCAATAAAATAATTATCGATGCTAAGCATCCGACCGTGCTCGAGGTGTGTGTTAGTTTAATTATTGTAAACAAAACGTCCGAACATCTGAATGTATAGCGATAAAACAAGTTGAAATACGAAAATGTTGAGTCGGCGGTTCTTATCAACTATTTCACAATTCATACATTCTATTCTCGCGCGGGTTTAGAAGTTCAAGTTCAAAGAGGAAAACGCTGACTCGGCAGTTCTAATCATCTATTTCACAATTCCATACTTTCACGCGTTTACAGATAAGTTCAAACATGAAAATGTCGATTCGGCGGTTTTTATCTATTATTCCATAATTCAGACATCCGGTCACGTCTAGCCAGCAGCTGATAAGTTAAACAATAGATATGCTGACATGCCCGTGGGGTGGGAATTTCTCAATTCCATACTAGCACGCGTGGGGGCGGAGGTGGGGGACCGGCAGTGGTCAATTTTGCCAGAAGTGATCAAGGTCAAGGTCAAGGAAACTTCCCCCACTCCCACCGTCCCCTTCAGCCGAGTATTTATGAATGAAATGAGGTGGAGGTGGTTCCAGAACGAACCATCTTTCCCTACTTCTATGCTTATTACTGCGCATCAGGTACAGTTGACTAAAAAGATCGGGGATTCCCAAACCCTAGTACTGTGTTGTTCTAGAAAGGTAAGGGATAAGGCGCGGCGCAGCGTATTCAACAATGCCGAACATTCAAAATCCGAGACTCGTCGAGTCTTAGATCGGTTATCGTGTACCGGGTATTTACCCTTGGACCCGTCGAGTCCGAGTCCGGGTACTCGGACCCGAAACACCCGAGGCGGCATAACGATAGAATTATGCACTATGGAAATGTATGAGGCGCCATTCGAGCGCAGCGACACTGACGCGCTCACCAAGTTTTGGGTTTGAGAGTTTCAAACTTGCACAAGATATAATCAGGAACTCACTTGAACAAGATATAAAAGGAGTAGGAACTCAATTTCTCTATAAATTAATAAGTAGAAGTAATATTGGGTTAAACAACTTAATTATATTTTAAATGGACGACACCCAAAAAACTTAAAAATGCGTACGTTCTTCACAAAATCTCGAATCATGCAATAAAAAAATGGAAATATATGAACGAACCAACAAGCTAGAAGGATCGGACATCGGCATTAACGACAACTACACGAAAAAAGTACAAGGGGAAAGAAAACGCCTGATCATCCACCTGAAGATGGCGAAACAACAATGACGTAGAACTTTACTCAGATACAATAAACGATTTAGAAATTCAAGAATGTCACTGGGAGAAAAAAAAACGCACGGTGAGCGAAAGATCCCCGGAAAGTCAAGATATCAACCAACAACTGAGGAAAATCTCGAAAACGATTAAAAAAACTCTGCTAAGCGGAGGTAAAGAAATGGTGGATGAAAACAACTACCACGCAACGGAAAATGAAATGAGAAAAAATAGAGGCATGGAGGAGCAAGATTTTAGACCGAGCCACGTGGAGGAAATTAACAGGAGAGGCAAAGTTCGTAACTCACCACACGAAAGGATTTTTAAGAGTTCGTGGGTGTAACGAGCAGTATACATTCTTGTATATATGTCGCCGCGTCAGTATCTCTGCATTAGTGACGCCATAGCCGCTTTAACGGAGAAAATTTGAAACAGTAATATTTTTAAAATTTTTGTTTTGAAGTTTCGATGAAGAATACCAAATAAAACATTATTTAACATTTTTTTATTAAATTTAATTTCCACTAGTTGTTCAAAGTTATGGCGATTACGTTGTTGAACGCAAAGTCTCATTCGACTTATCCATGAATTGACATAATTTGCCTTGGTCTTGCTGTCGAATTATCGCCTTAACTAGGTTTCGAAGATCCTCTAAATCAATTATTTCGTTGAAGTATAGTGTGGTCTTCATAACGCCCCATAAACAGAAATCATGGGGGTTAAGGCCAGGTGACCGATGAGGCCATGCAACAGGACCATCTCGACCAATCCACCTATTTTCAAACACATTATCTAAATGTTGGCGAGCTAAACGATAAAAATGCGGCGGTGCGCTATCTTCAAGAAGCCACATTTGTCGACGTACATTCAAAATGAACTTCTTCCAATATTTTAGAAAAACAAATTTAATTCAAAAGTTCTATTTTCCGTGTTTTTTTATACGAGAAATATCTCGTCCGGCCATGATTGTGTTGTTACCATGAAATCGATAAATTTGTTGATCCGTACGTCAAAATTTTGTTTAGAGTATTATGTTTAATTAATTTGAGTTTTATTAATCAAAAATGGATACATCCGAAGAATTATTGTTAGGTAGTGACGCATTTGCAGAAAGATTACTACTGCAGAAATCAAGTGATTTGTACAAAACATCGTATAATAAGTTTTGTGAACATCCTCGAAGTCAACCTTTAGGGTTATGTTTACGGAGCCCGCAAGTGAGGTATTTTGATGGCCAAAAACTAGAAAAATAATTATTTTTTAATCTGATTCCAAGAATGCATCTCATTAGAGAACCCATGGGACCATCGGATTCCCGGAAATAAAAGAACCAGGTATTGAAAACCAACCCAAACTTTCATATCAAACGAAGCAGTTAAGTGTGTAGAATCGTGCGCGCAACAGTTAGTGAAAATACGCAAACCTTTGATTGTCTATTAAACGGTGAAAAAAATTTCGAATTTAATTTTGCAAAATGGCTGAGGCACAGAAAGTTATGTAGAATTTAAATATATCATTGGCTGTAAATAGATTATTATTGTGTAGCAAGTATTTAAGAATAATTCATAGCAAAAAACTACTCGTTTTGAACTCGAAGATTCAAGTTTATGGAAAGATACAAATAAATAAGGGCAAGTGAGTGCTTTAATTTGCTCAGGTTTGCTTTATTGAACATTTATTGTTTGAGAAAATCAAGAATTGGCTGCTACTAGCTGCTACTTTGTCTTCAGTATAATTTCTTATCAAATCATTTATGAAATTGAGAAATTCACTCATTTATTTTTTACAATGCACCGACTAAATAACCGATAATAGTTATTTACATTAGAGTGCGGAAACATTGATTTTATAATGCAACAGCTCGTTTGCCCATTTGCTGGAGCATTGTAAAATCATTTCCGCACGAAATTTGTATAAGATTTTTTGGCCCACAATTATCATTTAAGAAATAAATAGATTTAGATTATTTACAATATTGGAAATTATTTAATTTTTGAATGTTGGTACTCACAAACTTTGACATTTTTCCTAATTCAAATTTATTAGGTACATAATATGTCATTTTTCTACATGTCAGACGCACAGCAAAATTAAAAAAATCACTTAATTTCTACATTATCGTGACAAATATGGTGTAAAATAACGTTTTCTAAATTAGATTTTATTGTCTTATACTTAATTTATTTTTTAAGTGTCCCTGAAAGGTTAAAATTTACTGGTCACTTTACCGCATCGTGGTCGTACTTTGCAACATTGTGTAAAAATCTAGTTTCGTTGGATGTATACACGATGTCAAATCTAGCTTTACAATTCAGGAGGCCAAAATTTTTATTTTTAACCGACTTCAAAAAAGGAAGTGGTTCTCAATTCGATTGTATGTTTTTTTTAAATGTTTGTTACCTCGTTACTTCGTTATATATGAACAGATTTCGAAAATTCTTTTATTGTTTGGGAGGGTATACTTCACGATTGGACCCATTTAAATTTGAAGAAAAAATTACCACCCTTAAGGGTGAAAATATGGGATGAAATTTTTTTGGGCACGATTTTTTTTTTAGTGCAGTTTTTGTTTTTGAAACAATTTCTTTGAAGTCGGTTTTTTTATTTTAATATATAAACTTTTCAAATTTTTGCAATATGGAAACATTTTCTAAGGAAAATGTTCGCCATATTGCATCCGCCATTTTGTTTATGGAAAAATAAAACTTAGATTCGTAATAAGTGCCCCAAAAATCTCGTTCCTGTCAAATTTTCGCAATATGTAAATATTTTCTAAGGAAAATGTCTGCCATATTGGATCCGCCATTTTGTTTTTGGAAAAATGGAACTCAAATTTGTAATCAGCCACCCAAAAACCCTTCCAGACCAAATTTGGTGTGGATAGAATGAAACCAGTTTTTTTGAGATTTTATCCCATTGTGCGTTGCCATGAATACTCTTATTTTACTAGAGAAATAAATTTTGTATTTCACTGGTGAATAAACCACTGTTTTACTGATCCATATAAAAGGAATTAAACATGATTTAGTAAGGCAAAATTGTATAAAAAATGTAATTATCTTCAAGTTTAAAGGGTGTAAGTAGGTTAACAAGGTTTAAAGTAAACTTTTTAATATTAGGCATTTATTATATATTTGTAAGATGAAGAATGACGCACATACTAAATATAATAAAACTTGGAGTATATCTGCGAAAAGATGTTTCCCGAATCTTCAGAAACTTGCACGAATTACCACGCTGCAAAGAAAAAAGAGCTTATTTTAAAAATTTCACTACAACTATCTGATTTTGCAATAAGGAGGGATGATCATTTCCAATCAATCAATTTGGCAACACAATATATAATAATAAATGTCCGTGGACAATTCCGACCCAAATGTTAATCGAAAATTTGTACTGGAAATTTATGCTGTTATTTATGTTATTTATGCTGTTACGTGTAAATTTTGCTTTGTCAGTCGCCAATGCAATGGAAGAAAAGTTTGAAATTTCAACATGTTTTTATAGAAACCATCGTCAAAATTCTATACTTAAAGGATGATCTTCAAGTTGTAAAACCTGTACTTTTTGTACATGGAAAGGAAACGCGCAGTGTTCGCTAAACAATTCGATTTGAGATATCCACTTGGCGAGATATTTGTCGAATACTACTAGAAGGATCTACTTCGATAAGATTTAAGATTTCTTCTTCGGCATCCTTTTGTTGGTGTTGGCTAAGTCCACCATCATGACCTTGACGTGTTTGCAGTACACCAGTTTACTGCATGAATTACTAGAGCGGTGAATTTTTAGGAATAGGTGTTTGCCTGTTTGGAAACCACTCAGCGTAATTCACTTATAATTTATCGTTTGAAATTTAAAATTTTGACATTAATATCTTTCTTATTACGCAGCTTTTGTTAAGACATTATTATTACAAGAACATATTTACTACAGACTGGTCACATTGACCCGAAATACACTGTACAGTAAAATAAGCACCTCTCACCACGACTGCATTGCTGCTACTCAAAAGTGCACCAGAAAATATTGTAATACCTGGAAGCTTAAACCCCCCTCATTAAATTATAATATAATTCGAAGGAAATAGTACTTACGGGATAAAATCCTTCCAAATTATTTATTCAGATTCACCATATAACCAATTCAAGTCATTGACGAGATCCATTCACCCTTTACGCATCGCCAATTTCAACTGCACAAGATAATGGCCAATGGCCAAGACCATAAGTTACACTAAACACTAACTTTTTTCAAATAATTTTTCTGCAGTAATTCTCGTGGATTTTCCCCACACATCCTTGTTTAAAATAAGCTTCGTTCTAAAAATAATTATATGAAAAAACTTGTCATATTGATGTTTCCTTCCAGGAATGATATTGGTATTTCAGCAGAATATATTGAAAAACTTTCTTAATTTGAAGAAAGAAAGTTTATCATGTCAAAGGCAGTAAACGGCTTTAGTGCGGAAATACAAAGATAATGGATATTCCTTGACTTCATAATTTTCCTTGAACTTATATGTTATAGAAGAGAGATATTTCAATAATCTCCCAGCATATCCCAGCAAAAGAGCAATTTCTGCTGCTGATTTAAGGCCGATTCTCAAATACGCGACACTCAGCTACGCGACGTCACGCGACATCGCCTGTCAAATAATGATTATCATTCTTTTAAATGGGCAAGTTCTCGTTATGGCTACGCTACAGCTACGCGACGTGCCCATTTAAAATGTAATCATTATTTGACAGGCGATGTCGCACGAGGTCGCGTGTGTTTGAACACAATGTGTATTGAACAACCTCAAATAAATGTAGGTTTTTATAATTTTTCAATGAATGTATAGTAAGAAAGTTATACTATTTTAGCCCCACAGAATGCGACATGGCGTATTGGATGATTACAAGTGGCGCCGATTCTCATATACGCGACACTCAGCTACGCGACGTCACGCGACATCGCCTGTCAAATAATGATTATATTGTTTTAAATGGGCATCTTCTTACTATGGCTACGCAACAGCTACGCGACGTGCCCATTTAAAACAATGCAATCATTATTTGATCGCCGATGTAGCACGACGTCGCGTAGCTGAGTGTCGCGCATATGGGAATCGACCTTTATGAAGCAGTAACTAACCTAAAAAAGTTATGAATATGGCGGCCAATGGTGTTTAAATTTAAAGTTTATTGACTTTTCTATCATATAATTAGAAAACAATCCTTAAACGCTCTTACCTGTGTCGAATATAGTTTTGACTTTATTATAATATTAATCTGTGGTTTAGAATTTGTAAATAAATATTTGAATATGAAATAGAATATAATAACAAATGTGTTTAATATGAATTTATGATATTTCTGCAGTGAATATCAGCAAAATGATATATTTACACGCTTAATTCTAAAAACATTAACAAAAAATGTATATAATTAAGTTGAGGTTGGACCAAACTTTTATGAAAATACGGTATTTAATTACCGAGAATTGTAGGATTTCTGCTGTGAAGTTTAATTATTTTTTTATTTCCGCTTTAGCAAGTTAATGGCCACTCGCACGACATAGTGTGATAGCAGGTATAATTATTAGATGTACGGCCATTAAAGTTTTAATTTCATATTTAAATGTAATATTAATATAATTTAAGTTTGTAAAATATTTTCTTGTTTGTCTAAATAATTTGCAATTTACTTATTAAATGAGAATTTCAAGCTGCAAAAGAATGTTCTTAAACTTAAACTTTATATGGTTTATGTTTATGATTTGCATATCAATCAAATAAAATATAAATCAAATATTAAATATAAGAACAATAAATAACAATTAATTAATGAGATTATTTATTTTGTTTGATTTTAGCCATCCCAATAGTATACATTTTAGCAACGGTGCCAGTGTTGATGCCTTGGTCTCAGTTATGGTTCTTGTCCTGGTGTCACGTGCTCGGCATCGTTAGTCCATGGGTCGGAAGTTTCCTCTACCACCTGTTCATGAATATTGAACGCGGAGAGAAAATGTACTACAGATTACTCCAGCTCGATATGCTCGGTATTTGGATTAATCAGAGCTTTGGTACGAACTATTACATTTACTAATTATTTCCATTATAGTTGTTGCAATGTAGTTACAGCAGTTCAAAATAATTAGATATTTTGGATGAACTTTATTGAAAATTATACAATTATTTACACCGGAGCTTTTGGTTTAAAAGTTTTTGGCATCTTGACTTGTTTTGATAAACTTAATCCAGCTTTCTTTACGGCATTCCGTTTATAGGAGGACAATTGACAATGTCTTAACACATTTTTATGCAGAGTTGGAAACATTAATATTTTAATTACCGGAAGAAGTAGGCGCTTTCATTTCCTAATTTTAGAAAATAAGACTTATATTTAAGAGAATGAAATGCTTTGAGTCTTTTCTCCAAAAGTTATATTTTTATAATATAGGTATGTGCAGTGTCTTTCAACTGCACGCGTCAACTTCGACATTTAATTGTGGTTCGGTTTTGAAACTCTGTTTTGTTATTTATCTGCCTTTCTATTTTGATATAGCTCCCATTTAATAATGCAAAGGTACACACTTCAACAACGCACACAATTTGTGAAAATTTATTATCAAAATTTGTGCTTTGTAAGTCAGACGCTGCGCGTATTTCATGATGTTCTCAGTCGTAATGATCGTCCAAAGAAGACCACGAATGATTGATGAGACGATTTGAGGAAACTGAATCGGTTTAAATCGAGTAACGCCATTACGTGATTGACCCAAAGTGTGCGAAAAGACCGAAATCTGTCAATTTTTCCTTGTTTACAACAACTTATTCTTTCTGAGACCCCAACTTGGCGAATTTTGCGGTGCTTGCATCTGTACCCGTATAAGGTTCGTGAAGAATCGCATTTTTGGCTAAATGGAGTAAATTTGGAGCGATAACCGCCTACGGGAGATACTGGAGGCTCACTTGTATCCCGAGAAACTGACTGTATGGTGAGGATTGTTGGTGGGCGGCATCATTGGTCTGTACATCTTTCGAAACGAAGACGCTGACTATTAACGGCGAACGATATGGAACTTTGATAAGAAACTTTTTGTGGCCCGCAGTGGACGATATGAGTAAAGACGACATGTGGTTCCAACAGGATGATGCTACATGCCGCACATTTGCAGACTGGGCTTTGGAGCATTTGGAGACGGATCCTTGTTTAGGCGAAAAATTTATCTTTAGCGACGAAGCGCAATTTTAACTAAATTGATACTGTTGAGTCGCGGTGGATGTTGTCTTTGACAAACGTTCGCGTGATCAAACCTAAGGCGGTTAATTGAGGGTTGCCAATAGATTTGATCGGCACTGGAAATTATATGTTTTGGTCAAATCAAATTTGTACGCCTCGATAAACATGTATTTACGTGCACTGTCGGAGTTTGGAATCTTCTCGATGTGTTTGTGGCAAGAGGGTTACAATTGAACTGAGTGTGATTAGATATTGTTACAAACAGGAAAACTCAATCCCACCTCCCATTTGCCTGCCCCCACTGAACCAAGAAGAATTCCAACCCGAAGTGCACGTGGTAATTTCTATGACTAATCTTAAAACTACCCAAAATTTAAATACTTATTCTCAGGAACCTTAAACATAAACATAGCATTGTATTTTCAATTGTTTACGACCACCAAGCATCCAAAAACCATTAGCGATCATAAACATCCGTTGAAATGTATTTACAAAGGATTGGTGATTACAAATGGTCTTTCAGATGCGTAGTGGCCATAAACAGCTCCAAACACGTTCAACAAATACCCACTACCATACAGACCAGATGTTGGGAATCTACGGGTCGGTTTAAGATTATATTGATGTAATTATTATTTACCTACTTTTGGAAATACACTAAATAAGAAAACAGTTTTAACGAAAATAAAAATAAAAATAACATTGTTGGATCTTAACAGATACGTAAATAAACACAACTGCCGCATTTCGGGAGACACCTAGCCACGGAAGATACTTGAGACTGAATTGTATCCTGAGAAACTGACTGTATGGTGCGAATTTTTGGTGGGCGGCATCATTGATTCGTACATGCGATGGCACGTGCCACCATCTTGAAAAGCTGTTTTGTTATTTATCTGTGTTTGTATTTTCCTATAGCCCCCATTTAATCATGCAAAAGTACACACTTCAACAACGCATACAAATTGTGAAAATTTATTATCAAAATTTGTGCTCTGTACGTCAGACGCTGCGCGTATTTCATGATGTTCTCGGTCGTAATGATCGTCCAAAAAAGACCACGAATGATTGATGAAGAGATTTGATGAAACTGAATCGGTTTAAGATCGAGTAACGCCGATACGTGATTGATCCAGGTGTTCGACCGAAAACATTGCTGTTATCGCTGAATGTGTGCGGGAAGACCGAAATCTGTCCATTTTTCGTTGTTCACAACAACCTATTCTTTCTAAATGGATACGTAAATAAATACAAATGACGCATTTGGAGCGACACTCGCCCACGGGAAATACTGGAGGCTTACTTGTATCCCGAGAAACTGACTGTATGGTGAGGATTGTTGGTGGGCGGCATCATTGGTCCGTACATCTTTCGAAACGAAGACGGTGACTATTAACGGCGAACTATATAGAACCTTGATAAGAAACTTTTGTGGCCCACAGTGGACGGTATGTGCATTTCGCATAGGCGACATGTAGTTCAAACAAGATGGTGGGTGGCACGTGCCACATAGCGGGTGATATGCGTGAGTTATGGAGAGAGAAATTATTTCAAAAAGAATTGACGTCGAGTGGCCTTCAAGATTGTGCGGTCTATCGCCCTCAGACTTCTTTTTTGGGGTTACGTTACATCGTTGGGCTACGCCAATAAACCAACAACACTTGCCTAACTGGAGAACGACATTAATCGAATCATCCAGCGGAAACCGAACCCGACTTCCTGCAGAAACTCATACAAAATTGTACCTCGCGGATCGAGCAATGCAAACGCAGCCGTGCACGCCATTTGCATGATGTAATGTTTAAAACATAATGGTATCAAATCTTAGTTTGGAAGTTAGAAAAAAATTCCATATCTTACATACATATAGGGTAAGTCAGGGAGAGATCGACCACCGGGTGAGACCGACCAGTCGGGTTAACTCAAGAACAACGCTAGAGAAGGATCTGTGTGTGACATATATGGTAAAATTGTTGCAACTTGTTACAACCAACTTGATATATCAGGCCACGGCAGCAGTGTGAATTTTTAAATTAAATTTTAAATTTTTTTCGAACTTTTTTTGACATAATTACTGTGTTGGTGATATTTTGAAAACATCTAAGTTTTTCTAAACTATTTCGATACTGGATGATAAAATATGCATAAAACTTTAATATAATCCTAAAAATGTAGTCGTTACTTGTATTTCCTCCAGATAACAAGGTGGTCGATCTCTCCCGTGTCTTTGGTATAGTTCGACCACATTAATCCGGGAGAGAGATTTGAAGGAAATTAGAGATTTATTGAATCCCAATTAGTTAAATAAAAAGTTAAATTCAGAGTGAGCCGATTGCAAACAAATTAGTCGTTGTCTTCATAATGAATTCTAAAAATTCGAAAATTTCTGCGATTGCGGTCTAACCCGGACATACGGGTGAGATCGACCAGTTGTAATGTTTGTACTTTTCATTCAAATAAAAAAAAAAATATTTGTATGATATATTAAATTATTATTTATATATTATCTAAACTCTTTAGGCAATGCTTTAACGGAAAAAAAAATCTCAGAAAACAAGAAAGTTGTAATGCTTTTTCCAAAAAGTGGTCGGACTCTCCCGGACTTACCCTATACATAACTTACATACATATATACATAACTTACATACATATATACATAACTATATATTTCTTAATTTTAAAGTTGACGCGCACAACGTTAACATCATCGGTATAACAGTTATACTGACGATGTTAACATTGTCAACGAAATATATACAAATGTATGACTTTTTAAGAAAATGCTTAAAGTATTTCATTTTTTAGTTATAAAACCTGCAAACCCAATGCACGCAAATATTTACGACTTAAACTATTAGTATATTTTGTAACTAGGGAGGTAAGTTGACAATTTCACGCGAGAGCGAAATTCGGCACATTCGTTTGAGAGGGCAATGTTACAAACCGCCCGTGTTACAAACAATATTTTTTATTACTCATGCGAGAGTATGTATCTTACTAGTTTGGGATCCAGGAACCATAAAAAAAATGAATAAAAAATGAAGAACTCTCCCCAACCTTCGGTATCACCATAGAATTTACACATTTTAAAAAGATTTCTTTAATTTATATTATTATTTTGTATTGAAAAAAAATTCTGTCACTTCACGTCACTTTTTAATATCGAGATCTTGATTCTGTTGATTTTATTTTTACTTATTTGTTTTTTTTTAAATGTAACCTAGCGATATTGAATATTTGCGTGCGCTACCCAGGTTATGTGGAAAGACAATGAGAAGTGGCAATTCTCTTATTAAAAAATGTGCGACAGAAAGTACTTCCCACGCATGAGTAATAAAAAATATTTATTATTGAAATTCGAATAAAAATTGAAAATTCATGAATGAAAAAGTGTTTAAATTTATACAAATCCTTTATTGGCATAATTTTTCTTGAACATAATTGTGTTTATAAATTTTAGTCAAAAAAGTAAAACTAAAAAGTGAGATCCACTCACCAGCCTTAAACAACACAAATAGCAAAAATGAATAAAATCTCTTAAAAATAAGAACAAACAAAAAAAATATATAAAAAGAACACATTTGGATAAAACAAAACTAAGATAAAATGCAATCTACACTGAGCACAAATATTTTATACTTTCATCATGTATATGACGCCCGATCCACTTTCGTCCTTAACTTTTTCACAGCTTCTTACCGCTGCCTTTTCCACCTCACTCCATACACATTTCCTACAACTCGCCAGCCGATGCTGCCACAATCTCTCACCTTCATCCTATCCCCGCTCTATCTCTTACAACCTTCTTCACTTCCGCATCTAAAACGAGTCGCTTGTAAGACCTCAGGATTGAGGAGATATTCTGGACATCTGCTTGTAACTTGAATCTTCCCGTAATCCTTGTTATATATAACCTCGTCAATGTATTGCTGTCTCTCCTGCAACTCTACCTCTATTACTCTCTCTTCCAAAACCCTGTCTACATTCCTTCATTCATCATTCACTCCATTGCTTTGTGATTCCATCCACCTCTTTCATACATAAACTTTTGTTGGCATCCTAACTTTGTTTCATTCTTACTTTCTACACTCTTTCCTTTTCACTTTCCGCACTTCTTTCACTATTGATTCATCATTCATACTATTCACCCTTCTTTCAACCTTATTGCAAACTCTCTGGAGAACAATGTACCTTTATATTTGGACAATCTTCTTGATTTACTGCAGCTATAACCTATTTCTTCCTATTCTTTTACTCCCCAGATATCCGCCCCATACATTACATTACTCGCGCATGGCTTTCAAACCACCATTTCCATCACCAAATTCTCTCGAAAATACACCAACCACACATCCCAGAACTTGTTAGCAGCTACCTACGCATTTTTAACGATAAATCGAATATGAGATCTGCTCGATCGATTCTGTTGGAACACAAAACCTAGGTATTTAAAGCTGGTAACCCCTTCTATCTATAATTGCTCCCCATTACAATCTCTTGCTCTCTCTCTCATTGGTCCCTTTCTCTTCCGGAATAACATCCACTTCGTTTCCTCTACGTCCACCCTTAACATGCGCTTCTTTTGGCAAACTGTATGCGTAAACTTTTCAAGTCGTACTAATACCTCTTTCATTTCCGCATACGTAAAACGACTTGCTAAAACAACAACGTCAGCGTAAGCGAGGCTCCAGACCTTTTCAATCCCTATAACTACGCCTCCAGCTTGATCTATACTTAACGTCCTTAAGGTGAAATAATAATGGATTTAGAGGAAAATCTTGTTTTAGCCTTTTCATAACTTCTTTGAGATGCAGTCTCAACACTTTCACTCTACTAAAAAAACCACTCTTTTAATACTATCCCTCAACGGGCGTGATATACCTTTCATACTCATATACTCTCACACTTTTTAAGTCAATAAGTCGCTGCTTTTAAGTCAATATACACTGCGTATAATTTTGCCTTCATCTTCCTCAATTCTTTTTGGACAATATAGTTTCACGTGTATAGATGTTCTTCTGTAGTACCACGACCTTTTCTGAATTCGGCTTGGACCTCTGGAATTAGTTTCATCTCCTCTGCTCCTTCTAGCATTTTCTTTCCAGTATTTTAGTGTACGGTATCCATCAGAGTTATCCCTCTGTAGTTGCTTAACTCCTCTTTGTTTGCAAGTTTAAAAACTGACATAATATCTTCCCTCCAAGTGTCCGGAATTTCTTTGTTGCCTTTAAGGAAAAAGTTCTTCAGTTAAATGATGTAGTAGTTAAATAGCTATATATAAAAATGAAATATGATATGGTAATAAAACCTAGTGTAAAAGAAATCCGTTTCAGTAAATTCATGAATAAATCGATTTTGCATAAAACTTTATTGCAAAGATTCAGTTTTATATTATTCGTTTCAAAAGGTCGAAATAATTTCGATGCGATTTAATTTACCATTAAAACGTTTTTAAAATAACTCGCGTGGATTTTTATATTAGTCAAATTAATTCAGGTCACCTATGTTTACAAAATATTGATTATCTTGTGAGTAATATGGAGGCCAATATTAAAACGGTAACATTTGAAAATTGTTACGAGGGCCGGATAAAATCCAGTTGAAATAAAATACACATTTGCATAACTTATTTTCTTCAACATTTTCGTATGGATTTTATTCAAACTTTGCACACTTATTACTTATGAATCGAATTAAAAATATTATCAAGTTTTAATGCAATTGGTTGGTTTTAAAGTTATAGTTTGTTTAAAAACCTAGTCTTATTGTTTGAAACAATATGAATAAATTGTACTTCAAAATGTTAAGGCTTCTTTACGCTTTAAGAAAATCTAATACCTAATCCGCTACTTTTATTCCTTTTTTAGATATGACTGTATATATAATAAGGTGCTATTAGATGGTTAAATATTATTTAGTTTTTTTACTGACTTATTGTCAACAAAAATACATAATTATTTATATAAAAGTAATCTGTGAAATTTATTTAGTAAATTTCGTAAATTTCTTCGTGTTATATATGTGTGATATACAATAATTAAATATAAAAAAATCGCGAAAAAATAATTCAAAATCACCAATTTTGGTATGTCATGGATATTAACATATACCGCATCAAAAGAGGCGTAATTTTGTATACAACAAACAACTAACATTCTTTTTCTACTTTGGAGAAACGCAAGCCTGTAATTAGCTAGATTATAAAACTTCTTAAAATAACGACCCGAAACTGTTTCCCGAATTTCTGCCCGAATTTTGCTCGAAACTTTTTCCAAAATATTGAAAATTGACGGAATCGTTTTTTTTTTTAATGATTCTAAATTAAATGCAGATTAAAACTATGTATGATACTTGCAGTTGAAAGGAGAATAACCCTCTCAAATTTTCTATTAAAGGAATCGATCAATTTTTGAGAGACTCGAAACGTTTATTTACTTATACAT
The DNA here is from genome assembly GCA_944588485.1 of Phosphuga atrata. NCBI lineage: Eukaryota > Metazoa > Arthropoda > Insecta > Coleoptera > Silphidae > Phosphuga > Phosphuga atrata. Next base: position 35,039,939 of record OX155899.1, read on the forward strand.
TTATTTGGTACACAAAATTATACAATTTTAATAATAAAACAAGTTTAAAGACTTTATTAACTAAATACAACTATAAAATATATAAGCAAAGTACAAGATATAGATTGTGTACTTAAGTGACCTAACTCTTGTGTGTGCTACAAAGCAATATTAGTTGATCTAATTATATATTTGTGTACAGAAAGTAATGGAACAAAATAGTGATATAATAAGTGTTAGTTTATCTATTGTTGTACTAATATTGTGATAAATTTAAAGTAATTTTTTTTCTCGTGAAAAGGCTGTATGATTTTATGCATTTTTTGTGTTTAAGGGTAGTATATTGCAATTTTTCGGCAATGTACCTGTAGTTCACTGTAACCTTTATCCAGAGTCCTCCTCCAGAGTGTATCGTACTTTAAGAGATAAGAGTCGAGTCAGGTGGTCGCAAACGAGACTTCGCTCTCCTTGCTCCCACCTTTCGAAGTATCAAGACGTACTTTTACAAGGTCTTAGTCCTGTTAATATATTAACATGCATGCAATATGCAATATAATATATTAACATGCAATATATTAACTGCACCCACCCTGCATATTAAAACCCCCTCGACAATTGTGTCTAAGATCAAGATACCAAGCAGAAGTGTATGCCGTTGGAGGAGGCCTTGGCCCGTCATGGGCTGTTGCGCCAAGAATTATTATTATATTAACTGCACATATATTAACATATTATTAATAAAATAATACAAATTAATTTAATGACGAGCCGTGCAGCTCATGATTTACTGATCGCCACGGCGAAGGAAGTGAAAGGGGATATAGACCTGATAAGCGAGCAAAACAAAAAACTTGCAACAGAGGCCAAATGGCTTACGGACGATCAAAACAATTCAGCGATCTGGATCAGGAACCAAAACGTAGCTGTAACTAAAGCTGGAAAATGGACGGGCTTTATCTGGGTGGAGCTGCAACAACTTATCATATACAGTTGTAATTTTCCCCCAAACGAAACAATCGAGCAACTGTCCAAATCTCTTGCAGAACTAAGTCATAATATCTGGCAACAGAAAAATAAAGGAAATATAATAGCTGGAGATTTCAACGCAAAGTCTCCCTACTGGAAATCTCCCTATATGGATAAGAGAGGAAACATGGTTTCGGATTGGGCGGCAGAAACAGATATAGTCCTGCAAAATCAAGGAAATGCTCCCACATTCATGAGGGGAAACTCATGGTCCATTATAGACCTCACATTTTCATCCAACTCAATATCTAACTTGTTCCAAAGCTGGAGAGTGTTGAATAAGGAAAGTCTGAGCGGCCAGCGGTACATACTTCATGAAATAAATGGACAACAGAGATCCAAACACAACGTGTATTCGTCTAAGCCTGGCTGGACTACACAATATCTTAATGGAGAGAAGATAAAGCAACACATAACAAGAGAAGCATCAACTGCTCAAACAACGGACGCGGACTTACTAGTTCATATGATGAGTAGAGTATGCAAAGCCAACTTGACAAAAAAAAAGAGGACAAAATACAAATAAAACCGTGTACTGGTGAACAGACGAAATCGAGCGCATGAGAGCAGCATGCGTAGCTGCCAGAAGAAGATACCAACACCAAAGGAAAAACAAAATATGCGCTGATAACATGCAAGTACTAAATCAAATATATAAGACTGTAAGAAAGGATCTTCGTCGCCTTATAAATAGTACGAAAGAACAACATTGGAAGAAACTCTGCGCCGATTTAGATGGGGACATATGGGGGGGGCCTTCCAAAAAATTAGGAGAAATCTAAATATCAAGCCGCAAAACCTACAAATGACAATGGAGGAAGTGCGCCGTGTGGCTGAGGAACTGTTTCCACGTTTTTGTATTGTTTCCACAATACACCACTCTTCACTGCGGAGGAACTATAGGCAGCAGGCATGAAAATAAGAACCGGTAGAGCGCCAGGCCCAGATGGAGTTTTACCTGAGATTATGAAGATAACCGTGCAAAATCAATCTAAATTTGTACTAGACACCATGAACTCACTGCTAGCTGCCGTAAATTTTCCAGACAGATGGAAGTGAGTTAAGTCCGGATGGAAGTTAGTCCTTATCAGAAAAGGGATAAACCAATTGGCGACCCTAGATCATATAGGCCAATCTGTCTACTGGACGTCTCTGGAAAATTAATGGAACAACTTCTGCTAACTAGACTAAAAGATGACCTCGAGGCCGGAACCGGATTATCCGACAAAAAATTTGGATTCAGGAAAGGAAGGTCAACCATTGATGACCTAGGGTCCGTTATAGAAATTGCAGAAAAAGCCAAATCGAGATCGCAGAGAACCAGAAAAATGTGTGCTCTCCTAATCTTTGACGTTAGGTTAGATTTTAACTGGAAATATATAATGGAAAGCTTGAAAAATAAAGGTATATCTCCATACTTATTGCGCAGGACAGGAAGTTACATTAGCAATCGGAGCTTGTTGTTGCAAGGCGATAGAGAGATAGAAGAGCTTGAAGTTAGTAGTGGTGCCCCACAGGGTTCCATACTAGGACCTACCCTCTGGAACGTACTATATGACGGAATACTATCTACGAAACTGCCAGTGGGGGCAACAATAATTGGTTTCGCCGTTGATATAGCATTGGTAGTTACAGCCAGAACCGAGCAAGGTCTCATGTAAACGGCAAACCATGTAATCGCCCAAATCGGTGCATGGATGAAACACAGAAAACTTACCCTTGCAGCATAAAAAACCGAAGCGGTTCTGCTTACAGGTCTGAGAAGACATAGCCCAATAAAATTAAAAATCAAAGACATAATTATAATACCAAAACACGAAATAAAATACCTTGGTGTGACTATTGATAAAAGGTTATCGTTTACTTCACACTTAACAGAATCGGCGGCTAAAGGAATAAGGATTATGGCAGGCTTACAACAACTAATGTCAAACGTAGGGGTCCCCAAAAGTAGCAAACTTCCCCCGGTATCGGGGGAAACTGCCCTGGTCATTGCAGGCATTCTCCCAATTGACCTACTCGCAGAAGAGCGAAAGAAGCTTTACGAAACCGGCTACAACCGGATATCAAAAAAAAGCCAGAGAGGAACTTCTCGAACAGTGGCAGAGAAGGTGGGAGTTCACGGAAAAAGGACAGTGGACCAGATTACTTATTCCGAACACCGCCACCTGGATCAAAAGAAAGCACGGTGAAATAAATTATCATCTGACCCAAGCACTTTCTGGCCATGGTTGCTTTAGAGATTATCTACACAACATAGGCCGGGCTTCAGACGAATTATGTGTGTACTGCATCTTCGAATGCTGGAGATGGCAAGACGAAAGGGAATCAACAGCAGCAAACATGGGAGAACCTATTGGTCCCAGAACCATTATTTACATGCTCGAGGAAAGAGAAAACTGGGAAAACATTCAGCGGTTAATTTATACCATAATAAACAACAATGAACATGACGAGAGGAAGCCCAACAAGAGACTCCGTTGAAGCACATTTTTACAATATATCCATCCGACGCTCCGAGGTTATGCGAAAAGCAGTTTCAGAGTGATCGGATGTGTTTCCTGGGGGACCACTTGTCTGGTTAGGACTATTCCGCCAGCTACGCCCCCCGCCTCAAAAAAAGTCCTGGTAATATATCGTGGGCGCGCGTGCAAAAGGGGATATGTCAGAAAACGAGAATTTTGGGAAATCAAAAAAGAAAGTTTGATGTCACCTCCAAAATCTAATACTTTTTTTTACAAACAATTTTTGCCTTTATATTTTTCTGATTTCATTATAAATCATGTAATAAAATGGCTTTTGAATATTTTCAGCCGATTTATAGCAATTTAGTAATAAAGAAAACTGATCAAAAATAAATAGAATATGTTTAATTGGTTTTCCTTTTAAACACAATTCGTACCAAACCTTTCTTCCTTCAAAAAATTATATATTTTTGAAATAAAACAATTTCAACATGAAAACATAATTTCTATAAAAAATAAGTAAAATATTCCAGAAAAAAAAATTTAAATAAAGATACCCCAATTTATGTAAATTTTATTAGACAAAAAAGATTTGAACATTTATTTTAAATTAATATTAAAACTATTACTATTATAATATTGTACTGTATTACTTATTGTTAGTTATTCTGTTACACTGTCGCTTGCCAAGTCATCTACATGAGCCCTCTTGTTCTTTTTCTTTAGCTTCTTTCCATTGTTGCTTTTAGCTACTTTTATGTTTCTATAATACTCCTTGAAGAAGTTCGAGATAAATTGCAGCTGATCTATCAGATTTGATCGTTTTTCTATTTTAGAAAAACTCAATGTTCTAAAGCTGTCCTCGTCGTCAACAGAATAATTAACAAGAAATGAAGGGCCCATCGTTTTCAAATATCAATCTTATCCATCTAATTTGTCTCCAGTTGATTTTATTATTTTCGACGTCTGCGTCTGTTTTACGCAATTGCAAGAATGATTTTAGTAAATCTGAGTAAGAAAAAAAATCTTCATGAGCCATCTCTGTCACTACAAAAGGCTTCTTTTTCCCTGCAACTCTTATAAGTTGAGCCCAGTCTCGCGGGTTTTCGATTGACTGGGCATATTTTTTTTTCATTTTCTCAATGACAATCACATTCCATGTGTGAGTGTCCAGAAACAAGAAACTTATGATTTATTTCAACCAAGCTTTTTGATTTTGGTATTGCCGTTAAGCACATTGCAGCAAAGTGGGTGTTTCTATTCTGGGCTCCACATGTGTCACTGTACATTGTCAATGTAGCAATGTTTTCTGGAAGATTTTCGATATAATTGTAAACACACGATGCAATTTCGTTTGCCCCTCTTGCTGCTATTGTTTCATTCCAAAGGTAATAATATCCTTGTGAGTTATTGCAGTCATGTACAGTCAAATTGAAAACCCATAACTGGCGTTTATAGAAGGAAATACAGTTTTTCAGCATTGGGGTTGGCAGGCATGCCTGAAGATCAAAAGTTATTATTTTTTTGAGGGGTCGTTTTTAGAAATTTCACTATCGTTAGTTTTTGAAGTGTATGCATTATCTGCAAGCATTAGATGTTTTTCATATTTTACTTCAGATACATGTTTTTCATTATCCGTATTGCTCATTTTAATTTCCATTTGTAGACCATCACAGGTCTGGCAAGTGTCTTTATTAGGTTGTTTAATGGAAAAATTTAACTTATGGAAAACTGAGGAGTAAATACTGTATGATACTGCTTTGCTGCCTTCTATACGTTTGTATTCATTATACAATTCCTCAATAGTCAAATGAGGAAGCAACTACTTTTTTGTATCTCTTCTTGTATAGTGGCTCTCGTAGGCAGGAATGGAGATTAGATGCCGACGAACTGTGGCCAATCTATCGTCAGATGTCTTGTTCCATGGAACTTACCTTTCTCTGTTATCTCTATGTACTGTACCGCCTCCCGACGAACGTTTTTTAGCTACAATGATTTCAACAAACTTGTTAGTTATTGCAAAACGTTTGAATAAATCTGCTTTACAAATTGGATAAGATATTCCATTTATATGTACTTTATATCGTAAAGAAACTTGTCTATGGTAAAATCTATTAGGGTCCTGAACTCTTGAACGGGAAGCGACTTTCTCAGATATCTCTATTAATCCTGATATGTACATGCGTTTATCATGAGAATCTAAAGCATAGTACTCATTGAATAAGATTTCTGCGTCTTCAGCAGTAATTCTTTCTGCACATTTTATTCTGCATGGCCCAGGCTTAGATAATTTCTTTGTTTTTATTATCTTTCCCATGTTGGTGATGTATTCTTTACCATTACACATTGCATCTTTTCTATTCCTCCTACTTTCCCTGGTGTCCCCCTTTAAAATACGTTTGCTATTCCGAAAAGCTCTGGTTCTAATCACAGCATTTTGTAGCAGCTCCACAACTGCAGTTTTCGTCTCTTGGTCTCCATTTTCAAATGCTATAACCTGGTTCATATCTATTGAGAACACCTCCATTACCGGTTGTTCTACCTCCATGGCTACACTTTCTAAAACAGCATGATTCATATGTGTCTCCATAACTGCAACATCACTATCAAGACAATCAATTATATTCTCGTTCATGTTGACGTTCTTTAACGAACCTAACCTAAATCAATAACAGTTTATTACAGCAGAATGTTATATATCTATGAATGAACTTATAAACCGTAATCAACCTGACCACTATAGGAAACCTCCATAAAGAAACGCACCTTTTCTATTATTTTGTTCCACAAGAGATCCACAATTCAAAATCATGTTTTTTTTTCTTTGAACTTTGAACATCAGTGTCACCTTCTCAGATTGATATGTTTAAGGAGTCAAGTCAGATTTTTTAGTAACATAACCTCGTAAGCGCAGCAATCTAGATCATTACTCAGAAAGATAAGTCATAACATTACATTACTAGAATGACTTGTTCCTTTTTGCACAAACAACATTGGGGCAACTCCAAATTACCTCCTAATTCACAACCAAATTAAATATGATTGGGTCACAATTGACTTGTCTCCTCTTGCACAATGATGGAGAAAGCTTTTTTCTTTGGAATGATGATAAAAACGCACTTTTGAAAAAAATGACTTATCCCTTTAGCACGCGCGCCCACAATATATGTTGTTAAGCCTATATAGTTGTTTTATATACCTCTCCACTGGACACCCACTTGACCAACTCAACATATTATTTGGCGACGAGGATGGGATTATCGTTAAAAGAGGATTAAAAATTATCGTACAATGCATATTAGTACCTATAAGTTAAAAAAATGATGACTAACATTTTTGTGGAGTGATCGTTGTTCTCAATTTTCTCAAACCCACGGGTCGGATCCGTCCTTCAACTTGATTTTATTCGGTCCTCGTAACAATTTTCAAATCTTATTAAACCTGGCCCAGTGTGTAGACTTTGTCTACGTGCTTTCATAGGTTAAGCGGTTTGAGCTTTGAAATATGCAGCGAGACTCATTTATTGTTACCATCACAGTTATAGGACATAAAAATCATCCGAGTTTTCAACACTCTCAACTAGTTGTTCATGTACTTCCTTATCTACATTTTGACATTCACGCATGTCGTAATACGACTCTATTTGGAGCCACTTATAAATAACCTTTACATTTCTATTTTCAATTTTCCTTTTAAAATGTAATTATAAACTATTCGATTTACATGACGGGTATGGGAGCCCGCGTACTAGCGAATGTATGTGACAAAACTTCAAAACACAATTACGTTGGACAGAAGGCAAGAAAACAATCACATGTCAAGGTGGGCTGGACTAGTATACAGACGGCTCCAAAAAGGACAGTGGAACTGGCGCTGAAATCTACGGACCGTCCCTGAGGTACAGCTTATCTGTGCCCCTGGGATCACATACCACGGCATTCCCAGCGGAAATATACGCCATCGCGACCTTTGCCCGTGAAAATCTAAAGCTGGAAATAATAGTAGAAACATTTGCATTTTCATGGATAGTCAGGCTGCTATAAATGCCTTAGCCCGCCATGAAATTAAATCTAAAACAACTTCATCCAGAACTGCCTCCAGAACTACAAGGCTCTGGCAAGACAAACAAGGTCACACCTGCTTGAGTATCAAGCCATAGAAGACTGGTAGGAAACGAGAGTTAGCAAAGGATGGTGCTAATAAAGTAAACATATACCCATATCCCGTACCATAGCCAGTAACAAAATCTGTAAATGGGTAGCTACTTAGCACCGGCTACAGTGGGATGAAACAAATGGTCAGAAACATAGCAAACCAATGGTAAAAAATTCATCGGTTTCTTCAACTGCTGAACTCCTGCAACTGACAAGGAAGCAGATCATAATTGTGGCCGGCCTACGAACATTACCATATATATACATATTTACCTGCTTACAACAACATCAACAAAATGGGGATCTGGAAAGATGAACCACTGTGCAGACTATGCTATTAAGAGGATGAAAATTCGTCTCATTTAATCAATCTTCCATTGTGAAACAATTGCACGTAGGAGACACGAGCTTAACATTACAACAAATGAGATCTCCGTCAAGAACATGGCACATAGACTCCTAGAGCTAATACAGGGGCTGGATCTATTTGCATGAATGAAACATTGTGGGGAAATACAATAGGCCACAAGGCCGCAGTGTTTTTTAGGGCTTACCCCCCCTTGACCCACGTTGATTGTTAATAAAAATAAAAAATACAAAAAAAATTTCCTTACAAATTTTACGTTCATAGGCTAAACGGTTTGAGCTATGCGTTTAAAAGTCGGTTAGTCAGGACACTTCCACGTTTAGATCTATTATTTAAAGGGTAAATGTTAAAGTCTTTCTTATTTTTCTGACGCATGACGAATTATTTCTCGACGCTCATCGCAGTCTCGGTTAAACTGCAATATTTCTTCGCTGTCAAAACCATATTCTCTGTGCTCTCTGGAATGATCCCCTCTCCACCACTCCTATTATCATAGGCGATGCTATGCTGGTTCTTCTTAAGAACAACAAATTGGATGCAGGATGCGGATCTTTGTTGTTTGGCCGATTTCTTTTACGTATGATTTATAGAACTTGGTCACTATTTCATCGCACGTTAAAACATAAGGTATTCTTCTGGTGTTGTCTTACAGTTGTGTTACAGTGAATTTCGCAAATTTCATTGGTTACAACGTCGTACTTTCGCTTCTTCTCATTCTCTACAATAGCCAACTGGTCACACTGGCACACTTGTATCAATATTATCTTTCTTCTTTCCTTTTCGTAAATTACTATATCAGCCTGTTGGCTGATTGTTTAATGGTTGTTGCTACTGTTCTGTTATCTACTCGGATCTCAACATTAGCATTTCAACACTAATCTCCTGCACCGAGTGATTTCAGAGGTGTTTGCTTCTTTTGATTCCGTACAACATTCTGTTGCGCTGCGTCGCTAGCTATTTCTGGAACGTATTTCTGGAATTCTACCCAATAGATTTCTATCTTGTAAGTAGCACAAAGTGCAGCATGAAGAGGCATCCTTTGCACCAATATATCTCACTATAGGTTGATGAACTTGGCTGACAGTGGGAAATATTGTTGCAAAAGAAGCGCTTATTGTATCTTGAATCCAGGTAAAGTCTATAATTACCGTGGAAGGGTTCTCCATCTGCATTACTTTCAGGATTGCTGCACTTTTGAGAGACTTGTTTCTAGCATCCAGGATTGTTTTGAAAAGCTGTAGCTCTATTCTTTCACTCATCTGTACAACGCGGCACAGTCCTCTTCCAAGTTCCTTCCTAGGAAGATACAACTTTTCTATGTCGTCAACCTGAAGATGTACTCTATGCTGTACTAACATTTTCCTTACGTCTCTATTAATTGTCGAGTAGTCCTCATACTCCATTGGTGCCGCTCCTATGTAGTAATTGATAACTGATAGGGCGTACTTGTTGATTGCTGCTATCGTGTTTCTACCACTCAAACCGGCTTTGCGTATGGACTCTACTCCGTTGTCTCTGCATGAATCTTATTCAATGTTTGCTTCGAAACCTCATTATTTCCATTCTCGGTAATCCGAGGTATTTGTATCCCTTGTTCACACCAAGTGTCACTGCAGTGTTTTCGTAAGTTTCACTGTTAGTCGCCGACTTGGCTCGATTTCTCAAGCGCAACCAACCGAAGAACTTCTCGTTTTAATCACTCATCCTATTTAGGACTTCCACTTCCTTCTAAATACTTTTTTTCTTTTGTATAGGCACGTGTGCCTGTTTCTTTAAGTTCATCCTTAGTCTCTAATCTCCTGTGATATGGATGTCCAGGTGTCTGCCCATCTCTTTGGTGGCCCTCCCCGTCCTTCCGAGGCTTGTGAGTTCCTTCTGTGAGCATATTTCTTTTTTTTTACAAGGGGTAGGTCGCTGGCCTTGTCCCTCAACCCTCCTCTTTTATCCGAGCTTGGGACCGGGTATGATTTCATTGAGCTACTCAATCCACCCAGTGTCTTCATAGGTAGAGTTTTCTGCAGACCTTCTAAATACAATTTCTACAATCTACAAATCTTTCTAAAAGAGTTTGAGGTCGTCTATGAACAAAAAATGATTTGAAACATACTGATCCATCATCTGTCTTAATCGCTACCTTAGGATATGCCACATTCAACTTCCTACTCAGCGGATCCATGCAAAGATAATGGTGAAAAACTATCACAATGCAAAATTTCCATTTGATATCCTTCTCCAGGATGGCCCATTGTTATTCAGTTTGATATTGATCATCCACCTCTCGATTGTTGGCTTTAAGAATGTATAGATCCCAGGTGGAAAGCTCATTTTTTCTATGCACTCAATCTAATATGAATGATCGACAGAATCAAATGCCTTTTTAACATCAATCCAATTTATATATAGATGACTGTACCAAATCCTGTTCTGCAATTTAAAAATATGTGTTGATAATAAAAATAAGAATCTGTTATCAAATAGGAATAGATGAATAGATAATATAACACATTTATAAAATAAAACCGCGCAAACTCAACACACAATCACGATATGGCAAGAATAAATTAGATTAGAAATTAGTATTAGGATATTAGTGGACGTAGTGCAGCATATGTGAGGTAGACGAGACCAGGGAAACCGATAATTCCAGACAAGAACGTACAAAACAAAATAGATAAGACGAAGAAAAACTAAGCGCAAACAGTAGCAAACAAAACTATATATCAGCAAGGATCAAAGAAAACCAGATCAGTGAGAAATCTGCAAAGGGAGACTATATTAGATAAATAATTTCTTACCGACTATGTTTATTCTAAATAAGACTATTTAGATGATCAGAAGGAAAACTAAAACATTGTATCTTGTAAAAGTTCATATCTGGCAAAAAATAATTAGAAAAAATGTTACATAAAGAGATTTGATAGATTCTGTTAGATAAATGTATTCGTGTCAAAAGTTCAAAGGAGTTTTAACGCGCTTCTCGGTTTTATTTTGCGACAGCTTTGTTGGTGTATTATCGAGCGAGCAAATTCTTTTTTCGCGTGTAACAAGTCGGAAATAAATAAGATAAAAATAAACTCTAACTGGCACACGGTTAAAGAGATTTATATAATTTCAAAGTTTTGTCAATTAAATGGGGCGATTGTATTTCTGGGTCAATTTCATTTCATATTACACGACAATTTAAACACACCGCCGTTTTAATGCATTTCGTTTTCGATGTAAACGAATTTCTTGCTAGACATTCTGTGACCAGTTCCGTTTGTTATCGATGATTAATTGTTAAAACCGGCTAATGGATTTTGTAACAGAAATAATATAGAAAGAACGTGGAAGAAACAAAATCATTCTAAAAATGACGATTTGTCTATAAGTTTACGACTTCCCAATATCCGCAAGAAGTAGGTAATGCGATTCCCCGCATTTCAAATTTTCGTCATTTTCCTCTCGTCTTGTTCAGTTTTGTCTATACTTATACAGTCCCATTCAAACTCTTCCAGCCTTGTTCCATATTGAACAATCTTGTCCAACTTTATAGAGTCTTATTCTGTCTCATATTCTCTTCTTGTCAAGTCCTGCCATGCTCTCTCTAGCCTTGCCTGGTCCTGCCTAGTCTTGCCTAGTATTGTCCAGTCTTGCCGAGTCTTGTCCAGTTTTGTAAAGTCTTATTCAGTCTTATACAGTCTTGTACAGTCTTGAATAGTTTTGTCCAGTATTGACCTATCTTGTCCAGTATTAAGCAATCTTGTCCAGCCATGTCAAGTCTTGTCCAGTGTTGCCCAATCTTGTTCAATCATGTCCAATCTTGCCCAATCTTGTCCAATCTTCTCCAGTCTTATAGAAGTTCAGTCTTGTCTAGACTTGATCAGTGTTATTTTGTCTTGTTTAGTATTGTCTAGTCTTGTCTAGTCTTGTCTAGTCTTGTCCAGTCTTGTCCAGTCTTGTCCAGTCTTGTCCAGTCTTGTCCAGTCTTGTCCAGTCTTGTCCAGTCTTGTCCAGTCTTGTCCAGTCTTGTCCAGTCTTGTCCAGTCTTGTCCAGTCTTGTCCAGTCTTGTCCAGTCTTGTCCAGTCTTGTCCAGTCTTGTCCAGTCTTGTCCAGTCTTGTCCAGTCTTGTCCAGTCTTGTCCAGTCTTGTCCAGTCTTGTCCAGTCTTGTCCAGTCTTGTCCAGTCTTGTCCAGTCTTGTCCAGTCTTGTCCAGTCTTGTCCAGTCTTGTCTAGTCTTGTCCAGTCTTGTCCAGTCTTGTCCAGTCTTGTCCAGTCTTGTCCAGTCTTGTCCAGTCTTGTCCAGTCTTGTCCAGTCTTGTCCAGTCTTGTCCAGTCTTGTCCAGTCTTGTCCAGTCTTGTCCAGTCTTGTCCAGTCTTGTCCAGTCTTGTCCAGTCTTGTCCAGTCTTGTCCAGTCTTGTCCAGTCTTGTCCAGTCTTGTCCAGTCTTGTCCAGTCTTGTCCAGTCTTGTCCAGTCTTGTCCAGTCTTGTCCAGTCTTGTCCAGTCTTGTCCAGTCTTGTCCAGTCTTGTCCAGTCTTGTCCAGTCTTGTCCAGTCTTGTCCAGTCTTGTCCAGTCTTGTCCAGTCTTGTCCAGTCTTGTCCAGTCTTGTCCAGTCTTGTCCAGTCTTGTCCAGTCTTGTCCAGTCTTGTCCAGTCTTGTCCAGTCTTGTCCAGTCTTGTCCAGTCTTGTCCAGTCTTGTCCAGTCTTGTCCAGTCTTGTCCAGTCTTGTCCAGTCTTGTCCAGTCTTGTCCAGTCTTGTCCAGTCTTGTCCAGTCTTGTCCAGTCTTGTCCAGTCTTGTCCAGTCTTGTCCAGTCTTGTCCAGTCTTGTCCAGTCTTGTCCAGTCTTGTCCAGTCTTGTCCAGTCTTGTCCAGTCTTGTCCAGTCTTGTCCAGTCTTGTCCAGTCTTGTCCAGTCTTGTCCAGTCTTGTCCAGTCTTGTCCAGTCTTGTCCAGTCTTGTCCAGTCTTGTCCAGTCTTGTCCAGTCTTGTCCAGTCTTGTCCAGTCTTGTCCAGTCTTGTCCAGTCTTGTCCAGTCTTGTCCAGTCTTGTCCAGTCTTGTCCAGTCTTGTCCAGTCTTGTCCAGTCTTGTCCAGTCTTGTCCAGTCTTGTCCAGTCTTGTCCAGTCTTGTCCAGTCTTGTCCAGTCTTGTCCAGTCTTGTCCAGTCTTGTCCAGTCTTGTCCAGTCTTGTCCAGTCTTGTCCAGTCTTGTCCAGTCTTGTCCAGTCTTGTCCAGTCTTGTCCAGTCTTGTCCAGTCTTGTCCAGTCTTGTCCAGTCTTGTCCAGTCTTGTCCAGTCTTGTCCAGTCTTGTCCAGTCTTGTCCAGTCTTGTCCAGTCTTGTCCAGTCTTGTCCAGTCTTGTCCAGTCTTGTCCAGTCTTGTCCAGTCTTGTCCAGTCTTGTCCAGTCTTGTCCAGTCTTGTCCAGTCTTGTCCAGTCTTGTCCAGTCTTGTCCAGTCTTGTCCAGTCTTGTCCAGTCTTGTCCAGTCTTGTCCAGTCTTGTCCAGTCTTGTCCAGTCTTGTCCAGTCTTGTCCAGTCTTGTCCAGTCTTGTCCAGTCTTGTCCAGTCTTGTCCAGTCTTGTCCAGTCTTGTCCAGTCTTGTCCAGTCTTGTCCAGTCTTGTCCAGTCTTGTCCAGTCTTGTCCAGTCTTGTCCAGTCTTGTCCAGTCTTGTCCAGTCTTGTCCAGTCTTGTCCAGTCTTGTCCAGTCTTGTCCAGTCTTGTCCAGTCTTGTCCAGTCTTGTCCAGTCTTGTCCAGTCTTGTCCAGTCTTGTCCAGTCTTGTCCAGTCTTGTCCAGTCTTGTCCAGTCTTGTCCAGTCTTGTCCAGTCTTGTCCAGTCTTGTCCAGTCTTGTCCAGTCTTGTCCAGTCTTGTCCAGTCTTGTCCAGTCTTGTCCAGTCTTGTCCAGTCTTGTCCAGTCTTGTCCAGTCTTGTCCAGTCTTGTCCAGTCTTGTCCAGTCTTGTCCAGTCTTGTCCAGTCTTGTCCAGTCTTGTCCAGTCTTGTCCAGTCTTGTCCAGTCTTGTCCAGTCTTGTCCAGTCTTGTCCAGTCTTGTCCAGTCTTGTCCAGTCTTGTCCAGTCTTGTCCAGTCTTGTCCAGTCTTGTCCAGTCTTGTCCAGTCTTGTCCAGTCTTGTCCAGTCTTGTCCAGTCTTGTCCAGTCTTGTCCAGTCTTGTCCAGTCTTGTCCAGTCTTGTCCAGTCTTGTCCAGTCTTGTCCAGTCTTGTCCAGTCTTGTCCAGTCTTGTCCAGTCTTGTCCAGTCTTGTCCAGTCTTGTCCAGTCTTGTCCTGTCTTGCCAGTCTTGTCCAGTCTTGTCCAGTCTTGTCCAGTCTTGTCCAGTCTTGTCCAGTCTTGTCCAGTCTTGTCCAGTCTTGTCCAGTCTTGTCCAGTCTTGTCCAGTCTTGTCCAGTCTTGTCCAGTCTTGTCCAGTCTTGTCCAGTCTTGTCCAGTCTTGTCCAGTCTTGTCCAGTCTTGTCCAGTCTTGTCCAGTCTTGTCCAGTCTTGTCCAGTCTTGTCCAGTCTTGTCCAGTCTTGTCCAGTCTTGTCCAGTCTTGTCCAGTCTTGTCCAGTCTTGTCCAGTCTTGTCCAGTCTTGTCCAGTCTTGTCCAGTCTTGTCCAGTCTTGTCCAGTCTTGTCCAGTCTTGTCCAGTCTTGTCCAGTCTTGTCCAGTCTTGTCCAGTCTTGTCCAGTCTTGTCCAGTCTTGTCCAGTCTTGTCCAGTCTTGTCCAGTCTTGTCCAGTCTTGTCCAGTCTTGTCCAGTCTTGTCCAGTCTTGTCCAGTCTTGTCCAGTCTTGTCCAGTCTTGTCCAGTCTTGTCCAGTCTTGTCCAGTCTTGTCCAGTCTTGTCCAGTCTTGTCCAGTCTTGTCCAGTCTTGTCCAGTCTTGTCCAGTCTTGTCCAGTCTTGTCCAGTCTTGTCCAGTCTTGTCCAGTCTTGTCCAGTCTTGTCCAGTCTTGTCCAGTCTTGTCCAGTCTTGTCCAGTCTTGTCCAGTCTTGTCCAGTCTTGTCCAGTCTTGTCCAGTCTTGTCTAGTCTTGTCCAGTCTTGTCCGGTCTTGTTTGATCTTGTTTGATCTTGTTTGATCTTGTTTGATCTTGTTTGATCTTGTTTGATCTTGTTTGATCTTGTTTGATCTTGTTTGATCTTGTTTGATCTTGTTTGATCTTGTTTGATCTTGTTTGATCTTGTTTGATCTTGTTTGATCTTGTTTGATCTTGTTTGATCTTGTTTGATCTTGTTTGATCTTGTTTGAACTTGTTTGATCTTGTTTGATCTTGTTTGATCTTGTTTGATCTTGTTTGATCTTGTTTGATCTTGTTTGATCTTGTTTGATCTTGTTTGATCTTGTTTGATCTTGTTTGATCTTGTTTGATCTTGTTTGATCTTGTTTGATCTTGTTTGATCTTGTTTGATCTTGTTTGATCTTGTTTGATCTTGTTTGATCTTGTTTGATCTTGTTTGATCTTGTTTGATCTTGTTTGATCTTGTTTGATCTTGTTTGATCTTGTTTGATCTTGTTTGATCTTGTTTGATCTTGTTTGATCTTGTTTGATCTTGTTTGATCTTGTTTGATCTTGTTTGATCTTGTTTGATCTTGTTTGATCTTGTTTGATCTTGTTTGATCTTGTTTGATCTTGTTTGATCTTGTTTGATCTTGTTTGATCTTGTTTGATCTTGTTTGATCTTGTTTGATCTTGTTTGATCTTGTTTGATCTTGTTTGATCTTGTTTGATCTTGTTTGATCTTGTTTGATCTTGTTTGATCATGTTTGATCATGTTTGATCATGTTTGATCTTGTCCAGTCTTGTCCAGTCTTGTCCAGTCTTGTCCAGTCTTGTCCAGTCTTGTCCAGTCTTGTCCAGTCTTGTCCAGTCTTGTCCAGTCTTGTCCAGTCTTGTCCAGTCTTGTCCAGTCTTGTCCAGTCTTGTCCAGTCTTGTCCAGTCTTGTCCAGTCTTGTCCAGTCTTGTCCAGTCTTGTCCAGTCTTGTCCAGTCTTGTCCAGTCTTGTCCAGTCTTGTCCAGTCTTGTCCAGTCTTGTCCAGTCTTGTCCAGTCTTGTCCAGTCTTGTCCAGTCTTGTCCAGTCTTGTCCAGTCTTGTCCAGTCTTGTCCAGTCTTGTCCAGTCTTGTCCAGTCTTGTCCAGTCTTGTCCAGTCTTGTCCAGTCTTGTCCAGTCTTGTCCAGTCTTGTCCAGTCTTGTCCAGTCTTGTCCAGTCTTGTCCAGTCTTGTCCAGTCTTGTCCAGTCTTGTCCAGTCTTGTCCAGTCTTGTCCAGTCTTGTCCAGTCTTGTCCAGTCTTGTCCAGTCTTGTCCAGTCTTGTCCAGTCTTGTCCAGTCTTGTCCAGTCTTGTCCAGTCTTGTCCAGTCTTGTCCAGTCTTGTCCAGTCTTGTCCAGTCTTGTCCAGTCTTGTCCAGTCTTGTCCAGTCTTGTCCAGTCTTGTCCAGTCTTGTCCAGTCTTGTCCAGTCTTGTCCAGTCTTGTCCAGTCTTGTCCAGTCTTGTCCAGTCTTGTCCAGTCTTGTCCAGTCTTGTCCAGTCTTGTCCAGTCTTGTCCAGTCTTGTCCAGTCTTGTCCAGTCTTGTCCAGTCTTGTCCAGTCTTGTCCAGTCTTGTCCAGTCTTGTCCAGTCTTGTCCAGTCTTGTCCAGTCTTGTCCAGTCTTGTCCAGTCTTGTCCAGTCTTGTCCAGTCTTGTCCAGTCTTGTCCAGTCTTGTCCAGTCTTGTCCAGTCTTGTCCAGTCTTGTCCAGTCTTGTCCAGTCTTGTCCAGTCTTGTCCAGTCTTGTCCAGTCTTGTCCAGTCTTGTCCAGTCTTGTCCAGTCTTGTCCAGTCTTGTCCAGTCTTGTCCAGTCTTGTCCAGTCTTGTCCAGTCTTGTCCAGTCTTGTCCAGTCTTGTCCAGTCTTGTCCAGTCTTGTCCAGTCTTGTCCAGTCTTGTCCAGTCTTGTCCAGTCTTGTCCAGTCTTGTCCAGTCTTGTCCAGTCTTGTCCAGTCTTGTCCAGTCTTGTCCAGTCTTGTCCAGTCTTGTCCAGTCTTGTCCAGTCTTGTCCAGTCTTGTCCAGTCTTGTCCAGTCTTGTCCAGTCTTGTCCAGTCTTGTCCAGTCTTGTCCAGTCTTGTCCAGTCTTGTCCAGTCTTGTCCAGTCTTGTCCAGTCTTGTCCAGTCTTGTCCAGTCTTGTCCAGTCTTGTCCAGTCTTGTCCAGTCTTGTCCAGTCTTGTCCAGTCTTGTCCAGTCTTGTCCAGTCTTGTCCAGTCTTGTCCAGTCTTGTCCAGTCTTGTCCAGTCTTGTCTAGTCTTGTCTAGTCTTGTCTAATCTTGTCTAGTCTTGTCTAGTCTTGTCTAGTCTTGTCTAGTTTTGTCTAGTCTTGTCTAGTCTTGTCTAGTCTTGTCTAGTCTTGTCTAGTCTTGTCTAGTCTTGTCTAGTCTTGTCTAGTCTTGTCTAGTCTTGTCTAGTCTTGTCTAGTCTTGTCTAGTCTTGTCTAGTCTTGTCTAGTCTTGTCTAGTCTTGTCTAGTCTTGTCTAGTCTTGTCTAGTCTTGTCTAGTCTTGTCTAGCCTTGTCTAGTCTTGTCTAGTCTTGTCTAGTCTTGTCTAGTCTTGTCTAGTCTTGTCTAGTCTTGTCTAGTCTTGTCTAGTGTTGTCTAGTGTTGTCTAGTCTTGTCTAGTCTTGTCTAGTCTTGTCTAGTCTTGTCTAGTCTTGTCTAGTCTTGTCTAGTCTTGTCTAGTCTTGTCTAGTCTTGTCTAGTCTTGTCTAGTCTTGTCTAGTCTTGTCTAGTCTTGTCCAGTCTTGTCCAGTCTTGTCCAGTCTTGTCCAGTCTTGTCCAGTCTTGTCCAGTCTTGTCCAGTCTTGTCCAGTCTTGTCCAGTCTTGTCCAGTCTTGTCCAGTCTTGTCCAGTCTTGTCCAGTCTTGTCCAGTCTTGTCCAGTCTTGTCCAGTCTTGTCCAGTCTTGTCCAGTCTTGTCCAGTCTTGTCCAGTCTTGTCCAGTCTTGTCCAGTCTTGTCCAGTCTTGTCCAGTCTTGTCCAGTCTTGTCCAGTCTTGTCCAGTCTTGTCCAGTCTTGTCCAGTCTTGTCCAGTCTTGTCCAGTCTTGTCCAGTCTTGTCCAGTCTTGTCCAGTCTTGTCCAGTCTTGTCCAGTCTTGTCCAGTCTTGTCCAGTCTTGTCCAGTCTTGTCCAGTCTTGTCCAGTCTTGTCCAGTCTTGTCCAGTCTTGTCCAGTCTTGTCCAGTCTTGTCCAGTCTTGTCCAGTCTTGTCCAGTCTTGTCCAGTCTTGTCCAGTCTTGTCCAGTCTTGTCCAGTCTTGTCCAGTCTTGTCCAGTCTTGTCCAGTCTTGTCCAGTCTTGTCCAGTCTTGTCCAGTCTTGTCCAGTCTTGTCCAGTCTTGTCCAGTCTTGTCCAGTCTTGTCCAGTCTTGTCCAGTCTTGTCCAGTCTTGTCCAGTCTTGTCCAGTCTTGTCCAGTCTTGTCCAGTCTTGTCCAGTCTTGTCCAGTCTTGTCCAGTCTTGTCCAGTCTTGTCCAGTCTTGTCCAGTCTTGTCCAGTCTTGTCCAGTCTTGTCCAGTCTTGTCTAGTCTTGTCTAGTCTTGTCTAGTCTTGTCTAGTTTTGTCTAGTCTTGTCTAGTCTTGTCTAGTCTTGTCTAGTCTTGTCTAGTCTTGTCTAGTCTTGTCTAGTCTTGTCTAGTCTTGTCTAGTCTTGTCTAGTCTTGTCTAGTCTTGTCTAGTCTTGTCTAGTCTTGTCTAGTCTTGTCTAGTCTTGTCTAGTCTTGTCTAGTCTTGTCTAGTCTTGTCTAGTCTTGTCTAGTCTTGTCTAGCCTTGTCTAGCCTTGTCTAGCCTTGTCTAGTCTTGTCTAGTCTTGTCTAGTCTTGTCTAGTCTTGTCTAGTCTTGTCTAGTCTTGTCTAGTCTTGTCTAGTCTTGTCTAGTCTTGTCTAGTCTTGTCTAGTCTTGTCTAGTCTTGTCTAGTCTTGTCTAGTCTTGTCTAGTCTTGTCTAGTCTTGTCTAGTCTTGTCTAGTCTTGTCTAGTCTTGTCTAGTCTTGTCTAGTCTTGTCTAGTCTTGTCTAGTCTTGTCTAGTCTTGTCTAGTCTTGTCTAGTCTTGTCTAGTCTTGTCTAGTCTTGTCTAGTCTTGTCTAGTCTTGTCTAGTCTTGTCTAGTCTTGTCTAGTCTTGTCTAGTCTTGTCTAGTCTTGTCTAGTCTTGTCTAGTCTTGTCTAGTCTTGTCTAGTCTTGTCTAGTCTTGTCTAGTCTTGTCTAGTCTTCTCTAGTCTTCTCTAGTCTTCTCTAGTCTTGTCTAGTCTTGTCTAGTCTTGTCTAGTCTTGTCTAGTCTTGTCTAGTCTTGTCTAGTCTTGTCTAGTCTTGTCTAGTCTTGTCTAGTCTTGTCTAGTCTTGTCTAGTCTTGTCTAGTCTTGTCTAGTCTTGTCTAGTCTTGTCTAGTCTTGTCTAGTCTTGTCTAGTCTTGTCTAGTCTTGTCTAGTCTTGTCTAGTCTTGTCTAGTCTTGTCTAGTCTTGTCTAGTTTTGTCTAGTCTTGTCTAGTCTTGCCTAGTCTTGTCTAGTCTTGTCTAGTCTTGTCTAGTCTTGTCTAGTCTTGTCTAGTCTTGTCTAGTCTTGTCTAGTCTTGTCTAGTCTTGTCTAGTCTTGTCTAGTCTTGTCTAGTCTTGTCTAGTCTTGTCTAGTCTTGTCTAGTCTTGTCTAGTCTTGTCTAGTCTTGCCTAGTCTTGTCTAGTCTTGTCTAGTCTTGTCTAGTCTTGTCTAGTCTTGTCTAGTCTTGTCTAGTCTTGTCTAGTCTTGTCTAGTCTTGTCTAGTCTTGTCTAGTCTTGTCTAGTCTTGTCTAGTCTTGTCTAGTCTTGTCTAGTCTTGTCTAGTCTTGTCTAGTCTTGTCTAGTCTTGTCTAGTCTTGTCTAGTCTTGTCTAGTCTTGTCTAGTCTTGTCTAGTCTTGTCTAGTCTTGTCTAGTCTTGTCTAGTCTTGTCTAGTCTTGTCTAGTCTTGTCTAGTCTTGTCTAGTCTTGTCTAGTATTGTCTAGTGTTGTCTAGTCTTGTCTAGTCTTGTCTAGTCTTGTCTAGTCTTGTCTAGTCTTGTCTAGTCTTGTCTAGTCTTGTCTAGTCTTGTCTAGTCTTGTCTAGTCTTGTCTAGTCTTGGCTAGTCTTGGCTAGTCTTGGCTAGTCTTGTCTAGTCTTGTCTAGTCTTGTCTAGTCTTGTCTTGTCTTGTCTAGTCTTGTCTAGTCTTGTCTAGTCTTGTCTAGTCTTGTCTAGTCTTGTCTAGTCTTGTCTAGTCTTGTCTAGTCTTGTCTAGTCTTGTCTAGTCTTGTCTAGTCTTGTCTAGTCTTGTCTAGTCTTGTCTAGTCTTGTCTAGTCTTGTCTAGTCTTGTCTAGTCTTGTCTAGTCTTGTCTAGTCTTGTCTAGTCTTGTCTAGTCTTGTCTAGTCTTGTCTAGTCTTGTCTAGTCTTGTCTAGTCTTGTCTAGTCTTGTCTAGTCTTGTCTAGTCTTGTCTAGTCTTGTCTAGTCTTGTCTAGTCTTGTCTAGTCTTGTCTAGTCTTGTCTAGTCTTGTCTAGTCTTGTCTAGTCTTGTCTAGTCTTGTCTAGTCTTGTCTAGTCTTGTCTAGTCTTGTCTAGTCTTGTCTAGTCTTGTCTAGTCTTGTCTAGTCTTGTCTAGTCTTGTCTAGTCTTGTCTAGTCTTGTCTAGTCTTGTCTAGTCTTGTCTAGTCTTGTCTAGTCTTGTCTAGTCTTGTCTAGTCTTGTCTAGTCTTGTCTAGTCTTGTCTCGTCTTGTTTGATCTTGTTTGATCTTGTTTGATCTTGTTTGATCTTGTTTGATCTTGCTTGATCTTGCTTGATCTTGTTTGATCTTGTTTGATCTTGTTTGATCTTGTTTGATCTTGTTTGATCTTGTTTGATCTTGTTTGATCTTGTTTGATCTTGTTTGATCTTGTTTGATCTTGTTTGATCTTGTTTGATCTTGTTTGATCTTGTTTGATCTTGTTTGATCTTGTTTGATCTTGTTTGATCTTGTTTGATCTTGTTTGATCTTGTTTGATCTTGTTTGATCTTGTTTGATCTTGTTTGATCTTGTTTGATCTTGTTTGATCTTGTTTGATCTTGTTTGATCTTGTTTGATCTTGTTTGATCTTGTTTGATCTTGTTTGATCTTGTTTGATCTTGTTTGATCTTGTTTGATCTTGTTTGATCTTGTTTGATCTTGTTTGATCTTGTCTAGTCTTGTCTAGTCTTGTCTAGTCTTGTCTAGTCTTGTCTAGTCTTGTCTAGTCTTGTCTAGTCTTGTCTAGTCTTGTCTAGTCTTGTCTAGTCTTGTCTAGTCTTGTCTAGTCTTGTCTAGTCTTGTCTAGTCTTGTCTAGTCTTGTCTAGTCTTGTCTAGTCTTGTCTAGTCTTGTCTAGTCTTGTCTAGTCTTGTCTAGTCTTGTCTAGTCTTGTCTAGTCTTGTCTAGTCTTGTCTAGTCTTGTCTAGTCTTGTCTAGTCTTGTCTAGTCTTGTCTAGTCTTGTCTAGTCTTGTCTAGTCTTGTCTAGTCTTGTCTAGTCTTGTCTAGTCTTGTCTAGTCTTGTCTAGTCTTGTCTAGTCTTGTCTAGTCTTGTCTAGTCTTGTCTAGTCTTGTCTAGTCTTGTCTAGTCTTGTCTAGTCTTGTCTAGTCTTGTCTAGTCTTGTCTAGTCTTGTCTAGTCTTGTCTAGTCTTGTCTAGTCTTGTCTAGTCTTGTCTAGTCTTGTCTAGTCTTGTCTAGTCTTGTCTAGTCTTGTCTAGTCTTGTCTAGTCTTGTCTAGTCTTGTCTAGTCTTGTCTAGTCTTGTCTAGTCTTGTCTAGTCTTGTCTAGTCTTGTCTAGTCTTGTCTAGTCTTGTCTAGTCTTGTCTAGTCTTGTCTAGTCTTGTCTAGTCTTGTCTAGTCTTGTCTAGTCTTGTCTAGTCTTGTCTAGTCTTGTCTAGTCTTGTCTAGTCTTGTCTAGTCTTGTCTAGTCTTGTCTAGTCTTGTCTAGTCTTGTCTAGTCTTGTCTAGTCTTGTCTAGTCTTGTCCAGTCTTGTCCAGTCTTGTCCAGTCTTGTCCAGTCTTGTCCAGTCTTGTCCAGTCTTGTCCAGTCTTGTCCAGTCTTGTCCAGTCTTGTCCAGTCTTGTCCAGTCTTGTCCAGTCTTGTCCAGTCTTGTCCAGTCTTGTCCAGTCTTGTCCAGTCTTGTCCAGTCTTGTCCAGTCTTGTCCAGTCTTGTCCAGTCTTGTCCAGTCTTGTCCAGTCTTGTCCAGTCTTGTCCAGTCTTGTCCAGTCTTGTCCAGTCTTGTCCAGTCTTGTCCAGTCTTGTCCAGTCTTGTCCAGTCTTGTCCAGTCTTGTCCAGTCTTGTCCAGTCTTGTCCAGTCTTGTCCAGTCTTGTCCAGTCTTGTCCAGTCTTGTCCAGTCTTGTCCAGTCTTGTCCAGTCTTGTCCAGTCTTGTCCAGTCTTGTCCAGTCTTGTCCAGTCTTGTCCAGTCTTGTCCAGTCTTGTCCAGTCTTGTCCAGTCTTGTCCAGTCTTGTCCAGTCTTGTCCAGTCTTGTCCAGTCTTGTCCAGTCTTGTCCAGTCTTGTCCAGTCTTGTCCAGTCTTGTCCAGTCTTGTCCAGTCTTGTCCAGTCTTGTCCAGTCTTGTCCAGTCATGTCCAGTCATGTCCAGTCTTGTCCAGTCTTGTCCAGTCTTGTCCAGTCTTGTCCAGTCTTGTCCAGTCTTGTCCAGTCTTGTCCAGTCTTGTCCAGTCTTGTCCAGTCTTGTCCAGTCTTGTCCAGTCTTGTCCAGTCTTGTCCAGTCTTGTCCAGTCTTGTCCAGTCTTGTCCAGTCTTGTCCAGTCTTGTCCAGTCTTGTCCAGTCTTGTCCAGTCTTGTCCAGTCTTGTCCAGTCTTGTCCAGTCTTGTCCAGTCTTGTCCAGTCTTGTCCAGTCCTGTCCAGTCTTGTCCAGTCTTGTCCAGTCTTGTCCAGTCTTGTCCAGTCTTGTCCAGTCTTGTCCAGTCTTGTCCAGTCTTGTCCAGTCTTGTCCAGTCTTGTCCAGTCTTGTCCAGTCTTGTCCAGTCTTGTCCAGTCTTGTCCAGTCTTGTCCAGTCTTGTCCAGTCTTGTCCAGTCTTGTCCAGTCTTGTCTAGTCTTGTCTAGTCTTGTCTAGTCTTGGCTAGTCTTGGCTAGTCTTGTCTAGTCTTGTCTAGTCTCGTCTAGTTGTTTCCAGTCTTGTCCAAGTCCTGTCCAGTCTTGTCCAGTCTTGTCCAATCCTGTCCAGTCTTGACCAATATTGTCCTGTCTTGTCCAGCTTTGTCCAGTCTTGTTCAGTCTTGTCCAGTCTTGTCCAGTCTTGTCCCGTCTTGCCAAGTCTTGTCCAGTCTTGTCCTGTCTTGTCCAGCCTTCTCCAGTATTGTCCAATCTTGTTCAGGCTTGTGCAGTAATGTCTAGTCTTGTCCAGGCATGTCTATTTTTGTCCAGTCTTGTCCAATCTTGTCCAGTCTTGTCCAGTCTTATCCAGTCCTGTCAAGTCAAATCCAGTCTTGTCCTGGCTTGTCCTGTCTTGTCCAGTCTTGTCCAGTCTTGTCCAGTCTTGTCCAGTCTTGTCCAGTCTTCTCCAGTCTTGTCCAGTCTTGCCCAGGCTTGTCTAGTCTTGCCTAGTTGTGATTACTTTAGTTTTGTCCTCATAGCCTTAGCTAGCATATCTTCGGGTCTATTATATTTTGTTATCTCTCTGGAGGCAACTGTCTTCTGATAGGTTATTGTGTAAGCTTTACCATTTGCGTTTTGCGGACTTTGTGTTTGAAAATGGGTTACACAAACACTATAAATAATATTCAATAAAAACATCGTTACTTTAACTAGAATCTATTGATTGAATAGGCAGTCCAGGTCCTGCATAGGACTATAGCACCAGTGAAAGGAAGGATTGATTGAATATAAGCAATAATTAAAGAGCACACTTCACTTTTTTTTTATTTGAATGTAAAAAAATGTCTTTTCGTTTAGTTTCCAAATAAATTAACTTGATAAGATATGTTTGTACACATATAATTAGATTAGTCTAGTTCTATTCCATATTCGTTATAAATACGTAATTTGATTAGCACAGATTCGGGCCTGCTCTAATCAGGTGTAATAGGTTTTCCAAATCGATTAATGATTCAGTGTAATGTTATTTAAAACAAGGTCAAAACCAAAAGCTCGATGTAAAGCTATTTATACCTAACGCGACCTATTTAAATAATTTGTTACTTGCAGGCGCGATCCCAATGGTAACAGCCACCACATATTGCCTTCCAAGTATTGTTAGATGGACCTTTTTAATCTCCTACTCTCTATTGAGCATCTGGGGCTTTTATAAGGTAAATGAAATGTTTTGTGTATCCAGTTTTTCTTTAAGGGTAAAAGGTTGCATGCGATTTCTTTTTGGCATGAGGGTTGGATCGATGTTTGAACTAGTTTCGCTGGTTTTAAAGGGAAATTAAAAGTTTTCTTTTTATCTTTGTAGCAGATTTTAAGAACAGTGAGAGGGTTTTAATAAAAACACTCTCACTTTGCTACAATATTGATTAGTCTGCTTTTATGTTACACGTGAAATTGTGGTGTATACAGTGTAAATTACAAGAGTAAATACATGTTTGTAAAAAATGGATAGAAAAGATAACTAAAACAAATTAGAACAAATTAGACTGTTCAAATAAAGAGTATATTAATGTAACAGTACAGAATACATGGAACAGGCTGGATGCTAGGACATACAAGATTAGTTATTAGATGTTATTGCTATTATTTGACGTATATATAAAAAACGCAATCTTGTTAATTCATTGCCTCGATAAATGTTTTCCCTGTTTGCTCGCTGGCAAAAACGCGCACAGTCACTTTTATGCATAGGTGAGACAGTGATTTAACGTTAAAAGTAAAGAATATTTATATATACATTTTATACGGAAGGTGGTTCAAATATTCGTTAGATTCCACATTTTTGAGGAAAAACTAATTTAAAATCCAGTAGGAATAGAAATTATTCACGAAATTACATGCAGCGTTTTCTCTTGAAAAGCTTATCGTCTTTCCTATTTATTAAGTTTTAAATTATTCAAATGGCATTTGAATTACATTGAAACTTAAAAGCAATTTATTCCAGAATAATCAGAATAACTGAACTCAATACTTAAATCTTACTAATGTTGACAAACATAGTCTAGTCTCGTCGTATCTCTCTAATCTATTCTTGTAGAGTCTGACTATTTTGTTCCTGAATAGTTTTATCTCTCTAGCTATATCTGTCTAGTTCTAGTTATGAAGTTTTGTTTGTCTAGTATTGTTTATATGATCTGTATTGCTTATAAAATAAACTTTGTCTATCATTTCCTGTCTTAAACTAGTCCTGTTTTCTGCTAGTTATGCTTCTCCAATTTTCTCAGTCTTAAGAATAAAATGTTTATATCTATTATATATTAATCTCGATTTAATCTATATTTAATCTCGATTCGTTTTCTAATATATTATTTAAAAACGTAAAGTGGCAAAGAATTATTACCGAGAGAACATTTAACATGTCAAGCAACATTTCAATTTATTAAATATTGACTTCCTTCTTTCTATATTTATCCGAAGCCAATTATACAAATCGTCGACTAATTCACTTTTGAATGATTAAGGTTCGGGGAACCTTAATTGTGTTATGTGAGCGAGTTAGTTCCTTCGATCGATTCTGTACCTCTTTGACCTTTTCAACGAACTGATGGAAATATCTTATTTTTATTTCAGGCAATGACGGCTTGGTCACCGTGGGAACGAAGACTGTGCTTCCTTTTACCTTTCACCCTGCGGGTGATTCTTTGTTTTATCCGATACATGAGTATAGGAGGCGGCGACCCTGGTGCCTTCACCCATGTTATATTACAAGTAAGTCTATTTTTAAGTTTATGCAAATTTCGGAATAAAATAATGTACTTATTACTAAATAAGATTTTGTTACTAAATTTTATGAGTCAATGTAAATATACTGAAATGTCCTTAACCCTTCAGACTAACATAGGAATGTATAACATGGAGACTAACATCGGTTTCTAGGACCGAAACTAAATAATATAGAAACATATATTCACTCACCTGAAAAATAATGGATTAGTTAATTTCTTAGTACGACTTGATATGTTGGCGGTTCAATAATGTACTTTACAAAAAAAATTTATAAAGGAACTCACAAATCATGTTTCAGTATATTTTTGGAAACGGGTCATATATAATCAAATATATATATATATCAATTCTTATACATGTAACAAAAATTTCGGTATAGTTCAATATTTTAAATTATTAATTAGAGTTCAATATTTATAGTATAACGAACGTAACAAAACGATTTTTATTCTTGCGTAACAAATAGTTCTATTTCTATCAAACTTTCACTGTTAATTCCAAAATGGTTTACAGGTGGCACAAGAATGCTCTAAGCCCTGGGTTCCGAACCTAGGGGTAATTACCCCCACGGGGGTAAATCAGCTTTTCTGTGGGGGTAACCAAGAGCTTAATTATTATGTCGTACTAATTAATTAATAGAATAGATAGTTACTAAAAAAGTAGGGAAAGATCCTATGTTCTAGGCCACTCCTCCCCGTAAGATTTACATGGGGCTGCTCCATCCATAAGATTCCCATTGAGCACGATGGAGCAAAACTATCATCTAACCGTAGTTTAGTCATCACCTAACCGTAGTTCTGAAAGTGTCCGAGCGTGTATGTTAGATGGCGCGCGAGCGCGGGGAAAATTCAAGATGAGGGGGTGGGCATATTTACAGATAGGGGTTGATTCAATTGAGATTATGGGGTTTGGATTGACAAGACTAGACAGATAAAACTAGACAGGACTAAACAGGTAAGACTAGACAGACAAGTCTAGACTGACAAGACTAGACAGACAAGACTAGACAAGCGGTGAAAATTGCGGGTGGGTAGAGGTCGTGTATGCATGATTGATTGCAAACATATTACGGCTTGATTCAATTGAGATTATAGGATTTACGACAAGAACATATAAGACTAGATCACATCCTGCAATATTTATCTGAATAATTTCCTATGTGCAAGTGAAATTTCGTAAACTTGTCTATGAACTCGATCGTATTAATTATTTCAAATAAAAAGGTATTTCTGCTATTAGGTTTAATTTTGAGTGTGTATGGTATTGTTTCTTTTTTAAGTTTACGTAATCAGTTTAGTATTTGAACTTGAAGATTTTAAATGTGTATCAAGAAAATAACATTATTTTAACAACTACGACAGTGAATGTTTATGTAACCGCACGCTTAGCACCGGGCGCTTAATAAAGTATATAAACAATCGTGTCCAGTTTAAAAATTACAACCGCTGCATTTAAAAACTACCGCAATAAGAAACGCGGTCTAATTAATTTAGTATTTGATCTTGTAAATGCATAAAAGTATGACATATCTAAATCGTGAAATAGAAAACGCTATCAGTTTCATGTTTCAACTTATCTGGATGTGAGTTTGAATTTATTCGATGTATTCTGAGAAATTTGGATGAGCATAGAATCGTGGGAAGGTTAAAACCGTTGTTGAAAACCGTCGAGTCAGCATTTTCCTGTTTTAACTTTTCTCTAAACGTGACCGTAGAAACACTGTCAGTTTCTTGTAATTGTTCTATGTTTATTCTAGAAACGTGGCCGTAGAAATAAATACGTCAGTTTCTTGGAATTAGTGTGTTTATCCTATTAAGAGTTTAACCAAGTTTTTGATGAACTCATGCAAAAAATCTCCACTTTACGTCCATTCTCCATCCACTTTCCGTCCAGTTTCCATCCACTTTACATCCACTTTACATCCACTTTCCATTCACTTTACATCCACTTTCCATCCACTTTTCATCCACTTTCCATCCACTTTCCATCCACTTTCCATCCACTTTCCATCCACTTTCTATCCACTTTACATCCACGTTCCATCCACTTCATCCACTTTACATCCACTTTACATCCACTTTACATCCACTTTACATCCACTTTCCATCCACTTTCCATCCACTTGCATCCACTTTACATCCACTTTCCATCCACTTTACATCCACTTTCCATCCGACTGCATTCACTTTACATCCACTTTCCATCCACCTGCATCTACTTTACATCCACTTCATCCACTTTACATCCACTTTACATCCACTTTACATCCACTTTCCATCCACTTTCCATCCACTTGCATCCACTTTACATCCACTTTACATCCACTTTACATCCACTTTACATCCACTTTCCATCCGACTGCATTCACTTTACATCCACTTTCCATCCACTTGCATTCACTTTACATCCAGTTTACATCCACTTTCCATCCACTTTCATCCACTTTACTTCCACTTTACATCCACTTTCCATCCAATTGCCTCCACTTTACAACCACTCTACATTCACTTTCCATCCACTTGCATCCACTTTACATCCAGTTTACATCCACTTTAATTAATAAGCTTTTAAACAGCTTTTAATCCGCTTTTAAACAGCTTTTTAATCAGCTTTTGAATCTGCTTTTAATCAGCTTTTTAATCAGCTTTTAATTAGCTTTTTAATCATCTTTTAAACAGCTTTTTGACAGATTTTAAACAGCTTTCCAATCAGCTTTTGAACAGCTTTTAAATCAGCTTTTAAACAGCTTTTAAACAGCTTTTTAATTTTCTTTTAAATAGCTTTTTAATCATCTTTTAAACGGCTTTTAATAAAAAAAGGTGATTAAAAAGCAGTTTAAAGGCGGATTAAAAGCTTTTTAAAAGCTGATTAAAGTAAATAGAAAGTGGACGGAATGTGGACAAAAGTCCAAAGAACGGCGGACGGAAAGTCGATGTAAAGTGGATAGCAAGTGGATGGAGAGTGGATGCAAGTAGATGGAAAGTGGATGTAAAGTGGATAGAAAGTGGATGGAAAGTGGATGGAAAGTGGATGGAAAGTGGATGGAAAGTGGATGGAAAGTGGATGGAAAGTGGATGTAAAGTGGATGTAAAGCGGATGGAAAGTGGATGTAAAGTGGATGTTAAGTGGATGGAAAGTGTATGGAGATTGGATGTAAAGTGGAGATTTTTTGTGGAGAGTTCATAAAAAACTGGGTTAAACTCTTAATAGGATAAACACACTAATTCCAAGAAACTGACGTGTTTATTTCTACGGTCACGTTTCTAGAATAAACGTATTTATAAACATATTTATATATTAAACAGGACAATTACAAGAAACTGACAGTGTTTCTACGGTCACGTTGACCGTATAACCGTCAACCCATAAGTTGAAACAGGAAAATGCTGACTGGACGATTTTCAACAACGGTTTTAACCTTCCCACGATTCTATGCATGTATGACTCATCCAAATTTGTCAGAATACATCAAATATGTTCAAACTCACATCCAGATAAGTTGAAACATGAAACTGATAGCGTTTTCTATCTCACGTTTTAGATATGTCACACTCGCATGCATTTACAAGATCAAATACTAAATTAATTATACCGCGTTTCTTATTGCGGTAGTTTTTTAATGCAGCGGTTGTAATTTTTAAACTGGACCCGATTGTTTATATATTTTATTAAGCGCCCTGTCCTAAGCGTGCGGTTACATAAACATTCACTGTCGTAGTTGTTAAAATAATGTTATTTTCTTGATACACATTTAAAATCGTCAAGTTCAAATACTAAACTGATTACGTAAACTTAAAAAAGAAACAATACCATGACACACTCAAAATTAAACCTAATAGCAGAAATACTTTTTTATTTGAAATAATTAATACGATCGAGTTAGTTCATAGACAAATTTAAGAAATTTCGCTTATACATTTATTAGATAAATATCGCAATTATTCAGATAAATATCGCAGGATTAGATCTAGTCTTATATGTTCTTGTCCTAAATCCTATAATCTCAATTGAATCAAGCCGTAATATGATTGCAATCAATTATGTATACACGACATCTACCCACCCGCAATTTTCGCCGGTTGTCTAGTCTTGTCTGTCTAGTCTAGTCTTGTCAGTCTAGACTTCTCTGTCTAGACTTGTCTGTCTTGTCTTGTCTGTTTTGTATGTCTAGTCTTACCTGTTTAGTCCTGTCTAGTCTTATCTATCTAGTCTTGTCAATCTAAACCCCATAATCTCAATTGAATCAACCCCTATCTGTAAATATGCCCACCCCCGCATTTTGAATTTTCCCCACGCTCGAGCGCCATCTACACATACACGCTCGGATACATTCAGAACTACGGTTAGGTGATGAGGTAGTTTTGTTGTTTAATATGTAAATCTTACGGGTAGGAGTGGCCTAGAACATAGAACATTGCAAGAAATTTCACAAAGAGTTCGTAGGAAAAGATATTGATTTTTTTAAGAGAAAAAAGCGGTTAGATTCCGCAGGAAATAGGCAAAACCCAAATGAATCGTGTCTTAAAGCTTCATATCAGATTTATTATAGCATTGCTATGAACAGAAAACGCAGACTATAGAAGAGGAGCTCATCACACTTTGTGGAATGCAGTATCGCTCGTTATTGGTGCGCAACATGTGGCTAAAATTAAACAAATACTCTCAAATACAAAAATTCAAAGTCGCATTTCAGACTTGTGTAACGATATTTTGGCAACAGTTATTTATGAATTTAATGAAAGTCCTATATTTGCGCTGCAATTAGATGAGTCAGCGGATGTTCCATCGTGTTCACAATTATTGGTATTTACTCGATATATTAAAGATGACCATGTATAAGAGGAATACTTCTGCAAGTTTCTTCTCACCACGACTCGTGGTGAAGACGCATTCGAAACGCTAAAGCAGTTTATTTTAGACAACGGACTGGACTGGTCAAAGTTGGTTGGCCTTTGTAGAGTTTGTGGTGCCTTCCATGATGAGTGTACGTTCTAGATTTCAAGCACTTGTGAAACAAGTTACTCCTCAAATTTTATCTTATCATTGCCTGATATACTGCTACGCGTTGGCTGTTAACGCTTCCACCAGATTTGCTAAGCACATTGAATGACGTTGTGAAAATTGTGAATCATATTCGTGGCAGTGCTACAAACTCGAGATTATTCTAAGTTTTATGCGATGAAGTTGGTGCCAACTTTAATTCTCTTTTATATCACACAGAGGTACGCTAGTTAACCCGTGGAAAAGTTCACAGAGTTTACGAGCTCCGTGAAGAAATATGATTATTTTTGGAAAAACAGAAAACACAAACAAATATATTTTTTTTCAAAATTACACGATAAAACATTTATCGAAAATCTGGCCTATCTTGCTGTTTTTTTCAGTGAAGTGAAGAAGAACAGTCTTAATATCTCATTGCTAGGAAATATGACGAATAATTTGACAGCGCAGGAAAAAATTGCAAGTTTTGAGCGTAAATTAGAACTTTACCAACGTAAAGTGCAAGTTGGCGATGTTCACACAGCTATATGAGCAATCGATAAATACCGAACCAAATAAAATTACATTCCAAATTTCCTTGGTTCAGCATGTATGTGCAGCAATAGACTCAGTGCAATATTTTCCTGACATGGATACTCGTCAGTTCAACTCTTGGATATTAAGACCATTTTCTACTGATGATATTATTTCATACGTTACGATATGGCGGCCAAAGTGGAGTTTCTTGGACTGCGCGAGATAGTACTTTAAAAGTAGAACTTATGGCGTAAAGCAAGTGCCGAATATACTGTTACAGCTATTAGAGTTAGGTTAGGTTAAGTTAGGCTAAATGTTAATGCACTTGCCACCACCTATAGATGTGAGAGTGGTTTTTCAACTTTAGTTACATTGAAAAAAAGGCCAGAAACCGTCTCAATGTGGAACATGACTTGAGATGCGCTTTAAGTGAAACTAAACCTAACATAAAAATACTTGTGAATGTAAAACAATACCAACCTTCACAATGATTATTAAAATATGTTAAAATTGTAAGATTGTAGTATAATTTGTTATTAATAAAGATATTTGTATTTGCTTGTATTGTTTGTTTTAATAACATTTTAAAGTAGGGGTAAAATCAGTTTTGTAATAGGTAACAGGAGTAATGGTATTGAAAAGATTAGATACCTATGCTCTAAGCAAATGAATTTCTAGCAAGTATAACAGTTCTATTTTTTAGTCGGTTTGGAGGCAATCTTGAAACGTGGCCATAGAAAGTTACCCCTCTTTTACTTGCACAGTCAGATAGCCTCTCAATATGTTCGTAGAGCTCAGAGTTATGTCGCCTTCGGAATTCCCCGTCTTCCTTTACCGGGACTAGGTTCCTCCTGAGGATTCTCCTCTCTCTGACTTAGACACTCCATGCCATACAGGTCTTCTGGTCGTAAGACTGATGTGTAGTGCTTAAGTTTCAGGTTGCGTCACAGGCATTTCTTGTTGTAGGTGTTCTTAGTCAGTCGATAGGCCAGCTCTAGCTTGTTGACTCTCATGGATAATGATGCTCTTTCTGATAAGTTGGTTTCGATCAATTCGCCGAGACACTTACATTTCTCAGCCCTCTTAATGTTTCCCTTCTCTAGACATCTAAACTGCTAAACATCTGCTAAACCTCTCTCTGTTTGCTTCTTTGATATTGGTGAAGAATTTTGTTTTCTCCAGCGACACTTGAAGACCCACTTTAGCTGCCTGTTTGTTGAGGCAATTTACCTGCATTGTTGCTATCTCAAAAGCATCAGCAATCAGTGCCATGTCATCTGCAAAGGCCAGGCAATCTACAACCAGCCCATCGTTCTTACGTCCCAGATAGATACCACTCTGAACACCCGTTTTCACCACCCAAATTCCGTCTCCTTGTCTCACTCCAGTTTTTTATTTCGAAGCTTTCTGAGATCTCTCCTCTAAATTTAACATTGTTATGGGTGTTTATGGTAACCTTGGTATAGGTGTAGAACTTCGGAGCCGCAAGTCCCGGGTTCAATCCTGGACATTGTGAAAAATAAACCACCGTTCTCCTGTAGATGGCTCTGGCAAAGTTATCGTAGTAAAATCTGCCACAAAACCCACCCCGACACTTGTGTCTAAGATCAAGACACCAAGCACAAGTGTATGCGGTAGGAGCAGGCTTTGGTCCGTCATGGGCTGTTGCGTCAGGATTATTATGGGTGTTGGTCAAGGTTTCTAGGATGAGTCTGCGAGTGTTGTTGTCTAGTCCTAATTCCTGTAGTATTTTGTTAAGCGTTTCCCTACGAATGGAACCATAGGCCCTGCTAAAATCAACAAAGGTGACGACCACCTTGCGGTGGTCATAATCTTGGAGTATGCAAGTACAGTTTTAAGATTGAGGATCTGTTCAACACAGGATCGGGTCTTCCTGAAGCCTCCCTGATATTCTCTAGTCTAGTTGACTATCCAGCTGATTTTCTGCCCTTGTTTGTAACGCCTTGGAGAGAATCTTGTATGTTACCGGGACAAGAGAATTTCTACGGTAGTTGTTTATTTCCACGGTAGTTGATCAGTATTGATTGATTCCCTTATTGTGAAGCGGGTGGATCAGAGCCGATTTTCAATCGGGTGGGAATTTCTCTGTTTCCCAGATGTCCTGGATGATCTCGGTTAGCTTTCCCATGGCATTGCATCCAGCACCTTTACACAGTTCAGCAACGATAGAGTCCTCTCCAGCGGCCTTATTATTCTTAAGAAGTTTAATGATCTGGCCAACTTCTTCAAATGAAGGGGGCAGTGAGTCCGGGTTTGGTGTGGTTTGTTTATAGTCGTTAAAAGTTAACCCTTTCACTGCCATGTCAATTTTAAGGAATAACACACAGCGCCAGTATTTATAAAAATGTCTGTAGTTATGCAACCCCTTTCACATTGATCACCTATTGATCAATAGCGGAAAATAGCGCTCCTCTAATCCGTTGCTCCTCCATAAATCAGGGCGGCGGCGCCACTTACACTACCGCTCAATCTAAAGAACTGCGTCGAAAAATCGCGAGACTGCCGCGGCACTCTGAACGCAGACTGCGCCAAACTTGAAGGTGCACTTTTACAGTGCACCAGGGGGCTCGACGGAAGTGCCGATCGGGTTTTTAGATTCCCGCATCTGGCCTGCGCGATGCGAACCCAAGTTTTAATGCGAAATCGCAAATTGCTGGCCAAAGAGGAGGTTGGATTTTTTTTCGGAATTTCGGACGCATTGGGTGAAGGGAGCGACGCGGGAAGCCGCAAGTGGTACCAAAATACGCGTATCGGCGGGCGGCATCGCCTCGTGTTGCAAAAGTAGGATTCGGCCGCGCGGTGAGGGTAAATGTAAAAAAATCGTGCAAAAAAAGCGTCGGCAGCTCGACGGGGACGGCTCGGATCCCGAAACCATAGGCACGGGCGTCCGTTCCGAATCGAATAAGTCGCTGCGCACAGAAACGACGAAACTGACACGGTCAGACTGACCACCGAAGAGAGAGGCGAAAGAGAGCCAATACGTTTCGAACTGTGGCGGTCGCTCCGTGGTCACTCCGTGGTCGCAGCGACGTGGCGCCGGTACCAAAATGCGCGGCTCATTCAAATCGTCATTTAATTTTTTCTCTGTGCAGATTAACAGTTATAAGTGGGCGTCGCGACCCGATTCTGCGACGTCCAATTATGGGTACGGAAAGCCAAAACACCGTTCTACAATCCACTGAAAAATCCAGAAGATTCACCGAGGCTGCAAAAATATACACGTTTTACTTTCGTTATTTGTTTCCTGGAATACGGCAAGTTTCGGCGGGCGTCGCGACGGTTTCAAACGACACGCGCGATGCCGATTGCATTAAAAAATAAAGCATTCAATTCTCTACAGAAATCGCGCGAAACCGTTCCCGCAGAGCTTAAGTTGGCTATTCTGCGGGAGTTTTCCTGGACGCCCAAAAATGTCGTTTTTATGGTGTCGCGACGCCATCATCAACGCAATCCGGATTAAATCCGGAACTCCCAAGCAACAAACAGGTGCTATGCCCGATCGAAAGGCGCTGGTCCCGTACAGATCCATCCATTGGTTCGGACGTTCTAGGTACCACCGCAAAACGCCTCTGATTTTTTTCACTTTTGCGCACTTTTCTCTTTAAACCGCCGCAGAGTCGCAGAAAGTCGTCGCTTAAAAAAATTCTTCAGATGGAGAGATATCGAGATCCGACGCAAAATGCGCCTCAAAGGTAAAAAAATCTAGATTTTAGGTTTCGTTCTGGTGCGTCCGAACCTGAGGGAGTTGAGTCGCGAAAATGGCTCCGCTCGACGGGACTATCGGTTCTACACCAGAAAAATGTGCAATCCCGTTTTTCGCCGCCGCCTCCGCTTCCGTCGGGTCGTTTTCGCAAAAACCTCGATTTTCTGGGGGTTTTACCATCTGAAGGGGCGCGACAGGACGGCGGACGAAACCTGGGGATGCGCAGTTAAACACAGTTCATTTGCAGTTTTTTTGCAACGAATACACGCGGTTAAAACAGCGAAGATGTGCCGCCTCTGGCGGCATAAAAAATCCTAATTTGACCTTTTCAAAAACCCACGTAATGCGGTCCCCCAGGTGAAATTCGGGAAACTCCACACGTTAGTCGTCCCAGAATTGATCGAAATTTGCGATTCCGTCGTGACCTGGCGATTCAGGCCGAATGCATCCCCACACGGACCCCAAAAGATTGCATTACAAAAATTACCACTATTACAAAGTCACGGCGAAGATGCCCGTGGAAAATGAAATTCACAAAAGAATTCCGGTAGAAAACTTCGAGACGCGTCTTCCGATACCACTCTCGTCGCTGCGCGACTTTTGTCGGCGACGTTATGACGACGCTCGGCGGCGGCGGTGTATCGGATTCTTGTAGCCAAGAGTAGACGAACGACCCCACGCATGGCGATTTTCGATAACGCTTCCGGATGGCGTCATTTAGGCGTCCAAAAATGACGTTTTATTGCAAGAAATTGTGGGTTTTTTCCCAAAAAAGTCCCAAAAATTTGAAGTAAAAATATCGAAAAGTGAGGTGACAGTCGGATGGATGGCGACGTTCCGGACACAACGACGCCGGAACGTGCGATGAAAACTGTCCGGGTTGTGTGTGAAAAAGTGAAAAACCTGGAAAAATTTGCCCAGCCGCTGCGCTCGTTTTGTAATCCAGCGCGAAACTAGATGGCGTTGAGAAAAAAAGAAACCCAGGGCTACATAGCCCGGGACGGCGCTGTATAAATTCAGGGCCCGGGTGACATCTCCCGGAATGGCGGTGAAAGGGTTAATTATGCTATGCGGTGAAATAATAGGTGAACTATGCGTATGATACGTCACTCATATTAACCAACCAGACCGTTGATAAAATCGCACGTAATGCAAATACAGCAATGCCATCAATGGTTTCTTGGTTTTTAAGGAATAAATTAATAAAAAACAAAAATAAAACGAACCTAATTATTTTTAAAACAAAAAGATGTACCTCGTTGTATCCACAAAATATTGAAATTTATAACGAAGTTATTGAACTTTAATAGAACCCTTTAATAGACTGCGCACATTAGTCAACTGACCAAAACTTCCATTCTCATTTGAGATTTGCTATAATATTTTGGGGAGATGGACTACACATCAAAAATATATTTAGAATCCATAAGCAAGCCCTACGTATTATAAATAACTTGAACTACAGAGAATCGTGTAGCGGGCAGTTTAGAAAAGCCAACATATTAGCCACTGTGGGCATCTATGTTTACGAGAGTATTGTCTTTATTGTCACACTTAGAGACTTATTGTGATAAATAAACTTATTACTCTCCTGTGGAAGACCCCAGCCTGGAGGAGGTCCAAAATGTCATAATGAGGATGAAAAACGGCAAAGCGCCGGGGAAAGACAACATACCAACGGAATGCATAAAATATGGAGGTGAAGATCTGCATCGGCATATACACCAGCTAATTACCACAATCTGGAAAAAGGAAGAAATACCGAACAATTGGAAAGAAAGTATTATAATCCCCATATACAAGAAGGGGGATAAAATGAAGTGTGCCAATTACAGGGGCATCTCATTGATAAATACGTCATACAAGATACTATCGATAATTATCCTGCAGCGACTAACACCTATAGTGGAAGGCGTCGTGGGGGACTACCAGTGCGGCTTTAGAAAAAACAGGTCTACCAAATCAACCAAATATTCACTATTCGACAAATTCTGGAAAAGTGCTGGAAGTTTAATCAAAGATTGCACCATATATTTATCGACTTTAAACAAGCCTACGACAGTGTCTTGCGAATAGAACTTTGGCAGGCAATTGCAGAACCATCAATCCCACAAAAGCTAATTAAACTTACCCAAATGTGTGTAAATGGATCCAAAAGCAGAGTTAGAATTGGAAGCACAGTCTCAAGCGCATTTGACATAAACAACGGGCTGAAACAAGGAGACGCATTATATCCACTGCTCTTCAATATAGCGCTGGAGAAAGCCATAAGAGCGGAAAATATTAGAGTGGAGATGTACACTAATGATGGACCAAAACTTGCACTTGCCTTTGCGGATGACATCGATGTGATGGCCAGGTCAGTTCTCAAAGTTAAAGAACAGTTCTTCAAGATAGAAAAGGAAACACTTAAAATGGGATTAGCCATAAACGAAACTAAGACCAAATACATGTACGTATCAAGGCAGGCTCAAGAGATCGAGGCCAGAATTTGACGATTGGAGATTTTAATTTCGAGAGGGTGAATAGCTTTAAATATCTAGGAGCGGTAATAACGGCCGATAATGACAAAATAATAATGACATAAAGAAGAGGTCAAAGCCAGAATTCAGAGTGGCAAAAGACGGATGTACGCAAAACACACTTTGGCTTTGGACAAAACACTGAGATCCAAACGTATTAGTAGAAGAGCCAAAATACGAATCTACAAATCGATAATACGAC
Organism: Phosphuga atrata; assembly: GCA_944588485.1. Classification (NCBI taxonomy): domain Eukaryota; kingdom Metazoa; phylum Arthropoda; class Insecta; order Coleoptera; family Silphidae; genus Phosphuga; species Phosphuga atrata. Next base: position 35,077,732 of record OX155899.1, read on the forward strand.
CGGTGGTTATGTATGGCTGTGTAACGTGGACACTCACAAAAGATAGCGAACGAAAATTGAGTTTTCGAGCGGAAGGTACTTCGGAGAGTATTTGGGCCGATACTGGATCCAGTCCATCTTGTCCACAAAACTAGAAAAAATAGGGAACTCACTGAGTTGTACAAGGAACCCGATATTGAAAATGTGATCAAAGGGATGAGATTGAGATGTCGGGACATGTTCAAAGATTGCCGAACGAACGAACGGCAAAATTAGCATGGGAGAACTACCCCGCTGATAAACGACCGCTGGGAAGGCCGCGAATAAGATAACGTAATTAGCGATCTACGTACCATGGGATTGTACTACGACCCTCAGATGATGATGGACCGACAGGGGTGGAGACGCATTGTGCAGTCAGCCCGAACCCACATAGGGCTATAGAGCTACGGATAAAAAAATATAGAGACTCATTCACATGTTTCAATAAACCAACTACAAGAGATACACGATACAATAAAGAACTCTACTTGCTACCAAATCACAAATTAACAGTGGCGGAAAGAACTCTCTATATAACATCCTAAAAATTTACAATAAACTCTGAAAAGCAATTAAATCAATAGAAAATGTGAAACAACTCAAGAAGAAAGTCTACAGTTTAAATAATGAGATAGAACCATACACCCTGGAAGAATATTTCGAAAAAGCTAAATAACCTTAATTAATACACATATCTGTGAATTTCTGATTCTTGTATCACTTTTGGTTTCCTTTTATTTGACACATTTCATTTGGAATATTTCTGTATAGACTTAAATAATAAAATAAAGCAATTTGAATTTTGAATTTGAAGTCTTCGCTGGGTGGATCACAATTATGGTAGATTTTTAAAGTACTGCGCTATAAGGTGGCAGTTGTCCTTGTCGTTAAAAGCCAGTTTGACTTGTCAGTCTCTGTAGTGGGGGCTTGGTGGGCGTATTTTCTGAGTGTCTGTTTGAAGGTTCCAAAGAAATCTCTGGAGTTATTCTTAGCAAAGCTCTCTTCGATTTGGGTTAGTTGGTTTTGTGTGAAAGTCCGTTTGGTTCCTCGAATTCCTTGGCTGTAAGCTTTCTTTGTTCCAAAAATGTATGCCAATTTTCCTTAATCTTTTTAGAATTCCTTTTTAGAATTAGAATTTCCTTCACCCAGGCTGTCTGTCTTTGTGCTATTGCATTGTCACAGTCTTCAGTCCAGCACGGATGCTTCCTTATTCTAGCGAAGGGGTGAGTTCTTTGGCCGCCTTGACAAGAGTCTCCTTCAGTTGGTCTCAGCTATTTAGATCTGTATTGTTCAGTCTTTGACTTACTTCTTGATTGTTCTTGTGTCGCTCTACGTCAAATCTTACCATTTTGGGGGTTCTGTGTAATCTAGTGTTTCTAGTCGGAAGTGTTATTTTGATCTTTGAGAGGTAGTTCAGACCACTAATCCAGATTGGCGCTTCTTAATACCTTCACGTTTTGCATTTCCTTTTGAGATTTTCGTGATATGGCCACATGATCTCTCTGGAATTCGCACAGGTTGGTATTAGGTGAAATCCAAGTCTTCTACTTCCTTGGCAAGTGTTTGAAGGCTATAGACTTCATGAGCAACCCAAAAGTCCTACACAGATCCACCAATCGTTCTCCGTTGCGGTTGGTTCGGTTATGCCCCGGATAATTGCCAACTATGTTTCTGTATTTTTTCTCTCTTCCCAACTTAGCATTGAAGTCATCAAACAGTATGATGGTGTGCCTCCCTGGAAGTTTAGATATAATATCTTCTGTCTTCGCAGAATTTATCAGTTCTGTCTGGATTGCGTCTGTTATCCTGGTTGATTGAGGGATGTACATTGACTGTACTGTAGCCCTTGTTTGAACAATTGAGAGAGAGCATGGATACACGACTGTTTGGGGAGGCAAAGTCGGTGACTGAATCCAGTATCCTATAACTGATTATAATGATAAATCCTGTACCTAAGTGGGGTACGTTCTTCATTACGCTGACCCAGTTTTCCTTTGAGGATTCTGTAGCCTAGGGACTCGAAGGCATGTTCGTCCGAAAATCGGGTTTTCTGTACTGCTGTCGGTATTATGTTGTGTCGTGTTAGTGAATCAGTCAAATGTTTCAGTTTACCCACTTTTAGCATGTTGGTGCGGACTCCTCAGAATCCGAAGGTCCGCTAACGTCACCATAAGTGACGGTGGATTGGTTACCACCTGGGGTAGTGCATTCAGCGAAATTTTCCTCTATGCTCAGTTGAAGAATATTCTTCGTAGGACAGTGGCGAGCCATCGGCGAGCTATCCAAGATACTTCCCAAGTTGTTAGCTTGGGTAACTCAAGAGGCTTATTATTCGGGGTTATCACGCCTAGACTGGTCGCCACTACGACTAAAGAGCCCTGTCTACCCCATTATTCCCAGGTGCTAAGCTCTGGGCCATTGTTTACCGAAGATGTTCAAGGGGCACATATTATTATATTACTGGGTCCAGATCTATTTTAAATTGTTTCTTTTTAATTCATAATTTCTAGTAGGTTTCTTGTATAAAATGTCAAATTAATTAAACGTCAAATTTAGAAATCTACCCACTCTGTCAAAATTGTTCGAGAAAATATTGCTCAAACGAATGAACACAATAATTGACAGCGACAAGCTGATCCCGAAACATCAGTTTGGATTCAGAAACAGGCACTCGACAATAGAGCAAGTGAATAGAGTCTACAACGCCATATCAAACTCGATGGAGGAAAAGAAATACTGTTCGGCTGTTTTCCTTGACATAAAGTCTGGCACGATGGACTCCTATACAAAATAAAACAAACCCTACCTCAATATTTTTTAATCATGAAATCATATCTCAACGCAATAAAATTCCAAGTACGACAAGGACAAGAGTTCTCACGACTCTATTCAATAGAATCATACGTACCGCAAGGAAGCGGGCTTGGTCCCGTCCTAAACACACTCTTCACGGCCGATTTACCCATCGAAAATAATGCAACGGTCGCAACGTATGCGGACGATACAGCAATCCTAGCAGCTGATATAGATCCAGCCGCAGCATCTAATATACTCCAAGTACAGCTAAATAAAATAGAGGAATGGTTTGACAAATAGAGATTAAAAGCCTGCGAAACTAAATCCGTCCACATCACGTTTGCAACAAGAAAGGGGAACTGCCCACATGTTAAACTCTGTGGTCAGCCACTTTCAATCACAGATGAGGTCAAATACCTGGGAATCTACCACGACAGGACTCAAGTGGACTAAGCACATAAAAACAAAAAGAAAACAACTCGACATAACAGTCAGCAAAATGTATTGGCTCATTGGCAAGAAATCTAAGCTATCTATGAGAACAAACTCATCATCTACAAAAGGATATTAAAACCTATATGGACATACGGTATACAGCTATGGGGAACAACCAGTAACTCAACATCGAAATACTCCAGAGGTTCCAGTCAAAAACATTGAGAATCATCACCAATGCCCCCTGGTACCTGACGAATAAACAAATCCACAAGGACCTCAATATAAATCCGATAAGAAAGTAGATACGGCAATTCAGCGAAAAATATCAGCAGTGGATCACCGACCAGCCCAATCAACTGGCTTCCATCCTTCTAAATGAATGACATAATAACAAGACGGCTTAAAAGATTTAAACCAAAAGACCTCCCGGAGCGATTCCCAGCCTAAACCGAGTACATGCGTGCGAGTGAATGTGCGATCGCACGAGCAATCGTAAACACCAGGGAGGGGTATCACTGGACACCCACCTAGAATTCGCATCAAACCCATCTTAATATCAACCAAACAGCTGAGTGTTGTAATAACAACAGATTGCCGTTTATTTTTTAATAAAAAATAATTGAATTTAGAAATTTTTCTCAAAATAGAAATCACCAGGATTACTTATTAAATCGCGGTCAACATGTTGTGTTGGGTGACTCTCTGTGCCTGTATGGATTCATAACTTCAGATGTACCTCAAGGATCAGTACTGGGACCGATGCTATTCCTCATATACACGGTTGATTTGTTAAATGGTGTTATTAAAAAAATTAATAACAGCAAAAGCGGTGGCTATAGGAATGATACGCAAATATATCAACATTTTGATACGGCTAATGTGAAGGAAGCTTGTAACGCCATTAATTGTGAGCAATATACACTTTTACATAACATACATAGTTTTGTTCGTTTGTGTTTTTGAGTTACATGACAATAATAACTATAAATGCTATAAATAATATATTTTTTATCCTTTAAAATAATATTATAAAATAGTAAATAAATAAAATAAAAATACATATATTAGTATAAATTATTTTATTTATGTTTAATATTTTTACAAATATAGTTAAATGTGTACATTTATCGGTAAAACAAGATATGTGAAGCTGAACTTAAAGTCACATTTACCTAGCAAATTAGTATACATATACCGGTAAATGTGTATAGTTTCCGATGTTGTACTTTTACCGTAACATATAAACTATATACATATAATACGTCACCTCATTCGTTTATAATTTGCATCCATGAATATTGTAATATAATTGAATTAAAACAGTAATTCTCTCCATTAATCCACCATCGAAATTGCGTCCAATTCGCACGATTTGGTTTGAATTAATCAACGAAATACCAGTAATTCTCTCTATCAATCCACCAGCGAAATTGTTTCCACTTCGTACGATTTTATGTGCAATAACCAACCAAATTGTTCGAAATTAACTTTTGATCGATTAAAAGTGACTTTTAAAAATGACCTTTGGAAATATGTCCTTTAAAATTCGCTCTTCTCCCTTTCCGAAAATAATCAAGTTATCAATAAATCAAATTTAGTAAAGAAAAACTTATTCGAAGATTGATGTATTTCCAACCAATAAAACCTGTCTTTATTGGCCCTACCGAACACACATATTAAATAACCATGTGTACACTTCCACATGACACACAAAAGCAAAAAAATCGAATAGCTTCTGAATGGCCCAATAAAAAATTACTGTTGAATGTACATAGTAAAAGGACAATATAATTAAAATTAAGATTTTTTCTTGTAGGTAATAGAAAATAAAAGTAACATATTAACCTTATTAATTAATTAATATTCTTGATATTCGTTTTTCTCATCAATCCTTTATAGTTAAGTGTATTTTACCGATACCTTTGGAGCTCTCCATAGAGACAACTTAAGATTTGCTTATCTAATAAGTGAATATGAATGTCTGTAAAGACTTTTTTGGCCTCCTGGATTGTAAAGCTAGCTTTGACATCGTCTATACGTCCAGCGAAACTAGGTTTTTACGTACAATGTTGGTACGGCTGCGATGCGGTAAAGTGACCAGTAAATTTTAACCTTTCAGGGACACTTACAAAATTAATTAGGTATAAGACAATAAAATCTAATTAAAAAAACGCTACTTTACACCACATTTGTCACGATAATGTAGAAAATAAGAGTGATTTTTTAAATTTTACTGTGCGTAGAACTTGTTTTACTGTGCATGTAGAAAAATGACATATTATGTACCTAATAAATTTGAATTAGTAAAAATGTCAAAGATTGTGAGTACCTACAGTAAAAAATTAAATAATTTCCAATATTGTAATTAATCTAAATCTATTTGTTTCTTAAATAATAATAGTCGGCCAAAAAAAATTATACAAATTTCATGCGGAAATGATTTTACAATGCTCCAGCAAATGGGGAGCTGTTGCATTGTAAAATCAATGTTTCCGCACTCTAATGTAAATAACTATTCCTGACGTTAAGCGGTAACAAAAATACTTTTTTTGGCCTCCTGAATTGTAAAGCTAGCTTTGACATCGTGTATACGTCAATCGAAACTAGATTTTTACACAGAATGTTGCAAAGTACTGCCACTATACGGTAAAGTCACTTTTCCGCATAGTAGCCGTCAGCAACATTGTGCCAAAAAAAAATATTAAATTTCTAATATTGTAACTAACCTAAATCTATTTGTTTCTTAAATAATAATTGTCGGCCACAAAATTTTATACAGATTTCGTGCATAAATGATTTTACAACGCTCCAGCTAATGCCATACGAGCTGTCGCTTTATAAAATCAACTTTTCCGCACTCTAATGTAAATAACTATAACTTAATTTCAAACTTTAAAGGAACGGAACACACGGAAAAGTCTGAACATATAAATATATTCAGCCATCCCGGAGCTCTATAACAATTATTGAGTCATTTTAGGACTACCAAAACAAATCTCACATGAAATTTTGTTCAAAAATTTATTTGTTACACAAATTAAAATATGAGGGGCTGTGACTAGGGGTGAAAGAAGTAATCTACCAAACCTATCAATAGAAATGATAAATGGGGCAAGATAACTTTGAACCATCGTTGCAAAGGCAGAAAGCAACTCTCGTATTTCTCATTCACTCTCTCTGTATAAGAACAACCATCCAATGGATGAATTATCGAAAATGTGGAATGAATAATAATTTGTAAACCACTTACTTGAACCCCACGTGGATGACTGGGGGTTAGACATTTTTAATTTGACATTACGTGAGAGAGACAGCAGGTTATCGATTTAAATGATAATTTGGAATTGGTAAAACCATAAGATTTTTTTTGGTAGTCCTAAAAAGACTCAATAATGTTATAGGGCTCCGGAAAGGTTGAATATATTTATATATTCAGGCTGTGTTCCGACTTTATTAAGTTTTAAAACTTACCAGCTCATTACGCATGTCAAAGAAGTGTTTGGGTTACAAAAGCAATATTTTTAGACTGGTTGAAGATGCATTTTATTCCTGAAGTAAAGAAATATTTATCGAAAAGAACCTACCGCTAAAGGCACTTCTGCTTCTTCATAATGCACAGCGCATTCAGTAGAAGATCTGCAGTTGATTGACGAAAATTTCGATAGCTCGAATATAATAAATCGAAAGCTCATATGTAAGTCTTATAACAAAACTCTTTTTTTATTTTCCTTTTTTTCGTTGTAATTAAAAAGTTATAACAAATTGAAAATTTATTTTTAAACTCGATTTCCAAAAACGCGCTATGACGTAAAATGGGTAATTTCTACCCGCGCCTGACTTGATACAGTTGATACAGTAGCTGTAGTAGACTTCAAATATGTCGAATATTAAAAGTCTAATATTAAAAGTTATCGTGCTTGTTTCGTACCAGGAGTACTACAAAAAGAACTCGTCAAAAAATGTTTTTAGATTTCCTACATTGTTAAACGTTGAAACCAATGGTTTTAAACAGTGCGCCGAAAAAATCCTTAAACGACGATTTTATAAAGAATGTTTATGTTTGAATGTTAGAATGAAGTTCCACCCTTTCCACGTCACAAACAAATTATGGCGCGTTTGGAGTCATGTGATCATTTTCAAAATTTTATCACTTTTAAATTGTTTATAATTAATTTAAAAAAAAATATTAACTTTTTCGCATCGCACATCCGAATTATTTATAATAAGGTTTTAAAATACATAAAAAAATCGATAATTTTTTTGTATTTAAAAACACAATTAATTATAGAAATCTTTGTTTCATTTCAAAAATCACCTTTCAAAGTATCTACATACCATAATGCGAACGCCTCTTAAACCGAACAGGGAATACATTTTGGATGTTGGACTATCGAGGCCGTAAAGTATACGAACGCCTCATTAATCCGAGCCGGGTATAAATTTTTGGTGTTCGGACTATCGAGGCTCTACTGTATTTACAAAAGTCGTAAAAGTAAACATTTTGTAGAAAAAGATCACGAAACTTGTATACCCTAAGTTATAATTCAACGGCATAAAAATAATAACTTTAATATACATTAATGTTACGCCTTTACCTTTTTTGATGTTTCGAACTAATTTAATATGTAATTTAATAATGGTTAATATGTAATAACATAATGGTTTAAGAATGGTGGTTCAGTTAAAAAAAGATAAACAGATAGTGAGGTGAATTTTTGTTTTTGTCGTTGTGGAAAGAGTACGAGGAATTGCTATTTTTGGTTGATTTATATATTTTTTTGTTTTTATTTTTTGTTTTTGTGGGGCTTGTGTGTTTATTTGTTTGTTTTTTTTCTTTTGCCTTATCTCTTAATTTTTACCGCAGTTTTAGAAAGGATTAATTGTTGGTTTTATTTAATTTTTGTTAACTATGAATGGTAGCACTTTTGTTTCTTAGTTAGGTTAAAAATTATGTAATTCCGTATGCCAATACTTCTAAACCGTATTCTTCCGTTCCGTATACCAATTACCTCCAAAAGGATTACTATACTAATAATGCTTATCAAAATTAGTAATGCGAAATTTAAATTTAAAACGAGTCCGCAAATACATGCAATAAATAATGTAGGTATTCATAAACTTTACAGTCCTGTCAAACTAATTTCAACGAGATATGTTGGCGAGACTGGTATTACTTATAATAATCCTAATTATTTTTGTTATTATATTTAAGTATTTTGTACTTAAAAGTTATTTAACAAAGTTATCATCCGTTTCTAGACGCTAAGCGAGATAAAAGATAAGTTTGTGTAGCAAATTATTCCGCATTTAAGTGAACAAAGGGGATATTAACTCGAACTAGTTTTAAAAGCATTTGTCTACTGGAATAAAATCTTTCAGATTATATTGCGGTCTCGTAAAGTAAGAAACTTAATTTATCATTAAAATATTAAACCCCATCCTAGATTAAACTAAAAGCCGCCTAAGTAACACTCGTTCGGCAGCTTGCTGAGATAATAAATATCCCAAATCTACAAATCCTAAGATGTTACACAAAGAAAAGTGGAGCTCAAGTATCATATGGATCCAGATCCAGAGAAGGTGCTGGAATAATTGCTTTCAGTAATTAGTCTGTGGTGCGTGAGTATCAGCAGTCAAATATTGAAGACGGAGAATTTTCCACATTTGCCATCATCCATATACGCGTTTCTGGATGTTTATTAATTAATTGATAATTATCTTTTGTATTTGACCGGGATATTGTTTTTTTGGGGGGGAAATTACAGGGTTATATAGAACCCAAAAACTTTCTTAATGTAATTCAATGTCAGTCGTGGTGTTTGCCAGAGAAGTAGTTGATTTTAAGAAATGTTCTTTTATAGAAAGATTAGTTATACTAATGATGTCAACCTTGTTGACGATATGTATACAATGATTTCCTAGAAATTATAATCTTTAAAGAAAAGGTACAAATGTTACTATTTAATAATATCACAATCTTCAAACTCAACAATATATAAATATATTACCAGTTATAAAATGTGCAGAAGAAAGAAACGGAATATGCTCAACAGAAAAATAGAGGAGATAGTACTGGCCAACAACAAAAAGGAGAATCGTAAATTCTATAAAGCAATCCTGCAACAAAAACAAGAGTTTAGACCGCAGATTAGGTCATGCAGAGATAAAAATGGGAAAATACTGACAAAAAACGAATAAGTAATAAAAAGATGGAAAGAGTACTTTGTGAGCCTGTTAAAGAGCGATGAAAACGATGAAGTAGATGAGACCAACTTAAAATACCAGTCAGCAGAACCACAGGACATACAACCGACATACGATGAGGTAGTAGATGTCATCAAATGCCTAAAAAACAACAAATCCCCCGGGACAGATGCGATAAATTCAAAGCCCCTAAAGAACGGTGGCGAGCTACTGTGGACAAGAATATATATGCTCATCAGGATGATATGGAAAGAAGAGAGGATGCCAGAAGAATGAAAGCTAGGAGTTATACAGCCCATTCACAAAAAGGGCGATAAAAATAACTGTAACAACTATAGAGGGCTAACGTTACTCAGCGTCAGCTACATTGTACTTTCAAGTATAATCAGCCAAAAGCTAACAAGATATGCGGAGGAGATCTTGGGCGAGTGCCAGTGCGGATTACGATCAAACCGATCAACAACAGACCAACCTTCACACGGTGAGACAGATAATGGAAACATGCTACGAACACAATATCACAATTCATAACCTGTTTATCGATTTCAAACAGGCTTTCGACAGTGTAAACAGACGTAAGCTACTGAACGACCTGGTACTTATGGGAATACCACGGAAACTGGTTAATATGGTAAAGGTCAGCATGCATGAATCGAAAGCGATAGTAGCTGTACAAAACGAACTGTCGGAAGCTTTCGAGTTCAATAAAGGAATGAGGAGGGCGACGCACTTTCAGCACTTTAATTTAACCTAGTACTTGATGGAGCAATTAAGAAACTTAACATAAACGGATGCATAAGCAACAGAACAAGGCAAATATGTGCATACGCAGATGATATCGTAATCATAGGGAGGAATGAAATAACTATTAGAGAAAGATTAATAGAAATGGACAAAGAAACTGCAAGATCCGGACTGAAAATAAACGAAGCAAAAACGAAATACATGAAACTAGCACGAGGAAATAACAACAACCTACAAGCCATAAAAGTAGAAGACTACAACTTCCAGTGTGTCAACAACTTATGTTATCTTGGCGCACAATTGAACACACAAAATCAAACAAACGAAGAGATCAAGAGCAGGAGAGTAGCAGGAAACAGAGGGTATTATATGTAGGTATAAAAAACTACTAAGGTCAAGACTGCTAAATAGCACATCTAAACTAAGAATATATAAAACAATAATTACACCTGTGATTACATTCGGCTGCGAAACGTGGTCTTTATCGAAGAACGACGAGACCAATCTTAGAATTTTCGAAGGAAAAATTCTAAGAGTGTGTTTGCCCCGATACAGGAAGAAAACGGAATGTTCAGAATTCGTATGAACCATGAACTGAACATCTGTATAAATAATGCGGATATTGTACGATATAATTATAAAAGCACAAAGAATCAGATGGCCGGGTAGAGAGAATGTAACACACAAGGGAAACGAAGATAATAACAGACTTCAAGCCAGTGGAAAGCAGAGTAAGAGGATACCCTAGAAAAAGATGGATAGACGTAGTGAAGGATGATCTCAAAACACTCGGAATGAGAAATTGGAAAGAAGCGACAAATGAAAGAGCGGAATGGAAAAAGATCGGCGAGCAGGCTAAAACTCACACAGGGTTGTAACGCCAAAGGAAAAAAAATACCGGTTAACTTTGTTTGCTAAATTATTAAAATTAAATATTTTCAATATTCTATCATGAAATAAGTTTCATGATAAAATGCTCTGAAAATAATAATTAATTGCAGAATAAATAAAATAAATGTGTTTACAGCGAGCTTCAAGAATACTATAATAAAAAAATATATAAATTATTCGCAACAACTTTGTCAATATTTTAATTGCTTTTGCAATACATCATTGTCCTGCTTATTATTTCCAAACGGAACAATTTCGTTCACTAAATCACTTTTTCCAATATTCGTAACGTAACCTTTTTCGCCTGCATTCGCTATTTATCTTTATATCTACGTTTTAATATTGAATTTTTCTGTCTGTTAATAATGAATTTTACAGTTTTTGTACAAATTATTGACATATGACACGCATATTGCATCAATAGATAAGGTATTTTTAAATCATTGATTTTAATATCAGAATAATTTATTGCCATCAAAACATTTACAGTAATAAAATATCACAGTTAAAGAATTTAATGTTTCACATACATATTGTTCATTTAACACTTGAGTTAATGCAGGAAATATTCTTTTAAATTTCTGATCAAGAGAAGGAAGTTTGTAAGTTTGATAACAGACGCTGCGTTAAACTGGTCACAGTAAATTAGTGGAGGAAAATTACAGGTGATAAACTAGACTAGTATTGAGACATCTAGACATCATACCATAAAAATTGATTGTTTAGCTCATAGAATAAGTGTTGTAAAATAATATATGCCAATAATATATATACATATACCATATAGCGTTTTAAGTTAAACGCTTTAAGAAAAGTTAAACAAAAACAAAATTCACGCTTCTACTTTAAGATCCACATTTATAAGTTAGGTTCATTAGATAAATCCGAGACACTTTCCGCAACTGTTTACCATACGGAACAAACAACTCAAAGCTGGGATAATCCAACTCCATCCAGAACGTATATTAGCTTAATTATACCTGAAATCTAACTTGAAAAATAACTTGACAACACGAATTACAGAGATAAAAATATTAAATATATGATAAAGATAATAAATGTATAATAAAAATATCTTATGTAAATTCTTCTATCGTAATGTTTTAAACATGTATTTTATTTATTTTTTAAATTTAATTTAATTATATCTAATCAATAGGAAGTTTTGAGATGTGGGCGTATTTGACATTACTGGGTCTATGTCATGTAATATTTGTTGTACAAATACCTCTTATCGACTCAATTCATGTCATATTTGTCGTACAAATACCTACCACTTATCGACTCAATTCGAAGATTTTAATCCCTAGGTTTATATTAATGATGTTTTGACATTTATAGAAAGGAAACTAAGAGGGGAATTTATTGTATATAAACGACTAATCATCCCTATCACGAACACTTTTCCACCTCTAGTCTAATCCCCCGATTTAATGAATGTCTGTTAACCAAATAGCGGCCATTTGTATTCTTTGAAAAAAATTAATTTGAAAAAAGTTTGTAACCTGATATTGTTACTACCATTCATCCAATAGCGCTACAGCCCAAATCTAGCCTTGACCTCCACTATTTTTCGCCACCAGACCAAGCGATCCATGGCCAACACTTTCCGATTTCGGGTTCGCATCTTTGCGTGCCTCGTCTTTCCACCCATTTCTTGACTTTCCTACCCTCCACTCTTCCAGCCATCGTCTCTTTGTGATCCTGAATCGCATTGATAGCCAGATCATAAAGGGTGATTTCCGGTAGAAGAGCACCTCGCATCCTCGCACATTCCATGTGCCTATAAGTTCATTATCCATTGCATGGGTCGTCGTTATTTGTTCTGTCTAGTACGAGACTTGTACTGCGGTTTCGTAACTTGGTTGTTGTAAGGTGTAGGGTCGTTGGCTCCACGCCCAATGATGATCGGCGGATCATCATTGGCCCTATCGGCCCTGTGATGATCGGCGGACCATTTCTCCCGCTCTCATTCGCTCTGAGCCCCATCCATACCACACGTATGGATGGGGGCAAACCAACATGGTTACTGCATCTCTGAAGGTTGTTCAGGTTTCCAGGGTTCACCACCTCGTCAAGAGGCTTCGGGAGTGAGAGTCGGAAATGAGTAGTAGAGCCTATACTACAGTCACTTGCTAAATGACTGTGCGGTACGCATGCAGTACCCCATTTGGACCCAGATATTATTGCAACAGTTTATCAATAAAAACATTTGACAAAAGACTGTTGAAAATACAAACAATACAATTATTTTGTATTTAGTTTTTCTTTACATTAAAGGAGGTGAGGACCAGAGGTGTCTAACCTTTTTGCCGAAAGGGCCAGATTGGGATTTGCATTTTTTTGCTGCGTGCCACGTGAATATGTGATTTAAAAAATGTAGATATAACTAAGGCTGCTTTGAATTTTGTTTTATACAGTTAATTAATACAGTTTATATAGCTAATTTTACGCATCGGCAAACGCCTCCACGGAGAAGCGATACGACAATAGCAATTCAATCGCCCCTATCTGTGTTAATAATTTAATTTGTCAGAGGTTTATATTTCCAATACATGTATACTTTTTTTTACACGGATTTCTCCGGCTGTCGCCGCTTCTCCGTCCCCAGTTTCCATATTCTCCTATCAAGAGATTGTTCCTCGGTTAGGTTTCTTGTTTCCATCGCTTCATCTATTCCATCCCTCCAGCTTCTTCTAGGCCTTCCTCTCTTTCTCCTCTCCGGCGGTATCCATTCCAACACTTTCCTAGGCCAACTATTCTCATCCATTCTTTTCGTGTGACCAAACCAAATTAGTTGTTTTTTCTCAACTTCGTCTGAAATATTCTTTTCCCTGCCCATTCTATTTCGGATATCCTCGTTTCTCACTTTATCCCTCCGTGACACACCACAGCTTCTTCTTAAAAAATCCATTTCAGTTGCAAGTAGTTTTCTCTTACGAGTTTCTGTTATAGCCCATACTTCTGCTCCATCGTTATCACACTTTGAACAATACTTTCATATAGTCGCTTTTTTGTCCTCTCCTTATATTCTTTTCCCAGAAGGTTGAATTTAGGGCTCCTATGATTTTTCTACCTTTATTATTCCTTTCTGTTATCTCACCCCTGCTTTGGACTATTTGGACTTTTCTACTCCTTTTATGAATTCGTTTTCTAAGAGAAGATTATTCTGGTTGTTTGCGCCTATTGTCAGGTATTCGCATTTACTCATGTTCATCGATAGACCAGCTTTTTCGTATCCCTCTTTTAGTTTTCTGAACACATACCCCAAATCCTCTTCATCCTCTGCTATCACAACCTGATCGTCAGCAAAGTATAAACTATAGAGCGTGTCACCTCCCACTCTCAGTCCCATGTGTGCACACTTTCTAGTTCACCCTCTAAGGGATCCTTCAAGGTCAATTTTAAAAAGAGTAGGAGATAGACAGCACGCCTGTCTGATCCCATTGGAGGTCTTAAAACTCTCTGTGAGGCCTGTTCCTAGCTTCACTCTTACAGAATTGTCCCTATAGTAGTTTTTAGTGGCCTGTAGTAGAGTCAGTCTGAACTCTAGTTCCTCCATTCTTTCCCATAGTTGTGATATCGGGACGCTATCGTAAGCCTTTTCTAGATCAATTAGGGCTATATGTGTTTCTCTGCCTCTTTGCATACGCTTTTCTAAGGCTATTTTAAGGGTGAAAAGGTTGTCGATTCTTGAGCGACCTGCTCGAAATCCAGCCTGTTCTTCAGGTTTAGGTTATTTTTATATAACATGTTCTTCAGGTTGTTTGTCTTTAATATGATCTTCTATTAGGGTTTTCAGTATACGAGAATATATTCTGCCTATTGTAGGAACGACAGCGATTCCCCGGAAATTATGTGGGTTATTTGGTGATCCCTTTTTATGTATGGCTGTGATATATGATGTTCGCCAAGCTTTTGGAGTATCTGCACCATTTAGATCAAATAAATTCTTCAACATAACCTTCAGTTTTTCAGGGCCAAATCGTACAGATTCCGGGTGTATTCCACCAGGTCCTAGGGATCTTCTAAGTTTAGTCGTTTTGATTGCTTCCTTCACGAGGGACATATCTAGTTTCAAGGTTTCTCCATCGATGGGATTTGGTTAATTTTCCTCTACATACTGTGGCCTTGTTTCTGTTAACGATTTTGTAAAATGATCTACTCATCTTTCCTTGGAGATGTTATTAATTGTGAATCCAGTTTTTGATGAGGTTCTTAGCGATTTGACGATCTTCCATGCCTATGAACTCTTAGTACCGCCTATATTTTGGTCGACGTATTCGCAATTTTTGAGCCACGAGCTGTTTCTCTTATTTATGACTTCTTGTTGCACTTTCCTATTTAGTTGTTTGTATCTCTCTTTGATCTCCGGATCCTCTGGATAAGCTTTAGATATATTTGTTTCTTTTCTGTTATTCGTTCTTCTGTTTGTCCCACCAATATGGTTTGCTCTTCAGATCCGTCGTTCCTAAAGATTCCATCGCTGCTTCCTTTATACATTGTGTAATATGTTCATATTCGGTTTCTGTACTTCTTTGTTGTTGCACCAATTTCTGTTCTAATCGTCTTTGGTATAGAAACTTTGTGATGTCGTGTTCAAAACTTTCCATCTCAAATCTTTTTCCATCTTCTCGTTGTTCCTCGTGACATTCTTTTGATTTATTTTGATTTTGTGCTATATAAGGTATATAGATCTTCGCCTTTTCTAGGCAGTGTTCGCTTCCGCAATCGACACCTCGCATGACCCGTACATCCTGGACCTTAATTTTTGCGCCCTGTTTAACAATCACGTAGTCTATAATTGATTTCCAACCCCTCGTGTGTTGGTACCAAGTACACTTGTGGATGTCCTTATGTGCGAAAAAGGTGTTCGTAATCTTTAGACTATGTTGGTTACAAAGGTTTTTCAGCCTTTCTCCATTATCATTGACTACCTCTTCCCTGTGCCTTCCAACTATTTGGCTATTTAGTTGTCTGCCTACTCTACTATTAAGATCCCCCGCTATAATAATTTCATGATGATTTGGAATTTGTTCAATTATATTTCGTACATCCTGTTCGAATTTATCTTTCTCTTGGGCCTAAGCGTCCTCGTTTGGTGCATATAAATCAAATCACTATAATGTGCCTACCTCTAATTTGTGTGGTCATTTTAATAATGCGTTCGTCAACCGGTTCCCATGATTTTATGTATCTTTGTAATCTTTTGTGTATCATAATTGATACCCCGGCTTTAGCCCAGCAGCTTTTGTCGACTCCACTGAATAAATGTATATATTCTTTATTTTTTTCACATCCGTTTCCCTTTTTCTAGGTTTCCGTTAGGATGGCTATATCCATATTGCGATTTATGAATTCTGATATAATTTCTTGCTGTTTGTTTCGGATTCGTCGTGTGTTCCATGTTCCAAAATTTAAAGTCCATTTTCGTTGCTGTTTTCGTCTTCTATCCAATATCTGAGGCTTAATTTTACTAGGTATTTTAGCGATAGTGTTATTTTTTACGGGTGTAAGGTTGCTGGCCTCGCGACTCAACCCCCATCCTTGGAGGACCGGGTATCTATCTTCTCCCTTCTGGTCTATTCCTTCTCCCTTCACCTGTCTGACTTGGGTGACCCTTCTGGTAGCTACGCTACCGTCAGCATAGCCTTCGTCATGGTGTAGATACTTCGAGGGAGACATATATACCTACATATATGTTATATAATAATAAAGGGACTATTGGTAATAAAGGGACAATTTTTTAATTTTTATATAACATACCTACATATATGTAACATAAAAATTAAAAAATTGTCCCTTTATTACCCAAAAAGAGTAAAAAATCTTAAAATTCTACTCCCTTCTGGAAAATGCAACTATGTGTGTTGTAGGTATATCTTCTGTACTTTTCTTATTACTTCATCTTGTAATTATGCCATGCGTGGCCGATGCCGCTCTCGAATGCGGCGAACATGAAAGTCGATTGAATGAACGAGACGGGAATACTGCCAATTTAGCATTTGTTTGACGAACGCAAGCTATTGTTGTGGATTTGCGTATTTAAATTTATTGAAGTGACTTAATTGTGACGTAATTATTGAAAATGTATAAGTTTCTAAAAATATCACAACTGTCAGCTTCAACTTCTAGTGAGAGTGGTGAATCAAAAGCAAAGAAAAAGCCTGTCTGTATGACGACAATTATTTAAAATTCGGATTTACTGTGATTGAAAATAAACCACAGTGGGTTATTTGCTTCGAAACTTTATCACGCGAAAGCATGAAGCCATCGAAACTAGTGCCCCACCTCAACAGCAAACATCCAAATGAAAAAACAAACCGTTGGAATTTTTTGAAAGAAAATTGAAGGGTCTTAATCATCAAAAAAATACTGTAGTAGAGATGTCCAATATAAATAAAAAAGCGTTGCTAGCTAGTTATCGAGTAGTTTTTCGTGTGGCTAAAGCTGGAGAACCTCATACGATTGCCCAAAATTTGATTTTACCAGGCGGCTTTATATATAGCAGAGATTATGTTTGGGAAACAAGAGATAGAAAAGCTTAAAAGTATACCTCTCTATGTCAATACTAGGGTTTTCTACCCGGGTACCCGGATCCGGGTATACCCGGGTATATGAAATTTTTAGTACCCGGGTACTATTTCATTGTCAGACCTGGGTACCCGGGTACCTATTTTGATCAAAATTCTCGGAAAATTATTACTAAGTAGCGCCTTAAAAATAATATTAGCAAATTTGCACTAGAAACTATCAAAATAACTCTAAAGAAGTCGTTGACTTTTATAAGATCGAAGTAATAAAGTAAGAATAAAGTAAGATCGAAAAACAGAACTTTACGTGCGAAAAAAAAGTGCAATCGACATCGTCTTCTACATTGGAATTTGAACAAAGTTCAAACCTAGTCCAAAAAGACCGCGAATTACAAAATTTTTTCGAACTTGTACCAAAAATTTCCGAAATTGTTGCACGCTTAGTTGCACAAGACGGTGGTACTTCCGTTCGGGCCGTCACTCATAGCTTTTCATCATAAACAGCTCTACCGGACTCTACCGGAAAGCGAAGGCAAGCCAATGGAACTAGTTCTAGAGTATTATGTACAACCAGAATCAGTTCCTAAGTTCCTAGTTAATTAATGAGAACAAGACTGTTTAACTGTGTGACTGATTGTACTATAAGTTAAGGAGGCTTATTGACATACTTCACTCTTTATTAATAAAATAAAACATTATTAAACAAACATTAAAATAAAACATTATATTTGTCCGTTTTGAATCCAATGAGCGATTGATGGAAAAACTACCGTGAAGCTACACAAGACTTCCATATCGATTGGGCGAAGAGATGCATAGCTATTTGTAGTGACGGAGCAATAGCTATGACTGGTTAAAAAAGCGGTTTTATTGCCAGGCCTAAAGCACTGATGCTAAACGCTTGTTGGATGCATTGCTTTCTTCATTTCCAAGCTCTTGCGTCCAAAACCTTTCCACAGGAATACTTTCCACTTTCCACAGAATAAATATAATTATAAAATTAGTAAATTCTATTAAAGGAAAAGCGTTACAGGCACGTTTATTTCAATACATTTGTGAAAATATGGGTTCATTGCACCAAATTTTGCTTTAGCACACAGAGGTTATCGACAGGCAAAGTACTGACAAGAGTTTTGGAACCTCGAGCTGACCTTTTGGTGTATTTACAGCAGATCAAGTCCGAATATACCAAATTTATTTGTGACCCGGAATTGCTTTTAAAGTAGCATTCAAAGTCTACAATGCTTCAAAAATAACGAAATATGGTATTCTCATAAGAATGGTTTGTGAAGCGAAAACCGGCTACATATGTAATTTCCGAATATACTCTGGTGAAGGAAATCGATTGCAACACACAATTTTGAATCTTCTTTAGCCATATGTAAACTTATGACATCACATATATATGGACAATTATTACAATAGTTTGGACACTTGTGAAATACTTCTACAATATAGATTTCGGAGTTGTGGCACTATTCGCATAAACAGAGGCCTTCCTCTCTGTTTAAAAAACGCCAAATTGAATAGGGGGGAATCTATGTTTCGTCGGCGACGAAACATTTTGTTACAATGTTTTTGTTCGACTATACATTCAGCTGATATTGTAGAAAACCATAATATTGACTGGGCGACAAAAGAAAAAATCTGGAAACCAATATGCGTAGTGGATTACAATAAATTTATGAAAGGTGTAGATCGCGCCGATCAATTTATTGTCAACTGTGCACTATTTAATGCTTTTAGAGTGTATACAACATTAAATCCTCATTGTAATAAAAAATACAAAATATTTTTACATAATGTGGCAAAAGAGTGGATAAGCGAGCCGACTACGGAAAATGTGAATGAAGAGCATCCTGTTCCTGGTACATCAGCTACACCCAGAAGGGATGACCCTCCAGGAAAGTTGTCAAAGGATACCAGAAAGCATAAATTAGTTAAACTTATTACAGGCGGCATAAAACTTAAACCCCAGAGACAGTGCCGCGTTTGTGCCGCGCATAAGAAGAAAAGTTTGACATGTCATATGTGCCAATTTTGCGAAGTGCCTCTTCACAAGGGAGATTGTTTTTTAAATTCCACAGTTTAGAAAAATATTAGTGACTGCTTTTATTACATAAGTTTAAAAACGACAAAACATTTTATTTGTTTATAAATTTTTTGCCCTTCCGTCAACAGTCAACAACTTTACGTACACCTGCGCATCCACCATTACGAATCCATCCGGAGCATCCACCATCAGGATCAGCGTTTCTGACTCAACCTCCTAAAATTTGTCTTCAAAATTTTGAAAATATAGCCAGTTTTACCTTCACACACTTTGCTTTTCAAAAATGTGTATTGTAGCTTACAAAGAACCTAAATCATCCCCTATTTTACCCCCTTCAAGGATGATATTGCAAAAAAACGATGAAATACGTATTTTTTTTAATTTCTTACCAAAAGCCTAAATATTAATTTTCATCTCCCTAACTTGAAAAATGATCGGTTCCTCATACATCCCCTATTTCATCCCTTTCAGGTTTTTTTTAGAAAAAAGTATCTCAGGGTGCAATCATAAGTCCTTTCTCAGGGTGCAATCGTTCAAATACCCAACTTTTGATAAAAAAGGCCTCGAAAATTACACCCGCTACGCAGCACAGTTTCATATCTTAGGATACCCGCTCAAAATGTGTTAACATAATGTGTGTTCTACCTAACATTTAATTAAACTTTTCTTAATAAATATAACATTTTGAAATATATTTATTTTACAAACTTAAAACAAATGGAATACAGCCTGAATATATAAATATATTCAGCCTTTCCGGAGCTCTATAACAATTATTGAGTCTTTTTAGGACTACCAAAACAAATCTCACATGAAATTTGTAAGTTATTTTATAGCTTTCAGTTCACCTTCGTGGCACTCAACAAAAACCAAAAAAAAACATTGTTTGTAAGATCATGTCTTTCCGTGAAATTTGTAAGTTATTTTATAGCTTTCAGTCCACCTTCGTGGCCTGAGCGGGTCCACCTTTATGGTCTAGGTTGAGTGCAACGAAGGTGGACTGAAAGCTATAAAATAACTTACAAATTTCGTATGAGATTTATTTTGGTAGTCCTAAAAAGACTCAATAATTGTTATAGAGCTAGGGAAAGGCTGAATATATTTATATATTCAGACTGTGTTCCGTTTGTTTTAAGTTTGTATGATTGTCTATAATGTAGGATGGTTTCACCAATTCTGTAATGATTTTAGGTTTTTACTTTGAATGCCTCTTGTAAAATGGCTTTGCTTGATAATTCAACCATAGACCATACTGTGTATATATTTTCGACGCTGCCAGTTTGATTTTCCTTAAAATTGTAACTGTATGAGAGTGTTTCCGTATATATAAGTTTACATGTCTACAGTCTCCTACAAACATAATATTTTCAAGCAATGAAAACCTCTAACTTTTGTACTTAATATAAGACGATGTTACTGTCTACTACTTTCTCGAGAACTACGTTAAGGGCTCTTTATTTTAAATTTAAAGAGGCTTCGCAACCCCCTTAGAAAGGCTTCGCAACCCCCAGTTGGTCGAGACCCCCACGTTGAAAAACACTCATCGAAAAGTTTAAAATTATAAAATGGCAAAATTGCCCCAGAAACAGAAGAGAACAGACAGACAAGAATGTCAGCTAATAAAAACGTGTAAAATAGCCACATGAAGGTAAGATTTAGAGTTGATGAAGAGTTGTAACACCAAGGTTATGTACACTGATTGCTTAGTTGTTTCCATTGCTTGCGATCTTCTGCCGCTCTTAAGTTGGTTTGCAGGGGTTGTCCCGTTATGTTCTTGATTTGGTCCAACCACCTCGACGGAGACCTGCCTCGCGGTTTTTTCCCTCAATTTTGCCCCGTACGATCAACTTCTCCAAGTTGTCTTGTGCTCTTCTGGTTACGTGTCCAAAGTATTTTAGGATGCGTCTTCGACATATTGTGGACCATCGGTCTTGAATTCCCATTTCATTTATTATCGATGCTTTAGTTCTCAGTGCCGTCCAAGGTATCCGTAGCATTCTCCTCCAGCACCAAATCTCAAATGCATCTATGCGTTTTCTGTCGAAGGACTTTATTGCCTATGACTCAGAGCCGTTAGCGAATATAGAGAACACTCATGTTTTAAACAGGGACGACATTTGTATTTTTTATTTATGAATATTTTATTACAAAATTTGTATATAGATTGCTAAATAAAACAAAACAGATTGAGAACTTTTATTATGCAATTTAAAACATTCTAAATGTATTAAGCTAATTTAAATTTATTTTTAAGATTTTGATCAAAATAATTTAAAATATTTGCTTTATGAAGGTATCTTTAATATATCCACAAAAATCTTTATTCCAATTCGGCACGTTTATTACCTGATTTGAATAAAATATATTACCTCATTTGATGTAGCCCCAGGTTGGGAAACCTTTTTACGATTGAAAACCGCAGTTCATTTCAGAGCTCCCACATATTTCCTTTAATTAAAATAAAAAATATATGTATATAAAAAATATAAAGAATACGATATTAAAAAAATCCTTTTAATTAAAATTCAACCTGCATTTCAAATATTTTCGAATATAACTTTATACATATTTTAATAGCTATGGATACTTATTGTTACCACATTCAAAATATTTAAAATAATTAATTACAAACATTATTACAATTAAACCAGTCAAACCCTCGCGTTGGTAATATGAGAGCAGGCGGCCATTCTTTAAAAATCCAGCTAAAAATCATCTAATGAGAATAGCCCTTATTTTTTTTCAAATGTTATACTTTGTTTACATTTAATAGAAAAAACTCACAAAATTTGTTGTCTAAATATGTATATGAATATGTATACCCATATAATAATGAGTAACGAGACAAATTCTCGTTACTGAAACAAACATTGATCAACAACAAACAGTGTCCGTTTCGTGCGGAAAATGTGCTGACCAATTTTTTAAGACAACAGTCATGACACAATATGATACGAATTAATTACATTTTGAAACCCAAATTGATGAACTGAGACTGGAAATTCTGGTTCTAACACACATCTGGAGCAACAATACCTCTTTCTAGTGTTGAATGCTTCCAAGCAACTAAATCTCCCGTTTTGTTGATGTGTTTCCTCCAAATATAACTAAATTTAACTTAAAATGTAACGCTTAATCGGCACGAACGTATACATCTCTTGAGATTTATTTTATAAAATTGCTAAAAGTGACATCGTAGATGCCTGGCTGGTTCTGGACAACGCCAAAATCCATAAAACTCAGGAAATTCGTGATAAAATAAATGAAACAAGCCATAGACTATTTTTTATTCCACCATATTCACCCATATTAAATCCTATAGAAAAAGCTTCTTCAAAAATAAAATTAGCTCCAAGAAATATGCTGGCGAGACAAGAAAATAGTCTAAATTTGGCTAACATTATTGAAGAATCAGTGGCCACTGTTACTTCTGCTGTTTGTAATAAATATTATGAAGATATGTCAATGAAATTACCGTTGGCGGTTACTGCACAACCAACCAAATTTTTCATTTCGGATAGGTCAACGAACAACTTATTGGCTCCCATGTGTTGCCAAATCGATTGATTGAAAATGATTATCTTTCCTTTTTGCAAAATCATTTGATAATTATTGGAAGAAGTTGCCTTGAGTGTACATCGACAAATGTGGCCTCTGCAAGATGGTGCACCTCCGTGTTCAATAACACGGCGATAACTTTGAACCACTATTGTAAAGTGGATTCCATGAAAAAAATTTAAATATTGTTTTATTTAATATGCTTAATCGCCACTTTAAAAATTTAAAACAGTGTCCAAAAACGCTTCCTAACTGAGGTACAGCCCTTAAAAGGGACTGGCCCCACACAATAATTTTGCTAATATCTCAGACGCAACTAATGATAATTTATTCCAATTTTGTGTGTGCTCGTTACTGTTTCAGAACAACCGTTTGTGCTTATTTTCGTCATGATAGCCAAACAGTGGCGGTACATATGGGGAACTACCTTTGCATTTTTGCAAATATTTTTTCATATGCACATTTAGCAAATGTTTGACTGCATTCAATTTTGTGACGCCACCCCCTTTTAAGGGCTCTGAGAAGAAATTTTCACCGCCGAGCAGTTTCACAGTCCACGTTTCGCCGTTCGGCAATTTCACCACATCCAATTCAAAAAAAATATATACAAAAATATAGGAAAATAAATTGAAACATGTGAGACTGCTTCACACTACTCTTTTTCGGGACAATTTTTATTTTAATAAACGGCGCGGTATTTTTTGCAGACATTTTTTGTGCGAGAAAGGTAGCGTCTATTGTTTTTCCTTAACAATTTTTAATATCGCTAGAAAAACATAAAAAATAACAATTTATGGAATTTGAACAGTAATAACTTCTTTACTAGATTAAATTTCATCAAATTCTTCTGACAAAGCAAACACTTTCACACAATTCTTCTTCAAAAACGTGATCTTGAACAGTGCAGAATGGCGCTTATAATTATTTTCAATGGAATAGTGCGACGCTTATTAGTGGACGGCTTTTATTAGAATAAATACGGTATATGTGATTTGCTTTTGAAATGTAATAGAATTAATAAAAGATTGTAATTGGACAACGCGTGTATTTCTTAAAATAGAAAAATAAAAGATTTAATGAATCAGCTCAAATCACACACAAATCTGATATGTATACCTAAAATACTCCGTTTGTCGGGGTTTCAAGGGAATTTTTTATTATATTATTTATGAATTTTGCTCCTACCAAAGAACAAAACGATAAATTCAAGTGTGTTTCAGAATTGAAAGATGTTATGCAACAAAAACGACCAGAGACGGAACGTTCAGAGCCGAACATCTGAATCGTAACAATGGTATCGTATTACAACGTGTCAATGTTGAAACACTAACAACATAACTTACCTAATTATTGGAGTTGAACCATTTATTTTATCAATCACATTCATGAGAAATTTGCGAAGGGTTTATAAATCACTTGATATTTAATCATAGAACGAGAGCGCCAATAGATTATATAATATAATATAATCTATGCAAATCTAAAATTCATATTGTAGCTGATAAAATCAACAAGCGCCGGGCCGCGTTAGTTTAATGAAAATATTTTCATTATAAAATACCTTGGTAAATTCGCCTGGTATCAACAGACAACCAAATAACCGTACCAAATCATAAACTTTAAACAAATCCCCACTTAATTCGCACATTATATATCTTAAAGTAACAAACAAGAAATACGTATTGAATTCAGAGCTATAAACAACTTCATAAGTCGACTTACAAAACTCTATGTTTATCAAAAAAGCTCCTTATGCATTAGGCGCCATATTCTAAATAAAAGCAGCATGACTTCTTGAGGTATATTCGAAATTGCTGAACAAACTGCAATACAGTTCATTATCAAAAGGCTTCCTAACAATAAACTTCATAACATCCCCAAGGAAGTCCTACTTATTTTTACTTGTCTAGACCAGAAAGAACTAAACCAGACAAAACTAAGCAAGACCAGACAAGACTAGACCAGACCCGACCAGACAACACAAGACAAGAACAGACAAGACCAGACAATACGAAACAAAACATGGCCAGATCAGACAAGACCAGATCAAGACCATACAAGACCTGACAAGACCAGACAAGACCGTACAAGATGAGACAAGCCCAGATAAGATCAAACAAGACCAGAGAAGACCAGACACAAGACCAAACAAGACCAGATAAGATCAGACAAGACCAGACAAGACCAGAGAAGACCAGACAAGACCAGACAAGACCAGACAAGACCAGACAAGACCAGACAAGACCAGACAAGACCAGACAAGACCAGACAAGACCAGACAAGACCAGACAAGACCAGACATGACCAGACAAGACCAGACAAGACCAGACAAGACCAGACAAGACCCGACAAGACCAGACAAGACCAGACAAGACCAGACAAGACCAGGCAAGACCAGACAAGACCAGACAAAACCAGCTAAGACCAAACAAGATCAGAAAAGATAAGACAAGACCAAACAACACCAGACAAGACCAGACAAGGCCGGACAATACCGGACAAGATCTGAAAAGATCGGACAAGACCGTACAAGATCAAACAAGACCACACTAGACCAGACTAGACCAAGGTCAGACACGATCAGACACGACCAGACAAAACCAAGTAAGACCAGACAAAACCGGACAAGACCAGACAAGAGCACACAAGACCAGACAAGAGCACACATAACCAAACAGGACCAGACAAGACCAGACAGAACCAGACCGGACGATACAGGACCAGACAGGACCAGACAGGACCAGACAGGACCAGACAGGACCAGACAAGACCAGACAGGACCAGACAAGATCAGACAAGACCAAAACCAGGCAAGACCATACAGGGGTCGCATGAAGCATTGCGGAGTGGGCTACCGAGCACAGCAGTTTTCTCTTACTATTCCTGGATCCTAGTACATTAGGCATTAGCCTCTCCAGTGCAGAAAAAGTTCTGTGAGCTTTCTCGTCAGCTTTTTTTTTCATGGACCATCTCAAAAAAGCTGCCGACGAAGCTCACAAAACTTTTTCCGTACTGGAGAGGCCCATGCCTAATGTTGGAGGACCCAGGACTAGTAATAGAAACCTGCTGTGCTCGGTGGCCCACTCTGCATTGCTTTATGCAACCCCTGTTTGGGCCAGGGCTATGAGCGCGAAAGCCACTAAACACAAGCGGACAGCGGTCCAGAGAATGCTAGCAATTGGAACTAGTAGCGCTTACAGAACTTTATCAAGGCTCCTTGGTAATAGCTGGCATTCCTCTAATTGAGTTACTAGTGCGCGAGAGGTTTAGCATCTAGTCAGCTAAACAAATCAAACCAATTGCTTAGAAAAAATTAGCCAGGAGGATGGCACGGAGTGAACTACTACGGGCATGGCAGAAGGAGTGGATAGCAAGCGACAAGAGATAATGTTCTAGGCTGTTAATAAAGGATGTCGAAAAATGGCTACCATCTAACACAAGCATTCAGTGGACACGGATGCTTTCGAGATTACATCCACAGGGTAGGCAGAGCTGTTGATAGCTGCTGCGAAAGCTGCGGGGAAGAGGACAGCGGGATGTACACCATCTACATATGTAGTAGATAGAACACAGAGAGGAAAACCTTAACAAAGGACCTAGAACCCTTCATGTTTGACCACCATCCCCTTCATGTTTGAATCGGAAAACAACTGCAACAAAAAACATAGTTAAAAAAACAATATTTGAAATAATCAGTTATGAGGAGCAGGATGAGAAAAAAAGGTAGAATACTGAAAGACTACTGCTAAAACAGAACCCCTAATCAGCATGTCTGTATGGGGGAAGTAAGGTACATCATAGCCAACATTGTAAAACAACCAGCATCTTGAAGTTATGCGTAAAGCAGTGCCAAGATGTGTGGGTTTTAGTTGAAAAACTTGCCATGTTAACACAGTGGTGCTTGCTACGTTCCCCCTAAAAGAAAAAAAAGACATGGCCAGACAATATTAGATAAGACCAGGCAAGACCAGACAAGACGAGACAAGATCAGGTAAGAGCAGATAAGACAACACCAGACAAGACCAGTTAAGACCAGACAAGACAAGACGAAACCATACAAAACCAGACTTGATCAGACAAGACCAGAGCCGAGACGACTAAACAAGACAAGACAAGACCATACAAGACCAGAAAAAGCCAGACAAGAACAGACAAGACCAGACAAGACCAGACTAGATCAGACAAGACCAGACAAGACCGGACAATACCAGACAAAACCAGACAAGACCAGACAAGACCAGACAAGACCAGACAAGACCAGACAAGACCAGACAAGACCAGACAAGACCAGACAAGACCAGACAAGACCAGACAAGACCAGACAAGACCAGACAAGACCAGACAAGACCAGACAAGACCAGACAAGACCAGACAAGACCAGACAAGAACAGACAAGACCAGACAAGACCAGACATGACCAGACAAGACCAGACAAGACCAGACAAGACCAGACAAGACCAGACAAGACGAGACAAGGCCAGATAAGACCAAACAAGATCAGACAAGACCAGACAAGACCAGACAAGACCAGACAAGACCAGACAAGACCAGACAAGACCAGACAAGACCAGACAAGACCAGACAAGACCAGACAAGACCAGACAAGACTAGACAAGACCAGACAAGGCCAAACAAATCCAAAGAAGACCAGATAAGACCATACAAGACCGGACAAGACCAGATAAGACCAGACAAGACCAGAGAAGACCAGACAAGATCAGAAAAAAACAGATAAGACCAGACAAGACCAGACAGGACCATACAAGACCGGACAAGACTGGACAAGACATGACGAGACTGGACAAGACCAAACAAGACCGGGCAAGTCCAGTCAAAACAAGACCAGATAAGACCAGACAAGACCAGACAAGACCAGACAAGACCAGACAAGACCAGACAAGACCAGACAAGACCAGACAAGACCAGACAAGACCAGACAAGACCAGACAAGACCAGACAAGACCAGACAAGACCAGACAAGACCAGACAAGACCAGACAAGACCAGACAAGACCAGACAAAACCAGACAAGACCAGACAAGACTAGACAAGACCATACAAGACCAGACAAGACCGGACAAAACCAGACAAGACCAGACAAGACTAGACAAGACCAGAGAAGATCAGAAAAGACCTGACAAGACCAGTCAAGACGAGACAAGACCTGACGAGACCAAATAATACCAGACAAGTCCATACAAGATCAGACAAAATCAGACAGCACTAGGCAAGGCCAGAGAAACCCAGACAACACGAGACAATGCCATACAACACCAGACAATATTAGACAATGTCAAGATCAAACGAAATCGGACAGGGGCATGCAGGACCAAGAAGAACAGACAAGGCCAGACAAAAGCAAACAATACCAGGCAAGACCAAGCGAGACCTGACAGGATCAGAAAGCACCAGGCAGGAGCAAGAAGACCAGACAAGGCCAGACAAGTTCAGACAATACCAGACAAGGCCAGACAGACCAGACAACTTAAGACAATAGCAGACAGGACCAGACAAGACGAGACTAGACTGTACCATACTGGAAATTTCTGAATATGACTGGTCAAAACTCGGCAAGACTTGTAATACTGCACAAGACTAAACTAGACTAGACTAGCCGTACTAACTAGATCGTTGAACAAGAGTGGACAGAATTGAAAAAGATTGTACGACACTAGAAAAACTAAACTCGACTTAATAGGATTATGCAGTACAAGACAATACTAATCATGATGTACACTAGACTACTAGATAAATAGACTAGATAAGAGTAGACAAAGCTAAGCAAAACTATAAAGGACTGGACATTAATAGGCAAGACTGAAATTAATGTTTTGGAAATTTCGTCCTTAAAGGGGTGAGAAAGGGTGCTAAAGCTTTTTTATTTATCTATATTTATTTATACTACTAAAGTTTCTATATAGAAGTAGAAGAAATTCCGATTAAAGGGGCTGAAAATTGAGGGTCGAATATTTTTATAACGTATATCTCTGAAATCGAAGATTTTAAAATAGTTTAATAGTTTATAGCACTTTAAAAATAGTCGAAAATGTACAATTATCCGGAAATTCTATCGAGGCTGCTACATACAATTCTGAAGAAAGAAATTTCTTGTGGTAATTAAATTAATAAAAAAATTAAGAATTGTGTATTGACAGTTTTTTGGAAACCAGTTATCGATAGTAAAAAATGGTGAAAAAGGGGTGAATTCTATTAACAAATAATAATAATATAAAATCATCCCTCTAGTATGAAACAAAAAACAGTAAGTTAACGTTACCACGCTTTTAAAGGCAGTCCGTTAGAATCTGTTTGTTTTGTAGAAACCTATTTCCAACTTAAGTCGTCTATTAAGTTTTCTTTTAAGGCTTACAATTATTTTGAAAAAATGACGCTTTTTATATTAAAGCCATCTCAATAATACTTAATTTTATATATGGCAGTTGACATTTAATAACTAATATATGATCATTACAATTTAAAATGCAAATTGAAAATGTAAATGGTGTATAGCAAACATAGTAGCATCAATTGTGGGCGATGGAGCGTGGCTATTGCGGGTTCTACCTTACATTATATATGGCATGTAATATTTAGGTAAGGAGGTACGAATACTACATCACTTTCTTGAAAACTAGATTGAAGTGTACATATAGGCTAACGATAGTAATGATGAATATTTGTTTAAAGAACAATTTCTCGAAATGTCAATATCGTAGCGAGCTTTATCTTGCTTCTTTTGACTTGCATATTTCTAATCATACAATCTAGAAATTATTTTTCCTACCTTATCTTACATCTTTAGACTTGCATATTTAAACATATCTAAACAATTATTAAAGAACTTGACAACATTTACTAGCTACGTTACAAACATATAGAACATTTTATTCAACCATTTATTTTCCTTATCTTGCTTCTTTAGAATTGCATATTTCTAATTATTCATTATAAAAACGGAATTAAAAAAAACTTTTTTAATCAACATTTAGTAGGTGCGTTACAAACATATTCAACATTTTCTTCAACCATTTATTATTCTTATCTTGCTTCTTTTATTCTTTAGACTTGCATATTTCTAATGGTCTATTCTAAAACTAACGCGAACGAATCCGCGGGAACAGCTAGTATTACATAATAGAGAAAATATAAAAACAAAATGTCTACATTAAATTTTAACAAACATAATTTCTTTTTTGTTTCAGGATTTGGTGTCTGTGATAGGAGCCGCTATTGGAGCGATGCATATACCTGAAAAATGGTTCCCGGGCACCGTGGACATGTACCTGAACTCACATAACATCATGCATGTGTTAGTTGTAGCAGCAGTTTACTCTATGCACGTGGCGACAATGCGAGACATGCATTGGATGACCCGCGTCAATTGCAACGCGGCTCTCTGACAACCTCCCAATTAAACAAAAACAATATATTTTACATCCCATACATATGACCACACATACAGTTTTAAGTAGATATTGTTATTCGCATGAAAGTGATCGCAATTAGTGAAAATTTTAAAAAACATAAAAAAAAAATAATATAATATTAAATAACGCGTAGGAATTATGTTTTATTTTTAATTTATAAATGAGATGTTCAATTCAATGGGTACAGAAACTCTGAATGGGTTACTTTAGTTACTGAGAGGAATAATTGAATAAGCTGTTTAAGTGCTTATGAATGCCTTGGTAACGGGTTTAAATTAGAATTGATTGCGTCTTATCAAATATCTTAACGTTTTGAAACTATTCGTATAAATCACTTCACTAGAAATTTTGTTGTGTAATTTCTACAACAAAAAAAAATTTTTTTTTTAGGATTAACTACATATTGAGTAACATATTTATGTAGTTAAACCACTTTACTAGAAATTTTGATGTGTAATTTCAAGAATAAAACATAAAAAACATTTTCAGGATTATTGCGTAATTAGAACGAATAAAATAACCAAATGGTTTATGGATTGAAAATTAAATGTTATTGAGAGAAGCTTTTATATCTTAAAATATTTATAGAATTTAAACACCAATTTAACAGTCGGCATAAAAGTTAAATTAAACAAAATACAGAAATATATTTTCCTCATGGATTTGTTCACTTTTAGTTTCACTTTAAAAAGTTCAATAACTGCGTATGTAATATTAATTGACATAAAACTAGAAACAAATGTATTGTTCGAGTAAAAAATTTGCATAAAAATGAACAAGCTTTTCTAAACAAAAAACAATAGTTATTATCAAGGCGGGTTAGAGGTTGTCTCCAATATCTTTGTAAAAAAACCCAGTATCCGGACATTTGTTCCCGGTTATTTGTTCCCCAACTATTTGCTCCCCGGAACATTCGTTCCCGAGTAATTTGTTCCCCACTCATTTGTTCCCCAACAAAAAAATACTACAAATAGATTAATTGCATTAACACCGATACCAGTACTCTTCTATAACTTTATTAGTCTTCTTAGATTATATTATTATAATAAATATTCAATTTAAAAATAAACAGGTTAACCAAAACTACAAAATTTACATGTTTGAGTGTAAACAATGAATGCATTTATTAGCAAAAAAAAGAAAATATATAATATATACGGGGAAGAATTACTGGTGAACAAATGACTAAGAATAAGTTACATGGGAATAAATTTACAGAGGAACGAATGACCGGGAGCAAATGTCCAAGAAGCCTTTAACCCTCGGTTTGGGGATTAAAAAATCTCCGTCCGAGGCGGTTCTAGTTGTTGTAAGAGTAATATACATAAAAAAGTATAATATAAAACATCCATAAACTTAAATTAGTATGAAATTCAATTTAAAGACTGATAAAGTCATAACTAGGGTTTCTGGTTCGGATATATCCGAACCGCAAAAATGCGGTTTTCTGTGCAAAAACCGAAACCGCATAACCGTCATAAAAACCGCGGTTTTCGGTTTTATCTAAGGATAAATAAAGATAATAAAATACATTGAATGCTCTATCAAACATTGGCAACTTTTGCTCCTTTTGTACTTTGGTTCCCAACCAAATCTTGCCAAAATGTTCATCAGGTGTATGACCTTAAATTCAAAAGGAATACGAAGAAAGAAATGATGAAGTATCAGGAATTAAAAGCAAATTCGACGTTTTGTTAGAGCAAAACGTGGTCGGAAAGCGAGACTGAAAACCGCGTTGCGAAACAAGTTTGACGTATTACGCTAGATGAGTGGACTAGTTTGAGACGCCGAAGATACTTGTTCTGCAAATAATATCGTAATAAGTGTAGAAAAATATTTAGGTTCACTTAGTATCAGTTTCAGAAATGATATTGTAGATGACTTGGATTAGAAAGTTGAAGTTTGCAGTGACGTCGCGACGCCGTTATCAAAAATTTCTCAATACGGTTTTTAGTCGCGCTTTATCACAAGCTTTCCCTTCACCAAAACTTCAATTTTTTTTCGCTACCTGCAAAATTGCGAAAACTACAGCGGAAAAATCACCGCGCGTTCCCTAAATTCGATCTAGATTAGCAACTTGAACTTTGCGGCGACGTCGCGATGCCGCTGTCAAAGATTTTGCAACGAGCTTTTCACTACCGCTTTCTGACAAGCTTTCCCTTCCACAAAACGTCAAATCCTATTATACCTTGTGCCGTAAATATGTTAGAATCATCGCTGCTTAATGTTGTTACTACTACGCTTACTGGAGATAAAGTTTCATAACAATTGAAAATTAACATTTTCAATTAAATGCACTGAATTTAAATCTGTTAGATCCTCTGTTAAAATAGACTTTATCCAGACAGCAATAAGGTTGAAGTCGAAGGTGAATGTTCGGCAAATTCTGAAGAATTAGAAGAAGTGACCAATCCAAATTATTCCTTTAGACGAAGTACAAAAAGCTATTCAAGAAGAATTAAACAAAAATACTTTTATGCAAACAAATCGCTATCTTAATTCTATGAAAAAGTTTGATAAATATAAAAGAACTTCTGAGAGAACAAAAAGATTAAATATTTTAAAATGAGATGTCATAGTAATCTCCTACTTTCAATTCTATTAAATATTTTCTTTCAAGCACTCTCTGCAATTAAAGCTACATCCCCACCTACTCCGAAAGATCATTTTCCCTAAGCGGCAACTTTTGTACAATACTAAGATCTCGTTTAAATATCAGACACTACTACCAAAAGTTCTTAAAAACTGAACCCGAAACCGAAACCGCGGTTTTTAATTTTCAAAAACCGAAAACCGCGGTTTTGAAAAAGTGCGGATATTCAGAAACCCTAGTCATAATCTACACATTAGCAAATATATTCAGGAGGACCCGGAATATTTTGTGTTACTTCTTGGCACACGTGGCTCGAGATGCGTTGTGTGAGCCGTTCGGTGCGTCAAAGCGAGTAACAAGAACGGTCAAAACCTAAAATTGTCAGGGCGTGAAGGGCAGCAGTTTATTAAGTACTAAAAGAAACAGGAGTAAAATATGTTACAAGATACAACCGGGGCATCAATCTCAGGATACATGAGGAAACACTGTAGTGTTAATCGAAAAAGTGTTAATTGGACAAAGTCAAAGTGTTAATCGGACTCCTCTACACAAACGGGCATGCCACGACCAGACGCGTCCAGTTACCAACTGGGGAACTTCCTGTCTGGCAGGGCCCTCCTAAATATATTTACTAGCATGTAGGTTATGGCTTTATCAGTCTTTCCATCAACCATTTGTTAAATTAAGTAATATACGTATTGCTACTATTACAATTATTTCAAAAGCATTTGATAGAACATAAAGTTTTGAAACACAATTACTTATTATGTTCGATACTATGAAAGAGAGAGAGAGAGAGGGAAAGAAATATACTTATTGCATACATGGTACACAAAGGGAACATATTATAATGTCATATCATAATTAATTTAAATAATTTAAAATGCGAAATTTATATTTTTAAGTTAGAATTTTTGAGCCATAACATTACAGCGAGACAATTACAGCGCCAAGATATAAAATTACTTTCAAATTACAGCGCCAAGGCATAAAATTACGATCCTTTTCTAAAAAAGGATCTTTCACAACAAATTTATTTAACAATCCTTTTGAAATTTGTGTTCGAAATTCTGGATTTTCTTAATCACTGATTTTGATGAGTCTTGGATATGTTGTAGAAGGACCTATCCCGAGTACCTAGTTACTCGGGTAACCTAACCTAAACTAACCTAACATAACCTGAAGCAACCTAACATAACCTAATATAACTTATTGTCACTTAACCTGGTTCCGAACTGACAAAGGACCATCAGACCTGTTAATATAATCACTGATTTTGATGGGACTTGTATACATTGTAGAGGGACCTGTCCCGGGTACCTAGGTAGTGGCTTTTCATTCAACGGCCCATAGTTTCCAAGAAAATTGATGTCCAAGTTTCATTCGTAACTTCTATTCCCTAACGCTAGACATTTTATCCAAGTGTTTGTAGCGCAACGGACGAGGTTGGAGACTTTGTTTTGGATACCAGCTAGCCTTACGGATTCAAATCTTAATGGTATTATAGTCACACTTTTTCTTTCAATTTAATCATAAATAGTCAAATTATCGTCATTACAAATCTGCAAATAGGGTATTCAAAACTTTTCCGACTTGCCAAAGAATAATAGATATCGCTTTAAATGAAAACTCCATGAAATAGTAAATTTTGTAACTAATTGTCAATTGACACGAAAGCGCAATTGGGCGCACGAATTAAGTGAGTGCGCACATTCGCTCGAGAGGGCAACTGACAATACCGTCCGTGTCACGAACAATATTTTTTAATACTATGGCGATGTATCTTACACGTTTAGGATCCAGGGGCCACCCAAAAAAATTGAATCAAAAAAGAATTTGCTTTTTTAATTGCCTCCGGTATTGTGGATTCGTCATAAGAACTCTCCTCAGTCTACGGTATTATCTCCTCATTTTAAAACGTTTTCTTTGATTTTTATTATTATTTTGTAATGAAAAAAATTTCACTTTCACCTCACTTTTTTAATATCGAGATATCTTGATTGTATTTATTTTATTATTTTGTTTTTTTTTTAATGTAACCAAACGATATTGATTATTTACGTGCGTTAACCAGGTTATGTGGAAATACAACGAGAGGTGGCATTTCTGGTATTAAAAAACGTGCGTTTAGAAGTACTTTTCGCGCAGGAGTAATATATATTTGTTTTATTAAACCTGTATTAGGTTAGTTCGAATTTGCATCGAAATTGATAGCAGTAAGGCGAAGCTGAAATTATTAGTTTATAAACTAAATTACTGCAGCGAAAATAACAAAGTTTAAATAGTTTTGTATAACCTATACTATTTTTGTTACCCTGTACGATAATATTGAAAAAGAAATTATCAGATATCTTGCAATTGCCAATGACTGTGGAGCACTGATTCGCATGAGAAAGATATACCTCGATAGGTTATGAACCCGTATCGGCAGCGTGTTGTTCAAACCATATTCGTCAACCTTACCCACGGCGCTACTATCAGTTGTTACAACTGTTAGAACGACAGAGAATAGACGGCACGCATGAATTTTCTTGGAAACTAAGGAAACTAATGCCATTGAAGCCAATAGACCTTTTCATAATTGAAATTTTTTTGTACGCATGCGTCATTTTCCGCCATATTTTCGGGCACTTTTTTGACGTATAACCAGTGAAAATAACAAAATGTGCCCGAAACTTTCATATTCCCGCCCTTTAAACATTACAGACGCGCATGCGCTCAACTAACCATAAAAAGTTTTATCTATCTATTACTCAGGTCTAGTCCCTCTACTACATATCCAAAACTCATAATTATTCGTGATTAACAGGTCAAGATAGTCCCCTTGTGAAATAAATAGCCATTTTTAATTGAGTTATTGTGCCTCCTAACGTTGAAATGACCGCACCGTAATGCCTCTGCCCGAGCATTTATTTTCCCTGTTTAGAAATTGAAAAATCTGGGTTTAAGTTTCAAAATAAAAAGATTTTACGGATGAAATAAAGTTTGTGTCCCAACAAATTTCGGCGAAAAAGTACGATTGTTTTGATAAACACATTTCCAGCCCAATCTACACTAGGCTAATTTTGAAAGCTAGCATAGCAAGCTAGTTCTAGTAAGCTAGCAAATCTACCTTTGTTTAAATAGAACTAGCTTCATTTTTAAGCTAGTAAGCAAGAGTTTTAAGCCAGACTAATTTATCAGGAAGGTGTCCTATTTTTTGGGCTAGTTTTTTGTATTAGCTTCTTGTGGAAGGTAAAGCTAGTACATGATCAGCTAGCAAACAGTCCCCATGCGAATTTCATTTTCTAACACTATAGTTAGATTTTAAGCTTCTCTACATAAATGCTGAAACTAACAATACGTAACGAGGTTATTTTAAAATTTGTAGTACTGTATAGTGGCGAGGGATGTCTGAGGAACGCCAGCTAGAAAATCTAACTTTGTGTAATTAGCTTCATTTTTAAGTTAGGAAGCTAACGTTTCAAGCTAGGCTAGTTAGGCTAATTTTTAAAGCTAGCATAGCAAGCCAGTTCTAGTAAGCTAGCAAGCTAGGGAATCTACCTGTGTTTAAATAAAACTAAAAAAAAAACATCATGTTTACTAGGAAATCGAATGACATCACTTTTTTAATAATTTTATCGTTGACTACAATCTTGGATCTCGTGGGTTCTCTGCTTATTGTCATGCTCTTTGTTTTCTTGGTGGAGATTTTCATATTTTACTTCGTCGCTACTTTGTTGAATTCGTGAAATAGTTTTTGCAGCAGACACATTTGATTGTGTTATTGCGTATTCGGTATCCACTCTTCGTTTTTAAGCTAGTAAGCAAACGTTTCAAGCCAGTCTAGTTTGATTTTTTTAACTTGTTTTTTATATTAGCTTCGTGTGGACGGTGAAGCTAGTAGATGGTTTCTAGCAAACAGTGACGATGCGAATTTCATTTTCTGAGACTATAGCTTTATTTTACGATTTTTCTTCTTATTCTTATTTCAGGCAGCATCGCCTGCATTATTCTGACGCTTCTCCTGTGACATAGAAGTCCAACTCTTGGGAGGTCAGCCCGTTGTTCTTCTGCCTGTTGGTTTGCCACCTCTGGCGATTTTCGCAATTCTGTGCTCATCCATTCTCGCGACATGTTCGTTCCACATTCTTCTTCTTTTCCGAGCCCAGCGTACACCATCTTCCACCCTACATAACTTTCTGATTTCGGTGTTTCGTTTTAGTTCTCGAAGTGTGTGTCCACTGATGGCTCTTAGCGTTCGCATCTCTGTTGTTCTGAGAGCGTGTTTGGTAATTGACGTGTCCGTTCGGGTTTCTGTCGCATACGTTAAAATGGGACGTATGCAAGCCTTGTATATCCAAGTTTAGCTGGGTATTGATAGCATGTTGTTCTTCCACATAGCGTGGCGCAAGCATCCTAATATCTTTGCAGCTTTGTTTGCTTTGTGTTTGATGCCTTGTTGCAGGTTTGCACAACTGGATAATCGAATTCCTAGGAAATCGAATGACTTGTTCAATAATTTCATCGTTGATTACTATCTTACATCTCGTGGGTTTTTTGCTTATTGTCTGCTCTTGTGTCATGTCATCTCATCTCATGTTATGCTCTTTGTTTTTATGTTTTTATGAGATTTGATGTTGTACTTCGTCGCTACTTTGTTGAATTCGTAAACAGGTTCTTGCAGCCCGTTCTCACTGTCCGCGAATAATGTGGCATCGTCTGCGTAACAGGCACATTTGATTGTGTTATTGCGTATTCGGTATCCAGCTGTAATAGACCTTTTTACAGTTAGTTAAGCGCATGCGCATCCGCCAAGTTTGAAAGGCGGGAATATGAAAGTTTCGGGCATATATTTAGTTATACGTCAAAAAATTCGGGCAATTTTTGATGTATAACATGGCGGAAATTGAGACATGCGGAAAAAAAAATTTCAACTATGAAAAGGTCTATTTCCTTGGTCTTACTGATGATCTGATCCATGATTGTATTAAAAAATATCGGGCTAAGGCTGTCGCTCTGCCTGATTCCCATGC
Organism: Phosphuga atrata; assembly: GCA_944588485.1. NCBI lineage: Eukaryota > Metazoa > Arthropoda > Insecta > Coleoptera > Silphidae > Phosphuga > Phosphuga atrata. The sequence continues at coordinate 35,116,004 of OX155899.1, forward strand.
TCGTTTAGATTGACTTTGTGAGTTGTAACTTGAGTTGTTGAGTTTCCGGTGTTTAGTAACTTTATTACTCTTATCAGTTTGTTTCGTACGCCTTTTTCTATTATACTGTTGATGACGTTGGCTAGCTTTACCCTGTCGAACGCTTGTGTCAGGTCTAAGAAGCAGACGAACAGGGGTGTATTAAATTCGAAGGCCTTTTCAATTAGTTGTCATATTATGAAGATCGCGTCTGTTGTGGATCGGTTTTTCCTAAAGCCTTGCTGTTCTTCCTGTAGGGGGATGGTTTCATGCAGGATCTCCGCTAGTATGCTGGTGAATATTTTCATGATGTTTAATATAGTGATGCTTCTCTAGTTTGACGGATCCTCTATACTTCCTTTTTTATATATAGGGATCGTGATGCTTGTTTTCCAGGCATTTAGGACAGCTTCTTATTTGATGTTTTTATTAAATAGTTTAACCTAATTCTTCTCGTATTACCCCCATAGTATTATCCCCATATTACCTCCATACTTGACGAGTTCATTGCTGATACCCTCTCCGTCCGTTGTTTTACGATTTTTCAGCCTTTTCACTGCTCGTGTTATTCGGTCTTCGTAAATTTCTAAGTGTGAGTCATTGGTTTCAGGTGACTCTGATTGTTTCACGCTTGTCTACATAAATGCTGAAACTAAAAATAAGTAACGAGTTTAATTTAATATATGTTCAACTGTATAGTGACGAGGAATGTCTAAGTATCGTCAGAATAGCTACTTATAAAAAAGTCTATACAAAATTAATATGATGATAATGTAATTGTGTCTCCGAAAACCGTTAATTTTTACCGACGAACTTGTTATAACTTTAGTATAGTCACTTTAGTCTTGTAACTGTATACTCTGGAATGATACTGATTAAAATATTCTAGCACCGTATAAACTACTATGTTTGTGCCAAGCCAGGATATTAAGCTAGGATTGGGTGCCGAAAATACCTAGCTTGCTCTCCTAGCTTGAAAACTAGCCTCGTATACCGGGCATTATAACCTGGCTCTAAACACTAGCTCACTAGCTTAAAAACGAAGCTAGATCTATTTATACAAAACTAGATTTACTAACCTGTTAGCTTACTAGAACTAGCTTAAAAACTAGCCTCGTGTAGACTATTACATTATGTACTATGACATTATATTACTACTACATTACTAACTTTCTCACTAGCTTGCTAGCTGAAAAAAGATACCAGTTCTATTTACACGAAGCTAAATTTACTAGCTTTCTAAATTACTAGAACTAGCTTACTATCCTAGCTTGTAAAACTAACCTCGTGTAGACCGGGCTTTAGAGATTAACTATTCAAATAAAACAATTTGATAGAGAAAATTTAGAGCATATTTGAAGCACAAATTCAAATATTACTTGATAGAAATATTATTAGTTTATGATACAAGTGTGTGAAGATGGGACTCATTGCGACTAAAGCACTGGCTTTCGACTCATACTTCAAACTTCGCAAACGTATGCTCAATAGTGGTGTGTGAAGACGGGCTTTTATGCATCAGATGCGAGGGTTAAAGCACAAGCCGACGGCGATCGCAATGAATGTAAATCTTAAAGTTAATCTCTAAAAGTTAATCTATACTCGAACCGGCGAGATAATGGAGTTGTACTGCGCCGAGGTATGAGGGGCAAGAGACGCGCAGGTTAGTTTGAGTTAAGAAATATGCGTCATTTTTTCAAACACGGACAACTAAACACCGCACACTCGAAATAATTTGGGGATATGCGCAGAACAACGCTATACTTGTCGAGACGAGATGCGTTTGTACGAGTACGAGTATAGATTGTACGAGTACGAGTAAAGTTAAAATTAAGTTAAAGAAAAGTTATGATTAAGTTAAATTATACCGCGCCGGTACGAGTATAGATTAGCTTATGATTAAGTTAAAATATATTAGAGCCAGAATCCTAACTAATTGGCCGAGACTTCTTGATTCAAAATAAGAAAAATTAATTCTATTTTAATATACGTCAGAAAATGTATTTATTATTACTCATGTTCGAAAAGTACTTCTTGACGTAGATTATTTAATACGAAAAATGTCACATCTCGTTGTATTTCACATAACCTGGGTAACGCACGCAAATATTCAATATCGATAGGTTACATCAAAACACATAAATAAAAATAAAATGAACACAATCAATACCGCGATATTAAAAAAGTGTCATGAAACATCAGATTTTTTTTTTCATTACAAAATAATAAAAATGAAATAAAAACGTTTTAAAATGAGTGTAAATTCTATGGTGATACTGAGGAGAGTTCTTATGTCGAATCCACACCACCGGAGACAATTGAAAAAGAAAATTTTTCATTTTTTATTCAATTTTTTTTTATGGCCCCTGGATCCCAAACTTGTAAGATACATCTCTTAGCATGAGTAATAAAAAATGTTTACGTCCCTCTCGAGCGAATGTGCGCACGAACGAAGTGAGACAGAATGAAGTGAATGACAATTTGAAAAATGGACAACTTTTCGCCTTAGTTACAAAATATACTATCCACTACGTTTATGTTTTCAATTTTGTGACGCGAGTTGTGTTATAGTAACAGAAAACAGAAATCGTTTAATAATGAACTTGTAATGGATTTATATTGGTCTTTTACCCACGATTTGAATACTTTTACACACGATAATAATGGCAACCTTCACATATAATAATTTACTTAAATAAATGTGTTCATTTTGTTGTGCGAGTATTTAAAATATGTAATGTTTGTATACAAATTTTTACTTTTACTTACAATTTGCTTTTAACAAATTATGTTTCATATTTCCGAAAAAACATTTAAATTTAAAAATTTTATAAACATAAACCGATTTTGTTTATTAAAAATATAAGGGAAATATTAATAAAAAACAACCAAATTGGAAGCAATAAAAAATTAAATTCGTCAAATTTTTTGAATTATTTATATGAATTTGCCATAAAAATAGTTATTGCGAGTAATACTTGTATGAGCATATACACAATAACGCAATAGTTTCTGAGGCATATAACTATATTTAAATATAATATACATTCAGATAAAAATGAAAATTAATAATAAAAGATGTTAATTATGTGAAAATCTCAATGAAATGTGAAGAGAAAACTGAATTAAAAGGGAAAATCCAAATTTCTGGGACAAAGAAATTTTAGTAATAATCTTATACTACAGAAATTTCTAACATTATAAAAATTAATTTAAGCTTTTAAACTCGTGAACAAATTTTGAAAAAATATTTCTTTTTGCTAAACCGCAATTTTAATGTTTGTATCCAACTGTTTAAGATATTTGATAAGCCCAATTATACTTTTTGTAAAATTGATTCAGAATATTCTGTATTTGTTGCATCACATTTGAATTAAAAAATAGGAAAGAAGAAAATTCAACAATAAATATTCTACTAAGTAGAAAAATATTTTGAAATGGTTATTGACAAAATTTCGTGCAAATAACCATTGGAATTAATTTTAGTAATCATTAGTATAATTGACTGAATATATAGTGCTTTATGCAGGTATTTGAAATTGATTGCAGTTTTTTCTAGAAATTAGAGTGTTTTAATACCGAGTCAAATTCAAAACAGGACTTGAATTTTAAAAAATTAGATTTTTCATACAAAAAAAAATATTAAGAAAAAATTAACGGTCAATTACTTTAGGATAAAAATTGTCTTCTTAAAACTGATATTTATTAGACAATAGGAAGAAATGTACGTTGTTTTTCTAATAGGAGACCCACTCTCTTCCAAAGCTTTCAAGCACAAAAAAATACTCTAGAAAATTTTCAATCATATTTTGATTTAAATTTATTTACTGTGATAATTTATGTTTTCTTAAAAATTCCAGTGTTCCCAAATAATAAAAATCTAGTTTGTAAGTAATATTACCTTTGTGATATTATACCCGACAGAATTAAAATCCTACAGGATTGTGAAGAAAAATTTTATTGTGTGTGTGTGTGTGTAATACTGAAAAAAAACTAGTCAATCATATTATTTTATTGTGAAAAACAAATAAAATAAAAAGCAATAAACTTTAAAAAATTTAAATAATCTTTAAATAGGTACCTGGTTCTACATATTTTTAATTTTATAAGTTATTTGAAGACAAACTCTCTATATGTAAGTGTTAAAAACTGTGATCTTATTCTTCAAGAATCTTTTAAATATACTTCTGCTTCTAAGTCCTTTTTCATTCATATACTAGGGGGCCTGTCCCAGTTGCCTTTTATAAAAACAAATATGACAAATAAATATAAAAATTAATAAAAAGGCCTGGGGCGTAATAAAATAATGTTGTAAAATAATTGATTTTTATTAAATCATTGTATTATTAGTAGTTAAATATATGTATTCGTAACACTGAACATATATTATTTATATAAATATAACAATAATATATCCCAAATATTTAAGGTTTTTATATAAATAATTTTAAATATAATGATTGTATAGACAGAGCTGCCAAACCAATTCATCGGGATCTACCGGTCGATCGTAAGGCCATTAAATAGATCTTTAGCTTCCATGTTCACTTTGTTTGTAAACGTTATATAGTTAAACCTGCGATGTATATATGATATCCTGTGTGTTATATAGTTAATCCTACAATCCTGCGATGGATGTACACCATGATATCAGCGATCACTTGCGGGGAAGTTGCGTGGAGAAGTAGAAACAAACGGGTCTATATGAAGAAGCAGCTTGTGAAGGTTCAAAGGCGTGTGTCTGCATCACGGAGACGATCACCCAAATCCTGAAATTTCTAAAGGAATCAGGACTAGAGGAGGCGCTCTAAATGGGTAAGTATGCCAACGTTTAGAGGAAGAGGGTGGGGTACAATAGATCCATGAAGGTCGCAGTACAAGTCACCACCAAATCTACAATCTAAATCTACATCACGGAGCCGATGGGCTCATGTTCGATAGCGGCAATTAACTGCTGCTGGATCTGACTCCGTTGCACCTTGTGGTGGAAGGGGCCGCCAGATCGGCGATCATAAGGTCCAGCAAGGAAGGAATAAGCAGAGGTAAAATAATCGGGAGCAGAGACCGGAATAGCTTCGTTGCCAAGATCCTCAAGAATGATATGCAAATACCATTTCGAGAAAAACTACTGTGTAGTAGTAAAGCCAATTGGAGCGAGGAATCCTCAGCATACCACATTGAGCAAGGTGCTATCGAGTGGTATACAGATGGCTCGGAGACAAAGGAAGGTACTGGTGCAGGAGTGTTTGGACCTCTTAACAAATACCTACCCAAATATCTTCCGAGCAGAGGTACCCATGCAATCGAAAGATGTGCCCCTAGTAGTAAATTTAACTTCGACAGCAACTATTGCAAAAAACGAATTGCTAATCTGTCTGTTAGCCAAGCAGCCATCAAGGTCATTAGCTCATACAACATCAGATCTAAACAGGTATGGGACTGTGCGGTTCAGATAATCAGACACAACAATCTATTAATCCCTTTATAGGTCGGGAAACTTTTTGCGGTATGAGCATGAATACCATCTACAAAAGTTTAGATGAAAGGAACAAATGCTGAAAACCTGCAAAAAAAGTTCCAGGTCTAAAACAATCCAAAGTAATATCTTTTGGTATTACTTATTTTTATTTTTCATCTTTTAACCAGAAAAGCACAAAAGCATTCCTGAAACTAAACAGGAACAAGCTTACCAGGTATACCGGTATGAAGTGAGTGTTTTTTTGTGAAAATGAAACAAGTATTGACCATTGTTTCTACACATTTTGACCATCTTTCTTACAATTTGTGGATTTGTGGTAGAATTTTGACAGGAGTCTTGACGGGACACTCCACTTAGAAAACACCTTAGAGTCATAGGCCTAGAGGCGGATGAAAGATGCATATTCTGCGGCTCGCCAGAAGAAACCCCCATACATCTGCTCAAAGACTGCGTAGCATTGCTCTGCAAGAGACAGATAAACCTTGGGGCCCACTGCTTGAACGCAAAGGAGTCGCAGTCCTTGAATCCCACCAAGATCCTGAGATTCCTAAAGGAATCAGGACTAGAGGAGGCGCTTTAAATGGGTGAGTAAACCAACGATTAGAGGAAGAGGGTGGGCTTATATATCTATGAAGGTCGCAGTACAAGTTGCCACTGAAATCTACATTTATATAGTTAATCCTTTATTGGCATAATTTTACATTGCACATAATTGCGATTACAAATTTAACAGTCAAACAAGCAAAACTAAAAACTGAACAGAAACAGAAAAAGGAAATGGAATACAGAAACCGAAAATAAATAAAATCTGTAAAAAAAAACTATTAATCCAAAAAGAACACAATTTGGTAAAACAAAAAAAAACGGCCAATCCACTTGCATCCATATTTTTTCGCAGCTCTTACGGCTGCCTTCTCCACTTCACTCCATACACATTTTCTACAACTTGTCACCCATCCCCCTCTCCATTTGCTCGGCACGTTCTATCTTCTATCGCTTCTGGGACAATGAGAACTATCTTCTATCAGCTGTCCACTAACTCTTTCTTCACTTCTGCAACCAAAATGAACAATAGTCGCTTCTGAGACCTCAGGATTGAGGAGATGTTTCGGACATCATCATCATTGATCCTACAGCCTTGAGAGAGTCTCAGTCTTGTCCGCCATGTTTCCCTATTCTGTGCTGCTCTGCGCCAGTTTGTTGCGCCTATTTTCTTGGCGTCTTTGTCTTTTTTTTCGGGAGGAGGGGAAATGCATTAGCGCATACACGGGGCCTACGTTCCCGTGTAGTATGTAGCTCTCTGGTTCAGTTGTTGTTACCCAGCATAACCACTAAAACCTCTCCACTAGTTCTTTTGCTCATCAGTTGATTTCTGTTTAAGGCCCTACCCTCCTTGTTCGTTCCTTGTTTGGTAGCCCGTTCCTCCGCCATAAGGTCTATCGGCGGGACTGCCGCTATGACTTGTAGTTGTGACTTATTAATGATTAGACTTAAACGTTGTACACTGTGCGGTAGGCGCAGCATATGCTTATGAGCACGGGGCGTTGTGTTCTTATCAATAGATATATTCATAATTTAAAACAAAGCTTACGACTTCGCTTAATAGCCTTCCAGTTTTAGTGGCAGATAGCTGTTGGTCAATATGGACGCCGAGGTATTTTATTATCGGTTTTGCCGTCATTAACCTGCCTAGGATTCTCTTGCGACCTATATGTGCGATGACCTCGGACTTCTCTGGAGCTATTTGCAATTCGTTCCTTTCCATCCAACGATGAATGGCTTTTACTGCAGTTTCGACCCTGGCTGCCACAGCTTCCTCATTGGTGTCCGTGGACACCACAAGAAGGTCATCGGCGGATGCTAGCAGTCTACAGTTCTTGAGGTCTTTTGTCTTTTCTAGGTCTAAAGCGACATCGTAGAGAATGTTCCACAGGAGCGGTCCGAGAACCAACCCCTGCGAGACACCAAAGGTCTCCCGCCTGGTTGTGTCGTCCATTATTAGGCTCCTGTTCGTGAAGTAGCTTTTAATTAGGTCTATTAAATATGTAGATATCCCTTTCCTTCTGCTTGCGTCTACGATTTGCCGCCAGGGCGAGGTGTTAAACGCATTCTTAACATCTAATGCAACGGCTAGACATACTTTTCTGTGCCTACGTTTACCCAAGTTGGCATAGTGGTCTATCTTGATAACCTCCTGGATGGCGTCTGTGGTCGACCTCCCCACTCGAAAACCATATTGTGCTGTTGATAGCCTTCCGTGCAGATCAAGTTCTTGGTTTATCCTGGTGACTACTATACGCTCGAAAAGTTTGCCTAGGCTGTCTTGTGGCGTCCTTGTCCATCCCGTCTTACCAGCGCAATCTGGGTCTTCCTCCGCGTCTTCTTCCATCAGTTTGGGCCGTTAGCACGCGCGTCAGGGGGTACGTTTCCGGCGCACTTCCTAAATGACCAGCCTACCTTAATCTTCCCACTTTTATGCGGTGTAACACGTTTCTTTCATTGTCTATATCGCGGTACATTTGGTAGATATCATGGTTGTATCTTCTTCGTCAGAATCCGTCCTCGCATGTAGGTCCAAATATCGTTCTTAGAATCCTACGTTCAAATGGTAATAGTAAATTTTCATCGCCTTTTGATATCGCCCATGTTTCTGACCCATATGTGAGGACTGGCAGGATAAGTGTTCCATGTATGAGTAATTTGGTTTTTCGGCTTATTGGCCTAATCTTTAGATACTTATGCAGACCGCAGTAACACTTATTCGCTATTAGTATCCTTCTCTTCACTTCTAAGAGGGAGCCTAAGTACACACATTTGTCTACATACTCGATCTTCCAAAGATCTGCCTGTAATTTGGATCTTCCCGTAGTTCTTGTTATATGTACCCTCGTGTATGTGTTTCTGTCTATCCTGCAACTCTACCTCCATTAGTCTCTCTTCCAAAATCCTTTCGACTAACATTCCCTCATTCATAATTCTGTCCACCTCTTTTTGTGATTCTATTCACCTTCGTTGGCATCCCCACTTTGTTTCATTCTTACTTTCTTTCTTTATCACTTTCAGCACATCGTTCCGTATTCTTTCATCATTTATACTATTCACCTTTCTTACAAACTCGACCATTCTCGTTGCTAGATTAGTAGAGACTTTGTTGGTATTTGTCTCCTGGAGAAAAATATACCCAGGGGTAGACCTTTTTAGTTGGAGAATCTCTAGATGTATAGCAGCTGTGCCCTCTCCATGTATGTCCACTCTTTCCCTCCCCAGATTTCTGCCCCATACATAAGAATATTTCGCACGCATGCCTTCCAAACCACCATTTGGGCCCTAAAATTATCTCTAACCTGTTCATCTGTCATCCTGCCATCCCAGAATCTGTTAGCAGCTAACCGTTTATATAACGATAAATCGAATATGCGCTCTGCTCGCTCATTCTGTTGGAACACAAAATCTAGGTATTTAAAGCTGGTAACCTGTTCTATCACAATTGTTCCCCATTCAAATTCCTCTCATTGATCCCTTTCTCTTCCGAAATAACATCCACCTCGTTTTCTCTACGTTCATCCTTAACAGGCGCTCTTAAAAAACTTTTCAAATCGTACTAACACCTCTTTCATTTCTGCCTTCGTACTATTTTGACCATTTTGACCTATACGTTTCATAACCTCGAACCTTTCAAATACAATTTCACCAACTTTCACTCTACACCATGTTCCCTCATACAAACGTTCAATACTATCCCTCAACTGGCGCAATATACCATTTATACTCATATACTCCAACACTTTTTCCCTTACTTCAGAGTCGTAGGCTGCTTTTAAATCAATAAACACTGTTAAGACAATATGGTTTAACATGTATAGATGTTCTGCTGTACCATGATTTTTTCGGAATCCGGCTTGAACTGGATATAACTTCATCTCCTTTACTTCTACTTTCTCCAGTATTTTAGTAGATTTTATATGCGGTATCTATAAGAGCCATCTCTCTATAGTTGCTTAAATTATGCTTAATTCCTTCAAAATTCCTTCCTTGCAAATTCCTCCAACTGTCCAGAATTTGTTTGTCGCCTTTTAGGAAACAGTTAAGTTTATCGAACAGTTTATCCTTCACAACTTTGTGTAACTAAATACCACGCTTCGTTTGGTGTCGTATCTGGCTCTGGAGCTTTATTTCTTTTAAGAGCCGCTAAAAACGTTACATAATAGTTTGTTTCTCCATAAATTCAATTTTACATTACTAAGAAATGTTGGTTTCATGTTCAGAATATACACAACAAGAACGAATTAAGTCATATACCGAGGTACCGCTGTATATAGTTTCTTATATCACATAGCACTCAAGATAAGTGAAGTATTAATTAAATTAAATTTGAAATTGAATTTTTAATACCATGAAAAACCGGAATGCGGCTCTTATTGATCTTACGCAAGCCTACCCCTGATTTATTACGTGAATACCTACCATATGACCCTAATACCTACTATACCCCTATGAATATAGGGGTAAAACTAAAAAAAAATCTATACCAAAAATTAGGATTTCCATTGCCCATCCCTGAAAGGATGAGCAATGGAAATTCTAATTTTTGGAAATATATTTGACAAGTTGGTTTCAATCTACTTTGAATTAGTTTCAAACTTATTATTTGGTAATATATTTGACAAGTTAGTTTCAAGAAGGCATACATGCTATTAATAAGTTGAAAAAATGTCTAGAGATGTGACTAGATATTGATATCCAAACCCCTTATCCACTCCAGCGCCGAGAGTTCAGCTCTCTTGAAGTCATCCCATGTATTGTGATATAACCTCAGCTCACACTCTGCAATGATATATTTAGTGGTTTTCTGAGGAGCACCGAAGTCACAACAGAGCACAACGACCATGGCCAGTGTGGATTCTATTTAACATGACCGATAATCTTCGGTCGAGTTCTATACCCGGCACGTTGCAGTTATAGGCCTCAAAACATTCAACATTCAAACTGCTTCCAGAGATCGGCAGTAGTTATGCTATATGTCCTTCCTGTTTATATTCTTATTCGCCATTTGCTCCGCTTCTAACAGAGGCAGTTTTCTAGATTTTAGTCTTTTCTGTTAAAGACTGAGTATGTTTTCCAATATGGGCAGTTATACATTCTCTGAATTTTGTGATATCTCTGAGCATCAAATCAGAAGGGAGGGGGAAATATTGTTAAAGAATAGGAGCCAGTAGATAAGTGTTGACTTGATTACTCCTGTAATCATTCTCATAGTGTGGTTTAACAGAGTGTCAACCAGATTGGTGTAGCAGTTGTTCATCCAAACAGGAGCACGATGCTCTGCTGCACTTGACTTGCTACACTTGCATGGAAAGAAGTGCGAAGGATATATGCTGAGGCACCCCATGTTGTGCCACATAGCTTTAGCACTATATTGTTACACGTTCTGAACATGGTCGCAGGGTTCTTTAAATGTTTCTTGTATGGGGGAGTGCGGTCAAGGGTGACACCCCAGTATTTAGGAAACTTGTTATGCCGAAGTCGCACACAATTGAATACTAAGGCACATACTTCAGTGTTATTTGTGTTAGAATGTTTTAAAGTAAGCACTCATACTTGCTAGGTCAGCTGTGAGAGTTATCTCTATTTGACTGAGTTCTGTTGACTGAGAACTACCTCTACAGGCCAATACCATATCATCCGCATAGCAGAATTTTTCTAGTTTGATTCAGGGAGGTCAGACATATATTAAATAGAAGAGGGGCCAAATCATTGCGATAGATCATTATTTAGTTTTTTCTTGTTACGTCTATCGCCACCTAAATAGATAAAGTATCTGTTGGTGAGCATGTTATTAAGCAGTGTTGCTGTTGAACAGTAGACCGTTGTACTCCATTACCTCTCTCCATATGGTATCGTAGGCAGCTGAGAGGTCAACTAAAACTACAGGCGTTTTAAGTTTCTTCTGGAAACCGGCTTCTATAAAGATTGTTAGCGCTAGTACTTGATTACAGCAATTTCTAAGGGGTCGAACCCCGCTTGCTCAACTGGGACACTTTCCATGGGGGTTTCACTGTTTAACATAAGTCTTTCCAGGAGCTTGTTGGTGCAGCTGAGGAGGAAAATTGGTCTATAGGTATGAGGGAGTTTGTCTCCCTCCCCTTCAGGGGCGATTTTCCAGGTATTAATATTGCTTATTTTTGTTTGCTTTAGTTAATTGGTGGTATGTAATAAAATTGGGTGGCACTATTATGCAGGGTGTTTACAGTCTTGTATTTTTATTTTTAAGGGGTGATTAAACATCTTAAAAGAAGATCATTAATGTAAAAATGTCTTAACAAAAGTTGCATAATTAGAGACATTACTCTAACTAACTGTTTTAAATTTTGTTGTTGTTTTTTTTTAGTGGCGATTAAGCATATTAAATAAAACATTTTTTTCTTGGAATTCACTTTACAGTAGTTGTTCAAAGTTTTCGCCATGTTGTTAAACGCAAAGTCTCACTCGGCTTATCCATAAATTGGCATAATTTATGGCTTGCTCACACGTAACGAGTACAGTGGCGAGACAGTAAAATGTCATTCGGCCGAGAGAGTAGAGTGGGCGAGTAGGTGTTCACACGCTTTAATTTTTTTGCAGGGTGAGTCAGTCAGTGATCATGATGGATAGTAAAAGGTTGATTCAAAAATGCACTAAGATGCTTATACCTCATTTAATTGAGGAGTTAAACAAATTGTTGCGAAACGATAAGAAGCGCGTTTGGACAAGGCCTTGGATGTTTAGGAGACCCGAACTTTGAGCAAGTAACAATCTACTTCGGGAATTGGAATTAGAAGACCCAGAGGAATTTAAAGCGCTACTGTAGAACATTTTAATTAATTATTAAAAATTCTTCCATTTCATTGAGCCATTTTATGTTGGAAACATATACATTTGTTACGGCTGCACCCGATTTCTTTGACTCCTGCACTTTTTCCTTCTCCTGGCAATAAGTAGAATTTAAATTTTTTATTTTGTTTTTTTACTTCCGTCACCCCAAAGCCTTCAATATCCATTTCTCTCGAAATGGATATGTATGCCGGGTCTCTTTTTGGCTTATTTTTGTAGTCCTGTGAACTAAAGTCCCACAGACATGGATTCACTTTATATATTTGAATAAATTTAATTGTTTTTTCATTGTCCCATTTTCTTTTCTTTTTTAAAAAACATAAAACCAAAATGAATTAATAATTAAATAAAGCAATACTTCATCAAAAGTTTCAATTGTAGTATTTAAAATTAAAACAAACAAACTAGCCACCGTCACCGTACTGACAAAACGAGGAGAGTACTTGTTCAGACATGCCGAGTGGGACAGCGAGTTAGTAGCGGTAGGAGTGGGGGTAGCCACTCGGCCTGCACTCCGCCTAGTAAATAGAAAGGGGTCCGAGTAACTGTCTCGCCATTTTACTGCGCCGAGCACTCGGTGACATGTTTACACGTACCGAGTACTCGGCAGAGTTTACTGTCTCGCCACTCTACTCGTTACATGTGTTCAAGGCATTACTAGGCCTTGATCTTGCTGTCGAATTGTCGCCGCAGCTGCCTCAACTCGGTTACGAAGATCATCTAAATCGGGCATGTCAAACATGCGGCCCGACCACATATAGATTGCGGCCCGCTGAGACGTTTAAATTTTCTTTGATAAACGGCGGAAGTATTATGTATAGCACAAATAAAAAATAATTAAAAGTGTATGTTTAAGTCGAAATACTGTAGCAAACAGTTCATGAAATAGCCGAGAATTTGAGAAAGCAGTATAATTTAATAATATCAATATTTCAAGCCTACTCTGTTGCTCAGCTCACCGTTTTTATTCGCGGCTGCGATGTTAAGTTAAAAGTAAGTGAAGAACTTCTGGAAGTCATTCCTAGCATAATACAACTATCTGAGCTGATATTTGTGATGCGCTTATGGAAGTTTTGATGAAGTATAAGTTACCATTGGAACAGTTCGATTGTCTTGCAACTGAGTTGCACCTACAATGATCGCTATTACTAAAGGAGTTTTTGCGAGTTTTAAAAAGTATGTAAACAGCATGATTATAATGATTTTGAACATTTTCATTGTATTATTCACCAGCAAATACTGTGCTCCAAAATTTTAAATATGTGACATGTTTTAAAAATAGTCACCGAAATTGTAAATTATATTCGAGTACGTGGACTTAATCATCGTCAATTTGTTATATTTTTTGAAGCTATAGAATGTGAATACACCGATGTACCATATTAAACTGTATGCTTTCGATGGCTTTCGAGTCATAAAGTGTTATAACGATTCATCAAATTGCTGGACGAAATCATAATTTTCTTCGAAACAAAAAGTTATGAATGTGCTGAAATAAAAGATAGACAATGGATAAAAGACTAGGCTTTCTCTGTTGATATTGCAAGTCTCTTAATCAACTTAATCTTAAGCTGCAAGGCAAAAAATCAAGTTGTTACAACGCTATTTGATAATATCGGATAATATTAACGCTTTCAAACAAAAATTATTACCTACTTTGACAAGAACAAATAGAAAAATAAAACTTATCTTGTGTCAATAAGGTGTCAATATCTATTGCTTAAATCAATAAATATATTCGACCTTTCCTCGAAATGTAAACTTAAAAATATCTAACCCATAAAATTAAGTTTTACAAATTGATATTCATAAATGCAAAGTTGCAATGATGAGAGATAAATCTCGAAACGCGTCTGCAGATGGCTAATCACTTAAGTTATCGGAAATACATGATCTTGAAAGACATGAACATTTTTTTCTGGTTTTGGAAACCTATTAAATAACTAGCAAATTTCACATGAGATTTGTTTTGGTAGTCCTAAAAAGACTCATGTTATAGAGCTCCGGAAAGGTTTAATATATTTATACATTCAGTCTGTGTTCCGACTTTATTAAGATTATATGATCAGCTATAATGTAGTATGGTTTTACCAATTCCACCTAAATTAAAATTTTCAGAATATGCTCACTAAATTACATTATTAGAAACGGAAACGGAAATTGATCGAATTTTTTTTTATTTTAAAAACTGTTAAATTTTTACTTCACCTCTATCTATCGATATTGAAATTGTTGAAGAAAACATACAAATGTAATTAATTGATATCCAATGTGATTCTTTGCTGAAGGGAAATGTATGGAAGTTGAAATTCCAGAATTTTATACACATTTATCTGTAGATCGGTTCACTAAAATGTTTCTGAGGCGTTACTGTTATGTATTTACTATGTTCGGAAGCACTTATTTGTGCGAGCAACTATTTTCTTTAATGAAAAATAACAAAAATTCAGAAAGGTGAGGATTAACCGATCAACATCAAATTTAAAAATTGCTTCAGCTCAAGATATTCAACAAAATATTGATGACTTGCTTTCCAACAAACGATATCAAATATCTTCTAAAAAATAGTATTAAACTGTGATTTTCTTTATTAGTTTTATTTTAGTTTTATTTCTAAATATAGAATATTTATAGTTTCAGTGTAAAAGATAACATGAAATATAAAATGTCTGTGTATGTAATAATATACAATAAAATGAAAAATATTTTTAGTTTAGTAAAAAAACATTGAGTCTAATAAATACATAATATAATCATTCTAACAATCGTGTTTTATTCATTTTTGTACAGCAAAAACATGCTGCCCTCAACTTCGTACAAAATAGATCATGTGGCCCACAATATCAAATGAGTTTGACATGCCTGATCAATTATTTCGTTGATATATACACAGTGTTTTTCCAAACTTTCCACCCATGTGTACCCCTTTGAAACATTTTTGATCCCTTCGTACCCCGAAGGGTACTAGAAAATATTAGAAAAGTTTTGAGATATGCTATTAAAAACAGACACTGTACTGACATTGATCAAGTAATATCGTAAGTAATATAGTAATCGTAAGTAAAGTAATAGTAATACATTAAATCCCCAGACAGAAAAATAAAAGATAAGAATTTTTTGGTGAAAATGTTGTTTTTCTTCTCTTTAATAGAATTTCCACTTGCCTTTAAATACGTAAAAACAATCTTCAAATTTTGTAGTCAGCAGTTGGTAAAATAAACTTTTGGTTAGATACAAATTATAAAAGAAAAACAGTAATTTAAAAACAGAAGAAAATGAAGAAAGTTTTGATTTGTATTGTATTAATTATCTGTCACATATGATTGAACAATTGCAAATTAACAGTTAATTCACAGGATTCAAACATTATATTAAAAGTAATATTTTAGAAGAATATTTTAGAATAAAAGTAATTTACAAATTGCTATTTGTCCTTTTATTTTCGCACAGACAAAAAAAATTTTTTTAAAATCTTCTCGTACCCCTTTCAAACCTTTTGCGTACCCCTTGGGGTACGCGTGCCACACTTTGGGAAACACTGGTGTATACCATGGTCTTCATAATGCCCCATAAATAGAAATCAAGGGGGTTAAAGTCGGGTGACCGAGGAAACTATGGACCAGAACCACCCCGACCAATCCATTCATTTTCAAACATTATTAAATTTACATTATTAAAATGCTGGCAAACGAAGCCACATTTGTTGACGTACATTCAAAGAAACTTCTTCCAATCCTTTTATCAACTGATTTTGCAAAAAGAACAGATAATCATTTCCAGTCAACCGATTTGACCACACATGAAGGCTAATAAGTTCTCCGTTGTCCAGTCCGGCCCAATTGTTTATCGAAAATCGGGGCAGGAAATGATTAACCCCTTCGCCCCGGATGTTCCACATGCATCCCACCAATATTCCAAACGAAACTTGAATTTTAAATTGTTCTCGTAGGAAAAATTTAACAAGCATTATATTTACTAAGGCAGATATTGTTGTTATAAATAATAGCGAACAAGTGAAATGACAAGACAAGACTATAATAGATCAGACTTGACTAGACTAAGACAAGACAAGATCAGGGAAAACCAGACAATACCGAACATATTTCATTGACAAGTTTGGACAAGACAATTATAGAGTGGACAAAAGTAGATAAGTATATACAAGTATGGTCAAGATTCAACAATACTCGACAAGAGGACAAAATTTTGGAACAAAAATTGGACAAGCGGCAAGTGAACAATATTGGAAATGCGACTATCCACAGAATTTGAGAAAACTGAATAAGATTGGAAAAAAATGAACAAAACTCGAAAAGAATATATGAGGCAAGATTACACTGAATACGTTACACTTATATCTTAGGACAATTCGACCATCGCCGTTATATATTGGTTTTATAATTATCAACGAAACCATGAGGTTTATTCTATTCCTGCAATATTATTGGAACGAAGTTCATTTAGGTAGGTCTCGGTAGGAGTGTTTCGGCAGAAAACGTTACGTTACGTTATACGCTCTCTTTCTCTCAGTGTATATTTCTATAATGCGTGCTCTCTCTGTTTCTTTCGCAGAGTGACAGATTTTACTATATGACAAAATAATAAAAAATACCTTTGCGGTTAGTTTCCGAGCTGTAACTATCTTAGTAACTTAGCAATCGATAGTTAAATATCGCTAATTAAAAAGTTTTGGAAAATTGAAGACTTTTACAAATGCTTCTGGAAATTTCATTTAAGTTTGAAGATTTAAAAGTCTTTAATAATATCTATGAACTAGATAGTTTTAGCTAAAACTTGCAGTTAGTTTCCAAGCTGTAACTATCTTAGTAACTTAACTTCATATGTCATCTGTCATTTATGACAGACTATATAATAGACCTGTTTACGGTTAGTTAAGCGCATGCGCGTCCGTCCAGTTAAAAAGGCGGGAATATGAAAGTTTCGGGCACATTTTGTTATTTCACAGGTTATACGTCAAAAAGTGACCGAAATGGCGGAAATTGACACATGCGCACAAACTATAAAGGTCTATTTTGATGTTTTGATTTCCATAGCAACTGGTCTTGGACCGCAAGTTGGACACTCCTGATCTAAATCAAATACTCAACTACACATGTGTCATTTATAACAGACTAGATTACTTTCGCACACATTTTTTGCGACCGCAAGTTTTGATGTAATATAATAATCTCGTCTATACACTAAATAATTGGTGGATTTTAGTCTAAATCTACAGACTAACTGTTTGCGTGGTGAAATTTGCAAACTTTTACTCACAAGTTGATGTCTGAAATAAATGAATGAAAAAAATTGTCGGTTTTGTTTTGGGCCGCGTTGGAACTTGTCTTGCGACCCGCGGGTCAAAACTTTAGTCTTGTGATTACGCTGCGAAATCGACTTTGTCTCCCCAGGAGACTTCGGTGGGGTTGCAGAAGTCCTCGAGGCAGATGGGATGGAAGTGGAACTTCGTTCCTGACAGGGGTCCCCTGACCGCATACGTTTTTTTTACGTTCAGGGACGAAAGAGTTAAGACCAACAGCATGTGGATTTTATGCAGCCCTATTTATGCCGTTAGGTGTAAACGTTGCATCATCAGTCGCCAATACAATGGAAGAAAACTTTTAAATTTCAGCATATTTTTGTAGAAACCATCAGCAACATTGTAAACGTAAGGGATGATCTTCAATTTGTAAAGCCTGTACTTTTTGTGCAAGGAAATGATACAATCGATGCAGTGTTTGCCAAACAATTTGATTTGAGACATCTACTTGGCAAGGTATTTGCCGAGTACTACTAGAAGGATCTAGTTCGACACGATTTAAGATATAAGTTCGACACGATTCTTCGGCTTCCACCATCGCAACCTTGACGCGTTTCCAGTACACCAGTAGCGCGTGCAGGGAATTCTAGAGAGGTGAGTTTTTGTGGAATAGGTGTTGGTGTATTAGGAAACCACTCAGCGTACAATCGACTGTAGCCACATAATTCTGGAGTACTTCCCCGTGAATTAACATCATGTATTCAATGTTGGTGGGATCGTGGGATGGATCATTTTTACTTTCCTTATTAGGATTTATTCGGAACAATTTATTGCAAATAACAGTGCAGTAAGAACTGATGAACCAGCTTGACAGATGGATGAGAAGTTACTCATATGTAGTTATCAACCTACTTGAAGAAAGAAATTTACAAATTCAAGATAATTTAACATTAAACAGTAAAAATAATGTACGATCTAGTTAATACTTTTGAATCAACTACTTGGAAATTATCAATCCATGGCGAGCTGGAGAAGAGAATGTTAGGACTCAAAGCAAAATTTTGAACATAAAAATCTGTGTTAATGATTTTAGGGATTATGTTACTAAATTTTAAGGGATCGTAAAAATGAACTTCCTAAAAGGGTCAAGAGGACAAAAAATATTGTCAACACAATTTCAATAAGCTCAGCAGAGGCTGAACGTGTTTTTTTTCTCATGAACACAATTTGCTCCGAAAAAAAAGAGCAAATTTAAGTATTGGGCATATTTCTGATTTCATGGGCATCAATTTGACGGGTTTGCTGCTGAATTCGAGAGATGCTACACAGGGCCGGCCAGTGAAAATATGCCGCCTAAGGCGACTAAAATTTTCCTGGACCCCGCCCCTCTCCGCCCCACATATAAAAAAAAAATTATAACACATATAAATAAACCGATGATATATTTTATTTACTTAACAAATAAAAAACAAATCTAATTCTAATAACAATAAATACAAAAATAATATAGGTAGACACTTTGACAGAATATATAACTTATAAAAAAGCAATAACTTATAAACAAAAATACAAAAAAAAATACACTTCTGGCTTTCTCCTTTGCAAAATCATTAATGATGTCGTCGTAGTTTATTTTCTCTGTTAACTCATGTTCTATGGCTAATATAGATATCTCATAGATAATCTCGCCAGTCATGCACGAGGTGTTCAAGTTCATCCCAGTGGTTACCAATTTATACTTTAAAAAGCAAAGCTGTACTGATGAGAGATAAATCTCAAAACGCGTCTGCAGATGGTTATCCACTTAATTTAAATAGAAAGAAATGACCTTAAAAAATATGTTATTTATCTAGTACTTGTTAATAACTTGCAAACGTACTGGTATTAGTAATAACATGCAAATATTTGTTGTATAATTCAATATCTTGCGTGGTATTAGCCAGTGAAGTTGTTGTTTCATCATGAGATTTGTCATAGTAGTCTTCATAAGACTTAATATTATAGAGCTACGAACAGGTTGAATGTAATAATATATTCAAGCAACATTTTATATTTAATAAGTTGATATGATTGTATCTATTATTAATATGGTTTCACCAATATGCAATGATCGATACATTTTATATATTCTGAACCATTATAGTATGCTTTCAAAAATGTGTTTGTTTCAATACAACACGCCCTTTTTGCTATTTGGAAGCTTTTTAGTAACAATTTAATAATTTTGGAAAGTGTTTGTAAGTAGGAAATAAGTTAAAGAAATATTACTACGATATTAACTAAACATTACTGATGGAAATTAATAACAGCTGTGGAGTTTTACATTTCAGTTTACTTGTAGATACTTAGTAAATTGCGTAGTAAAATGTAATATGTACGTTTCATACAACAAATGCAACCAATTTTGCAACCGAAGCACAGGAGCAACGAGAACAAAATTTAATATTTTATAAACAGAAGATAGATATAATTTATTAATCTTTGTTGGGTCATAGAAGATGGCAACGGTAATAGGTAAAGTGAATATTCTTAAGCATACAATAATATTAGGAAAATTTTCAGATAAATTATTTCTTTCTATATAATTAACTGCATCCAGCGGTGTCATACCTGTTGTTAATATATTTCGCACAACTTGTAATTCGTTAGACAAATTTAAAGGCAAATGTGCAAATCCTGACAATTTTTAAAAATTTCGTCTGATTTTTTTTTGCGCTAATGATGGAATATCATATAAAAATTAAAAAATTTTATTATGATTTTGTTGTAAAACTTTCTGTAACAGAATTTGTACAAATATTTAAGAGATTATAAAAAACTTCAACTTCAAATTTTTAGACAGATATTCTATTGGTTTATATGTTCGTTCGTATATAAGCATTTATATATAAATAATTTGCTTTACGTATAATTCTAATTGAAGAGTTATTTTTTTAGGTTTACAAATTATTTGCTCAAAACTATTTATACGAAATTCCAACAGAAACATAAATCTAATACCGAGTACGACACACCACAATAATTTCACCTACTGATAACCAAAAAGCGATTTGGAATCTTTTTCTAAAGAAGTAATTTATTTTTGTAATCTGTAATACTTAAAATAAAATAAACATATATATAAAAATAATTATTTAAAAGAAAAAAATTGTTTTTTTTCATTACTCATATGTAGTTATAAACCTACTTAGAAAAAAATCACTGATAATTTATCGTTTAATACTATAAAAAAAACTCGTTCGTAAAGCGTTTTTCAGCACTTGTCCATTAGAACCATCTCGCTACGCTCGTCGTTTTCCAAACTTGGACGCGTGCTGTAAAATCGCGCTTACTTAACTCGTCCTTTAATATACTATAACAGTAATATCTTTCTTATTATGCAACATTCCGTAAGACATTTTTAGGTTAATGACCTTCTTCGAAGTTGTTTAATCACCCCTAGAATATTAAATCACAAGCCCTGTAAATAACCTGTATATATGTGTATGTGTAATGTTTTATTTCACAACCACTAAATATTAATTATTAACATATAATTTAATTCATAAATTCTCACTTCACTAAGCTTAGATTACAATCATTACTTTTTACAACACTGAAAAATAAGCAAAACAAACCATTTATTCAATTTATTCAAAGTTCATTTTTCAAAAATAATGTTAGCTACCTTAACAGTTACATTTTTACTTGATCTTTTAATTCTGAAGTAACTTGTTAATAATATTTTAAAAATCATTAAGATTTTGTAACACGAAAATTTGCTGGTTTAAGCTTGAAATGATGATTTGCTTGAAAGGATGAAAAAGTTTATATTGAATGTGGCGTAAGTTCCATTGTGGTAGTTTAAAATCCATATGCAATATTATGCAATATAAAAATATTATGCAATAAAATGTTATGTTAATAAAAAAGCTCTATGTTTAATTATCAAAGCAGCAGTTGATTTATCAATGTGCAATGAATTTATTATAAAAAATTTAATATCAAATTTCAGTTTCGATCCGCTAATTCATACGGCTCTCCGGATATACCATGGTAATTTTCAACAATTCGTTAATAATTTGTTTTATATCAAATTAAATTGCAGGAAAACTGTATGAGAATATGAATATATTAAAGTGTCCCAAAAGAAAACCTATGATTCTTCGAATACGAATTTCAATTTAAAAATAAATACAAAAAAAATAAACTACAAAAAAACGAGACCACTCCCAAACATCAAATACAATTTATTACATTATATACCACTTGAACACAATTATTATTTTAAATCCCTCCCGCATACACAAACTGGAGAAGCCTAAATAATAATTAATAAAACAATATTAATTTTAATGTAAAAATTATTTAACAAATATTATTTAACTTTTTTGATTTTATAACATAAAAGTGTATACCTACATTTATTTTTATTTGAAGGAAAATTAAGTTTATGTATGGAATTGTGCTTTCTTAAGAATTGAAAACGTGATTTTATTGATTTTGAAACCACAAGTCCACACACAAGTGGACCACAAGTCCATTTGCAGCCATCACTGCTTTCTTAAATAACGTTAATTAAGCTATAATATATAATATATAATATAAATTTGATACCCTTACCCTTTTCTCAAAAGTTGTCAAAAAAGCATGTCAAGTTCAAATAATCGGCTTAGAATTTTCCCTCGAGATAGCCAATGAACATCAGTATGACTACTTCCCATTTCTTCACATAGTCCAGAAGAAAACCTTCACGACGGCCTTTAATGTAGTTAATGATTTCCACGCTTCCATACAGAACTTTCTGTAGATCAGCAGGCATCTTACGTGTTGCTAAAGCCGTGTATGCAACTTATTTGTAAGGAACAATGTGTAGATATGACATTCGGGGCAACATTCTTAATTTTTGCAACTAGTCCTTTATTAATTCCGACCATACTTTTTGCTCTATCTGTGCTTATTCCAACACATCCATTCCAATGAATTTTGTTCTCTTGCATAAATTTATTCATAAGATTGAAGATATCTTCTCCTGTTGTATGACCTAATAATGGCTGGCAAAATAAAAAGTCGTCTTGAATTTCTTGATCTTTTTTTCTATCTAGCAAAGGCCATACGATTTTCAAAATTCGCAATATCAGTGGACTCATCGACTTGTAATGCATAATAACTAACTTTCAGAAATATCAGGTAATAACATATGTTTCACATTATTAAACATATCAATTTTTCGTCGATGAACTGTATTATTTGAGAGGGGAACGCAGTCAAAAGTCTGTCTTGTCCTATTTCCTATCATTACTTCTGCCATTATCTTGGCTGCTGGCTTGATCAAAGTTTCTCCAATCGTCTGCGCTGCACCGCATTTCCCAATTAAAACCGACACGCGATACGAAGCTTCTAGGATTTTTCGATTGTCACCTCCTATCCAACCCCGCATTACTTTTCGAGATTAATTTAAATCCTTAAGTTTGTTTTGAAAAAAATCGATTGGTTTATCTTTGTACTGATTGTGGTTTGTCTCAAAATGTCGCTTCAAATTAGATGGTTTCATGCTTTCATTTGATAGATTTTCAGAACAAATGGCTCAAAGTGGAATAGGCCCTTTTTCATCTCTAGTCCATGAGAATCCAAATTTAAGATATTTTTTGTCGTACTTGATCGTACTTTGTCGAGTTTTCTTTACTTTTTCGTAAAAGGTTCAGTTGAAGGTGGATCAATCTCGTTCATTTCCAGCGTCCGGCAACGCCACAGCTACGCATACATAGAAAACCACACATACGCAATACTTTTTTCAATTCAACAAGTAACGAAGTGTTTTTATTATTTTTCTGTTTATCATCGGAAAAAAAGGAAGCTGCTTGTTACATGAGGCGCAGCTAAAGCCTAGTGCAGCGCGTACCCCCCAAAACTCTTCCCGTACCCCAATGAGTACGCGTACCACACTTTGGGAAACACTGGTCTACAGTGAAGAAGTACTTGTTAGTACAGCATACACAGTACTTGCTAATAAGAAGAAAGAAAAAAAGAGAAAACTTTGTATTCGACCTTACTTAAATAGACGAGAGACACTTCATAATTTAAGTAATGAATTAATACTAGATGAATACTTATTAAAAATTTAGTATTAAATTATTACTACTTAAAAAGTACAGTAAAGTTTTTACAAAAGTAAAGTTTAGTACTTAAAAATTTATTTACTTATTTAAAATTTACTTATTAGTAGAATGTCAAAGGATGATAGAATTGGTGAAACCATCCTACGTTATAGATAATCATACAAACTTAAAACAAACTCAATACAGTCTGAATATATAAATATATTCAGCCTTTCCGGAGCTCTATAACAATTATTGATTCTTTTTAGGACTACCAAAAAAAATCTCACATGGAATTTGTAAGTTATTTTACAGCTTTCAGCTACTAATTCAATGTTCGTTGGCATTGGCCTGACACTGACAAAGAAATAAAACATAAAAAATGAATGGCAATGTTGACTAGTGTTCGCTCCGGCAGCAATATCAAAAGCAACATGCCGACCAATAGTGGCAATACGGGCCAAATTGCCGGCAACAAGGATATATTGCCAATCCATACGTACATATGTACAATATTGTCGGAAATATTGCTAAATATTGAGCAATGTTGTGCAGCCATTATAGCTGGCCATACATTGACGTTAAAATATTGCTCGTGTACGAGCACCTTTAGAAACATCAAAACGTTATTCTGCTATGTTATCTATTACCCATATTTCAAAAATTTATCCAACGCAAACCCTTCAATATCACGATTCGAACATAAATAGACTTCAAAATACACGGCTCAAATAATGTATAATAGCAATACCAAATATTTTGTAACAGTGTTATACTGCCAAAACTTGTCACCATCTGGTCACCATCTTGTCACCATCACCTGGTCACCATCATCTTGTCACATCTGGACCATCTTGTTGCCATCATATTCTAGACATATATCTAGCTCAATGTTGGCGCAAAAGTTCAGAAAAAAATAAAACGTCACGACATTTTGAACCATTGTTATAAATTGGGATTATAGCATAGTAGCTTCAAAATATAATTTAGCATATTAGCTTCCTTACTGCAAAATTTTGTCGTTGAAGTAAACATTTAGTCATTGAAAAATGGAACATTCCAGACAGTGTGTGTCAGAACTCCACCGACAATCTTTCCGGACTGATTCTATGATCTAAAGCAGTGGTTCCCAACCTTGATATGTTCCTTGAAAAATTGTACCTCCTAAAATGAATTGCTAAAAATTGTGTACCCTTCTTTTAGAGGTAAGGGAAAAAAGTTTTAATATGTTTAGGCTAAAAAAACAAAATAAAATAATCTTATGATAAAACATAGTTTTATTATAATTATAATTATGATTATAATTTATAATACATATAAATTATAAAATAAAACTATAAATCTCTCAGAAGCCAACGGGAAACCACTGCACCACCCTCAATCTCCGGTTCATCGAGGGTGCTAAGAATCCCCGGAGGTAAAACATAAAAACACATTCAAATCGGGACATGGAATGTCCGCAGCCTTTACGAAGCTGCTAAACTCGCAAACATCATCAGACAGAATTTCAATCAGAAAACAAAACTATATATTACTCAGGAAATGATACTCATAGACATAGAAGAGATGTTGGTATAATTGTATCAAACTACATAGCTGATTCTATAACTGTGCTATAACAATGCTCTTAAAAATAAAGGCAAAACCTTCTCTATGAACATCATATAGATGTATGCTCTAACTTCGGAATCGAGTGAGAATGAAATCGGAGAATTTTATTCCCAAATCTCCGAATTATTACAACACACAAAATCGCACGAACTGACCGTGATTATAGGGGATTTTAACGCAAAAGTTGGATCTGATAAAATAGATGGAATAGTTGGTGCGTTTGGACTAGGAGATAGAAACGAAAGAGGAGATAAATTAATACAATTCTGCCAGGAATAGAACTTCAAAATAAGCAATACTTGGTTCCGGCTCCTGCCCAGAAGTCTATATACCTGGAAATCTTCACAAACATCCAACAACATATCGTACGTAACCAAATCGATTACTCAGAAACTCAGAACTAAGATTACATCAGAAGGCGAAACACAAACCAAACAAAAAAAATATCTTGAACAACTGAAAACTCCAAATATTCAACGAAATATTTCAATGAAACAACAAGTTGAACGAGTTTGATTGTCAGAACATAAGCCATCTGGAATTGTGGAGTCAAACAGCCGAAATTTAAATTAAAAAGCGCATTAAAGAACTCCCTACTAGAAGATATCAGCCTAAACTAAATGGATAAGTGACGAAATCCTTGAATTAATATATGAAAGACAACAGTTGGCAAAGAATCAAAATTCGACAAGTAAAAAACACCTAGCTTGATCAAGAATACTCGGAAATAGAAAGGCTCCAAAACCTGCACGATGATTTTAACTTACATAAAAAGATAAAAGAGGCATCAGGCATATACAAGAAAAAAACCACGAATATGCTATTCGATAACTACAACAAATTGATAACTGGTGCTAAAGAGAAGTCTGATGTTTGCGTGCACTATATTAACAAGCTATTTGAAATTACGCAAAAATTTACGCTCTGCATAAGAAATTTCTTGAAATTTGTACCAATGTACCACCAGGGGTACATGTACCCCAGGTTGGGAACCTATGATCTATAGTAAGCATAAAACTCTTAATACACATAGGGTCAAAAACGCTTTACAAACGCTTTACAAAAATGTATTACCAGAAACACTAGCAATGGGGTAGAATTTATTGATCAAATTTATAACATTTACAACATAAAAAAGAACTGTGTATACTTTACAAAAATTGTTCAAAATTTCGCCCCCCGTGTTCAATGCACATCCGACACCGCTGCAATAATTAAAGAACGGCGAATGCGTCAAAAAAAGGCGGGCATGTTTCTAACTGTTGGCCAAGCTTCAGTTATACGTGGCAGTGGCACCTCAAGTGCTCTGTCTGGCGTTTGGAACACCATGGTTTTCATATGACCCCATAAAAAAATCCAAGGGATCCAGATCTGAGGATCGGGCTGGCTATGGTATCAGACCGTTCCTGCCTATCCATTTATCAGTACCTCATAACGAGACATGCACGGGCCTGGCGACTAAAATGTGCTGGTGTACGTACCGTCATGCACTAACCACATTTCATATCTCAGTTGTACACCAAACCAAATCTGGGCCAAATCCATTGAGGAAGTCATTTTCAAGAAAATTTGTGTAAGCCGCTCCCGTTAAGCGATCCAGTAACACAAATGGACCTATCAAATAGTTGCCAACAATCCCACACCAAACATTAATTGAAAATCTTTGTTGATAGCATGTACCATGTATTGCGTGAGGATTTTCTTCAGCACGCAAGTGCATGTTATAACTATCGAACATTCGTTTCGTTATAAACGCAGCCTCATCGGAGAAAAGTAACAACTCTGAAAACCGTTCATTCTGTTGTGTGCTGCTCAAGAACCACCTACAAAACTGTACTCGTGGAACAAACTCATTATAATTCAGTGCCTGAACTTTCTGAATTCTAAAAGGGTGTAAGAGCTGCTCGCGAAGAACTCGCCACACTGTTGAAGCAATGGTTCCAAGTTCGTGTGCTACAGTTCTAGCACTAGTTCTTGGTTTATTGGCAACAGCATCCAAGACATTTTCCACAAATGCCGCAGTACGAACCGTTCTATCAGGTCCTGTATCTGTCAAATTTCCCACAATCTAGAAGACGTTGAATTGCTGCAAAAGTTGTATGATGAGGCTGCTGCCTATTCAGGAAAAGTTCTCCATAAATTCTTGCAGCTGCTCGGCCGTTGCCCCATAAGCTAAAGCTTAGCACCATAAGCTAAATGCATATCTGCTAGTTCTTCGAAAGAATACATTTTTTAAATACTATTTTGTAGATTTATGAGCACAACATACAATTTTCAATAAACTAAAAGTGGACACAGCGCCGTCGTTTGGATTTTGAGGCCCCGGGCATATATATTAAGGTGGGGCCCCCAGTAAATAAAAAAGTGAATAAACAAATAAATTCTTTAATTTATAATACATACAAGAAGAACATATGTATAGAAGAAATATGATATAACAATATATTAATATAAACAAAAAACAAAATGGGGGTCCCAAAATGCCCCCCCTCCTCGCAAACTAAGCGTTTTTGATCCCATATGCATTAAGAGTTTTACGCTTATTTTGGATCATAGAATCAGTCTTGAACATTTGTCGGTACAGTTCTAACACACCCGGTTAGGGTTTGGGAATACCCGGTTTTTTAGACTCGGCGAGTCAGAGTCGAGCCGACGATTATTTTTCGGGTCCGGGTCTAATCCGTCTTTTTTTCTTTCTCGCAATTTTAACAACGCGTGAACACGATTTTTCGTGTTCAAAAGAAGCTTGATGTTAAACTACCAAAGAAAGGACATTACATTTCAAAACTATTGCGTTAGTATTTGCAAGGGTACAAGTATCGGTTCATTATTCATAGCTCTCAATGCGGCGTTTGAGAGAGTGAAAATGTTTGAATATATGGGAAAATGCGGAGTAGACGGTGGAAGAACAATAAGCAAAGCGAGAGTAGGAGAGAAGGAGAGTGACTGGTTCTAGACTAGGGAGATAAAAGAAATGATGAAAAGCCTAGGGAGGTATGTGAGGAAGTAAAACTTAGAAGTGAATGTGGAGAAAATGATGGTGTTTAGTAAGAGAAAGATGAAGAATGAGGAGAAGGAATTGAAGTGGGAAGGGGGAACAATAGAGCGAGTAAGAGAGTTTAAGTACCTACGCTACTCATTAAACGAGAGTGCCAAAAAGCGCATATAAGAGAGTTAGCTACGAAAGCAAACAAGATATGGGGTGTATTTTTGGGGGAAAGGAGAGAAAATGGGGAAGCGACTTCAGGAGGACGATGATGATGTTTGAAAACATCACAGACAACAGACAAGGCCGAACATTCAAAACCCGAGACTCGTCTGGTCTTTGACCGGGTATCGGGTACCGGGTATTTCCTCTAGGCCGGGTACTCGGACCCGAATAACTCTACACCCAGTATAATGGTACCACGCAATTTTATTTATAATCAAATAATAAAGATATAGGAGTAATAAATAATAAGTTGAAGTCCATTTTTTGAAAACATTTGGTTCGTACTTATTGCATCTTAAAAGAGGAAATGATATAAATTGGTTTTAATAATAGACTTGGTATAAACACATCATAGTCATCTTTAATTTTAAAAAAAATCTATAAAAAAATGGGTATTTATAGAAAATATAATTATGACATTGCTAAGTGAATGCATAATACTCCTCGAGCAATAATATTAATAAACAAATTAGAAAAAATTAAAACAAATTAGACAAAATAGCTAGTCAAGTTATATTTAGTAAAATAAATCAATTCAAAATTAATAAAATACATCGACAAAAGTAATAGGTAAAGGAATAAATAGGAATAAAGCAATTCCCTGCATTTCAAAGAAATAGAAACATAATTAAGAAAATTGCAAACAAATATATAATTATTATATGAACATACCAAAAATTAAAATGCATTTTGATGAAATCACTTCTTAGTGGTTCACATCACACTAGTGGTTAACAAGAAATATATAAATATTTACATAATTACAGATTATACTGTATTTAATATAATTGCTTTTCGTAATTGTAATATAACATATTTATTAAAAAAATGAATTGAACATTAATGTGTATGTCGTTTCCTAAGACAATTTAAAAAATACATCATTTATTCTTCAAATTATTATTAGATTTTTTAAGACAAATATTTATTAAACTTACACATTACTCTGAAAATGCTTATTAATGTAGATATTTATTACCTTTGTCTTCATTCCCTTATAAAAGGAGACCTAAATTACACATAACTATTTTAATATACCATATAATACTCTGTGCAATCGAAAAAAAAATAATTGAGAGAAGAACAGATTTATTAACTTGGTAACGTCATTGGTAGTTAAAATTTTAATATGGCTACACTGATCAGGAGTTCCTAATCTTTTTCGAGCATCAACGAGCATCATTTCGAGCATCCCTACTAAAAAAATGTTAATAATTACCATTACTCTAGCGCCAATAAAATAAGTAAAACAGAGGGTTGAGAACCACTATAATCATTTAACTTATGAGTATTTCCTAAAATGTTTTTATTACTGAAAATTATTGTGTGCTTCATATCCGGACGCATTGGAAATTTAGAAATGTTCTGAAAAATTGGTAGTTGTTGAGCTCTGCTCTAAAACAATATATCACCAAATAGATTTAGAGTAGGCTGTGATCAAATAACTAACATAGCAAACAAGGGCGCTGCCAACTTAATCATCTGATCAAGGTCCAGTCCAATACTGTGTTTATGTAATACCAATATTAAATATAAGTATATAAACAGTATATAAATATTGCTGAATATAAATTTTGACCACGTGGAACCAGAGAGGTACGAATAAAATACGCACCTATTTTAATTGTTATACACAATTTTTATTGCTTAATTATTTCAACGTCCATTATTTTAACGCCACATTGTGCAATGCAGAATACTTGGGTTGATCTCAAGTTGATTTTGTTACATTTAATTAATGCATAAAAAACAATATTAATATAATAATACAATCGACCCCCATTTAATCAGTTCATCAATCAATCTTCAGAAAATCCCTAAGGCTTCACCAAGCTCAATCAATGGGATTCAATGGGAAATCATATCTGTTCGAAACACCTGACACAGATTACACCAAAGGCAGCATCAATCAGTCGTTTGAGTTCACTGATGGACATAGGCCTTTGACTTCACCATTCTTGCCTTTCCTGCGCTATTTGCATCCAATTTATTGTACAGGCGCCTAATATCGTCGGACCATTGTACAGTGGGGCCAAATCCCAGAAAGCAGGCAAAAAGTCGAAAAATAAAGTTTAAGCTACGGTATTTTCTAGTCGTGGGTTACGTTGAGTAAAGGTCCAGGGCTCGAATTCCAGACTTCAGCGTCCCCTATCCCTTATACCTGCTACAGTATAACAATTGAAAGGGAACCCTCAATCGAGTCAAACGCGCCAGTAAGCAAATATTTCAACGTTATATTCAACAGGACGTCAAATCTCATCAATCGAAAAATCAATCGATTAAATTGTTTTGTGATATGTGATATTGTGATCTTGTGATGTGAAATGAAATCAGCAGCTGCATGTAAGTAGAAAATCATAAGGTAAGGAAAATAATAATAATAGTTTAACAATAATAACAATGAAAATAATGTATGAAAATAAACGTTTTTAGAGACCGTTTTTAACACCTAGAGAAAGGTTTTTTGAGAAGAGTTGTTTTTTTTGAGAGAGAAATGTTCTATAGAGTTCTGCGACTTGACCGATCACATGTTGTAGATGGAACTATTATTGAATGAAAAAAAAAATTAAACTTGTTGCATCTAGCTAAAACTGTGTTATTGGTCCGAGTTCTTGCAATGTAAAACAGTTTTCTGAAAACTTAACGAAGCGGAATGATTTCCTTCTTGAATTTGTAATTTTCACTTTTATGAATATTATCTTTTTTTTGCTTTCAAAAAATATTTTGGAATAAATAGTTGTAACGAAGTTGAATATGGAATTATCCATCTATATAGATATTATATTTTTCAATTTTAGAATCTGTGGCTGATGGACGTGAAGACGTGGAGTTGAAAAGTCATTTGAATGACAAAGCAACTGATACATATGCAGAAAATTTCATGTCTGCTAAATTGCCCCTTTGCACTATCAGAAAATGTAAAACCTGTCCTCCGCAAATTGTTACATGACTTGCAAAAAAGTATCAAGAAATGATGGCAAATTTCTGCAAAAATATTCTGAATGGTTGAGCGTGTTTATTTCTTTCGAAGAAACTAAACAATCTTCAGAAAAATCCCATAATTTGGGTCCACCTTCCTTAGAGTCTACTGATGCGACAAAACACAAGAGGACTGAAGAATTACGCGAAAGAAATAGTATATGCGTATATGCGACTCAAATGAGCCTTCGATAATGTGGGAAATCAGATGCTGCGAAAATTGGTAGTGATTTGGGATTAGGAAGCCCATCTAACGCTAAGAAGTATATTGGTCGATTCTACTTCTAATACTAAAACAATGTAATCATTATTTGACAAGCGATGTAGATATCGTATATGACAATCGGCCTTAAGGAGCCCAAAGAAACGATTCACAGTGGTCTGAATCTGAAAAAAGTTGGCCAAAAATCGAAAAAATTATAGTCATATCTTTTATGGTTGAGACGCCACGCCAGTTCGTAATTACCCTTGTCTTATTTTAAATCTTTGTTTATTAAAGTGCGTGTAACTTTTTACTCGAGCGTCCTTTTTCATTTTTGTTTGATGGAGGGTGATAAGGAAGGTATGCAGAATATTTACATATATAACGATTTCATTAATTTATACTCGCGTATATTAGAAATCAAGTTAATGAAAAAATCTACATAATGTGTCTACATAATGGTATTTCTTGTAAAAAAAAAACGAAAATTAGCAAAAAAGTTATCACCGTAGCGGGGCTCTAGAAGTTGAGATATAGAACATATAGATTACGATGTTTTGTAATATAATCTAGAAGAAAATCTTGCCCATGTCTGCCTCTGTACATGTGAGATTAGAAATACGAGACGCCGCGCCGCGCCGGGCAAATTGTTTGTTTTCATATGAATAGGTATATAAGGGTATTCAATATTGGCAATAGCAATATTACAATTGCGAAACAATAAACGGTTTGTGTTTGATTGATTTTTATTTAAAAAAAATGTCGGAGTAGCAGTTATTATGGAATAATAACGACTGCAATAAGAAAGCCACTGTTCATTGTATCGGAGAAAGCATTCTGTTGCTCTTTGAGATTTTCCATCTCTTGTTTAGTGTGGACAACAGCTTCTTCAAAGAACCTCGATCCTCGATATTATTGTGAAATATTGGCGAAAATATTATTGTGAATAAATTACTTAATATTACATCACTTTATGTCTGCATTTTAGAATCGCGTATTGATAAAATATTGATTAAGAAAGAGATGGCAACTATCTCAAAGAGCAACAGAACGCTTTCTCCGATACAATGAACAGTGGCTTTCTTATTCCAGTGGTTATTATTCCATAATAACTGCTACTCCGACAATTTTGTTAAATAACAATCAATCAAACTACCAGTAATTGCTATTACGAATATTGAAAACCCTTATATACCTATTCATATGAAATTCCGAACAATTTTTAAAGCAGTGATTGCCACTTTCAATTTTAAAATTGCATTATTAAATTCGTAATCACTGATCTCGAAAACCGTTCTAAATATTTTATTGAATACCCTTATATACCTATTTATATGAAGTGAAGTTATGTACCTATTTATTTATAGAAGTACTCGGTCATATTGCATCTGTCATTTTGAATTTTAAAATTGTTTTATTAAATTCGTAATCAGTTACCTGGAAAACCCTCATATACCAATTTATATGAAATTTCGATAAAATTTTAATAAAGCGCGCGGACATTTGGATCCGCCATTTCGAATTTTGATCGCTATTTAAAATTCACGTTAAAATCTGAAACTATTCTTTCTATTTTGGACAACTTTTTTGAAACCCAGGCCACTGTGCGATTCGAGAAACGACTTTATCTACCGATGGTGCTCTGTCGCTCATATTCGAACTAAAATTATCGAAATCACAATATCAGAGGCTTTGTAATAGAAGCAAAGAGAACATCTGTAAATTATTTCCTCCGTATAAATTGTCTCAAAAGTGATTCATATAAAATCCGCCATTTTAAATTTGTATCAAAGGCCCTAGGGGTATAAGCATGATGATTCGGCCCCGGAAAGATATTTATATGATACTCGGAAGATATGTTGGTGCTAATTAAATAATGAAATTCTGAAAGTCTTAGATCGCTAACTCAATTGGTTTTCGAGAAAAAGTGAAATGTGTCAAAACGAACAAACATTTTTTTCTCAGTAACGGCTGAATCGATTTATCTAAAAATTTAATATGTTTTGGGGGTCAATAGGAGCTTTTACGAAAAAAGCTTTAAAGCATTTTTTAAAGCTTTAATTAACAGCTATATAGCTTCACAAGATTCTTGAAAAAAAAAAAATTATTTAATTTTTTAACCATGGTACAGATTTGGTACAATTATGAAACTTTCTTTTTTTCAAGTCTTATATATTACCCTTTAACTTTATGACTTTTCAGATTTTTAAAAAGGTAGGCCACAGTAGAAAAAAATGAAAACCATTTTTGGCTCCAATAATGCATTTCTTTAATTTTTAATTTCCTTGTTTTTATGCATATTTAGCTTATTTCTAATTATTACTTTATATTTAAAATAACAACAATATTTTTTTCATCAAAATAAAAAATTAAAAAAGTTAAAAACCAATAATTATTAATTTCAATAAATATTTTGAGAACTTTTTTTTAATACAAAGCTCGATTATTGTTTAATATATTAACGATACAAGAACATTTCTTTTAATTTTTGTGTTGAAACTTCACGTCTTGACTGGCTTGAAATGGGAAAACTTGGGAAATGGGAAATCATTGAACTGCGGAATTTGTCATCATCAATGAGAAACACTGGCGGTCGAAGTATAACTCAAGCACTCATTGGATTTTTAGTCAAGCTTCGCACAGGCAATTCAAATAAGTTGATATCTACAATTTTAGAGATCGAAGAAGAGCAGTTAATGACAAAATATTGTGAACAAGTCACTCAATCTTTCGTACAAGACGTATAACCTCTTCATTTTGGATTACATGCAATGTCCAGAAATGATCTCATTCAAAATCATACATCTGCGGTTGCTAAAAAACTTAACATAATAATCTCAATGGCAAAGTCATTATTATTTGTGATGGGACGTATGCTCGTCATGAGAAAAGTTCAAACAGTCAGTAGCAGAGAAAGACTTATATTCTGGGCAAAAAAAGTGCCGCCGTGTAAACCATTTACTATTTGTACAACTGATGGATACATTATCGATATGCTAGAACCGTATTATGCTACCCAAAATATTGCTAATATTATGAGAGATATTATAGATAATCCAAATGGTATATTGAAACCTGGTGATGAATTTGTGGTTGATCGCGGATTGCGTGATGTTAAAGAGCACCTAGAAAGTAAGAGTTTTGAAGTATTAATGCCAGCACTAAAAGGAAAACGCAATCAACTAACAGCTGAGTCGAATGCGTCAAGAAACGTAATTAAAAAACTTAACGAAATTGCGTTGGCCAGTGGAAGCAGTCACGGGATGTTAAAACAGAAATATCTGCTGGATCAGAAAATTGACAACAAAATGCTTCCTAGAATCGGTACTTTTTTTAGAATCGCGTCGTTTCTCCATAATAAATACAGCAAACGCCTAACTTCTGAAGCCGAGTGCCTGGATGATATTGTAGAAATGATGAAATGCCAAAATGATGTTGAAAATACGTTATGATGTAGTGACGCAAAATGGCTGGCAACTTAGAAAACTACCGATTCAGACAGATGATTTAGAAGATTTTCCAGAAATGACGGAAAAAGATCTAATATTTTTCACTGGTTCTTACCAATTTAAACAAGCGATATCATATTTATCAGAAATGATGGATGAATCGGGTGATATCACCATTCAGTATGTAAAAGACCATTCAAACATACTAAAATCACAAGTTCAATCACGTCACATTAGCAGGAAAGTTTATAGATGCTTTATTGATTACAAGCCAAATACTATCGGATACAAAAGCTTTACGAGACGCAGCTGGGAGTGTGCAAATGCTCTTAGAACGATTGTTGCCGCGATTGCCGGGATATACTTATCAAAAATTCAATTCCTAGACCTGCTGCAATATTAAATAAACTATTTGATAAAGACGATACTTCAGTTGAGATTGAAGTAGACAGTGATGAAGATTAATAAAATTCTATTCATCTATATTTTTGCTGTATATATCGTATTTGTTATTCTTTTCGCTGTTGTTTATTTATTGAAAATTAACTTAATAAATTGAAAAAATATGTTCTTTTATCATTAATATATTTAACTGTGGTTATATCAATGAAATTAATTTAGTAGAATATAATAATAATCGAGCTTTGTAATAAAAAAAAGTTCTCAAAATATTTATTGAAATTAATATATATAATATGAATAGTTATTTTTAACTGTTTTAATTTTTTATTTTGATGAAAAAATTATTGTTGTTATTTTAAATATAAAGTGTTATTTCTAATAATTAGATATAATCTAAATATGCATAAAAACAAAGAAATTAAAAATTGAAACATTAAATAAATGCATTATTTGAGCCAAAAATGGTTTTTATTTTTTTCTGCTATGGCCTACCATTTTTAAAAATCCGAAAAACTCATAAAGTTAGAGGGTAATATATAAGGCTTGAAGAAAAGAAAGTTTCATAATTATACCAAAACTGTACCATGGTTAAAAAATTAAAATTTAAAAAAAAATGTTTGGTTTTCAAGAATCTTATGAAGCTATAGCTGTTAAATTTTTCGTAAGAGATCCTTTTGGCCCCCAAAACATATTAAATTTTTAGATAAATCGATTCATCCGTTACTGAGAAAAAAAAATGTTCGTTTGTGACACATTTCACTTTTTCTCGAAAACCAATTGAGTTACCGATCTGAAACTTCCAAGATCTTATTATTTAATTAGTACCAACATATATTCGGAGTATCATATAAATATCTTTCCGGGGCCGAATCACCATGCTTATACCCCTAGGGCCTTTTGACTTCGGATTCATAATGAGCGACCCCTAAAACAACGAAGACTGACTTTCAGCCAATTTACGTTTTCGACTTTTGGCCAGCTTTTTGGTATTTGTTTCCGCTGTGCATCATGTGGGAGGCCGACCTCTTTTTCTTAGACCCTGCTGCCTTGGTCGTCATTCAAGGATACGCTTCGTCCATCTGCTTAACTTTTTTTTACTGATTTCCCTGTTAGAGTGAGTGTTTCTGTTCCGTAAGTCATCACCGAGAGGACGCATTGATCGTATACCTTATGCTTGAGGCACTTAGGAAGGTCGGATTTAAAAACTTTCCTCAGCATGCCAAAAGCAGCCGATGCCAGACGTATCCTTCGATACAACTCGGTCGTTTGATTGCCGCGACCTGTTTGTATTTCATGACCAAGGCGTAGCCAAATTAATAAATTCATCAATGTCTTCTCTAATTCTGTTTTTTTTTTTTTGTTCGATTGCAAGGTCGAAATACCATAGTAAACCCAATACAATAAAATTACATAATTATTTAACACACTGCTATTGCAATGACAACAAACAATGTTGAATTATATATGTGCAACATTAACACATAAATATCTATATTAGGTATAAATTATTACCTACAACATTCTCTAACAATATGCCATTTATAAAAAAATATTTTGTTTGTAAAAAAACGTAATAAAGTTTAAAAAAAATATTTCCATATTATCCCAAAAATATAAATTTAAGAACGGAACTGTTTTGAAAAAATATAATTCCTCATAAAAAATATATATTAGTTCCATTTTAAGATAAAAAAGTTGTACCTCGCCTTAAACCTACTGCAAGGGACTTAAAGACTCTTGGGTGTAACTTTTTACTCGTGAAAACCACAATGGCGGAAAACGATTATTCATTATCTCAAATGAAGATTTGTTCTCTGTTCCATTCCGGTGGCGAGTTATAACTGAATAATGGGTCCAAACTAAATGATCCTGAATACGTTTAGAATGTTGAATCTGCAATTCCTAAGTAACAAACAGTATACTTGTTATTAATTCACAGATTTATCAATAATTATTCTTACCAAATGAAATGTTTTTTCTCCTGAGTCATATAACATATCATTCCGTTTACGACCTCTTTTATAATTATTAGAGTGCGGCGTAAGATCTTGATGTTGTACAACAATGGTAACTTTATCTTCTTTAAGTCTGTAATGTCCTTTCAAGAGCGTAGAAATTTTTGCCGAACGATTTTTTAAAAGGCCAACACATTGGATAGGTTCATCAGAAGTTGTCAACATATGAACCAAACCATCAGGAAAAAATCTAATAGTATAAAATGACAAACAAATAAAATATTGGTTAAGTAAAATATTGGTATATAATTTTACCTTAGATATCTGTAGTAGGCAACAAAATGCCAAGGTCTATAAAATTGATCTTGGAAACTATTTTCTCCATGTCTGATGTAAGTAGTTTTGCTAATATAGCAACCATTAAAATGTAGTCTGTCTCTCTGAAGAAACATTTGTCTCCAGGATCGATAGAGATTGGAGAGATTACCACAATTCACTCCCCATGATCTATATTTAAATTGATCTTAATAATAAACATAAATTCAACATAAAGAAGTTATACATCTATTATAACCATATAGGCTATATAAATATTAATTAAATTATTCAGTGGCGTAGCGTCGATTTTTGCCGCCCGGGGCCGACCGGATATTTTCCGCCCCCTATTTTCATCATTAGTCAAGAAAATAGCTAAAAAGTCAAATACCTTTAAATTCTTTTATTACTTAAAAGTGTGCTCTTCGTGTTTTTCACAGAGCATTAACTTTTATGCAATTACCAATGTCAATATGTACGTCTTGTTAGATTGCCAAAATAGATATAAATTTGATGTCTCTCGAGGACATGTTCGATTTTAGATGATTTTTAATAGACATTTTTATTGTTAGTTAAGCGCATGTACATCTGCCAAGTTTGAAAGGTGGAAATATTAATGTTTTGGGCACATATTTAGTTATACGTCAAAAAGTTCGGGCACTTTTTGACGTATAACATACGTATAACAAAATTGCCACATTGCCACAATTGCGCACAAAAAAACTTGAACTATGAAAAGGTCTATTAACCTTACTTTAGAGAAGCTTCTCTCGCAACTGACTATAATAATGGCAGCTGTTAAGAATATTCCCACCATTATGACAATGTTTGGTAAGCCATCAAGTTTGGACTGAATAATATACTTTAATAAACCCAATGAGCTGCACTTTTATAGTCTGTGTCTGTTGCAGCTACGAAAGCCCGTAGACGTAAGCGCTCAAGTTTGAACTCTTCTCAAATTATGTATTGAGGAGCTTGATCTAAGTTAAGTTCATCGACGCCCAATATCATTGCATCATATTATTGCGCCAGATTATGCAATTGTTGGACCCTTTCTCAAATTTCAGCATTTACTCTGTCTATTGAAGAAAACATGTCGTCTTAATAGGATAGTCTCAAGTCGTCTTAATAGGATAACCAAACATCTCTACTTCCGTCGCCATAAATATGCCTAATCCTAATTCGTTTTGGGAATTCAAAAGAAAAGTTCTTCACACAAACTTTTAGTGTATCTGAAAGCCTCGTCTATAGACTGCTCTCGTTTTTCTTCCAATACGGTCTGTAAAGCGCTTATTTTTTGAGCACACTGATGAATATTTAGTCCCTCAGTTTGTAAATAGTCTTGAGCATCATTGACTTCACACAGTACTGGTTGCCAGAAGCCTAAGTAACATAAAAATAAAAATGATTCCATCACTTCCAGAACTTCCCACCGGTGCGTAGACATTGAAAAAAAGCAGCGTTCTAGCGTACCAAAGAAAGTTATCGAATTTACCTCAATTGAAGCCGCATCTAGGCAAAATAGGTTTAGTGAATGGTTTGAGCAGGTAACACATTCGGCATTATGATTAATGGTAATATGGAGACTATGGGTTTTTTTGAAACTTAGGGTTGACTACTTTTTACCTGATATAACTGTTGTCAATCTTTTTGGCACTGTTTAACTAGAATCGGAAATCAATATCAATAGCTGGTCCGATTCAATAAATATTCCTATTTTTGTTGTCCTAAAAATTGACATTTTCTATGTAACAGATGATAGATACGCACGCAACTGGATCGGCGTTGCCACGTTTATTTTTTTTTAAGAAAAATATTACCGCATACGCATTTCATAATATCGATATTTTTTAGGATATATCGATATTTTCTCGGTAGTAAATATATAGTAATAACCTAATAGTCTAATCATCATCAGATTTGCTTCAAAATAAATAAAAGGAAAAGCTTTAATTTACCCAGGAAAAAATATAAATATAAATTAAGATTTAATCCAAAAATATAAAAAAAACTAAATCGCACATCTTCCATCTGGAAAATACAAATAATAATCCAGGTTAGAATAGGTTAGAGTAATCCTAGATTAAACTAACAGTCCTTGCCACATTATCCTATTTTCGACCGAGAGTGCGGGCTGCGATGTACAACGTAATCTAACCTGGGTTAAACCAACATTCCTTCAAGATTAGCCTATTTGGAGAGTTCGAGCTGCCGCGCGTATGTGGTGTGCAACTTAATCTAACCTGAGTTAAACGAAAAGTAAAAGAGTCCGTGCCACATTATCCTTTTTTGGATCGAGAGCTCGTGATGACGCGCGTATGTAGTGTTGTTTTATCTACCGCTTCGCGGTGTGCAATCTAATGTAACCTGGGTTAAACTAACGGTTCTTACCACATTGTCCTATTTTAGATCGAGGGTTCCCGCTGCCGCGCGTATATGGTATTAATTTATCTGCTGCTTCGCGGTGTACAACCTAATCTAACATGGGTTAAACCAAGAGTACTTGCCACATTATCCTATTTTAGATCGAGAATTCACGCTACCGCGCGTATGTGGTCTTGCTTTATCTGCCGCGTCGCGGAGTGCAACCTAATGTAACCTGGGTTAAACTAACGGTCCTTGCCACATTGTCCTATTTTAGATAGAGCGTTCGCGCTGCCACGCGTACGTGTTCTTAATTTATCTGCCGCTTCGCGGTGTACAACCTAATCTAACATGGGTTACACCAAGAGTCCTTGCCACATTATCCTATTTTGGATCGAGAGTTCGCGCTACCGCGCGTATATGGTCTTGCTTTATCTACCGCGTCGCGGTGTGCAACCTAATCCAACCTGGGTTCCAACCAACGGTCCTTGCCACATTATCATATTTTTAATAGAGGGTAATAACGCGCGAATGTGGTCTTGATTTATCCGCCGCTACGCTGTGTGCAACCTAATCTAACCTGGGTTAAACCTACGGCCTTTGCCACATTATCCTACTTTGGATCGAGGGTTCGCGCTGCCGCACGTATGTGATCTTATTTTATCTGCCGCTTCGCGGTGTGCAACCTAATCTAACCTGGGTTATACCAACGGTCCTTGCCACATTATCCTATTTTGGATCGAGGGTTCGCGCTGCTGCGCGTATGTGGTCTTGATTTATCTGCCGCGTTGCGATGTGCAACCTAATCTAGCCTGGATTAAACCAACAGCCATTGCCACAGTATGCTATTTTGTATAATATGGAGAGAGTATTAACAGCAAAAATGAAAATAACTTAAATAATAAAATGATAAATTATAAAGATAATTTATATTATTAATATCCACATAATTTATTTATATCATTTCAAATAAAAATTTATCATTTATCACAATTTCTCAATTTTGCTGTAAGAGAAGTAAAAGTGGCAACGCCGAGATGATTGCATAGGCACACTTTTTGTCACGTGACCAGAAATTTACGAGCCGTTACGTCAAATATATCAATTTTTAGGACAATAAAACCACGAATATTTATCGTACCAGACAACGTAAAAGCTTGATTTTTGCTTCCCGATTCTAGTGCCAAATAAACAGTGCCAAAGACGATTAACAACTGTACGTAAAAAGAAAATATGGCAAAAAGACAAAAAGTCCACAACCCTAAGTTTAAAAAAAACCGTATTCTCCATATTACCCAAGGGATCATACTTTGTCAGTAGATGTATCAATTCTAAATTTGCCTCTGTTGGCACTGGTCTCATATTCCCTGTGACCACGACACTCCAACTTTTGTTTTGCCAAAAATTGTATGATATCATTCTGGTTTAGAAATTCCTGCCATTTTTAGTTTCTTGTTTTTTCTTATCAATAGTCTGGCCTTTTCAAAGTTTCATTTCTCCTTCCATGTGCAAAATTTTGGATATGATGAACACTTGATTCATGATTGGCAACTTTGGGATTCAATTTCCACCATGTACAAAACCAGTCAGAGGAGTAAAATTTCGGCGCATTTGGTTAATGTGAATTTGCGTCAAAAAAACGACAACAGAAGCAGAACAATGATGCTTTACAAAGAGAATATGATATCCAAGAGTGTAAAAGTTTTTCGCCGTTTGGCAATGTTTGGTAAAACCAATCTAGCGTCAACCGTCTCCTGGACATTACTTTTGAGTGACAGAGTCTGCTTCTGACTGAATCGTACGTGGTACTGTTGACTCTACAGAGAAGTCTGCATTTATGTGTTGAACGACTTCAAGGTCTCTCTGTATCAATAGCAGCCTTATATTTGAAAATTTATTTTTGGGCCATTTCTCAATGTCGTTGCTACCAAAATCGGATTCAACGGTTATGCGCGGTTACATTTCTGGTGTCGAAATTTCAGCAATCACAGTAGAAGTACTTGAATCTGACACATTCGGACTATCAATTGAAGGTTGTAGCAAGTCAACGGCATCGGATATTTGTAAAGCACGACTCGGCGGACGCTACACTTCGGCCGCACTCGACCGCGCCCGCGCCGCCTTATCGCGCTCGGGTCTGCGCGGACGCGATTAGAAAAGGGAATTTTTTAATTTTGTATTAAAAAAAAAATCAGGTGCCGCCAGGGGCCATGAACCACCCCTGCCCCTCCCCCTCACGCTACGCCACTGAAATTATTGATACAATAATTAAATGAATTATAAAAATAAATTAATACACATATAACATAACAAATATATAGGACAATTAACATTATTAAATTGAAAATAAATAGAAATATGAATGAAAAATGATAATAAAATATGAAAAGGATGGTCGCGACTGTAATTATGTAGTAATCCATACTAATTGAAAAATTCACTATGTTTTTACCACTAATTTTGTAAAGATATCACATAACTTGCGAATTTATATAAATCTACACACTTAACATGACTTGAGTTTCGACTGATTTTTTTAGAATGTTATCACTTGAAGTGAAAATCAAATGAAAATTACCTTCAATAGTCAAAACTCAAATCGTCTTGGTTATCTTTTAATTATTATTACTACAATCTATCATTTTTGCAGATATTCAGCAATATGTTAAATATTATTAACGGGTTTGTAAGGAAGCTGTCCGGTGACCGCCTCGTTTATTTTTACAGCCTCTTAAATAAGATCTAGACCAGGCCTGGGCAAATAGCGGCCCCCGAGCCCCTAGCGACATTTTATGGGGTCCACGAAGCATTTTATATGAATAATAAAAACAAGTTGGTTTACAAACAAAATTAGGTTGGTTTCCTGATCGTGTCGTGCCAATATATTTTTTCACTGAGAAAGCAATTACAAATTTATCTATAGATAGTACCCAAAATGAATCATTTTAATTCATATTCCAACATAAACATAACTATAAAAAATCGTGAAAGCATGTCCACTGTCACTACCTTCCAATTTTCTTCTTTAACCATTAGGTCCATTGTTGGGCTTACCTCAATTGTTTCCATCTTTCTCTATTCTGTGCTAGTTGGATCCATGATAGTCCCGCTGTTCCTATGAGGTCATCATACCATCTTATTCTATAATCTCCATTCTATGATTCGCCTGTCCTATCTCATCCTATCACTTCTTGGAACGTCACCTGCGCATCTTCATTTGAGGGTTGCAATTGTCTCTGCAATATTGGTAACTTTAGTTATTGCTCGTATTCTTTCGTTTCGTTATCTGTACCTTTTTGTAAGCTCCATCATTGACCTCTTCATTGCTCTTTGTGTAGTTTTTAGTGCCATATGTCATCACAAGTAAAATGCACTGTTCAAAAACTCGAAAAACTTGATTTACGTTTCTTATTTCGCAGAATGAATGATGGTTTGGAGAAAACCACCCATCCCTAGCCTAATTATCCTTCTTATTTCTTCATTCTGTTTGGTTCGGTTGATTTTAAGTTTCTGTCCTAGGTGCATGTATTACAGATGAGCATGGGATCCCATCGACCAATCCCATCCCAAAATTTTAGGTTTGTGCGATGGTACAGTGGGACGAAAATGTGATGGGATGGGACAGTGACCCGTCCCACGGGATGGGATGTGGAAAGAGAAACACGTCCCATCCTCATCTCTAACATGTATTCTTCCAACTTTTTGACATCCTGTCGTCCACTATTATTGGTTCTTCTGTTCCTAGGTACATTATCTGGGTTTTTGAAAGGCTCATTCAGGTTATTTTCCTCATCTTTAGGTATTTGTTTAGTAGTTTCGTAATTTTCTTCATTAGATTATCTCCTCATTCTCGTGTCATATCCAACGTGATATTCTCATCTCCAACTGCTTTATTGGATTTCATGTTGTTCAAAGTATGTAGTTTTTACATCCTCTAGTACCCCTTCTAATTTACATGCGACAATTTTATACATTGCACATTAAAATCACTATTGAAATCAAAATTTTTTTGGTTAAATTTACGTCGGCATAGTGGCCCCACAGCCCAGATTTACCCACCCCTGGTCTAAACAGATCTTTCTTTTTAGTCTTTTAGCAACTGTCCAGGTGTTCATCACATTTACTGCTAGCATGACTTTCACTGAGTGAAAGTCACCTTAACGAATTTAGTTTCGTTGACTTTGATTCGTAGTCTTTGAGCCATTTAGATACATGATCGAGACTAGTTTGGAGGTCTTTTTCTGCAACGTCCAGTGAAGTGTCCACCAAAAGAATTTCTGTGTCATCAGCAAATATTCCAATGACAACGCCCTCGGTCGTTAGGAAGTCAGCTGTCATAAGCAGGTACACCATTGGACCCACTGCACTGCCTTGAGGCACCCCAGTTTAGAAAGTATGTAAGCAAGTTATATCTTTTTGTTTTATAAAAAAGTGTCAATCACTTAGATATGACTTTTCAAGGTTGTAGAAATTTATAGGCAGGTCACGTTTTATTTTAAACAGTAGTGGATTGTGCCACACATGATCAGATTCCTGAAATATATCTAAAAAGGCTGCAGCACTGTACTGTTTCAACTGAATCAAGTCATGCTAAGTGTCTAGTAACTTCACAAATTATACAATTATCTTTACAAATTCGTAGTAAAAACATAGTGAATTCAATTCATAATAAAATATATAAGAAAACAAAGGGAAATTATTTTAAATAATGTTAACTTTATTACCTAAGGCAAGCCAATTTCCATATTTCTTCATCTCTAGCA
Source organism: Phosphuga atrata (assembly GCA_944588485.1). Taxonomy (NCBI): domain Eukaryota; kingdom Metazoa; phylum Arthropoda; class Insecta; order Coleoptera; family Silphidae; genus Phosphuga; species Phosphuga atrata. The sequence goes on from OX155899.1 coordinate 35,160,959, forward strand.
CACAAATAAAATCCTCGAGACACCATAGAAGACATTTCTAATGAGCGTAAATCTAACTCGGAAGAAACCACCCATTTTAATATATATAGCAAGATTTCCATTGGAATACAAGAAATATGAGTGGTCTTAAATATGCAAACAATATATTTACTTACAAAATAAATTATTATCAATATTTACCCTTTGTTCATATTCAGGTACACAAAAACATTGAGATTTATTAACTTTTCTTTGAATTCTTGCCAAGAGGCCACCCTCTTTAATTTCCTCCTCCTCGTCTGAATCAATCTCATGGATTTCATCATATTGAAGCTCCTCAACATCTGTATCTATAATAAATACATATTTTTTCAGATAACATAATGTAATTCAGATTAGCAAGTCCAATGTCTGACCGTTTCATTACAAATAGGCTAGGAAGGTGTTAAATCAATCATATCATTACAATTTTTTATTAGAAACTTGAAACAAAAATTGTATATATAATAAAAATGCAAATATATTTTCGAAAAATTAAACCAAAAGCAAAAGCTATTCTGGGCGCAGCTCATTTCCAAGATAAAACTCGACTGTACTAAATAAAAAGATCCTGATCTTTCGGATGAGTTGCACAGAGCGGGAGCATCAATGTTAATACAGTGTCGAAACTTTAACTGGAATAAAATTCATATCTTCGATTCGATATATGCGAATTCGATATAGGCGATTTTTGAACAAATGTTCAAAATCCGAACCGTTTCTTTCTTGGCAAGTGCAAATCGAAGATAACATGCATCTCTGCTTTCTTCAATGTTTTGTAACATTTCTGGCATGACTTGCCATATTTCATGCCGAATACGTTGCTTATACGGTGCTCAATGTCGAACTTGTTACATAGATCTTACTCTTGAGATATCCTCACGTAAAAAAGTCTAAAAGGAGGGACTAAAATCCGGAGATCTCGCCGGCCATTCAATGTAACCTCTTCTTCCAATCCATCTACTGGGAAAAACTTATATCTACAAATAAAACGTCTAAATATCTAACGATCTAATTCCGGATTTGGAAATAAATTGGCGCTGGCATAGCGTCGTCTTGGAGAAACGTAAGATATGTTGTTCCATCAAGATTACTATCGAAGAATACTGGTCCTACAATCTGATCACTTATTATTCCAGCCTATACTTTTTGCGAGAACTGAGTATGAGTTTCTCGCATCCAATGATGGTTCTGTTTAGCCAAATAACGACAACTTTGACGATTAACTTAACCATGTAAGGTAATACAACTTTCGTCGGAAAAAGAATTGATGCTAATTAAATCTGGTTATTGTCGATCAGGTTCAACATTTGCTCGCAAAATTCGATTTGGCGGTCCGGGCCATCCTCCGTTAATTCTTGGCTTGGTTGATCTAAGAATTTTCAGGACAGTAGTGTGACTAATCTCGTTGTCACGGGCCAGTTGCCTGACTGGAGTCACCGGATTTTCTTGAAGAGTTAATAATACGCTTAGCCTGGTATCTGCTTTAACAGTGGGTCTCAATTTTGCTTATGGTACCTTATGGACATACCACCCTAATAGGTGGTATGTCCGGATGCTGTTCTCGAAATAACCTCAAGCTGACTTCGATCATCATCAGAATCTCGATACGGAGATTTTCGGTTAAATACAGCATTTTAGAAGCTATTTTACACTTCCGGCGATAGATAAACAAAGAGTATATACATAAAAATGAGGTCATGAAAAAACGATTCGTAAAGTGTTTCGGGATTTTTTGCAAAACTCGCCTAAATCGAAGTTATGAATTTTATTCCAGTTAAAGTTCCCGCACCGTATATAAGTAAAATAATTTGTCTTAAGTAAAATTAAAATTAACGATTACACAGTAATTAAAATGAATTAATGTTTGTACAGTTGGTTAGGCAACTATCCACAAATGCTCTGATAGCAAATGCAATGTAAAATTAAAATAAAATTTTAAACAATGACTTTGAAGACAATGAAATAAAAATTGATATCTAGAATTATTAACAGATGAGAAAGCACGCTAAAAACATTACTGTAAGCATGTAACTTTATACCATTATTATTTTGCAGAAAAATAAAATAAAACAGCTTTGTATACATTTATATTTAAAATATATTTATAATATATAGATATATAAAGCACTTGGACATATAATATAATATAATATAATATAATACAATAAATGTAAAATAATAGCCAGGAACACATCTTGAGGCAAGGCTTTAGGGCTCAAAACCTTGGTTGTATAACGTTGGACTTTGTCCAACCCACATATACTTTAATATCATGGATTTGGCTTCTAATGGTCATGATTACCCTGAAGACAATGCTAGGCGTAAATCGGAGCACCCCAAGAACAGTTCAAGATTCAAGAAAATGAGAAAATATTTTTTTGGAACATACAATGTGAATTCCTTAATTCAGGTTGGAAAATTAAAACAACAGAACTTCATAGACATCACATTACAATATTAACCCTTCAAGAGACCAGATTCTTGGATGAGGACACCTTTGAATCTGACAACTACCGAATTTTCAAAGGAAAAGTTGGGAAGAGAGTGATGAAGAACATGCAACATCTGGGAACATCTTTTATGGCGAACAAATAATTTTTGGACGCAGTTATCGCTATTATAAGTGTGAATGCCATACTATCTTTTCTAACTATAAAATCTCTCAATAAGAGATACACGTTAATCAACGCCCATGCTCCTATAAATAAGGTAATAAAACGAATCCAGAGAAAGTTGATGAATTTTGGGATGAGTTAGAAGCCGAAATTCTCAAAATTCCTTCTAAACATGTAAAAATTTGACTTGGAGATTTCAATGCTCAGCTTGGATCTGAGAGAAAATTTTCTGATATAATAGGTAAATAAATATCACGTTCAAAATAGAACCAACAGGAATGGTGAGAGATTGGTTAAACTCTGTGAACATCTAAACTTAAAGATTATGTCCACACATTGTAAAGCAAAACCAAGTAAAAATAAAACGTGGGTCTCCCCAAATGCGTTGCTGGGTGAGTTTCAATTAGATCATGTAGCTATTTCTCGAAATTGTTACAAAGAAATCCAAAATGTTAAGGTCAGAAAATCCATTAATGTAACTTCAGATCATTACCTTTCTCAAATCAAGATGAATTTCATACCTTTTACACGCAAACAAAATACAACTAGAATTAAAATTCCAAAAATTAATAGAGAGGTTCTTACAAATGAAAAATGGATAGAATTTTAAGGAAAACTTAAAATACCAACCAATTGGAATGGAATTACTAATAACCTTCTTGAACCAGCTCAGGAAATTGCACCGTTGAAGTTTTATAGGAAACATGCTTGGTGGAATGAACAATGTGAACGAGTGAACAAAGAGAGACATTGTGCTTGGCACAAGTGGAATGGGAACAAAACTCCAGACAATTTAGAGGAAGTAAAAAGATAAAAAGTAGGAAAGAAAATATACAAAGGACCAAATAATGGAAATGGACAATTTTAAGAAAAATGACACACGATTATTTTATAGAGCATTTAAGAATGCAATCACTGGATATTCAGCTCCGAGTTTAAATTTCAAAAGGGAAGATGGTATGCTAGCAGTAAACAACAAGGAAAATTGTGATAACCTAGCTGCATATTTTGAGAAGTTGTTAAACTGTCCAAAACCGACAGACAAGTTGAGTTTCAAATTTACAAAACAAAATTCTGACTCTACGCCACCAGATGTAAACGAAGTTAAAGGTATTATCAACTCACTTAAATTAAATAATAAAGCCTCAGGCGAGGATGGGATAATTGCAGAGATATGGAAACTTGTAGATGATGAATTTTTAATAGCGACGACAAATCTATTTCAGAAAATTTGGATTGAGGAAGCAATTCCAGAAGACTGGTTAATCGCCTTAATTCATCCACTACATAAAAAAGGCTCAAAAATTGATGTCAATAGTTATAGGGGGATCTCATTATTGTCTGTCACATATAAAATATTTGCCAAATTACTTCTAAACAGACTTGAACTACAGATCGAACCACAGCTTGGTGAGTTCCAAGGTGGTTTCAGAAGGAATAGATCGTGTGCAGAACAAATTCTTAGTTTAAACTTGATATTAAAATATTACAACAACAGGCCAAAGAATATATTTATCTCATTCGTTGATTTTCAGAAAGCGTATGATTCAGTGGATAGGGATACTGTTTTGTACTGACACATTGAAGGAATACCAAGTTGATCAAAAAACCATAAATTTAAAAAAACTTACGTTAACTAATACGATTTCCAGAGTCAAATTTTTAAGTGAAGTTAGCGAGCCCTTCGAGGTTAAAACAAGGGGACTGTCTATTGCCACTGCTTTTCAATTTGGTCTTGGATAAAGTCATGAGGACGTTTTGGGAGAAGAACGATTCAAGTGCTAAAATTGGTACAAAGAATCAGAACCTCAAAGTCAAAGTGTTTAGCATTTGCTGACAACATAGCGCTGTTTGCTAAATCAGAACAAGAAGCTATTAACCAAATTGATCAGTTAAAAGAAACGGCAGAAAAAGCGGGCTTACAGATTTCGTTGGTAAAAACAGAGAAGATGACAAGTGATCAGAAATATACTAAGAAAATGATAAAAACAAATTATGGGAGCATTAGGGTCACTAACCGATTTAAATATCTTGGAGAAATAATTAGTAGCAATGGGACGGATAAATTGGCAATTGAGAACAAAAAAGGGAAATTGGAAAGATTAAATTTTTGTACAAAAAATATATACAATAAAAAGAACCTGTCTATCAATGCAAAATTACAACATTTTAATACAGCTGTTAGACCAGTCATCTTGTACGGCATGGAAACTACAAATATAACCGGAATGGAGAATTTGCTCAAGACAGAAAGAAGAATTTTAAGAAGTATTTATAGACCTAGGAAAACACAGGAAGGTTATAGACTGAGATCCAATGCAGACATTTATAGTAAAATTGACAACCTTGAAGTGATGATCAGAAAACGGCGACTTCAGTTCTACGGGCATGTAGGAGCATGGTTTACTCAAGGTTAAACAAATTTTTGACAAAATCTGGAACTATAAAGCACATGGGGGCTATGTAAAACAAATGAAGAAAGAACTTCAAAAACTCAAAATTACTGAAGAAGATTGCCTAAACCGAACAGAGTACAGAAAAAAAAATTGGCCTCAAAATTCTTGTCGGGGAGAAGAAGAATCTCAACAGAGGAGAATGGACTGCTAAAAGAAGAGCTGCGCAGTCGACCAGGATGAAAGACTTCTGGAAGAGAAAGCAGGAAACTAGACCTACAAAGAAATGATATTTGCGTGGTCCTTGTTGGCCTGTCCGCGGTATAGTATATATGTGTACATATGTAGTATATTTATAAGAATTTATAAGAAGAACTTTTTTTGTGCCGATTTTTATATACAGGGTGTGTCAGAACTGGATCTACAAACTTTCAAGGCTGCTTTTATGATTCAAAATAAGCATAAAACTCTTAATACATATATGGTCAAAAAAACACTTCAGTGTGTCTGTTCGACACACTTCAGTTACACGTGGAAGTACCTCCTCAAGTGCTCTGACTGGAGTTTTGTACACCATGTTTTCAGTTGACCCCATAAAAAAAATCCAGGGGACAGATCTGGCGATCGGCCCGGCCATGGTATCGAACCGTTCCTGGTGGCATCCACGCGACTAAAATGTGCAGATGCACCGTTCTCATGTCTCAGTTGTACATCGACCGGGTCTAATACAATGGGGAAGTCATTTTCAAGAATATTGGTGTAAGCCGCCCCGTTTAAGCGATCCGGCAAAATAAATGGACCCATCAAATAGTTGCCAACAATCCCACACCAAACATTAATTGAAAATCTGTGTTGAAAACCTCTACCATGCATTGCGTGAGGATTTCCTTCAGCCCACAACGAGAAAGAAACACCGATTATTTTACAATAGTCGCTACAAATTAAACAAATTAATCGCTACACATTATGTTTTGTGTATTATTGTCCGTTTTTCTTTAAGGGAATTGCTTTTCCCGTTTTTTTTTTTCGAGTATCTCGCAAACTAAGCGTTTTTGACCCTATATGTATGAAGAGTTTTATGCTCATTTTGGATCATAGAATCAGCCCTGTAAGTCTGTCGGTGGAGTTCTGACACACCCGTATAAGGTTATACACCTCTCTCAGTGTTGTAACTCGTCACTCCTACACGCTCTTACAACTTGCTTCCTGTGGTGAGTTACTCCATATTTTTCCTGGTCTTACTCTATCCAGTTGTTTACCTTTGCATCCTCTATTATTTTCTCCCATGTGAGTTGGTCTAGTATCTTACTCCTCCATATCTGTATCTGCAGATTTTCTTCTAATACTTGATTCTCCCATCTGCTTTTCGATCTCCCTCTTCTTCTGTTTATGTTTGGTATATACACATTGTAATCATCTTTGAATTGACATTGACATCTCTGTTGTTCTCCATTTAGCTTATGTGTCCATACCAATGGAGTCTTTGTACTTTTATATTCATTAATATTGATTTGTGAATAAATCTATACTAATTTGTAAATATCTTCTCCTCTTGTTCTTATTCTCAATGAAATAATGGTCAATAGTTCTGTGGTTTACATGTTATCAGCAGAGGTGGAGGAGCAAGGCTGAACAGAACTTGTACTCAATCAATCTTATTCACAGATTTATGACTTTTCTTCAATTTCTTCAAGGGATTCTATCCAATGGGCCTATCCAATGCAGAAAGCCCAACCCTGCCTCCCAATTGCTTATATTGATAGTTAGTAAATACTTCTGGAAAATAACTAGCAGAAATCACTCATAACATAATTTCTCTGTTATTAGGTCCTAACATAATAATATTTTCTGATACTGAAATCTTAGAACATAGTAGAACATAGTATTCTCAAAAAGGGTAAATTCTCTTGTATTGGTATTATCTCTTTTATTGGCTGAGGTAGAAGGATGGTGTAAGAGAGAAGACCCCCCCCCCAATCACTTGTATTGATAGTTGGCAAATACTTCCCAAAAATAACTAACAGAAATCATTCATAACTTAATTTCTCTGTTATTAGGTCCTAACATAATATTATTTTCTGATATAGAAACCTTAGAACATAGGATGACATATTCATCCTCATAAGGCAGAAATTCCCTTATCTCCCTCTTCCTTCGAATAGACCTACTTTGGACCACGCTTGTTCAACTCTTGGGCTTTGACCTTTGCCCAGTATTGTCGCATGTTCTGCTGGTGTAACTCCTTTCTCTCTTCTGTCCAGGGTGTACCTTTCCATCGAGGTTTTTCCTGAAATCCATGGACTTCCTTAAGGGTGCGTCTCACAGACAGTCTGTTTTTTAAAATCTGTTATTCCCAGTTCTTTAATATCCTTCTCGATCTCTGTGAACCAAGTGGTACGAAGCTTCTTGTTTTGCCAGAAGGTGAACAGACGGTTGGTTAGTCGGTTTAGGCAGTCTTGCAACGTGGCCATAGAAAGCTACCCTTCTTTTCCTTGCACAGTCAGTGAGCATCTCAATATGTTTGTAGAGCTCAGAGTTATGCTGTCTTCGGAATCCCCATCTTCCTTTACCGCGCCTACTATCTTCCTGAGGATTCTCCTCTCTCTAATTTCCAATTTCTCTATTAGACCCCTTCGGTTCAAGGAAAGACACTCCATGGCATACAGGGCTTCTGGTCGTAAGATGGATGTGTAGTGCTTAAGTTTCAGGTTGCCTGACAGGCATTTCTTATTGTAAGTGTTCTTAGTCAGCCGATAGGCTAGTTCTAACTTGCTGACTCTCTTGGATAATGATGCTCTTTCTGATATGTTGGGTTCAATCCATTCGCCGAGATACTTAAATTTCTCAGTCCTCTTGATGTTTCCCTGTTCTAGTAACATCTCTCTGTTCGCTAGAAGTTCCCTTATATTATTTCAGAGCTTCTGCTGAAAACTCTGAATGAGGTAAAAGGATGGTGTAAGGGAGAAGACCTTCGGGTTAACCCCCACATATCCACCAAAGTGCCTTTAGTGAGGAAATTGGAGGGCCTAACCTAAAGCTCCCAATTTTCTACAATTAACAATTAAAGCCAAGCGACGAGGTCAAATATCTAGGCATATTCCTGGAAGCAAACACCTTACAAGAGCGACCAACAAGTGCAAAATGTCATTGATGACCAGGAGAACAATTGCAAATCATGGGGGCCTTAAAACCAAGCATGGTACACTGGTTGTACAAGGCAGTCAAGATGGATTCTACAACCCATATTGACTTATGGGTACACAATTTGTTGGACCAAACTGAAACAGAAGCATTCTATAAACAAACTCTCCAGCTTACAAATTATCTGACCAAAGAGAACTGCACCTTCAGCTGCTCTGGAAGCAATGTTAAGCCTTGCTGCCCTGGTTATTTATCACAGGTGAGGAAAGGATGGGAGCTTTCAGATGCAAGTGTAACAATACATGGAAAGCCCTGGCAAAGTCAGCGGATACTTAAATAACAGATGTAATAAAAGGGCCAATACTTACAAGGAAGGAAACTTGATGCCTCAAAGGCTTTTATTCAAAATACCTTTCAAAACACAACCATAGTGGACAGAATGAAAATACCACAAGAAAGGTCAGGAGACCTATTCTAACAGACAGATGGCTCCAAGAAGGACAGTGTAACTGGCGCTGGAGTCTGGATAAATTGAAGAATGGACTACAAAAATAGAATCTATATGTCATAGAGTAAAATATAGGACAGTTTGAGAGTGCCTTCAAATTTTTGGGTTTTTTATGTCAGGTGGAATAAATTTGCTATTCGTTTGGATTGTTCCCATTATGTAACATTACATTTCAAGTAATGCATCGGCCAAAGAAATGCTTCTAAAGTATCGGTCATTGAAACTATGGTATCCCACAGCGCCAGGGTCAGATTGTAATAAATTGTGATACAGTTGTAAAACTATTCTTGTGGTTATTGTATGTAATGAAACTTTCTTCCTTTTATCAATTTTACAATTGATTCATCTAGAGATAACTCCTCACCAGATACAAAATTTTCGACATCTGCTATCAATATAATCTAAAAAATTTCTCATTTTTTGCGTCCTGATGGTTTGCGTACCTTCGACATTTCCACTTGTATGAAGTATCCAAAATATTAGTCAAAAACGGTCTCCTTGAATATTTCGCCAAAATTTATGCGATGCTGCATTTGTTGTCAATTAATCAATACTCCTTTAGATTTGGAAGTGATATTGTCCCCATAAGCAATATTATGCCGAGAAATGCTCGCAACTCCTTCATTGTGATATCAGTCCATAAATGACATGTGGACAGTTTTGTTAAACGTTTTCTTGTATTTTATTATTTGCGTACCGATTAGTCTCGGCAACTATCGTCTTAATTAACTCATCGCTGAAGAATGAATTGAATCTGTGTAATTTGGATTTAGTTGTGAACCTGGGTTCCGTGATCCAGATCTAAATGGTATTTTTTCTGGAATGACATCCTTATTTGTCACATTCCTCCATTCGTTATCACGACTGTTATTACTTTCTTGTATTCACTTCTCCACCACTGCTACTATCACTGCTAATATTGAAATGCCTGAGTGGATTCCTTACTGTACAAACACTTCAACTGGATGAAGCAATGCCGTCATCTTCCGTCTTGCTAGATTCAAAGTAGTATTTGTCAGTACTGTCACTATCTAGCGTATTATCTCAAAATCTTTTAGCAACCATGTGAAGGATAAGATATAAAATATATAAAAAGCCTGCCGGTTCCTCTGGTAGTAACACTGAGACACTGAATCGAAGAACTGCAATTCGTTCTGACTCTGCCATCGTCTCACATCTAGGGATTGCAATCCGGAAAACCGGATCCGGTAATCCGGCAGATCCGGCATCACTAAACGTTTACCGGATCCGGTCCAATATACCGGATACGGTCACCGGACCCGGTGATGCTAATTTTTGGTAAAATAATCGCGCTGTTGCATGAGTAGGTACTTTAAATGCGTGGTGCGCATGCCGCCACATGTTTTTTTCAAAAACCAAAATTGATTTTTTTGATAAATAATGTATACTTAAAATAATAAGCGTATTTACTGGTGTATAACGCGCACCTTTTTCCTAAAAAAAATGCATTATCTAAAACATAGGGTTAAACATGTGCGTTATAGGCACACAAAAAGTAGTTTGAATTTTAGGGTGCGCCTTATGAACCGGTAAATACGGTATTTATAGTTAGTTGATTAAACTAGACATTTAAATAGAGTATTATAATTCATTAGACAGATTCATCATGATGTCTGTCATAAATATAAGAATAAGACTTGTTAGCATGCTCAAATACCTAATTATTGTGATCTCAGTAGATTAAGGAAAGTTTATTATGTTACCGATCGCAACGGCAACCTAAAAACAGACATAGACGAGATCACAGAAATCTGGAGGAAATATTGTAAAAACCTCTACAGTGAAGAACAGAGTGAAACCCCAGATATTACCAATTCGGACGAAGAACCCGACATACTGCTACAGTGCTACAGACTTGCAAAGAATAAGTCCCCTGGCATTGACATAATTACTGCGGGAATTCTAAAAACACTGAGACATCGATTGAACGATGAAGGAGTAAAAGTAATTTACATGATCTGTCAAATAATATGGAGAACAGGAATATGGTCCAACGATGGTTGTATGCCTCAATTATTATCCCCCTGCACAAAAAAGGAGCCACAGCCAAATGCGACAACTACCGTCTTATCGCTCTTATACCCCATGTAAGCAAAGTCATGCTCCACATTATACATTCTAGACTACAGGCATTCACTGGTTGGCAAATTGCTCCTGAGCAGGCTGGGTTTGTTAAAGGGCGTGGTACAAGACAGCAGATACTAAAGTATGATGCTAAAGTACATGCTAAAGTGATGCAGATACTAAAGTATGATACGTGGGACCAGTGTGTAGAGACACACTGGTCCCACGTACGTAACGTATGCAACGCATTTCGATATCTGGACTCTTTCGAGACTGGATTTTAGATGAAAAACTATGCCATAGAAACACACTTATCGTATGCAACGCAATCACACGCCTCACACGCAACGTCGATCTGGGATGTCCAGATCGGCGTGGGAAGGTGGAGGGGATGTCCGTACGCTATCCACGCGTGTGACCGGTGTGTTTCTAGAACATATGCGTAGCAAGTCATAAACAAATAGACCTTTGATGCAAGCGTTCTCCTCAAACTGTATTTTAGACATGCGAAAGTACATAAAGAATCGTTCTTCATCAAATTCCAGTTTCTGCATTAATGTATGGTATTCTCCAACTTTCTCCAACTTTTCTCTTTGGTTATTTATCTCATGGACAAAATATATTCTCTTTAGTTCTTTCAACTTTAGTTTTTGTTTCTGGGGTGCGAAAATATTCATTTAAAAATAGTAAACTCAATAAATCATCCGCAAACTCGCTATCAGAATCAGAAAACATGACTTATAGACGCACTAGTGCACCTTCTGAGAAATTACAACAGCGTCTGATGCAAAATTTACATTGCGTACGTGGGACCAGTGTGTCCTTCACAAAAAAACCTTCCACCTGCGCCAACTGCTAGAAAAGAATAGGGAATATTACACGCCCATTTATCTGCATAGTCGACTATGTGAAGGCTTTTGATAGAGTTAAATAGCACAAACTGTGGCCAAGCCTCATAGAAATGAGAGTACCAGAGCATATCGTCCTCCCGATTAGAGGTTTATATGAAGAAAGCACCGCTGTGGTCAGAGTCGATAAACATCTATCCTCCGAATGCAAAATGCGTAAAGGAGTAAGGCAAGGCTGCATACTCTCACCACTATTATTTAACCCATACAGCGAAAGTATCATGCGCTACGTATTAGATGACTGGGACGGAGGGGTCATAATAGGCGGGAAGAAAATCTCCAATCTCCGATTCGCGGATGACACACTGCTACTGGCGAGCAGCGCAGATGAACACATAGCCCTATCCGAGAGGTTAGAACGCGTCAGTCTGGAGTGTGGTCTTCAAATAAACATCCAGAAGACGAAAGCGCTTATTGTTGACTGCGCAAATGATAACCGGCCAAATATCCTTAAGGTCGGAAAATATGATGTCGTCGAGCAGTTTATATACCTGGATGCCATTATTAACAACAAGGGATGCTGTGAACCCGAAATACGCCAGCGAATACAACTGGGAAGAACCGCCATGTCCCAGCCTACTCCAGTATGGAGGAATAGCAACATAACACGTAACACGAAGATCAACCTGGTCCATGCACTGGTCTTTTCTGCATTTGGCTATGCGGCGGAGACAGGGACACTACGTGCGGCTGACCGTCGTCGAGTGGATGCCTTCGAAATGTGGTGTTGGAGGAGAATGCTTAGAATACCCTGGACAGCACGACGTACCAATATCTCTATTCTTAACGAGATCAAACCCAAACAACGACTCTCAAGTCTGGTTTACAACATGAAAAGTCGATCGTGCAGGGATAAGCCAAACGGCGGGCAAAGTAGAGGGAGGTCTCCCTGCCGCTGAATAGATACCATCGGGCGGACTCCACACGGACATTGAGACCGCTGTACGTGGAACAGCTGACCGATCGCGATGGCGAGATACCATCAAGCAGAGGATCAACACACTTGAGGGGGCCTGATGGATGCCGACATTTATGACCTGTCACTACACGTCTGCCAAGACGTTAGATTAAGAAGAAGAATTATGTTAAATTTAATTCTATCGAAAATGAAATGACACTGGATTGCAATCCCTATTTGTTAGTATTTTGAGAAATAAGGCAGCGACAGAACAATGAAAATGAAGTTGAGATTTTATATAATTAACATTTGTAGACTCTCACTATTTTCCTCACTACGCGACTATTTGGAAGAACACGCGTCTGGAACTGTAAAAGGACTTGGGCGGATATATTATGCCGATATATACACTCGTCCGCAGAGGGTCTGTAAAACGTCTGGCACAGAACAACAGCGTTTCGTTGGGTGGATGCCTAGTCACATAGGTCTAGAAGGAAACGAAAAGGCGGACGTACTTGTAAAAGAAGACGCTGCTGCAGCGCCCCTGATTGCAAGGGAAAAGTTCTATATCACGAAAAGCTTGGCCAGTAAAGTAAAAACAGAGTGGACTAATAAGAGTCCATCAACCATCTAATATCCTAACAGCTGAAATCTTGCAACAATCTAGGAAGCAGATTGCAACTATAGCAGACCTCTTAACCCTTTCGCTGCTATGGACTGCTATAGTAGTTCAATTGATTTGACGCCCAGGTGCTATGGACTGTTATAGTAGTCCAATTGATTTGGCGGCCAGATGCTATGGACTGTTATAACAGTCTACCAACTTCATGAATTCATTGTGGCATTTTTAAACATAACAAAGAGATTAATAAATATATACACACTCATTGGGGCGTAACCCTGGCGTTACCCTGGGTAAAAGATTCGGGACTCACCCCTATCTTATCATTGGAAAGATGAATATTTCAAAAAATCCCAACAAGTAATTGTAAACTATGTGGATAGCCATATATATATATTTTTTAATATTTTTTGTAAAAAATAGTCAGACAAAAAAAAATAGTCTTTAGACAAGAATAGTTACTAGTTATAGTTAATAGACTTGCAAATTATTTTTTCGTTTTCGTACAATTATGACATAAAACAAAAGAATTTTGCAAAGTGTGGCTACTCAAATCAACAAAAAACAAAATTTGCTTCAAATAGAGATTTTGGTTTTAAAAATTTAGCAATTTTCGCAAATAATTTCGACGTTTTCGTCGAATTTTGGCATAAAACAGAAGTATTTCGCAAAGTTTGTCCACTCAAATCAACAAAAAAGCAAAATTTGATTTTAACAAAGATTTTGATTTTTGAAAATTTGGCAATATTTGCAAATTATTTTGACCTTCTCGTCTAATTTTGACACAAAACAAAAGAAGTTTGAAAGGTTTGTCCATTCAAGTCAACAAAAAAACACAAATTATGAGTCGAATAGAGATTTGGATTTTTGAAAATTTGGCAATATTTTCATTTAATTTTGTCATAAAACAAAAGGATTTTCTCCATTCAAATAAAAACAAAATTTGCTTCGAATAGAGATTTTGGTTTTAGAAAATTTGGTAATATTTGCAAATTATTTTGACGTTTTCGTCCAATTTTGACATGAAACAAAAGTATTTCGCAAAGTTTGTCTACTCAAATCAACAAAAAAGCAAAATTTGATTCTAAAAAGAATTTTGATTTTTGAAAATTCGGCAATATTTGCAAATAATTTTTACGTTTTCGTCCAATTTTGACACAAAACAAAAGAATTTTGCAAGGTTTGTCCATTCAAATAAAAAAAAACAAATTATGAGTCGAATAAAGATTTTGGTTTTTGAAAATTTGGCAATATTTGCCAGTTGTTTTGACATTTTCGTCCAATTTTGTCATAAAACAAAAGAATTTTGCAAATTTCACTCAAATCAACAAAAAAGGAAAATTTGCTATGAATAGAGATTTTTGTTTTTGAAAATTTGGCAATATTTGCAAATTATTGCAAGTAATACTAATTGCAAATAAAGTTATAAAAGTATTCCGCACGGGCTATAATGTAATGTTCAGAATATTGAGCACACAATCACATCAAAAAGTAATACAGCGAAAAGTAATGCAGCAAAAGGGTTAACAGGACATTGCACACTGAGAGGGCACCTGCAAAAGATGGGCATCTCGATGGATGAGCCATTATGCAGACTCTGAAATGGAGAGGAACAAACTATCTCTCATCTAATCTTCCACTGTGAAGCAATCGTGCATAGGAGAATAAAACTCAACATCACAGCTGAGGGACTTCCGCTGAATCACAAGACATGTAGACTTCTGATTGAATGGAACGATGTGGGGAATACAATAGGCCTATAAGGCTGCAATGTTTTAGAGGATGCAAATCCCTGAATTCAATAGGCCTATAAGGCTACAGTATTTTAAGGGATGCAGATCCCTGAACCCATATTGGGATGTGAATAAAAAAAACTTTTATGAATGCAAAGGCTTAGCCTGGGGGTTTTTGGGGGTTCAAAATATGAGATAAATTGTGTATTGAAATAAGGGGAGACAAGGAGAGTTGAATCTCTTCAAGTGAGCATGGTGATGTAGATTTTAGGAACCCTTGTGTGTCAGTTTTAGAAAGTAAATTGGCACATTTCTTTTATTGTATTTTCTTCAAACCCCCCCTGAAACTAAACCCTGGCTACGCCCGTGGTTTATGACCAGAACAAATACCAGCTGTTTGGTGTAAACAGGCTCATAACTTGAATTTTAGCTCACAACTTGGGAAAAGTTGAGACACTCATTTGTATAATGCAAATTAATAATTTACGATCAGTTATATAAATCTTCTATGTTATAATTTAATATTACCTTCATCAGATGATTGTCCAGCTTGGATACTAGCTATACTCTTCTCATGAATTTTAAACTCAATATCAGGTACTAATTGCACAGCACGTTTGTAATATTGTATAGCTTCGTAAAGCTTTCCAGCTTTTTCTAATTTGGCTCCTTCCAAATAAGAAATTCTAGCTTGTTGTTCTTCAGTTAAATCATTCTGAGTGATTTTCTGTTTTGGAGTTGTTTTAGAAGAAACCTTCAATTCTTTCTGCCACTTCTCACGAAAACTTGCCAACACATCTTCCACTTCTGATGTCTAAAAATATAATATAATATTAGTATGATGTAATTTATGATTTTAGTAAATTACTTTTGAAGATGGTTCATCTACCTCTTCTTCTTCGGAAAGTATATCTCCAGATATTTTATCCATACTGCTGCTTGGTTTGTTACTCTGTAATATCAGAAACGTATTGTGCAATTTTACAATTTTAGAAATTTATGTTTTTGAAGATTACCATTTTGTTTTAATTAGCGCTTCAAAAGCTTTGGAATATTAGCTCACGGTCGGAAAAACGTGTCACTTGGTTAAATTGGAATTTTGAGTAAATAGCAAGCAAAATACAAACTTCCATGTTTTGCTTTCGCATTTAAAATTTAACCAATATCCGAGGTCAGGTTTGACACCAAACCTTATGTGAACAACTGGGAATCTCTCAGTCTATTTCACTCACATACATAACATACATATATGTTTATCTCAACCACAAAGATCATACACTCCTTAATAGATACCCGTTAATACCAACACAAGGTTAAACATATAACGACGTAATTTCGATATTTATTCACCAAAATAAACCGAATTCAGTTTTATTATAAATAATGGTTATAAATTTTAACTTTATGAAGCTATACCTATACAGTTATACTTATAATATGAAATTTTAAACAAAATATAGTAAATAACCGGCATAAATATCTGTTGGTAACACATCCAGTAAAAATTTGTTGACAGGTACGTCAATGTGTCATTCTAAAATCAGTGGAAAAGAATTATTAATTTCAATTCTAAAATGGCACTAATTGTACAACCTGAAGTGGTAAAATATGCTTGCATTTGTGGATTATTGAAACCAATCTCGAAGTTATATTTCTGTAGGCATTGCTTAAAATTGCGCTGTGGTTTTTGTCTCTGTCATGAGGTTAGTTATGGACACCAATAAGTTCAAATCTAATTGGTTTATAAACTTTATTTAGGTGGATTCTCTATTCTGTGGAAAATGTTTGGAAAACTTACCTTCAAATGAAGCAAGAGTCAAGAAGAACAAATGTGGAAACTGTGTGGAATGTCCGAGTTGTCATCAACAACTGTCCAGCAGGGCAGCAACGGCAGGGCCTAAGAATTTAGATGATCCTAAATCAACCCCTAGAAAGGTGGTTTATTTGCTGTGCTTATCTTGTAGGTGGAGTACAAGGGACGTTGGAATTCCAGATCAACCTGTTGGTAAATATGCAAATAATATAATATAAAAATACAAGTAAATTTTAGTTTAAACCTACACCAATAATTTTCATTATATTAATTCTCTGTTTAACTCTGTGGGTGCGATCCACTTGGCACCCACAACGCTCATGATCACGACCGCGGTTTATCCCGTTCCACTTGCTTGAGGGCGTTACAATCGAAAACCCAAGTGGAATGGATTTTGTAGCGTTTTGAGCGTTCACTAATGCGAACATTTCAAATGGCGATGAAAACATTAAATTTTACAAAGTTGCTATTGTGAAAAGTGAAAGCTCAGGCCATGTATTATTGATTATAAGAATGAAATTAATCATTATTCAGATGAAGAATTCAAAAGCCACTTAAGTTAAATAATTTTTTTAGGTATATTAATTACACTCTACATTTTAAAAATTTGACATCCAATTTGATATCTAGATTATACTCTAAACCCTTACTCTTTTATATGTAAGTAATTATACCATTTATGACTTTTATAAAATGTTTTTTTTAAACTCCGAAGCTTGGGCTATTATGAAGAATATGGGAATGGTGGAGTTACCTTCACTAACTGTTGCTAATCGTCTTCCAAACTGTATTTCTAAACGTGGAAAGTAAAAATGAATCTTCTACGTCGGCTGGTTCAAGAAATATACGGGCTTTTGTAATCCAAAAAACTGACATTTTTTAATACAACAACAAATATAACTGCAACTTCTGTCCGGTTATTTGACAGAAAATATGTTTATACAGCAGATACGCTGTTGCCAAGTTCAATTCTTTTGCAGAGATTATACTTTTTTTCTGTGTCGCTACAATTTAAGTATTATATGTATTAAATATATTTAATTTTATTTTAATTCTTGCGCAGGGGTCATGTTAATCTTCTATGTATTCTTCTTATTCTTATGCATATTCACTAATGAATGTTTGCGACCACGATAATGACTTCGATAATGACAATGTCGTCATCATGTGGTTCTCTTGGGAAGTATAATGGAGGTGATTTCCCGTTATCTTCCTTCATGGGTATGAAATTACCATGGGTATAAATTAGATTAGGTTGTCCGAGAGAGAATAGATCAAGACCGCATATAGCACGGCAGCGCAAACTCTCGATCGCTGCGCGCGCATGTGGTTTGATCGAGAGTTCGCGCTGCCGCACGCATGTGGTTTAAACTTTAACTTCGTAGATCCAAACTTTTATGGTACTCTCGGTCCAATGTAGAACAAAGTGGCAACGACCGGTGGTTTTACCTTGGTTAGATTAGGTTGTCCGCCGCGAAGCGGGAAGATAAATCAAGACAATATACGCGCGGCAGCGCGAACTCTCGGTCCAATATAGGACAAAGTGGCAAGCACCCTTGGTTTCACCTTGGTTAGATTAGGTTGTCCGCCGCGAAGCGGGAAGATAAATCAAGACAACATACGCGCGGCAGCGCGAACTCTCGATCACATGCGCGCGCAGCGCGCATGTGGTTTGATCGAGAGTTCGCGCTGCCGCACGACAAAGTTGCAACGACCGGTGGTTTCACCTTGGTTAGATTAGGTTGTCCGCCGCGAAGCGGGAAGATAAATCAAGACAACATACGCGCGGCAGCGCGAACTCTCGATCACATGCGCGCGCAGCGCGCATGTGGTTTGATCGAGAGTTCGCGCTGCCGCACGACAAAGTTGCAACGACCGGTGGTTTCACCTTGGTTAGATTAGGTTGTCCGCCGCGAAGCGGGAAGATAAATCAAGACAACATACGCGCGGCAGCGCGAACTCTCGATCACATGCGCGCGCAGCGCGCATGTGGTTTGATCGAGAGTTCGCGCTGCCGCACGACAAAGTTGCAACGACCGGTGGTTTCACCTTGGTTAGATTAGGTTGTCCGCCGCGAAGCGGGAAGATAAATCAAGACAACATACGCGCGGCAGCGCGAACTCTCGATCACATGCGCGCGCAGCGCGCATGTGGTTTGATCGAGAGTTCGCGCTGCCGCACGCATGTGGTTTAAACTTTAACTTCGTAGATCCAAACTTTTATGGTACTCTCGGTCCAATGTAGAACAAAGTGGCAACGACCGGTGGTTTTACCTTGGTTAGATTAGGTTGTCCGCCGCGAAGCGGGAAGATAAATCAAGACAATATACGCGCGGCAGCGCGAACTCTCGGTCCAATGTGGTCTGTGTCTCCTTCGGTACCTATTTTTTCAATAATACCGTCAAGGGCCATAAATTTAAACGCACTGCTGCGCCTATATGGTCTAAAATAAGATAAAGTTGCAAGAAGTATTGAGTTAACCTGAGTTAAACCAATTAGAATGAAATTAGAATTAAAAATTAAATTTATATTTCAATGTTGTTGTAAGTGCATGTGAAGAAATTGTATATTGAATGTTTACCAGAACAAGGTAAAATAAAAAGATAAAATTGGCAACGTCGGTTGGGCTTCTCCTGCACTTTTTGTTTGACAAGTAATTAGAGAGGTTAGGTAGTGAAGGAAAATATTAACTGTTGCGTCAAAAAAATGTCATTTTTTTCATAAAAACCCGTATATTTTTTTAATAAATCGACGTAGAAGCTTCGTTTTGGCTCTCTAAGTTTGCAAATACACTACGGAGGACGATTAGTAACAGTTATTCAAGGTAAAAATCCGCCAACTCCAAAAAAAATGGCCATTCCCATATTCTTCACAAATTCCCAATTTTCTCCCAAACTTTTTTTTGGGATAATTTCCCACTATGGAGGGTATTCTCCATAGATTTGTACATTTGCAGTAATAGTAATACTGAAGGCTGACTCCATCTTATAAAGAAGCTAAAATATGCACATATGTAACTGACACCTTCGCATAATAAAAATAATAAGCAGGTTAACTATAGAATTTCCATAGCAGATTCATATTCTGTAGCAGAAACATAAGCTTCCACTAAAATATTACTATTTGCATCATGCAAAGAAATTTTTTGCATCTCCGTATTTGAATTTAAAAAAACGCGCCGAATTTCTGCAGAACGACCACTTCGACCCAGCTTTTCAGCTGGTTCGTTGTGGGCGAAAATAATGACGTCATTAGTGACGTATTCGCCGCGGCCACAACGACCACGATCGTCAAGTGGAACGGCTAAATGGATGTTTTGAGCGTTGTGGGCGCCAAGTGGAACGACCCCTGTAACTTGTGAAGCTATATAACTCTAGACCAGTGTTTCTCAACCTTCTTTCTGTTGTGGTTCACTTTTAACAATTTCAAAATTTCGCGGCACACGAATAGTAATAAAATAACAAAATAATGGGTTTAAAAGAATTTGACTTATTTTTAATTTTCAAACACAATACGAGTGATTGGACTGTTGTCGGAAATTTCTGTTAGTTATATATAAAACCTATTTTGGCATTTATTATTATGCTTATAACACTTATTTATATGACACTTATATTCTACGAACTTGACAATCGAAATTTTTACAAGGACATACATATGGACATTAGTACATTACATACATCAAACATTAGTACATTACGTAGGTACATTATACATACGGACATTAGTACATTACATAGGTCACACTACTCTACAGTTGTACACATTTGTTATCTTTCCACTGAACAATGTTGCTCATGAGCGACCAACCCTGGCCGTTTTCGTCCATTATAGCCTCCCATCTCTTTTACAGCTCGATCTTCTTATCTCAGTGATCCCATGCCTCATTCCCCACCTCACATATATGGCAGTTTCCCTCCTTTGGAGTGATCCAGTACCTCCTGCCAATCCTGCTCTTCACTACCACACCTGAATCTAGCGTTCAATATTTCTGGAACGTCAGAGGTATCTTTCCAAATGCATGTATATTTTGATACTCAAGGTTGTATGCCCCCTCTTCTATACCTTTAACTTTTCCTGCATCTCTATCTCTATCAACCATTCTCCTACAATCATTTCTAAATTGCTGCCTCTCTTAATCATTCTCTCAAATTCAACAACCAACCAGCCACCCCTTTTATACATTTTCCTTCTCTCACTCCACATTTAGTTTTCGTAGCAATTACCTATACCTTCTTTTCTAACCGCTGTAAACACTTCCTTCGTGATCCTTTCATCTCCCATTCTTTCCACTTTACATTTATACTACAATGAAAATGTGGCACTATGTACCACGGTGTCCATTTTTCTAGTTGCAATCCCCATTTCAACATTTCTGGCATTCTCTCTATTTATTCCTCTTTTCTTCCACTTTCACATACTACCTATACTTCTGAACCAAACATTAAAATACTAGGCACTCAAGTCTTTCATATAACCATTTTTAGCTCTGAACTTACTGTCACTCTTCAATACACTCCAGAAAACGTTTGCAGCCACCCAGGATTTCCTTACTATGTAATTTATGTGCTCCTTAAAAGAATTATACTGGCTAAATGTGAATCCAAGGTATTTGAAGCTAACCTGTTCTATTCCCTTTCTTCACCATGCAAATTTTTCAGTCCCCTTTTTTGCCTCTTTTGTAAAACAACCATTATCGTCTTCTTTACATTCACAACAAGCTTTCATTTCTCCAAGAACATTTGCATTCTTCCTATCACCTCTCTCATTTCTGCAAACGTGCTTGCCAAAACAACGATGTCATCAGCATAAGCCAGACTCCACACTTTTTTCCCAATGACTACTCCACCTGCCTCTTGCGTAACACATTTTCCATATCTGCTATGTAGACCAGCAACAGTCTTAGTGGAAACCCCTTGAAACGTTCAGACATCTTCTCTTCCAGTTTCACTCTACAATATGTACTCCCATACAAGTTTCTAATACTTGCAAGGAGGCTGCAATGCCTTTCTGCACTTCGACCAACTTGATCTATTGTGCTTGACCCTACTACAATTACTCTCATAGGAATTCAACTTCGTGAACGAGAGAACTAAGATATTCCTGAGAGGCTTGCTACTCAGCTCCAAGGTGGTCAATCTTGCAACCCTGAACTGGGCAAGCCTTATGAATGCTAGCACTACACATGTGCACATTATGTGTTCAGCAGTTTCTTCATCTGATTCACATAATCTACAGGCAACTTCCTCTGCCTTTCTCATTTTGTGTAGGTGATATCTCACCAGACAATGTCCTGTGAGTATGCCTACCAAAGTTCTGATTTCTCTACTACAGAAGCCGCCGCGTTATTGCGGCAGAATAGTTTATGAGCATTTTAGCTTGCAATGCTCTCCCTAACTTGACTAAATATCTTTTTCTCCTTCAGGCAGTCCCACATTCGTTACCTAATGATCGAGTCATAAGCTGCCTTCAGGTCAACGAAGAGGGCGTACACTTTATTCTTCAGTTTAGTCAATTCTTTATGCACTACATAGTTAAGTGTAACTAGGTGCTCAGTTGTTCCTCGTCCTTGTCGGAACCCAGCTTGAACTTCCGGTAAAATGCTTTTTATTTCATCCCTCCCTGCAGTTTTAACTGTAGAACTTTGGCGTATACTTGGTTCGACGTATACTTGGCGTATACTTGGTTTAACACTATTTCCGACGACGTGCTGTAAAAATTGCGACATACATCATTAGATATCTTTTCTCGTCGCGTTCCGTTTTCAATAAATTGTTTTACATTTCTAAAATTTTGCGGCACTCTTTAAAAATTTGGCGGTACTCAAAAGTGCCGCGGCACAGTGGTTGAGAACCACTGCTCTAGACACTTTACACAACTAGAGAACTACACCCTATTTATCAATAGCAAATCCACAATAATAAGAAATCATGCTCAGAAAAGTGCTGGAAGCTCTCAAAACCTCAAGCCAAAATTGCAGATCACATAAAGTCTTATGCTCATAATCTTGCCCAAGACCAGCCCCGGATCTTCAATTTTTTCGTGGCGGGGCAAAAACTGAAAATTGCCACCCCAGTCCGCCTATATTTTCACCATCATTTATCATCATCATTTCAGCCATCAGACACCCACTGATGGAGATAGACCTCCCGGAAACAAGGCCAGAAAAACCTATGTACCAAGCTCATTCTGCGTTAAGCCTATTTATTTACAAATATATGTACGTGCATGAATGTGTAGGACATATATCATTTAGGATATTATTTAGGATAGGGTCTGAAATAAAACTTAAGAGTAAAAATAAAAATCCATTAAGTATGTTATTGTAATGTAAATTGAAATTACAATTTAACTCTTCGAGCCTTTTGTTCTGCAAACAAATCTATGGTCTTGTTATAATTAATCTAATGTGCCATTCGATTTTCTATCGCTAAAATTGCGAGGCTCGATAAACGTTCCTGGCTCATAGGGGATCGCAAATAATTTTTAATAAGTTTTAGTTTGCTAGTTTCGCTCACAGCTTGCAGATGTAGTAGGAAGTGTAGAGTAAATTCGCAGAGCAATTCAAATTTTGGGAAAGGCATCCTGCAAATCATGCACATAGATCTGTTGCAAGAGATAGAAACCGTTAGCCTTTTCTATATCACCTAATAAAATTGGAGCTTGCTCTTTAAAAACGTAGAGTTCTTGGCAGAATTCAACGGCGTTTAAATCTCGCTAGTATTTTCAAGCAATCAAACAATATTTTCACACAATCAAACCTCTTTTTAATTTCTGATATCATTCGATCAAATACCATGATTATTTCTTTAGAAAAAAGCTGAGCAGGTTGAAGTATTCGTAATTCGTCATCACTCGTCATCGAAATTCGTTTATTTGGCAAAAGAGGCTCAACGACAATTTTTTCAGCAACTGCCTCTTTTATCCAATAATCAATTGAATTATGTCACATTTTTTTAAGAGTTTTGAGCACGCCATCCATTAAAGTGATGGGATCGCACAAGGATTATATCTTTTTTTTTTTACGTTTACTCGATTGATTTCGTGGAGAATATTTGCCTAATCATCAAATTCAGAATAAATTTGAAATTCTTTATAGCTATTAAGAGATGACTTCCACTAGTTTTGACAAATTGTTAACAGGGCATTCTCCTTACTATAGCTTTACAGCAACATGTTTTGCTGACCATCTTGACTGGCTGCTTCCTTTTAAATTGGTTTTAACATATTTTTGCATAATATCCCACTGAACAGTGGAGCCGACATAAAAGCAATATCCTTTTTGAAATAGTCTGAATAGGTTTATAACTTCCTGGCATGATGAGGCACCTACAAAAAAAAATCTCAAAAACTATTGAGAAATTATCGAGACAAATTAGTATGCATAGGGAAAACATTGTATTTGTCTGCCAAGTTTGAATTTGCACGGGCATGGGCCCCGGCTTGCCCCCCCTAGGCTGCCCAAGACTCGCAATAATTCTTTAGTCCTTATGAAAGCAGATAAATCCATCATCATCATTTTTTAAAGAGAATGGTACATTAATACAATGAACTCTTTAATTTCAACAGAAAACCTAACTCTCTTGAAAAAGGTTCCCACACCAAAGTTCCAAACACAAATTAGAAGCCTGTTTTTAAGAGAAGGAAGACTTAAATTCATCCGTAAAGAGCACAGACTTCCATTGTCGAAGTTGTCATGCGACATGTTCACGAGCAAAATTCAAAGAGGGTTCTCAGACGAGTCATCTTTCCCTTAAATTTGATTCCC
The DNA here is from genome assembly GCA_944588485.1 of Phosphuga atrata. Classification (NCBI taxonomy): domain Eukaryota; kingdom Metazoa; phylum Arthropoda; class Insecta; order Coleoptera; family Silphidae; genus Phosphuga; species Phosphuga atrata. Next base: position 35,185,463 of record OX155899.1, read on the forward strand.
TCAACCCATTCCTGGTCTGGTCTGATACATTGACCCCATGCGTCCTCCTGAGGGGAATTAAGAGGTCTTTTGCCGTGGAAACTCTATTGTCAAGACTCGACATCATTACAAATCGGTCTTGATTTTGAGTTGTTTTTTGCCCACCGTGCCTGGTATATTGACCTGTATCCCAAGTACCTGTTCTATAATTACTGAATAACAGACAGGCTTACGTTGAAGTTTCTTGAAACTTGTCAAAGGCTTTCGCCATTTTCAATTAATGTTATGCACTTCATTGAGATGCCTCACTTTCACTTAACTTAAGTCAAACTGTGAGTTGCAAAGATTTTCGTCTTATATTGATCTGAACAAAGCCTTCCTAGCTCTTGTCTTGAATCAAATTATATTATTTTAATTTATTTTGGTAGTACTTGTTAATTATTACGGATACTCCGGAAGTATGCGATGCCTGAAATTCCCTATGTGTCTATTAAATCAATTAAATAGAGCGTTTTTCAGATGTTCTTAATTTTATTTGCATGAAATTTTCCATCACTAATTCGCAGATTTGCGGCTGTATGTCCTCGATAACTGCACGAATTCCATCTTTGAGGTTTGATTCCATCATATTCCTTTATCTTTCACGTAGCCCCAAAGAAAGAAGTCTAGAGATGTAAAATTACAAGATCTCGGTGGCCAATTGTAATCGCCTCTTCGAGAAATCACAGGTACAGGAAACTTTTCACGCAAAATAGCGATGGTATAGTTACTTGTATGGCACGTAGCGCCGTCTTGTTGAAAATAAACGTGATCCGCATCAATATCGGCCAAAATCATCGTTCGATATCACTGTTACGGTAAATGGATTGCGCTCCATTCATCGTAACAGTTGCACCAGCCTCATTTTCGAAAACGTAAGGTCCAATGGCGGGGTCCAGACCAAAAACCGAACCATTCAAGCATTGAAAATGGGCCTCATCACTCAAGCTGATTTTTCGATGAAATTCCGAATCAGTTTGATGCATTTCAAGGACCCAATCAACAAAGACACGATGTTGTTGATATAGGCGTGATTTCTTGTTTTAACTGAACTTAAACGGGTAAACCTTAAAAGCCTTAAGACCTAAGTCTTTATCTAAAATACGGTGTAATGTCGTTTGTGGAATGCCCAATTTCAAAGATCGACGAGAAATGGACAAACACTATGGGATACAACAGCAATATTCGTTGTTGTTTTTGAGCGACGTGCACGAGTTCGGTTCTTCACATCACTAACATGTCCCAACAGCAGGTGCTTCACGACAACCCAAAAATGCTTTAGTTTTGCGAACTGTGACCATGTCAACGGTATCTGTGGCAATGGTTTCCTTATTACACGCATCCAAAACTTAATAATCAAAAAACAGAAACAAATCACAATGAGCTAAATTCTGATAAAACTTTCATTTTTCTCACATATTTTGTCAACTAAATAGCAAACGTTTTGCGAAAACAAAATCACCTGCAGCTGGCAGCTAGCACTTAACCTTGTTTGTTTTTTTTTGCGGCAGCGCAAAATTCTCTTAATTCAGTACAAATAGTATAGGCTAGAATAACCTAACCTAACATAACTTATCCTCGTTGATTCACTTGAGGTTTCAAGTGCAATGGAATGGCTACTCCGCAACAAAACTTGAAATTACTCTCTTTTGTTGTATGTACTCATTGATGTAGTTTTTCATTATATTTCAACATTAAATTTATACATTGCATTGAAAAATTCACTATGTTTTTACCACACTTAGGCCTAGGCCGCACTACGGCTAAACCGCCGCGGTTTTTGATCGCGTGATTTTATGACTAGTAAATTAATACAAGCGGCCGCACTTGCGGTTTTTTCCTGCGACTGATTTTAAAACCGCGTATTGTTACAAAGGCCGAGGCCGCACTACGGTTTTCTGCCGCGAGCGGTAACCGCTATAACCGTGAAACCGCTCAAGAAACACACAGTACGCTATGGGTAAAATCAGTCGCGGGAGAAAACCGCAAGTGAGGCCGCTTGTATTAGCTTACTAGAGTCACAGATTCGGTTTAGCCGTAGTGCGGCCTAGGCCAAAATGACTCCCTAGTAAAAACCGCGCTAAAATTTGTACTGCATAGAAGGCGTAGTTGGCGCGCACGCACTTCTGTTTAACCGCGAGCGGTTTTTTGACAGACAGCCGTGAAGAGTGGCAATTCTTACGTTTTTTTAGGTTCAGATACTTGTCTCTGATTGAAAACATGTCGTTGACCGAGTCAGACTGTGTATCAAACGAGCGATATGAAAGTTTGTCGGAAAAAATCATAATGGAAGTACAAAAAAGACCAGCTTTATACACCACTTTACGTCAGTATAGTGATCGAAACGGGAAAAATAAACAGACAGGCGCTCCTCTGGTGAAATACATTTGCGAAAGGTTGTATTCATGAAAATAATGTGAGGACGCACAATTTGTAAAATTTTATCGAAGCTGACATGCGATAATAATTAAAAAATTTCTCAGGATGTTTTCTTAAATCTTGATATTTATTATTAAAGAAACCTTTCTTAAATCTACGGCTAGTGAGTGGATGGATCCAATATTTGCGAAATTTGCGTTGACGTCTTCTTTTTCTATTTCTTAGTATTAGAACAATACATACTGCTCGTTTGAAATCCATTTTCAACTGTGCAAATTGCGGGCGGTTTCGCGATTTTTAATCGTAGTGTGTGTTTTTCGAGCGGTGTCGCGGTTATAGCGGTTACCGATCGCGGGGAAAAAACCGTAGTGCGGTCTCGGCCTTATAGGATAGATATAAGTATGGGAAAAACATAGCGAATTTTTCAATTCAATGTAGTATTGTAGTAATATGGTTAAGCATTAATTACCACGTAATCGCAACCATCCTATTCATTAAATTTATACTTAAAACTAGGGAGTTCTTCTTCAAACACACTGTGCTGTACATAATTAAAACATAGACCAAGCTTTGTTATCGTTTTAATTTAAGGATTTATATTTTGTGTTAATACTTTCCCATAAACTAACAATAATTTACCATCATTTCTAAAAAAATTGCTCCCCTCCTCCAGGTCCAAGCAGCGAGCCCATTGTTAACTTCCCAGCACACCACTGGCTATCGTAAAGGCCGGTCCAGACGCTCCGCTTTGCACAACCTTTTGTCTGCGCAGTTCAACACGTTGCAGATAAAACGTTGCGTGTGGATAAGAAAACTGCGCAGTTTTAAAAACTACGCGGAGACGGTACAGTCGCAGCGATAACTGATTTTGAGCTAAAGAGCATAGATATCCATGAACTGTGCAGACAAGGCGGCGTAGACACAACTGTCATTATTTTGTCCCATGAATGTTTTACCCAATTCACAACTTCTTGTAAGCCTGGGCTTTACAAAATTACCTCACCATTCTGTTTTCAATATATTCATTGATTTCGATCCGCAAATGATCCTTGAATGGCTTGTTTATTGCAATGTCAAGTGTCTGGAGGTAACCAGTCATTCCTGCTGATCAATCTTCCTCTCAGCAAGAAAGTTTTTCATGTCTTTAGCGCCGTGTGTACTGGCTGAATCCCAAACTAGTAAACCTCCCGCAGTATTTGGATCCCGCAACATAAAATCGACCCACTTTCTCATAACTGCTTGGGTGCACCAGGTTTTTTCACTTTCAAGAACATACATTTCTGAAACGCGTTCAATCCCGTCTTTTTTACCTTTAGTGATGATAATTGGTGATACTTTCTTGCCATCTAGACGAATCGCCAAAATACAGGTAACACGTGCACTATCGTAACGTAAATTGACGAGGAAGCCTTGTGGTGAACCGTCGTTTGAGCTCTTTGGCCTAGAAATACCGCGGTCTCATCCATAGCAATCATGTTGGAGAGTTGGTATTTCGAAAAGTCGTGCCATCAAGAAAAAGCTAAAATGCAAGTGCACGTTTAACAACTTCATTGTCTTCCAGCTTAAACATTGTCCACCAATTGACACAGGTTATCGTAATATGCACGCCATTTTCGAACCATACAAGATTTACATCAATGGAGTCATGCACGATTTCATTTTTGTACTAGACGGAATAGCTCTTTCTTTTTGTACTCATTTTATCTGGGGTTAAAAATTATTCACTTTATAAAAAATAAAACTAGGTGTTAGGTAATAATCATCATCGCAAACGTTGTACCTGCACTGTCACTCTAGTATACTGCTGCCTTATATTGCAATTTTAAGATAAATTCTACTTCATAAATTCCAGGAATTAATTTTGACACGTGCCTGTGCATGGCTTGAAACGAACTGTAGAGGTAAATATGGAATTTGTCGGAATGTTTTGTTCCAAACAGTTGTCTGAAATATTAGGGCAGCTAGGTACCTACTAGATTCAACAGCATTTTTTAACGAATTAAATTTTACATTATTTTAACTAGGGCTTCCAAAAAGTCCCGAAAATCACGCTAGGGCTTATTTTCGGAGGATGTCTTATTTTCGGAAAAAGACGGTAGGTCAGACAAGACGTAGAAAAAAAGTATTTCAACTGGTTTTTCAGAACATTTTCGTGCCTTTCGTCTTAAAAAAGACTCAAGTTCATTTTCTAACCATTGTCTAGATGTCTAGAATTTAATAATAAATTCCCATAAATAGATAATCTAAAAATCTTGTATAATTGCAACAAAGTTTTGGCATTTCCAGCTTAATCTTCTGGAGCATAGATTCCCAAAGTTGACTGGGCTCTCATCCATCTAATAAAAATTTCCAATCTCGGGACCCACCTCTTTGCTGTATTAGAGAAAAGAGGGCATAAATATTGGTGTAATGCTCAGATTCCCCAGTGGCGAGTCATGCAACTACTTAAAGCTGTCTTATTTGTTCTAATTGAATTTAAAAAAAAGTTTTTATAAGCGTTACTAATATGAATGAAAGACTTAAAAACACAACTTAAATAAATTTTTTTCTTACTTAAATACCTACCCTACACATGCAATGTTGTTTTACAAAGTTTCAATGGAAAGGATGTATTTGTTTCTTATATTAATTTCTTCATTACAGTTTTAGCATGAACTTCAACTTACTTACTTCAAGTTACTTTTAGTCACAGTGAGTTTGATATATCCAATATATTTCGATATTTAGTTTTAATGTTAACCATAGCCGAAAATCCGACCTCACATAGATATGAAGTAGTTTTGGTTAAACCAATTTAGATATTTGCCACCCGTTATTGTTACATACATCTGCTTGTATTCATATTTTATTTGTGCTGAAGTGTAATGGAACACATGTAGGTGTTCACCCGTTTTTGCCACCCGTTTCAACCAGTTTTCCATTATTATCTTCAAGGGTTAATTTTCGTTCGCCGCGCTGTCGCCCACTGAGCTGTCAGTATAGCCATCCCAAAGCGTCTGGAGACAGGGCCAGCGCCACACACTCCGAGAGCATACACATTCACAATCTACAATTTCGAATCGAGAGATCGCGCAGCTGCGGGTATGTAGTCTTGATTCATCTGCCGCTTCGCGGTGGGCAACCTAATCTAACCTGGGTTAAACCAATGGTCCTTGCCACATTATCATATTTTGGATCGAGAGAGGCACCGGTTAGCCTAAAACAGCGTTTCTCAAAGTGGGCGATATCGCCCCCCAGTGGGCGATGATGTCGTTTTGGGGGTCGCTAGGTGGCCGGGGGGCGGTAGGTAGCCAGGGGGGCGATATAGGGGGCGGTAGGTATCACGAGCTATACAATGTATTTCTGATAATTTAAAACAAACAAATACGTTCAACAAAATTGTTCCGTGTTCAGTATTATACAACCGGCCACGCTCGTCTGCTATTCGCTGCTGGTAGAGTATCGATAATCGCATGCACACTGCCAGCGTTACTAACTCTACCAACTTTTCTGTAGATCTACCACCTTTTAGTGTCTTGTCCAAATCTACGATCTTGAAAAAAAATCTGCCAACTTTTCAAGTTTCTGGAAATAAAATTATTATTGATTTTCTTTCTTTTCACGAATTTTTCTTCGTACAGGACACGGTGTACATCCTTGCATTATTACATTACATTTTATTTGAAATAATTCAAAATATATCACAATTATTGTTGCTAATTATTTAAGAATGCATTTATTATTAATCTAAATAGGTTGTCAGACCTAAACTTATAATTTATTTTGAATGATGATGTTACAAGAAATTGCGGCTTGTCGTCACTAGCGCGTGTATTCTTGATATGTAACTTGTACTTTCAACGTTGCAAGATTTCTAGTGAATATTTAAGTATTTTCGTTGTTTTATAATAAAAATGTCTATAAAACTGAAAAATTTTCATTATTCTATAGAATACTTGGAAAGTCAAAATACTTTTACTCCACAAAGAGAAAAAAAAGCTTCTTTCAATTGAATTTCAAATTAATGCACCAAAGTTGCCACATACTATAGATTTGGGGGGCGCTATTAATAATAATAATAATAATAATAAAACTTTATTCACTTTGCTGCTTACAATTATATAGAAATTATAAAAAATAAAAATAATATACATATATAATTTGCAGATGTGATTGTCAACATTCGAAAAAAAGAAAATTGTAAAATAAATTGCGAAAAAAACAAATACACAAGCAATATATAAAAAAGACAATAAATACAAAACAATTACATACATTTGAATACATTCAAAATTTTAAATCTCAACATATCTACTTGTAGGAATTTTTCACTCGTTGAATGATATCGTTTAATCAATTTGGTGTTCTAAGTATTCATCAATTCCATAAAATGTACCAGCTATTAATTTTTCTTTTATTGATTTTTTAAACTTATTGTATGATTGAGTGCTTATTTCTGACGATATATTATTGAATAATTTAACCCCAATACAGAAAAAAGAATTTGCATATAAGGTAGTGTGATGTTTTTCAGTTTGTAATAATTTGCCATTCCTTGTGTTGTATGTGTGCATGTTAGAGGATATAGAGTAATTCTGAGTATTTTTTTTGATATAACACAGACATTTATAAATGAAAATAGAAGGTACGGTTAACAATTTGTTATTCCTAAAACAATTTCTGCAGCTCTGTCGACGCTTTAAATTAAATATTAGTCTTAAAATTCTTTTCTGCATAACGAAACATTTGTGGCTATGGCTTGAATTACCCCATAATAAAATATTAAAAGATATATGTGAATAGACAATAGCATAGTACAGGCTTAACAAGGTACTTGTATGCATAGACTTTTTCAATTGAGATATTGCAAAATAAGCTCTTGCTAATTTTTTGCAAACTAACTCTGTGTGGTTCGACCACGTAAGTTTCGAATCAACTAATACCCCAAGAAATCTTGCAGAGTTGGATATTTTATAGCGTTGGTTGTCTACAACAATCTGAAAATAGGTTGGTAAAGTTCTTCTTTTGCCCATGTATAAACACAGAGTTTTTTCGCTATTCAAGATTAGTTTGTTTTTTGTACACCAATTATTAAATTGTACGATTGTTTCCACTACCTTTGCATGTAATTCTTCCAAACTATTTGCACATACCACAATTGTGGTGTCATCCGCAAACAAGATGGTTTTAGCGTCTATGTACCCTGGAAGATCATTTATAAATAAAAGAAACAGAAGAGGGCCAAGAACAGATCCCTGTGGTATACCTATTGTTACGCTCTTTTTATTCGAAAGTGTGGAGTTAATTTTGACAATTAAATGTCGGTCGCTTAGAAAGGATCCTAAAAGATCCAAAAAAATTCCACGAAATCCATAGAATTCTAATTTTTCCATTAGATAGCCTATATTAACGGTATCGAATGCTTTAGACAAATCAAAAAACAGTCCCATGACGTGTTCTCCTTTATCCAGTTTCTCTGATGTATATTTCGCAAAGCTGGCGGAAGCAGTTTCCACCGATCTTTTTGATCTAAAACCATGTTGACATTCAGATAATAAGTCATTTTTAAGGAGATATGCCATCATTCTACTGTATATTAATCGCTCAAATATCTTTGAGAAAATAGATACTAGAGATATAGGTCTATAGTTGTCCAAAATCTGAGGGTCAGATTTTTTATGTAGTGGCACTACCAATGCCACTTTTAACGCCGATGGATATACTCCTTCTTCAATGGCTTTATTGAATAGCTGCGTTAGTGGAAGAGCCAAAGTTTTAATATTGTGTTTCAAAATTTTGATTGAAATACCATCGGTTCCTGTGGAGTTTTTTGAGGCTATACTGGAGACAGCGTGTTGTAGATCAGTATTATCGATAGGTAACATGTAGAAAGAATATGCATGTCTAGTTTTTGGCAGAGTACATTGAAGCAAAGAGGGTGATGGGAAAAAAGCATTTAATGTTTTTAAAGCAATGGTCGAAAAATAGTTAGCAAATTCATTAGCAACCTGACTTGAATTTGAAATCAATATTCCATTTACTTTTAAAGAAATATGGTTAGGTTTTTTATAATTATTCATAGAGTTGTTAATTATTCTCCATGCTTCTCTACTTTTATTACTAGCATTATTAATGCGGTTAGTGTAATACATTCTTTTAGCTTTCGATATATTAATAGAATGTTGCTTTTTCATAGTTTTATATGTGTTGTAGAGATGTGAGCTTCCTGCCTTGCATAATGTCCAATACATATTCCGTAATGACTTACCTTCATTTATGATGGCATTCGATATCCAAGTGTTGATAGGTTTGGAAACTATTTTCCTGAGTTCTAAAGGAAGAAATCGGTCCAAACTATTTGTTAAGATATTAAGGAATTCTTTAAAGCCTAGCTCCACATCGCTCGCAGATATAAATGAAAAGTCTGTTTTTAAGAGATAGTGATGCAATTTTAGGATGTTGTCTTCAGAGTATGTCCTACTTAGTTTATACATCATCCTATTGTTTTTTGATTTGGAATATGATGAATCTAGATGGAATATTTGACTTAGATGGTCTGCTAGAATTGGTTCCACCAAACTGCTCTTAAATGCATTTCTGTCTAAGTTCGTGACTAAGTAATCGATGGCTGTTTTAGAATGTGTCCCATCTGGTCTTCTACCTATTCTTGTTGGTCCCATGTTAATAGTGGATAGATTGAATTGAAGAAAAGTATTAAGCAACATACTTCTCTCTTTGGAGTCTTTTAAATTGTCTATGTTTAGATCACCGCACAATAATACTGGGTTTTGAGATTTAAGAACTTCAACTAACATATCATTTAGCCCATCAAAGAACGAATTAAAATTTCCTAAAGTAGACCTATAAATACATATCAATGCAATACAAAAATTTTCAAATAACAGGTTTGTACCACAAACTTCAAAATCAACTTCTTTAGAAAAGTTTTCAAGATTTAGTTTAGAAGTATGTATATCGTCACGTACAAATATGGCCACGCCACCATGCTTGTATGTACCTCTACAATAATTCGAAACTACAGTGAAGTTGTTAATAGAAACAATGTCTAGCTCAGGTTGGGTGCACCAATGTTCACCAATACACAATATTTTAATATTTTGTCTTTTAATGAACAGTTCAACTAGTTCCAGCTTATTTTTTACAGACTGAACATTCACATGTGCTATATTAAAACACTTCGTTTGTTTCGGATATTTTTCGGTTGATACTGTTGTTATGTTTTCACTGTTATTCTTTCGAGTCTTAACAAAAAACGGTTTACGCAGGCGCTTCTCGGCCAAGTTTCTGGTTTCGATATATTTTCCAGATCCTCAACGGGCACCGAAACTTTGAATGATGAGTACTCATCTGGATGTTTGGACTGAATTTTCGTACATATAACCTGATTGAATTTTTTATTCAAATTCAAATTCAAAATAATTTATTTACATTATTTAAGCACCCGATACAAACAGGCCTAAATGAAAATATGTCAAACAAAACAAAGAAAGAAAATTTAATTTAAAAGTTTGCAAAACATCACAAAACTTTAAATTTAAAAATTGATTATAACATTTACAACGTGTACCACCGATTTTTATATACAAATATTAAAAGCGTTAAAAAGAAGCAATACATTTAAAAATAATAAATAATTAAAATATAAATATGAAATTAAATAATATATAATTAAAATATAAATTGCATAATAATAATAATCAATAATTAGCAGCGATTTGAAAGTGCAGCAGTATATTCTTCCATGTTATAAGGTTCTATATTATTTATGAACTCGTGTAATTCTTTTTTCACCTTATTTATGTTTTTCAATTGCTTTAAATTTTTCGGAAGGTTATTGTATAACCGTATGAAACTGTAAGGCGGGTTTTTTTCTGTCAACGACAGTTTGTGCTGAGGCAAGTCGTACAGGTCATTCATATGTCTGGTCTCTCTTTCGTTTTGTTTCTCGTGTTCTGTAAACAAGACTTTATGTTTGAATATAAACATGACACATTCAAAAACATATGTTCCTGTGGTTGTTAGGATCTTAGCTTCTCTAAACTTCCCCCTGCATGAGTCTCTATAGTTTAGATTGCTCAGAATCCGTAACGCTTGTTTTTGTATTGTAAATATCCTTTTGGTCTGAGCTCCATTTCCCCAAAACGCTATCCCGAAACGCAGATGACTATGGAAATTTGCGAAATAGACCAATCTTAGAATTTGCAAACTTAAATACGGTTTTAGAGTACGAATCGCAAACACTGCTCTGTTCAGTTTTGTTGTTAGCTGGCTTATATGAGATGACCATCCCAAGGTGTCATCAATATGGATACCTAAAAATCTTACAGATTGTTTTATTTCTACTCTGTCCTCATCTAACTTTATTTCATGGGGATAGTTAATAGTACTACGGTAGGTCTTGAATACTATTATATTAGTTTTGGTGCTATTTATCTTCAGTTTGTTTTTGCTAAACCACTGTCCAATTTCCGTTATTACAGTATTGGCTGTAGGTTGTATTTCTTCCACTGTTTTGTTCATTAGTAATAGACTAGTGTCATCGGCGAACTGAATTATGTCGTGGAAAGTGTTTCTATTATAATCTGGCAGATCATTGACGTATAGGGTGAACAATAACGGGCCCATTATGCTGCCCTGTGGGATACCCACATTCGTCTTCCTGGGCGGGGAAAATGCAGTACCTTGCCACGTCTCTAGTTTCGTGATCTGCCTTCGATCTACCAAAAATGACTTAATAAATTTGAGAGCCACTCCTCGTATACCGTATTTTTCCATCTTTCGTAGCAGTATGGTATGGTCAACTAGATCGTAGGCTTTAGAAAGATCCAATAAAATACCACATGGAATTATATGTTTTTCTAAATTTTCAATAACCTTCCTTGTTAAATAAAAACATGCCGTGTCAATACTTTTCCCTTTAGTGAAACCGTGCTGGCTATTACTTATACAATTATATTTCTGTAAAAAATTTGATATTCTGTTCACCATAATTTTTTCAAATATTTTAGAAAAATTTGATAAGAGACTAATTGGTCTATAATTGTCAATGTTATGTTTATCACCGTTCTTATACACTGGGGTTATAACGGATGTTTTTAGCATCTCTGGGAAAATTCCATGTTGCACCGAGTTATTGAATATATGCACTAAGGGTTTTATTATATAGACACACGCGGATTTTATCACATTAGCTGGGACTTCGTCATAACCTGCGCTTCTTTTATTTTTCAAACTTTCGATTATTATACCTAATTCTTCGTTTGTTACTGGTTGTATAAAAATTGAACTCGAATTGTGTTTTATAATATCGTTATAGTCAGTAGTAGGCATCCCAAGTCGAATATAAGGAGCTCTATCTGCAAAGTGGTTGTTTATTTCTGTAGCCATGGTTGTCGAGTCTTTAACTTCATTTATGAAAGTATGGCTTGTTTTTTTTAGATTGGATATCTCCCTGATAATATTCCAGGTTGTTTTTTGCTTATTTTCTGCTTCTATAAGTTGTTTTTTATAAAATTCCATTTTTTCCTTTCTTAGCTTAGATATATAATATCTGCGGAGATTGTTGAAACTTCTTTTATAATTAGGGTTGTAGTGTGCCATAATTTGTACTATTGCCAGTTCTTCTTCTATTCTCTTTAGTAGAGGATTTGAGAATATACGCCGTTTTCTATTCCCAGTATTAATTTTTGTTCTTGGGAAAGATTTGTTAAAATAATCGAGGTATGCTCCCATAAATAAATCAAATTGTCTGTTTACGTCTTCGCTTTCAATTTCAAAAATTTCTTCCCAGTTTTCCTTATTTAAATAATCTAAGAACTGACTCATATTATTCTGATTAAAAAATCTGACATATTTAACTTTTGATTTCTTCTTGTTTACATTTATATCCAATATTAATTTTTGTGCACAATGGTCAGATATATGATACTGGAACGTTTTTACATTGTATTTCAAATTGGTATTAATCACAATATTGTCGATGCATGTACCCGTATTTGGGTGACTAATTTCTTTACATGTAATCTCTGCATTAAAAGATTCCAGGAGAGATTCAAATTGTTTACAAAGCGGTGTATTTTTACGAATATCGATGTTAAAATCACCCGCAATAATATACTGTTTTGATTCTGTACTTAATTTTAACAACAATTTATGGAGATGATCAAAGAATAGTTTATTATTCGATAATGGAGTTCTATAAATGACGATAATTACGAAAACGTGATTCTCAACTTCGGTTTCAATTGCCGCACACTCAAAATTGTATTTTTCCGCCATACCGTTTACGTCTTTTCGTATTTTCCATTTTATATTATCTTCACAATAGATCGCTACTCCTCCATGTTCACCTTCTTCTCTGGAGAAATTTGATGCCAATTTGAATTTTTTCAGATTTAATAAATTTAATTGTGATTCACTTTTCCAATGCTCTGTCAGTGTTAAGTATTTACAATCGGGATTTTCCTCCAACATTCGTTCTATAATATCAATAGAGTTTCCAATAGATTGTGAATTCTGATTGATAATACTTATTTTATTTGGTTGTTTTTCCGTTGTTGTTAAGTTTGTACTCAGTTCTGTAATATATTTATCTGCTCCCCTGCCAATCTCGGAGTTTTCATTTTCTCTAATCTTAATAAAAAATTATTTATGCAAGCGTGACGTGGCCAAATATCTGGGTTTTTCACATTTTGAAAATCGTCAAAAGGAACAGACACCTTAAATGATGAATACTCCTCTGGATGCTTTGACTGCAGCTTTTTACACATAACTTGATTAAAATTTTTATTTGAAAGATATGTGGTAATATCTTTTTCATTTAACTGAGGATCCAACTTATATACATGAAGGTGTTTATAACGCATTGCAGCTTTTATTTCAGTTATCTCATCATTTGTTCCATGTATTATGTTGGATTTCCGTGTGGACCTTTTCCTTTGGCGCTGCACCTCCCAAGGCTGTTCTAGAGATACATTTCCATTTTCTGTATTATTTCGGGTGGATTTATCTACCTCCGGTTGATTGTTTACATTTTTTGTGATGCTCTCTTCAACCTCTATCGAACTCACTTTTTTGGCTTGATCGTGCTGGGTGTTATCTCCGTTATCGCCGATTTTTTGTGCCGAGTTTTGGGATTTATTCGTTGAAATATTTAAAGTTTCTCTCTCAACAATAGTTTCACTCGATGTGATTTTCTTGTTTTCTTCATTTAACGTTTCTATTTGTTTGGATAATTCAGATATGACGGTAAGCAACGGTTCCACTTCTTTTTTTACAATATCCGATATGAATTTTCCGAAATTTTCACTTTGTAAAAAAGTAGTTAATATTTCGAATTGCTTTGTCGACGGGATGTTCGACCTAAGTTCTCTAGACATTTTATACTAATTCAAATACTATTCTCAAATAACTATTAAAAAGAGAAGTAGTCTTTAGAATTCACTAATAAATTTACTCTCACTTTCCGCTTTGTGGGCACAACCGCTCGCGTTGGATGTCGACCGTCAACGGATATTCTTTAGATATTGCTGTAAATCATCTGCTGAAAGTTTTGGATCAAGTTTAAATGCATGAACATGTGCGTAACGTGTGGCAGCTTTTATTTGATTAGATTCGTCGTTAGTACCAAGGATAATATTTGATTTCCTAGTTTTTCTTGATTTTCGCCTTTGGGTTTCCCATTTTTCGTTATTTACACTTTCAGTATGTTGGACGACTGTATTTTGTGAATCGGTTTGAATATTTACGTTTGGAATCGGTTGGACCACTATGTTTTCTAATTCGATTGTTTTGGTTGTGTTTTTTGCACCAGCTCGCAAATCTGTGCGGGACTTACTTTTCTGTGCGGGATTAACTTTTTCATTCTTATCTTCCAAGTTTTTCGGTACACTATCGCTGACTTTGCTTGTCCCTGCGCGTTCTTCTTGAGAATTTTGTGAAGTTTTAGGTTTTACCAGCACATTAGAAATTACGGAATTTGACAACTTCACGTTCACTTCGGACAAATATGTTACTTTATTAGATAGGTCGGTGATCAAAACTAGTAACGGATCCACATGTTTTTTAATTATATTTGTCATAAGCATTTCAAAATCCGAACTTTGTAAAAACGTTTGTAATATATCAAATTGTTTTTCGGAAGGAACATTGGACCTTAATTCCATCGGCATTATTACATAAATAATGTTTCACAGTATATATAACATAAACTTTACTTTTCACAATTTTAATTTTTATTGAATTTAACATTAAATACTCTCGCATGTCCACTCTCGTTGAACGCAAACTCACGAATATGCATTACACATATTACACATATTAACTTTAGCATATCAAAGGTGGGCGATGAGACAAATAATTTTGAGAAACACTGGCCTAAAAGTTCAACCTATATTTAATGTATGCTCACTCCGTGCGCTTATCTTACATACGAAAGTTTTGTATTTTTTCAAATTATTATTATTTTATCACAATATTTTCCGTAACTTAAGTTTATTTCAATTTTTAGGAATTATAAATAGCTCAATGAAATATTTTTTAAAATACAAAGGTGACTGACTGGCTGTATGTCTGTTTGCTGGATATGTATTAAACATATAGTTTGTGCATTGGATCTTTGCATGCGAATAAAGTTAGTAATAGCCTACATGTGTTCCATTACACTTCAGCACAAATAAAATATGAATACAAGCAGATGTATGTAACAATAATATATCCGCCCTGTAAACTACATTTAATTGAGAGATGTGATTCACTGAGATGTATTGATCATACTGAATTTATAACACATATCTATATCTCTCTCTAATCGTTTACTTCATGGCTGAAGTATCGTGATCCCATGGCGTTTTATTATGTCATAGCAGAGTTAGCGATCTTCCTCCATTTACCCCTGTCTGCCGCCGTTCTTATGTTTTCTTGTAGTGGTGTCCTGGTGGTCTCTTACATCTGGTCGATCCAGCGTTTTGGAGAGCGTCTCCGAGGTCGCGTATTTCATTTTCGAGATTGTCACCCGTTCCACGTGTCCAAAATATGGAAGTATTGGTTGATTGATTACAGTTGATAGTCTTATGTCAATGTCGAGTTCTTTTAGTATAGATATAGGTTCTATGCGCTATCCAAAGGATCCTTAGTAGTCTTGTCCACATCTTGAAAGCGTCCATGTCTCGGCTCCATATAGTGCAATTGGAAACACCAGTGTGTTGATGATCTTTCGTTTTGTTTCTTTTATGATGTGGTCATCTTTCCATACTTTGGTTAATTTCGTCATGGCTGTTTTCGTAAGAGTTATGCGTCTTCTAATTTATGTGGATGTATTGCCGTCACTATTTATGCAGGAGCCTAGATAAATTATGTTGTCGACGTTCTCTACGATCATTATATTGGGTGGATTTTCTCTCCTGTTGCTACGATCTACTATAAGCTTTGTTTTTTTGGCGATTTAGCTTTAGTCCGAGTTTTGAGCTTTCTCTCTCGACTCTTCCCAGAAGTTCGGTCATTTTCTCTTCGTTTTGTGCGATGATTGTGGTATCGGCAAACCGTAAGTTTATTTTCCTGCCGCCAATGACTATTCCGTCTTCCCAGTTCTCCAGAGCTCCTCTTAGTATAAATTCACCATGTATGTTGAATTGTAAGGGTGATAGGACGCATCCTTGCCGAACTCCTCATCCTGTCGTAAAGGGTCTTGAATTTCTTTCCTCAATCTTGATGATTCCTTTGATGTTGTCATATAAAGAACGACAAGGTGGGGAGAGGTTCTCATCTCTAAGAGTGCATTCCGTAATTGGTGCTAGTTTACACAGTCAAATGCTTTGCTGTAGTCAGGGAAGCATAGATATGTGGGCTTTACAAATTCTCTGACTTTTTCAATCATTTGCTGTACTTTCATGATCTGCTCTCGATTTCCAATCTATATCTATATATAGATGGGAAATACAATTAATTATTTTTTCTATAAAAATATTTGTTGAATAATACTAGTGAACAAGAACAATTATAACAAGAAATATAAAATTTATTTTAGGTAATAATAGTTGGCCTGAACGTGAAAATGTTCATGCAAATAGATTGCATGAAATCCAAGAATCTTATAAAGCAATGACTCTAATGGACAAACAGCAAAAAATGGAAAAGGATAAGAAGAAAAGGAAATACACGAACATGACAGAACGTACTGGAATTACTGCTTCTATGCTAAGAAAGCGCTTGGGTCTACCAGATGTTCCGAATCCCCTATTGAAGAACAAAGCTCCACCACCAGAACCTTCTACAGCTAAAGAGGAAGTTGAACCCCTACCTGAAGAACTACTTACTGAACCTATCAACTTAAACCAAAGTAAATAATACACTTTTAATTAAGTTAAAATTGTTCTAATAACAATTTTGTTTTGTAGTTACTATGATTGAGCAAAGATTATTGCTTCCCGATTGGCAACCAGTTAATGTTGATAAGCTCTATCCAATTCATAAGCAGCTTTCTGTGAAGCAATCTTTGAGATGTCGTTCTTGTGAACATAATGTTAGCAAGCCAGAATATAATCCGAATTCCATTAAATTTAAGATTCAATTATTTGCCTAGTATGTTTTAAAAATTCTTTTATTCAAAGTATTAATTCTAAACTGTTTGTAGTTATCATATTCCAGAAATAAGGATTATTACTGTTGAGCCACTACGTGCTGGAAGGCAATGTGAACTTTTAGTAAAACTGATCAATCCAACTCAACAGCAAACAACCATTACCCTTCTTCCTTTGGAATATCTGGAAGATGTAGAATCTGAAACTGTGGAAGAAGCTCCAAGCACTGTAGATGTAATATTTCATATTATAAAATATTTATACTGTTATCATATTTTGCTTGCACTAGCATATGACTAATTTTCATATTTCTCATTTAGCCTGATAAAGAACCTACTTCTCTTCCCAGTCAACCAAGCAGTTTGGTGCACTCTTCTCTAACTCGCCAACCAAGTATTACTGTGAAACCAAGACAAATTAATGAAGTAGTTAGAGCTGATATTGTTATTCCAACAAGTTCCATCATTCTTCTACCAAGAGATGATGCAGCGGAATATGATGATACTGCTGTTAATCACAATATTCAAGATGATTCAAAGTACAAATTTGCTACAAAATAATTGTGTTCTTGTTAATTATTGCTTATTTTTAGGTTGGTGGTGTCAAGAAAATCAAATAAAGTAGCTATAAGACTTCATGTAACACCAAAAGAAATGGAATTGGGAGAAGAAGTAATTGTTGGTTTTACTATGAAACACGTTTATACCAATACCATTGTGACTACAATTGAAAATAAGGAGCCACAAAAATGTGATCATTATATTAAAGTTTTTCTTAATCTGGGAAAGCTTGTAGGATCTGAGTAATAGTTATACTTGTCATTGGCAGAAAATATTTATACTTAGATTATATTTATATTGGATTAATTTACTGTAAGATCTTAATTACCCTTATTTAATATTCAAATATAATTAAAAAAAGTATTGAAAATGCAACTATCGATAACAAATAATATTTTCTTTGGTAAGATTTAATGTACTGCCACCAATATTATCCTTTAGATTAAAATTAAAACATGTCATTTACATTCTCAAATTTACATCATCAATTTTGACTAAGCGTATTTTTTTCTTGCAAAATTGCTTATTACTTAAAAAAATATGTACGCGCATTAAACCAGCTTGAAACAGAACTGTTTTATTATGACCGGTGGTAGTAGACATTTATATATGTGCACGTAACTATTTATACTATATAATATGCATTCGAATAAACATTTTACAGATGAGATTTGGTTTTGAGATTTTTTATGAAATACAAAAAATTATCAAAATAAAAAATAGTGTTTTGTTATGAGAAATAATTCTTTCCTGGATTATGCACATGAGTCAACTTTAGTCCATCCAAAAACTGAGGAAAATGAGACAAAGGCTTATGAAAACTGAAAGTACAATGGCTGGTTGTCAATAGTGCAAAACGTTTTTTGGGATTTACTGTTACTGTTCGAACATCTCGAGCAATAGCGAGATGGTTTTATTCCTACATCTGTAGAGCAATATATGAGCAAATAAATGAAGACTTGCTGTTTTATTTTCGACTATATTTGGTCATTATATAATTGGTCATTTTACGTAATGTGATTTAGCTTAGAAAATAAATTAATTAGAAATCTAAATACAAAGAAGATGATAACCAAGAACCTGATTTAAAGCGTTTTTATTGAGGTGATAGAAACAGCAAAATGTGCAGAAATTGCAACTTCTATTCACTAAAGCCAATTGTTATTTCAATGTACCAAAATATAGCCAAAATCATCCTGGTTACCTTGGTTCCAATTAGAAAGGCAATATGTCTCTTATATACCATCTTGCAAGAATTGAAAATGTTGTGAGATCCAACGTTAGACACACTGACGTGTATAGCAACACAATTAGTCATTCCTTGTATCATTTTTAATTAATGCTATTTAAAATCCAAATAAACAATGTTCAAAAGAATTTTTTGCACATTGTAAATTGTGGGGGCTTGCTAGTCCTCCATCGGGCGCCTCACCAGGTGGCAATAGCGAGATGGTTTTATTTACGAGGACATTTTTCATCACTTTTTTTATAACTTTTTTCAACAAAAAAAAAGGAAATGGACTTGGGCAAGCCCGGATGGGATTCGGGTAGTACAGAATGTCGAGGTACTTAACCGGTTTACCACCGGAAGCGATCACCGCCTTGTAAGAGCAACAATTCACATAACCAAAAGTTATAAAGAAACAGCAGGATGAAGGAAACCACACTAAAGCAGGGTGATAGAGAAAAACTAAAACAAAACCCAGAGGAATTCCAATCCCGACCAGAAAACATCTCATAAACAACCATACAACTGCAATAACTGGCATGAACGACCTTAACAAACAGATCACACACTCCCTGCATCATGCAGCTGTAAATGCTGTAAAGAAATCCAAAAGGACAACAAACTGAGCGCCCAAACTCTCGCAATGCTGGAGCGTAGACGGGATTTGATTGTATACGGAAAAAGAGCAACCAACAGAATACTCAGAGACAAATAAAGCAGGCAGGCGAATGGTAAAGGAAGACATCAGGAAACTTAAAATCCAAACAGCACAAAAAGTCTTGGAACAACACAAATGCACAAAGGTGTTCAGGAGGCTGGCAACAGACATAAAAAAGGACAGACATGGAAGGCAAGATATCATAAGAGCAGCACAAGAATTTTACACAAACTTGTACGAATCAAAAGTAGAGAGCGACATATCAAGACGGAAGAAAATCATTAACGTAAACTCGAGGACATGCCAGAAGGTACACAGGCCGAAATTAGAGCTGCGCTACACCACACAAAGAACGGGAAAGCGCCCGGTGACGGCGGGATAATGGGGGAGATGCTGAAACAAGGGGGAGACACGTTAACCACACAACTGCTATTGCTGTTTAACAAATGCCTGGAAGAAGAGAACATTCCTGAAGACTGGAAAAATGCGTTAGTGGTACTGATTCACAAAAAGGGAGACAGGGAGACATCAGCTTACTGTCCCCAACTTACCAAAATAATATCCACTCGGATTACCCCGAAACTGAACTACTACCAACCAGCGAACAGGCAGGATTTCGCACGGGATTCAGTACAACCGAGCACCTACAAACTGACACTGTAGAAATCTGGGCACTCCAGCAAGCCCTAAAAAATGCCAGAATTGACAATAGGTACGCAAATTTGATCAACAATCTCTTCCGCAACTCAACTGCGTGTTCTGCGCGCAAATATGCCTCTGCCCTTGGACTCAGATCGTTCAGTGAGGCAAATTCTTCACGACGACCTTCATCAGTTGTTACATTGGTCACAACGTTGTGACAAACCGGGATTGCGACAAGAAGAATTGGAGTTCCTCGGCCCATCAGATCACCTCAGAACATTGAGAGCTTCAATCTTACAATTCCTACGGCGTTCTGCGCGCAAACATGCGTCTGCCCGTGGACTCAGATCGTTCAGTGAGGCGAATTCTTCACGATGACCTTCATTACCATCCCTAAAAGTTGGCGATTGTGCAGGAACTCTCAGAACTTCTCGAAAACGTTCCTAAGGACGCTATTGTTTTTTTCAGTGATGAAGCCCATTTTCACTTAAGTGGATACGTTAACAAGCGGAACATGCGCCACTGGGCTGAGATCAATCCCCTAGATTTGTATCAAAGGCCTTTACATGTATCAAGGCAATTCTTTAGCTTGGATTATTGGTCCCTGTTTTTTTGAAGAAAATGAGGTCACAAAGACAGTGAATTAGGACCGGTATGTGAAAATGTTGCAGGATTTTTTTCTTTACACGACTTGGAACTTACGAATTAGACTTAGGGGACATTTGGTTTCAAGAAGACGGAGCAACGGCTCACACTTCAAAGACACCAATGGATGTTTTGAGGGAACATCTCTCGAGGCGCATCATCTCATGGGGCGATTTGGAGTGCCCAGTTCGCTCGCCCGATTTGGCTAATTGCGATTCCTTTTTGTGGGGTTATTTGAAATCTCGCGTTTATGTGAACCATCCAAGGACCCTACAGGACCTGAAGGCCAATATCCAGGCAGAGATTGCCAACATACCGGCTGATAATAGTCATGACTAGCGCCAAAACTCGACTTTCTAAGTGTATGGACAATACATCACCTACCTGACATAATTTTCAAAACTATGTAAAACCAAACTTTAGATATGTTCCTACATTATAGAAAGAAAAAAAAATTATGATTCAAAAAATGCGTTTTATTATTTTTTTTAAAAAAAGAAATGTTAAGTTGCCGCACCCTATACTTGATTATCAAGTTTCTTGGAAAATAATGACATGCTGGCAAACAGTCAAAACGGCTTCTGGAAAAGTAGCTCACTCAACTGATACTGCTCTGTTGGATAGTGTCAATTTTATAATTACATCTCTAAATTGTAATCTGGAGGGTTTTGCTTTATTTTACGACTTAAGTAAAGATTCTTTTGATCAAACTCCTACCACAAAACAATGAAGATATTAGAGTTAGAGGCGTCGCCAAAAAATCGGTAAAATCTTCCTTGCATCAAAGAGGACGAACAGTTGATTCAGAACAGAGACGGTTCAAAATCGGAAATAATATTCAAGAAGTGAGTGGTACCCTAAGGCTCTCTAATGGGACAAACTCTATTCTTGATATTTGTTAATGATCTGGCACAAACAAAGAATGATCAATGGAATTATATTTTGTACGCTGGCGATACCAACATTTTAATATCTAACCCAGACATTTTAAAGAGACACCCAGACGATTTAATTAAAAGTAGCATTTTAAAATCAGAAACGTTAAGAGGATGATGTATACAACTTTAATGGACTATAAATATACGCAAAACCTATTTCATGATTCTAACATACTTTTAAGATTTGATCAAAAATCATCCAAAGGGTAGGCCGAATAAATAAAATTTCTAGGGGTAACACTTGATCAAAAGCTAAAACGAAACTATCATATTGTAGTAACATGTTCGACATTATTAGTACTGTGTGTTATCTGATTCGAAACCTAAGAGAATGTGTAAAAGTAGCTTGTCATACGCTCTGATATTTTTGGGTCAGCATCAAATATTCATGCGATATTTAAAATGCACAAAAGATATTACGAGCGATGTTCAATGAACATCCTCTTCCTCAGCGTCTTTATTCATCAAGCACAACATTTCAACTTCACCCTCCTTCTCCCGCGTGCCAATAAAAATTTTCAACGTGTCAGCTATGACACGCGTGCCATAGGTTCGCCACCGCTGCCCTATACAATCAGTGCATACTACCGCTGAACACTTATGGATCGCAAACCTGGGCACAATTACCGAAACAATAAGGGAAAAACTATTTGACCCTTAGTATTTCCATTATTGTATAAAGAGCAACTGCGAGACAAGAAAAGATTGGATCAGAGAGAAAACAAAAGGGATGTAACAAATGAAAAACTACAGCAGAAATGGAGTTCGGCTGGTCATATCGCAAGAAATGAAGACAACAGAAACAGGGTAGAAAGACCACAGATGCGATGGAACGACTACCTGAAACGAACGGAAGACATTACCTGGTACCAAGCAGCCCAGAACAGGACCATGTTGAAGAGCAATTATAGATGGGCACAGTTATTCTGCCCCATGCTGTATAAACCAATTTAATTTCATAAATTGTATTTAGATTTTTTTAATTTTCTTCTGAAAATCTTTTGTCAAAATGTAATATGTACCAATTAATTTTTGTTTAAATTGAAAAATACTGTACAGGTTTGAAACTTCTACATTCTTGATGGCGTTGCTGAATGTAATAATCTAATCCAATAAATAGCAGTTACATTTACAACATAATTTCCAAATATAAATTAATTTTGTTTATAAATCCTAAATTACATTTGGTGAAAAATCTTGGTATAGTTTCTGTTAAATTACAAGGAAAAAATCTAAATCCAATAAAAAATTTAATCTCAATATATAACAGGAAAATGGATAGGAACATAACAAGGTTCGAACATTTAAACACAGTGCAAAAATGAAGTAATCCTTCCCTCTTTTGAATGAAATTGGAAAACTATTTGCTTATGCTTGTCAAAATGTTTATTGTAAAGGTAATAATGAAAATTAACCAAAAACCTTATTTGTCAGTTCAAACCAAGCTTTAATATATTGAGACTTATTTACTTATAAATAAACATTTATTAGACCTGACATGAACTGGCGTAAAAAATAGAATGTGTTTACAAACGGCGACCACGTCTACCTCCCTTCCTGCGTGTGGAATCAGATGGAATTGGGGTAACATCCTCAATACGTCCAATCTTCATGTTAGAACGAGCCAAAGCTCTCAAAGCACTCTGGGCTCCTGGTCCTGGAGTCTTAGTTTTGTTTCCTCCAGTGGCACGCAATTTAATATGTAAAGCAGTAATACCCAGAGACCTACATTTTTCCGCAACATCCTAAAATCAAAATGAATCTATAATACTAAAATTATGTGATAACTAATTATTTTATCATTGACTAATAGATAATATAAAGAAACCATTTTCAATAAATTCTTTTGTTGCTTTTAAGTTTCAATTGCATTAAAATATAATATAGCCCAAATACAAGTTGATGTTTTTGAAATCCTAAAACTAAAAAGAAAATAGATGTTTTATACTACTACCCAATGACTGTGATTGATATCAGTCACACAAAATAATATAATTCAACTGACTCTATTAGAACTGATATTAACCATTTGCACCTGAGAAGTAGGTCTCACTCATCATCAAGTATGTAAAATAATAGAGAATTCAGTTCAATGATGTGTATATATATATGTATATATATATATATATATATATATATATATATATATATATATATAAACAGAGACATACAAACAGAGCTTAATGATGTAGAAAACAAATACAGTAATAAAACTTTGTATAGAAAAAAGAATGGTAGATAGGTGAAAAATCATAATAGTAGATAATTACAGCAAAATGATAGTGATACTGCAGAAATTACTTGAGTTGCAGGTTCACCTGAGCAAAATAGGCCTCAACTGCATTGAATCATTAAAATTTAACGCAAATGAAAAAAAAAACATAATTGAACAGGCTTACAAATAAATCTTAAGAACATTACAAAATTATCATAGATATCATAGATGATTGTTATTAAAGCACTATCATTATTTCAACCTTTCATTTCTTCACAATAGTTATTTATGTATCAAGAGAATTATGAGGATGTTAATTACCATGGGCAATGGGTTTACTATCCTGAGGGCCATGAGGCCTGAGGAATAGCAAGTTGCCTGAGGTATTTATATCCTTATAATTCATGCAATATATAAATAATTTTATTTCTTGCAATAGTTTTAAAATTTAATTTATTTCTTTAACCTTTCTCTTTCTCTTTTTGGCACATGTGGTCTGGCCAGACCCGTGTATATATCCATACAAACATATCGAAATAATGCATTATTGGAGGCATAATGAAATGCATGTACCTATATTGAAGCATGTAGTTATTTATTTTCGTTTTATTTTTTCTTATTCTTAGTGGCTTATAGTTCTCGCTTATGGGCAATTACCTACAAGCAATTGCCTACTCAGGTGAAAAATTTTTTAAATTCATTTTACGCTTTATTTCTGTCCATATTATTTCTTATATACACTTATCGTCTTATAAATTCTAATTCGTGAAAGTGAAGCAAGTATAATTCAGTTTTGAGTGTTGTTGGCACACAGAGTCCAATTATTTAGTGCAAAAGAAATATATTTTACTCTGTAATTTTTCGCTTCCTTGGGAACAAAGTTTGCATCCTCGGTCCGGATTTATTGTCAAATACATGTGCTGGAATCCGGAATGTAACAACGAAAGAAACACCACTGACATTAGATGGTATGTAGTCAAAATAAAAGTAAATTTGAAACAGAAGTGAAATGAACCAAAAGTAATTTCATTTGAATACTTACTATTGGTCGGCCAGAAAACACCTCAAACTGCTAAACGAGTAGGAAATTGTTTAATAATATGAACGTTGTTCATTCTATTTTCAACGTTTGGAACAACCAATGACATAGACAGCGTAGTTAGAAAATTTCGCCTTGCATCAGATTTGTCTAGTCTATCTACTTCTTTGCAAGTGCAAAATGCATCCAAGGCCAACATATTAAAAAAAAGCCTCGAAAACGCATAATACTGTAATGACACAAACGATCAACTGAAGCTAGTTCATTTCTCTTCCATTTTGTACCATCTTTGCCAAAGAAAAAGTCAACAGTTGCAGCTTGTTGATTTTTAGAATGTGCTTCTCCCTCTACTTCTTCTTCACCACTATCTAGTATTTCTTTTGGTTCGATTACCAAGCCTTCAATATCAGACGCATCTTGTTCAGGTACATAATCCATATAATTGTCCTCGTCATCATCTCTGAGTTGATCATGTTCAACATTTACATCAATCTCTTCTCTAGGATTAAGTTGAATTTCGTTAGATAAACCCGCTGCTAATCAAGAATGGAAATCAGTATGACCCTGTGACCAAACTTTGTCTACGTAATCCCGTATTATACACAAATTCTGGCCCACTGGCCCAACACGTGGCTCGCGCGCTAGATAGATCAACGGATGATATACGAGTAAGACAAAAGCTCGAGGGCACGCCTCGGGCTGGCGTGAGATATAGAGGAACTAAAAAACCACAGTCAAATTTTCAAAATACATTTTATTTCATATAAAATATATATGGGTCCAGAGAGACCACATGTGCCAAACTGAAGTATATTCAAATAAATATCCTTGTAATTACCCTTGTATGGCAGGTCCCTTTTATTTTTTCTTTTAAATGAAAGCTAATGAAATTTTAGGAAAAGTCAAGGAAATTTAAGTTGATAGCTCAATTAGAATTGTATTTAAAAAAAACAAATGAAATCACAAAAGGTCTGGCTGGACCCATGCGCCAAATGGAGGATTAATTAAGATGGTTGGCCCACCATATAACATAGAAATCATATTACATAAATTGTTAGGTATAGTTGTCATGGATTGTTATTAAATTTAATAAACATTAGTCAATTTGTAAATATGACTGACACAAGTAAAATGTCCCAAGAATTGATCGACAAAGTTGAGAAAACTAGAGCTACATTGTCATGGATTTTTATTAAATTTAATAAACATTAGTCAATTTGTAAATATGACTGACGAGTAAAATGGAGTATTATTGGTTTTACGGGTCTGTCTTGAAAATATGTTTGTGTACTTTTTACCTGTTGTAACTGTTGTTAATCGTCTTTGGCACTCTTTTATTAAGCTCCGCAAGCAAAAATTAAGCCTTTACGTTGTTTTTGTTGAAAATTTTTTTTGACATTTTTAAGATTGCAGACAGTATATATATATATATATATGTAAACGCAATTATTTGGATGTTGCCACGTTTATTCTTGCCCGTTTATATCAAAGAGGATCTGATCCTCTTTGCTTTTATATGAAAAACTGTAACTATGGCAACATATATATTATTTTAAGCGTCCTATTGAATTTGCATTCATATTTCAACCACATTTCAACGAACAGCTACGGTACAATGTCTCGTGTGGATTTTATTGGTGGTTTTACCTTGGTTAGATTAGGTTGCCCGCCGCGAAGCGGGAAGATAAATCAAGACAACATACGCGCGGCAGCGCGAAGTCTCGGTCCAATGTAGGACAAAGTGGCAAGGGCCGTTGGTTTAACCCTGGTTAGATTAGGTTGCCCGCCGCGAAGCGGGAAGATAAATCAAGACAACATACGCGCGGCAGCGCGAACTCTCGGTCCAATGTAAGATTTTATCTGTTTTTTTTTTAATTTGAAAATTTAATTTGTATTTTCCAGATGTGGCGATTTTTTTTATTTAATTTGATGAAAATCTTATTTTACATATATTTACATCTTATTTTACATATATTTACATTTTCCCTGGATATATTATTTTTCCTTTTTTTTTCTTTTTTTCGAAGCAAATCTGTTGATAATTAGAAAAAATAATAAACATGGCAACATCTACTTATTTGCGTTCGTGTGGACTATCTGTCACGTTGACAATGTTTACAACTATTTCAAGAAAAACAGGAATATTTATTGAACCAGATAACTTAGAAGCTTCATTTTTGCTTTCTAACCTTTCCGTTAACCCGTGCTAAGGACGATTGATAACAGTTACACCAAGTAAAAAGTCTATAACACTAAATTTCAATAGACCTGTAAACTCGATAAATTCCATAAAATGTCCCAAGAATTGATCAACAAAGTTGAGAAAACTCCAAGTCCCAATTATTGTATTATTGTCCTACAAAGTCCGAATTATTGTATAAGGAGTACAATAAATTTAAAGAGTGCTTAAATAAGGATTGCACTGGAGGCAAACGCAAATTGAGGGAAATTAACACAACTGTAGGGAAATTAAAGATTCATAACTCCCAAGGGACTTAAGAATATGTTTATAGTTACCGTAACTAAGGCATTATTACCTGATAATTGTATTGCAAGAAATAAAAGTTATTATTACAACACTTTTAAGTTTAGATATGCATAAAAATGCTGAAACATTTTACATAAGCCACAATAGCTATTATAATGTTAACATTATAACAATGTTTGTGGTTGTTATTTTAGTAATAAAATTGCTACTTACTTGAGCGGCTAACATAGCAGCATAGGGAGAAGCTTCATCTCTGTCAGCTTTAACTTTCATGCCTCCGGTGACTCTGGAAATGGTTTCCCTTCCAGATAAATCAGTCACATGTACAAATGTATCATTGAAGCTGGCGAATATATGTGCAACTCCAAAGACAATTTCTCCTTCACGAACTTGTGGTCCGAGGGATACTTGCACTTCTTCTTTTTGAACTTTCCCTTTTCTTGGAGCCATCTCGACCTAAAATTGAAAACGAAAACATGTCACAAAGTGTCAACAATATAACCTGCAAATTTGGCCGCGATTGGAAATCCGTAAACATCGGGAAAATTTTTGGATTTTTGGGACGGAATTTTGCAGAAATATGATTCACTAGGGTTGTAAATTTGTTTACTCACGTTATTTTATTTATTTGGGGTCGGGAAATTAATTTAAATTGTAAAAAATGTTAGACGAAGCGTACTTACGTTCTGTTATAACAAACAGGATACAGTGAAAGAACGCATTGGTGCCAACTGAAATATCACCAAACAACCAACAACAAAATCCACAGTATAAAATAGTCAAATTTAAAAAAATATTAATAAAACCCTTACAATAATAAATTTGTATAATAAAGAATAATAAAAATATTAATAGTAGAATATTTTGTTTTATTGCAGTGTAATTGGAAATTATTTTTAAAAATTCATATTTAAATTTAAAATATATTGCAACAAAGTATGTAAGTAAGTAATGTTTAATTTTTTGAAGTACTTTCTAAATTAATATTGATTATAAACAATATTGAATTTTTCATAATTGACGAGAAAATTTCTCCAAAACATATTTTAAATGAAAAGAAAATGGATATGAAAAAGACAATAAATTTTCTTTTACCTATTTCAAAATACATTTTTTAATAAATGTGTTAGTATATTATTAAATAGTGACATTTGTATCTCTTCTACAAAGATTATAATTTCTAGGAAATCATTGTATATTTATCGTTAAAACAGTTAACATCATTAGAATAACTAATCCTTCTATAAAAATATTTCTTAAAAACAACTACTTCACTGGCAAACAACACGACTGACATTGAATTACTTTAAGAAAGTTTTTGGGTTCTATATAAGCCTGTAATTTTCCTAAAAAAACTATATCGTGATCAAATACTAAAGATAATTATCAAATAATTAATGAACATCCATAGACGCGTTTCTGCCGTTTGGCTTGATCAGTATGACTTTATCATTAACAACAAATTAAAATTAGAAATAAATATGAAATACGAGTGTTAGTATAATTTAAAATTTATAAGTTAAAATAAAAAAGTTGATTAGATTCTAAATTATTAAATAAAATATACAAACAGGGCAAGTCACATTAGACTACGTCCCTGACCAACTGAAATGCAACCCAATATACAATTGCAACCAAATCAAATTTGTATCCGTTTAGTTTGCAAATTGGCTCATTTGTAGGGTTGCCAACTCTGATGAGCTAAAATATAGTTAAGTTTAGTTAACTTAGGTTAGTTCTGTATAATGTAATTTGGGCTTCATACATATCAGAGATAACGTTATCTCTGTATATATTATTTGTTGGTGTTAACCAGTTATACTGTCTACAACGGGCATGACGACAGTAACCAGGAATCACAAAAATAGTGTGTTTATCTAATGTAATGGGAATAATTGATTGTGAAAAATGAATTTAGTATCATATTTAGTCTGAGATTGAATATTTTTAATAAAACAAAACAAAATTCATCAGTCCGCCATGATAATTTGAACACCAATCAGAGTGAATGACGTCACGCGTTAGTAAACCTCGTACGAACTTGGACGATCCCTGCACTTTCAAGTTAATAAAACATTTTGTTGTAATAATTTAGTCAGGTGGCACTTTCTTTCAAAAACTTGTATTGACTGATGCAGATATAACAAAAATTGAAGAAGAGACAAACCATAAGAGCTGCCTTTGGCATGAATTAAGATATGTCAGGGTGACGGCTTCACGAGCATATGAATTGAGTAGGTGCAAAACCAGTGATGGAGCTGATTGCTTTAATAATGGTAGGAAAAATCCCAGACATGCCTGCAATGAAGCGCGGTAGAATGTTTGAGGATGAAGTGAGAAAAACCGTCAGTACCACACCGGGAAAAAAAAGTGACCTAATGGTCTGTAAAAAATATCCCATGATAGCAGGATCACCTGATGGAAACTGTGAATCCAGCAAAATAGAAATAAAGTGTCTAATGTGAAATGTCCAAGTGTAGATGTGAAGACTGAAAAATTATGTAGAAAATGGGAAACCTACCCAAAAGCATGTGCAGATGCGGGTATAGTAAAGAATATGGTAGGCTCCGAAAATCGAGTTTCTCGTTTTTATTACCTGATTTAAGCGCGGAAAAGTAAAATGAAGCTTCCAAGTCGTCCGGTTAAAGAAATATTTGGGTTTTTGTAATAAAAAAACTGACATTTTAAACACAATAACTGACATGTATGACTGGTCATATAACTAAGAATGTGCATACATCTGGGTAAGCGGTGACAAATTTAATTTTGACAACATATTATAAATTGTTTGAATTTTTCTGCGTCACATGTTTGCGTAAAATATATACAAAAATGGTTTCCAGAAAATATTTGTCCATTCTGGATATTCAGAATGTTTTAAGAGATCCCGACCAAATAATTCAATAATTGGTTGAATGGAAGTTGATACCGGCAGAGGGGCAGTATATCTGTCCAAAATGTGAGTTGAAATGTGAGTTAAATGTGACGGTATTTGGACCCTGAGTCGGGATATTTATAGGTTATTTTTTTATTATCATTTTTTATTTAGACATAGTAATTGTTTTATTTCAGGTTTGATGGTTTTCGATGGGTCTCTCGTCATAAGGTGATAAAGCGATCACTGTCAATGATACACCCTGTACCTAAAAAAGAGGCAAACCCAAGTATAATGGCAATTTGGTACTGGCAAAGGAGGTACCCTTGCGGAACTCAACGGTGTGGTCACACATTTTTGGTTCTTGCTTTCATCACCTTATGACGACAGACCTTATACACTTTAGAATTCATATTTAATACGCAAAACACCTGATTTATTTCTTTGGCTCCCCAATGTTTTTGGTCTATTTACTAACAGCTGACGTCACAAGCAGACGCCATGACACCTGCGATCGTTTTCGAGCTCATTTTAAACTTTGAATTTCAATTGCTTTTTTTTCTAATAAAACTTTGTTTCCTGCACAAATAATGTATATTTTTGGAAATAGTAGGTACTTTAGTATATTACAGAGCACTTTTTCAAAATCAGTCATCATGCCCACTCTTTAATAAATAAGTCGCTTTTTCTTACATGATTCTGATTCCATTTTTGCGTACTTAAAATAAAATTATTTAAAATCACTTAAAATAAATTTATTTACAAAATGCTTACTCAAAATACACCTTTAATACAAATCAGAATTAAAATTTTGTAGCGCTACAGCTTGGTGCTACAGTAGCATCAAGAAAAATATACTGTATCACTTTGTAAACCCACTAAGAAGAATACACAATATTGATAATTATGTAGCACCAAGGAAAATATAATGTAGCAATAGACTTTTTGGCCTCCCGAATTGGAAAGCTAGCTTTAACATCGTGTATAAGTCCAGCGAAACTAGATTTTTACACACAATGTTGTACGGCTACGATGCGGTAATGTGACCAGTAAATTTTAACCTTTCAGGGACACTTACAAAATAAATTAACTATAAGACAATAAAATCTAATTTAGAAAAAGCTACTTTACACCATATTTGACACGATAATGTAGAAAATAAGAGTGATTTTTTATTATAAGTATAGCGTATGACATTTTTCAAATTGACATATTATGTAACAGGGGCAGAACCAGAATTGTCATTTAGGGAGGCTTGACCCCGCTGAGGGTAGGTAAAGTAAAGACTAGAAAGAAAACACACATTTTATTTTGCTTAACGCATAATAAGTCTCCTCGTATAACTTTTCGCAAATTCCTCAATGACTTCGTTAGGTTCTTGATTAGCAGAGATATCTCGGTGAATATACATGCAAGCCAAACCGGTTAACCTGTCTTGGGTCACTGTCGTACGAAGGTACGATTTTATTAGGTGAAGCGAAGAGAAGCTGAGCTCCACACTACAAGTGGTTACTGGTAATGTAGCGAGAATTTGTAACAAAATTTTTATATTTGGAAAAAACTCTTTTGTCTCTTAATGCGCTTCAGCTGCTGTTTGGGGGAGATTTTGTCTACCACTCCATAGCTCCTTCCAAAGAGTTATTGCCCCCGATAACTAGAGAGGATAAGGTAAATCGTCACTAAACGCGTGCAGCTGCTACTATCGACGTCAGATTTTCTGTTTTTACGATGGCACTTGGTAGAAGGTGGAACAGATCCAGGATCGAATGGTCTGCTCTAGAAAAGCGACTCGTGAACTGTCCCAACACAAAGTCTATGAAAGGGTGGAATACATTTAATATAAAACAATACACGATAAGACATTATACTGGAGCTTAAAAAACATAATTGAAAAATATTATGTGACACCAAACAAAAAGTGTGTGTAGTACACACACAATAATTAAGGAATTAAATAAAATATTATTAGATTTATTTATTAAAAATTATTAAGGTTTATCTATTTTACCAATTAATTTATTGATTGTGCCATCCGTCGAAAGGCAGTTTTCCCTTAAGAAGAACGGGTAAGAAACTCAAGGGTTGTACTTCCACTTATGTATTAATATTTACCTGTAATATTCCTTACTGGGACTGGGATCTCCAAAGGTTCTACAACAATACACGCCTCTTGGAAAAAATTTTCATATTTAGTTTCTCTATATCTTTTAGTGTTCTTACTACACTTTCTACCATCTCATAACAAAGGTTAAGATCTAATGCAACAGCCTCCAGTTGCTGTGAAAGCGAAACAATGATTTCAAATACTGTGGCGGTTACCGTTAAGATAAGATAAAGTCGAATCATTGAATAGAAGCTAGAAAACTTGCACTTTTCAATGACGGAGAAGTTCTGTCGATTTCTTCAAGGAACTGTACGATAGGGTCAAAGAACTCTTTGAATTGAAGGAGCGCATCATGCCTTTCAACCCTTAAAGAATACACCTATTTTCTCCCTAGGTTCTATAAATTATTTTAAAAGGAGCAACGTTGAAGGAGCAACGTGAATTTTGCCGCCATACACCAGTCAATGACGTCAGTTACCAAGTGTTCTGTTGACCAAACTAACGAACCAAAATATAGGTGTAATGAATTAATTATCCTGTCACAAATGCTAAATCGGTCTTTAAAATTCCCAAATAAATTACTATAAAATAACGTAAAAATAATGTTGATTTAATTTCTGACCTGCTAACTATATGGTGAAAAAAGATTAATTTAATACATGATAACTAATCAGTCCTAAATAACAAAATTATATTCTTAAATCTTCCCAAACGATTCCCAATTGAATAAAAATAGTTCTAATTAAAAATAAATATGTCAAGCATATAGCCGTTAATAAATTTGAATAAGTAAAAATGTCGTAAATAAGTAAAGTTTGTTAGTACCAACATTAAAAAATTAAATAATTTCCTTGTATAAAAATAAATAATTTAATTGTAAATAATCTAAATCTATTGATTATGATCTATGATTTTACAACGTTCCAGCTAATGGGGAACTCGCCCTTCGGGCTCGTTCCACAAACGAGCTGTTGCCCTGTAAAATCAACGTTTCCGCACTTTCGTTTAAAATGTAAATAAATCGAAATTTACGCAGCGCCTCTAAGGAAATATCAACCCCTATAATCAGTGTGCAGTACAAGAGTAAGTACTTTTGACGGATGTACTAGTAGATATACTAGTGCCGGACTATTGGAATGTTCAGATTACTGGATTGTATCGAAGAATTCATGGTAAATCTCGAATTCGGACCCATAAAAGTTTTAGGCAACCGAATATACTCGTGTGCCCTCCGAAGGAAGGAAACTCCAAAATAAAATTAATAGTCAGCGATATAGAGATAAGAATAAGAAAAAAACTCTTGCAATAGTTAATTAAGAAATTTCTAAACATCGAACAATCACAGCTGAGAAGGAGGAAACAATTCAACGTCGTAAAGAATATTCCAAACAAAAATTAATTTACATAAAGATAAATCTATAAAAGCAGTTATAAGGAAGGCATGTTTCTAAAAGTCAAAATTTCCATAACTCACAAATTGCATACCCATCAACAAGAAATGTGCCATATATCCTACCAATTCATTTTGCAGACCTATCAAGACAGAATCAACCAAACATTCCAGATTCAAATTCATATTATGATGATGACATTAATGTTCCAGAATTACATAAATCAATAATAACAAACTAGTTTTTTTTCAAAAGTTTTCACTTCAGTCGGCAGTGCCATATATATATTTTTTTAATGTTGGTACTCACAAACTTTGACATTTTGACTAATTCAAATTTATTAGGTACATAATAATGATTAGGTCATATTTCCACATGTCAGAAGCACAGTACAATTAAAAAAATCACTCTTATTTTCTACATTATCGTGACAAATGTGGTGAAAGGTAGTGATGACACCACAAGTCAACTTTAAAAGCAAGTAAATGGGCACGAGTCCTGGACTTATGCCCCTTTCAAAAAAAAATTCAATTTTGCCGAAAATGCTTTTAAACCTAGAAAAAGAGTCTCTGGTGGCAGGAATAGTGAAAATTATAAACATAATGAAATTAAAAAAAGCCAAAATTGCTGGAAAATGATGATTAACTAACTAAAATTTTTGGTCATTTCGAAAAAGGCATAAGTCCAAAAATTTTAATTCAAAATATCTTGATAAAAATTGTTCTTTTTTAATAAATAAATATTCCAAAAAGCGTGTATGTTTTTTATTTAACAATCTCTATATTCAGTTTCTTCAGCATCAATGATTTTTTTAACAAAAAACATATGTTTGTTGATTCTTAAAAGTTTTAATTCGTGGACTCATGCCCTTTTCGAAATGACGGGTTCAATTATTTTATTTTGTGTCACTGAAAATTTGACTTTTGTAAGTGACTTTGCAACATTGTGTGTAAAAAAACACTATGTCAAAGCTAGCTAGCAAAAATGTAGCGGTTTTAATATCAAAGAAGAATTTCTGGTTCATCATCACTAATGGGGAATATGCATCCATTTTTTTTGTTTGCTTAATTCACTTTTTACTTCGTTTTAACATAGTAAAAAATATACAGTATTTACTGTTGAAAGAGTTTCAATTAATTTTTTAAAAATTATTTAAAATACAGATTAAATTTGACCCGTTTGAACGGTCTCATTTTTCGCGCGCTTTGGATGACGTCACAGCTCCCCTTGTCATTCTGTGTTGTTTACTATTTGCAATGTTAGCAGTTACTTACACTTTTGACAGTTAAGGATTTTCAGTTTGAATCGCTATTTCGATAACGGATAAAGCTAAAAAACCATGTTATATATATATATATATATTTATATATATATATATATATATATATTGTTAAAAAACCATGTTATATATATATATATATATATATATATATATATATATATATATATTTTGTTTTGTACTGGAATGAAAAAACACTATTATAAGTACACCAGATAAAGTGTTTTTTTTTTGTTCTAAAAAATGCGTAAAGAATGGTGTAAAGTTATAAGGAGAGTAGAAATATCTCCAAAATCGTGTTTATATTACTGTGAAGATCACTTTAATGTAAGTATTTTGTATTTCAATAGTTTACATGGTGTGAATTTCTTCCACTGTTTTACTAAATATTGAAATTATTTCAGATTGAGGAAGATACAACAAATAATATTCAATACATCATGAAACAGCAAGGGCCAAAAGTTATACTACGGTTCAAGGAAAGAGTTGTGCCTCATATATTTCAGTGCCAAAAAGAAAATATGCCACCACCACAAGACGGAATATGTGCTATTGAAAGACAAGGAGACATTGTCACTAGTAGCTGTCAAAATTACAAATGTTTTAGAAATTGAAACACCAAAAAAAGTTACTATGATGCCGGGCAATGTAGTTTTCGTATTGAAGGAAGTGATGATTATCGAGCAAGGGCCTCTCGCACGGATGTCGCTGAAACAGAGCAGATTGAAGCCTCTAGTAATACTAACGACAAAGCTCTGCAAGTAAATATTAGGTCGAAGTACAGAAGTAGAGGTGTAGAAGTAAATTTAAGAATGGAAAAGAAAATTGTTGCTCTATCTCCTCTGCGTCTTTCATTACAAAATATTGCAACATCACCAATAAAATCAGCTAGGAAGTTATTTGCAGATAACCCAGTTGATAGTGGCATGGCATCTATTTCTTCTGATTCTTCAGTGATATCCCCTGATTGTGCATCATGTAGCTGGTCTGAATTAAGTTGGACACAACATGATGATTTGGAGGATGAAAAACATTTAAAAAATGTAATGAGAATTGGTACAATAACTGCTATAGGAGAAGAGCCTAAAATGTTGATATTATTATCCAAACAACCATATCATTTAATAAAACTTTTAAGTGAAAGCATCCCACTTCCAACTATTACTAATTACACTAAAGAAATTAAAATTAAATGAATCATTTAACATGTTAGCAATGCAATTTGGTTATTCTCAGAGCACATCATAAATACATTTATTTTTGATAAATTGTCCGATTGTTCTTTAACAAAACCACTTTCCATCATTGTTCTTGATAATTTATAATGTCACTATAGACCAAAATGGCACTAGGTACTAACACACAAGAAAAACACTACAGTAATATTGCACAGCAAAACAGCACAGTGAATATTGACGTCGATAAATGTCATAACGTGCGCGTCACAGTCCTTAGTTTTGGTTCGACCAATGGTTATGATTTTAATCTTTAATCCTTAAGACTTTTTGATTTTAATTTTTGGAATTAAATACAAACTAAATAAGAAAATAATTGTATAAAAAAAATTGTATAAAAAAAAATCAAGTAAATCTAAATCTCTTGCATATTCCCTATTCAAATTGGAATAGTTTTTTTCTGGCTTTCAGTATTAAATTATCCCATTCTGCTGGAACCTCCACTCGGTCTGCACGTCTTTTTTTCTTTTCGATCAAAACAAAGATCTTGATCATTTGGGAGGTATAAATGACCTCTTACAGGAAATATATAACAAACTTCATCAAACAGCTTGAGGACATAAACAAAAAGTATATAAAATGAACTGCCACATAATTTTTATTTAAAGTTGTTTTCAAAAAGACAATGGTTCAAAAAGACATTGGCCAGGACACCGTCGCTTATGAGAAGTATAGTTCGTAAAGTCATGGAATTCATGGTTGTTTATATAGTGATGGTTCAGGTGAGAAGTGAAGGATCATTGCTTCCTCTTTTTGCTATAGCTTCATGGTACGTATAGATAGCAGCGTCTCCATTGCCCACATTATGAATGCCAAACACATAATACCACAATAGGGTAGTGCTCACTAAGAATAAATCGAATGATTGACAGTTCCTAATGATTAATCATAGCTTATAGATCACCAAAAACAACATTATTTAATAAAAAAATAATAAAGTTTATTAATGTTTTTACAAAATAAAATCGGCTACATACTGTCACGTGAAAGTGATGCCAATCAGAAAGCGTTACTTCACGCTCCTCGAAACAACATTGGTCTTGTTGACATTTTGGTAGCGCAGAGTAGCAAGAAATTTCACGTTTTAACATTTTTCTTGTCAAATTGATACAATTTTTCTTAACTACATCTTGAGAAACAAGTACAGCTCACTATATATAGCAAACGGTAGTAATTTGCCCAAAATCGATGTCGTTATGCTTAGCAAATTTTTCGCGCCAAACAATGAGTTTTGTTTATCGGAATTCCGCAATGTTAAAACGTTGATGCAAGTATAGACAACCATAAGAAGATTTATTTCACTTCTGTAGATAAGATCCGTTTATTAATAAACTTCTGCATTTGCTTTTTTTGGCTCGACTCATTCTTGTTGGAGTTTGAATAAGTCATTTCGCCAGAGTCTCTTCTATATCTTTTTCCGACCATTTCTCTCAGCCAAGTCTCTGTAGAATTGAGGACAATATAAAATATAAGCAAAAATATCTGGCAAAAATGTTCACTTTTAAAGAAATAAACTTACTGCAGAGTAATTTTGCCATCATCAATTGGCTAAAACATTGTTTCTTATTCGAACGATCTTGCCAACTAAATTTTAAGGCAAGGTGTTTGTTGTACAAGTAGGTTATGTAAATGCGTTTAGGAGGGACTCAGTGTTCATACACTTCCTTTTCCTAATATGGGGTTTCAGGAATTGCAATATTTGCAATATGAGCCATTCTGGATGAGTCGATGCCGCTGCCCCTAACCCATCCCATCAAGCTCAACAATCCACTTCTCTTTGACAAACCTCTCACGAAGCGTTTGCCACCTAGAGCTACATCCTTTCACTGTTGCTGAAATAAAGATAGAAAGGATATAGAATAGTATGAACTGTAAATTTCGAATAAAAAGATGCAACATAACCTACCATTAATTTTTTCGGCCACATTCTTCCATGCGGAGTCTTTTTTTGAAACCTGCATGCCCCTTATCATATATTTGGGGATACGCCCGCACACACTCAAGTGACAAAACGTCATTAATCGACATTTTTTAACTCTTAATTTATAAACAACTTTTCGAACTGTAAACAAAGTGAATGTAACAACACAATGGAAAATGCAACTCTTGAATTCGAGTGCATGCGCGCAAGAATCGAGAGCGTTGATTGGCTGAAAGATTAAGGCAACACGACGTGAAACTTTGGAAATTGGTAGATTTCACATTACGTTAAGTTCGGATACTTCACATTACCCCGATCGTAATGGGCCGCATATAAAACAATGGGTTTTAGGTTTTCATCACGTCTTATCTCGTCACGTTAAGTTCATCGTAATCCAGCCTTAATACACTACATAAAAGTGGAAGAGAGGAGTACAGAAAGAAGAGAGAGCGTATGCAAATTCCCTATATATTTAAAAATATAATACATTTTTGAGTATAAGAATAAAAAAAGTGAGACGAGTAAAAATAATCACAGTAAAAATAAATTATAATATTAATAAGGAAAAAAATAATTGGCGCAGCCTTACTGGAACGTTGTAGGAATGTTGCTACAACATTCACATTTTAATATTGCAACTGGAATGTTGCTGCAACATTCACATTGCAATGTTGCCACTGGAATGTTCAGGAATGTTGCTGCAACATTCACATTGTAATGTTGCAACTGGAATGTTGAAGGAATGTTGCTGCAACATTCACATTGCAACGTTGCCACTGGAATGTTCAGGAATGTTGCTGCAACATTCGGAATGTTGTGCAGCCTTCGGAACATTGCTGCAACATTTCTGCAACATTCAACGCTGACTGGGTTGATGTGGTTTGTTTGTTTTGTCTTGCTGACCTAGAATATGTTAAAAATAAAGAAGTAGAAATATTAAATGGGCTATTCAATCTTGAATATGTTTAAAATATGATCAATGATAAGTTAATAAACTTTTGGAAAAATATATCGGAGTGTAGAACTATATTTCAAATTAAAAACAATCAAACCTTTTGATTGTTTTTAATTTGAAATTTGTGTTTTTAATTTGAAACTTGTTTTAAAGGTTTAACTTTTGTATTAAAGAATCTTCTAAATTAACAAAGCACAAGCTTTGATTATGTCGTCTAGTATTTTTTTTAATTTTAAATTAACGCATGCATGCGGTTTAAGTATATAAAATTGTTGTATAACTCTCTCTACATGTATTCTTAAGTTGGCTATCTATTTTGTTAGCTTCGCTTCACTTTTAGTCATTTTCACTCCTGTTTTAACACTCGTGAGGTCTTATTAGCGTAACACCTGACTTTTGCAGATATCATTATCAGATATCATGTTTAAATCTACTTTTTTCGTATTTTTACATTCTTTGGAAAGTATATAAATAACTTGTTGGTGTTTTCATGTTTGTGCTTTTACACTAGGGCAGTACACAGTACATGTAATATGATAAATTCATGTTTTTTGTTAAAGAAAGATGAAAATGAAAACATAAAAAAAATTATATTACGTACACCATTGTTTTGATTCGTTTCGCATGGCCTGACGTCATTCAAGACGCCATGACAGTACTGAGCGTTTTCGAGTAACTTTAAATTGGCTTTTTAAGACACAAAATACTTAATGTAAACGATGGATTTCTTAAAAATTAAATAAGTTTATATAATAATTATGTTTTATAGTATTAATCAATTTTTCATATTTAGTCAACTAGCCTATTGACGCGCTTAAAATACAGGGTTTGTTGGAATATGGGGCAATAGGATACATATTTAGCTACAAACATAGAATTCATGCCTTTAACTGTTAAACTCTCAGGCAAATAAGAGAAATTTGAATTTTACGTCTAGAGTAGTGAGATTGACTAAGTTTAACGTCATAATGTGATTTTTTATTAAAGTAATTATTTCTGGTGGAAATTTGCGTGGTCTGTTGCAATGGAACCTCTGTAGTCTCTAGGTGATTATCCGTTAGTTACTAAACTGTTTTGAGTCTTCTTACTTGGCCAGGTTTTACAGTATGTATTTTAAAAAATGCGTCTTGACATAGTTGGTACTCTTTTCCATTTGACCTAACTTTGTAGGAAAATACAGCACATCTTGTTTTCCGCTTTGCATCAGGTGTATCTCTAGAAGACGTCCCTTCTATTGATAGGTTTCATTACTATTAAACAGAGACAAGTATCTAAAGAGAGATGCGACACCCACTAAGGAATTTTTGTGACAGAAGTTTGCGCTAACTATGAAAACATTATGGAACTAATTATCAAACGCGGGCTATATGAATGTTTTATTAAATATATGCGATAATATAATTTATTTAAAATAGGGTGAAAATTAAAAACAATTTGTTAAATATGTTATTTACATGTATTAATAATATATTAAATATGTATTTACATTCAAAAATATATATAAAACTTTGTGGAGGGTCATCCTTCATATTACTTTCACAAACAGGAACAACACATCAGAAATGGAATCCATTGTCTGAAACTAATGGATATGCTGGTAATAAACCAATCATGTTTAATACAATAAAAACATGAACATTTACCTTTCAATTTAGATTATAACTAATGTACGGAGAATTATTTTCAAGAATCTGGCACTAATAATATCTTGCAGAAACAATATATTCTTGGATGCTTGGATGTAAAATTCCTTGACCGCATAAATAGCACTTATCGACAAAAACAAAAAACTTATATATCCAATATAACGAATGAATATCTTGCACATTGGCGACATCATCTTTAAACATTTGTCTCTGGGTGACATCAGGGGTATGGCACTCTTATGGGAAAATTTGTGATAGAAGTTTTAATTCGAAGTACTTATTATAGATGGCTTGGTCGCTTAAATTAACTGATAGATGGCACTGAGCACCTAAAATCTCTAGTAAATAACTAGTGTTGTTTACATTTATATTATCAAAATGTCACCCAGCGACAAGTATCTAAAGTCAATCAGTTTAAAGATGATGTCGCCAATGTGTCAAATATTCATTCGTTATATTTTGTCGATTGTGTGAAGTATTATATATGCGGTTAAGGAATTTTACAGCCATGGTAGCAATATAAACTACCCTTGAGATCCGACCCTAAAAGCGCGGGTGTCTCAATATGAGAGGGATTGGAACATGTGTTAACAATATAAGATGGTAATAAACCCAAAACAAAGTTCTTCACCCAAAACAAATAGACTCTCTCTTTTCCTGCCACCACATCGAAGAATATATTGTCTCTGCAGGACATTATTAGTGCAAGACTCTTGAAAATAATTCTCTGTACATTAGTTATAATCTAGATTAAAAGGTAAGTGTGCATGTTTTTACTATATTAAACATGATTGGTTTATTACCATCATATCCCTTATTTTCAGACAATAGATTCCATATATTTCCGATGTGTTGTTCCTGGTTTTGAAAGTAATATGAAGATGACCCTCTACAAAGTTTTATATATATTTTTTAATGTAAATACATATTTAGTATCTTATTAGTATATGTAAAAAACATAATTAACAAATTGTTTTAAATTTTAACCCAATTTTAAATAAATTATCGCATATATTTAATAAAACATTCATATAACCCGCCTATAGTTAGTTCCAAGTATCGTTCACAGTTAGCGCAAACTTCTGTCACAGAAATTCCTTAGTGAGTGTCGCATCTCTCTTTAGATACTTGTCTCTGGGTGACATTTTGCTACTATAAATGTAAACAACACTAGTTATTTACTTGAGATTTCAGGTGCTCAGTGCCATCTATCTCTTAATTTAAGCGACCAAGCCATCTATAAATTCATTATTGAATTAAAACTTCTGTCACAAGGTCACCCATAAGAGTGCCATCCCCCTGCTATTAAACCAGATAAATGGGCATCCTCTTCAGTTTTATTATGCATGCAATAATACTTTTGAAATATAGTTTTCTTTGCGTTTTCTCCAAACTTTTCAATATAAATGTAGGTAGTGTTACCTGCGCATTATATAGTATATTCTTGATATCTACCTACATGTATTTCCCACCATTTGTCCCGGAATTAGCCTATCCTTATGATTAATATGCTCTTCTCCACTTACTTTTGAAAAATTTGCATGTACCTCCCAGCGAGGACACAAAATTCGAATTTCGTTTTTTTGCACTAACTTTGCCAGTTGCGAACTTTTAGCAACTTTTAATAGCCTATGGCACGGTCCAGTCTGTTCTCGATCTGCCACTGTAGGACAGGAAGTTGTATGATTTGTACTTTTGCAAATCTTGAATGCGGAATGACATCCTACCGGTTTCCATTCATCGGCCGTGGCGACCTCGTGGTTTCTGCGAATCGGCAAATCGGCACATCATACGCAACATACCGTCGACTTCCATCGAACGGTGTAGAAGAAAATGCAAAATTCCACCTGCTTCCGGTTCGGCAGCCGCAAACGTCCGGTTTTGCAAAAACATCTACCGCACGACCATTTTGCAAATAATCGCGCCCACTTCGAAAGGCCAGAGAGGAAGAACCTACGAAACCGGATCCGCAAATGGGAAGGCGTTCCGTTAAGCGGTCGGCTCGCAATCGCAATCGGTCGGCATCGTTTTTTGCGAATTTTTTTTTCGGTTTTTCGTAATTATCTCCACCTTTTCAAGACTCGAAAATTCGAGATGACAGTTTTGGGCGGAAAAAATCGGCGCTCCCGATAGCGCTACGTGCGTCGCTACGTGGACCAATTCCAAATACGACCGCTCGGCGGCCAAAAAACAGAAATTTCGTTTTCGCGACGCACCCCCGCCGCCTACAGCACCATAATATATCGTCAATTGTCGTGAGTTTTCTAAACATTTAGAAAACTTCCGTTTTCATTCCTCAAACCCGATTTGACTTATTTTTCATGACGTAAGCATTCAAAAGAACGTTATTTTTTTGTGCTTTTGCTAACGGAAAATTCAAGAAATTCAGAACCTTTGTTTATTTGCAAATCTTTCAAACTCAGGTGCTTTAATCAACTGATTATAAATGATTTACCTATTGAATGGCATGCAAATAAGAAGGGTTGGATGGCTGGCAGTATATTGTTAAATTAGCTCAAGAATTTTAATTTAGGAATGGAAAGAAAATACTAAATTTTAATAAACCATATGTATTACATACATGTCCATACATTAAAAATTGAGAATACAAGAAAAAAAATATTAACCGTGTAAGACGGAAACCTGTTTAAGATGGAAATATTTCCCAGCCCCTTGAGGTTCCGTCTTAGACAAGTTTCACTGTATATGTAAATTATTCATCACAAAATTAATTTCGGTTTGGAAAAAACCATGTGGCGCCATGCACATCACTAATTTAAAGTACCTACTAATGCAACAGCGCGATTATTTTACCAAAAAAAT
The DNA here is from genome assembly GCA_944588485.1 of Phosphuga atrata. Lineage (NCBI taxonomy): Eukaryota > Metazoa > Arthropoda > Insecta > Coleoptera > Silphidae > Phosphuga > Phosphuga atrata. Next base: position 35,229,078 of record OX155899.1, read on the forward strand.
CGCGTCACCGTTAACCACCGATAAACTTTTAGTGATGCCGGCGTCGTCGGATTACCAGATCCGGTTTTCCGGATTGCAATCCCTACAGTCCATTTTTTTAAGAATGCAGTAACTAGAAACCCGATTTACACTATTACAAATGTTAAATCTAGTTAAAAAATTTGGCTCTAAATTCAAATATAGTTACTTGAATATAAAATTGGTAATTTATTTATGGTTTGATAGAATATCTATTAAATACACCAAATGGCAACAATAGTAATGAAATACAAACAATTAAATGGAGAAAAACTCAAAAAATCAAAATGATACAAACAGATCAGGTGACAATTGTGAATTGACACGGCAGCCATTGACAACTAATAGCTCAACATGTTGTATTGGCGTAAGAAAAAAAAAATTTGGAGTTAATTAATTTTTTGAAGTGAAAACTTCTTTAGCCGCGCTGAACGAGTTTTTGATAGAGGGTAAACTCATAGATTTACGTCATCGTCATTATTAGCTACGTTCTATAGGAAATTTCTATTACTCAAAAATGTATACGCATGTGCGTATAGATGTGTTCAAAAGAACACATTTCTACGCATATATTTAAAGTTGGCTCTGAACGTCAACAAAATAGTCAAAATTTTGGACAGTATTGACAGAACTCCGCGCTACTAAGGAAATACCAACCCGTAGAATCAGTGTGCACAGAAGAGTAAGTACTTTTGCCAGATGTACTAGTAGATGTACTAGTGCCAGATTATTGGAATTATTGGATTGTATCGAAGAATTCATAATCAATTTCACCATAACAACTTTACAAAAAAATATTTTTATATACTTAATTAGTGGTTCTAAATATCTATTTCCTATATTGGTTAGATCCTTCATCTTATGTGAAAAAAAATAACATTTCTTCAAACGTTGGTACAAGGAAAAGCCAGGACGATGAAGAAGGAGCGGATTTCAGTGATGATGGCACGAGTCAAAATGAAATTTATGCAGATAATAAAAGAAGGAAACTCCAAAATAAAATTAATAGTCAGCGATATAGAGATAAGAATAAGAAAAAAACTGTTACTTACTGCAGTTGTTAGTTCAGAAATTTCTTCGAACAATCACAGCTGAGGAGGAGGAAAAAATTAAACGTCGTAAAGAATATTCCAAACAGAGATGATTTCTTTGAAAATGATTTCGGTCATCCTTGTAATATTTGCAATAGACTGTGGTTTAAAAAAACAATTGAAATTTGAAAGCACTTGACAAAAACACTCATTCCAAAGTTTTCACTTCAGTCGGCAATGTCTGACTGCCTATATTTTTTATCTTTAAATTTAAAATTGAATATTAAATTTTATATAAAACATTATTGTATAATATAGTACTTTTAGCCGTAGTATAATTTAACGTTCTATTATATTTAGAAATTATTCATAGTTTTATATTCATTTATTTACGTATCACCAAATTCTATGCCAGTGACTGCAAATGTATGTGAAAAGAGAGAGACGAGTAGAGAAAAGATTGAGAAATATCGTCGGTGTGAACTTCTCCTCGATTTAAGCCAATCAGAGAACAAGGTCAAATAAGCCTTATCTTCCCTGTACTGCATTCTTAAAAAAATGGACTATAGATGTATCTAATATGTCTATTGGAGTGTTACGAGAGTTCTTGGGTTTGGTCCAGAATACTGGTTTTTTTGAAACTTATTCTTATTGTTGCCTACTTTTTACCTGGTGTTACTGTTGCTAATCGTCTTTGGCACTATTTAGCTAATTGGGTATTTGATTCAATTTTTTTTTGTCATAAATCGAAAGCTCATATATAAGTTTTATGACAAAACTCTTTTTTGTTTTCGTTGTAATTATAAAGTTATAACAAATTGAAAATATATTTTTAAAGTCGGTACCGAAAACGCACAAATGTACCGTTGTGGCGTAAAATGTAATTTCTACCTGCTCCTGACTTTGTTGATACAGTAGTTGTAGTAGGTATGTCAAATATGTCAAATATTAAAAGTCAAATATTAAAAGTTATCGTGCTTGTTTCGTACCATCGTGTAGGAGTAATTACTATAAAAAGAACTCAAAAAATGTTTTTAAATGTCCCACATTGTTAAACTTCGAAACCAATGGATTTAAACAGTGCGCCGAAAAAATTCTAAAACAACGATTTTATAAAGAATGTCTATGTTTGAATGTTAGAATGAAGTTTCTCCCTTTCGACTTCACAAAAAAAATTATTGCGCGTTTGGAGTCACGTGATTATTTTCAAAATTTTATCACTTTTAAATTGTTTATAATTAATTGAATAATTTTTTTTAACTTTTTCGCCTCGCACATCTAAATTATTTAGAATAAGGTTTTAAAATACATAAAAAAAATCGATATATTTTTTTATTCAACAACCCAATAGGGAATATTCATGAAATTTAAATTTGGTTCAAATATTTTTTTTCTGAATCTTTATTGACCGGACATTTGTACTAAACCATTATTTTAGTAATTAATATTTTTTTAATTACTTACATTACTTGCAAATTAAGTGAGAAAGTCAAATTTATAAAACGCAACATCATTGGTTAAAAGTGGTGTTAAAAATGGTGTTGGTAACGGTGACGTCAGAACACAACTCCGTATTGTCATTGAACTCTATATATATATATATAGTTCAATGCGTATTGTTTACATTTGTATTGCATTGCAGGTTAGAAAACGTAGTAATAAGGTGTGTGTTGTGAATTTATTTATTGTGTAATTTTGTTCTATTTATTGTGTAAGTGTAAAGCATCCTAGTGAGATTAGAAATCATTTAAGACTGTAACGACCATGGGCCGCGGATAATAAAATCTTCCAGGTAGAGATTATAAAAGATACAAAATTTCTTAGAATTTGAGAAATTTGCTAATGGATATTTTTTAATGGATTTTACAATAGGGTTTCTTAAGAATTTGGAAATTTCATAATGTACATTTTATGACCAGATTATAGAAACAATACCCCACGAATGATTCCTCATACTTGGAAGGATATATAAAAACGTTCACCCCCGAAAAACAATTCAGTTCACCAAGTTCACCTGAACAATTCAACCCGACCAGTTCACACCGAGCCACAGTCACGCCAAGCAGTTCATACCAAGTTGCATCGTTGATGACACCCACAAGACAATGACTGATAGTGGTTTTGTGAAAGCACAATCTGACAATCTACCCAGAATAGATGCATTCATGATGTCATCTTATTCTCATTCAAATCCAAATTTCAAAAGAAGTCCGTATTTTGGAGGTAGATTATGATAATGAACTGTGCATAATTCTGTTAGAAAAATGCATCCTGTTTTGGACTCGTGCCATCTTTCCAAAACTTATAATAAAATAAATGTACATTATCATTGAAATTCTTTATATTATTTTAAATAAAACAAGGCTTTATTTGTATTTACTTTTTTATTAAGAAATCTTGCATATTTATTAATCCACAAGCTATTATTATCACTTCATCTATGAAGTGGATTAAATTGTGGTCGACGCAAGCATGAGGAAGCAGCATGTGAAACTCCCTTAATCTATTTATCACATGTTCCACATGAATCCTCAATGCCGCAATCTGTTTTGATAGTTTCACTTCTTGTTTTGAGCTTGGTGACAACTTCGAAACTGATGGTGGCCTTATAAGTTTACATCTTTTAGCTTCCAATAAACATGACAAATCTTTGAAGCCTCTATCTGCCATCACTGCTTGGTTAGGTGGTAAACACTCCAAGTAACCACAGTCTTGAACTATCAAAACATCTGTAGCCCTTTCACTATAACCTTCAGAAATAAAATTAACCAACCCATCAGGTGTGCATGAAATTAAATACTTCAAGGTATTGCATTTTTTGTACTGTGACCAAGTAAGTGATTGGTGGACTGCATCAGATGGTTTCTCAATCTGAATTTCAAGGCAGTCGATGATAGAAACAACATCTGCATACCGGGACCTAAATGATATGAGTAGCTTTTTGTAGATATCTTGTGGTGTTGGCCATGAAATTAGATTTTTCATTTTTTCAGCTATAATAGGTATGCTTTTACTGAATATTCTGCTTATTGTACTTTGTGAATATCCAAATTGTAAAGCTAATATATTAAATGACTCGTTTAATTTTATTTTCTTTGGAGTAATTAATATATCTATGGTAGCAAGGGGTAGATTTTCACTTAATAATTTTATTATATGATATGATTTTTTAGGAAATCTATAGCAGTTAAAATGACAGTACGCATTATACTTGCTAAATGTTTTTCATTCTCTGAGTCTTCATCTTGCATCCAGCTTGATTCGGATGAACAACTTGGTACATAATCTTGAGATTTCACTGAAGAATTAGAAGACATTGACGTACGATCTGGGCTATCGACAAACAATTGTTTTTTGGCAAATGATTTTATTGGTGATGTTGCAATATTTGTTAATGAAGGAGGACATTTTAATGGAGATAGTGCTACATTTTTCTTGTCTATAGTGAAATTTACATGAACACCTTTACTTCTATACTTAGTTTTAAAATTCACTTGCACAGCTTTATCAATAAGTTGTATATTTTCAATCTCGGATGAATTAATTTTTTCAATATGGGAAGAACAGGATGCTGCTTCATCGTTATTTGTTTGTGGTGGTTTAATATTCACTTGCACAGCTTTATCAATAACTTGTTTATTTTCATTCTCCGATGAATTAATTTCTTCAATATGTGAAGAACAGGATTTTGCTTCATCGTTATTTGTTTGTGGTGGTTCACATATTTCCAGAACATCACTACTACTGGTAGTAGACTCCGAGAGAGCTTCTTCTATCAGTGCTGACCATTTTCTCTTGATAGCACCCATTCTTAAAACAGGTGGCTGCATATTTCGATTTTGGTAATGAAATTTGTGAGGTAGAACTGCTTTATTTAATCATAGTGACACTTTTACACCTTCTTGTTTCATTATGTTGTATTGTACATAATTTTGTGTATCCTCCTATATCTGTAATTAAAGATTTATTGTAAATATTAAAACAAAACACATAAGTAGGTATAACTTTGTAAACTGGATTTAGATACAGTTATCTACTGCTTGTGTGATTGATTTTCAATAAAAAACTTACTTCTGATTAACTGAAATCATATTAGGTATCGAAATAAGTTATACTTACATTAAAGTGATCTTCACAACTATGTAAACAACTTATTGAAGATATTTCATCTCTTCTGATAGCCTTACACCATTCCCTACGTATTTATTCACCTGTCGGGACTGAAAAAAACACTTTATCGGGTGTATTTACGGTAGTGTTCTTGCATTGAGGCACTAAGCAACAACTATAACCTGGCGGCTTTTTAGTTTTCTTCATGGTGAAATAGGTTAAGAACGAGAACACGTGTAGTAAACAAACAATCGATTAGACTCTAAGGCCGCGGTCCGAATTGCGCATGTCCATATAATCGTGTCGTGACGTCATCAACGGAGAGCGCGCCCAAATGGTGGCGTTTAATCAGCTCAAAATTATTCTCTATTTAAATTTTTTTTTTTAACATAATTAAAGCATTTTTAAACAGTATTTATATTTTTAACTATGTTATAACGGTGTAAATAGTGAAATAAACAAATAAAAAAAAAATTATGCATATTCCCTATTGTAAGATCGGGAAGCTTGAAATGAAACTACTACGTTGCCTGGTACAATAAATATTCGTGCTTTTTGGGGTCCTGGTCGTCTGATTCCTCAGCGTGGAGAACATATCGTCGGTCCAGATGAACAGGGTATTAACTCAAAAAAGCCTATTTTTCAGGAGAGCGATTTGAAGTTTTCAAATTAATATATTTCCATTTCTGTAAATAATTAGTAAACCTCACCTATATATCTTTTAAACTAACTTTATTGATAACGTTTTTGTTCACTTTATGATTTTGTCAATTTTGCTATTACTGAGAAAAAATAGAAATTCTACAGGAAAGAACTTAATAATACCTTTTTACACAAAAAATACTAATAAACCACTAACTCGAGTACTAACTAGAAAATAATATTTTCTTAAAAATGCATTTTTTCGGGTCTATGTTCGACCTTTCGATTATTTTTTTAAGACATTATTTTAATATAATGTTTATTTTGCTATGCCATCCTATTTTTTCATGATTTGTTAATTCATTTAGTTATGTTTAAGGAGCATTCATTATACTAACATGTTCCACAAAAATTAAGAATAAGTTTTCAAAATAATACAAAATAAAAACAGAATTTTCATTATTAAATGTTTATTTATTTAAAAAAATCACATGAAAAAATGTTTTAACATCTGTTCTTAGCTTTGCTTATTATTTTAAACTAATTTAAATCACTAGCTACACTTGAGCAGGACGGCCGTCGTTGGCTTTGTACCAATTTATAACAGTTTTTGTATGGTTACTTATAATAAACATTATTTATAATTAAGTGATAGCAACATTACAACAATTTCTTTACTAATCGCAGGTATTCAACTAGGATTAAAGGAACCAGAATAAAAATAATCATAATGAAATCTAAGTTAATCATCACAAAATCTTATACTAAAGAGAAGATTAAACTTAACAAAGAACATAAGGAGTACTTCTAAATAAAATTGAAAGATAGGTAACTATCACAATCAAGTCAAAGTCAACTAGGTTTTATATTAAAAAAAACCAAACAATTAAAGGTTTTCATAAAAGCCTCTATAATACTGAGGAATTAGATTTTTTTAAATTAAATTTATCCGTTCTTTTATTGTTCTGATATTTTAATTTCCTCGCTATAAAGTTGTTCAAGAGCAATATTACAATTATATTGCAATAAAACAATTTTATCTCATTGAAATCAGTATCAGAGATGTATAAAAAAATGAGTCTTTGTTTTCTGCTGACCCTTTAATGACCTTCATTTCTGTTATTTTAACAGGCTCATTGTCGGTATTTTTCGGTGGTAATCTCTTACATAACTTGTTAAACATGGGTTTAATATCAAAAAAACAATTAAATGCCAATTCGTTCAAAACAATAGGCTGGCCAGTTACTTTGGCAGTACGTATTAAAGAATAATATTGTTCTGCCGAATAAATTGGACCAGTTTTAAGTGATGCCTTTATTTTTCTTTCAATAAGAGAGTGGGCCGTATCTCCCTCATTTTGACTATGTCCTTTTATTATAAATTTGTGCGTTATTGATAAAATTACAGGAAATTTTGACAAAGCATACAGATAAGGATGTAATATAAATTTATTTTTTTGTTGTCCGCAGCAATTATCTCTATATGGCCGTTACACACTCTCGCGAAATTGCACGGAGTTGAGCGAGGAACGAGAGTCTGGTCAGGTTACTCGGTCCGCGTTGTGGTTCCTCGCCTCGCTTGGCTAACTTCGCTCTAGAAACGGTTTTTCGTACCCGAGTCAAAAGGACACGAGGCGCGAGTAGGAGGAAGGCAGGGTATCACGTCTACACTCTCGTGTTTACTCGTCCTTTAATTTAGTCAACTGTATGCAGGTGGATTACTTCACAACCGTTTCTTGAACGATTACTGACTCATTAAATCGTAAATTCTTTTTACAATATATTGATTATTAAATATTATCTAATATTAATTTAAATAATATCAAAAATCATGAGCGATTGGTCCCAGAACTCCAGTTACAATTCCTTGAGGCTTTTCAAAGGGAACCAGTTATTTGGGATCAATTATTGGGATAACATAATTATAACAATTAAAAGCACAAATGGGTGCAGCAGCAGCTATTACCTGTTCGGTGTCGGTCATGGCACTGAGGTCCTCGCGAAGTAAGGCGAGAGTGTAGTTGCCTCCTCCATGTAGTTCATCGCCTCGAACAACTTCGGCGAGGATCCTTGCCGAAGTTACTCCGCGAGAGTGTGGAGCAGGCATAAATTACAACGTGGAACGGTTCTGATGCATTGCTAGCTAGTTTTTCTAGGTACTTCCAGACGTAAGTTGCAATTTAATTCACACCTCTTTGACCATGGCCTTTATGCCATGCGTAACATTCTACTTCCTTAGTTTTTATATTGTAAATTCAAAACGTTTAATTAAGATAAGTAGAAGAAGGTAGATGCGGCACCTCGAGGACAAGGCATGATACGTCACCTCGGGGACTTGCGTTAGAATAACTTGCGTTATTAAAATTAAATTATTTTTTTTGGTGAGTGGAAGCCAATATTAAATTCATTGTTAAAAATACTGTAATAGGCTAACTGGTTTTCATAGGGTCATTAAGTGTTTTGCAATCATTTACATAATCACGTTGATATTCAGCCAACGATCTTCCGTCTTCAATATAACTTCTTGATGTAGTACTAGGACAGTAATGACTTTCTATAGTAGGTATAGATTTAATATGATTACGTATTTCTAATTTTATATTTTCTGGAATTTTAAGGTGATTTCCATGCTTACCCCTCAAATGCTCTGTTATCATATTACTTATATTCTGATCTTTCTTTATCAGTGCAGTTTTATTAACTTTATAGTTAATGCATAATGTATTATTGCATTATACCTTGAGTAGACATATCGAAGATTCCATTATGAGAAACTAATACGGATTCTCCCTTTCTTGAATCAGGTGGTTTAACAGCATTTGTCATTATATACTTATGTATATAATCTAAGGTAAGTTAGGTAAGGTAAATGTAAGTAAGGTAAAAAATGAGGTAAGTCTTTGCAAAATCATTCTGTAAAATGAAAACTTTTAAGTAGTTTAATAGAAAAGAGTTCTTTCCATAATTAATTCAAACAAACACACCACAAATTATGTTGAATATAACACATTTTAGTTTTAATACTATTATTTTTTATTTTTTTTTCTAAACAATAGAGAATCATATACAAAACAAACGCTGAAAATATATTTTTTTTAATTTACATGTGGCGCCATGCGCATCACGCATTTAAAGTACCCACTCATGCAACAGCGCGATTATATTACCAAAAATTAGCGTCACCGGATCCGTTATATTGGTACCGGAACCGGTAAACGTTTAGTGATGCCGGATTTGCCGGATTACCAGATCCGATTTTCCGTATTGCAATCCCTACATTACCCTACATTATAGATGTATCCAATATGTTTATTGGAGTGTTACGAGAGTTCTTGGGTTTGGTCCAGAATACGGGTTTTTTTGAAACTTAGTGTTGCGGACTTTTTACCTGGTGTAACTGTTGCTAATCGTCTTTGGTACTATTTAGCTAATTGTAAGATCGGAAAGCTTGAAATGAAACTTCTACGTTGCCTGGTTCAATAAATATTCGTGTTTTTGGGGTCCTGGTCGTCGGATTCATCAGCGTGGAGATCATATGTAGCCTCCTTGTTATCCGGATTTGAATTATTTTGTTGCATATTGTTGCATCGACCCAGGGCCGCGCCGACCCTCGGCAGCGCCTGTGTGCAAAACGTATGAAGCGCCTTTTTTATGTCGTCGTGTTTCGCCGCGATTTTTTTTTCAAATTTTGACGGAAATTAGTTCTCTCGTTGTATATTATTTTTAACCGACTTCAATAATTCTAAAAAAAAAAACTACTACAAAATTGGAAATGTTTCTTCGAAATTATATCAAAAACAAAAATTGCACTAAAAAAGAAAAAATTCGAGCCCATAAAAATTTCATCCCCCATTTTCACCCTTAGGGGTGGAATTTTTTTCTTGAAAAAAAATATTTTTTAGTGCAGTTTTTGTTTTTGAAACAATTTCTTTGAAGTCGGTTTTTTTTTTTAGAATTATCGTAAATATTTATTAAAAGCGGTTCGATTCCGCTTGAGGATTACTGAGAAAAAGAAAACGCGAATTAAAATATTTTCATTCTTTATTCAAGATATTTACAAAATGACGATTATATGAATTCCACTCTTCTCGCCTTTCTGCTTGCGAAATCCTTAATAGCATCATGTATCTAATCTAATATGGACTCCTCTATAGATATTGTGGCTAAATTTGTTAACCTTTCCTGGCTCATTGTTGAGCGCAGGTAATTTTTTATTAGTTTTAATTTAGAAAATGACCTCTCTGCGCTTGCTACTGTGACTGGCATAGTTAACAAAATTCTTAATACTATGGTGATGTTAGGGCATACGGCTGTCAAATTGTTTAAATATATAAATTCTAGAATTTTCACATCATTATTTAATTTTTTGAAAAAAGACTGACATGACATTATTCCTTCATACAAATCATCGGCATTAATATCCAATGAATCATTTGCTGAAAGTTTTTCCTGCAAACGATTGCAGCTGGTTCTTAATCGACTTTGTTCTTGATCATTGCTCAGTTTAAATACAAAATGAAACACGTCGTTGTGATCATTTAACAAATTTTAATCTTTCGTCTACGGAGAATAAAGTTTGATCCAATATATAAAAAAATATATACAACTTTAAAAGAGGTTTTTGGATCATTTATAGTGTGGTCTTCATGTTCATAATCAAAACTTTTTGGAGTTTTACGATGTCTTAAGGGTCTGGATCTGGTTTCAAATTCAGTCTCTATATCTATTTTTTCGGCAATTTGCTTGGCATCATTTACAATTTTCTCAAAATTTTCGTCGGTTCTAATTTCTATCAAAAACTTCTTTAATTCTGATAAAGCAGCTAAAGCTACTTGCATATTCATATCTATGGACTGTAGAATTTTGCTCACAAAGTTTACTTTTGTCAATACTTGATGCCATACATTTAGTGTACAAATAAATGAAAAGGTACATATTTTTTCTGCTAGACATTTAGCGTCATATTTTGCCTTCTGATCGAATGATGTACCACTTGATATCCCATATAAGGCATCATAAATTTCTGGTAAATTAGTAAACAGCGGTTTTATAGCATGTATTCTGCTTGACTATCTTTTTTCAGACAATGGTTTTAAAGTTAGTTTTGTGATATTTTTTTTTAATAAATCCCATCTTTTGGTAGAGGACGGAAAATATTTAAATAATTCTTGCACTACACTGAAAAAACCAATCGTGTGGTAATTGAGGTTGGCAGCGTCATTTACTATTAAATTTAAACTATGACTAGCGCATGGTACATAGAAAGCGCGAGGATTTAGATCAAGCAATCTTTTTTGAAGACCATTATTCTTACCACGCATATTTGATCCATTATCATAGCCCTGTCCTCTTAAATTGTTTATGTCCAAACTAATTTTGTCTAGTTCTTCTATTATAAATGCTGTTAAGCCAGCACCAGTTGTATCGACAATTGGACAGAAAGCTAGAAAGTGTTCCCTTATTTCCAACTTTCTGGTTTCTGTGTTAAAATTAACAAATCTTATAATGATACTAATTTGCTCTACATGTGAAACGTCCGGGTACAATCCAGTATTATTGAAAAATATTTATTAAATCGACATAAATTTAAAATGAAGTTTTGAATTTGATTAGCGAGTATATAAATTATTTCGTTTTGGATTTTATCAAGATATGTCGGCATGTTCTTATAATCTGAATCATTTGTCACGCGTCGTATATGTTCAGTCATTGAGGGATCAAATTTTCCTAACATTTCGATACACTTTAGAAAATTACCATTGTTACGGTCGTATAATTTTCTGCTTTGGCCACGAAAACCCATATTTTGTGAACTTAGAAATTGAACCACATATATTATTCTTTTAATTACATCGTAACAGCGCTGCTTTCCAACTTCTAAAAGTTTTTGCTGAATACTGTCAATAGTGGTTTTATTTTTAAGAGACTGACACAACTCTGTCCATTTTTTATAATTATTGAAATGAGCAGAACTTTTTTCATGTCTATTCAAATACAAAGCTAAATGTTGCCAATCACTAATTCCCTCGCAAAATTTATTGTTATGTTTGGATTCAAATAGTTTGCAACAGAAGCAATAAAATGCATTTTTGGACACTGAATAGAGCAGCCACTCTCTGCGATACTTTTCACCATTTCCTAAATGCCTTTCATAATAATACTCCGAAAATTTTCGTCCCGAAGGGTCACGCGGAAAATTATGGCGTTTAACTTGTTCAATCGGATTTTCTACCAAGTACTGTATTAATGCAGCATTTAAAACTTCTGGCCAAAGTCCAGGATCATCTTTGGAAAAAGTTGCTATTAGCGCCGACAATTGTCTTGGCGGTAGCGATGCCATATGGGGCACAGGCACAGACGTAACTTCAACGTCATCATCTTGAATTACAAACAAACAAACAGATAAATATATAAATATTGCTCTTGTAATAGTATATATATATATATATATTGTATATATAGGTATTTTCTTTGAAAACAGTCCTAAATACGATCCCTATAATACGATTATAATAAACCATACATATTCTTGTAGGAAATTTAACGCTCTACAAAAAAGGTCTCTTTTGATTTTTCGACTATTCGACCATAAAATTGACCAAAGCTTCAACTTTGACTTCGAATAACTTTTGCACCAGTGGACTTTTTTTGGATCTGCGAGAAATCATGACCCTTTTCGAAAATTAAAAACACTTACCACTACATAAAGCGTTTTTTGAATCACTTTTAACACCTTCGTCGATACATTGAGAGGTCTCTGTCTCAAAACACTCAGATGATTCCTTGGAAGTGTATGGTAGAGCCGTAAAATAATGACTTATTTTTGAAGTATTTTTATTACGTTCTTCTTCTCGTTTTCTTTTTTTTTATAAGATTCTGGTAACCAGATAATTTCGTTTTTTTATCGCTCATCGTGAATTAACGCGATAACTAAAATCTCACCCACTGGTTTTGTAATAAAACTAGAAGTCCAGATAGACGTTGTCCTGTCGGAGAGAGAGAGAGAGAGACCGATAGTAGAAACAATCCTCTCTCTATCCCTTTGACTGCCGCGGCGCTTTGCTGAGAAAAGCGATGCGCTACTCATGCGCATGACCTACGACGTACCTTATGCGAGACAGAAAGCAGAAACGATTCTCTTCCTTCCAATTCGCGCGTGGAGTCAGAGGAGGGGATTGATAGTTAAACCTGACCCCCGCTTATAGTTTTTAAAATTATTAATTAAACTAAAACCCGAGACGTAAACATTGGGTCAGTTTAATAATAGGCGCTGGAAATTCATTAAGCCTCAAGGACGCCTCCGGCGCCCCTAGTGCCCTGGCGCCTGTGTGCGCCGCACACTTCGCACACAGGGGCGGCGCGGCCCTGCATCGACCTCAGTCATGCGTCGAAGCAAACGAATTTTTCTAATAGAAAGTGGCGGATCACCGCACAGGCGCAAGAAGCGCGCGCTTGGGGCCTCAGAATCTAAGGGGCCTCAAAAATAAAGCATACTTTTAATTTTTTCGCGTTCTGTAATTCTGTTTTCTCAATACATGTGTAGTTGTAAGTTCTACCGCATAATTTAAATTTGATTGCGCACTGGTCAGTAAAATTTGCGCGAGTCAGTTTTACACAATACTACCCTTCATAGTCTCAGTTATGAAGTCGAACTATATGCAACCGGCTTACCAGTCTATTCAATTTTAGCTCTTATTTATGTTTTGTGTTATATGATATATTATACTCAAACCGGCGAGAAAATGCATCTGTACTGCGCCGAGGTATGAGAGGCGAGGGACGCACCGAACTAGGCGCGCCAAATTCAATCCTTTCAAATCCTTTATTGACTGCATTTCTACTTACACTTTTACTTTTTACTTACCGAATAGTTTATTTTCAAACAGAAACACTTGTACTATTACATTTGTTTAACATTTCTTCTACATGACATTCTATTTATTACATTCCATTATACAAAATCAATACAAGTTACGTTGCGCCAGTTACGTTTTTCAAACACGTGCAGACAACTAAATACCGCGCTCTAGGAATAAAGTGTGGATATGCGCAGAAGAATGCTAAACTCGTCGAGAAGAGATACATTCTTACGCCGGCGCCGATTTGAGTTTATAGTGGGTTAGTTTTATAATTGTTGTTTTACAATTTACATAAATTGATTATTAATTTCCAATAGCCTGCATTTATCAAGTAAGTAGATATATATTATCTATGATATTGTTAATGGTATATTATTATATATAATATTAATATGTGTTTATTGATAATATTAATATGTCTTTATTGATAATATTAATATGAATTTATTCTAGCCATGAAGAGAAGGTTTCAGAGTGGAGCTGAGAAACGTAAAAGGAAAAAGAAACGTCTGCACTACAGCAAAGAGATTCACTGGCTAAATTCATAATTATAAATGAATCAGAAGGGGAACCCGAAAATGACAAGGAAATAAAAATAGAAACTGAAAGATTAACTACTTGTGCAATAGATGTTAACACTGAAGAACGAAGTAACAATGAAAAAGAATCAGAAAGAAAAGAAGTGCGAACGGAAAAAGAAAATGAAATAGAAAAGCAACCTGAAGGATCAACAATTTGTACTATCGATGTCAACAAAGATGAAAGAGGTAACAATGAAGGCAAATCCGAACAACAATACAAATTTGACAAAGTTTCAGCAGACTGTGGAAAAAATGAAAATTATTGTGTTTTTCCCAATGATATCGCTTTGTGGCCATTGCATATATCTGATAAAATGGTACAATACTATTTAATAAATAAACCGTGCAATACTGGAGATATTACTGCTCTTAAAGTAGAGTATACAGATAGGAATCGATCGTACTACAGAAATATTTCCGAATCAAATTTTTATTGTTTAAAAGCAAATGGCACCAAAGAAATTCGTCAATGGTTAGTTTTTTCAGGAACAAGTAAATGTGTCTATTGTTATGTTTGCAGACTATTTTCCCAATCACAAACAAAATTTTCAATGGGATTTAACGACTGGAGAAATTTTGCCCGGAGCTTAAAGGAACACGAATCTTCCCAGAATCATTTTAAATCAATGCTAACACTCCAAAAACGATTATCAATTGCTCAACGTATCGATATGCACTTGGAACAGCAAATTGATTCAGAACAAAAATATTGGCGAGCCGTTTTAGAACGAATTGTTGCCACTGTGAAATTATTGGCGAGTTTAGGAATCGCTTTTCGTGGCCACAGAGAAGATTCAGATTCAAATCGAAGGAGAAATTTCTTATGTTGTATTCAGTATCTTGCGAAATTCGATAGTTTTTTGAAAATTCATTTGGAAAAATACAGTAATCCAGGTCTAGGCCGGGTTAATTATTTATCGCACAACGTATGTGATGAATTTATAAGTATAATGGGCAGTGAAGTCAAAAAATATTTAATTTCTGAAGTTCAAGATGCAATTTATTATTCTATTATTGTAGATTCCACTCCCGACATAACTCATATAGATCAATTTACTTTCATCTTAAGATTTGTTGATAATACTGGAAATATAAAAGAAAGATTTTTTGGTTTCCTTAAAATCGAAAATCATGATTCCGAATATTTAGAACGGATTGTATTAGAATTTTTGAAAGATTTATCAGTAGATATAAAAAACTGTAGGGGCCAAACGTACGATAATGCAGCTAATATGGCTGGTAAATACAGTGGATTGCAAGCAAGAATAAAACACCATATTGATACAGCAACGTTTGTACCATGCGCTAGCCATACTTTAAATTTAATAGGAAATTGTACTGCGGAATCCTGTTCGGGCGCATTATTTTGATTTTGTACAAAATCTGTACGTATATTTCTCATCGTCCACTCGGCGGTGGAATATACTCATGAACAGTATGCCACATAATAAATTCCAACATATTAAAAGAATAATAGATACTAGATGGGTATCAAGAGCAGACGCAATTTCAGCACTGAAATCTAATTATCAAAATATAAAAGAAGCCATGATTCAAATTAGTATGTCCGATAATGAAAAACCGATGAGCAAATTAGAGGCAAAGAAGTTATCATAATATTTTGATGAATACGAAACAGCCTTATTAACAGTTTTATGGGATAAGTTACTACAACGAATAAATAGTACCAGTAAATCATTACAAGATATGCAGTACAATTTATTGTTGGGCACAAATCTTATGGAATCTCTTTCCAAATTTATCATGGAAGTCAGAAATAAATTTGATGAAATTGAGAACGGTGCTAATTTATTAATAGAGAATTAAAACTACAAAGAGACCAGAATTAAATGAAGAAAATTGCAATTTGGCGAAACTAACAATGACACATGTTTTACTTCAAAACAAAATTTCGTAGTAAACGTGCATAATGTTATTTGTGACGTACTCATTTCAGAAATATCTAGAAGAAGCGTTAGTTATAGTGAGGTACTAAAAGATTTTCAATTCTTTTTCAATTTTAAAATGACCGATATGGAGTTTAATGAATGTGTAGCAAGAACATTGCAAAATATAAGGAAGATATTGACATTCGCTATTTCAAAGATGAAATTCTTCATTTCATTTCATTCATAAAGGGAGAAAACGTCACTAATCCTGTTGACATGTATAAATTATTAATTGGGGGGTTACAATCAATATTCCCGAATGTAGAAATAATTTTAAAATTTTTTCTGACAATACCTATTTGCAACGCCAGTGGTGAACGTTCATTTTCGGTTTTGAAACGTGTCAAAAATTATTTACGAAACTCACTAACACAGACACATTTAACTAATATATCAATAATGTTTATAGAAAACGATGTAGTTCAGGCTTTAGAATAAGACTATATTATTGATAAATTCGCTAAACTTAAAGTGAGAAAAGTTCCATTTTAATTTAATTTTATATTATAAATTTTATATTGTAATAAAAAATGCTCTTTTTTGAACATATGTACTTTCATTAAAACGTCACTATTTTACAATCAGTAATGGAGGGGGGCCTCAAAATGTGATTGCGCTTGGGGCTTTCAAAATGCTTGATCCGCCACTGCTAATAGATCAAAAATTTATGTATTAATAGTTTAGTATTAAGCATTTAACTTAAAGGTTTTAGGTTTAACTCTACAATATTTGACAACAAATTTGGTATCCAACTTATTTAGTTTTTTGATAATTGCAGATTAAAATCAGGACACTTTGTCACCCTGTACTTAATTTAAATTATTTAATAAATCGATGGTTGCTTTGCAGTGATCTAGATTGTTAAACGTGGGAAGCGCCACCTGTTAGCTTAATTGCAACTAATAATGCCATACATAATTTGATAGTTAACGATGTGGTGTCATCTGGAGGGAGCAGTGTAGTATTATACCTCATTGTCTGATCCAGCAGGGGCCAGTGGACTGCGAGCCGCTCGCCATATTTGTTGTTGTTGATGGGGGAGGTCGAGACACGGGTGGATACAGTGCTTGAATTCGTTGGAAAGATTTTTTTTCAACTGCTGTGTGTGTACAGTGCAACTGGATAAAGTCGATGTGCAGAGAGTCTCACAAATAGACCATGTGTAAGTAATATCAGTCAAGGGTTTCCTTTTCATTTCTATATATAAGTATATAATTAATAACAATCGGTATGTAAAGGGTTGTTGCACATTGAAGCCTTTGTTTAACATGTCAGAGTGAAAAGTTGAGTGAGAAATTTTGTGTTTTTGTGATTGTTATATGGAGGAAGTTGTGGCTAAGTTTTATTTTCTTTATGTAGAATATTTTTCTTTCTTCAGTAGGAAGATTTATCGCAGTCAGCTGTGAAGTTTTTTTTATTGTCAATTGATGAATTTCAAAGAATTTCTCTTTGCTTAATGTACTTTAATTCACGATTTTTTAATGCTTGCAACAAATACAATATTACCTTTTATTATTAAATCTATATAAAACGAATATCTATGAAACTCGTACTATACCCAAATGGTAATTATGGTTTTGTTTTTAATAATCAATTCCATTGTGATTTCGCTTTACTGGTTGCAAATTAAAGATTTTATTTCAGTCAATTTTCATATTTGAACAGTTTATTAGGACAGCTGTTTATGCAGTCAGCTGTGATTATTTGTTGATTTATTTTGTGGTATCTAATTACTACTATTATGTATTGTAACTTTTTTTTTTAATTTGGAGAATTGTAACAAAAGAGGTAACGAAAAATTAATGGTAGTTATCAATATAAAAATAATAAAATGTCATTATTTTGTTTTATAAACAAAAAGAAAATAAGAAATCTCATTTGAAAATGTTCAATTTGAATGCTGATTCTAATTCTTCGTAGAAGTGTTGTTGTAAATTAGAATATTTTTGGCAACAAAAGGAAGTTTGGCTTTCTTTTTTTAAAAGGTTGGATGGAGAAAATTTTACTGATTTTTAAAACTTTACATTTCAGACCTGTCAGTGGTTGAGATTAATTACAGTCAACTTTGATTTTTTTGTCGTTAATGAATATCTTATTTTAAATTTTGTTTAATTTTGTCTTCATTTTTAAATAGACGTTTTAAATAGAGACAGTTTTTAAACTCTTCGCAATTTTGTTTCTTTATTTGTAATTTAAGTGGTTACAACAGGAAGATTTGTAGTTGTAATGTGATCTGCGATGCATATTTCTTCATTGTCTCTATTATTTGCTATCTTACTACAAAAACTAAAATATCTGTTTTTATGAAAACTAAAATATGCGTTTTTTTTTCCGAAAATTTATGTAAATAATATAAAATTTATGATTCAAATCCAATCATAAATTTAATTTTCATACATAGTACAGGCCTAAAATTTGAATATACCCAAGAAGAAAACGAGAGAGAGAGAATATATTTATTGTTTACTTTGTACATTATACAAAGGGCTATCGTACACAAGGTCCTTCGGTCCGGAAAAACAATTTGATTTAAAATAGAAAAAAACGTTTGTACAGGGTGAGCAAAACTCGATGTCTCAGCTCTATTATAAGAAAACGAAAAACGATAGAAAAAATCTGAAAAGAGGTTCTTAAATGGGATTGAGTAAGTAGTCCGGTCATTTTAGACATAAAAATAGTGATCAAATAAAAAAAAAATCCGACAGAGCCAAATCTTCGTAGAGACCTTAGGTTTACCACAAGGAATAAAGTGTCAAAAGTCCCCATCAGTCCCATGTGAGCTTAGGGACTTATTCGGGGCCCAAGGTCAAAATTTTAGGTTTTTTGGATTTTTCTCGAAAACGGTAAGTTTTATCGTAAAAGTACCTCAGAGCAAAGTTGTAGATCTTAAAATTCTCTATAAAAATGGTCCCTATGATTTTTTCTCTAAGACCCACTATTTCCCAGATATTGCGCTTGTAAGAATCACGTTCTACATAATATGCACACATTTCCACACCACCTGTGAGGTAGTGTACTCGTGGTATCCCCGGTAGGCCTATTCCACGAACCTTTATGACGTTATTTTCAGGAACAATAATTATTTAATAGTATGAAGATTGTGGATATGGGTTACTGAGTTTAACTGTCGTTCTAACTTTTTTTATTACTTTTATCTGACTCATACTCTTCATATTCAACTTCAACAATCATGTTTTCTTCAATTTCTTCTTGTTCTTCTTCTTCTCCTTCCTGTTGATGAACGCTTAGAAATTGTTCAAATGAAGATGAATCAGTTGTCTCTTCATCAAAATCACATGAATCTTCCTCTCTTGTATTTAATTGAACATTTGAGCAAGAGACACCTTGGCAATTGGTACACGCTGGAGAACACTGCAACCCTACTTTTTTACAGCCACATTTGGCACTACAACCTTTCTTACAATTGCAAAAAATAGTGTTAAGAAGTTTTTCTGGAGCAGGGGGCAGTAAAGTTCGAATCGGTTCCAAAGTATTATTTATCAATTTCCAACCCCAGTCTTCAGGGTTCAGTTCATTGCCTTGCCATGTCTGAACTTGATAGTATACTCGAAACAAATGTTGACACGAGTAGGCATTTTTGCTTGCTTGAGTACCTAAATATGTATATACGTGGCATATGCGTGCATACTATGTAGAACATGATTCTTACAAGCGCAATATCTGGGAAATAGTGGGTTTTAGATAAAAAATCATAGGGACCATTTTTATAGAGAATTTTAAGATCTACAACTTTGCTCTGAGGTACTTTTTCGATAAAACTTACCGTTTTCGAGAAAAATACCAAAAAACCTAAAATTTTGACCTTGGGCCTCGAATAAGTCCCTAAGCTCACATGGGACTGATGGGGACTTTTGACACTTTATTCCTTGTGGTAAACCTAAGGTCTCTACGAAGATTTGGCTCTGTCGGAATTTTCTTTATTTCAATTGTCTAAAATGACCGGACTAAAGGACCTTTTTAAGCCTTCTCTCACTGAAGCCTTACGAAACATTTCTCTAGATAGTTCATCGCAAGCATTTCTGATTTTTTTCTTTTAAATGTTCCTAGTTAACAGATGGTGTTCTGTACAGTGTTCCCTCTACTTTTTGTGACCCGTGTGCGCACGTTTTTAAGTGTGTGCAGTTTTTTCCAAAATAAAAAATTTTGTGCGGCAATTAAAAAAGTGCATACAATAATAATAATAAAAAAAAATACAATACCAATATACAGTCGAACTTCCATAACTCGAACTTCTATAACTCCAATATTTCTATAACTCGAACTTTTTTAGAAATTTATAATAGCATTTTACATATAAATTAACTTCCATAACTCGAATTTTCCTTAACTCGATTTTTTTCATAACTTGTAGTAAAAATGTGTACAATGGTAAAATTTTACATAGAAAATAATCTCTATAACTCCAATTATATATTAATGAAATTTTAGAGTTTAAACTCATTCTTTCTTCTTACCTCTGCCGTTACAATTGCAAATATGAATGTCAGAGAAGAAAACTCAAGACGATGTCATTATAGTGAGGTTGATCAGTGAAGTTGACAAAGGTATTAAAAATGAAAAAAGTGATTGCTGAAGACTTTGGGATTTCTCCAAGTACCTACACTTTCTTCAATTATAAGAAACCGCGAATAAATTCTGCACAAAGCCGAAAATGGTGCAACTAAGGATACAAACGTTTGAAAAAGTGTACCTACGAAGATATTGGCAAAGCTACTTTTTAATGGTCTAAAATTGCGCGGGATAAAAATGTGCCAATGCCTGGACCACTTATTAGAGAAAAGGCTCTTTATTTTGCTGAGAGTCTGCTACACTTTGATTTTAGATAGATTCATACAGGAAAATGTACCTATAATAAGTTTTGTGATTGGACATCAAAAGAGAACATCAGTGAAGTCAACATATAGTGTCATGTTTACGGAGCCCATAAGTGAGTTATTTTGAAGCGTTGTTATGAATACTTTTATTTCACTAGTGAAATAAAATTTTAATTTCACTAGTGAATAAACCACTGTTTTATTGATCCGTATCCAAGGAATTAAACATGACTTTATAAGATAGGTATCATAGGATTCTAATTCATAAGATTCAAATACTTTGTAAAAAGTAATGTTTGATGCACTATTTTTGTAATTATAATTATAATAAATAATTTTGTAATTTAAGTAATTTAAATATTGTTATTTTCCTTCTTATATCGACTCTGGCACACACACACAAAATGTTGTAATATCATTTTGTGCCCCTTGCAAAGCATTCGCGTACCCCTTGGGGTACGGGTACCACACTTTGGGAAACACTGTTCTAGACAGTGTACCGCGCATTATCTACTTTGGAGAACTTAGATAGAGAATATATTAATGGAAAACAATTCTAAATTACAGCCTTTTTCAAAAATTAATATAATATTTATAATTATTTTTAATTAATTATAATTATATAACATTATATTCTTCTTCTTCTTTCGAATGGCCTACTTTGGACCACGCTTGTTCAACTGTTGGGCTTTGACATTTGCCCAGTATTGTCGCATCTTCTGCCGGTGTAACTCCTTTCTCTCTTCTGTTCAGGGGGTACCTTTCCTTCGAGGTTTTTCCTGAAATCCACGGACTTTCTTTAGGGTGCGTCTCACAGACTGTCTGTTTTTGAGATCTGTTATTCCCAGTTCTTTAATATCCTTCGCGGTCTCTGTCAACCAAGTGGTACGAAGCTTCTTGTTTTGCCAGAAGGTGAACAGACGGTTGGTTAGTCGCTTTGGAGGCAATCTTGCAATATGGCCATAGAAAGCTACCCTTCTTTTCCTTGCACAGTCAGAGAGCATCTCAATATGTTCGTAGAGCTCAGAGTTATGCCGTCTTCGGAATTCCCCATATTCCTTTACCGGGCCTAGGATCTTCCTGAGGATTCTCCTCTCTCTGATTTCCAATTTCTCTATTAGACCCCTTCGGTTCAAGGAAAGACACTCCATGGCATATAGGGCTTCTGGTCGTAAGACTGACGTGTAGTGCTTAAGTTTCAGGTTGCGTGACAGGCATTTCTTATTGTAAGTGCTCTTAGTCAGCCGATAGGCTCTCTCTTGCCTCTTGATAGGCTGCTGACTCTCTTGGATAATGATGCTCTTTCTGATAGGTTGGGTTCAATCCATTCGCCGAGATACTTAAATTTCTCAGTCCTCTTGATGTTTCCCTGTTCTAGTAACATCTCTCTGTTTGCTTCTCTAATGTTAGTGAAGAATTCTGTTTTCTCCAGCGACAATTGAAGACCCACTTTGGCAGCCTGTTTTCTGAGACAGTTTACCTGCATTGTTGCCATCTCAAGAGAATCAGCAAATAGTGCCATGTCATCTGCAAAGGCCAGGCAATCTACAGCCAGTCCATCGTTCTTACGTCCCAGGTAGATACCACTCTGAGCACCCAAATTGTTCAGTTCCTTTCGCCATTCTCTCATAACCTTTTCAAGGACACAGTTGAAGAGAAGTGGGGAAGTCCATCTCCTTGCCTAACTCCAGTTTTTATTTCGAAGCTTTCTGAAATCTCGCCTGTAAATTTAACCTTGGAATGGGTGTTGGTCAAAGTTCTAGGATTAGTCTGCGGGTTTTGTTGTCTAGTGCTAGTTCCTGGAGTACTTTGTTAAGCGTTTCTCTATCGATGGAATCGTAGTCCTTCCTAAAATCAACAAAGGTGACGACCACCTTGCGGTTTCTTATCTTGGAGTATGCAAGTACAGTTTTAAGGTTGGGGATCTGTTCAACACAGGATCGGGTCTTCCTGAAGCCCCCCTGGTATTCTCCCAGTTGACTATCCAACTAATTTTGAGCCCTTGTTTGTAACGCCTTCGAGAGAATCTTGTATGTTACCGGGACGAGAGAAATTCCACGGTAGTTGTTTAGATCCGTAAAATCTCCCTTTTTGTGAAGCGGATGGATCAGAGCAGATTTCCAATCGGGTGGTAATTTCTCTTTTTCCCGGGATGATCCTGATGTCCTGGATGATCTCGGTTAGCTTGCGCACGGCATTGTTTCCTGCACATTTCCACAGTTCAGCAACGATATAGTCCTCTCCAGCGGCCTTATTATTCTTAAGAAGTTGAATGATCTGGCCAACTTCTTCCAATGAAGGGGGAAGCGAGTCCGGGTTTGGTGTGGTTTGTTTATAGTCGAAAGTGAATTTTATTTATTATGTAGTTATGTATTGTTAACTCGAATTTTCTATAACTCCATTTTATTTCGTGAACTATGGTAATTCGACTTAGGGACTGTAGTATATTTTGTAACGGGCGGAAAGTTGTCAATTTGACACGAAAGCGAATTTGGCACATTCGTTCGGGGTCAATTGACAATACCGCCCATGTTACAAACAATATTTTTTGTTACTCATGCGAGGGGATGATATCACTATAGAATTTACATTCATTTTTACATTTTTACAAACGCTTTCTTTGATTTTTATTTTGTAATGAAAAAAAATTCTGTCACTTTCACGTCACTTTTTTAATATTGAAATCTTGATTGTGTTTATTTTATTTATTTGATTGTTTTTTTTTTAATGTAACCTAGCGATATTGAATATTTGCGTGCGTTACCCAAGGTACGTAGAATGCAACCAAAAGTGGCATTTCTCGTACTAAAAAACGTGCGCCAGATAATACTTTTAACGCATGGGTAATAAAAAATAATAGTTCATATTCAGCTAAATTTTGTTTATCTTTTAATTAATGCTTCATAATTTGTAATAATTGCTTTTATTGCAAAATGTCAATCACCAGTAATAGCCTGGAAAGCTATAGTTATTTTACACTTCTGCTACACCGTGTCGTTTTCCAAGCATAACTAGCTTTTGCAAATCTATTTGGTTATCTTCATAAAATTGTAAAATCATATTTTCTTAAAATATAAAAATAAACATTTGTTTGTTGAAATGTCTGTGCTTTCCCCAACAATTAAAGTATGAAAATTTGCGATTATAATTTCATTTATTATTCCAGTTTTTATAACATTAGTCATTTATTATTCAGTTTTTATATTCACTTCTTCCAAAAATGATAAAGCCTAGTTTCATCACCCTTCTGGAATATGGACGTATTTCGATACATAGTTATTTATTTTTCGAACTGAAAGTAAAGATATGTTCATTTTAATTTCCAATAATGGATAATCAATTATAATTTTTTTTATATGGATTTCATAATTATGCAGGTGCAATTTTATTTTCTGCACGAAAAAAAATTATGTGCGCCCGAATATTTTTCATGTGCGCTATGTTTAAAATATATGTGCGCGCGCACACGCGTACTGCTTAGAGGGAACACTGGTTCTATAAACTTTATTTTTCAAAGTTCCCCACAAGAAGAAGTCTAGTGGGGTTAAGTCCGGTGATTTAGGCGCCCACCGTATCGGTCCATTTATACCTATCCAATTTTCTTTGTATGTTTCATTTCAATATTGTTGGATAATTCTTGCTTTATGCGGTTGAGCTCCGTTATGCTGGAAACACATGTTTGCTCGCAGCTGTAATGGCACATTTTCGAGAAGCACAGGAAGTTGTACTTGAAGAAATTGCAAACAAATATCGCTCAATATGTAAAACGTAAAAATATGGACCAATCAAATGCCTATTAATAATGCCACACCAAACGTTAATTCCGAAGTGTCCTTGGTTTCCAATCGGATTGACAAAATGCGGATTGCCAATAGACCAAAAATGTTCATTTTTTAATTGGGCTTATCGTTACTTACAAAACGGCTTTTGTCCAACCACAACACATGCTGAAAAAAACGATTGTCATTCATCTCTAAGTTTACCATCACTTTTACCATCCTAATGTATTCTTCATTGTTGATGTTGATCTGACAAGTGTTCTAGGTTAAGTTTATAATCGTGATAACTATTTTCTTTCAAAATGTTTCGTACCGAACTATATTTTAAATTCAACTCACGACAGACTTGCTGAATCGAGTTCATTGGATGCTCTTCAAAATACTGCAAAATAGTGGCAACAGTATTGTCAGAATTGACCCTTTTAACAATTTTCCTTCCCTTTCGAGAAGAAAATGCCTCGTTATTTGCACGTAAATTGCGTTCCAATCTTTTAAAAATATTTTTAAGCTCTGAAAAACACGTTCGGAATATCTCTGGGCGTATAACTGAACTGCTCTTCTAGGTATCTTTTGAGATTCCCCATAAACAAATAATAACATGTCGACTTTTTCGTTGTGCGTGAACATTTTAATAACCTCTCAACTAGTGCCGTTCGGAACCGGCGATAAACCGGTAGGTCCGGAATATTAATGGATGATGCGTTCAGTGTTGCCAACTCGAATTTTGAAAAAGACGTAGGCCAGAATAGAAAATTACGTAGAATTAGTAAAATTTGCGAATGCAAAGTAAGTAGAACTATGTACTTTTTATGGTGATATTCGTGCGATAATTTATACTTGAATTTTATAATAATAACCCTCCTTCCATCCTATGGCAAAATAAATTATTATTAATAAATTTGTTTATACATATGATGAATTTATGTATGTTCATATGTATATACATACATACGTATCTATCTATAGGCGGTGTTCTGCATGCTTATCCAAAAGTGATATTTACGATATTATTGAATGCAGAGTTTGATTCTCCGAGAAAACATGGCTGATATATCCCAGCCTCCCAAATAGCTAACCAATGAAAAGACAATAGAAAAAAAAATTATTTGTAGTTCTTACAAATATTTAAGAATTTACTTAAAAATTAATAGAAATCAAACAAATTTCGATTTAATTCGAAATTTGATATTAAAAACAAGCTTGTGAAAAAAAATCTGCATTTAAATACCGTACTTTAAGAGATATTGGTTTAGCTGAAGTCGGGAATAATTAAAATTCAAAATAGCCGCGCTTACTTTTTAAATTTATTTTCCTAGCGAGTCGAATGCCCTATCGCGTTCCAACGGGCGTATTAAGGAAGAACCTTAGCAGAAAACCCCAGCAACCCTAGCACTTTTAAAATGAACGACCCGACGCGTATTATAAACTTTTTTTCGCGAAAGAAAAGAAAATATGCCAGTTTTCTGCCTAATGCAATGTAATTTTGCAAATTTGTCAATTTGATAGAAAATACGTAGATTCTGAGACTGAAGTTCGTAGGTTTGCAGGAGAGGTCTAAAGTCCGTAGATCTACGTCAAATGACGTAGAGTTGGCAACGCTCGATGCGTTCCACAAGTATGCGCGAAAGGTTGCCTAAGCTCTCGGAGAGTACGGTACCTTAAGAAGATAACTAGTTTTACCAATGAAAACTTAAGATTATAATATATACTAACTTATATTGATAATCTGTGCTTAAATGCGTTTATAATTTTTTTTTAGTTGGGAATACCGGTAATTGATAGGATCTAATATATTTCTAATGAAATTAGGGATAATAGGGGGTTAATGCAGCGATTTTTGATAATACTTTATTTTTACAAATTTGCTTATATTTTTTTAACTTAAAATTTAATTTGTTCACAAAATTTGTTTTTTTCAAATGTATGGTTCTGGTAAAACAAAATTCGATAACGTCATTACTCCAGTTTCCAAATATAGAAAAATATGTAAATTTGGCTTAAAATGGTCCTTACTCAATCCCATTTAAGAACCTCTTTTCGGATTTGTTCTATCATTTTTCGTTTTCTTATAATAGAGCTGAGACATCGAGTTTTGCTCACCTAGTACATATCAATGATATCAATAGATTAATGGAAATGAAATGAGATGAGATGGTGAGTTTAGTCGTCGTACATTAATTCGTAAAGCGTCTTAGTTGGGTGTCTGCGTGAAGTGGTATTTAAGTCTCGATTTATGCATAGTGGGTCTACTGTGGTCCAGTGGTTGTTGCTGTCTTTGAATTTTGTCCGTAGTTGTTGATGTCTGTCTAATAGTTTTGGAACTTGGGAGAGTCTGTATAGAAGATCGTTGGGAGGATTATGAAGGATGTTGTTTGGGTGTCTAAACTTGGAGATCAGTCGTAATGAAGATCGTTCTGCCACTTCCAATATATTTAGTGCTCTGTCGTAAGCGTTTGAAAGTAATATGTATCCATATTCAGTGGGGGAGGGGGCGGCAGATGGATTTGTAGATTCTACCGGCCGTTTTGATGGAAATGCCTTTACTTCCATGGGTTAGGCCATAAAAATATTTACTTCTTATTATTGTCTTTGTCTTTCGTTGTTTCGCGTCGTTGGTGAATTTCATTTTGTTGTCGAAGATCATGCCTAAGTATTTGATTTGAGGAGTGGGTGTTACGTCGATGGTCTCCAAGTGTATGTGGGGAGAGCTGGGAGAGATTGTGTGAGTAAGAATGAGGAGTTGACATTTAGATGGATTGGCGGAGAGTCTTCAGCGATCGAGCCATAATATCATTTTGTCAGTAAGGGCTTGAAGCTCGTAAATGGTTTTTTAAGGTTTTTGTTATAGGAGATGCTCTCATCGACATATTGTAGGATGTAGGAGGAGCGGTTGATTTGGAGTTTGTTATCGGAGTGATAATTATATATGTTGTGGCAGTATAGGTTATAGAGTAGTGGGGAGAGAGAGAGAAGAAAAAGGGAAGACCTTGGTGTGGGGTAAATTGAGGAGAAAGATGGTTGTTTATTTTGATTTGGAGAGATCTCTCAAGGTCAAAGGTTTCCTTTTCATTTCTATATATAAGTATATAATTAATAACAATCGGTATGTAAAGGGTTGTTGCAAATTGAAGCCTTTGTTTAAGATGTCAGAGAAAAGTTGAGTGAGAAATTTTGTGTTTTTGTGATTGTTAAGGCCGGTCCAGACGCTCCGTTTTGCACAACTTTTTGTCTGTGCAGTTTAACACGTGGCAGATAAAACGTTGCGTGTAGATAGGAAACGGTATAGTTGCAACGATAACTGATTGTGAGCTAAATAGCATAGATATCCATGAACTGTGCAGACAAGTCGGCGCAAGTAGACGGTAGCTCCGTTTTCTGATTCATTTTCATTCATTTCAACACGTGGCAGATAAAACGTTGCGTGTAGATAGGAAACGGTATAGTTGCAACGATAACTGATTGTGAGCTAAATAGCATAGATATCCATGAACTGTGCAGACAAGTCGGCGCAAGTAGACGGTAGCTCCGTTTTCTGATTCATTTTGATCAAAAATGACCAGACTTGTACCTCCTCCATGACGATTTCACTAAAACTGTGCGAAATATACAGATGTATCTGCACCGTATAGACGCTCTACAAATTTCAACGTTTTCGTTTCGTTTTAAGACTGCGCAGACAAAAGGTTGTGTAAAACGGAGCGCCTGCATCGGCCTTTATATAGAGGAAGTTGTGGCTAAGTTTTATTTTCTTTAACTAGAAACATTTTCTTTCTTCAGTAGGAAGATTTATAGCAGTCAGTTGTGAAGTTTTTTTTATTGTCAATTGATGAATTTAAAAAAAAAATTCGTTCTTAATGTACTTCTTTTTTTAATTCACGATTCTTTAATTCGTTCAACAAATACAATATTATCTTTTATTATTAAAACTATATAAAAGGAATATCTATTAAACTCGTACTATACCCAAATGTTAATTATGGTTTTGTTTTTAATAATCAATTCCATTGTGATTTCGCTTTACTGGATGCAAATTAAAGATTTTATTTCAGTCAATTTTCATATTTAAACAGTTTATTATGTTTATGCAGTCAGCTGTGATTAGTTGTTGATTTATTGTGTGGTATCTAATTACTACATGTACATGTATTCTAACATAATTTTTAATTTGGAGAATCGTAACAAAAGAGGTAACGAAAAATTAATAGTAGTTTCACATAAAATATCATGTTTTTGTTTTATAAACAAAAAGAAAATAAGAAATCTCATTTGAAAATGTTCAATTTGAATGCTGATTTTAGTTCTTTGTGGAAGTGTTGTTGTAAATTGGAAACTTTTTAGCAACAAAATCATGACATAGAAATCATTCTTTTTTAAAAAGGTTGAATGGAGAAAATTTAACTGATTTTTAAAACTTTACATTTCAGACATGTTAAACCTGAGATTAATTACAGTCAACTTTGATTTTTCATCGTTAATAAATATCTAATTCTAAATTTGTTTCATTTTGTCTTCATTTTTAAATGGACATTTCTAACACAGTTTTTAAACTTTTTTCGCAATTTTGTTTCTTTAGTGGTAATTTTAGCGATTACAACAGGAAGATTTGTAGTTGTAATATGATCAGCGATGCATATTTATTCATTGTCTCTATTATTTGCTATCTTACTATAAAAACTAAAATATCTGTTGACGATTTTTTTTGACGATTGACGATTTCAAAGGATTTGAATCATAAATTTTATTTTCATACACAGTACAGGCCTACAATTTTAATATAACCAAGAAGAAAACGAGAGAGAGAATACATTTATTGTATACTTTATACATTATACAAAGGGCTATCGACCACATTTCCTTCGGCTTAGAAATACAATTTGATTTAAAATGAATAAAAAGCGTATGTACAATATCATTGATATCAATAGAGTAATGGAAATGAAATGAGATGAGATGATGAGTTCAGTCGTCGTAGATTGATTCGTAAAGTGTCCTAGTTGGGTGTCTGCGTGAAGTGGTTTTTATTTCTAGTTTGATAGTGGGTCCTACTATAGTCCAGTGGTTATTGCTGTCTTTGAATTTTGTCCGTAGTTTTTTTATGTCTGTCTAGGAGTTTTGGAACTTGAGAGAGTCTGTATAGAAGATCGTTGAGAGGATTATAAAGGATGTTGTTTGGGTGTCTTAACTTGAAGATAGGTCGTAATGAAGTTCGTTCTGCCGCTTGCAATATATTTAGTGTTCTGTCGTTAGCGTTTGAAAGTAATATGTGTCCATAGTACTTTACTTCCATGGGTTAGGCCACGGAAATATTGACTTCTTGTTATTGTCTTTGTCTTTCGTTGTATCGCGTCGTTGGTGAATTTCATTTTTTTGTCGAAGATCATGCCTAAGTATTTGATTTGCTGAGTGGGTGTTACGTCGATGGTGCCTAAGTATATGTGGGCAGAGCTGGTAGAGATTCTGTGGTTAGGAATGAGGAGTTGGCATTTAGATGGATTGGCGGAGAGTCTCCAGCGTTTGAGTCATAATATCGTTTTGTCAGTAAGGGCTTGGAGCTCGTAAATGTTTTTTTTTAGGTTTTTGTAATGGGAGATGAGAGCGGGTTTGTCGGAATATTGTAGGATGTAGGAGGAGAGGTTAATTTGGAGTTTGTCGTCGGAGTGATAATTATATATGTCGTGGCAGTATAGTAGTGCGGAGAGAGGAGAACCTTGGGGAAGACCTTGGTGTGGGGTAAATTGGGAATAAAGATGGTTGTTTATTTTGATTTGGATCTCTGTTCAAGGAAATCTTTAATTAGGTAGCGGAGTTAATAAGGGATATTGAGTTGTTTCAATTTGTAAAGGAATCTGGCGTGCCACACAATGTCGAGGGCTTTGTTAATATCAAGGAATAGGGCAGCTGAGTGCTGGTGTTGAAGGTATGTTTAATATATGTTGAAGGTATATTACCCTGTAGGTAATTGGAAAGGATGAATAAAGGATGGGTAGTAGTGTGGTAGGGCTTAAAACCAAATTCATATTTTGGAATGGTGTTTACTATGATGCTATGGAGTCAGGTTTTAAGTATATGTTCTAGGATTTTGTCAATAACTGGTAGGATAGTGATGGGTCGGTAGCCATTTGGAAGGGAATTGTTTTGTCCAGGTTTGGGGATGGTGATAATTATTTCTTTTTACCAGCAGTTTGGGAACGATTTCTTGTGGAGGCAGATGGTGAACAATTTAACAATATGTTGTTGGGTTTCATCAGGCAGGTTGCGGATTTTTTAACGAGGTCAGAGCTAGGGGAACTACTTTTTCTATGGAGAATGGCAGTTGAACAAGTGAACAATGGCAGTTGAACAAGTTTTCAAACCAGCTATTTTGATGTTTGATGATGCAAATGAGTTTTCACAATGTTCGGAGAAGCTTTTTCGAAGTCGGTGGAGTAGAGTCGGTTATTAAGGGATATCGGGGATATGGAAAGATGGGCGGTATTTAGAAAGTTCTTTATTTTGTGCCAGAATGTTGTTCTACCTACGTCGTTTTCAATTTCGTGACAAACGGAGAGCCGAGATTTATTTGTCCGAAACTGAGAGATTAGTATATGTATGTCTCTGTTGATGTGATATCTTCTGTACACTTGTAGGTCCTGTAAAGTTTGCGTTTTTTTTTTAATTGAAATTAGTATGTATAACTTTGGCTTGTAAAAGTTACATCTAGCTTTGGGGGAATGTTTATAAATTAAGTCTGTCAGGTTGGTCTGAAATTCGTGTATGCTGTTGAGAGTGAGGTTAGCGGGGTCGGTAGTTTTTATCTAGGTTAGGATACTAGTGCTGACTTTAGGGACATTGGTGGGATTAATGTTGATTTTAGTTGTATATTGGACGGGGGAGGGGGAGGAGAAAACGATTTTCCTAGTTTATTCTTTTTTTACGAAAACGACTTACTTTATTTACATTATTTATTTTCGTGTATGCAACACAGTTTCAAAATTGTCTGATTGCAAAGAATCAAATCTATCCCAAACAACTAAAATATGAAAGTGTTACTTCAGTGGATTTTGAAAATGACCACCTTTCATCATCATCATAAGCGCTACAACCCTGTGCGGGTCTTGGCCTCCTCCAGTTTCTGCCTCCATAAATTACGGTCCTGTGAAGTAGTCGATCCCTTACGAATGCCCAGCTTTTTGCATCCTCGGACACCCCGTCTTCCCAGCGCAGCTTTTCCCTTCCAGGTCTTCCGGTCCCCACTGGCTTTGCCGCAAGAACTTCCTTCTCAGGTTTTTCTGCTGGTCAGAGGCTGACGGGTCGCCCATCGAAGTCTGCCTAGTTTGATCCTTGAGACGATATCGGCATCCTCGGTCTGCTGGTAGAGTTCGTGGTTGTAGAGGCGTCTAAAAAGGCCTCACGAACTTGCCCAAGAATTCAACGAAGTACCTTTCTTTCGATAACCCCCAGAATTGCCTCATCTTTCCTTAACATTGTACAGGTTTCTGAGCCATATATTGCAACTGGTACTGGTATTGCAACTGAATTAAGATCTTGTAGATGCTACCATCTGACCATCAGACCAAAAGCTCTAAGCTGCTTTTGGTTAGGTTACGGGAGGATAGCAATTTACGTAACTCGCAGAAGCAAATGTTGGCACCTATTGGTCTATTCTAAGAATATTTTGTCTTATCATAATTTCTGAAAAACACTTTGTTTCAATGATACAGGGTGAACAAAATTTGCAACAGTAACAACATTTTATTAACAAAAAATACATGTAAAGTTGCTCAATCCATAATGAATGTTCGAAATGACTTCCTCCAACCTGGATACAAACATTCAATCTTCTCTTCATTGAGTGGCGAATTCTTTCAAACACACCAGGGTTGTTTCTAATTGAGTTACACTCCGCAATTATCCGATTTTGCAATTCGTCCAAATTCTTCATTGGAGTAGCGTAAACTAATGACTTCAGATAGTCCCATAAGAAGTAATCCATGGGGTTTAAGTCTGGGGATCGAGTAGGCCATGCGAGTGGCCCACCTCAACCAATCCAGCGATCTCCGTATGATGCTGTTAAAAAATCGCGAGCAACCAATCTGAAATGTGGCGGTGTACCATCGTGCATAAACCACGTTGCAATACTTGTCGCCAATGGTACATCCTGCAGAAACTCGCACAGTATTTCTTCCAAAAAGTTGCGATACATCTCGCCAGTATGTCTTGCTGGTAGAAATACTGGTCCAATTAGATAGTCACCCACAATTCCAACCCAAACATTCAAGGAAAAGTGATGAATGAAATCGATCTTCACATATCTAATGCGGATTTTCATCTGACATGATTCATTCATCACACATAATTGTAAACTAATATTTGCAAAAGCCATTGACATAACGTAATACGTGGACAATAATCAGCAGGTAGTAGTGCCTTAACACGTTGAATGTGGGAACTTTTGATGTGGAACAAATTGTCTTTAAGAATTTTCCAAACTATCCAGTGACTTACATTCAAAGTATTGTCAATTTGTCGCGTAGAAGTACTTGGGTCATCCTCTATCATGTCTTGCACATTCTGTTCGAGTTGTACCGTTCTTACTGTCATTAATCTTCCTGGCCCTCCATTTCGTTTCGATGTGCCTGTTAAAAAAGATACGTCAAACAGCTAAAAGTCATTCAATGTAAACGACTGCGACCGATACAGGTGATAATCACTGACGAGACTTATCACTGACGATACTCGAGACGAGTATTCAAATGAAATCCACTTGTACGTTAGAAGATAAAACAGGCGTTCCAAGTTATCGTCATTAATTTTTTGTACATGATAAGCTCATTAATTTTTTGTACTTGATAAACTCATTGGCGTACTTTTATTTACATTTGTGATTTCAACAAATATCGAATATTGTTGTTGCAAATTTTGTTCACCCTGTATCTTCGAAACAAAAGGGTTTTTCAGAAATCATCATAGGACAAGAAATCCTTAGAACTGGCGAAGGAATAATCCCTTGAATTTTTGCATGTTAACACCCTAACACCCTGTATATGTGTAAATAAAGTAAGTCTTGCTTGTAAGTTTTGCTAAATTAAATGAATAAACTATGAAAATAGTTTTCTTCTTAGGTGTGCAAACTATATATTGAAGTCGAATTAACCGCTTTCTTGTAATCGAGTAACCCAACCCAAAATTTCTTAGTTGTTACATTGTTGAGTGAGACTTTAATTGCAAGTGAGCATGTGTTTTGATCGATTTGGTGATTTAATATCAATTCCATATAGTGGAAAGAGGGGAAAAGTAAAGGAATTATCCGTAGAAGACCGAACTCTAATCATTATTTTGCGAAAACAAGGTAATTCATACCGGAAAATCGCCAAAATATTGAAGGTTAAATAATATCAGGAACATGTCCATTTTGTCACGGAAAAGATTTCGGAGAGTCGACAATAAGATTTATGCTATTAGCATGGTCACGTTAATTATTTGTGCCGATATTAATGTATATTTGTATTTGCCACTTTTTTTGACTCAGTTATTAACGTCAATTTCGAAAAGGTATGATTGGATGTATTGCAGTCAAAACACCAATTCTTCGTCTGACAAAAAAACAAAAGAGACTTGATTTTGCTAGAAAGCATGCTAACTGGACCATTGCTGCGTGAAAATCGGTATTGTAGATTGACGACAATACGTTCTCCGAAAAGTCAACAAAAGATACAAACTCCAATGTATTTAAGTAAAGAAACATAGTGGTGGTTTCGCGATAGTTTTGGCTGTTTTATTTATGCAGCCATTGGTAAACTTGTAACAATCGAAGGAATCACGAAAAAGGAACAATACCATACTATATTGCAACGCCATACGATACCATCTGGTACTGAATATATCGGACGTAATTTTGTTTTTCAACAAGATAACGACCCCAAACACACTTCTCGCTGTTGTAATGATTATTTAGAGCGAAAACAAAGGGATGGCGTGCTTAATATATTTAAATGGCCGCCTCAATCTCCCGATTTCAACCCCATAGAGCTAGTGTGGTGGAATGAACTTGACCTGCGAGTGCGAGATTTGAAACCAACGAGCCTTACTAGTCTTTGACATTGCTTTTGATAGACGCGTGCGTAAACATACAATTACATACATCGCAAAAACTAATCGAAAGAATGCCAAAAATTTGCGCCGAAATCATTAAAGGAAAAGGTGGTAATTTTCCAGAATTTATAGAAAATAGACAATATTAGTTCTACTCATTAATTTCTGTTGCTGTTTCCTTATAACATATTTAAAAAAATGTGAAATAGTTGGACGTAGAAAATATAACCTTTTTTTAATTTATCTTAATTACACACGCACAGTTTAAAACTTTTCGTAATTTAGTTTTTTTTAATAGCAATTTTAATTAATGTTTCCTTTTTTCTGGTTGTAAAACGAAGATGCTAATTTTGATATTGCAATATTCGAACAGTTTTAATGCACTTACCTGGAATATTCATGATTTGGTTTAACTAAAGTATTGTTATGTTTTGCTATTATTCTCTTAAAAAAAAAAACGGAAATTATATTTGCATAATAAAACCTTATGAAGGATTTAATTATACATCCATTGTACATTTTAAATGCAAATAAACTTACTTCTTGTGAGCAAAAAAGTTAAATCTTATTGGAAAAGATATGTCTTTTTTGTTTGTTTATGTTATTTTTGTCCTCCAGACAGTGATGCCAACTTGGGGGCTTTACTCCCAAATTTAGGGGGAACCAAGATTTAAAGGGGTTTTTTAGGGGGTACATTTATTTAGGGAGATTTTTAGAGAGATCTTTTAACGGGTACATATTTAAGAATTTTTTTTAGGGCGATAAATTCAATTATATATCTTGAAAAAAAGTTAAAAAAGAAAGAAAAGAATGTATAATGACAGAACATAATAATTTGTAATCACAAATAATGCTCAAGTGAGCACAAAAAGCATGAACTGACTACAAACAAAAATGCAGGACTCTATACAATTTATATTATTAAGCCTTGAATCAACCAATGCACATTGTTTACAGTTTTGTTTACAAATTAATAAAAATAAATAAAAAAGCAAAATCTATCATATATAAACAAAAACTATCCCCTCACTAGCCCTCATTAAATACATATTTAAGGTATTGAGTCAACATTATGGCTAGGGGACAAAAAACGAGATATTGAAGCAATTTGTTTTTAGTTTCAATTATTTCTCGTTTAAATCAAAAAGAAAAATTAACAAAAGAAAAGTATAAAATGCAAAAAATAATGAAAAAAAAGGACGAAGAAGCAAAAAAAATGTATATAAAGAAATGCTGAGAGAGGAAAGTTGAGAATCAAAATATAAAAATCGTTTTATTTCCTTGTTGTTTTCATTACTATTATTAGTTCATAAATTAATGTGTGTAAATGTGTAAAATGCGTCCACATAAATACAAATGCCCTTTTACACTACTTGGCTATATTTTAATTTTACATTTTAAATTACCTTTCAGACAAGGTGTACAATGTAAACTTTATGTAACTTTATGTAAATTAGGGGTTTTTAATCGAAATCTAGGGGAATTGAAGTTGGTCCTAGGGGAAAATTCAGTACGAGTTGGCATCACTGCTTTCAGATGTTTTTTGTTTGTTTTTAAAATCTCCAAGAAAGATTAAACTCTTTTTCTAATCATATTCAATTTTGTGTTATTAAAAAAAATTTTTCATTTAAAAATTAATAGTATTAGTTTTTATTTTAAAATTGGATCGTATTTAAGTTTTTCAATTTTGGATGCTTATATCGAATGCGACCAGATCAGATAAGATTAGACAAGAACAGAGAGGGCCAATTAGGACCAGATAAGACTAGACAAGACCAGACAAGACCAGACAAGACCAGACAAGACCAGACAAGACCAGACAAGACCAGACAATACCAGACAAGACCAGACAAGAACAGACAAAATCAGACAAGACAGGCAGACCTATTTCTCTAATGTAAATAATATGTATTTCAAAGGGTTTTTGTAACAAAACCTTACATAATAATATAGTCAATACCAATGCTGAAATATCTTTGTTGTCAAAGTCAAAAGTCAAGTGATGAATATTGTTTCTCAATCTAGGTTCTAAATTTGAATTAATTTCTCTTTCTAATTGCGCGGGGAATTAATTTAAAAAGATCAAAATAATAACTAATGTGTAAACTGTAAACTGCAATTTCTACATATTTAATACTCCTAGTTTATATAGTTTTTCTATTTTGCGTCTATAATGAAGACATTAAAGCACTCATATGGGTTCGTTAATGGCTCGCCGAGTGCTATACTATTTTCTCAATATGTATCGGCGTTTTTTTTATTTTAGTTTTTCGCACTTGTCCATTAGAACAGCGGTTCAACCCTAATTGATAATTATTTTTTTGGTGGATCCCCATTTTGATAATAACAAAAATGATTGTATAGTTTGTCAGAATAAATATTGTGCATCGGCTAACTTCGTATTTGCTAACATGTAATTTGTTGCATTGTCATTTATTTGCTTGTGATAAAGTTGAAATTGCAATTGTTTTAGGACCAAAGTACTTTGGTAATTTGTTTTTGTATGGATTCCGATGTCCGCCGATGCACAATATTTCTTCTGAAAAGCTGCACCTTGAGATTGAATATTTTTATGCTTGACTTGAAAAGAAAGAACAAATTGTAAATGAAAAATAATAATAGATACTTATAATAATTTATTTAAAACTATTTTGAAATATATTTTGTAAAAAAATATACAACGTAACTATTTAATGTGATGAATTAAATCTTTTCACATATTTACTTATAATAGCACTAAAATTAGGATTAATGTCTGCCAATTGAACGCGAAGATCTGAGGCTGCATTCAGTCTGTTTCTGTACTTGTTTTTGGTGTAAGATTATTTATAGTTATTAGCGTATTATTGTTGAAAAACCAGTCTCGGAAGTAGAAAACGGATGTAGACCTATGATAGCCATTTCACGGACTGCAGGGTATTCATCTTTAAGTCCAGTCCAAAAGTCATTCAAATTAAAATTTTCTGATTCGAATTTTGGTTTTAGAAGAGATGAACACTTGAAGGGTACAGGCAAAAAACAGGGAATGTCCTAATGAATAGATTCTGAGCAATTTAAGGTTTAGAATTTACTTCTATAATATTTTTATTGAGATCAAATTATGCAGTAACTTTTACTTAGAAAAACAATGACTTATTACTAAGCATATTTGTGTTAAAATCAGAGTTTTCAGTTATTGACAACCATCTTACAAAAAGTACAAAACAAGGAATGTAATATTTAGTCATCAGCACCTTTGGTTTTTGAGTCATATTTTAGTGTTTCATAAAATAATTGTGTTTCTCTTTGCACAAAATGGCATCAGACTTATCAAACCTCTGTATTTTATTTCACTTATGAGTAAAAACTTTTTATATGCAAAATCTGGAAGTTCGAACGTAATGATAGTGACAGGATTACAACAATTACTTAGAATCCTTGTTTTCTCCCAAGTGCCATTGTAATTTTCTCTGTGCAGTACCACAGTACCATGTTCTTTAGAAACCACTTCTTCTTTAGAAAACTTGCGTTTGCTTTTGAATTGGGATCTTACATTTCTTCATGAATTTTCCTGTGAGAAATTTTGACCATTTTCTTACGACTTCTCCTGGAGCAATTTTAATAACTTTCAAAGGTGACGGTTTTGTCCTTGAACTTTTAAGCACTCCATACCAATAAAATGGCAATTCCATTTTAGTTTTAAGATTAATCAACCCCATATTCTTATCGCACTCAAGATAGCTGTACCCTCTTATGGGAAAGGTTATTTTTAAGGAGTCGAGTAAATTTAATTCAAGTTAGATAGTATGTTTGAACCCAAACATAAACATGGTATAATTTTTGTTTTGAACCCCATAAGAATCACAAAATATAACAAGATGCCTTTACAGCTTTGTCCATGTGGTTAC
The DNA here is from genome assembly GCA_944588485.1 of Phosphuga atrata. Lineage (NCBI taxonomy): Eukaryota > Metazoa > Arthropoda > Insecta > Coleoptera > Silphidae > Phosphuga > Phosphuga atrata. Next base: position 35,267,839 of record OX155899.1, read on the forward strand.
TAATAAAATCAAATAAAAACGAAACCACTTCATCAGATCCTTTATTAGCACATGTCATGATAGGAATAAAAATAAGACTGTCCAGTCCCCAGATTTTGAATATTGAATGTGTAGATAGATAATTGTATCTTATAATAAACATCAGTTGTTATATTTGGAAGAGACATATTTTTTATATTTAAGTCGCTAGCTATTGCTAGAAAATTATTTGATTGCTACTTTGTTTTTGGCTCTCCTTTTTCTTTCATAAAAAACATGAGCTTTTGTTAGATAAAGTTTATTCAAAATTGATTGCTGTTTTAATTCTTCAAGTTTCTTTTCTTCCTCAAGTACCTTACCCTTGGCTAAATAAGTATCACAGGAGCTGCATGTATCCATTCTCGGATATCCAAAAGCTATGTTTAAAAAAACACAGTTTAAGCTATTAAACTGTGTGTTAAAGATATGACTCGTACGAAATTAGTTTTTTTTTTATTTTCACTGTCTTCTAAAAACATCTTGTACATTTTCTTTATTGTCAAGTCTTCTGATAAGTAAATTTTATTACTGTCTTTTAATCTGTAGTGACTCAGTCTACCCTTGAAAGAACTAATATGATTACAAACTTGTTCTTTTATTTCTGGTGCATTTTTTTGTAGTTTTCATGCCTTCCTCTTTGATCTACATGACCTTTACATGTTGTTTTCAAGCTTCTTTGCAGATATTCCACCTTTCCCTTGGTAATACCATGTAGTGAAATGAATGTTTTGAAATACACAGACACATCTTTAATATTGTTTATACGACCACTATTGTAAATGACCATTATTGTACAGTTCGTGGACTATGTAAATACAGCATGACACACACGTATGTAACAGTCTGCGATTAATGATAAGTTATGATTGTTAACACACACGTGCGTTTGGTTTACGATTCGTTGATTGGTTGAGAGATGCAAATACGTGCTCATACGTTCAGCGCCCCCCGTGCCACAATTCAAATTAACGGAAATTGACATTGCGTACATTGGTTGCCTAAAATTTGTTTGGTTTAACCCAAATAAGTACTAAATAATAAGGTATGTAACCAGTAAGAATGTATTTCTTTTCATTACTTCCAAGTTAAATAATGTCGAGTAGCAGTTATATATGAAAATACAACTGTTTGTTTATTATAATGTTAAATAATGATAATTAAATAAACATAACCTAATAAGAAATAAATTTGTTACATCAAACATATTTTTCTTATTAAATAGAATGTTTGATGTAACAAATTTATTTCTTATTGGGTTATGTATATTTAATTATCATTATTTAACATTATAATAAACAAACAGTTGTATTTTCATATATAACGTAATATGCTTCTTACAACTCTCGGTGCGTACTATACTATTTCTTCATATTTAACACGTACTTTATAGCCGTATACAGCTGTATGAAAACTCGTTGGACATTACAAACATTTATAAGCCCCGACAAATATAAGTTCTGCTCATTGACACTACCCAATGAATTCAAATATTGAATAATGTTTTTTCGATTATTTTCAGTCAAATTATCGAAACATTTGAGCCTTTGAACAGTTACACGGTGACCCTAGTTCATGAGAAGAAAGGCGCAACTTTTTAATGACATCTTCATTTTCTTTTCTTTGTCGATCTGTTAGTAAAACTGTTATCGTTCATCAGAGTCAGAAAATATTATTTATAAATTTTAAATTAAAATTGCAACGCAAACTAACAATATAAAATAAAGGAAGCAAAGTAAAAAACTCTTACCTCAAAATCACAAGTTCACAACTGTCAATTTTTGGACTATCCTCCTTCTTTACCAGTATGTCATGGACATTCCCAGTTCTTTTCGCTTTGGTCATATATAAAAAAGTATTCTTAGCGACATTTGTTGATTATTTGAAAAAACTAGTCATTTGGTATGCAATTACCATAGACATAGATTCGTTAACAGTACAAATAAAAAATAAAACATTGTGACATTCCCTGTTCTTTGCCTGTACCCTTTACTCAATATCGATCAAATTCTCATACTCTGGCACAGTTAAGATTGATGGCTTGGTATGATTTGTGAATGGATTCTGCACCCAGTCAAAGAAGTCCTGTAACGTTTCTGGGAAACACTCTTTCATGGATTTTTTAAGTTTAATCAAATGTTCGTGTATATATTATTGCACATCTAAAGTTACTTGCAACTGATTTTCTTCTAGAAAGCCATTTAAAAGAGTAAAACATTCGTAAGTTTTTGTTCAACACATTCGATCCAGAAGCCAAGTTTGTTTTTAAGTGACGATATTTTGTCTCTTGCTGTAAACGTGGTTGTGGTTCTTCCCTGTAAGGACTTACAGATTTCATTGAGTTTATCGAATATATCGGCCAAATAAACCAATTCCATCAACCATTTCTCATCATGTAATAGTTCAACAAGCGTACTAACAGACGCAGAAATGGGTTGTTCAAGTTCCAAGGATATTTGAAGCTCGTTGCGCAATATAAACAGCCTTGATAGAACTTTTCCTCTTGAAAGCCATCTCACTTCCGTGTGTTGAAGAAGTGTTGAAGAAGTTGATGCTGACTTCCTACATATTCACACACTTTTTTAAAATGTCTTGACTGGAGTGGACGTGATTTAATGTAATTGACAATTTGTACGGCATGATCGAAAACTTTCTTTAAGTCGGGTGGCATTTTCTTCGCGACATGGGAATGGCGATGTAAAACGCAATGACGGCTACTGCATTTAGATGCAACATTCTTTATTCTAGTAGCAGTTCCTTTTATTTTTCCGGTCATAGATGCAGCTCTATCGCTGGCACACGTCAATACATTTGTTCTAGTCAATATGGTGTTTACTCATGTAACTATCAATTACTTTAAAATTTCTTCTCCAGTTGTGTTGGTCTCCAAAGGTGCACAAAAAAAACAAATCTTCAATAGATGCTATGTAGGGGTATCTCACGAAAACAAGCAGTATTGATAGTCCGGCGACATCTGTACTTTCGCCAAGTTGTATTGCAAACATTTTATTGTCTTTCAAGCTAGAAATCAATTCATCTTCAATGTGGTCAGAAATCACATGGACTCGATCAGATACGATGTTGTTGGAACACTGAACTGCTGCAACGTCCTTCGCTGCGTCTTCTCCGAGTACGCAATAGACGATTTCTGTCATGCATGACTTTATTAGGTTTACCTTGGTTTACCAGCACGAGCAATTCTGTAACTTAGCTTCTGTTGCATTTTCATTTTCTGTTTTTACATATCTGTGTAAAGCAGATACTCCGGTTTTTGCAATTCTTTGTGCCTTTCAAAAAAGCTTTATCCTTCAGTTGCGGGTGGTTGGTTTCAATTCGTCGTTTAAGCTTTGCAGGTACCAGAGAACTATTACACATAATTTTGTTGCAAATGACGCATTGTCCCTCCTGAATTTTGGCTTAACAATTTAAAATATATCAAAAGCCAAGAACGAACTCGCGATGCACGTTGGTTATAAATGTATAAGGTAATTTAAATATGAAAAAAATATATAAAGTAGGTTTTGCGGCGGAACTCCTGTGACCCCTCCACGGAACCCCAGTGTTCCGCGGACTATCTTTTGGGAATCGCTGCATTAGAAAACGCTCGTCGTTTTCTAAACAAGGACGCGTGCTGAAAAATCGCGCTTATTGAACTCGTTCTTTAATATACTTCTTCTTCTTGTTTCGAATAGGCCTACTTTGGACCACGCTTGTTTAACTGTTGGGCTTTGATCTTTGGTCACTATTGTCGTATCTTCTGCCGGTGTAACTCCTTTCTCTCTTCTGTCCAGGGGTTCATTTCCTTCGGATTTTTTTCCTGAAATCCACGGACTTCCTTCAGGGTGCGTCTCACAGACTGTCTGTTTTGGAGCTCTGTTATTCCCAGTTCTTTAATATCCTTCTCGGTTTCTGTCAACCAAGTGGTACAAACCTTCTTGTTTTGCCAGAAGGTGAACAGAGGGTTGGTTAGTCGATTTGGAGATAATCTTGCAACGTGGGCATAGAAGCTACCCTTCTTTTCCTTGCACAGTCAGAGAGCCTCTCAATATCTTCGTTGAGCTAAGAGTTATGTCGTCTTCGGAATTCCGCATCTTCCTTTACCGGGCCTAGGATCTTCCTGAGGATTCTCCTCTCTCTGGTTTCCAATTTCTCTATCAGACCTCTTCGTTTCAAGGAAAGACATCCTTGGCATACAGACTGATGTGTAGTGTTTGTTGTTAAGTTTCAGGTTGAGTGACAGGCATTTCTTGTTGTAAGTGTGCTTAGTCAGTCTATAGGCTAGTTCTAACTTGTTCACTCTCATGGATAATGATGTTCTTTCTGATAAGTTAGGTTCAATCCATTCGCCGAGATCTTAAATTTCAGAATCCTCATGATGTTTCCCTGTTCTAGTAACATCTCTCTATTTGCTTCTTTGATGTTGGTGAACAATTTTGTTTTCTCCAGCGACACTTGAAGACCCCCTTTGGCAGCCTGTTTTCTGAGGCAATTTACCTGCATTGTTGCGATCTCAGGAGAATCAGCAATCAGTGGCATGTCATCTGCAAAGGCCAGGCAATCTACAACCAGTCCATCGTTCTTACGTCCCAGGTAGATTCACTCCCAAGTTGATCAGTTCACTTCGCCATTCTCTCATAACCTTTTCAAGGACACAGTTGGAGAGAAGTGGGGAAAGTCCATCTCCTTGTCTCACTCCAGTTTTTATTTCGAAGCTTTCTGAGATTTCGCCTTCAAATTTAACCTTGGAATGGGTGTTTTTCAAGGTTTCTAGGATGAGTCTGCGGGTTTTGTTGCCCAGTCCTAGTTCCTGTAGTACTTTGTTAAGCGTTGTTGTATCAATGGAATTCCTAAGGCCTTCCTAAATTCAACAAAGTTGACGACCACCTTGCGGTTTTCTCATCTTGCTGAAACCTCCCTGGTATTCTCCCAGTTGACTACCCAGCTGATTTTCTGCCCTTGTTTGTAACGCCTTGGAGAGAATTTTGTATGTTACCGGGACCAGAGAAATTCCACAGTAGTTGTTTAGATCAGTAAAATCTCACATTTTGTGATGCGGATGGATCAGAGCAGATTTCCAATCGGGTGGTATTTTCTCTGTTTCCCAGAATGTCCTGGAGGATCTCGGCTAGCTTGCGCGCTGCATTGCTTCCAGCATCTTTCCGCAGTTGAGCAACAATAGAGTCTTCCCAGCTGTCTAATTATTCTTAAGAAGATGAATGATCTGGCCAGCTTCTTCCAATGAAGGGGGCAGCGAGTCCGGGTTTGGTGTGGTTTGTTTATAGTCGATGTCTTCGCTGGGTGGATCATAGTTGAGTAGCTTTTTAAAGTACTGAGCGAAAAGGTGGCAGTTGTCCTTGTCGTTAAAAGCCAGTTTGCCTTGTGAGTCTCTGAAATGGAGACTTGGCGGAGAATTTTCTGTGTGTGTCTGCTTGAAGGTTCCAAAGAAATCTCGGGGGTTATTCTTAGCAAAGCTCTCTTCGATTTGGATTAGTTGGTTTTGTGTAAACGTACGTTTGGTTCCTCGAAATATCTTGGCTGCAACCTTTCTTTGTTCCAAATATTTATGTCAATTTTCCTTGGTCTTTTTAGTATTCCACTTCACCCAGGCTGTTTGTCTTTGTGCTATTGCATTGTCACAGTTTTCAGTCCAGCACGAATGGCTTAATTCTCCTAGTGAGAGGGGCGAGTTCATTGGCCGCCTTGACAAGAGTCTCCTTCAGTTGGTCCCAGCTGTATAGATCTGTATCGTTCAGTCTCTGACTTATTTCTTGACTGTTCTTAAGTCGCTCTACTTAAAATCTTACCATTTTGGAGGTTCTGTGTAATCTAGTGTTTCTAGGCTGGAGTCTTAATTTGATCTTTGAGAGGTAGTGCTCTGAGTCCAGATTTGCGCTTCTTAGTACCTTCACGTTTTGTATTTCCTTTTGAGATTTTCGTTAAATTGCCACATGATCTATCTGGAATTCACCCAGGTTGGTATTAGGTGAAATCCAAGTCTTCTGCTTCCTTGGCAAGTGTTTGAAGGCTGTAGACTTTAATATACTATGTTTATGACAAAAAGTAAACCTATTCTACCTGATAACCTCTTGCCTTAATATATTTTTTAATTATCAATAAAACTATATAAACATTTACAAAGTTGTATTACATTGTACAAAGTTGTATTATATTGTAGTACATTGTATTACATATGTATAAATTACAGTTACATATTGTGTATTATTTTAATCCTTTTTAATTAGGTCCTTGCTCAATTACAACATTCATTTTTAAATTGTTTATTAGGACAGCAAGAAAATGTTTATTAGGACAGCATTTGATGTAAATATTGATTTGATAAAAAACTTTGTCTGCCCAATACTATATTTTGTTAAAATTTTATTATTTCGATAAACTTGTAAAAAAATCATACGTTTATTTATTTAAAAAATTTAATATTTTACAAACGGTTTGTTTTTAATTTATGCTTCATGATTCTAAATAAAATGTTTAATATATCAAAGAAACAAAACGCAGTAAATCTATATTTAGTAAGGAATTTTATTACATTTTCATTGTTTTTTTCTTCATAAGTTTTAATTCATAAGTTTTCATAAGTTTTTAAAATATTAAAAAAGAATTACAACAAATAAAATATAATACTTTCTGTTTTTTAAATTATTTATGGTTTCCTTTTGAGGAATCGTTTTTTCAATTCCAATTACGTTTATAGTTTTTGTTACTTTAGTCTTCTTCAGCCTAGTGCCATCCACTCCTGGATGTAGGCCTCTTCGAGTTCCATCCACGTCTCTATGTCCTGTGCAGTTCTCATCCAGGTTTTTAATGCGGTTTAGACGATCTCGTCTCTACACCGTTTTTGAAGTCTTCCTGTAGATCTCTTACTCTCTCTGGCTCGCCATTTTATTATTTTGTTGGTCCATCTGGCTGGATCTTGTCGGGCCGCGTGTCCTGCCCAACGCTATTTGAGTTGAGCAGTGCGTTGTATAATATCTGTGACCTTGGATCTTCTGCGTATTTCCTCATTTCTTATTTTATCCCTTAAGCTAATACTCTTGAAGAAGATAATGTTCTTTCCATTGCTCTCTGTGTTGTTCTGAGTTTATTTACACTTTTTAGTCAAGGTGTCAGACTTCGGAGCCGCAAGTCCCGGGTTCAAATCCTGGACATGGTAAAAATAAGCCACCGTTCTCCTGTAGATGGCTCTGGCAAAGTCATCACAGTAAAAATCTGCCTCTAAAACCTCCCCGAATAGTGGCTCGCCAACCAAGTTAAAAACTGTAAGGACTCCCTACACTTGTGTCTAAGATCAAGACACCAAGCACAAGTGTAGTCTGTGGAGGAGGGCAAGGCCGGATTTGGGCTGTAGTGCCGATGATTATGATGATAGTTAGTGCCATTGTCTCGAAGCCATATGTTGTTACTGGCAGGATACATGTTTCGTAGACTTTACGCTTGAGATTTCGAGGGATATCTGTTTTTTCAGAATGGATCCCAGCTTCCCAAACGCAGCCCAGCTCAGTTCTACCGTTCTAGTTATTTTCGCCGTCTGATTTTATTTCCCGAGTGTGATTTTGTATCCGAGATATACGTGGTCTGTTAGAAAAGTATCCGACCTTATTGTTTATTTTGAAAACCTGATTGATTTGAATCAAGCGCTCTTGCATGAGCCGACCTTGAACCTTCGTGCCCATGCGTGAATATTTTCCCGCCTGTAGATAGCGTCAGTTGCTGTCGAGCAGTGTTCGAGTGACGTAGTGTGTAGTGATCTCGTCGGTTTTTCAATGCAAGTAAAATGACGACAATTGAAATTAGGCATGTCCTACGTCGCCTACGTGATGCTGTGCGGCGCAAGCGACTGGAGTTGTGGTCATCAGGAAATTGGCGACTCCACCACGACAATGCTCCAGCACATTCTTCGCACTTGCTTCACATTTTTTTGGCGAAAAACCAGACTCCTCTGGTTCGACAGGCTCCTTACTCTCCTGATATGGCCCCCTGCGACTTCTGGCTATTCCCCAAAGTCAAGAGGCCATTGAAAGGAACGCGATTTCAGACAAGAGAGGACATTATGGCTGCAACGACAGCCGAGCTAAAGTCGATTCCGAAAGAGGCTTTTTCGGAATGCTTCCAACAATGGCGGCACCGCTGGGAGAAGTGTGTGGAGTCCCAAGGAGACTACTTCGAGGGTGATTAGATTTCCAGCGCTCCAGGTATGCCAGTTTTTTTTACCGGCTAAAGGTCGGATACTTTTCTAACAGACCACGTACATATTCTGACGTATTTTCGAGAATATTGTTATTGATAGTAACTTGGATTTGGTTGTTGCTCATTATTTTGGTTTTGGCCAGGTTCATATTTAGGCCGACGGTTTTAGATGCTTGCTGGAGTTGTTCTATCATCGTTTTGAGCTCCTCTACTTTGTTGCTTATAAGGATAATGTCGTCCGCAAACCGCAGGTGATTTAAGCGAGTTCCGTCAATATTGATTCCCTTTTCTTGCCACGACAAAGTTTTATAGACATCTTCAAGCGCCAATGTAAATAATTTTGGGGGTGTTGTGTCCCCCTGTCGAACACCTGTCTTGACTGGTAATTTGTCTGTAAACATTTCTTCTTCAATCTTAACTTGGAGCCTCGCGTTGTGGTAGATATTCTCTATAATATTCGTGTATCGTGAATCAATTCTCGCATTGTCGAGTTCTTTCGAGGATTGCCCTTGTTTCCACAGAATCAAACGCTTTGTGATAGTCTATAAAAGTCAGATGTAAGGGTATATTGTATTCACTGCTTTTTTCAATGATACTGCGTATTGTTTGTAGGTGATCGCTTGTACTATAATATTTCCGGAAGCCCGCTTGTTCGATTGGTTGATAGGAGTCCAATTTTCCTGTTAACCGCTTTGTTATTACTTTAGTAAACAGCTTATATGGATGTGATAATATGCTGATTGGTCAATAATTTTCGATGTTTTGATTGTTGCCTTTCTTGTACAGTAATATTACTTCGGCATTTTGCCACATACTTGGGATTTTTCCCTCTTTCAGGCATTTATTTAGGAGAATTTTTACGGCTTCTTGTATATCTTCGCCGCCTATTTTAAGCATTTCGCTCGTTATCTTGTCTTCCTCTGGACTTTTCCAGTCTTTCATGTGTTTCAGTGCAGTTGTTATTTCCCATTTACTGATTTGAGGGATTGCTTCTGAACTTACATTTGTGATATTTTGTCTCTGCTCTTGTGGGATTGGGGTGACAGTTTTGTATAGTGATTCGAAGAAGGCTTGTATAGCTGTGATGATTTCTTCCTTGTTGTTCACAATTGTTCCTTGTTGGTTTTGTATCGCTGTTATTCTAGCTTTGCCTCTGGATGTATTTGATCTTAACACATTCATGTTTGTGTTATCCTCTATGGTGCCTTGTATGAGTGCAGTATTGTACGTCTTTTCGGGATTCTTTTTTAATGATCCTGTTTAGTTCTAAGTATTCTGTGGTATCACAATTTGTCTGTCTTCTTTGTTCTTCTTCTTGTCTCGAATAGACCTACTTTGGACCACGCTTGTTCAACTGTTGGGCTTTGATCCTTGCCTAGTATTGTCGCATCTTCTGCCGGTGTAACTCCTTTCTCTCTTCTGTCCAGGGGTACCTTTCCTTCGGGTTTTTTTTTCTGAAATTCACGGACTTCCTTCAGGATGCGTCTCACAGACAGTCTATTTTGGAGATCTGTTATTCCAAGCTCTTTAATATCCTTCTCGGTTTCTGTCAACCAAGTGGTACGAACCTTCTTGTTTTGCCAGAAGGTGAACAGGCGTTTGGTTAGTCGGTTTGGAGGCAATCTTGCAACGTGGCCATAGAAAGCTACCCTTATTTTCCTTGCACAGTCAGAGAGCATCTCAATTTGTTCGTAGAGCTCAGAGTTATGTCGCCTTCGGAATTCCCCATCTTCCTTTACCGTGCCTAGGATCTTCCTGAGGATTCTCCTCTCTCTGACTTCCAATTTCTCTACCAGACCTCTTCGGTTCAAAGAAAGACACTCCGTGGCATACAGGGCTTCTGGTCGTAAGACTGATGTGGAGTGCTCAAGTTTCTGGTTGCGTGACAGGCATTTCTTGTCTTAAGTGTTCTTAGTCAGTCGATAGGCTAGTTCTGACTTGTTGACTCTCTTGGATAATGATGCTCTTTCTGATAAGTTGGGTTTAATTCATTCGCCGAGATATTTGAATTTCTCAGTCCTCTTGATGTTTCCCTGCTCTAGTAACATCTCTCTGTTTGCTTATTTGACGTTGGTGAAGATTCTGTTCTTCAAGCGACACTTGAAGACACTTGAAGACTGAATTTACCTGCATTGTTGTCATCTCAAGAGAGTCAGCAATGAGTGCCATCCCATCTGCAAAGGCCAGGCAATCTACAACTAGTCCATTGTTCTTACATCGCAAGTAGATACCACTCTGAACACCCAAGTTGATCAGTTCCGTGCGACATTTTCTCATAACGTTTTCAATGACGCAGTTGAAGAGAAGTGGGGAAAGTCCATCTCCTTGTCTCACTCCAGTTTTAATTTCGAAGCTTTCTGAGATCTCGCTTCTAAATTAAACCTTGGAATGGGTGTTGGTCAAGGTTTCTAGGATGAGTATGCAGGTTTTGTTTTCTAGCCCTAGTTCCTGTAGTCCCTACTTTGTTAAGCGTTTCTCTATCAGATTCTCTATCTTCAACTGATTGTTTATTATTGTATAATAAATTTCGTTTTTGAACTGTCCATTTGGACTTTTCCAGGTCCATCTCCGCTGCGCTGGTTTCTCGAAAGAAGTATTCATGTAGAATAAATGTTCGTTCCTGAGATAATCAAGCATCATTTCACCTCTGGCGTTTCTAGTTCCTAATCCGAACTTACGAATGTTTATTGGGTCGTTATTTGTCTTTTGACCAATCTTCGCATTTAGATCGACCATGATTTTAACGAAATGTGCATTTTCTGCTCGTTGTGCATTTGTAATACCTTCATACAATTGTTCGATCTTTTCGTCATCTGCTGTGCTAGTTGGGGCATAGCATTGAATTACTTGTAGGTTATACCTTTTGTTCACTTTCTTCATAATGTAGATAACACTATTTGAGATGGCTTGTGTTTTTACAACAAGATGTTATAAGATATTATTTAGCATTAGTGCTGTTCCTCCAGTATGCGACCTTATTTCGGATTTTTTATGGTGTCCTGATTTTAATATAGTTGACTTTTCGCTTTTAAGTCTTGTTTCGCTTATGTCTAGGATATCTCACTTTATGTTCTTTAGTTCTTGTTGTAGTACTTCTAGATTCTCATCGCTTTTCATATTTCTAATATTGTATGTTGCTATCATCAGTTTTCTCTGTTGATGTTTTCCTATTTTTTGGTCTTGATTTTGTCGGCTTATTTTCCGACGTTTTTTATCCTTTATCAAATGTGTGCCTCCCCCAGAATCCATGAGGCAGTCCGATGTTTTGGAGCGAGATTTTGCGTTGATAGCTCTGCTCGCCGGGGGTACTATATTTTCAGAATTTGACATGTTTTAATTGGACATGTTTTAATTTCATTGGAAGGTTGTAGGCTTTTAAACGCTTGGCGGTTTGGCGAGTTTCGCAGTACCATAACCATTTCAAACAGCTCCAGTCATGGAACTCTTGTGTCACTGAAATATATACTAACTGGAACGAGCGCTGGCCTCTAAGCTTGTGCGGGCCGAGAGAGAGGTCCCAAGGGGATCCCTTCATCCATGTCTAGCCAACCAGTGAATTCGAGAGTGGGAGGATGTGATACAGTCAGAGCGAGAAGCTAGTTGTATTGAGTTGTATCAAGAAGAGCATGAAATCGTTCAATCGGTGAGCATATTATAAATCGAAGTTTGTATATTTTAATGAAAGTTGTTTTCAAAAAGACAATGGTAAAATACTGTTGTATTTGCAAGGAAAAATGGACGTCGGACACACATTTAGTTTTCCTTTTGGACTGTACTAGACGAAGACAGAGCGATACGAGAGACACCCTGTGATCTCTCGGCCCGCACAAGCCAAGACACACAAGCTCGTTCCAGTTAGTATATATTTCAGTGACTTGTGTTAATCCAACTTAAGAACCAGTCCAGGAACATTTCCTTTATACTTTATCTTGGTACTAATGGTCGCTGCTGCCCTGCATCAGGTGCTAGTTTTGGTCAACCCCGGGTATTTTATTTCCCCGGTACCCACCATATCTGGTGAGCATTCCCCTATCCGCCACCTGGGGAGGCGCCCGATTGGGGACTAGCAACCCCAGACGGGATCACTTATCCACTTAATCGTGCTTATTTGATTTGTTTAGATTTGTCATTCTTATTTAGTTTGTTTTGTCACCTCTGTTAAGTTGGCAGAACCATCGCGGAAAAAAAATCCGCGACGGCACATAATAATCCGCTTTTTATCCGCTAACGATTGTAAAAAGAAAAAAATTTCCCGCCCTTCCCATTTCCCGGGAAAATAGGATCCCGCTAACTTAACAGAAAGTTAGCGGGACCTATCGTAAAAATAATTATATTGAGAACATAATTGTCCCGGAATTATACGCTTTTTGTCCGCTAACGATTGTAAAAAGAAAAAAAATTCCCGCACTTCCTATTTTACGGGAAAATGGGGTCCCGCTAACTTAACAAAAAGTTAGCGGGACCCATTCTAAAAATAATTATATTGAGGAAATAATTGCACCGGAATTATCCGCTTTTTATCCGCAAACGAATGCCGCGAGACTTTTCATTTCCCGGGAAAATTTGGGAATTTTTTTTTTCACGAAGTTCCTTTGTGGATGAAGCAAAGGTTATCATGTACTATCGCGGCGAAATAAGGATACCGGGGAAAAATTGCTGTGAGGCAATTTTAAAGAACGGGGTAGGAAGTTTGAAAGAAAGGGGTAGATAATGAGGAAGAAGAGAAGAATCTACGATTATTTAGAGGAAAATTTGAGAAGTTCGGTTAAAATTCTGATAAACCTCTATAGTGAAACGAGAAAAAATAAGTAATTTCGGGCTTACATTCCTCGTATCCATCATAGGTATCGCTGATTCATGAAACCCATCGTATTCATTCCAACCCGGAAATAGATAGCGGATTTCGGAAAGGGGTAGAGTCTAAATGTTTTTGTTTTTCCCCGGCCGAATCGTCACACGTTATTTCTATTGCCCCGTTCAAAAAGGCATCCGCGCGGCGGCGAAATGCTAGGGCCTTTCAAAGATGCAAGCGGCATGTTAATGCACTTTCAAAGACGCAAGCGGCATGTTAGGTCTTTTCACAAATGGAATGTTCTTTTGGTTGCCTTCCTCCCACCCACGGTGGGGTGAGAGGGCAGATTGTAGTTAGTGGAGCTAGAGATGTTGATATTTTAAAATATATCGATATTTTTAATATCGATACTTTTAGAAACTATCGAAATATTGTTTTGATATATTTTCAAAAAATATCGATATATCGGTCAATTTTTCTAAATTCGAAAGAATAGATTTTTTTAATAACCCAACAAAGACAACCCATTGTTTTTAATGTGTTAATTTGATTACTTGTCGAGTTTTTGCTAAAATAGGGGTAAGCAGTACAGTGATGGGTCATTTTAGAAATCGAGCAATGAAAACAATAAATTGCAAGCTTGTATAAAATGAATTTACGAATTATTATAGTGCTAGTAATTGTAAAAAACGTCACTTTTCTATTTAAATAATAATTCGAATCAAAAATTTAAAATTTTATAGAAAATAAAAAGATAAATATTTTATTCATAAAAAAACATCAGTTATTGATCATAAGAATGTAGTGATTGTCTAGTGGATGTACAGTAATTAGTCAACGCTTTATATTAAATAAAAGAAATTTGAAAATATGAAAAACTATTATGAACTAGTGGACACTCCAGTGATGAACACTCCAGTGATCTAATAAAAGAAAAATATTTAATTATTGTTAAAAAAAACAATTCAAACATAAATTTATAATTAATGTTATGATTATTCATTTAATTTCCACCAATATTTTCTTGATCCTCAATCAACTATGATTTTTTCCGCCAGTTTTTTTTTTCTAAAGTTTTCCGTTTTTCTTTTTGTTTATCTTTTTCTTTTTGTTTTTTTTTTCGAGTTGGTAAAACCATATCCTATGTTATAGATAATCATACAAACTTAAAACAATCGGAACACAGCCTGAATATATAAATATATTCAACCTTTCCGGAGCTATATAACAATTACTGAGTCTTTTTAGGACTACCAAGACAAATCTCATGTGAAATTTGTCAGTTATTTAATAGCTTTCAGTCCACCTTCATGACACTCAACAAAAACCATAAATATAACATTGTTTTTAAGATGTCTTTCCATTAAGTTTGAAATTGCCGTGATCAATTTCATAAACATTTTGTGCCCCACGAGGGGCTATTATGTTTTCATTTTTGGACATACCATAAAATAAGTTTCATCACCATTGGAAACACGAGTCGGATCTTTAAATATGTTTAAATATTTAATTTTTGATAAATAATCATATATTTCACTCAACCACTTTTTAATATCACTCTCACTTAGACAAGAGCTGGCTTTAGTTGCTCTTTCTGGAAATCTTTCAATAAAAATCGGATTCCTTTAAAGAAAGGCTTTATACCACCCATTTAATAGAACATTGTCACAAAAAGGATTTTTTATTTTATTTTGATCCAAAAACTCTTTGACAATAGCTTGTATAAAGATCTTTCTTCTAGGAAATCCTCTTCGTTGACAATCAATTATCCAACGTACTAGGTCCTTTTCTGCATTGCATCCTTATACAGGAGACAGACCTGTAGTAGATTTGATGAATGCATTACTAAGTCTAAATTGAATTGTTGGTTTGGAATTACCATACTTTTTTGAATCTGTGCATTGTGATATCCCATTTTAAAATGCATTAATAGCATCTTCAATTTGATTATCCCTATATTTTTTTATAAAACTGGTAAATAACTGGCATATTTCACACGAGCTTTGTTTTGGTAGTCCTAAAAAGACTCAGTAATTTTTATAAAGCTCCGGAAAGGTTGAATATATTTATATATTCAGGCTGTGTTCCGATTGTTTTAAGATTGTACCTTTTCTTACGTTTGCCATTTTATGTATATTAACACACGCGTATTTAACCTAGAAATAAATAAATTAGCATTTTTACTAACTACAATAACAAATACATAAATAAATTCAAGTAAAATAGATTTTTCATTTTTAATTGCTTTAAAATTGTGTACTGAATATTTTTCTTGTCCTCTTATTTGTAGGTTAAACACTCTAGGAATAACTGTCACAGTTTCTCTAACGTCAAAATACTAATTGGTCGGATGACCTATCACTATAAAAACTGTTTATCGTGCGATATTTATTGTCTTATCATATTTTTCACAGTCAGTACTTTATTTTTATCAAAAAACTTTTTATTTCGATAATTTAAACCTGTATTCATTTACAAATGTCAGAAATGAGCACAAAAATCATTTTTAAATTGTGAAAATATCTAGAAATAGTAAGGTTACTTTTTGTAGATTTCTGTCTAAAATGACGTAAATCTCGCACTGGTAATTTTATTAATTAAATACACACATGAAACGTTAAGTTATAACAAAGTTATGGGTTGTATCCAATACAGAAAAGAATATAGAATTTTCTTCTGCTAATAAACAATTATGTCACCAAAAGATTGTCTTATAGTTATATAGTTTTCAAATTATGGCCAATCACTACCTACTGACCAACAACTGTACTATTTACCCCTATATTTTTTAAGTTTTTAATCCCGAATAAAATATTAAAAAATCTCTTGATTGTTAATTCAATATTATGGAATTAAAAATTAAATTAGAAATTTTACCAGAACACTATTATCAGATTGTAGAATAATTTTAACCGGAAAATATGTTTGAGGTTTATCGTCAAAAAAAGGATTAAAAAATTACGTTTACAAAATCTTATATATTTATTCAAACCAATATTTTTCAGACAATGATCTTAGTAATACAAGGTATTTAATGTATTCTGCTGACAATCTACTTCTTTTATTTGGTACTACAATGTTTATTGTAGAAGCCATTCGTTCGGAAGATACAGACGATGCAGGAGGGATTAAATATTTTTGTGCAATATCCGACAACACGGGTGTAAAATGGCGACCTTCAAACCAACATTTTAGCGGATCTGAATGTCTTGGTATATTTGGTTGATCAATATATTGTTTAAATTCATTTGGGACAGAACCTGATCTAGGAATGTCGATATTTGATGTATTTTGGGATACAATTTTATCATGTCTAGACCAAATTGATTTTCGTGCATCATTTGATGTGTTATTTCGTGGTTTTTGTGGTTCTGGTGAGATCTGTCCTCTTCGCCTGTGTTCCAAACGAATTTCCTCAGAAAGCTCCTCTACAGGTCGAGAACTATTCTTTGAGGATGTAAAATAAACTTTTTTAAATCTAGGATCCAAAATAGTGGCTTTTGCAAGTAAAATATTAGCTTCTAATCGTAAACAACGTAACGATCACCAATCAGAACAAAATAATTTTTAAGCGCTAAATTTATAGAAAAATATCGTTTACAAAATAACATAATTAGTATCGATATATCGCTATTAAAAATATCGTGCGAAAATATCGATATATATTTAAAAAAGTATCGATATTTTGATAGATCGATATATTTTATACATCCCTAAGTGGAGTTATTGCCATCCCTCTCTTTCTTTGTTGTTCAAAATTACCTCTCAGCAATTTTTTCCCCCCGATATCTTTATTTCTCCGCGATAGCACCTGATAAGCACACTTTTGCTTCATCCACAAACGAATTCCGCGGAAAAAAAAACTCAATTTTTCCGCGAAATGAAAAGTTTGGAAATTATTTTTCTCGCGGCATTCGTTTGCGGATAAAAAGCGGATAATTCCGGTGCATGTATTTCCTCAAAATATTTTTTTTAGGGTGGGTCCTGCTAACTTTCTGTTAAGTTAGCGGGATCCCATTTTCCCGGGAAATTGAAAGGGCAGGATTTTTTTTTCGGATTTTATAATCGTTTGCGGATAAAAAGCGGATAATTCCAGTGCAATTATTTCCTCAATATAATTATTTTTAGAATGGGTCCCGCTAACTTTTTGTTAAGTTAGCGGGACCCCATTTTCCCGGGAAATGGGAAGTGCGGGAAATTTTTTTCTTTTTACAATCGCTAGCGGATAAAAAGCGGATAATTCAGGTGAAATTATTTTCTCAATATAATTATTTTTACGATGGGTCCCGCTAACTTTCTGTTAAGTTAGCGGGATCCTATTTTCCCGGGAAATGGGAAGGGCGGAATTTTTTTTTCTTTTTACAATCTTTAGCGATAAAAAGCGGATTATTATGTGCCGTAGCGATTTTTTTTTTCCGAGTTGGTTCTGCCAACTTAACAGAGGTTGTTTTGCCGTATCTTGTCTTATTTATGTTTCCTCCTTGCATATATTTTTTTTATGAAATATGGATGGACTGTATATTTTGCATTCGTTTAAGAAAGGTTTTTTTTTTATATTAATTATCTTTTTCCCCTTTTCCCATTGTGTTACTATGTTAGTAAGGCTTTGAATGAAACTCTTGGTTTTTATATTTAAAATTAAAGGTGTCAGCTATTTTTTTCTATTTTTTTTTTCATTATGTGAAATGTCAATGTTATGTGAATCCAGTCAGCTGTGAGTTTTAATCTATTCCTTCAGTTTATTATCTTTTGATTTTCTTTTTATATTTTTATAAGTTATTGTAGAACATAAACTTAGTTTACATTGACACAATAAGTTGCACACGCCATAAACATATACATACAATAAATTAACAACGTATAATCAGCAATTAAAATAACATTTTAATGTAATTATGTTTTATATTATTGTTTACTGCCAAATAAAGAAATAACACGTAGGATGTTGTGGCAGTCAATGCATTAAGTAACTTCTTATTACACAATATTTTTTTGTTGATTTTTGATTATGTAAATTGGCAAAGCAACATATTAATTCAACATTACTATTACACTTATGCATGGATATTATTTGATAAAACGTTATATTAATTATTATTATTAATGAAAATGAAATTGATTTTATATGTAATTACTTATGCTAAATATTTACTTAAACTTTCCTTTTTTGTATTAAAATTCAATGTTAATAATAACATATGAAAAAACAAATAAAATATTCTAAACTTTCAATGGACAATTAAAAATATGTTTTTTCCTTTTTTAATAAAAAGTAGTAAAATATTTTATAACATTAAAAAATACCAATAATACATTAAATTCATAGTATATGTAAATGTTTCGAATAAACAGCATTTATAGTTGGTTGCCACCGTGAATTAAAATGTGCATTTAATATCATTTTTTTTTTATCATTTTTATCATATCAGTTTATCATATTTGTTTGTGTAAATATTAACTAAAAATTGATAATATGTTAGGTAAAAAACAAACAAAGGAAATTAAAGATTCAAAAAAACTGCCTTCGACAAAAACTCCCAAACAGCTGACTACAATAAATCTACCAGCAGCACTGGGAGCCGAAAAACAGGTTCCGCATAAAAAGGGAAAAAGTGGTCACAGTCTGCACCTTCCAGCCATAATACAAGAAAAGCTTATTGTTTACTTATAAAATTACTAAAAGCTTATTGTTAAACAAGTCACTTAGATTTATCTTTCATGAATGGCAAAATAATACATATATTTATATAATGTATATATATATTTACAATGTATTATATTTTACTTTTACAAGTCTTTCCATACTCCTCTTATGAATATTTTTATACTTTTGTGAAAGTTATTTTCATTTAAATTTTTATAGTTTCAAATATAGTCTTTTGTTCTTTACATTTAGATTTTATTAAAATGATAAATTTTGATTGCTCTTTATTCTTCAGAGTCTCTTTTATAAAATATATTTTATTCATGTTATGTATTTTAAGCTTGATTAGGCAGGTGTATTTTATGTACGCGATTAGTCGGGTGGTTTTGTTTAGGTTTGCTAAGGCCTTTTTCCAACGTAACATATTAGTATTATGTTAAGCTATATGGTGGAACCTACTTAACTAAAAAAATTCAATTACAAAGGCTGACAAATTCGGAGTGTCCTGATTTTAAACTGCAATTATCAAAAAACGCAATAAGTTGGACATCAAATTTGCGTTGAACATTGTAGAGTAAAATCTAAAGTTTAATAATAAGTTAAATGCTTAATCCTAAATTAACAATTAATTCTTAAAAAGTACATCAACTAGATGAGCTCAGATTGCTTCGATGCGTGACTGAGATCGAGATCGATGCAACAATGAACGCATTGAACGCTGGCACATTTCTGGCGAAATATCACCAATAGCTTGTCGAATATTTAGTTCTAAGTTTTCCAGGGTTTCAGGTCGGTTCTGATAAACTTCAGATTTAACATGACCCCATAAGATATAATCCAAAGCCGACAAATCCAGAGAGCGAGGAGGGCACAACGCCGGGAAATAGTTGTCCAGGAAAGAACTCTCGTAATACTCCCATAGACATGTTGGATATATGAGACCTTGTGCTATTTTGCTGATGCCAAATATCGTTTATTTCTAATCGGAGTTTAGCGATGGCATCTATTAAGAACAGGAGATAAGGTATCTAGGTATAACACTAGATAGCAAACTGCTATGGAATAGGCACGCTGAAGAAGCGGTAAGAAACGCCAAACGCGATGGTGTGCAGAAATCTGGCAGGAAAATGTAGGGTTGTAACCCCACAATCCTGCTATGGATGTACACTATTAAGCTGCGGTCACAAGAGGCTGGTTTACCAGCCGCTGGTCGCTGCTAGCAAGCAGCGGCTGGCTATCAGCGACAGCAACCAGTATGCGGGAGGGTTCACACCTGCACACAGTGTTGTGCAAACAGCAGAGGCTGGTCATTGTTTCCTACAAAATGTCTTTACATAGGAAAGAAGTGTTAAGGAAATTGTTAAGAAGGCAATTAATTGGCTGCTGTAGGTGAGGATGTATTATCGAATTTAAATGTTAAAAAAAAACGCAAATGGGTTCGAGATTGGATATAAAGAAAAAACATACTTGGAGCTTCATCGAGGGTAATGAATGAGTTAAGGGCCGAGGACCCTTGCTCTTTCTTCAACACATTAAGAATGTCCGTAAAAAGTTTTGAAGAGCTCCTACAATTAGTTTCGCCTTTAATAAGGAAACAGGATACCAACATGAGGCAAGCTATTCCAAGCAGAACAAAACTAGAAACAACTTGGAGATACCTAGCTACTCCCACAGCATCCCACAGACATATTTGTTAAAAACAAAGTTTCTTATGGTTTTTGTTGAGTGCCACGAAGGTGGACTGAAAGCTATAGAATAATAAACTTACAAATTTCACATGAAATTTGTTTTGGTAGCCCTAAAAAGACTCAGTAATTGTTATAGAGCTCCAGAAAGGCTGAATATATTTATATATTCAGGCTGTGTTCCGTTTGTTTTAAGTTTAAATTATATTTGTGACATATTTCAAAGAAAATTATTTGAATTAATTATTTGAATTAAAAAGTAATATTGAAAAATTCAAATTAATAAAATTAAATGTAAACAACTGAAACAAAATAATCAACAACAACTCAAGTGATGAAGTTATCTTTTATCAGAGGCTGCAGCGCTGCCGACTGTTTAGTGGGGTTCACACAAGGCTAGTGACAGCGGGAACGTCACGTGACATGGGCCAGCAGCGCTAGTAAAGTTAAACCGTCTCAACTTCACCAGCCGCTACTGAAATTGCTACGCTGCTGCTGGCACCAGCGGACATAACAGTGCACACCGTGCTGCTGAACTAGCTGTTAGCAGCACTCAGCGACCAACGGCTGGTAAACCAGCCTCATGTGACCGCAGCTTTATAGTGAAACCTGCGATCACTTACGGTGCAGTCGCTTGGGGAAGTAGAACCAAGCTGGTCTCTCTGAAGAAGCAGCTTGAAAAGGTTCAAAGCCTGGCGTGCGTCTGTATCACGGGGGCGATGGGGTACTGCCCGACAGCAGAAATGGAGGTGCTACTGAATCTGACTCCGTTGCACCTTGTCGTGGAGGGGGCCGCCAGATCGACGAGTTAGGTTCAGCAAGGAAGGAATAGGCAAAGGTAAAATAATCGGGAGCAGCGACCGGAACAGCCTCGCTGCTAAGATTCCCTGACTGGAAGTACCGACAGACGAAATGGTATGCAAATACCTTTTCGAGAAAAACTAGGTACATAGCAATGTGTAGTAGAAAGCCAATTGGAGCATACCACATAGAGCAAAGTGCTATCAAGTGGTATACGGATGGTTCGAAAACAAAGAAAGATACTGGTGGAGGAGTGTTTGGACCTCGTACCAAATACTTTGAATCCATGGGAATCTACCCAAGTATCTTCAAAGCAGAGGTACATGTAACGTTCACTATTGTTCACTAACGTCCACTATTAACAACAATACTCCAGATGAGCGTATTCCAATTCATACAGTTACATTTAGAGAATGTAGCTCTTCTTCGAATATAACTTGAGAGTTTTCCGTAGACCAGTAACATAAAATTTGTTTGTTCCTCTCCCCATGTAATTGAAAATGTGCAAGAAAATTATGCTCTCTACCAAAAATCCATCGACTGAATTCTAAACGTGAGTTTCAGTCTGTTGGAAACAGTTTTTGGCTTTTTGCCATTTCTAAGGTCGAAAAAGTAAATCTTTCTTTAACACGTTAACTGCCATGTGTATACAAATGTATACACGCTAGTAGGATCCTGTACGCCGCGTGTATAATTTCGTATACACGCACAAAATCTTCTTTCTGGTCTTGTGTATGCTACCGGAGCTTGCTTATCATAGGTTTTTTTATGACGGAATGATTGGTGTGGCTTGGAAAAACACATTGCAACTTAGCCCAAAAAAAAATTGAAAAAATGTTCATGAATGAATAAAATCATGAATGAAAATTTAAAAAAAAATGTTGTGGCCTGTGGGACTTTTTTTAAAATTACCCGCTACGTTTAACGTGTTAAAATTGTTCTTACCGATTCACGTGAAATTCCTACTTGCTACGATAAACGTCGCACAGATTGATTGAAATTTTCTTTAATTCTGTTCCTAACTTGTATTCACTTCTAGCAGTTTTTTTCCTCTCTGCGAGTTTAGTATCCTTCAACTGTTGTCTAAACCACATCTGAATTTGAACAATTTTGAAGTTCGTTCTAATAAAATGTTCTACACAAGCAATCCTTTGTTCAATCGGCTACCGCTCTATTTAAAAAAAAACATTATGTTTCACTGAATATTAGACAGTTAAAATTATGGCAAGTAAGCACTTTACCCTGTTTTTATTAAGTAAAAACCGGACACTCATAATTTGTCACCCCCTATTACAATACAAAAGTAACGACGCGTTGTTAATATTTCAATTTAAATTACTGATCTGTTATAGTTAAGCAAGAAATAAAACAAATCTTTAACACTTTAATTTATTGTAGTTATAAATTATAGTTTAAATATGAATGAGAAAGAGGTAAATATTTAGATGGAAAAAAGGTAAATAATTAGATGAATTTAATTAAAAGTTTTTGCCAGTTAATTACTAGCTAGGTACTTTTTTTGTGTAACTTTTAATATATTACTACTATAATATATTACTATTAATATATTTGTTGTTACTTTAATTAATCTATATCAGTAAATTGTAAATGTTTACAAAGAAGTCTATAAATTTAATTATTACCGCATGGTAAATTAACTTACAAGTTATATCACAATTGAAATGTAGCCAGCAACCTGTTCATAGCTCTATAATATTAAGTCTTACAAACTTACTAAAGCGAAATATAGCTTGAATATATAAATATCGTCGACCTGTTAGTAGCTCTATAATATTAAGTCTTATTAGGAACAAATCTCATGTTCAACTACTTTGTTGCTAATATCACAAAGGATATTGAGTTATACAAGAGATTTGTATGTTATTACTAGAACCAGTCCATTTTCATGGCACTAAAGGAGCTAGATAAATAACATTCATTTCTTTCTATTTAAATTAAGTGAATAGTCATCTGCAGACGTTTCGAGATCTAGCTCTCATCAGTACAGCTTTGCTCTTTTCAATTATAAAATGGAATACACTGCCATTAGCTTGAACACCATCTGCCGGGCTGGCGAGGTTAGGTTTTGATTTGTCATGTGTGTAGAAAGACCTGAACTTTCATTTATTGATTTAAATGATAATTGAATATTGTGGTGAATCTATCCTAATTATAGATACAATTATTATTTTTATATTGGCAGGGGTCCTAGTTTCTGCCGCATCCCGCATTTCGATATTCACATGGTTTTATCTCTCCAGACATCTTCATTGATTGCCCGGTCCCTCATCGTTGCCATAACTCCATCTAACCATGTCGTAGCTGGTCTTCCTCGTTTCCTCTTATTCGGAGGGGGGTATTCAAAAGCCTTTCTTGGCCATCTGTGTTCTTCCATACGCCTCATATGTCCATACTATATAAGCTGCCTTGTTTTTATTCGTTCAGTTGTTTTGTGTATTCTATTTATAAGTCGTCTAATTTCTACATTTGGTATGTGTTCTAACCTAAATATTCGGCATGATCTTCTGAGAAAATCCATTTCTGCGGCATCTATCTTCCTCCTTGCCGATTCCGTCAACTGCCAACATTCTGACCCGTATGTTAATATTGGCTCTACGATTTCTCTGTAGAGTGTAAGTTTTGTTTTCAAGGGGATTCGATTGGACCAAAGTAGGGGATTCAAAACCCGTATGCCTTTTGTCCTTGTTGTGCCCTGCGTCGTATATCTTGGACAGATGAACCTTTGTTTGATATAATACTACCTAGATATTTGTATTCTTCGCATTTTCTTATCTGTCTTAACTGCAGATCTGTATCTTCATCTTCTTCACCTACTCTTAAGTATTCTGTTTTGGCTACGTTCATTTTCATTCCCGCCAATTCATATTCATCTTTAAGTTTTTTTAACATGTAGTCTACATCTTCTTCACAGTTCGCAATTATCACCTGATCGTTAGCAAATAATAATGTTGACAAGTAGTTGTCAGTAGTCGTCAACCTTAATTCCCATGCCTGAACATTTTTGTCTCCATTTTTGTAGCACTTCTTGAATATAAATTTTAAAAAAAGTAGGGGAAAGGCAGTAATCTTGTTTAAGGCCCTTTGTTACTCGAAATAATTCTGAAAAAATATTTTGAGTCTTCACTACACTCTGTGGATTTTTGTAGATATTGCGTAGGGCTCTGATATATCCTCTCTTTATGTCCGTTCTCGTCAATATATTAAATAGCAATTTCAAGGGTACCGTATCGTAGGCTTTTTCAAGATCAATGAAGACAAGATGAGTAGGAAGGTTTCGAGCTACTCGTTTTTCTATTATTTGCTGGAGAGTATAAATATTGTCCATACAGGACCTTCCTGCACGGAAGCCACTCTGCTCTTCTATCTGTTGATACTCCCGTTCAATTCTTTTCTGTATTATCCGACCATACAACCTTCCCACCGAGCTTGTAACACTTATCCCTCTATAATTCCCACATACTTTTCTGTCTCCTTTCTTCTAGATGGAACTGATGTATGCTAAATTCCAATCTTTTGGGATCTCCTGTCCTTCGATCAAACATTTATTAAAAATATCTACAAGTTTTTCTATTAGTATGCCTGGTCCATTTTTTTTATCAGCTCAATAGGAATTTCTCCAGGTTCAGGAGCCTTACCATTTTTCATTTCTTTAAGTTCCTTCTTTACTTCGTTCTTATTTATTGCCTCTATTTCAATCTCGTTATTGATAATAACTTCGTCAATCTCTCCTAAAAATTCTTTCCTGTTTTCTGTCAGTAGCGTCCTATAATGTTCTTCCCATTTTTTGTTTTGAATCACGTTTATATTTCCCCTTTCTTTTCTTTCTTTTCGCATATTTTTAATAAACTTCCATGCTTGTGCTATTCTACTGCCTCCCAGATACCTCTCTACGTCTTCACATT
Organism: Phosphuga atrata; assembly: GCA_944588485.1. Taxonomy (NCBI): domain Eukaryota; kingdom Metazoa; phylum Arthropoda; class Insecta; order Coleoptera; family Silphidae; genus Phosphuga; species Phosphuga atrata. The sequence continues at coordinate 35,292,904 of OX155899.1, forward strand.
TTCTTTCCCAGAGTCCATTTTTTCTTTTTTGACACTATTCTCTTTGTTTCTCTGTTTAGTTTGACATACGCTTTTCGGTCTTCTTGATCTTTTGTTCTTAACCAAGTTATATAGGCCCTTTTATTTTCATTTATAATGTCTCTTATGTCGTTCGTCCACCATTCAGAATTTGATTTCTTGTTCTGATCACAGTATCCTAAAGTTTCCTTTGCTGCTTGGAGAGCACATGCCTTGACTATCTGGTACTGTTCTATTGTTCCTGTTTCACCCATATTTCCCAGTTTCGCAGCTAGTCTTAATTTGTAGAGAAATTGTGTAGACTCGTCCTTTCAGCTGTCAATATTATATTTGGTCACTTTAGGTCTGGATTCAATGTCGTTCTCAATCTTGTTTTGATTAGTGTTTCTTCTATACATTATGGTGATTTTTGCTACAATCATATAGTGGTCTGAACCATATTCTGCGCTACGATAGACCCTTACGTCATTTGTTTTTAGTTTTGTATTTTGTGGCTTTATCAGATAGTCAATTATTGATTACAGCTTTTTCTTTGGTTGTATCCAGGTAAATTTATGAATTTCTTTATGCTGGAAGAACCCATTAATAATCTTAAGATCTGAACTTTGGCATGGGTCTAAGAGTCTTTCTCCATTGCTATTCACCCCTTCGTCTCCATATATCTCCACCACAGTGTTGTTTTCTTTTCTTCCGACTCCAAAAAGTTTCCTAGTGTCGTTAAAGTCTCCTAGTATACAAATTTCCTTATCGTGACCCGTATTTATCAGAACATCTTTTAATAGATATATAGATACAATAATACAAACTTATTAAAGCGAATTATTGCCTGAATATATAAATATATTCAACCATGTGCCGGGCTGGCGAGGTTAGGTTTTTATTTGGCATGTGTGTCGAAAGACCTGAACTTAGTTTCATTTATTGATTTAAATGATAATTGAATATTGTGGTGAATCCATCCTAATTATAGATACAATCATACAAACTTATTAAAGCGAAATATTGCCTGAATATATAAATATATTCAACCTGTTCGAAGCTCTATAATATTAAGTCTTATTAGGACTATGAACAAATGTCATGCTGAAACAACTACTTGCTGTCTTATATCACACAGGATATTGAATTATACAACACAGATTTGTTTGATATTCCTAGAACCAGTCCATTTTCAGGGCACTAACGGAGCTAGAGAAATATCAGTGCTTTTTAAATTCTCTAGCTATTCTCTAGCTCGGTTAGTGCCATGAATATGGAATGGTTCTAGGAATAACATACAAAGCTCGGTTTTATAATTCTATATCCTGTGTGATAGCCAAGAAGTAGTTGTTGCAACATGAGATTTGTTCATAGTCGTAATAAGACTTAATATTATAGAGCTAAGAACAAGTTGAATATATTTATATATTCAAGCTATATTTCGCTTTAGCAAGTTTGTATGTTATATCACAAATATCTGCAATGGAGAACATTATATAGTCTGTGGTAAACCACCAAAACTAATAAAAGGTTAATGGTAAACTAAATAGAATATTTTCATTCATTTTTAGTTTAATTATTTCTGAAATTGTTGTGGTGGTAAGTAGCGACAGATTCTTGTTGTATAATTAAAGAAAAAATGAAAGATATGAAATTCAGTTAATTGGCTTTTTTTAAACATTAACCTATTCAACTTGTTGAATTTGTATTTACCCGACACCCTATATTTGTAGTTTTTATTAACTCTTATTTATATATTTATTCATATTCTTACATTTTGGAGAATATATAAATATTAGTACAAATTTACTAATCAAAATAAATAATAGTTAGTAGAACAAATACAGCTTTAAGTATTAATCTCAATTTACTTTTGCCATAAAAGTACTTGTTTATATTCATTTAGTTTGTTAATATATAATCTACGTAAGAAGACAATAAAATTATATATTCTATGCGTAAAAATATATCTATTAAAGATAATCTACAAGTTCTAGCTACACTAGTATGTGCAAATAGTTACAAAAAAGTGCTTAGCTTAGTCTACTTATTAGCTTAGTCTACTTTTAATTAAATTGACTTTAATAGATCTAATTTTTAATATTTAATTTTCTAATTTTTAATACTATTAATTTATTATACAATTTTTCTTTTTTAGATTGTGTTCGTAGTGAAGAAGTAGTTTTAGTAAAATAAAACTAACCCCAAAAACCCAGAAAGAAAGACAAAATAAAAAAAAGTTGTAAAGTGTAGGTGTGGTGTATTGATAGTGTATCGGTTCGTTATTGTTTGAAAGTGGCGGGTGCCGGAGCCGGGGGCGGCGCCGCCGATGTGGCCGGGGTGCTGGAATGGGACGAAGGGGACAGCAGGTTCAGCTTCGAAGACTCGGACCGCTTCGAGGAAGATTCCATGTGCAGCTGGAGTTCGGAGCCTGAAAGTGTCTGCAACAACTGGAGGGGCTGGAAGAAACCCGTCAACGGCGGCTCGTACAACTTTGGACCCAACAAAAAGTTTCCCGATGGTGAGTAGTTTTTTTTTAATTTTCTTTTTTTAATTGTTAACACCTGCTGCTCAAGTTGAGACCTTGGGATGAGAATCTTAACCGATTTCTTTGTCTAACTACTTATTTTTTCTTTCAATACAGTTGAATCAAAGCAATTAACATTTTTTTTCTTTACAAACGTTTTAAAAGAAACTTTATTTTATTATTCATAAGGCTATCTAAGAGGATCTTTTTGTGTGTTAGGCTATGCGTTGCAGACAATTGCACAATTAATGCTTTGTATATTTAGCAATACGTTAATTATGTAAACATTGTAATATATAGATAGTCTATAGCCTTATGAAGCGTAATGTTTCGCAGATATCAATGCATTGACTGATTTCTTGAGTGTACGATATGTTGTATCTTTATTTGAAAATGTATCTATCTATCTTGATTTTAATTATACTATAATCCTTTGTAAATGGAAACACCAGAACAGTGATGAATATTACACAATCAATTAATGTCATTCAGTATAAAAAAGTTTATTACATGCAAGTAATATAGCAAAGATGTGACAAACTTTAGTCCCTGATAACAAAGAGTTTCTTTGACTGCAACTCAACATTATCTACAAAATTAGTAGAGTGATACTGACGAGGCCGTAGGTTAAATGGCGGAAACAAGAAAGCATAAAGTTCTATGAATTTAAAGTAAGGTATGTCCGTGCTCCAGATGGTTCATATTGTTTAATATATAAATAAAATAATAGTAAATAAGTATTTACTATTTACGAATCATAACAGGTCTCGAGTTAAGTCCCACAAACACAACCAACTTGTAAACAAACTACTAGTGTAAAAAATTAAGTGCACCCTGAGCAATATAAATAAAACTATAAATAAATTACGAATATGTTTAACAAAATCTACTTTTGTGAAATAATGATCACACCCAGGCGTGTATTTTCTTTGAAATAAACGGGCACAAGGAAAACCTAGTATATTTGAAAGTTGCTTAATGGAAAACTATCTTCAGCTTTACTAATAGATTATTATTAATTTATCATTACATTCTCTATACTATTTACATGTAATATAAAGTGCTCCTGTCTTTAAAAAAGTTAATTAAATTTTAATTACTGAATTACTAAAAAAGACGGTTTTTTGCGTTGGTCAACCAACATACTAATGCGAAACAAAGATTGAATGTAAAAAGTATAGAACAAACTATTCTTTCTTCTTTCGGTTTATATTAAAATTGTTTGATAAAATATGTGTTAACGTTTTCAAGCATATCAGCAGCAATAGTGCAATAGTACCTCGACTTACGAGTTTAATTCGTTCCGTGAAGCTCGTAATTCAAATTACTCGTATGCCAAACCAATTTTCATCCTTGAAATGTATGTAACGCCATTAATCCATTCCCGCCCCCCAAAACACAACAAAATTTAAATAAGAAAAACCTACCTATAAATAAGGAATATTGTATCATAGCATAATATAATAAAATTATTGCAATAAATGTGTTTTATTAAATATAATGTACCACGAGTTAAGGAGGTATAACGACTTGAAGATTCTGGCAGAGGTGGAGGTGGCTTATATAAAATAGTTATAACTAATAACAGTTGTTGGGTCTTAACCTAATCATTAAATTATAATCTAAACTTTTAATTTAATTTAAAACTTTATAATTAAATCTATACCTAAAGTAGACTTATTAATATAAATGGTTATATTAAAATGGTTTAAGACCAGAACATATAACAATAGGGAATATGCATGTTTTTTTTTTTAATATTTTTAATTCACTGTTTACACTGTTATAACATAGTAAAAAATATAAATGCTGCTTAAAAATGCTGTAATTAAATTAAAAAAAAAAATCGAATTTAGAAAAATTTTGAGCTGTTTAAACGCCGCCATTTTCGCGCGGTCTCTTGATGACGTCAATTAATACTGACAGTTCAGTCCATTGTTTACTACAGCTGTTTTCATTTTTAACTTGACGTTTTTGAGGTTTGTTTTCTAACAAAAAGACTGCAATCACATACAAATGTAAAAAATACGGACTTGTTTATATGATATGTTACGTCACGCTTTAACCAAACCCCCGTGTTGCGTTTTACAAATTGAATTTCGCTCGCTTAATTTGCACTTTTAATTATTAATTTTAAGTATTTAAAAAGATATTAATTACCAAAATAATAATTTATTTCAAATGTCCGGTCAATAAAAGATTCGGAAAAAAAATATTTTAACCAAATTTAAATTTTACGCATATTCCCTATTGGATCTTAAATTGGCTCGTTACTCGAATTTTAGCTTAAAGTAAAAAATCTGTCGAGATAAGACCTGTTTATTTGGTACACTTGTCAAGGTACCACTGTTCTTTTTAATTTTTTTAAATAAAATTTTGTTTTAATCATCTTAAAGTCCATACTTATATTAAAAATCTTTCAATATATTCAAGTATTATAAATAATTCACTACCTCGACAGACTAGTGTGGAGGCATGCGAATGCACGATGACACACAAAAGGATATAGGGTGATGAAACCAATCATTGCCTCTCAGACTCCTAATTGAATCGCTTCATGCAAAAAGGGCTTCAGTCACATTTCACAAAAAATATTTTTCTTTTTAAAGAGTAAAAATAATTGCTTACCAATGTAAGCTATATTGACTTTATCCTGAGCGCTCCACACTTGATTTATAGTTAACACCGAAAAAGATAGATTTTAAACTTTTTGATTCTGATTTTTAGTCTTGTATGTGTAAAATTTTGCAACCGATTTTAAGCATTCTGTGACCATCTGACCTCGATTCTGCTTACAATGCATTCTTCTCTAACTGTGTTTTACATAGTCCTGATGTTTATAAACAATACACCCACATATACGGTCCCCGGACATATATTACTAAATTTAATATGGAATAATTAATTAAAGTAAAACTAATTGTCTAAAGCAGGGGTTATTAAACTCATGTAGTCTGAGGACCTCCTTTTCAACAAATTTTTGCTTGGGGACACCCTCTTGAACAACTTTGTTTTTTTCGGAACTCAGCCTAACTCTAGACATTTCACGTTCTTCTTGAGACTTAATTTCTGGCTCAATAATCTTATAGGCACTAAATATTGGTAAAAATGTATCTCTGGTTATTCTAATAAATAAATAAGAAAACATAAAATGAATAGAAGCAAAAAGAACTAAAAAGTGTATAATATATAATCGTCTTCTCGAACTATTTCCAACCATCTCCAGGTCACTCGCGGACCCCCAGCAATAACTACGCGGACCCCCAGGGCTCCGCGGACTTCAGTTTAAGAACCTGTGATCTAAAGTATTAAAATATTGCATTCAGTCATCGAGTACTGAGCAATGTTTAAAATTTCAAGTCTAGCTGACCATTAAGATTAATAAAAACGTTGTAAAAAACGTGATTTTCATATTTGGTTTAAGCATTGTTTGTTTGTTTTGACGATGACTTTGCATTTATCTTTTTTATGCAATAATGTATTTGATACTCAAAAATGTCATTCGCATACACATCGGACACCGGCAAGAACAATACACAACTCCTAAAAACATGTTTTGATGTAATTTGAATTAGTTTTAAATAGACTTTGAATTTGATTGAATTTGAAGTAATTTTGAAGTAACGATTTGGAATCGTGATCGATACGAAACTGAGAATTGAATGTGTGTTTCAGGCCTAAGAAAACTGACATCAGCAAGTGCACATGTATCTTATTAATACAATAGTAAACAAAAGGAAGGTGATGAAGACATTTATAATATAATTTTATCTACTCGCACACCAAAATGAACACATTAATAACTAAATTATTGTACGTGAATGATGCCATTATTATAATCGTGCGTAAAAGTTTCTTAATTGGGCGTAAAAGTCCAATGTAAATCAAATGGAGTTTCATTATTAAACGATTTCTGTTTGTTGTTACAATGGCATCAACTCGCATCACTAAAATAAAAATAATTTTTCTGACGTATTTAAATTGGATTAATTTTTCATATTTTGAATCAAAACGTCTCGGCGTCTAAGTATGGATTTATCCAAGGTGACCACACGTCCCGATTTTGGCGGGACAGTCAGACAGACAAAATCATATTTTTTTGGAGGCCTGTCCCGCGTCCCGCCGATTTTTCAAAATGTCCCCCTTTTTAGAAAAAATCTGCATTTCTTATTTAAAATGTACTGTAAATATATAATATAATATTTTTCCACATAATCCCATAAAATCTCCTTTTTTAACAATGAAAATTTATAATATCCTCGAATTGAAATGTCCATTCTTGAAGATATTCCAAGCAGTTTATTTCCAAGCATATTTATTATAAAAATTTCTGACTTCTTTCAGAAAATCCCGTCGTTTAATGGCACATTGTTCTGAAATGTTCATTGGGTGACATTAAAAGAAGAGATTTTATGGGAATATGTGAAAAAATCTTTTGAATATATTAGTAAACATTTTCCGAAAAATAATATTTGCGAATTAAAAGTTAAATGTTGGTTGTCTGAAAATGTAGAAACCGACAAAAAGTGGACGGAGTTATTGCTTCATTTACAACAGAATAATATTTTCAAAATATTTTGATAAGGAATATTATTCTGCTTAAAATAAGAATTTAAATTGTTTGTTTAAAATGAGAGGAGTTTTTTCTAGTATCAAGAAAATATGGACAACTGAAAAAACATAGTTGAACATTAAACTTTAAAATCTATATTAAGTGAAAAAAATAATTTGACCAATTCATATGAGAAATTTCACATTTTATTAAATGATCCGGATCTATTGTGAAAGAAAATCATATTTTTTTTAAATAAAAAAATTAAATTAATTAAAAATCATAATGTTCAAATTATTGCAAGAAAATAATTAAGAAATTACTATGTTCTCTAATTCACTCATGACTTATAAAATAAATAAATATAATTACAAGTACGATTTGGTTTCCTGCACCATTGTGCTACGAAAGTCATGAGTGAATTAGAGATCATGGTAATTTCTGAATTCTTTTCTTTTAATATTGAAATTCACACCGTAATTTTTTCCTAATTTTATATTCTAATCATTGTTTTTTAAAAATATTTTTATAGTTACCAATAATTAATAATAAATACATTTTTGTTTATTTATAGACATGTCTGTGAATATATATGTTACGGTAAAAGTACGTAGATTGGTAAATGTACACATATACCGGTATATGTGCACATTTGCCTTCTTGGTTGGTAAATGTGAATTCAACTTACATTTCCCAACTATTTCTGGCAAATGTGTACATATACCTAATGCTGTTGGTAAATGTATGGAGGTTTACTGTAACATACAGAGCGCATGTGCTGTACGACAAACCTGCATTTTTGAGGTTATTGTTGTGTTTGTTAAGCCTCAGTTTGCTATTTTATTTTCTCTAATTGTTTTTATGAGCGATTTATATAATCCTTTGAAATAATATTATTACAAAATAGTGTTTAAATGAAATAATATAAATTATATCAAATACATTTTAACTTTAATATACAAGTGTATTTTATTTCTGTTTATTATTCTTTTAACTTTTACCGAAATACGTTGGAAAATGTGGACTTTTACCGGTAAAAGTAGATATATGAAGTTGATCTCAAATTTAAACTCACATTTACCTATCAAATTGGTAGATGTGCACATATACCGGCAAATCTGCACATTTGCCGATTTTGTACTTCTACCGTAATATATATATATATTAAATTATTGATCTGCTTTCATAACCAAATTATAATTTTCATTTTATCCCATTTGTCCCGCTTTGTCTCAATGAAAATGTGGTAACTTTAGATTTATCAGGCTTTGATATAACTTAACCTAACAAAAACCTAATATAGATTAAATCTAGGTTAACCTAGATTACATCGACAACGACTAAATAGTGTTCCCGCCATGGTGCGTTTTTAATAGTACTCATTGCGAAACACAAAAACCCTTCTTCACACACTTATCATAAACTACTATTTATCTGCACGCACACCAAAATGAACACATTAATAAATACATTATTGTATGTGAAGGATGCCATTATTACAACCTCTTGTAAAAATATCTTAAATCGTGCTTAAAAGTCCAATGTAAATCAAATGGAGTTTCATTGTTAAACGATTTCTGTTTGTTGTTACTATGGCAACAACTCGCGTTACTAACAATAAACAAAAAACATAGACGTAGTGAAGATAAATTTTCTGGCCTATATTAAAATTGAAATAATTTTTCTCTCAGCCTAGATTTATCTAGCTCTAATATAACATAATGTAATCTAGATTAAATCTAGGTTAACCTAGATTACATCGACAACGACCAAATAGTGTTCCCGTCACTGTGCGTTTTTACTAGTAAGCAATTTTTTCCACGGAGGCGCTGAACGTTCTTACCATATTGTGTCAGTGATTTGAAGTATTTTGTCTATCAAAATTTCAATTTTTACAATATTATCGGTATCGAACAATTATATTTTTTTTAGATTCAACAGTATTTTAACATGCTTCGTAGATAAAATAATGTATGACACACGTGTGTGAAAGACTTTTGTGCACTCCTTGAGATTAAACCACTCGCGTTCGGCTTTAAAGTTCACAACTCGTGCACAGAAGTCCTTCTTTACACACTTGTATCATAAACTACTATTATAGAACCAGAACTAAAAAATTCAGTATATTCACAATAAGGGTTTTAAGAAAATTATAAAATTTCCATCGATATAACATACATCCTTAATCTTTCAATGATGATGGCGAAATTTGTTCAATAAATTATTGATTCACCGTAACTTGTTCAATAAACTATTGATTCGCCGAAACCAGTAGCTAGTAACAAATTTAAGCCATTTGTTTTTTTGTTCTCGTCACCAGTAATTTAATCTCTCAGGAATATATTTTTATAGTAAATGCAATTTTTTTTTTGCTGAAAGATTAAAGATGTGATGTATGTTATTCCGATGGAAATCTTATGATTTTCTTAAAATCCTTATTGTGAATATGTTGCATTTTTTATGTCACTATTTTTGCCGTAATGCAGTATAAGCCTATTTAAAATTACAAATCATTAAAAAATAGTTTAATTCATTGAAATGCTAGGTTTTTTTTAATTCGTATTTTATTTTAACCATTGAGAATTGTTTATTTTAGTTGTATTCAAACGAAACGCGTTTATTTTATGTAAAAGCCATTTCATGTGTTGCAAAATATGGAAATTAAGCAAATATTGTTTTTGAATGTTTCACAGCTGAGCTTAAAATTGAGCCTTCGTTATAACAGATTATAGATTAAAACTTTGCATAGAACTCACTGCAAAACTTATTAAAAGCTTATAATATTAACATTTGCAACATAAAAATAAACTATATCAATAAATTAACTGTTATTTCTTTCAAATGCATAGATTATTCTCAGAGTAAATTTATCTAATCATCTAAACATCATTTATTCTCTTCTTTATTCTATCTAAACATAATTAATCTAAACATACTCTTTGTTGTGTAAAAATACATTAAATTTATTACTCTATTTGAAATTAACAACGAGACTAATAACTAAAATAATTTCTTAATAAATCTTACTTTGGCTTTTTCCCTTTTATATAAATTAGTATGAAACAAACGTGTTTAACCGCTTCGAGGTTTCTTTGTAATTCGAAAAAGAGGCAATTTATGACTTGCTAATTAGTAGCTAAATGTTAAAGGTAAGCTACATAAAATTAAATTAAAGGTATAATATATATTTTACATTGAGATTATAAGAATGTTTTGGTACAACAGACCAGATAGACACGTCCAGACATACGGTACTAGATAGTCTAAGTGAGGTGGATTAACTATATAGAGGTACAGAAAAATGTACAGTTAACATAAACTATTGTGAATAGACTGACCCGACAGATTAGATTAGACAAACTATACACTATGCATACTAAACTAGACAGACTATACTAGTCAAATCTATTTTTAATGATGATTATAACGTTTATTCTGTAATTGTTAAAACGTTTACAAGGCTATCGACCCAGGATTTCCGCCAGCATTGGACAAAAAAATGAAGGAAATTCTAATGTTTTGTTTAAATTATTGTTTTTGTTTTGCATTTGGTTCATATATAAAACAGGAGCCTTGAAATCAAGATTGAATACAGATGTTTTATTGGAAGTTTATTGTTTATTAGGTGAACATAGTGTGTTTATTGCTGGTGAATGTATGTATTATAGTTCACAGCAAGTTTCTACTAATTAATATAACCCACTTACTTGAAGCATCATATTAATTTGATTGATAAATGACAATATAAAAATGATTAATTAGTTTTGTTAAATGTTTTGCAATGTTTTGGTATCATCCAATAATCTTAATTTACAATTAATTATCCTCAATTTAATTGTGGATTTTCTAATCCACACGTCATCGGCCGAAGTTTGCTCGAGCGACGAGCAAACTTCGGCCAATGACGGATTAGGTGTACGCGAGCCGTTACATTTCTAGCATCAAATGAAATGTGTGGTCCGATCTCGATTTGGAACGATATCGATAGTACAGTTTATCCGTTTTAGTACATTTAGTACCAGAGTCGTTCAAATGAACGTTTTTTAAACGAGTTTTAGATTACCAAGATTGAATAGATTTATTAGTCAAAGGTTAATGCACACAAAGTTTTTTTAATGCCCAAGAGCTCAAGAAGGCTGGTTTAGAATATTTTAAAAAATGTGTTCGATTGTATTTTCCGTTAAGCTACGGTTTCCTAGGAAAGCGGTGCCGTCAAGTAGCGGCCGTAATGTTACAGTGAATGACATCACAAAAAACGTGTTCATAGAACCTAACGGATGCTGTTTGGATGCATCCCTAAGGGATGTTGGTGGCCACCTCCGTAACATAAAATAGCGGCACCGTCGCATATCTGCCTGAGAACAGTACGGCGACGAACAGTTCTTGCAACGTTTTGAAACGTAGCGGTGGTAATAAAGACGGGTGAAAAATTGTGTAAAATGTCGAGTCCAGTCAAGTCCAAATGTCAACCAGATGTCGACTGCAACAAAAGGTGGTCGTATATAAGATATTATTATATTAGGCGAAGGGGAAAACCAGGCACTGGTTCTAGTGGTGGCAGCACAGAAAAGGTATGATTTGCTCTCCTTTTTAGATAGCTGCTCTTCCACAAAAAGAAGGTTTGTTGGGCCACTATTTTACTACTTTTTTGCAGAGGTAGCTTACCAGTATTAAATCAATTTTAGCTCTATTGCAAGTGTTTCCGCCACAGGCGACCATAATGAAGAGGACGTCAGTGAAACAAAAAATGAGCGTTGGTAATGAAAATAATGGGAATACTGTGGCTACTGCGGATGTAGAAGAAAACTCTACGCCGATAAGGGAGAAACGTTGTTCACAACCGTCAAAAAAATTTAAAACGTCCACACATTCTGAGGAAAGGATGCAATTGCTTAAAGCAATAGTACAGCGGCAACTACAAGCCGCGGAGAAGGATGAGACCGACTTATTTTTTAATGTGAACAATATGAACGGGCGCAGCTAAGAATGCAAATTATAACATTGGTTAGCAATGCGGAATTGCGACATTTGGCTAGTCAAGGGGAATACCAGACAGCAGCGGCGAGTACTAGCAGCTATAATAATGAATATTTGGAGGAATATTTTCATCTGGATTGTCCGAAAGTAATGGACCCGCATCAACAGCTAGTGCAGAGTATGCACCAACACTATTGCTCTTAAATAATAAGTAATTATAATATTAAGTACTAATGTTAAGCAATTGTTTTTGATTAATTACTTACCTCAAAAAAATACATAGTTTTTGCTTCGGCGATATTGGCTTTCTATTTCTGTTATATGGTGTCGAAATTATGTCATCTTTTGTGTAGGTGAGTACATAGTCAAACAACACGGGAGTCAGACGAAAATATTCTCTGAATTTCTTGTCATTTGATTGCAGATGACGACATATTAAGATTTCATATGCACCTTCTGTTGCACGATTTTTAAATAGGTCACACTCTTTCGAACGTGTTGGTCGTTCATCTTCTGATGACTCTTCATCTTCCAGATATATTAGTAAGGCCAAATCGAGATCATCCATAATATTAATAACTACAACTGTTTCACCTTGCAAACACAACCGAACCCACCGTGTGACACCCTCACATTTTTCCTAGCTTTACAACAAGTGCTCAACGTCACAGCGGCCGTATTTTCCCTCCAACGTTACGTGACGTCACATCAGTATCTTACGTCAGCTATCTGACGGCGCAGCTTTCCTAGGAAACCTTAGCCTTACAATATATTAATTTTCTTTTTTAAAATTTAATAATTATATAGAAAATATGTAATCTTTTGCGGCGTATTAATAAATAATATAAATAAAGTTATAATGGCAGATATGGAGAGAATGTTTAAGAAGGCGGGAGGGTGTGTGATAGGTAGAGAGAAAGTATGGAGCTTGGCGTTCGCGGATGATGTGGTAGTGGTGGCAAAGAGCGAAGGGGAGAGGAAAGAAATGATTAAAAGCCTAGGGAGGTATGTGATGAAGAAAAACATAGAAGTGAATGTGGAGAAAACGAAAATGATGGTGTTTAGTAAGAGAAAGAGGAAGAATGAGGAGAAGGAATGGAAGTGGGAAGGGGGAACAATAGAGCGAGTAAGTAAGTTTAAGTACCTAGGCTACACATTGAAAGAGAGGGCCTTGGATAAAGCGCATGTGAGAGTTAGCCAGGAAAGCAAACAAGGTAATGGGGTGTATTTGGGGAATAGGTTTTTATAGAGAGAATATGGGTAAGCGACTTCAGGAGGAGGATGATGACATTTGAAAGTTTGATAAAGACTATATTTATGTATGGAGCAGAAATATGGGTCTGGAAAAAACAGGAAGAGGGTGCACGAGAAATACTTGAGATGGGTGCGTTACACTTGACTCTAACAAAAATTAGCGCTTTAAAGCTTAATATTTCACAAACAGATTTCTTAATCGAAATATTGTTTTCACAAACCTTTAATATTTTTGAAAGACCTATTCAAAGACACCTCACACCATGGGGTAGACGAGAAGAAAAAAAAACGTCCCCAATTTACGTGTAGAGGAGGTACTTACCCTAAAAAAAAATTTTTTCAAGATTTTATTTTACCCCTTTGTCGGCGTGACTAATCTATATATCCATTCCAAATTACAGCTTCTATTTCTAAGTCTCTGAGTTAAACTGCGGACAGACATAACGAAAATAGAATGGTTCGTTGTTGACAACAACGGAACCCTAAAAAGGATATAGAAATGACTGGAAGAGAGAAATATTACCGAAGAAATGGATACACGAGTAAGGAAATAGAGCGGCTAAGAGCGGAAGGCAAGTGGATGCATGGGGAGACGCGCGAAAGAGACAAGGACGTAGACATGTAGGGAAAAAGAGATTGAATAAGGAAATCCAGATACAATATGAAGTATGAGAGCTGTATGATAGAAGGGATTCCGAAGTACCCAGGAAGAGAAAGTGTGAGGGAAAAGAAGATAATTGCGAGGTTCAGATGTGGAAACGAGAAGAGAAACGAGAAAATCGATATTGGATGGAAGAGAAAAAAGAATGTGTATGATGTGCTACGAGGAGCGAGAGAGCATATGTGGAATGAATGTGTACAGATGAAAGAAAGAGAGGAAAGAAAATGAGAAGAAATACTGAATGTAGATGGAAGAGATATCCAGTGGATGAAAGAAGTATGAAAGAGAAGGAAAGGGTAGGATAGGGGAAAGGAGCAGGAGCATGTTTATTAAATGTTTCATTTTGTTAAATGTATTAAAGACAGGGATCCAGAAACGTAGGGGTACGTAGGGGTAAGATTTATATATACAGTATAATCTCGATAATCCGTCACATATTGGACCAGAAGCGTCGGATTATCAAAAAAATTAACGAGACCGGATTAACGAGATTAAACGGAAACAATAACAATTTTACATATTTTATGTACAATTCTATTTCAGAAAGAATAAAATATGTATAGGTAAACGTGTATACAGGGTATCCCAACGAAAATTTGACAACAAATACCCACCATGCATAATTTCTACACAAATGCCCACCACTAATAAGTTTTTCATCTACTACACATGACCGCATTACCTAATTGTTATTGATGTGTCTATCAGTTTACAAAAAAGTCAGAAATTAAATAAAAAAGCTGAAGCAAATAAAACTAGATAGAATATATATAGAATATATATAGAAATAGTTATTAGTAGAAGATACTTAAGTTTATAGGAATTCAGACCTTTTCAAAATAACAAAAAATCAGTACTACAAAAAAAGTCGTTGTTTTTTGCTTGTGACCAAGAAATCGTTAGTTTCAGCCGTTATTGAAAGTATTAACGTGTGTTCGAAATGGTTTATTCTATCGCGGAAAGAGTAGAAATTGTTGCAATTTATTATCGAAATCACGATTGCGCTAAAGCTACAGCACGAATTTTTAATGCCAATCATCCTGAAAAA
Source organism: Phosphuga atrata (assembly GCA_944588485.1). Taxonomy (NCBI): domain Eukaryota; kingdom Metazoa; phylum Arthropoda; class Insecta; order Coleoptera; family Silphidae; genus Phosphuga; species Phosphuga atrata. The sequence continues at coordinate 35,307,920 of OX155899.1, forward strand.
AATGTAAACCACCAGTACGTTAAACACCTGATTGACAAATTTGTTGCAACAGGTCGCTTTTAAACAAGAAACGTGAAGTAATTGGGCCAGTTCGAAATGAAGCAGTTGAAGTGACAGTTTTGGGTCATGTACAGATGGATAATAAGCAATCGATTACAACTGTGTCTCAAGCTTCTGGCGTATCCCGTTCCAGTGTTCATCGAATTTTGAAAAAACACAAGTTTCATCCATTTAAGATGACGCTGGTTCAAGAGTTACATGAAGATGACTTTGATCGCCGTAACCAATTTTGCGAATACTTTAGTGGACAACTTCTACTGAATCCATATCTTCTCTACAATACATGTTTCTCCGACGAATGCACATTTATGTTGAATGGCGAAGTGAATAGACACAATTGTCGTTATTGGAGTGATACTAATCCGCATTTAATCCGGGAATTTCAAACTCAGACACCTCAAAAATTGAATGTTTGGGCAGGCATTTTGGGCGACCATCTTGTTGGACCATTTTTCATCCAAGGTAATCTCGATGGAAACACCTATCTAGAATTATTGGAAAGTACAATTGATCCTGGGATAACAGAGATTTTAGAAAGTGACGACAATTTACTAGAAAATGAAATAACCTTCCAACAAGATGGTGCGCCCCCGCACTATGCTGCTGCTGTGCGACAATTTTTGGATGACCATTTCCCGGGGCATTGAATTGGCAGAAGAGGTCCCGTCGAATGGCCACCAAGATCTCCGGATCTGTCCCCTTTGGACTTTTTTCTGTGGGGTCATTTAAAATCACGAGTGTACGCCACTCAGCCGGAAACATTGCAAGTGCTACGTCAGAGAATTGTAGAAGAATGCCGATTAATAACTGCGGATGTCTTTAATAATGTTCGAACAGAATTTGAAAACAGACTGTATTATTGTTTGGAAGTTAACGGGGGTCATTTTCAGCAATTCATCAAATAAATCTGATTTATTATTTGCTTCAGCTTTTTTATTTCATTTCTGATTTTTTTGTAAACTGATAGACACATCAATAACAATTAGGTAATGCGGTCATGTGTAGTAGATGAAAAACTTATTAGTGGTGGGCATTTGTGTAGAAATTACTACGCGTAAGTTGGTTTGACATCTTTTCGTTTGTAACCAATAATTCTGTCAAATCTCAACCGATTTCTAAAAACGGTGCGTCACTGTATTCGCAATGAAAAGGGCTTTAAAATGATGTGCCACAAGTGGGGTAGTTGCATTTGAAATTTTTAAGTTGGGGTTGCTAGGCATTAGGGGGATGAACATATCGAGTTGGCTTGACTGTCAAAAAAGCTCCCCCCAAGAACAAAAATCGACGGGTCTCGGCGAATTTTGAAATATTATTCGGTTTTCCAATTATAGGGGGGGTCAAATTTTCGTTGGGATACCCTGTATACAAAAAAATATGTACAAACGTAGAGCAGATAGTAATATAATTGTAGAGTGGAGTTAGCTTGGTCAGAATTGTCAATCAAGTTTTCAGACTAAAATGAAGTGTGTTGGCCATACCTACTTCCTAGAACACTGGATTATGTTGTTTTTGACTTCATTTCTTCCGTGCGCGAGGTTTATATCCGCTGCGGAGCAGCGTAAAGAAAAGACACGTGTTACTCCAGAGCGGCGGATTACTGAACGTGTCCGATTAACCAACCGCCGGATTATAAACATTATACTGTATAAACAAAGTTATATTCGAGGTTGTTTAAAAAACAAGAAAAACGGAAAACCAAATCGGTTTTGATTTATCGGGTTCTGAAGTTTAGGTCATACTATACAGTTCTCATTTGAATTCAGAACCACATCCATTGAGTTGTCCATTTTGGTAGCCATGTTTCATATTTCAGAATTTGAAATATTTAAATATTATTCTTTAGTTGAATATATTTCAACCATACTGTGATATACAAATCCTGTTTTATATTTTTTTTTATAAAAAAGTTTAAAATTTAATAAAAAAATGTGTAATGTAAAATGTTTAGTTGGATGGATAAAACGTTTGAAATATGGTTAAATATATATAATCTAAGCTTATGAGTTTAAAAAATATGCGTACATGTGTTATAATCACAAATAATGTTAAAATATATTTTGTTATGAATTGTAATTGTTTATTAGGGGATTTTTTCCGATTATTAATGCATTTATACACATACAATATGCATTTCTATTAATTTACTTAATAATACTTATTTACTAGTTTACAAAAACTTATACAATAAATTCATAAATATAAAATTGAAGTAAAATTGTATCATCAAAAGGTTGGCAATAAAGAATGTGTGTCTATCAATTTAAACTTTTTTATTTATAAGAGCAGTCGCGCTGTTGCAGCGTTTGCAATAAATTTAATAGTTATTAGACAAGCGGATAAAATTAAGGTTTAACGAGCGGATTGTTAAACCCTCTCGTCAGCGTGAGAGGATTTAAATTCGCATTTATTCAAATTTGCTTTTGATTTAACAAGTTTCAATGAAAAGTTACATATTCTGTGGAAAATTCAGAGAAATGTTTCATTTTCTGTGTTTTTTTTTTTACGAGAAAAAGTCCGGCATGTTGTGTCATGACAACTATAAAATTGTTGATTCGTCCGTCAAAATTTTGTCTAGAGTATTGTGTTTAATTAATTTGTGTTTTATTAATCATAAATGGATACATCCGAAGAATTATTGTTAGATGGTGACGCAATTGCGGAAAGATTACTTCTGCAGAAACAAAGAGATTTATATAAAAAATTCTATAATCAAAGGTTTGCGATCAAAAAAGAACATCAGCGATGTCAACATTTAGGGTTATGTTTACGGAGCCCTTAAGTGTGTTATTTTGATGCGTTGCCATGGATACTTTTATTTCACTAGTGAAATAAAAAATTTATTTCACCAGTGAATTATATATAACAGTGCCAATAAGTCAGATCAATAAAACAGTGGTTAATTCACTAGTGAAATCAAATTTTTATTTCACTAGTGAATTAACCACTGTTTTATTTAATAAACATTATTATAAAATTGAATAAAATTTTTCGAAATTGAATAAACATTATTATTCTCTCATTTTAGCGAGTTTTTTGCATAGCTATGGTTATAGTTAACGTAAATTTTATATGTTTTTTAATTTATGCTTAATCACAAGATATTTTTTTATTAAATATTCATTATTAGCGCAATTTTATTATTTAGATTGAGGTATAATATATTCTGTGATTTAGTTAGAAATTTATTTGTGTTAGAAATCTACCGCAAAATAAAATATACCAAAACTTAAAAAATCCTCAATTCTGTTTAGTGTTTAGTAAATGTGTTTAGTGTCTAGTTTTTTTTCTGAGTGCCAATCATGCTATTGTTTCATTTGAGCAAATATTCAATTAGTGTATCAATTGTCTGTTGCCACGTTAATATGAGACCCTTCAATTGGGGTAATTAACCTCTTTACGACTTCACTTTGAGTGTTTCACTTACTAGGCTCTAAGGGGTATTTATTATATATAGAACTACAATGTGTCCGACAAATTTAACAACACAGACAATCACTGCAGGAAATCTTATTGGACATTGGATAATTTAAGCCCCCTACTACCACCCATGTTTGAATTTGTGGGTAGTTTGAGGGACAGACAGAAAACAAATAGACATGTCAGTTACACTTTTCTGGTAAAGCAACTTTTTACAACAGGCTTTCTAGAAGCTTAAAATTTAAAAAATGACCAGTGAACGTTATAAACTTGACTAGAAATTAATAATAATGTTGTTGTGAATGTTTTTGGCTAAAAGTAGGTGGTTGAAACCAATGAAAAATAAAATTATATTAAAAAAACCCATTAATAACAATATTTTTTTTATAAAAATGCACTAAAGAGGAGGAAATACATAGTTAGGAATAGATATAGAAAATTAATATAAATTTAAATAAAATCATGACATTAGTGACTATAAATAAAAGCGTGGAGCGCCTACAAAGATTACGCCAATATAGTTTAGTGATTCACATTTATATTTATAGTCGCTATTGCCATGATTTTATTTATATTTATATTAAATTTTTAAAAATCTATTCCTATTTGTTTTCTATATGTAATTTATTTTCTACTTTTTAGTATTCACATATCTTCTAATCGAATAATAACTACAATCAACCAAGATTTTTTATGAAAGGGGAATATATTTTGCCATATTAAAATTAATATTATTAGAAAAAAACTTTAAAATATAAAAAAGAAATAAAAACACGAATAGGAATGACCAAAGAAGCTTTTATAAAGAAAAGTAGGATATTGTGAAGCAAGCTCGATCAAAAACTAAGAAAAAGGATTGCAAAGATCTTTCAAGTTAGCGCACATTCGTGCAGTTCATGCATTCAAGTTAGCGCACACGTATGACTAAATTAGGGATACCCAACGGGTCCCATGGAGTGTTACATTTTACGCATGTGAGACATGGACAATTTTAAAGAAGGATAGGAAAAGGATAGAGCCTATGTATATGTGGAGAAAAATGCTAGGAATAAAGTGTTGCAGGTTTTGGAAAGAATAGGGGAAGGAAGACTGAGACTATTTTGAAAAGAAAGAGGTTGTGGCTTGGGCATGTGTTTAGAGGGAGTTGTTTGTTGAGAGAGGTAATCGAGGAAACTGTGGAGGGTGTAGGGAATAGAGGTAGAAGAAGAGTGAAAATGGTAGACGATCTGAAAGAAGGAAAAGGATACGTGGATGTGAAGAGAAAGGCTATGGATAGAGTTGAGTGGAGGAGGCAGAATTGGACCTGCACATAGCGGAACACCAATGAGAATGATGAAAAAAACATCGAAACGCAGTCTGTAATTGAATGTAAATTGCAAATAGGCAACTTTTAGCACAGACGCAATCGCTATGCAATATAACAACAAATAAATATTTTTATAAACATACTTAATAAAGTATAATAGTAGATTTTGTAACTAGGGCGAAAGGTTATCGATATTGCTCGAGAACGAAAATGTGCGCACGAATGAGCAGTCACTCGAGAGTGAAATTGATAATTTCGCCCGTGTTACAAACAAAATTTTTACCACTCATGCGAGGGAAGGTATCTTACAAGTTTGGGATCCAGGTGCATTAAAAAAAAAAGAAAAAAAATGAAGAATTGTCTCCGGTGGTGTGGATTCGACATAAGAACTCTTTTTCAGTGCAGTTTTCTTTAATTTTTATTTTGTTATGAAAAAAAAAATCTGACACTTCACGTCACTTTTTTAATACCAAGGTCTTGATTGTATTCATTTTATTTTTATTTATTTGTTTATTTTAATGTAACCTGGCGATATTGAATATTTGTATGCCTTATTCAAGTTATATAAAATACAACTAATATTGACAATTTATCGCACTAAAAAACGTGCACTAAGGTACTATTATGCGTGAGTGATAAAAATAATATTGTCATCGGAAGCAAGTGTGCATACAAAATTTCAACAAGATTGGGTTATGGCAAGTGGTTTTAATTTCGATTACATGATTTAACGCATACATCACAGCAAGTTAATATAAAGGTATAATAAAAGCGCGGAGCGTCCACGAAGATAACGTCAATTATGGGCTCCACGCTTTTATTTTTAGTTAACACGGAATACAATATTTTCACCTTTTGTGGATTTTAATAAAAATGTGGTTTAAAAAAAAAAAAATTTTATTTTTTCCTTTTTAGTTTTGTTTGTGTGAAATTTTGCAATCGATTTTGAACATTGTTGGATCAGCTAGTTCATTTTCTCGATTTGCATAGACGCAGTCATCCAATCAGGTTTAAGAAGTCTACAGCTTATCGGAAAGTTACTTTCAAATCGATTGCCAAAATCCCGAACAGACAAGAAACGGACTAGAGAACCGACACGAAGTCGAGTTAATGAAAACGTTGTAATATTTATGTTTGTTTTTTAGCACTAATTTTCACAACAAAAATTTAGGAATCCGGAGTTGCCCATTAGAACAATGCCCATTGAACGCGGCTTAAATAATTAATTATTATTATAATTTTTTATTATTATAATTAAGCGGCAAAAACTTAATTATCAAGTTAATAATTTGTTATTTGCAAAATTTATAATACTTACCTACTGCCTATATATTCAAAATGTTATTTATTAATTTTGCTAGTTTAGATTTATAAACTTTTTTAGTGTAATTTCCTATATGGAAATAACGTCATTGCTAAATTTATAAATAGTCGGCCTTTAAATAGATTTCTCTGCAGTTTTCCAAGAATATACTTCGCGACAGGTAAATTTTACCACATGCAGCGAAGTCGCTGGCAGACCAGACTAAGGGATTATGTAGTATGGACTGGCTGAGGTATTGACCCGGAGTCAAAATCCCATTACAATAAACTTGTTTGCACATAATGCTTTTATTTTTATTTACTTTGCTTTTTAAATGTTACTAGAAACTTTTCAAATCGCTCTCCTTCTCTCTCGTTAAAAATAATCTTTCATTCTAAGGTGAAAGTTTTTTTAAGGATAACTGATATCTATCGCTTAGTATAAATAGAAAAGTCTATTTATAACTGTGTGCGTTTTACCATCTACAAAATGATAATTAATGATGTACTGGTTTCAACTAAATTACTCTTGAGTTATTAAGTCAAACGTTTATATATTTAAAAATGGAAAAAATAATTATGGAAAATATAGTAATTTCACCAGGCAGAGAGGTTTAGACTTTGTAGGTTAATTCACCGGATAATTCACATATAACAAAATATTTGTACTTTACTTATTAAATCAAATATTTTTCGGAATTCAGATTCAAATTAGCGCACACGTATGACCAAATTAGCGATATCTAGCAGGTTCCATGTGGACCCCTTGGGATCGATGGAAAATTATTGATATATTGAGATCGACTTTTAGGAGTAGATTTTCAAGTTTTGTTTAATTATTAAGGCGTGTAATTAATAGATAGTAATACTAGTTTTAACGTTAGGAATCTCTGGACTAAACCGCCGGCGGACTTTTATATTCCAAATTTTGCCAGCAATTTATTGTTTTTTTAAGTAGCATTAGACCTCAAAAGTCTACTCGCTATTACGAATAAAAAGTTTGTTAATAGATATTTGCTAATAGATATATAAAGAGTGTTTTTTTAGCTGCATGAGAAGTTTCGATGGTTATTGTCTATTGTTTGACAGTTGATAATGTCAAACTGTGTTGACATTTCTGTTCAGTAAGGTTTGGCAATTCATCATGAATCGTTTAACGCCAGAAACACGCTTCCAAATTGTGGAAATTTACTTTGAAACAAATAAATCTGTTCGCGAAGTTCATAGAGCACTTCGTCCATTTTACGGTCAATAAAATCGGCCTAGTGAGCAAGCAATTCGTGCAGTTATTGATCGTTTTCGCACTAGTTTTACTCTTCTCGATTCAAAAGCATCAACAAGACAAAGAAATGTGCGTACCAAAGAGAATATTGCTGCTGAAGCGTGAAGTGTTGAAGAAGACGCCGAAATGTCTATTCGTCGCCGTTCTCAACTTATTGGCCCTTGTCCTTCGACTACATGGAAATTTTTACGTAAGGAGGAAAGTAAAAAGTTATATAGGCTTACGTGCCTATAAAATACAGCTCGTGCAAGAATTAAATCCAAATGACCATCGTTTAAGTCTCATTTTTGCTGTTTGGGCTAATTTGAAACTGGCCGAAGATTAATATAAATAATAATAATGAGCATTTAAAAATAATAATAATGAGCATTTTTACCGAAGAATTGTGTTTAGTGATGAAGCTCATTTCTGGTTAAATGGCTTCGTCAATGAGCAAAATTGCCGTATATGGAGCGAAGACAATCCTGAAGCCATTAACGAATCAAAATTACATCCATTACAATTGACTGTTTGGTGCGGTTTACACGCTGGCGGCATCATCGGTCCTTATTTCTTTCGAAATGAAGAAGGAGCTGCCGTTACGGTGAAGGCGAGCGCTATTGAGCCATGCTGACTGATTTTTTGTTTCCAACAATTAATCAGCTAAACATCGACGACATTTGTTTCCAACAAGACGGCACAACTTGCCATACAGCGCGCTTAACCATCTATTTATTGCAAAATCAATTTGGTGACAACTTTATTTCTTGAAGTGGTCCTGTTAACTGGCCTCCTCGTTCGTGCGACTTAACGCCTCTAGATTACTTTTTATGGGGCTATATTAAGTCATTGGTTTATGCCGACAAACCAGCAACTTTTGAAGCATTGTAAGCCAATATTCAAGCCCCCATTAACGCCACACGGACAGATTTATTGTAAAAATTAGTGAAAAATTGAACTGATCGAATGGACCATGTAACTTGTACCAGATTATGCTTATAAAAAAATCATTCCTACAATATTTATGTCTTGTATTATTATTTAAAGTTCTCAAGCTCTTAAAAAACACCATATATATCCATATGTTCTAGTGGGCCTTGTATTAACGATGAAATATACGTCTAACAATTTTTCTTTAAACGAACAAGATTAAACATATTCGGTAGACAAGACTAGACTATAACAGCCAGACCCTATAGACATGATTTGATAGACATAATTTTCGCCATTATATATAGACAATACTACACAGGCAATAGTAGTCGGACACGATTAGATAGACAAGACTAGATAGACAAGACCAGACAAATATAGACTAGACTTAAAAACTAGCGGATAAGACTAGATGGACAAAGCTAGACAACAAATTATATACCGTTAAAGATAGACCGGTCTAGTCTATTTTCACAGATTAGCCTGTTTAGTGTGCTTAGCCTGTAGTGTGTCACGTATGTCTAGTTAATTTAGTCTATCTAAGTTAAGTCTAGTCCATCTATCTGGTCCAGGGGTGGGCAAATCTTTTGGCTGTCGGGCTGCATTGCGTAAGAAGATTTGACCGCGGGCCGCATTATTTTTTTTCTATTTTAACAGTTATATACTTATTTGTAAACCACGACCGTTGCATATAAACTCGCCTAGACAGAACAATATTGTTAGGTTTTCCCATAGTGGACAATATATTCTTTTTGTAAAACTGAAAAAATAATGAAATATTACCCGTAAACACCCGTAAATGTGCAGTGTCTGCATTAATTATCAGGCCTGGTAAACATAATAAGCATCTCGCTTCCAATTCAAGTAGTTTATAAATCGCTTCGCGGGCCGCATATAAGGTCGACGCGGGCCGCATTTGGCCCGCGGGCCGCGGGCTATCAGGCTTTCACGAAGGGTACTTCATTTTTTTCCTTCGCAATGGTTTTGCGTTAAAAAAATTCACATATGCGGCAATGGTAGGCGTTGAAGAAATTTCACCTCTAAAAGTGATGCAAAAGTGGACAGTAAATATATTTTACCATCAACAAGATACACAAATGAGCAAAGGTATGAAAATTTTGACGTCCACTAGTTAATCTAGTCGTAGTTATTTTATCCTTAGTCCTTTAATCCCTTAAAGTTATCTACGTATAGTTCTTTTCGAATAGTTGTTTCGTATAAGTTATTTACGTATAGTTCGTACCGTTATTTGTTGTTGCGATGACCTACTAAATGTTTATTACTAAATCATTAAAAGTTAATGTCTACAAGAAAGATTAGTTTAAAAGATAATATCTACAATATGAGCAGAAACAGATAAACCAGACAGCATAGACAGAACAGAGACAATAGAGATATTTAAATCAGTCTCTATTGTCTCTGTTCTGTCTATGGTGGTCTAGCTCAGTGGTGCGCAAACCATGGGTCGCGACCCCCAGAGGGGTCGAAAGAGAATCTTTTTGGGTCGTCGAATTCATAAAAAAAAGGCATGAAGGCATTTCGTTTGTTTCAGGGATGTATAAAATATATCGATATATCAAAATATCGATATTTTTTTAAAATATATATCGATATTTTCGCACGATATTTTTAATAGCGATATATCGATACTAATTATGTTATTTTGTAAACGATATTTTTCTATAAATTTAGCGCAAAATCACATACAGGAAAGTACATTGCAAGTTATTTCGACGAAATTTCTCAGGATTTTAATATATCAAAAAATCAAATATTATCAATAACTACAGATGGTGGAACAAAGATGATAAGCGCAGTATCATTATTTTTGACAGATGAAGACAGAATTCCCTGCATGGCTAATTCACTCAATCTCATAGTTGATGCGGCGTTACAAAAAAATAAGACATTCATTGCAGTTGCAGATCAAATCAAAAGTCTAGTTACTTATTTTAAGCAATCTGTAAATACATAGAAATCTGGTAGAAAAGAAGGAGAAGTTTTGACCTTAGTTCAATGAGATGGAACTTTAAATATACTTATTTATATTCTATTTTTGAATTATTGATTTCCTTTCATATCTAAATTATAATTCTCATTTCATCCCACTTGTCCCGCTTTGTCTCCATGAAAATGTGGTCACTTTAGATAGAGCAAGAGTTCTATCGAAAATCCTTATAACATTTTTCTGTGAAGTCAAATATTGCAAAGACATTCGAAAAAAAAGTTCACTAATGAAATTCGAGTTCAGCAATGACAAAATTTCAAACAAGATGGAATTCTTGTTTTGATATGTTAGAAAGATTTGTTAAATTGTCAGCAGTTGTAGCTAAAGCTTTAGCTGTAAGAAGCCAGAAGCATAAGAAAGTTCCGGATATGGTTACATCTTCTCAACTAATCATTGTGCGTGATTTGATTGAACTTCTTGGACCGTTTAAACAAGCTACGGAAGATATTAGTGGTGAAAACTACGTTACAGCTAGTTTAGTTATCCCTCTAACAAATTTGTTACGTCAGGAATTAGAGCAAATCAGGCCGGCTACAGAGATTGGAGAATCTGTTCAAGAAAGTCTTTTAGAAGGAATCAAAAACCGGTTAGAGCCTTTAGAAGCTAATATTTTACTTGCAAAAGCCACTATTTTGGATCCTAGATTTAAAAAAGTTTATTTTACATCCTCAAAGCATAGTTCTCGAGCTGTAGAGGAGATTTCTGAGGAAATTCGTTTGGAACACCGGCGAAGAGGACAGATCTCACCAGAACACCGGCGAAGAGGACAGATCTCACCAGAACCACAAAAACCATGAAATAACAAATCAAATGATGCACGAAAATCAATTTGGTCTAGACATGATATTATTGTATCCCAAAATACATCAAATATCGACATTCCTAGATCAGGTTCTGTCCCAAATGAATTTAAACAATATTTTGATCAACCAAATATACCAAGACATTCAGATCCGCTAAAATTTTGGTTTGAAGCTCGCCATTTTACACCCGTGTTGTCGGATATTGCACAAAAATATTTAATCCCTCCTGCGTCGTCTGTATCTTCCGAACGAATGGCTTCAATAATAAACATTGTAGTACCAAATAATAGAAGTAGATTGTCAGCAGAACACATTAAATACCCAGTATTATTAAGATCATTGTCTGAAAAATATTGGTTTGAATAAATATATAAGATTTTGTAATCGTAATTGTTTAATCCTTTTTTTGACGATAAACATATTTTCCGGTTAAAATTATTCAACAATCTGATAATAGTGTTGTGGTAAAATTTCTAATTTAATTTTTAAGTCCATAATATTGAATTAACAATCAAGAGATTTTTTAATCTTTTATTCGGGATTAAAAACTTAAAAAATATATTTTAGCAAAAACTCGATAAGTAATCAAAAAAATTCAAATTAACACATTAAAAACAAGTTGTTGGTTATTTGTTGGTTATTAAAAAAATCTATTTTTTCGAATTTAGAAAAATTGACCGATATATCGATATATCGATATTTTTTCAAAATATATCAATACGATATTTCGATAGTTTCTAAAAGTATCGATATTAAAAATATCGATATATTTTAAAATACCTACATCCCTAGGTAGCAGTAAATAGTGAAATGTCAATATAAAGGAATTTAAAAAACATTTATATTTTCCAAGATAATTTTCTCAAATACTAATTTGGGGATTTGTTTCAAATTTTGTAGAGATGTTGGTTGATCTATTCCGGAATGTTTAGCAAATTTTCTCAATATTTTAATATTTATTTAAGCAAATATTGCAGTTTTTTGTAAATTCAACCTTGAAAATCAAATTTGTAAACATTGAAATTTTCACACTTAATTTTCTCAAAAACTAATATGGGGATTTGTTTCAAATTTTATGAGGATGTTAATATAACTGTTCCAGAATATTTAGCAAATTTTTATTATTTAGCAATATTTTAATATTTATTTAGCAAATATTACAGTTTTTTGTAAATTCCACCTTGAAAATAAAATTTGTAAACATTGACATTTTCAAACTTAATTTTCTCACTAATTTGGGGATTTGTTTAAGCTTTTGTGGAGATGTTGGTACAACTCTTTGGGAATTACACTGATTCATTTCACGTTACTTCTATCCAGGGGTCGCTATCCAATTTTACAGAAAATGTTGTGTCGCAAATGAAAATAGTTTGCGCACTTCTGGTTTAGCTTATCTGTTTCTACTCATTTTGTAGATATTATCTTTTAATGTACCCCTTCTTGTAGATATTAACTTTTAATGATTTCGGAATAATCATTTAGTTGGCCTTCTCAGCAAGAAAGAACTACTAAAGATAACTAACTATATTAGAAACAACGAGACAAAAAATGAAAGATAAATTGCATTAACCATAAAGAGACAAACAATAACAGACAAACATACCTCACAGACAATACAATTAAGGTTTGCAGATAGATTAAAGGAATAATCAGCGGTATGTTGAGACGTTTAACATTTTAACATTCTTATTAGAAAGTCTGATAGATAGGCAAGACTGAAGGGAAACTGTTCGTTTGACAAACGAGATTTGTTAAGGTTAAAAAAGACGGCAGGTATTACAGATAAGACTAAATAGTGGTACAAGTTCACTCTAAAAATCAATATAAATAACACAAGAATAACAAATAGATGATATGGGTCAAGAAGGAATTAACAAGTCTTTCCAGTTAAAACTAAACAGACAATAATTATTAAGAATAAAAATACACATCCAAAAGACTAGTTTATTGGACAATTATAGGCTTGGTATGTATAAATGTATATATAATAGAGTAAATTATTTTTATCTTATATGGGTCATATTATTTCATTGCCTTACTTTTTTCAACTCAAACCATGGTAAGATAAATAAAACTCAATTATGGACCGCAGAACAAAGACAATAATAGTTAGTTGTAATCTTGTTTGTTTAGTTTTACCTGGCCTCTCCCATGTCTAGTCCTATTGTATAGACTGTTTTTTATATAGATTCGCTTTTGGATGGATTAGTACAGATATTTTTTTCTTTGTCTTATTTTGTGTTTAGTTTATCTTTATTACGTGAACAGATTATTATTATAAACTTAAATCAAATATGATTGAAGAGGTGACAAGTTAAAACTACATTTTATACTAAAACAAAACAAAAGCAAACGTATTTGTTGCATCTTGTTAATATTGGTTTATATATCCTGTACGATATGATAAAAACTAATTATCTCCTTTCGCAATGCATATGCAATATTAATCGAGATAATAACACGGTTTCTGTTATGTTTATGTATAGACAAGGCTACAGTGACTTTGACACCACATGCACGCTTAGTATATAGATAGTGTGTGTGTGTGTTGTGAGTGAGAAAGGTCGATAGCCTCGCCCGAGGCTGCGTCTGCCCGTATGGTGACCGCAGCAAACGGTCTCGGGACTTTGCTTGAGAGCGGGATGACCCTCTTCTCAACACACATCTTCGTTGTTTTCTACTTCTATTTTTTCCCTTCTTTATTTTATTTTCTGTTTTTTGCTTTTGTTTTAACTGTGGAGAAGATACGGCCGGGAGATAAATTTTCAGCCAGTCGTGACGACTGGATGTTCTATCCAGAAACTGTTATCGAGATGTTTTTTCTACCGATTTACTTTTGTTTTTATTTTTATATTGAAAGGTTAATATTGTTGGGATTGTAAATAATTATAGGAGTTTTTTTTTGTTTTTGTTGGAAGTTTTGGAGATTAAAAGAATTGATAATAGTTATCAATTATTTTAATCGTTTATTTTTATTTAGTATCATATGTATATATTAGTTTGGTTTTTATGGTAATTAAAATGATCTTAATAAAATCAGAATTTACCGACTATAACGAAAATTATAACATTAAGACAGGTAAAACACTTTACAAAAATGAACTCTTGTGCGTTTAACTTGAAATAATTGATTAATTATGGGTACCATTAATGGATTTAAATGGGTAGAAGAGCGTTTATTTCTAGTTGAAGGAATTCCAGATGCACTTAATATATGAGATTAAATTGATTAGAGCGTACTATGTAGACATACATGACTACGCAAAATCATATATATGGATGTGACTTTGCATTTAGTTCTCTTTCATATTTTTAATTACATTTTGCTATCTCTCTAGTATCTGTTTACAAATAAATTGGGGTAGCAAAAGTCGTTATCTGCTGCAAGAAGTAAATCGATTAGTTTTCGAGTATTTTGTAGAATCACTTATTTATTATTTATATATACTAAAAATCAGTTCTTTGCTGTGTTTTTAAAGATTTAGTATTTCTTTTGTTTTAAATTTAAGAAATGTATGGTTTTGCTAATATTTCTGGTAAATAAAAAATCTATCGAATTTGAATAATATTGGTAAATACTAATTGTAAAATATATTATGCATTTTCTTTATTGATTTATTATCGTTTTTTGTCAACTTTCCCGCAATTTGTTGATTCCACTCTCATATTATTTCTTATAATAATAGTAATATTTATTGCATCATGAAAATGTAACAAAAGGCTACATTACTTCTTATATTTTGCGGAAACAGTTCCCAGAGCAATTTGATATCCTCATCGGCAGTGAAGGGTTCTACCATTCCAAGAGTTTTACAATGTAGTTCAAGTATAGTTTGCAAACCTAACAAGTTAGTTCAACTATAGATGAAGACATATAATACCATGAAGAATTGTTTCATGTAGTATATGAAGTATGCGAGCAAAGGAGGATAATTAGATATTACAAGAGTTTACTTTAGTTTGGAAATTAATTGATGTTTATTATTTTTATTTACATACTTTTCCGAATTTTGTTTAATTTTAATTTAAATGTTAAAGTTTTGGAGTTTTAGTTCAACATTGTCCTTAATATTGAAAGATTTTGAACTTTTTTTAAACATATTTCAACCTTCAATTTAATATTTTTTGCTCCATGTTGTGGAAATCGTTTGTGTATTATTGACTGCTCTAATGGCCTATTAAATTTTCTATAACTCCTTTAAGTCAGTCAAAATAGACATGTTGAGTTGTTATTAAAATTCAGTTTAAGGAGTATAATGACGTCAAAATAACTATCAAACTAAAATATGAAATTTGAAGAGGAGCAGTTTAAATGAGACTCATTAATATTTGATACAGAAAAAAGTCACAAAACTATGAAGTGAAGATTAAATTAACAAGGCTAGGCATTTAACAAAGAATAATAACGTTGTTTCGTGTTACATGGATTCAAATTTGCACGGATTCTGATACCTCTTTAGACATTTGATGGATATATCCATAATTTGGATATTTGATGGATAAAAACATGCAACTATATATAAATATGACAGATTTTAATTTTAAGAATTTGATTTGTAAAATGATTAACAGAAAATATGAAACATTATATTTTTAGATTATACCTACTATTTTTAGTATATTTTATTTTTAAACATGATCTTATATAATTAAAAAAAATCTAAACTCTTTCTTGGTGATTCAGAATATAAACGGAATCGCCCATAATATTATCACACACAATGCAACGTCTGTTCGGATTCTTGCCGCAATATTTGTCAGTCAGTTAATGAGTAGCTTTTGTAAGGAAAATCTCCAGGAGCGCTTAAGCGCGAGTAGAGATTGTCTAAAGGAAAAGCTAGAAATTTAGCTGACTGACAAAAATTACCGAGACTGACCACGAATTGTATTTGGTTAGACCAGCGATCTGTTATCGCACCTATCGCACATATTTCGTGCGTGCTACTTGTTGGCACGCGGAAGATTTTTAGGTGACACAACACAGGGATCGACAGTTATAAAAAATGTTTTAATATTTATTGTAGTTTTTACATATAATGTTTCATAGATAATTCATAGTTTCATAGATAAGTGTCATGCAGTAGTAACAATATATATGGACCGTAGATTTGGAAAGTGATGCAAGTCCATTTTATGTTGATAAAATCAAAGGTTAACATAATTAAAAACGAAATGTAGCCTGAATATATAAATATATTCAACCTGTTCGTAGCTACATAATATTAAGTTTGTGTTGAAACAAACTACTTCCCTTGCTAATACCACGCAGGATATTGAATTATACAACGTTTATATGTATGTTATTACTAGGCCCCAGTCCCCAAATTCACTTATATTAAATAGAAAGATTTGATCTTGTGAGATTATTTTTATCTTATTTGCTCTTTTTGTTATTTATCTAGTACTCGTAGTGCTACTTCAGTGCTATTTAGTGCTACGAAAGTGGACTGAGTAATAACATACAAATATCTCTTGTATAATTCAATATCTTGCGTGGTGTTAGTAAGGGAGTAATTGTTTCAACATTAGAATTGTTTTGTAGTCTCAATAAGACCTAATGTTATAGAGCTACCAACAGGTAGAATATATTTATATATTCAGGCTATATTTCGCTTTAAATAAGTTTATATTATTATTTATAATTAGTATGGTTTCACTAATAGTGAGTTAACATAATTTCCTATGTTGGCCAATTTTAAATTGAACAAAGCAGTGGTATTTTTTAAGATTTCAAATATTAACTAGTTATAAATAAAAAGTTTACACTAAATTAATCACAACTTATGTGATATCTCATTTAAAAAGAATGGACCACTTTCAAAATAAATGGTTCATAAATATTTTTATTACTCATGCCAGATAAGTACTATTTTGGCGCCCGTTTTTTAGTGTGACAAATGCCTGTTTGTCAATTCAATTATTTATGCTTGAATTATGCTAAAATTATGCTTGGCGCACCCAAATTTTCAATAAATCGAATAGGTAATAAATCGACTAGGTAACTAAAAAAAAACACAATCAAATTCAATATTAAAAAATTGACGTGAAACTGTAGATTTTTTTTCATTAAGAAATTGAAATTAAATAAAGTTTTAGAGTGAGTGTACATTCTATGGTGATACCGGAGACTGATTCTTATGTTTTTATGACGAATCCACACCACCGGAGATAATTGAAAAAGCAAAATCTTCCTTTTGGATTCGTTTTTTTAATGGCCCCTGGACCCCAAACTTGTAAGATACGTCTCCTTACATGCTTAATAGACAATATTATCTGCAACTCGGGCGGTATTGTCAATTGACCTCTCGAGCGAATGAACGCGCGCACTCACTTCGTTCGTGCGACCAACTTCGCTCTCGTGGGCAATTGACAACTTGCCGCATTAATTGCTCAATATACTATTATATATTTACAAATATGATATTAATGTGTTATTTAAATATTCCTTTCCCAGAAAAAGTTGGAGCAACACGCGCCTGAATATTGTATGACATTTTTATAAAAGTTGGCACACTTCCACTAATCGGTTGCCGACTGCTGGGCTAGACAATCCAAAGAATAGGGAATATGCATCAATTTTATTTGCTTAATTAACTTTTTACTTCATTTTAACATTTAAATTTAGCAGTAAAAAATATAAATACTGTTTCAATTAATTTTTAAAATAATATTTAAAATACCGATTAAATTTTACATGTTTGAAGGGTCCCATTTGGCGCGCGTTTTGGATGACGTCGCATAGCACATTGTCATTCAGTGTTTTTTACTATTTGCATAGACGGTTAAGGATTTTCAGTTTGAATTTGCTATTTTTATAATGGAAAATTAAAGCACTCATATGGGTTCGTTAATGGCTCGCTGAGTGCTTTAATAATTTAATTTTTCGAGGTGGGCACCGTTGAAATTCAGGGCTATGAACCTGTCAGACGTGTCACATTTTCGGCGAGATAGTTTTGAGATTATGTGGAAATCGCAAATACACAAATTTAATTAATTCATGATAATAAACGATATAACACATATTTAATTTAAATTAATTTAAATCACTTTCAGTGATTGTTCTTGATGTAATGGAAAACACTAGTGGTAATGCGTTTCGCAAATTTGAATTTCGCTCGCATATTTTGGACTTTCTGATTTAAGTTTTATGACATTAAATACAAACTAAATGAGAAAATAATGATATAGGTGTAATGTCAAATCACAAAGTATCGGGGGTAATAATTCAAGTAAATTTAAATCACTTGCATATTGCTTATTACTCATAATTTTCAATGTCGCTAAGAAAAACAATGAATGTCAACAAGCGTATATTTTATAAGCGTATAATTATGTGAATATTCGGTCCGATTCTCTAAAAGAGACGTTAAAAGTAAAAAATATAAACAATAGAGATAGATACTGGTGGAGACTAGTATCTCTATTATTTTATTTATTTATTTTTAATACTTTAATTAAATTAGCAGAAATATTTTTTTTATTACTCATGCGGGATAAGTACTATCTTGGCACTCGGTTTTTAGTGCGACAAATTGCTGTCAATTTAATTATTACCATATAACTTAAGCGCATTAGAAATATTCATTTTCGTGCGGCATACTTGTCGCACGCAAATTATGCTTGGCGCAGGCAAATATTTGATAAAAATCACTGTTAGATAAAAAAAAAACAATTGAAAAAATAAAATAAACACAATCATAACCTCCATATTAAAAAAGTGACGTGAAAGTGACAGAAATTATTTTTTCATTACAAAATAAAAATAACCATTATATAAAACGTTTTAAAATGAGTGTAAATTCTATGGTGATACCGGAGACTGATGAGAATTCTTATTCTAAGATACGTCCCCTCGCATGAGTAATAAAAAATATTATCTGCAACCCCTGCGGTATTGTCAATTGCCCTCTCGGGCGAATGAGCGGTGGACAATTGACAACTTACAGCCCTAGTTGCACAATATACTATTAACGATATCTTTTTAATTAAGTTTTAATGTTTTCACTGAATTGAAAAATTCACTATGTGTTAGCCACACTTTTTAATGTTTTTCTTATAGAATCGGCCCGATTTTGTGTTACAAGTTTGTAATTATTAAGCTGGCCATACACTATCGCTCCATTTGGATGTCATCCGTTTGGATGACATCCAAAATCCTAGCACATACACCATCACTCCAATCATCCAGTCATCCACGCACATAGTGAAGGCAACTTCCTTCCAGAAAGCAAGTTAGTTATTTATTAAGTTAATTATTATTAAGTTATTTTTGTCATGGATGATGAACAACTGCTTTTGGCTGACTTTGGCTGACTAAAAGAATAGGACTAAATGGGCAAAAGATTGGTTACTGGAGAGGAAAAGGCTCTCTCATAGAAACTTAGTGAATTAACTTTCTTTGGAGCCAACAGACTGGCGCAATTATCTTCATATGGATGAGAAGAGTTATTTTGATTTATTAGAAATGATTACTCCGATTATTAAAAAGCAAGACACTGTGTTGAGGGAGAGTATCGCCCCTCATGAAAGATTGATAGCTACAATTTGATTTTTGTCTTCGGGGTGCACCTATGAGGAACTTAAATTAGTAACTTGTATTTCCCCTCAGTCATTGGGTCATATTATTTTTTTCAGAACTGTTTCTCTGTTTGCATTAATGTCTTTAGTCCTAAATAGCACTAATAATTGGTCAAGAGCCAAATTTCTCTTTATTTTGTCATGGTAGTCTGTGTGATTAACTTGCCATAAACATGGAAAATGTCGATATTTTTTAATCAATTGTACCACAAAATCATGTCCACTCGTCATTATGTTTTGTTAACATTAATTAAATGAAATAAAAATAAATTTTATTAATGTAAATATTAAAATAAAACAAAGTAAATAATTTGCAAATAAAAAAAAAACAATGTTGTGCAATCACAATGGTTCACAATGTGAACGGCAGGACGGTCACGGAGAGAATGAGGCCCGTTTGAACCACGTTATCACCACACACGATAAGATCGGAGCGATGGCTTTATATTACTCCACGTGGTTTTCCCCACAAACCATCAGTTGGATGAAGTGAATGACGGTCCAAACTGTTGGATTTTAAACTGACCGCATATCCAACTCATCCTGTCACTCCACATCATCCACCTGTTTTTCACCACACACTGTCAGTTTTTGAAGCGACGTCGCTCCATTTGGACTGATGGAGAGATAGCGTATGGCCAGCTTTACAACGAAATATGATTAGAAGGTGGAATTTCAAGTTGGGACATCAGCCGATGTTGAATTTCCAAACGTGCGCATCTAGTTTCCTTGTAATAATCACAATCGTATAACACATATGACATTTCAATTTCTTAATTTTTGAAAGGAGGACCAACATAAATTGCCGAGGAGCGAAAGTATGATTTTTTTTAATATAATCACTGATTGGCTTAGAATCTCAGATTAGAGCTATTTGCTTGGAGGATATTTACCGAGTTGGATTTTCTAATAAATTAATTCATAAATTGAATCCAGTAAACCCACGCTAGGTAATGAAAATAATATATTGTGCAACTATTGCGGAAAGTTGTCAATTGCCCACGAGAGCGATAGATCGCACTCACTTCGTTCGTGCGCCCAATTTCGCTCTCGTGGGCAATTGATAATACCGCACGAGTTGCAGATAATATGTTTTATTATTCATGCGAGGGGATGTATCTCACAAGTTTGAGGTCCAGGGCTATCCAAAAAAAGAAAGGAATCAAAAATGAAGAATTTGATGTTTCAATTATCGCTGGTGGTGTGGATTGATCATAAGAACTCTCATCATTCTCCGGTATCACCAATTTACACTCATTTTAACACGTTTTCTTTAATTTTAATTTTTATTTTGTAATGATAAAGAATTCTGTCACTTTCACATCACTTTTTTAACATTGAGGTTTTGATTGTGTTTATTTTAGTTATTCAAATTGTTTTTTTAAATGAAACTGCAATTTTTATTGAATATTTGCGTGCGCCAAACATAAATGAATATTTCCAACCCGCTTAAGTTGTGTGGTAATAATTGAATTGGCAAATCATCAAAACAAAAAATCCATTTTTTCACTAAAAAACGGGCGCCAAAATAGTACTTATCCAGCATGAGTGATAAAAAAAATATTTATATTATTGTAATAAATGTTTATGTCGTAGATTTTAATATGATATATTTTCATTGATCCAAAAATAAATTTGAAACAAACACATAGGTACCATTAATTTTTTTTCTCGTTAATATTTATTCTATGATTACCAATAGAATATAAATAGAAATCAGCCTAATTTTCATAAAATACTTTTTTTGCTAAAAGCGAATTATGAAGTAAATAAAAATAAATATAAAAAATAGGATACGGTAATAAAATCAATGATTAAAGTTTTAGCTTATAGGTAGTATACGACTCATTGTAACATTAGTCTCGACAACCAGTTGCAAAGCGAGAGAGGTAACTGTAGGCCTCCTTTGGTATAGTCAAGGTTGTCTGAGGCTGATGCAGTCGTTCCACCCTCCTCCTGTTTTTTATTCATCCGAACCCTCGTCCCAGGGTCGCATTAAGACATTTTCCGAATTGAATTTAGAATTAATCAATATAATCAAGTGCTGAAGCAAGACGGAACGAAAAAGGTTATTATTATGATTATTATTCAAGTTCTTTTTTTAGAAGACCTGGGGCGATGTTATTGACCTTGACAAAATCTGTCAGCTGTTCACTGTTTATCCTTTGCTCTTCAAGTTCCTTTACCTGAGTTGTGTATTTACGTTTTTTTTTTCTTTCTTTCATTATTTTACTTTTGTAAATCCTTTGTCTGTCGACGAAAAAAATATGTTGTTTTTCCACAGTGACTGCGCCCAAAAATATTTCTACCCGACAATAATAACAATAATATTTATCCTTTTAAAGTGCTTTCAAACTTCTTAATAAATTAAACATTTACTACTTCATAGCCAAAATATGCTTGACAAGACTGCTGAAATCTACTCTATCTATGTCACAATATATCATCCGCTAGTTTAATTTTAAATTATTCTTTTGTTTTTTGTAGGTATATGTTTCTTAAAAATTAACAGAAATTTACATTCCGATAATTTCTTAGTATATTTGTTATAAAAATTGTTAATAAAAATTTCTAGATACAGTTTACGCTTACAATTACTTTATATAAGTAGTAATAGTTGTAGTAAAACTATTCTATGTTAAAAAATATGAAACCATTAAATAGAGAGACAGTGACAATTACAAGTCAGACTGAAAAATTACTATGCAAATAGGAATACAATATAGACTGTAACAATAAATGGATAGAGCAGGGCTCGGCAAGTTTTTAAAAAATTTCATATAAACAATACAAATTTAGGATCCCTACTCGGGATAAGACAAGATAGTCAATATATATATATAAATATATATATATATATATATATATATATATATATATATATATATATATATATATATATATATTTTTAATTTGATTAATTCACTTTTTACTTCGTTTTAACATAGTAATAAATATAAATACTGTTGAAAGTGTGTCAATTAATTTAGAAAAATATAGAAAATACCGATTAAATTTAACCCGTTTGAACGGTCCCATTTATCGCGCGCTTCGGATGACGTCGCATAGCACTTTACATTCAGTGTTGCATAGCCCATTTGCAGGATTTTCAGTTTGAATTTGCTATTTCGATAATGGAAAAAGCTAAAAAAAAAACATGTTATAGACATTATATAGTGCCGGAATGCAAAAACACTAATAAGTACACCAGATAAAGTGTTTGATAAAGTCCCAATCGAGGTGTATAGTCCACCCTACCTAGAACCTGTGAATATCGCCGCTGATAAATGTCCACTGAAATATATACTACCTGGAACGAGCGCTGGCCTCTTGGCTTGTACGGGCCGAGAGAGAGGTCCCAAGGACCTCCATTCATCCTTGTCTAGCCAACAGTGTAATCGAGAGTGGGAGGATGTGATACAGTCAGAGCGAAAAGCTAGTTGTATTGAGTTGTATCAAGAAAGAGAGTGAAATCGTTCAATCGGCGAGCATATTATAAACCGAAGTTTATATATTTTTAATGAAAATTGTTTTCAAAAAGACAATGGTAAAATACTGTTGTATTTGCAATGATAAATGGACGTCGGACACACATTTAGTTTTCCTTTTGGACTGTACTAGACGAAGACAGAGCGATACACCTTGTGATGCTCTCTCTCGGCCAGCACAAGCCAGGAGGCCAGCGTTCGTTCCAGGTAGTATATATTTCAGTGTAAATGTCACAACGTGCACGTCACACATGTTTCGATTTCAACAATGGTTTGCGTTTCGCAAATTTGAATTTCGCTCGCATATTTTGGACTTTTTGATATAATTTTTTGGAATTAATACAAACTAAGTGAGAAAATAGTGGTATAGGTGTAATGTCAAGATCATAAAATATCGGTGGTAAAAAAGTCAAGTAAATCTAAATCTCTTGCACATTCCCTATTGAGATTTAGATTCTAAATTTTACTAAATATTTAGGTCGAAGTGTTAATTTTAAATATTAACTTTAAATGTTTACAAAATTTAGATGAATTACACTTTAGAGATAATGTTTGCGCTATCAATATATATTATATTTATTATCATATAAAAAAATATTTGTTATATTTATTATTATATAAAGAGAGTACTTATTATATAAATAATTATATAAAAAATATATCGTACATATTGTTTTATATTTGACTGCCCTCATACAGGGTGCGTTTACAAAGTTTCAAGATTGAACTCAGAATCGAGATTTTATTAAACATTTTTGTATAGCAAACTAAGAGTCTTCAAAGATGACCTGTAGGCATCAACACAGCGCTGCCAGCGAATTTTCCATTGTCCATAGGCTCCCTGTCAATCATCATTTTTGTTGAACAAAAAGAAATCGGTGGAAGCTAGTTCGGCACTGTAGGGTGGCTAAGGCAGTGTTGCCACGTTGATCTTAGCCGAAACTGCGCCGGCGGCGAGCGACAGGTGAGAGTGAAGAACTCAACCGTCTTTTCGGTGTAAAACCAACCTATGAGTCTGTCCGGCAGGTACATAATCTTTGTGGATCACTCCTTTGGCATTAAAGAAAACAATGAGCATGTTTTTCACACGTGATTTGCTCATGTGAGCTTTCTTGGGCTTTGTGGAGATGAGCTGGTGTGCCACTCCGCACTTTGCCGCTTTGTTTCACGATCGTACTCGTAGACCCAGGTCGCCTCACCAGTAACTTACTTTATCTAAAAAATTGCTTTGACTTGCAAACGTTCAAACACTTCTTCGCAAACAGCCTAACGCCGTGTCTGTTTGGTACACTGTTTTCTCATCTTCAAATTCTCTGTCACTAGCTTGAACATCTTAATCAGACCCAATACCAGTTTATCGGCAAGTAATCTAACATTAATACCCGTATTCATAGTGCTTCATTGAGTAACAAGGATTCCCTTTTCCTCATTTCGCGTTTCATAGACCTTCCTTGACAGAACAAGGAACCTTGTTGGGCTTCTCATTTCAAGGAAGGTCTCGAGCTTCCTTGAGGAAACCCTCGGTTTCTATGACGCTTGCGCTTGGTGTCGATGCAGTTTTATCGTGTATCACAGACCAGTCTATAAGTTAACCTAGAAACAAGTATCTCTTATCGTGTAGGCGGCGAGAAATTACTTGTGGCCCGTTTCAGACTGGGTTGGATCCCGAATGTAATTTTTATTTTGATTAACCTCAGAAACAGTTAAAACGCATAATGAACAACGATTTTTTCAACAATTCTGATAGTAAATTTGATGATGGTTTTGAGGAATTTCCAATAGGAAATGAAAATAGATTTCGATGGTGGCTCGCTATAAGGTATATTCGGGACTTTCAGAATCCTATCGAAAAGCAATTGGAAGCATGTAAAACGTATCGAAGTGTATCAGTGTACGGCGTAACCTCAGTAATCAATTAAAACGTGGAAATTCGTACAAAAGATTTGCATGTAATTACTGGGCATAATGAACAACCATATTTTTAGCCTTGGCGACTGTTAGTGTTTAAAAGTTCAGACACTTTCATTGCTCCAAATTTTTGGCTTTTTCGGCTTTCTGCTTTCAGCTAAAATTTGGCTTGTTGAAGGTCTCCCAGCACGGTTATCGTCTTTAACGTCTGCGCGGCCATCTTTGAACCTCCTGTATCACATGAAAATCACTTCACGTGACATAGCTTCTTCTTTATAGGTCTCTTGAATCATACAAAAAGTCTCTGTAGCGGTTTTATTCAATTTCGCACAGAACATTATCGAATAACGCTGCTGCAAATGACGCTGCATTTACAGATCTACTCACTCCAGCGTCTCGGAGGTAACGACCGTTGGTGCGGTCAGTTAGCTGACAGCCCCACTACTTTACCCTGTCGGTGGAACTAGGGTTTTCCGGTTTGACCCGGACTCCAAGGGTAAATACCCGATACCCGACGAGTCCCGAAGACTCGACGAGTCTCGGGTCTTGAATGTTTGGCATTATCTAGTACAGCGCGTCGTAAAGAAGATCGACGATTTAGCATTACACTTGATAAATGGACGAGTATGCGGGCAGAAGGACCTTGTTGGTCGATAGCCCTTTGTATAAAGTATACAATAAATATATTCTCTCTCTCTCTAGACGAGTATGAAAATTCGAACATATCTAAATATCAATTTACATGGAATTGACTATGAAAAGTGTATAATCTGGGTTTATTGGGAATTTTTAACTGATGATTTTCATCGAAAAAGTAGAACAACACTTAAACACATTTAATATAAAATTTTAAAAACATATAGTTGGTTCAACCGGCGACGGTGCAAGTGTAATGATGAAATTTGGACGAGAATCTTCTAGTCTTTATAATATCTGTTTGAATCACACTATACACTTATCTCTTTGAGATGTAATATATAAAAAGAAAAATATTACCGGCTTGCAAGATGAAGATGACCATGGTCTAGATGGTATTGATGACAATCAAGATAAAAATTATTATTCTCACGAGCCCGTCTATGATGTCGAATAATACGGACAAGTTGAATTAACTTTCGACAATTTAGAAGGGAATTCATCCATTTGCCTTCCACTCTTAGCCTGTTGTGGAGTTTTGTTTTATTTACATATTTACCATAATATTCTCAAAATCCCTTGTTTATCTAATTATCTAAGACCCACTTAACATAATCGGCAAGTTCTCACAGTATCCATTGCTTTACCATATGCGTGAACATGGAAAATCCTTTCGTGTTTTTGTTTAAATTGCGAGACAGATTAGACCCGGAACCGGACCCGAAAAATCTAACTCGGACTCGCCGAGTCTAAAAAGACCGGGTATTCCCAAACCCTAGGTGGAACTGATTTGTGCACCCTACGCTACTCAGGAAAAAATCAGTCAAACTTTGTGAACCGGACCCTGTATAGTGACGTTAGGATAATATGTATGTGTACATTTATTTCTATTTGCTTAAATGTAGCAGAATGGGCATGACGACAGTAATCAAGAATCACAAAACTATTATGTTTATCTAATGAGTTGGGATTAATAGATTGTGAAATATATATTTATTTTCATATTTAGTACGAGATTGATAATATTTTTAATACAACAAAACTACGAAATACAGTGGTCTGCCATGATACGTTGAACACCATTCCGAATGAATTACGTCACTCGTTTGCAAACCTCATACGAACTTCGACGATATCTGCACTTTTTAATTGTTGTTACCTGTGTTTATAAAGTATTGAGTGATTTCCATTGATCAGTTGTTACAGATGCAAACAGATCTTAGTTTTGTGTTCTCAAAACATGGTACAAGGTTTTACCAAAGCAAATAGCTCTAATTTGCCTAGAGTTGTTTTGTTGACGTTGGGGGAGTTTTTGGCATCAAACAAAGTCTTTTGCTCAGCAGAGTTTAGAAATGTCAAAACTGCACACAACCACTTAGAATTAATAACACGCAAAACAGCTGATTTGTTTCTGCTAATTTCTCGATCGATTTACAAAATCTGACGTCACAAGGAGACGTTATGACACCAGCGATCGTTTTCGAGCGGATTTTAAACGTTTCCTGCAGAAATTATTATTTATTACATCATTTTTTGCCCTTAGGCACACTGTTTGGACTTATATATCTCATGATGACACAACTTTCACTTCTTTTCCTTCTTCTTCTCTTCCCAAAATCTCTTCATCCTTTGATTGTGCTCCTGTTTTCTTTTTTCTGTCCACAATTTTCCTGTCTTCTGACTAAAAATTTGGCTTAATTTTGTTTCTGATTTTTTCTGCCTCCTATAATTTGCTGATTGATCTCCAATTGCTTTAAGTCATCATCTATTTCATGCAACCAATTTGTTTTCCTACTTGAACTGTTTACTACATCAAAGACTTTCTTTTGTAAGTCGTTTATTGTTCATACTCTGTATGTGCCCATAGAGAATTAGTCTGCGTTTTCTAATAATATCTGTGAGTCTGTCTGTGTGTTTATATAGCTCTATGGTTGGTCTGATCTATCTATGATCCATATCCCATTACTGTGTACTGCTCCAAATATTTTTCTGAGAAATTTGCATTGTGCAATTGCAATTGTGGTCGTTTCTGACGCATACAATGCTTCAGGCAATACAACTGTTTTGTAGTGTCTGAGTTTGGCTTGCCTTCATATGCTTTTCTTATTATAATGTGACCATGTAAGTTTCTATGCTTTCTGGAGCTTTTCCGTTATATATTTGTATATATTCTTCTAAGTATTTAAATTTTTCAACTCTTTGAATAGATCCATAGGTCGTATGTATGGTTCGTACATTGTTGGTATGTCGTTCCAGGTATTGGGTCTTCTAATAAGATATCTGTAAACCTGTTTTAGTAGCTATTTCTTGTAATCGCTCCAGTGCTTTCTTAGCCTCCTGTGTGTTATTGCTGGATATGACAACGTCATCTGCAAATGCCAGACATTTTATGATTGTTTTTGTTTCGCGTGTTCTTCCTAGCTGTATGCCTTTCACTTGTTCCTCCCACTGCTTAACAATTTTGTCTTCCTGCTTCCTTCAGAAATAATATATATTTTTGGAAATACTACATACTTTAGAATATTATAGAACACTTTTTCAAAATAGACAGGCAGTAAGTACTTTTTTAACTTCCTGCACCATATATATAATAGACCGTTTTTTTTAATTTGCAATATTAAAATTTTGAATAACTATTTCTTAATTTCGGAGTAAATGGGTAAACCAGAAGAACTAGGTTAACTTGATCCATAATCGGTGTTTTAACGAGGTGTTATGAATTCTAAAGAGTATAAGTGGTGTGCGGTTTTGACATTTCTAAGCTCTGCTGAACAAAAGTCTTTGTTTGATGCCCAAAGCTCCTCCAACATCAACAAATCAACTCCAGGCAAATTAGAGCTATTTGCCTTGGTAAAACCTTGTTCCATGTTTTGAGAACACAAAACTAAGCAACTGATCAATGTCAATCACTAAATACTTTATAAACGCAGGTAACAACAATTAAAAAGTGCAGAGATCGTGGAAGGTTTACAAACTCGTGAGGTAATTCGCTCTGATGCATGTTATACTTATCATGGCGGACTACTGTATTTTGCAGTTTTGTTTTATTAAAAGTATCATCAATCTCGTACTAAATATAAATATAAATACATTTTTCACAACCTATCATTCCCATCTCATTAGATAAACACAATATTTTTGTGATTCTTGGTTACTGTCATCATGCCCATTGTGAAACCGGTGAATAATTTCGAGCTCTTGGCACAAGTTAGTGATGAGAAGAACCGAACTCGTGCATATCGCTCAAGAATAACTGAGATTGCTGTTGTAGCTCATAGTGTTGATGAAAACCCAGGTTTGTCCATTTCTCGTCGATCTTTGGAATTGGGCATTCCACAAATGTAATGTCATTTGTATTTTGCATAAAGAGGTCTTAGGTTGATCGTGTGATTTCTCGAAGAGGCGATTACAATTGGCCACTGAGATCTTGTGATTTAACACCTCTATAAGCTGTCCAGCGAGAGAATGCAGCTTTGCTGCGCCGAGGTATCGGGGGCAAGGGACGCGCCGAGGTACGCGCAGATACTTTGGGTTAAGAAATATGCGTCAGTTTTTCAAATACGGACAACTAAACACCGCACTCGAAATAAAGTGGTGGTATGTGCAGAACAATGCTAAACTCGTCGAGACGGGATGCATTCTCTCGCCGGACAAAGTATAGATTCTTTGGGGCTACGTGAAAGATAAGGTCTATGCCAATAGCCCATAAACGATTGAAGACCATACAGATGGATTTCGAGAAGTATGATCAAAGCAAGATACAATAATTACATATATATTTTTCAGTTTTCAGCGGACTATATTCAAGGAGAATATGCAATTGCGCTAAATATATAATAAAAACAAATTTGATAAATTTGAGAAGATTTTTTGTCGTTCAATTACATTGTTGAGAATATGTATTTTGTCGATATTTAAAATATTTATTCTGCATTATATTTTCTTATTCTTAGATTTGTAAATTGTGTCGTATTATTGTAATTCCTTAAGGCTGATGTAAATTTCATTTTATTATATGTTTATAAATATTATGAACTACTTAAATTACTACACTAATAATAGATTCATTTTATATAAGTAGGTTTAAGTGTGTATGTTGTAAGTATGTTGATATAATTTGCAATATTCTTTTCGCTTTAATTGAATTTCGAAATATATTTATGTTATAAATATATAGCACAATTATTTTTTTTCAGCCGTTGTTGCTTAACCTTTCAAAATGAATTCTATTTGGGTGCACAGAAGCCCATCGAAAACAAGTTACGTAATTATTTAATACAATGCTGGTGGCAGTTGGGAATAGTTGCGCCGCCACTGTTTACTCTTTCCATAATTAATTTACACTCCGCTTTTATATTTACAATTGTTTTGTATATAATATTAATTGTTTTTTTTTTTTTTTTTTTCATTTATTCTGGTCAACAAAAATATACTATGCAAGCGCCAAATTTCATTAATTTTGTTTCGCTTTTTTAAAATTGTGTTTTTCGTATTGTAACATTGGATAGAAAAATGGGACTGTGTAAAACCATTAATGACTATAGATAACTAGACAAATATTAAACGTGATTAGAATAGTCTAAAGTAGCAAGTTTGTAAATTAGATAGGATTATATAAGGTTTAACAAAGATTTTTCTTAATTTTCGCTTTGATTATCTATTTTATGGATAGTAAGACATTTTATTGTAATAAATGTTAGGACAGAAATAGTATTAAAAACCCGAGACTGCCCAAAATTTTTCCCTTTTTATTATCCCTTTAGGGCTAATTTTAATCCGAAACATAATTTATTAAAGCAGCTTCACGTTACTCTGGCACGATTACACGATTTACGTTAGATCGAAGTCAAACATTTGATCCAAAATTGGCTTCAATCTTGTCCTCATTCCAACAAGAGTCCGAAGGTGACATACGGCCAAACTTTGCCATATAAAGTTTAAGGCCCTTTACACGAACGTTTTTGGAATGATGATTACGTATAACACGCCGACGTAAAAATGTTGCTTTAATGCAAATTTGTAGGCTAGGAGTGCAGAAGAAACAAGAAACTTTGCTCATTTGTGCGCGCAAGAACATAATGTACTAGTCAAAGGTTTCGTGCTCACATTTTTGCAACGACTCCCACAGAAAACGTTGAAAGTATAAAACTTTAGGCACGTCACACTTGTATTCGCACGCAAAAGTGTGTCGTTTGTTTGTCGACGTTAGAGCGTACATGTGAAGGGTCCAATTGCTTGCATGCGTGCGGAATTGTCAACCGATGCGACAAGCTATCATGTTTTCAACTTTTTAAAGCATTTGACATATTGTTAGAGCCAACCTTAAATTTCAAAATTAATTTAAAACCGCCTGCCCTACGGCGCCATTTAGACTAACAAAAATATCCATGTGTACCCATGGGTAGGCAAGATTGTTCCGTTTAGAGCAGGGATGGGCAAATCTTTTGGCTGTCGGGCCACATTACGTCTGAAAATTGCGGCCCGACGGCGGGCCGCATTTTTTTTTTTAATTTAACAGTTATTTGTACCACGACCATTCTATATGTACTCGCCTAGACACAACTATACTGTTAGGTTTAATCAAATGTGCAGCGTCTATAAAATAGTGAAGTAGATAATAAAGTATAGATATGCTATGTATAGATAGATACATTAGTAATTGCTTTCTCAGTGAAGTAATATTTTGGTAGGATACCAAATAACCAATCACAAAACCAACTTATTATTTTTGTTTTTCTTCTTATTCTTCTTTCGAATAGGCCTACTTTGGACCACGCTTGTTCAACTGTTGGGCTTTGATCTTTGCCCAGTATTGTCGCATCTTCTGCCGGTGTAACTCCTTTCTCTGTTCTGTCCAGGGGGTACCATTCCTTCGGGTTTTTTTCTGAAATCCACGGACTTGCTTCAAGGTGCGTCTCACAGACTGTCTGTTTTGGAGATTTTATTATTTTTGTTTTTATTATACCTAGATATTTTTTTTGTAAAAAAGTAGTTTTTAAAATGCTTCGGGGGCCGTATCAAAGGTCGACGCGGCCC
Organism: Phosphuga atrata; assembly: GCA_944588485.1. Classification (NCBI taxonomy): domain Eukaryota; kingdom Metazoa; phylum Arthropoda; class Insecta; order Coleoptera; family Silphidae; genus Phosphuga; species Phosphuga atrata. Next base: position 35,339,655 of record OX155899.1, read on the forward strand.
GCGGGACGCTATTTGCCCAGGCCTGGTCTAGAGCAAACATAATAAGAGAAGGCTTAACGAGACAGCAAACGATCAAGAGATTTAATCACAATAGAATACATAGTTTTAAGAATATTGTATTTATTGTACTAGGTGAAGTATTTGGATAATTAATTCGGCAAGGATTACCAAACCTTTTCTAGATTTGGTATTGTGAAAATTAAATCTTTATAGATATTTTAGAGTCTAGAGCACAGTGTTCTTCAACCTGTGTCATCCCGTGGAACCCTTTTTTGAGAATTTTCTTTGTATGGAATCCTTTGTTTAGTAGCACTTTGATTAAGGGGGGGGGGGGATCGCATTACATGTTATGAACAAGGTTCGTCCTTGCAATTCTTATAGAAATTCAAGACTTTGGAAGACTCATAGTAAATACATTTGTATTTATTCAAACAAAATTATAACTTCATATATAATATAAAATATTTGTACTATACATACATAGAAATGAAATTATAATCAAAAGAAAGAAATCTTTCTATCTATCTCGAAAAATAATGAGTTCATTGTGCTTGTTTATGACTGCATAATTTATCAATATCTGGTTGAATCGGTGTTAATTGGAGACGCCTATCATTTTCGGCATCAAGTTGATTTCTATACTTAGTTTTTGTAGCGACGTATGTGGAAAAGGATTTCTCACAGAGATAGGTTGTTTCGAAAGGCTTTAATTCCTTAACCGCGCGTTTGGAAATTTCCGGATATTCTTCCCTTAATTTTATCCTAAACGGGCCAATGCCATCCGGTCCAAATCTAAATTGTAATGCAGTGTCGGTACATATATCTAGAAAATGATCTCTTTCCTTAATTGGCAAGGTATCCACAACACACCACTCATTAATAGTATATTAAAGGACGAGTTCAGTAAGCGTGAGTTTACAGCACGCGTCCAAGTTTGGTTTTTTGGAAAACGACGAGCGGAGCGAGGAGTTTTCTAATGGACCCGTGCTAAAAAACGCCTTACAAACGAGTTTTTTATAGTATTTTTTCTGTTTTGCGCCCTTTATCATATTTCTAAATAAAAAAATCGCACTCGGCGAGCCATAACCACACGCATATTAGTGCTGTTATGAGTCCATTACAGACAGAAAAAAGAATTTTCGATTTAACTTAAATTATTGCAAATGGGGCGGAAATATTCAAAATATGTCTTTTGCAATCCCGTTAAATGTTCCAAAATATGATTTTTTAAATTCTGGTCGAATGCGATATTATTGGTTGTCAGGAAATCATTTAAATTAGTAAAACATTCTGTATTATTTTTAGTGATGCATTCCTCCTTTAGCTTGATTTTCGATTTGATCGAGTTTACTTTGCTATTGACCTTAAAACCTGTAGTTGACCTTGATGTGAAAGATTAACTTGGTTCATGTACGAAAATATACAGTGTGTCCGCGGATGTGGAAAAATCTGTTTTTCATTTTACGACCAAAATTCATTCTTTATAAAAAGTTCTGCTTGTTGAAAAAATGAATTCGACGATGAGAAAATTTTAGGTCAAATGTACAGGGTGTTAATTAAGTAGGAAAGTATGAAAATGCTTCAAGAGAAAAGTATCATTATTTATTATTTTCCAAAAATTTTATAAAACAGTTTTTTATAAACCAACATGAAGTGTTAATACAAATTTTGAAATAAAAATTCTAATTTTTAATTATAAAATAATAACAGAGATTTTTATTTATTTGCATTTTACAAAAAAATGATCGGATCATTGGCCCATATTTTATAGAGGGAAATTTAAACCAGCACGTATATTTTAACATTTTGCCTTACCATTTCTTAATACATTAGAGCGTAATAATTTGTTTTGGCAACAAGACGGTTGCCCTGCATAGCCTTGGTCAGACAATGGTTACATGATCAATTTGGCGAAAGTTGGATAGGGAGGTTTGGCCCAAACCATTACCCAGCTACGTCGCCTGACCTTTCATTATTAGATTTCTTTTTGTGGGGTGCCTTAAAACAAAAGGTTTATTCAGATAATCTTCCATATGATATGGAAATATTAAAACAACGCATAGAAGAAGCAATCCATCATCTGAATGTGTCGCGAGCCATTCGTAAAGTGTACGGTAGATTTATTAAGTTAGCGGAAAATGGTGTCGAGTTGGGAGGTAGAATAATTATGTAGAATAATTTTTAAAAATTCGAATTTTTATTTCAAAATTTGTATTCAGACTTTACGCTAGTTTATAAACAACTTTGTTTTATAAAATTTTAGTACAAAAATAATAAATAATGGTACTTATCCCTTGAAGCATTTTCATACTTTCCTAATTTATTAGCACCCTTCTCAACAAGCAGAAGTTTTTATAAAGAATGACTTTTTGTCGTAAAATGAAAAATAAAGATTTTTTCCTTATTGGGAATTTTTCCTTATTTACCCCCATCCTCGGACATCCTTTTTGGTCCATCCAGGTTTTTGAAGGCAATTTTAGTGTCCAAAAATCCAAAATTAGTGTCATTAAGTTTTCCAGAAAATTCACATTTTGATAAAAAGATTCGAATTTCATTATGCAATTCCCAAAGTCTGGCAGAACCTTTCCCCTAGATAACCATCTTACTTCAGTATGAGGAAGGAGATTTGTATGTAAGTTTCCCAGATCATCGCACAATAGGGCAAATACCCTGGTATTTAGGGGTTTGGATTTGATAAAATTAATCATCTTAACGGCTTCATTCAGAACTTGCAATGCTTTTGGTATCCATTTAACAGCGAAAGCATGACGATGAAACAGCTGGCTGGTTTTGATGTCTGGAACTATTTTCTTTATACGTGCTATTACGCCGTTTATAATACCAACCATTGCTTTGGCTCCATCACTGCATATATGATGACATAAATTCCAAGAAATTGAATGTTTTTCAAAATATAAATTAAGTAAATAATATTTTTCACCTGTTGTTTGAGTTGGCAGAGCAAAAAGCATATCTTCCTGAAAATTGTATTCGTGTATGTATATCACGAAAACTAACAAAATTGCTAAACCAGCCACATCTGTAGATTCGTCAATTTGCAGAGTGAATCCATCTTTAGCATTTTTCAAACGACTTACTAGTTCCACTTCGCAGTAATCTGACATATCTTTAATTCGTCGTGAAATCGTCGTATCAGACAATACGACGAGGACAATTTTGCTTGCAATTTTTTCACCTATCATGCATTTGATTAAATATTTTGTACAAGGTTTAATCAATTTTTCTGCAATCATCTGCTTTTCTGCTTTGCCTTCTTTAGCTACGCGAAAACTAACTAAATAAGATGCTTTTAGAACATTTTTATAATCATCACGAACATACCTTTCAAACGCATTATTTGTCTGCTGTAGTTCAAGACATTTTCTTTTGAAATATTCTCTTTTACTGATTAGGGTAATTTAAATCAGGTGTTTGGGCAATTCTTGGAAGTATTTTTATTCAAATTATGCCAACGTTTCGACCTACATTAGGTCTTTCTCAAGGCTACAAAAAACAAATTACAAAATAACATAATTATAAAAATTCTACAATACGTATAAGAAAAATACGTATAAGAGAAAACGTTGGCATAATTTGAATAAAAATACTTCCAAGAATTGTCAAAACACCTGATTTAAATTACCCCAATCATTAAAACAAGATGGACGTTAGATAAAAAAATAATTCTCTTTTACCTTTTAAAGTCGGATGTTTATTTTCCAAATGACGCTTTAACTTTGGAGGATTTAAACTGTGTTGATTGTTGACTGTGTTGACTACTTGCTCACATACCACACAAAACTCATTTGGCTAATTTTTATCATCAATCCATATAAATACAAAATTGAAATAATCTTCATCATACTTTCGCATTTTTCGGCTAGTAGATCCTGATTTATTTTCTTCTTCAATATTATCCGTCAGCTCAAATGTTGGCGGAAAACTGGTGGAATTTTCAAAAGAGCAAGAATTTTGTTCTTTGTATTTTGATTCCAGTTTCCCAGGTTTAAGCCAATTTTGCATTATATTTCTAAAGGATTTTAGGATAAGTTAAAAAAAAACTCAATTTATTAAAAAATAATTCACTTACTACCGTTTGCCTGAATTTATTTATAAGGGCAATGTGCATCGTCCTTGTCCAATATAAGCGACTGAGCAAATGAATAGTTCCAATATGAAACTACAATCGACACACGTGTTCCAGAGAGCGGCACAACACATTGTCTCTAGTTGTAAACGCCGCGCCGGTGCCGGTTAGAGTTCAGATTTGTTTAGAGTTGATTCGCGGAACCCCTAAATGATTTAGTGGGACCCTAGGATTCCATGGAACACCGGTTGAAGAACACTGTTCTAGAGCAGCGTTTATCAAACTATGAGTTGCAACCCAAAATTGGGTCGCGTTAAATTTTTATTGGGTCATGAAATGCAACCGTTTAGAAAAAAAAAATACAAATAGAGATAAAAAAATGAATAGCTAAAGAAAAGATTGACGACCTATGGGGAAGGTTTTCGACTTATGGGGCGTATTCTCATTTCTATAAAATTATTTGGGCCGCGTGTTCAAAATTTTGAGAAATACTGCTCTAAAGCTGTAGACTGCTCTAGACTGTTTCTTTTATCCTTTCTACAGTAACCGTTTCTATTATCTATACAGTTTTGTAATTTTTGTTTAAATAATCAACTCTTCTTTAAGACGTTAATTCGTGTCGTATTATATTTAAGCGATATTATGCGCAATAATACATATTTATAGAATACGTTCCTTTTCATGCTGAAATCATGCTACCAGATATTCAAAATATATAAGGGATAAATGAGTGATTAGGTAATAGACATTTACACATCCTGGGTGCGGCAGAATTTTCTTCTTTTTCTTCTGTTGGCTTTATAACCCGCGGTGGGTTTTTGCCTCTACAACAATCTTCTTCCATTCTATCCTTTCACCGGCTTTCTCTCTCCAATCCCTTACTCCCATCTCTCTAAGACTTTCCTCCACGTCTTCTTTTCCTTGGTCTGCCTCTTTTCCGTCTTCCTACTGGCCGCCAGTTGTACATTTTCTTGGCTGGTCTGTCGTCATGCATTCTGTACAGGTGTCCCAGCCATGCTATTCCTTGAGCTTTTACATATCTCACTATGTCCGCTTCGTTTATTAACCTGCTTAGTTCATGGTTCATTCGTATCCTACAAATTCCATGCTCATTTAGGATCGGCCCGTAGATCTTTCTGAGGATCTTTCTTTCAAAGATGCGTAGCGCGTCCTCCTCTGCGGTGGTTAGGGTCCAGGCCTCGCATCCGTACGTTACTACTGGTCTTATGAGTGTTCGGTATATTTGAAGTTTGATTTTGTGACTCAATAACTTGGACTTCATCAGTTTTTGGTATCCGTAGTAGCATCGGTTTCCACTAAGTATTCGCGAGCTTGTTTGTTTAGCTATTACGTTTGTTCTGCAGATTTCTGTTCCCAAGTAGACACTACTTTTAACCTGCTCAAAGCGATACTCGCCCAAGTTAAGGTCATTGTTATCGTGATGTTCTCTTCCAACTTGCATGTATTTCCTTCTTGCGAGGAACAGAGACATGTTTCCGTGCTGAACGCTTTAGAAACAGTTCAATCGAAGCGCCAATGAAACGATGTTTTTGTGTGTTCTGACATGTTTGAGACGTCCCGGTTTTCTCTTCAGTGCAGATCCTGTTGCCCTTACTTTTTGAACCTTCAGCAAAATCGTTTTCGGGTCTAAAACACTTTCGTTCTCTGCGTCGCAATGTACCCTACCACCGTAGTGATTTTATTTAACAGGAATGGATTCCTATATTACAAGTAAACCGCTTTGAAATACGAGAGAGTTATTTCTGCCGCATCTTGTACAAGAAATAAAATGATATAAAGTATACTCTGTCCGGCGAAAGAATGCATCCCGTCTCGACGAGCATTGTTCTGCACGTATCCTCAATTTATTTCGAGTGCGCGGTGTTTAGTTGTCCGTATTTGAAAAACTGACGTATATTTCTTAAGTCAAACTAATCTGCGCGTACCTCGGCGCGTTCCTTGTGCCGCATACATCTGCGAAGTATAGCTGCATTCTCTCGCCGGACAGAGTATAGATGCAATGATTCTAAGACTTAAAATAAACAACCTTAATCACATAAACCTAAAGAAGTAGCGTTTACCATTACGATATATTATATAACTACATATGGAATAGCATTTTCTCTCTAGATCATTTGGGGTAACGGAACTTTCTAAGCGGAGGAAGCCCTTGTTTATTTCAAGCACAACAAGCAGTGCAGTGGAGAAAATCTTGCTATATGAGGATTGTCCTCATATAATTGAAATGTAGTACAGTATAATCTCGGCAATTCAGCCGTTGGTTAATCGAACGACACGTCCAGTAATCCGGCGGTCTGGAGACCTCTCGCGTTCTTCCCTCCCACCACTCTTTTTTATAATCCGACAGTTGTCTGGTCCCATATGTTTCGGATTATCGAGATTATACTGTACTGTATACTGTACTGTACCGCGCATTCGAAACTGTACTGTAGTGATTATATTGTACAGTATAATCTCGATAATCCTACACATGTGGGACCAGACAACCGCCGGATTATAAGAAAGAGTGGCGGGAGGGAAGAGCGCGAGCGGTCTCCAGACCGCCGAATTGCTGGACGTGTCGTCCGATTAACCAACGGCCGAATTACCGAGATTATACTGTATTAATGGAGAGCTGTTGCAATGTTTCCCCTTTATAACATGAACTGTTGCACCGTTTTATAATAGGCTTGTTTAGAATGCATAATTAATTGCGTTAAAGAGTTAATTATTAGATAGAGTAGTCTTATCAGTCTAATTATTTTTGAGCATCCAATATAATCGCTATAGAAATAACTGGGAATTAAAGAAATAATAAAGCATTTGTAGCAATTTAACAGTTATAATTTTAGAAAATGTAAGTCAAGGGACAAGAGTGGATAAGAATACAACTAGAAACACATTCCATTTTTGAATTATGAAATGAATTATATATCCATGTTATGTTAGTTATAGTTAGTTATGTTATATTATATATCAATTAAATACATTGCATTAAAAGAAATATTGCATGCAAGTAGGGAAAACGGAACAAAGAACAACTGCTCTTGTTTGTATTATAAATTTATGGAGCGTTTAGAAGCGAATAATTTAAAATAGCCGCGTGTGCATTTTAGAGAACGTGAAAACTTCCATGTCTTTGGGAAACCGATTAGATTTTAAACTTTAATGTGGATATTATATGTAATGTTATTGATTATTAAGGGAACAGTCGGAATGAAATTATTATGAGGTGAAGCGGAAACGGCGAACGGAAGTGTTCCTGTTGCATTTCAATTTATTGCCATCTGCAACTTGAGAACCTTGGAATCTTCAAATTACCCAAAAACATTTTTTAACATCATATAATTTAAGAATCTCGTCTGTTTGCATTTATCGAAATGAATTTATTACACTGTATTAAATATCAATATAAAAATCATTTGAATGATATTATCTTGTTATTTAAATGAAATTATTGATTTTAGATAAATTCAAACGGGTTTTATTATTGTAATTATCTTTCTTTATAAAAGCAGATTAATTTGTTTTATAAAAACTTATTAAAAGCAGACTTTAATTATCTATTTTTAGTTGAAAATTGAATGTAAATTTTATTATATTTAAATTAAACTTTCAGTAATCAATAAATTACCAAGCAATATTTATATTTTACTTACAGTTTAATACTTTTATGCACATTAATTTATATTTTTGCTTTATTCAAATTATTTGAGTTTAAGTTTAGTGTCTACAATATTGTTTGTTATTGTCCAAATACAAATTTAAGAGCTGTAGACCTAAAAAATGAAGAATTGATTTTTTTATTAACTAATTTTTATGTATAGGTACAGTTTGTTCTTCTCCTTGTTTCGAATACGCCTACTTTGGACCACGCTTGTTCAACTGTTGGGCTTTGATCTTTGCCCAGTATTGGCTGGTATACTTTGCCCGGTATCTTCTGCCGGTGTAACTCCTTTCACTCTTCTGTCCAGGAGGTACCCCCTGGACAGAAGAGAGATTTTTCCTGAAATTCACGGACTTCCTTCAGGGTGCGTCTCATACACTGTCTGTTTTGGAGATCTGTTATTCCCAGTTCTTTAATATCCTTCTCGGTTTCTGTCAACCAAGTTATTCGAACCTTCTTCTTTTGCCAGAAGGCGAACAGACGGTTGGTTAGTCGTTTTAGAAGCAATCTTGCAACGTGGCCATAGAAAGCTACCCTTCTTTTCCTTGAACAGTCAGAGAGCCTCTCAATATGTTCGTAGATCTCAGAGTTATGTCGCCTTCGGAATTACCCAGCTTCCTTTACCGGCCTAGGATTCTCCTCTCTCTAATTTCCAATTTCTCTACCAGACCTCTTCGGTTCAAGGAACCGTCGTTTATTCAGTCGATAGGCTAGTTCTAACTTGTTGACTCTCATGGTTAATGATGCACTTTCTGATAAGTTGGGTTCAATCCATTCGCCAAGATACTTAAATTTCTCAGTCCTCTTTATGTTTCCCTGCTCTAGTAATATCTCTCAGTTTGCTTCTTTGATGTTGCTGAAAAATTATGTTTTCTCAAGCGACACTTGAAAACCCACTTTGGCAGCCTGTTTTCTGAGGCAATTTACCTGCATTGTTGCCATCTTAAAAGAATCAGCAATCAGTGCCATGTCATCTGCAAAGGCCAGGCAATCTACAACCAATCCATCGTTCTTACGTCCCAAGTAGATACCACTCTGAACTCCCAAGTTGATCAGTTCCTTGCGCCATCCTCTAATAACCTTTTCAAGGACACAGTTGAGGAGAAGTGTGGAAAGTCCATCTCCTTTTCTCACTCCAGTTTTTATTTCGAAGCTTTCTGAGATCTCGCCTCTAAATTTAACCTTGGAATGGGTGTTGGTCAAGGTTTCTAGGATGAGTCTGCACATCCTAGTGGTCATCCTCTGGTTTTGTTGCCTAGCCCTAGTTCCTGGAGTACTTTGTTAAGCGTTTCTCTATCAATAGAATCATAGGCCTTCCTAAAATCAACATAGGTGATGTTTCTTAAATCATCTTGCGGTTTCTCATCTTGGAGTATGCAAGTACTGTTTTAAGATTGAGAATCAATGCAGGATCGGGTCTTCCTGGAGCCTCCCTGGTATTCTCCCAGTTGACCATTCATCTGATTTTCTGCCCTTGTTTGTAACGCCTTGGAGAGAATCTTGTATGTTACCGGGACGAGAGAAATTCCACGGTAGTTGTTTAGATCAGTAAAATCTTCCGATTTAAAATTGATTTCGGATGATTTCGGATTAAAATCTTCCGAAGAGCCGATTTCCAATCGGGTGGTAATTTCTCTGTTTCCCAGATGTCCTGGATGATCTCGGTTAGCTTGAGCACGGCATTGCTTCCACCACCTTTCCGCAGTTTAGCAACGAAAGAGGCCTCTCCAGCTACCTTATTATTCTTAAGAAGTTGAATAATCTGGCCAACTTTTTCCAATGAAGGGGTCAGCAAGTCCAGGTTTGGTGTAGTTTGTTTATAGTCGAAGTTTTGGCTGGTTGGATCACAGTTGAGTAGATTCTTTAAGTACTGAGCTAAAAGGTGGCAGTTGTCCTAGTCGTTAAAAGCCAGTTTGCCTTGTGAGTCTCTGAAGTGTAGACTTGGCGGAGCGTATTTTCTGAGTGTCTGCTTGAAGGTTCCAAAGAAATCTCTTGAGTTATTCTTATCAAAGCTCTCTTCGATTTGGGTTAGTTGGTTTTGTGTGAATGTCCGTTTGGTTTCTTGAATTATCCTGGCTGTAACCTTTCTTTGTTCCAAAAATGTATGCCAATTTTCCTTGTTCGTTTTAGAATTCTACTTCAGCCAGGCTGTCTGTCTTTGGGTTATTGCATTGTCACAGTCTTCAGTCCACCACGAATGCTTCCTTCTTCTAGCGAGAGGGGCGAGTTGGTTGCATTGGCCGCCTTGACAAGATTCTCCTTCAGTTGGTCCCAGCTTGATAGATCTGTATTGTTCACTCTCTGACTTACTTATTGACTGTTCTTAAGTCGCTCTACGTCAAATCTTACCATTTTGGAGGTTCTGTGTAATCTAGCGTTTCTAGGCTGGAGTCTTATTTTGATCTTTGAGAGGTGGTGGTCTGAGTCCAGATTGGCACTTTTTAGTACCTTCACGTTTTGTATTTCCTTGGAGAAATTGGAGTATATTGGAGTTTTTGTGAAATGGCCACATGATCTTTCTGAAAAAAAAAAACCCAAATTGGTATTAGGTGAAATCTAAGTCTTATGCTTCCTTGGCAAGTATTGAAGGCTGTAGACTTAATGTAAACGTACAGTTTGTTTTTGATTTCATTAAATTGTGAGATTTATATTGCGAGTGTTTCGCGTAGATAGATCTTTTAGCTCGAATAACTTATTTTCGTTCGTAATTGAGATCAAAATTGTTTTAATATGCACCGTACCATAAATTGCATTAATTTTCATGGTTTTTCATAAAAACGAGTAGGAACGTACTTAAAAATATATTTATTTAAATTTTACAGTAACATAAAGGAAAAAAAGTAACAGAAATATATCATACAAATATCTAATTATGTAAAGCTACATGTTAGTCGACTTCATCACTTTCTTCAGATGAATCTGCTGCTGAGTAGTCATGATCAGGATCATGATGATCGGCAATTTCTGAATTATTTACTGTGTCTTTCCCAGGAATACTAGTGGGTATTAATAAATCTAGGATCAGAAGACATCTCTTAAGCTTGTTATTACAGGGTCAGATGTTATCAATAACATGTTAAGTAAATCTCTATTCGTGGCAATAGGTTACTGCTTGCGAGTATTGTGTTGACGAAACCTTCTGCAGTTCTTGTTTCGCGCTTTTTGAGCTTCCTCGGAAAGCAGGCCGATAGGCAACAAAGCAGATGCAATAACTTCTAAACTATGAACAAGGATTTTGTGAACAGTAGCAGACATGTAATACCACGGATAGAGATTTATGTACAGTATCTTTGTTTCTGCTGCAAATGTCTGAAATTTCTTAATGTTATTATATTTCTCAATATTAATTCCTAAAGACAAAGCCCGAAGTATAATTCCAATTTTTGATATCAATGAAATATCTAATCCTGTAATATCAGCGCTTAGTTCTGGATTTTCAAAAAACTTTCTAGCGGTATTTCCATAATTTGTATTGCCATACGCTGGTTTTGGCTTATCTACAATTAGGCCCATTTCGGCTTTAAATCGGATTTTTATTTCGTCAGAACGTTGCTTCACACTAACTTTTTCAGATTCCGATCTAATTTGCCATTTCTTAATATCAAGACGATAGCCATAGATAAACCAAAACCAAAATTGTCTTTGTTGGCTACAAACTCCCTTAATTCGTCATTCATCATTTTTGGTGTTACCTCACAAATCAAGCACTTCTGTGATGAGGAAGTTTCGGTAAACGCATTACAGACTTTCCCATAAATCATGGTCAGAAGCATTTCTTGCATGACTGAAACCTCACCTTCTTTTACTTTGCATATTGCCGGCAATAAATTATTTATCTCTTCCAAAAAATTGTTACTTTCTTCCACAGTAAGGGCTTAAGTTTCTTTGGAAAAGATAAACTTTATTGGACGACAATGCATTGTAGAAGATAGTCGAGGATTCTGCCAGACTATATTGCCACTTTCATCCTTTAAATCAAGGGAACGAATGAAAAAACAAACCAAAATTCATCAGTGTCCTCCTCACTGTTCGTAAATTTTTGTTTGTATGTGCTGTGACCGGAACTTCCATCATAGCCCCACTTATCGTCAGAGTAAATGACCAGCAAGGAGGTAGACTATTGACAACCTCTTGCTGTGCCAATAACAAACGTTCTGCAGTTTTCCGCTCGCGTTTCAGTCACAACAATCTGTTACTCTCGAGGATAACAAGCTAATTTAGCTTTCCTAAGACTATGCATTGACGGAAATAACTTATGCTCCACTGCTCAGTTTAATGCTCCACTTCCGAGTCTGCTTGTAGGCATGACATGTTAAATTACTTTCAACATAGTGCAAGTTTCGTCACTGGTCATACATAGCTATTTGTTCAATTGATGCGCAGCTGTTTTTTCCTTACTCTGCATAGATCATTCGTCACATTTTTTCCCTTTTGCCATGTCTCTACTACCTGACAATCGCGTTGACGCCTCAGCAGCGTAGGTTATCTCACTAGTACTTCTGGTCCGGACCGATCATCAACCCGTCTTCGTTTTGTTTTAAGGCTTGATTCCGAGAACTCTTTCATAGGCCTCCCAGGGCCTGGTAAGCGTTCTTTAGAAGTAGTTGGCAGCACTTTGGTAATAGACATTTCAAAAGACATATTTGAACCCATTAGCCACTCCGAGTTCTTCTGTAGAAACCGCTCTTTGTTCCTTACACAGCTTTTCAAGAATTTCGGACGAAAATCGCGAAATGATGGTCTTCATGTTCTTTAAAGATTGTTCATTTGCATCCCTAATATCCTGTCTTGTACTGATAAATCGAAACAAAGCTTCATCTCTTGTTTCCTTTCCATGTTGGAGCCATTCTTCAAATAAATCAATTTTCGGTATGGCGAATACTACATCTGGAAAAAAATTTAAAATAATTAATTTCGCCAATCGTCGCAATACAGTTTTATATCATTATAAAGTTGATGAATGCAACTATATTATACATTCATTCTAGAAGGGGGCCACGAGGGGGTATGTGACTTTTTTTCTGGCAAAGTTAAAAATATAGCAAAAATCTGAGTAATTTAAGAAACAATGTTAATGAAAAATTGTTTATATTACATTTAATGAATAAAAATATGCTTAAAATATAGTGCTTATCTTCAACTACAATCTCCATTATGCACAAATAGCACAGAACTTTTTGAAAACACACAATAAAATTAAATGGTAAGACGCACAAATGTTACTGAATGATCTATAAAATCTCGTTTTCTTATATAAACATAATTTTTATGACTTGTCATTAAGAGGTAATTAGGAAAAAATCTGGAATTGTCGCTACCTAAGTATTTTCTGTGAATTGTGATAATTATATTCCACGAATTAAAGGGTTGCTTTTGTCCACCTAATTTGGTCTTTTGAACCACTGTGCGGCGGTGGCGCCTGGACTATACTATCCAACGAGGAAATATAGTAAACCATAATAACCATAAAAAGTATTGGATAATAAAACAAAAACTAATTTTAAAATATAAAATTACTAATTAGTAAAATAAGTTAGAAAACATCGATTTCTTGAAAAGAGTAAAATTGTGCTGTAAACTAACTCTAATGAAGATTAACAAAAATGCATGCAATCATCTAAGAAATATTTTCAAAAACATTAAATGTTTGCCCATATTAGTAGTTCCATGGTGTTTATAGCAGGTATATATTATAGCTAATTTTCATGGTAAAATTTATGAAGAAACAAATAAACATGTGGAATTTTATTTATCCTATGGCAGGATGATTATTTTGATTTAAGGACTTACATGAATCAGTTTTATTTATGAAATAAAGATCTTTAGATAAAGATTTTTATTTAGATCTTCAGTGACCATAATTCTGAATCGATTCAACTTTTTGAGGAAAGGGGTTCCTTAATGAAGCTTTTACTTGTAAACACGTTCGCAAGGAAGGAAAATTGAACGAGTCAATATCAAAGAGAATCGCATACATCGACGAGTTGGAGTTTTAGGGAATTAGGGTTGATCCAAACGACCTTAAGGAGGATTTTAATCAAAAGATTTATAGATATTTCCCTGTGAATCAGAATGTGTGGGATTAATTTTACGAAATTAGGGGGTCAATTATGGTTTATTCGAAACTTTTCATTGTTTTTTTACGCTTTTATCTCTTATATTCGAAAATGGACCAGATTTCAAAAGGAGGTTCTATCTATACAACCAAAACCACAATGAATCTCCTTGTCTTGCAAAATATTCCGAAATATTGTTTATCGACTGCCTTAGTTTTTTTAATTATTTATCTATTTATTTAAATAGTTACTCACAATAGTTACTTTATCAGCAATTATACTTTAATTAGTTTTTTTACTTGAAACGTACAAGCCGCCACGTTCGCACCACCTTTCAGTTCTCGATTACTTTCTGTCTGGATATCTCAAAGAAACGGTTAGGTGAGCAAACGGCGAAGAGTTTATCAGGGAATATCAAGGTAGAAATTCGAGTGCTAAAGCCTCAAACATAAGTAAAGTTATGAAAAATCTAATCGAAAGAACCCGACTTTGGTAGACATGAAACTGAGCTTATTTAAAAGATATTATCTTTCATTCACCAGTCAACAAATCTCCATAGGTTAAGTATTTATTGCATAAAATATTACTGAAATTGGATCATTATTAAGCAAGTTATTGACTTTTCCGACTTTGTAAGTATGATATATACAGTGTGGTGTTCAAGTTTGGGATCAAACCAATAATTTATTTATTTACTGTTCTTGGGATAATCGCTCGGACACTTCAATTTTATTTTCCATAATGCAATATTATTTTCCATAATAGGCCTAGGCCGCACTACGGCTAAACCGCCGCGGTTTTTAATCGCATGATTTTGTCAGTCAAGTATGTTAATACAAGCGGCCTCACTGGTGGTTTTTTCCCGCGACTGATTTTAATAGCGCACTGTGTGCTTCTCGAGCGGTTTCCCGGTTATAGCGGTTACCGCTCGTGGGAGAAAACCGTTGTGCGGGCTCGGCTTTATTACGTAAAAAAAAATTTCGTGACGTCATTGGTTTGACGACATTTTTTTAAATGGCAAGCCCCATTTTTGATTCTCGATTTGGATAGACCTTTTAATTATCTAATTGGTGGTGTAAAAACTTTGATATGTTACATCAGAAAATTTTTGAAAAAAAAAAACTGATTTAAATTTTAAGATAACTAACATTAGCCAGTTTAGAAAAATGGGTTTGTAACAAGAAAATCTTTTTAGACCATGTTCTCAAACAAGTCGGTTTTATTTTCGAAATATACACATTTTTTTTAATTGCGATTTTCACATGTTTCTTTTGCTTTTGCTTCCGTTTACTAGTCAAACGACGATTATAAAGAATTTAACAGAAAAAAATGAATTAAAACCCAAATTAAAAGCAAAATCAACGTAAATGTTAAAAGTGTCCACCACCAACCATTTGACCTACACGTGCGTAAACACTTTGTATTTTGCGCTCAATCATCAGTCCACAGATGATTTATTCCATTTCAGCGCGAATTCGGATTTTTAAATCCTCTAAATTATTAGGTCTATTGAAATAAATTCGCGACTTTAGATAACCCTATAGATACAAATCTAGTGGGGTTAAATCGGGAGAACGTGGAGGCAACTCCATTAATTCCCGACGTCCTATCCATCTTCCAGGAAACGTGGCGTCAATATATTGACGAACTTCTAAACCAAAGTGAGGAAGCGACCCATCTTACTAAAACCAAATATTCTGATGATGGAGTACATCGTCATCTTCATTGTTTGGAAAAAGAATTGCTAGGGCTGGCACCAAATCAATTACCAAAAAATCTAGATATCGAGCAGCTGTCAGGTTTCCTTCAAAAAAAGTAATGTCCTATAAAACGGCGATCTATAATTCCCACCCACACGTTTAATTTGCCTTGGCATTGACAGTGGGATTCTTGCGTCCAATGAGCATTTTTCCGTGACCAAATATAAATTTGTGGCAATGTACTGATGTATATCAATGCACTGATATCCACCAGATTCTTTTTTTTTACTTTTTACTTTTTGTAATAAAAAAAATTGTATCTTCAACCAAATAACTCAAATTATTTGTCTATTATGAATATTCAGAATATTTTAAGATATCGACTAAACAATTAAAAAATTACTTGAATGTAAATTGATATCAGGCGTGTTGGTTAAACCAATGGTCCTTGCTACATTGTCCTGTATTAGATCGAGAGTTCGCGCTGCCGCACGTATGTGGTCTTGATTTACCTAATTTATCGGGATTAAACCAAAGGTCCTTGCCACATTGTCCTATATTGCCACTTTGTCCTATATTGGATCGAGAGTTCGCGCGATATCGCGAAGGATAGGACAATGTAGCAAGGACCGTTGGTTTAACTCCGGTTAGATTAGGTTGCCCGCCGCGAAGCGGGCAGATAACATAGGCGCGGCAGCGCGAACTCTCAATCCAATATAGGACGTGGCAAGGACCGTTGGATCAATCAAAAATAATAAACGTGGCAACGTCGAGTCCCAAAATTGTAAACGGCGCGGCGATCTGCATCATCTTCATGTAACTCATGGATCAGTTGCACTTATACGGGTAGTTCTTTTTTTGTAAATAATCTCACAACTACAGAATGGTCACATTACATTGTTATTTAGAATACAGGTTCTTAAACTGTGGTCCGTGGACGTCTGGGGGTTCGCGTAGCCATTGCTGGGGGTCCGCTAGACCGCAAGATATAAACAAATGGTTGGAAACTACTCTATCTAATTTCTTTTTTTTTTGTACTATTTCTATTCATTTTAAGATTTTTTATTCTGTGCCCTAATAAAAATGAACATTTATTAGAATAATCAGAGATACATTTTTACCAATATTTATTATAACGTAGTGCCTATAAGGTTATTGAGCCAGAAATTAAGTCTGAAGAACCAAATTAAATGCCTAGAGTTAGGGTGGGTTCCGCAAAAACAAAGTTGTTCGCGAGGGGGTCCGCAAATAAAAATTTGTTGAAAAGGGGGTCTTATAAATCAGGGAACTCCGGATTTAGAGCAATTTGTCTTGTTGAAATATGATGGTTTTCCTCAGCCTCCAGTATCATAGTTAAATTGGTTTCTTCATTTACTGGAGGTAGACCTTGGCATATCTTTTATGGATCCAGTTCTTGTGTATTTGGCGACCAATTTACTCACTGTCGATTTTACAATCGGGATGTTCTTGAATGAATATCATCATATCAATATTATATACAATGCGTTTTCCTATCGCCGTATCCAACCATAATTAGAATCTATTCTTTCCCGTTCAGTCAAATAACAAAATTTCAGATAGATGAATTAGTTTTTATATTAATTAGTTAATGTATCAAAGCTTGGCTACACGCAGCAACACGGAAATAATTGGAACTAAGCTTACTAGATTTATAAAAAAAATTACTTTCTAAACTGGCTAATGTTGGTTTTCTTAACATTTGAATGTAAAGAAAACCAACATTAGCCAGTTTAGGAAAATTGGCATGTAACAAGAAAATCTTAATCATTTCACGACATGCCCATAAAAACAAGTCGGTTTTATTTTCAAAAATACACATTACTTACATACACAACTTATCGCTCTTGTTGCACATATACAATTCCAAAATGCAATGTTATGTCGTAAAAAAAAATAGTAATTTTTTATTCTCGATTTGGATAAACCTTTTAATTGTCTAAATGGTAGTGTAAAAATTTTACATTAGTTACCTACATTTTCGAAAAAAAAACTGATTTGAATCAGTTTTTTTCGAAAATGTTGAAAAATGTCAAAAATTCAAAACTAATGTAAAATTTTTACATTACCATTTAGACAATTAAAAGGTTTATCCAAATCGAGAATAAAAAATTACTATTTTTTTTACGACATAACATTGCATTTTGTATATGTGCAACAAGGGCGATAAGTTGTCAATTGGCCCTCGACAGCAAAATTGACATCACGAAGGAAGTTGTGCGCTCATTCGCTCGAGAGGACAATGACAATATCGCACGAGTTGCAGATAATATTTTTTATTACTCATGCGAGGGGACGTATCTTACAAGTTTGGGGTCCAGGGGCCACCCAAAAAAAATGAAAAAAAAATGAAGAATTTGCTTTATCAATTGTTTCCGGTGGTGTGGATTCGTCATAAGAACTCTAATCAGTCTCCGATATCACCATTTACACTGATTCTAAAACGTTTTCTTTTTTTTTAATTTTGGGATAAAAAAAATAGTTCTGTAACATTCGTGTCACTTTTTTAATATTGAGGTTTTGATTGTGTTCATTTTATTATTCAATTGTTTTTCTTAATGTAACTTGGAGATTTTTATTGAATATTTGCGTGCGTTACCCAAGTTATGTGGTAATAATTGAATTGACAAAAACAGCAATTTGCCGCACTTAAAAACCGGGCGCCAAGATATTACTTATCCCGCATGAGTAATAAAAAATAATATTGACGAGTCCGAGCGATTATTCCAAAAACAGTATAAAAAGAAATTATTGCTTTGAATGCATACTTTAACAACACACTGTAGTATAATATTATGTACATATTTATTACCTTATTAATAATTTTTTGACCAAAATTCATTCTGTTTAAAATAGTTTCCCTCATTTATTACACAATATCCAAATTGATAAGAATGCTAAAAAATTTGAATTTCTGAAGTTTTTCGAAAGAAAACTTTTAAGAAAGTTCAGGATGTTTTAAGAAACTCTCGCAAATTTATTTAGTTTCAAAATTAATTAAAAAAAAAATTTACTTAAAAAATACGTTTTCACCACACTTACATAAAATTCTATAATACATTGATTTAGAAACTATTAGAAAATAGTATATTTTGTAACTAGGGCGGTAGGTTGTCAATTTGACACGAGAGCGAAATTAGCGTACGAACGAAGTGAGTGCGCACATTCGCTCGTGAGAGGAATTGACAATATCGCCCGTGTTACGAACAATATTTTGTATTACTCATGCGAGGGGATGTATCTTACAAGTCTGGGATCCAGGTGCCATCCAAAAAAATTGAATAAAAAATGAAGAATTTGCTTTTGTCTCCGGTGGTGTGGATTCGTCATAAGAACTCTTCTCAGTCTCCGGTATCACCATAGAATTTAGACTCATTTTAAAACGTTTTCTTTATTTTTATTATTACTTTGTAATGAAAAAAGACTCTTCACGTCACTTTTTTAATATCGCGGTCTTGCTTGTGTTCATTTTATTTTTATTTATTTGTTTTTTTTATGTAACCTAGCGATATTGAATATTTCCGTGCATTACCTAGGTTATGTGGAAAGAGAATGCAAAGTGGCATTTCGCGTATTGAAAAATGTGCATCAGGAACTACTTCACATGCATGAGTAATAAAAATAACTTTTTCGTTGTGAAATTAAACAATTTTGGCGATTGTTAATTGTAGATTAGATTCAGGCAAGAAAAACGGTTGTAAATACCTAAAAACCATGACTTTCTGAGAAACATATTCCAAAATTTATATTTCCGAATTTATTCAATTTTCACACATTATATCTCATAAATCTAAACAGGGTTTTCTTCCTCTGAAGGCGGTAAGCCAAGTGTGCTAAGCATCAGCTCGCCAACATGAGGGGGCGCCAGAACAACAACAACAAAAATATTTAAGATTAAGATATTCATTTAGCAGTTATTTGAAAGCAAGTTAAAAAAAAGTAATATAATGAATATTTTGTTAAGCGAGTCATATGGGACGTGCTTAATAGAAACCTAAACATTAAAAAAATTATAGGGCGCCAATTATATTTTGCATCAGGGCACCAAAGACCATTCATCCGGCCCTGAATATAAAGCTATTCAAAGAAGGATTTAACTGTTATTTGATTTTGTTATGGTTGAATATAATTTTGAGCTCTGGTTTATAATTCTTTAATTTGCAGTTTTGCACTTAAAAAATATACATACATATTTGGGAATCCATTTGGATTCTGATTAAGTAACGAGGTTTGGATACGAGGGCAGTTTGATAAGTCAGTGACTTTTTGAATTTCCTGCACATTTTAACTTTTATAGCAACATTGCACCCGTCAACTGTTAATAGACTACTTACTACCCATCTGTTAATGGACTACTGTCAAAATTTCAGCAAGATGCGTCATTGCGTATGTTTGACAGCCATTGAAAGCAGCCAACCTCGTGAATTTTAGCGAAAATGGAAGAAATTAATTTCTTGTGCTGAAAAACCGAATCCAAGACTCTGCACCATCAATTTCAATGGCTAAGAAGTGGTACTGAGTTCAGTTGTGTTCGTATTGATAAAATGCATGGAATGATAAGTGCGTGAGGTGGCTGTGGTTGTAGGCATTACAGAAGGAACATAATATTTTATATGAATATTTGAATATGGGAAAGCTATCCGTTCGATTGATGACACAATTGCTTATACTCGACCATAAGCGCAACCTTCTCCACCTACCTCATCCAGCATATTCTCTAGATTTAGCCCCCTATTTTCAAACCTGAGGAAATGGCTGGGTGGAAGGAGATTTGGGTCTAATGAAGAGGTCATCACTGAAACAAACGCCTATTTTGAGGGTCTTCAGAAAACTTATTATTTGGAAGGAATTAAAAAAATTGAAAAAAAAAACAACGATGGACTAAATGAAAAGGATGGTTGAGACAGTTACTGCGTGGTAATCCATTCTTACTTTGAATGTTTCTAACATTTTTTGTGAAGATAACTTGTGAAGTTATACTCTACACACAGTGAATTTAAAAATGACCATCACAGTCAAAACTCGAGTCTTGTAAAGTGTGTAGAATAATATTACTTCACAAGTTATATAATATATTCACAATATTTAGTTCTAAAAACTTTCTGAATTTTTCAATTCAGAGTGGGCTCGACAAATTGTAAATGTATTGAGCTAAAAGATTATGTTGAGAAATAAAAGTGACCGACTTATCAAGTTGGATTGCCCTCGTACTATGATATTGTAGACTATTTGCTTTGTATGTCGGATACCTTTGAAATACAAAGCTTGCTTTTAATTAATAATTTATATCCACTTAATTGTTGTAATCTAAGATATCTTAACATATCGTTGAAGCCCCCAGAACAGTATTCTGCATCCAAACATATTATATTTCTTAATTATCGAGAGATAGATAGATATACCAATACGAATTATATAGAAGCTCTAAATTTTATTATAATAATTCGTTACCAAGAATTTTAAATGTAATCAGAAAAAATCCTAATAATTTAATATTAGTACATAGAACAAATTGATGCATTTTATTGTATAACGATGTTTTACTAATGTTTAAGATTAATAAAAGTTGTTTACGTAATGGCGAAAATAAACTTTTTTGTCAAGACAAAGCCGGAATATTTATGGGGGTAAAAGGGTGTAAATACAACTACAATGAATTATGTTAGGGGAGATTTTCGGATAAGGGATGTTGGTGACTTATTTATTACGTTTTTTTGTTTTGTTTTATGACAACGGACAGTAAGGCTTTAGAATTAACGGAAAAAGCTGAAATTAAGTAGACGTTAATATTGAATGGCTTTATTTTTAGTAACAAATCTGGGATTATGTTAGTATTGTTATTTTTTTAGGCATTTATTTAAATCTATTGTATTCTAATTTATTAGGTAAATCTATCTATTGTAATTTATTGATATTATTATTATTATTTTACATGGATGGTCCCTTTAGGAACACACGAAGCTTTATTTATGATTTCGCTTGCGGAGGATCCAGGATGCTTTCATCTGTTCACTAAAGATCCTCTTCCTTTCTTCCGTCCACTTGATACCTGATCTTTTTGATACTTCATTCTCAGGAACAACTTCCCACTTGTCAATTTTTCATCTGTATATGTATTATTCTCATATCTGCTTTTACTTGTTGTGTTCAGGGAAAGTCTTTATTTTGTCAACTCTTTCGAGAATTTGGTGGGTTAACCTGGTGTCAGGAAGTCTATTAACATGTCCATAAAATTTTAACCTTCTTTTCCTGAGGACTGCCGCAATATTAGATCATTTTTTTATGGATTTCCGTGATTTTAGAATGTAACCATCTTCCGAATGTCTTGGTTCTAAGATTTTCCTTGTGATTTTTCGCTCTTCTATTAGGATATTTTCGAGCTCGTCTTTTTTATTAAGCGCGAGAGTTTCTTCTGCATATAGGGCTTCAGGTTTGATTACAGTATTGTAATGTTTATCTTAACATGGAGCGACATACATTTTTTATAGTAAATTTTTCTTGTTCTCCCATATGCTCTTCTGAGTTTTTGGACACGGGTGTTTTGAGCTATTTTTTCTTCGCTAGTTGGTTCGATGATTTCTCCAGGTATTTGAAGTGAGGGACTCACTTCTTGATCTGTCCATATTTCGTATTTAGACTTGAGACGTCCAATTTTGTAGCGAAAAATTTTGTTTTATGGAAGGGATCTGCATTCCGACTTTTTTTTTCACATTCTTGGAGAGTTTCAATTTACTTTATTGATGTGACTTCATCGCTGGAAAGAAGGGCCGGGCCAGGTCATCTGCGAAGGCTAAGTTGGAATTTCGAGCTTGTTTTTCTGTGTCCCAATGTTTATTGGGTTCCAGCTATTTTGTGCTTTCAGTTCTTTTCCCATTCCCTCATCACCTTATCTAGTACACGGTTGAAGAGGATGAGTGACAGTCCATCTACTTGCCGGACACCAGTTTCTATCAGAAATTTGTCTGAGATTTCTCCCATGAATTTTACTCTTGATTTCGTATCAGTTAGAGTCTGTTTGGTCAATGTTAGTGTTTTGGAGTCTAGTCCCTGTTCTTTCAGGATGCTGAACAGGGATTGTCGATCAATTGAATCATAAGCCTTCTTGAAATCTATTTATTAATAATATTCTATTGTTGAATAGGCTTCATTTCGCGGAAAAGGAAAATAATATTTGTTTGAAATTTGATTATTATACAGTTGCTTGCAAAAGTGTCCGCCCAAAGATAATTTTGTGATGAAGTAACGTTTAAAGGATGCAAAATGGAAACAAATATATCATCGTAAAGTTCTTTTATTATGCAATCAAAACGTGTAATTGAAAAATTATATTTAACTATTCATAATTATTTATAACAAAAATAACTATTTTCGCCTTTTCATAAATGTCCGGCCAAATTCCAAGAAGATATAATTCGCTTCACTTTGTTTACGTTAGGAGTCGCGATGATATGTAAACATTAAGAGCTCCGTTCCTTTTGTATTGTACGATCAGTAACACTAAGTCAAGATGCCGAAACGCACGACTTTAGACATGCGTAAAGTGATTATCAATTTGCACAATGAAGGAAAAGTTTCACGTGTAATAGCTAAAATTTTGACTCTTGGAAAATCGACTGTTAACGATATAATAAACAAATTCAAGACTACGGGTACTCTAAAAGATAAACACTGTCCTGGGAGACCTCGGAAAACAACTAATCGTGTCGATAAAGTGATTAAAAGAAAGGCTGTCGCAGACATAAAAAAGAATGCTGCAATCATCGCACGTGAATTACGCGATGAAAATTTGACTGACATTAGCCAAAGTACTGTTTCACGTAGACTGACAGAAGTTGGACTTTGTGGACGTGTTGGAGTTAATAAACCGCTCAACAGTAAAAAGAAAGCCAGATTCGAATTCGCAAAAAAATACCAGAACTGGACTGTTGAAGATTGGAAGAAAGTGCTGTTTTCAGTCGAAACTAAAATTAATTTGTTTGGAAATGATGGGAGAAGGTACGTTCGATGACCAAAAAGTACTAGAAATGATTCTCGATATCAAACACCAACCGTGAAACACGGTGGAGGTAGCATTATGCTATGGGGTGCATTCTCTTGGAAAGGCGTCGGTCCAATCTTTAAAATTGAAGGCATTATGAACTCTGCTATGTATAGAGATATTATATTAGAAGAAATGCTGCCTTGTGCTCGTCAGAACATGCCACGAGGATGGATTTTTCAGCAAGATAATGATCCAAAGCATATCAGAGCTCCTTCATTCTCCATCTTTCTCCATCTTTCGGAGATCACAGCTCCTTCAGCAGGTTTTTAGCAAGAAAAATATTCGAGTTTTAGAGTGGGCGAGTCAATCTCCGGACTTGAATCCCATAGAACATTTATGGCAAGAGTTGAAACTAAGAGCAGGAACTGAAAATTGTGCCAATAAAGCTGCTTTGTGGGAAAAAGTTCAAGAAGAGTGGAAAAATATCTCTCAAGATAGAATCATCAAACTTATTGAATCGATGCCTCACCGATGTGCTGCCGTGATAGCTTCAAAGGGTATGGCTAAGTATTGATGAAAATCTTACATTTATAACCTGTTTTCATTTTTTTTTCTTTGTATATTTGAATGGTATGTGAATGATATCTGCTTGGCCGGATAGTTATGAAAAAGCGAAAATTGTTATTTTTGTTATAATTATGAATAGTTTTATATATTTTTTCAATTACACGTTTTGATTGCATAATAAAAGAACTTTACGATGATATTTTTGTGTTTTCATTTTGCATTCTTTAAACGTTACATTATAAAATTATCTTTGGCCGGATACTTTTGCATGCAACTGTATGTGTGTGTTTAATTGTATTTATATGAAATAGCTTTTTCATATTCTTAGTCTTCTGTACCGTATTTGTTCGTTTTCGACTATAACTAAAGTAACGTACATTTTTTTTACAAAACTTCATTCGTTGGATATGTTTATTGAAGTTAATTAATATGGCTTAGTTAGTTCGGTGACGATGATTCTCAAGACCTCGGATCCGAAAATTGTCTTACCGTCCTTCGTTTACTGACCCGTTGTTTTTAATTCAATTCAATCTGTTCGTTGATTGCTTGTGGTCACAGTGGTATAGTGGTGAACGCATCCGCTCGCTACACCGAGATCCCGGGTTCGATCCCCGGACAAACCGTGAAATTTTTCACGGAACTATGCTGTGGCCACCTCGTGGAAAGCAATGGCAAACTACCACGAGTAATTCTGCCAAGAGAACCTCTCAGATTGTGCCGTGCGGAACCGGCGAAAACTGAAGGTCCCGCATATAAGTGTGACGATTCGTTCCACAAGTATGCGCGAGAGGTTGCCTTACGCTAGAACACTAGTATGGCACCCTAAGAAGAAGAAGTTCATTGCTGAAACATCACTAGTACAAAACAAGTACCCCCCGTGTACGTTGGGTTTTATGTATTCACTTTATTATTTATTAACAAAAACAACTAGTGCTAGAAATATTTAGTACGTCGAACGGTTACTAGATTACGGGAGTTAATAAAAGTAGTTTTTAAAACTGTTTTTACAAAAAATTCCATTGTTGATTGCATATGTGGAAACGGTTTGTTCTTTCTTTTCACTTAGGATATATGATGTGTGGAAATTCAAGTTTTGTCAAAAATTGAAGACATTTTCACATTCGAGTATAGATTTATTTTTTTGTATTTATTTATATCCAAATATATAATATATGTACATAGAAACTGGATTCCATACATTGGGAAATTCAAAAAATTTTAATATAAAATCAACTTCTAAACACTTAATACTTATTACTTAATACTTATTAATACATAATCAACATAAACACACATATACCATTCAGACCCCATTAAGTAACAATATGAACAGTAACAATAAAATTCCTGCAGAACAGCTTGTTGAGATTTACCAAGATTTAATCCAATTATTTTTTTTTTAAATTTATTTTGTTACCAATCAAATTTTTTAGATCATTTTGAAGTTTATTAAAATATTTTTTTCATTTTGCGTCTATAATTAACTCATTAAAGCATTCATATGGGTTCGTTAATGGCTCGCCGAGTGCGATACAATTTTCTCAATATGTATCGCCGACTTTTTTATTTAGAAATGGCATGAAAGGGCGTAAAATAGAAAAAATGATATAAAAAAACCCGTTCATAAGGCGTTTCTCGTACTTGTCCATTAGAAAACACCTCGCTACGCTTGCCGTTTTCTAAAAATGGACGCGTGCTGAAAAATCGCGCTTATTGAATTCGTTCTTAAATATACTATAATAGCCGTAAAAATATAGCCGCATTTTTCAGGTCAATAGATTTCTTAGTTTTATGCAAAGTTATCAACTTGTTTCTCGTTTTCCCAGTATGCATCATATACATCCTATTACAGGTACCAAAAAAATATATAAGAGCATATAGGTTTTATCAATATTTACAACTTGCACAATATTTTTTCTAATCAGTCTATTTTGGATCGAGACAAGTGGTTATATGTATTACCATAGGAACCACCCCATGCAATTACACCATAATTTACGATACTTTCAAATAAGGCATGATAAGACCTTCATAGCTTTTGGTTCACAAATGTAACTCACAAGGGGGCCCTGACAACTCGTCATCACCAATTTCTCGCAAATTTACAGTATATGTAGGGCTTGACTATAAATGAAAGTGACGCAAGCGGGAGGGCCAGAAAGCCAAGCGTTAAAAAACTAATAATCAACGACAACTCATAAGCCCGCTATGTTAGCATAAATTTCAATGGCCGGTCAGCGCAGCGGTAAGAGCTCGGGTTCATAGTACGAGGATCGCTGGTTCGATTCCCCGTGGGGACGCTTTTTTTACAATTTTTAAAATGACTTTATTGACTTTTTTTGCAATTAAAAAGTTAAGCAATAATAAAAAATAATAATAAAAGAAAGTCATTTTAAAAATTGTAAATAAAAAAAAGCGTCCCCAGGGGGAATCGAACCAGCGATCCTCGTACTATGAACCCGAGCTCTTACCGCTGCGCTGACCGGCCATTGAAATTTATGCTTAACTTTCATATATAACATTCATAATATAATATAGCGGGCTTATGAGTTGTCGTTGCTTATGAGTTTTTTAACGCTTGGCCATCTGGCCCTCCCGCTTGCGTCACTTTCATTTTTAGTCAAGCCCTACATATACTGTAAATTTGGGCCAAATAGGGGATGACGAGTTGACATTTAAATATCTAGATTTTTTTAGAATTTCTTTTATGCGGTAGTCCCATCTCATAAAGCAATCCAGATATACTCCTAGAGATTTACAGAAGTTAACTCTCTTAATTTCCATGTCCTCGATATAAAGTTTGATATCAACTAGTATAATATAACGATAACACTCAAAAGTTATAAAAGTAGTTTTATTAATGTTTAGTGATAGTTGATTAGCCCTTAGCTATATAAGAATCTTGTTCAAACATATCGTAATTTT
This sequence comes from Phosphuga atrata, assembly GCA_944588485.1. NCBI lineage: Eukaryota > Metazoa > Arthropoda > Insecta > Coleoptera > Silphidae > Phosphuga > Phosphuga atrata. The sequence continues at coordinate 35,366,656 of OX155899.1, forward strand.
CGTAGCTACTTCATCCCATGATTGACCAGAACATAATATAGCCGTATCATCAGCATATGAAACTAACTTGTAAGTTGCTACTAGGTAGAATATTAAAAATATCGTTGATATATAGTACCAAAAGTAAAGGACCCAAGATGGGGGACCTTGGGGACTCAAATGTGTGTTTTAGTTAGAGATGTCAGGAATACTGCTTTTGCCGAATACCGAATACCAAGGATGTCAGAAAAGAAACAGTTAACTCTGAAGGAAACAATTGAAAGGAATTTGTTGTGGGATTTTAATGGTCCGAAATCAAGAAAATATCAATATTTAATCGGTGAAATGATTGCCTGAGACAATGAACCATTATCACTTGTTCGACGAGCCAAGGCTTCCAAAGGCTTATGGAAAAAGCAATACCGGAATACAAAATACCTAACCGCACTTATATGACCAAGAAAATTATTCCTCATATATATTGTATATAATAGAATCTACTCTAAAATTGAAGCTAGTATTTCGCAAGCAACAGCAATATCAGTAACATCTGATATGTGGACATGTCAGCACAATAATCAAAGTTTCTTTGAGTTTCCCTGCGCATTGGATACCTTCTAATTTTATTCTTGAATATGGCGTTTTAGCAATGAAGCCGTTTGTTGGTTCATAAATTGTTGGTACAAATATTGCAAAAAAACTGAATGGTATTGCAGAAAACTGGAATATTTCTCATAGCTAGATACATTTACCATTCACTACAACGAGCTATCGAGAAATCGCTAACATCTCAAACGGAAATATCATTGGTGGTAGCTGCTGCAAGACGAATTGTTACACATTTTAACCACTCAGGTATAACAGAAAAAAAGCTCAAATCCATTCGCCAAGAACTTGACTTGCCAAACCACCAATTAGTGCAAGATGTTAGCACACGTTGGAATTCTAGATACTATTTAATGCAGAGATTATTATAACAAAAGCGAGCTGTTTCTTTATACATAACTGATTAACATAATGAATCACTAAATAATCTAACACCTTAGTGGTTGTTACTGGAAGGATGTATCAAACTCCTCAAACCATTTCAAGAGATAACAAAAATAACTAGCTCGGGTATTTCTTGCATTCCCGAAGTGATTCCACACGTTGCTATATCGTTGAAATACCTGGGAAAGGAAGAGACAGCAGGTAGAACACTAAATTTGCTGAGAATGAGATTTTCACTACAAGTTGAGCTAGGAATACGATGAAACTTTGATGAAAATGAGAAATACCTGGTTGTCACTTTTCCTGACCCTCGTTTCAAACCAGTTTCCTGGGATTAGTTCAAACACCAAGACCAAAACAAAAAAATCTTTTAAAAGCTCTGAAAATTAGTTGTTTTGAGGAAGTCGCTACAGAAAATATGGAGAAAGATGAGAGTGTGGAAAAGATATGTGCTATTGCAAATGATATTAATTTTTATCTAAAAACGGCTCGCATAGATAGGACAACAGACCCTTACAAGTGGCGGTCAGCAAACTTACAGCAGTATCCAAAACTGACAGAATTTGCAAAAATATCTATCATCACCCGGTATACAGTGAGAGGCTATTTTCAGAAGCGGGTATAGTTTATGAGAAAAAGCGAAATCGGTTGCTATCAACAAATTCTGAAAAAAATGTTTTCATTCACAAATTACCTTTGATAAATTTTAAGTATTAATAAATTGTAACGTTTGGTTGGTAAAATATATTCATTTTTTAATAATATGTGTAATTTTTTTTTCATGATTTGGTATTCGATATTCGGCCGAATAGTTATAAATATTCGGCCGAATATCGAATATTACAAAAGTGGCCGAATAGGCCGAATACCGAATAGATACCGAATATTCCTGGCATCTCTAGTTTTAGTATAACAATAATTATACTTTACCTATGTAATTCCATATGACAAGTTTAGAAAGAAGAATTTTGTAATTGACTGTTTCGAACGCCTTCACTAGATCAATTAAACAAACTGATATTTTTTTTTCTTCTGGAAAATTCATGTATTATTGAGAAATTATCTCCTAAAAACATTGATTCAATCCGGTTTCAAATGTTTTGAATACCAGGTTGAGGAATTAAAAACGACTAAACGTGTAATTTCACAATGGAAAAATAAGTTTTCTTAACATTTCATAGGTGATCTTATTGACAAGCAGATGACAAAACTTTAGAGAGAATCGAACATTGAAAAAGATTTTTTATTACTAATAGTGCGACAAATAGCTTTTTTGTCAATTCAATTATTACCACATAACTTGGGTAACGCACGCAAATATTCAATAAAAATCGCGAAGTTTAACATTAAGAAAAACAATTGAATAAATATAATAAACCCAATCAAAACATCAATATTAAAAAAGTGACGTGAAAGTGGCCAAAATTTTTTTACATTATAAAATATAAATTAAAGAAAACGTTTTAAAATGAGTGTAAATGGTGATACCGGAGACTGATAAGAGTTCTTGTGACGAACCCACACCATCGCACAGTGGTCTGAAATTCCAATAATAAAATCATATAAAAAATAAAATAAAAATTATATTTTCTTAATTTTTATTTTTTTAATGGATAAAGTAAGGTCCTGTGCTTTCGATATGAGGGTTACAAAGGCTTATGTATATGCGAAAACTGCTTTGAATTTATATCCAGACTCAGGTACACCCACCTGAGTCTGGATATAAATTCAAAGCAGTTTTCGCGCGTCATTTCATGTTCGAGTGTTTGTCAAACAGTGCTGATTGAAATAATTTATATTATACTTTACAATTGATAGTTTTTACCGCAGGAAAATGGATTCTTCTTATGGCGGGTGTATAGAATTTAACTGTATTTTTACATTTATTTTATTTTATTAATATCTTGCAAAAAAAGTGTTAAATTTTTATAAAATTGTGAAGAACTTTTTTTCTCAATTTCTGTCATGTAGAAAAAAAGTTAAAGAAGCCACCTACGGCGGCTATGTCATTAACGCTACAGTGTTATGAATAGGTTTTTCTAAAATATTGCAAAAAACTGGCTTGCAATAATTAGAATTTTAGCTTTTATATGAAAGTTTTTTTGAATTAGAAGATGGTGGAGGAGCAGGCTGGCCTGAATAACAGAACTTTATTAGTTTATTTTTTCTCTTTTCGACACTCTTTCTTTATTTTTATCTGCAGGGATTTTCAATACAATTGCTTGTCTGTATTGAAAATACAAATTACAAGTTAATATTATATTTAAACATTTTTTTCCCCCGAAAATAACTATTGAGTGATCTGCCAAAGTTTCTGCCAAAATCACTGGAGCTGATGAAGATATAATAAAACGTTTCCACGTAATATATTCCAGTGGTTTTGAAATTGATGTAAATAAATTTAAAAATTGCGCTGTTGACACTGCAAGAAAAGTTGTTGAATTGTACTCGTGGTACTACATGCCTATAACAGACCATAAAACGGGAATAGGATTATTGAGTCATCATTGCTTCCAATCGGACAATTAACCGAAGAATCGTGCAATAAATAAAATACTTTTATTATTGAAAATTCACATAGGATTTTCACTCACTGTTATTATTGTGCAATAAATATATAAAAAAAATCGAGAAAATTTCGAACGAAAATGTGGTCGTCTAAAAAACGTGTAAGACGTTTTTAATATTCTCTTGATTTCATCAGATCCTAAAATTACAAGTTTTCGAAAACTTCCACAAAAAAATTAAGTCGACACACAAGTTATCGAATTATTTGCATAAATTATAACTTTGGAATCGGATGAATCAGATACATCTGATGGTGATTCATAATTTTAACTTTTTTATATTCAATTTTAATACATCATTTTGTTTTCTATTTATTCTCTTTTTAGGGTTCCGTACCGAAAACGGAACCGCTATAGGATCACTTTGTTGTCCGTCTGTCTGTCTTTCCGTCTGTCCGTCCGTCCGTCTATCTGTCTGTCAAGACCATTTTTTCTCAGGAACGCGTAGAGGTAATAAGTTGAAATTTGTATCAAATACTCGGGTCTGCGGTCTCTTTCAGCTGTGAAAAAATCAAACTTGTATGTCAACGCGATCAAAAGATATGACCGTTTATGTCGCATATTTTGCGATTTCACAAGGGAATCAAAACCTATAGGGTACTTCCCGTTGACCTAGAGTCATGAAATTTGGCAAGAAGCGGTGTCTCACAGCACATGTAAAGGGAAAATCTGAAAACCGTGAATATGTAGTTTAATTACAAGAAAAATGGGAATTTACTATTAGAAAATACACTAATGTGTTGCGTGGTATTGTCAGGCACCAGAAGCATATGGGTTGCATACAGTTAGGTCCTCCTCGGTTATGTGTCCTCCACAAAAAAAAAGATACCTTACTTACAAGTTTGTACGGAACCATCGGTGCGCGAGTCACAACTCACACTTGGCCGTTTTTTTAATTTTATTGTAACTTCAATTCAAAAAAGCAACTTTCATTAAACAGTAAGCTTTTCTTGACAAAATCAACGATCAGTTAATCATTTTTCAATTCAGTTCCGTGATCAGCGACTTCTAAAACCCTAAATCCCAAGTATCAACAAAATTGAACGCTTTTTCAGAAAAAATATCCTCCATATTGCTTCCGCCATTTTGAATTTCAAAATTTTTAATTTAGTTTCTTAATCCTCAAAAACGCGAGGAGACCAAAAATCACAATATTTGAACGATTCCTTTATATTTCGGCCAGATTTTTAGGATTTCAGACCACTGTGCACCGGAGACAATTGAAAAAGCAAATTCTTCATTTTTGATTCAATATTTTTTATGGCCCCTGGACCCCAAACTTGTAAGATACGTCTCCTCCCATGAGAAATATAAAATATTATCTGCAACTCGTGCGGTATTGTCATTTGCCCTCTCGAGCGAATGAGCGCACTCACTTTGTTCGTAACGGGCACAGGCACACGTTCGCTCTCGTGAGCAATTTACAACCTAGGACAGTTTTTTAAATAATTTTTTTTTCTGTAATTTAGTGTATTGTACACAAACCGTATTTACTTATTTTGGAAGGTAAATTATTTGAGTATCCACCACTGAAAAATCAGCAATGCGTAATTGATACGTACATATGTTTAAAATGTTTAAAAGAAAATCGTAAATGAGGCAAAAGTACAACACATCGGCCAGTAGCGGCCAGTAGGTACCTCGGCCAGTACCACCTTGTACCTAGAACACATCCAGGATTGGGGGAATTTTCTTTACTAAAATCGTTTTATTGACTCTAGTTAAATATTTAAATTGCAAATTCTTAAAAGTACCAACAGATAACATTCATAGTATTTTTTTTTTTACTTAAGATAGAAAATTTTTAAACATAACCAACTAACTATCTAATCACCGTGTTGTTACAAAGCAGGCTTTAAGACTAGTATATCTACCAAGATATAGGTACCGCTTTAGTTTTTAATCAGTCAGTAGGACTAGCTTTTAAAAGAATATTAGTAATATATGGATAAATTATTTAATTTTAAGCACTTAGCAGAAATTCCTCTCTTTTTGTCAATTTTTTGAGGCGTTTTAATTTTTTCTTTAATGTCACTTATTGGGTACAGATTTAAATTTTCTTTATCAGGCCAGTTCCAGTTTTTGAATGACTCTTGCATCGATTTCAGCAGTAGAGCCCCTTCAGATGTTGATTCTATCTTTCCAACAGAATAAGAACCTTCGTATACAAATATAACATAATCCAATATTATAATTTTGTCTCCAATATTGTAATTTTGTCCAGATATCATTTGCTTTTATATCAACACATTTAGAAAGGGCTTTCTTGAAATTATCAATTGCTAAACTTACGGCATGTTCTCAGAGACAATTCGTTTTGCTATCGCTTCCCAAAGGTAGGCGTCCACAGTTCCGCATCGTACGTATCGGACGGTTCGCAGTATTCTTTCTATAGAAAGTAACGAATCTACCCGTCGGTAATGCCGATGCTCCGAGGGGCAACTTTTCCGATGCGTGCCGCTGATATCATACGGAATATGGTATTTGCTAGTAGTTGCGTCGGCAAATCCGATCGCTGCCAATACTGTGGACGCGCTGTAAAAAAATAATCCGTTTGATGCGATGCGTCCGATACGTACGATGCGGAAATGTGGACGCCTACCTTAAATAAGCTCAGCCAATAATCTCCGGTCATTTTATTAGTATCCCAGCTCTAATGGCTCACGTACACCTAAGCCGTCATCGGCCGAAGTTTGCTCGGGCGACGACGACGATAGAATCAAACACTTGTAAAAGAATGAGAGCGCGTACACAAACACGACTGTCATCGTCCTATGACGCCCGAAAACGGCCGATCATCACGATGATCCGAACTTGTTGGGATTTCTCGCCAGACTGCCGGCGTCTACAGTGCAAATTGAGTGTATTTATAGTTACATTTTGTTGTTATATACCTAAACGACTATGGATATTGTAAAATTGAAAAGTTGTGTTTATAATAGACCAACCTTTTGGGTAAACATTCAAAAAATTACAATAACCGACAGAATAGCACTGTTGGTAACACTGTTAGTAACACTGGTGGTAACACTGTTCCACTGGTGCAATGTAAGCACATACACTTCCGACTTACTCGTCCGGGTAGTTCTGTCCGCCATCGGCCGACAAAATCAGTTTTGGTGTACGCTTAGCATAAGGGTAGTTTTTTTTCCATTCATTTTTGCAAATTGATATGCAAGTATTTTCACGTCTTTTAATGTCAGTCCAAATTGTAAGTGTGCCGCGTCTTTAATATAGTCAACCAGACTGCGTTCTTCCTCACGATCAAAAACTTGATTAACTGCAAGAATATCGTGTAATTTTCTTACATCGTTTCCTGCTTCCATACAGTGCTTTAAATGACGACGCAAAGTTGTTTTGGGTAAACCAAAATATTTAGAAACACCGAAAGTCGTGCATTTTTTCTCTTTGATCATTTTAATAGGATTTGAGAAGTCATAACGCCTCTTATTCTTATCTTTACTCTATCTATATCTCTTATCTTTACTTATATACTATCTCTTATCTTATCTTTACTTCTAAGCATGTCCTGTGAAGAAGTGTCCTTAAGAATTTATTCTTAAAATATGAAATAAATAAAAATAATTTTTTCTGGCCAAAGTACAACATCGAGGTTGTACTGAGGCCACCGACCAAGGTACAACTGATCGACAGTGGCCAAGCTGCAACATTGCTGCTTATGGTTGAAAACTGTAAATTTAAAATATTTTAAGATTATATATCTCTGAAGTTTATTATTGTTTTAAAACTTAATAAATCAAAGAACCGATTGCATATAAAAGATTAGTGACTATTATAAAATGTATAAAACTAACAGACTTCAAAATATATTAAAAATAGTTACTTTTTTCGGCAAATTTGGTTTTTCTTCGATAACACCAAGCATTCCTTAGTGGCGGTAAACGATTAACTTTACACTAGATCTTATGCAATGACCACTGAAATATATACTAATTGGAACGATCGCTGGCCCCTAAGCTTGTGCGGGCCCAGGGATAGGTCCCAAGGGGATACCTTCCTCCTTGTCTAGCCAACAGTGAATTCGAGAGTGGGAGGATGTGATACAGTCAGAGCGAAAAGCTAGTTGTATTGAGTTGTATCAAGAAAGAGAGCGAGATCGTTCAATCGGTGAGCATATTATAAACCGAAGTTTATATATTTTAATGAAAGTTGTTTTCAAAACGACAATGGTAAAACACTTGTTGCAAGGAAAAATGGACGTCGGTTACATTTAGTTTTCCTTTTGGATTGTACTGGACGAAGACAGAGCGATACGAGAGACACCTTGTGATGTTCTCTCTCGGCCCGCACAAGCCAAGACGCAAGACCTCGTTCTAGTTAGTATATATTTCAGTGGCAGTGACGTATCGAATAGCACATACGAACTAATTTAATAGCGCAGCAACATTTGAAACGAACCAACTGGCCTAGGTACACATACTGCCTAGGTACAACGGGTTCCCCTATACCAGGGATGGCGAACCTATGACCCGCGGGTCACGCGGGACAGTGAGCCACACAGGCTTTTTAAGTGACCCAGGCGTTGATTTTAGAACTTTTATCATTTCCTTATTCAAGTTTCTCAACCACAGAGGTATGAATATTAAATATATCAAAAAGAAATTTCTTCTCCCATTTTTGTATTTTAAATATGTTTATCTACTCGCACACCAAAATGAACACATTAATAAGTAAATTATTGTATGTGAAGGATGCCATTATTGTAATCGTGTATAAACGTATCCAAATCGTGCGTAAAATGTAAATTAAATGGAGTTTCATTATTCAACGATTTCTGTTTGTTGTCACTATGGCAACAACTATTTTCTTATTCAAGAAGCCTCGGTCCCTCAGTCTTCATTTATCTGACTCTAACATAACTTAAATTTTAAATATACGATTAAATCTACGTTTACTTAGATAACATCGAGAACGACCAAATAGTGTTCCCGTCACTGTGCGTTTTTACTAGTTAGCAATTCTTGCCACGGAGGCGCAGAACTTTCTAAGAAACATTCAATATCTTAATCAGAATATTCCACATCCTCTAATTAGATTTCATTGTATAATACATTAGACATTTTTATGGACTTTTTTTGACTTTGACCTTTATTTTTTGCTCTCCACTTCCAAAGTAGAAGTTGTAAAACAAGAAGGAAACTTGAATTTTGTAAAGGCATTTAAAAGTGAGAACGTCTTTCACCCTCCGTTTGGTACATAGTCCGCTAACCTTTGGTTTGGCACATGTCTTCTGCCCAGACTCCTGTATATCTCTATACAATTTATACTTTATTTCTGTCTATATTATTTGTAATATACACTTATCGTCTTATAAATTCTAATTCGTGCAAGTAAAGCAAGTATAATTCACTTTTGAGTGTTTTTGGCACACAGTCCAAACATTTAGTGCAAAAGAAATGTGTTTTTAAGCCGTAATTTTTCGCTTCTTGGGAACAAAGTTTGCATTCTCTCTTCTTATCCATTGTTTTATCACGAATTGGTATATATTTTTCTTATTCCATATATCACGAATTTGTGGGGCTTTGTCAGTTGGCGAAATGCGCGTTTACGCCTATCAACAAAACGGATATATCGTAGAAATGCAAGGAATCGTTTATGAGACATAGCTGATCGGAATATAGGTAGGCCGTCTGTATACCAACGAAATTGTGTTTTTTGCATGTTATTGTTTGAAACTCCAGTGGCCAAAAGTACACCAATAAATGCATCTAATCCAGTGCTCGTTAGCTCTTTCCAAACTCTTGGTTATTATCGGGATTTTTCAGATTCCACCTTTGAAATGTATCTTTCGCATAACGATTCGGTGAACGTTTCGGTGATGATTCGAATCGGAACTGAATTTTGTTCTTTGGGTCCAGCTCGAAAACGCATAATATTGTGATGACACAAACGACCAACATCATTTGCGGGTTCATTTCTATTCCTTTTTGTAGCGTCTTTGCCAAAGAAAAATTCATCAGTTGTAGCTTGTTGATTTTTAGAATGTGTTTCTCCCTCTACTTCCTTCATCTTCGTCACTATCTAGAATTTCGTTTGGTTCTCAATGGATCATGTTCAACATTTTCATAAATCTAGTCCAGACCCATATATATTTTACATGACATAAAATGTATTTTGAACATTTTACCGCGTTTTTTTAGTTCCTCTATATCTCACGCTATATATATATATATATATATATATATATATATATATATATATATATATATTCTATAAATAAATTAGTTCCACAGGACCTAAGAATGTATTATAGCGGAGTCGAGAGGTGTTTCGAATTTAAACATTTTAGCAGAATATAATGCGAACGAGAACTAATAATAATTTGTTCATATGAATGTAATGGTAAAAATCAGTTTGTAAAATCTTTGGAAAATCATACTTGATATGTTATAGACAAATTTAGGCAGTTGAATATATAAAGGATCTTCTTCTTTCTTTCACCATTTAGCAGATTTTCACCAATTTTGAGAAGTATATAACTCTTCCACGAATAAACCATTTTCATGTCTGTGAGTTTACAGTTTCATATAGAATTTATAATACATATTAATTTAAGGTGTATTTAAAGAAATCGGTATTTTGAACATGATTTTACAAAAAAAACTTCTTGACGGTTGACAGGTTTAAAAATTATGATATTATTATAATAAGTGAAATCGGCAGAAAATGTGAGAAAAATTATTTCGCTAAAACCGTTATTTATCAAGTTATTAAAAAATTTAAAAGTATTTCTTAAAGTGCTTTTCCAACCGGTTACAAGTTTGCAAATTGCATTTTACTATCTGCTTCCTATCTCGAGATACCACTTGACAAAATTGATAAAGCGATATTTGGTGAAATTTTGTCGCCCGGACAGAGAACTCTGAGACATTTTTCAAGGAAAATATTATAAATGCATATAAAGAGCAAAATGACCACCTGAAAAGAGATCGTCTTTTCAATTATCTACAACCGTGTTCGAGATATCAGTTAATGAATTCGAAAACCGCAAAAATTTCATAAAAGGACATTCCTAAAAACATATATATTTTTAGGCGACATCTAGTAATCAATTTCTACAAAATTTAAAATTGTCAAAAACGGAAATTCTTAGGCAAAATATGGAATTATTATTATATATATATATATTATATAGTCTCGCTTAATAGTATATTTTATTACTAGGGTGGTAGGTTGTCGATTGGACACGAGAGCGATATTGGGCGCACGAACGAAGCGAGTGCGCACATTCGCTCGAGAGGGCAATTGACAATATCGCCCGTGTTGCAAATAATATTTTTTACTACTCATGCGAGGGGATGTATCTTACAAGTTTGGGATCCAGGTGCCATAAAAAAAAAATGGAATAAAATTTTTAAATTTTGCTTTTTCAATTGTATCCGGTGGTGTGCATTCGTCATAAAAAACTCTCCTCAGTCTCCTGTAGCCACCATATAATTTACACTCATTTTAAAACGTTTTCTTTAATTTTTATTTTGTAATGAAAAAAAAATTCTGTCACTTTCACGTCACTTTTTTAATATGGAGCTCTTGATTGTGTTTATTTTATTTATTTAATTGTTTTTTTTTATTGTGACCTAGCGATATTGAATATTTGCGTGCGTTACCCAAGTTATGTGGTAATACAATCAAAGGTGGCATTTCTCGTACTAAAAAAACGTGCGCCAGGATACTACTTTTAATGCATGAGTAATAAAAAGTAGTTTTTAACCCCAGACATAAAAAGAGGGGTATTATAAGTTTGACGTGTCTATCAGTCTGTCCCTCTGTCTGTCCATCTGTCCGTATATGTGGCTCTTTATGGTAGCGTAGCTCCTAAACGAATGGACCGATTATGCGTTTTATTTTTTTAAAGCTGACGTGATTGATGAGGTTCTTAGCTATAATTTATGAAAATTTGTTTTTGTTCATGCGTTTGATGACCATCAGCTCATTTCCTACTTGACAAAATTAATCTGTAACCAATTTGACACAAATGTTTGTCTAGTTCCGTATATCAGAACTTGTGTTTCAAAGCTAACGTGATCGAGAAGGTTCTAAGCTATAATTTATGAAGATCTGTTCAGGCGTTTGATGATCATCAGCTCATTTCCTACTTTACAAAACTTAATCTTTTTTTTTAACAATCCCAATCACGTCTTTGCCAACGAAATTTCAAAGAGATAACATTAATCACGTATTTATAAACAAATTATTAAAGAAAAGAAAAAAGTTCGAATAATAAAATTAAATTAAAAATTTTATGTAACCCCCGACACTCTGATGATGAGCGTCGCCGCGTCCGGGGACTGCTAACTAAATCAAGAAATAAAACCAGAATACAGAGAAATAAAAAGAAGATTGATAATGATAAAGTATGGGTTATACAAGGACCTACTCTGTGGAAGCTACGTAAGTACATAACGAAACAACAATATCCAATCCGTTCAGTTTTTAGCGGTCTTCATATAGCGGTCCCCCGACGCGGCGACGCTCATCATCAAAATAATAATATGTACTTTTGATGAAGCTAAAAGGGCGATAGAGAACTTTTATTTTTTTTTCCTTTTTAGAGTTTTTTTTTGTGTCGGGGGTTACTCAAAATTTTTAATTCTATTTTATATTTCAATTTCTCGAAAGAAATGTGAAAATATTGGTCAAGGAGCGATATCTATGTAGATATGATTTAACCTCACCTTATTTCGGCCAGTCAGCATCTTTTCCGATTAAGATGTTACTCTCTTTTTCCGATTAAGATGTTACTCCGTCGCACAGTGGGGTATTTACGCTATTTAGATCCCGATAATGTTAAATAGACATAGAACAATATACAACCCTTTTTTTTAATCACTTGTTTAAGTACGCATCGTAGTATTAGTCGTAATTCGATCTCTGTTGTAAGTGTGTGTGATTAGTTCTCGGCCTCCTCGAAAATACAGTTCTTGGAAAAAAAAATTTTTTTTGGAGTTTGTTTTGAAAAAAATTAAGATGGATTCCAATATATCAGCTAATACCACATATATATATATATATATATATATATATATATATATATATATATATATATATATATTTATCGATTTTATGTAAATTTATCGAATAATTAGTAATAATTTTAAGGATACAAAATGGTAATCGAAATTAATGAAAGAAAACTCCATGATTGATTTTCAAAAAGGTTTTTGTTATACTTCCGCGTGCGTCCCCGTGGTTTTTTAAGTTATAATAGAATAAATAGTATGTTAACTAACTAAAAACACCAAAATTAGCCGCGGACTCCCGTGAAAACGATGTTTTTATCGAGTGTTCCAGTATCCGAAGGTACCTCAGGCGCTCGAGTAGTAACGCGTAGATTTCTTTTTGACAAATTGCAGGAACAAGATTTACCAAATTTTGACGAAAAGTTGAGCTAGCTTCAAACATATATTTTATCGCAAGATGGATATTGTGAAAGCCAAATGAAGGAAGTTAAACATAAATTCTCCCATTTAAAGTACCAATTTAAAGAAAGATTATAAAAAATCAGAAGTTTTCTATAAAAACAATGACAATTGGTTACAAGGAACATTCGACATACCGAGGGTTAAACGACGTTCTAGTGGCCGACAAGCAAAATCGTTTGAAGCATCAAGTGAAAGGAGCAAACGCAGAAAAACAATTGAAGTGCGCAGTATTGTCAAGAAAGGTGTGTTAATGCGAGCTGCTCAATCATCTCTTCAAAGTTCTGGAGAGAGAATTGCATCGAAAATTCTGAAAGATATAACAAATCCTCCGCAGAAAGCTCAAGATTACCAAACAGCATACAAAAAGTCAATGAACGAAAAAAGTCACAACTTGATCCAATGGCCACCCTCTCAATGTTCGTAGAAGCCGGTCTCTCAAGGCGGCAATATGAAGTTATTAGAAATAATAACAAGGATTATTATCCGAGTTATGCTATTGTACAGCAAGCAAAAAATACTTGTTATCCGGAAAAAGGAGCCTATCGGGCAACTGAAAGATGTGCTGAAATTAACTTGCAGCATTTATTGGACCACACAGCAAAACGTTTGGCTACATATTTGGAGGATGTATTGATGACATTGAATATACAAGAGCGTAAATCATTGACGCTAGTTTCGAAATGGGGATGTGACGGATCGCAACAAACACAATATAAACAGAAGATGCAGGAAGAAGATTCCACATACAGTAATATTTTTTAAAGTTGCTTTGTTTCTCTGCAATTGGTTTGTAGCATAAACAAAAAAGTTGTTTGGCAAAATCCAACTCCCTCTTGAAACCAATGAGGATACGGTTTGTCAAAGAAACAGTGGATATCACAAAATCCGAAATCGCCTATGTAGAAGAAGCTATAAACGCTTTACAAAATAGCGAATTCATACAAGGAAAGAGCTCTATTTCGATTAAGCATTTATTGAAGCTAACTATGGTGGATGCCAAAGTATGCAATGCTGCCACGTCAACTACCTCAACTATGAAATGCTACATTTGTGGTACTACCTCCAATGTATACCTCCTCAATGCTACCTCCAATACCTTAATATTACAAGAAATGTCTCCACAAACGCATTACAATTTGGCCTTTATATATTGCACGCTAGATCGTCGATGTGCCTAAAGCTGGATACGGCAATACTATTGATGGTAACACTAGCAAGAGATTTTTCGCCAATCCAGAGGTTGCAGCTGAAATTACCGGTATTGACTACAACCTGATAATACGAATGAAAGTGATTTTAGAGGTAATTTCTAGTGGTCATAAAGTGGATTTGGAAAAATCTGCTATATACGGATATGACACCGCCAAAATTTACGTGGAATATATCCTTGGCATCCTATGACTCCAACAATGCACAAAATCCTTATCCACGATGCAACTGTCATGAAAAAAGCACTGCTACCTATAGAATTACTGTCCGAAGAAGCAGCAGAGGCGCAACAAGCACTTTTGTTCATACCGGATGAATTCCGCCAGGAAATTCTAAATCAGTGCAATTTAGATGTTATTAACAGATTATTGCTCAGCTCTGATCCCCTAATTACTAGAATGAGGCCGAAACCAAGAAAAGGATCAGTGATGCACAGCAAGGAAGCAATGCAAATGCTTGTTTCCGCCGAACCCATTAATAAAAACGACGAAAGTTCTTCAGAAGAATATGCGGAGGAAACTTTGGAATGTCGAACTGACGACGAGATGTGGGACTCTTCAGGTTATCTAATAAGTTTTCTTGTTTTTATGAAAAATTTAGTTTTTGCTTCATTTCCCTTAATATAAAGTAAAATTTTTGTTTTGTCTCAATATACTATTTTTTCCTATTTACTTATACTCCTATGTACTTCAAACAACTATAATAACTATAAATAAACATAAAAACCGATTTAAAATGTATATAAACTAAGAAATAATTTTGGCCGGCTAAATCGCTGAAATACACTGTGCGTCGTGTTAAGTCGCGCTTAAAGAAGTTATATTTAAAATTTCTAAATTTTATTTAAATCGTTTTTTTCTGTTTTACGTATTTTAATGCTTCAAATGCTAACAATATTGCGAATACGACTACCAAAGTAGAATTTTTAAACTCCAATTACATAAATAGCTCTACAATACAAAACAAAAGAATGCCGACTCCTGTTCTTTAGGATGATTTATGGAACTCGTAACAATAATAATGTTATAGTGATTATTGATTTGTATTGTAATGAACTAATTTATAAATAATTTAATATGTATAAAAATATATAATTTTTGTTTTGTTATTTAGATATTCTAATTTGATCGATGATTGGAATTAAATATTTGAAGAAAAACAAACTGGGATAAAATGTTAGTTTTATACACAGAAGTATTTATTTAATCAATCTTGTTTGTAAAATTGGTGTGCATTAGCAAAGGAATTGTAGGTGTTTCTTCTTGAATTTATATATTTGCAGTGCTGCGAATTTGCATGTTTCATCTTGTCAAGTTTTTTATTCGTATTTCTCTTCGAAAGATTATATCATTCTAAGTTTTCAATTTTTTTGTATTGCATGTTCTGTGGAATAACGATAAGAACGTAAAATAATAAAAAAATATTTCTTACATGTATGCAAAAAGGTATTTTACGACTAAGCATTGTTACCGAGTTCATGCATAATTAACTCATCCAATATGAATAATTCACGTTATTCCATACGCGGAAATAATCTTACACATTTCTTTTCCACTGCACTTCACCGTGAAATTACGTCAATTTGAAGACTGAGTAGCATTTTAAGAAAAGAATAAAAGAAATATAGAAACTAGTTCGACGTACAGTCACGCTGATTCCCTTTTATTTTATAGTAGACTCCAATTAGGAGTGTTGCGGGATGTTCCACATGTATAAATATCGTATACTAGTCAACTGATATTCACCTTCATAACTCTGCCAATTAACTTGAAAATCTAAAAGGCGATAATGCTTCATATAATGTTTCAGCCAATTACATAAATAAAATTATCTATAAATATTTTTTAAGAAATTGTAACTGTTTCTTTTGAACCTTTTTTATTTTACGTACAATATAATTTAGTTTTTAAAATTATAATATAATATTGCACAATAGCTATGCACCATTTTTTTTTTTAATTTTTTTTTTTTTAGATTAATTCACTTTTTACTTCGTTTTATCATGGTAAAAAATATAAATACTGTTTTGAAATAGTGTTTCAATTAATTTAAAAAAAAATACCGATTAAATTTGAACTGTCCCATTTATCGCGCGCTTTGGGTGACGTCGCATAGCACTTGACATTCAGTGTTGCATACCCTATTTGCATAGACAGTTAAGGATTTTTAGTTTGAATTTGCTATTTCGATAATTTGATATTTCGGAAAATGATAAAAAATACCATCTTGTAGATATTGTATAGTACCGGAATGCAAAAACACTATTATAAGTACACCAGATAAAGTGTTTGATAAAGTCCCAATCGAGGTGTATAGTCCACCTTACCTAAATCTGTGAATATCGACTACGATCACTGAAATATATACTACCTGGAACGAGCGCTGGCCTCGTGGCTTGTGCGGGCCGATAGAGAGCATCACAAGGTGTCTCTCCTATCGCTCTGTCTTCGTCTAGTACAGTCAAAAGGAAAACTAAATGTGTGTTCGACGTCCGACGTCCATTTTTTCTTGCAAATACAGCAATTTTTTACCATTGTCTTTTTGAAAACAACTTTCATTAAAATATAGGTTTTTATAGGCGTTTAACAAATTAAACCTTTTCAATTTCAAATTAAACCTTTTTAAATTCAAATTAAACCTTTTTAAATTCAAATGAATTTTTTTAAAATTCAAATTAAACTTTTTTAAATTCAAATTAAACTTCTATTAAATTTAGTTAAATATTAATTAATATGGAAACAACAAATTAATTATCAAAAATTATGATGAAAACAATTATGAAAAATTATAAAAATAATGTTAATGTAACGGTTGTCCTGCTAAAGTCAATGGTAATTTCATCGACATATCTAAATAATATTTATTACAATCAGCAGAAGTAACAGTGGCCACGGATTCCTAAAAAATAAACCAAATTTACATTATTTTCTGGTTCCGCCAGCAAATTTCTTGCAGCTAATTTAACTTTAACTTCGCTTTATAATATGATCACCGATTGAACGATCTCACTTTCTTTCTTGATACAACTCAATACAACTAGCTTTTCGCTCTGACTGTATCACATCCTCCCACTCTCGACTACACTGTTGGCTAGACAAGGATTAAGAGAGGTCCTTGGGACTTCTCTCTTGGCCCGCACAAGCCAAGAGGCCAGTGCTCGTTCCAGGTAGTATATATTTCAGTGACTCCGATAAATGGCATAACGTGAACGCCATAATGCATGTTTCGATTCGACAAATGGTGATGATGCGTCTAGCAAATTTGAATTTCGCTCGCATATTTTGGACTTTTTTAATTTTTGGAATTAAATATAAATTAAATGATAAAATAATGGTAATGTCAAGATCATAAAGTATCGGGAGTAAGAAAATAAAGTAAATCTAAATTTCTTGCCCTATATACCCTATTATCTAAGAACATGTATTTTGCAACTACTTTATAAATAAAAAATAAGATCTGAAGATGCCACTGTGTTGGTGAAACTCTAGTTATAAATAAATTATCACATGAAACAAATCACATAATTAGTTTTATTTAAATAATTAAAAAAAATAACTTTTTATTACTCATGCGCGCAAAGTACTTCCTGACGCGATACGAGAAATGCCACTTCGCATTGTCTTTTCACATAACCTGGGTAACGCACTCAAATATTCAATATCGCTAGTTTACATTAAAAAAAAACAAATAAATACAATCAAGACCTGGGTATTAAAAAAGGGACGTGAAGTGTCAGAATTTTTTTTCATAACTAAATAATAATAAAAATTAAAGAAATCGTTTTAAAATGAGTGTAAATGCTATGGTGAAACCGGAGACGATAGCCGCTAGATCCCAATCTTGTAAGAGACATCCCCTCGCATGAGTAATAAAAAATATTGTTTGTAACACGGGTGGTATTGTCAATTACCCTCTCGAGCGAATCTGTCATCCCAATTTCGCTCGCGCGAAATTGATAACTTTCCGCCCTAGTTACAAAATATACTATTATTTGTTGCGCGCTAATAATTGTTTTAAAACGTCGCGTCGGTCGCCGTCGTGTAGGTACAATATCTAGATGCTTTGAAATATTTTCTATTCTAATATCTTCTTTTATTAATATTACATTAAAAGATAATTAGAATAATTTTTATTTAGAAAGATAGAATCGATGCTTTTTAGTTGACAGATTAACTGCCTGTATTAATTACTTCATTTTCATACTCGCTGACACGAAGAGTCACTGTGAAGCGTGGAATATTTTATTTGATTGATAAAAATCAAAATGACAATGATTGATAAAAATCTATTTTGTTGTTGTTGCACGTGTCCCACAAAGACTTTTACTAGTCGATACGGATCGATACTGACTGGAATAAAATATATTTGTTAAGCATAAAATTCAGTTAATGTGTACATCCAGGAGAAATGTATACCCTACGTGATTTTTTCAATAAACTATCATTTGAATAATAAGATGTACAATATGTTTGGTTAAAGTATACAATACCTAGATAATGTATACTTTCACGGTGATGTATTAGTTAATGCTTATTAAAAATTATTATTGAAAAATTAATTATATTTACATTACATTGAATTGAAAAATTCACTATGTTTTTACCATACTTATACTATGTAAAAATGTTATACAACTTATTATTCACAGTTATATAAATTTCTACATATATCACGACTCAAACATAAACAGTCTATATAAAATCGTAGTTTTAGGATTTTTTCGGCGCACTGTTTAAAACCATTGGCTTCGACGTTTAACAATGTAGGTTTTTTGAACATAAAAACATTAAGTTTCGACGTTTGACGGTCATTTTCAAGTTTTAGTTATACATAAATAATAATAAAATATAAATTGTTATAAGATGCAAACAATAACATAAGAATGTAAGGTTATAGAACGTACAAATGTAAGATTATGTTTAGTGAGAACAAAAGAATTAGTTCACCTGTATCGACAACTGTATAATATATAAGAATAAATGTCGCTATAAAGGTACGTTTACACTAGCACACATGTATGAGAACATGTGTGAGAAACATGTGTGAGGTTGCACTAACAAGTGTGCGCATACAAGTCATGAAATGTGTACAAAAAGAACTCGTCAAAAAATGTTTTTATGTTCAATGTCCCACATTGTTAAACGTCGAAGCCAATGGTTTTAAACAGTGCGCGGAAAAAATCCTAAAACGACGATTTTATATAGACTGTTTATGTTTGAATATTAGAATGAAGTTTCATCCTTTCGACGTCACACACACAAATTATAAGTTTGGCGTTTTTGGCGCGTTGGGAGTCACATGATTATTTAAAAATGTTTATCACTTTAAAACTGTTTATAATTAATTGAAATATTTTTGTTTTAACTTTTTCGCATCGCACATCCGAATTATTTATAATAAGGTTTTAAAATGCATTAAAAAAAAATGATAATTTTTTTTATTCAACAACCCAATTATCGAGGAACATATCTATACTACTTTATAAATAAAAAATAACTTTATTTGTTGCAGGAACATTTGTAGCTAATTAGTAATAATAGCTAATTATTGTTTTGAACCGTCGCGTCGGTCGCCGTCGTGTAGGTACAATATATAGATGCTTCTAAATATTTTCTACTCTAATATTTTTTATTATTAATGTCACATTAAAAGATGTGACATTAGAATTATGATAATTTTTATTTTCTTGAAAATAGTACAAAAGGTAGAATCGATGCTTTTTAGCTGGCAGATTAACTGCCTGTATTAATTACTTCATTTTTATACTCGCTGACACGAAGAGCAACTGTGAAGCGTGGAATATTTTATTTGATTGATAAAAATCAAAATTACAATGTTTGATCAAAATCAAATTTGTTGTTGTTATCCGTGTCCAACAAAGAACTTTTCTACAAGAGTTACCATTATTGGATCGATACTGACTGGAATAAAATATATTTGTTAAGCATAAAATTCAGTTAATGTGTGAATCCAGGAGAAATGTATGCTCCTACGTCAGGGGTTCTTAAATTTATATAGTCCGAGGACCCCCTTTTGAATTTTTTTTTGTTTGGGGACCCCCTCTAATCAACTTTGATTGGTCCGCAAATCAAAGTTGATTCCCAACCTTATTTCGCATTTCAGTCCTTCAATTATCAATATAGGCACATAGGCACTACGCATATATAATAAATATTGGTAAAAATGTATCACACATAATTTTAAAAAATGGACATTTTTATTAGGACACAACAAACATTTTTCTTAGAATATAAAGAAAAAAAAACATAACATGAAAAGTCTTCATGAACTGTTTCAACCATTTTTTTATTTCTCGCGGTTACGCGGACCCCCAGCGATGACTCCGCGGACCCCAGTTTAAGAACCTGAGTCCTACGTGTTTTTTTCGAGCAACTATCAATTGATGCACAATATATCTGGTTAAAGTATACAATACCTAGATAATGTATACTTTCACTGTGATGCATAAGTTAATGCTTATTAAAAATTATCACAGAAAAATTAATTATACTTACATTAATAAAAAAAAAAAATACAATTGTTGTAGGATGCAGAACCATAAAATACGAATGTAAGGTTATAGAATGTACAAATGTTAGATTATAGTATATTTTAGTAATATATATTTAGTGCATAACAAAATAATTAGTTCACCTTTATCGACAACTGCATAATATTGATGAATAAATGACGCTATAAAGTAAAGTGACCACACGTCCCGATTTTGGCGGGACAGTCACGCTTTTTGGAAGGCAGTCCCGCGTCCCGCCGATTTTTAAAAAAATCTGTATTTCTTATTTTAAATGTACTGTAAAAAATAATTAGATATAAAAAATAATAATAAATAAAAAATACATAAAATGCATGCAGAGTAAAATGTATTAGGGGATGTAGCTAGTTAGATTTAGACCGTGGTATTCGAATATTGTCGTTACGTCTTGTCTTAATACAGATAAGTGCGAACAGTGAGGACTGCCGTTAGACAGTGCGGTTTGCTGTTTTCAATTTGACGTTCGACTCATTATTTGATTGACAAAGGAGGGCCAATAGTCGACACAGCGTAACGGTTGAGAATTGATATGGATTACGTTCCTTTAGTTATACGAAAGGACATCACTAGGTTGGAAGAACAAGGTGTCATTAGACGACCAGATTTTCTGAAAGAAGTCGGAAATTTCTATAGTATCTGCTTGGAATATCTTGAAGAACAGTTTTGGACAGTTCTAATAATATTTTGAAGAGTAGACAGGTGATATTAAAAAATGAGATTTTAGGGGAATATGTGGAAAAATATTTTGAATTTACGAAGTCATTTTACGAAAAACAATATTTGCGAAAATCTTTTTGATGAGGTGTCATTGGTAAAAAGATACGTTACTGATGAAAAAATGAAATGTTGGTTGTCTGCAAATGTGGAAACAGTAAAAAAATAGAGTTATTCCTTCATTTTAAACAGAATAAGTATATGAATGTATTCAATAAAATATATTTTGAATTATTGGTGTGCTTTCATAACTACATTATAATTCTCATTTCATCTCATTTGTCCCGCTTTGTCTCAATGAAAATGTGGTCACTTTACTATAAAGGTAAGTTTACACTGACACACATGTATGACAACATGTGTGAGAAATATGTGTAAGGTTGCACTAACAAGTGTGAGCATACAAGTCATGAAATGTCGATAAAGGTGGCTGCGTTTACACTTCTTCAACAAGTTCATGAACAAGCCAAACTGTTTTATTGTTAGTTGATTTAAAGGTTATAATAATAAATAAAATATATCAATTGTAATTCAGTTACATTGTTTTCGCGTATTGAAACAAAACGTTGGACAAAGGGAACGTTTAATCCTGGTTTATATTACAAAAATTTATATTGAATAATTGTATTTATATAATTAATTAAATAAATAATTATTACATTTATTTCAAAACTTTAGATAGGTAAACAATTTTATCTACGACCACTATTGTAAATGCCCATTATTGTACAGTTCGTGGACTATGTAAATACATCATAACCCACACGTATGTAACAGTCCGCGATTAATGATAAGATATGATTGATAACACACACGTGCATTTGGTTTACGATTCGTTAAGAGCTGCTACTATGAGGTCATACGTTCAGCGCCCCCCGTGCCACAATTCTAACTAACGGAAATTGACATTGCGTGCATTGGGTTGCCTATATCTATGAGCACTCTTATTCCAGTGTAACCCAAATAAGTACTAAATAATAAGGTATGTACTAATAAGTACTAGTAAGTACTAAATAATAAATTCATTTTTGTACACTTTTTTACACTTTTGTATGTAGAAAAAAGTAAAAATGTAAAAAATACAGTAAAAGTGTACACTTTTACACACTTTTACTGTATCATATAAATTCTTTAAGAATTATAATAAAAATATTAAGTAACACACGACACAAAAAAAACTATAAAGTAAAAAAATAAAATTTCTTTCTTGCCCTTTTAACTTCATTAAAAGTATCTATTAATATTTTGTTGATGAGCGTCGACCCGTTGGGGGACCGCTATGTGAAGACCGCTGAAAACTAAACGATTGGATATTGTTGTTTTGTTACGTACGTTGCTTACACAGAGTAGGTCCTTGTATAATCCATATCAATCAATTCATTCATATCAATTATCAATCTTATTTTTATTTCTTTTTATTCTGGTTTTATTATTTGATTTACTTAGCAGTCCCCCTAAGCGGCGACGCTCACCATGAAAATATTAATAGGTACTTTTAATGAAGTCAAAAGGGCGAGAGAGTAATTTTTTTTTGTACTTTCTTGAGTTTTTTTTTGTATCGGGGGTTACTTAAAATTTTGAATTTTATTTTATTATTCGAACTTTTTTCTTTTCTGTAATAATTTGTTTGTAAATACGTGATTAATGACCTCTTTGAAATTTCGTTCGGAAATACGTGATTGTGGGGATTGTTTACTAGAAAAGATTAAGTTTTGTCAAGTAGGAAATGAGCTGATGATCATCAAACGTCTGAACAGATTCATTTCATTCTTCATAAATTATAGCTAAGAATCTTCTCGATCACGTCAGCTTTCAAACACAAGTTTCGATACACGGAACTAGACAACCATTTGAGTTAAATAAGATTTATTGTTTAAGATTTATTGTTTATAAGATTGTTTAAATAAGAAGGTTGCAGATTAGTTTTGTAAAGTAGGAAATGAGCTGATGGTCATCAAACGCATGAACAGATCTTCATAAATTATAGTTACGAACCTCATCATTCACATCCGCTTAAAAAAAACCGGTATCAAAATCGGTCCTTTCGTTTACGAGCTGCGATTCCATAAACAGCCACATGCACGGACAGACGGACAGACAGACACAGACTCGTCAAACTTATAACACCCCTCTTTTTGTGTCGGGGGTTAAAAATGTAAAATAAAAGCAAATATTGAAATTCGTGATTAGAGGAATGGATACTTTGTTGGAATGATTTAGTTAATATATGCATTTGCTATTGACTGTATACATTAATTTAATACTTTTACTGAATCATATAAGTTCTTAAAAAAATATAAAAACGTATTCTAAATCCATCTATTCAAAACTATTCAAATCCATCATTTGAGCCGATATCGGTTCCACTGTAACTATAACCTAAAACTAAAGCTTTTAGTCGACGTATAAATGGTAATTCTTGCCTTATTTGGACATTTGTGCATGCTTTTATTTGGCCCCTAGTATATGCTTTTTATTGCATAGGAAGGCTAACATCCGGATTACAACAACATCCATTTTAGATCGGTTTCATTGTGACTTGAATCAAAGTATAAGAATAGCATTGATAGCATCCTTTAATTTAAGGTGCAGTCAGACTATGTAAGCGAAAGCGTTTTCAGAAAGTGTTTCCTAGCAACAGACTGAAAGTGCTTTCACGAACAGTCAGTCTATGCAGGTTTTACTTTCACAATGTAAACGCTTTCTGAAAGCGCTTGCAAGTCTCACTGCACCAAAATAACAAGTAAAACATATTTCATGTTTATGATGGATAATTGATTGAAGTCACGGACTCACCCCAGATACTTTTAGTTATTATTATTTTCTGTGTGTTTTGATATTTTTAATAAACTTGCGTGCATAGAAATTGGCCCACTTTTTACTTCAACTATTTTTTTAACTATTTATGAGATGGAACAAATATGCCGTTTGAAAGACACTTTAATATAAGTTTAAATTTGTTGAAATTTATTTCGGTTTCTTGTGTTTAACATAGTGAAATTAAATCATGAAACAAATTAACTTTTTTATTAATAAAATAAATATGGTTATAAACAATTATTTACACAAATTAATAGTTAATTTTTAATAATGGATGTGACCCCTTCTTGTCCTAATATCATCTCCCATACGATTAGCCATAGATCTGATCGCTATTGTATCTTGCGGGATGTGAAGCCATTTTTCTTTTACTACAACAATAAGCTGTGGGATCGAGGTTGGAAGACGAAGCCTAGCTCGAATTCTTCGTTCAAGCTTCGTTCAATTTTGCACGATTCTTGCGGCGTGCGGCTTCGCATTGTCATGCATAAAGATAAATTCTTCTCCAATGTAGTCGACGTAAGGTACCATACGAACTGCTAAAATCTCCTCGATGTACCTAGCACCTGTTAAACCTCCTCTGCCGTGACCATGCGCGCCCCTAATGTGAAAGTAGGATCGGTTGGTGCTCCCATACAAATTGCACCCCAGATCATGCAGTGCAACCACCTCCATTAGTAGTCCGCTCTTCAATGCAGCGTTCTGCAAATCGCTTTCTTGGTCACCGGTACACTTTTCTTCTTCGGTCGCTACCACATAAGCATATTCTGGTCTCATCTCAGAACAGAACCGAACCCCTTGTCACAACGTGCAATTTAAATGATCCCTTACAAAACGCAGGCGTCTTAGGGGTCAAGTTACTTTCCTGCACTCTTCGTCTTACTGTCCACTGACTAATAGCCACTGTTCGTACTTCACGGAGCTGTTGTTGCAGTTGAACAGCATTAAGGTTAAGGTGACTTAATGATGTTGACACAATAAAGCGGTCAACCCGAGCCGTTGTAGATCTCCTTCTGCCTGTACCAGGTCGTCTATGAAAGGATCCGGTCTTCCTATAATGTTGGAACATTCTTCGAACTGCGGCGGGTGTCATATCCAGTTGCCGATTAGATTTTCGATTAGAACAAATATTTGGTCGGCTTTTTACAGTTTAGTATGCATTAAACTAACACTTGAAAACCAATCAAATTATGAAAAACGAATAATGTGCAAATTTCAACTGCAAAGGCAATAATTACATTTTCGTTTGTTATTCTCGGTATAACCACCACATAAATACGTTCGTTTTGTTTACCGTTTGCTATGCCTACGAACGATAAGCATTCTTGATAAATTTAAACTCATATTAAAGCATATTAAATTGTCTTTCGGACGGCATATTTCTTTATTTCATCCCATAAATAATTTCTAAAAAAAAAAAATTGTTAATGTCAAATGTGTACAGTGGGACGATTTCTATACATGCAAGTTTATATTGATAATCTAGCAGTTATTAAATATGCATTACAGTTAATATGTTGTTGTTTGTGTTTGTGTATGTATTCAGTTGCAACTTAAAATATATTAATTTGAACAGTTAAATAATTCCTACCCATATTTCGCAATGATATTTGATCAGTTCTTGTTTGACGATATTTGTTCTTTTAAATAGCATTAATATTAAGAAAATGAGCTATAAACGAGAACATCCCATCTGTATATAAAGTAATAACGTATTTAATTTCTATGGGTATCCTGTAATATAAATTTCATGTATAGTATCAGTAACTACTCTATTAAGTATTAAAAAGTATATCTGTTATTATAAACTCGTTAATTTGACGAGTATAAATTATAAACAGATAATGTCTTGAGAATTATTAAATGATTATACCACAAATGAACTTGCATTAGAACCATAATTAAACTATTCTATTTTTTATTGAGATGTGTTTTATTAACTTTTTGTTTTTATTTACATAGCACCTAAAGTATCGTCATTGACGGAGTTAGCGGCAAAATGTGTGGCTTCTCATATACCGTTTGAGTTGGTGGAGCACGTGTATCCACCAGTGCCAGAGCAACTGCAGCTGAGGATAGCCTTCTGGAGCTTCCCAGACAATGAAGAGGACATACGACTTTATTCTTGTTTAGCCAACGGATCTGCCGAAGAGTTTACCAAAGGAGATACCCAACATCGGACGTACAGCGTTAAAGATCCTTTACAAATCGGTAAAAATATTTTATATAATCTAATTTTAAAGCTAGTTAGTTGTCTTCCTAAATATGCTTACATTTTAAGATATACCTAAGTAATTATTTTATGATATAAAAAAATTTTCATTTGTAAAGTAGTGGTAAAGTAGTAGTTCTGTTTCTTTAGGTTTTCATTTATCGGCTACAGTTCATGATTCGCGTAGTCAGCCAAATAACGTAGCAGTTACTTTCGACAGGAGAAGGATATCGTCGTGCAATTGCACTTGTAATTCTTCCGCATATTGGTGTTCACACGTCGTTGCCGTCTGCCTAACAAGAATACATTGGGTGAGTTTCTTATATACGATTATATAAAAAAATGCATTTGTATACAATATATCCACGATAAACTGGTTCTTCTTCTTCTAACTTAACATTGTTCCTGTTTTTACCTTCTCAGGTTTTTTGCTATTTTTCTGTTCTCCTATTTTAGCCGCAATTGGTAACTTTAAGAGCTCCAGTTTCAGAATCATTGTCTAGATTACATAGAGATCAATTGCAAAAGTTTGCTCAGTACTTGATAAGTGAATTGCCTCAACAGATATTACCGACGGCTCAAAGATTGTTGGATGAGCTGCTAGGAAGTCAGCCTAGTGTTATTAACAGCGTTTGTGGTGCTCCGGATCCAACAGCAGGGGCATCCGCAACTGATCAAACTAGTTGGTATTTAGACAATAAGGCTTTACATGGTAACATCAAGAAAATTCTTATAAAGTTTTGTGTTCCCGCACCAATTGTCTTTAGGTATGAAATAAATAAAAACGTGCATTTGTGGCAAAAGTGTGTTTAATTAATTCTTTTAGTGATGTGAATTATTTGAGTACAACAGCTCCACCAGCAGCGGCAGAATGGTCATCTTTGTTAAGACCCCTTCGTGGAAGAGAGCCGGAGGGAATGTGGAATTTGTTAAGCATCGTTCGAGAAATGTTCAAAAGAAACGATAGAAACGCAATTCCATTGTTGGAAATTATTACAGATGAATGCATGGCTTGTGAACAGGTAATTAATTATTACTATGCTTGAAACCGCAAAATGTTACTTATAATATTTTATAAATAAAATTGTAATTTTAATCTTACTAAAAGGTGCGATTTTATATAGATTTTGGTTTGGTGGTTTAATACGAAGGTTGCTCTTTTAAATGGGAGTTCAGGATATGGAGGTGGAGGCGGCGGAGGAGGTGGCAAACATAATAACGTTAATAGCAATACTCACGCCTCTCAACACGCGTGTTCTTCTCTATGCGATGAAGTTGTAGTTTTATGGAGATTAGCAGCTTTAAATCCAGGTCTTGCTCCACATGAACGTGATATGCTACACCATCAATTTACTACTTGGCATCTAAAAGTTATGGAGAAGGTTTCGAAATGTCGCAGTGGAAACAATAACTCTAATAAGAACGGGGGTTTAAAAATGGACTTGGAAGTATTCACAGGATTTAAACCGGCTATCGAAGCGTGCTATATGGATTGGGAGGATTATCCAATGCCAGGCATAACTTACACTCAAG
Organism: Phosphuga atrata; assembly: GCA_944588485.1. Taxonomy (NCBI): domain Eukaryota; kingdom Metazoa; phylum Arthropoda; class Insecta; order Coleoptera; family Silphidae; genus Phosphuga; species Phosphuga atrata. Next base: position 35,394,673 of record OX155899.1, read on the forward strand.
ATGCTAATCCCATGTATCATTGTCCCTTTACTTGTTTCCGACATTCTGGTGATAATCGTGGCGGTGATAAAGTTACCCAAGTGAATTCTTCGAAAGCCGTTTTAAATTGCGAACACTCTCAACTCAACATTCAATTGCGTTCACATCATAATCATCGCCATGCTACGAGACTCTCACGTTTTGATTACTCAGACCTTATTACAGATTTCCCAGCTGAATATTCGAATAGAGTTCAATTATCCCGCGATGGTAACAGATCTAGTGTTAGCAGTGAAGGTTTTTGTGAAAACGATGATGATTTGAATATGATTCGGGATCCAACAGGTCTATTGGGTTGTATTGAGTTTGATTCCCAAGAAGGTGGAAGTGAATCTAGCAGCAGTAGTGGTAGCAGCAATAGGGAAGCTTCTGTTCCACAATCAAGCGATAGTAACGATGATAAGAAAGTAGAAAATGGTCCATGCACGTCTAAACAGGAAGAAAGGCGGCCTTCAAAGGACGAGTCTAGTTCTTTAACTTCAGATTCTCCGCAATCTCAATCTGGCGACGAATATAATGTCTACTTTTACAATTCCAAAGAAGCAGCAGTATCTGCCGAAAATAAATTAAAACAATCTGAAGATTCTGATAAAAACACAGTGTTTGCCAATTTAAAACGCTCTGATGATCCTTGGGATGTTTTGTTTGCCAGAGCTGAAGGTCTTCATGCGCATGGACATAATAAAGAAGCTAGTATGTTGGCAGTAAAATTAGCGGAAGAATTATTAGCTAACCCTCCAGATTTAATGATCGATATCCCTCCAATTCCGAAAAGAAAGGGAAAGAAACAACAATTGAATCCAGCTACACATCAATTGAGCTGCTTAGCTTCTGCTACTTTAGCTAAATGTGCCTTTCTATGCTCAGTTTTGACAGAAAACTCAGAACATTCCCATTTAGCTTTTAGGGTTGGAATGTTTGGACTGGAAATGGCAAGGCCGCCAGCGAGTACTAAACCCTTAGAAGTGAAACTTGCTAATCAGGAATCAGATTTAGTAAATCTTCTGAAGAAAATACCGTTAGGTCACAGAGAATTGCAAATTCTACGTGAAAGAGCAACACAGCTCAAGGAAGGTACACTAAAATCAAGAGGAGAAGCAATGTTACCGACTATGTTGGCTAGTTTCATTTTCGATGCATTAGTAATGCCTTCGATTGTTGGTAGAGAAAGATCTCGAGTTAAGCTGCGGTTGCCTTCGGATGAACCATTGGGTTTTGAAGCAGCCGTAGCTGCTTTAGGATTGAAAGCTAACGTCTCAGAGGCAGATCACCCTTTGCTCTGCGAAGGAACTAGGAGACAGAGAAGTGATTTAGCTATTATGTTGTTAGTGTTTTATAAAGATGAGTGTTGGAAGGTAGCGAGAATTATGGACAGACTTCTAGATAGGGAAATTCATCAATTATTGAAGAGTCCTATAATGAGCTCATATTATTCTAGCAATCCTCCAATTAAGAGTCAATTTTCAAATTTGAAACGGGAAGAACACGATAAAGTTTTAACCCCGTTAAGTTCATTTATTCCACCTGCAGAAATGATAACAACAGATTTGGGTAAGCCTTTATATAATATTTTTACTAATTTCGGTATTAAATAACATTTTTTAGCTGCTGGTAGTAGGCCACAAAGTTCTACAAGCGCTGAAATTGAACAAGGTTTAGTTAATATGAATCTAGGACCATCGACAAGCGGTGTTTCTAGCCAAAGCTCGATGCCCACAACAACAACAACCTCTACTAGGACCAAGGAGGGTCGTTATAAAGGTAAACGTGCCTACCCTTCAATACCGAACCAGCCAAGCGAGGCGGGTGCACATTTTATGTTCGAACTCGCGAAGACCGTCCTCATCAAGGCGGGAGGGACCAGTAGCACATCCCTATTCACTCAACCCAGCACCAGTCAGAACCATCATGGGCCTCATAGGGCTTTGCATATGTGTGCTTTCCAACTTGGACTGTATGCCTTGGGATTGCATAATTGTGTTAGTCCTAACTGGTTGAGTAGAACTTATTCCTCACATGTTTCTTGGATTACTGGTACGTTTTGATTCATATTTAAGTTTTCATCTACAAACATATTTAGCGTTTTTTTTTTCTAATAATAATAACAAATACGAAAATGAATTATATTTTAGGACAAGCAATGGAAATTGGAGCGGCAGCAATTTCTTTCTTGATCGAAACTTGGGAAGGTCATTTGACGCCTCCTGAAGTTGCAAATATAGCAGATAGAGCGTCCAGGGGATGCGACCCGAATATGGTTCGGGCTGCCGCTGAGTTGGCATTGTCTTGTCTACCGCATTCTCACGCTTTAAATCCGAATGAAATATCTCGCGCTATCCTGCAGTGCAAAGAACAAAGTGATCTCGTGCTCGAACATGCGTGTCTGACGGTAGAATCCGCAGCGAAAGGTATTTTTATAATTTTTCAATTAATTTATTTCCTCATAAAGATGGCTTTAAAGGTGGCGGAGTATATCCAGAAGTATTATTCCAAGTGGCAAAATATTGGTATGAGTTGTACATTCGGCATACGCCCGGCGGCGAACAACTAATGGAAAACGATATGCCCCATGATCCTCTTCTGGATGCCCATGGTGCTTTAGTTGCTTTAATAGAAACTCCAGAAATATCTCAACCGCCTCCAGTTGTGGTTACTACAGCTTCTCCCCAATACGTCCCTTATGCTTATTCCTTCACCGTTCATCCACATGTGACGTACGGGGGCCCTATACACCCTCACGCAGCAGTATCCCTTCAAGCTCCTCCACCGCATATGCAAATGTATCATCTACCAGCTCCCCAATTCCCATATCCACCACACACGAATGCAGGACCAAATCCGATTCAATATCAACTTCCACCTCCTCAACCACAAGCTCCTCCCTATCCGCCACAAAATCAGCAATATACATCCCAACCTCCACCTCCATATCAAACCCAAAATACACCCTATACACAAGGTTCGCCGTATCCCGCTCAAAATACATCTTATCCACCTCCTCAAAATAATTCCTATCCTCCGCAACCGTCCACTTACAGCAACCCGGCGCCTCCGCCTATGCAATACTACGGCGCTGCTGTGACCATTGCTCAACCCGCAAGACCAGGTCACATGTATCCTGTAGCTCTTGCTCCAAGTCCAGGAATGCAAGTGGCAGCTAGACCACCACAACACCGGCAACAACTCAACCAAACGCAGCTCAGGTATCTATTAGCTGCGTATAGAGTAGGAATGTTGGCTATGGAAACTTTAGCGAGGAGGGTTCATGATGACAGACCACAAGCTAAATATGCCAGAAATCCACCTTACGGAGAAGATGTTAAATGGTTATTAAGGATATCAAAACATTTGGGTAAGTATTATATATACGTATATTAGTTCGTATCATTTAATATATCTCATAAAAAATTGTATAGTAATAAATATAAGAAATATTATAGAAGAATCATAATAGTTCTTATTGTTCTTTTTCTTATCATATTTTGTTGTAAAATAATAATTATGGCCTCGATTTGTTTAATTTGCACATAGTATTCTTATTCCCAGGAACACAGTACCTGCATCAGTTTTGCGTATCGGCGGTAAATTCTATAGTAAGTCCATTTGTCTTGCATGATGTGGCAATGGAAGCGGCACAATATTTGGGTAGGAATAATCCTGCGTTAGTGATGCGCACGGCTCTGACGCCTTTGGTCCAGAAGTGTCAACAAATGTATATACAGTGTATGCATCAAAAGTTGTATCATCTTACATCTGCAGATTATGAAGATTTTGTAAATATTGTTTTGGCTGCAAGAGCTGCATTTCAGATTACACCCGATGGTAGTGCACAGTTTAAGGAATGGTTGCAATCTATTAAAAGGTATGAATATATAAATAATTAAATATTTTTTTTTTATTTAACAAATAAAAACTTATTCACACAACAGCTTATTATATTTAACTTATTATTATATTATAATTTAGAAAATCGTTTTTTAGTCTATTGTAAAATAAAGATTACTTGTATTGTGGTCTTACAAAACTGTATAAAGTTGTTTGAGAAGACGTCATATTTTTCTCAAAATATGGTTACAAAAACAATTATGGTTACTAACTAATTCAAAGTGCAATTAATATTTGCAGTGATATTTTTATCCATTCCTAACTTTTTTTAACTTTAAGCAAAACTGACGGATGGTGTGTCCTACAATAAATACGGTATAAAGATGACAAAAAGGTATCGCGTTCTGCATTAAGGCCGATTCTCATATACGCGACACTCAGCTACGCGACGTCACGCGACATCGCCTGTCAAATAATGATTACATTGTTTTAAATGGGCACGTTCTCACTATGGCTTCGCGACAGCTACGCGACGTGCCCATTTAAAACAATGTAATAATTATTTGACAGGTGACGTCGCACGAAGTCGCGTAGTATAACTCTTTAGTATTTCCACAACGCTGGAAAACGTTTGATTCAAATATCTTTCACTAGACCAACGAAAAATGCAGCAGCCAAGTTATAGAAAGCTTTGCACAAAGAATTATATTCAACACAAATATGCAAGTTTCAGTCAATAATAAAGAATTTACGAGGCTCGTCCAGAAAGTAAGAGTAGTGGATTTTTCTATTTAAAAATTTTTTTATTTAAAACAAAATTACAGGATTTTGTTGGCAAATATGCCAGTTATTTCTTCACTTACAATTAGTCGGGTTCTCGTTCTATGCAGGTTGTGAGATGTGGCACATTTTTTTTTAATGCCCCCCTGCAATAATTCTCACATCTTCCAGTTAAGGACCTCTTCGTCGGTTGAACATTTTTCTCCTCACATGTGAGGTTTTTGATGCCTTCCTCAAAGAATTCTCGCGCCATCTACTTCTTGCAGTTCAGAACCTCTTGTTTCATTTCTTCGTCGGTTGATTAATTTTTTCCGCCCATGTGAGTTTTCAGAGAGACGAAAAGATAAAAATTTGAAAGCGCCAAGATAAAATAAAAGTAAAATTTAAAGCTGTAAATTTCTGAGCTAAGTGTCGCGCATATGGGAATCGACCTTTATAGTGTATAGTTCTGTTATTGGAGAATGGATTACCTTGGACAGGTTACCTTACAGGATTTTAAATCGGAGTTACTGGCTCTACATAGCTCCGTTTTACACGAGTAGATTCATTTGAGGAAAACATATGTGATAAAACTGCCATCGACCTGCATTTCATACACATTTGTTTATACTCATCTTGACTTGTATTCCGAATTACGGAGATGGCAGAAATTTATAATTAAAAATGTTTAATCTGTTTTAAGAGAGCAGGAAGAGTAAATTGCACATGAAAAGTATGACACGATGACAAAAGTATGACGTTCTGCCTCGATTCGGTTTAATATTCTTTTCTTATAAAAAAATATCGTTCGATTGTAAAGGTATACCGATTCTTAAGAAAATCGAATGATGTTCATCAAATATACTCGAAATAAAACGTAATTATGGACACTAGAACTATGTACAATAGCTTTGTCCGAATGTTTGAAAGATTTAAACAGCTAAAAAACTTTATTAGAAAAGCATTGTTTGACAACTCGTCTGATATTGATATTCAACAATATTATAACATTTTGTTGATTAACATTATTTCTTCCAGTGCTGACTGTTCGCCCTTTGTCGAGGGAATGCAAACTCAGCTATTATTTTATATTCATATTAGAATTCGGGATCTGATGAGCTCTCACTGAAGTTCAAGCATAAATTAGAAGATCGAATAAGCCAAAGATGAACATATGTATATGTTACGGTAAAAGTACAAAATCGGCAAATGTAAACATTTACCGGTATATGTATACATCTACAAATTTATATGGATAGGTAAATGTGAGTTTAAATTTGAGATTAGCTTCATATATCTAGTTTTACCGGTAAAAGTACACATTTTCCAACTTATATAGGTAAAAGTTAAAAATTATAAACAGTAATAAAATATACTTCTATATTAAGGTTAAAATGTATTTGAAATAATATATATTATTTTATTATACATTGTAGTATATTGTGTAACTAGGGCTATAAGTAGTCAATTTGACGCGAGAGCAAAATTGGGCGCATGAACGAAGTGAGGGAGATTTGCTCGAGAGGGCAATTGACAATTTCGCACGTATTATAAACAATATTTTTTATTACTCATGGGAGGGGATGTATCTTACAAGTTCGGAATCCAGGGGCCATCCAAGAAAAATGGAATCAAAAATGAAGAATTCCGGTCTCCGGTGGTGTGGATTCGTCATAAGAACTCTCCTCAGTCTCTGGTATCACCATAAGTGAACGAAGTTACATTCTTTTTGAAACGTTTTCTTTAATTTTTATTATTATTTTGTAATGACATTTTCACATCACTTTTTTATATCGAGGTCTTGATTGTGTTTATTATATTTAATTATTTGTTATTTTTATGTAACCTAAGCGATATTCAATATTTGCGTGCGTTACCCAGGTTATGTGGAAATACAATGAGAGGTGGCATTTCTCGTATTATAAAACGTAGGTCAAGAAGTATCTTTGGCGCATGAGTAATAAAAAAACAATTATTACATTTTGAACATATTTATTTAAAAGGAGATTATAAGAATACGTTCGTTATCTATCATTATAATTTTATCCGCTTCTATAATAAATTTTTTTTTTATTGTAATTCGAAATTCATTATTTCCTAATCACGCCCAAAAAAGTTAATATTACGTGATTTTAGAACCTCTAAATATTTGTCAAAATATTTACCAAATATGTACACATTTCCGGCAAATGTGTACATATAGTTGGTAAATGTAAGTTGAACTTAAGTTGAACATTTACCAGCCAAGAAGGTATATGTGTACATATGTCTGTATGTATATATATAATATGAACTCATGTGCTAAAAGTGACTGGATTGTCGGTACTATTGTTAGACATCATTAGATCGTGCTCTTTGTCTTTTAGATATTAATCCTTCAGTTATATATATATATATATATATATATATATATATATATATATATATATATATATATATATATATATTTATTTACACAACGCTGGAAAATGTGAGATTCAAAAATCTTTCACTAGACCAACGAAATATGCAGCAGCCAAGTTATAGAAAGCTTTGCACAAAGAATGATATTCAACACAAATATGCAAGTTTCACTCAATAATAAATTCCCATCTGTGAGAGAAAACGGAATTACTTAGAACTTAAAAATTCCCTAATTTTTTTACGGATAGTTAAGCGCACGCGCATCCGCCAAGTTTGAAAGGCGGGAATATGAAAGTTTCGGGCACATATTTATTTATACGTCAAAAAGCTCGGGCACTTTTTGACGCATAACATGGCGGAAATTTACACATGCGCACTAAAAAAAATTGGAAAGGTTTATGAGGAAATTCCAGATATATATTGGAATGAATTAAATCTACCTGGTCATTTAGGATGTTTGAACCGTTTGTAATGGCTTTTTTATTGCATATGCTTCTAGGAAATTCATTTCCAGAGGCATTACAGTCGTTACATTATGTAACGACTGCAATTTGAATGAGATGAATCATACCTGTGACAAATCCAAAAACTTTACGTATTAGCAGATAAAGTTCCGAAGATGGATTTCCTAGAAGCATATGAAATTAAAACGGTTCAAACATCCTAAGTGACCAGGTAGATTTAATTCATTCCAATATCTGGCAATTAATTCCTAATCAGGGAATTCTCTAAGTAATCCCGTTATTCCTCACATATGGTAAATAGTATATAAAAACATGTTACGTTCTTGTATTGTGTGTAATCTTCTGACGAAGGCGTAGGAAGCCGAAATCGATAGTGTTGAATAAAACTCACTTGTGAAACCTAGTGTCTCTAATTTATCATTATTTCTGATAAAATGGAAGGTTTTCCACACCTCCGATTGTTAAAAAAATTCTTTCTGCCTTCATTAAAGTGATGACTCCACTTAAACACGTTCGTTCGGTTCTTTGTAACTTCGCCATAACTATTTTTGATCCGTGAAAAAATTTCAGTCGGTGTTTTTCCTTCAGCGACACGGAATCTGTAGACGCGCACCTCGCACTTGGCGGGATTTCTCATCGAGATATTTCACACCAACGGATACTATATTGCGAGTTTTCATACTGACGAGGTCCACATGTACTCGATTGTGTTCCAAAGAACCCCACTACCACTCAGTGTTGCCAACCTTCGATAAAAAAATTCTCACAGCAGAGGGCCACCAGTATTCTTACTTTTTGGACGTACCTCGTATTATCTTAAAGAAACTTTTTTTAATATTAGTATTGGTCAGAAAATGGTTTTAACTTTTTTAGAAATTCTAACAAAATCCGAAAATATTTATAGTAGAATTTTACTATCTCCTCAAATATGCAATCCCGAGTAGGCCGGGAAGACAAACAAAACAGGCGGTCTTTCTCTGTTGCTACTGTTGTCCCGTTTAAAATATTAAAAGAACATATAATCGATTTGTAGTTGCAGTTTTTATTGTTGTTGAATTAAACATTTTATGTTGATTAGAAAAGTGATATTTATTAATTATGGCTCTGTTAGTAATAACACGAACACATAATTGCAATCATATTAATACGAATAAATAATTGCAATTATAATATATTTGCTATTTACAGACATCCCTCAATTAACGCGAGTTCGATTAACGCAAAAGTCGATTTAACGAGATTTCTATTTAACGAGATATTTTAGCCGTGATTTTTAAAATTAGAGTATTAAGACAAATAAAATTTTGTCGTTTTTTTGAACCATTTGAATCATATTTCCGATTATATGATTATCTAGATAATTTTCAAAGCAGATAATTTCTTTGAAATTAGTAGTTTTGTTCTTAAACCATTTTGTCTTTATTTAAATATTCAATTATAAGTTTAAGTAACATCTGTGACAATAAATGTTACCCGCTCGCCTATTACCCACGTATTACCCGCTCGCAATTACCACTCGATATTTTTTTCCCTACAATAATTAGGCGGGCGTTTTGGTACTCACCAATCGATTTGGAACGGGGGTGTAATTTGCTAGTTTTTAGATAATTTTAGAGAAAGCAGTTTACTTACAGTCTTATTACTTCCAGTCATTATTAGTTATTTCTTCCTCTTATACGTATAGCGTGTCTTAAACCGCTGGTCTGAGAGTACGCTCCAGTACTACCATAAAGGGTCAGTAGTTACGGGTTAAGATGAAAAAAAAGTCCATCTGATCTTCTGGTGAAAGAAAGAAAAGGATTTAGATGAGGAAATTGAAATTATTAACAGAGTTGAGCAAGGTGAGATTAAGACACAGTTTGGACGACATCATTCAATAAGCCAGTGTTTCCCAAACACTGGCTTGTGGCTTGGGGGTGGGTTTGGAACCCCCAAACCACCTCCAAACCTTCTCAATAATATAACTCAAACCTTCCAATCCGCGAAGTTGAAACATGGAATGATCCCAAAGTTCCTCTTACATTCAGTTTCTTCATGTTCTAATATAACGGCTATTATTGCTAGATCTTCGTCGTCAAAGTTCATTTCTCCACAACAGTCACGGACGACACGGATATGTCTATTGACGGAGAACACGGAGCATACAATGTCGATGCCCTCCTGTCACGAAGTTGTGGGCCTGGACCTTTAATCCCGGGGTATACCCGTACTTGTTTATTTTTGATTATTATTAACTTAATCATATTTTATGACTGCTAGACAAGAAACTTGGAAAATAGGAATTTTTTTTCCTGCAATTGATACTTGAAATTACAATTTCAAAATCTTCTTAATAATTTTTTTTTTTTAAAAATCTAATTAAGAACTAAGTAAATTATAAATATAAATAATTGCAACTTTAATCATAATATAAATTCAGTAAATAAAAACTTTCAATGTCGTAGAGTAGTAGAGAAGTTATTTTAATTAAATAAATAAAGTAAGTGCCTGAAAATACAAGAAATCAAAAAGATTTTTAGTAGACAGTTGAATATGAAGGGACCTCAATACTGATTGAAACTAATTGATTATATGAAATAAATTTAATTTATATAAACTTAATGAAGTCGGAACACAGCCTGAATATATAAATATATTCAACCTTTCCGGAGCTCTACAACATTAATGAGTCTTTTTAGGACTACTAAAAATAAATCTCATGTGAAATTTGTCAGTTATTTTATAAATTTCAGTCCAGCTTCGTGGCACTCAACAAAACCAGAAAAATAACAGATCATGTCTTTGAATAGTGATCATGAATGGTGATCTTCATTCTAAATTTAATTTAAATAATATTCATATTCCTATTTAATATTAATAATATTTATTTATTTACATTGTTTAGACCCACAGGGGATCACATAAAGCAAATTATGACCTGTTGTTATTTTTGAAAAGGAAATTAGTAGTCCAGCTTTCTTGGCACATTATTTTAGGACTTTGATCTGATGGATTGCTGTTTGTTCATTTTCGGAAAGGATCTCGAGATCAATAGCGAAGGCTAGTCATGTTATCCTGTTGTTTTCCTAGTCCTATGGGTCTCTAAACTTTTCGATTTTCCAGTTCTTGATTCCATGCTTTGATAACTTTGTCTAAAACGATGTTGAAGAGTAACGGGGAGAGGCTATCGCTCTACCGGACACCAGTCTTGATGGGGAAAGGTTTTGAGATTTCGCCGTTGAATTTGACTTTGGAAGTTGTGTTTGTTAGCGGTTGTTGGATGAGCCGTTGTGTTTTCGGATCCAGATTGTTTTTTTCGCGTATATTAAACAGGGATTGTCGTTCAATGGAGTCATAAGCTTTGCTGAAGTCGACAAATGTGCAGATGGTTAGGAGATTTCGTTTAGTTCGAATTTTTAGTATAGATTTCAGGTTGAAAATTTGCTCGGTGCATGATCTGTGCGGTCTGAAACCTGCTTGATATTCTCCAATTAGGGGTTCGAGTTGTTCTTGTGTCGCGTTGTAAGAGGTAAGCGGATAGGATTTTGTAGGGAATGGAAAGGAGAGAGATTCCTATGTAGTTATTCACAACAGATTTGTCTCCTTTTTTGTGTAGTTGGTGGATTGCGCATTTCCAATCGTCTGGGAGTTTTTCACTTCGCCAAATTTCCTGAATGATCTGTGTGATATCCTGTAATAATCGTGGTCCAAGATTTTTCAGTAGTTCTGTGGTTATTCCATCTTCCTGATGTCTTTCCATTCTTCAGTTTTGTGATGCGGTATCGGATTTCTTCTTGTGTCGGTGGATCAGCATCGGGTTTCGTGTTTCTTGAGGATGTGTGTGGGAATCGTTCGGATGGTTCGGGGCAATTAAGGAGCTCGGAAAAGTAGTTTGACAGTTCTTCGCAGTTTTCTGGTTGATGAGTGTTCCATGGCAAGTTTTCTATCTTTTTTCTTGAAGGTCGAATTCTGTCATGAGTAACCCATAATTTTATATGCAAAAGCTCGATAGAAATTTCTGCTGTTGTAGTTTCTAAATTTATCCTCAATTGATGTGAGCTGTTCAGTTATGTATTGGCGTTTAGTTTTCCTGATGGTTCTGTTTGTCGTTCTGCAGATGACGAGAAAGTGTTGTAGAGTTTCCGGTGATTTGTTGCTGTTGTATTTTTGTAAGGCAAGTCTGTGATTGATGATGGTTTGATTGCAGTTGGAATCTCACCATGGGTGTTTTGCCTTTTTCTATAAATGATATTATTTTAATTAATATTATTATTCCTATTTTCTAACATTTTTTGACATGACTTAGTCAATATAGCCAGAGGGAAGGGTGAGGGAAATATTGCATGGAAAACATAGATAATACTCACCATAATAGTGAGACCTGCTATCACCTATGGGACAGGTCTGAGGGAAAGTAGAACCAAGCTGGAGTGTCTTTGGAGAAGCAGCTTGAGAAGAATCAAAGACTGGCATGTGTCTGCACCATGGAGGCGAAGGGGTCATACCCAACAGTAGCAATGGAACTGGTGCTGGGTCTGATTCCGTTGCACCTTGTCGTGGAGGGCACAGTCAGAGCGGCGATTGTAAGGTTAAGCAAGGAAGTGAAAAGAGATTTTTTATCTTTGGGGGGGACGTAGCAAGCACCCCCGGGTTAACTTGGTAAGTGGTCCCCCTGAAACCCGCACATCTTGGCACTGCACTACGCATAACATGCCGGTTGATTTTCAATGTTGTCTATGATGTACCCCATCCAGTCATGCTGATTAGGGGTTCAGGTTTAGCCGTAGCCTTTCAACAATCTGCATTTTCTTCTCATCCTGCTCTTTATAGCTGATTATTTCAGATATTGTTTTTTGAACTAAGTTCCAGTTGTTTTCCGAATCTAACATGAAGGATATAGTGGTTCTAGGTTCTAGGTCCTTTGGTAGGATGTGTCTCTCTGTGTCCCACTTACTACATATGTAGATGGTGTCCATCATGCTGTCCTCTTCCCCGCAGTATTTGCAGCTATCAACAGCTCTGCCTATCTTGTGGAAGTAATCTCAAAAGCATCCGTGTCCACTGAATGCTAGATGGTAGTTTAGTTTTCGTGTTTCCGAGTTACCAATTTTTTGACATCATTTATTAACAGCCTTGTCCATTATCCCATATCGCTTGCTACCCATTTATTTTGCCATGCCCGTAGTAGTTCATTTATTGTGATCCTCTTGGCTTCTTTTTTATCAGTAATTGGTTTGATTTCTTTAGCTGAGTAGATGCTACTAAGCCTCTCCTATATATGAAGACGTGTGGACGGAAACCACCGCTGAATCCAATGTTGAGAGGCAAGGACTGCTGGCCAACAATTCTTAATATATCCACCTAATATATATCTACCTATCTTGGGATGTTGAAAAGTGATGTTCAAGAATGAATACTAATGTTCAAGAATGATTCGCAAGGCACGGAGTTTATCGAATAATAGTCGGACTGGTTTTAAGAATTTAATTAAACAATAATACAATTAGTTGAAATAACTTACGACTTAAGAACTTATGCACTTATAGCTTACCACCTTTTACTGACAACTGGGGAATGGCATTTATACCATTCCCTCTAATTCAAATAAGAGGGAGATGGAGATTACTTGACTTCCCATAAACAACCAAAGCTTAAATTCTCTAAGTACATAAAATGTCTCGTCCACTGGTTAATCTTGATGGGAAGGCTTTATGGGCGTTCCCACGTTTTCTAAAATGTTTGGGGGAGGTAGATTTTAGCATGGTAATAAAAACCCTTAGTTATTGGAAAGACTATAAAACCATTGTATTTATCCAAAACGTGGGACCAAGGGCACGTTTTGGAATGTGCTCTAATGGCACAGGGACCCAGTCCTGGTATGGTTTTTATTACAACAGAAGAAATATCCAGAAGTAAAATAATCAGGAGCAGAGACCGAAACAGCCTTGCTGCCAAGATTTCCTGCCTGGATGTACCAAAAGACGAAATGGTATGCAAATACCATTTCGAGAAAAACTAGACAGCAATGTGTGGCAGTAAATCCGAATGGGGCGACGAATCCTCAGCATACCACATTGAGCAAAGTCCTATCAAGTGATATACAGATGGATCAAATATGAAGGAAGGGACTGGTGCAGGAGTGTTTCGACCTCGTACCAAGTACTTCGAATGCATGGGAATCTACCCAAGTATCTTCCAAGCAAAGGTACATGCACTCGAAAGATGTGCACAATTTAACCTCGACAGGAATTATCGCAAAAAAAGAATTGCTATCCCGTCAGATAGCAGTTGGTGTATAGACTTGATGGCTGCTTGACTAAGCAGCCATCAAGTCTATACACCAACAGATCCAAACTGGTATGGGTTTGTGAATGAAAGCTAAATAAGCTTGGCAGAAAAGTAACGCTATACTGGGTTTCAGGACACACTGTTAGAGGGAAATGAATAAGTATAACAACGATTAGAGGAAGAGGATGGTGTTCACCACCGAAATCCACAATCTACATCTACAACATTTCTTTGTTTATATAACTTATTTTTCATAGAGAGAAAATTGGTTATTAAAAAATGTTAAAATTCAATTACTCTGAATTCAAAAATACAGTGTTTTTACCACTAATTTTTGTGAAAATATTGTTTATTACTGTTGAAGGTCGTTTTCAATTAAAAATTATCTTCACTTGAAAATGGCCTTTAACAGTATAAACTCAAGTCGTGTAAAGTCTAAAGATTCATATAACTTCACATGTTATATAATATCTTCTCAAAAATTAGTGGTAAAAACATAGAGAATTTTTCAATTCAGAGTAATTATGGATTACCCCGTACGTAGTAAAGGACGCAAGCATCCTTTTCATAAAATTTAATTAGCTATTTGAAAATGGTCTATTGTTATTCATAAAAAACTACATATTTTAGTATTGTGGCACAAAACCCTTGACTTGTGTAGAAGGTGAAGAATATAATTATGTAGGGTGAATCTAGGAATAATATTTTAATAACGATAATAATGAATACAGGGTGTTTTAAAAAGAATATACGTTTTTTGCATGCATATATTTATAAAACTTTAAGACATACCAATATGAAACTTCACACATATGTTTACGAACCTCTCAAGTTTAGATTACCGATGTTCAATATGTACTCCATCAGAACAATATCACATTGATACTCAAATTCCTCCCATACTCGGGCAAGCATGTCCTTTGTCACTGATGTTATGGCAGTACGGATCCCGTTCTTCAACTCTTCCAGGTTTTGTGGGAGTTATGGTACATAAACGTTGTCTTTAACGAAACCCCCAGGAAGAAGTCATAAGGTGTCAAATCCGGTGACCGTAAAGCCCAGCTAAGACATGCTTATTCGTCAGCTCCTTGACGAACAATCCCATGGTTCGGTAGAGTTTAATTCAGATATTCACGCACTTGGCGACTCCAGAGAGGGGGTGCCCCGTCTTGTTGAAAAATGAAGTTATTTTCGTGCAGCCTCGGAAACAACGAGTTTTGTAACATAGCGAGATACTGCTGACCGTTAACCGTGTTTCCATCAAAGAAGAATGGGTCGTAAAAGATATATCGCACAAAACACATTAGTAGGGAAAGATAGTTGTTTCTGGATCTTCAACCTTCACTGCCGTGAAATTGGAAGGTTAATGAATATAATCAAATCTGGTGTCAGAACGGCTCTAGCATGCACCCTAAGAGAGATAGCGCCCGGCTGTCACCCTCTCAGTAGATGACGTCATCCGCCGCTACGCATATTACCAAACTAATTATCCCAATTCTGATTGGTTGATTAATAAATAAGTAACTACAGTTGACCGTGTGTCACAATTTATATGTAATCTTATGGAAAAGTGTGACTTTAACAGTGATTTATGAAAATTAACATTACTTCTTATCTAAAACCCGTACAAACTTTTTCTCAACTCAAGCTTCAAACTAATTTTGCGTTTGAACTTGTATGTGACTACTTAATGTGAAATAGTTGATAAGAACCGCCAAATCTGCATTTTCGTATTTCAACTTGTATAAATTCAGATGTTCGGACGTTTTGTTTACAATAAATTTACTAACACACGCCTCGTGCGCGGTCGGGTGTTTAGCATTGATAATTATTTTATAGCTATTCGGGACCCGATTGATATTTAAACCTGAGCTCTAAATTCATCGTCATATCAACAATTAAAACTGTATCCCTGCGATCAATGTGTAAAGGTTTTCGTAAGTAAGGATAATCTTGGTAGCCATAAGGAAGTATGTGATGACAATCAAAAAATGTACTACAAATACACCGTTTGCAATTTAACTTTCACAAGGGAAGATAGCGACATATGAGAAAATATAATATAAAATCAACAATAATGGTGGGAAGAAGAGGAGAATAAATACTGAATATTCACCCTACAACTCCAAGAAGATAAAGTTGGAGCCGCAGACAGTCAAATAATTACTGTAAAATATGGAATCAACAATTCCCAACAAGGCTAAAGTTTGCAGGAGATCTACGATCACAGAAACACCTCCAAGCAACAGTGAAGCCGGTCCAGCAGAACATCATCCAAGCCTGTGCCAGCTATAGAATTGATGGTTCAGGGATTGATGTAGATAGCTTTATCAGTAAATTGAACAGCCGTTGTACGAGAAGCCGCATTCTAATCATCCACTTTCCGTCCACTCCGTCCACTTTCCGTCCACTTTTTTCCGTCCACCGTCCACTTTTTTCCGTCCACCGTCCACTTTTTTCCGTCCACCGTCCACTTTTTTCCGTCCACCGTCCACTTTTTTCCGTCCACCGTCCACTTTTTTCCCTCCACCGTCCACTTTCCGTCCACTTTACATCCACTTTAATCAGCTTTTAAACATCTTTTTAATCAGCTCTTTAAACAGCTTTTTAATCAGCTTTCAATCAGCTTTTTAATTAGCTTTTAAACAACTTTTTAAGTAGCTTTTAAATAGCTTTTAATCAAAAAGCTTATTAAAGTGGACGGTGGACGAAAAAAGTGGACGGTGGGCGGAAAAAGTGGATAGATAGAATGCGGCTTCTCGTACAACGGCTGTTCAATTTACTAATAAAGCTATCTACGTCAATCCCTGAATCATAAATTCTATAGCTGACACATACTTGGATGATGTTCTACTGGACCGGCTTTACTGTTGCTTGGAGGTGTTTCTGTGATCGTAGAACTCCTGCAAACTTTACTATTGTTGGGAATTGTTGATTTTATATTATATTTTCTCATATGTCGCTATCTTGTCTTGTCAAAGTTGAATTGCAACGGTGCATTTGTAGTATATATTTTGTTTGTCATCACATACTTCCTTATGGCTACCAAGATTATCCTTGCTTAAGAAAACCTTTACACGTTGTTCACAGGGATACAGTTTTAATTGTTGATATAACGATGAATTTAGAGCTCAGGTTTAAATATCAATCGCGTTCCGAATAGCTATAAAATAATTATCAATGCTAAACACCCGACCGCGCTCGAGGCGTGTGTTAGTAAATTTATTGTAAACAAAACGTCCGAACATCTTATCAACTATTTCACATTAAGTAGTCACATACAAGTTCAAACGCAAAATTAGTTTGAAGCTTCAGTTGAGAAAAAGTTTGTATGGGTTTTAGATAAGAAGTAATGTTAATTTTCACTTTAATTATCACTGTTAAAGTCACACTGTATTTATTTATTCATTAATCAACCAATCAGAATCGAAATAATTAGTTTGGTAATATGACGTCATCTATTGAAAGGGTGACGGCCGAGAGATACTTCTCTTAGGGTGCATGCTAGAGCCGTTATAACACCAGATTTGATTTTTCTCATCAACCTTCCAATTTCACCCACCACCAACTACCCCTTCATATTAGATTAGACAACCGTTGTGTAAATCCGCAAGTAACTTCACATATAATATAAGAAAATTATTTCTATCGCGATAAGCCCTCATATGCAAGCAACTATACACCCCCTAGTGGAGGTGGAGGATCCAGAAACAACTATCTTTCCCTACTCACTTTGACTTTGGGCGAATCTCGTACACGTTCAATGACTGCATGTGGGTTCTGTAGACCCCAAATTGAAACATTTGTTTACCTGAGCACCAACATTGAAAGTCGCTTCATCACTGCACATGATGCGTTTTGCGAAAGTGTTATCATTGTCAATAGCTTGCCCGAGTATGGGGGAATTTGATTATCGGTGTGATATTCGCGTCGCTGATGGAGGACATATTGAACATCTGTAATCTAAACTTGAGAGGTTCGTAAATATGTGTGTAAAGTTTCATATTCGTATGTCTCAAAGTTTAATAACTATATGTTTGCGAAATACGTATATTCTTTTTGAAACACCCTGTACATATTATCAAAGCGGTTTTCATATTTTAATATATTGCATATATAATACTGTGCAAATTATAATCAGCACTTCATTATACAGCTCTTCCTGCAATATTTCCAGAAATAATCAAAACAGCTCAAAGCTCTCACTTCCTCTTTGTTCTGGCAAAATAAATTTGGTAAACAAATAAAATATTCTATAGCATTTATTTCACTACATGGGCTTATTAAATAATTGAAGCTTCACAAGCTTTTTTGTTATGTATTATTTAAAATTTTTTTTTGCTTATTTCTCTTAATTTTTAAATTTTGTCTTTTTTATATTAATCCGGATCAAAAGACCTTTCTTTATTAGCCAAATATATTCTTATTAATAATTCTTATTAGCCCTTGGTACAATGAAGATTGTTATTATTATTATAAAAAATTATGCTAATATATATTTGTTTGCTTTTTAGATCAAAATCGTGCAAGAAAGATTTATGGAGCCAGATAAACACAGCATTACAGGCAAATCCCAAATGACAAAGGCCAGAGGTCAGAGCCCAACTGGATGTCGTGCCAGAAGGGTCTGCACCCCCGCCTCCACCTCCACCAATAATGACAGCAATGGTGTATCCATCTCGATCTCTCGTCAATGAACAACACTGGCACGGAGACGGTGCCGGGCCCAGTTGATAACTTAATCAACGGTAAACAGTGTTGTCAAGTGCTCAGGTCTCTCTGCCTTCATGCGCATCCAATAGTATTAGCATTTGTAGGCAAAAAAAGAAATAAAATTTAAAATATATTAAATAGGTACCGAAGTTTTCGGTTAATTTAAAAAAGATATAATGAAAAAAAGACGAAATGCTAATACTAGGTATATAGATAAATATTTTGTAGAGGTCTCGGTAGTTTAATTCTATTTCAATTTTTTATTTTAGATTAATTTTTTGTGTTTTTTTTTTCTTACGGAATACATCACATTCAAGTAGTTGTGAATGAATTAATTTTGCCTGTTATTCATTTTTTAAGGTCGGCACTGAATACGTTTTTATTTTAGTTTTATTAATTTAGGGATCTTTTGAAGATTTTATATTTATGAAAAAAGAGAAATTGATTATTGCAAAGTACTTTGTTGTAGATTTAATTGATTTTTTTTAATAGGTAACATTTCAGTGAAATATTTTTTCGCGATATATTTAGCACAATTTAATACACTGAAATGATTTACTAAGAGTTTTATTATTAATTTTCTTTATTTGAAACAAGCTTAAGAAGTAGTTAAAAAGTACGAGTGTGAATGGAATTTACGGTTGTGTTTTTTTACAGATTGTTTCGCATCTCATAATTAAGTTTTTTTTTAATATGCGAACGTAATCGAATTACATTGATGTGATTGTTTTTTTTTTTCTAATTAATTAAGATTTTTTTCATAAGTGCCAACAATGGTTAAATTTTTAGATGTTTCCGAAATCGTTTTTTATTATAATTATAATAAATTAGGAATAAAAGTCGATAAATATTAAAAATATTTATTTACATCGACTTATATTCCTTCTCTATAGACTTTTTTTGAAACAATTTGGACGTTCGAACATTGTACGTAAGTTTAGTTAACCGATATTTGATCTCAAATAATTCAGTGTTCCAAAACACACGTTTTTCGGGCAAAATAAAAAAATAAAAGAAATTAAGTGGTAGACAGAAAGTGCGTATTTGGTTTTTTGAAAATTAATGTGGAAAAAATATTTTAGAAATCATTATATTATATCAGGAAATCTGAATTCTGTGCCTTGAATTTTTCTAATAGCAAAAAAACAGGATCTAATCAAAAAATGGCTGTTAGAAGCTTAAAAAATACTTCCGATCCAAAAAAAAAACAAATAAAACCAAATACGTTCTTTCCAAATTTATTTTTTTAATATTGTTTTTAAGTTAAGGTCTCCACGAATAATTTACATAAAAAAAATAAAAAAATACATAAAAATTATTAAAAATATGTTTATTGTTTTTAGTAGCTAGATCGTATTTTTTTATATAGCGCATAACACGCACTATTTTGTAGTTTTTTTTTATTTTGGACTTATATATAAGTGTTTATTTTTTTAAGTACGTTTAACGTAAAATATATGAAATATTCAGTGTATTTTCTATTTTATGAAATATGATTTACATTTTTTATTGTATAAAAAAAGAAATCAGATATATAGTATTATTTTATTAAAAGAAATTAATTACTTAATGAAAGTTTTTTTTCAGCATATATTATATAAATATATCAGTCACGAATGTATATCATATTTCCTTAATTCTATATACATGAGAGAAACAAGGGCTGACTTTATGTATAAATAGTGGATTCAGTATCTATCAAATCATTAAATGTTGCTGTATAAAGTTATTGTCTTTTTAATTTAACTTTTATTTTATTTCTGTGTGCTTGATATTTAACTGAAACTCTCGTGTATTATTTTACTGGAAGCTATATTCTCATATACTAACATATTACCTTAACATATTTCAACACATTATACAGTCAGTGAGTTTGTTTAATCCAAGTAGAAGTATATATTTTATAGTTTCAAATTCACTTTTAACAAATAAATTACAAGCCAATTAGACAAATTTAAAGGAGATACAATACAAATTTAATGGGTATTAATATTACATTTAAACTAGAAATGGAAAATGAAAAAATGAAATGAATGAATGAATTAAAAATGAAAAAGAATTAGCCATAATTGTTCAGTTGTCGGTAAATTCATATCAGGATTTATAAACGTATTACCTACGCTGCGAAATCCAGGGAGTCAATAACTGAAAAGAAGGATAACCAATGGACAGAAGTTGTATATAAGCGCATGAACACAGAAACAGAAGGGATTCACAGGGGAAAAAACACAGCGGCAATAATCATTAAAGAGGAAGAACGCACATATACCGATCTGCTCAGAATAGTCAGAAATGAAGCTGAGACGCACATATGCCGATCTACTCAGAATGGTCAGTAATGAAGCTGACTTAAAAACAAGTGGAGCCATCACAAATACGAGAAAGTCAAAAACAGGAGATCTCCTATTAGAGGTGAAAGGTAGCCAAGCTCGGGAATTGAGAGAGAAAATAACTCAAAAGTGCCCAACAGCCGAAGTCCGACTTAAGACAGAAAATACTTTACCACAAAGATCTAGATGCTGTGACCACAGTAGATGAAATAGAGAAAGCCATAAAGGGACATCTTGGAGAACATGACTATAACGTGGAGATAAGAAATTTTAGTCCGTGCTACTCTGAAAACCATATAGCAACAGTGGCTCCCAAAAGCCCAAGCTACCAAGCCTAAAGCTACTCCAACAGAAAAGGATTCGAATCGGATTGGTAGAATGCAGAGTAAGAGAGAGAATAAACATTACCAAATGCCATAGATACTGGCTAACTAGGCATTTCGCTAGAGAATGCTAGGGACTAGATAGACAAAATTTGTGTCTAAGATGCAGGAAAGATAGCCACATAGCCAAGGAATGCAACAATGAAGAATTCTGTCTCATTTGCAAAATTAAAGGGCAACGAATAAATTCCGGAATGTGTCCCGCATTCTAACAGGCGGAGGCGAGGCGCAAACGTCATATGCAGAGCTTAGAATACTCCAATTAATTATGATGAGATGTCGGGCGGAGCATGACCGTAATGCCACAACACATGAACTGAAAATAGATATTATTATGCTAAGTGAACCCAACAAAATTCGAACAGAGGAGGGATGGTACACAGACGACAAAAAAGATGCTGCGATAAAAACGATGTACAAAAGCACGTTGGTACTAGGCAGTGGATGTGTATTATTTTAAATTTTTAGCTGCTATCTGTCACCAAATGATAGCCTAAAAAATCTTAAGAAAACACTGGTCGAGCTCAGTTACCAAATAAGAGGACAAGTAAAACCAGTTTTAATTAGAGAAGACTAATGCGAAATCCATATTGGGAATGTCCATTAACGGACAACCGTGGTGATATCATCATGCACTGGGTGACTGAACTTGACCTACATGTGTGCAATAAAGGGGTTACACCCACTTTCGAACGTGGCAGGTCTCATTCTATTCTAGACATCGCCCTCACTATGGTAGAACTTACAGGGAAAGTTAGAAGCTGGGAAGTCTTGGACCGTGAATCGCTAATCGACAAGCGTGAATCGCTAAGAGGCAAAACCAACATGATCTGCCCCTTCTGCGCCAGAGGTGCCAGAGATGGGCAACAAGGAAGATAGATTATAGTGATAGGAAATAGTGTTTAGCAATATAAACCCAAAAACGCCAGAGGAACTGATAAAAGCTTTTACAATAACTTGCAATGCCAGCCTGTCACATAAAAAAGTATCAAGCGGAAGAAAAAAAGTTGTACTGGTGGAACAATGAAATTGCCAGCATGAGATTGGACTGCATAAACGCAAGGCGCAAATAGACACACAGAGACAGTGTAAAAAAATGCTGACATCGACACCTTAACACTTATGAAAAGCATATATGCCGACACAAAAAAAAACGGAGAGAAATAAATAACTCCAAAAGAAAACACTGGCGCGAGCTTTGTGAGAGGTGGGACCACCTTTGTGAGAGCTGGACCAAAATTTATGGGGGGGCGCATATGCGATTGCCACTAGTCACCTGAAAATCCAAACCTTCAAATCAGCATGAAAAAACCCAAGAAGTACGAACTTTTTTTTCCCCATCCACGAAGAACTGAGGTGGGAACAACCGCTAGTAAATCCGATTACTGAATTTTTTTCCATGGAAGAACTAACTATAAGCGCCAGTATGCATATTCGAAGTGGCAAAACCCCTGGTCCAGACGATCCGCCACCCCAAGCCATTAAAATAGATGCCTATTTTGGAGAAACTGTTTCAAATACATATTACAGTTTTCATTTACAGTACAAATATTTTTACAAATTAATTTATCGACAACTTTTTTTTTTAATGGGGACGTAGCAAGCACTAGAGTTAATTTGTCAAGTGGCCCCCATGGTCAAGTGGTGAATATATACTAAATATTATGAACAACATTTTGGTGGATGGAAATTTCCCAAACATCTGAAAGAGAGCTAGGCTAGTCCTACTTAGAAAAGGGGACAAGCCCATAGAAAACACATCGTCCTATCGACTATTATGCCTGTTGGATGTAGCAGGGAACCTGCTGGAACAGTTAGTGCTACATAGGATAAAGATTGAGCTCAGTCAAGGGAAAAACCTCTCAGAAAAACAGCATGGATTCAGTGAGGGCAGGTCAACAGTGGACTATGCGAATCCTGGACGTGGTGGAGAAAGCCTCAGCTGGTACAAGGGCAACAAGAAAAATTAGTAT
Source organism: Phosphuga atrata (assembly GCA_944588485.1). NCBI lineage: Eukaryota > Metazoa > Arthropoda > Insecta > Coleoptera > Silphidae > Phosphuga > Phosphuga atrata. The sequence goes on from OX155899.1 coordinate 35,417,829, forward strand.
GCTCATTACTTTAGATGTTAAAAAAGCTTTGAATGTAGCAGCAAGGGAAGACATGTTGAATGAGGCTAGTGGGAGAGGCTTCCCACCATACCTACCGAGACTACTGTTTAGTTATCTACATGATCGTAAGATCATAATCTTAGCAGACAAATCGTGGAGCGAGATGTGCACAGCTGTGTTCCACTGGGCTCAGTAATGGGTCCCTACACTGTGGAACATCCTGTACGGTGGAGTACTTAGTCTAAAGCTACCAGAAGGTATCAAGATAATAGGTTTTGCTGATAATTGCTCTGACAGTAGCAGGAAAAGACTAGGAGAGAGTAATGGAACGTGCAAATAACGCGATTTCATATGTTGATAAATGGATGGAGGAAAAGCGCTTAAGGCTGGCCCCTGAAAAAACAGAAGCTGTTCTACTGACCGGAATGAGGCATATAGGGCCAATAGTATTTAAGGTCAGAGGGATAACCATAACGCTCAAGCAGGCAGTTAAATATCTAGGTGTGATTATTGAGAAGAAGTTATGTTTTTCACCACATATCATGCGAACAGCGGCGAAAGCCCTCAAGGTAACAGCAGCACTGGAAAAGGTGATGCCCAATGTCGGCGGACTAAAAAGTAGCAAGAAAAAGATGTTACGCTCAGTCGCACACTCGGCAATGCTCTTTGGTGCCCCGGTCTGGGCAAACGGAGTCGAGAAAGAGACCATTAAAAATAAGCTGGTCACAGTGCAGAGAAAACTGGCACTACGTGTGTGCAGTGCTTACAAGACGGTTTCAACGGATGCAGGGCTCGTGATAGGAGGCATAGCACCAACCCCTCTTGGTAAAAGAAAGAACTGAGCTGTACAAAAAACGGAACAGCGGGCAGAAGACAGAACTCAGAAAAATTGCTAAACAACATCTTTCAAACACATCCAGGAGTGGCAAAAGCACTGGATATGCTGCACAAACTGACAGTAGACAAAATTATTAATCTCAATATAGTGAGAATTTGGGTAGAACGAAAATATAGAGATAGAGATAAACTTCTATCTTACCTAAGCGTCTAGCGGTCGCGGATGCTTCAGAGAGTACCTGCACAATATTGGCAGGGCCTCTGACAGTATGTCTGTATACTGTCGACAAACGGATAGTGCGGCGGACATGGTCTTCGAATGTGACTGATGGATTGCTTAGAGGGACGACTGGACAGCGTAGACAAAAACAGAACTAGGAATAAAGACAATATTGGAGGTCATGCTAAAGTCCGAAGACAACTGGATAGCAACAGATGACATGATAAGAGGCATTATAAGTATGAAAGAGGCAAACGAACGTGCCGGACAGAAAGCCAAGAACAAACCAAACTAAACTAACAAAATGCTTGAACCCCTAAGCACATGATGTGAAATGGGGGATGTACAAAGGGAACGACATCCTGACGACATGCGAATATGCGACATGCAGTACCGGAATGTTAAATAGTGGACCGACAACAAGCGGTTGTGGCTTAGTAGTTAAGGTGTCGGACAACCAAGCCATAGGTTTCCGGTTCGAATGCGGGAACACAAATATGGGAAAATAAGCCACCGTTCTCTTGTGCATGGCTCTAGCAAAGTCATCACAGTTAAAATCTGCCTCGAAAACCTCCCCTAATATTGCCTCGCCATCAATGTTAAAAACTGTAACTGCCCTATACTAAAGAGTAAGTGTAATGGCTCGCGTACACCTAATCCGTCATCGATTGAATCAAACACTTGTAAAAGAAAGAGAGCACATACACAAACACGACCGTCAGGTCAAACAACAAGCAGGTTTTCTTAAATTAAAAGATATGCGCGAACAAAACCGCATCCTTCGACAGATTTATAGAAAAGACTGCAGAATTTAATACATCATATATAATACATTTAATACTCTTTTGAAGATTTTTGGGGTTTTTGATATTGAAATAGTTGAAATTATGAAAACTAATGGAAACGAGTATTGTGAAACTACGTATACCTAATTGGATGGTGAAACCACTGCTGTTTTAAAATTTATAAAAAGTCTATTGCGTTTCTATAAATGAGCAAATAATATTTAATTTTAGATACGCTAATGACACCACTCTTCTTGCTACTTATAGAAATTGAGATCGGGAAGCTCCTTAAAAACCGGGAGACAACGAGCTTTGAAGATGGATCTGTCTAAACCGCGAAAAGACCCAAGATGATAACTAATCTGATTATCTAAAAATAAAATCTAATTATCGATCGATAATTATCAGTACTATAGATAATTTCGAAGATACTTATACCTTGTCTCCACAATTACATAGTCAGGAAGTTTGCAAAGACGAGATACGACGACGACTGTGACAAGGTCTGCCTTAGAAAAAGCGTCTAGATTTCAAAAGTCGAACGATTTGCTAAAAATTCGAAGTCTGAGATTTTTTCTTGTTCTTAAATGGGGTAAAAACGTGGATACTAAAGTTTAGATACAAAAAAATAAATTGGTGATGTGGTACTGGAGAAGTCTTGTAATAATTCCTTGAACTGCACAACCCACAAATGACTTTTGACAAACTTCTGACAATCCTTCTGCAATGTTATTTGAGTAAGACCTTTTGCAAGAAAGTGAGAAATCTCGTGAACGATTTAAAGACGACCAAGAACGTCTCAATAAGGATTGATAAGACGGTATCGATTTTCATTGTATTTAAATATGGGAATTCTCTGGGGTTCTTTGGCACCTATGCTGTATATAAATTAACTTATACTCGGGCCGACGAGAGAAAGCAACTGTACTGCGCCGAAGTATGATGGGCTAGGGACGCGCCGAGGTACGCGCAGGTTAGTTTGAGTTAAGAAATATGGGTCAGTTTTTAAAACACGGACAACTAAACACCGCGAGCTCGGAATAATGTGGGGGTATGCGCAGAACAATGCTAAACTCGTCGAGTCGAGATGCATTCTCTCGCCGGCCCGAGTTTAGAGTAACGAATAATGGATTTGAAGGCAAAAAGTAAATCTTACAATAATAAGTGCTTTGAAACTTTCTCAATAATTAAATGGAGCCATGTGTTTGAAGGTCGAATTGACCAACTGAAATAAATATTAGTGAATGAGGAAACATCCCACAAACTACTAAAATTAAGTATTTAATAGGTACAGAAAATTGTACGATTAGCTATTTTTTTAATTTCCAGTTCTACTTTAAATGTAATATTCATTTAAACTAAATTTGCATAATAGTTAGTCTACTTAATATATTTATTAAAAGTGAATTTAAAACAATTAAATATATCTTTTCGTAATCCTATGAAGCTACCGAATTTGCAAATAGTATATTTTGTAACTAGGGTGGTAGATTGTCAATTTGACACGACAGCGAAATTCTGCGCATGAACGGTGTGAGTGCGCACATTCGCTCGAGGACAATTGACAATACCGCACGAGTTGCAGACAAAATTTTTTATTACACATGCGAGGGGATGTATCTTACAGGTTTGGGATCCAGGTGCCATAAAAAAAATAGAATGAAAAACTTCTCCGGTATCACCATAAAATTTCCACTCATTTTAAAACGTTTTCTTTAATTTTTACTTTTATTTTGTATTGAAAAAAATTTTTTGTATTGAAAAAACTTTCATGTCACTTTTTTAATATTGAGGTCTTGATTGTGTTTATTTTATTTATTTAATTGTTTTTTTAATGTAACCTAGTGATATTGAATATTTACGTGCATTACCCAAGTTACGTGAAAATACTCCCAAATGTGGCATTTCTCGTACTAAAACGCGTGCGCCAGATAATACTTTTAACGCATGTGTAATAAAGAATATAATTTTTCACCAGAGTTCCTGGTAGATATGAAATAGTTCTCTAGAGTACTTTGTGCGAAATTTCAATAGCTCTTCAGAATTTTGCGAAAAAAAACGGAAAATACCAATAATGAGCGTAGAAAAACTGCATTTTTTTATACATTTATGCACCTCGATCGTAATTCTTGACTAATTTTGCACTAAGTTCTGCAAAAATCAGATTGTAAAAAAATCTAATTTTTAAAATTGCCAAAACAGTTCTATTCGCGGATCTCATTAGCACCCTAAGACTTCTATCGAGGATCCCTTTTACATTTTTTCATCAAAATCTTACTTCAAAAGATATTTGCAATAATAAGGGACCCATTGTTTTTAATGGAAAGAAAATTGAGCAACAGTTTTTTATGCAGTTGCTGATAGAACTCTGAGAGTTCTATCGAAAAACCTTATAACATGTTTTGTGAAGTTAATATCAAAAAGAGTAGACTTTAGATTAGAAAAATTAGACTTCACCGATGCGATAAAATGAAATGAATGTCTTTCCAATTTTTAACTTTACAGAAAAATGTTATACGATAACTGCAAACAGAACTGTTGCACGATTTATTTTTATTGTCATTCAAAACAATGATCCCTTATTATTGCAAATATCTAAGTATATATAAGCAAGGTTTTGATAAAAAAATGTCAATAGGATTTTCGATAGAACTCTTAGGGTGCTATTCAGATCCGTGAATCGAACTGTTGCAATTTTCAAAATTCGTTTTCTTGCAAAATTTTTGCAAAATTGTTTTAGAACTCCAGAACTATGGTCGAGGTGCAGAAATATTAAAAAATGCGCATTTTCTCTAAAGTGGTTGTTGCTACGCTCAATATTGGTATTTTCCATTTTTTCGCAAAATTCTGCAGAATTATTGAAATTTCGCACAAAGTATTCTAGAACTACTTAATATCTATCAGGAACTCTGATGAAATATTATATTTTGCAAATTCGGTTACTAACGTCACAGGCCTTTTTTTCTTGCGGATCACGATTTTGTAGTTATCGACTCTCCGTATATAATTTATTACATATTATTGCAATTAGTATTTAGTATAAAGTAAATCTGTTATTATATGTTCACTATCATAGTATATGAGAATATAGTTCTGTGCTTCTGGTTTAGTCATTTTTTCTGCTTTTCTTGGCTTTTTTACCATTATATTTTTGAATGGTCTTTCGTTACCATTATATTCAAGAATTATACAAATATTCTTATAATATTACTATACTTGGTAGATTGGACAAGATTTATTTAGGTAGATAAAAGTAGCTATACAAGACTAGATGAACGAAAGAAAATACGAATTTAGCTATTTAAAAAAAGATTATATATATAGAGAGAGAGGACATATTTATTCCATACATTGTACACATCTTAGGGGTCTTTCTGCCCGTGAAAGATTACACTCTTTGTAAATAATGTATTCTACTTTAATGTTTTAATTTATGACAGTTTGAACATAAAAACCATTGTTTCAGTTAGACATCGAGCAATTACTAACATGCTTTTTATCCTTAAAGATAAGATTTATTTATAAGATCAATTTTGCTAAGAAAATATTTAGCCATCATTTTTCATAAAAAAAATAAACTGGATGAATTTTTGAGACGTATTTTACGCGTGCGTGTATCTTTCTTCTAGAAATAATTCGAGTTTTTAATAATTTCATCCAAGAATGGAGAAAGAAAAAACAAATCATCAAAAAAATCGAACGGTATGTTCTAATACCAATTTGTAAATAGTACGCATAATTATTATTGAGAGATTTGTGTACAAGTGTGAGATTGGTGAATTATTAATAACAAAACAAACAATAGGAATAAATACAAGAAAGTTTAACTAGATATTATCGTTTTGAAACAAATTGTATTTGAAGATAATAGATATATTTTTAAGTTAAAAAATATTAAAGATTAGATAAGAAGTGTCAAGGGTCTTCAAGTCTCAAGTTTATTTTAATTTTGGATTTTTTCGGTAAAATTGTATTTTTATCATTATTATAGAATTCATATATTTTTTTGTAATTTAGCAAAGCCAAATAGTATATTTTACTAGGGCGGTAGGTTGTCAATTGGACACGAGAGTGAAATTGGACGCACGATCGATGTGAGTGTGCACATTCGCTCGAGAGGGCAATTAGCAATACCGCCCGTGTTGCAAACAATATTTTTTATTACTCATGCGAGGGGATGTATCTTAGAAGTTTGGGATCCAGGATGCCATCCAAAAAAAAAAAAAATAGAATAAATAATGAAGATTTTTTTTTCAATTATCTCTGGTGGTGTGGATTCGTCATAAAAACTCTCCTCAGTCTCTATCACCATAGGATTTACACTCATTTTAAAACGTTTTCTTTAATTTTTATTTTGTAATGAAAAAAAAAATTCTGTCACTTTCACATCACTTTTTTAATATTGAGGTCTTGATTGCGGTCTTGCGCAGATTATTTGATAGTTTTTTTTAATGTAACCTAGTGATATTGAATATTTATTATACCCAAGTTATGTGGTAATACAACTAAAAGTGGCATTACTCGTACTAAAAAACGTGCGCCAAGATAGTACTTTTTAATGATTATTGGGAAATGTATAGAATTTGGAATTTTTTATAAACCTGTAAAGGGAATAAATTACATACTACTACTACAAATTTGTAGTATTACAGTAGATAATATCATGGTATATGACTAGATAAGCTAGTAAACATTGTGTATGCCTTGCTATACTATATGAGACAAAACTAAGTGATGCAACCAGTATTGTTTAAGAACTAGGCTCGACTAGAACTATAAGTTTAGCACTAGCTGCACTAAAAGTTTAGATTAGGTGAATTATGCAAATCAACACAACGAATTATGTCTAAGGAATATTAATATTATAGGGGGTCATTCCAATCGACCAATAGTTGGAATCGACCCTTTTCGGGTTGATTGAATTTTGGAGGAAAAAATTGAATTTTGGAGGAATTTTTTTCGTTCATCGTAAGTTCTACCAAAGGAATAATTTTTTTTTTTTGAGTTATGCAAAATTCACAATTTCACTCTTTTTCCAGTTTATTTTTTAAATATCTAGAAAACAATTATCCTTGGATTCGATTTAAAGAGGATACTTAGTGCTACCAAAAAAATAAAACTTTTTTTAATCAAAAGATTTTGAAATTTTTAAAATTGAATAAATGGAAAACTTATATATTTTTTACTTAATTTGAATATAATACCTCTACTGAAAAGATTCTGAAATTTTTAAAGTGGTGTTTTTTAATATCAAAGATAAAACCATAAATTGTTTTTAAGTTTGAAATTTATTGTATAAATACAACATATGCTTCACGGACACTGTAGCTTCTTCGGGTAATGATAAATGATATATCTGCTTTCTTCAAGTAATGATATATGATATGTCATTACCTGAAGAGGCCACAGTATTAGTGAAACATATGTATTTATACAATAAATTGGAAACTTAAAAATAATTTATATTTTTATCAATATCTATTAACTATGTATATACAACAAAATTTGAAACTTAAAAACAATTTATGTTGATATATGATATATCATCACCTGAAGAAGCCACAGTGTTGGTCAAACATTTGTTGTATTTATGCAATACATTTGTATTTATGCAATACATTTGAATTTTCTAATATTTGAAAATTTTTAACCTTTTGATGTAAAAAAAATATTTATATAAATATTTTTTTGTTGTCTCAAGTATCCTCTTTAAAGCGTATCTAAGGTAAACTGACCACATTTTCATTGAGACAAAGCGGGACAAATGGGATGAAATGAGAATTATAAATTCGTTATGAAAGCAGACCAATAATTCAAAAATATTTTATCAACTCGCCCACCAAAATGAATACTTTAATATATTATTGTATGTGAAGGATGCCATTATTATAATCGTGTGTAAAAGTAACCAAATCGTGCGAAAAAATCCAATGTAAATCAAATGGAGTTTCATTATTAAATGATTTCTGTTTGTTGTTACTATGGCAACAACTTGCGTCACTAAATAAAAAACATAGACGCAGTGAAAATAAATTTTCTGTTAAATATATAAATATATAACAAATATTCAACCTTTCCGGAGCTCTATAACAGTAATGAGTATACCTTCGTGGCACTCAACAAACACCAGAAAAATAAGATTGTTTTTAAAGTTCATGTCTTTCCGATACCTTAAGTGGAGAGCCATCTGTAGACGTGTTTCGAGATTTATCTTTCATCAGTACAGCTTTGCTTTTATGAACACCAATTTGTAAACCATTGACTTGTTCTTCATAAAAGCTAAGCTGTACTGATGTGAGATAAATTAAACCATTAAACGATCGGATTTTCTGAAAGAACTAGGAATGTTTTATAATAACTGCTTGGAATATCTTGAAGAATGGACAGTTCAATTGGAGGATATCGGCGGGACGCGGGACTGTCCTCCAAAAAGCGGGACTGTCCCGCCAAATTTGGGACGTGTGGTCACTTTAATCTAAGGTCTCTTTTGTAACTGTAATTAGTTTTCTAAATATATCAAAAATAAACGTGAAACACTGAAAAGCGTGTAATTTTGAATTTCGCATAACTTTCGATTTTCGTCTTCGTCTTATGATGAAATAAAACTTCCCACCAAAATTCATCCAAATCGAAAGGGGTTATTACCAACTACTGGTTGATTTGAAATATTGCAAATTAAATATACAAAAATAGGTCATTTTGATATTCTTATCCCATTTTGCATAATCAAATAGAATTAGGCAAAATAAGATAATTACAAAGTGCTACTACATAAATACAGATAGAACACGATAGAGCAGATTTTTAAGAACAATTCAAAACCAAACACGAGCAAATTTGTGCAACTGAATGTGATTAATCTTTTAACCGGGAATAACGAAATATTTCGTATGGGCAGGAAATGTTTAATTTTAAAAAAAAAAAATACATTTATTTACTCATGCGGGATAAGTACGATCTTGGCGCCCGTTTTTTAGTGCGACAAATGGCTGTTTGTCAATTCAATTATTACCACATAACATTGGGTAATGCACGCAAATATTCAATAAAAATCGCTAAGTTACATTAAGAAAAACAATTAAATAAATAAAATAAACACAATCAAAACCTCAATATTAAAAAAGTGACGTGAAAGTGGCAAATTTTGTTTTTCCATTACACAATAATAATTAAAGAAAACGTTTGAAAATGGATGTAAATTCTATTGTGATACCGGAGACTGATGAGAGTTCTTATGTCGAATCCACACCAAAAGTGACCCAAATCAAAATTGGCAAAAATTGCTAGCTAGACATAGACACTTTTAACTTTAGAGTTTCTGATCTAAAAGACTCATGTCTAATCATGAAGTCATTTTTGGCCCAAGTTAGAAGGTTATGACTAGCTACGTATATTGGCTTGGACTATTTACCCATAAAGGTATTAGACGTTTAAATGAGTTGGGCACATTATCTCGTTTTTGCTGATTTTTGCCAATTTGGTTACTATTGGCACCTTTGGTCACCCACAGTATATATCATTTTGTCAAAAACGAGTGGAAAGTGACTCTTTTTTACGATTTAGCGATTTAAAACAAAATTGAATTCCCAAGTTAACAAGTTAAACAGTATTACAAACATATAGAACAAGTTAAAACTATCCTCAATACATCTTACATGAGGATAGTTTACAAAACTAATTTTTGCCTATTTCTATATTTGTTTAATAAACATGGTTCCTAATCGATTAATATAACTGGTCAGACCAAACTAGATAAGACTAAAGCTACTAAATTCTAACTAGATTGGACTATACTAACTATAATAAACTGATCTGTATAAGTGAGCCGCTTATTTTGAAAGTGGTGTAAGCCAAAAATAAAATAACTAAACCACTTTATATTTACATTTCTGCGATATCTTTTCATTTTGAAGAAACTTTGATTTTTTTCATTTTGAAGAATCACCATATGTATTTAAAATTACTATACTTTCAAAATAACGGCTTAAATGTAAATCAGTAAGACAAGAGGACCTGTTGCTTTTACTTTGTTTTGCAAATGTGATTGGAAGTAATTCAACATGTTTAGGCATGATTTCAAACTAGATAAGAGTACTAAAAGTTTCTGGTAGGGGATTGGTTTCCCAAGTGGGGTAGACCTATCTGGGTTAGACTATGTGCTAAACAAAATGTAGACTAAACTACAAGATATTAATATGAAACAAAACATGTCATCAATTTTGTCTTCTGGATTGGATACGCATTACTTGATTAGACTAGAAACATGTTTAGACACAACTGGTTACAATTAGATTAGACTAGAATGAGGACCTAACGGAATTAGAATATATACTAAAGAAACTTCACTAACTACACCATGATAAGAAAAGACACAATTTTAACTCCTTTTTTATCATTTGCTATCATTGTTTTTTGTCATTTGTTTTTATAGTTTTATATAGGTTGTAGACTAAGGCCTCCCGCGTACTAAGCAGCCTGGCTGCGCCGGCCTGACGGTATATGGGAACCCGCGCACTAAGCGGTCACGAATTCCTGGCTGCGACATTCATTAGAAAACGCCTTATTGAACGGCAGCTTATTGGCTGCGCGTAGCCAGAGCGAGTGTAGCGAGTGTACTTGGCTGCCGTCAGCCTCCACGCACTTGTCGTAGTAGCCAGACTTATTTTTGTTCCGAAACTTTAAAGAATCTTTTACATCGAACTTTATATGTCGATTGGCTGCTATAAATGGCTGCTCTAATATTTCGGTCGCCGCAGCCAGGCTGCCTGATGTGCGGTAGACCTAATGATGATTGTAATTTAGAAACAGCCTCACTGGACCAAATTAAATACGACTGGACTATAATTAATATATACTTGCTATATATTAAACCAATACAGTATAAAATAAAACTATAATATGGTCAGACGAGACAAATTCTTTAAGTTGGTCTTATACAAGTTGTTCAACACAATGATGAACAATTGTTCTGATAATAGTTACAACTAGAGTTTCAATAACCGAATTGGGCTTCATACTAAAACTAAACTATAAAATGATTAGACAGACAAACTTGTGTCTAATCTTATTGGGTAAAGCCCTGGTGAAAGTGGCGTATGAAGTGTCGTCGAAACGTAACCTAGTGTTTGCGAGATAAACGAAGTATCGGGCACAAATTTCAACACTTCCCTAGACACTTCACAATAAAAACGTTCAACGACACTTCACTGATACTTCGAATTCTCAAATGACAACACTTCCCCGACACTTCACAACAAATCAGTTTAGGGAAACATGTCACTGTTCAAAGTGTGTTCCAAAAGACACTTTTGACGACATTTCGTTGACGCATTACAACATTTCATTTTCACCAGGGAGATTAAATAGGTAAAATTAATAGAATAAATAGGATTAAGTAGAGGGGAATATTAAATAGATTGGATTATAATAAACTAATCTTTATCCTCATTATAGAAGTTTTTCGTGTATTTAACATATTTTGTATATCAATTTATTTTTAAATTAACTATTTTGCATAACGCAATGCGTCACACAATATTTTATCTGCTGATTAGTTTGTATTTATTTCAAGTCATTGTTTTTTTATTGTTTTTAGATTTAACGACAAAAAATACTAATAAAATATAAAATACAAAATCTTAAATTATTACGAGAAAATCTAGTTAAACTTTCTTTCACAAACAAACAAAAGGTTTATGTTTTAATTTCCTTCCGGTATGATTTAGAAAGAAGTTTAGAATTTAGCAATTTAAACAATCCAACTTATTCATATCAAAAAACAAATTTTTCCTAAAAATAAAATAAAACCTTTTAAGGATATAAAGCAATAAACCAAGTTGTTGTACTTATAAATTGTAATATTAAAAAAGAAAAAAGTAAAAACAGTGCCTAAAAATATTAAAAAACTACTTGCATGGATGTGAATTTTATACTAAATATATGTACATGTACTTATATATTAGTTTCATGTTAATATATGTACTTGGTGTGTATAAAATATTAATAGTAATCTTAGGCACTTAGGCAACAAAAAGGAAAAAACCAAAAAAAGATTCTATAATTTCACGTATAGTCTTTGGATATAAATTTTAGGCCCTGTTTTGGACCTAAAATCCACCCGCCCGTAATGTAATGTAACTTTTAAAGCTCAATTATTTTTTTTTTAATCGTCAAATAGGCTAATTTCTATCTAATATCATTATCGTGCGTGATATGACTATTATGCGTAGAGTAACTGTAAAACTTCTTTAAATTAAAAATATAAATTATATAAGGAAATAATGAGAAAAAAGTATATAAAAAACTAATTATTAAGTAATATTTTTACACTATAACTATGTAACCTTGTAGATTTTATTTTTATTGCATATTGTTATTTTTAAACTCGCTTATTATTTCACTATAAATTGATTTTTATAATTGAATAAGTTTGTTTTAAGACATTTTTTCATGAACATATTTTTACTATATGCTGTAGTAACTAAGTAATTAAGAGATTTATATTATACCTACAAGAATATTGTCGTTGAAATATTAACTTTGTGTAATTTTGTTTAAAATAATAATATATTAGAAGTTTTCAGATAACTCAAATTGCATGTGCCATTTTTATCAATATTTGTCCTTTACAGACTAACAAAAATGTTGCTGAAATGTGTTACACACTAGAGCTAAACTAAGTATGATTTCTTTAACAATCATTAATCTATGAGGCCAAATCAAAAGTATAATTGTTTATTGGAACGAACTTCCTTTAGGGAGGTCTCGGCAGGAGTGATTCGGCAGAAAACGTTACGTTACGTTATACGCCTATCACTTTCTCTCAGTGTATATTTCTATAATGCGTGCTCTCTCTGTTTCTTTCTCAGAGTGACAGATTTCACTATATGACTAAAAATAATAAAATAGACCTTTGCAGTTAGTTTCCGAGCTGTAACTACCTTAGTAACTTAGCAATCGACAGTTGAATATCGCTAATTAAAAAGTTTTGGTAAATTGATGACTTATACAAAAGCTTCTGGAAATTTCATTTAAGTTTCAAGACTTAAAAGTCTTTAATAATATCTATAAACTAGATAGTTTTAGCTAAAACTTGCAGTTAGTTTAAAAGCTGTAACTATCTTAGTAACTTAGCAACTCATCTTCATATGTCATCTGTCATTTATGACATACTAGATAATATACAAGTCTACGGTTAGTTAAGCGCATGCGCGTCCGTCAAGTTTAAAAAGCGGGAATATTAAAGTTTCGGGCACATTTTGTTATTTTCACTGGTTATACGTCAAAAAGTGCCCGAAAAACATGGTGGAAATTGACACATGCGCACAAAAAAATTTCAATTATCAAAAGGTCTATTTTGATGTTTTGAATTCCATAGCAACAGGTCTTGGGCCGCAAGTTGGACACTCCTGATCTAAATCAAATACATATGTGTCTTTTATGACAGAGTTTATTTTCGCATGATGACCGCATGTTTTGATGTAATATAATAATCTCGTCTATACACTAAATAATTGGTGAAATTTAGTCTAAATCTACAGACTAACTGTTTGCGGGGCGACATTTGCAAACTTTTACTTACAAGTTGGTGTCTGAAATAAATGAATGAAAGAAATTGTCGGTTTTGTTTTGGGCCGCATTGGAACTTGTCTTCCGGCCCGCGGGTTCCAATGTGGCCCAAAACAAAACCGACAATTTTTTTCATTCATTTGTCAAATTGACGCTTTTGTTTCTGGCCGCATTTCAACTTATCTTGCCCCAGTTTGACAATTTGTTTTTCCTTTATTTACTAAATTGCATTTGATTGCATTGCACCTTGTCCGTATGAGGCTCAGTTTGAATTTGTTCATTAAATTAAACGTTCAATTTTAAGCCGCATTGCAACTTGTCTTGTGAGCGCAGTTTGGACACCCCTGACATAAATCGAATACTCAACCACACACGTCATTTGTCATATATGACAGATATTTTCGCAAATCCTTTAACATCCATGTGGACAATAGCCTTTATCTTAAATACATAGTTCACTCACCTTTCATAGTAGCCAATAAAATAGATACAGTCTAAATATTCCACGAGAAAAACTTTTGTCTTGTGATTACGCTGAGAAATCGACTTTGCCTCCCCAGGAGAGTTCGGTGGGGCTGCGAAAGTCCTCGAGGCACAAGGGATGGAAGTGGAACTTCGTTCCTGACGGGGGTCCCCTGACCGATTACGTTTATTTTTTATTTTAAAATAATATAAATTATACTACTTATTATCAAGTACTCACGACAAGATATACCTAGCACCCCAACAACAAACGAGGAAGTACAACACGCTATCAAAAACATGAAAGGCGGTAAAGCGGTTGGCCCAGTTGAAGTACAAATATAGGTAAACGACTGACTGACTAAGGTCAATATTTATCACGATCTCAAAGCAACTAAATTCGAGATAAATTAGCGACTACCGAGCTATAAGCCTCGTGAGTCACGGCTTAAAAGTATTTCTAAAAATAATACGCAAAAGACTATACTATTGAAAGAAGTTAGGAATAGCGTGGTTACTCGTGAAGCGCTTTAGCATTAACTTCTTCTTTTCATCCGTGCCGGATGTTGGTGACCATCATAGATATGACAGTTTTGGATGTTCTGAATAGTTCTTCACTCGTATGTGAAGTCCATGTTCTTAAGTTTCCAAGCCAAAATGTTCTTTTTCTTCCTCGTCCTCTTTTACCAGGAATATTTCCTTGAAGAATGTTCTGCAGCAGTTTATAACTGTATCCATTCCTCATTATATGAACTAAATATTGTAGTTTCCTGCTTTTTACTGTTTTCAGGACTTCTTTTCTTTTCTTCAGTTTATGCAGAATGTTATTGTTTGTAATTTTATCTGTCCATGGCACTCTAAGTATTCTCCTGTAGCCACATCTCAAATGCCTCAAGTCGTTTACCCATCGTCTCGGTCAAAGTCCAGGTCTCCGCTCCATAGAAAAGAATGGAAAAAATATAGCAACGTAGAAATCTTAATTTTGTTTCCATCGGGAAGTATTGGCTGTTAAACACAATAGTCATTTTACAAAATACAGCTCTGGCTTTCTCGATACTGACTCTAATTTCGGGTGAATTATGTCATTGGTCATTAATGTTGGTTCCCAGATATATGTTTTTGCTTACTTGCTCAATAGAAGTACCATTACTAGCAAGAACGTAGTTTGGTAGATCTATCGCTGGCTTGGAACTACAAGGTTCTATGTTACATTCTGGACACTATTGGAGTTATTGGGACCACAACGTTTTATGTGTGAGATAGTACCTCCTGACCAAGTTTCACAACTCCACTTCTAATAGCAAAAGAATTATGTTCACTGTTACAAAGTTGTTTGTCGCGAAATTTTCTTAATTAGGTTACAAAGTTATAAGTACAACATGGAACATGGAAAAAAATGTTCAGTTAATATGATGGTAGCAAAAGGTTCTATGTTAGCACATAGAACTTTGTGACTGCTCAATATACTGGGAGTTATTATCCTAGCACAGTACATGGAACTAAGTAACTTTTACGTTGCAGTGTAATATAGTGTGATAAAAACGTTATAAATAACTTAATTATAGTGCAAAATGAGTGATAACGAACACGATAAAGTTGATGAAGATTTTTTTTGTGAAGGCGGATACCATTCTGATAAAGATCGTGAATATATTCCCGATAATCAAGATTTCAGGAAATTTAGAAAAAAATGAGGCTATGTATTGTGTTAAACTTATAACTTTTCTTTTCTTAAAATAATTTAGAAAAAGCGACGAGGACTTGATGATGGACCTCACCCTCGACGAAGAGGAATAGAAACTTACTCGAAAAAAGCAGAGATTTACGAAAATGTGGAAAAAGAACGAAAGAAAAGAAAAAAGAGAAAAGGGTGAAGAACATATTTCTTCTAGAAAAAAAATTGTTCAAGCCAAAGCAGTTAGGGATTTAAAATTGTACGAATTGATGTGATTGTACGAATTGCATTCACAAATGTGACTCAATAATTATAAAGACCGAAAGACAAGAGATTGATATGAAGACTTCAATGAGTTTTACAAACGATAATTTTGCAAAAAAATGTTTTTCACTGTAAATTGTTCAGTTTTTACGCCCGAAAGACGAAGAAAGGGAAAACGAATGAAAATTCGAAGAAGCAAAATACAATCAAATATTGTTTTACTGTTCACGGGAGAAAAGTCCAGGTTTGTAAGAAGTACTTCCTGGGAACATTGGCTGTTAGCTAAAAATCTATTTACAATGCACTTCAAAAAAGAAATTCGAACACGAATACTCCAAGTAGAAACAAACAAAGAAAGTACACAAGGAACACAATATCTGAAGAAATGATTCAAGCAGTCAAGGACCACATCAACTCCTTCAGCCGGGTAGAGTCGCATTACTGTCGTGCAGATAGCCGCAGGGAATATCTCGAAAGTGGGGGTTATCTGTTGTTAAAATGTATGAATTATACGTAGAACGAATGACAGAAAACAATCGTCCAATGGTAAAGCAGTCACTATATCGCAGTATTTTTTGCAACAATTTCAATATTTATTTCCATAGACCGAAGAAAGACAGGTGTAATACTTGTGAGCTTCACAAATTGGAACTCCACTTCTAATAGCAAAAGAATTATGTTCACTGTTACAAAGTTGTTTGTCGCGAAATTTTCTTAATTAGGTTACAAAGTTATAAGTATAACATGGAACATGGAAAAAATGTTCAGTTAATATGATGGTAGCAAAAGGTTCTATGTTAGCACATAGAACTTTGTGACTGCTCAATATACTGGGAGTTATTATCCTAGCACAGTACATGGAACTAAGTAACTTTTACATTGCAGTGTAATATAGTGTAATAAAAACGTTATAAATAACTTTTTTATAGTGCAAAATGAGTGATAACGAACACGATAAAGTTGATGAAGATTTTTTTGTGAAGGCGGATACGATTCTGATAAAGATCGTGAATATATTCCCGATAAACAAGATTTCAGGAAATTTAGAAAAAAATGAGGTTATGTATTGTGTTAAACTTATAACTTTTCTTTTCTTAAAATAATTTAGAAAAAGCGACGAGGACTCGATGATGGACCTCACCCTCGACGAAGAGGAAAAGAAACTTACTCGAAAAAAGCAGAGATTTACGAAAATGTGGAAAAAGAACGAAAGAAAAGAAGAAAGAGAAAAGGGTGAAGAATATATTTCTTCTAGAAAAAAAATTGTTCCAGCCAAAGCAGTTAGGGATTTAAAATTGTACGAATTGATGTGATTGTACGAATTGCATTCACAAATGTGACTCAATAATTACAAAGACCGAAAGACAAGAGATTGATATGAAGACTTCAATGAGTTTTACAAACGATAATTTTCCAAAAAAATGTTTTTCACTGCAAATTGTTCAGTTTTTACGCCCGAAAGACGAAGAAAAGGGAAGACGAATGAAAATTCGAAGAAGCAAAATACAATCAAATATTGTTTTACTGTTCACGGGAGAAAAGTCCAGGTTTGTAAGAAGTACTTCCTGGGAACATTGGCTCTTAGCCAAAAATCTATTTACAATGCACTTCAAAAAGAAATTCGAACACGAATACTCCAAGTAGAAACAAACAAAGAAAGTACACAAGGAACACAATATCTGAAGAAATGATTCAAGCAGTCAAGGACCACATCAACTCCTTCAGCCGGGTAGAGTCGCATTACTGTCGTGCAGATAGCCGCAGGGAATATCTCGAAAGTGGGGGTTATCTGTTGTTAAAATGTATGAATTATACGTAGAACGAATGACAGAAAACAATCGTCCAATGGTAAAGCAGTCACTATATCGCAGTATTTTTTGCAACAATTTCAATATTTATTTCCATAGACCGAAGAAAGACAGGTGTAATACTTGTGAGCTTCACAAATTGGAAACGGCCGAAGAAAGGGAAGAATCAACTGAGGAAAAGTATCTAGTACACGTTAAATAGAAAAAGGCTGCAAGAAATGATAAAAATGGCGATAAAGATAAGACCAAAGCAGTAGTGACGTTTGATCTGCAGAACGTACTATCGTGTCCAAGAGCTCAGGTATCTTGTTTTTACTATGAAAGTAAATTGTCAGTTTATAATCTGACCGCTCATTTTTCTATTATTGGCCAAGTATACTGTGCATTGTGGTCGGAAATTTTGATGGTTAGGAAAGGCAACGATATTGCGAGTGCCCTTGTGAAAATTTTGTGTCAAATTTTAAAAGCTCATCCAGATATAAAGAAATTTATTTTATAAAGTGACAGTTGCGTTCCGCAAAACAGAAATTCTATCATGTCTTATGCACTTGGTCATTTCATGGTGCAAAGTGGAGTCGAAATCATCACCATGAACTATTCAGCCCCCGGACATTCTTGTGTACAAGAGATTGATTCCGTCCACAGTTCAATCGAGAGGGTCCTCAGCAAGGTTGAGTACTACTCACCTGTCTCTCTTCTGCGAATTTTGCTCATGGTAAACAGGCGCAAACCATTTAAAATTATTCAGATGACATGTTCTGATTTCTTCGATTACCAAACGATGGCGTCGACTTCTTATGATTACTCTAATGTTCCATATACAAAGATTTCAGTTTTACAATTCAAACGGGGGCTTCTGAGTGTAAACTTGAAAAAAAGCCATGACGACCACGACTACACCGTGACTAATATAAAAAAGACTACACGGAGCTGTAAACAAACTAATCATCCTGTTTTTCCAAATCCAAAAACAAGTACTCTAAATGTGGATTTGCCTGCAAGTAAGCAAGTTGCAATAAAAAAAAATGTTACCTTTCATGCCAAAACAGGACCAGGACTACTATAAAACTGGCATTCCAAAATTACTTGCCTCGAAACCCAACACTTCAAGAAAGAAGACTGACAATAAAAGAGAAAAAAATCCCAGAGACCCTCATGGTGGAACCTCTAGCACATGCGTCAATTGACGTAAAGTGTAATATTATTTTGTTTAATTCATGTATTTTTTTATATTTTTTATATTTTGGAACTTTATGTTTTATTACTTTACCTTATTTAATTTTTTTGTATAGGGTCCA
The DNA here is from genome assembly GCA_944588485.1 of Phosphuga atrata. Lineage (NCBI taxonomy): Eukaryota > Metazoa > Arthropoda > Insecta > Coleoptera > Silphidae > Phosphuga > Phosphuga atrata. Next base: position 35,436,746 of record OX155899.1, read on the forward strand.
AAGTACTATGTTACATTACTACTATTTAAGTAAAAAAATTGATGCAACAAATTTTTATGTATTTTTTGAGTTTGAATTTTTTAAAAAATTTATATATTTTTAAATATTTGACTCCTTGAATTGTGATAGAAAATTAAATCAAATTTTGTCACGTATTTTGCTGAATGATCCGTGTTTACTTATACAAATTCCATACCCTTCCGAATTAAAACGCTATTATCTCGAAACTAACACTGTGTAACATAGAAGTGTAACATAGTGTAATAAAAACGTTATAAATAACTTTTTTATAGTGCAAAATGAGTGATAACGAACACGATAACACTGTGTAACATAGCTCACTACTTTCACCGATTCGAGAGACAAGGTACTGAAGACCATCCAAGCTGTCAGCAAATATTACAGTATCATCAGCGTAGCGGATATTGGTCAGCTTCGCTCCATTCACGGGTATTCTTTCTTCCAAATTTTCGAGGGCTTCGTTGAAGATATACTCTGAATAAAGATTTAATATCAATGGCGTTAAAATATCTACTGTGTCAGATTTTTACCCTCACGGCTGCATATTGATTTCAACATAGATTAATTTTAACTTTGTAGTTTATCCCACTGTTTTTTAGCACCTCAGTCATCTTGTAATATTGCACTCTATTAAAAGCCTTTTGATAGTCAATAAAACAGGCGTAAACATCACAGTTTATATTTCTACACCTCTGGAATAAGATTTAGATGCAGAAAAAACAGCCGCTTGAAAAAACTAGCTATTCAGCGGCTCGGTGCAAGTTTTTCGCGGGGCCCGCTCTCAGAGAAGAGAAACGTACATAGAAGAACCATCACCAATAGTTCTGTTGGACAATTTTTTGGCACACATTGTGGCGTCATGCTGCTAATTCTGTAAACTCCAAAACCAGATGGCGTTGATTTATTGCCACGCATTGTAAAGTAATATATTTAACAAAAGGCCTTTATTTTATCGGGGTGAGAACTCATTTGTGATACAGCCTGGAACTAGCGAAACACCTTAATGTTCAGTTGCTCATTACCTTGCCTCCTTACGGAAACACTTGCGTTCAAACGTTCAAATGCTCCCACAAAGAAGGTTCTTCTATAGATTCGTCTCTCATCTTTCCGTCTGACTCCGTAGTGGAGTGACCTAGCCAGTAAAGCTATTAAAAATACAGCAAATAATACAAAATTTACTGAAAATTTATTTTTCTTTTAAGTAAACAAAAGTAAGCAATACAGAATAAACAAAATAAACAAAGGTTTAAAATGATGTTTATGTGCGAACGCCTCGCCTAACTTTAGCCAATATATATTTTTTTATAATTTCCTCTAAATTCAAATTATTGAGAGTATCTCTTTCTATTGAAAGTAATGCAAAAACATAAGTTCTAACCTGAGTCATTGTGCTCCTTAGGTGTGTTTTTAGTCTACGCAATGCACTAAAAGATCTCTCAGCACTTGCTATACCTATGGGCAGCGTTACAAACAATCTAAAAACAAATTCAACATTGGGGAAAATATCATACATTTTCTGTTCAACTAAATATTCTAGATAACTCTCTATCACAACAAGTGTTATCACGTGAAAAATATATGTACTGAAATTTTATCATTTCTATTTTCACTTTTTAATGTACAACTTTTTTCCAAATCTGATTTTGCACTGTTTTTCATGAACATTGAAAACCAAATAATTCTGTAACATCTCGAGTTGAGATTGAGACATTTTCAATGTATGTGTCGGTGATTTGGATCTGCGACTTCTTCTTGATACGGGTCACCTGAGTCTTCAACTTGGTCTCGGCCTCGACCATGGAGGCGTTCAACTGCTCAATCTCAATGCTGGTAGCCCTACGGATTGCTTGGATTTCTTCGTTCTTCTCATGGAGACGCTTCTCGGCTTCATGGCGTAAACTGTTCCATTCGGAAGACAGACGTTGGCTGCGTTGTTCCTCAGCTTTGCGACCGGCTTCGGCTTCCTGGTGTTTCCTCGTGAGTAGTGAGGCGGTTTCTTCGGACTCGATATGGACATCTTCCAAGAGCTTACGGAGTATCACGTTTCTTGGTGATTTCGAGCTGACTTTCAGCACCACCTTCGGCTTCTTCAAGGCGTTCGGAGATTTGGATGAATAGCACGATGAGGTCGGCCTTCTCTCTCTCAATCTTCGAGTCTTGGGACTCGGATTTATTGGAGATTTTTTCTTTCTTCGTGATATCGTCCAAATGAAGTAATATGTGATGTCGTCCTGTGCACAAGAGACAGTTGAAATTGGACTTACACTCATCCACACAGTGTCCACTTTGTACACAATTCACACATAATCCCTTCTTATTGACCATGTCTTCTTGTAGGGGCATGAACCTGAACGTCGTGCAGCTGTTGACAATGATGTTCTGGACAAAAGTTACAATGCTTGTTGCTATTAGTATTTCTCTTCTGAGCGTCTGATGCTGAAACGAACTTGTGGGCCTTGCTAGGATGGGTTGGTCTTTTATGGAGTGCGCCTTGATAATTTCGTCTAGAGTTCTCTCCTTTGGCCTCCGTATGACTCCCAGGATTCTTTTCTAGGATGTTGTATTGTTTAGACAGAAACTGTGTAAAATTATCCGAAGTTGGGGCTCGTGTTTCCTCGCGAAATTCGTTCCACTTATATCTTGTTTGTGTATCAAGTTTTGAAGAAATTAGATAAATCAACATGTCTTGGAATAACTCGCCATCCGTTCGTCCAGTGGTTCTCATGGATCTTACTAAGTTAGAGGCACAATCGTAAATATTTTTTAATAGTAAAAATGCTGCCCACCTAGCAGTTGCTATTCCAGTCAATTCCGTGAAATATATAAATTTCAAATTTCTTTATTTACCTTTTGAGATATAAACAATCTATAGGTTCAGTCACAAACATACATAAAATACAATAAAAATTTACAATTTAAAAAATTTGACAATGCCAATAAAAAGATACAAATTAATAATTTTAAAATTACAATTAAAAATTATACAATTTAAAAACAAATGCGTACACATTAAAATTACAATTTAAAAATTCACAATTTAAAAAAAAAATTGACATCGACAATAAATACATACACATTAATGATTTTTAAAATTACAATTAAAGAATTCATTGATGTTATAAAAAGGCGTTTGTAGCAATAGCAACTGTTTGACCGTACTTCTGAATTTCTTATTAGAAGTTTCATCTCGGAGAACCTTTGGTAGTTTATTAAATAGTTTTATTCCTTGGGTTTCCAGTCCTTAGGGTACTAGCCGCATAGGGTTAAATTTGATTTTGGGGCGTATAGGAGATCTTTTCCTCTCGTGTTATAATTGTGATTGTCCGCATGTTTCTGGCGAGTTCCTTTCGCCTTATGAATATATGCTGTTGTTTCTAGAATATAAAGGCTGACTACTGTCAATATTCCTATGTTCTAAAAGTGATTTCTGCAGGAGTCAGTAATTTTTAACCCTAGTATGTTTCTCAGAATTCTTTTTTGAGCAATAAGTATTATTTCTATCTGAGAAGAAGCGCCCCATAAGATTATTCCATATGACAGAATACTCTGAACCTCAGCAAAATACCAGGTCTGAAGATCTTCCTTAGTCAAGATTTTGGATAGGTACTTGATTAAAAATGCCTTCTTGTGAAGTATAGCATTGATATGTTGTATCTGGTTGGTCCATTTTAAATGTTCCTCCAGATATACCCCTAGGAATTTTGTATATTTTGCTCTTTTCAGCTGATGAGTTTGTATTGTTAGATTAATATTGTCGACATAGACACTTCTTGCCGATTGAAAAATAACATATTCTGTATTCATTTGATTGAAATGTAGCTTATTTGCTGTAAACCATTCATTAACCATTTCTAATACTCGCTTGGCTTCCTCAACATTATTCTGAAAGTCATTTCCAGATACAATAAAGCTAGTGTCATCTGCATATAGAGTGCAATGACACCCTATTATGTATTTAACTAAATCGGCGGTATATAGCAGAAATAGGGTTGGAGCCAGTATACTTCCTTGGGGTATCCCTATGTGTGTACATACTGTCCTGGATTGTCCAATTCTGTTTCCAATCCTTACCGATACAAATTGCTTTCTGTTTTCTAAGTAGGATTGTATCCAGCGGCCCGCTTTTCCTCTGATCCCATAGCCTTCTAATTTGTTCAGGAGAATCATATGTGATACACAATCAAATGGTTTTGTTAGATCACAAAATATTCCAATGGGATGATACCCTTTATCTACTTCCTCCAATATTTTGTTATGAAAATCTACCAAAGCTGTTGAAGTAGATTTCCCTTTACAAAAACCGTGCTGCTGGGAAGGAATCAAATCATGCTTTTCTATAAATGGGATCAGTCTGGACTGCATACAATATTCAAGAATTTTAGCTAAAACTGAGATAAGGTTAATCGGTCTATAGTTTTGGGCATCTGTGATTGATCCTTTTTTGTAGACTGGGATAATTTTTGACATATATTCACGAATTAAATCTACATTATTGTCATAACGTTCCTTTAGTGTTTCCCATGCTATTTCATAATCTTCCGGTGATATTTTTAAAGTATCAATTAAATTGATTGCACTGCCTGGTCTTAGAGATGCCTTCAAGTAATGAAACTTTTGGATGGTATTCAGGTTGTTTGCTTCATGTAGTAGTATCTTGAATATATTATAGAATGAAGGCCAATCTTTTCTATTTCCAGAGAATCTTGGAAGGTCAATTAGAGGCAGACTTACTTGAATATTAGACTGTGGTTGAACAAATGAACATGGTGGAGCCGTATTGTGTTGTGTTGAATTCCTTTCAAAAATTCTGCGTGCACTTGATGTTATTGTGTCGAATCTCATTTCAATCTCAGAATGGGTATCCTTGTAATCGTTGTCTTGGTCTAAATCTTCTAATTGCTCCAACGCCTGTTTATAATCATCAAAATACTTATTGGTTCTCTTAATTCCATTTTCTATAGAAACAAGGATATTTGTCTCAACATATTTGGACAGATTTGTCATTGACGTCTAAAGAGTCCTCTTCTTAATGTTATAGAATTTTAAGCATTGTGCTAATTCACTATTTTCTGACTCCATTCCTGAAGTTAATTTTTACTCACACGTTCGAAGGACCAATATGTTTTCTTTATTTCCTGTTTCTTGTTGATTTCCGGTTGATTCTATCCGGTGTATTAGCATTCACAAGTCACTGGTTTCATATCCGGTTCGAAGGACCAAATGTTGAGTCGCGGTGGATGTTATCTTTGACAAACGTTCGCGTGATCAAACCTAATAAGGCGGTTAATTCAGGGTTGCCAATAGATTTGATCGGCACTGGAAATTATTTGTTTTCGGCAAATAAAACTTGTACGCCTCGATAAACATGTATTTATTTATTTAAGTCTATTTTAAGCACTTGTGACGACGTGCACTGTCGGAGATTGGAATCTTCTCGATGTGTTTGTGGCAAGAGGGATACAATTGAACTGAGTGTGATTAGATATTGTTACAAACAGAAAAACTCAATCCCACCTCCCATTTGCCTGCCTCCACTGAACCGAGAAGAATTCCAACCCGAAGTGCACGTGGTAATTTCTATGACTAATCTTAAAACCACCCAAAATTTAAATACTTGTTCTAAGGAATCTTAAACATAAACATTGCATTGTAATTTCAATTGTTTACGACCAACAAGTATCCAAAAACCATTAGCGATCGTAAACATCCGCCGAAGCGTATTTACAAATGGTTGGTGATAACAAATAGTCTTTCAGATGCGTTGTGGCCATAAACAGCTCCAAACACGTTCAACAAATACCCACTACCCTACCGACCAAATGTTGGGAATCTACGGGTCGGTTTAAGATAATATTGATGTAATTATTATTTACCTACTTTTAGAAATACACTAAACAAGAAAATAGTTTTAAGACGAAAAAAAAAAAACGAAAACTACTGGATTAGATAGGACAATTATGTAACTTTATATTGGGTTCAGGCAAGATTCAAACAATATTCAGAACTATTTCAATGTTAATTTTTCTTAGAAATTCAATTAAATTAATTTATAAATACATAATTAATTTATCTGTAACAAACTTTGTATCGATAGTAAGTGAATCAAATCCATAGATAATTAATAAGTTAATTGAGGATTGACCACATAAAGTAAAATAACACATGGACGTAAGTTAAAAGCACTGAAATATATACTAACTAGTTAGTATATATTTAAGTGGTTAAAAATACGGACATAATAAGGAAAACTTAGATTTTATTTCACAAGATGTCGCCCTGAGTGATTCCCTTAAGCGTTTCGGTTTTCGAGAATGTTTAAAGGGTCATATCTTACAACGTTCTTCTTTTTTTTTTTTTTTTTTCAACATAGTCTCAGCGACCGTCGCAGCTGCAACATGTCAACCTGTACTCCGACAACCCTCAACGAAGCCGCGCAAAAGTACCTCGACCCAGGCTACCTGGATACCCTGGAGGAAATGATACTCTACATAATGAAAAGGAAGAAGTACACCGAAATCGCCGCCGAAAAAAACACCGCAACCGCTACAGAAGATTCCACCGAAACCGCCGCCGAATACCCCACTGAAACCGCCGCCGAAGATTACACTGAAACCGCCGCCGAAGATTGCACTGAAACCGCCGCCGAAGATTAGACCGAAACCGCCGCAGAAGATTCCACCGAAACCGCCGCCGAAGATTTCACCGAAACCGCCGCCGAAGATACCACCGAAACCGCCCCAGAAGATTCCACCGAAACCGCCGCCGAAGATTACACCGAAACCGCCGCCGAAGATTACACCGAAACCGCCGCCGAATACCCCACTGAATCCGCCGCCAAGAAGATCACCGTAACCGCCGCCGAAGATTCCACCGATGCCGCCCCAAAAAATTCAACCACCGATGCCGCCCCCAAAAATTCAACCACCGACGCCGCCCCCAAAAATACGACCGAAGCCGCCGCCAAGAAAAGAACCGAAGCCCCCAAAAGAAACCGCCCGATGCGCAACCAGACCAAGAGGAAGAGAAAACTACAGACACAAATAAAATCAAGACAAAAAGACAAAGGACCAAGAATAAACTAAGGAAACAAGACCCACCCGCAGCCAAGCAGAACCTAACACAGCCCACCGAAGCAAACCAAGGAGGAAACGAAATGAAAAAAAAAAAAACGAAAGACAAACAAAAACAGACGACAACAACAGACGAAATAACAAAACAACAACAGAAAAACAAAACCCACGACGGCGGAAGGACGGGCTCACGCCCAAAACCGCCATTAAACAAAGGATCCCATACGTACCTTCTTTGCTGCATTCCACGGGGTGTAGACCATGCAGGCAGTGTGGTGGGGCCTGCATGAACCTAACCTAACTTCGTGGGACTTGTCACTCAAGTAGTGACAAGTAGAGGTAGGCTCCCGGTAATCCGGGAGGTAATAAATTAAAGAAAAGTGGTAGATATAATACAATTTGCTTTTTAGATCCATTAGTAAATACAAAAAGTTTACTAACAGCTTGAAATAGTTATTTACATTAGAGTGCGGAAACAATGATTTTAAAAGGCAACAGCTCGTTTGGCGCAACGCCCCCAATAGCTTGACCGAAAATTATTATTTAAGAAACAAATAGAATTAGATTGTTTAAAATATTGAAAAATTTTTAATGTTGGTACTCATTTTGACATTTTTACTAATTCAAATTTATTAGGTAGTAGTGTTGTAATATGTCATTTTGCAAAATCTTATTCTATATACTTTATAATGAAAAATCCCTTTTATTTTCTACATTATCGTGTGTTTTCGTGTTTTCTATCATTATCTACTACAAATATGGTGTAAAGTAGCTTTTTTCCATATCAGATTTTATTGTCATATACTTAATTTATTTTGTAAGTATCCTTGAAAGGTTGAAATTTACTGGTCACTTTACCGCATAGTAGCCGTACTTTGCAACATTGTGTAAAAAATCTAGTTTCGCTGGACGTATACACGTTGTCAAAGCTAGCTTTACAATTCAGGAGACCAAGAAACAACTTTGCACTTTTTTAAAGGTGTAAAATTGAATTATTTTTCTACTAAGAATGTGGGACTTGTATGTCTTGGCAATGCGAGAGACCCGTGTTCGATGCCTGGTCCGGCAGGCGACAACTAGTGCCGTTTTCACTAACCGTCCGGGCTGTTCACCCTGAATGAATGCAAAAGAAAAGCCAAAGAGGAATAGGGGGTGTAGTGAGAGCTTCACGCAAACCACTGTTTATAGAAAGAATCTTGTCTGTCTAGTCTTATACAGATCGAGCGTATTGAACCATATCGAGTAAACCTTCAGGAACTGTTTCACCCCTCGGATATTGGCCACCTAAAATACCTCACCACTTTGTCCAACACCCTTCCAATCCAACTTTTCACAAATTGCTCAACAGCTAAAAATGAATGGGATTAGCTTTTGTGGTTTACAAAGACGGGAATGAAACATACTACGAAACATTCCGACTGGAGAGATACTGCACAACATTCCAGGCGAAACTTTTCGCGCTAAAGCGAGGGCTACAGTACATCCGAACCAATACCGACAACGTAGATGGTTATTCAATAATTTGTGCTCGACGATCTGAAAAACATGACGAGGCCTACGGAACTAGTCGTAGAGACATAGGTTTTTTGAAGCGGTAAGAAATAAATTCCTGAGAGTGTAAAACTATAATGGTATTGGGAAAAATCATATGCTGGAGTCGCTGGAAACAAATTAGGCGTCAGAAGACGTATGTAACATACCCATCTCATTCAACAAGATACCCAGCCAATCGATCAAGTCCAGACTGAGTTCATATATCCAAAAAGAATGGCAAACAAGATGGTAGGCATCGAAAACACTCATATGGACCAAAATATTCATTCCCTCAGTTCATAACTGTCTTAAAATGGACATAACCTTATCATATAGAGCTGTCCAATTAAGTACAGCGCATGGCAACCTCCAGGTCTATCTTCACAGATTCGGAAGAAGAGATTCATCATTATGCCTATGTGGAGAAGAAGACACAGCAGCACATGTCTTATTCAAGTGCCCTTTCACTAACCAATGGAGAACTCAGACCGAAAGAATAATGATTCGGGCAGGACCAGTAGTGTATTGGTAAAATAAGAAGTGAAGGAACGCATGGTGAGAGCACAAAAATAGTCCGCGACTTTCCACATGCAGCTTGCAGAAAGTTTTTCGGAGATTATCTTATTTTAAGCAAACTATTGTTTTCCTTGTAAGTTTTTTTTTATTCTTACTACACAAAATATTAACAAACACAAAAATAAGAAATTTGTAAAAAGATAAAAATAAGAATCTTAAATATATTATTTTTATGTAATACACTTATAGTGTACCTACAACAAAAACTCCCGAATAGGATCACACACAATATCATTATTTGCCCCTGCTGTTTTAGTTTTCTGGTCAGTAGCAGATCGATGAGATCGCAACCAGGTTTTTACGTATAAAATTGCTAAAATTGATTCCAAAATTCCAAGGGTGGTCCATGAAGTTTTATAAACAATAAATTTGCAACATGATCAATTAAAATGCGTGATATTTTTTCCGTTACAATTAAATTCATGCTGCTGAAACCACGCTCGCATTCTGAAGAACTGCAAGCTATAATTTTAGAATATTGTTTTAACCTTTCCAAATCGGGAATGTTACAACCACCACAAGCCTAGTAATCTCTAAAGGCATTTAAAATTTTCCCTAAAGGTAAATTGAAGCGTTGGCAGAGAGATTCTACTTCTTTTACTCCAAATTCCATATAAATTTCAGATGGCCATTCGGTTGGTTCAAGAATTCGCAATTCTTTAACAATGTCGGAACTGTCGGAAGTCAAAATTCCGTCTGAACCTGAACAATTTGCAGATGTAGAGTTTAGCCTATTCCTCATAATATTAATAATACTAATTAAGAATTGATTTCTGTGAATCAATTTTGCCATTTTATTATCCTTTAACGAAATTGAAGATAATTGCATTACTTCACAAGCAGAAAGTGCTTCCAACGACTTCTTTCCTTTCTGAGGATCTTTTAAATATTCTAAATAAGTGATTGTGGGGCGAATCAATTTCTCTGCATATACTATTGAAGTTTCTCTTTTTTGCAATGCTTCTGAAAGAATAGATAGCTCGAATAGAACATCATTACATTACAACATACATTAAGGCCAAATCTTGAATAAATTGTTTCGATTATATTCTTTTATATAATCCATTGAACATGGATTGTTCCGTTTTAGTGCGGTTGTTGTCTTTACTCGCATTTTCGAAATGATGACATAAAGGTGACCAATTCTGCCAAACTGCTGATACAGTCCTAAAGGAGCTGACCATCCATCTGGCGTTAAATATACGTCCAATGCGTTTAATTTCTACACCGAGAGCAGTTGTGCATGTTTCAATTTCTCTTTGATTTTTCGGAGATTGACTATATAAGGAGTAAAACTTGTCTATAAATATTTGAAAATGATTAACCCCATTAACCTCAGAAATAGAATCTCCTACCGACAATTTGAGCTTATGGTTTAGACCAGGGGTTCCCAAAGTTTTTCTTAGGCGGGCCAATTTAATATTATCGAATTTTTTGGAGGGCCAAAAAAAATCGGAATAAAATCAATAACCACCATCCATCAATAATCCATAACCATCAATAACAATTTTTTTTAATACATTTAACTATTTCTTATTTTCTTTTTTTATTAGTATAGAAAAAGTTTTTTCGCAAATATATGTGCTCTCAATTAATGGAAACATTTGTTGAGCATGTTTTCCTATTTCGGATAATTCACGCATGATAATTCTTTATAAAAATTAATTAAGGAATAATTGTTCCGATAAAAATTCTTAGCAATCCATATTTTCCTGTAATTCTATCAATTCAAATTGCATGTCTTAAATGATTAACAGTTCCGTATCTATATGAGACTACTATATTATATTTCTGTATAAATATGTAATAACTAGACTAGACATACTAAAATATTTTTTTAAATATAAACTAAACAATATTTTATTAATACAAACGCTTATGGTTAAAGCACTGTAAGAATTTTTTTAAAATATGAAAATATTTTATTATATCTTATTTGTGATATTTTTTATTTATTTTACTATTTACTTTTGAATAAAAATATAATATATCTATCGATATCGCGGGCCGCATTCTCGGGCTTTGCGGGCCGCATTTGGCCCGCGGGCCGCACTTTGGGAACCCCTGGTTTAGACAATGCCATGTAATTAGATTCGGATATTTCTGTGTAAGTCTTGTTTCAACTCCACATTTTCTTCCTAACATAACACTGACCCCATTGCTTGTAAATGAAATTAAATGGTGTTTTAAATAATTATCATCAAAACAATTTTTTCCAAACATTTTAAAAGAACCTCTGTTATGGTGTTAGCTGTTTGATCCTGCAATTCAATTAAATCAAGAAATAAGAAATGAGGATCTTTCATTTTATCGGTTTCGCATTTTTAAATAATAAGACCAGACTTTTTACTTGGTAGATTCATCTATGATAATAGATAAGTTTCCCTGAACTTTTACTATTTGTTGACAAATTTTGGATTTCATTTGAATTCCAAAATGATCAATTATTTCTGTAGCACTGCATCTAGATCGTAATCCGTGAGCTATAGTAGATCCATTAATTTCTTGAAGTTTTAATAAATCAAAATGATCAGAATATGGACGATCATGTTTAGCAATATAATAAGCAGTTCTAAAAACCTTACTGGTGCTACAAATTTCAGAATCTTTCAACTCATCTTACAATAATTTCAAGCTTTTGCTTGTCGGATCTTTTAAGATTCGCTCAGCTGTTGTATGTGAAAAACTTTTACAATGTATGTAAATTTTTTTTCGCAAAGAAGTTAGTTGTGCCGTTTCATCCTTTCCATAAGCTGATACCTGAGTGCCTCTCCATTCTTTTGAGATGCTTACTCCCTGCGTCTTTAAAGGTCCTAAATTTTGAATAGCCGAACAACTCAGACATCCTAATTTTCCGGAATCGCATTTTAGCCAAGCATATTTTTTCTTTTTGAACCAAATATCTGCAGTCCAAATACTCGGCCAATTTATTAATGGGGATTCTGCTTCTTTTTGAACATTTTCCATTGATGTTAATGGAATAAACACTTGTTTTTCCTTAGTTTCCAGCACTTGCACATTTTCTTCTTGTTGCGTTTTAAGTATTTTTATAAAGAAACTGTCCAAAGCGGGTTGTTTACGTTTTCGCTCATTTTAAATTTTTAATATAAAAAAATTATTTTGTTGTAGATTTTTCGAAATATTACTGCAATAATTAAAATTAATATGCATTATATCTAATCCATTAAAAAATAATTAAAACACCTTATAATTTATAATGGAAATAGAAACAACAAACTACCAAAACAACGTTGGCGTTATACACAATAACACAATCTTATCAACAACGTTACTGGCACAGACTAACTGGTTACTGGCAAAAATTCGTAATGAAATATATATGCAATAAAAATATTAATATATATGTAAAATATAATTTTCATTTGAAATAAAAAAAATAATACTACAAAAAAAAGTACCGGAACGCGTTCCGTTTGTGAAAAAAGGTGCCGGAACGTCGTTCCGCCACGTTCCCCCCCAATACACCACTGGGCAGGACTAACGAGGCCACAAAATGAAGAAACCGTAACCAGGACCGCAAAAAAACAAAAAATGGTGGGAACTTTTTGATAAAAGAACCAAACAACTACAGAGACTCGATTATGACAATTGATTTGATTTAATCACGACCTTAATTCAAACTTAAGTTATCGTTTAAATTGTAAACAATAATATAATGTAAATGTAAGGTAATGCAATGTGAAAAGCTAATGTAAATGCAATGTTAATATTTGGAGAGCTGTAAATAAACAAATAAGCGGTAGTGTAGTTGACAACATTCCCGCCTTTCAATGCGGGAGATCCGGATTCGAATCCGGGTGGTGAAGGCGACAACTAGGGTGGTTTTCACTAGCCGTCCGGGCTGTCCACCATGAATGAATCCAAAATATGCGATTCAGGGGTGGCGCATACTGAAAGCCAAAGTGGAATAGGGAGTTTAGTGAGAGCTTCCCCCAAACCACTTTTTTAAGTGAGGATCTTGTATGTCTAGTGTCTGTCTGTGTATTTGATGGAGCTCAATGTTTGTTCTGCCTAGTCTTGTCTCTCTAGTCTTGACTGACTAGTCGTCTGTCTAGTCTTGTCTGTCTAGTTTTCTCTGTCTGGACTTGTCTGTCTAGTCTTGCCAGTCTAGTCTTATCTGACTTGCCTTGTTCGTCAAGTCTATTTGTCTTGTCTTCTATTTAGTCTTGTCTCTCTAGTCTTGTCCGACTAGTCTTGTCTGTTTAGTCAAATTCAAATTAATTTATTAACCGAAAAGATGATGTATATATATATATATATATATATATATATATATATATATATATATATATATATACATACAGATACATATTGGTATAAGTCAAAACAATGATTAAAATAGTTTCACATACTCATCAATGGTATATAAACATTTTGAAATAAGAATGTCTCTCATTTTTTTCCTGAACTTTCTGATCGAGACTTCCTGGGTAAGACTTGTAGGTAGCATGTTATATAAGAAGAAGGGCTCTTATTATCCGTTTAGGTGCTTTAAAAACTTTAAGTCACTCTGGTGAAGTCCTCCAAGCTATTATACCATAGGAGAGAATTGACTGAATTTCAACAAAGTAAAAGTGCAATAGTTCTGGTACACTCAAAAATCTCTTCAAGTAGCGGAGACAGTAGGCTTTCTTACTGAGCGTCTTACACACGCTGTTGATGGTCATATGCCAAGCTAAGTTTTCTTCAAAACATATACCCAGAAACTTTGGAGTTTACACGTTTTATCGCACATCCATCAGTTTGTATAGAAATCTCCTTGGCGTATTCACTACGTTGAGTTTTGAATAAAATGAATTCAGTTTTGTCGATGTTGAAAAATAATTTGTTGGCTGAAAACCAACTGGATAAGTCACGAACTAGGCATTTCGCTGTGTATCTAATAAGGTTTCATTAGAAATGAGGAAGGTGGCATCGTCTGCATATAAAGTGCAGTATCTTCCTTGGATAAACGGAACTAGATCAGCGAAATATAATATGAACAATGTTGGGGCAAAAACACTCCCTTGAGGTACCCCTCCAGAATTAAAAGCCATTTCTAACGACACACTTTTCCTTGAATGGGACTGTATCAATACTTATTGCGTACGGTTCTTTATGAAGGAGTGGATCCAGTTTCCCGCTATTCCCCTTATTCCATAAGAAAATAATTTGTCCATTAACTGGGCGTGATCTGCACAGTCAAATGCTGTGCTTAAATCACAGAAGATACCCACAGGGAATCTGCCCTTATCCACTTCTAACAGTATTTTATTATATAGGCCTACAATCGCTGAAGTTGTGGACTTGCCTCTTTGAAAACCATGCTGTTCCATCGGAATTAAATTACGTTTGGAAATAAAAGGTGTAGTTCTGTACAGAACACATACACATCTTCGACATACATAGTTTCTTCTATGAAGGGACTATGGTCATTCGTAATTTCAGTAGGTGTGATGTCCTTCATTATTTCACCCGGCGAATTTATAAAAAAGTCATTAAAAAGCTTCGCGATTTTATGGCTATCCTGAATCTGGGCGTCATCAATATCTATAATAAGGCTTTCCTGCTTGGGCGATTTGGACTTATTATCGGAATTAGCAAGGAGGTTTCGGAAATAATTTCTTTTGCATTCGCTTATTAATTTGAAATGAGTTCTTTTATTTCGTAAGTAGTATGTTACGTACATACTACTTACGAAATAAAAGAAGTTGCGGAAACTCTTTTTGTAGGACAAACAGGTCTCTTAAATTTCTACTAGAGATTCGGGCTTCCATTGTGATCCAGGTCTTGTGGTGCACGTTGGTCTGTGTTAGAGGGAAGCTACTGTAATAATAGTGTTGCAGCGCGTTTATCAGTGCAACGACTTTCTCATTGCAGTGATCTGTGTTGAGGACGTCGGACCATGTTTCATGTTTTAGGCACTCTTCGAAATTTAGTTTATTTTGAATAGTGTGTTTACGCATAAACCTCTGTTGCATATTTCTGTTGCCGCTGCTTAAACCGCTCAGAATTAACTTGCTATGATCTGATAGTGGACAGTCTTCTACCGAGGTTGACCAATCTTGCTTCAAATTAACAAAAATATTGTCAATCATTGAGCACGAAGTCCGGGTAATTCTAGTGTTTTGATTTACTAGCTGTACAAGACCATAAGAAGCCATCAAATTTACCAGGCCTTTACTTTCGTTTGAATTGTCTCTAGTGCTGCTTCTATATCATTAGTCAGCTGATACAAGGCAGTCTCTGTGGATTTTCTTGTTCTATATGCATGCTGACAGTTGTGTAGTGATGTACCTACCCTACTAACACTGTTGTCCTAAGGTAATTGTCAAAGATGTGAGACTAATGGGTCTAAATAACTTCGGTTGAGTGGTATCTTTTTGCGGACCTGGAATTTAAACCCGGTATAAATACCACCTAAATACCAACCGGGTAACTACTTCCAAAGATACGGCATTAATTCCTTCCTTCCATTTTGTAGGAAGGTGAGAATTAATCCGTCAACACCTGTGGCCTTGAATGACTGGAAAGTGACGATAGGCTATCTGATTAGGTTTTCCGTGCAAATGGACTCGGCCCTCATCCAGTAAGAGCGACTTGGTCTCCCTGGTTGCTTCTCTGAATTTTCTACATCCCGGAAAATGGGTAAATAGTAGGAGAAGAGCCCTCTGCTCTTTGTCTTCCAAATATCTTTCACCCGATCTCTTAAGAGTGCTAGCAATTTCCACACTACTCTTCGCTAGTGCTTTCTGCAATCTAGCTGCCACCGGGATGGATTCTATATTTTCACAGAAATTCCTGAAATTGTTACTATTAGCCCTTCTGATCTCTTTGTTGTAGGTAGTAAGCACCTCAGAGTATTCTTGTAAATTTCCGTATTGTTTAGCTTTATTTAAAAGCTCTCGTACTTTTGCCCTTAATGTAGACAAATTTTTGTTTCGCCACTTGGTATCCTTATGATCCCTAACGGTTTTTACCAAGCCGCTGGATTCAAATAGCGTTGTGATTGAACTTGTTCTAAGTTAGCTTTTAGTTTCGAACTGAACATAGGCCACTGCGTTTGGTTTGGGTTTCGGATGGAGGTGTTTTACACACTTGCTCCTTCCAGTTGAAACTCTATGATCCTATGGTCTGACATTGAGGGTTCACTTGAAACTCTCCACCTTTTAATCAGTTTACTAACTTTAGCACTACCTTAATGAACCTTAAGTTAGATACTTTTTGAAAAATTATCGTACAGCTGTGGAACTTTCCAACAAATCAAAACGTGAAGGTGGAAGGAAATTATGTATGACAGCCTTTGTTATAACTAATTTAATATTATTATTTACATTTATATTTATTTTCTTTATGTAAAAAAACAATTTATAATGTCCTTTCTTTTTCATTCATTTCATAGCTCACCACTTGTCTCACTTAATTTTGACATCTTAAATAGACCTTATAACCCAATCAATTAGAAATTGATCCTTTTAAACTTAGCAAATAAACTACATAAACCTAAGTAATTTCTGCTGTGTTTTCGAATCTTATAAACATGTGCGAATCAAGATTCTATATATGAATTAAAGGTATCTAGCAGAGTAAATACATTCTTCAAACAATTTATTAGTTAAATATTTGTCTATAAATAGTTGTTTGTCCCAAAATAGATAAGCGTTACGATAATGTAGAGAATTTAAATATTTACCGGAACAATTTAGAAACATTTGATGTTTTCGCGTTCCGCAATATATACGTGTGCAAAAAGTATTTTTTCGTTGTTAGTTAATAATTAATAGTTTAATAATTAAGTTAATAATATTTTTATAAATACATATTTTTTCTGGAAAAAGTCACTACAGAGTAGCACAAGGAGGAAAATATGTAATCAACGAAAACCTTGGGCAAGTTTTAAAATAAAATAATAGGGTGAATTGACAAAATAAAAAGTTGATTTCAACTTAACTGAAATTTAAGTTAATTGGGACTAATATTGTTTCCAAAAGTTTCTCTTGTCTGTAGTTGTTTTTTACTTTTGGATAAATACTGTATACGATTCTTTGTATTTTTTATTTCTTGAAAAATACTTTTAATTGATCATTTAATCACGAAACGTACTTTAAATTTTATCAACCGTATTATAATTAACATTTCACTGCGTCTTTCCATTAATTTAAGTCTGCAATTAAAAAGTTTATCGAGCGTAAAAATGTTATTAACAAATAATGATTCATACGCAAATTAATTTTGTTTATCAAGCAAAACGTGTAAACGTTATTAGCAAAATATGAATAAAAACGTCATTTGAAAATATTATTACAAGCATTATTAAACAAATTGTTAAACGTTTGCTTATCTTATTAACATTATTTTAATAAAAGGTCATTAGAAATATTAAGACAAATATTTTGTTAACATACAAATAGCTCATTACTCCACAGCTTGTGCTGTTATTTTTTATTGTATAATTATATGGAAATTGATAGTTGCAACTTTCTTTTAAATAATGGTAATGTATGCCAATTGTAATGCATAAATGGATCTTGAAGAGATTTATGGATAGTAGGCATATAATATTATAGAAACCTAGATTAAACGAAATGAGTAGATTACAAATAAACGCGAAAGAGAATTAAGGTAGAAAATGTACGAATGTGAAGGAAATAATTTACAGGTATATAGTAATTACAGAGAATAAACAGGACTAGACTTTGACTTCTGGTAGATGACTAAAAGGTAGGTGACTTATGATGACCAAAGGTTGTGACTAAATGATGATCCTTGTCATAGTATTAAAATATAAGAAACCTTTTTCCGACCGCGTGCCATTTTTTTTAAATTTTCACATTTTAAAATGCTGACGTGCCAGCTAACTTTTACAATGAATGAAAATGAGTGAAAATCAGTTACCGTATTAGCCCGAATATAACACGTCTTGTATTTTACACTTTGATGTTGCACAAAAGCGGATTGAGAAACTTTTTTTTTTAGAAAAGTAGAAGGTTTTAGTTTGGAAGGCACGCGTCAGAAATAGTTCGCGTGCCAATACAATTTTCCTCCGTGTCAGCTATGACACGCGTGCCATAGCTTCGCCACCACTGGTCTAAACAGTCAAGAATTTTCGAAATCTGTTTATGCGTCTCTGATTTCTAAACAAAACGATTTGGTCTAATTCAGACTAAGTCTGTTATTTGTTAATTAATCCAGACAGGTTAGAATTATTATATTTGTTTGGACAGTCCAAATCTGTCTGTTCTTTTCTGTCTGTTGAGGTTTTAGTTTAGAAGGCACGCGTCAGAAATAGTTCGCGTGGCAATACAATTTTCCTCCGAGTCAGCTATGACACGCGAGCCATAGCTTCCCCACCACTGGTCTAGACAGTCAAGAATTTTCGAAATCTCTTTATGCGTCTCTGATGTCTAAACAAAACGATTTTGTCTAATTCAGACTAAGTCTGTTATTTGTTAATTAATCCAGACAGGTGAGAATTATTAGATTTGTTTGGACAGTCTAAATCTGTCTGATGAGGTTTTAGTTTAGAAGGCACGCGTGAGAAATAGTTCGCGTGCCAATACAATTTTCCTCCGTGTCAGCTTCGCCACCACTGATCTAGACTGTCGCGCCAACTGGTGACTAGAATGTGCATCTTTCCGGTAAAAATAAAAGCCAGTAATATGTAATTTTTTGTTTACTGACTTTTATTTAAAGAAATTTAAAAATAATTTACAATGTCTTTATCGATAAAATCTTGTTGTTTCAAAGGGTGTTCTTCAAAATTCAAGTTGATTTACCAGTAAAATTTTATTGCTTTCCTCCGAATAACTGTGATGTACTGTGGAAGGATGATAAACGTATTTGGTGGATAAAAGCAATTGAAAATTATGTGTAAATAATTCTATAATATTAACATAATGGTTTTTACCGGCTTGGGTTACCGGCTTGGGTTTCGGAAGGGGTGTTTTACACACTCGCTCCTTCCAGTTGAAACTCTATGATCCTATGGTCTGACATTGATGGTTCACTTGAAACTCTCCACCTTTTAATCAGTTTACTTACCTTAGGTTAGGTTATTGAACCTTCGGTTAGATCAGCGATCCTCACTACGCGGCCCGCATGCGGCCCGCGGGCTGTTTTTTGCGGCCCTCGGCTGTTAGGGAAATTAATAGAAACGTAAATTTAAAAACATAAGTTAGGAATGGGCATTGAATGGGCATTGTGAATGAAACACTGACTCAATTGCTAGGAGACCACAACAAAATTGTAACGAAAATGATGAGTATTGTTTTTCACAGGAACAAAAGTTCAATATGTATATTGAAGAACTGTCAAAGGGTGATTATTCCAGCTTTACTTCAGTTAAAACTCTGTTTGATGAAAATCCAGAAGAAAAGCAAGATGTTTCTGATTTGATAAAGCTGTTGACAAACCTAAAAGACGTTTATTATTAATTACACTTTTTACTTGCGGCCCTCAAGAAAATCTGATAAAAACAATTACGCTCTCTAAAAAATCCTAGTGAGGGCCCCTGGGTTAGATACTTTCCAACAAATCAAGACGTGAAGGTGGAAGGAAATTATGTATGACAGCCATTGCAATAACTAATTTGATATTTTTATCTACATTTATATTTATTTATTTATTTTCTTTATGTAAAAAAAACAATTTATAATATCCTTTTTTTTTGTAAACGTTATTAGCTAAATATGAATAAAAGCGTCATGAATAAAATATGAATAAAAGCTATGTATATAGTTCTATAGATACAATAATTAAATAAATATTCATTGAATAATATAAACCTACCCCAATTTTTCGTTTATTTCAGTAAAAATCCAAGGGACTGGCAGCCAGATAAACATGCGAGGATTTGTAGTACTGATTTCATCAATAATATTAAATCAGAGCACCCACATCATCCGTCTTTATCCCTTCTGTTTTTTATAAAAAAGAAAATATGAAAAAATATACAAAATCCTTGCAACGATTTGAACGCTTAAGAAATCGGCAATTGAAGAAAAATATAAACATCGAGGAGCAAGTAATGATTGATTACAAAAATAATAGTGATACAATAGTATATTTTGTAACTAGGACAAAAAGTTGTCAATTTCACGCGAGAGCGAAATTGGGCACATCGATAGGGTAATTGACAATACCGCCTGTGTAACAAAGAATATTTTTTATTAGTCATGGTAGGGGAGGTATCTTAGAAGCTTGGGATCCAGGGGCCATAAAAAAAGGGAATAAAAAATGGAGAATTTGCTTTTTCAATTGTCTTCTGTGGTGTGGATTCGTCATAAGAATTCTCCACTATCTATAGGATCACCATACAATTTACACTCATTTTAAAACGTTTTCTTTAATTTTATTATTATTTTATAATGAAAAAAAATTCTGACACCACGTCACTTTTTTAATATCGAGGTCTTGATTGTTTTTATTTTATTTTTATTTATTTGTTTTTTTTAATGTAACCTATCGATATTGAATATATGCGTGCGTTACCCAGGTTATGTGGAAAGACAATGCGAAGTGGCATTTCTTGTATTAAAAAACGTGCGTCAGGAAGTACTTACGGTAGATCTTAAAGAAGCTCAAGCACAGTATCACAGTGTCATGGATGTTTTGAAAGCTTTTCAGCCTATCTATCGAAGTATAAGTTATTAAACTGACAAACGATCGGATTATTCGAATTAAAAAAAAACGTATGCGGTCAGGGGACCCCTGTCAGGAACGAAGTTCCTCGCGCATTTAACAGAATCGAACAACTTCTTTTTTTAAATTATTATTAAAATAATGAAATTGCACGCAAATATTTTGATTGAATGTTCTGGTAAATATGAATAAACAATCTAAATCTCCATATTCTAACTCACTACAAAGTACCAACTTATTACACATATATTCAACCTTTCCGAATCTCTATAATATTCTTAAGTCTTTTTAGGACTATAGATACGATTTCTACGAATTACTACAAGTACGAATCACTACGAATCACTATAAAGTATTTCTCTTGCACTAGTTTTGACATACAAGGTGAATTATAAAGTTGCTGTCATTTTGTTAAAATTCTAATATTTATTTATCTCTCACCAGTGCAGCTTTGCTTTTATTAATCTCGAAAAGTGCCTGCACATGGCTACTTACTTAAGTTATCGGAAAGACATGACCTTAAAAACAATGTTATTTTTGTGGTTTTTGTTGAGCTCCGGAAAGGTTGAATATGTTTTTATTTTCAGGCTGTGTTTTTCATATAAATATATTTATATATTCAGGCTGTATCCGACTGTTTTAAGTTTGTATGATTATTTATAGTGTAAGAAGGTTTTACCAATTCTACCTTTATTTCCTTTTTCCATTTTTCTATGTCGATACTCATTTTGACCCTGAGCTTGTGATTTCACTATTGCCTTTCTATAATGTATATAAATATAGTAAAAAAAAATTGCAAACACTTAAATCACATGCAGAGCCGTCCTTAGACCGGGGCGATTGGGGCCCACGCCCTGGGCCCCGCGCTTTGGCGGCGCCGCAATCTTATGCGAACCGACAGGCACGAACGTGAGCCTGCTTTTTGCCTGCTCTTTAGATATTTGTCTCTGGTCTGCACCAAAGATTTAGGCTGCGCTCCGTTTTTTATGTTTTTTTTTTGCTCGAGTCAAAGGACACGTGGCAAAACCAAGTTTTCACTAGAGTTGCGCAGTATTAAAAAACACTGGATGCACACGCAAAGTTAGTGTTAGTGGTGAATGACAGTGTCCACTGTCCAGTGTCTATGAAAACATCGATTTAGTTAACTAATGCCCCTAAACAAATAAACTATCAATTTCTCACATGTATGCATTTCTTGCTGTAGTGTAAATAGATAAAATTTCGGTAGCGATAGTTTATCGCTACAGAAATTTTATCTGCATAAACTTGTTAAACGTTTTTAAATGAAAATTGCAAAGTTGGAAAATGAATTTTGCAACGTTTTCTGAGTCTAGTTTTATTGGCGGCTCAGGAAAGCTTGCAAAATACATTTCCCAACTTGGAAATTATTTTGTAATTTTTTAAAAGAAAATATGAGAGTGGCTCGCAGAAAAGAAAAACAGGAAAGAAACAGACAGAAATACAAAACCCTCAACGGGGAGGCATGCTAAAATTTCTACTCTAAATATTCTAGACCGGTGCTGTCACTGAAAATGTGTCGAGAAATCTACAATGTGCGGCTACTACATGTGCAACCACAGAAAGTGAAATGAAGGAAGAAAACCGCGAGCTTCATGATGAATTCGTAATGAGAAGTTTGAAACTGTCGTATCGGGCAATCTTATGACAACGGCGCCAATATGATTGGCAAAAACAAAGGTGTACAGTCTAGAATTTTGCAACAAAATCCTAGGGCGTTTTTTGTACCTTGCACGGCACATTCCTTAAATTTGACATTAAGCGACATGGCTGCAGTGTAGCGATAAGTATGACATTTTTTGGTACAATTCAACGGTTTTCTACCTTATTCTCAGCCTCTGCTGAAAAATGGGCCATATTTTGTAAGCACATAGCAGATTTGACATTAAAGCCCCTATCTGACACCAGGTGGGAATGACGACATTAATCCGTTAAGACAGTTAGGTTTCACATATTTGAGTTACGCGACGCCCTGGAAGAAATTTGCTACACATAAAAGGCCCAAAAATTATAAGCGAAGCACAGTGTCTATTAGAGAATGGAAAAAATTATGAATTTATTTTATCCTTAACTATGGCCCGACATCCTGTTTGCATACATAAGGTTAGCAAAGTACTACAAAAAACCGAAGCAGATTTAAGTTTGGCTGTATCGCTACTAAACGGGTTAAAAACATTTCTAATTTAATTCAGATAGACTGGTTTTTCAACTGCGAAACATGTTGCAAGTGAAATTTGTAGTGCAAATGACATTGAAATAAAGTTTAAAGAAACCCGAAGACGCCAGAGGAAAACACTACATGACAAAACCTAAATTAAAATTTTATCAGGACTATTTCCTCTGTGTGGTCGATCAAGCAGTTGTATCGGTAGAGGAAAGATTTACACAATTAAAAAGTCATGATATAAATTTTGGATTTTTATATAACATCCCCAATATAAAAACAATAAGCGACTATGAAGTAAAAAATAAATGTGTACCCACTGTGTGACCTAGGTCTCATCCTACCTGACGGCAAAACCGTGATATAAGTAATTTCCTGCAAAGGCACCATAAAAATATCACCCTTACAGTGTTAAAAAAAATATCACAAATTCGAGAATCCTTTCCTAATTTGTTTACAGATTTTTCGAATAATTTAGAAAAATTCCCGTAACATCGGCGGCATCGGAAAGGAGTTTTTCAAAGTTAAAATTAGTCCAAAATTATTTAAGAACTTGTATTAGCCAGAAGACTAAACAATTTGACATTACTGTCGATTGAGCGCGAGTTGTGTGAAAGTTCAAATTTTGATGAAATCATTAATACATTTTCAGAAATAAAGGCACGAAAAATTAATTTCGTTTAGTTTAGTTAGTTTACACGGAAAAAAGTACACTTTAAAAATCACAGTTTAAATAGTAACAGCGACCTTACGAATGCAAATTTGTAAAGATTGCAGTCGCATACTGTAATTTTTAAAACTTATTTACTAATAATACCGGAAACTGTAATTTTAACATAAAACAAATAGTTTTTACAGTTTCAAATTCATAAGGCGGCTGCAACTATTTAAACTGTAATTTTTAAAGGGTACTTTTTTCCGTGTAGGATAATAACTTTAGATATAGTTAATAAATATATGGTCAGAAAATTTATATTTTATTTTTTATGATTTTATTGATCATATTTATGTTATATGTTTTGGATATATTTTGTTTTTGTAAAATTTTTGAATTTTTAATATTTTACATTGTTTTTCATTATTTTTTGCTTTACTACTAAGTAAAAATAGATGTTTATTTACTTTTTTATTTCTCTTGTGCAAAACAAATAAACAGTATTTATTCTTCTTGTTTTGTCATTACAATTAATTTTCAAAATCCAATATTATTTTGTACATTTTAAATTATAAAAAAAAATGTCTAAGGGGCCCCCAAAATTATTTTTTGCCCTGGGCCCCGCACTTGCTAGGGACGGCCCTGAGCACATGTACGATAAATCTATATAAAAAGTAAGCAATTACTTCAAATTATAATATTTTAAGAACCCACTTTTCTAAATCTGTATTTTGTATAATTCCTTTTTTTTTTCTTTTTCCTTTTTTCTCAGTCGATACCCTTTTTGACGCTGAGTTTGTGATTTCACTATTGTCTCTCTATAATGTACATGTCGTAATCATTTAATGAAATCATTCAGATTGTTTAAAACTGAGCAGATTATGTAAAACCGAGTTATTGTATGATCTGCCGACATGTCGTGTATTCTATTTGTAATACCCGATATGACTAACTAGTTCGTGAAACTAGCTGAAATATGTTCCTTTATTTATCTCTTTATTAATAGGTCTGATAATTAAGACACGTAGCTTTTTACTATCAGATGACAGCAGTTGGGCATCCCTTGAAGTGTTGAATCGGTAAGTAACATAGTGTAAATCCCAGATAAACAAGTTCCTCATAAAATTAGAGATTTCATGAGCTACACGAATTAGATGAACTACTTGAACGACCAACAGATCATGCAATGGCTAACTTGTAAACAATCTGACTAATTTCACTATGTGACAATGACATATATGAATATAGTAAATATCAATCACTCTAATTACATATAGGATAAACATGAGTAAACAGTTAGCAATAGCATCAAATTATACACTTTTATTTTTATTTGTGAAGTTTGTATGATTATCTATAACGTCGGATGGTTTCACCAATTCTACTTTTTTTCGGTATTTTGTATACTTTCTTGAGTTTCCATTTTTCGAAACCCAATTCAAATAATGAGTATAATATAAACAATATAACTCTCGTATGATTTAAAACAACAAAACACAAAAATACGTTTGAACATCTTTTTTTCTTATTTAGTTTTAAGGTTATAAACCGGCTACGCACGTCTGTCACTCTGCCAAACAAACAGATAGAGAGCACGCATTATAGAAATATACACTGCGAGAAAGAGAAAGAAAGAGAGATCGCGCGGTATAGAAATATACACTGAGAGAAAGAGATAGGCGTATAACGTAACGTTAGGCGTGTAACAATAGGCGTGTAACGTTTTCTGCAGAATCGCTCCTACCAATAGTTTTGATATGTTCATAGTTTTTTTGGAAGGAAGTTCCTTTAGGGAGGTAAACGAACTTCCTTCCAAAAAAACTATGGACAAAATGTTTGAAGCTTCGATGCAGGTTTTGAAGAAAAAAGTTCAAGATTCTTGTTTTCGAATTTGTAAAAGCAGAATTAATTTCGAATTTTTAAAAGCAGACTACCAAGCTTTCTTCTATCAAAACTAATTTCTTTTAAAATTTCTTTTAATTCTATTTTTTTTTAAATCTACTTCCAGATGGTAAAACTTTTAAACTTAAAAAACAAACGAAATTGTTGATTACTTTGATGAAACTAAAGACTAGTTTGACATATACTGCGATGTCTTATTATTCAATATTCAACGCACTACTTGAAATCGAGTATGAGATTATCTTTAGTGTTTCTTCTCAACAACATTCAAAACATCTCCGGATCTATACCATTTTTTCCTATTAAGTCATTTTGACCATGAAGGTAATTGTTAGTTATCGGTCAAAAGCCATTTTTCCCCCTTTTTTGTCACATTTCATTTGTAATTTGCCCCGTTTTTTGTATCATTTTAACACCAAGGCGCACGAGTGTGGACGTGCTGCCTCTATGTTTCATGAACAGTCCCTAATGTCCTCCCGTTTTAGCAGGACCCTCATATATTGTAATAAACCTATGTTTCTTGGCAGGAAAGTTCGCGCACTGAAAGACGCATTTATACTACCCATAGCAGAAGTGGTATAAAATGATCCCTCTAAGGAAAAACAGATATAAAAAGTACCTACACAGTGAAATTTATGAAATTTATAAGTTTTCTGTGAGGCTAGTATATCGGCTTATAATTTAGTAAGAATAGAATACAATTCTATTAACACGATCTATATACATATATACATATATTTATACATATATTTTTGTTAAGGTATAGTTAATGATCATTTTCTACACCGGGTGTCTAAAATGATCCCTGAGGTTGAGGTAATATAATCCCTGGGATCTTTTAACCCCGCAGTTAATTGTAGGTAAAATTAAAAATAAAATTCCAAGTGGATGTGGTAGTGTAGGGCAGTGGTTCTTAACCTATGGGCCAAGAACACTTGGAAAATCATAGCGACTGAATCCAAGCATGGTATACTGGTTATACACTATGGTAGTTAGACCCATTCTGACATTTGGCTCCACAGTATGGTGGACCAAAGTGAAGCAAAAACAGGCCATCAGAGAACTCTCCTATGTTCAAAGACTGGCCTGTTTAGCAATTACGGGAGCGATGAAAACCGGCACAACTGCAGCTCTGAAGGTGATCCTAGGCCTTCCTCCCCTGCATATCTTTATCATGGGCGAGGCAAGGATGGGAACTTTCAGATGCATATGCAGTGGCACATGGGAATCTCTGGCGAGGTCAGGACACACCATGATAACGAATGTCATATCAGAATCGTACCTCAATATAGAGGGGGATTCGATTCCCAAAAGGCTGTCATTCGATCTACCCTTCAAAACACATCTACGATGGACAGAAGGCAATCAAATAACCACTTGCCAAGGAGGACTGGATTCGTATACAGACGGCTCCAAGAAGGACAGTGATACTGGCGCAGGAATCTATGGACTGTCCCTGGGGTGCAGCCTATCTGTAACCCTGGGAACACATGCCACAGTATTCCAAGCAGAAATACACGCTATCATGGTCTGTGGCCGTGAAAATTTGAGAATGGACTACAAAAGTAGAACCATCCGCGTTTTCACGAACAGTCAGGCTGCGATTAATGCTCTAGCGTGTCACGAAATCAAATCCAACATAGTTTGGGACAGTCTTTAGGACCTAAAAGCCCTGGCAAAGCATAACAAAGTCACACTCGCTTGGGTGCCTAGCCACACGGGACTGGTGGGTAACGAAATGGCGGATAAGCTAGCAAAAGATGAAGCCTGCAAGGCAAACATCATTGCTGAAAGCGGACCCTACATTACCAAGACCACGACCCGAAATAAAATCTGTAAATGGGTAGCAACTAAGCACCGTCTACAGTGGGTCAATTTGAAAGTCTGACACACAGCAAACGTTAAACAGCAAATGTTAGTAAACCTATTGGAAACTCTAACTTCTGAAATCCTGCAACTGCCAAGGAAGCAGAAAGCAATTGTGGTAGGCCTACTTACAGGACACTGCCCTCTACGAGAACACCTGAATAAAATGTATCTAGGTATCTGGGAGGTTCATCCATTTATGCAGGTTATGCTTTGAGGAGGACGAAACCGCTGCCCATATAATCTTCCACTGTGAAGCAATTGCACTTAGGAGACACAGGTTTGATATTACAGCTGAGAGAGTTCCCTTGAAAAACATGGCACATATAATCCTGGACCTAATAGAGGGACTGGATCTATTTGCATGAACGAAACAATGTGGGGAAATACAATAGGCCAATGGGCCGCAGTGTTTTAAGGGCTAACCCCCTTGGACCCACATTGGTTAGATGAAAAAAAAACCTAGGCGTCGCGAAACATTTTTCTTGGGTCGAACCAAGAGGTGACGCTAAAAAGTTTTTTTCCCTAATTTTATGAGAAAAAATAGGTGCACGAAATATGTAACCATTATTTTTTATTAGGTTATTCATTAAATTTTCCTTTGATCGAAAAATTGCTTTATATATCTTTCACTTGAAAATGGCCTTCAACAGTCAAAAGTCGAGTCGTGTAACGTGTGTAGATTTAGTCAAAAATTGGTAAGAATGAGTAACTATATAGACATGGACACTTTTAACTGTAGAGATTTTTATTTAAAAGACTTGATCATTTTTGGCCCATGGACACTTTTAACTGTAGAGATTTTGATTTAAAAGACTTGATCATTTTTAGCCCATGTTAGAAGGTCATTATTAGCTGCATATATTGGCTTGGACTATTTTTGCCACAAAGGTAGCAGACATTAAAACGACATGGGCAATTTTTGACTTGATCACTTTTGGCAGTACACCAACTATATGTGAGTTGAAATGGTAATTATTTTTAAATTAAAGATTTTATTATTTTATTCTAAAATTAAAAAAAGATAATGAAACAAAGTTTTGTTTGGGTCGCGCTATAAACAAATTCCTCAAATTTGGGTCGCGGCTTAAAAAGGTTAAGAACCACTGGTGTAGTGGACAACATACCCGCCTGACAAGCGGGGGACCGGGGTTCAATTGCCCGCCTAGGCAGAGGCATTTTCAACCAGGGCGAAACTACCGTCCGGGGCGACTACCATAGAGGAATGCGAAATATGCTACAACGGGGTGGAGCATGCTAAAAGCCAAGTGGAAAAGGGGGTTTAGTGACAGGTTCCCCCAAACCTCAACAAAAAACTTGTTTTATACGGCATGCCATATTTCACAGCGTTGACCATGGAGATTTTGGTGCGTAATTTTTCTTACATAATTCCGCGGCGTTGTTCCTGAAATATAAGATAATTGGAATATAAATTAGCGGTTATACCACTCCTTAATCTGTGTGATGCCCATAGCATCATCGTCACTGAAAGCCGTCTGAATCTTTCGAATGGTTTCCACCTGGTGGTCGCCCAGTTTCTGGCAAAATTTAATGCAGTAGCGCTGCTCCAGTCGTTTCGTCATTTTACTTGCATTGAAAAACCGACGAGAGCACTACACACTACGTCACTCGATCACTGCTCGACAGCAACTGACGTTATCTACAGGCGGGGAAAAATTCACGAATGCGAACTAAGGTTCAAGGTCGCCTCATTCAAGCTCGCTTGATTCAAATCCATCAGGTTTTCAAAATAAAAAATAAGGTCGGAAACTTTTCTAACAGACCACGTATGAATGCTGCGTCGATCTAGTCGATAATTATGGAACAAGAACCAATAAACATAACAATGTTGGTCCTTCTACGAGAGGATCTATTTACCCCAAATGCATAACAAAAAAACATCAAATCATAACCTCATGGTATTCATGTACAACAATCGACTATTGCTAATTATATTGTTAAATATCATGGGAAACTAATATAAACACTAATATTACATTATAATTACTTATCCTTAAACAACATTATATTGAATTAATGCGTAGCTTACATCAAACAACACAATTTTTATTTTGTTTTAACAAAATATTCAGTAACGCTCACACCACCATGACCCTTTGGCAGAATGCTAAAACCGTTGTGGCGAAGACTATATTCACTCAAACAACTACATAGTACTACAAAATTCGGTAAAATAGTTTATAATCGTTTTACTCCGAGGGATCGTTTCGTACCACTCTACCCTACATAAAACGGTAATAAGAATGAAATTAAAAATTATCGAAATACTACTTCCAAATATATCGAAAATAATCAAAAAAATAATTTATATTTGAATCAAAAGTTTCCTGAAATAAGGAAATGTATTAACAACAGTACAAAACGGCTTTACGAAAGATAGATCTACAGCAAGGGCTATATTTCAGTTCGTTGGGGAAATTGTGAACTCCTCAGTTGGAGACTCTAAACACACTGGTCGTGTTCTAAACGGGGCCAAAAACAAGCCGTTCAAATGTCAATATCGAAGCAGTGCGTGTGAAAATTCCGGAACATCAATTCGACATCATGGACAAGAATTGGAAATTTCAAGAAACTCTCTTCAGCGTATTCTCACCAAAGATCTGTGTCTCCATGCTTACAAAATTCAATTATCACAACAACTAAAGCTTAATGACCATGCACTGTGAAGAGAGTTCGTTGAAACGATTATTGAACATCAACAAGTGGATGCTGATTTTTCGAACAAAATCATCCTAGGCGATGAAGCACATTTTCACCTTGATGGCTTTGTTAATCGCCAAAATTGCCGTATTTGAGGTTCGGAGAACCCACATGTTATTGTCGAAAAACAAATGCATCCACAACGTGTCACTGTTTGGTGCGGATTTTTTTAGATCGTGTGATTTAACACCATTAGATTTATTTTTATGGGGTTATTTGAAGTCAAAAGTCTCTGCCAACAAGCCCACGACTACCCATGCATTACAGGAGGAAATTAGACGCCGCATCAACGAAATTCAGTAACATTAATGCAGAATGGTCATGGAAAATTTCGACAAAAGAACATGTATGTGCGAGTCAGAATGTAGCTGCGATATTCTTGGACCTTTTCAAAGCATTCGATACTATAGACCAGTGCTTCCCAAAAGCGTAAGGGGGTCGCGAATATAACACATTAATATATCTTCGTTAAATAAGTTTAATTTTTTTTTAAATAAGTTAAGTGTCAAATATGCACATTAAAATTATAAACTCCGCTAAAATATTGAAATTACGACGAATGATATGATAGGAATAATAATAAGCTTAGGATAATTATTAGGATATAATAAGCTTAGGATATTTCTTCTAGAAAATAAACCAGATTTAATTAACTAAATCTTTCTCTTCGGACAAAAAGTACTAATTTGCTGATTCTTAACAATAAGCTACAAGGTTTAAAAAAAAATCTCCATAGGTACCAAGAACTTTGGACAAGGAAGCACAAGCATATTTATTTCTTTGCATGAATTTCTTGAAGAAAATAACAAAACAATGGTCAACAGTCGTGGTCAACAGTCTTAAATATCGTAATAGCATATTAAAGGACGAGTTCAGTAAGCGCGATTTGTCAGCACGCGTCCTCACTGAACCCTACTTACTGAACTCCTTTAATATACTATTTTCTATTTTGCGTCTGTTATGGACTCATAACAGCACTCATATGCGTGCGGTAATGGCTCGCCGGGTGCTGTTAAGAGTTGATTTTTTCAAGGTTGGCACTGAAATTCAGAGCTGTCAGTGTCAAATTTTTGGCGAGATTTATAGTGACATTGGATGATTCTTGAGCAGTAACACACACCCAGGACATTATATATAGTGCTACTATTACTGTTGCTATCAAATTGCAACTATGGTGAACTAGAAGAACATCCAGGTAAGTTGATATTTGCTTGCTCAGACCCAAGCATTTTCGGCAATTCAATTTTCTTTTTTAATGAAGCGTCCTTGGGCGTAGCCAGGGGGGTAGGGTTTGGGGGTTCAAACTCTCCCGAAATATGCAAAATATAACTTAAATATAACATATATTATATTGAAATAAGGAGGTACGAGTAGAGACGACTCTCTTCAAGAGAGCATGGCAGATGTGGAGTTTAGGAACCCTTGTGTGTCAGTTTTAGAAAGCAAATTGGTGCATTTCTGTTATGGTATCTTTTTAATTTTTTTCCTGGAATGTAATTTTTTGTTTTAGATACAGACACAATGATGGAATCGGACCTGTATTCTATGTCGTCGACAGACATATCCGTTAATTCCTGACGCCTTGATGGTTTATACTTCTTACGTTGTAATTCGAAGTAAGCATGTAACACATTTTCCGAAACAACTTTAATGCCCGTTCCACACTCTCGCGAAGTAGCACGGAGTTGAGCGGGTAACGAGAGTGTGGTCAGGTTACTCGGTCAGCCTTGTGGTTCCTCGCCTCGCCTTGGCTAACTTCGTTCTAGAAGCGGTTTTTCGTACCCGAGTCAAAGGGACACGAGGCGCGAGTACGAGGAAGGCAGAGTATCGCGTCTACACTCTCGTGTTTACTCGTCCTTTAATTTAGTCAACTGTATGCAGGTGGGTTAATTCTCAACCGTTTCTTGAACGATTAAAAACAAAATATTTTTATTATATATATATATATATATATATAGATATATATATATATATATATATATATATATATATTTATTATATAATATATTTTTATTTATAATTATTTTGGTCCCAAGAACTTCAGTTACAATTCCTTGAGGCTTTTCAAAGGGAACCAGTTATTTGGGATTAGTTATTGGGATAATATAGTAATAATAATTAAAAGCACAAATAGCTGCACGAGCAGCTACTACCTGTTCGGTGTCGGTCATGCCACTGAGGTCCTCGCGAAGTAAGGCGAGAGTGTAGATGCCTTCTCCGTGTAGTTCCTCGCCTCGAAGAACTTCGGCGAGGATCCTCGCCGAAGTTACTCCGCGAGAGTGTGGAGCAGGTATAACATTATTTTCAATGCACCACTCGTTAAATTTACTATATTGTTTTTCATATCGTGGACGTGATTTATCCGGCAACAAATTGCTCACCGTATTTGAAGCAATTTGATGAATTTCAGGTGGAGTACAAGATACTTTCTCACCCATTTTAATTTTAACTTTTAAATTAATTTCAGGTGTTAGTAAAATGTCAAGTATCAATTTTACCAACCACCATAAAATATTCTAAGTATGTGTGGGCAATTTTTTTATTTTGGAAATGGCATAAAAGAGCGTAAAATAGAAAAAATACTATAAAAAAACTCGTTCGTAAGGCGAACTTCAGCACTTGTACATTAGAAAACTCCTGGCTACGCTCGTAGCGAAAATTGACACTGACAGCTCTGAATTTCAGTGACAACCTTTAAGACATTAACTCAAAACAGCTCTCGGCCAGCCATAACCGCAGGCATATGAATGCTATTATAAGTCCATTACAGACCAAAATCATTTAACAGAATCAATCAACTTCCTTGAAAAGTAGTATAAATATATATGTATACACAAAGCATCTTTTTTTTTACCCAATTCTAAAAAAAAATAGGGGGCCGTGGTTTATCGATATCAGTTGCAGGGGAGCCGCGACATCAAAAAGTTTGGGAAGCAGTGCTGTAGACCATTCAAAAATGCTTGTAAAGTTAGAGGAATACAGGCTCTTAAAATCACACCTCGCAGATCGAAGACAATGTTTTCGAGCACAGGATGAGTGCAATGGATGAGACAATGTTACTGGAACATCTTGAACCCGATGTCCCAGTAAACATACATAAAAAGAGGTCCCACAGGGGAGCACATTATGTCTCTTACTTTTTTTATTATACATGAACGACCTTCCAGATAATATTATATTTAAAGTGGTAATGTTTGCTGACGACAACACACTATCTATTAAAGGTAAAAAATGGTGGAATTGCACCAAGAACTAATTTTATTCACATTATAATCGTAAATTGATTATTAACTAAACTAAAAGTATTAAATTCTATGGTCGTAGAGAGGAAAACATCGAATTTATCTTTAACTAACCAAGACACTTACATCATCCTCGGATACAAAGTTTTTGGGTGTTATATTAAACAAAGGACTTAACTGGAAGGAATTGAGAATGCTATCTCAGTCGGTTGACGAATGTATTAGTTTAGCTGCATATTATGAATACATTGATTCCGTTATTCCGTATGGAATAATTCTTTGGGGAAATTCGATCGATGCTCATCGAATATTTTTACCTCAAAAAAGTTTTTGAAGTTTTGTTTATGAAAATGATAGACTTATGTAAACCAGTGTTTATTCAGAAAAGAATACTTACATTACTCTGCATCTACTTTTTTAAAAGTGCCAGTTATATAAAGGATATATAATGGACTATTATAAGATATTTGAAAAACAGGAACATAAATACAATACGCGCAATGTACTTTACGTCCTATAAAGACAAGTTCAACTTTAGTGCAAAAAAGGCATTAAAAGCGCTGTGAACTAATAAAAATTTGCAACAAACTTGCTAATCACATTGACCTAAAGTGAGTTAAAATATTTAAACTCAGCTTAAAAACGTTTGTTAAAAATATTATTTTAAAATTTGTAATTAAAGGTAATATTGCGACATTTTGATTGTGAATTTATATGCTTCTTAGTTTGTTACTGTTATATACAAATTTTATACCTTTTTTTTAAACATGTTCCATTTATTAACTACGTCTATGCATTTGTTAACACGTTCAACACGGAAGGTATTATTGAATAAACATATGATACTCTGTGACATAAAAAATGAAACACTAAAAGGGGTAGGAATTTTTGGACCAAACTTGGCAGAAATGTTTAACTAGTCAAATGCAGTAATTGATTAAAATTTAATTCAAAATAATACAGAAGCCATGGCAAATTTGTTGTTTTACTTGTTACAATCGAAATTATCGGGTGTATTTATTGCGAGATTAAGTCGATTTCAATATTGTTTTTGGTTGTAATTCTTTTCTTTTTGAGATCTTCTTTGCGTTTTGAGGTTGCGATTATGCCTAGACTACGGTAATCTGAAAATTATCGACAACTGAGTGAATTCGGCAGAGGTCGCATTATTGGCTAACGTGAAGGTGGTTTTTCATTCAGAGAAATTGCTAATCGTCTAAATCGTAACCAATGCTTTGTCGTACGGTGTTATAAAACATGGTCTACAGAAGGTCAAGCAGGTCGTAGAAGAGGAAGTGGACGACCAAGACAGACAAATGTTACTGCCATCTCCGATTAATGGCATTAAGAGACCGATTCTCGAGTACAAGATCAATACTTCGTGCAACCCATCGTACAGTTTACCGACGAATTAGAGCTTTTGGCTTGCAGTCCTATCGACTACATCTTGTGCTTACGCTGACATCTCGTCATTTACAGCAACGTTTGAAGTGGTGTATCTTGCGACTGGATTTGGACGTGGAATGGCATAGAGTGGTCTTCAGTGACGAATCCTGATTCTGCTTGGGAATGCACAATGGTTGCATGAGGGTCAGACGTAGACCTGGAGAACGTGGCCATATGCAGTTTCCTGTTGAGCGGCATGTTCACCACACATTGGGGGTAATGGTATGGGGTGCTATTGCTTATGGAACAGATCTTAGTTAGTATTCATTCGAGGCAATGTGAATGCTCACCGATATGTTGATGAAGTGGTAGAATATCATAGGATATTCTACAGAATCTATATGCATAGACATATTCTTCCATTGTTCCATGAACTGGAGGACCCGATTGTCCAACAGGATAATGCCCATCCCCACATTGCAAGGCATTCTATGGAGCGCTTCGAAGAGGCCAATGTCAATATCTTGCCGTGGCCACCCAGATCTTTCGCCCATCGAACATGTGTGGGACATGATGGGTAGAAAACAAGAAATTATCCCAGCCTCCAAAGACACTAGAAAACTACATATTGCCTGAAATGCAATACCTCAGGGAGAAATCGACAAAATGGTGCAATCCATGCCCAGAAGGATGCGGGAGTATGAAACTAATAGGGGTGGTCCAACACATTATTAATAAAAAATGCCTTTATCTTTTGTTTAATTGCGTTTAATTTTTGATCAGTTACTACCTTTGACTAGTAAAACATTTCTGCCAAGTTGTGTCCATTTCTTACTGAAAAGGAAGTAGATCACTATTGTGACCGGCCCACTTAGTGACCACTGCCCTCTACGAGAACATCTGCACAAAAAAGGGATCTGGAGAGATGAACCACTGTGCATATTATGCTATGAAGAGGAGGAAACTGCATCTCATATAATCAAAACAAATGAGATCCCCGTGAAAAACATGGCGCATAGACTCCTAGAACTAACGCAGGGACTGGATCTATTCACGTGAACAGAACATGGTGAGGAAATACAATAGTCCACAGTGTTTTTAGGGTTTACAACAGTAGACCGACATTGGTTGCAAAAAAGGCAATTTGTAAAAGTGTCAATTAGTAAAAGTAATTGGACAGCCAATTTATTTCACACCGTAACTTGTGTAAGAAACACAAAAACAATGTACAAATTTGTTATTACTTTGCGAATATTCCTAAGCTTATTAAAATCAAAACCCATAAATATCTTGATTTTAAAATAAATGCCCAATTAGGCCCCTTTAAAATTAAAAGGCTCAAAAGTCGAGCCTTTGTATAACATCCAATAGAACATATAAATCGCTCGCACACTCAATATTTCATAATTATTTATTAAATATGAGATAAATTCAAGGATAATCCAATCGGGTTTTTTATGTCAAGTGTAGCGCACGAGAGTGCAGCATGTGAACGTCTCGTGTAGGCATGCGTTCACATGTATCGCAGTTGCTTTACTTAAAAATAATTGAATTGCAACATATATTTGTTTAAAAATTCACTAAATTGGGTCGCTGATAGAAATAACAATAAAAAATGAACGATAAAGCAAATCAATATTATTGACTTTTTGGATTAATATAAGTTACAACATATGGTTTAAGTGTGTCTAGTTAAAACTAGTCATTTATTATTTAGTCATTAGTCATTTCACTAATTTAGCCATCTATTCTTTTCGATCAGGTCTTGTAAGTTTCTTGTGTGTGAGAAATTGTACCTATGTCTAGTTTACTTGTTGTCTAGTCTTATCTATCTAGTCTTGTCTACTTGATACTAGCTTCGTAGTATCTTCTGTTCTGTGATATGCACAATGTCCTGTCCACTAAAGGTGCTCCCTCACCGGAGCATTCGCCTGTTATGTAACTTTACAT
Organism: Phosphuga atrata; assembly: GCA_944588485.1. Taxonomy (NCBI): domain Eukaryota; kingdom Metazoa; phylum Arthropoda; class Insecta; order Coleoptera; family Silphidae; genus Phosphuga; species Phosphuga atrata. The sequence goes on from OX155899.1 coordinate 35,473,490, forward strand.
ACTCGATTTTGAGCATTACGTTACAATACAGGTAGTATTGTGAAGGTGTTGCAATGTCCCGTCAGGGCTCCTCTTAGAATTCGAAGCTTGTCCCTGACTGACGAGTATTCGCCTGTAATGTAACATTCCAGATTCGATTTGGCGCATTTACTTTAGTTGATTCTACAATCTCAGATGAAGCGTGTTCTTAATCGTAAAATTATATAATATTGAAAAAAAATTTCAGAAGAAACGATATTGGTGTCACGAATCATTATTGTATGTTGGGTTGCGCACTGTATGTAATAATCGGTTCACCTCACTCACTGGTGAATGCTCAACTCTTTAACGTTACATTACAGGCGATTGCTCCCGGCGAGGGAGCACTTCAATGCGCTCTATTTACTCACCTTTATTGTCTAGTGTTTGTCGTGTTTGTCCCTCTTCTTCTTCTTTCTCTCATTATAGGCAGACCTGCCTGTTCATCCTTCATTATGGTAGGTCAAGGTGGGGCCTATTGTCGCTCCACCGCTTTCTGGGTTTCCCTGGGCATATTTTCCCTTTTGGCGAATTATCTCGTGCTATTCCGACCAGCCTGGTGTTGTCCATCCAGTCCACTTGGCTGCGCCACATCACTTCGTTCTTCTACCCAGTCATTTATGGGTTGTACGTAGGACTTTTGCCTTAGCTCCGAGCTCCTCATTCTGTCCATTTAGGTTTTATCGTTGATCTTTCGTATCACCGACATTTCCACGCTCTCCAGTATTCTTTGTGTTGTTGTTGGCACAGGACGACTTTCTGCTGTGTATGTGGCTATTGGTCTGATTATAGTCTTGTAGATGCGTTATTTCGTGTAAGCATTTGTTTTAAAAAAATTACCCCCTTCATGTATCCAGCAATTCTTGATGCTTTCATGGCTTGCAGCCGGACGCCTGCAACTATATCCCCAAAAACCGATATCTCGACCCCCAGGTAGTTGAATTTCATCACTTGTTGAATGATTTGCCCATCTACCTCTGATTTACATCGTATTGGGACCTTTGATGTTGTCATGCATTTCGTTTTGTGTTTATATGGCCATGTTTAATTGTTTGGCTGTCTGATTAAAGGTTTGTAACAGTTTTTGGAGGTTGTCATCACTGTCGGCGATGATCGCTGCATTGTCTGCGTAGCAGAAATTGAAATGTCTTTAGTGTCCATTGGGTAACCCTTACCATGGCTGTTTTTTTATGATTTCGTTAAACATTATATTAAACAGTGTTGGGCTCAAGAAGTCGCCTTGCCTTATGCCTTGTTCTACTGGTATTGCCGCCGTGGTTTGGTTATTAGCCATTGCTCATACTGAGTTTGATGAATATATGTCCTCTATTAGTTTTATCAGGTCGTACGGTATTGACCTTTTATGCTCTATATCTGCAAGTATATCCCCAAGCAACACTGTCAAAGGCTTTCTTTAGGTCTACAAAACATGTATAAGCGGGCCGGTTGTATCTATTCTTCAACTATCTGTCTTATTGCGAATGTCTGTCGATATATTTATTTTATCTGTTATCATCTTTGTCAGCAGTTTTAAGGTGCTGCTCAAAAGGTTGATGGCTCTGTAGTTGGCCGGGTCGATTTTATGCCCCTTTTTAAACAGTAATATCGATGTGCTGATTCTCCACTCATCTGGGACTTTGCTTCCGTTCAGTATTTTGAATGAATTTTTGAATGAATAGCATTGTTATTTAGTGTTCTAGGGTGTCGCCTCCATACTTTAGGAGTTCATTATTTATTCCGTCCGGGCCCGGAATCTTCCGGTTTTTGATTTTTTTTAGGGCTGCCGTGACATCAGTTCTTGTGATGATGGTTCCGTCTTTCACTCTTATTAGCGCTGCGTTGGCGTTCTGTGGTTAGTGGTTCCTCGTTTCTTTGTACAGCTCTGTGAGGTATTTGTGCCCTGATTCTGCTATCGGGTTCTTATCTGTTAGTTCGCTCGCCGAGTCTTGACTCGGAGGGTAGTGGAAAAATAAAATATCCACCGTGAAACAAAAATTCGACTGGTCCACCAGGTTGGCGGTTTTGAGGTTAGGCTAGCGACTTGCCTCAAGTAAAAGTAAACAATGCTCAAAGTGCCACAAATGAGCCTCGTGTTTGTTTCTGATATAACTAACAAAAAAAATATACGATGAAGCAAGTCATTATTATTCACTTTTTGATTTAAATAAGTTACAACATACGGTTTATTTATTAGATTAGACATTTCTGTATAATCTTGTATATCTTATCTGTTCTTTTTTCTATTTCTTGATCAGACACATTCCTCCCTAATCTAATCTATCCGGTGTTGTATATATAGCTTTGTTTAAATCGTCTTGATTATCTAGTCTAGCCTGCCGGGTCTTGTTGGATCATACTTGTCTGTCAAGTATGGCTCTTTTTGTAATGTTTTTTTGTCTGTCCAGTTTAGTTTTTTAAAACTTTCGGTTTAATTCTTATCAAACAGTCTTCTTTTTATGGTTTTTTCTATCTAATCTTCTTTGCCTAGTCTCTTAGTTTTGACTTATTTGCTAATCATTGCTGGTCTTGTAATTTATTACGTAGTTGATCTGAAGATGCCATTATGTTGGTGAAACTATAGTTCTAAATAAATGATCACACGAAACAAATTACATAATTAATTTTATTTAAACAATTTATAATTTATGTCCAGCTTTTGTACATTCAGTCATGTGTATTCAGTCTTTCCTGTCCAGTTTTGTCCGCCTATTATTTAAGTTTTCTCCTTTCCACTATCAAGCCTTATTTGTTTTACTTTTTTCTGGGTAGTATATATAGTCTGATTCCATTCTTCCTTGTTCGTTTAGTATTGTTTAGCTTTTCTTGTCTTATTTGTCCGGTATTGCCTATCTAACTTGTCCATCTAGTCTCGTCAGTTTCTTGTAAGTGATATTATATCTCTGTGTAGTCTACTCAGGTTAACATCTCATAGGTAGAACATGCAACTCATAGGTAGAACATGCTTTATTTAAAAAAGTTAAACCTTCTTAAAACGATCTGGGTGGCATTCAAGCATTGAAACTCCTCTTCGTCCAAGCAGTGGCCACCTATGTACATTTGTATTTTTCGGAGCAATGCTTCGCAGCCTTTAAGCGGATGTATGGGAATTTCCTGCTGAACTGCAGAATTTGCAAGTGTCCTTCTTCTAGGCCTAGGGTCTTGAGGTGTTTTCTAAGTCAAGGTGTTGCAATGTCCCGTCAGGGCTCCTCTTAGAATTCGAAGCTTGTTCCTGTTTAGTTTTAGGCAAGCCTTTGTTTTTTTTCAGGTTAAAAGATCCCAACATTACATCGGATTGTATTAACATTGGAAGCTCTTTCCAGGTTTTTATCATTGCTTTCTTATTCCTTCAACTAAACTTTTGTGGATTGTGTTCATACTCATACCACAAAAGGGTTCCCAACCTACAAAGGGATTACTCGATCCATTGTTTGATAGGTGATCGGCTTCTTCGATTTATTTTCTTTGCCGAGCTTGTTTAGCTATCCCACAGAGTCCCATACCAGTTTCAATCTAATGAATTATGAGCTAATAGCCATGATGATTACTTGGCTATCTGACATGATAGCAATTCTTTTTTTGAGATAGTTCCAATCGAAGTTAAATTGTGCGCATCTTTCGATTGCGTTTGCTTCTGTTTGGAAGATACTTGGGGAGATTCCCGTGGTTACAGTAGTAAGTATTTGGTACGAGATCCAAATACTCCTGCACCAGTACCTTCCTTTGTCTTTGAACCATCTGTATGCCACTGGATGGCATATTGCTCAATGTGGTATGCTGAGCTTCGTTACTCCAATTGGCCACACTGTTATACATTGCTGGGTAGTTTTCCCCGATATGGTATTTGCATACTACTTCGTCTTTTGGTACTTCCAACCAGAGAATCTTGGCATCGAGGCTGTTCCAGTTTCTTCTCCCGATTATTTTACCTCTCCCTATTTCTTCTATGCTGAAACTAACAATCGCTGATCTAGCGGTCTTTCCATGACAAGGTGCAATGGAGTCAGATCCAGCAGTAGTTCCATTGCTGGTGTCAGGCATTACCCCATCACTCCGTGATGCAGACACATGTCAGTCTTTGAATCGTCTTAAGCTGCTTCTTCATAGAGACCAGCCTTTCTACTTCCTCATCTGTCACGGTGTACAACCATCGCAGGATTGTGGGGTTACAACTCCGCGTTTTCCTCCAAAGTTACTACAGACCATTAGAGCGCGTTAGGCTTTTACCGTTACCGTTAGAGTATTCCCGTGGTTTTCCTTAAGTTGAGATTTAATCCCACTGTTTGACAGCATCTATTAGTTACTTTCTGTACGAGGCCTCGCTGTACGAATTCACAGAGTGTTCCCTCAAACTTCCCTCTGGCTATGATGACTATGTCATTGGTGAAACCTTAACACTTAATTTCTAGGCCGTTTAGCCTAGCCAGAAATTCATTAAGTACCAGGTTTCACATCCAAATCTAGAACAGGCTTCCTAATAGTTATACTGACTCAAGTTACTTATCTAAAATATTTTGAAAAAAAAATTGGCTAATAATTTTCTGTGGCTAATAATTTTCTGTTATTATAATAAATTAAGATATTAATTTGTTTTTATTGCGTGCATATATTTTATCATCTATCTAAACATTATTCGTAGGAATTGCGCGTCGTGCTTTGCAATTGTGTAATCCATGAGGGCAGACACACAATTGGTGACAAGATAAATTGAGTTTTTACGTCAATACAATTGTGCTATTAATAAAATGAAACTATATTTCGCAATTAGGTCGTTAAACTAGATAAACATATTTTCTAATCGGAAGTGCGTACAAATTATGTACGAATTTGCAAAAAATAAATATTCTTTGTTCATGCTATTGTATAAACTCATTGTCAGACTTTTCAATCATCTTGTGTTTCATTTATGGTAGCCGTTATTCGTTCATATATTGATGATATTTTAAAATAATTGGTATTTTTTTACTACAAATTATTGTTGGCAACAATTTAGCATACCAAGTTATATATGCCTAGCTTTGTTTGTATATTTTTTCTAAATTTTGTGTGATAATTACATTACATTTTTTAATTGTATTATTAGCTTATATATTTATTCCTGTTAGTTTAAATTTTTAATAATATCATAAATATATGTTTTATCACCTAGCTAATCTTAAAATATTTTTAAACAACTTCACAAAAAATCCTTGAGTGTTACCAATATGGTTTGACGTGTATTTAAGTTTTGGATAACCTTTTGTAGTTATATTATGAAAATTTTGAAATTATTTGCAATTTCAGATAAAAATCCAATCATTTGTTATTGACATTGAATTTTTGTTAAGATAATTTACATTATCTTAACAACACACTTACGTCAGATTGTTTATTGAGTTTTGATAGAACAATTTAAAATACTTCAATTGTTACAGTCTTCAAATAGATTTTAAGTTTATTAAATTGGCTAGTGTTTAACTAATAACTTATATGTTGGCTAGTTAAAATTGGAATAGACCCATTCCTCGTTTCGCATGGTGCTTTTTTAAACATTTTCGATTTTACATAGTTTAAAAAAATTAGATCAAAAAATAAATGTTGAAAATAAACTAATGTCTACAAGTCATAAAACAGCTAGCCGCCATAAAGTAGCAAAATATTGCAATTCTTTTCTTTCGCATCTACTAGGACGCGAAGGACTCGGATTGGGAAGAAAATTGGGTAATCATTATAAACAAAACGACTCAAATATTGAACGAGCTTTTCGATACCAATATCCTGGTGGTATTATTTACTGCTTTGCTCAATATGATAAGGTTTAAAAAGAATTAATAGATTTGTAGATTTCGGTGGTGATTTGTACTGCGACCTTCATAGATTCATTGTACCACACCATCTTCCTCTAATCGTTGGTATACTTACCCATTTAGTATACCTCCTCTAGTCCTGATTCCTTTAAGAAATTCACGATCTGGGTGGAATTGAAGGACTGCAATTCTTCTGCCTTCAAGCAGTGGGGCCCAAGGTACATTTGTCTCTAGCAGTGTTCCGCAGTTTTTTCAGAAGATGTCCTTCCTTCCTCTGCAGAGCCGCAGAATATGCAATCTGTCACCTTCCTCTAGGCTTAGGTCCTTGAGGTGTTTTCAAAGCCTGCAGTCTCCCGTCAAGACTCCTGTCAGAATTCTAAGCCTGTTTACTTTCAGGCAAGCTTTTGTTCTATTCTGGTTAAAAGATCCCAGCATTTCATTGGATTGTCTTAGCGCTGAAAGTTTATACCAGATTATCATCGATTGTTCTCTTATTTCTTCATCTAAACTTTTGTGGATTCTGTTCATACTCATACCGCAAAAGTGTTCCGGACCTATAAAGTGATTACTGGATCCCTTGTTTTCTAGGTGATCGGCTTCCTACTTTCCATCTATACAAGTGTGTCCTGGTACCCAGTATATCGTTACATTATTTTCTCTGCCGAGCTTGTTTAGCTTTCCCATACAGTCCCATACAAGTTTGGATTTGATGGTGAATGAGCTAGTGACCTTGATGACTGCTTGGTTATCTGACAGGAGGGCAAATCATTTATTGCGGTAGTTCCTGTCGAGGTTAAATTTACACATCTTTCGATTACATACACATGCTTTTTGCTCTATGTGGTTTGATAAGGATTCATCGCTACAAACTGCTTTACAATTACACATTGTTGTGTAGTTTTTCTTGAAATTGTATTTGCATACCACTTCGTCTTTTGGTACTTCCAGTCAGGGGATTTTAGCAGCGAGGCTTTTCCTGTGTCTGTTCCTGTCTCTGCCCCTTATATTTTCACAGAGGAGAGGAAATGCTTTTACGCACCCCCAAATACGGTTTCAATTTTTGGTGTGGGACTCACCAGCCCTCTAAGGGAGTCATACCCACTAAAACCATCTCCTCTTTATTTCTCTCCTATATTGTGTGTTCAGGAGTATCATCTACTTGTTCTGAACAGTATCGGCATTGTGCACTTCCCCTCGTTTCAATTCTCTCCGTGTAGGAGCAGAAGACTCCGTGTCCTGTAAGGCACTGTGTAATGTATAAATTTACCGATCCGTGCTTCCTCTCTACCCACTTCTTGATGTCCGGTATTATCCTGTGGGTCCACCTTCTGAATTTAGTGAGGTCCCATTCTGTCTGCCACTTCTGGTAAGTCATTTCCCTCTGTTCATTCCGGTCTGTTATTGTTATTGTCCTGTGTAGGTCATATAGTCGCTTTCTCTCTTCGGCAAGGAGGTGTAACGGTACGAGGCCTGCCACTACGAGCGCGGCATCTGCAGATCTTGTGCGGTATGCACTGCATATTCCCAAGGCCATTAATCTTTGGGAGGACGTGATTTTTTTTCGATAGATTTGACGTCTTGCTGCCCCGACCCATAGCGGAGGCCCGTACATCACTATCGACTCCATTGCCATCGCTAGCAGCTTTCTTTTCTTTTTCCTGGACCTCTAATATTAGGCAGTATGCTGCCTAGTGCCTTCATTGTACGTTTCGCATTCTCACACGCGTAGTGGATATGTCGCCCGAACGATAGTCCCCTATCTATTATCATGCCCAGATATTTTATCTGTCGCAGGGGATAAATATCTTTTCCTGCTATGGTAAACTTTATAGGAGGTAGTTTTTTCCTATTTAGGACTATTGTCACGGTTTTATTCACGGCCACTTTCAATTCGTTCCGTTTCATCCACCTATATATAGTGTTTAACGTTACATTCTCCGCCCCTTGTTGAACCTTACAATCGCCGATCTGGTGGCCCTCTCTACGACAAGGTGCAACATAGTCAGGTTTATTTCCATTGATTTTTAAACATTTCCAGTTCCATTGATTGCAGCCCGTGCATTGCTCTTAGACCATGCACGGGCAACCCCATCGCCCCAGAGATGCACACACGCCAATCTTTGAATCTTCTAAAGCTGCTTCTTCATAGAAATCAGCTTCGTTCTACTTCCCCACGCAAACGCCCCGTAAGTAATCGTAGGGTATAAAGGTATAACAAGAAATCAGAGGTTTGAAAAATTGTTACTTCGGATATCATTATCAAATCTTGAAACCTTAGCACAAATACATTTCGACTGATGAAAGTAACATTGAACCAGTGATGAAAAAGAGATTGACATTGAGTAATGATAGTGACGAATGACAACTGCCATCAACCCTTTAAAAAAATGTATGAATCTTATTAATTTTATTTTTTGTTCCTTTGTACTTAGCATTAAATTAATAAAATAATTAATATAATCTACTCGCACACCTACATGAACATATTGACAGGTAAATTATTGTATGTTAAGGATGCCATTAATAAATCTGGGGGCACGGTAGGGCCCCCGCCAAGTCGATACAATTTTTTTTTTTTTGCCAATTATTTGCAACTTAAATCCAGATAAAAATCCAATCATTTGTTATTGACATTGAATTTTTGGTAAGATAATTTAACACTTACGTCAGATTGTTTATTGAGTTTTGATAGAACAATTTGAAATACTTCAATTGTTACAGTCTTCAAATAAATTTTAAATTAATTAAATTAGCTATCATTTAGTAAAAATTGGAATAGACCTTCCTCGTTTTACACGGTGCTTTTTTACAAGTGTTCGATTTACATGGTTAAAAAAATTAAATAAAAAAATGAATGTTGCAAATAAACTAATGCTTACAAATCATAAAACAGCTAGCCGCCATAAAGTAGCAAAAGATTGCAATTCTTTCCTTTAGCACCTACTAGGACGCGAAGGACTCGGATTGAGAAGAAAATTGGGTAATCATTATGAACAAAACGACTCAAATATTTAACGAGCTTTTCGATTCCAATGTTTTATCGATCGAGCTTTTTCGATTCGAACTTTTACTACTCCTTACTGCTTAGCTCAATATGAAAAGGTTAATAAATGATTAATACATTTGTAGATTTCGGTGGTGCTTTGTACTGCGACCTTCATAGATCCATTATACCACACCATCTTCTTCTAATCGTTGGTGTACTTACCCATTCAGATTCCATTCCATTTTGTTTCCTCTAGCCCTGATTCCTTTAGGAATTTCAGGATCTGTGTGGGATTCAAGTACTGCAATTCCTCTGCCTTCAAGCCGTGGGCCCCAAGGTACATTTGTCTCTAGCAGTGTTCGGCAGTTTTTGGAGCAGATGTATAGGGTTTTCCTCTGCCGAACTGCAGAATCTGTCGCCTTCCTGTAGGCCTAGGGCCTTGAGGTATTTTCTAAGCCTACAGTCTCCCGTCAGGGCTCCTGTCAGAATCCTGTTTAGTTTTAGGCAAGCTTTTGTTTTATTCTGGTTAAAAAATCCCAACTTTACTTTTTGTTGTCTTAGCTCTGGAAGTTCTTACCAGATTATCATCCATTGTTCTCTTATTTCTTCATCTAAACTTTTGCGGATTCTGTTCATACTCATACCGCAAAAAAGAACCGGACCTATAAAGGAATTACTGGATCCCTTGTTTGCAAGGTGATCGGCTTCCTCCTTTACATCTATACCAGTGTGTCCTGGTACCTAGTATAGCGTTACTTTATTTTCTCTGCCGAGCTTGTTTAGCTTTTCACATACCAGTTTGGATCTGATGGTGAATAAGGTAATGATCTTGATGGCTGCTTGCCTATCTGACAGAATGGCAATTCGTTTTCGGTGATAGTTCCTGTTGAGGTTAAATTTACACGTCTTCCGATTCCATGTATCACCGCTTTGAAGATACTTGGGTAGATTTTTATGGATTCAAAAGATTTAGTACGAGATCCAAACACTCCTGCACCAGTACCTTGTTAGTCCTTTGTCTTCAAACCATCCATTTGCTCTATGTGGTATGCTAAAGAATCGTCGTTCCAAACTGCTTTACTATTACACATTGCTGAGTAGTTTTTCTCGAAATGGTATTTGCATATCATTTCGTATTTTGGTACTTCCAGTCAGGGAATCTTGGCAGCGAGGCTGTTTCGGTTTCTGCTCCTGTCCCCGATTATTTTCATCATCATCATAAACCAGTCTATAGACACTGGCGATAGGCCTCCCTCATGGCTTTCCATTGCTGTCTGTCTTGACCCGCCTGAATCCAGTTGGTTTCAATTCTGTTTAGGTCGTCGGTCCAGCGTGTAGGTGGTCTTTCCCTGTGTCTCTATTGTTTTAATAATGTATGTCATCACGGTCCTCTGTCGTAGGCCCTGATTAGTAAAGTGGTCCCTAAAGTCCTAAAAGTCCCTAAATCTAAACCTAGCATTGATCTCTCCATTTTTCGTTGTACCACTTTATGCTTCATCGCTGATGATATCGTTAGGGTTAAGGTCTCCGCTCCATACGTGAGTACCGGCAGAACACACTGATCTAACCGATTATTTTACTTATGCCTATTCTTTCCTTGCTGAACCTTACAATCGCCGATCTAATGGGCCTCTCTACGACAAGATGCAACAGAGTCAGGTCCTGCAGCAGCTTCATTGGTTCCAGCCCGCGCAATGCTGTTGGGCAATGAATGGTCAACCCCATCGCCCTCGCGATGCAGACACACGCCAGTCTTTGAATCTTCTCACGCTGCTTCTTCGTAGAAACCAGGATGGTTCTACTTCCCCACGCAACTGCCCCGTAAGTGACCGTAGGATATAAAGGTATAAGAAGAAATCAGAAGCAATTGTTAATTCGCAATTTCATTATCTAATTCTCGGGGCGTAAACTTTAGTGCTTGAAACGTTAGCACAAATAAATTTCGACTGATGAAAGTAACATTGAACCAGTAATGAAGAAGAGATTGACAGTGAGTAATAATAGTGACGAATGATAACTGCCATCAACCATTTAATTTTATTTTTGTTCCTTTGTACTCAACATTAAATTTATAAAATAATTAATATAATTTACTCGCACACCTACATGAACATATTGATAGGTAAATTATTGTATGTAAAGGATGCCATTATTAAATCTAGTGTACAAGCATCCAAATTGTGCGTACAATTCCAATGTAAATCGAATGGAGTTACATTATTAAATGATTTGTGTTTGTTGTTACTATGGCAACAACTCGCGTCACTAAACAAAAAACATAGACGTAGTGAAAATAAATTTCCTGACGTATATTAAAATTGAATTTTTTTTCCAATTTTGAATGAAGAAGTCTCAGCCACTCAGTCTGGATTAATCTGGCTCTAATATAACTTAACCTAACCATGACCTAATCTAGATTAAATCTAGGTTAACCCAGATTACATCGACAACGACCATATAGTGTCGTCATTGTGCGTTTTTAATAGTTTGCCAATAAATCCTGCCACTGTGCGTTTTTATTAGTTAGCAATTTTTGCACGGAGGCTCTGAACGTTCTAACTTTATTGTGTGTTATTTGAAGTGTTTTGTCCCCTTAAAATTACAATTTTCAATATTATCGGTAAAAAAAAAATATTTTTTTGTAGATTCAAGAGTATTTGAACATGCTTCGTAGATAAAATATTGTAAGATACACGTGTGTGAAAGGCTTTTGTGCACTCATTACGATTCAACTTCGCAACTCATGTACAAAAACCTTTCTTCAGACACTTTCATCATAAATTACTATTTTTGCCCATCAATATTTTTGTTCGATTTTTGTATTAGGTTGGCAAGTTCAAGCCTTTTTTTTTAATTGTTTTAATTACGCACGTTATTAAATGTTTTTGGCATAATGATTAAAATCATTCGGAAGAGGTTGTTTTGTTCTACCGGAATCTATGCTTTGTTTTTTGTTCGAGTTAATTTATGTTAATTTTCAGATGATTAAAACCTTAAAACGGAATGTTAAATTGAGTAATGTAAACATTTTAGTCAACTCCTTTTTTAGGCTTTAATTTTAAGGTCACAAAGGGTGGTCGCGACATTTTTGCTGTGTATCGAAAAGCTGTCATAGCTGAAAGAACCGCTTGTGTTATTGTTGTTATTTTAAATATAAAGTGTTGTATTGTAGTTATTTTAAATATAAAGTGTTATTTCTAATAATTAGCAATAATCTAAATATGCATAAAAACAAGGAAGTTATAACTTGAAATATTAAATAGATGCATTACTTGAGCCAAAAATGATTTTTATTTTTTTCTGCTATGGCCTACCATTTTTAAAAATCCGAAAAACTTATAAAGTTAAGGGGTAGTATATAAGGCTTGAAAAAAAGAAAGTTTCATAATTGTACCAAAACTGTACCATGGTTAAAAAATTAAAATTAAAAAAAATGTTTTTTTTCAAGAATTTTATGTTTCTTAAGTTATAAAGCTGTTAATTTTTTTCGTAAGAGCTCCTATCGGCCCCCAAAACACATTACATTTTTAGATCAATCGATTCAGCCGTTATTGAGAAAAAATTGTAGTTTTCGTTTTGACACATTTCGCTTTTTCTCGAAAACCAATTGAGTCAGCAATCTGAAACTTTCAGGTTCTCATTATTTAATTAGTACCAACATATATTCCGAGTATTATATACATATCTTTCCGGGGCCGAGTCACCATGCTTATTTGCTTATACCCCTAGGGCCTTTGAGGGTAATATTTAATGTTGGCCGGCCTTTTGGGAGCAGTACAATCTAGCAATTCACGAGAACAAAAATTTAGATGATTCGTCAAAATTTGCAAAAATCTAAAATGTTACTTGACTGGCAAAGCATTAATAACAATTAACGAATTGACGTCAAGTCAATCGTCTTACCATGATGCAATCGGATTGCTGAAAGACGAGTACGGAAACCAAGATTGTGCGTATTCAAGCGCATTGTGTATATTTATATTCAGAAGTTACTAGCAATAACACACGTAAAATATTAGAAGGGCATAAATGGCTTGAGAAAATTGTATAATACGGCTACAACCGTAACTAAATCACTAACGTTTCTTGGTATTTCTCCAAGCCAATATGGACTTCTAGTAAAATCGTTTATATTTAAAGCATTACCATAAAATTTGAGAATTGCTTTCAATAAGCAAAAGTTGACTGATGCCGACTTATGCAATAGTAGTTCCTGTAGTGGATTTGAACAGAATAACAAGGCAGACGTAGATTATAATAAGCAAATAATGATATTACTGCAATTTATAAAAATTAAGCTAGTTTCCATTGAACAAGCACGTTGTTCAATTGAATGGGACAGTAATCAGAAATTTTCGAATAACCTCAGTACTCAGTACATAACCTCAGATATTGATAACAATGAAGAAAAACAGGTTAACGCCTTGTTTAACCTAAGTGACATAAAAGACTATTGCAATGTCAAGATTGAACCTCTGTTTAATTTAGAGAAGTTTGAAAAGCTAGAAAGAATGTTGGATGTTACAGCGTATATCCTAAGATTTATTTAACTATGTAAAACTAAGAAGAAAACAACAGGTCCATTGCAAGTCAATAAAGTAAAGAAGGCTGAAATCTATTGGTTAACATACGTACAATGTAGTGAATTTGACAAGGAAATGGAAGCACTATCTAAATCGGAAGAAATAAGTCATCGGTCAGCAATCCTGACACTTAATCCATTCTTAGATGATGATGAAATTATGAGATTAGGTGGTAGGTTACAGGAAGCTTGCTTGCCATATGAGACAAGGCATCCAGTCATTTTGCCACAGAAATCAACGTACACAACAAGAGTTATCAACAGATGCCATGAAAGAGTAATGCATTCTGGAGTAAATGCAACCTTAAATTAATTAAGAAAAGGTTTTTGGGTTATACGTGGCAGACAAAAAGTAAAATCCATAATTTCCAAATGCAGAAAATGTAAACGATTGAAAAGTAAGTCAGGAAATTAACCATTAGCACCATTGCCCAAGAACAGATTAACAATGGAAAATCCATTCAAGTTCACCGGAGTAGAGTTCGCATGACCCTTGTATGTAACAAATGCTGATAAACAAGTAAAGGTCTACTTGATGCTGTAACCTGTGCAGTAGTTAGAGCTATCCATTTGGAAATGGTACCGGATTTAACTACCGAGAGTTGTATCAGGGCATTACGCAAGTTTATTGCGAGAAGAGGAGTCCCGAATGTAATTTATTCGGAGAAAGCGAAGACATTCCGAAGAACGTCCCAAGAGATTCAAAAGCTATTCCATATTTTAACAACGGAAAAGGTACAAGATTTATCGAAGGAACATCGAATAGAATGGCGCTTCATAGTGGAACGAGCAACTTGGTGGGGCGGTTTCTGGGCGGAAAACACAAAAATTGCACTATACGCAGACGACACTGCTATATTTACCAGAGGAATCCTGGCGAGCACCATCACCGATAGACTACAAAACCACCTAGATGAGATAAATCGCTGGTGTAACACGTGGAAAATACAACTTAACGCTGAGAAAACTCAAGCCATCATGTTCACAAGAAGAAAAGTCAAACACATCCCAACAAAACGCCTCAACATTAATAATACAAGTATAAAATGGGAAAATCAGGTAAAATATCTAGGTATTATACTGGATAAAAGACTAACCTTCGCAAGACACATGGATCACATTGTGAAGAAAACCAAACAAATTAATGGCTATCTTTATCCCCTCATCAACAGTAAAAGCAAACTCAACATGGAAAATAAGCTGAAACTGTACAAGACAGAATACGACCAATAATGACATACTCGGCGACGTGCTGGAAGCAAGCTGACAAACACACAAAATACCGACTACAAATGATACAAAACAAAATACTGAGATAAATCACAGACTCGCGATGGTACATAACCAACGAACAAATACATAAAGACCTCGAAATGGAGACAATCACAGAGCACATAGCAAGACTTACACAAAAAACATTTGACAACATGCGATAACATGACAATATAATAATACAACAAACCGCAAACTACAAAACGAACATCAAGTGGAAATTCCCAAAACTGCAACAAACCACATTCGGACAATAAATAACACGTTTTCTACCTACACGGTACCCAAAGCAACCCCAGAGAAACAAAAGGACCACACCGACAACACAGCAAATGAGACAACACAGAAGAAACAAAGAAGGAAGCCAAAGGACCACAGCAGGACCAGCCGAGGACAAGAGGCCACAGCAGGATCAACCCAACCGAGGACCAGAAGCCACAACAGAAGAAACCAGAAAAAAAACTGAAAGGAGCCGTTGTTTTAACGTTTCTCGCTAAAAACCGAACCAAAAGACAAACAGAAAAAAAAAACCGGACCCAAACAAAAGACGGCGGAAGGACGGGCTCACGGCCCACAACCGCCACAAAACAAAGGATCCCATACAAAATAAATCAGTTTGTAGTACCACTATTTCAATGCAACAATATTTCATTAAAAGTTTTAAAAAAGCACATATATATATATATATATATATATATATATATATATATATACACTGCCGAGCATAAAATTAGGGTCACTCCGTAATTTGAAGTTATTTTAATTTTTTTTAGTTTTTTACGTGATTTCTCGGTTGTAACAGTTTACTAACTGCTTGCTTAAATAAAACGAAAGGTTTTTCTTTTTCAAAGTTTATTGAAAGTAATGAAAATGAACAATTTTAATTTTATGTGCTAAGTAATGAAAATGAACAAGTTTACTTTGATATGTTTTTGTTGAAACAAAAGAAAGTTTAAGGACAACATAGCATTTGTTTCGGTGGTGTCGTCTGTCTGTTGTAAATTGTTGTCATTGTTAATGTTTTTCAATGAGCATAAATCCCGTTGTTGCGGCACAAATTGTGGCGGCTTTAGAAGACGGTCGCGGTCAGCGCGAAATGCGAGAAACGTTGGTGTAAGTCTCTCGAGTGTGCAACGAGTATAGCGGCGGTTCGAAGAGACAGGTCTGCTCACTCGAGGACCTTGTTCAGGCCGAGGCAAAACTCCAACAGCTAAAGACCGCTTTCTCGTTTCTAGTGCTTTGAGAAACCGAACGGTCACGGCAGTTTCCCTTCGAAATCATATGCAAGAACTGAGAAATGTAAACATAAGTGAGTAGGCAGTTAGGAGACGACTTTATGCTGCTGGATTATCTTCTCGAACTAGAGCTACTGGACCGCCCCTTTCCCGTGCACACCGGATTGCGAGGTTGAATTTTGCACGAGAACACTTGACCAGGACAATAGCGGATTGGAGAGGCGTATTGTTTTGGGGGGCTGTCTTACGGACTCAGATAGACATCTAAGAGTGTGGTGACGACAAGGCGAGAGATATGCTCAAGCGTGTAATGCCGAGACTACCATTTGGCGGAGGATCAGTTATGGCATAGGGAGGCATATCTTTTGACACTCGCACGGAGTTAGTCTTTATCGAGAATGGGACGTTGACTGCACATAGGTATTTGACAGAGGTTCTAGAAGACCATGTTTTACCATTCACGGTTATTCTTGGAGACGACGCAACATTTATGCATGATAATGCACGGCCCCATACTGCTGGGATAGTTACTGAGTATCTTGACGAGTGTGAAATCACGCGATTTGTCTGGACAGCTCGCAGTAAAGATTTAAATCCAATTGAACATATTTGGTATGTGATGGGAAAACTTTTACGGAGACATTTGCCAGCCCCCAGAAATTCTAGAGAGCTTCGCGACATACTGGTGCAAGAAGGGGATAATCTTCCGCAGAACGTGATCCAAAATCTAATCCAGAGCATGACACGTCGTTTGCAAGCTGTTGTCACTGCCAAAGGAGGGAATACTCACTACTGAAGTCCTTAAACTTTCTTTTGTTTCAACAAAAGCATATCAATGTAAAGTTGTTCATTTTCATTACTAAGCATATCAAATTAAAATTGTTCATTTTCATTACTTTCAATAAACTTTGAACAACAAAAACCTTTTGTTTTATTCAAACAATCAATTATTAAACTGCTACAACCGAAAAAACACGTAAAAAACTAAGAAGTTCTAAAATAACTTCAAATTATGTAGTGACCCTAATTTTATGCTCGGCAGTGTATATATATATATATATATATATATATATATATATATATATATATATATATATATATATATACAAATTGAATAATTTTATTTGCAATGGATTACGATAGTGATGTCTATGCAGATGATTTGTCGCAAATTTCAAGCGATGCAGAGATTCCCGAATTTGATAGCGAAAGTGACGAGGAAGAATTGATTCGACCAAGAAGAAACAAAGCCTTCCCAATACCTTCTAGCGACGAAGAAAGTGATGGTGAAGTATTGGACTGGTCGGAAAGTGATAATGTGCCAATTATCGAAGATTTCTTAGGACAAAGTGGGGTTTTCGTGATGCCAAATAATTCAGAAAATGTAATTGATGTGGTTCAGTTATTTATTGGAGACGATTTATTTGAATATATGGCGACAGAAACAAACCGCTACCATGAACAGAATGAACATTTATTTAGAGATCGTGCTAAGTCCGTAAAGTGGAAAGATGTATCTGTGATAGAACTAAAAAAAATGCTCGGATTGCTTCTACTAATGGGAAGAGTTCGTAAGGATACGAGGGATGAATACTGGTCGACATATGAAACAATTGAAACTCCAATTTTTCCTCAAATAAAGAGCAGGGATCGATTTAGGCAAATATGGTATTCATGGCATTTTTCCAATGCCGATGACAAAGATGATAGAGATCGCCTTAAAAAAATCCGCTCCATTATTTCATACATATTACCCAAATTTCAAGAAGTTCATAAACCACAGAGAGAATTGTCCTTAAATGAAAGCATCATGCCATGGAGAGGTCGTCTAGCATTCAAAGTCTACAATGCTTAAAAATTAACGAAATATGGTATTCTCATAAGAATGGTTTGTGAAGCGAAAACCGGCTACATATGTAATTTCCGAATATACTGTGGTGAAGGAAATCGACTGCAACACACAATTTTGAATCTTCTTCAGCCATATGTAAACTTATGGCATCACATATATATGGACAATTATTACAATAGTGTGGACACTTGTGAAATACTTCTACAATATAGATTTCGGAGTTGTGGCACTATTCGCATAAACAGAGGCCTTCCTCTCTGTTTAAAAAACGCGAAATTGAATAGGGGGGAATCTATGTTTCGTCGGCGACAAAACATTTTGTTACAATGTTGGCAATCAAAAAGGCCTGTGCGTATGATTTCGACTATACATTCAGCTGATATTGTAGAAAGCCATAATATTGATTGGGCGACAAAAGAAAAAATCTGGAAACCAATATGCGTAGTGGATTACAATAAATTTATGAAAGGTGTAGATCGCGCCGATCAATATTTATCATATTATTCGATAGTACGTCGTACGAAGAAATGGACAAAGAGAGCTGTGATGTTTATTGTCAACTGTGCACTATTTAATGCTTTTAGAGTGTATACAACATTAAATCCTCATTGTAATAAAAAATACAAAATATTTTTACATAATGTGGCAAATGAGTGGATAAGCGAACCGACTAAGGAAAATGTGAATGAAGAGCATCCTGTTCCTGGTACATCAGCTACACCAAGAAGGGATGACCCTCCAGGAAGGTTGTCAAAGGATACCAGAAAGCATAAATTAGTGGGTAGTGTAAAACTATTTACAGGCGGCATAAAAATTAAACCCCAGAGACAGTGCCGCGTTTGTGCCGCGCATAAGAAGAAAAGTTTGACATGTCATATGTGCCAATTTGGCGAAGTGCAAGGGAGATTGTTTTTTTAAATTCCACACTTGAGAAAAATATTAGTGACTGGTCTTATTACATAAGTTTAAAAACGACAAAACATTTGATTTGTTTATAAATTTTTTGCCCTTCCGTCAACAGTCAACAACTTACGTACACCTGCGCATCCACCATTACGCATCCATCCGGAGCATCCACCATGAGGATCAGCGATCCTGACTCAACCTCCTAAAATTTGTCTTCAAAATTTTGAAAATATAGCCAGTTTTACCTTCACAAACTTTGCTTTTCAAAAATTTGTATTTTAGCTTACAAAGAACCTATTTTATCATCCCCTATTTTACCCCCTTCAGGGATGATATTGCAAAAAAAACGATGAGATACGTATTTTTTTAAATTTCTTACCAAAAGCCTAAATATTAATTTTCATCTCCCTAACTTGAAAAATGATCGGTTCCTCATACATCCCCTATTTCATCCCTTTCAGGTTTTTTTTTAGAAAAAAAGTATCTCAGGGTGCATTCAGAAGTCCTTTCTCAGGGTGAAATCGTTCAAATACCCAACTTTTGATAAAGAAGGCTTCGAAAATTACACCCGCTACGCAGCACAGTTTCATATCTTAGGATACCCGCTCAAAATGTGAAAATTGAAATTAATATTTTTTAATGAAGGAGTTCATATTTAAAATATTTATTTTGTCCAACTACAAAATCCTTAAGGTTATGTAGAACCTATTCCATCCTTACAACTATTCCATCTGTACTTTTAATCGTTTCACCCCGTTTTTTCGTTTCAATGAAAAAAATTAAATTCGAATAAATTTCCAATCGAATAAATTTTTGGCGAACAAATTACTATTCTCCTTCAAATTACTATTCGAATATTTTTCTTTTGAACAAAATTCTTTCAAACAAATTGTTTGCGAACAAATTGTTATCAAACAATTTTTAGTATTTGGTTTAAATAGACCTTTTCATAGCTGACATTTTTGTGTAAATTTCCCCCATGTTATACGTTAAAAAGTGCCCGAACTTTTTGAAGTATAACTAAATATGTGCATGCGCTTAACTAACTTAAAAAGGTCTATTGTGATAATATTTGAGTTTCTATAACTAACTGTAATTTATATTATCAATAAATAAAACAAAATTTTAATATAACATATTTATTTTAACTTTAATCTTTTTAGTAAAACGGCCGTTAAAGAAGTTTTACTTCAATCGCGCGTTTAGGTTACATTCACTCAATTTTTGCCTTCGATGCCTTACCACGGCTTGCATATAATATGTTCGCTGGCTTCCACGATAGCAGGCTTAGATTTCTGGTGTTTAGAACCAGTTCGATTCCCGGCCGAGGAGCGATTTTCAACTAAGAGGGTTTTCACTAACCATCCGGGCTGCCCACCCTAAATGAATGCGAACACTGGTTGGACAGCCCTGGTTTAGAGGGTAATAGCTAGTTAAAATGAAATCCAAAGATTGTATTTATAAATACACTAAAGAGAAATACCCAATCTTGACAAATGCGGCACAAAAATTGATGTCTTGCTTTGGCTCGACGTATTTGGCGGAATCCGAATTTTCTGATAAAAATGTGTTCAAAAAATCAAAAATAAGAAATTTTTTAACTGATGAACATCTTGATCAATGTTTACTGTTGAATTAAGTATTTAAATTTTCCGCCTTACCATCTCGTTTAAAACTAATATATATTGTCGATTTATTTAATTTATAATAAAATTAGCCAATAGCAATTGAGAATTTTACTTAGTTACCGGGTATTGATAAACGGATATTCCCTTGACGACGTGATATAAACACCTCGGGTATTCGGTGGGTCCAACAAAGCAAAAACAATGAATAATAATGTGAATCTAGAGCCATGATTTAATAATTGTCATGACAACAAGTTTTGTATTTATTAACAAATGTCAATTTCGTTATAAATCGCTTAGTTTATTATCATCGTTTATTTTTATTCGTTATATAATCATAACGAATACCAATCGAGCAATCGAAAATAATCGATTATTGTTCACTCCTAACTCGACATAATCCTTAAAAAACCACTCGAGCTACGCTCTCGTGGTTTTTCGCAGATTACGTCTCGTGACTCGTAAAATAATCGATTATTTTCGATGCTCTTGTGATATTATAACGGATATTAAGGAAATCTGTCTGTGTAATAAAGAATAAATATAAGGACATTATTTAAGGTATCAACGAGTGTTAGTTAATTATTTATACATAGTTACTAAAATCAGTAATGAATTAATTGGTAAGTCAACATTTACGAATATATCTTTCATCGTATGATCGCGCCTTTGAAAATATTGCCAAATCCATGCAATGCCAATGATCTCGTTAGTATTAGTTTATGTTAGTATTTAATATGTTCCTAATTTTGTTATTTTATACAGATATTATATAAATTTCAATAATTTTTGTTCTTGTTGAAATGTTTAATAAACATTATATAATAGATTATTTTTTTCATAAATATAGGGCCACATTAACAGTCAAACAATCAAAACTAAAAACAATAAAACGCGCGAAAAATCACGTTTGCTAAAGTGAGATAAGTGACAAAGTGATAAGTGAAGAAAAGACATTATTCTAAATTTATTAATTTGCTAAAAGTGCAGCCCTGAGAATTAGAATCTATAGAAAAAAAAAAATAGTTTATTTTGTATCAGACATTTTTTTTGAAAAAAAGTGCGTTAGAAAAGCGCTAACCTAACAAAACTAGACAGAAAAGACGACACAGAGACTAACCTAACCTAACAAGACTAAACAGACAAGACGAAATAGACAAGACTGGACATACAAGACTAGACAAACAAGACTAATTAGACAAGACTTTTTTTTGCACGTGCTGTAGGTGAAAATCTGGAAACAGACACCACCCGAGTTTTGTCTGTCTAGTCTTGTCTGTCTCGTCTTGTCTGTCTAGTCTTGTTAGTCTAGTCTTGTTTGTCTAGTCTTGTCTTGTTAGTTTAGTCTTGTCTGTCTGGTCTTGTCTGTCTAGTCTTGTCGTCTTGCTTTGTTTGTCTAGTCTTGTCTGTCTAGTCTTATCTGTCTGTCTACCGTTCAACCAAGGAAATACTTTAGACATTCCGTACCTTGGCAGACTGCTGAACTAACTGCCCTGCGCAAGGAAACCAACTAGACTACTAAGACTACGGCGACTGTAGAGGAAAAGAGCAGAGGCGAGCGAAGACAGTGTAATAAAATAGCTTATAACTCTAAATCAAGTGAATATAAAAAAGCAATTCTAGAGTGGAAGAAACTCAAGTGGCGAGAATTCTGTATTCGATTTTCAATGGAAAACCCATGGGGTCCTATTTTCAAGGTTCTAAGAGGCAGAAAAACCTCTACAAGCTACCTGAGTAGCCTTAAGGTTGAGGATAATTCACAAACTTCATGAGACATTCTTTGCGCAGGACGATAAGAAGGAGGACACTCACCAGCACACGTCTGTCAGATTACTTGTTGAAACTGGTCAAGGAGGGCAAGACGATATACGTTCATTATGTCTGAGATTGAACGAGTTATATAAAAGATGAGTCCGAAGAAAACCGATAGGCTGGATTGCATTACGTCTGACATAGTATTGACTGCCTTCACCTCGGAACAAAACACGTTTCTTAATCTTTAAAACAAATGTTCGAACAAGTCCATATTCCCGTCCTGGTGGAAAGAACAATTAATCAAGATTATCCCTAAACCCAACCTACCAGCGCTATCCATAAAAGACTTCAGACCAATAAGTTTACTTCCAGTGGCCGGAAAAGTGTTGGATTGTCTCCTCATCTCGAGAATTGACTATCAATTTTATCGGAACAAGTTCGTGAATCAAATCCAGTTTGGTGAATCAGAACATTTCAAAAGTTAGGTTTATCAGGGAGGCATTAAGATCGAAGCTTTATTGTTCAGCCATAGCTTTCGATATAAGTGGGGAATTTGACAATGCCTGGTGGCCGCTTATGATATGCAGGCTGATTGAAAAAGATTGTCCTGACAATCTAATCAAGTTAGCCAAGTTTTACTTTGTAGATCGCAGAGCAGTAATCAACGAACCTCATTTATACATAGAAAGGAACATCGACAAAGGTTGTCCACAGGGTTCAAAGTCAGGTCCAGGTTTCTGGAATATATTATATAGCTCCATTTTCGAAAGAGATCTGCCTGAATTTTGCAAAATTGTTGTTATGCGGATGATACGTTTCTACTCTGCAAAAGCGCGGGCTTACAGGAGAAAACTGATCGGTCTCTAGATAATCATTGCCAGAGGGCAATTGAAACCGGACTTCATTTTAATGCCCAAAAGGCCTTTTTCTTCGGCAGATCTTCGAAGCAAAGGAGTTCCGTATTAACTCTCGGGAATACAAAAATTAGATGCTAACAACACCTACCGTACTTAGGTGTCATAATTGACAGATTCCTGAACTTCAGAGAACACATGGAGCAGGCTTGTGGTGGGATGAAACTGTTCTGCACGAAGCTGGGTATCGCTGAGAGAAAGGGGTGGGGTCTGGGGAGATCACAGCTGATTGGAATCTACCGGCGCTATAGAACCCGTACTATTTTACGCTGCTCCAATATGGCAGAAGTCGTGTGGCGGGTAAGAGGCCTAAAGCATTTGAGCGTACAGCGCCTTAGCACCATCCGTGCGACAAAGCGTATCGTACAGTCTCTTCTGAGACAGCCTGTGTAATTACGGGTCTTAGTACGCAGACGATACGCTTATTAAAAATATAATGGACTTACCAGATGCACTCAGCGAGCTCGAACTAATCGTAAATACCCAAGAACTAATTTATCCTTCACAATTGTCGCTGGTTACATACCATTTGACACTGAGTGATATATTTCAACTCCGGGTGTACACGGACGGTTCCGGTTCCATGAGAGGTACAGGGTCTGCATTCGTCGTCTACTTTCAAAAAAGAGGAAGTGTACATAAGCTTATTAAATTTGAAAAGTATTGCTCAATTTTTCAAGCAGAACTTTTGGCTATAACGCAAGCGTTACGCGGAAAATAACAGCAACAGACTCTGTTCAATCATCTGTGGCAGCCGATCTATTCTGGATGCTCTGAAGAATTTAAATGCACCCACTGAATTATTGTTGGAGACGTGGAAGACAGCTGCTAGAGTTTCAAGGAAGAACAAGATCCGTTGGCATTGGGTTAAGGCCCACGCTGGTTTTGAAGGCAATGAACGAGCAGACATGCTTGTCAAACAAGCAGCTGACAAGGAAGATCTTCCAATTTCCTTTAGTAAATTTCCCAATCATGCTTTAAGATCGTGCTCCAAAGGGCATTTCGAGAAGCTCTGGCAGGACAGATGGGATGTGGCTACAACAGTCTTGTGGACCAAGCTGTTTATACCGTCCATTAAGACCTGGAGCGGTTTCAACATCAGTCTGTCCCACCATGCAATCCAGTTAATAACAGGCTATGGTTATTTAAAAGCATACCTTCACATATTTGGTAATATATAAAATCCCCTCTGTGAGTGTGGCGAAAATGATACCGCTACACATGTACTATTTTATTGCACAGATACCGAAATATGGAGACGATCTTTGGAGACTGATATGCGGATGCATGAACTTACCTGGCCTAAGGATGAATATGATTTATTAACAGCACCAACATCGAGAAATTGGTGGCTTGTCTTTGATAAACACGCCAAGCAATTATCTAGACTGGATTATGATGAACAGTTTAGAAATCAATAACTCAGGTTTTTTTAACCCAGAGATCTCGGGAAAGTAGATAAAAATAGAAAAAAAAATCTGACAGCATAACAACCAGCATAGTCTTCTTTTGGACGGAATGCTTTCATCCGCTAGTCTACACATGAAGGAAAATAGAAATAGGCTGTCTAGTCTTGTCTGTCTTTTTTTTATTTAAGAAAAGGGATTGTTACAATATAAAAGACACAGTATAACCAAACACATTTTCCTCCCACTTTCCCCTGGAAACCACCGTCGTATTACTTCAGGGAAAAGCTGTGTCGTCTATTTTTCCTGTCTATTTATCCCGTTCACCTCTTTCGCCCTTTTCTTTCGTTTTCATTATTTCTGTTAAATTTCTTGTTATGGTTCTTGATGTTTCCTCACTCTCCAGTATATACCCAGTAAAACTTTCCGCAATTACTCTTTCGCCAATGCTTTCCGTCATTTTTTCTCTTTGCGTTTCCCATCTTGGACAATCGAAGACTGTGTGTTCCGCTTTCTGCTAGTTTGAACTTTTTAAGGTATTATCCATGTCCCGTCAAAACTTGTGTCAAAATATAGTCCACTTCACCATGCTCCCGGTTTATCCAATTTTTTACATTTGGTATGAGCCCTCGCGTCCATTCCGCCTTTCTCTCCAACTTCTCCCATCTTTTCTGCCACAGGTTTGTTTTCTGTGTTCTGCTCTCTGATGCGGATGGTTTCTTGCTTGTGTATTGCAGTCTTATAGATCTTTCTTCTATTATTAGATCGATGGGTGGGTTTGCCGCCACCGGCGAGTCATGCACTGCGAGTCATCGCTAGATACAGTCCGGTATGCGCAACAGACTCTAATCAGTATATTTCGCTGGATACGTTCTAAAATTTGATTATTTTTTTCTTTACCATGACCTTTCGCCATATAGGTGCACCATAAAGTATGGAGTAAAATACCGATGCGATCAGCCGTCGTTTGCTACATCGTGGTCCTCCGATGTTTGGCATTAGTTGTCCTAGATTGGCCGCCACGACCTCGGCTTTCATAGCTATTTATATCACATCCTGTGTCATACTCATATTTCTGTTGAATATGACTCAAAGATACCTCAATGTCTCTGATGTCGTTATTATTGCATCTTCTACTTTGATTTCCATTTTTGAGAGCTTTCTCCTTCCTGTTAATATTATAGCTTCCGTTTTAGTCGGTGCAAGTTTTGGGCTTTTGGAGTTCATCCACCGGTTCATTCTCTGTATCGTTTCGTTACAACCAAGTCAAAATCAATAGTCTTCGATTTTCTAGAAGAAAACTTTAGCATAGAAAGAAAGGAAAACCCGTTTAAAATCTGGTGTTAGTATAAATATCGTACTCGAAAGTTTTTATTTTGGCAATATTATAATTTCAAGATTAACGGAATATTGTGAAGATATTTAAAACTCTTGTGAATAATATTAAAATAATGCTGCAAGACGTGTCCAGAGGAGTTACATTTTTTACGATTTAATTCAAAAATTAAAAACTTTTAGACAGACTTTAGTGAGAAATAATTGACCATGGTACATATTGGATTTACACAAAAAACAAAACAAAAAATCGTCATAAAATGATTGATGCTAAATTTTACTTACTCTTTTGCTACAAAACAAAATTTATTTCAATTTTTTGAAGATGATGAATGAAAAACTTCAAAGGGCCTGGAACTAACATTAAACACTGTACAGGCAAATCTTTGTAAGTCAAATGTTTATGGGGCCATTTGCCGACCGCCAAAATTTGTTCAGTTTAGGAAACTGTTCTAATGAGTTTTCTCTGTCTAGCTACTGTGATGAACGCTTTCGTTTGTTGTAGTGAATAATCTAATATATTTAAATCAGAACGCAAATATTGTAGCTAGATAAGTACATATACAATAGTTGACTATTATAAATGATTATTATAATTAAAATCCTTGGTTTTAATACTTCCTCCAATATTCTGAAATCTAGAACGCAAATTAATTTGAAAATTGAGTTGCAACAAATGAAGTTTTTCTTATAGTAAGATAGATAATAGAAAGTTGCACATTTTTTCAATTTCGGAAAATGACTTGGTTGTAGCCGAAAAATTTTCTTAGTAGTTTCGGCAACAACAAATGCTATTTATATATTAAATATAGATAATAGAAATAGGATACTCTCTAGTTTTCCTATTGCTGGAATGGGAGGTTGTGCTGGAATGGAAGTGCATTAAGAGGTTGCCGGAAGGCTATAGATGGAGGCCCCAATTTGCAAAAAAAAGATTCTAATTTCGGAAGGGCAAAATGTGGAATAGTAACAGGGGTGGACAAGGCTCTCAGGGAAAAAGCTTCGGCAGATATTCCCAGAAGAGAAAAAGATACGGCGAAATATATGTGTGAAGGTCTAGTGATGAGGGAAATAGAGATTGAAGGGCAATGGTGGGGGGTGATGACGGTGTATAATAATAATAGATCTATGGAAATACAACAAAAGATAGAAGATTGCCTGAACAAAGGGGAACACGAAAAACTGCTGATAGGAGGAAGCTGGAATGTAAGAATTGGGGAAGGGCAGCCGATGGGAATTAGCAGTAGTGGAGGTGAAATTACGAGGAAATCTAAGGATAAAGTAATGAATGCTCAAGGAAAGCTGTGGTTGGAGTGGGCGAAGAAAAACCAATGGGAAGTGCCAAATGGGTGATGTGTAGGAGACTGGGACGGGGAATTTACTTTTGTGGGAGGTAGTGGTGAATCCGTTATTGACCTAGTGGTGATAAATGAGAATTCAATGGAGTCAATAGAAAGTATGAGGATTGGTATCAGAGGGGACTCCGATCATTTGCCGGTAGTTGTGACCCTGTAAGAAAAACACGAAACAAGAAGTGGTGAAAGGATAATATATAAATGGGATCAGCCGGCACAAGAAATATATGCCACGAGACTAGCAAAAGTTGATTGGAAAAACATCAAAGATATGAAAGAAATAAAGCATTGTATGAGAGCGTCAATGGTGGCAAAAACTATGAAGATAACTGGAACCAAATCCACATGGTTTGATGAAGAATGCAGGAAAGAAAAGAAAAAACTGAGAGAGGTGATAAACAGATGGAGAGAAGGAAAGGGAGTCAAAGAAGAAATTAAGAAACAAAAACTGCAGCTCGAGAGGGTTATGAAGACAAAAAAAGAAGATGGGGAAAAGAAAAGGGTGGAAGAGATATCAAACATTTATAATGAAGCGGAGCTGTGGTGGTTCCTAAGGAAAAACGGAGGTAGAGGACAAGGAGTGACAGACAAATTTGAGATAGAGAATTGGAAACTGCACTTCCTGAAGTTAGTAGGAGTGGGGGGGTGGTCGATCAAGAAGAACCGACGAGGAACGAACTCGGTTTGAGGATAGTGGAAGAAGAGGAATTTTCAGTGAAGGAGGTGGTAAATATGGCAAAATCCTTAAAGAAAAGAAAGGCGGCAGGTCAAGACATGGTACTGAATGAGGCTTGGATGATGGCAAATGAGCAATGTTTGGAGAGAGCGACAGACGAATTCAATAGAATATGGCGGAAAGAAGTTGGAATTCCAGACAGTTGGACGGTGGGGGAAGTGATACCTGTCTACAAAAGTGGTGAGAGGGACGAAATGAGAAACTATAGGGGTATAACACTCATGGATTCATCCTATAAAATGTATGCGAAATTATTGGAAAGGCGTTTGGGGGAGGAAGTGGAAGGAAAAATGTTGCTACGAGAAACGCAAGCAGGTTTTAGAGAAGGAAGGGGAACTACTGAACATTTAATAACCCGGAGGTATATTATCGACCAGGAATTAGCAAGTCCCAAGGGCAAGCTCTTTGCTCTGTTCCTAGACTTAAAGGCAGCATATGACACGTTAAATAGAAAACTTTTGTGGGAATGTATGGAAAAAAGGGGATGTCTGGAAAATTGAGATATGGTATCGAGCGGCTGTATAAAGAAACGTGGTGTAGCGTCAAAGTGAGAGAGAGTAAGTCGAGCGCTTTCAAAGTAGATATGGGTCTGAAGCAAGGTCGCCCGCTTAGCCCGGCACTCTTCAATATATATGTGGCAGATTTGGAAAAGGTCTTGGCTGCTGGACAAGCAGGGGGAGTGGTGGTGGGGAGGAAGAAATTGTGGAGCCTGGCGTACGCGGAGATTTGAAAGAAATGATTGAGAGATTGAAGAGATTTTTTGAAAAAATAAAACTGACTGTAAATGTAGATAAAACAAAATGGATAAGGTTTAAGAAAGGTGGGGTGTGCAGGAAGGAGAGGTTCGTATGAAAGGGAATGGAGATTGAGCAGGTTGGGCATTTTAAGTATTTAGGGTTTGTATTTGGGAGTGGGTGTGGTAATAAGGAGCATATAGAGTACGTGGCAAAAAAAGGCGTGGTTGGCGGCAGAAAGGTTCTTGAAGGTATGGGGAAAAGAGTTTAGGACAAATTACCGGGCGAAGGAGATGATATGAAAGGCTTGTTGGCGGAGTATATTGATGTATGGAGCTGAAATATGGGGGTGAAGGAAGAAGAAGGCGTGGAAAAAGTGCAAATACAATTTTTTAAAAAGGCCCTGAAATTAGACAGATCAACTCATTCCTACATAGTACTGCAAGAGCTAAATGCATTTAAACTAAGAATTGAAGCACTCCGACGAGTAGCAAGGTATGAATGTAAAGTGAAGGGAATGACCGAGGCAAGAATTGTAAAAGAAGTGTTCAGGGTAGCAAGTTTGGAAGGAATTAATGGTAGGAGAGAGACAAATTGGGGAAGGAATAGAAGGAAACTGTATGAAGGAGGTGGTATGTCTATCATGGAAATGGAGAGGCTTAGGAGGGAAAGCGTGCGAGTTGACGAATGCCTAGTGGTAAGGCTGAAGGAAGTTGAAATGCAAGACCGTTAAAGGAAAATAATGGAGAGTAGATATATTTAGGACTATGCGGAAATACAAATATTTGAAGAGCTACCCAAATACTTAAAATCAATAATGGGCCTAAATGCCCAGTCAGTAATTGCCAGGTTTAGATGCGGCTGTGAAGAAAGAGGGCGAAAGTATTGGATGGATGACAAGTATAAGAGTTGTGGAGTATGTGGGGTAGGGAAATACGTGTGGGTGCATTGGTTTGAGGACTCCAAAAAAGAAGAGTGGACCGAAAGAGAGAGAGAGTGTTAGGGTCGAAATGGAAACAGTGCATGAATCAGGATGGTAGTGGTTTGGTAATGATGGAAAGCATAAAGGGATGGAAGGAACAGGGAACGACGGAAACAGAGGAATGTCTAGTGTAGTTTTTTTCTCTCTCTTTTAACTTGGACTTTATTTTTTATGGTGTGCGATTATTGACTTTGTTTTATTTTTTTTTAATTTTGTTGGTTTTGTTTTCCTTTTTGTTGTTTTTTGGTATTGTAAGAGGAAAGATTTATGTTTTTTTCTATTTTTGACAATAAAGGTTATTGTATGTACTCTCTAGTTATAATATAAAATTAAGCATAAAAAATTTAAGAATATTTGTTAAAAAAAGTAATAATAAAAAACGTATAAAACGTAAAATTGTTTAAACATAATTATTTAATATTTCCTCCAAAACATCCATTGTTAAAAACTGTGGCAAAAAATACCAATAAAACAAAAAAATCATAATCGCACTCAAGATAAGCGTACAATAGAGTTCAATAATGATAAAAGAAATAGAGTGCGCGCGCAATTTACCTCGCTGTATATATCGACTTTCCTGCAGTCCTGTTGCCAATTCAACCTATCCACGTCGTAAACGCTTGACCGTTTCTCCTTTTTTATCACTAATTTGCTGTGATAAAAGAGTAAATAATGGAACTTATTCCAAAAATTGAAACTATCGCCTTGCGCGAAAAACACATTGGGTAAGTTAAAAAATCTAAATTTTATAACACATTTTCAACAACAAAAATTATATAAGTAGGTTTGTTTATTTTGTTGTCTTGTTTTTAGACAATCGTGCCAGTTATTTTTCCGTAAAGATCCTTTGAAGATTGTCAGGGGACAAGGGCAATATTTGTATGACGAGAAAGACGAGGCTTACCTTGATTGCATCAACAATGTCGCTCACGGTAAGAAATATAAATTCCATAAAGAATGTTAATACAATTACGTAAAATCTGTTTAATTTGTTTGTACAAACATGTGTTTATTCACACAAAGTTTGCCAAAGTTGACAAAATACACGAGATTATTTTACAATGCTCTCTAATTAAACAAGAATGTAAATGCAAAATAATTTAAACATATATTTTATAAAATTTCATTCCGTGAGAATGCTAATATTTTTTTATTGGTAGAATTTTCTTTTCGACACGTAATAAATTTAGAATACGACAGCTAATTGAAACTAACATTGTTACAACGTATACTTAGAAAATTCGTTTCTTTCCATCAATATTTAGTGTTACTTATTTTTAAATATTAATCTACAAATTTCGACAATTCATTCCATTTTATTCGAAAATTAGTTATACAATAACTGATTAACTTTGAAATAAAAAACTATTTTTTTTTTAAATAAAGAATCTATTTTAGTCTAAATATTTCAATCGTGAAAACGTTTTGTGTCATTAGTTTAATCTACAAATTCGGATAATTTTATTACTCTAGCTTTATTCGATAATCCGTTTTTCAACAAATATGTATCTTAAATCACAGCTAATTTACGCTGAAAAATGTTATAAAACCCAGTCTAGTGACTAAAATTTAACAATTTTTCGAGAACAACGTTCAAATAATTATCCTGCAAAATCACAGCTAATTTACACTGAAAAATTTTCTAGTGTAATAAATAAAGCCTATCTAGTGTCTAAATTTGTCAATTTCTTGATAGCTACGTTCAATGTCATACAACAATTTTTCCTTTCTCAAAACCCCAACTACTCTCCATTTATCAATAACAAATAGGATAAGTTCACAATATTTGCAATCAGAAATCGCGCTCAGAAAAGTACAAGAACCTCTCATATCTCAAGCCGATCACATAAAATCTTTCTCTCGTAATCTTACTTCCGCAATAGAGATAATCCGCAATAATCAAATCAATAAAATCAAAAATAAAGTCCCATTCTTTAGTCTTTACAAACGCAAATAAATTCAATTCGATTGTCGTTCTCGAAAGAGAACAGTATGCATTAATTAAATGAACTCTTTCATTTCAACTTAAAAACTGACTATCTTGAATGAGAATCCCGCGCCAAAGCTCCAAACATATATTATAAACTAGATTTTTACACACAATGTTGCAAAATACGGCTACGATACGGTAAAGTGACCAGTAAATTTTAACCTTTCAGGGACACTTACAAAATAAGTTAAGACAATAAAATCTAATTTAGAAAACGCTACTTTACACCATATTTGACACTATAATGTAGAAAATAAGAGTGATTTTTTAAAATTTACTGTGCGTCTGACATGTGGAAAAATGACATATTATGTACCTAAAAAATTTGAATTTGTAAAAATGTCAAAGTTTGCGAGTACCAACATTAAATTTTTTTTTAATTAAAAAAATTAAAATAATTTTCAATATTGTAAATAATCTAAATCTATTTCTTTCTTAAATAATAATTGTCGGCCAAGAAATCTGATACAAATTTTATGCGGAAATGATTTTATCTACGACCACTCTTGTAAATGCTCATTATTGTACAGTTCGTGGACTATGTAAATACATCATAGCACACACATATGTAACAATCCGGGATTAATGTTATGTAATAATTCAAAAACACCCATGAGCGTTTGGTTTACGATTCGTTGATTGGTTGAGAGCAGCACGTTTATACTATTTTTAAATATAGTACTTCGTGATTTCCATACAATCATTAAACGTCACATCATTCACATAGAAACTGTTATTCATTTCGTTTTTTCACGTTTAAATCTAACGAAAACTACAAATAAGTACTAAATAAAAAGGTATATTTAAATAACCTAACTATTATGCATGTATTTCTTTTCATTTCTATGAAGTTAAATAAGGTCGCAGGTGTTACATCAAATATATTTTTCTTATTAAACAGAAGCAAATTAGTGTGGTCGTAGTTAAAGTATAGTACATGACTCGAGTTGAAGGGCAATTACGTACTCGCGGAATTGCGCACTCTCCGCTACGCGTGTCGTACGTAACTGTTCCGATCGTACGTAATATGCTTCTTACAACTCTTGTCACGTAATATACTATTACAACGCTCGAGCTAATGGGGAACGTGCCCTTCGGGCTCGATATGGGCTCGAATACCTATTTTGTCTAGGTATGATAACATATTGAATGATTGTGCTTCAGACTATGTTTTACCTATACCTTTAACCACTGTGTCATCAGCAAAAGCTGCTATACTTTTTAAAGGTAATATTTTAAACATATCATTGATGTATACAATAAAAAGTAGGGGTCCTAAGACAGTTCCTTGTGGTAAACCAATTTTAATTTTACATTTTTTACTTTTAACATCCTTAATTTTGACTACCTGAAATCTATCTGTTAAATAATTTTTAATTAGGTCATGAGCTACTCCTCTAACACCATATTTATATAATTTATTAAGCAATATTTTATGGTTCACTGTGTCGAAAGCTTTGGCTAGGTCGAAGAGCTATTTTGATTATAATCAAGGCTTCTAATCATTTTAAGCACAGGGTTCTTTCTGAAATTGCCGTATGTTGAGTAACCGTATTATTCCTTGATCCATTGGCTGCAAGACTGATGTTGTATTTCGTGGAATGAAAGCAAGTGTTATATACTTTAAATCAGAAACTTTTGGATGCGCCGGGCAATTATCAATCAGCAATACATTTTTTCTACTTCTTTACCAAATCGCGATACCAATCTTGAAGCTACTTTTCGAACAGTTCTCACGTCATACAAGCTTTACGGTCGTTTGCATAATCGACTGACAACACTACTAAAACATCTTGGTTTTTTTATCAATATAGATTCCCAGTAGCCTTACGTTACTTTGAACTTTTATTACATTACTGCCAATTTCTAGTTCGTTATTGTATGCTCTCCTGTCTCTTTTAGTTTTAAAGTAAATCACATTCGTTTTCTCTCTATTTAGAACCAATCTGTTGACATTAAACCAGGCGTTCCATTGTTGCCATTGCAGAGTTGAAATTTCGCTTCAATATCATCTAATGACCTGTTCCCTATTATTATGCTCGTATTATCTGCATAGTTGGGTATCTTGCAGCCTGTATTAATTAAATTTAATTCGGGCAAGTCATTTATGTAGTGTAAAGAGTAAGGGGCCTAACGTATTACCCTGTGGGATCCCCATATTTATGATAGTTGGCATAGATTTGATCTTGCCTTCTGGGGTAGATGTTTCCGTAATTTGTACTCGGTTAATTAAATACTGTGTAAGGAGGTAATACGTTACTCCTCTAATCCCATATCTGTAAAGCTTCCTTAATAAAATGGTAGACTGTGTCATAAGCCTTTGACAAGTCTAGGAGTATGCCGCATGGGATTTTGTGTGATTCTAATTGTTTCATTATTTCTTTCACAAAGTGGAAGCATGCGGTCTCACTACTCCGGCCTTTAATAAAACCGTGTTGATGTTGGCTTATGAGGTTGTGTTTTGTTAAGAAAGATACTAACTAATCTTTTGCAAATAAAATTCTCTAAAAAAAATTCTCTCTAAAATTTTCGCGAACGGCGATAGTAAACTTATTGGCCTATAGTTGTTCAAGTCATTTGTATTTCCTTTTTTAAATATGAGAATTATTTTAGAAACTTTTAGAGCTTTGGGGAAGATTTCAAATTCAAAGGCGTTTTTTTATAATAGTGCGTTCTTGTGCGGAAAATTTTAATGTGGCCGTTGGTATTTCACCAATTCCGGCTTTTTGAATTCTTTAAGGAGCTTTAAGGATCCGGAGTAGTTCTTCTTGAGTTGTTTGTTCCAGAAACATTGTATTATAAGATTGTTTTGCAACTTATTTTCATGCGTTAGTTTTATTAGGACTTTAGTCATCTCTATAGGTTTTTCGGCAAAAAAGTTGTTTATGTTGTTTGGTGTGACATCTGCTCCAAAATCGTGATATGTGTGTTATCTGTGAATATTAAACTGATAGATTTCGGTCACTGCTTTCCATGCGGCTTTTGTGATATTTTCTGATCCTTGGATTTGTCTTTGGAAAGGCACCCCTTTTTCTTGATTGAGAGCGCTAATATATTTCCTTCTTGTTTTATTATAAATGCGTTTTAATTCACAGTTTGTTTATTATAGATTTAATAGTTTTTTTTATTATACAAGCAGATAAAATTGAGTTCTAACGAGCCGATTGTTAAATTTAAATTTGCGAGTTAAACCTGAATTTTATACATGAATGTGGTCATCACCAGCCTTTCATGTCCCACTGCTGGGCACCGGCCTCTTCTCTGCTACATATCCAACCTCAGTACTAAGATTTGAATATGAGGAACATACAGTTTTACGCCGAATCCGAACGACAAATTTCTAGAGAAGGTGTTAGGCAGTTGAGACCCCACAGTCACCTAAGCCGGATTTTGAAATTGAGTGTGATGGGTTTGCAGCCACTAGTTTTTAATTTTTGCTGCTTTTTGGTTCTGTGGGGATTTGAACCCCAGCTGTCTGACTCAAAGACCAAGTGCTTAGCTATCTGAGCCACCAACACACCGTGGTATGAGTGTGGTACAAACTTTTATTCAATTTTACTTCTAATTTAACAAGTTAAATTAAAAGAAAAATTCCATTCTCCGTGTTTTTTTTTACGAAAAACATGTCTGGCTATGCTTGTGTTGTTGTCATGACAACGATAAAATTGTTGATTCGTACGTCAAAATTTGCTTATATTAATTTGTGTTTTATAAATCATAAATTGATAGATCCGAAGAATTATTGTTAGATGGTGAAGCAATTGCGGAAAGATTACTCCCGCGGAATTAAACAGATTTATACAAAAAATGTATAATAAGTTTTGTGATAGGCGATCAACAAAGATCATCAAGGACGTCAACATTACGAGTTATATTTACGGAGCCTGTAAGTGAGTTATTTTGATGCGATTTCATGGATACTTTTATTTCACTAGTAAAATAAAAATTTTATTTCACATGAACATGAATTTATAAAGTAAAATTGAATATACAATATTTTCGATTTAAATTAATAAAAAAACTAAACAGCAATAGCTGCTTCGACTGTGTAGGCATAGGCTGTTATAGCAGTAGGCATGGACGACTTTGTAAGCAGTGTGATTTAATTCATTACGTAGTAACTTGTCAATATATATCTGTGGTTTGGCCGACAACCATATAAGATTTTATTCATTACCTACCCTACCGAAAAATAATGTACCTAAATATAGCGAAAATATGAATCATCACTAGATAAAATATTCAATGACCGCTGAAAATGGACTAAATATGCAAATGCATATGCAAATATACAAATGCATATGCCGGTCTCTAATGATTATCAAGAAAATCATAAAATAAACGCAAGGAAACTTTTTTTCTGGTAAAGTTGTGTAATTCACGAGATTTATATATAATAGTGGTCTACAAACTTTGTCAACTCACGGAATACCGAGAGTTATATATATATATTTTTTAGAAACTCCTTTCCAAGACTTGTTTAAGCCTTGTTTAAGTTCAAATATTTTAGTTGATTTTTAATTTTTTTAGGATATATTTTGTTACATATATTATATTATATATATTTTTAGATTGTTAATTCTATTTTAATAGTTTCATTCGATTGTTAGTTATAGAGATAGATGATTACAATTTTAGATTAAGATTAGTTAAATTTTGCATGAATGCTATTCAGCTCCCGTTCTGTTAAATCTATAGTCGGCTAATTGCAATTAGGTTTAAAACATCGTTAATTAATTTCAATTCGTTTACTGACTCAATCTCGGATAAATTAAATTTTAATTTAATTTAATTCCTATTATTAGTAAATGTTCTAGATTATTGGCTTATGATAGGTTATTTTAAGAAAATTTTCTTATAGTAGTTATAAGTATAGTCTTAAATAAAAAAACTTGACCGGGAATAACGTGACTCGGACTATCTCGGAAATCTTTTTTTTTCAATTTGTTAACAAAAATTTAATTAGCGCAATCATTACGTTTTTGTAAAATTATTCAAAATATTTTTCTATTTTGCGTCTATAATGAAGTCATTAAAGCATATGGGTTCGTTAATGACTGGCCGAGTGCGATACAATTTTCTTAAAATGTATCGGCGAGTTTTTTATTTAAAAATGGCATAAAAGAGCGCAAAATAGATAAAATATTATAAAAAAACTCGTTCATAAGGTGTTTTTCGCACTTGTCCATTAGATATGTTCTAAACATGGACGCGTGCTGAAAAATCGCGCTTATTGAACTCGTTCTTTAATATACTATTAAATTTAGTTTTTTAGACACTTTCCAGCTTTATTAATATTCCGGTTAATGAAAAGCCACATTATAGTGCGTCAACCCTGACTTAGGGGCTATTCTCATATTGCGACTCTAGGAGAATATGAATACAAAGGGTAATCATCTATGTTTTATACGTTCTGATATTTTTCATATCTTTATATATTACAGTGTTATCGAAATCACTCCGATACATAGCTTTTGATGCCAATGCATTTTACCCAGAATCTAGCAAGAAATGCTTTTTGAGGTTTTTGATAAACAATATTCTGAATTGGGAGAAACTGAGCAGCTGAAAATATTGTACAGCGGTTATTTCACAATTCTGTTGCACCAAGCACCTAGAAATAAATATCCCAATATTCTTCTTGCGTTATCATACGAGGACAGGCAAAAACACGTTTGAGACTTAAAACTAATATATTTCTAAAATATGTATAGAAAAGATCTCTTATAAATCGGTAACATAAATAATATAATAACCATGGTGCATGTTTATTACATAAATAAGCTATATAATACATTTCCATATGATTAAATATTTGAGGATTATCAATTTAAATAAATTCTGAGACGTCCTCGTACGAAGCTAGGAAATAATAGGTTAATATTGAATTATTTTCAAATTTATTTCGCTCATGTAACTATAACGCTCATTTCTAAATGAATCTCTTAACGTGATCAAATTTCGATATTTATTAAAAATATCTTACCTGCTTGCAATTTTTCCAATTTGAAAGACAATGTCAAAAAGGTCAAACTCTTCCACTGTATATATATTTTTTGCACATTACATAAACAAAAAAAAACACTCTTTATCTTGATTTATTTAAATTTTTGTTGTTTTTGCAAGCTATTAATAACTCACTGTTGCTAACTAATTCAAGTGCAATCAACCGACCCAGTTACAAAATCACAGTCCAAATATTCATACGATATAGTTTTTTATATTTCACAAATATCGATATTTGCATTTATTATTTTGCATGTTCATTTAAAAATAGCCATATTTATCACGCGACTCGTTATAGAAGTAGATTATATAAATAAAACGTTCATACTAAAAAAATTTACACAAAGATAATAAACAAACAAAACAGTTATAGATAATGTAATGTTTTAATTATCTATAGTGTATTGTTCCACATGTTATGCAATATTCATAAATATGCGTTTCTAGCTATACAATTAAAAATATGTACGTCAATTTGAGCACACCATACAAAGTAGATTAGACAATTTACTCTTTTTTAGCACAATATTTTCTCAACTTCTCTATGTTCTCCTTTGTAATTCATGCTGATTCTGTTTTAACGTAATAGGAGTATTACAATATCAATATTACATTCGTTTTATATTTTTTTAAATAGTGTCTATCCAGAGTTTATATAATCTTCTGCATCTATCGAACATTTATCTAATCTTGTGCACTTAGTCTTTATTTTAACATTTGTATTATTTTTATATTTTCATTTACCTTAGTCTCTTTGGTCTTGTATGTTGAGTCTTGTCTGTCTAGTCTTGTCTGTTTAGTCCTGTCGGTCCAGTCTTGTCTACCTAGTCTTGTCTGTCTAGTATTGTCTGTCTAGTCTTGTCTGCCTAGTCTTGTCTACCTAGTCTTGTCTGTCTAGACTTGTGCGTTTAGTCTTGTCTGTCTGTCTGCCTTATTTTGTCTGCCTGGTCTTGTCTATTTAGTCTTGTCGGTTTCCTCTAGTCTATCTAGTTTGTCTAGTCTTGCCTGTCTGGTCTTGTCTGTCTAGTGCTGTCTATCTAGCCTTGTCTGTCTAGCCTTATCTCTCTAGTCTTGTTTGTCTAGTCTTGTCTGTCTAGTCTTGTCCGTCTAGACTTCTCTGTGTGGTCTTATCTGTGTAGTCTTGTATGTATGGTATTGTCTGTCTAGTCTTGTCCATAACCTTTATTTGCAGTACTGTATTCAAATTTTACACGTACGTCGGCGTTTGGTCATTTCTGCATGGTGTAGTCTTTCAGGGTGTGGCCACTTCCACTTTTTACTTCTTGGCCACTTCCACTTTTCAGCTCCTCTGAATTGACCTTCCGATCTATGGTCATCGCCACCCCTTGGAGATTCGGCTCGGTTAATGACCTGACTATTTTTTGTAGGTCTGGGTAAGAGTTTCCGCCGGACCTAAGAATCACAGCCTCTGAGCCTCTTGGTCTTTTTTTTTTTTTTTTTTTTTTTTTTTGCACGTGCTGGAGGTGAAAATCTGCGACCCACTAAAAAACCCACACCATTCAGACCCCCCAGTCAAAACCAGAGAGAATGTGATGGAATCCAAAATTTGGCATAACTTCACCACGTTCCTCCCCCTTTCATATCCAAAGCATTCATCCATTCATTCGTTGTGCCGGGCGCGTCGTTAATCGCCGTGCCCCCCCCTCACATAAGAGTTTACAATAAATTTGTGCGCCCCCTTCGCACTAAGGGGGGCCCGGCGATGGCACGCTCGGCTCGCGCGTAGCAACCCCTCGACCCGCTTTACGCTCGTCCCTTTCATCCTTCTCCTTTCTCCTCATTATATAACCTATCATTCCAGTCAGCACGCCCCATTCATACTCACTGCGGAGCATAATTCTCACCATACTCTCCTTGTTCACATTCTCTCCCACCTTGCATTCTGCGGCGCTCCTCATTCTCTCCCATCTCGTACACTCGAAGATGGTATGCTCCGCAGTGTCCTCAGTCGCTCCACAGTACCTACTGTGCGCCTCAACCAGTTTCCCGATGCGCACCAGGTAAGACCCAAAGCATCCATGCCCCGTAAACGCCTGGGTGAGGTGATAATTCACCTCCCCGTGCCCACGGTTGACCCATTCATCGATAGTCGGAATCAGTTGCCTGGTCCAGGCTCCCTTTTCCGACCCCTGCCATAGCTCTTGCCATACACGCATTGTTTTTTCCCTTTCATTTCTAGGGTCATTACCTCCCCAAACTCTCACCCTTTCATGCGCCAGAAGGTCTAACGGGATAACTCCAGCAACGACCGCCACGGCGTCGCCAAAAACAGTCCTGTATGCGCTGCACACACGCAGCAGCATACACCTTTGCACTCTCATCAGTCTCGCTCTATAACATTCAATCCTGAACGCATTTATCCATGCCGGCACCCCATACAGGAGAATGGAGTGCACGACCGCATTCATAACCCTCCTCTTGGAGGCCAACGGCCCACCTATGTTGGGCATCAGCCGTCCAAGGGCTCTCACACATGCTGTAGCCTTGCTCACCACCCGGGTGACCTGATCGGACACCCTGAGATTTCGCTGGAGCTCTACCCCAAGGTATCTTACAGATTCCCGAGCCGGTACGTCAACTGTCCCCATTCGCACGGTCAATTCACGCAGCTTTCTTCTCCCAATTAGCAGGACCGCCTCGGTTTTGTGGGGAGCCAGAGCAAGCCCTTTTTCCCCCATCCACCGATCAATCCTACCAATTGCCTCATTTATTATCGCTTTCAGACTTTCTTCCGTTCTTGCGACAGCGACCACCGCTAAGTCATCAGCGTACCCTACGAGTGTAACCCCGTCTGGCAGCCTCAATCTCAAAACCTCATCATAGAATATGTTCCACAGTATCGGCCCAAGAACCGAACCCTGTGGAACACCCGCACTCATTTTGAAGATTTTACCTTCCACAGTCACTATCTCCCTATCATTCAAGTAGCTCCCCACCATCTTTCGAAGGTAGGGAGCTACCCCCTTTAGTTCCAAAGCCTCCATGATTCCGCCCCATGGGACCGAATTGAAGGCATTTTTCACGTCCAGGGTTACAAGCACGCAGTAGCTACGGGTACGCCATGGACCCGTATTTGCTAACCTTGCTCTCTCTATCACACGCATCATTGCGTTCACCGTAGTGCGGCCGCCTCTGAACCCATACTGTTCCTCTGAAAGACCCCCTGCCCTCTCGAGATCCTCATTTATCCTAGCTCCGATCATACTCTCAAACATCTTCGCTATCCCATTCAGTAGGCAGATTGGCCTGTAATTAGCTTCCTCTCCTTCCTTTCGCTCTTTTTCAATCATCACCAGTCTCGCTCTCTTCCACTCTTTGGGGAAACTGCCATTCATCAACAATTCATTCATCATGCTCAAGCACATGTCTTCACACACATGCCCAAACACCTTGCACGCTTCCGGTGGAACACCATCAGGACCCGGCGCTTTTCCCTCCTTCATCCGGCCAACTGCACTCTGCAGCTCGGCCGGAGTGAAAAGGGGCGCCGATCTCCATCCCACGGGTTCCAGCCAGTTCATTCGTTCATGTACTGGGAACAGCTTCTTGACTTCCGTCATTAGAGCCTCTTGGTCTGGCGCTTGTTCATTTGGCAGGGCTAGGTACTGAAAAGATTGGACTTTGTATGGTCACCTGCGACCAGCTCGGCAGTTGCAATTGTGCATGGTTCGTGGTAGGTTGTGATTCTCGGCAGTATACTCTGATAGTGATGTCTAACTTTGCGAAGACATACACCTGTATCATTTTGACCATGGGCAAATCCTCGGGTCTCCATCTATTGAACGCCAGATTAAATAGGTCTTCGTATTAATGGAGACAGTTGGTTTGGGTTGTCACCAGTTGATAGATATACCTGGCGTTTGTAGTCAGGTCTCCCTTTTCATCAGGGGTCCCAATAGAATGTCGATGGTAGACTTTTGCTCATCTTCTTGCTCATCTTTTGTTCCTTCGCTTCATCTGTTATTTTGGATTCTATAATATAATGTTGTGTCTTAATCCAGTTCTTTTGCTTTAAGCATATGTCCAGTTATCGTTCTCGGGTTGATAGGTACTTCTAAATTGGTTGCAATTTTATGTCTTTCCATTTCTCAACGGGAACAGTCAAAGATTGTATGGCTCACGGTATCGGTCTCTCCGCAGTATATGCACTGGTCGTCTGACGCTCCTTGATCGCCAATTTGATGCAGCTAGTCCTTGGAACTCCCCTAGTCCCTACAAGATTAGGGATAAGAAGTCTGGTCCACTCTCCTTTAATTCCTTGCTGCTACATTTGCTGCCATTTTTTAATTATTTGTTTCCTGGTCGATTATTCAACCGACTCATCAATAAAATAAGATACTCGGATGACACGGTGATACTGGCAGATATCATAGAAGACTTGCAAAGAATGGTAGAAAGAACGAATAGCATT
This sequence comes from Phosphuga atrata, assembly GCA_944588485.1. NCBI lineage: Eukaryota > Metazoa > Arthropoda > Insecta > Coleoptera > Silphidae > Phosphuga > Phosphuga atrata. Next base: position 35,515,397 of record OX155899.1, read on the forward strand.
AGATTGCCATACGGATTGAAAATGAATTTTAAAAAGACCAAATATATGATCATTTCAAAATCAGAAACATCTAATACTAACCTTATCATCGACAATATCCGTATCGAGTAAGTAAGTAACCAAATATAAATACCTTTGCACTTGGATAACAAGCGACATCGGCCAGACAACATAAATCATATACCGTATTGAACTAGCCAGAGCTGCCTTTATTCAAATGAGAGACCTCTTCTGTAATTGTAATCTAAAGTTGGAACTCCGAATCAGAATGATGAGATGTTTCCCATGTTGATGAACGGCGTGGAAGCATGGACACTCAATGAACAGCTTACACATAAACACATAAACTCCAGGCGTTTAAAATGTGGGTGTATAGGAGAGTCCTAAAACTATCATGGACCGACAAAGTTACGAATATGGAGGTGTTACGAAGGATGGGAAAGGGGCTAGGAATTATAGAAACAATTAAATGTAGGAAACTGGAATATCTAGGAAAGTTATGAAATATTTCAGCTCATAATGCAGGAGAAGATTGCAGGAAATAGAAGAGTGGAAAGACGCCGGATTTCCTGGTTGAAAAATGTTAGAGATTGGTTCCTTGTTGGTAGCTACTTCAAAGGAATTATTCAGAGCGGCAGTGTCGAAAGTGGAGATTGCCTTGTTGGTAGCTAGCCTCCGAGTAGGAGATGGCACATGAAGAAGAAGAAGGTCGATTATTTTAAAGTTTGTTGCGACCTATCTCCTGCAGTTTTCTTTGCTCTTGATATTGTGCGGTAAGCACTACAGATTCGTAGTGCCATTTTTCTTTGCACTGCAAGGAGCTTTCGGATATTGCTCTGTTTTCCCAGTGCTCTATCCCATATTGGTGCTCCGTACATTATAGTGACCTGTACTGCGTAGTTCAGCAGTCGGCGTTTTCTGCTCCTGGGACCTCCAATGTTTGGCATTAGTTGCTGTATTGCTGCCATTGTCTTTATCTCCTTTGCTGCAGCTTCTGCTATGGGCGGTGTGAAAGATAATACCTTGTTTATTACTATGCCTAGGTATTTGATTTGATGCTCTGAGATTATCGGCAGTTTTTCAATTTAAAATTTTATATGTTGGATCTTTTTTTGTCCTATGGCAGTGGTGCGCAAACTTTTTTCATTGGCGACCTCCCATTTTGTGTAAAATTTTGTCGCGACCCCTGGATCGACAGTAGACGTTTTTTAATCGATAACGCGATATTTAAAAAGTGACGTGAAATGTAGAAAAAAGTTGTATTACAAAATAATAATAAAAATTAAAGAAAACGTCTTAAAATGAGTCGAGCGAACGAATCCACAGCACCGAAGACAATTGAAAAAGCAAACTCTTCATTTTTTATTTCATTTTTTTTGGATGGCCCCTGGATCCCAAACTTGTAAGATACATCCCCTAGCATGAGTAATAAAATATATTGTTTGTAACACCGGCGAAATTGTCAATCTCCCTCTCTAGCAAATGTGCGCATAGTGCGCACAATTTCGCTCTCGCGAAAAATTGACAACTTTTCGCCCTAGTTACAAAATATACTAATATATAATAAGTGTGGTTAAAACATAGTGAATTTATCAATTCAGTGTAAGTATAAATTACCACGTAATAACGGTCGCAACCATCTTATTCAATAATTTGCTTGTTTTTTTAAAGGTGTTCGTCGTTTGTACCTTATTTGTGCTAAAACAAAATTATGGTCCCATACATTATTAAAAGAAATACATTATTAAAAAAAACAAAATGTCTCTCGCGATCCCCCGAGGGGTCGGGTCCCACGGTTTGCGCACCACTGTCCTATGGGAAGGACCGCGTCAGTTTTTTCTGGCGCTAGATTGTCGCTTTTGGATATCATCCATTTAATGATTTATATGATTTGCTTCTTCTGTTCTGGCTGTTACAACTAAAACCAAGTCGTCTGCAAAGCCAATCACTGTCGCCCTCAATGGCAGTCTTAATCTCAGCACATCGTCATATAGGACGTTTCACAAGGTTGTACCTAATGTCGATCCTTGTGGAAAATCGCTGCTGATGCTTCTCTCTTCCGTTTTCCGAGCCACTTTTAAGATTAACTATCTATCGCTAAGGTAGATCACCATGCCTAGTAGATACGGTGATATACCCCGTGATGTTAGGCCTTCCATGATCTGCTTCCAGCTAGTGCTGTTAAATTCGTTTCTAACATCGAAGGTTAGCAGCGCACACAGTTTCCTTGTTCTTTGTGTGCTAGACTTTGCATTTTCTCCAATCTCTATGACAGATCTTAGCGCGTCAATTGTGGATTTTCCTTGCCCGAAGTCAAATGTATGGTCATTCTGGTCTTCTTCTGTCTTCTTCTGGTCTGGTCATGTCATACAGACCATGCCCAGTCTTGTCGGTCTAGTCTTATCTGTTTAATGAAATCAAATCAAAAATCAAAATAATTTAATTCATTATTTAAGAAATTCATAATAAACAGAAACACTCAATGAAACATGTCAGAAATCTGTCAAATACACGCGCAAAACATCCGTATATCTGCACTTAATCGCAAATATTAAATATTTTTTACTAGCATATAGAATTCCTCCAAATTGTAGAGTTCAATTTCATTTAAAAGTCTATGCAGTTCCCTTTTCATGATCTTCAAGTTGTCGATTTTTCTTATCACAATTGGCAGGTGGTTAAATATTTTCATATTACTATACATGATATTATATTTTCATTATACTATAGGTATCGTTCAGCCATCGCCATACTATGCCTTGGGAGTTCATATGATACTTTGTTAAACCTGGTATCCCTTTGGCTTGGTTTCATGTACTTCTCAAATAAATGTTTGTGCTTGACTAAGAAGATAATATTTTCGAATATATATAATCCCGTATATGTTAGTATGTTGATCTTTTTAAAATGTCCTCTACATGATTCTCGAAATGGTAGGTTTAATAGGATTCGCAACACTTGTTTTAGCACTCTTATGCATCTCGCCTGTCTAGTCTTGTCTGTTTAGTATTGTCTGTCTTGTCTTATCTGTCTAGTTTTTCTGTCTAGTCTTTTCTGTCTAGTATTGTATATCTAGTCATGTCTGTCTAGTCTTGCCTGATTCGTCTTGTCTATCTAGTTTTATGTCTAGTATTGTCTGTCTAATCTGGTCTGCCTAGTCTTGTCTTGTCTAGTTTTGTCTGCCTAGTCTTGCCTGTTTAGAGTTGTTTGTTTAGTGTTTTCTGTCTAGTCTTGTATGTCTAGTATTGACTGCTTGTTATTGTCTGCCTAGTCTTGTCTGTCTAGTCTTGTCTGTCAAGTTTTGTCTCTCTAGTCTTGTCTGTCAATAATTGTCTGCCTAGTCTTGTCTGTCTAGTCTTGCCTTTTTGGGTCTCGTCTGTCTTGTGTAGTTTGTCTAGTATTATCTGTCTAGTCTAGTCTTGTCAGTCTAGTGTTGTGCATCTAATCTTTATAATAGTAGAAATGTTTGTCAAACAATAAATGTCCTGCCTATTCATTTAGAAGGTAAATAAGTTCCTGAATATATCTAGAGCGGACTTTTCCACCTGTTATTCGAATTCATTTGACGTTTTCTTTCTTTACTTGGTTACATTAGGGCGGAAATATAAAACATATAACTAATTTGCAGTTTCAAAAAAGCGTGCAAAACGAAACCGTTAAATTGAGTACCGTATAAATCGAGGGATTGGTGTATTAGTGTATCTTTTTTTTCTTTCTATTTGATATTGTCTGTCGAATATCGATATTTAATGAATACAGTTTTTTTTCTAGTTGGTCATTGTCATCCGGATGTAGTAAAAGCTGGCCACGATCAGATGGCAGTCCTAAACACCAACAATCGTTTCCTCCATGACAACATAGTCCTTTGCGCCAAGCGCTTAGTTAGCACTATGCCGCCCGAATTATCCGTCTGTTACTTTGTCAACTCCGGTTCAGAAGCAAATGATTTAGCTCTGCGTCTGTCCCAAATCCACACCGGAAACAAAGATATTATCACTTTGGAGCAGTAAGTGCTAATATTAAACCACAATAATTAATAAATCATTCCTTTATAGCCCGGAGATCCATGGACTATATCTCATAAATCATATCATTAAGTGAACCATTTCATGAAAAAAATGTCATAAAAAATCTAATATTTGTTGTTCTTTTCTTGTAAAGATTTCGGTATTTTCTGATTATTTTTTATGGCATTTTGCAAATTTAATTTTAGTGAATGTTTTGTTTTGGTCTTTCTCAAACATTTCTAATTCCTTTGTTTTCATTTTTATTTCCAGCTTAATTTGCTGTTTATAAACAGTTTCACAAGACGGAGGACTCTTTGTCTACATTCGACAGATTTTGGTCAAAAAATTTTTTTTGGCCTTAACCCAAAGATGATCAGCAACTAATGAATTATAATGAATTATAATCAACATTTCAGCGTTCCTCTAAGGCTGTTGAAATATTTTCACCTAAAGCAACAAAACAATGTTGATAAAAAATCATTATAAAAAAAAGTTTGGAATATTTTTAACAGCCTTGGATGTTTTACAAGAGATTTGTGTTATTTTTTGGGGGGCATAAATGTGGGTTTACTAGAGTGCTTAGTGCTCTATTTTTTTAGTGCTTACCATGGTCATTTGACATCCCTGATTGATATATCTCACTACAAATTCAATCTTCCTGGTGGAACTGGTCAAAAAGAACACGTTCACTTAGTAAGGAAATATTTAAAAAATCTATAATTTTTATTAACTAATTAACTTTTGTTTTATAGGCTTCATCTCCTGATTATTATAGGGGAAAATATCGCGATACAGAACACAAGAAAGAAGAATTAGGTCATTTATACGCTAAAGAAGTTGGCGTGATTTGCGAGAAAATCAAAGCCAAGGGTAAAGGAGTGTGTGCTTACATTGCGGAGAGCATGTTGAGCTGCGGAGGGCAAATAATTCCGCCTCAAGGATACTTGAAAGAAGTTTACGAGCACGTTAGGGCTGCCGGAGGAGTTTGCATCGCCGATGAGGTTCAAGTCGGCTTTGGCCGCGTCGGGAAACACTGGTGGTCGTTCCAGATGCAAAATGTGGTGCCCGACATCGTTACTATCGGAAAACCAATGGGAAACGGACATCCAGTCGCTGCTGTTATCACCACCAAGGCGATTGCTGAGAGTTTCAGAAGCACCGGAGTGGAATACTTTAATACAGTAAGTGGTTTCTCTAAACTAGAATAAGTAGTTTGTAAGATGATATTGAAACTAAATACAAACTATTGGTATAAGCTTTCTAAAGCTTATACCGAATCTTTTTATCCTGGTTCTAACATTTAATAATAAGATGAAATGTTTAGGACTTATTCAAAATTAGATCATTTAAAGTTATATGCTTTAAGTTAGGTCTGGGTAAATAACGGGCCGCGTCCACATTTTATGCGGCCGACGAAACATTTAATACATTACTTGTATTATACATATATATATATATATATATATATATATATATATATATATATATATATATATATATAATATGTATAATAAAAACAAAGAAATTAAGTTGGTTTTGTGATCGTGTTCTGCCAAAATATAACCTCATTGAGAAAGCAATTAGAAATTTATTAATTCATAGTACTCATTTATAGTACATATAGACTTACACAGCAATAGGTGAGAGTTTCTAAATGCGAACCACTTAATTTCAAATGCAGTTTTTAGTAGGAATTTTAGCAAATATTATAATTTATATCTATTTATCAAATATTAAAGTTGCAATTTAATATGATTTTTTAACTATTCGTTGATAGATCATTGTGATATGAACACTTTTGTAAGACCATATGTAAAGTACAATTTAGGCAATCGGTATTCTAAATGGTACCAGACGTTTTCCAAAATCTCATGGGTTGTATTAAAATTATATAAAAAAAATATTATTTTGAGAATTTAAAATTTAACAGGTTATACAAGAAAAAATAAACTGAGGTGGGAGGCTTAGTTCGGCGGGGGTGGTGGCGTGACCCAATGGGGTGAGCTGCTTGCTGGTAGGGTTGGTACGGCGCGAGAGTACCACTAACGCTTAGAGAGGGTACTTATTAGCGAGGCACCTCTATATGAATCGAACTTATTTCTTCTATAGACTAAATTTGAAGAGTTATAAAAAATCGTATGAATAGTTATATGAAATTGAAACTACCAATACAATATATTTATGGCACTTTTGTTTCTTTTTGTTAGTACGGTGGAAATCCGGTGTCTTGTGCTATTGCCAATGCAGTATTCGATGTCATCGTGAAGGAGAACTTGAGGGAAAATGCTTTAGTCGTCGGAGAATATTTGTTGGACAGCTTGAATATCTTGGCCAAGAAATACGACTTCATTGGAGATGTGAGAGGAGTTGGATTGTTTACCGGAATTGAATTGGTCAAGAGCAGAACTACTAGGGAGCCTGCTAAAGACATTGGAACATATGTTATCACCAGGTAAAAATATCTTTATTTCTTAAATATCTAGGCAAGTGGTGGGCAGACTATGATACGCGTTCCGCTATGGTTATTGTTAGTATGGGTATCCGCTCCGTGCATAACCACGATTAGCGCCACCAGTGGCCAAAAAGACAACTTCGTCTCCTATTCAATAAATTTTTAACCGGTTAAGGCCTAGGCCGCACTACGGCTAAACTGCCGCGGTTTTTAATTATGTGATTTTGTGAGTCAAGTAAGTTAATACAACCGGCCTCAATTGCGTTTTTTTCCCGCGACTGATTATTATAGCGTAGTGTGTGCTTCTCGAGCGGTTTCGCGGTTATAGCGGCTAACTGCAAAAACCCTAGTGCGGCCTCGGCCTAACTAAAGATTCTGATCTCTGCAACGTCTTTGCTGAATTGTCAAATAAAGTCGGATTATAACTTGGGCTTCCTGGATTTTCGTACTTTTTATTGCCAACAAAATGAAAACCACAAATTCTATTCCACTTATTCGGAATCCAAAAGCGGCTAGCAAGATGCTATTTGTATACTTACAATCAGCAAGGAAAACAATTTCAGACAAACTTTGAAATTTTCCATTTAGTGGATAAATAATGATTTTCAGGAAATACATTTTCTCGTACTTTCCGCGGATTTCACGATGTCATAACTTTTGAATGGCTTGTCACAGAGACTTCTAGTTCTAGTTCTGGTCTAGAAAAAGTTGGTCTAGTTGGTCTAGAACCAATCAATTCAGAATCTCAAAATTAGTCGGAAAACGTATATCATATTCCTAGGAGGCTTTTAATTAAAAAATACCATCGAACCGGGAAGTCAAGATTGCGGAAACGATAAAATGCAAGAATTTTTTCAAAAATTGTTATTTCTTGACTTATAGCAAAATATAAGAACGTTTCTAGAAGAATTTAAGATTTAAGATATTTCGCTAGCTCTCTCCGTTCATGGTCGCCTACTAAAATTGGGTAAAATTTGAAGACATTTCGGCATTCGAGTAGAAAACTTGGAAACTAATGAATTTCCCGCGGATAATCTAAGTATGTAAATATGAAAATGGCCTTCTGAAAACGATGCGGTAAGCCGTTTTATCTATTTATTTAATAATATCTAATTTTTATCTAATTATCTATCACAGTTTCTGAGATAACGACTTATCAAATCGACAAACGTAAAATTTCAGTTTGAAATTTCCAATGAAAAATTGTACACAACAATTTACACATCGGATGGTTTGTCTTATCAAGTAGTTTCTGTGTGGCCAAAATGATTTCGTTGCTGTTTACTGTTTTTGAGTAAATTGAAAAAATCGAAAAAGACGAAAAAAAAACGGAAATGAAAAAAAAAATTAAAAAAATTACGAACTTTTTTGGAAAATTTTGTCGCGATTTTATTTTTTGGTTGTCCGAAGGAAATCGAAGTGCTAAAAACGATTTTCGAGTTTTTTTCGCTCTAAAGTTACAAATATGCAGGATATAGCCTATATATCTTGGGTATTTTGAGCATATGAATAGAATAAACTGGAAAATCGTGTTCAGAATTTTTTTTTCTGAAAGCACTAAAATTTTCTGAAGAAATCGCCAAAAAAGTCCATCGTTTTGATCAGGAAAAATTGCATTTTCGGTTCCCTACGATCCTCTATGAAGCAACAAATCCCAGCGAAATCATTTTCGGCACACTGAAACTAGACCACAAAAATAGAAAATCGATGTGTAAATTGTTTGGAAAAGTTCAATTTTTACTGCCAAATTCTGGATTAAAATTTTCCAGAATTTCTTCTTCACAAGTCTGTATCTTAAGAACGGTTGCAGTTAATTAAAAATGGATTGCGACATCGTTTTCCCTGGGGTTGCATCCAGACCTCCTTTAAAATAAAAATTAGTTTTCCAGTTCTCTCCTCGAGCGACCAAATTTCACGCAAATTCGTTCGACTTTGCCATGTCATGTATCGCGAATAGAAGCTGTTATCAAAATGCAATTTATATATTTACAACTAGCAGAGAAAACACTTTCAGACACACTTTCATTTTTTTTGAAATTTTTCATTCACATGAGGAAATATATTTTCTCGTATTTCGGTCATGAAGTTCTTAAAAGTGTCACCTTTGGCGCTATTGTTGTTGCGCTCGGAGCGAATACGCAATAGTTATGACCTTAATCGAATGATTTGGATAATCGAATGATTAGTAATCGAGTGATTTTAATAATCGAATGATTTCAGAATCGAATGATCACTCGATTGACCCTAAGAATTATCATTATTAGTTATTATTGCCTGTACCTTTAATATTACCTGTAAACTGCAATTTATACAAGATAAGCAGATTTCGTTATTAATTTAACATATAAACGGGTAGTCTCGGGTAAATATTGCATTTTTGCAACATTATATTATATTCTTAATAATTTATAACTGTAATATAAAAATATTATAATTGAATATGTATCTCTAGAAAAAGGTACTTTCTTTCAATCTTTGCATCTAGTTGTGACTCCTGCTACTTCGGCTATCATTCAAGTTAAACAATATTTAGAGCTACCGCTAATAGATAGGAAACTTAATCCCTTACAATATTGGGAGTCAAAGAAAGACATTTTTTCCCAAATAGTACCAAAGCTCACATAAGTCTGTCCCGCAGGATCAGTACTATCTGAACGGGTATTCTCAAAAGCCGACGAACTGAGAAAAGAAGAGCAGGCAGAATACATCAACCTAGTTTTGTTATAAAATTGAAAAAACCTGTTACAAAGTTTTGAAATAGCGTAACCCATCACTACTTCAAAAACTCGAATTACTAAAATCATTTGATTATTGTTACTCGATTATGTGCATCTCGGAACTGCCGACGACTACTAACGACCGATTCAGATTTCTAAGTCCGAGTGATCATTCGTAACAGATCATTTTTAACAGAAATTATGCAAAATATTTTGAAACATGGTTTAGTGTTTTTGTAAATCTTTAAATATCTATTTGGAATATGTAATTCATACGTGATTATGAATTACATATTTAAAATAGATATTTAATGATTTACAAAAACACTAAACCATGTTTCAGTATATTTGCAGTCTTGTCTTACATTACAGAGTTATTTGATAAGTTATATAAAGATTAATCGCGTTAAACGAATTTATTTTTAAATTTTAATTTAAAAATTGCAGACAAGAAATTATGAAAATCATATAGGTTAAAATGTGTAATGAACTTTGAGACGGACTCACATTTGAAAAAGACGCATTTGTTCTTTTAATTATTTTCGGTACAACATAATACTGTGAGCAAATATTTTCAATGATGAAATATTTTATAGATTTATGTATTTATAAATAATTATTATTAAATGTGCTCAAGGTAAAAAGCTTAAACTATACCAACTATTCGTAGAGATACTTATATTTTCAAAGCAAGTTTTCGATAAGTGATCCTGCTGTGACCTAGGTGTCTAAAGTTAGGACGGATACTTGAATCCAGTTTGATGCACTAATAAAATAAACTATTTTACAATTCTTTGGAATAAATAAATTTGAAGAATCGCTATTTGAAAAATCTAATCATCATCATCAAGTTAGTTTCGCAGGAGAATTGTAAAAGGATTGATTGAATATACGAGGTAATAGTTCGTCAAGTTTCCTGATTTCTTCGGCGAAGTGTGTGGCTGCATTTGGCAATTTGCACATTCATTCTAATATTCGCTGGTTGAGTGCCGGAAAATGTGTGGAGTTGCTTTTTTAGAAAGAAATTTAAAGTTTTTAAAAAGGAAATGAACCGAAATTGAAAATAAAATGCAATAGGAAAAAATGGCATACAGTCAGTTTTATCTATATTTTCATTTTTAACGTATAAATCTACACTTTCTATGAAACTTATAAAATAAGAATTAGAAGCTGTAGAGTTACGAACAAAATATCGTCGACGTTCTGTCATTAAAATAATTACACATTTGAAACTCAGCATTTGAAAAAGGTTTTCTTAATTATTATTAACAAGTAGGGTTTGGGAATACCCGATCTTTTTAGACTCGGCGAGTCCGATTTTTCGGGTCCGGTTCCGGGTTCGGTTCTAATCTGTCTCGCAATTTAAACAAAAACACGAAAGGATTTTTCATGTTCACGCATATGGTGAAGCAAGAGATACTGTACGAACTTGTCGATTAACTTAAGTGGGACTAAGTAAACAAGGGATTTGGAGAATGTTATGGTAAATAGGTAAATAAAACAAAACTCCACATGAGGCTAAGAGCGGAAGGCAAATGGATGAATTTCCCTTCTAAATTGTCTAAAGTTAATTCAACTTGTCCGAATTCTTCCACATTATAGACGCTCTCGTCAGAATAATAATTTTCATCTTGATCGTCATCAATACCATCTAGACCATGGTCATCTTCATCTTGCAAGCCGGCAATATTTTTCTTTTTAAATACTACATCACCAACAGATAATAAGTAAGTGCATAGTTTGATTCAAACATAAATTATAAAGACTAGAAGATTCTCGTCCAAATTTCATTATTACACTTGCACCGTCGCCGGTTGAACCAACTATGTTTTTTAAATTTCATATTAAATGTATTTAAGTGTTGTTCTACTTTGTCGACTAATTTTATAGCAGTACATGAGTTAAAAATTCTCAATAAACCCTTCAGAGTCATTCCATGCAAATTGATATTTAGATATGTTCGAATTTTCATACTCGTCCATTCATCAAGTGTAATGCTAAATTCATTCATCAAATGTAATGCTTAATCGTCGTTCTTCTTTACGACGCGGTGTACTAGACAATGTCAAACATTCAAGACCCGAGACTCGTCGACTCTTAGATCGGGTATCGGGTACCGGGTATTTGCCCTTGGACTCGTCGAGTCCGGCTCGGGTACTCGGACCCGAAAAACCCTATTAACAAGGCAGCTGGAATAAAATTTGTTATTAAAAAACATTGTTTTTTCCATGGAAGCACCACATATCCTTAATAAATGATGAAAAATAAAACTCACAAAATTAAAATACAAATGCTCGTTCGATTGATGAATCAATTTCACACTGCCACGATATATATACACATCAACCTCTCCTTCTACAATATGCCGACGACACTGCCCTTATATGCCACAATAAAACCCTTAAAAACACCATTGACATTCTCCAAGCATTGACGGACAAAAGGATTACATGGTTTAATCGTTGGAGACTTTCCGCAAATCTATCCAAATGCCAACTCCTCATTCATAACCAGCGAATTTCTCCCAGCTCTCCATTCATACAGCTAGGCACCATCGACATAGCACCTACTCCGCAAATCAGATACCTAGACGTGACTTTTCTAAACAAAACACAATTGACCAATTGTCTCCAAAGGAGTAAACATTTGCGTGATCTTACCCAAGGAAATAACGGTATCTGCACCAAAACATCCACTAAAATCTAAAAAGCCATCTTTACTTTCTAATGCAACGTCAGAACATTAAATATACTAAAAGTGGCAGAACGAAACTCATTACAACTGATCACCAAGCTAAGACACCCAAACAACATCCTTCCTAATCCTTCCAACAATCTCCTAGATAAACTCATAAACTCACCCAAGTTCCAAAAGTATTCGACAGATACAAACAACTACGGAGAAAATACAAAAACCATCAGAATCTCTGGACCATTGTAGACCCACTATGCATCAAACGCGACATAAAAAACACTACATGCAGACACCTAACTAAGACGTTTTACGAAACAATTTACGAGGACTAAATTTATACCCATCTCATCTCATTCCAATCGCTTTTTGGTTTCTTTTACCTTTCAAATTGTATTTCCAGGCGGTAGAACCTCGTAGTCGGTAACCATACAATAAATATATTTCTGCTACTTCTTCACTTTCACATTCCCATATTCCAATCAATTGAAATCAATGTACATTCACATCTTAATGAATGGAAACGAATATCCACATTACTTACTTTAAGAGGGAATAATGTTTATAAAAAATATGTCGTATATTTCAATATTCGCACTATATTAAAGATTGAATGCGCCGTAGGATTGATATTTTATTATATTTATAATATGGATATACTAAAAGTTAAACTGCACTGATTTAGCTTATAATACATTGACTTACTTACTTACTTACATATATCTATTAACTCTTAACTGTATTTAAACGAGTAGCGGGAAAATCAATATTCATGCTAGTTCAATAAAAAGTCTAGTTTGACGAAGCGGCGGATTTGTTTGACTTTGCAATTCTTTCTTTTGACAAAAAAAATTACATTTTCTCGCATCACAAGAATAATTTAATTAAAAAGTTTAAATCGAAACTAAAAATAATGCAAAATATATGATTAATGCTTTGAATAATGGAATAAGTATAAAAAAATGAAGAACATCAAGTTTTTTAATCTAATTTAAAGAATTTTAAAAATACATTTGTCTAAAATAAATTTGTCTGGACTACAAAAATGTGATCATCTGAAATTATGATTACTTTTTAAAGCAATTTAATTTACTTATAAAAAATCATACAAACAACTAGATTAAAAAAGTAATAAATTTGCTTCAAAAAGTAATAATCATTTTTGATAATCGCATTATTGTAGTCCAAGCAATAAATATATTAAATTAGTAAAAGAATTAAAAGAATGGTTGCGGGTTCAATTCAAGTGCAAGCCTTGCGGTGGTTGAAAGGTCTCTGCCGTGAGTGTGACCTAGCCATTCCCATTTTCTGTTCGTTATAGAACATGCGATGAGCGACTGACTTATTTTTTGCCATAACTCGGTATTAGTGATCTGACTTGCGGCCAGAACACGCGGAGGATTTTTCGCAGGAATCTGTTGAACGCAATTTGAAGTTGGTTGTTTAAAGTTTTTGTCAGCTTCCACGTCTCGCATCCGTACAGAAGCACATATTTGACATTAGAGTCGAACAAACGGATATTGGTGTTACGAGTGCTATGAGTAGATTCGTGACTTCTAGATGTATTGTAGTGTACCAAAAGCAAGATGTGCCTTAAGAGGATGCTTAGAGGATGCACCTTTGCTTCACGACGGATTTCATTGGTATTCGGCCGCTGACCATGTTGACATGTGGTACTGTGCAGGAGCTATCTTGGTAAAGTGTTATTAGTATTAGGTTATTAGTATAAGTTCTTCCGGCACCCCATTTTTATCAGGGTCTGCCATATAGTTGCTTTGTGTAGCGTGTCAAAGGGTCTCTCAAAGTCGATGAATACAAGGTAGAGTGTTGCGTTGAATTCTTCAGACTGTTCAACGCAAGGTGTTTATTTGGTCGGAAGATTGCCGTCCTGGAAACTGGCTTGTTCCTGTATTAGTTTTGGTTCTACATAGTACGTTGGACATAGTAAGTAAGTCTTTAAAGACTTCGGGTGGGATGTTGTGTGGGCCTCCAGCTTTACCGTTTCTTATTCTGCCAATCGCTGCTTTGACCTCGTGGGATGCTGGGGCGTGACTTTTTATGTTTAGGACGGGCGCATACGTTCGGTTTCCATACCACATAAAATGTTCAACTGGGCGCATACTTTTGTACATTTTCCGAACAGAAAAAAAATCTGGCGTTCGTTTCGGAAACTAACCGTGTGTTCGGGTCACTGATAACGAAAAAAAAAACGAATGACGTCATCCCGCAGCGCTCGCATACATTTTTGATAATCCGCCGCACACGAATGGAAATTTCTTTTCTTTTGAACTTTTCTTTCGTATGCAAACATGCACGTATTTTGTTTTCTAATTTTCTCTTTTATGCCATTGTGAAGTTCATCATGGAAATTTTATTCAACGGATTTTATTGACATCCTATAAAATTTGAAGAACTCTTCTGGGTGTGCTCGCAATTTTGCTCTTTTCAGACAGAATTGACTCTCTATTATTCTTTTGGTAAATAGTGGGTGTACTTAGTGGGTGTATTTAGCGCCAATAAAAGTGCAATAGAAACTAATTTTTAGAAAAAAACCTAACTTTCTGGCTGTGTAAATTCGTAATACAAAAAAATCGAACGTCTGCGCTAGTCTCGCGGAATTCCACAATCAGGAATCCGGATCTGGAAACCGAATCCGGAAACCGTGCGTATGCGGCCAGCCTTAGTATTCTTGCGGGTCTGGTGGGCTGCGTGTATGGTTGGTTGTTTGGTGCCACTCCGAAAATCTCTTTATTTTAATCTTCCCATCTGCGTAGTTGGTCTGCGGTGGCTGTAAATTGCTTTCCGGTTTTGGAGTTTAATATAGGGTGACATATTAGTTGGGTCCTACCTCTGAGTCGTTTTGAGGTTCTGTAGAGTTTGCGAGCATTGCTGTTTTTTTCATTGAGGCCGCTTTTTTAACGATTGCGTTTACTTTTGAGTGTTTAACGTGCATTGCAGTTTTCTCTGGTTCAGTTGTGATATTGTTAAGTTCAGTCTACACTTCTTTCCTTTAGTGGATTTTATCCCACGTGTCTTCTAAAAGCCAGTATTTTGATTTGTTTTTCTTCATGCCAAGGAGCCAAAAAGTTTTCACAGGTTTTTACGATCAATGTTTACAATTTCATACATTTAGTTTATTTTGAGTCATGTTCGTCATATTTAATGTTTTGGATTTATTCTTAAAAGTTTTTCGCGTATTGGTTGCGACCGTTACTACGTGGTAATCCACACTTACTTTTACTATGTTTTTGCCACTAATTTTAAATTTATTTTAAAATTAAAACATATTAAGAACCTTGTGTTTGATTGTAAAAACAATTTTGACAAAACGTGTCGTAACTACCTTAACGATGCTTATTTGCCACCTCTAACTTCAATTTTAGCCTAGATTTAAATTTTTTCGTTACAGTAAACGTTATTCTTACAAAGTTAACTAAAATTGTAAAAATACATAATAATTTTATATTCATAATTTCATTTCACAAGTAAATTATTCACAAGACTTTAATATCACATTATTTCACACAATATATTAACTAGATTTATTCTAAATACTTGTTCTTTTTTATTCAGATTGAAGCAAGAACATATCTTATTAAGTACCGACGGTCCCGATAGCAACGTATTGAAACTAAAACCACCGATGGTATTTACCAAGGAAAACGTCGACACAGTCATAAACACCATCGACAGAATTTTCAAAGAGGTCAAAGAGAATCCAGAGCTTTATTCCGCACCACTCGCTTTGTCTAAGACAAGGAGAGACAGCTGCAGCAAGGAAGCCAACCGGATTATCAATAAGGCTCCTGGAAAGGACGCTATTATTAAATCTATTTAAATTATTATTTCTTTAATTTATTTATTATTAATTTTCTTTTATTTTCTATGAAAATGCATGCTAATATTTTATATATAATGTTAGTTTATATCTTTTAGACCTTTTATACAAACAAAATTGTTGGTGTCTGTGAGAGTTTATTTATGATCCTTTCATTTGATTTTCGTGATTTAGATCAATCTATTTAAATCATAAATCTTGATATTTTTTTATGGTGATAAATATATATTGATAAGCGGTTTATTAATATTTATTACCAAACCTTGATTATGTTGATTTTTTATCTATCTTGAGATATTATTTCCAAATTGAAATATTTCATGAAATATTATATCTTATATAATATATTACCTGCTTGATTATTTTATACATTTTGTTTCTAAATTCTATACGTAAATTAAATTGGACGGTTTTGTGTTACAAATGAAATGAAGATCATTTTTTAAAGCAAATAATTATAATTAGTTTCTTGAATTTTACAAATAAAATATGTTTAAAATATTCTTACACAGACAAGACTCGATAGGAAGATAAGACTTGACACAAAGTACAGACAAGCTAGACAACAAGACTAGCCATATATATGTTTGCTTGCAATAAACGGTTTTAGGAAAGCAATAATAAAAAATGGTATAGGACTATACAGACAAAACTACATACTAAGACAGACTGGAAAAACAATACTAGGCAGAGAAGGATATACAGACTATACTACAAGGATATATCTCGAGACAAGAATATATACACACAGCGACAAAATTGGGAAAACGGAACTCTTCTTCTTAATTTAGCACTACAGCCCTAAATGGGCTTTGTATTAACCTCACTTGTGACATATCTACACTTGTGTTTTGGTGTCTTGATCTTACAAAAGTGTAGGAAGCCCTTATAGTTTTTTAACTATATATACTTTATATATTATATACTTTATAAAGTATAGGCAATATAGCAATATAGAGGCAATTTTTTTTTGTGATGACTTTGCCAGAGCTATGTACAGGAAAACGTTGGCTTATTTTTCTATATTCGCGTCCCCGGATTCGAACCGGGGAATTATGGCTTGGCAATCTGACATAAATTTAGTCAAATGCAAATTTGAAACTCTTTATTTACAATGTTTACAGATTACTAAAAATATACAAAATACAAGTATGAAACATATTTTATATTATATTAAGGTAATTACATATATACATAAATACCTAGCGATAATCGCCACAGTTACATTTATTATGGTTAATACCGCATGCTGGAAGGGTTAGTTACACATTACAAAGAATAGTGTTTAAAAGCTTATTTTACTGTTTTGATCTAAAAAGTACGGAAACTATGCAGAGAAAAACTTTAAAATAATTTGACACTTTAACTACCCGGCCACCACCGCCTCGAGGAAATGGAACTAGAAATATAATATTAGAAAGATAAGACTAGATCAATAATATTAAACATATACAAATAGGCATATAAGACAAATATAATCGCGTATAGAAGACTATGAAGACAATATTAAACATACAAAATACATAAAAATTCAAGAGCAAATAGATGAACAGACATAAGATAAAGACAGGTAAAACAAAATCAACACGAATAAACCCACAAATAGACAGATTATTAAATATTCAGTAAAAATTTGGTTTAATTGTGTTTCTTTAGGCTATATGTCAAGGCATATACACTGAAAAATAGCAGAGATGGCTATTCCTTGGACGTCGTAAGCATGGACTTGAACTTGGCCCGCAAATTCAGCCAGACGAGCAAATTGAGAATAGGATGGGCCTCCTGCCGTGTCCACAAAATGATAGAGCCCACCAAGTGCTTCAACTGCCTGGGCTATGGGCACCGCAAAAACGAATGCACGAAGCCTAAAAGAGACATGACAGGGCCCTGTTTGAAATGTACACTAGAGGGCCACAATTCGCGAGAATGCACAAACGGATAAAAATGCTATGATTGCCTACTGGAAGGGCACCCAAGCGGGTAAAATGCGGTGCGCAATATACAGAGCCGAAGTAAACAGGCTAAAGGCAACAAGAAAGACCCCACAACTGAGTCGAAATGGCCAATCCGCGCTACCTGTAGAAGTGGAAAGGGAGGGGGACACAGCGACAAATTCGCAATAATCCAAACCAACGTGCACAGATGCAAAGAGGCCACGGACCTGCTCTACCAAAACACCAATAAATGGACGATAGATATATCCCTCCTATCGGAGCCCAACATACGCCTAACCTCCAAAGAACCTTGGATACTATACAAAAAAGGAGAGGTAGCCATTCGGCTACGTAACAAACAACTAAAAGCCCGGAGAACCGGAAAAGGCCCTGGATTCGTGTGGGTAGAGCTGGAAAATGTTTGTCTGTACTCAGCCTACGTCTCCCACAAAGGCCACACACACACTTCCTACAGTTTCTAAACCACCTCGACAACCAAGACAAACAGGTCATAGTAGGGGGCGACTTTAACGCCAAGGCCAGGGCTTGGGGAAACCGCCGACAAGACCCCAGAGGGCACGGGTTGGTTGAGTGGCTGGAAGAGCGATTTTTGGTCCTGCAAAACACGGGAGAGAACCCGACTTTTGTGAGACAGGACAGCGTCTCTTTCCTAGACTTGACCTTTAGCACGGAAGATGCGTCCAAAACCATCACCGATTGGCGGGTCAGGGACGAAGAGTCCCTAAGCGACCATCAGTACATCACATTCAAGGTCGGGCAGGCAAACGAGAGAATTCTTAAAACACAGAAACTGAAGAACTGGAACCTTAGCGGGAAAGGGATGGCAGATTGCATGCAAGTTTTGATAACGATTATAGAAAAAGGAGGTGACGACGCATGTAACGAAGACAAGTACATACAAATACTGCAAGAAGCGCTCAAACAAGCCAACAAGAACAACAGATTAGCTACGGCGCAAAACCGCAAACCTGCTTACTGGTGGACGGAGGAGGTGGCTGTAGCAAGGAGAAAAAGCATCCGGAAAAATCGAAACAACGCCCGAGACTTAAAAAAGGAAGCCAAAGAAAGGCACCATGAGAACTACAATGTAGTCAAAAGACACCTAAAAACGGTAATAAAGAACGCCAAAACGGAAGCGTGGAGACAGCTAACCGCACAAGTTGACAGCGACCTTTGTTGGGGCATGGGGTACAAAATCGTCACGAAGGAGCTGAGGCAGGTGTTATCGCTCAAGATCAGCCTCAAAGAAAAGAAAGAAATCGCGCAAACTCTATTCCCGCAACAGAAAAAAATAAAATGGGTACACACACGAGTTTCTGAAGCAGATATCCCTAGGTTTCAGGAAGAAGAACTATTAACCGCAGCTAAAAACTAAAGGCGAAAAAAGCTCCCGGATCAGACGGGTTCTCCGCAGAACTGATAAAGACCGCAACAGCAACCTATCCAGAGTTCATCAACGTAGTCATGAACAAGTTACTGACAGAGGGAATCGTCCCCTGGCAGTGGAAAAGAGCGCGACTGGCCCTGATAGAAAATATGCAGAAAGACCGTACCCTCGCAAAAAGCTACCGCCCTTTATGTCTTATAAGCTCCCTAGGCAAACTGTACGACCACGTGTTGCTGGCACGGATAAACGTGGCGCTGGAAGTCGGAGAGGG
This sequence comes from Phosphuga atrata, assembly GCA_944588485.1. Taxonomy (NCBI): domain Eukaryota; kingdom Metazoa; phylum Arthropoda; class Insecta; order Coleoptera; family Silphidae; genus Phosphuga; species Phosphuga atrata. The sequence continues at coordinate 35,534,715 of OX155899.1, forward strand.
GCTATCTGACCATCAGTACGGCCTCCGAAAGAAAAGGAGCACGGTGGATGCGTTACTTGAGGTCAAAAGACTGGCCCATGAGGCCAACACCGGAACCTACCACACCAGAAAACTCTGTGCGCTGGTGACGCTAGAGGTCCAAAATGCCTTCAACTGGGCAACATGGGACGGCATAGTGGAGGCAATCAAAAAAGGGAAAAAGTCCCAAGCTACCTCCTGAAAGTAATCTAGAACTACTTGTCAGACTGGAAACTCATCCTTGACGACAACGTGGAGTACGAGGTGACGTGCGAGGTACTCCAGGGATCAGTATTGGGCCCCACTCTATGGAACATTCTTTACGACGGGGTTCTAGACATCCCAATGCCACAAGATATCACGCTGGTTGGATTCGCAGACGACCTGGGATTGGTCGCCACGGCCGGGACTAAAGAGGGACTGGAAGTCTCCAGACTTACTGGAAACGAACATAAACAAGGCACTGGACAAGGTTCATCGCTGGATGGAGTCAAAAAAACTGAAATTGGCGCTCCACAAGACAGAACTGGTAATCCTGGTCGGGCGGCGTAAACTGATCAAAATGACCAGAGAGATCATGGTAGCGAGAATCCCATCATAGGAATCCGTGAAATACCTCGGAGTCCAACTGGGCAGAAATATGAACATGACGGCGCACGTCAACTGGGTCGCCAAGAAAGCAGATTCCGCAGCCACTACCCTCACAAGGCTAAAGCCCAACGTAGGAGGTCCTAGAGCTAGCAAGCGCCGGATACTGAGCTCTGTCGTGAATTCAATACTGCTCTACGCGGTGGCGCCTTTCTGGCAAGATGCCGTTAAAATACAGAGAAACAAAAACATTCTCGAGAAGGTGGCAGGGCGGATTATCAGCGCATACCGTACCGTGTCCACAGAAGCTGTCTGGGTGATATTCAGCTGCCCCCCCATCAACCTCCTCGTCGATGAGCGAGCTCGCGTACACGAAGGAGGCAAGGTAGATAAGGCAGAAGCCCGCAATAGCCTGCAACACAGATGGCAGGAAAGGTGGGAAACGGAAACAGCGCTGGAAACAGTACATGTACCAAGCGCTTGATTCCTGACCTGCGTCCATGGGTCAACAGAGAGCACGCCGAAACATTCTACCACGTAACCCAGATGATAAGCAAACACGGATGCTTTAGAGCCTACCTACACAGGTTCAAGGTAGCTGAGATAGAGGGGTGCTGCTACTGTGGCCAGCCAGACACCGCTGAACACACTTTCTTTTCCTGCGAGAGATAGGAAAACGAGAGACGCCTGGCAACTTCAGAAATAGGAGAACTCACCCCTGATAACTGCGTTAGGAAAATGTTAATAGACCAACCCCATTGGAAAGCAATCTCCAACTTCATCATTAGCATTAGCACCCAGCAAAAGGCCGAAGAACGCGCTGCCCAGGCAGCCATCTACCAAATCTCAAGAGTAGAGGCAAAATCGAAACTCTCAAAAAACTAGGGCGGTAACAACTGTCCGGGCTGCCCACCCTGAAGGAATGCGCAAGCGATACTGGTCTCGGTGCTGGTCTCTATAGCCAAGTGGAAGAAGGGGTTTAGTGAGTGAGAGCCTCACACGCAGGCTGGTAGAGCTGCCCCCAAACCACAATATATAAAAAAGGCTATAGATCAGGGACCGAAAACCTTTTAGCTATGGTGTGCTAACCCACTCTACCAATATGATTCAGGTTGCAGTAGGGATTGCAAGCCGGTGTCATTTTCCCGATTTGAACAATCGGATCAATCTAAATCCGGTCGGATTGATCAAATCAGGATAATTTTCTCTTCTCGTTCTAAAATAGATAGTCTGGGATTGCATTTTGAGCGTGGATATAATCTTCACCAGGCTGGGTGGGGCCGCAAGCAATCGTTTCTCGTGTTCAAGGAATGGCCTCGTTCATTTATCTATATGGCATCTATATATACCCGTGACATGTCGTGGCTAATCTGTGCAAGATTGCTTGATTTTATAAAATCCATCCAGTGGACGAGTTGGTGTGTTGGACAAGAGCGGACGAGACTTTCTTTTTGTGTCTGACTGAAACTACTTTTTCTTGAGTCCTAGCCGATTTTTTTCTATTGATACGTCCAATATAGGTACGCACACGTGCTAAACAGGGTATTTCGTAAATTCCATGGGATTTTAACGGCATGGTGTCTTTAAAGCTGCGTAGCATGGATGATTTTTTTGTTAGTAAAATTTAATTTGATTGTGTGGATATGCGGATTGTGATGATTGTCTAGATATGCAGGACACATTTGTAATCTGGTCCCGTGGCAGACAAGAACTGGACAAATTCCTCATCCATAGTAACTCTCAACACGATCAAATCAAATTCACAATGGAATTAGAAAAACTTCAATGACTCCCTTTCTTGGATGTTTTAATACAAAAGAAATCAGACAGCACCCATTATACAGGAAACCAACGCAGACACGGAGATATCTGGAGACAACATCTATTGCCAGACAAAGGATTGTTGGACCAAAGGAATTGAAGAACTTCCGGGAAGCTTTTTCTTCAAATGGATATCCAAACAGCCAAATATCCAGAGCTTTCAGTCGAACAGAGAACCGTAAACAAACAAGTGAAGAATGTTAGAAACCCGTCAGCACAGCATACCATATGTTCATATCTGGATGGACTAACTGACAAAATCGCCATAATCCTAAAAAGACAACAGTTTCAAGACAAACTAAAAAATATCTTCCATGTTGCGCACCGTTAAAGACACGATCCCGTTTGAATCCCATGAAATTTACGAAATACCCTCTGGAACAGGTGACCGAACCTATATTGGACGTACCAATAGAAAAATATCGGCTAAGATTCAAGAACATGCACTTTCAGCCAGACACAAAGCCAACGTTTTGTCCGCTAGTGTCCAACAGACCACTGGATGGATTTTTAGAAACTCAAGGACTTGCACAGATTAGCCACAAAATGTTACGGGTGTACAGAGATGCCATAGAGATAGAAAAACGTGACCATTTCCTTAACACGAGAGATGATTCCTTGCGACTCCAGCCAGCATGACGTCTTTTTAGACTGGGCGAGCCCGACTCGATCCGACGATTATTTTTCGGGTCCGGGTCCAGGTCCGGGTCTAATCCGTCTCGCAAATTTAACAATAACACGAAAGGGTTTTTCGTGTTCAGGCATATGGTAAAGCAAGCGATACTGTACGAAGTTGCCGATTAAGTTAAGTGAGACTTAGATACACAAGGGATTTGGAGAATGTTATGGTAAATAGGTAAGTAAAACAAAACTCTACAAGAGGCTAAGAGCGGAAGGCAAGTGGACGAATTCCCTTCTGAATTGTCTAAAATTAATTCAACTTGTCAGTATTCTTCGACTTCATCGACGCTCTCGTCAGAATAATAATTTTCATCTTGATCGTCTTGAATACCATCTTGACCATGGTCATCTTTATCTTGCATGCCGGTTATATTTTTCTGTGCAAGTGTATAGTGTGATTCAAACATAAATTATAAAGACTAGGAGATTCTCGTCAAAAATTTCATTTCTATACTTGCACCGTCACCGGTTGAACAAACTATATGTTTCTTAAAATTTATATTAAATGTGTTCATAAAAAACCGCACAAGGTTGTGTCAATCCAGACTCTAAGCCGTTGCGTTGGATTAAATTCACACTAAAGGACAATGGAATAGATGTGTCCACTTTTCAGCGTATAGTACGCTGCACACAGAGGCATCAAAAGCCTACAAGCTAGGAGTAATTATAGACGAAATAAGGAGAACTGGGCCTGGTACCTCTCGTGCATTCGGAAAATTCTATAAACGAACAATTTTGAATGGTATTGTACTTCATTAGCGAGAGCGATAATCTGTAGATAAGTTCATGGGTCTCTTATGAAATTACTATGAAGAAACTGAAATTAATTCAATGCGCTATTGTTTAATTCCGCGGATATTTCCTGAAGCTTTACTCTCAAGATCAACAAGTAAACTAAACACTAAACTTTTCAGGTACTAATCTTGAGGGCGAAACACGAGTATAATTAATAATTATACGAACCTACCTAAGTGAAGTTCTATTATAATTATACTAATCTACTGATTGTGAGATCACAATGATTGTGTGAGATCACAATGAAAATATGCCAAAATGTTCTTGGCGCCGTTTTTGTTTACCTGCCTATTTTTTAAAATACTGCTGTGAAACCTTCGTGAACCCTGAGATCTTGGAACCAAATTTTTTGTGTGAACATGCTAAACAAATCTCATTCTAATATTTAGGATAGACATAATGGCGTACCTCTCTAATGATTCACACAATGGAATAATAATGAGTTTAAAATTCGCTAGATTTATCAGTTATTACAAAATCAATATCGGTTTTGGAAAAATGATCGCAAAAAACAAATAGTTTTGTGTCATCTGCCAACCGAGTTCTAATAGAGCTACAAATATGTTCAGCCGAAAAGGCCCTTTCAGCTTCTACACTTGTCCGCTTTATTGTCAACAAATAACCATGAATAGCAGACGAGTATTCTGCTCGAACTCCTTCACTTTCAAATGCAGTCATTTCCTTTTTTATTACTTTATCAAATACTTTCCCTTTTTTATTATATGTGGTATAAGACGTCGCTTCTTGATGGATTTCTAATTCTAATTTTTCCTGTACAGTCAAATCTTTTTCAGTGATGGCGAATCTAAGTTATTCTTCACTAGTTCATCCACGTTATAAGTGGAAGAAGTTATTTCATAGAAATTCGTTGTGTGTTACACCAATTTAAAAAACGAATACTGACGTATTTCTACAACATCTAAGTGTAAACAAAGTGCGTATAAATGTATAAAATGTTTTTATTGAACTTATTTCAAATGTTAAAATGTAATTCAAATTTAAACAGATTCCTGGTATTTTACAATTTCCTATATTATTATTTAGAATGAATTATAAGAATGAATAATGATGCGCAAAATATGCCAAAATGTTCTTGGCGCCGTTTTTGTTTACCTGCCTATTTTTTAAAATACTGCTGTGAAACCTTCGTGAACCCTGAGATCTTAGAACCAAATTTTTTCCGAAATCATGTATAACTCGGGCGGCGCCGTAACATACATACGTGAGAGTTGTATTTAACTAGCGCGGCAGGCAACGCGTTAATAGGTAAATGTCATTTTAGCTTTATACATTTATTATTATTGGCAAATGTACACATTTTCCAATGTAGATTTAAAAATATAAATAGAATATACTAGTGTAATATTGAAGTTAAAATATTTGAATTAATTTAAAAATATTGTAATAATTTATAGGGTATTATTATTTTTATTTTAATTAAACACTATTTTATAATAATATTATTTTAAAGAAATATGGAACATCTTTAAATGCATATACAAAATACATAAACAATAGAATACATAAAAAACAGAAATACGCACAACAAGAAGCACAGCACGTTGGTGGAACGATAAAAAAAGATCAGAAAAAGAAACGAAAATGGAACATAAAATTGGTGAAACCATCCTACGTTATAGATCAGTGCTTCTCAAAGTGGTGGGCCGCGGCCCTCCAATGGGCCGGGGTCTATCCGCAAGGAGGCCGCGAAGAGCCGCGAGTATAACAAATAAATATATCTTCATTAAATAAGTTTAACTGTCAAATATGCACATACTTCAAATAAAATTATAAAGTCCGTTAAAATATTGAAAAAATGATTATAATATAGAAACTGTTATAAGTAAAACAAAACCGTTGCAGTTGGCGCGAAACGTCAATTTTTCCACTATGGCTAGATGACACCACAGCACAAGTGCATACTAACAGGTGCTATGGCAGTTTGACAGTTCTAATTAGACAGTTCCAATTCTTGCTTGTGTGTTATTAATTACAATATAATTAGAACCCTTAAAATGGACAAGTGGTTATTAAAACGTGTTGGTGATAAATGTGAACAAATACAAACAGATATCTGTGCAGTAGTGATAGCAGAAAGCGGATTATTAATTTCCTCAGAACCTTCAATATCATCTTTAGAAAACCCAGCTGCTAAGAAAACAAAGTTGGTATGTACCGGCAAACTGAGAAAATATGACTCAGCGTATTTAAAATTTGGTTTTGAGTCCTTGCGCAAACTGAAGGAACACCGCTGTGTATAATTTGTTTAAAAACATTGGCAAATGATGCTGTGAGACCAGGAAAACTTTTTAATACCATGACAATACCATGGTATTGTCAGTGAATTTTAAAATTAACCAATTGAGTTCTTTGAAAGAAAAGCTAAAGATTTAAAAAGTCAAACTAACTTTTTTTCGAAACAAACAAAACTTAATGACAAATTAGTGAAAGCCTCTTGTTGATGAAATTGCTTTACTTATCGCGAAAGCAAAAACACCTCATACCATTGGCGAAGATCTTGTTTTACGAGCAGCGATAAAAAATTGTGAAATAGTTACATAGTTTAACAATTACATAGTTTAGAAGTAGCCGTACCCCTTAAAAAAATGTCTGTGTCCAATAATACAATTAAAAGAAGAATAGATTCCATTGTCGAGAATATTAATTTAACCTTACATCATTTGCGCATAAAACAAAGCAATAAATTTGCCATTCAGCTCGACGAATCTACAGATAACACAAATGATGCTAAATTAATGTTTTTTTATTAAATATGAATATAATTCACATCTTTCTGGTACTACAAAAGGCGTTGATATTTTTAAAACTGTAAATGATTTTTTTTCTATAAATGAATTGCAAGGAAAAAATAAGTTGGTGTATGCATTGATAGTGAAGCAGCAATGATCGGAAAGATTTCAGGATTTATATCTGAGGTAAAAAAAGTTAACCCAATTGCGAAACATGTGCATTGTATTATCCATAGAGAAAATTTCGTGAAGATTGGGAAACGAACTAAATGAAGTATTCTTAAATGTTTCAACAATAGTAAATTTTGTAAAACGCAATGCGATTTCATCAAGATTATTTCGCATTTTATCTAAAGAAACCCATTTCTTTACATAAAATGCGAAATAATCTTGAAATGAACATGAAATGAATGTCTGTTATCACTATTATCACACAGAAGTAAAGTGGCTGTCACGTGGAAGAGTTCTACAATTAAAAGACGAGCTTAGGATATTTCTTCTAGAAAAGAAAATTTATGTAGCTGCCCTTTTTTGCGATGATAGGTAGATGTGTCTAATTTCGAATTTAGCAGATTTTTTCGAAAAGGTTATTGAACTCTTCTGGGAAAAAGTACTAATTTACTGATTCTTACTAATAAGCTACAAGCAAAAAAAAAATGTCCGTATGGACCAAGAGCTTTGGACAAGGAAACACAAGCATGTTTGTTCCTTTGCATGAATTTCTTGAAAATAATATGTCGTTGTCAACAGAACTTAAAACAAATATCGTTACTCCCTTCTTTGTTAGTTCTCGAAACTATAACGGTATCTTCGGGGTTATGGAAAGAACTTACGACTATAACGCTCTTTTTTCCTCTGTCCTTTCATTTAGAAACAGAAATGTCTTTGCTACTTGCATAGTCATAATGCCCAACCCTCATTTTATTATCGTTTTTTAGTATCTCTTTAGGATAATTCTTGCGGTTTTCTCGAAGAGTTCCACAAGAAAACGTATTTTTCTAAAGCAAAAGTTGAATGAGATTCAGAGATGTAAAATTATTATCAAAATAGACGCAGTATCCCTTATTGCTATATTTTGACGTCAAATCTACTACTGTTATTTCCCCCAATGTTCCTTCTGCTGCACCTTTAGATTTCCCTTCATACACATTGAAGTTCAACATATATAGATGATGAACAGCAAGGACCCAAATTTTGAAGCCCCGTTTTATTGGTTTCATGGGCACGTACTGCTTTAGGGTACTTCTCTCTTTCAAAGCTACCATACTTTCATCTATTGCCAAATTTCTTTATGGCAGAAACGAATCGGGAAACTATTTTTGTAGATTGGGAAGAAGTGGTCTTACTTTGTATAGTCTATCAAAATGAATTGAGTTTCTTCTGGAGCCTTCGTATTGTCATTTATATGAATAAAACGTAACAGTGTTAGAAATTTCTTTTGAGTCATTACGTTAACTATTCGATGAACCCGGAAATTTTCATTTTATGACCAATATAGTTTTATACTTGGTAATTGGTGAAAACCCATAATTACTAGAATTCCCATAAAGGCTTTAAATTCTGCTAAGGTCAGGTTTAAATCTTTCCCACTTTGTGCTGCATATTTATTAGACTGTAAAATAATGTGCGCCATTATTTAATTGTCAAAAAAGTGCTCAAAAATTGTAACAGGGCTGTTCCAGTCAGTACTAAATGTAGGCCCATAATGTTCTTGAAATTTAAAATTGTTGTAACTTTTAGCAAGGCGTTTTTTTGAAGTTAAATTGAGGAATTTGAACCAGATTATCGTCAATGAGTTCATCCTCGGAAGAAATATTTTGTGAGGTGTGCAGTATATTTGTATTATTTTTATCATGTACTGTGTAGTCGGGATCACGTATGGAATCATCACTGCCATAAAATTCCTCACTATGTTGTTCTTCAACCACTTCTTTGCTATGTATAGTTAGCCTAGAAGTTGATGGTGTAATAGAATATTTTTCTTGGTTGATCTCAGTTGACCTGGAAGCACCTTCGCCGGATCTTGTATTTCTCTTAGCACCTGTAATTGCACCTGTAATAGCGTCTTCTGCATCGCTGTCTCCTCCATACTCAGAATACTCCGCATGTTCCTCGCTGATACTGTCTATCAATTCATATGCTTGCTGAGAAGTAATTTTCTCTAAGTTTACATAATCACGAGGTTTATTGGACATCTGAAAGTAATAAAAATTGAAAATGATTTGTTATTGCAAAATCTAATAATATAACCGTAATATATGTGAATATATTTTATTTTTATATTATTTTTATATTTTTATATAACACGAACAAAATTACTGAACACTATTATAAAACACTATATTCAGAAAATGTTAGCAGGTTATGCACGAGGTATGTGATGTGATGCACGCTGATGACTCTTGATCGTTTTTATTAAATATTTTCTATGCGCAAACAAAAACATGAACGGTAATATATGCTTATTATTCTATACAATAACATCGAGAAATTACTACATAACCTATCTCTACAACGTTGTTACCAGTAGGGAAAGATGTCACGTTCTAGATCCACCACCTCCTTATGGGTTTTACATGCAATCTAGCCCCTTATGGGGGAATTACATGTAAAATCTAGCACGATGCCCCTTATGGAGATTTACATGTAAATCTAGCACGAAGCCCCTTATGGGGAATCCTATGCAAAATAGTTCTGAACGCGTCCGAGCGAGAATGTCTAGATGACGCTGCAAGATATGTGTACGTTGGATAGTGGGAAAATTCAAAATGAGGGAGGAGGGGTGAAAATTCAGATAGGGGTTGATTCAATTGAGATTAGGGAGGATTTAGATTGATAATACTAGACAGACAAGACTAGGCGGACAAGACTGGACAGACAAGACTAGACAGACAAAACTAGACATACAAGACTAGATGGACAAGACTAGACGGACTAGACTAAACCATTTTAAACCATTTGATGAGAAAAATCAAATCGGGTGTCAGAACGGCTCTAGCATGTGCCTTAAGGGAGATACCGCCCGACCGCCTACCCCTCAGTAGATGACGTCATCCGCCGCGGCAGATATTTCTAAACTAATTATCTCGATGCTGATTGGCTGATTAACGAATAAATAATTACAGTTGACCTTTTCCCTCAATTTATATGTAATGGACAAGACTGAACAGACAAGACTAGACAGACAAGACTAGACAGACGAGACTAGTTAGATGAAGCTAGACAGATGGGGGCTAAATACATGAGATTAGACAGACCAAGCTAAATACATAAAACTAGAACTAAAATATCTAAGGGATTGTTTAATTCAACTAAAATATATTTTCGATTGTTTTTCTTATAATTGTTAATAATGTTTATATTTTTACTTTCATTGTGTTATCTACGTTTTATTTTGATTTGCAGCTTGTTGATTAGACGCAACCGGATGTTTGTCAGTCATAACACCAGGCAAGAATAGAGGGACTAGACTAGACAGACTAGATTAGACAGACAGACAAGCGGAGAAAATTCAAAATGAGTTGCAGCTTGATGGGTAGCGGACAATCGTGTATGCATACATAATTGATTGCAAACATATTACTGATTGATTCAAATGAGATTATTGGTTTTAGACCGGACAAGATCGGACAATACCGAACAAGGTCGAACAAGAACGGACAAGACTATACAGACCTTATATTTATCCGAATAATTTCCTATGAGTAAGCGAAATTTCTTAAACTTGTCTGTGAACCAGGTCGTATTAATGTTTTTTATTTATATAAATACCAAAGAGTTCAATTTTCTGGCATCCACTTTTCATCTACTTGCATCCACTTTTCATTTACTTGCATCCACTTTTCATCACGCTAAACAGGGTGTGAGGTCTATGTGACCCCACGCCAAACAGGGTGTGAGGTCTATGTAACCCCAGGCTAAACAGGGTGTGAGGTCTATGTGACCCCACGCTAAACAGTGTGTGAGGTCTATGTGACCCCACGCTAAACAGGGTGTGAGGTCTATGTGACCCCACGCTAAACAGGGTGTGAGGTCTATGTAACCCCACGCTAAACTCCGTCCACTTTCCGTCCACCCCATCCAATTTCCGTCCACTTTTCATTCTTTCAGCTTTAATCTCATTGGGTTAATTGGGTTAGCATTAGGTTAGGTTAGCATTAGGTTAGGTTACGGGAGGTTGGAATGACGCGCACTTCATTCCTAACATCCCGTAACCTAACCTAATGCTAACATAACCTAATGCTAACGCAACTAACCCAATGAGATTAAAGCTGAAAGAATGAAAAGTGGACGGAAAGTGGATGGGGTGGACGGAAAGTGGACGGAGTTTAGCGTGGGCTTACATAGACCTCACACCCTGTTTAGCGTGGGGTTACATAGACCTCACACCCTGTTTGGCGTGGGGTCACATAGACCTCACACCCTGTTTAGCGTGATGAAAAGTGGATGCAAGTAAATGAAAAGTGGATGCAAGTAAATGAAAAGTGGATGCAAGTAGATGAAAAGTGGATGCCAGAAAAATGAACTCTTTGGTATTTATATAAATGAAAAACATTAATACGATCTGGTTCACAGATAAGTTTAAGAAATTTCGCTTACTCATAGGAAATTATTCGGATAAATATAAGGTCTGTATAGTCTTGTCCGTTCTTGTTCGACCTTGTTCGGTATTGTCCGATCTTGTCCGGTCTAAAACCAATATTCTCATTTGAATCAATCCGTAATATGTTTGCAATCAATTATGTATGCATACACGATTGTCCGCTACCCATCAAGCTGCAACTCATTTTGAATTTTCTCCGCTTGTCTGTCTGTCTAATCTAGTCTGTCTAGTCTAGTCCCTCTATTCTTGCCTGGTGTTATGACTGACAAACATCCGGTTGCGTCTAATCAACAAGCTGCAAATCAAAATAAAACGTAGATAACACAATGAAAGTAAAAATATAAACATTATTAACAATTATAAGAAAAACAATCGAAAATATATTTTAGTTGAATTAAACAATCCCTTAGATATTTTAGTTTTAGTCTAATCTAGTTTTATGTATTTAGCTTGGTCTGTCTAATCTCATGTATTTAGCCCCCATCTGTCTAGCTTCATCTAACTAGTCTCGTCTGTCTAGTCTTGTCTGTCTAGTCTTGTCTGTTCAGTCTTGTCCATTACATATAAATTAAGGGAAAAGGTCAACTGTAATTATTTATTCGTTAATCAGCCAATCAGCATCGAGATAATTAGTTTAGCAATATCTGCCGCGGCAGATGACGTCATCTACTGAGGGGTAGGCGGTCGGGCGGTATCTCCCTTAAGGCACATGCTAGAGCCGTTCTGACACCAGATTTGATTTTTCTCATCAAATGATTTAAAATGGTTTAGTCTAGTCCGTCTAGTCTTGTCCATCTAGTTTTGTCTGTCTAGTCTTGTCTGTCCAGTCTTGTCCGCCTAGTCTTGTCTGTCTAGTCTTATCAATCTAAATCCTCCCTAATCTCAATTGAATGAACCCCTATCTGAATTTTCACCCCTCAACCCTCATTTTGAATTTTCCCACTATCCAACGTACACGTATCTTGCAGCGTCATTTAGACGTTCTCGCTCGGACGCGTTCAGAACTATTTTGCATAGGATTCCCCATAAGGGGCTTCGTGCTAGATTTACATGTAAATCTCCATTAGGGGCATCGTGCTAGATTTTACATGTAATTCCCCCATAAGGGGCTAGATTGCATGTAAAACCCATAAGGAGGTGGTGGATCTAGAACGTGACATCTTTCCCTACTCCTACCTTTCCAAAATTAGTACACTATTCAATTTTTTAAATTTGATATTCACTACACACAGTACTATTAACCATTTTTCAAACTTCGTCGTACAACTTTCGAAACAGATCACATATTTGACCACAGCGTGTTTTGTTGTTGATATATATATATATATATATATATATATATATATTCTATAAGGACTATAATCCATTATTTTTTGTAGTAATTACATTACGGACATGGTCTTTATGAACGTGGTTAATAAATATACGTGGTTATTAAAGAACATGACTGGATAATAACACCATTTAGTAATAATTTACAATCTGATATTCCCTGGAAATTACAAGAGAAATTAATTCTTCACAATTTTCTTCATTTACTAATAAAAGTGTATTTAATTATAGAATATGTATATATATATATATATATATATATATACATATATATATATATATATATATATATATATATATATATATATATATATATCAATCAACCCTCATTTTGAATTTTCCCACTATCCAACGTACACGTATCTTGCAGCGTCATTTAGACGTTCTCGCTCGGACGCGTTCAGAACTATTTTGCATAGGATTCCCCATAAGGGGCTTCGTGCTAGATTTACATGTAAATCTCCATTAGGGGCATCGTGCTAGATTTTACATGTAATTCCCCCATAAGGGGCTAGATTGCATGTAAAACCCATAAGGAGGTGGTGGATCTAGAACGTGACATCTTTCCCTACTCCTACCTTTCCAAAATTAGTACACTATTCAATTTTTTAAATTTGATATTCACTACACACAGTACTATTAACCATTTTTCAAACTTCGTCGTACAACTTTCGAAACAGATCACATATTTGACCACAGCGTGTTTTGTTGTTGATATATATATATATATATATATATATATATTCTATAAGGACTATAATCCATTATTTTTTGTAGTAATTACATTACGGACATGGTCTTTATGAACGTGGTTAATAAATATACGTGGTTATTAAAGAACATGACTGGATAATAACACCATTTAGTAATAATTTACAATCTGATATTCCCTGGAAATTACAAGAGAAATTAATTCTTCACAATTTTCTTCATTTACTAATAAAAGTGTATTTAATTATAGAATATGTATATATATATATATATATATATATACATATATATATATATATATATATATATATATATATATATATATATATATATATATATATATATATATATACGCAATTTTTTTTACTTAACCCAATTAAAAAAAAATAGGGGGCTTTGGTTTATTGATATGAGTTGCAGGGGAGCCGCGACATCAAATTGTTTGGGAAACAGTGTTATATATAATCATACAAACTTAAAACACACGGAACACCCTGAATATATTAATATATTCAGCCTTTCTGGAGCTCTATAACAATTATTGAGTCTTGTTAGGACTAGCAAAACAAATCTCACATGAAATGGCAAAAATTCCTCAGTTCCAAAAAATGAGGATGATTTTGAAGACAACAAAAGACAACGAAGAAATAAAAATAGCAAAGCAGAAGACATTGGAAGATTTTGGAAATACCCGCGAATGAAACTTCAAGGAAAACCAAAAACTATTCCACAGAACACTAAAAAACTGTAAGATAGGAAAACAAGTAATATATGCAGCTCTTTATTGATAACAAAATGAAACACAATAAAGTAAGAAAAAGAAGTAATGGAAAGGTGGAAAGAGCATTTCTAAGAACTTTTATACGGAACGGGAGACAACAACGGAAACAGAGAAGAGGTAAATATTACGGAACATGAAATGAAGACATTATATACACAATTCTTCAATATCTCGATTCGAACATAAATGGAGGTCACTTTCAAAATAAACGGCTCATATATATATGAGCCGTTTATTTTGAAAGTGACCTCCATTTATGTTCGAATCGAGATATTGAAGAGTTTGCGTTGGATAAAATTTTAAAATATGGGTAACATAACATAATAGAATAATGTTTTGGTGTTTCTAAGGGTGTTAAATTTATCACCCCAATTAGCATATTTAACGTTATTTATGAAATAATATGTTTTTTATGGATGTAAATAGTATAATAAAGATAAATATGTACACTTTTATGTTATAAAATCAAGAATAATAAATAACAGTTGTTAAATAATTTTTACATTAATATTAATATTGTTTTATTAATTATTATTCAGTCTTCTCCATTTTATGTATGCGGGAGGGATATAAAATAATTATTGTGGGTAGGTGGTATACAATGTGGTGGTATACCAAAATTCCTTATATTTGAGGTCTCGTATTTTTTTGTATATTTTTTTATTTTTACATTGAAATTCATATTCGAAGATTCCTAAGTTTTCTCTTGGGATATTTTGATATTGATATACAAATTATAAACAAATTACTGAAAATTGCAATGGTATATCAGGAGACCCATATGAATCCATTAGCAAATCGAAACAGATATTTGAAATTAGATTGTTTATAATAAATTTTAAATTTATTGCACATTGATAATTCAACTACATTAATAATTAAACATAAAGCTTACGAGATCACAAAAACTTGAATTGCATATTTTCCATATCGGTTTGAAACTCTCACAATTAGTGGAACTTACGCCACTTTCAAAATAAACTTTTTCATCACTTCATTAACACCGCAAATTTTGATGTTACAAAATCTAAGTCAAAATATAGCTATTAAGGTAAACTAACTCAATATTTTTGAAAAATGGCTACCTTCAAAATAAACGGCTAATATATATATATATATATATATATATATATATATATATATATATATATATCTAGTATTGCTTCGTAGATTTTTGCTGCTGTGCATAGCAATGATATCCCGCCATAGTTATTGCAGATTCTATTATCTCCCTTCTTGTGTATGGGGAAGGTCACAGCCTTTGCCCAGTTTTTGGTATTTGTCTCTTTTCCCACATAGTATATAAAATTATTAGCAATATTTGCTCTCTTTCCTTGTCCACATAATTTAATTGTTCTAATCTTATTCCATCGTGTCCTGGTGCTTTCCTTCTCTTAATTTCTTAAATGCTGTCTTCATTCCTTGTTCTGTAATATTTTCCTTCATATCTTCTGCTCTTGCAATATCAATTTCCGTATTTACCTCATCTCTGTTTCCGTTGTTGTCTCCCGTCCCTTATAATATATAAATATATATATATATATATATATATATATATATATATATATATATATATATATATATATATATATATATATATATATATATATATATATATATATATATAATAATCTCTATTGGCATAAAAAACATAAACTTTTCATTTTACAGTACAATACAAAAAAAAAAAACAACAAAAAACGAAAACAATATTTATAACCGCACACCATAAAAATAAAGTCTAAGTTAAAGAGAGAAAAACTACAAAACTAAACTGGTTCCTCTATTCCTCTACTACTATTCCTCTGTTTCCTCTGTTCACGTCCCATGTTCTTTCCATTCTTTACATCATTACCAAACGACTATCATCCTCATTCATGCACTGTTTCCTTTCCTCCCTAACACTCTATCTTTCGGTCCACTCTTCTTTTTTGCACTCCTCAAACCAATACACCCACACGTCCTTCCCAAGCCCACATACACCACAACTCTTATACTTGTCATCCATCCAATACTATCGCCCTCTTTCTGCACAGCCGCATCTAAACCTGGCAATTACATTACCATTTTTGATTTTATGTATTTAGGTAGTTCTGCAAATATTTGTATTTCCACATAGTCCTTACTATATCTACTCTCCATTATTTTCGTTTTACTTTCTTGCAGTTGAATTGCCTTCAGCCTTACCACTAGCCATTCGTCAACTAGCACGCCTTTCCTGCTAAGCCTCTCCATTTCCGTGACAGACAAGAAATACAAAACAACAAATTCAAAAGAGCAATAGAGGTAACAATGGAGAATGCACAAAGTGGACTTAGAAGAGGACACTCAACCCTAAAGCAAGGGTATAAACTACATATATTATTTTTAGACCTGGAAAAAGCTTTAGACAGAGCACCGCGATACAGGATGTGGGAAATACTACAAAAAAGACAGATTAAGAAACATCTAATTGAGGCTATACAAAGTATATACTATAAGGCATACCACTATATAAGAAGAAGAAATGCAAGATTGAAAACAACACATGGACTAACAATAAATACAACCTCCCTAAGATAAGGAGAACATTAAGCTCATTATTATTTATAATTTTCCTAGAAAATATCATGACGAAAATGAAGAATAAAATCAAGAAAATTGTAAGTAAGTCACCACAACCTAGGAAGAATCACAATATCAGAGTTCGCATTTATAGACGACCTTGCATTAGTAGCAGACCATGAAGAAATGCTGCAATACAACATGACCCTGTGGAATGAAGACTTAAATAACCATAATATGACTATAAACATAGCTAAGACAAAAAACAATGGTGATCGCGAAGAAGAAGTAGTAATGAAGATAAAAATAAATGGCATACAAATTGAACAGGTAGAAACATTCACATATCTAGGTCACACATTAAATAACAAAGGAAATTAACAACAGAATATCGGCAGCAATTAAAAGATACTAGGCTATTATCAAAATAATGTTAAGCAATAAATAAATAAGGTGAGAAACAAAAATGGCACCGTACAAACAAATATACAGGCCAATATTACTATATGGCAGTGAAACATGGACTACGAACCAAAGAATAAAAAGCAGAATACAAGCAGCAAAAATGAGATACTTGAGAAGAGTAGAAGGGGTTATAAGAGTAGATAGAATAAGAAACGAACATATGAGAACAAGATTGCAAATACAAAGCATATAAACTACGATAAAGAAAAAACAGATGGCTTGGTTCGGACATCCCACAAGAATGCCAGGAGACAGTCAAACGAAAAGAATTTGGAATGCAAGAACAACAGAAAATAATTCAAGAGATTCAAGAGAAAGATTGTTTAGACCACAAAAAAACATGGGCGAACAATTTACTAGAAATTTTAAATAAAAACTGTTGACTTTCTAATTAATTCTCTATTAATTAGAATAATTATATTAATAAGTAAGTAACACTTATTGATACCTTAAATAATGACGTTATATTTTAAATTTTTATTTATACAAACTACTTTGATTATTATAGAAATATACATTTGTTTAAACAATATAAGGCGGGAAATGTACATACTTAATTCAATACTACTGCCAAATTTAAACCATATTTTTCGATATTTCACCAATTAGAGCATAAATTGCATATTGAAAGGCGGGAAATTTACATACTTTCATTCATTATTATAAGACATATTTCGAAATAACTGCATATTTTTAGTGCATATTATGCTCAATTTGGTTAAAATATTTATATTCATTGATCTGTTTTTTGACGGAAATCTCAAGACTGCAGTGGAAAATCATAGATTTAGACAAAGGAAATCATGGCACTATTGCAAGACTGATGATTCAATACAAATTCTGGGTGAAAGTTTCAATTGAGATTTGATTTTACTCTTTATATCAGATGCCGCTGCATACATGGTAAAAGCAGCTCAGGCCATACAAACTAAAACTTTTTAGCCAAAAGTGACACATCTAACTTGCCTGGCACATGGACTTCATGAGTTCAGAGTTTGTGAACAAATTCGAGGAATTTGTACTAACGTCGATCGTCTAATAGCCAATGTAAAAAAGTATTTTTGAAATCACCGTCAAGGGTAACGATTTTTAATGATTTGGCACCTGGCGTCGCACTTCCTCCGCTACCAATAACTGCTAGATGGGGAACATGAATTGATGCCGCAGTGTACTATGCCACCAACTTCGAAATAATTGTGAAAGTGTTCAATGTACTGGACGAAGAAGAGGCCGCATCAATCAAAGTGTTACTAATTTCAAAAGAGCTACTAAATGACGGTGAAATAAAATTTGATTAAATTTTCATTGCCTCAAATTATGGATTCCTTAGCTCATCAATAATTCCGCTTAAAACGTCTGGGCTACTGCTTGCTAAACAGATTGAGCTAATAGAACATGCTCAGGATGTAATTAATGGCGTTTAAGGTGAAGCAGCTAACTTTGTGAAAAAAACTTATTTAAAAAAATTATGGTTTCCATTATGAAGGAAATTGCAATAAAATTGTCTAGGTCTAGAGGTTTGTCTTGTTTTTGTTTAGAGGTTCTACAACAATAGACAATAAATATAGTATTATTGAATCCATTATATAGACGATATTATTGTTAGGAGCAATAGACTACCTGACAAGACTATTTAATCAAAGATGGATGCAAGAAGTAATACCACAAGAATGGGAGATTGGGTTAATTCTTCCAATTTACAAAACAGGAGACAAGAAGGAATGTACCAACTATAGAGGGATATCACTGATAGGGACACTAATGAAAATATTTGAAAAGGTAGTGGAGAAAAGACTAAGGAAACAAATTGAAAACCAAATAGATGAAGCACAAACGGGTTTCCGACCTGGAAAAAGTACCCAAGACCATATCTTCACGCTAAAAACTCTAATAACCAGAGCCAAAACAACGGGCAAAAAACTATATGTAGCATTTATAGATATGTAAAAGGCATTTGATTTGGTACCCAGGCAAAAAATGTGGGAAAGCTTGGTTAAAAAAGGTGTTGACCACAAACTGAAACAAATTTGTAAATGTATATATAACAAAACATGGAATATGGTTATCAGTAAAAACCAAAAATCAGAAGAATTTGAAACGAAACAGGGGGTTAGACAAGGAGGGAGCCTCCCATTACTATTTCTTGCGTTTATTGACGAAATAATTAAAGAAGTATAAAAGAAAACAAAAGCCCTACATATTGGATACAAGAACATGGGGAGGGTATGTGTGCGTTCGCAGACGATATACCAGTAATTGCAGGATCCGAGAAGGAATTAGAAGACAAACTGAAGATATGGCAAGACGAACTGACCAAGAACGGAATGAAAATGAACGCAGAAAAAACAAAAATTGTAGTGATATCTAATGACCCAATACAAACAAACATTCGTCTCAATCAAAAACAAATAGAACAAGTAAAAGAATACTAAGTAACCTAGGAGTGACAATAGATGAAAAAGGAAGCCAAGAAGCAGACATCAACACACGAATAAGAAACGCAAACAAGTCATATCATGCCCTAAATAAAATAATTCTATATAAAAAAGAAATAACGAGAACAACAAAAATGAAAATATATAAAGCAATATGCAGACCAACCCTAACATATGGATGCGAATCGTGGGTTCTAACGCAGCGAGAAATGAGTAAAATAAGAGCCACATAAATGAAGTACTTAAGGAAAGTATATGGAGTAAATATAATGGACAAAATAAGAAGTGAAGATATAAGAAAAGAACTGGAACTTAAAGGAATAGAAGAGTTCATAGAAGAGAGACAATTGGGATGGTGGGGTCACCTACAAAGTATGAACGAGAAGGCTCAAGTGAAAAGAGTATGGGAAAGCAGAATGCCAAAAGAAAAGAGACGAGGGAAACCAAGGAAATCATGGGTCGAGATGGTGCGAGGATTGCTAGAAAAAAGAGGGTTACAGGTGAATGAAGCAAAGAAGATGGCGAAGGACCGGAAGAAATGGTAGGAATTAATTAAAGAGAATGTAAAATAGATAGGAAATAGCTTACACCCTAGCGGGCAGAAAGCAGTTTTGAGTATATATATATATATATATATATATATATATATATATATATATACACATATATGTATATAAATATATATATATATATATATATATATATATATATATATATATATATATATATATATATATATATATATATATTATTAATAATTACGGCAATAAAGGAAGAACACTTATTAATATTACTTATTAAGTTTGTCTAATTTACTAATTTACATTCCAATTTTATCTCGCAAGAATTGAAATTTGTCTCTGGGTAAAGCCTTAGTTACTACATCAGCAAATTGGTTATTAGTCGATACATATTATAGATTAATTACTTTAGCAAAATATTTTTCCTTTGCACAGACTCTGGACTTGAAACGACGACCCGTTGGTTGATTTTTGACTCTAAAAACCCATTTGGAGCCGATGATATTTGCATTTTCAGGTTTATTTACCAATATCTATGTATCATTCCTTAGATGGGCTTCAAGTTCCTCTTTAATAGACTCTTTCCATTTGTCAGCATTAATAGAGCTGATAGCTTCTTCGTATGTTTCAGGGACTTCCTCAGGTAATAAATGTTCATCACAACATAGGTTTAGTCATTAATTTTCTTTCTAGGTCTTAAAGTTATGTTGCTTCGAGGAATATCAATTTCAACACCTGGTAAATATTCATCTGAATCTGATTTATTTCTGACAGTAATACATGAACTATCCGAGTGGTATGATTTTTCTCGGCTATTTTCATTACTTTCGTTTCACATTAAACTTTCATTATTTTTACAATTTATGTCTAATGTTTTAATTTCCGTTTCAGACAATTCCAGTGCAGCGTAGTGTCTCTTCACCGTGGATTCAAGGAATGCTGCATCCCTGCTCTTTATAACAGTTCTAGTATTTGGTTTTATGAATCTATAGCCTTTTGTGTTGTTGCAGTAGCCAATAAAGATCATCTTTTGTGCTTTTGGATCCCACTTCTTGCGTTTTTCTTTTGGCAGGTGAACCATAGCTTCACATCCAAATACTTTAATGTGACTGACATTAGGTTTATGACCTGACCATACCTCTTCAGGACTTTTGAATGATAGGGATCCAGTTTGAGATCTGTTTATGATATATGCAGTAGTTTTTATGGCTTCAGCCCAGTAAAACTTTGGCAAACCAGCATGCAGTATCATGCATTTTACTCTCTCAACAAGCGCCCTATTGAGCCTCTCTGCAGCTCCATTTTGTTCTGGAGTCTATGGTGTTAGTGCTGTATTATTCCAGCGTCTTTTAGATAGTCAGAATTTAGATAGTCACTATTGGGTTATTGACATATTCCAGGCCATTTTCAGTTCGAATACATTTGAGCTTGCATTCCATTTGATTTTCTACTTTAGTCTTGAACTCTTTGAATTTTGACAAAACCTCAGTTTTGTTGTTTAGTATGTATACCTTTTTAGAATGAACATCCGAAAATGTTAAAAAGAATTTAGCCCCACCTAGTGACTGTGTTTCCATGGTGCTACAGAAGTCTGAATGCACCAGTTCCAATTGTTTTGTGGAATGTGACACTTGACTCTTGAAAGGCAATCTTGACTGCTTGCCTTCTTTGCATGTGATAAGTCATATTGTTGCTTTTACCAGATAATGTTAATCCTTTTGTGCTTCCTGTCATTTACTTGACACTTTCAAAGTTCAGATGGCACATTCCTTGGTGCCATATAAATATATCATCTTGTTAAACATCGGACATGCATTCATAATCAGTATTCATACTAAGCCGATACATGTTGTTACCTTTTGTTGGTGTAGCTACAATAACTTTTTGTCTGTTCAATATAACACTGCCTTTGGAATCAAATTTTAGTTGGCCACCATTTTCTGAAATCTGATGCACACATATTAAATTCACTGCAAGTTCTGGGTACATACCAGAACTTGCAGTGAATTTAATTCAGATTTCAATCAGAGTCAAGACATTTGTAAATAAGATTTTATTTGACTCACCTTTTCCATTTAAGATATTCAAAGTCACATCAACTTACTTGCAGGAAGAGTCTTATTATAAGCAACTTTGATCTGTTCTACAGATGGTGAATGTTCATTATGATGAAGGTTGTGTTATCTTGTCATGTGCATGGTTGCTCCAGAATCAATGTACCAAGCAAAGCTGTTGTTGTCATAGGGAGTGACAAATGCAGCAGCATATGAACTGTTTGATTTAGCAACCTTTTCTTTGGGTTTTAACGAGAATTCTGTACTTTTGTGTCC
Source organism: Phosphuga atrata (assembly GCA_944588485.1). NCBI lineage: Eukaryota > Metazoa > Arthropoda > Insecta > Coleoptera > Silphidae > Phosphuga > Phosphuga atrata. Next base: position 35,557,090 of record OX155899.1, read on the forward strand.
ATATTTATTACACTGAAAACATCTTGGACCTTTGTTGAACTTCTTTTTCACACACTTGGTTTTTGAACCAAACGCAGTTGTAAAAGCATAGTTATTGTTTTCAGATTTTAATTCTTGGAGCAATTTGGATTTAACAGAGTCCGCACTTATCTTCATTCCAGAGCTTTCTATAGCAAGGATCAACGGTTTATAGAATTAAGGCAATCCGGAGAGCAGAAGGGTCGCTAGCCATTCGTCATCAACCTTGAATCCAATATTTCTGAGTTTATGTGCTGAAGACATTGTTTTGCTCACATATTGGTCTATATTTAGGCATCCAGAGAGTGTAGTTGTGCAGAGATCACGTAGTAGACCAACTCTGCGTGTAAGCCCTGAGTCATCAAAAGCACGGGAAAGATTTTACCAAACTTCTTTTGCAGTTTGTGCCTCTTGAATATACACATAGTTGATTGCGTCAACCAGTGGCATTATTTTTGATTTGGCATTAGTGTCCTTTTTCGCATCAATTGGTTCGTTATTGGGATTTTCAATGCAGTCCAAGTTTCTCATGTTGAAGATACGTTTTTACAGCAAAACCCCAAGTATTATAGTTTTCTCGACCCGTTAATTTTTCAATCATTATCAGAGGATGGCTACTAGCCATTATAATTAGATTTCTTGACAATTCGAACAGTTTTTCAACTTTTAAAAAAAAAACCGGCCAAGTGCGAGTTGTGACTCGCGCACCGAGAGTTCCGTACAAACTTGTAAGTAAGGTATCTTTTTCTTTATGGAGGACGTAGCATGCACATTCAGTTAACTTGACAAGTGGCACTCCTGAAATCACGACCATCTTAGTACCGCTGCAAGCATAACCTCAAGATGTCGCTGTCGTACGATGGAATTATACCCTATATTTTATTACCATACATCCCCCATTCACTATGAGTGTTTAAGGGTTCTGGAACTTCACTATTTGTTTTTACTGCTCAATTTTGCCTGTATACCTATATACCCTGTATAAAAGTATACAGGGTATTTTTTTTTAAATAACGCGAATATTTTTAAACTTTTAATAATAAAAATATAAAAAATAAATAAAAAGTATATCATCATAAAAAGAAAACTTTATTTTAGTATTACACTTATTCACTAACTTATATTAAGATCTAACTATTTCTAGATCTAATATAAACTAATATATTACCTATTTCTAGATCTATTTCGATACTCTTAACATTCATTTGTTCAATTAACAGCTTTTGGGCAATTGACTACCAAAAAATATAGGGCGTATGTGATTTAAGTATATGTAGATTATAATGAAAAATTAGACGAAATATAATATATACAGGATGTTACGGGACTTGAGTATGTCGCATGTCAGTTATAAAGATGCAAAATTTGGACATAATAAATACCCTGTATATATTATGTATAAAGAGCGTACGTGATGAAATGCATAACGAATATAAACAAAGAAAATTCAGAATAAACAGCTTGGTGCCAACACATACTTTTTAACCTTCGGACCTAACCGAGGAGGACCTAACTGTATGCAACACATATGCTTCTGGAGCCTAGCAATACAACTACGACAACATTAGTGTATTTTCAAAAGTTTCTAATAGTAAATTCGAATTTTTGTTGTAAATAAACTACATATTTACGGTTTTCAGATTTTTCGCTTTACATGTGCTTTAAGACACCGCTTCTTGCCAAATTTCATGATTCTAGGTCAACGGGAAGTACCCTATAGGTTTTGATTCCCTTTTGAAATCGCAAAATATGCGACATTAACGGTCATATTTTTTGATCGCGTTGACTTACAAATTTTTGCACAGCTGAAAGATACCGCAGACCCGAGTATTTGATACAAATTTCAACTTGTTACCTCTACGCCTTTCTGAGAAAAATGGTCTTGACAGACAGACAGGCGGACAACAAAGTGATCCCAAAAATGAAACACGCCTAACCTAAAAGCAGGTTAGGTCGAATCACTTCGCCGGCAGAAAGTTGATTTTGACTAAAAAACTTTTACAAATACCTTTGGCTTACTGGGCCCATAACCTGTTAACTTTCTAATTAATCCACTATTAATTAGAATAATTATATTAATAATTTAATAACATTTATTGATAAAAGTTTGCATTCAAAAATATTAATCCAAATTAATCTGTCCTAAAGACAAAGTTAAATTAAATGCTTTGTTTCAATCGATTAATTATTTTATTAATCATGTCCTTTTAAATAAAACACGATCGTATCAAGGTTGCATAGGATTTGAATTAGATATACAAGAATATCACAGCTGAATCAATTATGTTAAACTTAAGTTTAATATATGTATTTATTTTATTGTTTCAATATTGACAACTTTTATTTCAGTATTAGTCAAATGAATTTACCTAACACTTTACATTTATTATACAGAACAGAAGACAGAAGAATTTATTATACATAATAGAAAACAAAATAGAAAAATAAAAGATAGGTACTGTAGCAATTCTTGAACTAGTCAAACAAGACCTGGTTTTACAGGTTTTGTCTAGACTAGATTTCTAATAATCAAGTCTGATTTTATAGACTGGACTTCGTCTTCAAGATTTCATCTAGACTAAATTTGTAATAATCTCAATGTGATTATATAGACTCTAGACTTGCTTTTCAAACCTGCTTCTATGTTAAACTCTTAATCTAGTCTAAGTGTATAGACTAGACATGTATTAACCTAGACCCTTAACTAGACCCTTAATAATCTAGTTTGATTGTGTAGACTAGACTTGATCTTCAAGGTTTCATCTTTCATAACATTCTGTTACTTACTTACTAAATTTCTTTCACAAACATTTTATAGATATATCAAATTAATAATTTTCGTAAAGATTGCAAATGAAAAAATCCCAAAACTTTGCAAAAATATTACCGATTAAGAAATATATACATGCACACCGTCGAGAACTAGATAATATATATTTATATCAAGAACATCAAAACTCTAAATTCAAATTCTAAAAAAAATCATCTAAATTTGAAAAGTACTCAGTTTAAAGTGACTTGGTGGATGACAATATTGGAAGTTTTAGGGGTGGAATACGTCCGTGTTTTAGTAATTTAAGCACCGATTCTGTTTGGTAAACAATAAACGGCAACGATTTGTAGCGTTTCGTTTGTTTCTAGCGGCTGCAAAAAATGTAAACAAATCGGGTCGAAGGAAGCGTAATCAGTGCAAATAAGATGAGTTTGAATACGACTTTGAACGTGTTTAGTTATGGGCGTGCGGCTGTCGGGTGTGAATAAATTCTTGTGAGAAAAACTTCCGAAAAGTCCGTGAAAATTGTGTAAAATGTTTGTAAGATTGTTATACGTTTTGTGAGTTTATTTTTGAAATTATTGTTGAAAATTTTGCTTTGGTTTATATTTATAATAGTCTCTGAGCTAAAGTGCGGAAGGACGGACAGACGGACATACCGAAACTATGGGTGTTCATAAGGGGTAAGTAAGTGTATGTATTGATTTATTAAGGAAAAATTACTATTAAAATTATTATTAAGGAAAAATTGCCGAAAAGAAAATTTCAGGTTTTTCTATTTGTAAAATTTTCTTAAAATTGTTCCTTTAGTAAAATTTGAGAAAGAATTTGTCAGAATTTGTTGGAATGTGTTATGACAAATTAAATGATTTTTAGGGTTCCGTTGTTATCAACAACGAACCCTAATAGTTTCGGTATGTCCGTCCTTCCGCACTTTAGCTTAGACTATTATAAATATAAAGCTGTAATTTGGCATGGATATACAGATTAATCACGCCGACAAAGTGGTAAAATAAAATGTTGAATTTTTTTTGTTGTAGGTTACCTCCTTTACCCTAAAGAAGTGGTTACATTTTTTTTCTCGTCTACCCCATGGTGTAGGGTATCGTTGGATAGGTCGCCCCCACTGCCTGATAAATGGCTGTTTCTGGATATGTGAAAAAATTCACAATGGTAGTATATTATAACAAAGTTAAAAGGAAAAGTATCACAGCTAACAATAAGTAAGCTTTATTAGTTTACAAGTAATAGTCGACGTAGTCGAACTTATGAAATGTAACAACTCGAGCGGTAGCGGCGTCAATTAAACAATATATTATTGGTTATGTTGAACGTTAAACTAGACAACTTCAATGTCAGCTGATTAAGTTAATGGTTATGAAATTTTGTAGACATTTAAGCCTTAACCCTTTAGTGCCCAGGAACACTTTTTGCAAAATATTTATTAAAATTATAATTTCCGTGTATAATATAACATACAAGTCTTAAAAACAATAAATTTATTTTTTTTAAACATTTAGTTACAAAATTATAGTCCTTTAAATAATAGGTACTTACAAGCACCGTCAGGAATACAAAATCCCGTCTGTGAAAATTAAAATTAGGAAAAAACTTGATAATTTTCAATAAATGAATTAGAACAGTATGTTTATATAAAGGTTTATTCACAAAAAATATAATTTCATACGTTGTAGTTGTATCGCCTGCGTGTTGCAATTGGTTTCAGCGGAGTTGATTTTTTGCGACGATCCTTGCATTCCTTCATTGATATAAATCCTAAACAGATAGAACGTCGAAATTCAAGTGTGAATGTTTCCTTTTTGTTGGCAATAAAGGATGTATGCATTTACAAATGCAATATCTAAAAATCCCCAAAAAAGTCGATGCCACCATTTTCGTGAACGTCGATTCATACCATAAGTTCCCCGAATTTGATCAGCTTTATCAACGCCACCCATGTTGGCGTTATGGTCCTTGACCACTAATGGACATTTTACGTTAGCTCGTTGTCCATTTTCTTGAGTCCTTTTACAATGGCTTCTTCCGATCCATGAAAGTTAGATGCAAAATAAACTATTCTATTCTTTCCATCTTTCCACTTGTAAATAGAAATATCCGTATTAGAAACTCTGTAGTCATAGTCGCCTCGATTCAATTTCTTATCTTCTTTCATGTTCTTTGGAAAACCATTTCCTATTGCTCCTAATGATACCACAGGCTAAAGTTTGATTTAATTGCAATGTCTCAAGTAAGTATATCGAAGTAAAATAATTAACCGCGTAAATAATTTTATTTATATTCCAGTCCGGTTGGCTGAGGGATATAACAACACGCTCTCCAACACCATATTGTTGAAATTCTTTTTCTAACTCTTCATTTTTACCCTGGTAAACTTCGAAACTAGAAATAAAACCTTTCTGGTCGCCAACACACCACAATTTGTAACCACGTTTTATTGGTTCTTGTGGATTATATTGCTTCAAAGAGCTTCTGCCTTTGAATCTGATTATGCTTTCATCTATGCTAATACATCTAGTAGTTTTATACATAGATTTAACATTTTCATTTAGAGTTGTCGCCAAGGGTTTTACTTTATATATTTTGTCTTTATTTTGCCGAGGAATAGCACTGTCTCATTACAATGCAAGTAGCGCAGAATTTGCTCAAATCTATTTCTCGTCATACAGTTAGTGATAAAAGGAACACCTGAATCAGAACTGCTGTTCCACTAAAGTTTCCATGATGGTAGCTGATTATAGGACATCATAAAATTTATTCCGATAAAAGAAGCAGTTCATTTTTTGTTAAATTTAGAGGTTTATTTTGTTGGGTAGCATATAAATTGCTTTGAAAAACAATATCATATATTGACTTACCCAACAATTTCAGGAATATGTCGGTAGCTGTCTCACAACCATCAAAAATTGCGTCAATAGGACCCTCATGTTGCTCATATTCTAGAATTACAGTTTTATTTTTTTGAACCATTTTCTATCTGGAATTGGAATACTTGTTTTTTCAATGTCCTGTAGTTCATTCATGACAATTTGTTTGGAACGAGTATTCATATTAGGCACTGTATTTTCTTTGTTTATATTCGACAGAGTCCATGAAGTTTTTTTACCGGTTTGTGTTGTAGAACTGGATGCTTCAGTTTCATCTCATTCGGTCCAATTAGTATTTGGAATATTATTTTCTTCACAACTTCGTTGTTCAACTTCCATTACTTCAATATCGTTTTGTTTTTCATGAGTGACACTTTGTGTCGCAGTGGATTTTCCCGAATTCTTTGATATACATTTGCAAAAAGAAGTTGGCAAAATAGAATCTTCATCATTAGTATCAACTTCATCAACGTCATCTGGTTCTTCATCGGTAAGAACAATATGATCTAACGGTTAATCTTCGGAAGTATTTCGTTGAGCAGTTCTTCCAGCTCCTTGTCCGATAAAACTTTTTTCTGGGCCCATTTAATTTTTTTCTCTGCTATTCCTAATTCCTGACGGTACTTTTGTGTCCGGTTTTCAAAACCCGAAAACCTACAAGAAATATAAACCGAATGCCATACAAATATAATTAATATTATTAATAAAATATGAGAGAAAGCTAATATATAGAAGAAATATAATATAAACCGAATGCCATACAAATATAATTAATATCATTAATAAAATATGAGAGAAAGCTAATATATATATATATATATATATATATATATATATATATATATATATATATATATATTTTGAACATCAGTTATGCTGCAATAATATAAGTAATAGAATAAAAACCCTACCTTGACAACGCACATGCACCTTGCTTGACAGTCCAAACACATGTGGTTATAATGCACAAAATGCAGCATAGAGTGTTCTGACTATATTCAGTGTGTAGAACATAGTACCAGCAAGTACCTATGGACAAGAGACTGGTTAAAACGTTGTAGTATGAAATATATTAAATAAAATAAAACAAGGATTTTTAAGTACCGTCAGGCACTAAAGGGTTAAGTCATAAGAGAAAGAATGGCCTGAAGAATCTACTGAACCCTCTACATTGCGCGTGGCCCGACACGCACTTTTTATTTTTTAATAAATTCAAGAAATCAAAACAATTTCTCAAAAATAATGGGAATTTTAAGTGACATCTAAATCTAATCGATAAAGATTCTAATAAGATTGTGTAAATTAAACGCCAGAAATGGTTGGTAAATGTAAGTTGAACTCACATTTACCAACCAAGATGGTGTACAATATATGTATGTGACTGTATATATGGTGTACTGAACTACGCACTTTTATTGTAACATAGGTATATAATACAAAATTCTGCAATTTTAATTCTATGCATATTAGTAAAAATATCTAGAAAGTTTTGTCTTTTTAATCACATTTACTTAGACAACGCTAGAAAGTCAAAACAGAGGATACTAGACATGAATAAAAATAACAGCCAAAAAACAAACTAAAGAATACAGGAGAGACAAGACTTCATTGACAAAATTAGACAGATTGCATTAAATTAATTAAAATTAATAAAAAATGTAACGCAATCAAGAATAATGATGCTAGGTAAATAAGACCAGACTGATAAAACTAGATTAGACATACCACACTATACAGGCAACTATTCAACTAGTTAGCTATACTTTATCATTTTCTTTTACATTTAACCTTCGTTGGCACCATGTTAGCAATTGATAGAGACGAACAGATAAATTACTAATACTAAACATATTCAAATAAACATACTACCATGTATAGTAAATTAAACAAATAATTTTTACCTAATTACACTAGTCATAATAGTGATATGCATATATTTTTATAACCCCTTCATCCATATATGTACCATCAACTTTTTAAAATACCGAAAAGTTCAAATTATCGCTTAACAGCAACAAGAAATTTACCAGACCGTACTTTTGGTTTGCAGATATGCACGCAAAACATGTACAGACATTCACCCACTATTGAGGGTAAACTCTAACCAGTGAATCAGTCTATACTGATATACTTCCACATGGTTGCTACGTGTGAAATGGCAAAATACGAAAGAGGTATTCATCATCATCATCCAGCAATAGTTGTCCACTGCTGGACATAAGCCTCCCGTAACAACTTCAATCCCCCGCTGTCCCGTGCTGCTCTCATCCAATTGGGATGGATACTTCCTATATTTTGTAATGCATCGTTAGGCGTTCTCCACTTCGTCACCCTTCTTGTCCATCTGTCATCACTGACTCTGGCCAGGTGTCCCGCCCAATTGAATTTAAGGTTGGCAATTCTTTCGATGGCGTCGGTTACTCCAATTCTTCCCCTCACAGTTGTGTTGAGAACCTTGTCTCTCATAGACAGATCTACCATTGCTCTCTCCAGTGCTCTCAGTGCTACTCTGATTTTGTTAGCTGTGCGTTTTGTTAGGGTTAATGTTTCGGCCCCATATGTCAGTACAGGTAAGACGCACTGATTGAAGACTCTTCTTTTAAGGCAGATGGGAATGTCGGATCTTAGGGTATAGCCTAGCTTTACAAAGGCTGCCCAAGCTAGTCCAATTCTTCTTGACAACTCACAAGTGTGGTTGTCTCTGCCCAAGCGAATCTCGTGGCCCAGATACTTGCACGAGTATACTTGTTTTGAGTATACTTATTTTTGAGTTATTGAGCGGTAGATTTGTGCTTTCAATTAAATTAGTCATGACCATAGTTTTGCTGGCGTCGACACTCAGGCCCACCTTCTTGGAGGCTACTCCAGCTCATGTAGCATCGTTTGTGCCTCACCAAAGCAATCTGTTATTAATAATATCTCATCAGCGAAGCGTAGATGGTTAAGTTTTTTGCCATTGATGTTGATTCTGAAGTTTTAGGTGTTAAAACTTTTAAACATATATTATAGGAGAGTTGTAAATAACTTGGGGGAAATAATATCTCCCTGTCGCATGCCTCGCCCTATCTTAAAGTCAGGAGTGTCTTCATGTTGCCTTATGCAGGCGGTTTCATTTTTATACACGTCTTTAATGATGTTTGTGTATCGGTAGTCAACTCTGCAGTCAGCGAGAGCTTTAAACATTGCGCTGTGGTTGATCGTGTCGAAGGCCTTTTCGTAGTCGATGAATACAAGACTCTGTACTCTATGTACTTTTTGATAAGAATCTTGATGGTATGAAGGTGGTCATTAGCACCGTAGCCGGCACAATAGCCCGATTGCTCTCGTGTTTGGTAGAGATCCAGCTTCGCTGTTAGTCTCTTTGTTATAATTGTCATAAACAATTTATATATCTGGGAAAGCAGGCTGATCGGTCTATAATTTTGGATCTGTGCTGTCTCCCTTTTCATGGATTAGTACAATAATAGCTTTTTTCCGGACATGTATTATAGTATATTACGTAATGAGAGTTGTAAGAAGCATATTGCGTACGAGCGGAGCAGTTAATATTACCGCGAGCACGTAATTGCCTTACAACTCGAATTATGTACTATACTTTATACGACCACACTAATTTGTTTCTGTTTAATAAGAAAAATATGTTTGATGTAACACTTTCGACCTTATTTAACTCGATAAAAATGAAAAGAAATACATTCATAATTGGTTACATACCTTTTTATTTAGTACTTATTTGTAGTTTTCGTTAGATTTAAACGTGAAAAAACGAAATGATTGACAGCTTCTATGAGAATGATGTGACGTTTAATGATTGCTTGCAAATCACGGAGTTTTACTTTATATATAATTACTATATTTAAAAATAGTATAAACGTGCAGCTCTCAACCAATGAACGAATCGTAAACCAAACGTTCATGGGTGATTTTGAATTATTACATAACATTAATCGCGGATTGTTACATATGTGTATGGTATGATGTATTTACATAGTCCACGAACTGTACAATAATGGGCATTTACACTAGTGGTCGTAGATAAAATAGTATACACAGTAGTTGTAAAAGTATTTCTCCTCCCATTTTAATGTTTTCGATGGTGATAGCATCGTCTCCGGGCGACTTTTTTCATTTTTCATACCTCTTATGCTGTTATTAATTTCGTCCGTGGTTATATCTGGGATGTCATCAAATCCTTCGTGTTTGATGTTGGAGATCTCTTGGTCTTTATATAAGGTTCCATCATTCTTTTACACATAAAATTCTTTGATTATGTTTAAGATTTCCTGTCTATTAGTTGTTGGTTTACCATTATTATCGTTGATCTTTCCTATTTGTTTCTTCCCATGTGACAGTGGTTTCCTCAGTACCTTCATTCCTCTGTTCTCTTCTATAGTTCTAGTTATTTCTGCTATGTTGTGTTGTCTTATGTCGCGTCGCATCGCTTTAGATATTTCTTTATTGAATTTTCTTAACTGCCTTGCGTTTGTCAAGTGCTTATCCTTCAAGTTTCTTCATTTCTCCATTAGCTGCTTAGTGTTTTCGCTCAATTTTTCCTTTCTCTGGTCCCCTCTTGTTTGACACTCATTTTCCGCTCTATTTATTTCCGTTATTATTATATTTTGCTATTCATTATGTCAACCTCCACATTTTCTTCTTGTGCATTTTCTAGTGCTGCTAGATTTGATTCGAGGAGTTGTCTATACTGGTCTGCATCCTGGGGTGTTATTGGTTTTCTTCTTGCTGTGTTTCGCACTAACGACCTTTCTCTTTCTGCGTTTAAAGTGACTTTTGCTCGAACTGCTCTGTGATCACTTCCTATGAAGAATCTATTCAATACAGTGACGTCTTGGACAATTTATTTCTGATTGGGAAATATGAAGTCAATTTCGTTTTTTGTGACTCCATTAGGGCTAGCTCACGTCCATTTTCTCTAGGGGGACTTCTCAAAAAGGTGTTCATTGCATATAAATTTTCTTTGTTATTTGGATAGTAGTGGTTAGTACTTGGCTTCTCTCATTTCTCTGGCTGTATACGTGACTTCCGATCGAAGTTCGACTATTACAAGTTCCACTCCTTGTTTCCCAGCTTGGCGTTGAAGTCTTCCATTAGTATGGCATAACGAGAAGGTGACTATTGTAGTGTCGTTTTGATATCGTCATAGAATCTATCCACGTGTGGACGTGGTGGACGTGAGTGCATATGTCTGTATTATTTTTAACGAATACCTAGTATTAATTTTGAGGATGAGCTGTGCTACTCTGGAACCTATCTTGATCTGGACGACACTGGTTACATTAGCTTTGTTTATCAGGAAACCTACTCCTCCTTGATTTATATTTTTTTTCCCATGTAGTACAGTAGATGACCCAACGGGAGTGTTATTTGCTGTTCTTCTTTCCTTTTGTGCTCACTGATACCCAGTATATCCCATTTCAAGTGTTTTAGCTCTTCTTCTAATTCCTGTAGTCTACAGTCCGAAGACAGTGTTCTCGTGTTGTAGGTAATAATTTGTAATACCTTTCACTCCGGGGATTCCTAGCAACCTCTACTCGCTCTCTGGTTCGGCCGCTACCTTGGTCCGGGAGACGCTAGCCGCCGGAGACTTCTTTATTTGATGTACATTCCATTTACTTTTACAGTGATTTTAGCCGCTACCTTATTACGCTGGCCTTTGCGGGTTTATAAGGGGTCCAGGAAGGGAGTTGCATTTCCTCATCTCATCTTCCTCTCATTTCCCGTTGGAATGGTTATTCCGCCGTGACTTGGACGCCAGAGCCTCGTCAGTTGTCTACCAAGGTGCACTTGGTGACAAGGTTTGTCACCGCTCAAGAAAGGTTAGGTTGGCGGTAGGGTAGACTTCTCGGACCTTTCTAGTCTTAACCTCTTGCACCCCCGAAAGAGGTGATTCAAAACTGGCGATTCCGAAGAAAATGAGAGGAGTTGATCGAGCCGATCAATTCATAGGCATTTGAATCTGACCATATGCCAATACTGATCACGTTAAAGAAGCAGGTAGAAGAGGGGACCAGGAAAGAAAAATGGGTTACCAGGTGGGATAGCGGCACGACGGAGCTGTTTAATTTAAGAATGGAGGCAATAGACTGGAATAAATTAAAAGATATAGATATGATAACCGAGGAAATAGAAACAGCAATGGTCAGGAGGAAAGTCACAGAGGAAAGGAACAGTGGGAAGATTATGGGCGGTTAAGGAATTCATAAGGGAGAAACAAAAATATAGAGAGGTGACGAGAAGGTGGAGATAGGGTACCGGTGACAAGGGACTGTGGTTAAGTACGAGAGCGGACTTACAAAACCTGGAGAAGAGAAAGAAAGAAATGTGGGAGAGAAGAGAGCAATAACGAATACTGGAGATTAAAACTGAAGCGCAGCTGTGGAAATATTTAAAGGAGAAGAGCGAGAAGAAGGGGCGAATTCCAGACAGTATATCTATGGAAACCTGGTTAAGGCACTATATGGTCCTATTGGAAGGAGTGGAGATAATGGTGGATCGAGGGAATGACAGTGTTTGAAGGGAGCAGACTGTTGAAGAAGTAGGTGAAGAAGAAATTGCTGCCGGGGAAGTACACCAGGTAATTGCAGCCTTAAAGCAGAAGAAAGCGGCGGGACCGAACGGAGTTGGAAATGAAGCGTGGAAGTTGGTACCAGAGAAATGTATCGACAAAGCTTACGGAGGAGTTCAACAAGATATGAAAAGGGATAAAGGGTATCCCAGAGAGCTGGAAAGCGGGGATAATACAACCAATCCACAAAAATGGGGACAAGGAAAGGGTGGAGAATTACAGGGGGATCATGCTGATGAACTCTTCCTACAAAATGTTGGCCAAGATTCTAGAACGGCGGTTGAGAAAAGAGGCAGAGGAAAAGCATTTAATACCAGAGGTGCAAGCAGGATTCAGAGAGGGAAGAGGCACAGTCGAGCAACTCATAACGCTTATATATATAATTGATCAGGAAATTAGATCTGGGAGCCTTTTTGCTCTTTTTATCGACCTGAAAGCAGCGTATGATTCTGTAGATAGAGGAAGATTGTATAAATGTTTGGTTAAAAAGGGTATTTCGGAGAGGGTGAGGAGGAATGTGAGGGAGGTGTATAGGGAAACGGTGTGTAAGATCAGGGTCGATGAGTGTGTAACGGAATATTTCGAGATAAAAAAGGGCCTGAGGCAGGGATGTCCACTGAGCCCCGCACTTTTCAATCTCTATGTGGCTGATTGGGAAAGAATTTTGGCAGAGGGGCAAGCTGGAGGAGTGGTGGTAGGGAGAACAAAGGTGTGGAGTTTACAATACGCTGATAATGTAGTTGTATTTGCCAAGGGAGCTGGGGAATTGAGAGAGGTGATTGAAAGGGTGAGAGGGTTTTTTGAAAGGAGAGATTTGAGGGTGAATGTGGAAAAAACTAAATGGATGCGGTTCAAAAGAGGTGGGAAGTTCAAGAAAGAGAGGTTTGAATGGAAAGAGAGGGAAATCGAGGACGTGCAAAGGTTTAAGTATCTGGGGTATGTATTTGGAAATGGAGGTAGCAATAGAGAACATGTGGAGTAGGTAGCGAAGAAAGCGTGGGTGGCAGATGGGCGAGTCTGGAATGAATGGAGGAATAAATTCGAAGGAAACCTCAGAGCGGCGGAGACGGTGTGGAAGGTGTGTGCGAGAAGCATTTTATTGTATGGCTCAGAAGTCTGGGGGACGAGAGATGAGGACAGGATAGAAAGAGTCCAGTTAAAGTTTTTCAAGAAAATCCTGAAGCTTGATAGGTCGACACCTGGTTACATCGTCCTCCAGGAGGTGAATGCGTGCTAGGTGGCAGTCTTGGCTGCAAGAAAGGTCATAAGGTATGAATATAAGGTGAGTGAAATGGGAGATGAAAGGTTAATAAAAGAGGTTTTTAGAATGGTAAATCGAGTGGGAGGAGGCGGTATGAAAGGAAGTGACTGGGGTAAGAACAAGAGGAAATTATATGAAAGAGGTGGTATATCTGGTGAGGGGCTCGAAACGCTAAAGCAGGAAAGGGCAGGGTGGCCCGAAAGGTTGGTATAACGTTTGCAAGAAGTGGACCTACAGGAGCGGCAAAGCAAAATAGAAAGAAGTAATTCCACCAACCTATTTAAGTGTAAATCAAGAGGACGATGCACAAGTCATATTAGCAAGGTATAGGTGTGGATGTTAGGAGCGCGGAAGAAGATACTGGATGAGTGAGGAGCATAGAAAGTGTAGTGTTTGTGGGACAGCAGAGGATATTTGGGAGCATTGGATGGAAGACTGTACAAGGGTGAATGAAATGAGGGAGAGAGGCGGGAAGGAAAGAAATGGGAGGAATGTATGAATGATAGCGGAAAGGGTCTGAAACTGCTGAGACGGATAAAAAGATGGAAAGAGCAAACTGGTAACAGAGAAGGTGTATTATAAAGCAAATTGGAGTTTATTTTGTGTCAGTTACAGATATTTTTGTATTTTTATTTATAAATTTATATTTTTTTTGTATGTGATTTCTATATGCCAGTAGGTTAATAAACAAATAAATAAATAAATAAATAGGCATTTATGACCACGGCAGGAAATCTTCCAAATGGTGGAAGAAAGTGTTTTATAATTGTCTTAGTATGCCTGCCGTAAATGAATGGATTATTTATTATGATTTGAGATGTAAGAATGAACAAGTTCCATATTTTTCTCCCATAGTAAATTTTGAAGAAGAACTCTTCAATCAATGTATGACAACTACCTCCATGCCTTCAACAAAAAGGGGGTCCTCTTTTTAAGAAAATAAATCTTTACGGAGTAACGACTTTGAACCTTCCTGTAGGAGGACAGACTAAAAAAGATGTACAAAATGACCAGAAGAAAACATACAGAAAAGAACAAAAACCATTTGCCTTGAATGTAATATGCCTTTATGCAAACATTGTTTTTTATTGTATCGTGCAAAATAGTATGATGTTTATATAATTTTGATTAAATAAATCATGCAAACAATATGCTTGAATTTGTAACGGCGTCATTTAAATCCTGATGGTACATCTTTGTACCACACTAAAACCCTATTTGTAAACAGTTGCACCACAACCCCCGTGAATATAATTATATTAGGTGAGACATAATTGTCCCAAATATATATGTTTATTCTATAACATTATATTAAGTAAATATTATATTTTTGCAAACTACAGTATTATAAAATAGTGACGTTAAATGTTTAATGTCGGCAAATATTATGTTCTGCGTTCTCATCCAATTCTATATGCAATTGAAAAACGCGATACGGAAAACCACGATAGAAGTAGTAATGAGTTTGGTAGCTTGCAAATTTCAATTTACGTGATGACGCGCTCCAATCAGAAATAATTCAATCTATTCGGACTAATTGCGCACTATTTACATTTTAATCCATCAATTTGCATCCCATATTACACATATAATTTATTTCAAAATTCACAGTAAAAAAAAAAAATAAAAGAATCAAATTAAAAATATTAAAATCATAACAGAAATTCCCTCTTAAACATAGCCCATTTAACGCATTAGATTCCGTTTATCCTTACCCCAAAGGGATTAATTAAGCTTCCTTTGTATTCTTTAATTGTGCCCTTTTTGTAAAAGAGTAGTTTAATTAAAATGCGCATCGGAACGATATTTTTCCGCCGGTTGTAATTAGTCCCAAACGGGCAGTTGCCTTAATAATGTTGCAATTTATTTTTTAGAGTGGTCAGAAAAGACACATATGCAAACAATAAGAATTTATTGTTACCCATAAAGTCATCATTTAAGAAGTGCAACAGAATAAATAAACTAACCACTGCTCAGTGTAAAGTAAATTCTAGTGTAGTTATAATTAAGTGGATCAAGGAAAATTATCAATTATAAATAGAGATATTTAGGTCAATTAGACTATACATAAGTAGAACTATGCAAATATTATTTAATGCTGAGCAAAATATGGAATTTAAAACTAAAACTAAATTAAATACACCCCAAATTAGCACCTGGGCCTGTTATAAAAATTGGAAACACCAATCTCATCAGACCTGTTTGGTGTTGCTTGATCTGGTCTGGTCTTGTCTGATCTAATCTAGTCTTGTCTGGTCTTGTGTGGTCTTATCAGGTCGTGTCTGGTTTTATCTAGTTTTGTCTCGTCTTGTCTTGTGTTGCCTTCTTGTATCTGGTCCTGCTTGGTATTGTCTGGTCTTGTCTAGTCTTGTCTGGATTTGTCTAGTCCTGTCTGGTCTTCCCTGGTCTCCCCTGGTCTTGTCTGGCCTTGACTGGTCTTGTCTGATCTTGGCTGGTCTTGTCTGCTCTTGTCTGGTCTTGTCTGCTGTTCTCTACTCTTACCTAGTCTTGTCTGGTCTTGTTAGTTCTTGGCTAGTCTGGTCTGATCTTGTCAGGTCTTATCTGGTTTTCTCTGGTATTGTCTCGTCATGGCTGGTCTTGTCTAATTTTGTCTCGTCTTGTCTGGTCTTGTCTGCTATAGTGTGGTCTTGTCTGGTCTTGACTGGTTTTTGTCTAGTCTTGTCTGGTCACGCCTAGTCTCGTCTGGTCTTTTCCTGTTCATCTGGTCTTGTCTAGTCTTGTCTAGTCTTGTCTGGTCTTCTCTGAACTTGTCTGGTCTTCTCTGGTCTTTTCTGGTCTTGTCTGGTATTGTCTGGTCTTGTCTGGTCTTGTCTGGTCTTGTCTGGTCTTGTCTGGTCTTGTCTCGTCTTGTCTGGTCTTGTCTGGTCTTGCCTGGTCTTGCCTGTTCTTGTGTAGTCTGTCTGGTATTGTCGGGTCTTACCTGGTCTTGTCTCGTCTTGTCTGTTCTTATCTGGTCTTGTCTGATCTGGTCTGGTCTTTTCTGGTCTTGTCTGTTCTTGTCTGGTCTTGTGCGGTCTTGTCTGGTCTTCTGAGTTCTTCTATGGTCTTGTCTGATCTTGTCTGGTATTGTCTGATTTTGTTTGATCTTGACTGGTCTTGTCTGGTCTTGTATGGTCTTGTCTGGTCTTATCTGGTCTTGTCTGGTCTTGTCTGGTCTTGTCTGGTCTTGTCTGGTCTTGTCTGGTCTTGTATGGTCTTGTCTGGTCTTGTCTGGTCTTGTCTGGTCTTGTCTGGTCTTGTCTGGTCTTGTCTGGTCTTGTCTGGTCTTGTCTGGTCTTCTCTGGTCTTGTATGGTCTTGTCTGGTCTTGTCTGGTCTTGTCTGGTCTTGTCTGGTCTTGTCTGGTCTTGTCTGGTCTTGTCTGGTCTTGTCTGGTCTTGTCTGGTCTTGTCTGGTCTTGTCTGGTCTTGTCTGGTCTTGTCTGGTCTTGTCTGGTCTTGTCTGGTCTAGTCCTGTTTTGTCCGGCCTTGTCTGGTCTTGTTCATTTTTTTTCGGTCTTGTTGGGTCTTTTCCTGCCTTTAACGCTCTTGTACGGCAGGGCCGGCCATCCGGAGGGTGCGGCAGATGCTATGCACCGGGTCTCTGCGATATAGGGGGCTCCAACATGATCATGAACTAAAATAACATTTACTTGCAACCTTGACAATCTTAATATAGTTGGAAAGTACATTTTATCGTAAACAGTGTTCTTGTCTTGTAACTTTGAATATTCGGCAATATTTAAACTAATTCTCATTTAGGACCCCAAATGGTTTATAGCACTCAGGCCCCTTACAGAGAAGGTCGGCTCTGTTGTCCTGTCTTGTCGGGTGTTGATTGGTCTTGTCCGATCTTGTCGGGTCATATCGGATCATGGGTTGGTCTGTAAGTTCAACACACTGTATAAAACACTGATATTTGTGGTTAATATTTGGAAAGAATTGTGGTTAATATTTTGGAAATAAATAAAGTTAATGTTAAAAAAAATTAATCTCGGACTAAAATTGAACTACTAAATTCCATAAATTTACAAAAAATATTTAATATAGTATTAGAATTTAATTACATAGTTCACTACATATCTGATGAATATTTCTCATTCCAGTATAAATAAATGGGAACAATATGTATATTTCACATAGAAATTTGTTATCAAGGCAAATTAACTTGCAAATATAAACCAAATAGACTCGACAAATGGATGGTAACGCAGACATCTTGTCTTTGCTGTAACGGATAATTAATATTTCCTAATATTCAGTTGAGAATAGGACGGTTGTTTTAATGGTGCGGCAATTTATTTGCAGTGTGGCTAAGATGACCCATCTGCAGACGACGACATTGTGTAAATTGTAATCGGGGAAGTTGATAGATTACATCGGAGGAGACATATTTGTGAACTAAGTCCGAACAACACCCAATTCATCAAAAGCGACACAATCTGTCTGAACATTCAAATATTAAGATGTATTAGGCCGAACGGCACAAAATACGAATTCGTTAGAATAGTGGAAAGTTTTTTTCCTGTTTAAGTTTTCCGCATGAGAAAAGTTGTTTCTGTGAAAAAAGGGGAAACGTGTAACCGCCTAAAGGAATTTATAAAAATATCTTTAGCCCTTATATTAAAGTTCTACCAAAATAAATAAATATCTGAATTATTTTATAATTGATATTAGCAAGAGAAGAATATTACAATAAAATTTAATATGGTATTCATACAACTAAAATATTGTATTAGAGAGAGAATATATTTATTGTATAGTTTTTACTTTATAAAAAGCGCTATCGGCCACAAGGTCCTTCTGCCCTATTGTATTATTTAGAGACTTATCTCACTTTACAATGAACTATATATAAGGACGAAATAGAATGTTGTAAGACCAACACTGAAACTGAAATAAACTTGGTTAATGACATAGATTAATAGACAAGAGAGCAGCTGAAACTATACACTACCAGAAATGACCATACAAAACGGAATAAAACCAGAAGTAAGATTTTTGTGTTGTTGGGTTATATCTTCTTGTCTAGACTTATCTGGTGTTGTATTTCTGCTTCAATTGGTATTATAATTATATTTAGTTCTTCTTAATTTCTTAGTTTTAAAAATTGCTTAAATGATTTTTTTTTGGTTTTTGTTATTTTCTCTTTACTATAGGAACAAAATGTATTTAAGTATAATGCCTATATTATCAGATTACTGAGCCATAAGTCTCAGATTCAAATCCCGAGGCACAAGAATGGAAATAAGCCCCCTCCTGTGTCCTCCTGTGCATGGCTTTGGCAAATCCATAACAGTAAAAATTTATTATAAAAATGATGGTTCATCACCCACGCTAAAAACTGCGAAGGCCTCCAATAATCGACACCGACAGCCGAAAGGGCATTCCAGAGATTCTAAGGATTAGTGTCTGAAAGGGTTTTAAATATTGAATTCATAGAAGACTAGTAAATTTAAAGTGTTCTTACGGTTTTTCTGCGCTTTTATTGGTGAAAATTCGGTGTGGAAATTTGGATTTCGACTGTTTGAAATTTGACAGTTAAATTTGGTTATAAACTATTTATTTTATTTTGGTGTTAATACAAAAAATGTCCAGGAATCTTAGACCAATTATTCCTTCTACAGCCCTTTTAAATGAAGAAGTGCAGCTTTCTTATGAGCTCCACTTTCCACAAGGCATTCTGTGCTGTAGTTAGCAAGCTAGTGGATCCACTTAATGATCAGATAATCCTCCGTATGGACGAAATAAAGTGCTTAAGGCAAGAAAATATTTCATTAAACACAAAATTACCTGAAATCGCGACCTGCTTGCTACCCGGACCTACTCACCCAGTCAACCCTTCGGACGAGATTCAGCTGGTCTTTTCGTCCTCTGAAGATGATGACAATGAACTCCCTAAGGCCACGAATATAGTCCAACCGCGGCCCAATAATCAAAACCCAAATAAAAAACGTGTACATACGCTCATCAAATATCTGAAGTCTGGCAAAACCGAAAAATAAGGAGAGAGATGGGAATCCCAAAACAAATACGCCAGAAGATCACGGCGCTCAAATGTCGTAATTGGGACCAATTTGGAAAATACGAAATTAAGAGCAATAACAAGATATGCTCACCTACACGTTACAAAGTTGGAACCGCATCTCACGGAAGAAGACGTAATCGGCTACCTGAGAGGACAAAAATTTACTACTGTATCCTGCACAAAACTCTCCTCTAAGCGCCCAGAAAAATAGTCTTCTTTTAAAGTGTCAGTACTGATAGAACTTTTAGAAGGGATTAAGAAACCTGAGGTGTAGCCCCGGTACACATACATATATCGTTTTTTTCACTTGATGCAGAGAGGAAAAGCAGCAGAGTAACTAATCTCACGGGTAATAACCAAACTGACATTTTAAACGGAAAACACAAAAGAAAAATAAAAAACAAAGGTCCTAATTTTCAATCTATTGGTAACTCTATAGACAAACTCGAATTTGTGTTGGAGGAAAATCGATATTGTAGATATCTTGCAGGCACAGAACACTGGAAGAGGAAGGAGGAATTAGAATTATATATCTTAAAAAAATTTACACTCACGTCGTCTCAGGGCAGACAGCATGGAGGTGTCGCTATTTTTTGTAGGCAAGACAAAGTATTTCTAAGAGAAAGGGCTGACATCAATAAGTTAGCTGAGGATTACACTTTCGAATGTACAGCAATCGAAACTAAACTCTACAAAAGCCACGCCATTGTAATTGTTATATACCGTGCGCCTCTTACACCATATAACATTTTTTTAGATAAATTTCACACCTTTTATAAAAATTAGAATTTGATAAGAGGCTCTGTGTTATAACAGGCGATTTTAATATTGATATCTTGAAGGATACAAAATATAGTAGAAATTTTATTTCCCTTTTGGATTCATTCCAATGTTCTTTAACATTTAAAGAAACGAGCCATCCTGCATCAGGATCCTGTTTAGATAACATCATCGTTAAGAGAGGGATGGATTTTAAGACCAAAAGACTCCAGTACCATATATCTGACCATTATGCGCAACATATAACATTTGAGAAGAAAGAACAAATATCAATTTATAAATTCCAGCGCCATTTCAAGCAAGTTAACGTGAATTTCTTCAAACATCGACTCCAAGAGGAATCTTGGACAAATATTTCAAATTGTAATGAAATTGATGTAAACAAATAATGGGACTCCTTTATGGATGTTTTTATAAAACATTCAATATAAGTTTTCCTCAATGGATTACGAAAATCAGGAACAATTTTGATTAAATTTATAATACCAGAGAGATTCATATGTTGAGGAAGCAGATATCATCGCTACAATAACTGGCTAAATATAATCGTAAAATTAGAAAACAATATAACAATTCACGAAAAAAATGCAACCTACTTATTAGAAAACAAAAGACTAGAAAATAACATAGAACACCAATTAAAATCTTCTGACAATTTGAGCAAATTAACTTGGAAAATAATCAATCAAATAACCAGAATAAAGCCATCGACAAAAGAGTACCAAGTAAACACAGATTTAACACCTTTGGTAGTAACCTTTTACTGATAGTGCCGATGATTTGATTAAAAACTTACCGTATAATCTTTACCAGGACAGCATAATCCATATGAATAGATCAATGTTTCTAAACCTACTAACAGAAAACGAATTATATAACATAGTGACGGATCTTAAAAACAAAAAGAATTCTGGATGGTATTCCTATAAACATAATAAAAGAAACTTTTTGGCTAATATCTGATCCACTGATTTTTATCATAAACAACTCATTTTCTCATGGAATCTTCCCAGATCAGCTAAAAATTTCTGTAATAACCTCCATTTTTAAAAATAAGACAAAAGTAGAGACAAAAAAAGTAGAGACAAAAATAAGCTAGAGAACTACAGACCACTCAGCATCCTTTCATCTTTTCGCGAAAATCTTTGAGAAAGTGTTTTGTGCTAGAATGGATTGATTCTTACGAGAATATGGAATCCTTTGTGACTCTCAACATGGATTTGTTAAAGGCAGAAGTATTGATACAGCATGTCTTAATTACATCGATAAAATCTATAAACTGATCGATGGCAAATATATTCCGTCTGGGTTGCTTATTGACTTATCGAAAGCTTACGACGCAGTTGATCATACTATCCTCACGACTAAACTTCAGTAGGCACTTTGACATAAGAGGAATTCCACTAAAATGGATTAAATCATATTTAAACAAGCGCACACAATGTACGAAGATAACAACAGCAAATACCACAGTAACTTCTAATATGAGAATGGTGAAAATGGGTGTACCACAAGGGAGTATTCTTGGACCTACTCTCTTCTTTATGTACATAAATGACCTGCCGAACATAAGTTTTAATTTTATTTGCGAAATGACGAACTATGCAGACGATACCAGTCTTCTGATAGATAATGATTGCGTCGCGGATATTCAAGCTAATTCCTCTGCAGCCACTACTTCAAATAAAAAATGGTTTCAAATTAATCGTCTGATCATGAATGAACAAAAAACCAATATTATTATTTTTAAAACTAACAGAAACATGAAGTATACCCTTGTAATATTAATATAGATGGTGAGAACCTAGATATAAAGCATTCAATTAGGCTTCTAGGAATACAAGTTGATAGCACCTTAGATTGGTCTCTTCATATTGCCTGTGTATTAAAAAAAACTGAATAGAGCTACATATGCGCTCAGAATTCTACAAAGATATGTGGACATAGAAGTCTTAAGGACGGTTTACTTCGCAAACTTTCGTTCTCACCTCCGTTTCGGAATTATTTTCTGGGGAAGCGGTAAAGACTGCGGACTGTTATTTAAAGCACAGAAACAAGCAACCAGAATCCTTTATAAATTAGATTTCAGGGAATCTTGCAGGGGAATATTCCAAAATGCTAAAATATTAACAGGAACTGGTTAATATATTTATGAGTTGCTTGTTTTCATGTTCAAAAATAAAAATAAATTTAGTAATTATGTTGCATCTCAAAACACTAGACAAAAATATGTATATTATAACACGACTCGGCACACGTTATCAATGACTGAGAGAAGCCCTATTTATTCTGGTATAAAAGCCTTTAACGCTCTACCTCCAGAAATTAGGTCAATCAAAGATCTAAAAAATTCAAACAAAAAATTTTTGATTTCATAAATAATATTGAACCATATAACTTGTACGATTTTTTTTCTAGGCCTATAAATTAATAGATGCCTAGTATAGAATACTCTTTTGCATTTACTGTCTCTTTTTGGGTTTGAAATGCATATTGTTCTTTATTATTTCATTTTGGTTTTTATACTTTGTTTCCTTAGTATATAGTTTACTTAATGTAATATTTCTGAATTTTATATATATATATATATATATATATATATATATATATATATATATATATATATATATATATATATATATATATATATAATACCTATATTACAAAATATTATTTCAAATATAAATATTGATTTTCTCTTATCTACCTTTACAAGCCGACAAAAACTTGTCTCCGCATTTATTAGCACCTGAAAATAAACGGATTATTATGGTGTGGTACGAGCATAACGAAAAAAAATCTTCGGTGGTTTTGTTGCGATTTACTGTTTAAAGTGTCTCGACGTGTTAAAGTGTCTCTGTGAAAAATGTAGTGAGATATTTTCTAGATTTGTTTGCTACTTTTTAATGTAAGTGCACATAGCTTTCATTTTATAGAACATTAGATCTATTTGTTAAAAATATATAGCTGTCCAACGATATTTTTTAGTGTTACCAAATAAATTAAAATAAACTTGAAGTAAGTTATTTATTCGTTAAGTTCTTCGTATTATTTCATAGCTTAAATAAATTGTCAACTGGAATTATTCTTTATTACAAGTGAGTAAATATTACTTATTTTCAGAAACAAATAAGTATTATAATACCATAATCTAAGCCAATCCAGGAAATAAATAATTCATTTATTCTGTTTGAGCTAGTTTATTTGTTTACCAGAAGTAAATATATAAACTAAAGATTGTATAATATACACATATAAAATTAGTTAGGGCTATATAATATGCGCAATCGAATGGAAAACGAAGAGTTACCGGCAAGATACTTCGCTACCTTTATAGCTACTTTAGAACACCTTATTCCTTCTTCTTCTTCGTTTCTCTCTTTTCAGAGAGGTCGTGATTATGGTTTACCCTTTTGCTGTCGTTCTTCGTATATTATCCCTCCATCTTTCCCTGTTTCCGGATTCCCTTGTTGCTTGTGTTATCGTGCTGTTGGTAGTTGCCTTGATAGTGTCGGTCCACCTCATCGGCGATCTTCCTCTTGGTCTTTTCCCTTCCATTTTTCCCGGTATACTCCTTTCTCTCTTCTGTCCAGGGGGTACCTTTCCTTCGGGGTTTTTCCTGAATTCTACGAACTTCCTTCAGGGTGCGTCTCACAGACTGTCTGTTTTGGAGATCTGTTATTCCCAGTTCCTTAATATCTTTCTCGATTTCTGTCAACCAAGTGGTACGAACCTTCTTGTTTTGCCAGAAGGTGAACAGATGGTTAGTTAGTCGGTTTGGAGGCAATCTTGCAACGTGGCCATAGATAGCTACCTTTCTTTTTCTTGCACAGTCAAAGAGCATCTCTATATATTCGTAGAGCTCAGTGTTATGCCGCCTTCGGAATTGCCCATCTTCATTTACCGGTCCTAGGATCTCCTGAGGATTCTCCTCTCTCTGATTTCCAATTTCTCTACCAGAGCTCTTCGGTTCAAGGAAAGACATTCCATGGCATACAGGGCTTCTGGTCGCAAGACTCATGTGTAGTTGTGTGGACTATTTAAAATTAATTTTATTATCATTTTATAATTATTTTGTTATAAACTTCAACTAATAATATAATATATTTTGATACACTTATTAATAACAGCATTTATCTTGACCAAAGTTAGGAGATAATCGTAATTTAGCCCGGAAATCCCGAACTAGGTGATTTGGGGTATCTATTATTTGAGAACATTCATAGTAACTTACTAATCAAATAGAAATTGCTTAATTATTCAGAATTATTGAATTAGTTTATGCAAAAAAAATGCTTAAAATGACAAAAAGTATATAAGTTTTTTTAAATCTTTCTTTGGATATTAAGTAGATTCCTCCTATCTTGGACGACTTGCAAAGTGAATAACAAGAATTTTAAATGAAATGAACTAATCATATGAAATGTGTTTCAATTGAGCAAAACATCTAGTTAGGTTAGGTTCAGATTGAACCCACAAAAAACAGCTAAATTCAGTTGAACTCGTAGATTTATCTCTATAGTTACTTTTTGTATCTACTCGGTAGCGTGGATGGTAGCGAGATTGCTAATTCTAAACTCGATGCAAAATTTCTCTTTGCTTGCAAAATTTGTATTTAATTTCATTTTCACCAGAATAAAGCACGTTCTGTTCAAATATAAACATGGTATTGAACAAGTGAATATTAGCGACAAAATACTAGAAGCAATATAAGATATACGGGTTAGACAAACAAAAGTACACAAATAATAGTCCCTCTATTCTTCATGTCTCTCTATATGAATGAAGAGACAAAACAAGACAGCAGACATAGACAACAGAATATACCGACAAAACTGGACAGACAAGACTGGACAGATCAAACTGGACAGATAAGCCTGGACAGACAAGAATGAACAGTCAACACTGGACAGACAAGACGGAACAGATAGGATTGGACAGACACGATTGAACAAACAAAATTGGTTCAGTCTTGTATGTTAAGTTTTGTCTGTCCAGAGTTGTCTGTCCAGTTTTGTCTGTATATTCTTCGTTATCTAGTTTTGCCTATTCACTCATGTCTGTTTGCTTTAGTCTGAGTACTTTTGTTTGTCTAACTCCGTATTGTCCGGTTGTCCGTATGTCTCTTGCTGCTTCCAGTATTGTGTGGATGATCTTTACTTTTTTATTACTAGCTTTATATTTGCACATTTTATTCGTGTGAATAAAAGTAAATAAAACTTCTGCAAGCAAGAAAAAAATCCTGTCGAGTTTAAAATTAGCAAAAAATACTATCGACTGGATAAAAAAGCAACTATCTCTCTAGTTGCTTTTAAATCAACGAGTTTATTTAACCTTTTTTTTTGTTTCTGTTTGTAAACTATCCAGATGTTTGGCACAATTGGAACAAATTTAAAGTAATGCTTTTACGAATAGGATGGTTGCGACAGTTACTACGTGGTAATCCATACTTACATTGAATTGAAAAATTCACTTTGTTTTTTACCACACTTATATTATGTAAAAATATTATATAACTTATTATTCACAGTTATATAAATTTCTACACATATCACGACTCGAGTTTCGACGTTTGACGGTCATTTTCAAGTGACTTAACAAATTGATAAAGTTGAATATATACCCTTATAGTTTTGGTGGGGTGGGAGGGCGGTGTTTGTCCGAAGATGAGGACTTATCTGTTTGAGATTGGGTGAGATTAAAAAGTTGGGAAAAGATTAGGTCAGTTTGCTCGTTTAGGAGATTAACTGAGGGATTACGGGTTTTTTTGAAAATTTCTAATGACTCTAGGAGATTTAGTTTCGGGCCTTTGTTGCAATTATGCAAGATTTTTAGATTATCTATTTCTGGGAATTTATGATTGAATTCGAGACAATGGTTTGAAAAAGAACTAGTGTCTTTTTTCAGACGAAAAGCGCGAGAATGTTCTGAAAACCGTGTTGAAAAACTTCTTCCTGTCTGCCCTATGTACACGCTATTGCATTCGGAACAATGAATTTCGTATACGCCGGATTTTTTAATGTGATCGATTTTGTCTTTGGCATTAAACAATATGTTGGACAACTTAGAGGAGGGTTTAAATGCTACCTGAAGATTTTGCTTTCGAAGGACATTTGCGATGTGTTCGCTTGTTTTGCCAAAATATGTCAGGGAGATGAAAGTTTTGTCTGAATTTGAGGTTTTCGGATAAATTTGGGCCATTGCGAATTGGGTTCGTTTATTATTGATAATGTTTTGGATGAGTTTTGTTGGGAAACCATTCTCTGTAGCGATTGAAATGATGGTACTTAATTCTTTGATTCTCTTTTCTGTGGAAAGGGGGATTGAAAAGGCTCGATGTATCATTGAATGATAGGCCGCTAATTTGTGTGTTATCGGGTGAAATGATGAATACGGGATTGTAGAGTTAACATTGGTGGGTTTTCTGTATATATCAAATTCTATTTTGTTGTTTTTGTGAATCAGAGTAAGGTCTAAGAAGTTTATTTTGTTGTCTGTTTCTACCTCGATGGTGAATTTAATTTTGGGATGAACGTTGTTTATTAGGTTGAGAAATTGGTCTAATTGACGTGTTGTACCACTAAAACACGCTATTACGTCATCGACATACCTATACCAAAATGAAATATGTTTTTTGGAGAAATCTAGTTTGAAGATTTTTTCTTCGATAGTTGACATGAATAGATCGGCTAAAAGGGGACTTAATGGCGATCCCATTGCTAGACCTGATGTTTGCTGATAGTAAGTGTTATTAAATTTGAAGTAATTTTGATTAACACATGTTTCCAGGGCTTCATAAAGTTCAGATTTTATAAGATGATGACAATTAGCTTTATCAATTAAATTTTGTATGATTTCGAGACACTCTTTAGTAGGTATATTAGAAAACATACTACTGACGTCAAAAGATACGAGTTTGGAGTTTATTGGGGTTGTTATTTGTTTGAGGAGTTCCGAAAGGGCGAGTGAATTTTTTACAGAATATTTTGGGGTGAATTTGGTGTATTTTTTGAAAAGAGTATTCAGTTTAATTGCCAAAACTCTTGCTACACTGTTAATATAGGAGACAACTGGTCTAATGGGAGAATCGGGTTTGTGAGTTTTAATGAAACCATAGAGTCTGGGAGCTGTGGGATTCTGATTTATGATTTTAAATTTCTCAAATTCGGAGAACAAAGTTGTAATATTTTTCAAGAGACTTCTAATTTGAAATTGGAATTTTTGTGTAGGATCCTTTTTCAAGGGAGTTAGTTTTTCTGTTGAAATGAAAGAGTTCATTTTATTAATGTACTGTTCTCTTTCCAGGACGACTATCGAATTGGATTTATCGGCTTTTGTAAGGACTAAAGAATTGGACTCAATTTTTGTTTTTATCGATTTGATCACTGCGGAGTCTGTGGTAGAATTACGGGCGTACGATTTTATATGATCGGCTATTTTGGCTCGGGGTATAAGAGGTTCTTGCACTTTTTTTAGCGCGATTTCTGACTCTACAATTATTGTGGATTTATCGGATTTGTTATTGATGAATGGGGTGTAGTTGGGGTTTTGGGAAAGAAAAGATTGTTCAATAGGACTGAAGATAACTTTTGAGAAGTTGATGAATTTAGACACTAGATTCGGTTTTGACATTACTTTTTGAGGTTCGGACTTTTTGTTCTTTACGAGAACGGATAGTTTCTTTTTTAAATTTAAATATTTTAGGTGGTTGACCCTACTTACATTGTCACGAACAAAGTCATCAAAGATCGTGAATTCTACTGGATGTAATTTAAATGTCAACTCTGAATGCAATATCTTGAGATAATGTTGAATAACATCTCTCCTCCGATGAAGATTTTTTATTTCGGATCTAATCCAACTGTTTTGGGCAGATTTTATGGCTGCTATTGCGGCCGAAGACGTGGAGCGGGTTTTAATATTTACATAGTTGGGTACGACTTTGGACCGAAGGCATTCTGAATTGAACCAGATATCCTGTGAAACGAAACGGTATTTTTTTTTTTTTTCTTTTTTTTTACACACATTTTTTGTACAACAAATTGATGAAAAAATACCGTTTCGTTTCACAGGATATCTGGTTCAATTCAGAATGCCTTCGGTCCAAAGTCGTACCCAACTATGTAAATATTAAAACCCGCTCCACGTCTTCGGCCGCAATAGCAGCCATAAAATCTGCCCAAAACAGTTGGATTAGATCCGAAATAAAAAATCTTCATCGGAGGAGAGATGTTATTCAACATTATCTCAAGATATTGCATTCAGAGTTGACATTTAAATTACATCCAGTAGAATTCACGATCTTTGATGACTTTGTTCGTGACAATGTAAGTAGGGTCAACCACCTAAAATATTTAAATTTAAAAAAGAAACTATCCGTTCTCGTAAAGAACAAAAAGTCCGAACCTCAAAAAGTAATGTCAAAACCGAATCTAGTGTCTAAATTCATCAACTTCTCAAAAGTTATCTTCAGTCCTATTGAACAATCTTTTCTTTCCCAAAACCCCAACTACACCCCATTCATCAATAACAAATCCGATAAATCCACAATAATTGTAGAGTCAGAAATCGCGCTAAAAAAAGTGCAAGAACCTCTTATACCCCGAGCCAAAATAGCCGATCATATAAAATCGTACGCCCGTAATTCTACCACAGACTCCGCAGTGATCAAATCGATAAAAACAAAAATTGAGTCCAATTCTTTAGTCCTTACAAAAGCCGATAAATCCAATTCGATAGTCGTCCTGGAAAGAGAACAGTACATTAATAAAATGAACTCTTTCATTTCAACAGAAAAACTAACTCCCTTGAAAAAGGATCCTACACAAAAATTCCAATTTCAAATTAGAAGTCTCTTGAAAAATATTACAACTTTGTTCTCCGAATTTGAGAAATTTAAAATCATAAATCAGAATCCCACAGCTCCCAGACTCTATGGTTTCATTAAAACTCACAAACCCGATTCTCCCATTAGACCAGTTGTCTCCTATATTAACAGTGTAGCAAGAGTTTTGGCAATTAAACTGAATACTCTTTTCAAAAAATACACCAAATTCACCCCAAAATATTCTGTAAAAAATTCACTCGCCCTTTCGGAACTCCTCAAACAAATAACAACCCCAATAAACTCCAAACTCGTATCTTTTGACGTCAGTAGTATGTTTTCTAATATACCTACTAAAGAGTGTCTCGAAATCATACAAAATTTAATTGATAAAGCTAATTGTCATCATCTTATAAAATCTGAACTTTATGAAGCCCTGGAAACATGTGTTAATCAAAATTACTTCAAATTTAATAACACTTACTATCAGCAAACATCAGGTCTAGCAATGGGATCGCCATTAAGTCCCCTTTTAGCCGATCTATTCATGTCAACTATCGAAGAAAAAATCTTCAAACTAGATTTCTCCAAAAAACATATTTCATTTTGGTATAGGTATGTCGATGACGTAATAGCGTGTTTTAGTGGTACAACACGTCAATTAGACCAATTTCTCAACCTAATAAACAACGTTCATCCCAAAATTAAATTCACCATCGAGGTAGAAACAGACAACAAAATAAACTTCTTAGACCTTACTCTGATTCACAAAAACAACAAAATAGAATTTGATATATACAGAAAACCCACCAATGTTAACTCTACAATCCCGTATTCATCATTTCACCCGATAACACACAAATTAGCGGCCTATCATTCAATGATACATCGAGCCTTTTCAATCCCCCTTTCCACAGAAAAGAGAATCAAAGAATTAAGTACCATCATTTCAATCGCTACAGAGAATGGTTTCCCAACAAAACTCATCCAAAACATTATCAATAATAAACGAACCCAATTCGCAATGGCCCAAATTTATCCGAAAACCTCAAATTCAGACAAAACTTTCATCTCCCTGACATATTTTGGCAAAACAAGCGAACACATCGCAAATGTCCTTCGAAAGCAAAATCTTCAGGTAGCATTTAAACCCTCCTCTAAGTTGTCCAACATATTGTTTAATGCCAAAGACAAAATCGATCACATTAAAAAATCCGGCGTATACGAAATTCATTGTTCCGAATGCAATAGCGTGTACATAGGGCAGACAGGAAGAAGTTTTTCAACACGGTTTTCAGAACATTCTCGCGCTTTTCGTCTGAAAAAAGACACTAGTTCTTTTTCAAACCATTGTCTCGAATTCAATCATAAATTCCCAGAAATAGATAATCTAAAAATCTTGCATAATTGCAACAAAGGCCCGAAACTAAATCTCCTAGAGTCATTAGAAATTTTCAAAAAAACCCGTAATCCCTCAGTTAATCTCCTAAACGAGCAAACTGACCTAATCTTTTCCCAACTTTTTAATCTCACCCAATCTCAAACAGATAAGTCCTCATCTTCGGACAAACACCGCCCTCCCACCCCACCAAAACTATAAGGGTATATATTCAACTTTATCAATTTGTTAAGTCACTTGAAAATGACCGTCAAACGTCGAAACTCGAGTCGTGATATGTGTAGAAATTTATATAACTGTGAATAATAAGTTATATAATATTTTTACATAATATAAGTGTGGTAAAAAACAAAGTGAATTTTTCAATTCAATGTAATGCTTTTACGTTTTCTTTTCAATAAAATTCTTTTAATTCAGTCTGCAGGTCATTTGAAGCAGTTTGATTTTACTAGATAAAGGAATTTACACAAGACTATTTTAACAATGCAATGGAGAATTTTACATCAAATCGACATGACACAATTTAATAACGACTTACTAGCCTCTAGACATCGACAAATCAGAAATTCTCACTTATAGACTCTTTGATATCTATGCGGAAATATACCATAACCGCACGCATATGAGTACTGTTATGAGTCCATTACAGACGCAAAATAGAAAGAATCCATTAAAAGCACCTATGAAATAACCTGCGCTTCATGACTCCTAGTAATCGACTAACTAATACAATTGACGATACTAGTCAACTTAATTACCAATACTCGTACATAACGTACGTAAGGGAGATTTTTCATCTGGGCATCAAGTAAGGTGAGCCGGTTGACGTGGAATGCTCTTTGGAATGTAACATTCTGCAAATATCCGCCACGGCTTCGCTGGGTGGCGTGTATTCCAAATGTCCAATTTTCCATGACTCTGGCGTATATATTAGGCTCAATTTAACCGAAGATATGAGTTATGTTGTATTTGAGGGCAACTGTGGTTTGTGGCTTATTCGCATAGACATACGACTTAAGAAAACCCCACAATAAAAAATCTAACGGGGTTAAATCGCACGATCTGGGTGGCCAGTTCACATAACCTCAACGTGAGATGATGCCCTCAAATCGCTTGTGCAGAATGTTCAATGCGACAAAAACTGTGTGGTACGTAGCGCCGTCCTGTTGAAACCATATGTCTTGTTGTCCATTCCCCACCGTTCACGGTAATTGCCTGGCCGATCACACCGCCAGCCCAAAATCCACACCAAACTCTTTGATTGAAATGATTTTGATTGTGACATTTTCTTCATTGAACGCTCTTGGATCCGGCACATCCGACATATCCGACATCCTCACATCCGACATATTATCAACTACTGTATCACTGAAGGTATATTTTCAAACACTTGGAAAACAGTTCCATTCATACCAACGGCCAATTCGTCGAATCCTAAAGATCTGTCTTACCTTCCATCTTCACACCAGCTTTGTCGAAGATTTTAGAAAATCGTTGACTCACAGCTCAGAGCTTTTCGAAATCATATAAATTTGCTCCCTTCAAGGCAGTCAGGTTTTAGAATAGCTGTGTCACAACTTTACTGAAAATTACGGTTGATGTAACTAAAGCCCTTGATAATAGCAAAGCTACCGCATTTATACTATTAGGCTACAGCAAAGCATTTTATACCAAAACTCACCAAATACCAATATCTGTACTTCTCCATGCTAGGCTCCCCAAGCAATCTATTGTATTCTTCAGGAGTTACCTAACATATAAACAGTAGATTGTTCAAGTAGGCGGTGGTTTATCTGAATCTGGCTTTATTGTTAATGATGACCCCCAATACGCAGATGACGCACAGCAACTACTTCACCATCATCTAGCTATACTTGTCCAGTGTTGGACATAAGCCTTCTATAACAACTTACATCCCCCTCTGTCCCGTGCTGCTCTCACTCTATTTTGCACTCTATCGGGGCGATGCCAGCAATCACTAACAAAGCTTCCCTGGAGATAGTCCTGTAAGCACTGCATAGTCTGATTGCTATTTTTCTCTGTATAGAGGCGAGCATCTGTTTCTCGTACGCATTTTCAATGGCTATAGCCCAGACGGGGCCTCCATGGAGAATGGTCGAGTGAACCACAGAGCACAGCAGCCTTCTTTTATTACTTTTCGGACCACCGGAGTTAGGCAATAGTTTTCCTAAGACCAATGTACTTTTTAGCCTTTTTCTTCAGTTTTCTTTAGGTGTGCTTTAAAAAACAGTTTCTGGTCAATAGTATGCCTAGGTACTTGACTTCTTGTTTCGGTGTAATGTGCACCTTTTTGATTTTAAATTTTATAGTTTTTTATTTTATAGTGAGAAGTGCGGCTTCTGTTTCTTCAGGGGTCAGCTTAAGGTTGTTTCGCTCTAGCCATTTAGCGACTTGTTTTATGGCGATGTTTTCCTTTCTCAGTTTTCGCTCAGTTTTCCCTGTTGCTACTATAGCTAGGTCATCGACAAATCCTACTACTTCGACCCCAGCGCGGAAAACGAGCCTTAACGCGCCGCTATCGTATAGAATGTTCCATAGTGTAGGAGCCATAACCGAGACCTGTGAAACACCACTATTTACTTTGCATTCGACGACATCATCGCCGAATTCCATCTATATTCTCTTATTTTATAGGTAGCTGCGCACTAACAGATGCGGGGTAAACTTTCTATCAGTTAGCTTTTCCATAATCTTTTCCCAGACAGCGCTGTCATGTTACATGGCCTCCGTGTGGCGGAGGCTTTTTGCTTGTGGCTTTTGTATCTCTAGATGCTTTTTTTCAGTCGATAGCATTTTTTTGTTAATTCTAAATCTGACAGGAAATTTTTCCTCGCTTACAAAAGTTAATTTTATTTTCAGACGAATATAACACGTTCTGTAGAAATATAAAGCTAGTAATAAAAAAGTAAAGATTAGTGAACAGGCAAGACTAGACAGCGAAGAATATTAAGACAAAACTGGACAAACAAGACTGGACAGACAAAACTGGACAGACAAGACTGTACAGACAATACTTCTTTATTCCACTTTGGCTTTTAGTATACGCCACCCATGTATCGCATATTTCGCATTCATTCACGGTGGGCAGCTCGGACGGTTAGTGGAAACCACCCTAGTTGCTGCCTCCCCGACCAAGAATCGAACCCTAGTCTATCGCATTGCCAGGCGGGTATGTTGTCACTACAATACCGAGGAAGATTGGACAGACCAAACTGAACAGACAAGACTATACAGACAAGACTTGATAGGTAAGACTAAATAGATAAGCGTAGACAGACGTGACTAGAGACACAAGATTAGACAGAAATGATTAGACAGACGAGACTGGACAGGTAAGACTAGACAAGCGATACTAGACAGGTAAGATTAGACAGGCAATGCATGACGTACAAAACTAGATAGACAAGATTAGACAGATGAGGCAGACAGGACTTTTTTTTATTTGGCGTAATCCAAGCACACCGAAACGAAACAGCGTATGACATCGGCGTGCTGGTTATAATAAAATATTATTTAATATACACTACATTTTCTATAGTTAATTTATTTCGTGCCATTGTTCCTCATTCTTTTTTGCTGGTGATGAATTTGCCAAGTTTGTGTATCTTGTCCCAATTTTCCTTGCTCTCTAACATGTAGTTTATAACACTTCTGGTTTCGAAGCTTTTGTCTATATTTGATTTTTTGGAGTTCCCTTTCTGTGGTCCATCTACAACATTCAAATATTGTGTGGGTACTGAGTCTTCTTCACATAAAAATAATCTTTATAGCAGCCATACCCAATAAGAAATTGGGTTAGATGTATAATCAATTTCCCCGTGTTTTCTGCTTTTCCAAGAGAGACAGGACTAGACAGACAGGCCTAGACAGAGAAGAGTAGACGGTCAAAACTAGACTAGTCAGGTAATACTAAATAGACCTATCTGGACATGCATATGTAGACCAGTCAGACGAGATTCAAATGACTTGTCTGATAAGACTAGATGGACAAAGGTAGGCAGTTGTGTAAGATATAATCGAACCGCAAGACAAAAAGTCACTTATAAAAACACAATATTAGGCAAAAAATTCTGTACAATTAGGAGAAAGTACTGTTTATGTAGAAAAATACCTTTTATTTCTTTTTCGATATAATAATTACTTACAGCGTATTGTCGGAAAGTTCCAAATAAATATTTAATGGAAATCGAAATATTTTAATAATTTTACGTTCTCCTGAAATAAAATGTGGAGTTTAAGTGCTGCGGTGCATTTCGGAATGAAATACAAAATTGCAAACATGCTCGGCACTCGGTGTTAATTGATTCGCCCCAATTCCGCGTAAATCATAAACTGAAGCTTAAATTGGATTCTACCTGGAGTGCCACATTTCAATACACTTATTTCCTTTTCCACTCGTTTCAATAAATTTCATAAATTGGATATTAAGGAAAAAGGTAATTTTGTATGCGAGACAATTGTCGTAATTACACAGCTTTCTAGACGTTTAAAGGCATCTTTAATACTCGCTAATTAGTCTTAATATTAATCTAGAACAGTGCTTTCCAACATTTTTGGTTTGGAAATTATCTTTTGAAAATGTATATTGGATATATTTTTTTAATTAAACTTAATTCATGTAACTCATATGTTTTTAGATATTATTTAAACGAAATGTGACTGTCGTTCTCCTAAATTGTGTTTTCGGAGACGAATGGCAGACAAAGGGTTCTAATAAAGCTAACAAAAAAGTATTATTTTTATAATGGAAAACAACGAACATCGCAGGTTTTATATAATCCCTTCTATGTAATTTAAATT
The DNA here is from genome assembly GCA_944588485.1 of Phosphuga atrata. Classification (NCBI taxonomy): domain Eukaryota; kingdom Metazoa; phylum Arthropoda; class Insecta; order Coleoptera; family Silphidae; genus Phosphuga; species Phosphuga atrata. The sequence goes on from OX155899.1 coordinate 35,592,460, forward strand.
TTGTTCAAATATTTCTATTCCGAATCATTATTGGCCGGACATTTGAACTAAATCATTATTTTAGTGATTAATATCTTTTTCATTACTTAAAATTAATAAATAAAAGTGCTAATTAAGCGTGGGGAATTCAAGTCTGTCAAACGCAACGCGATTGGTTAAAGGAACGTGACGACAAATACTATATCAGAAAGTTCGTATTGCTTATATTTGTATGAAATTTCAGGCTTTTGATTAGAAAAATAGTAATAATTGAAATTTGTGTTGTGAAATCATTTATTGTTTAAGTGAAATGTTAGCATATTTAAGATTAGAAATGATTTAAGACAATGACTGAAAGTTGTTTTGTAAAAGCATAATCGAATAATCTGTCGAAAATAAATCCATTCAGAATGTCGCCTTATTTTCTTTCAAATCCAAATTTCTATCTGATACTGATAGAAGAGCTTCTTCTCTCAGGGCTTATAGTTTTCTCTTGATAGCACCCATTCTGATAATGGGTGGGTGGCATATTTCGGTTTTGGCACATTTACACCTTCTTGTTTCGTTATGTAGTATTGAACATAATTTTCTGTATCCTCCTCTATCTGTAATTAAAGATCTATTGTAAGTATACAAAAAAAACATTTATTTCTCGTTTATGCTCTGGTATAATTTAGGAACAGAGCTACTGCTTGTGTGATTGGTTTTCAAAACCAAACTTATATCTGATTATTTTGAATTCTTAATTTTCTGGTGTATCAGTCAGTATTCTGGATCTTCCGTTTTGTCCTCCCTTTCGTCTTTCTTTTCGAAGTTCAGCTTTGAGAGGGGACGAATCATAACCGGCGATATCAAAGTTTGCAATTTTCAGTGTATAATCCCAATATGAACATTCTTTGAAATTTATTAAATGACTTTGAAATGTGAGGTGGTCGGCTGGCTAAAAGCTACCTGAACAATTGTGATGGATGATTTTTCGACAAGTGGGCGATCCGAATAGGATTCTGGCATAAATCAGCATTTGTGTGAATGTTTTCATTTAAAGGACCAAAACCAGCTGAAGTTAAACTTTTACAAATATTGTTTGGTGTGAAGGCAAGAGGTAAGGCTTTTCCCACCAAGCCAGCAATATAATAAATATTTAATGGCTTTCTCACTTGACCTGGAGTCATAAATAAGTCGTTAGCCGCTGTTTTAAAATACGTTTTGAAAGGTCCAAAAGCTAATTTATATAATGGTCTCATGTGGTTGATAGTATGTAGAGTAATAAGCGCTACACCAATATATTTCATGTTCATATTAACTTTCATGATTGACAAGTAAAAGAATAATATGTTGTTAAAATTATATTTGATAAAATGTTAAAGGAATATCACAAAGATCGATTCGTTTGACCAAGCGGATGAACTAGCACCCCCAATAGTGCCTTCTGGAGCTTATGTTAACATAAACTCCTTTTAAAAAAGTTTATACGAGGGAATACGTGCATGGGTGGAACAAAACCACTACCTGCATTTATAGTCGCTATCATTGTTGCAGTCGCTCCTCTTTCAGTGCTAGTCATTGACCCAAATTTCTTCTTGCCAAGAGGTGCTAATATCTTCGGAGCAACATGGATAGTCGCCAATCCAGTTTCGTCCAAATTCCAGATATCAGATGATTTTATATGAAGACATTTAGAAAGGGTTTCCTTGAAATTATCAAATGTTAAGCTTACGATATGTTTTAAACGCCGATGAGGGAGCCAGACTAGTAGCTTCAGGCTTTCTCAGAGACAATTCGTTTTGGTATCACTTCCTAAATAAGCGAAAACAATAATCTCCGGCAATTTTATTAGCATCCCAGACATTACGGCAGTTTTTGCATTCATTTTTGCAAATTGATATGCAAGTATTTTCACGCCTTTTAAAGTCAGCCAAAATTGTAAGTGTACTGCGTCTTTAATATAGTCAACCAGACTGCGTTCTACTTCACCATCAATACCTTGATTAACTGCAAGATTATCGTGTAATTTGCTTACATCGTTACCTGTTTCCATACAGTGCTTTAAATGGCGAGGCAAAGTTGTTCTAGATAATCCAAAATGTTTAGAAGCACCGAAAGTGATTTTTTTCTTCTTGATCATTTTAATGAAATTTGACAAGTCATTCACATTAATAGGCATTCTCTTCTTCTTATCTTTAATTCTAGGCATGACTTCTGTCATAATGAATTTGTTTTCTTAAATATTAAATATTGTAATAAATAGAGATTGAGAAAACTGAGTTTAAACGACTGACATGTCAGTCATAACATCAATTAAATCAACATGAATAGTGCACCTTCTATAGCAATAAATTACCCCAGGGGTTTCAGTCCCCGAGTGGTCTATTTGGATTCTGGGGAGAATCCCGATAGAAACATTCTTAAAGCAAAATCTGGGATTTGGATAATGACATTTAATGTCAATTCCCTTTTGAAAGTTGGAAAATTAAAAAATATCTTAAATAAAGCTAGAGAACGTAATCTAAAAATTATTGCATACCAGGAATCACGGTACACAAATGAATGGCCTTCTGATTCTGAAAACTTTAGGATATATAAAGGAAAGCCAGGAGAGCTAGTCATGGCCCACTGTCCACAATTTGGGACCGGATTTATAGTGGATAAATCAATACTTGAATCATTTGTGACATTCAAGTCCTTCTAAAGACGCCTTTCCACCATAACGATAAAAACAGGGAACAAAATCTATACTCTAATTAATGGTCATGCACCAACTAACATCACTAACAAGGAGGCACCAGAGAAAGCGGAGCAATTTTGGAATCAATTAGATAATATTTTACAAAGAATTCCACAACATAATGTTAAAATTCTTATCGATGACTTTTATGCACAAATTGGCAAAGAGACGAAATATCGATTTTGGGTTGGGAAATGCTCTGGTCATTAAAATACAAATAAAAACGGCATGAGACTCATCGACTTATGCAGAAATCATGATTTTTTTTATATCAACCTTCTTTAAGAAACTCCCTTCTAAAACTAGGACTTTGGTCTCACCTAATTTCTTATTGAGTGAGTATCAACTGGATCATGTACTATACTAATTTCCCATTTGTGTGCTGCAGAAATCATGAAACTAAGAGTATTGAAAGGCCTGGACTTAGATTCTGATCATTATCCAACAAAATTTTCCCTTGATGTGATCCCTGAGAAACGAAACTTTACAAAACGAGTTCCTCAACGTAAATATGATATAGACTATATAGAGAATATTAAAGGCAATGAAAACTTCTTGAAAGGAACTGAAGAAATACATCCACAAAATTGGCCACAACTTCAAGTAAGACCTTTACGAACAGCTGTAAATATAGCCCCGTTTAAAAGAACAATCAAACACCCGTAGTGGACAGATGAATGTGACCAGTTAATACAACATAGGCAGCAAACCTAGCATAATTGGTCGTACAATAAAACTCCAACCACATTTCAAGAACTTAAAAACGTTAGGAAGATAGTTACAAAATCTATAAGGAGAATTCGTAAACAAAGTGAAGATTTTAAATTACAATCAGTAAAAGAGGACTTTAAGCAACATAAGTCACGAAACTATTATAGAACGTTCAAGCAAAAGTTGACAAAGTATTCTTCGCCATCTATTCATCAATTCTTATAAAATTAATCAAGTAACAAGGCTGTACAAGAGATTAAAGAAATTATTGAATCACTAAAAAATAACAAAGCTTCAGGGGAGGATCAAATAACTGCAGAATTGTGGAAAAATGCAAGAGAAAATTGTATCACAAAATTGCACGAAATTATGTTAGACATTTGGCAAGCGGAAAAAATCCCCGCGCATTGGAAGTTGGCGATAATCCATCCCATACACAAAAAAGGAACTAAAATTTACCCAAACAATTATCGAGGTATCCCTTCTTCAGTAGATAATACAGAGCTTCAAGTAGATAATCAATTCGGTGAATATCAAGGTAGATTCAGGAACGTTTTCCCATCTCATCCCAAATATGCTCTATTGGATTTAAATCTGGACTGCAAACTGGCCAAACAAATCGTGTGATTTCACACTCGTCAAGATACTCAGTAACTATCCTAGCAGGGCCCACACACTTGCGTTATCATGCATAAATGTTGCGTCGTCTCCAAGAATAATCATGAACGGTAAAACATGGTCTTCTAGAACCTCTATCAGATACCTATGCGCAGTCAACGTCCCATTTTCGACAAAGACTAACTCCGTGCGAGTGTCTCCCCATGCTATAACTGATCCTCCACCAAATGGAAGCCGCTCGGCAATACACGTTAGAGCATATCTCTCGCCTTGCCGTCGCCACACTCTTACACGTCTATCTGAGCCCGTAAGACAGAATCGCGATTCATCGGAAAACAATACGCGACTCCAATCCGCTATTGACCAAGCCAAGTGTTCTTGTGCAAAATTCAATTTCGCAATCCGGTGTTTACGGGAAAGCGGCAGTCCAGTAGCTCTAGTTCGTGAAGATAATCTAGCAGCACGAAGCCGCCTCCGAACTGTCCACTCACTTATGTTTACATTTCTCACTTCTTGCAGATGATTTCGAAGGGAAACTCTCGTGACCGTTCGATTTCTCAAAGCACTAGAAACGAGAAAGCGGTCATCTCTAGCTGTTGTAGTCTTGCCTCGTCCTGAACTACGAGAACTTCGAGTGAGTAGAGCAGTCTCTTCGTACCGCCGCCATACTCGTTGCATACTCGAGAGACTAATACCAACGTTTCTCGCAGTTTCGCGCTGACCGCGCCGTCCTCTAAAACCGCCACAATTTGTGCCGCAACAGAAGAATTTATGCTCATTGCTAAACACTGACCTTGCAACAATATACAAACAATTTACAAGAGACAAATGCATTACACCGCAGTAACCAAAGCCATGCTGCCCTCAAACCCTTTTATATTTCAACAAAAGCATATCAAAGTAAACTGGTTTATTTTCATTACTTAGCATATTAAATTAAAATTGTTCAATTTCATTACTTTCAATAAATTTTTAACATCTAAAACTTTTTGTTTTATTCAAGCAATTAGTTAGTAAACTGTTATAATCGAAAAAACACTTAAAAAGGTAAATATTTCCAAAATAACTTCAAATTACGGGGTGACCCTAATTTTATGCTCGGCAGTGTATATAGAAAAATTTCTAAACTTACCGATACCATGAGAATTAAAGTTGACAACTCTTTCTATCTTACCATGTTCGGTTTTCAGGTGACGGGTTGCTTATAGCCTATAGCTATGTCAGTATTTCTAGAAATGAGCGCGAGGTCATCGGCAAAAGCAAGGCAGTTGATCTTGACGCCATTCTTTGATCATCGAAATTAATATTGATTAAGTAGTCGCTTCCTGTATAGTTTTTTCTCCCATACCCGGATAATCTTCTCCAACACACAGTTGAATAGAACTGGTGACAGTCTATCACCTTGGTTGACTCCTGTTTTAATTTTAAACTCTTTGGAGGTCTCTCCCATGTACTTTACTTTGGAATGTGTTCCTATTAGCGTCAGCTTAATAATTTTTCTTGTTTTGGCGTAGACGCCAAATTCCACCAGTGTGTTAAATAGCATTTCCCTGTCAATAGAATCATAAGCTCTCTCGAAGTCTTCACGAACTACCATGGCATGGAACTACTACTAGCTCTTTTGACATATAGATCTCTAGTATTTGCTTCAGGCTCCAGATTTGTTCAACAAATGATCTTCCTTTCCTAAATCCCGCTTGATATTCATCAAGTCCACAAGTCTCTTCTGTAGCGCTATAGATAGTGCCTTATATGTTAGAGGAGCTATGGAAATACCACGGTAGTTATTAGGATCCGTTCTATCACCTTATTTTTATAAGGAGTGGATGATAGCATTTTTCAAATCTTCAGCGATAAATTAAGTTTCCCATATCTTTTCAATTTATTGCTTTAAAATTTGGATTGTGATTTCTCCACCATATTTTAGAATCTCTGCTGTGACGGAGTCTTCACCTGCTGCTTTGTTGTTCTTTAGGTTCGCGATTATTTCACGAACTTTTTCTTCATCTGGTGGGATTGAATTCTCATTCTGTTGCTTTGTGTCTTCTCTTGACCATTTATTTTTCGTATCTTCGCAATTCAACAATTTCTCGAAATACGTGGCTAATACCTCACAATTTTCATTCTTATTTGTAGCCAGTTATTTCATCTTCCCTTCGAAATTCCATGCTGCACGGCTGATATTCATAAATTTGCTTTTTAAAGGTCATCTAGTAGGTTATAGTGTTGCTCCTCTTAAATTCTGTGTCAATGTTCTGAATTTCTTTGATATTTGTTTCCTTTTGTCGTGCCGGAGGATCTTAGATGTCTGTTTGCGTACGTCTTTGTATGTCTCAAATTTCTCTTCAGTTTTGTCTGTATACAACGCTTTATACGCCGTAGCTCTACTATCAACTGCTACATCACAGTCTGTGGTCCACATCCTTGGCTGTATTAGCCATCTTCTCTCAGATATCTCCGCAAGTCTCCACTTTCTTCTCCCGCAAAAGGTTTTGAAAGTCCTTTCTACGTTCTTGAAGTTTTTCATTGTTTACCTTTATCGATATATTCCCGGAGAGACGTTTGTTGTTTAACGGAAAAGGTATGAATTTTATGCGGGTCAAGAAGTGATCAGAAGATTGGCTTCTTTCCGTACTACCACATTCTTAGTTGTTTCTTTAATGTTTCTTCTTGAAATTGCAACGTGGTACAGTTGATATTTGCGTAGTTCTTTCCGTGGAGCACACTATGTCTCTTTTTTCCTTGGCAGTCTTTTGAAGTACGTGGACATTAACTGAAGATCAAAAGTCTCGCATAATTCAAGTTTCTTAATAGACTACAAAATATATTAAAAATACTATTTGTTTCCATGCAATTTTTTTCCTCGATAACACCAAGCACTGCCTTAATGGCGGTAAGCGATTAACTTAACACTACATCGTCTGCAGTTATGTACCGAATAGCACATACGAAATAATTTAATAGCGCGTGAACATTTGAAGCGAGTTGGCTCGCTTCAAATGTTCTATGGGCCTAGGTACACATAGTGCCTAGGTACAACGGGTTCCTCTATTTATTACTCTATTATACTCTTTTATAACGGTCGTTACTGGAGTCATCCTGCTATGGATGAACATGTGAGAGTCTGGGAAGTTAATGACTAGACTGACCAGACTAGCCAGACTGACTAGTCTGACCAGAATGACCCAACCCTGCAGACTAACCAATGATTTTAAAATATAAAATAAATACATGCATATACCCTTCGGTAATTTCTTTGTATAATTTTTACCAGTATAATTCTTTCCTGATACCGTATATTTTGACGATTATTTTTGAGTACTGTATTTTAGGATTGATTATACCAAAAAGTATAAGAAACTGTAACTTTGTGTATAGTATTAATCTTGAAACAGTGGGTAAAAGCTGTTCATTTATTAGAAATTAGCATCATATTTGTTATTAATGGACTAAGTGTGAATGGACGAAAGCATAATTTAAAAAAAAATCTTTTATTTCTTCCAGCACGGAATTAAATAAGTTTAGGTAAGATTGAAAAGATTAATTTCTCAGCTGCTTCATATTTGGTTTGCTCTGGTTTACAAAAACTGAGCTAAGTTGCTGCTCTACCTGTTTTATTTTTAAGCTTCACTTCACTAAACAAGGTAAGACTGAACTAGGAAAGCCTGGACCAGGTTCAACACAAGAATATTAAATTGGACAAGATTAGAGTCGAAAGGTTCGAATGTACTAGTCGAATAGAGTTGTTCCTTATTGTTAGATAGATAAACTGATGGATCAGTAAACTTGATAGAAAAACCGTTCTGAAAGAATAAGTCGATATTCGATGAAGTTGATAGTTTAGATGAAGTCGAGTTCAATATATCGTCGGTCCAGATGAACAGGGTCTTAACTTTAAAAGCCTGAAGAGCGATTTGAAGTTTTCAAATCAATATATTTTCATTTCTGTAAATAATTGGTTAACCTTTCTTATAATATATTTTAAACTATTGATTAACGTTTATTGATAAGGTTTTTGTTCACTTCCCGACTTTGTCAATTTTGCTATTACTGAGAAATAAAAAAAAATATGCAGGCAAGAACATTATGATTTAATACCTTGTTCATCCAAACAAACGATATGATTTCGACGTACTCAATAATACGTATTAATTCTGAAATCGTTCATTTTGATTCGATTTTATGTGAGCGATAAATCATTAGTTGAAGGTGAAATTACACTATTTCTGTAATAAATTATATTCTGCTCATCGATGCGAAATTGGAGTCATTTCCACTAACCTAAATAATCTGCAACGATATAATTAATTTAATATTGTAGGTACACAAAATGAATAAAACTACGGAAAAATAATTATATGCAAGATCCCCGAAACCCATCTTGAAAACCACTGATGTAAACTAAATCGACAGCTTCGTACCACCATTGTGATATTATATTATCTTTAAATAAATAATTTAAATATAAATAACGTGAAATATATTTTTACAATTTATTATCAAGGGGAATTTGTTTCCTTGCATATAAAATTAAACCTACGTGCCATTGAGATGAAAATTGAGATTTGTTGGAAAAATCAAATATCAAACAGTGTTTTCTCTCTGTATTATGTTTTCCCTTCTTTTTTATTCGGCGATTGGAATATTTTTTTAGGGAAAAGCGATGTAGAAGAATCTATAAGATATATGAAAGATGCATAGAGGGGGAATGCTAAAATGAAAAATAAATACGGGAGTGTTTAAATAAACATGTGCAGAGAGCAAGACGAGATCCAAGAGAAGTAAAGAAAATATTGTATATTTTCTTACATTTTACATTTTTGGAGAACGAAAATAATATGAATTACATAATCCACTAAACGTTTGTTTATTTACTTTCTATTACTTAAAAAAATAAGACATATTTCCGATAAAGTCGTCGTAGTAGTCTTGTCTTGCTTAGCTAGATATATTTAGATAGTTAAGTTATGTTTTCTTGAAGTTTCTTATGCATTTTAGATCTATTTATTCCGTTCGTTCAGCCATTTAACACTTATGTCAATACCCGGGTACCCGGGTACCCTTTTGCATGTTCTTACTTACATATCTTTTTTGTTTAACGAAAAATCATCAAATCCTTTCGGATCCTCGTTATTTGAGTCTATTGACATCGATTCATATATATAAATAATAAAATATGTTAAAAAATATATAAACTTTTTCGACTTAAAGTCAAATACCCCGTTGTTCAATACCCGGCGGTACCCGGGTACCCATATATAAATAAATAATTAAACTTATTTATAGGGATAATAATTAATACTTGTAATTAATGCTTTTGAATGTTCATCGCAAACTGGTTTGTTTTACATTCTTTACACGATTTTTCGTGTTTTTTCTCCGTTTTTTATAGACATCCTGATAACAAATATGACATGATCCTACAACATTATATCCACACCAATTTTTGGTTTTTTATAATACTGAACAATTTCTGGTTTCCTTTTTTTTGTTGCAAATCTGAGTGCATCGTAGATAGAAGTATAACAACTTTATTTTTTTTAGGAACATAAGAGCATAGAGTAACTTTTTCATGAAACCCAAATAGAGAAGAGAAGTCTTCACGATCTTTAGGTGCTAGCATGTCTACTAGAATGTATTTTTTTTTCAATGTTCCTACAATTGTTAGGTTCCATACAATAAATGCTTTGCTAAAGGTAAAGTAGTAAAAAATTATCCATTGTAATATTTCTTCTGGATCCTTTATATTTTGCAGCTAAATCGTTTACTCTCTTCCACTCTTTCGTCTTGATTTATTTCACGGCCAGTTGTTATTTTGCCAGTGTAAATTTGACCTTTTAATTGATATGAATTTTTGACATCGCTTATCCACCATATTTTGATCCGATCCTTTGCCCACCCGGCGGTTTTATTTATAGAAATATTTTTTTTCGGGTAGTGGAATACTCTATGGGTAATCCCGAGTTGTAATGTGAAAGTCTCCGGGTATTAAAATTATTTTATTGAATGAAAAACCCATGCGGGTACACGGGTACCCGGGTATTGAACAACGTAGTAACGACTGGGTATTGACATAAGTGTTAATCTAGTACGCCTAGTCTGCCCTGTCTAGTCTGGTCTGTGTAGTTTTATCTGTCTAGTCATGTACGTCTAATTTCGTCTATCTACTCTTATATATCTAGTTTGGCCTGGTTAGTCGTATCTGTATAGACTTGTTTATCTAGTTTGTCTGTATAATCTTGTCTGTTTAGTTTTCTAGATCGAATCTTGTCTGTTTAGTTTTGTTTGTATATTCATGTCTGTTTAGATTCTTCTTTCTAGTCTTGGTTGTCTAGTCTTAACTATCTAGTTATGTATGTATAGTCTTGTGTGTCTGGTCTTATCAGTCTGATCTTATTTGTCTAGTCTAGTCTGTACCGAGTCTTGTCTGCTTAGTTTTATCTGCTTCATATCGACTGTCTAGTCTTCTCTATTTAGTCCTGTTTGTTTCTCCTCGGTACTGCAGTGAACAATATACCCGTCTGACAAGCGGGACAACAGGGTTCGTACCTAAAAATGCCAAGTGTAAAAATGGGTTGAGTGAGAGATTACCGCAAAGCACTAAAAGAAGTCCTGTCTATTTAGTCCTGTCTGCATTGCGTTTTTTCTCTAGTCTAGTCTATCTAATCTCGTTTGTCTAGTCTCGTCTGTATATTAATGCCTGTCTAAATTGGGAATGACGGGTGGAAAGCGGGCTTGCTCGGGCTCCTCACAAAACCGAGGCGGTCTTGCTGATTGGGGAAAACCTCAGGGTAACCGAGCTGGTAAATTGTCTGAAAAATAGAGAGTATACAAGGTAGCAGTGTATGGAAGAGCGCTTGCACACATGATACCTAACATAGATGTGCCGTTGGCCTCCAAAAGAAGTGTTATGAATGCATTCTTCTTGTTGACATGGATAAATGCCTTTAGGACTAATTACTACAAAGAGAAACTGATGAGGGTGCAATGGTGTATGCTGCTGCATATGTACTCAAATTCAAATTAAAAACATAATTATATATATTTAAGCAAGCAATATTTCATTATTTAAGCAAGTATAGTAAGAATATTACAAATATATTCCAAATGAAATGTGTTGGTAGTGTGAATATGATATAATACTCCTTCTGTAAGACCTTCAAGAAAAACTCTTCTAAATCATATGGTTCAATGTTATTTAGGAGTTGGAAAAGCTGCTTCTTGAATCTCTTAATTTGATCTATTGTTTCATTTCTCTTGAAAGGACGATGAATAGTTTCCTGCTGATATATGGAGCATTTTTTGAGTCATACTGAGGACATGTTTAGGAACCTGATAAAGTAGCTTGGTAAACCTTGTTAGTCGTTCAGTAGTTTTGACAAATTACTGGAAGAGATATTTATGATTCTTGAGGAAAATGACGTTTTCATAAATATATGAGGCCGTAGTAGTTAAAATGTTTGCCCTCCTGAAGTGCCCTCTGCAGGATTTACGGTAGTTTAGACTCATAAGTATTCGCAGGGCTTGTTTCTGTATCTTGAACACAGACTGTAGTGTACTCCATTTTCCCAGAACATAATTCCAAATCTTAGGATGCTGTGGAAAATAGTGAGAAACACCATCCGCAGCACGTCGGTTTCAACATAACGTTGGAGGGATCTCAGAGCGAATACTGTCTTTACGTTGAGTTTCGTTGTTACTTCAGTGGTATGTGAGACCAAGTCCAGAGATTGGTCTATGTGAAGTCCCAGGAGTCTTATAGATTGACTTACTGCTATCGCTACGTTGTCAATTGCCTCTTTATCAGGGTATGATAATGTACTCCGCTTCGTTTTAAAGATTATTGATTATGTTTTATCTTTGTTTAGTCTAAGTTTATTACAACCAAACCATAACTTCATCGAATCAACAGCTCTCTCTGAATTGGTGGTGTATTATGTATATTTATTACCCTTACGGGTTTATAAATTGGTTCCAAAATTTTACATCATCAAAATCCAGTACATATATAATTAATATACAAATATTGTACATAATATAAATTAAAAAAAGAGAGAAAGAAAAAAAAAAGAATCATACTAATCAAACTAAAAACAAAAAAAAAAAAAGAAAGCCATTAAATTCCAATCCCTAAACCGATTACCAGCTTCCCGCCCCACATATTGCTCTTCTTCTCTCCTCCACTTTCTTCATCCAATCTATCCCTCTTCCATCCTCATTTAAAATCTCTTCTCTACACTCGTCCCTTTCTCTCATTTCTGAACATTCGTTCAGCAGGTGTTCTATTGTCTCCTTGTTTTCTCCACACATCCTGCATACTCTATTCCTATCCTCCATCCAAAATTTATTATCTCTCTCTTCATTTCCACATCTGAATCTTGCTATTGTCACTCTCTCTTTTCTACTTTCTCTTCCTAGGTACTTTGGCAGTTCTTCCGTTATTATTTTTTCATATTTCCCATTGTACCTAGACTCCCTAATTCTTGCTCTCCTTTCTTGCCTTTGCACATCTCTATCTCTCTGGACCAATTCCTCTGTCATTACTCTACCTCTCTCTCTCATTCTTTCTATCTCCGCTCCTGCATACCCGTTTCTTTCTAGATATGCTTCCCTCTCTTTCCACACCCCCTTTCCTATTTCTTTTCTTTTTTCTTTGAGGCACTCTTGCAGAATTCTGCACTCTCCTCTCTCTATCACTCTCTCCTCAAAACTTATTGCTCTCTTTCCTGCTTCTATTCTTATTCCATCTCTCTTTGTTTCCTCCATCACTATATAGCCCGGGGTCTCTCTACCTAGTCCTAGCACCCATTTCAAATATTTTTCTTGCACCCTTTCCAGTCCTTCTTGCTCTCTCCATCCCCATATTTCCGCTCCATACATCATCACACTTTTCACTAGGCTATCAAACATCATCACTCTCCTTCTATAGTCGTGCCCAAATTTTCTCTCTCCTATTCCCCATACCACTCCTAGTATTTTATTGGCTTTCTTTACTAACTCTCTCATGTGTGCTGTTTCAGTATTTCTCTCATTAAACACGTACCCTAGGTATTTAAATTCTTTTACTTCTTCAATTTTCTCCTTCTCCCATCTCCACTCAATTACTCTTCTCCTGCCACCCCCTTTTCTAAACACCATCATCTTGGACTTTTCCACATTCACTGTCAGATTTTTCCTCCTCATATATTTCTCCATGTTTCTTATCATTTCTTTCATCCCTTTCTCGTCTCTCGCTAGCACCACCAAATCGTCCGCGTAGGCTAGGGACCACACTTTTTCTTTGCCCACCACAAACCCACCCGTCTGCGCCTTGCTGAACATCTCCTCTATGTCTCCAATAAATGCTGCAAACAGGCTGGGGCTTAGTGGGCAGCCTTGTCTCACTCCCTTATGCGTATTAAAACCTTCGCTCACCCTTTCACCAACTCTCACTCTACTTATTGTTTCTTCATAAATCTCTTCTAATTTTGATATCAGATGCTCCTTTATCCTTTTCTTTCTCAGGCATTCCCACAGTGCCTCTCTTGCTACATTATCAAAGGCCGCCTTCAGGTCCACAAATAATGCATACACCTTGCCGCCCTTCTTTTTTATCTCATTCCCTACTATGTGATTCAAGATGTATACATTATCCATGGTCCCTCTCCCTTTCCTAAATCCCGCCTGTCCGTCTGGTATCACACCTCGCTCCTTCAATTCCTTCGTCAATCTCTCTTCTACAATCATTGCATATATCTTATATGCCGTATTGAGCATCGTGATCCCCCTGTAATTGCTTGCTGTTTCCCTTTCTCCTTTCTTATATATGGGGCATATTATCCCCTCTTTCCACTCCTGTGGGAAGCCCTCTCCCTTCCACACTCCATTCATTATCTCCAACAGCCTGTCAGCTTCCCTTTCAGTTCCATATATCCACGATTCATTCTGTATACCGTCCCTCCCCGGTGCCTTTTTCTTTTTCAGTTTACTCAGTTGTTGTTCTAATTCTTCTCTTGTTATCTCTTCTATTTCTCCCACCCTGTGTTGACTCTTTTTCTTTTCCTGTCTGATTTCATCACCACCCAGCAGCTGACTGAAGTACTTTCTCCATTCCTCCATAGTAATTCTATTACTCACTCTTTCTACTTTTTTCTTTCTTTCCCTATTTATGTATTTCCATACCTCTTCTTCCGTCTTTATGCCTTTCATCTTTAGTTCTTCTTCCATCCATTTCTTTTGCTTCTTCTCCTTGCATACTAATTTGTACCTCTTGCGTGCTCTCTTGTAATCCTCATTACTTGCTATTCCTCTTTTCCAATTTCTTAATTTCTTTCTTACTGCTTGCTTCCCTTCCCTGCATTCTTTATCCCACCACTCGTTTTTCCAAGACCCCACCTTCACTCTTGTCTCTATCACTTTTTTTTCTGTTGCATTTTTTACGTGATCACCCAGTTCTTTCACTTTTTCGTTTATCCCTTCCTCTTCGTATCTAGCCTCCCTAAGTCTTGTTCTATAATTTTCTATTGCTTCTTCCGTCCAGATATTCTTGACAATTTTTCTTCTAACATCCTTCTCACTTCTTCTATTTTTCTCTCTTCCTTTTGTCTTCACTTCCAATGGCATATGATCCGACTCGATTCTTTCTCCCACCTTGAATTGTTCTATTTCATCCCATGCTTCTTCATTCACCATAACATAGTCAATAACTGTCTCCCCTCTTGGTCCAATATATGTGTACTCTCCTTTCTCATCTCCTATACTGTTTCCATTAAGTATGTCCCACCCTCTTTCTTCTACTAGACTAATCAGTAGTCTCCCTTCGGCGTTTTCTGTTGCGTCTTTTGTTGGTCTTCTTTCTATTGTTGTTTGATCTTCTTCTAGCCGTATTCCCTTTCCTCCAATTCTTGCGTTAAAGTCCCCCCCAATCACCAGAGTTCCCTCGTCTTGCTGTTTTACTCGCTCTTCTATCATTCTCTTCGTTTCTTTCATACTTCTGCTGTATATTGTTATAATTCTCCATTTTTTCTGTCTAATTTTCACCGTTCTTTCCATAATGCCTCTTTCTTCTTTTGCTTCGGTTCTGTTTTCTTCTTCCAAACCCTTTTTCACTCCCATTATTATCCCCCCTTTAGCTCTCCCTTTCCTGCTTACCCTCTCTGCAAATTGGCACTTCCACTTAAACTCTTTCGGCATTATTTTTTCCAATTTTTCCCACCCCTTCTCTTCCACCCACGTTTCTACCAATCCCACTACGTCAAATTTTCCCAAATATTCCCAAAACTCACTGTCTTTGTTTTTTATCCCCGCTGTGTTCCAGTATACTATTCTTAACTGCTCCGTTTCTTCCTTATTCCTCTCCATGTTCGTTTTCCGTTTTCTGTCCTGTCGTCTTTTCCTTGTGCTCTTATTCAAAAATTTGTTGTGTTTAACTCCCCCTTTTCATCATCCCACTTAAAGCCTTTTCCGTCTATCCATATCTTTTTATAACCGACTTTCGCCCACCGTCCTTTTTGTCGCTCTTCTTTGGCTATCGCTCTTAATTCCTTCTGTATTTCTCTTTCCTTCTTTGTCAGATCGTCGTCTATGTATACTCTCTTTTCCCTTTTTTCTCTTAGTTTCCTCTTATTTTCCATAACTTTCCGCTTTTCACCCCAGGTCCCAAGTTCCGCCACTAGCATTTTCCCTCCACTTACTTTATACATCTCTTTCACCGTCACTTCTACCTCTAATTCTGCCTTTATCCATTCTTCCAGATTCTTCTCGTTCTCACATTCCCCTTCGTCCAGTCCCGTCACAACAATATTCTTTTTTCTCATTATTTTTTCCTTCTCTTCCATTTTCTCCTCCAGTCTTTTAATTTTTTCATTTAGTTCTGTCTTTTCTCTTTCCCATTTTTCTTCCTTTTCACGCATCATATTTTTCAAATATTCCATTTCCCGGCTCATCTTCCGATTCTCTTCCTTTATCTCCCCTATATCTTCCATAATTTTTTTCAGCATCTTCATTTCCTCACCCATTTCCTTTTTAGCCGGTGATCTTTCCAGTTTTTTACTTTTTTGAAAGGGGTTCAACCTTTCTTCTGACTCTCTTCCCTTTTCTCTTTTCCTTTTATAATCCTCGTCTCGGTCGCTTTCACTCTCACTTTTTTTCATTTTTTCTTTTTCTTTCCTTTTTTTTCCTTATCGCGCGCCGTTTTTACGCGTCACAAATAAAAAACTCAATCCGTAAAACTCGCTTCACAAAACACGTCCGCTCCGCTCAACCGCTCGAATTGGAATCTCACTGAATTGGTGGTGATATCGTTGATAGTCCTATTTAATATCAATATGGATGTGTCGTCTGCATAGTTGATCTTAATGTGCGGTGAATTGATCGGAGTAGCATGCAGGTCATTGATGAATACGGCAAATAGTAAGGGTCCTATTGTGCTTCCCTAGAGGAATACCCATATTGATTGTACTCTGTGGAGAATGTACAAATCCATGCGAAATGTGGAGCCTGGTAATCTGTATCCTGTTAGAAAGGAATGATGTGATCAACTCCAGCACAACTCCTCTTATACCATATTTGGAGAGTTTTATTTGTAGAATATTATGGTTAACTAAGTTATATGCCTTAGATAGGTCCATGAGCATTCTAACTGGGATTTTCCGTGAATCGAGATTATCAACAATCCCCTTTATGATTTGGTAACATACCGTTTCAATCGATTTCCCTTTTACGAAGCCATGTTGGTGAGGGCTTATTTTGTTATGTTTATCTAAAAATATTAAGATTCTGGAGCATATAATACTCTCAAAATTATTAGAGAAAACCGATAGAATGCTGAGGGCCTGAAGTTTTCGATCATAGACTTATCTCCTGCTTTATGTATAGAAGTGGTAATCCCCATTTTTAGATTTTCCAGGAACTTTCCAACTTCTAAAACATTATTTACAATGGATTGCAAAGGGTTTTATATAGAGGGGAGAACATTTTTTATAACTATGGAAGGGATTTCATCTATACCCGTACTTTTAGTGTTTTTAAGATTAATAATAGAATCAGCAAGCTCTTCCTGACAGACCGGCATTAAGAATAACGATTTGTTGTTTACATCGATGTTGTCTTTATACTGTATAACGGGTAGTGAATCTGATAGAACTTTAGCTTTGTTTACAAAATAATTATTTATGTTTGAAGCACTAGAGGTTCTTCATTCTGATTGAAATATGTGTCCGTTTTCTTCTTAATCTCTGCTACTCGTCTAACTATATTCCAAGCTGCTTTCTGCCTGTTGGGTGCTGTTTCAATTTCCCTTCTTAAAACTCTTTTCTTGTTGTCTATTAGTAACTTACTCAAATTTCTCCGTAGGTACATATTCTTGAAAGTCATATTATATTTTGATATTGTTTGAAACAGTTTAAGGTTCATTTCCATTTTCTTCAAGTACGGGTTGTTAAAGACGCATTGAGATGTTTTGTTAGCGTTTACGAGAACTCTGGGAAAGGCTTCATTGAAATTTAAAAGAAAAACGTCCATAAAAACGTACCATTGTCTGTCAATATCGTTATTCCTAATTTTAAATAACTAATCTCACGTGACATTTTCCATTAGATGCTTATGGCAATCCATATTTTCTTTATTAAATAGTCTCTTCCATTTTGTGTTAGAGACTGACGACTCAATTTTGTATTCTAATGACAGAATTTAAGTACAGTGTTCCGATATGAGATAATCTCTGGTTATAGGACTATATTTAGTGGTAAGATTGACTATTGTACTCGTGCTTCGTTCTCAAGATTAGTACCTGAAATGTTAAACTACCTGTAGTAACAGGCAGGCTTGCCACTTATTCACTATATTTGAGAGTACAAAATATAGGAAGTCTATATACTCCCTGACGCCCTCTATTTCCGAATTTATTATACTTCATTATTTAAGAATATGATTACAAATGAAACACTTTACAAGAGATCAAGAGATGCAGAAGTTGAAACAGTTTAAATAAGGAAGCCCACACGTTTCGTAGGTCCGTTAATATCGCTTTGTCCAGCCGTGGAATAGGGCTGGCTTTAAACAAATCAATTAGAACGTTGTAATTTTTTGAACTAATGGGACGATGCTTATGATAAGTATAAGTGTGTTTCCAAGGTTCATTTTTCCAGATCTCAGTTAATGGTTAGAGGACAAGAAAGCACCCAGATCGTAAAATTATAGATGACAATTGCTGTGTAGAAATTTTCCGATGCTTCAATGACAGACTGCAGAGCAGATAACGAGCGCAGACGAGAAGTCTAGGCGCTCTCATCCAAATTTTGAATGGACTTTCAACTACGGTTTTCGAGAGGATAGTTAAATCTTTTAATGAACCTGAGATTGACTTATTTATGACAAGTTTATCATGGTGGAGAGACGCAGGTGCTTTTTTCGCTGTAAACATACCTTAAATTGATCCAAGATGTATTTCTATGTTTTTTCCACCATGCTCTATTACACTTAAAGCAATTAAAAAGATAATTCAGATAACGCCAAGGGTATTATGGATGTACCGTTGTAGGTCACACAAGCTTGGTACCCAGTTTTTTTCAACTTTTCAACTTCTTCTGCCTGATCGAATTATACTTTAATCACATGATATGGTTACACCTTTTTTCTAGCATCAGCAACCTGCAGCCCCACGTTACCCTGGATATCGGAGTGTTATCAGGACGGGATTTCTAAGGGGGATGGTCCCATTAAATTCAATGAACATACTATTGATAGCATCAGTGGCGTATAGTTCCCTAAGGCAGTACGATGTGTGCTTGCAAAGATGGTTTAGTCATTGTCAAGAGGGGGCAATCGATATGGTAGCCAACATGGGTCCCTAAAACAACTGTAGAGCAACTTTATCCTTAATAGTCCTCATGGTAGTCTCCAAGTTTGCCCAATCTCTTCCCAAATACAATATCAAGTGCGATACACCTGTAGTCTTATACTCCCTGGTTGAGTGGTACCCGAATGAAGAACTTTCGCTGAAAAAGCTTTCAAGAAAATCCATAACTCTATTAGCCCGTCCCTGCGGCTAATAGAGCTCATAGAGTACAAACCTTTTCAAGGATAAATATAAGAAGTGTTGAGATTAGACGAAATAAGGAGAACTGCGAGTGGTACCCCTCGTACATTCCGAAAATTCTATAATCAAACAATTGGAGGAGGATTGTAATTCATTAGCGAGTGCGATAACCTGTAGATAGGTTCTTGGCTTCTCTCTATGAAGAAACTGACATTAATTCAATGCTATTGTTTGATTTCGAGGATATTTCCTGAACCTGTACTCTCAAGATCTACAGGTAGATTAAACATTTCAGGTACTAATCTTCTCGGACGATGCACTTCGTATAATTATAATAGAACTTCACTTAGGTAAGTTCGTTTAATTATTAATTATATTGTCAATGCAGGTTCCATACCCGGAGTGGCTTACTTCTCTTGACACAAGAACTGCATTAAATGATTCCAGGAGGGACACAAACCGTCGTGTCATACTGCACTCTTTCAGGATGTCTACATTAAAATCGCCAGCTATTACAAATTGTTGTGAAATGTGTATTCCGCATACAGAACAGTTTCTGAGGATGCCGCGCCGTGGCCGTCGTTACTGGAGTCATCCTGCTATGGATGAACATGTAAGTCCGTGAAGGTAATGACTAGACTGACTACACTGACTAGACTGGCCAGACTGACCAGACTGACCCAACCGTGCAGTCTAACCAGACTGACTAGGGATACTAGACAGACTAGACGGACTAGACGTACTAGACGGACTAGAGGGACCAGACGGACCAGACGGACCAGACGGACCAGACGGACCAGGCGGACCAGACGGACCAGACGGACCAGACGGACCTGACGGACCAGACGGACCACACGGACCACACGGACCCGACGGACCAGACGGACCAGACGGACCAGACGGACCAGACGGACCAGACGGTCCAGACGGTCCAGACGGTCCAGACAGACCAGACGGACCAGACGGACCAGACGGACCGGACCAGACGGACCAGACGGACCAGACGAACCAGACGGACCAAACGGACCAGACGGACCAGACGGACCAGACGGACCAGACGGACCAGACGGACCAGACGGACTAGACGGACCAGACGGACCAGACGGACCAGACGGACCAGACGGACCAGACGGACCAGACGGATCAGACGAAACAGACGGACCAGACGGACCAGACGGACCAGACGGACCAGACGGACCAGACGGACCAGACGGACCAGACGGACCAGACGGACCAGACGGACCAGACGGACTAGGCGGACTAGACAGACTAGACGGACTAGACGGACGAGCTGAATGAAAAAAGTGCTGCGAGGTGGAGTCTTCCCTGCTTGCTGGAAAATAGCAAATCTGCTGCTGCTTAAAAAGGGAGATAACCCACCCAAAGCCCATCCTAATACAGACCTATCTCCTTGAATTGTTACGGGAAACTACTAGAACACTTGGTACTCAACCGTATCAAAAGTGAACACCGGATAGGATTCAATCTATCCGAAAAACAATACGGTTTCCGCGAGGGATGATCCACTATCGACACCATCATGAAAGTGACAAAATTTTCAGCAGACGCTTCGGCTGGCACCAGATGATCCAGGAAAAAGGTTGTCCTGATCACACTCGATGTTCGAAACGCCTTTAACACAGCAGCGTGGCACAACATAATTGATGAGATCGTCTAAAGACAATTTCCAGCTTATCTGGTTAAAATAATTTCCAGCTACTTGTCGAATCAGAAAATGCAACTCGATATCAGTGGGACAATGCTACACCATAATGTCACATGTGGTGTTCTGCAGGGCTCAGTTGTGAGCCCTACTCTGTGGAATATTCTTTATTATGGCGTTCTAAGATTAGATCTGCCGGGAGGTGTGGAAATGATCTGCTTCGCTGATGACCTTGCCATCATCATCTCTGCTAAAACCGAACTCGGCCTAATGATCTGAGCAAACAAAGCCATTGAAACTATAGACGGCTGGATGGTTTCAAAGAATCTAAGCCTCGCCCCTGAAAAAACAGAGACAGTACTTCTAACCGGTAATAGGAAGATTGAGCCCGTACAATTCAAAATCAGAAATGATAATTCGTCCCAAATGATGCTATTAAATACTTTGGGGTAATGATTGACCGAAGGCTAAGCTTCATCCAGCACCCGGAGAGAGTAACCACGAAGGCGCTGTAAACTACTGAAGCCCAGGGATGGCTCATGCCAAATATAGGTGGCCCCCTTAGCAGCAAGAGAAGACTACTAAGTAGTGTTGTCCACTCGACGCTACTATACGCCGATCCCATCTGGACTACATCTCTGCTGACTGCAATCAAAGAAACAGGCTAGCCAGGGTGCAAAGGACATTGATCCTGAGAGTTAGCAGCGCGTATAGGATAGTGTCAAGGGACGCAGTACTGCTAATTGGCAGTATTCTCCAATAGAGCTAATGGCTGAAGAAAGGACCCTAGTCTGCAGGGCTAAAAACAAATCAGTTGGGCTTAACATAGTTCAAATTAAAAAAACATGCAAGGGAAGTGGAAAGGGAAAACACGCAAGGGAAAACATGCTAAAGAAGTTTCAGAGCAGCTGGAATGCAGCATCAAAAGGAAGGTGGACCTACAAAATGATACCTGATATAATCCCGTAGGTTACACGCAACCACAGTGAGAATAATTACTATCTCACCCAGGAGCTAAGTGCACACGGGTGTTTTAAGGAATATCTGTGCCGCATAGGCAGAGCCGAAGATGACAGATGCGTCTACTATGGGGACATCGACAGTGTGTCACACACATTATTTGCATGCGAGTGATGGACTGACGAACGGTGACTTACAAGACAAGAACGGCACTCAACGAATACTCACTCGTAACTGAAATGCTGCAGGCAAGGAGAGCTGGACTGTCACTGACAACTTTATAAGAGCCATTTTAAGGCAAAAAGAACAGGACGAGCGAACAGCGCAAGATACGCGCCAAATCCAACCAAATATACAGCAAACTTTCGCAAACCTGAAACCCCCTGAACCCCTAAACACAAAAGGTGAACGGGGGATGTAAGGGTTGCTGTAAATAAGAAATTCAGATTTGGAATTACCTTTTCCAGTACAGCGGCATCACGAAGATATGCGAAGAGCGGTTCCGGGATGTAGGTACGTGAAGTTTAGGGGGGCACTTGTCATGTTAACGATAGTGCTTGCTACGTCCTCCATAAAAAAAAGACTCGAAGATAGATCGCATCTATATCAGACATGAAGAAGGAGGCAGGCTTGTGAGCCTGGGCTTTGTGCACGGAATGATTCAACGGACTAGACGGACTAGACACGGACTAAACACGGACTAGACGGAATAGGTGGACTAGACGGACTAGACAGACTAGACGGATTAGACTAACTAGACAGATTAGACGGACTAGACGGACTAGACTGACCAGACAAATCAAGCTGACAAGATTTACAAGACTGACCTGACTGACCTTACTGACTAGTCTGACTAGACTTGAACAAACTTACTTGATCATACTGAGGGAACTGACCAAACCGATTAGATTGAACATACTGACTAGACTGTCGGGCCCGTCGGACTATTCAGCCTAGTCTTGCTTGTTTACTCTCATCTTTTTAGGCTTACTTGCCTAGTATTGCCTAACTAGTCCTGCCTGTCTGCTCTTGACCGCCTCGCCTTATTGTATCAGCCTTATATGGCTAGTTTAATGTGTTTTGTTATGATTTTCTTGTCTTTCCTGTATAATATTCTGTGTTCAGTCTAGTTTTTCTATAACAGTATCTTGTCTTCACCTTCATAAGTCTTATTAATGAATGAGGTATTGGTTAGTAAACAGGGATCTCAATTTCTTTCAGAGTATAAATTGGAAGACGTTATCCATCCATTCGGCTGTCACATAAATAACAATAGTTACCCTTAGTGGCAATTAAAAAACACATTAGAGCACTAATTCACTGCGTATATAAAATATATATTTCTCTCTGTCGGTGTTTGATAGAAATGCGGTCGTTGGTGAGACGCGTAGGCTTTTATTTTGGACTTAGCATCGGCAGCAGGAAGTATTTATTATAAAAGCGGTTCTCTGGCAGTCTGTGCGAAAGGGGCCGGTGAAACAGAATGCGGTAGTAGCGTAGGAGGGCTCTCTTTTTAGGGCCATTACATTCATCTCGCCGCGTGATAAAAAGTTTTTGAATCGATAGGCGACGAGTCAGGCAGAAACGACATTTACTTCTAAAAATAACTTTAATGAGACTCCTCTAACACCACTTGCACTTGCACCAACAACTACCATAAATCTTAAAGACGAACAAGCTTAAGCTTCCGCTAATTGCACATACAAGGAACAATATGGGAACTTGTAGTATTAGAATTTGTTTACTAATCTATTCCAAACATATATAATCCTCTAATTAACGATGTTAATACTTGACTCTGTAGAAGGAACCATAATTTAAACAACCAAAGAGAATTAACAAAAATCGTTACAATTATGATAAAAAGTTAGATTACAAGATAAGCTTAGGTTAAGAAAGTTATAGACTATGTTAGTAATTATTTACCCTTTCATTAGTTTGGTGTAAAAATTATTGCAATTTTTAACATTGTACATTTGTATGTCGAATTCCTTTTTATCGTTTTCCAGCATTTGTTACAGACATGTGAGACATCACTAGTTTTAGTTTATGCTTAATGTATCATCTCTAATATGGCTTTAATGGCTCTAATATAACATTTTATAATTTTACTTTAAGTTTTTAGTTGAATAACATCCATTAGTGATGGTAGTAGCGCAAATAAATTTTTTAAAGTGGAACCTAAATATATATTATTTAAAATTAATTATTTTTGTGAGCAGTTTCTAAACTGCTGATGCTGAATTAATAAAGAGTACATTAGTTTGTTTTTGATGGGTCAGTTTTCAAGGGTCAGTTTGGGAACATACAGCTTAGCACTGGATTAAAAACTACTGTGATTGAAACTAAAGTCTTGTTAACATCAGCTAAGTCCTTCAGTCATAGGCAGAAATGATTTTTAGAGGTTAATCTTGAACATTCTGGCTCAGCCGTTGCTCTATATTTTAGCTTACAATTACAAGAATATAGAAAAACTTTTATAATTGGGTCCACTATGATCGAAGCGAATATCAAGTAAGTTTCAACGTTATCGCATTTTTTTGTCATATTCCCTCGTTATGAAAACTTATTTCCAATAATCGGAAAACTTCCTCACAGTTTTCTGCATCACAATACTAAATCTAGTGGTCATAGATTTAGTATTGTGGTGCAGAAAACTTTGATGCTTGGCATTTAACATACACTAACATACTATTTAAATTCTGGAAATAATACCAACAATACCAAAAATGATACAACATGGAAAATGAATGTGTGAGAAACTTATAAATCGATGAGCAGCAATTCTTCAATTATTAAAAAAAAATTAAATAAACTATATAACTATATAATCTATATAGTGAAAACCTATGTCAATCACATTATTTGTTGGACTTTTTCTAACCCAACCTGACAGATTATCATGTTGATAAACATTTTAGCCTTCTCGCTAGGGAAGATTTGCAATAATATAGTAATTCTCTTAATTAATTTGTCACAATTCTCTCTTCGAAATTGTAAATTTCAAGACATCAGAATTCTATCTTGTTCTTGGTACTGTGTTCACGCTTGTGTAGATTTCTGTGGTGACTTGTATCGCGACCTTTATAGATCTATTGTACCCCGCCCCTTTCCTCTAGCTGCTGGTATACTTACCCATTTAGATCCTCTAGTTCTGATTCCATTAGGAATTTCAGGATCTGGGTGGGCTCAAGGATTGCAACTCCTCTTCGTTCAAGCAGTGGGCGCCAAGATACATTGGTCTCTTACGGAGACAAATGTACCTAAAAGGTTTCCTCTATAGAGCTGCAGAATCTGCAACTGTCATATAACTATAGGCCTAGGGCAGTGGTTCTCAAACTGGGTGCCGCGGCACCCTGGGGTGCCGCGATCGTATGCTTGGGGTGCCGCAGCAATAATCAAGAAATGTAAAAACTTGTTAAAAGAAAATTACATGAGGAGGTAAACGTGTCTGGGTCTTTAAAACGTAAAGGTGATGAACTCGGAGGAGACGAAATATCCCAGCAGACACCTGCGAGTCTAAATCATTCAAGTTCGTTTGGGATGAATTGGCTCGATTGGGATACCTTTCCGACAACTTCGAAAAACTAAATGAAACCGCCACTTCTCTCAATGTTGCATTCTCCACATACGCTTACATTAAAAGCAGGTACAGGAGCAAACTCTCTGTATCAAGTGATTTGAGGGTGAAATTAACCAAACTTCCGATAAACTTAAAGGAAATGATAAAAAAATTTTCCTAACAATTTTATTCATCCCATTAAAGACAATTGGGCATTAAATTTTTATTGTTATTTTTCAAACCGTTTTTAGGATAGCTGTGCCGCGAAATTTTTGTAGCCCGACAAGGGTGCCGCGAGATTCTTTTAGCCCGATAAGGGTGCCGCAGCAAAAAAAGTTTGAGAACCACTGGTTTAGGGTCTTTACGCGTTTTTTAAGTCTGAAGTTTCCCCTTAGGACTCCTGTCAGAATTTTAAACTTGTTCCCGTTTGGTATAAGTCAAACTCTTGTTCTTTTCTGGTTAAAAGTCTGGGCTTAGCTATAGAAGTTATTTTCAAGTTTTTCTCTATTGTTCTCTTATTTCTTCATTTAAACTTTTGTAGATGGTGTTCATACTCATACCACAAAAGGGTTCCAGACCAATAAAGTTATTACTAGAACTCTTGTTTGCTAGGTGATCGGCTTCTTCGTTTACACCTATATCAGTGTGTCCTGGGAACCAGTATAACGTTACTTTATTTTCTCTGCCGAGCATGATTACCTTTTCCACACAGTTCCATACGAGATTGGATCAGATGGTGCGTGATCTAATTTTTTTGCGATAGTTCCTGTCGAAATTAAATTATGCGTATCTTTCGATTGCATGTACCTCTGCTTAGAAGATACTTGGGTAGGCTCCAAACGATTTAAAGTATTTGGTACGAGGTCCAAAAACTCCTACTCCAGTACGTTCCTTTGTCTTCGAACTATCTGCATAACACTTGATAGCACTTGGGTCAATGTATTATGCTAAGGATTAGTCGCTCCAACCGGATTTACTTTTCTACTCATTACTGTGTAGTTATTCTCAAAATGGTATTTGCATACCATTTCGCCTTTTGGTACTACCAGCGAGAAGATCTTGGTGGCAAGGCTGTTTCGGTCTCGGCACCCGATTATTTTACCTCTGCCTATTCCTTTCTTGCTGAATATTACAATACCGATATGGCAGTCCCCTCCACAATAAGGTGTAACGCACTTAGATCCATCATGCTAGTTTTTTAAGTTTTCCTTTTAAGCTGCTTCTTCATATAGGTCAGCTTGGTTCTACATCCCCACGCAACCGCCCTGTAAGTGATTGCAGGTCTCACTATCATGGTGTACATCCATCGCAGGATTGTGGGGTTACAACCTCACGTTTTCCCTACAAGATTTATGCACACCATTAGACCGCGTTTGGGTTTTCCTACCACCTCCTCAGCTTGTCTGTTCTATAGGAGTTACTTACTCTTACTTACAGGAGATACTTCATCTTCTGTTTGTATTCTACTGATCCCCACCACCTCCCCTACTTTATATTATGGACAGGAGGCATTTTAGTCTTCTCTTCCTAGTAAAGGGTATCACCGTTGTTTTGTTGGGGTTGAGTTTCACACTGTTTGACACCACCATATTAATTACTTTCTGGCTTTCTTAGTTACTTTGAGGCCTCTGTACGATTTCACCGAGCATTCCCTTTAACTTCCCTCCGGCTATGATAATTATGTAATCGGTGTAACCTTCACATTTAATATATAGGTCTCCACATCAGTGTCGATAACACATCTACTAGTGGGCACCCTTGTGCTACCGCCGTTCTAGTTGTCAGCATTTCCCCCATTGACTGGTTGAAAAGTGACTAACCCATTTGATTCAATTTTCCATTTAAATGAACGCAACCCTCCCCCAGCCGACTTGGTCGCCCTAGTGGCAGAATGCCTTCGGTCTCTTTGTATTTTCTACATCCCGGAAAATGGGTTTCTAGTAGGAGATCTTTCTGCTCTTTGTCCTCCGTATAGCTCCCAACCAGTCTCTTAAGAGTACCTGTCATT
Source organism: Phosphuga atrata (assembly GCA_944588485.1). Taxonomy (NCBI): domain Eukaryota; kingdom Metazoa; phylum Arthropoda; class Insecta; order Coleoptera; family Silphidae; genus Phosphuga; species Phosphuga atrata. Next base: position 35,619,702 of record OX155899.1, read on the forward strand.
TCTATTCTATCCTTCGCTAGTGCGATGTAGTGGAATCCATATTTTCACCAGGCCAGACACCTATTTGTGTACTATTTTTGGGTTCTATTTTTTTTAAATACATTTATTGTTCTAAGAAGTTACAATATATTATATCTGCATAATTACAAGATACAAGATTACAAGTATAGGTGGGCTAGACCTATAACTACTCAGAAAAAAACGACACGCGGTGGACTGCAATGGACTCCAAATTTAACAGTCTCAATCTTCCGTGTATCCTGGTTCCTGGTTAGGTTAAACTAATTAATTATCAATACATTTTTTTTTATATATATTGTATGGATATATATATATATATATATATATATATATATATATATATATATATATATATATATGCATATATATATATATATATATATATATATATATATATATATATATATATATATATATATGTATATATATAAAAGTATATATATATATATATATATATATATATATATATATATATATATTCATATACACGCACATACTTACACATACATATCTTTACATACCCATACACCTACATACGTACACATATATACACATACGTATCCAAGCACATCCATATAAGTAAAAACACCTACACATACGCATACACAGATATGTACATCCATACACGTACTGTATGGATGTATACCATATTTTGGTTTGTATACTCCTGATTTTGAGTTGATGTCTGTTTTTTCAACTCAAAATCAGGAGCATACAAACTAAAATGCAATGACTGCAATGGGTTCTACGTGGGGGTTCAAACCGGAAGGAATTTCTCCACAAGAATATCGAAACATAGAAAATATTTTGTACAAGGAAAAAACGATTCTACATTTTCCAATCACCTGAAAGACGAAGACCACACCAGCAACTTTATACCGTCAATATTACATTTAGAAAAGAAAGGATTTAAATTAAACATCTTGGAATCCCTAGAAATTTACAAAGCTCTAAAAAACCCTGAAGAGGATTTACTCAATGATCAACAAGATTTGTGTTTCCCCGCAATAGCGAGACATTGCCATTAAGTACTGTACCTTCACCCCGAGTTGCATATTCTAACTGTCATTCATGTATATATATATATATATATATATATATATATATATATATATATATATATATATATATATATATATATCACTATGATCTGAAGATGCTATGATAATAGCGAAACTATAATCATCATTAGTAAATTATATGTGAAAAGTGTACAAGTATTTTTTCTTAAACATTACATTACGTCAAAATTTCACCAAGTAAGAGCTAAAACAGTGTCAGAAGTAAATAGGTTGATTTCTATCGATAATTCTCTTGAAAACAAATATTTGATGTTGTTTTCTCGTTTCTATGATGTTCCTCCAGGAAGCAAGTATTCATACAGAGATATATCTTAAGCACATGTTTTGAACATTTTGAATCCGCTTAGTTGATTGAAAAGTCCAAAAACTTACCGTAAACTGTGTCAGCGTATGTAAAGGGTGAAGTTACAAAGGACTTAACTAATTTCTTTCTTAGAAGGACATTCAGAATTTTCCTGAAGGAATAGATAAGCTTAAATCTTGCCAAGCTAACTCAGTTACTCGTGTAACGTGACTATGGAATTTAAGCTTATCATCTATAGGTAAGCCTAGGTTTTTCACTTTCGCTTTTACTTTTAAGGTTGCCCCATCAATAGATATAGCAAAACTTTCTTTGATCTGGTCATGCTTCCTCCTGGGTGCAAATACTATTGTTTGAGTTTTGGCCGGGTTTACCTTCAGGGAGTGTCGTGTAGTATATTCCGCCATAGATTGGAGGTCTACATATATTTGCGCTTGGGCAAGTATGACCTCATCTGGCCGAAACGTGTAAAATATTTGAGTATCATCGGCATATTCATAAGTGTCTTGTCCTTCTTAATGTGTCCTAGATTTACAGTGTAAATAGTGAACAACAGAAGAGACAGAACCTATCTTTGAGATGTCCCTTTTCGCATCTTCAATGGACGCGAATGACCACCCATGTACTTTCACTGACTGGTTAAGTAGCTACTAATGAAACATACAGCGTTTGACGGTAAACCCATATAATTCTTCTTATATAGCTCTACAGCCCTGTGTGGGCCTTGGATTGAGTTACAACATCCTTCCATCTCTCCCTGCTGTTAACCAGCCAGTTTCTCACACCTACTATCTTTAGATCGTCTATGCAGTCATCTCGCCATCTCTTACGTGGTCTACCCCGAGCTCTTCTTTCATGTGGGTTCCAGTTCGTCAGTATTTTCGGTCCTCGGGTGCTTTCCATACGCATAACATGTCCAAACCATTGGAACCGTAGTGCCCTTACATCCCTTACGATGTCCGCTCCTCTAATTAGTATGTCCAGTCCATGGTTCATTCTGCACCTCCATGTACCACAGTTTTCCTGTACGGGGCCAAAAATTCTGCGTAATATGCTTCTTTCGCAGACTCGTAGTGCGTTTTCGTTGATCGTAGATATGGTCCATGTTTCACACGCGTATGTTTTGACGGGTCTAATGAGTGTGTTATAGATCTTTAACTTTGATTTGACACTTAGAAGCTTCTCTCCCAGTAGCTTCTTATTCGCGTAATAAGCTCTCTTTCTTGCTACAATTCTCGCACTGATTTCTTCGCTGATTCTGTTGTCGTTAGTTATTTTTCACCCTAGGTAAGAGAAGGTTCTGACTTCTTCGAAATTAAATTCGCTGACTTGTAGTGGCTCTGGCCAGGGTGTTGGATCCCTGGTACTTCTCATGGACTTGGTTTTATTCACGTTTATTACTAGTCCGGCTACGCTAGATTTCTGTTCTAAGGAGGCAGTAGCTTCTTTTAGGCTTTCTGCTCTTCGTGCTGATATAATTATATCATCGGCATATGCGCATAGCTGCTGACATTTTGTGTGTATGTGGCCTGTTATGTGTAGGTTTTTAATAACTGATTCAAGTATGAAGTTGAATAGCATATCAGATAACGTATCACCTTGTCTGACCCCTGTCCTGATGTCGAATTGGTCCGTGAGTTTGGATGCTACTAATACTTGAGCACGTGTATTGGTTAGAGTTAAAATTACCATTCTTATAAGTTTTTGAGGAATTCCAAGGGCAGGTAACTGGTACAATAGTTCTTCTCTAGACACGCTATCATAAGCTTGTTTGTAGTCAACAAACAGGTGGAACAAAGTTATGTTATGCTTATAACATTTTTCAAGCATTTGCCTTATTAGATGTATTTGGTCCGTTGTTGATCGATTCCTTCGAAAACATCCTTGGTAGTCCCAAAGTATTTCCTCTTCATATATTGATAGTCGATTGTACATATTGCTGGAATACAAGCTGGATAATATTTTGTAAGTGGTGTTGAGAAGAGCAATTCCTCGGTAATTGGAACACTCTTTCTTGTTTTCTTTCTTGTGTATGGGAAAAATAATGCCTTTTCTTCAGTCACTTGGCATAATCTCTCCATTCCACACCCTAACAATAAATTTATGGATTTTTTCCCACAGTGGTGCACCTCTATTTTTCAGAAGTTCCGTGGGAATTGTATCACTTCTTGGAGATTTATTGTTTTTAAGATTGTGTATTATCTCGGTAACTTCCTCATAGCTCGGTTCGAGGATTTCGGGCTGTGCTTCATGGTGCCATACGTTTTCCTCCTCTCTTTCACACCTTTGGATTTAAGTGGAAAGTAGCTCGCTAAAGTGTTCATGCCATCTTTGGAAAACCCATATAATATAACATAGAAAAACATATCATGGTACACATAACATATCATGGTCTATGGTGTCGAACGCCTTACTATAGTCAAGCAGAATGAGAGCTGCTGCAACAATATAATCCAGCGCACGAGTAATCTCGTCTATAACATAAAGTAAGACTGTTACACAGATGTGGTGTTTTCTAAAACTGAATTTCTCTAATTGAAATTCTATATTTTGATTTAGAAATATAATTTTGAAACTTATACGTGAAAAGGAAACTATAACTTGTGCGCCTTTCTACTTGATATATGAAAAAAACCTCAATAGTTTAGTCACCAATATAATCATAAACATTTTGAAGTTTATTTTTTTTAGAACAACGATATCGAATTTAAAATGATACTAATACCTTTTTTCAATAAATTAAATACGAAAGAAAAATAAATCTTTATTGAATCATACCACGTTGAATACGTATAGAGGCTATTAAGTAGGTCGATCCTATTACATTTTCCTTATTACATTTTCCTGTATTTTATGTAAATTTATTCGCGATCTTTGTGTATTTTTATGATTACCACATTTATATTTTACAAATAAACAGTTTCTAGAAGCTGATAATCTTAAAGGTCATTTTGTGCTGACTATAAAGTACGAGCAATTTTCAAATCTGCTGAACATGCAGGAAAAATTTATATTAAATTATTGGTGCACTCGCCGGGTATATTTTACGTACAAGACATATTTTATTATATAAAACTTGCAAAATTGCATCACAATCTATTTATAATGCTATATTTACTTATAAATAATTTTCATATCTATTTAGGAGAGCAATTCAGTTTTTTCGTATAATTTACTTTGTAGATACATTTTTTTGTTGTCCTCGACTGAAGTTTTGGAATCTCTGCAGCTAATTTTGTAACTTTCACATATTAAATTTTCAAAAAAGTGACTAAAGGATCACAAAACCAATTTTTGGTTTGTTTTTATTATTATACGTAGATATTATTTTTGATTTTGTTCAAGTTTTGTTCTTTTGAAGAAGTTACTGTAAATTCGAACAGGTATGCCAGCATAGTTCAAGAGTTTTTTAATCTGCACTACGAGAGCGTGCCATTGAGAACGTCTAGTTTCAGCAGAACGATGGCACAGGCCATACATCCCGCATATCAATGAATATTTTGAGACGCATGTTTTCTGGTCGGTTGATTTCTCGCGGAGGTGACATAATGTGGCAAGCACTTTACCCGATTTAACAGGGTGTGATTTTTATGCGGGGTTACTTGAAAGAAGAGTATTCAATCGTCACCCTATGACCCTGCAAGACCTGATGCAAACAAAAAAATAGGAAATCCATCGCATACCTTAAGTCGTGCTGGAAAGAGTTATTGAAAGTTTCAGAGTGCGCTTGCAGCAATGCATTGACAATCACGCACACCATTTATTTGATATCGTTTTAAAAACTTAGAAAAGGAACCAAAATAAAATTTGTTGTATTATCTTGCGTTTTTATTTACGTTTTAAAATAGGGAGGTTGTTTTGCTGCACCCTGTATAATAATAGCTCTATATGAATCCGTTGAATTAGTAGTCTTTATTTATAATGAAGGTTTGTACCCTAAAATGTAATCTTCAAATGAGTTAATCCATCTTAGATATTCATTTGTAAGATGTAAGACATTAAATATATGGGACATGTCTCACTATATGACATGTATCTTTACTAAAACTATCGAACTAGTTTACATCTTCAAAATTAGTCTCTTAATCTTTTTGAAGAAGTTTTGCGGATAGGAACATGTTATCAAGAATTTTGCGTTTATGTTGAGGGTGATCGTTTATATTGTCTTAAACAGTCATATTAAGTCTCTTTGTAATTTATACGAGTAATTGTATGCAGACCAGCTTTCTCATTTCTAATGAAACCTTATTAGTTATACAACTGAATGCCAATCTTCTAGTTTGGGACTTATCCAGTTGGTTTTCAGTGGACAAATTATTTTTCAAACAATCTATGTAATCAATCTTTACATGAGTTGCATCAGTTGAAGTACATCTAGAACTCAGAATTACACTAGGAGGTTCATTTCGTAAGATCCAAGACACACTAAATATAGGGTACATACATGTGTCTCTAAATGACATGTAGCTTCACTAAAACTATCGAAGTAGTTTACAATCTTAGATCTATCTCAGTTGATTTTCAGTGCACGAATTATTTTTCAACATCGACAAAACTGAATTCATTTTATTCAAAACTCAATGTTGTGAATACGCGAAGGATATTTCTATAGAAACTGCTCAATGTGTAATAAAACGTGCAAAATTCACAAAATTTACCTAGCTGTTCCAAGCTACATACAACCATCGACAGCGTGTGTAAGACGTTTAGTAAGAAAGCCTACTGTCTCCGCTACCTGACGAAATTTTTGACTGTACCAGAATTATTATGCTTTTACCGTGCTGAATTTCAGCTAATTCTTTCCTATGGTATAATAGCTTGTGAAACTTGCACAAATACCGTGAAAACAAAGACATCATGGTTAGAGGCAATAACATTCCATATCCAAATGAGACCTTTGAAGAAGGCAACTTTCCTGATTATGTGATGGACGAGATTTTAAAGCAAGGATTTGCTGAACCTACAGCTCAAGTCCAAGGTTGTCAAGCCCAAGGCATTATCTGGACGAGACATTGTAGAAATCGCGCAAACCGGCTCAGGAAAAACTTTAGCCTTTATGTTACCTGCCACAATTCACATCAGTAGTCAAAGGCCTCAGAGGGGCGAAATACCAATTGCGTTGGTTTTCGCACCAACCAGAGAATTGGCTTATTGTCAGAAAATTCACAAGGTCGTCAGGGATTTGGGTCAGACCACCATGATCAGAAATACTTGCATCTTCGGTGGGTCACCCAAACAACCTCAGGCTAGAGATTTGGACCGCGGCGTTGAAATCGTTATTGCTACTCCTTGATCGACTCCTTAGAGAAAGGAACCACACATTTATTCAGATGTACATAGGAAAGTTTCTAAAGTTCAGACACGGACTCTTTTCAAGAGCTATTCTTGGTCTACCGGTGTATATATATTGTATACGGCATAGTCCATATTTTATTAAATAAAAGATTTTTTAAACTAAAATACATGCAAACAAACAATTACTTCCGAAACAGAACGATAATCATGCATAACACTATGCACCCCCAAGTACGATTGACTGTCTGCAGTAAAGCGCCCGCCATCACTGGAATCTATTTACAGGTATATAACAAGCTACTTATAAGTCTTTTCCAGGAGGACTCGATCAGAAAGTTCAGAAAAATATGAAAGACATCCTTGTCTGAAAATATTTATACAGGGTGTTAGGTAAACTGGTGGCAAAAATTTAAGGGGCTATTTCATGGCCAATTCTAAGAATATTTTGTCGTATGGCGATTTCTGAAAAACCCCTTTGTTTTGAAAATACAGGGTGAAATTTTTTTGCCACAACCATATTCGATATTTGTTGAAATCATTAATGTAATTAAAAGTATGGCGTACGCCAATGAGTTTATCAAGTATAAAAAATTAATAACTATATCAAGTACAAACAATTGTTGATGATAACTTGGAACGGCTGTTTTATCCACTAACGTGTAAGTAGATTTCATTTGGATACGTCTCGTCATTGATCATTACCTGTATCGGTCGCAGTTGTTTATATTGAGTGACGTCTGGCTGTTTGTCTTTAATAGTTATTGAAATCCTCTACCATGTATACGAACGCCGAGATGACTGACCTGCATTTCATGTATGGACTTGTTGATGACAATTCATTACAAGCTAGACGATTGTACCTTGAAGGGTTTCCTAGCCGTAAAATCCCTGACCGAAAAATCTTCGAAAACATTCATCAACGTCTTCGTGAAACCGGCACATTGACTTACTGCCGAGATGTATCGCAACTTTTTGGAACAAACACTGTCCGAGTTTCTGCAGAATGTACCATTGGCAACAAGAATTGCAACGTGGTTAATGCACGATGGTGTACCAGCACATTTCACTAAAAGGGGGACTTAAAGCCCATGGATTATTTCTTATAAGGCTATCTGAAGTCATTAGTTTGCTCTACTCAATTGAAGAATTTGGACGATTCCTGGTGTAGTTGTAAGAGTTCGGCACTCAATGACGAGAAAATTGAATGCTTTTATGCGAGCTGGAGGAAGTCATTTCGAACATTTATTGTAGATTGAGCAACTTTACATGTTCTTTTTGATAATAAAATGTTTTTTCAGTCAAATTTTGTTCACCCTGTATCTTCGAAACAAAGGGTTTCTCAGAAATCATCTTTGTCTTCATCCGACCATATCTTCGAAAGTGCCACAAGGCTCTGTTTTGGGGCCCACATTATGGATCGCATATTACGACAGGATACTCAGGCTGGTCCTCCCGGAGGGAACTCACCTCGTGGCATACGCGGACGATTTGGCAGAAGATTGGCAAAAAGTATAAAATATTTGGGCATACGACTGGATAAAGACCGAAAAATGTATACGCATCAGCTAAACGTAAGCCTAACGGTAGAGAGGGCTAACAGCTGAGAAGGCTAATGACAAACGCTAAGGGACAAAGCGCGAGCCGAAGACAAAATATTCTTAGAATAGGCCAAGGAATAATCCCTTGAATTTTTGCCGCATGTTTACCTAACACACTGTATACCATTGATGAGTATGTGAAACTATTTTAATCATTGTATTGACTTACCAATTTGTATCTGTATATTATAATTAACATACTAAAACTGTTTATATAATTTTTGTTGAATCCATGAATGAATGAAATCAATGAAACTAACTATTTTGGCAAGTTTAATGGGAACACACGCAGTATAAATTCTGATAACCTAGTGAGTGTGAGCTCCGACGGTGTGCATTCAATTGTAGCAAAGCGATAAATTTTCATTGCACTGTTGAAAAATGACACTTCCAATTTAATTTAATTTTACTGCATATTCAACAGGAAAATATTTGTTCAAAATCTGATATAACGAGTTTTCGAATAATGAAGCGAATTATATTTGAAACTTGAACATCACAAAATGATAATTTGTTTTTTAATATACTTTGATAATTGACGATGACAAGAACATGTTTACAGATTATCTGGTAATTATCCAATAATTGTATCCAAATAATGGTGGATTTGTGAATAGTCAACGTGTACTCCGTGGATTTCACTTTTGCTGATACTAGCTGTAGATATTCGAATACTTCAAGTATTATAGTCTTTAATACTAGCTGTAGAGATTGTCCCAGTCTTCAAATATTATATGTTTTAGTAACAACTTGTAACGAAAAGGCCTGGGTTTAAACCCCTATAAGATTGTGCCGACACAAGAAGAGGAGACATTAGATCGACGTCAATTGTTTGCTACTTGGGTTTTAGAGCAACTAAAAATTGATCCTAATTTTGGTAAAAAATGTTATTTTCGGACTAACTCAATTTCTATACAATGTTGTATTAATAAGAAAAATTGTCGCTTTTTAATAACTAGAGATCCGATTATATGCAACATTAAAAGCTTGAAATATGCATGAAAAATGCCTAAAATATGCATGAAAATTGTCAAAATATGTACCATTAATTAATAAAAAAAGTTAGTTTTATATTATTTATTTTTAATCAGCATACAGTTAAGCAAAGCCTCATTACTAAACTATCGATATCGATGATAATATAATAATATAAAATTATTAAAGATGAAATGCAGCCTGAATATATAAATATATTCAACTTGTTGGTAGCTCTATAATATTAAATCTTAGTGAGTACCAAACAAATCACATGTTGACACTACTTAAACTACTTCCTTTGCTAATACTACGTACGACATTGAATTATACAACAGACATTTGAATGTTATTGCTAGCCCCAGTACACTTTCGTATCACTAAACCAGTTCCAGATAAATAACATGTTTTTAAGATTATTTCGTTCTATTTAGACCAGGCATGTCAAACTCATATGATATTTGGGGCCGCATGATCTATTTTGTACTAAATTGGGGGCCGCATGTTTTTACTGATCAAGAAATTAATAAAATACGAATGCTAGAACGATTATATTATGCATTTATTAAACTCAATGTTTTTTTTTTAACTTAACTTTATAACTAAAAAATATTCTATTTAAAACAAAACTAAAATAATAGTTATAATAAACAATATCATAGTTTTCAATCTTAAAACTGTACTTGCATACTCCATAAGATGAGAAACCGCAAGGTGATCTTCACCTTTGTTGATTTTAGGAAGGCGTACGATTCCATTGAAAGAGAAACGCTTAACAAAGTACTCTAGGAACTAGCACTAGACAACAAAACCCGCAGACTCATCCTAGAAACTTTGACAAACACCCATTCCAAGGTTAAATTTAGAGGCGAGATTTCAGAAAGCTTCGAAATAAAAACTGGAGTGAGACAAGGAGATGGACTTCCCCACGTCTCTTCAACTGTATTATTGAAAAGGTTATGAGAGAATGGCGCAAGAAACTGAACAATTTGGGTGCTCAGAGTGGTATCTACCGGGGACGTAGGAACGATGGACTGGTTGTAGATTGCCTGGCCTTTGCAGATGACGTGGCATTGTTTGCTGATTCTCTTGAGATGGCAACAATGTAGGTAAACTGCCTCAGAAAACAAGCTGCCAAAGTGGGTCTTCAAGTGTCGCTGAAGAAAACAGAATTCTTCGCCAACATCAGAGAAGCAAACAGAGAGATGTTACTAGAACAGGGAAACATCAAGAGGACTGAGAAATTTAAGTATCTCGGCGAATGGATTGAACCCAACTTATCAGAAAGAGCATCATTATCCAAGAGAGTCAACAAGTGGGAACTAGTCTATCGACTGACTAAAAACACTTACAACAAGAAATTCTTGTCACGCAACCTGAAACTTAAGCACTACACATCAGTCTTGCGACCAGAAGCCCTGTATGTCATGGAGTGTCTTTTCTTGAACCGAAGGGGTCTAGTAGAGAAAATGGAAATCAGAGAGAGGAGAATCCTCAGGAAGATCCTAGGCCAGGTAAAGGAAGATGGGGAATTCCGAAGGTGGCATAACTCTGAGCTATACGAACATAATGAGATGTTCTCTTACTGTACAAGGAAAAGAAGGGTAGCTTTCTATGGCCACGTTGCAGGATTGCCTCCAAACCGATTAATCAACCGTCTGTTCACCTTCTGGTAAAACAAGAAGCTTCGTACCACTTGGTTGACAGAGACCGAGAAGGATATTAAAGAACTGGGCAAGCAGATCTCAATAACAGACAAACTGTGAGACGCACCCTGAAGGAAGTCCATGGATTTCAGGAAAAACCTCAAAGGAAAGGTACTCCCTGCACAGCAGAGAGAAAGGAGTTACACCGGCATAAGATGCGACAATACTGGGCAAAGGTCAAAGCCCAACAGTTGAACAAGCGTGGTTCAAAGTAGGCATATTCGAAAGAATAAGAAGAAGAAGATCATAGTTTAATGCTACTTCTTAAAAGATATTTGATATCGTTTGTTGAAAAGAAAGTCATCAATATTTGGCTGAATATCAGTTGAACCCATGAACTATGATCGGTAAATCTTGACATTTCAGAATTTTTGTTATTTTTCAATAAAGAAACCCTTATAGGTGCATCGTCAGTTGCAAGACAAACCAACTTTACCCATGGTAATTTATATTTCTTCAAAACTTCCATAAGCGCATACAAAATATCAGCTCCGGTAGTTGTATTGTGCATAGGAATGACTTCCAAAAGGTCTTCACTTACTATTAAATCAACATCGCATCCGCGATTAAAAAACGGCCAGCTGCGAGCTATTTCGGATACTTACCTGTACTTTCATGAATCGTAACAGATTATGCTTAAAATGTTGATATTATTGAGTTATGCTGGTTTCTCAAATTCTCAGCTATTTCATTAACTCTGTTTGCTACAGTATTTCTTATACTTACACTTTTAATTTTGTGTGCTGCACATAATACTTCCGCTGTTTATCAAAAACAAATTTAAACTTCTCGGCGGGCCGCAAACTATGTATTGTCGGGCTGCATGCGGCCCGCGGGCCAGGTGTTTGACATGCCTGATTTAGATCAAGTGAATAGCCATCTGTAGACGCGTTTGAGATTTATGTCTCATCAGTGCATTTTAAATGATTGTATCTATAATATGGTTTCACCAATATTAATAAAATTAACAATTATTTAAAATTTTGTTATCATTATTTTGTTATACTTATCGTTAACAACGAGATACTGTTCCAAATGTTCGGTAGTAAGATTGTGTCTTCGATCACTGTTCAAACCATTCTCTACTGCTCTTTTTCATTTTTTCATTGTTACCAACTACAGATGGTGTGGCATGGCTACCAACCAAAAACAGCACTAAGAGCCACTAGAGTTGAAAGGCGGCATTCATCAAGAGCATCCATTCGGTTCAGACGTGTAACACTAATTTACAATAAAACGACGCCAAGTTATATTATTTTTTTCACAAGAATCACAAACATTTTGGTCCTTCGAACACAATCAACCGTCCATTGGAATCAACAAGTGTCCACATACGAGAACGTATATTTACACACATTCGAAAACATTTAGGCCCAGCAGCCATTTTGCAACTTCACAAGAAGACAAAGGTTAGTGGATTTCCTTTCATCATTCCTATTTGCCTATGAGGCATGTGCTCATAATTGTTACATGACATTTCCATTTTATCAATAATACGTAATACATACATTAAATTATAAAAATGACAGAGCAACAGATCAAAACATTGAAATTAAAACGCACCAATATCAAGACACGCTTGACGAAATTTGCATCATTTATCGGTTTACCCGAAAACAAATCAAAATCAATAGAGATAGGCAAACGATTACAAATAATTGAAGCATCTCATCATGAATTTGAGGAAGTGCATTTGCAGATTCAGTTGTTGGACGAAACATTAGTCACAGATAACGAGTTATTTGATTTTGAAGATAATTATTTCAAAATTGTTAGCGAGGCCGAAAGTCTAATCAAAACAAACGTCGGCTCTTCTGTCGCTACATCAAACACTCAAAATGAAGGCGCATCACAACAAATTAAATTGCCAGACATTCAGTTACCACATTTTAGCCGTTCCTTTACAGAGTGGATAACGTTTCGTGACAGTTACCAGTCATTAATACATAACAATGAGGCGTTAAACTCTATTCAAAAATTTCATTACTTACGTAGCAGTTTAAAAAATGAAGCGTTTGAAACTGTTTCCCATTTAACACCTTCTACAGACAATTATGCAACAGCATGGGAATTACTGTCAAAGAGATACGAAAATAAGAGATTGATTACACAGTATCATGTTAGAGCAATTTTCTCCTTGTCTTCGGTAAATCATAAGGATTCAAGGTCTCTAAGACACATTTTGCATACGGTAACAGCTAATCTTAAATCACTACAATCAATCGGGCGTCCAGTAGATAATTGGGACGATCTATTAATACATTTAATCTCATCAAAATTTGATAGCAATACCACTGCTGCTTTGGAAGCCACGTTATCTAGTGAATCACCTACGTTAAACGATATAACAAAATTTCTAAAGCAACGCTGTCAAATGTTAGAATCACTAGAAGTTAGCAGTCAATTTACAACAGGCATAAATTCTTTAAATCATAACAAATTCAATCGCTATTCACATTCAAACACTTTGAACGACATCCCATCCCATTCCATCCCATCTAAGCACATTCAATCACAAAACAAAATGCATTCTGTGCAATCAAGACCATTTTTTATATTATTGTAAACAATTCTTGTCACTATCTGCAAATCAACGATTTAGCGAAGTCAGATGACTTAAAATTTGTCAAAACTGCTTACGTCATAATCACAAGGCTTCTGCATGTCCATCATTATATAGTAGTAAAACCTGTGGTGAGAAACATAATTCTCTCCTCCACATTAATAGTACTAATAATAATCAAATAGCCACACGATCAGAAGAACCCTCGACATCAGCTATTGTTTCAAATTACTGCGCCCAAGCAAATAATAAGAACGTTCTTTTGACGACAGCCATTATTAAAGTTCGAGATAGTAAAGGTAGATTTCATAATCTACGAGCACTCCTGGACAGTGGATCACAATCTCATTTTATATCAGCTAGTACATGCAAGAAATTAAGGTTAGAACTTAGCAAAACTAATTTACCCATAATAGGCATTTCTAAAAGTCAGACATTTGTTAAAAGAGTTACTTCAATTACCATACAGTCGAACTATAATTCTTTCATAGGTGAATTATCATGTTTAGTGTTACCAGAATTATCATCGAATCACCCGTTATTTTCATTCAATTTAGACAACTTGGACATTCCAAAAAACATAAAACTTGCTGATCCAAACTTTAATTTATCGAGGCCAGTCAATATCTTAATCGGAAATGAATTATTTTGGCATCTAATTCTTCCACATAAAATTCAGTCAAATGGCTCATCAGGTACTATTTTGCAAGAAACACAGTTCGGTTACATTGTAGCTGCGGTAATTTCAATTCAAAATCTTCTCAGAAAATGGGACAGTCCCAAGTTTCAGACGTATGTGAAAACCATTTCAAACTCAACACCGAAAGGGATTCTCACGGCCGATTTATCGTGAAATTACCATTTAAGCAGGAACCCCCTCAATTGGGTTCTTCCAGACATATTGCATTCAAACGTTTATTATCATTAGAGAGAAGATTTCAAAGAGACCGACATTTACAAAATAATTATCGACAATTTCTTGACGAATATTTACGTCTAGGACACATGGAATTAGTTCCCTCTGCAGAGGAGACTACAATTGAACAGACATCGTATTTTTATTTACCCCATCACTGTGTCATAAAAAATAGCAGCACCACGTCAAAATATCACGTTGTTTTTAATGGCTCTGAGAGTTCTGACAACGGTAAAAGTTTAAATGACAACCTACATGTGGGTCCTGCATTGCAACAGGAACTATTTGCTATTTTAATAAGATTTCGATTGCATCCATACGTAATCACGGGAGACATCACAAAAATGTATCGACAGATACTTATTCATCCAGATCATAGAAACTATCAATTAGTTTTATGGCGCGACAATCCAAACGATCGAGTTAACACTTATAGGTTAAAAACAGTTGTGTACGGATTAGCATCTGCACCATATTTAGCAATTAGAACATTACGCGAGCTTGCATCACTAGAAGTTGAAAATGACCCAGAAATTTCCAAAATTATTACACGCGATTTTTATGTCGATGACGTATTAACAGGAGCGGACTCTATTGCCAAGGTCATCGAAATTCGCGACAAATTAATTAATACCTTGGCAAAGGGTGGTTTTGAGTTACGAAAGTTTGCCTCTAACAATAATTTAATCTTACCAACACAACATAATAGTGACACAGATCAGATAAATTTAGATTTGCAATCCTGCGAAAAAACGTTAGGCATTAATTGGGTTTGTCACACAGACACAATCAAAGTTTTTGTAAAACCAAATAATCAAATAGTCACTAAACGTACAATTCTGAGCTTAATCTCTAGATTGTTTGACCCGCTAGGCTTAGTTTCTCCTGTTACGGTTACAGCAAAAATATTATTACAAAGGGTATGGTCATTAAAGATAGATTGGGATGAAGAAGTACCATCACATCTTCTTGCAAGGTGGGAACAATTTTTAACAAGTTTTTCAAAGTTAGATTCTCTTATAATTCCGAGATGTGTATCATTAGGATCTCAACAACGGATTAGAACTGAAATCCATGGATTTAGTGACGCAAGCCAAGTTGCATATGGTGCATGCGTCTATTTACGTACAATCTCATTCAACGGAGATTGCATTTTACATTTACTACGTTCCAAAAACAGAGTTTCACCTCGGAAGACCATCACAATACCACGTTTAGAATTATCTGCTGCATTAATGCTTGCACAATTAATCAACAAAGTTAAAGATTCTATCGATATTTTCGTAAACAAGTATTTTTACTGGACAGACTCGACAATTGCTTTGGCATGGATAGGAATGCAACCAAACAATTTAAAACCATTTGTAGCACATCGAGTAGGTGAAATACAGTTAATAAGTTCACCAGAGGACTGGCGGTATGTTCAAAATACCGAAAACCCTGCTGACGTGTTATCGCGAAACCACAACTCAATTAATGACGTCGAATATTTGGTTCAAAGGTCCCGACTTTTTACGCGACAGTACAGTAGACTTTTCTAAAGTAAACAAACGACCTACTCAAGTCGAAGAAATTCCAGAAGTAAAAGCAATGTGTTGTTTAGCGATTATGGACAGTATTTCTACCAGAGAATTCGATTTATTCAACAAATTTTCATCTTTCAAGAAATTAGTGCGTATCATAGCTTACATTTTACGTTTTTCAAATAATACACGTCGCAAAAATAAAATGTCCGGTCATTTATCATGCGAAGAATTAACCCAGCCGAAATCAAAATAATAAAAATAGTTCAAAGGGAAGCATTTTTCAGCGATATTCATTCACTAAAAAATCACAAGATGCTTTACAATCACAGTAAATTGCGATGTTTGAATCTATTTTTAGATAAAGACGAGGTACTTCGCGTAGGGGGTAGGTTAATGAACGCAAGCATACCTCACGACAGCAAGCATCAAATAGTTTTACCCAATAATCATCCCATCACAAATCTAATCGCAACACAAGAACATATCAATAATTTTCATTCTGGGTGTCAAACCACATTAGTCGCGATTAGACAAAAATTTTGGCCAATATCAGGCGCAAGAGTCGTACGACGAATAATACGATCATGTGTGACTTGTTTCCGAGTAAAACCGATATCTTTTGAACAGTTGTTGGGAAATTTACCAAAACACCGGATGAAACCGTCGAGCCCATTTACCTGCACTGGTGTAGATTATGCAGGCCCTATTACTTTAAAGAATGGACACGGTCGCACTAACAAAACAATCAAAGGTTACATTGTCATATTTGTTTGCTTCGCAACTAAGGCTGTACACATAGAGCTAGTCTGCGATTACACTTCCGCCACCTTCTTAAACGCATTAAAACGATTCATTGCTAGACGCTGTAAAATTGCACACCTGTATTCTGATAATGGTACAAATTTCGTTGGTGCAAATAGGGAATTAAACAAATTGAAACAGTTATTTGAATCACAAGAATTTCAAAATAAAATCATAAATTCACTAAGTAGTGAAGGAATCGATTGGCATTTTATTCCGCCAAGATCGCCTCACATGGGCGGGTTATGGGAGGCAGCAGTAAAATCAGCAAAGCGTCATTTAAAACGTGTGATAGGAGAAACATTACTAAATTTTGAGGAAATGCACACGGTGTTAGTAACAATTGAGTCATGTCTCAATTCCCGTCCTCTTACTCCCTTATCCAATGACCCTTCCGACTTAGAACCGCTAACCCCAGGCCACTTTCTGATTGGAAAGGCGCTACGAGCGTCACCGGAACCAAATATCACCGATCTTAGCATTAATCGATTGTCTCGATACCAATTGTTGGAGGCCATGAGACAAGGCTTTTGGAAGAGATGGTCAAAGGAATACCTCCACCAATTGCAGCAGAGGACCAAGTGGAACCAGCACCCAATCAATCAACCAGAAATCGGAACCCTTGTGGTTTTAAAGGAAGACAACACCGCTCCATTACAGTGGCCAATGGGCCGTATAAAAGATTTACATCCCGGCAGCGACGGACATATAAGAGTAGTGTCTATCCAAATCGCGCGCGGTCTTGTAAAACGTGCCATCACGAAGGTGTGTCCTCTTCCAACAAACAGTGCAATGGACAAGTCAAGTGCAGCAGTGTAGGGCAATAACCGCCAATGCCTGTCCAAAGTGATGCATGAACTATAAGAATCTTGTTTCATATGTATTTGATTTATCATGTTTTTTTTGTTTTTTTTTAAATTTTTATCATGTATTCCCGTATTTATCTTATGTTATTTTTAAAGCCGTAAGCTTTCAAGGTGGGGAGTATGTTCAAACCATTCTCTACCGCTCTTTTTCATTTTTTCATTGTTACCAACTACAGATGGTGTGGCATGGCTACTAACCAAAAACAGCACTAAGAGCCACTAGAGTTGAAAGGCGGCATTCATCAAGAGCATCCATTCGGTTCAGATGTGTAACACTAATTTACAATAAAACTATAAAATAAAACGACGAAGTTATATTATTTTTTCACAAGAATCACAAACAATCACTCAAAATATTTTTATAAGTGGAAGATGGATCGCTCCACATCTACAGAGGTAACTGGACAATATTTGAATTTGGATGCTATGCTTGCACTTAAAAAGGTTCAAAGCGCGGGTTATTTTTAAAAATATTTCCAAGCATTTCTTTAAGTTCATGTATTAAATACTTCGGACTGAGACGATGATTTGACTTACTTACTTCGATATTATTGTTTACATACCTTTTGGTAATTTATGTTTACTTATCATGTAAAGCGTAACGCGGTCAGCTGAAAATTAATCAAATATGCAAAAGGATATGCAAATATGCGTGTGCATATTATTCGGTCAGTATTAATTACATAGTTCTAGTACAATCTAAAATGCTAAATCCTTTCCAATTATTACCATTTTATATTATATCTAAAGTGATTGGCAAAATTGGGCATTGGACTCTCTAAAAATATAGTGAGGCATTCCAAAAGATCTATTCGGGTCTAATGGTTCCGAACTGTTACCGTTGTGACTGTCTTGTCCTAATTCGGAAAGCCTTAAAAACTCAGGCAAATCCTTGTATGTCTTATCTTCAATGTAATGAGACCTTCGGAACTGTTACCGATATGTGGACCGATATGGAACCTTGTCCCGTTCTAAGGGTTATCTGTTAGGCAAGTGAAATTCGGTTGTTATTAGGAAAATTTGTGGTCAGGCCATTCCACAAATTTATCTTAAATATATCTTTCGAATTCCAGCAACATATCATTTTGAGTTTCATTACGCGAGTAGGAAAGATGATATGTAATAACACATATAATAAACTATTCATTCTCTACTGAAGAAGTTCACTGAAGAAGTTTCTCAACAGTTTCAAGACTGTACTGAAAACATCATTAATAATTCCTACATACAAATCTGGTGAAAAAATGGACATCAAAAACTATAGACCAATATCACTGCTATCTGTATTATCAAAGATATTTGAATAAAGTATGTTGAATAGGCTACATTTTTAAACATGTTAATTCCTGAACAGCAGCATGAATTAAAAAAAAAATCTACGGAGACTGCTATAGTACACTTTCATAACAAAATACTGGAAGAAGTTGATTATGGGAAATATCCCTTAGGCATTTTCTGCGATCTGCAATGACCAAGGCATTTGACTGTGTTTCACATAGTCAATTGATTAGCAAACTTAACATCCATGGAATTAGAGGGAAGGCAGGTAACTGGATACAATCATTTCTCAAGGACAGAACACAGATAGTCAAGATATCAAAGGGTAAAAGTGCACAATATCCCTAGATGACCCCTGAGCACTCGCATTTTACTACCACAAGGCAGTGTGCTCTCATCATTACTTTTTTCATTATACTTAGCGGATATAAGCAAGTATATAACGGAATATCACCGCACTCAGATTCCAGCTTTATATCTCACGGTGATCTGGTAGATAATGAAATACAAGCAAATGTACTGTTGGAATCCATAAATAAATGGTTTACTGCGAATTACTTGTTCTTGAGCGGCTAGAAAACAAATTATATGATCTTTGGACCACAGAGAAGGTCTTCTACGGCAATATCATTAAAAATGTGAGATATCGGGTTAAAGCAAGCCAACCACGTTAAATTTTTAGGAATATACGTAGAAGATACTTTGGGGTGGGAGTTTACGTAATCGGTCTAGTATTTGAACGTGCAGATTTTTTTATGTGTGTGACAAGCAAATACCAACCGCATGAGACAATTTTACTACAACTACTACAGCAGGAAATGATGACGTAACGCGTACCTTGATAGAGCCAAACGATTAACAAACTTTTGAAAGATTGTAATGCAAAAAATTCATCCAGTTTAAAATTGCAACCGCCGCGATAATTTAACTAATGCAATAAGAAACGCTTCGTAATCAATTTCGTGTCTGTCTGGTCTTGTCCGGTTTTATCGGCCTGTCTAGTCTTGTCCGGTATTGTTCGGTCTTGTCTGGTCTAGGGGCTGTCTCCGTCCCCTCGACGCCTTTCCCGGTCGCGCCATCTACACATACGGCCACGTACTGTACTATTTTGTACAGTATTGCCAGATAAGTCGGGGAGCTTAGATTTTACATGTAATTTTCCCACAAGGAGGAGGGAATAGAACATCATCTTTCCCTACTTACGCGCATGCGCCAACACAGCTACTCTTTCTAAAAGACTATTTCTATACTTGACCAAGGTAAAGGTTTTTTTGCATATTATTGTTACAAATATTTTATAGTGCATCAAACATCTTCGCTTTTTTAAATATTTACTTTTAGGCTGATTTTTTTATCTAAATTTGTTTCTCATTAACGAAAAAAGTTATCAGAAACGCGGAACATGCTCGTTTAGTCATAACCTAATATAATCTAAAAAAAAAAACTAAGTCGGCAGATGATGCCTTGAGTAATTGATCAATAGATAAAAGTGTCCTCTGTTTTAAATCATTGTGGTGATTGGGATGGTGGACGGACAAATGTTAGGAAAAGCAAGAAAGGAGAAACCTAAGAAAATTAAGAAGGCTTATATGAACAATAATTTTTCTAAGTTTTATCAACCATTTTCACAATTTTTATATTAATAGAAACTAATTGCGCCTAGTAAATGTTTACTGACAAGTTTTAAATATACCACTTACTCTTATGCCTATAAGGACCAATTAAGGTATTAGTTTTGTCAAAAATATATAAAAAAAACTGTCAACTAAAACAGTAAGTATACTACATTCTGTTCGTACAATTGTAATTAAATATATTCGCATTTGCATCAAAGAAAAAAGAAAAATTTGGACTACATTCAGTTATAGTTGACGCATGTAAGTGTAGTTTCCAAATTGCTGTTAAAAAGATGTAAAATCTGAAATTCGTGTGGTTTCCAAACCAACAGCAGCAGTAAGAGCCGTGCAGTAAGCAAGGCAAATATTTCTACGCTATATTCAAAAGTACGCCAAATCTCTAAAAATCAATCTATTTGATTTTTTTTAATAAAATCAGCAGCTGCAAGTAAGTAGAAAACCATTATGTAAAGCAAAATTAATATAAAAATATATACTTTTAAATTAATAAAAAAAAATAAAACTTTGCATCTAGCATAAACTCGTTGCATCTAGCATGTCATAGTGCAGACAATTTCTAGTGTCTATGAAACACAAACAAAACTTAAGATTACACAAAAACTCAAGATTATGCCATAAGCGAGCTGTAAATAAACTCATTGATATTGCTGATAGGACAGATGTCTCAAGACCCTCAAGACTCTACTAATAAAATCATTAAAAAATTTCGTGAGGATTTTGCAAGAAAGTGTTCCCGAGCCAAAATAATGGAAAACATTATTTTACGCTTATTATTAACATCCGATCCATTTATTTCAAGTTTGCGCGCATTGCCTCGAAAAAAGTCGTTGCTCCTAGAAGCAGTCAGTTTTGTTGCGTCACGTACACCAGCAAGTGCAGGAGCTCCAGCCATTTAAAAGTTTAATCAACCGATTGAGAATAAAATTATCCTTCGGATGACTATCCATTAGCTTTAGTTCAACGGATTGTATGTTTTATCGCAGTATACAACTATTTTGTACTTTATCTATAAGTGGTTCATGTCAAATGAATGAATGAATTTTGGCCAGATTTTGAGAGGGTTCTCTTTCAGTTCTTATACTCTAGCACGTATAAAGGATAGGACATGCTGAAGCCCGGAATTCAACTTTTTTTACTGGAACTTAAACTTTATTTTTCGAATTTTGACCTACTCTGTGCCACCTAAAGATTTATCCGATTTTGGGCCAGATTAATTTGGGATCGTCACATCCACGTTTGGTTCCAAAACCATGCCTAAAGAGAAAACCGAACTCGGACCAGACTAGGTTGAGGTTATAATATGCAAGTGTGGCTTTCGATTGTGAATCAGGCTTCCTAATTAGGAACGAAGCCGGACGTGCGTGACAAATGTGATGACGGCCTAATGCGGTTGCCTCATTTGGAACGAGCACGAAGTTCGGCATGGCTAATTAGTTACCAATAAAAACCGAACTGATATCCCTAGTAGGATATCTATATAGTAGGTTTTGAAAGTTTGGACCACTCCTTGATCCGGTACTTATATTATATTAAAAATATGCAGTTAGGAGGGGAAAATCATTTTTCACATTTGGATGCTCCAGCTTATGTATATTGATTATTACTACCAGTGGTAACAGAAAAATATAAATCACGCTTCATTCTACTTTAGGCATAAAACATTTATAAAACCAACCCTCAAACATATTTTGAGCCAACGAAGCCTTTACTTCAGTTTGCCATAATACAGGTAACTAGAACCTATCAATAGTTAACATTATTTATAAATATTGGTTTTGAGTATTGAATTTTACCTTAACACTATCTATTCAGTTTTAAGTTCAAATGCAATATTAAAGCCAGCAGTTCAACGGATGATGACTTTATTCTGATGATGACTTCAAAATTTATGTTATAGAGGACGACCTAAGAAGCTGATAAATATTTAGAATATGTGTAGTAAGAACATCATATTAGAAGAATGCTATTGAAATTTTTGCTTCTCGTTATATGGAAAAGGCGTTTTGAGATTACCTCAGTATAGAATTATTTAATTTTTACAAAATACTACATAATTTAAAGAACTAATTATAAAACAAATATGTTTTCTCATAAATAATTACGCTGATTCGTGCCTCTTCTTTTATTAAGATAAATAAACATAATTAGAAGTAAAGAATTTAGACATTACGTTCTAATTCAATCATGCCTTCTAAAATAAATAGATTTGGTTTCGTCTCCTGGCACTTTCGTGCGTTATAATTATTTCTATTTATTTGGTAAGTCATGAGTGAATTAGAACGTAGTAATTTATTAAATCTCTACTTGTTATATTGAAAATTCACATAGTAATTTTTCCCAATGTTAATTTACTATTGGTAAAACCATAGTAGATTATAAATAATCACATGAACTTAGTCGGAAAGTTCCTTTATAAAGAAATCTTCAAATGCTACCTGCTATAAAGAAAATCTACAAATTTTACATATCGTAGATAAAGCCCCGAAAATGGATTTCCTAGAATCTTATGAAATTCAAAGAGCCATTATGAAAGGCGCAAACATCCTAAACGACCAGGTAGATTTAATCCATTCCAACGTCTGCAAAATCTTAATGAGGAATTTCCTAAAATAATCCCTTCTCCCTAACACATGATAAAAAAGTGTATATAAACATGTAACATCTTTGTATTGTAGATAATCTTCTGAAGAAGGCCTAAGAAACTGAAATCGATAAAGAGTTAAATAAATACATTTGTGAAACTTATACCTAGTGTTTATTATTTATTATTATTAACTATAAGATAACAAAAATATTGAAAAAAAATATAAAGAAATATAAAAGAAATATAAAGGAGAAGAGAACAAAAAGTCTAAGTAAAGGAAGTATTTGCAAGCCACTTTCTAAGTTTTATTCTTACTGTTTTGTTACTAATATTCGGTATGATTTTTACTGAATTCGGTAGTGTATATAAAGCATTTCATTATTGACAAAATTGAATAGTTTTTAAATGCTATATGTATTATATATTTATCTGTTTATATATGTATCTGTTATTCCTAGAAAAAGTTTACCCGCTGAAAATATATCAATGAGCTTAGATTGAATTCTAGCTAGGAAATCAGTGTTGGTCTTGTAACTTCCATCCCAAGCAATAATTCCATAATTCACAATACTCTCAAAAATAAATATAGTATATAATCTTCATTGATTGTTTGCATTGGTTGCTTATTATTTATTAATTTATGAAAGATAAATAAAGTATTTTGTTTTTATTATAAGATTGAACTATTGACTCTTTTAATTTTCGCATTATACTATTGACACTTATAATTTTCTCATTATATATTGGCAACTCAAATTTGCAGGTGCACTGTCATTGAACACCCAAAAGTCATGTATGTTGTTTCTTCTACACTTAATGTTAAATAATTATCTTGTAACCACATACCTATTTTGTCAAAGTATGAAAACATATTGGATTGTGCTTCAGCTCTTGTTTAAAACCACTCTAACCAGTGTATCATCAGCAAAAGCTGCTATAATATTTTAAGGTAGTATTTTTATGAATGTCAAATAAAAACGAAATGCACGAAATATCAATTTAAAAATATCTAACTTCTAGTAATCCACGAGGGTTTCAGGGTAAGTGTTTGACAAATTATAATTCATAAAAGCAAAGCTGCACTGATGAGAGATCAATCTCGAAGCGAGTCTGCAGATGGCTATTTACTTAAGTTACTAGAAAGACAGGATCTTGATGTTAAATAATGTTACTTTTCTAGTTGTTGTTAAGTGCCTCGAAAGTGGACTGAGGCCTAGTGAATAACTTACAAATTCCATATGAGATTTGTTTTAGCAGTACTAAAAATACTGAATAATATTATAGAGCTCCGGAAAGGTTGAATATATTTATATATTCAGGCTGAGTTGCGACTTTATTAAGTTTATTTTACAAGTCATTAGTGAATTAGAACGTAGATATTTCTTAATTCTTTTCTTGCAATATTGAAAATTCACATAGTAATTTCTCCAATGTTTTATTAAACATAATTAGTTTTAGTTAATAAGAAAATACGTCGTGATACTAGTAAACTTGAATATGAAGCAGTAAATAATAATAATAGTAGACAAAGATAAAAGTGCAAATAGAGGATCGCACTTTTAGAAGATTGGTGTTGGTGGTGAGTTTTTCGCTTTATCCCTTCTTTTCCGCCTCTTTTTTTTTTGATGAATGGTACTTTTTATACGTTAATCTGATCTTGATTTAATGAAAGTATGTGGCCCATTTTTCACGCTGCAATGCGCAGCGGAAAATAATTAGTAACTGGATAGCAAATCACGTTTCCACCGGACAGAAAAAAAATCTCACCCTCATCCTCAATCAATAACTAACATAATAATAACAAGTACAAAAATCTAATTACTGTCGACTACTGACAAATGTCTTACAATAATTACTCTTTGGTGGTAACAAATTGATCAATAAATACAGCACATGGGAGAAATAAGTCAAAATAGCCGTTCTAGACTATATGAACAAGATAATTCAAACTTAAATTAGAAGCAGTTATAAACAAGAGTTTAGATAAAGAGAAGGTTAAACTGATCATACTAGTCAGAGAAGATTAGACGGGCAAGAATAGATAAACAGGACAGGACAAATAAGACTAGCCAGACAAGGCTAGACAGAAGAGAGTAGATTACAAGGTAAGGTAGCTTATATTTAATAGACAAGACTAAACAGACAGGACCAGATAGCCAAGAACAAAAAGGCAGAACAGACAAGTTACTTAGACTAGATTAGATATAAAAGGCTAGTCAGACCAGACTTTTGTTTAAATTCATTTATTATATAATAATGATAATACAGAACATAAAACATGACACCCCGGGCCAGCTCTTCGCATTACTGCAGAGTGTATGTCATATTCTACCCAGTGGGTATATTCAGATGTCTCCTCTCTGCGGCTTGTCTTAACTTATGGTCTTCCTCCTTTTGGGTCATTATGTCTTTTATCGCTTTGTTCTCGTTGTCCCAGTTTTTTTCTGTTCTTAACATGTGGTCTGTTATTGTTCTTGGTTCTAGCAGTCCGTTCTGCATTATGGTTGCTCGTTCGCGTTCCCATCTGTCGCAGACTATTAGGTTACGGTACACGTTGTCGTCCTCTATGCAGTAGTCACACCGTGCTTCTCTTGCTCTGCCAATGCTGTGCACGTAGTCCTTGAAACATTCATGTCCCGTGAGAATCTGTGTCAGGTGGAAGTTGGGTTCTTCGTGCTTTCTGTCTTTCCATTAGATTGGGCCCGGGATTAATAATCTGGTCCATTGTCCCCTTTCTGTATGCTCTCATTTTCTTTGTTCATTCCTTACGCGTATTTTGCCTGGCTGTTTCTTTTTGACTTTGTCTTCTCCTGCTAGATAGCCAGACATTCGTTCTTGCGCAGTCAGCTTGATGGGGACGATACCGGCGATTACGAGAGCTGCGTCTCAAGATACGGTCCTGTATGCACTGCAAACCAGTAGTACCTTGGCCAGTTGTTTCTTCTTTCTTTCTGTCAGTGCGTTAGCCCACACAGGAGCCCCCTATACAACATGATGGAGTGGGCCACTGAGCTGAGCAGCCTGCGTTTGCTGCATTTTGGACCTCCGACGTTTGGAATCAGCTTTTGTAGGGCGTATGCGGTTTTCGTGACTTTTGAGGCAGCACAGCTTATATGTGCTGAGAAGTTTAAACCTCCTTCTATGACGAATATCAGATATTTTAACCATTCGTTGGGTTTGATCGTCGTTTCTTGGATCCTAAGGATATCGGTGAGAATTGTCTTTTACAACTCAGAAGCACCACCTCTGTTTCCTTAGGCGCAAGCTTTAACCCCTTTCTTGTCATCCTTTTGTTTATTTTCTCGACCGCTATATTTGCTCTCTGCATCAGGCTCTTTTCTGTATTTGCAGTTACGACTATTGCTAGGTCATCTGCAAATCCAATTGTGGTTACTCTTTCGGGTTGTGTCATTTTGAGCACTCCATCAAACATCACGTTCCAGAGTGTGGGGCCCAGCACCGATCCCTATAGGACCCCATTGGTGATGCTGTATTCTCTTGTGTCGTTTCCAATTTCGTGACTGATCGTATGGTTGTCTAGGTAGCTCCTTATCATCCTTTGTAGATATGGGGACATGCCTTTTCCAGATATTTCGGTCATTATGTGCTGTCAGGATGCGGAGTTAAAGGCGTTTCTCACGTCTAACGTAATGAGTGCACATATTTGGCGGTTTCATCCTGTTCTCGCTTTTACGTTCTCGACAATGTCAAAAATAGTCGTTATCGCATGGCAAGTGGAGCGACCTTCTATGAATGCGTATTGTCTTGTCGATAATTCTTTCCTGGAGCTTCCAACTCCTTTTTTATCCGTATCAGTAGCAATTGTTTAAGAAGTTTTCCCATAGAGTCTAGCAGACATAAGGGCCTGTACGACGTTGGCTCTCCTACTTTGACGCTTAAGGCTTTTCGCCTTTTCTTAAGAGTACTAGTCTTGCTCTTTTTCATGTCTCTGGGAAGGTTCCAGTAGTAATGTTTTCATTCATCACTGCAAGTTCAGCTTGCGGGTATTGTCGTACCCTTCTTTTAATGATCTCTGCAGGTATGTTGTCCGCTCCTGGGGCTCTGCCCCGTACGAAGTCGATTGCAGGCGATTTTCAGTTCAGTTTTCAGTCTTTTGTGAATTCTACGTTAGTATCTACTGTCGGCTGGTTTCAGTGTGGCGCGTCTTGTGTTGGCAAGCGATCTTCTACTATCTCGTGTATTTAGTGTGCTGGAAGATGTAGTCGTGGCGGCCGTACTTTTAAAAGTTTTTGAGTGATCCTATATGCATCCTATATACATCCGTGTCTATATCCTTACACAGCTTCGCCCAGTGTTCCTTTTAGATTTGTTTATTTTTATTTTAAATTATTTTTTTGTAGTCGCGTATTTCTCTTATAGAGTTACAAGCTTGTTGTCTTTGCTATGTCTACTTCTTGCTCTATGGTATTTTCTTCTATTATTTATGCACTCTATCCTTGAACGTGCAATTCCGTCGTTCCACCAGTATACCTGTTTTCTGCCTGACCTTGTCTTTTTCCTGGGCGTAGATACATCGCATTCTCTATTAATATTTCTAATTAGTTCCTCTGAATTCACTGTTGGTTCCTTCATTTCGTGTGACAGTTGCCTACTGAATTTTTTCTGGTTTATCTTTTTCAAGTTCCATCCAGGTCAGAATAATCTGGTCTTTTTTTATCTAGCTGGCGGTAACTTAACCTAACCAGGCAAGTGGCCCCCCTGGAACGCATCCGAACACTCTAGACCCGGTTGTCGCATAACCTCAGAGTGACGGATGGCTTAAATTTAATCTACTTTATTTTGTTCCTCGATTTGATCTCATCGGCCTCCTTCTCGCTAATTATTTTATGAATCAGCCCTTCGATGTTGCTCCACCATGACTCATCTTTCAACATACTTTCGATTATAGTTCTCGGATGGATTGATTCTCCCAGTATTTTTTCCGCTTCTCCTCTGTCTGTTTCCCACCTCCAGCAATCGAATATCGTGTGGATCACGCTGTCCGTCTCCCCGCAGTATACACACAGGCCGTCAGCTACCTTGCCAATGTTGTGCAGATAGTCCTGGAAACATCCGTGGCCGGAGAGGAACTGGGCTAGATGGTAGCTAATTTCTCCGTGTTTTCTGGTGATCCAGGGAAGTATGTCCGGGATTAACAGTCTCGTGCACTCTCCTCGTTCGCTTAACTGCTACCTTGCTTGCCACTTCTCGAGGAGTTCTTCTCTGGCCAGACGTTTACTTTGTTTGTCGCCCTCTGAGTCATGAGTCACACTCTTTTCCTCTCGTTTGCGATCAGGTCTATTGGGGGGATACCTGAAATAACCTGCGCGGCCACTCCTGAAACTGTTCTGTAAGCTCTGCTTACACGTAGTGCCATTTTTCGCTGAACTTGTGCGAGCTTCTGCAGGTTAATTTCTTTTTTTAGTTCAGAGGCCCATATAGGGGCACTGTACAGCATGGTAGCCTGCACTACAGAGCTGAGAATTCTGCTCGAACTACTCTTTGCCCCCCCCCCCCTTCCCTAGGCTTGGCATGAGTTGTTGTATGCCTGCCACTGTTCTTAAACCCCTTGCTGCTGCTTCGGTTATGTGTGCAGCAAACGAAAGCCTTTTGTCGATGGTTATACCAAGGTACTTGATGGTCTCTTTTGGTCTTATTATTGCCTCTTCCACTTTAAATAATATGGGGCAAAGTTGTCTCAGTCCCGTGAGGAGGACAGCTTCAGTTTTTTCTGGTGCTAGACTCAGGTTTTTTCTTTCAACCACGCACTGATTAGAGACGTTAGTCGCTTTTTGTATCAGCTCTTGTTCTGTCCTGGCTCTGGCGACCAGTGCTATATCATCTGCGAAGCCGATTATAGTAGTCCCCACCGGAAGCCTCATTGTCAGAATTCCGTCGTATAGTATGTTCCACAAAGTGGGTCCCAATATCGAACCCTGTGGAACACCACTAATAATTTTTTTCTCTTCAGTCTGTCGATCTTCTTGCAGTATGATACTTCACCCACTGAGGTAGCTTTGCAGCATCCGCAATAGATAGGGGATATGCCTCTAGTTGTTAAACAGTCCATAATATGCTTCCACGATGCACTGTTAAACGCATTTCTAACATCGAATGTTAGGAGTGCACACATTTGCTTGGTTCTCAGGGACCCACTGTTGGCCTGTTCTGCGATTTCCAGTACAGCTTTTTGGGCCGTGATGGTGGATCGTCCTTCCCTAAACGCATACTAGTGCTTTGACAATCCGACTCCTGTCTTGAGCTCTTCCTTCAATCTCGTAAGTAAAAGTTGTTCTAACAGTTTCCCACATACGTCGAGTAAGCAGATAGTCCTGTAGGATGTGGGATCATCTATTAGTTTATCCCCTTCCTGATGAGGGCGAGCTTCGCACGCTTCCATCTATTTTGAAAGTTTCCGGCGGTTAGCAAGTTATTCATGACTTTCAGGACGGATTCAGGACAAGTCGGATTGATGTGCAGCTGTTATCTTCACTGCCTCAGGTGGTACACCGTCGGGGCCTGGTGTTCTACCGTTTCTAATGCGCTTGCTCGCAATAGAAAGTTCCTCTTTCGTGAAGTGGGGTGTATTTACGACTTCTGGTTGTAGCCAGTCAAATGGAGCATGCTCCGGGAATAATACGTCCGCGACTTGACGCGCTCTTTCCAGCGACATTGGGAGATTTTGAGGACGAATCTTTAAGTTCCTTCTTATTATTAGGAACGCGTCTCCCCATGTGTCCTTGTCCAGTTCCATGCACAGTTTCTTCCAGTGGCTTTGTTTGGAATTGTATATTAGCTGGCGTAATTCCTTTTTTAAGCGTTTATATTCGTGTTTAAACAATTTAATATTTTTCTCGTTAGTTTTTTGGTTCTTTGGCGCTGGTATTTTCTTTTGGCGACTATGCATTTAAATCTCGTGTCAGCAATTTCATCGGTCCAGCAGTATACAGGCCTTTGGGGCTTTTTTATTTCCAAGCTTTCGCAAGGTGACGTCACACGCTCTGCTCATCACGTGAGTCTGTGTCTCAGCGTTTTCGGTAATTTTATTTCGAAACTGCTCTCTCAACCATTCTCGAATTTTCATCTCCTGCAGTTGTTGTGAGTTCCAGCCGCTTATTGGTGACTTTGAAATTTTTTGTGGTCTTACATGTTGCCTTATGGTGTGCAAGATGTATCGGTGGTAACTCAGAGATTCGTTTTCGAGTAGTCGAGCATAGATTGATCTAAATAAAGAAGACTAGACGCACAAGGATGGAGAGACAAAACAGGAATGCCAAGACAAACCAGAAAAGAAAAAAAACCTCTAAAACCTCTAAAAAAATACACTATATATGTATAGGGTGTTTTTGAGAGGTATAGAATTAGAGATGACACGGATAGTAGTTTAGCCTCTTTTCATTGATTTGAAATGCGCATATGACTCGGTTAACAGAAGGAGACTGGACGAGTGTTTGGGCAAGCTAGGTATCTCAGAGAGGGTAAGAAGGAACATCAGGAATTTGTACGAGGAAACGGTCTGTAAGGTAGTAGCGAATGAATGGGAATCGCACTATTTCGAGGTGAGGAAGGGCCTGAGACAAGGCTGCCCTTTGAGTCCCACGCTTTTCAATCTGTATGTGGCGGATATGGAAAAGGTTCTACAGGCCGGGCAAGCGGGAGGAGTGGTGATTGGGAAAAAGAAGGTGTGGAGCTTGGCATATGCGGATGACATGGTGGTATTTGCAAAGTCGGCTAGTGAAATGAAGGACGCGATTGAAAGGCTCTGTAGGTATTTCGAAAAGAGGGATTTAAGGGTGAATGTTGGTAAAATAAAATGAATTCGGTTTAAAACGGGTGGGCGATATAAGAAAGAAAGGTTTGAATGGCAGGGTACTGAAATAGAGGAAGTTAGTAAATTTAAGTATTTGGGGTATGTCTTTGGGACTGGATACAGTAATAAAGAACACATAGAGTATGTTACAAAGAAGGCATGGGTGGCGGCGGGTTGTATCTGGGTGGTTTGGAAAAGGAACTTTGATGGAAACTTTAGAGCAGCAGAGACCATATGGAAGGCATGTGTGCGAAGCGTGTTACTGTATGGATGCGAGGTCTGGGGAACGAAAGAGGAAGACAAGATCGAAAGGGTGCAGCTAAAGTTATATAAGAAAGTGTTGAAACTTGATAGGTCGACGCCTGGTCACATTGTGCTTCAGGAAGTGAGTGCTTGTAAGGTGGCGGTAATAGCTGCGGAAAGAGTGATAAAGTTCGAGTATATGGTGCATGGGTTAGGAGATGAAAGGATAATAAAGGAAATCTTTCGAGTAGTGAATAAAGAGGGGTTAATTGGTAGAAGAGAGAGCGGTTGGGGGTTGAATAAAAGGAAACTGTATGAGAGAGGCGGGTTATCATCCGAGGGATGGGAAACGGAAAAAAGTGCGGGTGCTCAGTGGAAAAGGATGCTAAAAGAGAGGTTATTAGAAGTGGACTTCCAAGAGCGCCAATCGAAAATAGAGGCTAGTAAATATCACCGAGGCTACAGTCAGATACAAGTGCACGGCCGTGTTCCTGGTTATTTGAGGACAAGTAAAGGGTCGGACGACCTGTCAGTGTTGGCGAGATTTAGGTGTGGCAATGAAGAGCGTGGAAGGAGACATTGGATGAAGGAGGAAAGTAGAAGGTGTTTGGTGTGTGGGTTGAAGGAAGATATGTGGAGTCATTGGTTGGAAGAATGCACGATGGCGGAGTGGAATGACCAGGAGAGAAGGCGAGGAAAGGATTGGAGGAAGTGTATGGACGAGGGCGGGAAGGGACTGTCGTTTGTGACAGATGTCGTTTGTGACAGAGTGAAAAGATGGAAAGAGCGGATGCGACTGGGTAGTTTTTTGGGTGTTGCGGTTTAGTTTTTTTTGTTTTTTTTAAGTTTTTTTTTTTTTAGTTTTTTAGTTTGCGAGCTTATGTCCGATGTACAGGTGTTGAAGTATAGGTTTATAGGGTGGTAAAATTTCTTTTTTCTTTTTAATGGGGTTTTAGTTTCACAACTTTTTTATTATTTTTATTATTTTTTATTGTTTTATTTTGTATGTAAATTTTGTATGAAAATGTAAATTATTTTAATTATGCCAATAAAGGTTATTATTATTAGTAGTTTAGCCGGATACCATATATTCGGCCAGCCTTGTAGCCGGATATTCGGATATTTGGCCGCCGAAAATCCGGCAGAACGTTGCCGTTTGGTGCATCGCACCAAGCATGATTGCGAATGCACCACAAGAACGATAGGGTGGACTCGGTACAATTCTTGGTAGTATTTAAGGTCTAACTTATGTCTTTTCGTTTATAAAAAAAAACTGTTGACGATTCAAAAAGAGCTAACTTTAGCACTAGATTAGCACTAGATGGAATTTGACACCTTTTATATGATTGGGCGTTTTTGAGAACAAATGCCCCGGCCCGCTTTTATTCTAACAAACGTTAGAATTTAATCATATAAAAAGTGGAATTCCATCTAGTGCTATCATTGAATGTTGCTGATCACAATACACTCATCAATTTAACAGCTCAACAGTGGAGTTTAATGGAGCAATTTATCAATTTATTAAAGCCCTTTTTTTCAAAGAAATAACCAAAATAACGTTCTGGTATATCCTGCGTGTCGGAAGTAATACCACACGTTGCTGCTTCAAAAAAAATCTTAGATAAAGATGAAACTGAGCAACGAACTCCTGATTTATCACATACGCGGGCCCCGTTAAAAGCTGAATTAGAAACTCGTTCTAACTCGATTAGTCAAGACTTAAACTACTTGATTGTAACTTACATATGATACACCCGAGATTCAAAACAAACTACTTGGGGTTGCTTGATGCGTTAAAAGCACGCCAGGAGATTCTATTGGAATATTAAAAAATGCCTTGTGAAGACTCCTTCAGTAGCGGTTCATATTCAACACCGGCTAAAAAAAGTAGAGGAGAAGAGACAGAGTCAGCTGTATCTCGCAAAGTTTTTGACACGTTTTGAGATTGCTTTGACGAGGTAGCAAATGAAAACAATACTAGCCAGGTTCGACGTGAAGAAAGAAACGCGATAGCATGTGAACTTGATTTTTATCGTATGTCAGTGCGAATTGTGCGCAATTGTGACCTTTATTCTTGCTAGGCAGCTAATGCTAAACAATACCAAATTTTAACAAAGTTTGCCAAAATCTATATTTCAGCACCTTGCGGCAGTGTGTACAGCGAAAGACTATTTTCTGAAGCCGGTCTTATTTACCAAGACAAGCGCAACCGCTTGCTACCCCTTAATGCAGAGAAATTAGTATTTATTCACCATAATTTGCCTTTAGTTCAATACGAGAACTAATTCACTTTCTCTGAGTTGTAGAATTATTTTCTGATTACTGATTTTATTTCTTAAGTGATAGTAATTAAATAAAGCAATTAATTATTTTTAACCTATCATTAAATTATCATTAACCTGAAAATATTTTTTTAATCCTGTATTCGGCCGGATAGGCGCTAGTTATCTGTTATCCGGCAGGATAGTATTTAGGCCGCCGGACAAGCCGCATACCAGTAGTTACCGGATATCCGTTTCATCTCTATATAGATCTTTGAACTGAAATAAAACTCATAACAATCAAATTAACGGCGATGATATTGGCTTTAAGGGAAAGATAATTTTATGCCATTACTGCTTAAATATGATTTGGGACATATGTTCGCGGCGGCTGGTTCGGATGAAGTGCAATCTGGAAGTCTAATTTGCGACCACTATTTCGAGCAGCCGGGGCCGTATATCGGCAATAACGCGGCGAATGTTGACTCTCAGCTGATCCAACGACATTGCCCTATTGGCGTAAAGTAGCGATATGACATATCCCCACAGAAAGTAGTCCATAGGTGTGATATCACACGACCGTAGATGCCAGAAATGGCGTGAATACGGGTCCGTAACCCGAGATTATGCGGTCAGCGAATGTTTGCTACAATAAATTGATTGTTTTGGAACCAAAGCTACTCCATATTAACACCATTCAACTGGGGAACGAAAAAGTCATCGATAGCGCTCTCCATTAACAGTCACGTGCTGGCCGGCATCATCTTTAAAGAAATATAGGCCAACTATTCTATCAGCTCATAAAGCACACCAAACAGTGTGTTTTTGTGGATGTAACGGCGTCTCAATAATGGCTTCTGGAGTTTCCGCGCTCCAAATCCGGCAATTCCGTTTGTTTATGTAGGCATTGAGCCAAAAATGTGCCTTATCGCCGAACAAAACTTTTGTTGAAAATGAGAATCAAGAAGAATCTTGTTTTCGGTCCATTCTCCGAAAGTGCGGCGAATATGATGGTCAATCGGATTCAGCTCTTGCACGAGCTGTATCTTGTAAGCTCGTAAAATGTGATCTTCTCGCAAAATCTTACAGAAGGTGGATGGACACAGTTCTAATTGCTGCACACGATGGCGAATCGGCACCTTCGCGTACTCCTCAACACCTCGCTCCACAACTGCAACAACTACGTCGGTGCGCAACTGTGCGACGTCTTTGCGGATGCACATTATCAATCAGACTATATGTAGTGCGATAACGATCCATAGTTTTCCGAATAACTTGCGCGGATGGACGATTATGTCGACCGAAAAATAGACGTATGCGCAGGGTAAGTTTTGCGAACTCAACCACGACTTTCGAAGTAAATCTGCGCAATTTGCAAGCATTGTTCTGGCGTAAGTCTATTTACGATGAATTGGCAAAACATGTTGAGCAGAAATCTGTCACCTATCAAATAGACCGTTTCGCGGTTACTGATTGCGCATGAGCATCCGCCAAGTTCGAAAGGCGGGAATATGAAAGTTTCGGGCACATATTTAATTATACGTCAAATAGTTAGGGCACTTTTAGACGTATAACATGCGGAAATTGACACATGCGCACAAAAAAATTTAAAGTATGAAAAGGTCTATTGACTGTCACTAACAAACCCATATACAGATTGAACTAGAAGGAAAAGACTAGACTGACAAGTACCAAAGAGCAGCAAACGAAGAGTGTTATGCACAGTGGTCCACTCCACTATGCTAGGCGGTCCCCAGTATGGAACAAGGCCATGGAAAGGTCTAGCGCGAGACAAAAGTTGACATCAGTTCAAAGGCAAATGGCACCAAGGACGTGCAGTGCATACAGGACGGTGACAGGAGAGGCGGTTCTTGTAATAGCAGGGATACCACATATAGAGCTCCTAGCGAATGAAGGAGATGTATTACATAGCACAAAAAACAGTAGTCAGGCTGGAGACAGAAATATATGAAAGAAAACTGCGAGGTCATAACTGTACACCAGCCGGCAACAACTTTGGAGCAATTCAAACAAAGGAGAATGAACCCGACAGTTAAACCCTAAGCAAAATCACTGTTCGGCCACGGTTACTTCAGACAGTACCTTTGCGGCATAGGCCGAGCCTTATACGGCTTGTGTGTCCACTATGGGAAAATGAAATTGTACAACGTACAATATTCGATTGCGCCAGGTGGACACCAGAAAGGGACAAATGGGCAGACAGAACCCAAGCAACATTGGAAATGAGAACACTTACGGACATAATGCTAACGTCGGAGCAGGACTGGATATTAACGTTAGCCATGGCGTCCTACATATTACGAGAAAAGAAAATACTTTAAGAAATTTAGGTCGAATTTACAGATTGTCTACGAGACACGATCAAGGACTGGTTTAGACTTATATATATATATATATAATATCAAGTACTTGGCTAAATTTACGTAAGGTACTGCAAGGCCATCCATTATAATAGGGGGTATTTCCCTTCTTTTAGTTGTTTTAGTTTACTATTCGGGTCCAATATCATTACCTTAGTTTTAGCTAGGTTCAAGTCCAAGCCATGACCCCTAGCCCAATTTTCTATTGATTGTACATCATTACTAACTTTACTGGCGGCTTCCCCCAAATGGAATATTAAAAATTGCAAATATGTAAATACTTGTAATGTAATACTTGTCATTCGCAAATAACCCATGCTTGCAATAGACAATCCACTCAACGACTGAATTAATTACTGTCAATAATATATACAATATTTGGTCCCAGAACAGATCCTTGGGAACTAACAATATTTATCTTTCGTAAAATAGGGTACATGAGTCTCTAATTACCCACGGTGGAGGCAGTAAGTAAGGTCCGTAATTAACCCAAATAGCAAACACCTTTGGAAATTGATAAATAGACAACGTCATCTTGAAGCTAAATGCCATAGGGCATAACGACTAAAGTGCTTCCTATAATCCATTTAAAAAAAACCTTGCAAGAGCTGGTATACTATCTAGTTACACTATCTAGACAAGACTAAACAGACAGGGCCCGACAGACAAGACCAGATAGTTGAGACCAGAAAGTTACCATCAGGCAGATAATACCAAGACTAACAAGACTATGAAGATAAGACTAGACAGACTAGACTAGGAAGACAAGACCAGACAGCTTATTTATTTTATCGACTCTTTGTCGCCAGTACCTCGTCAACAAGAACACTATGCTGGTACATTATTACATCATAATTAATAAATAATAATACATAACACATGTACTTAATAAATAGAGGAGTGAACATACAATAGTCTAATTTAACAATTATTAGTTTGTGGTGATGATTAAGTCTTGACACAATCTTTTTAGTTTTTTGGCACGTTCATAAAAAATCTGCCACCATTTCTTGTTTTTTTTTCAATTTCCCTTAAATTCTCCTCATTTAGGTAGGTATGTACCCTCCATTCTCCATTCTGAGACAGCGCAATAAAAAGCACGTATGGAGCTGAGTCTTCTTCACCGCACTGGCATAGTGGTGATACCCTTTTGCCAAAGCGATGCAGGTAAGACTGAAAGTTTCCATGGCCAGTAATCAGTTGGACCGCGTGGTGCGAGAGACAGATCTCCATATTAATGCATTTGTCGATTTACGAAATAAAGTTTAGTTCAAAGACCATTTCTAAACGCATCCCATCGCTCTTGCCACTCCCTGTAAAGGTAGGCGTTAGCCCCCTGTTTTATAGCGTGGCTTGGCACTTTTTTGAAAATGACTGCACTATTGTTAGGTTTTGGGCCTGCGAAGCCTTGATCAGAGGCTTGTCTTGCCAGACTGTAAATTTATTGAATTGAATTAAATTGACTGTCCGCTCTTTCGTTACCTGTCAAGCCATTATATGCCCTCAGCCAACGGAAGCTTAGTTTTATTTTTGTGATACCTCCTTATATAGCTGCCACGTGTCGAATTGTATCTCGTGTCTCATGTCGAATTGTAATAGGTTACCGAGGCCATGTTTTGAAGGGCATCTAGAACAGATTTGCTATCGGAGAGTATACAACATTCGTTCATTACGTCAGGCTTCGATAGTATATACACTAACGCCCGGTTGATTGCAATTAACTCTGCTTGAAATATAGAACAATACTCGGCTAAAAGAAATGTTTCGAAATGAATCTCCTCTTCTTCATTGTAAGCTATAAAAGCGGCTCCAACGAGTGATTTTAAGTTGAGATGCCACGAATATTCGGTATCTATTCGGCATTCGGCCTATTCGGCCACTTTTTTAATATTCGATAGTCGGCCGAATATTGCTAACTATTCGGCCGAATTCCGAATACCAAATCATAAAAAAAATCACATAAATTATTAAAAAATGATTACATATACATTGCTACCGGGTGATAATATATTCCTTTTTGGCGAATTCTGTCACTTTTAGATACTGCTGTACGTTTGCTGACCACCACTTGTAAGGGTCTGTTGTCCTATCTAGGCGAGCCGTTTTTAGATAAAAATTAATATCATTTGCAATAGCACTTTTCTTTACCACATCCTCATCTTTCTCCATATTTTCTCTAGCAACTTCCTCAAAACAATTGCAGAAACTGTCTTCTATTTCAATGGTTTTGTCATTGATATGTATTTTCTTATGAAGTGGAGAAGAATCATTATCGGTACTACAAGAAATTAGAAAAACAAAAAATTGTTTTAGAACCTCTGAAAATGAGTTGTGATGAGTAACTCATTTTCAGAGCTTCTAAAAGAATTTTTTGTTTCGCTCATTGTGTTTGAACTAATCCCTGGCAAAAAACTGGTTTTGAAACGAAGGTCAGGAAAAGTGGAAACCGGTTATTTGTCATTTTCATTAAAGTAGAACCGTGTTGCTAGCTTTTTCCTCAGCTTGTAGTGAAGATCTCATTTTCAGCAAATTTCGTGTTCTATCTACAGCCTCTTCCTTTCCCAGGTATTCCAACAATGTGACAACGTGTGGAATCACTTTGGAGTTGCAAGAAACAAATAATATATATATATATATATATATATATATATATATATATATACATATATATGAGGAACAATTTTCTCGGTCGTATAAGTGCGGCCAGGTATTTTGTTTTGAGGTACTGCTTTACTGCCATACTCCATAAGGCTTTGAAAGCCGTTAAACTAGTGGTAATGCTTCTTTTTCCAAGGCAGTCATTTCACCAATTAAATAATGACATTTTCTTGATTTTGTACCATTTAAATTTCACAACAATTTCCTTTCAATTGTTTCTTTCAGAGATAACTGTTTCTTTTCTGACATACTTGGTACTGCGTGCATGGTACCGCGCAGCGTTTTACTGCCATGCGCTCATTTTTCCATAGAGTGCGAAAGATGCACAATATTCGGCGACCGAATATTCGCCGCTTCGGCCAAGAGGGTGGCCGAATATTCATTATTCGGTATTCGGCAAAATTACTATTCGTGACATCTCTAATTTTAAGCCGTTTGTGAATATTTTTATTCGGTGGGAGTTGGTGAGTGACATAGTGTGACATAAGGGAGCGAAAATGGGCGGGATGGATAAGATGCTCTAGATGGGCCTTGTTTCGACAAGGTCGGAGGACAGGACCAGACAGAGCATGCCAGTTATACAAGTGAAGACGTGTAAGATGAGACATATTGTCTTAGGTTGCCATGTTGAAATATTCATTTCAATAAACTAGATTTAGATAGTTAAAATAAAGGCTAACATGTAAACGCTAATTTAGCCAATTGTGGATTTAGTCTTTTATGTTAGATTTAAATACCATGTACTTTGTAGTATTATATGTAATAGTATAGTTTACGTATAAATGTGTGAAATAAAATGAAAAAATGTAAGTTAACTTGGAATAATTTAAATTTGACTGATAATGCTAAAAACGTGAATACATATGCATATATTATTTTAAATTTCGTCAGGTTTTATATATTCTGCAAATTGTAAGATTTTTATATAAGAGGCGAGTGTGCCAAATTGGCAAAGAAAGTGCCCCATAATATCAAAGCATAAATATTGAAAGAAAGGAAATAAGTTACAGAAATTATATGCATTTGTAATGAGATTTTAGTAACATTTTGTGCTGGAAACATTTCCAATTTTCTTTTAGAAATGAGTCTCTGGCGCTGGCATGTCACGCTGTCCTTTATACTACTGAATTATTAAATAAGCATTCAATGCACTTCGGTGTTACAATATTCATATATATTAATAAATTATAGTTTAATATTTAAAATTTTTTTAGCTCTCACGAGATCTATTATTAATTCCGCCACTCTTATTCTTTTTGAAGAAATCGCTGAAAATATAAAAAAGTGTTTTCAGCTGGGTTTTTTTTAGTCTAATGTGGATAGTGGGTTAATAGTAGTATTATGTATATTTACTACCCTTTACGGGTTTATAAATTGATTCCAAAATTTTTACAATCACCCAATCACCCAATACATATATAAATAAAACTAATATAGTACATAGTATAAATAAAAATAAAAAGAGAATAAGAAAAAATAATAAAAAAGAAACATATGCTTATCAAACTAAAAACAAAAAAAAGAAAGTCACTCAATTATTATCCCTAAATATTATCCCGATTACCTGCTTCCCGCCCCACATATTGCTCTTCTTCTCTCCTCAACTTTCTTCATCCAATCTATCCCTCTTCCATCTTCGTTTAAAATCTCTTCTCTACACTCATCTTTTTCTCTCATTTCTGTACATTCGTTCAGCAAGTGCTCTATTGTTTCCTTATTTTCTCCACACATCCTGCATACTCTGTTCCTATCCTCCATCCAAAATTTATTCCCTCTCTCTCTTCATTTGCACATCTGAATCTTGCCATTGTCACTCTCTCTTTTGTACTCTCTCTTCCTAGGCAGTTCTTTCGTTATTATTTTTTCATATTTCTCATTGTACCTAGACTCCCTAATCCTTGCTCTCCTTTCTTGCCTTTGCACATCTCTATCTCTCTGGACTAATTCCTCTGTCATTACTCTGCCTCTCTCTCTAATTCTTTCTATCTCCGCTCCTGCATACCCGTTTCTTTCTAGATATGCCTCCCTCTCTTTCCACACCCCCTTTCCTATTTCTTTCCTTTTTTCTTTGAGGCACTCTTGCAGAATTCTGCACTCTCCTCTCGCTATCACTCTCTCCTCAAAACTTATTGCTCTCTTTCCTGCTTCAATTCTCATTCCATCTCTCTTTGTTTCCTCTATCACTGTATACCCCGGAGTCTCTCTCGGAGTAAAAACCTACTCCTAGTACCTATTTCAAATATTTTTTTTGCACTCTTTCCAGCCCTTCTTGCTCTCTCCATCCCCATATTTCCGCTCCATACATCATCACACTTTTTACCAGGCTATCAAATATCATCACTCTCCTTCTATAGTCGTGTCCTAAAGTCACTATCATATATATAGACTATCTTCTATAGTCTCTCCTATTCCCCATACCGCTCCTAGTATTTTATTAGCTATCTTTACTAGCTCTCTCACGTGTGCTGTATCTGTATTTCTATCATTTAACACGTACCCTAGGTATTTAAATTCTCTTAGTTCTTCAATTTTCTCCTTCTCCCATCTCCACTCAATTATTTTTCTCCTGCCACCCCCTTTTCTAAACACCATTATCTTGGACTTCTCCCCTTTCTCTGTTTTTCCTCCTCATATATTTCTCCATGTTTCTTATCATTTCTTTCATCCCTTTCTCGTCTCTTGGGACCACACTTTTTCTTTGCCCACCACAACCCCACCCGTCTGCGCCTTGCTGAACATCTCCTCTATATCTCCAATAAAAGCTGCAAACAGGCTGGGGCTTAGTTGGCAGCCTTGTCTCAATCCCTTATGAGTATTAAAACCTTCGCTTACCCTTTCACCAACTCTCACTCTAATTATTGTCTCTTCATAAATCTCTTCTAATTTTGATATCAGATGTTCCTTTATCCTTTTCTTTTTCAGGCATTTCCACAGTGCCTCTCTTGCCACATTATTAAAGGCCGCCTGCAGGTCCACAAATAATGCATACATCTTGCTACCCCTCTTTTTTTCTCTCATTCCCTACTATGTGATTCAAGATGTATACATTATCCATGGTCCCTCTCCCTTTCCTAAATCTCGCCTGCCAGTCCGGTATCACACCCCGCTCCTTCATTTCCCTCGTCAATCTCTCTTCCACAATCATTGCATATATCTTATATGCCGTATTGAGCATGGTGATCCCCCTATAATTACTTGCTGTTTCCCTTTCTCCTTTCTTATATATGGGGCATATTATCCCCTCTTTCCACTCCTGTGGGAAGCCCTCTCCCTTCCACACTCCATTCATTATCTCTAACAACCTGTCAGCTTCCCTTTCCGTTCCATATATCCACGATTCATTCTGTACACCATCCCTATCCGGTGCCTTTTTCTTTTTCAGTTTACTCAGTTGTTCTAATTCTTCTCTTGTTATCTCTTCTATTTCTCCCACCCTGTGTTGACTCTTTTTCTTTTCGTGTCTGATTTCATAACCACCCAGCAGCTCGCTGAAGTACTTTTTCCAGTGGGTTAGTGGGTGGGATAGTGGGTTAATAAGTACCCTTCAAATACAACGGTCACGTGGCCTTTTGTATTTTGCACACATTTACATTTCATAGGCCGAACAATCTAGTTACTATTTTTTTAATTGGCGTTAATTAATAACAAATTTGTCTTCTGGTACAAGTGCGGCCGACATTCGCTCCCGGTACCTCCAGATTTGTTGTTAACGCTATAACTCTAACGCTAATGTAAACTACGAGGCCTGCTATATATACTTATACTGTTAATATACCATTTCATCTGGTTAAAAATTGTTTAGTACTTAAAAAAAAAACTTATTGTAAACTAAATTGCATAATGATTTATATTAGCGTAGTCTGCATAAAATTCTGTATGTTTTGATATATAAAAGTAAATATCGGAGAAGTGTCGAAAATCAGGATTTTATCTTTCGCGAATTTCATAGACATTCATTGGCATAGGCATAGACATTGAATTGCAGAGACATAAGCATAGAATGCATTGACTTCGGATTTTTGCCTGAATCTTTTTCCAAAATGATCTAAATTAACTGAATCTTTTTCTAAATTATACTAAATTAAATACAGATTGAAAATACGTATGTACTAGCAGTTGCAAGTAGAATGAACCTCTCAAATGTTCTATAACACGACTCGATTAATTTTTAGTGAATCGAAACTTTGATATCGATTCAATAGGGCGCGTGGGCCAGATACGCCCATCAATTTGATTTTATCCGGCCCTCATAACAATTTTCAAATCCTGGTCGAGTGTGTAGACTTCGAATTCTATTTTTCGTAGGTTAAGTGGTTTGCATAACATTGGGTGAAATTCCTGTGTGAATCCTCAATAACAAAAATAGATAAACTAATAAATTAATACGTTTTACAAACTGACCTCCATTCTCATGCTACGAGAGATCAAGTGAGTCGATAAACTGATGAAGCCAAAAGGCAGAAACGCGTCTATGGATGTTCATTATTATTAATTTTATCAGGTTACAGTTTTTTTATCAACCCACTTAATCTCTTTGGCATGAAAATGCAGGTCAGTTTTACTTATAATTATATGTTATAAGTGTATTTATGTTATAAGTCAAGACTGACTTGAAACGAAGTCACTTATTAGTTTATCTATTTTTATTATGTGGTTTGAGTTTTCCATCACTCCATACCATCACGATTAAATCAAATCAAATTAATTTTATTTTAACTATGGTATACCTTAAAACATATCAAAAATAAATATTAATAATTTTAAAACATTAAAATGCTACTGTTACACCATACAACATTATAGATAAGCATAGAAACTTCATAAAGTCGGAACACAGCCTGAATATATACATATATTCAACAATTCCGGAGCTCTATAATATTGTCGAGTCTTTTTAGGACTACCAAAACAAATCTCTTCCTACGTATTGTTAGGTTTACTCTAT
Source organism: Phosphuga atrata (assembly GCA_944588485.1). NCBI lineage: Eukaryota > Metazoa > Arthropoda > Insecta > Coleoptera > Silphidae > Phosphuga > Phosphuga atrata. The sequence continues at coordinate 35,663,149 of OX155899.1, forward strand.
GTGTGATCAAATTTGTTCCGTATCTTGTGTGGTGGTTGCGTATGTCATGCCCAGTCGTAAATTTTGTTTTTGTAAAAATAACATGCTAATGCCCATATATACATATAGACAAGCTGCTAGTATCTTTAGCTTGGAGAAGTACGATTTGCAGGAGGTTCCCCTACTAAAACCCACGAGGCATCTGACAGCCTTTTTTTGAGCCTTTAATACACTTTACATGTGGCGGCGAAGTGCCCCATATCATTATTCTGTATGCGAACACGGAATGTATCTTCGCAAAATAAAAGTGAATTAGCACCGTACCGTTAGCACCGTGTCTAAGACGTCGTTTATTTTTACGTGAAAGGTGGCCACTTTGAAAATATCCTCCATTAGAGCAGTATATCTCGAGTCTATTCTTGCGTCGTTCATTGCCGACAGGAGGACCCAAGTCTCGACACTGTCGAACGCTATGTGGTAGTCTATGAACGCTATATTTATTGGGATATTGTATTCTGTTGTCTTTTCGATAAGTGTTCGGATTGTTCTTAGGTGGTCTGCTGTGTCGAGACCTTTCCGAAAGCTCGCCTCTTCCACTAGGTGGTAGAAATCAAGTTTCTTTGTGAGTCGGTTTGTGATAATCCTCATCATAAGCTTATATAGGTGTGATACAATGATTATTGGACGGTAGTTTTCTATGTTTGTCGTGTCACCTTTTTTGTGCAGGATGATGACCTCTGCATTCTTCCATTGTTTTGGTATTTTCTTTCTTTTTTTGGTATTAGTCTCATTTTTTTGTTCGCTTCTACGGTTTGTATGATTTGTTGGGTTTTATAAGCTCTGATATCTAGGCCAACCAAAAATATGCAATTGCATATATTTTACCATTCTACTTATATAAGAATGGACTCACCAGAAATGTGTTTCTGACTAAACTATGAATTTAGAGCCCTATTCGTAAGGGCATATTTTTGCATATTTCACCAATAAGAGTATAAATTGCATATTGCCTATGATAAGACATATTTCGAAATAACTGCATATTTTTAGTGCATATTATGCTCAATTTGGTTAAAATATTTATATTCATTGATCTGCTTTTTGACGGAAATCTCAAAACTGCAGTGCTAAACAAAGCAATTCAATACAAATTCTGGGTGAAAGTTTCAATTGAGATTTGGTTTTACTCTTTATATCAGATGCCGCTCCATACATGGTAAAACCAGCACAGGCCATTCAAACCAAAAACTTTTTAGCCAAAATTAACACATCTAACTTGCCTAGCAGATGGACTTCATAAGTTCAGAGTTTGTGAACAAATTCGAGGAATTTGTACTAACGTCGATCATCTAATAGCCAAAGTAAAAGGTATTTTTGAAATCACCGTCAAGGATAACGATTTTTAATGATTTGGCACCTGGCGTCGCACTTCCTCCGCTACCAATAACTACTAGATGGGGAACATGAATTGATGCCGCAGTGTACTATGGCAAAAACTTCGAAATAATTGTGAAAGTGTTCAATGTACTGGACGAAGAAGAGGCCGCATCAATTAAAAGAGTTACTAATTTCAAAAGAGCTGCTAAATTACGGTGAAATAAAATTTGATTAAATTTTCATTGCCTCAAATTATGGATTCCTTAGCCCATCAATAAATTCGCTTGAAACGTCTGGGCTACTGCTTGCTAAACAGATTGAGGTAACAGAACATGCTCAGGATGTAATTCATGGCGTTAACGGTGAAACAGCTAACTTTGTGAAAAAAAACTTATTTCAAAAAATTATGGTTTTCCATTATGAAGGAAATTGAAATAAAATTGTCTAGGTCTGGAGGTTTGTCTAGAGATTCTACAACAATAGACAATAAATATAGTATTATTGAAGCAATGACATTTAAATTTGCGCCTATAACTTCGGTTGATGTGCAATGAAGTTTTTCAATGTACAAAAATGTCCTACCATCAAACAGGAATAGTGTTCTTAGAGAACATAAATGAGATGTTTGTCATTTATTGCAATAAACATAAAAACAATTGCAATTTAAAAAAAAATTGAAATTTAAGACGAAGAGAATATATTTTTTTAGATGCATATTCTTAATTTCATAGAGCATATTTTCATTTTTATAGAGCATATTTTTATCTTTATAGAGCATATTTTCATTTTTATAGAGCATATTTTTAAGCGCTTAAAGTACTTGTAGCTTCAAGTTTTTCTTTGAATTCTTCCAGGTTGTTTTCCGTTCTCATAGTCCGTATGTTGTATGTTGCTATGTAGATTGTGTGTGTGTATTTTGGTTTATGTTATATATGTGTGTGTATTTTGGTTATTTGGTTTATGTTGTATGTCCTGTTGGCTGTCCGATTTTATGTCGGAGTGGTATTCCGAATTTTGTGTTCTACCCGCCTAGGGTATTTTTGTTTTGTATTTCGACATTTCATATGGTACTTTGAAAGGTTTTGGCTGTTAAAACGTCACGCTTGCCCTGCGTGTTGACGAGTTTTGGATTTCGGCCGATCCTCAAGGAGGCAGATGCCGTTTGCAGCCGCCCCTCCAGGTTCAGACGCTGCGTGTTCGCCATATCCGGCTACCCTCACTTAGTTTGGCTTGTAGGTCAATACAGTTTGCCGGGGTGTTGCTGCTAGAGCCGTAAGTGAGAGCTGGGTACCATGTGAGGACCAGTTATCGTTAGCCATCTCCTGTCTTTAACATTTGATGTGACTGCTATTGATAAAGAGTGCTACCTCCAAAGCGTGTCCACGTACACCCATGAGCATATAGATTTACTTACGATTAATTTTATTTACAATTGTCCCTGTCGTGATATTACATGTGAGGAATTCTTGGAAGGTTCTGTTAAGGAATTCCCAGAAATTGTGTATTTTTTGCTCTGAACAAATCGTCTTTGCCAATTGCCAGGCATATCTCTTTCTGCTGACCTCTTTCTAGGGGTTTGGGATATTATATATTTAGACTTCTTTTGTATTTAAGAAGTTATTTGCGGATAACCAATTACACCCTTTCGCCATGACGGCAATCTTTTCGATTTTAGTATCGCTTAAGGAGTTCTGAAAAATTAAAAAAACTTCATCCGCATCAGAAATGAACACGGAAAAAGCGGATTGAATAATCAATGAAACAGCGAGATACTTGCAAGTTGTATTGATAACCTCTTAAACTGCCCACCAGCGACCTCCATACTAGAACCTCTTCCGCCACTGTAGGACCAAGGAGAGGACATACCAACAGCGAAGGAAGAAATTAAGAATGCATTGCGAAGTCTGAAAAAGAACAAGGCTAGTGGCGAAGACTCGATTACGGCAGAAATGTTGAAATGGGCGGAACTGAAAATTATGGACGACTTACATCAAATATTTCAGACAACATGGGAGACAGAGAAGATACCAGAACAATTGAAAACAGCGATGATTCACCCCCTCCATAATAAAGGGGACAAAAAGGAAGGCAATAAAAATTCCTTACTTCCAGTAAGGCTTTTCCTTACTTCCAGTCGCCTATAAAATCTTCTCAAAGATACTCCTGAATAGAATAGAGGAGACCCTGGATAAACAACTTGGAGAGTACCAAACAGGGTACCGAAAAGGTCGCTCCTGTGCAAAGCAGATCTTCAGCTTGAAATCAATAATCCACCATAGAATGCTGAGCTCTAAAAAATGAAGTATCTTTCATAGATTTCAAAAAGGCTTTTGACTGGGTGGACAGAGAAACCCTGTACGGTATCATTCGAGAATTTAGGGTGAAACCCAAGTTGGCAAACATAATAAAAGATAATTAAGGCACAAAATCCAAAGTTAAGTTCATGGGAGAACTGTACCGGTAGTTTGAAATCAAGACGGGTGTAAGACAAGGCCACGGATTTTCACCAATACTATTCAACTGAATCCTGGAAAGGATCGTACTAATGTGGAACTCAGAGCTTATAAATCAAGGAATAAACCCAATCTGCTTAAGGAGGAAATCAGGAGGAATTAAAGTCAACTGTTCGGCTTTTGCAGATGACTTTGCGATACTCTCAGAAATCCCAAGGGCAGCGATCACTCAGATTAACCTCTTAGTAAAGATCGCCAGTAAGACGGGACTCTCGATAGTGAAAACAAAATTCATGATAAACGACGCACAAGGACCAATCCTTTAACCCCTTGACATACAATGGCGTCTCTAAGACGTCATGTGTATATGATAAGATCACATGTATATGGACACGTCAACGGGCATTTTATTCGTATGTCAAGGGGTTAAATGGAGATAGGGCGGATTCAGAGAGTAAAGAAATTAAAATATCTCGGTGAAACGATACAGGATCAATGGTCTAGAGAAAGCTGCGGTAGTCGAACGGATTTCAAAAATAGAGAGAGCGTATGGGCTAAGAAATATCTATAACAAGAAACGCATTTCATGTAACGCTAAAATAAAGCACTACGACACCGTTGTCAAAATAGAATGCCTGTACGCCTATGAATCCGGTTCAATTAACTACAGGCTAGAGAAGTTGGAGGTACTGGAAAGGAGGTACTCCTCCGGATAATCATGGGCCCAATCCAGACGGAAAACTGATGAAAACTTCGGAGCAACACCGAAGTCTACCAGAATGTAGAAAAAAATCTCTGCGACAGAGAGGAAACGGAGGCTAATATTTCTTGGCCACATGTACAGATTACACAAATCCAGAATAACCAAGCAGTTATTTGACTACTTCTGGAACAAAAAACAACTACATCATAGATTAAGGAAACTTGGAAAGACCTTGAAAGATTTAACATCCCAGAGGTCAAAATGTTGGAAAGGGAGACGTCTCAGTATTCACAATTTGGAAGGGTTTCATAAGGAGAGACAAGCTACAAGGACCGTTTAGACGGCTGAACAATGGCAGCAGCACATCGATCGTATGAAGGAGTACTGGAGGCAGAGGAAATTACAAATAAAATAGTGAAATTGTAGTGTAATCCTAAGTGGTCAATTTGCTAGTAAAAAAAAGTATAGCAAACAGCAGAACCCAAGTCAACTGTATCTATCCGCCGCAGAGTGGGGTGGATTGCCGAAAAAGTGGACAAAAATAGAATACCTCCTTCTATATATTTAAAATGTTGGTAAAAAATAATATATTTAAAAAGTGGTCAATTCGCTAGTAAAAAAAAGTATAGCAAACAGCAGAACCCAAGTCAACTGTATCTATCCGCCGCACAGTGGGGTGGATTGCCGAAAAAGTGGACAAAAATAGAATACCTCCTTCTATATATTTAAAATGTTGGTAACAAATTTGAGTTTTCTACGCCGTTGAACACGAATCTGTTGTCACAATGTTCAAAAACAAAATGGCGCATCCAATATGGCGGACATTTTTTCGAAAACTTATCCATTTTTTACAAAATTTGTATTTATGGCTTTTTTTAGGTAGTTGATTACAAATCAGTTATCAAAATTTTTATAAACAATATGGCGGATCCAATATGGCGGATAATTTTTCGAAAAACTTTTTACAAAATTGCTTACATTGTTTTTTTATAACTCGTTGAACTGTCAAATCAACTGTCAACTGTCAATCAAATCAACTGTGGAATCAACTGTCAAAATTCCATAAAACAGAATGACTTGTCCAATATGTCGGACAATTGTGCATTAGCAGTTATTTAAAAATCTGATTATGAATTTCCTATCAAAATTTTATAAAACGGAATGATTGAATATAGAAAATTATCTTTTGTATATTTGATATTGTATATGAAAAATAACTGGACTGTTTTGAGTGCTGCTTAAAATAATTGTGAATAGATATCTGATTCTTTAATCAGAATCTTCGCAACTATTAGACGATTCGATCACATTATTTGAATTACTAGTCCTCGGATCGTACACAGGCAACACATTCAAAGCTTCGTACATCCTCCAATGTAGCTTTTCTAGAATTTTTCTTGCGAAATTTCCTCGATATTTTTTTCTTTTTGAGTCTTTGTTACGTGATTCTTGGACGTCTTCCGACATCTGATTAATCGGGAGTGGAGCCTACTCAATTATTCCAGGCTCATGAATCAGTACTTTATGAACTGTAGTTGGCATACAATACCATGGGTACTTCTCGACAAACAATTCCGAAGTTTCCAAACAATACGTTTTGAAAGCAGCAACACTGATCGAAAATCCGCAAGATATAACTTTGATTTAAATAAGTTTAAATTGTATAACATCTCCTAATTAAATTTTCATCAACTATCAAAATTTCTGCAGAAAGTGAAACGTTTTCAAAAAAGCGTCTTGCGGTGTTGCCGTTGTTACAACTTCCGAAGCCTTGTTTTGGATGCAATTCCTTTTGGAACCTTTCCTGAATTCTTCTTTTTCGCTCTTTCGCAAATTCCTGCTCAGATCCCTTATACAACTGTCATTTATCAATTCCTATTTTATAACCAATATGTAAGAAACACTCGAAGAAACGTATCCATGCATGCAAAGTAGATAGAACAAGGGCTAGCTTTGTAACGTCAACATTTACAGCTTTCATTAATTCAATATCGTTGAATTGCTTTGAAGTTGAGTTACATAAATAACAACGCATAGTCGACGTAGTCTCCTTTACAGAATTACATACTTTTCCGTCAATCATTGTACAGTAAAGTTCGAAATATACATATAAAGAGCGACCGTCAATTATCTCACTAAAAGGAGTCAAAATCTTGTTTTTGTTTTTAATGTATCATTCTTCACTAATTGTCGACTGGACAGTTTCTTTCAAAAAACCGTAATCGAATAGGTCGACAAAAACGAGGAGACGAAGGACAAGGATTTTTCCAGATTACTAGTTCTTTGTTCGTCATGCTACAATGCCTAGAATTTGCAACGGCACTAAAGACGTCAAAAAAACGTATTTGTCGGAGTTCAATTCTGCATTAGCAAATTTCTGGTTATATTCACTGTGCCCAGAACTGCCGTCGTAACCCCATTCACAAATGCACTTTAAATTTTGTATAATATCAGAATGTAAGGAGTTTATGACGTCATTTTGAGCGAGCAGTATTCTGCTACAGGTGTGATTTAAAAGAGGCTGTAATTCAACTTCAGCGGAGGTATCAGTTATCGCTATATCTGTAGGATAACAACGGGCTTAGGCCTCTGCAACTCATTTGTAGGACGGATAAACTCTAAATTTTTTGCCTTTTATAGAACTTCTTATGTCTTTATATTGTTGTTTGGTCAATTTGGCTTTTAATACATCAAGTAACGCTGCATCTCCTGACTTAGAGTAGAATTTTTGCAGTTTCATAAGCTGACTTATATTTAGCTGCTCTAGTAGGAGACTCCATCAATATGGAAGCAGCTTCTCCAGGTCCTGATGAGCGAAGATTTCTTTGCGTAGCGAAAGCCAACTCTTTCGTGCTGAAATTTTAGCGCAGGTTATCGGTCTTCCGTCTTTTGGGACGATCGCTGATCTTATTGAAGTCTGTGGATGGTCGACCTCTCGATTTCTTCGATTCTTTATCAGTGTCCTCAACATTCTAAAGAATTCGCCGTACAACGTCATGAAATTTATATAAATGTGATATAATATAACTAATAAAACTATATTTTGCAGCATTAGTAGAAAAGACCTTTTTACGGTACTCACTTTAAATGTAATTGTAGTATTTAACCACCCTAAATGTTTCTTTTTAAATGCATCTATTGTTCTTTTGGAATCCATCCACTTTGGTTTAAATTTTGCCAACATTTTTATTACGTTTTCTCAGTCTTGATGAATTGTAAAAGTAGAGTTATACTTTTCAATCTTTTTATCTTCTAGAATGTGCAACATATCTGCCGGCTCAGTATGGAGAATTTTTTTTTATGTTTAAGTAAAATTTCCAACATTGTTAATGTCCACTTGACCCTGCCGGTCGTTTCGGGTCTATAATACAGTACAAAAAAATAACAACGAATGTATTGCGGCTACGTACCCTTTTCTCACAAGAATTCTGATTTCATAGAGTATTACCTACGCGATAAACGTGAACTAGCCCGGGATGTATTGGGCGATTAACTATTTTTACAGTTTTGTGTCAGTAAATTATTTCAAAATAGGTTTTCTACTCGCATTTTCAGTTAGCCAGTGAATTAGCATAAACTATTATTTCATTATGTAAAACATATACAAATATTCTACATACCTTTAACATTACCCTGCATCGAGCAGATTTGCTATTGTACACACAAACAAAAAATTAGCAGCACTTTAAGCGAAGAACGTTTTTCACTGAGGATTCACGCGTCATATAAATGTCAAAAATTCGTAACTTCGGGATGCTCTGTAGCCGCCGGTTTTGAAACCAGCTGCCTTATTTTTCGTTAAGACATGCATATAGCCTTCATCTAGGAGATAATACTGAAAAAATATATTTTTCAAATTTTGGTTTTTTCATTTTTGTCCACTTTTTCGACAATCCAGCCCACTCTTATAGGGTATCTCTTATAGGTTTTTGCTTCATCCACTACAACCACGTCAGCGACAGGTTGTCATGTAGGATTGGAGTAAAACATCTTCCTAATGGCCGCCATACACACAACGGTCCACCGAAGAGGTCTACATGTGCAGGTTTGCCTGCGCAGGTAGACAGGAGCGTATGTGGGAATAGACAAATAGACTTGTGTAGTTTTTTTTAACCTGCGCAGGCGACCGGAGCAAGATCGAAAATTAATTCTTTCGACGGCGGACCTGTGCAGGTCATGTCAGTTGTTCTAGTGTGTTTTGGAATGTAGTGGTTTTGAATTTATTGATTTATAATTTGTTGGGATTAGATATGATATTGAGTCGTCCTCAATCGATGCCACTGCAAAAAGAACTGCACCGGAACGTTCCCATACAAGCTACCGAGGTGCGGTTGACCTGCGCAGGCAAACCTGCACAGGTATCCTCTCCGGTAGACCGTAGCGTGTATGGCGTAATTAATTAAAGTTGTAGGGTAGCTATTCATCTATTGAACAATCTTGATAAACTAGCGGCAGGCAGATCTGGATGGATAGTAGATCTTAAAAATCCTAGTCTTAAGACCCAAAACTACATTCCGCTTGTTCTGGAAAGGAGCGCTCGACAAAAAGTTGATGTATCTGCCCGAACTTGTGTGATCTTGGTACCAATCTAATTTAATTAGGTTAGGTTAGATCATCTGTCCTGATGAATAGGGTTTCCAAAAAAGGGTAGCGAATTGTTATTTTCAGATTCTATTGTAAAAACAAGATGTTCATTATTAGAGTCGAAAGTACTTATGACCTAAGTTTTTGACTCGTGCGCGATGGCACAGACAATAACGTCAACATATTGTAGAAGAAAAGGTATTTGAAAATTAAGTTTGCCCACGGCATGCTTCATTAAGGTATTCATGACACTCTCAGCAACCACCGGAGATAAGTTTGTTTCCATGGGGGTTCTAAAAATCTGAAAGAAAAACTTTTTGTCAAATGAAAAATATGTTGTGTCAAAAATGAAGCCCGTAAGTTCGGGAAAATTCTTACAATGTATTTTGCAACATGGGCAAACCAACGCCAAATTGGATTTAATTATATCCAAAAATAATTTCAATCGAACGTTGGTGAACAACGATGACTCGTCCAAAGACACAATCTCATGACCATCAGCTACTTGATAATTGTTCATGGCAGTGGCGAATTCAAAGGAGTCTCATTCTAAAACTGTTGTAGTCGGCGAAAGCAGTGTACAAAATATTGCAATTAAATTAAGCCTAAAAAATAAAAAACTATGACTCTTTTACTAAGAACGATCGTTATTACCTTCTCTTGTATATGTGTATATGTATATGTATATGTATATGTATATGTATATGTATATATATATATATATATATATATATATATATATATATATATATATACATATGTAAATATATATTATATTGTATATATACATATATATATATATATATATATATATATATATATATATATATATATTTATATATTTGTTGACTTTGAGCTCTGTGCACGTGAGGGAATATTTTCTTCAACGTTATGTTTGGAGTAGTATAATATTCAGAGGAAATATCCGCCGGCGTTTGTTGTCCGCACCGGTAAAGCACTGAAACATACACAACACACAAACAGTAAATATATCAAACTGTTTTTTTTAATTATCAACTTTTAGCCATTTACGCTGTAACGGCTTTATATATTTTCGTTTCGAACCGTATTAAAGCCATAAATCATAGGTTATTCCCTATAGAGGCACTTTGCTGAGGTTATAGTTTGTTCCACATTTCTTAACATTAGTTTTATTGCTCGTTGAAATTAAGGTACATTTTATACGTTTATTATTTATCGGCTTTAGTTAGTTGAAAATGTTGTTCCACTTAGTGTTCTTACTTCAATAAATTTAGATTATTTATGCTGAACAAACTTATATTTAAAAAAGTAGTTTGGGAATATTACTAGATGTAGCAAATTTATAAATATTTTTTTATTGTTCAATAATATTAATTATAAGTTGAAATGTATATTATTTTATTTTATTGTTCCATAATATTAAGTATAAGTTTAAGATTTACCTATTTTATTTGCAATATAGACCAACTTTTAACATACTTATACATACCAAACTTATGCATCTTAATTAATTTTCTAGAGCATTTTGAACCCCTGTTCTTCTGACCACTCTTTCGAGTAAATATCGTGCTTAAATTAACATCTTGCATGCGGGTACTGTCGATTGTGTTTACATGGGTAGAGGAATCAAGTACATAACGTGTGAATTCAGGTTTCCCCTCCGAGTCGTGACGGTCGCTTGTATATTTACTTATAATTTGCCGCAATTCAACGGCTAAATTTCTCGAACAAAATTTATTAAAATTTCGACATCAAGAAAATGGTTTTAATATCTGATTTTCAAAATTTCATTTTAAATATTAATATATTAGACTTTAAGAAATTGTATTTAATTACATTAACTCGTATAATTTATATTAATATTGCCTTGCTTTTATTCAAATTATAATTACAATATTATCCAAACAATACAGATCTCTCCTCACTATACACAAAAAGATACATAAAAAATATAAAAAACAAATAAATGCTATTAGTGAAACCATACTAATTATAGATAATCATATAAACTTATTATAACCAAAATATAGCCTGATTATATAAATATATTCAACCTGTTCGTAGCTCTATAATATTTTTATTAAGACTACAAATCAAATCTCTTGTTGAAACAACTACTTCCCTTGCAAATACCTACCTGCGAGTTGTAGGCTTAATAAGACTTTCTTATAGAGCTACGAAAAGGTTGAATATATTTACATATTCAGGCTATATTTCGTTTTTAATAGGTTACAAAAAATAAGCGAAACAAGATAAAGAAACAAAAATAATAATAAAGAGGAGTCCAAACACAAAATCCACTTAATATAAATATTTTTTCTACTGATATATGTGAAAATGGCATTTTTTCCACGACTTACCACATGAAAGTGACATTTTTTAATTCTAGATTCTAGTTTCTAGATTAAATTCTTCTTAAAAATTAAAATTTTCAATTTTAATTAAATTCTTCTGAAATTCTTCAAGATTAAATTTGAAATGACAGTTCCCATAGTTAGCGTCGAATTGGTATTATTAAAGACGAATTATGGATTCTGCAACCGAATATTCGTAGAAAAAATTGCATTTACTACTCGAGATGAAAGCGTTTTTTTTTTGGTTCGGTGTGATTGCTAACTTGCTGACGCTCGTGAGCAAATTATCATCTCACCAAAAAAAAAAACTCCAAATTGTAAAATATAATATTCGTCCTCACCATTTTTTTCTCATTCCTTAGACTCTTTCCACAATCACTCCCTACCGTTCTAAAATTTATAGGCCGCCCGCATTATAGGCCGCCCGCTACCATCCGTCCATGCAAGACTTCCATATTTAAACATTTTTCTCTTCTGTACTTTCCATGTCAGTCCTTTGCACTCTTCCATCCAATGTGCCCACCTGTCAGTACCCTCAGCGCATATGGTACACAAATTCTCTCTTTCCTTTAGCATAATCACTTGTCGAACATTACTTGACATTGACAACTTGACTTTAGTGACCTTTTAGGATTAGGTTAATATTGTCAGTGATATATTTGACATTAATTTGAATATTAAATTTCAATAATTTTGCAAAATTGAGCGGAATTTCTGAAAATTTGGTTCTGAGAATTTGGATGCCCTAGGAGGGAAAATAATTAATATTTTTAAAGAAGTGCAATTATATGCTTACAGAAATGACCTCCGAAAAACGATGCAGCAATTCGTTTTTAAGTATCTGCAACCGTACTTATGAAGTCGAAATTATAGAAAATTTGAATTGCGAATTTCGCAATAAAAAATTTAATCTTTCCAAATAATTCACATATCGATTTACTCGTCTTGTCGTCTAGTGTTAAAGTGTTGAAAATAATTTTGCTGGAGTATGTAGTTTCAGAGAGGTTCGTAAAAAAACCGAATACGCACTTTTTTTCTGATCAAAACGATGGTTTTTTTTGGAAAATTGTTAGCCATTTTATTCAGTTTATCCGAGTACAGAATACGGTTTTCCAGTTTATTTCGTTCATATGCTCAAAATCCTCAAGATATAGCAAATTTTCCAATTTTTAGACATTTCCTCTCACTTAAAGCATGTTTTTTCTTCAGAAAAATTTAGTGGATATTTACTTAATTTTTATAAAACGGTTGAACATTTCCCTAGCACTGAATTAAAATGTAATAGTGCTCCAGGGGATCGATGTCTGGTTCGATGATATTTTTTTAATTAAAAGCTTCCTAGGTATATGATATATGTTTTCCGGCTAAGTTTGAGATACTGAATCGATTGGTAAAAGCTAGATGTCTCAGTGATAATCCGTTCTAAAGTTATGACATCGTGAAATCTGCAGAAAATGCGAAAAACGGTGTTTCCTTAGAATCTAGTTAAATAAATTTCTATTGAAGTTAAATTGTGATAAGTTAATATGTTATTGTTAATCCAGATAATATTTTATTCTAGATAATATTGTATATGATACACTAGCTTAATATCAATAGCTAATAATAGCTAATATTGTATTTGCTAAAACTAGCTATAGCTTGCAGCTTCGCGGCAAATTAATTTAAGGCAGCTATGTTTATCAAATATTGATTATCTTGAGAGTAATATGAAGTCCTAGACTTCAAGTCTAATATTAAGATAGACCGTGACTTAGATTTGAAAATTGTTACGAGGGCCGGAAGAAATCAAGTTGAAATAAAATTTGCATAAATTAATTTCTCCAATATTTTCGTATGGACTTCATTCAAACCTCGCACACTTATTGCTTATGAATCAAGTTAAAAATATTTATAAGTTCGAATGCAATCGAGTGGCTGGTTTCAAAGTTATTGCTTGTTGCAGACAAATTTTATAAATTTCTAAGTTGTTTTTAAACAGTCAACCTAGCTTTATTGCTTGAAACGATATTAATAAATTATGCTTCAGAATTTTAAGCTTACTTTAAGCTTTCAGAAAATCTAAAACTAATCCCGTTACTTCCACTCCTTTTTAAGATATCTCTGTAAATATAACAAGACGTTTTTAGGTGGTTGAAAATTGTTTAGTTTTTTACCTACTTTCTTCCCTTTTCCTCGATGCCCCACCGAAACCTGACTATTCTCCATTGGATACCGCGGTAACTTCTACTTAAATACAAAGGGATTTTTCCGTATACTTGTACCTTTTTGTAATCCTGGTTGTACCTACTTTTGTCTATACGGCATTGTCTTATATGTAGCTCTACCTTCCTACTTCTTTCAGCCAACAGGGTTTCTTGCATCAACCATTCCCTTTTCACCCTTCTACCTCGTTCGACCACCCTTCTGGTTCATCGTTTTTTCCATTAATTTCCCTATTTCGGTACTTTGATGCCTCCACTACCGTTCTTCTTTAAACTTCTGAAAACCTCTTTCAGTAATCTTTCATTCCCTAACATAGACACTTTCCTTTCACACTTTGCCACTCTCACTTCTGCCTCTACTGCAACTTTATAAACAGTAGCTTATAGCACCAGGTACCAGGTGTCTAGTTGCAGCGCTCTTATAAACCACAGCTATATCTTTTCTATTTGCTCTATCCCATTCATGCCCTATATTTCCGCTCCATACATGAAAATGCTCTGAACACACGCCTTCTGTAGTGTAAACTCTTTTAAATGTAAACTCTTTTCAAATTTGTATTTCCCTGCATTCCTAAATCTGTTAGCAGCTTTCTTGCATATAAGCTTAATGTGATCCTTATTCGACACATTACTACGAAACATAAATCCAATGTATTTGAAGCTGCTAATCTGTTCTATAACCCTTTTACCCCACATCAAGTTTTCCTCTTTCTTATCAACTTTTTTTATAAAAACCATCCACTTTCTTCTCCACATACACACTTAACCTTCTTTTCTCAATATATATTTTAATCCATCAAATCATCTATTTCATTTCCCCTTTCATTATTGCTATTTCATTAAGGCTAAGTGGGCTAATACTCTTGTTTTAACCTTTTCATAACCTAGAATATTTCCAACATTTTCTCACTCACTCTTATTCCATAGCTAGCTATTCTGCAGCTTGTCCTACCGTATAAGTATCCTTTACTAACCACCAGCTAAGCCATATTGCTCTCATCAAAAGGGAATATGCATCAATTTTTTTTATTTGCTTAATTCACTTTTTACGTCGTTTTAACATAGTAAAAAATATAAATACTGTTGAAAGTGTTTTAAATAATTTTTAAAAAATTATATAAAATACCGATTAAATTTGACCTGTTTGAACGGTCCCATTTTTTGCGCGCTTTGGATGACGTCACAGCTCCCCTTGTCATTCAGTGTTGTTTACTATTTGCAATGTTCACAGTTACTTACACTTTTGACAGTTAAGGATTTTGAGTTTGAATCTCTATTTCAACAATGGAAAAAGCTAAAAAACATGTTATAGATAATGTTCTGTACCGGAATGCAAAAACACTATTATAAGTACACCAGATGAAGTGTTTTTTTTTTGTTCCATTAAATGCGAAAATGCTTAAAGAATAGTGTAAAGTTATAAGAAGAGATGAAATATCTCCAAAATCGTGTTTATATTGTTGTGAAGATCACTTTAATGTAAGTATTTTGTATTTCGATAGTTTACATGGTGTGAATTTCTTCCAGGGTTTTACTAAATGTTGAATTTATTTCAGATTGAGGAAGATACAACAAATTATGCTCAATCATTAAACAAAAAGGGCAAAAAGTTATACTGCGATTCAATGAAAGAGTTGTGCCTCATATATTTCCGTGCCAAAAAGAAAATATGCCACCACCACAAGAGGGAATATGTGCTATTAAAAGGCAAGGATTGTCACTAGTAGCTGTCAAAAGTACAAATGCTTTAGAAATTGAAGCACCAAAAACAAGTTACTATGAAGCCGGGCAAAGTAGTTTTCATATTGAAAGAAGTGATGCTTATCGAGCAGGGCCCAGTACCTCTCGCATGGATCTCTCTGAAACAGAGCAGATTGAAGCCTCTAGTAATACTAATGACAAAGCTCTGCAAGTAAATATTAAGTCAAAGTACAGAAGTAAAGGTGTTCAAGTAAATTTAAGAATGGAAAAGAAAAATGTTGCTCTATCTCCTCTTCGTCTTTCATTACAAAATATTGCAACGTCACCAATAAAATCAACTAGGAAGTTATTTGAAGATAACCCAGTTGATAGTGGCATGGCATCTATTTCTTCTGAGTCTTCAGTGATAACCCCTTATTATGCATCATGTAGCTCATCTGAATTAAGTTGGACGCAAGATGATTTGGAGGATGGAAAATATTAAAAAAATGTAATGCGAATTGGTACAATAACTGCTATAGGAAAAGAGCCTCAAATGTTAATAGGATTACCCAAACAATCATATCGTTTCATAAAACTTTTAAGTGTAAGTTCCAACTATAGACATACTAATTACATTAAAGAAATTAAAATTAAATGAATAATTTAACATATAAGCAATGCAGTTTGGTTATTCTCAGAGCACATCATAAATAGATCGATTTTTGGTAAATTGTCAGATTGTGCTTTAGCAAAACCACTTTCCGTCAATGTTACTATAGACCAAAATTACACTGGGTACTAACACACAAGAAAAACACTACAGAAATATTGCACAGCAAAACAGCACAGTGAATATTGACGTCGACAAATGTTATAACGTGCGCGCTACAGTTTTAAGTTTCTGTTCGACCAATCCGTTTGATGCGTTTCGCAAATTTGAATTTCGCTCGCATATTTTGGACTTTTTGAGTCTAATCTATTTCAATTCTGCGATTCGAGATCAGGCTTGTCCTATATTCTGTGGTTTTTGAAATCTACCCGAGATTACAATTCTAAAAGACAATCGAATCTAACGAAAATATAACTTTGATGAAGTGTTCAGTTTAGCACTTTAATTTATTTGATATAGTTAGTCTACATTTAGTTATAGCCACCTCGTATTCTTTTTAGAATGAGTTTTATTACAGCTAAATTACTCAATTGGCAAGTCGTTATAGGCAGTTCATGATATCTGAACTGTACTCTGAAAATTTCGACAAAAAATTAAATATAATGTATCAAAAAAAAATTGTTCAAAGTAAATAAAAGATATTTTAGTAAGGTGGCGCAAGAGTCAGCATTCGATGTCAATAGCCTTCAATTAAGTTCTATGATGGTTTATGTGTACGACTTTTTACAGTTTTCTGCTAGAGACTGCGAAAATTTATTTTGTGTGAGATACATACTCATTGACGGTCAAGTCATGATGGACAATTTCGGTCCATCGTCGCCAATTAACTGTCGACTGAAAATTTCGACAAGAAATTAAATAACTATAATGTATCAAACTATTGAAAGGAAGGAAAAAAGAAATAGTTAAAAGTAAATAAAATAAATTTTTGTAAGGTGGCGCAAAAGTCATGATTCGATATCAATAGCCTTTAATTTAGTTCTATAATGGTTCATGTCTGTGATGTTTTGAGAGTTTTATGCAAGACACTAGAGGGTATATTTTCCGGAATAGTTTTTGTTTCTAGGAAACGGGAAATATAAATTTCTTTTCCCGGGAATCTTGGGAATACCGGGAAGTTAAAAACAATTAAAAGAAAAAACTAAATATAATTCAATACGATAGAAACGTATAGAAAACAAAAACAATAAATAACATAAAAATAATTTCAAATTGTATAGTATAATAAAACCTGAGAAAATCTATATAGTAACTATCATTAGATTATTCGAATTATTTTTATGTTTATTTAAAAATAAACTTTTTAAGCTCAATGATGATCTCCTCCTTGTAAAAAAAAGATTAATCATAGAAAACTCTTTTGCTTTCATCGCAGCAACCAGCAATTTCTGAAGATTACCTGTAATGTTCCCTGTACTCTCCTATATTTAAAGACATTTTGTAAGATTTTCTGGTGTATTTTTGCCTTTTTAAGTGAAGCACTTATAGCTTCTGCCAATCTTTCATAGAGGTAACTTCCAAGATATCTTCAGGCGAAGTATCATATGTATCAATTGTCATTTCAATTTCCTCGCATTCGGCAAATCACATTGCAAATCAAGTGTTTGCAGGGATTTTAGTAATGACGCGAGATTTTAGTTTCTTCACTATTTAACGCAAAACGGCAAAACTTCCAAAGCCTTTATGAAATATTATCTTCATTATTCCGTAAAGTCTCAAAAAAGGATTTTAAAATAGAATTGCCTTCATAAGATTTGCATCACGTCTACCTAATGCTTCGAGATCTAGTTGAATTGGTTTGAATGTATCGCAAATATTTAATAATATTGGAATATTATTGTCCTCTTAACGTTAAGGAATTTAAATGATATAGTGAATTTCGGACCGATTCAATAATTTTTAACAATCTTTGAATAATGGTGACAATGGAATTCCATCTTGTCTTGCAATCTAGAAGCAAACTTAATTTTGTTCCATATTTCTCCTTTAAATGTTCTTGAAATATTGAATTTCTTTTTTTAAAAAACTCCACAATATTCCGCGCCATTTGTAATGCAGGTTTAATATCATCCGCTTCACATCGTTGAACCACATCATTATTTTCTTCATCATCAGATTTATCACTATCAGATTCAGCATTTTTTGAGCTAGAGGTATATTCATTTTCATTAATATCATTCTACATTACACCATTATTTACTTCATCATCAGATGAATTTATTTTTTAGCTTTAGAATATTCCGTACCATTTGTAGTGCAGGATTAATATCATCCACTTCACATCGTTGAACTACACCATTTTTTCCTTCATCATCAAATTCAGCATTATTTGTACTAGAGGTATAATCATTTTCATAAATATCATTCTACATTACATCTACCATAGCTAAAGGTATTCCATGGTGGTAGCATAATTGGTGAATGTATCTAGGTAATTATCCAAACTTAACCATAATGGCTGCACCATTGGTGATTCATGCAACTATATCAGATAAATCTAATCCAAAATCAAGCAGCTTTAAATTGACGTATTAAACCGATTCTTCGGCTGTAAAACTTCTAAACTTGTTATTAATCTTAGATTAATATACTGCTTATTGAAATGTATGTTTACATATATGTCTTCGGCGTCGGTTTCGCAAACTTATGCAATCGTTTCATGTTTGAAATGAATTTGCCATAAACATCTTTATGACATTTAATTTCTTGCAATACTTCGCAATGTGCTAATTTGTAATAGTCATAAATCAAATTAATGGCATTCTTTTAGGTTTTTGGCAAATTATATTGTCTATCATGAAATGATTGCCGTTGAAAGTCGCTCTTGCATATTTCGTGAATTAAGAATCCATCAACTGCTGCAAGTCTTCCCACCACTTCTTATATATAGCCTTTTAGAAACAAATTATATAAGCCGTTGATTTTATATATACAGTGAAACTTCCTTAAGTCGAATTGTCATCGTTCACGAAAAAAAATCGAGTTACAGAAAATTGGAGTTAGGGCATTATAGAAATACATAACTACAAAAATATGTATACATTCTTCTTCTTTCGAATAGGCCTACTTTGGACCACGCTTGTTCAACTGTTGGGCTTTGACCTTTGCCCAGTATTGTCGCATCTTCTGCCGGTGTAACTCCTTTCTCTCTACTGTCCAGGGTGTACCTTTCCTTCGGGGTTTTTCCTAAAATCCACGGACTTCCTTTAGGGTGCGTCTCACAGACTGTCTGTTTTTGAGATCTGTTATTCCCAGTTCTTTATTATCCTTCTCGGTCTCTGTCAACCAAGTGGTACGAAGCTTCTTGTTTTGCCAGAAGGTGAACAGACGGTTGGTTAGTCGGTTTGGAGGCAATCTTGCAATGTGGCCATAGAAAGCTACCCTTTTTTTCCTTGCACAGTTAGATAGCATCTCAATATGTTCGTAGAGCTCAGAGTTATGCCGTTTTCGGAATTCCCCATCTTCCTTTACCGGGCCTAGGATCTTCCTGAGGATTCTCTTTTCTCTGATTTCCAATTTCTCTATTAAACCCCTTCGGTTCAAGGAAAGACACTCCATGGCATATAGGGCTTCTGGTCGTAAGACTGATGTGTAGTGCTTATGTTTCAGGTTGCGTGACAGGCATTTCTTATTGTAAGTGTTCTTAGTCAGCCGATAGGCTAGTTCTAACTTGCTGACTCTCTTGGATAATGATGCTCTTTCTGATAAGTTGGGTTCAATCCATTCGCCGAGATACTTAAATTTCTCAGTCCTCTTGATGTTTCCCTGTTCTAGTAACATCTCTCTGTTTGCTTCTCTAATGTTGGTGAAGAATTCTGTTTTCTCCAGCGACACTTGAAGACCCACTTTGGCAGCCTATTTTCTGAGACAGTTTACCTGCATTGTTGCCATCTCAAGAGAATCAGCAAACAGTGCCATATCATATGCAAAGGCCAGGCAATTTTCAATGAGTCCATCGTTCTTACGTCCCAGGTAGATACTACTCTGAGCACCCAAATTGTTTAGTTCCTTGCGCCATTCTTTCATAACCTTTTCAAGGACACAGTTGAAGAGAAGTGGGGAAAGTACATTATTAATCTAATTATAATTAATGTAAATAATTATTATTTTTTTAAAAGGTCAGTAATTTTTCAGTTATTGTTTTCCATTAAAATTCTCTAGTGACAAAGTTCTTCTAGGTAGATAATGCGCGGTACATTCGTCTGGAAGATTGTCTTTAGAACACATATATTCGCTACACTTATTTAAATAATTACGCATTTTTTTATTTCTGGGTGGAATTGGCACTGTTTCGTTGCTAGATAAGACATCTTCATCTTTATCTTCATCTTCGTTTTGTAATCTTGTTTAAAATATCGGCATCTGTTGGATAGTTCACTATAAGCACACATCTTCATATACAGATAAATAATCATTAAGAGACACTGTATTATCCACGTTATACTGATTTTATATGTCATAAGCGGAATTCAATTCTGACAGAGGAGTATCTATCATCCTCTTCACGCCAGTTTGTTTCGTCTTCTTTTTTAAAGCTTAACTTTTTGAAACAATTTTTTATGGTTGCTTGCTGATAATCGATGTCCCACGCTTTTGTCAAGTTTGTAACAGCATCTCAGAAAGTAATATGTTCGGGTTGGTTGTTGAAAGTAATATGTTCTAGGACAACTATAGTTTTTCTTCTTCTATAGTGCAATTTTATATTGTTAATAATTCTTTGGTCCATAGGTTGTATGTAAAATTGACGTCATGTTTGGCGGGGGAAAAACAACGCGAATCGAATTAAGCTGCTTAGTAATTTTTGGGTATGACGGACAGTTATCCACAAGCAGCAAGATTTTACGTTGTTCAATAAATTGTGCTTGTCATTCAAATTTTTTTGTTGCTTCTGTATGTCATTGATGAAACGTTTACCTTTAAAGCATCGCGGATTTTTTTATTTTCCAATCACCAACGGTTAGAGTTTTTCAGTACCACATATATTGG
Organism: Phosphuga atrata; assembly: GCA_944588485.1. Taxonomy (NCBI): domain Eukaryota; kingdom Metazoa; phylum Arthropoda; class Insecta; order Coleoptera; family Silphidae; genus Phosphuga; species Phosphuga atrata. Next base: position 35,684,124 of record OX155899.1, read on the forward strand.
ATCCCACCATGGCGGTGATTCTTTTTTTGCTGTATTTTCCACCGAAACACTTTTCGTCTTTAAATGTTAACGTTTTATTTGTCAAGCATCTAAAAAATAAGCTTCGTCTCGTCCGCGTCAAATACAGGGTATCCCAACGAAAATTTGCCCCCCCCCCCCCCCCCTATAATTGGAAAACCGAATAATATTTCAAAATTCGCCGAGACCCGTCGATTTTTGTTCTTGGGGGGAGCTTTTTTGACAGTCAAGCCAACTCGATATGTTCATCCTCCTAATGCCTAGCAACCCCAACTTTTTAAAAAAAACTTTTAAAAATTTCAAATGCAACTACCCCACTTGTGGCACATCATTTTAAAGCCCTTTTCATTGCGAATACATTGACGTACCGTTTTTAGAAATCGGTTGAGATTTGACAGAATTATTGGTTACAAACGAAAAGATGACAAACCAACTTACGCGTAGTAATTTCTACACAAATGCCCACCAATAATAAGTTTTTCATCTACTACACATGACCGCATTACCTAATTGTTATTGATGTGTCTATCAGTTTACAAAAAAGTCAGAAATGAAATAAAAAAGTTGAAGCAAATAAAACTAGATACTAAAATAGTTATTAGTAGAAGATACTTAAGTTTATAGGAATTCAGACCTTTTCAAAATAACAAAAAATCAGTACTACAAAAAAAGTCGGTGTTTTTTGCTTGTGACCAAGAAATCGTTAGTTTCAGCCGTTATTGAAAGTATTAACGTGTGTTCGAAATGGTTTATTCTATCGCGGAAAGAGTAGAAATTGTTGCAATTTATTATCGAAATCACGATTGCGCTAAAGCTACAGCACGAATTTTTAATGCCAATGGTGTAAACCACCAGTAAGTTAAACACCTGATTGACAAATTTGTTGCAACAGGTTCGCTTTTAAACAAGAAACGTGAAGTAATTGGGCCAGTTCGAAATGAAGCAGTTGAAGTGGCAGTTTTGGGTCATGTACAGATGGATAATAAGCAATCGATTACAACTGTGTCTTAAGCTTCTGGCGTATCCCGTTCTAGTGTTCATCGAATTTTGAAAAAACACAAGTTTCATCCATTTAAGATGACGCTGGTTCAAGAGTTACATGAAGATGACTTTGATCGCCGTAACCAATTTTGCGAATACTTAGTGAACAACTTCTACTGAATCCATATCTTCTCTACAATACATGTTTCTCCGACGAATGCACATTTATGTTGAATGGCGAAGTGAATAGACACAATTGTCGTTATTGGGGTGATACTAATCCGCATTTAATCAGGGAATGTCAAACTCAGACACCTCAGAAATTGAATGTTTGGGCAGGCATTTTGGGCGACCATCTTGTTGGACCATTTTTCATCCAAGGTAATCTCGATGGAAACACCTATCTAGAATTATTGGAAAGTACAATTGATCCTAGAATAACAGAGATTTTAGAAAGTGGCGACAATTTACTAGAAAATGAAATAACCTTCCAACAAGATGGTGCGCCCCCGCACTATGCTGCTGCTGTGCGACAATTTTTGGATGACCATTTCCCGGGGCATTGGATTGGCAGAAGAGGTCCAGTCGAATGGCCATCAAGATCTCCGGATCTGTCCCCTTTGGAATTTTTTCTGTGGGGTCATTTAAAATCACGAGTGTACGCCACTCAGCCGGAAACATTGCAAGTGCTACGTCAGAGAATTGTAGAAGAATGCCGATTAATAACTGCGGATGGCTTTAATAATGTTCGAACAGAATTTGAAAACAGACTGTATTATTGTTTGGAAGTTAACGGGGGTCATTTTGAGCAATTCATCAAATAAATCTGATTTATTATTTGCTTCAGCTTTTTTATTTAATTTATGACTTTTTTGTAAACTCATAGACACATCAATAACAATTAGGTAATGCGGTCATGTGTAGTAGATGCAAAACTTATTAGTGGTGGGCATTTGTGTAGAAATTACTACGCGTAAGTTGGTTTGTCATCTTTTCGTTTGTAACCAATAATTCTGTCAAATCTCAACCGATTTAATAGCGATCTAAAAGCGGTACGTCACTGTATTCGCAATGAAAAGGGCTTTAAAATGATGTGTCACAAGTGGGGTAGTTGTATTTGAAATTTTTAAGTTTGGGTTGCTAGGCATTTGGGGGATGAACATCGAGTTGGCTTGACTGTCAAAAAAGCTCCCCCCAAGAACAAAAATCGACGGGTCTCGGCGAATTTTGAAATATTATTCGGTTTTCCAATTATAGGGGTGGTCAAATTTTCGTTGGGATACCCTGTATATCTTTTTCATGAGAAGATGCTAAAAGTTCCGGCAAGATATTTTTGCACCACTCTTCACAGTCATGTTCATTAATGTCTGCACTTTCACCACACATAACCTTTTGAATATCAATATGCTTCTTCGTATACGTATCTAGCCAACCTACACTAGCGATGAAATCAGTGTGTCCCAGACTCTCAGCAATATAAAGAGCCTTTTCTCTAATAAGTGGTCCAGACATTGGCACATTTTCATCCCGCGTTATTTGCAACCATTCCAAAGTAGCTTTGTCACTGTCTAAGTAGGTACACTTTATCAAACGTTTGCGATCACTAGTTGCACCATATTCGGCTTTGTTCAGAATTTGTTCGCGGTTTATAATAATTGAAGAAAGTGTACTTGGAGGAATCACAAAGTCTTCAGCAATCACTTTTTTCTTTTTAATACCTTTCTCAAGTTTACGTATCAACCTCACTTTGTCAGATAACGACATTGTATTGAGTTTAATATTTGCAATTGTAACTGCAGAGGTAAGAAGAAAGAATGAGTTTAAACACTAAAATTTCATTAATATATAGCACCTTTACTATAACAAATAGGATACGGTTTATGATAGGCAATATCCGGCACCATAAGTTTTGGAAAGTACACAGCGATAAAAACATTGGAGTTATGGAGATTATTTTGTTTGTAAAATTTTACCATTGTACAAATTTTTAGTACGAGTTATGCAAAAATTCGAGTTAAGGAAAATTAGAGTTATGGAAGTTGATTTATACGTAAAATGCTATCTAAATGTATGAATTTCTAAAACTATTCGAGTTATGGAAAAATTTAAGTTATAGAAGTTCGACTGTAAATATGTATATCAAAGTTTAGGTCGGTAAAAAGAAACTCTTTGTTATATAATCGAGCTTTCGGGAATGTTTATTCCCTTTCTCAAGACATCTAAAAATAATTTATTTGTTAGTTACACCTACATGTTATTTAAGATGGTTTGTAAACTTCTTACTAACGTGCGGTTGACCATAAACAGTAGCTTCATGAAACACTGGACAAAATTCAACCACATTGAAAAAGGCATTGTGTAATACCTCACACAACAAAAATAAGATTTAGAATAAGCGAGTTAAGCCCTTATGTTTTATAATAACACAGATTACAAAACAAAATTGAATTACCAAAATTTGTTACTTAAAAAAAAACAAAAATAAAAACGTGTGCTCCAACATGGTGCCACGGTGATGAAAACGGAAATGAACTAGTTTTTTCAATAAATTGCATTGACATCTTTAAGTGGATTGTGCGCAATCCCGGTAACTGAAACTAATTCATAATGCGCATGTCTCAAACCCCCGAGTGCGGGTACATGCGCATTATGAATTAGTTTCAGTAACCGGGATTGCTCACAATCCACTTAAAGATGTCTATGCAATTTATTAAAAAAACTAGTCCATATCCGTTTTCATCACCGTGGCACCATGTTGGAGCACACGTTTTCATTTTTGTTTTTTTTTTAAGTAACTAATTTTGGTAATTCAATTTTGTTTTGTAATCTGTGTTATTATAAAACATGAGGGCTTAACTCTCTTATTCTAAATCTTATTTTTGTTGTGTGAGGTGTTACACAATGCCTTTTTCAATGTGGTTGAATTTTGTCCAGTGTTTCATGAAGCTACTGTTTATGGTCAACCTCACGTTAGTAAGAAGTTTACAAACCATCTTAAATAACATGTAGGTGTAACTTACAAATAAATTATTTTTAGATGTCTTGAGAAAGGAAATAAACATTCCCGAAAGCTCGATTATATAACAAAGAGTTTCTTTTTACCGACCTAAGCTTTGACTACACCCCCATTAAACTTTATTAATTTATACGTAAATATACGTATAAATACGTATAACACGAATAATTTATTCGTAAATATACGTTTATATATATATATATATATATATATATATATATATATATATATATATATATAAATTATAATATAATATATAAAATTGATTATCACAAGTGGAAACACATAAAACACACACATATATATATATATATATATATATATATATATATATATATATATATATATATATATATATATATGTATATATATATATATATATATATATATATATAATTATAATATAATATATAACATTGATTATCACAAGTGGAAACACAATTCATTGTTAAGTAATCTACACAAGTGCGACCTATCTGCGTTACGAATCATGATGCAGAATCAGGATCAATTCACCATTAATTGGGGATAGTAATGCAATGTCGGGGATTACCCCTATGAGTATTGCTGGATGCATAAAATGGGGTCTTCCAATAAGAAGTTTTATTTTCAAGTTGGCATGAATCAACCTCTAACTACTTGACAGATGAAAAATGGAACGATATACGCTTCAACAATGCATTTAAATTATTAAAATTCACTACAAAAATGGTGAAAACTTGACGGTCACAGTTCGCAATACTAAAGCATTTTTGGGTCGTCGTGAAGTACCTTCTCGGTCAGCAATTGTGAAACTGGTGTTGGAACAAAGTTTCAGTTGATGGGACAAATAAGTGATGTGAAGAACCGAACTCATGCATGTCGTTCAAGAACAACTTACAAAAAGTATTGCTGTTGTAGCCCATAGTGTTTAGCAAAAGTTAGGTTTGTCCGTTTCTCGCCGATCTTTGGAACTGGGCATTCCACAAACTAGAATACAACGTATTTTGCATACAGACTTAGGTCGTAAGGCTTTTAAAGTCCAGTTAACTGTTAACTGAACACCAGACTTTTAAAATTCAGTTAACACAAGAACTCACTCCTACCGATCATCAACAACGTCTTTGTTTTTGCTGATTGGGTCTTTGAAATTTATTAAACTGATTCGGATATTCATCAAAAAATTATCTTGCGTGATGGGACCCTTGGAGGCTACGTTAACAAGCAGAATTGTAGCATTTGGGGCTTGGAAAACCAAAGAATTGGGAATTGGAGGTGGTGGTGACTTAGTAGTAAAGGTGTCAGATTTCCGGGCCACAAGTCCCGGGTTCAAATCCTAGGTATGGAAAAATAAGCTATAATGCTTCTATGCATGGCTATGGCAAAGTCATCACAGTAAAAACCTGCCACGAAACCTCCCCTAATAGTGGCTCGCTAACCAAGTTAAAAACTGTAACTGTCCCTAAGTGTCGTGTATAAGATCAAGACACCAACCACAAGCGTAGGCAATGGTAGGAGGTCCAGGTCCTACGTAGGACTGTAGCAACCTTGATGAAACCCAAGAATTATCGTTGAAAAGCCTCTCCATCCTCAACGTGTGACCGTTTGGTGCAGTTATTGGTCTGACAGGGTCATTGGATCTTAATTTTTTGAAAATGACGCTGTAGCAACTTTTACGGTGAATGGATTGCACTATCGAACGATGATTGGAAGATATTGACGACCAACGACGTTTATTTGAAACAAGATGACGCTACGTGCCACAGAAGTAACGGTACCACCTCTCTTTTGCGTAAAAAGTTTCCTGACGGAGTGATTTTTCGAAGAGGCGATCACACTTGGCCACCGGGATCTTGTGATGTAACACCTGTAGACTTTTTTCTTTGGGGTTATGTAAAAGATAAGGTCTATCCCAATGGTCATATCGATCAATCGATTCAAGAGCTCAAAGATGGAATTTGTGAAGTTATCGAGGACATAAAAAAAAAAAAAAATCTCCCCCCATATGTATCGGATCTTTCAGCCCTACAAACACTGTGGCCCAGTGGCCGATTGTATTTTTCCACATTTTCGATAATTCATCGATTGGATGGTTGTCCTTGTACAGAGAGAGGGTATGAGAAGTACGACACAGTTGCTTTCTCCCTTTGCAATGATGGTTCAAAGTAATCTTTGCCCCATTTATTATTTCCAATGAGAGGTTTTGTAGATTACGACGTTCATTCAAGGAAATCTTATAAAAGATCATTTGCCATTATTTTGTTTGTATTTTTTTGACAAAATAATAAAACTGTATATTTCAAAAGGTAAAGCTGTTGGCAATCTCAAAGTATTTTTTCATAGACAGGGTCATAGAAATACCCAATAACAAAAAAAAAAAATAAAGGTAACAAAACTCGTGACCAGTGTTATTAATGGCATACCCTCTTTACAATTAAATAAACATCCAATGATTTCGCTTAAAAATATTCGTTTTTTTTTCACATCAAAATGAAACCTCTTGTTGGAATAACCTATAAAAAATATAAAGGAGTACACAAACATATTATAATGCACATTAAATGGGTTTAATAATAAAAAAAATTCCATAGATTTTTTAATTTTTTTCTAGGGAAATTTTTCTCTTTTTCCGGACATCGAGAACACTGATTATGTAAAGATCTTAAAAATTCTCGGGAATTCTCGGCCGTGAATTCCTGGAACCACCCTCTACCAAAGATTCTTTAAATTTATTTTCTGTAAAATACACACTCATTTCCGCTGTCATTGAACTGTCACTGAATATTTCGAAAAGACTAAAAAATATAATGTATCAAAATATTTGAAACAATAAGAAAAAAAATGGTTAAAAGTAAATAAAATAGGTTCATGTAGGGTCATCATTCGATGTCAATAGTTAATTACCATTTATTTTTTTATTTATTTACCACTATGATGGTTTATGTCTGTAACACTTTCACAGTTTTATGAAAGAGACTCAGGAAATTCATTTTGTGAGAAATACATAATCAGTCTTACAAGGACCAAGTGTTCTATGGCCCATATATCTTAAGACAAGCTAGATTGCGTAGTAATGGTGATCAATTACTTTTGAAATCCAAAGTGAATCAACTGACAATGAGCGTAGAGTACATGGGTGATGCAATAGCTGAAAAGAACTAAAAATAACATAGTAATTTCCATAAAAAAGATTAATAATTTGCAATGACGGTTGCTTATCCGTTGTTATTTTTTAAACATAATTGCATAAAGTGCACCTTACTATAAGAAATGTCGTGTTTTTTTCTCGTTTTAAACAACATATTTAGACCATGAAAATACAATTTCGATTTTTTGATGTGGTTGTGCTTGAAACAACTTTGTTATGGCTACCCATTAATATTGTATAAAATGAACTAGAAATCGGAGAGTAATTAGTAAAACTGATCTAAATTATTTTAAAAGATTTCCAGGCACATAAGTAAGATTGTCCGTCCATATGTGTTTTGGATTATATAGATTTGGTTTGAAATGATTTGTTAGTCCAGGTTTAATACTTTATAAATATCATATTTATATAGTTTTGAAAGTAAAGATCAGTAAGACAGTACAGAAGTGGACTAAAAATGCAAATTAATTAAATAAAATTAATTTCGAAATAATACAAAATCATATTATTAGTAATCGATCACTAGCTAAGACGAGAACAAAATGCTACAACGGCAAGACCAGAGACATAACGAAAAACTATTTGGTTTGTTGTAAGATTTTCAATTTTGATAAGCGTCACGTAAACGGAAAGCAAAGCAAAACACAACAGAAATAAAATAGATATCTCGTTGTAGTAAAACTCTCAAACTAAAATCTTTACGACTAGCGAAATTTATATCCTGCAGCACGTTCTCACGTTTTTTTTTCTCTCTACTAGTCTGCACTTGCTCCTGTGGACTCGTCTAACCTCTGGAGGCAAAATCCTGCACCAGATTTTATCAAATTTTGCAATCCTTAGGGTAAACATATTGTACAAATTTAATTTCACTACCATACAAACATATCTTTTTCTGTAATTAATCCTAATGGATAGATACGAACAAAATTAGTTTTACAAGATATTTTGTGTTTTCGCTTGGAATTTTGATTGGATACGTTCTATATTTATTGGCGCCGTGTGATTTATATAGATGGAACTAATCTACATATCCCTTGAAAACTAAATCAATTTCGGACGGGGATTATAGTGGAAACGGTCGGTTTAAATATTGGGATGACGGCGAGGACATGTTTTGGATTAATGGGCTGGTGGTCAATGTCGGGCCGCATTACCCAATCCGTCAATAAATATCTCACCCTCGTTTACTCACCCCAATCTTTCTCTTGACGTTTTATTAATTGTCACACGGAATTTACATACCAATTAAAACAAACAAAAAAGTTTGTATGCAGTAATTTGGCTACTGGTTATACAACAATTGAAATACAATATGCAGATTTGTTTGAAAGCCCAATTACTACATTGTTTATTGTTTATTTTATTAAATAAGACAACAAAATACAACTCAAGAAAGACACAAAAGTCATACTCTTCATAAGAATAATCCTGACCGTCTTCCCTGCCTGTTTAGTCTTGTATGTATAGTATTGTCTGTCTAGACTTACCTGTCTAGTCTTGCCTATCTAGTCTTGTCTGTCTAGTTCTGTCCTATTAATTTTGTCTGACTTTTCATATATATCAAGACTTTTCTGTCTAAACTTGTCTGCCTAGACTTGTCTGCTTAGTATTATTCGACTAACGTTGTCTGTCTAGTCTTGTCGGTCTGGTATTTTCAGTCTAGTTTTGTCTGTCTGGTCTCTTATGTATAATCACGTCTGTCTAGTCTTGTCTGTCTACTCTTATCTGTCCACTGTATTCTTTTTAGTGTTGTCTGTCTAGTCCTGTCAGTCTAGTCTTGTCTGTCTGATCCTGTGTGTCTAGTCTTGTCTATGTAGTCTTGTATGTCTGGATAATATGTATGCGGTAAGGAAGGCCACAAAGCAGATGAATGTCAAGCGGAAAGGTTTCCCCGGTATGTGAAAAAGAAGGACACCAATCAGGCTCTGTATTATACCCAGATTAAAAAAAAAGCGTTGCTGGAGGCACAGCGAGAGAAGAAACTACTGAGCCGAATTGGCTAAATTCATTCAAGTAAACCTAATGAGATGCCATGCAGCCCACGATCTTCTCTTAGCCACGGCTAAGGAACACAGCATAGACATACTTATAGTAAGTGAGCCCAACAAAAAACTCTGCAGTACCAAGGATTGGATTACAGACTGTAACAAAGACGTGGCAATCAAAGTCCTGAACCAAAATACTATTATAGAAAAAACTGGTAGTGGACCGGGCTTCGTGTGCGTAGAGACACAACACTACACTTTATATCGCTGCTACTTTTCACCCAACGAACCAATAGAAAGGCTGACTGAAGCACTCGGAGCGCTAAGCTGCAGTATAAGAGGCCACATGAAAAAGGGTAACATCATCGGAGGAGACTTCAACTCCAAGTCACCCTACTGGAGATGCCCTCGAATCGACAAGAGAGGCGATATGGTGATGGATTGGGCACCAGATTGGGCAGCGGATCTGCATCTGGCCTTAAAAGCAAGGGAAATAATGCACACTAGTTAGAGGAAACGCATGCTCCATCATTGACCTCACCTTCTCTACCCAAAATCTTGCACATAAGACTGGAGACTGTAGAGTGCTCAATATAGAAACACTGAGTGACCATCGGTACATAGTCTATAACATAGAAGACAAATTCACCAACAACAAATATCCACATAATTCTCACTTGGCGAAGAAACGTTGGACAGTCAATAAGAAAAATGTAGAAAAAATTACTAACAACGTAACGCAACAACTAAGGAACCCAAAAATCAACTCCATAGGGTCACTAATCGAAGCCCTCAGCAAAGCATGCAAAGATTCCACCTCCAAAAGGCGTAATCCCACGAGCAAATGAGTGTACTGGTGGAACGACACAATTGCGACGGTAAGAAGCACTTGCGTCGCCGGAAGAAGAAAATACCATCGACTAGTAAAAGAAACCAAAGACCCAGATAAAGCTCAAGATCTGAAGCACGAGTATACAATCGCAAAAACGCAGGTCCGGCCGGAAATCAATCTGTCAAAGAAATCACACTGGGAAAACTTGTGTAAAAGTATAGACGAGGATACATGGGGACAATCCTACCAGTTAGCCACAAAAAGGCTCAGAATCGCAATTCCAATCCACAACTACCGATGGACAAATTGCTGGAAATAGCCGAAACACTATTTCCAAGCCACCCTAATCCAAACTGCGAACAACCGTCCGTCTCTAATACCCCGCTATTTACCGAAGAATAACTTAAACTAACAAACAGCCGCCTCCGCAACAACAGAGCCCCAGGCCCAGATGGGATCCCCCCGGAAGTCAAAAAACTAATGACGCAAAACTTTCCAACTTTGGTACTTGAAATATTTAACAGGAGTCTACTGGCTGGTTTCTTCCCAGATAAACTGAAGTAGCCCAAGCTAGTGCTCATCAAAGAGGGAGACAAACCCCCAGATCTACCTTCGTCATACCGACCAATATGCATTCTGGACGTCGTAGGAAAACTCCTGGAACAACTAATCTTAGCACGGCTGGAAACGGAACTACAAAATGGGATAAATCTATGCTAAAGACAGTTCGGTTTTAGAGAGGGAAGGTCAACGATGGATGCAATTAGATATGTCATCAACGTAGCAAAAAGTGCAAAAGAAGGTACCAAAAGAACCCGTAAAATATGCGCACTAATAACACTAGATATCAGGAATGCATTTAACTCCGCTAATTGGCAGGACATAATGGTTGAACTGACAGATAGGGGTATTTCTCCATATCTACTGAGGATGGTGCGCAGCTACTTGTGTAACCGTAGCGTAATCTTACAAGCAAAAGACGCTTCCCGACCCTTCAACATCACCAGCGATGTTCCACAAGGTTCCGTCATGGGCCCTACACTATGGAATATACTTTACGACGGTGACCTCAAGTTGAAACTCCCCGAGGGAGTTGACATTATAGGTTTCGCAGACGATCTAGCTCTTACCATAGTTGGGAAAACAGAAAGAGGCATTATGGAAAGGGGCATATGGCCAACCGCAATTGAGTTGATTACTCAACTCGGTCCCTCAACCTGGCACCAGAAATGACCGAAGCTGTCCTGCTGACGGGTTATGGGAAACTCGACCACATCTCTTTTAAAGTGATGTGCTTAGACATAAAACCGAAGCACAGCGTAAAATATCTGGGCATCACGATTGATAAAAGTCTATCCTTCACGGAGCATATTCAAAATGCGGCAGAGAGAGGAACGAGAATGACAGCAGCGCTCTAGAAGCTCACGCCCAGCGTATGAGGACCTAGAAGTAGCAAGCGCAGGCTAATAAGCACTGTTGCACATTCTGTCATGCTATACGGTGCTATCATCTGGATAGAAGCACTTAATAAGGTAAAAATAGCGAAACTAGCAACGGTTCAAAGGAAAATAGCCCTTCGTATATGGAGCGCCTATAGAACGGTATCTCGATACGCAGTCCTCGTAATTTCAGGAATCCCACCAATCGAACTGCAAGCGATGTACAAGAAAGACCTGCACGAGGCAGGAAATAACAAAACCGAAAGGAAAGAGGCCAGCAACAAACTCAGAGATGAATGGCACGAGGCGTGGTCAAGTTCAGAAAAGGTTCAGTGGACAAAAATACTCATCCCGATGATAGAAACGTGGAATAGTCGTAGGCATGGAAAATTATAATACCACCTAACCCAGGTTCTCACGGGTCACGGATGCTTTAGAGATTATCTCCATAACATCGGGAGGGCATCTGACCCAGACTGTGTCTACTGCGGTAAGGTGGATAGTGTGACTCACACTATATACGAGTGCCCAAGATGGGATAAGGAACGGCTGGAACTAAAAGGCATAAAACTCGACATAAAAATATGATGGATCTACTCTTGCAGTCCAAGAAAGACTGGGATACAATAACTGGAATTATAACAAAAATCATATCCCAAAAAGAAAATCATGAGAGGCAAGTGAAATGTATCGAACCCCTATTCTTTCCTAGAGCGGAATGGAGAAGTAGTAGAAAGTAGAAGAGCCAGTATAGATATAGGTCAACCAACCACCCTGATGTAATGGAAATAGCAGTCCAAGGGTACTCGGTTATTTCCTAGGGGATCACTTGTATGGTTAACCGTAAGGTGCCATCTACACCCCTTATAAGAAAAAGTCTTGTATGTCTAGTCTTGCCTGTGTAGTCTTGTATGAGTAGTCTTGTCTGACTGGTCTTGTCTGTCTAGTTTGTTTGTCTAGTTTGTCTGTCTAGACTTGTCTGTCTAGTTATGTCTGTCTAGTCTTGTATGTCTACTTAAATTTAAATGAAAATCACCAGAAAGATGTATATACAGAGCATACATATGAGTTCGTCAAAGTGATTGAAGTATATCTTCAAAATTGTGATAGTTATATATACATGTAGAGACAAGTATTTGTCTAAGTTTTCTTTTCAATCGTTTGTAGGACTTTTCCTCGGTGAGACTAGTTGGGAGTTTATTGTAGAGAAGGATTGCATTCATATTTGGGGCCTTGCTGCATATCGTCAGTCTACATCTTGGAGTGCACAGTTTATTGTTGTGTTCCTTGGTGGGATAGTTATGCTTCTCCAAATTTTTTGGCAAGGTATGTTTGATTTTATGTATATGACGACTTGTTTCCATAATGTATAGGCCTAGGACCGTTAATATTTTTAGTTGCACAAAATACTGCTTGCATGAGGTATATGTTGGCCGGTTTAAAAGTATCCTAATTATCCTCTGTTGGGTTTTTAAGACCTTTTCCATTTCCGGTGGTGTACCCCACACTCTTACTCCATAGCTGAGCGTGGATTGCATTTCTGCGTAATAATAGTTTATTAGATCAGTAATGTCAATGAATTTCCTCAGCTGGCGAAGGCAGCAAGCTCTTTTATTTAGATACCTGCATGACTCTTCGATTTGATTGTGCCTTGATTAGTGTTCTTGTACATTTAGCCTAAGAGATTCAGTGTAACTAGCTCTTTTTAAAGGCAGATTATTAAATCTTAGTGATATTTCATGTACATACTTAGCTCTGTGTGTTTGGAACTCGACAAATTCGGTTTCCTCGAAGTTGAGGAATAGTTTTTAGCTGAAAACCATGGGTTTAAAGATTTCAGAAGGTTAATTGACCCTACCTGGCTAGCTGGCAAGTTGCATTTGGATATAAGAAAGCTAGAGTAGTAAAGTAAAATAGAAACAGGGACGGCGAAAGCACACTTACTTGAAAAAAAACTTGTTTTCAAAGGTAATTTAGGTGAGATGCTAGACTTAAGGTTCGCAGATATCTTTACGTATTGGGTTCTGTCTTTTAAGAACGACTGTAGCCAGTTTCCTGCGTTTCTCCTTATACAATTTTTATAGATCTTGCTAATGAATTGAGCATGATCTACACAATCAAAGGACTTGCTCAGATCACAGAAGATGCTTATTGGGAATCTGCCCTTGACGACTTCTGCTAAGTATCTGTCTAGTCTGGTATTCTTATCTGCCTAGTCTGTTATGCGTAGTCCTGTCTGTCTTGTTTTGTCTGTCTAGTCTTTTATGCCTAGTTTTGTCTGTCTAGACTTGTCTGTCTAGTCTTGTCTCTCTAGTCTTGCCTGCCTAGTCTTGCCTGTCTAGCCTTGTCAGTCTAGTCTTGTCTGTCTAGTCTTGTTTGTCTAGTCTTGTGTGTCTAGTCTTGTCTGTCTAGTCTTGTCTGTCTAGTCTTGTCTGTCTAGTCTTGTCTGTCTAGTCTTGTCTGTCTAGTCTTGTCTGTCTAGTCTTGTCTGTCTAGTCTTGTTTGTCTAGTCTTGTCTGTCTAGTCTTGTCTGTCTAGTCTTGTCTGTCTAGTCTTGTCTGTCTAGTCTTGTCTGTCTAGTCTTGTCTGTCTAGTCTTGTCTGTCTAGTCTTGTCTGTCTAGTCTTGTCTGTCTAGTCTTGTCTGTCTAGTCTTGTCTGTCTAGTCTTGTCTGTCTAGTCTTGTCTGTCTAGTCTTGTCTGTCTAGTCTTGTCTGTCTAGTCTTGTCTGTCTAGTCTTGTCTGTCTAGTCTTGTCTGTCTAGTCTTGTCTGTCTAGTCTTGTCTGTCTAGTCTTGTCTGTCTAGTCTTGTCTGTCTAGTCTTGTCTGTCTAGTCTTGTCTGTCTAGTCTTGTCTGTCTAGTCTTGTCTGTCTAGTCTTGTCTGTCTAGTCTTGTCTGTCTAGTCTTGTCTGTCTAGTCTTGTCTGTCTAGTCTTGTCTGTCTAGTCTTGTCTGTCTAGTCTTGTCTGTCTAGTCTTGTCTGTCTAGTCTTGTCTGTCTAGTCTTGTCTGTCTAGTCTTGTCTGTCTAGTCTTGTCTGTCTAGTCTTGTCTGTCTAGTCTTGTCTGTCTAGTCTTGTCTGTCTAGTCTTGTCTGTCTAGTCTTGTCTGTCTAGTCTTGTCTGTCTAGTCTTGTCTGTCTAGTCTTGTCTGTCTAGTCTTGTCTGTCTAGTCTTGTCTGTCTAGTCTTGTCTGTCTAGTCTTGTCTGTCTAGTCTTGTCTGTCTAGTCTTGTCTGTCTAGTCTTGTCTGTCTAGTCTTGTCTGTCTAGTCTTGTCTGTCTAGTCTTGTCTGTCTAGTCTTGTCTGTCTAGTCTTGTCTGTCTAGTCTTGTCTGTCTAGTCTTGTCTGTCTAGTCTTGTCTGTCTAGTCTTGTCTGTCTAGTCTTGTCTGTCTAGTCTTGTCTGTCTAGTCTTGTCTGTCTAGTCTTGTCTGTCTAGTCTTGTCTGTCTAGTCTTGTCTGTCTAGTCTTGTCTGTCTAGTCTTGTCTGTCTAGTCTTGTCTGTCTAGTCTTGTCTGTCTAGTCTTGTCTGTCTAGTCTTGTCTGTCTAGTCTTGTCTGTCTAGTCTTGTCTGTCTAGTCTTGTCTGTCTAGTCTTGTCTGTCTAGTCTTGTCTGTCTAGTCTTGTCTGTCTAGTCTTGTCTGTCTAGTCTTGTCTGTCTAGTCTTGTCTGTCTAGTCTTGTCTGTCTAGTCTTGTCTGTCTAGTCTTGTCTGTCTAGTCTTGTCTGTCTAGTCTTGTCTGTCTAGTCTTGTCTGTCTAGTCTTGTCTGTCTAGTCTTGTCTGTCTAGTCTTGTCTGTCTAGTCTTGTCTGTCTAGTCTTGTCTGTCTAGTCTTGTCTGTCTAGTCTTGTCTGTCTAGTCTTGTCTGTCTAGTCTTGTCTGTCTAGTCTTGTCTGTCTAGTCTTGTCTGTCTAGTCTTGTCTGTCTAGTCTTGTCTGTCTAGTCTTGTCTGTCTAGTCTTGTCTGTCTAGTCTTGTCTGTCTAGTCTTGTCTGTCTAGTCTTGTCTGTCTAGTCTTGTCTGTCTAGTCTTGTCTGTCTAGTCTTGTCTGTCTAGTCTTGTCTGTCTAGTCTTGTCTGTCTAGAATTGTCTGTCTAGTCTTGTCTGTCTAGTCTTGTCTGTCTAGTCTTGTCTGTCTAGTCTTGTCTGTCTAGTCGTGTCTGTCTAGTCTTGTCTGTCTAGTCTTGTCTGTCTAGTCTTGTCTGTCTAGTCTTGTCTGTCTAGTCTTGTCTGTCTAGTCTTGTCTGTCTAGTCTTGTCTGTCTAGTCTTGTCTGTCTAGTCTTGTCTGTCTAGTCTTGTCTGTCTAGTCTTGTCTGTCTAGTCTTGTCTGTCTAGTCTTGTCTGCCTAGTCTTGTCTGTCTAGTCTTGTCTGTCTAGTCTTGTCTGTCTAGTCTTGTCTGTCTAGTCTTGTGTGTCTAGTCTTGTCTGCCTAGTCTTGTCTGTCCAGTCTTGTCTGTCTAGTCTTGTCTGTCTAGTCTTGTCTGTCTAGTCATGTCTGCCTAGTCTTGTCTGTCTAGTCTTGTCTGTCTAGTCTTGTCTGTCTAGTCTTGTCTGTCTAGTCTTGTCTGTCTAGTCTTGTCTGTCTAGTCTTGTCTGTCTAGTCTTGTCTGTCTAGTCTTGTCTGTCTAGTCTTGTCTGTCTAGTCTTGTCTGTCTAGTCTTGTCTGTCTAGTCTTGTCTGTCTAGTCTTGTCTGTCTAGTCTTGTCTGTCTAGTCTTGTCTGTCTAGTATTGTCTGCCTAGTCTTGTCTGTCTTGTCTTGTCTGTCTAGTCTTGTCTGTCTAGTCTTGTCTGTCTAGTCTTGTCTGTCTAGTCTTGTCTGTCTAGTCTTGTCTGTCTAGTCTTGTCTGTCTAGTCTTGTCTGTCTAGTCTTGTCTGTCTAGTCTTGTCTGTCTAGTCTTGTCTGTCTAGTCTTGTCTGTCTAGTCTTGTCTGCCTAGTCTTGTCTGTCTAGTCTTGTCTGTCTAGTCTTGTCTGTCTAGTCTTGTGTGTCTAGTCTTGTCTGCCTAGTCTTGTCTGTCCAGTCTTGTCTGTCTAGTCTTGTCTGTCTAGTCTTGTCTGTCTAGTCTTGTCTGTATAGTCTTGTCTGTCTTGTCTTGTCTGTCTAAACTTGTAGGTCTAGCCTTGTCAATGTAGTCTTGTCTGTCTAGTCCTGCTTGTCTCTTCTTGTTTTTTTTCTCAAAAGATTGTCCAACAGTTACAAAGCAACTTGAAAAGCTTAAACTAATAAACTTGTGAATTCGAAAAAAAAGTCAATGTGTTAATTCGAATGAGTCATAAAAATGAAAATAATACACACACAAATACATAAATTCAAGAGATAATTACTGGAAGAAATTAGAAGTTTAATCAAGAAGGCTCCTATGGGCCTTCAATTTGAAAGATCTAAGTTAACAAGTATGTTAGAGTTATAGATCGAGCACATGTTAAAAATGGATGGCTCAAACATGACGCCTCATGTTGGTGGTGACGGGTTATAAAAGAAGTAAGTTTGTCTATTAGCAGCTCTAGGAACGTCAAAAGATCGACAATATCAGGAGAGTCAACGACTACATGAGCGGCCTTATACAAAAAGAGTAGACCGGCCAGAGAGCGTCGAGAGTTCAGCAATAGGTATCTGAACTCATTCAGCACGATGAGTGGTCGATGTGAAGATGAGGAGGACCTCGAAAAGTCTTAAACCAGAGGTATTTTAAGAATTTCCTCTGAACTACCTCCACAGCCAAGATGTGCTTTGCATAGGGCGGGTCCCAAATAATAGAGCCATACTCGAGCATGGATCTGACGAAGCTAAGATGAAAAACTAGCGCCAAGTTGGTAATAAAACTGCGAGCATTACGGATTGTGAAGCCGAGTGCTCTCGCGGCTTTGAAGACTGAAGATTACTGAAGAATGTAATGCCAAGGTCTTAGACTGTGGCATAGTGTTCCAGATGAAAGTTTTTCAATGTATACATGAACTCGGTCGGGTGTTGAAGCAGAATATATGTAACAATCTTGCATTTGTTAAGATTGAGAGCCAGCTGGTTCACATCGCGCCATCTCTCCAATATATCGAGGTTCTCTTGTATGAAGGCTGCTTAATCCACATGAAAACTTTGAGGTCGTTTGCAAAAACTAAATTTGGTACGGAGAAAAACGCGCTCAAGTCATTAAGCAAAATGTTAAATAACAAGGGCCCAAGGTTAGATCCCTGAGGAACCACGGAGGTGGCTACATATTCAGTTGTTGCAGAACCGCAGTGGAAAACGTATTGCATTCAATTAGCCAGGTACCACGATGATACGGTCATTTCATTCACAGCCAAGGCAAAACGATGAAGCTTTTTGATATAAGCTGAATACATAATCAATGCTGTCAAAAGTTTGGAGAAAACCGTATAAATGCAGTCAACCTGGCCCCTGTTTCCTATTACTGATGAAGAACATTGTGTAAAGGCTACTTAGTTGGTGATCGTTGAGCGTCCCTTCATGAATTCGTGTTGATTCGGGGAGAACAGATGCTTAATGCTTGTAAAGATGGAGTTGTAAACGATGGACTCAAAATTTTTCTAAAAGTTGAAGAGAATCGATATTGCGCGATAATTCTTAATGTCCGAGAGCCAGACTTGTGGATGAGATAGATCTTAGTAGAATTCTAAATCGCCGGAAACTTGCCGTTCTGGAGGATAAGATTGCACAGTTTCGAGGTGGAGGTGGAGCAATGATGTATGCACAATCACGAAGTAATAACGCCGGGATTAGGTCAGCACCGCTGGTCAAGCAACATTTTGAATTTTTGAGGGTAGATAGCACTTCATCTTCGGAAATATTCACAAGCTCAATCAAAGGGGAATTCAGACCAGCATTATACGTCTTATAAGTAGTTACTTATAAACGAATAAATATAGACTCTTTTGAAGTAGTTCGCAAAGCCGTTAACAATGGAGTGAGGAGTATCGACAGAAACCTCGTTACAAAATATTTGGAGAGCCTAGTAGCCTAGTAATCAAGGCGCCGGATAACTAAGCCATAAGTCTCGGGGAAAAGTATGGAAATAAGCCACTGTCCTCCTGTACATGGCTCTGGCAAGGACATCATAGTAATCTATCACGAAACCTTTCCCCTAAATAGTGGCTCGGCACACACGCAAAAGACTGTAAGGGCTCCCTATACTTGTGTCTAAGCTTTAGACATCAAGCATAAGTGGAGGCATGGGAAGGAGTTCAAAGTCCACTAGGACTGTAGCACCACATGAAGAAGATACGACTTTGGCGCTTCTTTGATTGAACAAAAAACCATAAACTTTTGGATCAGCAGATATGTTATTGGCTGTCGCTGTGATAAAGTTCTAATATGCAGTGCTTAGCTGCTACTTTACAATGGATCTGATGAATTTAAATCTCCATGTTTCCTATTACTGATGAAGAAAATTGCCTAAAGGCTACTAAGTTAGTGACCGCTGGGCGGCCCTTCATTAATCCATGTTGTTTCGAGGAGAACATATGCTTAATGCTAGGGAAAATGGAGTTGTAAACGATGGACTTAAAGATTTTCTAAAAGTTGAATAAAAGAGAATCGATATCGGGCGATAATTCCTAATGTCCGAGAGCCAAACATGTGGATGAGATAAATCATAGTAGAATTACAAATCGCCGGAAACATGCCGTTCTGCATGGTAAGTTTGCACAGTTTCGAGGTGGAGGTGGAGCAAAGATGTAAGCACAATCACGAAGTAATAACGCCGGGATTAGGTCAGCACCGCTGGTTAAGCAACATTTTGAATTTTTGAGGGTAGATAGTACTTCATCTTCGGAAATATTCACGAGCTCAATCAAAGGGAAATTCAGACCAGAATTATACGTCTTACAAGTATTTATAAGCGAATAAATATAGACTCTTTTGAAGTAGTTCGCAAAGCCGTTAACAATCGTGTGAGGAGTGTCGACAGAAACCTCGTTAAATAATATTTGGAGAGCTTAGTAGCCTAGTAATCAAGGTGCCGGATAACTAAACCATAAGTCCCAGTTTAAATCCCAGGGGAAAAAGTATGGGAAATAAGCAACTGTCCTCCTGTGCATGGCTCTGGCAAGGACATCATAGTAATCTATCACGAAACCTTTCCCCTAAATAGTGGCTCGGCACACACGCTAAAGACGGTAAGGGCTCCCAATACTTGTGTCCAAGCTCTAGATACCACGCATAAGTGTAGGCATGGGGAGGAGGTCAAAGTCCACTAGGACTGTAGCACCACATGAAGAAGATACGACTTTGGCGCTTCTTTGAACAAAAAAACAGAAACATTTTGGGTCAGCAGATATGTTATTGGCTGTCGCTGTGATAAAGTTGTAAAAGGCAGAGCTTAGCTGCAACTTTACTTTGGATCTGATGAATTTAAATCTCGTATAGTGAAGGGTGAATTTAGATATTTTATAGGTAAGATAAAGGGTGCGTTTCTTATGATGTTCTGTAATTATCAAAGGGGAAAATAATGAGGGATCCGTGAAGCGAGAAGAGGAATGATGCGGCACAAATTTATCAAAGGTTGAATACAGAAGAACTTAAAATGAGTCTAAGAGATCACTAAAGGACTGGCCGGGATCGTCAAGAAAAGTCCAAAGTATAAAGAGTCTGATATAATGCAGGAAGATTGGCATGTAGGAAGTTGAAAGATTTGGAATTAGGAATCGTCTGATAATTGCTCATAAATCGAGGAAAGTCTGCACTGGCATGGATTGTAAATAATGCCAAGAGCACAGGGTTATACGCATCATCAGGAAGAACTAGTCATGTTAAATCAAATCAAATAATTTATTGCCCATGGTATATACATACAATCCTTTATTGGCATAAATAAAAAAAAAACATAAACATTTCCTCTTACAATACCAAAAAACAACAAAAAGGAAAACAAAACCAACAGAATATAAAAAAAGAAAACAAAATCAACAGAATATAAAAAAAAAGAAAACAAAACCAATAATCGCTTGCTGTTCAACTTCCTTCAGCCTTACCACTATCCATTCGTCAACTCGCACGCCTTCCCTCATAAGCCTCTCCATTTCCATGATAGACAGACCACCTCCTTCATACAGTTTCCTTCTATTCCTTGCCAAATTTGTGTCTCTCCTACCATTAATTCCTTCCAAACTTGCTACCCTGAACACTTCTTTTACAATTCTTTCCGCAGTCATTCCCTTCACTTTACCTCCATATCTTGCTACTCGTCGGCTTGTCTCAATTCTTAATTTAAATGCATTTAGCTCCTGCAGTAATATGTAGGAAGGAGTTCATCTGTCTAATTTCAGAGCCTTTTTAAAGAATTGTAGTTGCACTTTTTCCACGCCTTCTTCTTCCTTCGCCCCGCATATTTCGGCTCCATACATCAATATACTCCGCCAGCAATCCTTCCATATCATCTTCTTCGCCCGGTAATTTGTGCAAAACTCTATTCCCCATACCTTCAAGAACCTTTCTGCCGCCACCGACGCTTTATTTGCCACGTACTCTATATGCTTTTTATTACCACACCCACTCCCAAATACAAACCCTAAATACTTAAAATACCCAACCTCAATCTCCATTCCCTTCCATTCGAACCTCTCCTTCCTGGACACCCCACCTTTCCTAAACCTTATCCATTTTGTTTTATCTACATTTACAGTCAGTTTCCTTTTATCAAAAAATATCTCCAATCTCTCAATAATTTCTTTCAATTCTCTAGCCGATTTTGCCAGTATTACCACATCATCCGCGTGCGCCAGACTCCACAATTTCTTCCTCCCCACCACCACTCCCCCTACTTGTCCAGCAGCCAAGACCTTTTCCAAGTCTGCCACATATATATTGAAGAGTGCCGGGCTAAGCAGGCAACCTTGCTTCAGACCCATATCTACTTTGAAAGCGCTCGACTTACTCTCTCTCACTTTGACCCTGCACCACGTTTCTTTATACAGCCGCTCGATTAAATCTATCAATTTTTCATATATCCCCTTTTTTCCATACATTCCAACAACATTTTCCTATTTACCGTGTCATATGCAGCCTTTAAGTCTATTAACAGAGCAAAGAGCTTACCCTTGGGACTAGCTAATTCCTGGTCGAAAATATACCTCAGGGTTATTAAATGTTCAGTAGTTCCCCTTCCTTCTCTTAAACCTGCTTGCGTTTCTGGTAGCAACATTTTTCGTTCTACTTCCTGCCCCAAACGCCTTTCCAATAATTTCGCATACATTTTATAGGATGAATCCATGAGTTTCTTTTCTTATTTCGTCTATAGTTAGAGACCCCCATAGTTTCTCATTTCGTCCCTCTTACCACTTTTGTAGATAGGTATCACTTCCCCCACCGTTCAACTGTTTGGAATTGCAACTTCTTTCCGCCATATTTTATTGAATTCGTCTGTCACTCTCTCCAAACATTGCTCATCATCCAAGCCTTCTTCTTCTTTTCTTTAAGGATTTTGCCATATTTACCACCTCCTCCACTGAAAATTCCTCTTATTCACCATCCTCATACCGAGTTCCTGCCTCATCTGTTCTTCTTGATCTACCCGCCCTCCTACTAACTCCATGAAGTGCAGTTTCCAATCCTCTATTTAAAACTTGTCTGTCACTCCTTGTCCTCTACCTCCGTTTTTCCTTAGGAACCGCGACAGCTCCGCTTCATTATTAATGTTTGATATCTCTTTTCTTTTCTCCATCTTCTTCATAGCTCTCATCCATAAATCTCATCTCTGTCTTCATAACTCTCTCAAGCTGCAATTTTTGTTTCTTAATTTCTTCTTTGACTCTCTTTCCTTCTCTCCACCTGTTTATCACCACTCTCCATGGAATATAGAATTTGTAAGAAGTGTCAAACATTAGATATTTATAATATACTGCCAGAGATTACATTTTCAGTATATAGTATAAATTCTTCCAAGTTGTAGATTTTATTTGAGAGGAGGAAGGCCCTTTGTTGTTTTCCTAATTTTTCTATAGGATTTCTCCTATTTTAGGCTAATTGGTAATTTATTATAAATGATTACTCCCTGGTAGTTTGGACCTTTTCCACAAAGTCTTAGGTTTGCTTTGGGCCTGTATAGTTGGTGTTTAATTCTTGTGTCGTATCGATATTTATCCAGATGCTTCTGGAAGATGTGCTTTTGTTTATGGATGTAGCATGTTAGTTCTAGAATATACAAACTTGTGACTGTGAGAATACACACCTTCATGAAATAGGGTCTACAGTGGTCAGTGATCTTGATACCCATTACGGTTTTGATAATTTTCTTCTGCACTATTAAGATGGATTCAATTTGTGACGAGCATCCCCAAAGCAGAATACCATATAAAATTGAGGATAGGATCTCCGCAAAGTAGATTATCGTAGATACCTTATTTGAAACAGCTTCCTATGTAGTTTGTAGCACATATGTTGTATGGTAGTGTTCCATTGGAGGTGTTCCTCCAAATAAATTACCAGGAATTTAGTCACCTTAGTTCGTTCGCTTAATTTCGTCGTTCTTTATTTTTAGCTGGAAGTCTATGGGGTAGTTGCTAGTGCTGTATGGAATATTACGTATTCTGTTTAATTTATGTTGAGAAATAGACAGTTTTGCGCGAACCATTTGCGCGAAACCGTGTATCCATAAGCATGTTGGCACGCAGTGGGTTATTGAATGCATTTTTTTCGGAGAAGATAAAACTAGCGTCTTCAGCAGATAAGGGGCAGTGTTGATCTGCGATGTAGCTGACCAGGTCTGCAGTGTATAGTAGGAACAGAGTCGGAGCAAGGAGACTGCCCTTCGGGACATCGATGTTTACACAATTGAAGTCGGATTGACCAGTTATGTTTCAATCCGCATTTTACGTTCACGATTTTTTTCCTATTTGCGAGAAAAGATGTCAGCCATCTAGCATATTATTAGATTTCAATTAGGTCATTAGCAAACAATAATTTGATAACGTATGGCCCAATGAATTCACAACTGGCCTCTGGCCTCTACTCAACAATACTGTATCTCCAATTCTATATTTCTGATTATCTCTTCGTTTTTTATTTATTGTAGCCATTTCCTTTTCTACGTTTTTCTTTAAATTGCTAAGAACTTTAATGCGGTCCACAGGAGATTTGTTCAATTCTGGAGTAGGTAGGTCAGCTAGAATAGTACGAATTTGGGGGGTCTGTCCCTCTTCTGCAAAAACAAATTTTAAAAGAGAATATCCAGTGGTTTTTGTTTCGTAGTATTGATAACTAATTGAATTTTCCACAGATTGTTCGGCCATTCCTGTGACTTATTGGATTCAATTCTAAGCATATTGCTAATGGTACGCATATATCGTTGCCCACTTGTCCATTAGAGCGATGTGTTCCCGGGGTTGTCACGTGCAGCTCGATACCAAAGTGTTCAATAAATGATTTAAATATGTTTGCCGTAAAATTTGTTCCTGCATCATGTACTAGTTTGCCAGGCGTTCCAAGAATTATTTTTATCTAATTCAATTGCTAAAAACAATGAAATAGTTCTGAATAGTTCTGAAAAACTTCTGAAATAGTTTGGCAGGACAACAGCGGGATATTTAGCAGCTGATTCTACTAAGGGACGTATGTGAAGTAGATAGACGGTTCAGGGATCCGTCACCATGGACTCAGAGGCTAGCAAGCATGGACTCAGAGTGTCTCTAGGATATAACCTCTAAGAAGTACTTCACTTGGAGACGTATGGCCAATCAAACTGTAAACAATGACTTCAAAACAAACATTGTCCGTTCCACTTGACCGTTTGCGCGACTACTACCGGTTGATATAAAATCTAACTCAATATTTTGACTTTTACAATTCTCTTTAAATTCTTTGTTGTCAAAACATCTACCTTGATCGACAATAACTCTACTGGGAATCCCGAATAAAGAAATGTTTTTCTTCAATTCTTGAATACTATTATTTGTGTCAATTTTTCTTGCATAATAAAAAATTACATACTTTGTGAAAGCGTGAATGGAGACAAACACTTATTCTTTTTGGTCATTCTTGCCACTCAATTTACCAGTAAGATCCATGTGAATAGTATGCCATAAAATACTACTTATGGGTATGGGATGAAGTTTTGCTTGAATTTTATCGGAGGGAGTTTTAGATTTACAAGTTACACAATTGTCAACATACTTTCGAACATGTTTAGACATATTTTCCAACCAATAATAGTCATACATTTTGTCGAGTGGTTTATCCCATCCTAAATGCATAACAGATTCATGAACATTATTAATTACAGACTATATAAAGGCTTTTGGAAAAACAGCTAATTTCTTTGTTCAATTCACCGGTATTAATAGTATTAACACAGTTACCTGAAGTTATTAATCAGAAAAACTTGAAAGAAGAATCAAAAGTTTTTGTTTTCGTTATTATCTAAATCTGTGACCAAGCCAATATCACCAACCGTGTTAATAGAGTTTACAGCAACTGTATTGACATGGTTTTTGACTGTACCATCGAATCATTGCGTACCATTTAATAGGGAAAACGGGGTAACGCGTGGAATTTTTGTTAGTTTTAATCTATCCAGCAATAATTCATCTATTAAGGAACAAGTTAAACCTGTCTCAATTAGGCAGTTAGTATTATAACCGCAAATCGTCATCGGCAACGTTTTTAAACATTTATTATTTAACAGAAAACTATTCAACAAAACGTTTAAAACTCTTGTTTACTTTTCCTGCTCGTAACCGGATGCGGCGTCTCGTTGACTCGCCAGTGTTTGTTTTGACGACGAAAACAATTGTTAATTTTATGACCTAATTTCTTACAGTATCTACAAAACGGTTTGTCTTCATTAATGGGGCTTCAAAATTTTGATTTGAAACTTTACAATCTCGCGAAATGTGACCAGTTTTACCACACGAAAAACATTACGTATTCCAAATAACTACGTGCGTCTGTACTCCGATAATTCACTGCATCAGCTAAAAGTTTTCCTTTTTTTTTTAGCTTGGGAAATCAAACGGAAAAGTCTAATTTATATAAAGTAATAATTTATAGAAGTCTAATTTTCTCAGGTTTCGTCGGTCGGCTGCCATGCAGTGAACCACCTTCGAGCAGATTTTAGTTAATGAATGGACCGATTCTACTTACAGTTTATCTATCAGACCACCCAAACTTTTTTTTTATTCATCAATTTTCAATAACCAGACACTTATCTCCGTACTTTCTGGGTCGAAACTTGGAAGAGCCAAATAAATAGCCATTTTGGAAACGGAGGAAATAGTCGGCGGCATCAAAGGTTGATCCTTTGTGCGTCGTTGAAAGTCCTCCAAGACTTTTGTTGTCTCCTAACGATTGGCTTAATTCTTCGATTTTAATAGTAACACTTTAGCTACTCGAAATCACACGTGTACCCCGCACCTGATATCAGATTTCAATTTTTATTATATTTGAATTGTCGACTTGACTCTGTCAGACCGATGTATTCTCTGCTGCCTTCACTCCCAGGCGTAGGAGCAACTGTCTGAGCGTCAACATTACGCTGTATATTCCGCCATCTATCGTTTTATAAAAGCGCTGCAAATCGATTTTAAAATGAGATCTAACAATATTTACCTCTTATTCCGTAATTGTAAATTTTGTTAAGGAGTAACCTGTGCGACGATAAGTCAGTAATGCTTTCGATAAGTCGCAAAAGATACCAATTGGGCGATTTCCTTCATCTAAAATTTTGTTATAGAATTCAGCTACCACTGTTGTTGTAGATTTACCTCTGGAAAAACCCTGTTCCTGATTTGGCACTAGGTGAAATTTTTATATGAAGGGCAACGTTCTAATCCGCATGCAATATTCTAATATCTTTGCTAGAACAAATATTAGGGCTATAGGATGATAGAAATTTGCTTGCAACTTATCTCCATTTTTATAGACCGGTATTATTATTGCGATTTTTTAAATTTCAAGGAGGATTTCATTATTGAAGGAGGCGCTAACAATGTATGTTATTTTGATGTGCTAGTGCGTGTCTGATTTAATTGAGAGTGATGGTAGGCAGTGACTCAGGGCCACAAGCAGTTGTACAGACTCCATAATTTGTAGGATTTTACTGATAAGATAGAATTGGTGAAACTATCCTACATTATAAATAATCATACAAACTTAAAACAAACGGAACACAGTCTGAATATATAAATATATTCAGCATTTCCGGAGCTCTATAACAATTACTGGATCTTTTTAGGATTACCAAAACAGATCTCACATGAAATTTGTAAGTTATTTAATAGCTTTAAGTTCAACTTCGTGCACTCAACAAAAACCTTAAAAATAACATTGTTTTTAAGATCACGTGTTTTCGAAACCTTAAGTGGATTGCCATATGTGGACGCGTTTCGAGAATTATTTCTCATCAGCACAACTTTGCTTCCATGAACAACTATTTGTAAACCACCTACTTGAAAACCCATGTGTTGTTTAGGGTTAGATGTTTACTATTTTGACATTTTGTAAGAGAGACATGAACTTAGCTTTAAGTTTTTTTGATTATTTGTTATATAATTGTTTCACCAATTATATCTTATCAGTTCAATCAACAGGCTGCTATGTTCATGCCTCTCTCACAAAATGTCAAAATTATAAACATCTAACTCTAAACACCGCATGGGTTTTCAAGTAAGTTGTTTGCAAACTGTTGTTCGTGGAACCAAAGCTGTGCTTATGGGAGATAAATCTAAACGCGCCCACAGATGGCTATCCACTTAAGGTATCGGAAACACATGATCTTAAAAACAGTTTTATTTTTATGGTTTTTGTTGAGTGCCACGAAGGTGGACTGAAAGCTATAAAATAAGTTGCAAATTTCACATGAGATTTGTTTTGGTAGTCCTAAAAACACTCAGTAATTGTTTTAGAGCTCCAGAAATACTGACTATATTTATATATTCAGTCTGTGGGACACAGACTGAATATATACATTTATACATATATAACATTTACAAAACGAAACCTGTGAGGAAATCTATAATAACCGAGATTGCAATGAGAAGAAAGTTTCCTTTACCAACATCTTACAATATTACTTCTTCTCATACTTTTCTATTGTGAAAATCAACCGGACTCTCAAGGCTTGGATTATGAAGGGCGTGAAACGGTCAGCCAGTAAGATAAGGAATATGTTCACTTTCCAAAAACAATATCCAAAACTGAAAAGTAAATACTTGAGACAAACAAAATTAACACTCCGTGGTTATTAAATAGGCAAAAAAGTCTTTCTCTTAAAATATAAACGAAGTCATAAAATAATCGAAGCACTAAATAGACAAGGTGACAATGAACAAGGCCTTCTGGAAAGTAATAATGGAGCAGACGACTAAATCTAGCGCACCATATCCAATCCAAATAGAGGAAAACGACATGCTAGTTACTCAGCCAAACGGGACGTTTGTTTTAAGTCTGTAGAATTTCAGTTGTTGTAAAAGTTTCCACGAATATTATTTGTGAGTTGGGTGTGATATGCTCGTCAGTGATGTATTTTGGTCGGATAAATCTTTTGGCAGATTACTTTCGGTGTTTGTTCAAAAAAGTTGTTGAAGATTGTTGGAATTTTTAGCAACAATTTTGGCTGAGTAACTAGCATGTCGTTTTCCTCTATTTGGATTGGATCTGGTGCGCTAGATTTAGTCGTCTGCTCTATTATTACTTTCCAGAAGGCCTTGTTCATTGTCACCTTGTCTATTTAGTGTTTCGATTATTTTATGGCTTCGTTTATATTTTAAGAGAAAGACTTTTTTGCCTACTTAATAACCACGGAGTGTTAATTTTGTTTGTCTCAAGTATTTACTTTTCAGTTTTGGATATTGTTTTTGGAAAGTGAACATATTCCTTATATTGCTGGCTGACTGTTTCACGCCCTTCATAATCCAAGCCTTGAGAGTCCGGTTGATTTTCACAATAGAAAAGTATGAGAAGAAGTAATATTGTAAGATGTTGGTAAAGGAAACTGTCTTCTCATTGCAATCTCGGTTATTATAGCTTTCCTCACAGGTTTCGTTTTGTAAATGTTCATCAACGTGATTCTTGTTTGACGTCGACATGTTTATGGTGAGGCTATATTCGTTTTTCTGATTTTCCTTTGTATGGCCACTCAGACGTATTAATCGGTGGTAGGACATCGAAGTGTCTTCGACTGAGGTGGATAAGTACTGTCAAGATTTTTCAAAAAACTGTGTGCTGATTTTGATGTTGTCCTTGTATATTGGTGGACATATGGTGTACATTGGTCGGCCAAGTGAGAGTTGTGACTCGCGCACCGAGGGTGCCGTACAAACTTGTAAGTAAGGTATCTTTTTAAATGTATGACGTAACTGTATGCAACTCATATGCTTCTGGTGCCTGAAAATACCACGCAACACATTAGTGAATTTTAATAAGTTTCTAATAGTAAATTCGCATTTTTCTTGTAATTAAACTACATATTTACGGTTTTCAGATTTTTCCCTTTACATGTGCTGTAAGACACCGCTTCTTGCCAAATTTCATGATTCTAGATCAACGGGATCAACTACCCTATAGGTTTTGATTCCCTTGTGAAATAACATAAACGATCATATCTTTTGATCGCGTTGACTTACAAGTTTGATTTTTTCACAGCTGAAAGAGACCGCAGACCCGAGTATTTGATACAAATTTCAACTTGTTACCTCTACGTGTTTCTGAGAAAAATGGTTTTGACAGACAGACAGACGGATGGACGGACAGACAGACAGACGGACAACAAAGTAATCCTATAAGGGTTCCGTTTTCGGTACGGAACCCTAAAAAGTCACCAGCTAGTATTATGTCTTTCGACTGATTCGCACATGTGTAGAGAATAGCATGTGCAGTGAAAAGTGTCTAAGACGGAACCTCAAGGAACTGGGAAATATTTCCGTCTTAAACAGGTTTCCGTCTCACACTGGTTAATATTTTTTTAATTTTATTCTCAATTTTTAATGTATAGACATGTATCTAATACAATTGGTTTAATAAAATTTAGTTTTTTCTTTCCATTCCTAAATTGAAATCCGTGAGCTAACTTAACAATATACTGCTAGCAATCCAACCCTTCCTATTTGCATGCCATTCAATAGGTAAATCATTTATAATCAGTTCATTAAACCACCTGAGTTTCAAAGATTTGCCAATAACCAAAGGTTCTGAATTTTTTCGAATTTTGGTTTCTTTTGAATGCTTACCACCGACACATTTCTCATTTTTTAGCTAAAAAGTTTTATTTGGCAAAACACGAAAAAGCGCCGTTTCATCTCCGTTTGCTGTCTTTAGACTTATATCCCTCAATTTCTATTACGATTCTTTTTTTCTAATCCTCGACTGTTTGTTGACAGGCACCCACGCTTTCCCCACAAACTGTGCCTAATTTAATGTCAAAATTTTGTTTACACTAGGTGTTGGTATCTTCTTTCGTGAATTCTGTCGGGAAAACGGTTTAGAATGTTTATTAGGTAATCGCTGATCTATCTGTTTGCTCGGATGATACCAACGCAAAAACACCAATCAGACTACCAGAACTCCTACCTCTTATTTACTTATTGGTAGACGAATCTTCCAGCATGCAGAATTGCCTACTACAACCATTAAATATGACAAAATCCGTTTCCGTCTTAAGAATTATTTTCCGTTTTATACGGGTTGTTTTAATTTGGAATATGGACGGTTAGCAAAAAAAATCCGTTTAGTATATTTTAGTGTTTTCTAACTTTATTTTTTGACGTCTTTGCAGTTGTTACAAATTGATGAGTTCGCCCAAATAGCTACTCCCCCTCATTGACTCTCTGTTCTGCTAAAATGGCTGATTGCTTGTCTGTCTAGTCCTGTGTGTCTAGTATTGTATGTGTAGTCTTGTCTGGTTAGTCTTGTCTGTATCTATTGTTCGTCCAGTCTTATCTGTTATGCTCTATTTATATATTGACAAGTAAGACAACAATAGAAAAACAAGTCTAGTATTATCTGTTTTGTTTTTATAGTCTTGTGTTAATAATGTTGTTTGTTTAATCTTGTTTTTGTCTGCCTTATCTTGTTTGTCCTGTATTTTCTGTCTGGTCGGTATAGTTTTGTCTTGTTTTGTCTGTCAAGTCTTATATCTAGTCTTGTCTGTTAAGTCGTGTCCGTATTTTCTTATCTGTCAATTCTTGGTTATTTGGTTTTGACTTTTTTGGTCTTATTTTTTTTGTTTTGGATTATGTACCTTGAGTAGAAATATTAAGCTCTTTCTTTAGCAAAAAACTACATTTTATAAGGAAATATCTATCCTTTGATTTGGTTAATAAATTAGTGACACAAAAGAGAAGTTAATATTGCATATTGTCAAAGAACCTTTCAAACATATAAAAGCTTTAGCTTTTCCTCAGATATTTCCAATAAAAGGTTCAATTAGATTTTTTTTATATGTCGTTATTGATTTTATACGACCAGAACTTACGATGAGTTATTTAAATAAATTAGTTTTTGTTTTAATTAAAAACAAAGTGTCTTGATGCATACATTTACTTTATACTATGCAAAGCTAATAAAACTGCTGAACGTCCGGAAATTATAATGAAAAAGCTTCTTGTAAGTGTTGAGAGTACAACGTAAATTAAATATTCAGAAGGTACGATATTCGATTATATAGAAAAAAAAAATTAAACTTATACTTTGATAATTATGAGTATAATTATTACTTAATATCTCGTTAAGTATTTGATAAAAAATGTTTTGTTTTCTGATGTCACAATAATTTGTCTAGACGAAAAATGTATTCGATACGAATTACGTTTCGTGATTTAGATCCAATAAAAGAAGAAAATATAAAATTGAGCAATTCTTCATAAAATTTTATCGCATTCTCTCTTTTCTTGGTGGTAATATCTCGGATTTTTCAATAGCAATAAAATTCTAAGTTAGCACATGTAATACTTATAGTTCGGTCTAAAGTAATAAGATAGGATCTGTTTGAAATATTGAACAAACTGAATGCCGATAAAATCGGGTATGGAAATTCGAACGTCTGTGCACAATAAGAAAACGATTTTGAGATGTAAAATGTAGCCTAATGGGCATTTTGCGAAAGTTATGTTTAATGTGTCACCGGTTATTATTATAATTTAACGTTTTCAGATTTCTTTAATAAGTTTCTACTGTTCCATTACAGATATTTAAAGTCGTGGATTAGACTGAACAAGACTGGAGAATATTGAAAAAAATTAGAGAAGACTCGGGATATGTCTGTTCTAGAATGGAAAAGACTGAATTAGTCTGAACAAGACTAGACTAGCCTGAACATTACTGGACAATATTGGAAAAGGTTAAACACCACTGGACAAGACTGGATAATATTAGATGAGATTGGACAAGACTGGTTGAGATTGGACAAGACTAGACAATACTAAAGAAAAGTGAATAAACCTGGACAACGCTTTTAAATGAATAATGCACGCTTTCTCTCATAATGTCTCTAATTATTAAAATGTTAAATGATTTTAGTGACTTCTCATTTTATCTAAGGATTTTGTTTGAATTTATAGTACTGTGTATATTGTTGTAAATGAGTCTTAATCTATATAACATAAAGTTTTGAATAATTTTTCAAAACATTCATAGCTTTTTAGATCATAACGTATATAGTTTTAATCTCATTTTATTTGTTAAGATTTTCTCTTAATGTATCTTCTATTGCCTTTTATAACGTAGTTCCTAAAAACCTATCTAGATTTCTGATGAGTCTCGGGTAATAAATTTTTTTATTGTTAACAGCTGGGTTATGAAGTTTCATATATAAAAGTTTTTCTGAAAATTGCATGCTGTAAAGTTTAAATTTTTATAGTTTTATTAAGTGTTTTCGTAAAGATTCACAATGTTTTTGCTATCTTATTATCGATGGCATGTTTAAAATAAGTTCGCTAGCTTTATAACTCGTGTTATTTTCACATTGTTTTATCCATAATAAAAAATAATTGTTTTCGTGTTTAATTACGTCAGCTGTAAATTTATTTCATTTTCAACCAGAGACTAAAACCCTGTCCAGAACAACTCGTCGCTGTACCAACTCGACGACAGGTTATAAGTTACTTAAAACATGTTTCATGTTTATTCCGAGCGTGCCAAAAGAAAAATGATGTAAGGGCTGTGGAACATATAATGTAAGTAGTAGCTTAGTTCATATAAATAAATCATCTGGCACAATTATCCATTTTTTGTTGTTCGTAACATATTTTGAAAGTCGTTCTGAAAAACAGATTTGATTGAGTACTTAAATTGATGTTTTCAGTAATTGAGAATTGGATTACATTACTGGAGCTTGTTTCAATGATTTCTAACAAAATTTTTACAATTTGTTTTAATGAGACAAAGGACACCACATTGTCCATATTTATTTACTTTCGTCTAGTCTTGTCAAGTCTTATTCAGCCTTGCCCATTTGTTAAGACCCAACAATTTTATTTTTAATTTTATTTGGTCTTAAAACCATATTTTCTTCGTTCTCGTGTGTTTCTAAAAGTAGGTATATAATAATTACATTAAGATTATCTTAAACCGACCAGTAGATTCCCAACATCTGGTCGGTAGGGTAGTGGGTATTTGTTGAATGCATTTAGAGCTGTTTATGTCCGCTACGCATCTGAAAGTCCATTTGTAATCACTAATTCTTTGTAAATACGCTTCGGTGGATGTTTAAGATCGCTAATGGTTTTTGGATGCTTGGTGGTCGTAAACAATTGAACATACAATCCAGTATTTAAATTAAGGGTTCTTAGTATAAGTATTTTAAATTTTGGGTAGTTGTAAGATTAGCCATAGAAATTACCACGTGCACTTCGGGTTATAATTCTTCTTGGTTCAGTGACCAACCTAAGAACATACCAAGAAGGTTCCAAACTCCGACAGTGCACGTCGTCACAATTGCTTAAAATAGAATTAAATATTAAATATATGTTTATCGAGGCCTACAAGTTTTATTTCGCCCAACCATTTAAATTCCACTGCCGATCGAATCTATTGGCAACCCTGAATTAACCGTCTTAGATTTAATCACGCGAGCGTTTGTCCAAAGACAAACAACCACCGCGACTCAACACCATTATTGTCCGCCACTATTTTGAACGTGCGAAATACTGTAAAAATATAGCGCCACATTACACTTGTTAACTTTAAAGAAAGAAGTGGTAAGTAAAGTTCTTATTAGGAGAAATTGTTGAAGATATTTTGCAATAGATGCTTATTTAATGTACAAAATCATAGCGATATCTTTCTTAAGAAACATACATCTTATCGTTCCTATCAAAGGATTTTGAAGACGAATATTAAGCTTTTTTGCCGCACAAAGTTTTTCTATAGTTACTACCGCATGATAACAATAGACGAATTCTTTATATTAGATTTACTTCCTGTGACTTTTTTCACAGATCAAGTTGGTTACGGGTGGTACATAAATATATAAAAATCAAGAAAATTGGGATTTTGATTTTTTTTTTGTATAAAACAAAAGATCATATGTTTTATAGGAAAACAATTTTTCTCGTAAGTTATAACAAATTGAAATTTAACTTAATTAAACATTTGAACTGGGTACCGAAAACATGCGCGTTGTGACGAAATAAGGGTAATTTCTACTCGCGCATTTATTGGCGCACATGGTTTTGTTGATACAGTGGTTGTAGTAGACATGTCAAATATGTCAAATATTAAAAGGCAAATATTAAAAGTTATCGTGTTTGTTTCGTACCATCGTATAGGAGTACTCAAAAAGAACTCCTCAAAAAATGTTTTTAAATGTACCACACACTGTTAAACGTCGAAACCAATGCTTTTAAGCAGTGCGCCTTAGCACCTCGTACTTCAGCTGAATTAAACCGAATATTATTTTCTTGAAAATCTCTTCACTTATCTTGATTACTTGATGAAATATAGTATAATACGTATTTGAAGTCACGTAATTCTTTTTAAAATATCACTTTTAAATTGCTTATAAGTTTCGTTTACGACCTACAATTAACGTTTCTAGTATTTGGTCGATAACACTTGAAAATGACCGTCAAACGTCGAAACTCGAGTCGTGATATGTGTAGAAATTTATATAACTGTGAATAATAAGCTATATAATATTTTTACATAATATAAGTGTGGTAAAAAACAAAGTGAATTTTTCAATTCAATGTAAGTATGGATTACCACGTAGTAACTGTCGCAACCATCCTATTCATTTCTAGTATTTCTTCAGAATATAATGTTACTATTTTATAGATCAGATTCGACAGCACCTTATATATTACATATAATATAAAGATATTTATAGATATTTACAAATACACATATTTATACTTTCAAGATATTTACTATATTCTATACCAGGGATCACCAATTAGTTTCTTCAGGGGTCCGGTTTTAAAAATAAAATTACCATCGCGGTCCGATTCTACTTGAGTTTATTAAATAAGCAAATGTAATGTACAGAAGTAACAAGCACTTATTTTACATATCAAAGTGAAAAATGCCAGTTTTGCCTTGAACTATACGTCTGAAGTTTGTAGTAAAGTTGGTGCAAGATATTGTCATTAAATCCTGGAGATGTTTATCAGTAAGTCGAGATCGAAATTTATTTTTAATTCATCTTTTAAATTCATCTTCGAAAATACTACAAATATATGTTGACCCAAACATAGCAAGAAGTTTTAGGGATATTTTTTTTAATTCTGGAAATTTATTACCACAGACAAATTTTATCCAGAACTCTTCACAAGGAACTTCCGTAAGTTTGTGTTTTAATAGTGTGTTTTCTTGAATTTTTTTCTTGAAAATTGAAAAGTAGTTTTATTTTTGCCGCAAACATTTGCGGCATCGTTGCTCCATTCGCCATCAGGATGCTGAGAGTAATTGTTGCTGAGGATTCCGACGATATTCTCAATTTTCTTGAAATCTGCGAATCTGTTTTAAAATTCCGATTTTAGATCGTCTGTTCGATCTGTTCGACCGTCATTAATGAACGTCTTGTATTGACCGACGTCAATTTTGTTGTCACTGCAGATTATTTTATTTAAATTAGGGAAGTGCCAGGCATTGACCAAAGTCATTATAGAAAAGTATATAGTCGCATGATTCATTCATAGCCAAGGCGTAACACTTGGCATTATTTAACTGCCTTTTGACATCACAATGATTTTCTTCTGACAAAATGTGTGTATTTCCTGTGTTAGTAGACACAGAGAATGGAATACGAATAGTATCAACAATATATTTTCTGTTCACAAACAGAACATTGCCTGCCAGTGCTTAGCAAGAGTCCAAGAAACACGCAAAGATGCCTCGCCACATTTTTCTTGCTGTCATTGAACGACTCATGATATGGGTCGAAGATGCGTAGCTCGATAATAAACTTGCAATTTTAGATTTACGTAAGTTACTACCAAGTAGAAATTTTTTACAAATGATTCATGTTTAGTATAATGATGTCGTTTAATATACGCGCTTCTAATTATCGTCACTATTTGTTTACAAATCAAGCACATTGGTACTGCTCCAGCACGATTTGGCAGCGTAAAGCAATATAAATCGGTCCATTCTGACAAAAACTGTGTATTCTTTTTTCGGTTTCATTCAAATACTCGCAAATGTAAGCAGATAATTAAGCTCGTAAGGTAGGCAAAACACTGCCATCGAGCGACGCCGCCGCGGTGGCGTGAAGCGTGTTGCTGGTACCACTGAAATATATACTAACTGGAATGAGCGCTGGCCTCTAAGCTTGTGTGGGCCGAGAGAGAGAGAGAGAGGTCCCAAGGGGATCCCTTCATACTTGTATAGCCAACAGTGAATTCGAGAGTGGGAGGATGTGGACAGTCAGAGCGTAAAGCTAGTTGTATTGAGTTGTATCAAGTAAGAGAGTGAGATCGCTCAATCGGTGAGCATATTATAAATCGAAGTCTATATATTTTATTGAAAGTTGTTTTCAAAAAGACAATGGTAAAATACTGTTGTATTTGCAAGGGCAAATGGACGTCGGACGTCAAAAACGTAAAAAAAAAACGTCAAAATTTAGTTTTCTTTTTGGACTGTACTAGACAAAGACAGAGCGATACGAGAGACACCTTGTGATGCTCTCCCTCGGCCCGCACAAGCTAAGACGCAGCGCTCGTTCCAGTTAGTATATATTGCAGTGGCTGGTACCTAACCGCGACGACTGACGAATTCGTACTCCTCGAACTGCGTCTCTCTATCTTTCTCTCTCGCACGTTACTTCGCTCGTCCGTTGCCGAATGACAAAGCGCGGGATACATAGACGGCCGCAAGGACAAAGCATGGGATACATTTTATTAATTTACTTACTCAGTAATACAAGTTACTGTTTACTTAAGGTCCGCCCAAAATAGGTCGGCGGTCCGGATCCGGACTGCGGTCCGCCATTTGGTGACCCCTGTTCTATACATTTGCCTGTATACATGTTTTATAAAGTTTTTTTTTAAATTTTTGTTATTTATATATTATTACTTCTTATTTCTTTCTTTCTTATTATATAAGCTACTTATTCATTATATCTTTGCTTATAAGTTTTCCAATAGGAATAACTTTAAAATGAAAGATTAAAATTATTTCAGGTACAACAAAACATATTACAATAAATAAATATTTTTCAATAAACATTTTCAATCTCTAAAAGTACAGTCGATAACATTTATATTTTGAATAACACATAATTTAAATGTCCACTTCGACTTCGTCTACACGAGCGAACTCAATTTTCTATCACTTCGTGCAATAAATTGGGTGGGATCTGACGAATTCAGTGTTCAATGTTCAATTTTAATGCATCAATTAGTTGTGGTCTATTTGAATGGACCTTACATTTCAAACAGCTCCACAGAAGTATGTATGTAGAAAGTAAGAAGTAATCTAAAGAAGTTAAATCACAGCTCTTTGGAGGCTAGTATATTTCTTAATTAAATTATCCTTTCGTCAAACTTTTTTTGCAATACAGAGCAGTATCACATGTGGCACCGACTTGCTTTTTAATCTAAATTTGGCCACAAAAAAATCTGTCGGTATCGTTCACCATTCACTGTAACTGCATCTCATACCACATTTTTGAAAACAAATGGGTCGATGATGCCACCATGCCATAAACCACATCATACCTTTAGAGCAAGGGTGTCAAACTCAAAAGCTAACTTGGACCAAACAAACAAGGTTTAACTTAGTGGGCCGCAAAAAAAAACAATTATCATAGAAACGTAGGTTTATTTCGAAAAATACATTATTTTTTTATCACTACATTATATTAAGGTAATTTCACAATTTACAGTTTTCTCGAGTTTGTGTTGTGAGTAGTGCAGTAAGCGCACTAGACGGTAGGTTCTAGTTGCACGGGAATTTTTTTTGGGACACTGGAGGTTTAAGCGAGATAGTAGGTAGGGGCAGTCAATTTGATTGTTTTGTTTTGAGAAGAAAGAGATTGTTTTGAATATAAATAACACATCCCGCTCCGCACGTCTGGCATCTGGCTTATTGGGGAAATACCTGGTACCACGTAAGACGGAATTCTGCGAGATAGACATTTGAGGAACTTCCGATGGATTTTGTCGAGACATTGTGCGTATTTATTATATTGAGGGGACCAAGCACAGGAAGCGAATTAAAGTATCTATATGACCATGGTTTGTTAAAGTGTAGGGTGAACTTTCTACAAACGGAAGCTCGCCGTGGCCCTGAAAAATACAAGTGATCTGTTGGCTTTTTTATTATAGCGTCGATATGTTGGAAGAAGCATAACTTAACATTAAATAAGATGCCCAGGTCCTTGATTGAGGTAACTCTTTTAATGTGAGTGCCACAAGAGACATATCCGTATGTTAGAGGTGTCCTTTTTCTAGTATAAGATAAGATACTAACCAAGCACTTTTCACTATATATATATATATATATATATATATATATATATATATATATATATATATATATATATAAGAGAATTCTGGGAAGATTTGGAAGAAACCACGAACAAAATCCCCACGAAACAGGTAAAAGTGTTATTAGGAGATTTTGATACCCAATTAGGCAGGGAAAGTAAATTCAGAGACACAACAGGAAAACACACGGCCCACAAGAGTACAAATAAAAATGGAGAGAACTTAATAAACTTCTGCAGAAATTTCAACCTCAAAATCATATCAACGTAATTCCAGAAACCAGACAGCAAACTACGGACTTGGAAATCTCCCAACAACGCCCTAGAAGAATTTCCACATTGAGATTGACCACATAGCGACATCGCAGAAAAACACCAGAGAAATTATGAATCTTAGAACAAGGAAAGGATTTTTCGAATCCGATCATCATCTCTTACAAATCAAAGTGAAATTTATACACTACAGCCAAATCAAGAAAACCAACAGAACTTTCAAAACAGACCCAGAGTACCTACAATTACACAAGAAAGAAATTACAGAAAAAAATAAGAAAATTGAGAGTAACAATTGGTTTTACAGAATTTGGTCTGACAGAACTGTAAGAAAAAATGAAGGAATTGTTAAAATTGGGGCAATCACCGAGAAAAAGGAAACACAGACGGTGGAAAATTGCATGCGACAGAGTTATAGAAGACAGAAGACAAGCCTGGAAAAAATTTAACAGCCACAGAACACCCGAAAAATGGGAAGAATTTAACAAGATACAGAAGGCCTCCTCCAAAATAATCCGCAGAGAAAAAAGAGGTTATGAAAACAACATGTTGAAGGAGATAGAAGAGGAATTCAACAAAAACAACACACGAAAATTTTACAGAATATTCAGGGAAAATATGACAGGATGCTTATGATCAAAACGAGCTTATGCTTCAAAAGACAAGACGTATCATTGGAGAAAAACCCTAAAAAGAACTGTGAAATATAAGCATAATACTTTGACACACTACTCAACTGTGAAAAACCAACACAGAAACTAAAGTTCGAAAGCCAGAACCTAACCTGGATTCCAAACCCCCTACACTCGAAGAAATTGTGAACATAATAAAATCACTGAAAAATAACAGAGCACCTGGAGAAGATGGACTGATTTCCGAAATCTGGAAGCTAGACCATGAAAACATTACACCTAAAATACACGGAATCATCGGAAACATCCCGGGAAACCGGAAAAATAACAGAAGAATGGAAGTTAACCCAAATACACCCCCTCCACAAGAAAGGAGACAAAACGGACCCTAATAACTACCGAGGAATATCATTACTACTTGTGACATACAAAATTCTGTCCAAATCCCTGTTAAATCGGCTAGAACCTCAGATAGACTCACAGATAGGAGAATACCAAGAAGGGTTCAGGAAAGGAAGATCATGCAGTGAACAGATATGGTGCTTGAGAACAATACTAACAACTAGGAAGAACAGGAAGACCACTGTAATATTTGTCGACTTCAAGAAGGCCTACGACTCCATAGATAGAAAAACACTCTTCAACACATTGCGAGAAATGAAGGTCGACACAAAGACCCGAAATTTAATCCAAGAAACACTAACAAATACCACATCAAAATTGAAGTTCATGGTAGAGGTCTCGGAACCATTTGCAATCAAGACAGGAGTGAGACAGGGAGATAGCCTCTCACCCATTTTATTTAATTTAGTTTTAGAGAAAATAATTAGGACGTGGGGAAAAGGAGTCAGTGGGTGGGGACACCCACTTATAGACGTAGCTTGCATGTATCGTCTCTTCAATTTCTTGCAATACTTTACTAAATATTAACTGTTTATTTTTTCAGATCAAACTTGAGCTGTTTTCTTTTCTTGTCTCATTAATTTTTCGTAATTATTACATTTGATTGATGTTGTTCATAATGACGTTTAATATTATATAACTTTGGTACATTAATAGCATTTTTACATAACAAGCAGAATATTTTATCTTTTACTTCACAGCAAAAATATTATAATTCCCATTTTACTTATAAATATTAGATGTTCGTCAGCGATTTTTCGTTTAGTTTTACTACCACTTGGCTTTATAGGCATACTGAATACAAAGGACTGGAATAAATAAGCAGTTGTTAACAGACAATAATTAAACATTACAACTTACCAACGTACATATAAACAACTTACCAGTTAGAGAATAGCTGCACAAATCAATAAGCGTAATATAAATTAAGCAGTAATCCTATATAACCTATACCTACGCCTTATTTTCCGATAGCAACATATTTTCTGTTACGCGCACCAATCCGTACAAAATTATACTGCCTTCCTAAGCAAAAAAAGCGTATCTCAACATACCATGCTTTTGAGATATAAGACGTTTTATGTATTGTAAAACAGCACCTAATAATATTCTGAAATTTTATGGTATCTATCGGTAAGTAAAACAAGAGAGAAGAATTTTGTTGAATACACTATTATTTTGTTATTAAACTCATTCATTTCCGAGTCTGAGATACCAGTGTTTACATTTAAACCCTTCCTTTCTAATAGTTGGCAGCATTTATCGCCCCGTCATATGCAAAAATTAGGTCCTCAATCGTGCATGCCTCTCCCATTTTGTTACATCTGAGAAGGTGGATGTCGCTCTGATACAAGCTACCAGAATTCACACAGCTCGTCATCCACAGGCATTCCCCATCTCACACTGTTCGATTTGCAGCGTGTTACTCCTGTCCTTAATCTGTTCAGTGAATAACATGTCGCGTAGGGTAAAACTTTTCCCGGTGGCAGCACCTCTCTGGGTTCGGTCTGCAGGTTTCGGTGTTGTTCTTTCCATAGATCTATGTTGCGTTGTTTTAGACATGTCTGCAGTTTTGGCGCAGGTTAAAGAATTTCTGGTTGTTGGTCGTGTAGAGGGTGCCGCCTACCTCCGATCTGCTTCTGCCGCTCTGTTTTTTTTTTAGATAGATGGTACAGCTTATCGACAGGTGTCGGTCTTAGGCAGCCAGTTATAATCCTGCACGCCTCGTTTAAGGCCATGTCGACCGTGCATGAACCGAGTTGTACCACACTGGTGCCGCGTACTAGGCAGCGGAGAAACAGAGGAAGAGCCGACGTACGCAGCACGTCAGGCTGCGATCCCTATGTTGTGACAGAGATCTTCCGGATATTATTCCTAGCACAAACTTTGGCCTTTATATTCTGGCAGTGGTCTTGGAAAGATAGTGTGCGGTCCAGTGTCACGCCCAGATACTTTGGAGTGTCGCATGTTTCGAGTTCTTGTTCTCTCCAAGTGATTTGTAGCTTCTTGGCTGCGTCCTTATTTCTCAGGTGAAATGCGCGTACCTCGGTTTTGCTAGGGCTCGGCTTCAACTGGTTTATATCGTAGTACTGTGCCATGTTTTCTAATGCTGTAGTTAGTTTTTTCTCGACTTCTTCGAAGCTTTTCCCCTATGCAGCGATGGCTGTGTCACCCGCAAAGATGAAACGACGTGTCTGTTGGTAGGTTGGTTGGTCATTTGTGTATACGTTGTAAAGTGTAGGAGCCAGTACACTTATTTGTGGTAGCACGTTCTCCTGGTCTCTCTATCGACTCCTTTTTCCTTGCAGTGTAACATAGAAGCGCCTATTCTGCAACAGAGTTTTCACCAGTCCAGCTAGGCGATAGTACTTGGTAAGATGATACAATTTCTCCACTGCTTTTTGGTGGTTTAGGGTATCATATGCAGCCGTCATATAACGCTTGTGCACGACAAGAAACTGATAAATTCATAAATGGATCCTAAGAAACACTAGCAAGCAACATTCGCACAGCAGGAATATTCTCAATAGTTATGGCATTTCGACGTCTTGCTTATGTTTTTACATCGTGAGCAGCAAAATTATTTTCTAATTTCTTAGCGGTGTGATGAATGGCAAGCAAAGAAAGATGATTATTTGGACTAAAGCTCCCGAAGTGCGTGATAAAACGTCTATTTTCATGAAATCTTAGCATAACAACCAACGTTCCTTGTATATTTTGTCATAACTAGTACATGTGGATCGTATTTTTTTGGATGGAATAGTTGTTGTGGATGGAATAGTTGATAAAAATGGAATTATTGCTGGTGGAATAGTTGATGAGGGTAGAATTGTATAATGAAGTTTCAGGTGCGTGACACTTGTGGCGTTTTCAGCGCCATATAATTTATGTTAAACGTTAAGTTGTATATGAAAAAGTAAGCAGAATTGCAAGATACGCATTTCTTGTGGCGCTTTCTGCATCAGCTTAGG
Source organism: Phosphuga atrata (assembly GCA_944588485.1). Lineage (NCBI taxonomy): Eukaryota > Metazoa > Arthropoda > Insecta > Coleoptera > Silphidae > Phosphuga > Phosphuga atrata. Next base: position 35,726,666 of record OX155899.1, read on the forward strand.
TAATGGGTGTGTGTGTATGAAATAAAGTGACTTGCTAGATGTACGGCTTGTGTTGCACGAAATATTTGCTAATAATTCATTCGTCTCAAATGATTTTAATGCTGTCAGGTTCGTAAAATAATATAATCAAACTTTTTTGAAATGAAGTTAATAATGTAGCGTTGCTAATTGTCTGAAATCAAAGTTACTATAATTGAAGGAGTGATATTAGAAATTAAAATCTGCCAACGTCCATAAAGAGAGGCATTGACAGGTATAATATTATTACTTTGGTTTCCATATCGTTTCAAAATCATATCATTCCTATGGGAAAACCTTTTAGTAATTAGTAGTTGAAATATTGAAACATTATTCCTATTAATGTGTTTTTTCTTTTTTGTATATTGCATTTCCTTAGTTTTTAATATATCATTTTTCATAGTTTTATATCATTTTTCATAGTTTACCATTTGTGTAGAAAAGGAAAAAAAAATGAATGTATAAAATGTAGCGTAATGGCCATCGGATGAGTTATGCGCAATGTGTCACCGGACCGAGTCATTACCTCGCCCATTACCACACACCGTGCTCTGTTAAAACGGCCCCCTTTTACACCATACAAACACGACGAAAAAAACGTCCAGGACTATTTGTCTTTTTTTTTATTTTATCATCATTTATCTGTTTTAACAAAGCATTTCACCCTAAACAGTTTTATTAATATGACTATAAAATTAGCATTCTTTTATTTTTACACATTTCACTTACCTACATTGATAAATTATGATATTAAATTTGGTAATTAGTCGTGAAATGTGTGAAATTTAAACAACTTAGGATAAAATTTTCTGCTGTTCCTTAATTATCATCAGCATGTTTATACCTTTTTGTAAATTTAAAAAGCGACATTTGTTTCCATCGAATGGTTCAACTAAATGTGTATGTGTCCATTATTAATTGAGAAGATATCAATAATTGTGTGAGCATGCCAAAATTGTAGTGCTAAATGAATATAGTTTTCGCATATTTTCAAAAGAGCTAATAAATATAAAACAATAAATATCTGTCCCGGGCAGAAGAACATTGTTTGTCGATAGCCCTTTGTATAAAGTATACAATAAATATATTCTCTCTCTCTAAATATCTGCAAACAGTTTAATAAGAAAATGCAGAGGTCATAAAATTGGAAATGTTTATAGAAGCGATTAAGGTGTGCAGAGGTTCAATAAACATTTTAGCTCGTCATAGCAATCAACAATTATCCATTTCCAGAACCATTCTTCAACCAATTTTGACTCGCATTTGCGCTCTTACTAAGTTCAGTGGACATATACATTGAGACCACAAGATCATGCAAGTTATCGGGAGTTCGCAAATTTGATTTTGGTAAATTTAAAAGTTGATGCCTTTTCGAAGGATCATATTTAACCATGAGACCCATCTTACCGGCTTTATTAATAAAGTTAATTCATAAAGAAATACCTAAATCCGAAAATCTAAAAGCGATCGAAGAACTTCAAAGTATCAAACCACAAATTATTCGAAACCTCAAAAAATAAATCTGACACAACATTGTTTAAATTTCCCAACAATTATATCAACATACCATTTAAACATTTCGTCAAAAGGGTGAACTTTGCTCGCATGGCAGAGACATTCTGGATGACTATTTAGATGGATGACAGCAGAGGGAAAAAGTATTTAGAAAGTGAAGAAAATTGTGTGTTTCAGAGAGTGAAAACCTAACCTAACCAGTCAGAGAAAAAGCATTTTTATTTTGAATAAACAAGATGAACTTGGTGTACAAACTACCCGACTAGGAATATAGTGATGCATGCCGACTAATCAATTCGGACCTAATGAGGCCTCCCGAACTGATATCGAACTGTGGTAAACTTCACTCAAACCTTGTCCTGTCCTAATTAGGAAAACCTAATTTAAGCATATCTCTGGAAGTCCTAACTTCCACCAAATGAGGCCCCTTCCGAACGGTTACCAAACTGTGACAAGCCTCATTTAAAACTTGTCCCGTCTTAATTAAGAGAGCCTAACATTCAACCAAATGGGTGTTTCCGATCAGTGACCGTACTGTGGAGAGCCTCGTTCGAATTTTGTTCCATCGAATTCCAAACTCCTCATGAGGAAACTCAAGAGTAAAACTGACTTAGTAAAATTTTTGGAATTCCGGACTACAACCTTATATGCGTAACCAAAAGTTTATCAAAGATAGGCAAGCGAAATTCGGTGGCATGGCCTAACTTAAATATATCTTATATACTTATATATATATATATATATATATATATATATATATATATATATATATATATATATATATATATATATATATATCCATACTTTACAAAGATTCAGTTACTCACTATCCATTGATATACTCTATGGTGCAGGGATGGCGAACCTATGACCCGCGGGTCTGACACTGACCCACACAAGCTTTCTAAGTGATCCAGGCATTGATTTTCTAACTTTTATTATTTTCTTATCAAAGTTTCTCAACCACAAAGGCATGGAGATTAAATATATCAAAAAGAAATTCCTTCTCCAATCATTGTATTTTAAATATGTTGTATGTGAAGGACCATTATTATAATCGTGTATAAAAGTATAAAAATCGTGCGTAAAAGTCCAATGTTAATAAAATGGAGTTTCATTATTAAATAATTTATGTTTGTTGTTACTATGGCAACAACGCGCGTCACTAAACACAAAACATAGATGTGGTGAAAATTTTCGGACCTCTATTAAAATTGACTTAATCTTAAGTCTCCGCCCCTCAGTCTGGATTTGTCTGGCTCTAACATAACTTAATCTAATCCAGATTCAATCTACGTTTACCTAGATTACATCGACAATGACCAATTAGTGTTCCCGTCACTGTGCGTTATTACTAGTTAACTTTTACCACGGGGGCGCTGAACGTTCTAAAAAACATTGGTTCTATTTAATATATTAAGCAGAATATTCCACATCCTTTAATTGGATTTCATTGTATAAAACATCAGGAATTTTTATGGACTTATTCATTAATACGACACCAAAGAGGTAAATTCTAATAAAGAGTTTTGTCTAAAGATTTTAATTTTTTTTAATTTTTGACTAGCTTGTTTACTTCTCTTGATATCATCCTTTAAAATTGACTTGGCCCAAATTGAACCTTCACTCGGTTTTTTACAATTTTTTGCATAAAAAACAAAATTGTAGACAATTTGTTAAAACAACTTTACTGACAATTAAATTCTCTATAACTCCTATTTAAAACACTTTGTCTATTTCATCTAGGTTCTGAGTAATAACCTGTCAAACATTCAGCTCTTTTCAAAATAACCTTCTATTAAACCTGTGAAGTAAATATCAATTTCTTATAACGAAATTATAACGAAATTTTTGCAAATTTTAAAAAGATTCTTAGACAACATTAATTTGCAACAAGTTTTGTCTAAAACGTGTCTCAAAATTCTTTACTTTATTGTGTGTCAGTCTGACCGTCTGTCCCTATATGTGGCTGTTTGTGGAATCGTAACTCCTAAACAAATGGACCGATTTTAATGCGGTTTTTTTTCGAAAGCTGATGTGAGCGAGGAGGTTGTTATCTATAATTTATGAAGATCTGCTCGTGCGCATGATGATTTCCCGCTCATTTCCTTCTTGACAAAATTAATCTGCAACAAATTTGACACAAGTGTTTGTCTAGTTCCGTATATCAAGCGGTTCGTTCCAAATATCCAAACATTCCGTATTCCTTATGTCAAACTTGTGATTGAAAACTGTCGTGATCGAGAAGGTTCTTAGCTATTGTTTATGAAGATCTGTTCAGGAATTTGATGATCCCTTTAACTTATTAATATTTTGATGATGAGCGTCGCCGCGTCGGAGAACTGCTAAGTAAATCAAGTAATAAAATCACAACACAAAGAAATAAAAAGAAGATTGATAATGATAAAGTGTGGATTATACTTACTCTGTGTAAGCAACGTACGTTAGTAACAAAACAACAATATCCAATCGTTTAGTTTTCAGTCTTGATTCATTTACTCAGAAAAATTCGCAAGATAAAGACAACAGTAATCTACGTCTTCTATTACCTCTTTGCGCGTTCTCTTTAACACCAACGTGACGCATATCATATCGAAACTCCGCAGGAACTTAGTAGACCTTGTAAGATAGATTGATACATCTAAGTTCATTTGTATTTTCTCTTCGTTATACCTAGGTAGGTACAACTAATTATACTTAAAATAGGTACTTTTAATGGAGTTAAATGGGCAAGAAAGAAATTTTATTTTTTTGCTTTATAGAGGTTTTTTGTGTCGGGGGTTGCTTAAAATTTGTATCATCCCTTATCATCCCTTAAATTTGATTCATTCCGTTTTTTGAATAAAAACAAGAAATAACAAAAAAAAATGAAAGTAACTTTTATAGAGAATTAAATTCTTTACAACTTTTATCTAAAAAAAATTGCCTAAATTTCTTAGTTTTTGAGTAATAGTCTTACAAACTTTCAACTTTTACTTAAATTAGATTTTCGATTTTTTCAGAAAATTTTCAAAATAGTTAAAAACTATTGCAACATTAATATGTTATAGACAAATAAATTCTCTACTAATGTTGTTTAAACCACTTTTGTCTATTTTGTCTGTTTTTCTAAAATTTCTCCTATTTAGACTTCCCTTGAAATCGTTCAAAAATCACAAAACAAGTGATAAAACCAAACAATTTTTCTCTTAGACAATGAAATTCTTAACAGTTTTTGTCTAAAACATTTTCACGTATTTTGTTACAACTTCCAAGTTACAACGAATCAAACCCAAACCTTGTCTAAATTTGATTCCCTATGAATTTTTCAAAATATCCAAACCAAAATTTTTCAAAACAAAATTAAGTCCGTTGTTTAGACAATGGAATTTTCTACAAATATTGTCTAAGAAAATTTCTTTTCTTTTGCCTAATATCTAAGTTACAACCAATAAAACTTGAAAACTTAGTCCGAATTCACGATGGCATAACTTTTGAACGGCTTATCACAGTAACTTCTAGATTTTACCAAGAAGATTCAGCGTCCCAAAATTTTTCGGAAAACATATATCATATTCACAAGAAGCTTTTAATCCAAAAATATCATCGAACCAGCCATCGAACCGCTCGAGGTTTCTAGTACAGTATAATCTCGATAATTCGGCACATATGGAACCAGACAACCGCCGGATTATAAGGAAGAGTGGTCGGAGCGGAGAGCGCGAGTGGTCTCCGGACCTCTGGATTGCTGGACGTGTCGTCCTATTAACCAACGGCCAAATTACCGAGATTATACTGTATACATTTTGTGATGTCGACCTTTATTTCTTGCTCTCCACTTCCAAAGTAGAAGTTGTAAAACAAGAAGGAAAATTGAATTTTGTAAACCTCCCTCCTCTTTTCCAAATGATGCCACTGGCCTAGTGACCCACGAGCTAGTACGCAAAATATAATGAACAAAATTTGACCCACTACTCAAAAAGGTTCGCCATCCCTTCTATAGTCCATTAAACATCTTCTATCTATTTTTTTAAGCTGCGTTTTTATCTAAACTTGTTTCTCATTAACGATAATAACGATAAGTTATAGGAAACGTGAATTTGCTCGTGCAGCCATAACCTAACATAACCTACAAAAAAAGGTAAATGAGCCCTTGAGTAAAGGATCGGTGCATACACTTTTATCAACCGATCCTTTACCCAAGGTAAGTTTCTCTTTTGGAGTCACTGTGGTGCTTGGGATGGTGAACGAACTGTTAGGAAAAGCAAGAAGGAAGAAACAAGAGACAATTAGGAAGTCAAGATTAGATTAGATTAGATTAGATTCCCGACTTCCTCTAAGGGTTTGGCGCACGTCAACCTTAAGGCTTATTGTGCTGTCGGTTGATATCAAACTTGCAGTCCGACGTCTGTGTCACTGACTAGTTTCCTTAGTTTTCCTACAAGTTTGGGTTCCCATGTGGTTTGTTGGTTCCAGTCGAGCTGGTGTCGCATTCGTTCTAGGGCAGGGCATTCGAAGAGTACGTGGTTTGCTGTTTCATCTTCCTCTCCGCAGAGTCTACATAAAGGTTCGTCTCGGTAGATTTTTACTTTATGCATGAATTCTCTAAATCCGCCAGTTCCTGTTAGTAAACTAACTATCTGCTTCGTGTGAGCTTTGTTTAGTTTTAACAGGTCCTTTGCTATATTGGGATTAGGTGAGTCTATTAGCTTCCTGCAATGGGTTGCTTTATCATAGGAGTTCCATCTGAGTTTGTGTTTATTTTTCATCCAATCATTGATGGATGCTCTGGCGCAGGCTTTTTCTATACCTATGCTCGGTTCGGGACCAACTAGTTTCTTGCGAAAACCTTGTTTTGCTAGGTCGTCTGCATGTTCGTTTCCCTCTATACCACTATGACCGCGAACCCAGATGATTTTTACTGTGTTCTGTTGGCCTAGTGTATGTAGTATTTCTTTGCATTCTTTTATGATTCTTGATTTTGTACTGCAGGCCTCTAGTGCTTTTAGCGCTGCTTGACTATCAGATATAAAATCAATGTTTCTGTTCTGATATTTTTGTCTGTGGCATTCAGTAGCACCCAATAGTATTGCGTGTACTTCTGCTTGGAATATCGTGCAGTGTTCGCCTAGGCTAGCTGATTCCCTAATTTTGGGATTTTTGCTGTACAGGCCCGATCCGGCCCTTCCTTCAAACATTGAACCATCCGTGTAAAAGATTATGTTCTTGTTCGTAGGGGTGGGAAGCTGGTCCGGTTTCCAGCTTGGATCTATGTGTACGGTGAATGATTTTTCGAAATGGAATGACTTGTTGGTACTGTCGGTTCTCATTTCCATCAACGGTATTCTGACTGCCGACATGATTTTCGTATGCCCGATCCTACTGGCTGCGATCCATTGACCCGCGCATTGTAGTCGGTATGCCGCTATTCTTGCTTCTCCTTTTAGAAAGATGTCTAATGGCGGTGTATCTAGTATCACGTCTAATGCTAATCCAGAGGTAGTTCTAAAGGCTCCTGTGGTGCATAGATTCGCTAGATGTTGTATCCTGCTTAATTTTGCAACAGCAGTTGATTGTTGTAGTTTATGCCACCAGGTTACTATGCTGTAGGTTAGTATTGGTCGAACTATAGTTTTGTATAGCCAGTGAGTCAGTTCCAGTTTGAGACCCCATGTGCTACCTATGGCTCGTTTACTTATCATCAGCGTTTGTTTGCATCTGGAGATTGTCTTGTTCATGTGGGGATTCCATGTTAGTTTGGAATCTAGTGTAAGTCCTAGGTATTTGACTTCGTTGCTCCATTGAACAGGTTTCCCAAATATTGAGATATTGGTTTGGTTTGTGATTTTCTTCCTATTTGTGAAAGGGATCAGGGTGGCTTTTGCAGGGTTGATTCTTAGGTCTCCTGTCGAACACCAGGTCTCTGTAATATTCAAGGCTGCCTTCATGATTTCTTCAACCGTTCTTTGGTGTTTACCTTGAATCAGTATGACGATATCATCTGCATATCCTTGAGTGAAGAACCCTCTTTTGTTAAGGGTGATTAGTAGCTCGTCGACTGTTAGGCACCACAAAAGTGGTGACAGTACGCCGCCTTGGGGGCAACCTCTTGTTGTTGACATGGTTATCTCTTCTTCCAGTAGTTTAACTTTTACAGTTCTGCTGTTAAGCATCGACATGGTCCATCTGGTCGTAGTGTTATCTACGTGGTGATTGACCATTGCGTTTTCTATTGAGATGTAAGATGTGTTATCGAAGGCTCCTTCTATATCTAAGAAAGCACCTAGGGCAACTTCTTTGTTCTCCAAAGTTTTCTCAATTTTACTTACTAACTGGTGTAACGCTGTTTCGCATGACTTTCCTGTTTGGTAAGCGTGTTTATTAAGCGTATTTAGCCCAGTCCGTCTTTCTCGGGTTGTAATAGGGTTCAGGTATTACTTCCTTTTGAGACAGTTCAAAGCTAATGTATTTATGGTCGGAAAGCGATGGTTCGTTCAGGACTTGCCATCGTTTGACTGACCGCGATATTGCCATTGTCGTGGCAGTTATATCAATTACCTCTTTTCTTATAGCGTTTTCAAAGGTGGGAGAGTTACCTTCATTAACAACTATTAGATTGTTAGTAATAATGTATTCAAAAAGAGACTCACCTCTTGGATTGCAGTTGGTGCTTCCCCATGTGGTGTGGTGGGAGTTCGCATCGCAGCAGAGGATCAGCTCTAGATTTTCCTGTTGAGCGGAACTTACTAGGTCTGCCGTTTCTTTGCTGGGCGGAAGATCAATGGAGTCGTAGGGTAGGTAGACTGAGCTAAGAATTGCTCTGTTCTCTCTTTCCCTCGTGCTCCATTGTATTTTTACGGTTGTAATATCTCTAGAACAGAATTCCATTAGAGGAAGAAATTTCAAATTTTTCCTCACTAGAATGCAAGTTCTGGGATTCTGTTCATTATATATCAGCTTACCTTTAGCATCGCCTAAGCCACAGATTCGCCCCTTGACAATATAGGGCTCTTGGATCATTGCTAAATCGATGTGATCAGCTAGCAGCTTTCTGCAGAGGGCTGCAGTGGCCGCTTTGCTGTGATGTAGGTTAATTTGAACTACTTGAAGGTTCGTCTTTACTAAGCCTGGAGCGGATAGTAAACGTCACCTTGTTGAGCCCGATGTGCGCTACGCAGCCAATCTCTTGAAGAGCTTTCTTTGCTTCTTCATCGATCATGGCTGCGAACGCTCTACCTCCCCCTTCGTTGCTTTTGACGTGGAGGATGTGCCAGTACTCGGTTCTTAGGTCGACCTTTCTTTTGTTCTGCTTTTGCAGGAACTTTAGGATCGCCTCCGGCTTTTGTTTGTCGTACCACTGGGGTACGTTGAACACCACTCGTGCTGAGTTGACTACCTTAGTCCTCTCTTTCACTACTAGTTTTGCGTCTTCCCACGGGAGCAGCTTAGGAACGTGTTCTGTCAGCCAAAGCTGGGTGAACTCGTGCTTGCACGCTACCACGTAGGTTCCAGCTTCATAGTAGTGACTATTAAAGTGGGGCAAGTTCTCGCTGTCTATACTAAATATAGTTTCTATGAGAGAATCTCTGACTAGGTCGCCTTGCTCTTTGGTCAGTTTTCCTACAGGGTAGTCAGGTAGGTAAATGGCCATTTTGACAGTGGCCGCAGCCTCTGCGAAATCGAGGTTTCTGGAGGTACTTGCCACTGCCTTCGATGACCTATCTGCCGTTCTTTGACGCTTGTTTTCAGTCGCCGGAGAAGGAGTAGCATCTGAGCGCTGTCTCTTCTTAGGTTGGCTTTGATGTGGGCATACTGAGACTGTGGTTTTCTTAACCTGGTCAGAGTCTGCATGCTTTTTGGCTAAGTGCTTCTTTCTCTTGAAGTTTGGGTCATATTTGACTCCTTTAGCCTCGCAGAGCTTTTTGTTGTGCTCTCTGCGTTCTTTCGCATTCAGCTTTACTCTCTTCAGGGACATGTTGCCGATCTTCGTCGTCATGTCCTCTTCGGAGTATTTGCTGCTTCCTTGGCTTTCCTTGGCAGTAGACTGTCCTTGACTTGAAGTCTGGACTGTCAGCTGCTCGGACGTGCCAGGTGCTGGTTTTAGGGTCTCGGCCGTCTTCGTCTGAGCATCAACGGTCGGTTGAGGGGAAGACTCCGTCATGGCAGTGTCTTCACCCTGTGATTTTGTTTTTGTTTGAGATTCCATACGATATTGGTTTTCTGTAAACAATAAAAGGGTTTGGCTAATTACTGCTGGAGGTCGCCTGGTATCCAGTAGGCTCCGTTATGACGCATTATTAGCCCCTGCGCCTACACCTGCTGGTGCACTGATAAGCACGGGTCGCTTAACACCTTCGTTTTGGGGACAGGTAGAAGTTGGAATAGATAGGATAGATTTTTGCTCTCTGACTCTCAATATCAAAGTATTGATAGCTTCGAGAGCTTGAAGGACCAAGAGTTAGCCAAGGTAGGCTGATAGTTCAATGAGTGAAAGTGATTCTATTGAAGGGAGACTGTTCACTGCTAAAGGATGTGAAGAGTCCCAGAGCGATTAGCAATTGACCTTTGTCTCGCATCCCCTTGGCGCCCATCCATTGATTTTCAACGGATGGACACCCCGGGGAGTCTCATTGACTGTTGGCCAACTGGGCCCCCACACCACGTCAAGGTTCACTCCTGCGGAGGGGATTAGGAAGTCAAAGAACAATACAATTTATTTTAAGTTTTACAAATTATTTTTAAAGTTTATTTCTTTATGAACAGAGACCAATGGAGCCAAGTGAATTTATTGATAAATAGTTCTAAATATACCACTTATTAAGGTTTTTTAATATAAAAATATTCGTCTCAGTTATCGAAATTTATTATTTTGATTACTTTTTCTGAACCTCTTCTTCATTTAAGTAATGAGCGAAGTTAATATTAATATATGATTTTTTTGATTTTTTTTGATTCCCTTATAATTGCATTAAATTAATGACTTGTAGTTTTGTTAAAAATCTAGAAAACAAACTGTCAACTAAAACAGTATCAACCAAAGAGAAAAGCAACGTTTGAACCACATTAAGTCATAGTTAACGCATGCAAATATAGTTTCTGGAACTGCTCTCTCAAAAGGAAATCTAATCCGAAATCTAAAGTGTGGTTTCCCAACAAGCTGCCTAAAGAAGAATCCGAATTTGGGCTATATTAAAAAACATGCAAGTTATAATGGTAAGTTATAATGTGGTTTCCGAATGTATTCCCAATCAGACGTCCTAATTAGGTACGAAGCCGGACGTAAGTTACAAATGTGACGACAGCTCAATGTGGTTACCTCATATGGAACGAACACAGTTCGGCAATTGGAACAGAGTTTGGCACGCCTAATTCGTTTCTCATAAAAATCGAACAGAATTTCCTAGTTGCGAATCAGGCTTCCTAATAAGGAAAGAATCCGGGCGTGCGTTAAAAATGTGATGACGGCCTAATGCGGTTTGGCTCATTCGGAACGGGCACTAAGGTAGGCATGCCTAATTATGAACAGCATGAAACAAGAACTAATGAACACGTAACTATGAACAATAAGACCAAGAAGAACATACATTCCCAGTGAGCCGTGTAGACTCCTTATATTTTGTTGAATTTTTAAACTAGACAAAAAATAGGATTGGTCAAAAAGTTGGAACTGGTAAACAAATAAATGAATAAATCTGATGAAGATACTGTGATCCCAAAGAATAGAGGATGCATTACACAGAAAGAAAGGGAAGCAATAATTGTAATTGTTTAGGTTTGTATTGTAAAAGTTTATCAAAATTAGGGATTCGAAATTCGGTTGTTATTATGAAAGTGGCATAACTACTTAAATATATCTTGGGAATTCCTGCACCATATCACTTTGAGTTTCATTATGCGCATACGACTATACACTAACTCATTCCAAAAGACTCTCCATACTTTACCACATAAGGTATAGTAACAGTTACTCACTATTTTTTTAAATACTTCATAGTACAACATACGTCTTCCTGTTTTCTTAAGCTGCGTTTTTATGGTGGATGCTGCATGGACGATTAGGAAAGCGAGAAAGAAGAAACAAATTAGGAAGGCAAGGAACAATAACATTAATTTCAAATTTTATTATTACAAATTATTATTTTATTACAAATATTATTATTTTTACAATTTTTAGGTTAATAGAAACTAATGGGGCCCAGTGAATATTTACTGACAAGTAGTTCTTAATATACCATTTATTTCTATGCTTAAATTTTACTGACTCATCTAAAGAGAATTAAATTAATATTAGTGTTTTTTTAAAAAGAATATTGAAGGTAAAGTGTTTATTGTTCCATGGAATTTTATTATTTTGCTTACTTTTTAATATCCTATCGTTCATTTGACTAATGAGCGTTTATGTTACTATTAATAATATTAATCATAATACATATTATGTTTTATGATTCCTTTATAATTGCATTAAATTAATGTCTTGTTGCTTTGTCAAAGATTTAGAAAACAAACTGTCAACTAAAGCAGTAGGAATACTACATTTTGTTCGTACAATTGTCATTAAATATATTCGCATTTGCATCAAAGACAAAAGGAAAATTTGAACCACATTAAGTTATACAAATGTAGTTTCTGGAATTGTTGTCTCAAAAAGTAGACTAATCCAATATCTGCAGTGTGGTTTCCAAACGGCCACCTAACGAGGAATCCGAATTTTGGCTGGAGTAGGTTAAGGTTATAACATGCAATTGTGATTTCCGAATGTGTTCCCAACCAAGCGTCCTAATTAAGTAGTGCGTTATAAATGTGATGACGGCCTAATGCGGTTACCTACATTTGGAACAAACACGGAGTTCGGAATGCCTAATTCGTTCCTAATAAAAACCGAACTGAAATTCCTAATCGGGTGCAAGTGTGGCTTCCGAATGTGTTCCGAATCACTTGTTACCGAATCTAATCGAAGTTAAACATGCCTAATTATGAACAGCAAGAAGCAAGAACTAATGAACAGGTGACTAAGAACAGTAAGAACAAGAAGGAGAGACATTTCCTCTGGTCGGCGTGGACCCTTATATTTTGACGAATGTTTAAACTTGACGAGAAATTGGATTGGTCAAAAAAGTTGGAAATGGCATAAAGATAAAATCTGATGAAGATGCTGGGATTCCACAGAGGATTTAATTCCGAATGTAATTAGGAATGACGTTGCGGTTGCTCATTTGGAACGAACAGGAAGTTAAACATGCCTAATTAAATTTTTTCATCACACAGAAAGAAGGGAGGCAATAATTGGAATTGAAGACAGAAAAGATCTTAGACACCATCAAGAAGCCACCACCATATTCTTCGGACACATCCACAGAATGGATCTGGAAGACTGACCAACAGGTGGAGGACATAGAAATTTGAATACAATGAAACAACACATAAGCTTACAAGTCGAAAATCAGGAACAATCAAAAGTTTCCAAGAATATATTAATTCCTGGATCTAGGTACTGTGGACAGAAGAGAGGAGGAGATTGCAGAGTGAAAGAATAAAAGAGTACTGAGCGAGGATCAAAGCTCAGAAATAGTTTAAATTGTATTAACGTCGGCCAACTGGAAAATATGTAATATTTATCAGTGAGTATCAATTTCAAACATAAGTAAGTGAGTCAAAATTTCAAACATGTGATGACTCTGTTTGCTGCAGGAAAATGATTTTATTACGGCTGGTGGAATCATTGTATTAACATATTAAAGAACATTAATATTTAATTATTTATTAATATATTATTTATTAACTTTCAAATAATAATTACTAGTTATAGCTTTTTGCAAATTCATCTTAACCTTTAACTACCTGCGTCCTGAATTCTCACCTAACTACCCGCGAGGTGTATTCTATACACTACATGCATCACTATGTGACTAAGTACATATTTTATTGTATGGGGATAAGAAAATATATCATCTTGAAGAACTATGCTAATTATTGGGAATATAACCATAAATGAATATAATAATTGATTGTAAATCTATCCGCGAACTCAAAAACAATAAAGCATCCGAAGAAGATGGCGTTATAGCAGAACTATATATAGGATGAAGAACTTATTTCACAAACAACTATTTTCAACGGTTTGTATGGACGAAGTTATTCCGGACGAGTGACTAGTGGCTCTAATTCACCCGTTACAGAAGAAAGATAAAAGAGCAGAGATCAGTAGCTACAGGGGATTTTTTCTTCTATTTGTCACTTATAAAATATTTACCAAGTTACTGCTAAGTAGATTGGAACCACAAATCGATTACAAACTCGGCGAGTACCAAGGGCGCTTTAGGAGAAATATATCATGCATTGAACAAATTCTGAGCTTGGAAATGGCATTGAAACTAAAACTCCAGAAAAAAGGACTTGTTTGTCTCCTTTGCCGAAACAGAAATTATGACCAATGTAAAGAACTTTAGAAAAAAGTCTATTGAAACGACGTATTACAGATCTATATAGCTGGGACCAAGAGAAAGGAGACTCTTGTCAAGGCGGTCAATGAACTGGCTAGAAGAAGGTGGACTGAAGACGGTCACAAGGCAATAGCCCAAAGACAGTTAGCCTGGGTGTGCAATTCTAAAAGACCAAGGAAAATTGGCATAAATCTTTGGAACAAAGAAAGGTTACAGCCAAGATAATTTGAGAAACCAAACGGACCTTTACACAAAACCTACTAACCCAAATAGAAAAGAGCTTTGCTAAGAATCAGTAACTCCAGAAATTTCTTTGGAACTTTCAAGCAGACACCCAGAAAATACCCTCCGCCAAGCCTCCACTTCAGAGACTCACAAGGCACACCGGATTTTAACGACAAGGACTGCCACCTCTTCGGTACTTCAGCTTCAGCCCGGTACTTTAAAAATCTACTCAACTGTGATCCAGCCAGCAACGACTTCGACTATTATCAAACCACACCAAACCCGGACTCGCTGCCCCCTTCATTGGAAGAAGTTGGCCAGATCATTCAACTTCTTAAGAATAATAAGGACTGCTGGAGTGAACTCCATCGTTGCTGTTATCGTTGCGGTAACAAACAAGATTTTCTCCAAGGCATTACAAACAAAGGCAGAAAAGCATCTGGATAGTCAACTGGGAGAATACTAGGGAGGCTTCAGGAAGACCCGATCCTGTGTTGAACAGATCCTCAATCTTAAAACTGTACTTGCATACTCCAAGATGAGAAACTGTAAAGTGGTCGTCTCCTTTGTTGATTTTAGGGAGGCCTAAGATTCCATTGATAGAGAAACGCTTAACAAAGTACTGCAGGAACTAGGGCTAGACAACAAAACCCGCAGACTCATCCTACAAGCACTGAACAACACCCATTCCAGGGTTAAATTTAGAGGCGAGATCTCAGAAAGCTTCAAAATAAAAACTGGGGTGAGACAAGGAGATGGACTTTCCCCACTTCCCTTCAACTATGTCCTTAAAAAGGTTATGAGAGAATGGCGCAAGGAACTGATCAATTTGTGTGTTCAGAGTGGTATCTACCTGGGACGTAAGAACGATGCATTGGTTGTGAATTCCCTGGTCTTTGCAGAGGACATGGCACTGATTGCTAATTCTCTTGAGAAGGCAGGCGCTAATACAATTTAAACAATGCAGGTAAATTGCTTCAAAAAACAGGCTGCTAAAGTGGGTTTTCAAGTGTCGCTGGAGAAAACAGAATTTTTCTCCAACATCAAAGAAGCAAACAGAGAGATGCAGGGAAACTAGAGTAGGGAAACATCAAGAGAACTGAGAAATTTAATTATCTCGGCGAATGGATTGAACACAACTTATCAGAAAGAGCATCATTATCCATGAGTCAACAAGTTAGAACCAGCCTATCGACTGACTAAGAACACCTACAACAATAAATGCTTGTCACGCAACCTGAAACTTAAGCACTACACATCAGTTTTACGACCAGAAGCCCTGTATGTAATGGAGTGTCTTTCCTTGAACCGAATAGGTCTGTTAGAGAAATTGGAAATCAGAGAGAGGAGAATTCTCCGGAAGATACTAGGCCCACGAAAGGAAGATGAAGAATTACGAAGGATTACGAAGAATTACGACATAACCCCGTGCTCTTCTAACATATTGAGAGGCTCTCTGACTGTACAAGGAAAAGAAGGGTAGCCTTATATGGCCACGATGCAAGGTTGCCTCCAAATCGACTAACCAACCGTCTGTTAACCTTCTGGCAAAACAAGAAGGTTCGTACCACTTGGTTGACAGAAACCGAGAAGGATATTAAAGAACTGGGAATAACAGATCTCCAAAACAGACAGTCTGTGAAACCTTAATGGAAGTCCGTGGATTTCAGGAAAAATCCCGATTGCAATGTACCCCTTGGACAGAAGAGAGAAAGGAGTAATACCGGAAGAAGATGCGACAATGGGCAAAGATCAAAGCTCAACAGTTGAACATGTGTGGTCCATAGTAGGCCTATTTGCAACAAGAAGAAGAAGTATGGCAGCGCGAAAGAGACAAGTAAGTTTAAATATCTTGGAGAAATAGTCAACCCGAGAGGAACAGATAAGCAAACAATAGAACTAAAGAAACAAAAATTTGAACAACTACGTTTCTTCACCAGAAACATATATATTAAGCGAAATTTGTCAATCAATGCAAAACTAAGACACGATTGCGCTGTTGTGAGATCGGTATTTCTATATAGTAAAGAGACTATTAGTATCAGTAGTGTGGAAGGCTTGATATAAAGGATAGAGGATCTAGAAGTCACGATCAAGAAACGTAGAGTCCGTTCTATGGCCACATCGTACGAATGACTCCTATTAGATTGAATAAACAAATATTTGATGAAATGATTAAACGTCGTACCCAAACCATCTACGTGATGCAGATCAAAAAAGACCTACAAACATTTAAATTGACAGATGATGACTGTTTGGAGCGAGTTAATTACAGAAGGATGATTTATGAATTTGAACGTCCCGTGGGTGCAAACCAAACCCCCAGCGAGAGAATTAACTACACAAAGGAGAAGGGATCACTCCAAAAGAATGAAGAACTACTGGCGATGGTGACAAAGACAAAACACCGTATGAGATGATATTTCTCGAAAAAAAAATGTTTATCAACAAACAACTTAAAAGATGTAATAACAGTGCTCAGATGTTGTTTACAACTCCCGCATATAATTTTTGTAACTCGAATATTTTTTCTGCTATTGGTAAAACATCTCGCACTAATTTTTACAGGCGGTTCCTCTTCAATTCCTTTTTCTGACCTCTTGTGTTTTATTAGAAAACAAGTTATCACATGGCAATGACTGCATAGTGGTACGATGATAAAAACGTGACTTCATCAAAGCTAGGGAGACTTTTAAAAATTCTCTTATGTGCTTATAAGCTCCATCAATATAAGTAGCATTATAAAGCAGTTGACTGTTGATTCCCACTATGTTTATCAGTTTAAAGAATATAAACAGTGGCCATCTCCTTGTTCTTCCAGATACAGTATAGGTGCTAAACATTTTATCGACACTGTCAAACTCATCAACTACGCCTTTGGTGGCATTTTATTGTAACATTAAGTCAGGTTTCTTCGACATTGGACCTATAGCTCCATTCCCGTGCATTGTTGAAATAAATACCACAGATATATTCTTTCTGGTACATAGGAGACCAATGTTATTTTTTTTAACCCAAATAATGAAGAACTCGCAGGTCTGTTTTTATGTGGCAAAAATTATGGTGGTATTTCACGCTTATTTTTTTCATTGTTATATTGCCATCTTTGTAATTTCATTTTTTAGTAATTCCTTAGCTAGCCGATAGTTTGAAAACTACTACAGTTACTACCTATCACTTCCACAAACAAGCGGTGAGCAATCGCAATAGCTGTATTAACAAGCTGTAGGTCCCATCTGGTCGGTTTCCGCAATAGATTTTCAAATTCGATGCATAAAATGTTGTCGTATCACACATTTTAAAAACTTTCAACCCATACTTCGCAGATTTATTTGTTGTACAGAAGCACAATGTCCTCGAAAAGGTATGAACATTTTGTCAATGGTTATGAATTCGCACACGGACTAGTTGTTTTTGCATTTTTTTAACGAATGCATCTATTATCCATCTTATTGTAGCCAACTTATAAATCTGCTTTCTTTGATTCATTATACTTTTATCGTCGAATCTAATTAAAGAAAGAAAATATAGAAATAATTTTTGAAGAAATATCACAAGGTTATTAGCCAACCCACTTTACTTAATTTGCTTTTCAGCGATTTTGTTGTGCCAACTAGTAAGTCTATCTTCAGCAATAATGTGATTGTTATTTTCATCGTCTTCTTCGAAATCAACGAACTCATTACCTTCAATTTTCTGATTTCTGATTCTGATTCAGAGTTCGTTTTCTTCTATATGTTCGCCAGTAGGCGTATCAGCATCATCGTCCGGTATTTCTTCTTTCAAATGGGAGTCGCAAATAACTTGGACCAGCTCCTTCAATTCAGCTGGTGTCAATTTATTTGGATTTGTTAATATTAATTTATTCCTAAATTTTATTGAATATGTTCGAGACTCGACAATACTATTAATTCAATAAAAAATGGAGAACCTTAATATACAGATCAATGTTAAAACGTTATCTTGATTATACACACATAACTGCTCGAGCGGTGTATTTTGTAGACTAAACAGCAGCGCTGGAATGAAAGTACGATGAAAAGCAGTTCAACGGACCATTACTAAAACAATATTGCGTGTCATTTACGCCCAATGTTGTTTGTTACGTAGAGCGGCATAGTTGGAAGCAACCACAACGTGATCCGACAGCATTTCGTCGCTGTGAAATCAAACCGGCATATCTGCAAAATGCATATTTTTCACCAGAGCGCTTT
The DNA here is from genome assembly GCA_944588485.1 of Phosphuga atrata. Lineage (NCBI taxonomy): Eukaryota > Metazoa > Arthropoda > Insecta > Coleoptera > Silphidae > Phosphuga > Phosphuga atrata. The sequence goes on from OX155899.1 coordinate 35,745,057, forward strand.
AAAGTTTTCGCATATGATATTTTCCTTTTAACGTCCGTTTGGTTCACCGCAAAGCCACCCTATGCATGAATAAAATTTAGACGAATACTTCTTATTGAAGTAGTAGTTGAAAATAAATCGAAAATTGCTTAAATTAAGAGAAATATGCAGATATGCCAGTATGACTTTAAAATCAGTGTGATATTTACTTTTGTGTCCCAGTGACTTCTTCTTTTGGAACCTGTTTTAGGTAGAAAAAAAAGATAATGTTGTCAATGAAAAACTAATTTATTGCTTCACAATTTTTTTAAACAACAATTAACATAATATTGCTCTTCCCTTTACTGGTAACTTCAAAGTTTCACAAACTTTTATAGAAATCTGAATAAGTTGACGGTATTATCCCGTCGGTAACTAACTTCAGGATACCCTTTTTCTTTTTCTCATCAATGGCAAGTCTCTTGGAATAAGCTTGCATCAGAACAGGATTCACGCTTTCATTGCCCCGTTTATTCCTTTTCTTCGCCTCTTCCCAGGCATGTGATCCGTAGGATGTTTTGAAGTAAAAGTTGCCGTCGTCTTTAATTACTTTTAACATTCGAATGTCCAACATGGGTAAAATTACTTGGGAGTCCTTCAGAGCTTTTATGTCAAAAAAGTCCTCACGACTCAACTCATGAACCAGGTAAGGCTTGCCACTTTTCTTTGCCGTTTTCATGGCCATGGCGTATTGGGAAGGTAAGTATATCGGTCCCCTTCGGAGTGCTCTTTTAACTTCTTTTTCAATGGTTGAGTGAGCCGAATCCCCCTCGTTTTGGGTGTGGCCCTTTACTAAAAATTTGTGTGTGATAGATTTTATGTTTTTTAATGTTGTAACAGCATATTTGTACATTGCCATCATAGAGTTATTTTTTTGTTGTCCACAACAATTATAGCTGTAAAAGACGACGTCTATTGTACAGTCAGCTTTGTCATTTAAATGTTGCAGATATTTCAGCACAGATCTTCCAATCTCAATCACGCCTCTTTTTCCCTGTGTCTCATCCCAAGTGTACCAGTTTACCGTTTTGTCGCCCTTCAGTTCAGCAATTGTTAAATTGTAAACGGCTAGCTTCGAAATGTAGTAGTAAGAAGACGCCTCCCCCTGCGGACATGACAGCACTGCCTGTAGGTCGTATACTGCTACAACGGTTGAATCTGTGGTTTTCTTGTCATTCTCCTTTTCCAGAATATGATTCTCATATTCTGTCGTATTTTGTTTCGTGTTTTGGTAAATGAGACAAACATCACACTGATCTTTCTTCGGTGTGAAAAAAGAAAGGTTGTATGACTTGAAAATAGCTCTGTACTCATTCCTACAAGGTTTGACTCCTTTCTTTCTTTCAGATAATCTCTGTGAAGTTCGGCGATAGATTTTCCCCCATCGATATACTCCCGAGAACTTTGAGATCTGCAGTAATGACTAGGAATTCTGGGAATTTTTTCTATGTGAACCTTTGCTTTCTTCACGAGTTCTTTATCCAACTTTCGATCCTTTCCATGCTTGCCTCTCATTTCCAAGCTTAGCACACCTGTGCTTTGGTCTGTTTTTTCAAAGGTTGTACGAATATCTCTGTCTGATAGGTCAAAAGTGTTTTTAAAAAATTGTTTACATACCCGTATTTTTTCTCCATCTTTCGTTATCGAGTATGATTGATTAGAGCCCCTTTCCCTTTTACGATTCAATATAATCCTCTGATACTTGGGAACAACTGCATGTGTGCTATCTTTTATGAATTCTCTTTGTCTTTGCAAATCTTCCATTCCCCAAAATATTGCAAAAATCTCTTTCCGATAGTACTCATCAATTTTTTCAGTGCACTTGAGTTTACAGTAGCGGCAAGGAGGCTTCATGCTTCGTTTGTTCACTCTTCCTCGGGATTTAGACTCGTATTCCTCACCGCAGTTTCGCATCTTCTTTGCTAAAGTTCTTTCATTAAATTTGCCTCTTTTCCTCTTTCTTGTAGTTGGCTCGTTTGCATTTTCGATTTCAATCCCAGTCGCCGGTGCATCTCTACTTTCACTGTCACTTTCGGAGCCAGAATTTAATGGATTATAACCGGGTTCGGCTTCACCGTCATCAGAATTATGAAATGGATTCCTCATCAGTAGAGTCCTTGTTAATATTGTTGTTGACACTGTAGCTTTCAGTCACCAATAATTGACAATATTCCGTCATTCAGTCACCAACAATATCGTCGGCCAAACCAGACTTCTGAGCTTCCCGCGCCATTTGCTCTATTGAAACTTCTACCGGATCTACCGTAGTCAAGTCAGTCATCGTTGGTGCAGTAATTTCACATTCTAAAATTTAAAAAAATATATATTTATCTATAAGCCACCAATGATGATGCAACGAACAGTATTGATTTATATAAATCAAAATAGCAAAAGCCTGAACTTACCAGTCGAAGGGGAAATGTGGTTTTCAGTCTCTTCTTGTATAGGTTCACATTCCATCCATTCATCATTAGAGAGTACTTGTAGTTCAGTCAAATCAGGGTTGCTAATTTTAGGAACATTTTTAGTAGTGCTTTTGGTATCCATAAATAATGTTGGATGCAACGGATCAGGCAGCTTATTAACCCAAGCTTTGTTTTAGTTGAGGCTGCTATAAACGCATTAATGTTAAGTGCAAACCGGATTATCTGCCAATAAGTCATATCTGGGTAATAATAAAAATGTACTATTGTGAGATAATTCAGTTTTACTTACATGATGGACGTCTTTCCTCCTTGAAGGTTTTGAAGCGACTGGCATATTGTGCAATAGATCTGTCTTCTGATAAACACAATGGCTATTCCGGCGTAAATGCATACCGGCCCAACGCCATCTGACGGATTTTTATTCAACTATACGATATGCCGGTTCGACATAAAAATAGACGGGAAAAAAAGAAATTTTTTGATACCAACAACTCAAAAACTCAATTTTTGCACATATGCCGGTTTGATTTCACAGCGACGATTTATTGAAATATTGGTGTACGTTTTACACCAGGGCGGGTACTTAATGGTTAAAATAAGCAATTGAAAGACTAATTCTTCTACTTCAGGACAATATAAATAGTAGCTGACTTTGTTGCTAATCGCTAAGCAATGTTTAGCAAAAGTATTGCTTCTCTAAGTTTCTGCTTAGTTTATGCATAAAACAAAATACAAAACGTCATATTTTTATCATGAAATTATTATTACAGACATTATTTCTTGACTATCTCTCCTTTACAAAATAGTATATTTGAAATAAATTATATATGCAATACATTGATGCTGATTATACTTATTTTTTACAATTCAATATTTATTTATGAATTACATTAAATTTTTACAAACTCGCATCATAATTAAAGTTTTGAAATGTCTACATGTTCCACTTTTAAAAAATCGGGAATTGTTTTCCTCTAGTAGCAACTCGCTCAGCTACGTGTTCTTTCAAAACAATAGTTTCTACTCATTATCATTATGTATGCAGAAAGTAGAAAATGAAACAAACTTAAAAGACTATTTTCAATTCTTTGCGACAAGAATTGAAATTACATTGAATATTTTGATAAAGCCGACAAGGAGGAAATTGTGAAATGATTACTATGAATAACATGAAGTTATTGTCGTCAGCAGCTCTCATACTTAGACTTAAAGTTAAACTTAATCGAACATTCACAGCAGTATCTAGTAGTATCTGAAAGAAAGCTGATCCTTGTTTCAACAAGTATCTCTTACTGTTGTATACTGTGTGTGTGTCAAGTATCTCTTACTGTTGTAGGAACATTGCCAATTTTGATCTGTATGCTAATATGAATTAAATATAAATTCTAATTTATAATATTGTTTTGTTGAATAAATCAATGAGAAACTCACTATAAAAACGAACATGCATGAAATAAAAATAAACTTTTGAATAATTAATTAAAAAAGCTACTTTAATTCTTTTTTCACGCACACGCGTCCGACATTCAATAAACTCACACTTCAATAAAACCTATTAAATATTAAATACATTAATGTGTATTGTCCACATTGTCATACAATGTCCACATTTGAAAACAATTTGATGTCTTTGGCCTTGTGTGTCAATTACGTTACACACATTTCTCTGTCGAGTCTAGTGTGTTGAGTATGCGGTGTTTGTGAACAGTTGTTGGCTTGTTTTGGGAAAAGTACACCGAGTGTAAATGGATATGGGTAAGCCAACAGCCGAAGGAGAATCGTAAGGGTCAATTCATTATTACATTTTAATGTTATATAGAAATCTTAATTTCTGAATATAAAACGTAATCAATTGATAACTAGACTAATCAATTATAAACAATTTGGTGCAGAAACATATATGTTCATTCATATATTAGAAATGTCTAATAAATAAACTTCGTCGACGAAGACGCAATAACAAAGCAAAAAGGATTCAGTTTGAATTAATGTTATTTAATAATATTTTATTTATGATATTCTATTCGAATATACTATGAAATATATAAATTATATACCTAACATTAATTGAAATGGATAAAGCGGAAATTTGCATAGAATATATTTACGTAGATTTTAAGTCCATTTGCATGTTCAAAACCTAACAAGTATTGTGGTAAAAAACTAAATTAAATTATGGAAACATTTGGACATTCGCAAATAAACCAACAAGTGTGGTTGTTTCATGAACATGAATATATTAATTACTAATTTACAGAGCAAACGATATGCAAGTTCAATATTTTATCCATTGATATTTGGTCTTCTGTGGCCTTAGTTCATCTTCTTTATTGATCTATTAAATTCCGTCGATTTGCTCATCTACTAGGAATGATTAAAAATAAGATAATAGTTTGATTGATAAACAAGGTGGAGATTTTAATCCAAGGAGTATAGAGAAATAAATGTCATCATTTTGTTTCCGACAAAACTTTGCAATAATGATGAGTTTAGGATTAGTCATTAACTCCGCCTTTCATGGATGGTCTTGTCTGGTTTTGTATAATCTTCTATGCTCGTGTCGGGTCTTGTCCGGTCTTGTCTGGTCTTGCCTGGTCTTGTCTGGTGTTGTCTGGTGTTGTCTGGTCTTGTCTGGTCTTGTGTCGTCTTGTCTGGTCTTGTCTGGTGTTGTCTGGTCTTGTCTGGTCTTGTCTGGTCTTGTCTGGTCTTGTCTGGTCTTGTCTGGTCTTGTCTGGTCTTGTCTGGTCTTGTCTGGTCTTGTCTGGTCTTGTCTGGTCTTGTCTGGTCTTGTCTGGTCTTGTCTGGTCTTGTCTGGTCTTGTCTGGTCTTGTCTGGTCTTATCTGGATTTGTCTGGTCCTGTCTGTTCTCGTCTAGTCTCATCTCGTCTTGTATGGTCTTGTCTGGTGTAGCCTGGTCTTGTCTGGTCTAATTCCGTCTAGTCTGGCATTGTCCGGTCTTGTCTGGTCTTGTCTGCTATTGTCTGGTATTATCTGATCTTGTCTGGTCTTGTATAGACTTGTCTGGTCTTGTCTGCTCTTGTCTGGTCTTGTCTGGTCTTGTTTGGTCTTATCTGGTCTTGTCTAGTCTTGTCTGGTCGTGTCTGGTCTTGTCTGGTCTTTCTAGTCTTTTCTAGACTTGTCTGATTTTATCTGGTCTTGTAGGGTCTCGTCTGGTCTTGTATAACATTGTTTGGACTTGTCTGGTCTTGTCTTGTCTTGTGTGGTCTTGTCTAGTCTTATCTGTTCTTATTTGGTGTTTTCTGGTCTGGTCTGGTATTGTCTGATCTCGTCTGTTCTTGTCTGGTTTTGCCTGACATTGTCTGATTTTGTCTGGTCTTGTCTGGTCTTGTCTGATCTTGTCTGGTTTTGTCTAGCCTTGTCTGGTCTTGTTTGGTTCTGTCTAGTCTTATCTGGTGTTGTCTGTTTTTGTGGTTTTATCTGGTCTTGTCTGATCTTGTTTGGTCTTGTCTGGCCTTGTCTGGTCTTGCATGGTCTTGGTCGGTCTTGTTGGGTCTTCCCTGGTCTTGTCCCGTCTTGTCCGGTGTTACCCGGTTTAGTCCAGTTATGTCGGGTCTTGCCAGTTCCTGCGAGATCTTGATCGGTCTTGTCTGGTATTTTCTGATCTTGTCTGGCCTTGTTTGGTCTTGTCCGGTCTTGTTTGATTTTCTTTGGTCTTGTCTGGTCTTGTCTAGCCCTGTCGGGTATTGTTTAGTTCTGTCTGGTCTTATCTGGTCTTGTCTAATATTGTCTGTTCTTGTCTGGTCTTGTCAGTCCTTTTCTGGTCTTGTCTGTCCTTGTCTGTTCCTGTCTGGTCTTGCCTAGTCTTACCTGGTCTTATCTGGCTTTATCTGGTCTTGTCTGGTCTTGTCTGGTCTGGCCTCTTATTTTCTCTCCTTTGGTGTTGTCTGGTCTTGTCTAGCGTTTTCTGGTCTTGTCTGGTCCTGTGTGGTGTTGTCTGGTCTTGTATGGTCTTATCTGGATTTGTCCGGTCTTGTCTGGTTTGGTCTTGTCTGTTCTTGTCTGGTCCTGTCTAATCTTCTCTGGTCTTGTTTGGCCTATTTTCGTATTGTCTGCTCTTGTGTAGTATTCGCTGATCCTGTCTGGTCTCGTCGTTTAAAATCGAAATGTGGAAAACCTTTAAAAAGTATGGTAAAATAATAATTATAAAGACATTCCATCAAATATCAGTTCTGTAACTGGTGATGCGCAGTATTGAAAGACGTTATGGTAATAGCATACATACAGTTTCGATGAATATTTTATCGGCAGTATCCAATATATCGTCCAGAGTATAGATAATACTGTAACTTGGAGTGATTCTAACAATAACTTATTCATGAAATTTAATAAATTTGAGTTACTGTCTATGCAGAATTTACGTAAAATAGCTGGTAGCCTGAACAATAAGTTTCGTCTATATAATACACTGAATTTCAAAATGTTGAATGAACAATTTGAAACCATTGGCCATGTAATTCTGAATTTAATGAATACGTACCATACGTACTATACGTAGATATCAGTACCATTATACCCATTAAAAAATTGCAAATAATGCTAAAACTGAAGAATTCAGCCCAATAAATATATTATCACCAATTGAGTAACTTCTAGAAATTACTGATTATGAACAATTACTGCATCACGTTTCAGTAAACTCAATATTCAATCAGGGTTACGAAAAAAGTATTTTTGTGAATCAGAACTGCAACACCGTATTCTTTATTAAAGCCCAATTAGATAACAATCTATATATTTATATATATATATATATATATATATATATATATATATATATATATATATATATAAATATATATATATATATATATATATATATATATATATATATATATATATATATATATATATATATGTGTGTGTATAGTTTTCCGCAGTTTTCCTTGACCTGAAAAAAGTCTTGCAATAGAGCAGTGGTTCTCAAACTTTTTTTTAAAAAGCTAAAAAAATCTCGCGGCACCCTTGTCGGGCTACAAAAATTTCGCGGCAAAAACCGTTTGAAAACTTAGGAAAATAATAAAAACTATACAAATGTAATGCTCTGAATGGGATAAATTAAATTGTTTGGAAGATTTTTTTATTATTTTTTACTATTTTTTTTTATTAAGTTCGGTTAATTTCACCCTGAAATCACATGAAACACAGAGTTTGCTCCTCTGCCTCTTTTTAATGTACTTAAGCGTATGTTAAGAATGTAACATTGTGACATGAGAATTCACTAAAGATCTTCTCAAACGATCTTCTATTTGCATTTTGAATGGATACCTTACAAACACAAGAAAAGCAGCAATGTCCCGCAACGTCGGTACTTTCATCTAGCTGTAAACTAAAAAATATACAAATTTTCAAAATTCTTGTAAGCTCGTTCTCCACACACTCTTGCTTATAGTGTTATTTGACAGCTGCTCAGTATCAATCTTCTTGGTCATGTCTGGACCTAAAATGCAACTTACAACATCCTTCACGCAAGGTTTAATCAGTGTCTCTGACCCTGCCTGAAGAGATAAAGCATGACAATTTCTTCACCTTTATGTACCAAATCAGAATGATTGCATTCCAGATGCCTTTTTAATTTGGATAGAACCAAACAACTGTTAGCAAAAATTTTATGACAGATAAATCAGTGCCCTTCCAGTGCTTGTTCGTTCCCAACAGAAAAAAAGCCAAACAATGTGAGGAAGCTAGGATCATACTTCCTTATTTTTCCTCGGGTTATTTTTGGTCATGAGTTGCGTTTTCGCGAACTGAGGCAGACGAACTTGAATGATTTAGACTCGCAGGTGTCATATTTCGTCTTTTCTAATGATGCTGGTTTTCATTGAATCAATCGCTTCGGAAGCTTCAGTGAATTCATCACCTTTCTGTTTTAAAGACCCAGGTTTTAGCTAATTGTCCATAATTCAGCATAAAAAGTAGAAACTCATATTCGTTTACCTCCTCATGTAATTTTATTTTAACATTTTTTTTTTACATTTCTTGATTATTGCTCCGGCACCCCAGGCATACGCTCGCCGCACCCCAGGTTGCCGCGGCACCCAGTTTGAGAACCACTGCAATAGAGCGTCGACCGTTCTACAGAAAAGGCTTATTGAAACTTGTTGCTTTTGTACCCACAGCTGATGGGTTCATTCAAGAATATTGTTTCTACAAATTATATTTTTTGTGTTTAAGAGAATTAAATTCACTGTTAAGTTAAGTCGAGTCTGCTAGTGTCCGTCAGACATTATCAAGTGACCACAAGTTTATAGACAATCATTAATAATTTATTTCATTAAAATTATCACCATAATAACTCCAAGTCTTTGAGATAAAAAAAAACAGGCGTTTTGTGTTCAAAAATGGAAATTTAGTGGAACAATGAAAATGTTATTCAGTTCATTGAATAGTTTAGAAAGGAAGAATTCCTCCGGAATATAACCCTAAGAGAATATAAAGACAATAAAAATAAAAAAGGACGCCTATTTAAAACTGGCCAATCGGTTTGACTGTTCAGAAGAGATGGTGAAGAAGAAAATAAAAAATATCAGAACATCATTGCAAAGGGAACCAGAGAATAACCAAAAATAAAAGTGGATCTGGTGTAGATATATCCAAGAAGTGGTTTGCCTACGAGGGCCAAAAAATATGAAACCGACATAAGTGCTGATGAAGCTTACGTATTATTAAAAGCTTTAACCAAAATTAACGAGTCAACGGTTTTTGGAGAATATGTTGGAAACAAAATAAGAAATCTATCCAATAGAACCCAAATACACGTTAAGCATTTAACTAACAATATTTTATATCAGGCGGCACTGCATGCAACCAGTATTAGTCAGGTCTGTACATCACAGGGCGATTCAATTTCTATCGCTGCATTGGAGCCTTCAGATTCTAATATAGTGATACAGCTTCCAGAAACTCAAGAGATGGGAAGCTCAAACAATCTCCCTGAATTCAATTTATTGAAATAACCGAAAAGTTTATAAACTTTTTAAATAAATATTTTGATAATTTGAAAAAGTTTTAATAACATTCACTTTGGGACAGCTTTACTAGTTAAATAGACTAGTTAAATAAACTAGTTTAAAAATATTTTGATAATATTTCGCTTGTTTTTAACGAACCAAATCTGTTATAGCATTATGTAGGTTTTTACGATTATATTGTGAACTTAATTTTATGTAATCTTGTAGTTATCGCTCGTCAAACTTCTGGAACAATTGAACCCGTCATTTCGAAAAGGGCATAAGTCTATGAATTAAAACTTTTCAGAATCAACAAAAATATGTTTTATGTTAAAAAAGTCATTGATGCTGAAGAAACTGAATCCTCTATATTCAGTTTCTTTGTTAAATAAAAAACATACACGCTTTTTGGAATATTTATTTATTGAAAAAGGACAATTTTCATCAAGATATTTTGAATTAAAATTTTTGGACTCTTGCCTTTTTCGAAATGATCAAGGGATAATTTCGAAAAAGGAATTTGTCCAAAAAAATTAGTTAGTTAATCATCATTCTCCAGCAATGTTGACTTTTTTTTATTTTATTATGTTTTTAGTTTTCACTATTTCTGCCACCAGAGACTCTTTTTCTAGGTCTATGTGGTATGTCATATCTGACAGATGCGTTTCGTTTTATCTGAAAGGGGCATAAGTCCAGGACTCGTGCCCTTTTCATTGCTTTTTAAGTTGACTTGTGGTGTATACACATGTACTCTTATAGCATGGACTATGTAAAACGCTTCAATGAATAAAATGGCGTAAAAAAGCTATATTTAAAAAAGTGTGACTTGTGCCCTTTTCGAAATGACGGGTTCAATTATGGAAATGGTTGAGTAGGATACTTTAAATAAATACATTCGAGATTTATACGAATCCCCTGTTGCTAGAAATCTTAAAGTAATTACAGTCGAACTTTTGATGGATTTATAATATTGAAAGCGAGTATCTTGCTTAGAGATTAATGGCGAAATCAAACACAAAAGTTCTTCAAAGTTGCTGCAAGAAACGTTGATCAAAGTTTACCATATAACATTGTTGAAAACTGTTGCGTACGACAATCCGTTGCTTCAACTAATTGTTATACCGTTAAAGTACTTTAACAAACCGTAAGCAACAGCTACGTTATAAAGACCAAATATCTTCCGAAGTGACCAACGACGTAGAAATTCCACAGGGAAGTGTTTTAGGTCCCATACTTTATATTGTGTATTTTAATGATCTTGATTTTTTTGTAGAATGTGAATTTATTAAGTTAGTTATTCTAGTGATGTCAACATTGAAAGAGCTATTGAAAAGATGCATACTGCATTGTTATCAATTAGCCAATATCTGAGTCTAAATTAACTAACAATAAAACTTAATGTAACCAAAACACAGGCGATGGTATTCAAAACAAAATATAATATAAACAAAATATATGATGCTCTTGATATTGATAATATTCGTTTCAACATTAATAATGAAAAAATTCAAGTTGTTTCAAATGTTAAGTACCTGGGATTCCTTCTAGATAATGTTTTGAACTGCAGTAGTCATTTTGATTATAATTATAAAAAGATTTCGAGATAAGTTTTCTTTTTCTTTCGCATATTTCAATATTTATAATGTGAGACTAAAATCATTGTATATAATTCAATTATTTCGATTATTGCTCATCCACAGTATGACTGTTTGATCTCAATAAGTTAAATATGCTCCAGAAGCTTCAAAATAGTGGAATAAGAATAATACTGAAACCAAATCGTCTCACCCTTATAAGATCAATGTTAATGACCCTTAGTTTGTTTTCAGTGCATAACAGACAAGATAATAAAGATAATTTATTTAGCACCACATTATTTTCAGAAGTACATAACATTTAATAATAATATTCATAATTATAACACACGTGGCAAAAATGACACATATGTTCCTATCACTTCCTATTGTTACGATGCTACATGCTACGATGAATTCATCATTTATCAAAGGTTTCTTGTAGTTTAATAAATTACCAGCGATTATTAAGGTATCTGTTTCACTGATCCAGTTCAAAGCAAAATTGATGGAATATATCCAAAATAAGTAACTATATGTATATAACTGTGGATATAAAACCATTTAACATTATATTATATACCATAAGTGAATTTGTAAACCCAGCTCAACTATTCTATTTTGATAAATAAAATTTGACGGGACCTCACTATTTGTAGTTACAGTTAAATAAACATAATAATACAAATAAAAACCTGTTCTTTAATATACAAAATTTCTACTAGGACTTAGACAAATATCATATTAAAGCAACTACTTCCCTGGCTAATAAAATGCAGGATAAAGTCCTAGTAGGGCTTAATTTTGTAGATTAACAAACATGTTGAATATTAATTATATTATATCGCTATTTTGCGTATTATTATGTTTATTTAAATATTACAATTACAAGTACAAGTACAAATAGTGATATCGCCTCAATTTTTTTAATTATTGATTAATCCGTTAATCGGTTTCTGACCGCAACTCTTTCTACACAACTATCAATCAGACCTAACCTCTTAATTTATGCACGCGTGGAAAAAGAACAAATAAGTGTGTTTTGGTTAATTTTTAATTAGTAATTGAATAAAAGCAAAGCTGTAGCGATGAGAGATAAATCTGGAAACGCGTCTGCAGATGGCTAGTCACTTAATTTATGCAGAAAAAAATGATCTTAAATGTTATTTAACTAGTACTACTAGTAATAGCCTAGAAATGTTTATTGTGTAATTCAGTATCCTGCGTGGTATTAGCCAGGGAATTAGTTGTTTCAATATGACATTTGTCTAAGTTCTAGTAGAACTTAATTTTGTAGATTAAAAAACGGGTTGAATATTAATTATATTGAAAGCTATTTTTCATAATTATAACAATCTTTATTGTACAAAGTACAACTGGCTAATGACCAGGGGTCTTTCTGCCAGGATTAATATAATATAATAGATAATAATACACATACAAAGAAAAAAAACAAACACAAAAAGAAAAAAAAAGTCGTTCACTTGTTTGGTGTGTAATCGCCCATTAGTGCTTCGAAAAGTGTTTTAGGTGGGTGTTTTCTGTTCGATTGTCTTGTATTACGAGTCAGGCATAAGTCTTTTGTAATTGTCCAGTTTGACCTATTATTGAGAAATTTTATTGCAAGATCTGCGTATCTGTCTAGGATGGGCCAGATTTTGGTAGTGTCGTACAGTAGTTGGTTGGAGAGGTTATGCAAAGGATTGTCGGGATGACGCATTTTGGTAATGAGTCGTAGTGCTATGCGTTCCGCTGTTGCAATAATTTGTCTTGTTTGGTTTGGAGCTGGTGATAGAATGATATGACCGTAGTCCAACAGTGGTCTACATATTGTTTTGTAAATTTTGGTAGTTGTATTTGTCGTTATGCCGAGTTTACCATAGGTGAGGGAGCGAAAATGTATGGAACTTTTATTAATTCGGTCTTCTGTTTCAATACATGATTTTTAAATTTCAGTTTCTGATCCAGGATCAAACGCAGATATTTTACTTGTAGGGAGGGGTGGACGCCGCTGGGTGCGATTTTTATGTAAGACGAGTTGTCTTTGATTTTATGGTTGGTTATTAGGAGTTGACATTTGGAAGGATTGGGGGATAGACGCCAGTTGTTGAACCAAGTCATTGTGTTGCCTAAAAGTGTTTGTAACTGTTGCAATGTCTTTTTCAAATTAGTGTCGTGTGTATCCAGTACCGTATCATCCGCGTATTTTAAAATGTAAGAGGACAGGTCTATGTTGGTTTTTTCGATTTTATTATGGTGGTAGATGTCGTAACAGTAGATATTATAGAGGAGAGGTGATAATGGAGAGACCTTGGATTTGGGAGACCTTGGAGGGGCGAGAAGGGGACAGATAGGGAGTCGTTACATTTGATTTGAATCTGTCTGTTGTAAAGGAAGTCTTTAAGGATGTGTAAAAGGTATGACGGTAGTCTTAGTGTGTGCAGTTTGGAAAGGAGACCTTGATGCCATACACAATCAAATGCCTTATTGATGTCAAGAAAGAGAGCTGCTGTATGTTTATTCTGTAGGTAGGATGTTTGAATATTGTTAGTTAGGATAATGAGGGGATGTATTGTGGAATGGGAAGGTTTAAAACCGAATTGGTATTTTGGAATGAAGTTGGAGACATTATCCCAAATTCGGGATATCGATTTTAGAATCTGTTCTAGATTTTTACCTAGAACAGGAAGAAGGGTAATGGGTCTGTAGTTCTGTGCAAGGATGATGTAGAGGATACTGACTCTGCAGAAGGCATATATTGTAGAGTTTTATAATGAATATGTATCTGGTGATCTAACTGTCTGAGTAGTAGTTTTGAAACGTTATCTTTACCGGGGCAACTATTTTTTCCTTTGAATTATACTGCATAATATTCGTCTTCTGAAATTTCAGTGAAGTCGTGGCGGTTGTCATCTTGTCTAAAGTTATTGTCGTACCAGTTAGTAATCAGTTTGCGATTGTTTTCGTCGAAGTTAGGGTCCAGCTTTGGAGAGAAGGCCTTTTTGTAATAATCGGAGAATATCTTTACTTTGTCTGCGTCGGCGTGATAAAGTTTGTTGTTATGTTTTAACGGAAAGTTTTGCTGATTCAACTTGTATTTTGACAGTTTTTTTTATTTTGTTCCAGTAAGTTTTACCCTTGTCCCTCTCCACTTCCTTGCATACATCGAGCCACATGTGGGTACGGAGTTGATTAATTTGAATGTGTATTTGTCTATCTAAATGATTTAAGTCTTTTTTTAAGTTGTTGTTTTCAGTGCGGGAGTATTCTCTATAGCATTGTCTTTTCCTTTTGAGTAAGCTCATAATAAATGGCGGAAGTCGTTGTTTGTAGAAGTTTGGTCTAGACTTAGGAGAATGTTTGTTAATAAGATTTGATAGAGATTCTTGGAAGTCGTTGATGCTGTCAGCATTAACGTGAGGATTGCGGTTTATGTAGGATAATATTTCGTTATTTAATTTGTTTGTGTCTGTTTTCTTAATATCTATGTATTCGCGTTGCACTACATTGAAGACTTGATGGTCGAGTAAAAGAGAGAAGTTAATGGCAAGATAGTCGGAACATACGTCAGTTGCCAGGTAAATGTCTACTATGTTTGGGGTTATGTTTCCTGTGTGTAGCAAAATATCAGGTGTAGAGTCTTTGTTTTTTGTCATTATAAACGTTGGTTTGGTGCGTCTTTGTATGAAGTTAGAGTTATTTAGGAAGGTCAGCAGTTGTTTATTTTTTGATTTATTTAGGTTAAAGTCGCCAACGATTATTGAATAATCATATAGGGAAGCTTTCGTAAGGATAGTAGGTTCGAGGGGCGAAAATGGGTGGATGTATACAAGGAATATGTGTACTTTGTCGTTTTGAAAGGGGATAGTAAAATGTAGGCAGTCATTTAAAGGGTTGTTTAGGCAAGGAGGATTGGATTTACCAAGTTTGTATCTGGGGTTTAATTGCACCATAGCTCCACCTCTGGGCATATTAGTCACTTTATTGCCATGTCTTAATATTGTATTTAGTGTTTGCGTCTCTGGTCTCTGGTAGTATTTGTCTCAACAAGTAGACAGCAGTCCGTGTGTTTGGAGTCTAGGTAATTGTGTAGGAGCTGTCTCTTACTGATGAAGCTATTGATGTTAGAATAAATGAAGTTCAATTTAGCCATTGATCTGGATAATATTTTGGGTTGTGTCGTCTATAGGTTGCGTTGCAGGTTCCAGTTCTGGATTTTTTTGGTCGAACATGATTATGTACATTTTGTTGCCAGAAAAGAACGCTTGAGAGTCTATTTGGAAGTCGTTGATGAAGCGTCCATGTAGCTTTTTGAGCAATTCTTTTCTGTTTATGTTTATTGGATTGTTAACTTCTTTGCTGTAAGTGGATAGTATATAGTCGTGTGTTGTTAAGGGGGCATGAATCCGTGAATTTTTTGGTATTGTTTCGGGCAAATCAGCTGATTTTTTGTTAGTGCTGCGGATTGTAACATTAGGAATACATTATATTGGGGTTTTAGGGCGCATGGGGCATTTGGGCGAGTATGCTGCGTGTTCAGTTGATCCACATGTTGCGCATTTGTTGGGCAGAGGTGAAGTGCATGTATTCGTGTCGTGTGGGCCTCCGAATTTCATGCATCTTGGAGTTTGAAGCTTTCAGTTCTCTGTGGCGTGTTCAAATGTGAGACATTTGGCACAAGGGCGAGGCATTGGTGATGGCGGGGTGCTAGGCGATATGGGGAAGTGTCTATTCGTGTAGAATAGACCTCCGGATGTCAAAAGAGCGTCAAAAGACGATATGTCGCTGGTGATAATTCTTATTAATCGGGTCGGATTATTTGTGGCCCTTGAGATTATGCGCTTTCAATAACGGAATACATATTTTTGCTTCGAGAGGTGTTGTGCAATATCTTCATTCCTGCTGAGTATGACTCTTTGCGTGGGTGCAGTACATGGGTTTGTTGAGTTTGTGCTAGCAGATGAAAGTTGGATATTACCTTGTCCTCAGTTAATTTTTGTATGTGTGTTTCTGGATTGATGTCGGATTTTATTATGAATCCGGTTCGGGTTTTGATTATTATATCGATATTGTTTGGCCGTTTTAACGACCAAATATGGCAAAATTGGATGCGGGTGGTTTCGGCGTTGGTGGTGTTGAAGTGAAAGTTGAATTTATACGTTTTCATAGGTCTTCTAGTTGTTGTGAGACCTGCACTTGAAGTGGTGGGTGTGACTGTGTTTGGTGTGGATGGTGCGGTTGATGAAAGTCCAGGTGGGTTTGCTTGTGTTGTTGGCAGGGTTGTTTTGCTTGCTGGGATTGCACCTGAGTTTTTTTTTGTCGCCCTCGTTTTTTTCTCTTTGCGTCCAGTCTATATCATCGTCAGCATCAGAGGTATTGGACACGACTGAAGTCCCGGCAATCATGCCGAGAAATTGTTTGTAGGAATATTATAGTTATATTAAAGTTATATTAAACTTTAATTTTAAACAGAACGTTTTGAATTAATTTATAGTTAAAAAAAACTGGTACCGAGATAAAACTTATCTATATCGGTTTGAGAGCATGTTTTTTTTAAAATTATTACGTCTACGTCTTGACTCTGCGAATAGTCAAGCCCGACTGCTATTTTTCGTATTTTTATGTTTTCTCTCTTTTGTATATCTATGTGTGTTTATATGTATATACTTTTTAATATGTTCCTTGCAAGTTTTCTAGTTTGATTCTCTTTTTATTTCATATGTATTTTCAATATGTCATTGCAATTGCTTAGTCATTAATTTATATAGTAAGCATTCTATTTTATAAGATTGTATTATATTTTCATTACTATAGGTGTCTTGTGCCTTCTTATACGTAACTAAGGGTTCCTAATTAAATAAAGATTTATCTATATATGTATCTCTAATATTCTATAAAAGGTATCATTTTAATAAATGTAATACTTTATTTTATAAAATAAATAATTATTCCATCTTATATATTTATATTTACTTTTTTACTAAAACTGGAGAGTCCACTAAAACGGGAATAATTTATTCAAAGAAATAAGGAAGTTTAAGAAAAAAAATCGCGTGTAATATGTATAAAACACGCGGAAATAATTCCCATTTTCTGTGACAAATTAATGTTCGCGTGCTCCGAAGAGTTTAGTCATCGCATTCACAAAATATACGGCTGCGACTTCACGGGACCCATGGGAAGGTCCCACAATATTTGCGATCGTGATTACTTACGGAACATAAATTCCACGTGCTTTATCTTCGATTCCTTCATACAAACTTGCATGCAAAATTCGCCGAATAGGTGGGGGCGAGAGAGGGGGTAGAGAACGCTCGTTAGTCGGAAGGTCTGATAGCAACGGCGAGTGAAAGGGATATTCCAGCATTCCTAGAGTCTTGGCGTCGACACTTTCGGGACAAATTGGACGCAGTCACACGAGACGGATGTGCGGCGACAACATCTCCAGGGACCCGACTCCAGGTGCACATGACTCCAAATTGTTAATCTCTGACACTTTCTCTCTCTTTCCCTCTAGAAATCGCATTTAAGCTTTAAATATGACTCTAAAGCGCCGAGAAAGCTCTTCATATAAATAATTTGGACTATCATTCGCCTTAATTACGATTCCACCGAAAGTGGAAATATTTCGGCGACGAAAACTAATAGATAGGTGTGTTGCCAGAGAAAGAGTTTGCTCGAAATTCAGGTATAGTCAGTAACATATATATATATAAATTTAGAATCCTATGTTATGTCCACATTACGATTCGAAGAAAAATTATGGTTTGTAACGCGCAGTGGGTAAACCTAATGGGACGTATATTAACATTTGTCTACGTGTCGACGCAACAGTTTAAATAATGCAGAAAATTTAGGAAACGCTGTTTTTAAGAATAACTTATTAAGAATAAATAATTTGAACTAATTCCTGTATAATTAGTGTTGGTACTGATTCATAAAAAATAAGTAATAAGTCTTATCACCCACCAGTTTTTCACATTTCAATATTAAGTAAAAATAAATTTTATTAAAAATGTATAAAAAATATATCTTTCTAATTAATTATATAGTTGGCAATATATTCTAATGTTTTTATGTTTTATTAGCTCAGTAGTTTTGAGAAATTACACAGCTGTTGCTTCACTTACACTAAATATATCATTGCAGTGTTTAACTTATGTGCTTTTTTATTCACAGTTTAGAATGGTTAAACGTGGTTCCAAAACTTCTAACGTTTTTTGTTATATTATATGTGGTAATTTTGCAATTAAAAAACATCAACGGAACATTACTCACTTTGGAAAATTTTGGTGTAGAAATCGGTAAGCAAGACAAGTGTTCCTTGTGGGTTCGTCACAAATTATGTTATGTTTGTGTCGAGGATCTTAGGAAGTGGTATAAGAAAGAGACCATAGCTTTTTAATTTTAAGTATCCATGGTATGGAGAGAGCAAAAAATCATTTAAACGATTGCTATTTATGACTTCCACCACTCTAAAACATTTTGATTCAAATTTTCTCTTTTCAGTAAATTCTCATAAAAAAACAACTTTCCATTTGTTTACGTTTTTGCTGAATTATTGTACAAACTATCAATATTAATACATTTTTTGGAATAATTTACTTCCGTTCGGACGACTAACTATTCGGATTTTTTCTCAAAATTGGTATTATTTACATACTGGTTATAAACTTTATCGAAACATTGGACAGCCTCGTTTTTCATTTTATTCTACCATTCCGTCTTATCAAATGTCTAGATTTTAAGTCGAGGGTCTGCAATTAAACAATAAACCCAATTTGATTTTCGATAATGTTTCGATGAAATTTATGATAAAACATTTTGTCTCTTGATGCTTGAAAAGCAAACAAAAGACTTTCATCTGCAACAGTACGGTTTAGCTTACTATCTAATTCATACACTGTCGATTGAATTTCGGATAGTAAACTAAAGGCTTTATCTTCTTAAAACTCGTAAAAATATGTAATTGATTATAAAAATATCTCTCATAAAAATGACCGTTGCATTTTAGTGCATGAAAATGTAGCGATAAGAAACCATAAATGTTTGTTTACGCATAATCTTTCTATTTGGTTACTATTACTACATTATAACTTCGTCTGGTTCTATCCACATAAAAATGTAGCGATAACAAATGTCTATTAAATTATAAATAAATGTCTATTTAGTTTCTATTTTGTTGTCTATTTAAATTTTAAAATAAAAACGAATGTAACAATTGGATTTGAATTATCAAAGAGTCAATTTGTCAAATTGTTAAAGAGATTTAGTGATGTACTACTCTGTTAGAAAGGTATCCGACCTTAGTTTTTATTTTGAAACCTGATGGATTTTAATCAAACGCGCTAGCATGAGCCGACCTTGAACCTTCGTGCGCATGCGTGATTTTTTTCCTGACTGTAGATAGTGTCAGTTGCTGTCGAGCTGTGTTCGAGTGACCTAGTGTGTAGTGCTCTCGTCGTTTTCCAATGCAAATAAAATGACGGAACGACTGGAGCAGCGCCACTGCATCAAATTTTGCCGGACACTGGGCGATAACCAGGTGGAAATCATTCGGAAGATTCAAGCGGCTTTCGGTGACGATTCTATGGGCATCACACAGATTAAGGAGTGGTACAACCGGTTTAAAGACGGTCGCACATCGGTGGAAAACGAGCCACGCTCTGGTCGGCCATCAACATGCCAAATGACCATGTCATTGCCAAAGTGAACACTGTGGTGATGCGGGACCGTCGTGTGACTATCCGATAAATTGCGGAAGAGGTGGGCATCATCACTTTTTCGGCGCATTCCACTGTGACCTGAGATTTGGCTATGAAGAGAGTGGCTGCGAAATTTGTGCCGAAGTTGCTGACGGCGGAACAATAGCAAGTTCATGTTGAAGTCTCAGAGGACATTCTGGACTCCATAAACAGTGACTTCGGCTTCATGAACACCATGGCACTGGTGACGAGTCCTGGGTGTACGGTTACAACCCGGATACCAATTCCCAGTCGTCACAGTGGATGCATTCCACGTCACCAAGACCAAAGAAGGCCCACCAAGTGCGCAGCAACGTCAAAGTGATGCTGACTGCTTTCTTTGACTCCTGCGGAATGGTACACCACAAGTACACACCACAGAGTCAAACAATCACCAAAGAGTGCAATAGGGATATCCTACGTCGCCTACGTGATGATGTGCGGCGCAAGCGACTGGAGTTGTGGTCATTAGGAAATTGGCGACTCCATCACGACAATGCTCCAGCACATTCTTCGCACTTGGTTCACAATTTTTTGGCGAAAAATCAGACTCCTCTGGTTCGACAGGCTCGTTACTCTCCTGAAATGGCCCCCGCGACTTCTGGCTATTCCCCAAAGTCAAGAGGCCATTGAAAGAAACGCGATTTCAGACAAGATAGGACATTATGGCTGCAACGACAGCCGAGCTAAAGTCGATTCCGAAAGAGGCTTTTTCGGAAAGCTTCCAACAATGGCGGCATCGCTGGGAGAAGTGTGGTGTCTCAATTAGACTACTTTGAGGGTGATATGGTTTCCAACGCTCCAGGTATGACAGTTTTTTTACCGGCTTAAGGTCGGATACTTTTCTAACAAACCACGTATAATGAAATGAAACTTGCCCGAGCCCAGAACGAGCAGTCAAATTTATGCTAGAAAATATTACGGCTCCACTTGTTAGAGTCAAAGATTGAATAAGATGTATGAACCACAGCAGAAATCTCGTTTCTGATCTCGTTCATATTGATCTCATTGTGATCGCGTGACTCGCTCACGCGAGACTATAATGTATGCGGTCTCTTTCTCGTCAAAATAATTTTCAAAACTGTCTCGTCTCGGCCTCGAACTACTAAATATAAACCCATGATTAATAATTGGATCAATTGCTGCATATTTGAATTTTATTAAAAACCTGATGTTTAATCGAGAAAAACAGCGATCAGTTTGTATTGGAGTACCACTTGGAGGTGGTTGTATATGATTCAATTATTGATAACATATATAAAATTATTTTTAATATCTTTTATCTCCTAAGGCGAGATTTTGTTACATTTATAGAGTCTTCCAATAGGCTACCGAACTTTGAAAGTTGGAAGCGGCCATGTATTCAGTCTGTTTTGCCAAGTCACCATGGGCGTATATAGCGTCCAAAAACAGGAGCAAATGATAAAATTGTTTTATCAAAATGGGTCTTTCGTTCGGGCAACGTTCCGCGTGCTGCCCCCATATTACGATCGCCATAATCGTTCTACCGAGAGGACTATTTGCAGTGTGGTGGATAAATTTGGGTCCACTAGTTCAGTAAACAATAACCCAACATCAGCACGACGACGAAATGCTAGATCTGCCGACAACATCGTCGCTGTCCGTGAGAATGTTTAGTAGAATCCTAAGCAGTCGATTTCGCGTCGCTCACAAGACCTCGCTCTTTCGCAGACTTTAACTGAGCAAAGAGCTGAAGGTAAACGGCCATAGACAATGACGTGTGTTCGCTAATTTTCATCAAAAAATCATCCTCAGCGATGATGCCAATTTGGGACCCAATGGGGACCGCAATAAACAAAATTGTCGAATTTGGGACGATACCAATCCACATTAGATCCAAGAGCGTCCAATGCAACCCGAAACAGTCACTGTTTGGTGTCACTTTTGGGCTGGCTGCGTCATCGGTCCATATTTCTTTGAGAAAAATATTGGCCAGGCAACAAATGGACATCAACGACATGTGGCTTCAACAGGACGCCGCTGCTTGCCAGACCGCTTTTGCCACATTGGACATTCTGCACGAGCAATTTGAGGACATGGTCATCTTACGTGGAGATGATGTGAACTGTGATGTGTTTTCTTGTGGAGTTTTTTAAATCGCATGTCTATGCGAATAAGTTAGAAACCACAGCGGCCCTCAGAGCCAACATAACTCATGCCATCGGTCAAATTCGCCTGATTTATGCGCCAGAGTCATGGAAAATTGGACATTTCGGATGGGCGCTACCCAGCGAAGCTGCAACGAACATTTGCGGGATATTATATTCCATACACAATGACATCGATAGGCCTTTCAAGCAAATAAAAAATTTTGATGATATCTCAGAGACGCTTTGTTTTATTTAAATTTAAAAATAGCAAGCGCTTTATGAAAATCCCTATATAAGCGCTACATCTTTACTCATTGCTTCATTTCATTTAGTCTCTTAAGCAAATATGTGAAATTAGTGACAAGAGCATTAAAAATAATAATTCAAGTGCTAATGTTAATTAAAACAAATGATAAATGTTCATATATGGCTGAACTATAAAAATTTTGTGCAACCCAATTTTGGATCGTGACCCGTAGTTTGAGAAAAGCTGGTTTAGACTATTGGAAATCAGGAAAAGTTAGAAGCTGGGAAGTATTGGACCGGGAATCGCTATGCGACCATACATACATTTATATTGTGTTAGAAGAAAACCAACGAGGTCTACCCCTTCAGCGCCAGAGCTGCCAGGGATGGTCGACAGGGAAGATAGATCAAATGATCTGCGGCACCAACACAGGATCGGCCGGCACTGCGATGCTGGCTGGATGGTCCACCAAGGATACCAACAGTTCAAATGTGACAGAAGCTCTGGAGCGCTGGACAAAAAACCGGGAAGCCGATACGTCGGAAGGGATTATCGATACCCTTACCAACGTCTGTAAGGAATGTCTACCGGCTTGGAAGACCACATCTAAGAAGAAGAAAGTGTACTGGTGGACTGAGGAAATCAGTTAGTTGAGAAAGACCTGCGTTAAGGCCAGACGTGCGTACCAAAGGTGCAAAAAAAAATGCGGAGCTGGCGGCAAGGAAAGAAGCTCTACGAAAAAACCATCCCGACTCTAAGAAAATGCTACGGAAAACCATAAATTTGGAAAAAAGGAAATGTTGGCTAAACCTCTGCGCGATGATTGACCAAAACCCCTGGGGAGACGCGTACCAAATAGCGACTAGAGAGCTAAAGATCCGAAAGCCCAGCCTGTGCCCCAACCCGGATGGAAAAAATTTACAACGAACTATTCATCCAACTCACGCAGAACGGTCCTGGGAAAAACCGTCTTGCAGGGAAGCACCAGAATTTACCACCGAGGAATTAGTAGTGGCCAGCAATCGGTTTAAAAAGACAGAGCACCAGGTCCGGACATGATCCCAACGGAAATTATCAAAACTGCATGCAGAGCTGTACCCCCGTAGGTCCTAAATACTATGATCAGAACCCTAAGAGATGGTGTGTTTCTACAGAACTGGAAAAAGGCAAAACTTGTTATGTTCCGAAAAGGCGACAAGCTGCTTATCGAAACAACGTCCTATAGGCCTCTCTGTCTCCTGTACACTGCAGGTAAACTGTTGGAGCAGCTGCTGCTACTAAGGATAAAGAAGCAATTTAAAGCCGGTGAAAATCTCTCGGACAATCAGTATGGTTTTAGGGAAGGGCGATCTACAATCGACGCTCTTAATAAAGTTGTGGCCATAGCAGATGTCGCCAGGAAGGGTACCTGGAAAAAACAGAAGGCTATGTGCACTAATTACCCTCAATATACGAAATACATTTAATTTGGCCTGCTGGCAAGACATTATGGACGAAGTCACGCGAGGCAGCTTCCCACCGTATCTGCTAGCGATGATTGATAGTTACCTATCCCAGCGGGAAATCGTCTTTGTCTCAGATGGCCACTGCACTACCAAGCAAGTCAACAGTGGTGCACCTCTGGGCTCAGTCATGGGCCCAACGCTGTGGAACATAGTGTACGATGGGGTTCTTAAACTCACTATGCCGGAATGAGTGGAGACCATCCTCTTTACAGATGACCTCGCCCTGGTGGTATGTGACAAAACTGAGCTGGGGTTGAAGCAGAGGGCCAACAAAGCCATGCAACTAATAGACAAATGGATGGGGGAGAAGCAGCTCAAACTAGCACCCGAAAAGACCGAGGCAGTACTCTTAACAGGCAAGAGAAAAATAGGGGATGTAGCATTCAAACTTAGAGGCGCTGTCATAAAGCCAAAGAGTACTATAAACTATCTAGGCGTCATGATTGACAAGAACTTGGCATTTAGAGAGCAAGTCAACAAAGCCGCGGACAAAAAGCCCATAAATCCTTGTCGGAACTGAAAACGCTTATGTCCAAGTATTTGTATTATAAATAATTCTGGTAGCTTTTCGATGTTAATTCACTAGAAACTCACCGAAAATGTTTTAATTGCGTTTCTCCCGAAACCAGAATTATTTCCACGTTAAATAGGATTAAAAGTAGTTACGTTGTTACAATGTTTTAACGAAAGTGCTATAGCTTCGGCCTCGTAAATCAGCCTCTGAGGATTAAATAATTATTTTTACTGCATTTAATACTCGCTCTTATCTATTGCTAATGCTTATGTGGTATTATGAAACTAGCACATTTCCATGCTAACTATAATACAGATGTTTTAAAGCTTTGTTACTTCAACATATATTTCCGTACAAAATATTTATCTGAAATGGTTAAATTTTAAAGATTTGTAGTATGTTCTATCTAAATAATTTGGTAATAATAATAATAATTTGAATATATTGGATTTTGAAATAGCCTAAGACAGATTGTGAATTACAATTCATATTAAAATGTAAATTTTGTTTATGCGAGAATTTTTGTTAATTTTACATTTTTATTTGTAACGAAACGTGTGGCACGAATATAATTTGCATAAGTCGCAAAAATTCCATTAGGATTTTTTGAAATGAAATATTTATTTTGTGATATTATTTCACTAATTTGTCCTGGACTTCAAAGAATATGAATAAATATGAATATTCATATACTGAACAACATAATCTATTAAAATAATAAGAAATTTATAAAATGTTAAAATCATTTCATTTAATTAGAATTCTAATTGATCCAGTTCGGGTATTAAAAAAATATTTCAGGCACGTACAATCTATTCTAATCAAAAGCAGTTTCAATTTTACTGTCCACTGATGGCTGATGTGTGTGAAGTGGTAATCAATGAAGTTTTGTTGTTGTATTAAAAGCAATGAATATTAGAGCCTGGAAGAGCCACAATTAGTTTTCACCACAAATCTAGTGATTCATTGTTATATAAAAAATACGACAACATATCTGCAGAAGGAACGGCCAGGCGCATTTTGTCTACGATCCGTATAGCTCTTCGACATCCGTATAGCTCCCATCCGGTCTCTTAAGAGTGGCCGTCATTTACACTCTATCCTTCCCTAGTGTTTTTTGTAATCTAGCTGCCACCGCAGTGCATTCTATATTTTCACAGAAGGTTCTTCTGACCTCTATGTTGTAGGTTGTAGACATCTAGGAGTATTCCAGATACTTTCCGCATTGCTTAGCTTTATTGAAAAGCCTACGTACTTTTGCTCTTAATTTAGACAAATTTTTGTTCCACCATTTTTCATCCTTTTGCTTTTGGCAGCAGGATTCAAATGCCATGGTTCTATATTTATTTCTCCTACAGCTTGCTCAAATACAGTGCAATGTTTGATGCTACCACGCACTATCACTTGCTCTAGGTTATCCTTCAGTTTAGAACTAAACATAGGCCACAGCGTTTGTTTGTAGTTTCGGATGAGGGTGTTTTCCTCACTTGCAACTTCCAGTTCAAACTCTATGATCCTGTGGTCTGACATTGACCGTTTACTTGAAACTCTCTACCTTTTAACCAGTTTATTTACGTTAGCGCTACCTACCATAACATCCAGTAC
This sequence comes from Phosphuga atrata, assembly GCA_944588485.1. Lineage (NCBI taxonomy): Eukaryota > Metazoa > Arthropoda > Insecta > Coleoptera > Silphidae > Phosphuga > Phosphuga atrata. The sequence goes on from OX155899.1 coordinate 35,770,769, forward strand.
CTCATTCCTCACCTTGACAAATGTATTCCCAGGTGTATTCCCAACGTTATACGCGTTTAGGTTTTCTTTCATGAGGTATTCTAAAAGATACTCACCCCTCTTGTTAGTGTCCGTGCTGTCCCACAACGTTGTGGGCGTTTTCGTCACATCTTAAGATGAGTGGCAACCTTTACCAATACAGTGTTCTACCAGCATTTGTACCTCTATAGCTGGTATGGTGTTACCATCTCTAGGGAAGTATGCTGATGCGATCACTACCTCGTGGTGGAGGCTCTCGATCTTGATGAGCGCCTGATTTGGAACTAAATCTCGCGTTAGGAACTCCAAAAGACTTAAATAATATATGCCCTTCCTTACCATAGTGCAAGTTCTAAGGAAGACAACTCGGTTATCCCACACTAGATTGTAGATTGTATATTTGGTGGGGAAAACTTGGTTGTAGCGAACTTCATAGATCTATTGTACCCCACCCTCTTCCTCTAACTATATTGGTATACTTACCCAATTAGAGCGCCTCCTTTAGTCCTGATTTCTTTAGGAATTTCAAGATCTGGGTGAGATTCAAGGACTGCAACCCCTCTGCGTTCAAGCAGTGGTCCCAAAGGTACATTTGCCTCTTGCGGAGCAGTGCTCCGCAGTCTTCGAGCAGATGTATAGGGGTTTCCCCTGCTGAACCACACAATCTGTATCTGTCATCTTGCTCTAATTCTAAGCTTCTTCCTGTTTAGTTTCAGGCAAGCTTTTGTTCTTTTCTGGTTAAAAGATCCCAGCATTACTTTGGATTGTCTCAACCCTGGAGGTTGTTTCCAGATTTTTATTCATTCTTCTCTTATTTCTTCATCTAAACTTTGATGGATGGTGTTCACGCTCATACCGTAAAAGGGTTCCGGACCTATAAAGAGGTTACTGCATCGCTTGTTGGCTAGTTGATCGGCTTCTTCGTTTCCGTCGATACCAGTTTGTCCTGGTACCCAGTACAGCGTTGCTTTATTTTCTTTTCCCAAGCTTGTTTAGTTTTCCCATATTCCCACAGACCCATACCCGTTTGAATCTGATGGTGTATGAGCTAATGGCCTTAATGGCTTAATGGAAGCTTTGGCAGCCTCGTGCGAGGTGTTATCAAAAACCCCTTTTATGTCCAAGAAGGCAGATATCGCTACCTCCTTTGTACCTAATGCTGCTTCTATCTCATTTGTCAGTTGATACAGGGCGGTTTCTGTGGATTTCCCTGCTTTGTCCAACACAAACTTGCATTCCCTGTTGTTTAGGCCTCTGATCTTACCTCTGTAAGCCCTGGATTATTCAGCAGCGCAAGCCCTGGATATTGCTAAGTGAACATCCTAGCCATCCCACCCAAAACTGCTTTGGCACGGTGGATGTTTACTTGGGCTATTTTTATGACAGGACGCGAGGCGTCGAGTCCTCTTCTGTCACGGCAAGAATGACTTATTCCTCTACCTCAGTAAACATCGCAGAACTGCTTATGTCAACGAGTATGAGGTCTAGGTCGTTCTCTCGGTAATCCAAACTGACATACTCGTTCTCAGTCATTGTGGCTTTAACAAAGGGAGTAGCCGCTGTTGCTGTCTCTTTAATCAATGAAGTGACCGCTATTGCATTTGTAATTTCCTAGGGAGAGACTGCCGTAGCTGCGGCTACTACATATGCATCTTCTTTCGGATGGTGGAGCTCACTTTCATTTGGTACACTAGTTCTGTAGCGGTGAGGTCCCACACACTAGGGTTCAATATTATGTTTCTTCTCACATGAATCTCACGAATGGCTAGGGAACGAAAGGTCCGTCATGTCAGAGCCCCTCTTGACATAGCAAGTCTTGATACTCTCCGAGGTCGCCGGTCCCTTCGGCACGGGTCGCATGACATCTTTGGGTTAACGGTTTGAAGGTTCTTTGTTGTTCGCATGCAATTGACCGATCTGATCGGAGTTGGACTCCAGTGAGTATCGTCCAATGGTTCATTGCAAAACTAAGCCCCCACTTTCTTTTGTTCAAGGAAGTTTGCCAACTTCTGGTCCTTAATCAAGTAAAAGAAAACTTAACCAATTACGATTTAAGGTCATTCGTCACTTGTGAATTTCTTACCAATCTTTCGAAAACTTCCAAATAAATGTTAATCAGGTGCCAGAGCTTCGTCGGGCATGCGTCATATCTTCTCAACCAAGTTGCAATATTAATTTCCCACGAGTTACCAAAGATGTGCGAGGCTTTGCAATATAACGGTGGAACACAATTCCTTCAGGATTTGCCAATTCCGGCCGTTTTTCTTTCCTGGAAGATGCTCAAAATACACAACACCGTTATAATCCCACCAAATCGACAGAATGATCTTGTTTTGATGAAATACAGCTTCCGATATAGTTTGTGCTCGTTTATCATGCTTGGATCATGATCGTTTTCGAATGATTTTGCTGTAGGTGACCATTTTACATCGCCAGTGATGAGTCTTTTCAAGAAAGGATTTAAGATGCATATCGCAAATATTGATTGGTTGTGTTAAGTGAATATCTTTCAATTCATGCAGAACCCAAATATCTAGCTTCTTAATGAATCCAAGCCGTTTTAAGTGATACAGTACATTTCACCTTTCTGCAGTCTCTCAAACAGTAATCAATTTTAGTAGGTAGACCAAAACGTTGGTCACATTTGAGTGAAAAATCTCCAGAAAGGTTTTCAAACAAATTCATGTATTCAACACCGTAAACTCACATATCGCTTTGTGAGCCACAGCAGCTATCTTTTCTTTCCTCCTACGGAAATACAAAAATAAAATAAGTAGGAAAATGTTACACTCCATCTTAAAATTAACAGTCAAGTAACAGTTACACACAAAATCACACACTACGCGTTTCTAAATCATCTTCGATATGACTGTTTTTAAGTTTGAAAAAATTAATAATCAACAAAAATGAATAACCAGATAAGTAAATAATTATTCAGACGAACGCGGGATATCCAGACAATATTAATAATCAACGAAATTGAATAACCAGATAACTAACTGATTATTCAGACGAACGTGGGATATCCAGACAAAATTAATAATCAACGAAATTGAATAACCAGATAACGAACTAATTATTCCGACGAACGCGGGATATCCAGTCAAAATTAATAATCAACGAAATTGAATAACCATATAACTAACTAACCACGTAGTAACTGTCGCAACCATCCTATTCATATAACTAACTAATTATTCCGACGAACGCGGGATAGATATCCAGACAAAATTAATAATCAACGAAATTGAATAACCAGATAACTAACCAATTATTCCGACGTACGCGGGATATCCAGACAAAATTAATAATCAACGAAATTGAATTACCAGATAATTAACTAATTATTCCGACGAACGCAGGATATCCAGGCAAAATTAATAATCAACGAAATTGAATAACCAGATAACTAACTGATTATTCCGACAAAACTTGACATCCAAACTAAATTAATAATCAACGAAACTGAATAACCAGATATCGAACAAATTATTCCGACGAACGCGGGAGATCCAGTCAAAATTAATAATCAACGAAATTGAATAACCAGATAGCTAACTAATTATTCCGACGAACGCGGGATGGATATCCAGACAAACTTAATAATCAACGAAATTAAATAACCAGATAACTAACCAAGTATTCCGACGAAACTGGACATCCAGACAAAATTAATAATCAACGAAACTGAATAACCAGATAAGTAACTAATTATTCCGACGAACGCGGGATATCCAGACAAAATTAATAATCAACGAAATTGAATAACCAGATATCGAACTAATTATTCTGACGAACGCGGGAGATCCAGTCAAAATTAATAATCAACGAAATTGAATAACCAGATAACTAACTAATTATTCCGACGAACGCGGGATGGATATCCAGACAAACTTTTATAATCAACGAAATTGAATAACCAGATAACTAACCAATTATTCCGACGTACTCGGGAGATCGAGACAAAATTAATAATCAAGGAAATTGAATAACCAGATAATTAAATAATTATTCCGAGGAAGGCGGGATATCCAGACAAAATTAATAATCAACGAAATTGAATAACCAGATAACGAACTTATTATTCCGACGAACTCTGGATATCCAGACAACAATTTATAACGAAGCTAATGGAGTATGCTTTGCGTGTTTCTGCCGGGACTGGAAACAAAATGGCGAATCCAACAGCGACCGAGAACATGCACGTCTTCGACTAACTGACCCCGATCCGGTTCAAAGGACCTATGTTTGGACCGGGTTTCACGAAAATCAAATTTTCTAATTTTAAACTGGGATGGTTTGATCACTTACCTTTTAGGGTTGCTCGCGTGTCCGCCCCGTGCGGACCGTCCTTCCGGCGCCTATTTTAAGGGAGGAAATGAGGATAATGGGTGGAGGGATCCCTTAAAATTGGTGTCTTCCAGACGTAGAATGCCGCTGCAGCCCTCTGGGTTCGTGATTACACCCCTGGTTAACTTGCGAATTAATTGCGTTTTTTGAATCTTTTGAATTTTAGTAGATTATTTGATTAATTATCGAATATGTATCTAGCATAAAGGTATACATTTTTAATAAATGTTCTATACAATAGGGAATATAGAAATTATGAAATATTTAATATTCGCTTATACCACACTAAGTATGGACAAAATGAGTCAATTGTCAGAATGCTGAACCAATCCAATAAGCACAGTTCTAAAATAGATATCTTCAATATCACAAACATCTCTATTAACAGAGTTGTAAAAACATTATGAATACATTTTTAGTAGTTTTTCAATAGTATTTTGTCATTTCTGTTATTAGTATTTTGTTCATTAATTATTGTTATTTTTATTTAAGTATTTTATATTTTGTAGCAGAATTAAGTTGTAAATAAGGCAATTTATACTGTGATTATTATGGGGTAAGGTCGGGAGAGTTCGACCACTTTTGAAAAAGACTTATAACTTTTTTGTTTTCTGAGAAACTTTTTTTCTTACCGTTAGAGCATTGCCAAAAGTCTTTAGATAATATATAAATAAAAAATTTTTATATCATAGAAACAGTTTTTTTTTTATTTGAATGAAAAGTACAAACATTACAACTGGTCGATCTCACCCGTATGTCCGGGTTAGACCGACCACCAACTGCGGGTGAGGCCGACCGAGGAAAAAATAACACAACATATATCTTAGAACTTAGAACATAATAATAATAATAATAAAATAATAATATAAAAGTATAAATAAATTTAGATTTTAAGATTTTTTTTATATTTTTGCGCAGGAATTGCAGAAATTTTCATTATAAAGCCAACGACTACATTTCACACATTTGATCCAGTCATCGTTCTTACTGGTTTTAAAATAATTTTCCCCACACCCTACGCATTTCTTTTTCATCCCATTCTTGAACTGAAACTGCAATACTGCACTTTCGCTGTCTGAATCTGAAGATTCTAATTGTTTTTCGGTTGGACCACATTTTTATTTTTAATTGGACAGCTTGTTTGTTTCTTTGTATTTTGTTTAATCTTAATGCAGTCTGAACTATTTAGAATGATTGCAAGCTGTCTACCTTGTGTTTTAACTACTGCCTTTGCACTAGTTTTTGGAATTGGAGAAATAACGTTCTCCAACAATTTATCTGGTGTGGTATCAATAACAATTGTTGCAGTGTCAGGGTCGTGCAAACAACTAGGCAGAGGTGACGAAATATGATTATTAGTTGCCTGAATAGTAGTGAACCGAGTCGGAGTCGAAGGAGGAGATGGCTTTTTAGTAGTAATATTTGAGCCATGTAATGTTTCTTCTGTATTTTGTTCCATTTGAATGGCAATATACGCTTAATCTGGCATAGCTTCTGGATTAAACAGTGCAATACCTGTGGCTCTAAAGCCAGGCGTCCCATTTTCCACCGTTGACGACTTACCCCAGGCTTGTCCCAAAATTTTTCCAATTTCCAGCCTTGTTATTTTCCTATTTGCATTGTTTTTAAGAAATGGTTACAAGTCGCGTAGTAATGGTTTTTCAGTGATTTAAAAAAGGATATGTCTAATGGTTGAAGATAATGAGTCGTGTGACTCGGCAAACAAAGTAGAATTATGTCATTCACTTCGCAAAATTCCAGTACTTGAGAGGTACGGCCATCGACAAACACCTTTCCAGCTGGTTTTCGTGGCAAGAAATGGAATTCCAACCAATCTTTGAAAATGGTAGAGTTGACATACGCCGATTTCACTGACATAGCAATTTGGGAGCCGAGTGGCATTCCATCTAAATATTCTTCCTTTCTATTTTTTCCTTTAAATATTGAGCAAGGTGGGAGTAAACATTCCCTCTGCATTACAGCACGCTATATTCGAAATTGTTTCGCCCTTCTCGCCTGATGTCAACGTAGAAACATTTTTGAGCCTTTTGCGGCTAACACGTGAGTCGGTCTATTGTTCAATGGCAAACCGCTTTCGTCCTCATTAAAAACATTGGACGGTTTATTATCGAGTTGGTTATCTGCGCGAATATTGTCTAATAAAGTAAAATTATGTGTCACAGAAAAACGCTTCATTTCAGCCGCTCGAGCAACAGAAATTCCCTGAGTTTTTCTAATTGATATATCAGGATGCCGTCGCAGAAATGAGTTAAGCCAATCATACCCGGCTTGCCTTTTCCTTTATTGAATGTGTGCTTCAATTTCAGTTGTTTGGCAAGGTGAAAGGCCCATATTCTAACGGACTCCCGATCTGGTGCAAATCCAAAGGTTTGCATTTTTTTAATGTGTCGTACCAATTGCATTTCTGCATCATCTTCCAACGCCGATGATGGACCAAGTCTCTTTAGTTTAATTCCGTCCGACTTCTTAATATAATCTTTTAAAGTGGTTTTAGGAATTCCAAATTGTCGGGCGGCTTCATTTACACCCATGGTTCGATTTTATACACATTCAATTGCGTTTCTTAAAGAATCAGCACTCCATTTAGCTCATTCCTCATGTTTTCTTTTATTAGTTGTGGGCATTAAAAATTCTGTAAAAATATTTTTATTTATTTATTTTTTTAATTTATTTTATTTATAGAGGTTTTTTACACCTGTACATAGCCTGAGAAGTAATTTATTCATATAATTAAACTTTGTCGATATCATTCAAGAATCAGGTATAAATAAAATACAAAAACATAAGCAATAAACAACATAATACGGTATAAGAGGACTCACAGATTAGAACATTAAAAAGTAAACTGTCAGAAAACAAAATATTGAAAGAGATTTGAGATAACAAAATATTGTATTTGTTAGAGAACAAAAAGTCTAAGTAAAGGAAGTATTTGCAAGCCAATTTCTCAGTTTTATTCTTACTGTTTTGTTATTATTCGGTATTCTTTTTGGTGTATCAGGTAGTGTATTGAAGTGTTTTATTGCCACAATCGAAGAGTTTTTAAATGCTATAGATTTACTAACTTTGGGAAACGGAATACTTCTATTTCTAGACTTCCCTCTATAGTTTTCATACACATATTTACAACTATTGTAGTGATAACACAACGACTCGAGTATAAATGTATCTGTAAATCCTAGAACACGTTTGCCTTCCGAAAATATGTTAATGAGCTTAGATTGAGTTTTAGCTAAGATATTAGTGTTGGTTTTGTGACAGTTCCTTGTGGTACACCAATTTTAATTTTAATTTTTATACTTTTAACATCCTTAATTTTGACTACCTGAAATTTATCTGTTAAATAATTTTTAATTAGGTCATGAGCTACTCCTCTAACACCATATTTATATAATTTATTAAGCAATATTTTATGGTTCACTGTGTCGAAAGCTTTGGCTAGGTCTAGAAAAGGAACAACTGTCGGATTACTGATGTCTATATTGGTATATATAAAGTCATTGATCGATGCTAACGCATCCTTTGTACCTTTATTTTTCATGAAACCATACCGATGACAACTAATAATGTTACATAATAATATTATTGGGCTTCATTAAATCTATAATTTCCTTCAAACCCCTCTCCCAGATTAGTGTGGTCTAACTATACCAAAAACACGGGAGAGATCGACCACCTTATTAACTGGTGGAAATACAAGTAACGACTACATTTTTGGGGTTATGATATAGTTTAATACATATTTTATCATCCAGTATAGAAATAGTTTAAACAAACTTACACGTTTTCTAAATATCACCAACTTAGTAAATATGTCCAAAAACTTTCAAGTTCGCACAAAATTTCAAATTTAATTTATAAACTCACACTGCTGCCGCGGCCTGATATATAAAATTGGTTGCAACAAGCTGAACTAATTTTACCATATATGTCACGCATAGATCCCTCTCTAGTTTTGTCCTTAAGTTATCCCGACTGGTCAGTCTCACCCGGTGGTCGATCTCTCCCTGACTTACCCTGTACGAAGATTTTTTTCTAAATTGAAAATGACGTGAATAAATAAATAAATAATAATAAATGAAATGACAATCGATACTCACAATATCAGTTCATTGTGAAAACTCTTCCTTTCTTCAAAGCAATTTTGAAACATTGGTGCAGAAAATGGATACATTTATTAGAATAATTTGGAGATATTTGTAGTATCTCTTCACAAATCTGGAATTAACTATTTTTGTTATTAGCGTTATAAAAGTTGTGTATGTTTAAGAAATTTATATTACAAGAAAATTGCAGAATATAGAAATTTTTAATTTTATATTGCGGATGACCAAATAAAAATTATAACAAAAAAGTAATATTTTTATCAACATATCTTCATAGTTTCCTTGAGTTCTTGAGTTTCTAAAATCCATCCATTTGCAGGCATTGGTGTGTTGGACAAGAGCGGACGAAACTTTCTCTTTGTGCCTGACTAAAATTGCATGCTCTTTAAACCTAGCTGATATTTTTCTATTAGTACGTCCAATATAAGTTCGTTCACATGTTCCAGAAGGTGTTTCGTAAATTCCATGGTGTTCTAAAGGGATAGTGTCTTAAACCCTGCGTAGCATGGAGGATATTTTCTGCATTTTATTGAAAATGGTGTCGCTGTTTAGGATTTTGGCGATTTTGTCAATTGATCCATGAACATATGGTAGGCATGTTGTGATCAGGGGTTTCTAACGTTCTGCAGTTGTTTGGTTACAGTTCTCTGTTCGACGAAAAAATCTGGATATTAGGGTGTTTGGATATTGGTTTGTAGAAAGAGCTTCGCGTAAGTTCTTCAATTCCTTTGGCAAGTTAAGCTGGTCAACTAGTATTTTGGATCTAGTGATGTATACAGATACTAGTTGTTTGGGGTGATGGTGCGAAGAGGCGTTCTGGTATCTGAACATTTTTTCTGCCTCCATTGTGAATTTTATTTGCTCGTGTTGGGAGTTAATATGGATGACGACTGAATAGAGACTGGTACTTTTGTGAATAAAGATACAATGTCGTACTAACAAGGAGATGGTAATTTTTGGGGAGGTTTATAAAGTAAAGTAACACTTTGCGAAATGTCTCGCCTGAAGTTGGACCGGTGAACCAACAGAGCTTACCATTGGTCGGAGTAGAGCTCCATCCTTATTTATTTTCGGTAAATCTTGGGACATAGTGATAATTTCTCCCTTAGCATAAGATATTTCATTGTTTCTGTGTCACTGGTGGATGCCAGTATCTTTTCTCTGGTTGTTTTCTCGAGAGAAGTTATGGCGTCAGATGTCCTGGGTAGATAAGTTGGATGATATTAGATTGTGGTCATTTTTTGTTTATAGTCAGAACTGTTCATTACAACAGAGCAATTTCCTTTATAAGCTGGTGAACCACAATGCTCTTATTTTCTCTTTAGACCTTGAGTGCTTCGAATTCTTCGTATTAGATCTTTCTTGTTGGTGGTTTGAAAGATCTTAAGATATGACATGTTTCCTCTCTCCTTGTCTCAGATAATTAGGCAGGGAGTTGTGAATTGGCGGTCTCAACATCAGTGATTATGTGTTCTTTGGGAAGACGAGATGGTGCGGTCGCAATGTTAAATCCCTTGGCCAGTACGGTTTGGGTAGGTTCGTTTAAGAGCAGGTCTGAAGGATAGTAAGCCATTGGTTTTGGTGCAGACTTTTGTCTCAATCTAAAAAGGTTGTTTTTTTTCTGTATATTGGTGATTATTATTGCATTCTGTTCCGCTCTGTTGTTAGATATTAAGTGTACGTGCTAAGAGAGGAGGGGGTGTAGAGTAGTTGTCAGAGATTTGTGGGTTGTTCGTATATTTTGACTGATGCTGTCAAGTTTCTGCCGTTTGGATTGAATTTCCTCTCGAGATTACGTTTGGCTTGCGTTTGACCTGGTTCTTATGTGACAGCCTCATATATACGGGTGTTATGTCTGTATCTTTACAGAAACTTTAAATTTGAGCTCGCTTTGTGTGCAGTTTTCTGAAACTAAAGGTAAGGTAGTAAATTTCCTCCCCCGTGGAGGTTTATAATGTTGTATTTAAGATTTTCACGGATAGAAATGTGTAGACGTTGAGAGTTGGTTCTGAAAAGATATGTATATATATATATATATATATATATATATATATATATATATATATATATATATATATATATATATATATATGTTAGATTTCATTTCATAAGACAATTCAAACGGCAACAGCTGTAGTAGGTAATCAAGGATTGGACTTTGCGAAATCTAACAAAAGGTCCATTTGTCCGCCAATTGTCCTCGTGAATAATTCAAATCCAGAATTTTCTGCATCGAATAGAAATCGCTTGCAAACAGATAAATGTTTTTCTTTTAAGTGCAATGGCACTTTAATATAATAAATAAAACTAAAATATAAAGTCAGAACTTTAATCTGTACATATGAATGTTCAGAATAAAATCTGATATAGTTGGAGGATAGTTGTCAGATTTGATTTTATGCAATAAACCACTTTGAATGCTCACGAGGCAAAGATTTTTATGTACTAGAAGTAGGAATTTTTTCGACATTGCATGAAAGAAACTCTGTGTAAACGCGAGGACAAGATTACATTTCTCTCAATTCCACATTTTGGTTTGGTACCACATTGAAGGTTTGGCATCTTCGCTTGTCGTATCTTCGGACATTTTTTATAGCCCATATTCATTAATTATTTTCATAATTCATATAAGCTCAAATATTCTTAACTATATTTTGAAATCTATCGCGACACGCTTGCATACCCTCTCGGCACACAAATTGTAAGACATTGCTCTAGAGCAGTGATTATTGCATACCCCGATTATTTCATTTCATTTTATTTTTTTAGCCAGCAAGTTCACAGTTTTAACTAACCACGGCTCTGGAGCATGGGAAACTCTCTTAGATTTATTACCTGAATTCATCTTTTATTTAATATAAACGGGTAATTGGGTAAATTATGGCGACTGTTTAGGGAAATTTGTTGATAATTAGTTACCGCCGACTCTATTATCGTGAAAAAGTAGAGCAATATGGATATATAATGAAACGCGCTACTGTACACGGAAGCACATTGACTTCGTAAGGTGCTTAACTGAGTTAATCAAAATAGATCAGATCTACGCAGGTTATATCAATTAATGGTTAAATCTCTGTGTCATTAGGCATTCCTCTCCGAGTTCTCATGTAGGTCCGTTATATTTGTTAGTGATAACACCTATTTTATTTAACAGATGATTACTTGATATGCAAGTGATATCAAATATCAATAAGTGAAAGAAAAGCATATAAATATTTCGCAGTTTTAATTAGGTCTATAAAAACTATACATTTAATGTGCTTACTACAATATTTGATTAATCGCTTAGATCTAAATTGGAATTACCCTCCTGCGTATGGTGGCTCAATTATAACTTCATATAAATCAGAGTATTGCTCTACTCATGATGCGATTAAAGAAAGTCTATAATAACATGAATTAGTTCAAGGATTGTAGGATCTAATATTATATTAATTGTTATTCAATAATCTTAAAACGTATTCTCGAAATAATTTTTGGGATTTTAGAAATGGGCTTGAGATAGATGCAGATTGTCAGAAAAGAGGGAGTTTATATATTTTTTCGGATAGCAGTGATGGAGAATACTTTACAAACATTAATCTATTTTAAAAGGCAATTTGAGTCTATAATAGCTCAAAGGGAAAAGGAGATAGAAACAATGAAGTAATAAATGACATGGAACGTGATTTTAAAATGTAATTTAAATAACTTTTTCCTTTCCAAATAATTAACATTTTCCTTTCATAAAGATAGTCCTATAACACTTACTTCTTTTTCATCTACAGGGTAGCCCAAAAGTCGCTAGACCATTTAAAATTCGAATACCTTTCTAAAGTTTATTACTTTCTTTTTAATTCTAGATTATTAAACTCGTCTACTAGCGTATTTGTCTGTGACACCGACAAAATATTTTTTTTTGGTTGTTTTTTTAACATAAATGCTGACATTTTGGGTATTCTTGATTCGTTGCTAACTTCACTACAGTGTGTACAGTGGGTTAGTGTCAGCAGCACACGAGGCCGCTTTTGACGCCAATTGTTCTGTGGGACAATTCTGTGTATCCGACTCAGGGCACAGGATTAAGTTTTCATGCATATGTATATTCCATCGTAAACCAATAAATTTGGTTTAATACGGCCAAATGTTTTATGCAGAAAATATAAAAGTTTACGTTGGGAAACAGTCTGCAAGCGCTTATAGATTTGATACCTCGTCAATGGAAATGGTTTTGCTACGGCTAGTATAATAGATACCTTATATATCACATGTGATAATTTCTTCACCAGTATTCCCTTGATAGATAATAAACTTGAGTCACACAAGTTGACCGTGATCGACACCCCACGCAAAAATAAACTGCTCAAACAGTATTTTAGTAACAGTATTCGGTATTTGGGCACCGATAAATTGTACTCTTTTAACTTATGTGAATAAAAAGAGCCAGAGTGTTTTACTTGTGTTTAGCATATTTTATTATGCTAAAATCAACGATTATATCGTCCTCAGCAACATCAAATAGCAATAAAATCAGCCGTTGTGCATTTTGCACATCAAAAAAGAACCGTAAGACGCGTTATAACTGCGCTAAATCTAAATTTATGCTGTATTTATTAATTTTTGCTGTAATTGTTATAGTGAGACTTCTGTTTAAAGCTCCCCATTCACGTGCGAACAATTTGCGCAAATTCAGTGTTTGTATAAATGCCTGTTTGTACATACGATAGCACATACACGTAGCAACCTATTGCGCAAACATCATTTCGATTTGTGGTGTTGTTCGTTGAACATGTCAGATACGGACGATTGCTGTGCCGCCATTATTCTGGCCCTAGTGGCTGGGAAACCAATAGTTAAAAGAAAAAGAAAGCGAAGAGTGTGCGTCAAGAGTTGGCTCCAGAAGAGGTTCCAGACGAATTCAGTCATGCCAGCCTGGTCACTGAGCTCAAAATAATGTCAGCTGCAGACTACAAAAACTGCCTTCGAATGGACGCAGCTTCGTTCAGCGAGCTACTCGAAATGGTGACACCCCTCATAATGAAAAACAACACGGTGATGAGAGACGCAATATCTCCAGAACTGAGATTGTTGGCCACTTTGAGATACCTAATAAGCGGTGCCTCCTTTGAAGATCTGAAATTTCAAACTGCAATCGCAGCTTAAACACTTGGAAAAATAATAGTGGAAACTTGTAACGCTCTCATCCACGTTTTGAAAGGATTAATAAAGGTGAGAAAATAAAATAGTTAGCTGTAAGTAAAAGGTGAGTAAATAATTATTTATTCATCATGAATAAGGTCATGAATTGACGAATATTGAACTGGTTGCTGTGTTGATTCATGTTACTGATCCACTTCTTGTCTTGAGGCACGCATGCTAAGGTATTGCGATGGGTCAGAATGAGTGGAAACGTTTGAAGGTGATGGTGATGGAACGGGGGTACGAGTTGAATGTAGTTGATGGGGCTGAACAGGCATGTGACAATGGAATGTAACCAGGTGGATGAATGTTATTGAGGATGATTGGGGGTGGCGAATGACTGAGGTGGATTATTTATGATGATTGAATGTCTATGAAGGTTGCCCAGTCGTCCTTCGAAAAGAATGTCATCAATGAATTTTTTAGCGTAAAGTTGCTGACTTGCAGAGATTTTGGCATACTCTCCACCCCACCCTTTTGCTATGATCTGAGCATCTGAGGAGGGTTTTTCAAGACATTCGTAGGCCATAGACAATAGTTTAGTACTTTTACTTTCTTCACTGTCCTCATTTTTCTCGATCTTCTACGTGTAGTTGTATGCTCGGGTTGGGATGTTTGAGAACTGTCTTCTGCGACCTAAAACAAAATAAATGGAAATATCTATGTAGTCGTGAAAGTACTTATTATTTGAAATGAATGAAGTTATTGTAATGAAATTAAAAAATTGAATTAAATAGTAATAAAAATTGAATTGTTGCAGATTACAGCAAGTGAGAATGAATGGAAGGTTATTGCCGGACAGTTTGAGAGAAGATGGAATTTTCCCTACTGCATCGGAGCCATCGCCGGGAAGCATATCAGCATCTGCAAACCTCCAGGAAGTGGCTCCTACTATTTCAACTACAAGATTTCGAGCAGTATTGTGTTGATGGCTGTCGTTAATGCCAATTACAATTTATAATGGTCGATGTAGGAATCAATGGAAGAGTTTCCGATGGGGGTGTGTTCTCCAATACAGAATTTTATAAGCGACTCGTGAATAACAAACTTCATATTCCTCAACCTGATAATTTAGCTGACAGTGAAATGAAACAGCCATAGCTTTTGGTGGCAGATGATGCATTTCCGTTTATAGACAACCTAATGAAACCATTCAGTCGAAAAAACCTGACCAGAGAACAAGCAATATTTAATTACAGGCTATCTCGCGCTCGTCGCATTGTGGAGAATGCCTTCGGAATACTAGCATCTCGATTAAGCTTGATAGTTCTTGCGTGTACTCATTTACATAATTTTCTAAGAATAAACAAGATGACTTGTATAAACAAGGTGGTTTTGAAATTGAGAACACAACTACAGGGCAGATCATAAATGCTGATTGGCATTCGGATGGACAATTACTTCCATTGCAACAGCTCCCAGGCAGAAATACCCTAGTATCTTCCAAACAAGTACGTCTTAACTTCTCACATTACTTCAATAGCGAACAAGGTGCTGTCTCTTGGCATGACAAGATATTCAAATAATTGTTTGTATGAAATATTATGATTTGGTATATTAATGAATTTGTATTTGAATGTATGAAAAAACAATAGAAAATATGAAACAAAATTGTACGTACCTTCGTTTCGTTATTTCCTTGAATAAATTCAGTTTCGTCCATTGTCGAAGTTCCTTGAATTTGAGTTTCCTGATCCCTCAAGAAGTCAAGCTCGTCGAAGTACCAGAAACTTGGCACGTACACGTCGTCTGTTCCTCCACCTGATTTTATGCTCTCCTTCAGTTTCTTCATTTCTCTTCTGTAGGCAGCGCGGAATGAATTGATTTTGGCGCGTACACTTGCCCTATCTGCACTAGGTTCAATTTCCTTCATTTTATAGACGAGTATTTTATACGCCGCGTCCTTCTTATTTCTATCTTTATAACCGTCACTTTTCACCTTCCACACGTCAGGTAAATCACGATACACTGCAATAAACTCTCTCCAATGTTCTCGCTGTTCATCATCTGTTGTCTTATTCGCCACATTGGACAGGTAAATACCAACAAACTAAAAATAAAAAATTACCGAAACTACGTTTTCAAGCACGGAATAGAAAGGAAACTGCCTGACAAAAAACAGATTGCAAACAGTTTGCGCAACCATTCAAACAGCCCCATAGACGGTCAAACTGTTTACACCAACACCGAATTTGCAGAAATTGTTCGCACGTGTATGGGAGGCTTAAGATTAGTTGTAAGTTTATTGTCCTTATCTTATAACGATTAAAGTTTGTTTTTGTTTGTTAGAAGAAGAATTTTTGTTAACATTCTATTGGTTCTTAAGAAAAACTTAGTATTTTCCAGTAATAAAAGACTATTTATTAGTCAGTAAATAAATGGTATATTGTCGTTTTATTTTATTAACTTAATACTCTCTGGTTTTAATAAAACATAATTTCCTATACATTTTCTTGAAGACTACCTTCAAATTGGGTTTCGAACTATTGGTCTATAAGACCCGCGTATATACCCGCGTAGTATAGGTCTCACAAGATTTAGCGCGGGCATAGAAAGGTACTTAAATAAAATAAATATGAATAAATTTACCACTGAGCATGTTAAAATAATATACTTTTATCTAGAAAAACATGTAATTTTAAAAGATAAATAAAAATTTATTTCCACGAAATATCTTTTCGAAAGTTTTCCGTATATGAAAGAATTAATATGCAATATCAAGAAATGAAGAGGTTATTACGGCCAAATAACAATTAAAACATCAAGATGTTATTCCATTTAAAAACGTGTCTCTGGGTCTAGTGTCTTTGGGTCACCTTCAATGATGGAAATTTAAATCAATGGCATGAACAAAATGCCCAAAAGGGAATAGAGTTGCAGTATAAAATGGAACAGTACAGGGAGCAGTGGCGTAGGCCAAACTTTTTTTAAAAATTCCAAACCCTAATCGGGCAAAAAAAAATATTTCAATTATCATGTTTCTTATTAACGTATTTAAATACCATGTCACAAAGGGCCTTGTTATGGAGGTTCGAGTGTAACTAATGAGTCAAAATTGTGCTTGAATTTTTCTATATTTTCAATTATCCTAATAGTTGTTAAAATTCATTATTTTTATTTATAAAAACATAACACATTTTGAAATTGGTAATTATTATTTATTTAATAAAATAAAGTTATTAAATGACTTCGTTAGTTTTGACTTTGTTATCGTGACGTTGCCAAACCATCTGTCATGAAAAATTAACTTTAATTATTTAAATAATTACATCGGGAACATCACATTTCTTTAATGCTATCGTGTTTTAATATTACCTAAGTTTAATTGTATTAACTTTTTTATTCCTTAAAGTTGGGAAATTAATGAATAGGATGGTTGCGACAGTTACTACGTGGTAATCCATACTTACATTGAATTGAAAAATTCACTTTGTTTTTTACCACACTTATATTATGTAAAAATATTATATAACTTATTATTCACAGTTATATAAATTTCTACACATATCACGACTCGAGTTTCGACGTTTGACGGTCATTTTCAAGTGACTTAACAAATTGATAAAGTTGAATATATACCCTTATAGTTTTGGTGGGGTGGGGGGGCGGTGTTTGTCCGAAGATGAGGACTTATCTGTTTGAGATTGGGTGAGATTAAAAAGTTGGGAAAAGATTAGGTCAGTTTGCTCGTTTAGGAGATTAACTGAGGGATTACGGGTTTTTTTGAAAATTTCTAATGACTCTAGGAGATTTAGTTTCGGGCCTTTGTTGCAATTATGCAAGATTTTTAGATTATCTATTTCTGGGAATTTATGATTGAATTCGAGACAATGGTTTGAAAAAGAACTAGTGTCTTTTTTCAGACGAAAAGCGCGAGAATGTTCTGAAAACCGTGTTGCAAAACTTCGTCCCGTCTGCCCTATGTACACGCTATTGCATTCGGAACAATGAATTTCGTATACGCCGGATTTTTTAATGGGATCGATTTTGTCTTTGGCATTAAACAATATGTTGGACAACTTAGAGGAGGGTTTAAATGCAACCTGAAGATTTTGCTTTCGAAGGGCATTTGCGATGTGTTCGCTTGTTTTGCCAAAATATGTCAGGGAGATGAAAGTTTTGTCTGAATTTGAGGTTTTCGGATAAATTTGGGCCATTGCGAATTGGGTTCGTTTATTATTGATAATGTTTTGGATGAGTTTTGTTGGGAAACCATTCTCTGCAGCGATTGAAATGATGGTACTTAATTCTTTGATTCTCTTTTCTGTGGAAAGGGGGATTGAAAAGGCTCGGTGTATCATTGAATGATAGGCCGCT
Source organism: Phosphuga atrata (assembly GCA_944588485.1). NCBI lineage: Eukaryota > Metazoa > Arthropoda > Insecta > Coleoptera > Silphidae > Phosphuga > Phosphuga atrata. The sequence continues at coordinate 35,788,759 of OX155899.1, forward strand.
AATTTGTGTGTTATCGGGTGAAATGATGAATACGAGATTGTAGAGTTAACATTGGTGGGTTTTCTGTATATATCAAATTCTATTTTGTTGTTTTTGTGAATCAGAGTAAGGTCTAAGAAGTTTATTTTGTTGTCTTGTTTATTTTTGTTTTGACAAAATATGTTAACCTAACATAGAGATTGGCAAAAAAATAAGACTCAATTGTTTAGCATTCGCCGATAATCTTGTACAACTTGCTAATGATCTAGAAGAAGCTAAATGACAAAGAGAACAACTTGATAATAGAGCAAGAAAAGCTGAATTGCAAATATCATATGAAAAAACAGAAATAATTCCAAGCTTCCCTGCTACAGCAACAACTATTGGCCACCTTGGCAAATACCAAACATTATATCTAAATTGTAAATAAGTTTAAATATGTTGGTGAAATTTTAACTTGTAACTCCAATAAGAAATCATCAATAGAAAGCAGAACATTTAAGTTAAAAAGAGCACAACGAATTACATGGCTAACGAACAAAAAAAAAATCTCTTGAACACCAAAGCAACAACTGATACAATGCAAAGGGTTGACAAAAGGATAATCAGAACAATCATTAATAAAATACATCAGGTAGATGGACAATGGAGATTGTTGCCTAATGCAGTGGTCCACAGGGAAAGTGAATCTATAATAGATACGATTAGAAAAAGAATTGCCTTTGTCTGTCATCTATCTAGATAAAATGATAATATTTAATTACTTTTGGAAAAGCAAAACTAAAAATAATTGGTTAATAGAAGTTCAGAGTAATTTAGAAGAGTTGAATATTACAATGAAACTAATTGAAAATAGAGAAGAAAAACGGATTCTCAAGAATAAACAAAAGAATAAGATTTTCGGTACTTCCGTATTAACGCCACCGCTACATTTTTAAATACCGCTAATCGACACATACAATTTTTGTGATAAATCATAAAATAAAATATTTTATTTAAAATTAAACCATTTTTTAAACTCAAAATACCATGAATAATTTATTTTTTAACCCCGGTTAGATTAGGTTGCCCGCTGCGAAGCGGACAAATATATCAAGACAACAACGCGGGGCAGCGCAAACTCTCGATCCAATATATAGCGGTGATGGCGTTAATACGTAAGTACCAGATTTTCATTAAAAGCTGAAACTATATGTTATATCAGATGAAGAAAGGGCAGCTGGGTCAACCAGAAAGAAGAGGTTGGTGAAGGAATAAGATGGTGCAAGTTAAATCTTCAGTTAATTTTTTTTTTCATAAATTAACAGTATTTGGGCTTAATTTAAGGGCTCCAATGTGGGCGTAAATTATGTAAATAAATAGTAATTACTGCCCTAAATACTATAGTAATTACCGCCCTCAACTCATTTCTTGCACTATCATACTTTCGTATTCATTTTTTGTACTCTCAAGATACTTCTTCAGATCACTAAGTTTCATATCGATATCTTCAAGCGTGAACTCCTGTATTTTAATATTAGTTTTATAGAAGGCTAAAGTTAGATTTTTGACTTTTTTTGGCAGAAGATTCGAATGAATTTATTAGTTCAATAGAATTGTGTTGTATCCTCTAGAGTGCTTGCCTCAGGAGATATATCAGTGATTTAGAAAGAAGTGTAAAAATGAAAATTCTGACTTCTTCTTTTATTTAAATACCTGTCATTCCTTTCGTGCAGTCTGCACTAACACCATATTTTTAAACACCTTTTGTCTATTTTGGATGAATTTTTGGTTAATTATTCTCAGCTTTCGTTTTCTTTCACGTAATCATCCCGTCAGCTTTGAATATTCTTATCAAATTTTTCTTATCTAGAGAACATAGGAATGTTTAGTTATTTGGGGTTCTACTATTCTTTAGGGCGCGACCATATTTGTGGAATTTGTGGGATCAGCTTTCAATAGGCAACTCCTTCTTGAAAATTAATCTGTTAATTTGAGATTCTACTGGATGAATGATCTGTACAATCCTTTGATTACGTGTTAATATAATGTAAATTATGCATGAATTTTGCATTGATTAATTATTCTCAGAATAATTCTTCTCAGAATAATCTTCTAGTCTGTCTGCTTCCTGTTGTTCATCTAAAAAATGTATTTTGTAAAAGTTTTTTTTTTCACAAGGGAGACGCACGTTCCGACCATTCATGCAAGGACCCTAAATTTCTATCATTGCCATTGGCAAGAAGAACAATAAAATTTAGGATATTGGAAGGAAATTCCTAACAATGAATTAATTTAACAATATATTATATATTCTAGGGGTCGGATGTCTCTAGAGACCACGACTTAACGTTTGAAGAGAGGATTATAACGAAAGTTTAGATTAATAGCAAAAAATGAAGGGCAAATAGAAAAAAGCTCGAGCAGCTTTTGATTAGATTAAAATAAATAAGGCATAACTAACTAAAAGGTAATCCGACTCAATTTTTAGTGCAAAATACACTACGAAAAGGGAAAGAAAAATTGTGAGAAAGACCAATTAAAATATTGGCATTGAGCAGTCTGGTTTAAGAAATAATACAAATAGAAATCTAAACCCACTGCTATGCAACTTCGTATAGAATATCTCTTAGAATAGCAAGCGCTTTCTATAACTTGAGCAAAAGGTCCCCCGTGGAAAAAAATCACACATGTCGGGACCGCTCTTCGTTTAACTTCGAGGTGGTGGTGTATCACACTATATATGGTGATTCGTATTATATCCTTATATCCCCCTTCCATTAGCCATGATTGGGGGTTCAGGTTTTCAGCATATCTTCCAGTTCTTTTCCGTTCCTTCTCATCGTTTTACTTTTGGGACATTATACTTACGATCACGTTATTAATCTCGTGCCATTGTTTTTCAGAGACAAGCATGTCTACCATCGTCCTAACGTCGACTCTATTTTCAAGAAGTTGTCTCTCTGCAGGACACCTACCACAGGTTAATATGGTGTGAGCAACTTCATCTTCTTACACACAATATTTGCAGAGGCAGTCACTAGCTTTTCCTATCCTGTAGAGTCTGTGTAATCCTATGTAATCCTTAAAGCACCCATGCCCGCTAAGTACGTCGGTGAGATAATGATTAACCTCTCCATATTTCCTCGTTTCCCAGCGTTTTACATGGTTTATAAGATTTCTTGTCCACTGTCCTTTGCTACCTGATACCCAGTCCCGTTGCCATTCCTAAAAAACTCTGGCGGCGGCAGCAATTTTTTCCTCGCTCCTAGTTATTTTGTTTCCATTACATCGTGAGTTGTATGTTGTAGAGTCTAGCTCGCATGGTGATTTGAATAGGAGGTATTCCAGCGATAAACAAGGCAGCCTCCCTTGAAACTGTTCTATATGCGCTATATATTCTCAATGCTAGCCTTGGTTGTGCTGATGCCATCTTGTTAGTGTTTTCACCCTGATTTTACTCTGAGCTGCATAAAGCATAGCGGATTGCGAGACAGAGCACAATAGCCTCCTTTTGCTGATTCTAGAACCTCCCACATTTGGCATATCTCGTCTGTTTTGTTCCGTCTGTCTAGTCTCGTCTGTCTAGTCTCACCTCTCTAGTCTCGTCCATCTAGACTCGTCTGTCTAGTCTCCTCTGTCAAGTCTTCTCTGTCTAGTGTCGTCTGTCTAGTCTTGTCTCTCTAGTCTCATCTGCCTAGTCTTGTCCGTCTAGACTCGTTTGTCTAGTCTCTTCTGTCTACTCTGGTCTGTCTAGTCTTGTCTGTCTAGTCTCGTTTGTCTAATCTCATCTGTCTTGCCTCGTCTATCTAGTCTTGTCTGTCTATTTCCGTCTGTCAAGTCTCATCTGTTCAGTATAATCTGTTTAGTCTCGTCGGTATAATCCCGCCTGTGTAGTCTCTAGATCTATTTATACCTTAACCCAAATCTCTGTCGTCTTTGATGGTTTGTAATTCTATCTTTTTATGTGATTCCCTCTATGCCACCTCTTGCTTTGTTCACTGATCTTTGTTCCAACGTCTTCTAATCATAGAACTGTAATGATAAGTTACTTGATGAAGGATCGTATGTATAAGCGGTTTTTGGAATAAAATATATTACGGTTTGCTTTGGGCAGCCCAAGTCGATGCAGTTTTTGCGGTCAATCTTAGATTAGCCGCAACAACGGGTTAGATTTTCCTTAGAGATTATAATTTCATGATTTTAGTATTTGCACAATGTGACTTGCAGGATATTCCTTGATATGATAAACTTCAGCTAGGGACCATGATATAGATTTTTCCTGAGTACATTTTCATGCCGACCTTCTGCGAATTGCGTGTCAGTTTTATTAGCATTTCTTCAATATTGGCTATACAATATGAGAGCGACACGATGTTATCGGCAAACCAAAGATTTTCGCAGTTTATATTTATATCTAGTCCCTCCAGTTCGATGTTTCTAAACATATGAATCATTATAGCATGTTTCCATCGGTTCCGAGTGATTCTAAGTTTCAGTGAGGCATTTACAATTTGGCTTATTGTGTATATGGCGAGCGCTGTGAGGTTCTAATATACCAAAAGCATGATAACAAGTTTAGCCGAGATATTAAGTTCCGACTTTATCTGTCTTCTTATGTATTCTCACATTTGCTGTTGAATGTTTGTGATATGTCGTCGACAAACAGAGTATCTGTAGTTTTGAATCCCCTGTGGAGTTCTCGCTGTGTTTGATGGAATCAAACGCATACTAACAATTTACATATTAAACAAATATTAATATCAACGGTTTGTCGTATTCGACGGATTTTCTATCAGAATTTTAACAACCTGTTAATTAACTCATTCCATAGGCGCATGAGAAGTCTTGCTTTATCAGAGACTGACAGAAAGTCAGGCAGACTTCATGATGTTTGGATATGATTTTAATAAAGATTTTTAATGTCAGTGCAACTATTCTTCTAATTCGGATGTGTTGTTGCTTCAATAACGCTTTTATTCAATAGGGTTGTTATAGTTTTTAATAACTTATTCTACATCTTTCTTAACTGCATCAACCGCATTTTTTCCTCGCTAGATGCTTTACTGTTTTTTTTATCTCTGATAGTGATTTAGTGATTATAATAGTTTATGCTTAAATAGCCAACTCAGGAACACCACTCAAGTGGCTTGCTGCTTCTAACGTCCAGAATAAAAAGGTAATTTACGGACATTTTGTAATAAATTTAGAAACCTGAAAATTTTACAGTGGAAACAATTTGACGGCGTTAGTAAAAATAATTATTCTAGTTTTAATATAATCAAGGTAAAATATTTGTGTATATACAAATTTAGTATATTTGATATAGAATGTTATTTCTATTGAATATTAAATGTAACAACAATAAAATGTGAATTTTTAATATAAATTTAAACAAATATAATAGTAATAACAATCTTTATTGTACAAAGTGGCTAATAACTAGAGGTCTTTCTGCAATAAAATTAAATATTTCTTCAAAATATTTACTTTTTTATTTTCTTTTAAAAAAATGCAACGTTTATTATTCATGTCTTATAATACTTTTATTACCAATATTTTTAATATTCGTATTAACATGATTGAACGAAAATTACAACTAACTACACACAATATCTTAACATTTCAAACATTGAACCAAGAAACAAAATGTAACAAACTGATGTGGTTGAACCCTGGGTTGGGTTTTCAAGTGAGTGGTTTACAAATTATTGTACATGGAAGCAAAGCTGTGCTGATGACAGATAAATCTCTAAACGCGTCCACAGATGGCTATCCACTTAAGGTATCGGAAAGACATGATCTTAAAAACAATGTTATTTTTATGGTTTTTGTTGAGTGCCATGAAGGTGGACTTAAAAGCTGTAAAATAACTTACTAATTTCATGAGAGATTTGTTTCGGTAGTCCTAAAAAGATTCAATAATTGTTATAGAGCTCCGGAAAGGCTGAATATATTTATATATTCAGGCTGTGTTCCGTTTGTTTTAAGTTTTTATGATTATCTAAAACGTAGGATGGTTTCACCAATTCTATATTATCAATAATTCTTTGCTTTTCCGAGTCCGAAATGACAACTCTGCTCAAGATGATTTTTAGATGAAATTCGGGATAAATTTGATGCATTTCAAGGACACAATCAGCAAAGACACGACGTTGTTGATAGTTGTTCGGCGTGACTTCTTGAGATAACTGAACTTTAGAAGCTTTAAGACCTAAGCTTTTATGCAAAATATGGTCTAATAGCGTTTGTGGAATACCCAAACCCAAAGATCGACGAGAAATGGACAAATCTAGGTTTTCCTCGACGCTATGGGATACAACAGTTTCTCAGTTGTTCTTGAGCGACGTGAAGGAGTTCGGTTCTTTCCATCTCTAACCTTTCCCAACAGCTCAAACTTTCCAACCAGTTTCACGTTTGCTATCTTAGAAGGTGCTTCACGACAACCCAAAAATGCTTTAGTGTTACGAACTGTGAACACGAAATTTTCACCATAATTCTAGTGAATTTTAATAATTTTAATGTGTTGTTGATGCGTATATCGTTCCATTTTTATTAATGACGTAGTTTTTACTTGTCATATGTCAAGTAGTTACAGGTTGACTCATGACAACTGTTAAAATAGTGGGCTATTGAAAATGAAACCTCTTATTGGAAGACCTATTACAATGTTATTTCTTATCGGAAATTGCACCTGTAAAGATATGAATGGTATTTTTTGAAATTTGATAGATATAAACTGTCCCATTTTTGAAAATGGTACGATATACGCTACAACAAAGAATAGAAATAGGGCAGATTCACTACAGACATGGCGAAAAATTTGGGGAAACGGCTCGTAAAGTTCGCGGTGTATTAGGTCGGAATGAAGGAAGCACCGTGATTACACACTCGTACAATGAAACGGATTATGGAAGCATTGTCATTATTATTAATATCATATCCAACCTTTGTTAAAACATTTTTAACAATGTCACTCCAAAAAAGATTTTCTCCCAGATACTGTGCTTTTAATTTTTGTATTTTCGTTTTATATAATTATGCGCATCAATAATCTTCAAGCAACTTTTTTTTTAAATATTTGCTCAAAGTTGCTAATTCACCTAGAACATCATTTAGAACAAACATTGCAATAGTTTACTGTGTATTATTTAAAATTTGCAAACAATATTTACTAATTTGATCATAACATTCATCGACTTGTTCATTACAATATTCTATTAGGTCTATGCAATTTTTAATCAAAGCCTTCACTGCAAAATAATGAGATATCCAACGCACCCCGTTTAATGGTTTAAATATTTCCGAATCTCGATCTATAACAGAAGGCCATTCTTAAAAATTCCCTTTTTTAATTCCTGATCCACAGAACATAGTGTAAACTGTCCTTAAGCAAGTCTCAATATCTTTCATAAGAGCTACATATTTCCATGGATTATTCAAACCCAAATCTTCTCGGGGCGCAAAGCAATTTTGTTCAGTAAGATGAGGTATTTCCTTTTTGAGAAGTGCCACCCACTCCATTTTTCCGTCTTAGTATAAAACTTGCTCCATCCGATGAAAACATAACCATTTTTTGAATGTTTAGATTGAACTTCGTGTAAAAATTTTTTTTTTTTCAAAAATAGAAGCACATAGTATGTGTTGGCTTCAAACTACCTCCAAATTCTGTTTTGTAAGTGTCAATTCATTTTTCATTCGAAATTTGAAGTATAAAATTCATAATTTTTGAACTGAAAAGTTTGTACTTTCATCTATTGTAAGTGTATGAAAAGCTGCATATCGCAGAACGCTTTAAAAAAATTCTTGTGAACAGAATTAGTACATTCAATAAATTCTAAAGCATCACTTTTACTCCTTCAACTTTTTGGTATATTTACCAACCATTTGGTATTTTTTTTGCTAATTGTAAGATGAACAAGCCCATTTTGCTCGGAATACAAAAATGGCTGCACCACTTTCTAAAAATTAGTGCGCGGTCACACCCGCAGCTTAAATGGAACTTTGGTCACCAGTCCGTCGTCGTAGTGTTATATCCGCCGAAAACATTGGTGCTGTTGAAAGTTCCGCAGAAAATCCACGAATTCACGGTTGATTCCACGGAGTTCACAACAGTTACACTTTACACAAACTAGTTTACATCGCATATTGCATAAAGATCTGCACCTGCATGTATATAAAATACAACTAGCTGAAGAATTAAAGCCGAGAGACCACGAACAACGCCGTACTTTTGTGAAATGGGCATTGACAATGGAGGAAAATATCCCCAAGTTCCTCAGTTAAATCATCGTTGGCGACGAAACCCATTTTCATTTAAGAGGCTTCATGAATAAACAGAACTATCGGATCTGGGGCTTCGACAACCCTACTTTATTGAGAAACCCCTCTACCCAACACGAGTTACAGTTTTTTGCAGCTTTTAGGCCGCTGGTGCGATGGGGCCATATTTTGTCGAGAATAATGAAGGTGAAACTGCTACAATAAACACGCAGCGTAACCATACGATGCATACAGACTTTTTGTGACTAATATTGGACGAGATGTAGTATTGATGTCTATTTTCAGCAAGACGGGATTACATGTCACACAAGTGGAGAAAGAATAGCATTATTGCGTCAGCGATTTCGACATGTTACTTCGCAAAGACGAGACATCATCGCAAGGACGAGAAATCATCTGGCCGCCTAAATGATGAAGCAAAATCCTCCTTAGTGAGCAGTCAGAAATGACTAATGCAATTGCATGCTTCCGGGTAGAGCGCGAATGTTGGATATGGCTTCACCTACTATCATTGCATTTCCGAGTGTTATTGCCGTTTCGAGCCGTCCTAAACCCCTAGATCCTTAGTGTGGAATCAGTTTCTCGAATGTGCACCATCTCGTGATTAAATTACATTGAGGGACGGTATCACAACGCGTAAGATTGAATTGAAGAGAAAGGTGGCGACAAAAAAACGGCCATTTACAAAAAAATGTGCGGACGGCGAAACCACCATGTTTTCCAGGCCAAACATTGCTAACGACTGAAATCGGCACGATCCTCCCAACTCAATGACACCTCTTGCAGGTTCCTATCGCCACCACAGGGGATGTACCGGCTCATCAAAACTACACTATTTGTTACTACACTTTGTAACTATACTTTTTGTGTTATGCACCCTATAATAAACGTCATTTGTGGTTATATTCTGTATAGAAAAATTTTCGTGGAACTACATTGTTATAGAAACTGTTGTATCATCTTGCCTAACCCTCAAACGAGCTTTTCTCCTGTTATCATAGAAGACTTCAACTCTCTTTTTTGGTGCTAGGTTCTCAATTTCCAGCTTTCCAAGATGAGACAAAAGCAGAGATTTTTTGCAAATGTCAATAGTGTGAATGCCAAATGTCAAAAATCTGTTCATCCTTGGATAACCGAATTATATATTAAAATTGTTATTGAAATAATTATAATATGTTTTATGGGATACTTGATTAATTGCATGATTCGTTAAATATTTTATGAATCCTGGACAAGTTCAATTCATCTGACAGAAATATTTCTTCACTGCCATATAAATTGTAGTGGCCTTTTAACGGTTAACTGATTTAATACTGTCAATTTGCTTGTACATTAAAATCAGTACTTTGCTTAGGAAGCCTTGTTTTAACTTTTGCCCCGTTGCCCCGTTTATCTTTTTGGACGATGCCATGATTTGTTAGGGATTTCTGAATAAACTGCAACCTTCTTCCAGTATTACCATGCAAAAATAAAAAAGCTTTTATACAAGCTGCTATCTCGTATAGTATCATAAAGTATCATATAGTATATACATATAGTATAGTATCATATAGTATCATATCATATATAAGTATCATCGCCAATCATATGAATCTTGTAAGAGTATGATTTATTGAGAAATTTCGCATTTTTTCAACGCGACATTAGATACTGTTAATTATAAGCCCGCTTAAATAATTATCCTGATCATACCTGCCGATTAAATAATTTCTGTCATAGATTCATTTCTGTCATAGATAGAGTCATAGATTTTGCTGAGCAGTGGTTGGAAATTTATCATTAGTACTGTGAACACCTAGTCTAAGCGTTCTAGCCATGTTTGCAGTTTTTAAAGGTCCGGTAGGGAGACCAAAAAAACATTGGGAGAAAGAGACCCGAGAAGACGCATACCAACTACTAAGAGTAATAGCGTGAGAAGAACAGCAAAGGAGAGGGGAGAATGGAGAACAAAAATGAAGGAGGGCAGTGCCCGATTTGGGCTGTAGCGTCATATGAAGAATGAAGTAAAGGATATATATATATATATATATATATATATATATATATATATATATATATATATATATATATATATATATATATATGTGTGTGTTTTATTTGAGGTTTTCGCGGATAGATACCTGTGTTTTATTACTTTCTCGGGGATTCCGCGTTGATGCTGAGGGTTGGCTCTGAAAAGAACCGGATTCTCGACGTTTCGGCGAACTAACATTCGCAATTCTCAAGAGATATATGCGTCCGTGCGGGTCAACCGTTAGACGCATACTGGTTAGACGCATACCGGACGCATACCGTTAGACCAGTATGCGTCTAACGGTTGACCCGCACGGACGCATATATCTCTTGAGAATGGCGAATGTTAGTTCGCCGAAACGTCGAGAATCCGGTTCTTTTCAGAGCCAACCCTCAGCATCAACGCGGAATCACCGAGAAAACAATAAAAAACATATATATATATATATATATATATATATATATATATATATATATATATATATATAAGATTCCGGAAGACATCCTTGCTTAGAATTAAAGAAACTTACATCATTACAGCAGTGCATTGGTACAGACTTATAATTGTAGTATTCGTATGAAAATTGAATGCAAAATAAACAATCAAGTACAAGTAATATTTTAATATTTCTAACATTCGAACAAGAAAAAAAATGTAACTGATGTGGTGAAAAACTTTACCAAAGCGGTGAATTTAATTAAATATTTTAATTCAATTGTCAAAACTTCTGCGTTTGAGAAACGGGTCTCTTTCGACCCGAGACTAAACACTGATCCCCGTCCAATAACTCGCCAACTCACTTTTCCGAAGTTTTTCTCACATTCAATCTGGAAACTTCTTATATTTCATAATAAAGATGGCCCACGGAATACACACAATTAGTCCCGGATTTAATTTAAATTGCTTCTATGTCGACCGAAACCAGATTATAATCGAAATGCTTAATCTACCGTATACCCAAATTCAATCCCTTTCAAGCAACTATACACATACACACACACACCCATTACGAGTTAAACTAATTTAAAATCCATTTCAATGCAAAACTTATTTGATTCTTGGATATAATCACAGTTTAATACGCAAATCGTTGATTTATCTTGGATTTAAACTGAATCTGTTTTACTTCTATTTTACTTTAACAGACTAGATTAGATTAAGTTCAGCTAATAGGTTATGAAATTTAAATACCTATGTAAATTTCTTCGTATCAACATGATATAGTTCGATAAGTTGTATGTATCAATCAGACGTAAACATATGGTAAATTATAATATCATGTTTAAACTTCTTGAGTGCCAAAATATATAACCAAATTGGCAAAAAATTGTCAAAGTAATACAGCTACGTTATTATTTCAATTATTTATTTGATTTACACATTCAAATACTGATAATTCTTTGCAATCGATTAATAATACTTCGAAATAAACGAGAAAATAGTAATATGGAGATTATTATAAACATTAGAATTTTAGGTTACTGCTTATAATTTTATAAGCAAAGACGAACATAAAACTCCACTCTAAATGAAAAGATCTTTCACAGAAAGTCTAACTAAGTAATCAATATCTTCACACCTAAGAATCTCTTTGTTAATTACGAGCTATTTCCCCTGTGGCGTAAAGGCGACGACGCCGTAAACTTAGACCTCGCGACCCAATCTGACACTGCCAGTCCATGATATGAGAATTTCTCCAAGGATATAAACACATACTGTTAACACCTAACACACACTTAATCAAACCACATGACTAACTAAATACATTCGCCAATCCTTACAATTTGATCTTAACATTATTACATTCGCTCACTGATTTATTGCCAGATGACAGAGGAAATTAACAAACATAATTTACCATTTAATTTATTGTTATAGTTTACATCAAGCGGATACAATAATATCGCAGAGATAATAATATTACGCACACACAACAAGGATAACTATATTAGATTAGTTTGGACTGATAAAATTATCGAACAAAATTTCCTAGTGAGGGATAGAAGAAAAACAGACTTGATTTATTACACAAACAAAACAGAGATATATGACTAGGCAGACTGGATTAAATATCGGTATAGTCAAACAGTAGAAGACTTGGTCAAAATAGGAATACTGGATTAGAAGTCTTGATCAGTGGATTAAACTATACCCAAAAAAATAAAAAGAAATAGTAGATGACTAGATAGATAAGAAATAAAAAGTTAGTAGAAATGTAATATTGGGATAAATTACTATGTGAGTTTTCAATGTTACAAAAAATGTATCCCAATTATCCGCTAGTATAGCAAACACAAGTGCTGGTCTAAAAAATGTCTATCCCTGGCTCTATATAAATATGATAATGTTAAATATCTTAATTTCCCTTCGAACAGTACACAAAGAAAATAGCTTATCATCATCATGGCCTTTTGGTGATTCAATCTTGGATGAAGGCCTCTTCCCTCTTCGTCTCCCCTCTTCCCTCTTCCCGTAGAATGTCGTCCATTCAGCGCTGCGACGATCTGCCGCGCCTCCGAGTATCAGCTCTGGGTCTCCATTCAAGGACTCGTCTCGTCCAGCGACACTCTTTCATTCTCGCACTATGTACTGCCCACGTCCACTGTTTCCTTACTATGAGAGCCATGAGGTCTTTCACCTTGGTCTTATTTCGGATCCATTCGTTACGTTTCCGGTCACGACGGGTGGTCCCGAGCTTCGCCCTCAACATGCCCATCTGCGCGACTCGGAGCTTCTTGGCGGTCTTCTGCGTAAGGGTTATGCTCTCTGAACCGTATGTGAGCACGGGCATGATACATTGCTCGAACACTTTCACTTTGAGATCCAGGGATACTTTGCCACGTAGAATATGCTTATTGGCACCGAACGCTGCCCAAGCCTGCACGATCCGTCTTTCCACTACCGCTAAGTGGTTGTTATAGCCCAGTGTAACCTTATGCCCCAAATATATGTACTCGGTTACTTTCTCCATTGGAAGCTGGTAGTCTGTGATTTCGGGAATGTTGGTCAAAATCTTGGTTTTCCCCATTTTCATTTTAAGAACCGTCTTCACGGATTCAACTCTCAAATCCTCCAGCATCGTCTTCATCTCCCCGCTGCTCTCTGAGACCAGAACCAGTTCATCAGCAAACCTCAGATTGGTCATTCTCTTTCCATAAATCATCACCCTCTTCCCTGCCCATTGCATCTGTTGGAATATACATTCTATTACTGGGGTAAACAGCTTCAGTGTTATTGTGTCCCTGTGGCTGACACCTCTCTCTAGATGAAATTTGTTGGTTTTATAGTGCAGAGAGACACAGGCAGTTGCGTTCTGATGCAGCTGGTTGAGGATCTGTACCTTTTTTCAATACAGCATTTAACTAGAGCTTGTTCTATGGCCCACCACTATATGGAGTGGAACGCTTTCTCGTATTAGATGAAGGCTAGGATAAGTGGTCTCCTGTACTCATAGCAATTCTCCACGACTGTTTTGAGAGTTTGAAGGTGGTCATTGGTGCTGAAGCCTGAGCGAAAGCCTGCCTCTTCTCTAGGTTGAAAGAATTCTAACTTTCTGTCAAGTCTTTTGACTAGAACCCGGGAGAAGAGCTTGTAGACATGCGAAAGTAGACTGATAGGTCTGTAGTTTTTCAGCCTCTCGAAGTCCCCTTTTTTGTGGATAAGGGTGATAACTGCGTTACGGCATGATGCAGGTACTTTACCTTCCAGGACGCGCTTTGTGAATAGGATTGCCAGCACTTCACTAAGAACCTTGTCGATGCTTTTGATCATCTCTGGTAATATGTAATCTTCCCCAGGGGCTCTTCTATCCTTAATTTATTGTATAGCGGTCATTATTTCCTCTGGAATGACATCCCGAATTTCTTCGGTTTCGACGTTTTCGACAGATGGTCGTATTTGCCCTCGAGCTATCAGTGGCTGACACGGTATTACTTTGCTTTTGTAGAGTGTTTCATAGAAGTCCTGTACTATTGCAAGCAGCTGCTCCTCGTTTGAAACTACTTCTCCATTCCTGTTGAGAAGCTTGAAGGTGTGCTTCTTTCCCTCACTCTATTGTTGTTTTCTAAAGCCTGTTGTATGGGACGGGTGTTATGGTTCAACAGATCGCTTCGGGTCTCCCTGCGTATTTACTTTTGCAGGTCTCTGTATTCTTGACTTCCCACTTTTCCCTCACTACACAGTGGCCGTCTTTGTTCCATCATCTTTATAGTCTCTGGTGTTAATTTCGTCGGTTTATTTGGCAGGACACTTGGGGTGATTTCGTTAAGGCTGAGAGTTAATGCTGCAGTTAGCCTGTCGCTAATCGCCTCCGCAGTCATCTTTACTAGATGCTCACAGTTGAATTTTGTCTCGAAATCATTCCTGTACAGATCCTTTTTCGCTCGTAGTATTTTGCGTTTGGTATCAGCTGGTAGGTGTTTCTTTACAACAAAATTTTTCCGCGCTGCTTTAAGCCTCATGTATAAGTCCGCTCTAACCAGGCGATGGTCACGGCCCGTAGTGAACCTATTTAGCACATTGACGTCCTCGACCATAAGTTTTGTATCTGTGATGACATAGTCGTACTCGTTCTAGTGTACGCCATCAGGGTGCCTCCAGGTCCACTTACGTTGCTCTTATTTTTTGAAGAAGGTTTTCATAGCATACAGTGAATTTGCTTGTAAGAAGTTGAGAAGCATCTGTTCTCGGGCATTTTGTACTCCGAGTCTGAAATTTCCTATGCTAGTTTCGACGCTGTTCTCCTTTATACCAACTCTAGCTTTGGAGTCGCCCATTATTACGGTATACTTGGTCTTTACTTTACTTTTTTACTTCACTTTATCGCTCGGGGATCTTAGGTCTTCATATAACTCTTCTACAGTTTCATCCGGATTATCCGATGTTGGGGCATAAGCCTGTATAACTTTAAGTTTGTGCATTTTGCTGAGTCTTAGTAAAATGTAAGCAAGACGACCCGAAACGCTGTTTACTTCAATCACACACTCTTTTATGGTTTTGTTTGCCATAAAGCCGATTCGTCCCACACCAGGCATTGGGCCTTCGCGGTAGTAGAACATATGGCCCGAGCTCAGAGTAAGCAGTTCCTCTCCATTATGTCGAATTTCACTGAGTCCCAGAATGTCCCATTTAGTGTTATCAAGTTCGGTCTCTAGTTCCACCAGTCTATCATCCGACGACAGCGACTGTATGTTGTATGTTAAAAGTTTCAATTTGTAGCAGTTAGTCATCTCCCAGGGATTATTTGTTGCACCCCTAACCCGTTTCGCCTGGCCACTGCTCCGACCAGGGATTGACGAAGCGCTGGGAACTCGGAGTCGATATTTAGTTTTGTCTGTCATGGTTTTGAAGGGAAGGAAAGTTATCCATAATCACCACGTCAGCCACGACGGGTTGGTGATCGCAGTTCTGCAACAGGTTCTGATGTTACCCATCGCCGCAAGCAGTTGAACTACTAGTCGGTCGATTCGCTCCCCACGAGCTCTGTCCTTGCTAGTTACTGACAGGCTGCTGCCCTCTACCAGGGCAATACTTATTTGATGGCGGTGTTTTCTAGCCATGTCATAGGATCGTCATCGGGACTTCTGTGCCTTTTGTGGGGAGCACCCACGCCACTGAATACCCCAACACTCCATGGTGACCCTACCGCCTCGGTCCGGGACTGCTTATTTGGTAAACATCAGCTATCCTGCGTACTACAGGACTGTTTCACTATCCGCCACCTGTGACCCGGTAGGTAGCTGAGGCTCGCCCCTACAAGTAGCTTAAATTTACTTTTAATTTAATTTGAGATTAGTTGAGATTAATTAGTTTGAGATAAATTTATACTGATGAAGCCAAAAGGCAGAAACGCGTCCATGGATGTTCGTTATTATTAATATTTATCAGGCTATTGTGTTTTTAGTCCACATAGTCTCTCGTGGCACGAAATTGCAGGACCAAATTGTACTTCTATTTATATTTATTTATTTTATGAGTCATAAGTGAATTAGAGCGTAGTAATTTCTTCATTATTTTTTTAGTAGAAATGGATAAATAAGATTGTTAAAATAAAAACAGACGTATGATACTAGGTAGACTAAACTAGTAAGTTCAGTTAAATAAATTGTGAGTGTGATAGCTCGTATTTGTGGACTAGACCAGCAAATATTAATTAAACAGAACAATACTAAAGGTGAATCTAAATAAGAATAAATAAATGTTAAGAGTATAAAGGCAATTATAATATTGAACAAAGCTATATGGTAAATATAGCAAATATAAGACTCTGGTAAATATAAATATGATTGTAATAATTGTCTGTAATATAGTATACAACCAATATTAAACAATCAATCATTTATTTTGCAAATTACTAATTTATATTGATTTAGTTTATTTTAATAAAAACTGTGTTTGTCGCAATATGTTGATATTATTATGCATATGTACCTATCACATAATTTATTGATATTAGCAAACAATGTAAATTGGAAGCGCTAACTGATATTTGCAGTAAAATAATTTGTATTTTTCAATTTCATTTTCAATAAAAATTTCCAAATCTATTAAATTAAAAATTTATTGCCCTGCGACTTCAGCAGCTATTCATTTTATCTATATAGATTAAATATTTTGGTTCGCGTTTAAGCAAATATTATGTGATTAATATCCGGAAAGGAATTATATTTTAAATGTGGAATTTACCTATCACAATAGGTCAATGAAAGAACAAACTTTTAAATTTGTTACTAGCTACTAATTTCAGCCAGTTAAGACATGTTTCCTGCACGCTGGCCTGTTTAATCGAGTTTTTCAATTTCTATTTTTGTTATTTTTTCAACATAATAATAATGCCATAATATTCTCCATCTTAAATTATTTTCATTATTTTTCAACTTTTTTCCACTTTTCCTAGAATTTTTAATCTTTTTTAACAATGGTTAAAAATAAAGTGGCCAAGTTTAAAGCACGAGCCGAAGGCGAGATCAAATTTTGTTTCCATACACAAAATCTTTTCACACACGTGTATCATTATTTTATCTGTGAAGCATGTTGAAATACTTTTGAATCTACAAGAAAATAATAGTTTCTTTCCGATAATATTGAAAAATTGTAATATTTACAGACAAAATACTTCAAATTGTATCAGTGTACAATAAAGTTCTGCGCTTCCGTGGCAAAAAATTTCTAACTATTAAAAACGCACAGCGACGGGAACAATTTGGTCATTGTCAATGTTATCTAGGTTAATCTAGACTTAAAATATATTAGGTTAATTTATATAAAAATATATAGATAAATAGATAAATCCAGACTGATAGGCCGAGACTTCTTGATTCAAAAGTCAGAAAATTAAGTTTTACTACGTCTATGTTTTTTTGTTTAGTGACGAGTTGTTGCCAACAAACAACAAACAGATATCGATTAATTGTTTGTCGAACAACAAACATAAATCGTTTAGTAATGAAACTCTATTTGATTTAAATTGGACTTTTACGCACGATTTGGATACTTTTACACACGATTGTAATAATGGCATCATTCACATACAATAATATATTTATTAATGTGTTCATATTAGTGTGCGAGAAGATAAAACATTTTGAACACTTGGGACGTGGTGCTTTATGTGCTCAAGACGTAAATGTTTTAGCTCGCAAATGGAAGATTTATTTTTTACAGTGAGGAAAAAGGTTGCACAAATTGATTACAAAATTACAAATTTATTATATAAAAATTTAAAAATTGACAACTTACGTATGTGAGATAAACTAAACAGATAAAAGTTGAAAGATTTCAAAAGATTTATTTAGCTATGAAACCGGTGAATTATTTAATCAAGTAAATATTTGAATATAGGGTTGAAACTAAATGAATTATAGATATATCTACTCATACTAACTTATTAAAGCGGAACACAGCTTGAATATACAAATATATTCAACCTTTCCGAAGCTCTATAATATTATTAAGTCTTTTAAGACTGCAAAACAAATCTCAAACCAAACAAAAAAATCTGAAGACTTGTTTCATTGTCTTAAATAGACTTGTCTTAAATAGATATTATAGAGCTTCGGAAAGGTTGAATATATTTGTATATTCAAGCTGTGTTCCGCTTTAATGAGTTGGTAAGAAAATATTTTTTTATAAAATTATATAATGGACCTCTTTTTTCAGACCTGTTGTAATAGACGGCAATTGATTTTACCAAGGTTCTTAATGTCAGTTCACGAGTTAACTGCATTAGTTTGTTTTTATTTGAGAATTATTTCACTAATAAACTTTTTATGGAAGTTTCCTTGTGCGGAATTGAAATATTGTCAAAGTCAAACGTATGTTGGTTGACAAAACAATACTGTGTCGAAGCAGTTGGTTAAAAAAAAAACGTAAATCAGTAATTTTATAGTCGAAGATATGATTTATTATACTTTATAAAGATAATGTTTGGTCTGCCCTGTATAGTAAGAATCACAATCATTACAGTGGATTTTGTAAATTACATTATTGATTTCATAATTGGAGTAGCTCTTTTTTGCCGATGTATGCCGATGTATGTTTTATTAGTAAAATAATACAATCAATATTTTTTTCGCAAATTATTAATTTATATAGATTTAGTTCTGAAAATAAAATGTACCTTTAAAAAATTAAATACCTTGCGAATTCGCCAATTATTTAGTTCAACTAGAATTGGTGAAACCATACATTATAAATAATCATTTAGAAAGCAGGAAGAGCTCGCCGAGGATATCACCGTGACAGAGGTGGAGGATGTTATTGATTCCCTAAAGCCAAGAAAAGCGGGAGGTTTAGATGGGCTCGGAAATGAAGCGTGGAAAGAAGCACCTGGAATCTGTAAGGAGAAGTTTACGGAGGAATTGAGAAGGATAGGGAGAGGAGAGAAAAGGATACCAGTCAGATACAAGTGCACGGCCGTGTTTCTGGTTATTTGAGGACAAGTAAAGGGTCGGACGACCAGTCAGTGTTGGCGAGATTTAGGTGTGGCAATGAAGATCGTGGAAGGAGACATTGGATGAAGGAGGAAAGTAAAAGGTGTTTGGTGTGTGGGTTGAAGGAAGATATGTGGAGTCATTGGTTGGAAGAATGCACGATGGCGGAGTGGAATGACCAGGAGAGAAGGCGAGGAAAGGATTGGAGGGAGTGTATGGACGAGAGCGGGAAGGGACTGTCGTTTTTACACAGAGTGAAAACATGGAAAGAGCGGATGCGACGGGGTAGTTTTTTTGAGTGTTGCGGTTTAGTTTTTTTTTTTTTTTGTGAGCTTATGTCCGATGTACAGGGGTTGAAGTATAGGTTTATAGGGTGGTAAAATTTCTTTTTTCTTTTTAATGGGGTTTTAGTTTCACAACTTTTTTATTATTTTTTATTGTTTTATTTTGTATGTATATTTTGTATGGAAATTATTTTAATTATGCCAATAAAGGTTATTATTATTAAATAATCATCGTAAATAATCATCAAGTCGGAACACAGCCTGAATATATAAATATATTCAACCTTTCCGGAGCTATATAATATTAGTGTCTTTTTAAGACTACCAAAAACAAATCTCATGTGAAATTTGTCAGTTATTTTATAGCTTTCAGTCCACCTTGGTGGCATTCAACAAAAAAACAGAAAAATAACATTGTTTTTAAGATCATGTCTTTCCGATACCTTAGGTGGTTTACAAATTGTTGTTCATAAATGCAAATCCGTACTGATAAGAGGTAAATCTCGAAATGCGTCTACAGGTGGCTATCCACTTAAGGTGGATAACAATGTTATGAAAAACAATGTTATTTTTCTGGTTTTTGTGGAGTGCCACGAAAGTGTACTGAAAAGCTATAAAATAATTGTAAAAAAATATTCCCATGCGATTTGTTTTTGGTAGTCCTAAAACCTCCTTAAAACTCATTAATGTTATAGAGCTCCGGAAAGGTTGAATATATTTCAATATTCAGGCTGTGTTCCGACTTTATTAAGTTAATACTACGAGTTAAAATATTTTTGGTGCCCATATGCTTCTTGTCTTAAAGAAGAATAATAGAAATCTCATAGAAGAATACCTAAAAATTTCATTCGAATGAAATATATTATATATATATATATATATATATATATATATATATATATATATATATATATATATACGATTCAGATTATAGATATTTAAGATATCTAAGTTATAGATATTTAAGTTATTGATATAAGAGTTTGACTGTTTCGTAATATTTATATTTTTTTAAATTTTTATGATGATTATTTTAATAGATTTTAGATATTTGTATTTATGGGATATTGATATAAGATTTAAACTGTATCGTGATATTTATATTTTTATTATATTTTTGTATGGTTTGGTACATTAAAAGAACGCATATAGGGTAAAAAGTGATGTTTAAACACTCAGTATTAGGGAAAAATGACTATACAAATCTTCCTATATAAGAATAATGAAATACGATTGCACCGATAAGCAAGATTGGAAAATCAAAACTTGATGTTCAAATATAAACATAATAGATAAACAACAGAATACAAAAAAAACTTATTAAACATGTCTAGGTAGTGCAGTGTGTATAAGTCTAGTTTGTCATAACTTGGTAGACAGGGCTAGGTATAGGTTCTACAGTCAAGTGGTCCCTCTATAAACCACTCTGGAAACGCTTGACGCATGGCTTCAGAGAACTAGTTGCGTTTCACTAATTATAATCTATTTGTTTCTTTATACTTCATGTCTAACATATATTCAATTATTGTTCATGCATTAAAGGAAGAATATATATTTTTCACAACTTCGTCTCTTTCATTCTCCCATCTATAACAATCCCAAATCCTACAAACAAACATTGTATGGCGTATGGCTATCAATTGCTCTTCCAAGGTGTAACAAGTCCCTGAAGCAACCGTGACCGGTTAGGAATAGGTGGTAACTGACTTTTCCTTGTTTTCGCTTAGTCCAAGTTTTTATGTCTGGGATTAATAGCCTAGTCCACTATACTTTCTCCGTATTTGTCCATCTTTCTTTCCATTTTTGTAGGAGGTTGGAAGCAAAAACAGCTTTCTTTCTAGCATAAAAGTTGTTTAGGAATTTATTTATCTCCTCTCTTTCTCTTTCGTGAGCAGATCAATAGGTGGAATACCCGGAATACCTATTGCTGCCCCTCCCTATACTGTGCGATATGCACTGCACACCCTAAGTGCAATCTTCCGCGGAAGGGATGCTAATTTATTCAGGTTGCTCTTTGTTGCCAAAATGGTTGCCCACAGTGGTGCACCCACAGTATCATATATAGAATCGCTGATTGTGCTACAGCGCCTAGTAACTTGCGCTTAAAGTCCCCTAACGTTAAACAATATTTGCTCCATTGTTTCCAGGGTTTTTAGACCTTTTCCTGCAGCCTCAGTAAGCTTTTCTAGCAAAGAGCCTCAGTGTGCGGCTAATATTATGCCCTTTATTACCCAGGTATTGAATATGTGGCTTGGGAACTATTACAGTGATTTCCACTTTAAGTTTTATTTTTCTAAGTTTTATTTGTCCCGACGGCAGAGCTGCCTTCGTTTTGTCGGGCCCTAGTTTTAAGTTCTTTGTTACAATTCACTGTGTTACTGTGTCTATTACACGATTAAGTGTACAAATTATTTCTTGTTCAATTTTTGCAGTTACCACCAGCGCTTACTGGTCTGCGAATCCAATTAATGTGGTGTCCTATGGTAGTGTAGTTCTTAGGATGTCGTCATAGAAGAAGTTCCATAGTGTAGAACCCAATATAGAGCCCTGAGGCTTGCTTTTATTTCAACCTTCTCATTGTGGGCTTGCAGCACTAATTTCCTGTTGGTAAGGAGACTTTTTATCACCCGTAACAGATACGGAGCTATGCGTCTCTTTGTTAGTGCGCTCATTATTAGTTCCTAATTGCTTGTGTTATATGCATTACTCACATCAAAAGTTATTGAAGTTCAAGATGTACTTGTTGTTTTTGTGCCTATTCTAGCTTTCCCTGCGATCTTTTTAAATGTATCATCTGCGCCTGTATTTGACCTGTTCTTTCTTAAACCATAGTGCCTAGTGATAACCCCAGTCCAGTGTCAAGATCCTTTTATAGTCTAGTTAGTAGGAGTGCTTTCAACAATTTTCCTGACACGTATAGTGATGGTTCCCCAACTGGTTTATCTTCCTTCCTAATGCGAACTAGCCTTTATAGTAGTTATGAAAGCGGTCATTACTTCAAGAGTGAAATAAACAAACCTCTGCAATTGAAATTTGCATATTATTCGTTTTTCATGATTTAATTAGTCTTCAAGAGTGATAGTTTAATCCATACTACTTCTAAACATGCCGCCCAATTTTTTGTTCTAATAGAAAATGTACAGCCAACGAGCTGTTGCTCGACAACAAGATATGACATGCGTCACGGTTTAAAGAGAGTTCCAACGTATTGGGGAGACTGTATCCTTTCATAGTCGACCTGGTACAGACAGAAGGAGATTTGCAGCGGCTCTGGATGACCCCTTTAGTGTGTCAACATCATTAAGGAACCGTCATGTTAATGCTATTTAGCTGTAACAACAGCTTCGTGAGTACGAAGAGTGGCTATTAGTCAGTAGGTAGTCAGAAGAGCGGACTGCTTATGGAGGTGGTTTCTGCACTCTCTGGGGTGCAATTTCTATGGAAGCACGAACCGACCCTGCTTTCATCACATCAGGAGCGCCCGTGGTCCCGGGAGAGGAGGTGTAACGGGTTCTAGGTACATCGAGGAGATTTTAGCAGTTCATGTGATACTTTACGTCGACTACATTGGAGACGACTAATTTATCTTTCTGCATGACAATGCAATGCCGCACACTGTAAGAAACTTGCAAGATTATATTACAGAAATCGGTTTTCGGGTTATGGAGTGGCCAGCATATAGTCCCGACCAATCCGATAGAATATTTATAGGATGAGCTTAAACGAGGATTTCGAGCTAGGATTCGTGCCCCAACCTCGATCTCAGAGCTCATTATTGCAGTAGAAGAAGAGTAGCTTAACAATAAACAATAGCTAAGTTGATTAGATCTATGCCTAATCATATGAGAGATGTTATTAGATGCAAGAGAGGGTCATACCCATTATATAAAATTTAAATATTAATTTAGATGTTTGTCAATAACCATATTTCTTTTAGTAATAAAGAAAAGTTAAAGACAGAACAACGTTATTTAACATCCTCAGAGAGTTCGGAACAGGCAATAAAACAGTCGCAATCGTCATAGAAACACTTAATCGTGCCTACTCAAAAACAAAGTTCCGTGGCGATGTATCCAGGCCTTTCAAACTCAGAACAGGATTAAGACAAGGAGATGGGTTGTCACTTCTCCTATTCAACTGTGTGTTAGAAAAAACTATTCGAGAGTGGAGGAAGGAATACAAACAATCAGATTAGGAAGAATAAAGGATGGATTAGAAGTTGATTGCCTCGAGTTTAGGGAGACTTAGTGGTTATAGCTGAAAGTTTGAAAGAAGCAACCAAACAGATCAATAATCTCAAAGAAACGGCAGAAAAGACAGGACTTAAAATCTGTTATGAGAAGACAGAGTACCTAACCAATATCAGAGAGGCACCGAACAATATGAATACAAAGTTTGGCCAAATAAAGAAAGTTTCTAAATTCAAATAATTATCGAAATCATCTAGCCCTAAGCTTTATACAAAGAATATATTTCCATTGGAATTTTTCGACCATTTTTAAAGAATATATTTCTTTATTCACAAGATATTACATGTCTCAAAATATGTCAAAGAATCTGCGTATATAATCATCCACGAATTAATAGAGATGTGGGACAAGAGACAGCAAGAAAACCGAATCACTGAATTGAAAAACTTATTATACTTCGTAAGAACTGGCAGCTTTTGAAGACACATAAAACAAGAGCTCCAGAAACAAAGAGAGATAATTTATTCACCGCAGAGCTAGACAAACTTTTTGAAATTGCCCATTCAGACACCATAAATTCAATTAAAATTGTTGAAAGACAGAGACTTTCTTATTGACCACAGAAATGAGCGCACGATGATTATGAATTTGCGTAGAAGATAGAGGCGATCAACGTTCTCTACAGCCAAAACAAAGAGCTGAAGTATTAAAATAGAAATCAGCTGAAAATACTGCTTTGGTTTCAGTTGTGTCAATTCAAGAACAAATACATGATTCCAGGTTTAGTATCACCTACAGTGTCTCTAGCATAGAAGAGGATTTTCTACTGACCAAAAACGAAAGGTGCTACCAGTTCCAATGACAGTATGCCATTGGCTAGTAATATTTTTTCACAATATGTTACCAGCGCCCTTGGCCGTAAAAAATATTAGTTTGAGAAGCACTGCGACTAATTATTACGTTGGCTGTCGCACTTGGTTGCAATCTTGCTTCACCCATATTTCGCGGCGCTCAATTCGACGAATCAGAAAAAAAGCTAAGATGGAATTGAGTGCGAATATTAAAGAAACTTGCGAGCCCATTTCAATCCAATACACTTAATTCCACATGTAATACATTGGGATGGAAAATTATTGCCTGAAATAACAGGAAATTAGAAAGCGGAGCGCCTACCGATCCTTGTCTCCGGCAGTGGTGACGATAAATTGTTAGGCGTACCCAAACTTACTGCGGGGATGAGGGAAAACATGTCTGATGCTGTCTTTGATGCAATGGAACAGTGCAACGTCTCAAGTCAAGTTCGAGCTATGGGTTTTGATATTATTGCCTCTAATTTCTTTTTTTTTTTCTTGGCGCTACAGTTCTCTATGGGCCTTGCTTTACAACGCCCCTCCATATCCTTCTGTCCTGTACTGTGTGGGGTCATTGCCGTACCTCGAGTACTTTCAAGTCTTTAATAACGTCGTCTCTCCATCGCATTCGTGGCCTGCCTCTCGATCTCTTTTCGGCAGGCAACCATACCGTCAGAGCTTTTGGGGTTCAGTCGTCCTTCATTCGCATGATGTGTCCGAGCCACATTAGCCTCTGCGCCTTCACATGCCTCACAATGACTCTTCCCTCGAGTATTCCATCTATTTCTGCGTTGGTTCCTATTCTCCATCCTTCCTCTTCCTGTATGCCTCCATATATTTTTCTTATGATATTTCTTTCGCATACTCTTAAAGCTTCCTCACCACTTTTGCATAGTGTCCATGTTTCCCCGCATAAGTGATTATTGGACGGATTAGTGTTTTGTACACTTTCAGTTTAGCTTTTCTGCTCAGTAGTTTGGATCCTAGGAGTTTTCTGTTGGCAAAGTATGCTTTCCTCCCTAACATAATTCTGTGAGCGATTTTTTCACTCATCTTATTTTGGCTCGTTAACTTAGCCCCTAGGTAGGTAAACTCGGTCACTTTCTCGTAGTTTTTACGATTTACTTGAATTGGTCTTAAATCTGTCACTTGCTCCCTACCACATCTCATGTACTTTGTTTTATTTTCGTCATCAGTCCGCACGGTTCAGATTTTTTTTCAAGTCTCGCTGTTAGTTCTTTTAGGTGCTCCCTACCTCTTGATGCGATGTATATATCGTCAGCGTATGCTCCCACTTGCGCTGCTCTAGTTTTTAGGGTGCCTGTTACGTTCACCTCTCTGATTACTGCCTCCAGCAGTAGGTTCAACAACATTGCAGATAAGGCATCGCCCTGCCTTACTCCCGTTACTATTGCAAAGTCGCCCGTAAGCCTGGACTCTATTAGGACTTGCGCACTTGACTCAGTTAGTGTTAGTCCTACAAGCCTACCCAGTTTCATGGGTACTCCTAGTAGCAGTAATTGTCTCATTAGCTCTTTTCTGGAGACACTATCAAACGCCTGTTTGTAGTCAATATATATGCTATACAATGTTATGTTATGCTCATAACATTTTTCCATTATTTGTCCTTGCGTGTGAATTTGATCTATGGTCGACCTGTTGCTTCGGAATCGACACTGGTAATCGCCTAATATTTCTTCTGAATATATTGCAAGTCTTTTGCATATGACTGCTGACAGCACCTTGTAGGCTATATTTAAAGGAGTGATCCCTCGGTAGTTAGCGCAGTCCTTCTTATTTCCCTTTTTATGGATTGGGAATGTGATGCCTTTTTTCCATTCCTTAGGCATGGTTTCCGTATTCCATACCATGACAATTAATCGGTGGATTCGTGTCCACAAGTGCTCTCCGCCGATTTTTAAGAGTTCTGCTGTTATGGTATCACTTCCTGATGCTTTATAATTTTTCAGCTTTACTATTACCTCTCTTACTTCTTGACAGGTGGGTTCCGGGATTCCTGGTTGCGCTGCGTGATAGTATTTTGCGTCTTCCCCATTGTTTTCATGTTCTTCGTTCTTACAAGTTCTAACATCGCGCTATAGTACTGACGCCACCTTTCAAGTATTTCCTTTTCCGCACTTAGTAATCGTCCTTCCTTACTGAGAAAGGTGTTGGTTCTCGATTGGAAGTCTCTGGTTTGCATTGTTATTTGTTTATAGAACTTTCTGCTCTGGTTGTTATTGTTGTATTCATCTAAGTCCTCTACTTGTTTGTTTAGCGCATTTTTCCTCTGCTGTTTACTCACTCTTTTTGCCGCTCTTCTTAATTCCTCGTATTTTGCTCTATTTGCTCTTGTCATTATTTGCAGCATCTTTTTTCTGGCTTCGTTCCTTTCTCTCAGAGCTCTTTTGCACTCATCATCGAACCAAGTGTTTTTGTCCTTTACTTCCTTCCCGACTGTCTTTTCCGCACTGTCAATTATGACACTTTTTATTGCGTTCCATTCCTTGTCCACGTTTTCACCGGTTTCCGTTCTTGTTAGGGAACGCTCAATTAGGTCTTGATATTGTTTTTGTTTATCCTTCGCTCTTAGGGCCTGCTTATTCCATTTTTTTACATGTTTCTTACCTCTTTACAATAGCTGTAATTCTTTGCCTCACCGAGACACGTACGAGATAGTAATCACTATCGCAGAAAGGGCGAGATGGGTGATATCACAATCACAGTCGCAGTTAGCGCCTCTCATAGTTTTTACTTCTGTGATCATTGTTGCCCTTCGTTTATTGATAAGTACATGGTCTATTTGTTTAACCCCTCGATTTCCTGGCATCACCCACGTGTCTTTGTGTATTCTTTTGTGCGGGCAGCATGTGCTACTGATTTTCATGTTGCAACTTGCTGCCAGGTGGCACAGTCTTTTCCCGTTCTCACTTGTTTGGTCGTGTAGTGAGTGCGTTCCCGCTACACTTCTGTACGCGTCCTATATTCCTACCTTCGCATTGAAGTCGCCTAACATTATTAATGCATCATGTTCCGACTCTTCTTCGCAGGTTCTCTGTAATTCGATGTAGAAGTGTTCCTTTTCAGCATCCTCTCCCTCTTCAGTTGGTGCGTAAGCACATATTACACTAAGGTTGTGGAATTTTCCTTTCATGCGTATCATGCATATTCGGTTGCTGGCCGCTGTGAATCCTAGTACAGCCTTCCTTGCTTCTCTCGTTATTATAAAACCTGCCTCTAATACCGTTGCCAAAAAAGGCGCATGTGCTGTACTAGACGCTAAGAATTGCAAAAAACGCAAAGTGCATTAAGCTATATTTGTTCTAAGCAAAAAATATTACATCTTGCTGGTCGTCATCACATGTTTGGAATAATGATTTAAAAAAATATTTACGCTGTGCCATTAACCCCTGCTTGGTCCACCAAGCTCTCCTGACATCCCATTGTTCAAAAGATTTAGGGTTGCTGAGAGTTACATTTTCTCGGCAACACTACAATTGCCTTGATTCCAGTTCTTTCAGTGCGGAAAAGTTTGCTGAAAGTGCTTTTCAGAGTCTTACAACTGATTTAGCTGTAGAAAAACAGGTTCGGGATAATTACAACGAGAGAGCTCAGATTGATAGTTCTTAAAAAAACCAGCTACAAAGATTTAATTGCGTTCGCCGGTACCAAACATCATGCTCCTTGGATGTTGAAACTGCTGCATTCAATGAAGATTCTTATCTTCAGAGGAAATTCAAACGAATTTACATTAACCAAAAGGGAAGAAAGACAAATTTTCAGATTTGAATGTTCCACATTTTCACCAAATTAAACCTAAAAATTCCACTAAAAATTCATCAGAACTTTGTAAAAAAATTAATGACATAGGAATAAACGAGAACGATAAATTTGTATCATTTTATGTAGTGAACTTATTCCCAAGTGTGCCAGCTAAAGAATGTCTCCCACTTATTAAATCTATCTTAACTAAAATCAACACTGACCCCGTTATCTCCACCCAAATATTAGAATTATTCTCCATGTGCATAAAACAGAATTACTTTAGGTTTAACAACAACTTTTACAACCAAACAGAAGGCCTAGCGATGGGATCTCCACTGTCACCCTTACTAGTAGATATTTTCATGGATAATTTAGAAAATTCAATCTTAATCAGTAAATTCTCTCCCAAAATCAAATACTGGTACAGATGTGTAGATAACGTCTTAGTATATTGGTCAGCAACCAATAGACAGCTAAAGCAACTGTTAAATTTCATGAATATAGTACATAATTCAATAAAATTCACTATCGAACTAGAGGAAAACAGTTCTATAAATTTAGACTTGTATATCAGCCGACACAATAAAAAGCACATATTCAAATTATACAGAAAACTCACATATACAGACACAATAATACATAACACCTCCTGACATCCTATACAACATAATTTAGCAGCATTCCATACTATGCTACATAGATTATTCACTATCCCTCTCAATCATTCGTACTTCCACACAGAATTAAATACAATAAAACAAATTACCAATAACAACAACTACAACCAAGACATCATCACAAAAATATTTAAGAAAAAATCAAGACACCAATCACTAAAACAAACTTACAATAGTAATTGCGAAAAAGAAGAAGAAAAAACATTCAAATGTATCGTATATCTAGCAAAGATTTCGGAAAAAATAAGTAACACAATAAAAGAAAATAATACGACCATAGCGTACAGGAACAACACTACCCTCCAAAATATGTTATGTAATCATAAACCATAAATATATCCGCTAAATAAATCAGGAGTATACCAAGTTAATTGTGACGAATGCAAACATATGAATGGAACATATATAGGACAAATGGAAAGAAATTTTGAAACCATATTTAAAGAACATAAAATATCGCTACGCCTAGAAAATAATAAATCCACGTTTGCTAATTACCCTATAAAAAATAGACACTAAATTTCAGCAAAAAAACCAGCGGAGAATAATACACATCCAGGAAAAAGGAATAAAATTGTAACTTTTGGTAACCTTCAAAATCGGGAAAACCATGAATAGAAGCTCAAAAAATGCCTCAAGGAACAAACAGAATAACTCTATCAATCACCACTCCTCAAAATATGGCAAACCCCACCATAAATTGTATATATATATATTTGTAGATAATAGAAAAAGTTTGTAGTTATTCTGAAGATGCCACTGTGTTGGTCAAATAAACAATCACACGAAACAAATCACATAATTAGTTTTATTCAAATAAATTTTCATTAAAAATAATTTATATATATATATATATATATATATATATATAAATATATATATATATATATATATATATATATATATATATATATATATATATATATATATATATATATATATATATAAATGTATTTGCGTGTAAATTATAAATTACATTTCATTTTGATGTTTATCCTGTTATTTTTGATATTCGTCTCAAAAATAACTCTCATATTATTACTTCATAATAATTTGTTTGTGCGATATATTTTATTAAAATAAAATAATCTGAATTAACATTTTTTCCCATGTTAAAAAAATGAACCTCATCTTGTCATGTCTATCCAATTTTTTTGAATTAAAATAACTCGTCGGCGGTAGTTTCTTTTGGGTTTCCATTCTTAAAGGAACGGAATCCGCAGAAGGGAAGAGCAGCTTGTTGAAACGAGAGGACATTTCGTTACATCCGAATCTCCGGAACAATGAGCCGCTTTATTTTAACCCCGCAGTCTATTTGAAGTTCTTCCATGATACAAAATAAAAGAAGCTTTTCTTTTCCTTTTCTTTTTAGTGCACTGCGGTAATTTGTTAGGTTTTTTGGTTTGTGTGTTATCTATGTATATATGAAGTGTCCTGGCATCTGGTACCAATAACACAGCGTCGCGACGCCGTAGCCGATAAGACTCGACGTCGACCGATGGTAGTTTTGCGCAAACTCTAGTTTCTCCTCGCGTCTGGATATCAACGTCCAAGTCCTAGTTTCGCGACTGCCGAGCTTTCAACAACAACCTCGAGCTTATTGTTTCCATAATCATTTGGCCAAGTAGCCAAAGATTTTCAATACGAAACAAACATTGAAGATTTACGCGTGCAGTATCATTATAATCTTTGGCGGAACATGCTCAAGTTGAAATCGACTGTCACTAAAATTAAACGCAAACGACGGACTTAGACTTTCAATTGCGAATAGCGAAACATGTGCTTGCATATTAAAACGTAATTAGAATATAAACTATCCGACGAAGAGAGAAAATTTAAATGAATTGATATTATTTGTTACTCTGTGGTGGTTTTATAAGAATTAATTAAGGAGATACATTTTACAGGTAAGATAAATTATTTACAATTAACAAAAAACTGTTTTTGTTACAATTTCACACATTATATTGAAACGCAATTAAAAATTTTATCAGTTTTCTATTTTCCTCGTGAATTATAAATCTTTTAAAAGGAAATACGAACGAATATTTCTTTTTCACCGCTTCCAACCAATTTTAATGTATGTGATTGGAAATTAATTTCCGTCTCGAATACGAATCTTTATTGACGTTAAAGCAGAGCTTTGAGAATACCGCAGTGGCTTGATGCTGCTTTCCACTTTGTCCTGTACTTTATTTTATCGCTACTCGAGTTTTTCAGCTTCAATAATAAATGTGCGTGCGCGATATTATAAATTTTATTACATGCACGCGTTAAACTTTGCAGATATTTTGGAATGTTTTGTATAATTCGATGAACACTTCCTAGTAATCAATTGAAAGTTTCTCATCCATAAACTTAAACTACAATATTTTTTCTAATACGACTTTTAAATTTCTTTTAGTTACAGATGAAATTGAGTGCATTAAATCAAAAAATCTAATTTATATATGAAGGTTTTAAATTATTGACTCATCAATCTGTGTAGTAGTACATTATTTCAGTTTATATCAATCGAATCATTTTAGTTTTATTGGTTATATATTTTTGTTCATTTCTTTTGGTTTCATTAACTCGTAAATGGAACGTAAAGTGTTACATGGAAACGCAATTTCTATTATAAAATGCATTTGTAAAATTTCCAACTAAAATGTCTATAAAACCATTACAGCGTGGAGTAGTTTCTATGTCTTTTGAATATCTTTACCTTTTTATTTATATTTTATGATAAAATAATGCAGTCTATAAAACGTAAATAAAAGATTCTCATAAATTAATATTTTTAAAATAATTTGAAAACTAAACTACGGTTTAATGGGCGATGACACGAACATTTGATCTATGTTTTATAAAATACTTGAAATTAAAGAAGTGAAGCGAAAATATAGAAATATGTATTTTTTTAAAAAATTGCTGGATTTTATTAACTAGAAAAATGAATATAACGCTTTCTGGAAAATCTTTAATAAATTAATTAAATTGGTTAAATAAAATAGTTATTAAGGTGCTTGTGCTAAAAAATATTTCAATGATAGCAAAACATTATGGCGTTTATGAATAGGATGGTTGCGACAGTTACTACGTGGTAATCCATACTTACATTGAATTGAAAAATTCACTTTGTTTTTTACCACACTTATATTATGTAAAAATATTATATAACTTATTATTCACAGTTATATAAATTTCTACACATATCACGACTCGAGTTTCGACGTTTGACGGTCATTTTCAAGTAAATGACCGTCACTTGAAAATGACCGTCAAACGTCGAAACTCGAGTCGTGATATGTGTAGAAATTTATATAACTGTGAATAATAAGTTATATAATATTTTTACATAATATAAGTGTGGTAAAAAACAAAGTGAATTTTTCAATTCAATGTAATTATGGCGTTTTGTTAATAGTAAATTACGTAAGAAAGTGACAGCGAATAATGAAATAGATTTTATTGTCTGCGGTGAAGAGATTACAACCGATAGAAATTGCCATTGCGGATAGTTTTGTTACTTTTTTCGCGAACATTGGTGAAAACTTGAAAAAAATGATGTTGATGATAATGTTGCAAAAAATGCAAAAAATAATTGTTATAGTATATTTTTAATGATAACCAATGAAACAGAAATTGAAAAAATTATACTTGACTTTATATATAAGATGAAGCAGGAGGTGTTGATGGTATTAATAGTAAACCACAAATCGATCTCTAAGGATATTACTAAACTTCTAGAACATATTTTGTTACATCTGGTTAGGAATTCTTCGATTTTTCTATATAGACTATATTTTCTATCGACTATATTGGATGCAGAAAAGTAGAATTTTTGTAAACTAGAATAGAAAAATAAGACAAAAAATTATCAATGTAAACTTTATTTTTTATATATGTTAACTACAAAATTATAAAAAATTCCAAAAAGTCAATTAAATAAATTATTTTCAGACTTTTCACTTAGTATGTTATTCTGTTCCTCTCTCTTCTGTCCCAATTGCAATCCTACAGAAGGCCCAGAGTCATCACAACACAGTAGTTTGCCACAACCTTGTGACTGCGGCTACCCAACTATTTTGGAGGCTACCTTTCATTTATTTTCAATTGAGTTTTCGATGTACGATTCAACGACGCTACTAAATTTCCAATTTCCATGACGTTTTAAAAGTGTGATGTCAGCCCCTAAATCTGCAAGTAGTGTTGCTTAAGTCCTCCTGAAGCAATGTCCAGTATACATCGAAGAATTTCATAGCTTTAAAAACTCTTTTAGCAAGCAGCTTTAAAAACTGCAATTTTCTGTGGTATTGCAACAATGCTGTTGTTCCCCACAGCTTGTCTTGTACATCTGCCATTACGGTAGCCAATAAAAAACCTTGAAAAAAAAAATTCATTTCGTGAAGGCCTCAGGGAATAGTGTTTTCTAAATATTTTAAATAAATCTATACAAATTCTTTTTTGACATTTGCCCTTGTCTGAGAAATTTCAAAGAGAAAAAATTATTTCATATATCAAATATTTGTTTTCATCCGCTTCCTTAAAAAAATTCTCCAGCTTTGTAAAGATATCTTTGAAGTAAGGTCGATTGACTTCTTTTCAATGAAGGCTATCAAACTAGGATACTTCTTAATTTATATCTTCTTGTTCACATTAATTGTAGCTGGTAACATTGAATATAGACTCCACAATGTAGAAGCCTTCAAAATTCTTGACTTCTGTTCAAAATATGCCAATAATACCTCTTCATCTTCTGTAACAGCCTTTTCCAAACACCACTTTTTGGAATCTTTAAATGCCTTTTCGTATTTTTCTTTTGACCTCTCTGGTAGCAACGAATTAAGGTTCAATGCTGCAGACTTTTCGATATCTTCAGACATTTCAGCAATGACAGATTCATTACCAAATTGAACTTTTGGAGGAAACTGGAAAGCAAATTATTAATAACAATTAAATAATGCGTAATTTTTTACCGAATTTAACAAAATCGTGTGTACAATACGTTGGGAAAAGCATGTTTTCCCGTATACGAGGAGTTTTTTTCTTACAAAATTAAAAATCTCAAGTCAAAATCGGGAAAACATCACTTTTCCCAACTTATTGCACAAATAGCTATATAATATCTGCATTATTATAGCTATTTGGCCCAATTTAATTAAAAAGGCTGATAATATATTGATTCATTAATCTGGTGACCCTCACCTAACAATTAACGATAGGCCAATCTCTCTAATTTCAAACTTGGTTTAATGGAAGTCAAATGAACGAATGAAGCTATAGTTTTTATATCAAATTTTGTTAAGATTAAGATTGATAAGAACTTGTCAGCAGTTTTAATTTCCTTAGATCTGGGCAATACCATTAATCACAAAATATTGTATGAATATACTTGGTGAAGTGGTTATAAAAACCACTTCCCCCAGACACCCAACTATGACGACTAAACTCATTATCTCATCTCATTTCATTCTCATTACTCTATTGATATCATTAATATGTACATACGTATTCTTGCTCCATTCTAAATCAAATTGTATTTCCGGGCAGAATTTCCGGGCACCTTGTGGTCGATAGCCCTTTGTATGTTGTATAAAGTATACAATAAATATTAATATTTTTTCTCTCTCTCTCTCTCTCAAAGAAACATTTCAGAAAAGAATCCAATAAAATTTGCCAGGCAAATAAATGTGATAGTTATAATAGCCTTTTTAATAATAACCCATTCCCAATAACTAAACAAATTATGAACACTAGGGATGATAAAAACCAACATATAATTGATAAAATACTTCGCGGGGCCAATAAAATGTCGGCATGGGCCGCAATTTGCCCACGCCTGTATTTGACAAGAAAAAATTAAAAAGTTGGTGAGGAATACTCCTGATTCCACATCTCCAGAGTTTGTCCAACAATATATTGTGATTAATGGTATTGCCCAGATCTAAGAAAACTAAAACTGCTGACAAGTTCTTATCAATCTTAATCTTAACAAAATTTGATATAAAAACTATAGCATTCGTGCATTTGACTCGACATGAAGTCATGAAGATGAGACATGAAGTCTCGTTTTATGCCCCACATGCATAAAACGAGATCTACATCTTGTATGGTCCAGTGGTTGTTTCTGTCTTTGAATTTTGTCCGTAGCTGCTGATGTCTGCCTAGGAGTTTTGGAACTTGGGAGAGTCTATATAGAAGAAAAGTGTGTTAACTTGGAGATCTGTCGTAATGAAGTTCGTTCTGCCAGTTCCAATATATTTAGTAATCTGTCATAAAGATATAGGTGTCCATGGTCAAGGAGGGGGCAGATCGGTTGACATCCCATGAAATCCCATTACTTCCATAGATTAGGCCCCGGAAATATTTACTTCTTATATTTGTCTTCGTCTTTCTTGAATTTCATTTTTTTGTCGAAGGTTATTCCTAAGTATTTGATTTGGGGAGTGGGTGTTACGTCGAACGTGCCTAAGTGTATGTGGGGAGAGCTGTGAGAGATTCTGTGGTTAGAAATGAGGAGTTGGCGTTTAGATGGATTGGCGGAGAATCTCCAACGATTAAGCCATGATTTCGTTTTGTCAGTAAGGGCTTTGAGCTCGTAAATGGTTTTTTGAGGTTTTTGTTATAGGAGACGAGAGCGGTGTCGTCGGTATATTGTAAGATGTAGGAGGAGAGGGTGATTTGCAGTTTGTCGTCGGAGTGATAATTATATATGTAGTGGCAGTATAGGTTATAGAGTAGTGGCGAGAGAGGAGAACCTTGGGGAAGACCGTATGTTATCTACTTTGTCTTTTGGAATCAATAGAATCGTGTCATCTACATACAAATATTTGAGAGGTATATCAAAATTTATTTCGTTTGTTAACTTGTTATATAGGTCAGTCATTACTAGGGCCCGGAATTATATAAAAATACATATTTTTAATTCAAATTATTTTCGGTCTTTATTTTGTTTTCTACACAAATTATGATGTTTGGAAATAAAGATTACATTTTCTCGTTCCAAATGTCATAATATGTGTGGAAAACAAAATAAAACCGAAAATAATTAGAATAAAAAATATGTATTTACATATAAATTCGGGCCCTAGTCATTACTAAGTTAGTTATGCAAGGACAAGCTGGTGCCCCGTGGTCCCGCCTGCAAAACTCGTTTGACCGATGCCTATAATTATGATGCCTATAATTATTTTTTTTGTAGTTTTCTAAATAATGAGACAACGTTCAAGGACAGTAATATATAGTTATTAGGTATTTTCATGTCTCTTTAAAATGTCAAGTCTCTTTAAAAAAAGTTGTGAGATCTCATGTTAGACCAAGTCAGTTATTTTAGTTAGTGTCTATGGAAGCACCTATTCTACAACTGTGTAATAAATTGTTATTAAAAGATGTAGTATCTTTTGTAAACCTCATGGTTTCACTTGGCACGCAAGTGCAGGAAATCATAACTTTTTTAAGTTATACTTATAATAATATTTATTTGTTTTATAAGTCATTTGTGAATCTAAATGTAGAAATATCTTAATTCACTACTTTTAAAATTAAAAGTTCACGTAGTAATTTTTCCGAAATTTAATTAATTTCTATGAACAGATATTCTCACACCTCTATAAAAATGAATTATCAGAAATTATAAATAAAATAAAAATTTACAAATGTCTAGAAGTTTCAGCGTATTTATTAAGGATAAATAAAGTTAATTGTTATTTCCAAGATCACATTTATGTAGAAAGCCAGACACATAAGATTTAGTTTCTCTTATTTTCCTTTATTCTAGAAAGTTGAATGTAAAATGTTGAATTATCTATTCTGAACCCACGTTCAGTTGTGATAAATGTAAAAATATATAGAAAATATTTAATATAAATAGTAATTTATGAGACAACTTTCACACACTTGTATCATAAATTTAGGGTTTTCTAAAGGGCTTTTGTGCGAAGTTTAAAGCATCAGCCGAAGGCGAGTGCTTTTATCGCAATGAGTGCTAAAAATCCTTTTGCACACGTGTGTCATATACATAATTTCATCTACGAAGCATGTTCTAGATTGTGTAAAAGCATGGTAAAATACTGTTGAATATACAAAAATATAATTGTTTCTTAACGAAAATATTGAAAACTTTTTTAACAGACAACATACTTGAAATTGCTGACACAATTCGGTTAGAACGTTCAGTGCCTCCTTCGTGCATTTTTGGAAAAATTGCTAACTGGTAAAAACGCACAGTGACGGGAAACACTATTAGATCATTGTCGATGTAATCTAGGTTAACCTAGATTTAATCTAGATTAGGTTATGGTTAGATTAAGTTATATTAGAGCCAAATAAATCCAGACAGAGAGGCCGAGACTACTTGAATCAAAATAAGAAAATTATATTTATATTAATAATAATTTGCAAAAATTAGATGGCAAATTTGGCAAAATGCATATTTCTTCTATCTTATCTAGATTTAGAAATAGAAATACATAATTTTTATAAAAAAGTAAGTTAAATCACTTAAATAACTAATTTTGCTATCAAACATGATTATATCCTATTATTCTCCTATCGTAAATAGTTATATTGTATTTCGCCAGTCTTTAACTTGCACTCGAAAAATAATACAGGTTCGGGTGCTTATCATTGATGTATATACTATTTAGATTAAATTTTAATAATAAATAAAATCAGATTATGAAAGCATAAAAGCATAAAAGCATTAAGTATT
Source organism: Phosphuga atrata (assembly GCA_944588485.1). NCBI lineage: Eukaryota > Metazoa > Arthropoda > Insecta > Coleoptera > Silphidae > Phosphuga > Phosphuga atrata. The sequence continues at coordinate 35,826,406 of OX155899.1, forward strand.
TAGTTTTAAATATATTTTTATAATTTTTTATCAATATATTAATAAATTGAATAGAAATAAATAATATTAATAATAATAATATACTTTATTAGCAGAACCTATACATATACAAGTATGAAATGTGATATTAAGGAAACTCATACAAAATGCTAATAAGGAACTGAACTCTTAGTCGCGCAGTGTCTAAAAGTTTGTCAGTAATAATAATTTATTAACATTAAACTAACACAGGTTTAATTGTTAGCCACGATAGTTGTTTAGTTTATTACAATTTCTCACATAAAGAGCCAGCATACTGTTCTCAATCAGCCCTCTGCTTAGGACATTCATACATTTCTTAAGTTGAAGTTGGTTTTCTGATTGACAAATGACATCCTGTCTGTTAAATACTATTCTATGAGATTATTTTTAATATTGTGTAGAAGCAACATGGTATTATATTCTATTCGGTGGTATATTGACATAAATATTAGGTACTGTAACATATAAATTACAGGTCTTTATATGTTACATTTGAGTATTTTACGAATAAAACAATTTTGTTTAATGTCGAGCCTTTTTATCAAATATGCCGGAAACTTATACAAGACTGGTCCACAAAGATAGCATGCTGTAGTATTTGTATAATAACAATTTAGCTTGTAAGCTCAGTCTTTTGCCAACTCTACTTAATACATATGATTTATTTGACATTTATTCATAACAAAACCCGCATTTCGAGTGAAGTTGAGTCGATTATCAATAATGACACCTAAATCCTATTTCTTCAAGGGGAACATTATCAAGGAGTTTCGAACCATTGGTCAATGCAGACTAATTGAGCTTATTGGGTATGATGATATATTTAGTTTTATTATTTTTTATACTAATTGTAAGACTATTTCTCATAAAGTACTCCGTTATGTTTACCCGATCAGAATTAAAATGCTCAAATAATTATTTTAAATCCGTACCAGAGGTATAATAGCATTGTGTCATCTGCAAACATTTCTATATTAGTGTTTTTCAACTTGCATTATGTCATAAGTATAAACAACAACGGACCTAAGCCAGTACCTACCCTGCGGTCCCTCGTAGTATATATCAATACTACTAGAAATGCAGTTTCCAAATTTAACCTTTCACTTACGGTTTTTTAAGTAGGACCAACCTTTTTATCGCAATATCTGTTATTTGATTTAGTTTTTCCAATAATATGTCTCTATTTATGGTTTCAAAAGCCCTCCTAAAATCCAGAAATACGGTCAAGATATATTTTTATTACCTAGGTCATATAACCAAGTATCTCAGATATAAACAATAACGATCTCGCAGAAATGTCTTTCTCTGAACACAGATTTGATAGCTGTTTTTTTTTACAATAATTTCTAATACTTTTCCGTAACAATTTACTACATTAATTGGGCATTATTGGTTACATTTATTCGTGATAAGAACTTTCTGCACAGCCCTCACTAGAGATTTCAATTTTAAATGTAAGAAAATTATTAATAAAAATTGCGTCACTATTTTTGATGTAATAAAAATTTTTTAAAAGCATGTTTTTATGTTTAATGTTTTTTACATATCTTGGATTATGTTTGTAATTTTTGACGTATTTTATATTTAAGTAATAACCATTTTTTTCTATTAAACTATTAAATGACATTAAAGAAGATGAACTAATATGTTAAAATAATTGTATTGTAAGAAACGCAATGGTTAAATTAAATACAATTTTAAAATTTTTAGTTTGTTTGCATTTACGCCAAATAGCAAAATGATTTTGAAAATATATAAAATAAAATCTCGTTGACAATTATAGCTCTTCAAAAATGATACACTCGTTGATGATACTTTTTCGTAAAAGACTTATTGATTAATTATCTAAAAGCAATTTTAATCTTTACATTCTTAAAACTGAATTCTAATAGTCAATTCTAAAAATTTTTACGTAAATTAGTTATAAACTTTTCGTCCTAAATTATTATTTAATGCAATATAAAACAAAAATAGGATTTCTATTTTTTTTTAAAAAGTTTCAAAGGTTTTACTGTGTTTTTTATTAAATTTTACGTTAAATAAAAATACAAATTTAAATTTTAAATTTTTATTTTAAGTTTTTGAAAATAATTTGTGATATAATTAACATTCTTAATATAGGGTGACAAATTAAGAGTGTCTTGATTTTAAATTATCAAAGAAAGAAATAAGTTGAACAAATTGTTCCATATTTTTAGTTGAATATCGTATAATATATTGAGTAAATTCTAAAGTTTGCTTTCTCCTAAATTAACAATGAATACTTGAAAGATACATTGATTATATTACCTCCATTTGCTTCGATGCATGACTGAGATCGATACAATAATGAACTGCTAGTTCATTTCGGGCTTTCAATAGCTTCTCAAATGTTGCGTTTTTTGGTCTTCCATGATTTCAGGTCGGTTCTGATAAACTTTAGATTTAATATGACCCTATAAAAAATAAACTAAAGAATACAAATCCGGAGAATGAGCAGGCTACAACTGATCACCACGCTCAGAAATCAGACGACCAAGAAAAATCTCTGTTAACACACCCATAGACATTTTGGATATATGAGGCCTTGCACCATCATGCTGATAACAAATATCATTAATTGGTAATCGGTGTTGAGCGATGGTATCCATTAAGAGCGTTTGTAACATCTACACCTAACGTTCACTATTGACAACTACTGCGTTTCCAATTTCACCTTGAAACAATACGGTCCCAATACTTAAGCTGAGCAAATTCCTCACTGTAGAGTTGCCGAGCAAGAGTTAGAGAATGCATCTGTTTTTCGAATATAACTTGAAGGTTTTTGGTAGACCAGTGACGTAAATTGTGTTTGTTACTCTTCCCATGCAATAGAAAATGTGTTTCGTTTACTCATAATTATTTTGTTGACAATATCCCATCTGTCCAAAATCCATCGGCTGAATTCTAAAAGTGAGTTCCAGTCTATTGGAAAAAGTTTTTGGGCTTTTTGCTATTTGTAGGGCCGTCCGAGTAAATTCAATTCTGTTCCTAACTTGTACAGTATTTACTCCTGTTCTAGCAATTTTTCTCTCTGCAATTTTAGTATCCGTAGGGGTTAAGCCACTATAGGCTATTCAAATTTTTTTTTATTGTTTAAATCCTAAGGACCTCAAAAACGATATCCCAAAAGATTATGGCCGGGAAATATCTCAAAGTCCTTGTTTTTCAAAGAACAGTAGCAACGAGTCGGTATTTTAAAGGACTTGAATAAGTATGCGGTTTTTGTAACTACTTGCAACGCGTTTATCTCAAAACTGGATTTTCATGTTTGCCGGTGCGGCCAAATATCGTTATGGGGGCCATAATTAAGTCGAACAATTTTCAATCAATTCACTTTAAATTTTAACTATATCTTAATTATATATATATATATATATATATATATATATATAAATATATATATATATATATATATATATATATATATATATATATATATATATATATATATATATATATATATATACTTATAGCTGTCTGGCTTCGGGTTATGCGCGTTGTGTGCGATGCTTCGGTTCGGTTGTTTGTTTGTTTTGTTGTTTGTTTGTCGTACATGGGTCTGGGGTGTCTGGGATTGCATTTTGAGGGTGGATATGATCGGTCGCCATGCTGGGGGCAGTCTCAAGGAATCGTTTCTCGTGTTCATGCAGTAGTCTCGTTTTTCTATATCTATGGCTTCTCTGTATACTCGTGACATTTCGTGGCTAATCTGTGCAACAGTCCTTGAATTTCTAAAGTCCATCCAGTGACCGGTGTTTGTGTGTTGGACAAGTGCCGATGAAACTTTGTCTCTGTGTCTGACTGAAACTACATGTTCTTGAATACTAGCAGATATTTTTCTATTGGTACGGCCAATGTAGGTTCGTTCACATGTTGCGCAAGGTATTTCGTAAATTCCATGTGATTCTAACGAGATGATGTCTTTAACGCTGCGTAGCATGGAGGATATTTTCTGGTTAGGTTTGAAAATGGGGTCGATGTTGTGTCTTTTAAGGATTCTGGCGATTTTGTCAGTTGATCCATGAACATATAGTAGGTATGCTGTGCTAACGGGTTTCTGGCGTTCTTCAGTTCTTTGGCTACTGTTCTCTGTACGACGGAAAGCTCTGGATATTAAGCTGTTTGGATAACCATTTGAAGAAAGAGCTTTTCATAAGTTCCTCAATTCCTTCAATCTTCCTCAATTCTTCAATAAATTGAGGAACTTACGAGAAGCTCTTTCTTCAAATGGATATCCAAACAGCTTAATATCCAGAGCTTTCCGTCGTACAGAGAATAGTAGCCAAAGAACTGAAGAACGCCAGAAACCCGTTAGCACAGCATACCTACCATATGTTCATGGATCAACTGACAAAATCGCCAAAATCCTTAAAAGACACAACATCGACACCATTTTCAAACCTAACTAGAAAATATCCTCCATGCTACGCAGCGTTAAAGACAACATCCCGTTAGAATCACATGGAATTTACGAAATACCTTGCGGAACATGTGAACGAACCTACATTGGCCGTACCAATAGAAAAATATCTGCTAGGATTCAAGAACATGTAGTTTCAGTCAGACACAGAGACAAAGTTTCATCGGCACTTGTCCAACACACAAACACCGGTCACTGGATGGACTTTAGAAATTCAAGGACTATTGCACAGATTAGCCACGAAATGTCACGAGTATACAGAGAAGCCATAGAGATAGAAAAACGAGACTACTGCATGAACGCGAGAAACGATTCCTTGAGACTGCCCCCAGCATGGCGACCGATCATATCCATTCTCAAAATGCAATCCCAGACACCCCAGACCCATGTACGACCAACAAGACAAACAAACAAGCGAACCGAAGCATCGCACACAACGCGCATGACCCGACGCCAGACTGCTATAAGTAGTCGCATCGCACGAACGAGCTCTCAGTATGCGTCTAACGGTTGACCCGTACGGACCCATATATCTCTTGAGAATGGCGAATGTTAGTTCGCCGAAACGTCGAGAATCCGGTTCATTTCAGAGCCAACCCTCAGCATCAACGCGGAATCCCCGAGAAAACAATACAACACCGGTATCTATCCGCAAAAACCTCAAATAAAACATATATATATATATATATATATATATATATATATATATATATATATATATATATATTTATATATATATATATATTAATGTGTGTGTGTTGTATTGTTTTCTCGGGGATTCCGCGTTAATGTTGAGGGTTGGTTCTGAAAAGAACCGGATTCTCGACGTTTCGGCGCCATTCTCAAGAGATATATGCGTCCGTGCGAGTCAACCGTTAGACGCATACTGTCTGAGTATGCGTCTAACGGTTGACCCGCACGGACGCATATATCTCTTGAGAACGCCGAATGTTAGTTCGCCGAAACGTCGAGAATCCGGTTCTTTTCAGAGCCAACCCTCAGCATCAACGCGGAATCCCCGAGAAAACAATACAACACCGGTATCTATCCGCGAAAACCTCAAATACAACATATTTATATATATATATATATATATATATATATATATATATATATATATATATATATATATATATATATATATATATTATAAATTTATATATACATTATATATATATATATATATATATATATATATATATATATAAATACCATAGTATATTTTCAACCAGGAAAATATATATACGTTTAATGAGGGTGTAGTCAAAGCTTAGGTCGGTAAAAAGAAACTCTTTGTTATATTAGTTTATTTTACCGACCTTAGCTTTGACTACACCCTCATTAAACGTATATATATTTTCCTGGTTGAAAATATACTATGGTATTTGTTTAATTATCTAGTCATTAAAAAAACTATCTTCGTATATATATATATATATATATATATATATTGCCTAAATAAGTACGGAGAATTTTTTTTATATGGCAGAGTTCATTTCATTTGTTCAGGTTCACCAATTTTCATCATCATCACCAATTTTCTCGTGATTTTTCGGCGAATTTTGCCAGTTTTAATTTGCAAGTACACCATTCGGCCAAAAATCCATATATCAAAAAATTCCTACATACTCTAGCTTTTGTAATGGGTACAAACGTACTAACGCCACCACAGCTACAGATTTGAACAAAATGGGTGGTTAGATTAGGTTATAACGGAGCAGATAAATCTAGACCTCATATCTCGCGATAGCGCGACCTCTCAATCCGAAATAAGGAAAAATAATGGATATGGGTCAGAATTGGTTATATTAGAGCAGATATATGCAGATCTCGCGCGGTGGTGGCGTTAACACGTAAGTACCTTGTTATGTACAATACAAAAACATTAATGACTCATCATAATTCAAAACTTATTGTAGCTGTTGTTACAGCTGTGAACCTTTCCAAAATAGAGAGGTCATTTCAGAAACGCTTCACAGCCGCTATTTTTAAAGATTATTATTATAAATTATATTATTTTTATAAATTATTCAATTAAATTTTTTATAGTTCTTCATATGTTCAAAAAACTTTTAGCTTTGTAAACTCGATTTATTTGATATTTCCGTGAAAAAAAAATTATAAAAAGCAATTTTTTTCTTGTAGAGTAGCCTAACGCATTAAGAGTTTGATGATAATTTGTGATTTGAACCTGTTTGATGATATTTTTCGATTGTCCTGCCATTTGGCGGCGCTGGAAAATGAAACTGTTGTCGAAACCACCTCTGAGTTTGAATATTGCAGTTCGTTCTAATAAAATGCTCTACAGAAGCATTCGCTCGTTAAACGGTCACCGCTCAATTTTCAAAAAAAACTTCGGTTCGCTGAATATCAGGTGAATGAATCAGCTGAATGACAGTTAAAAATATGGCAAATAAGTCATTAATTCCTTTTGTTTTGATTATGTAACAAACAGGAGACTTTAAATTTGTCACCCTTTATATTAAAAAAAATATTCAATATATTTAAATTTTGTTAATAACAAAATTCACAGTATTAATAGTAATAAGTCGCACGTATTAATAGTGAAAGTTTCTTCAATTACAAAAATATTTTGAAATTTTAAATAATATGTCGTTTTTTTTTGGCAAATAATCCATTATTGGAGTTTCTTTCTATGGGTCTTCTTCAATTGAAAAGTGGATCAAAACGGTGTGCCAGATTCGTCAGGATTTCACTAATCAGCTTACGAGCTGCATCGGTAATAGTTGCCAACAAATTGTGGAACAAATGAAAGCAATTATTTACTTTGATATATCCCACATTTGACACGAATTGTGTAAATTTATAATATATCAGGCATAGTAGTAGGTCAGTTTTGACGTCTAAACAGACTTATAAATTAATTGTCACCTTGTGTTTGCTTTGCACAAGTTGGAAAGCTAATTTTGTAGGTCTAATACTGGAGGTCTACTACGGTGTTAAATGCTTAAATTTATACAACTGTGAATAGTAAGTTAATAATACTTTGACTTATTAAGTGTGGTTAAAACATAGTGAATTTATCAATTCAATGTGTAATATTTTCGATAAAACGGTATCTTATAACTAACTTTTCAATTATGAACAACGCTCACTTTAGCTAATTAGAAATGTTGATACTTGCTAAAAGTATGCTGTATTGTCCATTACACGATTTTGCTGACAACCCGTTATTTAAACGAACATTTGTTTCATCAAGAGGTTATTATCAACACAATTTTAGTCATTATTAATTGAAATTAATAACATTTTACTTAAAAATTAAAAATTAACCTTACGAACGAGTTGAAAAATAAATAAAAGTAATAAAAACATATATTGTTTTTAAGTTTCACATTTAACATAGAAATACAAGTCATGTACAATGTAGTATGACGACATACTAATTTGCTTCACAAGGACTGATAACTAATTGAGATGATTAAACAATTGCAGAGCTGAATAAAACAGTTAGAAAAATGACAAAGATGGATTTTTTAAGTAGGTACAAAACGGACATTGCTTAAAGAATATTAGAAAAACACAGGGGTCCTAAGGTATTTAGAAGAAAAACGAATAGCTCCAAAAAGAAAATGGTAGCAATAATGGACGCCAACGGCAATAAGGTGACTAATAGAAAGAACATTATCGAAAGGGTTAGGTTTTACACATTACTAGAACTTATATACTTATATACTTACAAAAACAGAAAGCGACATACCGCACGAAAATTTTCAATGTGAACTCTGAAGACATACCGCCTATCACAAACTACGAAATCCAAGCTGCACTAACAAAAATGAAGAACAGGAAAGCGGCCGGCATAGAAGGAATACTGACTGAAATACTTAAGACTGGAAGCATAGTACTAGAAAACGAACTAACAATCCTATTTAACAAATATCTCGAATCTGAAGACATCCCGGACGACTGTAAAACTCCCTTGTAGTACTGTTGCACAAGAAAGAGGACATGGGAACCTAGGACCGGGACCAAGGACCTTGAAAACTACCGATCAATCAGTCTGCTCTCACAAACCTACAAGCTGTTCTCCAAGTAATTACAAATTGCATCAGTACAAGGCTCGATTACTATCAGCCAAAAGAACAAGCGGCATTTAGAGAAGGGTTCAGCACAACAGAGCACCTTCAAACAATGAGAGTTCTGATAGAGAAAGCAAACGAATACAATTGCCACTTATGGCAAGCATAGATTTTAAAAAAGCTTTTGCACGTTTGAAATATGGGCTCTACAGCAAGAGTTGAAGAATGCAAGAATAGACTAACGCTATGCATATCTATTAACAAATATCCACAAAAACGCAACTGCACCGATACGACTACATGAAATCACGGCGAAAATAAAAATTAAGAAGGGAGTAAGGCAAGGGGACAGAATGTCTCCGAAATTGATTACCTTGGTCTTACCGGATGCCATAAATAATATCAATTGGCTAGACAGAGATATTAACATCAACGGCAGATGGCAAACAGTTTGCACACGACATCATACACATAGCAAGTACCAGAGAAGAACTAACATCACTTATTTCAGATATCCACAACGCAAACAAATGGATTCTTCTAGAAATTAATTTTCAAAAAACACAGTATATGACGCACAATACGGAGCTTAACAATTTAGAATGATGTCGAGAACACGGATACCTATAAGTAACTAGACCAAACAATAACCCTGGGTAAAGACAATCAGATACTTGAGGTAAATGAAAGAATACGACTAACTTGGACCGCTTTCGCCAAACTAAAAGATATATTAAGTCTAGGCATACCGCTTAGCCTTAAATCAGAAATATACAAATATACATATAAATAAGCACGTATGGTGCACAAGCATGGGCTCACAAGAACACCATATTGCACAAGCTACGTGTTCAGCAAGGAGCTATAGAACGGAGAATATTGGAGATAACGTTAAGACACCGTAGGACCAATAAGTGGATTAGAGAGCAGAAAACGTGAGAGACATCACCAAACATAATATTGCCAACCTGAAATTAAATTGGACAGGACACGAGGCCATGGACTCAGAAACGAAATGCGGGACGCTCATTAACAAGATGCAGTGACGATATCAATCTCCACGCAGGGCTAAACTGGTACCAAACAGCACGAAACTGTGAAAAAATGGAAGGAGAAACGGGAGATTTATACCCAGTGGGTAAAACAGAACTAGAAAAAAAAAACAATTACATAAATACTATTCACGCATATATAAAAATCACGATCGAAGTAGAAATAAATAAATCAATTAACCTTACTAGATCACACAAAAATTATACTAAACATGAATTTTCAGTCTATCATAAACCCACACACATTGACACCATAATGCATGCAAGTTATTTCCACCCATTAACACACAAATTATCAGCATATCAATCCACGATTCTTATACTTATCAATAGTCCAAAGAGTAGACAATTTTAATTTAGAAAAGAAAAGAATTATTGCAATAGCTTTGAATAGTGAGTATTCGACGAACATGGTCATGGAAATTTTAACTGAATTTCAAAAGTCTAAAATTTTATCTTTTGTTTACTCCAAAATCGAATATACAACGTTTTTTAATTATAACCCAATCACGTACTTTGGAAAAATTTCAGAAGAATAGGTACTTTCATTAATAAATCAAGAAACCGTTTGCCTTCAGTATTGCTTTCATACAAGCAACTTTATCCAAAATTACATTGGAAACAACAAGGACACAACAGATAATAATTTGAACTCAGGAGTTTATAAGTTAACAAACAGGGAGGTCATTCGAGACAAGAATCAATGAACATTAACTAGAACGTAGCAACGAAGCTAGAACGCAAAAAATTAAATTGACACTGCAATGTTTTGTAAACCAACATACGTTCGACCTAAACAAAACTGCTTTGACACAGCAACCAACGTTTGACTTTGACAATATTTCTATTCTGGACAAAGAATTTTCCTTAAGAAAACAGTTAATTAATGAAATTATTTTCATAGAGAAACACAATAATGCATTTTCAATTGTGACGTGTTTGCTTTGCAAAAGTCTAAGAGTTTATTTTGGAGGCGTAACACTCTCTTGTAACTAACGTTTCTATTAAGAACAACTAACATTTCTAAATAGGTACAGTGTAATGATACTTGCTAAAGTTTATTAAACAAGCCAGTATGTTGTATTGTTCATTAAACGATTGTGTAACCTTCACATTCTAACTCTCTATTTAAACGAACTTTTTTTCATATCAATAGACCGATATTAGTTATTATTAACACAATTTTAGTCATCATTAATGGAAATTATTAAATTTTTTCTTATAAATTTAAAAATTACCTTTCGAGCAGGTGTAGTAATGACAACCAATAATTTCACACTTTTTATTCTGGACATGCAAACATGAGTCCCAAAAGTCTTGGAATCCACTCTTGCCATGAATTTGAATAAGTATGTAATTTATTAATTCAGACACACAAAATTAAACAAATTATGAAATGTTATTTTTAAGTAGCTGTCAGTGGTCTTGAGGTTATGTCGCATTGTTTTTAGTGTTAAGATCAACAATTTCATTAGTTATAAATAAAACGCCTTCTCATATATTTCATATATTACATATATATTGTAACACTGATTCTTTTATTGTGTTGAATTATAAAATTAACAAAGAAGAACAAACATTACAACAGATGTTGAATGTGGTGTCAATTTTCACGAATACACACATTAATACGCCGTTTTATGTTATCGAACACATTTTGTAATGCTGTGTTGTCTATCTCTTCACATTTTCTTATTACATTATTTCACAGATCTTCTAGTCTATGCAATAGACTGCTGAATACTGAATTTTTTAAATATGGAAAAAGAAAAAAGTCCAGAGGAGTTGGATCACAAGAACGTGGTGGAAATCGGTCTTTGCTTATTAGCCTGTCATTGAAGAATTCCTTAAGATAATGTTTCATGGGCAATGTGCAGTCTAGCAGAATCTAGTTGGAAGAAGCCATTTTGGAGTTGCTCATCATGAAGTTCGTTAATAATTTTTTGCAAAAGAGTGGCTCTATAAGCGGCAGCGTTTAAATTACTATAAAAAAATATTGGACCAATAATTCTGCGTCTTGACATTGCAAACCACACACCACTTTTTATTGGATGCAGTGGGGTCTCTCTAAAAAAATGTGGTTTGCCAACACTCCACATGTGCATCTTTTGGGAATTAATGTATCCGTTTAGATGAAACCAGGCTTCATCAATGAAAAATGTTAAATTTAACACTTCGTCGTTCATATTTTCATTGAACCACCGAGAGCAGGCCAGTCTTTTATTATAATCGAGTGGTAAAAGTTCTTGGTACATTTGCAACTTATATGGTTGCATGTGAAGATCTTGACAAATAATCCTGTGAGTGGTAGTACGACTTAAATTCAACACTTGAGCTAGTCTCCTAATTGAAGTGGAAGGTTCATCTTGGACTGCATTTCTGATGTTGTTTATAATATTTTCATTGTTAATCCGAAGCCTTCCACTTCTTGATTTGTTGTTAAGGTTACCAGTACTTCGAAAACAATCAACTGATCGTAATACCTGCCTACTAAACTGATTCCTATTAAATACAGCCATAGGAACACGTTGCCAAAATTCTTCAAAGCACGGTTCGATACTGTATTCCCATTCACCATTTTCCAGGCGTCTCCATTACGAAAATAACTTTCGACAATAAAAGTTTTCTCTTTTGTGAACATTTTAAAATTAAATAAATCAAGTAAGACCGGTTGAAATAACATAAAACAGTTAAGTAATTTGTGTATTCGTGAAAATGACCAACACAATTAACAACTGTTGTAATGTTTGTTCTTCTTTGTTAATTTTATAATTCACAACACTATAAAATAAATTAGTGTTAAATTTATGAGAAGGCGTTTTATTTATAACTTATAAAATTGTTGAACTTAACACTAAAAACAATGCGACATAACCTCAAGCCCACTGACAGCTACTTAAAAAAGACATTTCATAATTTGTTTCATTTTATGTCTGGAATTAAGAAATGACCTATGTCTTCAAATTCATGGCAAGAGTTGATTCCAAGACATCTGGGACTCACGATACATAAGAGTTTGTGAGGGATTTCCGGCAGACTGGAGAGCGAGGGCAATATATCCGATTTACAAAAAAAGAGAAAAAAACAAAGTAAAAAACTACTGGGGAATAACTCTGCTCAACACCGAGTATAAGTTTTATATAGCAATATTGAATGAGAGGCTGAAGAATGAGAATAATCCCAGACGGTTAGGCAGGATTCAGAGAAGGGAGAGGAACGATGGATAATATATAAATCCTGGATCAGTTAACGAAGAATGAATTAAAAAAGGAAGAAGGAAGGGTGTATGCATTATTCATTTATTTCAAGGCATCGTTTGATAGAGTGCGTGGACAAAAAATGGTTGATTGTATGAGAGAGTGCGGAGTAGACGGGTGTGGTTGGTAAGGTGGTTTAGAAAAGATATATATATATATATATACTAGAAAAATAAGCAAAATGCGAGTGGGAGGGAAAGAGAGTGATTGGTTCGAGACGACAAAAGGAGTAAGACAAGATTGTCCCCTCAGCCCCTTATTACTTACAATATATGTGGCAGATATGGAAAGAATGTTTAAGAGGGCGCAAGCGGGAGGATGTATGATAGGTAAAGAGAAATTTTGGAGCCTGACATTCGCGGATGATGTGGTAGTGGTGGCAAAGAGCGAAGGGGAGTTCAAAGAAATGATGAAAAGCCAAGTAAGGTATGTGAGGAAGAAAAATATAGAAGTGAATTTAGAGAAAACAAGAATGACGGGGTTTAGTAAGAGAAAAAGGATGAATGAGGAGAAGGAATGGAAGTGGAAAGAGGGAACAATAGAGCAAGTAAAAGAGTTTAAGTTCCTAGGCTACACATACGAGAGGGCATCGGATAGAGCGCATGTGAGAGAGTTTGCCAGAAAAGCATTTAAGTTATTGGGGTGTATTTGGGGTATAGAAGAGAGAAAATGGGAAAGCGACTTCAGGAGGAGGATGATGATGTTTGAAAGTTTAATACAGAGTATTTTATTGTATAGAGTATAAATCGAGGGCTGGAAAGAACAGGAAGAAGTTGAGAGAGTGCAAGAAAAATAATTGAGATGAGTGTTAGGGGTAGACAGAGAAACTCCGGGATACATAGTGAGAGAGGAATGCAAGACGGGCAAATTGAGAGTGAAAGCGGGCAAGAAAGCAACTAAGTTAGAAGATAGAATGAACAGAAGGGAAGACTGCAAGTTACTGACTGTATGCTGGAAAGAAAAAAAAGGATATAAAATCGAATGGAAAAGAGAAATATTGCCGAAAAAATGGATACGCGAGTAAGGAAATAGAGAGGCTAAGAGCAGAAATCAAGTGGATGCATGGGGAGACAAGCGAAAGGAACCAGGACGTAAACATGCAGGAAAGAAGAGAAAGGATAAGGGAATCCAAATACAATATGAATTATGAGAGCTGTATGATAGAAGGAATTCCGAAGCACCTAGGAAGAGAAAATATGAAAGAAAGGAAGATGATGGCGAGGTTCAGATGTCGAAACGAGGAAAGAAAAAAATGCATGAAATTAGAAAAAATAATATGTAGGATATGCTACTAGGAGAGAGGAAGATAATTTAGCACATGTGGAATGAATGTGTAGGGATGATAGAAAGATAAAGAAGGAACATAAGAGAAATACTAAATGAAGATGGAGGAGAGATACAGTGTATGAAAGAAGCATAGGAGCGGAAGGTAGAGTTGGATAGGCTAAAGAAGGAGCAGAGCAACCCCCTACGGGGTTTCTGGATACCTGTCTTTACATTTAATAAACATAATGTTCCATTTAAAAATAGTCTCAGAAATTGAATCAAACAAGCATCGTTTGATTAAATTTCTGAGACTATTTTTAAATGGAACATGTTTATTAAATGTAAAGACAGGTATCCCGGAGAAACTCCGTAGGGGAAATAAAGATTTTACTAACTACTACATATCGTTCGTTTGGATGAAGAGGATATTAACTCATAATGTTCTTGACTGCTGAATTTCTTTTTTTTTTCTCAGTAATAGCAAAATTGACAAAGTCAGGAAGTAAACAAAAACGTTATAAATAAACGTTAATCAATAGATTAAAAGATATTATAAGAGAGGTTAACCAATTATTTACAGAAATGGAAATATATTGATTTGAAAACTTTAAATCGCTCTTCAGGCTTTCTTGAGTTAATACCCTGTTCATCTGCACCGACGATATGTGTTTGTATTAGACAAGAAATGTGTTTCTCTAAATTGACATGAAAGTCAAAGAAAAAATTAATGTACAATTTAACCCATCTAATTTGTTTTGTTGATCATGTTAATCTATTTCTAAAAATGTTAAACGTATCAATTACGCCAACTAACATTTTGCTATGCAAAAGCATATTGTCGGCGACACAAGAAAACCTCGTAACTTCTACAAAATCTAAAAGTGAGATCGTTATACCATATATTGCCCAGAGTCTGATCTCTGCAATGGTAAATCCTCGTAACTCCATAAAAATTCTGCAATAGATTGGGAAATTACAAAAAAACATCGTAACTCCAACATGAAAAATGTTGACTATGCCTCGTAACTTCGTAACTCCACCAGTCTCTGCACTGTGACAGTGTGTATGACTTGATTCTTCCTTGTGAAGTAATGAAACCCTTGTCGAAGAGCAGTCTAACAATTATTCTGCCGCACAAAATGTTGCCTGATCTTGTTAAGTTTTGTCTGGTCTTGTCTAGTCTTGCCTGCTTTTCTCTGGGCCTGTCTCGCCTTGTCTGGGCTTGTCTGGTCTTGTCTCGTCTTGTATAGGCTTGTCTGAGGTTCTCTGGGATTGCCTGATTTTTGTCTGGTCTTGTATGGTCTTCTCTGAGTTTGCCTGGTATTGTCTGGGCTTGTCAGTCTTCACTGGTCTTCTCTGGCCTTGTCTGCTCTTGTCTGGTCTTGTCTGGATACTTCTAGTCTTGTCAAGTCTTGTCTTGTCTAGTCCTGTCCAGTTATATGCAGTCTTGTCCAGTCTTTTCCATTTTTGTCCAGTCTTGGCCAGTTTTGTCCAGTCTTGTCCAGTCTTGTAAAGTTTTGTCCAGTATTGTCCAGTCTTGGCCAGTTTTGTTCAGCCTTGTCCAGTCATGTCCAGACTTGTCCAGGCTTGTCCAGTCTTGTCTAGTCTTGTCCAGACTTGTCCAGTCTTGCCCAGTCTTGTCTAGTCTTGTCCAGTCTTGTCCAGTTTGTCCAGTCTTGTCCATTCTTGTCCAGTTTTGTCCAGTCTTGTCCAGACCTGTCCAGTCCTGTCCAGTCTTGTCCAGTTTTGTTTAGTCTTGTCCAGTCTTGTCCCGTCTTGTCCAGTCCTGTCCAATCTTGGTCAGTTTTGTCCAGTCTTGTTCACACTTGTGCAGACTTGTCCAGTCTTGTCCTGTCTTGTTCAATCTTGTCCAGTCTTGTCCAGTCTTGTCCAGTCTTGTCCAGTCTTGTCCAGTCTTGTCCAGTCTTGTCCAGTCTTGTCCAGTCTTGTCCAGTCTTGTCCAGTCTTGTCCAGTCTTGTCCAGTCTTGTCCAGTCTTGTCCAGTCTTGTCCAGTCTTGTCCAGTCTTGTCCAGTCTTGTCCAGTCTTGTCCAGTCTTGTCCAGTCTTGTCCAGTCTTGTCCAGTCTTGTCCAGTCTTGTCTAGTCTTCTCCAGTCTTGTCCAGTCTTGTCCAGGCTTGTCTATGCTTGTCCAGCCTTGTCCGGTCTTGTCCAGTCTTGTTCAGTCTTGTCCAGTCTTGCCTAGTCTTGTCTGTCTAATCTTGTCTAGCCTTGTCAGTTTAGTTCCTTCCTTATAATGTTGTCTGTCTAGTCTTGTCGGTCTACTCTTCACTGTCTAATTTTTTTATAAACTTTAGTTTTTTATTGTTCATTAAAGTAAATAAACATTCAATTTAACAGAAATTTGCAAACAAATTGGCAATTACTATGATTGAAGCACAGCAGAGAAATCTTGGGATGGTCTTGACCACTTGAATTAAATCACTGAAATTGTTTATCACTATCCAAACCGAACTAAGTTCTTATGGACTGCAATGAAAAATCAAGTGAAGTTAGCGAAATAAAACATCTCGGTTTATTTATCTCATTCGACAAAATATTTGATTAGCTTGTAATTGTTTTTTAAAGAAATTATTGTTTAGTGCTTTGATATAGCACGTGTGATTTTACTTTTGCAAATTAAAATCAAGAAAATTTGTTTTAAAGACTGTTACTTTTAAAATCTGATATTCTAGCGAAAACATATTAATTAACAGAGCTGTGCAAAATTTACTTACTTTTTATAGATATGAAACTGCAAAATTTATAAATTAATTCGGATTATAAATCGACACGAAACAATTACAATAGACCTGTTCATACTTGATTTTTTTTGTGCGCATGCGTCAATTTCCTCCATATTTACGTCAAAATTGCCCGAACTTTTTGACGTATAACTATATACGAGCCCAAAAGTTTCATATTCCCGCCTTTCGAATTTGGCGTATGCGCGTGCGCTTAATTCACCGTAGAAAGGTCTATTGTTTCGCCATATTGTTTGCTTATGTCAAAATCAACAGATACACCGCCACCCGAAATCCCTATTTAACTCATTAGAATTTTGACCTAGTCTGTATAAGGAAACAGCCACTAATACGACAAATCCTCGGGAGTAATTAGCCAATAGGAACGCGACAAGTGACAAAGCTTCAGCAAGCACGAATATTAAAACAAACAATTACGTTTATGTAGACACAAAACCTATCGAATTAAGAAAATAAAATTAAAAACATTTATATTTATAAATAAATGTTTGTTTATAAATATCGTAGTTTGTTTATAAATATCATGGTAGAAATAAAGAAATGCAACTATGTGGGTAAATAAATGGTTAGGCCGTTCTTGTGTGTAGTTTTTGTGAGTCTCACGGCAAAAAAACATTTTTTTGTTCTCGGAATCCGAACGTCGGTATGATAAAAAATCGCGTGGAATTAAATGCATTCAAATTTTTTTGTGGACGGATAGAAAATTAGGTCAGTAGTTTGTGGGCTGTTGTGTGGTGAAGTGCCGAGGATTCTTCTCGATCAAGGTAAGATTTTAAAAACTAATTACTTATTACGTAATTACATATGAATAGTAATCAATCATTTGATGAACATGCAAGTAAATGCAAATAACAAATTTAAACGAGTTTTATAACTACATAAAACCTGTAATTCTATATTTATTGTTTATTATGTTTCTTGTTTCAATTTTTATAAACGGAAATGGATTGAATTGAAATGGATTCATCCACATAAATGTTTTAAAGAAAGTATGAAGATTCTTCTTGATCAGGTAACAATGTTACTTAGAATTCTGATAACCCAGCTTAGAATTATAATTATTTACTTATAATTATAATTACGTAGAATTATATATTCTTTATTAACTGAAAAGTAAATGTATATACTCAACTCAAACAAGATGTCACTGTAAATTGAAAGAAAATGCGATTCCATATTTCTCCCTAATTATGTTTCTTGTTTAAACTGACAGACCAAACAAGTTTCTACAATCAGACGAGACAAGAAAAGGATAAACAAATCCAGACCAGAGTAAAGAAGAATAGACAAGATTAGACTAGACTGGTCAGGACTGGACAAGACTGGACACAATAGGACAAGACTAGACAAGACTGGAGAAGACTGAACAAGAATGGACTAGACACTGGCCTGAAGAACACTGGACTAGACTTGACAAAGCTTGACCAGACTTCACGAGAACAGACAAGAGCAGACAAGATCAAACAAAACCTGGCAAGACCAGAGGAGACCAGACAAAATCAGACAGGATAAGAGCAGACAAGACAAGACCGGACAAGACCAGACAAGCCCAGAGAAGACCAGACAATCCCAGACGAGACCAGTCAAGACAAGACTAGACCAGACAAGACCAGGCAGGACCTGAACAGTGTATAAAAGACCAGACAATACCAAACAAGACCAGACAAGACCAGTCAAGACCAGACATGACCAGACAAGACCAGACAAGATCAGGAAAAACCAGACAAGTGTAGACAAAACCAGACAATATCATACAAGACCAGACAAAACCAGACAAGAGTAGATAAGACCAGACAATACAAGACAAGACCAGACAAAACGAGACAAGATGAGACAAGACCAGACAGGACCAGACAAGACCAGACAAGACCAGACAAGACCAGACAAGACCAGACAAGACCAGACAAGATCAGACAAAACCATACAAGATCAGGCAAGACCAGACAAGTGTAGACGAAACCAGACAAAACCATACAAGACCAGACAAAACCAGACAAGAGTAGATAAGACCAGACATTACAAGAAGAGACCAGACAAGACGAGACAAGATCAGACAAGACCAGACAAAACCAGGCAAGACTATACAAGTGTAGAGAAGACCAGACAAGACCAGACAAAACCTCATCTTTAACCCTTTCGCTGCTATGGACTGCTATGGTTCAATTACATAGCGCTTCACACGAGAACAATATTTTTCTCGTCTCGTCTCGTCTCGTAAATGCGAAACGAGAACGAGACGAGACCGCATGTGGTCTCAATCTCGCGAGAGCGAGAACATATGTGGTCTCTCTCTCGCGAGAGCGAGAACGTATGTAGTCTCGCTCTCGCGAAAGCGACAGCGCATGTTGTCTCGTTCTCGCGAGGCACGAGGGTCTCGTTTCTGATCCCGGCCATACTTCTTCTTCAATCTTTGATTCTAATACGGGCAGCCGTAATATTTTCTTGCATAAATTTGAACTGCGGGCTCGGACAAGTTACATTTCATTATATAACAATTAAAAGAGTAGATTTCGTAATATGAAATAGATGTCGTAGACAATTTCAAATTATGTTTGTTTTTATTATTAAGTCGTCAACAAAATAGAAAGTTTATATAAACAGACATTTATGGTGTGTTATCATTACATTTTCATGTGGATGGAACAAAGCGAAATTATAAAATATTAATAGCAACCAAATAGAAAATGTATGTAAAGAGACAGTGATTAGTTTACAATAAAATGAATGATTACCTCGTTTTGGAGGTTTTTGGAGGAATCTTAACAATAAGTTCTAGCAAGAACGATATTTGGCGAGATTAGACGAGACGAGACAAACGGTTACTAGAGCGAGAGCGATGCGAGAGTAACTGTTACGACAGTGAGAGGGAGACGAAACTAACGGTTCCTAGAGCGAGACTGAGACGAGAGTAATTTTTTTCACAACAAACGAGAGCGAGACGAGATTTTTGAAACTCTCGTCCTATCTCGTCTCGTATGAAGCCCTAATTACACAGTTCAATTGATCTGATGCCCAGCCGCTGTGGACTCTTATAGTAGTCCAATTTATTTGGCGTCCAGATGCTATGGACTGCTATAGCAGTCTACCGACTTCACGAATTCAGTGTGGCTTTTGTAAACATAACAAAGAGATTAATAAATATATACACTCTCATTGGAGCGTTGCGTTACCCTGGGTAAAAGATTCGACACTCACTCCTGCACCTAGGGTATACAAGAAAGAGACAAGACTAGATACAGACAAGAAATGACTACTCAGAAATGAATACTAAGATAGGACTACGGACAAGACTAGATACCGACACGTCTTGTATGTATCTAGTGTTGTCTCTTTCTTGTCTTGGCTATGTAACCTACTAATTTAATAAATTCCCTACAATGCTAACTGAATTGGACTAGATGGATTAGATTGTGCTTTCAATGGTCCACATAATTATTATGAATCAGTAATCTAATTCAAGTTCAATATGAAGTTGCTTTAACTTGAAGTTGTCGCAATACGAATCCGCAACATGAGGTTGTTTAAATTTAAAATTGTCGCAACATGAAATTGTTTCAATTAGGGTTTCTGAATATGCGCACTTTTTCAAAACCGCGGTTTTCGGTTTTTGAAAATTAAAAACCCCGGTTTCGGTTTCAGGTTCGGTTTTTAAGAACTTTTGATAGTCTGTTATTTAAACGAGATCTGGCTATTATTAAGAATATGGGAATGGTGGAGTTACCTTCACTAACTGTTGCTAATCGTCTTCCAAACTGTATTTCTAAACGTGGAAAGTAAAAATGAATCTTCTACGTCGGCTGGTTCAAGAAATATACGGGCTTTTGTAATCCAAAAAACTGACATTTTTTAATACAACAAATATAACTGCAACTTCTGTCCGGTTATTTGACAGAAAATATGTTTATACAGCAGATACGCTGTTGCCAAGTTCAATTCTTTTGCAGAGATTATACTTTTTTTCTGTGTCGCTACAATTTAAGTATTATATGTATTAAATATATTTAATTTTATTTTAATTCTTGCGCAGGGGTCATGTTAATCTTCTATGTATTCTTCTTATTCTTATGCATATTCACTAATGAATGTTTGCGACCACGATAATGACTTGAATGTCGTCATCATGTGGTTCTCTTGGGAAGTATAATGGAGGTGATTTCCCGTTATCTTCCTCCATGGGTATGAAATTACCATGGGTATAAATTAGATTAGGTTGTCCGAGAGAGAATAGATCAAGACCGCATATAGCACGGCAGCGCAAACTCTCGATCACATGCGCGCGCAGCTCGCGCAGCGCGCATGTGGTTTGATCGAGAGTTCGCGCTGCCGCACGACAAAGTTGCAACGACCGGTGATTTCACCTTGGTTAGATTAGGTTGATTAGGTGGTTTGATCGAGAGTTCGCGCTGCCGCACGCATGTGGTTTAAACTTTAACTTCGTAGATCCAAACTTTTATGGTACTCTCGGTCCAATGTAGAACAAAGTGGCAACGACCGGTGGTTTTACCTTGGTTAGATTAGGTTGTCCGCCGCGAAGCGGGAAGATAAATCAAGACAATATACGCGCGGCAGCGCGAACTCTCGGTCCAATGTGGGACAAAGTTGCAACGACCGGTGGTTTCACCTTGGTTAGATTAGGTTGTCCGCCGCGAAGCGGGAAGATAAATCAAGACAACATACGCGCGGCAGCGCGAACTCTCGGTCCAATGTAGGACAAAGTGGCAACGACCGGTGGTTTTACCTTGGTTAGATTAGGTTTTTATATGGTCTTAAGAGTACCGCCTATATGGTCTAAAATAAGATAAAGTTGCAAGAAGTATTGAGTTAACCTGAGTTAAACCAATTAGAATGAAATTAGAATTAAAAATTAAATTTATATTTCAATGTTGTTGTAAGTGCATGTGAAGAAATTGTATATTGAATGTTTACCAGAACAAGGTAAAATAAAAAGATAAAATTGGCAACGTCGGTTGGGCTTCTCCTGCACTTTTTGTTTGACAAGTAATTAGAGAGGTTAGGTAGTGAAGGAAAATATTAACTGTTGCGTCAAAAAAATGTCATTTTTTTCATAAAAACCCGTATATTTTTTTAATAAATCGACGTAGAAGCTTCGTTTTGGCTCTCTAAGTTTGCAAATACACTACGGAGGACGATTAGTAACAGTTATTCAAGGTAAAAATCCGCCAACTCCAAAAAAAATGGCCATTCCCATATTCTTTACAAATTCCCGAGATCTTAGTTTTGTACAAAAGTTGCCGCTTAGGGAAAATGATCTTTCGCAGTAGGTAGCTGTAGCTTTAATTGTAGAGAGTGCTTGAAACAAAATATTTAATCTTTTTGTTCTCTCAGAAGTTCTTTTATATTTAGCAAACTCCTTTTTCATAGAATTAGGATAGCGATTTGTTTGCATATTGCATATGTTTGCAAGTATTTTTGCTTCTTCTTGAATAGCTTTTTGTACTTCGTCTTGCTAGGAATAGTTTGGATTGATCATTTCTTCTAATTCTTCTGAATTTTCCGAACATTCACCTTCGACTTCAACCTTATTGTTTTCTGGATATAGTCGTTCAAAATGATTTTCCGCCAATATTAAAACAGACTTTGTTGGAACTTTCGAAGGATCTAGTAAGCATCTAGCCATTTCTGTTGATTCCAGATTTTCACGGGTCTTCAAACGTTCTATGATATTTTTCATTGAAGCTTTGCTTATATCAGAACCAATTAATTTCTTTTTCAAGAATCCTATTACACCTTCTGCTGTAAATATGTTAGAATCACTTGTTACTGCTACGCTTACTGGAGATAAAGTTTCATAACAATTTGAATTTAAATCTGTAATAGTACGACTTTTAGAAGAATAAATTCTTCTTATATTGGTTCAACAGAAGACCACCTTGTCTTGATGTCCATTGCTTATTCAATTTCCATTTCAAAAAGAGCTTTTACGTTTCGTTGTAGAAAACTGATTTAATCAGGGATAAACGACAATAATTCACAAGTTTTCTTACCATTTGTAAATTACTTTTAATTTCAGCATCTTCTTCGACGTAATACTCGTTATCCACATCTTCTTCTTGCGATTCTCCAGGAAATAAATCTGTATCTTCACTGCTACAGCTGTTTTCTATTTGATATGATTTCTTGTAAAATGTGTCGCACACAGCGAGATGAATTGTATGGTTATTGCAAATTTTTGGTTCAGCAGGACAATCTGTAGCATTTTAATAATTACCCGGGCATCGTCACGTGTAGTATCTTACTCAATAATAATCCCACGACAATAAATCCCAGACTCAATCAAACTTTCAGGTTTTTGCGACCAGAAATTGAAAACCGCGTTGAAATCGCTCGATAACTAACGCCGCGACGGCCGGTTGCATTTGTTTTCAGGAAATTTCGCAGCTGCCGCAACAAATTCGACGTTTTGTTAGAACAAAACGTGGTGATTTTTCCGCTGTAGTTTTCGCAATTTTGCAGATAGCGAAACAAATTTGACGTTTTGGTGAAGGCAAAGCTTGTGGTAAAGCGCGACTAAAAACCGCGTTGCGAAATTTTTGACAACGGCGTCGCGACGTCACTGAGAACTTCAACTTTCTAATACAAGTCATCCACAATATCATTTCTGAAACTGATACTAAATGAATCACTTATTTTCAACACGTATTACGATATTATTTGCAGAACAAGTACCTTCAATTCGTAGAAAACCTAAATTGTAATAAAAATTGTTTTATCCATGAATATTAATGTTTAAGTATTTTAGGCGTCTCAAACTAGTCCTCTCATCTAGCGTAGTACTCATTTTTTGTCCATTTGCTTTTAATTCTAGAAACTTTAAAATCATTTCTTTTTTCGTATTCCTTTTGAATTAAGTTCATAACACCTGAAGAGCATTTTGGCAATATTTGGTTGGGAAATCGGCCAGCCATTGCTTTCCGAATAAATGCAGATTTTGAAATTGCTCGAACACATATACCATCGATGGTTGCCATTTTTGCAACAACAGTTTGCAATGTTTGAAAGAGCACTAATTCAATGTATTTTATTTTTATTTATCTTTAGATAAAACCGAAAACCGCGTTTTTTTATGACGGTTATGCGGTTTCGGCTTTTGCACAGAAAACCGCGGTTTTGCGGTTCGGATATATCCGAACCAGAAACCCTAGTTTCAATGTGAATTTAAAGATGAGATGAGGATTCGAGGTGAAAAAATCTCTCCTCGTAGTTGAAACTAGATAGTATCGATGAAGTTGGTTAAACAAGAAGTTGTCGCAATGCGAAGTCGCAACATGCATTTGTCACAATACGAATTTGTCGCAACATAAAGTTGTTTCAACTTGAATTTGTTTCAGATAAGACAAGACTAGATAGAAAAGTGTAAAAAAGTGGTTTGGGGAAGCTTTCACAAAACCCCCTATTCCACTTTGGCTCTTAGTATACGCCACCCCGGTATCGTGTATTTTGCATTTATTCAGGGTGGGCAGCCCGGATGGTTAGTGAATAACGACTCTAGTTGTCGTCTTCCCGACAAGGATTCGAACCCGGGTCTCCCGCATTAAGATAGATAGGTTTAGACGAGACAGAGAAGACTAGGTGGACAAGACTAGACGGACAAGACTATACAGGAAAGACTAGGACATCCAAGACTAGAACAGAAAAGACTACGACAGACAACACTAAGACAGACAGGACCGGGATATACAAGACTTGAACAGACAAGACTAGGACATACAAGACTAGGATAGACAAGAATAGGACACACAGGACTGATATATACAACACTAGAACAGACAAGACTAGGACAGACAGGACTGAGATATACAAGACTAGGACAAACAAGACTAGGACATACAAGACTAGGACGGACAAAACTTAGACATACAAGCCTAGTACAGATAAGACTAGGACATACAAGAGTAGAAAAGACAAGACTATGACATAAAGGGCTAGGACAGACAAGACTAGGACATACAAGACAAGGAAAGACAGACTATGACATACAATACTAGGACAGACGAGAGTAGGACAGACAAGTCTAAGATATACAAGACTAGGACACACAAGGCAAGGATATACAAGCCTATGACAGACAAGACTAGGACAGGCAAGACTAGGACGTACAAGAATAGCACAGAGAAGATTAGGACAGACAAGAGTAGGACTGATAAGACTAGGACAGACAAGTTTAGGACATACAAGAGTAGGACAGACAAGATTAGGACATACAAGACTAGAGACAGTCAAGACTGGGACATGCAAGACTAGAACAGACAAGAGTAGAACATACAATACTATGACAGACAAGACTAGGACAAACAAGAATAGGACATATAAAACTGGGACAGAAAAGACTAAAACAGACAAGTCTAGGAAAGAGAAGACCAGGATATACAAAACTAGGACAGACAAACTAGGAAAGACAAGACTAGGACTGACGAAACTAGGGCAGACAAGGCAAGGACTAACAAGGCTGGGACAGACAAGGCTATACAGTCTATACTATAGAGACAAGACTAGACAGACAAGACTAGACAGACAAGACTAGACAGACAAGACTATACAGACAAGACTAGACAGACAAGACAAGACAGACAACACTAGACAGAAAAGACTATACAGACAAGACTAGACAGACAAGACTAGACAGACAAGATTTTACAGACAGGACTAGACACACAAGACTAGACAGACAAGACTAGAAAGACATGGCTAAAAAGACAATACTACACAGATAGTAAGGCTAGACAGACAAGGCTAGACGGGCGAGACTACACAGACAAGAATACACAGACAAGACTGGACATTCTAGACTAGACGTGCAAATTATTTTTACGTTTTCGTTCAATTTTGACATAAAACAAATGAATTTTGCAAAGTTTGTCAATTCCAATCACCAACTAAATTTTTCTTCGAATAGAGATTTTGGTTTTTGAAAATTTGGCAATTTTTGCAAATTATTTTGACGTGTTCGTCCAATTTTGACATAAAACAAAGGTATTTCGCAAAGTTTGTCTACTCAAATTAACAAAAAAAAAAAAAAAAATTTCGGATTAAGATTTTGGTTT
Organism: Phosphuga atrata; assembly: GCA_944588485.1. Classification (NCBI taxonomy): domain Eukaryota; kingdom Metazoa; phylum Arthropoda; class Insecta; order Coleoptera; family Silphidae; genus Phosphuga; species Phosphuga atrata. The sequence continues at coordinate 35,852,311 of OX155899.1, forward strand.
TTGAAAATTTGGTAATATTTTCAAATTATTTTGACGTTTTCGTCCAATATTGACACAAAACAAAAGAGTTTTGCTAGATTTTTCCACTCAAATCAACAAGAACACAAAATTTGCTTTAAATAGAGATTTTGGTTTTTTTATTGCAATTATTACAAAGTTATAAAAGCATTCCGCACGGGCTATAATGTGATGTTCAGAATATTGAGCACTCAATCACATCAGTTCAAAAAAGTAATTCGCAACGAAAGGGTTTTAAAGTATTATATAATTTTTTAATTATATTTGTTTTTATTTATTTACATAGTTTACGCCCACATTGGAGCACTTAAATCAAACCCTTTTGTATCATCTTCTTCCTTTCCCAAAACCTCTTCATTCTGGCTGATCCGGCAGCCCTTTGTTCATCAGATATGACATATTGTTTCCTTTGTTCAGTTTTTAATGAAAATCTTATTTGTTTATTCTTGATAATCCGTTTTTCTTCTCTATTTTCAATTTGTTTCATTGTAATATTCAACTCTTCTAAATCACTCTGAACTTCTTTCAACCAATTATTTTTAGTTTTATTTTTCCAAAAGTAATTAAATAGTTGTTTTATTATCCTGTTATCATTTAATCTAGATAGATGACAGAAAAATGCAATTCTTCTTTTTCTCATCGTATCTATTATAGATTCACTTTCCCTGTAGACCACTGCATTAGGCAACAATCTTCATTGTCCATCTACCTGATGTTTTTTATTAATGATTGTTTGGAGTATCCGTCTGTCAACCTTTTGCAGTGTATCAGTTGTTGCTTTGGCGTTTAATCTAAATAGTGTTTCACAAGCGTATGTTGCTTCAGGTTTAATGACGGAACAGTAATGTTGAAGTTTAGCATTTATCGAAAGAGATTGTTTCTTGTACGTTGCCCATGTAATTCGTTTTGCTCTTTTTAACTTAAATGTTCTGCTTTCTATTGTTAATTTTTAATTGGAGTTCCAAGTTAAAATTTCACCAAGATATTTAAACATATTTACAATTTTAGTTTGTTTAGTATTTGCTAGGGTAATAGTTGGTGATGTATGTTGATGTATGTTCGTGAAGTTGTTCTATTTGCAATTTAAATTTAAATTTTCGCTAAACAATTGAGTCTTAATGCCAATCTTGATGTTAGGTTGACATATCTTATTTCCATTTAATGATTTTTTCCAACAGACAATTAAACAATAATGGTGAGAGTCCATCTCCCTGCCGAAGTCCAGTGTTAATGTCAAATGGTTTTGAGAGTTCATTTCTGAATCTGACTTTAGCTTTAGTATTCTTTAGGGTAATTCCAATAAGGAGAATAAGTTTTGGATGTAAACCAAATTCCTTTAGGATATTCAATAGTGACTCACGATGGACATTATCATACGCCTTTTTAAAATTAACGAAAGCGATAACTAACTTTTTGTTTCTAGCCCTATGATGCTTCATAATCCACTTTAAACTGATAATTTGATCTGGACAACTTCTCCCTGGATGAAAGCTTCCTTGGCATTCTCTAAGTTCATAGTCCAGTTGTTCTTGAATTCTCATGTATAATATCTTAAAATTTTGTAAGTGACATCCAGCAGTGATATCCCCCGATAATTGTTGGGATCTGATCTATCGCCTTTTTTATGTAAAGGGTGTATTACCGCCATGTTCCACTCTTCGGGTATTTTTTCAGTATTCCAAATGTCTATGAGGTATTTATGTAAATTCTGAATGGTTTGTGTATTTGCATTCTTCCATATTTCTGCAGTTACTTGATTTTCCCCTGACGCTTTGTGATTTTTAAGTGAATCAATGGCTTTCAGCACTTCATTGTAATCTGGTGGTATATCTTTTTCTAATGGTGTTTTAGTTTTTGAATGAAGGTCATACTCTAGGTATTGAATTGGTTCCTCACTGTTAAGCAATTCTTGAAAGTATTAAGCTAAAATTTCTGCATTCTTTTGGTTACTATGTACCAGTTTTCCATTTGTATTTCTCATCATAAGTGTTCGTGGAGTATAGTTCGATTGGCATTGTCGAAATGTTTTATAAAAATCCCTTGTGTTATTTTGCTTGAATGCTTCATCTATGGTGTTAAATGATTCTTTGTGATAATTTCTTTTAACCCTTCTAATTTCTTTGGCTGTTTGTGTTCTAGCATTATGTAGTTTTTCACGGGATTTTTCTGTTCTCTTTTGTTGATCAGCCAACCATGCTTTTTGCCTATTTTTAATTGCTGTGTCACACTCCACATTCCACCAAGCATGTTTCTTTCGTTTTTGAACGGCCGCAATTTCTTCAGCTATGGTTTTTAATTTCTTAATTAGCGTCCAGAAATTGTCTCTAAGAGGAGTTTTGGACCTTTCAAAATACAGTTTATTATTAATTAAATAACTAGGGTCATACTTCTTCCTCCTATTGGATTTGGTTGATTTGTGTTTCTTTTTATTTTATTCTCTTTATATTTGTTTTAATACAATTGAATAAAACATTTTCTTTGCAGGTATTATAGTAATTTGTTGCAGGTATTATAGTAATTGTCCATTAATAAAATTTCGTTTTGAAATTATTTTTTTGTGATTTTCCTGAAAACCTCGTATCGCCACCAATCAAGATCCCTGTAAAATTACGTAAAACTCGTAACTCCAATTTTTCTTGTTGAACTGCGACTCCAGTAAGCAAAGCCTAAAAATCAGGGTATTATCAATTCCCTACATAATCTTTTTTATAAGAAACACGGTTTATGTTTATTAATTACATTCGATTATTAATATTAAAGAAATGAAAGACTAAAAGTTGTATCCTGTAAAGTTAACCTACTGGAGTTACAAGGTTTTCTTGTATCGCCGACGATATGTTTATAGCTAAAGTTTATTCATAGTTGCTAAAGTTTAAGTTAGGAAACTTGTTGTTCAAAACGATGAGAAATTTGATTTTTTTGCAAAAAAATAAATAAAATAATTTATTTATCTTAATGAGTAAATATTTATTCATTTTTTAAAATAAAATTAAATTTTCTTCAATCTTAATGGATTAATATTTATTCATTTTTTAAATCCCAAAAAGTAAAATTCCGACACTAGTTTTAAGAAAAGCTATTATACAGGGTGAGCAAAACTCGATGTCTCAGCTCTATTATAAGAAAACAAAAAACGATTGAAAAAGTCTGAAAAGTGGTTCTTAAATGGGATTGAGTAAGGACCGTTCTCAGGTAAATTTACATATTTTTCCATATTTGGAGACTGGAGTAATGACTTCATCGAATTTTGTTTTCCCAGAACCATACCTATATTTTTGCATATTTGAAAGAAGCTAATTTTGCTGAACAAATTTTGTAAAGAAAAAAATTTGCTATCTTTTCTCGTTAAAAAATTATTTATATATATATATATATATATATATATATATATATATATAAAGTATTATCATAAATTTCCCTAATTCCATTAGAAATACATTAGATCTTATCAATTACCGATATTCCCAACTAAAACAAAAAAATTTAAAGCATTTAATCACAGATTATCAATATACGTTAGTATATATAATCTTAATTTATTTTCATTTGTAAAATTAGTTATCTTCTTAAGGAGCCGTACTCTCCTAAGGAGAGCTTAGGCAACCTCTCGCGCATACTTAATACTAATAAATAAATAAATTAATAAAAAATAATAATTATTGACAGATGCGACTTTGCCATTTGTTTCCAAAGGATACTTGTTTAAATCGTGATGATTGCGACTTTGTGATATTACTTTTTACTTCTTTAATTACTTTATACTTATACAAATTTGTTTATATTTTTTAACGGAAAAATATAGCAAATGTTTTTTTTCTTCTAACAAAATTTGTTTAAAAAAAATTAGCTTTTTTCAATTATGCAAAAATATAGGTATGGTTCTGGGAAAACAAAATTCGATGACGTCATTACTCCAGTTAACAAATATGGAAAAATATGTAAATTTGGCTTAAAATGGTCCTTACTCAATCCCATTTAAGTACCTTTTTTCAGATTTTTTCTATCGTTTTTCGTTTTCTTATAATAGAGCTGAGACATCGAGTTTTGCTCACCCTGTACAAAACAAAACATTCATATTTTAATAATTTCAAACGACTTCCTTAAAATTTGTTGTAGGCACACAGTTTAAATAAAAATATATGTTTTTTCATTTTAAACGGATACTTTTAATACAAAAAAGTTTTTTCGTTTTACTGGAAAATTATATCTTCTGACATATGAGGTTTTTGAAATTTGAAATCTTTATAATTGTTATTTATGTTAAATATTTTCTTAATTGTTTTACGTGAATAATATGCCAAATATTATTTGTATTAAAAAAATTTTAAATAGGCAGTCAAGCACCGAAGCGCCGACTGAAGTGAAAACTTTCGAATGATGGTGTCTTTTTAGAAAAGAACACTAATAATTTTAAATTATAGTATGACATTATTAACATTGGTCTAGTTTTGACATCTATTGGTACTACGAGCATTATATACATTTTCACATAGTTTATTTTATAATAAAAACATATGATGGGCTGCGCAAGCCTAAATAGCAAAATATAAATACAACTTACTTAATTGAAATAATAATAAATATACACTTATATAATTTATGGTTTGTAATTATATAGATGTTAATGAACTTTATTTTATTAATATATGTTACAAGGTAAAGAATACAAGAAAGTAAATGAAAGATGTCAAAGTAGGGAAATAATATACATAAAGTAAATAATACCAATAATAAAATGAAATAGTAACAAAAATAAAAATAAATCTATACAGATAAACTTGGAAAATAAGATAAGATTAATAATCAAATAACTGATTCATAATGAAGTTGAACAATACTTATATGGTGTGAGACATTGAGTGCTATAGCAAACTAACCACAATGCATATAAAACTGAGTAATTTGCAAATGAATCCACTATTGCACAAGGACAATACCAGAAACACTGATTGCAACAACTCCTTTTATATGATTATCTAATATTGGTTCAAAACGTGTGAGTTCAACCAGTTTTGTTCGATTCATGCGGTAAAATAAAGTACGTTAATGCCATGAACGCAAATTCGGGAAAATTGCGGCTTAGTCCGCTCTTGCGTTCAATGTCTTATTTCTACTTTGAACAATTTGATTATGTTCTAAAAAGGGAACAATAAGTTAATGGTAACTGAAATATGAAAGACAAATTTTATACTGAAATTTTTCTAAGTAACCTATAAAACTGCATCGATCGTTGTTTTATATTTTGTGGTACTGATTTTTCGATCATTAGACAGAGTCAAACCTAATACCTACTTCATTCATAAATTCAATTACTGGAAGATTTTTTTTTAATTAAAAAAATAATGGGTTGTTACTTATTTTACGGGTTGATATTTTCTTAGTAGCGCTGCGTTCTGTGAACACTGCCAAAAACTTTGATTATTAAGTTTGACGTGAAATTTGACAGAGCCAATTTTAAATATATGTGTATAGATGTGTTCTTTTGCGCACATGTGTATAAATAGCGTATAATAGAAGAGTAAAAGAAATTTTCTATAGAACGCAGATAATGGTGACGGTGACGGAAAACTATGGGTTTTACCCTCTTCCCAAAACTCGTTCAGCGCGGCTAAAGAAGTTTACACTTCAAAAATATTTCTCTGGGCACAAGTAATTTGTCATGTGAATGAAACGAGAAACACTTTTAGACTCGCAACACAATGTGTCAATTTTACACTTAATAACATGATATAATATTATTGTACATAACATATAATTTGTGTATTATATTATAATATTTATTTCAGAACAAAATCCTATAAAATGTTCACATATTCCCCTAAAAACGTTAAAATACACGACATAAAAGCATACTATTATTTATTACTTCATGCACTTCACGTTTTCATAAATAAAGACATGTTATTACCAGACAGAATCGTAATAAAAGGAGGAAGCAGGAATAATAAATTGCTCACAATTTCCTGCCACACACGATTGTTTTTACTGCAAACATTGATGCTAGTATAAAATAATTAAAGTGCACTTGATAGCCGTAATTTGACTGCAAGCGGCATTTTTTGGGTTGAATATTGAATCCATTGAAAAAAATCCAATAGCAGACAAAGGGAGAATTTAATTGTTATTCACTGTTGGGTTACAAGTAAAAATTATAAATGGAAATTGGAAAAAATATATGTGGCAGCAGGAAAGTATTATTACGACGCTGTAAATCATGAATTAGAATGGGAGTTATAGAAACGGAAGAGATAACAAAATGCAAAAAAGAAAAATCGGAATGCGAGGAAATTATGTTTTAACTAGTATTCCCATTATTCTTTTTGTTCTCATTTCTAAAATATTTTTTTCCAGAACGTGTCTTTGAATTACCTTTAAGTAATAATTAAAAAAATTGCGTGGAATGTATCTTAATTACAAATCATTTTTAAATTTACTCGTTTAATTTTCCAACTAATTTGAATTACATTGCTAAGTTTGAAATAACTTCCAATCAAGTTTTGTGTAGATATTGAGATATAATTAGTTTCCGAACTCCTTAAAACTCAAATATGTGCGAAAAGTTTAAATTGTTGTGCAAATTTATTAATATATAATCCAAGAATTGCAAACGGAAATTGTTTACAAATTTAATTTTTTCTATAGAAAATTCCCAAAAACTGCATTTTTATAACATTTTAATCAGCTATTAAGAAGAAAATACGAATATTTGTATTTATTTACTGCAACAAAAAAAGTTTTTGTTAAATATGTAATGAATCCGTACGTGGAACTGGTGACAATAGGACAATGAGAGAACCAACTAAATTTGTGATTTGCAACTAGTTTCGGCGATTTATTCAGAAAATTTCGCCATCATCATGCTACAAAATAAAATAATAAGAACAGCAATAAATTAGGTCAAACATAAAATATTTTTAAAACTTACCACAAATAACAGTTTTTTTAACGAGATTGCAACCATTGTTAAAAACTGGGTGCAAGAACATATCAACATTAAATTGTACCCAGTTTTTATCAATGGTTGCAATCTTGTTAAAAAAAACTGCTAATTGTGGTAAGTTGTAAGAATATTTTGTTTGACTTAATTTATAGCTGTTCTCTTATTTTATTTTGTAGCCTGATGATGTCGAAATTTTCTGAAAAAATTGCCTAAACTAGTTGTCAATAACAAATTGAAACAGTTTGTTCTCTCATTGTTCTATTGTCACTAGTGAATCAATCACACATTTCAATATAACCTTTTTGAACATTAACTGCATAATTATTGTTTTTGTTTTATTTAGCATTCAATTATATTACATGAAATCATCTTTGAATCCTTGTGTCCTAGAGCCTTGCATGAGTGTTCATATCAAGAGTGTATTAGTGTGCTTCTTCCTCTATAAATTTGCACCGAAGAAACTATCTATCACAGAACGCTTTAAATTTCACAGAAGAGGCAAACAACCTGGCAAGTCACTGTCGGATTTCATTTCAGCAATCAAAAGTTTGTCTATAAAACCGTATTTTGGTGAAGCAGTCGATTTGTCATTAAGAGACAGGTTTGTGTTGAGTCTTAACAATGAATCAATCCAAAGAAAACTTCTGAAAGAGGACATTAATTTACCGTTTGAAGAAACGTGTAGGATTGCCCTGGATGTAGAAGCTATAATGATAGGAACCATACAGCTTCGTAAAGATCCGTATTTTACAGACAATATTCCAGAAGAAACGAGTTTATTATTTGGCACCTTATAACTTAGACATTGTGTTTAAGAATGGAACTAAAATTCCTCAGGCAGATATGTTGTCTCCTTTACTATCTGCACAACCAGTAAATATTCCAGATTGTGATTTTATCTATTTATCTGCACAGTACACGACGGATGTCTTTTTTTGGTAAAGGAGTAGTTATACCATGTTCCTTACAAGATAGAATACTTAAGTTATTACATCATGGTCATGCAGATATAATCGGAACTTTTTTTTTCGGAGGAGGGGGAATGCATTATTGCACACCGGGGCCTTCGTTGCCGTATAGAGAGGGGCTCTATGATCGATTTCTTCGTGACCAGAAACCCCTCCACTGAAACTCCACTGAAACCCCTGCTCAGTCTCTTCACTACACTTTACCTGGAACTGCGTGAGCATTACATTTAGAATTTAAAAATAATAAATTTTGCTTTGATGTGCTAGTGTGGGGGTGACCAACTACTAGCTTCGATTTTTTTGTTAAAATTATTAAATGGTCGATATGCTAACTACTGGTTATATTATTTGTCATTCATTTTTTGTCTAAAACCTTGTATTTATGGCCGAGAGGAAAAGTTAAAGTGACCTGATAATTGTTGCATATAGTCGCTTTATCCTAGTAGTGGGCCGAGTGGCCAACTACTAGTGTTTAGGTTGGCCAATTACTAAAATCAGTAATATTACTATTATTAGATGCTTTTTAAATGCCTGGAAAAAGTGTTATTTTCTTACCTATACTGACTCAGCCATGTGAAGATGTCCGCATGCATCACATCTCCATCCGTAAATCCGCTAAGAAATTTGGTGTTCCTAGGCCAACACTAAAAATCAAATTGGATGGTAAATCCCCTATGGAACTGGAGGAAACACGAATTTGTCATTGAATTCATGAGACCGCTTGGCCTGGTTTTCATGTTCCAAGTCCATTCAAAAAGCATTTCTTTTACAAGAACACAGATAATGATAAATCAAAAATCCGTCAAAAGGAAAAATTGCCAGCAATTGTTTCGGGAAAGCAGTACTAAGGATATCTCATTTTTTTTTAAGAACGAGCAGGTGAGGTTGGATAAAGCCATGGAAAGGGAACTAAAGAAAGTGGAAAGAGAAGCGATCAAGCGCCGTAAGGCAGAAGAAAAGAAAACTCCGAAGGTGAAAAAAATTAAGAAAAGGGTCCAGCTTCTCTTCAACCAGTTATGTCTCAATGGTAAATATTTCTTCTGGAGAAAGTGTAATGAATGTAGAGGAGGAAGTCGAAAACACTGGTGATAATTTTTGGACACATCCAACAAAAATCAATGGGGAATTCGTCATTGTTAAGTATGCCGCCAAATACAGTCCCAGAGTAGTCGTGAAGGCGTCCTCAACAATAGCTTACCTTTCTACCTTGCAAGCAACAGGTGGGCTATGGAAATGGTCGCAGCGTCCTGAAGAATTGGAATACCCGTTGGAAGCAGTTGTGGCTGGCATAAAGGAGCCGAAAAAATCAACCAGAACAAAAAATTTGTACAACGTGTAAGAATCGTCTTTTTTTATTTGAATAAAACACTCTTTTTGCACTTCATGACTTATTATAACCCTAATATTTCTTAGACTCTTCCTCATGAAACCTCGGGAAAAGATTTTTCTGGCAAAGATCACCTTAGATCTTGGTGGCCAATTACTGTTTAAAAAATGGTCAATTACTGATTTTTCATTATTTCGAAGTGGCCAACTACTAACCAAATAATTCCAAGTTGCTTTTTTAATTTTCTTCTTTAATTGATGCATTAATCACTCATAATTCATAACTTTAATTAATGATAGTTTTTAAACGAGCATATAATGCTTCATCCATTAAATATCGTAGGAAACTTTGGGGCCCGCACTTAAAAACATGACGACATAATACTAAGTGTCCATCTACTGGGGTGGTTACCTTAGTTGTCCATGTTACCTTCCTTGTGTGCCATGCCATATTATGGTCGCTTTCAATTAACTCTCCATTTGTTCTTTTCCCATCATGATTCCGGTAATGTAAGTTTGTACTGCATCCCAGTTATGATCGCTTTCTAACATAACTTCCATGATGTTCCGTTCTTCTAGTTTTGTACCGACTAATGTCTACGCGAGTCGAGTTCTTTCATTCTTTGATTCTGTTCATATGAAGATAGTGTGTTGTGCTTCGTCTGGGATATGCCCGCAGTAGAAGTACTCCGCAGTGTCCCTTTTTTAAACCGTTCGAGATATGCGTTGAAGCACCCATGGCCAGTTAGCGCCTGTCTAAGATGGTAACTCATATGACCGTGTGACCTTTCGTACCATGCTGTTACGTTAGGGATAAGTCTGTGTCCACCTTCCACTAGTGTCGTTATCCTGCATTCGGTCCATGAGTCTCTTACGCGCTCTCTCCTTGGCGGTCGCCTTCTCATGCTTTACTTCGTTTTCGCTCTGTGTTGTTGCAGGTCTTCGTAGACTTCTTGTTTCTCGCAAAACAGTAAGACTATTGGGGGCGTGATGGTATGATCAGAAATAAATTATTATATAGCATATGTGTAGTTAAATTTAAATCAAGATATCGAGAGAGTAATATCTCATTGTTATTTTTAGTATATTTCCTTGCAATCATTTTTCTTTTTCCATTGCCCTGTTTGGTATTAGTTAAAGGAAATATAATCTACATTTTTATCATTTTTATAATTTGCGGCATAATCCTCTCTTGAAGGCTGTTTTCGTCAGGGAAAATGGCAGGGAAAACGCCCGCCTCCCTCTGTTGGTCCCATCTCGAAATCCAATCGTTCGGACAAATGATTTCAATTTTTAAGTAGTCACAGGGTTCGGGGCCGTCTGATAATAGTTGGGTGCATCAGTGGCAGTCAACGTACATATCAAAGCAGTAAAATGATTGGTTGTCATTGGAGAATCGTGCATCTGGAAGGGCTGTTTTCACTGTTGCTTGGGTCTCGCATCACCCTTAATATTGCAGAAATGTTTATTTTAAGCATGTGTTATGTTTATATGTATATTGGGAGGTTTATAATCACAGTCAATAGACCTTCTTACGCTTAGTTAAGCGCATGCGCGTTTCATTCTTCTAAAAGGCGGGAATATGAAGGTTTCGGGCACATTTTGTTATATTCACTGTTTATACGTCAAAAAAGTGCCCTAAATCATGGCGAAAATTGAAACAGGCGCATAAAAAAAATCAACTATGAAATTGTTATTTATATTAGAGTGTGGAAACGTTGATTTTACAACGCAACAGCTATATATTGGCTATAGATAATGTGGAGTTCCCCATTATCTGGAGCGTTGTAAAATCATTTCCGCACGAAATTTGTATAAGATTTTTTGGCCGACAATTAATATTTAAGAAACAAATAGATTTAGATTATTTACAATATTGGAAATTATTTAATTTTTTAATGTTGAAGCTTAATCAAACTTTGACATTTTTACTAATTCAAATTTATTAGGTACATAATATGTCATTTTGCAACTTGTCATACGCTATAGTTTATAATAAAAAATCACTCTTATTTTCTACATTTTCGTGTCCAATATGGTGCTTATAGAAGCTATTAGCTTTTTCTAAATGAGATTTTATTGTCTTATACTTAATTAATTTTGTAAGTATCCTTGAAAATTTAAAAATTGCTGGTCACTTTACCGTATCGTAGCCGTACATTGCAACGTTGTGTGTAAAAATCTAGTTTCGCTGGACGAATACATGATGTCAAAGCTAGCTTTACAATTCAGGTGGCCAAACAGGTCTATTGAGATTTGTTTGATTGGCGTGGAAACCGTTATTTAATAATGTGTGATGCTAACTCAAAACGTGTAGAGTGTTTTTTAATGTTTTCAACTAATTTTTCGATTTAAAATGTAAAGTAGATGAAGTTCTTCTCGCGCTTCGCATATGCCTATACTATTGTTTGTGATTATGGTCCCCCATTTTCATCGTTCAAATTTATAGAATCTTGTGATAGTAAAGGTATCAAATCGTTATTTCGAAAGGTCGATGCAAACATAAAGTTGTTAAAAAGTTGTTAGTAAAATCGTTATCAAAAGGTGATGAACACCTTACTATTCAGCAACGTCTTACAGATTGATTGTTATAAATTAATGCCATCGTCTGTAACAGGAGTTTCGCGAATGGCTAGTCTGTTGTCTGACGTTCCTCGTACCCCTTTATCATTTATATATAAAAAGGATAAAGTTTTTAAACGTCATAGTAGGAATAGGTCGACAATAGTTTTTGAAGAAGGAACTAATGTCTTAGTTTTCCTAAGATATTTGAAAAGTGAAGAGAAATGACTGGAAAGCCAGTCATAAAATTTAATTAGTCCAATGACATATTTAGTAATGTTGTCGAGGGAGGAGATATAAGGAAGGTTCATTATAACCAGATTAAGTTAAGTCTTAAGGATGCTACTGAGAGTGGTCCTGTTGATTGGCAGTCTTTACAGATAATTGACCAGCCGCTACCGCTACGATTATAAATTGGTCCATCTTGCCACAGTAGTCCTGATCCTCGTGAAATTAAAATACGATCGGGTAGAATTGTTAGACCTCAGTGAGATTTGCGAAGAACCGGTGTTAAACTTATTATTTTTGATATAGTGTTTTGTTAAATATGTTTATTGTTTTATGTATTATTTTAGTCAGTGGGTTAATGATCCAATCGTATTTTATGTATTTCATCACGTATATTGTAACTTTTTGTAAGGGGGAGGAAATGTAGTGTACTGTAATCAATGTAGTGTCCAATGACATATTTAGTAATGTTGTCGAGGGAGGAGACATAAGGGAGGCTCATTATAACCAAATTAAGTTAAGTCTTAAGGATGCTACTGAGAGTGGTCCAACTGATTGTCAGTTTTTACAGATAATTGACCAGCCGCTAGCGGCTATTGTAACTTGTATTGTTGTTCGTTTGTCCTCCTCTAGTGTATTGTCTTTTAAGAGATAAGAGTCGAGAAATATTATATTGTTTTTATAAATTTCCAAAATTGCAATTATTTTGTTATTCTCAGTTTTTATTATATTGTTATTATTAATTTTACTTATCTATATTGGGGATTCTTTTCGAAAATTCTAGAAAACATGATAATTTTCATTTATCAATAGTAAAAATATAATTACGGTATAATCTTGATTATTCGGAGGTTGGTTAATCAGACACGTTCAGTAATCCGACATTCTGAGGAAACACGTGTTTCCTCAGAGTGTCGGACTTTTCTTTACGCTGTTGTACGTAACGTCAAAAACAACTCTATCCAGTGTTCTTGGAAAAAGGTTTGACCAACACACCCTTCTTTAACTCTGAAAACCTGATTGACGATTCTGACCAAGCTAACTCCACTCTACAATTGTCTTACTCTCTGTTCAAAGTTTGTACATATTTTTTGGTATGTACACGTTTACCTACATAGATACATATTTTATTCTTTAAGAAATAGAATTGTACATAAAATATGTAAAATTGTTATTGTTTTCGTTTAATCTAGATAATCTGGAATTTTTTGATAATACGGCGGTTGTATGGTTCCACATGTGTCGGAATATAGAGATTATATTGTATATATTAATTTTTTTCATTCTCTAAACTAGTCTAAACCGTCTTAGAATAACTTAACTTCTGAAAGACGAGTGTAAAAAGTTATATGATTTATTCGACTTCCCTATAGTTCATTTTTTTTAAGAATGCAGTAACTAGAAACCTGATTTATACTATGACAAATGTTCAATCTAGTTACAAAATTTGGCGCTAAATTCAAATATAGCTATTTAAATATAAAATTGGTAATTTATTAATGGTTTGATTGAATATCTATGAAATACACCAAATGGCAACAATAGTAATACAATAGAAACGAATAAATGTAGAAAAACGCAAAAAAAAAACTAAATGATACAAACAGATCAGATGACAATTGTGAATTGACACGGCTGTCATTGACAACTAACAGCTCAACATACATTGGCGTACGAAAAAAATATACTTGGAGAAAATTTTTTTCAAATTTAAAATTGAATATTAAAACATTTATAAAATACTATTGTATAAAATAGTATTTATTAACCGTAGCATAATTTAACACTCTATTATATTTAGAAATTATTTGTAGTATTATATTCATTTATATACATATCGCCAAATCCTACTGCAAATAGGACCAGAACCAGTGATTGCAAATGTATGTGGAAAGAGAGAGATGCATAAGTAAATATCGTCGGTGTGAACTTTTCCTTGATTTAAGCCAATCAGAGAACAAGGTCAAATAAGCCCTATCTTTCCTGTACTGCATTCTTAAATAAAATGGACTATATAAATTTAATAAATATTGATCATAATTTAAAAAAAATTAAAATTACAACATTCTGAAATTTTCTTTTCATTTAATAAGAATTTAATGTTGTTTGAAAACGCTATGTAGGTAATGATTTAAATAAGTTCCTTCTAAAAAATAAGTGGATTAAGAACAAATTTAGGAATTACTGGGTTGAATAAAAACTTAAGATTTGAAATAAGTAGATATAGCAGAAAAGATATATGAAATGTTTCGGTAAATATGATTTCTATAATAAATTTTAATTCTTCTTTTAATTTTTTCCTTTTATCAACATATCCCTTTCCATAAACAAATTTACTCATCTATGCAGCTATGCATTATATCTATGCAGTTCATTTAGCCTCGAAATGCCAATTTCAATATTCACAAATTGTCTCTTTACTAAACCAAATTTGAATAGTAATACATATTACAATTTTGTATTAACCTTTCCCCCTAAAACCTCCCCATAAAACTTCTGTACATCCTATATATTCCGCTAAATAAAAAGAAAACATATTTGCAAAGTTAATAATCTTGAGCACAAATATGAATTAAGTTCAAATTAGATAGAACGAAGTTTAAGATTATTTAATCCAAATTTGTAAATCCCGAACATAATTACATATAAATTATATATAAATCTATACAATTGCAGTAAATCCGTAATTTCTTTAATCCGTTTGATTTAGTTCTGAATGTGTATTAATGTATATAAGTGGTCTAATTAACTCTGATTTGTTGCATAATCACGTATGAAGCAATTATTTAAATGTATTGAATTTCCTTTGAACTAGCAGATTGAGCCTATGTCTGTAAAGCATAAATTAAGTTATTTCACCAAAATTGTGTATGCCATTATGATTAAATGCAAATTGTAATTATACGAAATCGATTCTATAAATTAACTTTTCAATAATTTATGGCGTTAAGTATTACCGAAATATATTTGATCTTTATTAGAGTAGAGTATCATAATTACTTTTGCTAAATCCGGTTAGCAATGCTTCGATTTTTCAATACTCAATTGGATGCGGAAAAGTTGAATTTTTGCAAACTAGAATGAAAAAATGATACATAAATCTTAATATATAAAACACAGTCGAGTTTGAATTTTGGCTTTTAAAAACTGAAGAACGGCTAGACCGATTTTTATCATTTATGATTTGTTGCATTTGGCTTCACCCCTGCTATTATAGTTACTATTAAAATATTGGAAAAATTCATGAAAAAAAGGTTATAATAATGAAAATAATTTCATTTACATTTTACAGTCACATATATTCTGACAGTCGAAATTTCTTAAGCTATAACTTAAGCTATGCCAATAGATGGCCATATTCATTCCCCATTCATTAACGTCACCCACGTGTTTTACATTTGTCGGTACATCTAGAAAATGGTCAACGAGTTTATTTCACCACATCAAATCTTGCTCAACGTGCTGCAGCACCACCAGCGACAACATTGACAAGTTTCTTTTTTATTTGCCAATGTGATCTATTTTCACGAACGTTTCTCTACTCTCTAATGTTCGTGGGTCGACATTCTTTTGAATCACTGCCAACTGTCAATGGTGCAGTGTGCCCAACATTTCGTGCTGCATGTCAACAGCTCAATTTGCTTGAAAACGAAACTTATTAGGACATTCCAATAGTTAAATCAAATGCTATAATTGTTTCAACATGTATCCGATTGAATCCAATGAACAGTGGAACAAGTACTAGGATGACATGTCAGAAGACATTTTTCATCGAATTCGTGTTACTTCTGGGAATCCCGATCTCGAGGTAAATGAGGAAATACATAACCAAACTTTGCTTTTGATAGAAGACATGTGTTACTTCATGTGCGGCAGTTTGTTAGTAAAGTTAGGAATGCCAAAGCCAAATTGTGCTATGTACGACGTTTTCCATCGAGAATTGGAACATGAACGTGAATTCGACCGAGATGTATTGAACGAATCAGTTTGAATGAATGTACGTACCACTGTAGAACTCAAAACAGAAAGATGTGTACAAAATTCATTTTTAATGGAGTTGTCGATATACGATTCAGCAACCCTACTAGACTTCCAATTTTCATGACGCTTTAAAAGAGTGATGTCAGCCCCTGCGTCTGCATGTAGTGTTGCTGAAGTCTACCTAAAGCAATATCCAGTATACATCGATGAATTTCGTAGCTTTAAAAACTCTGAAATATTCTGTACTGCAGCAATGGTGTCTTGTACATCTGTCCCACCACACAGCTTGTTTTGTACATCTGCCATTACGGTAGCCAATAAAAAAACTTGTATTTTCAATTCGTGAAGGCCACATGGAACAGCACTTTGTAAATATTTTTTATGAATCTATGCCGTTAAAATTTCCACTTGTTACAACAAATACTTTTCGGACATTTTTCCATGTGTGTGCAATTTCAGTCAGAAGAAATGATTTCACTTATTCTATATACAGTAATGTTATCTCTTTTTGACGCAACCCTCCGCTAATTCCTACAAGCAACACCACCTAAAAATGGATGAAGGTTTTAGTATGTTACGCCAAATTTGGTGGAAAATTTTACCTTCATTTGTTATAATCCGCTTTCTTCAAAAATTCCTGTACCTCCAACATAGCAAAGACACTAGACTTTTTGAAGTAAGGCCATGAATCTAGGATAATTCTTAATTTCTATCTTCTTGTTCACATTAATTGTAGCGGCTAAAATTAATAATAGACTCCATAATGTAGAAACCTTCAAAATTCTTGATCCTGACCCCCTGTCCTTGACCCTGACCTGGACCCCCACAAGAAATTACATAAACTTAGATACAGTTATCTACTTTTTGAGTGATTTATTTTCAATACGAAACTTACCGGTAATTAACTGAAATCATATTAGGAATCGAAATACATCATATTTATATTAACCATCCGTTCAGTAACTAAAGATTTACCATTCGTTCAATCCACCTACTGCCTCAGTTGCCATACCGGCCAATTTCGGAGTTTCATTGGATTGACCATAGTTCAATCAGCAATTACGGAAATTACTTATTTTTGATTGAATGAAGTTATCAAAGGATCCGGTCGAAACATTACAATGGATAACTATTTCACTACTCTGCCATTGGCAACATTTTTACTATCCTGGGATTTAACAATTGTTGGCACTTTGAGGAAAAATACGACGTACATTCTACCAGCGCTGACTGCCTTGAAAAACGAGAAGAGTTATCCACTGTGTTAGGTTATCATGATAAAGTAATCATGTGCAGTTATGTGCTAAAAAAAGGAAGCGGCGATTATACTATCATCAATGAATCAGGAAGCAAAGATAGGAGCAAAGAAAAAAACAGAAATTTTCGTATTTTATAACTGGTCAAAATCTGGAGTGGACACGATTTATAAAATGGTTGGTAGATATGCTACAAAAAGATCCACACGAAGGTGGCCTATAGCATTTCACAACGAAAGTGGCGATTGAACATTTTTTTTAGAGAGCTATAAATTCATATGTGCTGCTAACAGCACCTGAATCTTCGAAACCCCAGACAACACCCGATTCAATAGGGAAGAAACATATTACTGGTGTATGCCATGCTTGTCTCCAGAGCAAATTTAAAAACGTCGCAAAACACGTAAAGCGTGTTCGGTATCTGAGTTATCTATTTGCAATGAACAGCTGCGTGAAGATGGCCCCCCGTAATTGAAAAAATAAAAATAATAAAATGGTATACGTTTGACCAAGATTTGACCATGATTGACCACCAAATAATATTGTTTGCCCACATTCCGTTCAAAAGATATTATTGAAAAATGGTGACATCTTAAAAAACTTCGTTTGACCATGTTTGCCCGCTATTTCTTTTAATTAATTTTTTTTTAACCCCAGAATCGTTTTTTTTAATACAATATTTTTTATTATTTTTTTAATTTTTATTATTTTTTTTTCGTTTGCTGTTGAAGAACTTCGTTTGACCATGTTTGACCATCATTTTTTTTTCAAATTTAAAATATTTTTAAGAGCCCCAAAATTGATTTGGAATCAGCAGGAACTGGAATCAGCATAGCAATCACCACATCCGATACTACAGGTATTCCACATTAAAAAAGTAGACAATTTAAAAGATCGGCACGTAACGATGTTGGAAGAGCATTGTTGAACAAAAAAAGCGTCTTTATGGCGCAAAGAAACAAAAAATGCATGGAATTTGGCAACCCTACTCTTAGCCACATTCCCAATCCTGGTGTTTTGAGAAAACTGCGCGAAGAAGCCATATATAACGACCTTGCCAAAAGAAAAGGTCTTGACGTTATAACTTCCTTGTACCACATGAAGTATGGGGGTGAATTTATTGGATGTATAAAAGAAATTGGACTCGACGAGTTTTACTGCATATACGCTTCACCTTTACAAATTGCTCTCTACAAAAACAAAATATAGACTGTGAAACAAGTTTCAATTGATAGAACTGGTGGCGTCATCAAATCCATTAGAAAACCTAACGGAGAAACGAAATGTTCTTTCTTGTATCAAATGGTTATGGGAGGTGAGAAATCAACCCCATTTTTCAAATTATTTTAGCCAAGCATGACACAATCACGATCGAATATTGGTTGAAAACATTTTTGAAATTAGCAGATCACGTGCCAAACGAAGTCTTAGGTGATTTTTCTCTGGCTTGACTCAACGCCATCACCTCTAGTTTCAACGAATGTCGTTTGGACGTGTATCGTCTATATATCAGTATGTTTTGAGTGTTTGCATAATGGGAACCGACAACATCGGATTCAATGTTTCGTTCGACTAGATATCGCCCACTTCATCAAGATGATCGATCTGTCGGAACAAAGTTTTTAATGGAATATCCGGAAAAATGAAAGACTTTTACGTCATATGAATTGGAGTCATGATAATTTGTGAAATATTTCAAGAATTCGAAAACCTTCTAATCGCGGTTCTTGTAGTTCCTCTAAGCGAATGCGATGGTCATGATGAAATGGGAGTTGACATTGTCAGTCAACAAAGCGCAATATTTCTTTTCGACAGGATTAAAATGTTCACCTGCAAGGAACAAGACTCATCGATAGAAGATGGAGAGCAGTGTATCCACGAAGAGCCTTCTGAAGTTGAGAGGGATGTACGTCGTTTTGTAGAATGCATTAGGATTCGCGCTGAAAAAGAGGCGAAACAATGTTCCAATTTTGATCGACCAGACAATTATTATCTTCCGAAAATTATTGAACCTCTATTGAAGTTGGCCCGATTCTTTCCCCTCTGGACGAATGTAATGAAAAAGAAATTCGGGTCACAATACAATGTAGGGAGTTTAGAAAATGTTGAAGCGTACTTCAAGAATTTGAAAAACATTGACATGGGCGACGTTGTCGGTCTAATTCGCGCAGATAAATTTATCGTCAAACATATTTATACATACGTTTCATCGAAGCGACAAGTAAATTGGAGCGATCTGATTGGGAAAATTATTCAATAATCCAAAAAGAACGTAAAATTTCTACAAGAGAACGATTACTTATTTCAAGAAGAGAATTGGAAAGGAACAAATACAAAACTCGATGGACTCATTAAGGAAAAAATATTAACCAGCGCGGACACAAAAATAGAAAACCTTTCGGTCCTTTCATCCGCTGGTCGTAATAGATCGATTCAACAAAGTTATTTGCAATCAACAAATCAAGATCCCAAAAACCCGTTGGTCTCACCAAGAGATTCGCATTGTTCCTTTGTGGATTTTACACAGACAACACCGGAAATCAATACCATTCCATAAATCGGAAGAGACGAAAAAAAAATCAAGAGGAAAATTGGACACAAAAAGAAAGAAAAGGAAAATTTTTGACACCGTGTCCAGTAGTACGACTCATTCATGATCGACCAATGAAGAGGGACAACAGTAAGATTATTTAAGAAATGCCGGAATTGTGCAGTTTTTTGGAATTGGACCAGTTTTGAATAGACAAAGATTGATACAACTGAAAACACAAGCCCGTTTGATAGCATTGTTGAAGTTGCAAAGATAGCTTACACAGGTAATGAATTGCTTCAAGAATATTTGCAAAACTTGGCGGAAAATTGTCTAATTATATCTTTCATAAAAACATACGCATCGGATGGACCAACTTTGAGAATTTACAACGCAAGAGGAGTAATTCTTGCAAGCATATTCAAGGAGTACAATGGCGTCCTTGATTGCCCACCAAACATCAACAATCTTATCGGAAAACTATTTCTTGTAAATCCAACTGAAAAAAAAATAAAAGAAAACTTTTTTTTTAGTATTGACTTTTATGTACTGATATATTTATAATGTGCTTCCAGTACGGAAAATACAAGGCCCTATTAAAATTTATATAATGCAGAATTTTTCACCTCTTATGCAGTAAAAAAAAAGCAAGGGTGGGCCAACGTGAAAATTATTTTGCATGCGTAAATTATGTTTTCATTAATTTTCGAGGTTCACCCATTTTTTTGGTCGTTATCAATTCCCCATGAAATCTATATCTTTCAATTTTTCGCCCCGTATGTAAACAAAACAACGTTTTTAAGTAAAACACTATAAAAACGATTTTGGGGCTCATGAAAATATTTTGAATTGAAAAAAAAAAGATGGTCAAACATGGTCAAACGAAGTTCTTCAACACCAAACGAAATAAAAATAATAATAAAAAAAATATTACAAAATAATATATTAAAAAAAAACGATTCAGGGGTTCAAAAAAAAATTAATTAAAAGAAATAGTGGGCAAATATGGTCAAAAGAAGTTTTTTAAGATGGCATTATCAAATATAGAAAAAATGCATTTTGGAGGGCTATGCCCCCAAACATTTTTTTTATAATATCTTTTGAACGGAATGTGGGCAAACAAAACTATTTGGTGGTCAATCACGGTCAAACGTATCCTATTTTATTATTCTTATTTTCTCAATTTTGGGGAGCTATATTCATGCAGCTGTAATGAACATTGTGCTTCAACCACGACATGTGAGGGATGTGCGAGAAAATTACATTCACTGTATGTTTATATAGCTCTGTTATTATATATAAATTAAAAAAAAAACTAAAACGAAAAAAACTATTACTATTGTTTGTAATAAAAATTGTTTAAATGTACCTGGTTATTGAACGGAGGAAGTAGTGACTTTGAAAGTTAATAACTTTTATTGAATGAATGGATTAGAAATATTTTCACGAGAAATTGGCGTTAAATTGCTTCAACTTTGGGGATCCGGGCGATCGTAGAATTGGGCCGAGGCCTTACTACGTTTTTTTCAGTCGCTGGAGAAAACCGCAAGTAAGGCCACTTGTATTAGCCTACTTGAGTCACAAAATCACGCGATTAAAAACCGCTGCTTTAGGTTTAGCCGTAGTGGGGCCCAGGCCGCAAAGCAAGGGAAGTTAATTAATTCTACCTTTCGAACTGAAATGGATTCCCGAGTATCCTGTTACTGATCGGAGGGCTAAGTGATATTCACAACTATGTAAATAAGTTATTGCAGATACTTCATCTCTTCTGATAACTTTACACCATTTTTTACATATTTTTGCACTTACCAGGACTCTATCAAACAATACATATCAATGTACATTCCGGGATGCCGGGAAAAAACACTTTGTTAGGTATATTTCTGATACTGTTTCTACATTCAAGAAGAATGCAATACTTATAAACTGATTTTTGGCCTTTTTCATTGTGAAATAAGTTAATAACTAGAACACCTATGGTAAACAATTGACTGGACTGTCACTGGACATAGTATTTGACGTCTTCAACAGAGCGCACGAAAATGGCGACGTTTAAACAGCTCAAAATTATTCTATATATTCAATATTTTTTACTACGTTATAACGGTTTAAACTGAGAATTAAAAATATAAAATAAATTCATGCATATACCCTGTTATTGAGTACTTTAATTTAATTTATTTTTACCGCTCCTTGCCTCTGGAAAAATGTAATAGTTTTTCAGTTAATATTGCTGTAATTTTCTGGTCATGCTACTAACAATAAATGTTTGGTGTACCATTGCTAGAAGTGTGATAAATTGTTTAAATTTAAGGAAAGTCTTACCAGCACTAATATAACGAGAAAATCGGTGGTAATTCTTAGGCAATGCCTATGAACATTACCCATTACAAATGTAATAAAAGTCATAAACATAACATTCGAGCATTCAAACTTTGTTTGCAAAGATATTTTGACATTGTTACTTCTCCAAGTACTCTTCCGTTATGCAAACGTGTAGCATAACGAATTCCACATCCACGCAATAAAGTAGATTTTAAATAGTTGTATGTATTTCGTATTTAGTTTATCGTCTTCGTCAGCTTAGTCTGTATATAGTGTCTATAATATCTTTACTCATAGCCAAGAGCATACTAACAATAAACTCTTTACAACTTTTCACAATTTAAAACTATTCTATTTAAATAATTGATTGTGGAGTTACTTGTTCAAACCTCGTTTCAATATTAAAGATAAAAACATATATTGTTGTGAACTTTTCAAATTTATTGTCTTCTTCTTCTTTCGAATAGGCCGACTTTGGACCACGCTTGTTCAACTGTTGGGCTTTGACCTTTGCCCAGTATTGTCGCATCTTCTGCCAGTGTAACTCCTTTTCTCTTCTTTCCAGGAGGTACCTTTCCTTCAGGGTTTTTTTCTGAAATCCACGGATTTCCTTCAGGGTGCGTCTCACAGACTGTCTGTTTTGGAGATCTGTTATTGCCAGTTCTATAATATCCTTATCGGTCTCTGTCAACCAAGTGGTACGAAGTCAACCAAGTGGTACGAAGTCAACCAAGTGAACAGACGGTTGGTTAGTCGGTTTGGAGGCATTCCTGCAACGTGCCATAGAAAGCTACCCTTCTTTTCCTTGCACGGTCAAAGAGCATCTCAATATGTTCGTAGAGCTCAGAGTTATGCCGCCCTCGGAATTTCCCATCTTCCTTTACAGGGCCTAGGATATTCCTGACGATTCTCCCCTCTCTGAATACCAATTTCTCTACCAGATCTCTTCGGTTCAAAGAAAGACACTTCATGGCATATAGGGCTTCTGGTCGTAAGGCTGATGTGTAGTGCTTAAGTTTCAGGTTGCATGACAGGCATTTCTTGTTGTAAGACTTCTTAGTCAGTCGATAGGCTAGTTCTAACGTGTTGACTCTCTTGGATAATGATGCTCTTTCTGATAAGTTGGGTTCATTCATTCGCAGAGATACTTAAATTTCTCAGTCCTCTTGATGTTTCCCTGCTCTATTAACATCTCTCTGTTTGCTTCTCTGATGTTTGTGAGGAATTCTATTTTCTCCAGCGACACAAGTGGGTCTTGGTCTCCAAGACCCACTTTGGCAGCCTTGTTTCTGAAGCAATTTACCTGCATTGTTACCATCTCAAGAGAATTTGCAAAGGCCAGGCAATCTATCACCAGGCAATCGTTCTTACGTCCCAGGTGGATGCCACTCTGAGCACCCAAAGTAATTAGTTCCTTGCGCCATTCTCTAATAACCTTTTCAAGGAGACAGTTGAAGAGAAGTGGGGAAAGTCCATCTCCTTGTCTCGCTCCAGTTTTTATTTCGATTTTTTAGCCTTAGTTTCTGGAGTACTTTGTTAAGCGTTTCTCTATCAATGGAATCGTAGGCCTTCCTAAAATCAACAAAGGTGACGACCACCTTGCGGTTTCTCATCTTGGAGTATGCAAGTAAAGTTTTAAAATTGAGGATCTGTTTAACACATTATCTATCTGGAATTCACCCAGGTTGGTATTAGGTGAAATCCAAGTCTTCTGCTTCCTTATCAAGTGTTTGAAGGCTGTAGATTTCATAAGCAACCCAAAAGTCCTATACAGATCCACCAATCGTTCTCCGTTGCGGTTAGTTCGCTTATGCGCCGGATAATTGCCCACTATATTTCTGTATTTTTTCTCTCTTCCCAATTGAGCATTGAAGTCACCAAGTAGTGTGACGGTGTGCCTCTCTGGAAGTTTAGAGATAATATCTTCTAAGTCTTCCCAGATTTTTTCTCAGTTCCGTCTGGATTGCTTCTGTTGTCCTGGTTGTTGTCCTGGTTGAGTCCAGTATCCCGTGACTGATTATAAATCCTGTACCTAAGTGGGGTACGTTCTTCATTACCCGCTGACCCACTTTTCCTTTGAGGATTCTGTACCCTTGGGACTAGAAGACATGTTTGTCCGTACATCGGGTTTCCTGTACTGCTGTCAGTATTATGTTGTGTCGTGTTAATAAATCAGTCAAATGTTTCAGTTTACCCACTTTTAGCAGTGAGTTGGCATTAAATGTTGCGAAGAAGCTTTGCCGTCTTGGTCTGGGTTTACGTCCGGTGATTTCAGGATGCTCCGACTCATCCTTAGAACATGTTGTTGCGGAATCCCCAGAATCCGAAGGTCCGCTAACGTCACCATAGGTGACGGTGGATTGGTTACCACCTGGGGTAGTGCATTTAGCGAAATTTTCTTTCATGCTTAGTTGAAGTATATTCTTCGTGGGACTGTGGCGAATAAGTAGATTTTATTATAATAATACTGTTTAGTAACAGCTTCGTCTGTATATAGTGTCTCTAATATCTGTACACTGAGAGCATAAATTCTTCACAACTTTTCACAATTTATAACTATTTTATTTAAAGAATTGAGTGGAGTTATTTGTTGAAACTTCATTTCAAAATTAAAGATAACAACATAAATTGTTTTAAAGTTTCAAATTTGTTGTATAAATACAACATGTGTTTCACCAACGCTGAGGCTTCTTCAGGTAATGATATACAAATGTATATCATTAATAATTTGTAGGTATATCATTACCTAAAGAATTTATACAATAAATTTTAAACTTATATAATAAAATAATTTATGTTTTTATCTTTAGTATCTTTTTTAATTTGTTTCATAATATCTCCCATTTGATTTACAAAATTGGTGGTGCGAATATTCTGTACGTTTTGTAAGATGTGCACGAACTCGGAAGTTATGCAGCAAATCATAAAATAACATTAATTATCGTAATGTCGATTCAGATATTTTACTGCTGCAAACATTTATTTTGTATTCTCCTTATTTTTTGTAATTCCTCTTACTTTAAAAACAGACTATAGTTATGCGTGTGTGTTTGTTAAGTTTCATAGAGATTTAGAAATGTGTATTTTTGTACACAATTTTGCGATTACAAACATTTGTAAATTGAAATGTATTGTTTGAAAAATCAATTTTACTTTATTAACAAGTTTTGGTTGATTGGCCGAGCTCACGCAAAGTTTACCCGAGTTAGAAAAAATACAACAGAAACTAGGACAAAGTAAAAATTATGAACTATCACCACACCTACTATTAAAAAGCAATATAAACACGCTATAAATACTTTTACGTGTTTTTAGTCAATACTGTATAGACTTTATGAAATCATATTTACATTAACAAAGTTAGTAGTCTACCGTTAAATACATTATGTTATAAAAATAATAGCGAAAATTTAATCTAACCGGATACAATGAAAATTGCTTTTGATTAATTTGTTATTTGATATCTGATATAAAATACCCGTTATTTGATATCAAATATTCCATTGATTCTCCAAATTAACATTTAACTATATATTCACATAATTTCAATAATTTCATCACCATATATTAACAAAATTTTGCCATATATAATAAATAAGCAATTTATTTCCGGATTCTTGAGTTTTGAGCCTATTATATTTAGATCATTTTCATGTTAACTGCAAGACATCTTAATTCAGTTCTTTTTATTTTCACCCCACGCTAAAATATTTTCATAAATAAAACTCTCGCCAAATAAAACTAATATTAATAATTAATATCAAGCATTAATATCTCTTCATAAATGATCCAAAGCTCCTTCACCGAAAATACATCCCACAACCACTTATGTTAAACCACTGTAGTATGAGTAATGGACCCTACGTAGGCCCTTAATCTTTCCCTCTCTGCATTTTCCTCAGAACTTTTTCACATCAAACTGACAGCCAATACACAAAGAATTTTAATAAACAGTTCCAAAAAAAATCCGCTGAAGGACAAGAATCATATTGGACACGACACCGCCATCAAAATTCTTTGCGTTCAGTCACCCTCTTGTTTGTATAAAATAGCCCATGCATGTAGTCCACTATACCAACTACTTTATCATCTCTTGCTTTTTTAAGAAACTTCTAATTTCTTAGACTTTTAAAGCTTCTAGAAAAATCAATTAAATGCATGAGAAAGTAAACAACTTCAATAGAAAAGTTTTAAAGAGAATCTAAATTAAACTGCCGGAACCCTTTGTCAATATAAACGTATCCTTCGTTGTATTTCTAATCTTACCCTAGGTATTATCTATGTATACTATGTCTACTTAATATATTCATGCAAGCAACTATGCAGTAGTCTAGTTACTTTATTAGGTAGTGACTATAACAAAATAAACTGAAATAATTTTAGTACAAATTCTGTAGATTGCACATAGTTAGTCGTTGTTATATAAATTATTTAATCTCGAATACGCAATCTCTCTGTAATTTAATCTCGTCTCTAGTCTATTAACTCGACGTGAAATAATTAAAACAGCAGTAGGTATTAAGCTACGCCTAGATACTACGTGCGTTCAAGTTTTAATGAGCTCTGTTTTCATAATGTAAGTTACCTTATGGAATATAGACAATTTTCGTGAATTGTAAACTTGTTTATATACTTCAGTCTGGCCCGTATTATTTCGTCAGTCCACTAACATTTATTTTATGTCCCCTAGTTAAATAATTTGTATTGTTTGTATACTAGTGCCTATTTATTTATGACGCAATATAGTATAGTCCTTTTCATATACTATATATATTTTATATTTATATTTTCATATACTAAATTCCTGGATATATGTATAGTGTATTCTATATCTGCCTTGTCTGGTTTGCATAGCTTTGCCAGTACTGTTCTCTCTACCGAGTTTTATCTATCTAGTCTTGTTTGTTTGACGAATGACTCTCTACTCTTATCTGTCGTTTGTACTTCTTGCCTATCTAGGCCTATCAGTCTACTGGTATTTAATGAATATTGTCTGCCTGACGCTGCTCGTGTAGCCTTGCATCTTTAGTCTTCTATGATTAATCTTCTCGGTTCAGTCTTGTATATGTAGTCACGTTTATCTAGTTTTTACAATCTAGTCGAGTCAGTTTATTGTCAGACAAGATAAGTGTCATTTGTCAAGCGTTATATTTAAAGTGTTGGTTGTTTATTCTTATTTGTCCTGTCATTTATGTCATTCGATGTCGATGTTATTTCGATGTCGAGGTTAAGATCTTTTTAATCTAGTTTGTCTACTATTGTCTAGCGTTACAATAGATCTATAAAAGTCCCAGAACGAAAAGTCACCACCTATAATCTATTCTAACCACAATCACAATCTATTTTTGCCTTTATAGTCTTGTCTATCTAGTCTTATCTGTAAAGATTTATCTTATTTTGATTATCTAATATTGTCTGCCCTGTCTTACAAACCAGTTATTGACTATCGAATACTGTGTGTCTAGTATTGCCTTTCTATTATTTAGTCATTTGTTTCCGTTATATATGTCTAGTCTCCTGATTGTTCAGTTTCAAATCTTAATTTGATTGTCTTGTTTGTGTAGTTTTATCCATCCAATCAACACTGTCTAATTTTTGTTATCGAAAGCTGCCTGTCAGGTCCTATTTGTGTCAAGATTGGACAGACAAGACTTCTTTTTTGAAGTGGTTTGGGGAAGCTCGCACTAAACCCTCTACTCTACTTTGGCTCTTAGTATGCGCCACGTCGGTATCGCATTTTTGCATTTATACGGGGTGCGCGGCCCGGATGGTTAGTGAAAACCGCCCTAGTTGCTGCCTCCTCGACCAAGAATCGAACGAATTTTCTGGCGGGTATGTTGTCAACTACAGTACCGAGGAGGACAGATAGTCAAGACTGGTCGGACAACATTGGATAGAGAAGAATGGGCAGACAAGACTGGACAGATAAGACTGGACTCTGCCTGCTGAGGAGGATATGTGGATTGAGTAGCTAATCCTCCGATGCAGCCGGTCCCAAGCCCGGGTAAAAATTTAGAATTGTGCGGTGGGCCAGTAACACGCCCCTGGGAAAAACAAAAACACTACGAAACCCTTAACAACGCCTCAGAAAAGAACCAGCCATAACCTAAAACAACGACATCAGCAAACGGACAAAGAATTTTCTTTTGGAACCTGGAATCTACGAACGCGCAATAAACCAGGAGGACAAAGAGGGCTCGTAGAAGAAATCAGCAAATACAACTTAGCAATTACAGCCGTTAAAGATACCAGATGGATAGGCAAAGGTATCATGTACTACAAATCATATACGATATGTTACAGTGGAAAAACAGATGGGAACAAAGAACTGGGAGTAGCATTCATCATAAACAAAACTATGAAACAAGAAATCATTGATTGTCCAACCTGTCAATGAAATAATATGTAAACTGCAAACCCATACACGTCACACGAACGCAACGATCATCAATATACATTGTCCCACGGAGGAGCAAGACGATCACGCAAAGATAAGTTTCTATCATGAGCTAGAATCAATTGATGACTCTTCGCCATCTAGTGACATTAAAATTATTTTAGGAGATATGAACACCAAAATCGGAACAAAAATAGAGTATATAGAGCAACAACTGGAAAGCATAGTCTGCATGAATTAACCTACAACAATGGAGAACTGATAATAGACTTCGCACTTTGCTCAACTCTGTTTCTACATCGAGACCAGATCAACTCTGTTTCTACATCGAGACATACACAAGGCAACATGGAGCTCCCCAGATGGCAACACAAAGAATCAAATTGACCAAGTGTAAATTAACAGGCGATGGTCCACAAATATTCTAGACATAAGAACACAGATAGGAGCCTGTTGTGGCTCATACCACGCACTAGTATGCATTAAATATCGATGCCGAATCAGTATGCAAGCATGCGCCAAATCTAAGAGACCAGAGAGGCTAAATATCGAGGCGTTGCGAATAGAAGCAAACAAGCACAAACTAAAAACGAGCATAGATGAAAAAAATAACAAATATGAATGTAGAGGAAGGAAGAGATACTGAATCTATGTGGAACACGCTGAAGAACATAGTATAGAACTCGGCGCAGGAAGTACTAGGAATTATACAAAATAAGCAAAAGGGACCTGAGTGGTGTGACGATGAATGTATAGAAGGCGTTGAACAAAAAAACTACGCCCATAAAAGAATGCTTCAAATAGAAACAAGTGAACCAAGGGAGGCATTCAAACGAGCACGACAAAAATCGTATAAGCTCTGCAGACATAAGAAGTGCAAATTCGAAAACGAACAAATCCTAAATATGGAATAAAATTTTCGAGCATATAATGCTAGAGATGCATACAAATACCTGAAGCAGAGAAGTGCAGGTTTTAAACGTCAAACAAGTTTATGCAAGTGTATATGAGCACTGCGGATAGTAGACTGCAAACTATAGCTTCAGTAACACCATTAAGCAGAGCTACTGCCAATGGAGGAAGACAGCGAACACACGTTGGTACCAACTATAGAAGAAGTTGCAACAGCAATCAACAAGCTAAAAGCTAACAAATCTCCAGGCATCAACGAAATAGAAAGCGAAATACTGAAACAGGGCGGCGAGAAGCTAGCATTCTACCTACACCATCTCCTAATGAAAATATGGAAGAAGGAATAAATCCCGCAAGAATGGAACGTGAGCATACTATGCTCGATATACAAATGCGATGGGATGACATGCTCAAACCAGAGAGGAGTATCACTGGTGCGCAACGGATACAAAATATTCACGACCAGAATTAACAGCAGACTCAAACATTTTACCTCAAATATAATAGGAGAGTACCAAGCAGGTTTTAGACCTGCAAGATCGACAGCAGACCAGAAACACAACGTCAAACGTACTCTCGGCAAAGCCTGGGAACACAATATCGACGTATACGATCGAAGTCGATTTCAAACAAGCATACGACTCCATAAACAGAGATGAGCTATACGTGATACTAACAGGGAATACCAGAAAAGCTGGTAAGACTTGACCAACTCACTATGTCAGAATGCACCGCACATGTTTTTTTCGGAAAGCTTTACATGTTTTCCACATGGGCTGAAACAAGGCGATGAACTAGCACCGACGCTATTCAACCTAGCCCTGAAGCACGTAATAAGAAAGACTAGAATAGGAAGAGACAACTCGCTAATAATCAAATCTGTACAACTTGCAGCATACGCGGATGATATTGACCTAATGGGACACATAAAGCGAGCCATGGACCAAGCTAATACAGCAGTAAAATCAGCAGCCCAAATAATCGGCCTCCAAATCAACATCGACAAAACAGAGACGCTAGTGCAAAGTAGAACGGGTACACCAAAAATACAAACACAAGGCAACTTGGAACAAGTGAACGACTTTAAGTATCTGAGCGCAAAGATCAATAGTACAGGCCTGGAAGACGCGGAAATTAGAGCCAAAGTGATTATGGCAAATAAAGCGTACTTCTCATTGCCGAATGTACTCAAGTCCAATTGTGATACACAGAGACACACAAATTAAAGTGTACAAAACAATCATCCGACCAATACTCACGTACGGCTGCGAAGTGTGGATCCTCATCGTAAGGAACGAAGAAAAAATCGACGCGTTCGAGAGGAAAATATTAAGAAGGATCCT
Source organism: Phosphuga atrata (assembly GCA_944588485.1). Taxonomy (NCBI): domain Eukaryota; kingdom Metazoa; phylum Arthropoda; class Insecta; order Coleoptera; family Silphidae; genus Phosphuga; species Phosphuga atrata. The sequence goes on from OX155899.1 coordinate 35,883,097, forward strand.
AGGAACAGTACGGGAAAATGAAGAATATAGGAGGCGATACAACAAGGAAGTATATCAGGCCCTTACAGTCCAACCAGTGTCGATATACGTGAAACTGCAGCGCTTCTTTTGGACAGGCCACATTATAAGAATGCCAGATGGTAGAATGCCAAAAACAATCCTGGACGGTCGAATGGAGGGAAAGAGGTCGATAGGAAGACCAGGAAAATGTTTGGAGGATGAAGTAGACGAAGACGCCAGACAAATCCTTAAACTAGGAAGATGTAAGGAAGTTGCCCGGGAAAAGAGAGGAATGTAGGATGAATCTAGGGGAGGCTAAGGTTCAAATTGGGCTGTAGCGCCCGAAGAAGAGAAGAGAGATAACACTGGATAGACGAGACTGGACAGAAAATTCTTTTTTTTTTAATTTTGGAGACGTCATAAGCACCTAACGGTTAACTTAAGAGGAGGACCCTCTGAAATATCACAAGCACCTTCGGACCGCTTATCATAACTTTCAAGATGTTGCTGCTTAGTGTCGCCCTTACATCCCCTTTCCACTTGCAGTGATTACGGGTTCAGGTACGAACATTTTTCATCCTTTTGGCTTCTTTCCCTTTCCGCTCGTCTAGCATTTTCATGATATCTTGGATCATCCTTGATTTATCTGCCCATAAGTCCTCCGACCAGATGATTTGTTCAGCCATTGTTGATGGGTCTTGTGTTTTTCTGGTCTTATTTTTTAATTTATCCCTTTCGGGTATGCACCTGTCACACTCAAAAACGGTATGCGCTGCGCTGTGGCCCTACCGATGCTATGTAGAAAGTTCCTGAAATAGCCATGTCAACTTAAAACTTGGGTCACATAAGAATTGTTTTCGCCGTGTTTCTTGTTGCCCCACCACATCAGAGATTAGGAGTCTGTTCAAGTGGCCCATAGTGGATAGACTCCACTGGTTTTGCCAGGCCTGATACATTTGGGCCTTCGCTAACACCTTCTTGACGGCCTTTGTGCCATTGCTATTTGATCTGCCATTGTAGACTTCTACCCTCTCTTCTATCATAAGTTCTATGGGTGGTATGCCGGCTAACACTAGGGCGGCAAGGACAGACAAGACTGGATAGACCATATTTTAGAGACAAGACTAGTCTGACAAGACTGGGCAGACAAGACTGGGCAGATAAGACTGGGCAGACAAGACTGGACGGACAAGACAGGACGCACAAGACGGGACAGGCAAGACTGGACAGTCAAGACTTTTTTATTGTGGTTTGGGGGAACCTATCACTAAACCTCATTTTCTGCTTATTTTTAGTATGCGCCAACCCGGTAACGCATATTTCGTATTCCTTCTGGGTGGGCAGCCCGGACGGCTAGTGCCGCCCTGGTTGTAAATACCTCAGCCTCGGCGGGGACACAAACCCCTGTCTCTCGCTTGTCAAGTTAGTATGGTCTCCACTACACCAGTGGTGCGCAAACATTTTTCATTGGCGACCCCCCATTTTGTGTAAAATTTTGTCGCGACCCCTGGATCGACAGTAGACGTTTTTTAATCGTTAACTTAAGTAAAGTGATTTTTTTGGGGGTTTGCATTTACAGGGTATTTTTAAACGAGTTTTGCTGACGTCATTGATTAAATACAACCTTCTTTCATCACCATCCTTTTCCAGCTATATATAGTCCCGTTATTTCGGGGGTCGCGACCCACGGTTTGCCCACCACTGCACTACACTACCGAGTAGGACGGACAGACAAGACTGGAGAGAGAAGACTGGACAGACAAGACTAAATTACACTTGTCTAGTTTAGTATCCTTTGCCATGTGTCTTATCATGCCTTTATAGTTTTGTTGCTCCAGATTTTCCAATGTAATCTAGTTTATTCGTATGGGGATGCAAGATCATTTAGAAAACTTAAAACTTTTACCAGAATACTCTAGTGAATGGACGAGCGTCTTAGGACTACCATCCTCATATATATGTGAGTATTATTTTGTCTGACCAATTTTGTCTCTCCAATCGTGTCTAGTTTGGTCTCTTTAACCCTAAATACGTAGTCTTGTCTATCTAGTCTTATCTATATACATGTATATTTTTTGTTGTCTTGTTTTGTCTGTATAGGCATAGGAAGCTTGACTTGGAAGATGACTGGAACATATATTTCATGTCGATCCTTCTGTCTGCCTATTATATTTTATATGCTCTTTTCTTCTGTATCTTCTTTAGTCCTACGGTATTTGGTATATTTAGTCTTGTCTCTATATACATTTTATTCTAGTCTGTCCTGCCTAGTTTACTCAATCCAGTCCTATACGTTTAGATTTCCCTTTGCCCTCTTTCTCTCTAGTTTAACCCTGTCTGTGAAATGTTTCATGTCTATTCATTCAGCCGAAAAACTGAAATAAGTATGTACTTGACATTCCGCGCATTTACAAGCATCCCTTTAAGTGCCGCTACAAAATAGCTTTATAATAAATTTTCTTAAAAACGAAAGACTAAAATACAATGAGACTCTTATAATACAATTTCTCAATATATTTTTCAGGTCTCTCTTGTTCCCATATAATAAGATTTGCCGAGGTAATTCATACGGAACGCTTTCCGTTAAAAGATTATTTATTCGCATAGCTCACAATAAATATGTTTTATCGTTGCGCTTCTATATTGTATGAATCATTGATGCGAAATATCAAATTCCCAGTATGCTATTGTTTCAAGCCCAATTGGCCCATTAGAAGGAGAATGTGTAGAAGATAAAGCGCTAACGCTAACGACAACTGGAATTTCCTACCTACCGCATTACACATAACGCCTTCCCTTCTTCGTTTTTTATCGCATATTTCCTATCGATTGGATGAGATTATTATTAAAGTTTCGGGTATGAATTGTACCGATTACACCTGGAACGTGACGTTGTACACAAATTGTCATTAAATATAACATAAAAACGTGTTGTAGAGAGAATCCAGAGCAGATACAATTTCCTTATTATCTTCTCCGGATTTCCACAAAATATTTGTTATGTTGCATTTTTTCCGTTTAATGTTATTATAAGTAGACTAAAAATAAATACGTTTTATTTGATTTAATACACAAGTTATAGATCAGATCATTTATGTTATATTGGTGCTTAATTATGCGGCTTTTTTCCAAAGAAAATCTTAATTGAAAAAGAGAATACGAAAATGTATTCCAAACGTGTTATACTCAAAGCATAATTACCACCAAGTTTTATTAGTGCTGATGCTATAATTGAAATGCAGCCGATTCCAACAATCTTATGGTCGGCCGCTGAGTTAACGAAATAGTCATAGAGTTTGCTCAGGTGTTAGTTTTTCAGCGAGGAATTAGCATGATGGTCATTGGACAATGTAGGACAACAAGAGGGCAACATGAGTAGCAGATCCCGCCAGATATTTAAGATAGATTTGTCTACATGGTATTAGACTGGGTTCGGACGATTTTAATTATGAAATCGATTTGGTTCTTATAGAGCAGTATTTTGTTCCCTGGACATTTGTTCACGGTTATACATTTGTTCCCGAGTAATTTGTTTCCTGGTATATTTGTTCCCCAACAAAAAATGATTGTCTGTAACCTTTACGCGCGATTGAAGTCAACTACCTTGACGAATATTATTACCGTCGGTTATTATCATTTCCTGATCTGAGTTATTCTCACGTCACAAATAAAGTTTTACTTCAATAACACAAATTAATTGCATTAAATTTGATCAAAGCAGAATAGAAATAAACTCTCACGAAATTCTAATTAGTCGATGAAGAAGTTATAGCTTCTTTATTATTATAGCTTCAGAGATAAAGAAGTTTTGGCAGCAACTATCGCGCAAAGTTTTACTTAAAAAATCTGCTCCAATTAGAATACTTGCATCAGCTAAACACTGATAGATACTGTTAATCAAATTATAACAAATTTACATAAGATTTGACAAATATTCGCTCAGATTGCCCATTTGACAAATTTTAATAAAAATTGCCCAAATCGCCCAATTTAACCCTACAAGAGTCGCGCGTATCTCACAGATACATGATCGAGATCAAATGCGTCTATACTCGGACCGGCGCGCCGAGAGAATGAATGCACCTGTACTGCGCCAAGGTATAAAGGGCAACGGACGCGTCGAGGTACGCGCAGGTTAGTTTGAGAAATATGCGTCAGTTTTGCAAACACGTCAACTAAACACCGCGCACTAGAAATGGATTGTTCATTGTTCTGCGCATACGACCCCCCGGGGGTCTGAGTCTGAAAAAAATTGGACAAAAATCGAAAAAATAATAGTAACCGAATGAGTTTATTTCAAAAGAATCTTGTAGAGCAGTGTTTCCCAAAGAGTGGTACCAGTACTCCAAGGGATACGTAAAAGGTTTGAAAGGGGTACGAGAACATTTTTTTCTTTTTTGTGTGGGGCAAAGCGAAAATAAAACGACAAATAGCAATTTGTAAATTACATAAAAAATATTGCTTCCAATATTACTTTTCATATATTGTTTTCATATAATGTAATATAGACTAATATAATGTAATTGAATCCTGTGAATTAGCTGTTAATTTGCAATAGTACGTCATCTTTGACAGATAATTAATGCAATACAAATCAACTAACTTCTGTATTTTCTGTTTTTAAATTTCTGTTTTTCTTTTATAATTTTTATAAACCAACCAAGTGTTTTTTTTACCAACTGCTGACAACAAAATTGGAAGATTGTTTTTACGTATTTAAAGGCAAGTACTCTCTTGAAGAGATGAAGAACAACATTTTCACCAAAAAATTCTTATCTTTTATTCCTCATTCTGAGGATTTATTATATTACTATTACTTTACTTACGATTACTATATTTCTTACGATATTTCTTCAACAATATCAGTACAGTTTCTGTTTTTAATAGCATATCTCAAGAATGTTCAACTATGTTCTACTACCTTTCGGGGTACGAAGGGATAACAAATGTTTCAAAGGGGTACACATTTGTGGAAAGTTTGGCGGACACTGTTGTAGATGATACCTTAGTGTATGTTATTCTAAAATAAAATGGAATATCTTTTATGGTTGAGACAATACCCCAGTTCAAAGTTCCCCTTGTCGGCTCAGCGCGCACACGTGTGGCGGTTTCGAAATATCTTTGTTTATTCAAGTGCGTGTAACTTTTTACTCGAGTGTCCTTTTTCGTTTTAATTTGATGTAGGGTGTTAAGGAGGGTATGTAGAATATTTTCATATACAACGTTTTCATTAATTTATACTCGCCTTTGTTAAAAATCAAGTCAAAGGTGTGTCTACCTAATGGTATTTCTTGGAAAAAAAAAATTCGTAAATTAGCAAAAAAGTTATAACCGCAGCGGAGCTTAAGAAGTTGAGATATAGAACATATAGATTACGATGTTTTGTAATGCAATCTAGCAGAAAATCTTGCCCATGTCTGCGTCTGTGCATGTGAAATTAGAAATACGAAACGCCGCGTCGCACCGCGCCGGGAAATTATTTGTTACTTCGTGAAAATATTATTGTGAATAAATTACTTAATATTACATCATTTCATGTCTGCATTTTAGAATCGCGTATTGATAAAATCATCCGTACTCGTCGAGAACTGTTCAAGAACATACGGAACGATTTGAACTTAGACTTGGAAACTCAATGTAAGCGTTTGGAGGAACATTTTATCATTAGAATGCAATGTTTTCAAATCCATGACGAGAATCGAGGTTCTTTGAAGAAGCTGTTGTCCACACTAAAAAAGAGATGGAACTTTCTCAAAGAGCAACTGAACTCTTTCTTCGAACCATGAACAGTGGCTTTCTTATTCCAGTTCTTAATAACTGCTACTCCGACAATTTTTTTGAAATAAAAATCAATACAGCATATAATCTGTTTGTTATTTCGAAATTGTAATATTATATTACTAGTGCGGAATACCTATTCATATGAAATTCCGAACCATTTTTTCGGGGTATGAAAAATATGTTCAAAAATATATCAATACGCCATTCTACCGTATCAGAAGTGATTGCCATTTTGAATTTTAAAATTGCATTATTATTATATGAATTTTAAAATTCGTAATCCCTGATCTCGAAAACCATTTTAAATATTTTATTGAATACCCTTATGTAGGTTTATACAATAGCAAATAGATAATTATTATAGTTTATTAACAATAATGTAAAGAATAACGAAATTTAACAAAAATACTAAACAAATAACAAACAAAACGAAAATGTCCACACGTCGCGCTACCACCTTGAAAATCTACTACTAATTCTGCAACCCCTTTTACATCGAATTGTTGAATCCTACATTCGGCCATCCTGCTCTTGATACCGACTCGGTATCAAATCATACACACCGTCTACACATACAAATCATACACATCATCTAGATCCAATTCAGGTTTCGGCCAAGATTTCATATCGTCATTATACGAGCTAGTATACTTTGGTCCATCATGATCTCCAATCCTCTCTAGCTTATACCTGTTATTTCGCAAAACAGTCGTGACTCGGTAAGGGCCGAGGTACTTGGTGTCGAATCTCCATTCTGGTCAATGTTGCAATCTTAGAAGAATTTCAACCATGTCACCCATCTAATAACTTCTAGATTTCATTCCTTTTCTTCCTGTGTTTCTTATGCCTCTTTTTTTTCTTTTCTTCTTCAGAAATCGAGCTTGAAGAATCGGATTTACTGCCTTGTCTTCCTCTTCCAATTTCAGTTTCTTCATATTTACATCTGGAGCAATTGTTCGTTTCTTATCTCTGACTCTCTCTCTCACTCTACATCTCTGACAACTCTCTGGCTCTACATCATAATCAGGAACAAAACTAGTTTCATCTATGATTAAAGCATTATTTTTTGGAACATCAACTGGTTTTACTTGCGGTCTTGGAACATCTTTAACCTTCTCCTTTTTTTTCTCTCGACTTCTCCTTCCTTTTCTGCTTTCTATCCTTTTTCTTGCGCCTGCTATCCTCACTTCTAGTTCTGCTTCTTTTGCGTTTTTCTCTTTTACTTTCTTCTTCTCTAATTGCCCTTAACATGAATCGCTCCCTTCTTCCGTCATGTAAGCTTGTTCTATTTTTATTTCTATCTTTATCACTATCTCGATCTCTTTCTCTAATCCTTTTATGATCAATGACATGATTCATATCTTTATCCTGATCTCTATCACGTCTGTGTGGTTTTTTATAATTCTTACTATGTCTTTCATTGTTCTCTCTGCTCTCTTGATTTCTGTCACTGTGTTTATCTTCTATATCTACTTTACGTTCTTAATTTCTTGAGAACGTTTAACTAAAGGACTTAAAATTCTTTATCAGCTACGATCGTTAGTTTTTTCTACTCTAATAACTGTATCTAAATCATCTACTCTGCAGCCTAAACATTCTTGAACTAATAATCGTACGGGCTTTGCAGATTCTACTTCAGCAACTGAGATCTCTACATCTGGGACACTTTCTTGGAGTTCAGAAACCGCTTCTTTCGTTTTGGTTTCTTTTTCTTTCTTATCCTCTTTCTCGCCACAATAAAACTTGACACGGTCTGAACTGATTTTCTTCAATTCTATTCGACGTATAGCATTAATGGCTTTGGTAAATATGGCATTTTAGGTGCGTTCGACACTTACCAAATTGTCTGAAACTTCTTGTTGCTCTACATCTATAGAAAGAACCTTTCGACATACAACCTCCAACGAATCTTCTTCCATTTCCATATGCTTGTCTTCGACAGAACAGCATTTCTTCTTTTAAACGTGATGGCAGCATAATCTGATAGTTCATTTCCAATTATTAAATCGTGAGGAATATAGTTGTCAGGAATAACATCAAAACTTAATCTAAATGGCAAATCATCTATTGTTACCGATGTAGCAAAAACGTCCTAAACCATATTTCGTTGATGAACCAACTCCCACAAAAGGAATCTTCCTGTCGTCTAATCGAGGTGCGCCCAGCCGAACATACAGTGTCGATCTTAGTAGTTGTAAATCACTTCCAGAATCTTATACGCTTTTTACATTTTTTCCAAAAATATTGATTGAATGAAGTATTTTTGTCACCACTTGTAATGCAATCAACGCATGTTTGGTTATTACTCGTTATTTGTCGCAACTAAAACACTTTGCTCCTAAACTTTTGTTCGGGCAATTTACGCTTACGTGATTTTTGTCACCGCAATTGAAACATCTCTTCACAACAAGAGATTCAAATTTTGCATCTACATTCGTCTCTATTGGTCTCACTTATTTCGCCTTCACGCCTTATTTCGTTTTAGCTGCTCATGTGATACGAACCGTTCCTTTAATTCTTTAATTGTCTTTTGCACCATACAAAACTGTTTTATTTATCTCATCGTCTTGCACGCAGTATAATGTACTGAATTTTCGCCTCTAATTTGATCGGAACTTGACTCGCGACTTCTAATACTCGATAAATATAGCACTGAAAAGTTTCATCATTTTTCTTCTTTATCAAAGTCAACTGACGATGAATTTCTTTACTGTTGATCACCTTTGAAAATTCTCCTTTTAAACCCGTTTTCATCTTCGCCCATGTATTTACTTGGCACTCAAAATTTATGAATAGTTTGGCTGAACCGCGTAATAATCGACGCGCAAACATAACCCGCTGAGCATCACTCCACGAACACATTTACGCGACTTCCTCGAAATTCGCAATCCACCGCACTTCGTTATCATTCTCGTCTCCGCTAAACAACTCAAGCGAATCTTCAACATCTTGCAAGCGTTTTCGTAAGTCACCTTCGCTTCCTGTCCTTGACAACCCCAAACGTGTTAATCGGAATGTTATTTCCTGGAGAGTCAAATCGGACACGTCTACATTAGAATTTTTGTCTTCAACATTTTCTCCTCTTGCTTCTCTAAGTCTTCTTTGGAGAGGAGATTTTCTGCCTGTTGTGACAACGCCATGATTTCGAGCTGTTTCTTCAATTCATTTACTTTCATTAAATTTACGTCTTTTGTCACCGACACTTCATTTCTCTTTAACTTTTTTTTCACTCACACGTGTTTAACCTCACGTTTTTCTTTCACTTTCAATCGCAATTCAATCCCGGACAACGGCAAATAGATAATTATTATACTTTATTAACAATATTGTAAAGAATAACGAAATTTAACAAAAATACTAATCAAATAACAAACAACACGAAAACGTCCACACGTCGCGCTGCCACTTTGAAAATCCACTACTAATACTGCAACCTCTTTTACATCGAATTATTGATTCCTACACTTATATACCTATTTATATGAAATTCCGAGCAATTTTTAAAGAAGTGTCTTATTGGATCTGCCATTTTGAATTTTAAAATTGGATTATTAAATTCGTAATCAGTGGACCTGACACCCTTATATACCAATTTATTTGAAATTTCGATCAAATTTTAATAAACTCCTCCGCCATATTGGATCAGCCATTTTGAATTTTTTAATTAAACAATGATGTTCATAATCAGTGACCTTGAAAACACTTAAATACCAGTTTATATAAAATTTTTATAAATTTTTAATGAAATGGTCGGCCATAGTAAATCCGCCATTTTTAAATTTTAAGTTATACTATGAAATTTGTAATCAGTGACCTCTAAAACCCCTATATACCAATTTATATGAAATTTCGATCAATTTTTAATTAAGTACTCGGCCATATTGTATCCACAAGTTTGAATTTTACTATGAAATTCGAAATCAGCCACCTGGAAAACCCCAATATTGAATCTGAAACTTTTTTTGTGTTTTCATTTGTAAGTAAAAAGCACTAAGAATAATCACCAATGCCCTCCCTGTGACGAACAAACAAATCCACAAGGACCTCAATATGAATCCGATAAAAAAAGAAATACGACAATTCAGCGAGAAATCTCAGCAGAGGATCACCGACCACCTCAATCAACTGGCTTCAATCGTTCTAAATGAAGACATAATTACAAGACGGCTTAATAGATTCAAACCATAGGACCTCCCGAAGCAACTCCCAACCTACACTGTACAGGCCGGAAAACAAAGCATGATATATGTATATGACTGCATGCGTTCGAGTAAAAGTTTGAGCGTGAGTATGGTAGTATGTAAACACCAGGGAGAGGTATCACTGGATACCCACCTAGAATTTGCATCAAAACCCATTTTAATATCAACCAAATAGCTGAATTTTGTAATAAAAACAGATTGTCGTTTAATAGTCGTCTTATTTAATAAAAAAGTAGTATTTATGTTTTATAAATACTTAAGTAGTTATGTATTTATAATGTTTAATATAATATTTATATGTTTATTATAAATACTTAAGTATTTATGTTTGTGTCACATGTCAACAGGGATCGTGTAAATGCGTTACGTTGTATCTATTTTGTTGTTGTTGTATCTAAGTGATATAGGATAATTTGTAAGATATTTTATTCATAATGGGTTTAGAAAATAATAATGTATCTGTTTGTGAGATTTATCCGCGAGGTTTTTTGTTTCAAAGCAAACATCCATTTACAGCGAATTGGCTAGCGACATAGAAAATTTACAGTAATCCGAAAGATTTTGCGGAGTTGTAAAGGCTCCTTGAGGATGATGATAAGGATAATGAAGCTGGTTTTGGCTATGATATTGATACGGATTCCTCTGAGCATGTAGAAGATGAAGTATTTGAATATAGTGAACAGAGTGATAACGATGCAAGATTAGCTTCGGATGATGAAACAGGTTATGACACTTACATAACAACTAGAAAAGTAAATGGCAAAGTGTTAGATAGATTTGTTGGGAATAAAGTTCCGTGTTCTGTACTGCGACAAACACAGAAACATAACATAGTAGCAAAATTTCCAGGTACGCTCGTCAAGCTAATACATGAATGACTACATGTCTTTTCTATGATCGTATTTTTTATTTGAAATAATACAGCTACAATTTAGCCGAATTTGCCACAATTTAACCGACATTGTAGAAATGAGAGCATTCATAGATTTACTCTATCTAACAGAACTGTACAAAGGTGGGCGGCAAAATTTAGAAGATTTCTTGGACACCAATGGAACTGGCATTGAATTATTTCGATTAACGATCAGCTTGGTGCGTTTCCTATTCCAGTATCGCTGCATCAGATTCGATGATCGCGAAACTAGAAACGAAAGGAAGAGAGTAGACTGCATTGCTCCTATAAGAGAAGTTTTTTAGAAAATTCGTTGTTCGTTGATAATTGTGTAAAAAGTTATTCATTGAGTGCCTATGTTACCTTTGACGAAAAACATTCCCTGGAAGATGTAATTTTGTTCAATATTTGCATTTAAAAGCCGCCAAGTATGGTATTAAAATATTTGCACTTGCTTATGCTAAAACGTATTACAACAGTAAAATGGAGATTTATGCCGGAGCCCATGCCAATTTCTGTGAGCAATAAAAGTACAGATGTCGTGGAACGGTTGGTTTCACTCATAAGTAACTTAGGAAGAAACTTCACAATGGATAATTGGTTTTGTGATGTGTCATTGATGGAAGAGCTGACTAAAGAACATAAGCTGTCATTAGTCGGGACACTGAAAAGGAACGAGTGGCAAATACCATGTGCGTTCAAAAATCTAAAGCGACCTGATGTTAAATCAAGTGCTTTTGCTTTCACAAAAGAAGGAACACTAGTATCATACAGGCAAGAAAAAATAAACCTGTGGTGCTAATATCAAGCTTTGATGCCAAAATCGAATCTTTGAGGCCAACATTTTCTCAAGTGACTCCACTGAAACGGAAGGACAGAGATACCGCCAGCGATTGTATTACTGCCTCTGCCCACCCTTCGAGTAAAATTTACATGAAAGTAAAATATGCTATACAATAGCATTTACAATTTACAACAACAATTAATACAAAACAAAATTAATACAAACAAAAAGTAATACAAAACAAAAAAAAGCAAGAAAAAAACATTATGGCCACACTGGCCATAAGCCTCCTCCTACCCTCCCCAGACCCGGTGGCCCTCGGCATGAGACGCGCCACCTGTTGTGAAGCGCGTGCCGCGTTGCCGGCGGCGTGGCACACGTGTAATCTCCACTGACCTGCCTGGAGGATCACACCGAGGTACCGAATCGACCGTTTGACCGGTATCCTCTCTCCCAAAATTTCGATCTCCAGAATGCCCCTACCTGACCTTCTAGTAGAGAGCAAGGCCGCCTGTGTTTTAGAGGCGGCGAGCTGAAGACCCGCCGTCTCCATCAACTCCCGAACGAGTTCCCCAGCGCGCGTGACGCTGAGACGCAGCATATCCCAGCACCTGTCTGTGAAGACAAGTGCCCGGTCGTCTGCGTACGCCACAATACCCACCCCTGTAGGCAGTAACCGTCTCAGCGTCCGCAGAAGGCCGTCATTGGCGACATTCCACAAGAATGGTCCTAAAACCGATCCCTGCGGAACTACGGCAGACAACCCCCGCTCACCCCAGTCCTCCCCCTCGCGGTACCTGATGGTTTTGTCGCGCAGGTAATCGGCAGTAGGCCTCAGCAACGTCCCCGGTAGTTTCCACCCTGCTAGGGCCTCGAGAACGAACCACCATTGTACCCTGTTGAAAGCATTGGCGACGTCAAAGCTGACGACCACACAATTCCCCCTGGTACGGTACGGTTCGCTGTTGACCCCCTCCGCGACACGAAGAACAGCCTGAATGGCATCCTTCATCCACCCCGTTACGGAAGTCAAACTGTTCCGGAGCGAGTCCGCCTCCCTTGCTATATAACGGCTTGTAACCGCCATAGGAGCAACTTTTCCAGAACTTTTGCCCCACCGTCCAGCAAACAAATTGGTTTATACGCACCAGACGTCGAAGGATCCTTACCCGCCTTTGGAATAAGGGCAAAAATGACCTTTTTCCAACACCTGGGAAACACTCCTTCTTCCAGAATCCACTCCTTCTTCCAGACATCTGTTGCAGACGTCGGCAAGTCCTTTGAGCCCCCCCCCTGCTTCCAGCCGGAACAACTCGTTAGGCAGCCCGTCGACCGAAAGAAACTTGAAATTATAACCTTTTATAACCAAGGTGGTGATAATGTCTCTGACAAGTTATGTTCTTCATACAATGCAGTTTCAGTGCAATATGAAGCGATGGCCCATGGTCGTTTTTTTCTCCATGTTAAATGGTGCGGGAATAAACTCACAGATAATCTAAACTTATATTTATACGAACTCTCGCGAATAAGTTAGTGAAATTGCATCTACAAAAGAGGTACACATCCAACACGGGCTTGCAGCAAATCTACTATGCAGATGATGATGCATCACTAGACGCATCAGATAATTTTTCAATTTTTCTATATTTTCAATATTTAAACAATTCTAGAAATTCTAATGATGCGGACGTGGAAGATAGAAGTTGCCGTAGAAGATGCACTCCATATCAAGAAGAAAAGTACTTACTATATAAAAATGTTGTTCCTGTGAAATGTATTTGTGCCAACAACATTTTATTGCACTAAAAACTGTCATTCATCCAAAAAAACAACGTAAATGGTAATGTTTTACAAACCGAATGCATTATTGCTTTATAGCTTCAAGAGTTTACTACAAAAATATGAATAACCTAAAATCAAAAATGGCAAATATATTGTATATAAATATGTATATCTGTGAGCTACAGCACAATTTATTTGTCTAGCTGCAGCCGCGATTAACAGAGGGTCAATTATCAAATTCGCATGTAATTTAACAAATTATTTTAAAATGGTGAAAGAGTGTACATTTTGTTCTCAATTTCTGACTTATTTTTATCTCCGCTTGTTTACCAGATAAATCAATACTTTTTGCTAGAATAATAGACAATTGAATAATCTACAATTTAATGAGAACCATTACGCTGTAATAGTTAGTTAGTTAGTACTCCGTCAAGATAACCATCATAACTATGACGTTTAAAACTCAACTTTATGGTTTTTAGTATTCACTTCACTGCATTGTATTGAAAACAACAAATTTAAATTAAGTTGTAAGTTTTCTAAAAGTTTTTGATTCGGTGTGTATGGATTTGAGAACAAAAACGTGCTGCTGTGTTTAGTTAGGTATGGAAGGTAAAATTTTATTAAATAGGTTTAAAGCGATATACATATTGGAGCCGAAAGAGCAATTTTATGTTCTCGCGCATTATAAATTATATTTTAAATATATTATTGGTTTACATTGGATATGTGACAGAAATTTTAAATAGACCGAATAACTCCATTGTAAACCCGGAACTCGACTGACATTGATCAAAGTGACATTGTTAGCAATAGTTGTTGTCCAATGTTCACCAAACAAAAAATATGTACGACGAACAAATTACTGGAGAACAAACGACTGGGGAATAAGTTTCTCGGGATAAATATCCAGGGAATAAGTTGCCGGCAACAAATATCTGTGAACCGTGACACCACTACACACATCTGTCATATCTGTAATATTTATCAATAAGCAATCTCGTGGTATTCTAGCTTTTCAAGTTAAGTGTGGTCACAAAAAATAGGCTTTGATTTTTTGCGTACAATAAATAGATGCTTTTTTACAAATAATATCTGAAAAATACAAAATTCGGTTTATTCATACAAAAAACGATTACTTCATCCAAAAAAGGTTACTTCCTTCAAAATAAAATGTAAACGCCCAATGATCGATTGAATCTTACAAATAATAATGGTTTAGTACAATAATTGATAGATTTGTACAAAATAAAATGAATTCACCCAAAAAAAGGTTTAACTGTACAAAAAAGGTTGATCCATCCAAAATTTGATTGCTCTTTACAAACAATTTTTTTATACAAAATACAATTATATCTTCCCAATAAACGATTTTTAGAAACAAGGACTTGATTCCTTCATATTTTATTTCTAACTAACGGCGTGTAACGAAAAAGAGAGCGCAAACTCATCAGTCTTACGACCAAAAGAACTGTATGCCATGGAGTGTCTTTCCTTGAACCGAAGAGGTCTGGTAGAGAAATTGGAAATCAGAGAGAGGAGAATCATCAGGAAGATCCTAGGAATTCCCGGTAAAGGAAGATGGGGAATTCCGAATACGACATAACTCTGAGCTCTACGAACATATTGAGAGGCTCTCTGACTGTGCAAGGAAAAGAAGGGTAGCTTTCTATGCCCACGTTGCAAGATTGACTCCAAACCGACTAACCAACAGTCTGTTCACATTCTGGTAAAACAAGAAGATTCGTACCCCTTGGTTGACAGAAACCGAGAAGGATATTCAAAAAGTGGGAATAACAGATCTCCAAAACAGACAGTCTTCTGTGAGATGCATCCTGAAGGAAGTCCGTGGATTTCAGGAAAAACACTGAAGGAAGTCCGTGGATTTCAAGAAAAACCTGAAGGAAGGGTACCCCCTGGACAGAAGAGGGAAACAAGCTACACCGGCAGAAGATGCGACAATACTGGGCAAAGATCAAAGCCCAATAGTTGAGCAAGCGTGGTCCAAGGTAGGGCTATTGGAAACAAGAAGAAGAAGAAGAAGATAGATGCACTATATATAAGAAGCACTATATATGCTATATATATAAGCAGATAGAATAATGCAATTTATTTCCGAGCTTATCCACTCATCAATAAGGTGAATAGTTTTTTCCTTTCAGTATTTTTATGCATATAATAAAAGTGTGAAGATAATTAAATACACTCGTAAATTTGCATTTTGCACTTATTAAGTAAAATAAAAAACCTTTTTTGGGTGAATATCGAATATGTTGAACGATTCAATCGATTATTGTAAGGAAAAATCATAGTTTGTAAGAAAAAATAAATTATTGGATGATTACATTTTATTTTGGATGAATTAACCTTTTTTTGGATGAAGTAATTTATTTTGTACGAAGTAACCGAATTTTGGATTGATTAATTTATTTTTGTATTTATCCAGCTATTTATTGTAGAACTCCATCCATTTATTGTATGTTGAGTTTTGTATACTTCTAATCGAATATTGGATAAATAAATTTTATGCGCAAAAAATATTACCTAAAAATAATTAAACAATGCTCAACCCAAACCAGCTGTAAAAAGACAATCTAAGAGAAGAACTTACAAGAAAATCTACTTGCTCTTATATGAAATTGTTTTGAATTATATCTATTGAAAATTGTCTTACTTCCTCATACGCTGATTTGATAAATTCAAAATGTTTTAACCAGAATAAATAAGTAAAACTTGTAATTCACAATTATATAAATTTAAACATTTGATACTTACAACATTTTATACAATCGAGTTTCGACGGGTGAAGTTCATTTTCAAGTGTAAGTTTTGTTCTCAATTTCTGACTTATCTGTATCTCAGCTAGATACATCAAAAACTTTTACTAGATTATTAGCCAATTGGATAATCTACAATTTAATGAGAACTATCGAGATAAACGATCTATCCAGATAACCATCGTTATCTAGACAACTATAGGATTACAAGGATTACTACCTAGTATCGGACGCAACGCAACCATCTTGTTGATTAAATCAGATTGTACGGCATCCCGGAGCAAATTATACACTTGAAAATGTCCTTCGCCCGTCGAAACTCGAGTCGTGTGAAATGTTTAAGTTTACACAATTGTTAATATCAAGTTATATAATATTCTTACATATTAAGTGTGGTTAAAATATAGTGAATTTATCAATTCAGTGTAAGTAAGGATTACCACTTAGTAACGGTCGCAACCGAACTATTCATTACTTCCTCATTGTTATTTGTCTCTGCCTAGCTTTGTGGATTTTCACCTCTCTTTTGTACATATTTTTACCATATCTGAAAGTAGATATATGATGTATAATGTATTCTGGTGGTACCTATACATTTATTACACATGATTGTTGATATAACGTTTGCCCATTTTCTCTTGATTTTCTTTGTATACTTTTGTTTCTAAACCTTGAGTACTTATACATTACCATGTCTGGTTTTGTCTAATTATAGTTTATTATTATTTTTTTTAATAATTTTATACACTGTATACTAGTTTCAATATCTTATTTATTATCATGTTTTAATTTATTTAACTTCCAAAGAATTTCAGATTTTTTTTTTTTTTTAAATATAACATAATTTCAATAAAAGTCACTCAGTTTAGTTATACAAAAAAGAAAATCAATGGTTTTACGTTTCAATGATTTCAACACTTGTCGGAATTGCAAAAGGGGTTATATAAGTAATAATAAACTTTGACGGTCGAAAACCCGTAAATCCTTCCCCATCGGTAATAATTCCCCCTTTATAGTTACTTTTATAGCGGAGACAAATAAAGCCGCTCATATCAACATTCCACCCCGTAGCACATACGCAAATATTTAAATGAGTTATTATTAAAACCCTTTTATACATTAATTTCTCCTAACGAATACCTAACATACTATAGACATTTGCACAATGAGCAGGAAAACTATAGTTGTATATTAACACAATGTGTGAAGAGTCTAGACGTGTGCTATATTTGTTAATTAACAAACGTACAAAACAAATACGACAGAGACTTAGTCCTATGTAGGGTGCTCAGATATTTTTCGCGAGAAATCGGAACATTTCTAGAAATAATCGGGACAAATTAAAAAAATGAAATGATAAGATGGAATTGGTTGGCTCTGTCTTGTCCCCTTAGTGCAGGCATGTCAAACACATATGATATTGCGGGCCGCGTGATCTATTTTATACTAACAAAGTTGGTTGGGTTTTAACTTGTAAGTTGGGGGCCGCATGTTTTTACTGTTCAAAAAATTAATAAAATACGATTGTTAGAATGATTATATTATGTATTTATTAGAGACAATGTTTTTTTACTAAACTACAAATATTTTACATTTTATTTCCTGACACATTTTATATTTTCTTTTATTTTTTACACTAATACTATAAATATTCTATATTAAAAAAAAACTAAAATAAAAGTTTTAATAAATAAAATCACAGTTTAATATACTACTTCTTAGAGGATATTTGACATCGTTTGTTGGAAAGCAAGCCATCAATATTTTGTTGAATATCTTGAGCTATGGAAATTTTTAAATTCGATGATATATGTGGGTCTGTTAATCTTAACCTTTCTGAATCTGATTTTTTTTTATTTTAAATTAAAGAAAATAGTTGCTCGCACAAATAATTTCTTCCGAACATAGCCATTAACGCCTAAGAAACATTTTGGGAAACCGATCTACAAATAAATATGTATAAAAATCTGGAATTTCAACTTCCATACATTTTTCCTTCAACAAGGAATCACATTGGATATCAATTAATTTCATTTGTAAGTTTTCATCAACAATTTCAATATCGATAGATAGAGGTGTACTTCACAGATTTAAAAAAAAAATGTGCGATCAATTTTCGTTTCCGTTTCTAATAATTTAATTTGGTGAGCTTATTCAGAAAATTTTAATTTTGGTGGCTCAGCAATAGACAAAGCACAAAAACACCTTTCAAGTGAGATAAGATTTCTTTTTCTATTTGTTTTCGCCAAAGCGAAAAAATTTTTGTTTGAAAGCGCTAAAATTATCAAATAACGTTATAACAACATGATTTTTGCCTCGAGGCATAAGATTAAGTTGATTAAGATGACTTGTAATATCAACTGAGAAAGCCAAGTCCTTTATCCATTGTTCATCTTTCAATTCAGCACATTCATAATTTTTTGTTTCCAAGAAAATTATGATTTCGTCCGGCAATTTGAAGAATCGTTTTAACACTTTATGACTCGAAAGCCATCGAACTTCCGTTTAATATTGTAGATCGGTGTATTGACATTCTCTATCTTCCAAAAATAAAGCAAATTATTTGCCGATGATTGTCCACGTCCACGTGCTCGAATATAATTTACAATGTTGGTGACTATTTTTAAAACATGTCCGATATTTAAAATTTTGCAGCACTGTTCCTACTTGTTAGTGTCTAATAGAATGATATTGTTCAAAATTATTATTACCATTCTGCTTACATGCTTCTTTTAAACTCAGAAAAACTCCCTTAGTAATACTGATCATGGTAGGTGCACCATCAGTTGCAAAACAAACCAACTTTTCCAATGGTAACTTATAATTCTTCCATAAACGCAACAAAAATATCAGTTCCGATAGTTGTATTATGCATAGGAATGACTTCCAAAAGTTCTTACTTACTTTTAACTTAACATCGCATGCGCGAATAAAAACGGCCCACTGGGCAACAGATTAGGCATGAAATGTTGATATTATTAAATTATTCTGATTTTTCAAATACTCAGCTTTTTCATCAAAACGAACAACAAGATGTTTTATTACATCCTTCTCAATTTCAAACAATCTCCATGTTATTTTCCTATCTGTATATTTTATTCCTGCTTCTTTCAGGACGGATAACAGTTTTCCCCATTTAACACTGCCGAATGCCTTCTTCGCATCAACAAAAGTTATATATGTTAACAAACCTTTCTTCAGTCTCTTTCCAGAATCATTCTCAATGCCCAAATTGCTTCACGAGTGCCACTGCCTTTACTGAACCCAAACTGATCATTGCCTTGCAAAGCATTGACCTTATTTTCTATTCTTTTGAGTACTATGTTTGTTAGAATTTTTAATGCATGTGAAACCACGCTTAATGAGCGTAACTTCTGACATCTATTAGCATTTCTGTTCTTTGGTAGTGGTACAATAATGCATTTTTCAGGATCATCTGGCATCTCTACTCCATTATAAATTTTAAACCAAATTGCATAGAGATTATTCCTTACGTCATCTCCAGCCCATTTGATTAACTCTGCCCGTATCCCAGCAACTTCTGGTGCCTTTCCGTCTTCTATTCTTTTAATTGCAGCATCAAATTCATCTCTCAGTATAGTATTGCCAAGTTCAACATCATCCACTTCGTCTTCTAGTTCCATGATGTTGCCGCTGAATGTCGGGTCCGCATATAATACCTCCAGATATTCTTTTCATATTTTAACGCTAATTTCTTCTGGTTTTTGTATCTCAATGACGTTTTATTTAGAAAACGATAATTAAATTTCATTCCAATAATCTGAAACATGCTCTTAACACAAACGAACAACAAGATGTTCTCTTCAACCCATAATTTAATTTAATGTTGCTTGCGTCGGAAACTGCATCCCTCGGTCAATCTCGCTTTGTCACCGGTCACTTTACGTCCATGAAGAAACTGTTTGGGTGTTGCACCAACCGCTTCAATTTGTGAGAACGACGTTGCTTCTCCGCGCTCGGATGAAGTAGATCTACAGCAAGAGATCTTGTATCAAGTTCGAGTAAACCACGATAAATGAGTGACGTTATCAATATGCACGTGGTAACAGCTCGACGGCAGCCATGAAAAGATTCATAAACGATATCGGTTCCTTTCTGTAGTACACTTTGCTTAATTCTAGAAGTAGTTTCTTCTCTTCCATTTTTTATGTGTACTTCAGTTTCTGCGCATCTGTCCTCTAGGTAATTCTTTTTTACTGCCTTAGCTTCCCCGTTGATGCTGTTTCTCAAAGTTCTATATTTATGTTGTCCTTCGGTAGTGGGTGCTTTTAAATTTTCTTGTTTCATCTATCATACTGATGATATTATTAGTAATCCACTCCATTCTGCTGGATCGTTTCTCTGCACCGAGCACTTGTTTCGCTCTGTAGTCTTTCTTGTATTGTGTTCCATCTGGTCGTTGTTCTACTTACTTTATTGTAGATCATTTCATCTGTCTTTTCCTTATATACATTCATCACATGTGTGTTTTTCAGTTTTTGTACAGCCCATCTACTGCATTCTTTTTTGTGTATTTTCTTGAAACTAAGACGTCGTTTTATCATAACAAGGTGGTGATCGCTGCCCGCATCAGCTCCAGGATAGACTCTACTGTCTTTGACTTGGTTCTCCAATCTCTTCTTCACGAGTATAATCAATTTGATAATGTGCCAGATCTATAGGCATCTTCCATGTGTATCGCCTTCTTACATGGTGTTAAATGACTAGATTATTGCTTGCACAGAATTCAATTAAACGATCACCCCTATTATTTTTTTTGCTAAGCCCATATTTGCCAACAACTTCTACATCTTCCCCTTCAATAACAAAAAACCTTCCCCTACAATAGCATTCATATCACCCATTATGATTAGGTTTTCATGTCCCTTCACTTTACCTATAAGTCTACTGTTTGCTCGTAGATTTTATCAAATATATCTTCATCATCTCTTGATGTTGGTATATAGTTGAACAATCACTGTCTTTCGGCCTTGTCTTTATTTTGAGAGTAAGAGTACATTTCTTTCACTGTATTGCACATACCCAGTTACTCTTCATCATAATTCTTTTTGCAGGGATTATTCCCACGCCAGCAATCCCTATTTTTGTACTGTCTGTGTAGATAATTCTATATTCACTACTCCAAAAATTGCCAGGCTGTGGCCATCTCGTTGCTTAAGCTCCGAGTATGTCAATATCCGATCTTTTATTTTCCTGTTTAAATGATCTCCAGTTTCCCGCATTGCAATAAGGTTTGCACATTCCACGTTGCGATGATCCTAGTCTGTTTGGATACACAACTCGTAGATGTAGTCTCTTGCTGTAGTCACTTTACCTATAAGTCTACTGATTTGCTCGTAGATTTTATCAAATATATCTTCATCATCTCTTGATGTTGGTATATAGTTGAACAATCACTGTGTCTTTCGGCCTTGTCTTTATTTTGAGAGTAAGAGTACAATTCTTTCACTGTATTGCACATACCCAGTTACTCTTCATCATAATTCTTTTTGCAGGGATTATTCCCACGCCAGCAATCCCTAGTTTTGTACTGTCTGTGTGGATAATTCTATATTCACTACTCCAAAAATTGCCAGGCTGTGGCCATCTCGTTTCTTAAGCTCCGAGTATGTCAAAATCCGATTTTTTATTTTCCTGTTTAAATGATCTCCAGTTTCCCGCATTGCAATAACGTTTGCACATTCCACGTTGCGCGGATCCTAGTCTGTTTGGATACACAACTCGTAGATGTAGTCTCTTGAGTAGACCTCACCCAGAGATCCGATCGGGGGTTATTTTACCTCCGGTTAATTTCAGTGAAGAGCCAGTGCCAATGCAGAGCTCAGTGCTCAACCATTAAAAAATTGCTGATGCCTGAGATATTTAAATGGATCTTTGATGAAGTGGTTTCTCGTTGCTTTCTCCATCCTACGCTGTTGGCCACCAACTAGCTCTTCCGCTTTAAGAGGTAGTTTCCCACCCCAAGGGCAAGAGGGTGCCCTTTAACTCTACCCGCTCATTTGCCCTCCCAAGACGCCGTTGGCACTTGGTATATGGTGACCACTTATAGCGCTGGTCACTCGGTGTAATAACAGTTAGAACTTGTTTACCTGAATTTCTTCTTGTTTAATAGCGTCTGCCAAAGGACTTGAAATGAAATTGAAATGAACCGTGTTAAAAAAATTGTGAAAAAAAATAAATTTGTTAAAAACCTCTTGCGATGTTCATAGATTCTTAATCATATTGTCACATATACATTGTATACATCTTGTCCACTTATTCGTATCATGCCGTGCCACATGTCCAAACCAATGCCACTTATATTTATCTACACTCTCAATAATGTCTCTTAGCTTTGTGCTCTTCCTAATTTCTAAAGTGCGTATTTTATTTTGTAGGCTGATTCCAAGCATGGACCTTTCCATTGCTCTTTCTGTTGTTCTAAAGCCTTCTGCATTTTCTCTGTTAAAGTTTTTGTTTCTAGTCCATACGTGGGTACAGACAAGATGCACACATCATAGACTTTAAGATGTATAGGGACGTTTCGATCTTTAAGAATATGTTCTGAATTCCTATACGCCGTCCAGCTCAGTCTACTCTTCTAGTTTTCTCAGGCGTTTTATTTTCCTTGCCCAAATTTCAAGTGAAATCAAGACAATCAAGTGACCTAGGTACAGGTATTTGCTACGGAGTCAAACACGTGGTTGTCAATTGTATTATGTATATCGTCCCCATTTATAATCCAGGTCTTGTTCAGATTCATTTTTAGTACTAGCCGCAGGGACGCTTCATGGAGTTCTGTTATCATACGCTCTGGGATCGCTGCTTATAACACAATATCATCAGCAAAGCGTATAAGTACCTATACTCCATCTACATATATATATATATATATATATATATATATATATATATATATATATATATATATATGTATATATATATATATATATATATATATATATATATATATATATCTTGCTTCCCAATGCAACCTATTGAATACACTTTTCAGGCTCAAGCTAAATAATTTGGGTGAGATGGTATCCGCTTGATGAACTACTCTGTTGACTGGTATTCGATCTGTTACCAAATACTTGTTAATTGAAAGCTGTAGTGTTGCTTTTTTGGAGATGTATTTTATGAAGATAGAGTATCTTGTATCTATTCTAGTAGTATCCATTACTGTCATGAACGCCCATGTTTCTATCGAATCAAACGCTTTGTGATAGTCAATTTGTGATGAATGCTAAATGATGGGATCTTTTCTATTCAGCAATTTTTTCGATTAGGTTGTGAATTATTTGCAGTTAGTCTGCTGTGCCAAAATCTGCCTGTTCGGCTGGTTGATCTTTCTTTGGTGCAGGCATTTATTAAGAAGTATTCTGATATCTCTTCCAATTCGTCTATAACCATTTTAATCATTTAAAGCGTTTATGAGCGTTTTCTTATTTCTCGTTTATCTAAGCGTTAACATTACTTCTGTTTTATCCATATAAGGGATCTCTTCGGAGCCCACACGCATAATCGTTTGTGGCTTCTTGGTTCTTGGTTTCTTGGTTCTAGGGTTTTGGAACTGTAGATCTTAGTTTAAGCTTTGGACCACAATTTTGATTTCGCTTTTGCTGTTCACGACTATTCCTTGTTTATTACTGATTTTTTAGATTTTTGCCCGATTCTTTTTCTCTTCTTTTACTATGTCTTTAAATAATTTGATGTTACGTGCTAGTAGATCTTTACGGATTTCTTTGCGGATAAGTTTATTTAATTGCTTGTATTCAATCTCAATAATGATAATTTGATTCTCTACTCGTGTTTCTCCGCTTTTCGATTATCTTGATCTTGTTTGCATATTGCTTATCGATTTTATTCCAGCTGTGTAATCAAATGATTAGATGTATTTAAATGATATGTGTGTGTGTGGTGGCTCAGATAGCTAAGCACCTGGGCTTTGAGTCAGACAACTGGGTTTCAAATCCCCACAGGACCAAAAAGCAATCGGCTTAGGCAACCGTGGGATCTCAACTGCCTAATACCTTCTCTGGAAATGTGTCGTTCCAACTCGAGGTTACACTTATTTAACTTAACCCCATATTCTTAACCCCCTTAACACCATATTCAAATCTTAGTGCTGATGTGGGATATGTGGCAGAGAAGAAGCCGATGCGCAGCAGTGGGACATAAAAGGATTATGATAATCAAATGATAAATCAACATTATAATGTAAATATTTCCGAACCCGTTACAGGTGACCCCGAGCACAATATAATCAACGATGGCTTTGTATAGAATTTTTTCCCCTGACTTCTTATTCTAATCACTTTTTTTAAATTTAGCCATGTCCAAATCATGGTTTTTCACTCATGTGAAGGGAAGTTAAATATTTTACGATTTTGCATTTCCAATAATTTTCATGTCATTAGCAGCTTAGAAGGAATTAATGTGTTGAAATACTTCAGTTGGTTTAACATATATAAAATCCAAAATTTTCCGGATTGCTCATCAGAGAAAGTATTAATAGGTTAAGGGTAAGCCTTTAGGCGTAAGAAATACTCTTTAAAAGAATCATACAGTTCAATCAAACGATTTACTGCCGGCTCTGAAGTTAAAAATCTAGTGAAGGAATGCTTTTGCTGTGGCTTATAAACTGTTTCCATTTCTTGAAGATTTTGAAGGTTTAAGAGCCTCTGCAAAAGTATTCTCAAACTAGATTTTTGACATTAGAGCCGACAATTATTAGCTTGATTGAACTTTATAATCCATTGAAAAGGTATTTTTTCTCACTAAAAACTTGTCCTCCAACCATTAAGACTTTCTTTGATGAACAAACCAGAAAATTTTGTGTTTGATTTGTGTCAAACCAACTGAAGTATTTCAACACGTCAATCAAGAATATTGAAGCTTCAATCAATCGAGAACTGTTTGGAGAGTATAAATACTAAAATTCTTGAATATTTTAACTATTAGCGCCTCATCATCGATATTGAAACTTTCACATCCTGTATTGGAAGTATTATGAGTTACATGTGCGCCACAACCAACTATTGGGCGTTGCAATTTCCTCTGAAGATGAACAAAACCACCAAATTCACAAAATTTTAAATTTCTATTGCCTGTTGCACGTACGATTACTTTGTCATTCAAATTATAATTTCCGATCATTTCAATAAGTTCACTCGATACTGTGGGCAATTCCCATTTGATATTGACAATAGTCACATTTTTTTATTAATGACTCATTCAACTGGATCTAAATATAATAACTATTGGCAAAATTGGCTATCTCAAATGGCATCTTCAGTTTGATGATTGATATAGGTGCAGTAACGCCTGAAATTAATGCTGCAGGCTTGGTAATTCTCATGTAAATGAGATATATTTGCTTACCATGCAAACACATTAAAATTGTTGATTTTTGCAACATATTATATTTGTATATCTATTTGTATATCTTAGTTTAATGTCCAACTGTTCGAATGTCACCCATTGTCCCATGTTCGGTTTAGGAATGTAGTTTCAAAATTTGAGCTTAAGGTATTAATAGACAGATTAAATTTGAGTTATAGTAAAATTTAAAGAATCGGGGAAAATTCTATCCCGATCGGGACGCGGGAGATTTAGTGGAAAATCGGGACTGTCTGGATGAAAACTGCCCAGGTTAGTAGCCTACATAGTTGCGTAAAAAAGGTAAATGCGTCACTTTGTTACTCGTGGCCTTTTTACTCCTAGGTAGTAAAGTAATCACTTCCCCGTCTATTAAAAATTTGACGAATTGGCTTTTACAAACACACAATACAAGTGTTATATTTAAATATAACACTTGGGAAGTACACACCAAGAAGTATATTTAAATGTCACTGCAAGACCTTTAAATATAAAGATATTTTGTATAATTAATTATGTTATATAATGAACGATTATATTAGTTTTGTTATTCTAGTTCTATTATAATATCGACTACCCTTATATTTATTAATTAACAGGATGGTTGTCTTTGTGTCAGCGCTGTTCCTTTCGAGGTTCCCTATTGTAATCAGAAGTAGATTTGCTCCCTAGGGCCCATTTGCGCATATTCGCAGCGTATAATATAGAATCTAGTTTGCGTGTAACCGAAACAATTTATAATGTACATGCCTTACGTGTTTGGGTATATATGCTAGATAGACATAGTAGATTCGTATCGGTTTAGAAATAAATTAACGACAATGTCCAGATCTAGGGCAGCTCGGGACTGCTGTTAAGCAAATAATTGAAAAACCTGTTGGATTAATTTAATTGAGGCATCAAGCGTGAAGATTAAAATAGTCGGGAATATATTTAGTGTTTCGTCGTATAATGCTTATTGCGGGCGGGATTTTATGACGGAACGTTAAAAATTTATACAACACGGGTTTTATTATATTGCGTTTCTCTTATCTTCCCTTTTTTTTTGGTGTATTTATGTGAGCTTTACTAAATTAGGGAACGATTTATTGTCAATTTGTGTTTTATCGATGATACATTCTTCTTGCAAATTATGAGCTATAAAATATAATGTCACAAATATGGAGAATAGAGAATATTATATCAATTTTATCACAAACGTAACAATAAATCACAAAATAGTAATAAATGTATTTAATTAAATACCATGTATAATAATAATAATAAACATCGGTATTCCACAAGGAAGCATAATAGGACTTTTATTATTCACACTCTTTAAGAACGATCTACCCCTAACAACCACGATTCCACATCATACTATGATTGACTACGCGGATGAAGCTACAGTTCTAATTAACAACAAAACCATTAAATAAATTATCCCAAATATAATTTCAGCAATAGCATCTCTAGCTGCATGGTTCGACAAAAATAAACTAATTGTGAATAGAGATAAAGCAAATACGATCATATTTAAAACAATGAGTTGCAGAACAACATTCCCACAAGAAATTGTTATGGGAAAGCAAATAATGAGTCAATGAGGCAAATAAACAGTCTTCGCCAATAATCAATGATCTTCGCAAATCAGTCTTCGCCATGAGAGTTCTCCAGAGATATGTAGACGCGTATGTCCTTCGTTTGGTGAATATCGCAAATTTTTACGCCCACCTGAAGTTTGCAAATATGTTCTGGGGTAACGGAATACATGCCGCATATTTGTTTAGGATACAAAAACAGGCAATATCGATTCTTAATAATCTGCATTTCAGAAATCGTGCAGGGATCACTTCAAAATGAGCAACATAGTTACAAACAAAGGACTACTTACAAACAAAAGAAATACTTATGAGAGTATATTATTTTCATCAAGCACAGTCACCTTTTTACAAGTTTTTACAAGTTAAAAGAACGGAAAACCAGATATAATACGGATTTCTATGAACTACCAAAACATACTATGGTAATGACCGCAAAGAATCCACCCTAGTAATACAAAACTATAGGAAAAAGTTGTCAAATGTGTACTGGTCACCTAAATCGTACCAGATCTTTTATTTAAAAATTAATGCATTTTGGTGCCTCCTGGTCATAAAGATATGAACTTTTATTCGTCGATAAAGTAGAACCAAAAAGTAATAATCGCCTGAAGTGTTGTCTTTTGAATGACAACGAAGCACAAAGAAATCAGGTAACTCTGATGTTAATTTTAAATGATTTTATTCGGCTGAATTTAATATAAATCTACAGTCTCTGAGGTAGTTTTATATATTTTTGAAAAGTAGCTATGTTCTATTATCTATTTTTATTTACTTTCTACGTGCTAAGTTCTTTTTTTAAAATCTTCAATTATTTGGCGGAAATTGTATTTTCGTGTTTCCGGAATATTTTTCCGAAATCCTGCTTGTTCGCATGGCTGTTATGAGTCCATTTTGTGTGTTAGGCAGTTAGTTATAATCTTTGTTAGTAGCAATAACAAGCTTATAGGACAGTAATTTTCAATGTTCTTTCTGTCTCCTTTTTTGTACAGTAGTATAATTTCTGCATTTTGTCAATTGTTTGGATTTTTTCCTTCTACAAGACACTTATTCAGTAGGAATCGTACGCTTTGTAGGAGGTCTGCTTCGCCCCTTTTGATCATTTCGATGGTGATTTGATCTTCACCTGGGCTTTTCCTGTTTTACATCAGCTTTAGTGCTGCCATCATTTCTTCCGGGTCTATCTCGGGAATTTCTTCCGATCCTACGTTTTGAAGGTTATATCTCTGATATTGGTTACCTAAAAATGTGGAAGGAAGTGTATAAGTTTTTATGGAATTCCTGCATAGCTTCTGTGATCTCTTTTATATTGCTGACTATAATGCCTTCTTTGTTCTTTATTTTAGTTTCGGCCTTCCGTTCGATAGTTTAGATCTGAGAACCCTCGTTTTTCTGTTATCTTCGATTACATTCATAATTATCTTGGTTTTGTGATCTCTCCGGATGTTTTTATTTATAGCTTTATGGATTTCCTTATAGCCTTGTGCTTCCTTTTTCATTCCCCTTCCTATTTCTAATCGGTCTCCTGTTCGTGCGGTGATCTACCTCGAGCTTTCTTTTTTCTTGGAGCATATTTTCTTTGTTGCAACTTGAATGCTTTTTGCTATGTGTTCAGAGAGTTGGTCGATTCCTATGTTTATTAGTGCTCTTGTTTCTCCTAGTTTAGATTTTAGAGTGCTCTGCAATGCTTCTCTGTTGTTGCTCAGTACATCTACCACTGGGTATTTTTGTCTAGGGATTAGTTTGTTCTTCTCGAAATTTGTGTTGATTTGTTTGATTGCTCGGACTATAGGGTGATCGCTGTTAGTATCAAATCGGTTGAGGACGGTTACATCCTGGCATATATTCTTACTGTTGGTTAAGATATAGTCGATTTCATTTTTGTGGTGCCGTTTGGACTTTTCCATGTCCGTCGTCTTTGTGGAGGTTTCTGGAAAAAGCAGTTCATACAGAAAAGGTTTTCGCTTCTGCAGTAGTTAGTTTCAACATTTCTCCTCTGCTGTTCTTTTGGCCCAGTACAAATTTCCCCAGTAAAATAAAAAATTTTATGTTCGGGATATTCTCATCTATGTTTTGTCCAATTTTAGAGTTGAAATCTCCCATAATTTTGAAGAATTTGGCTTTCCCGTTATATTTCGCAGTTGATATGTCCTCATATAGCTGTCCTCATATGCACCGACCAGCACATCAGAGGATCAAGACCTCTGATGTGCTGGTCGGTGCATAGACCTGAATTATTTGTAGGCTATATATGTTGTTAATTTGTATCATGATGTATATGACTCGGGTTAATATTGATTTTATTTTTGTAACTCAATTTTTTAGACGTTTATTTGTCAATAGAGCAACTCCCCCTACGTGATGGTTTGTTTCTGAATTGTTTTGCTAGAGTAGATGTCCGGATAATAAAGGTGTGCTTAGTTCTTTTTTCCTTTTAATCTAGTTTCACTTAAGCCCAAGACAATATATGCTGTAGTTCTTGATCGAGCCTTTCCATATGTTCTTCAAGTCTTAGCGTTCGGATGTTATATGTTGCAATGTAAAGTTTCTCTTTTCTTTTCCGTATTCGTCGTTGATGGTGGTTATTATTCGAACTTTTGTCTCCCCAAGAGTCCATGAGGCTGCCTGGTCTAACGGGGCAAGATTCTGAGCTACTGGCTCTACTTGCCTGGGGTATAAGTGTTTCAAAGTTCGACATGTCATGTTGGAAGGTATACGGCATTTAAACACCACGCTTGCCAGGCGGGTTGGCGAGTTTTGGTTTCAGCCGCCCATTTTGGGTACAGACGCTGTTGACCGCCGACCATTTTGAGTACAAACGCGGCCTTGGTTTGCTTGCAGCTGCTTAATCTAAGACAGACGCTGCGAAGCTTGTGCTAGTTTTGGTCTGCCCCGGGTATTTTTTTCCCCCGGTACCACCTATATCTAGGAGGCATTCCCCTATCCGCCACCTGAGGAGGCGCCCGATGGAGGACTAGCAACCCCACACATGGGGTACGGGGCGTATTATACACTACGGGGGGTACACGGGGGATAACGCGGTTGGTACTATTTAGGATACCGGTAGCCTAAATCGTACTGTTTCCATGATCTTTTAAAAGATAAGAATTAAAAAAAATCATATTGAATTGCAACTTCGATAGTTAATAATAGATGCAAAACTTGTTTTTTTTCCTAAATCGTACCATACCGTTTCCTTAATCGTTCCAGCACGATTTAAGATACTGTTATTCAAGTTTTACCGCCATTTACAATATATCAAATTTTCTTAGCATAGAAAAGCGAAAATATTGCGAATGGAGAGAAAAACAAATGAAATTAGCATTAGGGGAATAAAAAATACGCATTCAACAAATCAGCGGTATAAAGTATAAAATATAACATTTCAAAGCCAACGTTAAGAAGACACAGCCATACAAACAATACCTTCAGATATCGAAAAAGAATTCTTTGACCGCAGTCTTGAAGTAAAATCTTAATTTTTTGGTTTAAATATAACAGATGTTTAGCATATCAAATTGTGAAGCAAAATAATATTCCACACAAATTTAAGCAAACACTCAAATAGCTGACAAAAAGGGGTTTTGTTCTTTTTAAAAAGAAATCCTCTTTCTGTCCGACAACCGGAAAATATTTCAATTGCACGAGCTAAAGGATTCAATAGGGAATCGGTCAACATTTTTCAGAGATCCTATCATCCTAGAAGATAATGTAAAATCATCTGGCGTAGATAAAAATAATGGCTGCACAATCGGCAACAGTGCTTAGCAGTAGCCCCTAAAAAAGAAAATTAGTTGCAATGAATACAAAACAAATCAAACAAAGAAAAATTGATTTCACGCCTTCAACCAACACCGCTCTTCCAATTCTCATATAAGTGAAGAGTGAAAACGATTGGTTCTGTTTTTTTCTTCCAATAATTCTTATTTAGAAAACGTGATCCAATGCTTAAAATGCCAAAAGTGGGTACATGAAGCTTCTGGTGAAGTTTCGAAATTAGACAATATTTATTATTGTCCTAATTGTACTTCAGTTAAGTAGTGTAATATTACCTTTTCTTTTTATGTTGTATTGTATTGTATTGTAACGTTAGTCCCAAAAGTTTTGGAATCCACTCTTGCCATGAATTTGAAGAAGTAGGTCATTTCGTGATTCGGACACATAAAATTAAACAAATTATCAAATGTAATTTTTAAGTAGCTGTCAGTGGTCTTGAGCTTATGTCGCATTATTTATAGTTAAGTTTAATTTAGTGTTAAGTTCAACAATTTCATTAGTTCTAAATAAAACGCCTTCTCATAAATTTAACACTGATTTATTTTAGTGTTGTGAATTATAAAATTAACAAAGAAGAACAAACATTACAACAAATGTTGAATGTGTTGTCCATTTTCACGAATACACAAATTAATTCGCCGTTTTATGATTTTTCTACCGGTCTTACTTAATTTATTTTATTTAAAAATGTTTACAAAAGAGCAAATACCTTTTATTGTTTTTTTAAAGTTATTTTCGTAATGGTAGGCGCCTGGAAAATGATGAATGGGAATGCAGTATCTACCCGTGCATTGAAGAATTTATGATTTCAATAGGAATCAGTTTAGAAGGCAGGCATTAAGATCAGTTGTTTGCTTTCGAAGTACTGGTAATATTTACAACCCACAAGGAAGTGGAAGGCCTCGTATAATAATGAGAATATTATAAACAACATCAGAAATGCAGTACAAGACGAACCTACCACTTCAATTAGGAGACTAGCTCAAAAGTTAAATTTAAATCGTACTACAACTCACAGGATTATTCGTCAAAATCTTCACATGAAACCATATAAGTTGCAAATGTACCAAGAACTTTTACCCCTCGATTATAATAAAAGACTGGCCTACTGTCGGTGGTTCAATGAAAATATGATCGACGAAGCATTAAATTTAACATTTTTCACTGATAAAGCCTGGTTTCATCTAAACGTACACATTAATACCCAAAACATGCGCATGTGGAGTGTTGACAACCCACATTTTTTTAGAGAGACCTCACTGCATCCAATCAAAGTTCATTAAACTGCATCAAGTCAAGATACAGAATTATCGGTCCAATATTTTTCTATGGTAATTTAAACGATGCCACTTATAGAGCCACTATTTTGTATCAATATATTAACTAACTACATGATGATGAACTCCAAACAGGCTTCTTCCAACAAGATTCTGCTAGACCGCATATCGCCCGTGAAACATTAAATTATCTTCATAAATTCTTCGACGACAGGCTAATGCTCGCCATACACACAACAGTCCACATGACAGGTCTACCTGTGCAGGTTTGCCTGCGCAGGTAGACCGGAGCGTGTGTGGGAATAGACCTGTGCAGTTTCTTGCGAACGGTTGACCTGCGCAAGCAAACCTGCTCATGTAACCTGTACGGTAGACCGTAACGTTTATGGCGGGCATAATAAGCAAAGACCGATTCCCACCACGTTCTTGTGATCTAACTCCTCTGGACTTTTTTCTTTTATGTTTATCTATATTTAAAAAAATCAGTATTCAGCAGTCCAGTGCATACAGTAGAAGATCTGCGAAACAATGTAATAAGAAAGTGTGAATAGATGGACAACACAGTATTTCAAAATGTGTGGGATAACATAAAACGGCGAATTAATTTGTGTATTCATGAAAATGGATAACACATTCAACATCTGTTGTAATGTTTGTTCTTCTTTGTTAATTTTATAATTCACAACACTATAAAATAAACCTGTGTTAAATTTATGAGAAGGCGTTTTATTTATAATTAATGAAATTGTTGAACTTAACACTAAAAACAATGCGACATGATATCAAGACATCTGACAGCTACTTAAAAATGACATTTAATAATTTGTTTAATATTATGTGTGGAATAAAGAAATGACCTATTTCTTCAAATTCATGGCAAGAGTTGATTCCACGACTTTTGGGACTCACGTTATATTAAACTTAAATTAATCTCGAAATACACTTTCCCTTATGATTTTTTTGTATCTTTTTAAACACATGAGGCAAGATTTTGATATTAGGCGGATAATAATACCGCTTGCCTAAATCGTGCTGTTTCCATGAACTTATAAAAGTGTTCATATCACAATGATCTATCAACAATTTTCAGTTCAACAAGGTTCAGTTTTGAATGTAGCTAAGATGAAAATGGTACAACTGTACTTCCGTTGAGTAGTTTAGAGCTACAAAATCAAAAGTGAAAATAGCTATGATGATAGCCAATCTTCTAAGAGGATTGCACTTGAAGAAGAAGAAGAACTTCGATAGCTAATGCATGGATGCAAAATATAATATTTGCTAAAATTCCTACTAAAGAATATGTAGATTTTCTTCAAACTTAATAGGTACGAATTTGGAAAGTCTCCCCTATAATATGCTTCCTAGCGAATTTAAGTTGAACACTACCCTGCAACGCACAAAGAAGATAGTAATTTCATTACGGATATAGAACCATATACAGTATGTTAGAATTTTATGATATAGTTATGCAATGTTCCATATATTCACTAGGTCTCCTTTATGTTGATATTGTTGTTTCTATTTATTTTTTCTTGTCTGACACATTTCCTTTAGAATATTTTTATAATATTTCTTATATAATGAAGTAAAATAAATTTAATTTGATTGAATAGAAATTTTGTTTCGTTACAGTACGATTAGTAAATAATTAAATGATTCAATCGCAAATAATAAGTAATGGGTAATAAAAGGCAAATAAATAATTTACTCTAAATAATTTATGAAGAACAGACGGAAAAGAAGATGAGGGGCCATTTTTCATGAACATTTAATTGGCAATATTTTTCAATGTGCGAAGATTCAATGTTACAGCTTCCTAGTTTCACAGAAATTTATTAGCAATTTGATATTTATTCCAAACTTAAAACTCAAGGTAAACTTGTTTGGATCTTTCTCGTTTACTCTTCATATTTGATTGAATTTAGAACAAACTAATAAATATATATTTAATTTTTAAATTATTAAGAATATTTATATTTATAATGTTATTCAAATTAATTGTTCAATAAATTTGAATCACTAATAAATTTTAGAAGAATGCACGTTTTTATGAGATCCTCCTGTTTGATGTATATATTCTGTTCAGTATTACATTCTGACCAATTCATATCTTAATTATATTTGGTATGAATGTTGTTGAAGATTTTTGCTCGAGTAATATAAATAATATGCTTCAGACAGTTACCACAAGCTTCCAATATATCACCTTTTAATTGATTTTTTTCACTTTCGTTCAAAAATGATTGAATGGACGATTTATAGAAATAAATGATAACATTGAGTTTTCATGAAGTAAATAAATGTAAAGGATATCAAAGAAAGGAGGCCAAATCAGGCTTCCAAATAAAAAACTGTCACTTAAAATAATGGGCATATGATCACAATATAAAGGGCGTTTTATCATAAAGCATAGACCAGGGGTCTCCAAACTACGACCCGAGGGCCACATCCGGCCCGCGGACAGATTTTGTCCGGCCCGCGGAGAGCTAGCATACTTGAAAACTACTTTTAGAGAACATATTTTTTATAGCAAATTAAATTTAGTTTACTGAAGTATTCTAATTTTATGTTGAATAATTATTAATATGACATCTACATTGATATGGTCATGGGCTAACTACTCATAACATTGTTGTAGGCTTATTGTTATTGTTTTTGTGATAAGTTGGATAAAGAAACACAGAATTGTAATGAGTAAAGACATGTATAATATGCAGAAAATTTAACTTCAGTATATATTAACTAACAAATTATTGAAATGAATCCAACTAACATTTTATACATTTTAAATAAAAACATAACTTATAACAAGCATAATGACATATGAAATACTAATGAGATTTATGTAATTGAGATTTTCCACTGACAATAGTTTGTAGTTGTGGACTAATTTTACTTGTACCAATTATTAAAAGAGATTTAAGATGCTCATCAGTTAATTTAGATCTGTAAACATTTTTTGTGTACTTCATTTTGGAGAAGGTCTTCTCACACAAATAAGTAGTACCAAAAACAGAAAACAGCCCACGAGCAAATTTAGGCGAATTATCAACATGCGAAACATCAACATTATAGGCCAAAGTAAACCACTCAACATGTCCATTTTTGTCGAACAGTTGAGAGGATATATTTTCAGCGATGTTTTCTACCCTTCGAGCCACAGTGTTTGCTGACATACTGACAGTTTTTAATAAATTTACCTTTTCAGGGCACATTTCTTCGGCTACTGCAATTATGCATTCTTTGATCATTTCTCCATCGGTGAATGGTTTTCCACGTTTTGCAATTTCAAGAGCCACACGAAAGCTGGCACGAGTTGCAGCCTCTTGTTCAGTTTTGAGTTTTGTAAATGAAGATTGCTGCGATTTCAATCCGCGCTTCATAGCTTCGAATTTTTCTGTCCGCAAACTTCCTGTATATTTTGAGTAATTTTGAAAATGTTTTGTTTCATAATGACGTTTAATGTTATATTCCTTGAGAACGGCTATGCTTTCATTGCAAATCAAACATAGCGCCTTGTTACTGGACTCAATTACGAAATACTGAATGTTCCACTGATCTTTGAATTTTCTGCATTCACTATCAATTTTTCGCTTCTTTTCCATACTACTAAATCACACACAAAAGCAACAGTTCAAATCAAAATACTGTTACAGAGATGTCTTAAACTTAAACACGCACAAACACGTTTTAAGGACGTACGCACTATTTTATTTCACAACAGTGTCATAGGAACTGACTTGTGGTTGCGCCACTAGCCTTCTTATATATTCCAATTACTGCCATCTTGAAGTGAGTGGAAGACACCAGAACTTTCTCGAACCAACGAGATTATTATGTACGTGCTATTAGCGCCATCTGTTAGCGATAGAAGGTACTACCTATTTCCGCTTGTGTCCACCAGATATCGTGTCACGGTACTCCTCATGGCTCGTACTCTACGACTAATCTAGAAATTACAGATAATGACAGGAAAATTAATATTATGCAGTATTGCCGTTTTGCGGACTTTAGTCCGATTTGCAGCCTTTTTTAAACGTTGCGTACTTTTTCGTACTTTTTTTCTCATCAGTGGACTATTTCACTTTTTACCACCGGCAACAATGATAATATGGTTTTGGCCCTCTGAACTTACTGAAGTAATCAGTATGGCCCTAAGGCTGGAAAGTTTGGAGACCCCTGGCATAGACAAACACTAATATACTGGACTGCTCCATAAGAAAGCATAATCTTATTCGAGAGTTATTTGGACGTGTATTTTGTATTTCAAAGCAATCTGATAGTGAGCTTTCCATTCATGTTCAAAGGTTATTCGGAAAGTAAAGTACCGACTCCCTACATGCCTTGCTCGTCAATCGACGCTATTTGCATTTGCATTGTTTAGTGTCAGTTAAAAATATTTAAAACAATTCGTAAGCCCGCAGGGTTGTAAAATACAGTAACGGATTCGGTTTTTGATCATCGACAAATCAGTGAAATGTGTTGCCACAATGCGACGAGTGACGAATCTCCGTGACGGGACGGTTCCGGCATTGCCGATTTCCGTGCTCTCCGGTATTATTTTTTCACGTCCATGCACGCAGTTCCGTCAATACATATATCCGTGTCGTCCGTGACTGTTGTGGAGAAATGAACTTTTACAACGAAGATCTGGCAATAATAACCCTTAGATTAGAAAATGAGGAAACATAATGTAACAAGAACTATTGGGTTCATCCCATGTTTCTTCGTGGATTAATTTCCTTGCATAAAATAAATATTTAAAATTAGTTTAAGGATTTCTAGATGGTAATTAAATAACGGAATAAAGTATAATATTGATTTACTTAGGAGAAACAAAATATTTATAAAAGCTATGTTTTGTCACAAGAGTTTTGTCACCAGGTTTGTAAGTTTTCTTCCTAGTTGGAATAAATATTTGATGCCTCTAATATACTGGCTGGTATTATTTTTGTTACTGAACAATTTCTGCTATCGTCTTGCATCATAGATTCATATTTATTTAGTAGCATATATATCTGATCTTGTAAAAGACATACATATATAAAAGACATACATATGGCTACAATTCTTTTCACATTTGGGAAATCCCAAATAAAAACGCATCTACTGGATGTTGGATGTTTCGAGGCTTATTGAAGCGGGGATCAGCTAAATTATATAAAACACTCTTTTCGTTGACTAATTCTATTAGAACTTTGTCGTCGTTGACTAGTTCTATTAGATAGTTCTATTTCTACCAGTTCTATTGTATAGTATGTTGGAGAGGAGTTTGTATATTGTGTTGAGCAGTGTAATTCCCCTATAGTTGCTGCATAGTAGATGGTCCCCTTTCTTGTGCAGGGGGGCATATTATGCCAAGGTTCCATTCCGCTGGCATTGTTTGGGTGTTTCATACGTCTATTGTTATTTGATGGATCTGGTCTGCTAGTGCTTCTCCTCCGCTTTTAAGTAGTTCTGATGCGTTTCCATCGCTTCCTGGCCACTTGTTGTTGTTTAGCTTTTTGATTGCGGCTATGACTTCTTCGTAGATTTGTGCGGGGTTATCCTCATATGCATTTTGTGCAGTCGGAAATGCTTGTGTTGCTTCATTTCTTGCTTCTTCGTCGTCGTTTAACAGTTCTTAGAATTGTTCAGTCCAGCGTTTAAATATTTCGGGCTTTGTATTTAAGATTTTTTCTTCCTTGTCTCTGCACTTAGTGATTCTGCGTATAAACTCCCTCCTTGATTCGTTTACCTTCTGATAGAATTTCCTAGCTTCATTCTGTTTCCATGAGGCCTCTATTTCTTCAATTTTCTTGTTTTTGAGCATGCGCTTTTTTGCCTCGTGTACCCGCTTTTCCTCTAGTCTCCGTTGTTTGTATAGTTCAGCTGGGTTTCTTGTGTTATGTCTTCGCTGCATTGCTTTACAGGCGTGATTTGTCCTGTCGGTTGCCTCTCGACATTCTTCGTCAAACCATCCATGCCTTGGTTCCCATGGTCGTGCCTATTACCTGTTGCATACGATAGGTGTGTTTTTACGGCACAGTTTTTCATCTAAAATCCAGATATCCTAATGCGTTGCATATGTTGCGTACGTGGGACCAGTGTGTTTCTACCTTAATCATGATAGTCGGAAACCTATGTAGGGATAAGGCACAATAAGAAGAAGAAGAAGAAGTAGTTTGGTCTTAAACTTGGAACGTATAGAAAGTTAAATTATAAACAACTGATAACTAACTTTCTCTAGGGTAAAATTTCAAATGTCCTCAAACAATTAATCGTTAGTCTAATCGAGAGATCTTCAAACTGTTCTTTGCGGAACCACGAAGCTCAGCAACACCTCGCTGGCGGTTCTGCGAGTCAAAATAAAAAATAGAACACAAGATTCTCATTATTGTATTCATCCCTATACACTTGTGGTGAAATGAATGCCGAGTGCATTAAATGGAATTGAAATGATGTGAAAATGATTGAATCTAATTCGAATCGAATTTAATTCATTTTATACAATTTATTATTTTCACAACTTCATTTAAATGCCATTTCATGCACTCAGCAATAATTTTACCACAAGTGTGTAGCGATGAAGCCAATAATGAGAATCTTGTGGTGTTCTATTTTTTATTTTGACTCTCAGAACCGCCAGCGAGGTGTTGCTGAGCTCCGTGGTTCCGCAAAGAACAGTTTGAAGATCTCTCGATTAGACTAACCATTGATTGTTTAAGGACATTTGATATTTTACCCTAGAGAAAGTTAGTTATCAGTTGTTTATAATTTAACTTTCTATACGTTCCAAGTTTAAGACCAAACTACTTCTTCTTCTGATTGTGCCTTCTCCCTACAGAGGTTTCCGACTATCATGATTAAGGTAGAGGCACACTGGTCCCACGTGCGCAACGTATGCAACGCATTACAATATCTGGACTCGAATGAATTAGAATTGAATTTAGATGAAAAACTATGCCCTAGAAACACACTTATCGTATGCAACGCATTCACATGCCTCACACGCAACTTCGATCTGGGATGTCCAGATCGGCGTGGGAAGGTGGAGAGGATGTTCGTACGATATCGAGGCGTGTGAACAGTGTGTTTCTAGAACTCTTTAAAAATAGACTTTTGAAGCAAGCGTTCTGTTGTTAATAGTTAAAATGGGCGATGAACAGCTGATATCTTTAAACTGTATTTTAGACATGCGAAACTGTAGTTTAGACAAGCTTAAACTGTATTTTAGACGTGCGAAAGTACATAAAGGATCGTTCTTCATCAGATTCCAGTTTCTGCATTAATGTATGGTATTCTCGAACTTATTTCTGTTTGTTTATTTATCTCATGAACCCAATCTCTTCTCTTCTTAACGTTAGTTTTTGTTTTTGTGGCGCGGAAATATTCATTTTAAAATAGTAGACTCAATAAATCATCCTCAAACTCACTATCAGAATCAGGAAACATGACTTTCAGACGCACTAATGCACCTTGTGAGAAATTACAACAGCGTCTGATGCAAAATTTACGTTGCATTCGCCGGACGAGTGTGCACGCCAATTCTCCCAAGTTGCATCGCATACGTTGCGTACGTGGGACCAGTGAATGTACTTCTAACCTTTTTCCTCGTCTTGTTTACCGCAGCTCTAAGCAATTCAACATATGTGCATTCCATCCACTCGCGCAGGTTCCTAAGCCATGACATTCTCTTTATGCATATGTTATGTATCTTTCCCTGTATAATTAACCGTCACAGTTGATATCTGTGGCCTCTAGAGATGTGGCCTAGATTTTCTAGCTTTCTAGCTTTGACTATGATGACGACTTCACACTCCTTGCCCATTCTTCTTGAGACCTCTTTGTTGGAGGTCTTGTCTTTCCATGATATTCTCATACTTCTGTGGTAGAACCACATCTCAAAGGCTTTTTAAAGTTTCTTCTCTCCCGTATAGTGGGATAGCGAATATATAGCATTCCTTTGTTCAAGCCGTTGATAATGTCACTGCTCGTGCTGAATTGTTTCATTATGACAAATGTGGCTCGAGCTTATTCTATCTTGCTGATAATTTCGACTGAGTGGTCGTCTGTTTCACCAAACTACGTATATTATTTATTGACACAAAATAAAACATTATATTTAAATATTAAGGATTTGTGTATTAAATATATTTTGTCTGTCAAGTATACGTTTGTCTAGTACATTAATTTATAATGCGAAAAGACAAAATTAGACAGTTATTTAATAAAAATAATTTATAAAAGATTAGAAACAAAATATCAAATTTTTCTAGTTGTGTATAATCTATAGAAATTCTAGTAATTCTTTTCCAGTCTCGAAAACTAGGAAGAAATACTGTAGCTTTGTTAGGTATTAAATGATACTATACGATATTTATACTTAGGTATTAAACATTTAATTAATATAAAATATTAAATTATTATTATTAAAAATACATTGTCACACCAAACCTGGAATCTTTATCTAATTTATTTAGAGACGGACATCTTAGTTTAAACAAAAAGATTTAAATGAGACTAGATTCATTAACTTCACTTGGGTATTTTGAGTGTGAACATTTTATATCTAAAAAATGAACACTTACAAATGAAACATGGTTATACTGATGATATTAACATGATTAACGAACGACGAGGCGAAATAAGCAGTTAAATACTGCTTATCCTCACAGGCGGCAGACGCCTATACTAAGCATACAAAAACTTTAGAACATTATGACAAATGTTTAAAAGTAGAGATGCCACGAATATTCGGTATCTATTCGGTATTCGGCCTATTCGGCCACATTTTTAATATTCGGTATTCGGCCGAATATTGATAATTATTCGGCCGAATATCGAATACCAAATCATGAAAAAAAATCACACATATTTTTAAAAAATGATTCTATTTTAACAACAAAACATTACAATTTATTAATAGATACTTAAGAGGTAAGTTGTAATGAATGAAAAAAAAATTAAGCATTTGTTGATAGCACCCGTTTGCGCTTTTCCTCATAAACTATAGCCGCTTCTGATAATAGCCTCTTACTGAATAGTCTGCTACCGGGTGATTATAGATACAATTTTGCGAATTCTGGATACTCTTTTTGATACTGCTGTACGTTTGCTGACCACCACTTGTAAGGGTCTGTTATCCAATCTAGGCGAGCCGTTTTTAGATAAAAATCAATATTATTTGCAATAGCACTTTTCTTTTCTACATCCTCATCTTTCTCCATATTTTCTGTAGCGATTTTCTTAAAACAACTCATTTTTTCTAGTCTAGGGGGAACTAATCCCAGGAAACTGGTTTTGAAACGAGGGTCAGGAAAAGTGGCAACCAGGTATTTGTCATTTTCATTAAAGTTGAACCGTGTTCCTAGCTCAGCTTGTAGTAAAGATTTCATTCTCAGCAAATTTCGTGTTCTATCTTCTGTCTCTTCCTTTCCCAGGTATTTCAACAATGTGGCAACGTGTGGAGTCACTTCGGAGATGAATGAAATACCCGAGGTAGTTATTTTTGTTATTACTACTAATTCGTATTAAGGTACTGCTTTTTCCATAAGCCTTTAAAAAAGCCGAGCCGGTTCAACAAGTGATAATTCATTGTCTTAGGCTAATAATGCTCTAATTATCATTATTTGTTCCAGTACAGGTGCGACAAAACGTACAGCAAAAAGCAAAAAAAATGGTTCCGTTTATTATAATTTTGGGCAGTAGAGTAATTTTCATTGCGTGGGGAAGCCGGCACAGACACTGTATGCGGCCCGCGTGCCGGAGGTTGCCCATGCCTGGCCTAAGGCAATCATTTCATGAATTAAATAGTGATATTTTCTTGATTTCGGACCATTAAAATCCAAAAAAAATTTCGTTTCAATTTTTTTCTTCAGAGTTGACTCCTTTTCTGACTTGCTACTGCGTAGGGCTGCGTAGCCGCGCTCTCACTGCCGTGCACAAATTTTTCGAAAGTTGCGCAGTTTACCCAAAATCCGCACCGAGTATTCGGAGGCCAAATATTCGGCGCTTCGGCCAAGAGCGTGGCCGGATATTTAGTATTCGGTATCCGGCAAAATCACTATTCGTGGCATCTCTATTTAAAAGGATATGGAAACTATATAGAAAAATTGAGAAACATGTAATTAATTAAATGAAAAAAGTTAATTCAATCCAAATTTTTGTTTATTTCTACTTTTCAGTATTTATTTCACGGATTTATTAATTTAAGCTTTAGTAAGAATTCTTGTAAGGTAAACAAACACAATGTATTACCCATTTCCTCTTAATTTCTTAGTAAATTTATATAACTTTTCTTTACAATTTTAGTCTTAACACAGTATTTGGATCTTGAACAATGCTACGAATGCTACAATATGCATAAAGCCGTAAATGCTACTGGTGTATTGTTTATTTTGGTGAATACTGCATATTCAAACCTAAAATAAATTCAATGGCAACCCAAAAACCATATACAATAGGTGCAACTTCTTCTTCTTCTTCTCGAGGATGGGTCACTTAGGACCACGCGGAATCAACATATGCTGAGCCTACCTCTTTGCCCAATAGCTCTTCATATGCATGGATTGTTGTAGTTTATGTTCCTCCGGCCATGCACATCGTGTTGGTTTCTTCTGATCCTTTTCAAATTCCCTTGTGTGAACAATATTCCTGATTAGATTTCTATGCATAAGATCTGGTGATCCCATCTCCACTAGGTCCCTCTCCATTTGTTTCTACCACTTTGGTCTTGTACGTTTGTTCTGCAGAAATTTTTGGATTCGATAGGTAAGTCTCTTATGATTCATTCTT
Organism: Phosphuga atrata; assembly: GCA_944588485.1. Classification (NCBI taxonomy): domain Eukaryota; kingdom Metazoa; phylum Arthropoda; class Insecta; order Coleoptera; family Silphidae; genus Phosphuga; species Phosphuga atrata. Next base: position 35,926,109 of record OX155899.1, read on the forward strand.
TCCATATGGCCTAAAAATTGAATTCGTCTCATTCTCATGGTATCGGTAATTTTAGAAATTTTCCTATTTATTTCAGTTTGGTTTGGGATAGTCTATGCCATTTTTCATTCTGGGCCCTAAGATCTTTCGCATAATTTTCCTTTCCTCGATCTCTAATTGTGCCTTTAATGTTTTAAGTTGTAAATTGAGCGTTTCTGAAGCATAAAGAGCTTCCGGTTTATTCACGAGTCAAGTAATGGCGAATTTTCTATTCCATGACAAGCATTGTTTGTTATAAATATTTTTGGTGTATTGAAAAGCAATCACCATTTTCGGGATTCTTGATGTTACAGATTTATTTTCATTGCCATTTTCTGTAACCCAATCGCCAAAGTATGTAAATTCCTTTACTCTAGCAATTTTGTTAGAGTTTATATAAATTTCATGTGGAGCATTTATTATGTTAGTTATAAATTTAGTTTTTTCATAAGAGATATGAAGCCCTATTTCTGCTGCGTGTTCTTCCAAGATAGTGATATGCTTCTGTGCATCAGAGATGTCTTCAGCAATTAGTGCCCTATCATCCGCAAACGCTGCAGTCTAGACAGTCTATTTGAATACCCTTAATCTTTGGCCCTAGTCGGTAAGATGGTGCCCCTGCTGTTCTCCATTCTCTAACAACCTTTTCCAGGACACAATTGAAAAATAATGGGGAAATTCCATCACCTAGACCATCGATTCCCAACCGGTGGTTCGTGAACCGCGTGGGGTTCACGGGGTGTACAAAGGGGGTTCGCGAAAATAATATTGCAATGGCGACATTTTGAATTACCGAGGAAAAATAAGCTCAAGTAAAATCAAAACAAAACACACCCAATGTAATATCCAGTGGCGTAACTATACTATCTGAGGCTCGTGGCAAATTCATTGGATGAGGCCCCAGTAAAAATCGTCACGTTATAATTTAATTTCAACGTTGTAATTTAGTTTTCAACAGTGTTACTAATATTGTGTGCATTTTGATTAAATATCTAATAAACTAAATTTTCAAAAGCATAGGTATTACATATTTATAATAAAAGAACAATTTAATCTTAACAATATATTTATTAATACAATTCTTTCTATCTTTTCTCTTTCTGTTCCGAAAAAGTATCAAGAACATCATCAAAGTTTAAAGATCGGGCCATAGTATTTTCAAAAGACAGAATGACCAAGTTACGTAGTCTGTCTTGTCCCATAGAGTTCCTTAATACGATAACGCCGGCGTGTACCACCGGTGGTACAAGCTGGCCGCTATACTAACACACAAAACCGAGTGCTGGTCTTAACTTGTTAAACAGGTTTTTATTAATTTGGGCTTCGAAAATGATTTTGCAGCACTAACTGTAGTCACAAGAATTGTAACAAATGGCATTAATTTTTAATAAAAATAGAATAATCAATAAATAAATCATTATTATTAATTCTTTAACACACGAAAACTTTTCTATATCGTCTTTGAAAATGGGCCGAAAACTGAGAATTTCCCTGGCAAATGAATCAGATATGTCTTTATTGTACATTTCAAGAAATTCTAGAGCTTTTTTTAAAAGATCAGTATCATTTAAATTTTGTAAAGTGGCAGGTTGCGAAATACTGAAATTGCAAACAATTTCATTTATTGGAAGGAAACACGATTTCAGTTCATTAATAATGATGTCCAATACTCTAATATGTATGTTTCTTCTATCTTAATGTCCAGTATATGTTCACTTTGAACAAACTTTCCGAATCTTGGAGACGCTGTAACGAGATTTAGAAAATTCAGGGTTGATGGACCACTTCTCTGCTACACTATTTGCTTCCCTTTTTAAATGTTCAAATTCATCTCGATACCTTTCTATTTCTCCCAGACAAATTTTCAAACGTTTTAAGGCATTTGAAAAGTCGATGGCTTTAGATTTAACTGTTTACAGACTCCATAATATAATGAAATTGTTGTTCTCGGTCTTCTTAAGTGAAATAGCTTCATTTCTTTCATCCGATTTACAATTTAACAGAATTGTTTTCGTTAGCGCTTTTTGGACTTCAACAAACCGAACTTTTATAGCAAAAATGGTATCATAACGCCCTGTCCATCTAGTAGGGTTCAATGTTCTTAATGTTATCGAACTTGAAGATTTCCGTTTTTTTATCGTATATAAAACTTTATATAAGATATTTCATCTGTTAATACTATGCCCAAAAATATTATGAATTTGTTGAATTATGTCAAAGAAATGTTGCATATAAAATGTTGCCCGTTTCATTTTGCCAACCCTACCACCCAATAGTTACGCCACTGGCAATACCCATATTTTAAATGAATATTAGCAGATAATAAAAAGTCTAGTGTCTCTTTTTTCCTGTCATCCAACGAAGATAAAATGGCCCTTGAGGCATCAATTTGAGTGAATTATAGAATTACAAGATCTGGAAAGGCATATACAATGGCAGAAAATTTCATTGGACCATGAGCAAACGATATCGTGAAATGTATTCTTGAAGAAAAGGCAGCACGGAAAATTGATCTTGTTCCCTTATCAAACAATACGGTGTCACGTAGAATTAGTGATTTGGAAAATAATGTGGAGAACCTTCTTATGAAGATTAAAATTGTATTGACGAGACGACCGATGTTGCAAATGATGCAGTATTGCTTGTCTATGTTGTCTGGAGAAGCAATTTTCGATATGATCAATGATTATTTTGAAACAAATGGATTGAACTGGTCTTATTGTGTGGGTGTGTGAACAGATTCTGCAAAATCAATGACAATTTTCTGGTTTTGTGGCATGAGTATAGAAGAAAAACGATAAAATTGAATGGACTCATTGCTATATTCATAGACAAGCATTGGCATGTAAGCGTATTTCTGCAGAATTATCTACTACTTTAAGCGATGCTGTATAAATTGTAAATTTTATAAAACAACAAATTTCCCTCTATTCCTTGCGCTTTGTGAGAACTTTGAAATTCTTCATGTTTCTTTACTACTTCACACGGAAGTTACTTCACACGGCTTTCCCGTGGCCAAGTCTTGACACGATTGTTTGAATTAAGATCTGAAGTTCAAATATTTTTTTATTGATCATCCGTTTCATTCGTCCTCTTGTGTCATTTCTCTTCTTGACAATCTTTGGCTGCAAAAGCTTGCATAATTAGCTGACAAATTTAGTAAATTAAATGAATTCAATCTGTCATTTCAAGGCGGGGGAGTTACCATTTTCCAGAACCTGATCTAAGAATGAAATTGTCAGATATTGCGCCATATTTTGACTTGATTGCTCCACCAAATAGCCACAATTATCTCATTAAGAGTTACTTTTTTTAATTTAAAGTATGCTTAATTAAGAACCAGTTGGTTTGTTGAATTGATTTTTATTTATAACTATCATTTTAGTTTTATAAATTTTTGTACTTAGATGCTTTACTGTTTTTAGTTTTTTACTGTTTTTTCTGTTATTGTGCAATATGGAAAAAAAATATATGGAAAATAAATAATTTAAATAAATGCCTACCAAACTTTATTATTTTTTTATCTGCCAGTATAAGGGGTTCGCCAAATTCTTTCGGATTTTACAAGAGGTTCGCGTTAAGAAAAAGGTTGGGAAACACTGAGTCCTAGACGGACTAAGTGGAGAGTTTAAAATAAATACAGCCGTATTTATTTCAAACTCTTCAATTAATCCACCCATAAATTGTACTAAAGTAGCACTTGTCTCCGTAAGTGTGTCTTTGATAATATTTCTTGTTTTTTGGTAAGTCCAAATTATGTTAAAACATTAAAGAGTGATACGTGATCTATACTGTCATATGCTTTCCAGAAATTCACAAACGTTATTACATATTTTTTGTTAGTTGTGTTGCGAAAATATTGTATGATATTTTTCAAATTCAATTGGCTCTGCAAATAACCGACCGTCCCTTCCTGAATCCACATTAATATTCAACGATTTAATTATCTACTTGAAGCTCTGCACGATTTGTTTAAACTTTTGAAAGAATTTTGTATGTGACCTGAAGAAAGGATACGCCTCGTTAATTGATTGGGTCAGTTTTACTTCCTTCTTTGTGTATGAGATGGATTATCGCCAACTTCCAATCCTAGGCGATTTTTTCCCTTTGCCAAATGTCCAACATATGATATGATATGATGATATACAACATTATGATACAATTTTCTCCTGCATTTTTCCACAATTCTGCAGTTATTCGACCCTCCGTAAAGGCTTTATTATTTTTTAGTGATCGAATGATTTCTTTAATCTCTTGTACAGTCGGTGGGGTTGAATCTTGATTAATTTTATAAGAATTTATGAGCTTAAACTAATGTTGTGGTAAGTCACTGTTAAGTAATTTAGAAAAGTATTCTACTAGGATTGTACAGTTTCCATCTATAGTATAAGCCAATTCTCCATTTTCATTAACAAAATGAAGAATTATAATAATAATTAATAATATGCGCATTCCAATTTATTTTTCTCTGACACTTTTTTCTGAATGCTTTTTTCAGACGAAGTTAAATCATCTTACTCTCAGCTATCTTCTGAGATTCCAGAAATACTTCTTTGTATTTATTTTCACCTAAACGAACTTTCATTAACAGCATGTATGCATAGCATTATTCATTTGTCTATTAATAATTTGTTTTTTTTTTCAATAAAAAGGTTATTGTGTACTTAGCCCGAGTTATTTCTTTTAATAACTACTCATGTACTGGTAGACAGCACCTTCACTCTATAATGGTATCTTCCAAATTCTACTTTTTAAAGCTGCGACCTAAAGCATTTTAAGCATGCGGCCTAAAGTTGGAAGCAGCCTTACTCAAGCAGCCCACATAATAAATTTGATTTATTTCAACAGCAGATACTATAAAAAAGTAATGATTAAACCAATAAAATTATGTTACTAATAATGTTCACTTCAGGAACCTCTCGTTGACTTCTTACCAAATGCATAAAGCCTTAGATGGCGTTTTTGAGTAGAAAGAAAATATTTTGAAATCTTAGGAAAAATGAGAATGGGGAAGGAATAGTAAATACAGTTCCGTTTTCCTCTTAAGCTGTGTTTATATACTTGTAGCCCAACACTGAATGACTTGACCTCTGCTTTAAGGGTAATTTTAAAGCTACTTAAAGGTGTAATGCTTACAGTTCTCAATATTGAACTTTAGTATAAACTTTTTATATTAATATGTACCTATATCAATATAAATATTAATAAACATATCAAAGCATACAACCTAAAACATCTTTATTAATTGCCACAACAAATTATGTGCAGCAAATTAGTTCGTTTTAGATAAAGATCGTTTATTGAAACTGTAATAGGTACTTATATACTATTTATTTTACGGACTAGTTCGGATATTCCGGAAATTTTACGGACAGAAAGCCCCATGGACACAACATATTTAAAAAATCTACATGAATAAGCAATAGACCGAGCTTCCCTGAATCAATTCAAATTGATTCCGTCAACCGTCCTTCTGAATTAGGAATATTGCAAAAACGGCGAATAATGGAATGCTCAATGAACAATGGTCAGCGACTGCAAGTATTCAACGACAACATTTTACACTCGCGCGGCTATTAATGTGTGATGCGAAATCCATGAAATACTAACGTGCAATATGCGTTGGTATGCACATTTAAGGGTGCATACTACATATCATCCCTTGCAAAAAAAATGCCCGGAACATGTTTATAATGCATTTATTTTTGCGATGGAATTATGAACAGTTCTTTAAATAGTTCGTGTTTTAGTTATAAATCACAATAGTGTGACTAATGGACCTCACGCCCTGTCACATATCAATTAACATTATTATGTCTAATTCAATTTATAATAAGAAACAACGTGGGATGGATGTAAATTCGAGAAAAACAGGAACCTTCCTTGGAGAGCATATTTCAGAAAAGCGTGAGTTCGACTGGCACCATGGGACGGGTAGGAGTTAATATTTAAACAAAAAAATATTAGAGCAATATAATTTTATTACTTAAATTTTTAAAATATAAATCTTGAATTGTTTGTTCGAGAAATAAAATTGTATACATAATTGTAAACTTTTTATAATAAATCATGTTAAGATTCAATAACTATTATTTGTAAATTTGTAAATTATTTTTACAATATATTGATTATTTGTAATAGCAAATGTTGAGCCGTTACAAAATTCATAAAATATTTTAGTGGTACCGCGCTACCTACCACTGATGTAGGAGTTAATGGGACATTGCGCATCAATGATTAATAGATTGGCAATTTGCCGGATTACTTGTACGTTATTGCCATTAAAGTATTTTAAATGATTTTTATTAGTACACTTTCTTTTCTCTCTGCTATCAACTTTGTTTCTTGCCTGTTATCAACGTTGTCCGAACGATTTTAATATGTATCTTCGTTCTCCTTCTTCCTTCCTACATTGCACATTTTCATTAACCAAAATATGTTGTGGGCTGCCTCCCAGTGATTCCTGTTAATAGGTTGGAAAGAGTTGCGTATACTTGTAATTCGTATTTTATTTGCTCTCGATCAGTCTGTTTAGTCTCTTTTGGATTTATATTTGCTCCAACAGTTCCTGTACTATTTCACCTACTTCCAAGTCAGCTGTTAGCTTCTGATCTCTCTTTTTCCCACTACTGACATTCCAAATTACATTTCTGAATAATAGAAAACTTAGAACACTATGATTTAAAATTTTTACACGTTAATAATGCGTTTCTGAATGTTATAGAAAATTATTGAATAGATTGATGAGTTAATGGTAGAACCATAAACACATTAAATTATTGCAAATATTTTTATTAAAAAAAAACATTAGTAGTAACGTAATTATTATCTTTAAATGAGTCAGTAAAATATAGACATAGGGACAAGTGGAATATTTATAACTATTTGTCAGTAAATATTAACTAGGCTCCATTAGTTAATATTAATATACAAATTGAAACAAATATATAAGACTTAAACTTAAAATTAATTTTATTACTTAATTTTATTGCCTTCTTAATTTGTTTCTTCTTTCTTACTTTTTCTAACGTCCCGGTCTGTCGACCATCTCAAACACCACATTCACATTTAACACAGGAGAACCCACTTTTATCTACTGATCCCTTACTTAAGGGATCATTTTCCGACTAGAATTTTTTAGGATATTGTTAGATTATGGCTGAAGGAGTAAGTTCACGTTTCCGATAACTTTAATCGTTAATGAGAAACATTTTTGAAAAATGCAGCTTAAAAGTAGTTCTTAGAAAAATTTGAAGATGTTTGTTGCACTATAAAATATTTGAAAGAATAGTAACTTAAGCTATATCTTGGTGAAGTATGGAAATAGTCTTTTGGAAGGAGTAAGTATGTAGACACATGCTTAGACGCATGATGAAACTCAAAGTGATATGGTGCTAGAATTCCAAAGATATATTTAAGTAAGGCCATGCCACAGACATTTCTAGTAATGCTCGAATTTTGCTCGGCTAACTTCCATAAACCTTAGGTTACCCACATAAGGTTGTTCAAGATTTCCAAAGATTTGCTTTTTTAAAGTTTTATTCTTGAGTTTCCGCATAACAATCTAGTTTTGAATTTCTTCGGCATGTCGTGCTTCGATTTTCCTAATTAGAACAGAGCAAGTTTCGAACGAGGCTCGCCACAGTTCAGTCACAGTTCGGAAATCTTGATTAGGTTGAAATTAAGGCTTCCTAAGATATTCTGAAGTTATGATTTCCTAACCAGGACGAGACAAGGTTCGAAAGGTTTGGTTCAGTTCGGAAAGCCTCATTAGTTGGAAATTAGGACTTCCAAGGATTTGCCTATATTCTTCTTCTTAAAGTTCCATCTCCGTTCCGGACGTTGGTAACCATATTGGCAATCATCACTTTGTTTGCTGCTGTTAAATATATATATATATATATATATATATATATATATATATATATATATATATATATATATATATAAATATATAATTCGGTCGTGTCATGGCAAACCATGCTCTTAGATTCTTTATCCTTGATATCCTTCTTCTTCCGTCAGCTCGGATTCCCGCTACTTTCCCTTGCAGTATTGTTTGCAGTAGATGGATGCAGTAGAGTTTCATTGTATGGTGTTGAGAAGCTCTTTATCTTGTTGCTATCATCATGAGCTATCAGTGTTGGTTATGGGATCTTTCCACGAAACTCGCAACATCCTTCGATATAAACACATCTCGAATGCATCCAGTTTTTTGATCATACCATCAGTTTGTGTCTACGATTCAACTACGTAAAAAAGAACTGAAAACACGTAACAACACAGAATTCCCAGTTTCGTTAACTTTTTGAAGTCGTGGCTTTCTTAGTAGGGATCCAGTGCTGTTGAGAACAGCTCTCGCTTTCTCGATACGGATCTTGACTTCTTAAGAATGATCCGACTGATCGTTTAGAGTTGTGCCAAGATATGAATATTTATTTACTCGCACGATGGGTTTCTGCTTGACTATTAGGTGACAATTTTCAAAATGTGATTTACTAATTATCATTAATTTTATATTTTTGATGTTCATATCAAAGCCATACCCCTCGTTACGTGCTGTTACTCTATTCATGAGGTGTTGTAGTTTTTCCATTTCTATTAGCAAATATCACCGTATAATCCGCCGAATACGTATCGTATAATATTTATTGTTTCACCGTTTTCACCAGTTTTCCAGAGCTTCTTTAAATATGTATTCCGAGTAGATGTTGAATATCAACCGTGATAGTGCATACTATCTAAACTATCCTAGCCTAGCTATCTAAACTATCGATCTGGACTGTAGGTTTTCGATTTCAGTGTAGTTTCCTTTAAGTTCCGATTGTTTGGTTTCTCTAATATTTACTTCAATCTTCTTCTTTATGTTATTGTATTCGCTCATGTTGTTTTGATTCTTAAATACTATTCTCCCTTCCATTATATTATATCTCCTGCCTATATTAGATATTCCTAAATAGGACAGGACAAGGTTCGAATGTGCCTTGCCAAAGTTCGGTAACAGATCGGAAGACCTCATTAGACTCAAATAAATCTTTCGGCATGCCTCACGATATTTCTGGTCGGGATAAGACAATTATACTATTTAAAAGGTATTTCAAAAAATTATGGCGAGTTAAAAATGAAATTTCAAAACTTAAAAACCATGTGAACAATTGAGATAATACAGAATTTTATTTAATAATAAAAAAATTAAATATGTTTTGTACGAAAACTACAGAGTGGTGTTCAGTAATATTACTGTTCAGTTATATTACGTCACGGGAGTTGTAAGGAGCATATTACGTAAGAGCGGAACAGTTACGCACGACCTGCGTAGCGGGGAGTGCGTATTTCCGCGAGTAGGTAATTGCCTTTCAACTCGAGTTATGTACTATACTTTATCTACGACCACACTAATTTGTTTCTGTTTAATAAGAAAAATATGTTTAATGTAACAAATTTATTTCTTATTAGGTACATTATTTAACATTATAATAAACAAACAGTTGCATTTTCATATACAATTGTTACTCGATATTATTTAACATGATAGAAATGAAAAGAAATACATTCTGATTGGTTACATACCTTATTATTTAGTACTTATTTTTAGTTTGCGTTAGATTTAGACGTGAAAAAACGAAATGAATGGACAGCTTCCATGTGAATACGTTCAGCGCCCCCCGTGCCACAATTCAAACTAACGGAAATTGACATAAAACCTCAAGTGGCGCGTAAAAAACGCCACCGTAACTACAGATTTGAACAAAATGGATGGTGAGATTAAGGAGCAGATAAATCAAGACCACATTTCACACGGCAGCGCGACCTCTCGATCCGAAATAGGAAAAAAAATTCAATAATTTAAACAATTTTTATATACATCCTTCAAATTTATTTTCCCTACCGCTATGTGTCTTGCATCCGCACAATGCGTGCATTGGGTTGCCTATATTTATGAGCACTCCACTGTAACCCTATATTTAACAACAGTAGCAGCTCTCAACCAATCAAAGAACCGGAAACCAAACGCACGTGTGTGACTGGACTGGACCGGACTGTTCCATACGTGTATGTTATGATGTATTTACATAGTCCATGAACTGTATAACATTGGACATTTACAATAGTGGTCGTAGCTAAAAATATTTAATATGATGCCAACGGAGTTGGACTAACAAAATAGATTACGTTAAATAGTCTGAAGAAAAATAATACAAAATAGATTTATAAAGAATGAGAAAGCAATGAGAAATAATAACCCGGAAGATAGTATTTTTGCCTATCTAGTGCATTTTAATAGAAACTTGTTTTATTAATAAGTTTTTTTATTTATTTTATTATTTTCTGCTTTTTAGGGTTCCGTACCGAAAACCGAACCCTTATAGGATCACTTTGTTGTCCGTCTGTCTGTCTGTCTGTCTGTCCGTCTGTCTGTCTGTCAAGACCATTTTTCTCAGGAACGCGTAGAGGTAACAAGTTGAAATTTGTATGAAATACTCGGGTCTGCGGGCTCTTTCAGCTGTGAAAAAATCAAACTTGTAAGTCAACGCGATCAAAAGATATGACCGTTTATGTCGCATATTTTGCGATTTCACAAGGGAATCAAAACCTATAGGGTACTTACCGTTGACCTAGAATCATGAAATTTGGCAAGAAGCGGTGTGTTAGAGCAGATGTAAATAAGTAGTTTAATTACAAGAAAAATGCGAATTTACTATTAGAAACTTACGAAAATACACTAATGTTGTCGTAGTGGTATTGTCAGGCTCCAGAAGCATATGGGTTGCATAAAGTTAGGTCCTAAGGTTAAAAAGTATGTGTTGGCACCAAGCTGTTTATTCTGAATTTTCTTTGTTTATATTCGTTATGCATTTCATCGCGTACGCTCTATATACATAATATATACAGGGTATATATTATGTCTGAATTTTGCTTGTTTTTAACCGACATGCGACATACTTGAGTCCCGTAACATCCTGTATATATTATATTTCGTCTAATTTTTCTTTATAATCTACATAATATGTTGATAATCTACATAATAATACTATACTATAATCTACATCATATGTTGTAGATAATATGATTTGAGTATATTATACTTAAATAACGTTCGCCCTATATTTTTTGGTAGTCAATTGCCCAAAAAGCAGTCAATTGAACAACTGAATGTTAAGAGTATCGAAATAGATCTAGAAATAGTTAATACATTAGTTTTTATTAGATCTAGAAATAGTTAGATCTTAATATAAGTTAGTGAATAAGTGTAATACTAAAATAAAGTTTTCTTTTTATAAGTTTGAAAATATTCGCCTTATTTAAAAAAAATACCCTGTATACCTTTATACAGGGTATATAGGTATACAGGCAAAATTGAGCAGTAAAAACAAATAGTGAAGTTCCAGAACCCCTAAACACTCATAGTGAATGGGGGATGTATGGTAATATAATAGAATGGGTAGAATTCCATCGAACGACAGCTACATCTTGAGGTTATGCTTGCAGCGGTACTAAGATGGTCGTGATTTCATGAGGGCCACTTGTCAAGTTAACTGAATGTGCTTGCTACGTCCTCCACAAAAAAAAGATACCTTACTTACAAGTTTGTACGAAACCCTCGGTGCACGAGTCACAACTCACACTTGGCCGGTTTTTTAGAATTAGCAACCGATTTTAAGAGTTTTTTGATAGGATAGCCTCGATTCTGATTATAATTATATTTAATATGGAATACTTAATTAAAGTAAAACTATGTGTCCGAAGTATTAAAATATTGCATTTCTGAGCTATATCGTCTAGTTCTGAGCTATGTTTAAAGTTTCAAGCTTAGGAAAGTTAGATTAAAGTCGATTTGGCAAAATCGCACGGACAAAGTTGAAAATAGAAAAAATTGACAACAAAGTTTAGAACAAACAAAAAATCGATATAACTAAAACTTGGCAAAAAAATAATAGATATGTAAAAACAATGTAATTATTAAAATATGAAAGGAATATGCTGTTTGCTATATGATGTGTAAAGGTGTAAGATCTAAACGTAGAATTGCTATGTTTATCTACAGATTATGTTCTTAAGATTGTTGTTTATATTTTTTGAGATTCTCGCTAAAGAATGTATTTTGCTGAAAATTCACCAGTTACTGCTATTCACCCTAACAATATTGCAGTATCCAGTTGGTATTTTAAGCAGTAAATAATATTCGAGCTTTAGGTAAATATCGTCTATATATATTGCAATTACAAAACTAAATGAAGCAATTTATTAAAAAAATAAGTAAAAGAACATATAATTCACACAAAAATTCGTAGATTAACACAAATAAAAAGAATAGTCGAATCTACGAATTAAGGAATTATTGAAAAATTATTCGAAATTTATTCTTCCACGTCTTCTACGTCATCTTCTACGTCTTCTACAGTCTTCTACGTCATCTTCTTTTAATGAAAGCCAAAAATGTCATCCGTTTTCAGGCATGAGGGGACACAGTTGCAAAATTATATGTAGTTTTTTTTTGTATAGGGGCACCTCTAGAATTATAATAATAATATCGCAATTTACTCAGAACTTCTAACTTTTAAAATAAACGAAAATCATATTCTCTTTCATCATTAATACTATTTTTATAACAGAGTAACCAGCTTCCTCGTCTGAACTTACCATATGTATATGGCACAGCAAAAGTCTTTTTTTTAGATTTGGACTTTGTACCTCCATACTTCCAATTTAAAACATTTTTGTTTTTCAAAGAAAGTTTTTTTTTTGCTTGAATTTTCTGAGGCCTTGACAAAATCATGGAAATCGTAAATATTTCCTGCATTTGTGCGTTTCATGCTCTGTTCGACCCCGTGATGAACAGAATTCGCACTCATAAATTTGTGGTAGGGTGTAATTTCAGAGACGGCAATTATACATCTTCTGCCCGATACACATAGATTAGATCCAAAATAAAAAATCTTCATCGCAAGAGATGTTACTCAACATTATCTCAAGATATTACATTCACAGTTAATATTTAAATTGCATCCAGTAGAATTCACCATCTTTGATGATTTTGTTCGTGAAAATGTAAGTAAGGTCAACCATAAAAAATATTTAAGGTTGAAAAAGAACCTATCCGTTCTCGTAAAGAACCAAAAGTCACAACCTCAAAAAGTAATTTCATAAGCGAATCTAGTTTCTAAATTTATCAATTTCTCAAAATTATCTTTAGTCCCACTGAACAATTTTTCTTTCCCAAAACCCCAACTACACTCCATTCATCAGTAACAATTCCGATAAATCCACATTAATTTTAGAGTCCGAAATTGCACTAAAATAGTGCAAGTACCTCTTATACCCCGATTGAAAATAGCCGATCATATAAAATCGTACGTACGTAATTTTGCCACAGATTCCGCGGTGATCAAATCGTTCCAAAAAAAAACAAAATTGAGTCCCTGTCTTTAGTCCTTACAAATGCCGATAAATCTAATTCGATTGTCGTCCTGGAAAGAGATCAATACAACAGTACATATCTTGGAAGATTTATACCCTATGCCTTTATATCCTATACGTTGACATAACAAGCATTAACCTTCGCCGTTCCAAAACCGGGTCAGTTGTGACCCGAAAACCAATTTATCGGGAGCCAAATTTTTCTTAAATGTAATTCCCTCTTGTGAATTCTAATATTTTCTATTAATATATAATTTGGCATACATTAAATGACAGATAAAAAATATCATAATAAACATATAAGAGGTAATCCGCGCAGGTCTGAAATACATTTGTCACGAAAACATGAACGCAAAAAGAGCCCTCACAGACCAAGAGCTTTTCGAAGCACTTCTGAATGATTCAGACGATGAAAACTATCGCGAGTAGGTGAAAATGAAGCTTTTAGTGATATGTCGGAAACCGCGGACGGTAGTGAAGTATTTCTCGAAGAATCTGAAGAAATCGACATTGTCAGCGAAGAATTGGCCTCACAAAGGAACAGTGTATCTAGTGACAATGACATTGAAGATCAGCCGACGCAGCAAATGAATTGGAGCTACATAGCACCGAAAACGGGAAAGAGAAAAGTGACTGATTTTGTACGCAGAGAAAAGTGTCTTACCGAAGCAAGCAAGAATGTCTCTTCTATTTTAGATTGCTTGAGGTTGTTTATATCTGACAATATTATAAATCTTATTGTAAAGTATACAAATGAACGAGCCAGAAAATGTGTGTATGCGTACAATGAAGAACAGCAAAAAGCAGAAAAGCCTAACAGACTAACATGGGCTGAAGTTGATGCCACAGAAATTTTTGGATTTATAGCTATTCTTGTTCTTACTGGCCGTTTCAGGGAATCTAGAGAACCCTCACAGCTTATGGTCAGTTACAAACCAATCATTGAGTAGACCTATTTATCAGGCAATAATGAGTAGAAACAGATTTTTGTCAATATTGGGATAAATTCGGTTCGACGACTTACTAGACTACTAGACATCAGAGAAAGGAAAATGATAAACTGGCTCCAATTCGTGAGTTTGCTAATATTTTTGCACAGAACTGTCGAGATGTTTACTGTCCTTCGGCCTGGGGGACCATAGATGAACAGCTAGTTAGCTTTAGAGGACGGTGTCCCTTTCGAGTATACATACCCAGCAAACCAGGTAAATACGGCATAAACATCTGGGCCCTTTATGACGCAGAAACATTTATCTATTGAAACTTTGAAATATATTTAGGCAAAGTTGGAAACGTAAGTGAGAAGAATCAAGGTCCTAGGGTTGTCAAAACTGCGCAGCATTGGAACGGAACTGGACGTAACATTACGACTGACAACTTTTTTACAGACATTACGTTGGCCGAAGAATTGCTTAGCAAACAACTTACTTTAGTTGGTACTAAAATCGAAATAAAGAAATCTTAAAATTAGAAATCTCGTAAAGATATTCCAAAACAGTTGCTAGATGTGAAAAAACGATCGATTCGTCCGATTTTTTATTTACTAAAAATCTGAGTTTGGTCTCTTATATTACAAAACCTCGAAAATTTGTGGTTCTGCTGTCATCTTTGCACCACCAGCATGAAATTGCCACTGAAGAAAAAAAGGATAAGTCAGAAATAATTTTGACATATAATCAAAAGTGGTGTTGATGTTTTAGATAAATTAGTGAGAGATTACTCATGTAAGAGAGGCACAAGGAGATGGCCATTACAACTTTTTTATAATTTTATTGACATTGCTTGCTATAATAGCTTCGTGATCTGGATTCTGAAAAATCCTGCATGGATGTCAAATTCCTCTCAAGTTTGGAAGAAAAATTTTCTTAGAACGACTTGGAATGCAGCTTAGTAAAGGCCAAATCTCCAGACGATGTAATCAAATTAAAAACGATGGACGAGGATATTCAAATACGGTTTGCACAGCCATCGAAACTACAGGGCAGACTATACGTAAACCACAGGAAAAACTTGGAGTCGGTACCAAACGTGGAAGATGTTATTCCTGTTGTGGGGTAAACAACAAGTACAGTAACAAATGTAAAGTTTGCCAACGATTTGTGTGTCCCAATCATAGCAAAACGGTACAGACTGTCAAAACCACAACATGCGACAATTGCAAAAGTGAAGAAGATGGGAAAATTTATAGGGTAAAAATGTGGCACAAAAATAATTTTTAGCTAACACTTTCTATTTTTATCAGGTCCACAGCAAGAATAGCAAAAAGATTTCGATGCGTTTCAGAAGAGTTTAAAATTATTTTATATCCTGTTATTATTTTATTAACACAAAGTACTTACTTATATATCTTTTATATCATATATACAAAGTACAACTTTTGAAATTTTTTTTTCTAATAAAAAATATAAAAAACAGATAGGAGTTAATTATTTATATACTTGTCAAGAGATTGAATTTCTCGTTTTTTTATATAAAACTGCATTTAATGATTTTTTTTAGACAATAATAAAGTGGGTCTTTGACCCATTTTGGGATCCCACAGAAGTTTATTATTTTGGGACGGCGAAGGTTAAATTGGAATGTGTTGCAGTAACTAAGTAATAAAAGTAGATACTGCTTTTTACATTCACATTTTTATTTATGTTTTAAGTAAGCGTGAAGGCAAACAGCAAATGTAACTAATTATTATAATGCCGTTTACTATAATATTGAGCGTAACTTTGTTAGTTACTGCCTACCTCTTAGAATAGCTAATTCTGACGTTCATTATAGTTTTGCTCTAAACACTGTGTGGGTGGCAGTTTCTACTTAGGTATCTAACATTAATATCTCATTTTTTGACAAAATTGCTACTTTATATTAATTGCTCTTTTTATTACGATAGCATAATAAATTGTCTCCATAGGTTGCATATATAAATGAATATGCAATGATTTACCTACATATCGGAAAAAAATATGTAGCATGTAAAGCGTTTCCAGTCCAAATGTTTTGTTTTTATTATTAATCTATAATTGATACGTGTAATGGATATGAAAAATTGAAACAAAAAAAATTGAAAAAAAAACTTTTTAGTTGCCAGATTTGTTTTGAAGTTTTCAATTTCGCGTTTTATAAATTTGATAAAAAAGTTTTTGTACATTTATATTACATTTGATGAGAAATTAAAATAAATACCTACTACAATTTTGTTTTGCAATTTAATTAATTAATTTTGAAATATTATAAATGTTCGCTAGAATAATATTTGTTCAAATGTTTCTAAATTAAATTGGTTTTAACAACAAAATCATATATACTAAAATAACAGAAATATATTTATTACTAACTAGATGAAAACTATGTAGAAATACATCAAAACATTATGATGAGATGATATGCGTTTAATTAGAAAACACTAACAATAATAAAGTTTATATGCTTCTATCTTGTTAATAATCCTACTTTGTTCTAAATGCCAAAAGCGCTTTAACGAGATTTTACAAACTTACAAAAAGGTAAACTAGCATGTTTACGTGTCTTTTTAATTTCAGCTTGTATTGTGTTTTAAGTACAAACAAATAAATTTCATTTCTTTGGAATATATTCTTTTATTTCATGTAGTAAACAAAAATGACATTTTTATGAGCTTCTTTGGTTCTTGAACTAATTTACAACTTTGATGGTCGTTTTAAACTTTTGTCTGGATCGTTTGAACTGTTAAGAACAGTTTATAACCCGTTCGTATCAGATTTGTTTTAAAGAATAAATTTATTATACACTTTATACACTCAAAACACTTTATACACTCCGTTTCTGCAACCTATATTTCAAACAAAATAATTTTATGTGACATTTTGTTATGAATTCATTATTTAAGAATTTAAAATTCAACAAACAATATCAAAGTTTAATATTTTGTAAAAGTGTTTGGGAGTGTTGTATGGAGGTGCACCAACTCTTCATAGACTTCAAACAAGCATATGACAGAATAAACAGGAATCAATTATTTTGAATTTTGAATGAGTTTGGAATAAAGCAAAGCTTGTCAAATTATACCTGATGACATTAAAGGATATCAGAGGCAAAGTGCGGATAAGAACTGCGACAATCAGGCGTCTTCTCAACAATACCTTGTATTCAACCTTGTCCTAGAGAAAGTGGCGAGGGCGATGGCAAGGAGGGAACGAGGAACAACATTCAGCCATTTTAAAGTGATAAAGTGATAAATATGCGTTCGCGGATGATATAGATGAACGAGGGTAAAAAAACAGAACAACCTCTACTACTTTTCAATATGCAATTTTCACATCGAGTAATTAACAATTCGAATCACCTTCTAAAGTACTCTGCAGATTTGTCATCAAAGTTCAAAACCCGCTGACTGCAAGTCATCTTCGATCATAAATAGTCGCAATGGGCCATGTCTAGACTATAAGGTGAATGGTCAATTTCTGAGAATCCACAGTCCCTTACAGCAACCTTTGCAATTGCTGCTGTATTAACCGGCGCATTGTCTTGCAATAGACGCACACCACCTCGAGCAGTCTATGTAGTAAGCTAGCGTAATACGTTTACAGTACGTAACGTAATGTAAGTGCCGTTTACAGTAGTATCCCGTTCTTTAAAAACCATCAAAAGGTGGATGACCCAGTGGATTTTGACACCTTTTGAGCCGTTTTTAATTTCAGCTGGTGTTTGACCCTCTTTACACAAGAAAGTAATCATAGATCATAGATCATAGATCATAATCGAGAACACTACGTGTGGTTTAGATTTTTTAATGTGACAACTAGGTTTATTAGATAAGGCTTGCCCACTTCGGGGTCGCAGGATTGACCACCTTGGAGCTGAGTAGCAAGCCTCTCAGGAATATCTTAGACTTCGTTCACGAAGTTGAATTCCTGGGAGAGTAATTGTAGTAGGGTCAAGCACAATAGATTAAGTTGTTCGCAGTGCAGAAAGGCTTTGCAGCCAAACAACCCACACAAAAAAAAGTTAATTAGATAAGTCAAATTTTGACTCCAGACAAATGAAAGTATAAGGCATTATCAGGCCACTATCAAAATTTTAACAGCAATTAGTTAGTAAATAGATCTGGCTATAATAGCTCAAACAATAAAAGGGACCTACCAACCTCCAGACCACACTGAGAGAAAAATCATCGGAGTAAAAGTTAATATCGACAAGGCAAAATATATGCTACTGGCTAGAAACGTTGCGCAACTCAAACCAATGGTAGAAATAGGCAGAAGGCAGTTTGAAGTGGTGGAATCCTTCAAGTATCTGAGATTTACAATTACAAGGAGCAAAAATGAAATATCCGAAGAAGTCAAAACCCGGATACATCTAGGGAATCGTTGCCTGTATAGACAACATCTAATACTTATTAGCTATACTAATATGACCAGTGGTGCCATATGGCAGCGAGACTTGAACCAAAACGCGCACGAAATAATTGGACCGCTTCGAAAGGAAAGTGCTATGTAAGATTTGTGGTCCAGTAAATGCAGACTGGGGTGGAGGATCTTAATTTATCATTAGCTACTGCAGATTTTCAATGAGTCAGATTTGGTAGCGACAATTAAATGCGAAATGTACGATATGTAGGATACGTAAACAGAATGAAGCGCACTAGGCACCCTAAACGGGAACTGGAAGTCACTATAGGAGTACACTTGGCAGACCGAAGACAAGGTGGCTAAACAGCGCAGAAGAAAAGAAGGCAAATTCTTCTTGAACAGAAGAGATGGCAAATTGGAATGTCTCTGCAAGAAACCGAACTAGATGGGCAACCCTTCTTGAGAAAAAAGCCCCATTTCATTATATATTCAATCTAATCTTTTTGGTTTAGAGTATTTTTTTTCATGTAGATTCTACTTTTTCTTTTAAAAGTACCATCTCCATTCTGAATTGAGTTTCGCAACGATTTTGGAAAATAATGTAGGATCTTGTTCAACTTGGAACAATGCAAGTGTGTCTAATTTCTTGTTTAGGCATGAGTGCTTAGGCCTTCATACAATTCGTTTACTATAAATTTTTCCTTCCATTAATAACAATATTTATTGATGCGGGCTACGTGGCCAGAATATGCAGTCCCTCTTCATTTATTAATGCTGACAAGTTGTCTGTCCAAGATATTCTCGGAAGTCTTCTGTTGCCTCAGTGTACTTACTTTTATGGTCCATACTTCACACCCATATAAAAGCACGGAATATATTTTTAAACGAGTTAGTCCTAGTTGTGCTAGCTTGTTCTATGACTGCTGAGCAGCGCTGAGCCGAGCCGCGACACTGTAATTTCCACGTCGTTTATAAACTATCCGCTACCCAAATATTTAAACGAATTTGAATATCAGGATTCTGATCCCATATTATTCGACAACCCAGATATTTAAGTTTCTCTTACTTTTCTAAGGAAGATCATTTATGCGTCACCCAAAACACGAAAAATTTGATATCCTTACGAAGAGAAACGTCAAAAATGATGGGAACTCTGAGGTTCTGAGACAACGGAACAAAATACTAACTAAAGAAATCGGGAAAGATTAAGACAAAGCTAAAATAACAAAGCCCTGGGCGAGGTGATAGGATTGTATGCCTAAAACTTGGAGGAGAAACGCTGCTAAGATGTATTACAGATTTACCTAACGTATGCCTTGAAAATGGAATAATTTCGTCGCAGTAGAACAACGCTTTGTGATACTTCTCCATAAAAAAAGGAATCACCGAGCTTGAGAAGTATAGACCGATAAGCCACCTTAGCCATTTGTATAAGCTATTTAAGAAAATCATTGCCATACGTCTGGAAGGTAAATTATATTTTCATCAAACATGGAATCAGGCCGGTCTTAGGAAAGGTTGCGGGACAAATGACCATCTCGAAGCAACTGAAGTCCTGATAGAAAACTCTGTGGAATTGTGGAATACAATTGACCCTTAGCCTTAGTATTTATTCATTTCCATAATGCATTTGACATGGTAGAACTAACAGCAATAATAGCAGAACTGGAGCAGTGTTTGATAGATTATAAAAATACAAGTCTTATAGAATACATATACAGTAATGCGACAACAACTGTAAAACTTCATGAAGTAACAGGCGAAATTACAGAAGGCCGAGGAATCCGACAAGAGGACACCATATTGCCTAAACTTTTCACAGCTGTCTTCGAATACACAATGAAATGCTTTAGGAGAATAGAGGCATCAATATTGATGGCGAAAAATTCCTGATGGCCTCAGATTCGCAGGTGATCGTTGATGTATCGTTCTTATCCCAGATAATATCGGCGATGCTAAACAGATGTTAGAAGAAATAATACAGATCTCAGCAAAGGTCGACCTCCGAATATATGCAAGAACGAAAGGTTTCCTGCTAAGCATATTACCCTGTGAACTTTAACTGTGATGTAACTGTCCTGAGAATTTTGAACACATAACTAGAATGAAGTAGAGTTTGGTAGGTTATATGGCGAGAAAATGTGTAATTAATTAACGCTAATTTAAACAAGATCTAAGTTTCTGGTCCAATAAAGAAAAAACTGTGGGAAAAATACAATAGGCCACTTGGCCGCAGTGTTTGAAGGTTTAATAACCCGTTATTGACATTGGACCAAACTTAAAAGAAAAATTAAAAAAACTAACTTCACTACTAGGAATTGCGTTGTGGAGACTGTGAGACTTTGGGGTAGCAATAACATTTTGGGCTTCTTTGAATTGTGAAATAATTGGTTGCAGCTAAATTGGAAACGAAATTCTCGATTTATGGTTCCATTTATTGTTCCTAATTTGTTTCAGTTTTTAGATTCTTATGTTTCTCGCTATAAACAGCATTTTCTATATATGCTTAACTTAAGAAGAAAAGTTTTCTTGGAATTTGTTCTGTAATATTCAATATTTGCGCCATTTTCCTGCTAAGCATATCACCCTGTGAACTTTAACTGTTACGTAACTGTCTTAAAAATTTTTAAAAGGCAAAATTTTCAGGAAAGTTATATCCCTTTTTCAGTCTTATTCTTTTGTACTGCCCGTTGTTGCTTTGAGCCTTTAAAAATAAAATGGAACCGAACTAAGCTCCTATGCTTTAATAATATTGCAGTACAGCTTTCCTACCGTTTGTTAAATGCCGATATAACACTTAAATGCACACCCAATATCTATCTTAATGTCCCGTTTTATTCTCTCTCGAAGATATATCACCATCCTGTATAGTTTTTCGCTTGGGGAAATATCAGCATGCTCTTTAATTTCCTTCGAGAGTTTTTCTTATAAAGGTTATTACCTATATTATAAAATTTTCAATATTTTTAAGGTAGACTTCCGAGCAACGCGACACTATTGCAACGGTCGTAGCGTCAAAGCCGTCGCGTCAGTGTCGAAGCGATTCTGTCGCGGGATCGACTTCCGAGCATCGCGGCTTCAACTTCAGCCGTAACGTTTGAAACAGTCAGTTTTTCAATACACTCTCAGTAGAACGCTTGTGTCGGTTTAGAAATGAACCAGGTAATTGAAAATTTATTAGAAGAAGAAGAGGATGATGATCTTTTGTTTCGTCACTCTCTCAATCTTGAGACAAACTTATCCGACCCCATTTTCACCAGTCGAAATGATGAGGGTACTTATAATATCTTTATAAAAAAACATTTAAATTATAATGAGGAAAAGTTTAGGAGTTTCTGTCGGTTCAATAAAAAAAAAAATAATTTTATTTTATCAATGATATATTGTTCCAAAAACATCAAGAAAATGTATAGGGCCCTAAGAAAAACTTCATTCTAAATTTTGTCCTTTTTTTTGGTTTCGGTAATTCTCTTCACTTAGGTTGTACAATATTGCATTCTGAGACACTAAATTTATTAGTGTCTCGTCTTCCTTCTCCCTAAATATGTTGGTCATTTCTTATTATCAGATGTTGTTGTCAGAATAACCAATTAGAACCTCAAAACCTAGTTCAGTTCGTAGCAGTGCGACTGTATTATGTATGCGGGAGATCGGTCGCTATCGTGGAGCGTCAGTGCCGTGGCGTCACTATTGCCGCGTCAGTGTCGATGTGCTCGAATGGCTCCTCATATGGTTCCATAGTGCATAATACTATCGCCATGTCGCGGCGGCTTTGACGCTGCGTTAGTGACGCAAGAGTCGCTTTGCTCGGAAGTCGACCTTCAAAGTGAATTCGTAAGAATAATTTCTACGCTTTACTCTATTGTGCACCTTTCCTTTTTTTGTGAAATAATGACGTATTTAAATTGTCATTTGATTTTGGGATAAACTTGTGTTAAGTTTCTTGAAGTTCCATTATAGTATAGATCAATTATAAATTTATGTTCGACAATACATAAGCTTATCAAAGCTAATATGAAGGACCCAATATAGTTTGAAGATTCTAATATAACTTGCATGTTGATATTGCTTGAACTTAAAAGTAATTTATATAATTATTTCAATTTAATTTTAACTAATCTCATCTAATTTTCTCTTAAAAAAACCATATCATTTATCATTGCACCTGTTTTTCAGAAGTAAAACATGAATGGAAAACGAATGCTCAGTTAGAATTATATATTTAACTTCTACTGATTTTTCTCGCTAATTCCGGTTCATATTTAAAATAGACTTTCGCATAAACTGCCGCAGAAAGAGAGAACGAGCAATTCGTTGGATGTTCTGTGGTCAAAACTTTGTATATGATAAATTTTACTCTGTAAATAAAGAAGTATATTTCCGAACTGAACCGACACAAAAAACTTTCTACTTTAGAACTAATGGAAAAAGAAATGTAACAAAGCTAAAATAGATTACAGACGGGATATTACAAAAAAAGATTAGGAAACAGGCAATATGTGTGGCAAGTCTGCACAAACAGAACTAAAGAGACAAACAAACAATATTATACATACAAAACTTTAGCGTTAACTACCCAGCAAACATTAAACTAATAATTATTTTATGAATGACCTACATCTTGTGCACTGACACATTAAATCGTAAATTCTTTTTACAATATATTGATTAAACTAATAAGTTTTCACAATGCAAATCTGGCCATTTACTTTTTGCTCACAATTTTCGTTATTCTAAATGTAATGATATAAGTCTAAGCCTGTCAATCTAATTTCGTATTACCTGCAGGTTGTGTGTGGGCAATATGAAAATATTTCCTAAAATATTTTCTGAATTAAAAGTTTTAAGTTGAAAGACCTGAAAATATCGCAAAGATTAATTTGAAATAGTTAAATTCCTCAACAAATTAGTATGGTATTAGGTATTAGAAGGAAGAATTTAAGACACACAAGACCAGACAGACAAGACTGTACGGGCAAGGCTATACTAGACTGACAAGACTAGACGGATAAAACTGTACAGCCAAGACTGGACAAACAAGAATGGACAGACAATACTGGACAGATAAGACTAGACAGAGAATACTTGACAGACAAGACTAGACAGACAATACTAGACAGGTAAGACAAGACAGATAAGATTGAACAGATAAGACTGGACAGATAAAACTAGACAGACTTTACTAGAGAGATAAGACGAGACAGACAATACTATACAGTAAAGACTAGACGGACAAGAATAGACAAAGAATACGAAACAGACAAGACTAGACAGACAGGACTAGACAGACAAGGGTAAATAGACAAGACTAGACAGACAATACTGGAGAGACAAGGCAGGACAGACTAGACTAGACATATAGGACTAGAAAGACAAGACTAGACAGACAATAGTAGACAGACAAAACTATACAGACAAAACTAATCAGACAAGATTAGATAAACAACACTAGACAGAAAAGAGTAAATAGAAAAGACTAGGCAGTCAAGACTGGAGAGATAAGACTAGACAGACAATACTAGATAGTAAAGACTGGACGGACAAGAATAGACAGAGAATACGAAATAGACAAGACTGGACCGGCAAGGCCTGACACAAACGGGAGTTATCTCGCGACAAGTATGAATAAAGGTAGAGAACTAATGAAAGCTTTGTGAAGGATAGTATTCATAAAAGTTGAAATATTAGACTAAGAACAGGCTAAAAATAATTGGTGATTGAATAATTATGTACCAAAACTTCAATATTGGGCAAAAAAACGGGCTTAATATAATATTAGACGAGTTTTGTTTTAGATGCAAACAGGCTAAGATTAATTATTAAAATTAATTAAACAGGCACGGGTTAATACACAAAATAGGCACAAATTGATTTTTGAAGTAAAATATTAAACAGACGTTTAAGGCTAGAAACAGAACACGCTGTACGTAATTTGTCATTAAATTATTGTGTGGCGCAAATATAAATGTTAGTCAAAGAACAGACTAAAAGTCATTGGTATTTGATTAATTATGTGGCAAAAGTTTAATAGTGGACAAAAACAGGCTTAAAATAATATTAGACGAGTTTTGTTTTAGATGCAAACAGGCTAAGTTTAATTATTAAGATCAATTAAACAGGCACGGGTTAATACATCAAACAGGCACAAATTGCTTTTTGAAAGAGTATATTAAACAGACGTTTAATGCTAAACGCAGAACAGGCTATATGTATTGTGTGATTGAATTATTGTGAGCAAAAAGACTTTTGTCGAAAATCGATAATTACAAATGCCCAAAATCCAAAAGTTCAATATATAAATGCACAAAATAAAAAAATCGTAAAGTTCAAAATCCTATCCTATCCGAACCTAACCTAACATAACCTAACCTAACCTAACCTAACCTATACCAAAAATCAAAATGTACAAAATCCAGAAGCCCAAAATCGAATTTTGTTGTCAAGCGCGAAAGTGAACAAAGCGGATGGTTTGCCGACACGTGAACATGCTACGTATAACTGGCAGTGAGAGAAACATTGATATTTGAGATTCAGGTCACAAACACTCAGGGATTGGCCTTGTGATTTGTTTATCGTCATGACAAATGCAAGACGAATTAGAAATTGAATTGTTTCGCAATGTTGCATGTGGGTGTTTCAGTCGTTTGAAGGTTTAACGGTAATATAAACCCTAAATGAGCCGTTCTGCATTCTTCTAGCAAAGTGGACGCTATACCAGATACAGCAACTGCGACGGCAATTTCGGATCTCGCACAAACAGTGGCTAAAATCAATGACAGGGGGAATGTCTATTCAGTTCCACCGGGCGCATCGAGGAAAAATAAGGCATAATTTTCATCATAAATTGCCTTCATTAACTTATCGTACACATCCTTCTGTTTTGAGTTCAACACGGGTACATTCATTCAAACTGATTCGTTCAATGCATCTCGGTCATTCAGGTTCCAATTCTCGATTGAAAGCGTCGTTCATAGCACGATTTGGGGTTGGCATTCCTAAATTTCCTAAAAAAAACTACCGCACATGAGGTAACACATGTCTTCTATCAAAAACAAGGCCTGGTTATGTATTTCCCCAGTCACCTCGAGATCGGGATTCCCGGAAGTGACACGAATTCTATGTAAAATGTCTTCTGACATGTCATTCTCGTACTTGTTCCACAATTCAATTGGATTCAATTGGAAACATATCGAAATAATGATAGTAAAAAATGTGCGTATCTGATTTGGAGATTCAGCAAGAACTGCTTTCTTAACTGATTCAGCTATTGTAATGAACCAATGAGTTTCGTTTTCAAGCAAATTGAGCTGTTGACATGCAGCAAAAAATGTTGAGCACACTGCACCATTGGCAGTTCGAAGTGGTTCAAAGGATGTCGGCCTATTAATGGATATGGAATGGATAATGTCGGAACATTAGGGAGTAGAGTAACGTTCGTGCAAATGGATCGTTTTGGCAAATAAAAAAGAAACTTGTCAATGTTGTCGCTGGGGGTGTTGCAGCACGTTGAGCAACATTCGATGTGTTGAAATAAACTCGTTGGATACTTTCTAGATGCACCGCCAAATGTAAAACACGTGGATGACTTTAATGAATGTGGAATGAAAAGCGCCATCTAAGATTAAGTTATAGCTTAAGTAGTTTCGATTGTGCGAATATATGTGACATTCTATAAAAAAAATGAGAAAATGAATTATTTTCATTATAATTCCTTTTTTTTGTGAATTTTCCCATATTTTAATAGTTACTATAATAGCAGGGGTGGAGTTTTTAACTTCAAATTAATCCTTTTCAATTTCAAATTGAACTTTTTTAATTTCAAATTAAACATTTTAAAATTAAAATTGAACTTTTTTAAATTCAAATTAACCTTTTTTAAATTCAAATTAAACTTTTTAAAATTCAAATTTGACTTTTAATAAATATAGGTAAATACTTTGGAAAAAATAAATTAGTAATGAAAAATTAGAATGAAAGAAATTATGACAAATTATAAAAATTTAATGTAATGGTTGTCCTGCTACAGCTAGCAGTAATTTCATAGACATATCTACATAATATTTAGTACAATCAACAGAACAGTGGACACGAATTCCTCAGTAATGTTAGCCAAAGTCAGATTATTTTCTGATTCCGCCAGCATTTTTCTTTAAGCTAATTTTACTTTTGAAAAAAAATCTATTGGGTTTAACATGGGTGAATGTGGTGGAGGAAAACTAGTCTATGGCTTGTTTAATTTATTTTATTACAACCTGCCTGAGTTTTATGGATTTTGGTGTTTTCCAGACACTTACTGTTGGAGCTATGTTGGAGCATGGGCTAGAGTATTTATCTTCGATACAGCTTTACTTTGTCGGAGATGGTAATTGAAACAGGATTCAAAAACGAACATTTTATTCTCCTGTGTTTGTGGGGCATATTTTGAAAATAAAATTGCGTAATTGTTATGAGAGTCATATTGTTGATGAGAGTTTAAACGGACTAATCATAAAGGTTTTCAATGTTATTTTTAAAGCTTTTAATGCATTAAATGCAGATGTTGTGGTCAAGTTGACGTTTTTATTTTCAAATATCATCAATTTCATATTTTTTTAAAGTAATCGATGGATTTTCTTCATTAATCTAATATCTCTACAGATAATTCACTATTACTTTTTCCACCACGATTTCGTCTAACCATCTCGATCCATCCTTCTTATAACGTCTAGTTATATATGTTGTTGTTTTTATTAACACCTGCTATTTCTGCTGATTCTGCAATTGTTTTACATTCTTCATAATGTTTTATAAAAAAATCCTTTTTGTCTAAACTTGTTTTAGAATAATTACCTCTACAGGGTTCAAGTACATCTGCGTATTCTATGACATGTCTTAACCCGCCATAATTCTTACTAGTTTTATTTTTTCTTCGAAAAATATACGAATTATTATTGTATGTTATTGAACAAAACTTGAACAAAGCTTAAAACAAATCTTGAACTAATTTGTTGCATTCATAAATGTTTTTATTTCAACGACTATCGTTAAAAATCTACATCAAAAATATGTCGATGGGTCTTCTCAATAATCCCGAGTTATTCAGAAGATCCTACGGAATCGTCAACGAAATTTTTATTTTAAAAAATCATTTTCGCCAATGTTAATATACAAAATATAATATATTTATTTCTTCAATTCGATTTTGAAATGGGTCTGAATATGTGAAGCCGGGTAATTAAACTAACCTAACATTAATTGCAACAATCTGTAAACCTCGACGACTCAACCAACATTTCCATTGATGAATGGCCGATTTAATTATCCTTTTCTTTGTTCCAGGTGAGTTTCAATCCTAATGCAAATCCCGCATATTTTCGCAGGAAAATAATTCGCATTGTTTTGTGAAAAAGGTTTGTAAATTTTTTGAAATTATGTTCGAAAATTTTAATAAATACTTTGAATAAATATAATTAAAATAACTTACATCACCCAAATTTATATTAATTTACGAAGAAAAAATATTATGGGTTGTGGTTAATTTGAGTTTAAATAAGGTTAATTGAAAATAAAAAGTTTAATACTAAAATTAAAAATAATAAAAATTAATATTAAAAACACACTGAAATTTAAAACACACTGGTCCCACGTACGCAACGTACGCAACGCGATGTAACGTGGGAGAATTGGTGTGTACACTCGCCCCGCGTATGCAACGTAAATTTTGCATCAGACGCTATTGTATTTTCGCACAAGGTGCACTAGTACGTCTGTAAGTCATGTTTTCTGATTTTGATAGTGAGTTTGAGGATGATTTATTGAGTTTACTATTTTTAAATAAATATATCCGCGCCAAAAAAACAAAAACTAAAGTTAAGAAGAGAAGATATTGGGCTCATGAGATAAATAAACGAGAAAAAGTTGGAGTTGGAAAAACTGGAATCTGACGAAGAACGATTCTTTATGTACTTTCGCACGTCTAAAATACAGTTTCAGCATGTCTTAATACAGTTTAAATCTATCAGTTCATATCCCATTTTAACTATTTTGACAACAGAACGCTTGCATCAAAAAAGAAGTATTTGTTTATGACGTGCTACGCGTAATTTTTAGAAACACTGATTGCATGCGTGGATATCGTACGAACATCTCCTCCACCTACCCACGCCGATCTGGACATCCCAGATCGACATTGCGTGTGATTGCGTTGCATACGATAAGTGTGTTTTTCTATGGCATAGTTTTACATCTAAAATCAACAGACCAGATATCGTAATGCGTTGCATACGTTGCGGACGTGGGACCAGTGTGTCTCTACCTTAATTCTCTCCCGTAACACATCCTCATTTTGAAGGGGTGTTAAATATACACGGTCTTGAACATCACTCTATAACTAATATTCGAGCGGCGTAAGACCAGGTGAACGCGCAGGCCACCGCACTGCCAAATTTAGCATTCAACCAGTCAAAATTTATTCTGGCCTCCTGCTAGAAATACACTCATTTTACTTACACTCAATTACACATACACTTAATTCTGCGAGAGGTAATTCATCCAGAAAATTTTCCAAATTTTGAATTAATAGTTGGTGATACTTGTTTTGGAATCATCAGTAAAAAAGGGTACAGTTATTCTATCTCCCAAAATGCCACACCACACATTTACGGTTAATCTATGTTGCCGGTTGGTTTCAACAATAACTCTCGCATTTCGTTGGCTCCAAATACTCCCCCGTCCTCATATTATGGTCGAAGCATACCCCTAAGTATTTTAGGGTCACTTTAGTTTTGTTTACGGCTTGTTCTCGGCTTTCAGTATGATACTTTTTAGTTTTCTGTCCCCGTATATTATTATGGCGGAACTAATAGCACTAACAAGCCGTGCTATTGGACTCATTATTAACACTTTCACGAAAATGAAATTAATGGTTGAGGAGAACAACACGGAATGCTCTCCTCAAGCTTTAATTTCATTATCGTGATAGTGTTAATAATGAGTCCAATAGCACGGCTTGTTAGTGCTATTAGTTCTGCTACCTTTTTAGCCCATGTTACTATGGCCGTATTATCCGCGAAGCAGATTATTTTAGCCCCTTAGGGCATCTTAATTTGTAAGACCTCAAAATAATATTCATTCCACAGTACCTTGCGGTACACCACAAGACAACATTAATACCTCACTGTTCACCTATATAAATTCTCCTAATCTGTAGGTAATTAGCTAATATATTTCTGAGGATGTTGCTTATTTTCATCTTAGTGATTCCATCTGCTCGCGCCTGAGCGTTCTGGATGTCGATGGTGACTAATGTGCAGAGCCGTATGTGCATAGTTTTTGGCAGCTCTGACAGCTTGCCAAAAACTATGCACCGAAGAACAGAAGACTTTGCACAGTCAGAAAAGACTGGACAGACAGGCTCAAACGAACAAATTAAATTGGAAAGGCAAGACCATGCGGATATGACTAAGCAGGCCGTAATAGGATTAGACGGTAAGCGTCAGCTAGGCATGAGTAGAATTTTTTAATCCGATGGATTCAGCTTTGATTGAAAATTGACGCACATATTTTTTTCTGTTTCGTTTTTTTTTGGATTCAGTAATTAACGAACTGTGAAATTTAAACTCGATTAGTTCTCTGTGCAAATTGCCCGCTCTGTCAAAACACAATCACGAATTTGCAATACCCCGTAATTACTACAGAAACGCAGTTTGAATCTTTAAGTATGGAGCATTTTCCCCCATTTAATTAACTAAATTTAAAACAGGCTATAAAAATGTAGAACTACGTTGGTCGCCCATAGGTCGACGTCCACCGTTGTGTTATATGAATGTTTTAACTGCTACTCAGAATCTAATTAATCCCACGTTAGCAGATTGTACTAACCATAATTTACAACCTACTCTACCTAAATCATTTTTGTATTACATTTTATACTGGACGGTTTAATAACACATGAAATAAATTTAAAATGCTCACATCATTATTTATGCAAACATCTAGATATAAAAATGTAATAATTTAAAGATTATGAAAAAAATAATAACAAATCAAAATTTTGTATATCTGAGATACCCTTTAGTAGTACCCTTAAGTATCTCTACGGCGATAACGACAAATAGGAATAGTTCCGAAGTTCTTCTAATGTTCAGTTCAGTAATATTTACGAAATGTGTTGCATCACAAAACTATGATATCAAATTTTAATCTTTTTATATATATATATATATATATATATATAAAAGATTAAAATTTGATGTCATAGTTTTATATATATATATATATATATATATATATATATATATATATATATATATATATATATATATATATATATATAAAAGATTAAAATTTGATGTCATAGTTTTGGGATGCAACACATTTCGTAAATATTACTGAACATTAAAGAACTTCGGAACTATTCCTATTTGTCGTATTAAACTAAAGAATCGGAACTATTCCCATTTGTCGTAATCGCCGCCGTAGAATTATTTAGTAGTGACTTGTTGAACTCATTAAATTTTGTTAGTCGTGTAATTAATGATTAGTACAAGAAGTTTCGGTTACTTGCCCTGAGGTTTTTAGTATGATAGGCTAATGCAATGTAGAAGGTTTTTTATACGTTGACATACTTGCGTCGGTGTTATTGTAAAGTTTGTGGTATACAGGAGTTATTCAAGAGAATTTTGATATTGGCTCGCTTCTTCTTTATTTGGGTCAAAAAAAGTCATATTCCTATTAAATATTAGAAGCTCATTTAAGATTCAATTTTACTTATAAATAAAAGTCTTATGGATGTAGGATTGAATCTCTTTTATTCACAATATTTATCAATAATCTACCCTAAATATCGATAACTTTGGAGAATTTGATGGTCAACTAAACAGATCGAGATATTTCAAAGAAAGAGGAGGGAGGAAAGAACAAGTCCCACATAGCATTCCAATGGAAAAGTGGATAAGTCACTTTATGGTTTTGCTGGAAGGGGTGGAGATTTAGGCAGGAGTAAGGAATGCAAGTGTAATGGACTAGCAAGTTATGGATGAATTGCCTGAAGAGGAAATAACAAATGCTGAAGTGGACAAGGTTATATCAGCATTAAAACCAAAAATAAGCGGCAGGGCTTAACGGTGTTGGAAACAAAGCCTAGAAAGCAGCATCAAAAGAGTGTTTTGCCAGAATCACCGAATAATTCAATATGGTACGGAGAGGAGCAAAGAGTGTCCCAAAGAGTTCGAAGGAGGCAATAATTCACCCAACAAATACGAGAGGAGATAGGGAAAAAGTGGAAAACTACAGGAGGGTAAGGTTAATGAGTTCTTTATAACGTGAGTCCCAAAAGTCTTGGAATCCACTCTTGCAATGAATTTGAAGACGTATGTCATTTCTTAATTTCTCACAAAACATTAAAGAAATTATCAAATGTCATTTTTAAGTAGCTGTCAGTGGTCTTGAGGTTATGTCGCATTGTTTTAGCTTTAAGTTCAACAATTTCATTAGCTATAAATAGAACGCCTTCTCCTCATAAATTTAACACTGATTTATTTTATAGTGTTCTGAATTATAAAATTAACAAAGAAGATCAAACATAACAACAGATTTGAATGTGTTGTCCATTTTCACGAATACACAAATTAATTCGCCGTTTTTGTTATGGAACACATTTTGTAATACTGTGTTGTCTATCTCTTCACATTTTCTTATTACATTGTTTCGCAGATCTTCTATTGTATGCACTGGACTGCTAAATACTGAATTTTTTAAATCTGGAAAAAGAAAAAGTCCAGAGAAGTTAGATCACAAGAACATGGTGGAAATCGGTCTTTGCTTATTAGCATGTCGTTGAATAATTCCTTAAGATAATTTAATGTTTCACAGGCAATGTCCGGTCTAGCAGAATCTTATTGGAAGAAGCTATTTTGGAGGTCATCATCATGAATTTAGTTGAAAAATAGTGGCTCTATAAGTGGCAGTGTTTAAATTACCATAGAGAAAATATTGGACCGATAATTCTGCATATTGACATTGCTAACCACACACCAACTGCGATTGGATGCAGTGGGGCATTGGGAGCATTGGATGCAGTCTATAAAAAATATGGGTTGTCAACACTCCACATGCGCATGTTTTGGGAATTAATGTATCCGTTTAGATGAAACCATTCTTCATCAGTGAAACATGTTAAATTTAACACTTCCTCGTTCATATTTTCATTGAACCACCGACAGTAGGCCGGTCTTTTATTATAATCGAGTGGTAAAAGTTCTTGGTACATTTGCAACTTATATGGTTTCATGTGAAGATCTTGAATAATCCTGTTTGTGGTAGTACGACTTAAATTCAACTGTTTTACTAGTCTCCTAATTGAAGTGGTAGCTTCATCTTGGACTGCTTTTTTGATGTTGTTTATAATATTCTCATAATTAATACGAGGCCTTCCACTTCTTTGTTTCTTGTTAATGTTACCAGTACTTCGAAAGCAAACAAGTGATCGCATACCTGCCTTCTAAATTGATTCCTATTATATACAGCCATAGGAAAACGTTGCCTAAAAACCTAAATTCTTCAATGCACGGGTCGATACTGTATTCACATTCACCATTTTCCAGGCGTCTACTATTACGAAAATAACTTTTGACAATAAAAGTTTTCTGCTCTTTTGTAAACATTTTTAAATCAAATAAATTAAGTAAGACTGATAGAAATAACATAAAACGGCGAATTCATTTCCGTATTCGTGAAAATGCACAATACATTCAACATCTGTTGTAATGTTTGTTCTTGTTTGCTAATTTTATAATTCACAACACTATAAAATAAATCAGTGTTAAATTTATGAGAAGGCGTTTTATTTATAACTAATGAAATTATTGAACTTAACACTAAAAACAATGCGACATAACCTCAAGTCCACTGACAGCTACTTAAAAATGACATTTGACAATTTGTTTGATTTTATGTGTGGAATTAAGAAATGACCTACGTCTTCAAATTCATGGCTAGAGTTGATTCCAAGACTTTTGGGACTCACATTACAAAATTTTCATCAAAATATTGCAGACGGGCAGTTGAGGAGGGAGATTGAGAAAAAGAAGCTAGTGCCGCAGGTGTAATCTGGTTTCAGAGAGGGAAGGTTTTTTTTTTAATTTGAGCACAAAATAATCCTGCGTTATATAATTGATTAGGAAATAAGTAAAAGGATCCTGTTTGCTCTTTTCATTCACTTGATGGCGGCGTACGATTCGGTAGATTGTGGAAAGTTGGTAGAGTGCATTGTTAAGAAGGGTATGTCGGAGTGTGTGATAGGGAATGTAATAAAGTTGTATAGTGAAACTGTATGTAAGATTAGTCTGATTGGGTATGAATCTGAATATTTTGAAGTGAGAAAGGGTCTGACGCAGATGTCCGCCGCAAATGTCCGTTGAGTCCCACACTTTTTAATCTCTATATGGCTGATATGGAAAGGGTTTTAGCGGATGATCAAGCCGGAGGCGTGGTTATAGGAAGAAGGAAAGTGGGAAGATTAGCCTACGCGGATGATGTGGTAGTGTTCGCTAAATCTGCACTAGTTCTTGAAAAGTTGAGAGGTTATTTTTAAAGAGAGATTTAAATGTCAACGTGAATCTAGGGAACGAACTTGCAAGAGTTTAAATATTTAAGATATGTATTTTCAACTGTATACAGTAACAGTAATTATGAGCATGTTGATTATGTGTCAAAAAAGAGTGGGTGGCTTCAGAACGTATGTGAGATGGATGAAAAACTAGATATGAAGGGAACTTTGGTGCGGCTGAGATAATATGGCAAGGATTGTTTGAAGATTTAAGGTAAGGATTGTTAAGGTAAGGATTTGTAAGTGTAAGGTAAGGAGCGTATGGATCGGAAGTCTGGCGCACTAGAGAGGAAGACACTAGAGATGGTTCAGGAAAATTGAAAGAAAAATTCCGACCCAGGTCACGTAGTCCTGTAAGAGGTAAATTAATTAAAAAATACTTTCTACACTTAATGCGTCTTAATTGGTAATGCAAGCTTATCACGAATAGATGTAAGGATGGTCAGTTTATATCCCAAAGGTGGTCTATAGTTATGTGTATTTCGATTATTTAGATCAAATATCAGTATCAATTTCGTTATTTGTACCTTTTAACATATCTAGTTACTACAATGTTAGAAGATCGTGGAAGAGTGACTTAGTCGTACATCAGTTGTGCTGAAATACGCCTTACGAACGAGTTTTTTTACAGTATTTTTTCTATTTTGCTCCCTTTTATGCCATTTTATGCCATGTCTAAATAAAAAAATCGCCGATACATTTTGAGAAAATTGTATCGCGCTGGGCGAGCCATAACCGCACGCATATGAGTGCTGTTATGAGTCCATTACAGACGCAAAATAGAAAAACACATTAACTAAACTGTTCGCTGATAAGTCATATATTTCTTCTTGCACATATTCAGGAATTGCAATGTTCTTATTTGTCCAATGCTTCATCAGATAATGATAGCCGAGTCAGCTGACTCTTGTGTGTGCTATATCAAAAGTGCTATAGCGCTTAACTGGTGATTGATCACCGGACCTGTCAGTCATATGATAGTGTATGCGTGTGGGATAGGGCATGTTTCTCAGATATTCATACACGATATTTTATTTGCTATAAAGTTTGTCCTAACCACAAGTATCGGTCGGCCCTATGTATAAACTCCATGCACAGCGTAGGGTAAACTTGCCTAAATCTTACTTGCGCATAATTCGTACCACCCCATTTTTTCGTAATCTATAATACATGTAGGGTCATCTACATGTGTGTAGCTACTAATACGGTCGTTTGCATATAGGTTAGATCAAGTTGCACCAGGTAACGTGTTTTTATTATCGAAGGGAGGTTTTTTTAATCTGTTTAAGTAACATGCTTGCGCACTTCGTAATGATTTTATGCGAATAAATGAAAATGCATTGTATGCTATGAAACTATATCCTTTTTCGATGTTATGACTTCGCTTTCCTAATTCGTACCGGTACGAATTAGGAATTACTGATTTAGATTGCCTAGATTTTTGTTTTAAAATGAGTAAACATATTTAAAAATAATAAATATATTGACGGTCTAATGAAGAAGCGTGCATATAATAAATGGTTTAAAAATAATCTGGATGCAGCATTCCAAAGTTATACAAACGGCACATTAAAATGTAATGAAGTATGCCGTGTACACGGTATTAAAAAACCTACGTTTAGATGTCACCTGAAAGGATTAAATTCACATTCAAGAATTGGATGGTGAAATGATTTAACGGCAGAAATGAAAGCGGAGCTTATTGATCATGTTCTGACTACGGAAGCACACTTTTCCTGTTTAACCATAACCGATTTAAGACGTTTAGCCTTCCAATTAACTGAAAAATATAAACTGCAGCATCGTTTTCTCAAAGAAAAATATTTGGCAGGCTGGAAATGGTATTACATATTTATGAAAAACCATCCAGAGGTATCCCTAAGAACCCCTGAATCAACATTAATTTCGCGATGTAAAGGATTTAACAGACAAGTTTTTCCCAAATTTTTTGATACATATGAAGAAATCCTTGATAATTTTAAATTTTCACCGTAGAAAATTTTCAACATAGATGAGACAGGTCTCAACACAGTTCATAAACCTGGTAAATTCTTAGCTTTAAAAGGAAGGCAGCAAATTGATTCAGTAACTAGCGAAAGACGAGAAATAAACACTACATGCATTTGTTGCATGAATGCAGGCTGTAGAATATATTCCTCCGATGTTAATTTTCAAACGAGGAGGAATGACAGATGAACTTATACGTGGTGGTACACCTAATACGCTTTACGCGTGTTCTGATAGAAGTTGCATTGTGCCTGCTCTATTTGTTGAGTGGTTACAACATTTTATAAAACATTTAAAGTTGAAAAAAACACCAGGTAAGCAACTTCTGCTGATTTTAGATGGACATACCACACACACTAAAAATCTGGATGCAGTAAATCTTGCTAGAGAGTATGGAATTGTAATGTTGTTTTTACCTGCTCACCCTACAGACGACCTTCAACCCTTCAAGTTCTCAATCATTTTTCAAGTCCTTAAAATATTATTTTAATAGAGAATCTCTCACATAGATGCGAAACCACCCTGGGCTCTGTGATCACGCAGACAAATATTTCTGAATTTTTAGGAATTTCATAGCTTCATTCAGCTTGTATGCAAACTTCATTATATGGTTTTGAATCATGTGGATTGTGGCCATGTAACAGATATAAATTTCGAGATGAGGTGTATGTAATTATTGAAGATAATAACTCTTCTATGCAAATAATAGAATGAATACTTTTACAAACATGGTTCTTTCAATAACAATAAAAACAATTCGTGCACGTCATTTACGTGCGAGTCTGGTCCTTCTACAGCCATTGTGCACTTTTAATGTAATAAAACCCAGAAAGCCATCTATAAAAGCAGATATATAAAAGTTGTCTCCAATTTGAAAAAAAATCCGACAAAAAAAGAAAACAGCCGGATGCAAAGTACTTACTGAGTCTCCATATAAAGTGGAATTAGAAAACAAAACGAATGAAGGATGCAATAGATTAAAAAGAAAAATTGGTATGTCAAAAATTGGTATGAAGAAAAGAAATACAAAAGAAAATTGGTATTGCAAACCATGCAATGAAAATGAGGAAATGTCTATGATACAATGCATTCAATGCTTAATATGGGTGCACGAAAAATTGCGCAAGGTTAAATGAGAATACATATTCTTACTACAGTGAGGATTGTGATGACGAATGTGGCTAGGGTACTATTTCGGAATAGTCTATTACGATTTAGGAGCTGTCATCTTAAATCGTACTTTTTATGTTTATTTAATTTACCTTTTTCTTATGTTAAAACATGTTTTTAGTATTTTCTTAGGTTCAAATATTAGCTGTGTTAATAAAGTTCATAGTGTTGCAATAAAAATTGAAGGGCACAGGGGAAAAAACACGGAAGTCCATTTGTTGTCAATATTAAACCGTTGCTGCCATATGTTAGTATTAGAAATGTACTTTACATACCACTGTATAAGTTTTGGGAAAAATCACGTTAGTCCCTATAAAACTGACATTATAAAATAGATATCCAGGGGAAAACAACGCGTTTTTCTCAAAACGAATCTAGGTGGACATGTGTGGTTTTTCCCGTGTACCCTTCAATTGTTTTTATTAATTTTTTAACATTTGTGACAGTTTCTCCCTGCAATTTAGGTACAGATCCGAAAAACCCCTCAACCTTTCAATGAACTATCATTTCTCCTGTGGATTTAGCGAGCACTACCACATCATCGGCGTATGCTAATCTCCTCAATTTCCTTCTTCCTATAACCACGCCTCCAGCTTAACCATCAGCCATATATTTACAAGTACAATTTAGGCAAGTTTAGCCTAATGAGTCCAAAAGCATTGGTGCAAATCCATTTAACAATTTTTAAGATACGACTATGAAATATCTCTACGTATTGTTGGAATTTCATTACATCACTTTTTTTTATTATATAACTTTTTATTATATAATTTTTTCGTGTTCTTTTTTATAATATACTTCCAAGAATTAATGAATTCCTTTTCCTTCACCATAATTTTATCAAACTCGATATTAAATCTTCTTAGGTATACGCTCTAGAATTAATTAGATACGCTTTGTATAATGTGTTAACAAAAGTAATATTTTTAATTTAAAAATATGTTTCAAGAGAAGTTTACATTGCATTCTAGTTGCAGGTTTACAAGTTTTTATTGTATTATTAAATTCGCGAGGATCAACACTATTTTGGTTAGTAGAAAATTCCTAAAGTTATTTATGTAGGTTGCGTTTGATACAAAGTGAGTCAATGATTGTCCTTTTTTATAAAATAAGTAATGGCAGATTTAGAATAAATAAGTAATTTAGAAATATCGAGCGATCGCAAAAAAAAGTAGAGCTTGATTAGGTGGCAAGTTAACATATTTAATTATTTTTCTTTTTAACCCTCAAATTTCCAGTGATTTGATTGAAAAGTTTGTGCAATAGGTGTTAGTTTGCTTAGAGAGATGACTGATTAATTTGCATGCCATGAGATAAGATTTGTATTTCTACCGAGAAGGATCTACTAAATGCACTTTGTTTTTCAAAATCCTAGATTTTTTTCAATCACATGGGGATCGTTTCACTGCCAATAAATTAGCCCACAAAATTAGCCCACAATAATTTGCATTTTTAATTTCAAATCAGCTTGATATTTGGTAAAATATCTTGTCAAACATTCACTTTCATACTCTCTTATCCTATTTTTATCTCAAATTTATAACTCTGATTTGTTTTTATTGCACAGTAGTTATAGTTTTAACAACAAATTCTTCTACTCAAAATTTGTATTTTTAAATTTAAATTTCACATTTAAAATGTTAAATAATAATAATAAACTTTATTGTCACCAACAGTAACATATGGCTATCAACCAAAAGTTCTTTCTGCCAGGGAGTGCAATCCGTTTATGTCATACATAATTTGAAGATAATAAAGGATGAGGTGATTTGGGATGATAGGTTGTCATATTCGTCATGGTCGTCAAATAGTGTTTCGTATACAGTCTTTGAAGGACGTCTGCGACTGTGGTGTTTTAGGTCGCATTTTATATAAAGTGGGTCAATGATTGTCCGATGAATGCCTCTGTCTTAAATCTGGTTAATATTTGTTCATGTCTGTCTTATATATTCGGAATTTTGATCAGGGCATATAAGAGATCGTTGTGTGGGTTATGGAGGATGTTATTAGGATGCCGTAATTGCGCTATTACACGTAACGATATGGTTTCAGCTACTTTGAGTATGTCAGTTATCGGCTTAGGTGCGGTAGTCATAAGTATATGTCCATAGCCTAGGATAGGTCTGCATATAAATTAAATTACATCTATATTAAATCTTTAGATGTATTATTCATGCTGCCATAAGACTTGCAATATCCACTCTATGAAAGAGGGAATCTAAACCACTCTATGAGAGAGAGAGGGAGGGAGAGAGAGAGAGAGGGAGAGAGAGAGGTAGAGAAAGAGAGAGAGAGGGAGAGAGAGAGAGAGAGAATATAATTATTGTATACTTTGTACATTATAGAAAGGTATATCGACCAGAAGGTCCTTCTGCCCTCACTCTATAATTCAACATAATAAAAAGTAAATTTAAATCAAATTAAATACAATCAAGAGAAACAGAATTTATTTAATATATTAAAGAGTTCTGCCGCATTACACAGTGTATTTGGTGAAAGAAAGTTTTTGACATGTGTTTTTTGCGAAATGTTTTAATAAATTCAGTTGCTTTGATATTTGAAGGATTCAGACACAGAACTGGGAATGCCACAATTTGTTGTTGTTTTTGTTTTGTACTAGTAGCAAATCTAAGTCTATGGTAATTGCATTTCCAACGTCTAGTTGTTAGAAATACTCAAAAGCAATCGCTAACAACAAGCTATTAGATGTGCCCAAAGTCAAAATAACTGGGAATATCCATGACATACCGGTAAAGAAGAAGGATTGTCCAAAAATTGATTTTAAAATTAATTGTTAAAAAACTAATTTTGTATGAGTCATTCTGGCATTTCTTTAACACACAATTTAACATAGCTTTTGGCTTTCTGAGAATGGATACATGCAGCTCATGTGATGCTTATTTAGTCAAGGCTAAGGTACTCGAGGAAGAAGAACTTGATGAATTAAAACAGCAATCAATTTTGAATAAACTTCATCTAACAGAAGCTTAAGTTTTTTTTTTAAGAAAAGGGAGTCAAAAAAACAAAGTATGAATCAAAAGGATCTTCTAGCAACAACTATCGACCAAAAATATTTCTCTTCTAAATATAAGAACAAAAGATGTTTATACCAAAAGACAAATTATCTATATACAAATTCCATATTCATAATCTGTGGACTGCACAGTCTTATTTTTATTCCTATCCTGAAACATGTGACAAGAAAGGATCTGATGAAGTTTCGTTTTTATTTGATTATATTACTAATCACATGGACAGAATCTTGTTATATTTTGTGATTCCTGTTGGGGTCAAAATAAAAGTGATACCTTGTATAGGTTCATACATGGTATCAATTTTTAATTAAATTTTCTCGACTCCTTAAACTAACCTTTCCCATAAGAGGGCACAGCACACAGGGCACATCTTGAATGTGATAAGGATGTGGGTTTGATTAATCTGTAAACTAATCTCCTTTTAGACTAAAAAAGAAATACAATTTCATTGGTA
Source organism: Phosphuga atrata (assembly GCA_944588485.1). Classification (NCBI taxonomy): domain Eukaryota; kingdom Metazoa; phylum Arthropoda; class Insecta; order Coleoptera; family Silphidae; genus Phosphuga; species Phosphuga atrata. The sequence continues at coordinate 35,967,119 of OX155899.1, forward strand.
TAAACTGCTTTAAAGTTCATGCACAAAACCATCAACTTTCAAGGTTATTGAAATTGTCCTTGAAGAAGAGAATGATAAAAGTAATTTCTCACAGGAAAATTCATGAAGAAATGTAAGATCCCAATTCAAGACCAAAAGGAAGTAATGATTTTCAAAGAATATGGTCTTGTGGAATTGCACAGAGAAAATTACAATGGCATTTGGGAGAAAACGACGATTCTAAGTAATTGTTATAATCATGTTACTAACATTGAGTTCAAGCATATAAAGAGTTTATATCCAGATTTTGCATATAAAGAGTTCTTAACCAAAGGTGAAGTAAAATACAAAGGTTTGATGAGTTTGCTGCCATTTTGTGCGAGGGAAACGCAATAATTTTATGAAACTCTAAAATATGATTAAAAAACTAAGATTCTGATGACTAAATTTGACATTCCTTGTTTATATTTGTGACGCCAAGAACATTCCTTGTTTTGAACTTTTTGTAAGATGGTTGTCAATTACTGGAAAGTCTGATTTTAACATATATATGTTTAACAATAAATCATTGTTAGTTCTAGATAAAACTTACTGCATTCTTTGATCTCAATAAAAATAGTATAACTTCTAAACACTAAACTGCCGTAACATTAAAGAAATTGGCATTTGTAGGCGATAGAAAGTCCCCCTCGATTAAACCGTGATAGGGTTTTGTTTGTCAGTATTTGTAGATTCTATGGCCTTTTTGAGGTTACTGTAATGGGATATTAATGCGGTGTCGTCGCGTTTTGTGGGACATATGAGGAAAGGTGAATTTGAATTTTGTCTTCAAAGTTGAAATTATAGTTGTTATGGCAAGATATATTATATAGTAAAGGAGAGAAGGAAGAACCTTGTGGGAGACCTTGAAGAGGAGTAACTTCAGGGTAAAATAAATGGTTAATTCTAATTAGAAAGGTTCTACTTTGGAGAAAATTCTTAATTATATGGAGTATGTAAGCAGGGATTACTAGGAGATAGTAGTACATTTTGTATAGTAGTCCGACGTGTCAAATACTGTTAAGTAGGTACTTGACTAATATCTAAAAAACGGGAAGCATTAGACTTATTTTGTGGGTATGAGGTTTGAAAATTATTGGTGAAGATTCTTAGAGGATAAGTAGTGGAATGACAGAGCTTGAATCCGAATTGGTATTTGGGAATGTGGTTCATAACTTTTTCCCATAGTTTGTATTTTTGGATTTGTTCTAGTGTTTTACCTAGCACCAGGAGAATTGTAGTGGGGCGATAACTATTAGTAAGGGTCTAGTCTTGTCCGAGTTTTGAGATTGTTATTAGTATCCCTCTTTTCCAGCAATTAGGATATTTAGAGGCAGACATTGTACAGTTTAAGGATGTACGAGCGGATGTTATCTGGGGGTTTGTCAGGAAACGCTTTTTTACAAGGTCGGACTGAAGCTGTTTTGCTGTGAAATAGAGCAATTTGAAATTCGTTGTTACTTCGTCCATGTTCGTCGTGTCGTTGTATAGAAAAAAGTTATTGCACCGGGATGTAACTTGAAGTTATTTGGGTCGAAGAAAGCGGAGGTAGATGGGGTGAACGATTCGTGGAAACGTCTTGAGAAAAGGAGAGCTTTGTCGGAATCGGCTGTGTAGCATTCGTTGTATATTATCATGTCAAGTATTTGAAATACTGTGTGGTATTTCGAAGGATTTTTTACTTTGAACTAGAAAAAATCTCCTTTATTGTTTTCAATTTGCTTTCATACAGAGAGCCATTGATTAGTGTGGAATTGGTTCAATAATTGTTGAATGTTTCTGTTGTCTATTTAAACATTTATATCACGTCATATTTTATTATTAAAACAATGTTAAAAGAAATATTCAAAAAAATCGTTCAAAGAGTACAAAGGTTTCTTGAGAAGCATTTCTTCGACGGTGGTTTTAAATTTATTATAATTAACGATCGCCTTAATGTCACTAGGAAGTTCATTATAAAGCTTTATGGCTACGACATAAGAGCTACACCAAATCTGGGAGGTACTGAAATTTTAATATAGCTTATCAAAATTACGCGTTGTATAATAGTTGACACCTCCAAATCTCATAAACTCTTCCAAGTGTCATTTAACATAACATACACATTTTAGTTAGAATTCTGTACCCAAGAAATAATGGTTTACACGTCTTCGGAAATGGTACAGTGGCTATAGCTCTAACGATTCTTTTTTCCAATATAAATAACCTTTTCACGTGAGGCGAGTTACCCCTTAAAGATACCTTTATTGAGTACCGAGCCTACAGATGCTTGGTAAAATATTAGCAACGTTTCCAAGTTGATAACATTTCTGAGCTGAAGGATGTAATAACAGCATTTTGTCAACTTTGAAGCGATGTAATTGATGTGATGTTCCCAGGTTATGTATCGATAAATGACAATTCCCAAGTATTTGGTAATTAAACAGGGGTGGATTGTGCCAGATGACCCTCTGATCAATAAACTATAATTTAGTTTATTGTGATTATTGGAAAATGGAATTAGTTCCGTTTTACCTGAGTTAATTTAAATTAAAATTTACCTAATATTAGGCCATTTTTACTACACCAGTTGGAGACTTCATTTATTCGAAGATTTGCATACCTTTGCAACTGCGACTCATTTGTGGCTGGGGCCACACTGGAACTATCATCAGCAAGTAATACCAGATCCTTAACACTGTCACATATGTCATTAATAAACAAAATAAATAGCAGCGGGCCGAGAGTAGAACCCTGTGGGTCACCAATATTTGACACAATTATATCTGAAAAGGCAGTGTGATTTAAACTGTTTTTTATTTTTACCATTTGTTTCCTACCAGAAAGATAGAATTTTAGCTAAGATAGTACACAGCCTCTAACACCGTAACTCTCCAGATTGTTACACAAAATATGATGATTTATAGTGTCGAAAGCAAGGCTCAAATCAAACAAAATGCCTAATGCTAGACATTTCTCATTCAATTTACTAAGAACTTCATTACAAAAGGAGAAGACAGTTTCTTCGGTGTTTTTCATTTTTTGGAATCCAAAAAACCTAACCTTCTAAAAAATAATACTACTATCTCATATACTTTAGAGAAAACAGACATTGGTCATAGTTCTCAACTTTATTCTTTTCCAGTTTTTTATACACTCGGACTATTACCGATATTTTTAGCTGATCAGAGAAGTACCCATTGATGAAGGAGTTAAGGGACCCTCACAGTGTGAACTTTTCTTAAATCAATGTTTTTTTTCATTATCCCGATAGTATACACTGTTATAAACATTCTCCCCAATTTTTAAATCGAAATTCGAATTATTTCGGTCGCTACAGCCTTTCTTAGAAAAAGGGATTGGAGTATCTGGCGCTCACTCCAAACTTTAAACGCGTTTTTGTCGAAATGGTGTTTTTCAAAATGGTCTCCACTCTCAAAGGAACAGTTTTCAAGCTATCCCTTTGAAATTTGGACTGAACATTCTTCAAGTCATTCTTTATGTTCTTATGGAAGCTTTTTTTGAAATCTTCCATTTTTTTTTTAAGAATAATTGTCGAAAAAATAGCCTGAATTCTTCGAAACCTTTTTGTCAAACCGCAGAATTTTTTTTTAAATTTCATAAAAAAGAAAAAGGTTCCATAGGAACATAGAGGCTTTCCTACAGATTAATAATGTTCTTGATATTTTTATATCACATCAAAATTACGTCCGCTAGCATTTTTCAACGCCATATTTAATAAAAAAATGTTAAACAATAAACTAAATCAATTAAAAAAAATCATTTCGTATTCTCGATTAGTGCTTTAATTTGTAAAAAAATCAGACCTATTAGTTTATCCTAAACATAAAAAAAAAATCGCGAAAATCTGCTATTTTCCGAGGTGTCACACTGTGAGGGTCCCTAAATAAATAGCTCAAAGGTGTGACTATATGTTCCGCTACTTGAAACTGGATATTGGAAGGAATTTCGTCATAACCTGAGGACTTCTTCCTTGCAAGATGTTTCAGTATTGGACGTAGGAATTTGGTTTCACAGCGGCAACGCTGTTATTCGTTTGTTTACCGGGCTTCGGCTTGGCATTAATTTCGTTTACGCCTGCCTCATCTAAGAGATCCGCACAGGTTATGACGCTTTCGTTGTTTCGATGGGTGTTATTACCACCGTTTTGGTCCCATTGAATTAAGTTTTTCAAAGGCTCACTAACTGAGATGCTCGTAGGTACTTTCTTCTTTATTATAATGTGAATTAAAACGTCTTTTTTACACTTGGTTAACTCGGCACAAAAATCTTCGCACTCTGCCATGCTGCCGTTCAGGATTTGACTGAAATCGTCCTAGTGTCTGTGACACTGTGTGTGTTATATGTAATATAAAATCTTTTACTTTGTTTATTCCGTTGTAACAATTTGAAGATCTTGAAAAAGATTTTATTTAATAAATGGACACGTCGAGTTAAGTAAATACATAATGAGAAAACTGTGTCGCACTCCATGCCATTAACGAACCCATATGAGTGCTTTACTGACTTCATTATAGACGCAATAGAAGAAATAGACATCAGAAAAAATATCTTTAAAGAAATATGGGTCAGTTAAAATCCGGGAAAAACAACGCACTACACGCAGCCCCGAGATTTTGCAATAAATTAGGGCTTTCTTCCTTAATTTGGGCTGCCAAACGTAAAAACCCCCTAAAAGGATACTTCTTCTTCTTCTTCTTTTATGACCACATAGGATCACTTTAGTCACTCCATTAACAAAGTCTCTTGGAGGGGATTCTTCGAGCCTTGCGGTCCTCCCAGTACTTTTTCATACGTTCTGATATTCGTGCCCGTTCTTAGAAAATACCCGTGTTGTGAATTTCTTCTTTGAGAGTGGGATGCGGAGATTTGTGTCCTTGATGTTTCGGTGTAATTTCGTCTTGTCTGTGGTGTCTTTTGATGTAAGCGCAATTTCTTTCAGATTCTCTCTTATTTTTCTGATCTATCTACACCATCTTATGGTATTTTTGGGGTTGAGATTGTATTGAATACTAGGATACAATTACTGCATTTTTAATTAAACTTATGATAATGCATTTCAATAGCCTAGTTGAATATTCCTGTTGAATAATTCAATGAAATATTTAGAATACACTAAATTACTCCCAAATAAAAAAATACCAATCCTAAAAAAATACAAATGGGCAAATATTCGATTATATGCGGTGAAGTTTCCTAGCAGACAGAGGAATGAAAAATGCGCATTCTATTATAATATATTCTAAGTCCCTTGAAATATATAAAAAATAATATTAACAGGACAAAAATATGAATCAGGACAAATGAAATAAATTAGACCAAGATACATAGGATAGTAATAATACACTTTTAATCAAACTTATAGAAATGTATTTCAATAGTCTGGTTAAATAATGCAATAAAATATTTAGAGTACACTAAATTACTTCCCAACAAAAAATACCAATCCTACCAAAAAGTACAAAGGAGCAAATATTCGATTATCTGCGGAGAATTTTCTAGTAGAGAGAGGAAAGAAAAAAGCTCGAATGTGTACAGCCGGAAGCGTATAACACTCACATACACTCAGAAACCTTGCCGTGCCACATATACACAGTTCGGATCTTTCTCTAAGCTCTGAGAATTACTAAGGTTTAGACACCGCAAAGGTTCACTAAACTCATATATATATATATACATGTATAACTTCACAGAAACTCTCGTGTTTGAATAGTACATTGTTTTATGAATGAAAGTTTGCTCACAAGGGAACTAATTTAAAATGATAGTCTTTTGTGCCCTATGTAATTCGATTTAATACAATCGTAAAGAATTTTCTAATAATTTTCTTATAATAATTTTGTATTTTTCTAAATATTTTGTCTTTCTGTCCCATAATAAGAATGTATAACTTAATTTGTCCCATAAAAATAGTAGCAAAAAGATATGAATATAGTGCGGAACATTTATAATTAAAATACTAGATTAAGCTAAACAATAAATTAAAAATATGATTCCATATTCTTATTTTTCTGTTGAGTTTTTAGAATTATTTCGTTACTGCACTTTAAGTACAGCAATGCGTTGCTTTTCATATGTGCCTGAACTGTTAATAGATAATATGCGTCAATTATTTTCCTAAGCACATTTCCAAGTTATTGAATTGGTCATTCTGTTACTTGCACTTAAATTGTTTTGCAGGTAACGTAATTGAACCTTCCTGCAAAGTTTCGTTTTTATTGTGATGCATCTAAAACTGGAGAGTTGAAACTCGATTTATTTCTGAAAACTCTCTTTTGTATCTTACTTTTATAATGGGATATTCAACTAAAATAAAACAATTGCTTTCGATCAGAGCTTCAAATTAGATAAATAGTTATAATTCGTAATAATTAGGTTCTTTAATTTAATAATTAGGTTACTTAGGTACTTACCTGAAAATTTACAAATGTGCCATAGCAAATTGCAGATGTATTCAAACAATATGTTTTTTGAAAGTTTTGCAATTTTGTCCTAGAACATAACTTATATGCATTCGCTCATTATTCCTGTTTAAATATTCACTTACTGCTGTTATTATAGGACATAGAAAGTAATTTCTTATGTATATTTATATACAGATATATTTAGAAATATAATTTCTAAAATAACAAAAACATTTTTAAATTTATAAATATATTCTGGATTTTCTACCCATTATTAAGTTATTAAGTAATCAAGAAAATTGTTGGGAATATAATCGGAGATTCCTTAAAAATTACAAACCAATGAAAATTTATTAACAAGGGATTTTGTGGTTGGCAACCCATTGTCTAACTATCAAGAAAAACTTTCTTCATCTTCTTTTTAAAGCAAATTAATTTAAAACAGAAACTTGGGCAGCTTTTATATCTGAGAGTATACATTTAGATTTTTGCATAGAATGAAAATATTTGAAAAGAAATGAATTTATTTTGACAAACTTTGAATCGATCCATAACTCAAAGTGAGTTTTTTTGGTTAAATATGTAGAAATTAATATAAATTAAAAAAAAAAGTTTATTCAAAAAAATTTCTAAGCAGAGCGCTTTCGACTCAAACAAGTCATCTTCAGTGCTAAAAAAAGTTATGGAAAAAATTAATACTTGGTAAATCGCATTAATGAGTCTTAAAGATAAAAGAATAAATGTGTGTTAGGTCTTAACCCGATTCTCAGTGAAAAACTATTTGTATGCCGGCGGAAACCGGGATAGAAATAATAGTTGTACATAATTTGTTAAGAGGCTTAATTAAACGGCCTATAATGAATTACAAAATAAAATCAAACAGAAAAATATAAAAATAAATTAAAAGAGGAGCCACGTGACAGCTACCTCGGCATGTTGGTACAAAATGGTGGTTGTAAAATTACAGTAGATTAAAAAAGAATAAGATTGTAAGCAGGATGGATTTTAGCAATAAACCAGAGAGCCGCGTATAATGCATAAAAATGGATATAATTTTGAAAGTTTGGCAGCAAGCAGGGTAGCCTAACTAAAAAAACAATAACTTTAAACTATCATTACAGGATGACAAAAGAGAAAACAAAGTAATTAAAGCAAAGTAATAAACAGCGTTTGAACTATCATTAAAGAAAAGCAAAGGAGAAGACAAATAAATTAAAGCTGAGGCCAAGATAAATTAGACTGTGTTAATGAAATTTATAATATTATTGAGGATGTGATAATGGGAGTTGAAAACTTAGTGACCTCATTCAGGACGGTTAGCTTGGGGTTTGTTCAAGGGCCTCAAGGTGATCGCGCTTACAGGATTTGCGACAAACATGTAGAAGTTATCGATGGTAGAGCAATGGCCTGTAAAGGGAAGGTGGTCTGCTAAAGCGAAGTTGGAAGGGGTAATGCCTGAATTAATATGTTTGTGGAACTGGTTCAGATGTTCTTTTATGCGTAGGGATATAGCCCTACCAGTTGAGCCAACATACAGGAAATCACGATTATTAAATGAGAGGGAGTAGAGCCCCGTATGTGAAATTGGAGGCAAGCTGTCTTTAGTACGGACCAAGGTACGGGATAATACGCCTGTCGTGAGGAAAGCATGCGAGAGGTTATGGGATAAGAAAAGACGTGCTAGGTCAATGTGGGGTTGACCGACAAACTTCAGAGGAGTCCACTGGGTGTTTTCAGTGCGGGAAGAAATTTGAAGAATTGTTTATGTTTGACTAAATTTTGAATGTATAGAATGTATTGCAGTTAGATTGATGCGGAAGTTATTATTGAACGAAATTTTGTAAAATGACACCCAATTCCTTTTCGAAGGACTCAGGGGGAACTTGAAGAGTCTGTGGAAAAGAATGTTAAATGACGCAAACTTGTGGGAGAAATAATGTTATGAAAAAAAAGAATGACGTTGTCGGTAGAGGTGGGTTTTCTATAAGCTTCAAATACTAGGGAGAAGGAATTCCTATCATGTCTGATTAATAAATCAAGGAATCTCTCGCTTGTATGTAAAATTTATAGCAGGATGGATGGAGTTTATCATGGAAAGGTCAAGATGTGTGTGATCGCCTTCGGAGAGGGAGAGGATTTGATCCACATAACGGTACCAAACAGGGATGTGATGGACTGCTAAAGTGCAGTCTAAATTTTTTTGTTTCAGGTTGTTCATGAAAAGTTCAACACGAAAAGGGCTCATGGGTAGCCGATAGCTAAGCCTGACACTTGTTCCCAAATTTGACTTCTTCTTCTTTCGAATAGGCCTACTTTGGACCACGCTTGTTCAACTGTTGGGCTTTGACCTTTGCCCAGTATTGTCGCATCTTCTGCCGGTGTAACTCCTTTCTCCCTTCTGTCCAGGGGATACCTTTCCTTCGAGGTTTTTCTTGAAATCCACAGACTTCCGTCAGGGTGCGTCTCACAGACTGTCTGTTTTTGAGATCTATTATTCCCAGTTCTTTAATATCCTTCTCGGTCTCTGTCAACCAAGTGGTACAAAACTTCTTGTTTTGCCAGAAGGTGAACAGACGGTAGGTTAGTCGGTTTGGAGGCAATCTTGCAACGTGGTCATAGAAAGCCTTCTTTTCCTTGCACAGTCAGAGAGCATCTTAATATGTTCGTAGAGCTCAAAGTTATTCCGTCTTCGGAATTCCCCATCTTCCTTTACCGGGCCTAGGATCTTCCTGAGGATTCTCCTCACTCTGATTTCTAATTTCTCTATTAGACCCCTTCGGTTCAAGGAAAGACACTCCATGGTATACAGGGCTTCTGGTCGTGAAACTGATGTGTAGTGCTTAAGTTTCAGGTTGCGTGACAGGCATTTCTTATTGTAAGTGTTCTTAGTCAGCCGATAGGCTAGTTCTAACTTGCTGACTCTCTTGGATAATGATTCTCTTTCTGATAAGTTGGATTCAATCCATTCGCCGAGATACTTACATATCTCAGTCCTTTTGATTCCCTGTTCTAGTAACATCTCTCTGTTTGCTTCTTTGATGTTGGTGAAGAATTCTGTTTTCTCGACCCTTGAAGACACACTTTGGCAGACTGTTTTCTGAGGCAGTTTACCTGCATTGCCATCTCAAGAGAATCAGCAAACAGTGCCATTTCATCTGCAAAGGCCAGGCAATCTACAGCCAGTCCATCGTTCTTACGTCCCAGGTAGATACCACTCTGAGCACCCAAATTGTTTCTTGCGCCATTCTCTTATAACCTTTTCAAGGACACAGTTGAAGAGAAGTGGGGAAAGTCCATCTCCTTGTCTCACTCCAGTTTTTATTTCGATGCTTTCTGAAATCTCGCCTCTAAATTTAACCTTGGAATGGGTGTTGGTCAAAGTTTATAGGATTAGTCTGCGGGTTTTGTTGTCTAGTGCTAGTTCCCGGAGTACTTTGTTAAGCGTTTCTCTATCAATTGAATCGTAGGCCTTCCTGAAATCAACAAAGGTGACGACCACCTTGCGGTTTCTCATCTTGGAGTATGAAAGTACAGTTTTAAGATTGAAGATCTGTTCAACACAGGAGCGGGTCTCCCTTAAGCCCCCCTGATATTCTCCCACTGGATTATCCAACTGATTTTCTGCCCTTGTTTGTAACGCCTTCGAGAGAATCTTGATGTTATCGGGACGAGAGAAATTCCACGGTAGTTGTTTAGATCCGTAAAATCTCCCTTTTTGTGAAGCGGATGGATCAGAGCAGATTTCCAATCGGGTGGTCCATTTCCCAGATGTCCTGGATGATCTCGGTTAGCTTGCCCACGGCATTGTTTCCAGCACCTTTCCACAGTTCAGCAACAACATAGTCCTCTCCAGCTGCCTTATTATTCTTAAGAAGTTGAATGATCTGGCCAACTTATTCCAATGAAGGGGAAAGCGAGTCCGGGTTTGGTGTGCTTTGTTTATAGTCGAAGTCTTCGCTGGGTGAGTCACAGTTAAGTAGATTTTTACTGTAAAATAAGATAAGTACTGAACCAAAAGGTGGCAGTTGCCCTTGTCGTTATAAGCCAGTTTGCCTTGTGAGTCTCTGAAGTTGAGGCTTAGCGGAGCGTATTTTCTGAGTGCCTGCTTAAAGGTTCCAAAGAAAACTCTGGAATTATTCTTAGCAAAGCTCTTTTCGATTTGGGTTAGTTGGTTTTGAGTGAAGGTTCGTTTGGTTCCTCGAATTATCTTGGCTGTAACTTTTCTTTGTTCCAAAAATTCATGCCAATTTTCCTTGGTCTTTTTAGAATTCCGCTTCACCCAGGCTATCTGTCTTTGGGCTATTGCATTGTCACAGTCTTTAATCCACCACGTATGCTTCCTTCTTCTAGCGAGAGGGGCGAGTTCATTGGCCGCCTTGACAAGAGTCTCCTTCAGTTGGTCCCAGTTGTTTAGGTCTGTGTTGTTCAGTCTCTGACTTAGTTCTTGGCTGTTCTTGAGTCGCTCGATGTCAAATCCTACCATTTTGGAGGTTCAAATTTGACTATTAATAATTAAAAAAAAATTAACTAAAACAATTTCAGTCATCATTATTAAGTCATTGATGACTGTAAGGGGTAAATTTTATTCAAGAGACAATTTATCTGAGAGGATGCGTATGCAATCATTAGGGATGATGGAAGGGACTTTTCCCTTCCATACTGGATACGTCAAATGAAACGAGAGCGCTCGGTGTTGTGTGGACCCTCTGAAGCTTGTCGGCAAGTTCGTAAGAGTTTTTAGCAACGTAAGGATTGGTAAATTTTAGAAAATTATGAAACACCTGAGAAGAAGAGGCAGACCAGCAATAAAATGGATAGATGGTATTATGGAAACCATTAAAGATAGAGCCATAGAAGAAGATGGTTGGAGAGATAAGGAGAGGTGGAAAAAGAAGTGCGGGATGCCGCAAAGGCTGTAGGAACCTCGCTGTATAAAAAAAAATGAAACACCTTGTAAAGCCATCTAGCTAAAAATACCAAGGTGAATTTATATAAGAGACCACAGGCCTAACGGGATAGTTGACTTTGTGTATTTTGGGTAGGTCATAAAGCCTGGGGATGACTGGGTTCATAGGGGACAATTTAATTCGTCTAGTGTTAAAATGTGGATTCAGCAGATGTGAGGAATTCTTTGACCATCGTTGTGAATTTATTCATGGGGCTCCTACTCAATCTGACGAAACCGCCACCGTTTAGAAACTCTTTCACCTTCTTACAGTAAATGGTTTTATTTAAAATAACTAGACAGCTGCCTTCATCAGCTTTGGAAAAAAATAGGTTTGCATCAATTCTTTTCTTATTGATGACATTGAGAAGGTTGGAGGTGGGTGAATTACCGTGGGCGGCGGCCCGTGAGACAGAAATAGAAGCCCTCAGTAAGATAGAATTCACACGCGGGATCAAAGAGTCTTGGAGTCTTGGAGTCTTGCTTTAATTAGGATGTAATGGTTTCACAATCAACTGTTAAAAGGTGTAAATCTTCATGACTGGGAGATGTTGTAGGTTCAAACTTGAGACCTTTCTCAAGCAATCTCAATTGGCTTTCTCAGAAAGTAGCCGAAGATAAATTGAGGATCCTTGGGTGAAATTTGAAAGGTTGAAAATTAGAGAATGGTCAAATGGAATTTGGTGTAACTTTAAATAAAGGGTTGTTCATACACTCGGGCAGGGTGGGGGACTTGGTTAAGAATTGAGTGGAGACTGAGTTAGAAGGATGTGAATTTGAGGGTGGGAGAGTTAATATGTTGGTAAAGACCTTCACATTGGCATTCGGGTCTGAGGATCGGGGAAGTTGGGGAAGTTTTGCCTCTGGAGATTTAAAAAAATGGCTTGAATTGGAATATTGTGAAAAATGATTATAATGCATTGATTATAAAATGAGTACTTGTTTATTCTAATAAACGCCGGCGTGTATTTCCCAGTTATTTTTGGTACGGTGTTTATTTTAGATATTGTAGAATGTAAAGGCATTATTCTTTTAATAGAAAATTACAAACCATTACAAATACATCAATAATAATTTACAATTTATGGAATCTGAACAGTAATAACTCGTTCATAGTAATCAACATCATCAAATTCTTCTGACAAAGACAAACATTTTCATTCAATTCTTTTTCAGAAATCGGGATCGAAAACAACAAGAATTTTCATTCCGATGGTGTGGCTCTCATAAGAGGGCAGTGTCAATTGACGGGCGGCTATCATTATAATAAATACTGCATTTTTTGCCTTCTTCTTCTTCTCCAATTGTCCTATGTTCTACAGACTATTAACATTGAAACCTTGATTTTATTTACTACAGATCTGAATAATTCTACATATGATATTCCAAACCATTGACGAAGGTTGTACAGTCAGGAGTGTCTTCTTCTACCTGGTCCTCTCTTACTGTTTAGTTTCCTTGGCTTATTATTATTACATTTATTGGCATTATCATTAGCAATAAAATACAGATACTTCAAAAAAGCAAAACAAAACAAAAACATACTTCTACATAACAAAACTTGGATTTGGCCTTGACTTTTAAATAGAGAACTTTGAATACCTGAGTTTTAATACTCAAAGTATGTCCATATTTCAAAAGCCTCTAGCCGTTTCATTGTATTTTCTTATGTGGTCCATACATCTACCCCATGAAGCAAGACTGGTAGGATATAGTCTTGCCTTTAGTTATAGAGAGGTGTCTTTGCTAGTCAGTATATTTTTAATGTTGTTGAAATTGGGTTTTTCTATTCATAATTGTATTTCTCTTGAGTGGTCCCACTTAGAGATTACTACGGTGCCAAGGTATGTATGAGTTTCCACATTTTCTTTGATATGGAAATTTATTATAAACTTTGTCTGCTGCTGGTTTGTTTTGCTTATGGTCATACATTTGATTTTTGGTGCATTTAATTTGAGCCCGTATTTATTGGTGGCTGTCTGGATGTTTTGCTTTATCTCTGTAGTTCTTAATTGTCGTTTGCGATGATAACCGTGTTGTCGTAGTTGTTAATTATCTTACTGTTTAGTTTTATTCCTTCCGAAACCCCCTCAAGCGCTTCTTTAAAAATGTTTTCAGAGTACAAGTTAAACTGGTGAGGCAAATAGAAATTCTAATAGAATGCAACCTTGCCGTACTCCTCTTTTGATGTTTATTTCGTTGCGAAGTGATTTATCCACCTTTACCTTGGCGGTTTGATTCCAGTATAATGTTGCTATTATTACTTTTTTGCCACATAAAATAAATTCTAAAACAGAGATTTCCTTTTTTTGAGGATATAGGTTTTTATGCTGAATTGTGAATTGAAATTTGCATGAAGGAAATGAAATTTAAAACAAATTTAGTAAATTTTGCAAATTTCCCAAAAAAGAATGCGTTACAAATTTTCTTCTTCTTCTTGGCAGCCTTTCTTCGTCCTCTGCTGGATGTAAATATCTTCCAAATCTTACCATTTGTCCTAATCCATAGGAAGTCTGTCCAAGTTCCGGCCCACATATTGCTTTACGTCGTCGAGCCATGCCTTTTGGAGTCTTCCCATATTCGTTTTTGTTAATCGTGACCACCATTTTACTTGACATATTGCTCAATGATTGATATCCTGCTATGCCGGATGTCCAACCCAACGCCACTTAAGTTCACCTACACGCTCAATGATGTCTTTTAAGATAGAATTGGGGAAATTGGATGTCTTTTAATTTCGTTCTCCTCCAAATTTCTGTATTGCGTATTTTATCTCGTAGTCTGATATCAAGCATGGACCTTTCCATTGGTCTTTGTGTTGTTCTAGGGCCTTCTGGATTTTTCTCTGTTCTCAGATTTTAGTTTCTAGTCCATATGTCGATATGGGCAAGATGCACGCATCACAGACTTTTCTCTTGAGCGACGTATCGATCTTCACGCCTCAAAGCTCACTGGTACTCTTCTGGTAATCTCAAACATTTGAGTTTCCTTGCCCAATTTAATTAAGTGACCTAGGTTCTCGTTTTCTTCTATGGTGTCAAACACATGATTGTCTATTGTTATATGTAAGTCGTCCCTACTCATAATCTTGGTCCTACATATTTAGTCCTACCCATCATTTTTTCTAGTTCATTGAAATCGCTGCTAATTAACACAATGTGATTGTCGCTTTGACAATCACATTGTGTTAATAAACAGCGATTTACGCTTTGTAAATGGATAAAGTAAACTCCGTCTACATGTATACTTCTTGCTTCCCAATGCAACCTATTAAATACATTTTCCAGGGCCAAGGTAAATAATTTGGGTGAGATAGTGTTCCTAGATAAACGCCTCGTTTGATTGGTATTCGATCTGTCACTAAATCGTTGGCAATTGAAGACCTCGTCCATAAGTGTTGCATTTTCGTAGATATATTTTATGAGGTTTTATGAGTTTTATAACATAAGATATAGAAATTTAAGTAACAATCTTTAAAAGAAAAAAATATTGGTGAAATCAAAGCATATTTAAAAAATAGATCCAGCAAAATCTATAACCATACATTTTTGATAATAGAACTTGTTCTTTTAGCCAATGCACAATTTCAAATAGTGGCGATTTTTTTTTGACAAATTTCAGGAAATTGGTTGAAAAATTAGGCCAAGATCTACAACTAAAAAATGTTTGCTGAAAGACATGTCTAAACAATAATTAATATTAACAAAATATTTTTATTTATAATGTTTGCTTTTTGCAAAACTTTTTTTCAAAATTCATTGAAGATTCTTGAGAAATATTTCAAATATGCTCCCTTGCATTCTAATAAGCAATTAACGCCGCGAATTCGTAATATTAAATATGGCCTACCTCGTATTATTATAGAATTTAATTTAAATAATATATTTTATTATCAAACATTATAAAATTTTTCATTTTGGTTCGGTAGGTAATCTACACCTAGAGATAGATTTATACCTACACATGGATTTATCCTAGACATATATTTTATACCTAAATATAGAATCACTTCTATATTCGAATCACTTCTATGTATAAATATATCCTAGTCTACTATCTAGGCTTAATTCTACTACCTCGCTTAACCCTTTCAATACGGCGAAAAAATCAATTTAGTGCGCCACATTACCGGGAAAAGTTATTTCTTCTCCAAGTAATTATTGCGATGAAATAACTTTTCTGTCCGAAAGTCTGAAAGTCTAAGAGACATATAATTGATCTCATAACGACACATCAACGACAATAATGAATTTACAAGCTTCATTGATGGGACATACGTATGTCCCGCCGTAAACCCAGAACACCTGAATGCAGGGACAGGGTATGTCCCGGTCGTAATCCTAGAGACGATAGTGCTGGGACAGCATATGTCCCTCTGTATATACGCTATCAGTACCACAGAGGTGTAGATAGCATTTCTAAGCGTGCCTCTCACAATGCACACCACGCACATCTTCGCGTTTTTTTCCCCCAGTTGGGAAATGTTCTCCAACATTCGAGAGTCTTATATTTTTATTAGACGACCGTGATGATGATGACGTGGATTTGCAGGAAGAGTGGCTTTGCGTATTCACTTCGGCGTTTTCGGTCAGTAATGTCGTGATGAACAACATGAGCATTTACAATCGAGGTCATCAGTAATCTGTAGAATACGTTTTTCCACCATTTGTTGGATCTGCGATCCACCTCGTAGCACGTTCACAGTTGGTCAGAGAGGTCAGCCCCACCCATGAACTCATGGTAAAAGGATACCATTGATGGGCAGGAGAATTCCTTCTGAGAACCATCTTTTAGGGTTCTAATCGCCGTAGTTAATTCATTGCTATGGCAATTCGGCATGACGAAAACCTGCCTAGTGTCCATTCAAAAGATCAACATCTTATTTACGCGTGATGTTAAGCGTATAATTTAAAAACGTAATGAAGATACTGTAACTGGGACATACGTTGTCCCAGCCGAAATTTAATTTTTTTGCAGACTGGGTTAAAGCACAAGTATTTATCCAGATAATCACAAAGATGTTTGCATTTTTTTTAATAATCATTTATTGTGTATATGTTACGGTAAAAGTACAAAATCGGCAAATGTGAACATTTACCGGTATATGTACACATCTACCAATGTGATAGGTAAATGTGAGTTTAAATCTGAGATCAGCTTTATATATCTACTTTTACCGGAAAATGTTTACTTTTTGTGTGTTACAATATCACGTGTGTCTTGTTGGATAGCCCATGCGTTGTGTATGTTTATGTAAACCACTAACAATTGCCAACAACATAATGCATATATGCACATTTGCCGGAAATAATTGGTAAATGTAAGTTGAAAACAGTCTGTCAAAAGTTCACAAAGAACAACACAATAATCTTAATGTGGGACTTCAATGCCCAATTGGGTAAGGAGAAATCATTCAGAAAAGAAATTGGAGACTATCCAGCTCACAACAGAACCAATACAAATGGCCCAAGATTAGTAGATATATGCAAGTCATTTGATCTTAAAATTATTTCAGCACAATTTAAAAAAACTACCTAGAAAGCAGAAAACATGGATATCTCCAAACCCCATCTTGGGAGAGTTTCAAATTGACCATGTCGCCATCTCCAGATAGATATAATTTTCAAGAAATCAAGAACATTATTGTTAAGAGAGGAATGGAAGGAAGTTGACTCAGATAACTACCCAACTGAAACCCACATGAGATTTACTCCAAGACATAAAATCATGAAACAAATCAGTACAACTAAGAGAATTAATAATCAAACTTTGAAGGACAAGGAATGTGATTTTCTGAAGAGGCTGAAGGAAGTGAATATTGATGCCAACAACTTTACAGAAACAATTAGATATGTTGCATTTCAATTAGCTCCCGAGAACAAGCAGAGAAAGCACAGATGTTGGAATAATAACTGTAAAGAAGCACTTACACTAAAAAAACAAGCAGTAATTGGAAAATCTATAAGTTTCAGAAGAAGGGAGCAGATAAAATTATTAGGGCACAAAGGAGGTGCTTTGAATTGGAGCAAATTAAAAATATAGGGGAGCATTTTATAAAATATAATACAAGACACTACTACAATATATTCAAGAACTGTATGACTGGTTACATTCCGCAGTCGCTATGCTTCAGGAAAGATAATGGAAAACTTGCACTTAACAATGAAGAAAACTGTAAGCTACTTTCATAAGCATACTTTGAAAAGCTATTGAACTGTGAAAAACCGACCAAACAACTTGAATTCCATGATAATACCCCAAATGAAAATTGTAAACCACGATATGATATAAAGCATCGATATGATTAAAAGTTATATCAAACAATTAAAACACAACAAAGCCCCAGGTGAAGACGGCCTAACAGCAGAAATTCTAAAAGCTAGTGGAGATCTAGGTGCCACAATTATAAAAGAAAAACTAGATAAGTTCTGGGACACTGAAGCAATTCCAGAAAACTGGAAGGTTACATTAATTCACCCACGTCATAAAGAAGGGGACGAAATAGATATAAATAATTACAGAGGAATTTCATTACTACCCGTAGAATACAAAATATTATCGAACGCTCTTCTGTACATCTTAAATCCTCAATTAGACATATAAATTGGAGAATATCAAGCTGGATTTAGGAGTAACAGATACTGCCTAGAGCAAATTATAAACCTGAAATAAATAATTAAGTACATGAAAATATCAAATAAAAATATAGTGCTAATATTTGTCGATTTAAAAAAAGCATATGCTTCAATATAGAGAGTCCCTCCTCAAAACCTTGAAGGAATTTGCAGTAGATAGCAAAACTCTGGAAATAAATAAACAAACTCTTTCAAATACAGTATCTAAAGTTAAATTCCTTGGAACAACTGACAAGGAGACGGTTTGTCACCATTATTATTCAACTGTATGCTGGAAAAAGTTACAAGAGAATGGAATATAGAGGAAGAAAAACAAAAGTTATTAACTACATAAAGTTGGGTAGATCCACAGAAGCAATAAATTGTTTGGCCTTTGCAGACGATATCGTAATAATAGATGAAGCCTTGGAGAATGCAAAGAAAATACTAGAACTACTGAAGGAAACAACTGAGAAGGCAGGTCTATAAGTATCTTTCTAAAAGACGGAATACATCTTTGTGAAAATATAAACATACGAAGTGAAATAGGTGCAATTAAAATCAAAATTCAACTGAAAAAATGAAAAGAGGATACATGAAAGTGAGAAATCTGTAATCGGTAAAAGTGTATTTCTAAAGATGTTAAATTAAGACATTATAATGGTTTTACAACTGAAATCCAGAAGTCTCTCTGGGTCGGAACCACTACTTTTAACAGGTTGCAAAATGGCATTGGAAGATTTTAAAAAGATGGAAAGAAGAATTCTACGAAAAATAATAGGTTTAATCAAAAACAAAGATAGCAATTGGGTTTTGAGATCAAATAAGGAAGTGTACTTCATTCTGCCCTAAAGTAAGAGACGTGCTGCACTCTATAGATATCTAGATAGAATAGAGGGGGACAGATTGACAACGAAGATCCACACGTTCTTCTAGAACAGGAAAACAGACAAAGATAATGAATGGGGAGACAAAACAAAAAGGACTTAGAAGAAATGCAAATTAAACAGGAGACCTTGCTCAACAGAGACAAATTCAGAAAAGAAGTCAAGAAATTCAGCGGTTTTCAGGAAGCTAAAACAAACAGAAAAGCAACTTGTGTCAAATGGTCAGATGAGAGGAAATAGCTCATTCTGCGAAAATGAGAGTGTTGGAGGAGGAGGAAGGAAAAAAGAAAGACATAGTTATCTTGATGTGGTCCTTAGTTGATCTGTAACAAATAGTAATAATAATATTTAAAACTAATATCTAAATGGACATGTTTGAGGTATCATAAAGAATTTCTTCATCTTCCAAATACCCAAAATTCAAATTTAATAATTGGAATTTATGGTACAGGTCCAGTTTGGGGGACTGTTTCCAACATCATATTTTATTCATTATTTTTACATATTACATATTTTTAGTAATATTTCAAATATTAATCTGAATTCAGAGAAAATGTGATTTTACGTATCTCGACTCGACTAAAATGTCCAACGTTGCTACGTAGTAATACTTTGTCATTACTTTTACTCTTAATGGCACAATGTCTTGTTATTTAAGCAAAATATTACTTAGCTCTTTATAATTCGTAAAAATATATTTCCAGCAATTGGTTGTGCCCAGTCACCTATTAATTTGCAAATAATAAATATTTTTTTAGCGAACCGATAAAAGCACATTATGACAGAAAACACATAACAGTTATAAATTACAACTCAACAATTATCTGCGATATATCGACAAAAGAATCATAAAATAAATTTGACTTAACATAAAATCTCTTTATCCCCAATCTAATACCACACAATCGGCAAGAATCATTTCTTATGTTCATCCCCTTTTTTCTCCACGATAAGAATCGTCCAACCAGACATTAATCCTCGGGGGGCATTATGATCTACGATCAGAATCCCCTACGGATGAAGCGTCTCTGCCAATTACCTATAATTTGTTATTTGTACATAAGAGAGGAAGTTCTTCAAATAATTGCAAACTCCACAAGGAAAATAATCTATTATTTATTATATAAATTAATTACAAATTTAATTTGTATGAACATAACCGATCATTATGATTTGTAAATTGAACAATACAGAAAGGAAACATTTATATGAATTATATTAATGAACTAATAGTGAACGAGAACAAAACTTACGATATAATAATCAGTCATGAAGACAATGCAAAGATCGGATATGTAAGTATGTGTTTACATATACTTACATATCTGATATGATCATGTATATGATATACAAGAGCCATAGAAAATCTGCATATGTAAAAATTATAAAATATAAAAAAAAACTTTATAAAAACCACATTTTTGAGCGGAACGACAGAAAGACAACGGACAAGAATACTGACACGAAGTAGTGTTAATAAAAACGTGTTAAATAATGTCAGCTTGGCCTTCACATCGAAGTTTTTTTCAAAATTTTAAATTTAAACTAAAGCCTACTCTCCACGTAGCCGCACGAAATACGCAAGACATCGTCATTTTACTCTTTTGTGCATTTGGCTTGCATTTTGCGTAGAAAGGGACGAAAGTGTGTCCTCGGTGCGGCATCGTTGCATTTACTTACCGTCAGACTTTCGTCATGCAGCTCGTGCTGCAGCCTGCCACTACAAATGTCATGCTGCGAGGACGCAAAAACACGTGTAGCGACTAGAGGGTATATTTTCGCGTATATTTTTTTCGGGAAACGAGAAATACAAATTTATTTTCCTGAGAATCTCAGTAATAAAGGGAAACTTAATAATTAATGAAACAGACTAAATATAATTCAATAAAATACAAACGCATAGAAGTCAACAAAATCATTAAACAACATAAAATTAAATTCAAATTGTATATTATACAAAACCTGATAAAACTAGTTCCTGCGAAATGAGAACTAAAGAATTAAAAAAATTCTTTATAGGCCGCTCTTGGAAAATCCGTCCAAAAAGGGATTACTTTTACGATAGAGTAAACTCCAGTTATCTTACGAAGAATATCTAAGTTTAGATATTCTTCAAATTTGCAGTCAGGCCGATCATTTTGTTTTCGGCCAATTAGGGAATGATTATGGGGCCTAAAAATCTACAATGTTTTGTTTTTTAAAAATATGTCGAAAATATTATTTGGGATGACAAAAAAAAACTATTGTGAGAACTCGAGCCCTCAATTTTAAGAGTTTTATTTATATAATTAATATCAATAGTTCTATCGTCGCTATGTTTTATTTTTTTACTGAGCTTTTTTTACTCCCAAACAATTGAGGTAAATGTAATTGACTTCAATATATTTCTTGAAGGAAATTAATTGCTCTAAAAAAGATCTGATTGATTTTTTTTTCTGGTGGACCGTTTTTTTATAATCATGCCATGAACATTGGTGTGATTTTAGGAAACAATACTCCACAAACGGCTCAGTTTACCTGAAAGGGGATATAAAAACTTACGTCACCCTCAGTAACGTCAAGATAGTCACAATCACACATTTAAGGTACGAGAGTCAGGGTAAGGCAGTAAGAAAAGGAATTAACGTTTCTGTACTAAATGTCGGCCTCAGCATCCAATTTTGCTCGGATTATTGTTAAACTTGAGAGCTAAAATAAACCGATTTGTAGTTTGCGTGACGAATGTATGAAGATTGCGTGGACGTATCTAAGATACAAATGATGCCTTTCGTGATTTGTAGGTTTGCAGTCATTCGTCAAAAGACGCCTCCGTGGACAGTAGGCCTTATACAGTTTGTTCATTTAACTGACACATTTGTAGAAATACAAGTTATTATTATATAACGAGTCTTTCAAAAATCGCATCAATTAAAAAAGTTAAAAATATATAGATGTATGTGAGATATGGTGGAATTTTATTATTTGCAATCAATATTCGATGCTATAATGTTTTAAAAATTATGTCGTGGAAATGGACATGGACACAGCTGCGTTTGTATTAGTCGATTCGCGTGGACCAATTTTGGATGACTTTCTTCAGTAAGTCGGACTGGATTTTCGCAAAGGTTCGATTATGGTTAGATTTTAGTGATCACTCGACGTTAGCTCTTTTTGCAATAACACGCCCCAGGAACTTCTTTTGTAATAACAACGCACTGTGTGGTAACATGTGGCAGCATCTTGTTGGAACCACATGCCATTTATGCTCATATCGTCCAATGCGGGCCACAAAAAGTTTCTTATTTTGGCTCTATACCTTTCGCCGTTAACAGTCAACGCCTGATGTCTTTCGTTTCGACATATGTACGGACCAATGTTGCAGCCTACCTACAATCCGCACCAAACAGTCAGTTTCTCAGGATACGTGTGTGAGCCTCCAGTATCTCCCTTGTATGGGTGTTGCCGCAAATGCGCCAGATGTGTCTATTTACGTATCGATTTAGTCAAAAATGCGCTTCATACATAAAGATGTTTTTTTCGTCAAAATGAGGAACCGTCTCCAGCTGCTCCATAGCCCACTCTGCAAACATGCAAAGGGAGCCGTGGTCTCGTAACTTCAATTCTGGTACCAATTGAATCTTGTACGGGTACATATGCAAGCCTGTCTGCTAAATTCGCCACGTTGCGGTATCAGAAAGACAAAGTTGTAGTGAACGACGAGAAATGAAGAGAGTGAGGTCTTCACATACACTTTCAGCGACGGCAATTTTTTCTTTTTTATAGGCTTAACTAGATCACTAACCGACCCAGTTTCTTAAAATTTCTTTATCAATCGTTCAATCGTGGTCTTGTTTGGACGATAATTATGATCATATAAACATCACGAAGTGCGCGCAACTTTGACTCACAGAGTTCAATTTTTGTTAATGAATTTGAACAATTTGTGTACGTTGTTGAAGTGTATACTTATGTAGGATGAACTGGAAGCTACAGCAAAATACAAACGTAGCTGAATAAGAGCACAGTGCTTCAAAACCGAACCACAATTAAATTACATTGATGCGTGACAATTGAAAGACCCTATATAATTTGTTTCCTCCAAGAAATTGGAATTTTCTTAAAGATGCGAGTAACATTAATAAACACTTTTAAAGAAAAACATTGTTTGTTCTCAAAATTACTAAACACGGAGTACACAGATTATTGTTTACATATCATCATCATCTTCCTAACATTAATCCCACTTTATTGGAGGGTCTGCTTTTTTGCACTTTTTCTTCCATTCGTCTTTCTTCTTCTTCTTCTTCTGGTCAGTACATTTAGATACAACAGAAATTGTTTTACCAACCGGCTTGTTGTTGAGCCTACCATCGAACCCTCGCCCTTTCTCATCCTGGACTTGTTGGATGAGGACGAGTTGGATTATTGTTTACTATTTTAATTTCAAATATTTTAAGTAAAACAATAATTGAATAAAATTGATAGAAGTTTACATTTTTCGGAATAATTTTGTAAAACGAAAGATAATCGATTAGAAGTTTAATTTCATTTGAAAAATATATATATTTCTACATATTTTATCAATATTTAAATAAAGCTTTCAGTTCAACGAGTTTTTATTTTCCATTCATTAACTAGCTTTTAATAAATTTTCTGTTAATTTTCCGCCTTAATTCTCTCCCCGTTTAAGAAAATAATATTATGCAAGTACAAATTTAATTAGAATTTTAAATGTAACAAAGGATGTAATAGTTTTTGATGTATAAAATTAAATTGAAATTTATTCCAACAAAAACTCGGTCTTGAATTAGAACTTATATTAGAATTCCTTTGCTGTGTTAAACACATTTTAAATGACTAATGTTCATTTAAACTGTTTTACTTTGCCCCAGAATTTCAAAGTTATTCCAGTTATATGAAAACAATCCTTTCAACTTGGAATGTTATATTTACAGAATCTCTGAATAATTTAGTATGAGACACAAGTGATTTATATCAAGTACATACTTAATAACGAATATTTGAATACATTGTTGTAATTACGTTCAGAGGCGGTTCAGTCCAAACTATTCCCAGAATTTGACTTAATTTGTGCATTTGCTTAATTATCTATTATTAAGATAAAAATACAATATTCCATTTACTCGTAAATTTAGTTGAGAAATTATATTCACCCGCCTTATACATCTAGAGTACTATATCTGAGATTAGGTTGTAACGAACTTGATTTGTTTTCTCATAATTATTATATTTTAAAGCCGCTGGAAGTTACTGTGCATTTCTTAAGCAAAGTGTCCACTGGCAAGTAACTTCCGCAATCTCTTGCAGAAGACAATTCAAAATAATTCAGATGACTTTCCACTGAGTGCAATTTTTCTATTTGCAAGTCGCTTTTAGAAGTTTGTAGAGGTTGTAGAAACTTCTGCATGATATTGCAAAACTGTTTCGGCAGAAATTGCATACAAATTACTTGAGCAAGTAAACTGACGTAAAGTTTTCGACTTATATATTTCAACTTATATACTTAAAGCACTTCGACTTATATACAAACCAACCGTACTTTGATCACTTTTTTGTTTGTTTTGTTTTTTAACCTCTTGGCCAAATTGTGTTTTGAGATTATCTAGTTTTCTAATGATTTCAATAGCCGTAGTATTTAATTCCTCTGCTACACGCCTAAAGCCTAGTTCGCACTAGGCTAGTAATTTAGTAGAGTAGCGAGAAATTTTGTGGCTAAATGTGTGCGAAACCACAAAACATTAGTTAAGTAGTTTAGTGAATGATTGAGTCGAGTCGATTCTTTTTACTCTATTTTATCGTGCGAGTAGCGCCTCCCAACAAGCGTTCGTGCTCACTGGTTCACCGGCTAAACAAGTCCAAACCTGTAGATTAGTCGAGTTCATTAGTGGCCGCAAAAATGTCGTTTCGCTGGACCGAAAAAACAACTTTAAAATTTGTTTCCAAATACGTCGAACATGAATGCTTCTGGAATATTAAGTCCCCGCATTATGAAAACAAACAAATGAAACAATCGGCATGCTTGGATTTAGAAAATGCAATGAATATATCTATTTATTCACTTTATTTCGTTTCAGCCCGTCCATCTTACAAAACACTTATGTACTGTACTGGATCGTAATGCGAACGATTTCTGTGCAGTAGCGAGTTGTTTAGCCACTAAATTACTCGCTACTCTACTAAATTACTAGCCTGTGCGAACTAGGCTTAAGACAATGTTTTTCTTAATATTATTTTTATATTCCATATTAGTTGTGTCCCACAATTGGGGATTAATCTCGTATAAATATATTAGTTTCACCGCGTCTTCACGAGACTATAATTTTTTCTCGCTCATGTTACTTTTTTCTTGCTAAAGTTACTAATTCAAAATTTGATGTCAATGTATTCACTTACTTGATTTTATCAAGTGTATGCACAACATTACTTACTTGAATAATTTCTAGCTTAAAAAAATCGAACTTGGCCTAAAAACTTGCCCAACTTTTTGTGTAAACAGAATAAAAAACGTGCTTGCTGCAAGGTCTAAACAACCGTATACACGTGGGACTTGCAGCAAGTTCGGCAAATCACTAAAACTTGCAGAAGTCCACTTGCGCGAGCTGATACACGGTGCAAGTTACTTGCGCAAATCAACTTCCGCAAATTTTATTGCGAGAGGACACTTGGCATAAGATATTACTTATAACTAGTTTTCCAGAACTCCAGAAGAGTTAAAATATTTCTATTTATAATGTTTCTTCTCTATCTATATATTAGATTATTTGCTACATACATAAATACTTTTTAGTAGATTATAAAAAGATTAACTGATCTACCATGTAATAGTAGTAATTAATCGTTTATTGGCATAATTTTAATTACACCTAATTGTGCTTAAAAATGTTATAGTCAAAAAAGCAAAAGTACAGACTGAGATTCCCTCACCACTCCAAAAAAACAATATAAAAGGGACACAAAAAGTAAAAAATAAATAAAATCTCTTAAAAAATCACAAAGCAATAAGTTGAAAAAGAACATGGATGGATATAAAAACACAACGAAGATAAAAATAAACTACACTCAGCACATTGAATCCAAGTATTTGCATTTTAATATTGTCATCATGTTTTATTACGCCCGATCTATCTTTCGTTCATAACTTTCTCTCAGTTCCTTACGGCTGACTTCACCACCTCACTCCATACACATTCACTACAACTTGCTACCCGATGCTGCCACAGTTCTTCAACTTCTCCACATGCTCTTGTTCACGTTCGCTCTCTTGCAGCTATCCAAAATCTCGTACTCCTTTCTTCACTTCCGCATCTATAACGGGCGATAGTCGCTTCTGGACATCAGAGTTGAGGAGATATTCTGGACATCTGCCTGTAACTTGGATCTTCCCGTATTCCTTACATGTATCCTCGTCTATGTGAGTAGGGAAAGATCCTATGTTCTGGAGCCTCCACTTCCATTTCCGGTACGAGTGGAAATATGAAATAAATATATCGTTCCGTTTTCATTTTTCGTAATCGGATTAGAATTTTAACTTGTAGATTTTAAATGTATGTGACAAGGCAATAACATCCTAACAAAAAACATTTAACTGTTTAATTGAGTTTAATTTGTACACATAAAGAGATGTACACATAAAGAGATGTATTGAAAAGAACCGCTAAACCGACATTTTCTTGTTTCAACTTATCTGTGGACGCGCGCGCAAGTATGGAATGTCTGAGTTGTAAAACATAAATGACAATCATAATGTTAAAAAAATATATATATTGGATATTACATTACAGCAGAGTATATGAAATTTAAAACAATTCTCTAAATGTAGTAATAGAAAACATATTTTTCTAAATATATAAACATTAATTGAAGGGTTCAGGCAAAGAACAGGTAATGTCCTTATGAATAGATTCTGAGAAAAAAGCAATTTAAAGTTTAGAAGTTATAATCTTTTTATTGAGATCAAAGTATGCAGTAACGTTTATTTAGAAATAAATATGACTTATTTCTAAGCATATTTATGTTAAAATAAAAGTTTTCATTTATTGACAACCATCTTACAAAACGTACAAAACAAGGAAGTCTTTAGCGTCACAAACAAAAACAAGGAATGTCAAATTTAGTCATCCTTTGTCAGTCTTTGGTTTTTGAATCATATTTTAGTGTTTCATAAAATAATGGTGTTCCCTTGTACAAAATGGCATCAAACTCATCAAATCTCTGTATTTTACTTCACTTTTGGGTCAAAAATTTCAACTTTTTATATGCAAAATCTGAAAGTTCGGACTCAATGTTAGTGACAGGATTACAAGAATTACTTAGAATTTTTGTTTTCTCCCAATGTCCCAAGTAATTTTCTCTATGCAGTACCACAGAACCATGTTCTTTGGAAACCATTACTTCCGTTTGCTTTTGAATTGGGATCTTACATTTCTACATGAATTTTCTTTTGCGAAATTTCGATTATTCTCTTGCGACTTCTCCTGGAGCAATTTCAATAACGTTGAAAGGTGACGGTTTTGTCCTTAAACGTGCTTACACGTTTAAGGACAAAACCGTCTTTCATACCAATGAAATGGCAAAAACATTGTCAGCAAATTTCAAAATTGTCAAAAAACTGAGTCAGAAAACATTGTTTACAGATTTTAAATTAAAATTGCACCGCAAACAAACAATGTAAATAAAGCGAGCAAAGTCCAAGAACTCTTAACTTCAACATCACCAGTTCACAATTGTCAATTTTTGGACTATCCTCCTTCTTTACCAGTATGTCATGGACATTCCCAGTTCTTTTCGCTTTGGATATATATAAAAACGTATTCATAGCGACATTTGTTGTTTTTTTTTAAAACTAGTAATTTGATATGCAATTACCATAGACATATTTGTTACCAATGCAAAATAAAAAAAACAAAAAAATGTGACATTCCCTGTTCTTTGCCTGCACCATTCAATTGTTGCTGTTAACAAACACCACCCGAAACATCTTTGATCGATATTATGAATATTAATAATACATTTTTCATTTCATTTAAAGGACAATATTTTACAAAAGACATAATAAGATATAAGATTGATGAAGGAGTCGATCCACTTTTTCATTCATGGAATTCTCAGTATTGTTCCATAATTTTTTCAAGCAAAATTCCCCATTGAAATCTATTGTTTGGCACATTTTGAGATATTTTTTTAATCTCACCAATCATATTTCTCATGTTTGCAAGAGCTCACAATTTTTTCCATGATGATCATGCTTTGTTCATGTTCAGCGCTCGGAAGCAGCAGCTTAAACATTAATTGCTTGCACACATATTACAGAGAAACTTTACACAACTAGTTTTAATAGAAGCATTCCTAACCTAACCTATCCTAACCTAACCTTCCAAATATCGTTTTCTTTATAACAGCCGTTTTCTTTATATAATTAAAATCAGTCTTCTTGAGGGAATGATCACCATCCTTAGCGTTGTATGAACAAGCAGCTGATTCGTTTATTGAATTGGGAACATGAACATATTTTTCTCTGCTATCATCACAGCCATCATTAAAACTCTCAACTTTATTCTTTTGCAACCTAGGAAGAGCCCATATTTAGCGTTGGTGGAACAAACAGCTGATTTTTTTTCCTCCAAATCATTTTTCCTCCAACCAATGTGGGTCCAGGGGGGTTAGCCCTTAAAACACTGCGGTCCATTTGCCTATTGTATTTCCCCACATTGTTTCGTTCATGAAAATAGATCCAGTCCCTCTATCAGGTCCAAGATTCTATGTGCCATGCTTTTCACGGAGACTCTCTCAGCTGTAATATCAAGCTTGTGTCTCCTACGTGCAATTGCTTCACAGTTTCGTCCTCCTCATAGCATAACCTGCATACAGGTTCATCCTTCCAGATACCCATTTTATGCAGGTGTTCTCGTAGAGGGCAGTGTCCTATAAGTACGAATACCACAATTGCGATCTGCTTCCTTGGCAGTTGCAGGATTTCAGCAGTTAGAGTTTTTTTCCGATAGGTTTACTAACATTCGCTTGCTGTGTGTCAGACCATTCAAATTGACCCACTGTAGACGGTGCTTAGTTGCTATACACTATGGTAGTTAGACCCATTCTGACATCTGGCTCCACAGTATGATGGACCAAACTGAAGAAAAAACAGGCCATCAGAGAACTCTTCTATGTTCAAAGACTGGCCTGTTTAGCAGTTACGGGAGCGATGAAAACCGCCCCAACTGCAGCTCTGGGGGTGATCCTAGGCCTTACTCCCCTGGATATCTTAATCATGGACGAGGCAAATATGGGAGCTTTCAGATGCATATGCAATGGCACATGGAAATTTCTGGCGAAGTCAGGACACACCATGATAACGAATGTCATATCAGAATCGTACCTCAATATAGAGGAGGATTCGATGCCCAAAAGACTGTCATTCGATCTACCCTTCAAAACACATCTACGATGGACAGAAGGCAATCGAATAACCACTTGCCAAGGAGGACTGGATTGGTATACAGACGGCTCCAAGAAGGATAGTGGTACTGGCGCAGGAATCTATGGACTGTCCCTGGGGTGCAGCCTATCTGTACCCCTGGGGACACATGCCGCAGCATTCCAAGTAGAAATATACGCTATCATGGTCTGTGAAAATTTGAGAATGGACTACAAAAGTAGAAACATCCGCATTTTCACGAACAGTCAGGCTGCGATTAATGCTCTAGAGTGTCACGAAATCAAATCCAAGACAGTTTGGGACTGTCTTCAGGACCTAAAAGCCCTGGCAAAGCATAACAAGGTCACACTCGCTTGGGTGACACTTGGCTAGCCACACGGGACTGGTGGGTAACGAAATAGCCGATAAGCTAGCAAAAGGATGGAGCCTGCAAGGCAAACATCAATGCTAAAAGCGGACCCTACAAGACGACGACCCGAAATAAAATCTGTAAATGGGTAGCAACTAAGCACCATCTACAGTGGGTCAATTTGAATGGTCTGACACACAGCAAGCGAATGCAAAAACAGGTAATTGATTTATTGGATCAAGAACATGTGCATATTTTTCACTGCTATTATCGCAGTCAACTTTAAAACTCTCAAGCTTATTCTTTTGCCACTTAAGAAGTGTCTCATATGATGGTGATTAACTAGTAGATATTCTAAGTGGAGTCAAATCGATGATATTATTATAGGCACGTTTCTTAATAAATAATGCCAATCTTGATAATAAGACACCGGCGGTAATATAGAATTATAAATGCTATCCACCCCTATTTATATCATGTAGAGTGTGAGGTCTATGTAGCCCCACGCTGAAGAGGGATTGATGTCTATGTAACTCCACGCTAAACAGCATGTGAGGTCTCTGTAATCCCACGCTAAGCAGGGTGTGAGGTCTATGTTACCTACCGCTAAACAGTGTATGAGTTTGGATGAGCGATAAGGTGGTAAAATTGCTCTAGCGGCTGCCAGACTTGCGGTTAAGGAGGCGGGCGGTCGAAGAAAAATTCGCACTCCTTAGCGTGGCGTTACATAGACCTCACACCCTGTTTAGCGTGGGGTTACATAGATCTCACACCCTCTTTAGCGTGTGGATAAATAATAGACCGGAATAGTACCATGGTACTGCAAGTGGAGGTGGAGGTACTATGGTACTACAAGTGGAGGACCAGAACAAAGGATCTTTCCCTACTTATGTGTCTCTGTATCACCTGCAACTTTACCCCTATTAGTCTAGTTCCTCTTCCAAAACCCTTTCGACTTCCTTCTTTCACCATTCTCTCCGTCTCTATGTGATTCCATCCTCTTTTTCAAACATCCATTTTCGTTGGCATTCCCTCTCTTTCTTTTCTTTTATTATCACTTTCAGAACATCTTTCACTGTTTTTTTATCATTAATACCATTCACCTTTCATTTAAACTTGGCCACTCTCTTTGCTGCACAAGTAGAAACTTAGTTGGTGTTTGTGAACAATATACCAAGGGGTATATTGCCAGTTGGAGAGTCCTCTAGATGAATTACAGCTCTACCCTTTTTATTTTCGGTCTAAACTTCTTACACTGATTCACACTGTTCACGCATCCCAGAACCTGTTAGCAGCTACCCACGCTTGTTTAGCGATAAATCAAATATGAGCTGTGCTCGATCCATTCAGTTGGAACACAAAACATACGTATTTAAGGCTGCTAATCTGTTATATCACAATTGCTCCACATTCAAATCTCTTTCTCTCTCTCTCTCTCATTGATCCATTTTTCTTGCGAAATAACATCCACTTTGTTTCCACTTCTTAACAAGCGCCTCTTAAAATCTGCAAACAATCTCGTTCATTTACGCACACGTACTTGCTAAAATAACGACGTATTCAGCGTAGGCTAGGCTTTAAACCTTTCTAGTCCCGATAATTACGACTCGAGCTTGAACCATACTTAACGTCCTTTCGAGGTCTGTTGTATATAGATTAAATTATAATGGACTTAAAGGACACCCTTCTTGAGCCCTCTCAAAACTTCGAACCTTTCAGATGCAGTCTCACTAACTTTCACTCTACACCATGTTCTCTCATACAAACGTTCAATACTATCCCTCCACTGGCGCGATATACCTTTTATATCCATCTAGACCCACACTTTTTCCTTACTACAGAGTGGTAGGATGCTTTTAAGTTAAACAGTGTACAATTTTCCCATAGTCTTCCTCAATTATTTTTGTACAATATAATTTCAGGTGTATAGATATTGTACCCAGTGGTGTGCTGGGAAAATGTTAACAATGGGCTCGTTGCCGATGACTGCAACCTGGGGGAGGGGAGTGAATGTTTAACCCTGTAACCCTTCAAACGCTTTAAACTTAAGCATATTCTCGATTTTAGCTTCAGAACAAAATCGTCAGCAGAATCCTTAAAATAATAAATAGCGTTAATAGACCGAACAATTAAAGAATTTGCTTTGCCCATATTAACGTTACGACTTTGTAAGGCTCTGAAAGGTAAGTAAAAGGTAAAGAATTCCTGGAAGACGTCGATCATCAAGCTAAATCTTACGAAATTGTGTGGTATTGCCAAGGGAAGTAGTTGTTTCAACATGGGATTTGTTTGGTAGTCTTAATAAGACTTAATATTATAGAGCTAGGAACAGGTTGAATATATTTTAGAATTCATGTTGCATCTCATATATTATAATTTTATAAGATCTATTATGTTTTTTTATGAGAAGCTATCGTAAATTATTCTGAATTTATATAAAAGTATAAACACAAAATATAAATTCTTAAATAAAAACGATAGCAAAGCTTTCATGTTTTTATTATAGATTGGGATAGTGGAAACTGTGAAAAGTGTAAGTTTCAAAAAGCTATCAATGGGCTCGAAAATTTATAAAAAGTTAACAATGAGCTACCCAATTTATACAAAATTTAACAATGGGCTCGCCCCGCGAGACTGCTCCAGCACACCACTGGTTGTACCCCGACTTTCCACAACATTATCTGAAAACGGCATGGACTTGAAGTTTATCATTATTTAAATGAATTAGCGATATTTATAAAACATTGAGTTCAAGGAGCTTTTATTTTTCATTTCCATTTTCATTAACTAACTTTTATTAAATATTTTCCGTCTTAATTCTCTCGCCGTTTAAGAAAATAGTATTATGCAAGTACAAATTAAATTAGAATTTTAAATGTAACAAAGGATGTAATAGTTTTTGATGTATAAAATTAGATTGAAATTTATTCCAACAAAAACTCGTTCTTGAATTAGGACTTATTTTAGAATTTCTTTGCTGTATTAAATGCATTTTAATTGACTAATGTTCATTTAAACTGTTTTACTTTGCCCAAGAATTTCAAAGTAATTCCAGTTATATGAAAAACAATCCTTTCAACCCGAGGCACTGATTCATTTAGACTGAGACACAAGTGATTTAAAACAAGTACGAATATTTGAAGACATTGTTGTAATTACGATCAAAAGTGGTTCAGTCCAAAGTATTCCCAGAATTAGATTTTTTTAATTGCGCATTTGGTTTTTCTTGATTATCTATTGCTAATATATAAATATATAATATAATATAGAATATTCTATTTAGTTGTTAATCTAGGTGAAACTACATTCACCCGCCTTTTACATCTTATGTGTATTATAGTACTATATCTCAAATGAGGTTGTAACTAACATAAATTATTTTCTCGTTATTACACAGAGCACGAAATTGATCATTTTTTTAGAAAGAGTTTGCAACTTATCAGGTAAAGTAAAGTGCGCTGAATTTAGTGCCCTGAGTCGTTTTTTTTTTAGTTAGATCATTTAATTAAGTTATTTCAAATTGAAAATGGCTTTTTGCCGTAATATTTTCAGTATGTATTCAATATTTTTTGCTATAATTTGATTGGATATACATAGTTTGGATAAAATACCCTAACAAAAAACCATCTTAAGATAGGAATGATCTTTTTAGTTTATTTTATTTAAAAAATACAAATTTTAATTTTTTTGCAATAGAAAAAGAATAATTACAATATGTTGAAACTTCCGGGCTACAGTTTTTTTAAATTATAACATTGTCCAGAAAACTCGATTAAATGACTTAAAAGCTCACCCGAATTTAATTTACCTGATAAGATATAAACTTGTTCTATTTTTCGACTAACACAGTGTTATTATGTTATTATTATATGGAAATTTTCCTTCTCCTCTTTAATGAATGTTTCCCGCGTATCAAGATCAACAATAACCATAAGAAACCAAAAATCCTGTCGAATCCTCGTCTACAAGGAATTGACGAAAACCTTAGGTTTGTGCAAATAATTTCTCATGTGGATCCAAGCTATAAGAGAATTTATAACAATCTGCGCAGGACATATAAATCACTGTTAAAAGCAGTAAAACGGGAAAATTACGAAAACCAAATAAGAAAGGCAGAAAATCCACAAAAAATAACATGGGATGTCATCAGACAGATAGTTGTGTTAAAAAAGCCGCTGCATACATTTACAAGCCAAGACGAAGATCCGACTACCACAGCAACAAAGATATGCAGACAGGGCGAGAATCTTACAAGAAGGTATAACAAAAACAGACTATGCGGATAGCATATATGAAAACGGATACTCAATGTTTGTACATCCGGCTACAATAAAAGAACTAAACGCCACAATCAAGAGTTTCAAAAAAAAAATTGAAAAGTTCGGGTTACGACGAAGTACCAATCTCGATCGTAGAAAAGGTGAGCGATCAGACTGCACACCCATTGTTATACATATTTAATAACGCAATACAACATGCAATTTTTCCTGATATGTTGAAAATATCAATGATAACCCCGATTTATAAAGCCGGTGATACAAGTAGTATGGACAACTACCGATTAGTGTTATGACAAATTTCTCAAAGAATATTTGAGAAACTAATCCATCACAGATTAAATATTTTTTTAGAGAAATATAATTGTTTAAATAAGAATCAACATGGCTTCACCAAGGGGAAGAATACGGATCAGCATGTTTCACTTTTTTGTGAGATATATTAGAAAACCTAGAAAATAACACAATGCCAACTGGTCTACCGCTAGATTTAACAAAAGCGTACGACTTAGTAGATCATAAAATTTTACTTAATAAACTATCTAAGTATGGAATACGAGGAGTGGCAGCGAAATTAATACAATCGTTCCTAAGTAATCGGGAGCAAATGACAAAAATTGTGAGCCTTTGTTAAATCAAATTCTAGACTTATTAATATCGGTATACCTCAAGGAAGTGTATTAGGGCCGCTGCTGTTTACGCTATATGTTAATGAACTTCCAGAAAATGTGAAAAACACGGAACATAAAATGATACAATATGCCGATGACACCAGTTGCTAATGTTGGTAATAAATAAGTCTGTGGAAGATATCGGTATTAATGCGAATTGGGTAATAAATGTGCTGGACAAATAGTTTAGTAAAAATAAATTAATTGTAAATAAGACAAAGACCAACCTAATTACATTCAAGACTAGACGGAGTAAAATAAATTATCCACAGGAATACAAAATAGGGGAAGACATGTTAGATATAAAACAATTTGTTAGGTTCTTAGGTATATACATTGATAATACGCTGGAATGGTCTACACATATACTCAAACTAAAAACGAAACTAAACAAGGCCGTCTATGCGCTGAGAACACTACAGCCCTACATAGACAGTACAACGCTAAGACTGGTCTATTTTTCTATTTTTCACTGCCATCTCCGTTTCGGTATTGCATTCTGGGGAAGTGGTACAGACATTAAATATGTACTCATGATCCAAAAGCAAGCATTACGAATACTTCTCAATCTAAATTATAGAGTCATGCAGGGGAAGATTTAAGCAAGCGAATATATTAACTGTTACAGGTACATACGTTTTCGAAAGCTTGGTGTTCTTATTCAAACATAAGGAAATGTTTAAGAAATTTGATAAAAAAAAGAGGGATACCAGATACATCAAGGAACTCTATACTATCCCCCGACACAGACTGACGATGACAGAAAAAAATCCACCGTATAGCTTAATAAAACTCTACTATAATTTACAATTAATTTAATTTAAATAATTTACCGAAAGAGTATAAAGAAATGCATATCAACCATCTGAAAAAGAAATTGTACCTATTCATCATGAATATTGAACCATATGATATGGACGTATACTGGACTACTGTGAACTCGCCTCATTAAAAAAAATAATAATAATAATGTATAAATGTGTATGTGCATATTATATTTTATATATAATATATTTTTCAAGTATGGTATAAGTTTTCAGTACAGATTTATTATATTTTAGATTGTATTATTGCAGTATTATTGTATTTGCAGTGTTATTATTTTTCTTTTCTTTTTCTCTGGACAGATTTCATCTAGTGTATTGTGTATCCTTTGTTTGTACATTATTACTTATCTTGATGAAATAAATTATATTTGATTTGATATTATATTCTAAAGTCGCTGGAAGTTATTACCCGTTTCCAAGATATTGCTTATAGAACTAGTTTTCCAGAACAAAAAAGTAAATATATTTTTTTCTATAATGTTTATTCTATATCAGATTGTTTACTATATGCCTAAATACCTTTTTGTAGATTTTGAGAAAAATAATTCATCTATAATTTAATAATAGTTAATCAATTATTCGCATAATTTTAAATGCACCTAATTGTGTTTAAAAATTTTACAGTCAAAAAAGCAAAACTAAAAACTGAGATTCGTACTGAGATCTATTGGAGATTGTGTAAAACTGAATCATGAATTTCCGACAGTTTGTGTATTCAATTACAACTACACGATAGGTAGTTTATGAAACCTACTCGCATATAAACTTAATAAAGAAGGAACACAAGGCTGGCTGTATACTTATATTCACCATTTCCGAAGCTCTATAATATTTTGGGTGTTTTTAGGACTACCAAAACAAATCTTATATGAAATTTGCCAGTTATTTACTAGGTCCCATCCACTCTCGTGGCACTAAATGAGAATCAGAAAAACGTGAAAAAGTGAAGTGCAGACGTAATTCGAGATTTATCTCTCATAACTGCAGCTTTGCTGTTAGTAACTCTTTGACATCACTTACTTGAGCGCCTCGTGGTCATGGATAACTCGAGGTTAGATTTTGTAATTTTACATTTTTTGTTAGGGAAATATGAACTTAGCAGGTTATTGATTAAAATGATAATTAACTTTCGGCGTTCAGCAGTAAATTATCATCTTGTATATGTTTTTTTTTATTTATCTCTTATTATTATTATTAATTAGGTCTGAAAATTAAGACAAGTAACTATATTATTAGATGACTACACTTAAGTATATCTTGAAACGTTGAATCGGTAAGTAGGTAAGTAAGATAGTCTACTACTTATGTATATTTATTACCTCTACAGGTTTATAAATGGATTCAAAAATTTTATACATAAAACAATACATATATATAAATAAAAAAGAAACAAAAAGAAACGTATGCTAATAAAACTAAATAAATCACTAAAAACCTAAACTTGCTATTCCAATTCAGCTCTTGAGATCCTTTTCTGTAGTTCCCCCATGGATCTGTTCTGGGACCGATATTGTTTCTTAT
The DNA here is from genome assembly GCA_944588485.1 of Phosphuga atrata. Lineage (NCBI taxonomy): Eukaryota > Metazoa > Arthropoda > Insecta > Coleoptera > Silphidae > Phosphuga > Phosphuga atrata. The sequence goes on from OX155899.1 coordinate 36,004,067, forward strand.
AGTGATGAATTCCGTTGTTGGGTGGATTGTCGGCTTCCCTCTCCACATATTGCTCTTCTTCTCTCCTCAACTTTCTTCATCCAATCTATCCCTCTTCCATCCTCGTTTAAAACCTCTTCTCTACCCTCGTCCCTTTCTCTCATTTCTGAACATTCGTTCAGACAGTGTTCTATTGTCTCCAAGTAAGTAAGATAGTCTAAATTGCAGATAAACAAGTGCCTCATAAAATCGTCAATTTAATGAGCTACACGAACTACACAAACTGTCGACAGATCATGCAATGGCTCAGTTTTACAATCTGACTGATTTCACTATATGACTACAATGTGATACATGTATATGTGTCTATGCCTTCACCAACACGCTCCATACACATTTCCGACAACTTGCTACTCAATGCTGCCACAGTTCCTCACCTTCTCCACATGTTCAGCACGTTCTCCTACCCTCTTAATATCATCACCCTCTAATCTCCTAACCTTTGCTTCACTTCCTCGTCTATCTATAACTAGAAATAATTGCTTGTGACACCTCAGGATTGAAGAGATATTCTGGACATCTGCCCATATCATGAATCTTCCCGTAATAATTGTTATATGGACCCTCATTCATGTGTTTTTGTATTTTCTGCAATTCTACCTCTATTGGCCTCTCTTCCAAAACCCTTTCAATTAACATTCTTTCATTCATCATACTTTCCATCTCTTTGTAATTCCATCCAACTCTTCTATCTAGTAACTTTCGTTGGCATTCCCACTTTGCTCCATTCTTTCTTCCATTCTTTCTTTTCGTATAACTTTCAACACATCCTTCACAATTCTTCCATACGTTCATACCATTCACCTTTCTTTAAATCTTGGCTACTCTCGTTAGTATAGTCTCTATTAGTATTGCCGCTGTACTCTCTCTATATCTACCTCCTATTCCACGACCCCCCCCCCAGATTTTTGCATCAGATCAGTATACTTCGCACACTACCTTCCAAACCACCATTTTTGCTCTAAAATCTTCTCGGAAATACACTCTTTTCACTTACCCCAGAACCTGTTAACAGCCACCCACGCTTTTTTAGCGTTAAATCGAAACCCTTAGTTCTTCTCGTTCCATTGTGTTGGAACATAAAACATAGGTATTTAAAGCTGCTAACGTGTTATCTCAATATTATATCTCAATAGCTCCTTATTCAAATCGCTCTTTCATTTATCCCTTTTTCGTTAGAAATAAGATCCACTTCGTTTTCTCTACGTTCATTCTCAACATGCGCTACTTTAAAACTTTTAAAGTCGTATTAACATCTATTTCATTTTCGCATACGTACCTACTTGCTAAAACAATGGTGTAGACAGCGGAAGATAGGCTTCAGACTATTTTAGTCCTATATTAAAAACCTATAACTACGCTTCGAGCTTGATCTACTTAACGTCCTTTCGAGTTCTGTTGTATGTAGGTTAAATATTAATGGACTCAGAGGACACCCTTGTTTTAGCCCTCTTAAAACCTCGAACCTTGTGGCACATTAACATTCCCTCTATAATGCCTCTTAGCACAAAAGTTTAATATTATTCCTCAACTGGCACGATATACCTTTTATACTTAAACACATCCACACTTTTTCCTTTTCCAAAGAATCTTGAACTGCTTTTAAGTCAATAAACACTGCATACAATTTTCCCTTTTTCTTCCTTAATTCTTTTTTGACAGTATTATAGTATTATTAGCATGTATATATTTTAGTAGTACCACGACCTTTTCTGGAAGCGGCTTGGACTTTAATTAGTTTCATCACTACTTCTTCGAGCAATTGTTTCTCCAGTATTTTAGTATAGATTTTGTATGCGGTGTCCACAAGCGTTATCTTTCTCCTCCTTATTCCCATGTTTAAAAGCTGGTACAATAATTCCTTCTCTTCAACTGTCTGGAATTTGTTTGTTGCCTTTAAAGAAACAGTTAAGTTCATCGAGCAGTTTCTCCTTCACAGCGCGTGTAGTCAAACACCACGCTTCGTTTGGTATCGTATTAGGCCCTGGAGCTTTCTTTCTTTTAATTGCCTCCATTGCAATTACAAACTCCTCCTTTGAAATTTCTTCTAGGAAATATTCTGTGTTACGTTCTATTCACCTAAATTCACTTTCAACTCGCAGGTCGCTGTACTGTTTCTCCGGACAATAAGTCACTGAAGTGGTTCTTCCAGTGTTTCATTGCGATGGATTTGGGATTACTCTCTTTTCTTTACCTTACAGCAATGTGTTTCCAGATGTCCAATTTTCTGCTCATTTGATCGATTTTCCGTATTTGTAGCTTCGCCCACTTCTGCTTCTTTCTCACTTCCATATCCTTTAATTTGCTTTTGAAAGCTTTCCACATAAATACTGTTTAATAAATTATGAGAAAATTAAGTTATCTATAATTTAATAAGTATTTTAAATAATCCTTAGTAAATTCTAGATAAATTCTATAGTTGATAGGTCTGAACATCTCTTTGATTTTTAATATCACATTTGCACCATATTTTAAATTAGGTCGCAATTTACGTTATCTTATAGTTCTTGAATCGGCGATTATTGGTTTGCAAAATGAAAGTCGATGTCGTTATTAGTTTCTTAGATATTGTTTCCAAAATTTGAGTAAGTTACAGCAAGAAAAGTGTTACTTTCTGACAGTATTCGCTAAAATAAACAGTAATGAAAGGAAATTATAAATATTATTATCTAATTCATTTATTACAGGAAAGTAACTAAATATGGAATACCGTTATTTTTTACTTATAAAAAAAGCAAATTTAAAAAATCAAAACTTTTAATCCAATTGTTAACAGACATATATTTGTGATTTACATAACGTTCGTTTGGATGCACAGGGTATTAACTCATAATGTTTTTGCCTGCAGAATTTCTTCATATTTCTCAGTATTAGCAAAATTAACATAGTCAGGAAGTGAGCGATAACTTTAATCAACAAACGTTAATCAATAGTATAAAAGATATTATAAAAGAGGTTTACCAATTGTTTACAGAAATTGAAATATATTGATTTGAAAACTTCAAATCGCTCTTCAAGCCTTTTTGAGTTAATACCCTGTTCATCTGGACCGACGATATACACAGTCTAAATTATAGTATATATTACATATATACAGTCTTGTATTATATATGAAGTGAATGGTGGGGGCATAGCGATCACAGCGCATACCGTGGCAGAAATCCGCACCGATTCAGGATAGTCAATTTGTTTAATTTGAAATGGGTCGCATCAAATGAAGTAAGAATTGAAGAAAGTATTTGTCATAAAGTAATAAAGCTTTTTGTTCATTACGAAAAGCCATACCGCGTTACAACACAATCAACTTTCTTTGGATTTAAAATACTTGACACTAAAGTTTGAATGGTTTTGGTTGTACGAGTTTTTATTCTGTCTATTTTTACTTGCAGTTATCCTGACATGTCTAATTGCATACCAGTTTGGGCATGGGGATTATTTTATTGTGTTACAACAAATGGGAACAATATTTTCATCAATTACAGCTACATATTTCTTATAATAGACTTTTAGATTTTCTCGTAGTGTGTAATGACTGTGATAAATGGTAATTCACATTCGCTTCTGATTATAAAAAACATGCAAAACTGTCTTGTAGCTCCAAAAGTGATTCAACTTGTCCAACATTTTAGATATTGCTTCTGTAAACTAAACATATCTCTTGAGTGCACTGCTACCTCTAATATTTGAATTAATGATGACTGATGACTGATTCAATGATGATCAATAATTCACTATGAGTTTGGTTATTGGTCATGGTTGACAAAATTCAGTCTTCGATACTGGTGGAAACCTGTCTTTGCAAATGAAACAAATACCTCCAAAGTTCCCTCTAAGCTGCTTCTATAAATGAAACCGCTGGGTGGGCAAAGTATGGGATCAAAATATGGTGTATAAGCGACGTCAAAAATTAATATCCATTAAAAGGTCAAATTTAAATTTAAGGCGAAAGAGTGGAAGAGAGTAAAAGATTTAGCTGCAAAATATAAAGGTTCCGAAAGAAATATTACAATGGACAATTTTTTTACTACTTTGCCTTTAGCAAAGCATTTATTGTATGGAACCTAACAATTGTAGTAACATTGAACAAAAAATAATAATAAAATACATTCTAGTAGACATGCTAGCATCTGAAGATCGTGAATAATTATCTTCTCTATTTGGGTTTCATGAAAAAGTTACTCTATGCTTTTATGTTCCTAAAAAAAGAAAGTTGTTATACTTCTATCTACGATGCACTAAGATTTGCAGCGATGACAAAAAAAAACAGAAATTGTTCAGTATTATAATAAACCAAAAATTGGTGTGGATATAATGGATAAGATGTTGGGCCGTTACACAATCCACAAACGAACTTTTTTAAATATTTTGGATATCGCCAGTTTTGCCAGCTATATCATTTATAATCTAAATAACGTAATTTTACGAAAATTAAGTGAAGAATTATGTATGACAGTTATTCAAGAACGATCTCAAAATAATTAAATTATTTCACCACTAGGGAAATTTCACCACTAGGATTGCCATAGAAAGCATATATGGAAAACCAATAGATCCTACAAGCAGGGCAACAACATCAAGTGAGCCATGCAGGTCTACTGAACCGACATATTCCACTGGACGAAAAATAGTTGTAGGATCATGTCATATTTGTTACCAGCATGTCAATAAAAAAAAAACGGAGAAAAAAATGCGAAAATCGTGTAAAGAATGTAACAAACCAGTTTGCGATGAACATTCAAAAGCAATTGTAAAATGTGACGCATGTTGCCAATAATAAATTGAATATAAAAATATTTTATGTATAATTTATAATAAGTTTTATAATAAAATTAATTAAAAGTTAAATAAATCCGTTTATTTTTTATCCCTAGAAATAAGTTTAATGATTTATTTATATATGGGTACACGGGTACCCCGGGTATTGAACAACGGGGTATTTGACTTTAAGTCCAAAAAGTTTATATATTTCTTGGCATATTTTATTATTTATGTATATGAATCGATGTCAAAAAACTCAAATAACGAGGATCTAAAAGGATTTGATGATTTTTCGTTAAACAAAAAAGATATGTGAGTAAGAACATGCAAAAGGGTACACGGGTACCCGTCATTGACATAAGTGTTAAGCCGATATTTTTGTATTATACACAAATATTGTGCATAAATTGTTTTTTCATAACGCAATCAAAAACCGTGGAAGAGCAAATGCAATATTTTTGTATTATAATTAAATCTGATGAACAGCCAGATAATTCTACAGAATCAAACTCAGAATACATGCCATTTGAAGAGAATAGTCGGTTTTCTGCAAGTATACCGGAACCTGATTAATTGAAAGTAGATGAGAGTAGTGGTAAACGAAGCAAAGGAAAAAAACGTGAATAATGAATAGGCTGGGATGCGGAATCAGAGAAAACAAAGGCGTGCACATGGTAAAGAATATGTTAATTCTAAGGGCAATCTAGTACCTAAAAAGAACCAAAAACAGGTGCATGCCATTGCAGTAACAAGTGTTATTCGAAGATAAATGAACAGCGATAAATTAAAATATTTAATAAATTTTATAAGCTAGCAAACTATGACTTACAGTCAACATTTTTATTTACAATGATCAAATCAATGTTGATCATGATCAAAGTTAATAAATCTCGTATACGAGATGTAAATATATAAACATGTAAACGTATTCGCAAAATCAGTATTCCAAAAGGCTAAAGACTAGATTTTCTTATTTACTTGATTCCAATGGAGCTGAAATCAAGATATGTAAAAAAAAATTCAGAATAAATTATCCGTATCAGCTGGTGGAATTGATAGGGTTCTGAAACAAAAGGGAATACTCCGCCATGTGATCGGAGAGGCTAAGCTGAATCTGTTATTAAAACTTCTGCTGATAAAATAGTTGAAGTTAAAGCTTTCATATAAAAATTTCCAGTATATGAAAGTCACTACACTCTTCATAAATCCAGAAATCGAAAGTACCTGGCATCTGATTTGAATATTTGAAAATTATGTATTCTCTTTATCGTAAAGCGGCGACAAATCCCGTTTCCAATTTCATTTTCCGATTTTTTTTAAAAAACAATTCAATTTATCTTTTCATACACCGATATCAGACTCCTGTCGAAAGTGTGACTCGTTGAAGATTAAAATCGACGCTTTAGAAAATGAAAATCAAAGATGAGTGTAGCATGGGAACTCCATAAGAGTGTGCACGTCAAAACCTACGTGACGTCACCGCACTTGCAAAAAGAGATTCTAGTGTTACTGCTACAACTTTTGACATAATGAAAACGTTGCCCACACCTGTTTTATCAACAGGAGTATGTTATTACAAACAGTAAATGTGGACATATTGTCTAGGTGTTATGTAGCTTCTCATTCTATGCCAGATGTCTATTATTGGAAATAGAAATTTTTGGAACACCAAAATCAAGTTTTTCAACATTAGTTAGTTTTACTTTTGAATTGGCTTATTTTAAATTTTTATGTGATAGTTCTTTAACAAATTCATTTAAATGCTAGAGTAGGATTTATTAAAACCAAAACTTATTACAAATCTTTATTACACATCTTCGCTACAAAAATCAAGGACAGGTGCCTCATCTCATCATGTTTGGTGGTGTTCAGGCCTCTATAATATGCGTGATAAATAGGTGAAAAGTGTTCCAACAAACTAAGAAAGTTTTTTTTTTAACAGATTTATGAAGCGTTTATTATTTATACTACACGATTATTTATACAATATTTATATAATATATATAAATATATATATATATATATATATATATATATATATATATATATATATATATTTATATTATTTATAGATTATTTATACACAATTATTTATACTATACTTTTTTATTATTTATGCATTGGGCATATAAAGTACATCAATTTTTGAGATCAGTTTGGAGTGTCTTTTGCCTATATCAACTTTATTAAACAGCACGTCCATATTATTTGAAATAGATTTTAAACGCCTCTTCTCTCACAAAACGCAACCAATGAATCTTTAACCACTCCACTTTTGATTGGTCCTCAGTAGATTTTCGATTTGCTCTACTCCTCTCAAGTTTTATTCTTGAATAGAAATCCTTTTACACATAAAATAACTTTAAATGGGTTTCTTTACCGAGCAGCTTTGATGACCAGGGGCGCGTTTACATTACTTGTGGCCCTAGGCGCAAGGTGACTATGTGGCCCTAGTGTAGCGAGTCGAAAGGTAGGAGTAAAAAATAACAATTAGGTACGTAAGAGTATTTTACGATACGTGTATCGTACAAAGTTTTACGTACAATATAAATTAATAATTTACTTAGATTTATAAAAAAAGTAATAATTTGATAAAGTCAAGCATGACTTTTGCAATGAAACGCAAACATTTCAATCGCGATTTGTTATGACATTTTTTCAATTTTACGTCTGTAATGGACTCATAACAGCACTCATATGCGTGTGGTTATGGCTCGCCGAGTGCTGTTATGAGATAATTTTTTCAAGGTTGCCACTGAAATTCAGAGGTGTCAGTGTCAAATTTTCGACGAGATAGTTTTGAGGTTATGTGATGTGTGGAAATCACGAATACACAAATTTAATTAATTAATGATAATAAACGATATAACACATATTTAATTTAAATTCTGTCCATCAATGGTACAATCATTAAAAACTTTTATAGTGACATTGAATGTTTTTTGTCTATTAGAAAACGACGAGCGTAGCGAGGAGCCAAACTTGGAAGACGTGGAGAAAGAGACATGAACTACATTCTTTGGGTTTGAATCTCTGTAAGATTCTGTGGTGTCCTTTAGTAAAAACAGTCACAATTTCATATCACAGTCACAATGTCACAATCATTGCATTGATACTTTTTTAGTTTTTTTTTTCTGAATATTTTTTTCACTATTAACCACCGCAAAGTGCCAATTTATTCACCACACTTTGTAAAATTTTGCCGCTTATTGTCGTCAACCGCCAAAACTTGGTTTGACCTTCCATAGTTGACAATTTGTGCCCCCCTAAAAGCGCCTCTGTTGATGACATCATTATATTTTTCTGACAGAAAGTATTTGAAAAGAACTTCTGCTTTTTTACTAATGCAAAGAAATGTAATTTAATAAAGAAATAAAAGTGAGAGCTCAATAGTGTGATTTTAGCCTCCGCACTGGTCAGAATACATGATAAGTTTTCGAGTTCTAACAAATTATTTTATGAAGAAAAGTTTCGAAGAAAAAAAAAAGCTTTATAAACCAATTATTTTGCATGCCAAATAACTCAGTTTTATACTAGGTGGGCCATTAAAAACTAAACAGAGGGATTTTCGGATAGGTAAAAATTAATTTTCAAAAAACACTCAGGGCTAAACGGGATTTCAAATGAGGTATAACTTACCCGATCGTGCCAATTAAAATTTTAGGGGTTGCGGTTCCAGCGCGAATGGATGATTTGGCTAAAAATTTTCTTGTAAAAGGTGTCCCCCTGACAAACTAAATTGACGTGTCCGAGCGTTTTTGGAGAAACCATCTTTAACTATCCGAAAATCCCTCTGTTTCGTTTTCTTGGCCCCACCTTGTATGTTTTGGGGTTAGTCCGCTTTTGCGCTCAATGCCTCATTTATGAATTAGAAGCACTATAATTTTTCTAAAATACAATCAACACAAACGTATTTAATTATGGAATAGGTAACCCAAATATGAATTACTACAAAACTATAACAAATCAACCTTAATTTCTATGATATGCTTTAGGAGCTTTGGTTCTAAAATACGCACATATTAACAGTATTTATACAGTAAGTAAACAGTACAGTATAGTAAAGTAAACATCATATTTTACAGTAAATACACTATAAATGTAATTTGATGTATTTGCAATAATCGCAAATCCAGGAGTTGAATTCTGTACCAGTGCAATGATTACTTGCCCTGATTTCGCACATGACCTTTATTCAGGTTCTTCCTGCGCGTCCTCCCGCTTCCGAAAAGATAAAAAAAATCATAATAAATTAAAAATAAAACGTGCGCCGGTCAATAGTTTTTTGGGAACCTGTCGGAAAGTAGTATATTATAATGACAATAATAATAATTAAACATCTCTTCTTCTGTTGGCTTTATAACCCGCGGTGGGTTTTTTCCTCTACAACAATCTTCTTCCATTCTGTCCTTTCACCGGCTTTCTATCTCCAATCCCTTACTCCCATCTTTCTAAGACTTTCCTCCGCGTCTTTCATCCATCTTTTCCTTGGCCTGTCTCTTTTCCTTCTTCCTACTGGCCGCCAGTTGTACATTTTCTTGGCTGGTCTGTCGTCATGCATTCTGTACAGGTGTCCCAGCCATGCTATTCTTTGAGCTTTTACATATCTCACTATGTCCGCTTCGTTTATTAACCTGCTTATTTCATGGTTCATTCGTATCCTCCAAATTCCATGCTCATTTAGGATCGGTCCGTAGATCTTTCTGAGGATCTTTCTTTCAAAGATGCGTAGCGCGTCTTCCTTTCCGGTGTTTAGGGTCCAGGCTTCGCATCCGTACGTTACTACTGGTCTTATGAGTGTTCGGTATATTTGAAGTTTGATTTTGTGACTCAATAACTTGGACTTCATCAGTTTTTGGTATCCGTAGTAGCATCGGTTTCCACTAAGTATTTGCGAGCTTGTTTCTTTAGCCCCATTTCTTTAGTCCCATGTAGACACAACTTTCAACCTGTTCGAAGCTATACTCGCCCAAGTTAAGGTCATTGTTATCGTGATGTTCTCTTCCAACTTGTATGTATTTAGTTTTTACCTCATTTATTTTCAATCCCCTTTTTTGCATTTCATCGTCCAGCATGTAATAATGCTTCCTTTAGCGCGTCTTTGCTTCTACATGTCAAACTGATATCATCTGCATTTTCAGCAACCTGTGTTGATCGGTTGCCAATGTATCGCGTTATATTCAGCTTTCTTTTAATTAAACATCTCTAATGTTATAAATAAATACAAATATAACAATTGGCCAATGATCTGCGGTCTTCCAGCCGCAGTTTATAATTTTATGCAAATAAGTAGTTTTATACAATTCAGAAAATTTAATGTAGGAGGGGTACATTGATAAGGTCTTGCCCAGGGCCCTAAGAAAGCTAGTTATGGCGCTGGCACTAAGGATCTTAAAACGATATCTTAATATTGACTCGCTAAAAATCTTTTAATATGCAACTTTCCATAGCCTTTTACGCTTCGGAAAAATGTTCTGTGGCAGCGAAATATTTATAAAAGATGTAATCAAAATCCAAAAACCAATTAAAATAAACCGAAACATGCAGGGGTGAATTTAAAACGCCAAATATCTCAAAAACGATTGGTACATACGCATTTGAATCATTATTGTTTCTATTTAAAAAATTGGAAGCTTTTTGATATGCATAAATCCAACAACACAAAGGACTCAATGCATCCGCATCAATGTCTAAAATCAGTGTCAAACAGTACTAACTCATCGTCATCTAAATCCGCTGGATTTAGCCTTAGTTTTCTGTTTCGATTGTTTGCCTCTCGTTTTATTTTCGGGTACTGGGCTGATAACGTAGGGAGACAAACGTAGTCCCTCTTTCTGCTGCGATAGGGCCCAAAAGATATCATTTGCCATCTTTAACTGCATCCTATTGCGCAGCTAGATAGCCTAACTTGCTAAATATGTTTTAATTCAATGGCCATAGTCATGTGACACGAAACCCATTCGCTGCAATCTCGCCTGTTTGTATTTGATAAGCCTTACCAATTAGCTCGACGATATTATAAGAACTTAGTGGCCTGCTACTATTTCTAATCCACATTCGTATTTTTTCGCTGTAATAAGTTTTCAGTGATTCCATTCAAGTTTTGTACAGAGGATGGAGCTTGTGGTTAGTGTGCGTAGGTATGGATACGGTTTCTACATTGCTTTGTCTAGCAAGTGCAATTACATCGATGTGACGAGTATGAGTAAAGTAATCTAAGATCGATAAAACTTTTGATTCTGATGGTGTTTGTGTGTTTTATGAAATGTTTGTACCAATCAGTAAATATATTCATTTGTATCAATCCTGATGGATATGGGTCATTCTTTTATAAATCGTACGGATTTGAACAAACAAAAATTATCACATTTTTGAATAACATACATATTTTTTTACAGCACCTTCTTATTCATTATCGGGATTTTGTTCGGAAATGTGTATTTCTGAAAATATATACATTTTGCTTTTTGTTGGTTAGCTGGATTCTCGAACATTCAAAATTCATTTTCTCCGGTTCTACTGAACGGATCGTTCTCATTTTTTCACTATTTAATACTTTATTATGTTAGCTTCTTAGTCGCGTGCTAACAATATTTTTTTTATTGTTAATTAATATAAAATAATAAGGATTAAATTGTACAAATAATGTTTTCCTGCTTATTCCCAAAACGTATGATTTTGAAAAATATACCATATATTTGCTAGGTCATAAGAATATAAAAAACCCATGTTTCAAAAAGTTGGGGTCTCTATCGATCAGAAGATCAAAATTAAATAATTTCGAGTGCGCGCGCCGCTTCCGAGCGACGTTTTTATTAGCCTTCCTCACTACGCTGCGATACATTTGCGTGGTATTTATAACCTAAAAACTTAGTGAAAACTATATAAAGTTCGAACCATATAATGCCAAAATTATCCTCCAAATTATCGAAATCGTCAAAAATACGAACGGATAGATGCTTGAACCCGTTAAATTTGTCTCCTCATCCGACAGTTCGGAATTACCAGAGCCTCAGGAAAGCCCTGAGGCAACATTTATTAGTATTGAATATACCTATCACAGAAGACTCTCTGAGGCAAAAAATGTGCCACACGTGACGACGTAATATGTCGAAATTACGTAAAGACAATGAAAATAACAACGTATTTCAATCTAACGAGAAGGTATATTTTACTATTCATTATCTATATTAAGAAATTCATGATTTTAACTCTAACACCTCGCCAAATGATGAAGTGTTTGATGAAGATTATGGGGACGTGGATCATATCCCGGAAAGTCCTGCATCGTTCGAAAGAGACAGAGAAGTAATTGATGAAGCGATTGATACAATCAACAAGGGTTTGGGTTTCTTTGGAACTTCACCAATTAAAAAGAAGAAAGTTTCTCAAAAGATGTATTCAAAGTATAAAATGCAAAATATATATGAAGCAATGTCAGAAACGATTTTCCACACTGCGATTAATGTGAATGATAGCGTTGACGAAAATGATGGTAATAATATTTTGCAAATTTTAAAAGGCAGATTCAACTCAAACACGGAACGTGCAATACAAATTAAAATTTTGACTATTTTTAAAGAATGGTCTTTTCGAAAAATTTTACCTTATCATTTATCATTTACCTTATCATTTTCCTTCTGCTACGACCCACATGAATGATAACGATTGCGAAGAAAACTGCCGAAGAAAATGGAATCTTAGCCGATCCTAGCCCGAAGTCATCCGTCCATAGAAAAAGAAGTAGTTGATTTGAATCAGCTTTTATGAACTGGATGAGAATAACCGCATGATGCCAGGACAAAAAGATTATGTGTCGGTCAAAGCAGACAATAAACGCATTCACGTGCAAAAACGATTATTGTTAGTGAAATTAAAAGAGCTTCATCAGTTATTCAAAGAAAATTATCCTGAAGTTAAATGTAGTTTTTTTTTTAAATTCGCATCATTGAGGCCAAAACATTGCGTGCTAAGTAGTTTCACCCATTCAGTCTGTGTTTCTGCTATCCATGAAAATGTAAAATTATTAATCGAAGGGTCGGATATTAAAAACCTGACAGAACCGATACACTGAACCCAATGCAAACTTATCATGACTGTTTTAGCCGTATGATTTGCATTGAAGCATCAACAAATTGTTATTTTGGAACATGTTTTGAGTGTCTTGGTGCAAGAGATTTGATCGACGGATTAAAAAACATTTTCGAGTTTAATTACATTGACGAAGTTACTTACAGACAATGGACTAACGTTGATAGGACCACTTTACAAGTTATGATATCCCCAGTGAACGAATATTTACAAAAATTAAAGACCGGTTTAGAAAAATTACTTCTGCACTCATAACTATACTTTTGTTGTTCAAAATGCCGTACAAGGAACTCACTGGAATAATAACCAGGCAACAGTGCACCCATTTGCAATCTACTACAGGCACGCTGACGGTGAAATTCGAATGAAAAGTTTCGAAATTATATTCGAATGTTTGCACCATGATACAATTGCGTTTCATGTGTTTCAAAAGCGTTTAGTAGATTTTTTCCATTTCATTGAAATTTGTAGAAGATAAAGAATATAATGAAGAAGTACAAATATTATAGGCAAGATTCAAAATATCTCTAACGGTGAAAGGGACGTTAACATACAATTGCATGATACCGATTACAGAAAAGAAAAACAGAGCCAAATATTTTTTTTAGCAGGAACATTCAACGGAAGTTAAAATTATGAAATAATAATACTTTCTTTGTAACATATTGTTGAAGATTAACTAGTATTTTGCATATCGAAAATAAATATGTTAATAATTTAATCATCTCTTGATCTATGTTAATATTAAAATTTTTTTCTTCATAGAAATAGAATCATTATATTATAGTATATTCAGTAAAATAATGAGGGTCGCTTTTTATTTGTTATCTTTCTGAATAATGTATATTCTATTCACATGACGTGACGTATTAGCAAGAAATGAGCGCCAGTGTGATCATGAATCCGTCGGAACTATATCCTCGCGCTTGAAATTATTTAATATCTTCTGATTGAATTGAGACCCCGCATTTTTGAAACATGCGTTTTTTAGATTAGGACCTAGCAAATATATGTTATTTTTTTCAATTTCATGCGACATGGGGATGTGCATGAAAACATCATTTGAACAATTCAATTGTTTTTATTTTATATTAATTAACAATAATAAAATACTTGCACCATGCGATTAAGATGCTGACCTAATAAGGTGTTAAACAGTGGAAGATTGAGAACGATCCATTTAGTAAAACTGGAGATAATGAATGTTAAATGTTATTGAATCCAGCAAACTACCAAAATTAAAAATGTATATATTTCTGAAAATACACATATACGAACGAAATCCCGATATTGTTGTCGACTTATTTCATGTAAAAAAGTGACAAATAAAATTTCTGACGAATCCAAATCATGGAGTCAAAATAGGTGTACGATTTGTAAAAGCATGACCCATATGCAACGCTAGCTGTACTAGGAGATTGCTTCTCATTATCTGTTAACTCATATTTTTTCTAGGAAAAATAATGAAGCGACACAATATGACCATTGGCGTTTATTGTAATAACCATAGTCATTAATGAGGCTCTTTCAATGGAGTTAAGTGAAGCTATTTCCCTTTTCCATTTGTGACTAACGACTTCGCGTATCTTGCTTTGTACAACTATAAGCGCTGATGCGTCAACGTTGTATCTGTGATTCAGAGGATAGTTAGTTCGAGTTGATAAGAAAGGCGTCCACTGTTTCTTTATTGAATCGAAACGCTCTTGCAAAAGACGTACTCGTGGGTATACTCAAATATAGTTTTTCAGTATGAAGTTTTAAAAGTAGTTTCAGCCGCTTTCTTCCTATTACGGAGTTACCAAAGTAATGACATTTTGCCAATATATTCGACATTCTGCTAACATCGTTTCTCGTCAAGCCATGAAACTTGCTCTTCATCTTTAAAATATATCTGGAGTTCTGGCATAAGCGAAACAACGAAGATCTAGGTGTATCAGGTGTATCTAAGTGTTTTGCAGCTTTCAAATAACCCTTTCTTTTTCTCTAACTATTTTTATAGCTTCCGTCATATGATCGGTATTTCTTTTGCGTTTTGATTTTGAATTGGTGAGCGCCATTATGACAAAAAAAAATTGTAATACCTATACAGGTACTAAAACACGAAGGTATAGTGTTAGAAACAGATAAATAATCATTGCTTATTGTGTCTAACTGTATTGCTTATTGCGTCTATTGTTAGTAAAATTATAAGAAACGATTGTTCTTCTTGGAAATAAAATTGAAGGGAGGTACATTTGACACATTGATACATTTGCGGCTTTGTTTGTTTCATAATATGAATAATATGTTCGTATTATTAAAAAATGTGTTAATAATATTATTTAACAAACTGGTTGTTTTTTCAAATATATTATTAAACTTCAATCAAAAATATATATTGACATAAATGAATCACGTTTTAAAGTATCAAATTAAACAGCACTATTATATAACAAACTGTTTGATATGTTTTTAAATATGTAAATTAAATAAAATATATATAATGGATCGATAAATATTCGCACCAAAGTATTTTATATATTTCCATAACGAACTTCCCCATAAACTAAGCAAAGATTAAATTAATCACTTTCCCAACTTTCACCCTCTAACTTCCCGGGGGCTGATTTTAATTCACTGCATCTATTGTGTCAGAGAAAGCCGGAAACGCTGCTTACAGATGCGGATTAATTACAACAACTTTCCTATATTTTTTTCTCCACTCCACCTCCCGATTTTTATCTCCGCCTCACTGCAAACTTTATTTTTATTAAACTTACCCACATATGTTACCCTGAATAATGGAAATGCTGACTTTAACTTTCCATACCCCCCGCAACTTTTCTCATTAGCATTGTATTACTCCAAATCCTTACATCGTGCCATAAAGAACAAAGGATAAAATATCGAAAAAAGTTCTAGGCAATAAGGAAACAAGGATTAATTCAAAAAGTATTTCATATTATAAGATTATGCTTTACATCTTTTGACAATGAATAATTATAATGATATTACTTTCGTTTGCATAATGAAAATATTTCACATTAAATATGAAAAATAAATGCATATATTATATTTTATTCTCTTTACAAGAATTTTGGAAGTTTGCAATAAATAAATCTTGAATTTAATTTATAAATAATAATAGTAAGACTAAATATTAATATTGCTAACTCAATTTCATTATAGACATTATTTAAATTAATAACGATCGCTGGTTGATTCACTGACAAATTGACTAAGGTTATTGTGGCTCAAAACAACGACAGTTTCTTTATTATTTATTTATATTTATATTTATTTATATTAATGCGAGAAATAGTGCTTCTTAAATAATTTTTCACCTTTCGTAAAGTTCGCGTGTTATTTGCTTTTTTGCTTGAAAAATAGGTTTTGGAAATTTTGCTTGAAAAATAGGTTTTGGAAATTTTGACGACGTATTGTTTGTACGTATTTTTTGGTACTTACACTCATACAGACTAAAAGGGATAGATACTCCGAATACATTTATCGCTTAATCTCAGAGTGCCTTTGTTGTATCATATGGTTAAATATAGCCTCTGTATATTTCAGATTCTCACCCTTTTGGCTTCGTTAACAATATAATATTCGGTTGATTCTAGCATATGCTCTGTGATTGTTCTGGCGCAGAACGAGGTACCCATGTTCAACTACTTGTCTGCCTCTTTGCGACCTCTACAATTCAAATACACTTAACCGCAAAATTTACGCACCACATACAAATTTCGATTTATTTTAATTGCCGTCAATATTATCATAATCTTGGAAAACATATTAAGAATAGAACAAATAAATATAATTATTTCAATAATAATAATGAATTTTACTTTGTGGAGGAAAAAATATGGTTTATTTAACAAAATAATGTTAAATGATCATTATTATAATACATACAAATACTGCTTCTTTTGAAACGTTTTTGAATTTTAAATAATTAGTGTTACCACCTCTAGATGTTATTACTAGATGTTATTAGCGCTGTGGCATACTTTCAATTAGAGATCTAATATTTTCTTGAGGGATATGTTCCCATACGCGAATAAGACTTTGTCGCAGCTCATTTAAGCTGTTATTTGATGGATGTTGACTTATAACCCGGAAAGCCATTATGTCCCAAAGATGCTCTATTGGGTTTAGGTCTGGACTGCAGGCTGGCCATTCCAGGACTTGAATATTAACAATATGTGCTGCATGTGGCCTAGCATTATCCTGCATAAGAACGCATCTATCCCCAATGTAAGGTGCTAAAGGTACCACAAAAGGTTCTAAAATGTCTGTTATGTATCGTTCAGAATGCAGACGTCCACCATCAACAATCAAAAGCTATGTGCGAGCTGCTAAAGATATTCCACCCCAAACCATCACTGAGCCACCTCCATATAAAGTGGTTCTTCGAATTTTACAAGCGGAATATCTTTCGTTTGGCCTTGGTACACTCTTGGGCGGCGTTCAGAACTTGCAAGGCAATACATTGACTCATCTGTATATAAAACCTGCTACCACCAATCATAGATTTCCCAATCCATATGCCTCCTTGCAAAAGCCATTCTATTTCTTCAATGGTCTACACATAATTTGAGACCAGTAGCTGCTACCCTAGGTCGTAAATTTGAAGCGTCTTCTTCTTATGTTATCTTGACTAACAGCAGTGCCATGAACCTCCCCAAGTTGTATTTGGAGACTTCGTGCAATAGTGAACCGTTCCCTCAGTGTTCGAAGCATTAAAAGTCGGTCTTCCACGGCATTAATAACTCCTACTCTGCCTTGACGAGGTCGTCTAGTGTGATCATTGGTGTCTATAAACCTCTGCAGAACCCTACCGACCATTGTATGAGAAACTCCATATTTTCCACCAAGTTCGCGATTTGTTAGTCCTTCTTTGGACAAAGTTACAATTTCAACACATTCATTACGATTTAATTTTTATGTAGCACGTTCCGTTGCGAGTAGATGTTCTGTACAAATAACAATTATCGTATCTATTGATAAAACAAGTGAAAGCCAATTTTAGAAGCGAGGTTTAATTATTGGAAAAATATACTACTTATGAAAAGATGACATCTAAAAGTTACAAAAGGCGTAATAATTATCATTATTATTATACTTGTAATTGATGAATCAGAAGACACATATTATTTTTCGAAATAAATCAGAATGAATAAGTGGTTCGTTAATTTTGCGGTTAAGTATATTATGTAGTTTACTGTATTTATTTGAATATAGTTAATGCACAAATCATCCGTCGCGCAAGAAATATCATGTCAGAAGTCCTTAAGGCATCCTTATACAGATATAAATTACGTAAAGCAAATTTTGATCCATATTTCCTATTGATATATACATCTACATCCGGGAAGACGAGTCTAATCTACTGACGGAATTTATCCGTATTTATTCATTTCAGTCATACGTTTGAAAGATGTGGCCTGGCAGTATGTCTGGTCCATTTATCCTAGTCTGTTTGTTTACTTCCTTTTTAATTTGCAGACAGCTAAATAGAACTAACTATTCTTTTGGTTTTTATTACTTTAGCGTTATTTTATTATTTTTATTATCTTTAGGGTTACAGTGTTAATTCAAGTATTTTTAATTTATTTTATTTTTATTTTGTTCCCCTTTTGACTTATCAAATATGTATGTATGTATATGTATACTACATCACATGATAAATAAAGATTTTGATTTGATTTGATTTGAACTAATTATTAAGTCAGCAATTACTAATTTCTACATTCCAATTACTATATACGATATAAATTCCAGATATGGTTGCTACGAATATTCAGAACACTATTTGTAATTACGGCGATTAAGGTAATCATTTTCTAGAATGTTCCACAGTTTCTTCTACCAACTAATTTATTATCCCAACCTTTCAAAGGATGCAGGATATTGTTGAAAACTTACTATATTTATGTTATGATCATGATCATGTCGTATATGAGTAAGGAAAGTTTTCAATTTGTACTTAATACAGGAATCACAAAAACACCTTTCCAAAATATCTAGTTCTATATTGCAGTTGTCTCTGAATCTATTTAATAGATCTATCTAATATAGAATCTATCTAATTTAAAAGAAATAAATTAACTGTTTCGTTTAATCGTTAATATTTCATTCCAAGATAATTTGTAAAAAGCTTCAATCCAGATTATAGTTTCATTTGACGTGCTCACTTGACATACACTTGACATACTAATTGCTAGTATATTATTCTTTAAGAGTTCCTCTTTAAGATCCGATTATATTTAAAGACGCTGTGTATATTTTAAGTATGCTGTGCCAGTTAAAAGTAACCAATGTTAATTTTTATGTTCTAAATACATGGTTTATTTTTTATTTAGCCCCCTGATTACGAAAAGCGTATTTACGCGCCCTAACAACCGTCACAACCTTCACCTATATATGCTTTTTACTTATTATAATTTTCTCTGTATTGATTGCCTCTCCTCTCCTGGAGTGCTTCACAGTCGGAAGGTTATTTAAATATTATATAAGGAAGATGGGAGAAGATTTTTGAATAAATTTATGGGTCCATGGATTAAATATTGATTAAATATTCCGGACGTTGAAGTTCATCACCTTCTATGGCGAACCCCTAAGTGTACTCCAAGGTATATCTTCAGATATCAACATTTCCTTTGAAGGTGTACAACGGTTTTTTTTTCAGAACACAGAACCTGTAATCATCTTGTACATTCAACCACAAGGTATTGAAATGTTTTTTGAAGTTTGAAACCTAAAAAAACCTAATTGCTGCTTCTTCCAGGCTTAATATTTTACGGATCGCTTTCGTTTCCAGTCTGCAGATTCCGAATCTCTTCCCTCTACACCGACGTATGTAGTGCCAAACCATCTTAGGTCTAATGGTATATGCTTGGAAGATATCTAGATTACTATAGTATAGTTAATCCAAAGGACCATTTGTATAAGTAAATCGAAATTAAATAAATGGTCAAGTCACTTATATATTACTGGAAAATATTCTTGAAGTAAACTCGTTATAAACATGAAGATTTGTTTTAAGGTTGCTGTATTACCTCTGTTACAATAGTCGATACAACAAAGTCTACTTCTCAAAGTCAAGGTTTACTGTCAAATATATATATATAAAAAGTTAGTTTGTCAAAAATGTAATAAAATCAGGCTACGCTTAAGGCTTTGAGGCACTTATAGTCTTCCTGGGGAAGACCTGATCCCAAGGAATTTTGCTTATGTCGTTATTTTATTTAGCAAGTATGATAGGAAAATCACAGAAGATATTTTATTGTATTAATTTTTAATTAACCGTATGTCTTCTTCTTGTTTCGAATGGGCCTATTTTGGACCACGCTTGTTCAACTGTTGGGCTTTGATCTTTGCCCAGTATTGTCGCATCTTCAGCCGGTGTAACTCCTTTCTCTCTTCTGTCCAGGAGGTACCTTTCCTTCGGGATTTTTCCTGAAATCCACGGACTTTCTTCAAGGCGCGTCTCACATACTGTCTCTTTTGGAGGTCTGTTATGCCCAGTTCTTTAATATCCTTTTCGGTTTCTGTCAACCAAGTGGTACAAACCTTCTTGTTTTACAAGAAGGCGAACAGACGGTTGGTTAGTCGGTTTGGATGCAGTATTGCGACGTGGCCATAGAAAGCTACCCTTTTTTTCCTTGCACAGTCAGAGAGCATCTCGATATGTTCGTAGAGCTCAGAGTTATGCCGCCTTCGGAATTCCCCATCTTCCTTTACCGGGCATAGGATCTTGCTGAGGATCCTTCTCTCTCTGATTTCCAATTTCTCTACCAGACCTCTTCGGTTCAAGGAAAGACACTCCATGACATATAGGGCTTCTGGTCGTAAGACTGATATGTAGTGCTTAAGTTTCAGGTTGCGTGACAGGCATTTCTTGTTGTAAGTGTTCTTAGTCAGTCGATAGGCTAGTTCTAACTTGTTGACTCTCTTGGATAATAATGCTCTTTCTGATAAGCTGGGTTCAATCCATTCGCCGAGTTACTTAAATTTATCAATCCTCTTGATATTTCCCTGCTCTAGTAACATCTCTCTGTTTGCGTCTTTAATGTTGGTGAGGAATTCGGTTTTCTCCAGCGACACTTGAAGACCCAATTTGGCAGTCTGTTTTCTGAGGCAATTTACCTGCACTGTTGCCATCTCAAGAGAATCAGCAAACAGTGCCATGTCATCTGCAAAGTCCAGGCAATCTACAACCAATCCATCGTTCTTGGGTCCCACGTAGATACTACTCTGAGCACCCAATTTGATCAGTTCTTCATGCCATTCTCTCATAACCTTTTCAAAGACAAATATGAAGAGATGTGGGGAAAGTCCATCTCCTTGTCTCGCTCCAGTTTTTATTTCGAAATTTAGCCTCTAAATTTAACCTTGAAATGGGTGTTGGTCAAAGTTTCTAGGATGAGTCTGCTGGTTTTGTTGTCTAGCCCTAGTTCCTGGAGTACTTTGTTAAGCGTATCTTTATCAATTTTGCCTCTAAATTTAACCTTGGAATGGGTGTTGGTCAAAGTTTCTAGGATGAGTCTGCTGGTTTTGTTGTCTAGCCCTAGTTCCTGGAGTACTTTGTTAAGCGTATCTCTATCAATAGAATCGTAGGCCTTCCTAAAATCAAGAAAGGTGACGACCACCTTGCGGTTTCTCATCTTGCAAATTAACTGTATGTATTATTTATACATGTTCTTCTTCCAATGGCTCTGCAACTCTGGGTGGTTCTTGGTCTGCTCTACGACAAGCCTCCTTTTATCTCTATCCTCACAAGTCTCATCCAATCTGTGACATTCATTCTTCGTAGGCCTCGCTCACTTTGTCGCTCCATCTTTTGTTCTCGGTCTTCCTTTCCGCCTTGTCTTTGTCGGTAGCCGCTGCGTCACTTGCTTTGTTTCTCTTGCCTTCTCCATTCTCATTATACGTCTGAGGCATCTCAACCTCTGCGCCTATATAAACCTTGCTAAATAAGCCTGGTCTATTAGATTAATTAATTTATTGTTCATCCTAATTCTATAGGTTTGTTCATACATATTTACCGGTCCAAATAACTTTCTCTAGACTCTTGTTTCTGATCTTCTCAATGTGTTTTCATTGCCTGATAGTGCGTCTCACGTGCGTAGGTTGTTTCCTGATTTATTAGAATTCGTTATATTTTTAGCTGCGTTGTTTTGCTTAATATTCTAGATTAGAGGTGGGAAAACATTTTTGGCTGGCAGGCCACATTGTGAGTGAAAATTAGACCGCGGGCAGCATTAAATTTTTTTTATATCTAAATAGTTTGTTCTATATGTCTATGAAATATTAGCAAGTAGATAATAAAGTAAACATCAGGCTTGGGACACAATACTATGGGCGTGCTTTTGTGATTTGTTGTAGCCTTTTTATGTTTTAATACGAATTAAGATCATTTATTGTGGGTTAATTTGTAATTGTTTCATCAGTGACGTAATATTTTGGCAGGACACGATCAGCAACTTATTTTTGTTTTGTTTTTATTATTATACATTGACATCATTTTTTAATTAAAGTATTTTATAATATACTTCGCGTACCGCCTAAAATGTCTACGTGGACTGCCATTTTCCCAGGTCTCTTCTAGATAGTATGAATCCTTTCCTTGCACAAATTTTTCTTTTTCCTGTTGCGATTCTTGTTTTTATCTGAGTTGTATTATTGGACGCGTTTAGTTCCAATGCTAGATATGTGAATGTCTAATTCTTCCAATCTGTGATAGTTTATCTGTCAGTCTTTATGTATTTTCAGCTATACTTTCATAGCTTTACAATCTAGTTTTATTAGAACTTGTGAAAGGGAGTTTTTGTCCCTAGCCGCATTGACCATTTCATCGGCGAATACACCTAAATGCTTTTTTCTAGTTCGGAGGTTCCCTGTTTCTAATTATTGTTTCTAGCGTCAGATCGAATATTACTGCTGACAGAGCGTCTCCCTGCTTGAATTCGCTTTATATTTCAAATGATTTGTTGGTTTGGTCTGAATGGCAGCTGTAGCTTTGGACCCTTCTATTGATTGCATTACCTGCTCCTCCTAGGCATCCCAAGAATAATAGTAAATATTATTTTTCTCGGGATTTCTAGGAGGACCAGTCTCCAGAATATAGTTTTTCTCTTGATATTTTGCCTAATTATGATATAAAGCCTAATGTTTTATTACCGACATTGTTTCATCATTCATCTCATTATATCTCGTTATATTATCTCATTATATCTCGTCGTTGGTTGATCCATTCCCCCTAAAACCATATTGGTATTATTATCCCAATACATTTGCCGCATATTCATTTATCCTGTTGTGTATTATAGTAGACTTTTAGATTACTTTGTAGGTTACACGTAGCAGTGTTATTCCCTTGTAGTTGCTGCATGTTTTCCTGTCTCCTATTTTGTATATAGGCTGTATGATTCCAACCTTTCAGTGTTCTTTGCTAGTTGGCATCTTTCCTTTTGCCATATCTTCAGTATTAGTTCATATATTCTCCTGTATAGAGGTTCCCTTAATTTCTTTATTAGCCCCGCATTTACTGTATCTATTCTTGGCGAATTTTTGTAGACGGTAGATTGTAGATATGGTGTTGACGACTTGTACTGTGACCTTCATAGATCTTTTGTACCCTACCCGCTTCCTTGGTAACCTTGGTATACTTACCCATTTAGAGCGCCTCCTCTAGTCCTGATTCCCTTAGGAATTTCTGGATCTGGGAGGGATTCAAGGATTGCAACTCCTCTGCAACTCTTGCAACTCCAAGCACTGCGTTTAAGCAGTGGGCCCCAAGGTATATTTGTCTCTTGCGGAGCAGTGCTCCGCAGTCTTTGAGCAGATGTATTGGGGTTTCCTCTGTTGAACAACAGAATCTGCATCTGTCATCTTCCTCTAGGCCTATGGTCTTGGGTTGTTTCCTAAGTCTGCGGTGCTCCGTCGGGACTCCTGTCAGAATTCTAAGTTTGTTCCTGTTTAGTTTCTGGAAAGCTTTTGTTCTTTTCTAGTTAAAAGATCCCAGCATTACTTGGATTGTCTAAATCCTGGAAGTTCTTTCCAGGTTTTCATCCATTGTTCTCTTTTTTTCTCATCTAAACTTTTGTAGATGGCGTTCACACTCATAACGCAAAAAGGTTCTGAACCTATAAAGGGATTACTGGATCCCTTGTTTGCTGGGTGATCGGCTTCCTCGTTTCCGTCTATACCAGTGTGTCCTGGTACCCAGTATAGCGTAACTTTATTTTCTCTGCCAAGCTTGTTTAGCTTTCACACACAATCCCATACCAGTTTGAATCTGATTGTGTATTAGCCAATGGCCTTGATAGCTGCTTGGCTGTCTGGCAGGATAGCAATTCGTTTCTTGCGATAATTTCTGTCGATGTTAAATTGTGCACGTCTTTCGATTGCGTGAACCTCCGCTTGGAAGATACTTGGGAATGTTCTCATGGATTCGAAGTATTTGGTGCGAGGTCCAAACACCCTTGCACCAGTACCTTCCTCTGCTTTCGAACCTTCTGTATGCCATTTAATAGAGCATTTTGTTCTAGGTTGTATGCTCAGGATTCGTCGCTCCAATTGGCGTTATTACTACAGATTGCTGTGTAGTTTTTCTCGAAATGGTATGTGCATACCATTTCGTCTTTTGGTGCTTCCAGCCAGGGGATCTTGGCATCGAGGCTATTCCGGTCTCTGTACCCGAT
Source organism: Phosphuga atrata (assembly GCA_944588485.1). Lineage (NCBI taxonomy): Eukaryota > Metazoa > Arthropoda > Insecta > Coleoptera > Silphidae > Phosphuga > Phosphuga atrata. The sequence goes on from OX155899.1 coordinate 36,028,642, forward strand.
TCCCTATATTTCTTAGATTATTAATAGTTTACACCACATCTTTGCATGTTGGCTCTTTCACTTTGTAGAATACCCTACACCCCTCTATCTCATCATCTATTATCAGCACATCGTAATTATTCAGCATGTCTTGGATTTATTCTTGCAAACTCGCGAGCATTTTTTGGAGATTAAGTTAGATTGTTTTATTCATAATTCTATATTGAATGCTAATCTGTATTGAATTCTAAATTTCTCTGCTTTTTCTAAGTTGAATTAACCGATTTGAAATCAGATTTAACCATGCAGTAGTTTGGAAATATAACCATTGAATTAAGAGATGTTTATACTTTATTAACTTTTTTCGGTCGACTTCTAATAATACCAAATCGACCAATTTGCATACTCGTGGCTTCGACTGTCACCATATTGTAAATGTTTAAGTCAATGATTTTTTTGTGTAATAACGACTGTATATTAAAACTTTCAAGACAGTAAGACAATAATTTAGAGTTAGAGCATTTAGAGCGTAAACTATAGAATAGAAAAACATTTAAAATATACTATTTGTTAGTCAAAGATAGGGCTTCACACGAGACAAGATAAAGCGAGAATTTCGTCTCGCTCTCATTCTCGTAACCGTTTCTCGTTTCATCTCATCTCGTCAAATATAGTTCTTGCTAGAACTTGTTGCTAAGATAGGCCAAAACGAGATAATCATTAATATTTATTGTACCTAATAAATGCGCGATTATTTGTTATATAGATAATTGTTATAGGTATAATAAAATACAATTTTACAATACTTGACTCATTCCTATAGGTTACAATATTTGAATATACAGGTTACGAAACGATGAACATTGGTTATCTAGATAACTAAAACTTTTCACTTTATATCACAAGATGACCATGAATCCAAACATTATAACGCTTGCCTCACGTCATCTTTTAGTGCGCGTTTTGATTATTATAGCACCTGCTGTAGAGAATAATCTTTCAGCAGGTACTGATGTTGCCATTATGCTGAATAGATCCTTGGCCTTTTTGGAAACAGTGGGGAAAATCGTTTCATGAGACTTCTACCACACTAAAATATTTTGATTTGTATCTTCTCTTTTCAGTAGTCAATAAATACTCATCAAAATCAGCTTTCTAATATTTTGAAGTTTTTTTCTGAATTACTGTATAGATTCTCAATACATTTTTTAAATGTTTTGCTTCCGTTCGGACGATGAACTTTTCAGATTCGGTCTCAAAATTGATATTATTTACAAACTGTTTATAAACTTTATCGCAACATTGGACTTCATTTTTCATTTCATTGCCCCATTTTGTCTAGCCAAATGTCTCGATTTTATGTCGAGAGTATAAAATTAAACGTATACCTAACATAAAAAAAGCATTAACTAACAATAAACCCAATTTGATTTTCGATAATGTTTTAACATTTTTTCTCTTGATGCTTCAAAAGCAATCGAAAGAGTTTCATCCACGACAGTACGGTTTGGCTCATTACTTAATTCAGAAACTGTCGATTCAATTTCGGATGTAAGTAAATTTAAGGCTGTTAAATATTTCTTTTTAAATATTTCTCATAAAAATCATCGTTGCTTTGTAGGGCATGTAAACGTAGCGTAAATGTCTGTTTACATACACTTTTTATTTGGTTACTATTACAATGTTCGAGCATCGCCTTGATGCTTCCACAATGAAAATGTAGCGATAACAAACAAAAAATGTCTGTTTACATAAACCTTCTATTTTGTTAACTAATTAAATTTCATAAAAAAACGGACAAATAATTTAAAATAGTCTACGACATCTATTTTATATTACGAGATATACTCTTTTAATTCAACAAACCAACCATTTGATATTATTTTCTATACAGTTTATATAATGAACTGTAACTGCCCGAGGCCAGACGGAGCAGTTGAAATTTATGCAAGAAAATATTACCGCTGCCCGTGTCAGAATCAAAGATGAACGGGTATGAACGACATCAGAAACGAGACCCTCGTATCTCGCGAGAGCGAGACTATATAAGCCATCACTCTTACGTGAGCGAGACCACATAAGGCTCCCTCTCGCCTAAAAAATTTCAAAACTGTCTCGTCCTGATCTCATCTCGAGTCGAGACGAGAAAAATGTCGTTTTCGTGTGAAGCCCTAGTCGAGAATTTTTGGACAAGTTTTTATTATTAAGACTTTATAATAGCTAAATTAATTTACTTTTAAAATTGACAACTTCCAAAAATAATTTAAAGAATATATAATAAAGATATTGTTGATAATTCAGACCGAAGGGTTTGATCTCATTTATTAATGATTAATATAACTAAGACTTATACAACTGAGGCTAAGAAACTCAAAGTGACGCCAATGCCAAATTAATATTAAATTGGGCACACAATAGTCAGGTCTGAAGCCTATCTCAAGGCACATTTTTATTTGTTTTTGTTCGTTCACACGGTATAATATTTAAAAACGCATTATTATACGTATATGAAATGTTTAATGAAGCTTTTTCAAGGAACTAGTTGTATCTGTACTTTAATAATAATTTTATCTTGTATACTATATTTTGATCACTTAATAAATATAAATATTATTATATATACTTACTTCTATATAGATTATTTTCTGTGTTTTTTGTTTTTTTTTTATTGGAAAATAAAAGGAATGAAATAAAAGGTGAAAGCGCCAGACGGTGCTAAATTCCCCGATCCGAAATAAATATCACGTTCCCTTTTATTCCTTAGGTGAAATTTTACTGCGGTATTTACGAGTGCGTTCTCTCCCTACAACCCACAACAATATGCAAATTTCACAAAAAAGTAAATAAAAATATCTTTGAAAGGGAAAAAAGTGAGAAGTGAACTCGAGCTTTATTAAAAGTGCGTGAGCTGCTCAAACCAACCTTTACCCTCATATTCTACTCATGTAGATTTTATCTAATAATGAATTCTGTGTTCTCTCACGTGCTCACGTCTTTTCCCAACTTACATTTATATACATAGAGATCGGTACGTTATCTAGATCAGGGAGAGCTTTAAGTAGTATTTAAATCGGAATTATGTTCGCCCTGGGCCCTAATACGTGCTGAATTGCCCAAATTTTACAAGCTACGAAATATTCTCCTGTTATGTAATTAAATTGATTCGGGTTTCGGGAAATGTTAATTACTTGTACATACATTGCAAATTTCAGCAGCAGATTGTTAAAACAATTAATAATGTTTTAGTGCTTTTTTATGTCAAGGTTTACGAATTAACTTAATGTTATTTACATTAAATTATTTTATTAGTATTAAATTTAATATATTGTATAATACACTAAATACACATTGTATGCAATACATTTATTATGTAATACATTTTATGCAATACAGGATGACCAATTAAGAGTGTTCTGATTTTAAACTGCCATTTTAAAAAAACGAAACAAGTTGCACGCCAAATTTTTTTGAATATTGTACAGTAAAATATAAAATTTAATTAGAAGTTCAATGCTTCGATGCGTCACTGAGATCGATGCAACATCGAACGCATTGCACGCTGGTATATTTCTGGCGAAATCTCACCAATAGCTTGTCGAATGTTTCGTTGTACGTATTACGGGGTTTCAGGTCGATTCTGACAGACTTTACATTTAACATGACCCCATAAGAAATGATCCTAAGCCTTAAATCCGAAAGGTAAATTGAGAAAAGCTACTTGGAATATCAGAAGCCCAATTCAAGAGGAAAAAAATCTACGACGAGAAATGATTAAGAACAGGCTGGATATGATTAGTATAACTGAATCAAAATGGGGAAGGGCAGGGTGAGGAAAACTGTGATGATGCAAAGTTCGTTTTCAGCGCTAAGAAAAGAGAGAAAAGCGGATTAGGATTGCTTGTGAAACCAAAGTTATTTATTGCTTTGATAAAGTGATGAAAAGTATGGCTGTGATGGCTGTGATAAAGTGAGCTTCAAATCTCAACGCGGTGCCAACGCGGTGCCATGAGAACGAGGAGGCAGAAGATGTGTATTCGAAGATAAGAGGATATAATGTAGGAGGCGGTTGTTGTAAAATCGTAATGGAACATAGAATGCTGTTGAAGGAGGAATAGTTAGCATGTACGGAATTGGAAAGAGGAATGAGAGTTGCGATGGGTTGGTAGGCTTCTTCAAAAAAACAAAAAATGATTGATTCCATCCTAGTAGAAGACAGATACAGAAACGTAGTGAAGCGAGCGTGTAGATTACCAGCTGCGGATATAAACAGTGATCATTTCTGCTCATGGCGTAAATCAGAATTACGCTTAAAAAGGTGATATGACCACGGAAAGAAGAAAATGGAATTTAGATAAGTTAAAAAGTATGGACAAAGAAGAGGTGGGAAAGTTGATGGATGAAGAGATAATGAATCTTAAGCCGCTACAAGATGAGGAAGATGTCGATGAAAATTGGCACAAAATTAAAATGGGAGTAATAAGAGCATCTGAACAGAAAATTGGTTATAAGAAAAGAAAAAGAAATCATAAAAGCCGTGGACAAATCTGGCAATGATAGCAAAGATGGACGAAAGGAGAAGGTACAAAAACATCTGTACAGTTGAAGGAAGGAATATCAAAAGCTAAACACGGTGCTAAGAAAAGAAACTGATAAAGCTAGAAAAAAGTGTCTGGAAAACCTTTGTAATAAAATGGAAGAACTGGAAAGGCAGGTATAACATTGTTTACAATAAAATAAAGGAGATTACCTGGAATAGAACATCAAGAGCAGTTTGTAGTAATGAAGTAGGTGACAAGAACAGAAAAGTCTTAAAAGACGATAAAAAAATCCTTAATAGATGCGAATACATGAAAGACCTATATAATACGGATGAAAAGCGAAAGCTACTGGTTTTGGAAAGAGAAGATCCCGGTCTGTTCAGACAATATGGGATCCGGCATTATGATCGTGTAAGTAGATAGATCAATGAAGCGATAGGCAAGTAGATAGATCAATGAAATCAGCCAAAGCTGCTGGGGTGGATGGAATTACAGTAGTGGTATTGAGGTATCTTCGGGAGAGAGGAATGAGTGAATTAACATCTTTATGTTATGATATATACATACATATATATATATATATATATATATATATATATATATATATATATATATGTATATATATATATATATATATATATATATATATATATATATATATATATATATATATATATATATATATTTATATATATATATATATATATATATATATACAAGTATGCATGAGTCAGAAGAATCACCAGAAGACTTCCTGAAGACGCTTACGGCGCATCTGGCTAAAAAGATAGGGACAAAGAAGTGCAGTGAGCACAGAACCATCAGTAAAAAGACATGCGGTGAAAATATTATTGCGAGTGTTAAATGGAAGGCTCGAGAGGATAACAGAGGAAAAGGTGGCGGATCGGCAGTTTGGATTTAGAAGAGGAATGCGAACAAGAGATGCGATTGGTTGTGTTAGAACGATATGTGAAAGGAACATTGAAATAGGAAAAGATCTAAGTTTGTGTTTTGTCGACCTGGTAAAAGCATTTGACTGTGTCCTGTGGGAAAAAATAATGGATATTCTGAAAGAAAACGGGGCGATATGGAAGGACAGAAGGTTGATAAGCCAGATGAAGGTTGTATTTGGGACAGCAAGTAGCTGTGAGAGTCGGTGGCAATCTTACGAAATGGTTTGATCTGGGCCAGGCTGTGAGAGAGAGATGTCCTCTATCCCACCACCTTGTTCAATATTTTCGCAGAATCCATGGTATCGGAATGCTGGAAAGGTACTAAAGGCGTAAATATTGTAGGAAGAATAGTTGTATCCGTACGGTTTGCTCTCCTGTTTGAAGATAGATAGAAGATCCTGACCCCATAGAACTCCTGTTCGCAGAAAGTACTGGGGATCTCAATGTACTAGTCATACAACTCGGAGATATGAAGGGGAATACGGATTAGCGATAAATCAGAAAAAGATGAAGGTTATGAGGATCGTGGAAGCTGAAGATATGCAAGTGATTGTGAAAGGTGAAATGCTGAATCACGTTTACAACTATAAATATATAGTAACGATTGCCCCTAGAAAGAAATAAAACCACGAATAGGAATGGGCAAAGAAGCTTTTAGAAAGAAAATTAGGATATTTTGTAGCAAGCAAAATCTAAAACTAGGAGAAAGGATAGCAAAAATCTTTGTATTGATTGTTATGTTGTATGCATGTAAAACATGAACAATTTTAAAGAAGGTTAGGAAAGGATAGCTGCTATGGAGATTTGGATGTGGAGAAAAATGCTAGGAATAAAGTGAACAGACAAATTCAGAAATGAGCAGGTTTTACAAAGAATAGGGGAAGGAAGATCTTTATATAAGACTATTTTGAAAATAAAGAGATTGTGGCTTGGACATCTGTTGAGAGGGAGTTGTTTGTGCAGAGAGATAATCGAGGGAACTGTGGAGGGTTTAGGGAATGGAGGTAGAAGAAGATTGAAAATGGTAGACGATCTGAAAGAAGGAAAAAGAATAAGGGAAGGAAGATCTTTATATATGACTATTTTGAAAATAGATTGTGGCTTGGACATCTGTTGAGAGGGAGTTGTTTGTGCAGAGAGATAATCAAGGGAACTGTGGAGGGTTTAGGGAATAGAGGTAGAAGAAGATTGAAAATGGTAGACGATCTGAAAGAAGGCAAAAAGGAGGGTTTAGGGAATAGAGGTAGAAGAAGATTGAAAATGGTAGACGATCTGAAAGAAGGAAAAGGATACGTGGATATGAAGAGAGAGGCTATGGATAGAGTTGGGTGGAGGAGGCAGAATAGAACCTGCACATAGCAGAACACAAATGATGATGACTTGGAAATACTTAATTTCTGTTTTAGCTGAATTAATCCTTTTATCGTTTATCGAGTTTTATCGTTTTAAAGCTTGGTTTTAATGTGCCTGTTAAATCAAAAATCATATCTTGTTTTACTTCAATCAACTTTGTTGATGTCTGATTGACCAAATTTCTCCAATCATGCGGCAAGTAAGCAATCTCTTCCTGCGTATTTTCTTCATTTCATTCTTTTTTTTCGCCGTCAGTTCGTCGTACATATAGAACGTGGCTAGTTTTGTTTTAGCAGAATGAATGCAGAAGTTGTACTGCCACATCTGTAGTTTGTAAAACACGTCACCCAATGGAATATGGGCAAAGATAGATTTAGCTGATTGTCAAAACACAAAACATCGACTGCTTCACCTTTCGCAAGTTCTGTAGCTTCTTTCAGCTTATTGTAGAATATTTCGGCTTTTTGTAAGAGGAAACGTTTCTTAACGACCAAAACAAATGTTACTTTCTGCATCATGTTCTGCAGCTATCATGTTGGTAAGACATTTCTGACAGGTATCAGATCTGGGATGGCCTAAACTTATGATGATGAAAACTAAGGTTGTGAAAGGAAATTGCCGATTGTATAAGTCATAAGTAACTTTGGGATTTATATCTTTATATTCTTTACCATCTTCCAGTAGCTGGTATTGTTTTTGTATTGTTGTGTGTAATTTTTCTAGGTATGGTCTATACATATATACATATTTAAAAATATTTAATTTTGATGACAAATTTTTTTTTTTCTGGTCTGCTGTGGGGTGACTTTCTTTTCGGAAAACTGGCAATATGTTCATTTATTTATTTAAATATTTCCTCGGGGATTCTATTTGCCATGTATTGATGACGTCTGTGTTTATCTGATGGGCGCGTAATTTGGCCTTCAGCTATACGTTTAGCAATATTTGCAACTCGGTGTTTTGTGATAGCATGTAACGAACAAAATGCCTTTTTACAAATTTTGTTTTCTTGAGTTCCGACATGTATCTGAAACAAAAAAGTATGCTTTTTTAAGATGGTTTTGGATAAAAAAATTATATTTCAGAAATAAAAAACCATTTTCCGCAGTAATAATAATGTTATTGTTACCTTATTCTGAAAGGAATGAGTTTTTTCTTTTCTTTCTTCTGTTGTTGGTCGCTTACGATGCATATATAAAGTAGGGATGCATCGATACGCACTTTTGCCGATACGATACCGATTCCGATATTTATATAAATCTATTATAAAAATATTAACGATATTATAAAAATCGGCGATACCGATGCAGACATTCCAGGCTTCAAAGGGTGTAAAAAGCAATTTAGAAACAGACAACATTTTCATAATAAAGTTCAGGTAAGAAATTAATAACTAAAATTCAGGAAACACAACATCCTTAAATTATTAGATGAATGTCGATTTTGTAAGTCTGTTTGGATGAGACCTGTCGTTGAAAATAGCCTTTCAGATGCGACAGAACTCATTTAGAAATATTTTTGTGCCATTATTTCAAATTTGTAAATAAAACATCACAGCTCTAGAAATGAAGAAGATTTGCTTTTATTGATATATTGGGGCATCTCAAATATCTCTCTAGTTCTTTTAGAGAATCAGTGCTCAAAATAGAAAGGCTCATCTTCTTCAGCCTCTTGAATAATATTTTCACAAACGCTGCATATCCCGCATCTTGAAGATGGCTCAGAACTTGTACTTGGTTGTAGCATTGATGATTCTGAAATAGTTTGTAAAATGACACTCTCCAAGCCGTCCTTCTGGCATACTAATAGTAAATTGTTTATAAAATGTTCGAAGTTTATAACGCGGATGTATTGCCGTGGTTAAATAATTCTTAATTTTCCAAATAATCAAATCTTTTGTTACGAGCCAATATCATAGCAGCGGCCATAAGTTTTGATGTGTCTGTGTCTTGCATATTCTGTAGCAATCTTCGGAAAATGTTATTTAACGGAATAGCGTTGGCTAATACAGTTTTGCTGATAGATCTTAACGTCTTCGAAATAACGTAAAATGTTCAACATATCATTATCCACTCTTTCATTCATACATCATTATATACTCATTCGTTGTGAGTACTACGTTGCACTTTATATTAGGTAAAGAGACTTGCACTGGAACTGGTAAAACGCGGGGATTCCCCTTGCGTAGACAAATTATTCCGCGTTTAATAACTGAACGAACTAAGCACTAGGATGGCACGTTTAAATAAAACTAATATCGCCGATTCCGATATATCGTAAAACGAGCAATATCGCCGATATATCGGTATCATCGGTAGCGGATGCATCTCTGATTTAAAGCCGTAATCAAACCACCTAAATGGATGTCTTGCCTATTTTTATCACCTATACATAGAACTGTTTCAAAATATTTTGTTTTGTCGTATCCCATATTTTTGTGAAGCACTTGATTTTCCTCGCCCTTGGCTCTTTTGCTCTTGACTATATTTTTTCACTTAGAACTTTTTTACATTATTCTTAGCTGATGTTTTTCAAACGTAGTAGTGGTAGTTGTCTGATTCGGTGTTGTGGCGGGAAACATTCTTTTGCCTGTACGACAAGGGCCTGGTATATCAGGATCTGACGGTACATGCTCGCTAACAGAGTTAACAAATCTTCTTCTCTTGAGCTACTTATATCACTGGTTATTCCAGTTATTTATTTTATTTCGCAACGGCACAACTAAGCTACACGATGTCATAGTTTGACACACTCAAACGACGTGAACCGATTCTTGTACGAAACGATACGAAACTAGCGATTTTAAGCAATAAACTCAAGAACTAAGAATTGGCCTGAATTCGAGTTGACCGGTTTGAGCCATTCAATAATATTGTTGACAAAATTATCTCCTCTGCCCAAAATCCATAGACTAAGTTCGAAACGTTTGTTTTGGTCTATTGCAGGAAGGTTTTGGACTTTTTGCCATTTCTTTCAAAAGTAAAACTTTCTTTAAAATTGTTCTTACCGAATCAAGTGAAATTCCTACGTGCTGCGATAAACGTCGCACGGATTGATACGGAGTTTCTTCAATTCTGTTACTAACTTGCAGAGTATCTATATATATATATATATATATATATATATATATATATATATATATATATATATATATATATATATATATATATATATATATATATATATATATATATATATATATATATATATATAACTTTAATAACAGAAAACCTATTCGATGATATGATGATATTTCTCGACCCATCTCGCTTTTGCAAAGCAATTTGGCGGCGCTGAAAAACTCTTATCGAAACCACCTCTGAGTTTGAATAATGGAGTTCGTTCTAATGAAATGCCTTACACAATCAATCCTTTGTTCAATCGGCCACCGCTCCATTAAAAAAAAACTTAAAGCTTTTCTGAATATTAGACAGTCAAAATTATGGCAAATAAGAGATTACTTCTTTTCGTTTTTAGTAAATAGAAACAGGACACTTTTAATTTGTCACCCTTTACTTTTCAAATTATTAGTCCAAACATTTTAATTTAAACAGTTACATAAATATAATAACTACATGCAATAAAATTTTTACAACTCAATTTGTAAAGTTGTAATGTATAATAAAATAGGAAACAGTCGATTATTGTTTAGCCAACATGCATTTTAATAATCCGATTTGGAATTGGAAACTTTCGTATCGAAAATAAAATATCGTTTTTAATACACAAAACTAAACTAGGAATATAGAATTTCTATTTGAGCATTTAATTTCGGTTTCATTGAATTCCACATGAATAATAGTTTTACATTTTATGCAGCGCGTCGGTCCGTTAATTATTTAGTATGGCTTGAGCGACACATAAAATGGTCGCAGCAGTAATTTAGTTATTTTATTAGTGAAGCAATTTTGTCCGACATATATACTCAGTTAAGTTTAAAATATGTCCAACATATTACTCTGGAAAATTGCTAATCCAGTTTTAGTGCCAGGCTTGTATTAAAAAGGCAAACGCGCTCCACTTGTATAGTGTTTGCTTTTTTGACTTGATAAATTAATTAACAAATAATATGTTAACATTATATTTTCAGTTATACATTTGTTTACAACATTTTTGTTATGTTAGTGTAGACTAGGTGGTTGAAATACACATTATTCAATTTCAATAAAACAACACTAGACTAGATATAGAAGACTATTCAGAGAACACTAGACAAACTAAACATATAAGACTATAAAGCATTTAATAAATAATTCAATACAAGCTGGGAAATTTTCGGAGAACCTAAAGCCAGCATTGATTACTCATGTCGAAAAAGCCCTCGGAAAAGGTAACATTAAGAGCCTACGATCATGTTATCGATCTACTAAAAAAAAAACTTTATGCTCTAGATTCCTCTCACTTATATATAAGAAACAATCTATAAGCCACCGACAACAGGGTTTATTAAAGGAAGAAACATAAAAACTGTTTAACATTATTTTATAATAAAACACAGTTTTATACGTTTCAAAATTTATTTGTAGACTACATACGTTTACACCAGAATGCTGGAAAATTTGAAGGGAAAATTTTGGTTTAGTAGGGGAGAGTTATTTAGATCTATTTGATCATTTACTATGAAACCTTTTTTGTTATGTTTGTTAAATTCTAAACATTCTAATAACTTAAGTTTTCTCCTTTTTATTTCGGAATGTAAGATATCACATTTATTAATCATTTTGTGATTATATTCTACACTATGCACAGTGGGGCCTACAAGTACAACACTTTTCCCTTGCCTCCTGGAAACCTGTAAACTCCTTAATTAGTCGCATAAATCTCTCTCTGTCCATTATGCCTTCTTTTTTCACCCCATCCGATCCAAGACCAATCTCACTTCCGGAAACCACTTCGGTTCCGTCTTCCTCTTCCTGAAGAATTCAAAAATCCGCTTCGTCGTTCTGTTACTGTTCATCCTAACCAAGTGTCCATAAAACGGTATTCTCCTTTTTCTCAATAGGGCTACAATTCCTTCTGTCTTCAGGTATAATTCTTTGTTAGGTTTTAGTCTCCTCTCTCTATGCTTGATATTTGGGCCTAGGATTGTTCGGAGCATTTTCCTATCTCTCCTCCAGATGCCTTCGAGACCACCCTTCCCAAGCATGTCTAGTGTTTCTGCTGCATACATACATTCAGGTCTGACAACAGTATCTAGGTGTCGGAATCTAGCCCCAAAGGATAGACCCTTTTTGTTGTATGTATCATTTGTAATTTGATAAGCCATTTCCATTCTTCTCGCCCGCCTTTTGATGGCATCCTTATCCGACCCATTGTCTTGTAATTTTTCTCGCAAGCACTTAAAACAGTTAACTCGCTTTATCTTGGCTTCTCTCAACTCCAAGTAGGGAGGAGCGTATTTGATGTTGGTCATGAACACAGTCTTCTCAAAATAAATTTGAAGTCTTCTTGGCTATCATCTGGAGTTCTTCAGTTCTTTTTATCGCTGTTTAAACACCGGTAGTGAGTATCACAACATCGTCGGCGAATGCCTAACAATCCGTTCTCATACTTTCTTTACCTTTCCCTAACCTGAAAGCCTCTTTATCCGAAATTCCTTCGTTCAATATCGAATAACTTTTTCTAAGACGCAGTTGAATAATATTGGTGATAGCCCGTCGCCTTGTCGCACCCCAGTTTTGATTTCTAAAAGCTCTGACAACTCCCCCTGGAACTTTATTTTGGAAAAAGGATTGCTAATCGTCGGTTGAATTAGATTCCTTGTCTTGTTCTCCACACCAAATTCCTCGAGAATTGCCAATAAGGTTTTTCAGTTAACAGTCATAGGCCTTCTGAAAATCCACAAAGACGTATATTACGTTCATGTGCGAGATATTCTCCTACTATCTTCCGATATTTTCTCTCCTTCCCGATCTGCGCATTGAAGTCACCCATTAGGTTTAAGAACGTCAAGGTATTCTTCTTTGGTATCCGAGACATCTGATCTTCTAGTTCTTCCTAGAACTGTTCGACTTTGTCTGAATTCTTGCGATTATCTTCATTGATCGGGCTGTGAGCATTTATGAATGTGTAGATCTTGTCGCCACATCGTAAGTGCAGAAATGACAGTCTTGGTGATGAAGTTTCAAAGCCTATCACAGACGCTATTAAGCACTTTTCTAATAATAACATAAACAATAATAATAACAATATAACACTTTTTAATAATAATACAAAGTTGCCTTTTTTAGGTGTATTATGCTTCGTTCGTTTTGCTGTGTGAAATTTTACTAGAAAAATATTCTCTGTATCTCTTATTTCCTTGTTTTGGGTTTCTTGCGCTTCTTCGGTTAGTTGTCCTATTGGAAGTAAAGCGTGTTTTATCATGTCTGGGCCATGAATTAGTACCTTATGCACAGTAGGGGGCATTGGGTACCAAGAGTATTTTGTGAAAATAGTTTTGCGGTCTCCAGAGCATAAGTGTGATACTTCTCCACATCTATTTCATTGCCACTAGAAATTGCTTGCAATACAACTTTAAATATTGTTATAATATTAATATCAACACCAGTCGTACTATTTAAACGAAAAAACGTATTTCCACAGTTCTACTAAGGTTGACAAACCTCTGGCCAACTGTGGACTGAACTGACTTTTCATCCCATATCTATCTGAAATTTGTTCTGTACCTATACATTTTTTTGTATTTGCCACAAGTTGCATATTTTCATTTCCACGACAAGGTGTAAAGGCAGGTCCAGACTCTATGTTTTGCACAACTTTTTGCCTGCGCAGTTCAACACGTTGCAGATAAAACGTTGCGTTTAAATAAGAAAACTGCAAAGTTTTAAAAACTGCGCGGATAGGGTACAGTTGCAACGATAACTGAGCTAAAGAGCATAGGTATCCATAAACTGTGCAGGCAAGTTGGCGCATGTAGACGGTAGCTCCGTTTTGCGGTTCAATTTGTTCAAAAATGACCAGACTCGTACGTCTTACACGACGATTTCACTAAATCTTTGCGAAATATACAGATATATCTGCACTGCGTAGACGCTCTACAAATTGCAGCGTTTTTATTCCTTCTTAAGACTGCGCAGACAAATGATTGTGCTAAACAGGCCGTCTGGACCGGCCTTAACAAGCATTCAAAAAATCTTATCCATGCGTGAAGCACCGATAATCCGAAATCGAGTCTGGAGGTGACAATTATATTTGTATGTAAGACTTTTTCAATGTTATTGAAGTGTTATTGTTAAGTTTTGATGTCACTTTCCCGTCCACCATTGTAAAAAGCATTTTATACTTCAATGTTGATGTTATTAAACTCATAAGTCATTGACCTTAATTGCTGTATTTGTGCTTCTATGTGTTCTTCTTCTTTTTTCGATAGAACAGTTGTTTCATGCTCAAACTGAAACCTAATTGGCCTACAATATCGTGTAGAAGAAGTTCTTTTGTTTTGCAAGAAAAACGATTTGTTGTTGTTCTTCTGATTTTTCGGAAATCAGCCTTATAGGTACCAAAGATGAAATAAAAATATTTGCATCCGTAGCATGAGGGTCATTACTAAACTTTTGCTGATATTGCTATTGCATAGATCCGTCGAAACCCTACTTGCAAATCACGATTAAACTTTGAAAATCTTCAGGTCTTTGATTTTTAAAAACCTCTTTCTGTGCTTCCAAAAGGCGATACGCGGTATGATCAAGAAGAGCTTCTAATTTAATTTCAGCAACAGTGTATGTTATAGTGAGACTTTCTTTTTGTGGGTAACATTTTCTTTTAGCCGATTGGATTATCTTGTAAGATGGGAATTTGAGTTTGTCATTTTCCCTTATTACATTATATTGATGCCGGGTGATTTTTGTATCAGCATACATGGCAAGAGCTTTGGTTCCTATAAGTTGTCCTTTTTGAGTACCACTAATACTTTTGAGGGCAGATCGATATTTTGTTGCTCACTATTGTTCACTATTTTCGATGCTTCTCTTTGATCTGCAAGGACGCAAACGCACCTGAGTAGCAAATGATAGCTCTGCAGGCGAATGCTTGGTTCTTAACATTTCAGTCTTACGACGTTTTGTCCTATCAGAGCAGTCTTCCAAACTTTTTCAGGTCGACCTACTGTTTTACTGGAAGTAATGGTATGAACCGAAAAAACACTTTTTATTTGTTAATAAGAACTTGTCATGTTAGCTTTTTGCCATCTTTTCTTGAAATCAGCTACATAAAATGAAATCTTTTTATCAAGATTCGGAATTAGGTTTTTAAGACACTTTGTACGTGTTTGAACGAATTTTTTCATAAATTTTATTTGCTCTTCTTGTGTAAGGCAGTCAGATTCTCTTCTGTTCTCTTCTCATTTTATCAAATAAGGTTCAAAAACTTACTAAAAGATTTTTCATTTTAACAGGGCAGCCTGGTTTAGAACGCCAAAAAATACCAAGTTATCCCAATTTTTTTTGTGGAATAATGGTTAGTCATATCAATGTTCTGTTTTCACACACATTTGTTACAAAATACCTTTTCTTTTATGTTTTGGACTACCTATTTCGGTTCTGCGCTGTCAGACCAAATTAGTGAAAAACACGTCTGCCGCCGATGCAGATATCTTGACCACATGAAATTGTTTTTGCTATATAAAAATTCAAGGATAACGTTGAAAGTCTAAGTAAACTATGTGTGAAAACGGAACATTGATATCACCAAACATTTTTCCGCAAAAAAATCGTGAAAACTTGGTATTGTTTTGCGCTATAAACCAGGTCCCCTTAGTTTTATAAAAAGCATTATCTCCAATTATCGCAAACATGCATAGTTTTTTTTTTCAGTTAACCTAGAACAACTAACGCAATAACAAACAAAAATACAACTGCAGACATGATATGCACTGATATCAAATAAATACTTACAAATAAACGTTGCACCCTTAAATTGTTTATTATTATTTTTTTATTTTCTTTACGCGTATTTGTTAATAAATATTATAATATATTACTAAACATCATACAATTAAATTTAAAAAAATAATATACACTAACCTGTAGGTAAGGATGCCTTACTGGTAACACTATTAAATCTGAGCCGCGTTGGTTACTTCTGAAATGTACTTTAGCTTCAGCTGCTTCAGGCAAGTCTAGTCGCTGAAAACAAATTCTAGATCGCGGCTGCGTGATAGTATGCGGTAACATGAAATCAAAACCTAGAAAAAATAATTTTTGCCAAGAATTCATATATTGGGCCCCACTGTGCAATGGTTGGAAAAAGTAGACAGTTTGTTTTGAGATGTAACTTCTTTCGTGTTCTTTTATTATTTATTTAAATGACCTGTTTGTCCTATTTACATTTTATCACAATCTTTACAAGTTAGCCTGTTACCCTGCCTCTTAGCCTGTTCGTCAGTTAACCCCCGAGTTCGACTTTTTATTTGTTTTGTCATTATTATTTATGTGTTTTTGAATCGAGTTATTTGTTTCAAAGGCAATAGTCGATTTTCAATAATCTTGCTTATATTGCCTGAAACTTTGCCTAAATACCTAATTGAGCTATAATTTGTGGATGTTGTAGATTTCGTTTTGGCATAGATTGAATCGAGCGTTTTGGATTTTTGGAATTTGTTTACAATTTCTGTTCATTCATTATTCTGAGCTATGGTGATAATTCTGTTCTTTTCTAAGTCAAAATTGTCTATACTCATTGGGGTGTAAATGAGTCATGCACCATGGATTGGTATGCCGATAATTTTTGTCTTATTGGGTGGAAAGAGGTTGCGTGTATTGTGATGTCTGTGTGTGTGTGTGTGGGTTTGTGATAGATTGAAAAATAATGTTTGTTGTTATTGTTACGAGATATTGTAAGGTCCAGGAATTGATGGTTTTGTTAATTTCTGTTTCTATTGTGATTTCTGTGCTATGTTTGGGTTAACGGTATTAATAAAGTTGTATACGGAATTTAATTTTCTGTCCTGTAAGGCATTTTCAAATGTCATCTACTTATGTATAACTCAGTATGTGCAATATTTAAAGAATGGGTGTTTGCTAATAGTTTTTTCAATATTCATAAATATTTCTGAGTGTAATAAGTGGCTTAAGGGTTTTCCCATTAACAGACCCCTTGTTTGCTTGTTAAATACTGCTTGAAATTGACAGTAATTTTGTTGTAAACAGATGTTTAGATTCTATAGTAATTCATTTTTTAGGACAGGGTTCGTGTTATTTTTGTTACAGTTTTAATTTTGTTAGATTTATAACCTCATTGCAGGGTACACTTGGAAAAATGTTATTGCCAAAAGAAGTTAGTTTGATATTTCTAGATATTTCCTTATTTAGGATTTTAATAATTAATTCAAATGAGTTTTTTATAGCAAATTTAGGTTTGAATTGTGTTAGTTCATATATGACGTTAATTAGGTATTTGGACAGGTTGCTGCAAGGGGCTTTTTATATGAAACTAATGGGCGAAACTACTGGGTGCATTTTCTTTGTGTAATTTTATTAACTCGTTAACTTAGGTGGTTCCTATGGGTTCTTCGTATATAATTAAACATCGAGTTTTATTGAATTAGGGGCCTATTTATAAGAATTATTTATGAATTTTTTGGCATGTTGATGGAATCGTAGCAGGGTCATATTTTAATTTAACAAATTCGTTTTTGTTGGGGAAATCTTGCAATTTTTGTAAATATTCCGTCACTGGGATACCAATTACCGTTACCGAATTAGTGTTACCTTTATCTGCTTTTGTAAAGATAATGTTGCTGTCTTTTATGTTTTGTTTAATTGTTTTTAGTTTTATTTTGTATTTATTTTAAAAACAGTAACAACAAACATGAATTTTCAATCTATCACAAACCCACGCACACGGGCATGCCAACGCACGCAACCTCTTTCCACCCAATAACACAATTATCGGCATATCAATTCATGGTGCATAGACTCATTACATACCACATATGAGTATAGACAATTTTTATTTCAAAAAGAACAGAATTATCATCATAGCTCTGAATAATGGTTACCCAATAAACATGATAACAGATATCTTAACCAAATTCCAAAAATCCAAAACACTCGATTCAATCTTCCACAAAACGAAACCTATAACTTCCACAAATTATAGCTCAATAACGTATTTAGGTATAATTTTAGACAATATGAGCAATATCATTAAAAAATCGACTAACCAAATTATTGCCTTTAAGACAAATAACTCGATTCACAAAACACATAAATAATACTAAGGACAAAACAAATAAAAAGTCGATTCGGGGCTTACCGGCTAACTGGCTACTACCGGCTAACTTGCAAGAATATAGATAATAGACAAAGAATAAAAGAACACGAAAGATACATCTCAAAACAAACTGACTCTACTTTTACCAACCATTGTGAAGAATATAATCACAACATATTAATACATTTGATATCTTACATACCGAAATAAAAAGTAGAAAACTTAACTCTGAGAAAGTCTGGAAATTCACAAACGTAATAAAAAAGTATCATCTAAGTGGATGTAAATAATTCTTCCCCACTAAACCTAAATCTATAATGACCACCCTCCCTCAAAATTTGTTGTTGTATATAAGAAGCTTGTTCCTTAATTTTTTCTATATTTCATCACCTGATGGAGCCACAGTGTGTTGAAACATTTGTAAATAAATTTTGATTCGTACAAAACTGTGTTTTATTATAATATAATTTTATTAAAATGAAGTTTCGACAAGTAACTCCACAACAAACTAATTATTTTAAAACTGTATGTTTCAATCTTATAACTGCCTGTAATATAAGATTTGGAAATGCTTATGGATTTACAGAAAGTATGTAAGCTAGTAAATCATGACACATTGTTAGGTGATTTAATTAAATATGGTATAAGGATAATCGCATTGATTTGGTTACAGTCATTTTGAAATAATAGAATCAGATAATCAGGATAGTCACCCCACATGGCCACGTAAAATTGGACTGCAGCGTTGCAGATATTGCACGTAATGCTTTAAATTATTTAAAAAAATATATACATTTTATTTTGTAACGATGTCATTGAACTGAATCAACCAGCTAGACTGCTGGGACTTCACATCGACGAAACCGTTGACTGTATAGCACACGTTACTCAGCTGACCAAAAAATTAAAACCAGCAAATTTCACCATTAATTCATCGGTATATCCACACGGATGGTTCATTCTACAAATTTGCTTTCCTATTTGAGGTTTGCTATAATAATTTGGGGAAACGAACTACAAACAAAAAATATAATTACAACACTCGTACACAAGGAAGCCCTATGCATTCTAAATAATGTGTACTATAGGAAATCGTGATGAGCGCAGTTGAAAAGAACCACGTATTCATAACTATGAGCACCATTTTGTTTAGATTTTATGTCAGTCAATTCGAACGCAGTTTTATTGCATACTTTCTCATTTTGTAGATAATTTAATTTGATTCAAGCACATAATTAAGAATTTTTTTTACTGTTTCCGGAGATATTACCAAAAAAAAGATATTACAAAAAAAAAGATTTAAAGAATTTACCAAATAATTACGTATATGTCATAGTCAATTTTCAAATTTCATTTGTTACTTACGTAATATACTTAGTCGTATTAATGTATCATTTTAAAGCTGAATTAATCCAGTTTATGGACTGTTTAAAAAAAATTATTATTATTATTAAGAAATTATGAATCCATTACAAAATGCCTTTTATTTTCAACAATATATCTATTTTGTTGTGACACTATTTTAATTACATATTGTGGTGAAACCACACTGTAGACACAAACATAACAACTTATTAAAGCGGAGTACAGCTTGAATATACAAATATTTTTAAACTTTCTGTAGCTCTGTAATATTATTAACTCATTTTAAGACTAGAAAACAAATCTCATGTTGAAACAAAACAAATATATGTCTGCTATTTACTAGCCCTCGGTACAATTTCGTGGCACTGAACAAGAACTAGATTAATAACATTATATTTAACCCAACTGAATAGCCATCTGCAGACGCGTTTCGGGATCTATCTCTTATCAGTGCAGCATTGCTATTTTGAAATATAAAATTAGAATACACTTACCTTAGTTTGAAAACAATGTGTGTAGAAAGACCTGAACTTGATCTGAGTTTCAGTTATTGATTTAAATGATAATTGAATATTGGGGTAAAAAAACCAAACTAATAATAGATAGACTCATACCAACTTATTAAAGCGGAATATAGCTTAAATAAATAAATATATTCAACCTTTCCGCAGCTCTATAATATTATTAAGTCTTTTTAAGACTACAAATCAAATCTCAAAATTTTTCATGCATTCATTCATACATTCTCTCAAATGTTGAAATACAACAGATATTTGTCTGCTATTTACTAGCCCTAGTCCTCAGTCCTCTTTCATGGCACCAAACAAGAACTAGAAAACTAGATAAAGTTTAGTGCCACGAAAATGGACTAGTAAATAGCAGACAAATATATTTTGTATTTCAACATGAAATTTGTTTGGTAGTCTTAAAAACGCTTAATAATATTATAGAGCTATGATAAGGTTGAATATATTTATATATTCAAGCTATATTCAGCTTTAATAAGTTGCTATTTTAATCAGTTTTGTTGAGGTTGTATCCCAAATGTTGCTACCAAATCAACTATAACGTACAATATCTCATTTTGTAGATAATTTAATCTAGTTTTAAAAAATTATTTAAAAAAAAAATTGCCAATCCACGAATTATTTATGATAGAAGAACTCGAAGCTCACTGCCTGAATGAAGAGCGATAAGTGTTTCGTGTTTAAAAAGACGCAAATGCAAGCAATTAGAAAAATGTATTGGGGAACTTAAATTATTTCCATTATTACATTAGTAAAAATGTAAGAAAGCTTTGTCCATAAATTCAAAACCGAAGCAAATATTTTATAAAATCTTGCATTAATCTGTCCGTCCAAATTTTTGAAATTTTCTAAGAAAGTTTGTCTGTCTATAAATTCAAAACCTTAGGAAATATTTTGAAAATACTTGAATTGGTATGCCTCTCCAAATTTTGGAAAATTCTTAAAAAAATTCCAAAAATTCAAAATCAAAGGAAATATTTTGGAAATTCTAACAATTGAAAACTTCCTAAGAAATTTTGTCCGTCCATAAATTTAAAACCAAAGGAGATAATTTTCATATAAAACTTAGATTTACGCCTGAGAATTCAATACTTTCCGTGTTTTCTACTCGAGCGCCAAAATTTCTTGAAATTTCTGTCGTTTTTATAAATAATAAAAATAATGTTAAAAAAACTATTGTAGGACTGTAAAATAGCTAAAAAATAATTATTATAGTTTACTAACAATAAGGTAAAGAAATTTAATAAAAATGTTCACAAACTAAGAGAAACACGAAGTCGTCTGGATGCTGTCCGCTTAGCAATAACTCTCTACTGCCACCCGCTTTATATCGAATTAAAGATTCCTACACTATATGTATATAAAAATTGAATATAAAGCTCGAAACTCAACTCCTTTGACGAAGGGGCTGTTTAAAAAAACCGCAATGCCTAAGGAAAGAGCCGTTATGCAGCTCGCGATCTTCCAATCCCTGTACTATACCAGAAGAAATAAATACCAGCAGATTTTTTATTTGAAACTTTACAAGAAAAACAAGCATTTCACATACCGTATTACATGAAGGGAATTAAAAGACCGCAAAATTTAATAAAAAAAGAAAGTAAGCTGAATGTGTGGAAGTTATGAAAATGTAGCCAAACTTCGATATTATACAATTTTAGAGAATCTTTTAGTAAATGCAACTAAACGATTTCGATACTTTTAACAATTTTCTATTCTTATAATTGTTCTCAATGTTTGTTAAATGTTATATAAAGTAAAACGCTCTTTAAGCGTGTGAATAACTAAATGATAGGTTCATTTTTTTGAACAGCATCTCCTGATGAAACGTCACCGCACGCAAGTATCTATATCTACGAAATTATTAATTTTGTTGTAACAAAAAGATTTATTCACGTCTTTCAATAAACCAACTATAAGAGATACATAATGTAATAAAGATCTATACGAGATACCGCTTCACAAGTTAACTATAATGGTAAAAACTCCAGAAAACAATAAATCAATAAAAAAAATGGAACCAAAGCAGGATGGTACTTAAGTCTTCCGGTTAATTATTGAAATGGAAGTATTCTGGAAGAATATTTCCAAAAAGTTATTTAATAACTATTCATATTTGTATTTTTTTTTCTTTGAGTAAAACTTTATACGCAGTAATTTAGATCTTTTTTTCAATCGGAAATGACGTTGTCTAACGGAATTAAGGTTAGGTTAATACATATTTACATAGATGTCGCTTTTTAACAGTTTCAATATATTGACATTTCTCAATATTGAAAAACTAATCAAGGCGCGAGTGCGATATCATCATAGTCTCAGCGACCGTCGCAGCTGCAACATGTCAACCTGTACTCCGACAACCCTCAACGAAGCCGCGCAAAAGTTCCTCGACCCAGGCTACCTGGATACCCTGGACGACAGCGTTATAGAGGAAATGATTCTCTACATAATGAAAAGGAAGAAGAACACCGAAATCGCCGCCGAAAAAAACACCGCAACCGCTACAGAAGATTCCACCGAAACCGCCGCCGAATACCCCACTGAAACCGCCGCCGAAGATTACACTGAAACCGCCGCCGAAGATTACACTGAAACCGCCGCCGAAGATTACACTGAAACCGCCGCCGAAGATTACACCGAAACCGCCGCCGAAGATTCCACCGAAACCGCCGCCGAAGATTTCACCGAAACCGCCGCCGAAGATACCACCGAAACCGCCCCAGAAGATTCCACCGAAACCGCCGCCGAAGATTACACCGAAACCGCCGCCGAAGACTACACCGAAACCGCCGCCGAAGATTACATCGAAACCGCCGCCGAATACCCCACTGAATCCGCCGCCAAGAAGACCACCGAAACCGCCGCCGAAGATTCCACCGATGCCGCCCCCAAAAATTCAACCACCGACGCCGCCCCCAAAAATACGACCGAAGCCGCCGCCAAGAAAAGAACCGAAGCCCCCAAAAGAAACCGCCCGATGCGCAACCAGACCAAGAGGAAGAGAAAACTACCGACGCAAATAAAATCAGGACCAAAAGACAAAGGACCAAGAATAAACTAAGGAAACAAGACCCACCCGCAGCCAAGCAGAACCTAACATAGCCCACCGAAGCAAACCAAGGAGGAAACGAAATGAAAAACTAAAATTAAAAAAAAAAAAAAAAACCGAAAGACAAACAAAAACCGACGACAACAACAGACTAAATAACAAAACAACAACAGAAAAACAAAACTCACGACGGCGGAAGGACGGGCTCACGCCCAAAACCGCCTTTGAACAAAGGATCCCATACGAGTGCGATATAGAGTAACTCAGACCCTTTTCTGACGTAAATAACGCTGAGTAAAGTATATATTCTGTTTAGGTAGTTTCCGATTTAGATAATTTTACATTTTCTAGAAATTGTTCAACAGTTGTCTAGAAATATGAATGTGCTTTCATGAATGTCATTTTTTGTAGTAAAATTAAAAGTTTTGAAATAAAATTAAACTTTTTCATCTCCATACTACAAAATTCTCTACTAAAATTTCGTGACTGTTATATACACATATATACTTGAATTTATTTCTATTCTGCTGTTATAAAGTTTAATACTAATCATAATCATTATTATGTATTTATATATATATATATATATATATATATATATATATATATATATATATATATATATGTTGTATTTGAGGTTTTCGCGGATAGATACCTGTGTTGTATTGTTTTCTCGGGGATTCCGCCTTGATGTTGGGGGTTGGTTCTGAAAAGAACCGGATTCTCGACGTTTCGGCGAACTAACATTCGCCATTCTCAAGAGATATATGCGTCCGTGCGCGTCAACGGTTAGACGCATACTGAGAGCTCGTTCGTGCGGTGCAACTACTTATAGCTGTCTGGCTTCGGGTCATGGGCGTTGTGTGCGGTGCTTCGGTTCGGTTGTTTGTTTGTCTTGTTGGTCGTCAACATCAACGCGGAATTCCCGAGAAAACAATACAACACAGGTATCTATCCGCGAAAACCTCAAATACAACATTATAAACCTCCACGGGGAGGAAATTTACCACCTTACCCGTAGTTTCGAGAAACTACGGACAAAGCGCTCTCAATTATTATGCGATTTAGCATTTTTACGTCGCTGTAGAGATACAGACATAACACCCGTCTGTATGAGGCTGTCACACCAAAATCCGACAGCCAGGTCAAACAAAATACTACACAACGCAAGCCATGCTTTGCTTCGGGACGAAATCCAAACCAAACGACAGAAACTTGACAGCATCAGTCAAAATATCCTGACAACCCACATAACTCTAACCACTACGCTACACCCTCTCATCTGGCAACAGATAGACTTAATATCTACCAACAGAGCCGAACAGAATAGATTATTAATTACCAATAGACAGAAGGAAAAATACAACCTTCTCAGACGGAGACAAAAACCTGCACCAAAACCACTCAACATCGACAAAGTGGTTTACAATCTTTCAGACCAGCCCCTTGACGAACCTACCAAAACCGTACTGGCCAAGGGTTTTAACTTTGCAATAGCACCAACTCGCCTTCCCAAAGAAGACATAATCACTGGTGTCGAGACTGCTATTTCACAGCTCCCTGCCACATTAGCCGAGACAATAAGACAGGAAACATGCCACATTTTAAGATCTGCCAAACCACCGACAAGAAACATCTCATACGAGGATTTCAAAGCCCTCAAGGCACTAAGGGAAAACAACAGCATTGTTGTCCTACCAGCTGACAAAGGAAATTGCTCTGTAGTCATGAACAGTGCTGACTATAAACAAAAAATGACCACAATCTTAGATGATCCAGCTTATCTGCCCAGTACAACGGACCCCACAACCATTCTTGAGAAAACTACTAGACAAAAGATCCTAAGCTCTAGCATTGACAAGGAAACAATGAATTATCTTATACCAAGGGAGAAATCTTCACGGTGTCCCAAGATAAATGGTTTGCCAAAGATCCACAAAGATGGAGCCCCACTACGTCCAATAGTAAGCTCCGTTGGTTCACCGGTCCAACTTCTTGCGAAACATTTAGCAAAATGTTTGCAACCATACGCCGAAGATTGTGATTCCTATGTCCGCAATGCTGAACACTTCGTAGACATACTGAAAAATCACCAACTCCAGCCCGGCCACCTCCTTGTGAGCTTTGACATTGTATCTTTATTCACAAAAGTACCGGTCCCTGATGCCTTAAACATCATAAGATCAAAATTAAAGAAAAGTACGTATCAGATCTGGCAGAACATTGTTTAAAGAATACATACTTTAGGTACGGTGGTCAAATATACAAACAAGTCCTAGGAGCACCAATGGGTTCACCTCTATCCCCAGTAATAGCCAACATATTTCTTACAGATTTTGAGGAAAAGGCAATCTCATCAACCACACTTAAACCTACACTCTGGTTAAGATATGTTGACGACACATTTGTAATCTGGCCCCACGGCAGACCAGAGCTGGACAAATTCCTTACCCATCTTAACTCCCAACACGACAAAATTAAATTCACAATGGAGATAGAAAAGCATCAACGACTTCCTTTCTTGGATGTTTTGGTACAGAAGAGACCTGACGCCACCTTGAGTCACACTGTGTACCGGAAACCAACCCATGCAGACAGATATCTGAACGCTTCTTCGCACCATCATCCCAAACAACTAGCATCTGTAGTAAACACTCTTACCACCCGATCAAAAAGACTAGCCGACCAGCTGAACTTACCGAAAGAATTGAGGAACTTACGAGAAGCTCTTTCTTCAAATGGATATCCAAACAGCTTAATATCCAGAGCTTTTCGTCGTACAGAGAACAGTAGCCAGAGAACTGAAGAACGCCAGAAACCCGTTAGCACAGCATACCTACCATATGTTCATGGATCGACTGACAAAATCTCCAGAATTCTTAAAAGACACAACATCGACACCATTTTCAAACCTAACCAGAAAATATCCTCCATGCTACGCAGACACCATCCCGTTAGAATCCCATGGAATTTACGAAATACCTTGCGGAACATGTGAACGAACCTACATTGGACGTACCAATAGAAAAATATCTGCTAGGATTCAAGAACATGTAGTTTCAGTCAGACACAGAGACAAAGTTTCATCGGCACTTGTCCAACACACAAACACCGGTCACTGGATGGACTTTAGAAATTCAAGGACTCTTGCACAGATTAGCTTTAAATGTCACGAGTATACAGAGAAGCTATAGAGATAGAAAAACGAGACTACTGCATGAACACGAGAGACGATTCCTCGAGACTGCCCCCAGCATGGCGACCGATCATATCCACCCTCAAAATGCAACCCCAGACACCCCAGACTCATGTACGACCAACAAGACAAACAAACAACCGAACTGAAGCACCGCACACAACGCGCATGACCCGAAGCCAGACAGCTATAAGTAGTCGCACCGCACGAACGAGCTCTCAGTATGCGTCTAACCGTTGACCCGCACGGACGCATATATCTCTTGAGAATGGCGAATGTTAGTTCGCGGAAACGTCGAGAATCCGGTTCTTTTCAGAACCAACCCTCAACATCAACGCGGAATCCCCGAGAAAACAATACAACACACACACACACACATATATATATATATATATATATATATATATATATATATATATATATATTATTTAACAAATTCAATAAACATACATTTTAAAGACAATAACATAATATACACACATTTATATAACACAATATAAAAAGTATTGAAGAAGGTTTTTATTACTCACTATAGAAAATTTTATTTCAAATAAATAAAACTTTATTTTAGTATGACATATTTATTTTAGGTTTAATCTTTTTAGTAATATGTGCCAAAATCGTCAAAATGTTTTACGTTTGTATATAAGTACATAAATAATTAAATAAAGCAATTTGAATTTGACTAGACAGACAAGAATAGACAGCCTCTTATCTGTCATTTGACAGACTGATGAGATTATGTAGTAGTTAAAAACGTTTTATTTAGACAAACAAGAATTTTTAGTTAATAGATCAAATAATAAGAATAATCAAATATGGAATACCGTTTTGTATTTTACGCATAAGAAAACAAATTTTAAACATAACTTTTGCGCTTTATTTATTTATTTAATTTTTTATTATTAGTTATAGGTACTAATTTCTCTAAAACAAAATCAATACACAGATATCTGATTATGGAATGGGTACCCCAAATATTGAGCACTACAAGAACTTAACAAAATCAACTTTTTATCCAACTTTATTATCCAGGTATCTAATTCTACCTCAGCGCAATCATTATGTGCCCAGAGTTTGCACAGGAGGCACTTGGTCCAGGTTTCTCTGCGAGTATATTCAGAAAACATCATATGACAAAACATACACTCTGCATCTTCCGAAGCAGCTGCTTCATTTCCTATCAAGGCATCCGGCTCACTATCGGTGTCAAACAGTAACATCTCATCATCTGAATCCGCTGGATTATTCTTAGTCTTGGGTTTCTGTTCGATTTCTATCGATTTATTTTCGTTCTGTTTTTTTCTTATTAGCCTTACTCAATCGATTTTCTTCTTACTTTTTTCAACGAGGTCGTTTTGTAAGGCAAAGATGTGATTATTGCTGTAACCAATACATTTCTTCCCCTGTTTGATGTTTTTCTTTTTTTACGTGGTACTGGGCTGATATCATAGGGAGACACCAGATTTAGACTGCTGCGAGAGAGCCCAGAAGATTTCTTTGGAGACACATTGACGGTGCAGCCATCTTTAACTGCAACCTGTTGCGCAGCTAGATAGTCGACCCCGATAAATATGTTTTTATTCAGTGGCCATAGTCCTGTGACACGAAACCCATTCGCTGCAATCTCACCTGTTTGCAAGTTTTAGGCAGGCCTTGCCAAATAGCTCGACGATATCATAAGGACTTAGGGTCTTGTTATTATTTATAATCCACGTTCGTATTTCTTCACTCTAATAATTCAGTGGCCCCATAAAAGTTTTGTCAATTGGCTGGAGCTTGTAGGTTGTGTGCGGAGGTATAGACAAAATTTCTACATTGTTTTCTCTCGCAAGTTCTATCACATCGACGTTACGGGTGTGCGTAAAGTGACCATCTAAGATCAAAAATACCTTAGATTTTGAGTGCTTGATGAAATGTTTGAACCAATCAGTAATATATATTCATTTGTATCCACCCTGATGGATGTGCAACGCCAACAGCACTTGGCGGACTGCCCCTCATTAGTTGTTTCCTAGGAAAAATAATGAAAAAGCACAAAATGACCAGTGGCATTCATTGCAACAACGATTGTCACTAATGAGCCCCTTTCAGCTGGGGTAAGTGAAGCTATTTGCTATTTCCTTTTCCGGCCGACGGCGACGACTTGAGGTATCTCGCTTTATCCAAGTGTAAGCTCTGATTCGTGAATGTTGTATATTACCATAGACGTCTTCGTGTAGATCAAATTCGTCCACTTTTTCTTTACTGAATCCAAGCGCTCTTGAAAAAGACGTGTGCCCGTGCTTCTCAAGGATAGTTTTTCCTTATGACGTTTTAAAAATAGATTTAGCCACTCCAGCTATACCGGACTCACCAAACAGATTTTCCAAGTGAAGCGTTACGTTTTGTCAACATATATGCCATTATGCAAACATCGTTTCTCGTCAAGGCATGAAACTGGCTCTCCATCTTTAAAATATATTCTACTAAAAGACTTTCAAGTTAGTCACCTAATACAGTTTTTCTGTCTAATGTAGTAGATGCAGCTTCTTCTGAAGATAGTTCACTTTTCTGGCATTAACGAAACAGCGTAGTTCTATGTATATCAAAGTTTTTTGCAGCTTTCAAATAACCCATTTTTCTCTAACGATATTTATAGCTTCCGCCATATTATTGGCATTCCATTCTTTCCGTTTTGCTTTTGAATTGGTGATTGCCATTCTGAGAAAAAAAATTAAATAGTTATCCAGTCAGCTGATATTTTAGGATTTTATAACCAAATATCGAATCCAAATATGGAAAAGTCCATACTTGGATACCGCAAATTGTCCATATTTGGCATTTCTAACGAATTTATAGTTATATTCACATTTTTAAAATAAACGAAACATTAAAATAAGAAACCTCTAATGCTTTCAAACAAACATTTAAACAATGCATACATGCTTCTTCTTCTTCTTCTTTCGAATAGACCTACTTTGGGCTACGCTTGTTCAACTGTGGGGCTTTAACCTTTGCCCAGTATTGTCGCATTTTCTGCCGGTGTAACTCCTTTCTCTATTCTGCCCAGGGGGTACCTTTCCTTCTAGATTTTTCCTGAAATCCACGGACTTCCTTCAGGGTGCGTCTCACAGACTGTCTGTTTTTGAGATCTGTTATTCCCAGTTCTTTAATATCCTTCTCGGTCTCTGTCAACCAAATGGTACCAAGCTCCTTGTTTTGCCAGAAGGTGAACAGACGGTTGGTTAGTCGGTTTGGAGGCAATCTTGCAACGTGGCCATAGAAAGCTACCCTTCTTTTCCTTGCACAGTCAGAGAGACTGTGACCATGCATACATGCAATAAATATAATACTATTTCCAATTACATTACGAGAAATAATTAATTTCTACAAACCTTGAAAAGTTTTCTGACTGCAACACAACAAAGCTGTCACCGCGGCTAAGTCTTTCGCTCGACTGACGAGTTGAAACTTATACGCGAGTATAGTGTTAGAAAGAAATGAAGAGATGATAAGAAATGCCGGTATTCCACATTAGGGATACTACTATATTTAGTTACTTTCCTCTAGACATATAATAGACAGATAATGTAAATCTAAAATTGACAGCTTATTTAATTATTCGACTCCTTGTCACCAGCACTCCGTCAACGAGGGCAATATGAAGAACGGCAAAAAAGGCAAATACATAGAATAATCTAACAAAAATATTGGTTTGTGCTGATGACTAGGACGTGATTAGTGACTTTTAATTTTTTTGGAACGGTCGTCAAAAATCTGCCATTGTATCTTGTTTTTTCTACTTCCCTTAACTCCACCTCATGAGAGATGAGACATCTCTCTGAGACATGCTTAGGTCATTAGTTTGTCTCCATTCTGCGATGACTGGCCAATAAAAAATAACATGTGGATCAGTGTCTTCTTCACCACACTGGTATAGTAGCGATACCCTTTTGCCAAACTGATACAGATATGACTGAAAATTACCATGGCCAGTAATCAATTGGACCGCGCGGTGCGAGAGGCAGTTCTTCATATTAATCCACTTTTCAATCAATGAAATAAAGTTTTTAGTCCAAAGACCAGTTCGTGACGCATCCCATTTCTGTTGCGACTACATGTTAAAGTAGGCGTTATTCACGAATTTTATTCCCTGGCTTGGCACTTTTTTGAAAGTTACTGCATTATTGTCATGTTATTGGACGGTGTAGTTATGACCAGAGGCTTATGTTGCCAAGCTGTTCGCTCTTTCGTTGCCAGTCAGGCGGATGTGTGCCCTCATCCAAAGGAAGCTAATAGTTTTTTGTGAAACCTCCTTATAAAACTGCTACGTCACGAACTATGTTTCGGTTGGCGAGGCCATGTATTGAAAGGCATCTAGAATAGATCTAATATCTGAGACTATGGAACATTCGTTCATTACGTCTAGCTTCGATAGTATATATGCCCGGTTAATTGCAATAGACCTTTTCATAGTTGATTTTTTTTGTGCGCATGTGTCAATTTTCGCCATGTATGTCAAAAAAGTGCCCGAATTTTTGTGACGTATAACCAGTGAAAATAACAAAATGTGCCCGAAACTTTCATATCCCCAACTTTTAACATTGCGGACGCGCATACGCTTAACTACCCGTAAAAAGGTCTATTAACTATGCTTGAAATATCGAGCAGTACTCGCCAAATGAAATGTTTCGAAATGAATCTCCTCTTCTTCATTGTATGCTACAAAAGCAGCTCCAACTTAAGCGTCTGATTTTGAGCCGTCTGTGAATATTTTTATAAGGTAGTGCCTGGGTGGAATAGTGTAGACGTGGGAGCGAAAATAGACGAGATGAATAAGGTGCTTTAGTTTCGATAAGGTAGGAGGATACACTAAGACTTCTCTTAGGGTCTGGTTTTCTAGGGAATGTCTGGTTAGGTACAATTAAATCTATTTTAATCGGAAGTCAGAAGGTATAAATCCGGAGATAACACAGGTAGTGTGGACACCGTCCTCGGTGGATACCGTCCGGTAAGCTTAGCTTTTTCTCTTACAGCACAAAACTTATGCCGAACGGCGTATAATAAACCGGGTTCAATTGCTTCGCTCTAAATTGGTTTTAATGCTGTTTTGCCTAGTTTTTTCCTAGCCACGATCAAAAATTGACAGAGAAGACTAGGCAGAGATACTACGGACTAGACAGGCAAGACTAAAGACACAAAATTTGACATTCAAGATAAAGTATAACATACTAGACAGATGATTTTAAGGTAGTATACCTAACAAGAGTAATAACCATAATAGAGTCTACCAGAAGCGTAGAACGACAAGGATAAAGAAAGCGTACCCCATTCGAGACTGATTGCACACCGTGTGTGCAATTGATTTCCGAGGCTATACGACAAGGATAAAGAAAGCATACCCCATTCGAAACTGATTGCACACCGTGTGTAGAAATGATTTCCGAGGCTATAAGACAGCCTTTGCACCGTGTGTGCAATAACAGTAATGTGCAATTATCAATTATTCTGAGTAAACTAGTCGTCGAAATAAGATTTTTCTTGAACTGTACAGGAAAACAAAATGTGGCATTGGTTTTACTCTATACCAAAAAATCTAAAAATTATCTGAAGCCTTTCTTACATGTAAAAATGATGTATTTTCATTTTACCTTACATTGCACAAATTTCCGAGGAGCGAGCTACACACCCGGTGTGCAATGATGAAAGGGACCGTGATCGAAAAAAATCGTCGTTTCGAATGGGATACTTGAGGGATCAAACTAGACAGAACTAATCAAAATAAATAAATACATTTAAATATAGACGATTAGATAATCAGCACTACATAGACTTTATAGACTAGACTAAAAATTGATCAAGACGTAAATGCTATTACAATATTAAACCGCTTTATTACTTTTGTATGGATATGACAAAGCTTTATGTGCGACCTAATGGTTACATAATTTAAACGAACTGTCGTTTTTTATGCGCAGTCTCATGTAGCAACAACAACGACAACAAAAACCGACATACAATCGGCTCACATAAACGAATATTTTATTGCATCAGCGTAAATCATTGACGAATTAATAAATAACGCCATTAAAACAAGCCACAAACAGGGCGTACAATAACAATAAATATTATAATAGTTAACTATTAAATTACGGATTTGTAAATTTTTTGTATGGTAGCTATTTGGCGCATTGTCTGTGGATAATTTATTTACTGTTTTTTGTGTGGGTATTTGTTAATATTTAAATGTAATTTGTTTGGTGGGGTAATTTATTTTTGGTGAATTTAAGTTAAATTGATCATTTAATGCAATGGAAACAATGTAGAGAAAATTTTATATTGTGTTTTTTTAATTTTGTTGTTTTAATATACGTGTATTAGTTTTTAGAGGTTTTTAATTTATTAATTTGTTTCGTAACAAATTCGTTTTAACTTCATATATTTCTTTTAAAGTTTATTATACATTTGAAAGTTATTATTATTAAATATAAATTTATAAATGTAATAATATTTTTAATAAATCGAGAAAGTGGTACAAAAAGTTTATTCATTAAGTTTTTAACTTTAAATAAATTTATGTTTCTCTTCTCAAATTGATTTTGCTCAATATATTATTCTCATATATTTAGGAAAATTTCTTTAATCCGAGTCTTATCAATTTATTAGAGAAGATACTGCTACTGCAAGAAATAAATATAATATGACTATATTGTGAATAGGATGGTTGCGACAGTTACTACGTAGTAATTCATACTTACATTGAATTGAAAAATTCACTATGTTTTTACCAAACTTATAAAATGTAAAAATGTTATAAAACTTATTTTACTTATTATATAACTTGGAAATGACCTTCAAACGTCGAAACTCGAGTGGTAATATGTGTAGAAATTTATATGACTGTGAATAATAAGTTGTATAACATTTTTACATATTATAAGTGTGGTAAAAACATACTCTAGTTTTCAATTCAATGTATAATATTGTGTTAGTTAACCTGAAATGAAAGATTTAACTTGAAATGTAAAGTCCTCGGTTAGAATTTATTTATAATAAATACATTTGCATAATACATTTTTTTTTCACTAATGCTGGAAATGAAAAGGCATTGCTAGAAATCTCAAGAAGTAAAAGAAAAATCAATATGTTATTTAATAAAAGATTTGTCTAATTGCTTGTGTTTATTTGTTTATTATTATAGATTTAATATCATTCTTAGGAACGATACAGTATAAATATACTGGTATATTTATGAGTCTATAGTACTATACCGTTTTTAAGCTAATAGCTAATAATGTATACTTATCATTATAGTTCTTCTTGCCATCGCGAAAAAAATAGTTTTCAAGAACATGAATAATTTGTCGAGTGAAGTCAGAGAATTTTAATCTTGAAAATCAGCGAAAAGTTCAACGAACATTTCTACTAAGCACACAATACGTGTGATCATTGTCTTGCAACGGTCGGGTCTTGAGGTGTTTCTTAGAGCTGTACTGTTCTTCTTTAATCTTTACACAGCTTTACACTTTACAGCTTACAGCTTTAACTCTTTTCTAGTTGATTGATCTGAGAGCTTCTTTAGATTGCTTTAGTCTTGCTACGCTTCTTCTAGATTTATATACTTTATTTGTTTTCTAACTCGCGAGTGTTATTCATCTCTTTTTAACACAAATTTCCAGACCAATGAAAATATTTAATCATAACTACTTCCTTGTAATTTGGAATGTTGCCTAAATCATCACGACCGAGACTCTCCTAATACAGGCCTACCTACTACTTTGTTACTAATCCTTTCCATAGTTTTTGAAAAATTTATATCACTAGGCTGAAAATAGATTTTTACGAACTGGGATTTGGTAGAATGCGACTCAACACACTACTGCTAATAACTTTTTGTTGCTTAACTTAAGATAAAACAAAAATATAACAATCTATGACTCGAAATAAATGGGGATATACGAAAATTGATCTTACTGATCCGGGAAACTAATTCTAATTCTTCATTTACTTTTCCTCCACCTCATTAACTCGGTTCGGAAGTAGAGTTTCTATATTAATTTTAATGCAAAAAAAATATCTGATTCCATTATTTGGATAGGACCTCCACTATTTTGAGTCGAGGCGTAAACACATCAGCCCCTTATATTACGGGCTGCGCGCAGTTGCGGTCGAGCGACGGACAATAATATACACGTAACTTAGATATAACAGTAATAAACTAACATCCTTTTAAAAATTTAAATGGAAATAACTTGTCTCTCTCTTAGTTCCTGTTTCCCCCAGTGGGGCATAGGGCTTCTACCAATTGTCGCCATCTGACTCTATTTCGAGCCACGACCTTCAACTCATTCCACGATTTGCCGGTGGTGGTGATTTCGGCTTCAATTGTGCGTCGCCATGTTGTTTTTGGTCTTCCTCTCTTTCGCTTACTGCCTTGGGGATGCCAGTCCAATGCTTGTTTTGCAATGTTTTGTGGATTGCGCCGTAGGGTGTGTCCAATTCAATTCCACTTTCTTCTCTATATTTCAACGCCTACTGGAAGTTGGTTTGTAAAACGAAGCAGATCGTGGTTCGATATCACTTCAGGCCATCGGATTCTAAGGATCCGTCTGAAACACCAGTTTGCGAAAACTTGCAGTTTGTTTGTGCTGCTTTTAGTTACTTTCCACGTCTGACTGCCGTAGAACAGGATGGATTTGACGTTACTATTATATAGTTTGAGTTTCGTTTTACGGGAAAGTATTGACGAGCTCCAAACGGTATTCAGTTGGGCGAACGCTCCCTTCGCTTTGTTGATTCTTCTGGCGATGTCTAGGTCGGCCCCTCCATCTACTGCTATGATGCTGCCCAAGTAGCAGAACTGTTCGCATCTTTTTACTGCTACGCCGTTTACTTGTATGTCCCAGCTAGTGGTAGCGCCAATCCACATATCCCCTGTTTTTTTGGTGCTTATGTGCAGGCCTATTTCTTCAGCTTCTTGTTGTAGCTTAGCTGTTTTGTCCATCATGTCGGTGAGTGTATGGGACATGAGGCAGATATCATCGGCGTAGTCGAGATCTTCTAGCCTGCTTGATAGTCCCAGCGTATTCCTAGAAGCTGTATTGTAACGCTTGTCATGACCTCGTCTAGTACTATTAGGAATAAAAGCGGGGACAACAAGCAACCCTGTAGGACCATCAGACACTTTGACCGCTTCTGAGAGATTCCCTTCGAGTACCACGTTGCAAGAGTAGTCCGCATACGATGCTTTTATGATGTTTACCTTAAATGCTTTCCCATTTAATAGTATCAAAAGCTTTTTGAAAGTCTACGAATAATAGAAATACTGTGGTTTGCCATTCTACTGCTTGCTCTGTTATAATCCGCAACGTATTGATTTGGTCTACGCAGGATTTTCCCGGCCTGAAACCCGCCTATTCTTCGCTCAACGTAGGTTCAATTGCTTTGCTCATTCGGGTGAGTATTATTTTGCAGAGCATTTTCGATGCAGTTGTTAATAGTGTTATGCCTCTCCAGTTGTTGCAATCGCTCAGGTCTCCTTTTCTCCAGCTCCTTGGCGAGCTTTATCAGAAGGCCATTGTTCCATTCTTTCGGTAGTGTTTCGAATTCCCAGATTTTATTTATTAGAGGTGCCAGCATTTTGCTCGTGGTCGTGCAGTTAGCTTTCATCATTTCAGATGTGATGTTGT
Source organism: Phosphuga atrata (assembly GCA_944588485.1). Lineage (NCBI taxonomy): Eukaryota > Metazoa > Arthropoda > Insecta > Coleoptera > Silphidae > Phosphuga > Phosphuga atrata. The sequence goes on from OX155899.1 coordinate 36,064,487, forward strand.
CGATGCCTGGACTTTTCCCGTCCTTTAGTTCCTTAATGACCTTGCTTATTTCTGCTCTGGTTGGAGGTTTTGTTTTGGATTGTCTCTGTTTAGTTGTGCTCGTGTTGCATGATGGTTTGCGTTGTTGTTTTGTTCTTGAGTTATTCCTGTGAGTATCTCCTGGAAATGTTCCTGCCATCTACTGAGTTGTTCTTCTGTTGTAACCAGTAGCTTCCCATCTTTTGATTTTATTGGCTTTGTTTTTGTAGTTTTCTTGATCGACAGCAGCTTGGTGGATTTATACAATTCTCTCAGGTTATTTTGGTAAGCGGCACGTTGAGCAGTTTCTGCAATATTGTCCACCCACGTTCTTTTATCCGATCTTACGCTCCGCTTGATGTTAAGTCGAGCTTGCTTATATAATTCTTTTAGTAGAACTTTATCCAATGGCCAATGGGTTTGTAAGATACTCTTTTTTAACAGCTTTCCGTTGGCGATTAGCTTCCATGTTTCTGGCGACATCCAGTCCTTCATGCCTTTCTGGGTAAAACCTAGTACAGTGTTGTTGGTTTCAGTAAAGTTGGTCTTTATCTGGTGCCATGTCTCTTCTATTCCCAGATTTTGTAAATTTGTTTTAGCTGTTATCGTTCTTAGCTTCTCGGAGTATTGGGCTCCAATCTCTGGGTCTTTTAGTTTTTTAACGTTGTACCTTTTGCTGGTCCGGTTTAATTGTTTGGGAAGGACTACAACTTTAAGTCTTCTTTCCGCCAGCAATAGGTGGTGGTCGCTGTCAATGTCGGCTCCTCGCTTGTTCCTTACTTGAAGAAGCGAGCCTCGCAATGTTTGACTAATGGCAATATGGTCGGTCTGGTTGTGGGTGTTGCTGTCGGGGGATATCCATATCACCTTGTGGCATCGTTTATGCGGGAAGAGCGTTCCACCTACTACCAAATTCTGTTGGCTGTAGAAGACAATGAACTTTTGTCCATTGTCCGAACAGTTTCCGATTCCATGTGTTCCCATGATATTTTCTAGACCAACGTTGTTGCTTCCTAGCTGTGCATTGAAATCTCTAATTAATATGACAATGTCTTGTTTTCGGATTGTGAAGAATTTTTCTGACAATTTCCCGTAGAATGATTCCTAGACTTCTGTTTCCGCTACTTCTGTGGGTGCGTAACATTGTACAATTGTCTGTTTTCTGGCCCTCGTATTGAATCTGGCTAGTATAAATCGCTCTCTCACTGGTCTTCATTCAAGAAGTGCGTGCTCGGCTTCCTGGCTTAGAAGAAATCCTACCCCGTGCTCATGTAAGTCATCTTCATTTTCTTTTCCATAATACAAGAATGTCATTCCGTTGCTTGATTTGGTTTCACCAAACCCGTTCCAGCGCGTTTCGCTAAGTCCAAGGATGTTGATGTTATATTGCTGCATGTTTTGTGCAAACCGAACTTACCCTGGTTTTCTGTCGGAGTTTTCCTTCTCTTAGCCAAGTGGTTCCCGTTTTATGCCGCCGGAGATTCGCCAGGCACCCCTCTCTATTTGCTACAATAATGTTGCATTGCCCAGTTAGTGCCGCTAGGAGGCTAGAGATAGGATTCGTTGGCTGAATAATATTCAAAGGCATTTCCCAGTATTTTGGCGTTGCACTCCTATTGGCGTCGGCGCGCAACGCTGAGACCTAAACCAACATTACTCCCCGGAAACAACTTAGTCCAGCTTAAATATTATACACAAGCATATACATATTGTTACCGTATTGTTACCGTGTTGTTACCGTAAGGTAAGATTTTCGAAAATAATCGTTGGATCGCAACAAGATAAAGATAAAGGAATTTCAGAATCTCATAATTATTCCACTAACTCACATTATAAATGCATTCTATTCAATGGAATAGTGCCCCGTGATTCTAGAAACATCAAAAATCTGTCCAATATAAAAAAGGGAGGATCTGTATTTGCAAAAATCCTGGAACACTGCATGCTGAAATGTTTAACTCTCTTTGGTGAAAATTTTAATCTCATCCCTACACAACAACTTCGTTTGCCTAAAGGTAAATCTGCAAACTCAGCCATAGTAGAAGTCACCACCAGAATTATGCGGGAAGTAGATTGAGGAAAAAGACCTATTGGAAATTTCTGCAATCTATCTAAAGCGTTCAACTGTGTAGAACACATATACTAATTAACACTTATGTCAATACCCAGTCGTTACTACGTTGTTCAATACCCGGGTACCCGTGTACCCGCATGGGTTTTTCATTCAATAAAATAATTTGAATACCCGGAAACTTTCACATTACAACTCGGGATTACCCATAGAGTATTCCTCTACCCGAAAAAACCCTATTTCTATAAATAAAACCGCCGGGTGGGCAAAGTATGGGATCAAAATATGGTGGATTAGCGACGCCAAAAATTCATATCCATTGAAAGGTCAAATTTACACTGGCAAACTAACAACTGGCCGTGAAATAATTCAAGGCGAAAGAGTGGAAGTGAGTAAAAGACTTAGCTGCAAAATATAAAGGATCCGGAAGAAATATTACAATGGATATTTTTTTTACTACTTTACCTTTAGCAAAGCATTTATTGTATGGAACCTAACAATTGTAGGAACTTTGGAAAAAAATAAAAAATACATTCTAGTATACATGCTAGCATCTAAAGATCGTGAAGAATTTTCTTTTCCATTTGGGTTTCATGAAAAAGTTACTCTTATGTTCCTACGAAAAAGAAAGTTGTTATACTTCTATCTACGATGCACTCAGATTTACAGCTAAGACAAAAAAAAAGAAACCAGAAAATGTTCAGTATTATAATAAACAAAAAATTGATGTGGATATAATGGATAAGATGTTAAGATTTTGAATATCGTCAGTCTTGCCAGGTATATCATATATCATCTAAACAACGTATTTTTACGAAAATTAAGTGAAGAATTATGTATGACAGCTATTCAAGAACGATCTCAAAATATGCAAATTATGAGAAATTTCACCACTAGGATTGCTATAGGAAGCATATATGGAAAACCAATAGATCCTACAAGCAGGGCAACAACATCAAGTGAGCCAGGCGGGTCTACTGAACAGACAGATTCCACTGGACGAAAAATTGTTGTAGGATCATGTCATATTTGTTACCAGGATGTTTATAAAAAAGGAGAAAAAACGCGAAAAAAGTCGTGTAAAGAATGTAACAAATGAGTTTGGGATGAACATTCAAAAGCAATTGTAAAATGTGACGCACGTTGACAATAATAAATTGAATATAAAAATATTGTATGTATAATTTATAATAAGTTTCATAATAAAATTAATTAAAAGATAAATAAATCCGTTTATTTATATATTAAGTAATATTTTTTATCCGTAGAAATAAGTTTAATTATTTATTTATATATGGGTACACGGGTACCCCGGGTATTGAACAACGGGGTATTTAACTTTAAGTCCGAAAAGTTTATATATTTTTTGGTACATTTTATTATTTATTTATATGAATCGATGTCAATAGACTCAAATTACGAGGATCTGAAAGAATTTGATGATTTTTCGTTAAATAAAAAAGATATATAAGTAAGAACATGCAAAAGGGTACCCGTGTACCCGGGTATTGACATAAGTGTTAAGCTATACACTTACGGAACAATAAATAAATAAGGGGAAAATCTGGTAGATGTTCATATTTAGTAAATCGTAGTCAATTCGTTGCAATAAATCATAAGAACTAGTTCCTCAAGGGAGTTTACTAGCACCAATGTTATTTATAATGTATGTAGATGACGCGATTTCGTTTTATTTTACTCGACACACTTGGTGATCTTAATAAGATATTTGCTCAGAAATTATTTGGTAGTGTAGGTCAATGGTTTGCAGAAAATAATTCGTTTCTGAATACAGATAAATCGGCGTATGTTATCTTTCAAACACAACGAAGTAACTGCGCGGAGATTATAAATTTAAAAGTTGCCAACATGAACATAAGTAGGGTTAAGCATACACAATTTCTAAGCAAAGTCATTAAAGAATTCCTAACTTGGAATATTGAAATAGAAAACATCTCTAAAAGGCTACATCAAAAGGTGTTTGCTATCCGGCAGCTCAGAAATATAATAAACCATGCAAATCTGTTAAGTTTTTAATATGCTGAGGTTTGTGCTCTCTTAACTTAAAGAATTCTGGTTTGGGGTAGATCGGAGAAGATCGAAATAAAACATATTCAAATCATCAATTTATATTCCGTAAAAAACACGGAACAATATGAACAATGGTGTTAATTGAGTTAGTGCTCTGCTGCCTACCTGAACATGCTTTGACCAGCCTTTGACAAAGATTGGCATGCAGAAGCTTCTCCTCTATGCATATTTTATATTTCTTAAATCATATATCGAATATCATGAAAAACATTTCTTGGCCAAACAAGACAGCGAATGCACTGATTGGTTCAAGTGTACCTTTTGTATTGCGACATTTGTCGGTGACAATTCTTCAGAAGCAATTGTTCAGCATTTCGGCAATATACATACATGTCTGGTTAAAGCAATGGTGTATGAAACAATGTTAACACATGTGAGTACTTCCTCCTCTAATTTTTCTTAAACTTACCCATTTAGAGCGTGCCCTCAAGTGCTGAGTCTTTTAGAAATTACAGTATCTGATTGGCATTCAAGAATTGCAAATCCTACTTATTTAAGCAGTCGGCCCAAAGTCACATCTGTTTCTTAGGGAGAAGTAAGGTTTCCTCTGCTGACCTGCAGAATGTTCAACTGTCATCCTTCTCTAGGCCTAGCGTCTGGAGGTGCTTTCTAATTCTGCAGTGTCCCGTCAGGACTCCTATCATAGTTCGGAGCTCGTGCCTGTCTAGTTTCAGGCAAGCTTTTGTTCTTTCTTGGTTAAAAGATCCTAGCATTACTTTGGATTGTCTTAGCCCTGAAAGTTCTTTCCTGGTTTTTATCCATTGCTTCTTTATCTATTCAACTAAGCTTTCGTGGATGGTTTTCATACTCATACCGCAAAAAGGTTGCGGATGGACCTACAGAGGGACCACTAGATCCCCTGTTTGCTAGGTTCCTGATTGGCTTCTTCATTTCCCTCTATACCAATGTGTCCTGGTAACCCAGTAACCCAGCGTTACTTTGTTTTCTCCACCGAGTTTATTTAGCTTTCCCACACAGTCCCACACCAGTTTGGATTTGACAGAGTATGAGCTGATAGCCTTGTAGGCTCCTTTTGCGATATTTCCGGTCGAAGTTAAATTGTGCTCATCTTTCTATTGCACGTACCTTTGCTTGAAAAATACTTGAGTAGATTCCTATGACTTTGAAGTATTTGGTAGGAGGTCCTCCACTACTAAACTAGTACTTTCCTTCGTCTTCGAACCATCTATATACCACTTGATCATGGGCGTAACCAGAAATATGCCAAATATACCTAACATAAATATTATATTGACATAAGGAGAGACGACTCTCTTCAAGAGAGCATGGTAGATGTGGAGTTTAGGAATCCTTGTGTGTCAGTTTTTGAAAGTAAATTGGGGCATTCATATTCACTCTATATTTTTCCAGCAAAATTTCAAGACAGCATTAGAGCGCGTTTGGCTTTGCCTACCACTTCCTCAGTGTGCCTGTTTCATAGGTGTTTGCTATCTACTGATATATGCAGGTATTTTATCTCCAGTCTGTATTCTACTGCCATATCTGACATATGTGAGACTTAGTACGCGCAGATAAACATGTCCACCTATGAAACTTAACGACTGCCAGTTTTGACAAGCCGAGAAAGCCAAATATCTCAGCATGTGCTTAAACAACTACATAACATGGAAAATAGGTATTCAGTACGCAAAAACAAGTTGACCTCAAACTATTGCAAATGTATTGGATCGTTGGCAAAAATCAAAACTATATTTGAAGTAAAGGAAGGGATTAAAGGAAAGGAAAGGAATCAAGCTGCAAAGCAATTCTTAAACCCGCTTGGTCTAACGTAATTCAACTATGCGATACTTCCAGCAACTCCAACACTAGCTTTATTTAGAGGTTTCAAAATAAGATAATTCGATCAATCGTCGAAACGTCGTACGTATTCAATATTCGTATGTAATTAGTCGACAAATTTCGTCCCTTCAGTGTTAAACCTCGTCCTTTTACATTTCAATTTCGTCTTTTTACTTGACTTTTATTTTTTTAAAGGAAATAACTTGTTTTCAGGAGGATTCGATTTTCTATATTGATCCTCACAAAGATCCTCAAATTTTTGCTTAAAACAAATTTTGCTTGGAACCAATGAGCGAACGTGAAATTGAAATAAATTGTTTTTTTAACCCATGTTCGAAAATAAGTAAATAATGATATTATAAAGACATATAGACTAAGCATATAATAAGTATATAATTGCCCTTGCCCCGGCCAACACTAGGTACTTTTACTCTTATAGTCATTCCCACTGTACCTGCAGGGTATGTTAAATCAAACATATGCTTCATTTCTTTTGGCTTGAGTTTGAAACTCTTCTTACAACATAAATACCACACATAGAAACATACCATTCCAATGATTCGAGTTCTATTTCACACTCTTTACATTTAATCAATGGTATTTGTTTATTATTATTTATATTTGGTAATTCTTCACAAACTAAAGTTTCTTCATTATATTTAATAGATAATTCTTCTAGAACTAAATTTGCATCTTCATTATTTTCATTTCTTAATTCTTCACACACTATATTTTCTTCACTATTATATTCTGTAATTATGAATTCATTTCTAATGCCATCCATGTTCATTCAATAACGTTGTTCCTCAGTTCCCCTTGAATAATATAGATCTTATAGTAAAATAGTCCCATAAATACTTTAAATAATTTTAAATAGAGAGTGTATACATTATCCAGTGAAACTATTCACACATTAATTTTTGTATACTTTGTCTGCCTGATTCAGTTAATGTATGCTTTTATCAGTGATCGTATACACCGATTCGACTGAGTTTGTCACCGAACGCTTTGACTGTAACATATACACGAATATTGTCTTTATGATATTTATCTAGAAGTTATAAACGTAATCTACATTTAGAATCTATAGAACGAATCAACGCTACTTCAACCAGCAAACACTGTACAAGCTACGTCATAGGGAAGAAATTTCGGTTTCTCTAATACAATGTTTCTCAAAATTTCCATCCATATGTACTTACCCCTTTTAAATATTTTTTAACACATCGTACCAATGCCCTAGTAGAAAATTTCTTGGCTATACTATTAAAAAGAAACGCTGTACTATTTTTTTTAAGCATACAGTTCTTAGATTGTGGTTTAAAAGATATAAATATTTTTTGTTATAAATTTTAGGGAAAATGGTGTGCTTTATAAGAGTTCTCTTAGAGAATTTCTCCTTGTCTGTCACCTCCTCAAACCCGACTTTTTATGGTAAAATTGTCTTCTTTAGTACAATAAAGAGGCATGTAGTTTTTTCGGACTTCATTTTTGGACTTCATTTTAGTTTTTCGAGCATATGTATATTTTAATGAATATTTGGATTTGAGTGCTGTAAGTAAATTAAAAATGCCTTTAAAATGCAATAAAGCTATGTACATTACAATGCGTATTAGCTGAGGAGGTTAAATAGGTAAAAACCATTTTCAAATCGTTTTATCATCAGCAGTTAGTATTAATTATTGGTTATTTAAAAATTACAAAAGAAAAAGTAACAAAATCCTTTAAAAACAGAACTTATAACATGAATAGGATGGTTGCGACTAGCTGGTAATTCATACTTACATTGAATTGAAAAATTCACTATATTTTAATCACACTTATAATATGTAAAAATGTTATATAACTTCACTATTCACAGTTATATAAATTTATACATTTAAATTCACGACTCGAGTTTCGAAGTTTGACTGACGGTCATTTTCAAGTGGCACTTTTAGAATGTGAGTCAATTTATGCAAGGAAACTGACAAGGCTAGAACGTACTGGACGAAATAAAAAAAAAACTGGCAAAATACAAGTTGAATCAACAAAACTTACCGTTAAAACATAACAACAAATTTTAGCACGCCGACGCTGATAAAGTAAAGATGTTCTCGGATCATTACAAAAATGGGAAGACATATGCAGAGAAGAATAGAGAGAAAGAAGGGAATAGGAAGAAAGAAAAAATCCTGGCTGCGTAATATAAGAGAGTGGACAGGAATAAATGTTTAAGAACTGTTCTATGTGGCAAGAGACTGAGACGTATTCAGAAAGGTGGTCGCCAACCTTCAATGACAAGACGGCATCAAAAAAAAAAAGATTACGAAAATGCTGTTTTCTACTGATATATGTGAATATAGCAATTTTTCCACAGCTCACCCTAAATGAAAGTGACACTTTTTCATTCCAGAGATGAAAATATTTTCACATCTAGAGAAATGAAAATGAGCATCTTAAATTTGCGATTTTCTCGATTAAAACACTAAACTAACCAAATTTGCATGGACTTTCTTATTAATTACTTCAATTTCAATAGAATATGGAAAAAAAAGCGACATATTCAAACTCTCACAAGTGAATAGAAATATTTTCCAATAAAATTTCGCTACTCCAAGATTTCGCTAAGCGATCCCATTTTTGACTGCGACCCATACTTGTCTGACATTAGTCAGACAAGTCACTACTTTTTCTACCAACATTTGCAAAATTTTTGTAAAAAGTTTTGTGTAAAGTTTTGCAATAAAGTAAAGATTTGCAAAAGTGATACCTTTATTTATATTAAGGTGAATTAAATTTGCAAAACGGGAGAATTTCATTCGCAATAGTGTACATATTATTTACAAAGGAATTAATTTAATATGCAAAAGGGTGAATTTAATTTGAAAAACAAGTACATGTTCAATTGTCTAAATATATTTATCAAGTGCGTGGAAAAAATGCATTATTCATCAGAAAGACCTACACAAATATGTACTGATAGTTAAAATAAAACAAAATTTACGTATATCGACGATATATTGTTAATATAATGGTAACTCTTGCAATTTATCCTTCTAACCCGAAGGTTCTGAAACTGGGTGCCGCAAATCATCAAGTATCAACACATATAGGAACCAGCTTTCTGTGACTTGAGGGCAAAATTAACTAAACTTTCCACAAACGTAAAGAAAATAATGAAAAATTCATCCATCCGGTTTCATTCAACGCATTGAACTTTTCCGATGTATTCAAACTGCTTGGGGGCAACCTTAGCCTCGAAATATTGTTAGTCCGATTAGGGTAAGGCGGTGATAAAGTTTGAGAACTCCTGCTCTAGCCGATATATTGCAACTTGTGTTCAATGAAATAGCCACAACAATTAGTGCGGTGAACTCTAAAATAGAGGAAAAAAACTATTTCGCTTTTCTTTCCATTGTATTATATGTAGCACACTTTTTTAGCCATTTATTTCACAAAATCCTCATTTCCTTGGTAATAAATGCAGTACTAAATAATATTTATAGCCTTCAACTACAGGTTAATATAAAATTCAATCAATTTTAAAACAATTCTATAAACTCCCTGACAAATATCCGCATCGGTATAAAGTTGTCTCTCTATTTATATTTCTGTTACGTTTGATAAATGGCGATAGTTAACTGAAATAAATGTACGCGCGTTAGTTTTAGTTACGTCCTAATATATTTCAAAGTAAAATTTAAAGCTGCTCCGACAATTCTTTATTGTAAAGTCGATCGCGGAATTTCATTAAAATTTTAACATTTCTAATGCACACACTCGATGTTTTTTGTCTAGAGTGAATTAGTTACTGCTGGCAGACGACAATAACTTAGACTTATTAAATTATCTATTTAACCATCTACAGGAAACTTTAAAGTTTCTAAGAATTCTTAAGGGGTATTAAAAGTCTTTTAATACCCCTTATCAGAATCTTTAAATTTCCAAAACTTGTTTTTATACAAGGAAGAAAACAAAAATTTCGATAGATCTATCTTCAACAATTCTTTTAGAAAACTGATATTTATTCTGTTTATTTAATAAACCGCACCTGAATATATTCCAAACTTTTCTAGATTAAATTATACTTTTAAATAAAAAAAAAAAAAAATATGTAAAAATGTTTAAAACTTTTTTTATTCTATCTATTATTTTCGGGATATCAGCTACTCACACTTCCGGCTCTTTATGCTCCGTTGAACAATACCGGACATAGAATTCAGCATTAAACATCCGGATGGACACAAATAAAAGATAAGGCCGCATTATAAAGCGATTTACTGCACTTTTTTTCTTCGGCAGAGTTCCATTTGCAATCGCATCGATATAAAGCTGCTGGGCAAAATTGGCATTTCATATTTAGTTCATAGTTTTTTTTTGTTTACTGTGAACTTTAAAACTGGAGATTACACTGACAATTCTAAAAATGTATTATCGTCATTAGAATTCTGAATTTTGATGCCTGTATTTCCTTAGCCTTCATATTAATTAACTAAAAATCGGTACGATAGAAATCATGTAATTTCGAATAAAAAATTACTTTTATTTCCCATTCATTAGCAGCAAATCATCTCTGTATATTTTTTAAAGATACATTTTGAATGTATAGTTTTTTAATAATTTTAAAACTGCTTCATAGATCGGGTAGATGCAAATAATACAAGTTATAATAAAACTTATTCTTCAAAATATTGCGTTCATCAGTGAATAATTACGATAATTATTAAGAAAGAATAATAATAACAATCTTTATTGTACAAAGTACAACTGGCTAATGACCAGGGAATCTTCTACCAGAATTAATATGACATAATAGATAATACAAGTAAGCATTTTTTACCGTTTTTTGGTGAAGTGGGAGTTTACTCACGAGCGCCAGCGACTTAGGTTCTTAACAGCCGCTTATTTTAAAATCTCTGTAACGATACGGAATCCCATTAGGTATATAAATTTATTAATGCCTATTTTTTTAATGTAAGATGGATATTAAGAGGTCAAAGTTTAAGAAGATTATTGATATTAAAGTACGAAATCGAAATATTGTTAACCGAACATAATGTGATCTTGCTCTTTTTTCAAAATGACCTTTCTATCCGAGGGCTATCCAAATAATCAGATATTTATATATTATTAGTATATATTTTAGTATTTATTTATGAGTGTCTCTTGAAGGAAAACATTGTAATATATTTACATCGAATGTTAAAATCGAAAGTTCTATTAAAAAATCAACATTTAGAAAAGTAAGGTAGAAGAGAATCTGTCCAAAATGTTTTCCAGTACTTATTTATATCCGAGAAAAATCATCGTAAAACTTTTTTCGCAAAAATTATTGGTCTATAAGCGCTAAAAACACAGTTTCGTAAATATTTTATATCAAATATAGATTTTAAAAAGTTATCTTGGATTCATACACCATTTTTGATTGGCTTGGGTAAGATGGACCACCTGCCATATAAAGCATTGCAGGGTTTTGTTGAGATTTCGAATGACTCCAACCTAAAACTAGATTTTTCAAAAAAAACCCTTTACTGAATTATGGATTTTGAACTAGAACTGAATTTCCCACAACCTATGATATGGTATTAAATGTTCTGCCATTCAACACCACATATTTATGTGAAATTACTTTTTCAGCTTTAACACATATCAAATCCCAACATCGTCCATCGCTAAAAAAGGTTAAGATATAAGAGATTATACGTTTCAAATTTCAGTCTCAAATATTACACCAAGATTTAGTTTCGTATGCAATAAAAAAACAAGCACATCCGTCGCCTTAAAAAACGAATTTTCCTCTGATTTTTGTATACTTAACGGCTGCGCTCGAATATATTCGAACGGACTAAGACTCGAATATATACCATTATTGCAAAGAATGTTGTTTTGATAAAGAAAAACAGTTACATAATTTTTTTAGCTATAATAAATACAATTTTACAACTTTTTGTAGAATTTTCGATTTTATATTTTTGCATGTTTTTAAACTAATTCTAAAATTATATTTTTTCATTAGTTTTACAATGATTTTTCTCGGAAATAAAATTGACGATTCTGGAAAACATCGAACGAATTCTTTTCTAACTTACTTTTCCAAATGTTGATCTTTTAATGAAACTTTTCATTTTATCATTCGTAGTAAAAATATTACCGTCCTTTCCTTGCAAGGACAAGTTGAGATTGTTTAATTTCTCTAAAATATCTGACAGATAACACAGCTTGGATAACCACAGGTCATTTTGAAAAAAATAGCAAAATCACAATTTTTGTTCTGATACAAATATTTCGATTTCGTCCTTTAATAACAGTAATCTTCTTAAACTTTGACCTATTAATATCCAAGTTAATGCATAAGATTTCTATAGTAGGAATCCGCATCCTTACAGAGACTTGAAAATATGGGGCTGGTAAGAGCATGGCTCTTAATAAAATTTATAATCTCAATAGCATCATGAAACAAATCATCCAATTATGTTGCTGAGTTTTTCTGTTTTAGGGCCTCCCTATGAATAAGACACTGAATAAAAGTTTTATCATCACAATGAGCAGCTTGACAAAATATTTTTATTTTTAAATTTTTATTTTTCTTGGCCCGAAAAGTACTTCTAGATGCACGTTTTTTATACGAGAAATGCCACCTCCCGTTGTATTTCTACATAACCTGGGTAACGCACGCGAATATTCAATATCAGTAGGTTACATTAAAAAAGTGAAGTAAAAGTATCAGAAATTTTTTCATTACAAAATAATAATAAAAATTAAAGAAAATATTTTAAAATTAGTGTAAATTCTATGGTGATACTGTAGACTGAGGAGAGTTCTTATGACGAATCTACACCACCGGAGACAATTAAAAAAGCAAATTCTTCATTTTTTATTCAATTTTTGGAATGTGCGGGGAACTTTGGAACTCACTTTTCGCTCTCGCGTCAAATTGACAACTTACCGCCATAGTTACAAAATATACTTAAAACCAATATTTTGGCCCGTCATCGCTCTTGCAGCATCCGTGCATACTCCACACCAATTTTTCCATTCTAACCCTTCAGTTTTAAAAAATCCGTTAACTTTAGAATATATGTGTTTCCCTATAGTATGGTTTTTCAAAGAAAGACAAATAACAATTCTTCCTCGACGATCGTTATAAACGTACCTAATGATGATATACTAACAACGGAGCTAATTTGCATAAGTAATGTCAATTATTTCGTCCAAATGAATTGAAAATTTTGGGCTTTCCTTAACTGTAGTGATAAGTTGCACAAATTGATCCTTGTGAATTTCAGATATTCTATTCGCGACTCTGTTGTTTGACAAAGCTGTTTCTAAAATCATCGCCATCTTTGCTTCCATTTATTATTTCAATCGTGAAAGGCTTTTTATTTTTAGCAATACACTATGAAACATCGTATCACGCCAGTAAATATATTTAATTAAAGGTAATAAATTTTATCTTTATTTAAAGATTTTAACAGTCTTTCAAAATATCCCTTTGATTTATTGGCATTGATGGTCTCATACTCACCGTAGCCAATAAATTATTGCATATCTAACAAATGTGTTGTTCATTAACATTATAATTTTTAAATATAAAGCCAAATTGAAGAACAGACTCATTATATTTCGTTTTCGCCTGTTTGTCAATAATTTCTGCTTGGGGAGACTTTGTAGCATTGTCATCTATAACATTATCGTTGTTACTTAAGTTCAGTCATTTATATATGGCCTAAAATGATCAATTTCAAAATACATAAAAAAATTGTGAAGCAAATAGTTTAGCGCATGATTAATCAACTGATATTACAGATCAAGCCCATTTAGTAAATTTTTATTCGATTCGTAAAGATTTATTAGATTTGATTGCATACGACACCTCTTGTGGCGTTGATATTTAGTAAGGTTCTCGATAACGTCCTTTAATTTTTTTTTTCTTTAAGTTCGTAAGTATAGCCACTGATAGAGCAGTGGTCGGTGAAAGTGGTCGACAAAACAGTAGGACTATATATATATATATATATATATATATATATATATATATATATATATATATATATATATATATATATTTATGTTTTTAACTTGAAATTAATCCTTTTCAATTTCAAATTGATCTTTTTTATTTTAAAATTCAAATTAACCTTCTTTAAAATTAAATTAAACTTCTTAAAATTCAAATTAGACTTTTATTAAATATAGGTAAATACCACCAATATAGATAAATACCAAATTTAGAAACCACAAATTAATAATAAAAAAATTTAATGAAAAAAATTATTAAAAATTATAAAATTGTAATGTAATTGTTGTTTTGCCACAGCAAGCAGTAATTTTATTGACATATATACATAATGTTTTGTAATCAGCAGAAGTAACAGTGGCCACGGATTCTTCAGTAATGTTAACCAAAGTCAGATTATATTCTGATTCCGCCAGCATACTTCTTGCAGATAATTTTACTTTTGAAAAAAAAATTCTATAGAGTTTAACATGGGTGAATGTGGTGGAAGAAAAATAGTCTATGGCTTGTTGAATTTATTTTATCACGACCTGCCTGAGTTTTATGGATTTTGGCATTTTCCAGAACCAGCCAGGCTTCTAGGATATTACTTTCAGCCATTTTATACAATAATCCATCAAGAAATGTAATAAAAATGTGAATTTGAATTTACTGATGAATTATAAATTATTTCAGAGCATGTAAATTCATGGCTGCAATGCTACATTTCTGTCTCTTACTGTTGGAACATAGGAGTATTTATCTTCGATAGAGCTTTATTTCGCCGGAGATGGTAATTTAAACGGGATTCAACAATGAAAATGTTATTCTCCTTTGTTTGTGGAGCATATTTTGAAAATAAAATTGCATAATTGTTACGTTGTCCAATTAGCGATGAGAGTTTAAACGGTCAATAGTAATCGTAAAGGTTCTCAATGTTATTTTTAAAGCTTTTAATGCATTGTATACAGATGTGGTCAAGTTGACGTTTTTATTTTCAAATAACTTTAATTTCATATTCTTTTAAAGTAATCGATGGATTTTCTTCAATAATTCAATATTTCTACAGATAATGTAGTACTACACTACTCTTTTTTCCACCACGATTTCGTCTAACAATTTCGGATCCATCCTTCTTATAGCGTCTAATTACATATTTAGCGTTGTTTTTATTAATACCTGCTATTTCTGCTGTTTCTGTAATTGTTTATTTTTTACATTCTCCATAATGTTTTATAAAAATCTCCTTTTTGTATAAACTTCTTTTAGAATAACTACCTCTACAGGGTTCAAGTACAAGTAGGTAATTCATCCGCGTATTCTATGGCATGTTTTAACCTGCGATAATTATTACTAGTTTTATTTCTTATTTTTTCTTCGGAAAATGTACGAATTATTATTGTTTCTTATTGAAAAAACTTAAACAAAGCTTCAAATAAATATTTAACTAATTGTTTGCATTCAAAAATGTTTTTATTTCAGCGCCGATCGTTAAAAATCTACATCTAAAATATGTCTATGTCGATGGGTCTTTTCAATAATTTCCAGTTATTTAGAAGACCCCTGGGCATCGACAACGAAATTTTTATTAAAAAAAATCTTTTCCGACGATGTTATTATAGAAAATTTAATATATTTATGTCTTCAATTCGATTTTGAAATGAGTCTGAATGTGTGAAGCCGGGTTATTAAACTAATCTAAAATAAAAACATTAGTTGCAATAATCTGTAAACCTCGAAGACTAAACCAGCATTTCCATTGATTAATAACCGATTCAATTACCTTTTTCTTTGTTCCAGGTGAGTTTCAATCCCAATGAAAATCCAGAAAATTTTCACAGGATAATAAATCACATTGTTCTGTGAAAGGTTTGTAAATTTTTTTAAATTCTGTTTAATTTTAATTAAGACTTCAAATAAAAATAATTAAAATAACTTACCATATACCACCCAAATTTGTATTAATTTGAAACGTAAAAATATGGGTTGTTGTTAATTTGAGTTTAAAAAAGGTTAATTTGAAAATAAAAAAGTATAAATTGATATTTTAAAAGATTGATTCAAAGTTAAAACCTTATATATTATTATTATTAGCGTTTGGACCCTAAGGTATCACGCAAAGTACACTTGACTTCAGTTTCTGATGTTTCTTCTATTTTCCCATGCTTTCCTTATTTTTTCTCTGTGGATCCTCTTCCTTTCTTCGTTCCACTTTGTCCCGGTCTTGTTGGGCTTCTCATTCTCTGACATCACTACCCATTTGTAAACCTTTTGTCTGTATGTCTCTCTGTTTTCTATTTCTGTAATGTTTATTTGTGCTTCTTCCAGATCTTTTCTTATTTGGACTATCCATGGAGTTGTCGTCTTGACTCCCTGTATGTATGTGAGGACTCGATTGGCGATCCTGGTTTCGGGTAGTCTGTGGAGGTGTCCATAAAATTTGAGTCTCCTATTCCTGATGTCTGAAGCAAAGTTGGATATTTTTTCTATTTTTTTTCTCCTAGTGTGTAGTCTGTGTCCTTCTTCTGTTTGTTCTGGACCTCTCACGATTTTCCTTTTTTCTTTTAGAAGATTTTCGGGATCTCTTTTTGTGTGGAGTGTAAGCGTCCCACTCGCATACAGAGTTTCTGGTTTCACTACAGTGTTTTAATGTTTAACTTTTGTGTATAGTGACATGCATTGTTTGTTGTAGATGTCTCGTGTTTTGAAGAAAGCCCTCATCATTTTCTGTTGTCTAGTTTTTTTGCGATTTTTTTCTCCTCCTGTAGCCTCTAAAATTCCTCTAAGCCCCTAAAAGTATTTGAAATGAGATACCCTTTTGATTTCACTGTATTTCGTATTCAATTTTTATATGTTGATTTTTGTGCAAATGAATTCTGTTTTTGTGAAGGAGATTTGTAGTCTAACTTTTTCTGCGCATTCTCTGATGACTTCTATCTGTTTGATTGCTCTCGCTTCATTCTCCGCGAGTTTTGCTATATCGTCTCCAAAAGCTAGACATGAGATTTCTACTTTGACTTTAGTCCTTACTAATTGTGTGGGTTTCCAGTGCCTTTATCACTTTGTCTAGAGCCGCATTGAAGTGTAGCGGGGACAGACCATCTCCTTGTCTGACATTTGTTTTTATCAGAAATGGTTAAGAAATTTCTCCCATGAACTTTACTTTTGATTTTGTGTTTGATGGAGTTTGTTTAATGAGTCCTAGTGTTTTCGAATCCAGTCCTTGGTCTTCCATGATTTCGAAAAGTGATTGCCTGTCTATGGAGTCATATGCCGTTTTGAACTCCACAAAGGCGCATATAACTGGTGAGTTTCTGGTGGCCTGAGTACAGTTTTCAATGTGAAGATCTGTTCGGCGCAGGAGCGACCGGATCTGAAGCCTGCCTGGTATTGCCCTATTTTGTGTCCTAGTTGTTCCTCTACTCTTTGGAGGAGGCACATGGACATGTCTTTGTAGGCGTCTTGTAATTGGGAGTAATTATGAGTAATGTAATTTTTATGTGTATGGGTATGGGTGTTTGGGTATATGAGTGCGCATTTCCAGTCTTCTGGTAATTTTTCAGTTTGCCAAATTTCTTGAATGATTTGCGTGAATTCTCGAAGTGAGTTTGGTCCTAGATTTTTCAGTAGTTTCGCAATGATTCCATCTTCTCCGGATTTTCTGCTGTTTTTGACCCTTTGTGTCTATTGATTTATTCTTGTGTGGGTGGTTGTTAATCCGGGTGTCTTTCTGCTATTTTTGCTTGAGGTGGGTTCTTGGCAGTTTAATACATCAGAAAAATATCTTGCTAGTGCTCTGCAGTTTTCTTGATTGGTAAGTGCTAGCTCTCCTCTTTCTCTTCTGAAGCATAAGTTTTGTGGTGTGTAGCCTTTGGGTTTACCTGCGAATGTTCTGTAGAAGTCTCTAGAAGAAGAATGTTGTACTTCCTGACGTTTTCCTCTGTGGACTTTAATAGTTTTTTCAATTTTTTTTTATTAATTTGTCTGAAAATTTTTGTGTTCTTCTAGAAGAAGAATGTTGTAGTTCCTGAAGTTTTCCTCTATGGACTTTAACTGTTCCTTCAAAAATTTTCTCTTGATTTTTCTGAAAATTTTTGTGACCTTTCTCTTGTTTCATTCAATTTCTATTGTGTTACTGGTGAATTTTTACTCTGGTAGGCTTGGAATTCCCGTTTTCGTTTTTCAAGTGCTTTCTCACATTCCCACCACGGGTGTTATGTGTTCTTCTTAAGTGGAATCAATTATTTTGAATTCTGTATGATTTTCCTATGGAAGTCTATATATTAGAATATATATTAGCGTATTCTCCCAATTATGGAAACGTTAAGCAAACAACTCAATCAAGTTTTCTCGGCGTTCTTCTTGTTTCTCCAAGAAGTTTTCATTGTTTCCGAAAAGGCTTGTTTACGTTCTTCCGACCACTTCGGCACTGCTTCGGTTTCTCTAATGTAACTTCCCATTTGTTTACTTTGTCTATGAAGGTGTCTCTTTCTAAAATGTCATGTTATTTGCATTTATTATGACCTTTCGAAATTCGTCTAACCAATGTGTCGAATTCTTTAGTGAGCTAACATAATCTAATATCCGTTTTGACAGTCGATTTGCTGGTAGTCTCGTTAGATGTCCAAAGAATTTCATTCGTCTTTTCTTCATGTTAATTTCAATATTTGTAAACTTTTCTGTTGTTTTGATTGATTGTAGCCTGTAGCCTTCTTGGGTATTTCTTGGTCCAAGGATTTTTATGATGATCTTTTCTAGTTCTTGGTTTGTATTATGTGTCAATGTTTCGCTTGCGAAAAGGACTGTTGCTTTTATAACTGTGTTGTAATGCCGAATTTTTGTATGTCTTGACATAGATTTTTTATTATAGATGTCTTGAACTTATATGTAAGACCATAACGACATGCCTTCTTGATTTTTGGAGACAGTTTTGCTGTTTCATGCTCCGAGGTATTTAATGTACGGGACCTTGACGATTTACCGTAATTTGTTCTAAGGCTCGCGATATCAGGTATTGAAAAGAATTTAGTATTCCCAAATTAGATCTATAGTCCCACTTTTCCTGCACATTCCTTAGCCCTTTCCCTACGGGAGCCGGATAAAGCCGTAAAATATTTTCGTGCCCTGTGTACGGGAACCGAAATAATACGCAAGCGGTTTTTCTGTACTTTAATATGGGAAATTAACTTATCCACTGTATTATAATTATCATATACACTACTAAAAATGTTATAGGCACATAAAAACTTGATTTCAGAGTAATCATTTTTTTTGGCCCAAACTACGGCCAAAATACTGTTCCCTATTAAAATCCCTCCCTTTTGAAAATTTGTCAAATTATAGTTTACCTAATATTTTGAAAGAAAAACAAAGTCAGCTGACCATAACATGGTGGAGTATACGTCAGCTGGCTGTTTGAACATGAAAAAAATATATATTTTCAATGATTTCCTCTCAACCAAAAATTTACCTGGTGATCGTTTGTATGCTACTATGAATGAAAATTAATAACAGCTTGCTGTATCTCAGTGGAAAGTTTGTCAGCTGGTATCTTGATGTGTAACGCAGCAGCATCTATCACCTACTGAATCTTATCAGCTGACGACTTTTCCCTTGACCTACAGCTAGCTGATTTTTGTCATAATTTACTAGAGTATGTTAACAATCCTCTTATAAATTTTCATCCGGAAGGAAATATTGTTTTATAAATAAGTTATACTATAAATAAGTTATACGAAAAACGAAAAAACGAGTTTTCAGTCGAGCTAAAAAATATTCATTTCAAGGAAGCACTTATTCAGTTCTTTATTGAGAATTGTAAACAAGATTATATGGCATCATACATGGACAACAAAACTATTTTTGTGAATACGGATGCTTGTTATAGATACGTGATCACTGATGGAAAAGCTGTAAGAACTGTAGAGAACGCATTTTCGTGTCCAGATCATGAAGAGGCTTATGCAAAAATTATTTTTCACGCTTGTCAAATCGATTTTTATGCTAACTTAACGATTCGTTGTTCTGACATTGATGTATTGGTTATAATGTTAGCTAATATGGCTCATGTTTTACAACATGTTAACGTTTTTATGGAAGTCGGTGTTGGAAAACATATGAGGTTCATCAATGTCACTCAACTTTGGGATCGAATTTGAGCAGGTTATGATTACAACCCTGCATTTTTTAAGAAAGGCAAGGAGCGTCCATTTTCGATAATGTCAAAATCTGAAGCTTTTACGGAGTGTTTCGTACAAATGTCAGAGCCATCGATGAACAGGGAAGATTTATTTGGCAAAATTCAAGAGTTTGCTTGTCAGATGTATGGCTCTAATCGGTTAAGAAAAATTAACAACGCTAGGGTTGCATTGTTCCAAAAACTTTTGGACAATAATTATGAATTTAAGTTACCTAAAGGTATTGACGATTCTTCTCTACCACCATGCGAATCAGAACTGTACTAGCAAAATTTAAGGGCGTGTTACGTTGCGCAAATTTGGTCTCACGCTAACCTTAATGTTCCGAAGACTGAAGAACCTACAGACTATGGTTGTGAAGATATAGCTCACCGATTCGAATTTGATTGGTTTTCTGGGATTCATTTACCAACGTCGATTGAGGAGATAACCATTCAGCCTGAAAAAGGTGTCAATTGTTTTTTTTTATATTTTTATTTTTTCATATGATCATGTTTTACTATACACGCGGACTAATAAATTTTCTTTTCATCTTTTCACAGATGATGATGATGAAGACATGATCGCATGTAACTCTGACAGTGACTCTGATAGTGAATCAGAGAGAGATGAAAGCAACTCAAGCCAAAGCGAGAATGAAAATTATTAATTTTCATTGTTATTTAAATTCATTGAAATAAAAGTTAATCAATTTAAAAAATATGCTACAGACAATTATTCATTAATTAATTTACTCATACCAACATTTGCTTCATTATATATATATATATATATATATATATATATATATATATATATATATATATTTGTTATCAAAACATCCAAATCAAGCGTAGTGCCGAATAACTTAAGAAACGTTATTTCCTCCCGGATGAAAATTTATAAGAATGAAAATTAATTGTTAAATTGTTAACATACTTTAGTAAATAATGAAAAAAATCAGCTAGCTGTAAGTCAAGGGAAAAGTCGTCAGCTGATAAGATTCAATAGGTGATAGATGCTGCTGCGTTACGCCTTCCAAGGTACCAGCTGACAAACTTTCCACTGAGATACAGCCGCTGATATTAATTTTCATTCATAGTAGCTTACAAACAATCACCAGGTAAATTTTTAGTTCAGAGGAAATTATTGAAAATATAATTTTTTTTTTCATGTTCAAACAGCCGACGTATAATAATCCACCATGTTATGGTCTGCTGACTTTGTTTTTCCTTCAAAATGTTAAAGGTAAACTATAATCTGACAAATTTTCAAATGGGAGGAAATGACTTAAAAAACTTTTTTTTCTCCATGCGTGGGAGGCTGTCACTGTCCGCCCCACCCACGGAGTCGCAGCTGACGGTAGCGATTTTTCATAGTATAAATCCCTAATGCATTTCACGAATTTTCGATTGGGAGGGACTTGGTCATGAAAATCTGTCACTGGCTCCCGGACTAATAGAGGTTGTTTTTGGGAAAGCCCAGTCGAATCGGTTTCCAAGACCCACAATTCTTGAGTTCCTTCTGCCATTCTTCCATAACCTTGTCTAGCACGATATTGACCAGAAAAGGAGAGAGTCCTTCTCATCACCTTGTCTCACACTTGTTCGAATGTCAAAGGGTTACTACTGTCAAATAAATTAAAAACATTCTTACGATGTCCACTCTCGTGCTACAATGGAAAAGAGACAACTGACTACAGCGAAAAGACCACCTTAGTTCACACTGTAGTCAGTTTCGCTGAATCATTGTCTCGCTGCACAAGAAGTGACGCAAAACGCAATTCACGAAACCTGTGCCACAAAGCTCGCTATTTTCAAATTCTCACAAAGGTATTTAAATATTTTACATTTAAATCTCGCCAAGATTTCGCTAAGCGACCCCATTTGGGGAGGCGACCTATAGATTAAGACGCCCTGCACTATACAATGGATTGGAATAAATTGCGAGTGCTTTCATCTTTTTTCAAAAGATTAATTAGTCCTACTTTTTTGTCGACCACTTTCGCCCACAACTGCTCTATCAGTGGCTATACTTACGAACTTATTTTTAGAACGATTTGAAGGACGTTACCGTGAACCTTACTAAATATCGGCGGCACAACAAATATCTTATGCAATCAAATTTATTAAATCCTCAAAGATGAATCGAGTAAAAATTTGTTATCTGGGTTTGATCTGTAACAACAGTTGATTAATCATGCGCTAAATTAAATGCCTCACAAATTTTATTTTTTTTGAAATTGAGATAATAATCAATTTAAAAGTGACAAATTGAAATAATAAATTTACTGTTATTTCTCTAATTCGGCGTTTATTTAATTTTCTAGTAAATTGTCGTCACTTTCTAAAATCTCTGTTATCCTAGGATCAATTGTACTTTCCAATAATTCTAGATAGGTGTTTCCATCGAGATTACCTTGGATGAAAAATGGTCCAACAAGATGGTCGCCCAAAATGCCTGCCCTAAAATTCAATTTTTGAGGTGTCTGAGTTTGGAATTCCCTGATTAAATTCGGATTAGTATCACTCCAATAACGACAATTGTGTCTATTCACTTCGCCATTCAACATAAATGTGCATTCGTCGGAGAAACATGTATTGTAGAGAAGATATGGATTCAGTAGTTGTTCACTAGAGTATTCGCAAAATTGGTTACGGCGATCAAAGTCATCTTCATGTAACTCTTGAACCAGCGTCATCTTAAATGGATGAAACTTGTGTTTTTTTCAAAATTCGATGAACACAGGAACGGGATACGCCAGAAGCTTGAGACACAGTTGTAATCGATTGCTTATTATCCATCTGTACATGACCCAAAACTACCACTTCGACTGCTTCATTTCGAACTGGCCCAATTACTTCACGTTTCTTGTTTAAAAGCGAACCTGTTGCAACAAATTTGTCAATCAGGTGTTTAACGTACTGGTGGTTTACATTTTTTTCAGGATGATTGGCATTAAAAATTCGTGCTGTAGCTTTAGCGCAATCGTTATTTCGATAATAAATTGCAACAATTTCTACTCTTTCCGCGATAGAATAAACCATTTCGAACACACGTTAATACTTTCAATAACGGCTGAAACTCACGATTTCTTGGTCACAAGCAAAAAACACCGACTTTTTTTTGTAGTACTGATGTTTTGTTATTTTGAAAAGGTCTGAATTCCTATAAACTTAAGTATCTTCTACTAATAACTATTTTAGTATCTAGTTTTATTTGTTTCAGCTTTTTTATTTCATTTCTGACTTTTTTGTAAACTGATAGACACATCAATAACAATTAGGTAATGCGGTCATGTGTAGTAGATGAAAAACTTATTAGTGGTGGGCATTTGTGTAGAAATTACTACGCGTAAGTTGGTTTGTCATCTTTTCGTTTGTAACCAATAATTCTGTCAAATCTCAACCGATTTCTAAAAAGGGCTTTATAATGTTGTGCCACAAGTGCGGTAGTTGCATTTGAAATTTTTAAGTTGGGGTTGCTAGGAATTAGGGGGATGAACATATCGAGTTGGCTTGACTGTCAAAAAAGCTCCCCCCAAGAACAAAAATCGACGGGTCTCGGCGAATTTTGAAATATTATTCGGTTTTCCAATTATAGGGAGGGGGGGGTCAAATTTTCGTTGGGATACCCTGTATTTAGAAGATTAAAAAAAATAGCAAATACTTTTTATAAAAGTTGAGTCACAATAGAATCTACAAAAGTGGTAGCTTGCGGCTCGCAAACCACATTGTGGCCACCGGTGCTATATATTATATACAAATTATATACATATTATATACAAAGGAATTGTACGTGGATACACGAACCTATCAATACAGTCTCAAAAAATACTCTTGAAAATGTTGAATAATCCGTTGTGTTGCTATCATCATTTCTAACCAAATCCCAGAACTTTAGCAATAATTGAAAGTTTGTTAAAAACGGCGCGAATTAGCAGCTTTATGAAATATTGAAGCTTGTTTTTCAAAAAGAAAAAGATTGGGTCGTGTGATAAAATGCTTTGATCAATTTCAAGTAGCATAGAAAACAGTGAACAAGGTTTCAATAGCCGAGGTGTTTTATGAAATAATGGAATTAAGAATTAATCTATCAGATTTGGATTTGACAACTATGCACACTGTTTAAATATGTATCATCTACATATGTCACCGAATCTTCAAATAAAAGTATGCAGATTCTGTTGAAAGAGCTACATATGCTAAATAAATAAATAAATGCTTTGACCATTATATCAATTTAAGAAACAAAAGTTTGTCAACTTGATCCGAAAAAAAATGATTGGCCGATTATCAAACGAAAAAGCATACATAAGTATATTTAATAAACATACATGAGCATATTTTGTCAATACAGTCAAGTCAATACGTACTTAGAATTATAATTTGTTTTATAATAATTTATATTAAATTAAATATCTTATTGTTGAAATGTCTTGAACTTCAAATAAATTGCTAACAATTAAGGTTTTAACCATATTTCATATAGCAAATTTCGACAGAATTCTTGTTAGAACAAGGAAGCACTTTGCACCCCACTTTACTAGCTCCAAGGCACTAAATATGTAGAGGTAAGGCACAGAATGAAAGACACAACTTTCTCTAGCAACAACCCAAACTTTTACCTAACCCAAATGAATTAAACCTAATTTGATCTATCATATCGGTAAATTTATAAATGATTTTATAAGAAATATACATTTTCTTGTTAATTTTTTCAAATGAAGAAAACAGCAAAAGATTGGAATTACGACATTAACATTATTACATTTTTATAAGCTACATTATTTACTTTGATAACATATTAAAATGCATGGAATTATGATGTATATATTGTCTAGTGGAGAGGAAGAAAAATATTTATGTATCTCGGAGGAGCGCGTAGTCGTTGAATTTTTAATGGGAAAATGTTCGCGAAAACTTCCACAAACACGTAACAATGTTTTATTTCGCTGCTATTAAATATGCACAAGTTAAGACGTAGGTAATACGTCGATGCATGCAATTATAAAAGCGAGTGATTTACGACCGGGTCAAAGTGCTGTGAGCCAGAATTCACAAAACGAAATATTGTTAGTGCAGGTATACACACGTCGGCATGCACATACACCTACATGATCGATACAACATGCGAGTTGTTTTGACCCAGTGTACGCTAGTGATGCTATGAGTTTCAATATACATGAGGTATCGAATACGAATTGCAGAGGCAAAAAATGACAAGACCACTCGGACAAAAATATTGTTTGTACATATCTATGAGTATGATAAATATCCACACGCCATTTGCTTATTCATTCCAAATGGTGCAATAAAGATTTATGTGTCGCACTGTCGCTTTTCACTAAATAATCTTGATGTTGTGCCGAAACGGATATTTCATCCCTAATTTTATACATCTTCACCATTCATGTTTGATGTCGTTTACTCGAAATAATTACAGCTATAAAATATGACTACTTTAGACGTTTTTTACTTACTACAAATTGTAATTTAGTTTATTCTTATCTGTGTAGTCTTGTCTGTCTAGTTTTAACTATCAGGTCTTGTGTGTCTAGTCTTGACTAACTTGTGCTGTCTGTCTAGTCTTGTCTGTCTGTATAGTCTTGTCTGTCTGTCTAGTCTGTTTAGTCTTCTGTGTGTAGTTTCATATATCGATTCTTGTATGTCTAGTCTGGTCTGTTTAGTCAAATTCAAATTCAAAATTTAAAAAATTGTATTTCATTAAAATGAGATGTCATGGTTTAAACCAAATTAATAATAGAATTGAAAGTAGAAGATTATCACTACGATATCTTCAAATCTGTCAGTAGCTGGAATTACACGGATATCTTCTGTTACTCTTTGGCACACCCCGCTCAAGATGCGTGGTGTGAGCCGTTCGCTGCGTCAAAGCAAGTAACGGGAACGGTCAAGACCAATTTTTGTCAGTGGCGGAAGGCCAACAGATATTATGAAAGAGCAAAGAAAATAAAGTTAGAATTTGTGTAATTACTACCTTAGAGTCCAAGATAATAAAATCTCGTCGGCTCCTCATCCAACGGGAACTCTTATCTGAAGGCAAACTGACAGATAGCGTGAATCAATACATAAATCTTGACCGTTCCCGTTACTTGTTTTGACGCAGCGAACGGCTCACACCACGCATCTTGAGCGGGGTGTGCCAAAGAGTAACAGAAGATATCCGTGTAATTCCAGCTATCGACAGATTTGAAGATATCGTAGTGATAATCTCCTACTTTCAATGTATTTGATTATTTAAGCAAGTATAGTAACTAAATTAAGTACATTAAAAATACATTCTAAATAAAATGTGTCGCTGGTAGGAATAGGAAATATAACTCTACTTGTATTTCACCTTCAAGAAGAACTCTTCTACTTCGTATGGTTCAATGTTATTTAGTAGCTGGAATAGCTGTTTCTTGAAACTTTTTATATTATTAATTTGTTTGATTTCTCGAGGCAGAGCTTTGAAAAGTTTCATGCTAATATACGGGGATTTATTTCAGTTAACCGTTCAGTTGGTTTAACAAAATCTATGAAGAGTTGCTTGTTTTTTGAGGAATACAATATTCTCATAGATAAACGTAGCTGTAGTTTTTATGATGTTCGCAGGATTCACGGTAGTTCAAATTTAAGAGTATTCGCAGTGCTTCTTTTTGTATTTTGAAGACACACTTGTAGTATGTACTATTTCCCCAGAACATCATGCCAAATCTAAGGAGACTGTGGAAGAGGGCACAATATACACCATCCTTAGGACGTCGATCTGAACATATCGTTGGAGGCATCTATTAGCGAATAATGCCTTGTTCAGATTCTTTGTCACAAAATTAAAAATCAAACGAACTTACCCTAAGTGAAGTTCGATTGTAATTATATGAGAGACTCGTTCTAGAAGATTACATTGTAGTACCGCTACTTTCCACTAGATCCTACCACAAGTTCAGAGTATAAAATTTTCGAGCTTCCGCCCGCGCATGTCTTCCTTACACTACCGGTCACACTTCATATAGTATAAAGCTTATTTTAATATCAAGGAATTTAGCTCGTATACACAATACTCCTTAGTACGGGTGGGAAAAACTTTTACGAGAGGAAAATAAGGGAGGGATGTAATCATCTCGAACGAGACTCTCATATAATTACAATCGAACATCACTTAAGGTAAGTTCGTTTGATTTTTAATTATATTTCGAGTCTCGTTCTTCGAGATTACATTGTAGATGTTTAGAGCAAGATGTTTATATGTAGTGTATATTAATTATAATCATTAACATTTAAATCCTTTAAATAACAACGAGCTTAATTGCCATATTTATATCTAATAGTGGTATAATTATCATTAATCTTTTACTTAGAAAAAATATAATTAATGAACGTCTTTTTTTCTGGTTCCAATGACCGTTTGTAAAATTTTGCAAACATTTGCAAATTTTGCGACCAAACTGCAGTGCTTTTTATGATGCTTACGTCTAAGTCTTTTAGTTCCGCAGCCGATGTCGCCGCATGTCTCGTGCTGTGAGCTGTGTATCGCTGATCTATACCAGCTTCTACTAAACAGCCTTTTATCCATCTGCTTATCGATTGTGAAGTCGCTCTAGGATACGGTTTTTTAAAGTTATCAACAAATTATCAACATCTCATCTTAAATGTTTGTTTTTTTCCAAATAGACAAATAAGACCCTAGAAGATGGTTGCGGAGCTCCCACTCTCGAAGTCTTCGAAGTATTTGATCAGTTATTTTTATGGTAATATTTGTTAATGTTGCAATATTACTTACACGAATTAAAGATAATGTCTGTACTCTGTGTGCTGTGGCTAGTGCTAATAAACACACTAATTTTAACGTGAGCGATTTCAGATCTAAAGTTTCAATAGGTTCAAGCCTCTCTGCCCAGTTTAAAACTGTTTTAGCATTCCAAACTGAACTGTATTTGGGCCTTGTTGGTTACTTTTTGAAGACACCTTTGAAAAAACGACTGATTGAAGCATCATTACCTAAATCAATCGAGTTAATTAAATTGATGGCGGACCTTTCAGAATTAAGTGTGCCATATGACGCATCTTGATTAAATCGAAAGGTTAAACATTTTAGCACCCAATAGACTTTTTGGGATAAGTGGACCAATTTTTACCAACAAGTAGGCATCCTTCAAGTCTAAATTACATAACCAAAACTTTGGGTAAATTAGCTTTAAGGCTACCCGCAAATCTTCAATTTTAAAATGCTGTGTTTCAATGAACTAGTTTAAACGTTTAAGATTTAATATAAATCTTTTTGAACCGTCAGGTTTTGAAACAAGGAAGTATGGTGATAAAAATTGCCCTACTACCGGTTCACAGTCAACTATTGCTTCCATAGATAATAATTTGTCAAATTCTAATTTTAACAATTTTTCATCTTCCAATGAAAATTGTATGTCTTTGCTAAAGCTCAGAGATTGAGGAGGATATGTATGAAAAGGAATTTCATATCCGCTTATGCAATTTAAAATAAATGCTTCGCTGGTGATCTTTTTCCGTTCCTGGAAAAATTCACTCAGACGCCCTGCTAATAATCTCACCTCGTCAACTACTTCTTCTTGTCTGCATATGTTGCCCGTGGTGTCTTGTAGGTCGGCCTGGCTAAATTGTTCCTGGTGTTGAACAGATTTGCTTGGGGATGTCTCGGCTGGTAGAATTTCGGGCTCTGATACGAAGTCCCCTGTCTCGTATTCTGGCCCCTCTAGTTTAAACTCCGCCCTGACGTTGGTTTAGGCCGTCTTTTCCCAGCAGATGAAGTGGAGGCAAGAGTTGTGGAGGCACCTTTCATCTCTTTTCCCATCTTTTCAATCGATTTTGCTGTTTTAATTTTATCACACAAATCATTCCCATACAGTATTAATCCTGGTTTTGTTTGTTTGTAGTAAGTCTTTCATGGACTTGGAAAGTACTGGAGAAATAAAAGCCCTTTTAGCTGAAGAGATCTAATTATGTAATTATGGCACAAGTTTACCTGTATCAACCAGCTTTTCTATTAATTCTAAACTATCTAACGGCTGTTCTTCATCATTAAAGATCATTGTAATGCCTTGTCCCAAGGCAGACAAGGCTGAACCGGCTAGGTTTTGTTCAGCAATAAACCGTTCGTCTCTCTTAATACCTGTTTCGTTAAGTGTTGACATAATTTCTCCATTCAACTCGGGTGCTTCCAGGTAAATATTTCCACTACGTGGATATTTGTTCATTAAGTCCGCTTTTATCTCCTTGGATAAACCATCAGTCAATTCAAAGATTTTGTACTAATTGCTCCGGGATCATCTCCCAAAACAAACTCTACCTCGTCATCTAATTTTTTCGAATTAGTTGCTCCAACATATGCAGCCTCTGTTGTCTGTTCGTCTTTAATAATGCTGGTACGGGAAGTGCCTGGCTCTTGGTTAATTTCTTCATTGATAATATCATTATTTTGTCTCTCAATGTCTATATTTTCCTTGTTTGCTTGAACATCATCTACAAATGAAAAGGAAATGTTTTCCCTGATAATGCTAGATGAAGATTCACAGCACTAGTAGTTATTGCCTCCTACGTGCAAAAGTCACTAGCCTGAACCGCCCATCAAAACTCGCACAAATTGAGTACCAGATGTGTAAATATAAATGATATAAAATATCATTTCCTTTAGATCTTAAATACCTCTAATTTTTGTTGTTTTGTTTATGGTTTCTGCTAAGCCTTCAACCATTTTCTCCAACCTCCGCAGTCTCTTTTTAGTGCTTTCCTCTTCCCTGTCTCTGCTCCCTTTTTTACCCTTACCCATAATATCTTGGATTAGATATTTTTTGTTTAAATTAAATTTTCACAATTAATTTTAGGTTAAACACGTGGTTAAAAACTCTCAAAACAGGTGGTTTCGTCTAGCACAAAGAATGTTATGAAGTGTGACCGGTAGTGTAAGGACGACAATTTTAAACTCTGAACTTGTGGTTGGATCTAGTGGGAAGTAGCGGTACTACAATGTAATCTCGAAGAACGAGACTCGAAATATAATTGGTATGTGAAACCCAGTCCAGAGATTGGACCACATGAAGTCCTAAGAGCCTTACAGAATCACTTACTGGTACATACGCGTTCACAATTGAAATTTTCTCAGGGTATAGCGGCGTATTCCGCTTCGTTTTGAAGATTATTGTTTGAGCTTTTTCTTTGTTTAGTTTAAGTCTATTTCTATCAACCCGCACTTTGACTTGACAACCTGACTTTCTATCAAGCAACCCTTTTTGCGTTGGGGGTAATATCGGTGATTGTACTATTTAATAACAATAGGGATGTATCGTCCGCATAATTCATCTTAATGTGAGGTAACTTAATAGGGGTTGCATGAAGGTCATTTATAAATAAAGCAAAAAGTAGACGCCCCATTGTGCTACCTTGTCGAATATCCGTCTTGATCGTACTCAGGAGAGAATGTACAAATCCGTGTGCAGTGCGGATCCTGTTAATTTGTGTCCGATTAGTGACGAATGATGTGTCAACTCCAGCACGACTCCTCTTATACTATATTTTGCCAGTTTTTCTACTAGTATATTATGCTCAACTAAATCGTAAGTCATCGAGAGGTCGATGAGCATTACAACAGGGATTTTCCGTGACTCAAGATTATCATTAATAACTTTTATGAACCGGAAGCATGCCGTTTCAATCGATTTCCCTTTACGAAGCCATGTTGGTGAGGGCTAATTACGTTATGCTTATCACTAAACCTAATAATTCTAAAGAATATAATCGTATCAAGGATTTTAGAGAAAACCTTTTATTAGAGAAGAGTTTTCAATCAAAGACGTATCCTCTGGTTCATGTATAGGAGTGATACTCGCTGCTTTTAGATTTGCTGGAAATTTGCCCACCTCTAAAGCATTGTTTATAATGTATTGTAAAGGATTTAATATTGCAGGAGCACATTTTTCAAAGCTATGGAAGGGATTTCGTCAATATCCGCACTTTTAGTATTTTTGAGGTTTGAAATAACATCAGCAAGCTCATTAAAAAGGGATTTTATAGAGGGATTATATATTTTATAAGGATTATATAGTATAAAGATTATATAGTATAAAGACAATAGTCTTTGGAAGTGTCTTGGAAGACACTGGAAGTGTCAAGCACAGCGACACAAACCGTCGTGACGGTTTTGTGTCCTTGTGCTTGACACTTCCGGAACGTCTATATTAAAACCGCCATCTATAACAAATTGAGAATTGTCTTTGAATAGCAATATCAACAGATTATGTATTTTCTGCAGAAACAGCTTAACACTAGTCAATGGGGCTCTATAAATTCCCATAATTATAATATCCTTGCCATTGATAACCGGTTCAATTGCCGAGAGTTCAAATACATGCTCTTCTGTTACGTGACTTATATCTTTTCTTGTTTTGTAGGTTATACTTTTCTTGCAATACATTGCTGATCCTCCATGGGCTGGCTCCCTCTTCTCGACAAAAACGTGATGCGAGATTGAAGTTATTGATCTTAATTAGCTGAAGTTGTTCGTCGTTCTTCCAGTGTTCAGTGAGGATCAAATAATTGAATTGCTTATAATTCTCTAGCATAAACTCAATACGATCAAGTTACCAATACGTTGGGAGTTTTGATTTATCATTATAACTGGGCTAGTTGCCGGTGAATGAACCTTAGCTGCTATAGAAAACTCAGCTTTTTTTGGAATTATTGGATGTTGTTTCGTCTTTGCATTAGTCTCACTAAAAAACGGTTCGCACACGTGTTTCTGGACCAGGTTTCCGGTTTCATTATAATATCAGCATCTTCTACCGGTAGGTACAGAGACAGGGTGTTTTGATGCGAGTTTAGTGCATGTCGCAGCGTTCTTTTTTTTTACTGATTACGTACTGCAATAATTTATCAGTCGACAAATCCGGATCAAGACAATAAATGTGGAAATGTTGATATCTAATTTCAGTTTTAATATGGCTTTGACCTACGGACGATAGTCGTAATAGTTTTGTCTATCTAGTCTTGACTGTCTAGTCTCGTCTCTCCGATCTCGTCTGTCTAGTCTTGTCTGTCTAGTCTTACATGTCTAGTCATGTCTGTCTAGTCTTGTCTGTCTAGTCTTGTCTGTCTAGTCTTGTCTGTCTAGTCTTGTCTGTCTAGTCTTGTCTGTCTAGCCTTGTCTATCTAGTCTTGTCTGTCTAGTCTTGTCTGTCTAGTCTTGTCTGTCTAGTCTTGTCTGTCTAGTCTTGTCTGTCTAGTCTTGTCTGTCCAGTCTTGTCTGTCAAGTCTTGTCTGTCTAGTCTTGTTTGTCTAGTCTTGTCTGTCTAGTCTTGTCTGTCTAGCCTTGTCTGTCTAGTGTTGTCTGTCTAGTCTTGTCTTGTCTCAAAAAGCGCAGACGAACTTGTTGTAAATGTTCTGAGTAAAGTATGTGACGCTACGCTCAAGAAAAGAGGGAAACCCACAAGGAAAAAAATGGTATACTGGTGAACCGCAGTTCTTGCTACACGTAATGAACGAGCATCTAGCTGCCGGAAACTTCCCGAATAGATGGAAACGGGCGAAACTGGTGCTACTTCGAAAAAGCGATAAACGATAGAGGAGCCTACATCATACAGGCCATTAAGCCCATATTGCCTGTTAGATACTTTGGGGAAACTCTTAGAACACCTAATATGGCATAGGCTGAAAGCAGATATTGAATCGGGAGCTGGATTTTCGAGTAACCAATACGGCTTCAGAGAAGGCAGATCCACCAACCATGCTATAGGAGCCGTCATGAAGATCGCAGAAAATGCTAAATCAGGCACCCAAAGATCCCGAAGAATATGTGCATTAATAACACTGGACGTACGAAATGCTTCTAACACAGCCGATTGGAAACTCATTATCGATGATCTAATAGCAAGAAATATAGCTCCCTATCTGCTAAGAATTATTCAAAGCTATTTCGCCAGTAGAACGATCATTTTGCAAACAAATGAGGAAACCGAGGAAATAATGGTTAGTAAGGGTGTACCACAGGGATCGGTTATGGGTCCCACTCTGTGGAACATACTTTATGATGGAGTCCTCATGTTAAAACTTCCGGAGGGAGCTAGGCTAATAGGTTTTTCGGACGATTTAGCTCTTGTAATAACAGCAATGTCGGAACAGACGGTGATGCTAACTGCAAATCAAGCAATATCCCAAATTAACTGTTGGATGCAATCAAGAAAATTAAATCTGGCACCAGAGAAAACAGAAGCGGTCCTACTAACGGGACCGAGGGACCAAATAAACAACGTTAGCATCGCCCCAAAAGAGTCGTTAAAATAGCTAGGTATTATCATAGACAATAGGCTCTCCTTCATTCCCCATCTTAGCGAAGCCGCATCAAAAGGTATGAGAGCAATGGCAGCCATGGAAAAACTCATGCCTAACCTAGGGGAGACGAAGAAATGTAAACAAAGAACACTCAGTTGCGTGGTCCGGTCAGTGATGCTATATGGGGACCCAATATGGGAGCATCACCTTACATCTAAGCTATCTATCGATAAACTCTCGATAGTCCAGAGAAAACTAGCACTAAGGCTTTGCTGCGCATATAAAACAGTCTGGCGACGCTGCCCTAGTAATTGCTGGTATACCACCTATTGAGTTACTGTTCAAAGAGAGAAAGGACCTATATGATGCACGGGCCTCAGGCTCTAGCAAAAATGCCAGGAAAATTGCTAGAAATAATCTGTACGATGAATGGCGGAGAAACTGGTGGGCGTCAGATAAAGGGCAATGGACAAGGCTGCTAATGCCCAAAATAGTTCCGTGGATAAGCAGAAAACACGGAGAAATTGATTACCATCTAACCCAATTTCTTACTGGGCATGGCTGCTATAAAGAATATTTACAGTAAATAGGAAGATCACCTGATAATCTGTGTGAATATTGCGGTGAAGAAGACTCAGTTACCCACACAATATTTGACTGCTGTAGATGGACCACAGAAAGGGAAATCCACAAATCAAATATGGACAAAAGCTTCGAACCCAGACGTTGTTACGTTGTTTCTTTCCGGTGTGCTTGGATGACGTCAAATAAAAAAAAGCCTTGTCTTGTCTGTCTAGCATTGTCTGTCTATTAAGTCTTGTCTGTCTGTTAAGTCTTGTCTGTGTAGTTGTCTCTGCCTAGTTTTGTCTGTCTAATCTTGTCTATTTAGTTTGTCAGTCTAGACTTATTTGTCTAGTCTTATCTGTCTAGTCGTATCTGTCTAGTCTTGTCAGTGTAGTCTTACCTGTCAAGACTTGTCTGTCTAGTCAAATCAAAATATTTTGACTTCATTATTTAAGTACAAAAATGTTCTAAATGAAATATGTCAAACAATCAATAATATAAATAAGTTGTTCAATAAGTAGAACACTAGTAGATCGCGTCAGCAATTATGCGTCATACAGAGTTTGCAAATATTGTAATTTGGCAAAACGAAACACAGCAGAACAAAGCATAACAAAACAATTTCACAAAAGATATGTGAGCACAAAAACAAAACACGACCGATCGGTTTAGCAACTGTAGAAAGTAATACCTAATAATACTGAAAATAAAATTTGAATTTTCTTGAAAATCAAAGATCATTCAATCTCATAAAGAATTCGTCCATAATGTGTGGTTCCACGTTGATTAATATATTATATAAATATTTCATTTTTGAGGTGGTTGACGTTTTAGAATTGTTTAATATCGCTAGTAAGCACGTTATAAAGTTTCATGATGTTCTTGGGCGGATTTTTTCTGTCGTTGTCAGAGTATGCTTGGGAAGTTGGTATAGTTCCTTAATAAATCGTGTATTTCTATGTATTACTTTTGAAAAAATCGTGAATAAATATCTGAATTTTACAATAAAAAGTATGCTCTCACAGATATACGTGCCTTTTGTTGTTGAAATGTTTGCTTTAGATGCTTTGCTTAAGATTTTTAGATTGGAAGTGGAAATTTGCAAAGTTCACCATCCTGAGTGTTTCTGGGCCCATATATCTTTGGAGAGATCTTATTGCAAAAACTGCCTTGTTAAGGCTCTTGGTGACAATGTTGGTATGCCATGTCCAATCGTATGATTCATCTATATGAATTCCGAGAAATCTTATAGAATGTAGGATTTCTATATGTTCACTGCCAATGCTTATTTCTTGGGTATATATCAAATTGCTTCTTTTAGTTTGAACAATTATTGTGTTGGTCTTATCCTTATTTACTAATAATTTATTTCTATCAAACCATGCTATCAGGAAAGACATGACACTGCTGGCGTTTGGAATACTCTCCTCTACTCTAACCAATAGGGATGTGTCATTCGCATAATTACCCATCACGTGTTTTGGGTTGATAGATGTCTTATGTAGGTCATTTCGAAATATGCGATACCGGCCATGCGCCACATACTAAAAGCAAAAGTGGAATAGGGGATTAAGGGAGGGAGCTTTCACCGAACCACTTTTAAAAATAAAGTATTGTCTGTCTAGTCCTGTTTGTCTAGTCTTCTGTACTCTTGTGTGTAGTGTTCTCTCTGTATAGACTTGTGTCTTTTGTTTCGTCAGTCTAATGTTCTCTATCCTGCATTGATTATCTTTTATAGTCTATATAGGTTTTCGCATTTTGTAATGTAATAATTGTCTTAGAATAGGTTTATATATCAATATGTTGAATAATGTTCAAACATCTAAAATAATTTATGTTTTAAGCATTTTTGCCTTTTTTGTCCATCGTCTTAGTAAAATTATTTTAATCGAGTATAAGCTGGGTTTAATTTATTTTTGCATTTCCCTAATTATCCCTTTGAATTTTTTAAAGTACACAATAAGAAAAAGCCGAGTGTAGCAGCATGTGAACGATTGCTGTATAAAACCAATTATATCGCAATCTTAAAGCGATTACGAAAAAGTTAGGAAGTGTAAGATATAGCAAATGGAAAATTGAAGATAGACAAAGACGAAGCGTCCTTAGGGAAACGCGATCATAGATCATAAAGCCCCGCGAGGATTAAAGGACGGCTCACGAACTTTTATAAAGAAAAAAAAATGAAGACATGAAATGGGTTCTGCTGATCTCATCGTATTTTATAAAAATGAAATGGTTCAGTTGAAGAATATCGAATAGATAAAATATAGATTTATATGGATACTGGCCAATGGAAAGAAAAATATTTTTGTGTGGTTTATTTAAGCGGATATTGAATAATTTATTAATTGTGATATTGATATAAAGAAAGGGAAATAAATCAAATTTAAGTGGAGTAATTTAAAAGACGTCAATGAACGATAGATCTGTTTAAATAATATTTTTCTCATTGGTTTGTTGGATAAAAAAGGATGAATTAAAAGCTTTGTAAAAATTTTATTGGCAATCCTAAGAAAAGATCGTTTTAATGAAAACGGTTTTTTTGTAACAACTCTCTTGAACGTTAATTTTCATAAAGTCGACGCAAATTCATTCATTAAAAATTAAATGAAACCAGAGTTTCGTGACTCTAATAATGAAACAAAAGGTTTTAAACCCGTCAAGAACATAATTACGTTCAGTTTTATATTTTCAAATAGATTTAATTTACTTTCCCGAGAAGTTAAGCTTATCTAGACTTGTCCAGACATCATTTTCTGTCTTATTCTATCGGGTTCAGTGAACATTCACCGCATACGTTTCACCGCGGAATATTCACCGTAGGAACTTTCACCGCAGGAACTTTCAGAGATGAGCAATTTTACCGCTGCGTCCACCGCCCATGTTCCATGTTCATCACCGTTTTTCAATTTCACCGCAACCAATTCAGAATATATATATATATATATATATATATATATATATATATATATATATATATATATATATATATATATATATATTTATATATACAAATATATAGGAAAATAAATTCATCGTTTCACTGAAATTTAAGGAGTAAATATTAAAATTGCTTTGTACAAAATGTTCGTTTATTTATTTTATTTATTTAAGTAATTTATTGTGTAAGTATTTCAGTTACATACTATAGAAAAATTTTTTTAATAAAAATTTAATTTAAAAAAATTAAAAAACAATGAATGCAAAATACACAAATGGACATGTTTGAGGTATCATACGAAATTCTTCAGTATTCCACATGCCCAAGACAGAAAATGTAAATGAAAATGGTAGAAAATATTAAAGTATATAATAATAATTATAATAGTGGGGTGGACAGGTCTCCTTAACCGTAGTGAAGGCGACCTGTCTAGGGGTGACAACCCCGAATAATAATCCTCCCAAGCTAACAACTTGGCTTGCCACTGTCCCACGAAAAATATTCTTTAACCGAGCATGAAGAAAAATTTCGCTAAATGCACTACCCCAGGTGGTAGCCAATCCACCGTCACCTATGGTGCGGACCTTCCGATTCTGGGAAGTCCTCACCAACATGCTTTAAGGATGAGTCGGAGCATCCTGAAATCACCTGACTTAAAGCCAGACCAAGACGGCAAAGCTTCTTCGCAACATTTAATGCCAACTCTCTGCTAAAAGTTGGTAAACTGAAAAATTTGACGATACAACAGAATGCTGACAGCAGTACAGGAAACCAGATTTACGGACGAACATGCCTTTGAGTACCGAATACTGAAATACAGAATACTGAAAGCAAAAGTGGGTCAGCGGCCAATGAAGAACGTAACCCACTTAGGTACAGGATTTATAATCAGTCACAGGATACTGGAATCAGTCACCGACTATACCTCCCCGAAGAGTCGTGTATCCATCCTCTCTCTCTCTCTCTCTCTCTCTCTCTCTCCCTCTCTCTCTCTCAAATGCGCAAACAAGGGCTATATTATAGTCAATGTTCATGCCCCAATCAACCAGGACAACAGACGCAATCCAGAAAGAACTGAGAAATTCTGGGAAGACTTAGAAGATATTATCTCTAAACTTTTAGAGGCACACTGTCATACTGTTTGGTGACTTCAATGCTCAAATGGAAAGAGAGAAAAATTACAGAAACATAGTGGGCAATTTTCCGGCGCATAAGCGAACCAACCGCAACGGAAAACGATTGGTGGATCTGTGTAGGACTTTTAGGTTGCTCATGAAGGCTACATCCTTTAAACACTTGCAAACGAAGCAGACGACTTGGATTTCACCTAATACCAACCTGGATGAATTCCAGATAGATCATGTGGCTATTTCACGAAAATGTCAAAAGGAAATACAAAACGTGAAGGTACTAAGAAGCGCCAATCTGGACTCATACCACTACCTGTCGAAGATCAAAATATGACTCCAGCCTAGAAACACTAGATTCCACAGAACCTCCAAAATGGTAAGGTTTGACGTAGAGCGACTCAAGGACAGTCAAGAACTAAGTTATAGACTGCACAATACAGATCTAAATAGCTGGGACCCACTGAAGGAAAATCATCAAGAAGGCCGAAGAACTCGCCCCTCTCCCTAAAAGAAGGAAGCATCCGTGGTGGACTGAAGACTGTGACAATGAAATAGCCCAAAGACAGATAATCTGGCTTAAGTGGAATTCTAAAAAGACCAAGGAAAATTGGTAAATTTTTGAAACAAAGAAAGGTTACAGCCGAGATAATTCGAGGAACCAAAGGAACCTTTACACAAAACCAAGTAACCCTAATCAAAAAGAGCTTTGCTAAGAATAACTCCAGAGATTTCTTTGGAACATTCAAGCAGACACTCCGAAAATACGCTCCGCGAAACCTCCAGATCACAGACTCACCAGGCAAACTGGCTTATAAGGACTGGCTCATAATGACGACAAGAAAAACTGCCACCTTTTGGCTCAGTACTTTAAAAATATTCTTAACCGTGATCCACCCAGCGAAGACTTCGACTATAAACAAACCACACCAAACCTGGACTCGCTGTCCCCTTCATTGGAAGAAGTTGGCAAGACCACTTAACTTCTTAAGAATAATAAGGCAGCTGGAGAGGACTCTATCGCTGATAAAGTGTGTAAAGGTGCTGGAAACAATGCCGTGCACAAGCTAACCGAGATTATCCTGGACATCTGGGAAACAGAGAAATTACCACACGATTAGAAATCTGCTCTGATCCATTCGCTTCACAAAAAGGGAGATTTTATTGATCTAAACAACTACCGTGGAATTTCTCTCGTCCCTGTAACATACAAGATTCTCTCGAAAGCGTTACAAACAAAGGCAGAAAATCAGCTCGATAGTCAACTGGGAGAATACCAGGGGGGCTTCAGAAAGACCCGATCCTGTTTTGAACAGATCCTCAATCTTTAAACTATACTTGCATACTCCAATATGAGAAACCGCAAGGTGGTCGTCATCTTTGTTGATTTTAGAAAAGCCTACGATTCCATTGATAGAGAAAAGCTTAACAAAGTACTCCAGGAACTAGGGCTAGACAATAAAACCCGCAGACTCATCTTAGAAACTTTGACCAACATTCATCCTAAGGTTAAATTTGGAGGCGATATTTCAGAAAGCTTCGAAATAAAAACTAGAGAGACAACTAGATGAACTATCCCCACTTCTCTTCAACTGTGTCCTTGAAAAGGTTATGAGAGAATCGCGCAGGGAACTGATCAATTTGGTTGCTCAGAGTGGTATCTACCTGGGACGTAAGAACGGTGGACTGGTTGTAGATTTCCTAGCCTTTGCAGATGGCGTGGCACTGTTTGCTGATTGTCTTGAGATGG
Source organism: Phosphuga atrata (assembly GCA_944588485.1). Taxonomy (NCBI): domain Eukaryota; kingdom Metazoa; phylum Arthropoda; class Insecta; order Coleoptera; family Silphidae; genus Phosphuga; species Phosphuga atrata. The sequence goes on from OX155899.1 coordinate 36,104,301, forward strand.
CAACAATGCAGGTAAATTGCCTGAGGAAACAGACTGGCAAAGTGTATCTTCAAGTGTCGCTGGAAAAAAAGAAATCTTCACCAACATCAGAGAAGCAAACAGAGAAATGTTACTAGGGCAGGGAAACATCAAGAGAACAGAGAAATTTAAGTATCTTGGCGAATGGATTGAACCCAACTTATCAGAAAGAGCATCATTTTCCAAGAGAGTCAATAAATTAGTTGTAGCCAATCGACTGACTAAGAACACGTACAACAAGAAATTCCTGTCACGCAACCTGAAACTTAAGCACTACACATTAGTCTTACGACCAGAAGCCCTGTATGCCATAGAGTGTCTTTCCTTGAACCGATGATGTCAGGTAGAGAAACTGGAAATCAGAGAGAGGAGAATCCTCAGGAAGATCCTAGGCTCGGCAAAGGAAGATCTGGAATTTCTAAGGCAGCATAACTCTTAGCTGTACGAACATATTGAGATGCTCTCTGACTGTGCAAGAAAAAGATGGGCGGCTTTCTATGGCCACGTTGCAAGATTGCCTTCAAATCGACTAACTGTCTGTTCGCCTTCTGGTAAAACAGGAAGGTTCGTACCACTTTGTTGACAGGAACCGAGAAGGATATTGAAGAACTGGGAATAACAGATCTCCAAAACAGATAGTCTGTGAGACGCACCCTGAGAGAAGTCCGTGGATTTCAGAAAAAACACCGAAGGAAAGGTAACCCCTGGACAGAAGAGAGAAATGACATACAGTGACAGAAGATGCGACAATACTGGGCAAAGATCGAGGCCCAACAGTTGAACTAGCGTGGTCCAAAGTAGGCCTATTGGAGACAAGAAGAGGAAAAATACACAATACTAATTTTAATAATTCAAATGAAATTAGTACTGATCACTTATATAATTATAATAAGTTAAATATAATTGGGTTAGATTAGGTTTTGTTTGTTCCTTTTTCAAATATGTTGTTTGATATTGGGTTTTGAAAATTGCCAATTGTATTTACATAAAAATTAGAGGGAGGTGCTGAATTCTAATTATCTTTGTTTAACTCTATTTATCTAATGTGAGCTCCGCAAGTAGTAAATTAATAGGTTTTGCTAATTGGTAGGAATATGTAGATGTATAGCGTGCTGTTTTGTGCTTAATGTATCTGATCCTGTTGTACAAATAGATTGGCACCTTGCTCTCCAAAATTTTCATAAAAATGCAGGTCTTGTGATACTCACGGATTTTATCCATTGGTATCCATGTGATACGTAAATTGTTAGAGATATGTTGCCTTGATCTTAGGCTACAAACGAAACGAATACAGCGATTTTGGGGCCTGTTGATACGTCCTCTATTTGCAAAGTTTATGAAGCTACCACCGAGTGTTTCCGCATATGTCAAGCCAGATAAAACATATGCTGTGACAACAAAGTTTTGTATTCAGTAGATGTCTGGAGGGGTAAGGTAGACTTAACTTTGCGTAGGTAGTCTTTAGAAGTTGATTAATATGTTCTCGAAAAAAGAGTTTTTCGTCAGGTATATCTCCAAGATTTATATCCTTATTGCTTATTTTTAGTTCTTCGCCATTTATTGATAGTTTTAATTTCTACTTTAGATCTTCCTGGTGTTTCTTACTAGCGAAGATTATGACCTTGGTCTTTTTGGGGTTAATAATGAGGGATCTCTACAGAGATCCCTCATTATTCGACCTAAGATCTATTAAAAAATTAAATAAATGTCAATTATCCAAAATGTGTAATCTGTAGCATATTTAGAGATATTCTGGAGGTCGTAGTTAATCCTTCCCTCGGCCAGTTGACAGTTATTTTGAGAAAATATCTGTAGGACCTGTGTATCATCTGCATACTAATGTTGGTTGATGTATTTGCATAACTCACCGAGTTTCATCATATAGATAGAAAAAAGTAACGACGCTAGCACCGAACCCTGCGAAACACCTCCCTGTAGTTAGACAGTTTTTCGTTTAGATGCACGTACAGCCCATGTCCATCTAAGTAATTGTGAAAGAATATAATAGCATGTTGTGATAATCCAACCTAGTGCATTATTACCAGAAGCACTTTATGTGACCCGTCGAAGGTTTCGCCGAAGTCTTAAATTTAAGTAGAATGAGCGCAGTAGCTATGTTGTTGAGTTATGCAAAGAGCCCTTAAGATGTCGTCGGTAGGGTGCCAACTTTTTTTGAGAAAAATAACGTATCAAAGTATTTGGATAGGAAAAAATAAAGTATTTGGAAGAAAAAAAATAGCATTTTTGTTTTTATTCCCTTAAAAGTACATTGTTGAGTAATTTTAGCACACACTAACCATTTTTATTAACATAGAATTGAAAAATTCACTATGTTTTAACCACAATTATTATTAATAACATAATAAACATAGTGAATTTTGCAGTTCTAGTATGAATTACCACGTAGTAACTGTCACAACCATCTTATTCAATGTTTATTAATTTTACAATCAAAATTTGAATTTAAATAAATAGATCTCATTGTCATTTGTCAATAGTATTCTTCTCTCAAAATTATTTATAATTATTAGTAGATTTTCTTTTGATATTTTTAAGTCTTATTGTCTCGGAATATAAATCGTCCACCTTAATATTTAATCTGTTTTGTAATTTAGCCTTTGTAATTACCATTTCAAAATGTTTAAATTCATCTTCATTTTTCAATGTTTTATGTTAGGAAGTATTGAAAACCAGTTATCGCGCCATTTTCCCATTCTCTCAAGTAACTAAAACTCATACCAACAAAAGGGATAAATTAACGATAACTATATTAAGCATGTCGCGTAATGACTATTTATTTTCAATTATTTATAATCTAATTTTTGATTCATAACCAAAGAACGTATCAGTTTTTCTTTGTTCGAAATTATTTGTTAAACTATCCATAATATTATAGACCTCCAGTATAGTTACAGCATTTCCTTCCAGACGTTTCGTTATTTTATTATATATATATATATATATATATATATATATATATATATATATATATATATATATATATATATGTATATATATATATATATATATATATATATTAGGGTGGGCCAAAAAAAAACTTTTAATTTTTTTTTTTTAGCTACTACGAAAATATCGTCCAAGATGACGAAAAAAAAATTCTAGTAAAGTTTCAGCCCTTAATATTAATATTAAGAGGTGGCTCATTGTGATTTTTTATTTCCCATTTAAATAACATAAGAAGTTATTTTGTTTTTGTTTGGATTTTTAATGCACTCGAACGAATAAATGCCTCGTGGAAACAAATACATATTCTTGTAGGAAATTTAACGATCTACAAAAAAAGTCTGAAATGATTTTTTGCTAAGTTGACTCGTTTAAAAGTTATTCGAGGTTAAAATCCAACCTCAAATAGTTGAGCATAACTTTTACAATTTCCTATACTCTATCACAAAATAATGACTCAAAAACATAAAATATCTTAACAATAAAAATATAAAAATTTATAAACAATAATAATTTTACAAAACATCGATAATCGTAAGAAAAATCGATATTTTCCTACCTAATTAAATAAAAAAACACTCGGAACTGTACTTTACCTGAGAGCATCATTCCCTGAAAAATTAATAAGTGCTTTATTTGCACTTGACTATTAGGTTATGTAAAATATTAAGAATCATGTTTCAATATTGTGTTTCAATAATTGTAATAAAACTGTTTATTTTATAACTTGCCATTTTTTTAATCTCAAAATCAAACTAAATTTTTTTTGTTACAATTGGGAAATTTTTTCCTGTGATTTTTAACTACTTGCAATAAATAAGTTGCAATATTTATTGCAAGTAGTTAAAAGTCACAGGCAAAAATTTGCTAATTGTAACAAAAAAAATTTAGTTTGATTTTGACTAAGATATTTTATGTTTTTGAGTCATTATTTTGTGATAGAGTATAAGAAATTGTAAAAGATATCCTCAACTATTTGAGGTTGGACTTTAACCGCGAATAACTTTTAAACGAGTCAACTTAGCACAAAATCACATCAGACTTTTTTTGTAGATCGTTAAATTTCCTACAAGAATATGTATTTATTTCCACGAGACATTTATTCGTTCGAGTGCATTAAAAATCGAAACAAAAACAAACAAATTTCTTATGTTATTTAAATGGGAAATCAAAAATCACAATGAGCCACCTCTTAATATTAATATTAAGGGCTGAAACTTTACTAGAATTTTTTTTTCGTCATCTTGGACGATATTTTCGTAGTAGCTAAAAAAAAAAAATTAAAAGTTTTTTTTTGGCCCACCCTAATATATATATATATATATATATATATGTTGTATTGTTTTCTCGGGGATTCCGCGTTGATGCTGAGGGTTGGCTCTGAAAAGAACCGGATTCTCGACGTTTCGGCGAACTAACATTCGCCATTCTCAAGAGATATATGCGTCCGTACCGGTCAACCGTTAGACGCATACTTAGGTTTTACTCGAGAAATTTAAATTAGTGGCACAGTATGCGTCTAACGGTTGACCCGTACGGACGCATATATCTCTTGAGAATGGCGAATGTTAGTTCGCCGAAACGTCGAGAATCCGGTTCCTTTCAGAGCCAACCCTCAGCATCAACGCGGAATCCCCGAGAAAACAATACAACACGGGAATCTATCCGCGAAAACCTCAAATACAACATATATATATATATATATATATATATATATATATATATATATATATATATATATATATATATATATTCAGCATGTGGCTTGTAAAGTGTAGATAGATTTCAACAACATTCTGATTCTGTTAGTAACTTAGCTTTAATAATTTTTATATAATTATTGGACAACCATTACCTAAACTTTTAAAATAATTAGATGTTGGCGTTCAATTCAGTAAAAGGGTGTCAATGGCTGGAAATGGGTGTCAAAGGGTGTCAATGGCAGGAAAAGACAAACAACGAGAAACAATATAGCGTTTAGTTTCATGAAACTCGCCATCAAGTATAGAGAACTTTTTTTTGTAAATCTTCTCTTCTACAGGCATACACTGTAAAAACATCTTGAAAAATTACGTTCATTAATTACTAAACATCTTAATCTTTTGTACGTTCTGTTTAAACATAAATGTATCGTTAAATATTTCCGTAATTACCCATATGACTGTTTCGTTTTACCCATCACGTATGAAGAGTAGTATTTAAGAGAATAGTAAAGAGAAGTATTTACGCATACTTTATTTTTATGTAAAAGTATAAAGTATATTTATCGAAAATAAAGTAGGATACGTACTACCCTAGTCGTGGGTGATGTCAAGCAGTACAGTGCGACAGCTATGTCTTTTGTGGAATCCAGATTGGGCTCCAGGTAGTTGGCTAGTTGAGCTGCCACGATTCTTTCAAACACTTTGGATAATGTTGGTAAAATGGATATTGGCTTTACGTCGCTGCAGTTTTTTTGGCTTGTTGGTCTTTGTAATTGGCTATATTTTAATGGCTGTTTTCCATGACGATGGAAAAACCGATTCTACTAAACACGTATTGATGATATGTGTTATGCAGGGTAGCACTTCAGGTAAACATAAGTTTAGCATTTTTATATTTATTCCAGAGCTACCCTGTGCTTTTGTCATAATATTCTTTAACATCTTAATAACGACAAATCCGCCAACCGGGGTAAGGTAAAGTTTTTCCTTGTCTGGTTTCATATATGAATATTTGCAAGTTAAATGCACGTTATCGCCAATTTTCAGTAATAAAGTTTTAATAGAATCTACAAAGTAGTCGTTGGGCTCGTCGGGGTCAGTTACTACCATAGGCAATGAGGGTCTGGGCTTACTATGCTTACATGCAGATCCTTAAACCTGCATCATAGTAGCTTCTGTTCTTTATCATGATGAAGTGAGTTAATGTATGATTTTTTTTCGCGGCTTTTAAATTTATTTTCAGCTAATCTTTTCTGTTTATTTTAAAACTTACAATTAATATAATTAATTAATTATAATTCAATTATCAATATTCAAATATCAATAATTAATTATAATTCAATTTAAACATAAATAAAATGATAATAGACGATATTAACAGCAATATCTCTAATAAAAACAATAACATTATCAGGAACATATTCATACACAAATTTTCTTAATCGTTCTTCAGCAGCTCTATATCATTTTTTGCGCTTCTTCCCTGCTTATGTATTACTCAAGTCGCGTTTCATTCAGACTTTACCCATTTTTGATGTAATTTATAAAGTATGGATGAGCTGATACTTGCTCTGCAAAATCTCTATGTCAAGCTTCTACAGAGTTATAGGTCTTGGACAATCTATCCAACACTGTGTCGTGCGGATTCTACATTTCGTAGTGGTTTTCGCCAGGAGTTTGTTCTTTGGGGACGTCCAATCCACATATATTCAAAGTAATCGATCACTTCTTGGACTGCTCCCCCTTGAGGAAAAATCTCACTTTCATAAAATGTCAAGAACACTTACTACACTACTCACTGGCACAAAAGTAATGGCCAGTAACATTCTAAGTTGTAAAGCAAAATTTACGTCGTTGGCATACTGTTGTTGCAATACTTTATTTTGAATGGAGCGATAAATTAACAGCAAGAATTTATTGTTTGCAAACATTCTCCAGTAATTGAAAAGTACTGCCAGTAATTTTGATGTTGTGAACACACGCATTGATCTGCATTGGGAAAGTTTCACATTAATTGAAATCACTATTTTTTCGTTAATTTCGAGGTTTGAACGTAACTTAAGACTTTGATGTGTTCAGTTGGAATGAAATACTTCGCTTCATTATACTTTCGTTTCGTAATATAATTGACTGGCACAATCAGAAATTCAAAATAGGCTATTCTATATCTTATGAAATTGCGGTGATATCTGTGGTTCCACAGGATTCTCTATTCTCATCAACTTGTTCATGAGCGATATAGGGAGTTGCTTTAGTCATAGTAAATATTTACTATTCGCTGACGATCTAAAATATTTTAGACCTATAAACTCTTACTTTGGCCAATTGCTACTTGAAGATGATCTAAATTGCTTTGTCGAATGGTTCAATCTGAACAGTCTACAACTACACGTAGAGAAATGCTGTTTCATAAGTTTTTACAAATCTATTAGAAAACACTGTAAATTAGTACATCCTAAACGATAACTTATTGAAATCTACAACAACTTTAAAAGATCTAATGAAAGACGTATGTTGATCACATAAATATTGTACCTTTGAAAGCATCGAATATGTTAGTCTACATTTTAAGAAATTGCGACAATTTCTCCATTCACGCTGTGAAGATGGTTTACATGTCATTGGCTGTCTCCCAGCTGAATTATGCTTCTGTTGTGTGGTCTCCCCAATATCAGTCTCACAAATACTCAATCGAGAAGATTCAAAATAAGTTCCTGAGATTATGTGCATACAAACTTCATGTAAACATTGAAAATAATGATTACTCGGCTCTTACTAGAATACTCAACATGCATTCCTTAGCCAACCGTAGAACGGTTAATTACATAAGCTTCATTTACAAGTTACTGCACGGATTGATAATCAGTCCTGAAAAAAACCTGCTTCAACTTATAAACTTTAATATGCCTAATAATAGAATTCTACGTAGTAAAAATACTCTCTATATAATAAAGCTGAAAGTAGGAGATTATCATTACGATATCTTCGAATCTGTCAATAGCTGCAATTACACTAATATTTTCTGTTACTCTTTGGCACGCTTTGCTCAAATTGCGTTGTGTGAGTCGTTCGCTACGTCAAAGCAAGTAACGGGAACAACTCAAGACCAACTTTTGTCACAATTACACAACTTTTAACTTTATATTCTTTACTCTTTACTCGTTTATATCATCTATTGGCCTTCGGGCACTAACAAATCTTAGTGTAATTCTAGCTATTGGCAGATTCGAAGATATCGTAATGATAATCTCTTAATTTCAACTTTATTATTACTTTGGTTCAAACCATTACTCTTGATTTTTAACTTTTTATATAATGTTCCACGCTAGCTGTTATGGCAAGCATTCACCTATTAATAGATCCTTGAAATTTAATAATGATCATAATATAGATATGTTCAATGGTTCGTTGTCAATTCTCAAAAAACGTTCGTTGCCAATTCTCAAAATTAGTCGCTTTGTAGTTATATCTTTTGTGCTTCTAGATTTAGGACTTAACATTAAGAAACGTGGGCGGTGAAACTGCTCACCGTAAAAGTTGCAAAGGTTGAAGTTCTTGCGGTGAAGATTCTGCGGTGAAACATAGGCGGTGATACCATTCCGGATACCATTCTAGCGATAGTTTCATCTATATTTGTACTTATCCTACTTTGTTTATTCATATTCCTTTATAGTGCCTAATTTTTTCTAAACTGGATTTTGTAGTTTATATCATCTTTTTAGTTCCTATTATACTCATTTCTGAATACTCATTTTTATAGATATCGATATCTTATAAAATCTGGTTACTACCAAGACTTGATTTGAATTTTGTTTTCTTAATATCGCAATATATTAAGAAAATTTGTGAAATTGTTTCAGATCTACCCGATAAACTCGAGAATAATATAATAAACTACGTGTTTGTCGCGTTTTATTTTTCGGCTGAGGAGAAAATTTATAAGTGAATGTTTCCACTTTAAATAAAGATATTACTGCTCGTAAAGTGGTGAAGTATTACATGGTCACAAAACTCGCAATTTACTTTTACAGCTTTGTTCTCCTTCGTCTGAGTTTCAGTTCGAGATTTTCTTCCGTATTTTGTTGTGCTTTTTTGTGCCCTGGACCGGACGAATATAAATAATAAATACATCAGAATCACAGATAGATACAGTTTGTTACGGGATCGTGCATTTTAGAATTCATAAAAAAATATGGGAAACGTTTGGAATATGTGGGTTTTATTATAAGAATATTGTCTGGTTATTTAAAATATGTATTAAAAAATGGAAAAAATAGTAAACTAAATTATATTTAATATGGAAAGATAGGATTTGACTTGTAATAAAACTTGAGATTAACTAAATAGATCTTTAAGAAGATTAAGTACGGATTACTTTAAATCGCAAATCATTGCTGTCTGCATTGCAGGATAATATATGGTAAATCCAGCAAACTTCACAGACTTCTAAATATGATGTACTGAATCGATTATCTCTTTTTATTTCCCGTTTAAATCGATGGCTAGACCAGAATTATTTTCAGCAAGTGATAAATAAGTAACTATATTTAGTTAATACTTAAAATAATGTTACGGTATTATTTTATGAATGTGTAAATATGTCGATATACATTATGTTTTAAAAATTGCTAGTGCGGGAGGTAATTTTATCATGTTTTTGTCCATTTGACATCTATTTCTTTTACAGAATGATTTTACACTTTAGAATCTCCCGAATGAAAGCGAGTTCATGAATGAAACCCAATTTAAAACTCATGAGTTCCGATTTTGCAATAACTAAAATTGAATTGGTAAATCTAAAAAAAAATCTTTCTAATTGAACTTTGAATAATCCACCAATTCAACACAAATTAAATAAAATTTATCTGCAATTCTTAAATTGCATAATGACACAATTTACTCTTTCGGAGTTGCGGAGCCAGAATTGTTTAAGCAAATGAAGCAGAATTGGCAAGGATTGGAAAGAAATAGGAAATACTTGTGAATAATGTAAACTGGAAGTCACCAAAAGAGAACGAAGAGACACTCCTGGTTAGATGCGCGTGCATACTGCGGTGCACATGTCGCTAGTGACCACCACCTATGTATAGCAGAAATTAACCAAAACTAGTAAAGCATGTCAAAATTGAATCAAACGCAAAAAGAGCGAAGTATAATATAACCAAACTTAAGAACGAGAAGTCTACACAAAATAAGGTGCTCCCAGAACTACACAAACTTACTAATACAAACAACACATGGGATACATGTGAGGCTGCAGTGAGAATACAAGACTAAATGACAGACAGACTCTCAACCACAAAAGGAGTGCGGCAGGGAGATGGACTTGCTCCTATGCTATTCAATATTGCATTGGAAAAGGCAATAAGAAACACCAGTGATTACCTCAACAGCACAATAATACACAGGTCACATCAAATAATTACCTACGCAGATAACATTAATCTAGTGGCCAGAACGGAACGGGAAATCAATGAAGTATTCAGCAAACTGGAAACACAGGCCAGTACAATCGGACTGAAGGAAAATGAAATGAAGACCAAACTACTGCCGATGAAACCAAGAAGAAGACTTGTCCGTAATTACACAATAGGAGTTAACAACTTCGAAGTAGTGCAACAATTCAAATATCTAGGATCCCAAATCAACAATCAAAATGATATCAAACAGGAAATACAACAACTCATACTAGCTGGATACTAACTCGTACTTAACTCGTAGCTACATACTAACTCATACTTAACTTTCACATATATTAAAGCCAAATCAGTATCAAGAAAAACAAAAACACAATTTACAAATCCATTATAAGACCAGTTTGGACATATGGAAGTGAGACATGGACAATTACCAAGTATTCAGAGGAAATCTTAGCAAGATGGGAACGACGAATCCTAAGAAAAATATATGGACCGCTAGTAGAGAATGGAGAATGTAGAATCCGATATATAATTTCGAATTAAAACAGAAATATAACCAGCCAGATATTTTCGAAATTGTTAAATTACAAAGACTAAAATGGGCGGAACACTTAGAGAGAATGGATGAGGACCGAATACCAAGGAAAGTATATAATGGGCGGATGGAAGGTGTAAGAGGAAGAGGACGACGAAAGGGAAGGCAGAGATGGATAAACAACATTGAAGAGGACGCCAAACAAATATTAACAGTTCGTAATTGGAAAACAACAGCAAGGTAAGGAGACGATTGGAGGCAGAAAATACGGGAGGCCCTGGTCCAAATGGGACTGCAGTGCCACGAGGAAGAAGACATGGCATGCATGCAATAAGCAACTGCTTAAAATATGTGATGAACACAAAGGGAATATACCTAAGTTAACAAAGTTGCGGATCTCTGCAAAAACGTGGAAACTCATAGAACGCGAGAATGTAAGGTTTTTTCTTCTGATTCAAAATACCCAAATATCGATGACCAAGTAAAAAGATACAAAATACTTCACAAAAAGATGAAACGTACAGTCGGACAGAACAAAATTAATTTGGTAAATAGGACAGCGTATTAGCAGCTGCACCACTGAACAACTTAATACAAGTATATAGCCTAACCAACCATCTACTGAAATACAATCTGCTGACAGATCCTTCAATAATAAAATTGAGAAGCGAAGAATACTTAACAACTGACGAAAAACGTCATTTTGTCGAAAAAACTAGAAGCTCAGCCATCGGAATAAGTAGTAACAGAATCAGGTACAAACGCAGGAAATATCCCAAACAACGTTATAATTGAAGGCAAGAAGCAAGAGAGAAGTATTAAAGGCGATCCGACACCTGAAATCAGGAGAAGCTGCGATTATAGTTGATATTCCAACAAAATAAATTGAACAATTTCCGGCTGAAATTGCCGACACACTGCACCAAATTATTACCAAGGTTATTTTTGTTTAAGTATAACGTTTAATAGGGTTAAAGCCTACTCCCAAAGGCTTTAACCCTATTAAACGTTATAAACAAAATCATAATCACGGTCATCCAGCTCAGGGTGCTGGGCGTGATTGATCCAATACTCAGGCAAGAACAGGCAGGGTTTCTTCCAAACAACTGGTGTACCGACCACATCAACACATTGGGGATCATAATAGAGCGGTCAAATGAATTCCTTACATTCGTTTACTTCAAATAAGGCCTTTACACCCTGAAACACCAAGCTCTGTGAAATATGATGGAAAAGAGTAGGATCCCCCAAAAACTAATAAATGTAACTAAAGCGCTTTACACCTGAATGCGGAGTTTTACACAAAGGCAAGCTAAGCAGCAGAATCAATGTAAAAATCGTAGTGAAACCGGACTGCATTTTCCCCATTTTTCTTTAATCTGGCATTGGACTTTGTTCCCAACTAATGTAAAACGAAGAAGGGCATATAATGGGGTCGTCAGAGCCACTTAGAGGGAATGGCATATGCGGATGATATATGTGTGCTTAGTCTTAATATATGCTTACGTGTGCTTAAACGTTCTTCGAAACAGTGTTCTACTTTACCTATTTAGGTAGCACTGTAGATGAAAGTGGCGGTTCTGAAGAAATTATTCTTCCATTGGGTTGGAAGAAAGGTTGGTAGAGGCGGCAATGTATCAATAAGAAAGTCTTTCATGTTAGAAAATACATATCTCTACGTCGAGTTCAGGAAGATTATACTTTAACATTGAATGACATATTTAAGTTTGTGTTTGCTAGAATTTTATAAAAAATTGTTCGTATGGATTTTTTTTAATTAAGAAAACCTCTTGAAACACCAAAGAACATCAGGGAAAAAAAGAGATTACATACATTTTTGTGTATGCAGAGGTTTCAAAGTTTGACTGTAGCAATTGAATTGTGTGCGGTTCCAGGAATTGAGCGACCAGCATTTATTATTGATTATGCACGGGTGAACACGAATTGAGAGTGTGCTTAGACCTGCTAAAGATTGCTGCTTGCTTGCTAAAGACAATTTTTCCTGCTTATTGCTTATGTCTTTAATCCAACTTAATTGCTGGAGAGTTTAAATCTTTAGTCAAATACAAAACAAAACTAATGATATATTGATTTATTAAGTACTGATACAAATCCAAACATTATTTAGAATATAAGATTATATTATATATTAGTATATATTAGATATATAATTTAGAAAATTTTGACAATGATGCAATTTTATTGAATAATAGGAATGGATTAGTGATAAAGTTTTCATTAATTGTGTTTCCATATGTACGAGTTTTCGTTAAAGTGAAATCAAATTTCACAAGAAATAATACAGTAAAAAATATAGATCTTTGCCACCAATGTTTCTCTTTGTAATCAAGCTCTTAATATCACATCGAAGTTTGTCTCGGATTTATTCTCAGAATATAGATTACTAGGTTAATAATTAAGGATTTAATTATTAACCTAGGATTATTAACCTATTTAAGGATGCAATTTGCGATCGGGCAGTTGACAACCGAATGATTGCGTGGTAAAAGTTTAACAGTCTCAAAACTGAGGAAAACTGGGAGAACTTTCTTACAACTCAAAAACATGCTTCCAAAACAATTAGGAAACAAAAACGAGGATATGACAACAACAAACTTAATGAAATCCAACAGGACTTCAAACAAAATAACACTAGAAACTTCTACAATATATTTAAAGAAAACTTAAAAGGGTATCAGGCGCCCAGCTTGTGCTTCAAAAAACCCGATGGCACGTTGGAAACTAATGCGAAGGAAAACTGTAAATTATTAGCCCAATACTTCAACTCCCTTCTTAACTGCGATTCACCCCAAGAAAAACTTGCGTTCGCCCCTCCGGTTTCCACACACCCGGACTCACAAGCCCCTGACCTAGAAGAAATTCAGGAGATCATCCAAAAGCTCAAAAATAACAAAGCACTAGGAGAAGATGGGATCATTGCAGAATTCTGGAAACTGAACGATCCTACACTTACGCAGAAACTTCATAACGTCATTTCTGACATATGGATGATGGAGCTAATACCATGACACTGGAAATGTGCTCTAATTCATCTGTTACACAAAAAGGGTGATAAAACAGCCATCAATAACTATAGAGGAATCTCCCTGCTCCCGATTGCTATAAAATCCTCCCCAAGTCACTTTTAAACAGGCTAGAACCCAAGGTGGATCCACTAATTGGTGAATACCAAGCCGGATTCAGGAAAAAGCGATCATGTGCTGAACAGGTGTGAAGCTTAAAAACAATATTACAAATGAGAAAATGTAGAAATACAGTAATTACTTTCGTCGACTTCAGAAAAGCGTATGATTCTGTAGACCGTGAAACAATTTTTATAATCGTAGAAGAATTCGGGATAGACAGAAAGACCCGAAAAATCATTGAACAGACGCTTACAGGAACTATCTCCAAAGTTAAATTCATGGGTGAAATATCGGAGCTCTTAGTCATTAAAACTGGAGTTCGACAGGGGGATGGATTATCCCCAATGCTCTTTAATATTGTTTTAGAAAAGATAATTAGGGAATGGGAACCTCATGTGAAAGGCATTCAAATTGGTATAAAAAAAGAGAACCGTCTTACAGTCAAGTGCCTCGCTTTTGCGGACGATTTGCCATTATTACTAACACCAGACATAAAGCCATACACGTAGTGGAAAAATTACATGAAATTGCGCAAAGAACCTTACTACAAATCTCTTATGAAAAAACCCACTATATGGAAAGACGACCAGCAAATAACTTATCACAAGTCCCCATTTTAAATACCTTGGTGAAATCATACAGTCATTGGGACTAAACCGAATCACCAATGAACAAAGAATCACCAAACTACAGAAGGTCTACAAGCTAACGTGGGCTCACTACAACAAGAAGTGCATCTCGTTAGATGCAAAATTAAGGCACTATGCAACGGTGATTCTTCCGGAAGCAACTTACGCAACCGAAACAATAGTTATCGACGGTCATTCCAAAATTAAGGATATAGAAAAACAGGAAAGAAAAATTCTCAGAAAGATTTACGGGGCAGTTAATGTTAACGGTATTTGGATGAAGAGACCTCAAAACGAACTCTACCAAAAGATCCACACGATAAGGGACGTATTCAGAAAACGCCGAGCACAGTTTTACACACACATTTACAGGATGGAAAACTCCAGAACGGCGAAGAAATTGCTCAACGTCATAGCACAGAGTAAATGTGGCACTGAGTGGTTGACCCAGGTTCAGAGGGACTTAAAACAGGTCAACATACAAAATATCGAGGACCGCACTGAGTGCCGAAATAAAATCAAAAATGTTAAGTTTCAGGATAGACCATCACGACAGCCTGGAAGAAAATGGACAGCTGAGCGGAACAAGGAGCATTCTGAGAAGATGAAGAGATTTGGGAAGAGAAGCGGGAAAACGTCAGAAGATGAAATCATGTACAATCAAGTTCAATCGCTCTCCTAAAGGGGAACGAAAGGATATAATCCTCTAGACCAGGGGTCGGTAGACTTTCAAGTTAGAAGGAAACGGGATAACAGCAGCATCAGAAAGCTATTTTTTTCGAAAATTTCGGCATTTTGCTAAGTCACTTTCTTTTAAAACAATGAATTGTATTTAACTTATATCTCAGTTAATTCAATCGCAATTAAATTTTTTATCGCATTTTGCAGGTAATTGAATCTATTTTAAATACACTATAAACACTTACATTACACTTACATTAACACTTACACTACTAACAGACCACGGAGATATATCTCAGAATAAGACTAGCATGGACGGCGTTCGGAAGACTTGCATATATTCTGAAAAATCAGAATATCCCCCTAAGATTGAGATCAAGATATTTCGATCAGTGTATTTTCTCTGGGCTAACCTCTGGATGTCAAACATGTACATTAACAAAACTAACAATGACCAAAATGGCCGTAACCATGTCATGGAAAGACAAATGCTGGGAATAGCGTTGAGGGACAGAAAAACCAACGAATGGATCAGAAACACTACGAAATTCAGAGATGTGATCGAAACCATTGCCACTCAAAAATGAAACTATGCCGGACACATAGCCATATGTACAGACGCGAGATGAAATACCAGACTGTTGCACTGGAGATCATACCTAAGACGACGAAATAGACCACGACCACTGATGCGCTGGACAAACGACATCAAATTAACAACAGGGTTTAATTGGAGAAGAGAAGCACAAGACGGAAAGAGATGGTGCCAGATGAGCGACGCCTATGTTCAGAAATGGACTGTATAATGAGGCGATTGAGATTGAGATTAACACTTTATATAGAATTAATAACTTCGGAGAATTAAGTAACTTTTTGTTAAAGCGAAATTGTTAAGTATGCGTCGTGGACAATTTTCAAACATCGATTTTTTATATTAGTATTATTACTTATAGTATAAGTATTAACAATACATAGATGTATTACATATGGTTTTGAAGTTAATTTAATCTAGTTCAAAGATTCTATTTATGCATTCTAAAATTCCGCATGTCCGCAAAAATATTGCCATTTTTATGTGACTCTATTTTAATTTGTTTACAGGTTTTTCAAATAAAATTCACACTTTTACAATTAAAACTAACTCTTTTGCAAACCAAGCTAACACTTTTGCAAACGAAATTCACCCTTTTGCAAATTAAATTCACCCTATAGCAAATAAAATTCAACCTTTTGCAAATCAAGTCTTTTACATACATATTATATTACAAAAAAACATCAAATAATGTTAAATGCATGGTAAATAGAAGTTTATGATACAAGTGTGTGAAGAAGGTGTAAAAGTGTGAAACTCATTGCGGCTAAACCACTCGCCTCCGGCTTGTGCTTTCAACTTTGCAACTCATGCACGAAATCCTTTCATACACGTGTGTCATACATTATTTTATGTTAAAATACTGTTGCATCTACAAACAAAAGTTTCTTACCGATAATATTGTCCAAGTTGATATTTTAACATACAACATACTCCAAGTCACTGACACAATAAGGTTAGAACGTTCAGCGCCTCCGTCCAAAAAAATATTGAAAAAATCGCAATTAAAAACGCACGGTGACGGGAATACTATTTTGTCGTTGTCGATGTAAGGTTAACCTGGGTATAATCTAGATTAGGCTATGGTTAGGTTAAGTTATATTAACGCCAAATAAATCCACACTGACAGGCCGAAAATTCTTGATTCAAAATAAGAAAAATTGATTCAATTTTAATATACGTCAGAAAATTTATTTACACTACGTCTATGTGTTTTGTTTAGTGAGGCAAGTTGTTGCCGTAGTAACAACAAACATAAATCGTTTTATAATTAAACTCCATTTGATTTACATTGGACTTTTACGCACGATTTGGATACTTTTACACACGAATTTAATAATGACATCCTTCACATACTATAATGTATTTATTAATGTTTTCAATTTGGTGTGTGAATAGATTTTTTATTTTTTTAATTTTACATTACTTACAAAAACTAGTTCTTATAAACTAACGATCTGTTTCGCTATAACAAATAAATTATTAATGTAATATTATACTGAGTTGCTTCCACTGGATCCCTCAGTTATTTGGCAGGTCTATTCTACACAGCTTATGTGGTTTTGTACCTTCAGGAGCATTAATGCTTCCTCGTTGATGTGGTTCTGGATTCTTGATTCCTACGCGATGGCATATCTTGTAATGATGGTATCTACTGTTTCTACACAGAGTTTGTGGTGTAAGTCGCTGTCACGCACATACTATGGCGCATTGGCGATGGTACGTAGCGTTTTGTTTTGGTAGCGTTGGATTACATTGACATTTTGTTTTTTAGCACATCCCCATAATTGGATACCATATGTCCATATTGGGCGCAACATCTGTTTGTATAGGGTTAGCTTGTTGCGCTCCTTCCATCGGAGTTTTTTGTCAAGCGTCATGCCCAGGTACTTTGCTGTGTAGACAGGCTGGATAGTTATGCCATTAATATTGAGGGATCCGTTTTCAATATTTTTATTGGTAAAGTTTATGTATGTAGATTTTGCTTCATTAAGTTTGATTCGGCATTTACGAGTCCAGGTGGCCACGTTATTTACTGCTAGTTGCAGTATCTCTAATGATTCCTCTACAGGTTTTCCAGTTGCCATCAGTGCAGTGTCATCCGCAAGGGTGGCAGTTATCGTGTTATAAGCATTAGGTGTACCGCTTGTATAAAATAGATATAACACAGGGCCCAATACACTTCCCTGAGGGACACCAGCACCGATGTTCCGAAGATCGGAGAACGCGTCCTCGTTTTTAATGCGCAATTTTGTTACGGATAAGTATGATTTTAATAGTTTGTAGTTTGAATCAGACAAAATGAGCTTGTGCAATAGGCCTTCATGCCATAGCTGATCAAACGCCTGTGCGACGTCGAGGAACACAGTTAAGCAAACATTTTTATTTTCTAACGATTGTTCGATAACGTTGTTAATTCTATGAACTTGATCAATTGTTGAGTGGTTGTTTCGAAATCCAAAGTAAAGGGCCGGTACCAGCTCATATTTGTCTATAATTAGCTGGATACATTGCATAATTAGCTTCTCAAAGAATTTGGACATGATCGGAAGTAATGCTATTGTCCGATACGACTCCACATCATTGTGATTCTTGTCAGGTTTTGGTAGCACAATTATTTCCGATACCTTCCACGCGGTTGGTATATGCTGCGGTATGAATTGCGGCATTGAATATATTAGTGAGCTTGACCAAGGCTTGTCTCTATTTTTTTAGGATTGCACCGGTAATTAGGTCAAACCCGGGTGCTACCGGGTGTTACTAGCGGAATTGTATCATCGTAGTTTTTTGGTGGGAGTATTGGTTGAGATTTTTAAGATTGGGAGTATGGGAGTATAAGTTCATCCGATCCCGGGTTGGGAAGAAATCTGTTTTACAAATGCTCTGCAAAAGTGTCTGCTTTATCTCTGCTGTTACGAGCCCACTTGCCGTTTGGTTTGCGAATCGGGGGTATTTGGATGATCGGTCGCTTCAGGTTGCCTTCCACAGAGAATATTCTGTGCTATTGTCAGCGGTTAGTCCCGAGAGGAAGTTGTTGATAGTGTTGTTTTTTGTATTTTAATCTCAATTGTCAATTACTTCGTTATTCTATTTAGGTTGGTTTGGTCTTCCGGTGCTCGTGTTTAATGCCAGCGTCTTCCATGTCTACGTTTTAAGGTGATCAGGTTTTTTATTTCTTTAGGGATGTTGAGAACCTTGAGTTTTCGCTTTATTTTAGGTGTTCTTTTCCAAGCTGCGTCTTGAATAGACGTAGTGAATTGATGCACTTTATTCTCTAAATGTTCGATTATTTTGAGTGGTACATGCAAGTTCATGTTTCTTTCCAAAATATTGTTGAAGTAGTCCCTGTCGGTATGGTTGGTCACAAGCACTGGATTCTAAATTATAGTTATAATGGTGTTACTGATTGTTAGCGCGATTGGAGAGTAGTCTGAGTTGAGACCAAAGCGGTCGTCAACTTTAATGTAATTTGCTGCGACGTTTTTGATTATGAAGAAATCTAACAAGTCTGGTGTTTTATTATAGTCCGTTGGCCAGTACGTAGGTTTGCCAGTGGAGGCAAATTCGCATCCGTAGTCCTTAGCAGTTTGGTACAGTTGGCGGCCTTTTGGTGTGATTAGTCGTGATCCCCAATGCGTGTGCTTCGCATTTTGGTGTGTGAATAGATAAAAAAGTTTTATATCACGGATAAAAATATAAATTGTTTTTAAGTTTCAAATTTATTGTTTAAATACAACATATGTTTCACCAACACAGTGGCTTCTTCAGGTAACGATATACCTAAGGATAGTTTTGAATGTTGTTATCTTATTATAATTGATAGAATTTCATAATTATGGTTAGTTTTCTATCCAACATAATCACGTACTTCCTACGTATTGTGGACAATTGCGATATCCAAAATCAAATAAACTTCCTACAAATTACCGTATTCAAATTTTTGAAGCAACACCTTAAGAAAGTCGCACAAAATACAAGTAGGGTCATAAGTAGGTAAATAACATAACCTACTCAACTCTTTATTTAACGATGAACCTGCACGATCTTGTGTTGCCACCCAAAAAAACTCAGAGCATCTGCCACCCAGATACCCGGGTAATCCGCCGTAATTATATTCATTCGATCAACATTTAATTATTCATATTCTAGGAAGGTTCATTCCCATTCATTTGTACATGAATATACGCTGCACCGTAAATTTATCCTCTTCTAATAGCCAATGGGATAGCGATTTTCTAACCAGCGAGTCATGCCAAATCAGACATGATTCAGGCATCAGAGATTCTCAATCAAAAGTTACTATAGAAGGCCAGTAACAGAAGTAACTATCATAGAAACGATTAACGAGACACTTGTGGTTAAAAATTTGTAGTTGGATAATGCTATATTTGCAACGAGTAGCGAATTGGAAAGTGAAGAAAGACAAGGAAGTCTTGCGTTGGCTGTAATATGCCCGTTGGTGATCATCACGCACCAAAAATCAAATAATGTTTGAATTGTAATTACTGATTTCTAGTATATCTTTGAAAAAGATTGAAATTAAATATTTTTTTTTGTAATTTTGCATACAGTATTTGT
The DNA here is from genome assembly GCA_944588485.1 of Phosphuga atrata. Taxonomy (NCBI): domain Eukaryota; kingdom Metazoa; phylum Arthropoda; class Insecta; order Coleoptera; family Silphidae; genus Phosphuga; species Phosphuga atrata. The sequence goes on from OX155899.1 coordinate 36,124,567, forward strand.
TATTGTACAAGAAACGAAAAGTCCATGATTTTCTCTTTTTGTGCAACAATCACATTACAAAGTGATTTTGTTACTTATTATTATTATATACAGTAGATTCAATAAATAAACAATCTGAAATAAAATATTTATATATTAATCCATATTTACTTATTATATTTTTACAACAAACTTTTTTTTGTGATATATTATACAAAATTTATGTTCTTATCGGGGTAACCGGGTGGCTCAAACGTGTTTTATTTTTTAATTGCAAGGTTAATTTTTTTGTAAATATGTAGAATGCAAATTTTGATAGGGAATCGGTCAAATCATAGAATTCAAGAAGGTTTTGGCCAATCTTTTTTGGAAAAAAATTGAACAAAACCTACGCTGATGGGTACCTTAGTACCGATGGCAATGCAAGGGTTACAGACCGCTCATTGTCGGACTTCTTCTTAGAATGCCTATTCGTTCCGGATGTTGGCTATCATGTTGGCTATTCTAACTTTGTTAACAGCAGCGCGGAAAAGCTGACTGGTTGAATACGTTCTACGTGACTACGTTCTTAAATTTTTCAACCACCATATCCTCTTTCTGCCCACTCCTCTAGCTCCATATACCCTGCCTTGGAGGATCTTCTGCAAAAGGACAGATCGGCTCTCGTTACGCATTATATGTCCCAGATATTGTAGCTTTCGAGTCTTAACTGTATACAGGACTTCTTATTATAGGACTTGTTAGACTTGACAGAACTAAATCCCTGGTAATTTTTTTTGTAGCAATCCATTCATAAATTGATCACGTTTAAGCATAAAATAAAGCATAATCGACTAATTCACTTAATATTTCCTGCTGAATCGGTAATAAGCTTGTAATGAGATTGTACTTTAATGCTGCGTGTTTAAAAATTAATGAATGGAAGGATCCTCGCCTATCGACTAATTCGCTTACAGACCTAGTCGTAAGAACAAAAGTCGTTAAGTGAGGACAACCTGTATTTGAGTTGACTATAGAATTACTACCCGCTAAATGATAACCGATATAACCGAGAAACCGCTCGAGAAACACACAGCACGCTATACGAAAAATCAGTCGCGGGAAAAAACCGCAAGTGAGACCGCTTGCATTTGCTTACTTGAGACACAGAATCCCGCCATTAAAAACCTCGGCGGTTTAGCCTTAGTGCGGCCTAGGCCTTAAGTCAATTTCGATAATTCAGTTTGCTTTCCAACTAAATTACTAAAGATCAGCAGAAAATATTCAAGAGCCATTTTATATCCTGATATAGGATCAAATCATGAAAATATAAAGATACAAAAACATTACTTTAAAATTTAAATTAGTAAAAAACAAAAAAATTAAATAAGGTTAATTTAATTTGCAAAAGAGTGAATTTCAATTGCAAAAAGGTGAATTTCATTTGCAAAAAGGTGAATTTAATGTGAAAAGTCTATAGTATTTCACTTTTAGTTCAAACTCATTTGCAACGTGTTATCCCCATATTTAATTTAGATTTAAGTACATTATTAAATATACGGAAATGTTAGCTATGAGAAGAACAAAACCAAGCAGAGCACATTTTCTTTATGTTGTTACTATTGCAGTAATAATAATAACTGTACAATATTTCAGTATTATTAAAACTTGATATTACCTGAAGCAGAACAATCAAACTAAATTATTATTGATAATATTCGTATCCTAGCGAGTGCACTTTTATAACAGGTTCTCGCGTTAGTTCCAACGAAATTGAAATTTTCCGAGTGCAGAATTTTCTCTCTTTGTTACTCCCTATCTGCTTTCCTCTCCAGCTATACAAACTTTTTCACCTAACGGTACTGAAAATAATTTGTATCGATTCGCAGTGAAACGCGAGGAGATTTGCCGACTGAAAATTAACCCTTAAAAACCCGAGGCTTTTTCAACAAGAACTTTAATTTGTTATATGTCGCATTTGTATCTACATTATATCTACATTTTAATACTAGAATACAGTTAACAATTCCTAAGAAACTATTTTGTATAGAAATATTAAATTCCAGAAGACTTTTTTAAGTTTGATTCACTTATTTGCTTTCTTTTTTTCTTATAAAAGGGTTAAAGCAGATAGCTCAGAATAAGCGTTTAATAATAATAAAGACACCCACTAGTCTCACACTAGACTGGACATGTTTCGTTTTGCGGTAAAATAAGAGAAAATTAGTTCAAAATAGATAGATTACTATTTCAAACTTAGTAAAACTCAGATGTAATAATATAGAATAGGTTGTCCTAATAATTTTTGTTGAGATATGTGTTGTAGAAGGGTGTTATTGTGCAAGCTCCTACATTACAGGAAAGATTACTCAGAATATAATTAAGTTTCAGTTTAAATGAATTGAAGGTATTGGATTGACGAACCAACCTAATGGTAACTGAAACAAAATAATAATTAATGAAAAATAGACAAGACCATACAATACCATATAAGAACGAATAAGGCCAGAAAACACCAGACAAGACCATACAAAAAACGGACGAGACCAGAGAAGACCAGACAAGACCAGACAAGACCAGAAAAGACCAGACAAGACCAGACAAGACCACACAAGACCAGACAAAATCAGACACAACCAGATATAACAAGACAAGATCAGACAAGACCGGACAAGCCCAGACAAGACATGACAAGACCAAACAAGACCAGACAAAATTAAACAAGACCAGACAAGACCAGGCAAGATCAGACAAGACCATGGAAAAGCAGACGAGTCCATACCAGAACAGATAAGAACAGACAAGCCTAGTCAAGTCTAGACAAGACCAGGCAAGACCAGATAAACCAGACAAGACCAGAGAAGACCAGACAAGACAAGATAAGACCAGACAAGATCAGACAAGACCAGACAAAACCAGACATGACTAGACAAAACCAGACACGACTGGACAAGACCAGACAAGACTACACAAGATCAGACATGACCGGGCAAATAAAAGCGGGTGATCTAGACAATTTTAAAGAGACACTGAAAAGGCAATTACAAAATAATGCTTGGCTCCCAGAAGACGAAAACTTCCTGCTAAATGCTGTAGAAAAACTTGTAATGAAGTACTTACCAAGTATAAGGGAAAGACGGGAAGTAAGCCAGCTGTTTACTGGTGGCACGAGGGGGTTGCAGAAAGCAGACGAAAGTGTATACGGGTAAGGCGCCTTGCCACGAGAGGTAGAAGCGCCAATGGCTAAACTATAGAAAGTGCCGGAATTCCATAAAGAAGGTAATAAAATAAGCCAAACAATGCAAGTGGAACGAGCTGATAAAGGAGCTGTAAGATGACGTCTGGGGACTAGCGTACTAGATCGCCATGAAAAAAACCAAAATGGGGAGGCAATAATGCACTAGAGAAAGAAAAACAACTGAAATGGGCAAATAAACTCTTTCCAACCCACCGGTCGTTAAGGTGGACCCCACGAAAGAAGATAGAAACCGACGTGATAGTACAAGAAATATAAGCAGAGGAATTAAGGACTGCGGCTACCCAAATGAAAAATGTAAAAGCACCTGGGCCGGACGGGATAACTTCGGAAATATTTAGAATAGTGCTGGAAAATCACGAAGAGACATGTAGAGCATGCCTGAATAGACTACTGAGAGAGGAGAGATTCCCACAAATCTGGAAAACTGCTCGCTTAGTACTTATAGAAAAACCGAAAAAACACAAAGAGTCGGAGGATAGCTATCGACCTCTATGCTTACTAAATGTACCAGGGAAATTATGGGAGAGCATCATAAGAAACAGACTACAACAAGAGCTGAAGAAAAAGGCGCTCTGTCAGAGCAACAATATGGCTTCCGCAAAGGCAGATCAACTGTCGATGCTGTCAGGAAAATATAAGAGCCAAGGGTTGCCTCCGCCCCTTCCTACCGTCATAAGAAATTAGCTATAATGGTGGCACTTTACATACGAAATGCTTCTAACAGTGGACCGTGATCTGAGATTTTGAAAACGCTGGAAGAACAAAAGATATCGGCATACTTCGTACGTCAGCAAGAGACAGGAAAATAGAAATAGGTAAAAGAAAGAAAATCGACGTAAGCAGCGAAGTGTCACAAGGCTCTGTCTAGGGTCCCACATTATGGATTGCATTTTACGACAGGATACTCAGGCTGGTCCTCCCGGAGTGCACTCACCTCGTGGCATACGCGAATAGATGGCAATGCGGAATACCTGAAACGAAAAGTGGAATGGTCGCTTAATACCATAGACCAGGAGCTGGAAGAAATGTATTTTGAAATTGCGCCAGAAAAATCCGAAGCGTTGGTACTGGTGGGGAAAAGGACCCTATCTGAGATGAGGATAGGTTTTAAAAATATAACAATTAAAACAAAAAAAAGTTTAAAATATTTGGGCATACGACTGGATAAAGACCTAAAAATGTATACGCATCTGCAGGAAACCGCAAAAAACGGTAACAAAAAACAGCTGAGAAAGCTAATGACAAACGTTAACGGACCAAGGGCGAGACGCAGACGCACACTCTCCACAGAGGCACTGTCAAAAATGCTTTATGGTGCTCCTACGTGGTCTGAAACGTTGGTGAGAACAAAAAAATATGGAACAATGTATGAAAGAATACAGAGACAGCTGGCAATACGGATATGTAGATGCTACAGGACGACCTCTGCGGAAGCGCTGTCAGTAGTTGCCGGGCTGATGCCAATAGACCTAATGACAAAAGAAAGGCTAAGAAGGTACCTTGACACGCACGCACGAATGGCGGACAAGATGGAACCAGATAACTGAATGAGCGGTGTGGACAAAACGAATCATCCCACTCATAGAACCATGGGTGACACAATGATACGGATAAGTGAATTACTTTATCTCGCAGCTGCCTCTATTGCAGACACCTGAGGGAGACCGAAAATTGTGTGTACTGTCCGGACCTGGTGGCTGATGGCCTCTATACATTTTTCAACTGCCCCAGATGGGCGAAATAACGGCTGGAAATGGAAAAAAAGGTGGGAGGAAAGCTGACCCCAGAAACCATACAGGAGACAATGCTACAAAGCAGAGAATGCTGGGACGCAGTGGAGAAGCTAGCGACATATGTCATAACAACAAAATAAAACGACGAAACGGATGGTAAAAAAAATAAGATAAGCAGAAGACAAACCCCGAGCGAAGTAATGCTGAGAAGGCAGTCCCGCAAGGGGTCAGAATTAAGGAGTGTGTTTTTTAGTGGGTAGTCAAGCCTCTAAGGCGAGTAGTCCGACACTCCCCAGAGCAATTTGAAGCACTGGGGGCCGTACGTAAATGTATTTTAGCCCTCCTCCCAAAAAAAAAAGACATGACCGGGCAAGACCAGACAAAATCAGACAAAATCAAACAGGAAGAAACATAACCAGTCAAGTTTATGCAAGACCAGACAAGACCAGAGAAGTCTAGGAAGGACCAGACAAGACCAGATCAGACCAGACAAGGCCAAGGAAGGCCAGACACGACGAGACAGACAAAACCAGACAAAACGGACTAAATCTGGCAAAAATATATAAATCCAGACAATACTAGGTAAGACAAGACAAAACAAACAAGACATAACTAAACCGAACAAGACCGAACAAGGATGGACTAAACCGGAAAAGACCAAACAAACCCGTCAAAGCTGGAGGAGGTTAGAGAGGGCCGGACAAGTCCAGATAGGACCAGACAAGGCCGAACGAGACCAACCAAAACAACACCGAACTGTACTGGGCCGGATAAGACTAAAAGTACCAGACAAGGCAAGACAATGCCAGACAAGTCCAAACAAAACTTAAAATGAGGTTGTTGGACCAGTCATAACTAGACAAGACCAGAGAAAACCAGAGTTGACTGGACTAGACCATATAATGATAGATTAGATGAGGCAATATCAGGCAAGGCTATAAGTAGCCATCAAGACCTGATAAGTTCTGATAAACCAGGCCAAACAGGCGGAATCAGACTTAAAGTGACTAAGTCATACAAGGCAAGACGAGACCTTGCACGATCTAATAAGTCTAAGCATGATCGATTAAGACTAGAGACAATCTCGCAATGGATAAAAATAAGTCCCTACCAGAACTTACATATCCACGAGAGATTCGACAAAATTAAATATAGATATAGAGTAGTAGATTTAAAACCTGGTTTAAATAAAGTTTTCTTTAAATTTAGATAATTCCAATTTTTAACAACCTTTTTTAAATGGGACATAGCAAGCACATTCAGTTGACTTGACAAGTGGTCCCCTTAAAGAACCCTAGCATTTTTTTATCGCCTCATTGCATTTAGTTTCAAGATTACGTTGTCTTCTTCTTCTTCTTTCGAATAGGCCTACTTTGGACCACGCTTGTTCAACTGTTGGGCTTTGACCTTTGCTCAGTATTTTCGCATCTTCTGTCGGTGTAACTCCTTTCTCTCTTCTGTCCAGGGGGTACCTTTCCTTCGAGGTTTTTCCTGAAATCCACGGACTTCCTTTAGGGTGCGTCTCACAGACTGTCTGTTTTTGAGATCTGTTATTCCCAGTTCTTTAATATCCTTCTTGGTCTCTGTCAACCAAGTAGTACGAAGTTTCTTGTTTTGCCAGAAGGTGAACAGACGGTTGGTTAGTCGGTTTGGAGGCAATTTTGCAATGTGGCCATATAAAGCTACTCTTCTTTTCCGTGCACAGTCAGAGAGCATCTCAATATGTTCGTAGAGCTCAGAGTTATGCCGTCTTCGGAATTCCCCATCTTCCTTTACCGGGCCTAGGGTTATGGTTTCTCCTCTTTCTGATTTCCAATTTCTCTATTAGACCCCTTCGATTCAAGGAAGGGCACTCCATGGCATATAGGGCTTCTGGTCGAAAGACTGATGTGTAGTGCTTAAGTTTCAAGTTGCGTGATAAGCATTTCTTATTGTAAGTGTTCTTAGTCAGCCGATAGGCTAGTTCTAACTTGCTGACTCTCTTGGATAATGATGACCTTTCTGATAAGTTGGGTTCAATCCATTCGCCGAGACCCTTAAATTTCTCAGTCCTCTTGATGTTTCCCTGTTCTAGTAACATCTCTCTGTTTGCTTCTCTAATGTTGGTGAAGAATTCTGTTTTCTCCAGCGACACTAGAAGACCCACTTTGGCAGCCTGTTTTCTGAGACAGTTTACCTGCATTTTTGCCATCTCAAGAGAATCAGCAAGCAGTGCCATGTTATCTGCAAAGGCCAGGCAATCTACAACCAGTCCATCGTTCTTACGTCCCAGGTACATACCACTCTGAGCACCCAAATTGTTCAGTTCCTTGCGCCATTCTCTCATAACCTTTTTAAGGACACAGTTGAAGAGAAGTGGGGAAAGTCCAACTCCTTGTCTCACTCCAGTTTTTAATTCGAAGCTTTTTGAAATCTTGCCTCTAAATTTAACCTTGGAATGGGTGTTGGTCAAAGTTTCTAGGATTAGATTGCGTTGTCTATTTATCAATTTCAAAATGTGTCTGCGATTTGGGTAAATTTAGGGCCTTACTTCCTCCTTCCACCGTGGATGATTAGAGGTTCAGGCATTTATATGTGCGTTGCGTTCGTTGTTGAAATGATGCCAACTGTTGTTCCATACTAGTGCACTGTACAGCATAGTGGAGTGGACTATTGTGCATAACACTGCTTCTTTGCTGCTCTTTGGTCCTCTCACGTTTGACATGAGCCTTGCCGACTCTTCCGAGTGCAGCACAGGTTTTGATAGCTTCTGCCCTTATTGTCGCAATATGTTGATTAAAGGAAATACATTGATCTATGGTGATTCCCATCCCAGGTATTTTCTAGTATTCTTTGGTGTGATTTTTTCATGTCCTATTTTCAACATGATGGAGCCTATGTTCCTCCTTCCTGTTAGTAATATAGCTTCGGTTTTCTCTGGAGAGTTTCATTTTTCCCCGTTTATCTACGCTGCCACTATTTTAATTGCCGTGTTCCCTCTGTCCATTACTTGTTTTTCGTTGCCCGTTACGTTGAGAGCTAGGTTTTCGGCGAAGCCTACTATATCAACGCCCTCTGGTAACCTCAGCCTTAGAAGACCGTTGAACAAGACGATCCACATGATGGGTCCCATCGCTGAGCCCTGCGGAACAACACAGTAAACTTCTCTTTCGACTGCTTTACCTTCCGCCTCCAATATGAGAAAGCATTTTGATAGATAGCCGCTCACCAGTTTCAGTAGGCTGGGGGAATCTTCTGGCTATCGGCTGTTCTACAGAGTTCTGCCATGCAGCTTGATTAAAGCCATTTTAGCCTTAGAGAACATATCTTCCTTTTCCGCTGGGCGCCTGCCGAAGCGACTTCTGCAACCTTTAGCTAACCTAACCTTTATTGACATAAATAAAATTTAAGAAAAACATAAACCTTTGCTCTTACAATACAAAAAAAACAACGAAAAGGAAAACAAAACCAACAAAATATAAAAAAAAGAAAACAAAATTAATAATCGCACACCATAAAAAATAAAGTCCAACTACACTGGACTATTCCTCTGTTTCCATCCCCTATTCCTTCCAACCTTTCATCCTTTCCATCATTACCAAACCACTACCATCCTCATTCATACACTGTTTCCATTTCGTCGCTAACACTCTCTCTCTTTCGGTCTACACTCCTTTTTTGTAATCCTGAAACCAATGCACCCACACATTGTTAATTCTTCCCTATCTTCCCTATCCCGCATACACCACAACTCTTATACTTGTCATCCATCCAATACTTACGCTCTCTTTCTTCACAGCATCTATACCTGGCAATTACTGACTGGGCATTCAGGCCCATTGTTGATTTTAAGTATTTAAGGTAGCTCTTCAAATATTTGTATTTCCACATAGACCTTACTATATCTGCTCTCCATTATTTGCCTTTGATTTTTTTTTCCTTTGAAAATGATTTACCCTTAATATATCATCGTTGGTGAATAGCCCTTTCTAAACTAAAATTTTCTGTCCGAGAGTCCTTTGCCTTGCCTGAGCTCATTTACAATTTTCTCGAGAATCAGCTGTTTTAATAGCTTCCTTGCGACATCCAGGAGGCATATAGGTCTATTGGTAGACGATTTATCTATGGGTTTCTTTCCTTTTGTTAGGAGGACCAATCTGGATTTTTCATATATCTGGGAAATTTCCTTTCTTATTATCGCGTTAAAATTGACAACGAAGTAACCAAACCAATACTGATCTGTAGAGAAGTTAGACAGGGGTGTATTCTATCGCCTCTCTTGTTTAACGTATCCTCAGAGAAAATATTCAATGAAGTACTTGGAAACATCGAAAAAGGCATCAAGGTTAACGGAAAGTGAATGAAAGACATTCGATATGCGGTAGACACAATACTAATAGCCGAAACCTACAACAATTAATTAATAGCGTAGGAATACATAGTGAACAAATGGGATTGAACATTTACCCGGAGAAAACAAAGTTTATGGTAATTATCAGAGACCCAGACGCAACGAGGAATGACACATTAACATTTGACGAGTTACTAATTGAGTAGTTGACCAAATTCAAATATCTGGGTAAATGGCTCACTTAGAATTGGACATAAGACATCGAAATAAAATGCAGAATTGAAAATGCACGTAACGCATTTACGAAGATAAAAAAGGTCTTCACCGACACTGACTGGTTGATATCAACCTCAAGCTGCGGCTCGTCAAGTGTTATATATGGTCGGTTCTCCTTTGCGGTATGGAAGGGTGGACACGGAAAACAGCATCAATGAACAAACTTGTAGCTTTTGAGATGTGGCTGTACCGCAGAATACTTAAGATCCCCTGAACAGCAAGAATCACAAACGAAGAAATGCTCAGACAAATTAACAAAGACCGCGAAGTATTAATTACAATGAAAAGAAGGAAACCTGCGTACCTGGATTAATGCGGAACCAAAAGTACCACATACTGCAATTAATAATTGAAGACAAAATTGATGGAAAAAAAGGGAACAGGAAGGAAGAAGATGTCTTGGTTGCGGAACATAAAGCAATGGACGGGACTCGACGGGACCGGACGGGATCGAACAGTAGAAAGTTTGATCCACACAACTAGGGATCGTGAAGAAATGGGACATGTGGTGGTGAACATCCATTAATGGATATGCGCAGGACAAGAAGAAGATTATCACGTTTGCAGGTTCTAGTATGAAATTAGGACATATATTTACGGCAAATTTAAGAGCTTGCGGCCGTACACGAACGGGTCCTGGTGCTTTATCAATCCCACCAGACGTTTTCGTCTAGTTTTGTATATAGGACCACTCGCGTTCTCTTTTTGAAATATTTATTGCCTTCTTCAGTAATCTCTTTTCTTCTTTCGGTATGGGTTTATGAGATACTGCACGGGTTTAGATTTATTTTGGGTTTACTTTGATATCTTCTTCGTGCAACAATACATTACTTTCTTTTTTTCCGATTTCATTATTCCACCAATAGTTAATATAGCCTGTTATTGTAAAAATCACGCTTTGAAGAAATCAAGGAAAATAAATGAAAAGTGTATGACAGCGTTTCCCAAACTTTTTTCTTCGTTACCCGGTTATTTTAATATTTTTCCTTCGTGACCCAGTACCTAAAAATTTTTATGAATTTTTGTCGATGATAGAAGATAAACAATGGATCATTTAATTAATGCTAAAACAAAAGTAGCTCCAACAAAAATTTCACGCAAATAATGTAAAACAGCATTACAAAAAATATATAAGTATTTATAAATAAAATAAATATTAATGTGAAGAGTGTTGCTGTTCCTCGTCGACCAAATATTTTAGGTGTGGAGAAAAAAGATGATAATTTTATTCTTAAATCTAGTTCTACATCTATTCAATTTCTGAATATATTTTTAAGAAAACCCAGTGTTGAAAAGCCTGCTTCGCACTTGTATGTCGTCACAAAAGGCATCATATTCCTGCTGATAGAAAAGCCAAAAATAGAAAAAGCGAAAATGAGATCGATATGCAGTTTATATGTACTAACTTGCAAGAAATAAGCAACTTGTAAATGATAGCTAATTGGTAGCCGAATGGTTTACTAAGAATAGTGAATAAGTACTAGTTTATTATAATTAAAATCGCAACAATTTAAGCTGGTGTTCTCTTGCAAGACGCGGCATTGTGGAACGTTATTTGTTTTTTAATTGTTTCTTCCAAGAATATATTCCCAGAAAGTATAAAAATATAATGTATTATTGCACACAATTAAATAGTTTTATTTACTTATCTTTTACGTTTTCGTGAAAAACTAAAACAAAAATCAGCTAATTTTTTTAGCGAGTTTCTTTGCGACCCGGTATTTTTTTCCTTGGCCCGCTACCGGGTCGCGACCCGGTATTTGGGAAACTCTGGTGAATGAGATTAAACAATATTACTTAAGCCGAGGAAGTGGTATATGCGAACAAACTCATATAACACAGTATTCATAGAATAGAGAAAATATTAAATTGTTGAAAGTAGATTTATCTTGATTTGTAGATATTACCCTAATACACGATATGATGAGACAGAGCCAGACTTTCTCGAACATATGTGTCTTGTTTTTTGTGATTGTGTACTTTCTATTATCTTATTTCTCCTGTTATGATAGAAAATCTTTTCAATTTGTGACATTGGTGGTGTTTTGCGGAGGAAAATAATACTCCGAGATGGAAACACATAGAAACGGTGAAAGTTCAATCCAATTTAAAAATAGCACAAAAGATATTCGGCGAACGGTGGTTGTGTATGAAAAACGGTGAGAGCTTAGTGATATTGGTGATATTTAAAAGGTACTGTTGACAGGTATAACAATATTTTATTGTAAGAAACAAAAATATATATTTAATGCAATTATTATAAACAAGAATTTTTTTTTAATTCTGTACAAAGTATTTATTTTTCCCAACGTGTAGAATACAGTTTCTATGTACAGATATTACCAATATCTCTCACAATGTAGGTTTGTTATGTAATTTGTATATTTTGCTAGATATGAATAAATATAGAAATAAAATCTCTCTGTAATTTGCCTTTTTATTTCAAAACATTTTATTTGAGCACGATTTATAACTAGAGATATTTGAATACCTGTCTAGTGTGTTTGAATGGAAAACGGGCAGCTTTAGTGGACGTAATGCTTTTTAAAGCCATGGTTTATACCCAAACTTTCCATAGCTTCAGGAGCTTATAAAGAGCCGCATGCAATTATACACATACGGCATATATCCTACATACATTAAAACATTGTATGGTATCAGCTGCGACTTTTTCGTAAATTTCTTCCAAAATCATAATGAAACAAAAAAAAATAGAACACTTTATTTATCTTATTGCTTTCCCTATAGTTTTATACGATAATTACATAAGCTGTTTAAAACTGGAAGGACAAACAAAATGGGTTTAGAACACACAAAAGTATGTAAATTAAGCTTAAATTATGTGTTAAGTTGTTGGAAAATGACCCAAAAAAGATAAGAGATTAACAGTATAATTTAAGATACAATTGTTTATTCTATTCCTGTATTTTTCCGCTGGTCACTCTTATAAAGCTACACTATACTTTTTTTACAATATTTTTTTGGTTTTCTGAAAGTATTCCAGAGTTGGACATAGCTTTTTAAATTGATTTCCTTTGTTGTAAATTCCCCTGCAGCGAAATACAGCATTTAAAACTTTTCTCCGTTTTGATACAGATACTAATTAAGCTAATTAAAAAATATGCCTCTAGTATTCTTTTATATTCGTGCTTTTAATACCTTTGTAAATTGTCCTTTCCCCCTAGCGACATCAAAAGAAAATGCATATGCGCTCTTTTGATTTAATCTCTTCTCTTCTAGGCGAAGATTTTACTTTTGTTTCCTTGATGTCTTGTTAGTTGGAACTAATTGGGGATATTTAATTTCAATTATTCCTCTGAAACAATAGAAAAAAAATACTAAGAAACCAGAGATTTTTAATCAAAACTAGAGATATTAAATTAAAAAGAACTTTATAAGAAAACTTGACATACTACTCAGACTAGAGAGATAGACTGGTCAGATTAAATAGACTAAACAGGCACAGACTGTATAGAATAAATAGATTAAACAGAATGGAGAAAGTAGAGAAAATATAATTCATGCCTCAGGTATTATATTTAGACCGTTTTAACCATATTTTATAAATTAGATAAAAATATATGAGCAATGTTCCTTTATTTATATGTTTGCAAGCTTGAAACTATTATTTGTCGAATCTAAATCAGTTTTTTTTTCGTTTTATTTTTGTTTAGTAATCCTTGACTATGTGCAATGTTTATGAAGAAATAAAGATAAAATATTATGTGCTGTTATTACATTTTCGAGTAAGCTTTCATTAATTTGTTTTTATGTTTCATGTATTTTGTTGGCTTGTGCGGCAACTGTACGAGCGCAAGAATATAAAAGTGCAAAGAAATTTAGGAATTATTCTCTCTGAAAACATATTTACTTTTGTTCCAGATGTGGAAACGCTGACGAAAAATGTATGAAATGTGGTAAAAGTATCGTTGAATGAAACCGCTGCGACTTTCCATTTGTATCGGTAAGCTTCATAAACATTATTTTTATAAGCGTGTTTGTTATTTTCCATCTGCGCTTTAAAATAATGCGAATTGTCATGATTAAAATGTTTTTTTATTATTTTCATCATTTATATAAAGCGATGTTTTTAATACCTTTTCATAATAAATTCTATGTAACTGAAATAATATATGGATAATGGCAGAAACGTTGATAACCTTTTGTTACATTTTAATTTTGCAATAAATATTATTGTTGTTATTAATAAAATTTAAATAAAATTAATTTCGTTGTCACGTGCAAGTTGCCTGGCTGGAGTCATCGGATTTTCTTTAAGAGTTAATAATACGTTTAACCTGGTATCTGCTTTTACAGTGGAATTTCGTCTGGGCACAACCGTGACATTACCCAAATTGTTGAATTGTGTCCCAATTTTGCTTATGGTACCTTGGCTAATAGGTGGTATATTCGGATGCTCTTCTCGAAATTACTGAGCTACTCAAGCTGACTTCGTCTTCTGTTACCATAACTGATTACCATTACTGATCATCATCAGAATCGCGATACGGAGATTTTCGGTTAAATACAGCATTTTATAAACTACTTTAATAACTTGACGGGCGTATGCAACTGCTTTGGTGATTATTATTATTATCCCTAGTAACTAAACAATATGGTTACAAAGCGTTAAAAACATACAACTGTACGCCTAAACTTGTTCAACATAAAAGTGGCTTTCTTTTCTTTATCACGTGGGCTTTGAAAATATTCAAGAAATAAATAGTGTCTTGTATTCCTTGCGAAAAGATCTTTCAAACTGGGTGTCACTTGAAATACTTTTTCATTAAAAAAAAGTCGGAGTGTGAATTTATGATTTTATGTATTTCATTCCAGTTAAAGTTTCCACACTTTTTGCAGCCAATATGTACCAATGTATGTACCAATGCCTGTATGTACCAATCTAGAGAAAAGATATGGCCGCAGAAAATATACGGAAAAATACGGTCAAATTTGCAACATAAGATGGCAAATAGAATAAGTAGCTTATACAGTATAATTTTCACAGAAGCTCTTTAGATATTAACTTAACATAATCATAGATATAATGAAATGTAGATATAATGAAAGATATAATGAAAGATAAAATTATATGTGAAAAGTGTATAAGTATTTTTTTCTCAAACATTACATTATGTCAAAATTTCACCAAGTAAGAGCTAAAACAGTGTCGGAAATATTCATAGATATTTTAATAGAGGAAAGAAAAAAAACTACTGATATCGAAATAGGAGAAGAAAATATGAGACAAAACTGGAGTCCGAGAATAAATGGTGTCAAATATGGAGAAATGATACAGGAAAGCAAAGAGGATCTCAAGCAATGGATTAACAAGTTTGGTGGGTCGGTTACTTCCTGATACAGGTCCTGGGTGGCCAGAGGTGCTTTGGAGATTACCTACATAGATTTAAATAAAGAGAAAGTGATCGATGCCTATACTGCCATAACATAGACACTGCAGATTACACTATATTATACTGTGATAAGTGGTTAAATAAAAGAACGTATACCAAGGCAAAGATTGGGGAAGAGGTTAATAAAAAAAATAGAAGTTTATGTTAGCAACATTATTGAAAGTATGCTACTAATCAGCGGAAAAGTGGAACCACATAAACGCAATGATAGACGATATTATAAAAAATGCTTGGGATGCCTGGGATGGTATTGCTTATTGGGGGTTTAGTCTTTATGTGTGTCCTTTTCTTGTAATAAATAATTTCGAGAATATATGTTATGAAAATGAATATAAATTAATAAAAACGTATGCGGTCATGAGACGGGGTTCATTCGTTCCTGACGGGGGTCAGAAACGAAGTTCCTCGCGCATTCAACAGAATCGAACAACTATTTTTAAATTATTATTAAAATAATTAAAGTGCACACAAATATTTTGATTGTATGTTCGGGAAAATATGAATAAACAATCTAAACCTCCATATTCAAACCCACTACAATGTATTTATCTTGCACTAGTTGGATTCTGACATGCATTTCAGTAAGGTGAATTATAAAGTTGCTGTCGAAGAAACAATGCTAATATTTGAAGTTGTAAAATTCTTATAAGAGATGTATGGCAATTGCCGTCGCCAGCAAGGTTTGTGACATGATGCAATAAGACATTTGGCATTGAACATTTATAATGTTCCCCGTATGGGGTTTGTATGATTGTGAACTTGGATTAATTAATTGCTGAGCTTCATTATTACCTAATGATTGAATTTAATTATTCAGAAAGTGACTAAATATTTCTTTTTCAGTTTCTTCATTATTTTCGATTGAAATAGGCGGAAATCTGCTTTAGATGATTGTAATGATCTAGGTTTTTTATTGATTTATCTTTGTATATTTGAACGCCTTCAGCATATTCTAAATCTGTAGTTTGTAATATTTCTTTTTTCTCTGTCAATACTCTTTTTGACGCTCTGCTTGTGATTTCACTATTGTCTCTCTATAATGTATATAAATATAGTAAAAAAATAGCTAACACTTAAATCACATGTACGATAAACCCATGTAAACAGTAACCAATTGCATCAAATTATAAAATTTTAACCTACTTTTCTAAATCTGTATTTTGTATAATTCCTTTTTTTTCTTTTTCCTTTTTTCTCTGTCGATACTCTTTTTGACGCTTAGCTTGTGATTTCACTATTGTCTATCTAAAATGTAAATGTCATAGTGCTATAGTGAAATCTGTTAGATTGTGTAAAACTGAGTTATGGCATGATCTGCCGACAATTCGTGTATTCTATTTGAAATACTTGATATGACTAGCTAGTTCTTGAAACCATCTTAAATTGAATGTTTATTTATTTATCGCTTTATTAATAGGTCTGATAATTAAGACACGTAGCTTTATACTATCAGATGACAGCACTTAGGCATTCCTGGAAACGTCAAATCGGTAAGAGAGATAGAGTAAATCCCAATTGAACTAGTTTGTCATAAAATTTCATCTGCTGATCTTGCATGAGATTTCATGAGCTACACGAATTAGATGAACTACTCGAACTGCCGACAGAGATCATGCAATGGCTCAGCTCTAAAAAATCTGACTGATTTCACTATATGACTACGACATATAAAAATATAGTAAATTTCAATCACTCAAATTACATGTACGATAAACATGTGTAAACAGTTAGAAATTGCTTCAAATTGTACAGTTTTATTTTTATAAACTTACTTTTTTTCAGTATTTTGTATCCTTTCTTGACTTTCCATTTCTCAAAATCTAATTAAAATAATGAGTATAATATAAACAATATAATGTTCTAATTGACAACTATTTATAACAGTCACATAGACAATGCCTACTCAAATTTGAAAAGTTTTAATAACATCCACTTTTGGACAGCTGTACTAATTAAATCAAGGGAGGGACAAGGAAATCTTCTGTTACTCTTTAGCACACAGCGCTCTAGATGCATTGTGTGAGCCTTTCGCTACGTCAAAGCAAGTAACGAGAAAGGTCAAGACCTAATATGTCAGGGGCTGAAGGCCATAGGTTTATGTACTAGTAAAGTAACATAACTCGCGCCAACAAAGGTGAGGTTTCACGTTTTACCTAAGGAGTGAGGTTACACAAATTACAACTATCTTATGTTACTTTACTAGTACATAAACATATGGCCTTCAGCCCCTGACATATTAGGTCTTGACCTTTCTCGTTACTTGCTTTGACGTAGCGAAAGGCTCACACAATGCATCTAGAGCGCTGTGTGCTAAAGAGTAACAGAAGATTTCCGTGTCCCTCCCTTGATTTAATTAGTAAAGCTGTCCCAAAGTGGATGTTATTAAAACTTTTCAAATAAACAATATAATTCTGCTATGAATTAAAACAACAAAAAAGAAAAAAACGTTTGTAAAAAAACATTTTTTATTTCTTCTTCTTGTTTAGTTTAAGGTTATAAACAGACCACACTTGTCTGTCACTCTGCGATGGAAAGAGAGAGCACGCATTATATAAATATACACTGAGAGAAAGAGAAAAAAAAGAGAGCGCTCGGTTTAGAAATGTACACTGAGATAAAGAGAAAGCCGCGTAACGAACAGCGTACGAGGACAGCGTACGTAACGTAACGTTTTCTGCCGAAACGCTCCTACCCAGACCTCCCTAAAGGAACTTCGTTTCAAAAAAATGCTCGGAAATACTTTTAATTAAAAAACATCAAGTAACTGTATAGTAAATATTTTCACTCGTACTGTCAAAGTTTGCTAACAGTTTCGTCCTTTTAGTTTTGTGTATAAAGGTTTGTACAAGATTTTATCCATTTACTGTCGTCCGTAAAGGCTTGCACATTTCAATTTTGTTCATTTAATTGTACCTATTCATCGAGGTTTGCGCAAATTTGTTTCTGTCCTTTATAGCCCCCCATACACGTGCGAACAATTTGCGCAAATTCGGTGTTTGTACAAACGCCTATTTGTACATACGCTAGCACATTCACGTAGCAACCTATTGCGCTTACATCTTGTTATTCTCTTCTGTAGGCAGTGCAGAGTGAATTGATTTTGGCGCGTACACTTGCCCTATCTGCACTGTTTCGATTTCCTTAATTTTATCGACGAGTATTTTATACGCCGCGTCCTTCTTATTTCTATCTTTATAACCGTCACTAACGATACACCGCAATAAACTCCATCCAAAGTTCCCGCTGTTCATCATCTGTTGTCTTATTCGCCATATTGGAGAGGTAAATACCAACAAACTAAAAAAAAAAAAAATACCGAAAATACGTTTTCAACCACGGAATAGAAAAGAAACTGCCTGACAGTGTCTAGAAGCAGGAGTTGACTAACCCAAAGTTTGCACAAACCGTACCATATACGTCAAACAAGTACTGAAACAAGGAGTATTTGTACAAATTATTTCGATCCTGACCGATTTTACTCAAACAGTTTGCGCAACCATTCAAACTGCCCCATAGACGGTCAAACTGTTTGCTCAAACACCGAATTTGCACAAATTGTTCGCACGTGTATGGGGGGATTTAGTTTGTCTAATAAGGTTTTGTTTTTCGCAACTAAATTTTGTCCAAATAATTTTGTGTGTCACGGTTTACGAAACTCCATTTTGTTTAGTCTATAAAGGTATGTGCTAATAGTATAGTATAGACTATAGGTATAGTCAATTTTGTTCATATAATTTTGACTATTAGGCAATTCAAATTTGTCTAGGTAGAGGAAATTATAGAAGACAAGAAAAAAGCCAGTTACAAGCGTGAGAAATATACATTACTAATAACACTATTTATTGCGCTTTTAACAGCCCAAATTGGAATGGGATATTAAGAAATATTTTGGAAAACATAGAAGTACTACTATACCTAAGGAAAATTATAGCAAGTTATCTCATACACAGGTACATCAAAGTTGGAGCTAGTAGTAGGCTGAAAATATCTTGTGGGGCGCCACAAGGGTTCTTAATGTGATCAAGGCCATGGAACATAATCTATAACAGCTTATTTAAAACTGAAATGTTAATAGGTGTGGAGATAATTGGTTTCTCTGATGACACAGAACTGGCGATACGAGATCGCAAAATAGGTGGGACAAAGGAAATGTCAGTAGAAGCAACAAAATATTAAGGAAGACGTAAGAAATCTAAAACTTGCAATAAATAAGACATGAATCGTCTTCTTATGAAAGATAATCGGCAAATAAAACTAAAGAATATTAATATGGTGCTAGAATTAAAAATAAACAGCAAGCAACAAGCAAAATATTTATGAGTAACATGCAGGAGAAGTTGTGGTATGCGAGAAAACTTGAAGAACACCGGACAATCAGGAAAGCAATAAGTTGTCTACCATCTAATATAGGAGGTTTAAAGTAAACGCTGGCTAATAAATTCCGTTCTCACTTCGGTTACACTATTCGCTCCGAGCGCAACAGCACTAGCGCCAAAGCGGTGAAACATTTAAGAACTTCATGACCAAAATACGAGAAAATATATTTCGTTAAAATCATCATTTATTAAGTGAATGGAAAATTTCAAACCGTGCCTGGAAGTGTCTTCCCTGCTGCTTGTTAATATATAATTTGCATTTTGCTAACAGCTTCCGTTCGCCAGATATCTTCTTCTTTAGCTGCTTTCTCCATTACTGAAGGTTGGCAACAATCATGGCAAATTCCGCACGGCCTTGTGACCAGTCCAGTCTCTTATGTTCTTTAACCAGGAGCACTTCGTTCTGGACCGCGGCGCCCCTCTATCTTGCCCTCCATTATTAATTTTAGAAGGCTATATTTTGTATTTCTGAGGATATGTCCTAGGTACGCTGTCTTACGTTTCTTCACAATAACCGATTGCCAATTTTATCAACTCATAATCTCGAGATATGTTGATACAATTGGCAAAATCGAGCGATATATCGCGAAATTTGATCGCCCGAGCAGAGAACTGGGTAGCTAATCAATATTTTTAAGGAAATCAAAGTGCAGTTGTGGGAAAATGACCTCTTGAAAACGATGCCGCAATCCGTTTTTAATTATCTGGAACCGTCCTCGAGATACGGGCTTGTGAAGTCGAAATTCGCGAAAATTTGAATTTAGAATTTCTCCATAAAAAATTAAATCATTCCAAACAATTTACACACCGTTTTGCTCGTCGTTTCGTCTAGTTTCAGGGTGATGAAAATGGTTTCGTTGGGATTTGTAATTTCAGAGAGGTTTGTAAAAAACCGGACGACGAAAACGATGAAACGGCTTATAAGATCGAAAACTATATATCTTGTTGATTTGTAACTTTAAAGCGAAATAAACTCGAAAATCGTTTTCAGCTTTTCGAATCTATAGAATCTGTTCAGGTAATAGATGGGATCATAATCATAGATATTTTATTAGAGGAAAAAGTTAAAAACTGCAAATATGGAAATAGGGGTAGAAAGTATGAGATAAATAAATAGTGCCGAAGAGGGAGAAGTGATGCCGTAGAAACAAAGTGGACATAGAGTTTTATTGAGGATCTAAAGCAATCAATTAACAAATAGTTTTGGGGCTGGATTACGTCTTGATACAGGTCCTGAGTGACCAGGGTTGCTTGGGAGACTACCTATATAGACAGTATTGAAAACTTCGCAATGTTTTAACCACACTTAACATAAAAGATTATATAACTTGTTATTCACAGTTATATACCTAAATTTCTGCACTTGGCGCGACTCGAGTTTCGACGGTTGAAGGTCATTTTCAAGTTCAAGTTTTTCACTAATATAACAAGTTATATAATATTTTTTATCTACGACCACAATTGTAAATGCCTATTATTGTACAGTTCGTGGACTATGTAAATACATCATACCACACGCATATGTAACAATCTGCGATTAATGTTATGTAATAATTCAAAATAACCCTTGCTTGTTTGGTTTGCGATTCGTTGATTGGTTGAGAGCTGCACGGTGATACTATTTTCAAATATAGTACTCCGTGATTTCCAAACAATCATTAAACGTCACATCATTCACATAGAAGCTGTCATTCATTTTATTTTTTACGTTTATATCTAACCAAAACTACAAATAAGTACCAAATAAAAAGGTATTAAACCTATAAAACCTATAAAAAGGTAACCATAATGAATTTATTTCTTTTCATTTATATTAAGTTAAATAAGTTGGAAGGTATTACAACAACAAAAAAAAATTATTAAAAGAAACAAATTAGTGTGGTTGTATATAAAATATAGTACATAATTCGAGTTGTAAGGCAATTACGTACTCGCGGAATTACACGCTCCTCGCTACGCTGGTCGCGCGTAACTGTTCCGCTCATACGCAACATGCTTTTTACAACTCGCATTACGTAATATACTATTACATATTAAGTGTGGTTAAGTTACATAGTGATTTTTTCAGTGCAGTGTAGGTATCAATTGCCACGTAGTAACGGTTACAACCATCCTGTTCACTACCCACTTAGATTTAAATTAAGAGACAGTGAGCAATGTATATACTGCCATCAGTTAGACACAGCATACACTATATTTTACTGTGATAGGTGGTTAAATAAAAGAACGTTTACAGAGAACGAAGATTAGAAAAGGCGAAAATTAGAATTAATGCTGACAATATTATTGAAAGTATATTAAAATAATAGGAAAACTGCAACAACATAAGATCAATGATTGACGATATTATGAAATCTAAAACTGATGATGACTGAATCGAAAAACGCTTTCCAGTTCGAGGCTATGCTCAGGTGATCTCGAACTGGTTAAAACTATGGTAGCAATAGACGATCAATAGGAGTACAGGACACTCCTCGAGAATAACCGAAAAAAGACTGACAATACTCGATTATGATTAAATAGATAAGGCTTAACTGATTATTAAATTAAATAAGGCTAAATTAGATAAGGAAGGCTTAACTGAATATTAAAGGGTTTTTCATTAAGAGCTACGCATTTTGTTTTTAAAGTTAAAAGACTTGTGGGTTAGTTATGGAAATTATTGTTTATGCCAAATGATATTACAATCCATGTGGTTAATTATGGAATACGACATCGCTCAAATGGTTCCAACACTGCACCCAATTTTCCATGACTAGTGCAACGAAATCGGCCGAAATACCAGAAATGTCGCGTTCGATGTTGGCTTGCAGCTCCTCTAACATTGCTGGCTTGTTAGCATAGATCAGCGATTTAATATAACCCCAAAGAAAAAATTCCAAAGCGGTTAAATAGCAAGAACGAGCCGGCCATTCGAGAGGACCGTTGCATGAGATAACGCGCTCGCCGAACTTGGTCATCAATAATTCGATTGTGTCGTATGCTGTATGGCACGTTGCCCTGTCCTGTTGTTACCATATATCGTGCAAGTCCATAGCGCCGAGCTGGTCCCAAAAATACTCCATATCATATCCCTGTAGCGATCGCCGTTGACGTTTGTTTTCGCGCCGTTTTCATAAAAAAAGAAAAATGGGTCGATGACGCATGACGAACACTTAATTTTTTCGAATAAAGTTGTGTCCTTCAGGTGAATCACTTCAGGCTGCTCACTCGATCAAATGCTACAAATTTGCTTGTTGACAAGACCATCGAACCAGAAGTGAGTTTCATCCAAAAGGATGATTTTCTTTTGAAAGTTGTCCTCAGTTTGCATCTAGCGCAATTAGCAAATCTGCGACGCTTATAATGGTCGGTTGGCTTAAGTTCTTGATTCTTTAGTCAACGCAATCTTATATGGGCGGAGAGCCAAATCCTTCCGAAAATTCGCCACAAATTGGTCACACTGATGAATCGGAAGCCATGATTCCTCACACACACTCTCTCGAACGGCCACGATATTTTCTTCACTTCGTTGTCGCATTACGTTGTCGAACAGGCACTGGGACTTTATGAAATGCATAGGTTGTTTCGAAGTTTTGCACCAAACGTTCAATAGTCTGTCTTGTTGAATGATTTCGTCCACCGAAAATTGGCTCAAGCACGCATAACATAATCGCGATAGAACGTGAACTTTGATAAAAAAATTAATAATTTCCAAACTTTGTTGAAGCGTGAATCTCTCTATGATTAAATTTCATAGACTGAAGTTTCAAAACATGAAAGAATTACGAAGCCATCTTCACTCCAATTCGAGAAATGCCAAAAACAAAATAAATCGTCCCTATTGAAAAACCCGATATATACCATATAATTCAATCAAATGGTTTTTTGTGAGATGTACTTGCTTCCTTCTCATATTAAATTCATTTAAGTGAAGACGATGGGTATTTATTTTACTAGTAATTTATTGAGAGTACCGAATAGCACAAGTTATACAACACAGTTATTTTCAGTAGTGTACAGTCAGTTTTAAATATCTCCTGGAATCGAATTATTTATCAAATAGTAGCAGTATAAATGATATGTTCATTTATTATATTAATTAATTAACATTAAATTAAACTGACCAGCTAACATAAGCTAACCCGGAATGCTTGGGATGGAATTGTTTATTGGGGGTTTAGTCCTTCAGTGTGTCCTTTTCTTGTAATAAATAAGTTTAAAAATATATTTTATGAAAAAATGCTGAATATGATTTATAAGAAATAGCTCTCTCATACTTTTAAATTAAAAACATCAAGTTATTGTATTTTTTATTTTAAATGTTTTCTCTAGTACTCTTAAAGTTTGCATAATGTTTTGTTTAATTAGTTTTGTTTATCAAGGTTTGCACAAGGTTTGCGAGACTCTATTTTGTTACTTAATTTAGTACACGGGTTCCCAAAGTTTTTCTTAGGCGGGCCAATTTAATATTACCGATTTTTTTGGCGTGTCAAAAAAAGCGGAATAAATACAAAACAATAACCACGATTTTTTTTGTTTTAAATACATTTAACTATTTCTTTTTTTCTGATTGATATGTTTCTGTAATCTCTCTTTCTGTAGTCTTAAATGATTAACAGTTCCGTATCTATATGAGACTACTATATTATTTTTCTGTACAAATGTATAATAACTAGACTAGACACTACTAAAATAATTTTTTAAATATAAACTAAATAAGATTTTATTAATACAAACGCTTAACGTTCTGTAAGATTTTTTTTAAAATATTTTATCATATCTTATTTGTTATATTTATTATTTATTTTACTATTTACTTATTTACTTTTTAATAAAAATATAATATATCGCATCGATATCGCGTGCCGCATTCACGGGCTTATCGGGCCGCATTTGGCTCGCAGGCCGCACTTTGGGAACCCCTGCTTTAGTATGTAAAGGTTGTTGAAATTCAATTTTGTTGCATACAGATTTACTGTATACAGAGAAAATTATAGAAGGCACTAAAAATCCAGTTACAATCGTAAGAAATACTACTTATAACACTACTTATCGAAAACGCTTTCAACAGCCCAAACTGAAATGGGATATTAAGAAAAATTTTGGAAAACATGAAGTACGACCATACCTAAGGATAATTATGGCAAGCTATCTCAAAATTGGGGCTGGAAGTAGGATGAAAATATCATATGGGTGCCACAAGGGTTGGTCATGTGATCATATTTTAAAACAGCTTATTATAAACTGAAATGTCTATATATGTGGAGATAATCTGTTTCGCTGATGATTCAGCACTAGTGATAAGAGATCGAAAAATAGGGGATAAAAGAAAAGTCAGGAGAAACAACAAAATACTTAAAAAGGCAAATAATCTAAAACACCGAATTACACCGAATAAGACAGATATCATCGCTTATACACCGAATTACACCGAATAAGACAGATGTCATCATGTTATTTGGGGAAAGAAAACTAAAGAATATTAATATGGCAATAAAAGGATTAGAAATAAACAGCAAGGAACAAGCGAAATATTTAGGAGTAACATAAGTTGTAGTATGCGAGAATACCTGAAGATCAGAGGACAGTCAGGTAAGCGATAGGTAGACTACTATCTCATATAAGGGGTCCAAAGACGAGTAAACGCAGGGTAATAAATTTGGTTGTCAACTCGATAGCGCTAAATAGAAATTGTAATAGAGAAATGAGACGAAAACTACAGATATGGAAATAGGAGAAGAAAACAGGAGATAAGGAAATGGTGCCAAATTTGAAGAAGGTATACAGGAGAAGCAAAGTGGTCTCAAAGTTTGATTAACGACCTCAATAATGGATTAACAAATAATTTGGGGGGTGGATTACTTCCTGATACAGGTCCATGGTAACCAGGGGTGCTTTGGAGACTACCTATATACACTGAATTGAGAAACTCGCTGTGTTTTATCCACACTTAACATCTAGAAAATATTATATAACTTGTTATTCACACTTATATAAATTTCTACGCTTCACAAGGCAAGGATTGTGGAAGAAGTTAATGCTGACAACATTATTGAAAGTTGAAAAACGCAGGCTAATAAATTAGGTTGTCAACTCGTTAGCGCTAAATAGAAATTGTAATAGAGGAATGAGACGAAAACTACAGATATGGAAATAGAAGAAGAAAACAGGAGATAAGGAAATGGTGCCAAACTTGGAGAAGTTATACAGGAGAAGCAAAGTGGTCTCAAAGTTTGATTAACGACCTCAATAATGGATTAACAAATAATTTTGGGGGTGGGTTACTTCCTGATACAGGTCCTGGGTAACCAGGGGTGCTTTGGAGACTACCTATATACACTGAATTGAGAAACTCGCTGTGTTTTATCCACACTTAACATCTAGAAAATATTATATAACTTGTTATTCACACTTATATAAATTTCTACGCTTCACAAGGCAAGGATTGTGGAAGAAGTTAATGCTGACAACATTATTGAAAGTTGAAAAACGCAGGCTAATAAATTAGGTTGTCAACTCGTTAGCGCTAAATAGAAATTGTAATAGAGGAATGAGACGAAAACTACAGATATGGAAATAGAAGAAGAAAACAGGAGATAAGGAAATGGTGCCAAACTTGGAGAAGTTATACAGGAGAAGCAAAGTGGTCTCAAAGTTTGATTAACGACCTCAATAATGGATTAACAAATAATTTTGGGGGTGGGTTACTTCCTGATACAGGTCCTGGGTAACCAGGGGTGCTTTGGAGACTACCTATATACACTGAATTGAGAAACTCGCTGTGTTTTATCCACACTTAACATCTAGAAAATATTATATAACTTGTTATTCACACTTATATAAATTTCTACACTTCACAAGGCAAGGATTGTGGAAGAAGTTAATGCTGACAACAGAAGTTATTGAAAGTATGTTACTATAAGAGGAAAACTGTAACAACTTAAAAACAATGCTGACATTATGAAACTAATTGTAAAACTGATTTTGAGAGAACAGAAAAATTAGCCCAATTGCAAATTCGACAGTAAATATTCGGAGGATATTCCCAAAACCTACAACTAACGCTATCCAGTTCGATGCTATCCCCTGGTGATCCCGAACTGGTTAAGATTATGGCAGCAATAAGAGAACAATTGTACAGGACACTCCTCGGGAATAACAGGGGATCAAAAGAATAAGGGAACTAAATACTTGCAATACTCGATTTATATGATTAAATATACTTAGGCTTAACAGATTATATGTACCATATAATATAATCAAATGCTTTTTCCTAAGATGTTCTTCCTTCCTTATCTCTCTCATATTAAATTCATTTCGGTGAAGGCGATGGATATTTATTTTCCGAGTAACTTTTCCAGAGAAACGAATATCACCAATTATACAACACTTGAGTTATTTTTGGTAGTCAACAGTCAGTTTATCTCCTGGAATAGAATAATTTATAAAATAGTAGCAGTATAATGATATGTTCATTTATTATAATAATTAATTCAAAACAAATTAACCAAACAAACATAAGCTAACCCGGGATGCTTTTGGTGGAATTGTTTGTGGGCGGTTTAATCCTATAGTGTGTCCTTTTCTTGTAATAAATAATTTCGAATATAGATTTTATGAGAAAATGCTGAATATGAATTATAGAAAACAGCTCTGAAATACATTCAAATTAAAAACATCAAATAATTGTATTTTTTATTTTAAATGTTTTCTCTAGTATCTACTCCCAACTGTTACATAAGGTTTTGTATATTTAGTTTTGTCTATCAAGGTTTGCACAAGATTTTGTCCGTTTACTTTCTTCTATTCAGGTTTGTGCAATTCAATTTTGTTCATATAATTCTACCAATTTATCGAGGTTTGTTTAAATAAATTTCTGTGCATTTAGTAGTTTGTTGTTTTAGTTTAGTTGTTGTTTCAGTCGAGATAGTTTTGTATATGAAGGTTTGCGAAACTCTATTTTGATTATTTAATTTAGTATATGAAGTATATCAAGGTTTGTGCAATACAATTTAGTTCATATAATATGACTATTATGCAAATCAATTTTGTCTATGATATAATTTTGTTCATGTTATTATTACTGATTAATTAATTTTTTTAATTTATCTGCTGCTCGATTCACCAATTTTATCATTTCCCATTGGATATACAAATTTTGTAGTGAAACATTTCTCACTTGCTATGTTAGTGCTTCCATACATTAATTTTGCTTTTATAACAGAACAGAATAAAAATTTTATAAAAAACTAGCCAAGTACTACTAGTACTACACTACTAGCACACTACTGCCACTAGCCTAGTATAAAACTAGTCAAAAATAAATTATAAATCTCCCAACAAAGAAATATATCTCTGCAGAAATGTAATTCAAATTAATCGACCCAACCGGAAATAAATTGACATTTCGAACGTCCCAATAAAGAAAAAAACATTCTACCCACAGGGACTGAGTAAGCTATATTTACTTGAAACTATCAACAAACAGACGCTTCAATTAATTACAACGAATCCTTTCGTGATAACGAATAGGTGTAAGCCTGAGAACAGCTCCAAGCCATTTGTTAGAGAGTTATGGCAATTGCAGTCACGGAATTAATTTGCGCCCATATATTGTTTTAGATTACTCGTTAAAAAATATTTCAATTTATATTTAATATAGGTTAGCATTATTTTGTTTATAAATATAATACTAATTATTACTACTATAAGAAGAACAAACTAAGCAGGCTATTCAGACTAAATGGATTACATGGTCCAAAAGGGTTGGACAGACTAGATGCATTACATGAAGTAGGTTGACTACTCATAATAAGGCAGGCTAGATAGATTATTGAATTACAGATGAATCAGAAGATTAAAATATATTGCTAATAGGAATGTGTCTGCCTAAATAGACATTTTACAATTATACTGGACTAAAACTGGATTATACTGGATTAGGAACAAGGGACTAACATAAAACAGACAAGACTAAATAGACAAAATATCTCTGAACAGATAACATAAAATTTAAATTTATGAAGACTGCTTATGCTTTATAGTAGGGTTTATACAAAAACCTACTTTTTGAAAAACCGGTTTTAGAATCCCAACAACCGGTTTTCTAATTTATCTCAAAAAATAGAATAAGGAAAAATATTTTATGTAATTTATATAAAATAACGAAAAACGATATCAATATCAAAGTCAAAATAAAAAGAAAAAAATTAGGATTACCAACACATTACTTATACAAAATAACGAAAATTTAAACAAAAACTTCAAATAGTATTTATCTTTATTTGCCTGACTATAATTTATCCTCAGTAAATTTAAAAAAACTTATAATATCCACTAAACGGTGGCTACAGCTTCGATCACATACAGCGAGTACTCGCTGCGAGTGCCTAATAGCAGCGAGTATTCGCTGTTTGTGACAGGCTAATCGCTGCGAATAGATTCATTCGCCGCGATTAGAATTTAGCATGTTAAGGTGTGTGACAGTAAGGCAGCGAATTGTCGGTGCAAGTATTATTCGCAGCGAGTATTCGCTGTGTGTGACCGTGGCTTAAGTCTTGTTCTTATTTTCAAGTAAGATTTTATAAAATAACTTGTTAATAAATTGGCACCCCGTCTCCCTAAGCCTTCAGCTGCTATACGAATCGGTTCCAAGACTTTCTGAAGTTCCAAAAGTTTAGGATATTGAGCTTCGTTCCACATATAAAATATCATTCAATGCTAAAACAACTCATTCTTTTACTGCCATAAACCTTGCAATTATTTCGTCTATACTATTCCAACTTGTTTTG
The DNA here is from genome assembly GCA_944588485.1 of Phosphuga atrata. Lineage (NCBI taxonomy): Eukaryota > Metazoa > Arthropoda > Insecta > Coleoptera > Silphidae > Phosphuga > Phosphuga atrata. The sequence continues at coordinate 36,153,686 of OX155899.1, forward strand.
CAGTCAATAATTAAATTTAATTTCTTTCCATTTTTCATGTTTGATATAATTTTGAAGAATGGTGTTTTTTACTGGAGATTTTCGAAAGAACTTGGTTGTTGATCAAAGAAACTGCTTGTTGGTAATTGTCAGACAAAATAGGATTAGAATGTTCTCGGTTACAAACTTAATAAAGAGAATCTTCTTAATCGTTATATTCGTCTTTATCTTCCGATTCCTCACTTGAAACATTTACTTCGGCTTCAGCTTCAGCCATTTCTCTATGTTTCTATAGTACACCAGTAACTGCTAAGTGGATGGCGAGTGAATAGCATAGTTGATTAATTATAGATGATAATTTGCCTATAAACAAAAAACAAATAACAAGTGGTGACAACGGCGAAGGCGAGGGATATAACTGGATGATAGTAAACAACATACAAATAATTAATTGCTATATATCACCAAACAGCGGATATGATGCCTTAGATAAATATCTAAACAACCTAGAAACTGAAATTAGAAGAACCAATGGTGAAAATATTATAGCCGGAGATTTCAACTCTAAAGCACCGGCTTGGGAATCCAAGAAAGAAGACCGCAGAGGACGAGCGCTTGAGCTCTGGATAACAAACTGGTAAACAAACTAACAGTTGCCAACGAAGGAGACGCACCAACCTTCGAAAGAAGACAGAGCAGATCCCACATAGATATTACACTCTGCACCTAGAAACTGTCAGGTAGAATAAAAAACTGGAAGGTACTAAACGACGAGTCGCTCAGCTATCACAAGTACATACTGTACGAAATACACGAAATGTAGACAAGAAACACACAAAACAGGCAGCCAATAAGAGGGTGGTGCTACTACAAACTGGACATAATAAAATTCAAGGAATCACTTAAAGAGAAGACAGAAAACAAAGAAATAATAAGCGCCAAAGAACTTATCGACGCCGTGACATACATCTGCGATAAATCAATGCCTAGAAGAAACAATCAAAGGAACAAAAGACCGGTGTATTGGTGGACAACTGAGATAGCCGAAACAAGAGCACGGTGCATCCAATAACGAAGCAAATACACAAGAGCGAAAACAACTACCGACAAAGAGGCCGCCAATATAGAATACAAGAAATGCAAAAAAGACCTGAGCATATAAATAATGAAAAGCAAAGAAAAGAAGTGGTGGGAACTATGCGGAGAAAGTAGAAGAGGACGTATGTGGGCTTGGGTACAAGATAGTAATGAACAGAATTCAAGGAGCACCTGAAAACATTGGAATCGAAAAGAAAAGAGAGATATACAGCACACTGTTCCCACAGAGAGATATAAATCAATGGCAGGAAATACAGACAACAGAAGTTCCGGAATTCACCATAAAAGAGCTTGAAAGGGCTGCTAACAGAATGAAGACGAAGAAAGCCTCGGGGACAGACGGAATACTGCCGGAAATAGTAAATAATGTAGTTGAAATGAACCCCACAGTAGTACTAAAGGTAATGAACAACATCATAAGAACAAGGAAATACCAAAAACAATGGAAGACGGCACGCTTAGTACTTATACCCAAACCGGGGAAAGAAACTGCATACAGACCACTGTGCATGCTGAACACGTTCGGAGAACTGCTGTAGAGATTATTAACAGAAAGACTTTTAGAGGAAATCCAAAAAAATGGGGGCTTCGCTGATAATCAGCATGGATTACTTAGATATAAATCAACGCTGGGTACGATAAAGAAAGTACTAGAGATAGCAACGAAAGAAAAAGAAAAAAGTTAAAAAAAAAACAGAGGATACTGCGCCTTAGTAACGCTCGATATAAAAAATGCGCTCAATTCAGTATCATGGAGAGAGATAATAAACGCATTAAACAAAAAAGGAATACCGCCTTATCTTATAAGAATTATACAAGAATACTTGAAGAACCGTACTGTGGAACTGGAACCGCAGGGTGAGATGGAGATGACTGCAGTAGTATCACAGGGCTCGGTCTTAGGACCGATCCTGTGGAACCTCGTATATGACGCACTACTAAGAATAGAAATGCCGGGAAACGTAACAACAGTGGCCTTCGCGGACGACGTTGCAGTGGTAGCAACGGCCAGAAGCGAGAAACAACAAAAGGAAGAAATAGAAGAATGCATTGGACGTATGGTGAACTGGATGGAAAGTGTGGACCTGGAGCTGTGCACAGACAAAACGAAAGTAGTGCTACTAATTGTAAAAAAAAGAAACATGGTAAGTTTTGCATAGAAGTGAAGGGCGAAAAAATAAGGTCCAAAAAAGAAACGAAATACCTGGGTATAATCCTCGATGAAAAAATAAGCTTTGGACCTCACATAAATTATATTTATAAGAGAGCCACTAAAGCAACCAAAGCACTAATTAAACTGATGCCAAGAAAGGGGAAAGTGGAAACCAGCAAAAAGAGAATATTAGCTGCGGTAGTAGAATCAATAATCCTATATGGGGCGCAAATTTGGAGAGGAGCTCTGGAAACACAAACTTATGAGAAGAAATTAGACAGCCTACAGAGACAACTGGCAATTAGAGTGACAGGAGCATACTGAACAACATCGCTGGAGGCCGCAAGTGTAATAGCAAGAATAATTCCCATCGAACTACTTGCAGCAGAACGGGAAATGACGTTCCGGAAAAGTAAGGAGGAGAAATCCCTGGAAAGGGAAAGAACTATTAAAAAATGGCAAGACAAATGGAACGAAACGTACAAAGGACTGTGGACCAGAACGCTTATCAGGGACATAGAAAAGTGGTACAAACGAAAGGATGGAAATACAAGCTACCATCTAACACAAGTTCTAACAGGACACGGATGCTTCGGCACATACTTTAAAATATTCAAATTATAGATGGAAGAGGAATGTATATATTCTAAAGAGAAAGATGATCCGGAACACATCTTCCTTTGTGAAGAATGAAAGGAAGACAGAAATCACATAGAAGAGCAAGTAGGGAAGGCAATAATAAAAGAGAACGTAATTAAAATAATGATGGAAAGTGCAGACAATTGGAAGAACATAAAAGACCACCTTCCGAAGATAATTACGAAAAAATACCAAGCAAGAGACAAATTAAAGTAGGAAGAAGAATATACTCAAATAGAACAAACTCAATAAAACATACTCAAATAGAACATACTCTTCCCTTAACAACTAGGGCGACACTAGTCGTCCGGGCAGCCCACCCTGAAGGAATGTGTAAGCGATACCGAGTTGGAGCATAGTAAGCCAAGTGGACGTAGGAGTTTAGTGGGTGAGAGCTCCACACACAGGCTGGCAGAGCTTCCCCAAATCACCATAAAAAAAGATGATAATTTGCCAAATTTTTTCATAACTGCAGCACCATCATTTCTTGATGCAACTGTGTCAGTTTCTAAATTCAAGTAGAAATTTTGTAGTCTTTCAAATATCAATTCTAATGTTCTCTAAGTATCACAGAAACCAGCTACTGGCACTAATCCCAAATTCAAATCTTCTGCCAAGTGGTGTACAATAATATATAAATATCTATTTATATCTAAGGTAATAGAGATTTTTTTTCTATTCTTTCTTATTCAATCTAATTCAATAATAGTTTCATGTTTGCCATTGTCATAAAACACGTGAATGAGATCCATTATTCTAAAGTTGTTTCTTGGTAATGAATATTCTTGATGTTGATGAATTTCTTGTATAAAAGAACTATTTGTAATGCTATTAATAGAAAATTCATCCATTGCTGCAAGTTTCGAAATTATTTCTACTAAACTACTATTTTTCACTTTCATAATATTCAAAATATCCCTTTGTTTTTTTTCGAAGAGGAAGGTCCAGGCGTTGCTTCTTCGCCGATCGTTTCTGATTTCTTTGCGATAATTATTTTATGAACTGCTTTCAAATAATTATGAAAATTGCTCGTAGATGATCCTTTGCAGCACAAAATTATTCTTAAAATAATTTCGGATTGCGTTCTCTCTCCCCAACTTTCTGAAACTATCCCAAACTTCCGACTTTTTCATTTTTATCTACATATACATTAGAAGATGAAATTAAAGTGTTACATCAATATTTTTGCTTTATATATTATTTGAACTATTGATGTTAATGTAATTTAAAGAAAAAACTGTAAATTTTTTTAGGAATTTTGAAAAACTTAATCTAATTCCGATGCTTCATAAAGACATAATTTATGATTAGGCGTTGAGCAAGAGAATATGGATTATTTTTATACCCTGTGTCTTATTAAAAATCCCATTAGACAGAAACCAGAACTTTTTATATTACATTAAATTTTGGGGGAACAAATTTTTACAAACAATGACGACTTCATATTTTTGTTTCCAGTTTTCACTTTAAGAGATTATGATTACATATGTACTAAGATAAAATAACTCGGTTAGGTTAGCATACAATGAAAAGTAAATCTAATAAGTTATGTGAAAATTAATTTTTACGTTATTTGAATTCCTTGAAACCGGTTTTCTTAGTTTAAAAACCGGTTTTCAAATGAAACAAATTTATTTTTAAAACCGGTTTCTTAAAACCGGGTTTGAAAAACCATCAAACCCTACTTAAGGCTGTTCAACTGAAACATCTCCGTGAAGTACGTAGATTGGCTATTAGCGAATGGACAGTAAGACGAAGACTACAGGAAAGTAATTTGACCTCCAAGACACCTGCAATTTGTCAAAAACATACCCCAGCTCATCGTCAAGTACGCCTGCGTTTTGCAAGGGGTCATTTAAATTAAACGTTGGAATAATGGAGGTATGTTCTGTTCTCAAATCTCAGATGAGACTAGCATATAGCGCTATGGTAGCGACTGTGTACCGGAGCCCAACAAAACTATTTGCAGAATGCTGCATTGAATAGCGGACTGCTTATGAAAGTGTGCATGATCTGGGATGCAATGATATGGGAGCACGAACCGACACTGTTTTCATTATTAGGGGTACCCGTAGTCACGGGAAAGGAGGTTTAATGACAATAATGATAGGTACATCGAAGAGTTGTCGAATACATTGGAGAAGAATTTTTCTTCATACATGACAATGCGAAGCCGTACACCGGAAGAATCGGCTATGATTACTCTGCAGAAATCGATTTTCGGGTTATAGAGTGGGCAGCATGCGGGACTGTATGCTGGCCATTACAACACTAACCTAACCTAAATCCGATAGAACCTTCATGGGATGAGCTTAATCAAGGAATACGAGCTAAACTTCGTACCCCAACTTCGATCTGAGAGCTTATTGTTGAAATAGAAGAAAATTGGCTTACCATTCCACATGAAACAATAGCGAACTTGATTACATCTATGCATACAAGTTAATTTGTTTCATGAGCTAATTTCACTATATTATACACAAGAAATCGAAATAAATTATAATAATGTTAAACTCATATTAAATTGTCTGTCAAGCGGTATACTTCTTTATTTCATCTCATAAATAAATTTCCAAAAAGGCAATTTTTAAAGTCAAAAGTTTACAGTGGGCCGATTTATATACATGGAAGTTTATAATACCGAGGCCCAAAACTAGGTAGGTATGCAGCAATACTTTTATTTTTTAATTTTTAATTAAAGGTTTAATTACATATTAAATTCCGAAAGTGCTCAAAATGTCCACCTTCGGCATTGATGCATTCCTGCAATCTGTCCCCGACAAACTCAGACACAGTGTGACACAATTTCAAGTTCAACAACGAATGTCCTCAAACGGATCATCGGTGAAATTCTTCAACTGTTGTATTGTGACGGTTTTTCTGGAATATACCTTATCCATTACTACTCCCCAGAAAAAAAAAAACCATTGGAGTCCGGAGAACGTGGTGGCCACTCAATGCTCCCCCGTCGCCCTATCCAATGATGCGGGAATGCCCGACCCAGGTATTGACGGACCGCCAACGAATAATGCAGTGGGGGTTGAAAAAACAATTCCGCAAATTCGGGCCGTGCTTGCAGTTGTGGCACCAGAAGTTCGATCAACATGTTCAGTTGCCTGGGCACATCAACGGTTCCATCAAAATAGACAGAACCCACGACACCATCGTAGGATATGCCACCCCACACTATGACGCCTGGCTGATTCAATTGCGTACTCATAATGACATGTGGGTTTTCTTTGGCCCAGTACACAGATTTATGTCTGTTGACGTGACCAGACAATTTAAAACAGGCTTCATCTGTCCACACGATTTTCGAAAGCAGGTCTGGTTGTTCAGTCAGTTGATTGCGCATTATCTCACAGGACTGGAATCAGCAGTCAGGATCGTCCTAAAAAAGGCCTTGCAATAGTCTGGGACGGTACGGCTTAAGGTTCAGCTAGTTCATCAGACGTTGTAATGATGTTCTCGGGATAACCAGCTCCCGAGACGCTGTCGCGTGGACTTCTTCGGACTGTTTACGAATGTAAGAGCTGCCTTCATCTCATTTTCCGGTGTCAACGTCGCGCGTGTTCGTCCAGACTACGGTGACGCAACTCGTGGTCTCAAACTTGTCTCTGATGCGGTAAATCTTTAGACGTGGCGGCGCGGGCGAATGAAATTTATTTTCCCACATCCTACGCACGGTCTCTGAATTTTAGGACTTTCAGTAGGTCTTGAGGATCCACTGTCGATGCTCCACGCTCAAATTTCCAGCCATGGTTGACACTAGAAACAAAATAAATACCTGTATAACCTGTATACCAACTGTATACCTACTTTTGGGCCAGTCTGTATAATATATATGATTAGAAAAATAGCAGAGATGTGTATCTATTAAGGAAAGACAAGATATACAGAATTAGCAAATTTAAGTTTGTCAATATTAGATAGATAATACTTACTTATATGTAAATATTGGATTCAATATGTGTATTCAATATATGTTATACTCCAATATCACTTTACTGACTTGTAAATAATCCAATAAATCAATACAAACATTTACTTATTTTGTGGCAAATATCTAGATGTTTGCAAAACCTTCGTATAAATGTACTTGCTAACTATTTCCAAAGTGTGAAACGAGACGTGCGCACGAAATTAGTAAAGCAACTAGTCACCCTTATTCACAATAAATGAAATGTCACACCCTCGTCTTGTGCCAAGGGTTACTTATTTAACAATATGCTCCTTGACATTAGTGTTAACTAATCTACCAGACTACAGACTTATCAATAATTTAATACTTGTTCCAGTCCCTTATATGACAAATTAACTATATATGCTCAAGCATTCCGGATTTAGCATCATTCATATACAATCTCATATGTAACGAATTTCAAATTGCTTCTTGTAAATACATTTACGTAAGTACGCTCTGTTTTGATGTTGAAAATGTAAACATAGCTATTTAGATTGGAAGATGTATATTTCGTTATCGTTTCAAAGCTTTGACTTTGATATTGCTACCTATTCAACCATCAAGGTATTAGTATTTAGAATATATTATTATTTTAATTACAAGTTATGGAAGACAAGAATAAATAGACTATGCTCTACAGAAGGACATATTTAGTTATTTAGCACTAGAGTTCCCAAATAAACTACACAAGACATGTTTTTTAGTGATGAGCAATATCGGTCTGTGAAGAAGGGTTTGTGTTTCAGGCTCGAATATAAACATTTTATATTCGAATATGCAAAATATTTCTTATTAAAATTAAGTAGATTTAAAATTTGGTCTAAAACAACAGTCTAAAGGTGGATTATATTTACAGGACTACAGATTCTCGTCTAAAAATACAAAATTTCGAATATGTAAAACATTTATTTTAAAAGGATATAATGATTCTCAAGAACCATTCTGCATAGTAAAAGGAAGAGAGGAATCCAATCTCAATTCTTAAACGATTAAAATATCTCATCTCGGAGAAACTTCAGCACGGTGATGAAAATAATAATTTTTGGAGTAAAAAAAGGAAGAGCGATAATCGATTGATTCCAGCTGAGCTCGTACATAAAGCCGCGCCTTTCCATACCGATAAGATATATACAGAAAAACCGAATTAGTATTCTATGCAAATGCTTATTACCTTACGCTCCAGGAAATGCGAAAATTGTTAAACTTACTCTGCCGACGTCTCTCATCCTTCCGCTTTCCCCCTACGACGACATTTCTTGGAAGATACAGACTTAATAATATAGTCAAAAACTGAATTTTATCCTTCCGCTTTCTATAATAAATTCTATCAAGGATAAACATATAAAATATAAATTGTTATAATCCCTGCGTACGGAGGGACTTGTTTTTTTGTGTCGGTAGTTTGTTGCTGCGGGGAGAATTCATTTTTATTTTTATCTTTTTGTTTTGCTGGGTCGAAGAGAGTTGATTTGCATAATCTCTGCACGTTTAGTCTAGCCGCAGGTTGCGAATGTTCAAGTAGGTTACGTGAAACGTATAAGTAAATACAAATAGACTAATTTTACATTTAAAAAAATATTTTTAAAACCTTAATTTAATATTTTCTACCGTCATCACCGCAAGTCATATTTTAAGGTTTCCTTATGTGAATAATAATGTCTGATTTAATAATATCTGTTAGTACTAATAAATATTCGAATTCTAAAAACACGAAACTATATAGGCAAGAACATACAGATGCGAATCGAAACTGAAAACTATACATAAAGAACAAAACATATGGCACGGTAGAAAAGACTGAACAGTGATTAGATATATGAGAGGTCAGATAGACAATGCTAGACAAACAAGTTCAGATAACCTAGATCATATAGTTTTGACTAGAAAGACAGAAGTACACAAATTTAGATACAGGCGAGACAGACAGCCAAGATTTGATAGCGCAAGGCAAGATTAGACAGAAAAGACTACACAAATAGGAATAGACACAAAACTAATTAAACAACTATTGGTAAAACCTTACTACATGATACATAATATTTACTCATAATCATATAAACTTATTAAAATTGGAATACAGCCTGAATATATAAATATGTTCCACCATTCCGTAGCTATATAATATTATTAAGTCTTTTAGGACTACAAAACGAATATCAACAAATTTCACATGAGATTTGTTTTGTAGTCCTAAAAAGACTTATTTTGTAGTCCTAAAAAGAAATATTATAGAGCTACGAAAAGGTTGAATATATTTATATATTCAGTATGTGTTCCGACTTTAATAAGATTACTAGTTATACAGGAATAGTGAGACAAGACTAAACAAGCAGAGCAAGACTTGACACATAATGGATTTTTCAAAGTTTGGTCCAATGTAGATGGCGTCCAAGATTTCATAGACCCAGACACTTAAATATATAAACAAAAATAAACGATATCCAATAAGGCTATACAAATAATACTAGACAAACAAGACTTTTGAGACAACACTAGACAAACAAAGCAAGATTAGACAAGATTGTAGATTTGGGTGGTGACTTGTACTGCGACCTTTATAGATCTATTGTATTACACACTTTTCCTCTAATCGTTGGTATGCTTACCCATTTAGAGCACCTCCTCTAATATTGATTCCTTTAGGAATTTCAAAATCTGTGTGGGATTCAAGAATGGCAACTCCTCTTCGATAACGCAGTATGCGCCAAGGTACATTTGCCTGTCCTGTGTTGTGTTTCGCAGTCCTTCAGTAGATGTACGGGGGTTTCCTCTGCTGAACTGCAGAATATGCAATTGTCATTTTCCTCTAGGCCTAAGGTGTTGAGGTGTTTTCTAAGTCTGCAGTGCCCCGTCAGGAATTCTGAAAAAATTTTAAGCTTGTTTCTGTTTAGTTTCAGGCAAACTTTATTTCTTTTCTGGTTAAAAGTTCCTAGCATTACTTTAAAATGTCTAAGTTCTGGAAGTTCTTACCAGGTTTTCATCCATTGTTACCTTATTTCTTCATCTAAACGTTAGTGGATGGTATTCATAGTCATATCGCTAACCTATAAAGGGATGATGTTTTTTGCTAGGTGATCCGCTTTATTTCCTTCAATACCACTGCCAAGCTCGATAATCTTACTCACACAGTACCATACAACTTTGAATGCAATGAATACAACTTTTGAAGTGGCCGTGTATGTGTTAATAGCATTGATGGCCGATTGACTATATAATTGCATACTATTTCCTCTTTTGATACTTCCAGCCAGAGTATTTTGTCAGCAAGACTATTCCGATTTCTGTTCCCGATTAATTACCCTCTGCCTATTCCTTCCTTACTGAACCTTACATTCGCCGATTTTCCGGTCACCTCCACAACATGATGTAACGTAGTCAGACCCAGCAGTAGTTCCATTCCTGCTATTGGGCGTGGCCCCTTTCCGTAATGCAGACACATGTCAGTGTTTACATTCAGAGATTAGGCAAATAAGATAAGACAGTTTTGGACAAGAAAGACATGTTCACACAAGTCTAGAGAGGCCAGACATGGCAGCCAAAACTGGATAAACAAGTCAAAATTACACAGAAAAGACGAGTCAAAATTAGACAAACAGACAGATAGATCTTCCAAGAACTAGTCTTTATGGACAGACAGACAGATTTGATCTGACTAGTAGAGTTATTAACGACTCGACAATTACTCGTCTTAGTCTTCAAATAGGGACTAATCTCCTTAGTCTAGACTAACTTTGACTTCACAGAACGACAGACAGATCTTCCAGGAACTAGTTTTAATGGACAGACTGACAGATTTAGTCTAACTAGTCTAGTTATTAATGGTTTGACAATTGCTCGACTTTGTCTTCAAATCTTTTTTTTTCGGGAGGAAGGGTAAAATACATTTACGTACAGCTCCTAGTGCTCCAAGTTGCCCTGGGGAGTGTGAGACTACTCGCCTTGGTGGTCAGACTACCCACTAAACCCACTCCTCAATTCTACTCTCTGCACCCCGCAGACCGTCAAGTAATACTTGTGGTGTAGGATTGTCAGAATGCCCCGTTTATTTATTTCTATTATCCCTTTCGTCTTTGGCTTTGCTTTCCATAATCTCTCTTATGGTATCCTCGTCCTCGAGAGGCATCGCCTCTATGTCACTATTTCCCACTTTTATCGTCAAATGCCCCACTTTCCGTCTTCCCACTATCATTACGGCCTCCGTTTCTGGAGCCAGCTCAGTTTTTTCTTTTCCATGCATTGTTGTAATTTGCTGATCGCCGTTTCTGTTGTTTATCTATTTTTCAGCCGTCATACCACTAACGACCAACACTATATCATTTGCGTACCCTATGATGGTTACTTCTTTTGGCATTTCCATTTTAAGGACACCGCCGTATTAAATCTTCTATAACGTGGGTCCCAGGACAGAGAGCCCCAGTTCTTAGGGAATTATGCACGTTACTTCCATATCACCACTTTACCCTACCAGCAGTGTTCTTTCTTCCATGTAGCTTTGAATCATTCTTATTAAGTATAGAGATATTTTCCTTCTCTCCAATTCTGCCACTATTTCTCTCCACGGCGCAGAGTAAAAGCAGAGTTCAAAGCGTTTTTAACGTCCAGAGACACAAGTTGTCTTCAAATCTAAACTAATGTCCTTAGTCTAGACCAGTGTTTTTCAACGTGTGGGTCGCGACCCCCTGGGGGGGTCGCGAAACCTTTTTAAGGGGGTCGTGAAGCCTCTATAAAGGGATCGCAGTTATTTTAAAATTAAAAATAAAGAGCCCTTATAGTTGAATTATCAAGCAAAGCAGTTTTACGATTGAACTACCTTAAATAGGCATTCAAAGTAAAAAAAAAAACTAAAATCATTCTATTTCAAAATTTTAGATTTATTAAGAAAAGGTTAATTAAAGGTTAGTTAGAAGACAAATTAGTTTAACACAAATCAACAAATACCTTCGAGTCACATGAATCATTGTTTACACGAGAAATAGGCTACGCACACATTCACATTCATGTGATGGTTGTGCCTGTTTCTTGTTAATCAATTTTTCTCATCTCGGATCCGTTTTTGCTTGCTATATATAGAACTAAATCGTTTTCTAAATTTAGGCGATTTCTCTGTTTGCCTTATATTAGACCATTGACGAAAACGTCAACTCGCACAAATAGGGGGTGGCAAATGTAAACACTTCAAAGCTTCTCTGGTTAATTGGGGATATTCTGTTTTTCTCTATAAAAGTTATCCAAAGTGATAGACATGAATTCCAAGTGTTATATTCCATCAGCAGATAATTCCAACAGATTTTCTTTTAGATTGGTTCCTCAACTTGCCGCATCTGTAGCATCTTTTAAAATTAAGATCCAACTTTTCCCAGTGTTTTCTGAAAGTTTTTCCACAGAGAAATAATAACACAATTCTTCTTTCAAATTCTGCAATACAATTTCCAGGCCAGGTATATATGATTTGATGTTTATCTTAGACCCCACTTCTCCAATATAAGACTGAGTAGAAGAGAATGAATCAAAGTCGTCTTGCTTTAGGGATGATGACCACAGGTTTCTTGTTTTCGTAAAGCCGTGGATTTTGTCTTTAGCGGTAATGAAATGTTCATCCATCCCTTGAATGCTTTTATTCAAAGTGTTTAAATGTTTGAATAGGTCAGAAAGAAAAGTTTCCAGTTTCAAAAGGAATTCCAGGTCACAAATAAAATTGGTATATTCGGACTGGACCTGCAGTAAATACACCAAAAGTTCAGCTCGAAGCTCCAAAACTCTTGTCACTACTTTGCCTTTCGATAACCACCTAACCTCTGTGTGAAGCAACTTTGGTGCAATGAATCCACATCTTCTCAAATGTTTCGAAATAATCGTATCTGTAACGCTTTTCATTTAATAGAATTTACTAATTTATTCCTGTTTTGGATGCAAGAACCTGACGACGAAGAAAGCAATGCATCCAACAAGCTTTTGGTATCGGTGCTTTATCACAGTAATTCCGAATTTTAAATAATTGTCGTCATACAGACGCTTTTTCCTTATTTATGTTTCACTACTCTCACTGGAAGTTCAAGCTGATGGTTGTTTTGATCTTTTTAGAAACTTGTATTTGAAACATATATTGAAAATATTCCCTCTATGAGAAATTAAATTATTAACACAGATAGGGGCGATTGCATTGCTATTGTCGTATCGCTTCTCCGTGGAGGCGCTTGCCGATGCGATAAAAATATGTTTGTTGTATGTAAATAATTACGTATATAGCCGATATCTATTTATAAAAATAAGTAAAAATGATGTAGGGATTCGATATTTGCATCAACAAAAAATACAAGCTAGAAACAGCGAAGTGTAGGGGGTCGCGAAATATGTTTCCATACTAAGGGGGTCGCAACATGAAAAAGGTTGAAAAACACTGGTCTAGACTAACTTTGACTTTATAGGCCGACGGACATATCTTCCAATAACTAGTATTAATGCAGAGACAGACAGATTTGGTGTAACTAGCCTAGTTATTAAGGATTCGACAATTACTCGAATTTGTCTTCAAATTTAGATTAATCTCTTTAGTCTAGACTAACTTTGACTTCGCGTATCGACAGACAGATCTCCCTAGAATAAGTCTAAATGAACATACTGACAGATTTGGTCTAACCAGTCTGATTATTAAGGACTGGACAATTACTCAAATTAGTCTTCAAATGTAGACTAATCTCGCGAGTCTAGACTAACTTTGGGTTCATATACCGACGGATAGATCTTCCAAGAATTAGTATTAATGGACGGACGGACAGATTTGGTCTAACTAATCCAGTTATTAAGGACTCAACACTTACACGCCTTAGTCCTCAAATCTAGATTAATTTCCTTAGTCTAGACTAACTTTGACTAGTGAGACAAGACTAGTAAGACAACACTAGATAGACAAGCCAGGCAAGATTAGACTAGCAAGACAAGACTTGCGAGATCGAGCTATTCAAGCAAGATTAGACAAATCAAGACTAGTGAGCCAAGATTGGACAGAGAAGATTGCAACCAAGACTAGACAAGAGCATTGAGACAGGACCAGATTAGACAAAACTAATCTAGCAAGAGCAATCAGACGAACGAAACGAAACTAGTCATATCCAAGTATTTCTTCGATTGCTTCAATTGCATCATCAGTCTTTCTATAGGATTGAATGTTGGATAGTTTTAAATTTGAATTGAACGTAATGCAGGAAATGTGTCCTCAAAAGTGGTTCTTAAAATATTTGCAGACGGGCAATACGTCTAAAGTGAATTCAATGTTTGTCGATGTCGGGATATCCGTAAAACGTCTGAATCATATGTCAGCCGTAAAGGGAGGCAGAGTTGATGCGAGTCGTTCGACGAACAAAAAGAAAATTTATGTTTGCCCCCCAGCGACACGTGTTTGAATTCCACCGCAAATTAGAAAACTTTTCTATTGGAAAGAAACAAGAATATAAGACATTTTAAGAGGAAAATGGAATTAATTTAGCAAATATTTGCATTTTACTAGATAAAACTAGAAATCGTTATTAACATTAATAAAAACTGGTATAAGCTCGTTTTTAGTGAACATTTACTAAGTTTTAGTAAAAATCCTAATTTGTATAATTATTCTAGATGCTATTGATTATTTTCCACAAACTAATTTTACCTGTTTTATTTGTGGATTTGACCATGTTGAGGGTTACTAATTGTGTTTAGCTTTGATAATTAGTATTTATTTCAAGATGAATAGAATAACAATAAAAATATTTCGTCCAACTAGTTTCGGCTGTATCACATATAAATTAAAAATTAATCATCTTCAGGCAATATATGGGATATACTGTTGATACTTAAATAAAAACCAAATAAAATAAAAACTAACAACTAAAACTATTAATATAGACTAATTAACCATCCGTCAGCGTCGGGCGCAATATGTATTGTAATTTGTAATACATTCAGGCGCAATCGATCTGGTACATCCACGACAATCTTGACTACTTTCTTTTATATTTAAAAACCCCCACTACCGATTTTATTAATTTTTTATAATATTAAAACATATGTCTTTAATATATATTTTTTTTGGAACGAAATTCCTTTAGGGAGCTCTCGTAGGAGTGATTCGGCAGAAAACGTTACGTTACGTTATACGCCTATCTCTGTCAGTGTATATATCTATACCGCCCGCTCTCTCTTTCTTTCTCTTTCTCTCAGTGTATATTTCTATAATGCGTGCTCTTTCTGTTTCTTTTGCAGAGTGACAGATGAGCGTGGTTGGTTTATAAACTTAAAACTAAACAAAAAAAATAATTAAGAGACAAAATAGTAAAATAGACCTTTGCAGTTAGTTTCCGATTTTAGTAACTTAGCAATCGACAGTTGAATATCACTAATTAAAATGTTTTGGAAAATTCAAGACATACAAAAGCTTCTGGAAACATAAGCTCTTTAACAAAAATAAATAATAAACTAGATAGTTTTAGCTAAAACTTGCAGTTAATTTACTAGCTGTACTTATCTTAGTAACTTAGTAACTCAACTTCATATATCATCTATCATTTATGACATGAAAAGGCAGTAATATGAAAGTTTCAGGCACATTTTGCTATTTTCACTGGATATACGTCAAAAAGAGCCCGAAAAACATGACGAAATTGACACATGCCCACAAAACAATCTCAACTATGAAAAGGTCTATTTTGATGTTTTGTTTTTCATAGCTACTGGTCTTGGGCCGCAAGTTGGACACTCCTTCCTGATCTAAATCAAATACTCAACTACACATGTTATCTGTCATTTATGGCAGATTAGATTATTTTCGCACAAATTTTTTGCGACCGCAAGTTTTGATGTAATATAATAATCTCGGCTATACACTAAATAATTGGATGGTGGATTTTAGTCTATATCTACTTGTAAACTTATACTCACAATTTGTCGGTCAAATTGTCGGTTTTGTTTTCGGCCGCATTGGAACTTGTCTTGCGGACCGCAAGACCGCAAGACAAGTTCCAATGCCGAACAATCGGTTCCAAAAACCGACAATTTTTTTCATTCATTTATCAAATTGACGCTTTTGTTTCGCGCCGCATTTCAACTTATCTACCCCAGTTTGCTAAAATTGTCCAGAACATCCAATCAACGCATTTGCGTGCACTTTCATTATTTTAATAATAATTCAAAGAGAGAAGTTGTTCGATTCTTAAATGCGCGAGGAACTTCGTTCCTGACGGTGGTCCCCTGACCGCATACGTTTTTTTTAATTAAAAATATTCAAAAAAAAATTCAAAAAAATTAAATGCAAAACAAGTCCGAATATTTTTTATATGTAAATATTATTTAGACCTCGCAAACAAAACAAATAATTCCTACAGTTTTTTACTTCTCCGGCAAATTTCCGCAATCACCTCACGAGCTGGCGACAACTTTTTCAAAAATAATCTTCTTCGCATTGGCTCCAATTCATTACATGGGTAAATTCCTTAGCAATTGATACCACTTATGTCTAGAATTGTAAAAAAAAAATTGCCATTGGCCATCTTCTGACGTTTCTTGCCGTACTATATATGCTGCACATTTGGTCTGCCGTATCAACGCCACCATAACAAAGATATTCACGATCAGGCGAAATGGATCGCAGATATGTTTTTGTCTATACAGTACACAGGCAAAAGTCAAATAGCAAACTAACTAGGCATAACTAAAGACACAATTTAAATCAACAGCTAAATGGCCAGTCGGCCCGGCATACCTAGTGAGACGGGTGGGGGTGATAAGACTGTGTTGGATTGCATAGATCCAATGCGCATGACGCGCGACGTAGGGTTATGGACGAAATGTAGCTTGAATATATAAATATATTTAACCTGTTCATAGCTCTATAATATTAAGTCTTATTAGGACTATGATAAATCTCATATTGAAACAACTGCTTCCCTGGCTAGTGCAACGCCTGATATTGAATTACACAACAGATATTTGTATTTATTTCTATTCTTTCTATTTACATTAAGTGGAGATCCATCAGCAAGCGCGTTTTGAGAGTTATCACTCATTAGTGCAGCTTTGCTTTTATGAATTAAAAATTGGAATACGCTTACATGATCTTGAACAACTCATACATGAGTAGCGAGGATCGGTTTTAATTTGACACCTTCGCAGAAAGACATGAACTTAGTTACGGAAGTTAATTACAGCAAAGATATAAAGAATTAGAAGAATTACAAGCTACAGCTATACAGAAAAATCAAAGAAATTGCAGGACCACGCAAAGGAGAAAAGCCGAATCACATCACAAATGACCAAAACGAAGGAATAACTAATGACATGGATAAATGCAATCTATGGCGGGCATACGTCAAAAAGCTCTTCGATGATGACAGGCCGGAAGCAACAATCAGCCCAACGCAACATGACCTCACAGAGCCAAGCATTGTAAAAACCGAATCAGTACACGCCATTAAGGTTGCAAAGAACAACAAAACACCAGAATATATATACGCAGAATATTTCAAGCAGATACAGGGGGAAAACAAAAACCTAATTTTAAAACTATACAACAAGATCTATGACACTGGACAACTTCCAAAGGATTGGCTAAAGTCTACTTTCTTAATGCCTCCCAAAAAGCAAAGACCACAGGCCAATCTCGCTAATGAGTCACGCATTAAAAATATTCTTACGCATCATTCAGAGAGTAGAAAATGTAAACGGGTGGTGGTTTACCGCCAGATAAAGTGCGAGAAAAAACATATAAATGTCATCCAGGCACAAGAGTTGGCACGGTAATTTGCCTAATTTGTGAAAATGTGTATCACATAAGTGACTTCAATAAATTAAATATCATAAAATATATCAGTGATGTTCTAGTGATTTGTCCAGAACATTCTCATATAAATCTAACCTCAAACTACAATGATTCGACGCTCAATGAAGATGCAAGAACCATTATAGTAAAAGTGAAATATAATATGAAGTATGAACTAAGAAATGAGATATCAAATGATAGAGATACTATGTATGAAGGTCATAGTTACGAAAGGAAGAAGGCAATATTAAAATAGTTAACTTGAGAAAGGAAAATAATCTACTAGATAAAGTAAACATTGAACTACATGATAAAAACGTAATTATGAATGAATTTATTACAATACTTCAAAAAGACAATATTCTTAACAGGAAACCATACGCACAAGTACTATCAGGAGTACAGTCTAAAAAAGAACATGTACCGAACATAATAATAAAGAAGAAAAATAGGAAAGATACAACAGATTTAAAAAAAAATGTAACGCAAAATTTAAACAAAGAGAAGACAATCCAAATAAAAAAAATGTACTGCAAAAACGACAACGAAATAATCATAAGTTGTATGAACCCTAAAAGTGCCGAGGAAACTGTCAAGTGTATGAATAAGAAATGAAAGAAATGTGTATGAATAAAAAAGTGGTGAATAAACCAAGATTAAAAATAGTAGGAGTCGACAATTACGAATCAATGGATCTAAAAGAATTAGAAACAGATATAAACACAAGGAACTTCAAAGGCTGTGACACGAAGTGTGAAGTAGTACGTAAATTCTTAAACAAAAAAGGTAATCTGGAAAGCATAATAGTAGAAGTAACCTCTGAATTATACAAGGTAGTTAAAGAAAACAACAATAGAATCTTTGTAGGATACTAGAACTGTAAAGTTTATGACGATCTAAATTTACAACCATGTTTGAACTGTGGTAGATTTGGACACAGTTGCAAGAAATATATAAATGAATAAGCATGTTTAAAGTGTGCTGGCTCTCATAATTCGATAGATCGTCGCAGACAGTCTGAATTGTGCTGCATTAAATGTAATGTTAGTTTAACAACAAATACAAAACAAAATTTGATGTAAAACACGTTGCGAACGATAGCCATATGTGCCAAGTGCTTCGAAAAAAAATCAAAGATGCATTGAAACAACAGATTACCCGGAAAACCCGGTTATCCAACGATATATTGGTAACATAGATAACGCAAAGACATTAAGAAGAACCAACTCCAGCGACACACTGCATTCATCATCAACATCACGTCATTCTACATATTATTATCAGAAGCTTAAATGTCAATTTTATCAAACTTCAAGTTTTTATTGAAAGACTACTAAAAACCCTGCTTAATAATATGTGCGGAATCCTGGAACTTGACCTGAGAATTCAAAGACTATTTTATATTAGAAGGTTATAAAATTTATTATAATGACAGTAGGACTAACAAATCTGCTGGTTTTGTTGTATACATAGAAAACAATATAGAAGAAAATACGGAGACTATAGAGATTGATAAACTCAAGGTATTGAACTCTTGTATTAAATTAGGCAATAAAATTAACTTAGAGATATCAGCTTTGTACAGATCTCATGATTTACCAAAATCTGAATTTATAATGAACTTAAAAGAATTATTAAAAACGAAGAGTGAAACAAAAAATCATCTAATTATAGGTGATTTTAACATAATTTAATGACTCACGATAACTTAAGCAATGAATTCTTATGCAATTTACTAGATAAAGGGTACCATCCAGGTTTTCAGGGTATAACAAGACCATCAGTTTCAAAAAATTCTGGAACATGCATAGATAATATATTTATCAAAACTGAAACAAGTAAAACTAATACCTTAAAACTCATAGACTCCCTAACAGATCATTATCCACTATTTATATCACTTACAAAATTTAAAAGAAATATGGATAAAGATATCAAAATAGCAATAAACTATATGAAATTAAAAAACATAGCTAATGGTGTAAACTGGGATACTATATTGACTATGCATGATCCAACGAAGGCTACTAATACTCTCATTTATAATATACAAAGCTGTGTAGGCCATGCTACTGTTAACGTGAAAAAGAGCAATAAACGTGAGAAAACAAAATCAAGAAAGGAATGGATTAATAAGGCCATAATAGTTTCATGCAGTAAGAAAGAATTGTTATATAAGGTCTGGCAATATGATCCAGGAAACGATAGGCTCAAGACAGAATATAAGAATTACACATGGATTCTGAATAACAGAAGCAGGTCATTACAGAAGCAAAAATAAAATTCGATATCGAACTAATAAAAAGGAGTCAGAAAAATCCAAGACACTTATGGGAAGTAATCAAATATAAACTCGGGAAAAGCGGCAAAAAAGATGACAATATAAAACAAGTTTACAATAAAGATATGGATATAATTAAAGAGCCCAATAGAATAGCAAACAAATTCAATTCTTACTTCAGTAATATTGGTAAAAAAATAAGCGATAAGATACGGAAACCCACAAATATTTACGTTAAAGGTCCATCTATGAATTCAAAATCTCAAATCTTTCTGGCACCGACTAATAGCTTAGAAATTGAAACATCATAAACAATATGGATTTGAAAAGCGGCGGAGTAGACAATATAAATGTAAAAAACTCTTAAACTAATGTTGGAGAATATATCAAAACCAATTGCACATATTGTCAACTTATGTATTGAAAATGGTACATGGCCAGGTAGCCTTGAAATGTGCTGATGTGTTACCCATACATAAAGCTAAAAATAAGAGTTACGTATCAAATTATAGACCTAAATCATTAATCTCTAACGTGGCCAAAATACTAGAAAAGGTCTTATATAATAGAATCTTGATTTTTGTGAATAAAAGCAACATTATAGTTGATAACCAATTTGGGTTTGTTAAAAATAGAGGCACAAAAGATGGACTTAATCATATATCAAATATAATTTATAATAAACTTGATAAAAGTAAGCCAATAGCTATAACTTTCCTGGATCTTGCCAAAGCTTTTGACACGATGAATCATAAAATTTTATTGAAAAAACTATACAATTATGGTATCAGGGGGATTGCACACAAACTAATTGAAAGTTACTTGACAAACAGACAACAAAGAGTTAAACTTGAAGGTTGTTTAAGTGAATACGAATATGTAACTACATTTGTCCCACAAGGAACAATATTAGGGCCATTATTTTTTATTTTATACGTCAATAATCTATTAAAAAGTATGTATAATGATGATACCTGGAGTAATGTTGAAGTCAAGATGAATACCTAGTTAGATAAAATCTCAGATTGGCTAGCATTGAATAAGCTGTCCTTAAACATTGAAAAAACTATCTACATGACATTTGGAAACTATATCGATAGCGTCCCAAAAGACATTAATTGCCAAATAGAGGGAACAATTCTAAAAAGAGTTGAATACTACAAATATTTAGGAATAGGCTTTGACTTCAACATAAAATGGAGGCAGCACATAGTAAATTTGATAAATAAAATTAAATATTTGATTTTTGTGTTATGTGTATAAATTTAAAGGGTTTATGCAAGTAGACATTCTAAAGATGATATACTATGCATTTTTTCACAGTGTTATGAGTTACGGTATTATAGTGTGGGGTGGAGCATATTCGAACAGTCTAAATTTATTACAAAATTTACCTAATAAGGTATTAAAAATAATTAGTTAGAATAATTAATAAATCGTGACAAACCTTTGAACATTTGACGACAGTTTGCATATGAGGCATTAATATTTCACTTCAATGACATGAAAGTGACAAAGAGACAAAACAGTAAGCATAAAAAATAGCTATATAAAGGCTATAAATCTATTTAATGCGCTTCCTAATGAATTAAAAACGCTAAAGATATTATTATAACGAAAAGTAAACTAAAGGAATGGGTCCGGCAAAAAGTGTAGTCAGGATAAAAGTTTATTGTTCTATAATACTTAGTTATATTGGAGTTATATTTACTTATATTTAGTAAGTTATATTTGGTTTGTAAGATCTACCAGTCCTGCCAACAGGTACCTGCGTGTACCTCTGCAGGATTTTACGGGTAATTAATTAATGTTATTTGCTCATTTAAAATTATACTGGATAAATAAATAATTAAAAATACACACCACTCTATTTTTGAACAAACTTGAAGGGCTAAGCGGTGACACTCAGTTCAGATTTAAGAGCGACACCGGTACACGAGAAGCAACATTCTGCCTAAACACATTAGTACAGAACTGCAATGACTAAAGAAAGGACATCTTCCTATGCTTCATCGACTATGGAAAGGCGTTCGATAGTATCAACCACGCGCGTCTCATCGAATATCTAAAAAGAGCTGGTATAGAAAAAGACGTAAGAATAATCCAAAACCTATACTGGCAACATTTGGCCTAAATCATGAACAACCAATTAACTACAGTAGAAACCAAGATAAAAAGAGGGACACGTTAAGGATGCATAATATCACCAATGCTATTAAATCTCTACTTCGGACTAATATTCTCACAAGCCTTCGATGATCTAGACTTTAGAACAAAAGTGAGCGCTACCACAATTAACAATACAAGATACGCAGACGACACAGTGATAATAGCGAGCAACCAGCCTACCCTAATGAACAAAATATACAGAAAGCGGTCAGAAGCCGGACTAAGAATGAACAGATCCAAAACAAAATTCATGGTTATAAGCCGTAATAATCAGGCAGGAGCGTCCATCGCGGTAGAGGGGGAAACAATCGAAAGAACTACGAGCACGAAATACCTAGGCACACTAGTAAACGACAGATGGGACCCACCATAAGAGATCAAGAGTAGGGTAGAACAAGTCAGATAGGCATTCAACAAACTACGTCTCTTGCTATGCGATAAAAACATACATTTATAAATCCGCCACAGAATGGTCAAATGCTACGTTTGGCCAGTTCTACTGTATGGAGCTGAAACGAAACCTGGGCGTTAAAAGTAGTATCCATTAACAAGATAGAGGCGTTCGAGATGTGGACATTCAGAAGAATGCTCCGTATCCCATGGGTAGACCACATTACCAACGAGAAGGTGCTGAGAAGGGCAGGAGTGGACAGATTACTATTCAATACCATAAATCGAAAAGCAACCTAATAGTTTATTCGATAGATTGGTTTTAACGGTCTTACAGGGCAGGGCGACTCGAAAAGAAGAACGTTAAAAGTTTGATAAGACGCAGTTCACATTTGTATATATCCGATAATAATAAAAATAAATAAATACCACTATAGATATTGGTGGAGACTAGTAGCTCTAGAATTTTGTTTATTTGTTTTTAATATTTTTTTTAAATCACCGGAAATTTTAACGTCTATTCAATCGTTTCTCTTACAGAATCGGCCCGTTAATCAGTAAGCACTGGAAACATATACAAATGTTTGATCACCTCTGGTTATAACTAGTAAAAACAACAGATTCTATGCAGGATCTTTTAAACCAGTATTCTAAGCTTAAGCGACGAAATTTTGTCTATATTTATCGAATCGTGTCTAATATTGTCAAGTATATTTCTTTTTGATTATTCAGCACAATTATGTTGCGAAAACAATTGCTTCTACTTCATTACAACAATGGTTAATATTGAAAATGTATCAAACTCAATAACAATTATTGTAATTTGCAATAAACCGGTCGTTTGGGTTTAATGTTAAAGATATGATAAACGAATGGAGTTGGAGTCAAAGAAAAAGTAAACTAATTCCCGTTTCCGCATTCGACTGTAAGGTCGGAAATATAAATATGGAGAGTTTTATGCCACCGCATTAATCATAAGTGATGAATCGTTTGAAAGCGGAAAAGTGTCAATGTCGTCTGTTTCTTGACATAAACAAAAGTAGAAATAAAAATGATTCCGGCGCGGTAAAACATTCGCGTTAGACTTATAATTTATTGCCCTTATTTCACATTACTTTACGGTGCGCGGTGGCAAATATTTGTATTATGTGCCGCGAATATTCGCTGCTGTGTATATATAAATTGCATTTTAAAGAAATTAATGTCCCTTTATTACTCGTAAATTTGATTTATTAAAATATTCGGTTTTTTATTGCCAGCACAGATACCGTATTTTTCAAGATTATGGAGAAACCATTTTGGCAATTATTATTTTGAATATATGAAATAGATTTACATAAATTACAATTACCTGTTACAAAGTATGGTCTATCGATGTTAGTCTAGTGATTCATGTACTCTTCAAATCATATCAAATCAATTAATTCATTATTACATGTAACAATACATTTAATGAAATACATGTGTTCATAATCAATAACATTATGAATTCATAATAACATTATGAATTGTTCCCCGAGGACAAAAATTCATAATTCAATTTGTAAGGTTCTATATCCTTTAGATAAGTGAAGAGGTTTTTTCTTTAACTTCTTGATATTGTTAATATGTTTAATCTTCGTTGGTAGTCTGTTATAGATTCTCAAGATACCGTAAGTATGGCTCCTTTCAGTCATTTATAGATTATGTCTTGGAAATTGATAGAGCTCTATTATTATATTATATCTAGTATTCTGTGCCGTAGGTTTTATAAAAGCTTTAAACAAATGTTTATGTTTCAATAGAAAAATTGTGCTTTAATATATGTACTTTTATATAAACCCGTACAGGTTAGCATATTAGCTCTCTTAAAAGGGTAAATTAAGTAAAATGCGCAAAACTTGTTTTTGTGCTCTTTTGAATACTTTCTTTGTATGTATTCCAATTCCCCAGAGGATCAAATCCAATGTGCGAGTGAAAATTAGCAAAATAGCCCAGTACATAGAACACTTTCACAATTATTTCGAAGTTGGTGGCATAGTACACTGTGGCATCAACCCATGTTCCCCATCTAGTATTTATTGGTTGCGGAGGAAGTGCTACGCCAGGTGCCAAATCATTAAAAATCGTTACCCTTGACGGTGATTTTAAAAATACTTTTAGACGATCGGCGTTAGTATAAATTCCTCGAATTTGTTCACAAACTCTGAACTTATGAAGTCCCTGTGCAAGGCAAGTCAGATGTCTCATTTGTCAAGTTTTTGGTTTGTTTGGCCTGAGCTGCTTTTGCCATGTATTGAGCGGCATGTGATATAAAGAGTAAAATCAAATCTCGATTCAAACTTTCACACATAATTTTTATTGAATCATCAGTCTTGAAATAGTGCTATGATTTGCCTTGTCTAGACACTGCAGTCTTTAAGAAGCGTCTTGAGATTTCCGTCAAAAAGCAGATCATTGAATACAAATATATTAACCAAATTGAGCATAATATGCACTAAAAATATGCAGTTATTCCGAAATATGTCTTATCATAGCCAATATGCAATATATGCTCTTATTGGTGAAATATGCAAAAATATGCCCTTACGAATAGGGCTCTAAATTCATAGTTTAGTCAGAAACACATTCCTGGCTAGTCCATTCTTTTATAAGTAGAATGGGAAAATATATGCATTTGCATATTTTTGGTTGCCCTAATCATCAGCATAGTTAACTATTGAATGTCGAGGAATGATTGGTAATTGGACCAAATCGTTGATATAAATTAAGAAAAGTAAGGGACCAATAGTACTTCCTTGCGAAATGACTCCATTTATCAAGCGTGGAGTAGATTTCACTATGCCGTATGCTGTTTGAAGTTTTGTGATATGGATTCTATTGAATAAGAAGGATTCGAGCAAATCTAATGCGACTCCATGAATTCCATAGTTGTAGAGTTTATCTTTTAATATTATATATATATTTATATATATATATATATATATATATATATATATATATTTGTCCTTAAATTTATTTTTTCTTCCAGATTGTCCGTTATACCTGATATAATTTCCTAGCATACTGTATCTATGCTTTTACGCCTGTCATACTCTTTCATAAAAGTCATACTCTTTCATAAAAGAAAGTAATTTGACTCATAACAATTTTTCAAAAATCTTTGAGAACGATCACAAGATACTTATCGATAGATACTTATTATTATTACCTGTATTTATTAATGTCCGTATTATCACCGTTTTTATATATTGGAGTGATTAACGCCACTTTTAATGAATCCAAATGAAACCAAATTTAAAAGAGATATTAATTATATACAGCAAGGGATTAGGTATTCTAGACAGCCCATTTTTTACAACAATACAAAGAATATCGTCGCTCCCCGCACTTTCTTTATTCTTTAAACTAATTATCGTATTGTATAGCTCCTCCTTAGTTATTGGTTTAAGAAAAATCGTGTATTACTTAATATTTTCTTGACGACCCAGTATTTTTCACCTATTCCAGATCATGGCTTCGATGAATCTTGCTTGTCCCTCTCATACTTATCCCTCAACAATAGTCTATTTGATTGACTATTGTCAACGTTAATCAAATTAGTGTATCACGTTAATCAAATTAGTTGCCTATTATCAAACAAAGTCCTAACCCGTGATGGTGCCTCGGGTGCGTCGCAATAATGTTAAATTGTTTTTGAGATTTTTAAGGTTTTTGATCTGTAAATAAGCAGGTTTGCAAGTGAACAAGTCCGTGTAGCAAACATATTATTTTAATTTTAGATTTTATGATGGCTCCTGGAAATCTTATTAAATTTACAAAGGCTGAGAAAAATCGACTCATTACATGATCTACCGGCAGTTCGTGCATTCTATTTTAACTACACAATATAACTAGGTAGTTCATGAAACCACTTCACATATGCTTCTTTATTTATCTCTTTATTAATGAGTCTTAAGTGAAGGGATGGTGCAAGGGAGGAAACCTTCGGGTTAACCTACACAAATCCACCATAGTGCCTTTTACGAAAATGAGGAAATTGTAGGACCAAAACCGCAACTTTCTACGACGACCAATTAAAGGCAACAGTCGCACAGTGGGATAACTTCAAAAAAACTGGCCATAAATAAAACGTTTCATTCTATCCACACCAAATTTGGTATGGAAGGGTATTTTTGGGTCGCTGATTACGAATATAAGTTCCATTTTTCCAAAAACAAAATGGCGGATCCAATATGGCGAATATTTTCCTTAGAAAATGTTTCCATAGGTCGAAAATTTGACAGCAACGAAATATTTTGGGCACTGATTGCGAATCTAAGTTTCATTTTTCCAAAAACAAAATGGCCGATCCAATATGGCGAACATTTTTCTTAGAAAATGTTTCCACATTGCGAAAATTTGACAGGAACGAGATTTTTGGGGCACTGATTACGAATCAGTTTTAGTTTTTAATCAGTTTATTTTAATCAGTTACGAAGTTTTATTTTTCCAAAAACAAATATGGCGAACATTTTCTTGAAAAAATGTTTTCATATCTTTACAATTTGATAGTCCACATCCAATAATTAGCAATAATGCCTCGTCATCAGAAAGTTGTTGTTCTGTGACAAATTTTAGGGATTTTCTATATTTTGAGGGTTTTGATGGACTGTCATACGTGATACGTCATGTAAAACCTGTGCCGCAGTCGATTTTCCCTCTGCTCTCAAACTAATTCGCGTTGCATATGCCAGTTTTGCGCTGCTCCTATCTTTTCGAATGTCCTCTGTCCTTCTGCGTTTTGTTCTCTCACTCGCTTCGGAGAAGGCTATGGAAGGCAGACTCCGGCTAGCCGCAGAGGTAGATTGTTGAGAAGGTTCCGATAGCGATTCGTCAGTGAAGATGATAAACTTATCCAGCCAGTCCTTAAATTTATTTAGGAATTTGTCTTCTATGCGAGAAACTTTCTGCCACTTTACGTGCCCTTATCTCACATTTATGCCTAAGTTTTGTTTTTTTTTCAGTCAACTCAAAATTGCATTTCAATTTATTACTCAATTCTCTTTCCACGGTAATATATATTTCACTTATTTTGTCACCAAAACGACCTTTCAATAAATAAAAAAGATCATTCCTCGAGATAATACCTTTGTCACTTGAATCTGAAATAAAAACAATGTAAATATATTAAAATAAAAAAAAACGACTTCAGAGAAATTGTTTAAAAAAAAAATTCATCCTCTATTTTCACCCTTAGGGGTGGTACTTTTTTCTCCAACTTTAAATGGGACCAATCGCGAAGTATACCCTAAGTAAATAAAAATTATCGGTTATTTAGTCGGTGCATTATAAAATATAAATGTGAGAATTTCTCAATTTCATAAATGAATTGATAAAAAATTATACTGAAGACAAAGTAGCAGCCAATTCTTGATTTTCTCAAACAATAGATGTCTAATAAAGCAAACCTGAGCAAATTTAGAGCACTCATTTGACCTCTTTTTTTGTGTCTTTTCATAAACTTGAATCTTCGAGTTCAAAACGTTGTAGTTTTTGCTATGAATTATTCTTAAATACTTGGTACACAATAACAATCTATTTACAGCCAATGATGTAATTAAATTTTACATACGTTTATGTGCCTCGGCCATTTCCAAACATTTTCCACCGTATAGTACACAATCAAAGTTTCACGTATTTTCACTAACTGTTGGGCGCACGATTCTACACACTCAACTGCTTCGTTTGATATGAAAGTCTGGGTTGCTTTTCTACCTGGTTCTTTTAGTTCCCGGAATCCGATGGTCCCAAGGGTTCTCTAATGAGATACATTGTTGGAATCGGATTAAAAAATTATTATTTTTCGGGTTTTTGGCCAGTTTTTGGGATTTTATCCCACTGTGATTCGTCGTGAAATTTTTAGGGATAGTCCGAGATGCCAAATTGACCTGGAACTCACACCTTATAAAAGCGACTAACAAGTGAAAAATTAATTATGGACTTAATTATGACCAGGAGAACACTTGTCAGATCGTGGGGCTTAATATCAAACATGATACTCTGGTTGTACAAGGCGGTGGTAAGACCCATCATGATATATGGGTCCTCAATTAAGTAGACCAAACAGAAACAGAAGAAGGCTATAAACAAACTCTCTAGTGTACAGAGACTAGCTTGCTTACTAATCACGAGATAGATGAGAATCGCACCTTCAGCTGCTCTGGAAGCAATGTTGAGGCTCTATTCTCTATACATTTTCATCACGGATTAGGTAAGAATGGGAGCTTTCAAATGCAAGTGCAACAATACGTGGCAAACCTTGGAAAGGTCAGGGCATACCATTATGTAATAAAAGAACGGATATAAAAAAAGAACGGATGTAATAAAAGAGCCAATCCTTAACAAGGAAGGAGACTCGATGCCATTGGGAATACCTTTCAAAGTAAATCTACAGTGCAAGAAAGGAAATTGTTCCAAGAAATGCCAAGGAGAATGATTCTTGTACACAGACGGCTCCAAGAAGGACAACTTGGCGCTAGAATAAGGTTGCCAACTGCATTCTTTTAAAGAGAACATTTCCTATTTTTTAACAAAATGCGTTCTCTTTCTTTTTCTATTTATACTATATTTTTTCTCTTTTTAAATTTTGCCAACCAATCATTATTTATTATTTCAAATAGGAATTAAAATGGATTTATGCACAAAAATTAAAGTTTGTCAATTTTCTTTAAAATTATTATATCCTTTATCATTCTACCGCATGCACAAAGAATCTGTTGACAAATATGGTTGATGATTCGGAATTAGCCAAGCTTACCAAATATTTACCAAAATATTATCTAGAAACACAAAATTTATACCGAATAATGTTATATGTAACCTGAGGCCCAAAAGTCTTGGAATCCTCTTGCTATGAATTTGAAGACGTAGGTCATTCCTTAATTCCTGACATAAAATTAAACAAATTATCAAATGTCATTTTTAGGTAGCTGTCAGTGGGCTTGAGGTTATGTCGCATTGTTTTTAGTGTTAAGTTCAACAATTTCTTTAGTTATAAATAAAACGCCTTCTCATAAATTTAACACAGATTTATTTTATGTGTTGTGAATTATAAAATTAACAAAGAAGAACAAACATTACAACAGATGTTGAATGTGTTGTCCCTTTTCACGAATACACAAATTAATTCGCCGTTTTATGTTATTTCTACCGGTTTCTTGCTTAATTTATTTGATTTAAAAATGCTTATAAAAGAGCAGAAAACTTATATTGTCGAAAGTTATTTTCGTAATGGGGGAAATGGTGAATGGGAATACAGTATCGGCCCGTGCATTGAAGAATTTCGGCATTGTTTTCCTATGGCTGTATTTAATAGGAATCAGTTTAGAAGGCAGGTATTACGATCAGTTGTTTGCTTTTGAAGTACTGGTAACATTAACAAGAAATAAGGAAGTGGAAGACCTCGTATTAATAATGAGAATATTATAAACAGCATCAGAAATGCAGTCCAAGACGGAGCTACCACTTCAATTAGGAGACTAGTAAAACAGTTGAATTTAAGTCGTACTACCACTCCCAGGATTATTCCTCAAGATCTTCACATGAAACCATATAAGTTGCAAATGTACCAAGAAGTTTTACCACTCTATTATAATAAAAGACTGGCCTACTGTCGGTGGTACAACGAAAATATGAATGACGAAGTGTAGAATTTAACATTTTCAATTGATAAAGCCTGGTTTCATCTAAACAGATACATTAAGTCCCAAAACATGCGGATGTGGAGTGTTGACAACCCACATTTTTTTAGAGAGACCCCACTACATCCAATCAACGTTGGTGAGTGGTTAGCAATGTCAACATGCAAAATTATCGGTCCAATATTTTTTCTATGGTAATTTAAACACTTATGCACTTATAGAGCCACTATTTTGCAACGAAATTCATGATGATGCACTCCAAAATGGCTTTTTCCAACAAGATTCTGCTAGACCGGACATTGCCTGTGAAACATTTAATTATCTTAAGGAATTCCTTGACGCCAGGCTGTGCGAAATAAGCTGTGCCACAATTGAAACTAACGGAAATTGACATAAAACCTACAGAGGCGTGTAAAAAACGCCACCGTACAACAGATTTGATCAAAATGGGTATTTAGATTATGGTTAGATTAGGTTATATTAGGAGTTATATTTTATTTAGATCAATCAAGACTACAATCGCGAGGCAGCCGCGACCTCTCGATCCGAAATAAGAAAAAATTTCAATATTTTAAACAATTTTTATATACCCTTTTTAAATTTATTTTCCCTACGCCTTTCTGTCTTGCCCCATTGCGCATGCGCACAAGCGTACATTGTGTTACCTATTTCTATGAAGCCCCATATATCAGATTAACCACACTGATAAAATAAATCAGTGTTAAATTTATGAGACGGCGTTTTATTTATAACTATTGAAATTGTTGAACTTAACACTAAAAACAATGCGACATAACCTCAAACCCACTGACAGCTACTTAAAAATGACATTTGATAATTTGTTTAATTTTATATGTGGAATTAAGAAAAGACCTACGTCTTCAAATTCAGGGCAAGAGTGTATTCCAAGACTTTTGGGACTCACGTTAGCTTTTTATTGTAAAAAATTGTAATGCATTCAGTTCCAACCAATGGAAGTAACCGTGGTTACTTTTATTTACTGGTTTATTCATTTTTTTGAGAAAAATAATGAATTTTGGTGAATTTTGAGAAAATAATTGTTCTTTTTTTACCAAATTAAACGGCTGATATTTTATGTGCATATTTGCTGTATAAAAAAATACGATATTTTAGAAATATGTGCTGCTGCTTTTTCTGCAGACGGTTAAAAGAGTGTTGGATTAAAAATTAAACATCCGACTTTAAAGTCGTGTTTTTTTATCGCTGGACAATCCTCCCTGTTTTTTAAATATTTTTTTTAATATAGTTTCAGTATAGCCTACTTTGTAGCTATACCAGATATCCCGGATTTTCTATCCCTAATGTACCGATAATTAATATATTTTTTAAATAAATGTTACTCCTTTTTGTACGAAACAGTTGACATCCCTAAGCTGGAGTCTATAAACTTTCTCCTAGGTGTAGAGTAACTGTGCAACTGGGGGAACACACCATAGTCCTCTTAGCGGATATTCTCGCAATAAAGATATGTGTCTGGCAAACTTTAAGAATGGACTACAAAAGTAGAAACATCTATATCTTCACGGACAGTCAGGCTGTGACAAACGTCCTAACATGTCATAAAATAAATTTTAGTACAGTTTGGGAAGTGCCTTTAGAACTTAAACCGTTTGCCACAAAAAACAGCGTTTCGTTTGCGGGGGTGCCAAGTCACATAGGTCTGGAAGGAAACGAAAGGGCGGACGCACCTATTAATATTTTCAATTGCAAATAAAAAAAAATATGATATGTATGCATTAACTATTGAAATGCAATAGAACATTGTTACAGAACTTATTAATAAACTGAAAGGTTATGATGTCATGTTTTTCAATAAAATAGCTAATGACTAATTTACAAAACTTGATTAATTTATTTACATTATCGAAAATTATTAAAGATAGTTTTTCATGTCGGGTGGATAATATTGGATATCTGACAATAGTTTTCAATTATGATCAACTTTTCTTACTAACAATTGTCGTTATTTTCAAAAATAAAGGTACAGTACTTGAGTAGGGTTTCTCCGCACTTCTTCAAAATCGCGGTTTTCGGTTTATCAAAATTAAAAACCGCGCTTTCGGGTTCGGGTTTTTAGAACTTTTGGTAGGAGTGTCTGATATTTGAAGTGTGGCGGAACTAGATATTTTGAATATATATTTTTTAATATAAATGTAAAAGTTGTGTTTTATTTCAAAATTTCTAAACATTTCAAATTATTAACCTCCTCTATAAAAATTCTAGTCTATTCTCTTTGCAATGACTCCCTAGAGAACGCTGTAAACGTAATCCAATTGTATAACTAATATGGTAAATAGTAACACATCAAAATGTACCACAAGGGTAAAACAAAAAGTACTACAGCGCGAGCAAATGTATGAAACCTAACCTAGCAAATACATATGTTTAGACTTTCAGAGCTTGTAACGTTGTAGTTCGGTTATGTGGTTTCGGTTTTTGCACAGAAAACCGCGGTTTTGCGATTCGGATATATCCCAACCTTACTATTGAGTAAAATTCATATTTTTTTGACAAACCTCGTATACAGCTTAAAAAAATTTATATTTGATGATCGTATTTTAGGTTTTAGACAAGGGGTGGGGAACCTCCGGCCTGAAGTCATTTGATCTGCCCCGCGAGTGAATGCGTTCATGTTGCAGTGATAATACGCCGACTACTGACAGACATCGTGTTGACGTATTTCAGAGACATATTTTGCAATTCGTGAGGGGATTTTGAATTTTTCCTTGTTGAACATACGTGACTGTTCGT
The DNA here is from genome assembly GCA_944588485.1 of Phosphuga atrata. Classification (NCBI taxonomy): domain Eukaryota; kingdom Metazoa; phylum Arthropoda; class Insecta; order Coleoptera; family Silphidae; genus Phosphuga; species Phosphuga atrata. Next base: position 36,186,581 of record OX155899.1, read on the forward strand.
CATTCTTTTTGGTTCTTCGTACGCAAACGTGAGTGATTTAGAAATTAAAACTAATATGGTGTGATATCCTACAAATGGCGAGTATGAAGAAAAGAAAAGTGGATGCAGAATGTTTCAAGAAGAAATGGACACATGATTATTTTTTTGTTGAGGTGAAAGACAAGCCTGTTTGCTTAGTTTGTGGGGATGCGTTAGCTGTTATGAAAAAGGTTAATTTGGAGCGTCATTGCAGCACAAAACATGCAAAATCAAATGAATTGGAAGGCCAATTGCTCCTGGATAAAATCAAAGCTCTTCAGCAGAGTTTGAAATCACAACAAGCCGTGTTCACTAAGTTTCGTGGTGACAATGACAACGTTATTATACAGACAAGTTATGTAGTGAGCGAGCTAATCGCAAAGAAACTGAAGCCTGCATAGTGTCTGATGCGGAGCAGATAGCACTAGACAAAGTAAAATTGTTTCAGAGCGTTAGTTTGTCACGGAGAACTATCTCAGATCGAATTAGTGACTTAGCACATGATATTAAAAACACACTGGAGGGATCTTGAAGAAGATATCTAATTTTTCTCTCTGGTTTGTGACGAGACAACGGACATAACAAATACTGCTCAACTGGCCGTTTTCGTTCATGGAATAAACACAGAGATTGTCACGCGAGAAGAATTGCTGTCACTGGAAGTGAGGACTTGTATGAGAGACTTGTTCTGCCAATGAAGAAACTTGAGCTTACCTTCGAAAAGTTAAGTAACCTTACTACAGATGGCGTTCCAGCCATGGTTGGATCGCAGAAAGGGTTAATTGCATTTGTAAGGAATGAAATGAATCGTCTGAGTTTTGACCCAAATGATTTAATTATATGCCACTGCATCATACATCAAGAAAGTCTCTGTGCACAGTCGTTGCGACTCGACAATGTGATGTATTATGTGTAGTGTAGTATGTGTACACATGTGTAGTGTCATGTATTAATTTTATCAAAAGCAGAGGGCTTAATAGCCGCCAATTTAAGGACTTTCTGAATGACCTTGACTCTGAGTACGGTGATCTTGTTTATCAGTGTGAAGTACGGTGGCTAATTCGCTGGAGCATGATCATAAGCTTTCACGAACTGCGTGGTGAAGTCAAGCAGTTCATGGAGTTGAAGGGAAAACCTGTCAGGGAACTCAGTAATAGCAAGTGGATGTGTGATCTAGCGTTCATGGTGGACATTACTAACTACCTGTCAGAGCTAAACGTCAAGCTGCAGGGTCCCAACCAGCTTCTCAGCTCCCTGCTTTCAAACGTAAAATCATTTGAAGCTAAATTAAAGCTGTGGAAAGTGCAACTCGAAAGGAATAACACGGTGTATTTCCCTACGCTGGAAGGATAAAAGCCTTCTACCATACTTGAGTATGCTGGTGAATGTGTGAAAATAATTGAGGCATTTAATGAAAGATTCAAGGACGTGAAAAGTAAGAAAATTGAAGTGAACATTTTTACTAAATCGTTCAATGTGGAACCAGCTGATGTGCCTGATAACCTCCAACACGAAAACATTCAGCTGCAAACTAATGTTGAGCTGAACGCTGGATACAACAAACTCCCACTGCTTTAGTTCTATAAAGGTTACATACGCAATTATGAATTTCGCATTTTGAGGAGGCATGCATTGAAAAATGCATCTGTATTTGGAACAACTTACTGTTGCGAGCAGTTCTTTTCTAAACATAGTATCGCAAAGAATCGACTGCGTTCCAGATTGACCGACGTAAACCTGGAAAATCAGTTGCGAGTAGCCACATCATCAATATCAGCTAATATCACACGACTCAGCAAAGAAAGGCAGTTTAAGCCATCGCATTAGGAATAGGATGAATGAATTATGTTTAAATATGGATATATTTTATGTATGTTTATTTTTTATTTGTTTATTTATAATTTTTTTGTTGTACATTAAAAACTAAAAAAACTATTATTATTATTTGTCTGGCCCGCGAATAATGTTATAAATTTCCAATTGGCCCTTGGCAGAAAATAGGTTCCCCACCCCTGTTTTAGACCAGGCACAACTTTTTTTGAAGAATAACTTTTTTCCTGAAATTAATAATGAACAGGTTTCCCATATGATGCCGCCTTAATTGGACACACTATATAATTATATTTATATTATTTTATTCTATCTTACTATATATTTGTATTAAATTTGTAAAGGATGTTCTTCGTGTAGATCAAAATATTGAGAAAATCATAAAAACTTCTAAAAATAGTTGTCACTGGAAAATAACACAAAAAAGTGCTTTTAGAAGTCATTAAATGTCACAAGTCCATTTTTCAAAAATATTGAGTTAGTTACCTTAATAGTTACATTTTTACTTGATGTTTTTATTCTGAAGTAACTTGTTACTGTTGATATATTTAAAATCATTAAGATTTTGTAACATCGAAATTTGCTGGGTTAATGATGTGATGAAAAAGTTTATTTTGAAAGTGGCGTAAGATCCATTGAGAGAGTTTCAAACAGATAGGGAAAGTATGCAATTAAAGTATATGTGATCTCGTAAGCTTTATGTTTAATTATTATAGCAGCACTTGAATTATCAATTGCAATGAATTTGTTATAAACAATTTAATTTAAAATTTCAGTTTCGATTTGTTAATGGATTCATATGGGTCTCCTGATATACCATTGTAATTTTCAGTAATACGGTAATAATTTGTTTATAACAAATTAAATTGCAAAATAAACTGTATGTGAATATGAATATATTAAAATATCTTAAGAGAAAACTTAGGAATCTATGAATATCTGAATCTATGAAGATCTATGAATCTATGAAGAACCTATGAATAGGAATATATGAATTTCAATGTAAAAATAAAAAAAAAACTAAAAAACAAAAAAAATACGAGACCACTCACAAACCTCAAATACAAGGAATTTTGGTTTACCACCTTTGTATACCACATTGTATACCACCTGCCCACAATAATTATTTTATATCCCTCCTGCATACACAAACTGGAGAAGACTGAATAATAATTAGTAAAACAATATTAATATTAATATAAAAATTATGTAACAACTGTTATTTATCATTCTTGATTTTATAACATAAAAGTGTATATATATTTCCGTTTGCGTTTCAATATTAAATTTCAAATTATATATTTTTATTGTATACTTTATGCATTATACAAAGGGCTATCGACCACATGGTCCTTCTGCCCGGATGGGTATATATTTATCTTTATTTCAAGGAAAATTTATTTTATGTATGGATGGACTTGTGCTTTCTTAAGAATTGGAAACGTGATTTCATTGATTTTTAAATTGGCCCCAAGCATTTACAGCCATGAAAAACATATTATTTCTTAAATAACGTTACATATGCTAATTGGGGTGATAAATTTGACACCCTTAGAAACCCAAAAACATTATTCTACTATATTATCTGTTACCCATATTTTAAAAGTTTATCCAATGCAAACCCTTCAATATCTCGATTCGCACATAAATGGAGTTGGTTCACTTTCAAAATAAACGGCTCATATATCAAGAAAATGATGTTCCGAGTTATTTTTGAAAATATAATTCGACACAACATATAATATGATTCTTAGTTAATTCTTCACTTAGTTGATTCTTCACAAATAGGTTTAATTTTCTTTTGAAATCATTAAAAGTACCGACCAAATCGATGGGGTAATAAAAAATATTACATTTTTATAATGACCAGCTAGTTGATAATAAATCGTAAATGTTGTAAGCAAATAGATCTTATTCTTCATTTTTTCTATACAATAATATTTTATCTCTGATAAAAGGTTTAAGAATCTTTAGAGCAGACATGAGCAACCTTTTTTTGGCTAGGGGCAAGTAGGGCTAAATTACCATTATTCCTTCGAGAACAGGGGGAGACATTGAGTGGGGAAGGCATATTAAAATTTAGTGCAGGGAGAATGACTCCCCTGATATTATCATCGAAATAGTAAATTCTATCCGAGCACGTAGCTGAAATAGACAGCGTTTTTAAACTTGCAGGCACACACACATGACTAGCAGACACAAACAAAGTTTAAACCGTCTAAATTAGAGACGAAACTTATTTACAGACATCCCTAGTGGCTAGACCAGAAGAGAGCAAACGCAGTCGATCGCAGACACTCTTGCTGTCGATCGTCTTAATGGAAGAAGCTTAATAGAAATAGTGATTAATTCGCGGATTTTGTTTCTTTAAGTTGAATAATAAATAATAATACCCAATACACAATATACAAAAATATTAGATGTTGAGATAACTTTACCACCATAGAGAGATTAACTTAACCATTATAACCATTATATTAACCACCATAGAGAGATTAACCACCAAAATAGTAATTTCTATCCGAGCATGTAGCTAAAATAGACAGCTTTTTCAAACTCAGAAGAAAATTATTCTCAATATGAATACTAACTCCTTTTCACAAATTTTGAGTGACTTAGACTTAGACTTAGTAAAGGAAAATTTCCCCAGCAGGAGCAAGTATGCGAGCAGGTATGCGAAACTTATGCGAACCAAATAAAGCTGTGAATTTTTATAATGGAGAGAAACCAGCAAAGGCACTTTATACCTTCCCAGACTTGCTCTAGAGAAATTTTCTATTATACTTATATTACTAAGCCACTCAATATTTGTAAAAAGAAGTTGGTCTCCATATTGAGACTTATTTTCTTCGGAGTTTGAAAAAGAAAAATGTGGCCCGCGGGCCACATAAATCTTTGCATTTACATAGGGGAGGGAAGCTAGCACCGGCGCTTTATACCTGCTCTAGAGAAATTACGTACGTGCTTTGTACCTGCTCCAGAGAAACTAAGCCACTCAATATTTGTGAAAGAAGTTAATCTTCGTATTGAGAATTATTTTCTTCTGAGTTTAAAAATACTGTATCTTTCAGCTACATGCTCGGATAGAATTTAGTATTATGGTTCTAACTTTAATCTGTAACATAAATTATATTTGCACATTGTGTATAGGGTATTATTGTGTATTATTCAACTTAAAGAAACATAATCCGAGAATTAATCACTATTTTAATAGAAATAGTGATTAATTCTCGGTTTCTTCAGTTAATACGATCGACAGCATGAGTGCATGCGATCGACTGTTTCCCCTCTTCTGGTCTAGCCACTAGTGACGTCTGTAAATCTGTTTCGTCTCTAATTTAGTCTGTTTAAACTTTTTTTGTGTCTGCTAGTTATGTATGCATAGATCGGTAGTCGTGTTTGCTTAGACTGACGATTTGTTATATTCTGTCTTGTTTTACAAGTTTATCTAGTAATGTCGTCTAATTTTGTCCATTTAATCTTCTCTATTTTATCTTGAAGGTCTAGTTTTATTTAAATTTCTAATCTAAATTTGTTTTTCTAGTATAACCTAACTAATTGAATCTGATTCGTTTTATTTTCCTATCTAGTTCTGTGTCCATTCTGATATGTCTAATCCTATCTGTATAGTTATTTCCGCAAAGGCCTCTACCTCTAGTTTTATCCTTATCCGTCCCACAATGCTGCTACAGGAACATTTTCGGTTCACAGTTTTTTTTCACAGTTTCGGTAGAGAGAAAACTGAGTCGGGGTCCCACAAAGGTTCAGCCTTAGGCCCTACTTTATGGAATGATGGCGTTTTAAGGTAGAAAGTTCCGGATGATGGCTTCGCGGACGACCTGACCCTCGTGGTTTCAGAAAAAAAAAACAGGAATCCATGCAAACGGCAAACCGCGCAATGCGCCAAGAAATCGATAGGATGACATCAAATAACCTAAGCCTTGCACCAGAAAAGTCTGAAATAGTGTTACTAACCAGCCTAAGGAGACTCAACGCAATAAAGTTTAAAGTGCAAGATACATATATAAGCCGAAAGAAGTATATCACATGCCTCGGGGTAGTCATAGAGCATAATTCTGTCAAATCCCGCCGTTACCGGCATTGGACACAATTATGCCCAATGTAGGTCGGCGGAAAAGCTCCAAGCGTAATCTCCTTGGTACGATTATACAGTCCATGCTATATGCTGCCCCCAATATAGGCTAAAAACATGGCAATAGAAAGCAATGTCTAGAAACTGGCAAGAATTCAAATAAAAACTGCAATCAGGATCGGTAGCGCATACAAGACTGTATCGGGGGAAGCAGTTTTAGTAATCCATGGAAAAGCCCCCATAAGCCCCCTAGTAAAGGAGAGATCAGAACTACATGACACCGTATGTGATAGGCAATCTAGAATTGCCCCTAGAAAGAATCTCATAGCAAAATGGGAACAAAAATGGGGGCCGTCCGATAAAGTCCAATAGACGAAGTTGATCATACCAGATATCACCACATAGGTCAACAGGTAGCATGGTTAAACAAACTGTTACCGGACACAGTTCCTCACAGAGCATGGGTGCTTTCGCGACTACTTGAAACAAATACGCGCCGCCGCAGATGATCTGTGAGAATACTGTGGTGAAGCGAACCCTGTAAGACACACAATATTTGACTGCTGGACATAGCAAGCAGAAAGGGACGATCTAACAGCCAACATGAGGATACCGTTTAACGCAAGGACGGTAATACATGTTGCAAAATAAAGAAAACTGGGATAGGATGACCAGATTCGTTAAATTCATTATTTGCTCTAAGGAAAACGACGAAAATCTGAGAAACAATAGAGATCAACAATTAGATCAACCAGTAAGCCCAAATACCTTAAATCAACAACCATCTTAACTACAACAACCATGCTGAATATATGCTACCTGCGGTTCCGGCGTGATTGGAGACGTTCGTAGGTCCACTTGTCTGTTCAGCTCTCAGCTACCAGCTACGTCATTAAAAAAGCCTTATCTATCTAGTCTTATCGCTTTAGACTTGTCTGTTTAGTCTTGTCGCTTTAGTTTCATCTTTCTAGTCTAGTCCATTTGGCCCTGCTTGTTCACTCTTATGTATCTATCTTATGTATCTTTTTATCTCTTTAATCTCATCTAATCTTGTGTGTCTAGTCCTCTTTCTCTGGTTTTAAATTTCCTGCGCCTCCTTCTTTCTCACAATAGTTTTTACGAAGATCTAAAATCTATTTATTTAGATTTAAAACCGTACTTTATAATAATATAATTATTTTTTATGAATCATATTTTATAATCTAGTTTATTATATAGATTAGGCTTAGGCTTCAATGTTACACCTTGACTAGATTCCTAATAATCTAGTCTGCTTGTGTAGACTAGAATTGGCCTTCAAAGTTTTATCTCGATTAAACTTTTCGACAATTTAGTCTGATTGTATAGACTATATATTGCACTACGCATTCCACGTCTGCAATGAGACTATCCTTGTAATAATCTAGTGTGAGTGTGAAAATTAGACTTTGTCTTCCAGGTTACATCTACACTAGATTTTAAATACTCTGATCCGATTATGTAGATTATGCTTGGCCTTTCAGCTAAGATTTCAGCTAAAGCAGGGGTGTCCAACCTTTTTGTTGCTCTGTGCCACATTGGAAGAAGACTTTTGCTTTGAGATTGAGATTTAGGCCGTATGTATATTACCAAGAGCAAAAAAAAACATAAATGTATTTCTTGTTTATTAACACATTTGATACTATTTGAAGATATTACCACTCCAAAATAAAATATATATAAATAATATATATATATATATATATATATATATATATATATATATAATAGTTTACGAATTTGTGAAACTTCTTCATTAGTTTATGTCGTGGAAATAAATAATGCAATAGCCCAAAGATAGACAGCCTGGGTAGAGTGGAATTTTAAAAAGACCAAGGAAAATTGGCATACATTTTTGGAAAAAAGGAAAGGTTACAGCCAAGATAATTGGAGAAACCAAACGAACCTTTACACAAAACCAACTAACCCAAATCGAAGAGAGCTTTGCTAAGAATAACTCCAGAGATTTCTTTGGAAACTTCAAGCAGACACTCAGGAAATACGCTCCGCCAAGCCTCCACTTCAGAGTCTCACAAGGAAAACTGGCTAACGACAAGGACAGCTGCCACCTTTTAACTCAGTACTTTAAAAATCTACTCAACTGTGACCCACCCAGCAAAGACTTCGACTATAAACTAACCAAACCAAACCCGGATTCGCAGCCTCTTCATCGGAAGAAGTTGACTAGATCATTCATATTCTTAAGAATAATAAGGCAGCTGAAGAGGACTCTATCGTTGCTGAGTTGTGGAAAGGTGCTGGAAACAATGCCGTGCGCAAGCTAACCGAGATCATCCAGGACATCTGGGAAACAGAGAAATTACCACCCGATTGGAAACCTGCTCTGATCCATCCGCTTCACAAGAAGGGAGATTTTACTGATCTAAACAACGACCGTGGAATTTCTCTCGTCCCGGTAACATACAAGATTCTCTCGAAGGTTTTACAAACAAGGGCAGAAAATCAGCTGGATAGTCAACTGGGAGAATACCCGGGGGGCTTCAGAAAGGTCCGATCCTGTATTGAACAGATTCTCAATCTTTAAACTGTACTTGCATACTCCAAGGTGAGAAACTGCAAGGTGGTCGTCACCTTTGTTGAGCTTAGGAAGGCCTACGATTCCATTGATAGATAAACGCTTAACGAAGTACTCCAGGAACTAGGTCTAGACAACAAAACCCGCAAACTCATCCTAGAAACTTTGACCTACACCCATGCCAAAGTTAGAAACTAGATTTCAGAAAACTTTGAAATAAAAACTGGAGGGAGAAACGGAGATGGACTTTCCCCACTTCTCTTCAACTATGTCCTTAAAAAGGTTATGAGAGAATGGCGCAAGGAACTGAACAATTTGGGTGTTCAGAGTGGTACCTACTTGGGACGCAAGAACGATGGACTGATTCTAGATTGCCTTGCCTTTGCAGATGACATGGCACTGTTTGCTGATTCTTTTGAGATGGCAACAATGCAGATAAATTGCCTTAGAACACAGGCTGCCAAAGTGGGCCCTCAAGTTTCGCTGGAGAAAACAGAATTCTTCACCAACATCAGAGAAGCAAACAGAGAGATGTTACTAGAGCAGGGAAACATCAAGAAGACTGAGAAGTGCAAGTATCTCTGCGAATGGATTGAACCCAACTTATCAGAAAGAGCATCATTATCCAAAAGAGTCAACAAGTTAGAACTAGCCTATCGACTGAATAAGAACACTGACAACAAGGAATGCCTATCACGTAACCTGAAACTTAAACACTACACATCGGTCTTACGCCCAGAAGCACTGTATGTCATGGAGTGTCATTCCTTGAACCGAATAGGTCTGGTAGAGAAATTGGAAATCAGAGAGAGAATAATCCTCAGGAAGATCCAAGGCCGCATCGTACGTATCGGACGCATCGCATCAAATGGATTATTTTTGTACAGCGCGTCCACAGTATCGGCAACGATCGGATTTGCAGACGCAACTACTAGCAAATACTGTATTCCGTATGATGTCATCGGCACGCATCGGAATAGTTGCCCCTCGGAGCAACGGCATCGGCATTTCCGACGGGTCGATTCGTGCGATCCGTACGATGCGGAACAGTGGACGGACTTCTACTACTTTCTTTAGAAAGAACACTGCGATCCGTTTGATGCGCTGCGTCCGACACGTACGATGCGGAACTGTGGACGCCTACCTATAATCGGTTGCTATACTTAAAAGAGTCGTAAGGAATCATCTCTCGTATTCAGATAATGGTCTCGTTTTTCTATCTCTATGGCTTAACTACTTCTTCTCTTCGCCCGTGACAGTTCGTGGATAATCTGTGCAACAGTCCTTGAGTTTCTTAGATTTATCCAGTTGCCGGTGTTGGTGTGTTGGAGAAGAACGAGCAAAACTTTTCCCTTTTGTCTGAATGAAACTGCTTGTTCTAGAAGATGCAGTTCCATTGCCTGAACACGAGAGACGATTGTGATAACTCCTTGTGACTCCCCCTAATATGGCGACTGCTTATATCCATCCTCAAAATGCAATCTTATACACCTCACCTAAACAACCTAACATCCCAGACACATCGTCATCATCACGGCGGTTTCTTCATGCTCCATTCTCGGATATAGGCCTCTTCACTTCTTCTCTACTCATGGAAGTCCTGTGCCCGTCTCATCCAGTTACGTCCTCCGTTTTGTCTGACGTCGTCTACTCAACGGTTTGGTGGTCGGACTCGTCTTCGGGTGTCAGCTCTGAGTCTCCACTCTAAAACTCTCCTGGTCCAACGTGTTGCGTCCATTCTGGCGATGTGTTGGCGATGTGTTGTTGATGTTGCTTCAACTCCAATCGTTACGTTTTAGGTCTCGTAATGTTATTTCTAGCATTGCTCTCCATACCTCCTTGCGCTAATCTGAAATTTTCTGCTGTTTTTTTTTGGCTTCTGCGCCTTAGGTGAACACGAGCATGACACACTGCTCGAAAACTCTGACTTTGAGGTGTAGTGGCAGCAATTTATCATGTAGTGTATGTTTGTTTTCGTCGAATGCTGCCCAAGCTTGTGCAACTCTGTCTTCTTGTGTTCCTCTTCTACGGTTTGGTTTTCGTAGACCAAAGTTATTTTATGACCAAGGAAACTCTGTTGCCGTTTCCACTGGTAGCCTGTAGTGAACTATGTCCGCCATTTTGGTCATAATTTTAATCTAGGTATTAATTTTGCAACCTTAAGTTGCTGATTCCTGTCTCAAGTCTTCAATCATAGATTATGTAACCATCAAATGTAGGATAGTTGCGAATAAAGGGATGAATAAGCAGTCCTGGACCAGAGGCGGTAGCGTCACCAGGGAGTGTTGGAGTAATTCGCGGCACGGGTAGTCTCCTGAAAAGACATAGAATTCCCGATGACGACCCTATGACATTGCGAACAAGCACCGTCATTAAATAGCCCTGGCAAGGGAAGCAGCCTGTCAGTATCTGAGTGGGCGGACCTGGCATGGAGAAGAACGGCTGCTCATAAATGAAAATATGGGCGAGTATGAAAACCATCACAACCGGGTGCAGTACTATGATCAACAACCGTCGTGGCAGGCGTGATGATTATAGCTAATACCCTTCTCAAACCAAATCTAACCCAGACACATATACGACCATAAATATACATTAGTTAGTAATTATAGTTCGTTATAAAATAAATGTCGAAACAGTAATGAGTCAAATTCTCTGCTTGCCCAGTTTATATAATCTTAATCCTTGAACAAGCAGGAGATTACAGGAGCTACTAACTTTTCTTGAAAAGTTTCCTGATTCCATCTTGTGCTTTTTCGGCAACAGTGCTTCTGGGCTCTTTATGGAATTTGAATATTGAGTTAAGCTTATAGTTCCAAACAAGTTTAGAAAGAAAATTAGAAAGTTTCATTTGTTGAATTGATAGTAATGATCTTATCTTAGATCCTGCTGTGAAAACATTGTAACGCAAATAAAAAAATAAAAAAATATATGTTTGTCACGAATGGAATTACACCAAAATAAAAAATAATGCTTATTATATAATAAATATTAATATCATAAATCACAACCAATGCAACTAAATGGTATATGTAAATTACAATAAATTTAGTAACGTGTTATTTCAACTAAAGCGTAATTTTACATATTCCACAGCGAGCAGGGAATTTTGCAGCATGAATATAAAACGTACGCTCAAAATAAATACGTTTTAATTACGTATTAATAATAAATTTATAAATTCAGTCTCCAATTCGGAGGGTCACCAGTTGAATTCAACTGCCGGTCGTTACGTGTGTATTTTCCACAATATTACATCCCATGATTTCAATCTCCAACAACTTAATTAATTCAATACACAGTATTGAAATACATTTTATGAAATCATTCCCGGAATTTCAATCTATTTATTTATTAATTATAATCACATATATTGCAATATTTTCTATTTTATTATTGTTTTTTAATGTTAAATTTGATGGTAAATTATTTAGTGCTTCAAATAATTCATGTCCATGCTCGCGAATATTTTATATTTAAATTTAAGTATTTTAAGATTCTCATTATATTTAAAATACTGAAAATGTCTTAAAGAAAACTAATATCTCCAATTTATGGAATTGGTATGAATATTTATTTTGAAAATATTTCGAATAGTTGTAGTTGTGGAATGGTAATATGCAGATTTTCACAATATACATTCCCGAGTTGCATTTTAACAGAGCTTTACGAGGATTCTAATTTGCAACCTAACAAGAATCGTGACCTTTCCACTTAATAAATTAATATATGTTGGAAACTTGAGATACAGGCAGTACTGTGAAAACTTACCAATTTTATGATAAAACTAATCGTGCGAAACAAATTTTATTCTTTCAAAAACTTAATATTTTCTATAATACAATTTAAAAAAACATTTTTTTTTCTTACAGAAGAAGTCCAAGCAGCTTAAAATTCTCTATGTCCTATGAAAGAAGTTCTGAGACTCCCTGTCGGTAAGTATCAAGATAAAAAACCCTCAATCTCAGACCCTTAATAAATCTAAAAAAGCTCTAAATAAATTTTATATACCATGTTTATCCGCCCCTTGCACCAAATTTGTAAAAATAAATAAACGTGTTGGCTGGCGCGATGTTATTTTACGCGATGTAAAAGTGCGTTCTTGTTCGCATAAAAATTGATATCTGGCCGTCCTGAGGGAAATAAACTTGCGATTGCGGACTTTCCCCATCAGATACGACCTGACATGTGCTTACCCTTTCATGGCGTCAGGAATATATGAAATGGATATGCAGTCGGATCTCTGATCCTTAGAGCCTTTCAATAAAAAAGATAAAATATGCATTAGCCTGTAATAAAATGAGATTTATCCCGGCGTTTGTCACACGTCACTAAAGTTTATGGCGGTTCCGAAAACTCTTGGTCATTTTTTACATTTGTTATCGAGAAGATTATCAAGATAAATTAATTTGAAATTAATAATAATTGATTAATTAAGATTAAATTAAATCAATTTTCAATTGTCCAAACCATATTTATTAAACAACTTTCATCAAACAGTGAAATAAAATAGAGATGCCCTGAGAAAATGAAATATATTTATATTTTGTATTATTTTGTATTTATTTGTTAATATCTTGAATAAACATGGATCACTGACTTTCAATAAAGTGCAATTTCTAAAAGTCAATGCGAAGTATCGCCTCGCTTTGTAACTTCCTATTGCGATTATTAAGATGCACGGCTTTTCAGTAATCAGTTGTCATCGTTTAACTACGAGTATTCGAAACCCTTTGATCAACTTTAATGAAACAGTGCCAGGAAATAGAGATACGCTAGTCTAGTATCGTCTAATGTTGTATAGCTCAGTAACCGGTTTTAATTAAAGTAAAGAATTAAGTTAAGTAAAGAGGATTCTCCTTAAAAGAAATAAGAAATCTTACACAAGAGTCGTAGGAATGATGAAACGCAGTAGACATTTTTTGTAATTTCATGTTATTTTTTTACAATTTAAGTTGATAACTACTGACAATTTAATTTTATGTATAAGTATATTGTTCTAATTACATTATCCTATGCCCTACCAGAGGCAATTTTTCCGTAATTAATTATATTCTCAAATAATGCATGCTAAATAGCTCCAGGATTAAGTAAATAGCTCCAGGATTAAGTATTTGAGCAAGTTTAAAAAAACAAAAATTAAGTATCTAGCCTTCCTTAATGCCTCTTTGATGTGATAGTTCCATCTCATGTGACAATCACTTTGTACACCTAGATATTTATAAGTATCTACTCTTTTAAGTTCATTATTATCAATAAAAACTTCTACTAAAAAGTTAAACTAAAATCGAATTGTTAAGAATGTCGGCTGGTAAAGTATCACTATAGCAACCAGAAGCTATGAAGGTGGTTTTATCAGCATTAAGTGGTAGTTGATTTACTTACAGCGTACACTTAATCGATTAAGCCAACTTGTTATTACATTTTAAGCTTCATCCCAAGTTTTTCCCGCGCACAAAACAGCAGTATCATCAGCATAGGAGACAAGGCTATTAACAAGCTGAATATTAAAAATGCCATTAATATTAATGAAAAAAAAAACAAGGGACCCAAGGGACATTCCATCCGCTTTACTTTGTCATTTACTAATGATTACTGGTTGCTTTCTATTTGTCAGATTATTTTCTAGAAAATCATAAATAATAACTCCAATGCCATAAGAGTGCAATTTTGAAAGGAGAATCTTATCATTAACTGCGTCAAAGGCTGTAACCAGATGAAAAATGCTGGTAAGGTATGTTCGAATTAATATTATCATATGAGCCGTTTATTTTGAAAGTTGGGGTTTCCATTTGTGTTCGAATCGAGATATTGAAGGGTTTGCGTTGGATTCAATTTAAAAATGTGGTTAACAAATAACATAGTAGAATAATGTTTTTGGGTTTCTAAGGTTGTCAAGTTTATAATTTCAATTAGCATAATTAACATTATTTAAGAAATAATATATTTTTGATGAATGTAAATGGACTTACGCCACTTTCAAAATCAATGAAAATACGTTTTCAATTCTTAAGACAGTACAAGTCCTTAGGTGAACTCTTATTCTTTGTTTTATTATTTCCCCCCTTTAAAAGAAATGTTGTTTTATTATTTATTATTTCTTCTTCTCCAATTTGTGTATGCGGGAAGGATTTTAAATAACTATGGTGTACAGGTCTATAATGTAATAAATTCATTGAGTTCTTTTATTTTAGGTTTGTACTTTAGTTTAGGAGTAATCTCGTCTTAAAAAATAAACTATTTCATTACTTTATTAAATCAGTAAATTTTGGTATAGAAAATCTTTTTTTATTTTAAATATATTAATAACTAGTTGCTTCAGAATGCATAGATCATGTATGAATCTACCTATTGAGGTAGTTAACTGAAAAATCGACTTACTCTACTTTCAAAACAAACGGCTCACATTGTTACAAAACCTAGTGTTCCTATTTAAAAAAAAACAAACTGACAACTTGTTTGTCAGAAATAATATCACAATAGGGAATATGTAAGTGATTTACATTTACTTGATTTTTTACCCCCGATACCTTATGGTCTTGACATTATACTGAAAACATTATTTTCTCATTTAGTTTGTATTTAGAACTTTAACCAAAACGTGCAAAATAAGCGAGCAAAATTCAAATTTGCGAAACGCATAACCATTGGTCAAATCAAAGCATGACGTCACATGGCATGTTATGAGATTTGTCGGCGTCGATATTTATACTGCTATAGTCGTGTTTGGAAAAAAATTGCTGTTTTGATATGTGTGTAGTGTTTTCATTATCTAGTGGCGAACCTTTTTAAGTAGTGGGTGAAATTTTTTCATTATATTTTGCGTACTAGCTCGTGGGTCACTAGGCCAGTAGCATCACTTGGAAAAGAGGAGGGAGGTCAAAGACAATTTTTTTGTTCTCACTCATAAGGCTTTTACAAAATTCAAGTTTCTTTCTTATCTTATAACTTCTACTTTGGAAGTGGAGAGCAATAAATAAAGATTGAAATCAAAAAATGTATACAGTGATTAATTGGACGACGCGTCCAATAATCCGGCGGTCTGGAGACCGCTCGCGCTCTTCCCTGCCACCACTATTTCTTATAATGCTGCGGTTGTTTAGTAACATATTTGTCGGATTACCGAGATTATACTGTATAAGAGTCCTCGAGCGGATCGATGGCTGGTTCCATGTTATTTTTGAATTTTAATCTTCTTTTGAATATGATATAAGTTTTCCTAATGTTGGGACGATGAATCGATTAGTAAAAACAAGAAATCATTAAGATAAGCCGTTCAAAAGTTATACCATCATAAGTTTTGAGTATGATTGGTTGTAACTTAGAAATTAGGCAAAAGAAATGAAAGTGGCTTAGACAATATTTGCAGAAAATTCCTTTGTCTAAACAACGGAGTTAATTTTGATTTGAAATTTTTTGGTTCGGAAATTTTTAAAAATTCAGAGGGTATCAAATTTAGACAAGATTTGGGTTTGATTCGTTGTAACTTGGAAGTTGTTAAAAAGTACTTAAAAATGTTTTAGACAAAATCTGTAAATAATTTTTGTCTTAGAGAAAAATTGTTTGGTTTTATCACTTGTTTTTTTTGGCAACGATTTGAAGGCAAGTCTAAATGGGAGAAATTTGAGAAAAACAGACAAAACAGACAAAAGTGATTAAACAACATTAGTAGAGAATTGAATTATCTATAACATATTATTGTTGCAATAGTTTTTAACTATTTTGAAAATTTTCTAAAAAATCGTAAATCTAATTTAAGTAAAAGTAATTAGTTCAAAAACCAATAATTTTAGGCAAATTTTTTTTAGATAAAGGTTGTAAAGAATTTAATCCTCTATAAAAGTTACTTTCAACATTTTTTTGTTGTTTTGTGTTTTTATGGTAAAAATTGCAAAAAAACGGAATGAAGCTTAACTTAGGGAACCTCTGGCGCATATTATGTGTTTTGTAATGTTAAATTAATAAATAATACTAATTAATCATTTTTAATTAATGACAGATGCGACTTTGCCATTTGTTTCCAAAGGCTACTTGTTTAAATCGCGATGATTGCGACTTTGTGATATTACTTTTTACTTCCTTAATTACTTTATACTTACACAAATTTGCTTATATTTTTTTAACGGAAAAAGATAGCAAGTTTTTTTCTGTGGAAAATTTATTCAGAAAAATTAGCTTTTTTCAAATATGCAAAAATATAGGTATGGTTCTGGTAAAACAAAATTCGATGACGTCATTATTCCAGTTTCAAAATGTGGCAAAATATGTAAGCTGCTTTGGGTTGTCAAATTTAAGGGATGATATCTAATAAAAAAAAATATATAAATTTTAAGCAACCCCCGACACAAAAAACCTCTAAAAAGCAAAAAAAAATTTCTTGACCATTTAACTCCATTCAAAGTACCTTTAACTCCATTAAAAGTATTCATATTTTGATGATAAGAGTCGCCGCGCCGCGTTGGGGGACCTCTATGTGAAGAAGTATAATTAGTTATACCTACATAGGTATAACGAATAGAAACTACGTATGAACTTAGATGTATCAATCTATCTTACAAGGTCTACTAAATTCTTGCAGAGTTTCGATATGGTATGCGTCACGTTAGAGTTAAAGAGAATGCGCAGACAGGTGCGAGCAGACGTCGTTAACTGTCTATTTTGCGATTTTTTCTGAGTAAATGACTCAAGACTGAAAACTAAAGGATTGGATATTGTTGTTTTGTTACTTACGTTCGTTGGTTACACAGAGTAAGTATAATGAACACGTTATCATTATCAATCTTCTTTTTATTTCTTTGCATTCTGGTTTTATTACTTGATTTACTTAGCAGTTCCCCGACGCGGCGACGCTCATCATCAAAATATTAATAAGTCAAAAGGGATCATCAAATGCCTGAACAGATCTTCATAAACTATAGCTAAGACCCTATCGATCACGTCAGTTTTCAAACACAAGTTTGGATATACGGAACTAGACGAAACTTTTGTCAAATTGGTTGCAGATTAATTTTGTCCAGAGGAAAATAAGCGGATGATCATCATTCGCATGAACAGATTTTCAGAAATTATAGCTAAGAACCTCCTCGCTCACGTCAGCTTTTAATAAAAAATACATCAAAATCGGCCCCTTTGTTTAGGAGCTACGATTCCACAAACAACCACATATAGGGACAGACGAACAGACACGATAAAGTAAAGTATTTAGAGAAACGTTTTAGACAAAACTTGAATCTTTTTAAAATTTGCAAAAAATTCGCATGGCGTTATAAGAAATTGATATTTATTTCACAGGTTAAACAGGTTATTTTGAAAAAAAGCTGAATGTTTGACAGCTTATTACTCAGAACCTAGATAAAATAGACAAAACTGTTTTCAATGAGAGTTATAGAGAATTTAATTCTCAATAAAAGTTGTTTTAACCAATTTTCTGCAATTTTGCTTTTTTATGCAAAAAAATGCAAGAAACCGAGTGAAGGTTCAATTTGGGCCAAGTCAACTTTAAGGGATGATATTAGGGGAAGTAAACAAGTTTGTCAAAAACTCTTTAGATTTAATCTGGATTAGATTAAGTTACGTCAGAGCAAATAAATTAGATAAAGTTAAGTTAAACAAATCAAGACTGTGGGGCCAAGACTTAAAATTAAGTCAATTTTAATAGAGGTTAGAAAATTTGTGTGTTTTGTTTATTGACGCGAGTTGTTGCCATAGTAACAACAAACAGAAATCATTTAATAATGAAACTCCTTTTGATTTACATTGGACTTTTACGCAAAATTGTTATACTTTTATACACGATTATAATAATGGTCCTTCCTTTGTGGTCGAGAAACTTTTATAAACTTTTAATAATAAAAGTTAAATCAATGCCTGGGTTACTTAAAAAGCCTGTTTGGGCCAGTGTGTGAGCCGCGGGTTATAAGTTCGCCATCCCTGACCTAGTGCAATTTTGGTATATTATGACATTAGAAATTATCAAGAAAAATAACTGAAATTGGTTTTGTCAAAGCTATGTCTTATATAATTTCTTGCCCGATCGCGTTCTTTCGTTTTGCCTGGTCGAATCTTATCCAATCTTATATTATTACATTTTTTTTTGTCTTGTGTCGTCTTGTTTAAACCTCCTTAGCCTTATCCTATCTTCTTTAGCTTTGTCTAATCTCGACTAATCTTGCCTATTCCTACTTAATCTTGGATAAACAATACTAAGCATATCTGTCGACCTGGTAGTCTACAGATGGAACATTAACTACAAATCTGGAAATTCTGGAAATCTGGTTTGATCCCAGGACCGAGTGTACTTTATCTGCTTTTATTATTTTTTTTTTACCTAAAGAGTAAATATAGTAACTAACTATTGGTAAAACCATACTACATTATAGATAATCATATAAATATTTATATGAATATCTATAATGTAGCATGGTTTTACCAATAGTAAATTATCTTTTAAATCAATAACCTGCTAAATTCATATCTCTCTCACGAAATGTCAAATAAAAAATATCTAACCCCTAGTCATCCACGAGGGTTTCAAGTGTTTTATAAATTGTTTTTCATAAAAGTAAAGCTGCACTGATGAGAGATAAATCTCTAAACGCGTGCTATTTCCATTTTTTCCCCCGTTTCAGCAACTTTCCCTTTCATTTAAATTATAACATTATAGTATCTTGTCTTGTTCAATAATAGCAAAATAACTAAGTGATTTTCATTTTTTAGTCTGTCGATGAATAGGCATCAGTCAAGTTTGTCGATGAATGGACAATATTAGTTGGTTAATATGGTTAAATTCAGCTTTAATCATCTGTGAAGTTGATGGTATTGTTTCATCTCATTTAACCTTATTCAGTCTTATTTAGCCGTATCTAATCTTCCGCAGTCTTGCCTAATACTGTCTAACGTTGGATTGGAACAGGTCTAAATGTAACAATTTTTAACCTTGTACAGATTTATCCAGTATTAATTTTGACCAGTCCTGTCCAATATTAGTAAAACAACTAATTTAAGTAATTTCCATTTCCCAGAGCATCATTAAAGTTTATCGATTAATAGACATCAATAAAGTAGCTTAACCCATCTTTGGTCAAGCATAGAAATATATGATATTTTAGATTTGTTTTAAATAAAACGCATTAGAATGGTGTTCATCAAGAAAGTTTTAATAAAAATTTTTTTTTTTTAAATTTGCTGTACAAAAATTTGAGTGGTTCGTATACGCACCGTTGGCGAATAGGGGATAAAATCAAATATATTTGTTAAAACATTCTGAGTGCAGATGCACATTACATTTTTTGCACATATAAATTGTGTTTGATTGGCACACTTTACATCTTAGCCGCTTTTTCGTTTCATGCACAATAATTAAATGTCCAATATTATCTTTGCGCATTTCCAATGGCACTGCTACCTATATTTGCAATAGTAACTAATGGGAAAAATGTATCTAATCTACATGTAAATTAAGTTTATTGTGTTTACTCTTACAAGCACCAACAAAAAAATAAATTATACAATAAAAAGTTATTTATTAATGGTGCATTTTGAGATGGTTCGTATACCCACCGTTGGTCAAAGATGGGTTTAATATGGCTAAATGTAGCTTTAACCATCTATGAAATTGAGAAACAATCTTTGTTATCCTTGATACTAGCATTCCGGTACTAGACAATATCTGTAAAATGTTTCTTTAGTTTTTCCATTGTAGAAATAGCGATTAAAGCTGAAAATCCTTAACTAATCACTGTATATGCATATAGTAGAACAATAGAATAATGAACGTGCCCTGTGACGTAATCCAAAGCGGGCGAAAAAGTAAAACTTAATTGACGCTTTCAACAGTATTTATATTTTTTATTGTTTTATAATGTTTTAACGAAGTGAAAAGTGAATTATACAAGTAAAAAAAGATGATGCATCATATTCCCTATTATTAAGAAAATGTAATAGTTTATTATATACGAGTATCAAAAACCTTGACAATATTAGAAATAGGAGAGATTGCACGGTAATTACTCGTTAAGTGTTTATAGCCTGATTTAATGCAGGAACAATTTCAGCTGTTTTGAGTGCATTTGTCCATATTCCATTAGCTATATTTAAGTTAAATATATATTCTAAGGGCCTACCTATATTACTAATTATACATTTTAATACTTTACTACTAATACCATAAACTCCGCTTGATTTGTCTTTTAGTCTTAAAATAATTTTTTTAATATCAAACCTCGTTATTGGATGTAGAAAAAAAGTTTTGTTAATATTTTTTAATACAAAAGACTCAGTATTTTGAATTGTTTGATCAACATTTTCAGGCAAATTTGAGTCTACGTTACTAAAAAAGAAATAAAAATTATTTGCTAGTACTACTAGCAACGACTCTTTATTAATTGTATTCATATCAATTCAGATTAAATTTTCAAGATTATTATTTAATCTATTGTTTTTATCTATTTTGTATTTTACATAATTTGATATTTTCCGAGTTATTTCAATTTTCCATAACCAATTTGTATTCGAATATTTTTTTTTAGTTAATTTTAAGAGCTGACTTAAAACTTATATCACACGTTCGTATACACGTTAGTTAGTATACCTACATATCCTATTACTATTAATATACTTACACAATATACAATTTTGTGTACGCACTTTTAGTACAATTTTAATAGATTTTTATATTGTTAGATGTTTATAGTTTATAAATTAGTTTATTGTTAGATGTTTATAGTGTTATATATTGTTGTTTTATCAGATTCACAATTTGAGGTCTTTAGTTTTAACGAACTTTTAATGCTAACGTCGTTAAGCTGCATTCCCATTTTACATTTAGGATATTCTTGATTTCAAATCTGCTCACAATAATATGTGGATCCTAAAATTGTCAAGATTTCAAATGCCACCAGCTTAACCTTTCAGCAACCTGGTCGGGTTTAATAAACAAAGATGAATATGTTAGAATCATTCAAATGCGAATGCTCCCTAGTTGATAATAGCAACGGTAGGTGAAAGCACGTTTTGAGTTGATTTTTCTATCGTTTAATCGAGTTTGAGGTTGAGACTAAAAATTAAGTTTTCTTTGCTCTAGAAAATTAAATAGTTACATATAAAATAATTCGGTAGGTAACAAACAAAATAGAAGACTATGAAAAAGCCTAAGCTCGTTTATTGGCCTTATGGGAAGAAGTAGAAGCAGAAACCATATAATCCACAGACCACGAGTCCATACATTCCGAAAATGATCTAATGAAATATATGTAGAAGACGTAGAAGAATATGTAGAAGAAAATCCCGATTATGAATCTCTTCATGTTAGTGACGAGGAATTTGTTGTAAAGATGGTGTTAATAAATGGAGCAAGAATTGTGCAACTAAATTTACTAGAAGTAGAAGTGAAAATATTATTCAAAATTGGCCTGAAGTGAAACAGTTCAAAGACCGCAAAACTCGAATTGAAAGTTATTTTTTGTTGACGAAATGGTATAAAAAAATATTGACTCACACTGACTTCAAAATAATAGAAAAATCATCATGCATATACAGAAAGTGCAAGATATTAAATAAAAGAAACAACTAAAAATGAGATGTTAGCAGTTTTTGGCTTGTTGTACCTGGCTGGCTATTATAAATCAGGGCGACCAAATGTATCTGATCTATGAGCTCAGGATGACGCAAGTGGCGGAATATTCGAAAATACCATTACAATGCAAAAGTTTGTATTTTCTTTGACGGTGCAAGCGATTTGACAATGCTACATCTCGCGAAGAAAGGAAACCATTGCAAAAATTATGCCCAATTACAGATGTTTTTGAAAAAAAATCAAAAAATGCCCAGAAACACACTGGTAGTGAATATCACACGAGAAACAAGAAACGCTTTAGAGGTCGCTGTAGTTACCATCAGTATATTCCAAATAAGTATCGATTCAAAATATTTGCCTAGATGGATGCTCGCTGTTTTTAGGTTGTAAAAAAGTCTACCTTGCGCAACAACCTGAAGTCCCATTTCGCATTAGCATTAAAACCGAAGACGTAGTAATGAGACTTATTTCTATGATAACTGGAACAAAAAGAAACATTACATTTGATAATTGGTTTACCAGTTATAACTAGATGAATGGCCTACTTCAAGACCATATTTTAACATATGTGGGCACAGAACATAAAAACAAGCGTGAACTGCTAATTAGATCTACTTTATTTGGTTTTCAAATGAATATAACGTTAATTTCGTTTACTCTCAAGAAAAATTTACTACTCCTAAATGGAACATGATAACCCTATCGATAAATCTTCAGGTGATTCAGGAAACCATAGATCATCATTAAATTTTTATAACTACACAAAGCGAGCAAAGCAAGCAGTGGCCACTAACTGGGTTTTATTCTTTGCTAAACACAGCAGGTGCTAACTCTGAGAATGTTTACAGAAATAATACTAACTTTTAAAAAACAGAACGCCGTGTACCTATATCTAAAGAAATTAAGGCAAGATCTAATATTTAATCACGTAAGTGAATGAGAAGATATTCCAGGTATTCCTCAAGTAATGCAGGGAGAAAATCGTCTAGTACCGTTGCAAATGGAAGATGGAATTCAAAAAACAACGCTGTGACTTTCGTGCCAGAGGGTCTGTTTGCACAAAATGAGTTGCACCAAATATTTATAAATACTTAAACATTAAGTTAATATAGTCCATTTAAATAGGTTTTGATTTTGTTAATTACATTTTCTATCATCAAAATGAAAAATTATTCAATACGTGCATAAAATTCATATGGGATATATGAAATAAAAAACTACCTGTCTGCTGTCTGCTGATAGGTTAAATTAATTGTAACCTTCAGAAAATCTATTACCTGTTTCAAATATATTATAATTTGATTTTCCTCTGCCTTTTTTGCTAAACATGACAACGTTGTTTTCTCCTTTCTGAACTGTAAAAATGATTAGCTTATTAATATTTCAATTTTTCGATAGCAGTCAAAGAATAGTTAGGAGAAGAATGGCATGAAAGAGCCAATTTTGTAAGAAAGGAGAAATTACAAAAGAAAATAAATAAACAGTAAATTGTGTATCATAAGTTGTTGTTTATTTCATTATGTAGGTACTGTGTTAAAACATTTTCCGAAAGCAACAAATTTACTTACACATCTAACCATTTCTAAAGAGAATGAGTTTCGGCTCTTTCATAACACATTAAAAGAGCATTGAAAATATATGCATATGCATATGAATTGAAAGTGTCCACAAAAGTTTTGAAAGAGCTAAGTTCAAAGTACAGGAACTGTAAATTAGCAAAATATATAATTGAAAATATTTTTTATTATATAAAATTATTTTTATAACGCAAACTTTGAATAAAGTATTTATTTTAATCTATGAAATTCTTACTATATCTATTGTTTGAGATCAATCATTTTAATCTAAATAAGTATAGTCTTAAGAATATAATTATAAAGTTGCATTCAAAAACTTAAAAAACATTTTTGGCAAAAAAATACAATCTCCCTTTTACACCACAGGATTCATGTGCCCAACCGGAATAATTTTGCACTGAAACCACTCTTAATTGCTTTTACTGTAATTATCATTTCAAACTACACTACTATCCTGTTCTCTTCCTCTTGTATTTATTTCCTACTTCTGACAATACTATATTATCGTAAAAAACTGATATAGTGTCAGAGTCTGTTTTAGATTTTTGTATATATTCTTTTATAGTTATTTTCTTTACATTCTTTCTATTTTGCCATGAATTGAGTCCTTTTCTTATATCTTGATTTTCTCAGGAGCAGCCCTTGCAATGGCAGATGACATTTTCCGACTTTTACGAATCGTGTTTTTTCTGGGAGCTGCCTTTAAAAACGGTATAATCATTTGCGGTGATATAACAGGTTGATGTGGTGGCTACTGATACTGTTGGTGCCGAAGCAGTCGAAGATCGAGGAGGTCTAAATTTATCTTGTAATAAAGTTAGTTGCACTGAATGTCTCAAAATTGACAGTGGAGATACACCAGCAGGTGAAGGCCGATGAGGCAGATTCTCTTCGATTTCAGTTGCATTGTTATTATCACTTTCCTTAACGGAATAGACTTCAACAGATAGAACAGATCTATCAGTCACAAATGAAGACAGAAACTTTTCTTCTTCAAATATATTCTAATTTAAGGGTTAAGTCCCCGTTTCGATAAAAAACTTGTATAATATTGTGAGGGACCTAGTACGTATGCCTCTTTCACAAACTATCCCACTTGGTTAACCGTCAGTGTTCTACCGAGATTTTACAACATCCACTCATTCATAGTAATCTGATTTTGAAGGGCCTATACACTCTGACGTCAAGGAGTTGTAGCTTATGGCTACAGTGTGGCGGAAAAGTGACTATTGTAGATATGGTGGTTACGACTTGTACTGCTACCTTTATAGATCTATTGTACCCCACCCTCCTCCTCCAAGCGTTGGTGTAATTACCCATTTAGAGCGCCTCCTCTAATCCTGACTCCTTTAGGAATTTCAGGATCTGGGTTAGATTCAAGGCCTGCAGCTCCTCTGTGTTCAAGCAGTGAGCCCCGAGGTACATAAAAAGTGACTATTGCAATAGAGTATCTCTAGCAAAGTAAACCACTCTGAAGCTAACATGTGAGCTATGATTGTTCATTATGATCAATGCCGGATTTTCTTTGGAGGGTTTCACATGTAGTACAAAATGTTCCAGAGCTTTAATGAAACTATCTTAATTCATCCATCCAAAAATATTTCTCAATTCAAGAACTCCTGGTGGACCATTACCTAACATATCGTCTTCGTAACTTACTCATGGAAACACAAAAATTGGTGGTAAAACCGTTCAACCGATCATCGCTTGCACCTTGAGATTCCTACCACTTATTTGGACGAACAGAATTAGCTTGTGTATAATCAATTGCCAGCTTTTTGGTTTATTGTCTTGTAAGCCCATCTCGGCGCACATTTTAGATGCAGCTTTCAAATAATCTGCTAGCAAACCCTCTTGTTCCACAGCAAAAATACGCTTATATTACGTATATTAGGAGTATGTTTGTAAGATGATTCACCAGAAGATTTTACCTTCTTCGCTATTTTAGCTAAGTAAGGTCTTAAAACATTAAGGGAAAAGGCAGTTTTATTTATAGACTGGCCTTTCTCAATTACTTCACTAACTGCTTCCACTATTGTAGATTCTGTAGGTCTTTTATGCTTCTTAGGTTTCGCTTTTTCAGATGACTATTTTCTAAAACAAAAACATTCTAATTTTATCAATTATCAAATAAATACTTTAATTGTCCATATAATGAATTAATACAAGGCTTTAATGATATTCAAAAATAAGGCTTTAAATAGCCAGTCATGAAAGAGCTGGCTTTTTGATTACAACGTAGCCCTGTTCTTTGGAAAGAACAACAAAGCATACATAATCTTTTAAGAAATATAACCTCGAAAACTGTACTAAATTACCTAAAGTTTTGCCTACAAAATATTTGATATTGGAAGGCCTAATATATTCATTAACTATAGTATAAGAAATTATATCTTATAGGATAAGAATTATAGTATAATCATAAGGCTGTTAGTTTTGTACGTGTAGATATCAGAAAACAAATATTATAAACTCTCAAGCTTACTTTTTATGCTCGAAATCTTCAGCACTCTGCACCGGCGCTATTCATTTTCGGTGAACTGTCATTTTTTTGTGGGTGATAGCTGTTGTGGGTGGCCGCTGTTGTTATTTTAAAATGTTATTTTAGAATTACAGTTTTTGCGTCAGTTATTCAAAATCTTCGGGGAAAATGATAACGGCTGTCTCATGCCACTCTTCTCCTAATGTTAATGCCAAAATTAATATAATTTTTATTTTTGATATCTTCCTTCCTTCCTGCCTTTTTTTGAATCCTTCCTTTCCAATAGTTGGCAGAGCCTATCGTCCAATCATTTGCCACAATTACGTCCTCCATCGTGCATGCCTCTCCCATGTTGGGACATCTGAGAAGGTGGCTGTCGCTCTGCATTTACACAGCCCGTCATCCACAGGCGTTCCCCATGTCATCCTGTTCGATTTGCGGCGCGTCCTTCTCCTGTCTTAAGTCTGTTTAGTGATTTCCATGTCGCGTATGATAAAAGTTTTCCCGGTGGCAGCTCCTCTCTGTGTTCGATCCGCAGGTTTGGGTGTTGTTCTTTCCATAGTTCTGTGCGGCGTTGTTTTTGGGCACCTTTGCAATTGTTGCTTATGTTGATTTGAGTCGTCGCCTTTCTGGATGTTGGTCGTGTAGAGGGTGCCGCCTATCTCCGAACTGCTTCTACCGCTCTATTTCGGATGCTACTTTGCGTCTGACGTATGCTGGGCCATTCCAGATAGATTGTACAGCTTCTCGACAGGTGTTGATCTCAGGCAGCCTGTTATAATCCTGCACTTCTCGTTTAAAGCCACGTCGACATATCTTGCATGAACCGAGTTGTATTACACTGGTGCCGCATATTCGGCAGCGAATAAAGAGAGAGCAAGGGTCGAAGTACGCAGAACTGTGCTCCCCATATTGTGCCAGTGATAACCAGTCAGCTTCCGAATGATATTATTCCTAGCTTAAACTTTGGCCTGTGCATTCTGGCAGTGTATTTGGAAAGATAGTGCGCGGTCCAGTGTTACACCCAGGTACTTTAGACTGTCGCATGTTTGGAGTTCTTGTTCTCTCCATGTGTTGTGCAGCTTCTCGCGGGCGTTCTTATTTCTCAGGTGAAATGCACCTACCTGGGTTTTGCTGAGGTTCGACTTCAACTGATTTATGTCGTAGTACTGTGCCATGTTTTCTAAGGCTGTAATTTATTCTCTGTGTTCGATCCGCAGGTTTGGGTGTTGTTCTTTCCATAGTTCTGTGCGGCGTTGTTTTTGGGCACCTTTGCAATTGTTGCTTATGTTGATTTGAGTCGTCGCCTTTCTGGATGTTGGTCGTGTAGAGGGTGCCGCCTATCTCCGAACTGCTTCTACCGCTCTATTTCGGATGCTACTTTGCGTCTGACGTATGCTGGGCCATTCCAGATAGATTGTACAGCTTCTCGACAGGTGTTGATCTCAGGCAGCCTGTTATAATCCTGCACTTCTCGTTTAAAGCCACGTCGACATATCTTGCATGAACCGAGTTGTATTACACTGGTGCCGCATATTCGGCAGCGAATAAAGAGAGAGCAAGGGTCGAAGTACGCAGAACTGTGCTCCCCATATTGTGCCAGTGATAACCAGTCAGCTTCCGAATGATATTATTCCTAGCTTAAACTTTGGCCTGTGCATTCTGGCAGTGTATTTGGAAAGATAGTGCGCGGTCCAGTGTTACACCCAGGTACTTTAGACTGTCGCATGTTTGGAGTTCTTGTTCTGTCCATGTGTTGTGCAGCTTCTCGCGGGCGTTCTTATTTCTCAGGTGAAATGCACCTACCTGGGTTTTGCTGAGGTTCGACTTCAACTGATTTATGTCGTAGTACTGTGCCATGTTTTCTAAGGCTGTAAATTATGAACCGAGTTGTATTACACTGGTGCCGCATATTCGGCAGCGAATAAAGAGAGAGCAAGGGTCGAAGTACGCAGAACTGTGCTCCCCATATTGTGCCAGTAATAACCAGTCAGCTTCCGAATGATATTATTCCTAGCTTAAACTTTGGCCTGTGCATTCTGGCAGTGTATTTGGAAAGATAGTGCGCGGTCCAGTGTTACACCCAGGTACTTTAGACTGTCGCATGTTTGGAGTTCTTGTTCTCTCCATGTGTTGTGCAGCTTCTCGCGGGCGTTCTTTTTTCTCAGGTGAAATGCACCTACCTGGGTTTTGCTGAGGTTCGACTTCAACTGATTTATGTCGTAGTACTGTGCCATGTTTTCTAAGGCTGTAATTTATATATATAAATCGAAGCTTTTCTCCTATGCGTCGATGGCTGTGTCATCCGTATAGATGAAACGACTTGTCTGTTGGTCGGTTGGTTGGTCATTTGTGTATATGTTGAAAAGCATAGGAGCCAGTACCTTTCCCTGTGTTAGGACGTTCTTCTGTTCTCTTCATCTTTTTCCTTGCGGTGTAACATAGAAGCGCCTGTTCTGCAACAGAGTTAACACCAGACCAGCTAGGCGATAGTCCTTGGTAAGATGATACAATTTCTGCATTGCTTTTTGGTGGTTTGCGATAGATGACGCTGTCAGGTCTATAAAGGCTACACTGGTAATTTGCTTGCGCTCGAAACCATCTTAAATATGTTGTGTTAAGTTTATAACTTGGGCGCAGGAAGACCTTGCCGGTCTAAATCCTGATTGCTCTGGTATTATGCTTTCGTCTACTTTACCAGATATGCGATTCAGTATCAATCTTTCGAAGACCTTGGAGAGATAACATAGTAATGATACAGGTCGAAAGCTTTTAGGTTCTGCAGGATTCTTCCCCGGTTTCAACAGCGCGACTACTCGAGCCTTCCTTCACATATTTAGAATTAACAACTTCCTTGCATAGCAGTTCATTAAGTTGGTGATCCATGCCATGGTTGCAGTCCCAAAATGTTTTATTTGTTCTGTTCTTAGATCATCTACTCCTCCAGACTTGTTATTTTTTAAGCGGCTACTGACGATTCATTGCTTGTGAATGGCTCAGCTAGACAGTCGGTTGCGTTGTCTGGATCTTTTGTATTTGAGTTTTGGGGGGCCTTCTTTGCGTTCATTAGCAGCTGGTGTGCGATCTGGTCTGACATGGAAGGAGCCTCCACGTAGATTGCGAGTAGAGTGTATTAATTACAGCAATCGGGCGTCCGCTGCAAACGGCAAGAGCCGGCTAATCCTTCTAACACCGGAACACTACGCGAACCATCGATATCTTGATTAAACATTGTTAATTGACTTTGGAAAAAGTACGAATTCTCAAAGTCAATGCGAAATATTGCCTCGTCCTTGAAACTAATTGAGATTGCTAAGATGCGCAAAATGGAATGTTTGTATACAGCCGTCATCGTTGAATTCCGAGTATTCCCTTTAATAGTAAACCCGAGTAAACCCTTTAATAACTAAAATCTGACAATATGTTCGATACATTGACTGGAACGGTGAAGAAAATTTTCCCTATGATTTAATGCTTTTGCAACGACTTGGTTGACTATATTTACAACCTCTTGAAACTCGATAGGAAATGGTTCCGTACACGGCACCTCTTGGTAAATAATGCAATGAAAAATGAAAATCTCGAGTTCAATACTTTTGTTTTTGAAACGAGCTTTGTTTACATATAATTTTAAATATTTCGCGTTTTTTTAAATCTTTATTTTAATAAATTACATTTTGATTTCTTTCAATAAACTTGAAATATATGTTATGGACGAGCTGAAGAGCACTGGTATAGTTCAATCTAGTATTTTCTAGTCTTGTTTAT
The DNA here is from genome assembly GCA_944588485.1 of Phosphuga atrata. NCBI lineage: Eukaryota > Metazoa > Arthropoda > Insecta > Coleoptera > Silphidae > Phosphuga > Phosphuga atrata. The sequence goes on from OX155899.1 coordinate 36,216,476, forward strand.
AAATGTAAACAAGACTAGAGAGCAAGACTAGAGTGAAGACTAGGTAAATACCTAGTCTTTACTTGACTTGTCTAGTTTAACTTTTTGTCTTCAAGCCTGATCTTAAGTTTTGTCTGGTCTTTTCTAGTGTCTTGACTAGTTTGGTTTTATCTAACATTAATTGTTTTGTCTAGGCTTAAATATCGCCTAGTCTTCTGTAATCTTATCTAGACCGTTAAGGTTTGTCTCGTGTTGTAAATTTTTGTCTGGTCTTAGTCTTAGTAATCTTATCTAGTCCGTTAAGGTTTGTCTCGTGTTGGATATTTTTGTCTGGTCTTACCTGAGCTAGATAGTTCCTATCAAGTTCTGCCTGGTTTTGCCTAATTTTCTCTGGTTTCGTATTGTTTTGTAAGGCCTCACCTAGCCTTATCTCGTCTTATCTATTACCTTCTAGAATTGCTCAATGCTCTGCGTTATTATCTAGCTTATTTTATTTTCATTTTGGTTATTCTTACTGGAAGAGAGGTATTGCTGATATAACGTAAAGTTTTTTAAATCTGAGATAAAATATGAAATTTTCCAAGCCATAAATAATTAAATTGGCATATATATTGCGGAGCAGGTTAAGATGAACGTGGAATATCTAATATATTGCGGCAAGTTGGACAAGCAAGAAAAAAGGAGAAAATCCGAGGCGATACATTTCAATTTTTTAATAGAAACTTTCAAACTAGCTGAATTATTCCCTTTGCGAAAGCGATTTCACACGTCGCTGTTTCAAGATTTATATCGGGGGCCAAAAAGGCGCGCGAGAACCGATCCATTATATAAAATAAGCGCTCGCCTGGAATAGATCAAACAAACATTAAGGGCCGAAACTAAATTCATCTTCTCAGTGAGAAAACTATAAAATGACCAGCAGTTTTCCAAACATCGTAAACTTTACTGCCAAGAGACAAATGAACGGAAACATCTTAGCTTATTATCGGCTAAATCTTATTATATCTTCTTTTATTGTTAAAAAATATTATAAAGAGGATCACAAATATAAATATTCGTACACTATTATCATTAGTGCCTATAATAATGCTAACGTAAAGGGCAGTTAATGACCCTTAGGTTATTTGTATATTATGCATATAAATACTTCTAGACAGACAAGACTGAACTAGGCAATACTAGTTAAGACTGAACAGAGAAGGCTAGAAATCAAGGTAAAACAGCAATACTAAACAGATAAGGCTAAGAAACTGAAGCCAGATAAAATCTCGTTATTGTGTGTGTGTGTGAATTGCTAAATTAGCTGCTGCCGTTTCGAACAAAATTATCGAAATAGTCTAAATTAATATGCAACAATGCATTTGCTTCTAGCGCGAATTAATTATAAGGGAATTTAATTTAATAACGCTCCAAGTTACACCGTACATATTTATTACCAAAACAAATATTTCCTCGCAACAATGGTCGCGTCGCTCTATATAATTCGGGTCCCCCACATTTCCATTGCAAAACTATGCGCTGATGGACCCTCAAAATAGTTCTCGAAGACAATTATAGTGAATAAATGTTATTACTAGACATAATTCAAATTAAAAAGGAATTCATTTTCTTGTGGAACATTTTTAGTACAAATTCCTTACATCATTTAAGCTTACAATTGGTGCAAATAATGATCATCAAAATTAATGTTCTTCCAGTAACCTTGTTTCCAATTGTATTTTCTCCATGTTAAATAAAATAAGAACAACAAGTAATTTTAAATTTCACTATTAAAATTTAATTTTGATTTAATATAACGTTAATTGTTTGATTATAGTCTACCGAGTTTGTTTCATATACCATTTCCTGTAATTAAATTTTCCGGACTAAAAGGTGTTCATTACATTTTCCGGACTAAAAGGTGTTAATTACATTCTAATGATTTTCTTAAAGATATTCAACGTCTCGATAATATAATTTACCTGTAATTTTTTATAACATTAACTTTCTATAATATCTGTTAATTAAACATAAGGATCTGAATATTTTGCATGCAACAATAATTTTTCTTCCATCGTTCATGAACTTGCTTGCGGAATAATAAATTTGTACGAAACACAAACGCTCGACATTTGGCGAGGTGAATGGAAAAGCTTTCACGTTTGGAACTGCACACCTATTTAAAATTTATCCAGCAGCCAACCATCTGGTCCCCCAACAATCTAGCACACTACATTATACATTTATGTCACCAAAAGCTTTGCATTCCTGAAAGCATTATTTCACGCACTATATACTCGCACACCTTCGCGCAGATAAGCTCCACGTAATTTCTTTTATTGCCCACATTCACACAAATCCAATTTAAATCTCTATAACTAAGGACAAACTCACACAAACAGATTGAGGACGATTACAGATTGGGGTTTTATTAAAGATTTATTTTCACAAATGACCTTACTTTGTATTTGAAAATCGAGGGAGAAAATGCGATTTAGACAAGATAACTTTCTGGTCATGCTGCTCTTGCGTACCTCATTTCAGTTCGGAATCTTTAGTTTAGTCCAGCGTTTCCCAAACTGTTTTGACCGCGGTCCGGCATGCGGTTTTAAAATTTTTTTGCGAGCTGTCTTATAAAAAAAAACCATTTATTCTCAAAAAAATTGTTTAATAAAAATAAAGTTATTTGTTTTTTTATTTCATATAAAAAAATGCAAAATAATTAAATAATTAATAAGAAAAATATAAATAATTAAAAAAGTAACAAATATATTGAAAACTAGTAAATGAAATAAACTTTGTTTTACATAGTTTGTTCTTAATGCGAGGGATTATGTTGTTTGTCATCATATAACATTTTCAAATTAGGAGGTAATGCTGTTAAAGTTGAGAACGGAGCTTCACACGTATAAGTGGTGGCAAAATGCATTAAAAATTATATCGCTACGTTTTGGACAGTTCAGCCAAAAAATTATTAGTGATACAATTTCAAACAATTGTTAAGATCGGTGTCGCATGTAATTTAAATTAAGTGAACTTCTTGTTAACTAAAATTAAACATTCCTTCCATTTCAATTTCAGCAGTTTAAATGTCTTTAATACAAATAAGATTTGTAAATCAGGAAAAGTAGTTTTAAAAACAATTTATTAGCTCCAAAATATGTTCTTGAATTGAAACTGATAGTGTTTCTAGATGTAAATCTTCTACATCATAGATTGCATGGTTTTCAATAAATTTGTGTAATTTTTAAATTTTTTTGTAATTAACAAAAAATTGTTTTAAGATATATATCCAAGACCGGATTCACCCTGTCAGGGCCTCTAGGCAATGCAATCTTCGGGACCCCTTTACCCTTTTTTAACTTCCTAAAATAATTTTTTTTCTACCACAATGCATATTTATAAATATCCATAACTACTCCATTTTTCACTGCATTACGAAGGTATGCCACCATCCCGATCTGTTAATTCTGGAGCCGCCTCTGCATGTTTTCCTGAGAGGTAGATTGCCAACTCTCTCTCCATCTTTTAGGTGTTCTCCCGGGAGGTCTTGAGCCGGGCGGGTTGTTTTCCTGGACTATTTTCGGAAGTCTGTTCTCGTCCATCCGTCTTACATGGTTGTACCAGTGCCTCTTACGTTGTCTTCCCCATCTCATAATGTCTTCTATTTCGCATTGTTGTCTGATATCTGTGTTTCTGACACTATCTCTTCTTGTTTTCCCCACTATTGTACTGTGTGTTTTCATTTCGGCCACCCTTAGCAAGTTTTTCGTCTTGTTGGTGTCTTCGCGAGCTTCTGTACGATGAACGGTCTGATACAAGTCTTGTAGATTCCAATTTTGCTATATTTGCGCATGTACGGGTTTGCCTATACTATATCGCGTAGGCATCCTGATAGTGCGGATGCTTATCTGGTTCCTCAGTTCTTTAACTGGGTCCTGGGTGCTTGATATGCCTGTGCCCAGGTATTTGAATTACATCACCTGTTCTATGGGATTGTCCTCCACTACAAGCTTACATCTGAACATATCTTTCTCGATTGTCATACATTTGGTTTTGTTCATAGAGATGTTCATATTGAGTAGGCGGCTTACTTGGAAGAACTGGAAGAGTTGTCTCTGTAGGTTGTTTTGTGATTCGGCAATAATTGCTGCTTCTTCGGGGTAACACACCTTACCAATTCTTTTGTTGCCCAGTCTGTATCCAAGGTTAAGATCTGTTACTTTATTTATAATTTTATTGAGATGACTGAACAAAAGGGGACTTTTTCGCTATCATTTTACGTTAACACCCTGTCTAATTCTTCCTGGTGTTGGGATGTTTTCAGTGAATTGATCTCCTGGTTTAATCTTCGTTACGATATTGTTATTTAGGTTATGGATTATCTTTGTTATGTTCGCCCGTGCCTTGGTTTCTATTAATATAAAATATGTAGAATGTCTCCCAAACGAACCCTGTCGAATGCAATTGCTAGGCATGGTGATAGAATCAGGAGGTCCAAAATGAGGTAAAAGTGAAGAAAGATGCTAAGAAACAATCGGATTTAAAAGGAAGACAGGAAGAAAGGGAAGCCTATAAAATTGCGAAGAGGAAGCCGAAACGAGCTTTGGCAAAAGAGAAGACTGAGGTAGTGGAGGAGGCATATGAAGAGCTGGAGAGAAACCAGGATTACAGACAACTTATCATAATTGCAAAATCCAGAGACCAATGTCCAAGGACATAAAATCAATGAAGCACATACAAAAGGATAAGTCAGGTGTAGTGCTACACGTCCAAGAGAAAATACTGGATGGATGGTTGGAGTATTTTGAAAGACTATTGAATAAAGAAACTCTGAGAGAAAAGTACAAGGATGGAGAAGTAAACGAAGGAGTGACCTAAACATTAAGTAGGGAAGAAGAATATGCGCTAAAGAAAACGAGAAATGGAAAGGCAGTAGGTCCAGACCAAATCCCAACAGAAGCCTGGAGAAGCCTGGGAAACCGGGTATTGATATCCTCTGGGATTTAATGGAGAAGATTTGGAACGGAGAAGCAATTCCACATGCGTGGAGAAATAGTATTCTTCTCCCCACAGACAAAGGGAAAGGTGATACCCAAAATTGTGGCAATTATAGAGGTATAGAGCTGATATCTCACACAATGAAGACATGGGACAGGATCATTGAGACAAGGTTGTGTCGGGAAACTGAAGTAGGGGAAGAACAGTTTGGATCTATGCCAGGAAGAGGAACAACTGACTCAATATTTGCACTAAGGCAACTGATTGAGAGACACAGAGAGGTGCAGGTTGCTTTACATATAGCCTTCATTGATCTGGAAAAGGCGTATGGCAGAGTGCCCAGGCAAGAGATATGGAGATGTATGAGAAGTAAAGGTGTACCAGAAAAGTATGTAAAACTGGTGAAATTTACGAAGGTGTGATGAGACAAGTTAAGGGCAGTATGGGTACAACAACGGAATTCCCAGTGAGAGTAGGACTACACCAGGGATATGCTCTCATCCCATATCTCTTTGCCTGGTAATGGATGTGCTAGTCAAGGATGTGAGGAAAACAGCCCCATGGAGCATAATGTTCGCCGACGACGTTGTACTCAGTACTGTGAACAGAAGAGCGGAGGAAAGCTCTAGAAGAAAGAGGAATGAGAATCAGCAGGGTGAAAACTGAATATATGTGTATGAAGGAAGCTCAAGGTATATGTATTAGCCTGTAGGAAGAATAACTACCACCGACCAAGCAGTTTAAATATCTGGGGTCATATATTCAAAGTGATGGAAGGCTGGAAACTGAAATACAACACAGGGTAAATAGTGGATGGATGAACTGGAAGAAATTGAGTTGAATACTGTGCGAGAAGAAGATCAGCTGCAGGAGGAAAGGAAAGCTCTATAAATCTGTGGAGAGGCCTGCTATACTCTATAGTGTGAAAACTTGGCCGATAACAAAAGCACAGGTGGAGGTGGATGAGCGGGGTAACAAGAAAGGGTATAATAAAGAATGATCACATCAGAGGAACAGTGAAATCGTTACTCATAGGAAAGAAGGTCCAAGAAAGCAGGGTAAAATGGTTTTATCCCTGTCATCCCTGACATGTACAGAGAAAAGATGAGGACTAAGTGGGAAAAAGAGATGAAAAGCTGGAAACAAGAAGGTCAAGCAAGGGAGGAAGACCAAGAATGTGACGGAAAGACAAGGTAGCAGGGGATTTGAGAGAAAAAGGTTGGAATGTGAGAAAGTGAGGACGCATTTGATAGACATCTATGGAGAAGAAGAATCAAACAAAGCAACGCCAAACCTACGTGATATAGGAAAAGGCAGAAAAAAAAGAAGAATTTATATTAAAAAATAACATTTAAAAATTCTATAAATTAATAAATAAAAAAACCGGCCAAGTGCGAGTTGTGACTCGCGCACCGAGGTTACCGTACAAACTTGAAAGTAAGGTATCTTTTTTTTGTGGAGGACGTAGCAAGCACATTCAGTTAACTTGACAAGTGGCCCTCCTAAAATCACGACCATCTTAGTACCGCTGCAAGCATAACCTCAAGATGTTGCTGTCGTACGATGGAATTCTACCATATATTTTATTACCATACATACCCCATGCACTATGAGTGTTTAGGGGTTCTGGAACTTCACTATTTGTTTTTACTGCTCAATTTTGCCTGTATACTTATATACCCCGCATAAAGGTATACAGAGTATTTTTTTTAATAACGCGAATATTTTTAAACTAATAAAAAGAAAACTTTATTTTTGTATTACACTTATTTACTAACTTATATTAAGAATTAACTATTTATAGATCTAATATAAACTAATATATTAACTACTTCTAGATCTATTTCGATACTCTTAACTTAACATTCAGTTGTTCAATTGACTGCTTTTTGGGCAATTGATTACCAAAAAATATTGGGCGTAGGTGATTTAAGTATATGTAGATTATAAAGAAAAATTAGACGAAATATAATATATACAGGATGTTACGGGACTTGAGTATGTCGCATGTCTGTTATAAACAAGCAAAATTTAGACATAATATATACCCTGTACATATTATATATATAGAGCGTTTGTGATGAAATGCATAACGAATATAAACAAAGAAAATTCAGAATAAACAGCTTGGTGCCAACACATACTTTTTAACCATCGGACCTAACCGAGTAGGACCTAACTGTATGCAACCCATATGCTTCCGGAGCCTGACAGTACCACTACGACAACATTAGTGTATTTTCATAAGTTTCTAATAGTAAATTCGCATTTTTCTTGTAATTAAACTACATAATTACGGTTTTCAGATTTTTCCCTTTACATGTGCTGTAAGACACCGCTTCTTTCCCAATTTAATGATTCTAGGTCAACGGGATGTACCTTATAGGTTTTGATTCCCTTGTGAAATTGCAAAATATGCGACATAAACGGTCATATCTTTTGATCGAGTTGACTTACAAGTTTGATTTTTTCACAGCTGAAAGAGACCGCAGACCCGAGTATTTTATACAAATTTCAACTTGTTTCCTCTACGCGTTCCTGAGAAAATTGGTCTTGACAGACAGAAAGACAGACAGACAGACGGACAACAAAGTGATCCTATAAGGGTTCCGTTTTCGGTACGGAACCCTAAAAATTAACTAATTTAATTATTTTGTATGGAAAGCTGCAAGACAGTTTTTGTTGTGTTTGATGCACAATCCAACATTGCATCTTGCACATTTCTACATTGTGCGACTAACATTATCCTTACTGCTACAGTGAGCACACCTTAGTGACTTAATTCTTTCTAGCATATGACAAGCTTTCGATGTACGGTTTTCTAGCTGAATAATCCTTTTGTATTTCTTGGGTGTTCTATCCATTGATGGCCGCCCCATTTTAGCGGGTTTAATTGCTCCTATGAGACCAAAAATCACAAATATCAGCGATAATCGAAATTCTTTCAATATCATTTTCTTTTCGTTGTTTATTTGTTGGTATAAAATATGAATATTTACTACTCTAGCGTCAAGAACATAGAAAAAAATTCGGTGCCACCATTTGTAGGACTTGCGGTCTATTTCATAAAGACTTTTTAGCATGTCAAATTTGTCAACGTAACCCATAAATTTGTTATAGTCAACAACCATTTGAGAACAGTTTATATCTTCTATATCCTTTTTATTCCTTGAAACTGTAGTAGTAACGGCTGGTTTCATTTGATTCGCCAAGAACAATACACTTTTACGGTCCATCCATTTCAGTGTCCAAGTCCATCTGTAGAAATTCGATAATCAAAATCTCCGGGATTCAAATTTCTATCGTTTTCTAAATCAGGAAATTTCTACCTCCCCATCCTTACTGTTCCGCAACTATATATTCCATTTGACAATAATACTCTTTGTAATTCAACGGGATTGAAGTAATTGTCAAAATACACTTTGTGATGTTTACCTATCAAAGGTTTAGTGAGATCCTGTTCAACTCGACTCCCTAAATTTTTTTCGGCAGATTCGCCTACTTTCCCCGAATAAATTTAAAATTGCCTCATATTCCCATTAGAATCTGCTCGAGCCCATACTTTATACCCACTTTTCACACGATTATTAGGCATGTATTGTCGCAGGCTACAGCGCCTTTTGAAACTAATCACCAATTCATCTTCTGATTAACAGTCTTCGCACTTTGTATAGTATATCGAAATTTTCTTCATTTTTCTAAGGTTGACAAGAATTATAATTATTCAAATGAATATTTAAAAGTAGCCAATCAAATCTAGCTCTTTAAATGACATCACTAATTAAATCTCGAAGCTCATCACGAGAGGACCAGTAACTAGGCATTTGCTTTATTCCCATCAACAAATTAACTGCTAGAAATTTTTCCATTTCTTCTTCGGTGGTTAGGACAAATGTAGTTGTAACGTTTGAAAAACAATATGTTTTATAAGTTCTTCAGGAAACAATTGGTATAATATGTACGTACAGCTTCGTGCATAATCAGGTAAGTTTGGACCAGTATCTTCTTTGAATACATTTTGCTGGTAAACATAAATTTCATCATTTGTCCAGTAAACCAAAATATCTCGTGTCTTGTTTTTCAGTAATGGTAGTGGAATATTGTGTTCCTCAACATTGGATTGAGGAAGACAATATTCCGACATATAATTTGTCTCGTTTTCTAAAATCATATCCATATTTTCCATGTCAAAAATATTCGTTATCGGACGATATATCATCTATAAAAAAATATTCAATGCAATGTAAGACGTTTAAAAATATCAACTATATTTCATTCATAAAACTAATTGATTAATTTACTCTACTTTGTATTTATAATTATAAAATTGTGTAATATAGTTTAGGAAAAATATTATCGAATTTGTTAAAAAAAAAAACTATGACAAATACGTTCTGCACAAAACAAGTGTTAAGTTACCTAGGTGCATATTTATAGAAAACAATATAGTGGTAGGTATCACCAGCGAAGTCATTTCTAATCATTTTGCATTAAATTTATTTACTATTAGCTATATTAGGTGATGACCCTCCAATGCATAAATAAATAAATAAATTATAGCTTATTTCGAAATATCTTATGATTGTCTCTGTTAAAAAAAATGGAGAAAGTAATTAAAATACTTTGCATGCAATAAAGTGTCTGCTTTTTGTCCCCAGTAAAATCTATATGTTTCATAATTAAACGTCGGCTGGCAGCGACAAGTTTAATTCCCACTCGTACTGAAACAATAATTGGAATTGTTCTTTGTTGATTGTACCGCAAATGCTTTTTAAAAATTATTACACAAAATTTAACATAAATGAGTTTTGCTAAAATTAGAATAATTCGAACAGGTAATAGCTAAGTATTAAGTATATGTCCTTTAAAGAGCTTAACATTTTCCGAGTGACAAACTGACATAGGTTTTATCTCCTCTGGCATAAGCAAATAGATTATATGATTTAGTCATTTTAGCTGGCCTTTTAGCTAGAAATATTGGAATGGAAGAAGGTAAACATTCTTGAACTACCTACTATAATTTTGTCATCTGGTTAAAAGCTTGCCAGTTCCTTAACTTCTAGAGTAATCTAACTCCTGGTCGATTAACGGCATAATATTTTCTTCGGAATTTTAGACTGTCACAAAGAGCCGCCCATATCCACATTTATAAAGCTACAATGGCTGCAATAAAGTGCAATGGGCAGGTCACGTGCTGAGGATGGACGATTCGCGACTGCCAAAGAGAGTGCTAAACGCAAGAATAAAGGGTAGGTGACCGGTAGGGAGGCCAAGGTTGGACTGGGAGGACGAGATGAGAAAAGATGCACACCAAATACTGGGAATAAGTACGCGGAGGAGAACGGCGACGGACAGATTGGAATTGGGGGCTAGGATCCAGGAGGCCAAGGCTCGATTTCGCTGTGGCGCCATATGATAATGAATATGATTAATAAGTTTGAAATGTAAACGTCAACCTTATCCACTTTTAGCTCAATTTCTCTACCAGTTGAACACACACGCCTCTGTCGCTAGCTGCAATTCCTGTGTGAACCCTGATAAAAATGAACTAATGTATGAAGTATCGTGGAAGTTAAACGAAGTGTTTCCGAAACAAAAATGTGCAATGAAGTGTCTTCGAAGTGTTTCCGTGTCAAACAAAGTGTCGGGCGGTACAAATATTAGCACTTCGACTACACAAAAAAATAGTTCAGCTATGCTTCACTCTTAAAATTTTAGTGTTCCACTTCTGTGTAGCACTTCTCTGGCACTTCAACGATCGTTCCTTGACGCAATAATAAAACCATTTCTTATCACCATTTCTTCAACACAGCCCCTAATATTGTTCACTTGTCTTCATTTCGTACCACCCGATATTTTTCAAAGGTTAAAGGATATATCAATTTTTTCAAAAGACACTTTCAAAACAAAAACTAAGTGTCTTTGACGACTTCGTCCATAGCCATCAATAATTGAAAATGCAGTTTATTCTAAAGTTGTAACACTTCGGTAGTTCTAGCTGGCAGGTAAACAATTTTTATTCATTTTATTCTAACGTAAACTCTACCAGATGGCCGAAGGAATTACCCAAGAGAAGAACAATCTAAATACGATTTTTCACTTAACACAGTATTGCTTCATCTGGGGAAAGAAGTAGTTACATTGCAAACTCTGCGAACAGCAAACGTGTAACCCAAGCATTGGTATTGGATTGCCAGATTACGGGCTCCCTGCTCGGGTCGATATCCTTTAGGCTCGTGGTATCTGTGAGTGAAAAATTGTAAGTGGTTTAAGTTTCAAAGCCCCTGAAGTGTTGCCGGCAATCGAAACAATGATCCGATCTTTTGCGGTGTTAAATTCATCATATATTATTATATATTTGCTGCAACCACAAGATATAATTAAAATGTTATGAAACAGTTAACACTCGCTAGCAATTATTTAGTAATATCAAATTTTGATTTGATTTTGAGTTAATACTCGGTAGTAATATATTTTTTTTATTTATTACGTACCAGCAACGTTAGATAATTTTCATATAATCGTCGGGTTTATGTACTGAGGAGCTAAGAATAATGTAAAGTTTTAGTTTATTTGGCATGAAAAGCATCACAGTTCATATCTCAAATCTAGATGCGTATCTCATAATTGCTTGAATTTATTAGCAACATACGGAATAAATTAAGGTATTTACAAGTCTAACACCAACTACTGAAATAATTGTACCATTACTAAATAATTCAGTGGAAGGCACTCAATTCTTACATTAATACTTCGTTGCATTTATAAGAGAGTTATATAAATTCAGCACAAATTAGTAACATTATCCGAATATTTACAAAAGGAATTCAAAAGTATTTAACAGGATAAGCTAGACAATTGCATTCAAAGAAAGCATGCAATATTATTTCATCGCATTCTTTCCTTTAGTATAAATCAGCATTAAACACTTGAATTACAAAAGAAATAAATATATCGTCTACACAACTAAACGATATAGCACTCTAATAATGAGTGCAATACTTTTATGTTCTGTCTGAAAACTTAAAAACACAATAAAAAGTTTTCTTCATAATCTAAACAATTTTTGACAGAGTAATGAATAGAATAATGTTTGTAATGAAAAATATCTGAATTATCTAAAGATAAGTCTACTCTCTTAGAAAAAGAATGGTCATGGTTGAGTAGGGTTTGGGAATACCCGGTCTTTTTAGACTCGGCGAGTCCGAATCGAGCCGACGATAATTTTTCGGGTCCGGGTCTAATGCGCCTCGATATTTTAACAAAAACACGAAAGTATTTTTCATATTCACGCATATGTTAAAGTAAGCGATACTGTACGAACTTGCCGATTTGATTTGCCGAGAAGTTAAGTGGGACTTAACTTCTCGGCTGAGTGGATAAACAGGGACTTGGAGAATGTTATGCTAAATAGGTAAATAATACAAAACTCCATAAGAGGCTAAGACCGGAAGGAAAATGGATGAATTCCCTTTTAAATTGTCTAAAGTTAATTCACCTTGTCCGTATTCTTCGACATAATTTTCATATGAACCGTCATCAATACCATCTAGACCACTACTTCCCAAACTTTTTGATGTCGCGGTTCCCCTGCAACTCATATCGATAAACCACGGCCCCCAACACTTTTTTTTTAAATTGGGTTAAGTAAAAAAAATGCTTTGTGAGTAGATATACAGTGTGTCCGCGGCTGGGGGTACCCAATAGGGAAAAAATCTTAATTTTCATTTTACGACCAAAAGTCATTCTTTATAACAAGTTCTGCTTGTCTAGAAAATGAATTTAAAATAAAAAAAAAAAATCAACACACTTTTCCGCTAACACAATAAATCTACCGTGCACTTTACGAAGGATTCGCGGCACATTCAGAACATGGATTGCTTCTTCTATGGGTTGTTTTAATATTTCCCTATCATGTGGAAGATCATCTGCATAAACCTTTTGTTTACACCACCCCACAAAAAGAAATCTAACAATGAAATTTCAGGCGACCTAACTGGGTAATGGTTTTGGGCCAACCTCCCTATCTAGCTCTCGCCAAAATGACCATGTAACCATTGTCTGACCAAGGCTTGCAATGTGCAGGGCAGGCGTCTTGTTGCCAAATTATTACATAATTCTGGCTGTAATGTATTAAGAAATGGTAAGTCAAAATGTTCATAATGTTCAAATACACGCGCAGGTTTAACTTTCCCTCCATAAAATATGGGCCCTATATATATATATATATATATATATATATATATATATATATATATATATATACATATATATATATATATATATATATATATATATATATATATATATATATATATATATATGATCCGATCATTTTTTTGTAATATGCAAATAAATAAAAATATCTGTTAATATTTTAGTATTAAAAATTCGAATTTTTATTTAAAAATTTGAATTTACACTCTACGTTAGTTTATAAACAACTTTGTTTTATAAAATTCTTGTAAAAAATAATAAATAATGGTACTTGTCCCTTGAAGCATTTTCATAATTTCCTAATTCTTTAACACCCTGTACATTTAATCTAAAATTTTCTTATCGTGAATTCATTTTCTCAACAAACAGAATATTTTATAAAGAATGACTTTTGGTGCTAAAATGAAAAATAAGGATTTTTTCTTTACTGGGTACCCCCTTCCGCGGACACAATATATATTCTATAATTAAATACACTATTATTAGTAAATGAAGATAATTAATGTTAAATTATAAAATGAAAATTATGTTTATTGCATACAGGTTACGACGGGCGATTACGATTGGCGTCTATTCCTGATTATTAATAAATTAGTAGACAATATAGCCGAAAATTTTTAATTAGCATCTTTATTAGCATTTATAATTAGCATCGTGTTTGTTTGGGGTGTTTTTAAGAAGTCAAATTTTGTGCAAAGTGAAATATAAAGCTTGAAAAAAAAAATCGACAAATAAGCAAAAAAAATAATTAGAATTAATTACATTCATGTTGTAATGTAATAGTTTAAATTTAATGTGATGTATGTGTTTATATGATGTATGATGTATGTGTGTGAATATTATTACACAACAAATTTAGATCTGGCATTATATGTGAAATTAATATTTTAAAATTATTTTCAAATGATTCTGTTGATATGCATGATTTATGCTTGTTCTAAATTAATAACATAGTTGAAAATGCCGATTGGTAGAGATACGTTGTTGCAATCGGAACCAGAATGTTGAATGCTGAGTGAGTTAATAAGGGATATTCGTTTTGCCGATTTATCCAAAATTCTGAAATATCTGAATTCTGAAATATATATTTTCCAGAAAATTCCAATGCGAGCATTGATCTCAAGTCAATTAATTGCTCCTGTAATTTCTAGAGAAGATGATCAGATTGTAAATTTTTCTTTAGTTTGATTTAAATTCGGAAAATACCTTTCAAAGAAGTTAATTGATTCTGTTAAATGATTTACGATATTTGTTTTAAGTTCTGTTGTACAACGATATGTTATTTTCTTGAAGAAATTCATTCAAAGAAATAAACATGCTTGTGTTTCCTTGTCGAAAGCTTTTGGTCCATACGGACAATTACATTTTGAAAGGCTATTATTATTATTATTGTTAAAAATTAGTAAATTAGTACTTTTCCCTGAATAGATAGATTCACTTCATAAATCTTTTCAAAAAATCTGCTAAATACGAAAATATACATATTTACTGCTTTGTTTTACGGGTAAAAGTAAGGCTAAATTAATATTCTCGGCAATGCAATATATTTTTCTTTTAATTGTATTATTGAACACAGTATTCTTTTAATGGGTTCAGCTACTTCTAAACCATGAACTGTTTCACAAATTTTTATCGCTGCTGCTAAAACAAGATCTTTGCCAATGGTATGAGGTTTTTTATGCTTTTTGCGATAAGTAAAGCAATTTTTAAGCTTTCGCTAATTTGTCATTAAGTTTTGTATGTTTTGAAAAAAGTTAGTTTGACGTTTTAAATCTCTAGCTTTCCTTTCAAAGAACTCCATTGGTTTATTTTTAAATTCACTATGCATGGTTTTTAATTGTCTAAAAAGTTTTCGTGGTCTCATAGCATCATTTGCCAATGATTTAGAAAAATTTTACAAAGCGGTTTTTCTTCATTTTCGCACGAGGGCAGAAAACCAAATTTTAAATACGCTGATTTTATATTTAGTGGAAAAATTTACTTTTCGCGCCAACTGCAACGCTTTAAAATGCTGGATTAAAAAATTGAAATCAGTACGGCAATATAAGCAGTTTCTAAATTATAATCGTTTTAAAATTTCAATATTTTAACGGAGTTTATAATTTTAATTGAAGTATGTGCATATTTGACAGTTAAACATATTGAACGAAGATATATTTATTTGTTATATTCGCAGCTCTTCGCGGCCCCCTTGCGAGTAGGCCCCGGCCGCTTAGGGGGCCGCGGCCCACCATTTTGGGAAGCACTGATCTAGACCATGGCCATTTTCATCTTGCATGCCGGTAATATTTTTCTTTTTATATACTACATCACAAACAGATAAGCGAATAGTGTGATTCAAACATAAATTATAAAGACTAGAAGATTCTCGTCCAAATTTCATAATTTCACTTACACCGTCGCCGGTTCAACTAATTATATGTTTTTAAATTTTTTTATTAAATCTGTTTAAGTGTTGTTCCGCTTTTTTGACTAATTTTATAGCAGTACATGTGTTAAAAATTTTCAATAAACCCTGATCATACATTTTAGAGTCAATTCCATCCAAATTGATATTTAGATATTTTCGAATTTTCATACTCGTCCATACATAAGATGTACCTAATGCTAAATCGTCGTTTGTCTTTACGACGCGGCGTACTAGACAATGGCAAACATTCAAGACCCGAGACTCGTCGAGTCTTAGATCGGGTATCGGGTACCTACCACCCGAGTGTCCGGGTACTCGGACCCGAAAAACCCTATGGTTGAGTAACGATCACTAGTTTTCTTTCAAATTCAATCCAAACTTGATTTGTTTTCTGATATACGACACAGTTGCAGTCATAGTGCGGTATGTTTCTACTACAAAAAAGTATTCAACATCACTTCTTCTTCTTGGTTATACTTCTCCGCCGGAGGTATATCATCGTCGTAGCAATCGATCCACTGACGACAATAAGGGCGTAACCAGGATTTGAACTAGGGGGGCAGCTTTTATTTGTTTCGAGAATAATGAAATTAATTATGCATTATGAAATGAAGTGTACCTACATATGTCGTACAATTTCAGAACTGCTTGGCCGTGCTCTTTGCACCCGAAGACGCCTGCGTGAGGTTTCATAATGTTATAGGTTTCCTGTGCGGCGGGGTTGCTAGATCTAGGGGGGGGGGGGGGGCTATAGGTTTTCCCCCTCGTCCAAGGTACGCCCTTGGACGACACACCAAACAATTCCCGCAGGTTGCACAGTCAAGATATACCCAGTCTTTCTGCACTTCGTTGTCCCTGGATTTTTTTCATGGATTATCAGCGGTTATAAGCGATTCTGTCGATCCATGGTATATGCAGCATGCTGTCCAGATCCATATAACCACATCTCGATTGTTTCTACCCTTTTGGTTGTTTTCTGTTTTAAAGTCCAGATTTCTGTATCATAATGGGATATTGAAAAAATATGGCATCGGGCCATTTTTAGCTTTTAGGTTTAGGTTTAGATATGGAGAAGTTAGCATTTTTATTATTTTGACTAATGCTGCTCTAGCCTATTCTATGCGACCCAAAATTTCTTATCGATATATCCATTGGTCATTTATCCAGGTTTCCAAGATACTTGCATTTAGAGACTTGTTCAATGCGTTCTCACATTATTTCTAAATGAATTTGCTATTTGGTTGTTTGAAATTAGCATTCTTTGTTTTTCGTCACTATGTAGTGTATCATACGTGTTACATCAATTATATTGTCCGCTAGAACGACGATGTCGTCTGCATGACGGATGTTATTTATTGTTCTGCCATTTACAACGATTCATGTGGGCTCCACTGTGAGTGTTTACTTAAATATCGCTTCAGAATGGATATTAAATAGGATTGGGTAGCGGACACACCTCTGCTGACACCGTTCCGTATATTAATGCCATCTGACAGTTCGTTTCCAATCTTGATTTATGTTGTCTGGCCCCAATGAAGTTTTAATACTATTATGGGACACGATAGCCGATATCCATGCCTACTAAAATGTTCATGAGCTTTTAGTGTTTTACATTATTGATAGCTTTGCTATAGTTAATATAGCAGATATGTACGTCCTTATTTACATAATGACAGCGTTGAACCAGTACATATAACACAAGGAGTGCTTCCTTCGAGTGCTTCCATTCTGGTATGTAGAACACTGTAAAACACCTGCCGGCCACGTAGTCTACGGAGATAGACCGTTCACTAATAAACCTGGAGGTTCCGCATTCGATCCCGGGAGTGAGTGTCGGCCGCGTTTGTACCAGAAAGTATCATTTGTACCAGAAGACTTAATTAACACCAATTATAATATCACCTAGGTTTCTGGGCCTATAAAGTGAAAAATGTGCCCAAAATACAATATGCCATTTGTCCGCTGTTTTTGAAGGTTTATTAACCCGCTATTCACATTGGACCAAACAATAGGAAAAAAACTTATTAAAAGCGAATTATAGTCTGAATATATAAATAAATTCAACCTGTTCGTAGCTCTATAATATTAAGTCTTAGTAAGACTACAAAATAAATCCCATTTTCCACTTTCGGGGCACTAAACGAGAACTAGATAAATAAAATTGATTTTAGATCATATCTCTCTATTCAATTTATGTAGGGTTATATATGTTTGGTTGCTTAAGTCGTACCTCTTAAGAAAGAAATTATATAAAAATTAGGATTTATCAAATAAATAGAATTTAAATATGTTATCCAAAACTTGTGCTAATATTGTAGTTATTTATTTTAACGAAATTAGAAAATCTATATGCTTTCAGGTAAAATAAACAAAATCTTTCAAAACTTACATCGGCACGATTGAGGCAGCCGGTTTTTTTCGTACCACCTATAGCCTAAGTCGTACCTTTTAGATTTCAAATTCAATTAAGCAACAATAATAATTAAAACGTATTTTTTATTAATCTGTAACGCATAAGTATTCATTTAGTAGAAAGTATAAACAATAAAAGTTGGAATATGGTACTTACAAAAACTGAGACTAAAAAATACAACTATGAAAATACATTATTTTGTATTAGGATAAAACAATTTTGAACACAGAATGACAGATGACAAAATTTTGGTTATAAAAGTTGACATTATCCAATTATCCGATCACTAGATTAGACTGAGATTCTAATCTAGTGATTAGAAATTAGATAACCTAAGGTGAATCTCAGTCTAATCTAGTGATCGGATAATTTGATAATGTCAACTTTTATCACCAAAATTTTGTCAACTGTCATTCTGTGTTCAAAATTGTTTTATCCTGATTCAAAATATTGTATTTTCATAGTTGTATTTTTTAGTCTCAGTTTTTGTAAGTACCATATTCCAACTTTTATTGTTTAATGAATGTCGTTTTATATTCATAGTATTCCTGAAGAAGAGAAAATTAAACATTCTCGAAAGCTCGAATTCAAGAAAAAAGAGTCTAATTTATTATTATACCTGACTACAATCCCGCAAAAATAATCATTCAGTATATACAAAACAGTCGAAGAATCTACCTTGTTTATATATATATGTATATATAATATACATATATATATATATATATATATATATATATATGTTATAATATATAAATATACTCTACCTTTCCGGAGCTCTATAATACTAATGAGTCTTTTTAGGACTACTAGGTGAAATTTCTCAGTTATTCTATAACTTTCAGTCCATTATCGTGGCACTCAACAAAAACCATATGAATTCAGTTTGGCTTTTTTGGCTTCTTTGAAAAGTCTAGTTTTAGGTTTGAGTCACTCGAAAGCTCAGCAAATTCTTTTTGCGCTTTATATGGCAGGTGATCAAACTCATCAATGCCAATCTGAAATGATTTTTGAATCCAACATGTTGTCGATACTAGAAAACATTTCGAACGAATTCTTCTCTACCCTACTTTTCCAAATGTTGATCTTTTCAATAAAACATCCAATTTTATCACTGGAAGTAAATATATTACTATTTGTTCCTTGAAGAGACAAGTATAGATCGTTTAATTTCTCGAAAATATCTGATGGATAACACAGCTTGGATAGCCACAGGTCATTTTGAAAAAAAATAGCAAGATCACATTTTTGTTCGGTTAAAAATATTTCGATTTCGTGCTTAATTAGAATAATCTTCTTAAACTTTGACCTCGTGATATCCATCTTATTTCTGAATGTAATAATAGATTTGTATGGTGGCAATCCGTATCCTTGCAGAGATTTGAAATTAAGTGGCTGTTAAGAGCATTGCGCTTAAAAAAAATTATAATCCTAATAGCATCTTGAAGCACATCGTTCAATTCTGGTGCTATTTTTTTTTAGCTGCGAGGGCCTCCTGATAAATAAGACAGTGAGTAAAAGTTAAATGATCGTAATGAGCAGCTTGAAAAAAATGAATTAAAACCAATATTTTGGCCCGTCATCGCTTTTGCACCATCCGTGCATACTCCGCAGCAATTTTTCCATTCTAACCCTTCAGCTTTTAAAAATTCGTCAACTTTACAATAAATGTCTTTCTCTCTAATATAGTCTTTCAAAGGACGACAAAATAACAATTCTTCCTCGACGTTTCCTTTATAAACATACCTGACATAAACTAACAACTAGGCTTGTTTAGTAATATCATTTGCTTCGTCCAACTGAATTGAAAATTTTGGGCTTTCTTTAATTTTTGGGATAAGTTGCACTAATTGATCCTTGTTAATTTCAGAAATTCTATTCGCGACAGTGTCATTTTAATAGCAGCTGGTAATACAAGATCTTCTATAATCGTGAAAAACTTTTTATTTTTAGCAATACAGTATGCAACTTCATATGACGCGAGTAAATATTTTTCATTAACTGTCATAATTTTTTCAAAAGATTTGATATCTTTATTGGAAGAGTCTTTTAAATAGTCTCAAAAAAGTCATTTGGTTTATTGGCATACGAAGTATGCTTAGATTCAAGTTGCCTTTTTAATTTTGATGGTTTCATACTTTCGGTAGCCAGTAATTCATTGCAGATCAAACAAATAGGTTGTTCATTACCATTACAATTTTCAAATGTAGTAATGTGTAAGTCAAATTGAAGAAAAGACTCGTTATATCTTTTTCGCACATTAGATGCTTGTTTGTCAATAATAAATCCTGTTTGTGAAGACTTTGTAGCATTGTCTTCTGCAACTTTACCTTTCTTACTTAAGTTCAGCCAGAAAATGTATTTATCAGAATTTATTTATCCATTGCCCAAAAATGATTTTAATCCTAAAAACCAATAAACATATATAAATAACATATTGTAGATAATAATAAATAAATTCATTACCGAATAAATAAATAAAACTGTATTATTCTTGCGAGGTCCACTCTCGTACACTAGAATCAATGTTGCTGAATCCTTGTCTCTAGGGTAGCCAACTTAAACTACAATTCGTGTTGAATCGTTGTCTCAGAAGTCGGCCATTTTCAAACTCTCACAAATGTATTTAAATATTTTCCATTAAAATCTCGCGATCCCAAGATTTTGTTAAGCGACCCCATTTGGGGTCGCGACACATAGTTTAAGAAGCCCTGGTCTAGATTGTAGACATAGGGCCTGCTAGTGTCTAATACTATGACGTATTGTTTTATATTGCTATTTATTATGACGTATTGTATCCTGCGTTGTAGTATAATATTGTTCCACTTGTAGTATCTCTCTCAGTCATGTCTTTTCTGTACATCCCAGATTTCGTTACACTATTCCACAGATTGTTCTTCTTTAGTCTTTTCGATAAGCGCTTTCGTTCCTGGTTTTACATGACCGTCGTTTTTCTATTAGTGTAATGATCTCAGTTGTCATCTATTTCTTCTTTTTTAAATGATCTCTGGTTCCAACAACTCCCTTCTAGGTTGTATGGAACAAATCTTTGACATTCTTCAGGATGCCATTTACTATATTCACCTGGAATTAGTTACTTCTGTGATTTTTTTGTGATTTTTGAAATAAGGCACAGAATAAATCGAGAGCGTTGTAGAACGTGATTTAAGATGGTTCGAGCGAATCAATCATGTTAAATTTTTTTTTTAAGTTTAAGCTTTGAAACTTTTTACACATGCATATCAATACTTTTTTGATGTCCTCTCGAAAGGGGAAAGAGATCCACCTTTTAGTTTATCCGAAAAAAAAAATTTTTTTTTCACTTCTTATAGGCTCTTAAGGCTGACAAGCTTCGGTCACGTCTTTATTTACTTTTTTCGATATTAATTTCGTAAGTTTAAGAAATAAAAAACTATATACAATAAACTTGGATACTTGTAAAATAAGATAACATTAAAGCAATGTGATGTTGCCGATGTAATTATTTAAAAAATTAAAGTTAAACTTTGAATCTTGTTTATCGACAGTAATGCACATGGCGGATGGTTTATTGTTAAATACTTATTGAAAGATGCACAGATGTCAATACAAATGTATACCTATGTTTCATAGACATTAGCAGAGCGTTTGACCTCGTGCACCACAACAAACTAGTTGAGGTGCTGACGTATGGGGGTGTAGAATCTGCTGATCTTCGTATCATCTCAAACCTATATTGGAATCAAACTGCCAAAGTAAGAATAAAAAACAATACAGCAGACAGTATCAATATAAAGAAAGGGGTAAGACAATAGTGCATTCTGTTACCTCTACTGTTTAATGTATATTCGGAGGAAATATTTAAAGAAGCACTGGAAGACGCAGCAGATGATGTTATTATGAACGGCGAATGTTTGAATAATCCGCAATACGCGAATGATACGGTGATCATAAGCAACAGCGAAGAAGGATTTCAGCGGCTAATGGACCGAGTAGTTGCCGTCTGCGAAGAATATGGCATGAAACTTAATATAAATACAACTAAAACAATGGTAACTAGTAAAAACCCAGATGCTAGCGCTAAAATAACTGTAAACGGGAACACCCTAGAAAGAGTGAGGAAAATGACATATCTAGGCTGCGTGCTCAATGATAGCTGGGATCAATCGGTTGAGATAAAGGCTAGAGTGGAGTTTAACAACATATTCAATGTGCTGGTAAGAGTCAACCTCAGCCTTAACCTAAAAACCTGGAGCCGTGTTCTGAGGTGCTAAATTTTTAGCACACTGTTTTATGATGTGGAAACGTGGACACTAACAGAAACAACGGAAAGGAGAGTGGGGGCTTTTGAAATGTGGTGCTACCGCAGGATGCTGAGAATTCCTTGGACAAGCCATACTACCAACATCCAGGTCATAAACCGCATGGAGAAACGAACAGAAATAATGAATACTGTCAAGCAGAAAAACAAGCTACTTTTTACACATAATGAGAAGCGACAAATACAGAGCGCTCCAACTCATAATTGAAGGAAAAATAGACGGAAAAAGGGGGCCTGGCAGAAGAAGGAATTCATGGCTGAAAAACTTGCGACAATGGACGAATATGATTTCAGTTGAATTTTTCCGAGCTGCAGTGGATAAAGAAGGAATTCATGGCTGAAAAACTTGCGACAATGGACGAATATGATTTCAGTTGAATTTTTCCGAGCTGCAGTGGATAAAGTGAGATGGGCTAATGTGATCGCCAACGTCCTGAGAGGATGAGGCACATCGAGAAGAAGAAGATAATTATAATAATACATAGGTTTCTAGGCTTATAAAGTGATAAATGTGTGCAAAATACAATAGGCTACTTGGTCGCTATGGATAAAGGTTTAATAAACCCGCTATTCACATTGGTCCAAACAATAAGAAAAAAATAAGAAAAATTAAAAACACGTAGGGTCGCAATCTGTTGAATGCAGTTTCTGTAGTTGTATGATCTAAGCACATCAGGTTAGTCATTTATGTAGTAGGATGTGAGTGTTGTATATTGTGTTCAGAGGATCTGTATTTGATTTTCGTCAATCTCCTTAAGCGCTTTACTGTATATTCCGTCTGGGCACTTTTGCATATTTTTGTGATTTATATGGCATATTTTACTTGCCGCTGCTTTGTATGTTAAGTTCATTCCATGCAAGATGGTACAGATTATAGGCATCGGGCCTGCTATCATCTAGTGTTTCTATAACGTATTGTTTCCTGCATTATAGTATAATATTTTCACACTTGTGTTTTTCAGTATGGTCAGTCCTCGTTTGTTCTACCATTGCCAAGTATCTACCATTTCGCGAACTTTCTTATGAACATCAAAGCTCTCATGTGTTTTCTGCAGATCCTAGATTTCGTTACACCGTTCCCCAAATAGTTTTTTTAGCTTGACGATTTTTGGCAATCGCTTTCGTTTCTGGTTTCACATGACCGTCGTTTTTCTATGAGTGATCTCGGTTGTCATCCATTACTTCTTTCTTAAATGATCTATGATTCCAACAACTTCCTTCTAGGTTGTATGGAACACATATTTTATATTCTTCAGGATGCCATTTACTATATTCAACAAAAATACCAACACCTGGAATTAGTAACTGCAATGAACTTTTGATATGATTTTGTGATAAGATGATAGTGAATTTTTGATATAAAAAAAGCACATAATAAATTGAAAGCATTGTAGAACGTCATTTAAACTAAAAGTTACTCTGCATCTTCTGCTAATCGAAAATTATACGATAATCATTCGATGTTCGATGGAAATTGAAGAAAAAAATTATTCATATACTTGTTTCAATTTATAGAATATATCTAACAGTTATAGGATGAATGAAGCAATTTTAAGTATTTATTTACAAAAGCAAAGAGGCAATCATATGGATCATATGACAAAAGAGGCAAACACCATCTTTAAAGGGGCTTGAAAACCGAGGGATTAAAATACAAACATTAGAAATAATGGCAATTTCCAATAACAAAGACATCACCTCGTAATTTACGCATCTGCTGCCATTTATAAATACGATAATTGATACTCCTATACCTCTTCTTACATTCGTTTCAAAAACAAATAGCTGGGTAGCCTGACATAATAAAAGTTATTATATATTATTTATTTAATATTATTATATTATATATATATATATATATATATATATATATATATATATATATATATATATATATATATATATATATATGTATCTTTCAATTAGAACGTATAAGGTTTTTCTTTAGGCGCTTCTTATCTTTAAATTTAAATAAAAAAATGTGTGTGTGAGATATCATCGAAATTTTTAATTTGTTTGAAAGGCTTATCGATGCCATTATGCCGCGGCTTCGCGGGGTGGCGCGCATCCGAAATTATAAATTTCCTATGACCCTGGAGCATAAATCAGGCAGAATTTGACCGATGGCATGAATTAAGTTGGCTTCGAAGGCTGCTGTGGCTTGTGACTTATTTGCATAGACATGCGACTTAAGAAAACCCCACAAGGAAAACTCTAACGGGGTCAAAAAGCACGATCTCGGTGGCCACTTAACATCACCTCCACTTGAGATGACCATGCCCTCAAATCGATTGTGCAGAATGTCCAATGTGGCAAGAGCTGTGTGGTACGTTGCGCTGTCCTGTTGAAACCACCTGTCGTTGGTGTCTATATTATCCAATTCAAGCCAAAAGAAGTTGGTAATCATCGACCTATAACGCTTGCCATTGACAATGAACGCCTAGCCAACGTCGTTCTCAAAGAAACATGGACGCATGTCGCTCCAGCTCAAAATCCACACCAAACAGTGACTTTTTATGGATACATTTAACGCTTCTAGTTCTCATGTAGATTGTTATTGTCTCACATTCGACAATTTTGTTTATTGACATACCCATTTATCCAGAAATTTGCCTCATTGCTGAAGATGATTTTTTGACGAAAATTAGGTTGTTTCCAACTGCTCCAGGGCACATTCAGCGAACACGCATAGTTATCTAGGGTCGTTTGCTTTCAGCTCCTGTTGTCAGATTTTTTTACGAGTGCAGACCCAAGTTACGACGCAAAATTCGCCAAGTCGTGGTCTGCGAAAGGCAGAATTCGTGTGAGCGACGCAAAATAGACTGCCTCGGATTGTCCTGCACACTTTCACGGACAGGGGCGATGTTTTCGGAAGAACCTGCATTTAGTCGTAGTGCTGGTGTTGGTTTATTGTTTACTGAACCAGTAGACTCAAATTTATCCAACACACTGCGAATAGTCCTCTCAGTGGGATGATTATGTCGACCGTAAAATTGGCGTGGAACGTTGCCCGAACAGAACACCCATTTTGATAAAACAATTTTATCATTTGTCCGTGTTTTTCAAGGCTACATCCATCCATGGTGATTTGGAAAAACAGACTGAATAAATGACAGCCAATTCGACAGGTGTAGCTTCAACATTACAGCCGATACCAACTATCAGTCCCTATTGGAAGACCCCTTATAATGAAGAGTTTCATTTAATATGAAGATTAATATTATTCTTTGAAGTTTATAATAAGAAATAACGTTAGTACTAATTGATTGTGCAGTAACTTGTTGAAACTTCATTTCAGCATTAAAGATAAAAACAAAATTGTTTTTAAGTTCGAAATTTGTTGTATAAATACAACATAGATTTTCACCCACACTGTGGCTTCTTGAGGTAGTAATATATATTATTTACACTGTTGCTTCTTCAGGTAATAATATGCTACTATATTATAACCTGAAGAAGCCATAGTTGTTAGTGAAACTTAAGTTATATTTATACAATAAATTTGAAACCGGGGTCCGATGTTTCTGGAGTATTATCCTTTTTTTTTAAGTGATTTCAAGCGGCATATTTATAATTGAATTCGATTTCGCATACTGGAATCAATAAATTTGAAAGTTTGAAAAACAATTTATGTTTTTATCTTTAATATCGTTTTTACTTCTGTGTTTTGTACAAACTCTTTGAAATGTAAATACAGGTTGTTTCAATATCATTCAGTATGCCTGAAATAAACATTAGCCTAAGTCATTTATGATTTTTAGTAAGCATGGAACTTTAGCACAACAGAAAGATATAATGTCAAAAAATGTCAAAATGGTATTATAATTATATTATCAATGAACAATATTTTTTCTGTGTCATTCGTTTTTCTGTTGTATTGAGTAGCATAGTGAAATTTACTTTCGATAGTATCAGGGTATTACACCATTCTGCACAAAGAAAATTGCCGATAAGCTTAGATCTAAGCTTGTTTTAGTGTCAAGGTCTCATCAATTGCAGATTTCTTCTTGCTATTGTCGAATATTTTTTATGGAGTGGTGTCCCACTTTTCTTATACATTTCTTACGGTGACTTACAAAACAATACATTTTCGTCCTATTTGCACTGCTGGACTACCATCGTTCATTGTTCATACGTAGTATCTCGTTGGATACGTATCTCGTATTTCGTTGGAGATTTTGGTGTTTTACCTCCTATCAGCATTAACTATGATTTAATAGTAATGTGAAATTGATTAAATTAATAATTAAACATAATGCGACTAAATGAAATTGTTTGACAACATAGCGCTATGTTTAATAAAGATTGGAAATAATTTTAAGACAGTTAAATACAATTTACAAAACGGGAATACCAAAAGAAAAAAACCGTAATGCTTTTATTGATATCCATATTTTGAGAACTTCTATGGTTAAGCAACGAAGTTTTCAAGAGGCAAATTTTTAGTTTATGATTCACGTAACCGCAAACAAAAAGCCACCTTCTAATTCATATACCAATTTCGGAATATGATAAACACCTTTTTACTTTTCAATACATATATTATATACTCAGTTTGAAAAAATTATTCTAGAAATATCAACCGGCGTTTTCATCCCCTCAAACTG
Organism: Phosphuga atrata; assembly: GCA_944588485.1. Classification (NCBI taxonomy): domain Eukaryota; kingdom Metazoa; phylum Arthropoda; class Insecta; order Coleoptera; family Silphidae; genus Phosphuga; species Phosphuga atrata. The sequence continues at coordinate 36,243,382 of OX155899.1, forward strand.
AAATTTTGGATATTAATAAAATAACATTTATATATTTAAAGAAAAATCTAATAGCCAAATTTCATTTCAATAATATTTGTGATATGTGTACTGTTCACTAAAGCTATTATATTGTCTATAATATTTATTCACAGTTGACACTGTTAAGTAAACTTGTTAAATATTAGAAATTCTTTTTTTTTACAAATACCTACATTTGTGCTATAAACTAGTTTTGTTGCTATAAAATATAATTATAAAAAATTTATTTAATCTCTAGTATTTTTAAAGTGAATCTCATTAAATATAATTTTAACTAAAGCACATTCGCACTGTAAAGTAAATATAATAATGCGCCATTGTCTTTTTGATAATTTCATCCATTAGTATTCCAGGCCATTTAATTGCACAATGGACAAACGATCGGAATTGCAAATCGGCTCATTGCCGACGTCAATTAAACGCCATTGAACAAGACATTATATTGACATATCAGGTTAATGCATTTCGATTGTCCGTCCAGAGCCGTTAATAATGGGTGAACAGGTGCACAAGGTAAAAACATGTTCATGCTAATCCGAACATAGGACTTAATCTGCATGAAGCTCATTTCATATAAAAAATCCAGAATTTCTCATTTTATTTTACCGGTCAGATAAGTTCATACTAGACTAACAATAAGAGAGATTATACTAGATAAGGTTAAATAACAGAAAAGACTAGATAAATGCAGACAAGAACAGACAAGACCAACTAAGACCAAATAGGATTAAATAGTGTTGGAAAAGACCAGGCAAGAGCAGACACGACCAGCAAGATCATACAAAAACAGACAAATTAAGACAATACCCGGCGAAAACAACACCAGACAAAAGCAGACAACACCAGACAGGACCAAACAAGACCATACTGGACCAGACAAGACCAGACCAGAACAAACAAGACCAGACAAGAGAAAACAAGACCAGACAAGACTACACAGAACCAGACTAGACCAGATAAGACCGGACAAGACAATATGGAGCAAGACCATACAAGACTAGACAAGACCAGTCAAGACCAGACAAGACCAGGCATGGGCAAACAAGACCAGTCAAAACCAAACAAGCCCAAACAAAACCAGACAAGACTTGACAAGACTATAGAAGACCAGACAAGACCGGAGGAGGCCAGAAAAAACAAGACAAGACCAGACAAGACCAGACAATACCAAAGAATACCAGACAAGACCACACAGGACCGAACAAGACCATACAAGACGAGACAAGATTAGACAAGACCAGACAAGGCCATACAAAAATATACACGACCAGAGAAGACCGGACAATACCAGACATGACAAGACAAAACGAGACAAGACCAGACAAGACTACATAAGACCAAGCTATGTCAGGCAACACCAGACAAGACCAGACAAGACCAGGTATTACCAGAGAAGACTAGACAAGACTACACAAGACCAAACAAGACCAGACAAACCAGACAAGACCAGAGAATATTGGATATGATCAGAGAAGAACATACAAGACCATACAAGACCATACAAGACCAGAAAAGGCCAGGCAAGACTAGACAAGTCCAGACAACACCAGGCAAGACCAGACAAGACCAGACAAGACCAGACAAGACCAGACAAGACCAGACAAGACCAGACAAGACCAGACAAGACCAGACAAGACCAGACAAGACCAGACAAGAGCAGACAAGACCAGACAAGACCAGGCAAGACCAGACAAGACCAGACAAGACCAGACAAGACCAGACAAGACCAGACAAGACCAGACAAGACCAGACAAGACCAGACAAGACCAGACAAGACCAGACAAGACCAGACAAGACCAGACAAGACCAGACAAGACCATACAAGAAGAGACAAGACCAAGCAGGAGCATACACGACTGGAAAAGACTGCACCAGACCGGACAAGACCTGACAAGAAAGGACAAGACCACACAATACCAGGCAATTACAGACTAGAGCCGACAAGATCAGACAAGACCAGACAAGACTAGGCAAGAAAAGTCAGTACCATACAAGACCAGACAAGACAAGACAAAACCGACAAGACCAGACAGGACCATACACTACCAGGCAAGACCATACAGGACTAGACAAGACCAGACGAGACGAGATAATACCAGACAAGACCAGACAAGTCTATACAAGTTCATACAAGACCAGACAGGACCAAACAAGACAATATGAGACCAGAATAGATCAGGCAAGACCTGGAAGTATCAGACTGGATCTATCTGGCCCATATTGGATTAGACTGAATCAGAGCAGTCCATACTAGAGCGAACTGGGTTTGACTAATTTCTAAAGATATTTTGCGAACAATAAATACATGTTTTTTTACAGATAATAGCTGGAAAATACAAAATTCGGTTTATTCAAACAAAAATCGATTACTTCATCCAAAAAAATGTTACTTTGTCCAAAAAAAATATAAACACCCAATAATCGATTGATTCTTACAAATAATAATGGTTTAGTACAATAATTGATGGATTTGTACAAAATAAAATCAATTCACTTACAAAAGGTTTAACTGTACAAAAATGATTGATCGATCCAAAATTTGATTGCTCTTTACAAACTATTTTGTTTATACAAAATACAATTATTTCTTCACAATAAACGAATTTTACAAACAACGACTTGATTCCTTCAAATTTTGTGAGATGTGAGATAGAATCCGAGAGAAACGGGAAACGGATGATTTTACAATTATTATAATTCAGTAATTTATTTTCATATTTGGCCTTAAGTAATTTTAATTTAGAGTTAACTCTAATACATAATTTATTTCCGAGCTAATCCACTCATCAATAAGGTAAACAGTTTTTTCCTTTCAGTATTTTTATGCACACCTATGTGCCTATGTGCACCTATGTGCAACCTATGGGTTCCTAAAAACCTAAAAAACCTATGTGCACATTACGGTGGAGCACGCATGTATGCAAAAATATTTTTTTCGAGATTTAAAGTTGTAATAGTTGTATTGATGCATTATATTAAAGATAAAATAAATATAATTTTCGAATTAATTTGATGAATATCTTCTGCCTCCGCACAGAGCTAAAAAATTAAAATTCAATTATAAAAATCTAGTACAGTTATGGCCAAATGTTAAGCTGAATTTAATGATAAATGGGTGAGAAATGATACGCAATATATAATTCAGTTATATATTAATCACCTTCAATCTGCTTGAAAATGAAATTGCTAGAAAATCTCTTTTTGTGTCAAATTTAGGCATTTCGTTCCGTGATTCCAATTTGGCTTTTATTGCACCTAATCGTGACTTTTTTATGCATTGAGAAGTAGCAGCTATTGTCTGCAAGTTTCTCAAAATCGGTGATTCACTTAATATTTCTTGCCAATTTATTAAATTAATCAATATGTTGCATTGAAGCATTGTAATTTATATGCTGCACATCAAACGTTCTAGGTGTTGAAGGTTGAGGCATCCTGCGTGCCTTTAATAAGCGCTGGGCTGCCAGTTCTCGAATGCGCTTTCTGCCATCAGTTATCATTGCAAGAAGTATGCTCTCGGGATGTGCAAAATAACCACTGCGTTGAATCACAGAATCAATAAACTTTTTTAGATCCTCTGACAGGTACCTGGAGGCCTTAATTATGTTAAAATGTTCTTGCATGATGGTTTAATTGGTAAAATTTTACAACAAATGTAGCTAAAGTTGTCTAGTTTTCTGTTGATGTCTCTTATGTTACTTAAAAACGTTGTATTCGGTTGGCACGTGTGTTGTATGATCCAACGGGCATGTGACATTTTAGCTGGAGATTTGTTTACCAAATCTTCTGGGAAATCCCATGAAAGTACCTCTGAGACAATCTTGTGCAGTTACTGTTGATCTGTACTTATATCTTGAGCCATTTCTGGAAACAATTCTCCCTCAATGTGCTGAATTTTTTTAATAGGCAGTTGTTCACAAGTCTCGAATGTTTTCCCTAATGTCCCAGTGTAAGCCCCGAAGTACCCCCGTCAAGATGAAAAATCAAGTGTCTCAAAGGAAGTTAGTTCATGGGAGTAAAACTGTTATGAAACTGTTATGTTATAAAATTATCCACTGGAGTGGTTTTTGTAGCCTTTTATCAAGCATTCTTATAACACCCCCATACCTGACAGTATTTACATTGGTACCATCCCAACCGATTGCCATAAGATGATTTTGGGAAATTCTTTCATGTGATAGAAACCTTGTCATCGCAGTTTCTATTTCTTTTATTTCTTTAGCTGAACCAACGTTAAGTACTACGTACTACATGTAAATAGACCCTGGCTCTTGAATTAGTGAGATGTGCTCCTCAAATGTCATAGTCCTGTAGCATTTACCATCTTTTTTAATAATCTTCAACGTTTTGTCTTTTTTCCCATCAAAATATAAAGCAGACAGTTCAGATCTCTTTCATTAACTTTTGTCTAGTTTTAGTTCTCTCTCTTCATACTTTATGTCTGTCAATGCTTTCGATGTCAGACCTAATGTCGAATAAAACAGATGACGCAATCCATGTTTTTGCTCTATCTGATACACCATACCTGTCGCATGTCTTCGATAACGTAGGAACTTAGTAGTAGTAACCTAACAGCCTTAATACTTCGTTATCTGTTATAGAAGTTAGTACTTCTCTGGTATCGTCAGCGTCTGAAAGTCGTAGTAGTTCAGAAAAAATTCCACTTACACCAGAAAAAAATCATTCCGAAAAAAAAAAGTTTATTTTCTTTCTGAACTACGACTTTACGACGCTGACTATACCGGAGAAGTACTAACTTTTATAACAGATAACGAAGTATTTAAGGCTCAGTTGGGCGGTTTTCTCGTTCCTGTTTTCTCTTTAGGGTCTTTTGCAACTTCTTCGTAAAACTTACGTCGATTCCTCCTATTATCATACTTTGGGAGATTCTTTCATCAATTAAAAAAGTATGTTCTTGTTTCGGAACCTCTTTATCCTTGCGACAGATACATTAAGGGAAATCCTTACATGCATGCTGCTGCAATATTAAAAAGTATCTTACTACTTTGTCGAAAACTTCGACTTGAGTAGGTTTTTGCATTTTAAATGGTAAGCTTTTAACATCTGTAGGACCCTTGTTCGTGTTACTATCGGAATAGATGGAGTTTGCAATATATTTTCAATTCCATTTGCCATTATGTTTCTATATTTGCTATTTCTGAAAATATGGGCCCTTTTGCAGTTTCCAATTGCAACTTAACTTGATGTCTTGTCCATTCATAGTATTTTATTACATCTTCGTAGGTAGAATATTGTCTTTTGTCTCACAAATATCACCAAAAATAGGACATTTATAGACACTTTGCGTGTTCTTTGCATGCTTGTTACGAAGCAAAATTGAGGTTAGGTTACTTGCTAAATAACTAGCTCAGGTCTAATTCGAGCCAAAAACGATAGTCTACTGACGACGCGACAAGTGTTCTAATTGTCCCCTCCTGCGCTCCCTCACTCCCCTTATTTTATATTATAAAATTAATTGTTTTCTATCGAAAATATACTGTAGTTGTAATAATTGCTGGAAGTAAAATACGTCTGTTTATTAAAATTTCAATTAGTCTAAAAACCATTTTTTTTTTCAAAAATTCAATGACGTTGCGGAAGCTATTACTATAAATCAAATCAAATAATATTTTGCATGGATTAATTTGGCTCTAAAAGGCACCAATTTTTCACTATTACATCCCTCACAACCCAATATTTCGCTCCACCTCCACCCTTTCGAAAAATATTTCGCTCCACCCTAGTACACATATTATATAATATGTAAGATTATAACATGTAACTGTGAAGTTTATTAAATTCACTCGTAAATTTGCATTATTATTAGGTAAAATAAATAACCTTTTTTGGGTGAATTTTGAATACGTTGAACGATTCAATCGATTACTGTAAGAAAAAATCATAGTTTGTACGAAAAAAACAATTATTTGATGATTACATTTTATTTTGTACGATTTAACCGAATTTTGGATTGATTAATTTATTTTGTATTTATCCAGCTATTTATTTTAGAAATCCATCCATTTATTGTATGTTGAGTTTTGTATACTTCTAGTCGAATATTGGATGAATAAATTTTAAGCGATTTATAAAACATTGAACTAGTTTAGAGAATAGTGTAAAAGTATAGAGAATACCTTAGCGGAGTCTGTAATCAAAATTAGATTGCAGAATAATGAACTAAATTACTATAATTATTTATAAACCACATTGATTTATCGTCACAGATGGGTATCTTGGCAATTAAATCAGCAAAATTATTTCTTTGTTTTTTATATTTTAAATGGGCTGTTATATCCATTTATTGTAAGATTTTATTGGTGAGCATAGTTAGAAATTTAAAAAATTAAAAACAATATATAGGGAGAAAAAACAATATAAAATACAGTATATATAGAGAAAAAAAAAACTAGCCTCTGTGGTCCTCGGATGCGGAAACACAATAAAAAGTCTTTAAAGTAAAATAATAAATGAATGTAAGAAAATAAATTAATCGCGTGGTTTTATAATGTGAACCTGTGAAAATATTTATTAGAGATCCCCAAAATATCGATTTCGCGGGAGTTCACGGCCAATTTTGATGTTTGTAATTAGAACGAATACTATATTTTCGTTTCCAAACTTACAAAACTACGTGAAGTTTAGCAGAACCGCTTTGGATAAATAAACTAGTTTCAATAATCAATAGGATCAATAAACTAGTTTCATTTACTATTTTATATCCTTAAAATTATTATAAATTATTCGAAAAATTTAAGTACATAGGTTATTCTGTGATATGTTTGTAAGAAAACATGTTTTTATAAGATCCTTTAAAGTTTATCTTCATTAATTAGTCCATTCTGCTTCTCCTAGTTGCATTTTTACTGCTGTGTCTTTTAAAAAAATAGCTTCTTTTTAGGAACCCTGCAATCAGTACGATTTGGAAAACCGGATGCATAAATCGTACTAGTTGGTTTTCAAAATCTTACCTAACAATTGTGCATAAGTAAATTGAAGTATTTTTGTTTATAACGTGTTATTCCTAAAATTTGAAATATCGCTTAATATTAATATATGACATAATTATATTAATATATACTACTAACTATAATACTAAAATATATATTTTACTAAATGAAATACAAATTCAAATAAATGACATATATTTTGATAAAGTTAACATCTTGGACTATAATACATCTTATCCTCCATCAAAACACGCATTGTTTCATGTTTTCCAAACGTGCTTTTTGGCACAAAAAGCAAAACCAGACTTCTTAGTTTAAGGATATAGCAATGTCTGGAGCGGTGGATGGTGATGGACTGGGTTGGTCACAATTACGATTTTTATACTCTCTTTTGGAGATATCCTTTACAATTTCCAATTTCTTGTTTTTGGCACCAATCTTTGCTACCTTCCTTTCATTAAGAGCCTGAACAAATTGTTTATGCGGGGTACTAGCGAGCACAGCTTCTAGTTGAGTCACTTTTCGTTTCTTACCAGCAATTTTTTGATCAAATGTGGGATCCAATTACAACCTCAGGAAGTTTAACTTCAGCATCATTGCATTCTCGGAAAAAAATGTATTGCTTTTTGAAATCTCATACCTTAAACTAGGAGCAAAGTCGAATCACTAAATACAAAGGGATTCATGAGCCAACAGCCACTACTTTTAAAAGCATTCACTACATTTCCAATAATAGCTGCTCCATGATAAGCAGTAGTAATTAGCTAGGGCTCGTGGAAGACTGGGCATTATAATCGTATAATGCCTAAACGAGTCCTTTTGTTCTTATTTTTTGGTGTGTTAGTGGGTACGTGTACATACAAGTTTTTGTTTAGCCGTTTTCTATCCTTTGGGTAATAGGCCTCTTTCAAATTTGACCACTGGCTTCGGTTTTGCGCAACTCGATACCAATTTAAGCCTGAGACCTTCTTTATCTCGTCGTACCATCTTTGCTGAGGTCTTCCAACTCTCCTCTCTTCCCAAGGTCTCCATCTGGGGATATACCCGCTCCAGTTTTCTGTATGTCTGGCCACGTGTCTTGCCCATTGCCATTTTAGGGAACCAATTCTTTTTATTATGTCGAAGACTTTGGTTTTTTCGCTAATCCATGTATTTGTTTTGTGGTCTCTCAGGGAAATTCCTAAAATTCGTCTTTCCATGGCGCTCTGATGTACTTCCAATTTATGTTTTATCTTTCTGGTTATTTCCCAGGTCTCGCAACCATACGTGACAAAAGACAGTATACACTCGTTATTGACTCTTGTTTCTAGAGTCATTGAGATATTCGATATTAAAGATGTACTTTAATTTGCCGTAGGCCGCCTATCCCAGTTTAATTCTTCTATCAGTCTAAATCTCCATTTCTTGATTTCTTGATTTTGCCCGGTGTTATAGCTTGACCAAGGTATGTGTATGTTTTTTGTCTTTTTTATTGTGCTGTCATGAATCGGTATTGTTTCGTCTATATCAGGTGTATTTGTAATAAACTGTGTCTTTGTGTAGTTCATGTGTAATCCTACTTTTGCAGCCTCATCTTGCAGTTCTTCCAACATATCAATCAATTCCTGTTTATCTCTTGCAAATAGTGCAATATAGTCGGCAAATCTTAGATTGTGCAGACGTTCACCATGTATGTTCAATCCTTTGTTTTCCCATTATATCTTTTTAAAAACATCCTCGAGTACTAAGGTGAATAGTTTTGGCGATATTACGTCCCCTTGCCGAACTTCTCTTTTGGAGTTTATTTTGTTAGATGATTCATGAAGTCTTATCGGCATTATCAGAGTCCTATAGATGTTTCAAAAAAGTTTATATAACGTTGATGCACTCTAGCATTTCTCAATGATTTTATTATTGCCCAGATTTCTATTGTGTCGAAGGCTTTTCGGAAATCGACAAAAGCCATCCATAGGCTTATGTTATATTCTGTAGCTTTCTCGATCACCTGCCTTACTGTGTGTAGATGTTCTGTCGTACTATAATGGCTTCGGAACCCAGCCTGTTCCTTTGGTTGGTAAGTTTTTAGTTTTCGCTCTAATCTGTTTGTGATTATTCTGATGAATAATTTATATATCTGTGATAGTAAGCTTATCGGCCGGTAGTTTTCGAGATTAGTCGGGTCAACTTTCTTGTAGATCATAACAACTACAGCATTCTCCCAATTTTTGGGTGTATGTTCTTCTGTTAAGCACTTATTGAATAGTTTCACTAGTTCTTGTCTCGTCTTGATATCACTTTCCTTAAGCATTTCAGGCAGGATGTTTTCTTCTCCTGCCGCTTTGCCATTTTTCATCTGGATAGCCCTTTCTCCAGTTCTTTCATCTATCTAGGGCATTTCTTCTTAGTTGAAATTTACTATTCGAATTTTATCGTCTCTTGTAACTGTGTTTGTTATTTTGGATTCGTACAGATCTCTATAGAAAGATTCCACAACTTTTAATATCTGTTGTCTGTCTTCTACTATGTTGTTTTTCGCATCTTTTATTTGTGTTATCTCTTTCTTAGGTGTGTTATGTCTTTTAAATATACTTAGTCCCTTGTTCTGTTGTAATAGGGTTTGCACTTGTTTCGTTTAATGTTTCAGTATATCCTGTTTCGACATGTTCTTGCTGTTTTGTTGGTTTCTGTGTATCCAATAGTATCTCTTTTACCCTCGGCTATCAGTTTTCACCTTTTCTCTAAGAGGTGTTTTGTTTCTATCGACAGTTTGTCCGGCGTTCTCTCTGGGGCGGCTTATCTGTTCTGCTGTTTCTTTTATGATTTTCAATATTCTCCCATTTCTATCATCTAATGACTCTTCTGTTTTTGCTGGATTATTGGAAAAATTTTCATTCAGCTTTTGTTTGTATGTTTCCTTTCTTTCCGCTATCTTTTCTCTACTTCCTCTCTTTGTCTTTTATTCCATCTTTCTTTTTCTTTCCATTTTTGTGTTTATGAGTAGTCTGCACCTGACCATCCTGTGATCACTGCCGGTATTGAATTGATTGACTACATCTACGTCTTGGATTATGTGTTTATGGCGGGAGATTATATTATATCTGGGCTATTCCATGTCCATTTGCGCTTCTCTCTCTTTTGTAGGAAAGTGTTCATCAGATAAAGTCTTTCTCTTTCTAGAAAGTTTGCTAACATTTTTCCCCTTTCATATCTGGTGCCGAGTCCGAACTGTCTTATGTGTTTTTCCGTTGGTTCTGTTTCCCTGCTTATTTTTGCATTTAAGTCTCCTCTCAGAACAGTGTGCATCGTCGGGTTCACTCTTATTGCGCTCGCTTTGTCTTCGTATGTCGTTTCCACCTCGTCATCATCATGTGAAGAAGTTGCGACATAAGCTTGTATATATTTTAGCGTTATATTTTTATTTATGTTGATTACGACATATATTACTCTGTCAGATATTGTTTTCAGGATTTTCAGGTTTGTTGATAGTTTCTTATTTATTAATATTACAACTATTCCATTACTCATCATACCCTCTGTAGAACATAGTATCTCCTGAATCCGAATGGAGGCACTGTTCTCCTCATCTCCTTGTTTCGGCTAAGCCTACAATGTCCCAGTTTATTTTCTCCAATTTGTGCTCTAATTCAACCAGACGTTCCTATGTTCTGCTTGATCTTGTGTTGTAAGTTGCAATATTTAATAAGCAATTCGTTTTAGCTTTGCTAGGTCAATTATTATTCTGTTTTTTCTTTATGGATGTCGTTCTTTTGCCTCCCCCGGAATCCGCGAGGCTGACCGAGATATCGGTATGGGATTGTGAGGAACCTCTACCCACCTGAGGTACTTTATTTGGTTTAATTTCCAGTGGTCAAGACATTGATCATAGAATGTTTGCATGGGCTCAGAAGCACCAATATCCAGAGGTTGTAGTCTGTGTGTGGTGTGCCCTGCTAACTGTAGAAGTATTACTCTATTAAATTTGCCAAAATTTATTTTTTATTTATTTATTTTAACCAGAATAAGATTATAATCTATAAAATATATATAATCCCATAGAGGTAAACTAGTTACCTGTACATGAGCTGGTTGGTTTTTACAAAACAAACTGATCGACTAATTATAGACTATGACGAGAATGAAATAAACCTATACATTGTTGGGGTTCTGTACCGAAAACAGAACCCTTATAGGATCACTTTGTTGTCCGTCTATCTGTCTGTCTGTCTGTCTGTCTGTCTGTCCGTCTGTCTGTCTGTCAAGACCATTTTTCTTTGGAACGCGTAGAGGTAACAAGTTGAAATTTGTATCAAATACTCGGGTCTGCGGTCTCTTTCAGCTGTGAAAAAATCAAACTTGTAAGTCAAAGCGATCAAAAGATATGACCGTTTAGGTCGCATATTTTGCGATTTCACAAGGGAATCAAAACCTATAGGGTACTTCCCGTTGACCTAGAATCATGAAATTTGGCAAGAAGCGGTGTCTTACAGCACATGTAAAGGGAAAAATCTGAAAACCGTAAATTTGTTGTTTAATTTCAAGAAAAATGCGAATTTACTATTAGAAACTTATGAAAATACACTAATGTGTTGCGTGGTATTGTTAGGCACCAGAAGCATATGGGTTGCATACAGTAAGGTGCTCCTGAAGATACCTTACTTACAAGTTTGTACGGAACCCTCGGTGCGCGAGTCACAACTCGCACTTGGCCGGTTTTTTTTACATAAATATATAATATATATATATATATATATATATATATATATATATATATATATATATATATATATATATATATATATATATATATATATTCCAATTATTACCAGTTTATAAGTTTTTTCCTTATTATTTTTTTATTAACATTTAGAGATTTGAGATTGTCAGGGAGCATATTAAAGTTTTTTATTGCTACAAGAGTAGCAGAGACCTAGACCAAGAGTTTTTGAAATCAATACTTTTATTGATTTCGGGTAAAATTATCGTCTTATTTCTAGTTTTACCTTTGTAATCATTAAATGACTTTTTACAATTTTCATAGTGAAAACATAGGGAGTCAATTATGAAAGTTTCTTTAGTATTAAAAATGAAATTTTTCGTTTCTTCTGTTATTATACAAATGAGTATATTTTGTGAACTGGTTAATTTTTTCATAATATTTTTATAGCATCCTCCCCATGTAATTATCCCATAATTAACTATACTTTCAAATAGTGTATGGTAGATTATTTTAAGTGATTTTTTTACACTCCTCTTCAATTTATAGAAGATAAACATGAAAAAAATTGTTTTATTTATTAAGTCTTTTATATGCTGGTGGTCCCATCTCATATTACTGTCAAACTTTATGCCTAGATATTTACAACTGTTAACTCTTTTTATTTTCTGATTGTAAATAAATATTTCCAAATTTGCTGGAATACTATCGCTATAAGATCCAAAAGTTATGAATGTAGTTTTATCTATATTTATTGACAGATAATTATCAAAAAACCATTTCCCTAATTTATTTAAATATCCGTTAATTTTGTGTTGAACGTCAGGCCATGAATTACCAATACACTTTACAACAGTGTCGTCAGCATAAGCAGCTATTGAGTTTGCTTCTAACATTTTAAAAATATCATTTAAATATAGAATGAACAGTAATGGACCTAGGATTGTTTCCTGCGAAACACCAATTTTACCTTTCTTTTCCTACTCTTAATTTTATTAATTCTTACAACCTATGGTCTATTGGTTAAAAAAATGTCAAATAAATCAGAAGCAACACCTCTAATTCCGTACTTATACAATTTTTGTATTAATATTTTATGGTCCACCGTGTCAAAGGCCTTAGCTAATTCTAAAAAAGCGACAACTGTAGGGTTGTTGTTATCCATATTCGTATAAATAAACTCCGAAATAGATGCAAGAGCATCCTTTGTGCCCCTGTTTTTGAGAAAACCAAATTGTTCCTGTGCAATGATTTTATATTTAGTAATACAATCATAGAGCTTTTTATGTATGATTTTTTCGAAAACTTTCGCGATGTTAGATATAAGGGAGTCCTATCTCCTAACTCGATAGTTTGTTGCCTGATGTCTATCACCCGTTTTAAAAATTTGAATGATTTCTGCACATTTTAATGAACTAGGCCAGATACCCCTTAACATACAGTTATTGAATATATACTCAAGCGGTTTTCCAATATAATGATTAATAACTTTGAATGCTTTAGAATTTATGCCATCTGTCCCTACTGCTTTGTCTTTTAGGTTTGTTATAATTTCTTCTATTTCACTACAATTTGTTGGATTTAAGAAAATAGAGTTAGAATTTTGATTTATGTTGATATTACTTTGACTATCATTTTTGTTACCTATTTTTTCAGCGAGCTTTACCCCAATATTGCTGAAAAAATCTACAAATTCATTAACAATTTTTTGTGGATCAATGATTTTCTTTATTTAAATAATCAATATTTTCATCAAATTTTATTTTTTTTCCAAGCTTTTCATTGATAAATTGCCACATTTTTTTACTATCGGTACATTTATAATTAAATTCCCTGCAATTTTTATAAATTTATCTAATTTTTTACGATAGTTAATATAATTTAATTTTAATTTAATATTACTTACATTTTGCTTCCATTTATTATAAAGTTATTCTTTTGTGTGACATGATTTTATGATACCAGAGGTAATCCAATTCTTACGCAGCTTTTGATTTTTATAGATACTACATTTTACAGTGGTTTTTTTAATTAATATATGTATTTTATCAATTAGTAGATCTCTAGCTACATTTGGATCATGCGTAGCCAACAAGTCTGTCCAGTCCGTTTGCTCGCAATTATATAAGAGTTTCTGGTAGTTAATATAAGTTTTGTTATTATTATAATTTTTTTGTGTATGTATTTTAATTCCCAGAACTATAGGAAAGTGGTCAGAAAAAACATTTGCATAAGTAATTGATTTTAGATAATATAAATTTGACTTGACAAACATATTGTCTATGCATGTCCCAACGTTTATATTAGGTCTCCTTACATTATTGAAGGTACATAAGGTATTACATAGGGTACATAATCCATATCTAGTAGTGTAGAGAGATACAAATCAGTCAAATTGTCCGAAGTATTTATATCTATGTTAATCACCAACGATAATATGATTTTTTACTTTGATATTGTTTTTTAAATAATATTTTAAGTTATCTATAAATTCATCTTTATGTATATCATGACACCTATATACACCACTTACTTTTAGGAGATTATTATTAATTTTTATTGTAGTTGAGATGCAACTTGACCTTGCCAGGATTTCAATTGAAGTTGTTTGTTCATTGTTATCTAATATAATATACAAATAATATACAAATAATAGTCTACAAATAATGGTGGAACAAAAATTTATCTACATTAAGAGCAAAAGTACGTAGGCTTTTCAACAAAGCCAAGCAATACGGAAATTGGCTAGAATACTCTGAGGTGCTTACCACCTACAACAAAGAGATCAGAAGGGCAAAAAGGGAAAACTTTAGAACCTTCTGTGAAAACATAGAATCCACGCCGGTGGCAGCTAGACTGCACAAAGCACTAGCGAAGGATAGAGTGGAAATGACAACCACTCTGAAGAAACCGGATGGGACTTTCACGGAGGATGAAGAGCAAAGAGCTCTCCTCCTACTAGAAACACATTTTCCGGAATGAAGAGGATACAGGGAGACCGAGGGCTTGATGTAACCACGGAAACCAAGTCGGGCCGACTGGAAGAGGGCAGCGTCCATCTGTACGGAAAACCGAATCAGATGGGCTATCGGCACTTTCCAGCCTTTTAAGGCCCCAGGTGTGGACGGACTAGTTCCTGCCTTCCTACAAAAGGGAGAGAGAGAACTAATGCCGTATCTTCTAAATATCTCTAGAAGTAGCCTAGCGCTCGGATTTATACCGGAGCTATGGAGAAGGTATAAGGTGGTATTTATACCGAAGGTGGGGAAGAAAGACACCACTCACCCGAAGTTATTTACACCCATTAGTCTAACATCTTTTATGTTAAAGACAATGGAGAAGGTGATTGATAATTACCTTAGGACTATAGTGCTGGTAGGTACACCACTACGCAGGAGTCAGCATGCTTACAGAGCAGGGAAATCCACAGAAACCGCCCTGTATCAGCTGACAAACGAAATAGAAGCAGCACTAGAGATAAAGGAAGTAGCGATATGTGCCTTCTTGGATATAGAGGGAGCTTTTGACAACACCTCACACGAGGCTGTCAGAGCGGCCCTCGAAAGAAGGAATATCGACAGCACTATCTTAAAGTGGATGGGAGAAATGCTGAGAACTAGAACGGCGGAGACACAAGTGGAAAAAGACACCATTAAGATCTCCACAACTCGAGGGTGCCCACAGGGAGGTGTACTATCACCGCTAATGTGGAGCCTGGTAGTTGATGAACTACTGGTTAGGCTAAACGACCTAGACATCAAATGTCAAGGTTACGCCGATGACATAGTCATAATGGCCAGAGGAAAATTTGAGGGAACGCTCTGTGAAATTGTTCAGAGAGGCCTCAAAGTAACTAGTAAATGGTGTCAAACAATGGGATTGAGACTCAACCCGAGCAAAACCACGGTGATACCATTTACTAGAAGAAGAAAACTAAACTGCCTACATCCCATACTCATAGATGGGAAGGCAGTAGAGTACCAACAGGAGATAAGGTATCTGGGTATCACACTAGATAGCAAACTCCTATGGAATAGACACGCTGAGGCAGTGGTAGGTAAAGCCAAACGCGCCTTAATGGTGTGCAGAAATCTGGCAGGAAAAACGTGTGGTTGTAACCCCACTATCCTGCGATGGATGTACACCATGATAGTGAGACCTGCAATCACTTATGGGGCGGTTGCATGGGGAAGTAGAATCAAGCTGGCCTCTATGAGGAAACAGCTTGAGAAGATTCAAAGACTGGCGTGTGTCTGCATCACGGGGGCGATGGGGTCGTGTCCGACAGCAGCATTGGAGCTGCTGCTGGATCTGACTCCGCTGCACCTTGTGGTGGAGAGCGCCGCCAGATCGGCGATCGTAAGATTCAGCAAGGAAGGAATGGGCAGAGGTAAAATAATCGGGAGCAGAGACCGAAACAGCCTCGCTGCCAAGATCCCCTGGCTGGAAGTACCAAAAGACGAAATGGTATGCAAATACCACTTCGAGAAAAACTACACAGCAATGTGTAGTAGTAAAGCCGATTGGAGCGACGAATCCTCAGCATACCACATAGAGCAAAATTCCATCAAGTGGTATACAGATGGTTCGAAGACAAAGGAAGGCACTGGTGCAGGAGTGTTTGGACCTCGTACCAGATAATCCGAATCCATGGGAACATCCCCAAGTATCTTCGAAGCAGAGGTACACGCAATCGAAAGATGTGCACAGTTTAACCTCGACAGGAATTACCGCAAAAAACGAATTGCTATCCTGTCAGATAGCCAAGCAGCCACCAAGGCCATTAGCTCATACACCATCAGATCCAGACTGGTATGGGACTGTGTGGGGAAGCTGAACAAGCTTAGCAGGGATAATAAAGTAACGCTATACTGGGTACCAGGACACACTGGTATAGACGGAAACGAAGAAGCCGATCACCTAGCAAACAAGGGATCCAGTATCCCCTTTATAGGTCCGGAACCCTTTTGCGATATGAGCGTGAACACCATCCGCAAAAGTTTCGATGAAGAAATAAGAGGAAAATGGATGAAAACCTGGGAAGAACTTCCAGGGCTAAGGCAATCCAAAGTGATGCTGGGATCTTTTAACCAGAAGAGAACTAAAGCTTGCCTGAAACTAAGAAGGAACAAGCTCAGAATTCTGACAGGAGCCCTGACGGGACACTGCACACTTAGGAAACATCTCAAGGCCCTAGGCCTAGAGGAGGATGATGGATGCAGATTCTGTGGGGATCCATACATCTGTTTAAAGACTGCGGAGCATTACTCCGCAAGAGACAGATGTACCTTGGGGCTCACTGCTTGAACACAGAGGAGCAGGCCTTGAATCCCACCCAGATCCTGAGATTCCTAAAGGAATCAGGATTAGAGGAGGCGCTCTAAATGGGTAAGTACACCAACACTTGGAGGAGGAGGGTGGGGTACAATAGATCTATAAAGGTCGCAGTACAAGTCGTCACCTCCATATCTACAATCTACATGGGTGTTGAGAGAATTTTAGAATACGAAGTATTATTACTTGGTGTGGTAATTTTAATTTTTTGGGCTTCATGATATGAGATTTTTTCTTTAATTTTGATTTCTTGAATAGATGCTTCTTCTAAATAAACTGGGCATGTTCGATCATTTGCTGCATGGTTTCCGCCACAATTTATACAAATTGGTAAGACACAATTATCCTCGTGTGGATATTTACTGCAGGGACATATTTGATAACTGGAGCAGTTGTTAGAATTATTTCAAAAAAATTTTGACAGCGGAGAAATCGAGTAGGATTTGGAATGTACTCCCGCACTTCCAAATTGTAAAATGCAACTTTAATGTATTTAGGTATTGTGGGTCTATTGAAGGATAAGATGATATGTGGTGTGTCTCTAAGTGTACCATATCCTTTAGTTTTAATTTTTCTTACTTCACAAATATCTATATGCTTTAATTCTTCGAAAATCTCTTCCTCTGATACGTTTAAGAGGTCCTTACAAAATACAACACCTTTGCTAAAGTTTAGGGTTTTATGTGTTAGGACTTTTACTGGATATTCGCATAGATTAATAGTATTCCTTAGCTTAATTGATTGTTTGTCACTTATCACACTAGTTTCAACCAAAAGACCTTCTTTGATTTTTTTAATTTTAGCTCATTCACCAATTAATCCGTACATACTTTTTTTAATTTTAAATGGATTGTCCTTTTCGAAGTTGGTACCATCACTTTTCTTGATAATCAAGAACCGGGGTTGTGCCGCCGTCATCTGATTATTACATGCTATTTTGTCGGAACTCGGGGTCTCCTTGTTTTTGTTATCCGTCATTTTCCACGTATTTGATCCTCACTGCCAAAAGCACTTGATGTAGCGGCGAGGTGTGTGTGAAAATATTAGGGAGATTATTTATCGCCGGAATAGCGACTTTATACAAAATAACAGATTTAAGTCTTTTAGAGATATATAACAAGGTTTATCACAAATAATTATATAACAAGGTTCACTTCATAATGGTCCGAATTTTAAGACACTATCACTATTTAAAATGTCTAATAGACTAAGTAAAACTAACTTTCTTGTAAGAGTGGACGTGAAAAACGTCTATGCGTCAAAAAAATATTTTGACAAATAATAAATGATGAATGCCTCTAATTTTTTTTTGTATGAGTCGTGTGGCCAACAAGTAATAATATAACTTTGCTGTAACGGCCGGGATTAACAAAGTTAATAAAGTGCTGTAACCATTTAAAAAATAAGTCACTGGTTACAAAACCATACCACCGTGCATTCTGCAAGTTCAATTAAGCTGCTGGTGCGCCTCTACCAAGTTGTGGTTTCGTTTTCGTTTAAAAATAAACATAGGCGGAACAAACTTTCCACCGGCACTGACGCAGCAAGCAAAAGTTGTGTTGGTTCCCTTTTGAGCACTAGCCACCCGTCCAAATCGTTTCTTTCCTTTGTGGCCCACTATTTTTCCACATTTTTTTGCACTCCGGAGAAACCACTTTCATCAACATTAAAAATCTTTTGAGCATCTATTTGGTGTTTTTCTATCAGTTGTGCCAATAACTTGAAAAAAATATCAGCTACTCTATTAAAACCCGTGGCACGTGCCATTGAGGTATTTTCAGGTTGCCTCACCGAGAGATTTAACTGCCGCTTCATGAAATTATAAAACATTTGAGAATTTATGAACATTTATTTCCAGCCAATTTGAAATTTAAGTTAAATTTATGGTTAATTACTATGGTTTTATTCTTATGTTAGTTATACAATGGGCAAAAAATGACGATTCAAGATATAAAATATGTTCAACCAGTTCATCTTCAACAGCTGGAGGTAATACTTGAAGTAGAACATTTCTTTTTGATGATTCCAAGCTTCTTTTAACAGTGTCAGAATTTCTTTTAACTTTTCCATCAAGATGCCCTTTCAACGTAGGTTTTGGAATTCTGAATCGTCTGCTACATTCATTAAAGCCATATTTTCCATTTTTGTATTCTTCCATGGCCTTCTGCACTCCACTCATTATATTTTCTTTTTTCCATGCTATGAAAACAGCGAACAATGAAATATAACTCTAAAGTTATTAAAATTTACATATTAGTTTCTTAAATCGTACTGGTAAGATTTGAGAAACTCTTCTGGGGCATGTTTTATGAAACTGCCGCCTCTTTTAATAAAATCTACATATCCTGTACAAAAGTAGTGTGATTTTTAAAACAAATACGAATATGAATACAAATTAGTTTAGTGATAAAATTACGTTAGTAACTTATAATAACAGGTTTTTACGCGCTTGATATCCTCTATTGAAACAGACTCAAGATTTACTTCGCGCTTACCTGATTTTTTTGAAGTCTTCTTTGTACATCAAAACGCAGGCGTATCCATTAAATTTTTTTGTCTAAAATGCCAGAGCAGGGTTTAGTTTACCTAGTAAGCGTTAGATGTCAATTAAATCCTTTGGATGATTCAAAATTGAGAAGGTACGATTTAGTAGACCAGTACGCTACAGGCTACTCTCCCCTAAAAACTTTCTCAATAACTGCATTTTAATGAATGCCGAAAACAAATCCATAGACTTAGAGCAGAGATCTAGTAGCGGCTAATGCTACGATATGTGCTTAAGTAAATTGTTAACGGGAATGTTTGTTTATTGTTCTCGGTCTATATATTGTATATTATACAATGTCAAAATATAGTTTTTTGTTTGTTCCTGGAACTAATTTTAGAAAATCGAGTTATGGTCAGTACTAAGCTATCCATAATTTTTGATCCGGCCAATTGAATACGATCCGACCAATTGAATATGTACCACAAAAGAATGTTTATCGATTTAGATATGGTTTCCGTTGTTTAGCGGCTGCCTCCAATTGTAAGTTTTACAACCAAGTTGCAATTACTGCACCAGCGCTGCAGCGGACAAGAGCCGATGCTTATACTAAAGTAGGCAATGCTATTTATAATCCAATTTGCAAATAATCCATTGTTCGAGAATATTGGAGGAGAATATATAATAGGACAATTGTTTAATATTATCTAATATGTACTGTTTTTGTTATATCTAATATGTACTGAGTTATATATGATATGTACTGTTTTTGTTATTTGATATATGTAGTCTTATTTAGTCCTCTTGAACATGTTTCTGTCTTGCATGTGAAGTAAACTAGTTTCCTGCTACTACTTTACTTATTATCTCGATAAATATGATATAGTTTTATTTTGGACATTTGTCTATAAATCTTAACAAATTATCTATGAAAAAATGTTTATAAAGGTATTCTTTTATACCTAAGTTATATTTTGTATAAAACTATATTTATTTAACAATAAGTAAAAATCTTGCTCTTAGAAAATTTGTAATCGGAATCATTAATAGCAATCCAAACAAGATTAACCATAATTCTAAAAAAAAGCTGTCAAATTTTAATTAACAAGAAGTAATTAATTAGGGTAATGTGCGGAATAAATTAAAATTAATGGGGCGTCGGTAATTATCGACGTGTGTACGTAGTGTGTAATATGCATAATCCCAATGTGTACGTAAATCGTTCTGTTTCAGGAAGCGGAGACCTGTTATGGGGATGAGACTGATAACTCGACTACTTTTACTAGTTTGCTTGGTTAGTTTGTTGAGTCTGTTGTTCTTGAGCAGATGCGGATTAAATACTCTCGAGCCAGATGCAGACGAGGAGGATACGCAATCCGCTTTATCCGGTGAGTGATTTCAATTTTTTTTTGTCTTCTTCTGGAGTGTGAAGTAAAGAGCGAAATTTCCAATTTCCTCGTGTTCGCTTCTCACGCAAAAAAACAATCTCGCCATGCGATTTATTTTTTTAAATTTTAATTACTCTGATAAATCCGCGCGTATTAAATTTGAAATACCTATAGAATGATGATAACGACATTTCTAGAAAACATTAGAAACACATTTACTTAAATTATCTCCCTGAGTCTATGTGAATATTGGCGGTGAAGTTTCCTAAATAAGCTGTCGCCTCTGCAAATGATTCATAATGTAGAATTCATGTGAAAGCATAATAATGAAAATGTGTACGTTGTAATAATATGGATATATTCCTTTAAAAAAGTTTATTATATCAACACACATTCCATTTTTTATTTAAATGTGAATTGATATTTCTTCATATAAGGTGGTTAAAGACAAGATTAGGAAAAGTTTTTAGACTTCATTCTGCAAACAAAAATTATCTAATAGGGGAGAGTTGCCCAAATCGTATTGGTTTAGACATTCTGTGATATATTTATAACAAAAACATACACAACCATACAAACATTTTTATAAGATTTTTTTAAGTTTATATTTATTAATTGGTCCTTTCTGTTTCTCTTAGTTGCATTTTTACTGCTATGTCTTCTTTATTAATTTTTTTTTTTATTTTTAGTTTATTTTTGGGAACTCTCCAATCAGTACGATTTGGGAAATTAGGTGCCTAAATCGTACTAGTCGGTTTCCAAAATCGTACCTAATAATTGCGCATAAGGAAATTGAAGTATTTTTTTAGAAAGTTTTATTTTTATAAAAAAATTGAAATATCGCTAACTATATGACATAATTATATTAATATATAACATTTATTTTACAAAATAAAATACAAATTCAAATATATGATTTATAATTTAATAAAGTTAACATCTTGGACAATAACATCTTTTCCTCCTTCAAACCCCCGACGTATGATTCATGCACCCATATTTCGCACGTCACGTATTGGATAATGTTTTCCAAACGTGCTCTTTGAGACAAACATCAAAACCAGTCTTCTTCGTTTAAGGATATAGCAATGTGTGGAGCGGTGGATGTTGATGGACTCAGTTGGTTATAATTACGTTTTTAATACTCTCTTTTGTAGATATCCTTTACATTTTGCAATTTCTAGTTTTTGGCACCAATCTTTGCTACCTGGCTTTCCTTAACAGCCCGAACAAATTGTTTATGCGGGCTACTAATGAGCACAGTTGCTGATTTTTTATTTATTGATATTTTATTCAAATAATTTTTACAATTACAATTTTTATTACAATATTTTTTTATAAAAATTTTATTTATTACAATTTTCCTTTGCTTCATCTGTACCCTCAATGTTGGATCCAATTGCAACCTCCGGAAGTTTAACTTCAGCATCATTGCACTCATTCTCGGAAAAAATTGTATTGCTGCTTGAAATCTCTTCAACTGGTTCAATTTCGTACCTTAACTAGGAGCAAAATCGGCATCACTAAATGCGAAGGGATTCATGGGCCAACAAACACTATTTTTAAAAGCATTCACTAACTTTCCAATAGTAGCTACTCTTTAATAAGCAGTAGTAATTAACTCACATATGTCATATTGAGTAATGCAAAGGCCTGCATGATTCGTCATCCAGTGGTGAAGACATTGATCATAGAATGTTTGAATGGGCCCAACAACACCAACATCCGGAGGCTGTGTGTGGTGTGTCACTGTAGAAGTATTACTCAATTTCCGCGTGCCAAAACTAATACCTCTTAATTCTTTGCGTTAGTCGTGTGGCCGTCAAGCAATCATATAACTTTGCTGTTACGGTCTGGTCTAACAAACCTAATAAAGCGCTGCCAGCAATTCAAAAATTCAAGTCACTGGTTATAAAACCCTGTTCTGCAACTTCAAACTACCTGCTGGTGCTCCTCTACCTAGTTGTGGCGCTGCCCGCTTTCGTTTGAAAATAAACATAGGCGGAACAAACATTCCTACTGGCGCAAAAAACCTACCTTTCACCACTAACTACCCTTCCAATTTATTTCTTTCCTTTATGGCCCACTATTTTTTCACATTTTTTTTGCACTGTGGAAAAACCACTTTCCTCAACATTAAATGTCTTTTGAGCACATTTTGTGTTTTCTTGATATATATATATATAATAGCTTGAAAAAATTATCAACAGCTTCTCTTTTAAAACCTCTGGCACGTACCAAGGAGGTGTTTTCAGGTTGCCTAACCTAGAGATTTTAATGTGGCTTCATGGGATTATAAAACCATTTCTTTCCAGCCAATTTGGAAATTAATTTAACCTATGAATAATGTTATTTTTACTGCTACTTGGAATGCGAGTCTTCTTATGTCAGTTATAGGAAGGCCAAAAAAATGTCGATACAAGATATAACATGTGTTCAACCAGTTCATCTTCAACAGCTGGAGGTAATACTTGAATTAGTCTATTTCTTCTTGGTGATTCCAAGGTTCTTTTAACTTTTCCATCAAGATGCCTTTTAAGCGTGGGTTCTGGAATTCTAAATCGTCAGCAACATTCATTAAAGCCATATTTTCTATTGATGTATGCTTGAATGGCTTTCTTCATGGCTTCTGCACTCCACTCATAATATTTTCTTTATCCATGCTATGGAAACAACGAAGAATGAAATATAGCTCTAAAGTCATAAAAATTAAAATTATTTGCATATTTGTTTCTTAAATCGTACTGGTACGATTTGATAACTACCAGAAATGAGGTGATGTAAATAGATAATTCTTCTCTGTTTATTCCTGCACAGAGAAAACTGTATAGCCTTTACTCCTACATAGTCATATCTTATTTTACTATAATTTTTCGCATTGTTTTATCACCTATAGTCTAGTATTTCTAGTATTTTTTGCCTAGATTTCTCGGCCAAATTTTGTATCATCATAATAGCTCTTCTGTTTATCTGGCCTTGACTGTTTTGTTTGGTTAGTTTTATTTGTATAAATGTTCACATCTAATAGTGTCTGTCGAGATTTATTTAGTCTAATGTCGTTGATCCTGCCTCTGAAATATTCACAGCCCCATCCAATTTGACTTTTCTCACTTGTTTAGTTTTACTAATTTCCTTACCGTGTCTGTCTAATCTTGTCTGTTTAGACTTCTCTTTCCAGTTATCTTGTCTTCTCTGCCTCTTAGATGTTTCGGACAAAATCTTGGAACACCTGATACTTTGCAGACTAAAACTAGAACTTAGGTCAGGTTAACAACTGTCGATATAGCGAAAGTCATAGAATTAGCAAAAAAAACGCAAGCGGGCACACAGAGAACTAGGAAGCTATGTGCTCTTATCACTCTTGACGTAAGCAATGCTTTTAACTCCGCTGCCTGGCAAAACATTCTTGAGGAGCTCTCAGCAAGAGGTATCTCACCATACCTGCTATGTCTGGTACGAAGTTACCTACATAATAGGAAAGTTGATCTCCAAGAAAACAACAAATTAGTGGACCGTGATGTCTGTAGTGTGGTGCCCCAGGGCTCTGTTTTGGGACCGACGCTATGGAATGTGCTTTACGACGGAGTACTCAGATTAAAGCTACCGGAAGGTATGGACATAGTGGGCTTCGCTGATGACTTGGCACTTGTAGTGTCAGGTAAGACGGAAATGGATACTATGTCGAGAGCAAACAGGGCCATTGAACAGGTGAGCAAATGGATGAAAATCAAGAAAATCTGAAGCTTGCACCAGAAAAAACAGAAGCTGTATTGCTAACTGGACTATGAAAAACGAAACCCATAACATTTAAAATAAAAGTAGAAAAATAACCTAAAAGAAATTGCTAAAATATCTAGGTGTAACCCTTGACAAGAGCCTATCCTGTAATCGCCATATCACCACAATGGCAGCCAAAGCACTGAAAACTGCAGCAGCGTTAGATAAATTAATGCCCAACGTATGAGGACCCCACAGTACTAAGCAAAATCTTCTTGGCTCTGTGGTTCACTCTACAATGCTCTATGCAGCACCGATTTGGGCAAAGGCTTTGAGAAAACATGTGATTAGACAAAACTTGGTAACCGTTCAAAGGAAAATGGCGCTAAGGGTATGCTGTGCTTACCGGACTGTCTCTAGGGATGCTGCTCTAGTGTTGACCGGCATACCACCCATAGAACTTATGGCAGAAGAGAGGGTAGAAGTCTACAATGGCAGATCAAATGGCGATGGCACACAGGCTGACAAAAAGGCTCTGGAAAAGGCTCGAATGTATCAGGCCTGGCAAAACCAGTGGAGTCTAACTATGGGAAACTGGACCAGAATCCTAATCCTTAATGTGGAGCGTTGGGCAACTAGAAAACACGGCGAAACAAATTTGTACGTCACCCAAGTTTTGAGCAAGCATGGCTGCTTCAGGAACTTTCTACATAGCAAAGGTAGGGCCACAGATTGCCTCTGTATATATTGTGGACTCACAGACAGCGCGGCGCATATCGTTTTTGAGTGTGACAGGTGGATACCTGAAAGGGGTACATGGAAGGATAAGACTGGACAAACACTAGACCCATCAAGTATGGTTGAACAAATGATCTCTTCGGAGGACTTATGGGCAGATACATCAAGCATGATCCATGACATCATGACAATAAAAATGCTAAACCAGCGGAAAGGGAAAGAAACCGAAAAGAGAAAAAATGTTTAGTACCTAGACCCCTAATCACTGTAAGTGGAGATCCAGCCTCCCCGTAAGGGCAACACTTTGCAGCAGCATCTTGAAAGTTATGCGAAATGCTGTCCCAAGATGCTTGTGTTATTCCGGAGGGTCCACTTGCTAAGTTAACCGTGAGGTGCTTACTACGACCCGCAAACTAAAAAAAAAAGTTATCTCGTCTAAACTGAATGGTTTCATTTCTCTACTCATTTGTGCGTGGGTGTGTGTCAATATTTCTTATTTTGTTTTGTCTCTAAGGTTACGATGTACACACGATGCCAGTTCAAACTGAACAGTCCGCCTTAAGGTCGTTCACCTGGACGTGACCCATCCCTTTACCCAAAGAAGCGACTGCTAAACCGAAAAGTGCTAAGACGTCGAAGTCGTCCATGATGTCCATGATGATAACTGTCAAATATTTCAGAATCTCCTGAACGTTTGGAGGGTCGTCAGTCCATTCGGCGACCGGCCATCAGGCGGACTTTTCGAACTGGCAGGCCGGGTCGTCTGTAGCCACCTTTATTCTCTCTGCAGTTTTGGTAGTCTAAAGATAAGACTGGCAGGACATCTTTTATAAGAACTTCTTTAAAAACTATTTAGAGCATCGAATTATTGAAGTTTAAGTGATAGAAATATTACCCTAGTGTAGTGGTTCTCAAACTTGGTGCCGCGGCACCTTGGGGTGCCGCGAGCGTATGCCTGGGATGTCGCAGCAATAATCAAGAAATGTAAAAAAATATATTTACTTTTAATCAATTTAAGTTTTTTTGTTTTGTTTTTAATCAATTACATGAGGAGGTAAACGAATTTGGGTTTCTACTTATAGTATAGCTGAATTATGGACAATTGGCTAATATATGGGTCTTTAAACCGGAAAGGTGATGAATTCACTAAAGCTTCTGAAGCACCTGATTCAATTACAACCAGCATCGTCGGAGGAGACGAAATATCCCAGCAGACACCTGCGAGTCTAAATAATTCCTATGATCCTAGTTACTTCACATTGTTTTGTTTTGTCTTTGATTCTGTTGGGAACGAATAAGCACCGGAAGGGCAATGCGTTATCTATCATAAAATTGTTTCTAACAGCTGCTTGGTTCCATCCAAATTAAAAAGGCATCTGGAATGCAATCAATCTGATTTAGTACATAAAGGTGAAGAAATCTTCAAAAGCCGCACTTTATCTCTTCAGGCAGGGTCATCCATGATGGAGAGAAATTTTAAGAATGAAAATGAAAACGCAACTAAAGCTTCATTTATTGTCAGTTCACACATATCAAAATCTGGAAAACCCCATACTATTGCCGAGACATTGATTAAACCTTGCGTGAAATATGTTGAAAGTTGTATTTTAGGTACAGGCATTGCCGAGAAGATTGATACTGTGCAGCTTTAAACAGCACGATAATCAGCGAATTTACGCAATTTCAGAGTCTGTGGAGAACGAGCTTATAAGAAGGTTGAAAATTTGTATTTTTTTAGTTTACGGCTTGATGAAAGTACCGACGTTGCGGCTGTTTTTCTGGTGTGTGTAAGGTATCCATTCGAAATGCAAACAGAAGAAAACATTTTTGATGAGTGAATTGCTTGAAACTTACACTACTGCCGAGGAAATTTTCAAAGTTCTCGACAAATATATATATTATAGATAGACAAATATTAAGAAAAATGATTTGAAATGGAGCAAGTGTGTTGATATTTGCAGCGATGGAGCGGCTGCAATGGTTGGAAAAGTAATGGGAGCCGTTTCTAGAATGTGGCAACTGGCAGGAAATGCCACCACCTGCCACTATGTCATCCATCGACATTCTTTGGCAACTATAAGGATGCCGCAAGATTTAAAAGTCGTATTGGAAAATCAAATTAAACCGCTACTTCTCTCAATGTTGCATTCTCAACATACGCTTACATTAAAAACAAGTACAAGATCAAACTCTGCAATAAGTGATTTGAGGGTGAAATTAACCAAACTTCAGATAAACTTAAAGGGAATAATAAAAAAATCATCCATCCCATTAAAAACAAGCTTAAATTTGTATTTTTTTTATTTTACTAAGTTTTCAAAACGTTTTTAGGGAAGCTGTGTCGTGAAATTTTTGTAGCCCGACAAGGGTGACGAGAGATTTTTTAAGTCGAGAAGTGTGCCGCGGCAAAAAAGGTTTGAGAACCACTGCCCTCGTATAACAAATATATTGACTTTGTTTATTTTTACTAATACGTTAAAAGGGGATATTTGTACTAACTAATTAAGGTGATAAGGAATATTGTGAAAATTTGAACATTTTGAAAGCATTCCATTAAGCAAGATTTGACGAGTTTTCTTTGTGTTAATAGACGTATATTTACATTTCCACTTATTGGGCAATCGCATGGTTAAAGCTAATTTGTTCATTGCGGTCTTAATTGGATTCTCTTAATAAAATATGTCTGTAGTATTTTGAATATAGTTATTTTAGTCAAGGTGAGATTTATTGACACCGTAACTGAATATTTTGTTGGGTACAAACGGAACTAGAACATTACAGTAATTGGTTTGTGGCAGAACTTGTGTTTCCAATCAATATCATCGTTGCTTATATATTTTGATATATAAGGGACTACAGATTCCCGTTGTCAGCCACCGTAGAAATGTATTTAAATACCTGGTTTTAGTTTCTCAATATCATATCAGTATTAATGGTGAGGAATATTTAACATACGTGGTAAATTGTTTCAGATTCTTTTTAACTTTTAGAAATAATATTAAGTGATTAATGTCCAATAAGGGGTTATAATGAAAATTAATAAAAAATAAAAAATGTGGAATTAAGAAATAGTATATTGCTTTTATATAACGCTGTGTTATTATCTACATTACAGTGTGGGAAAAATTAATTGAACTATTCTGATAAAATTTGTTGTAATAAAATTGTTTGATGATAACTGTAACTATTGTAATGTAAATATTCCCATATCTAATTAAACATGTTTATTAAAACACACACACACTCAACAATTTGTCAAACGCCTTTTTCTTCGCTTATCAACCTATGATGCATTGTTGTTTGTATTTCTCAGCACGTTTTTATTAAGTCGCTTTATCGTCTGTCTGGTATGGGCGCTGTCTTGGGCGCTGTTCTCATAAAATGTTTGAAAGGGTATTTATTTTAAACTAACTTGGCAATGCGATAGAGACTTAAAATTTTCATCATAGCTCAGAAATGGATGACAATGCAATATTTTTTACAAATTTTTAATTAAATTATACTCTTCCGTGTCACCAATTCCGTGACCCAATGTACGCAACCATGTGCGGTAATATTGCTAGACTACGTAACGTTTATACATTTATAGATGAATGCATCTATGCAGAATCGAGGCTAGCTGCTCACACAATATTTAAAACCGATTGCAAAATTTCACACACACACGTGAATTAAAACAACCTTGCACTACCACTTAAAATGCACTAAAAAGGAGAATAATTTTTCTCTGGATTGACTATAAATAAGAGAGCGAACGTGGAGCGCTAATCTATGTTGACACTATCTTCGTGGACGCTTTTATTTACTATCAAGCTGCCTACAACTTTTCTGAAATTGATTTATTAGAGCTTTTTTTTTTTTTTTTTTTTAATATTTTGTTGTGTGCACAAACTGATAGCGAAAATGCGCAGGCATTCGCAGAACACCTCTGCTAAGTTTACGCCACTCCCAGCACAATAGAAAGATAACTAAATACACAATTTTCTTGAAAGCCTATGGTTCTACCCATGGTTCTACCCATGGTTCTACCCATTAAACATTTCCCACGTAGGAAGTTGAATACACTATCCGTAAAAACGTGGCTCCAAGGAAAGCGCTTGTTTATAATCTAATCACCGGAGTATTACTAAAAAAAACTACCGATAAAAGTACTTTTTGGCGTGCGGCGGACAAGATGTGTAGGCATAAGAAGAGAGCCCATGACAACATGCTCATAGGCCTAATGGAGGAGAACATTAAAGAGTGAGTAAAAACTACGAGGGCCAAATGGAGAGTGATCTCCACAAAATAAAGGACATTTGGAAAGAGTATTTAAAAAATCTCTCAGAAGAGGCAACAGAAGGACATGGGCAACCTAGGGAACAGATAAGGATCGAAGACGAGAGAACGGAGCCTCCATCTCTCAAAGAAACGAAATAAGCCATAAATAGTCCAAAAAGGAACAAAGTGCCGCGAATTAATGATATACCAGCGGAGGGGTATATACTAGGCGGCCATCGCCTAACGCGAGAAATCCATTCCCTGATAATAAAAATATGGGAAGAAGATCTATTACCAAGCGACATGCGAAAAGCGATAAGAATACCCATACACAAAAAAGGAGACAAGCTAAAATGCGACAACTACCGCGAAATTAGTCTGTTGTACACGGTGTATAAGATACTCACCTATGTCATCAATAAGCGCCTAAAACCACACGCCAGATTATTATAACTATCACATTAACGCAGATACGGAGCAAAGCATGGGAATACGACATCGATATACACAACATCTTTATCGGCTACAAACAGGCATATTAATCTATTAACCGCAACAGTCTCTACCAAATATTGCAGCAGCTAAATATACCGATGAAGCCGATAAGAATGATCAAGTCAACAATGGACGATTCATAAGCCGTATTACGGATCCAAAACCAGCTAACGGATCCATTTAAAATAACGAAAGGTTTGAAGTAGGGAATTGGGCTAGCACCCACACTCTTCAACCTCACGTTAGAGTATGTCATAGGACAAATGGGAGCAGACAGAGACAATCTCCTCACCAACAAGATCTTGCTATTCGCGGCATATGCGGATGATATCAACATGATGAGCAGAAGGATCGATATGGCACAACATACATATACACAGTTAAAAAACACGCTAAAGACAGCGGGCTCGAAATAATCATTAGCAAAACAAAGACTATGACACAAAGGCGAATAAACGGGCCAGACATTCGGCCCTAGGATGACATTGAGACAGTCAACAAATTTGTGTATCTGGGAGTAGAGATTAACAGGGAGGGGACGGAGAGATATGCGAGCGGAGCCTACTTCGTAATGTCGGGGATACTTAAACCAAATAGCGTCCACCGAAAAACCAAGCTGCCAATATACAAAACGATCATAAGACCCATCGTGTGCTGCTGCAGTGAAACCTGGATTATGATAGAGAAAACAAAGAGCGCAGTAGATATCTTCGAGCACGAAGTGCTGCGTTGAACATTGGGACTGATGGATGGTAACGTATGAAGGCACAGACACAATAACGAGCTATATGAGATATACAAGGAGCTACCCATATCCACATTTATAAAGCTGAAAGGCTAAAATGGACAGGACACGTGCTGAGAATGGTCGATTCGCGACTCCCAAAGAGAGTGCTAAACGAAAGATTGCAAGGTAGGCGACCGGAATGGGAGGGCGAAATGAGAAAAGATGCACACCAAATACTGGGGATAAGAGCTTGGAGGAGAACGGCAACGGACAGACTGGAATGTGGAGTTTGGGAGACCAAGGCTCGCTTTAGGCTGTAGCGCCATATGATGATGAAAATGAGTTGTGTATCTCACAGATCTATTCGACGCCATCCACCGCATTTCCTATATAACTCCGTTAACTCCAATAAGTTTGCTGTCTAGCGCATTCAAACTGTTCAAGAAACCACTCCTATCAATAACCAGAGAGTCGATAAACGAGCAAGGTATTATACCTGATAACCAATTTGGTTTAAGAAATAATCGCTTAATGGTGGAGCAGGTTCGGAGTCTATAACGCAAAATCCAACACACTTGAAGAGAAAAAGTTCAGCAACTACGACATATGCAACAAGCCTTCGACAAAGTGTAGTACCCCGAATTGCTGTATGAAATAAAAATGGTCATACGGCAATACATTCTACTCTTGAAGCCGTACCTTATTATACCTAAGTGCTTCCAAACGAAATAGGGCACAGTACAATCACGGTTTCTTTCTATAAATTTAGCTGTTCCCCATCGAAGCGTTCTGTACCCCATATTCTGAACCTACGATCTTCCCGTAGACTCCAATACCAACGTCGCGACATTCGCTGAAAATACAGCCATCCTATCTGTGCACGAAAATCCGGATACAGCATCTAGAATATTTCAAAAAGAGTTCAACCATGTTTAGAGATGTCTGAATAGGTCAATCAAAGCTAGCGACAATAAATCAGTCCACATCATTTTCACGATCAACAAGAAAGGGTGCTCGAGAGTCTCTTTAAATGGCCAGCTATTACCACAAGTGGACGAAATACCTCGGTTTGTACCTTCATCGCAGGCTCACTTGGTCTATCCACATTAAAAGAATAAACGAAAGGAACTAGATCTGCGAGAAAAAAAAATGTATTGGCTCTTACGAAGGTCAAAGCTACCACTACACAATAAAATTATAATATACAAAACCATACTTAAATCAATCTGGAAATATGGTATTCAGCAAGTCGAGCATCGCGATCTTGCAACGCTTCCAAGCAAAGCCTCTGAGGACCATAGGTAAAGCTCCATGGTACGTCACGATCGTCCGACTACAGAAAAACGTCAACATAGATCCCGTCAAAACTGCAGCCCAGAAGGTGTGCATAATTACGAGATGAGACTCGAGAGCCACCCAAATGCCCTAGTTGCGCCTCTACTCAACAGAACAAACATTGCAAAATGACTGGAAAAGTACAAACCATTGGACCTACTACAACGTTTTCGTGCTGAATAAACAATATGACCAAAAATAATTAAACTGAGACACATAAAGTGGAGTTTATCATTGGATAATCCCTCTATGTAGCAACACTGCTACAGTTTTCAATATAACTAACAAAACAAATAATTGTGATGATATTTTTGTGTCTGAAAGGAAAGTTTATATTTGTTTAGCTTACTGCGTGAACGCAAATATTCCTCTTGGGAATGTAGTCGCTATGGAGCGTTTCTCGGGGGAGGATCGCTCGCTTTTTTGCGCGATTTTTACAAAAATGGTAATCCTGCGACTATAGCGCCAAGAATTCTCTCCAATATTCGAGGTTTTCTTCACTTAAATGATGCGCCAAGCATTCCTTTCATTCTCCTATTCTCTAATCAGGCAATTGAGTGCTTAAAAACATTTACCAACATCTTCTTTTCGGATGAAGCTCATTTTCACCTTAGTGGCCACGTAAATAAGCAAAACTGCCGCTACTGGGGTGCAACCAATCCGAAACGGAAGCATTAGAAACCCCTTCATTCGCCAAGGGTAACCGGAAGGGCTGCAATGTCATCGCGAGTAATTGTCGGCCCTTACTTTTTTGAAGATGAAAAGGGGCTTGCACTTAATGTGAATTCAGAGCGTTATGTGAGGATATTAGATGAGTTTTTGTTGCCTGAACTGCAGAATTTTCCTGGCTATAATCAAAGAACATGGTTCCAGCTGGATGGAGCAACTTCACACACGTCCATTGTGTCTCTGCTACGAGTTCGTGCAATTTTTCCAGGAAAACAGGAAAATTAATCTCCAGGAGACATGACATTAATTGTCAACAGCGCTTTTTTACAGATATCTAAACTTTGTTTTGAGACACATTGTATAACAGATTGTAGTTGATAAACAATAAATAGAAAAATAATTGTATATTTTGTAACTAGAGCGGTAGGTTGTCAATTGGACACGAGAGCGAAATTGGGCGCACGAACGAAGTGAGCACATTCGCTCGAGACGGCAATTGACGATGCCGCCCGTGTTGCATACAATATTTTTTATTACTCATGCGAGGGGATGTATCTTACAAATTTAGGATCTAGATGCCATCCAAAAAAATTGAATTAAAAATGAAGAATTTGTTTTTCATTTGTCTCCGGTGGTGTGGATTCGTCATAAGAACTTTCCTCGGTCTCCGGTATCACCAGAGAATTTACACTCATCTTAAAACGATTTCTTTAATTTTAATTTTGTAATGAAAAATAAATTCTGTCAATTTCATGTCACTTTTTTAATATTGAGGTCTTGATTGTGTTTATTTTATTTATTTATTTGCTTTTTTTAATACAACCTAGCGATATTTAATATTTGCGTGCCTTAACCAAGTTATGTGGTAATACAACCTAAAATGGCATTTTTCCTACTAAAAAACGTGCGCCAAGATAATACTTTTAATGCATGAGTAATAAAAAATATATATTTTGTTGATTTTACAATAGCTTAATAATATTAAAACTTTGCGACTTAAATTAAACTTTTTTAATAAGAGACGAAAAATATTTCTTCTAAAATCCTTTTAAGAGTCATTTTAATTTTGGAGATATACAGGAAGTGCAGAAGAGACATGATGTTAAAATTGTCGACGTAAATATGTGTTTGTGGTGCAACGACCAACCGGCACGTTAATGCCTATTTGTTATGCGGTCTTCACATTCCGCCCAAATGCTCCATTATCCTAAGCTACATTAACACGGACTCGAATACATACGTAGGGATTAGGGTCCCTCAAAACTACGTACATCGAGCACCAATCGTTAAACACGACTCATTAGAACCCCACCAATTCCATTTAATAACACCCAAAATACATTTTGTGAAACACATCTTAACTCCCATCCGACACAAAACTTCACCGAAGCCCCATCATATTTTAATTACTTTCAACTACATTATAACTATAAATATCTAAACTAGTTTTCCTATTATAATCAGTCTTTGTGTACTAGACAAATAATAATCTTGATATTACACCAACATACTCTGTACAGATGAAAATTATGTCACAAATAAACGAACATTTGTATTTAAATCTTCTTATATAGCTGATTTTTGGATTTCTTTAGTTTTTAATATAAGATCTACTTTGTATATAATACGCAAAATCAAAGTAGTTGGTATATTTTATATATATTATATAATTTTAAAAAATTTCGAGATTTTGAATAAAAGCAATATATTGTCATTAAGTAATTAAATGCAGGCTTTATTTTCATGTAAATTAAATTGCTTTTCTTTCTTTCCTAAACATTTCCTAGCTAATTTCAAGCATGAACGGACGCAGAATCAAGCCCGCAGCTAAGCATTTACACACACTTTGGGGTTGAATGTGGATTCAGAATTTGCAATAAGTTTTCAATCCTTAAATTTGGCTCGACTAGCGCCGAAACT
This sequence comes from Phosphuga atrata, assembly GCA_944588485.1. Taxonomy (NCBI): domain Eukaryota; kingdom Metazoa; phylum Arthropoda; class Insecta; order Coleoptera; family Silphidae; genus Phosphuga; species Phosphuga atrata. The sequence continues at coordinate 36,278,111 of OX155899.1, forward strand.
ATGCTCATTAAAACCCTGTTACGTTATTTTTTCTGCAGAACTTTGTTTGCTAATCTTCTACTCCCGACATGAAAATGAAAATTAACTACATATATTAAGGTAACAAGAACTTTTCTCATTTTAAAATAAACTAATTTCTAATATAGTTCTAGCGATTTGCATCAAAGGGTTGAATATACCTATTTACCATTTACCAATATTTGAACGGCAATGCATGTTCGTAGGGATCAGTTTACTATTTGTCAATGTAACGTTATTGCAGTATCAAAGAGCAGCATGGAAATTGATTCGATTTCAGCTCCACAATTACATAGACCGCAATCGGTTCAATTTCCAGCCGATTACTTCTATACTTGATTACACTAGGTAAACATTCTAGACAAGAAGTTACATATAAGAAATTTTCTATAGAATAAATCAACACACAAGTTAAATTGTATTTGAACAAATCTTTATGTGAAGAGAGTTTAAATGACAACCGAGTTAAGTGCGACATTAAATATTTCCAGGCAATTGATTTAAAAAAAATCACGCTAGGTCGAAGCTCAATACGTTACATCTTCGATATTTTTTCAACTACTTTCTAGTGCATTTGAACATAGCACGGTTTTCAGTTTACCGAACTTGACATTTACCTCACATTTTGAATGTAAACAAACGAAATGGGTTTTCTTGAACTTAACTTGGTTTTCACTCCATCTACTCATATTAGTATTTATTTTGAATCTCATTAATTTACTATATAAACTTCATAACAATATTTAATATTCATTTAAATTCAACGAATATGGAAAGAAAGTGATGGAATATTGGTCAATGTATATATTTAAATATCTAATTAAACTTAATTTATGGCCGTCGATGTTAATCTGATTTTATCTATGTAATTTCCTGTAGCTGTCTGCATGATATCGGTTTGTTTTCCATTTGTTCGTCTCGTTTGACCGAGCTTAACTTGAATCAATCAATCATGTCCACGTCGGCTCTAGTACAGGCACCATCTTGGAATTTATCTGGCACCATCCAAATCAATTATAAAATCTAGAGAAACGTAATTACATTCAGAACAGATTAATAGATTAATAGTGAGAACTCTTTACGAGAACATAATAAAGCTAAAAGTTATAAAATAATTCTAAAATAATTTTACTAGCAAAAATTTTACATAATTCAATTATGCAGCTAATATATGAGTTAATAACAATAATAATAACCTTTATTGGCATAATTAAAATAATTTACATTTGCATACAAAATATACATAAGCAAAAAAAAACGAAATAATAAAAAAGTTGTGAAACTAAAACCCCATTAAAAAGAAAAAAGAAATTTTAACACCCTATAAACCAATACATTAACACCTGTACATCGGACATAAGCTCACAAACTAAAAAAAAAAAATAAACCGCAACACTCAAAAAACTACCCCGTCGCATCCGCTCTTTCCATCTTTTCACTCTGTATAAAAACGACAGTCCCTTCCCGCTCTCGTCCATACACTCACTCCAATCCTTTCCTCGCCTTCTCTCCTGGTCATTCCACTCCGCCATCGTGCATTCTTCCAACTAATGACTCCACATATCTTCCTTCAACCCACACACCAAACACCTTCTACTTTCCTCATTCATCCAATGTCTCCTTCCACGCTCTTCATTACCACACCTAAATCTCGCCAACACAGACTGGTCGTCCGACCATTTACTTGTCCTCAAATAACCAGGAACACGGCCGTGCACTTGTATTTGACTGTAGCCTTGGTGATATTTGTTAGCCTCTATTTTGGATTGGCGCTCTTGGAAGTCCTCTTCTAATAACCTCTCTCATAGCATCCGTTTCCACTGAGCACCCGCACTTTTTTCCGTTTCCAACCCATCGGATGATAACCCGCCTCTCTCATACAGTTTTCTTTTATTCAGCCCCCAACCACTCTCTCTTCTACCACTTAACCCCTCTCTATTCACTACTCGAAAGATTTCCTTTATTATCCTTTCATCTCCTAACCCATCCACCATATACTCGAACTTTATCACTCTTTCCGCAGCAATTACCGCCACCTTACAAGCACTCACTTCCTGAAACACAATGTGACCAGGTGTCGACCTATCAAGTTTCAAAATTTTCTTATAATACTTTAGCTGCACCCTTTCGATCTTGTCTTCCTCTTTCGTTCCCCAGACCTCGCATCCATACAGTAACACGCTTCGCACACATGCCTTCCATATGGTCTCTTCTGCTCTAAAGTTTCCGTCAAAGTTTCTTTTCCAAACCTCCTAGATGCGACCCGCCGCTACCCATGCCTTCTTTGTAACATGCTCTATGTGCTCTTTATTACTGTAGCCAGTCCCAAAGACATACCCCAAATACTTAAATTTACTAACTTCCTCTATTTCAGTACCCTGCCATTCAAACCTTTCTTTCTTATATCGCCCACCCCTTTTAAACCGAATCCATTTTGTTTTACCAACATTCAACCTTAAATCCCTCTTTTCGAAATACCTACAGAGCCTTTTAATCACGTCCTTCATCTCACTAGCCGATTTTGCAAATACCACCATGTCATCCGCATATGCCAAGCTCTACACCTTCTTTTTCCCAATCACCACTCCTCCAGCTTGCCCGGCCTGTGGAACCTTTTTCATATCCGGCACATACAGATTTAAGAGCGTGGGACTCAAAGGGCAGCCTTGTCTCAGGCCCTTCCTTACCTCAAAATAGTCCGATTCCCATTCATTCGCTACTACCTTATAGACCGTTTCCTCGTACAAATCCCTGATGTTCCTTCTTACACTCTCTGAGATACCTAGCTTGCCCAAACACTCGTCCAGTCTCATCCTCTTCACCGAGTCATATGCGGCTTTCAAATCAATGAAAAGAGCAAACAGGCATCAATTTCTTATTTTTTGATCTATGATGACCCTTAAGGTCACCAGGTGTTCCACCGTGCTCCTTCCTTCTCTAAATCCCCTTGTATTTCCGGCAAAAGCTTCCTTTCATTGATTTCCTTCCTCAAGCGAAAATCCAGGATTTTAGCAAATATTTTGTATGAGGAGTTCATCAAAGTTATACCTCTATAATTTTCTAGCGCGTCCATCGTTCCACTCTTAAACACCGTTTGAATTATCCCCACTTGCCAGCTGACTGGTATCCTTTTGTCTCCCTACCCTTCTCAATTCCTCCGTAAACTTCTCCTTACAGATTTCAGGTGCTTTTTTCCACGCTTCATTTCCGAGCCCATTCAAACCTCCCGATTTTCTTGGCTTTAGGGAATTAATAACATGCTCCACCACCGTCACGGTGATATCCTCGGCGAGCTCTTCCTGCTTTCTCTGTCGATATCCTAAACTATCATCTCTTCCCGACCGCATCTCCACCCCTCCTAGCATCCTCTTGAAGTGGTTTTGCCATTCTTCTATCGCAATTCTCTTGGGTAATCTTTCCTTCCTTTTCCTATTCTCTCTCACGTATTTCCACAGCTCAGCTTCTGTCTTGATTTCCCGTACCCGCTGCTTCTCCTTTTCCTCCCAAAGCTCCTTTTTCTTCTTCTCTATTTTTTTGCAGTTCTTTTTTCGCTTCCAGCACGTGCACTTTGAGCCCTTATCCCTTTCTCCATTCTCTCATAGCTTCTCGAAACCTTTGCTTTGCGCTCCACACTTCCCAGTCGTACCATGCTGGGTCCTGGAAACGCTTCTTTGATTTTCTTTTTCACAAGTGCCTACTACATTTTCTTTGCCATCATGTCTATATCCTCTATGGTGTTCCACTCTACCTCTTATAATTTCCTCCTGTATTCTTCTGTCGCCTCCTTATCCCATCTGGCCACCCATTTCTCCGCCTTAACATCTTTCTCCCTTTGCTGCTCCAACGACACCACTACCGGCATATGATCCGACTCACTTCTTATTCCGATTTTCATCAGTTTTATTTGCTGTCTTGTCGCATCATTTGTAATTATTAGGTCAATAACTGAGGTACCCATTGCACCAACATACGTAAATTCTCACTCCCAGTCGCCCTCAATACACCCATTCAAAATATCCCATTGGTTCTCTAACACCCACCCCATCCAAACATTTCCCTCTGCATTTTTAATTTTGTCTATAGAATTCCTTCTTATCACTTCACTCGTCTTATCCACCGTATCATATATAATATATTTTAGTTAGTTAGTGTTAAATAAATAAGATAATATATCAAATAATATGTTTAACAATTAAGTATAAAAATTGAAAATCCTGATTTTTTTTATGAGCATTTTTTGGAATCGTAACAGTTTCAACGTATGCAGTTATTTTTGATCCAATGAGTAGGATTCCTTCTGTAGATGAATATATTACATCATCTTCCAAACCTGGAGTCTTCAGATATTTTTTGAATCTAAAGTGAGCGGTTATGATTTCCTTGAAAATTTTAAGTTCTTCTTTAATTGTGGATAAGCTTCCATCCTTTTCTGATTAATGGATTCTTATTTCTTCTCTCATTATATCTTTTCTTGATCTTTATCATCAATCAACTCGTTGAGTACACTGCTGTATATAGAGTTCCCTCTAGTTGCACACTGTTTTCTATCTTAAGCGTTCTGTATCCATTTGCTGGAGATCCTCTTGATGTAGTCTGTATATCGGGTGGGTCTTCTACTTCACTTATCAGATTTTGATCTCCACTGTAGCAATTATTTGGTCCATCTTCCATCCCTCATACCCATTTATATTTCAATTTTACTTTCTACGAGAGAACATCAATGATACTTTTTGCAATCTTCATTTCTAACACAGTGTCGCATCGGGATTCCAAGCAACGATCTTTCCATTTTTTCCTGAGATGTATGCCCGAGTTTTATAGCAGATATGGCATTTACGGCATAACATTGGGGCATTTATATAGATAAAAACATTTCTAACAGTCTGTTTCTTACTTGTTCCTCATGCAAAAACAGTCGGTATTGTATTCAAAAGATTTCTAATTTTTAGTTGTAAGGCTCTGAAGGTGACCATTGGTTCCAAATTCAGTTAAAATTCAAACTAGTTCTATCAGTTGGTAGAAGTAGCTTATATTAAAAAATCGTATATTTTTTAGTGGTTTTATTCTCGCGTAATCTTGAAGAGGTGACAAAGGTACTAAGTACAGAGAATTAAGACTAAGCTAATCGGTCTATAATTTTCCAGTTCAGTTATGTCCCCCTTCTCATATATTAGTATTAGGATGACTTTATACCACTTATCTGCTTTGATGTTAATAATGAAACATGGATTGAAAAGAATTGTAACTTTTTGAAGCAAGTGAGGACCACCAATCCTTGCATCAGCAGCCACATATTCGTCACCAGGCAATTTATTATTATTCTTTGTTGTCTTTAAGGCTAATTGTATTTCTTCCTCATTGATATCTGGTAGTATTTCTAATTGATTTCTGATTGATTCTCTGGCCCTAATTGATGACACTCTTTCCGCTTTTCCGTGTCTCCTTCCAATGATTTGGTTCTTTTCGAATTAAACATAAAATTGGAGCTACATTCTTAGTTATGACTAGTTTATTAAAATGGATCAAGACATTTTCAAGATATTTGAATCCAACATCAATTCAGCGTTATTTACGAACCGACATTCAGACACGTCAATTCTGTGTGCTAAATCTATATGTACTATAAGTTCTAATATTGGAAGATATTGTTACCAATCAAAAATCATGTTTGCGTGATTATTTTGATTTACGAAAAAATTAAACCAAAAAATCTAAAAAAAGGAAAATAATATTTTATTTATTTATTTAACCAGCAGAATCGGTAAACTACATTAAATAAGTAAATGTAAAATCCTGCAGAGGTACACGCAGGTACCTGTTGGCAGGACTGGTAGATCTTACAAACCAAATTTAATAAAGTTTAAATTAAGATTTTTGCACATTATTTTACGGATTATCCCAGGCTAGAGTCACTCTGAACAATCTTATCTCTAACATTCGATGTATAGTAAATCCATATATTCGGACTACACATTTTGCCTAACCCATTCCTTTAGTTTACATTTCGTTGTTACATTATTCTTTAACGTTTTTAATTCAATCGCAACCTTATTAAATAGTCTTAAAGCTAATTTTAAGACTATATTAAGCTAATATTACAGACTTATTTTTTCTTCCTTATACTATCTGATGCCAGATATTATTTTTCTTGTCATCGAACTGAAATATTATTGACTCATTTGCAAACTGTTGTCTTATGTTCAGAGTGTTATCATGATTTAAGAAATTGTTCTTACTAATTAATAATTAATTCGAATTCGCTCCACCCCACACTATAACATCATAACTCAAAACACTGTGAAAAAATGCTATATAAATAGTATATCATCTTTAGAGTGTGTACTTACACAAATCCTCTAAATTTATAAATGACAAAATCAAGTACTTAATTTTATTTATAAAATTTTCTATGGTTAAAATTTTAAACTAAAACATTTAGTGAACATATTCAACTTTGGCTTGGATTGTTTTCGAGTTTGAAAAAGTACCCTATTGGGTTTTCCCATATGACTATGATAAGGTTATAAAGTTATATATGTCACTAGTTGTCATTTGTGTTCAGTATAGTCTAACAACTTATTATGGCCAAATAAGCACTTCAAGAACTTTGGTTATTAACCAAAGGTTTTATGAAAATAGAGGTTCTTTTGGGAATACTTATCGCGCACTTCGCGAAAATTTTGGTACAAATAATCGCCCTTCTTTGTTTTCCATTAGCCACATCGTTGAGGAGTTTTAAAATAATGTTGCTCTTCACAAAGTAAAAGCAACAGCAAGACATCGAAATTCCAGAACTGATATGAATATTGCTGCTGTAAGAGCTTTTATTGCTGAAGGTCCAAATTTTTCAATTTATCGTCGTGTTCAAGCGTTCGGACAACTTGACGGATTTTGCAAAAAAGGCCTAAATTTAAACCCGTATAACATTTTTTGACCCAAGAACTTAAGCCAGTGATCCATAGTTGCTGCTTGGAGTTTAAAACAACTTGAAGGGAATCCTTATTTTGCGAAAAAAAAAATAGTTTCAGGTGAAATTTTTGGTTAAGTGGATATGCTAAAAAGCAAAATTACTGTTTTTCTTGTGTGAAAACAATCCACAACAGATTCACAAGAAGTCCTTTATTATATTATCCTGTAAAGGTGATGGTAATGGATAAAGGTGATGGATAAAGGTATGGTGTGGTTTATGAATCATCGGACCATTTCTTTTTTCAAAAATGAGGTAGGAGATGCAGTTACCGTGAATAGTAAACGATACTGACAAATATCAAGAAATTTTGTAATTTCACTGCTCATGAAACTATCGACGTAGTGCAAGAAGAGTTTGACGAAAGGATAATTTCAAGGAATGCAACTGTTAATTGGCCTCTAAGAAGTCGAGATTTAACTCCCTTAGATTACTTCTTTAGAGGCGGTGATAGCCAAGGTGTAAAATTACTAAACCACAAGTCCCGGGTTCAAATCCTGGGTATGGAAAAATAAGTTACCGCCCTTCTGTGACTGGCTGTTGCAAAGTCATCGCAGTGTAAATCTGCAACGAAACCTTCTGAAAAACTGTAAGGGCTTGTACATATACGCATGTGTCTAAGATTAAGACACCAAGCACAAGTATATGCAGTGGTAGGAGGTCCAGGTCCTATTTCGGGCTGTAACACCCTTAGAGAGAAAGATAACTTCTTTTAGGGCTCTTTGAAAACTAAGGTAGGTGCAAACTTTCCATAAATACTTAATATATTAAGGTTGAATATTGCACACTGCATCCGTCAGATGACGCCTGATTTATTGCAAAAGTCATAGAAAATTGAGTTCGTCGAATTCGCTCATATAGATAAAGTCGAGTTGGTCATTTGAAAAATGTGTTATTCAAAACATAAATGATATCGACAGTACTTATACTTACTTATAGATAATATACACAGTTTGATTGTATCTGAAATAATTTCATTTCATTTTAAAATCATACCATTCTTTATGGGAAACCTTTTACAATTCAGCATTAATCAGCATATTCTTAAGCTTCCATTCAATATAGCCATTACCCTGTCTAAAATATCCTGAAGAGCATTGAAAACCATATGAAATCATATGAAAATATTGAAGACCATATGAAATCCTGAAGACCATTGTAACGTTTAGTTATATCTTAATAATTAATTATTAAAATATATAAGTATTATGTTATCTTCTTCTTAAATTTCCTTATCCCTTGCGGACCATTGTTGGTAAAGATTTTGGCAATCATCACTTTGTTTACTGCTGCTCGGAAAAGCTCAGTTATGATAATGGCGAACCATATTATTAGATTCTTCAACCATGATATCTATTTTATTCCCGCAGCTCTGTTTCCCGCTACTTTCCCTTGCAGTTTTGTTTAGAGCAGATGGCATTTGCTTTCTTTCCTCATAATATGTCCCAGGTATTGGAGTTTTCTGTATTTTATGGTGTTGCGGAGCTCTTTATTCTTCTGCATTCTATGAAGTATTTTAATTTTGGATATGCGATCTTTACACGAAACTCTCAACATCCTTCGATATAATCATATCTTGAATGCTCCCATTTAGTTACTTGCTCATAACATCGGTTAGTGTCCAAGATTCAACTCTTAAACAGAACCGAAAACACGTAACAATGCAGAATTCTCAGTTTCGTTAACATTGTAACCCCCATTGTAACCCCCAGGTCTGGCTCTTTAGTAGGGATCCCATGCTGTTCAAAACAGCTCTCGCTTTCTCGATAAGGATGTCCACTTCTTGAGAATGATCCCTCTGATCGTTTAGAGTAGTGCCAAGATATAAATATTTATTTACTCTCTCAATGGGTTGGGTGATGAACTTGGACTTCAGCCACTCGTGGGGCATGTTGCCGGAGTTATATATGCTGTTGAATAATGAAGTCAGCCATTTTATATTCTCTTCGTCTTACCTTCTTTCATCGACTTTATTGCAAATTTCAGCTCTTCTACTAAAATTGTTGGACCTCCCTCATGATCTGTCTATCAAGGATTATGCTTTGGTTTGTTGTCATAGACCTGTGGTGCAATATAGTTTTTTGCCTTGGATTTTATTTTTCCTGCGTTTTATCTACTATAGTTTATTTGTTGCTTTTGGTCTATTTTACCTTCACACTTCTCCACTTCTCTAATTTTCGGTTTACGTTAAAACTATCGAATTTGGCCTGTTTTTAGTGCAGATTCCTTTAAGTTCCGATTCTTTAGCTTCTCTAATTTTTACTTTAATTTTTTTCATTATGTTATTATATTGGCTCATGTTTTGATTCTTAAATACTGTAATACTGTTGTAAATAGATAACTTAAGCTTGAATGTCTAGTTTACTTTTTCTCGTCATATCTCTTCATTCTTTATTTCTAGACTTCTACATTTTGTCTATCTGAAAATATCTTGTCAGTTTCTCTTTTTAGAACAATTCTATATATTATTTTGTTAATTAAACCTCTTTTTAATACCATCGTATTTTTATAATATAGGCATATAAGCTTTATAAGCTCTAATATGTGTCTCCCAATGCTATAAGGGCATCTGAATAATGCTCCTATTTTTAAAATTGTTAATTTGTAAATTGTTAATATGATCTCTTGTTCTTCGCAAAAAATGCTATTTTAATCAATGACATTTTTTGAATTGAATATTGGAGTGAAACCAAACTAATTATAAATACAACTATACATAGATACAATCATACCAAATTATTACAGCGGATTATAGCTTGAATAAATAAATATATTCAACCTTTCCGTAGCTCCATAATATTCAATTTTCATTTAAACCAATAACTGAAACTAAGTTCAGGTCTTTCTACGCATATATCATACATAACCTAACCTCGACAAGCCCGGCACATGGTTTTCAAAGTAATGTTAGTGTATTCTATTTTATAATTAAAAAGAGCAAAGCTGCACAGATGAGAAATAGATTTAGAAACGTCTCCGCATGATGGCTCTCACTTGGGTTAAATAGAAAGATTTGATCTTAAAAACAATGTTATTTATCTAGTTGTTTAGTGCCACGAAAGTGTACTGAGGGCTAGTAAATAGCATACAAATATCTGTTGTGTTTCAACATGAGATTTTTTTTGTAGTCTAAAGAAGATGTCCGTAGTGCTATGTCCGTAGTGCCATTTTTCATGTTTTAATTTAAAATATCTTTCAATATTATAATTTTTAGTAGTTACGGTGGCGATTGCAAAAAAACTTCTCTTCTTCTTCTCCATCTTTCAAGGAAATGTTAGAACATGGTCATTTTGCTAGGACCTGTCTCAACCATACAGGGTATTTTTTATTATTTTTATTATTTAAAATAAGTAGGAAATTTTTAACACAAAATAAACGAATTGCTTATAATAACTCTCTATTTCATAGTGACAATATAATGTTTACAACACAAACAACGCAATGGCGAGAATCGTGGCGTGGGCGAATAATAAATCGCTTACGAACGTCCTTGCGCTCGCGGACGCGTATTTGGCCATCCCTTCTTCAAGGCGCGAACAATACAGCGGGAAAATATACCGGAAACTAGGTGGACACATTTTAAATCTTTGTATGTAGAACTAAATTAGCCGTGCTCTATTATGACTGATATCTCCACTACTCACAAAATAGTCAATTATTATTTCCTTAGATTAGAAAAGCGAATGCAAATCTATTATTCAGCCATGAAAAAATCCTAATAATTTTGACCTTCTGTGCTTTTGCTTACATTATCTTTTTTAAGCCGTCTTGACTCATTACGTTGTTGGTCTAGTTTCTCTATTGGCTGACCAGTTTTATTGCGTTACAGCAGATACAGAACCACTATAAAACAGACGTTACATGCGTTCCTAGAAGATAGTATCGGCCTCATCCTCCCACTTAGGGCACAGAAAAATAATGTTGTGCCTATCTTTGTAACAGTAATAAAACTGTGGTTGCCGAGGAATAGATTGATGTCTATAAGAAGTTAGTATAATTTTGTTCATTGTATCTTCATATGATTAGTGTCTTGTAGTAGTGTTTAACTAGTTTTCGCAGGTCGGTCTTTTTTGTTTAGTTTTGCATGTCTAACCTTATTAGTCTCTTTATCAACCCTAAAAAAAAATAGGCACAAAGATATCTAATCATAATATGTGATTATAGTAATATCAGCTTGGTATTTAATCCTAGTTGTGTTGTTTATATTCACCAGTCCAATATATCTTACATTTCATCATTCATATCGTATGATATATATTCTAGTCGCGTCCTAGCAATGTGTATTTCATTTCATGTTGTATGTAATATTTTACTCTTCTCCACTTTTGTAAGTTTCAGTAATTGACATTTTATTGTGCCATCGAAGGTTCAAAGGAACGCTTTAGAAAATGTAGAGAATGTTGCTCTATATGATATAATAAAAAAAAAATTGCTTTAAAATAGTGAATGTCTTAATAAAATATAGGGGTAAAAGTTGGAACTCGAAAATTTTAAAGACGAAAAGATTATGAAAGGTAGAATAACACCGATTAGAACAATTATTTTCAAATACCACGTCAGAGGTTCATTTATTAAATAACAGACATTGAGAGGCTTCCAATGTATTTATCGCAAAATTTGCAATATAATTGTTAGAACATGCACAATTCTCTCTAGATTTTTTTTTAAATTGGTGGAAAAGTTGGATTGAATTTTATTACAATCCTGGAGTATTTTGATTACCTACTTTGAATAACACTAATTTGTTAAATAAAATATTTCATGACTGAATAAAAAGAAAATAACTATTATGTATTTTCTTTACTTGATAATGTAATTGTAATTTTATTTGTTAGTAATTACTAGTATTTGCTCTTATTAGTAAAATGCGTGTCAAGTTTTCCAATGGAGTTCAATTTTGGAGAGACAAACAACATATGAACAACAGGGCACTTCATTAGCTGAACATGTTAGTATGTTGTAGTTGAAATTAGCGCGATATTGATTGCCGTGATATATAGACACGCCGCTTTGTTGTTCCAATCGATCAAGAGCATTGATTGCTCTCAATTTATGTTTGATTGGCGAGGGATTCGCATCTCTAACACAATACCCCCGCCAACTTGCTAACTTTCCTATTTAATCTAATTGCAACTATGATGCCAGACTAACAAGATTTCTATATTTTACCACGCGGGATTGATTTAAACGCGAAACTAGGCCCTATTTACTATTCCATCGTCAATAGAAACCGCATCTTCGCACACCAAATATTTAATCGAATCAACAATTAATTAATTTGATTTCCCAGCGCCTGCAACTAGATTTCCTTGCCTTCTGCGTTCGTGAGCTCGTTTTAATCTTGAAAGCTTCCGATGAAAGGAAACGGAAATAAAAAGAAATTCTCCTAGTGGAGGCCTTTTTTGTACAATTCGCTTATTTTGTATTCGTATCGTTTCCTTTCGGCATTTCTTCATTACTGCAGACGGAGCTCTCGATCGCTTATTCTCTGTTCAAAAACGCCGATTCTACGATTTTCTTTTTCTCTTTAACTAACAACGTTGTTTTCAATCGCCACCCTCATTTATATTCCCATACCGACAATTTAATTTTCATAATAACAAATATATTTTATTTCAAACCCACTTTGTTCAAATAACCAAAACTTTAAAATCTCTACAAATAAAACAAATCTTATTTAGGACCCCATTTAATTTCAATACTTGCCTTACATAAATATATAACATATAATATATAACTTACCGATATTGTTTATATGTTATTTGTGGTTGTTAACTTAAGGTATAAACAACACTGATAACACCTATCTACCAAATGTCCTTCGAGTGTCTACCGTCAATCATAACATTGATAACAGCGATGGTTCTCAATCCATTATCTGAAGTCATAACATTATTTGCTACGGCGCGGCGGCTCGCAACCATAACAAGTTATAGAACAAAATGGATAAAAAAGTTGACAACAAACAGACAATATAAATAATTATTAAACGATTGTTAGTCAAATATTTATATTCAAAAAGAATAATATTAAACAGATAATAAAAAATATATCAATTAATAGTGATATAGAAAGTATATTATAGATTTAGGTGGTGACTTGTTTTACTGCGAATTTTATAGATCCACTGTACCCCACCGTCTTTATCTAATCATTGGTTACATTTAGAGCGCCTTCTTAAGTCCTGATTCCCTTAAGGCTTTCAGGATCTGGGTGACATTCAAGGATTGCAACTCCTTTTCATTCAAGCAGTGGCCTTAAGCTACATCTTTCTTTTAGGGATCAGTGACACGTAGACCGTGAGAAGTATTGGAGTTTCCTTTGTTGAGCTGTAGAATCTGTATTTATCGTCTTCCATGAGGCCTAAGGTTTTGAGGTGTTTCCAAAACCTGCAGTGTCAGAATTTGAAGCTTTTAGCAAGCATTTGTACTTTCATTGTCTTAGCCGTGGAAGTTCGTCTCAGGATTATCCATTGTTTCATTATTTTTTCATCTAAGATTTTGTGAATGGTGTTTATATTCATTCAGCAAAAGAATTACTGGGTCCTTATAGAAGGATTACTGGATCCCTTATTTGCTAGGTTATTGTCTTTTCCATTCCCCTCATTCATTCTGCCTATTCATTCTAGTCATTCTACCCAGTTATTCTATAATGCTGCTTTATTTTCTCGGCCAAGCTTGCTTACCTTTCTAAAATATTTCCATCTTCCATTGGTATCTGTTGGTGTATGAGTTAATATTCTTGATGACCGCTTGATATTCTAACAGTGTTGCAGTTTTTGCCATAAATCCTGTCGCGGCTAAATTGTTAACATTTTTCGTTGACATGTTCCTCTGTTTGGAAGATGTTTTGGTAGACTCCCCTGGATTTGAAGTATTTAGCACGCGGCACAGTGGTCGGAAATCTAAAAAAGCTGGCCAAAATATGAGGGAGCGTTCCAATATCGTATTTTTGGTCTCCATCCGTTTTTGAAGTCTCTGATCACAAAAGTGAAAATTTCCAAATTCAATATGGCGTACGCAATATGGCGGGTAATTAAAAAAAAGCATTTAATTTTGTTGAAACTGGAGATTTAGGGGTCGTAAAAAAGCTGATCACGAAACTGAATTCAAAATTTAAAAATTCAAAATGAGGCCAATATAAGGCGGATAATATTTCTAAAAAAGTATTTAGATTTATCAGTTCAATACCGATTTCAGAAATATGAAAATTTCTTTTCTAGTGAAAGAAATTTCTTCGATATTATCCACATGCTCTATAGATAATGGGAGAATAATATTAATAGGAGAATTATCACGAACAATTTCCCATAAACAATATATCATACGCAAAAATTACGAAAAACTGCAGAAAGTGATCATCACACAAATATTTTGCAGCTAATCAGTAGCAGCTATTTTTTTAGATGTGTTCTGAAGCAATGTCTAAGTAACTAATGTCTAAGTAATTTAAATTCAGTTAAAGAGCCCTGGTCGACCAGGGTTTTGACTTATTGCTTTATTTAACCGAACGTGATAAAAAATACTATTTCCATTAACTATTTACTGTTTCATGCATTGTTAACAATAATTTCGAGATACACATTCAAATTGTAATTACTATCTGGAGAAGAATCAATTTTTCAGAATCTAAATTCATTAAATTTTCGAGATTCTACAGCCATTTGAACTTCGTGTTACTTACGACGACCAACGAGCAAATAACGCGGCAGCCAAGACGCGTGCCGGGTTCACAATTATAATACATACTAGAATACCGCTAATAGTCATAATACATACTAGATGTACTACTCTAACTATTCCAGTCATTAAAAGTCCCTACAAGAAAATATTTTTTTTTCCACTTTTGGCTAGCTTTTTGGTATTTTTGGCTTTTTGCACCTGTGCAGCTTGGATAGCCTTGTGCAGCTTTACTGCTTCACAATGATGTGCGGTTCTTCTCGAAACAATATGTGCATATTATTTCTTATTTGGTACTTCCAGTCAGGGGATCTATACAGCGAGACTGTGTCGGTGTCTTTTCCCTATTATTTTAACTCTACTTCTTCCTTCCTTGCTGAAAGCAACAATCGCCGATATGCCGATCCCATCATGTACAAAGTGCAATGGAGCAGACGCAGCAGTAGCTTTATTGCTGTTATCAAGCATGTTCTCAAGTTGCTTCTTTATAGAAACCAGCTTGGTTCGTTAGTGATCCAAGTTTCACACAACTGCTTCGTAATTGATCGCAAGTCTTACTCACATTCGTCGTAGCTCTCATCATGATCTCTTTCAAACCTTTCCATGCAACTCGATTTTGCTTTAGTAAAATCCAATTTTGTACTTTTCTTTTAATATTGTCTATATTGGACCATCGGGTTTATGGTTTTCCTCTGCTCCGCCTGTCGACGCGAGGTAATTCTAGTTCAGTAGGCCAATTCAGTTCAACAGCCGCCCATAAATCTGTCAACCTTGCCCGCCAATCTTCGTTTGATGGCATGCATACTATTATGTAGCAGACCCCCGTCCTTCTGATGTTATCGTTTCTTATATTGTTTCGTAAGGAGATGCCTAGCGTAGCCCGCTCCATTGACCTCTATGTAGACTGTTTGACTTCGGATTTCTTTGTTAGCATTTACAAACATTGTTCGAACACTTTCCCTTTTAGGCACATTGGAAGTTTGCTCTTTAAGACATTCTTAACCTTTGGAATAAATCAAATAGACTTAATAGTTATGCTATCTTCGCCTTTGCCATCTCAACAAGAGCATTTTCGGCTATCGATATATTTGGCAAGACTTCTGATCCTTAGTTTATTACCTTCTTCCCGATATATGTTGCTCCTCTGTCTGTTCGATTTGACCCTTGTGTAGGTTGGGTAAAAATCTTACGAAATTTTCAGTACATCGTCTCTATTTCTGGTTAGGTTAGGTTAGGTTTAGGTCTATGTTTCACTATCTCTGATTTTCCATTTGAAAGATTTCTTATTAGTACTTCACCAACTCCTGTTGTTCTTAATAGTTAGTTTCGTCTGTTTTGTGTCGTATTGTCGTATGTCATATATGATCTTTCCTTGTGTTTTCCTCGTTTAAGTTTATATGCTGTTTTCTTTACGAACTGTGTTTTCGACTATTTTCGTCATCACTCTTCTACATTTTATAAGTTCTCTGGTATGTTTGTTGATTTTACCTGCTTGTTCTCTATTCGGCTTACAGCAATTCTTTGTTGCTTCGTTTGCAGTTTCAAGGATTTTGTCGTTAATTCCATCTACTGTTTCATGACAATATTGAAATTCTTTATTAACATATTTTGTCATATTTGCTAACGATTTCAGCATATTTATTAACTTGTTCTGATGTTATCCACCCAAAAGGACTCCTCGTTGCTGTCAATTTACGTCTTTCCTTACTTATTGTTAGATTAAGATTCATGCTTGATGCCTTTACCGTTCTATGGTCACTTTCTGTCGAAAAACTATTTAGTACCGTGACATCGCAGGCGGTAGGCTTTTTGTTGGTTTTAATAAAATCTGTTTTTCTCTGTTCCCATTTGAACTCGCCCATGTCCATACTTTTTTTTATTGAAGCAACTAATCAATAATATAGGTATTGCATTTTTAAGGAATGTACTAACATTTCTCTCGGATCGTTTCAGTCTCTTGTTCTATGGTTTCATGTAATAATCTCGGATGCATCTAGCGTTTTTATATCTTACAATTAACTGAGTAGGTGATTTTATCATCGCCTGAGTGATGTTTTCATTGAAATTTCCTACTGCCTCATCTTCATATGCGGTGTTTTGTTCGTAAGCTCGTACGATCTTTATGCTATATTTGGAGTTTCTAGTGAATATTAAATTTAAATATTAGAATGATACTGATTCTTTTTATACATGTATCTTGTTACTCCTTTGAGGAATCTCAGCCAGAACTGATCTTTTCCATAATTCCGCCCTTTAATTGGTCTCCCTATATTCCTCTTCCCTTGGGGGTTCCAGTCGAGAGCGTTTTTGGCGATGTTGTGGTGGTCCTAGCGTATTGTATGCCCGATCCACTCCCATTTTCTGGCAGCTAAGTCTACGGCGATCTTCTTTTGATGTGTTACTCGCAAAAGTTCTTGGTTGGAGATCTTGTCAGACCAGTAGACTGAAGTAAACTCTCACCTGCTGTTTGTCTTCAGGATATTTGGACATTTTCTAAGTTTCGCATCCATAGAGGACAGATTTGACATTTGATTGGAAGAGACGTATCTTAGTAGTTTTCGAGTACTGACTGGAGTCCCATACTGGTTTTAATTGTCTGAATGCTTTCTGAGCTTTCCGAATTCGCATCTGGATGTTGCATTTTGTACGACCGGCTTCAGTTATTAAGCTCCATAGATAGGTAAACGTTTGCACGTTCTCAACTGGGCAATCATTAATCGTAATCACATCTTCTTCTTTGTATTTATCTGCATGGACTTGGTTTTAGTGATGTTGATTTTCAAACCAATCTTTTCTGCTTCCGTTGAGAGTGCCGAGAGGTTTTCTTGAACGACCTGGTAGTTATGCCCTAGCAGGCATATATCGTCCGAATACTCTAAGTCACTGAGCTGTGAGTTTAAAGTCAAGCGTATACCTTTAGAGTTATAAATTTTCTCCAGGACGTGGTCTAGCGCTATGTTGAAAAGCAGGGGTCATAGCACGCATCCCTGTCTTACGCCAGTTTTTGAGGAAACTTTCACTAGCTCTACCTTTATGAGATACACAACTTGCTTTGTTCTACAGCGCCTTTGTCATTGCGATTAGGTCTTGGGGACGTTTTTGGTTTCTAGCGCTGCCCATAACGCATTATACTGTCAAAATCCCGAGCAAAATCGACGAAGATAAGTGTATGTGGTTAAGCTCATTTGATTGTACCACAATAATTCTGAAAAGATGGCGGCCAATACAGACGTGAATGCGAGTGCTACAGCAAAAAAGTGTAAAAAGTGCAAGACTATGCCAGTTTCTGGACTAAAATGTATAAACTGTGGTATTGTGATGCACCCTGGGTGCGTTAAATATTATAGTGATATAATAACGATTGATGAAAATCATATACAATGTTGTGAACCCGCAGAAAACGTTTTAAATATGGACGACTTATTAAATACGTCAAATGAGACAGTGATAGAAGTGGAGGTAAATAAAAGCGATTCCTTAATTAGAGACCTAATTAAACAAAATGAACACCTCACAAGCGAAAACAAACTTTTATATAAACTTGTGTCTGAAATGGAAGATAAGCACGCTCTACTACTTTTCAAAATCCAGGTACTTGAAAAAGATGCGTTTAATTCTCCAACCAACACATCTCCTTTAAAATTGACAAATACATCTCCTTTAAAATTTGCAAATCAACCGCATACTATCTCCTCAGCCTCGATTAATCCCAGACAAGGTCTCACGAATGAAAATAAAAAATTAAAAACAAAAACCACAAATATTGACTCCAGCAAAAATTCATTGTTATCTTCACAAAACGTAGCCAAAGCTAAGGAAGCTGTTATTCGATCCAGTAATAGCAAATTAACAGTAGCAGACTCAAAGACCTCAAATACTATAACGGGAGTTAAGAAACCCGAAGAGAATGAAATCGTCTCTGCAGCTCCAATGACAATAATTTACGTTTCTAACTTACACGCAAATACAAACGAGGATAACGTACTTGATTATCTGAAAAAAAAACTACCTTCACGACCATTTTACGTCAATAAATTAAAAAGCGCCAACAACTACCACTCCAGCTTCAAAGTCTCCGTTCCCAAAAATGAGGCGGAAACTATTTTAAATGAAAATTTCTGGTGCGAAGGAATAAAAGTGCAGTTATTTCGATCGAACAACTGTCGCAAATGGAATTCGTCGTACCGAGAAAAGCGAGGTGGTAACATGCAGCAGTGGACTTCAAGATATTAAAACTAAACACTGTTTAACGATAAACCTATTTCATATTAATATACGGTCAATTTTTCACAAATCAAATTTAATTGATGTACTATGTAGTAATTTTAAATTTAATATTTTATGTTTCACCGAAACCTGGCTGGATGAAACTCAGCTTGATGCTTTTAAGATTATCGGCTACGAATTGATAGCTCACTTCTCTAGACAAACGAATAAACACGGTGGAAGTGCAATATTTATAAAACATAATATTTTACAACAAATCAAATTATTAAAAATTATAAAGAATCTAGCTATCGAAAACGTCATTGAGTGCTGTGGAATATCAGTGGGCATGAAAACTTGTATTATTGCAATTTATAGGCCACCTAATAATGCTAGTGATATAACCGATCTATTTTTTAATCAACTTAATCGTCTATTAGATATTGTAAATCAACAATTTGAAACCGTTATCATCTGCGGGGACTTGAATATAGACAATCTAATTAAAAATAAAATGACAGATTCTCTAAATGACTTGTTATTGGCACATAATTTATTTCTTTCTTTAAAGGATGTCACTCGAATTCAGAAATTTCCAAATTTAGATAAAGTATCAATGACATCGATTGATTATTTAATTACCAATAACATTGACATTATGAAATCTGCAAACAATTTCAATCCTGGGTTGTCTGATCATTTTGCACAAACAGCGCATATAGAACTACAATTGCCTATTCAAAAAAAGCCGACCTATGAAATTGTTCGTGTCATCTCACCTAACAAAATTAGTGAATTTAGACAACATTTTATCAAACACAGCGAGTTCATTAACTGGTCATACGATAATGATATTAATTTCGTATTTGATTACTTCTATAAACAATTTAAGTGGAGTTTCGAAGTGGTTTTTCCGAAGAGGAAAAGACTGGTATCCGTTCGTAACCTTGAACGCCAAAAAATCAAATTTTCTGCAGAAGTTCAAAAGCTATATGATGAAGTTAAAAACTTAGATTTTAGTGTTAAATTATCAGGTAGAGATGACTTAGCAATAAAATGCAAAACTAAAAGAAAAACTCTTAATCAGTTAATTATTTTAGAAAAAAAACAACACGCTGCAAAATATATACTTAATGCAGATAACAAAGTTAAAACATTGTGGAATCTAGTTCAATATAAAAACAAAAAACAATGTAATGTGGAAATCTGTAAAAGTAATTATGAAGTTTCCAATAAGTTCGTTTTTTGAACAATCGATCAAGGACCTAAATATTTTCTCAAATAGTACTAATAATACTTCTCTCGATAACACACAGTATCACTACAACACATTTTGCTTTACCCCAGTATCTGAGAGTGAAATAATTTCTGTTATAATATCCCTACGAAACACTAATTCCTCGGGCCTTGACGAAATTCCGGTTAAATTAGTTAAAGCGAATGCAGATATCATTGCACCTTTCTTATGTAATATAATTAATATCTCAGTTTTACAGGGCAAATACCCCAAGCCGTTGAAGATCGGACAAATAATACCGCTATTTAAAAAAGGGGATGATACAGATATAACCAACTATCGACCGATTTGTTTATTGAGTATCTTCTCCAAAATTATTGAAAAAATTATGTGTAAGAGAATATTTTGCTTTCTTGAAAAATATAATATATTGAATGATAAACAATATGGATTCCGCCACGGTAGGTCTACAGAGACAGCGTGCATAAATTTAGTACAATCATGTTTAAACAATTTAGATAACAAAAAACACACATTTATCATTTTATTTGATTTAAAAAAGGCGTTTGACACTATTGATATCGATTTATTACGTACTAAATTATTTAATATAGGCTTTCGAAACTTCATAAATGACTGGATTACATCATATCTCAGCGAAAGAGAATATACAGTAAAATATAAGGAATCACTCTCAGACATATTTACAATGAATATGGGGACTCCTCAAGGGAGTATACTAGGCCCACTGAAATTTTTACTTTTTGTAAATGATTTACCGAATCACATAACTGACGGAGAGGTCTTTATGTATGCAGACGATACTGCGATCGTAGTTTCTGCTGAGACATTAGATGAGGCTAAAAGCAGAATATTTTCAGTCATGTCTCAATTTAATGAATGGTGTAAACTAAATAAATTAATTATTAATGTTGAAAAAACAGAAATTATGCATTTATCAAACATCTATAAAAAGAATGAATCCATTACTTTTACTTTTAATAATAAGTTGATAGAGACATCCGAAACCATGAAATACCTGGGGATAATAATTGACCAGTATTTACAGTGGAAGAAACATATAGATTTCACCTGTGCTAAAGTAAATAAATCATATTATTTAATATCACGACTCAAAAATGAACTAAACGTTGATTTTATTTTAACTATATATTATGCTGTAGTATACTCACATCTAAGTTACAATATGACAGTGTGGGGATTATCTAATGGTTCCAGCAGATTATTTGTAACGCAAAAGCGCATCATTCGATTAATGTTTAATTTGAATTAGGTCGAAACTTGTAGAAACACATTTATTGAATATAAAATATTAACACTACCATGTATATACATTCTAAAAATACTTTGTTTTATTCACAGCAATAAAGCCAAATTTGTAAAATATAGCGACGTTCACGGCTACGCGACACGAAATAACGGAAAATTAGTTACATATAATTTTAAACATACTTTTTTTAAAATAGCACCTTACAAATCAGGTGTCGATTTATATAACAGACTGCCGCACTCAATGACAACGGTAACTATCAATAACTTTAAAACAAAATTAAAATCATTTGTACACCAACATGCTTTTTATAGTGTTGCTGAATTCACAAACCAAGTAAGAAACTTTGAAGCATCAAGCTAAACCTTGTATAATTTGTATATTGTTATATCTTTTAATAAATGTATTGTTTTACCAGTTATGTTTAATCATATTTTTAATTTGTATTTTATTTCGACTTGTCTTATATTGTAATCACAATGAAAAAGATTAATAAATGTCTTATTCTTATTCTTATTCTTAATTCTGATCGTGTTGATGTGGCCAATACACGACTTTGCTGTTCTAAAACCAGCTTGGTTGGGCCTTAGGTCTATTTTCTTTTCTTCTTTCAAGCTCTATATTTATGAAGAAACCTCCTGTGGATTTGCCTTCTTCGATACAATAGAATATATTTCCTGACTTAAGTGTTCCCAATTCTTCTCCATGCCTTCTTACTTTTCTATCTCCCACTATATCCCTCTTTAACTCTTCTTCTATTTCAACGAGCCTTTACTCAGTTGATAACATAGTATATGGCAATATTTAGCGTTTGTATTTCAACTCCGATCTTGTTCATTTTTGAACTTGTCAACTTCATTTCTTCTTCAGGATCCACGAGACAGCCTGATTTATCAGGGTGAGACAAGAATTAGATCCCGTTTGGCTTTACCTATTACTTTTATAATCGTTATAGTCATATGATACATCGCAGATTTTAATTAATCTTCATTGCTTTCATTTATTAGTAATATTGGTTTTAACATTTTTGTTGAATGAGTTCAAAACCTAGCGTAAAGTAAAAAAACCGATCAAAATATCAAATATATTTTTTACCAAGATTCAATTGGTAACCCTACCGCTGAATACTGGATAAAATTCAACAGTCTTTGAAGGATCGACTTATGGCTTATTAGTAGCCTATTAAAATAAAAACAAAAGCGGATAAATCTATGCTTATACGTATATTATTATATTTGTCACTTGATGAAAAATAGATTCTTTTCGACAAGCGAAAACGTTCATCGTAAGAAGTACCATATTAGTTTTCTAAAGACAATGCTTTATGAAATAAATAATATGATGATTGTTTTATGGTTGACGAGCGGCACTATTTCTTGGAATTCCTTAAACTATGAGATAATAAAAGCAAAAATATATTGTCAAGAAATTGATAAAATGTATCAGAAGTTTAGGGTCATCATTAGTCAACCGATGATAATAATTCTTCTTAATGGCAACGACCACGACACGCCCCACACTTAACAAAATTAAATAGTTAGTCATTTTAACCATTTCGTAAGAAAGGTTTTTAAGAATATAAATCTCAAGGCGTTTTCCATGAATTAGTTACTCGTTACTTCCAGGATTTCATAGTTCAATATTGTAATAATCAACGAACTGATTTTCTGTGTTGAATTAATAAATACGATTTTGAATCTATCGACATGTAAATATCGCAATTATGATTGCAGCAACTTAATAGTTTAAAACGTTATTAGATATTTATTAAAATCGCAGCTAAAAACTAAATTGGTTGATTTAATCATTCCGAACTCTCAAAAATTACTTGTCGATTTACATCTCCGCCCAAAAATAATAAAAGTAATTAAGCGAAATAAAAGAGCAATTATCAAATATTGTTCTACAAGTCTATTATAGCATTATATAATCATATAAATGATATTTGCATGGTATTATTTCTAGTATACAGGTTTTAGAAACTTGAAGAATGCTTATCAATGGAGCAGCAGATTATACTGTTTATAATGACCAAATAGCTTATATGATGATTATTGATTTAAAGATTAAATTATCACTGTTTACGTCTGCAATTAACGGGATTTTGCAGATATTAACGACTAAATTTTCGAATAAACATACAACAATAGTCGAATATTCCGCAAAAAAGGCATATCTTTTTGATTAAGTCCTGTCAGGACGAAAGTTGAGTATGGTGGGATATTTTTAGTGATATTAATGATTTTCATATTCCATTACGACGCCAAAATTCCCGTGTGTCATTCATATCCCGCATTTATCTAGACTATTCAAATATTTCAATATAACTGTCGCTTGCGCCATCAATCACGAAAATTCGTTTGCGCCGAGAGAAGAGGAAGCGGAGAGAGAATGGACCCAGGAACTAAGTGAAATAAATATTCAAAAAATCCACTCCATATTAAGTTTTTTTGTTCCCCGACAATGTTCGAAGAGATACGTATTTATAAATTATTTACTGACAGGCCGCCATAAATTCTTTCACATTTTTGATATGTTTCACAAAAAAATATGTTTGTATTGAATTTTGTCACAAGAAAAATTTTACCGTGCTTTGACACAACTATAGTCACAGGACATCTAATACAAAGATAATGAACCTTTATTCGATTAGATCTGCCAGCAAATAAAATTGAAAATATCAGGCAACATATATTCATCAACTGTTAATCACTATTTATAAATATATTTTATTATTTCAAAAATGATTATGACGCATGTTTGTGCCTCAATGCAGCGTATTTTGAGTATATAATAAATTGGTAAATTAAATACAATTTTAATTTCCTGAACCTATGGTATATTTTGGCGAAACTGAAAAAAAACTTAATGAGAAGATAGTGACTTCAGTTGGATAGAGATAGTCAACTAAAGATAAAATAAAGATAGTTATAAATCTCTTTCACACATAGTTGAATAAGTTCAGGAACGAAGTTATTCTCAACTGAGAAGTCAATTTATGGGTTGATTTCAGGAATTTTAATATTTTAGCGATCAATATCACCTATATTAATACTCTGATCCACACATTATAGGCATAGACTAAAGCGTTGCTGACACTAGAGATGGGCATAATAACAGAGACAACACAGACAATAATCGATCATTCGTTTATTCTGTATCATTCGTGTACTCAATTATTACTCTCGAGGACGAGCGATGAATGATCACCCGGCAAAGAGATAAATCATTCAATTATTTTGAATCATTTCAGTACTCGATTATCACTCGTCTGCATGAATGATCACTCGAATTTGGAAATCGGAATCGGCCGTGAGTAGTCGTCGGCAGTGCCGTGATGGGCATAATCGAGTAACAATAATCGAATCATTTAGGTAGTCGGTTATTATTTTGGTGCATGAGTTATCAATGATCGCTCAGAAAATCATAATGGCTAGTCGCCACCACTAGTTCCTCGGTTAAGGGTTTTTT
This sequence comes from Phosphuga atrata, assembly GCA_944588485.1. Taxonomy (NCBI): domain Eukaryota; kingdom Metazoa; phylum Arthropoda; class Insecta; order Coleoptera; family Silphidae; genus Phosphuga; species Phosphuga atrata. Next base: position 36,302,980 of record OX155899.1, read on the forward strand.
CTTTGGGCGATGGTAAATTCTAGTTTTTGCTAGAACATAAAAAAACGTGATTGCTGGAACACACAAAAACTTTGATAGTTGATGCAATTCGGCAGAAATTTTGTTTGACTCCTGAAATTGTAAGGGATTCAATTTAGAAATTTTGAATTTGAATTATTTATAATATTTAAAAAAACGTATGCGGTCATGGGACCCCCGACAAGAACGAAGTTCTTCGCGCATTTAGGAATCGAAAAACTTTTTGATTATTATTAAAATAATGAATAAAGTACACTTAATAAAGTGCACGCAAATATTTTTATTGAATGTTCTGGAAAATATGAATAAACAATCTAAATCTCCATATTCATACTCACTACAAATATCTCTTGCACTAGTTGGATTTTGACATGCATTTAAGTAAGGTGAATTATAAAGTTGCTGTCGACGAAATGATGCAGATATTTGAAGAAGTAAAATTCTTATAATAGATGAAAATAGGCAATTTCCGTTGCCAGAAATGTTTCTGTCATCATGCAATAAGAGATTTGGCATTGAACATTCATCATGTTTCTCGTACGGGGCTTTGGATGATTGAAAACTTGGACTAATTACTTGCTAACCTTCGATATTAAGTGATGATTGAATTTTATTATTCAGAAAATGACTAAATATTACTTTTTCAGTTTCTTCATTACTTTCGATTAATACAGTCGGTAATTAATCTTCTATCCATGATTGTAAGGATTCAGGTTCAACACGTTTCTTCTTTGATTTAAAATTATCTCTGTATATTTGAACGCCTTCAGTATGTTCTGATACGTAGTTTGTACGTAGGCGTAGTCTGTAGGTCGTAAAATTTCTTTTTCCTTTTATCTCTGTCGATAGTAATTTTGACGCTGTGCTTGTGATTTCACTATTGTCTCTCCATAATGTATATGTCGTAGTCATATCGTGAAATCTGTCAGATTGTCTAAAACCGTGTTATTCATGTATTCGCAGGTCATGTATTCTATTTGAAATAGTTGATACGACTAGCTAGTTCCTGAAACCATTTCAAATATGTTTCTTTAATTATCTCTTTATTAATAGTTGGTGAATTGATAATTAAAACACGTAGCTTTATACTATCAGATGACAACACATCATCTCTTGAAACCTCTTGAATCGTCGAATCGGTAAGTAAGATAGTCTAAATCTCAATTAAAAAAGTTCCTCATAAAATTGGAGATTTAATGAGCTACACGGATTAAATGAACTACTCAAACTGCTGACAGATCATGCAATAGCTCAGTTTTAAACAATCTGACTGATTTCACTATAGGATTGCGACATAAATATAGTAAATATGATTCACTTGAATTACATGTAGGACAAACAAGAGTACACAGATAGCAATTGCTTCAAATTATACAGTTTATTTTTTTTATTAACTTATTTTTTTTCAGTATTTTGTATACTTTCTTGAGTTTCCATTTCTCAAAACCTAATTCAAATAATGAGTATAATATAAACAATATAAGTCTAGTATGATTTAAAACAACAAAACACAAAAATACGTTTGAACAATTTTTTTTTCTTGTTTAGTTTTAAGGTTATAAATGGACCACGCTCTATGTCACTCTGCGAAAGAAAAATAGTGAGCACGCATTATAGAATTATACACTGAGAGAAAGAGAAAGAAAGAGGGAGCGCTTAGTATAGAAATACACATACACTGACAATGAGAGAAAGAGATAGGCGTGTAACGTAACGTAACGTGTGTTGCCGAATCACTTCTACCGAAACCTCCCGAAAGGAACTTCGTTCCAAAAAAACAGTTATAAATTAATAGGATTGTGATAGAATGTTACAAAAAGCCGATATTCTATCCGTTGCGAAGGTAGTAATAATTCTTAAAGGACAATTTACACTAGGTACAAGTTATATATTCTAAATCAGTAATCATATACAATTACATTATTCTGCCTTTTTGGACCACTTCTTTTGAAGTTATACTTACGTACTACTTACTAACCACGTACCACCGTGACTCAATATTTGCAAATACCCGTACTTGGCGTTGAAATTGGGAGAACGCCACCCTCTTCCCGGCGCAAGACTAAACATCCTCCCGGACTTCCTCCCCAGAAAATGAAACGTGAATTTCTCAAAACTAATTAAATACTAAATGCTAACTTAGCACAACCATGGAGCATAATTGTTGAACACTTATTATAACTCCATGAACAAAGCATGCGTGGACAGAAATAATATTAGGTACCTAAAAGCACCTTAAACATAAAATTCAAACATAAAATATTTATTTTCTATATACATAATTAAGTACTGAATGTGACCGGCCAATCAAGTTCAAATTAATGCCAACACAAATCACACACAATCGTTGCCCGTCTTTTCTATTGGGAGCACGCACAGGCGTATATACCTCTGTGATTTCACTTTTGGTTTTGATCGATATTATTCTGGTGATTCCGTCACTTCCAGCGTGGACCTGGACAACCTTGCCCAACTTCCAAAGAAGCGGAGGGAGATTATCCCTCACTATAACCACCATACTTCCCTCCTGTACTTCTACGGCTGGGCGACGCCGACGCCAGTTACTACGTCCCTCAACTTCACCAAATATTCCTTGCACAACCAACGCCAAAAGACTTGAAGTAACTTTTCAACGCGCTGCCATCCTGACAGTCACTTTTCTTGCAGGTACTCTGGATTCTAGATTTTCAGTTACTGGAAAATCTTTAAACAAAAAATGTCCAGGAGTTAAAGATTCCAATTCTTTAAAATGTTTAAAAAACTTAGCACCCGCTTCCCAAATTCCCCTTATATACGTTGCATTAGGTGGTATTAATTTTCAAGTAATGCCTTGCTTTGCCAAATTATCAGTCACAGTTGACGAAATTTTTGCTTTCGAACAAGGTTTTTAAAATTATTAACTCTGTATTTGTCCCGTCAAAATTCGTACTTTTATCCTCGTACAAACTATTTACTTTCCCTCTACGTGCCATTAAACGTTGTAATTGGTTTAAGAAAGTTTCTGCTGTGTAATCAAAGGTCAATTCTAAATGTATTGCTTTTATGACTAAACAAACGAATACCGACGGCTACATAACATTTTATTGTTTTCTTCCTGCGACCTCTCGTTTCTTTTATCAAGATCCGACCAGCATAATCTACACCAGAATTATGAAATGGTCTAGCAGGTAGAGGCCAATTTGAATGTAAATTTCCTATTAATTCTAGGAAGAATCGGTGCTACTTATTAAAATATTCAACGCACAAGGTGCGACATATTATGGGTAAAAAAAAATGACGATTTTCAGCCTAAATTTGCTATTCCTGCATGTAATTTTGTTCAAAAACTTTTGATACTATATAATTTTGCGGAAAAAGAATTTGAAGCTTGTTAAAAGCTTAAATTTGAACCTTCTTTTTTAACCTTCCACCTACTCTAACCCTTTCGCTACGGGAACCGGATAAAGCCGTAAAATATTTGCGTGCCCTGTGTACCGGAACAGGATTAATACGCAAGAGTTTTTTTTGTACTTAATATGGGAAATTAACTTAGCCACTGTATTATAATTATCATATACACTACTAAAAATGCTATAGAAACAAAAAAACTTGATTTCAGAGTAATACATTTTTTAGGCCAAAACTACTGGGACCGTATTAATCCGCTTGTATCATTTCACTGCAGCCCCTTCAAAAAAGGCATAAACCAGGACTGTACTGCCTTTCATTTATATTCCCGGACCTATGGTAAGCCTACCAAGAACTGCATTTTGTATTATTTTCGTTACTCATTAAGAAAATCAAATGAAACGAGTGAAATAAAAGAAATGAATTTGAAACTACTACAGACTACGGGAACCGTTTTTAACCACAAAGAGTAAGTACCTAACCACGGGAACCGGACGAATCCGCACTACCCTCAGCACCCCATACACAGGGCACGACTTGTAGAAAAGCACCCGTTAGCGAAAGGGCTAATTAGACCCTGTTCGTCCAAAGATACATTTAAAGTTTCCAAACCACTGTTTTTATCAACTTTCAGTATAGTAATTTTCGCTGTTTTAAGCTCTTTGACTGTTAAATGCCCAGTCACTTTATAAGCATTATTTTTTAGCATTATAAGCAAATCTTAAACAAAACGCAACAACACGTTTAACCCTTAACCACCTGCCATACGTCCCAGGTGAGAAAATTACTGCTACTTTGGGTCTGAGAGACGTATGTCAGGTGGTTGGGTGTTAAGTCTATACTACCAACTTATTTTATCAAAATAATGCCAGCATATTCTACACCACAATTACTGAATGGTTAAGCAGGTAGAATCCGTTTCGAATAACCAAAATGTTCAGAAGGTAGTAATAATTCTTAAAAGACCATGTACAATATGAACAACTTATTTATTATAAATCAGTAATTATATACAAATATATCAGTCTCCCTTTTTGTACCAATTCTCTTAAAATTCTCTTACGTACTAATATTTACAAGTGCTTCTACTTGGGGTTGATAGTGAGGGAACGCCACATCTTCCCTGCGCAAGAGTCAACACTAGCTACACCAGCTGAAAAATTTTCGTTAAGTTCGACAAGGTCCTTATCCCGACATCTCGTCTCTTTAGCATTGAAATATATTTTTAAGGAAACTGACTGGAACAACAAAGGTAGAGCTTCAATTGTAACTTTCCCTTTGATAAGAGAAAAATAGGTAAATCCACAATCAATTCACCAAGCCAAGGAGGAAAATCCATATACGCTAAAAAAGTCGATGCGGCTAGAACTATAGCCCTAGTTAAGATTTCCAGAAAACTGTCTAACTTCAGAAGTTAGAAGTAAATACTTGCAGGATATTAAGAAGCCGTTTATAAAAACAAAACAATATGGCGAGTTATAAAGACGAACCCAAAGATGTCTGCAGCACCGGAAGAGCCAAGCTCTCTCAATCCAGATGACATGAATAAATTTTCTACCACGATAGTTCCGTCTCAAGCCACCTGGGGACCAAAAAGCATAGATAAGTGCAAACAAGGTCAAAATGATAAACATATTGGATCAAGGCACAATGTTTTTGAACAACTCTACGGCAAACGTGATCATAGATATTGTGTCACAAATGTAAAATAAAATATTCTTGGGCACTTTGGAAATTAGTGTCGCACTACTGAAAAAAGTTATTAACAGGTATATTTTCAACTTGTGTCTCGAGCAAGGTTTCCGAATCTTCTAAAACTGGCAAGGTAGTCACGATTTTCAAAAAAGAGTGGCGGAACCACCTTAAAAATATAGGCCAATACCTATTTCGGCTGTAATTTGAAAAGTCTTGGAAGCAACTCTGAATAAAATTATCATTTTTCAATCGTTTTATTAATGGATAGTCTATATTAAATCCAATTCTAAACAGATTTAGAAGAAGCAATTCGATTGTATTAGTAATGGTTGTAGTGATAGAGTACCTTCTGGAAGCTCTGGACACCAAAGAGTATGCAAAAATTTGCTGCTGCGACCTAAGCAAAGCGTTTGACTGTGTCGAGCGGGAAATATTATTACAGAAATTAGAACATTAAGCCATAAAGGGCCACAAATTGGGGTGAATCAAGAGATCATTCGATTATAAAATCATTTTGCTTTTTGTATTCCCTTTAAAAAACCTACAAAATCTTAGAATCATATCTACAAGATCGGTTGCAACTTACGAAGTGGAAGAGAAAATTGTCCAAACAAGAAAAAAATGAGGTTGGTGTACCTAAGGTGCCGGTACTGGATACCATTATATTTATCCAGTATATAAACGACCTACCTTCGAACAGCACACCTGCAGAAAAGTGCCTTTATGCAGACGACGTAACTCTACTTAATAAAGCCGCTTCGCTATAAACACTCGCTCAACTCTCAAACCAGTCCCTATCCGAGGCTCAAAAATCCTTTATGGATAATAGACTTATTCTTAAACTAAATTCTTAAAATATGGATAAGACGCTAAGATTGATCATGGCAACCAGAAGTATGGCCGCAGATGAAATCACCATAAAACTGCTCGGATTCACAATAGATAGCTATTTGATATTCTGGATGAACCAGATACACATCATATCTAAAAAATTTTCGTCTGCCATATATACGATACGTCGAATTAAATCTATAGAAAATGAAGAATTAGCAATGCTCACCCATTATGCGCATTCCCACAGTATAGCTAAGTATGAAATTATGCTGTGGGGTTCAGCTCTTGAAGCAAACATAATCTTCCTACAAAAAAGGGCAATATGAGCAATTGCGGGGGTATAACAAGCTTCAGCGAACGGAAAAAGCGGTTTGGACTGTTTTCCCTTGTTTATACTTGCCTGTCTATGACACGTCCAGGTACACTTAGTAGATAAGTGTACTACGGACTCGAAAGTTCATAATCATCAGACTCGCCGAAAGAAACACTTTATCCTGCCAAAATACAGACAGAAAGGATAAAGGACTTCTACAAATACTTTAATTAAATACGTCCAATTTTAGTTATCTGTTCATATTTGTTATACCCTGTTTTTTTGATTTAAACCTATTACTACTATAAGTATTATAATTATTAAAATGGACTTGCCGCCGTTATAAAACTTCATATTTGCAAAATTAACTTTAAAGCAAAGTAAAAATCGTCTTATTTTCTATGTTTCTTGTTTCAAACCTTCCTACAGAAGCAAGCTTTTTTATAAAACGTAAACTGGCTCGCAAAAAATCTAGGTCACTTGAGGAATAGCAAATAATTTGATGTTTTCGTGGAATTTTCTGTTTGTAAGACTAAATAGTTTAATAATAAATAAAATGGTAGGCTAAATTTATTATTCAGTATTGAATTGGAAAGCAGCTATTTTGCTTTATGATTAATTGTGAAAATGCAACAAATTTACATTTAAAATGTAGTTCGATTTTTTGTTATGAGGAACTAAGATAATAAAAAACATAAAAAACTTAATATAAATTAAAAAGAATAATTATTAATAACCTTAGTAACTCTCTTAGTTCATGAGCATTTCTTGGAGCTGGTGTACGCTTTAGAATACGTCGTCCTAACTCGTTGCAGACATGTTCGATGGGATTCATGTCTGGGCTAAGCGCTGGCCATTCAACTCGCCTAATTCCCACCTCGTCCAGATATTCTCTGTCAACCCTGTCTGTAAATCTATCGCAATTGGCACAAAATTCATGTTGACTTGTGTAATTCAAACAAACATTATTATATCCTATATGTGGTATAATATTGTTTGTTTGAATTACTCAAGTAATTTGTCTCAAGCTTCGTAATTTCTTCGAACTTACCAAGCTTGAGACATTAAACAAATAAGACATAACACTAGATACACTACAGAACTAGAAAAGAAATATAGTAATACTTAATATTGTTCGTGTGTAAAGCATTATATAATTATTACCATTCAACTTATGGTTTATTTGATTAATGAGTCATTTCAAATTTATATAATGTTTGAAAATTGTATGAAGGGACACTAAAGAAACGGTTCAAGATCATAGATTCGAGTTTAAAATGTAATGTAGCCTTATTTTATTCTATACGTGGCAAGGGAGTAATTTCCAGTATATCAGCCGTAAAATACTTTTTACTGCGTTGAATTATATTGTTCGGTTGCAGAGTTATTGTATATTTCTATAAATGAAAAATCGCCTTTGATGAAATTTACAAGCAAATAAAATTGTATAAAATACGTAAATAACAAATATGTTTTGTAAATAAACAGTTTTGTTTAAATAAATCGTTTTGGAACTCTATAAATATAAAATAAACTTTAGCATTCACAAACTTCAAAATGTTTGACTGAGTAATACTGTAAATAATAGAATGTAATTAACCTTAAAGATTTTTAAAAGAAGTTTGTAGTTGATTTGATTTTTTTGGTTATTAATATTTTTATAAGGAGTAGCATTTACAAAATATTAATAGTTGAACAAATCCAAATAGGTGAAAATTTCTTTCATAAAGTTATTTCAAGAAGAGAGACTTGAGAGTTTTAAGCTCAAAAATTTACAAATGCAAAGAAATTAAAACGCAAGAAGTGCAAGGTGACACGTAATAACAGGAATTTTTGAAATACGTTGTGGCAGCCATAAGCAGGTGGCGGCACTGCGGGACAGTGACCTTGAGCAAGTATACACTTTGCCATTTTAATAACCATGCATCAGTGTAACGGGCAACAACGTGCGTTAACTATAAAAATGTTTTATATAAATAGTTATAGTTTGAAAGTTGAGTGAGGGAAGTTCCGTCCAATTAAAACACGCGATTAAAATTTGGATTAATAAGTTTGAAGAGACTGGTTCTGCCCCAAAGAAGCAACTAATAGAACGATGAAAAAGTGCTCGTACTCCACAGCACATTGATGTTGTACGCGACAGGGTCTTACGGAGCCCACGGCCATCAATTTGTAAGCAAGCGGCTGCAGTTGAAATGTCCCGGGAGAGTGTTCGCAGAATTCTTCATATAGATTTGAAATGTCATCTATACATGCTGCAGATAGTGCAACAACTGAAAGAAAACGTTTACCAGATGCGTTTAGATTTCTGTCAATAAATGATAACAAACATAAACAATGCCAATGAATTTCTAAGCAAGCTATGGATATTATATAATGCCCATTTTCATTTAAAATTTTACGCGAATAAGCAGAACTACCATTAATGGGCAAACATAAATCCTAATGAAGTTCTCTTTACAAGCTAGTAAGGTGAAAGTATGATGTACTGTTTCATTCCATGGAATCATCGCATCTTATTTTTGTAAAATTAACAGGGGATCAGAGTAACTGTTAATACGAATCGTTACGGAAAGATAACAAAATCTTACACTTGAATTAAGAATCTTTCCACTAATTCAAGCAACCTGGTTTTTAACAGGATTGAGCAACATCACACATTCTTCTTCTTATAGTGCATCTCCTATCGGAGGTTTACTATCAGCACAGCAATCCGGACCTTGTTGACTGCAGCTCTGAACAGCTAAACATTACTAAAATGAAACCAATCCCTTAGGCTCTTCAGCCAGGATACAGGGCGTCTGCCAATGTTGCGCTTTCCACTAATCTTTCCCTAGACTATCAGTTGGAGATGTGTGTATTTCTGTCCTCTCATTATATGACCCAGATATTGTAGCTTTCTCTTTTTTTATTGTGTTAACTATTTCGCATCCCTTCTGCATCCGGTTTAGCACTTCGGCATTAGTAACTCTATCGGTCCAGGAAATGCGCCACATCCTTCGGTAGCACCACATTTGGAAGGCTTTTAGTTTGTCCATTTTAGGGTCCACGCCTCAACTCCATACAAAAGCGTGGAAAAAATATAACAACTAAGTATCCTCGTCCTAAGTTCCCTGTTAATATCCCGACTCGTAAATAAAGTTTTCATTTTCATTTTCATAAATATTGACCTGGCTACCTCTATCCTTGTTCTTATCTCTCCTATTTGATCACCCGTTTGTTCTATCCAAGTTCCTAGATATTTATATGTCGGCATATTCTCTATCGTGGTATTTGCCACCGTCAGGTTCACAAGGTTCACATTCTGCGGCAACTTTGTAACTACCATTAACTTGGTATTCTTAAGGTTAATCTTTAGTCCGAATTCATTACATCGCTCATCTAATTTTTCCAAAAAGTGTTGTGTATCTTCAAGATTGCTTGTTAACAAAACGGTATCATCAGCATACCTCAAATTAATAATCACTTCTCCATTTACAACTACTCCCACTGGCAAAAATAGCTTCGCTAAACATCACACATACTGCACGGCAATCAATGGACGCTGTGCAGGAATTGTTCGTAGCGTATCTTTCTTCTTTGCGTTAGAAACTAGTCTTCTTGATGGATAGAGTGGGTCTTGTCAAATATTGTACAAGTGGGCCGGTCGTCCTTGCTTTTTTTGCAAAAATCTACTTTATAGATGGGTGTGTAGGGATTTACTGTTTTTGTTTAAATTGGAATTGTAAAGGAAACCTTAGCTTTCTTTCAAACTTCAGCCATCTAGTATTTAGCAAATGAAAGTCATAATCGAAAGTTGCTTTTTTTTGTTTGTAATTGAATTTTAGAAGACAGTGGTGCTTAAAATTTCGGCATTTTTCATTTCGGTATCAACAAAATAAGGTTTTTTACGTTTAGCTATTTTTATAATGTCGGCCCATTGGTCTGGGTTATAAATTTTTCCCCGGCGGCGATTAGCGCTCTCTATTATTCCAATGATTCCCCGTCATTTAGAAGACAGGAATACCCTAATACCAAGAACTTGTGGTCTATAGTGTTAATACTAGTGTCAGGGTCTTGTACAAGCTTCAAGAGGGAAAGAGTTGTCGTGATATTCCGGTTTTGTCCTTAACAAAACATGCTGCTATGTCTTAAGAAGCTCTTCCACCTTCAACTTCAACTTCAACTTCGTCCAAGACATGTATGTATCCTGTGTTATTATTAAAGCAATGTATTCCCAGATTATATAAATAAAGATTTCTTTTATAGTATGTTACTGGGGTGGTTAATTTTGGATAGGCTAAGGCTTTCTGCCGATGAAAAGTTAGTGTGTATGCTTCATCAACCTTTTTCGAATCATTCTGAAGGTTTTCTCTTGCAGAATCTGCTTTTCATTGATGAAGTTCTCTTTGGTTCTCAAACCCCATCTTGACGTTTCCATCATCAGCTCCTTGTATTTTTAAATTAAAGTCATCACAAGTCTTGCATGTGTCTTGCCGCGGTGTCTTAAAAAGGAGATTAAACTTCGTGTTGAATATTTCAATGTAATACTTTAATTTCTTAGGTTCAGTCATTCAATCTAACATTTTTGTTTATTTAGGTCGTATATCTTACAGAATCATTAAAAATCCTCTAAATCCATCAAAATATGCTATTGAAACTGTTTTAAAAATTTGATATCAAATTTATTACATAACGTATCACCACGTTTCAAAAATTGGTCGCAATAAAATTGAATCAACTCTGGTTAAACGCCTTTTATGGAATTTTAATGCAACTTTTGAAGTTGCTTCACTTTTATAATGAACGATATGTCTAAATGTGATTCCATTAAGCAAAAAAGTACTTAAAAAACATGGAGTTACACCACTTTTACCATGAAAGATACAAATATGAGTCACAAACAAGAATTTTGAACTTTTTGAATACGTTTTTAATCCGTCTCGGTCAAACATGGTCCTTAAACGCCATCACAGTAATTAGAGTATGAGAGTACAAGTGCATCACATATATTGATTTTATACTTATGTTAAGTACCTGTCTATTTTGATGTATAAGCTTTAAACTAGAATAATAACATGAGTAGAAAACCTTAGTTTATGGAAAATATATCGGTCAAAAGTAATTTTTGTTTATAAATAAAAAATTGTTTTGAGTTTCTTACTTAAGAAAGAAGAATCTTTTGACATATTTAAGCAACCTGGTTTCAACAGGATGATGCAACATCACACATATTGCAGGCAATCAATGGAGTTGCGATAATTGTTCGGTAACTGGGTGATCTGAAGATTCGGTAATGTTGCGTGGCCAGTTAGTTCGGCAGATTTGCTTGTTATTTTTTCTTGTGTAGTTATATCAAGAATAAAGTGTACACGGTTAGATCAAAAATTCTGGATGAGTTAAAACAAAATTCATAATAAAATTCATAGTATCCCAGCTGAGATGTTGCAACGGTCAATGAGGAATCTTAACAACACATTTCCAGAGCGCACTCATACAGGAGAACGTGGAATGACGTAATTTTTAAAAAATGATAATTTACCTTAATGTTTCCCAAATAGTAAATTTTAAGTTTTCAATTACTACTAATAAAATGTTTTATGGTTTCATTGGATTTTAAAAAGTTAAATAAACGAAACTTTGAAACTTAAACGAGACATGAACAATGTAGCAATTATTTATGCCAAAACTAAATATTTGTATATTTAAGATATACCCTGAATATTAAACTTCATTCCCAAAAGTTACATTATATTTCTAGCTAATAAAAATATCGGAAGAGAATATATAATTTTAGAGGATACATCAAGTTGATGGCGTTAAAGAATTTTAATTTCCATTTCGCCTACATATTGAAAAATGTTAAAACTGAAAACGAAAATTTTAGTTTTCATTATTTAAGGATAGAAATAACCAATGGGCTATGTAAAACCTAGCTTTCAGTAGCCAAAACGCTTTTCGCTGAAATTTGAGAGCAAAAAAACAAATATTTCTTAATTGATGATTGCCCATTTTTTAAATAACTATTTCTGACAAAACGAATAATTTTGTTTTAAACATATTATTAAGTTTATTCGATATAACTAAAAATATCAATGGAAATATTCAATCAGTTTGTAGTTCGCCCTGTTTACAATAAAAGTAGACTAGACGTCTGTTCAACTTCACCAAAATAAAAGCAAGCTAACAAAATGAGAAAATAAAGAAAATTTTGTATAATAATAATAGTTTATTCAAATAGACAACCTAATATACACAAATTTTACAGGTTAAAATTACAGTCAAATTACATCAGAGCACATTTATAAGGAGACCCAGACAAAACTTAGATTTTCTCTATTTTTACAAGTTTCGCTGCCAAAGCATTGCTTAAATAAATATAATAAATATCATAAATAAAAATAATAAATATAATAAATATAACAGACACCGTCAACATACTCTCTTATAAATAAAAAATTACGACCTCTACCACATCCTGCATGAAATAATGAATTTGTAGTTCGAGCATATGTTGTTCAACATCATTGTTTCTACTAGTGGGATACTTGTGTATTTGATTTTGGCATACAATAAATTGATCGAAATAACGAGGGGCCTCACCAGATATAATTTTAAAGATCAAACACATTGCGTAATAGTGCAACCTGTCTTTAACAGAAAGCCAATCCAAGGTCTGGAGCATTAATATATTTGGGGTATACCTACTGCATATGAGAATAATACGCATTCCTCTATTTTGTAGTTTTTGCAAGGATGTCAATACTATTATCGTCAAGCAATGCAAGCACACTATCACAGTAAACAAAATGTGGTTGTATTATAGTTTTATAAACGGTTAAGGTAGTCTGAAAAGTAAGGTTTTTGCTAATTCTTGTGAAAAAGAATAATTTCATGAATATATTATTGTACATGTGATGAAAATGCTTTTTTTCTGGCTTAGTGTATTATCAATAATGGATCCCAAATATTTGATGTCATTAACAATTTTAATAGTTTGTTTCACCGTTAATATTATTATGAATATTATTATTCGTCGAGGCCATATAGGACCACGTTAAATCTTGTTACACGTGGTAGTTTGTATCTATCGCTTTCTTCTGAGCACAGAATTCCCTCATTCTCTGTAAGTGAGCCAGATTGCGCTCTGCTGTTCAGGTTGTACCTTGTCTTCTTTTTGGTTCATCTGGCTTTATGCCATTCGTCAATATCTGTTTGCGGAGGAGATTTCTATTGAAGGCGTCGTCTGGTTTTAGATGCAATATTTAGAAGGTCGATTTGCATCCTAGCAGTTTCTATGTCGTTTGTCAGAATGGCGACGTCATCAGCGAATGCTCGACAGTCAACCACAATCCCCTTAGATTTTGTTCCCATTCCCATAGGGCTATACTCAATTACTAATAATTGAAGGGCGCAGGGGAAAAACTACACATGTCCATCTAGATTCGTTTTGAGAAAAACGAAATTTAAAGTTTAATGTGTCGTATCCAATATTCTAGAAAATATTCTAGTTTAAACCAGTTTCAAAAAAGCAAACTGTTTCTAAATATTATTGTTTAGTGGTATGTAAAATTTTGTGTCTTAGAAATATTAATACTTAACTAAAAAAAGTCTGTAACGTCCCGAAACACCTTTCTCTGTAGGGAAAAACCACGGAAGTCCAACTTATAATAAGTTCAAATTAATTACCAATAATATTGAAGGGTGTTCAAAACAAGTTATGCCCGAAGGGCAAAAATTATCTTATTCTACATACCTTTTTCTACATATAATATTTTCTAATTAAATTCTACATATAATCGACTTTGCTTGACAACAATGAATGTTTGTTTTTATTTCGCATAAACTTTTGCCTTGAACCAGCAAAATGATTCAAAATCATTTTTTTTCGAAAGATTGAAACAAGACAAAAAAACATCCTAATTAAATTTTATATATTTTTACAGAAATTTATTCAATGTGGATGGTTTTTGTCTTGTTTCAATATTTTCGTTATTTAATTCAGCATTTAAAACGGAAGTCTCTGTTTATTATACATCATCTTCGTACTTCTTCTTTGTAGAAATTTGAAATTTTCGTACTACTGCCATTGTAGATATTTGTCAGTTCAACTGGATGTTGTTGTCGTGTTTGTCTCTTTGTATTTCTCCGAGTTAGAAACTCCCAATTTATACTAGAATCTTTATATTCACCAAAAGAGTTTCTTCTCTGCGCTTCTTTTGACGAGGAAGTGATTTTCAAACACCGTATTTTCTTTGTAGGGAAGGGGAATTTTTATATACATGGGATTCAAAAACCACCACATGATTTGAACAGATCTTGAGTGCACTCAGCGACTTTGAACGGTGTTGGATTTATTCTGTTAATTTGAATAACATCCCTCCACTCCGATGGAACTTCTACTTAGCTTTTTTGGTCAATTAACCCCATATCTTTATCACGTTAAATCTCTCATTGGAAATAATACCTTAAGACAATCATTCCTCTTCTTCTTGAGACTGAGGTTGCGATGTGCATCACCGCATTGCTCCTGCGCGACATGGACTACCGTAGTTCTTCCATAATATTCAGGACTTACGTTGTTTTTCCCCTGGATACCTATTTTATAATGTCAGTTGTTATAGGGTCTAACGTGCTTTTTTCGCACTCTTATTCAGTGGAATATAAAGTACACTTCTAATACTAACAAATGGTTGTAGCAGTTTAATATTGACAAAAAATTGTCTTCCGTGGGTTTTCCCCTGTACCCTACACCAAGAATTATTGGTCCTAATGATCTTTTCGAGAACGCACTTGAAAGCATTGGAGAGAACGCGTCACATTGTCTGACTCCCGTTTTGACTTCAAAAGAGTCCAATAAATATCCTAGGAACTTTACTTAACATTTATATTTATAACATTTTTGTCAATTTAGTTATATTTATAATGCGTTGTTATGATCATGACTTTGGTTTTATTAACATTGACTTTAAATTAATTCACGTAAATAAATTGCAATACAATTATTTTTTTCAATTGCTCTATCCAGGCTTACATTTCTTTCAGTCACAACCATATCATCGGAAAATAAACTAAGGAATTCGCAGACTTGAATATAATTGACATCATTTACGTATAAGATAAATAAAAGAGGACCCAGTAGACTTCCCTGGGCCACCACACAGGTGACACTTGTGTTACCAGAAAAAAACATAATCGACTTGTGTACACTGTTATCTAACTAATTGGGAACTGCTAAACGAAGCTAGCACAGTGCCTATTATATCAAGCTAGCACAATATCTGTTATACCATAGTATTGAAGTTTAGTTAGTAGAAGAGTGAGGTTGACAGTTTCAAAAGCTCTTTTAAAGTCAAGGAAATGTGCAACAATATATTTCTTATTATTAATTACCAATTTCCAATTAGACAATATCAACTGTAAATCAGTTTCGCAGGTATGCTTCAATTTGAATCTTGATTGATAATCCATTCATATTTTATTGTTTTCAATATAACTGATCCACCGCTCACTAGAACATCATCACTTTCTAACGACACATCAGAACCAGAACTGGATCCCAAAAAGACACTATTCAGGACAAAAGCCAAAGGATGAGACAGGGTAGACTCAGAAAACAGAGTCATAATAAGTTTTCATAAAAAAAATCAAATTAACTGCTTTTAATTTTTCTAATTTAAGTTTAGTTTAATTTTAGTTAGTTTAGTTAATTTAGTTTTATTTAGTTAATTCTAATTATCAATATAATAATATGCACATCGAGCAGTCAACAGATAACCTCGAGTGTTTAAATTTTGCGCTCAAAGATTATGACATAATAATTCTACATATCAATGTAAGAAGCCTTTATTCAAATTTTGAAAATTTAGAGATATTTATTGAAAGATTTGAAAAAAAAAACCTCAAATTATTATATGTACTGAAACGTGGACACTAAATGGCCCGAATTATTTTTCTCCAATAAATTACAAACTGTATTATAATCAAAGTTATATCAACAAAGCAGATGGTGTAGTTATGTATATATTAGATAACATTGAACAAACAAATTTAATTGAAAACCTGGGAAGGTCAAGTTGCATCTCAACTACAATAAAAATTAATAATAATAATATCCTAAAAGTAAGTGGTATATATAGGTGTCCTGATATACATAAAGATGAATTTATAGATAAATTAAAATATTATTTAAAAAATAATACCAAAGCAAAAAATCATATTATCGTTGGCGATTTTAACATAGATATAAGTACTTCGGACAACTTGACTGATTTGTATCTCTCTACACTACTAGATATGGATTATGTACCTTACTTTAATAATGTAACGAGAGCTAATATAAACGTTGGGACATGCATAGACAATATGTTTGTCAAGTCAAATTTACATTATCTAAAATCAATTACTTATGCAAATGTTTTTGCTGACCACTGTCATATATTTCTGGGAATTAAACATACACAAAAAAATTATAATAACAACAACACCTCTATTAACTACCAGAAACTCTTATATAATTGCGAGCAAACGGACTGGACAGACTTATTGGCTACGCATGATCCAAATGTAGCTACAGATCTACTAATTGATAAAATACAAATATTAATTAAAAAAACCACTGTAAAATTTAATATCTATAAAAAGCAAAAGCCGCGTAAGAATTGGATTACCTCTGGTATCATAAAATCATGTCACACAGAAGAAAAACTTTATAATAAATGTAAGCAAAATGTAAGTAATATAAAATTAAAATTAAATTATATTAACTATCGTAAAAAGTTAGATAAATTAATAAAAATAGCAAAATATAACTATAACAGTAGGGAATTTAGTTATAAATGTACCGATAGTAAAAAAATGTGGCAATTTAACAATGAAAAGCTTGGAAAAAAAATAAAATTTGATGAAAATATTGATTATTTAAATAAAGAAAATCAAAAGATTATTGATCCACATAAAATTGCTAATGAATTTGTGGATTTTTTCAGCAATATTGGGGTAAAGCTCGCTTAAAAAATAGGAAACAAAAATGATGGTCAAAGTAATATCAACATAAATCAAAATTCTAACTCTATTTTCCAAAATCGAAATCGTAAATCTAATTTCCGAAATCCAACAAATTGTAGTGAAATAGAAGAAATTGTAACAAACCTAAAAGACAAAGCAGGAGCATAACTTCTAAAGCACTCAAAGTTGTTAATCATTATATTAGTAAATTGCTTAAGTATATATTCAATAACTGTATGTTAAGGGGTATCTGGCCTAATGCATTAAAATGTGCGGAAATCATTCCAATTTTTAAAACGGGTGATAGATATCCTGCAAAAAACTATCGTCCTATCTCTCTTATATCTAACACCGCGAAAGTTTTCGAAAAAATCATTTATAAAAGGCTCTATGATTTTATTACTAAATATAAAATCACTGCACAGGAACAATTTGGTTTTCTCAAAAACAGGGGCACAAAGGATGCTCTTGCATCTATTTCGGAGTTTATTTATACGAATATGGATGACAACAACCCTACAGTAGTCGCTTTTTTAGACTTAGCTAAGGCCTTTGACACGGTAGACCATAAAATATTATTACAGAAATTGTATAGGTACGGAATTAGAGGTGTTGCTTCTGATTTATTTAAAAAATATTTAACCAATAGACTACAGGTTGTAAGAATTAATAAAATTAAGAGTAGGAAAAGAAAGGTAAAAATTGGTGTTCCGCAGGGAACAATCCTGTTCATTCTACATTTAAATGATATTTTTAAAATTTAAGTAGCAAACTCAATAGCTGCTTATGCTGACGACACTGTTGTAAAGTGTATTGGTAATTCACGGCCTGACGTTCAACACAAAATTAACGGTTATTTATATAAATTAGGGAAATGTTTTTTTGATAATTATCTGGCAATAAATATAGATAAAACTACATTCATAACTTTTGGTTCTTATAGCGATAGTATTCCAACAAATTTAGAAATATTTATTTACAACCTGAAAATAAAAAGAGTTAATACTTGTAAATATCTAGGCATAAAGTTTGACTGTAATATGAGATGGGACCAGCATATAAAAGACTTAATAAATAAAACAAAATTTTTCTTATTTATCTTCTATAAATTGAAGAGGAGTGTAAACAAAAATTCACTTAAAATAATCTACCATACACTATTCGAAAGTATAGTTAATTATGGGATAATTGCATGGGGAGGATGCTACAAAAATATTATGAAAAAATTAACTAGTACACAAAATAAACTCATTGGTATAATTACAGAACAAACGAAAAATTACATTTTGAATACTAAAGACACTTTCATAATTGACTCCCTATGTTTTCACTATGAAAATTGTAAAGTCATTTAATGATTACCAAGGTAAAACTAGAAATAAGGCGATAATTTTACCCAAAATCAATAAAAGTATTGCATTCAAAAACTCTTATATTGTAGCAATAAAAAACTTTAATATACCAACCAGCTCATGTACATGTAACTTGTTTACCTCTATGAGATACGGTCTATGTGAATTACTGTATAATCTTATTCTGGTTGAAATAAATAAATAAAAATAAATAAATAAATAAACTTAATATTTGGTTATAAGCTGAAGATGTTAATAGGGCGGAAATTCGTGGCGTCATAAGAATTGAGGATCTTAGGTACTGGTACAACAGTAGGTACTTACTTTAAGTGTAAGTGTGAAATGACCAGTTATTAGAGACGTATTAACAAACTTTAATATTACATGACCCGTAACTTTAGAGATACTTTCAATATTTTTATTATTAATTACATAAGAATTCCACCTATTATTAGTATTTATTATAGTTTTCAAACAAAGTTATAGGTAGAAATTCAGATATACTGGATACAATAACAGCATGTCCTATATCAGACCAAGGAACGGGATAGCGTTCTTAATTTCAGCATTGCTGCCAACAAAAAAAATATTAAAAAAACATATATAATTTAAAAAAATAAATTATTTCAGAGCTGTCCAACTGCAAGTGCCACATGAGCCGTTTTAAACAAATTCGGTTTGGAAGGCAGCATTATAAAACACTATACAAGTTATTTTATTTGTATATATATATATATATATATATATATATATATATATATATATATGTCTAATGTATGTATATAAGTCAAAAATATTTTTGACTTGTGTCACATTATTTTATTCGTGCTCTGAACATTTTTTAAGAATTCTAAACTATTGAATAAAAAAAGTACTTAATAGAAGTGTCCACTGTTTGATCACCCGTAAAATATAGTATAAAAATATAAAATTTTGTAAAATAGTGAATCTCTCACGAACATTCCAACTTTGAATCGTAAACGCACGAAATCATGCAGAGGGACCAACATGGAAAAAATGCCTGACATAGATAAGGAGATCCCCAACTCCAACAAAAAGGGGCCCGATAATCAGGTGACTGCGGCACAGCCCCGGTTCCTTATTATCAAAAAAAAAGGATGGCAATAATTTTGAGAAAGACAATCCTTTCAAAATTAATAAGTGTATATATGGTTTTATTGGCGAATGTGCGACTATTAAAAAAAATAGAGAAGGTCTACTTGTCGAGACGAAATCTAACAAACCGTCTAACTGCCTGATGAAAATAAATATGCTGTGCAATTATTCAGTGGAAGTGTCAACTCATAGAACTCTGAATTTCAGCAGGGGCGTTATATATTGCAGGGACCTGCTAAATGTCCCTGAAGAAGAAATCCTGGGAGAATTGAACAACTCAGGAGTGTGTGAAGTAAGACGCATTAAATCGAAAAAAGACGGAGAACTGTTAGATACGCCATCTCTCATCTTAACGTTTAACTCCCCGGTTTTACCAAAATATATTAAAGCTGCGTTTTACAATTTAGAGGTGCGCGAATACATACCAAACCCAATGAGATGTTTTCGCTGCCAGAAATTTGGCCACAACTCTGTCCGCTGCTCGAACCCACAAATATGTTCTTGTGGTAAACCGCCACACGAAGGTACATTCCTTTCACCCAGCTGCACTAACTGCGCTGGAGATCACATGGCTAATGCTCGAACATGCCCCAAGTATAAAGAAGAATGGGCTATACAGGAAATTAAAACAAGGGAAAAAATTTCGTACCACGAGGCATGGAGGAAAGTTATACCGACTGCAACACCTATAAACAATATTACATATGCTAAAGCAACAGCAACACCCACGAGACCGGTAGCCTTTGATGTAAAGGAACTGGCTGCAGCATTAGTACCCACGATTCTAGAATCTCTTAAAACCTTTGTTCAACAAGAAATCGCAAATTGTCTAGCAAAACCAACGACACCAGGATCAAATGCAAATATTACACCAGCAACAATCGAGAAACAAATTTCCACATTGGTAATACCTCCGGAGGATTTCATCAGCGAATCTTCTACCAGTGCTGCAATTGGAACGGGAGATATGTTCAAACCTCTAGTAGTACAGAAGGGGAAAGACAAACGTAAACGAGGAGTACTACCGGTTAGAACATCATCCAACTCCGAGGACACATCGGAACCTGAACCGGACCCCAAAAAGATTTGGGTCAAGACGAAATCAAAAGGACGGGAGAAAGGAAACATGAGACTAAGTAAAAAGGGACCCACTACGTCAAATAATTAACTACAATAGTTTTAAAAATCACAAACAAAAACTCGAACGTATTTCGGATTAGCTGCTTACAAATTAACGTAGGAAAATCAAAAGCGGCAACATCAGCCTTGCTTGAAAAAAATATCAGGGACAAAATCAAAATCTCAGGTAATTGAATATGGATCAAGATCTGGACTTTGCTAAAATAGTACTTATTGAACAAGCTTTTTCTGATGTGCAGGCCCTAAACTGTAGTTGTAACGAAAATAGTAAGTTAATACTACACGTGAATATTAGAAGCTTAAATGCTAATTTTGAAAAATTACAGTTGTTTATTGCAAGTCTTACTTATAAACCCCTTGTAATCGTGTGTAGTGAAACCTGGAATCTAGATTACTATAGGTTTTTTTGTCTTAATGAGTATGAAATATTTTATAATGGAAGTAACATAAATCGATCTGATGGAGTTGTAATGTATATTAGAAAAAATTTGATTTATGATACTATTATTGATAAAATTGGTGGTTTAATTATTTTGAGCTCGGAAATAAAAATAAATGATAACACCACTTTGAGAATCTCTGCTCTCTATAGATGTCATGATCTAAACAAGAAACTTTTCATTTCTAATCTAAATACCTTTTTGAAAAGTAATAGAAATTGTAAAAATCATTGTATAGTTGGTGATTTTAATATAGATTTGATTTCTCTAGATTCGGATGGTCTTGTTTTTCTCAATGACTTTTTCTCAATTTTTTGTTAGGAGTAATTATCTTAATTTCAAAGCTTATAAGGTTGCCAATGGTTTCACAGACCATTTTCCTTTATGTTTAAATATAGATACTCAGACAATTGTAGTAAAAAATGTAACCAAACGACACATGACGTATATAGATTACAATAAACTAAAACAACTTATTTAAAACACTGACTGGAAACATATTTTGGATCTGCAGAATCCAGTGATGGCAACTGAATATTTGATCGATGATCTGCAGAGCCTCATAAAAAGGTCTACAAAAAAGTCTAAAAAGAGATCTTAAAACCGCGGAAAAAGTGGATTACTAAAGCTATAATGACATCCTGTGTCAACAAAGAGGGACTATATAATACTTGGAAAAAGCATCCTAAGAATGATTATCTTAAAAATATGTACAAGAATTATGTAAAAATTCTAGACAAAGTAATAAAAGAGGCCAAAAATAAATATAACAAAGAAACGGTGGATGCCAATATTAGAAACCCTAAAAGATTATGGAATTTTATTAATGCTAAATTAAACAAGAAAAAGAAGACTGACAATAATGATATAGGTTGTATCATTGAAAGAGGGAAACAAAATTGAAAATCCGACGGAAATAGCCAATTCTATGAATAGATTTTTTTGTAAAATAGGAATTGACCTGAGTCATACAATAACACCTCCAAAAGATGTAATAATAAACTTACCACCCAACAACTCTAAGAGTATATTTTTATATCCAACGGATTCAAACGAAATAATTCAAATTATAAATAATATGCACGAAAAAGCAGGCGGTCTGGATTGTATAAGTATAAAAATTTTGAAAATGGCGGGTATTTACATTGCACAACCTCTCACTCAGATTTTTAATTTGATAATAGAACACTCAATCTGGCCAAATGCTTTAAAGAACGCGGAAATAATACCTATATATAAGTCAGGAGATAAAAAAATGCCACCAATTATAGGCCAATTTCATTAATCTCAAATTTGGCAAAAATATTAGAAAAAATAATACATAGCAGATTATTTCACTTTTTTAGAGAAAATAATATATTTAATAAGTATCAGTTTGGATTCCTTAAGAATAAAGGCACCAAGGATGCACTAAGTTGCTTGTCAGACACGATTTATAAAAATCTTGATAAGAGCAAATACATTATTGCCACTTTTCTTGATCTAGCAAAGGCATTTGACACCGTAAATCTCGAATTGCTGCTTCAAAAACTTTACAATTATGGAATTAGGGGAAATGTGCATAAGCTCATGGAAAGCTACTTATCAAACAGGAATCAGAAAGTCAGGGTAAATAATATATACAGTACATATCAGAAAGTTACTACAGGGGTACCACAGGGCACTATTCTAGGTCCTACTCTCTTTGTATTATATGTCAATGATCTACTAAGTGAAATGCCGGATGACTCTATAATTTCTTACGCAGATGATACAGTGGTACTCTCAGTAGAAGATTCGTGGTGCCTCGCATGCGATACTATGAATAATTACCTTGATAGGGTCTCAGTCTGGCTAGCTTTAAATAGATTGTCACTAAATCTACAAAAAACAGTCTTCATGACTTTTGGAAACAAAGAGGACAGTGTTCCTAAACAAATAAATATAAGAATCGGGGACTATCAGTTAAAAAGAGTTATAACTTTCAAATACCTTGGTGCTATATTCGACTACAATATGAAATGGAGAAGCCGTATTGAAAGTATAGTAAAAAAAACTAAATATCTAACCTTTGTCTTTGCGAAACTCTCCAGGTTTATGACCAAAAATACCCTCTTGAAAATTTATTATTGTCTTTTTCACAGCCACATTAATTATGGTATAATTGGCTGGGGCATTGCCTATAAAAGTCATTTAAATATATTACAGAATCTGCAAAATAAATTAGTAAAAATAATAAATAAAACAAATAAATACGAGACTATACTGACCCCACTAAACATAGAACAAACATACATATTGGAGACAACTGAATATCATTACAGGCATTTGCTAAATTTACATGTACAATCACTTAGTAATACGAGGATTAAGAGTATTTTATTACCTAAGGTTAACTTAGAAATTGGTAAGAAGAACAGTTTTTACACGGCGACAATGACTTACAATTCACTTCCAGTGGAATTGAAAGGTATGCGTGTTAATAGAGTTAGTATAAAGAATAAATTAAAAAACTGGGCAAGATTAAATATTTAAAATGATCGGTTTAAAAATATGTTTTCAATCTAGAGATTTAATTATTATTATAATTTATGTATATATATATATATATATATATGTATATATATATATATATATATATATATATATATATATGTATATATATATATATATATATATATATATATATATATATATATATATGTATATATATATATTTTTTTTTTTTTGTTAATTTGTGAAATAATATATTACTGTTGATGTTTAAATGTTTTCAAGTTATTTTTTTCTTTTAAGTAGCCAGGCCTATGTACAGGTATTTACAAATACCTCTGTAGGAATTACAATCTAAATCATGTAATTATCTGGTTTAAATAAATAAATAAATAAATAAATAAATAAATAAATAAATAAATAAATAAATAAATAAATAAATAAATAAATAAATAAATAAATAAATAAATAAATAAATAAATAAATAAATAAATAAATAAATAAATAAATAAATAAATAAATAAAATAAATATATAATATATACAATTTGTATAAAAGTCTATCGACTCTAAGTCTTTAGGCTCTGGTAATTACGTCAGTGGTTGGAAAAAAAAATTATTACAAACATAAATATAAGCGCAAACGCTAACGAAAATATAAGCACAAAATAGATAAATCTAACATATTAATCGTAAACAGCTTCCACAAGAGTTAACGATGGATGTTTTTTTGAAGATGTTCTGTTGTTCCTCTTTTTCCATACTTGTTCCATGATGTCTCTGTTTTTACCTCGGTCTTTAAATTTTTGTCGCAACATGTCATGTCTTTTAAGGATTGTTGTTAATTTGGTTCTGACGTATAGCAGATCGTTAGATGGATTGTGTATAGCGTTGTCTGGGTGTCGCATTTTTGTTATTGTTCTCAGTGCGGTTCCTTCGACAATTTCTAATGTATGTCGAGTCGTCCTGTTTGTGTTTGTCCAAATAATGTGTCCATAGTCCAAGTTCGGTCTGCAAATAGTTTTGTAAATAGTGGTGGCTGTCTTCACGGAAATCCCCTTGATCGCGGAAAGTCAGGGACCGAAAGTGTTTGGTCTTTTTAAGTCTTTTTAAGATTTCACATTTGCATTCTTTTATGTGAATGTTAAATTTTGTTGCTTCATCGAATGTGATTCCCAAATATTTAATAGTAGGTGTTGGGTTACCTATGGTAAGGCCAACTTTAATGTGTGGAGAGTTATTAGAAATTCGGTGAAAGGGTAGAAGAAGCTGACATTTGGAAGGGTTTGGGCCTAATCTCCATTTGTTGAACCAATCAATTGTTTGATTAGTAAATATTGGTAATGTTTTAATTGCTTTAGAAAGAGATTGTGCATGAGATATGAGGGCTGTGTCGTCGGCGTATTGGAGAATGTAGGGATGGTTTATGAGATTGGGAAAGTTGAGGTCTGTATTAAAAATGTCGTGGCAGAAAGTGTTGTAAAGTATGGGTGATAATGGTGAACCTTGTGGAACACTTTGGCGAGGGGTAAATAAGTTAGAGTAAGCGTCGTTGACTTTAATGCATATGTTTCTGTCATCAAGGAAGTCTTTTAACATTAAAAGAAGATAAGAGGGGATGTTTAAATTGTGTAATTTGAAAAGCAGTCCGTCGTGCCAAACTGTGTCAGAGGCTTTATTTATACCAAGAAAAAGAGCGGCAGACTGTTGATTAAGAAGGTGGGACGTTTGTATATTGTTCGTGAGGATGAAACGTGGATGCATAGTAGAATGTGAGGGTTTAAAACCAAATTGGAAGCAAGGGATCTGATTTTCCAAACAGGTGCAAATACGGGCTTTTAGAATTTGTTCCAAATTTTTACCTAAAACGGGAAGTAGGGTGATTGGTCTATAACTTTTTGTAAGTGTCTTGTCCTGGCCTGGTTTTAATAGAGTGATGATTGTGCCGGATTTCCAAGAAGGGGGGAATACGCTGTGTAATGGGCAAAAATTGTATAATTTAATTATATGCTTGTGAATTAGGTCGTTCTGCTGTCTGATAAGTAGTTTCGAGATGTTGTCCCTACCAGGAGCGCTGTTTTTACACAAAGCAATGATTGAAAAGTACTCGTCGTCTGTGATTTCAAAAGGGGCCTGAAAATTGTTGTTTTTGAAAAAAGTATTGGACCAGTTGGATACTAAGTTAAAATTTTCGTCATCAAAGTCTTCGATTCGATGATTCGATTCCATTGAATCTGGTTTTTGTATTAAATTTTTAATTTATAAGCTCCCAATAAGCCCCAATAAGTTTTACCGTAATCCCGTTCAATCTCCTTGCAGACATTAAGCCATGACTTCTATATTGGGATATGTGAACTTTAATTTGTTTATTAACTTTGTTGAATAATTTTTTCAGGTCAGGTTCGTCTGTGTGTAGATATTCCCTGTATATCTGTCTTTTGTATTTGATGAATCTTATTATGAAAGGAGGGAGACTTAGTTTGAGGTGTTTGGGTGTTAGAGGAGGTGAGTGAAGGGTATTAAGGTCTGAAATATGTGTTTGGAAATCCTCAATATGTTGAATCGAAATGTCTTTGTCGTTTATTGAATTTATAATAATGGTTTATAATAATGTTTATAATGGTAATATGTCATGTCTGAATTTACATTGTCAATATTTGTTTTTTTGATATTAGGTCTCGATTTACAAGGAGATGTGTTTGCAGGAAAAGTGGTTAGGATAGAGAATTTTATTGCCAAGTGATCAGATCCAAGGTCCGGTGTAAGTTGAATGTCGTTGATGTAGTGTGAGAGCTTAGAGCTGTGAAGAAATATGTCAGGAGTAGAGTCGGGATTGTTGAGCATAATGAATGTTGGAGGAGTGGGTCTTCTGATGAAATTTGAATTTTTGAGAAAATGGTTGAGAAGTTCAGTTTTAGAAGGATTGACGTTTAAGTCACCGATAATAATTGAAGAGGGATACAAGGAGGCTTTGACGAAGATATTTTGCTCACTACTGGAATGAGGTTGAATATAGACCAAGAATATGTGGATTTTGTTATTTTGGAAGGGTAAATTGAAGTTAAGGCAGTCATTGAGTGAATTTTGTAGGAAGGGAGCGTTGCCCTTACCGAGTTTATAAGCAGGGCGTAGATGAACTAGAGCACCCCCGCTGGCTTTGTTGGTGATTGGATTTCCGTGAATCTGTATGGTGTTCCAGTTCCTGACAGTTATTTCCTTGTCCGTCTGGGTTTTCGTCTCTACAAACATGCTGCAGTCAATATAATGTTTATCAAGTGTGTATTCTATAAGTTGTTTTTTATTGTAGTAGCTGTTTAGGTTGGAGTATATTACGTTTAATTTAGCCATTGTTTATCGAAATTACTGTTTGCGACACGTCGTCGGTAGGTTGTGTGGCGGGTACAAGGTGAGGGTTTCTCATGTCAAACATAATGATGTATAATTTATTCCTGGCATAAAATGGTTGTGTGTTTATTTCAAAATCGGTTGGGAAACGGCGGTGTAGTGTCTTTAATAATTCATCTCCTTTGGTGTTGGTAGGGTCGTTTAGTTCATGTCTGTAAGTATTTAGTATAAAGTCGTGTGTTGTCATAGGTGCATTAATTCTTGAATTCCTAGTGATGGTGGTTGGTAGAACGGCGGACTTTTTGTTGCTTAATTTAATTTTTACGTTGGGAACTCCATCAATGGGTTTAGTAGGATGTTTTGGGCACAGAGGAGACCATGTTACATTCTCAGTGCTGTTGCACGTTGCACATTTAGGAGGCAGTAGCGATTTACATAGGTGGGTTTCATGTGCACCTGAACATTTTAAACATTTTTGGCGGCAGTGAAATTTTCTGTGGAGTGTTCAAATGACTGGCATTTGCCACAAAAACGAGGGATGGGTGCAGAGGGATTACTAGGCGAGACGAGGTAGTGCCTGTTCATATAGAAGAGCCCGCCTGACGCTAGAAATTTCTCGAAAGAGGCAACATCACTCGTTATTATTCGAATTAATCGACACGGTTTATTATGGGCCCTGGATATTATTCTCTTGCAGTATCGTATATTCAGGTTTAGATTCGAGTGCAGGTGAGTTGCAATGTCTTCATCTGATATTTCTAGTTCCACTTTTTCAATTACTGCAGAGTAATAAGGAGGTCTAGGTGAGGTCGTTTTGGTTAGATGTTGAGGACGGTAGATCTTAACGGACGTTTCTGTTGCAAAGTGCTTTAAGTGTATCTATTGTAGAATGGCAGTCTGATTTAATGAGGTAGCATGATATTTAATTTGTATTTTATCGTTAATGTAAGAATTATGCATATCTCGTATTTGAGGGTAATTTATACATTTAGAGGCCCGCAAGAAGTAAGGTCACGGGCTGCATGTTGGACAGCCCAGTATTATATAATGAAAAGAAACACAGTTTTAATAAAATTAAATGCTAACCAAGTGAAATAATTATTACAACTTTTTTGAATATATATATATATATATATATATATATATATATATATATATATATATATATATTCGAAAATTGATTTAATGTATTAGCTGTGCTCTACGAGAAAGAGCGCTGAAATAATTGTATTTTGTGCTATAGTGTTGTAAGCTTACCTTTAACTCTAATAGTAATATTATGCATATCTGTAACAAGTCTAATTTTATGGTAGAGATATCTGGGAATTTTTGTATTCATTATAGCGGGGTAATGGCAAACCATGTGCGTTTAACGTCTTTGGTTCATGCTTAAGCAATTGTTATCTTTAATTTTATAGGTAATTTGATCGCATTTTTGTATGCCAAATATGAGCAAATAAGAATTTTGGACTTTTGTAATACGGTTTTAATCCGTCTGGGTCAAACATGGTCCTTAAACGCAATCAAAATAATAACGAGAGTACAAGTGCATAATATTGATTTTACACTTATGTTTAGTACCTGTCTATTTTGATAAATAAGCTAGGATAAGCTTTTATAGGATAAACTAGCATAAGCTTTTTGTATACATGAACAATATAAGTTGAAAATCTTAGTTTTTTGAAAATATATCAGTCAAAAATCATTTTTGGCATATAAGATTAAAATTGTTTCGAGTTTCTTATTTTGGGATCTTCGGTTTTTAAGGGACAGTCGGAGATAGAATATGAAATCAGAATATGAAATTTACTAACATTAACATATTTTAGCATAAAAATGCAAGAAATCAACTGAGCGATGTAAACTAATAATTTGTTTAGGTGTTATACATGTATGTGTGTATTTTTCCTCTAAACATGGTCCTATTAAATATATTTTTCAATTTTAATAATTTCAAAGCGCGACTTTTTTCATCAAATGTACCTTGAATCCAACAACACAAAAGTTGCCACACTTTTACTGTACAGGTTCGGTTCAAACAGAAATTCAACGAACTTTAATTTATATCTCACAAACGGTGTAGCGAATCACGATGTAGCTTTGCAATAGTTATTACGAATTTATTAAGCTGCTGATATAATTTTTTTGAAATGTTGCCATCTGTTTTTATGATATTTTTGGTCTCTTTTTATGCCGAGAATATAGGGTTCTCAGAAGACGCTGTGTAGAAACTGTTCAACTTTGAATTGCAATAACTAATAAACGGTTTAGTGAATTGACCTGATTTTTTTTATATTAAAACTATGTGTAGAAGTTTCATAACTTTATCAGTATATTCGTCAACCTCCCGAATATCATTAAGAACTAAATTAACAGCCCATTTTAATATGAATAAACTAGTTTGTGCTTTATTTTTTTCCAGTTTAAACTAATAGCAGCTAGTTTTAAGTAAAACATGAAAAAAGCACATTTTGATATAAATAAACTTGGTTTTACCTTATTTTTTTCAGTTTAAACTAGTAGTAGCTTGTTTTAAGTAAAATAGAGTGAGATATTTAAATGCTAATATAAACACAAATGATTTATAATTACAGTAAACACTCTTCATGACTTATAATACTTTCAAAATAAATTATCTTGATATTTAAGTCCATTTTAAAAGCTATGGTGTAAGTAAGTAGTAAGATCCATTCCCAAGTAGAATCCCAATTAATCTTGTCTACGTAACAGAATCTATCAAGTCTTGTCTTCAACATCTATTTTCCTTTGTAAACTGAAATTCTTTTATCTATTCAAATCGAATGAAATTTCCATTAATCTTCCTTATGTTTCCTTCGTTTTGTCAATTCCGTCTTTTGACTCCCCATCGTCTTTATTAGTATAATTTACACATACATATTCCTCCCCGACCGACATTACCGTTTGAATTATTTATAGAAAATATTTACGTATATCCGACGAGTTATTAAGTACGTACTTTATTTTTGCCTTTATAACGAAAGACAAAAAAAGTTTCCTTTTCAAAGCTTACAAATTCGATAAGATTTGTAGAAACTGTATTCAAAGGAAACTAACTACAAGCTTCTAACGACATTAAGTTTTACTTCTACAAGCTCAAGTATCTTGTATAAAATTGAAGTAATTGGCTTACACAAAAATAATTTGCAGCTTATCTTATTTAATATCGATAACATTCATGTCTACTTAGAAATTGTACCAGATTATAGACCGTCACTACGTTTCTTGTTTACCCAAGCATATATGTGCGTTAAAGCCAAACACAATCCATTTTATTTTGTCTATCGCCTAGCATTTGTTTTTGCCATTCATTCAGTAGGTTATACATGAATATATATATCAGTAGATTATACATGAATAGTAAGCCTATTCCCACTAAAATATTCTATCATTCCCTAGCAGCACAAAATGAGGATTCTCAGCAGTTATTTAGGAACGCCACATGTAGATGTACTGATAAATATATTTACATATCATCAGTAATACATTTCTCGGTTAATAGTGCATTTGGAAGTCATATACTTTGCATATTTTGAGGCATCATACAACATAAACGACTTAATTACACAGCTTAGAAACATACGTATATAATTTTCAGGTGCTCCTACTCCTATCTGGCATAAGATTCTCTATTGCTGCTATTAAACTCATTTCTTTTGTAATGGAAGAACTCGTGCTTATAGCTGCTGTTCAATGAGCTGTCATAACATAGAAGCCATTATAAAATTACTCCCTGAGTTCGAAAACATTTTTTTTTAAATTTCATTTTGCATCAAGCTGTAGATAGATGCCTAGACAGATTGAACTAAATAAACTAAATACAATCCATATAAGCGTCTTTTCCAACACTAAATTGTTTTTCTTTGTTACTTTTTAGTTGCATTGTTTGTTAGTAATTACGTTTGAAGAATGCACATTGAGTTTAATTAATCTTGTAAAACGTATTTTGGTTGGTAACAAATCTAATTACAAAACATCAAATCCATATTCGTCGGTTAATAAAATGACGATAAATTTAATTGTCTCGAGCATTTTCTTTCCAAAACACTCGCCGGAGATAATTAATTCGTTAATTATTCGGTGTATTGTCTCCAACTTTATAATCGCCCGCGGAATTGAAGACGTCGGCTTAACGTCAGAATCCTTAACATTTTCGTTTTTCAAAGCGAAACAAATAAAAGAAAATTTCATATAGAATTGATTAAAGAATACGCAATACTCCTACGCAGGTTGCGTTTTAATTAAGTTGAAATATATAATTAGCATACTGTACGATGCCTTTGGGGCTTATAATTGACTACTAGAGTTAACCCTGTAATATCTCCCGTGCCACTAGGCTTTGCAATTAACAGACTTCGGCAATTGTATGCATATTAATCCGACTTGTTACTTAGTTCAAATAAGTTGCATTGAAATAAGAAAATATCTATAAATAATTGGAGGCAACAGCTCTGTTAATAATTTATAACAAATCAAACCAGTCAGGAAGATAATATCTGCCAAGACAAATCAAGCAGAGACAAGAGGAGACATATACTAGACTACTCGAGATAATATAGAACTAGTCAGGGCCAGAAAAAAGTTAAGAACTAAGAGGGAGTTAACAGGGCTAGTCAGGACATGACCTGACAAGAACAAACAAGATCAGACACGACAAGAAAAGAACAGAACAGACCAGACCAAACCAGACAAGACAAGGCAAGGCCAGACAAGCCCACACAATACCAGACAAGACCAGACAAGACGACACGAAGCCAAACGAGACTTTTCTGGTCTTGTCTGGTCTTGTCTGGTCTTCTCTGGTCCTGTCTAGTCAAGACCAGACAAGATTAGACAAGACTAGAAAGACTAGATAAGACCAGATAAGACCAAACAAGACCAGACAAGACCAGACAAGACCGGACAAAACAAGACAAGACCAAACAAAAGCGGACAAGGTCAGACTAGACCAGACAAGACCGGACAAAACCAGTGAAGAGCAGACAAGACCATACAATACAACACGAGATCTGACAGTGTCAGACAAAGACCAGACAAGAATAGAAAAATAGCTGCTAAAACAAATACCAGGCAACATTAGACAATACCATACAAGACAAGGCCAAACAAGTGCTGACGAGACAAGGCAAGACCAGACAAGGCCAGCCAATAACAGACAAAACTAAACAAGAACAGACAAAACCAGAAAAGATCAGACAGGACCATCAAGATCAGACAAGACATGCCAAAAGACCGCACAAGAACTAGCAACAACAGACAATATCGGACAGCGCCTGACACGCTAAGAGTAGACTCGTCAAGTCTATTCAAGGCCGAAGAAAACCAGTCAATACCTGTGAACGCCTTAGAAGACGGGGCAAGGCCGTTTAATGCTGGAGAAGACCGATTATGGCCGAACAAG
Organism: Phosphuga atrata; assembly: GCA_944588485.1. NCBI lineage: Eukaryota > Metazoa > Arthropoda > Insecta > Coleoptera > Silphidae > Phosphuga > Phosphuga atrata. The sequence continues at coordinate 36,335,496 of OX155899.1, forward strand.
ACAAAACCATACCTTATAAGACCAGGCAATACCAGACAACACCGTACAAGATCATAAAAGACCAGACAAGACCATACTAGACCAGACAAGAGCAGACAAGACCGGACAAGACCAGACAAGACCAGACAAGACCAGACAAGACCGGACAAGACCAGACAAGACCAGACAAGAGCAGACAAGACAATACAAGACAAGACAAGACCTGGCAGTATCAGACAAGACCAGACAAGGCTAGAAAATAGCTGCCAAATCTATGTAAGACCAGACAGTACCAAACAAGACCAGAAAATACCAGGAAACATCAGACAATACCATACAAGACAAGGCCAAACAAGTGCTGACGAGATCAGGCAAGACCCGACAGGGCCAGCCAATAACAGACAAGACTAGACAAGAACAGACAAACCAGAAAAGGTCAGGCAGGACCATCAAGATCAGACAAGACATGCCAAGAGACCGCACAAGAACTAGCAAGAACAGACAATATCGGACAGCGCCTGGCACGCTCGGAGTAGACTGGTCAAGTCTATACAAGGCCGAAGATAACCAGTCGAGAGCTGAGAACGCCTTAGAAGACGGGGTAAGGCCGTTTAATGCTGGAGAAGACCTGGACCTGCTGGAGGTTATGGCTGAACAAGACAAAACCATACCTTATAAGACCAGGCAATACCAGACAAGAGCGTACAAGATCATACAAGACCAAAAAGGATCAGACAAGACCAGACAAGAACAGACAAGGCCAGACAAGACCAGACAAAAGCAGACAAAACCAGACAAGACCAGACAAGACCAGACAAGACCAGACAAAATCAGACAAGACCAGACAAGGCCAGACAGGATAAGACAAGACCAGACAAGACCGGACAAAACCAGAGAAGACCATACAAAACAACACAAGACCAGACAGTGTCAAACAAGGCTAGAAAAGAGTTGTCAAAACTATGCAAGACTAGACAGGATGAAACAAGACAAGGCCGAACAAGAGGAGGCAGGACCAAACAAGACCAGACAAGACCAGACAAAACCAGGCAAAACCTGAAAAGATCAACCAGGACCATCAATACCAGACAAGACATGCCAAGAGACCGCACAAGACCTAGCAGGAACAGACAAAACCAGAAAAGATCAGACATGACCATAAAGACTAGACAAGACATGCCAAGAGATCGCACAAGACCTAGCAAGAACAGACAAAACCGGACAACGTCGGACACGATCGGAGTAGACTCGTCAAGGCTATACAATGCCGAAGAGGACCAGTCAAAACCTGAGAAAACCGTAGAAGTCGGGGCAAGGCCGTTCAGTGGTGGAGAAGACCGGTCATGGCCGGACAAGACGGGACCATACCTTATAAGACCAGACAATACCAGACGAGACCAGACAAGACCTGACAAGGCGAGACAAGACCAGACAATGCAGACAAGACCAGAGAGCACCAGACAAGACCAGACAATTACAGACAAGATCATACAAGACCCGGCAAGATTAGACAAGATCAGACAAGTCCAGAAAAGAGCAGAGAGCAAAAGACAAGACCAGACAAGACCAGACAATATCCAATAAGACCAGGCAAAATAAGACAAGACCGGACAAGACCAGAAAATACCTGACAAGGCTAGACAGGACCAGACAAGCATAAAGAAGAGCAGACAAGAACCAACAAAACCAGAAAAGATTAGACATGACTATCCAGACCAGACAATGTCGGCAAGAGACCCCACAAAACCAAACAAGAACAGACAAGACCGGACAGCGCCGGACAAGATGGGAGTAGACTGGTCAAGGCTATACAAGGCCGAAAAAGGCTCGTCAACACCTGAGAAGGCTGGACAAGACGGGTTAAGGTGGTTCGATGCTGGAGAAGACCGGTCATGACCGGACAAGACTGTACCATACCTTATTATACTCGACAACACCAGGCGGACCAAATATGAAAGGACAAGACCGAATAATACTGGACAAGAGCGGAAAATGCTGGAGAATAGCCAACAAGACCAGACAAAACCGAACAAGGCTGGGCAAGATTGGACAAATGCATTCAAGACCGGAGAAGACTGGTCAATGCTATACAAGACTGAAGAAGACCAGCCAAGACCTGAGAAGGCAGGAAAAAACGGGAGAAGCCCGTTCAATGATGGAGGAGACCGGTCATGAACTGATGGACCAAACAAGAAAAGACAAGACCGGACAAGACCGTGCCAGACTAGACAAGACCCGATAAGACCGCAAAAATTTCGGAGAATAACTAACAAGACCACAACAGCCCGAACAAGACCAGACAAGACCGGACAAATCTGGGCAAGACCAATGAAGACCGGAGAATACCGGACAAAAGCGGACAAAACTGTAAGAAAGCGGACAAGCCGGAGAGTACCTGACAAGATCGTACAAGGCTCGACAAGACCGGTCAAGCCTGGATAAAACGGTACAAGACCGGACAAGACCGGATAAGACGGTACAAGGCTGGACAAATTCAGACAAGACCAGACATCACCAGACAAGACCAGGAGGCAAGATCATACAACATCAGACAAGAACTAAAAAAAGTACTATACAGTACTAGATAAGAGCATACAAAATTTGAAAAGATCAGACAATTATACAATATGATGTATACATATTTACATGTTTATCTGTCGTATGAAATGGCAATTAATGCTATTTAATTAATGTTCATTTTAATAATAATTTCTTTTTAATTACCTGCTTAATTTGATCTATTCTTGGGATGGTGAATTTGTTTTAATTAATTAAATTTCTTGATTAAAAGCTTTGAATTTTGAAATTGAAGTTGTCTTGTTACTATATGAAAGAATGAATGTGTAATTATATAGTAAATGATATTAAAAAACATCAAATTAGACTATATTAAAATGTAAATTAACTGGTTATAAATAAATTATTGCTACACTGTCTTTACAAGAGAAATAATTATTTAGAATTACTAATTTGTAATACTATTAGTTTTTTATAATGGTCAATAATGTTTGGTTTCAAATTTTGAGAGTCGTCTAAGATCTCCATTACATTCTTACTCGAATTGCCTTCTTTGCAATATCAGAGATAATATCTATGAATACCACAAACTCATTATTACAGATAAGCATTTGCAGTAACATTCGTACACTCAGAGTGTGTGGCCGATTAAGTTGAGGATTAAAATTGGAATCAGTATTCTATAAAGTAAACCGTCTCGAGTTTAAATTAAATCCATTAAATTTAATTTTCCCGCAGATCATCCAATATAAAGGGGTTAACGATCTAAATTGAGGTTTAAGTAATCGAAATAAGAGAGAATAAGGCAAACAAATAAATTTCATCAATTACTATTTGCGTGTCATTAAAACTAAAAGATTTCATATGGAAGATAAATTAGTTTCCGTTTAATGGAAATATTTGCTATTATAGTCAGGTTATTAATTCTTAATTTATAATTATTTATGTATGACTATTAATTCATGTGTATTAATATAAATTGATGAACAGGAAGGATTATTTATAAATTGTGCGTTGTATACCAGAACAAATAAATTTGTAGCTAATTTTTCTAACAAAATATGTTAATAAATTGAATTATTTTATCATTGTAGCTGCATCTTTAAGATGTTTGGTCCAATGTGTATGCCAGGTTATTAACCCTTCAAACACTGCGGCCCATTGTATTTTGCCCACATTTTTCTCTTTTAGACCGAGAAACCTAGATATTTTTATAAATTTACGCTAATTAATTACATATTTGTCTTCTGGTACAAATGCGGCCGAACCGGGATAGAGCTCGTTACCTCCAGAAATGTTAGCTAGCGCTCTAACACTAGACCACGCGAGTCGACTTGTAGATGCATATAAAAAAGGTTTATAAATGCCTATGTATCTATAGTTGAATTATATAATAACTTCAATGGAAACCTCTTAATTCATAACCGAAATTAAAAAGAGATGTTAATCCTTAATAATCCTCTTTTGTGCAATTAGAAGATGTAATACATATTTTAAAATTCGTCTTGAAAAAGTAAAATATTTAAATAGATCTTCAGATGTTGGGATTGCTACTGAATATTAAAAAGCTATTGACATTTTCTCGATAATATCACATTTCCGGAAAGGATAATTGTATTTTCAAGGAGAAAGAGGATATAGGTTTTTTCTATCTTTTTTTAAAAACAATTTTCTTCACATTGTTATATTTCAGCCGTAGCCCAAATTTGTATAGAACTTGAAGGCTTTTGAGACATTTTCTGAGAAAATATGTTAATACATAAAATTAAGCTAGCATTTTAACTGAATGTATAAATAAAGGTTTATTAATATCAGTGTATTTAGAGTTGGATTATGTAATAACTACAATGGAAATCTCTTCATTCGGAACATAACCTTTATAGAGATGTGCGTCCTTAATAATTCTCTTTTGTGAAATAAAAATCTCCTAAACAATTTGTATTTAATCAATAGATCATCTGATGTTGGGGTTGGCATTCAATATTAAAAAGCTGTTATTTTCTCAATAATATTATATATCCGGAAAGGATAATATAGTAAAAGGATAATTACATTAAGTATATTTTCAAAGGAAAAGGAGCATATCTGATTGAAAAGACTTCAAATTAGTTTCCGTTTATTTTGAGTATTTCCTACAAGAGGCAGACAATTTTTAGTTATTTTATGACTAAATTTTTCGGATTACTAATTAATGTAATTAACACACATTAATTAGTCATCCGAATTATATATTTCGATATATATATATATATATATATATATATACATATATATATATATATATATATATATATATATATATATATATATATATATATATATATATATATATATAAATATATATATATATATATCGAAATATATAATTCGGATGACTAATTAATGTGTGTTAATTACATTAATTAGTAATCCGAAAAATTTAGTCATAAAATAACTAAAAATTGTCTGCCTCTTGTAGGAAATACTCAAAATAAACGGAAACTAATTTGAAGTCTTTTCAATCAGATATGCTCCTTTTCCTTTGAAAATATACTTAATGTAATTATCCTTTTACTATATTATCCTTTCCGGATATATAATATTATTGAGAAAATAACAGCTTTTTAATATTGAATGAAAAATATATATTTAAATGTTTTACTTGTCGCAAGAGAAATTGGAAAATGTTTAGGAGATTTTTTTATTTCACAGAAGAGAATTATTAAGGTCTCACATCTCTATAAAGATTCTCTTCCGAATGAAGAGATTTCCATTGTAGCTATTACATAATGCAACTATAAATACACTGATATTAATAATTCATGCGAAAGATGGATTATTTTAACATTTTGTGTGCTATATGAGAGCAAATGAATTTGTTACCAATGTATGCTAATAAAATGAATTAATTATCAGTTTAGCTGAATTTAGAGAGGTTTATAAATGCCAGTGTATATATAGTTGTATTATATAATAACTTAAGGGAAAATATATTCATTGGTAATAGAATCTAAATAGAGATACAATCCTTTAATAATCCGCTTTTGTGCAATTAGAAAATGTAATAAATATTTAAATCTTCTCCGGTAAAATGTAAAATATTTAAATAGATCTTCAGATGATGAAAATGAAAAATAAGAAGTTGTTGATATTTACCGGATAATATCCATAATATATTTTCAAAGGGAAAATAGGGTATCTGCTTTTAGCGTCATTCCATAATAACTCAACACAGGGTCTAAACCTTACGATCTCAGATTTTCTTGAAATTTGACACAAGTGTTACTATTAGTATAAACTTGGAAACGTATGAAATTTTACTGAGATGTGTCAACTCGTTTTTGAATTACAGAGCTGTAAAGTTCTGATAAATAAACCCAAAAACAAGCAACAACAACTTTTTGAATTGCTGTAGAATATTTCCTAATTGAGGTAGAGTCCTAGAATTGATGGCATTTTAAAGCATTTTTCATGCCCTTTCCTATGATTTATAACACTATATAGGTTAAGTTAAGAAAAAAAAATCTTAAAACGCATTTTTAAATTTTAATTAATTGTTTTTTTCAGAAAGTACATATTTTAAAATTTCTAAAATAGTTCCATGACCGGCTTGTATTGTTGTAAACCATTCATTGTTTTGAAAATTGAAGACTGAACTTCCATTTCCATTAATTCAACTCTTTATTCATAATCCAACAATGCTATATTGACATATTAATTAAAATAAAAAAAAGTTAGGTGTATTATAGTTACTATTAATAACTGTACACTATTAAATAATACAACTGAAGCCTTCTGAAACTTAAAATGATTAAACAGTTTGATCATTTTATGTTTGATAAGGCTTAATTTGTCTGACACATTTCACGTTCAAGTAGAACAGGTTCTTCCAGTGGGAGTTACAGGATTCACTTTCACCAGAACATCCATTACTGGACATAGGATTCCAGCAATGGATGTCCTGGTGAAAATCACTATATCTCCACTTAGAAGACTTACTCAGGAGACCCACAGAATATTAGCAATTCTTGGATATGAGAAGGATGCAGAGGATCCAGCTGGACGAAGAAAAGTTATTTTTGTTTCATGAAGTTCTTCATTCTTCTGTAAAACATATACAAGTCACCACCTAACCATAACCTAACCTAACCTAATCTTATATGTCAGTTATAAAGTCTGCGTCATTGTCCGACAAATTTCTGAGTGAGAGTGATCATTTTCAACACTTTTGTCACTTAGGACCTGTGCAGTTTTTAACATAGTAATTTCCTTCCGACATCCATCACAAATTTTTGAGACATTGACTATTGGTGGATACAATTCAGGCATCACTTTTCAAATTGAAACCTAACCTAACTTTTTGGTAAACCAATACACATAAACAATATAAATAATTACAATGAAGCTATTGGCCAGATTTATATTTTGTCTTGTGATTTGCAACAATACTAAGTATTCATGGAATTATTTAAAAAATTTTAAAATATGTACCTAATCTACCTTAATACTATCTATACCTTATCTACCTTAATTAAATTAAAATTTTAAATTAGGTTTTGTGATTTTTTTTTTATATATTAACATATATAGTGTTGTACATCATAGAAAAGAGCGTGAAAAATGCTGTAAAATGGCACCAATTCCTGGTCTCTAATTCGATTAAAAAGACTGCCACAGCGTTTCAAAAAAATGCTGTTATCTGTTCTTACACCCATTTATGAGAAATTTACAGCATTATAATTCAAAAACGAGTTGATACATCTCAGTAAACTTTGATACTTTTCCAAGTCAAAACCAATAGTACACATGTGCCATTTTTCAAGAAAATCTGAGGTGGTAAGGATAAAACTGGTATTTTTCCGTGTTGAATTGATATGTAATGACCCTTTACCATCTTTTCCAAAACTGTTTTCTTCAGTTTACTATATTTCGCCAATAGCCCAAACTTGTCTTTTTTAACAAAATTTTATGACTTTCAAGACATTTCCTGTTAAAAATATTGATACCTTAAATAATATTAGCATTGTAAATGAATGTAAAAAGGATTATTAATGTCAGTGTATTTATAGTTGGATTATATAATAAATTCAATGGAAATCTCCGCATTCAGTAGAAAATCTAAATAGAGATATGTCCTTAATAATCCGCTTTTGTGAAATAAAAAAAAATTTAATAAATATTTTACAATTTCTCTTGTGACAAAGAATATATGAAAAAATTCTCGGAAGTAGGGATTGCCATTGAATATTAACAAGTTGTTGATATTTTCTCGATAATAGCACATTTCCGGAATGGATAAATGAATTTTTAATGGGGAAAGAGGATATCTATCTGCCTTTTTTTCTCTTTTTAATACAGTCTACAGTTGAGTTTGTAATTCTTCAGCGGTAGCTCAAATTCGCATGTTTTATTTATAAACAGAATTTTGATGACTTTTGATGAGATTTGATGACTTTTTAGTCTTTTCTTGATAAAATATGTTTAATAAATTGAAATATATTAGCGTTGTAGCTGAATCTAAAAGATTTATGAAAGGCAGTGTGTTATAGTTAGATTATATTCTCTTCATTCAGAAAAGATTCTATGCAGAAATAAGATTCCTTAATAGTCTGCTTTTATGAAATCAGAAAATAAATATATTGCAATATCTCTTGTGGCAAGTAAAATATTTAAATAGATCTTCGGATGTTGGGATTACCATTTGAGTATTGAAAGGCTTATTTTCAATAGAATATTACATTTCCAAAAGCATAATTGAATTTTCAAAGGCGAAAGAGGATATCTATCTCTCTTTGCTATCTTTTTTCAAAACAGTTTACTTCAGTTTGTAATATTTCAGCCCTAGTCCAAATTTATATTTTTTATTTATTAACAGAATATTAAGGCTTTTGAAAATTTTTACGTTCTTCTTCTTCTGGTTCCTATCCATTCCGGATGTTGGCTACCATCTTGACGGTCTTGTTCCTATCACTTGCAGTTCGGAATAATTAAGTAGATGTTTTTGAGGTTGTGACATTTATTAACCAGGATATTCTTCTTCGTCCAACACTTCTCTTTCCTGGTATTTTTCCTTGAAGAATAGACTGCAGGAGATGGTACTTTGCAGTATTCCTCATGATATGTGATAGGTATTTTCCTAATTTTCACGATGACTAATACTTCCTTAGTTTTTTCATTTTTTGGAGAACCTCGACATATGTGACATGGTCTATTTATGGTATCCGCAATATCCTTCGGTACAGCCACATTTTAAATACCTCTAACCTTATACATAAAGACTCTGTCAGAGTCCACGTCTCAGCACCGTAAAAAAGAGTGGAGAAAACATAATAACGCAAAAACCTGAATTTTGTAGTCATTGTGAGTCCATAATGTTTGAACAAATTCCGCATTTTATTAAAAGTTGTCTGGGCTTTTCCAATTCGAGACCTCACCTCAATAGAAGGGTCCCATTGATAATTTATGGTAGTGCCATATATGGTAGTGCCATATTATGGTAGTGCCTTATGCACTTGTGCAATGGGTTTCTGGTCTATATTTAGTTTGCATGCAGAGACTTTGTTTTTACTAATGACCATCACTTTTGTCGTCTGAGGGTTTATATCTAAACCATATTCATGGCCTTTTTGGATAACTATATTAATGATATGTTGTAGGCTTTCTTGACTATCCGCAAAAATCACAGTCATCGACATATCGAATGTTATTTATCCAGTTACAATTTAAGAGCACTCCCATTTCAACATCTTCTAGAGCTTCTTCAAAGATATATTCCGAATAGATTGTAAATAACATTGGACAGAATATACAGCCTTGTCTTACACCTCTTAGAATATCTACATCTTCCGTGTTCTCGTTACCCAACCTCACATAAGCAGATTGATTCCAATACAAAATCACAATTATTCGTAAATCTTTATCATATAAGCCAATTTTTCCGTTAAAACATGTTAATATAATGAATTATGTAAGCATTGCAACTGAACGTACCGAGTGACTATAAATGATTGAAGCAAAGTAATACATTGACAAGACTGAGCAGGTTGGTAGTAGTTTTTTAAGTTGGCTATGCAACTTGTAAGTTGCCAGTCGTATTAATTTAGATTCTATCAGGAATGTTGTGCCTTGTAAAAATGATATATAAAGATGTACGTAAAAATGATGAATAATCGACCTTAATCGAACTTTATTTAGGTAACACGAATTATTATAAATAAATCTAAACAGCATGTTCGAAGAGTTGATCTGCTTGCTTTAAGCAACGTGGAACTGTTAATTAAAGTGTTAACTGTCTGATAAATTCTTGGAAATATTAATTAATATTTCGGGTCCCACCTTTCCCATTGCCTGTTGAATAGCATTCTTCTCAATTGTTAAGGGAATTGCGAAACACAACATTCTATAGATCTTCTTCTTCTTCTGTTGCCTTACACCGTTGCGTTGGCGAATTATCATTTATTGAATAATTGTTAAGTTTTGTTTATTGCCGCTTGGCACATGTCACCAAACTTTTTGATTTCGGTGCAGTTCCTGATATTCTTAAGCCATGATAGCTGTTAACGTCCGATGTCCCTTCTACCATCTGTCTTTCGTTCAAGTATGAGCTGGGGAATTCGACGTTTTGGCCCCCTTAGTATATGACCCAGATACCCGATCTTGCGCTGCTTTATGGTATTGAATAGTAATCTGTCCACTTCTGCCCTTCTCTGCACCTCCTCGTTAGTAATATGGTCCAGCCGTGGGATATGGAGCATTCTTATGAGTGTGCACACCTCGAAAGCCTCGATCTTGTTAATGGATGCTACTTTTATCGTCCAGGTTTCCGCTCCATATAGTAGGACTGGCCAAACGTATCATTTGACCTTTCTGTGGCGGATTTGTAAATTTAGGTTTTTATCGCATAACAAGGCACGTAATTGCAAGAATGCCTCTGCGGCTAGTTCTACCCTAATATCGATCTATTGTAGTGGGTCCCATCTGTCGTTTACTTGTGTGTCTAGATATTTCTTGCTCGTAGTTTTTTCGATTGTTTCCCCCTATACCGTGATGGACGCTCCTGCCTGATTATTACGGCTTATAACCATGAATTTTGTTTAAGATCTGTTCATTCTTAGTCCGGCCTCTGACCCCTTTCTGTCTATGTTGTTCATTAGTAGGTGTAGGTCTTGCATGCTACTTGCTATAATAAGTATGTCGTCTTCGTATCTTATACTTCTATTGTTTGTTTACCGTTCACTTTTATTCAGATTTGTAGATCATCGAAGGCTTCTGAGAATATTTGTTCGACGTAGAGATTAAATAGCATTGATGACATTATGCATACTTGACGTTGATTCTGACGTTGGCCGACTGTTGCCAGTAGAGGTTTTGAATTATTCTTACGACTTTTTCATCTATACCAGCTCTTTTTAAGAGCTGGACGCCTATCGAACGCCTTTTCATTGTCAATGATGCGTAGGAAGATGTCCTTTCTTCGGTCAGGACAGTTTTGTACCAATGGGTTTAGATAGAATGTTGCTTCTAGTGTACCGTTGCCGCTCTTAAATCCGAACTGAGTGTCTCCGCTTAGCCCTTCAAGTTTATTAAATAGCCTGGTGTATATGATGCGTAGGAATATTTTTAATGCGTGACTCATTAGCGAGATTGACCTGTGATCTTTGCATTTGGTTGCTGTTTACTTTTTGGGTAGCATTATGAACGTGGACTTTAGCCATTTTTTTGGAAGTTGTCCAGTGTCATAGATCTTGTTGTATAGTTTTAAAATGATGTTTATGTTTTCCTCCTGTATCTTCATGCAATATTCTGCGTAGATATCGTCCGGACCTTGTCTTTTGTTGTTCTTTGCAACCTTAATGGGGTTTATTAATTCGGTTTTTATAATGCTTGGCTTTGTGAGGTAATGTTGCGTTGGGCTGGTTGCTGCCTTCCTATTCTATAGATATGGAAACAAAAAGAAGTCAAGCTGGGTCATGTCAGGTGACATACTTGACCAGAAACCTGCACTAATTAAACGTCCTAGGAAAAAATCTTCTAAATAATTTATTGTGGCTCGTGCTGTAGGTATGTGCTTCGCGGAGTCTTATAAAAGTCGTTTGTGAGTTTGATATCGTTTAATTGATTTAAAAATGGCTCTACCAGAAGTCTTAGGTTTCTTTGCATTAATTGTTTCGTGAATATTGAATATGCGCCAAATAATTCGGCTTCGCGACGTTACAACCCACACGCTGATTTTAAGGGGGTGCAGTGGAACTTGAATTACGGTATGTGGATGTAAGTGGACCATGGAAGTTCTTTAATTTGCTATTTGTAATAGAGTTTATAAACCTAGACAAATGGAATCGTGCTTCATCAGAATAGAAGTGATGTATTGCTGGTGGAAATTCTTGTTATGCTAGCAACAAAATTGCATTCGTTGGAGATAATCAGGAGGGCGAAGTTGTTGCACCATTGTAAATTTGTATGGGCGTAAATTTAACGATTTTTTCATCTTCTTGATCTTTCAAGAGGATTCATAACAAAGGCCTAAAAAGAGGGATAATGTAAGGAATGTTATGAGAAAAGGTTATTTGTCCATGGAAACCTATTAGTTGGGATAGACGACGTATCGAAATGTGAGGGTTTTGTTCTACAATAATCCTTTTGCACAACATTAGATTATATTAGATGTAACAACAGTTGGACGACCAATAGATTTTCCGTTACTTATATTATTAGTGTTTACAAAGCGTTCAACTATTCGCCCACAGTGTTATGTAAAATTCCGATATTCGGTTTGTTCTTCAGGATAGGCTTCAACAAATTGTTGGTAAGCTGAAAGCTGTGAATACCCTATGGCCATTTTCATTTTGTAAACCGCGGCGAAAATAGGCCAATACAAGAAATGTATTGTGCAGTTTTGTAAAAATAGAATTTGAAACTGTCAATTTTTGATTTTTTTTGACGTTTGAAAATGAATGTGCCAAGCCAACTAAAGATTTCAAATATGTTACCAACTTAACAAAATAATTCTCAATCATGTATAGTCACTCGGTATAAAGGTTTAAGAACGTCAGTATAATATAACTAATTATATAACTAATATAACTAATTATACTATAACTAATTATATAACTAATTATAATATTATAATAATTTCAATGAAAATCTCTTCATTTAGAACTATTTTTTCAACTGTCAAACTTGACAACTGTCAATAAGTTAAAACGTGCTAATAAATATTAAATTAAAGCTAGTATAATTGCTATTAATTATCGGTACTATATTATAATGTGAACCACGGAGTTTTGGTGTCTAAGTGTATAAAAATCCAACCTCAAAAACGAAACGTGTAAGCAGAATATAATTACAAATCAAAATAAGACATAAAAACTATCAAACGGCAAAAGCGGACGCGCGCGCGCGCCGCGGTCCACCTTCTACTGCATAGCAGGCGCGGACTAAAAATTAATCCCACAAACCAATATGGAACTACCAAATGGGCTTACAAACACAAACGATCCAGACCAAGAGAACTGGGAAAATGTAATCTACAAGAAAAGGTCCAGAAATAGCCCCGACATAATAAACAAACCAAAACGTCAAACAACAATCTAGGATTATTGGTTGAATGTTCTTCACGCCACTTACGAAAATGGGCGGTGATTTTATAAATTTTTTTATAGGTTCGACTGTATTTTCGTTCTCTTCGTTAAGGCTTTGGTATGAGTTTGAAGTTGATATTGGTTCATTGGGGGGAACCTATACCAACTTCAAACTCATACCAAAGCCTTAACGAAGAGAACGAAAATGCAGTCGAACCTATAAAAAAAAATATAAAATCACCGCCCATTTTCGAAAGTGGCGTGAAGAACATCCGTCCACAACAAGAGCTATTGGACAGCATTGCTAAAGACGAATATACTTTAAAAACGCTTCCTCAGATCAGGTAAAAATACAACCTAACTATTCTGAAATATATTTGCCTATCATCGAAGCATTAAAGTCCAAGAAAACGCAATTCTAGACATACCAAAGGAAACAAGATAGAAGCTTCAAAGTAGTGTTACGGTATATGCATCCCTCGGTGGACATCAACGATCTTAAAGCAGAATTACAAAGTAAAAATCATAATGTAATTCGAATTACGAACATAGTAAAGCAAACTGACAAAACATCACTTCCATTATTCTTTGTTGAACTAAAGACTAGTGAAAATAACAAGGACATCTCTAATATCGAACGTCTAATGAACTTGATAATAAAATTTGAACCCCCACATAAAAAAGAGATATTCTACAATGCACAAGATGACAAGCCTATGGACATAGTAAAAGTTGTTGCTTCAAAAGTCCAAGATGTGTTAAATGCACAGAAAACCATTCTCCAAGTAATGTCCCAGGAAAGAAAAATACGCTAATGTAAAATGTTGTAACTGCGGAGGAAATCACCCAGCCAACTATAAGGGTTGTATTATACGAAAACATTCTGTCTTCAGACAACCGAATACATCATGCGCACAAATAAGTCAACAAAATAACAATGAAACCGCTAACGACCAGCAACAAAGTGAACAAACAGCCACTGTTAACCTGCATCCAAACAAATTAGAAGATATTATGATACAACTGATGAGAAGAATGGACACTATGATGAATCTTCTCATAGCAATGCTTGCCAAAATGCCATAATGGCCAACAATTTTAAAATAGTAGTCTGGAACGCAAATGGCGTTACATAAGGGGCACAAAACCTGCAAGCCTTCTTAATAAATGAAAATGTGGATATAATGCTAGTGTCCGAAACACATTTTACAGATAAAAGTTATCTAAAATTACCTAGATACACATATATAGTACGAATCATCCAGATAGAAAGGCACACGGAGGTACCACTCTCATAATAAAAACTTCAATTAAACATTATGAAAATGAAAAAACAGAAAAAGACTACCTACAAGCTACTAGAATCACCATCGAAGTCTGGTTAGCTCCACTGGTAATCTAAGCAATTTAAAGTCCGCCAAAACACGCAGTGAAACAAGAACAATACACAGACTTCTTTAAATCACTAGGAAACCGGTTCATAGCAGGAGGGGATTTTAACGCCAAACAATGAGGCCCCTTGGTGGGGATCTAGATCTAATACTCCCTCACCCAAGGACCGCCAGCTGTTCCTAGCCATGCAAAAGGACAACTTGGTACCACTATCAACAGGAGAACCTACATATTGGCCATCTGACCAAAAAAAACCATGACCTACTACATTTTTTTCTGGAAAAAGGCATAAGTCTAATAAAAGTACTTATCAATTAAAGCATGCAGTGGCCTCTCATCAGACCGCTCTCCTATAATTGTAACTCTTAACTCCCAAATCATAAAAATACCAAAACCAATATCATTACATAATAAAAAAACAAACTGGAATATATTTAGAAGCATTCTTTATGAGAAAATCAACTGCAACGTTTCATTTAAGTCTTAAGTCAAAACTAGAGCTAGAAAATGAGATTGGAAACTTTAACCAAATAATACAAGAATCTGCTGGGGAAGCTACACCAACAGAAGAAACATCTGAAATAAGTCAATGCTGCTCTAGAAACGCTGAAATAAAAATTCAAGGAAAACTCCGGCTACGAAAAGAGTGGCAAAGGACAAGATTTAATAAAGCTGTTAGAGATCTTAAGAAACTACTAGATGAAGAAAAAAATCGTACTATACCAGAACATCTTACTATACTGAAATAACCGACTACTCACTATGGAAAGCAATGAGAAAAATTAAACGCCCAATACAGCAAATCCCACCAATCAGGCAAGAAAACGGTAGATGGGCCAGATATAATAAAGAAAAGGCGAAAGTCTTTGCAAAACATCTGGAGAAAGTTTTTCAACAAAATCCCACAGTATCTCCCACACAAGAAGATAAAGACATAAACGCATCTCTAGAAGTTCCATATCAAATGGACTTTCCAATAAAAAAAAATCACAAAAAAGAAGTGTATTCCATAATTAAAACTATTAATATAAAAAAATCACCTGGATACGATCTGATCTTTGGAAAGATAGTGCGCGAGCCACCAGAAGAAATAATACGATTCCTCACTGTATTGTTCAATGCAGAGCTCCGCTCGAGTTACTTTCCTGCGCAATGGAAACTAGCCCAAATAATTCTAATAACAAAACCAGGAAAAGTTCCAAATGTATACCTCTTACAGGCCTATAAGTCTGTTGACCACTTTCTCAAAAATATTCGAGAAACTTTTACTAAAATGACTAACTGCAATTCTACTGGACAAAAATCTAATCCCACAACATCAATTCGGATTCAGTCAACAACATATCAGGAACGGTAGAGCAAATCCATAGAATCGTTAGAAAGATTATTGAGGACTTTGAAGCTAAGAGATACTGCTCAGCAGTATTTCTAGATATTGCACAAGCGTTTGACAAGTTGTGACATACTGGACTATTATACAAGATCAGACAGCAACTTCCACATCACTTGTATGAAAAACTTAAATCATACTTAAGTAATCGAGGTAAGTAACGAGGTAAGCGATCAAAAATTTGTTCAAGCCGGTTTACCACAGGGAAGTGTACTAGTCCCAGTACTCTACCTTCTATACAACGCAGATCTTCCCACCACAGCCCACACACTAACAGCAATGGCGATGGCGATAATGGCATCCAATTCAGATCCAGTCGTGGCAGCAAAACGAATTTAACTGCATCTTATTGCACTAGAAAACTGTCTAAAAAGCTGGAAAATCCAAGCAAGTGAGTCGGTCCACGTCACCTTTTCCCTCAGAAAGGAAACTTGTCCACCAGTAAAATTGAATGGCCGGCAGATACCTCAATCAGAATCAGTAAAATATCTAGGTATGCACATAGATCAAAAACTCACATGGCGAAAGCACATATGCACAAAAAGAAAGCAACTTAATCTTAAACTAAGGAAAATGTATTGGCTACACGGTCCAAAATCAAAACTCTCATTGGAAATCAAGCTTCTACGATATAACTCTTTTCTGAAACCAGTGTGGAGCTATGGGAGTCAGCTATGGGGTTCAGCGTGCAACTCAAATATCCAGATACTAGAAAGATTTCAATAAAAAACCTTAAGAATGATTTTAAATGCACCATGGTTTGTAACAAATAGTATCATTAACCACGACCTTAACATTAAACTAGTGAAAGAAGTGATTGAAGAACATTCCAGCACATACTCTGATAGACTCAAAATACACCCGAACACTCTTGCAAGCCGACTTCTCACTGGATATGGAAATCGTAGATTGAAACGCAGACTCCCGCTTGATATGGTAATATGAGTACCGTACAATGAAGAGGTTTTATTACATTTACTTATTGTCGTTAGACAGATCGTAAATAATCCAGGAGAATTACAAAAAAAAAAATTAGAACAGAATATTTATAGGTCCTTTATAATCCGCTTTATAATATAAATACTTTATAATATCTCTTGTGTCAAGTGAAATATTAAAATAGCTCTTCGGATGTACGGTTTTCCATTGCATGTTAAAAAGATGTTGATATTAACTCGATAATATCACATTTCTGGAAAGGATAATTGTATTTTCAAAGGAAAAAAGGATATCTGCAGTTTATATCTCTTTTCAATACCGTATCATTTAGTTTGTTATATTTCAGCGGTTGCCCAAATCCATATTATATATTTATGAACAGAATTTAACTTTTGATACTTTTCTGATAAAATATGTTAATAACTTGAATTACATTAGCATTGTAACTTAATGTAAAAGGTCTATGAATGGCAGTGTATGTATGAATGGCAGTTGGATCATATATGTAAGGATTGCCATTGAATATTAAAAAGCTGTTAATATTTACTCGATAATATCACATTTCCGGAAAGGATAATTCTATTCTCAAGTAAGAAAGAGGATATCTGCCTTAAATAACTTTTTTTAAAATAGTTTTCTTAATGTTGTTTTAGTTCATCGATAGCCCAAATTTGCATTTTTATTTAGGCACGGAATTTTATGACTTTTGAGACTCTTTCCGCTAAAATATGTTAATAATTTGAATTATGTTAGCATTGTAACTGAATGAATAAAGGTTTATTAACGTCAGTGTATTTATAGTTGGATTGTCTAACAACTTCAAAGGAAATCTCTTCATTCAGAGCAATTTCTATATAGAGATAATAATCCGCTTTCGTGAAATAAAAAAAATTATAAATAGTTCGCAATTTCTCTTGCGACAAGTAAAATATTTAAAAAAAGGTCTGCGGATGTTGGGATTGACATGGAATATTAAAAAGCTACTATTATTTTCTCAATAGTATTATATTTCTGGAAAGGATAATTATATTAAGGATATTCTCAAAGGAGAAATATCATATCTGATTGAAAAGATTTCAAATGGAAGATGAATTAGTTTCCGTTTAACGGAAATATTTGCTAGAATAGGCAGGTAATTAATAGTTACTTCATGACTAATCATTTGGGATTATTAATTAATGTGTGTTAATATAAATAGATGCGAAAAAGGAATTATTTTAAAATTTTGTGTGCTATATGAGAGCAAATAGATTTGTGTGTGTGTGTGAGAGAGAGAGAGACATTTGCTACCAAAATGTGTTAATAAAATGAATTATTTTATCATTTTAGCTGATTGTGAATGTTAAAAGGTTTATGAATGCCAGTGCATATATAGTTGGATTATATAATAACTTGGAAATATCTTCATTCATAATAGAGTCAAAATAGAGTTATAAATCTTTAATAATCCTCTTTTGCAATTCCCTCTTTTGCATTTAGAAAATGCAATAAATATTTTACAACTGTACGGGAAAAAAAGTAAAATATATAAATAGATCTTTAGATGATAAAATTGCCATTGAAAATTAAAAAGCGGTTGATATTTATTCGATAATATCTATAATGTATTTTCAAAGGAAAGATATAATATCTGCCTTTACAATCTTTTTCAAAATTGTTTTCTGCAGTTTGTTATATATCTGCGATAGGCCAAATGTTTATTTTTTTATTTATGAACAGAATTTGATGACTTTTGGGACATTTCCTGTTTAATATATTGATGCAATAAATAATATTAGCATTGCAGCTGATTGTAAAAAGGATTATTAATGTCAGTGTATTTATAGTATTAAGCCCAGAATAGTCCGTTTTGTGAAATAAAAAAATCTAATAAATATTTTGCAATTTCTCTTGCGACAAGTAAAATATTTATATAGATTCTCGGAACTAGGGATTGACATTGTATATAAACTGTTGATATTTTCACGATAATGGCCATTTCCGGAAAAGGTATTTGCAAAGGAGAAAGAGATTTCTAAGCATTTTCTATCTCGTATCAAAACAGTTTTCTTCAGTTTGTTCTATTTCGGCGGTTTTTGCATTTTTTATTTATGAACAGAATTTTATTACTTTTGAGATACTTTTTGTCCTGAAAAGATATGCTAATAAATTGATTCATATTAGCGTTGTAGCTGAATGTAAAAAGTTCATGCTAGGCAGTATCACTATAGTTAGATCATATATAAATCTCTTCATTCCAAAAATAATTTATGTTGAAATATGAGTCCTTAATAATCCGCTTTTATGATATAAACAAATCTAATAAATATTTTACAATTTATCTTGTGGCAAATAAAATATTTAAATAGGTCTTCCGATGCTCTCAATCCAGTATTAAAAAGCTCTTAATACTTACTGGACAATATTACATATCCGAAAAGGGTAATTGTATTTTAAAAGGAGAAAGAGCCTTTATTATCTTTTTTCAAAACAGTTTTTTTCAGTTAGTAATATATCAGTAGTTGCCCAGATTTTTCTTCTTCATTTAAGAACAGAATTTTATTACTTTTTCTGAAATATGTTTTTTAATTGATAGTGTATATGTTACGGTGAAAGTAGGGTGGTACCTATACCTCCTTGGTATAACATATACCTCCTTGGTTGGTAAAATATTGCCAAATATATAGATGTTTTTGAAAACACCTAATAATTATTTTTTTGGTTCTCATAAATAATGATTTTCCAATTACAATAAACAAAAAATTATTATACAAGCGGATAAAATTATAACGAATAGGTATAACAAATAAGTTATAACGAACGTTTTCTTATAATATTTTTTTAAATAAACTATGTTCAAAATGTATTTATTGTTTTTATGTATAATAAAATAATATAAATTATTTCAAATACATTTTATCATAAATATAGAAATATATTTTATTTCTGTTTATGATTTTTAAATTTTACCTATATTTCTCAAATTTAAAGTTTAAAGTCACATTTACCTATCAAATTGGTAAATGTATACATATACCGGTAATTGTCTGTATGAGTTGGTTTCCGGTACACAGTGTGACTCAAGGTGCCGTCTGGTTTCTTCTGTACCAAAACATCCAAGAAAGGAAGTCGTTGATGCTTTTCTATCTCCATTGTGCATTTGATTTGGTCGTGTTTGGAGTTAAGATGGGTAAGAAATTGTCCAGCTCTGGTCTTCCGTGGGGCCTGATTACAAATGTGTCGTCCACATATCTTAACCAGAGTGTAGGTTTAAGTGCCTGATGAGATTGCTATTTCCTCAAAATCTGTAAGACATATGTTGGCTATAACTGGGGATAGAGGTGAACCCGTTGGTGCTACTAGGACTTGTTTGTATATTTGACCATCGTACCTAAAGTATTTTTTCTTTAGATAATGTTCTGCCAGATCTGATACATAGTTTTCCGGTTTTAATTTCGACCTTGTAATATTTAAGGCTTCACCGACCAGTACTTTTATGAATAAAGATACAATGTCAAAGGTCACAAGGAGATGGCCGGACTGGAGTTGATGATTTTTCAGTATGTCTATGAAGTGTTCAGCATTGCGGACATAGGAATCACAATCTTCGGCGTATGGTTGTAAACATTTTGCTAAATGTTTCACAAGAAGTTGGACCGGTGAACCAACAGAGCTTACTTTTGGTCGGAGTGGGGCTCCATCTTTGTAGATCTTCGGTAAACCATATATCTTGGGACACCTTGATGATTTCTCCGTTGGTATAAGATATATTGTTGCTTCCTTTTCAATGGTGGAGGTTATGATCTTTTATCTGGTAGTTTTCTCAGGATAGGTTGTGGGGTCCGTTGTACTGGGTAGATAAGCTGGATCATCTATGATTGTGGTCATTTTTCGTTTATAGTCAGCACTGTTCATGACTACAGAGCAATTTCCCATATCAGCTGGTATGACCACAATGCTGTTATTTTTTCTTGGTGCCTTGAGGGCTTTGAATTCCTCGTATGATATGTTTCTTCTCAAAAAATCTAATAAATATTTTCTTGATAAATATTGTGGAAAAAAAAAACTTGTGAAAAGTAAAATATGTAAATAGATTTTTGGATGTCGGGATTGCCATTGCATATTAATAAGCTGTTGTTGCAATAATGTCAACAATAATGTCAATGGAGAAAGAGGATATGCCTTTTCTATATTTTTTTGAAACAGTTTGCTTCAGTTTGGTATATCTTAGCGGTATATTTCCAATTTGGACTTTTTATTTGTGAACAGAATTTTATAACATTTGAGACTTTATCTGATAAAATATATGAATAAGTTACGAAATGGATAAGGTTGAAGAAAGGTGGGATGTGCAGGAACGAGAGGTTCGAATGGAAGGGAATGGAGATTGAGCAGGTTGGGCATTTTAAGTATTTAAGGTTTGTATTTGGGAGTGGGTGTAATAATAAAGAGCATATAGAGTACGTGGCAAAAAAAGCTTGGGTGG
Organism: Phosphuga atrata; assembly: GCA_944588485.1. Lineage (NCBI taxonomy): Eukaryota > Metazoa > Arthropoda > Insecta > Coleoptera > Silphidae > Phosphuga > Phosphuga atrata. The sequence goes on from OX155899.1 coordinate 36,356,737, forward strand.
CGGCAGAAAGGTTCTTGAAGGTATGGGGAAAAGAGTTTAGCACAAATTATCGGGCGAAGGAGATGATATGGACTGCTTGTTAGCGGAGTATATTGATGTATGGAGTTGAAAAAAGTGCAACTACAATTCTTTAAAAAGACGCTGAAATTAGACAGATCCAACTCCTTCCTACATAGTACTGCAGGAGCTAAATGCATTTAAATTAAGAATTTAAGCAAGCCGACAAATAGCAAGGTATGAATGTAAAGTGATTGGAATGACTGAGGAAAGAATTGTAAAAGAAGTGTTCAGGGTAGCAAGTTTGGAAGGAATTAATGGTAGGAGAGAGACAAATTGGGGAAGGGATAGAAGGAAACTGTATGAAGGAGGTGGTATGTCTATCATGGGAATGGAGAGACTAAAGGGGAAGGCGTGCGAGTTGACGAATGGCTAGTGGTAAGGCTGAAGGAAGTTGAACTGCAAGAACGTCAAAGGAAAATAATGGAGAGTAGCTATAGTAAGGACTATGCGGAAATACAAATATTTGAAGAGCTACCTAAGTAATTGCCAGGTTTAGATGCGGCTGTGAAGAAAGAGGGCGAGAGTATTGGATAGATGACAAGTATAAGAGTTGTGGTGTATGTGGGGTAGCGAAGGACGTGTGGGGGCATTGGTTTGAGGAGTGCAAGAAAGGAGAGCGGACCGAAAGAGAGAGAGAGTGTGTTAGAGTAGAAATGGAAACAGTACCTGAACGAGGATGGTAGTGGTTTGGTAATGATGGAAAGGATAAAAGGATGGAAGGAACAGGGAACAGAAACAGAGGAATGTCCAGTGTAGTTCTTTCTCTCTTTTAACTTGGACTTTATTTTTTATGGTGTGCGATTATTTATTTTGTTTTCTTTTTTTTATATTTTGTTGATTTTGTTTTTCTTTTTTGTTGTTTTTTGGTATTGTAAGAGGAAAGGTTTATGTTTTTTTTTATTTATGCCAATAAAGGTTAATGTATGTATGTTGTATTAATAAGTTGAATTATATTCGCATTGTAGCTGAATATAAAATGGTTACAAAAACTAATGGCAGGGTATTTATAGTTAGATTAAAAAATAATTTCAATAGAAATCTCTTCATTCTGGACAGAATCTATGTAGATAGAGATATGAGTCCTTAATAAGCCGCTTATGTGAAATAAAAAAAATTAATAAATATTTTGCAATATCTTATGTTCAATTTCTTTTGTAATTTTCTGCAGTTTGTTATGTAAGTGATAGTCGAAGTTTGTATTTTTTATTTCTGAACAGAAGTTTTTGACAAATGAGATGTTTAGAAATTCATAATTTGCTTAAGTCTATTGTTTCATTTGTCCTTTTTTTTTATAAACAGAAGATTATATAAAATGAAAATTTCTTAATTGAATTATTAAAAAGAACTTTGCAAATTTCCAACATAATTGAAAAATAAATGATAATTTTTGAAAGATTTATTTTAAAAGATAATATAATGCTGATGCGATAAGATAATAAATAAAACAAACAATGCGAAAATTCGTGCATTCTTGACGACAACCTAAAGCAGATTTTCGTCGCAAAAGCTTATCATTAACTGACTGACAATTTTTTTTTGACAATAGTCCGACACCTCGTTGTATAATAAGATAACTTCTCGGCAAGTTTTTGCTGATCTTCCTGTCAAAAACTTTGAAATTGAAATATCGTATGTGTTAACATTAATATGTGTTAACATTATGGTGATTTTATATAGGCAAAAGCTACGAATTAAACTGAAAAAAATTTACAAGAGAGTCCATACCAGGAATTATATTTGGCTAAACAAACCAAAGTAATTTGGATAAATTGTAGTAACCGCATCGCTGAGAAAAACATTAAAAGTTAAAAATTTGTAAATTGTTTCACAAATTGTGAGAATATTGTGTTAAGAATGTGATTATTACAACGAAACAAGATGAGATGGTTTGGAAATTCAAGTTTGAACGTCTGCCGGTTTTGAATTTCAAACCTGTTCGTCTTGTTTCATCGTAATAATAACCCTTCTATACCACATAGGACATTTAAATTTTTTGACAGATGTATTGCCTCATGTATTGCCGAGGAGCTTAATTTCTTTTCTGTATAATCAGTTTTGATTGAGTTAAAATCTCAGATAAGATCTATTTGATTGGAGGCCATTTAGTGAGTTTGATTGTCATTATAATCCTTTCTGATTGGTTTATAATTACAGATTACATCATTTGGATTGTTACTAAAACCTAATTATTGACAATACATTTTTATTTATAAACAGGCTTTGATTAAAATTTAAACATTTCTTATTAATTTGTTTTATAATTAGCAATTTTGAAAAGTTTTAATATTTTTAAAAAATAAATTAAAATTTTAGTAAAGTACCTTACGTAAGCAGGTTATGTAAGGAGGAAGTTTAAATTTTTCTTTGTTTTGTGGACAAAGGGGCGGGACATATTATAAATTTTACACAGAAAAAAATTACAATACAATGATAATGGTTTGAAAACGTTCAAAAAACGATTCAAAAGCTGTTGAATAATTTTTTGAATGTTTTCAAAATAATATCTAGAACTTAATGATACTATTTTTATTATGGTTATAAACCGGTATAAATCGGTAATATCCGATATTATCCGTTGACGTAGTGTAAAGGTTTTCTTTATTTGAAATAGAGTAGCTGACGACGGCGAAGTACGTCAATTTATAATCAGGGTATATTTTTATTCAGTTTTATTTTAAACCTTTCCCCGAAGAAAGTCGACTGAAGAATTTTTGTCAGTTTTCCATATCGTTTTTATTTTGCTTTTAGTGGAACCTAATAGGAAAATCGGATTGATTTCCTGGGTTTTGAGAAATTTTTGTTTTGAAAATCTTGGGAAAACCATCTTGATTTTTGAAAATATTTTGTTGTTCCTCGATTTTATAGGAAGCAGAAAAGATGAATATACTTATATATTCAGGCTGTGTTCCGACTTTATTAATTTTATATGATAATCTATAATGTAGTATGGTTTTACCAATTCTAAATTATCATTTAAATCAATGACCTGCTAAGTTCACGTCTCTCTCACATTAAAAATATCTAGCCTTAATCATCCACATGGGTTTCTAGTAAGTGATTTACAAGTTTTTTTTCAAAAAAGCAAAGCTGTACTGATGAGAGATAAATCTTGAAACGCGTCTACAGATGGCTTAAGACTTATGGTTTTGGAAAGACATGATCTTAAGAAACTATGTTATTTTTCTGGTTTTTGTTGAGTGCCACGAAGGTGGACTGAAAGCTATAAAATAACTGTAAAATCTCACATGAGATTTGTTTATGGTAGTCCTATAGTTTCCAATTCTAAATAGTCCTAATATTATTTTGGACTAGAAAATGTGCAACTTTACAAATTTTTAATCTTTGTCATCGAGCCTCCTGTATATAGTTAATAGAGAAAAAAATTCACATAATTCTAAAATAGAAAAAAATATCTTATAATTGAGGGGAGGGAGGCTCTTCTAATGTGTGGGGCATGTTTACATACACTACCGACTTCAAATATCCCCACAAGAAGAAACTGTTTTCCCATCTTGCTGAAACCACAACTCATTGATGTCCCTTCCGAACAAATATTTAACTGCTCATATTAACTGTGCTTTGGTTCTCCTTCTTTCTGTCCTTCTCCTATCGGAGGCTGGCTATCATCCTAGCTATTCGAATTTTGTTGCCGGCTGCTCGGAAAAGTTCGGTGCTTGAAGAATCAAACCATTCCCTTGGACTCCTCAAACAGAATATTCTACGTCTGCCAACAGTCCTTGTATCCTTTATTCTCCTTTGCACTATGAGCTGGAGCAGTTCGTCCACTCATGATGTGTCCCAAGTATTGATGTGTCCCAAGAAATCCACTCATGATTCATGTCCCAAGTATTCTAGTTTTCCCTTCTTAACGGTGCATCATATCGCATTTTTTTGAATTTTGGTTAGAACCTCTTCTTTGGTCAGGGGCCAGGATTCTACCACATAAAGTAGGACGGAAAATACATGGCACAGTAGCATACGCATCCGTAGAACAATATTGATATTACGGCTGCCAAATACTTTATTTATGTTCATAAAAGATGTTTTCGCAAGTTCTATTCTGGTTCGTATTTCTCTTCTTTACTCTCCAGTTTGTACAAGCCACGCAACAAGTTATTTATAGTTTTGTACGTTTTAAATATTGGTGTTTGCGATTATTAGGTTCTGAATTTCATGTTGTCTAGATTTAGTAATTACCATTCACTTGGTGTTTTTAAGGTTTATTTTCAATCCATATCCAGTGCAGCGGTCATTAAGTTTTTGTAATAGGTATTGTAAGTCGGCAAGGTTACTAGCTAACAGAACTGTAACATCCGCATAACTTATATTGTTAATGTTTCATAATTTATGATTAAGATTATACCTGTAGCTTCTTCATCCATGCATTCCTTAAAAATAGATTCGCTATATACATTGAATAGATGTGGTGACAATGTACACCCTTGCCTAACACCCCGGCGTATCTCGCTTTCCTCAGTCAGTTCACATCCGATATTTATCTGAATATTTGGTTCCAGTATAGATTGCAAATTATCCTCATATCTCTCATGTCGATGTTTTTCTTGAGGTGGAGCTGATATAGTATGTAGTGATATACCGTATCAAATACCTTCTCAAAGTCAATAAAACGCGAGAATATATCCAGTTTCATATGTAAGATGCAATGAAAAAGGGTGCTTATTGCGAATAGTCTCTCTTTCCCAGATCATGTAGGAAACCGAATTGTTTATAGTTCATTTCTTTTTCGAGTTTCGTATAAATTATCTTGTGAATTATATTTAAGAAGTGTTTTAACGTGAGGTTCATCAGTGAAATAGTACGATAGTAGTTAAGTTTCTTAGGGATCAAAACAAAGGTACAAGATAACTACTGCTTAGGGATTACACCTTCGTTATAAATGGTGATAAACAGACCTAAGAGTGACTCAATTGCGTCATCATCTAAGAGCTTGATAATTTCTGTCGGTATATGATCACTATGTACACTCTCAGCCAGTTTTCACACTATTTAAAAAATAATCCAGTTCAGAACTTATTATTTCTAGATTTACTCTTTTTTGGTTCTTGCCACAGCACTAACTCAAACAGCTTGATTGTTTTGATTCTCCTTTATAGATTTATGTTGTCAAGAAGCTGGGTTGAAAAGAATGTGAGGTTACATGGTATGATGTGACAGCCCGTAACGCGTGGCGAATTTAGTTAACGGTGTTTATCTCGAGTCTACGATGGAGGTCCGTGTTTCTAAAATACTAAGGAGTTGTTGTATGTAGACAATGTACTTTGTTGTGGAACATACTAAAACCTCTGGATAACAAGAGAAGATTATGTCTTAACATGGACGTGTTATTACTAATAAAATGAAAGTCAGATTTTTTTTTTATTTGAATGTAGTTTATTGGGACCCGGTGCTATATTATTCATGCTGACTTGAATATACTCGATACTTAATGACAACGTAATTTTATTTAATCTCGTTCAATTTGGCTCTTCGTTTTCTGGTACAGGTGTTGATTTTTTTTTTAATTTTTATTTATTCGATCATTGCCAAAAGATGGAAACTAATTACAGAGCAAGATTACAGTAAATTAATTTAAAAAAAAAGAAGAAAAGAAACATTATCACAACATAAAAAAGAACAGCATAATCAGCCAGAACAAAAATATAATACAAAATAAAAAAAACAAAATAAAATACACAATCAATGCGCTTAGGTATGCTTAAAGATCAAACCGACACTTAGGCATGATCGGGAAGAGTAGAACAATTCGTCAGACAATTAACACTTGCTTTAAAGGCTTTGAGCTTGTTAAAAATGTCACAATCAGGACTCAACGAGTTATGGATGGAGCATAATCTATTGAGAGGTGGGTTCAAGGAAATAGGACCACCCGATGTTTGAATATAGAAAGAGGCAGACTGACGACTAGCAGCTCTTGGCACTAGAAAGTTTAGTTGAATGACAATCTCAGGGGCGTCAAGGATACTGTGAACTGCCTTAAATAGAAAGACCTGACCAGCCAGAGTTCTACGAAATTTAAGTGATTCAAACCCAAGTTCAGCCAGCAGCAAAGGGTGATCGACGTGAAGCGCCGCGCCGGAGGACCGCCGAACGTTTTAAACCAGAGGAATTTGAGAAAATTCGTCAGAATAACTTCCAGAGCAGTAATGTGCTTCTTAAAGTGAGGGTCCCAAATGATGGATCCATACTCCAAAACGGATCTCACAAAGCTGTAGTAAAGCACCCTCAGAGCCAAGTTATAATTAAAATTGCGAGAATTACGGATGATGAATCCAAGAGCCCTTGCAGCCTACTTGACTGAAGACAGTATGTGTTGGACAAACGAAAGCTGACAATCGAAAATAATCCCCAGATCTTTGACTGGTACACAGCGATCAAGACTGACGTTATATGAAGAATACCTGCACTCAATCGGTTGCTGGAGTCTACAAAAGGTAACAACTTTACACTTGCTAAGATTAAGGTCAAACTTGTTGACTTCACACCATTCCCCTAAGGTGTTTAGACTAGTTTGCAAAAGATGACAGTCATCAGGGTTCATGACAGCCGAGAAGATCTTAAGGTCGTCAGCAAAGAGTAAATGAGGGGAAGATAGAGACGCGCTCAAGTCATTAATGAACATATTGAATAATAAAAGCCCGAGGATGAATCCCTGAGGAACACCGGAAGAGGCTACAAATTCAGCTGATGAAAAACCGCAATGAGATACAAACTGCGTCCTATCCTCAAGGTAAGAGGAAAATAGAGCTATAAGTTTGTCGTCAAGCCCAAAGGAATGCAGCTTGTTTACAATGATTGCATGATCGACGCTTTCGAACGCCTTGGTGAAGGCTGCATAAATACAGTCCACCTGCCCCCTACTTGCAACATCTGGAGTAGCATACTCAGCGAAGGCTACAAGATTGGTGACCGTGGAACGACCCTTCATGAACCCATGCTGATTCGTAGAAACAAGATGCTTAATACGGGGCAAGATGGAGTTAAAAACGATCGATTCGAATATTTTAGAGAAGTTGCAAAACTAGGGACATGGGACGATAATTTGAAATGTCGGTTAATGGGCCAGATTTGTGAATTGGGCAAATCTTTGAGGATTTCCAAAAAGCTGGAAACTTGCCTTCAAGGAGAGTTTTGTTGCATAAAGTAGTCAGTGGAGGTGCAAAAATATGCGCACAGTCCCGAAGTAAGAAAGATGGAATAAGATTCGCTCCGCTGGTCAAGCTACACTTGGCCTGATTGAGAGTTGATAGAACCTCATCCTCCGTGACTCTAGTAAGACTTATCAGAGGGATGTTAAGACCAGAGATATCTGATTGACTCGTAAAGAGGGACGATGTTCTATAAACTCCCTTGAAGTGGCTTGCAAAACCATCTACTATAGACTGCGGAGTGTTCAAGGTAGCACCATCCAAAAACATTTCACCTGGAATACGGCTTAGACACTTCTTAGCTTTAACAAATGACCAAAAACTTTTCGGATCTTTTGAGATATTATTAGCCGAATTCGAAATAAAGTTAGTGAATGCATAATTAATTTGAGACTTAACCAGCGACCTGACGCGTTTGAGTTCAGAGTAATCAAGAGTAGATCTGGATTTCTTGTAGGCACGATGCAGAGCACGTTTCTTACGAAGTTCATCAATTATTGCGGGTAAAAACCATTTGGGATAGGAGGATCTGTGAGAGGAGAACATAGGAACAGATATATCGGGAACTGCATACAGGCGGAAGTAAAAAGAGTCCAAAAGTTCATTCGATGACTTGATCCGCTCATCAGGAAAGGTGATGATAGCTCTCTTAAGGTCCAGGTAAAGGGTGGGGAGATCGGCACGTCGAAAATTATAGGCTTTGCTGCATGGAAGTAACTTCCTATTGCACACAAACTTAGAGATGCCTTGAATGGGAGAAATCGTAAAATATGCCATTAGGGCAGGATGATGGATATCCTCAGGGACTACAGGGTACTGCTCCCTGTTAATAACCTCCGTCAGGTTGCTTAAAACAAAATCCAGCATAATATTACCCGCATTCTTGATAGTGTTCAGTTGCTTAAGATTACAGAGGGACATGAAATTATCAATGGCAGAAGATTTCCCGTGCGCGGAAATGTTCTGAGAAAGATTGAAGTCACCAGCGATTACAATGCTATCGTAATTGCCAGACATTATTGCTCCCTCAAGGTACTCAAAGAGAGACTCGAACGTCGAAGTAAAGGTACTGGGGGGAATATAGACGCATACAAGCAAGCATTTCAGGGAGGCTATCAAACAGGTGCACGCAACTATATCAATGGTATGAAATAATTCGGAAAAAACAGCCGTGTCAACCGGGTTCAGATTAAAAAGCTTATTATTTGCGGCGATAAGTACACCATCACCCCTTGTGAGACCCGAGTTGGAAAAATTGCGATCAGATCTGAGAGCCGTAAAATAGGACGGCATAAATTCACTGTTCAGTACACAGTTATGAAGCCAAGTTTCCGTTAGAAAGACAAAGTCAAAATCAACATCACACATTGCAGGTTAAATGAAGTCAAACTTTGTGTTGAGCCCACGTACATGTTCATAGTAAGCACTTAACATAAATTCGGTCAGGCAAGAATGGGTCCTCCTAAAAAAGGAGGAGGTGGATTGTCCATATGACTGTCATCACCTTGGTAGCATCAGAGGTCTTAGACAAAAAGGCACCGGAATTAGTATGGACACGGAGGGATCTCAATCTAGGTATATGCACGAATTCTCTGATATTCTCGGCCATGCAAAATTGCATGGCCACTTCACAGGATCCAGGAAATTGGCAACATCAGGCTCCTTCAAACCAATCTTGAACGTGGAATATCTACTGCCAGAAAGTAGGCATTTACAAACCCAGTCTTGAATATTTAAGGTATGTTTGATAAATGACGGTAATAGCGCCTCATTCGTCTCTGGAGAGCAGTTGCTAAGATGAAACCAGTTGCGTCTGGTGGGTGTTGCCGCACTAAGATGAGTAGAGAAGCCGGAACCTAATAATATAGGTTTAGGTCTAGGTGTAGCACTAGAGAAGCTTAAACGACTACCTCGGGTTTTAACATTAGGAGGGCAAATATCTGAATCAATCGGTTCTTCGACTCGAGATTTAGATTTTGGATTGCACTCGGAATCTGCCGGCCCTGACGGTATTTTATCAGAGTTAGTGTGTCTTTTTTCGTGTATTATATTAGCTTCTTCAGGTATTTTATCAGCCTCATATTCCCGACTTAATAATAATCCCGGATTAATTACTGATCTACTGGATGTAGAATTACATAAAGTCTCGACCATACTTTTTAAGTTTTTAACTTCGTCACATAACAGATTAACGGTATTTTTCAGTGGCCCAATCTCTTTCCTTATAATATCACTCAACAATTTTGCAAAAAGAGGGTTAGAAAAAATTTGAATCAAATCATCTTCATTTTTATCAATGTTTGCATTAGAACGCAGTTCTCTTGGCATGTTGATTAATTATGAAAATAAATTTGTTGCAGTTAGATTGGAGTTGCTTGAATCTCGACGAAATCATCAAATCAACTGTCGAGTTTCAAGTCGTCGTAATCCAAAAGTTCCAAAATCCAAATCCAAACGAATTTACACCAAAAATGCGCTGAGAAACTCGAGAAACACTTTAAATTTAGTAGTTCTTTTTGAATTCAATATTTAAAGCCCTTCTAAGCACTATTTAAAATACTCTATGTGGAAAGCTTACAAAACACCACACTGACAGCTGTCAAATCGGTTTTGGTGATTGATGTTTGCAGTTTTTACATGGTCTTACATAAACCTAAGACAGCAGTATCACCTGAAGATGGGTCAATAGTGCTGGAAATTTGAATTGAAATAAATAATAAATCAGTTAAACCAACAATGAGAGGGAATAAAAAGAAGAAGAAAAATACAGGGTTTAAAGGAATAGACGATTAACTTTTACGAAATGTATTAGATGATTCCATTTTTATGTCAGGGTTGAAGGATGTATAGCTAGGAAAGTTGAAAATCTTTTTCGAATTATTGCTAATTATATTTAATATTTCTTCTATTAGGTGTAGTATGTTCAATTAAATGTTTTCTTATATATGCATTAAAATTCGACATTGGAAAGCAAAATTTTGTAAATATCGCATATAAAAACGAGCCTTGTATTTAAAAAGAAACTTTATTTAAAATCGATCAAATTAGATGGACATTTACATAATATTACATGGCCTAATGTAAACAAAATATGTTCAACCGGTATAAATTTCTTTAAGAATTCTCAATTTTATCATTGATGCACTTTGCAACATCCTCAAAAAGTTGCTTGACCGCAGCCTTCAATTCCTTGATTTTAACTTCAAGACATCCCTTAACTTCTGGAACGGCGGCTTCCAAAAATTCCTTGGCTTCATTAACAATCTCAAGCATATTCGCAGACAGATTATTAGCCTCCTGAACTGCCTTCTTTATGACTTCCATTTTACATTCAAAGGTTTTGCATTGTTCCATCTCGGAAACTAAAGCTTCAAAAGCTTGGTAACTATCGTTAATTATCTTATTAGCTTTTTCTGAAATTTCTTTTGCTTCAGCTACTCTACTATCGACGCATTCATGAAAATCAGCCTTAGCTTTCTCGTGCAATTCTTTAACACGGTCCTTGTTTTCTACAATACATTCTTTTACACCATCATGAATGATAACAACTTTTTCATTCAACTTTTCAAGATCAGCATTAACTTCGGCCATATATTTTTCAAGGATGCCATGGGCCTCGGCTACGGCATCATTAGCAAGTTCATTTACATCTTGGAAGAATGTCTGAAAATGAGCTTTTTCTTCTTCATGCAATTTCTTGAGAGTTTCTTGGATATTTTTAAGAATCTCTCCAATATCTTCAACTAAATTTTTAGTATTTGGGATAGCCAGTCCACTTTCCGCAGGCAATCCCTAAAAATGTTTTTGTTTTAAAATTATGTTTTTTTTTAATTACAATTTCTTATTAAATTTATTAGGACTTACCGAGGCTGAGAGTACTGCAATGGAGATAACAAGGAAAGCCTTCGAGAACATCTTGCTGTGCTATGGCTGGAATTGGATATTTTCTCGAATTTATAGGTAGTTTTATTTGCCAAAGTCCAATGATAACTCCACCGATAAGAGCTATAATAAACACTCGTTGATAAAGTGATCATATAAAACGTTTTGCAAATTGAAATTAGATTCAAGAGATTCATATCAGATTTAGGAGATATTTGTTCATGTTCCCTAAAAAATTCCATGCGTTTTTGTATTATCTCTCTTAGATTCTAAATTACACAAAATAAAAAAATTGAAATGATTTTTTTTCTTTATAAAACCTTATTTTATGCTTCATTTTATATTATAATTCATTTTATTATAATAAAACTGAGTTTTATTTCATAAGCAGCAACTTTTAATATTTGAAATTCAATGCAGAATCATTATTATGTCCCTTTCATTTAATTTATATAGAACTGTCAAGTCAAGGAAGGGAATAATTTAATCAGGAATACTCGTCGTTCGAACCACTTACTCCATGTTAAGTTACAGTACCATGTTAGGTAACATTCCCATGTTAAGTACGTGAGTAAAAACTTTGGCAGTGTTTATTGATTTTAGCCCCTCTTGATGAAATTCTCCTATAATATTAATAAAAATTCATTAACATTAAACAACATGATCAGTCGCTTCGCTTAAAACAAAACAAAAAAAGAAAAAACAAACAAAAAAACAGAACAGAACTCGTCCCGAAAATACCTAAAATATTAAAACTTAAAAAACTACACTTTAAAGAAACAAAAACAAATAGAAAATTAAATAAATCTTCGCCCGCACTAAATTTTCTCCCTCCCTAAACTCTTTCCACAATTACTCCCTTCCGCTCTAAAATTTCCCGCATTGGGCTTGTCGCACACTGGGTCCGCTCGTCTCCGCTCAGCTCAGCCTTTCAGGCCAGAAAAATATAAAACCCGTGTATTTAAATAGAATCGCACATATAGCGTCCGCTCAGCTCAGCTTGGCTCCGTTCCGCTCCTCTCCGCTCCTTATCATCTATTTGTGAAGAATACTAGGCCAGAGGTCGGATGCTGGCGGATGCGTTAAGCATTTATGCAACCAGGATAGCGGCATATATTTAACTCTCCCGATGGTGAGGTGGTAGGGGTTTGGAAACCCTAACTCCTACCCTAGGGGTAGGAAAAGTGACGAGCTGAGCATTTGCAATATGTGGAAAAATGACGGAGCTGAGAGGAGCGGACCCGATCGGATCTGATGTGAGCTGAGCGGAGCGGATCCAGTGTGCGACAAGCCTTATGGGCCACCCGCTACCTGACTCGTCCATGCAAGCTTCCCAGTCGTTACATTTATTTTTCTTCACTACTTCCCATGTTAGTCCTTGGCACTCTTCCATCCAATGTGCCCACCTGTAAGTACCCTCTCCGTACAAGGTACACAAATTCTCCCTTTCTTTCACCCAGTACCTTCTTCCATTTTCTTCGTTGCCGCACCGAAACCTGGCTATTTTACATTGGCTACCTCAGAACCCCCTGCTTAGATACAAAGTGTTTCTGCCATATAATGGTACCTTGTTGTACTCCCGATTGTACCCTACTCCCTACTCTTTTCACTCAACAATTTTTCACACCTTACGCCTTCCCCTTTTAACCTTTCCACCTCCTCTTTCGACCATCCTACTCGTTCATACATTTTTTTCCATACATTTCCCCATTCTGTTACTCTAATTCCTCTTTAAACTTCCTTCCTTAAACTTTTGAACACCTCTTTCAGTATCCTTTCATTCCCTAACCTATACACTTTCCTTTCGTATCTTGCGACTCTCACTGATGCTTCTGCTGCAACTTTATACACATTTGCTTCTTGTAGCACCAGGTATCCTGGCGTACTACGTTCTAGTTTCAACGCCTTTTTTTAAATTGAACTTGTACATTTTCTACTTGTTCTATCTCATTCATAATCCATATTTCCGCTCCATACAACAAAATACTCAGAACACACGCCTTCCACACTCTCATTTTTGCCACGAAACACTCTTCAAATTTATCTTTCCAAGCATTTCAAAACCTGTTAGCAGCCAGCCATGCTTTCTTACATATGAACTTAATGTGCTGATTATTGGACCCATTACTACCAAACAAAACATATATCCTAAGTATTTGAATCTGCTAACCTGCACCATAACCTCTTCGCCCCACATCAAGCTTTCCTCTTTCTTGCCAACTTTCTTTATAAACACCACCACTTAGTCTTCTCTACATTCACACTTATTCTTCTTTTCTAAAAATATCTTTGAATCCTTCCAATCATCTCTTTCATTTCCCCTTTTGTTCTTGCTAAAGCAACTATGTCATCCGCGTATGCTAGAGACCACACTTTTCTCCTACCTATTGCCACTCCTCCTGCCTGCTCATTTTTTAAAACTTTTTCTAAGTCAGATATAAAAACATTAAATAGGGCAGGGCTAAGTGGATACCCTTGCTTTAACCCTTTCCTAACCCAGAATCTTTCGGATTTTTTCTCACTTATTCTTACTCTGCAGCTTGTATTGCCGTATATATCTGTAACCGCCTTCACTTGCCAACCGCTAATCCGTTTTGCTCTCATCAGTTCCCATAGCATCTTTCGGTTTACTGTGTCATATGGCGCTTTAAGATTTATGAATACAGCATACACCTTTCCACATTGCTGTGCCAGCTCTTGGTCTATTTCGTATTTTAAGGTAATCAACTGATCTGTTGTTTCTAAACTGATCTAAGCTGAAATAAGCTGATCCGTCCTGTTCCTTTTCTAAATTCCCCTTGTACTTCAGGAATCACTTCCTTTTCCTCAATTTCTTCCTGTACTTTCATCTCCACTACTTTTGCATATATCTTATATGATGTATCCAACAGCGTGATGCCTCTGTAATTTTCTGCTTCTCCCTTATTTTCTGCTTTGAAAATTGGTACGATGTCTCCTTCCCCCCAGCTTTCTGGAATTGCTTGCTGTCCTATGAAAATCTTGTTGAATATTTATAATAATAATAATAATAATAAAATTTATTTGCTGCAGTATTGTTAGTAGTACACATAAACGATGAAACAGGACAAAACAGCAAAGTGTGCAGATTAGTGAGTGATTACAAAAATACAAACATACATATGCCGCAAAGAGGGAGTGAAGTCAGTTGTACAGCTGTTTTTCATTCATACCCTTTAGTCTGCTGTCTATTAACTAAGTAAATCTTCAATTCTTTTTTAAAATTAATAACGGATATGGTCTTAAACCTAGGTGGTAGTGATAATATCCTGTGCATTTATATGTGAATGAACTCTTAAATTTTTCCCTGTAATGCTTGGGAATTTCTATCTGATCTGTATGTTTCCTCTGCAAATTATGTAAACAATGGCGAAATCTGATTTTATTATGCAGGTAGGCCGGTGAATGATAGTGTAAGATCTTATGCACATCTGAAAGTATTGCGAACTGTATTCTACTACTTATATTTAACCATTCAGACTTCTAGCTACATACGGGGATAAATGTTTCCTTCTACCGAGGTTGTAACAATACCTAATACAACAGTTTTGTATCTTTTGTAACTTATACACATCTCCTTTATTTATACAACATCCATATGCTGAGATACAGTAGTTGATTAATGATAAGACTATTGCTTCACATAACTTAAGTTTCAAGGCTGTTGGTTGAAGATTTTTATGCGGGTAGATACATCTTAGACTAAAGTCACATTTTTTTCATATAAGTGATACATGTTTGGAAAAAGACAGCTCGGTATCCATTGTTACACCTAAGTTCTTAACTGATTGTTTTACTTCTAATTTATTACCACTAATGTTAATGTTTTTTACAGTTACCATTATTTCTTCACAAGTTTTCTTGGGTCCACATAATAGTACCGCTGACTTAGCTGCATTTAGTAGTAGTCGCTGATTTTGGCACCATAGTGAAAGAGAACTTAGATTAGCGTTTAACAACTGCACTTGGGTTTCAACATTATTTTTATCCACTGCCACATATAGTTGTGTGTCGTCAGCATAGCAGTGCGTGGCGACATTCGTGAGGCACGTTTAAATGTCACTGGTATAAATTAGAAACAAGATGGGCCCTAGTATGGAGCCCTGTGGCACGACATTTATTAATTCACGAAAGTTAGAGACACAAGTACCTTGATCACTGTTTATTTGCACTCTTTGCTGTCGTCCGGTTATGTAGCTATTGATCCAGTTGGTGGCATTGGTGGAAAAGCCGAAGTAACCCAACTTGCTAATGCTTGGCTAATGGTATCAAACGCCCTGGATAGGTCGAGCAGAACTAAAATGGTTTTAGAACTAAACCCTGACCGTTGTCATGGTGTCTCAGGATGTCGTCTGTTACATTCCATATTGCTGTCGAGGTACTGCGGTTTGTTCTAAACCCTGATTGAAATTCGGGTTATGTTTTCTTTGTTCAAATACTCCACAATTTGTTTACAAATAACTTTCTCTAAAATTTTTGATAATGCTGGTAGCAACCATATTGCTCAGAGGTCCTTGATGTCGTTAGGGCTAGGGACTTTTGGCAGAGGAATTACGCTGCCTTTTTTCCATAGCTCCGGGAATGTGCACTGGTCAATGGAAGAGTTGATGATGTCTACCAATACATCCACTATATGTTCTGAGATCATATTGATCATCGCAACTGATATGTTATCAGGGCCTACCGCATTCGTTTTGATAGCTTTTAAGGCGTTTTCTACTGTGTCCCGAGGCACGTGTGTAAAGGAAAATCTCGCTTCAACTTGTTTGTAGCAGTGATGGTTATAATACTGCAGGACATCTGCTTCGTTGTTTGGTGGGAGCGTTGCCGACGTGACGAAAAAATCATTTATTTCGTTTGGTCTGATTAGGGCATCTGGAATCACAGTTTTTTGTTTGTTGTTTATTCCCAGCGCGTTTATCCCGTTCCATATCTTCTGCGAGTCCCCTTTGGCAGTTCGTTGTGTGTACGCTGCATATGCTATCTTTTCTTGTCTAATGGCCTTCGTGAGGTAATTTCTTATTTCTACGTAATGTTTCCATGCGCCCTGACTTTTTTTTGTAATTCCTCAAAGCTTTGGTTTTTGACTTTACCATTTCTTTGAGGTTGTAGGTGAACCATTCGGGTACCGGCTTTACTATTTTTACAGGTTTGAGCGGGGTGTGCTTATTAAATAATTGTGTTATCAGTGTGCTTAGTTCTTCAACTTTTTTGGAAACTTCGTCGATATTATAGATTGCATTCCACGGCATTAAAGCTGCATCATAGAGTAAACAGTCCATATCAACATCTTTCAAATTTCTGCAAAGTTTACTTTGGGGGGTATATTTCGGTACGTCAATGTTAAATTTACATGTAATGAGGCTATGGTCGGTCAGAGTTTTGGTGTCGTCGATAGTAATTTCATTCATCCGCTCAACGGTAGAATCAATCAGAAGGTCATTATTGCTAATATATAGATGGTCTATCAGACTGGCACTGGCGTGGCATATCCTGGTGGGTGTGGCAATGATTTGAGTTAAGTCAAAAGGTTCTACCATTTTGTATAAATATTCTGACTCCGATGACGGCCCTTGCAGGAGATCAATATTGAAGTCACCTGTTACCATTATTCCATTGACTTCCGCCGAAAAACTTGACAGCTGTTCTTCAATTGTCCTTAGGATTTTGTAACTTATGTCCGGCGGTCGGTAGATGACACCTAGGCCAAGTTTATATGTGGGTTTGATGGTCACGATGCACCATAGCTGTTCGATTTGTGAGTTTTCTGCCTGTTCTAAAGTTTCAAACTTATACATTGATTTCAGATAGATGGCTACGCCACCACCACGTCTTTTGTTGGAGGTGGTTGAGTCTCTGTCTTGTCTAAGTAGACTGTAGCCCGGGATGGTGATCATTTTGTTATGATCCGATGATGACAGCCAAGTTTCGGCCACCGATACGATATCAAAATCTCTCTCTATAACAATTTCCAAAAAAGTTTCAAATCCAGATTTAAGTGATCTAATATTTATGTATCCAATAATCAGGAATTTATTTCCGTGACTTTTTGATGAGTAGTTATTTGTTTGTGGTGCTTTCTTATTAGCTATCTTTGTTTGCTATCTCTTGAAGTTGTGGTACTTTTTCTTTTGGCTATCTATTACTTTATTCAGGGTTGAGCAGTTTTTGCTACAGACTTCGTGATCGGTGGTTAGCTGTAGATTATACTTTTCATTTGCCGCTACACAGTTTACGCATTTCATAGTAGTACTTTTACATTCATTCCGTTCGTGTTTATCCGAGCATAGAGGGCATGCTAATTCTTTTTTGCATTCCTTTGTGATGTGTCCAAATCTATCGCACTTATAACATCTAATTACCCCATAATCCTGGATTATGCGGCATCTATTCCAACCAATGTTAAGTTTCTCTTTCATTATTAGAAGACCGTACACGTAATTATTTATTTCCATAATAATACTAAATTCCTTTTTAATAACTCTCGTTTTAAACAAGATTTTAATTTCTGCCCTATCTTTCTGCAAGTCGTTTTGTTTTATAATTTTGTTTATAATGTCTTCATCTGGTTTATGAGTTTCGTTTTCGTAAATGCCAAATATTTTGATCCGGTTTTTGCGTAATTCTGTTTTTTTCACTTCGTAATTTTCGCCCAAGTTTTCCTGGACAATCATTTAGACAGCATTTACATCTTCTTCATTCTCGCAGCGTAATATAATTCCCCCTTTTTTTGTCTGTTGTGCCATCGTTACTCCTACGCCTATCGTAGATGGGTTTACTTTAGATCGAAGTTCGTCTTTTACTTTCTTACTATCTGTCGATTCATTTATGGGGTTAACGACCAAGGATTTATTTGTGTTGATAACATTTGCGTTTGTTTTGTTTTCTGAGTTTATTGACATTTTTTCGGCTTTCAGTTCGTGTATTTCTTGCGCTAGGTTTTTGTTGGCCTCTAAAAGGTGATTAATCTTATCGTTCATTTTATTAGTCAAGGATGTTAAATTTTGCACTGCTTTGATTAATTCTACTAATGTGCCTTCATCTATATCCACGGAGTCATCTTCTTCACTGCGAGTTCTTGTTTTTCCTCCTTCAGCACTTGTCGTTTTTATACCTGTAGTTTTATTTGAACGTAAACTCTCTAGACATTTTGCTTGTAAAATGTATCTCGCTGTCGAATTTAAATTCTATAAATCTGTCTCAACGAGCTCTCGCGCACACGTCCGTCCGCCACGAGAGATATCTCTCGTATGACTGTATCTCGTATGACTGTATCTCTATTTCGTGGAGTTTTTTTTTAACACTGGCGCTAGTTTCCACGCTTCATTTGGGATTCCATCCGGACCTGTGGCTTTTCTTCTTTTCAGCGCAACCAGAACTTGCTCAATTTCCTCCCATATAATTTTTGGTCGACGGCCTTCTTCTTCTTTCCCGTCCTCTTCCACTGTCTTCTCAGCTTTCTTTGCTTCTTTTCTGTCCAGCAACTGCATAAAATGTGGTCTCTATCTTTCCACCTTAATTTCATTAAATTTCCGGGTTGCTTTTTCCCCATTTTTGGCAATAAACTTCCATATTTCTCTTTCACTATTGAGCTTCCTTGCCTCCTCCATTTGTTTTCTTTGCCACATTATTTTTTTGTTCTTCACAAGTTCTTTCATATGGTCCCTCGTGTTTTTTTAATCTACCCGGTGTTCCTCCGCTCTGTCTCCATAGCTCAACAACTCTTTTTTCTTGGTAATATATTCTGTATCAACCCATGCGTTGTTATTATGATCACTCCTGACATTTTCGATACGATCGCCTTATGGACATTAGATACCAGTTGTTCTAGGCTATTTATTCATTCTAACTGACAATTTCCAGGTTGCTTTTAAACCTTTGTACCGTCTATTTATTCCATATCGCTACTGTTTTCTGCTTCTCCATTTACCTTCTAACTACCGTTTTACCTTTTGCTGTTACTTCCAGCGGGAAATGATCCGACTCTATCCTATTACGTACTTCCACGCTGAGTATGTCACGCGTTGCTGCGTCGTTTGCTACTACATGGTCTATCACTGATATCCCTCTACCCCTACATACGTTGTCTCTCCACTCCAACCCCCCTCCGTGCATCCATTTAATATATTTCATTTTCTTTCCGTCATCCAGCCAAGGCATTTTCTACCATCCGCGTTGATTATTTTGTCTTTTGATTTTCTTGTTACTTCAGGTCCTCCTTCAACGAGCTTTTCAACCCGGCTATCTCCTATTCTTACTTTTCATTCCCACGCAATCATAACTTTAGACAAGATTTCCTCGTTTGCTTCCGTTTCTATTTCCGTTAATAGTTCTTTTAGCCTTTTATTATTATAATTATAACACATTTCCATTTCTCCCCGTTTAATTTTATCTTTCTTATTTGAATCCCTTCGCCGTAATCTTTACCACTATAATTCTCTTCCTCTATGTTCTTCTTTACTCCGGTTATTAAACCGCCTCTGAGTCGCTCCATGTTGAAATCTCTTTTTGCCCATTGGCACTTCCACGCGAAGTTATCTGGCATTCTTTCTTCACCTTCCCCTCCTTCTCCTAATCCATGTTTCCACTATTCCAATTATATCGAAGCTCTTCATGTACTACACCAAGTCATCCTTATATTCGGCTCTTAATTTTCTCTTCAAACCTGCT
This sequence comes from Phosphuga atrata, assembly GCA_944588485.1. NCBI lineage: Eukaryota > Metazoa > Arthropoda > Insecta > Coleoptera > Silphidae > Phosphuga > Phosphuga atrata. The sequence goes on from OX155899.1 coordinate 36,376,533, forward strand.
ACATTCCAACACAACATCTTCGTTTGCTTCGTAACCTGCTGGTATTCCATCTCCCTATTATTTCTTACTGAAATTGTATATCCTTTATTCCTGTAGCATCTTTGTAGTGATACCACCTCTGGTCTACTTCCATTTATCGGTACCCTACTCTTACAAACTTATTTCTCTCCCTTAGTTCTTTAGCTTTCTGTCTTATCTCCCTCTCTCCCTCTATTAGCTAATAATTTTCTAGCTTTTCTAAGACAAGAAATTCCGACACCATTTTTAAGGTGTAAAAAAACGAGAAGATGACAGCCTTATGGTATGTTAAGCATACGTTCAAATGAAATTAGGGGTGACTGGCAATTTCGGGACAAGCAACCCGCATAAGTTTAAATATGGCGGTTGATAGAAAATCGTCCGGCAACTAATCAAAGTTAATATTATCCAAAAGGATATATAAGTTTATCCTTAGAGGGTATGAGTACAACCTTAAATTTTAAGGTGAATTAAGGTAACACATTCTGACATAGTACAAGGATCGGTTTAAGAAATTGCAAGACTAAAGCTGATTTACCTAAATATGTAGATAATAGATAAGCTAAAGCAAAAGAAATCTCCAAACCAAGCTTTTGGTTGATTACATTCCGAAATGGAATAATGCAAAACTAATGCCAAGTCTCAGATGTTCTCGACTGGTTTCGTCTGGTCTCCTCTGGCCATGCTTGGTCATGTCTGGTCTTGTCCGGTCTTGTTTGATCTTGACTTACCTCGTCTGGTCTGTCTTCTCTAGTCTTGTCGAGCTTTGTTGAGTCTTGTCGAGTTATGTATAGTCTTATATAGTTTGTCTTAACTTAATGTTAACTTTTGTCTTAATCCTATATATTTTACGATTAATAATATAGCATACATCTTACGCATCTTTGTTAATATTTATGAAGAATTTCATCAAGAGAGGCTGAAATCAATAAACGCAGCCAAAATTTAAGTTGGTTTTTAATCACGTAGTTAATATGGTAATGTAACTTATCTTAAGTAAGTGAATCGAACTACGACTGTTCCCGATTAAACTATTCGCTTCCTTGGCAGTTCTATATACATTTTCAGTAGATTATGTCCACGAAATATTAAAAGAAACTAAATCAAGTTACCAATCCCGTAATGAAAGGTAATTCATTCGATTGTGCATACACCTTCTATCATTAAAAGTTGTTGCGTATGAAATGAAAGTCAGTCTAATTCTAATAAAATCGCAATATAATAAAACAAAGCTATATTTTATTATTTTTAATAGTTTTATGAACGAATAAAACTATTTCGATTTGATAATTTTTCGTAATTTGGAATCTGATGAGGTTGCAGTGATAATACAAGAAACACATGGGAATTGTTTAAAGACCTAGTACAAATATCTATTAAATAATTTCACTGATTCCAATTTCTAAATGAAAACGTTTTATATGATCACTTTATCCACGAGTGTTTATTAGAGCTCTTGTCGGTCGAGTTATCATGGAACTTTTTATGGACTTTGGCAAATAAAACTACCTATAAATTCGAGCATATATCCAATCCGCAGTCATACCAAACCAAGATGTTCTTAAAGGCTTTCCTTGTTATCTCCATCGCAGTACTCTCTTATGACTCGGAAAGTCATAATAAATTTAGTGAGAGATTTTATTTAAAAAATATACTATAATTTTAAAATAAAAATGTTTTCAGGGATTGCCAATGGAAAATGGATTGCTTATCCCAGATTCTAAAAATATAGTTGATGATATTGGTGCAATTCATCATAATATCCAAGAAATTGCAGGAAGCAGAAAAAGCTCATATTCAGAAATTCTTCGAAGGTGTAGTTCAACTTGCTAATGATGCATTAACCGAGGTTAAAAGCGACATTGAAAAATATATCGATGAAATTTATTCTGGAAAAGTTGAATGAAAAATTTGTTATCGTTCATGATGATATAAAAGAATGTGTTATAGAAAACAAGGATCGTCTTAAAGAACTGAATGAGAAGGCTAAATCTGATTTGCATGAATGCGTCAATAGTAGATTAGCTGAAGCAAAAGAAATCTCAAAAAAAGCTATTAAAACAATATACCAGAGTTAGCAAGCTTTTGACGATTTAGTTTCCGAAATGGAACAATTCAAAACCATTCGCTCCGTAAAAATGCTCTTGTAAAACTGAAGTCATTAAAAAGGCATCGCAGGTGGCTAACAATCTGTCTGTGAATATGCGTGATATTGTTAATGAAGTAAGAGAATTTTTTGAAGCCGCTGTTCCAGAAGTTAAGGGATGTCTCGAAATTAAATGAAGGAATTGGAAGCTGCGGCGAAGCAACTTCTTGAAGATAAAATGCATTAACGATAAAATCCAGAATTCTTAAATAAATTCAGAAGAGTTGAACATGTTTTATATACAATAGGCCTTGGAATTGGGGCTTCCAATACCGGAGCAAAAAATTAAAACCGGTATTTTAGTATTATTTGTTTTCAAAACCGGAGTACCGGTATTGATACCGGTATTACCAAAAATATATATTTTCGACAGATTTTCATAAATATTAATGATAATGGTGATTTACTAAAAACAAAACAAAGGAAAAACGTAAAAATATATTTCTTTAGTTATAATCTATACAAAAAAATATTTAAACGAAATAAGTCTTAAAAGTACATAAAACTACTTAAAAAACTACTACTTAAAACATTTGTTTACTCCTTCCGTATATAAAAAAACAAAATATTTATAGCAAATATTCGGAACAAAGTTATCCTAAACATTACTAAATTTCGCAATTTGAGTTTGTTTTATTAAAATATGCGCGTAAAAAAACATAAACAATCAATTGTTTCGTCGTTCAGACTGGACCGAATATTTGTACATAAGTGACTTGCTGCAGAAAACGCTTTTTCCGATTCTGCACTTGTTGATGCAATTGTACTTAAATGGTCGCACGTCAGTTGTAAATATTTTCCTCTTACTCCTGTTTTTACAAAAATAGCAGTTTCGTCTTTTATAATTGGTTCCACCCCTTGCACTTTTGTAATTTTAGGTTGAACTGAAAGTTTTTGTTGGATTGCTGATTGAAGTTGCAGTTTAAATTTTTCATAGTCATGAAGCAAAGTTCGAGCCAGTCCTTAATGTATTGGTCAGATTTCTTTCCAAGGATTCTTCGGAATTTTCGTCTTTATCTAAATCTGAATTATCACGTTCTTCTGCGTTTTCGGGCGAAAGTCGTTTAATCAAACGCATTATAATTTTTATCATAGTCGCTTTAGTTAACTGTGGAAATAAAGTTTGAACTAAATCGATATTATTTTGTTCCGCACTATGTAAGTACTGAAGTACCTGCGATAAATTATTTCGTCTTTGTAATATGCGAATTTTTAAAGCGTCATAAAGTTCTTTAGCAATTTCACAATTTTGATTCGAACGAGCTTGCATCATAAATTTTATTGTTTCATCTGCTGTAAGAAGATTAGAATCTTGGCGACATAATGCATCAACTGCTAATATTATAGGATTAAGAGTAGTGATAATTTTAGATAATAAATTAAAGTCTCTGTCACAAAAATTCATTCCGGAATTTATGTCAATAAGAGAAAAAAATTTGGGTTTATTAAAACACAATATCACAATTGGATATAATGCAAATAATAATAAAATAATAATAATAATAAAATGTTTCTAATATAAATAACATGCTGTTTCATCTTGTTTTACAGTCTAATTTTAAAGTAATTTCGCTACCAAAAACTTCTTTTACATATTTCTGTAAAAAGTTATCATTTTTAGCAGTTAAATTTCTAAATATTTTGATTACCTTTCTACTACCTTTTTTTGTTACAATAGGAGAAATAGTAGCATGACTAATACTGGCCGTAGTATCTACTAAATTAGATTCTATAACGACGCCGTCAACAAATTGTCCATTCTCATCATCTTCTTCTTCAACATTCATGTTGTTATCAACAATTTCATCGTTTGGTTCTGACCTTGACTTAGAAAGTATATCGGTTATAGCTAAATTGATGCCATTTACCAAGCATATCTGTTGCTCAGCATCAATAAGTTTGCCTAATTTTACCATAACCGATGTCCCATCAGTAGTTATGCAGACTATATCTTTAGAAATACACAAACCAAATTCTTCTAACTTTTCTGTAACCATAATTAAACACCTTTCTGCTGGCACACTCCCAAATGCTCGTACTAGTTCAATATTAAAAAGAATCATCCAGCAGTATGTATATTTATATTTAGATATCGTGCATTCATCAAATGTTACACTGAATCGTTTGCCTTTAGATTTAGCTGAGCTATTTCATCTTTTATGGTAATTCGAAGAGTTTTGTTATATTCGAGTATAATATTTCTTATTGCACTTGCTGATTTTAGAACATCTTTAAAACTACGAGCAATTACTCCTTCACTAATATCAACAGATATTTTCAAAATATTAAAAGCAGTCTGGAGCTGCCATTCGAGCTAGTACTTTAGCGAGGCTTTCGTTTTTATTGCTTTTTAAATAAATTGTTATTAAATTAGATTTCTTAGACCGACTTGGTTGATCTTGATCATTGTTTGCATTCAAAGTTACCTCACTTCTTTTGCTTAGATCTATTCCATGCATTGTCTATACATTTTATAAATGAGTCTATAGTCCACTTGTAGATCCACCACCACATATTATTTCCTTTGAATAGTATTTACACCTGGCTAGATGACTATTTATTTGATATAAAAATTAGTGCCAAACCGAAGATACATCCTTGTGCTATTTGTGTTTGAAGAACTCCTTCTGTGTGGACGTAGACCTGGCGTACGATACGCCGCGTATCGTTTATGTCTATTCAAAACTTAATAAAATCATTATAAAAAATTGATGTTGTATAATAAAAAAACTTACGGTTTCAAACAACAAACATTACAGCAATCTACAAATAATAAATTCAATAATATAGGTTATATGTATGTGTTGTTAATCGTGTGCGTGTGAGATGAGAGATGGCGCGTAAACAGGAAAGCAAGTTTTTTCTAACGATATTCAGTGACTAACTTCATTATCCATTGAAGAGGTATAAAAACGAATTTATTATTCTTGTTTTTATTCTGTCCTGCTAATTTAAATAACTAATACAAATAATTTAAATAACTAATATAAATAATTTGGTAATACCGATTTTCTAATACCGGAAAAAATAGTCTAAAATCCCGGTTTTCGGGATCCCAGAATTCCGGTAAATCTACTTTTACATTTACATTGCAAAATGTTAAATTTCAAGTTCATCTAGTCAGCATGAGAAATATACCAGATAGCACCATAAACCCATTCAAATTCAAAAAACATTACCTGAGTATTATTTTATTAGTAATAAGAGGTCCACGTTAAGAAGTAATCTAATCTTATCATTCAGAGATTGTAGAAAAAAGTACATTGTCAACGTTCCGAAGTACTTAAGAAACACTGATCGCGATGGTGGACTACAGGTGGACACTGTTACTTGAATGTGCAAGTTAGCTAGCTCCTTGACAACAGAAGTATCGAAAGGAGACTCAAGAATCAAACCATTTGCGTGCGCTGGCAAGAATCAAAAGCATAGCATAGTTAATATACGCAGTTAATTATTCGGATAAAGACAAGTTATTAGTATCTAAGGCAGAGGTGGGCAAGCTTCTCGAAAAAAACTTTTAATCATGTAATGAATGCACTAGTTCAATATTTTATTAGAGCTTTTAATTTATATAATCACAACGTGATCATTATTAGTCGTGGTCAATCGAGATTCGATTGTCCACACAATGTAGTCTGCACTCTGCTAATATTTAACTTTAATGTTATATAATATTTTGTTAAGGTGCAATAGAAAATCCGTTATAATGCCTTAATGATACTTTTGAACTAAGTTCAAAAATTTTTGAAGAAACTAACACATACACACACAAACTAACACTTACATTAATTTTAACAAGATTTTCCAAGACGCGTCCGACTTTATGTCCGTATGTCGATCTAAAGAAATTGCAGATGTTTATACGGCCTGCACCGCGAAAACGATAGCTTGCCCACCTCTGCCTTTGATAATAATAATCTGTGCTTATCGGATTAATTAACTGCGTATATTAACTGTGTTGTGCTTTTGATTATTTCCAGTGCACTCAAATGGCTTGATTCTCTTGAGTCTCCTTTCTATATTTCTGTTGTCATTGAGCTGGGTGACCTGCACATTCAAGTAGCGGAGTCCATCTTGAGTCCACGATGGGGATCAGTATTTTTTAAGTACAAAGGAGCGTTGGCAATGTATTTTGATCTAGAATCTCGGGTTGATAAGAATATGTAGACGTCTTATTACTAATAAAATAATACTCAGATAATCTGTTGATTTTGAATGGGTTTATTGGTGCTATGTGGTATATTTTTCATGTTGTCTAGAATATACATGAAACTTAATGCAGACATTGTAATCACTTTAATCTCATTCAGTTTGATTCTACGTTTTCTGCTACAGGTCTTCATTTTGTTGATTTGTTGATTTCTTTCGAATATCGGCGAATATCCTGGCTACGATGACCGTGTTGATTGCTGCTTTAAACAGTTCTGTGGTTGTTTTTGAATGTCCGTAGGTTCATGAGCCATGATATCCTTCTTCTTCCGGGCCTTCTCTTTCCAAATACTTTTCCTTGGAGGATGGACTTTAAGAGTTTGTATTTGGTGTAATTTCTCATTATATATTTTTTTACACGGATTTCTACTGCTGTCGCCGCTTCTCCGTCCCCAATTTCCATATTCTCCTATCAAGACATTGTTCCTCGGTTAAGTTTCTTGTTTCCATCGCTTCATCTATTCCATCCCTCCAAATTCTTCTAGGTCTTCCTCTCCTTCTCCTCTCCGGCGGTAACCATTCCAACACTTTCCTAGGCCATCTAATCTCATCCATTCTTTTCGTGACCAAACCAAATCAGTTGTTTTTTCTCAACTTCGTCTGGAATATTCTTTTCCCTGTCCATATACTTTTTTATTATATGCCCGAGATATTCCAGTTTCCTTCTCTTAATCGTGTTCATCAATCCTTCTTCTATACTCATCCTTTCCAGAATTGTTTCGTTGGTCACTCTATCTACCCATGATATTCTAAGGATCCTTCTGTATTGCCACATCTCGAAGGCTTCGAGTTTTTTTTGTGTTGCTTCGGTCAATGTCAATGATTCCATACCATAGAACAATATGGAGGACACATAGCAGCGCAGGATTTTTACTTTGATATTTTTATTGTTGTGGCTTTTGAAGAGCTTAGACATTTTGATGAAGGCATCTCTTGCTTTTTCTATTCTACATCTGATTTCTTGTGAGTGGTCCCACTGTTCGTTTACTAAGGTTCCCAGGTAGACAAGTTTGGATACCCGTTCTATTCGTATATTTTTAATAAAATCTTCTCTTTACTTATGACCATAAATTTTGTTTTGTTGATGTTCATTTTTAGCCCATATCGTTCACTTACTTCATTCACTTTGTTCATTAGCTGTTGTAGACCTCTATACTATCTGCAAATATGACGGTATCATCTGCATATCGTATATTATTCAGTCGTTCACCGTTTACAAGAATTCCATTCTCATCTGTTTTCAGAGCCTCTCTAAATATCCCTTCTGAATACAAATTGAATATCAGAGGGGAGATGTTGTTTCATCTCCAGCGTTGATTTTTATGGTGGCTGTCTGGTTCCAGTACAGGTTTTGTATAATTCTGAGGTCTTTATCATCCATTCCGGTGCCTTTCAGCACTGGTATCATCTTCTGGTGTCCAATTCATGTTCCTACACGGTTGGAATAATACTTGTATACTGAACAGTGCTTCTCTTGTTCCCACTCCTTTCATGAAGCCAAATTGTATGACTGCTACTCTTTCTTCGCATATCAATAGATAAGTCAATAGTGCTGGAAATTTTAATTGGAATAAATAATTAATCAATTTAACCAATAATCAGAGGTAAGAAAAAAAAGAAGAAGATAGTGATTAGGAATAGTCGATTAGATTTCATCCTGTATCAAATGTTTCCATAGGATAAAAGGATGTATAGCTAGGAGAGTTAGCAATGCTTTTTCGAATTATTTCATTTGTGTTGTTAATATTTCATCCATTAGCTATAGTTGAATATACAATTACTTAGTTATTTTGTTTTTAATTAGTTTTCTTATGAATGCATTAAAAGTGAAAACATTTTATAAATGTTGAAATTTAAAAGTAGAGAAAAATAAGTACCTACCTATTAATTCTACATTTTAGAAAAAAACTTTATACAAATCGATCTAATTAGACAGACATTAACATAATGTCAAAAAGTTTTCAACTCTTGCTTTAAGAATTTCTTTAAGAATTCTGGATTTTATCGTTGATGCATTTAGCAACATCTTCAAGAAGTTGCTTGGCTGTAGCCCTCAATTCCTTGATTTTAACTTCGAGACATCCCTTAACTTCTGGAACGGCGGTATCACACAAATTCCCTGGCTTCATTAACAATCTCACGCATATTCACAGATATATTGTTAGCGATTTTTTTGATGTATTTTAAAACCTTATTATAAATAATTTGGATGTGCGAAGCAAAAAAGTTAAAAAAAGAATTGTTCAATTCATTATAAACAATTTAAAAGTGATAAAATTTTGAAAATAATCACGTGACTCTAAACGCGCAATAATTTGTGTGTGAGGTCGAAGGGTGAAACTTCATTCTTACATTCAAATATAAACATTCTTTTTATAATCGTCGTTTTAGAATTTTTTCGGCGCATTGTTTAAAACCATTGGTCGACGTTTAACAATGTGGGACATTTACAAACATTTTTTGAGTTCTTTTTATAGTACCCTCTCCTACACGATGGTACGAAACAAGCAGCATAACTGTAAATATTTGACATATTTGACATGTCTACTACAACTACTGTATCAACAAAGTCAGGAGCGGGTAGAAAGTACATATTTTACGTCACAACGGTACATTTGTGCGTTTTCGGTACCGAGTTTAAAAATAAATTTTCATTTTGTTATGACTTTTTAATTACAACGAAAAAAATAAAACAAAAAATAGTTTTGTCATAAAACTTATATATGAGCTTTCGATTTATGACGAAAAAAAAATTGATTCTAAAGCGTCAAAAGCTTGGTAACTGTCGTTGATTGTCTTCATAGCTTTTTCTGAGATTTCTTTTGCTTCAGCTAATCTACCATCGACGCATTCGTGCAAATAAGCCTTAGCCTTTTAGTGCAATTCTTTAATACGATCCTTATTTTCTACAACACATTCGTTTATACCATCATGAACGATAACAACTTTATCATACAACTTTTCCAAATCAGAATAAACTTCGTCGATATATTTTTCAAGGTCGCTTTGTGACTCGACTAAAGCATCATTAGCAAGTAGATTTACATCTTGGAAGAATTTCTGAATCTGAGCTTTTTTTGCTTCATGCAATTGCTTGAGTGTTTCTTGGATATTATGAAGAATTGCTACAATATCATCAACTACATTTTTAGTGTTTGGGATAGCCAATCCATTTTCCGCTGGAAAGCCCTAAAAATATTTGAATTTAAAAATTATATACCGTTTTAAATAAATCTTCTTATTAAATTTATTATGACTTACGGAGAACGAGAGCACTGCGATGGAGATAACAAGTAAAAAACAAGTAAAAATGCGTAAAATGTGTAATAATTATCTTATTAAATATAGGATTAAAACAAAAGTTAACATTGAGTTACAACAAAGTAGACAAGACTATACATGACTCGACAAGACTCAAACAAGCTAGATAAGAATAGAGAGGATCTGACCAGACAAGTCAAGATCAGACAAGACCAGACAAAACCAGACATGACTAGAAAAGACCAGACGGGAGCCGATGAGACCTGAAAAGACCATACGAGACCAGATAAAACCCTGCGAATCCGGACGAGATTATTGGACTTGCAAGCATTAGTTTTGCATTGTTCTATTTCGGAATGTAATCTAGCAAAAGCTTAGTAGCTGCCGTAAATTATTTTAATAGCTTTTTCAAGGATATCTTTTGCTTCAGATAATCTATTATGGACGCATTCCCGTAAAGCAGCTTTAGCCTTCTCGTGAAGTTCCTTAAACCGATCCTAGTTTTGTGTCAGAATGTGTTATAAAGATCAACTAATCCCCTCAATGGTTAAACTTATATATCCCTTTGGACAATATTAGTTCTGGTTAGTTGTTCTGGTTGTTTTTCTATCGACCGCCACATTGAAACTTATGAGGCCTGCTTGTACCCAAATTGTCAGTCACTCCTGATTTCATTTCACCGTATACTTAACATTCTATAAGGCTGTCACGTTTTTGATGCCGTAAGAATTGTGTCGGAATTTGATTCTACTAAAATTTTGTTAAAATTAATACTATTAAGCTATCTTATTAGAACATTTAATTTATTTAATAACATTGTGATCATCATTTTTCCTGATTAGTCGATACAAAGTGATCAGTCGATTCGAATGTCCCCACAATTTAGTCTGCTCTATGCCAGTATTTAATTTTAATGTTATATGATATTTTCTTAACGTGCATAGATGGATTGGCAATAGGAAATCTGTGAAAATGTCTTTGGAATTTCTAAGAAGATTTCTAAGAAGTTCAAAAAATTTTGAAGAAACTAACAATTACATTAATTTTAACAAGATTTTCCAAAACACAAATTCCCACCCAATTACTACTTATGTATATTTATTACCTCTACAGGTTTTTAAATGGATTCCAAAATTTTATACATAAAACAATACATATATAAATAAAACTAATATAGTATATAAATAAAAAAGAAACAAAAAGAAACGTATGCTAATAAAACTAAATAAATCACTAAAAACCTAAACTTGCTATTCCAATTCAGCTCTTGAGATCCTTTTCTGTAGTTCCCCCATGGATCTGTTCTGGGACCGATATTGTTTCTTATAGTGATGAATTCCGTTGTTGGGTGGATTGTCGGCTTCCCTCTCCACATATTGCTCTTCTTCTCTCCTCAACTTTCTTCATCCAATCTATCCCTCTTCCATCCTCGTTTAAAACCTCTTCTCTACCCTCGTCCCTTTCTCTCATTTCTGAACATTCGTTCAGCCAGTGTTCTATTGTCTCCTTGTTTTCTCCACACATCCTGCATACTCTATTCCTATCCTCCATCCAAAATTTATTATCTCTCTCTTCATTTCCACATCTGAATCTTGCTATTGTCACTCTCTCTTTTCTACTTTCTCTTCCTAGGTACTTTGGCAGTTCTTCCGTTATTATTTTTTCATATTTCCCATTGTACCTAGACTCCCTAATTCTTGCTCTCCTTTCTTGCCTTTGCACATCTCTATCTCTCTGGACCAATTCCTCTGTCATTACTCTACCTCTCTCTCGCATTCTTTCTATCTCCGCTCCTGCATACCCGTTTCTTTCTAGATATGCTTCCCTCTCTTTCCACACCCCCTTTCCTATTTCTTTTCTTTTTTCTTTGAGGCACTCTTGCAGAATTCTGCACTCTCCTCTCTCTCTCACCCTCTCCTCAAAACTTATTGCTCTCTTTCCTGCTTCTATTCTTATTCCATCTCTCTTTGTTTCCTCCATCACTATATACCCCGGGGTCTCTCTACCTAGTCCTAGCACCCATTTCAAATATTTTTCTTGCACCCTTTCCAGTCCTTCTTGCTCTCTCCACCCCCATATTTCCGCTCCATACATCATCACACTTTTCACCAGGCTATCAAACATCATCACCCTCCTTCTATAGTCGTGTCCAAGTTTTCTCTCTCCTATTCCCCATACCACTCCTAGTATTTTATTGGCTTTCTTTACTAACTCTCTCACGTGTGCTGTTTCAGTATTTCTCTCATTAAACACGTACCCTAGGTATTTAAATTCTTTTACTTCTTCAATTTTCTCCTTCTCCCATCTCCACTCAATTACTCTTCTCCTGCCACCCCCTTTTCTAAACACCATCATCTTGGACTTCTCCACATTCACTGTCAGCTTTTTCCTCCTCATATATTTCTCCATGTTTCTTATCATTTCTTTCATCCCTTTCTCGTCTCTCGCTAGCACCACCAAATCATCCGCGTAGGCTAGGGACCACACTTTTTCTTTGCCCACCACAACCCCACCCGTCTGCGCCTTGCTGAACATCTCCTCTATGTCTCCAATAAATGCTGCAAACAGGCTGGGGCTTAGTGGGCAGCCTTGTCTCACTCCCTTATGCGTATTAAAACCTTCGCTCACCCTTTCCCCAACTCTCACTCTACTTATTGTTTCTTCATAAATCTCTTCTAATTTTGCTATCAGATGTTCCTTTATCCTCTTCTTTCTCAGGCATTCCCACAGTGCCTCTCTTGCTACATTATCAAAGGCCGCCTTCAGGTCCACAAATAATGCATACATCCTGCCGCCCTTCTTTTTTATCTCATTCCCTACTATGTGATTCAAGATGTATACATTATCCATGGTCCCTCTCCCTTTCCTAAATCCCGCCTGTCCGTCTGGTATCACACCTCGCTCCTTCAATTCCTTCGTCAATCTCTCTTCTACAATCATTGCATATATCTTATATGCTGTATTGAGCATGGTGATCCCCCTGTAATTGCTTGCTGTTTCCCTTTCTCCTTTCTTATATATGGGGCATATTATCCCCTCTTTCCACTCCTGTGGGAAGCCCTCTCCCTTCCACACTCCATTCATTATCTCCAACAGCCTGTCAGCTTCCCTTTCAGTTCCATATATCCACGATTCATTCTGTATACCGTCCCTCCCCGGTGCCTTTTTCTTTTTCAGTTTACTCAGTTGTTGTTCTAATTCTTCTCTTGTTATCTCTTCTATTTCTCCCACCCTGTGTTGACTCTTTTTCTTTTCCTGTCTGATTTCGTCACCACCCAGCAGCTGACTGAAGTACTTTCTCCATTCCTCCATAGTAATTCTATTACTCACTCTTTCTACTTTTTTCTTTCTTTCCCTATTTATGTATTTCCATACCTCTTCTTCCGTCTTTATGCCTTTCATCTTTAGTTCTTCTTCCATCCATTTCTTTTGCTTCTTCTCCTTGCATACTAATTTGTACCTCTTGCGTGCTCTCTTGTAATCCTCATTACTTGCTTTTCCTCTTTTCCAATTTCTTAATTTCTTTCTTACTGATTGCTTCCCTTCCCTGCATTCTTTATCCCACCACTCGTTTTTCCAAGCCCCCACCTTCACTCTTGTCTCTATCACTTTTTTTTCTGTTGCATTTTTTACGTGATCACCCAGTTCTTTCACTTTTTCGTTTATCCCTTCCTCTTCGTATCTAGCCTCCCTAAGTCTTGTTCTATAATTTTCTATTGCTTCTTCCGTCCAGATATTCTTCACAATTTTTCTTCTAACATCCTTCTCACTTCTTCTATTTTTCTCTCTTCCTTTTGTCTTCACTTCCAATGGCATATGATCCGACTCGACTCTTTCTCCCACCTTGAATTGTTCTATTTCATCCCATGCTTCTTCATTCACCATAACATAGTCAATAACTGTCTCCCCTCTTGGTCCGATATATGTGTACTCTCCTTTCTCATCTCCTATACTGTTTCCATTAAGTATGTCCCACCCTCTTTCTTCTACTAGACTTATCAGTAGTCTCCCTTCGGCGTTTTCTGTTGTGTCTTTTGTTGGTCTTCTTTCTATTGTTGTTTGTTCTTCTTCTAGCCGTATTCCTTTTTCTCCAATTCTTGCGTTAAAGTCCCCCCCAATCACCAGAGTTCCCTCGTCTTGCTGTTTTACTCGCTCTTCTATCATTCTCTTCGTTTCTTTCATACTTCTGCTGTATATTGTTATAATTCTCCATTTTTTCTGTCTAATTTTCACCGTTCTTTCCATAATGCCTCTTTCTTCTTTTGCTTCGGTTCTGTTTTCTTCTTCCAAACCCTTTTTCACTCCCATTATTATCCCCCCTTTAGCTCTCCCTTTCCTGCTTACCCTCTCTGCAAATTGACACTTCCACTTAAACTCTTTCGGCATTATTTTTTCCAATTTTTCCCACCCCTTCTCTTCCACCCATGTTTCTACCAGTCCCACTACATCAAATTTTCCCAAATATTCCCAAAACTCATTGTCTTTGTTTTTTATCCCCGCTGTGTTCCAGTATACTATTCTTAACTGCTCCGTTTCTTCCTTATTCCTCTCCATGTTCGTTTTCCGTTTTCTGTCCTGTCGTCTTTTCCTTGTGCTCTTATTCAAAAATTTGTTGTGTTTAACTCCCCCTTTTCATCATCCCACTTAAAGGCGTTTCCGTCTATCCATATCTTTTTATAACCGACTTTCGCCCACCGTCCTTTTTGTCGCTCTTCTTTGGCTATCGCTCTTAATTCCTTCTGTATTTCTCTTTCCTTCTTTGTCAGATCGTCTTCTATGTATACTCTCTTTTCCCTTTTTTCTCCCACCCAATTATTAAGGCGTCAAAAACGAGAGGGCCACAACCTTATGGTAAGCATACGGTGAAATGAAGTCAGGAGTGACTGACAATTTCGGAACAAGCAAGCCAAAGTTTAAATATGGCGGATGATAGAAAATCGTCCGGCAACTAACCAGAACTAGTATTGTCCAAAGGGATATTCAAGTTTATCCCTTGAGGGGATTAGTGGATCCTTAGATTTTAAAGTGAATTAAGATGAACGCATTCTAGCAGATGACAAGTGTCGGCTTAAGGAATTTGACGAGAAGTCTAAAGCTGAATTTACCTTAATGCGTCGATAATAGATTAGCTGAAGCAAAAGAAATCTCTGAAAAAGCTAATAAAATAAATTTCTACAGCTGCCAATCTTTGGGTAGATTACATTCCGAAATAGAACAATGCAAAACTAATGCCAAGTCCGATGTTCTCGTCTAGTTTTGCCTGGTTTCATCTGGTCTCATCTAGTATTGTCTGGTCATGTCTGGTTTTGTCCTGTCTTGTTTGATCTTGACTTGCCTTGTCTGGTCTTCTATAGCTTTGTAGAGCCTTGTCGAGTTATGTATATTCTTGTATAGTTTGTCATAACTTAATGCCTTAACTTAACTTTTGTTTGAAACGTATCTATTATAGGATTATTATTACAGCATACATTTTACGCATTTTTGTTAATATTAATGAACAATTTCATCAAGAGGGGCTGAAATCAATAAACATAGTCTTTTGCGTACGTTTTTAATTGCGAACTTAACATGGTACTGTAACTTAACTTAGAGTAATTGGTTCTGACTATGAGTGTTCCTGATTAAATTATTTGCTTCCTTCGCCTTACAGTTTTATATAAATTTTAAGCATATTTCGTCCATAAAGTATCAAAAGAAATTACATCAAATTTCCAATCCAAGAAATCAAGAATTTCATCAAGATGGACTAAAATCAATAAACACACACACACACAATTTAAGTAGTTTTCTAATAACGTTTTTAACATTGTCCTGTAACTTAACGCGAGGTAACGTGGATGGAACTACGAGAGTTCCCAATTAAATTATTCACTTCTTTGGAGGTTCTATATAAATTTTAAAAGTAAATTTAAAAGTACATTCCGTCCATAAAATATTAAAAGAAATATCAAATATTCAATCCTGTAATGAAAGGGAATTGATAATGATTCTGCATACAAATTTAATTTTTAAAAGCTTTTGCATATGAAATGTCAGTCTAATTCTAATAAAATCGCTATATAATAATATGTAGTTTTATAAACGAATAAAAACTATATTGATTTTATAATTCTGTGTAATTTATAATCTAATGGAATTGCAGTGATATAATAGAAGAAACACAGGGGAATTGTTTAAGGAACTAGTACAAATATTTAGAAATATTTGTATAAATATTTATTAAAATTATTAAAATTAAAATTATTAAAATATAAATATAAAAATCGAACCTTAAAGAAGGACCGAACCTACAATTGTGTTAATCCCATACATAACCAGTCCGCATGATATTGAAGAAACCTCCACTCTACTTCAGGAGGCTATAATAAATTCTTATCATGACAGCTGTCCTCAAGTGATGCGAACCGGGAAACGATAAGTTACCTGGCGGAGCAAGGAACTTGAACAGAAGAAAAACAAAACGAGAAAACTCTACAATAGAGCTAAAAATACAGGGGTGTGGACCGAATATACGACTACACTCACTGATTATAACAAATTTGTACGGAGGGCTAAAAGAGAGTCCTGGAGGAAGCTGTGTGAGGATGTCGAAAGTACATCTGAAACAGTAAGACTCCAGAGACTTCTGATAAAGGATCCGTTAAATCCGATTGGTACTATCAGAAAACCAAACGGAAAACACACAACCAATGAGAAGGAAACTATGGAAGTTTTACTCCAAGCTCACTTCCCAGGTTCCTATGTGATCGACCCAACTATGGATAATCCTGACTGTCATGCTGTACGCTCTCAAGCAAGAGGGACAAGGTGTAACTGGCAGGTGTCCAGGAGGGTTGTCACATATGAAAGAATTGAATGGGCCATAAATACCTTTGGCTCATACAAAGCAGCTGGCCAGGACGATGTCTTCCCCGCCCTTCTGTGGCAGGGGAGGGAAACGCTGGTGCCAATACTGATCAAGCTATACAGGGCAAGTCTGGCATCAGGCTATGTGCCAGCTGCCTGGAGGCAAGTAAAAGTGGTATTTATACAAAAAGCCGGGCGCCTAGATTACACCCAGGCTAAAGCGTATAGACCAATAAGTCCAACCTCCTTTCTATTGAAAACGTTAGAAAAACTGGTTGAAAAGCATCTGAGGGAGACCTGCTTGTTAGACAGGCCCCTCCACTCTAATCAGCATGCCTACCAACCAGGAAAATCATGTGAATCTGCTCTACACCAATTAGTGATTAGAATAGATAACACACTGGCAAACAAGGGATTGGCGCTTATTGCCTTCCTTGATATCGAAGGTGCGTTTGACAACACCTCCTTCGACAGTATAGCCAATGCAGCCCGCAGCTATAGTGCAAATAAAACATCAATCGGATGGATTAAGTCCATGCTGCAGGGTAGAAATGTTGAGGCTAAAGTAGCGGGTGACACAATGCGGGTAGCTGTTATCATAAAGTTCTCTCAGGGTGGGGTTCTATCTCCACTCCTTTGGGACATGTTAGTTGATCCTGCTTGTGTCAATAAATAATAAAGGTTTTTACACCCAAGGCTATGCGGATGACATAGTCATCCTCATGCAGGGTAAATTTCCTTCTATAATAGCAGCGCTTATGCAAGAAGCACTGAACGAGGTGGAGAGTTGGTGCAGGGGGTCGACCTTCGGGTCAATCCCCAAAAATCGACTCTAGTACCATTCACTATAATGAGAAAAATGGATGGGCCAAAGCCCCCAATTTTCTATAACGAGCATCTAAAGGTAAGTGATGAAGTCAAGTATCTAGGTGTAATCCTGGATGCCAAACTGACTTGGAATCAACACCTAAAGAAAGCTACCAACAAGTGCAAAATGGCACTGATGATAACAAAAAGAACTCTTGGAAAATAATGGGAACCCAAACCAAGCATGGTATACTGGATATACACTATGGTAGTTAGACCCATTCTGACATATGGCTCCACACTATGGTGGACCAAATTGAAACAAAAGCAGGCCATCAGAGAACTCTCCTATGTTCAAAGACTGTCAATTACGGGAGCGATGAAAACCGCCCCAACCGCGGTTCTGGAGGTGCTCCTAGGCCTTCCTTCCCTGGATATCTTTATCATGGGCGAGGCAAGGATGGGAGCTTTCAGATGCATATGCAATGGCACATAGGAATCTCTGGCGAGGTCCGGACACAACATGATAACGAATGTCATAACAGAACCGTGCCTCAATATAGAGGAGGATTCGATGCCCAAAAGGCTGTCATTCGACGTACCCTTCAAAACAAATCTATGATGGACAGAAGGTAATCAAATAACCACTTGCCAAGGAGGACTGGATTGGTATACAGACGGCTTCAAGAAAGACAGTGGTACTGGCGCAGGAATCTATGGACTGTCCCTGAGGTGCAGCCTATCTGTACCCCTGGGGACACATGCTACAGTATTCCAAGCAGAAATACACGCTATCATGGTCTGTGCCCGTGAAAATTTGAGAATGGACTACAAAAGTAGAAACATCCGCATTTTCACGGACAGTCAGGCTGCGATTAATGCTCTAGCGTGTCACGAAATCAAATCCAAGACAGTTCGGGACTGTCTTCAGGACCTAAAAGCCTTGTCAAAGCATAACAAGATCACACTCGCTTTGGTGCCAAGCCACACGAGACTGGTGGGTAACGAAATGGCGGATAAGCTAGCAAAAGGTGGAGCCTGCAAGGCAAACATCATTGCTGAAAGCGGACCCTACAAAACCAAGACCACGACCCGAAATAAAATCAGTAAATGGATAGCAACTAAGCACCGTCTACAGTGGGTCAATTTGAATGGTCTGACACACAGCAAACAAATGTTAGTAAACCTATCGATAACTCTATCTGCTGAAATCCTGCAGCTACCAAGGAAGCAGATTGCAATTGTGGTATGCCTACTTACAGGACACTGCCCACTAAGAGAACACCTGCATAAAATGGCTATCTGGAAGGATGCACCTTTATGCAGGTTATGCTATAAAGAGAACGAAACTGCCGCCCATATAATCTTCCAATGTGCAGCAGTTGCACGTAGGAGACATAAGCTTGATAATGCAGCTTGATCGAGCTTGATCGATAAGACCGAGCTTGATAATACAGCTGAGAGATTCCCCGTGAAGAACATGGCACATAGAATCCTGGACCTGCTAGAGAGACTGGATCTATTTGCATGAACGAAACAATGTGGGGAATAGGCCAATGGGCCGCAGTGTTTTAAGGGCTAACCCCCCTGGACTCACATTGTTTAAAGAAGAAAAAAGAAGGAGAAGACACCGCTCATCGCTTGGCAAAGCTAAGGCTAGTGAAGAAGATATGAACACTGCTTTTCTAGGAAGGAAAGTTGAGCCCAAGCAAATATGGCTATATATTGCTAGGGCAAGGGACCATGTCACAGGGGACATAAATACATAGAGGACAAGTACGTAAATATGTCTCACAAAAAACTGTTCATGATGTATCAGGTTTCATAGTTGAATATATCAAACTAAAAGTAAAGAAGTCTAACATTAATAGTTTCAAAGTCGGAGTGGATCTCTCTCTCTCTCTCACTCTCTCTTCCTGTCTCTCTGAAAGATCAAGTATATAGCTCTAATTTCTGGCCGGAAGGGATTTTACACTATTGACTGAATTTCAGCCATTTAGATAGAAACCGTCAGGCAGATTTTACACAGGCAATCGCTTATCCAACAGTAAGATAAAGAAACAGGAGTTGAAGTACAATCACAATAACAAAAATACCAGCACTCAGGTCGGTCTGATAAACATAAACATTCAATAGAAAACTCCGCAGAAAAAATTGAGTATATGTTAAGCAAAAATAACGAATGCCAACTCTTAGTAGTGAACGAGCACTGAAAAAGTTCAGAACAAATAAAAATAATTGAAATTAACAGCTTCCAACTAGCCTCATATTTCTGCCGAACTGAACAGAAACACAGAGGTGTAGCCTTATATTGTAAACGAACCAAAAGTTACAAAAACAGGGAAGATATCAACTCTCTTGCGAAAAGTCACGTGTTTGATTGTACGGCAATTGAATTAAACCTAAATTTTATTAAATAGAATCTATTAAATAATTTCCCTGATTTCAATTTGCAAATCAAAACGTTTTATATGATTACTTTATCGACGAGTGTTTATTAGAGCTCTTATCGGTCGAGTTATCAAGGAAATTTTTATGGACTTTTTTATGCAAATAAAACTACCTATAAATTCAAGCAAATATCAAATCCGCAGTCATACAAAACCAAGATGTTCTTAAAGGATTTCCTTGTTATCACCATCGCAAGTACTTTCAATCTCGGTATGTCATAATAAATTTAAAGAGAAATTTTATTTAAAAAATAATAATTTAAAATTAAAAATATTTTTAGGCATTGCCAGCAGAAAGTGAATTTTCTATACCAAATACTAAAAATGTAGTTGATGATATTGGTGCAATTCTTCATAATATCCAAGAAACACTAAAGAAATTGCATGAAGCAGAAAAACCTCATATTCAAAAATTCTTCGAAGATGTAGTTCAACTTGCCAATGATGCCTTAGCCGAGGCTCAAAGCGACCTTGAAAAATATGTTGATGAAATTTATGCTGATCTGGAAAAGTTGAATGATAAAGTTGTTATCATTCATGACGATATAAAAGAATGTGTCATAGAAAACAAGGATCGTCTTAAAGAACTGCACGAGAAGGCTAAGGCTGATTTGCATGAATGTGTCGACAGTAGATTAGCTGAAGCAAAAGAAATCTCAGAAAGAGCTATTAAAACAATATACGAAACTGTCGAAGCTTTTGACGCTTTAGTTTCCGAAACGGAACAATGCAAAACCATTGCTTGTAAAATTGAAGTCATTAAGAAGGCATTGCAGGAGGCTAACAATCTGGCTGTGAATATACGGATGATTGTTAATGAAGCTAAGGAATTTGTAGAAGCCGCCGTTCCAGAAGTTAAGGGATGTCTCGAAATTAAAATCAAGGAATTGAAGGCTGCGGCCAAGCAACTTCTTGAAGATGTTGCTAAATGCATCAACGATAAAATCCAGAATTCTTAAAGGAAATCATAACAGTTGAACATTTTTTATATACAATATGTCTTGGAGTATTATGTGAATATCCTTCTAATTTGATTGATTTGAATAAAGTTGTTTCTTAAATGTAGAATATCACTTATTTTTATTTAATTTTAAATTGCAACATGTGTAAATGTTCGATTTTAATGCATTCATAAGAAAACTTGTTATTGTACATTCAACTGTACCTTATAGAATAAGTATTAACAACAGAGATGGATTAATTCGAAAAAGTATAGCAAATCTCCTAGCTGTGCATCCTCTAACCTTGTCTTAAAAATGGAAACATTTGATACAGGATGAAAGCTAATCGACTATTCTTGTAATCTCTATCTTTTTCTAATTTTTAATCCTTGTGATAAACTGATTTATTATTAATTTCAATTCAACTTTCAGCACAATTGACCCATCTGCAGGTGGCACTGTTTGCTAAGGTGTAGGTAAAAGCTAGGAAGAAATTGAAAACATCAATTAACAAAATGAACACTTGTGGCAAAAAATGGAGAATCATACTAAATCAGATTAAATATCTTTACGTTGTCTGCATTAAGTTTAGAGTATATTCTAGACAGCATGAAAAATGTACCACGTAGCATCCATAAACCCATTCAAATCCAACAAATTATCTGAGTATTATTTTATTAGTAATAAGACGACCACTTTAAGGAGTAATGAACTTTTACCACCCAGAGGTTCTACGACAAAGTACATTGTTAACGCTCCTTAGTACATTAGAAACACTGATCTCTATCGTAGATTCAAGATGGACATCGTTAACTAAATTCACCACGAGTTATGATCTGCGACTTCACACCACGTGAATCTCCAGGTTACCTAGCTCATTGACAACAGAAATCTTGAAGGGAGACCCAAGACAATCAAGCTGTTTGATTGCACTGGCAAGAATCAAAAGCACAGCATAGTTAATATACGCAGTTAATTATTTGGGTAAGGGCAGGGTAAGGTAAGGGTAAGTTATTAGTATCGAAAGCAGAGGTGTGCAAGCTTTCGTTTTTAGGGTGTGGGCCGCATAAACACCTGCAATTCTTTTAGCACATCATACGGACATAAAGTCGGACATGTCTTGGTTTGAACTTAGGTCAAAAGCTATAAAATATCATGCATGCTATAAATCATATCAAAAAAAATATCATAAAAAATTAAGGTAAATACTGGTAGGGTGCAGACTACATGCTACATCACGATAAATAATGACGTTGTGAACAAATAAATGAAAAGTTGTAATAACATAGTTCATTACTAAATGACTTACGACTAAATCTCACATGGCATACAAAAAAAATCTTAAATATATACATAATTACATATTTTTTTATATATAATAGAATTTCTCTTGAAAGTCCGCACAGGTACCACCATCAGGCATTGCTTCAGTGTATATTTTTCGTCTTTCCTAGGTTGCTCCTGCTTCGTTTCTCTTTGTTTCAATATATTCTCCATAGTTCTTGTTACATGGTCCCAGTTTTCTTCTGTTGACGATGTTCTCCGAGTTCGTACTTCTGATCTGATTGAAATTTGAATTTGTGATTGCTGTTTTATCGACGAGTGTTTATTGAAGATCTGGTCCATCGCGTTATCAAAGAAAAAAATCAATAGACTTTGACACTAAAACTAGCTATAAATTGAGAAAATACCCAATCATAATCATTACAAATCACAATGTTCTTGAAAGCATTTCTTTTTATCTCCATCGCAGTGCTCTCAATCTCAGTAAGTCTTTAAACAAATTTAATAGCTGAAAAATTTATTTTCAAAAAATTTAAATACGTTTTACAAATAATAAAAATGTATTTAGGGATTGCCAGCGGGAAATGAATTGGATATCCCAAATACTAGAGATGTAGTTGATGATATGGGACAACTTCTTTACGACATCCATGAAGACCTCAAGGCTGTGGTTGCGATTGGAAAAACACATATTGCAAAATATGTAGGAGATTTGGTTGAACTTTCTCAGAACGCCCTAGCTGAAGCTAAAAGTGAACTTGAACAACACGTCGTCTCAATTTATGCTGATCTTCAAAAGTTGAAAGAAAAAATTGCTACCGTTGACGTAGAAACGAAACAATGTGCTCTAGAAAAGTTGTATCTTGTTAGGGAGTTGCTCGAGATGGCCAAGACTGATTTGCTTGAATGCATTAATGGTAGAACAGCCGAAGGCAAAGAATTCGCCGAGAAATCTATTCAAAGTTTTAACGAGAGTGAACAAATTATTGCTGGATTACTTGCAGAGATTGAACAATGCGAGGACAAAGCTTGCAAATTTGAAGCATTTAGAAAGGTAATGCAGGAGACTGCCAACCTTGAAGCGAAAATTAATAATCAAGGAATTATTGCCAAGGAATTATTGCAAACACTTCCAGGATTCCAGGCATGTTTGAAAGAAAAAGTCAAGGGATGGAGGGCTGGAGCCGTGGCAGTTCTTGAAGCCGTTGGTGAATGCATTAGAGACAAAATTGAGAATTAAAGAAATTTAAAACGCGTTTTAACAACAATGGCCAGAGACTAGTTTTTAGTCTTCTTATTATTGATGTTCTTTTGTTGAATTGGAATAAAGTTTCTTGTTAAGCACAAATAACATTGATTTCCGTTTACTTTATATTTTCTTTATTTAGATAGTATTCTATTTCACTGCATTCATAAGAAAACCTGTATATCCTGCTATACCTAGACAATGTCATGTCCTTTAAACTACTCGCGGAGCATTGGACCTCCCTCGTTTGGGTGTTTTGGTGTCTTTATCCTAGACAACTTTAGGGAGCCATTACAGTTTTTAAGGTGGCAGGCGAGCCACTCAATAAAGACTTTTCCAACAAAGCCATGTACAACAGAACGCTGGCTCATTTTTTCAAATTTGTGGACCCGACAATACAAAACCTATAACTGAAACATGTATTGCACCTCTCAACGATGTGCATCTTTTAATCCTTGAAAGTCCAATGATTACAAAATTAAGGTTAATTGATTTATTTAATTTCACTCTACATTGTCTTATTTTTCTTGGTTAACCACCGGTGCGGGGTCGCTTTTTAATGAAATGTTGGTCTTGATCTATGTTGATCTATGATTATATTATTCCAACGATTCCATGCTATTTAATAGAGGTCTATAAAGGTGGCACCCCCACCTCTTCAAAATTAAAATTTGAAAACACCAGAATTATGTGCTCTTTATGTGCTAATTATTAGCCGCATCCGAAAAATTGTGATACCGATACCAAATAAGCACTACAATTATGTGCTATGTATGTGCTTTTCATGTACTCTGGAAAGAAATCGCTAACTCAACCCCTTGTGCGAGAAACTCACCTCAAAAGGAATGAGCCATAAAAGGCGAAATATAAAAATCCAGCAAACAAGATTTAACCAACGAGATATTGTTGAAATTATTATGTGTTCTCCAAATATGTTATACCCCATTTTTGTGCTCGCACCATTGTACGAAAAAATCACCCCGAACTGCATTAGCCTTAAGAGGTGAAATCTTTAATAATCGAGAACAGAAATTTTAAGTACAGCAAAATTATTTCAATAGTTATGTGCTCTCCAAATATGCTATTTACGATTTATGTGCTCAGACCCTTGTGCGTAAAACTCACCCCGAACCGAATGAGCCATAAGAGGTGAAATCTATAATAATCGAGCACTCAAGTTTTAACCAACGCGATATTATTGCAATGATTGTGTGTTCTCCAGATATCATATTCGCGATTTTTGTGCTCGCACCCTTGTACGAGAAATTCACCCCGAACGGTATGAGTCATAAGAGGTGAAATCTTTAATAATCGAGAACAGAAATTTTAACCGGTCCGAAATAGTTGAAATAATTATGTGCTCTTTAGATTTTTGTGCTCGCGCCCTTGTACGAAAAATTCATCCCGAACAGTGAGAGCCATAAGAGATGAAATATTGTATACTCGAGCACAGAAATTTAAACCGACGCGAAATTGTTGCAATAATTATATGCTCTCCATATATGATATTCGTGAGTTTTGTCTTGGCACCCTTGTACGAAAAACTCACCCTGAACTGTATTAGCCTTAAGAGGTGAAATCTTTAATAATCGAGAACACACCTACATTTTAAATGACGCAAAATTATTTCAATAATTATCTGCTCTCTAGACATGCTATTTACGATTTTTGCGCTCTAATCCTTGTGCGAAAAACTCACCCCGAACGGAATGACCCATAAGAGGTGAAATCAATAATAATAGAGCACATAAATTTGAAGGGAATAAAAATTGTTGCAATAATAATGTGGTATACAGATATGATATTCGTGATTTTTCTACTCGCACCATTGTACGCAAAATTAACCCCGAACTGTATCAGCTTTAAGAGGTGAAATCTTTAATAATCGAGAACACAAATTTTTAATGACGGGATATTGTTGCAATAATCATGTGCTATCCAGATATGCTATTTACGATTTTTGTTCTCAAACCCTAGTACGAAAAAATCACCCCGAACAGCATGGACCCTAAGAGGTAAAATCTATAATAATCGAGCACACAAGTTGTAACCAACTCGATATTGTTGCAATAATTATGTGTTCTCCAGATATGATATTCGCGATTTATTTGCTATCACCCTTGTACGAGAAATTCACCCCAAAATATATTAGCCATAAGAGGTGAAATCTTTAATAATCGAGAACAGAAATTTTAATGACGCAAAATTATTGCAATAATTATGTCTTCTCGATATATGCTATTTACGATTTTTATTCTCAAACCCTTGTACGAACAATTCACCCTGAACTGCATCAGCCCAAAGAGGTGAAATCTATAATAATCGAGCACACAAATTTTAACCAACGCGATAATGTAGCAATAATTATGTGTTCTCCAGATATGATATTCGCGATATTTGTGCTATCACCCTTGTAGGAGAAGTTCACCCGGAAATATATAAGCCATAAGAGGTGAAATGTTTAAAAATCGAGTACATAAATTTGCTCGACTATAAAAGGTTTCGCCTCTTAGGGCTCATGCTGTTCGGAGTGAATTTTTCAAGGGTTTGAGAACAAAAATTGTACATAGTATATCTTGACAGCACATAATTATTGCAACAATTTTACATCAAATTTCTGTTCTCTATTATTAAACATTTCACCTCTTAAGGCTGATACCGATTGGGGTGAGTTTTTCGTACAAGGGTGCGAGCACAAAAAATACGGATATCATATCTGGATGGATCATTATTATTCCAACAATTTCGTTTCCGTTAAAATTTCTGTGCTCTATTATTTTAGATTTCACCTCTTATGACTCAAACCGTTCAGGGTGAATTTTTCGTACAAGGGTGTCAGCGTAATAATCGTAAATAACATATATGGAGAACACATAATTATTGCAATAATTTTACGTCATTTAAAATTTCTTTTCTCGATTATTAAAGATTTCACCTCTTATTGCACATATATTTTGGGGTGAATTTCTCGTATAAAGGTGATAGCACAAAAATCGCGAATACAATATCTGGAGAACACATAATTTTTGCAACAATATCGCGTTGGTTAAAACTTATGTGCTCGATTATTTTAGATTTCACCTCTCAGGGCCCATGCAGTTCGGGGTGAATTTTTCGTACAAGGGTTTGAGAGCAAAAATCGTAAATAGCATATCTGGAGAGCACATATATATTGAAATAACTTTGCGTTATTTAAGATTTCTGTTCTCAATTATTAAAGATTTTACCTCTTAAGGCTAATTCAGTACGGGGTGAATTTTTAGTACAAGGGTGCGAGCACAAAAATCGGGAATATCATATCTGGAGAACACATAATTATTATTGCGTGTTACAAGAATATTGCGTTAGTTAAAACTTGTTTGCTCGTTTATTATAGATTTCGCCTCTTATGGCTCATTCCTTTCGGGGCGAGTTTTTGGCACAAAGGGTTGAGTTAGCGAATTCGGTTTAGGGTACATGAGAAGCAGATAAATAGCACATAATTGTAGTGCTTATTTGGTATCGGTATCACAATTTTTCGGATGGGTTCTTTCACTGAAGGCTTCGAGCACAAACATCGCGATTGCGGCACATAATTAGCGCATAAAGAGCACATAATTCTAGTGGTATCAAATTTGAGTTTTGAAGAGGTGGGGGTCCCAGCTTTATAGACTTATTTAAAAAGCCGCAACTGACTTTATCTAATGTCGTTTATCTATATATTTTTCCGAAATGGAGTATTTACATCTGATGAAATATTAAAACAATATTGTACATTTGTGAAAAAATATTGCCAATTGACAATAGGTTTAATGCTTAGTGAAGATAACGATAATATTGGATAAAATATTGTAACCTCATTAGTATTTTGACGAAATCAACAGAAAGGAAATAGCTGTATTATTAGAGGGATTTAGTATTTGACTCAAATACACTGGCTCCTATTTCTTTCTTAATCTTCTAGTCCAGCGGTTCCCAAACTCCGTGAAGTGGCATTTTCTTGTCGCAAAGTACATCTGTGACCTCCTTCTACCGCATCCAGGTTGCATTTCCTCTGGCTCTTACTTCATCAATGAAGCTGCCATCACCCTGTAGACGAGACCCAATGTACCTAGAGGAGTAGGTCTTGACTAGATTTTCTCCACCGATTTGAATGGCACCATCATGGATGTAACTCCAGATATTCCGTCTTTTTCACGTTTAGACGTAGACCATACTGGGAGAGGTGGATATTCCAGTCTTCAACTTGACGTTAGAATTTCTCGCGGGAGACATCTGCAACCATCACATCATCCGCATACAGAAAAATTCCAAGGGATCACGAGTGATGGTGTCCATGACAAGAACAGAGGGATGGTGATAGTGCTGAACCTTGGTGGACCCCGACATATACGGGAAAGTTATCTGAGGTGCCAACAGCGCAACGTACTCTGCTACTGGTGTTTGTGTATAGCATCTTGATCATCCCATCATCATCAGCATGGTCTCGGAGCGCATACCAAATAAACATATGAGGAACACGATCAAAGGTCTTTTCGAGGTCGAGGAAGGCAATATACAGTGGTTTCCTTTTCTCACGATGCTTCTCCGTGAGTAATGGTGCTGAAAATATGGCGTCAGTAGATCCAGATCTCTTGACAAATCCATACTGGTTGATGTTAATATTGGCAATGTCACGTAGTCGATGATCAAGAGTTCTCACTAAGATCTTCATTGTATGTGAGAGAAGGCGAATTGGGCGATATTTAGAGCACTCTACTGAGTCTTCTTGATTCTTGAAAATCGATACCGTGATGCAAGTAGGCCAGTCAGTCCAGCATGTAGTCCAGTATTGCGTTGAAAAGGTAACATGACAATCAATTTTAAAGGCTTGCAGTTCTTGCAACTTCCGTCAGCGGGAAGAATGTCTGGTCCAGGAGATCTCTGATTTCCCATGCTTTAATATATATATATATATATATATATATATATATATATATATATATATATATATATATATATATATATATATATATATATATATATATGTATATATGAGTAGTTGGGGCATAAGTCATGGCTATACTACTTTTTTTTCTTGTAGATATGTGAACGAATCACAAACGTATATGTGTCGTGTAGATGTTCTGCAGGCATAGTGTGTATGCAGAACAACAGATGGTTGTGTGATATCAGTTGTTGAGTGTCGTGCGAGATGGAAGTAACCCGTGTTGAGCAGCGCGCTTACATCTAAGTAGCCGTTCTCCGAGGCAGAAATGCGATCGAATGTCACAGTGAATTAGTAGAAGCCCTTGGGAATAATGCCCTACCATATCGTACAGTAGCACGGTGGATAGGAAAGTTTCAGTAAGGACGTATGAGCAACGTTCGGGACGGCCGGTGAGTGTGCGGACCGACTTGGCACGTGCCGTCATCGAGAAGCTCATGCATGAAGACAGACGAAGGGACGTTACTGGAGTTAGAGAGGGCAAGTGGCATCGAGAAACGCACCCTTCAAAGGATATTGCAGTGACCGCACAGTACTACAAGGACTTCCTGGTGCGAGAGTTTCGGCGTGGCGTTCGGGATGAACGTCCGGATCTTGTGGACAGTGCAATAATCCTGCACGACATTGCAAGACAACATAAAGCAGGGTGTGTACGGCAGCTACTCCGACGTTGGGGATGGGAAGAATTGGAGCACGCACTGTCACTTTGACCTCTTATCCAAGATTAAGGAACAAATACGTGGTATGCGGTTTGCAACACGAGAGAACATTGCTAATGCTATGCGCCAACAGATGACCCGATTCACACATGGTGCGGCAAATTCTGAAGCTGATGGTATTCAGCGCCTCTCACATCTTTGGCAGCGTGTGGTGACACTAGCAGTAGACTACATTGAGGGTCTTTAGACCCAGGTTTGTCATGTCATTTTTATGTGTACTGTGTTATCATTCTTTTGCACGGTGAAGTCCATATTGCCCAGTATACTGCCGTAATAAATTACCGTGTTACGATATATATATAGCTAAGACCTTGTCCTTTCGTCTGTATATGTCACATTTTCCAACCGGACTGGTATCTTCAAGAAAAAAAATAGTTGCCATGACTTTTGCCCCATCCCTCATATATATATATATATATATATATATATATATATATATATATATATATATATATATATATATATATACTACATGCATTTATGGCAACTATAACTTATTTTTCTGATTGGAAGCTGGCAAAGCAGTCCGGGCACAATGATTCATTGCACTTAGTACAAATGTATTTCCTCTTTCTCGAACAGTTCTTTTTATGGCTTGTATTAGCATTCTTTAAATTTAATAATTTCGGCCAGTGAGTACCTTCATTGTATCGCACCTCAACTGCGGCCTTCGCGACAGGACGTTTCTTCAAAGGAGGAGGAATTAAGCACGGTCGTCCTCTTCTTATTCTGATATGGTCGTATGTGCCGACATTAATCAAAGCCCAGGCAATAGACGCTTTAAAATCTAGAGGTTATGTAAAAGGGGTACATTCTTTCCGGCTTCCCGCTATAATCACCTGGAGTTCACAACAGCCATATCATTAAAATGAAAGAACACACGTAGGTACCATTGCTTATTGCGGCGCCGGTGTGGATAGAGTGCTACTGATCCGTCATGTCTATGCCTCCCATATTGAGTGTTGTAATATGTTATGGTATCACCGGTCCGATATTTATTGTTTTCCTTCTTGCCCTACCGTTCAGCCATGTCTTGGGGATGACATCCGGCACATACTGATGCAACGTGGACGCTAGAATTATCCGCGCACCGTGTAACTGGGATATTGTTCTCGTTTGTGACCGATCTGAACGAACCCCGGCCTTCCTTTTTAAACTCCTTCTCTGTTGGCAGTTGTAATTGTGCCCCTTTTAACCTATTGGTTCGAGAAGTTCAAGTGCCATAAATTCCACGTTTTAGTAGTTCCTCCAGCATGGGAATACTGGTGAAAAGATTGTCGAAAAACACTTTATGGCCTTTGTGATGTATATCATCACAGAGACGTAGAACAACATCGGCATATGTACCAAATTCACTGATCTCTACAACCACTCGCTCCTTGGAACACTTCAAATCGATAGAAATAACCAGAGCTACGCGCACGAATCCATACCTTGAGTCCCCACGATTTGGTGTAGACATTGGTACCCAACATTGGTACATAGACAACATTGGTACAGTGACATTGGTACATATTGTTTTATTGCACTACGCCCTTTGAAGGGAATTATTTGTTCGTAAATTGACATATGTTCTTCTTTGTTACCCAACATGCATGCTGTCCACTACAGTTGACAGCTATATATTGTATGATATCAACGTAGTTATAAAGGCTGAATGATAAAATTACAATTCAGGAAACCATCGTTTGTTTTATTGGGAATGGGAATAATAGGGATAATAATAGCCAACATTTAATTCAGGCAACGTAGCATACTATAATAAATTAAAATATATTTACGTCCATGTGCACTAGGTATTTTCAAGGCCGCCATCTTAGCGACACTGTACAAGTTATAAGCTCATTACAGCTATAGTTCGCCTTTTCTTAGCCACTAGGTAGCACCACTATGCAGAGGAAGTCCACGGGAGTGTACTTCATGCATCAGAGGTTACAAAATATGTTTCATAGAGCTCAGAAACTAACCAATAATAGCTGCCCACTACAGTGGACATGATGCATGAGAGGGTTAAAACTATTGCCAATTGGCAATATTTGTTCACAAATATACAATATCGTATTGATATTTTTTCAGATGTATTGCTCCATTTCGGCAAAAATATTTATTTTATTTTATTGTTAGATGGTATTAGGTAAAGTCAGTTGCGGCCCTTTAAATAGCCTGGAATTATTGGCATAAAATAATCATATATCAAAATAAATCAAGATCAACATTTCATTAAAATGCGACAAGAGTGAAATTAAATAAATCAATTAACCTTCATTCTCTAATCATTGTTTCGACTTTTAATATGCACAGCGGTGAGAGGTGCAATACATGTTCAGTTATCGCTTTTGCATTGTCCACAAATATGGAAAAATGAGCCACCGTTCTGCTGTGCATGGCTTTGTTGGAAAAGTATTTAGAGTAAAAATCTGCCCCGATAACCTCTCCTACTAATGGATCGCCATCCAGGTTAAAAACTGTAATGGCTCCCTGAATTTGTCTTGGATAAAGACACCAAAGCACCCAAATGAGGGAGGACCTATGCTCCGTGAGTAGCTAAAAGGACATGACATTGTCTAGGTACAGTAGGATATACAGGTTTTCTTATGAATACAGTGAAATAGAATACTATCTAAATAAAAAAAATATAAATAAAAGGAAATCAATGTTATTTTTGCTTAACAAGAATCTTTATTCCAATTTAACAAGAGAACATCAATCAATAGGAGACAAAAAAATAGTCTCCGACCATTATTGTAAAAACGCGTTTTAAATTTCTTCAATTCTCAATTTTGTCTCTAATGCATTCACCAACGGCTTCAAGAACTGCCACGGCTCCAGCTCTCCATCCCTTGACTTTTTCTTTCAAACATGCCTGGAATCCTGGAAGTGTTTGCAATAATTCCCTGGCTTCAGTGTTACTCTTATTAATTTTCGCTTCAAGGTTGGCAGTCTCCTGCATTACCTTCCTAAATGCTTCAACTTTGCAAGCTTTGTCTTCGCATTGTTCAATCTCTGCAAGTAATCCAGCAATAACTTGTTCACTCTTGTTAAAACTTTGAATAGTTTTCTCGGCGAATTCTTTGCCTTCGGCTGTTCTACCATTAATGCATTCAAGCAAATCAGCCTTGGCCATCTCGAGCAACTCCTTAACAAGATACAATTTTTCTAGAGCACATTGTTTCGTTTCTACATCAACGGTAGAAATTTTTTCTTTTAGCTTTTGAAGATCAGCATAAATTGAGACGACGTGTTGTTCAAGTTCGCTTTTGGCTTCAGCTAGGGCGTGCTGAGAAAGTTCAACCAAATCTCCTACGTATTTTGCGATATGTGTTTTTCCAATCGCAACAACAGCCTTGAGGTCTTCATGGATGTCGTAAAGAAGTTGTCCCATATCATCAACTACATCTCTGTTAATTGGGATATCCAATTCATTTCCCGCTGGCAATCCCTAAAAATATTTGTATTATAAAATCGTATTTTAATTTATTATTATTATTTTTTTTAATAAATTTTGCAAATATTACATTTGTTAAGACTTACTGAGATTGAGACGGCTGCGATGGAGATAATAAGAAAGGCTTTGAAGAACATTTTGATTTACAATGATTATGATTGTGTATTTTCTTAATTTATAGCTAGTTTTAGTGCCAAAGTCTATTGATTTTTTTTTGATAACACGATGGATAAGATTTTTTATAAACATTCGTAGATAAAACAGCAATCACATTTTGCATTACAAATTGCAATCAGATAAAATATTAAACAAATACGTGTAGAATGTGTACTCCATAAATACTTGAGAAATAAAATCCATTTGCATTATCGAGATGACTTGAAACTAATTAGATTTTATGTGTCATAAAAAAGGAACATATATTCATCTTAGCGGCTCCAGGCCAAATTATTCATTGGTACTAATCGTGAATCCTAGGTGTCGAAATAAAAGATTACCCAAGACTAGATAAAACTAGACATGCTAGATATGATTTAACAAGACGTTGCAAAATTATTAACACTATACCAGAAAAGACCAGGCGAGTCCAAACATAACCAGATAAGACCAGACATAACAGACAAGACCAAACAAGACCAGATAAGTTCAGACATGACCAGACAAAACCAACCAAGACCAGACAAGAGCAAGCAAGACCAGACAAGGCCGGACATAACGAGACAAGACCAGACAAGACCAGAGAAGAGCGGACAAGGTGATACAACTCCAGACAAGACCAGACAAACCGGACGAGACCTGTCAAAACCAGACAAGACCAGACAATACCAGATAAGACTAGTCAACACTTTCACAAGATTAACCAAGGTTGAAATAAGACTGCAAACGATTGGAATGCAGCGTGCTAAATAGGTTTGGAGATATCTAGTTAAACAAGGGAAGACAATACGAATTACTTTCTCATTATAGGTACCATTAATATTAAGAAGGTAGTTTGGTAGGTCTATGTCTTTCTTGCTGATGACCATGAACTTTGTTTTATTCTTCTTGATATCTAAGTCATAACGCTGACTACTTTCACCGATTCGAGAGTCAAGGTGTTGAAGACCATCCGAGCTGTTACTAAATATTACAGTAATATCATAGTAGCGGATATTGTTTAGCTTCTCTCCATTCATGGGTATTCCTTCCTCCACATTTTCGAGGGCTTCTTTGAAGATATACTCTGAATAAAGATTAAATATCAATGGCAACAAAATGCAGCCCTGTCTCACTCCCCGGCAAATCTTTGCTTCGTCGGATTTCTCATTTTCTACCCTCACGGCTGCATATTGATTCCAATATAGATTAATTATGAGCTGGAGATCTTTATCGTTTATCCCACTTTTCCTTAGCACCTCGGCCCTCTTTCAATTTTGCAATCTATCAAAAGCCTTTGGATAGCCAATAAAACAGGTATAAACGTCACAATTTATGTCTCTACATCTCTGGAATTCACCTATTCACAACTAGATATTCCAAATAAGAATACTGATGGCTTTTGCTTATTCTATCGAACGAATGTTTTGGAATCAATATTTGTTGCAAAATAGTGACAGATGCATTGAATTGGTTCGGCCTTAACTTCTAGAATACATCGCCCATTTTATACATTTAATAAATCAAAGAAATGTTCTTAGTTGTTTCAATTATTATTTTTATTTTAAATAAAACATTTAATACTTATATATCAGTATATAGTACTATGTTCTTTAGAATAGATAATAAAAAATATATGTTGATTATTGTGACGGCATGTAGAAAGTTTTCATTTTGATGATTGCACAGCAGTTGAAAAGTTCGGGAGTGATTTCTGCAGTGGTTAACGGCAGTGGGTAAATTACCTGGCTGCGAGAGATAACGTTAGTTACGGCTCTATTAACTGCAGATGGTCTGACACATAACTGCTGTGCTTAGCCATACATGTAAAGGAAATTCTAACCGGCGCGGCGGCCATTTTATAATCAATCCAAATACAGATTATCCCACTGTTATTATATTTATATGTGTAAATATTATACCCATAAATATTTTCATTGTGCAAGACTAAATTAAATTGTGTGGATTTTATTTGCGGAGAGTGATCCCAGACAAACAGACAAAACAATAAAGTTATATCAACGATTTTTCTGGATGTAATTTTCGGTTTCCGAATAAATTACAAATTAGATATTGTGTATGTAATTGTCAGTTTTAAATTGCTTTTTGTATATCATTGATTGTATGAAAAATCTTTATTTTTACAGTTGCAATCTAATCCGACTAAATAATATATTGCGTTTATTGCTCCGATTTACTTTGGCTAAATATTTGAATTTTTTGATCATACGATTTATTCTGTATCTACGTATACCAATACAATGGTTTAATTATTTTTCAAATATGGAAATACAGTATGTAAAATCTATAAATTATCCAACAAAATTGTGTAAGTTGCAAAAGAAAATGTTGTGCTTAGAGAAAATCTTTTCGTCTTCTCGTTCTCTTCCCAAGTCTCCACATGGTATACTCTGACATGTATAGAAAAGTCCAGAATTATATGGTCTCCACCAATATTCTCTAACACAGATTTCTGTAACCTAATTAAGAATTATAAGCGCCACTGAAGTAGTCGATTCTAACTAGTACAGTCTACAATGTAGTACACTATCTATCATTATGTATTAACTAAATAATATTAGCTATTATCTCTAGTATCTTTTATCAATCGAAGAATTATTTCCCCATCTAATATAGTCCATCTAATGTTGTTAATGAATCCATGTAGTTCATCATATCTCTTGTGCAAATCTACACTTCTTTATCTAGTAATGTTTATAGTTTTATCAAGGTTCATGATTTCATATCTATTAGTGCCTGTTCACTGTCACCACCAAATTTTTATTATTTGCTATTGACATTCTCTCTGGTTTAGTCTGGTCTTGTCTGACCTTTTCAGTCCTTGTCTGGCATTGTCTGTTCTTATCTAGTCTTGTCTGGTCTTGACTAGTTTTGTCTGATCCTGCCTAGTTTTGTCTGGTCACATCTCTGATGTTTTTGTTCTTCTTTGGTCTTGTATGGTCTTGTCTGGTCTTGTCTGGTGTTGCATGGTCTTGTCTGCTCTTGTGTGATCTTGTCTGGTCCTGCCTGGTCGTGTATGGTGTCGTCTGTTCTTGCCTGATCTCTGTCTGGCGTTGCCTAGCTGTCTTCTGTTGTCTGTCTCTCTGGTCTTCGGTTGTCTAGTCTTGTATGGACTTAAATGGTCTTGTCTGGTATTGTTTGGTCTTGTGTGGACATGTTTAGACTTATCTGGTATTCTATGGTCTTGTCCAGTCTTACCTGGTCTTGTATTGTCTTGCCGGGTCTTGTATAGTCTTGTCTGATCTTGTCTGGTTTTGTCTGATCTTTTCTGGTCTTGTCTTGTCTTGAATGGTCTTATGTAGTCTTGTCTGGTGTTGGCTAGTCTTGTCTCACCTTGTCTGGAATTCTCTGAACTTTTCTCGTCTTGTCTGGTGATGCTTGAACTTATCTGGCCTTGTATGCTCTTATCTTCTCTTGCTTGGTCTTGTCTGACAAGACTAGCCAACACCAGACAAGACCAGAAAAAACTAGACACGACCATGTAAGACCATACAAGACCAGACAAAACCATACAAGACAAGACAAGACCAGACAAGACCGCTATTCACCAAACTTATCTAGCCCTGCTAAGCCTTGCTTAGTCTTGTTCAGTCTTGTTCAGTCTTGTCCAGTCTTGTCTAATCTTGTCTAGACTTGTCTAGTCTTGTCTGGTCTTGTCTGGCCTTTTCTGGTCTTGTCTGGTCTTGTATGGTCTTTTTTGGTATTGTTTGGTCTTGTTTGGTCTTTTCTGGTCTTGTCTGGTCTTGTCTGGTTCTATCTGGTCTTGCCTGGTCTTGTCTGGTCTTGTCTGGTCTTGTCTGGTCCTGCGTGGTCTTGTATGATGTTGTCTGTTCTTGTCTGGTCTCTGACTGGCGTTGCCTTATCTGGTCTTGTGTTGTCTAGTCTTGTATGGTCTGGAATGGTCTTGTCTGGTCTTGGTTAGACTTATCTGGTCTTCTATGGTCTTGTCTAGTCTTACCTGGTCTTGTATTTTCTTGCCATGTCTTGTATGGTTTTGACTGGTCTTGTCTGGTTTTGTCTGATCTTGTCTGGTTTTGTCTGGTCTTGTCTTGTCTTGTCTTGAATAGCCTTCTCTTGTCTTGTCTGGTGTTGGCTAGTCTTGTCTGACCTTGTCTGGTATTTTCTGGTCTTGCTTCGCCTTATCTGGTGTTGCTTGGACTTATCTGCCCTTGTATGTTCTTGTCTTCTCTTGCTTGGTCTTGTCTGGTTTTGTCTGTTCTTCTTTGTTCTTGTCAGTTGTTGTCTGCTCTTGTCTGGTCTTCTCTGAGTTTGTCTAGTCTTATCTGGAAAAGGCAACACCAGACAAGACGAGACAAGACCAGACAAGACGAGAAAAGCTCAGACAAGACTGGCCAACACCATACAAGACAAGACAAAATTAGACAAGCACATGCAAGACCATACAAGACCAGACAAGACCAGACAAAACGAGACAAGACCAGACAAGACCGGTATTCACCAATCTTATCTAGCCTTGCCAAGTCTTGCCTATTCTTGTCCAGTCTTGTCCAGTCTTGTCTAATCTTGCCTAGTCTTGTTTTGTCTTGTCTGGCCTTGTCTGGTGTTTTCTGATCTTGTATGGTCTTGTTTGGTCTTGGCGGGTCTTTTCTGGTCATGTTTGGTCTTGTCTGGTCTTGTCTGGTATTGTCTGGTCTTGTCTGGTCTTGTCTGGTCTTGCCTAGTCTTGTCTGGTCTTGTCTGGTCTTGTCTGGTCTTGCCCGGCCTTGTCTGATCTTGTATTGTCTTGTCTTTTCCTGTCTGGTCTTGCCTGGTATTGTCTGGTCTTGTGTGGTCTTGTCTGGTCTTGTCTGGTCTTATCTGATCTTGTCTCGTCTTCTCTGGGCTTGTCTGATCTTGTCTGGTATTGTATGGTCTTATCTGGCCTAGTCTGGTCTTGTCTGGTCTTGCCTGATTTTGTCTGGTCTTGTCTAGTCTTGTTAGGTTTTGTCTGTTCTTCCCTAGTCTGGTCTGGCCTTGTCTGGTTTCGTCTGATCTTGTCTGGTCTTGTTTGGTCCTATCTGGGCGTGTTTGATCTTATCTCATGTTGTCTGGTTTTGTCTAGTCTTGTCTGGTCTTATCCGTTCTTGCATTACTTTATGAGCTATTGTTCAGTATTGTATGATTTTTTATAAACTTGTCTGGTACTCTCTGACCTAATTTACCGTTTGTTGAACCATCTGGTTTTGTCTGTACTAGTCTAGACCATTTTTTCTTATTTGATCCTAACT
The DNA here is from genome assembly GCA_944588485.1 of Phosphuga atrata. Taxonomy (NCBI): domain Eukaryota; kingdom Metazoa; phylum Arthropoda; class Insecta; order Coleoptera; family Silphidae; genus Phosphuga; species Phosphuga atrata. The sequence continues at coordinate 36,414,255 of OX155899.1, forward strand.
ATTTTCTCTTCTTGTCTTATCTTGTCCCATACGAATTGTCTTCGGCGAGCACCACTTACTGTAATGTGTCAGATTGCGGTGGCACGCTATAAAGATATTTTTTTGACAAGTTATAGCGTAACCGAATTGATTTTCATTAGTTATATTTATTATTATTATTATTACCTTTATTGGCATATTTACAACAATTACTATAAGACTAACAATACAACATATCAAAACAAAAAAAAAAACACACAAATCAGCATGGAGGTAGGGAACAGGATAGAGTCGGATCATTTCCCGCTGGAAGTAACGGTAAAAGGAAAAACGGTGGTTAGTGGACAGACGGAGAAGCAGAAATCAGTAGCGATATGGAATAAAGAGGCGGTACAAAGATTTAAGAGCAACCTGGAAAACTGTCAGCAAGAATCAATAAATAGCCTAGAACAACTGGTATCTAAAGTCCATGAGGCGATAGTATGGAAAAATGTCAGGAGTGAGCATTATAACAGCGCATGGATTGATAAAGAATATATCTCCAAGAAAAAACAGTTGAGAGAGGATGTCAAGAGATGGAGACAGAGCGGAGGAACTCCAGGTAAATTAAAAAATATGAAGGACCAAATGAAAGAACTTGTGAAGAACAAAAAAGGAACGTGGCAAAGAAAACAAATGGAGGAGGCTAGGAAGCTCAATAGTGAAAGAGAAATATGGAAGTTTATTGCCAAAAATGTGGAAAAAGCAACCCGGAAAGTTAATGAAATTAAGATGGAAAGATGGAGAGCACATTTTATGCAGTTGCTGGACGGAAAAGAAGATAAGGGAGCAGAGGAGACAGTGGAAGAGGACGGAAAAGAAGAAGGCCATCGACCAGAAATTATGTGGGAGGAAATGGAGCAAGTGCTGGGTGGGCTGAAAAGAAGAAAAGCGACAGGTCCGGATGGAATCCCAAATGAAGCATGGAAACTAGCGCCGGTGTCAATACAAAAAAAACTCCACGAATTATACAACAAGATTTTCAAAGGACAGCAAGCAATTCCAGAAAGCTGGAGGGAAGGGGACATCGTACCAATTTTCAAAGCAGGAAATAAGGGAGAAGCAGAAAATTACAGAGGCATCACACTGATGGATACATCATATAAGATATATGCAAAAGTAGTGGAGATGAAAATACAGGAAGAAATTGAGGAAAAGGAAGTGATTCCGGAAGTACAAGGGGGATTCAGAAAAGGGAGGGGAACAACGGACCAGCTGGTTACCTTAAAATACGTAATAGAGCAAGAGCTGGCACAGAAAGGTGGAAAGGTGTATGCTGTATTCATAGATCTTAAAGCGGCATATGACACAGTAAACCGAAACATGCTATGGGAAATGATGAGAGCAAAAGGAATTAGTGGGTGGCTAGTGAAGGCAGTTACAGATCTATATGGCAAGACAAGCTGCAGAGTTAGAATAAGTGAAAAAAAATCCGAAAGATTCTGGGTTAGGAAAGGGTTAAAGCAAGGGTGTCCACTTAGCCCTGTCCTATTTAATGTTTTTATAAATGACTTAGAAAAGGTTTTAAAAAATGGGCAGGCAGGAGGAGTGGTAATAGGTAGGATGAAAGTGTGGTCTCTAGCTTACGCGGATGACATAGTTGCTTTAGCAAGAACAAAAGGGGAAATGAAAGAGATGATTGGAAGGATTAAAAGATATTTTGAGAAAAGAATGTTAAGTGTGAATGTAGAGAAGACTAAGTGGATGGTGTTTAGAAAGAAAGTTGGTAAGAAAGAGGAAAGCTTGATGTGGGGGGAAGAAGTTATAGAGCAGGTTAGCAGGTTCAAATACTTGGGATTTATGTTTGGTAGTAATGGGTCCAATAATGAGCACATTAAGTTCGTATGTAAGAAAGCATGGGTGGCTGCTAATAGGTTTTGGAATGCTTGGAAAGATAAATTTGAAGATAGTTTTGTGGCAAAAATGACAGTGTGGAAAGCGTGTGTTCGGAGTATTTTGTTGTATGGAGCGGAAATATGGGGTATGAACGAAATGGAACAAGTAGAAAAGGTACAACTTCAGTTTATAAAAAGGGCGTTGAAATTAGACAGGAGTACGCCAGGGTACCTGGTGCTACAAGAAGCGAATGTATATAAAGTTGCAATAGAAGCATCAGTGAGAGTGGCAAGATACGAAAGGAAAGTGTATAGGTTAGGGAATGAAAGGATAGTGAAAGAGGTGTTCAATAGTTTAAGGAAGGAAGGTGTCGGAGGGATTAGGCTAACAAAATGGGGAAATGAATGGAAAAAAATGTATGAACGAGTAGGGTTGTCGAAAGAGGAGGTAGAAAGGATGAAAAGGGAAGGCGTAAAGTGTGAAAAATTGTTGGGTGAAAGGAGTAGGGAGATAGAGCTGCAGATACGACAAAACCGTATAGACGAAAGCAGGTACAATCGGGAGTACAACAAGGTACAAGTGTACGGCAGACTCCCTTTGTACCTAAGCAGAGGGTCCAGCGGTAGCCAAAATAGGATAGCCAGGTTTCGGTGCGGCAACGAAGAAAAGGGAAGAAGGTACTGGTTGAATGAAAGGGAGAATTTGTGTACCATATGCGGAGAGGGTACTGACAGGTGGGCACATTGGATGGAAGAGTGCAAAGGGCTAACATGGGAAGAAGGAAAGAAAAATAAATGTAAAGACTGGGAAGCGTGCATGGACGAGTCAGGTAGCGGGTGGCCCATAATGCGGGAAATTTTAGAGCGGAAGGGAGTGATTGTGGAAAGAGTTTAGGGAGGGAGATAAGTTAGTGCGGGCGAAGAATTATTGTTTTTTTTTTGTTTCTTTAAAGTGTAGTATTTTTTTTAAGTTTGAGTATTTGGGATATTTCTGGGTCGGGTTATTAGTTATGTTCTGTTTTTTTGTTCTTTTTTTTTATTGTTTCCATGTGTTTTTTTTTTTGTTTTGATATGTTGTATTGTTAGTCTTATAGTAATTGTTGTAAATATGCCAATAAAGGTAATAATAATAATAAAAAAAAACATTAGTTATATATTGTTAAATTGATTTATTGTTGTCTTGTAAATAGAATTTCATGTTGTAGAATAAAGTATATTATTATTATTACCATTCCTTCTAGTTTAAAGACAGATTATATAATTGTATACATTATCAAGATTCATTTTGATTATGTTTTTATAAATTTTTATTAATTTTATTGTTGAAGGGTCAACGGCAGCCTTACAACAAGATGGTGTGCAAGGAATGCAGCAGGATGGGCAGTTGGGTTATCAGCAGTTATTGCAGCAAAGGGAGGAGGAGAATAGGCAGGAAGTGGACAGGTTGACTGCGGAGATACGGGCGCTGAAGCACCAACTACTGCAGTTAACGAGTAAGCAAAACTATAAGTTTTTATTAGTGGTATTATAGCGCGCGCACAAACTTTTCCGCTGGTTTTAAAATGCACGAAGTTTGATCACTTTTATTATGTCTTCACTTAATATTTAAATTATTTTTTGTTTAAATTGATTTTTCCAATATGATGAGGTGTTATTATATTTTACTCCTTTATCTTGTAAGCATTTTTATTTAGAATCAGTTTCTAAAAGAAAACTTGTATATAATAGAAATGTATATAATATATAATATAAATGTATATAATATACAAATGTTTTTTTATACTATATACATCTGGGACACTAAATCAAATCCAGGAAACTGTAAGGTTGTATTAATTCCCCCAACACCCAATACATAATTACAGAGGAATTTTCATTGCTACCCTTGGTATACAAAATATTATCGAAAATTCTTCTGGACATATTAAATCCTCAATTATACAAAAAAATTGGAGATTATCAAGTTGGCTTTAGATTAACAGATCCTGCCTAGAGCAAATTCTAAACCTTAAACAAATAATTACATAAAAATATCAAAACAAAAGATAGTGCTAATATTTGTCGATTTTAAAAAAGCATATGATTCAATAGGCGGAGACTCCCTCCTCAAACCCTGAAGGAATTTGCAGTAGATAGGAAAACTCTGGAAATATATAAGCAAACTCAGCTCAACTCAAATAAACACAGCATCTAAAGTTAAATTCCATGGAACAACCTCTAATCCCTTTCAAATTTTATCAGGAGTCCGACAAGGAGACGGTGTGTCATCATTATTAATCAACTGTGTGCTGGAAAAGCAAAAAGTTATTAACTAACTACATAAAGTTGGGATCGAAATTTTTTGTTGGCCTTTGCAGACGATCTCGTAATAATAGATGAATCCTCGGAGAATGCAAAGGTACGATTAGAACTTCTGAAGGAAACAGCTGAGAAGGCAGGTCTACAATTATCTTTCGAAAGGGCTGAATACATGACCAATGAAAGTAACCCACCAACAAATTTAAATAACAAATATGTCAACATCAAAAAATGTGACAACTTTCTGGGTGAAAATATGAACATAAAAAGTGAAAAAGAAGAAGTTAATAGCAGAACTGAAAAAATGAAAAGAGCATACATGAAAGTGAGAAATCTGTACAATAAAAACTGTTTTTCTAAAGATGCTAAAGGCTTTATAATACAGTTGTACAAGCAGAAGTCCTTTGGGGCGGAAACACTACTTTTAACCGGTTGCAAAATAGCTTAGGAATATTTGGAAAAGATGGAAAGAAGAATTCTACAAAAATATTAAGTCCAATCGAAAACAAAGATGGTAATTGGGTTTTGAGACCAAATAAGGAAGTGTACTCATTCTGCCCTAAATCGATGGAGAGGTAAGATAAAAAAGGAAGAAATTTAGATTAAATAGGAGACCTTGCTTAACAGAGACAAATTCAGACATCAAGAAATTCAGAGGTTTTTAAGAAGCTAAAACAAACAGAAAAACAAATGGTGTCAAATGGTCAGGTCAAATGAAAGAGTGTTGGAGAAAGAGGAAGGAAAAAGAAATAAATAGTTGATGTGGCATCTTGATGTGGTCCTTAGTTGGCCTGTAACTTATAAAAAAAAATTTTTTTTATATATTTTGTAATATGATTCATTTAAAACTTAGGTTCAATTCGGATTTTGCCAGCCGTGTATGCTATACTATCCAATTTTATTTAATCTGCCAGCTATTGCTTCTCTAGTTTCGATAGTTTCTCCTCTTGACTTTTCGAAATAGCAGTTTAGATTTTCGACGATTAGTCCACGTCTTCTTGTCTATTAATGCTGGTTATCGAGCCTTATGTGTCGAATCCTAGTAGAATTTGAATGTATTTTAATTTAATGTTGATGATGCGCTTTCTTCATGTAACCCCACAAATATGTTTCTTTTACAAGTTTTGTTTGTTAATAAAATATTCCTCCTTTCACCTAGTGTTGTTTAGTGGTATTCGTGCAGTCTCGTCAGTGCAGTTTGGTCAATAATTTAGATGTGTGTGGAATGGTCGATACAAAATATTTCGCTATGTCTAATCATGTTTTTCTCGTTTTTTTATCTGTGTCTCGTTATGTTTCTCTATCAGACTATCTATAAGACTGTTTATCCTTCGACAACAAAGCTGTCTAGTTTTGGTTATCTAGTTTTATCTATTTTGTCCGATCTATGATATTTGTTGTAATATATTAGATCTATGTAGTTTTTCCGCTAAACCTTTTCTCAGTATACGTGTGTGTATATCCCTAAGTAACCTAGTTCTCGCTCTATATACTCTTGTCGGTATAATATTGTTTAGCTAGTATTTCTTCTCTCGACTGCAAACAAGTTTTATTTCTAGTCTCTCTATATACATATATATATATATATATATATATATATATATATATATATATATATATATATATATATATGCAGTATAATCTTAATAATCCGCCACATATGGAACCAGACAACCGCCGGATTATCAAAAAAGTTAGCGAAATAGACCAATCTTAGAACTTGTAAATTTAAATAGGATTTTAAAGTACGAAACGAAAATACTGCTCTTCAGTTTAGTTAGTAGCTGACTTATATGAGTTGCCCATCCCAAGGTCTCACTATTGTGGATTCCAAAATGTTTTACGGATTGTTTTATTTGCATTCTGTTCTTCTGTATCTGTAGTTTTGTCTATCTACTTTCGCTTATGTAGCCTTTGTCTATTATTTTCCCCTGTAGTGTGGGGCCTACTGATTTCTTCCCACCGAGCTCTTCGCGACCAGCATACACACTAACACCCCTCTTCTGTCTCTTTACTATATTCCACCTAGAACCGCGTGAGCATTACCTCAGGTGGGTGGTGGTGTTTGTTCTAATTACTTCCTTTTCCTTCTTGTTGTTGTCCTTTCCTAGTCTCGGTTTCGTCTTTCTTCTTCTGTAGTATTGGCTATGTAGTCGTGCGCTTCACCATTTTCGTCACATGGCTAGTCGTCCATGTTACCTTCCTTGTGTGTCGTGCGATACTATGGTCGCCTTCCATTCCCTCTCCATTTGCTCCTTTCCCATCATGTTTATAACCGGTTATATAAGCTTGTACTGCATCCCAGTTATGTCCACTTTCTAACATAACTACCATGATGTTCTGTTCTTCTAGTTTTGTACCGCTTCATGTCTCCGCGAGTCAGGTTCTTTCATTCTCTGATTCTGTACACATGAAGATAGTATACTGTGCCTCGTCTGGGATATGACCGCAGTGGGATATGAACCGTTCCAGGTATGCGTTGAATATAAGATCATCACCAGAAAAATTGCGCAAAGGGTTAATACTCTCTGGGGCGATAGCTTAATGACGGAAGTCAAGATTCTGTTCCCTTTTTTGGCGCCCCTTTTCACTCCTGCCGAGCTGCAGAGTGCAATTGGCCGGTTGAAGGAGGGAAAGGCGCCGGGTCCTGATGGTGTTCAACCCAAAGCGTGCTAGGTATTTGGGCATGTGTGCGAGGATATGTGTTTGAACATGATGAATGAATTGTTGATGAATTGCAGTTTCCCTAAAGAGTGGAAGAGAGCGAGACTTGTGATGATTGAAAAAGAGCGAAAGGAAGGAGAGGAAGCCAATTACAGGCCAATCTGCCTACTGAATGGAATAGCGAAGATGTTTGAGAGTATGATCGGAGCTAGGATAAATGAGGATCTCGAGAGGGTAGAGGTCCTTTAGAGGGACAGTATGGATTCAGAGGCGGCCCCACTACGGTGAACGCAATAATGCGTGTGATAGAGAGACCAAGGTTAGCAAATACGGGTCCATGGCGTACCCGTAGCTACTGCGTGCTTGTAACCCTGGACGTGAAAAATGCTTTCAATTAGGTCCCACGGGGCGGAATCATGGAGGCTTTGGTACTAAAGGGGGTAGCACCCTACCTTCAAAAGATGGTGGGGAGCTACTTGAATGATAGGGAGATATTGACTGTGGAAGGTAAAATCTTCAAAATGAGTGCGGGTGTTCCACAGAGTTCGGTTTTTGGGCCCATACCGTGGAACATATTTTATGATGAGGTTTTAAAATTGAGGCTGCCAGACGGGGTAACACTCGTAGGGTACGCTGATGACTTAGGGGAACATGACTTAGCGGTCGCTGTCGCAAGAACGGAAGACAGTCTGAAAGCGATACAGAATGAGGCAATTAGTAGGATTGATCGGTGGATGGAGGAAAAAGGGCTCTGGCTCCCCATAAAACCGAGGCGGTCCTTCCAAATGGGAGAAGAGAGCAGCGTGAACTGACCGTGCGAATGGGGACAGTTGACGTACCGGCTCGGGAATCTGTAAGATACCTTTGGGTAGAGCTTCAACGAAATCTCAGGGTGTCCGATCAGGTCACCCGGGTGGTGAGCAAGGCTACAGCATGTGTAAAAGCCCTTGGACGGCTGATGCCCAACATAGGGGGGTCTATGGCCTCCAACAGGAGGGTTATGAATGCGGTCGTGCACTCCATCCTCCTGTATGGGGTGCCGGCATGGATAAATGCGTTCAGGATTGGATGTTATAGAGCGAGACTGATGCGAGTGCAAAGTGTATGGTGCTGCGTGTGTGCACGCATACAGGACTGTTTCTGGCGACGCTGTGGCGGTCGTTGCTGGAGTTATCCCGTTAGACCTTCTGGCGCATGAAAGGGTGAGAGTTTGGGGAGGTAATGACCCTAGAAATGAAAGGGAAAAAACAATGAGTGTATGGCAAGAGCTATTGTAGGGGTCGGAAAATGGAGCCTGGACCAGGCAACTGATTCCGACTATCAATGGATGGGTCAACCGTGGGCACGGGGAGGTGAATTATCACCTCACCCAGGCCCTTAAGGGGCATGGATGCTTTGGGTCTTACCTGGTGCGCATCGGGAAACAGGTTGAAGCGCACTGTAGGTATTGTGGAGCGACTGAGGACACTGCGGTGCATACCATCTTCGAGTTTACGAGCTGGGAGAGAATGAGAAGCGCCGCAGAATCCAAGGTGAGAGAAAGTGTAAATAAGTAGAGTATGGTGAGAATCAAGCTCCGCAGTGAGTATGAATGGGGCGTGCTCACAGGAATGGTAGGATATATAATGAGCAAAAAGGAGGAGGATGAAAGGGACGAGCGCAAGGCGGGACGAGGGGTTGCTACACGTGAGCCGAGCGTGCCATCGCCGGGCCCCCCTTAGTGCGAAGGGAGCGCACAAATTTATTATAAACGCTGATGTGAGGGGGGGGGGGGCACGGCGATTAACGGCGCGCCCAGCACAACGAATGAATGCGGATGAATGCTTTGGATATGAAAGGGGAAGGAACGTGATGAAGTTATGCCAAATTTTTGATTCCATCACCTTCTCTCCGGTTTTGGCTGGGGGGGTCTGAATGGTGGGGGTTTTTTAGTGGGTCGCCCCTTTTTGGGGGCAGCCCCACACTACCACTCGGCAGGGGTTGGGTGGTGTGGATGCTGTCACGTTAAGAATAAGGCTGTGTCTCCACCGTCCACTAGTGTCGCTATCCCATCTTGTCTACCATCGGTCCATGAGTCTCTTACGCGCTCTCTCATTGGCAGCCGCCCTCTCATGCTTTGCTTCGTTTTTCGCTCGGTGCTGTTGCAGCTCTTCGTAGACTTCTTGTTTCTCACGCATCAGTAAGTCTATTCGGGACGTGCTTGCAAGTACCAGCGCAGCGGCCTCCGAAACCGTTCTGTAGGCGGAAATTACTCTTAGGGCACTTCTTCTCTTTACCCTTGTAAGTTGTTTTCTCGCTCCTACTTTTTCGTTACGTCGACCCATATTTCCGCCGTGTAGAGAATTTTTGAGTTTTCCACATTGTTGAGAAGTTTCCGTTTTAATTCTCTCGGCCCTCTAATGTTAGGCATCAACCGGACCAGAGCTGTCACTGTAGACGCTGCCCTTTTCGCTGTTTGGCTATCTGGTCTGCGTACCGCAGACCGCCGTCGATTTGAACGCCAGGGTACCTAATGATTTGGATAAGGGGATATATCGCCCTTCCAGAACGAGTTTCGGTGGTGCGAATAGCCTCTTGTCGGTGATAAGTATCGCTTCTGTTTTATGTACTGGCATTGTTAGATCCTGCTCTTTTAACCAATTGTTTGCCCGCCGGAGGGTTTCGTTAGTTGCTATTTCCAGTGTGCTTACTCCCTCTGCAATCACCGCCACCGCGTCGTCATCTGGGAACCCAACTATTCTTGCTGTTCTAGGTAAGTCTAGGTTTAGCAAGCCATCATATATAATCTTCCACAATAATGGTGCTAAGACCGATCCTTGTGGGGCGACCGCTGTTACCTCATACTCAAGAACCTTCGTCCGTGTGGTATATCAACTGTCGGTCGCTCAAGTAGCTGTCTATCATCTTTCTCAAGTATTCTGGTGTCTGTCTTGATGCTAATGCCTCCATGATTACATCCCACCTGGCTGAATTAATGGCCGTTTATACGTCAAGAGTCACTAATACACATTAACCTATTATTTTCTGTAGCCTTGTCTGTCTAGTCTTGTGTGCTTTTTACTCCAACTAGTCTAGTGTCGGCGTAATAAGGTATATTTACTAGTCCATTTATTGCTTAGGCTCTTTTCACAATATCCGAATTTAGACGACTGACATCACACGTTTTATAAACGAGTTTTTATTAGATTCCTTGTCTGTTGCAGTGGCGGTATCGACTGCTATCTGACTGTGTACTGATTTTTTTTTCACACGTCGGATAGTCGGATAAAAAAAGGGGCCTCTTCTTTACGCCAGTAACAAATATTTATTTCGTCAACCGCTATTTAGTGGGACGTCTGAAATCGGATAAGGTGAAAGGAACATAAGGCAGTTTTAAACGCGTTAAAGGATATAAAATAACCAAATGTCTGTTTGTGCGTATATGTATATGTGCGTTGAAGTATTTTAAAAAGCCGAAATTCTAAAATATGTATTTAACGGAAGGCAGCATTTCTGTGCATCTGTCATCTCCCTACGAATGCGTAATACATTTTATTGTGAACATGCGAGGGAATTTTTCCTTCAAATAAGCAACATCTCTCTCCCACACACTCTCTTACTCTCTCTCTCTCTCTCTCCCTATATATATATATATATATATATATATATATATATATATATATATATAAATATATATATATATATATATATATATATATGAATTCTTGAAAATATCTATCCGTATATCATTTTATTAACTTCCATCTATAATGGAGTCGCTTCGGAGTCTTATGTTATAATTTCTGCTCCCCATTATTGGCATTCTTGCAGGAACTTTATAAGTCTTTATTTTCTATTCAGTTCATTCGATTCGTTCAGCGAGCTGGAAACGTTACACTAAAGTGCATCATTTATTACACGACGTTTCCAAAACACATTTTTGTTCTATTATATATTAGGAAAACTGCAGTAAATAATACCATTGTATAGAATTTATTTGTTAGTTTAAATCGATACATATCAAAAACACTGTGATTAATTAAGTGTATAAGCAAAAATAAATTAAAATTAAATACAATCCAATCAATCCAATTAGTGTCTCTTCAGTTCTGCCTCAATCACCGTTAGTATCTAATCATGCCTGTCAAGCCGTGTTAGTTTTGCAATTTAATTAAGTGTTCTCCATAATCTTTCATATTTAATCTTGTGAATATTTTCAAATTTTATCTTTCCTGTCAATTCATATATTTCTCAACCATTATTAACCATTATAATTACTAGGTAATTAACTTGTGTCCCTTTTTCTAAATTTTCGTGTGTTATCTAGTATTGTCCGTATATCTAGTATTACTTGTTTAATTTTGTTTCTTTAGTCCATGCCCAATTTTTCAAGTTTAGTCTTGTCTCTATTGCTTTGCTGCCTGCCTTCCTAGTCTTGCCAGTTAAATATTTTCCTCGATTTAACCCTCTGAGTCCTGATTTTTTAAAATAGAAAACTTAAAAATTGACGTTGAAAAATTATATTATGTATTGAAAAATGAAACTAGTTTTATTGAAAACGATTATGTATTTATCAAAATTTTCAAAAAATGTGGTGGTTCGAAATTGGGACCACCAGTAAAATGTAGTTACAAAAAATATTACTTTATGTCTATGGAATTCTTTGAAACAATTTCGTTTGTTATCAACGCACAACCCTACATTGCAACTTTCACAATTCCAACGAGTGCGATGAGGATTAATCTTCGTACTACAATGGGTACATCTCACCTTCGTTCCTTGGATCGGCATATGTGCAGCTTTACTTGTCCTTTTCTCTATCGGAGCCGTAACTTTGAATCTGTTTACAGGTTTCTCATTTAGTGATGGTCGTCCCTTCTTTGATCTGTTAGGTGATGAACCTACTAATCCGTTTGATACGGTAATTTTAAATTCTTTTAGTGTCAAATGCTGACCCTCACCTCGCTAAATAAATATAATATATGTGTTGACAATAGTGACATCAAGTAAATGCCAGAAGATTCGATGCCATCATTTGATCTGTTGATTTGATAACATGTTTTTAACATGTCAGCTTTGTCAACATATCCCATGTGTGCCTTATAGTCTTTTACCAAAGTAAAGCAAGGGAAATCTTCCTTGGTTCCATCTTTCTTCTTCCTCGAAATAGTCGCTTCGTCAGGTTGATGGAAGTTGCTTAGGAATAATATTGGCTTTTTGTCCACCCATTTTTAAATGAAAAGATCTTCCTCACTTACAGGCCAATCAGAATCTCCACTTTTCATGTTTCGTTCATTTCCTAGATCCTGGGGAATTCATTTTCTTCCTTTTCGTAAAGTACCACAGGCGTATATTTTACATTTCAATAAATCTTTCATTAAGGAAACGGAACTAAAAAAATTATCAAAGTAAATCTCATATCCTTTCCCAATCGAATCATTAGTGAGGTCTTTTACAACTTTACTTGCTAAATTCTTTTCTGTACTCTCAACTTTTTCAGTGTATATTTGAAATTGTGAAATAAATCCTTTCTCATAAGCGCGTACCCACATTTTATATCCCCTTTTTATAGGTTTGAAAGGTAAATATTGACGTAATGAACTTCTACCTTTAAATTTAATCATGCTTTCATCAATAGACTGTCGCTCTGTAGGAAAATAGTGATTTTTAAAAGTTTCTTCTAATTTGTCTAGAACGGGTCTTACTTTATACAATTTATCGTAGTTCAGAGTTGTATATGTAAAGCAGTATATGTAAATTTTTCAAGTGCCACGCAAATCGATTACGAGAAATTATACTAGAAATATATTCATCTCTAATTTCCCGTTTTGAAGACGAATAATCCTTGTAACTTGGCAATTTTTTATTGCCCTTAATTATGTTTATAGCCAAAAAAACATTTAATTTCTTGGCCACTAGTAGGTACCGAATTAGTTCCTTTGTTTTGTACTTTATACAAATTTGTTTGAAACACTAAGGTGTTTACAAGATCTTCTGAAAATAACGCCAAGAAAATACCTGCTGGTGTGTCAATTTCGTCTGATATATTTGGACCTGTTCTTTCTCTTAATTCTTCAATTGTGTTTGTTACGGAATGTCTGGACCACTTTGTTTGTTCGTCAGTAATATTTTTAACAAAATTTATAAGCGGCAATAAATCATCATCCTTCCATTCACTATTTTCTTCTTCAACTTCCATAAGCCCTCCAGAAACATCTTTTGCAATAAATTCTTCGTCACTGCTTTCCGAAATTACAGATCCATCACTTGGAATTTCATCCAATAAAGCAAACACAGCTACACTGGTCAGATTGTCGAGATCATATGATTTATCTGAAATGGAATAATATGCATAGTATACTAGTGGTATACTAATTAAAATATGGTGAAACTTGTTGAATCTAAGTTCTGTATTTATTTGCATGTAAAAGAAAAACAGAAGTAATCAATTTATTACTTACCCATTCTTGAAATTCAATATTTAAATATAAAAGTTAGTTATTACAAGTGCACTGTCTAGAACCACTACGGCACTTGTTTATACACCTAAGGCTGCAACGACAATAACCGATGTGCGTAAATTTCAATCATTCTCGTGTTGTAACATGTCTTAACGCATGACTCACGCTGGTGGTTCCAAGTTGTGCGGACTAGGACGCTAGGAAATAATTTATAAATAGGTGGTTCCAGTGCGAAGCTACTAGGACACAAAGGGTTAAATATATTTAATCAGGACTTTTATTGTTTTATTCTTCTAATTATTTTTAATCAGGAAACTTCTTTCTTAACAATATTGTCATTATAAAATTTCATTTATATTGACATTACATGCGTTATTTATGAAAATTGGATTTCATATGCTGACGCACCAACTATATTCGTCAGATCTGAGAGCAAACGATTATTACTAATGCTGGTTTTATACAATTCATTAAAAATCCCTTGGTTCACTTTTATTCACAAATATATTGTAGCAAAGTGGTCAATAATATGTTTAATAATATCTTGTCTGTTTAGTATATTATTTCTAATTCCTTTCGTATAGTCTTAACACTCTAATTTGAAACCTTTTTTAGTCCTTCTAATTAAATCTCCTTTTTTTTTGGATTAAATTGAAGAAAAATTTGTTCATATAAATCGAGGGAATCGATATATATACATATATATATATATATATATATATATATATATATATATATATATATATATATATATATATATATTCTTTAGGCAAGTCACGCAAATAGAAAACGGCTAGTCTGAATGAAAATGAAGTGAATTAAGATACAGCTGAATACTAATAGAAATACAATCTCTTCTTTAATCTCGGCTTTGTGTAGTTTCAGGGAGAAGCCACGTTAGGAAATTGCGGCTGGAAATGGAAAGGAAAACACTAGCAACCACTGGCGCAATCTATTAACTGACTCTTAATGAACATATAGAAACTCCCTTATTGCCAGCTATTAATCCTTAATAGATGTAACCAACGAAAGTTTCCGTTTTAAACTTTAAATCCATCCGCAAGTTTAATTAGTCTAAATGTTAATTTCTTAACTTTTTCTTCTCCCTTACCGAAAATCCAATGAATATTTAGTGGTGATTGTTTAATTCGTGGGAAGGGCCGAACAATAGGGGAGCTATCATCGTGTGCGAGGAAAAGTTAAGATTTACTATCCTTTTAAACAAATTAGTTCACTTACAATACTATACACTCTCAAGAAAACGTGCTTCGAAATTTATTACCTTCGCCCACCTTAAAACGCACGAAGGAAAACTACTTTACCGCCTTATGCAATAAATAAAGGGCGAATTACTTAATTACTTTAATGCATTAACTTCTTACACCTTATTTTACTATAGTAGTTTGTGCTTGATATTACTAATTGCAATATTTACCATCATCTAATCATAATCAATCTTTATAACAATATTTGAATGTGAATTGTTATTATTTAATAATTCTTAGAAAATCAGATAATTATTAGAAACATAATAATAAACCTATAAATAGATATAAAGATTATGTTTGAAAAAGTGGGACTAGATAAGAAAGATAGCTGATATAGAAGCATGTTAGCAAAATATTATGAATGAAAATCCTTCTAAAAAAAAGTCTGATCAAAAGTTTGTCTGCTTTAAATAGATTTATTTAATTCCTTTGGTTTTCTGTAACATTGTTTGAGATCTAATTGTCATAAATTTTAGAATCACTTTGTTATTTTTTTTTCTTTTGAAGATTTTCCAAGATAGAGATTGAAGGATTTATTTATTGAAAACATTTATACGCTCACAAATGGCGCAAATCAACCACGAAATATGTCTCTCTCTCTTCGCTGACACTACAATTTGCCTCCACTTGCTGCGGTCCATCATAAGTTCTTCTGGTCGTTGGACATTTAGGGTCCGCTGCAATATTATCTTTCCACCGCATATTTGGCCTTCCTAGCGGCCGCTTTCCTACCGGGGCCTCTTCCCACACTAGTTTTACGATACGTTTGTCTTGTCTCTTCACATCTCAACCTCTCTGCCTTTGTTATTTTAACTATATCTGGTAGGTTATATAGTTCTTGCACTTCCCTGTTTGTTCTAATTCTGTATTGTTGTGTGGTATTGTCCTTAATTGCTCCATATATCCTTCTAAGAATTCTTCGTTCTGCGATTTTTAGTCGGTTCTCATTGTGTTTTGTCATCGTCCATATTTCACATGCATGTGTTTCATATGCATAGGTCTTATAATTGCATGATAAATTATTACTTTCGTATGGAGGGTTACATTTTTCAATTTTATTAATTTTTGTAGTGCAAAACAGCAGCCATTGGCTCCCTGAATTCTGTTGTTTATCTCTTTTGTTATATTGTTATCTGCGGTGATTGTAACTCCCAAATATTTAAACTCATAGGCCCTTTCAAAATTATAGTAGTCCATTGTCACATTTTGTCCTATCCTGTCTCTTCGTTCTGTTCTTGTTGTAATCATGTATTTTGTTTTTTTATTTTCTTATCTTTGTTTATTTGTAGGCCAATCTTCTTTGCAGCATTTTCCAGTTTAATGAAATCTTCCTTAACGTTGATAGTTGTATTTCCTACTATATCTAAATCATACCCTGGGCGTACCCGCGCGTACCCTGATTTCCACATAGGCGTGTTTCTGTCCTTCGTACGGTGCCTTCCAAGGCGATGTTAAAGAGAAGTGGGGATAACGCATCTCCTTGTTTGAGACCACCGTTGATTGGAAAGAAGGTTGACAATTTTCCTTCAACTTCTTAGTGCACGTCTTACGTCTTACTGCACTTGTATATCTCTCCACACAAGCTGGTGTGAGACTGATCAACTTTTTCGGCACGACCAGTTCTGCCATGGTATTCCACAACAGGACGCGACAGTTCTTATGGGAGATTTACACGAACACTGCAATGATAACGGACTCAGACTAGTAGATTTCGCAACATCAAATAATCTTCTCATTAAATCAACGATGTTTGATCATAAAAACATACATAAAAAGATCTGGGTAATCAAGTCTCTCAAATGACGGAGTAACGAGAAATCAGATCGACCATGTTATAATAAATACAAGCGTGGTAGTAGTATTACCGACGTTAGGAGTCTACGAGGTCTGGATGCAGACAGCGACCAATTTTTGGTTACAGCTAAATTTAGAGAAAGAATCTCTAAGCAGAAGAACAACAGGCCGGAAAAGTTTTTGAGGTGGAACACCGAGAAGTTCAAAGACACAAGAAAGGTAATTGAATATCAAGCATTTCTGAAGAATACACTGGAATCCATAACAAATCAAAATAATGCCGAAGCAATGTGGGAGACAATGAAAAATACAATCATACATAGTATCCAGAACATCGTAGGAAAAAAAAGAATACTAAATAGAAGAACTAGTTTGATGACGAATGCGAGATAGCCTTAAAGTAAAGAAACCAAGCTCGACATCGATTGCTGCAAGATCCAAACGAGCAAAATATCCAGAAATACAGAGAGCTCAGAAAAAATGCAAGATAGACTATAAAAGCCAGAAAAATGCACACGAGGAAAATATTCTGTGAAGCCGAAGTAATTGAGACCTGGAGAAGATACTTTGATGAATTTGATATGAGATATGTCTGCTTTTCCTAAATTTCCTAGGTCAACCTGAAAATATAATCAACCTGAACCAATCAAACTGAAAGGTTTTTAGTCTGCACTTTATTAATTTTGTTGGATTTGTCTGGTTTATTAGCATATTATACGGATGAAATATTATATATAACTAAGGTGATAAATAAAATATACACAATATATTGTGTACATAAATACATATACCGAACTAGAATCATATTAGATAGATGGGAAAACTAGATATAACTATGCAGCTGCGACCATAGGAATGAAATTAAGCTTACCAGGCAAAAAAAGAGTTGAGAGACAAGCAGAAGACTAGCTTAGGACACATTAAACAGACTGTCCTTTTTGTCGGTCTAGCCTTCTCAGTCTGCTCAAATCTATCTAGACTTGTTTGGCGCCTTTTATTAAAAAGTCGATCAGGAGTTGGGAGGACATCTGATTAGAAATGACTAGCTGGATCAGAGAAGAGCAGTACGCGACCCGCGGGCCATATGTGGCCCTATAGCTTTCTCTAGCGCTCTTCAACAACTTTACAGTTCAAAATTTCTTTGAATAATATTTCTAATAATGAGTTTGCGTCGAGAATCCACAGCCAACTACAACCAATAAAACAAAATGTCCGACAGTGGTTGTAAATTATTGTGAGTGATCTTCTCCATGGAAAAATCAAGATGAACTTCCATTGCCCTATGTATTGGCTCCGGCCTTGCCCTTAAGTTCTTGGTGAACGAACCCCGCAGAGCCAAATATGTGGATTTCTACAGACTTTGATTAGGCATTTGTCTTTGATAAGGCATATAACTCATGCAAGGCTGATTAAATATATATATATATATATATATATATATATATATATATATATATATATATACATATATAAGTGGTCACAGTAGTGTAGTGGTTAACGCATCCGCTCGCTATACCTGAGATCCCGGTTTAAATCCCCGGAAAAACCGTGAAATTTTTCACGGAACTATACTGTGGCCACAACGTCGAAAGCAATGGCAAGCTACCACGAGAAATTCTGCCTGGTAAAACCTCTCAAATAGTGCCGTTCGGAACCGGCGATAAACTGAAGGTCCCGCATATTAGTGTGACGATTCGTTCCACAAGTATGCGCGAGAGGTCGCCCACACTAGAAGACTAGTAAGCTTGTAGTCCTGCTTGCATGCAGTTTTGCATGTTGTGCATAGGGCTTTCTATACCTTTACTTGCGGATCGCTCAATATTTTTAAATTTGCAGTCGGCCCGTTGTAAAAGAGGTTGCTAACCCTGAGTTAGACAATCTTAGAGAAAAGGGCAAAGTTCAAAATTGCAGTAGAATATCACATTTTATATTCCTGTCAACCTGTATAATAAATCTAAAGTGCCAAACGGCGTGAATCCTCTACGAATCTCTCTAAAACTTTGTATAAAATTGTTTTTTTTTTCATTTTTATTCACTTTTTCCAAACTCAGCATACATAATCCTGTACAAAAATTCTTTCAAAAACGGTCGATTTATGAATTAATTATTCCAATTTACCAATCAAAAGGTTTTCCGCCTTGGTGGAACGGAGCCAAGTTTTCACCCTTCTCAACGTACTGAAACTGAGAACTGAACACTGTACTGAAAGTTGCGATCGAGGAGATAATACCAGGTAAAGCTAGGGCTATATGAAGACCGAGTTTTGTTGTTGAAAAACGATCTTCTGCTTGAAGCACTACATCGCACAAGTCTTTTTTTTGAAGAACGTCGCATCTCATTTTATTTCCTTTATTGTGATCGTACCACAATTCAGCTTCTCAATTAAAACTTTGTTGTGCGTAAAAATTGGTAAAGTTTTTAGATTTTTGTATAAAATCGTGAATGTTCATTTTCAACTTGTTCGCTGGATGCAATTGAAATAATAAATATGATGGTAAGTTCTCATCCGAGAATCTACGTTCTAGTACAGTAATCAAAGAATCTAAGCATGAAATTAATAGATTTCTGCCAAAATTGAACTTCATGCGACGAAGGATGATTTGAGCGATGTTTCTGACGGTTTACTGTCCTAGGTCTTCGGAGATCAACTCCGTGTTCTTCAGCAATCGAAATGGGATCATCAAAAAGTTCTTCGATTTTGGAATTTACATCTTTTCTATGATCTTTAGCTAATATGATGATTTTCTGAATTTTCTTGAAAGAGGTCTAACTTATGTGGTTTTAAGATATTCACGATTCGCTCAAGGTAGGCAGAATACTTTGTTATCAGAAGAAGGCATATAGTGAAAGTTGTTTGAGTGACAGCAGAATGTAGCTGAAAAGTAGTTGATCTTGTACTAGATTTTCCTTCAATAAACAGTTTTGCTAATCCGGCAAACGTTCATTGGAGCGTATGTTTTCTGGTAATAGAATAGGAAAGAGTTGCTGAGGTTTTTGATTTTTGCTATCGAATTGCGGATTACTGGAACTTGATTAAAGTCATTCACTATCAAATTCGACTTCGAGTGAAGCTACAAAGCATGAGTGTATTTTTCTCTCAAAATTGCCTGTACGCCGTTTTCCAGCACCCTCCATAGTCGAACAACCGTCATATCGTTGTCCCTTGAATTTTTTGGATCAAGTCCTGAATATACAATAAATTGCAAAAGCAGTGATCTTTGCATACATGGCATCCAACTCAACGATCCCTACAAACTCTTCACAAAAAAAATGTTTCTTGGATTTATCGTCGTAGAATCGAATACCAATCGCAAGCTGTTGCGACCAAAAATGTCGCAACTTTAATTTCCCAACAGACTATAGGCAGAGGTATCTTTTGCTTCACTGATGATTTCATCTCTTAATACTTCTCCACATTTGGCGATTTCATCTTGAATCTGCGGAAAAGGGTTACTTGCTTGTTCAAAATGCCGCTCGAGGCTGAAATCCAGCCTTGCTTTGCAGTTGAAGTAAATCGTGACATACGAATATGAATATAATACAGACGGGAGAGGAACTAAGAATATTATATACACTATGGACCGTTTAACGAAGAATGAACAAAAAAATAAAGGAGGAAGGGTGTATGCATTATTCATAGATTTCAAGGCGTCGGCGTCCTTTGACAGAGTGAATAGAGAAATAATGTTTAAATGTATTGGAGAATGCGATGTAGACGGGTAGTTGGTTTAGAGGATGGAAGAGATTTAGGAGGTGTATTGAGGCATAGGAGAGAGAAAATAGGAAACCGACTTCAGGAAAAGGATGGAAATCTGGGGATGGAAGGAATCGAAAGGGATTGAGAGTGCAAGAGAAATACCTGAGATGGTTGTAAGGGGTAGACAGTAAATATCCGGGATACATAGTGAGAGAGGAGCAAACTGAGAGTGATAGCGGAGAAGAAAGCAACTAATTTTGAAGATAGAATGGACGCAAGGAAAGACTGCAGGTTACTAACTGAATGTTGGATAGAAAAAAAAGTTCTATAAATGAATAAGAAGAATGAACAGGAAGGGGGGAATATTACCGAAGAAATGGATCCGCAAGTAAGGCAATAGAGAGACTAAGAACGGAAGGCAAGTGGATGAATGGGGAGGTGAAAGAAATAGACATGAACGTAGATATGCAGGAAAGAAGAGAAAGAATAAGGGAATCGAGGTGCAATATGAAGCAAGTCTGTGTTTGAGAAAACACAGATAAAGGATTGCAAAGTAGCTGGGAAGATAAAGAGCAAAAGAAAGGAAAAAAATGACAAGCTTCAGATGTGGAAATGAGGAGAGAGAAAATAGATATTGGATGGAAGAAGAAAAAAGAATGTGTAGGATATGATACGAGGAGAGAAAGACAGAGGAACATATGCGGAATGGATTTGTAGGGATAAAAGAAAGAGAAGGATGGGAAAGAGAAGAAATACTGAATAAAGATGGAAGAGAGATACTGTGGATTGAGGACGTATGGAAGAGGAGGGAATGATTGGAGAGGGAAACGAAGGAGCAGGATAAGAGAGCTCTCAATTAAGTTTCTCTTATCCTGCTCCTTCATTTCCCTCTACTATTATTCCTTCCTAAAAATCCTCCTAAATTAATTTGTTATGATATATTGTAGAAGAGATTTTTAGTTTTATTTTTGTACTATTTCTGTCACGTTATGTTTATTTAAATAGGGAAAGGAATGTACAGACAGGGATCCAGAAACCCCACAGGGGAAATAAAGAATATACTAAATCGTGAAATACACCTAGCAGCATTATCTTTTTCAGTACTCTTTTGGAATGAAACACTTCCTATGCGAGATTATAAGTAAAAATGCACAAAATTTTCATTATACTCTTTCTTTTATCTATGGGAATAGTTTTTGTACAGCATCCCCCTGCCCCATGCTTAGAGATATAAAATTTATACAAGATCTTAGAGATACTTAGAGATATAAACACGATCACTACTCTCCTGTCTGTATACTGAAGGCGTTGAATTCACTTGAAAATCACCTTTAACAGTCAAAACTGGAGTAGTGATGTGTCCAAATTTTTATAACTGTGAATAACAAGTTAAAAATATTTTTACATAATATAAGTGTGGTTAAAACATAGGAAATTTATCAATTCAGTGTGAGTTTATATCAATATACATTTGGTTTTCATATTACATTGATTAGGTTTTCGAAAATTCTAACTAGAATTTTAATCTGTCGTTTCAGGTCTTTCGTGTTT
The DNA here is from genome assembly GCA_944588485.1 of Phosphuga atrata. Taxonomy (NCBI): domain Eukaryota; kingdom Metazoa; phylum Arthropoda; class Insecta; order Coleoptera; family Silphidae; genus Phosphuga; species Phosphuga atrata. The sequence goes on from OX155899.1 coordinate 36,435,820, forward strand.
AATAATTTGAATAAAAATATAATTTCTTATTGTTTCCAAATGACAGTTTACAATTTCTCTCCAAAAACATATGAAGAATGTACCTATTCTTATTACCCTTATTAGACATTAATCACATAATGTTAATTACTATTCTACATAAAATGAAACATTATTAAGGTAGAAGTTGCTCATTAGCTTTTATAAATTTCTCGACTCCCTCAATGTATATAAGCACGCTTGAGCGCTGACAGCAAGGAAGGATTTTCAATTATGTTTAGTTTAGACTCACTGAGGAATAATTGAGAATATATTCAATACTATTTTGTTGAACAGAGTTATTAAAAAAGTAAACATAATCCATTAATTAGAGTGAAACTGCAGAAAGTTGTAAATTCTGAAAACCTTAATTGGGTTTTAACTTGCGGTTAGTTATAAGTTTACTTTTGAAATGAATCGGGACACATTTCCCACTGCTCGTTAATAAGGTACCAAGCTCACTTGACCTGTTTTAATTAGATTTAGTATTTATAATCTTAAAGTTTTGCTAATGAGTAATTTCAGATTTAATCGGATTTTTGATGAACAAAAATAAAATTAGGTTTTATTAAAAATACACGAATTTATTAGCTAACAATTTTTTGTATTATAAAATTTTTGGATAATTAACGTGTTGTATTTATCATATCTTTAACGACTTTGTCTTGCCATAACTACTAAATTTGTGTAAAAGGGGATAAATAAAGAGTGTCCAGATTGTAATCTGCAATTATCAAGAAACGAAATAAGTTGGACACCTTTTTGAAAATCTTTTGGAAATTTTCTTGGGAAATCTTTTGTTGACATTTTTAGAGAAAAATCTAAGCTTTAATAACAAATTAAATACTTAATCCTAAATTAGTAATTAATACTTAAAAATTACATCAATGAGTTCCGTGCTTCGATTCATAACTGAGATCGATGAATGGACGCATTGCACGCTCGCACATTTCTGGAGAAATCGCATCAATGGCTTGTCTAATATTTCGTTTAAAGTCTTCCAGGGTTTCAGGTCGGTTCTAATAAACTTTAGATTTAATATGACCCCATAAAAAATAATCCAAAGCCGTCAAATATGGAAAACAAAGAGGTCACAATTGATCGCCAAGCTGGGAAATCAGACGACCAAGAGAGATCTCTCGTAACACTCCCATAGACATGTTGGATACATGAGGCCATGCACTATCTAGCTGATAGTGACTAAATATTGTTTATTGCTAATCGGAGTTGAGCGATGATTCATTAAGAACATTTGTAGCATCTCCACATGCCGTTCACTAAAAACAGCTTTTGAGAATCTTTGAGTATAACTTGAAGGCTTTCGGCAGTCCACTAAATGGCTATGGGGATATCAGAAAATATCTCATTGAGAGAGTGTATCGAGCGATTTTATAAGGAAACGATATTTAGGGTCAGAGTGAGAGAGAGTAAGTCGAGTGCGTTCAAATTAGGTATCGGTTTGAAGTAGGGCGCATAAAACTGCATAATAAGCATACAACTCTTAATACATATTGGGTCGAAAACTCTTTACAAAAAGCTATACAACAAAAATTACCAGTAACACAAGCAATGGGTTGGAATTTATTTGATAAAATCTACAAACATAAAAAAAGAACTATGTCCGATTTACAAAAATTATTCAAAATTTCTACCTCCGTGTTCAATACCCAGCTGACACCGCTGCAATAAAGAACGACGATCGCGTCCAAAAATGGCATTCAAGTTTCTAACTGTTCGACAAGCTTCAGTTACCCGTGGAAGCAGCTCCTCAAATGCTCTGTCTGGAGTTTCGTACACCATGGTTTTCAGATGACCCTATAAAAAATCCAGGGGTTTGAGATCTGGGGAGCGATACCATGGCCGGCTCCCATGAAATCGGACCGTTCTTGCCTATCCATTTATCAGGATACCTCGCATCGAGATATGCACGGGTCTGGCGACTAAAATGTGCTGGTGCACCGTCATGCATAAACCACATTTCATGTCTCAGTTCATCGACCGTTGTGTTAGCCGCCTCCGCTAAGGTATTCGGCAACACAAATTAACCTATCAAATAGTTGTTAACAATCCCACCACCAAACATTAATTTAAAACCTGTGTTGATAACCTCTACCATATATTGCGTGATTTTCTTCAGCCAACAATTGCATGTGGCTATCTAACATTCCTTTCCTTGTAAATTTAGCCTTATCGGTAAAAAGAATCAAATCTAGAAACCGTTCATTCTGTTGTGTTCTGTTTAAGAACCACCTACAAAACTGTACTCGTGGAGCAATGTCATTACAATTCAGTGCCTGGACTTCTGACTTCAATTCTAAGAGGGTGTAAAAGCTGTTCGCGAAAAACTCGCCACACTGTTGAAGCACTGGTTCCAAGTTCGTGTGCTATAGTTAGAACATTAGTTCTCGGATTATTGGCAACAGCTTCTAAGACATTTTCCTCCACTGCCACAGTACGAACCATTCTATCACGTCCTGTATCTCTCAAAGAACTCTCAAATTTTTGACGTTCTTGAAGTCGTCGATGAATTGCTGCAAAAGTTGTATGATGTGGCAGCTACCCCATATATATTAAGAGTTTTATGCTTATTTTCTATCATAGAACCAGCCCCGAAAGTTTGTCGGTGCAAGAAAGTTTGGTAAAGAAGGAGATGGAGATAGAATAGGTAGGGTATCTTGAGTTTGGGTATCTAGGCATTGTATTTGGGAGCGGTTGTGCTAATAAGTAGGTACTCTATATGCTAATAAAGTGGCTAATAAAGCATCAGTAGAGGAAGAGAGGTTCTGGAAAGTATGGGGAAAAGGGTTACCGAAATAAAAGTACCGATGGTTCGAAAAAATGATATGGATGAGGGGGGTTGTTGGCGGAGTATATTGATGAATTTAGCAGAAGTATGAGTAGTCCAGGAAGAAGAAGGCGTGGAAAAAAGGCAGCTAACATTATCTAAAAGAGCCCTGCAATTAGAATATCTACTTCTTCTTACATAGTAGGTACTGCAGGAGCTAAACGCTTTAAAAATAAGAATTGAAGTAAGCCGACGATTGGCAAAGTATGAATGTTAGGTGAGTGGAACGACAGAGGAGAGAATTGTAAAAGAAGTTTCAGGGTAGCAAGTTTGGAAAGAATGAATGGGTGGAGAGAGACAAACTGTGAAAGGAATAGAAGGAAACTGCATGAAGGAGGTGGCATGTCTGTCATGGAAGTGGAGAGGCTTAAGAGGAAAGGCGCCGAGTTGTCGAATAGCTAGTAGTTAGATTAAAGGAAGCTGAACTGCAATAATGTCAAAGGAATATAATGTAGAGTAAATATAGTAAGAACTATGTGGATATACCAATATTTGAAGACTTTCCTTATTATATACTTATAATCAACAATAGGCCTGAATGCCCAGTCAGTAATTGCCAGGTTTAGATGCGGCTGCGTAGAAACAGTGCGAAACTATTGGATGCATGACAAGTATTAGATCTGTGCAGCATGTGGGGTAGCGGCGGGACCAGTAGGTGCATTAGCTAGAAAGGCCGAAAAAAGAAAGTGGAGCGAAAGAGAGATAGAGAGAGAGTGTTAGGGAATATGGAAATAGTGCATGCATGAGAATGGTAGTGGTTTGGCAATGATGCAAAGGATGGAAGGTGCAAGTAGGGTTTGGGAATACCCGGTCTTTTTAGATTCGGCGAGTCCGAGTCGAGTCCGAGTCCGATTTTTCGGGTCCGGGTCCGGGTCTAATCTGTCTCGCAAATTAAACAAAAACACGAAAGGATTTTTCATGCTCACGCATATGGTAAAGCTAGCGATACTGTACGAACTTGCAGATTACGTTAAGTGGGACTTAGATAAACAAGGGATTTGAAGAATGTTATAGTAAATAGGCAAATAAAACAAAACTCCACAAGAGGCTGAGAGCGGAAGGCAAATGGATGGATTTCCTTCTAAATTGTCTAAAGTTAATTCAACTTGTCTGTATTCTTCGACATCATAGACGCTCTCGTCAGAATAATAAGTTTCATCTTGATCGTCATCAATACCATCTAGACCAGGGCTGTCCAACCAGTCGATCGCGATCTACCTGTCGATCGCGGAGTGATTTTGAGTCGATCTTTATAAATATAAAGTAAAAATTAAAAAACGCTTCTCGCTAGCCTACGTTCAAATGTTGCTACATGGACCTCAAGTCGGCCGCATCCCCACAAGTACAACAAGTACGACAGCTTCCGTTGAATGCCGATGCGCAAGAAACATTACTCAATTTAACCCTAAAATAATTCTCGAAATTTTAGTTGTTGAAAAACTATTTCAGACAGGATTTTAAGATTTTAGTAAGATTGTAAATATTGCACTATTTTTTTTCAAATATGTTTCAAATATATAACAACATTGAAGAAATTGCATCTACAATAAATAGATACAAATATCTACAATATTTGAAGCAAATCAGGATAAACTAGAATTGTAAATAATCAAACTTCAAAAAGATTTGTATTTGAAACCCAAGGATTAGTGTATTTCCAAATACAATCTTTGGATTAAGATAAGAGAAATACCCAATCTTGACAAATTCGGCACAAAAAATGATGTTTTGCTTTGGCTCGACGTATTTGGCGGAATCTTATCTTAGTATTTACTCGAATTAAGTATTTGCTACATTTCTAATTTTGTTATTTTATATAAGATATAATATAAATTTCAATACTTTTTGTTCCTGTTGAAATGTTTAATGAATAAACATTATATAATAGATTCTTCCTTTCATAAATTTAGGGCTAATTAAACTTAACACTCAAACAATCAAAACTATAAAACGCGCGAAAACTAACCGCCTTCCATTACACACTTCAGTCAATTCCATGGAAATTGATATTTAGATATGTTCGAATTTTCATACTCGTCCATTCGTCAAGTGTAATGCTAAATCCTCGATCTTCTTTACGACGCGGTGTACTAGACACTAGACAATCCCAAACATTCAAGACCCGAGACTCATCGAGTCTTAGATCGGGTATCTGGTCCGGATATTTACCCTTGGACTCGTCGAGTCCGGGTTCGGGTACTCGGACCCGAAAAACCCTAGGTGCAAGGGGCTAAACAGAGGAAACAGAGGAATAGTCCTGTTTAGTTTAATTTAGACTTTATGTTTATTGTCTGTAGAGTATATTGATTATTGATTTTGTATAAGCGGTTTCTAAGATTAAATGTTTAACTGTTGTAAATTTTATTTATGTTTGATGTCAATAAAGATTATATCAAAACGTTGTGGCCTCTACTCAGACGAAATCAGCGATCTATGAAATCATGACCATGAAATAATATAATAAGAGTATCCATTGAAAATAACTTTGAATAGCCGTATCGAAAATGGTATTGGACAGTCAAGCAGAGAAAGTGATTATGATTCTGATTTATGGCAAGACCTGCAGAAATTCTGTGCGAACTCAGGAACTTTATGTATAACGTTGTATTGACAGAAATCATCCTTCCCGTCGATGTTTCTATCGAATTATTCGTTTATTTCGTGAAACGGGCAGTGTTAATTCACGCAAAAAGAAACGTCGTAAGACTAAAACAAACGAAGAAGCAAAGATTAGAACGGCAAGCTGTAGTAGCTTAGTAGGCTGTAGTAGGTAAGAATATTTAGTCATCAAGAACTTGATGGTGTTGATTTTGGTAATAGGGTTCAGTTCTGTGATTGGGCTCTGCGTCAGTTACAGGTGAATCCGATTTTTTCCAAGGAGTCCACTTTTAGTAACCATGGACCATGGTTAACCATGGACATGGAGTTGAATAAGAATAACATTGCACTATTGGTCAATACAAAATCCAAATTGGCTCCGGAATTGTTCACCAGCGTCCTTGGAATTTAAATGTGTGGTGTCATAATGGAGGACCGGATTATTGGACCATTTTTCATAGACAGCAGTTTGAATAGACGAAAACACGTCGAGTTTTTAACAATGCTTTAGGAGAATTACTACAAGTTAGCACAGCGATGTCGAATGTGGTATCAACAAGATGGCTCATTGGGCAGTTATAACTCGTGATGTGATAAACCGAAAATTTCCCATACGTTGGATTGCGAGAGGTGCAATAATCCCTTGCTCTGCAGGTTCGCGGGATGTAACGCCACTTGATTTTTTCCTATGGTCAGTTATAAAGGATTGTATTTACCATAATGTTCCGACTACGCCGGCGAACAGGCGAGTACGAATTAGAAGAACCTGTGCCGCTATCACACCAGAAAATATTCGAAGTTCAAATCATTTATCCGGCGTCTTTCAAAATGTGTCGAGGTTAATGGTCATCACTTCGAACATTTGTTATAATAATATTTTTGAAGATAAAATCAACTAGATCATTTGGATATTTTTATTATCAATAAAATCACGATTTCCCGATTTTTACACGAGTATTTTGCTGAAAAACCATTTCAAGGTCATGATAACATGGGTCGCTGGATTCGTCTAAATAGTCGCTACAATGTTTTGATTAAAAAATAACATGTTCCCATTTGAAAAACCGTTGATAACCTTGAGGACGCATAAACTATCACCTTGATAAAAAAAGAATTTTTAACCACTGTGTCAGTCAGCCCTTCGAAATCAATAAAATTCCCTTGTAAAATTTTAAAGTTAACGGAGATATTTGGGGTGGTCACGTTAAATGGCCCACCCTGTATACTTGCTGCGATATATGCCGTACGGATTGATTGCAATTTGCTTCAATTCGGTTCCTTACTTGCAAAGTATTCACTTCTGTTCTAGCAGTTTTTTCCTCTCTGCAAGTTTGGTATCCTAAAGAAAACCTGTTCAATGATATTTTTCTACTCGTCTTGAAATTGTCCTACAATTTGGCAGTGCTGGACAATTAAACTGATGAATCCACCTCTGACAATGAGTTGGAATAATCGTGTTCGTTGTAATAAAATGCTCTACACAAGCAATCCTTTTTTCAATCGGCAACCGCTCCAATTTGAATAGAACTAGAAGGTTCACTAGTATACAATACAATACAATCTACAATAGTAGACAGTTAAAAAATTAACTAGTTACTAGTTACTACTAATAACAGTTAAACAATAGTAGACAGTTAAAATTATGGCAAATAAATCATTACTTTTTTTGTTTTTATTAAGTAAAACAAAACTCTTAATTTGTCATCCTTTATTATAATTTCAGTATTTTTTATATATTTTTAGTAATAGACGGTTTATATCAAAAGTACATAAACAGTCTAATCTTTATTGTCTATTGTCTTGATTGTCTAGCCTTGAATGAGTCATCTTATTAGAATAATCTTTCTCTGGTTAGGTGTATATGTATAGACTTAGATTTTAGTTGTTACAACTAATTTATATAATGTTTGGTAACATTATTTGTATGTATGTAGGTATCATTTTATTATTTTATTCCAGCGCGATAATTGTAATGGGCGTGGGTAAATCGAGTTCATGAAAGCTTGAAAGTTTTGCTCCAAGTACAGAAAAAACTTTTTGTTTGCGAAATAGAATTAATCTCGATAAAGCTTTTTTGTTGTTCTCGCTTCCCCTTATTTAAAATTCAATGAACCTTGTAACACATTTTTGGGTGCGCACCAGCCTCTTAACTGCCTTGTCCACAACTCAAATAAAATTCATTCTTCGTATATCGTAAAAAAATACGGGGAAAAGTTTTTTTACTTGCCATAATTTTGTTAATTTTACATGTTATGAGGCTGTTGAAGCTTACATTAGGTAACACTTTTATGTAACAGTAGCTTAAACAGCGAATTTTTAAAACGTTATTTTAATATTTTACATCGAAAAAACACTTTTTGTGCATATTTCTAAGCAAATTTATCGAACTAGGCATAAATATCCCACAATCGACTTTAGCTACTCGTTTGGCGGGATTCAACTAACTTGAATCGGGAAAGTCGATAAACATTTAGTCTAAACTTTTATAGTATTTTCATATAAGAATAACGAATAGAAAAACGTTTTATGATTATGGCAAGTGCATTTACCATTTACGATTACATGAAACAGTATACAATTCAGTGTACATAAAAGCACGCTGTTAAATAATAAAAATTTTATGAATTATTAAAATTATGAAGTGTAGTCTATTCTGTCTCCCTTAATTCCTAAAATATAAGCTAATAGTTTATTGACCCGAAATAATAAATTAAATCTTAATAATAGCTATTTCGGAACGGTATTCTAATATTAACATTTTATTTTTATTTTTAGGCAGTGGGCAACAGCAACATGAAACTCCGGCGTTTACCATAAATCTTAATTCCTCAGTGTCGCCTTTGAACGCTCCTACTAATACAGAATGCGCGCAATACATCCGTAAACAAGTCATATCAGCGGAAGTGCTTCGAGGAATATCTCTAAATAATGAGTATGAATTAATACCATTCAACCATTTCACGTATACCCGTGTATACCCAATCGATTTAGGCCTTGGTAAACGTGTCGTAGAAAAACCGATCGGTTTTAAAAGAAAGGATTTACTAGAAGCTTTAATGAAGGCTATAGATGCTTTAAATAAAAATTCAACCCAGAAAGTGCCGAAATACGCACTAGACGATTTTTTGGAAGGGATCTATAGAACAGAACCTACAACAGGAACTCAATACGAATTGTATTTTAGAACGAAGGGAGGAAAAAATTTAGATCATCATCATATTAATGGTTTCTTCAAAGTTACTTTAATGCGTCCGTTCGCTCCACTACAAACTATAAGTTCATCGGGTTTAGCTGGGCCTAAAGAGAAAGAGTTAATACACATAATCCTGCCCCTATCCGGAAGGACAGCGACATTTCAAAGCTTCATGGATAAGTTTGTCAAGATTGGATTAAAGAACGACAGACGTGTCCACCTCACCGTTGTCTATTTTGGCGAAGAAGGATTGTCGGAAGCTCGTAGCATTATGTCGCGCGTTTTGATGACGAAAAACAGCGGAGGCAGTGCGAACAACCTGCGGCTCTTGGCACTAAACGAAACGTTTTCGAGGGGAAAGGGGCTGAGGGTCGGAGCCGAGAGGGTGTGGGGCGCCGACGGACAGGCGGACAAAAAAGACGTGCTGTTATTTATGTGTGACGTGGATGTTGTGTTCAGTGCAAGATTTTTGGATAGGTGCCGATGGAACACACAGCCGGGCAAAAAGGTTTATTACCCGGTGGTTTTCAGTTTGTACAATCCGCACGTTGTTTATACACTGCAGGGGAGGGAAGTCCCGCCGGAAAACGATCAGCTGATTATATCGAGGGATACGGGATTTTGGAGGGATTTCGGATATGGCATGACATGTCAATACAGGTAAATTATATTCAATCAAATTATGACAAGATAGATTCACCAAACAAATAGAAAATAAATGCGCATGAACAGAAAAGAGAAGATAGATGCAAAGTTTAGTTAGATAATACTAGATAGGGAAGAGTAGACATAGAAGACAAAAATACACAGATATAACTAGAGAGACAAGACTAAACAAACAAGCCTAGATGCTAGACTTCTAGTCTCGTCTAGTCTCTTCACGCAAGACTGAAGAGACAAGAACCGATGGTACCAGACTAACTAGTCATATATACATATATATATATATATATATATATATATATATATATATATATATATATATATATATAGCTTTTTGTTTCTTTTTTATTTATATACTATATTAGTTTTATTTATATATGTATTGTTTTATGTATAAAATTTTAGAATCCATTTATAAACCTGTAGAGGTAATAAATATACATAAGTAGTATATATATATATATATATATATATATATATATATATATATATATATATATATAAATATATATATATATATAACTTAACTGAACTAGACTTAACTGAACTGACTTAACACAGACAGACATGAATAGACAAACACCACTAAACGCACAAGAATTTACAAACAACATGAGACAAAAGTCTAAACAAAAAGATTAGACATACAAGACTAGACAGACAAGACAAGATAAACAAGACTAAATAGACAATAACACAGACACAGAAAACACAAGATAGACTAGACAGAAAAGACTAAATAGACTAGACTATAGAGACAAGTCATTGCAGATAGTCAAGACTAGACATAAAATACTAGACAGAAAAGACTAGACAGAAAAGACGAGACAGAAGAGACACAAAGAAAAGACTGGACATACAAGACTAGACAGGCAAAACTAGTCAAACAAGAGTATACAGACAAGACTAGACAGAAAAGACTAGACAGACAAAGCTAGACAGATAAGACTAGACAAACAAGACTAGACAGACAAGACTAGAGACAAGACTAAATAGACAAGACTAGACAGACATGACTAGATAGACAAGACTAGACAGACTAGTCTAGACAGTCAGGACTAGACAGACAAGATTAGACTGACAAGACAATACAGACAAAACTAGTCAGACAAGACTAAACAGACAAGAATCGAAAGACAAGACTAGACAGACAAGACTAGGTAGACAAGACGAGACAGATAACACTAGAAAGACAAGATAAGATAGACAAGATTAGACCAGAAAGTCTTAACAAACAAAATTAGACAGGCAAGACTAGACAGGCAAGACAAGACAGACAATAGTAGACAGACAATATTAGACAGAGAAGAGTAGACAAACAAGAGATAACAGATAGACCAGACTAGTCAGAAAACACTAGACAGACAAGACTAGACAGACAGGACGAGACAGACAAGATAGACAGACAAGACTAGGCAGACAAAACTAGACAGACAAGACTAGACAAATAAAACTAGACGGACAAGACCTGACAGATAACACTATACATATAATACTAGCCAGTTAAGACTAGACAAATAAGATTAGACAGAAAAGAATAATCAGACAAGAATTGTCAGACAGGTATAGTAGGACAAGACTATATCGAAAACACAAGATAGATATGACAAGACCAGATTGACAAAACCATATAGACAAGACTAAGTAAATAAAATTAAACATGCAAGAATAGTCTAGGCAGAAACTAGGCGGAAAAGATTAGACACACAAGATTAGCAGACAAGATTAGACGGCTAAGACTAGGGAGAGATGTCTAAGTGGATTGGACAGGACAAATATTGTTAAATAAATGAAACCAAAAGGACCAGGCTAGACATGCAGGACAACACAGATATACCATATAGACGGCAGTCAAGATTAGAAAAGCAAGATTTTCTTAACAAATTTAAAGGCAAAATGATTCAGATAAATCTAGACAGATATTTAAGATATCTATGACTAGAGGAGTTTAGTAGATGTATAAGGGTAGGCGAGTTAGATTAGACAAATAAGAGTTGATAACGGACACTAAACAAGCAAATATAGATAGATATATGTAGAGAAACAAGAAAGACTGAGCAAGCAAGACTAGGTAGGCAGGATTGAACAGGTAAGATTAAACTGATATGACGAAACAGACAAGACTAGACACCGATAGTTGTACAAGCGAAACTAAAAAGGTGAAGCTAAACAGACAATAGTGCACGGGCAAGACTATACAACCAAAAGCAGGCAGACCAGACTTGACGCACAGGATAAGATGATCAAGATAAGTCTAGACAGATAAGCAAACTACACAGAAAGGAGTCTAGATATTTAAGTATATACATAAGAATTCATAGATAATTTTAGACACACAACCTCATATGGAATAATTTGGACTAAGGGAAATGTTTGTGTGGTCATAAAAGTAAAATAGATTGAAACTATTATAGAAACTTGGTGTAAGTAGGATAACAATTGTGTTTGTATAGTAGGGTAATAATTGTTTTGGATAAGAACTTTTAAGTTAGAACTTTATATTTTTTGTCAACAGACTAAATAATCTTATTGGAACATTCTATAAAGTAAAGTTGCCTAATCCAAGTATTTCAAAAAATAAATCTATTTCATTATAGAAGAAAAGTTATTGCAGACATGATCGCATTATTTTTATTGTCGCATATTTTATATTTTTGTTATGATGATATATTTTTTTAACTTGACATTTTCTTCAATTCTAAATAAACTGGAATGAGAAAACTTTTAAAGTTAATCCGCACGTATTATGTCCTAAAGTAAGCTCCAAAAGCAAGCATTAATCATATGTTCCAAAACTATTGCAATATAACAGTAATTTTAAGTAAAATTAAATAAATATTATTTAGTTTGTTGACTGAACATTATTTATTATTAGTTTAATATAGGTAATTAAAAACATAATGTTATCTTAAAAGGAGAATTTTCCGAAATAGGTAGTTTATATACGAAAGCTTCCACGAACCATGCAAATATAATTTGTGTTCCCGAAAATTTCGCGAGTAATAAAAGAAGTTTATTTAGTAACTTCTGAGCAATTACGACCTCAATTGTCTCGTTTAGTACTAACCATTACAGAGCTTCAATAAACTTGCCTTTGTAATTTACTATGCAATTCAGAAGATCTTAAAAGCTTTCAATTTAAATTCAAAGTACAACAGACGACAAGACAGACTAATACAAAACTAGTAACATTAGATAGATAATACTAGCCAAAAAAAATTGGATATTTAAAGAGTAGATATGTATAATAAAAAATACATTTAATGTTTTTAATTTTCTTATTAATTTAATTTTTTCTTATTAATTGTTAATTTTCTATTACCCCTTTTTGTGGGTAATAGAAAATTATAAACTTGAAATGGAAGAAAATACTAGATGGATATGTCTTATTCAGGCAAAACTAAAATTTGCAAGGGTATATAGGAATGTGCCGTGTCAATTATTTATAGAAAATTTTAAACCGTGACGTGTAGACAGACATAATTACTAAAACTTGACTTCTTAGTTTGACGTTTATCCATACAGTTAGTAGGATGGGCCTGGTATGATAAGATCTATTAATTTTGTAGAACTTTGGTAAGTTCTCCCTTGAGTAGGGTCCTTTATTATGCGCACAACATCCAGGTAACATAAAGAACTTTCAAATTTACTTATTCTCTAATCTGCGGCCTTAACGTTAAATTTGTTTCCTGTTGGAAACGTCACTAACTAAGGGCAGATATGTTTCAACTAGACATTGTAAGGTATGAATACGGTAAGTGACCCAGCATTTATTTACTAAGGCAAATTATTGAAATGTAAGTCCTTGGCTTACACACGCGCTTTCGACTTGCGGTTTCATAAGTACCAGCAGAGATGTACAAGATACCTCAAAAAAGTATCTGGAATAGAAAATGCAAAATATTTTGAAATAATGTACTTGAAAAAAACAGATACAAGATACTTTTGGAGATAGTATTTGAAATACAAGATACACAACACGTATTTATTAAATACTTTTTAAAGATATATATATATATATATATATATATATATATATATATATATATATTTAAAAAAAAACATACATTTATTATAAAAAATAGGAAAAAATTACTATGTGAATTTTCATATTATAAGAAAAAAATTAAGGAAATGTTCTTAACATAAATAAAATATAATTATTAGTACGGTGTGGCTCCTGCATTTTACTGCTAAGAGAGACCACGAGGTCCCAAGAAAATGACATAACTTGATCAATGAAAATAATTATGAACATCCATAGACGCATTTCTGCCTTTCGGCTTCATCAGTATGGACTTATCATCTAATCTCAAATAGAATCAAATTTAAATTCAAACTAACAACATATTGAGTATGTCGTGTTCTTAAATGAAATTATTTTATTTATACAGCCAATTTTATTCAATTTGAGATTATATGATAAGTCCATACTGATGAAGCCAAAGGCTAGGCAGAAACGCGTCTATGGATGTTCATAATTATTTTCATTTATCAAGTTATGTGATTTTTTTGGGACCTCGTGGTCTCTCTTAGCAATAAAATGCAGCACACATTCTACTAATAATTATATTTTATTTATCTTATTAGTCAATTTGTGAATTAAACATTTCCTAAATTCTTTTCTTATACATTTATTAATTCTAAGATTTATTTAATTATGAACAGTGATCAAGTTATTAATCGCGTAAATATCAAGAAAATATTATATTTTTAAGGTTGTATTTGATATTTAAGTAAGACCATTTCTACTCTGTAGACGGGCGTCTTGTTATTATTTAAGTTTTATAACGTTTCTAAGTCAGCTGTGTTGCTAGACCCTGTGTTGTTGTCGCACTTGCTATAGAGGAATCAGAATCCTCTAAAAACATATTAAAAAGATTCATCTTTTCCCTATGTCTTCGCCGTTGCTGTTCGAGTTTTGATTTTCAATCAAAAATTTGAAGTCCGATTTTTGATTTTCATATCGATTAATATTACGTGTTTCAGCCAAGATCAGTTCTTTAACATGTTCATTGAGTGCTTTTGGTACCCATTTCATTTATAAAATGGATGTGAAATTGAAGCTAAATAGCTTCATTTGCTGCAGGCTGTAACTGCGAAAACTGGTTAAAACGTCTGTATAAGTTTTCTTCAATCACATCTTGCAAAGTGTCACAATATTTTAGGTTTTCTAGTTTAAGGTTTTTAATGATATATTGAATTCTTGTAAATTCTGGTAATAGACAACCATAGTTGGTGTCTTTATCCCCTAGCAAACTTTGAATAGCTTCTGCTATTGTCTTTTAACAGTCGACATATTCACTTAAAAAATGTATTTCATTTTCCTTCAATGCAGGTAATTTCAAGATTTTCATGGTTTCATTTAGATATTCCTGCACTGCTAGAAGGTCTTTTATGGAATTATAATAAGAATTCCACATTTGCACATGTTGAAGTTGGTGATGTCCTTGTCAAATCCAAATATGTTTGACATGCTTTTGGTGATCTAGAACATAAATTCCAAAGTGCTCGCACTTTGCTAAGTTTTTTTTTTATAAAAAGTATTTTTCAATCTTGCTTAGTTAAAATCACTAGTGGCAAAGTGTGTGTATCAAATGCAAAGTGTGTGTAACACATCTTTCATGTCCAGGCAGTAGACATTCACTTTCTAATTGTGACGAGGCATCTGGAAAGTTCTGGTAATAAATCATCATCTTCATTATCTGCATCAGTCGATGAAGATAATGATTTATTCTTTTCAAGATCTTCTTCATGCGATATGCATATATATATATATATATATATATATATATATATATATATATATATATATATATATATATATATATATATATATATATATATATATATATATATATATATATATATATATATATATATATATTGGTATTTTCTACTGATTGGGTTGACACAGTCAATTTAATACACTCTTGAGTTGCTCTATAAGAAAAGAATTTATTTATGAACCATATTAAACAAATTTTAAGAACAATATTATAAATTCTAATAAAATCTTACCTATAAGAAAAGAAACGAAAATTGTTTGACGAAATGTTTTTAATTGTAATGTCGATTCCCAATTCACTTAAGGAGGTTCGAGCGAATCCCATGTTAAATATTTTTTTCAAGTTTAAGCTTTGAAATTTTATATACATGCAGATCAATACTTTATTTAGGTCCTCTCAAAATTTGAAAGTGATCCACCGTTTAGTTTATCCGGAAAAAAAATCAAAATGTATGTTTTTTCGATTCTTACACACAGGCTTCTATGGCCGACAAGCTTCGGTCACGTCTTTATTTATTTTTTCGATATTATTTTCCCAACTTTAAGGAATAAAAAACTATATACAATAAACTTAGATAATATTAAAACACGATAACATTAAAGCAATGTGATGTTCCCAATGTAATTATTTAAAGAATTAAAGTTAAAGTTTTTATTTTGAATCATGTTTATCGATAGTAATTCATGTGACGGATGGCTTGTCAAAGATGCGAGAACAGCTGAGAGAAAAGAAAAAGATGGAAACATAATTATAAAGAGAGAAAATAAACTCGACTCCTTTCAATTACTATTCTTTTCTCTCTCTGTACTATTACTTTCAAGGCAGAATAAAGCGCTGTTGCCAGATATTTTTATTACTCCTTATAAGTCGAAAACAACGAAGTCATTTAATTATTTTATTTTATGAGATAAATAATAATTACCAATTTTTAAGTTTGTTATGTTATTATGAATAAAAATAATTAATTTTAACAACTATTAGGATAATTGAAAATATAGAAAAATTCAAGCACTATTTTGACCCATTAGTTACGCTCGAACCCCCTTAACTAGTTTTTCAAAATTATAACATAAATAAAAAACAAATAGTATCCGTTGTCTAGGTTATCCGTTGTCCGTTGTCTCGGACTACTATGATGCAGTTTTTAAGCAGAGTAATATTAAAGAAAATTATATTTTTCTTCACATCTCCCTCCCTCAGGGAAAAATATCTATAATGTATCCTCTTCAGGGTTCATAAACGCATGAGCTAGGGTTAGTTTTGAGATATGGAAAAAGTTTCACTCTGCTTATTATCGGCAAGTGTTTATGTTATAAAATGAGTTTGACATTTTTTTCTGCCTTTTTGTAGGGTTCGATTCTTACTTCGCCGAGCTTCTTCCTATTTATTGTTAGTTTGTTTCCATTGTCAACAAAAACGGTATCACCAACTTTAAAGTCAAAGTTGGTGTTTTCGGTTTTTATCGTAAATTATCTTGTTGTAATTATGTGAACTTATTGTGTTTTTCTGAGCCTTATCCCTATCTTTAATCAAATCATGTTTGGTCTTCTTGAGTTTTTGTATAACTCAATTTCATTGTGTTCGTTTCATTATAGTTTTTTATACAATTATGTGCTGTAGTTGTCCATGCTACTTTTTTGTCATTTTCATTTATTTTGCATCTGATTTTATTAACTAGTGGTTTTATCTCGCATTTCAGCCATTTGAGAAAGGTGAGTTCACTGCAGTAAAAATGATTGGAATATTTTTTTCATTTAAAAATGTTTTGAATTCTCTAGAATTGAGACCCGGATATTGGTCTGAAAGAATCATTCCAATGTCGTCAGTATCTGTAGAGTTCACTAGTTTGATGAAATCATTGGCATTTTGAGTTTTTGATGTCAAAATATATGCGTACCTCGTGAAATAATCCGATAGCAGGTGTAAATAAATATCTTTTTGTTAACAGTGAACCCCCAAAACCTCCAATCGTATCAATAGAACGTATTTAAAAAGGTTTTGTGGCAGCACCCAACTGAGACATCAAACCATATTTATTTTTTCCTCTTGATTTATTCTTTATACACACAGCACAATTTTCGCAGGTTTTTCTTATGTTTTTTGTCATGTTTCTTGCTGTATACAATGAGCTGATCATTTTGTGCATCTGTTGAATTCCAATATGACCTAGTTGTGTATGTACATTTTTAATAAATTCTATACTGAAAATTTCTGATAGAATTATTTTATCTTATTTTCTTATAATAAATATTGTTCTTTGATATTAGCTTGTTTCTTGATCTAAATTGATCTTCTAAGATATCTTCTAATTTTATTAAGTTTCCTACTTTTAGTTGTTCATCTAGGTTCTCATTTTGTTCTAGCACTGGACTTCTACTTAGACAGTCTGCTTCGATGTTGTATCTTCCTGGAGAATATTTAATTTGGAAGTCATATTGTGATAAGTAGTACGTTAGGTCTCCTATTTCTCCATCTGTTCTTCACTTTATGTTCATATTCTTCAATGACTTGTAATCTGAAAAAACCGTAAATGTCCTACCTATTAACCAATGTTGCCAATACTTAATGCACACTTTGATTGCTAGGCATTCCAGATATATAGCCTTCTTCTTTTTTTAGCTTCGTTCAATTTTTGTGGGAAGTATGCAGCTGGTTTTTCCTCGTTGTTTTCTTGTGGCTGTTTTATGGCAGCTCCTACTGCTAGTATACTAGCATCTGTGTATATGTGTATATGTAACTTTGGATCAAAAATGGTTAGAATTGGTTGAGAACATAAAATGTTTTTCAATCCATCAAATGACTCTTGGCACGCCTTTGTCCAATTAAAGACTTGTCCTTTTCTCAAAAGGTTATGCAATGGATCCAATTTCAATGCTATTTTTGGCACATACTTGTGATAAAAGTTTATCTTTCCCAAAAATTGTCTGACATTTTTTTGCGTTTTTGGAGTTGGAAAGTTTTTACTTGAAATCAAGTTATCTTTCAGAGGTCTAACTGAATTATTTTTGATTATGTGACCCAAATATTTAATCGAGTCAGTTGCGAATGTGAATTTTGAAAATTTTAATCTTAAACCTTCATTTTTTATTACCTGAAACAGCTCGTTTAGATGTCTAACTTGATCTGAGAAAGATTTAGAGAATATTAGGATGTCGTCGATGAAATTTACTGTGAAGTCTCCAAGTTTGTGTTTCCGTATTACGTTACACATTATTCTCTGAAATGTAGCTGGTGCGGTTTTTAAACCGAATGGCAAACAAGTCCATTGGAAGTGACCCTCTTGAGTGACGAATGTAGTCTTGTATCTGTCTGTAATTCGTAGAGGTATCGAGCAAAATGCTTTAGTCCAATGAAATGTTTAAGTCCAATGTTGAGAAAAACTTGCAATCTCTTGTCTTTGCCATAAGATCTTCAATAAGTGGAAACGGCTGCGATTTTATTTAAATCTCGAAAATCTATCCACAATCTTGATTGTTTGTTTTCATCTTTTTAATAAGCCAATGTAATTGGGGCTGACAACCGACTATAAGATTCTTCAATTATATTCTTTATCAATAATCTTGCAATCTGTTTTCCAATCTCCTTTTTATCTTCAATTGTGCAACGATATGGCCTTTTACTGCAATATTTTTCTACCAATAGATCAATGCGAATTGCCGATACTATTAACCCGTTACCCGTTTCTGTTCCGATGTCATATTTATCCTTTGCAAATACAGATTTTTTGTTCAATACTAAGTTATCAATTACTTCCTCTATATCGTAGTCCAGCTGATTTATACAAATTTCGAAGTTTTCTCCTTTGATATTTTCATTGAAGTTTATTGAATTATCAGATTTTATTTCCTTAGATCTCTCCTAATGTCATTATCTGATTTTTTTCTTGGAAACTATTTGACTTCTTTTTATAGGAACTTTCTGAACAATTTCTAGATTTGCGTTTAGAGTTAAGTAAAACTGCTCTATGCAATCAAGACCAATTAAAAAATCGTAATCGAAATTTTCTTTGTCTATTACAAAGACATCCATTTTCTTATTGACATTAAAAATAGTTACATCCAGTGTTATCCTGTAAATTGCCTTTTTAGTGCCATTAATTGTTTTCAAATTAGTATTCTTTGAATGATTTGATTTCTCATTGTTTATGTTCACTAACCTTTAATGAACTTTATTTGTTTCTTATCGTTTTCTCTTTCCTTATTATTCCTTCTTCTGAACCAACACATCTCTTCTGAGTGATAGCGCACACCTTTCTTTAATTTTTCACAAATGTTACATTTTTCTTTCATCGACTTTGTGTCATCTTTTTTTTAATATATGTATTTTTTTTAACTAAATGTTCTAATTTGCAAAGTTCTTTAAATAAGTTTTTGTTTCTACAATTCCTTCTTTGTTTATCCTATCTGTTTGTTCTGATCAATTGTCTTTTTTACTTCAAGTAAGAGTTTTTTTTTTTTAAAGCATATTCTAACAAAGATCCTGATTGATACATAAAAATTAAAGCATATTTGATTACATTCCAACCCTTATCGGCATAGTCGACATAGCAAGTTTGTAAAAAATTTGATTTCCATTCTAACCATTCTGAATGTAAACTAAACTTGATCATCATGGATGAATACCAGTCTGTACCTTTTCATTTTTCCAGAAATAATCTAATGATTTCTTCATCTCTTACTATATCAAACCTATCGCATTCTTTTTCAAATATTTCCATCCAATAATATGCGCTTATACTTTTTTCCATCAAATTTTTCAAGAACAACCGTATCTGCTAACTTTTTTATACTTTGTTTTTCTTTTTTGTGCTGATTTTCAACTAATTTTTCTAAAACTTTCACTATTGGATCTTCTGAATTACCTACATTGGCAATAGTTCGTTTTTCTTGTGTAATTTCCTCTAAAAATTGGTCCTGAAAAATCATGTTCCACATCCACACATGTTTTTAGTATATGTTCTGTCATTTTTATCCATACACTTCTAGTTCGATGTCTTTTTCAATGTTTTACTGTAGCATAAGCTTTAGAGGCGTAGATAAGTTTGTGAATTGATGCTGCTTGAAACTCCTCAGGAATCAGAAAAATTTTGTCATCTTGTGTGACAATTGAGGTTGTTACAATATGGTTTGACTTTTCTTCTGTTGCTGCCTTTACTTCGAACATAAATTTCAACTTTTTCATTTTCTGACAAAACTTGTAGTTTTATAATGGTATTTTCTACTGATTGGGTCGACACAGTCAATTTAAAACACTTTTGAGTTGCTCTATAAGAAAAGAATTGATTTATGAACAATATTAAACAAATTTTAAAAACAACATTATAAATTCTAATAACAAAATCTTACCTATACGACAAGAAATGAAAATTAATGTTTTTAATTGTAATGTCGATTCCCAATTCACTTAACTTGTGTTACAAAATTATAAGATAAAAAAAAAATAGTGTCCGTTGTCCAGATTTCCCGCATTTTCCGAGTGTGCCAGTTTTCTTTCTTCGGTCCAGAAGGTTCCAGTCTTTTTCATGGTCTCCTTCTTCACTTCCCACTGGTGTATTTGTTGTCTGAGAGCCGTTTTGTCCTGAGTATCTGTGATGTTTGCTGCTTTTAGGTGTGCGTTTTCTGATGTCGTTCTCTATGTTAGACAGTTTTTCCGTGGTTTCTATTGATTGTAGTCTATATCCTTCCTCTGTGAGTTTTGGTCCAATAATTTTTCTGATGATTCGCCTTTTTTTTTTCTTCAGGGCTTCTATGTCACCTTTATTCGAGGCTATAGTTTCTGATGCGTATAGTATGGCGGGTTTGATGACTGTATTGTAATGTCTGATTTTTGTTTGGATTCCAAGGTTCTTCTTGTTGTAGATGTTTGCAGTCATGCCGTAGCCTTTTCTTACTTTCTCTATCCTTGTCTTTTGAGTTTCTTTCACAATTCCTGTATGTTGTACGATTTCTCCTAGGTATTTGAATTTTGTAACTTTGTTTATTGTTCCGTATTTCGTCTGTAATTGTTGTGTGTCTTTTTTGTTTGTTGACATGTACTCAGTTTTCTCGAACGATATTTGTAGTCCTACTTTTTCAGCGCACTTTTTGAGGGCTTCTACCTGTTGGATCGCTTGTTCCTCAGTGTCTGCTACAACTGCAAGGTCATCTGCGAATGCTAGGCATTTAAAGGTGATACCGCTTCTGTCTAGAGTGGTGGGTGTTGTGTTCCATTCTCTAATTACTTTGTACAAAATGAGGTTGAACAGGGGTGGGGAGAGGCCGTCACCTTGTCTGACTCCTGTTTCAATTTTGAAAGGTCTTGAAATTTCTCCCATGAATTTCACTTCCGAGTATGTATCTGTGAGTGTTGCCCTTACTAGGTTCAGTGTTTTTGTGTACAGTCCTAGTTCGTTTAGCGTGTTGAAGAGTGATGTCCGGTCTACTGAGTCGTACGCCTTTTTGAAGTCAACAAATGTACAGACCGTGGGTTTGTTGCTGAGTGTTCTAATTCTTAGGCAGCTTTTGAGATTGAATATTTGTTCTACGCAAGATCTGTGAGGCCTGAAGCCCGCTTGGTACTCGCCTATTTTGCCTTCAAGTTGTGTCTGAACTCGTTCTTGTAAGCATGCTGAGAAAATTTTGTATGTTACTTGAAGAAGGGATATCCCTCTGTAGTTGTTCACATCTGTCCGGTCTCCCTTCTTGAAGAGCGGATGGATGACAGCGCATCTCCAGTCTTCGGGTACTTTTTCTGTGTTCCAGATTTTGTGGATAATTTCTGTGATTTCTTGGAGTGCGTTTTTGCCTAGGTTTTTCAATAGTTCTGCGACTATGCCATCTTCACCTGAGGTTCTGTTATATACATATATATATATATATATATATATATATATATATATATATATATATATATATATATATATAAAGAGTGGGGGTAATAACAATCGTTATTAGTTAAAGAGTAAATTTTTTATAAAAATTACTACGCAAACGGTAGAATTCGGGTGATACGATTCAAATGCGAATTCAAATACGATTTTTCGTGGTCTCTAGTGGTTCTACTATTATACAATTTTCCTTAAATGGGGGTCGTTGAGCTCCTGTTTTTCTAAGAAGATCTAGGGATTGTCTAGATTGCCTGGGTTTCTGGGAAACTGCGACGTAGTGGCGGTTTCAAACAAAAACATTTTTCGAACGGTATGTCTTCAAACATTAGTTAAATATTCTTTTTCCTGTGTGCTTGTGACTCCTGTGTCCTTCTAATGTCACGATCTTTCCCAATGCGCACCTTCGCAGCTCAATTAAAGAGAAAAAATTTTTTGTTTTTTTTTCAACTTTAATTTATTTTAAGAGAACGAAAAGGTTTTGTTGGTTTCCTCGTGCTGTGCCGATCGGGTTGGTGTCCGACATTTTGCAAACTAAATACTAAATTTCAAACACCGAAATTAAAATTCACCATGGCTCGTTTTACAGCAACGATTATGTAACCCACATTGCTAGTCAAGTTATATGATGTTACACGTCTTAATTAATTGTTCATTACCTTCTTTGTAAGTAATCAATAACATCTTTCACTTGTTTTTTTGTAATTTTCTGTAATAATTTTGTAGGTCTTGAAAAAGATTTAATTAATAAATCGAAACGTCGACTTAAGAAGAATTTGAGTTTTTTCTTTGAATCGTATCACCCGAATTCTACCGTTTGCGTAGTATATATATATATATATATATATATATATATATATATATATATATATATATATATATATATATATATATATATCATTTCAGCAAGTTTGTCATAAGTGAGCCCCTTGGAATCTTCTGCATGCAATGGCAGCACTTTTCTTCACAAGAGTCTCACTTTCATTCCAAGGGACTGTGACCCCCAAATAATTTGTTTTTGAGGAAGATCAAACATTAGCTATGCACACAATTTCTACAGACTCTATAAATATAAAAGCAATAATAAAGCAATCTCCATTTTTTTCTTGAATTCGTTGTAATCATTCCTAATCTTGTTTTTGATTGAACGACGGCTTAAAACTTTTGCAGGCTTTGTTAGTTGTTGTGCACCTTCAATAGAAGCTTTAATTTTACTACTTTATTACATTTTCACGTTGTCTTCGATTATTATGATCCTTTTTAAAATAATGTAAGAAATAAGCAATAATTGTACGAAAGAATAGCTGATTAATATGTCGTATCGTATGTAAAAAAAAAACTATTTCAGATATAAAATAAAAATACTTATTTTGTATATTGTATCTGTATTTCAAATACTTGTAGCTAAAATAAGTCACATCTCTGAGTACCAGGTTGTTTGCGCATATGATAATATCAGATTGGCAACTAATTTTAGTAATATTTTTTTCAAGTGCTCTAGATTTTTCGAGAAATTTCTAGAAACTACTGTAATTAA
The DNA here is from genome assembly GCA_944588485.1 of Phosphuga atrata. NCBI lineage: Eukaryota > Metazoa > Arthropoda > Insecta > Coleoptera > Silphidae > Phosphuga > Phosphuga atrata. Next base: position 36,459,325 of record OX155899.1, read on the forward strand.
AGTAAATAAAGGAAGTGAAACTTTTGATAACAATCATACAATTTGTTCATAATTAGCTCGATTTGTTGATCAAACTTCTATTACTTCTATTTTGATTGGGACACAAATTTGCGAATACAATACGATGGGCGAGGGAGTACACTCCTACAAAACAGCAAAAAAGTGACGTTGAAACGTTAAAGCTTGGTGGCGAGTCTCACTCAAGAAAACCGGTAGAAGTGGATTTGGAATCTCTACGGCGACTTATTAAGGAAGGGTCCTATATTTACGACTGGATGTCACAATTGGATCGAAAACAAAACAAGACAAGATAAGAGTGTATTTCCGTCAGGACAACGCCAGACCCCATATTGCTAAGTCGACGAACCAGAAACTATTGGAAAGCGGGAGGGTCGTCGTGCTTCCCCATCCACCGTATTCTCCGGACTTAGCACCTACCGACTACCATTTGTTTCGCACGCTTGATGTTGATTTGTGTGAGAGAAAAATTGACAACGAATACTATCTCAAAATCTACGTGGGTAACTTCTTCAGCCAGAAGTTTCAGGAGTTCTATGAGCGCGGCATCCTTTCTCTAGCAAAATGTTGGCACCAAGTGAAAGATAACAATGAGGCACATTTTATTAAAGGTTAATTCTTAAAATGCTTCCGAATTAAATCTGGGAAGTTTCTCATGCTCTGAATGTACTTAATATGCAGTATAATAAGTAACTGTATATATCTAGAAGTCTCTATAATATCTTTATCCGGTTCAATTATAGACATCTAAGTAAGATAAGTAAGTTAAGTAAAAATAAGATAAGATCTTCAATTGCTGTCTTACAACAACCCCTCTATGTACATACATGTACATTATGTACATATTATTGCAATTAGAGGTAACCCTTCTAGGTAGATAGGGTAGATAAGTTTAATAAAATAATGTTAAAATGGAAAACTGACTCCTCAGTACATAAAGGATGGTTTTACATTAGAATTAAAATCAAATATTTGGTTATCACGCCGTCAGATCAGATAAATAGCTGCCATCGTCTGCTTAAATTAGAGAGGAGCAATGAATCAAACAATTTATGAACTATTCGGTCTAAGACTCGTGAATAACCAAGACAATGAATAAGCAATTAGTATTTGAGTTGTCTATAATAAGTTTTATTATAGACGTCGTAAGTGTACGACGCAAGGTTTGTGGCGATAGGCGCTGTGAGACTGCTGCCCTATGTATTTTGGTTAAACAAATCATAGTTTAGGACTGCGTTTCTAAACCTTTTTTGGCATGTGGACCAATAATATTTGTCTAAAAATTGTCCGGAACAGTAAAATTTGTGAAGCTTTTTAAGTTTACTAGGTATTAAAGAGCTACTACATTTCCGAACATAGTACATTTCAGAAATTTGTCCTCAGTGCCATAATTTTATAAATCAATCTTTTATTGAGTTAAGTAGGTGGAAGCAGTTATTTGGAGAGTTCGTGGATAGTAGTTTGTTCTGTAGAACTGTCCAAATACCTGTTTTCACCTACCTAACTCATTAGAATAAGATGTAAGCTACATCCGTAGAGAATTAATATTCTATTATTACTATTTTTTAAATAAGAAATTTTGTTAAAGTGGAGTGGTAAAAATTTGACTGGTCCTCAGAAACTGCTTGGCCTTTGCAGTTGACTTACAGCGATACTCTCGGAAAGCCTAAGGGAAGCGATCACTCGGATTAACCTGTTAGGAAAGATCGCCGGTAAGACGGGACTCAGGATCTCGATAGAGAAAACAAAATTCATGATAAATGACGCACAAGGACCAAAATTCCTTGAAACGGAGATAGGGCGGATTCAGAGAGTAAATAAATTTAAATATATCGGTGAAACGATACAGGACAATATTATAGAGAAAACTGCGTAGGCGATAGGATCTCAAAAATTGAGAGAGCGTATGGGCTTACAAAAAACATGTATAACAAGAAAACGTCAAAATAAAGCACTACAACACTGTAGTCAAAACATAAAAAAACGGCACAGCCCGTGCCTGTACGCCCGTGATTGCCTTTCAATGAACTGCAGGCTAGAGAAGTTGCCGGTCCTGCAAGAAAGAATTCTCCGGAAAATCATGGGCTCAATCCAGACGGAAACCAGATGGAAACTTCGGAACAACGTCGAAGTCTACCAGAATGTAGAAAAAATCTCTGCGACCATGAGAAAACGGAAACTAATATTTCTTGGTCACATGTACAGATTAGACAAATCCAGGTTAACCTAGCAGTTATTTAACTACTTCTGGAACAAAAAAAAAACAATTACATCGTGGATTAAAGAAACTCAGAAAGACCTTGAAAGATCTAACATCCCAGAGGCCCCAATGTTGGAAAAGGATACGTTTCGAAACAGTATACACAATTTGGAAGGGTGTCATGAGGAGAGACGAGCTACAGAGACCGGAAGAGTTTTGACGGCCGAGCAACGACAGCAGCACAGCGATCCTATGAAGGAGTACTGGAGGCAGAGGAAATTACAACTAAGATAGTGAAATTGTAGCGTGATCGTAAGTGGCATTTGTGATCTTGTCTTGCTAAAATATTACTTCAAGAAGAAAGTTTTTGAAAAAAAATCACTTCCATATGCTTTAAAATATGATTTTATAATATGAACCGGTTAACTTATAAACAGGATTTTTTTTAATGGTTTCTACAAATTTTCATCCTCAAGTGGCCCGACAGTTTACCCACTAATCCCAACTCTAATTAATACATATTTATGGCACTTGAGTTGTAATTTGTCTCCATATCACTCGATTAGACCAAAAGGTTTAGTATTGGCAAGGTGCGCGGCGAACGTGACATTTGACGTCTGCATAAAATCATGCTCTGTAACCGTTGAGCAATGACATTTTTTTAATTGTTTCTATTAATTAAATAAAAAAATAAGAAATTTTTTCCTTATTTATAACATTATTTAAAACATTTTTACTAAAATGTTTATTTCCTATAGAAAAACTCATTTCATTTCAAATTTATAATTCTTATTTCTCAACAATAAGTTGAAAGCAATAATCAAATTTAAAAAAAAACTTTTTAAAAACATTTTGCCTCAAAATGCAATTCTGTAATTCTGACATGAAAAAAATCGTATAATTTTTTCTTACCATCAAGTTAAAGTAAAAATAATAGAATAACAATTAATGCTAAGATTTGACGTAGAGCGACTCAAGAACAGTCTAGAATTAAGTCAGAGACGGAACACAGATCTAAAGAGCTGGGACCAACTGCAGGAGACTTTGTTAAGGCGGCCCATGAACTTGCTCCTCTCGCTAGAAGAAGAAATCATCCGTGGTGGACACAAGACTGTGACAATGCAATAGCCCAAAGACAGATCGAAGAGAGCTTTGCCAAGAATAATTCCAGAGATTTCTTTGGAACTTTCAAGCTCAGAACTGAGACACTTAGAAAATACGCTCCGCTAAGCCTCCATTTCAGACACTCACAAGGCAAACTGGCTTATAACGGCAAGGACAAATGCCACCTTTTGTCTCAGTTTTTTTTTAAATCTACTCAACTGTGACCCGGCCAGCGAAGACTTCGAGTATAAATAAACCACACCAAACCCCGACTCGCTGCCCCCTTCACTGGAAGAAGTTGGCCAGATCATTCAACTTCTTAAGAATAATAAGGCAGCTGGAGAGGACTCTATCTTTGCTCAACTGTGAAAAGGTGCTGGAAAAAAATTCCGTGCGCAAGCTAACCGAGATCATCCAGGACAACTGGGAAACGGAGAAATTACCAGCCGATTGGAAATCTGCTCTGATCCATTCGCTTCACAAAAAGGGAGATTTTACTGATCTAAACAACTACCGTGGAATTTCTCTCGTCCCGGTAACATACAAGATTCTCTCGAAGGCGTTACAAACAAGGGCAGAATATCAGCTGGATATTCAACTGGGAGAATACCAGGGGGCTTTAGGAAGACCCAATCCTGTGTAAAACAGATCCTCAATCTTATAGGCCCACGATTCCATTGATATACTCCGGGAACTAGGGCAAGACAACAAAACCCGCAGACTGATCCTAGAAACTTTGACCAACACCCATTCCAAGGTTAAATTTAGAGGTGAGATTTCAGAAAGCTTCGAAATAAAAACTGGAGTGACAAGAAGATGGACTTTCCCCACTCCTCTTCAATTGTGTCTTTGAAAAGGTTAAGAGAGAATGGCGCCAAGAACCAGGTTGTACATTGTCTGACTTTTGCAGATGACATGGCACTGTTTGCTGAATCTATTGAGATGGCAATAGGTAAACTGCCTCAGAAAACAGGCTGCCAAAGTGGGTCTTCAAGTGTCGCTGGAGAAAACAGAATTCTTCACCAACATCAGAGAAGCAAACAGAGAGATAGATGTTCCTAGAGCAGGGAAACATCGAGAGGACTGAGAAATTTAAGTATCTCGGCGAATGGATTGAACGCAACTTATCAGAAAGAGCATCATTATCCAAGAGAGCCAACTAGTTAGAACTAGCCTAGCGACTTGAACCGAAGAGGTCTAGTAGAGAAATTGGAAATCAGAGAGAGGAGAGTCTTCAGGAAGATCCTAGTTTCGGTAATAGTAGATGGGGAATTCCGAAGGCGGCATAACTCTGATATCTGCGAACATATTGAGATGCTTTCTGACTAGGGTTTTCGCGTACCCGACTGTTTTTAATACCCGGGTATTTGCAATTTTTGCACAAAAAGAGAAAATGTTAATATGTCAGAAAATAAGTTTCCTTAACTTATAGTACAATCAGTCACATAGATAAATAGTATTGTTCTCATCAACTAATTAGGAACTAAAATGACTTTTTACTACAATAAATTATGTTATAAAATAACTATAATATAATAATAATAATAAGTATAACTAAATAAACTTTCTTCTCTGACACAGTTGAAAATTAAAAATCACACACAATTAAACAGTCTTGTTTTCATAAACTGATTAAAAATTAAAAATACAAAATATTGAAATAAGTCTCAACCCGCATACAATTAGGGAATCGCGTTGCCTGTATAGTCTACACCCAATACTCAGCAGCGAAGACCTGTCGCGCAGAACCAAGGTAAGAATATACAAGACACTTATCGGGATGGCAAATAGGAGAGTTTCTGTAAGAAACCGAAGTAGGTGGGCAACCCTCATTGAGAAGAAAGCCAAAGATCTAAATGGGCCGTCACGGCAACAAAAAGAAGAGAACTAGTTAATCAAGAACTAGTTAAGCAGTCTTGTTTTCATAAACTGATAAAGAACTAAAAATAATTTTTATTACGTTATTATAACGTTATTATGTTATGACGTTAGGTATAATAAACTTTTTGTTATGTTATAAAATAAAAAAATATAACTTAATAATCTTTATTTGTTCTAAGAATGAACAATTTTAAAATAAATCTGCTTAACATAAGTTACGGATAATCATATTAAAACAAGGCGACATAACCAAACCTAACCTCAAGTTTACTGCATTTTTGCATAAAACTCATCGCCTTTAGAGTTATTTTAAATGTAGTGCAAATTTGCTAATGTTTTTGAGTCGATAATTAGTAATCATTTTCCGAGAATTGTGATGAATTCTTTGATCAAAGAGGGTACCCGGGTATAACAATGAAATAGTACCCGGGTACTAAAAATTTGATATACCCGGGTATACCCGGATCCCGGTACCCGGGTAGAAAACCCTATTTCTGAGTGTGCAAGGAAAAGAAAGGTAGCTTGCTATGGCCACGTTGCAAGATTGCCTCCAAACCGACTAGCCAACCGTCTGTTCACCTTCTGGCAAAACAAGAAGTTTCGTACCACTTGATTGACAGAAATCGAGAAGGATATTAAAGAACTGGGAATAACAGACCTCCAAAACAATCTGTAAGGCGCACCCTGAATGTTGTCCGTGGATTTCAGGAAAAACCCCGTAGGAAAGATACACCCTGGACAGAAGAGAGAAAGGAGTTACACCGACAGTTGAACATGCGTGGTCCAAAGAGGACCTATTCGAAAGAAGAAGTAGGAGAATTTCAGAAAATTTTATTTTTGAAATTTTAAAAGCAACAGAAATTGAGATGACGATTTTATTACTTTAATTTTATTTTTCACAAATTTAAGATCAATTGATGACAGAAAATGTTCTAAAATTTGATTGAAAGTTTCCGCAAAAATAAATGTTGAACCCCTAGTGCTTGGGTATTTCAAATTTTGGGATTTTAAGTTTATTTTGAACTTAAGTTTGTAGGTCAAATATCATATGTAATACATTTTTTATAGATTCTTTACACAACGATAATTCAATTAAAATTTAAAAAAAAATAGCGTTGTAACCATTATGTGTAACTTGAATTTTATGAAAGTAATTTTTCTAATATGTTGTAATCAAAAAGCAATTTAATTATAGTTTCCAAGAATTTTGCATATCCATTGCGTTAAGATTTTACATTTTATAGTTTCTTTTTAACTTAGTTTTATATTTGTGTTTTGCTTTATTTTTTTAGTTTCATAGATTTTCATTTACATTTTAAAACAAAAAATTACAAATTTTATTGCAGTCTTTTTATATTTTTATTTCAATTTAAATCCATATTTTATTTCAATATTTTGAACAATTTTACTATATTGGTAAAACCAATTGAAATTAAATTAATATAATCTTTTAATGCTGAGTGATGCAGGCGTTAGTAGTATTAAGTCTAATATAGTTTTTGAATACAACATGTAATGATTTTATTATTATTATTATTTGAGACCATCTAGGACCACGTTAAGCCTCGCTTTCTTCTGAGCCCAGAATTCTCTCATTCTATGTGAGTGGGCCAGCTTGCGCTCCGCTGTCCTGGTGGCACCTTGTCTTCCTTTTGGTTCATCTCATTTTATCCCATTCGTCAATATCTTTTTGCGGAAGAGATTTCTATTGAAGGCGTCGTCTGGTTTTGGATGCAGTAATTTGAGGTCTTCTTTGGAATTTATAAACCAGGGCATTGTGGTTTTGTGTATGGAGTCAAAAAAGTTAAAAACCTGTTTTGCCAGCAATCAGTATTGCTGGTGCATCTTTGATGTTGGTCATTACTTCTGTTTTTTCAAATGATATCTGCAAGCCAGTTTGTTCCGAGATTTCTTTTAAAAGGTAGATTTGCATTCTAGCAATTTCTAGGTCGTTTGACAGAATGGCGATGTCATCAGCGAATGCTAGACAGTCAACCACAATCCCCCTTGGATTTTGTTTCCATTCTTATAAGGCTATACTCAGCTTCTAATAATTGTGTTCGCCAGGTCCTAATAATCTTTTCGAGAACGCAGTTAAAAAGCATTGGAGAGAGTCCGATAGGCACCTTAGGCACTCTACTTTGGATTTTGTTTCAGATAGGATGGCGCTAATTAGTGTCAGCAGTTTCACGTCAATCCCAAATTCGTTGAGGATGTTTAGCAAGTCGCTGCGGTCTATTGAATCATTGGCCATCAAGTCCGTAAAGACCGACACGTACGGCTTGGACCTGAGATTGCAATATCTGATGATCGTTTTGATGTTGTGGATCTGTTCGGCAGTTGAGCGACGATTTCTGAATCTCCCTTGGTATTCGCCTATTTGATGCTCTACTTCAGCTTCAAATGTTTCCACGATAGCAAATGAAAATTTTTTGTATGTTACCTGTAAGAAAGATATTCCTCTATAGTTGTTGACGATTTTCATGCTGCCTTTCTTGTGTAATGGGTGGATCAAGGCTGTTTTCCTATCTGCTGGTATATATAGTGCTGGATATCTTCAATCCAAATTGGTTCTATAGGCTTCTGCAAGATTTCAACTGCTTCTTCAGGGGCATATTTCCAATGTTCTGCAACTACGGAGTCTTCTCCTGTGGCCTTATTGTTTTTGAGTCGAATAATGTGACGTTTGATTTCATCTTTGTTGTGTGGTCTCGATTCTGGGTATATGTGCATGGGTTTCTTGGTCTTGATGTAATTTTTGCGTTGATCGCAATTTAGTAGGTTCAAGTAGTCAGCTAGGATGTTACAGTTTTCTTCATTTGAGGTCGCCAGTATACCGTCTTTCCGCTGAAAGCATAACGACGGAGGTTTATAGCCCGTAAGTTTCCTTTTGAACGTTCTGTAATATTTTCTGGTGTCATTTCTTGATGAGTAGTATTGAGAAGTATTGATTGATCTTCTCAATAAGAGACTTTTCATATTTACGCTTCACAGCTCGGATGGCTTTAGATGTCTGGACTTTGTAGGATTCCCTAAAATTTGCGATTTTATTGAGTAATATTGTTTCTATGCATCGAGCCATGTTTTTTGAGAATTTTAACAAAGGTATCATGCCACCAGGCATGTTTCTTGCATCTCTTAATTTCAGCAATTTCTTTGGCGGTCTCAATCATACGGTTTCTTGTGTTTTTAAAGTCAGAGTCAATTGGTCAAGCCTTTTCCTGGAACTCCGTTACTTTCTGTAGGAGTTTATAATTGTCAAAGCGAATAATATGTTAGGGTTTCCTGTTGGTGTTTATAGGGACCGGTTTAAATTTAATTATAGACATGTAATGGTCTGAGGCCACTTTTACTCCTTTTTTAACCTTTACATTCATAATCTCAGGGCTGTTTTCCGGTAAATCGCGACGTGATCTATTTGTAGACATCTGTCGAAGATTCTTGATGAGTAGTATTGAGAAGTATTGCTTGATCTTCTCAATAAGAGACTTTTCATATTTACGCTTCACAGCTCGGATGACTTTAGATGTCTGGACTTTGTAGGATTCCTTAAAATTTGCGATTTTATTGAGTAATATTGTTTCCATGCATCGAGCCATGTTTTTTGAGAATTTTAACAAAGGTATAATGCCACCAGGCATGTTTCTTGCTTCTCTTAATTTCAGCAATTTCTTTGGCGGTCTGAATCATACGGTTTCTTGTGTTTTTAAAGTCAGAGTCAATTGGTCGAGCCTTTTCCTGGAACTCCGTTACTTTCTGTAGGAGTTTATAATTGTCAAAGCGAATAATATGTTTGGGTTTCCTGTTGGTGTTTATAGGGACCGGTTTAAATTTAATTATAGACATATAATGGTCTGAGGCCACTTTTACTCCTTTTTAACCTTTACATTCATAATCTCAGGGCTGTTTTCCAGGAAATCGCGACGTGATCTATTTGTAGACATCTGTCGAAAGGATATTGCCATGTTGTCTGCTTTATGGGAAGGTGGCGAAAGTGTGTTCACATGATCTGTAGGTTATGGTTTTCACAAATGGGGATCAATGGGTATTCTGCCGTCTTGATTGGTTCCCTTGAATGATTTTATTTAAATACAACTTTTATTTATTTCAACCTATTATGCACGACAACTTTTCATTTATTTATTGGCCACATGGGCATGACATAACACTTATTTTGTCCACAGCGTACGCTGCTGTCGGTTGTCCCCACTATATACTCTATACCCTGCCAATTTCAGATTTGTAACCTTTGTGTTTACAACTCGGCTTATTGACATCTTATTTCCAAACCATACAGCTTGATTCGAATCCACGACCGGCCAACAAGACGAAAGCATAAATATTTGCATGAATGTTAGAAAGAAATTGCTTTATAACTTTTTTTAAATGTTATAATTTCAGCAACAATTATTGCAGAAGATCGGTATCTTGGTATTGGTTCTATTTTTTATATAAAATATTATTTTATACATCGTGGTATGATAAAATTAACCATTTTATAGTATCAATAAATATGTGTAAATAAATTTATAGTATCAAAAATTAATAGTATCAATAAATAATTTTAGAAAATTTTAGCAGAACAGACAAAATATGTCTACTAAAAGTTTTTCAACGAAGATCACGAAAGGAACACAGAATATGGAAAAAAAAATGATCATATATAATCGAGTTTTAATGTAATTTATTGCCCAAAAGCATCTATATACATCCATATGCATATTGAATCTTAAAGTGTATGTCTGCCCTTACAATATATTTCTGTTGATTCACACAATTTTCTCAAACATATGGTTTTATCTATCATAGATATAATTACTTGGGTTAATTAATTAGTAGTATGGTTTTTACGTAGACAAAACTAGGCAGATGAAACTAAACAGACAAGACAAAGTAGGCAAGAGCAGACAGAACAATTAAGAGCAGATAGACAATGTCATAAAACTTATATTTTAGCAAGAAAACCCGTGTATATAAAACTAAACATATTGTAGTATATTAAAGAACGAGTTCAATAAGTGCGGTTTTTCAGCTCGTGTCCATGTTTAGAAAACGACGAGCAAAGCGAGGAGTTTTCTAATGGGCAAGTGCGAACAACGCCTTATATACGAGTTTTTTTATACTATTTTATCTATTTTGTGCCCTTTTATGCTATTTCTAAATAAAAGAATCGCCGTTACATATTGAGAAAATGTATGAATCGCGGAGTGCGACACACTCCGCGATCCATAAACGAACCCATATGAGTGCTTTAATGACTTCATTATAGACTCAAGACAAATAAAATAATTTTAAGACATTGAAATCACAGTGATATTTTCTATTGAAACCAAAAACGGCTGATAGACTTTATCGGTCTAAATCATTAAAACTTACAACGCGTTTAAAATACATTTTACCAATGGTAAACTGAATTAAAACGCGTTGTAAGTGTTTATGAATTAGACCGTATGTCTATGAAAGCATAGTTTAAATATGAATGAATATTGTAAAACAATTTGTACAAACATATAGTGGGCGCGCGTGCACAAGAATTTTGTCAGTATACGAGAATTTTGGGCAAGCAACAAAGAACCTGAAATAATCTTAAGCATTTTTTTTTACTTTTTCCTGATTTCACCCTAAAGGATTTTATAAAATGGCTCTTGAATATTTCTAGTCAATTTCTAACAAATTAGAAAACAAACTGAACTATACAAATTAACTTAACCCCTTTAATACGAGCGCGTACGATATAGTATTTGCTTAATGTTCTTGAAATATCTATTTATTAAGACTACATTAACGCTAAAGCAGCCACCAAATATTTCGCAAGTAGTTTCTGAATTAAAAAAGTGGCAAAATAAATGAAATTTATTTAGTTAGTTTGAAACAATTACACACCCAATTGTCTCGTTTAGTGCCGGCCATTACACAGTCTCTATAAAGTTGGCGCGGCGTCAAAATTTATTATGCAAAACATTCCCATGATTGCAGGTCGGACTTTCTGAAGGTGAGGGGATTCGACGAGGACATCGTCGGTTGGGGCGGAGAAGATGTAATGCTCTACCGCAAGTACGTGCGCAGTCACATGAAGGTTGTGAGAGCCACCGACCCCGGAATCTTCCACATCTGGCACCCTAAGGTAATGCGCCCTCATCTGTCTCCTCAGCGCCCTCCTGCCCTCTGACTAATACGTCCCACCTGACCTGAATGCCGGCACTATCTTTTCTACTACGCCGATCGCCTTTCAATTTATCTTTCCTCTATTTTAAATTCCATCACCTCGCCTACTGATTCCACCCAGGGATTACACATTATTTATCACCTTAACCCAATCTCATATTAAACCACTACAAATTTAGATTATTAAAACTCGCTTGTTTATGCTGCTTTACTTCAACTTTGATATTGATTTAATTCAATATTAATAATTTGTTTCATTGCATTAGATCCATAAATTTTGTACTATATTGTAAATTGCGATGGACCACTCACTATATTTCATCAACCATGATCATATTATGATAACATCTTTCTGAATACAATATATTAAACCATTTTTTTCTTATTATTATTTATTTTGTCAATTATTAAGACTTGTTCTCATCCATTGCTGTATGTCCAATCTGTTATTTTTAAAGCCCTATATAATAAGGGTTCTGTGGGAGGGTATACTTTTTTAGTAACTTTATTAAAAAAAAAACGATATTTTTATGTTTGCTGAATATCCTGGAAGAATTCTCTAATTATATATGGAGTGAAATGTAGACCAGATGACAGCCTCTATTAGCTTCACAAAGGCGAGCTAGTTTAATGACATTTTTAATAACATGTCATTGTCATGTCGACGGATATTTCAATTGTTTCATCTTGAAATTGCATCATAACTTTTTGTTGTAATTTCAGCGACAATCATTGCAGAAAATACCGATTGGTTCTTATTTTTATCATATATTTATGTTTTCTGAAAATCCTGAAAGAGTTCTGGAATTATATATGGAGTGAAATGTCGACCAGCTGACCATATTAGCTTCACAAAGGCGAGCTAGTTTAATGACATTGTAATAACATGTCATTTTCATGTCAACGGATATTTCATTTGTTTCATCTTGAGTATGTTGTTAATGTTTTTCTTTACTTCAAAAATTATATCTCTAATATAAATGTATTCAAGATTTTTATATGAAGAATACAACACTTGGGTCTTTTCTTCAAAGATTATATTTGCAATATAAATGTATATATTTCGTTAACTAAGTTAACATCGTCAGTATGTATATACGAAATGTATACATTTATAATGCAAATATAATTTTTGAAGAAAAGAAAGAAACACTTGCGTTTCATTGTTAATGTAAAAATCTTCAAACTCAACAAATCCAAAACATTGAATATGTTGTTGAAGGTGAAGGTTGACGGTTTATTATCGTGTTCTTTATGAAAATGAATCTAGAGTCCCTGTTATAATTACTGAAGAACGAGACCAGAAGAACTCTTAAGCACTAGACATCAGTCTTACGACCAGAAGCCCTGTATGCCATGGAGTGTATTTCCTTGAACCGACGGGGTCTAATAGAGAAATTGGAAATCAGAGAGAGGAGAATCCTTAGGAAGATCCTAGGCCCGGTAAAGGAAGATGGGGAATTCCGAAGACGGCATAACTCTGAGTTCAACGAACATATTGAGATGTTCTCTGACTGTGCACGGAAAAGAAGGATAGCTTTCTATGGCCACGTTGCAAGATTGCCTCCAAACCGACTAACCAACCATCTGTTCACCTTCTGGCAAAGCAAGAAGCTTCGTACCACTTGGTTGACAGACACCAAGAAGGATATTAAAGAACTGGGAATAACAGATCTCAAAAACAGACAGTCTGTGAGACGCACCCTGAAGGAAATCCGTGGATTTCAGGAAAAACCTCGAAGGAAAGGCCCCCCTGGACAGAAGAGAGAAAGGAATTACACCGGCAGAAGATGCAACAATACTGCGCAAAGGTAAAAGCCCAACAGTTGAACAAGCTTGGTTCAAAGTAGGCCAATTCGAAAGAAGAAGAGGAAGAAGAACGAGACCGTCATGTATATCACACGGCCAGATCACATTCAAAGCTTAGGACATCTGGCTCCGCCCCATATAGGTACTTAAAACAACTAAACCATACAATTCAGGATTCAAAGATAAAATTATGTGATAATAACGTTTTCCACTAACAACTACTATAACAGCAGTAGTGAATTCATGTCCATATTTAGGCATTGTCCAGCGACTCCTTGATGTCTTTTTCGATTTTCGTGAAAAATCGTAATGAGTTATGAGCGTTATTTAATTTAATGGTTTTGTTAATGAACAAGATAATCGGTTTTAGTTTAATAAAAGTCCACTCATTTTTCAAAAAAATTTCAAAAAGTAAAGATTATTAAAATTCATGAATAATTTGTGGATTTGTATTTGTTGAATTTGTTCAAATCTTCAATTCTATTTTTGTATTTACTTCTTCGAAAATTAACTTTCACTTAACAACTTAACTAACCAGATTTCAGCCTACTAACAACTAACTAGCAAGTAAAAGATAATAAATCAGTAATATTAAAAAGACGCTTGGTGTTTGCTGTATGTCGTCCGAATTTCAGAGGCACGTGATAATTAGGAATTCTCAAAAGTGATGGAACGTGCTAATTAAGAAATAATATTTCAGCAAAAAGACAATGTTCCAAACAGAACAGTTTACTTCAGAGTAGCTTTCCTTCAGTATGTCCATATGATATATACACATAATATTTCAAGCAGATACAGGAGGAACATATAAACATAATTTTAAAACTATACAACAAGATCTATGACACTGGACAATTTCCAAAGTAATGGCGGAAGTTCACGTTCATAATGCTTCCCAAAAAGCAAACAGCAACCAAATGCAAATATCGCTAGCCAATCTCGCTAATTTATTCCGACGCATCATACATACACATACATATACACACCAGACTATTTAATAAACTTGAAGGGCTAAGCGGAGACACTCAATTCGGATTTAAGAGCGGCACCGGTACACGAGAAGCAACATTCTGTCTCAACACATTGGTACAAAAGTGCTATGATCAAAGAAAGGACGTCTTATCTTCCTGTGCTTCATGGACTATGAAATGGCGTTCGATAGTATCAACCACGAACGTCTCATATTCCTCTTCTTGTTCTGCACATATCTTTTAATGGATGTCCGCGACCACACGTCCCATTTCTACACGATGCCTAGCTGTGTGGATCAAACTTTCTATAGTTCGGAGTCCCGTTCATTGCTTTATGTTGCGCAACCAAGACATCTTCCCTTTTTTTCTATCAATTTTGCCTTCAAGTATTAATTGCAGTATGTGGTACTTTTAGTTCCGCATTATGTGACTTAGGTACGCAGTTTTCCTTCTTCTTATTGTAATTAATACTTCGCGGTCTTTGTTCGTCTGAGCACCTCTTCGTTTGTGATTCTTGCTGCCCAGGGGATCTTAAGTATTCTGTGGTACAGCAACATCTCAGAAGCTTCAAGTTTGTTCATTGATGCTGTTTTGAGTGCCCACCCTTCCATACCGTAAAGGAGAACCGACCATATATAACACATGACGAGCCGCAGCTTTAGGTTCATATTAAAGTCAGTGTTGGTAAAGACTTTTTTTTAATATTTTTAAGACTAATTTCGGAAATGCGCTAAGTGTATTTTCAATTCTACATTTTATTTCGATGTCTGGTGTCCAATTCTCAATGAGCTATGTACCCAGATATTTAAATTTGGTCAGCTGCTCAATTGGTAAGTCAAATGTTAATCTGTTATTCCTCGTTGCGTTTGGGTCTCCGCTAATTACCATAAACTTTGTTTTCTCAGTGTTAATGTTCAATCCCATTTGTTTACTATTTATTCTTGCGCTATTAACTAATTGTTGTAGATCTTCTATGCTTTCAGCTATTAGTATTGTGTCGTCCGCATATCGAATGTCTTTTATCCAGTTTCCGTTAACCTTGATGCCTTTTTCGATATTGCCAAGTGCTTCTTGGAATATTTTCTCTGAGTATAGGTCAAACAGGAAAGGCGATAGAACACACCCCTGTCTAACTCCTCTACAGATCTGTATTGGTTTGGTTAGTTCGTCGTCAATTTTAACTTGTGCTGTTTTGTTGCAATAGAGGTTTTCAATACTTCTGATGTCTTTTTGGTCAAAATCTGGGTTTTTAAAGATTTCGATAAGCTTGTGATGTTGTACGCTGTCAAATGCCTTCTCGTAGGCTATAAAGCCAAGGTATATATTTTTCCTCTGGCCGTAACAGTTTTGTACGAGTACTTGTATTGCGGTTATTGCTTCCCTTGTATCCAAGCCTTGCCTTAACCCAAATTTAGTCTCACTCATTGTGGCTTCACATTTTCTGTAGAGTCTTTGATATATGATTTTTAGTAACAGTTTTAAGGTATGGCTCATAACGCTAATCAGTTTTAAAGGCGTTTATCAGAGAGGGATAAATGTTGATGTGAGCCATTGTACAGGGTATTTACCCGTATCGTAAATTTGATTGATTGTGAACGTCTCATCGAATATCTAAAAAGAGCTGGTATAGATGAAAAAGATGTAAGAATAATCCAAAACCTGTACTGCCAACAGTCGGCCAACGTCAGAATCAACAACCACTTAATGAAGTAAAGAGAGGGGTATGTCAAGCAGTGCTATTTAATCTCCACGTCGAACAAATATTCTCAGAAGCCTTCGATGATCTAGAAATCGGAATTAAAGTGAACGATACTTCAATAAACTTCAATATACAATACGCATATGACACAGTGATCTTAGCTAGCAACCAGCAAGACCTACAGCTACTAATAAAGAACATAAGCAGAAAGGGGTCAGAGGCCGGACTAAGAATTAACAGATCCAAAACAAAATTCATGGTTATAAGGCGTAATAATCAGGCAGGAGGAGCGTCCATCACGGTAGATGCGGAAACAATCGAAAGAACTACGAGCACAAAATAACCTAGGACTTTTTTTTTAAGTTTGGTTCGATGTGATTACCCGGTTTGCCGACCCTTCGAACACTACGGCCTATTGGTAGCTTATTGTATTCTATCACATGCACTTAGGCCCAGAAAACCTGTTTTTATAGTAAATTGCGCTAATTGCCATTTTTCACATTTGTCTTTCTGGAACAAATGCGGCCGGACGCTGGGAATAGAACTCGGGCCTCTATACTCGTCAGTTAGCGCTCTTACATGAGGCCACGAGTGTCACCACTACGCCACTCGCGCCGGCCCTAGGCACATTTGTACTAATGTGCCTAGGCACATTAGTAAACGACAAATTGGACCCACTTCAAGAGATCAAGAGTAGAGTAGAACAAGCCAGATCGGCAGTCAACAAACTACGTCCCTTGTTATATGATAAAAACCAAAATTTATAAATCCGCCACAGAATGCTAAAATGCTTCATTTGGCCAGTCTTACTGTATGGAGCAGAAACCTAAACGATAAGAGAAGCATCCATTAAGAAGATCGAGGCGCTCGAGATGTGGACACTCAGTACAATGCTCCGTATCCCATGGGCGGACCACAATACCAACGAGGAGGTGCTGAGAAGGGCAGGCGTGGACAGATTACTATTCAATACCATAAAGCAGACCCAAGTTCGGGTATCTGGGTCACATACTAAGGGAGCCAAAATATCGAATTCCCCAGCTCATAGTCGAAGCAAAGATAGAAGGCAAAAGGGGCATTGGACGTAAACAGCTATCATGGCTGAGGAACATCAGGAACTGGATCGGAATCAAAAAGTTTGTTGACATGTGAAAAGCAGTAATAAACAAAACATTGACAATTATTTAATAAATTATAATTTGCCAACGCACATAGGTGTAAGGCAAGAGATGAAGAATGTTCAGTTGAACTTCATTTTTTATAAATGGAGCGGCTGATTGTACAATAGATTGCTTGTGTAGAGCAACATTTTATTAGAACGAGCTGCATTAGTCAACTCAGAAGTGGTTTCGACAAAAGTTTAATTTTCCAGCGCCGTGATTATTTTGCAAGTTAGGAATTCAATTGAAAAAAAATCCAATTAATCCGAGCGACATTTATCGCACCAAATAGGAATTTCTCGTGAGTCGGCAAGAACTATTTTAATGAAAGATTTACTCTATCGTCCTAGCAAATGGCAAAAAGCCAAGAAACATCTTCCAATAGACCGAAACTCACGTTTGGAAGTTCAGTCAATGGATTTTGGGCAGAGGGGATAATTTTGTCAACAAAATACTTTGAAATGAGTGACGAAACACATTTTTAATTGCATGGGGAGAGGAACAAACAAAATTTGCGTTACTGGTCTGTCGAAAAACCTCAACTTATATTCGAAGAAGAGCAGCATCCTCAAAATGTAACTGTATGGCGTGGAATATGCTTAGCTTTTGAAGATAAAATGGGAAACGCAGTAGTTGACAATAGTGAAAGTTCATTATGGATGCCATCGCTCAACTCCGATAACCAATAAAGGATATTTGCTACCAGCAAGATTGCGCAAGCCCTTATGAATCCAACACACACACACACACACATATATATATATATATATATATATATATATATATATATATATATTATATATATATATATATATATATATATATATATATATATATATATATATATATATATATATATATATATAATGGAACGATTAATATCTAAAAGACAAAGAGCACGATGATGTCTAACAATAGTACGGACAGTCTTCAGTCACTTTTGGCACATGAGCTCAAGATGCTCCATCTGAGCCGTTTCGCTGCGTCAAAGCAAGAGACTATGAAGCAGTCAAGACCTATAGTGTCAGGGGCTGAAGGCCTGCAGTCTTACAAAAAAACTAAAAAGCGACTAAAAACTGGATGTTAACTTAACTATTGGTGGCTTATCCCGGTACGTCCGATTCAATTGAATTCATTGATGATTCGGAGATGTTTGTAGATACAGCGCTATACAAACCAAACAAATGGTTTTGTGTCAGAATTTTGCAAACGTTACTTTTGCAATCAGCACTAACAAGATCAATGTTGATTGACAACTCGGAGCCTTGTGCATGCAAAGTATGCTTGATTCAAACACATTTATCTAAAAACAATTTGGGAATAATAACAATTTGATATGCAAGAGATTTAGATTTACTTGATTTTTTTATTACCGAGACTTTATGATCTTGACATTACACCTATACCATTATTTTCATATTTAGTTTGTATTTATTTCCAAAAATTTAAATCTAAAAGTCCAAAATATGCGAGCGAATTTCAAATTTGCGAGACGCGTCACCATTGCTCGAACCGAAACTAGGGACTGTGACGCGCACGTTATGACATTTATCGACGTCAATGTTCACTGTGCTGTTTTGCTGTGCAATATTACTGTAGTGTTTTTCTTGTGTGTTAGTACCTAGTGCCATTTTGGTCTATAGTGACATTATAAATTATCAAGAACAATGAGGGAAAGTGGTTTTGTTAAAGCACAATCGGACAATTTACCAAAAATAGATGTATTTATGATGTGCGCTGAGAATAACCAAACTGCATTGCTAATATGTTAAATGATTCATTTATTTTCAATTTCTTTAATGTAATTAGTATGTCTATAGTTCGAAGTGGGATGCTTTCACTTAAAAGTTTTATTAAATGATATGATTGTTTGGGTAATAATATCAACATTTTAGGCTCTCTTCTATAGCAGTTATTGTACCAATTCGCATTACATTTTTTATATGTTTTTCATCCTCCAAATCATCTTGCGTCCAAGTTAATTCAAATGAGCTACATGATGCATAATCAGGGGATATCACTGAAGAATCAGAAGAAATAGATGCTATGCTACTATCAACTGAGTTGTCTGCAAATAACTTCCTAGCTGATTTTATTGGTGACGTTGCAATATTTTGTAATGAAAGACGAAGCGGAGATAGAGCAACATTTTTCTTTTCCATTCTTAAATTTACTTGAACACCTTTACTTCTGTACTTTGACTTAATATTCACTTGCAGAGCTTTGTCATTAGTATTACTAGAGGCTTCAATCTGCTCTGTTTCAGAGACATCCATGAGAGAGGTACTGGGCCTTCCTTGATAATTATCACTTCCTTTAATAGGAAAACTACTACTTTGCCCGTCTTCATAGTAACTTGTTTTTGGTGTTTCAATGTCTAAAGCATTTGCACTATTGACAGTTATTAGCGACAATCCTTGTCTTTTAATAACACATCTTCCCTCTTGTGGTGGTGGCATATTTTCTTTTTGGCACTGAAATATATGAGGCACAACTGCTTCCTTGAACCGTAGTATAACTTTTTGCCCTTGTTGTTTCATGATGTATTGAACAAAATTTTTTTTATCTTCCTCAATCTGAAATAAATTCAACATTTAGTAAAACCCTAAAAGAAATTCACACCATGTAAATATAAATCACGCGAAAAATGTGACCGTTTAAACAAATTTAGTCGGTATTTTATATAAATATATATATTTTTTAAATTAATTAAAACACTTTCAACAGTATTTATATTTTTTACTTTGATATAACGAAGTAAAAAGTGAATTAAGGAAATAAAAAAAATGTATGCATATTCCCTATTATCAAAATTAGGAGACAGATCCTATGTGGAGCACGTGTTGTCACCTATTACGAATCTACCGGCTCGAAAAATATAATCAATATATTGTAAAAAGAATTTATGATTTTGTGTGTCAGTGCACAAGATGTAGGCCATACATAAAATAACGGAACGAATAATATCTAAAAGACAAATAGCAAGATCTAATGATGTCTACAAATAGTACGGACAATCTTCAGTCACTGTTCGCACATGAGCTTAAGATGCTCCATGTGAACCGTTTCGTTCTGTCAAATCAAGAGACTATGAAACGGTCAAGGCCTATAGTGTCAGGGGCTGAAGGCCTTCAGTCTTACAAAAAAACTAAAAACTGACATGGAGCATCTTGAGCTCATGTGCCAAAAGTGACTAAAGATTGTCCGTACTATTGTTAGACATCATTAGATCGTGCTCTTTGTCTTTTATATATTAATCGTTCCGTTATTTTATGTATGGCCTACATCTTGTGCACTGACACACAAAATCATAAATTCTTTTTACAATATATTGATTATATTTTTCGAGCCGGTAGATTCGTAGTAGGTGCTCCACATAGGATCTGCCTCCTTATTTGGATAATTCCCAAATTGTTTTTAGATAAATGTGTTTGAATCAAGCATGCTTTGCATCCACAAGGCTCCGAGTTGTCAATAAACCTTGATCTGGTTAGTGCTGAGTGCAAAAGTAACGTTTGCAATATTCTGACACAAAACCATTTGTTTGGTTTGTCTACAAACATCTCCGAATCATCAAGTAATCCATTGAATCGGACTTACCGGGATAATCTACCATTAGTTAAGTTAACATCCAGTTTTTAGTCGCTTTTTAGTTTTTTTAGTAAGACTGCAGGCCTTCAGCCCCTGACACTATAGGTCTTAACCGTTTCATAGTCTCTTGTTTGACGCAGCGAAACGGCTCACATGGAGCATCTTGAGCTCATGTGCCAAAAGTGTCTGAAGATTGTCCGCACTATTGTTAGACAACATTACATCGTGCTCTTTGTCTTTTAGATATTAATCGTTCTGTTATTTTATGTATGACCTACATCTTGTGCACTGACACACAAAATCGTAAATTCTTTTTACAATGTATTGATTATATATATTTATATATATATATATATATATATATATATATATATATATATATATATATATATATATATGTATATATATATATATATATATATATATATATATATATGTGTGTGTGTGTGTGTGTGTGTGTGTGTTGGATTCATAAGGGCTTGCGCAATCTTGCTGGTAGCAAATATCGTTTATCGGTAATCGGAGTTGAGCGATGTCATCCATAATGAATGTTCACTATTGTCAACTACTGCGTTTCCCATTTTATCTTAAAAAAAAGTTCTTTTCTGGGCGTCTGATTTCCCAGCGTGGGGATCAGTTGTGGCCTCCTCGCTCTGCGGATTTGTCGGCTTTCAGTTATTTCTTATGGGGTCATGTTAAATCTAAAGTTTATCAGAAGCGACCTGAAACTCTGGCAGATTTAAAACGATTCACCCTTTATAATATAAATACAGATATTCAATATAATTATTTCTTAAACTATATTTATTTGGTTTCTGGTAAATTATAAATAGATATCAAAAGCAAGTTTATAAAGAAATATTAGAAACCTTTCGTTGCCCCAACGACTTTTAATATCTTATATCTAATCTGTTTGTTTCATTTGCAAATACAAGTTGGAGTAGTAAGAACTTCCCTAAATATCTTAGGTATTGAAGGTGTGTCGAATGGTTTCTTGTTTAGTTACATAGAGAGGAAATATGGGGTGTCCGTGTAGGGAGTATAGGTTGGTAATAGTTTAGGGTTGGTAATAGTTTTTAGGTTTAAACTGGAGCACTACACTAAATAACAACGCGTTTTCGTTGTTGAACAATATTTAAAAAATGGTGAAAGTTTTGCTGCCACAATTCGAAAATTTTGCACAAAATATGGTCGTAATATTGTTCGAAATTCTTCAACTGTGAAGGAGGCCAATTCATAAAAAATATCATTAAAAAATTTAGGGAGACTGAAGCTCATTTTCACCTTGATGGCTTCGTTAATCGTCAAAATTGGTGGATTTTGGGGTTCAGAAAACACACATGTTGTTATCGAGAAAAAGATGCATCCACAACGTGTCACTCTTTGGTGCGGATTTTACTTCTTTGAAAATGAGGCCGGTCAAGCAGTAACTGTTACTGGTGTTCGACATCGCAACATGATAAGAGAGTTCTTTCTTCCTAAATTAGAAAATATTGATGTGAACGACATGTGGTTTTAACAAGATGGTTCCACATACCATACATCCCGTGAAATAATTGAATTACTTCAAGAGACATTTCCTGGTCGTGTACTCTCTCGTTCCGGTGATCAGAATTGGCCTCCTAGATCATGTGATTTAACCCCACTGGATTTTTTTCTATGGGTTTTTTTGAAGTCACAGATCTATGCCAACAAGTCTCTAACCACCCGTGCATTGAAGGAAGAGTGTCAACGCTGTATCAATGAAATTCAGCCAGATTTATGCGGAATGGAAAATTTTGAAAAAGAGTTCGTATTTGTCAGCAAAGTCGTGGAGGCCATATGTCCGATGTGTTATTTCATATGTGATGTTTCAGGTAACCCTAGACTATGTACAGTATGTTCCAATAAAGAAATTAAAATTTATTTAAGAAAAACTCTGTTATTTAATTCAAATCTTGCGTAAATTTAAGGACACTTTTTATTTATTGCATATTTGGTACAGAAAGGACTACCGATCACGAGGTATTTTTATATTTCAGGTATCTATTTAAGAGTTGGATCTTTTTCTTCTCACGTCAGATACAATAATATTGTAGCTTAAAATAATATTTGTTCAATGAGAAGGAAAGACAACAGAATGGAAGCTTAACTATTAGGCATCTCTGAAGGAAACTATCCTGCTTAAAAGATTGTCTTGTTGCTTTACGAAGGAAAAAGTGCTGGAAGGAAACATTATTTCTTAATTAGCACGTGCCATGAATATTGATAATTCTTAATTAACACGTAACTATAAAATTCGAACGGCGTGCAGTATAAACCAAGCTCTTTAATATTACTGATATAGTATCTTTTACTTGTTTATCATTTGTAAGTAGGCTGAAATCTGATTTGCTAATTAGTTAAGTGAAAGTTAATATTCGTATAAATTGATAAAAAATACTAAAAATATTCAAATTGAACAAATTCAACAAATGAAAATCCACAAATTATTCATGAAATATCTTGACTTCCTGAGATTCTGTAAAATACGCTCTTTGGAATAATATCGCACCAGAATTTTTCAGATTTTTAGGATGTAAAGATAATTTGCGGATGTTCATTTACCTAAAACCGATTGGCTTGTTCATTAATAAAACCATTTAAATTAAATTACGCTTCATTACTCATTAAGATTTATCACGAAATTCCAAAATTAAATCAAGGAGTCAATGGACTATGCCTTTTCGAATATGGACATGAATTCACTATTGTGAATTCATTGTTACAGTTATTGTTAGTGGAAAACGATAGTAAGTACCACATCATTTTACATCTTTGAATCCTATTGTATGGTTTAGTTTTGTTCAGTATGACTCCGCACATACTGAACAAGACTAAATGAAGTGCCAGCGGTGCCAGATGGCAAAAGATTTGAATGTCATCTGGTTGCGTGATAACTTGATGGTCTGGTTCTTCATTAATTATCTTAATTCTTCACTCTGTATAACCAAATAACTGATATGAATTAATAAGTAAATGAATAGGTTGGTTGCGACATTTACTACGTGGTAATCCATGTTTACACTGAATTGATAAATGTACTATTTCTCACATTATATTATATAACTTGTTATCAACAGATATATAAAAAGAAACATCTCACACCGTGTAACAGTTGGATGTTTAAATAAAATAAGTAATATGTTAATATAGGGTAAACCACCCAATCGTTGGCACTTTAAGAGTGAGCTTCGTATCAATCTGAAATCAAATTTCCATAAAATTTCATTTGCAAGAGCTAGTAGACAAAACATGTGGCAGTATCAAAGAAAATACTTTAATCTTTGTTTTTATAACTGTTTTTATCGGATTGAATAGTATTAGATAAACATTTTATTCTTAAATCCAAAAGACTACAGAAAATCCTATTATTGGCATAGAAATTTTCAATATTGGCATCTACTCGTCTAATTATTGGTATGCAGTGAAAGTAGGAGATAGTAAATACCAATCATTAAAAATAAAAGAAATACCTATCTATACCTATTTTAATTAAAACACTGTTATAGTAGCTAAACATCTGCTTTTATTTAGGTATTAAAGTATTTAAAATTTTAATAAAAATATTTAAGAAAATCAACTTTTATAATGTAAACAATTTCTTTTATTCTAATCGGTTTGGCAGTCTTACTTTATCAGTACTTAAATGTCTATCCTTGAGACCTTTTAACTTTAGTACTTATCTACCTACAAAATAATAATCTTAATAATCTTCCTACCTATCTGAAGTATTGTACGTATTTCGCAGTGTTACTGAAATGAATCAAAAAGTAACATTTAAGCTAATCTCTAATCATCCGTCAACATCTTCTATCACAATTTTATTTTTTTATTTTAATAATGTTAAAATAAATATTTTGTTTGGGACTATTTTCTGTGTAATTTTCTTTATTAATTTACCTTTTCTCTTTATTAATTGGTTCTTGCTTTAATTCTACTTTATTTTTATCTTTTTCTTGTATCAATTCTACTTCATTTTCATCTTTCTTTTTTTCTTGCTTATTCTTTGGCACAATGTTAATGTTTAAATTGGAAAAAACTTTCGAAAACAACATTCTTTTTGCAAATTTTGTAGTTTCATGTTTCTTAACAACTAGTTTCTTGACACATGTTGCTTCTTTCTTTAGCATTTGTTCAGTTTTGGCTAATTTTTGTTGTTGTTGAATTCTTTTGACGAAATAACATAAGGTGTCTTCTTAGTTTGTCTCACTCCCTTTCTTTGAGATGTTTTAGCTAGCACTAATATGTCATATAGTTTTATTTCTCGAAGGTTTGTCTTCATAGGGGTAGTGAAAGTTTCATTACTTACAGTTTGCAAAACTTTGCACTATTGCCAATAAAAGGATTTCGATGAAATAAATTATTGTCCCATATGTTGGCATATGTAATAAATAAAATGTGATAAAGATATTCAAGAAATAATCTTTTAATCTACTGCCTAGAGGTTTTATTAAGTATATCAAATTATTTCGAAATAATATCAATAAGCGAATTGTTGCGATGTACTATGATTAATGAAGCTCTCACCTTAAGGAAAAAACAAAATAGCTACACAATATCACCAGTACAAAATGTCAGCTTTTATTTCAAAATCCCCATAATGTTTATTGGAACAGTGTTGTTAATTTTTAACTCTTTAACTCTTTAATGCATACCAAACTTAATCTATGGTTTCCTTGTTTTTTCGAACTAAACTCTAAACTGACAATAATTGGAGGAGTGCCAATAATTGGGTGGTTTACCCTATATTAAATTTATCAATTCAGTGTAATTAATAACTAAGTATTAAAAAAATTGAAACAAATGATAGTTCACCTGAGATATGTACAAAATTCTAATATTAGAAATTTCTTACCACTGAACTATTTTTTGCAAATGAAATAAGTAGATTAGATACGAGATATTAGTCATTAATGCTACGATCTTTTCATAATAGTTGCACATAAATTTGTTTTTAAATTCTATGTAGAATTTACAAGAAACAAATTAGTTGGATACATTGGACCTAGTTATGCAGAAAGGAGCCGAATTGGGAAAAGGACGAATCGAGTTATAAGCGTTTTTCTGCCATTTCGGTTATTTATTAATTTTATTTTAAAAAAATATTTAAAAACATAGGTACAAAGGATCTCACAGACCGAAGCAAAAGTTTCGCTGCCGCGACCGCAGCGATATCGCGGCGGACCGATTTACACGGCGCACAGTGTAATAGAATGCCTCTTCTTATATATTTGAAAGTTTGGTTATAGGGGTTTTCTAGGGGTTATAGGGGTTATAGGCGTTGAACACGAATCTGTTATCAAAATGTTAAAAAAAAAATGGCACACCCAATATGGTGGACAATTTTTCGAAAACTTATCCATTTTTTACAAAAGTTTGTACTAATGGATTTTTTTATGTCGCTGACTAGAAACCAGTTATCATGGTTTTTAAAATCAAAATGCAGATCCAATATGGCTGACAATTTTTCGAAATACTTTTTACAAAATTGCGTATTTAGAAGTTTTTACACGCCGTTGATCAGGAATTAATTGTAGGAATTTCGAAAAACAGAATGGCTTGTCCAATATGACTTACAATTTAGGAATTCTGCAAGCCTCTGATTATGAATATAGAAAATTCTTTATTGTATATATGACATTGTATATGAAAAATAACTGGACAGTTTTGAGTGCTGCTTAAAATAATTGTGAATAACAGATTCTTTAATGAGAATTAACAAAATTACTAGACAACACTTTTACTACTTTTAGGGTATTTCGGCCCATGCTCGACATCTATAGATCGGATATCAAGACGCCTATTAAATACATCCTCCAATGTAGCTTTTCTACAATTTTTTCTTGCGAAATTTTCTCGATATTTGTTTATTTCTTTATTACGTACTTCTTGGGCGTTTTCCGACATCTGACCATTCGGGAGTGGGGCTAATTATTTCAGGCCCATGTATATGTACTTTATGAATTGTAGTCGGCATACAATACCATGGGTACTACTCGACAAAAATTCCGCAGATTCCAAACAATACATTTTGAAAGCAGCAACACTGATCACAAAACCACAAGACTTAACTTGCAATATTGTATAACACCTTCTAATTAAATTTTCATCAACTTTCAAAATTTCTGCAAAAAGTGAAACATTTTCAAAAAAGCGTCTTGCAGTGTTGCCGTCGTTAAAACTTTCATAGTCTTATTTTGGTTGATCGACATTTAAATGCATTTCCTTTTTGAACCTTTCCTGAATTCTTCCTTTCCGCTCTTTCACAAATTGCTGCTCCGAACCCGTTACGCGACTGCTATTTATCAATTCCTATTTTATAACAACATGCAAACAAGCTAAAAGTTAGCTTTTGGGTACGTGAGCTTTGTAACGTCTCCATTTACTGCTTTCATAAAGGTAGAAGGTACTCAATTTAATGTAACTGTAGTATTTAACAACTCGTAATGTTTCTTTTATTTGAAATTTACATATAAATCTGGCCACTTTGATTTCAATTTTGACGTATTAATGGATTATAAAAGTAGAGTTATAGTTCAATTCAATCAAATCTTCTAAAATGTGCAACATATCTGCCGGTTCAATATGAAGAAAAAGTATCAAAAATTTCCAACTTTGTTATGTCCATTTGGTGCTGCCGATCATATTCGTTTCTGTAATACAATACAAAAATCACAACGAATGTTTTAATGGGTACGTAGCCCCCTTTTCTCTCACTTTTACAGACTTTGTACTGCGTATAGTAGTGATTCAGACGGCACCAAACATGCATAGGCACGTTTCGGCATCCAACTCTTAAGTATTCTGATTTCATACAGTATCACCTACGCGATAAACATGAAACTAGCCCGGGATGTTTTGGGCGATCAACTATTTTTACAATTTTGTGTCAGTAAATTATTTAAAAAAAGTTTTGTACTCGCAAATATCAGTGAGCCCGTGAAGGAGCATAAACTATTTCTTAATAATGTAAAACATATACAAATATTCTACATACTTTTGGGATCATCCTGCATTGATCAAATTTGATATTGCATACTCAAACAAAAATTAGCAGCATTTTAAGCGTTCTCCGTTTATTGCAACGGATTCACTTGTCATATATACGTCAAAAGTACATAACTTCTGGATGTTCTGTAGCCGTTGGTTGTGAAGCCAGCTGCATTATATTTCGTTAAGACATGCACAGAGGCCTCATCTAGAAGATAATCTAAGAAAAAAGGTATTTTTCAAATTTTGATTTCTTGATTTTTGTCCACATTTTCGACAATCCAGCCCACTGTGCGGCGGCTGATGTACATATTCAGATCAACACGCGCGATTTCAGTTGTAGACGCGGCAGTGCAGTATTGCACGACAAGGACGCTGCATGCGCGGTTAGTTTCTCTGCCGCTTTGCTTTGAAGTGGTGATTACAGAGTAGTTGAGTAGTTTGAAGTTGATTGAGAATATTAAAAAATATCCTTTATTGTATGATCTGGCTAATGAAGAATATTAAAACTTCAGGAAAATCCACAAAATTTAGTTGATTTTGTGAACCCATGTTCGTATTATTTTTGTTCCAAAATGAGTTTTATGAGTTTTCGAAATTAAAAATAAATACAAAATACTCCAAAATTTTCATCTTACGCAGTGAATGCTTAAAATAGCATAGCTTCTTCCTCTGAGAAAATCATGACTACGCTACATGACAAAATCGCGTTTTAATGTGGGCGCAGCCATTTCGCAACCGCGCAGCTAGCGAACTTTTCGCTGCGGAAATTTCGCGACTCAATTTCATGCTATTTATATTTTTTCATGCTACTCAGTCGAATCGGTGCTTTTAATATTAACCATTACGTTTGTGGACGTAGCTGTTTTAAGCAAGATAGTAAATTTGGAAGAAACACAATAAAGCACAAGTCAGTTAGATTTGAGAGTTGGCTGTTTTCTATATTATAAAAAAAAACGGGAAGACAATTTAAAAAACAGCCAAGAAAATTATTGCCAATGACTAAAATATTAACTTCGTTTATAAAAATAATAACAAGAAAATATAAGATGTTATTTATTGTTGTGATGTTGTGATCGCCTCTTAGAGAGAAATCACAGGATCAGGAGACTTTTTACGCAAAAGAGCGATGGTATCGGTACTTGTGTGGCATGTAGCGATCTCTTATTGAAAATAAACATCGTCCACATCAATATCTTCCAATTTCGGACATACAAAATCATTAATCATCGTTCGATAGCGCAATCCAGTCACCGCCACAGTTGCTCCAGCCTCATTTTCAAAATAGTAAGGTGCAGTGACACAAGTTAACACAAGAACTCACGCCTACAGACCATCAACAACGTGGCGTCTATGCAGATTGGATAATTGAAATGCATGCACCTTGAGTGATTTTCATCTCGCAGGCTACGTTTGCAAGCAGAATTGTTGCATTTGGGGCTCGAAAAACCCAAGAATTATTGTTGAAAATCCCTTCAGGTGCAGTTTCTAAATCTTCTTTGGTGCAGTTTTTGGTCTGGCGGGCTAACACAAGTTAGTTAACACAAGAACTCACGCCTACAGACCATCAACAACGTGGCGTCTATGCAGATTGGATAATTGAAATGCATGCACCTTGAGTGATTTTCATCTCGCAGGCTACGTTTGCAAGCAGAATTGTTGCATTTGGGGCTCGAAAAACCCAAGAATTATTGTTGAAAATCCCTTCAGGTGCAGTTTCTAAATCTTCTTTGGTGCAGTTTTTGGTCTGGCGGGGTCAAGTTTTTGGTCCCGCTAGACCAAAAACTGCACCAAAGAAGATTTAGAAACTGCACCTGAAGGGATTTTCAACAATAATTCTTGGGTTTTTCGAGCCCCAAATGCAACAATTCTGCTTGCAAACGTAGCCTGCGAGATGAAAATCACTCAAGGTGCATGCATTTCAATTATCCAATCTGCATAGACGCCACGTTGTTGATGGTCTGTAGGCGTGAGTTCTTGTGTTAACTAAACTTTAAAAGCCTAAACACCTAATTATTTATGCAAAATACGGTGTAATGTCGTTTGTGAAATGCTCAATTCCAAAGATCTACGAGAACTGGACAAACATGGGTTTTCCTCAACACTTTGAGATACAACAGCATTATTCTCAGGTATTCCTGAGCAACGTGCACTAATTAGGTTTTTTACATCACGAAATTGTGCCAACAGCTCAAACTTTTCCACCAGTTTTACAATTGCTGGCCGAGAAGGTGCTTCAAGACAATCCAAAAATGCTTTAGTTTTGCGAACTATGACCGTGAATTTTTTACCTTTTTTGTAGTGAGTTTTAATAATTTCAATGCGTTGTTGAAGCGTATATCGTTCCATTTTTTATTAATGGCGTAGTTTTTACTTGTCATCTGTCAAGTGGTTATAGGTTGACTCATGATTATTGAAAATGAAACCTATTATTGGAAGACCCTATAGATTCAATTATTGAATCGATTATTTGAATTTGTAATAAATTGTGTGCGCTATTTTGTGTGACAGCTCAAAAGATTTTCAGAATGTAAAAGATAATTCATGAATAATTTGTGGATTTTGGTTAGGCTAAAACCGATTGTCTAATTCATTAATGAAACCATTTAAATGAAATTACGCTTCATCACTCATTACGAGTTTATATGAAAATTAGGGTTATCGTAATAAGCTAAAAACTTTGCTGTTATAACTGAATATTGCATTGAAACAAATATAGGGTCTTGCAATAGGGACTTCCAAACTTTGACAGTTGGTAGCGGCCATACTGTTGAAGGTACAGTTGTCGAATTGGCCGTCATTTATCCAGTATGTTTTGCCAAATCACCATGGACGGATATAGCGTTCAACTACTCTTGAAAATTATATTGATAATTTTTTTTCAACAAAATTGTTGTTCTGTTAGGGCTTTTTACGGTCGCCATAATCGTCCTACCGAAAGAACTATTCGTAGTGTGGTGGCTAAATTTGAGTCCACTGGTTCAGTAAGCAATAAACCAAAACAAGTAAGACGACGAAACTCAAGATCTGCCGTAAACATCGCCGCTGTCCATGATATTGTGCAAGAGAATCCGAGAGAGTCGCTCACAAGAACTCGGCCTTTCGCAGACCACAACTTGGGGAATTTTGAGTCGTAACAAAATAATGGTAAACGACTATAAGCAACGACCTATGTTCGCTGATGAGGCCCATTTCTGGATGAATGAGTACGTCTGTAAACAAAATTGTCGAATTTGGGATGATACCAATCCACATGGTCATCTTACGTGGAGGTGATATGAACTGCCTGCAGTGATCTTGTGATTTGACCCCGTTAGATTTTTTTCTCGCGAGGTTTTCTTATGCCACATGCGAATAAGCTACAATCATAGGCCCTCAAATCCAACATACCTCATGCCATCGGTCAAAGTCAATCTGATTTATGCGCCAGAGTCATGGAAAATTTAACATTTTGGAAGCCCGTCGCCCAGTAAAGCCGCGGCGGAAATTTGCAGTATTTTACATTCCATAGAAAATGACATCGATAAGCCTTTCAAACAAACAAAAAATGTTCATGTTATCTCACACATTCTTTGTTTAATTTAAATTTAAAAATAGGAAGCACTTAATGAAAGTCCCCTTTTATAGTTGAAACTATAAGGTATTGCCTACAAAACATTTGAAGTAATATGTAGCCCTTGACTCAAATAAATATTACCAAAATGGTGACCTGTCATAGTTGCATACTTTCCTATAAAACACTCGTTTAATAATATTGTCTCTATAATAGTTGGTGTGTAAGATATCAGTCTAGTATTGTTTGTCTAATATTATATATACAGTCGTATTTCTCAAAACGTTCTGGTACTTACGTAGATTAAATACGATGGAGAAAAGGTTTTCTTCATTTTTACTTTTTATGGCAAGTAAATTTACAAGCTTGATGCGGTGCAGTAACTTTTTTAATCCCAATAGTACCTAAATCTATATCATTCTTATTGTCGGAAGAAAGTTTACCGGGGTTGAAAAAAGTTTGCACGGCGATTACAGCCCCAATTGTCTCGTTATGGCCATTCACGAGTTTCTCGTAACGCATTTCTAGTAACTTTGCGTTGCAATTTATTATGTAAAATAACCTATAGAACATCAATTTTAACAAATAATATTTAAAAACCGGACTCACAGCAATTACATTTTTATATTAATTTCCCACCTATTTATATAGGGGGGGGGGGATACTTTGAAACGAAATTTCTAAAAAAGGGACATTCTCAATGTTTGGTTGTTATTTATCATCTCTTTTTTAGTTATTTATTACAAATTCAAATATTGAAATCAAAAATTTCTCTAACTAGTTTGTTGCTTGTACAGGGTGAGCAAAACTCGATGTCTCAGCTCTATTATAAGAAAACGAAAAACGATAGAAAAAATCTGAAAAGAGGTTCTTAAATGGGATTGAGTAAGGACCATTTTAAGCCAAATCTACATATCTTTCCATTATTGGAAACTGGAGTAATGACGTCATCGAATTTTATTTTCCCAGAACCATACCTATATTTTTGCATATTTGAAAAAAGCTAATTTTTCTGAACAAATTTTGTAAAGAAAAAAATATGCTAACTATTCCCGTTAAAAAATTATAAGCAAATTAGTAAAAATAAAGTATTATAAAAAGTTAACCCCCTATTATTCCTAATTCCATTAGAAATACATTAGATCCTTTCATTTTCCAACTAAAAAAAAATTAAAAAAACGCATTTAACCACAGATTGTCAATATACGTTAGTATATATAATCTTAAGTTTTCATTTGTAAAATTAGTTATCTGCTTAAGGTGCCGTACTCTCCGAGAGCATACCTCTCGGGCATTATTTATAAATATTTAAAATAATTATTTAAATTTCGTTAAGTTAATAAATAACACTAATTAATAATTTCTAATTATTCACAGATGCGACTTTGCAATTTGTTTCCAAAGGCTACTTGTTTAAATCGTGATGATTGCTACTTTGTGATATTACTTTTTACTTCTTTAATTACTTTATACAAATTTGTTTATAATTTTTTAACGGAAAAAGATGTTTTTCAAATTTTTTTCTTTGCAAAATTTGTTCAGAAAAATTAGCTTTTTTCAAATATGCAAAAATATATAGGTATATTTATAGGTATGGTTCTGGGAAAACAAAATTCGATGACGTCATTACTCCAGTTTCGAAATATGGAAAAATATGTAAATTTGGCATAAAATGGTCCTTACTCAATCCCATTTAAGAACCTCTTTACAGATTTTTTCTATCATTTTTCGTTTTCTTATAATAGAGCTGAAACATCGAGTTTTGCTCACTCTGTACATTCTACATATGATTTAAAAAGAAGTCTTTATGGATACATAATGAACAGGTTTTGAATCTCAAATCTCTATCACTCTACAATAAGCAGCACCTATTAGCAGTATCTCTAGTCATCGAAAAGGCTTATAAAATGGTATGGAGTAGAGATGAGCATGGGTCGAGTATCCCGTTTCAGATCCCATCACATGGGATGAATTTCTGTCGCTGTCCCATCTCATCACATTTTTGTCCCACTGTCCCATCCCACAAACCTAAAATTTTCTTCTCATCTCATCACATTCATCCCATCCCATCCCGGTCGCACTGCACCATTCTTCCCTAAAAGCAGACTTTCTTTTAGGTTCAGACTTTCGTAACGACAATTCGTCCGAATTTATTTTTTCCGTAATTTCTTTATATGACAATGAGTAATCCTTTTTGGTCGCAAACGGATAGTAAGACATTTTAGGAACTACATCATTATCACAGAAATCTACTGACCTGGTCAGATACAAGTGCACGGCCGTGTTCCTGGTTATTTGAGGACAAGTAAAGGGTCGGACGACCAGTCCGTGTTTGGCGAGATTTAGGTGTGGCAATGAAGAGCGAGGAAGGAGACATTGGATGAAGGAGGAAAGTAGAAGGTGTTTGGTGTGTGGGTTGAAGGAAGATATGTGGAGTCATTGTTTGGAAGAATGCACGATGGCGGAGTGGAATGACCAGGAGAGAAGGCGAGGAAAGGATTGGAGGGAGTGTATGGACGAGAGCTGGAAGGGACTGTCGTTTTTACACAGAGTGAAAAGATGGAAAGAGCGGATGCGACGGGGTAGTTTTTTGAGTGTTGCGGTTAAGTTTTTTTTTAAGGTTTTTGTTTTTTTTTGTTTTTTTTGTTTTGTGAGCTGTACGATGTATAGGTGTTGAAGTATAGGTGTATAGGGTGGTAAAATTTCTTTTTTCTTTTTAATGGGGTTTTAGTTTCACAACTTTTTATTATTTTTATTATTTTTTTATTGTTTTATTTTGTATGTATATTTTGTAGGGAAATGTAAATTATTTTAATTATGCCAATAAAGGTTATTATTATTATTATTATTACTGGCCTGGTCATATTATGAAAAAAAATTGTAATGGCACGATAAGCAGTAAATTATGTACGAACTGGATTGCCTAGGTTATCAAAACTCATCCCACTCCATCCCAAACTAAATTGTCCTGCTTTCCCATCCCATCCCACGCGACGTTCATACCACTCATCTCATCACATGGGTCGATGGGATGGGATGGGTCGATGGGATCCCATGCTCATCTCTAATATGGAGGCACAGAGTTAACAAAATTCTGTGAGACCAGAAAATTAACGGCCGATTTTTAACTTTCATCTAAAACTTTTTAAAATTAGAAATTCTTTCCAGCAGAATCGATATCACAAATGGTATTGCTCAAGTATCAGTTTTCAGTGTTATTCTCTTCCTTGTAGCAACTAACGACATCGTAACTAACATCACTCGACTAACTGACGCTCTATAATTTGCTTGCGATCTGGCAATATAATAGAAACTATGTAGGAGATGATGCAGAAGAGTTTAAATAGTCTTAAGAACTGGGCTGAGTACACTGGATTTAAGTTGTATCCGTACCCGATCATGTTCGCTAGGAAAATACAACCTTGATCTATACCTCTAAAGCACCAAACTGAGGACGGTGAATACATTAAAGTTCCTTGGTATAATATTTGCCCCAAAACTTACATAGCTAATTTAAAAATCGAATGCTAATAAAGAACAAACATACAAGAAGTCTACAGCCTTCAAACACTTGCCAAGGAAGCAGAAGACTTTGATTTCACCTAATACCCACCTGGGCGAATTCCAGATAGATCATGTGGCCATTTCACGCAAATCTCAAAAGGAAATACAAAACGTGAAGGTACTAAGAAGCGCCAATCTGGACTCAGACCACTACCTCTCAAAGATCAAAATAAGACTCCAGCCCAGAAACACTAGATTACACAGAACCTCCAAAATGGTAAAATTTGACGTCGAGCGACTCAAGAACAGTCAAGAACTAAGTCAGAGACTGAATAATACAGACCTAAACAACTGTTACCAATTGAAGGAGACTCTTGTCAAGGCGGCCAATGAACTCGCCCCTCTCGCTAGAAGAAGGAAGCATCCGTGGTGGACTGAAGACTGTGACAATGCAATAGCCCAAAGACAGATAGCCTGGCTGAAGTGGAATTCTAAAAAAAACAAGGAAAATTGGCATACATTTTTGGAACAAAGAAAGGTTACACCCAAGATAATTCGAGGAACCAAACAAACCTTCACACAAAACCAACTAACCCAAACCGAAGAGAGCTTTGCTAAAATTCCAGATATTTCTTTGGAACCTTTAAGCAGGTACTCAGTAAATACACTCCGCCAAGCCTCCACTTCAGGGACTCACACGACAAACTGGCTTATAACGACAAGGACAACTGCCACTTTTTGGCTCAGTACTTTAAAAATCTACTCAATTGTGACCCACCCAGCGAAGACTTTGACTATAAACAAACCACACTAAACCCGGACTCGCTTCCCCTTCATTGGAAGAAGTTGGCCAGATCATTCAACTTTTTAAGAATAATAAGGCAGCTGGAGAGGACTCTATCGTTGCTGAACTGTGGAAAGGTGCTGGAAACAATGCCGTGCGCAATCTAACCAAGATCATCCAGGACATCTGGGAAACAGAAAAATTACCACCCGATTGGAAATCTGCTTTTATCCATCCGCTTTACAAAAAAGGAGATTTTACGGATCTAAACAACTACCGTGGAATTTCTCTCGTCCCGGTAACATACAAGATTCTCTCGAAGGCGTTACAAACAAGGGCAGAAAATCAGTTGGATAGTCAACTGAGAGAATACCAGGGGGGCTTTAGGAAGACCCGATCCTGTGTTGAACAGATCCTCAACCTTAAAACTGTACTTGGATACTCCAAGATGAGAAACCGCAAGGTGGTCGTCACCTTTGTTGATTTTAAGAAGGACTTCGATTCCATCGATAGAGAAACGCTTAACAAAGTACTACAGGAAATAGCACTAGACAACAAAACCCGCAGACTAATCCTAGAAACTTTGACCAACACCCATTCCATGGTTAATTTAGAGGCAAGATTTCAGAAAGCTTCGAAATAAAAACTGGAGTGAGACAAGGAGATGGACTTTCCCCACTTCTCTTCAACTGTGTCCTTGAATAGGTTATGAGAGAATGGCGCAAGGAACTGAACAATTTGGGTGCTCAGAGTGGTATCTACCTGGGACGTAAGAACGATGGACTGGTTGTAGATTGCCTGGCTTTTGCAGATGACATGGCACTGTTTGCAGATTCTCTTGAGACGGCAACAATGCAGGTAAACTGTCTCAGAAAACAGGCTGCCAAAGTGGGTCTTCAAGTGTCGCTGGAGAATACAGAATTCTTCACCAACATTAGAGAAGCAAACAGAGAGATGTTACTAGAACAGGGAAACATCAATAGGACTGAGAAATTTAAGTATCTCGGCGAATGAATTGAACCCAACTTATCAGAAAGAGCATCATTATCCAAGAGAGTCAGCAAGTTAGACCTAGCCTATGGGCTGACTAAGAATACTTACAATAAGAAATGCCTGTCACGCAACCTGAAACTTAAGCACTACACATCAGTCTTACGACCAGAAGCCCTATATGCCATGGAGTAGCTTTCCTTGAACCGAAGGGGTCTAATAGAGAAATTGGAAATCAGAGAGAGGAGAATCCTCAGGAAGATTCTAGGCCCGGTAAAGGAAGATGGGGAATTCCGAAGACGGCATAATTCTGAGCTCTACGAACATATTGAGATGCTCTCTAACTGTGCAAGGAAAAGAAGGGTAGCTTTCTATGGCCACATTGCAAGATTGCCTCCAAACCAACTAACCAACCGTCTGTTCACCTTCTGGCAAAACAAGAAGCTTCGCACCACTTGGTTGACGGAGACCGAGAAGGATATTAAAGAACTGGGAATAACAGATCTCAAAAACGACAGTCTGTGAGACGCACGCTGAAGGAAGTCCGTGTATTTCAGGAAAAACCTCGAAGGAAAGGTACCCCCTGGACAGAAGAGAAAAAGGAGTTACAGCGGCAGAAGATGCGACAATACTGGGCAAAGGTCAAAGCCCAACAGTTGAACAAGCGTGGTCCAATGTAGGCCTATTCAAAAGAAGAAGAAGAAGAAGAACAAACATACTTATAGCACTAGCATCAGAAAATTGGGGAGCTGACCAAGATATCGTCGCTGTGCCTGACAAGTTCCATATGTGATATTTGTAAGGTTTTGGGAAACAACAAAAAACGTGTTAGTGAATAAACAAACGGAAACACTGCAAAATTATTAATGCAATATGATAGACATTTATTTGGGACATATTAGAAATGCACAGTTTTCCATAAATAATTCTTAATTAATGAGTTAGATTTTTTTTAAACAAAAAGTGCACATAACTGGTTTAACCGTCTAAAACAATGACGTATGTTCATCATTGCACATGAAGTATTTGACAATGTGACCCTTTTTGTTATTAGGTTTATGACTATGTGATCTTTATGTTTTCTTAGATTATAAAATAAAATAAAATTATTAGGAATTGCCAGAACTATAAAATAATCAGTCGTCCTAACAATTATAATATCAAATATAACGAGGTCTTATTGTAGCCCCTTTTAACAGTTAATTCTTAGGTATAATTTTAACTTCGCAAACAGCATTTCACAGCATTTAATATTAAAAATATCCATAGAAAAAAAATGAAAACTTCTATTAAACCAAAAAAAAAAACTTCTATAAAAGCTGTCGAACAAACATGTGTTACAGATCAAACAACTTATTAACCCTTATTTTCTAAATTTATCGAACTTGATAAAAAAAAATTGAGTTATAAAGTTACTTTTTGTAATGAAGCTTATCATAAAATGCATGATAGTCGCAATGCATAAAATATTTTTAAGACTGGAGACTATCGTATTTGATTAATTTTTTGGGGTTCGTTGTACAATTGTACAGTTGAGTAACAACAAATGTTGGGTTGTAGGCACGAAGTCGCTGAGGTAGGATTTTGCATTCGTCGGGATGCCGTAACTTGTAGAAGATAATACCATTTTTATATAGAAGTGCTCGTATGTCATTTACAGTCGGATCTCCAGCTCTTTTGCCTGAACGTATGGAACAAAGTCAAACATCATCCTCATAATTCTTAAAGAAAGTATAATCAACATGATGAATATGGTATGGTTGCTTGGGTCTTGCTTCATGCTCATGCGACTGATATAATCCCTTTGTGCGTAGA
Source organism: Phosphuga atrata (assembly GCA_944588485.1). Classification (NCBI taxonomy): domain Eukaryota; kingdom Metazoa; phylum Arthropoda; class Insecta; order Coleoptera; family Silphidae; genus Phosphuga; species Phosphuga atrata. The sequence goes on from OX155899.1 coordinate 36,497,580, forward strand.
TTAGAAGACGAAACTTTTTTTACAACTTCATAGTATGTCATTTTTCTAAAATGATCTGTTCGATCTCCAAGCCAGTCGCCTTTGTTAACTTTAGTATAGCTGATGACAGAACTTTCTTTCTATTTTGGTAAGCACACCCATCTGAGATAATAATTATTTTTTATAGTTTAATTGAGACTTAATGAAATGTATTAAGCAGCGTGTAAATTCATTATCCATAACACCTCCATCTCCTTCGTGCCAAACATACAGGTGTCTTTTTTATTATTAATATAAATGGACTGATTATGAACAAGAAGTTTTTGTTTATAATACTGAACTGACACCAAAATCTTTGGACAAAGGAGATCAGATTGGACATCAACAGTCAGGACGAGTACATCGGATGAGCTCATAGCGCGAGCTTCAATATGAGCTTTGTAGACTTTTTTTTTCAATTTATTTTTTTCAATTCATTTTTTTTTCAATGTGTAATGTTCTGCTATGTTGCCTTCTTTTTTAGCTGTACATACATCGCACTGGTCTTTCCTAGGCTTATAAATAGAAATATTTTCCTCTTCCAATATTTCATTAAACAGTTTGCGACTAATATTTAGTTTTTGGTTATCCTTGCACCACTCGTTATAAACTCGAAATATGCGAGACTTTGATTCAAAAGTGTCTTTAATGTAAACTCTGTTACTGCTAGAGCGGCAATAGTGACTTGGTACTTTATTTACTAAGTTCAACCATTGTTTAACAGTAGTTGATCTAATAGTTTTCAAAACAGGTTTTTTTTATAGTTGTTGATTGTCGTTTTTCATGTTTAGATCTTAATTCCTTTCCTTCCTCTATATAATCCTGTAGATTATAATCCATTCTTACAATGTTAATCCATTAATCCATTCTGACCGTGTATCACTATTTATGTTAAAGGTGCTGACAAAAAAGCTTTTGCACACTTTTATAGTAACATTCTGATCATCGGATAAATATTAGTCATGGGCCAATTGTCTTTGAGGCCTATCTTCCGAGTTACTCGTAGTTTTACGTCTTCTTAATACTGGACGCAACCGAACAAGATTTTTGAAATAAGATTTTTTCTCACCCCATGTAGCTAAGCCCCGAAAATAATCAAATAATGCTTTCCGTTTCTGTTCACAAATCAAACCGCATTAAAAAAGCTTCTGTCAGATTTGGATATACAAGAAAGGGTACATGATTTTTTTAAAGAAATTTTCTAGGTTTCGGTACTAATTCATCGCAATCTCGCTTTCTCGCCTGTTTCATCACATTTACATATCCTCTGTAACTCATTAAACTCCCTTTGGTTTTTATTTATTTCCTCATCACTGTTCGAAAACTCAGATTCAAATATACTATCGTCTTCGTATATGCAAACCGTATTATTATTTCGCTCTAGTATACCTGTCTTTTCATCTAGGTAGTAGTTATCTTTATTGTTTTCCTCAAATAATTCAGTATCCTCTCTTAACTGGCCAGTGATTTCATCGAGAATATATCTTTTTTCAATATTATCTGAGATCTCAGTAATGGCACAATCGATTTCTGATTGATCTACAAAACGATCAAGATGTTTTTCGTATGTAACATCTTTTAATTCTTCAAACAGAGCCATATCGCCTGAAGAAAGTAAAAGCAAAGAGGTAAGCAAAGAGTGTAGGTAAATTTGCAGGTACCTCTCATATATATATATATATACATATATATACCTATAGCTGATATAGGTATCTATCATACAAACAAATATTAACACCCACACATTCATATTCCTCACTTTAAGTTACTTACAATTAGATATTAATAGTCTTGGGTTTGCTGGCTCATACACCACAACGCTTACGAAGCTAACACGGTTGGTGAGCCACTAAAGGCGGAACACAAATCCTTCTATTCTTCATTTCTACACATACGAATTTTTCTTAACGGTCAAAATACATATACGTTAGAATTATTTCTAGGTCGAATAACACAAAAAGAACTATATCAACAGATAGAGAACGAAACGGAGATTATTTTTAGTCCAAATAAAATAATGATAAAATGCACATATGGAATTTGGCAGGCGCAGCGAGGATGTACTACTAGATATGTAGATATACACATACAAAGCATTAATTCAATCCAAATTAGACTACGGCTCAATTCTATATGATTCAGCAAAGAAGAACATACTCCAACGACAAGAGCCCTTCTAAACCTCGGTGCTCAGAAAAGCTCTTGAGGTGTTGAAATCCACCCGTAATAACAGTGTCCTAGCGGATGCTAACGTAACACCACCAGACAGCAGAAGGATATTATATTTGTAAAATACTCCATGACCAGTTACTTTATAGATCCTCACCATCTCTTTCGCATACAGAACTAACCACTTAAAAAATAAAAATACTAAAAAAAAAAAATCGTTTACCGATACCCCTACGGCTACGCCTTGAAACCATTAAAAGAACCTAAGCCATTCAACTTGAAAATGAAAAATTGAATTATGACTGAAAAAGAAAACTCACCAAACTCTAGGTGCTGACATAGGTGCAAATTCCACATAGGCTTTAAAAAAGTATATATGGATATATAATGAGGTTCTTCGAATCTCAAATCTACAAATATCTCTACAATAAGTTGTAGAGATATTTGTAGATTTGAGATTCGAAGAACCTCATTATATATCCATATATACTTTTTTAAAGCCTATGTGGAATTTACAAGAAATAAACTAGTTAGAGAAATTATTGAATTTAATATTTTAGTTTGTAATGAATAACAACTAAAGAGTTGTTAATTAACTACCAAGCATTGTTAATGTCATTTAAGCATTTTTTGTAACTTTTGTTTTAATTTATGCCCTATAAAGAATAGGTCCATTGTTCTAATAAGTCGATTGCTGTATGTCTATTTTGTAAAAATTATTTGTTAAAATTGACGTTTTTAGGGAAATTTATATAAAAAATTGCAACGCACCAACTATAGTCAACCGTATTCAATTTAATGAACTGAACCACTCTCGGCGAGAACGCATCATAACATACACAGATGAGTCGAAAATAGGTGGTAAAATTGGTTAGGTTTAAGTCCCACTGTTGCGCCATAGTGACCGCCGTAAAAACCCGTTGTAAAGGCCGTCGAACTCCCCGCCCAATTCTCATAATTTAGCTGCGGAGCTTACGCAATATTCAGAGCCTTGGCCGCAGTCCAGAATTCTCCAACCAACAGCTCAATCCTATCTGATACTCTGTCAGTGCTTTTAGTCACAATAGACCGGTACTCAAAGTCCCATATTGTACAAAAAATTCAACACAGCCTATTCCTAGAAACTACAGCTCATATGGATTCATGCTCACCAAGAAATCCCGTACAACGAGAATGCGGACTGAACGGCGGCCAATTCTGCTGCCCGAAAGCTTCTTCACAAAACTGCTACACCAATCTGGAATGAAATATCGATAGAAACAAGCAATAGCAAACTATAAAATATCAGAAATAATATATTATAAAAATGCCCCACGACTGATGACCAACCGCAGAGACCAGACTATTACCACCAGACTGAAAGCAGGACATACCGACATCACTCACTCATACCTGATCTCCAAGATATCTGCGGAAAACTGCGAGACGGGTTATTCTCTTTACCTTTGAACGCTTTGTCACAGATGTATTAGCACTCGTTATTCCAGCTGTGATGTTCCAATCTCAAGCAATGCCTTTCAACTTTGGAACTGCGCAAAGAAACAATTGCATTCCTAAAAGAGAGCACTACCATGTACCATATTCATCAGAGAATGTATAAAAACATTTAAAATCAGAAGACAAATCTTAGAAGAAAGATATCCAAAGGAAAAATTGAAATGTGGTGAATACGAACGTAATCGATCTACTCAAATCTAATCTGATTATTTATAATATTTCAAGTAGTAAGAAATTTCCACTATTAATATTTTGTTATCTCAAGTGAAGTATCATGTTTTGTGATTTTTGTGATTTTTTTAAACCTAATTATCAATTAAACAATTATTTGATTATATAATAGAAATATAAATATTTAATTTAATTATTTCTTTAACTAAATTGTTTGAAATAATAAATGGAAATTGAAAGCGAGTTTATACCGAAATGAAACGTTCGTTGGCCCAACGACTTTTAATATCTTATATCTAATCTACTTCCTTCATTTACAAATAAAAGTTCAAGTAGAAAGATTTTTTTTAGTTATTTTAAGTATTGTGAATGATTTATAGTATAATTACACTGAGAGAGAGACCAAGTATTTATTGCATACTTGGTACACAACAGGTTACCAACGACGTATTTCTATACTTCATGTATCTTCGATAAAAACAAAAGGCATCAGATCGGAAGCTCTGTTTGCCTTCTCTGAGGGAAATTGTTATAGTTGGAAGATTGTCTTTTTGCTTTGCGAGGGAAAAGGTGCTAGAGAGAAATATTAATTCTTAATTAACACTTGCCATGGATATTGATATTGATAATTATTATTTAACACGTGCCCATAAAATTAGAACGGACAGCATACATCAAAGCGTCTTTTTTAATATTACTTATTTATAATATTTTACGGATTATTTTTTTAAAATTTATTTAACACTTTTTAGTTACTCAGTTAGGTTCCAATCTGAATCTGAGGCTGAAATCTGGTTTAAAAAATACATACAGTAAGGCTGGTTTCAAAATTCCTTTTCCACAGTCCAAAAATTCCCTTCCCTTCTTGGTGTTGCATTTTTTATGTCACAGTATATTTAAACGCAATATTTGAGAAATGTTGGCCATCAAAAATATAACACAATGAATTTCAGAGAAGACATTCATAACCTCAGCAAACTGTATATTCCAATAATAAATAATGTAACAACGACTTTTTCATGGAGCGAAAAATAAGGACAATGTATAAATTGTAATTTCATTTTTTTAGCAATCCAAAGGGTAGTGCCAAAACGTTAATTTATAGAATTTTCATTGTATCAATTTACATTTTATTATCATTAATTTAATTCTATTAAGTTGATCTTGAAATTTAAGTGTCAGGTGTGCTTTTATAATGACAAACTCCTGATAAAGTCCTGTAAAGTTAACCGATGTAAAGGCAAAGTAAAGTAAAGGTAACTGATTTTTTTTAAATATAATAGTTTATCAGAGTTCCTGGTAGACATGAAATGGTTGTAGAGTACTTGGTGTAAAATTTCAATAGTTCTGCAGAATTTCCCGATAAAAAAGTAAAACACCAATAAACAATAAAAAGCAAAATTAGTTCAATTCGCGGACCTGAATCCCTTAGAGACTTCTATCGAAGATCCTTCTTGACATTTTTTTCATCAAAACCTTAGTCCAGACGATATTGTTTTGAATGAGAATAAAAAAAAAAAATGCGAAACAGTTCTGTTTGCAGTTCTCGGTAGCACTCTTGGATTTATATAGAAAATCCTTACAACATTTTTCTGTAAAGTTAAAAATTGGAAAGGTATACGAAAAATTAGACTTCACCGATGCGACAAAGATGCGACACCACAATTATATTATGTGTTTGTGAAAGCATTGGTTTAGCAATCTTTTTCTGCTTGCAATTTCCGGTAGAACTAAATGCAAAAAATCCGACGAAGTGAAAAAGTAAAAAAAAAAACGCGCTGCAGCTCTGCAGCTCCCAGAACTCTTAACCGTTCTACTGAATATCGTTATAACATTTTCTGTACAGTCAAAAATTGGAAAGATATACAAAAAAAAATCAAGTTAACTTTTGAAGTTTGCCTCAACCAACGTAAAATTAGACAGCACCGATGCGATGGAGTGAAAAAGAATCTTTCTGCTTTGTCGGCGGATAGATTTACGGTCGTACGAAAATTAATGCGCCGAGCTTTACAATACAAGTATTTATTTTATTTACTTACAATTTTAGTTAAATTGTGCATTTTTTTTGCAGTAAACCTTTTCAACTGCTGCGAGATATTTTTTCTTTTTCACTTCATCGCATCGGTGAAGTCTAATTTTTCATCTTCAACAGTTTCAACTTCACAGAAAAATTTTATTGGGATTTTCGATAGAACTCTTAGAGTTCCTAGAACTCTTAGAGCATTACCGGTAACTTCCTTCCATTACCTCAAAACTAAGGTTCTGATAAAAAAATGTCAGAGCTATTGAACTATTAGGGTGCCATGCAGATCCGCGAATAAAACTTTTTGAAATTTTCAGAGTTCGATTTTCTTGCAATTGCACTTTTTTACTCCAGCGCATCGGTTAAGCCTAATTTTAAGTTGGTGAACTCGAATTTCATTCGTTAACTTGAATTTTTTATATATCTTTCCAATTTTTGACTTTACAGAAAAATGTTATCGAGATATTCAACAGAACTCTGTTAAGAGTCTGAAAGAGTTCTGCCGGGAGCTAGCAAACAAAGCTGTTGCCCATCAATTTTTCGATGATTTTTCAGACAATTTTTCACATCGTCTGATTTTTAGCATATGGCAAGATACATGACATATGCAAAAAATCATTTTTAACATTACAGAAAAATGGTATAATGATTTTCCATAGAACTCTTAAAGTTCTACGGGAAACAGCAAACAGAAAATGATTGCAAAATCAATGCGGTCACAAACATTAGCAATGCGGTCACAAACACGACTTCGTCGCAGTGTCTAATTTTTCGTATACCTTTCCAATTTTTAACTTTGCAAAAAAATGTTATAAAGATGTTCTATACAAATCTAAAAGTTTACTGAGTACTGCAAGCAGAACTCATTTTTTTATTCTCATTCAATACAGTGGGTCCCTAATTGTCCCAAATATCGTTTGAACTAAGGCTTTGATCAAGAAAATGTCGAAATGATCTTTAATAGATCTCTTATTTTATTATTTATCTATTGAGTTCCGCAAATAGAACTATTTTTGCTTCGCTCAATATTGCTATTTTCCATTTTTTTTTCGAGATATTCTGCAGAACTATTGAAATTTTGCACGAATTAGGCTACAATCATTTCATATCTACCAGGAACTCTGATGAAATATTATATTTTGCGAAATTCGTTTGCTAACTTTACAGGACTAATTTTGACATTTTCCTTTGGAATTGTTTACAAAAAATTAAATTACAATTTATACATATGTTTCGCTCCTACACTTTTTAACTTAAGTCGTTATTACATTATTTCTTCTTCTTCTATCGAATAGACCTACTTTGGATCACGCTTGTTCAACGGATTTGATCTTTGCCCAGTATTGTCGCAACTTCTGCCCGTGTAACTCCTTTTTCTTTTCTGTACCGTAGGGGCTACCTTTCCTTCGGAGTTTTGCATGAAATCCACGGACTTCCTTCACGGTGCGTATCACAGTCTGTCTGTTGCGGATATCTGATATTCCCAGTTCTTTAATATCCTTCTCGGTTTCTGTCAACCAAGTGGTAAGAACCTTCTTGTTTTGCCAGAAGGTGAACAGACGGTTGGTTAGTCGGTTTGGAGGCAATCTTTCAGCCTAACCATAGAAAGCCACCTCTCTTTTCCTTGCAGAGCCAGATAGCATCTCGATATGTTCGTAGAGTTCGGAATTATGCCGCCTTCGGAATTCCCCATCTTCCTTTGCCGGCCCTAGGATCTTCCTGAGGATTCTGCTCTCTCTCTGATTTCCAATTTTTCTACCAGACCTCTTCGGTTCAAGGAAAGACACTCCATGGCATACAGAGCTTCTGGTCGTAAGACTGATGTGTAGTGCTTAAGTTTCAGGTTGCGAGACAGGCATTTCTTGTTGTAAGTGTTCCTAGTCAGTCGATAGACTAGTTCTAACTTGTTTACTCTCTTGGATAATGATGCTCCTTCTAAAAAGTTGGGTTCAATTCATTCGCCGAAATACTTAAATTTCTCAGCCCTCTTGATGTTTCCCTGCTGTAGTAACATCGCTCAGCTTGCTTCTCTAATGTTGGTGAAAAAGTCTGTTCTCTCCAGCAACACTTGAAGGCCGACTTTGGCTTATTATTCTTAAGAAGTTGAATGAACGGCCAAATTCTTCCAATGAAGGGGGCAGCGAGTCCGGGCTTGGTGGGGTTTGTTTATAGTCGAAGTCTTTGCTGGGTGGGTCACAGTTGAGTAGATTTTTAAAGTACTTAGCCAAAAGATGGCAGATGTCCTTATAAGCTAGTTTGCCTTGTGAGTCTCTGAGGTGGAGGCTTGGCGGAGCGTATTTTGAGTGTCTGCTTGCAGGTTCAAAAAAAATGTCTGGAGTTATTCTTAGCAAATGCCTCTTCGATTTGGGTTAGTTGGTTTTGTGTGAAGGTTCGTTTGGTTGCTCGAATTATCTTGGCTGTCACCTTTCTTTGTTCCAAAAATTTATGCCAATTTTCCCTGGTCTTTTTAGAATTCCATTTCACCCAGACTGTCTGTCTTTGGGCTATTGCATTGTCAAAGTCTTCAATCCACCACGGATGCTTCCTTCTTCTAGCGAGAGGGGCGAGTTCATTGACCGCCTTGACAAGAGTCTCCAACAGTTGGTCCCAGCTATTTAGATCTGTATTGTTCAGCTTCTGACTTACTTCTTGACAGTTCTTGAGTCGCTCTACGTCACATCTTACCATTTGGATTTGGTTCTGTGTAATATAGTGTTTCTAGGCTGGAGTCTTATTTTGATCTTTGAGAGGTAGTGGTCTGAGTCCAGATTAACGCTTCTTAGTACCTTCACGTTTTTTATTTCCTTTTGAGATTTTCTTTGAGAAGTTCTTGAGTCGCTCTACGTCACATCTTACCATTTGGATTTGGTTCTGTGTAATATAGTGTTTCTAGGCTGGAGTCTTATTTTGATCTTTGAGAGGTAGTGGTCTGAGTCCAGATTGGCGCTTCTTAGTACCGTCACGTTTTTTATTTCCTTTTGAGATTTTCGTGAAATGACCACATGATCTATCTGGAATTCACAGGTTGTTATTAAGTGAAATCCAAGTCTTCTGCTTCCTTGGCAAGTGTTTGAAGGCTTTAGACTTCATGAGCAACCGAGTTTTCCCTTGCGGTTGGTTCGCTTGTGCGCCAGAAAATTTCCCTCTATGCTTCTGTATTTTTCTCTCTTTCCAATTGAGCATTGAAGTCACCAAGCAGTATGACGGTGTGACTCTCTGGAATTTTAGAGATAATATCTTCTTAAAGATAAAGTCTTCCCAGAATTTATCAGTTTTGTCTGGATTGCGTCTTTTGTTCTGGTTGATTGGGGCATTTACCTTGACTATAATGTAGTCCTTGTTAGTGAATTTGAGAGACAGAGGATGGATACACGACCGCTCGGGGATGTAAAGTCGGTGACTGAATCCAGTATCCTGTGACTGATTATAAATCCTGTACCTAAGTGGGGTACGTTCTTCATTATCCGCTGACCCACTTTTCCTTTGAGGATTATGTAGCCTTATGATTCGAATGCATATTCGTCTGTGAATCTGGTTTCCTGTACTGCTGTCAGTATTATGTTGTGTCGTGTTAGTGAATCAGTCAAATGTTTCAGTTTACCCACTTTTAGCAGTGAGTTGGTATTAAATGTTGCGAGGAAGCTTTGGCGTCTTGGTCTGAGTTTACGTCCGGTGATTTCAGGATGCTCCGACTCATCCTTAAAGCATGTTGATGCGGACTCCCCACAATCCGAAGATCCGCTAACGTCACCATAGGTGACGGTTGATTGGTTACCATCTGGGGTAGTGCATTTAGCGAAATTTTCTTTCATGCTCAGTTGAAGAATATTCTTCGTTGGACAGTGGCGAGCCACTGTCCAAGATACTACCCAAGTTGTTAGCTTCCCACTCTTCCCATGTGCTAGGCTCCGTGCCATTGTTTACAAAAGATGTTTAATTGGTACATATTATTATATTACATTATTTATTATTTGAATATACATTTTACTCCGCTTATTTGTGTCTCCTCTGAAATTCATCGTGTTATATTTTTGATGGCCAACATGTTACTAATATTGCGTTTAAATATGTTTGTTTAGAATGATTTTGTAGTTAGTTGATTCGAAATCTGGACGGTGTTCTTTCATGCATCTGTGTTTGGTTAATACCGTTTTTTCTGTGTTTGAGACAACATCGATTTTGCAATCATTTTTGTGTTGTAGGACTCTTTCCTTTAAGAATTGTGTTGTTGATCCAAAATGTACTTGTTGACAATCCTTATACGGGATACTGTAAACTACCTCAGAACAATTCGTATCGGTGTTTTGTCTCTTCACTTCGTTAAGAATTCTTTTGTAGTAAGATTGTATGTTGCTAATCCACATCCTATATTGTTGGTAAACCAATTTATTTTATCTGTTAGATTCGGTATGTATGGGAATTTATAAATTACATTGTTTATTCCTTTGTTTAACTAAGTCATTTTTTAGTTATAATTGATTGAAATCTTTGGTAACTGATTTTTCTACTACATATTTTGGATTCTTATTGTTATTCTCTATTGTTACTCTATTTGTATATTACACTATCTTTGTGAAATTCTGCGCTACTTAGTTTTATTTTTATATTGAGGAGATTCATAATGATATTGATCTTTTGTTTGTTACTATGCTTCAAGTAAAAGTTCATGATCCTATCCCTCCCCATTACTAACTTTAGTGAACCAATTTGTTGTAAGTGAGTAATTTTTTATAGTTATGACAATATCTAGACATGGCAAGGCCTCTCTCTTTCTATTTCTAATGTAAATTTTATGTTGTTATGTTGTCAAAGGGTTGACATAATTTAGTATGTTACTTACTTTGTTATTTGTAATTAATTGTATCGTTTCATCTACATATAAATATTTGAGAAGTATGTCAAAATTAATTTCGTTCGTTAACTTAAATTTAAATATGTCATAAATTATTAAGCTAGCTAAGCAAAGGCTAGCTGGGGCCTATACTTATTTAAGTTAAAGATATCAAACCAATATCAATGAATTTGTAAAGGTGCGATCATTTCAGTTATCATGTACAAAAATTACATATACACCTGTATACTATACCCAAACGTTCTAAAATTATTGGAATTATATTATCTACGGGAAGTTGATCTATAGTCTGGCTAACGGAGCAAGTTACAGTTTTTTTGCTTCTTCTTATATTTTTACAACGACTTGGTGAAAAAATATCTCTTGCTGATAAGGTAAGTTTGTGCAAATCGAGATGTTTTCTGAATTTCAATAAATCTTAAATATTAGTTTTTACTTTAGTAGCTATGTATTTCTGTTTTCGTCGTATTACATCATAAATTAAAATAATTTTTCCATTTGTTTAAACATACCTTCACCAAAACGAATTTTGAAACTTGCCTTATAAGAATTACCTCATAACTGAATACAAAAGCATGTACATATTTTGTACGTATTTTTGTAACAGTTTTCGCTTTCTGTTGAAGCGGTCTTCATTTACTACCCGAGTTTTCTTCATTTGATTAGGATCAGTCTAATTTCTCCATTCAAATTTGCCTCTGAGTTTTTACCAGATAGAGGAATCAACACAAAATAATGCCATTCACCACGCCTTCAACGCTTTTATTTTTATCATATGAAGGAATTTTTGTAAGACGGGTTTTGCTTATTTATTTATTTATTTTTATTTATTTATTTATTAACAGGATATATAATATATATACACACTTACATAATACATAATATAATACATAAGGATGCACCTATAGAGGTGAGTTACACCTGTACATAGGCCTGAGAAGTAATTTATTCACATAATTAAACTTTGTCGATAATATTCAAGAAATAGGTATAAATAAGAGGACTCAAAGATTAGAGTATTAAAATGTAAACTGTAAGAAAACAAAATATTGAAAAAGATTTGAGATAACAAAATATTGAAATTGCAAGAGGACAAAAAGTTTAAGAAAAGGAAGTATTTGTAAGCCAATTTCTCAGTTTTATTCTTACTGTTTTGTTATTATTATTCGGCATTCTTTTTAGTGTATCAGGTAGTGTATTGAATTGTTAAATTGCCACAATCGAGGAGTTTTTAAATGCTATAGATTTACTGACTTTGGGTAACGGAATACTTCTATTTCTAGACTTCCCTTCATAGTTTTCATACGCATATTTACAACTATTGTAGTGATAACTCAACGACTCGAGTATAAATGTATCTTTATATCCTAGAACACGTTTGCCATCCGAAAATATGTTAATAAGCTTAGATTGAATTTGAGCTAAGATATTAGTGTTGGTTTTGTAACTTCCCCCCCAAGCAATAATTCCATAATTCACAATACTCTCAAAAAGAGAATGGTATATAATATTCAGTGATTGCGAATTTATTGGTATATAATATTTATTTTTTATTAAATGTTGCGAATATTAATCAAATATTAACGAACGGTAACTTCACGGGTAACGGGTCCTTTTAAACTTTCTTACAATTTCCATTTATTATTTAAACAATTTAGTTAAAGAAATAATTAAATTAAATATTTATATTACTGTTTAATAAATAATTAAGTTTAAAAAAAAATCACAAATGATACTTCACTTGATATTACAAAAAAATTATAGTGGAAATTTCTTACTACTTGAACTATTATTAGCAAATGAAATAAGCAGATTAGATATGAATAGACCGATCTGTTCATTTTTTTTTATTACACTTTATTTAATTCTATGCGGATGTAGCGTCCATCTTGTTCTAATGAGTGAGGTAGGTTAAAACAAGTATTTGGACAATTCTTGGATAGTAGATTATTTAAACTACTAACGCCTATAGTCCAGTCATTATAGTAAGTTCACCTCGGAATTAGAGATACCCAGCTGTAAGTCTGTAAATACTTGTATATTGACACCCTACAAGTTGTCTCAAAACCTACATATGGTAAAAAACCCTACCATATGTAGGTTTTGAGACAACTTTTAGGGTGTCAGTATACAAGTATTTACAGACTTACAGCGGGGTATCTCGAATTCCGAGATTCTTACCTAATTTAAGCTTAGATGACTGGACTATAGGCGTAATTTAAATAAACTACTATCCAAGAATTGTCCAAATACCTGTTTCCACCTACCTAACTCACTTTAAGTAATATCGCTACATCTTCGTTTTTAAAGGCCACGTTACGTTTGTATTCACCACATTTCTATTTTGCCTTTGGATATTTTTCTAATAAGATTTGTCTTTTGATTTTAAATTTTGTTAGGAATGCTATCCGTGAGCTCAAAAACAATAAAGCATTCGGAGAAGATGGCGTTGAAACAGAACTATTGAAGCTTGTGGGCGAAGAATTTCTTTCACAAACAACCAAACTATGTCAAAAGGTTTGGATGGTTGAAGTTATCCCGGACGAGTAGCTATCGGCTCTAATTCACCCGTCACAAGACAAGTGAAAGAACAGAGGTCAGTAACTACAGGGGAATTGCCCTTCAATCTGTCACTTATAAAATATTTACCAAGTTACTGCTATGTAGATTGGAGCCACAAATCGATACCAAACTCGGCGAGTACCAAAGTAGCTTTAGGATAAACAGATCTCTCTAATTCCGTTACTAGAGGCTGCTTCCATATTGGTTTTTGATGGATGGGGAACAGTTTGTCAACCAACTCTTCTATTTTTTCCAGGGGTATTTTCGTAATTGGGTGTCTCCTTTTCAGGTTTTTAGTGGCTATTGCATAAGCAACGGCCCAATTGACGACGACACCTGGAGCGATGCTTATGCAATAGCCACTCGAAACCTGAAAAGCAGACACTCAATTACGAAAATACCCCTGGAAAAAATAGAAGAGTTGATTGACAAACTGTTCCCCATCCACCAAGAACCAATATGGAAGCAGCCTCTAGTAACGGAGATAGTACCATTCACACAAGATGAACTTAAAATGGCTTGTGAGCGCCTCCATAGCGGGAGAGCCCCAGGACCAGACGGAATTCCACCAGAGGTACTAAAAATTGTTGTCAGAAATGCTCCCGAGTATGTTCTTGGAGTAACGAATAACCTACTAAAAGAAAGCAACTTTCCAGCACAATGGAAAAAGGCTAAACTAGTCCTCCTGAGCAAATTAGATAAGCCCCTTAATGAAGCTTCTTCGTACAGGCCACTATGTCTAAAAGAAATTGCAGGTAAACTGTTTGAGCAACTAATAGTAGACCGGGCCAAAATAGCGCTTCGAATTGGGACTGATCTCTGTGAAAAGCAATATGGATTCAGAGAAGGAAAATCCACTACCGACGCCATTAAGAAAGTCATTGAAACTGCAGAGGAAGCTAGGGCTGGCACACGTAGAAACAGAAAAATATGTGCCCTGGTAACACTTGACGTGCGCAACGCATTTAATTCGGCTTTTTGGCAAAACATTCTCGACGGCACGACATCGCAAGGCTTCCTCCCATACCTACTACGTATGATACGCAGCTACCTGTCTGAGAGGAAAATTATTATGGAAGGAGACAATAAATTAGTGGAGCACGAGGTTTACAGCGGTGTTCCACAGGGCTCAGTGATGGGCCCTGCAATGTGGAACATTGTATATGATGAGTGCTTCGCCTTAAACTTCCGGAAGGGGTAGAGGTTGTCGGTTTTGCGGACGACCTGCGCTCGTGGTTTGTGAGAAAAGGGAAAAGGAACTATAATCTAAAACAAATGAAGCTATAAGAATAGTGGATGAGTGGATGGCAGGGAAGCAACTGCAGTTGGCCCGTGAGAAAACGGAGGCTGTACTTCTGGCGGACAAGAGGCATATAAAGCCAATTTCTTTCGAAATAAGGAACCTTGCAATCTCGCCAAAAGCTTATTTAAAATACCTAGGCGCTGTAATCGACAAAAGCATATCTTTGAAGTAGCATATTAGTAAAGCTTGCGACAAAGCGCTAAACACGGCTTCAGCACTGGATAGACTCATGCCAAATATACGGGGACCCAGAAGTAGTAAGCGGAGGCTTCTGTGCTCGGTTGTTCACTCTGCTATGTTATATGGAGCCCCGATATGGGCAAAGGCAATGAAGCCAGAAACTTTAAGAGATAAGCTGGCATCGGTACAGCGGAAGCTAGCATTGAGGGTGTGCAGCGCATACCAAACAGTGTCCAGAGAAGCGGCTCTAGTAATCGCTGGAATTATTCCAATTGAATTTATGGCACTTGAGAGATTAAACATATACATGACGCAACCAAACGGAGACAAACGGACAAGGACTGAAAGGAAAAAAGCGGCAAAATCTAATTCATACGAAGAATGGCAAAAATCCTGGGATACAACAACAAACGGACAATGGACAAGAAAATTAATTAGGGATGTAAAAATTTGGACCACGAGGAAACACGGCGAAGCGAACTACTATGTAACCCAGGTACTTCGTGGCCACGGGTCCTATAGGGATTACCTCCATAGAATTGGCAAAGCAACAGACAGTCTCTGCAAATACTGCGGAGAGAAGGACGGGGTTGCCCATACCATCTTCGATTTTCAACAGGTGGCATGCGGAACGCGAAAAAATTAGAAATAGGGTCCATTCAGCAACAATGGTACAATACATGCTCGAGTCCGAAGAACAGTGGCAAGTGATGGATAGTACAATATCATGTCACAGAAAGTATGCGACGAAAGGGCTCGGCAGAAAACAGAAGCAGAACAAATATAGGTCTATACAACGCCATCCCGAAGAAATGCGAAGAGCGGTTCCGAGATGTGCGCGATGCAGAGGGTCGACATATGTTATCCACCACCATATTTATTTATGTATGCTGTATTTTAATAAATGTTAAACCTTAAAAAAAAGAAAAAAAAGGATAAACAGATCATGTTTAGAGCAAATTCTGAGTTTGAAAATGTTATTGAAAAACTACAACTCCAGAGAAAAGGACTTGTCAAAAGGATTGTGTAATTTATCGACTTTCATAAGACATATATCAGTGGACCGATAAGCTGCTTCAAATTAACTTAATTAAGCTAATGTTGCAAGCAACACCGTTAATATAATAAACCGCAACACCGTTAATAAACCTTTCCAGATAAAAACGGGTCTAAAACAAGGAGATGGCCTGTCACCTATTCAATTTAACGTGGTCTTAGATAAGGTGATGAAAACATTATGAGAACATAATAAGTCTTGTGCAAAAATTAGAACAGAAAAGACATTCGGCCTTCTTTGTGAAATCGGTCAACCAGCTCGGATAAACCAGTTAAAAGCGACAGCGGCAAAAGCAGGCGTTCAAATCTCCATTTGCAAAACATAAATTATGACCAATATAAAGAACTATAAGGATAAATTAAAACAAAGTAAGTGTGAAGGCCTGTCTAGGGGTGACAACCCCGAATAATAAGCCTCCCAAACTAACAACTTGGGTAGTATCTTGGACAGTGGCTCGCCACTGTCCCGTGAAGAATATTCTTCAACTGAGCATGAAGGAAAATCTCGCTAAATGCACTACCCCAAGTGGTCCCCTATCCAACGTCACCTATGGTTACGTTAGCGGACCTTGGGATTCTGGGGAGTCCGCACCAACATGCTTTAAGGATGAGTCGGAGCATCCTGAAATCGCTGGACGTAAACTCAGGCCAAGACGGCAAAGCTTCTTCGCAACATTTAATGCCAACTCACTACTTAAAGTGGGTAAACTGAAACATTTGACTGATTCACTAACACGACACAACATAATACTGACAGCAGTATATAGAGGAAAGCAGATTTACGGACGAACATGCCTTCGAGTCCCAAGGCTACAGAATCCTCACAGGAAAAGTGGGTCAGCGGGTAATGAAGAACGTACCCCACTTAGGTACAGGATTTATAATCAGTCACAGGATACTGGATTCAGTCACCGACTTTACCTCCCCGAGTAGTCGTGTATGCATCCTCTCTCTCAAATGCGCAAACAAGGGCTACAGTATAGTCAATTTACATGCCCCAATCAACCAGGACAACAGAGGCAATCCAGACAGAACTGATAAATTCAGGGAAGACTTAGAAGATATTATCTATAAACTTCCAGAGACGCACACCGTTATACTGCTTGGTGACTTCAATGCTCAGTTGGAAAGAGAGAAAAAATACAGAAACATAGTGGGCAATTATCCGGCGCATAAGCGAACCAACCGCAACGGAGAACGATTTGTGGATCTGTGTAGGACTTTTGGGTTGACCATGAAGTCTACAGCCTTCAAACACTTGCCAAGGAAGCAGAAGACTTGGATTTCACCTAATATCCACCGGGGTGCATTCCAGATAGAACATGTGGCCATTTCACGAAAATCTCAAAGGGAAATATAAAACGTGAAGGTACTAAGAAGCCCCAATTTGGACTCAGACCACTACCTCTCAAAGATCAAAATAAGACTCCAGCCTAGAAACACTAGATTACACAGAACCTCCAAAATGGTAAGATTTGACGTCGAGCGACTCAAGAACAGTCAAGTAAGAGTGTCAACAGTCAAGTCAGAGCCTGAACAACACAGATCTAAACAACTGGGACCAACTGAAGAAGACTCTTGTCAAGACGGCCAATGAACTCACCCTCTCGCTTGTAGAAGGAAGTATCCGTGGTAGACTACAGATTGTGACAATGCAATAGCACAAAGACAGATATACCTGGATAAAGGCCAAGGAAAATTGGCATACATTTTTGGAACAAAGGAACGTTACAGCCCAGATAATCCAAGGAACCAAACGAACCTTCACCAAAACCAACTTACCCAAATCGAAGAGAGCTTCGCTAAGAAAAAATTCCAGAGATTTCTTTGGAACCTTTAAGCAGGCACTCAGAAAATACGCTCCGCCAAGTCTCCACTTCAGAGACTCACAAGACAAACTGGTTTATAATGACAAGGACAACTGCCACCTTTTGGTTCAGTAGTTTAAAAATCTACTCAACTGCGACCCTCCCAGCGAATACTTCGACTATAAACAAACCACACCAAACCCGGACTCGCTTCATTGGAAGAAGTTGGCCAGATCATCCAACTTCTTAAGAAAAATAAGGCAGCAGAAGAGGACTCTATCGTTGCTGAACTGTGGGAAGTTGCTGGAGACAATGCCGTGCGCAAGCTAATCGAGATCATCCAGGACATCTGGGAAACACTGAAATTACCACCCTATTGGAAATCTGCTCTGATCCATTCGCTTCACAAAAAGAGAGATTTTACTGATCTAAGCAACTACCGTGGAATTTCTCTCGTCCCGGTAACATACAAGAATCTCTCGAAGGCGTTACAAACAAGGGCAGAAAATCAGTTGGATAGTCAACTGGGAGAATACCAGGGGGGGCTTCAGGAACACCCGATCTTGTGTTGAACAGATCCTCAATCTTAAAACTGTACTTGCATACTCCAAGATGAGAAACCGCAAGGTGATCGTCACCTTTGTTGATTTTAGGAACGCCTACGATTCCATTGATAGAGAAACGCTTAACAAAGTACTTCAGGAACTAGCACTAGACAACAAAACCTGCAGAATCATCCTATAAACTTTGACCAACACCCATTTCAAGGTTAAGTTTAGAGACGAGATTTCAGAAAGCTTCGAACTAAAAACAGGAGTGAGACAAGGAGATGGACTTTCCCCACTTCTCTTCAACTGTGTCCTTGAAAAGGTTATGAGAGAATGGCGCAAGGAACTGAATGGCAAGGAACAATTTTGGTGCTCAGAGTGGTATCTACCTGGGACGTAAGAACGATGGACTGGTTGTAGATTGCCTGGCCTTTGCAGATGACACGGCACTGTTTGCTGATTCTCTTGAGATGGCAACAATGCAGGTAAACTGCCTCAGAAAACAGGCTGCCAAAGTGGGTCTTCAAGTGTCGCTGGAGAAAACAGAATTCTTCACCAACATCAGAGAAGCAAACAGAGAGATGTTACTAGAACAGGGAAACATCAAGAGGATTGAGAAATTTAAGTATCTCGGCGAATTGACTGAACTCAACTTATCAGAAGGAGCATCATTATCCAACATATTCAGCAAGTTAGAACTAGCTTTCCAAGAACACTTACAATAAGAAATGTGTCACGCAACCTGAAACTTAAGCACTACACATCAGTCTTACGACCAGAAGCCCTGTATCTATGGAGTGTCTTTCCTTGAACCGAAGGGGTCTAATAGAGAAATTGGAAATCCTGAGGAGAATCCTCAGGAAGAGCCTAGGCTCGGTAAAGGAAGATGGGGAATTCCGAAGGCGGCATAACTCAGAGCTCTACGAAGATATTGATATGCTTTCTTACTGTGCAAGGAAAAGAAGGGTAGCTTTCTATGGCCACGTTGCAAGATTTCAACGCCTCCAAACCGACTAACCTTCCTTTTGTTCTCCTTCGGGCAAAACAAGAAGCTTCGTACCACTTGGTAACAGAGACCGAGAAAGATATTATAGAACTGGGAGTAACAGATCTCAAAAACAGGACACCCTGAAGGAAGTCCGTGGATTTCAGGAAAAATCTCGAAGGAAAGGTACCCCCTGGACAGAAGAGAGAAAGCAGTTACACCGGCAGAAGTTGGGACAATACTGGGCTCAAGTCAAAGCCCAACAGTTGAACAAGCGTGGTCCAAAGTAGGCCGATTCGAAAGAACAAGAAGAACAAGAAGAAAACAAAGTAAGGCAAGGTGAAAGTGACAAATAGGTTCAAATATCTTGGAGAAATAATCAACCCGAGAGGAACAGATAAGCAAAAAATGGAACTACAAAAGCACGTTTTCTCACCAGAAACATATATAATAAGCGAAATCCGTCAATCATTGCAAAACTAAGACAATATTGCGCTGTTGTGAAACAGGTACGTCTATATGGTACAGAGACTATTTGTTTCAGTGATGTGGAAAGCTACTCAAAATTGGGAGAAAATTACTTCGAACAACATATGTACCACGAATTGACGGAGAGTATAGTCTAAGAGCCAATAGGGAAATATATATTTGCCTATTAGCTCTTAGACTTTTATATAAAAGAATATAAGATCTATAAATCACGATCTATAAACGTAGACTTCAGTTCTATAGCCATATGGTACGAATCACTACTGATAGATTAAATAAACAAATATATGAAAAAATTATAAATACCGTACTGATACCATCTACATGAATCACATCAAAGAAGACCTACAATCATTCAAATTGACACAGGAAGACTGTTTGGACCGAGATAAGTACAAAAGGATGATATATGAATTTAAACGTCCTGTGTGTGTAAAGCAAATCCCCAAGCGAGGGGAATGGACTGCAGAAAGGAGAAGGGATCCGAAAGAATAAAGAACTACTGGCAAGGAAGACATATACAAAACATCGTATGAGATGATATTTGCATGGTCCAAGATGGCCTATTCGTGAAAAAAAAAATAGTGGACCAGCAATATTAAAGATATATGTTAAAAAAGATATTTGACATCTGACATAGTACTGCTTTGCGAGAAAAGTTCATGTCTCAGCAGTACAAACCTGTAGCATTGTAATTTAAAAAAGTCAACATATTTTGAGGTAAGAACAACTAATTGTTTATTTAAACAATTTAACTAACCAGTGTTATTTTCTACTCTGTAGGCAATGATTAAGGTGAAAGAAAGCCATCGAAACTTGTTAGGCGATAAAATGCGATGCTTCTAAAAAAAGCAATAATTCAATAATTCCCGTTCCCAAGAAAAAAATACGTTAATAAAAACTTTGTAAAAAGAAAATATAAATAAATTCAAGCATAACACTCACAAAGTTCTATGGTTAGTTAATTAAGAAGTCTTTTTTTACTTAAAAAGTTTAAGTTTTATTTCAATAAATGAAAATCGTGTAAACACACATGAGTATTGATCATTTATTTATTTATCAATTTTTACAAAATTTATAATTGTCATAAACGGAGACTCTGAAGGCAGAGCAATATAGGCTTTACTCAATGTTATTTCCGTCATAAAAAAGGTACGAGTTACTCTCAAGTTGCGCCTAAAGTAGTTTTACTTCTATTTTTCAAAGTTGGGAAATGTCATAATGTTGGAACTGTTAACATTTTCGCTAAGGCGTTCTTTTCTAAAAGACGTGCCATGTGTACGGCATGCTGAGGGTAGTGCGGATTCGTACGGTTCCCGTAATTAGGTACTTACTCTTTGAATTTAAATACGGTTCTCGTAGTATTTAGTAGTTTTATTTGTTTCATTTTATTTTCTTAATGCGTAACAAAAATAATACGCAAATCAGTTTTTGGTAGGCTAAGCCTACATCCTTAATTATAAATGGAAGGCTGGACAGTCCTGGTTGATGGGTTTTTTTAGGGACTGCAGTGAAATGATGCAAGGGGATATGTACGGTTCCCGTAGTTTGGGCCGAAAAAAAATAATTACACTGAAATCAAGTTTTGATATGTCTATAACATTTTTAGTAGTGTATATGATAATATAATAATACAGCTGATGAGTTGATTTCCCATATTAAGTTCAGAAAAAACCCGTATTAATCCGTATATCTAATCCGTAATAATCCGGTTCCCGTACACGCAACACAATGGGACGCGGCACACAAATATTTCACGACTTTATCCGGTTCCCGTAGCGAAATCGTTAAAGATCGACATCTATATAGATATGCGTTGTATACGTCAATCAACTTCATTTCGGATTGAAAAAATCTTTTACTCAAGTCGCGCCTAAAGAAATTTAAATTCAATAACAGATTAGAGTTTGTATAATTTGTTTCACGTGTAATTTTTGTGGCAAACCGAATTTTAATTTCTTGTTGTCGATTTAGTACACAAGGAAAAGTTTCATTTCTGTTCGTTTAGTTTTCTGCATATTTTTTGCAATTTTATGCAAACTTCTTTTCTCTCTATTTTCCGACGTTTACATTTTATGCAATTCCGTTCGTGAACTTTATTAAATATAAATGTTATATACAAAGTATAGAAAATTAAATTTCCTTTTTTATTACATTTCAGTATATTTTGAATAACTTTTTACCTTGGCCCACTTTCAACTCAATTTCTAGAAGCATATTTCCCTGAATATGTTTTGTGTCGAATTAATAATGTATAGCATGTGTGCCATTTTATCCCCAAAGATAAAAACTTAGGAGAATGTATAGAAAAATACAAAAACTTAACAGACACGAGCCAAAAAATAGTTGCTTAACGAAACAATAATCTCACTCTTTTGGGTATTCGGTATTCAGTATTATTTTATATATTATATATCATTTCGGTATTCGTAAGAGTATTCAGATCTAGTGACAATAAAAATAAAAGTCTTCATAATAATTATATGTTATTGGAAGTAAAAATAACACCTACACGAATAAGAAGCACAAAAAATACATTTACTCCGAATAGCACGAAGTATTTTACTTCAAAATAAGTTTGACGATGGAAACGTGGTCAAATAAATATGGACATACAGAGCAACTCACAAATATACAGTTTTTAGATAAAATAAACGAGTAACTTATTTAAATATTTAGTAATCAGTTTCCTAGGGCCAGTAAAACCTTGACGCATATAATTCAGCAATGGAATCCTCAAAATATGACATGTTTCTAAAATAATTTCAATATTTTATTTTTTATAAAACAACTATATAAACAACTATGCTATCTTTTTTTTTAACTTTGCAGACGTACCGCGAACGAATACAACTATCTCCTATCGCCGATAACGTTATTGGACTTTTTCAATTTATTCTCCTGAATCTTTTTATGTATAGTGCGTCCAAAATATAGTTTAATAGCAAAGGGACGCAAGAGCAACAAATGGTGTAAAAGCCATGGAAATTGGCTTGTTAGTTAATAGGCCATCCAATCTAGCACCCAATGTAACCGGATCGGTAACAACCATGAGCGATCTACGAGTAAGCCTAACAATAAACCCAACTAAACCCAGAAACGACGATCCACCAACATGGCAAATTGTCCATAACAAAAAAAGACGTAGGTATTCAAACGCATCAGCGACCAGCGTCGAAGAAAGTGCCCCAATCTCGACTAATAACATATTTTCTCCTCTCGGAAACAATCATCATGATAATCAAGCCATGGACGTAGCGGCTAGCGCGAGAATCCCAAAACCGCCGCCAATATTTATACCGGATGTGAAATCTATTACTGAGCTGGAGAAATGCTTCGAAAATGTTGTCAACAAAAGTTGACTACACTCACACAAAACTATTAACACCGACGCACATATCAAAATAATAGCCAGGGACTCTGAAACTTATAGAAAAATAATACACATATTAGACGATGTAAAGGCATCGCACCATACTTATCAACAGAAATTAACCGTACCTACAGAGTGGTACTAAGGTCTCTCCATCCCACACTCCCGTCGAGGATATAAAAAGCGCTATGGACCACGGACCATGGACATCAAGTGCGAAACGTAATAAACATACGCCATGGAAAAAACAAAGGGCCGCTACCTCTGTTCTTCGTAGACCTAGAACCGATGTTAATTAATAAAGGTATCTACAAAGTTGATCGCCTATTAAACGCCAGAATCGACATTGAACCGCCGAAAAAAAACTCGACGATTGTACAATGTACAAGATGCCAGCGGTACGGACACACCAGGACTTACTGCCGCAGACAATTTAGATGTGTCAAATGCAGTGGCCACCACAAGTCTACGTCTTGCCTAAAATCCAGAGATACCCTTGCAAAATGTGTCCTCTGCGGGGATAACCACCCAGCCAACTACAAGGGTTGTCGCGTGTTTGAAAATATACTCAACAAAAGAGCCTCCTTCACACAGAATCCCCACTGGCATGGATCAGGACCACAACGCCTAAACCACACCAGCGAAGACGAATCCAACCAAACTAAACCAGCATAATACTACGCCTGCGAGAGATGCACGCAATCTGAGCTATGTACAAGCGGCTGGAGCAAATACAAGCTCTGACACGAACAACCCCAACGAAAACTCAGAAATTATAAACATTCTCGACAAATCATTCAACGAATTTAGGACAGCAATTATGCAGCAAAACGAGTTCTTAAAAACTATGTTAAACCTACTGACAGCAGTATTGACAAAGTTTGCGGACAAATAATTCATGTCCTACCGATTAGCAATATGGAATGCCAACGGCCTAGTCCAATACCGGCAGGAGCTGGCCGTATTCTTAAACACAAAGCAAATAGACATCCTTATGGTGGCAGAAACTCACTTCACTGACAGAAGCCATATAAAAATTCACGGGTATAAACTTTATAGCACTGAACACCCGGATGGAACGGCACATGGAGGTACGGCGATTCTCGAAAAAAACAACCATCAAACACCACATGTTATCGCCTTCAGCCAAGGACTACCTACAGGCGACTAGTATAGCCATCAAAGATGCGAAATTCGGATCTATTATAGTAGCTGCAGTCTACTGTCCTCCACGACATAATATAAAAGACAACAAGTTCACTGAGTTCTTCCACAGCCTGGGTCCTCGCTTTTAGCTGTAGGAGATTACAACGCCAAACATCCCCAATGGGGATCTAGGTTCAGTACAACTTGAGGCCGACAACTACTAAAATCTTTGACTTCACTAAATTGTAACCAACTTTCAACAGGAAAACCAACCTACTGGCCAACCGACAGAAATAAAATTCCGGATGTACTCGACTTATTCGTAACCAAGGGAATAGCTAAACCCTTCACACTCAGCGAAACAAGTTTCGATCTCTCATCGGACCACACCCCAGCATTGGTGACACTGAGTAGTGGAGTTATAAAAATTGATAAGCAACCGACACTTCACAACAAAAATACAAACTGGCTTATGTTCCGTGACATAATGGATAAACGCATTAAACTAAACCTCTAAAAAGTGAAATCGATATAGATGAGGCAACCGAACACTTCATCCAAATAGTTCAAAAGGCTGCATGGGAAGCGACCCCGGATACAAGTGATACCCCCACGACCATAATATATCCTGACGATATAAAACAAAAAATTACTGAAAAAAAGGAGAACAAGGCGACAGTGGCATATGAGTAGAAGCCCGGCTGATAAACGACGATTAAATAGATTATTTCAACAACTAAAGAAACTAATCATCGATTACAATAACAACAATGTGGAACTATATCTACAATTGCTATGGATTACTCACTTTGGAAAGCAACTAAAAGAATTAACCATCCACAAAACCATATACCACCTATCAGGAAAGCCGGTGGAGAATGGGCTCAAAGTGACCCCGAAAAAGCCGGAATATTTGCAGAACATCTCGCGCAGGTATTTACTCCATTTCCAGCCCAACAACACGATGGAGATATAGAAGACTTCCTAGATAGTCCCCTCCCTCTGGACCTAACCATCAGGCATATTTCTCCTGTGGAAGTAAACAGCATGATACACAAAGAGGTCAATGCGAATAAATCTCCTGGATACGACCTGATCACAGGCACCATCCTCAAGAAGCTACCAAGGAAGGGCATAGTATTCCTGACCAATCTATTTAATGCTATAATTCGTACATCACACATACCTAGCCAATGGAAAGTCGCCCAAATCATAATGATTCAGAAACCTGGCAAACCACCAAATGATATTAAATCGTATCGCCCCATAAGCCTCCTGTCCATGACATCAAAATTATTTGAAAGACTACTGCTTAGAAGAATACAACAATTGATCCACAAGCTTGAAATAGTCCCAGAACATCAATTCGGATTTCGATCCAAGCATTCAACGATAGAGCAAGTCAATCGGGTCTTTAACACCATAGCTAACACGCTGGAACGAAAGGAATACTGCTCTGCAGCATTCCTCCACATTCCTTTGACAAAGTGTGGCACCCAGGTGTACTCTACAAAATCAAAAGGCTTTTACCGCAATACTACTTGCTTCTGAAATCCTACCTAAGCAACCGCCAATTCCAAGTACGGTGTGGCACGGATCTATCACCTTTTGCCCGATACGAGCATTAGTGCCAGAAGGTAGCCTTTTGGGGCCAATCCTCTATACTGTTCACGGCTTGACTGCCTGTAGCCCACAACACCATGGTTGCTACATTTGCCGACTACAGCGCTATCTTGGCAACTCATGAAAATCCAGACGCTGCTTCAAGATCACTGCAAAGCGGACTCAACAAGATCCAAAGATGGCTCAAAAGGTGGCGAATGAAGGCTAATAATACAAATTCTATCCACATTACCTTCACTATGAAGAAAAAGGACTGCCCAGCGGTTTCACTCAACAACGAACCCCTCCTGAAAGTCGAAGAAGTAAAATATCTAGACATGCTCCTGGACCGCAGGCTAACCTGGGCGAAACATATTAGGAACAAGAGGAAACAACTGGATGTAAGGCTGAAAAAGATGTACTGGCTCATAGGAACGAGATCTAAGCTATCCCTGCATAATAAATTCCTCATATACAAAACCATACTAATGCCAATCTGGACCTACGGTATTCAGCTCTGGGGTACGGCCAGCAACTCCAACATAGAGATCCTACAGCGATTCCAATCCAAAACGCTGAGAACCCTAGCGAATGCTACATGGTACGTGACCAATGCCACTCTACACAAAGACCTTGTTATTGACACGGTTAAGAATATAGCTCAAAAGCTATGCACCAACTACGAGAAGCGACTCGAAGACCAACCAAACCCGCAGGCACACAGCTTCCTAGATGAAGGATCAATCATAAGGAGATTAAAGAAATTCAAGCCGGTGGATCCGCAAGTACGGTTCCGCACAACCTAACTGTCCAAAACTAAAAAACCCCAATGGAGAAACATAGAGCAGCGTGTGTCATAGGACTGCACTCTCTACTTCCACACTTCCTACCAGTCGTCAAAACTAATAAATGTTGCTTCATGTAACAGCTTGTAGTTCAATGTAATATTGTGAAAATAAAAAATAAAAATTAAAAAAATCTTTATTTTTCAGAATTGACGAAAATTGTAAATATCTGCTATCTAAAATCAAGTAAACAAATAAATATTTATTCATATTGCTAAAGAACTTATTGTGGTTATTATTTTTTTATTTGAACTAAAATGTTATAAAAATGTAAAAATATAGCTTATTAATATAATCATAATACGTAATACAATATGCATTGGCTTATTGCAATGCATATTGTATATTGCAAGAAAAAATAATAAGATAAGGTTAATCTACTCTCTATGATCTTGTCTAGTCTTGCCTGTTCTCCTCTGGTCTTTTCTGGCCTTGCCTGTTTTTGTATGGGCTTGTCTCCTCGGTCTTCTCTGGCCCGGTCTTGTCTGGTCTTGTATGGTTTTATCTGCTCTTGTGTGGTTTTGTGTGGTCTTGTCTGGTCTTGTCTTATATTGTCTAGTCTTGTCTGGTCTTATCTGGTATTGTCTGATTTAATCTGGTCTTGTATGGTCTTGTCTGGGCTTGTCTGTTTATGCCTGGTCTTGTCTGGTCTTGTCTGGTCTTGTCTGGTCTTGTCTGGTCTTGTCTGGTCTTGTCTGGTCTTGTCTGGTCTTGTCTGGTCTTGTCTGGTCTTGTCTGGTCTTGTCTGGTCTTGTCTGGTCTTGTCTGGTCTTGTCTGGTTTTGTCTGGTCTTGTCTGGTCTTGTCTGATCTTGTCTGGTCTTGTCTGGTCTTGTCTGGTCTTACCTTGTCCGGTCTTGTCTGGTCTTGTCTGGTCTTATATATTATTGTGTGGTACTATCTGTTCTTGCCTGGTCATGTCTTGTCTTATCTGGTCTTGTCTGCTATTGTCTGATTTTGTCAGGTTTGTATCTTCTTGTCTACTTTTGTTAGATCGTGTCTGGTCTTATTTGATCTCATCTGGTCTTGTCAGCTCTTGCTTGGTCTTATCTGACCTTGCCTAATCTTCCCTGGTCTTGTTGGGCCTTGTTTGATCTTGTCTGGTCTTGTGTGGTTTTGCGTGTCTTGCCTGATTTGTCTGGTTATGTATGGTCATGTATTATCATGTAAGGTCCTATATGTTCTTATCTGATATAGTCTGGAATTGTCTTAGCTTTTATGGTCTTCTCTGGCCTAATATTATCTTTTTTTTCGTCTCTTTTGCATTCCTACTCTTGTCTATTCTTATGTGGTCTTATTTGTTCTAAATTATAGCTGCCTAAAATTTCAAGAGATACAACCTTTTCAAGTTTACTTTCTTGTCAAGTCTAGACATCTTTATTTATATTTAGTTTTTCTAGATCTTTTCAACTTTTCTCTGATATTGTTTTGTCAGGTTTTTTATGGTGTCTGATCTGCTCTTGTCTTGTACAATTTTCTGTGATTACTGTGTATTTTTTTTTAAATTCAAAAAGAAAAATTTGAAAAACAATATTTGCATGAAATAAAATTGTAATGCTTACATTTTGAACCATATTCCCTAAATTGATAAATTATATATTTATAAGTAAAAGGAAATTAATAATTTTCAGGTATGTTCCGGTGGTCCTGGTGGTCAAAAGTTATCGGCAGATCAATATCGTGCGTGTATTCGTTCGAGAGCGTTGAATGAAGCTTCGCATGCTCAGCTTGGTTTCCTCGCATTCAGGGACGACATAGCTGCAAACAGTCCAGCTAAATATCAATCAGTTCCGGGGACAGCGCATTCAGGTAAAAGGAACAAACCGGAATCGCAGAGGAAAAATACGCTTACCTGATGAACGGCCGTAGAGAAGAAGAAATTTGATGAGTTTTAATTTGATGAATTCACTAATAAAGGAAATCGATTGTTGCGTCCAGGTTATTTAATGGAAAGGAATAAGAAAAGAGTGTAAAAATATATTTATTGTTGAGTTGTTTAGTGGATTTATATAGAATTTTATTCGGGCTTATTTCAAGTCCTTGGAATATAATAACCTAAAGAAATAGGTGCTAAGATTGATTTGCTATTTTTGCCAAATTATTTGTGATATTTCATTGATTTCTAAAACCATAACGTTTAATTGATTAAACGCCTACTCCTTCCACTCTCCTACAATTACTTTTCCCTTTCGTTACATTTTCTACTCCTATTGTATATAAAGACTGCCAAAGGCGACATCGAAATTGGTTTTCAATTATTTTACGAAATCTTAACTTGTATAGTCAGTAATGTAAATAATGAACAATAAATATAAAAAAATATACAAATAAAATTGTTACCACTTTTTCTGTTAATTATATTTTTTAATTTTTAAATATTTTAGCTATAAGGGTAAAGAGAAAGAGTTAGAAATTATATCTCAACATAATCATACTGTAAAGCCGAATTTACAATAAAGAACTAACCAAAATGTGACAAATTTCTTGCATTCATTCATTCATACAATTCTATTTTCTCAATTTATGTTTTCTTATATTTTCATCAAATTTTGGATTGTCCTCAAGAAAACGAAGGCGTAAACAGGCAAGTAATTTTATTATTTAGAATAAATACAGGACTGTAATAACAACACAAAATTCGAAATTAATAGACAAAATAAAAGATACAACTGATATAACTGATATAACTGATATAACATCAGGAAAAATCCAACTAGACTAAGCATAATAAGATTCTGAAAATAAGACAATACCAGAAAAGACCAGGCCATACACCAAGGCTTGACCAGTCAATACTCCAATACAAGTCCACTCAATTCACACAAGCTAAGAGTAGTCAATATACTAAGACAAGTTCCGACAAAACCACAACAGACAAAACTACACCAGCCATGACTTGATTTGATTATATAAGACTAGGCAAATCCAGACAAAACCATACAAGACTAGACCAGACTAAGACTTGTCTAGTCTAAGAGGATCTAGTCTGCATATTTTAATTACATTATACATTTTCTTCATATGTAAATTACGATTAGTAAATAATATTCAACCCTTTATATATGGCAACATATTATTTTTTCTAAAAAAAATATTACCGCTTGTTAAATGAGTTATATTATGTCTTAGTAAGTACATATTCCTTAGAAAATAATTTTATTGCCAATATTAAAAAAAAAAGTGTTATAGCGAAGAGCTTAAATGCCACATTGCCAATATAATTTACTAAAGGGGCTTGTACACGAGCATCAAAAAAATGCCCGTAGTCGGTCAATGTTTCTGAAATGATGGCCCGCCAATGTTGCTGGACAATGTTTTACCGATTTATTGCTAGGCAATGTGTAGCCCAGTATGTCTCAGCAACATTGTGACAACAGTATTGCCCGAGACATCGCGCGTACACTTTCAGCAATTATGGTCTACAGAGAAGAAGTACTTAGTTAGTGTAGCATACATTGTACTTGCTAACAAGAAGAAAGAAAAAATAGAAAACTCTGGTTCCACCTTACTTAAATAGACGAGAAACACTTCATAATTTAAGTAATGAATTAATACTTTTTCATTTGTCCAATTATTCATAATGAAAAGTAGGAATTAAAGTCTTTCTAGTATCTTCGTACTAAGAAACTTATAGTTGAACTGATTGTAGTATATATTCTCAAAAGCAGGAAAACTCAATGTTCGTATTTGTCTGACACTGTCATTAAAAAATTAACGGCAATGTTGACCATATGTCCCTCCGGCAGCGATATCGAAAGCAACATGCCGGAGAGTAGTGACAATACGGGCCATATCGCCCGCAACGCGGATATATTGCCGATATATCCGCGATATTGCCGAAAATGTTTCTAAATATTGCGCAATGTTGCCCAGACATTATTGCCGGCCACACATTGCCGTTAAATATTGCTCGTGTACAAGCCCCTTCACATTAAAAATATATTGACTCAGTAAGAAAAATAATTATACCACAAAAGTATTAGTTTAAAACCCGCTAGAAAACGATTGCTGGTGTCATGGTGTCTGCTTGTGACGTCAGGTGTTTGTAAATCGACCGAGAGAACATTAGGGAGTCAAAGAAATAAATCAGCTTTTTTGCGTGTTATGAATTCTAAAGTATATCAAGCCCCATAAAGTATATCATTTAGTTAGAAACTAAAGAAATTGCCAGTAAGTAAAGAAATTGCCAGTAAGAATACATGTTGAGAGAGTCATTCGTCGCCTGAGAGAATTTAGTATATTAAAGCCACATGCATGTGCAAATCATTATCTATTCAAAGTTCTTGATGATGTTATTACCATTGCCTGTAGTTAAATAAGTTTGCAAAATTCTATAATTAAATAAAACTAATATATATATATATATATATATATATATATATATATATATATATATATATATATATATATATATACACACCTATCCCCCGATTTACACGGTAGATACGTTCCTGAGAAAAACGTGTAAATCGAAAATTAAAAATTTTCAAGTCAAAACCGTGTAAATCGAAAAGCTTGCAGAAAATGCATAATTTTGCTATTTAACAGTTGTGATTTTTTTCAATATTTTTAGGTGTACACAGAAATAAAAATAAAATGCATTGACAGGTTAAAATATGTAATATATTACGGAAATACGGTTTAAAAATTACGGTTTTTTTATTTAATTACAATAATTAAACAGAGAGAACAAAAAATAAAACCAAAGGTGTTTTATTATCCTTCATCACTGTCAGAAATTACTCTCTTTTTTTTTCGGAATCGAAGGTTCGAATTCACTTTCATCACTCGAAGTTATTTGTGCCGATTCGATGTTTGAAGCAGAAATATTTACATTATGAGAGATGGTAATAAAATCGGTTATTAACAATTGCTTCGAATTTTTTGTAAGATCTTTGTAAATTTCTTCATATTGAGCCAAGCAGCGATTTATGTCACGTTGGAATCGTAAAGCCCTTTCAACGTTTGTGTCATTTTGTATATAATGATTACCCAGCTTTCTTCCCAATGCGAGTCCTTCGCGGATGACTTTAGCAGTGAATGTTACTGGTACTAATTCCTCTTCATCAGATTTGTCAGACTCACTTTCGCAAACTAAGTTAACTAAATCATCCTCACTTAGTTCTTTATCAGCCATTAACTCTGCGATATCATCATCAGTAAAATCATCAAAACCTTCTCCGCCCAATGAAGGCGCCATCTGTACTATCTGCGAATATTCATCATTTAACGTTGAAATGGAATGTTCATTTTTGACTACATTTGGCCACAATTTTTTCAACAGCTATTGAGCGTTGTTTGCTTAATCGCAGTGTATGATAAGGCGATATGCTTCACACAGTCTAATATTGTAAATCTTTTCCAAGCACTAATAACTGTTAAAGATTCATTGTTCTCCATTTGTTCCAAAATATATGTAAAGGCTCGTTTTATGTACAAAGCTTTAAAAGTAGAAATTATGCCTTGGTCCAATGGTTGTAATAATGAAGTTGTATTTTTTGGTAAAAATTTTACTTCAACGTTCTCATATTCTAGATCTTGTGGGTGACCCGGCGCATCAATTAACAAAAGCACTTTTTAAAGCCTTTTAAGGCAATCCCTTTGAACTTAAATATTTTTTGGCATCTGGGATAAAACATTCATGAAACCATTCAGTAAACATTGCAGCAGTAACCCACGCTTTCTTATTAGCCCTCCAATAAACGGGAAGATTATTGATGTTTACTCCGTTAAAGGCACGGGGCATTTTTGATTTGTTAATCACTAATGGTTTCATAATATAATCTCCTGAAGCATTGCTACAGAAAAGAATTGTTATGCGATCTTTTGCTGCTTTATGACCACTAGCCGATTTATAAAATTTTGAGACATAAGTCCTTCCAGGCATTTTTCCCAGAATAACCCTGACTCATCAGCATTGAAAACCTGATCAGGGGTGTATGAATTGTCGTTAATAATTTCAGCAAAATTTGCTGGATATTCTTGGGCTGCATCTACGTCGCCAGAAGCCAGTTCACCTTTTAATTTTAAGCTGTGTAAAGAATGTCTTATTTTAAATCTTTCAAACCAGCCATGACTTGCCAAAAAATTTGGCTTCTTTTCAGTTGAAGAAGAAGATGGTAATTGCTCTAAATTTTTTTCGTAAATTCGTAATGCTTTATTTGTTATAAAGCATTAACGCTTTCTCCATTTTTTCCATTGCGATATTTCTGGTGTATGATGTTGTGCCCATACTCGTGGTATTGCCAGCTGCAACACTCTTTCTAATTGTGTTTTCATTTGTTCTAATAGTTCTTATTGTAGCTTCGTTCATGCTATATGATTTTGCAACATCTACTACTCTATTCCCTTTCGTAAGCGATCCAAAATTTCGATTTTAGTTTCTAAAGAAATAACTTTTCTTTTAACTTCTTTCTTCGTTATAAGCCTATAATTTTTTTTAATTTATGTTAATTTGGATGTGATTAAAGAAAAATTCAGAGGGAACAAATGCGGGAAATTTTGGAGGGAAAATTAAAAACTTTTATTTTTTATTAAATATTTATTTCTTTGTTATATTTTGAATAAAACTTTATCAAAGCGTAAGAGAATTCTACCTAATGTTTATTGGTTAACTAAAGAAATACTAAGCGCCAAATAAGAACAAAATTATACCTTTAATAAAAGAACCAGTTGTTTTAATTCACCATAACTAGATTGTTTAACAAAAGTTTAATAATTAATTTTTATTCAAATTAAAATGTTTTTTAATTTTTTTATTTTAATTAAACCTATTTGGTAAATTGCCATCATTTCCCTCTAAAATTTCCCGCATTTTTTTCTTCTGAATTTTACTTTAATCACAACCGTTAATTTATAATAATCTAAATTATGCACTCACTTGTAATTAACGAATATGGAAAATTAAATCTTTCTGAAACTGTGAAACTTTCACTCAAATACAATTTTCCGTAGATAAAACTTTAATTTTATGCGAAGAAATACAGACACAGTATGCGTGTGCAGCAAGTCAGCACATAAGCTCGGGATTCCCCGTGAGATGTGTACACAGCGCACGTGTTCAAACACAGTACCATTTAGTAGAGTGCGATAAAAACAAAAAAAACTTATTTGGAAACACGTGTAAAAGCGAAAACGTGTAAAACAAGTACCGTGTAAATCGGGGGATAGGTGTAAATATATATATAAATATATATATATATATTTATATATATATATATATATATATATATATATATATATATATATATATATATATATATATATATATATATTAGGGTGGGCCAAAAAAAACTTTTAATTTTTTTTTCTTTAGCTACTACGAAAATATCGTCTATGATGACGAAAAAAAAATTCTGGTAAAGTTTCAGCCCTTAATATTAATATTAAGAGGTGGCTCATAGTGATATTTGATTTCCCATTTAAATAACATAAGAATTTTTTTTGTTTTTGTTTCGATTTTTAATGCACTCGAACGAATAAATGCCTCGTGGAAATAAATTCATATTGTTGTAGGAAATTTAACGATCTACAAAAAAAGTCTGAAATGATTTTTAGCTAAGTTGACTCGTTTAAAAGTTATTCGCGGTTAAAGTCCAACCTCAAATAGTTGAGGATAACTTTTACAATTTCTTAAACTCTATCACAAATAATGACTCAAAAACATAAAATATCTTAGCCAAAATCAAACAATTTTTTTTTGTTACAATTGGGAATTTTTTGCCTGTGATTTTTAACTACTTGCAATAAATATTGCAACTTATTTTTTGCAAGTAGTTAAAAATCTCAGGCAAAAATTTCCCAATTGTAACAAAAAAAATTTAGTTTGATTTTGAGTTTAAAAAAATGGCAAATTATAAAATAAACAGTTTTATTACAATTGAAAAATTATTGAAACATGATTCTTAATATTTTACATAACCTAATAGTCAAGTGCAAATAAAGCACTTATTAATTTTTCAGGGAATGATGCTCTCAGGTAAAGTACAGTTCCGAGTGTTTTTTTTTTTAATTAGGTATGAAAATATCGATTTTTCTTACGATTATCGATATTTTGTAAAAATTTTAGTTTTATCAAAAAAAATCGATAAGATTTACGAAAACTAAGATATTTTATGTTTTTGAGTCATTATTTTGTGATAGAGTATAAGAAATTGTAAAAGTTATCCTCAACTATTTGAGGTTGGACTTTAACCTCGAATAACTTTTAAACGAGTCAACTTAGCAAAAAATCATTTCAGACTTTTTTTGTAGATCGTTAAATTTCCTACAAGAATATGTATTTATTTCCACGAGGCATTTATTCGTTCGAGTGCACTAAAAATCCAAACAAAAACAAAATAACTTCTTATGTTATTTAAATGGGAAATCAAAAATCACAATGAGCCACCTCTTAATATTAATATTAAGGGCTGAAACTTTACTAGAATTTTTTTTTCGTCATCCTTGACGATATTTTCGTAGTAGCTAAAAAAAAAAAAATTAAAAGTTTTTTTTGGCCCACCCTAATATATATATTGAGGTACACAATAGGGTAAAAATCGTAAAATTTTCAATTTTATATATTTTTTTTCTTTGGCGTTACAACCCTGTGTGAGTTTTACCTTGCTCGCCGATCTTTCTCCATTCCGCCCTATCGTTTGTCGCTTCTTTCCAATTTCTCATTCCGAGTATTTTGAGATCTTCCTTCACTCCAACTATCCATCTTTTTCTAGGTCTTCCTTTTACTCTGCTTTCCACTGGCTTCCAGTCTGTTATTATCTTCGTTTCCCTGGTGTGTTCCATTATCTCTACATGTCCTAGCCAGCTGATTCTTTGTGCTTTTATAAATCGTACAATATCCGCATTATTTATTCAGATCTTCAGTTCATGGTTCATACGAATTCTGAACATTCCGTTTTCTTCCTGTATAGGGCCAAATACTTTCCTTAAAATTTCTCGTTCGAAAATTCTAAAATTGGTGTCGTCGTTCTTGGATAAAGACCACGTTTCGCAGCCGTATGTAACCACAGGTCTAATTATTGTTTTATATATTCTTAGTTTAGATGCGCTGTTTAGCAGTCTTACGTTAGTAGTTTTTCACACATATAATAACCTCTGTTTCCTGCTACTATGCTGCTTTTGATCTCTTCGCTTGTTTGATTTTGTGTGTTCAATTGCGCGCCAAGATAACAGAAGTTGTTGACACACTCGAAGTTGTAGTCCTTTGTGTTAATGGGTTGTAGGTTGATGTTACTTCCTCTTGCTAGTTTCATGTATTTCGTTTTTGCTTCGTTTATTTTCAGTCCGGATCTTGTAGTTTATTGGTCCATTTCTATTAATGTTTCTCTAATATCTATTTAATTTCTCCTTATGATTACGATATCATCTGGGTATGCACATATTTACCTTGTTCTGTTGCTTATGCATCCGTTTATGTTAAGTTTCTTAATTGCTCCATGAAGTACTAGGTTAAATATAAGTGCTGAAAGTGCGTCGCCCTGTATCACTCCTTTATTGAACTCGAAAGCTTCCGATAGTTCGTTTTGTACAGCTACTATCGCTTTTGATTCCTGCATTCTTCTCAAGACCTTCACCTTATTAACCAGTTTTCGTGGTATTCCCATAAGTACCAGGTCGTTCAGTACCTTCCGTCTGTTTACACTGTTGAAAGCCTGTTTTAAATAGATAAACGGGTTATGAATTCTTATATTGTGTTCGTAGCATTTTTTCATCTTGTCTATCGTGTGAAGTTGGTCTGTTGTTGATCGGTTTCGTCGGAATCCGCACTGGTACTCACCCAAGATCTCCTCCGCATATCTTGTTAGCCTTTGGTTGATTAAACTTGAGAGTACTTTGTAGGTGTTCCCTCCGTCCGTTATCCCTCTATAGTTGTTACAGTTATTTTTATCGCCCTTTTTCTCTCTGCCATCTTCTCTTCTTTCCATATCATCCCGATGAACATAAGTATATTTGTCTACAGTAACTCGCCAACGTTCTTTATGTGCTCTGAAATTATCGCATCTGTCCCGGGGGCTTTGTTGTTCTTTAGGCATTAAATGACATCTACTACCTCATCGTATGTCGGTTCTATGTCCTGTGGTTCTGCTGACTGGTTTTCTAAGTTGGTTTCATCTACTGCATCGTTTTCATCGTTCTTTACCAGGCTTTCAAAGTAATCTTTTCATCTTTTTATTACTTCTTCGTTTCCTGTCAGTATTTTCCCATTTTCATCTCTGCATGATGTAATTTGCGGTCTAAACTCTTGGTTTTGTTGCAGGATTGCTTTATAGAATTTACGATTCTCTTTTTTGTTGTTGGCCAGTACTATTTCCTCTATTTTTCTGTTGTAGATATCTCGTTTCTTTCTTCTGCACATTTTTGTAGCTTATTTTCGTTTGGTTTTATAGTGCTCATAATTTGCTCGTATTTTTTTGGAGACATATATTCCTTGCTATATTTTTCTCTTTCATAACTTCTTTACACTCGTCGTCGTACCAATCCTCATTTCGTTCTCTTTTGTAGGTACCTATTGTTTCTTCTGCGGTTTGTATTATTATATTTCTAATGTTATTCCATTCCGTATCTATTTGGCTGGATGGCTTAAAGATATTTAGTTTTACTTCTAGACTCTTGTACTCATCTCTTACTTTTTCTTCTTTTAATTTCCATGAATTCCATTTCTTTGGCTTAGTTGTTTTAGTTTTTGCTATATTGGAAATTCGTTGTCTCATATGCGTAACAACTAAATAATGGTCCGAATCGCAGTTTGCGCCCCTGTACGAGCGTACATCAATGATTGAGGATGCGTAACTCTTGCATATTAGAAAATGATTTATTTGGTTAGTGTTCTGCGTGCCTGGGATCCTCAATGTTCCTTTGTGTATACGCTTGTGCTCGAAGCAGGTGCTACTTATTACTAAGTTGTTTGCTGTTGCTTGAGCTGAAATTGCTGTTACTAAGTTGTTTGAGGTTACAAAGTTTCACTCCATTTTCGCTTGCTTTTTGGTGTAGGCTGTGTTTTCCCGCTATACTCTGGTAGTAGTCCTTTATTCTATCTTATCTTTCTTTCTTATCTTATCTTAACTTTAATCACATCTTATACATATTTATCATCAAATGTAACATTTATTAGAATTGAAAGTAGGAGATTATCATTACGATATCTTCAAATCTGTTAGTAGCTGGAATTACACGGATATTTTCTGTTACTCTTTGGCACACCCCGCTCAATATGCCTGACAAAAATTAGTCTTAACCGTTCCCGTTACTTGCTTTGTAAGCAAGTAATTCCAGCTACTAACAGATTTGAAGATATTGTAATGATAATTTCCTACATTCAATTCTATTATTAATTTGATTTAAATCATAACATCTCATTTAAAAATTTTGTAACATTTATTATTATTTCTATTTTATTTAATTATTGGGTAAAGGATTTATTAAAAGTTAATAAAATACTGATATATTGCCAACGTTTCGGTCTTTTTTAATTTCTGACCTTCTTCAGGGCTTATATCTAAATATTATATATTAATTAACTTTAACATAATAAACATACATATAAACTATTAAGATTAAAATTTAAATATGAATTTTGTATATAAATGACAAATAACAAAAAAGTAATAAATTTTTCTAAATGTAATAAATAAAAAAAAATTTATTAGTTTTTTGTTATTTGTCATTTATATACAAGATTCATATTTAAATTTTAATCTTAATAGTTTATATTTATGTTTATTATGTTAAAGTTAATTAATATATAATATTTTGATATAAGCCCGGAAGAAGGTCAGAAATTAAAAAAGACCAAAACGTTGGCAATATATCAGTATTTTATTAACCTTTATTAAATCCTTTACCCAAGAATTAAATAAAATATAATTAAAAAAAGGATAATATCTCAAGATACATTTATTATTCTTATTCGTTGAGGCCATCTAGAACCACGATAAGTATTGTTACACTTGGCAATTTGTGTCACTTTCTTCTGAGCCCACAATTCCCTCATTCTCTGTGAGTGGGCCAGCTTGCGCTCCGCTGTCCAGGTTGTACCTTGTCTTTCTTTTGGTTCATCTCGGTTTATCCCATTCGTCAATATCTTGTTGCGGAAGAGATTTCTATTGAAGGCGTCGTCTTGTGTTAGCTGTAGTATTTTGATGTCTTCTTTGGTATTTATAAACCAGGGCATTGTGGTTTTGTGTGTCAAAAGAGTGAAAAATATGTTTTGTCAGCCTGTTTCCGTCCATTCGTTTGAGATGACCATGTTATGATCGTTTCTGTAATTTTCTCTATTTTCCTGTAGACTTCTGTGTAGAATTCTTTACACCTCTAACGATTTTGTGCTCTTTCTTCTCTAGTTATTCGAGGAGTCCTTTGTTAGTATTTAGGGATAGCGTTTCATCTACATACATAACTACTGGCTTCAGAACAGTTTCATAATGACGGAGTATGGTATTTTTTGGACAGGCATTTATTGTTGTAGATTGAGCGCGACGTTTGATAGGCTTCGAATTTGCGTACTCGATCTTTAAGTACTTCTGTGTCCAGTCCACTTTTCATGATAATCTCTCCCAGGTAATTAAATGTTTCCACCCGGTTGATCCTCCCGTATTTTGTCTGGAGTTTTGCTTGGGCATCTTTGACAGAATGGCGATGTCATCAGCGATTGCTAGTCAGTCAACCACAATCCCTTTGGATTTTGTTCCCATTTTCATGGGGCTATACTCAGCTTCTAATAATTGTGTTCGACGGGTCATAATGATCTTTTCGAGAACGCAGTTGAAAAGCATTGGAGAGAGCCCGTCACCTTGTCTGACTTCCATTTTGACTTCAAAGGAGTCCGATAGACATCCTAGGAACTTTATTTTGGATTTGATTCCAGATAGGGTGGCCTTAATTTGTACCAGCAGTTTCAGGTCAACCGCAAATTCGTTGAGGATATTCAGCAGGACGCTGCGGTTTACCGGATAATAGGCCTTAAAAAAACGCAAAGACCAATACGTACGGTATGGACTTAAGATTGTAACACTTATTATATCAACATTTTTATTTTTACTGTATGTAGAATCAGCTACACAGAAGTTACCTTTTCATAGACCTATCAAATACATTTGTAACTGTATCTACACATAATTCTTTGGGGTCGGTTTCCCATTTTTTATATAATTTTTAAAGTTTTCACACTTACTGGTCACTTTATTTCTATTATTCTGGCTTCACAGATTCCATCAGGTGATCCTGCTTTCATGGGATATTTTTTACAGACCATTAGACACATTTTTATTTTTTTCCCCCACTCAGGTACTGACAGATTTCCTCACTTCATCCTCCAGCAATCTATTGCGTTTCATGGCCGGCATGTCTGGGATTTTTCCTCCCATTATTAAATCAATCAGTGTTCCATCACAGGTTTTGCACCTACTAAATTCATATGATCGCGAAGCCGTCACCTTTCCATATATTAATTCATGCAGAAGGTAGCTTTGATTTGCTAGTCTCTTGTTTTTTCCGCAACTTATATTACATCTGAATTAGTCAATACTTTAGATAGACTTTTCTTTGTATTTCAGCACCAATTTGTGCATGAATAATCATTCTAATGTATCACAAACATAGTCTTTCTCGTATTATATTAACTGCCAATTGTTTAGTTTCCTTTCCTTCCCTTCGCCTGAATTTTTGAAATACTCCACTATTTGATGGCAAACTAGGTTTACCATTAGATAAGTCTTTCGAAGAAACATTTTGTGGTAGTTCCAACCGTGGATCATTTAGACTTCATCCAGTAGCATTCAACAGATCTGCAGAACGACTCTTCACTTCTGCGTTGGACCCACATAAAAAATGCTATGACATGTTTGCAGCCTCCTTGTCAATCAACACAGTAATGGTGGCATTCTACTGAATTAACAGCTTCATTCACTTCGTCGACTATTAATGAGACTTTATATAACTGTGCGTGGACCTTGAGTTCTGGGCAGATTTTAGCTTTTATTATGCACATATTTCCATCGCGTTTAAGTTGAACATAGCGCTCAGCGTCATCCTTTTAAGATAGCCTGGAGGATCTAAGGAAAAGAAAGCAACATGAAAGAATCTGTTATAGTTAATAAGAACAATATTTTAGTAACATAATTTCTAAAATCAATCGATCAAGAAGTGCTTTTTACTAAAACTGATTTTATGGGCTTTGAACTTTTAAATTATTGTTTTTTTTAAGATTCATATTATACTTACATTGCAGTTGACATTTCTAAACTCTGCTGAACAAAAGTCTTTTATTTGAGGACACTCCCCTAACATCAACAAATCAATTCTAGGCAAATTAGCGCTATTTGACTTGGTAAAACCTTGTTCCGTCAAACTAAACACAAAACTAAACAACTGATCAATGGAAATCACTAAATATTATATACACCCAGGTAACAACAAATAAAAAGTGCAGAGATCGTCTAAGTTCGTACGATGTTTACAAACGCGTGATGTAATTCACTCTGATTGGTGTTCAACTTATCTAGGCGGACTGCAGTAATTTGTAGTTTTGTTTTATTAAAAATATTATCAATCTCATACTAAATATGAATATTAATATATTTTGCAAAATCTTTTGTACCATCTCATTAGATAAACACAATATTTTTGTGATTCTTGGTTACTGTCAACATGCCAATTGCATTTTTGAACGAAACAAAGTTCCAGATTACATTTTTCACATCTCACGGTTTAAAATCTTAATTTATGGTGTCGACAAACGCCCTTTGCATCGTAGATTAGCCAATGTCCTGTCTCTTCATAGCGTGAATCTTCAATAGGTAACGGAATTGTAGCATTTATTTTAGCTGGCACTTTGACCAGCGATGGTCGTCCCCGCTAAATTTTTCCCTTTGTAATAATCATTAGGAGAAATTCTTTGAAACAAGAGTTATTCTTATTGTCTCGCGCCGGGCTAAAAGTCGAGCATTCACTATAGATAAATCAGAGATACCATCGTTTAGATTTCAAAGGTACTCTGTATAATTGAATAAGCATGCTAGCCAAGTCAACCCCTCCCATGTGCTCATTATATTCTGGAATAATTTTAGGACAAGGCACTTTTCACCTTTCTTTTTTTTACTGAGCTCCAACGTTCAACGGATCCTATTCGTTCAATCCTACCAGAAGAACTTTTTAAACTAACAACCTTGTTGTCTACCCAGCAATATTATTGTTCTGGTCGTACCATTGGTCTGTTCTTCCTAGAGATAATTACTAGAGTTCCAAGGGAATTTAAGCCAAAAGTTTTCTTCAAATAAAAAATTACTTTGAAAGAGCAAAAAAATAACCTCGCTTGCAGTGGTTAAGGTATGGCTCTACATAGGCAAATACCAACCTGTCCTCCAATTACAAATGTTTTCTCAATCTCATTCAACTTTGTGTCCATTCCTTTACCTGTGTAGGGTATAAAATCGTATATAACGCCTGATGCACGTACACGTACAAATATCTTACAGCCCCATTTATGAGATTTATTTTATATATATATATATATATATATATATATATATATATATATATATATATATATATATATATATATATTTATATATTGTCGCAAATTGCATGCACGGGTACCTTTGTATGGTACCGTCATTTCGTCTATTGAGTGATTGTTTCCTAAGGGTAGACTTCTGCAATCATCTCTTATGGAATTCAGAATAAGACGTATTTCGAATAACCTATCTTCCAAATTTTGGTGATCATTATTATCTGTAAAATGTATAAACCTTTGTAGTTTCTGAAAACTTTTGAGATTCATGACATCTGCTATTTTTGGATATCTAAGGTACTAACTTCAGTATTCCTACATAAGAAGGAAACTCTATAACTCCCATCAGGATGAAGATACCAATAAACTGCTCGATTTCGTTATCATTTGTATTTATGGATGAATCACTACTTGCACAGAATGCAAGTTGGTATGCTCAGTTATTAAAGAGAGAAGACTTTTGAAAAAAAAAAATGTTGAAATACGATAGTGGTGTATTTTCTTCAAGCACTAAGTTTGCCTGTCTAACATCATGTTCATCAATTAGTGGAATGCCCATTTGTTCCCGTCTAGAGATTATGTACTGAAAAGCAGTGACACCTGAGGTTGTTCGTTGCTATGAACGAATATACACAGAGGTAGATCGTCATAAGGTTCAAAGTTATCATTTAGTTCAGTTTAGGAACTTCATCTATTTCTTTTTCACTCAAAATAGTTAGTAAGTGATGTCTTCCAACTCAATTTCCATTATGGTTATTTGGATCAAGGATCATAGGTGAGATATCTTCACCTTCTGATAAATCAGCATCTGAGAACAAAGAGTTTCTTGCGGCATTATTTGCTTTTTCATTGTTTGTCGTAGAAGTTGCTCACAAGTATTGGCACGAAATTCATATCTGCTAGAATGTAAATTACACAAAAAAATACAAAAAAATCCCTACCTTATTTGGCATAAAAGCATACCGGTAAAGTGTATTTCAACCTCATGTACAGAATCTCAGATCCAAGTGAAAACAGCAGCACTCAAAGAGACCAGTCACTTGACACTAGTACATCACGAAAACAACTAATTTTCAATAAATAACACTCACATATTCGTAAAAACTTTTAGAATACTATCAGTCCAACCAAAACACAATCTAACCTCTAAACACGCCTGCGCATTTATTTTAATTCGAAAATATGCGCGCCGGAAAAGTTCTTGCTATGTTATAAAATTTTGCCTAACGTATTGTTTGAGCGCTGCATTGCCTACACAGCACACCAACTAAACGTATGTGTCCTCGACAATAGAAAATGATGTTGCCTGAAAGCAAGAGAGTACATCGTCAAATAAAGGGTGAATGTGCCGGGGATGCAACGCATAGACATTATATTATTACAATTCAATACACAGAGGAAAATAATTTATAATAAGGTAATTTTTTAAAATTATGAATTATGTTCCGTCAAATGCTGAATATAATTCATAATTGTTTAAATGATGTTACTGAATTGTTAATTTACAGCAGATGGTTATGATTTTTCGTTTTAATTAAATCCATCGTATTTGTCAGATAGATAATTTAACACAAACAAATAATAGTTTATTCACAAATATTTTACTGTTGTTCAATATTTGTAGACAGTATTGTTTATATATTTATGTTTATTATTTAGAATTAATTTTATACCATATGATAAGTAGATACATATTTATAGTAACAAAATAGCCGTAGACTAAACTCAGAACAAGACTAAGCGAATCTTTCAATTGACCTAATATGTCCCATAGAATGTGTCTGCAAATATGGGAAACAACATTGCAATATGCAATATTCTTAGTAAATTAATAAATAAATAATTCAATCAATCGATGCGCTTTAAATATAAAAGTATAATCGATTTAGAACGTTTGCATTTTGGGACAATTACGCGTGCTAAGCAATGTTTGTTTAATTGCTAGAAAATTCCGATGTCTTGTTAATTATGTGACAAATCGGCCGGTGAGCAAAGTTGACAACAGCGTCAATGCTACCCATGAATGGACGGAATTAACACTTATGTCAATACCCGGGTACACGGGTACCCTTTTGCATGTTCTTACATAAATATATTTTTATTTAACAAAAAATCGTCAAATCCCTTCAGATCCTCGTTATTTGAGTCTATTGGCATCGATTCATATACATAAATTATAAAATGTGCCAAAA
The DNA here is from genome assembly GCA_944588485.1 of Phosphuga atrata. Classification (NCBI taxonomy): domain Eukaryota; kingdom Metazoa; phylum Arthropoda; class Insecta; order Coleoptera; family Silphidae; genus Phosphuga; species Phosphuga atrata. The sequence goes on from OX155899.1 coordinate 36,541,906, forward strand.
AATATATAAAATTTTTGGACTTAAAGTCAAATACCCCGTTGTTCAATACCCGGGGTACCCGGGTAACTATATATAAATAAATAATTAAACTTATTTCTAGGGATAAAAAATATTACTTACTATATAAATAAACGGATTTATTTAACTTTTAATTAATTTTATCATAAAACTTATTATAAATTATACATAAAATAGTTTCATATTCAATTTATTATTGGCAACATTCGTCACATTTTACAATTGCTTTTGAATGTTCATCGCAAACTGGTTTGTTACATTCTTTACACGTTTTTCGCGTTTTTTCTCCGTTTTTTATAGACATCCTGGTAACAAAAATGACTTGATCCTACAACATTATATCCACACCAATTTTTGGTTTATTATAATACTGAACAATTTCTGGTTTCTTTTTTTGTCTTCGCTGCAAATCTGAGAAGAGACAAGTATAACAACTTTCTTTTTTTAGGAACATAAGAGCATAGAGTAACTTTTTTATGAAACCCAAATAGAGAAGAGAATTCTTCACGATCTTTAGATGCTAGCATGTCTACTAGAATGTATTTTTTTTTTCTAAAGGTAAAGTAGTAAAAAAATTATCCATTGTAATATTTCTTCCGGATCCTTTATATTTTGCAGCTAAATCTTTTTTTCTCTTCAACTCTTTCGCCTTGAATTATTTCACGGCCAGTTGTTATTTGGCCAGTGGTAATTTGACATTTCAATGGATATGAATTTTTGGCGTATTTTGATCCCATACTTTGCCCACCCAGCGGTTTTATTTATAGAAATAGGGTTTTTAGGGTAATGGAATACTCTATGGGTTATCCCGAGTTGTAATGTGAAAGTCTGCGGGTATTAAAATTATTTTATTGAATGAAATACCCATGCAGGTACACGGGTACCCGGGTATTGAACAACGTAGTAACGACTGGGTATTGACATAAGTGTTAAGAAAGAGAAGTACTTCGTGCTCCATGAGGTAAGATGATTCTACTTAAACGTTTAAAATGTCTGATTAATAAACATTTATATGTTGTTTATTCAGTTTGCATAGAAATACTAACGAGAATATGTGTCATATATCACTTATATAAGGAAAAAATTACATATCTCTGAGTAATGAAATAAATAAATACCACGGTTAAGTTGGCTAATAAACTTAAAATAGTTTAAATTAATGAAAATAATGGTTGCAAGCGTTAATCCAAGCGTTAGATCGTAATCCATACTTACTAAGAATTGAAAAATTCACTATATTTTTAACACTAGTTTTGTAAAGATTTATAGCTTGATATGATCATCAACTGTCGAAATTCGAGTCCTCTTAACTGTTTAGATTTATATAACTTCACAAGTTATATAATATCTTTTTAAAATTAGTGGTAAGAACATAGACAATTTTTCAATTCTGAGTAGTTTTAATTATTTGAGAATATAATTCAAAATTATTTCATTTACCAAGCTTGATAATACTACGCAGTTCTACTCAAGACAAGACAATACTAGAAATCACTAGCTAATGCTAGACAAGACTAGACAAGACCAGGGCTAGGCGGGACTAGAAGAGTTCAGAGAGGACTAGACGGGACTAGACAGGACTAGAAGGCGCTAAAAGGGATAACAAGGTAATGGGCAGTTATACACAAAGTTAGACATTTTAAGACCAGTGTCAATTTTTCAATTAAGAGTAGTTTTAATTATTTAAGTAGATAATTCAAAATTATTTCATTTTCAAAGCTTGGTAATACTAAGCAGTTCTACTCAAGACTAGACATTACTAGACATAGCTAGATAGCACCTAGCCACACTTAACAAGACTAGAGCTAAGCGGGACTAGATGAGTGTAGACAGGACTAGACGAAACTAGACAGGACTATAAGGCGCGAAGTGGGATAACAGAGTACTGGACAGTACTACCATATGAGTAGATATGACTTCATATAACTAGATAAGTCTAAACAGAATTAGAAAAAACTAGGACTAGATGAGACTAGACAGGATTGGACGGAACTATACAGGGAAAGATTGGGCTGTAAAGTATTAGAAGGGACTAATAATGGATAATACTGGGCATTTTAAATTGTCGTCTAAACAAGGCTAGACAAAGTGAGTCAAGATCAAAGAAGACAATGTAACACCAGACTAAACAAGACTACAGCAGACAAGGCCAGACAAGACCAGTCAAGACCAGAAAAGACTAGACAAACCATACAAAACCCGACAAAACCAGACAAGAACAAATAAGACCACACAAGACCAGACAAGACCAGACAAGACCAGATAAAACCAGACAAGACCAGATAAAACCAGACAAGACCAGACAATGCTGGACCAAACCAGACAAGATCATACCAGATCAGACAAGACTAGACAAGATCAGAGTAGACCAAACAAGACCAGACAAGACAGAGACAAAGAATAAAATTCTCTACGATTTTCATCTGAAACCCTCTTTTATACGTCGAACTGCTTTTGAGATAGAGGGCGCAGAGTGTGGAGCGATCAACCATGGGTACCTTAGTGCAGGGGTTCTCAAAGCGTGTTCCGCGGAACACTGGTGTTGCGCGACGCATCTTTAAGTGTTCCACGAAAAAATCAATATTAAGAAAATATTATTGCAGTTATCAAAAGTCTGCTTAATCCAATTCTACAATTCGCTAGATTAGGTTAGTTTATGTTCGCGTGTTAAATGTGACTCATATACAGTTAAATTTTAAATTCTCTCAATTTGAACTTTTTTAATTAGGAAGATAAATTTAGGTTACTTTTGAACCACATTATTGATTTATATTGCAATTTTTAAATTTATAGTAATGGATAATTTCGTCATAAAGAAACCTCGTCTTGATTACGACAATGACAATGCTACTGTTAGAACTAGTAGAATTTAGGAGAATGAAGATTTAAAAATTTGAATGAAAAATTGTGCACTTAACTCGAAATGTCAATCGTTTGTATGGCAAAGAATATTTAAAATTTGGGTTTACCTGGACCAGAAATACAGATTGTTCAACACCGTTCTGCATTGTATTCGGCAAGAAACTTGCCAATAGCGCCCGCTAAATTAAGGCCTCATTTCACCACTGAACAAAAAATCTTTTAAGAAAAAAAAAAAGATATATTGAAAGACCTTTCGAAATGTAAGGCATTACAAAGGGATTAATTTGAGAAAATAATGAAAGTAAGTAATAAAGTTACCTTACGTGGTATAAAATTGTCGAGTTTGTAGCACTAAAATTAAAGCCACACACGATAACGGAATCTCTCATTTTGCGTGCCTGCTGTGAATTTGGGGAATAAGCAAAGAGGGAAAATGTGAAGATTCCGGTGTCTGATGATACGATTCGTAGAAGAATTAATGGCATGTCCTGCAACATTGAAAGTACAGTCGCAGGGAAGCTTGTTAATATGTCTTCTGCATTACAAGTAGACGAATCAACTGATATGTGGCAAGGCGCAACTCTTAGGCTTTATACGATTTATTTATGAACAAGAGATAATAAATCAAAATAAATTAACATGGGATCATTGTGTCGGTATTTGTACCGATGTATCAGCGTCCATGATGGGATCAATGAAAGCACTTGTGACTTTAGCTAAAACCATAAATTCAAATATAATATTTCAACATTGTTTCTTGCACCGAGAAGTACTTATCATAAAAACAATGCCCAAGAAACTAGACGACTTATTTGACAAAGTAGTTGCTATGGTTAATTTTATTAAAAAGAGACCGATGAAGAACCGAATTATAAAAGAACTTTGTTCATCGATGGAAGTAGATTATGAGTATGTACTTCTTCATACCGAACTGAGGTGGTTGTCCTGAGGAAAGATTTTAAATCGTGTGTTGATATTAAAAAATGAATTACTTGTTTTGAAACAAAAAATCGGAAAACTTTTGGAACTTATCTAAAAAATGATGATTCGTGCAATAATTTGGAGTATAAGGCTGATATTTTTGTTTACTTTAATACTGTCAGTATGTAAGGAAAAGATGAAAACATTCTTACATCGACCGACAAATTATGTTCAATGGCGAAAATACTTTTACTGTGAAAAAACTATTGGAAAAAGAGAGGGAAACATAGAATGTAAACAATGTTTACCTGTGTACAAAATACCAACGAGGCAATCGTTTCTTCGATAATGGAAGATTTATCAACAATAGAAGAAAAACTTGAAAAATATTTTCCATTGCTAAGCGCAGAACAATAAGATTGGATAAGAACCCCGTTTGTTTCTTCCGTATTTTCTAGTTTTAATTTAAAAGAAGAAGAACTTATGTCCTTTTCTTCAGATCGTGGATGAAAATAACAGCACACAAAAAAACAAACATCCAAAAATTCAGGAGTGTTTCCATCAAAACACTCCTGAAAATTTTCTCTGTTGAAAAATTAATCCGAATATAAGCAAAAAAGCCCTGAATATATTATTGTTAAACTAAGGAAGTTAGAAGAAGAAATGCGTGTTGCTTTGTCATTTATTCGTCCCAATAACGCTGAGATCTGTCAAGATCGTCAAACTCATGTATCGCATTAAATTTGAGATTTTTAAAAAATAGTATAATTTTAATTGTCTCAATAAATAGGGTATATTTGCATCAATCAATATCGGCACATATTTTATTTACATACATATTATTTTCTAAACGTAGCACTTTGAAGCAGGGAGTTGCCAATCACATCCTACGACACGAATCCGTTTTTTTTTTTGCTTTATAATAACATAGCGTTTTTGCAAACATTATTCTGTTTGCTATTACTCTTTTGGTTTCAAAAAGGTTAGCTACCCGCGCCCCCTGATTTAACTTTTATGTTATATTGTAGATATCCGCATAAAAATATATCAGAGTTTAGTGTTCCGCGACTTCAAAAAGTTTGAGAACCTCTGTATTAGAGAACGGGTGTCGAAAAAACATCCACCCACCACAAAACACCTACACCTACACTCTTTGACCTACAAAACAGAATTTTGACTTATTTTGAAGCGAACACATTACAGCGCTTCTATTTTGGAAAAAAAACATTATTTTTACAAGAAGTTTAATCTAGACATTCAAAAAATGGTTATGTTTATATCGGACGGAGCAAGTGTTATGATAGGAAAAATGGAGTGGCGGCATTTCTCAAAAAGGAAATACCTCGTCTTACTGAACAGCATTGCGCACCGAGAAGATTTGGTTTTGGATGATGCATGGAAACATGTATGTCTTACGCAAGATATTGATACCTTTCTTAGGACAGTTCAGTATGTTCAGTAGATCAGGAATTTAAAAGGAAAATTTGAAGAATTGGCTGCTGTTATGGATCGAAATTCTGTAATGTTTTAATCATTAAAGGAGGTGCGTTGGGTATCTCGTTATTTTGCAGTGGATGCTTTGATTAAAATTTACGAAAACCTACTAGTCCAGTCATCTTGGCATATCACCCCCGAATCTAGCAGAAGAAGCTGAATTTTTGTATAGACCTTTATTTTAGCATGACAAATGTTGCCTCAAAAGTCACATATGCCAACATATGAGCGTCTTTAGATATTCAAAGTCAAAGCTCTCAAAAATAGTTTTTTTGAGAATATCGCGTTTTCTCTGCCTTCTGTCGTATTTGAATTTATTACCGAAGTTGTAGAGAATAAAATTCTCTACAAATTTCATCTGAAACCCTTTTTCATACGTCGGACTGTTTTGAGATAGCGGGCGCAGAGTGTGGAGCGATCAGCCATAGGTACCTTAGTGCAAGGTAAATACTGAATCCCAATGTATTTTACCGTTTTTTTACTTAATTATTTATCAGATATTACTTAAATAATAATTTAATACCTTATTCTTATATAATACCTTAAATCAGGCAATTAAATTAACTTGTGCAGTTATCATATCTACCACCAACTAGTTCCTCAACACATCAATCGTGTCTACTACCAAATTCAAACTTGGATAGGTTCATGTTCAATAAATGCAAATTCAATAGGATGCAGAGAAAACGAGATATTCTCGAAAAACTGATTTTTGCTACCTTTAACCTTGAATATCTAAGGACGCTCACATGTTGGCATATGTGACTTTTGAGACAACATTTGTAATGCCAAAATAAAGGTCTATACAAAAATTCAGCTTCATCCGTTAGATTGCGAGATTGACCCCTTTTTTGACTAAGGTGTCTTAAGGTGGACTATAATAGAATATTGTTATGAACATGCCGATGAATGTAATGATCCAAATTGTAAATATTGTTTGCAAATTTTAAATAATCGCCAGTATACTGAGGCACTGTTTGTTCTGAATGATGTTGTAGGTGAATTAGCAACTTTGAACAAATATTTACAAAAAAAAGTTGCTTGAATATTATTGATGCACCTAATTATATAAAAGGGAAAATACAAAAGTTAAAAGCACAGTATCTGTGAGAAAATGTATTCTGAATATTCTGAATTTAAATTTCTAATTTTACAAAAAAAAACAAGACAGGAGCAATAAAATCATTTAGTAAAAGTGTAGCATATGTATGATATCAAGGATATTCTATGATATCAAGGGAACAATTCAAGCTTCGAGTGCTGACTGTGAGAAGTATTCAGCACAATGACCCTAATTAAATTCAAACAGAGTAAATACCGATATTTTCAACAATACGACATACAAACCACCACCCCCTCCCCTTTTTTGCACTTTCAAAACCTTTCGAAGATTTTTGCACAATCCTACTTTTGTGCCGCACAGTCAGTGAAAAAATTAGAGGGAACATTGGTCAAGACCAGACAAAACTATAGAACACCAGACATCACCAGGTAAAAGACATTACGAGACAAGACCAGCCTGGACAAAACTGCAATAGAGTGGACAAGAGTGGACAAGGCTAGAAAAGACTGATCAAATTTGGCCAAGACTTGGCAGTTGGATTTTGGAGCAGATGAGGTCTAAAATTGGGCAACAGGAGGTCTGACAAATTCAGCAAAGTGACCATACAAGACTGAACAATTTCCTTTTTTTCTGAAAGAAGAACAATTTGTGATAAATACATACATATCTAGACTATCATCAGACTGCAATTAATAAAGAAGAACTAGTTAGTTAAATATTTGTAAAAAAAAATTAAACAGATAAACTTACCAATAGTTACGTTGTAAAAATAAATGCACATTAGCTAATAAAATAAGAATATTGTTGAACGTTACAAAACACATTAAAAACTTAAAGGCTCTTAAGCAGGCCCATGTGCACAGCATGTTTGTCGATGGAGCAGAAACAGACAGATTTTAAACAAAAATAGTGCGTATGAAATGTTTAACGCGTATGTGCGCAGAGGTCTGTTTTTACAAACGAGTGAGTTTGAAATCCAAAGGATACAAGAGTGATAACATTTCTTGCTTTTTACAATTTTTAAGAAAATAATAGGTGCAATAATATTTATAGATAAAAAAATATTAGGTTTTTTTATTTATTAATTATTGAAAATTAATGGAAGTTTTGAAACAAAACTATACAAAATATAACGAACGTATTGTTATGCTATATAAATTGGACGTGTAATTTTTTTTTTCAAAATATTGTTAAAAAATTTAAAAGTTATTTATTAAACGACCTCTAACATATCATTATCTACATCGGAGACTAAAATCTGTCCTATGCGTTGACAATAACTTTAATATTGTTCCTTATATAAAAATATAAAAATAAGTTAAAGAACCTTTACACTAGACTTAATGACAAGCTATTAAGAGAGGAAATCAGTGGGGTTGCATATAAGATGGATTGTTTGGATTGTGACTCTTGTTATATTTGACAAACAAGACAATAAAAGACTAAAAAATCACATTTATGATTTCAAGTTAAACAAATTACGGCAAAACCCAAACAGAACAGCGTTGACGCAACAGTGTTTTCAAAACCATCATAAGTTCGACTTTGAGAATGCTTCGATGTTAGACAAAGAATCGTGTCTCAAAAAAGTCTTATAAACGAAATGATACATATACAGAAAAATCACAACGCAGCTAATTCAAAAACTTCTTCTTCTTCCGCCTTTAAACGTCTACTGCTGAACGGTGTGCAGCGGTGTACCCGGTTAGCAGCTGTAGGTCATCCCGGCATCTCGCCTGGGGTCTAGCAGCATTTCTTTTTGTATCGCTGGGTCTCCACTGCACTATTTTCTTGGTCCATTACACGTCATCTCGGGCAATATGACCTGCCCATCGCCACCTTAATCTTGATATTGGTTCTATGACATCCGATACTTTGGTGCGTTTGCGAATTTCCGTTTTGCGTATTTTATCTCTCAGGCTGATAACCAGGATAGCTCCCCCCATTGCTCCCTGGCAGACTATTAAACGGATTATGCTGTTGACCGTGAGAGTTGTGGTCTCTAGGCCATAAGTGGCAACGGGTAGAATGCACACATCGTACACTCGTATCTCTTGAGGCAGATTGGTATTTTACGGTCTCTGAGAATATAGTTTAGTTTTCCAAAGGCAGACCAGGTCAAGCCGATTCACCTTGTCACTTCCGCTGTTTGGTTGTCCCTGCCCAATTTAATATTATGTCCCAGATAGATGTACTGCTCCACGGTTTCCAAGTGGTGGTTATCTAATGTTATTCGAACATTTTCATGAGAGAGGATTTTGGTCTTCTTGAAGTTCATCTGCAGGCCAACATCTTTTGAAGCTTGCTTAAGTTCGTTTATCATTTTCTCCAGATTGTTTATATCTTGGCTCATAATTACAACGTCGTCTGCGAAACGTGAATGATTTAGGTAATTTCCGTCTATACACACACCTTTTTGTTCCCAACTCAGGTTTTTGAATATGTCCTCTAGTGCCAGAGTGAAAAGTTTTGGGGAAATCGTGTCGCCCTGCCGCACGCCTCTTTGTATGTTAATTTTTTCGGTTTGCAGATCTTCCTTGATGATAACTTGGAACGTTGCATTTTTATAAATATGTTCGATTAAGTCCGAGTATCTAGAATCGATTCTTGCGGTGTTCATGGCATCCAGCATTGCCCATATCTTAATAGAGTCGAAGGCCTTTTGATAGTCAACGAATACCTTATGCAGAGGCACGTTATATTCCGTGCATTTCTCAATTAGTGTACGGACTGCTTGGATGTGGTCGACTGTGCTGTACTCTTTCCTAAAACCGGCCTTCTCTATAGGTTAGTAGAAGTCGAATTTTCTGTCCAGGCGATTTGTTAGTATCTTCGTCAGCAGTTTGTACCATGTAGTTAGTAAGCTGATTGGACGGTAATTTTCTTCGCTTGAAGGGTCATCTTTCTTAAATAGATGTATAACCTCGGCATTTTGCCACATTTTGGGGATTTTGTCCTTTTCGAGACATTTGTTCTGCAATATAAGCATTGATTTTTCCAGTGTTTCAGCTTTTAGCATTTCGCTCGTTAAGCTGTCCTCTCCAGGTGTTTTATGGTTTTTGATCCAGTATAGCGCTGCTCTAAAATTAGGGCCATCTATTTCAAAAATTTCTTCTGAGCCCACGGTTAAGATGGTCGGTTTTTGGTTTATTTGGTTTGGCTGCAGGACTGACTGGCTGTACAGGGTCTGGTAGAAGTCCTGTATCACAGTCACTATATCTGTTTTGTCTGTAACTATTTCTCCCAGATTGTTCTTCATTTTGTGAATGACTATCTTTCCTTTGGCTCTCTTTAAGCGTAGTACTTTCATGTTCAAATTATCTTCGATGGCATCGAGAATCTGTTGTGTGTTGAGTTTGTCGTTTTTCTTTGTCTTAAGAGCGCAAACTTTCTTTGTAGCTTGTCTGATCGTGTTGGTAATTTTGGTGTTTAGTTCGTATACTTTAATCTTTTGGTTGAAACTTTTGAAACTTCTATTTGCTTATTGTATTCTACTTTCCTTTCTGGTAACTCTTTTATAGATGGTTTTATCAACTTCTTTCTTTCGAGATGAGTGTTAATTTCTATTCTTGCTCTCACTAACCTGTGCTCACTGCCCGTGTTGAAACGGTTTAGGGCAGATACGTACGAGCATATTTTCCTGTTCGAAGCCAGAATATAGTCTATTTCGTTAAACGTAATACCATCTGGACTCTTCCACGTCCATTTTCTTTTAGGTGTTTTTTTGTAGAAGGTATTCAACCAGTAGATATTTTCTTTGAATAAAAAATCAACCATGTTTCGTCTTCCCAAACCGATGTGGCCTATATTTGGCGGGTCGGTAGTCTCTCTGGGTCCGATCTTTGCGTTAAAGTCTCCAGTTATGATGGCGTATTTGGATTTTTCTGCGTCTTTAGCTGTTGCTAGGTCTTCATAGAACTGCTCGCTCTCATCTACCGATGATGAACTGGTAGGAGCATATCCCTGTATTATTTGAATTTTGTACCTGCTGTTTAGTTTGAGTACGACATAGATTACAGGAGTTGAGATGGCTTCGACCTTCGTCAGGAGGTGTTTTAGCTTGTTATGAGAGTTAGTATCGCTGTTTCGTTGGAACAACATATGTCCTGATTTGATGATCGTGTTGGTTTCTCCGCCGAGTCTCGTTTCGCTCAGTCCCACAACATACCATTTAATGTTAGCAAGTTCCTTCTCTAAGGCTTCTAGGTGTTCTTCTTGCATCATTGTACGGATGTTAAATGCAGCTATATGTAAAGTTTTAAGTCGTTTTTGTTTCTTGCCTACTATTTGTTTGTTTTTATTATTTGTTGAATGTTTACCTCCACAGAATCCTTGAGGTTTTCATTTTGAAATTTGACATGTTCCTCGATGAGGGTTTTGGCATTTAAAACGCCAAGTTGCCGAGCGTGTTGGCGAGTGGGTTTGGTGAGGTGTATCTATTTGCAACTAGCTCTACCTCACTATCCAATTAGCTCCGGTGTTCTGAGCTAACTGTCGATCCGTCTCAACTTAGTATCATCAGCGCCGGCACGTGAAGGCGTGAGTACGGTTCTTTGATAACGGAATATTGCTGCTCGGTACCCTGCTGCTCAAGGATTTTGATTTGCAGCTTTGGACTGGACCCTATTAAATTCAGGCCCAGCAGAGCCACTACAGCTTTCTAGTTTTTCTCGCCCTTCAGAATTCGAGAATTCAAGAACGGACATCAACAACTTGAGTCATATTTAGAGCTTCCTTTTACATCTATAAGTGATGTGGAAGGAGGCTGTAAATATGACTTAAAAATCAGAGGTCGTTTAATAAATTGCTTTAAATTTTTTTTTTTTAAATGTTTTCACGTTCAATTTATAATAATGCGTTATGTTTTTGGGTAGTTTTGTGTCAAAATTTCCATTATTTTTCAATAATTATAAAATAAAAAAACCTAATAATTATTTATCTATAAATATAATTCCTATTACATAGTAAACAATTAATTTTTTTTAAGTTTGGTCCGATGTGGATGCCGGGTATTAACCCTTTAAACACTGCGACCTACTTGTGGCCTATTGTATTTGGCATTCACTTATAGGCCCATAAACCTAGTTGTTATTGAAAATTGCACTAATTAATATTTTTCACATTTGTCTTCTGGTACAAATGCGGCCCGCACAAGGGGGGGGGACCTCTATACTTGTTAGTTAGTGCTCTGACATGAGGCCACGAGCGTCACCTCAACACCACTCGCGGCGGCATAGTAAAAAATAAATCAATTATTTTCTTAAAAATTGTAAAAATCAAGAAAGAAATTGTGTCAATCTTTTATCGTTCGGATTTCAAACTCGCTCGTTTGTAAACAGACCTGTGCCCACATACGCGTTAGATATTCCCTACGCACTATTTTTGTTTTAAGTCTGCCTGTTTCCCCTTGTCTATCGAAAAACCATGCTGTGCACATGGGCCTGCTTAAGAGCATTTACATTTTTAATGTATCTTGTAATATTCAACAATTTTATTATTTGACTTATTTTATTAGCTAATTTCAATTTATTCTTACAACGTTACTGTTGGTTTATAACTGTTTATAAATTGTTATAACTGTTTTTAAAGTTTTTATCTGTTTCATTTTTTTTTAACTAACATTTAACTAACTACTTCTTCTTTATTAATTGTAGCCTGATGATGGCGAAATTGTTAATTAAATACATTACTCAGAGTCAATTAAATACATAGCCGAAACTAGTAAGTAGTAACAAATTGAATTATTTTTTATATTTTGTCCCAACGTAACCAGTAATTTTTCCAATTTCAATATAATTTATGCGGACATACATTTCAATTTTCATCATTATGTACAATTGGATACAATTTTAGTTCCTCCAAACTAATTGATTTAAAAAATAGTCAAATAAATTCAAAATATTGGATAATAATTGTATTTGCAAATTTAAAGGAATCGTCACAAATATTGTGAACTCAGCGTTATAAATGAACAAACTAGAAAATATATGAAATCCTGTGATATATGTTATTGCAAGTATTTTATCCTTACATATTAAAGTAAATATTGCATTCAAGTAAAGTAAATATTGTTTAGTAATAATTAGAATCTTGCAATAGGAAAATTCTAAATTGTAATAAAAGAACATAATGAACATGGTTAACGTAAGCCAAGATCAAATAAGTGTTACGATTAAAGCTTTTGGATAACAATAAGGAATGGAATAATAAAATAAGTTAATAAAAATGACTATTTAAGTAAGATATAATTCTGAGCGTACTTCCTTCCAAATCAGGACTTTACCTATCCTATGCTTCGCCTCCAGTCTAGTCGGTTCTATCTCCGCTGCCGACTTCCATCCAGCAACTCGCACCGACATCACATCCCTTTGGACCTCGCTCTCCCAACTGCTCCTGACCGTACTCACCAAAATAATAATAAACTGTCTGTGTATTCAACAATTATAGGAATTGGAAGCTAGTTCTCAAAATTATCAAGAATTTAAAATGAAATACCGAATAAGAGGTAAAACAACACATTCGTAATAAAATAAAGTTGCTTCAGTTGTCCTAATGACTAAGAAACAGTAAGTGTTACGATTTTGTTATTTTTTTCCCCAATAGGATATAAATCTATAACTAGATAAAACAAATTAATATAAACTGACGTTCTATATGAGGGATAAACAAAGTTGACAGGTGCTCAAAACTGTTTAGAATGGATATGTCGAGAATAAAATTAAAAAAGAACTACCCATATATATCGTATAAAATAGGTCGAGATCATACGTGAGTGCGGTTTGTTGGGTTAGGTTAGGTTAGGTTAGGTTAGCTAGACCTGATTTCAGGTTTTAATTGAGATTAGTTTTACAAACACATATATCAGGGGAGAAATGATAGCGTAAATGTTGACAAAATACATGTATTAATTTGAATATGGATTTGCCAAATCAAAACGGTTGTTTGCAGTTTCAAATTCCATTAAATAGTTTACTATTTTTATTGTTTCGAATTTTAAAAAAATGTTCTGCATGATTATATTAAAGGAAATATTTACACACAATTTCTCACGATAAAATAATAATCCATTCCATGTTATAGGTAAATTTTGAATTTCTAAGACAAAGCTTTGCAATGTTTACATTTCTCTACTCTAGACTTGCTCGACCGTCAATGTTTACTAACGAAATATTTCCATAGAGCAGGAATTGTGTGCATTAATCTTACATTTTCAACTTTAACATTCATAAAATATGCATATGCTGGAATAAATCAAAGGTTTTTTTCGAGAAAAACATTTTACGAAACGGAAAATGTATTATGGTTGAAATTCCAATAAATTATATAAAGTAATAATAAATAACAAAACGTAGTAGATACATGAACCGTAATATAAATTAAATTACAAACTAAATTGTAATTAATCAATGCTTTCATAAAAGATAAATAAACTGGTATAACAAAAAAATATTGTACAGAACACAAACTGAACTAGTTAAGGAAAACCGAAGACTGCACCTATCCATATAACACATTTTAATAAAACTTAACTATTTCTGCTTATAAATTTATTTTATAAAAAAAAACATTATCAGTAATTAAAAAAATAAACAACGTGTATTTTTATTATTCCTGTATGTCAACCAACAATATCATAGAATAAATTTGATTGCTATGAAACTCGAAGAAAAATAATATTTCAGTAAAAACACAAAGGAATTCTACGTTTATAATTGCTTTTAGTATTTTCATATTTAAGCTATTTAGCTTAAAAACAAATTAGGAGTATTATTTATATTTTTAATTATAAATTTATAAAAATAATATATTTTTAGACAGCTTATTTATTCTGGTGTGTAAAATATTTTCCACTTTCAAATTAAAAAACAATAAGATAATAATATAATTGTTTACGCAAAATATTAAAAAATCTTGCCGGCGGGGATTATTTTTTGATTAAAAATTCATATTTCATCAAAAAACGTATTACTCGGTAGCAGTGATTTTCAAACTGTGCAAACCCTGGGATCAACCGGTACAATGGTAAGACTCATTTAATCAGACACGAGGGATCACATTTTTTTCCGGAATATTGAAAAAAATTCTAAAAATGTTAGTATTTCCAAGATTTGAAATAAATTGTCTAAGCCCGTTTAGTTTTATCTAGTCTCATTCAGACTTGCAGTTTCAATAGCCTTGACCAGTCTTGTCTGGTCACGTTTCATGTATTCTAATCTGGTTTTGGGTCATTAGCAAAGGTCGGAAAATTGGGTAATTGTCTATTTTTTTTTTCTTTATAGACAGATGAATAAGATAAGCAATTAAATCCGTTTTACATGATTCGACTGATTCGACAGATGCGACTAACTAATGAAGTAATTTTGTATTACCATTATTTTCGTTTCTCATTTAGAATGTACTGTGGGTTTTAAATTAATGGTCGCTCAGAAGGAGCAGCGAAAAAGTTACGTCACCCGTCAAAGTGACGTTTTATAGCGACTGAATTACGGAGAAGAAAAATATAAATCTCCGACATATTCAACATTTACCATTGGTGCACGGTGAATGTCGATATTCACCAGTGAATTGCCCCAATTTCGGTCCTACACTGTAACATATGCACCGGTAACGTCAGGCGATGGTGAAGGTTCTTTTTCCGCATATAAAATGGTTTTATCTGACAGACGGCATAGCCCTACACCAGAAAATTTAGAGAAAATAATGAAAAAATTTAATTGCAACAACAAATATGACACCGACACAAACAATAAAAATTCAATAACAAACAATAAATAAGAAATGATTTTTAAATAAACGACAGATAGCCTGGGTGAAGTGGAATTCTAAAATAACCAAGGAAAATTGGCATAAATTTTTGGAGCAAAGAAAGGTTACAGCCAAGATAATTCGAGGAACCAAACGAACCTTCACACAAAACCAACTAACCTAAATCGAAGAAAGCTTTGCTAAGAATAATTCCAAAAATTTCTTTGGAACTTTCAAGCAGGCACTCAGAAAATACGCTCCGGCAAACCTCCAGGTCAGAGACTCACAAGGCAAACTAGCATATGACGACAAGGACAACTGCGACCCTTTGGCTCAGTACTTTAAAAATTTACTCAACTGTGACACAGCCAGCGATGAATTCGTTTCCCCCTTCATTGGAAGAAGTTGGCCAGATCATTCAACTTCTTATGAATAATAAGGCAGCTGGAGAGGACTCTATCGTTGATGAACTGTGAAAAGGTGCTGGAAACAATGCCGTGCGCAAGCTAACCAAAATCATCCAGGACATCGGGGAAACCAAGAGAAATTACTACCCGATTGGAAATTTGGATTTTGCTCTGATCCATGCGCTTCACAAAAAGGGAGATTTTACTGATCTTAACAACTACCGTGGAATTTCTCTCGTCCCGGTAACATACAAGATTCTCTCGAAGGCGTTAAAAACTAGGGCAGAAAATCTGTTGGATAGTCAACTGGGAGAATACCAGGGGGGCTTCAGGAAGACCCAATCCTGTGTTGAACAGATCCTCAATCTTAAAACTGTACTTGCATACTCCAAGATGAGAAACCGCAAGGCGTTTGTCACCTTTGTTGATTTTACTTTGTTGAAACGCTTAACAAAGTACTCCAGGCACTAGGGCTAGACAACAAACCCCGCAGACGCATCCTAGAAACTTTGACCAACACCCATTCCAAGGTCAAATTTAGAGGCGAGGTTTTGGAAAGCTTCGAAATAAAACTGGAGCGAGACAAGGAGATGGACTTTCCACACTTCTCTTCAACTGTGTCCTTGAAAAGGTTATGAGAGAATGGCGCAAGGAACTGTACAATTTGGGTGCTCGGAGTGGTATCTACCTAGGACGTAAGAACGATGGACTGGTTGTGGATTGCCTGGCCTTTGCAGATGACATGGCACTGTTCGCTAATTCTCTTAAAATGGCATCAATGCAGGTAAACTGCCTCAGAAAACAGGCTACAAAAGTAGGTCTTCAAGTGTCGCTGGAGAAAACAGAATTTTTCACCAACATCAGAGAAGTAAATAGATAGATGTTACTAGAACAGGGAAACATCAAGAGGTCTGAGAAATTTAAGTATCTCGGCGGATGGTTTGAACCCAACTTATCAGAAAGAGCATCATTATCCAAGAGAGTCAACAAGCTAGAACTAGTCTATCTACTGACTAAGAACAGTTACAGTAAGAAGTGCCTGTCCCGCAACCTGAAACTTGAGCGCCACACATCAGTCTTACGACCAGAAGCCCTGTATGACATGGAGTGTCTTTCCTTGAACCGAAGAGGTCTAGTAGAGACTTTGGAAATCAGAGAGAGGAGAATCCTCAGGAAGATCCTAGGCCCGGTAAATGAAGATGGGGAATTCCGAATGCGGCATAACTCTGAGGTCTACGAACATATTGAGATGCTCTCTGACTGTGCAAGGAAAAGAAGGATAGCTTTCTTTGGCCACGTTGCAAGATTGCCTCCAAACCGACTAACGAACCGTCTGTTCGCCTTCTGGCAAAACAAGAAGGTTCGTACCACTTGGTTGACAGAAACCGAGAAGGATATTAAAGAACTGGGAATAATAGATCTCCAAAACAGACAGTCTGTGAGACGCACCCTGAAGGAAGACCGTGGATTTCAGGAAAAAAAACCCGTAGGAAAGGTAGCACCTGGACAGAAGAGAGAAAGGAGTTATTTTATTTTTTTTGATCGCGGATAGGCCAACAAGGAACACGCAACTATCATTTCTTTGTAGGTCTAGTTTCCTTCTTTTTCTTCCAGAGCTCTTTCATCCTGGTCGACTTCGCAGCACCTCTTTTTGCAGTCTATTCTCATCTATTGTGATTCTTCTTCTCCCCGACAAGAATTTTGAGGCCAATTTTTTTTTCTGTACTCTTTTCGGTTTAGACAACCTTCTTCAGTAATTTTAAATTTTTGAAGTTCTTCCTTCATTTGTTTTACATAGCCCCCATGCCCTTTATAGTTCCAGATTTTATCAAAAATTTGTTTGTTTAACCTTGAGCAATCCTTGCGGACCATATGCCCGTAGAACTGAAGTCGCCGTTTTCTGATCATCACTTCAAGGTTGTCAATTTTACTATAAAATTTCTGCATTGGATCTCAGTCTATAACCTTCCGATGTTTTCCTAGGTCCATAAATCCTTCTTAAAATTATTTTTTCTATCTTGAGCAAATTCTCCATTTCGGTTATATTTGTAGTTTCCATGCCGTACAAGATAACTGGTCTAACAGCTGTATTAAAATGTAGTAATTTTGCATTGATAGACAGGTTCTTTTTATTGTATATATTTTTTGTACAAAAATTTAATCTTTCCAATTTCCCTTTTTTGTGCTCAATTGCCAATTTATCCGTCCCATTGCTACTAATTATTTCTCCAAGATATTTGAATCGGTCAGTGACCCTGATGCTCCCATAATTTGTTTTTATCATTATCTTAGTGTATTTCTGAACACTTGTCATCATCTCTGTTCTTACCAACAAAATCTGCAAGCCCGCTTTTTCTGCTGTTTCTTTTAACTGATCAATTTGGTTAATAGCTTCTTGTTCTGATTCAGCAAACAGCGCTATATAGTCAGCAAATGCTAAGCCTTTGACTTTGAGGTTTTGATTCTTTCCACCAATTTTAGCACTTGAATCATTCTTCTCCCAAAACGTCCTCATGACTTTATTCAAGACCAAATTGAAAAGCAGTGGTGATTGACTGTCCCCTTGTCTTAGCCCTGTTTTAACCTCGAGGGGCTCGCTAACTTCACTTAAAAATTTGACTCTGGAAATCGTATTAGTTAACGTAAGTTTTATTAAATTTATGGTTTTTTGATCAACTTGATATTCCTTCAATGTGTCAAAAACAGTATCCCTATCCACTGAATCATACGCTTTCTGAAAATCAACGAATGAGATAAAGATATTATTTGGCCTGTTGTTGTAATATTTTAATATCAATTTTAAACTAAGAATTTGTTCTGCACACGATCTATTCCTTCTGAAACCACCTTGAAACTCACCAAGCTGTGGTTCGATCTGTGGTTCAAGTCTGTTTGGAAGTAATTTGGCAAATATTTAATATGTGACAGACAACAATGAGATCCCCCTATAACTATTGACATCAATTTTTGAGCCTTTATTATGTTGTGGATGAATTAAGGCGATTAACCAGTCTTCTAGAATAGCTTCCTCAATCCAAATTTTCTGAAATAGATTTGTCGTCGCTATTAAAAATTCATCATCTACAAGTTTCCATATCTCTGCAATTATCTCATCCTCGCCTGAGGCTGTATTATTTTTAAGTGAGTTGATAATACCTTTTACTCCGTTTACATCTGGAGGCGTAGAGTCAGAATTTTGTTTTGTAAATTTGAAACTCAACTTGTCTGTCGGTTTTGGACAGTTTAGCAACTTCTCAAAATACGCAGCCACGATATCACAATTTTCCTTGCTGTTTAATGCTAGCGTACCATCTTCCCTTTTGAAGTTTAAACTCGGCGATGAATATCCAGTGATTTCATTCTTAAATGCTATATACAATAATCGTGTGTCATTTTTCTTAAAATTGTCGTCCATTTCCATTATTTGGTACTTCATATATTTTCTTCTAATCGTCCGGTGGGCCATTTTCCTTAATCTTTGTACTTCTTCTCAATTTTATGGAGTCTTGTTCCCGTTCCACTTGTGCCAAGCAGAATGTCTTTCATTGATCACTCTTTCACATTGTACATTCCACCAAGCATGTTTTCTATAAAAGTTCAACGGTGCAATTTCCTGAGGTCTATAAAGCTGGCACCCCCACCTCTTCAAATTTCAAATTTGATAACACCGGAATTATGTGCTATTTATGTGCCGCAATCGCGATTTTTGTGCTCGAAGCCTTCAATGAGAAAATCAAACTTTACTAGTGGGGGTGCTAGCTTAACAGACAAGCTAGCACCCACCCATCCAAAAAATTGGGATACCGATACCAAATAAGCACTACAAATATGTGCTATTTATGTGCTTTTCAAATACCTTGGAGCGACTTCCCTAACTCAACCCCTTGTGCGAGAAACTCACCCCGAACGGAATAAGCCATAAGAGGCGAAATCTATAATAATCGAGCAAACAAGTTTTAACCAACGCGATATTGTTGCAATAATTATGTATTCTCCAGATATGATATTCCCGATTTTTGTGCTCCCACCCTTGTACGAAAAATTCACCTCGAACTCTATTAGCCTTAAGAGGTAAAATCTTTAATAATCGAGAACAGAAATTTTAAATAACGAAAAATTATTTCAATAATTATGTGTTCTTAAGATATGGTATGTACGATTTTGATGCTCAAACCCTTGTGCGAAAACTCACCCCAAACGGAATGAGCCATAAGAGGTGAAATCTATAATAATCGAGCACACAAGTTTTAACCAACGCGATATTGTTGCAATGATTATGTGTTTTCCAGATATGATATTTGCGATTTTTCTGCTCGCACCCTTGTACGAAAAATTCACCCGAACTCTATTAACCTTAAGAGGTAAAATTTTTAAATAACGCCAAATTCTTGCAATATTTATGTGCTCTCCAGATATGCTATTTACGATTTATGTTCTTAAACCCTTGTGCGATAAACTCACCCTGAACGAAATGAGCCCTAAGAGGTGAAATCTATAATAATAGAGCACAGAAATTTTAACGGAATTCGAAATTGTTGCAACAAGAATGTCTTATCCTGATATGATTTTCGTGATTTTTGTACTCACACCCATGTACGACAATTTCACCCCGAAATATATATGACATAAGAGGTAAAATCTATAATAATCGAGCAAACAAGTTTTAACCAGCGCGATATTATTGCAATAATTATGTGTTCTCCAGATATGATATTCGCGATTTTTGTGCTCGCATCCTTGTACGAAAAATTCACCCCGAACTCTATTAGCCTTAAGAGGTAAAATATATAATTTTATTGATAATCGAGACCAGAAATTTTAAATAAGGCAAAATTATTTCAATAATTATGTGCTCTCTAGATATGCTATTTACGATTTTTGTGCTCAAACCCTTGTGTGAAAAACTCACCCCGAACGGAATGATCCATAAGAGGTGAAATTTATAATAATCGAGCACACAAGTTTTAACAAACGCAATATTGTTGCAATGATTATGTGTTTTCCAGATATGATAGTCGCGATTTTTGTGCTCGCATCCTTGTACAAAAAATTCCAATATAAATACCAATACCAAAAAGTACCAATCAAAATTCAAATTTCTGGTGAAGGGACAGGTCATTACAGCACTCCGGAAAAACAAATCGTGGGTGGAGTGTGACGATTTGCACTACGCCACTTTCAAAATCAATGAAATAACGTTTTCAAATCTTTTGAAGCCGCAAGTCCATAGGTATAGTAAATTTGCCTTGAAACAATAATAAATGTATACAATTTATGTTACAAAATAAAAATACAAATCAACTTTTATTCTTTGTTAACTAATTTTTACATTTCAATTTATATTGTTTTATACTTTAAAATAACTATGGTGGTAAAAATAGTACTTACTTAAGTACTTATATTTTTGGTTTGTAAGTGGTCTCGTTTTTTATATAGTGGTGCTAACTTATTGTTATTGTGGTTGTTACTAAAGTTTTTCGGTCTTCCCCATTGCTGAGATAAATCAAATGTTTTGAATGGAGCATCCTCGTTCGTTGTAGTTTTGTAAAATAACTTATATGGATCTCTTTCCTAAAATCTAATCCAACATATTTTAGACCCATTTACTCTTTAATCATCAGTTTTTTCCAGCCTTTTAAAAATCGCGTTCACCTTAGTTCAAATGCACTCACAATTTACTACAGTTACAATGAACTTATTCTTCTGATTTTTTTTATGACTTTTTATGGCTAACGATAAGAGTGTAAACCTGTGTAAGTTCTGTGAACCTGATCTGTGAGCCGGATATGATGGTTTCATCCCAGACATACATGTGACCAGTTCGGAGTGAATTTTTCGTACAGGGGTGCGAGTACAAAAATCGCGAATATCATATCTGAAGGGCACGTAATTATTGCAATAATATAGCGTCATTTAAAATTTCTGTTCTCGATTATTAAAGATTTCACTTCTTAAGGCTAATACAGTTCGGGGTGCAATTTTCGTACAAACGTGCGAGCACTAAAAATACGAATAGCATATCTCGAGAGGATATTATTATAGCAACAATTGTGATTCGGTTAAAATTTCTTTGCTCTATTATAATAGATTTCACCTCTTATGGCTTATACTGTTCGGGGTGAATTTTTCGTACAAGGGTGGGAGCACAAAAATCGCTAATACCATATTTAGAGAGCACATAATTATTGCAACTATTTCGCGCCGGTAAAAATTTATATTCTCGATTATTAAAAATTTAACTTCTTAGGGCTAATAGAATTGGGGTGAATTTCCCGTACAACGGTACGAACACAAAACTCGCATAAAATAGCATATCTGGAGAGCACATTAATATTGAAATAATTTTGCGTTATTTAAAATTTCTGTTCTGGATTATTAAAGATTTTACCTCTGAAGGCTAATAGAGTTGGGGGTGAATTGTTCGTACAAGGGTGCGAGCACAAAAATCGCGAATATCATATCTAAAATATCATACCGGTTAAAATTTCTATTCTCCATTATTAAAGATTTTACCCCTTATGGTTTATTCTGTTCGGGGTGAGTTTTTCATGCAACAGTTTGAGCACAAAAATCGTAAATAGTATATCCGGAGAGCACATAATTATTGAAACAATTTTGCGTTCTCCTTTATTAAAAATTTCACTTCTTATGGCTCAGACGTTTCGGGGTGAATTTCTCATACAAGGGTGAGAGCACAAAAATCGCTAATTATATATCTGGGGAACACATAATTATTTCAACAATATCGCGTTGATTAAAACTTTTGTGCGCCATTATTATAGATTTCGCCTCTTAGGGCTCATGCAGTTCGGGGTGAATTTTTGTACCAAGGTTTGAGAACAAAAATCGTAAATAACATATCTGGAGAGCACATAATTATTGAAACAATTTTGCGTCATTTAAAATGTATGTTCTTGATTATTAAAGATTTTACCTCGTAAGGCTAATACAGTTCAGGATAAGTTTTTCGTACAAGGGTGCGAAGACAAAAATCGCGAATATCATATCTGAAGAGCATATAATAGTTGCAATAGTATTGTGTCGGTTTAAATTTCTGTGCTAGAGTATAAAAGATTTCACCTCTTATGGCTCTCACCGTTCGGGGTGAATTTTTCGTTAATCATTAATCGTAAATCAAGACATAATCGTTGCAACTATTTCGAACCGGTTAAAATTTCTGTTCTCGATTATTAAAGATTTCACACCTTATGACTCATACTGTTCGGGGTGAATTTTTCGTGCAAGGGTGCGAGCACAAAAATCGCGAATATCATATCTGGAAAATACATAATCATTGCTACAATATCGCGTTGGTTAAAACTTGTGTGCTCGATTATTATAGATTTCGCCTCTTATGGTTCATTCCGTTCGGGGTGATTTTTTGCACAAGGGGTTAAGTTAGCGAATTCGCTCCAGGGTGCTAGCTTGACTGTTAAGCTAGCACCCCCACTATTCAAGTTTGATTATTTCATTGAAGGCTTGGAGCACAAAAAACGCGATTGCGGCACATAATTATCACATAATTCTAGTGCTGTCAAATTTGAATTTTGAAGAGGTGGGGGTGCCAGCTTTATAGACCTAATTTCCTGAGCTGGTTCAAGAAGGTTATTAGTGACATCATTCCAATTGGTTGGTATTTTTAGTTTTCCTTGAAGTTTCATCCTTTTTTTCATTTGTAAGAACCTCTCTATTCATTTTTGGAATTTTAATTCTAGTTGTATTTTGTTTGCGTGTAAAAGGTATAAAATTCATATTGATTTGAGAAAGGTAATGATCTGAAGTTACATTAATGGATTTCTAGAAATAGCTACATGATTTAATTGAAACTCACCCAGAAATGCATTTGGGTAGACCCACGTTTTCTTTATACTTGGTTTTGCTTTAAAATGTGTGGACATAATCTTTAAGTTTAGATGTTCACAGAGTTTAACCAATCTCTCACCATTCCTATTGGTTCTATTATGAGCGTGATATTTACCTATTATGTCAGAAAATTTTCTCTCAGATCCAAGCTGAGCATTGAAGTCTCCAAGTAAAATTTTTACATGAGTAGAAGGTATTTTAAGAATTTCGGCTTCTAATTTATCCCAAAATTCATCAACTTTCTCTGGAATCGTTTTATTATCCTTATCTATAGGAGCATGGGCGTTGATTATCGTGTATCTCTTATTGAGAGATTTTATAGTGAGGAAAGATAGTCTGACATTCACACTTCTAAAAGCGATAACTGCGTCTTTATAAGTTTTATAACTTTATAACTTTATATGTTTTAATAAAAAATATAACCTATTTGAAGCGAACATTTTTGAAAATCTGCCATATCTTTGTTATCTTTATAGAAGCTATTTAAAACCTATTTTGCGTTTTTTGACAACCTAATAACCTACCAATTCTAACAATTTTTAATGCCTAAAGTTCCAACCCTTAGTCATTAGGTATTTACATTATAAGTCATTTCTGGACTTGCTTGTTCTGGATTTGTCTGGCCGTGTCTGGTTTTGTCTGGCATTGTTGGATCTAATCCGGTCTGGTCCGGTCTTGTACGGTGTGGTCCGGTATTGATCGCTTTTATCCGATCTCGTCCGGTCTCGCCCAGTCTTGTCGAGTTTGTCGGTCCTCTCTGGTCTTCTATGGTCTAGTATTGTATGGTATAGTCTTGTATTGTCTCTGAGGACGATGAATCGCAATTCGTTTTTCGTAATGCACTTGGCACGAGAGACGCTATATTCGCCTTGCAAGTTTTAATCCAACGCTGCAGAGACACAAATAAAGATGCTTCATCTGCTTCATTGACTTTGCAAAGGCCCTCGATAGTGTCAACCACGAACTTCTCAAATCCATACTAAAAAAGGTAGGTCTCGACAATAAAGATATAAGAATGATAGCCAACCTCTACTGGGGACAAACTACGTGTGTGAAATTAGGTAACTCCTCTACTGAAAAGGTTGATATAAAGAAAGGTGTACGCCTGGGATGTATACTATCTCCCCTCCTGTTCAACATATATACAGAGGAAATCTTCAGGGAAGCATTACACAACGCTGATGTGGGCATAAAACTGAATGAAGAACCTATCAAAAACATTCGTTATTCTGACGATACTGCAATACTTGCCAGCAGTATCGCAGAACTTCAACATCTACTGAGAAAATCCAGGCCGTAGGCGAACAGTGTGGTTTGAAACTAAATGTTTCAAAAATCAAATGGATGGTTATCAGTAAATGACAACAACAAGCAGAACAGCTGATACTTAACACCGAACCAGTAAAGCAGGTCGAGTAATAATAATAATAACCTTTATTGGCATAATTAAAATAATTTCCATACAAAATATACATACAAAATAAAACAATAAAAAATAATAAAAAAGTTGTGAAACTAAAACCCCATTCAAAAGAAAAAATAAATCTTACCACCCTATAAACCTATACTTCAACACCTGTACATCGGACATAATCTCACAAAAAAAAAAAAAAAACTAAACCGCAACACTCAAAAAACTACCCCGTCGCATCCGCTCTTTCCATGTTTTCACTCTGTGTAAAAACGACAGTCCCTTCCCGCTCTCGTCCATACACTCCCTCCAATCCTTTCCTCGCCTTCTCTCCTGGTCATTCCACTCAGCCATCGTGCATTCTTCCAACCAATGACTCCACATATCTTCCTTCAGTGCACCTTCTACTTTCCTCCTTCATCCAATGTCTCCTTCCACGCTCTTCATTGCCACACCTAAATCTCGCCAACACTGACTGGTCGTCCGACCCTTTACTTGTCCTCAAATAACCAAGAACACGGCCGTGCACTTGTATCTGACTGTAGCCTTGGTGATATTTACTAGCCTCTATTTTCGATTGGCGCTCTTGGAAGTCCACTTCTAATAACCTCTCTTTTAGCATCCGTTTCCACTGAGCACCCGCACTTTTTTCCGTTTCCAACCCCTCGGATGATAACCCGCCTCTCTCATACAGTTTCCTTTTATTCAACCCCCAACCGCTCTCTCTTCTACCACTTAACCCCTCTTTATTCACTACTCGAAAGATTTCCTTTATTATCCTTTCATCTCCTACCCATCCAACCTATACTCGAACTTTATCACTCTTTCCGCAGCTATTACCGCCACCTTACAAGCACTCACTTCCTGAAGCACAATGTGACCAGGCGTCGACCTATCAAGTTTCAACACTTTCTTATAAAACTTTAGCTGCACCCTTTCGATCTTGTCTTTCTCTTTCCTTCCCCAGACCTCGCATCCATACAGTAACACGCTTCGCACACATGCCTTCCATATGGTCTCTGCTGCTCTAAAGTTTCCATCAAAGTTCCTTTTCCAAACCTCCCAGATACGACCCGCCGCCACCCATGCCTTCTTTGTAACACACTCTATGTGTTCTTTATTACTGTATCCAGTCCCAAAGACATACCCCAAATACCTAAATTTACTAACTTCCTCTATTTCAGTACCCTGCCATTCAAACCTTTCTTTCTTATATCGCCCACCCCTTTTAAACCGAATCCATTTTTGTTTTACCAACATTCACCCTTAAATCCCTCTTTCGAAATACCTGCCGAGCCTTTCAATCACGTCCTTCATCTCACTAGCCGACTTTGCAAATACCACCATGTCATCCGCATATGCCAAGCTCCACACCTTCTTTTTCCCAATCACCACTCCTCCAGCTTGCCCGGCCTGTAGAACCTTTTCCATATCCGCCACATACAGATTGAAAAGCGTGGGACTCAAAGGGCAGCCTTGTCTCAGGCCCTTCCTCACCTCAAAATAGTCCGATTCCCATTCATTCGCTACTACCTTACAGACCGTTTCCTCGTACAAATTCCTGATGTTCCTTCTTACACTCTCTGAGATACCTAGCTTGCCCAAACACTCGTCAAGTCTCCTTCTGTTCACCGAGTCATATGCGGATTTCAAATCAATGAAAAGAGCAAACAGGCATCCCTTTCTTATTCCTTGGTCTATGATGACTCTCAAGGTCAGCAGGTGTTCCACCGTGCTCCTTTCTTCTCTGAACCCCGCTCAGGTCGAGTATCATTGCAATCTTGGATCATTAGTAAACTCTCAATGGGACCAGTCTATAGTAATAAGTTCAAAAATTAATAAAGTGAGAACAAAAAAAGGTGAGAACAACAATTTACTAGCAGTGATCTTTGAAGACAAAAGTAAAATGAGCTAAGTGGTACATATTTTAAATTCTTTTATATGGGGTAGAAGTATGGACAACGACAGACCGAATGATGAAGAAACTGAAGGCCTTTGAAATGTGGGTATAACGTCGCATTTTAGGAATATGGTGGACCGATCACATCACCAACGAGGAGATTATCCGCAGAGTCGGCAAACAGAGAGAAATTTCATTCACTGTTATAAAACGTAAAATACCTTGGGCAACGAATACCTTGGGCAAATAATGCGTCATGAGGAGTATCGTATCCTTCTCATATTTCAGGGCAAAACAGACAGCAAAAGAGGACCAGGTAAACGAAGATATTCATGGTATTAATATTCACGCATAATTTGCGTGAATGGTACGGACTCACTTTAGTACAACTATTTCGTGCAGCGAACAGTTAAAATAACCATGTTAATCGTCAACGTCCACAACGGATACGGCACCACAAGAAGAAAAAAACTAATATTGGCCGGTATTGTCGCATCTCGTCTGATTTTGTATGGCCTTGTCTGGTATTCTTTGGTCATGTCTGGTCTTGTCTGGTCTTGTCTGGTTTATCTAATCTTTCTTGGTCTTCTCTTGTCTTGTCTGTCCTGTCTGATTTTGTCAGTCCTGCCTGATCTTGTCTGGTACTATCTGATCTTGTCTGGTTTTGTCTACTCTTCTCAGCTAATATCTGCTTTTGTCTGCTCTTGTCAGCAGTTGTCTTTTCTTTTCTGGCTATGTCTGATTCTTTCTGGTACCGTCTGGTCTTCCGATCTCTTTGCCGTGTCTAGTTCTAGGATACTCTTGACCTGTCTGGTCTTGTTTGGTTCTCTCTAGTCCTGTCAGCGTGAATGGTATGGACCCACTTCAATAGAACTGTTTCGGAATGCAGCGAACAATTGATTTTCAACCAATTGTTCGCAATCGCCAACGTCCGCAACGAATAGGACACGGCAAGAAGAAGAAGTCTGGTATTGTCTGGTAAGTTCGGATCTCGTCTGATTTTGTATAGTCTTGTCTGGTATTGTTATATGGTCTTGTCTGGGTCCTGTCTGGTCTTGTATGGTCTTGTCTGGTATTGCTTGGTCTTACCTGGCATTGTATGATCTTGTCTGGTTTTTCTTGATCATATCTGCTCTTGTCTGGTCTTGCCTGGTCTTGTCTGGTCTTGTCTAGTCTTGTCTGGTCCTGTCTGGTCTTATCTGGTCTTGTCTGGTCCTGTCTGGTTTTGTCTGGTCTTGTCTGGTCTTGTCTAGTATTGTCTGGTCTTGTCTGGTGTTGTCTGGTCTTGTCGGGCCTTGTCTGGTTTTGTCTGGTCTTGCATGTTCTTATCTGGTCTTGTCTAATATTGTCTGATCCTGTCTTGTCTTTTTAGGTATTGTCTGGTCTTGTTTAGTGTTTTCTGGTATTGTCTGCTCTTTTCTTATTTTGTCTGGTGCTGTCTGGTCATGTCTGGCATTGTCTGGGCATGTCTGGCTTTGTCTGGTCTTGTCTGGTCTGTCTGGTTTTATTTGGTCTTGCCTGGTCTGTTCTGGTCCTATCTGGTCTTGTCTCGTTTTATCTGGTCTTGTGGGGTATTGTCTACTGTTGTCTGATGTAGCCTAGTGCTGTTTGACCTTGTCTGGTCTTTTCTGGTCTTCTATGGTCTTTTCCCATCTTGTCTGGTCCTGTCTCGTATTGTGTGGACTTGTCTGCTCTTGTCTGCCCTTGTTTATTCTTTCTTTACTGCTGTTGTGTGCTCTGGTCTGGTTGTGTCTGATCCTTTCGGGTCCTATCTGGTTCTTGTATATTCTTGTGTGCTCTTGTCTGTTCTTGTCAGCTGTTGTCTGAGCTTGTCTGCCCTCATCTGCGCAAGGCTGCTCATGTCTGTTGTTGTCTAGTTCTATCTAGTCCTGTCTGCCCCTGTTAAGTCCTGTTTGGTCATGTCTGGTCCTCTATGGTCCTGCGTGGTTTTATTTGGCCTTCTCTGGGTCTGGTCTGCTCTACTCTGGTCTTGTCTTGTCTCTTCATGTCCGGTTTTGTGTCGCCTTGTCTGGTCTTGTCCGGTCTTGCTAACTCTTGTCCGGTCTTGCCCGGTCTTGTTCGGTTTGGCCGTGTATTTTCTGTTTTAGTCATGCATAGTTTTTAGTCATGCAGTCTCTTTCTAGTCATGCATAGTTTTATGTATTCTTGTTTAAAATGGAGTAATCTAATGTAATACTCAATAGTTAAATCGAAGTTCTATTGTGTTAGATGGAATTATACAGAGGCTTTATATAGGCAGTCACTAACAATATATGGTAAATATAAGTTTTATTTAAATAAAGAAGATTGTGATTATAAGGATATTTACAATATATTTTCTATTCAGTTCAATTAACTTTCTATTGAACAGAACTTATCGGAGCAGCTGAGAATAAAAGTCATCGGTGGTGAGAAACCGCAGTGAACAGATAGTTTTGTAATTGTCGTGGTATAAACCAGTTGTTAAGCGTATTCTAGTCTGTATGTATGCAATCAGTGTCGATAGAAAACGCTGTTCGAGCCTCGAGTTCGGGTCTATAATGCGGAAATATCCCTCCGTGTGTGCATAGCGACCAAGCAACAGCGGGGCTTTACGGGACGACAACAGCAAAAAAAACTTGTCGAAATCCCGCGGTCGGGATATTATTATTGGTTTCCCGTCGACTTGGCGAACTCTCTTGCACCCTCTCTAGCCGCCCCTAATTTCGAACACTAACTGAATTTGCAATGGCCGTTTATGTGTTAAATTCCATAAACTTTGTCCATGTATTTACATGTGTATAGTTTGAGTTTACAAGTTTTGTATGAACGTCCGGGAGTTTTATAAAATAAAGTAAATATTATTAATATATAATGAGGGTTGCCCTCTGCTAACTTGATTATCCAATAGAGAGATTCATTAGCTCGATTCTCGTCTACGAAGTTTTGTTTGCATAATTCCTGTTCGGCTCATATTTCCTCTGGAAAGTCTCAATGTGATAGTTATACGAGGAAAAGTTGCAATATATTAAATAGCATTAATTAGCAGGGGCTATTAATTAGCAACAAGCCTGAACGTCCCTTGTCTCTCTAGTCCTGCGTGTCTTCTCCTTGTCTGTTGCTTCCTATCTATCCAGTCTGGACTGTGTAGTTTTATCTGCCTTATATTGCATATTTGTTCTACTCTACTTTGTCTACTCTGGTTAGTATATTGCCTGGTCTAGTCATATTTGTCTTGTTCGTCAAGTAAAGTCTGATTTATCTATTTAGTCGTGTCTGCCCAATTTTGGTCATATCTATTTAGCCTGGTTTGTCTGGAATTCTTTGTTTAGTCTTGTCTATGTAATCCTGTTTGTCTAGTCTTCTCTGTTTAGTCTTACTTCAGTAGTCTTATCTGTCTAGTCTTGCCTCAATACTTTTGTCTGCCTAGTCTTGTGGAGGTGGACTGCCAAGATAGCATAGAAGCAAATTTCATAAAGACAATGGACAGCTACAGGTGCACGGTTTAACTTAGATATTTGAGCAGAAATCGGAGAGGGGTCGGAAGTGTCGGAGGATTGGTCAGTGTTGACAAGATTCAGGTGTGGAAGTGAAGAGCGTAGAAGGAGGCATTGGATGAATGGGAAAAGTAAAATAAAGGTATAGTGTATACGGGATAAATGAGCATATTTGAAAGTATTGCCTGGAAGAATGCTCGAAGGCTGAGTGTAACGGACAGGAGAGATCGCTAGAGAAGAAATAAAGTGCATCGAGGAAAGCGACAAGGGACTGTCATTTTGGAGTAGAGTTAGAAGATGGAAAGAGTAGGGGCGAGTAGCTTTTGAGTTTTTTTTTAGTTTGTAAAGACTCAAGAGTTTTAATAGAGTATGTAGGATAAGTAATTATTTGAGTTATGCATATGTGTATAAGTTTGTACCTGTACCATATGGTTGTATAGTTGTATATTTTTGATGCCATTAAATGTTAATAAACTAACAAGAAATAGTCTTGTATGTTTAGTCTCGTGTGTCTAGTTTTGTATATGTATTCCTCTCTACCTCATTTATCACGTTTTTCTAGTGTGTCTAGTTCTATCTGACTAGTCTTGTCTACCTAATCATATCTATCTAGTGTCTGCATTGTGTTGTCTGTCTAGTCTTGTCTGTTAAATTTTGTCTCTATAGTTTTGTATATGTAGACTTGTGAAATATTATCATGTCTGTAGTAGCATTCCCTGTCCAATCTTATCTGGCTAGTAGTGTGTATCTAGTAATATTTATCTAGTATTAATTATCGAGTCTGGCCTAGGTCAAGCTTTGATTACTTGTCTGTATAAAGAAAAATGTTTACGTTTCATAGAAAATTGTATTTTTCTTTTAAAAAGATCGCTTACTATAAAAGCTTTTAACAAAACAAAGTAGGATGGCAAGGAGAGAATAAAAAATAGAACAAGGAGAAACTACTCTCGGATATGCATCCATTAAATTAAGTGTGATGTTGCACGCGAGTCTAGAACTATATGTAATATGTTTTTGCAACAACATTAGTTATAATTAATAATCTAATGCAATTACTTTCAGACAGATTAAAAACTGTTTTTAAATAAACGTGTAAAATGCATTCCTTTCACTGCGTACTAAATAGATTTCAGTTATTAGTTTATTC
Source organism: Phosphuga atrata (assembly GCA_944588485.1). Taxonomy (NCBI): domain Eukaryota; kingdom Metazoa; phylum Arthropoda; class Insecta; order Coleoptera; family Silphidae; genus Phosphuga; species Phosphuga atrata. Next base: position 36,573,213 of record OX155899.1, read on the forward strand.
TTGTCATAAATTGCTGTTATATTTAATTTGTAATCTCTGAATAAACAGTAAATGGACAAATATTGTTAAGAGAAACAGGAACAACAACTTTCTTGGACCTTTTCAGAAACCCAATGCGTTTGAGTAAATTTTAGAACAGATTTTGGAAATTTACGGTTTTGAAGGAAATCTATGATTTTAGCACAAAAATATTTCTTTCAGAATACCTCTCGTAGGTACTAATTTTATTTTAAAAGAAATTTTCAAGAATTCAGTTGAAAATTTAAAATTTTACAAAGACAGTTGAGCGTTTGTCTTCATTTTCTTGAGAAAAATATATTATTTTATATATTCTCAATCAATCTCTGAATGCAAATTAGACTGCCTGAATACACATTCCTCTGAATACATTAGAATTGTATTGAGTGGAACAGAAATAAAAACATTTTTAAACCTATATCGAAATCTACGGATTTTGGAAATTCGCGGCTTTGACAGAAATCTATAAATAGCTCATCAAAAAAGTTGAATAGATTTCAAAGAATTTCCATGAAACAGAATTTAGAATTTGAAAGAACGTCGTCATTTTATCTCGAAAAATATAATTTTTTTATTTGTGTTTTGCTTTGTTAATACTTAATAAGAAAAGGAATAGTTTATATTTCTTCCAACTAGTTTCGGATTTATTAAATTTAAATTAAAAATTAGCCTCCTTCGGGGAATATAAAATATGAACCAACTTATTCTCTGCGGTCCCAGCAGGGATAGACCTATTTCAGGGATGCGACCCTGCCTACGCGAGCCTTGGTTTCTCTCCCACTCCCAAAGTCCGGGAGGTTGCCATGTCCTAACCTAATCCTACCAAAAACTCAAATTTATCCTTGCCATACCCTTCCTATAGGAACCCAAGGTCGAATTCTACTGCTACAGTTAAAGAAAGCTTGGGTTGCTCACATGGTCGAATGTGGGATCATGCTCAGAGTATGGTAGCGGAGGATCTTAATATATAGACAACGGTAGCATACACAGTCTTAGTTAGATAGACAACCAATAACTCACCAAGACGCAGGGCGAGAGCGGTGTTTCAATAGTCAAAAACCCCCTTCTATGAAATGTTGAATTTAAACAGAAATTTACCCCAGGTGAGCAATAAATCTCAGGCTGATACATCAGCCCGCCTCAAGGATTCTGGGGGAGGCATAAATTCGACACCAAAATTCAAACCATTCCATGCTAACATTGCTACGTATAATGCAAGATCTCTTGCCTCAGAACAGCGCATTCTAGAACTTGAACATGAATTAAAGAAGATAAACTGGGATATAGTAGGTCTATCCGAGATAAGACGGAAAGGAGAATATTGCATCGAACTCAAGAGTTCGGAACTCCAGAGACTTCACGAGACTTGTTGTTGAGTTGAGCGAGTTTTTATTGGGGGAGGGTCAAAAGAGGATCATGAAGATTCTGCTTAAGAAGGAGCAAGAAAAGAGGGAATAACACCGCAGGGATATGGAAGCGTTGTTGACCGATTACAAGAGGATGTTGGACGAGTTCAAAGAGTTTATGGAGGAGGAGAGTTTGGATAAAGTTGCCGCGAAGTTTGCGGAAACGGAAATAGAGAATTTCTCAATGTTTCTGTACGTCAATGAGCTGAATAAACAACTGGAAGGACTCAGCGACGAATTAATGAGCTTACAGTTTAAAATTGATGAACAAAAACAGTTGATCGTAGTAACGGTAGTACAACAGCAAACGAATCTCACAATTTGGAAGCCGGAAGTAGCAATATCCTACATTATAAAGGAAAAGAACACAACACATGGAGGTGTAGGATTCATAATAAAGCAGAAAATTGCCAAATATATAACTAAAGTAGAAGCTACATCAAGTAGAGTTATATATCTCATCCTAAAGCTTAAGAACCGCTATCAGATGAAAATGATACAGAGCTATGCACCTCATTCCTACTACAAAGACGAAGAGGTAGAAGAATTCTATGAGGATGTAGACAATAGCTTACGGCAAGATAAAACATACTATACCCTATTTATGGGAGACCTAAATGCAAAACTAGGTAAAAAAGAAGATGAGTATGAAACATGCATGGGACAATACGGACATGGCCACAGAAATGATAGAGGGAATATCCTGATGGAGTTTCTCATGCGAAATACGTTATATAATATTAATAGCTTCTTTAAGAAAAAAACGCATTACAAATGGACATGGCAAAGCCCTAATGGTTTAGTCAAGAATGAAATTGATGACATCTTTTCCAATCGTAAAGACATAGGACAAAATGTATCTGTTCTAAATGCATTTACAACAAATAGTGACCATAGGCTAGTAAGAGCACATATAAAAATTAACATTAGAACAGAACGAAATAAACTTCTACGAAGCGGTACTGCCAAACAAATAGACATAGAGATACTCAAAACGCAAAATATAAAGTACGAAGACGAAGTAACGAGAAGAACAGAAAAAGTAATAAAGCTAGGAATAGCAAATATAAATACAACTGACATAAATAGAGCCCTTATTGATATTATCAAAGGAGCTACAAAAGCAATAATGCCAACAAACCTAAAGAAACCAGAAAAGCTAACAGCAAACACAAAAGACATAATAGCTAGAAGAAGAGAGATGGGGAAATGGGGAAAGGGTGAAACCGCTTAATATGCTGAGCTGAATAAAGAAATCCGAAGGGAAATCCGACGAGATATCTATAACCGCAAAGAGACATTAACAAAGAAAGTAACAGAAGAAAGTAGCAGCATGAAGATTCTAAAAACAAAACTCTCAGTCGGAAAGAAACACATACTTAAGCTTCGTAAGCCAGATGGAAGCGAAACGGCAGGAAAGAAGGAAATAATCAAAGTTGCAGAAAACTTGTATCGTAAACTGTATGAATCACGTCAAGAACACCGGAGAAATTTAACAAGACCAAAAATTATGAACGTAGGTTCTGAAGAAACACCCGAAATTACAATAGATGAAATAAGATCGGCTCTCAAACAAAGTAAAAATCGTAGGGCACCTGGTGAAGATGGAATAATAAGCGAACAACTAAAAAAAGGAGGTGAATCAATACTTAAAATCCTCCAAATACTCTTCAACAAGTGCCTGGAGATGGGAAATATTCCGGAGGACTAGAACAATGCGGCAGTAATTCTGCTTAATAAGAGCTTACTCTCCCACCTTTACAAAACATTTATAAAGGTAATATCTAACAGACTTAGCATCAAATTTGATGCATATCAGCCCATCGAGCAAGCCGGTTTACGAAAAGGATATGGAACCAACGAACATCTACAATGCATGAACTCATTGATTGAAAAGTGCAATGAATATAATATCCCACTCTTCCTCGCATTCGTTGATTATGAGAAGGCTTTCGATACCATCCAGATGTTGCCTATTTTGGAGGCTTTGGATGACTGTCGCATTGATTCGAGATATTCTGGTCTAATTAAAACCACCTACGACTTCGCCACTATGACGCTGAAACTACAAGATTTATCCGACAAAATACCCATCAGACGTGGAGTGCACCAGGGAGATACCTTGTCCCCCAAATTATTTACACTAGGTCTAGAGAATATCTTTAAAAATATAGACTGGGCGGACAAAGGAGTAAATGTTGATGGCAAAAGGCTGATGCACTTGCACTTTGCGGATGATATTGTTTTAGTGGCCACTGAAGAGTCTGATATTGAAACAATGCTGAATCAGCTCACCAACATCTCCAAATCAACTGGTCTGCACATGAATATAAGCAAGACAAAAAGCATGACAGCTGATGTTCCACACCGGCCTGATATAGTCATCGATGGTGTCACGGTGGAAATAGAAGAGAGCTACATCTACTTGGGACATACACTAAAAATAGGCAAAGAAAACCAAGATGCGGAGACCAGAAACCACAACATTTACCCAACAGAACATCAAGAAGCTGGCCGTTACGCAAGGATCAATGGAACGGAAAATGCTAGGCATAACGTTACGCCACAAGAAAAGGAACGAAAGGGTGCGGAAGAAGACAGATGTTGCGGACGTGGTGGAAAGAGTGGTGCAACAGAAATGGAGTTGGGCTGGGCATATCCTACGAACAACTGATGACAGGTGGTCTCACAGAATCCTGGTATGGAGACCAAGATACGGAAGGGGAAACATAGGCCGCCCCCCCTAAAAGCTGGAGTGACGATATCCGGGAAGTAGCAGGAAGGAAATGGTTAAGTCTGGCGAGGAATAGAGAAGAATGAAAAGTTAAAAGCGAGGACTATGTCCAATATTGGAAAAATAAAGTCTGAAAAAGAAGAATAAGAAGATAAATATATTCTACCATTCCGAAGCTCTATAATATTATTAAATCTTTAAGACTACAAAACAAATCTCTGTTGAAACACAACAAATATTTGTATGCTATTTACTACTACTCAGTTCACTTTCGTGGCACTAAACAAGAACTAGATAAATAAGATTGATTTTAAGATCACATCTTTCTAGGTAATTCAAGTGATTAGCCATATGCAGAAGCATTTCGAGTTCTATCTCTCAACAGTGCAGCTTTGCTCTTTTGAATTATAAAATGGAATACACTTATATTAGTTTGAAAACCATGTGCTGTGCTGTCGAGGATAGGTTATGATATGACATGTGTGTGGAAAGACCTGAACTTAGTTTCAGTTATTGATTTACATGATAATTGAATATTGGTGTGACACCATGTATATATTCAAGCTATATTCGGCTTTAAGAAGTTGGTATGATTCTATCTATAATTAGTTTAGTTTCACCCCAATATTCAATTATAATATGAACAGTTAATATTTAAAAAATAAAAACACAAACTTTCATTCTCTATTGGTAAAACCATACTGTATTATAGATAATCACATATACTTATTAAAACCTGAACAAAGCCTGAATAAATAAATATATTCAACCTTTCCGTAACTCTATAATAATATTAAGTCTTTTTAGAACTATTAAACAAATTTTATGTGAAATTTGTAAGTTATTTACTAGCTCCCAGTCCACATTCATGACACTAAACAAGAACTAGATAAATAACATTGTTTTCAAGATGTCTTTCTATTAACTTAAGTGAATAGCCGTCAACAGATGCTTTTCGAGACGTATCTGTCATCAGTGCAGCTTTGCTGTAATGAATTATAATTTGAAAAACTTACTTGAAAATCTCGTGGATGACTGGAGGTTAGAATTATATTTTTCATATTTCGTGAGGGAGTCATGAACTTAGCAGGTTATTGTTATATACATGATAATTGACAATTGGTAAAACCATACTACATTATAGATAATCATATAAACTTATTAAAGTCGGAACACAGGCTGAATATATAAATATATTCAAACTTTCTGTAGCTCTATAATATTAATAAGTCTTTTTAATACCACAAAACAAATTTCATGTTAATGTTATGTTCTTTGAAAAGTTATGTTCTTTAAGTTTACTTTCATTTTCTTGTTAGGTATCGATCGTCAGCTTGTTCTTTGTAAATACTTTCCTATTTCTTTAGATGGTCATGGTCAAATCAAATCATCATCAACCCTATGGTAAAATATTTCAAACATCGTCCTTGATCTAGCGTATAATTGTGAACTTAGGCAGCTTTTACTAACGTTCCATCTCGATCTAACTATGTACAGTTTCTCCAGGTAATCCGTTTTCAAACAGATAAGGCACAAATGTAAGATTTTCATTACATTTTCAGCATCAAAGTAGTGCTGTGTTTTATTGATGTGCCTTGCAAATTGAGTTAGGGTTCAAGCTGCCAATTTCTGACATATGCTACTTAAGTCTCACTTTGAAATTCAAGATGTTCACCGTTGCAATCACCGTTGCCGCAACTACAAGATATTCACCTTTTTTCTTTTGGTTCCATTTTGTCTTTATTATCAAATATTTCCTTACCTATTGTGTTATTTGTTTTTAAAGCCACTTTCAGTCCCCCTTTTTGCAAAACACAGTCTATCTGATTTTACTTACTTACTAGACTTTAGTCTATCTGATATAGCAGTTTCTATTTAGGATAGCACCGTTCACTTCCATATATGTCTCTTCTCTTCTTTTTATTGATGTTACCAACTAATTTTTGAACAAGTTGTTCTGTGAAACCATTTTTATTTGCTATTTTCTTGATTGTGTTCAATTCTTCAGTTACTTTTCCATCTTTCATAGGTATTCTGGTGGCTCTATGTATGAAGTTGTTGTAGGCTGTTACTTTATGTACTCTAGGGTGGTTAGATTCGTTGTGGATTGTGATCCCTGTGTATGTGGATTTTCAATATATATTTTGAACTCAAGTTTGTTTTTTTTAGTTGGATTTTGATGTCTAGGAAGTTCTCCCATCATTATTCCGTTTCTCGGCAGGGAATTGTTTTTTCTGTCGAGTTTGTTAATGTATTCAATAAAGTTGTCAAAGTCTTGTTATGTGCCAAACCAGATTTCGAATACATTTTTTTAGTGGCATAAATGGTATTTATACTTATTATATTATCTACGATCTGCTTTCCTAAATGATCCATATATATATATATATATATATATATATATATATATATATATATATATATATATATATATATGTCCGCTAAAACTGGTGACAGAGGTCCATCCTTTGGTAGAACTTCAACTTGTGTGTATGTATTGCTGTTGAATGTAAAGAAAATATGTTGTGTGCATATTTCTAGCAATTTGTATGCTCCCTCTACTTCTAAATTTTCTAATAAGTTTTCTATTAGTTTCAATTTCATAATCTCAATTATCCCATTTTTTCCATTTTTATATAAACAAACCGTTAAGCTTGTCTATTAGTTCGATGGTATTCTTTACTGTGTACTTGAATTCAATATTCAGTTTCTTTTTTAAGAAATCTATCAGGAATTTGCTAATTTTGTGTGTTGTTTAAATAATAAACGAAAGCACAGCTCTAATTGGTGTGTCTGTTAAATTGTCCGCCTTGTAAAGTTTCATTAATCCATATTTTCAAGAAATTTCTGTTGTTCCATCTCACTTAGTATTGTTTGCGTTTTTCTTATCTCATAGTTTACTCTCCTTATAAATCCATTGATTGGTTTCTGAATAAACCTATTGTCCTGGAAAAAGTTTTCTACTTTTTGGTGATACACCTTTTTATCTATGACGACTATAGTGTTGCTCTTGTCCGCCTTAGTTGTGACTCTTCGATGATCTTTTTTTTATTCCCTTCATTATTAGATTCTTGTTGAGTTATTTTTGATTATCTCTTTGCAATGTACTCTCATCGATTTTCTTTCCCCGTGGTTGGTTAAAGTCCGACTTCTATTTTTACAGCTAGATTTTCCAATTGGTTATTATATTCTTTACTGTTGCGGTATTTTATGTTCTACATTGGGCCTTTGTTTAGTAGTTATATTTCTTCTTTTTTTGAGTTCAATATTGCTGTAATTTATCAATGGTTTGTTGAATATACAACGTTCTCATTCTCAGTTGGTCTTTTCTTATTATATTTTTGTGTATTTTGTGACAGTTTGTCTATCCCTGTGTTCTTTATTTAGTTCTTCGGTTTTGTTGTGTATTTTACCTATTTCCTCATTCAGTGACATGAAATCCGTTTTCTTATTTAGTCTGACATATGTGTTTTTTAGTTAGTTGAATCTGTGTCTTGTCTAATTTAATGTAAGCTGTCCCAATCTCGTTTTTGACCATGCGGTCTTGTATTCTCTTAATCGCTGTCTTCAGACTTTTACTAGAAATAATTAAAAAAATAACAAAAGGACAGAAAATGTTTATAAATTTGATGAGAAAGAACAGAATGTTGATGAAGGTTGTTGATTGAAAACAAAATTGTTTAAGTTCCGCAAAAAAAAGAGGTAGAAAAAAGAAAATTGTCACAGAAGTGTCACTAAGGAAACAGATTTCTTAACGCCAAGTTTAACCCCAGCTCCTCATTTTCAAAGGCTGAGTGAATCTTGGCCCAAAAATTGCCGAACACGATCAAAGAAGATATACCTACCCTAGAACTTCACAGTGTTTGCTACTGAATAATAAAATACGATTTAGAATGCGGGCCGGATACAACGCCTGTATCGGCTTCCGGTATTACCCGTTTAATTTTATTAAACGGGATCAACATATGCCTACTCTATGTCGCCCCTCTACTCTAAGAAACAATGGTAATTTAGACCTACTTATCTCCAATCAAAAAAAGTTGCTCATGCCTGATGTAGACATCTTCACTTCCCAAAAAACTACTGCGAAAAAATGATCTAACAAAAACCACGATAAGGATGCAGCAGTTTCTCTGCACAGACAAATCGAGTTAGGAAAGATATTAAGTGGTGGTTAGTTAGTTAGTCGGTTAGTAAGGCGGTGGTGGCATCACCGTTGTCGAGGTGTCGGATTACTAAGCCATAAGTCCCAGTTTCAAATCCCTGGGGTACGAGTATGGAAATAAGTCCTCCTGTGCATGGCTTAGGCAAGGCCATCATAGTAATCTAACATGAAAAAATCTCCCCTTCTTTTTCATCATTATTTATTAATATGATCTATTCAAATATGCAGTTTAAATATTTAATTCTGAGTAAATTTTGCAGAGCTGGAATGAACTCATTGAATTATTTCGTATAGGGAATAATTTAACTTATAACGGATTCTATTCGAGGACGTATTATATTTATTTTTATGTTCGAGGTTCAACTTTGTAAGAAAGCGCGAGACGTTTTTAATCGCTTTAAATTTTAAAGACAAATTATTTGTTTCGAAGAAAATCTAAAATTTATGAAGTCTGTAATTTAAGAAAATAAGGATCTTATTAATATGTATATAACTAAGGAGCTAAGAGAATGAAATGAATTAAAGAAAATCCTTGATTTCATAAAAAGTTTTATGGATTTTTAAGAAAGTACGAAACGTTCTTCCAAGTAAAAGTAAAATAACAACACTTGAACTGAAGAAAATAGAGAATTTGTCTTTATCTACGTTTTTAGGCTAAAAACCGACTGTCTATGTTGTCTCTGTGTTAAGAATTTTTTTTTTCTTAACCAATGTGTTCAAAAAATCCAAACATTTTGTCGGAAAAACACTATAGAGAAAATATATGGAATAACAAACAAAACACTGCCAGCAACCATACTAGGCGCCGACAGTAATTTAAAAAAAATAAGTAATAAAAGAAGATAAAATAATAAGTCATAAAAGAAGATTATCGTATGGCACACATCACATAATATGTAGTGAAAAAATTAACGGTACAACATGTAGCACAATGTTAAACAAAAATATAACACAATTTACAGTTGGATGTCTAAATTATTAAAGTACTCAGTTGGGTCTGTTGTCGCTATTAGGAAATCATTTGGATGACCTCCGTATGCCCTCAGATTGCAGGGTTCCGTGATGTGATGGATCGTCTGCCTTTTAGAGCCGCAGTCACACTGTGGGGAGGGTATGATGTTCCATTTGTAAAAGGCGTCGGCACACCTGCCACGTTTGGTCTTAAACCAGTTAATTGTTGTCTATGTTTTAGTTGATCGTAGTAGATCAACGACGGCTGGGGTAGTTGATATACACGACATGTTGTGAAGTTCCAGTATGGCTGCTTGGGTCTATTTCTGCCTCCACTCATTTATTGGTTTGAAGTGAGCGATCGTCAGGTTTTCAGCTGTTCTGAAAGGGGGTTTTCTTAAGCGCAGCCTACTCCTTACTATGTTATCGATATCTCTGTTTATTGGTAGTTGTGGGTTTTGAAGGAACTTGTTCCTCATCTCATCTCTGACAAATACAGTGGTTCTCCTTAACGTTGGTGGTGGAATATGGCTTACTACTGGTTGTTAGTGACTTGGTGTAGATCTAATTGTGACTGAGATTAAACGCATCGCATGGTTCAGTTGAAAGTTCGACTATCTTAACATGTGGGCGATTTAGCCAGGTCGGAACACAGTATTCCGCCGTAGAGTAAACGAGCCCTAAGGCAGAACAACGAAGCGTGGTAGCGGAGGATTCCCACGAAATGCCGCATAGTTTTCGTATGATGTTATTTCTTGTTTTGAGTCTGCAGGCAGTCTTAGTTAGGTGTTGTTTGAAGCATAAAGTTCTGTCAAGAGTTACTTTCAGGTATTTAGGATACCGGTTGTGGTGCAGCAGTCTGTTACTGAAGTGCACACCGAGTTCTCTATCGGCCATGTGGTTGTTTAGGTGAAAGCATGCCACCATCGTCTTGCTTGCAGTGGATTCCAGTGTCCAGCTGTGGAAGTATTTCAAGGGTGTTCAGGTTACCTGTAAGCGTTTACTCCATTTCTTTTATTGACTTGCTTACCGTCATCAGCATAGCCGAATTTTCTGGATCTTGTTGTGGGCATATCAGCAATGTAACAGTTGAAAAGGAGTGGGGTCAGAACTATGCCTTGAAGTAGAACGTTATAGAGTTTTTTCTAGTCGCTGAGTGAATTTCCCATGGCAAAACGAAATAGTCTATTGCTCAGCATGTTATCGATTAATCCCACCGTTGTTTTGCAGGGGATTTGGCGAAGGAGATTGTAGAGCAGTCCTTGTTTCCAGACAGTGTTATATGGTACTGTTAGGTCTATGAATGGGACGAATGTTTTTGCTGCTTCTGGTACCCGGCCTCTATATAAGTAGTAAGTGACAAGACTTGGTCGGCACAGCTTTGCTTTGGCCTGAATCCAGCCTGCACAATTGGTATGCTTTCTAGGATCTTATTCTGTTGTACATACGCCGTTCTAATAGTTTGTGTAGCGAGCACTTAGAAACGGCATGGGGCGATAGTTCTCTGGATTGTCGTTTGGCTTTCCTGGTCTTAGGATCGCTATTATCTTTGTTTGTAGGCGAGGGAATAGGCGAGAGACAATTCCTGTATTTAGAATGTTAGTGAGGAGCTTAGCCAATCAGAGACGGGCATTTTTTCCTAGATTTATTGGAAACTCTGGATGTATACCATAGAACACTGGAGCTTTGTGTGGCTTGACATCCTCTAGTGCCTTTATAATATCTTCATGGGTGAAGGGCCGAGAGTATTTTGAGTGTAGGTCGGTGGCGGCTTTTCGGCATTTAAACTCTCTTTAAACTTGAGTAGTGTGCCCCGCTGGGTGCCCTAGAAGTACAGACAATATGTGTGGCGAAAGAATTTGGGGTTACGGAAGGGTTGGGACGGATCGTCACGTTTTCACTTCCTAGTTTTCATAGGAGAGACCATGCCCTCCTGCGGGATTGTTTGAAGTCCATAGCCTTAACAGATTCGCACCAGATTTGTTTGCGAGCAGTGTCTAAGCTATGTAAAACTTCATCCGCTATTTCCTGTTCACAACTCTCAAGAAACTCTTGGTACCGGGTTTTACTTGTATTACTCCAGCCAGGGATATATTCCTTTCGGTAGCCTCTAGGGATGGTCTTTTGGCAGTGCTTATTACGAAGCCGACAAAACGTGCGTAGTTAGCGCTCGTTGGTGGTATAAATCTGATGCAATTTTCAAGCTTATAATTAGGAGTGAAAGCGGCTCAATTTGCTTTGTTAAAGTTCCAGCGTGGTTGCGGAACAGATGACACAAGGGGGACTTGAGTACCAATGTCGATGAGGACGGGTCGGTGCTGGCTATGCGAAAAGTCAGGAAGCACTTTTCGTGAAGTCGCTAGTGGGAGGTTATTTTTGTCTTTAGAAACAAAACAGAGGTTGGAATTGTTCTCCCTTTGCCACTCAGCAGATTTAAAGGTTCCTCGATCTATCGCATCGAATACTAAATGTAAATTGTGAGCTTTGGCTCAGCCGGTTAGATTCATGTTGTTGCCTTCATACTTCCATTCTTGGTGGTAGCTGTTAAAGTTACCAGTGTAGACCGCGGGATCATTGCGTTGATGTATTAAGTATTGAGGCTATGGTTTGGTTGCTCTGGAAGCCATGGAAGCTCTGTTTCATAATTCAGTTGGGTTTCCTGGATGGCGGCCAGATCGATATCATTATATTGTAAAAGTTTGGAAAAATATTGGCATTTGGCTCTGCTTATGCCATCAATATTCAGCAGACAAATTTGGACTGAGGGTCCAATATTTGTAGTCTTGTGGTTCTGAGAAAAACCGTGGGTTTCTGTACAGTTAGCGATTGTGATGTATAGTAGCAAGGAAATCAATAATGATAGTCTGGCTGCCAGTTTATGCTAGCTCATTTAGCATTAGCCAGGATGCACGTGTAGTGTTCTACTACGGACGCGAACTAGCTCTGCATCCCTCCTTTTCTTGTAGGGGAAAAGAAGAATAAGAAAGTTTAAGATATTTTAAGAAAATTAGGAACGCTTTACGACTAATTTTCAAGAAAAAAACACTTGGAATCTCGTAGAAGAGTAGAGGAACTTGCAGAAGAGGAACAGTGCTATCCCAATGTGTTGCGGACCGGTATCATATTCAGTTGCAGCGAACTTTTAATTTTATTAGGTTTACATTTTTATAAAATGAATCCAATTTTTACTTAGTTCGTAATGATAAGAGATTAAATTAGCTTTTTCAAGCTAATAATAAATTAAAAATTCGAGATTCGTAACGATAAGAGATTAAATTGGTTTTTTCAAGTTATTAATAAATTAAAAATTACAGCAAAATTAGTATTTTATTAATAGTTAGGCGAGCTACAACAATTTATTTCTTATGACAACTGGTAAATCGCCTTTTATTTCAATGAAAATATTTCGTACCCATATATTTTTTTTCGTGGATCTTTTTCTACTGGGAAGTAAAATTCGAAACCTTTTACAAATTTCGACAAATGTTCACTAATAACTTCTCTTTGAGATTTGATTCTTTGAGACGTAATATCAAGCTCTTCTCCGCATAGTGGATGAATGTCTCTAAGTTGTCAAATATGCAATAACACTTTCTTGTTAAACGATCTTTCTGTGCTTTAAGTTCTCGTTTCTGTTCATCGATTTTATCAGCAACGTTTAAACGGAAAGCTATCCTGCCAAGCATCGAGGTATTAAGTTCATCAAAGATATCAAAGATATCAACTAAATGAGCCAGCTTGGTCACCCAATTTACTTCAAGGAAAAATTGGGCCCAATTTTGTTTTTTTGCTCTTAAGAAACTCCGATATTTCGTTCCGAAACTCGAATAGTCTTGAAACGACTTTTAGTTTGCACCACCAACGCACCTCAGCATATAACAAGAGCTGCTAATGATCAGCTCACATTTAATCCCATAATACAGCAAATAACCGCGAGTTCAAAGCATTTGCCTTAATATAATCTTCAGGACCTGGGCAAGCACATAGTCTATTTCTCGAGACTTTTCTTTTGTTGCCAAATTTTCCTGGTGAATGGAGCAGACGTCGATCTATGTAACTACTCCATAATGTTATCCCATCATTGCAGCAACTCCATCATAACACACACCTACACATAATTTGAGGTCCAATTCACAGTTATTGACTACGTAATCTGTTACAGCTTTGAGTATTAATTTATTAAAAAAACTAGTGGTTTTTGTTGGCAGTGAAAGCGAAAAAAAAAGAAATCATTCTGTTCAAATCTCACATACACCAAAAGAATGGCCTTACCAGCAAGGTCTGTAGATTCGTCGAGTTGCAAAGTAAAATATTTTGATGCTTTTATTTATTCAAGCAATGGTGTCATTTTTAATTATACTTGTGCCACTTAATTGCCGCCTGCTCGCCGAGTATCTCGAAATAAAAATCCTTAATACAGTCGGCCACTAGTCCGTCACCTAACTTTGTAAAAAACTCGCAGTGCAGAAAAAATGTATCTGTGACATCCGAAATAAATGTTTATGTCTGCCATTTAATTCAGAATGTTTTCTTAAAAAAAAATCTATCGGCTTAGAAGTCAGGTTTGTGTTTAGTATTTTTATGTTTTGTACTCAAGTGAATTTTTAGTTTTGATGTTTTTATTGTATCGTTGGACAAAACGGTACTACACACACAACGGATTGCAGTTTCGAATCGGCGCCCAGGCGAAATTTTTATCGGCGCTCCCCCAAAAAAATGTAATTTTTATTTATATAATATAGTCTTATCTTCTTCTCTCGAATAGGCCTAGAGTGGACCACGCTTATTCAACTGTTGGGCTTTACCTTTGCCCACTATTGTTGCATCTTCTGTCGGAATAACTCCTTTCTCTCTTCTGTCCAGGGGGTACTTTTTTCAAGTTTTTCCTTCCAGTTTTTTCCAGAAATCCACGGAATTCCTTCAGAGTGCATCTCACAGACTGTCTGTTTTTGAGATCTGTTATTCCCAGTTCTTTAATATCCTTCTCGGTCTCTGTCAACCAAGTACGAGACTTACGAAGGTACGAAGCTTCTTGTTTTGCCAGAAGGTGAACAGACGATTGGTTAGTCGGTTTGGAGGCAATCTTGCAACGTGGCCGTAGAAAGCTACCCTTCTTTTCCTTGCACAGTCAGAGAGCATCTAAATATGTTCGTAGAGCTCAGAGTTATACCGTCTTAGGGAATCCCCATCTTCCTTTACCGGGCCTAGGATCTTCCTGAGGATTCTCCTCTCTCTGATTTCCAATTTCTCTATTAGACCCCTTCGGTCCAAGGAAAGACACTCCATGGCATACAGGGCTTCTGGTCGTAAGACTGATGTGTAGTGCTTAAGTTTCAGGTTGCGTGACTGGCATTTCTTATTGTAAGTGTTCTTATTTAGCCGATAGGCTAGTTGTAACTTGCTGACTCTCTTGGATAATGATGCTCTTGCTGATAAGTTGGGTTCAATCCATTCGCCGAGATACTTAAATTTCTCAGTCCTCTTGATGTTTCCCTGTTCTAGTAACATCTTTATGTTTGCTTCTCGGATGTTGGTGAAGAATTCTGTTTTCTCCAGCGACACTTGAAGGCCCACATTGGCAGCCTATTTGCTAAGGCAGTTTACCTGCAGTGTTGCTATGTCAAGAGAATCAGCAAACAGTGCTATGTCATCTGCAAAGGCCAGGCAATCTGCAACCAGTCCATCGTTCTTACGTCCCAGGTAGATACCACAGTGAGCACAAAAAATTGTTCAGTTCCTTGCGCCATTTTCTCATAACCCTTTCAAGGACACAGTTGAAGAGAAGAGGGAAAGTCCATTTCCTTGTCTCACTCCAGTTTTTATTTCGAAGCTTTCTGAAATCTCGCTTCTAAATTTAACCTTGGAAGGGGTGCTGGTCAAAGTCTCTAGGAATAGTCTGCGGGTTTTGTTGTCTAGTGCTAGTTCCTGGAGTACTTTGTTAAGCGTTTCTCTATCAATGGAATATAGTTTTATAATATACAATTATTCATTTTTCCGTAAATTACCAGACTTATTTCGACATTATTCTATCAAACCTATAAATATAATCATTGCGTTTCAACGGTAAAGTGACGGATCGGCAGGCTTTTGCTTAGGGACCGGCACCGGTCCGCGGACCACCACTTTGAGAAGCGCTGGTGTAGAACACATACCCAAACAAATGATTAAAAATCCCGAATACGGTAAAAGTTATTTCTAAATCAATTTGCAGTTTGTCTCAACTTATAATGTGATTGAATACATGTATGTTCTAATATTTGTTAATTAGTTCTAGGCCTTCTAGGCAATTGTACAATTTTTCCAACGTATATTTGTAAATGTTAAAAGTATTATACATAAATAAAATATCTGCATCTGGATCCATACACCTTTATCTTATGGTGCTACAGTCCTGTGTAGGACCTGGGGACCTCCTCCCACAGCCTTGTGCTTGGTGTTTTGATCTTAGAAACAAGTGTAGGGAGCCCTTACCACTTTGTAACTTGTTTGGCGAGCCACTATTCGGGGAGATTTCGAGGCAGATTTTTACTGTGATGACTTTGACTTAGCCATCTTCAGGAGAACGATGGCTTATTCTTTCCATATCCAGGATTTGAACCCGGGACCTTCGGCTCCAAAGTCTGACACCTTGGCTGATTGATTTTAAATAAAATACACTAGTAGTTAAAATGTCTCTCTCTCTTTCTCTCTCTCCCTCTCTCTCTCTCTCTCTCTCTCTCTCTCTCTCTCTCTCTCTCTCTCTCTCTCTCTCTTTCTCTGGTTTTTCACTGGAAACGATAGTTTGGTTCTTCTCCTACTTATCAAATCGGGCTCAATCAATTTTAAATGATTTTGGGATTCCAATTCAGCTCTTGAAAACCTTTTATGTAGTTCCCAAGGATCTGTTCTGGGACCGATATTGTTTCTGATAGTGATGAATTCAGTTGTTGGGTGGATTGTCTATTGCAAGCATGGGTTATTTGCCAATGACAAGTGTATATATTTGCATTTTTTAATAGTCCAATTGGAGAAAGCCGTTAGTAAAGTCACTCATGATGCACAATCAATAGTAAATTGGGCTAGGGAACATGGCTTGGAGTTGAATCTAGGTAAAACCAAAGTAATGATATTGGGCTCGAATAGTAAACTAAAGCAACTACAAGAAAGGGAAATACCTCCTATTATAATAGATGGTCTTGCACTATCTTATGTAAATTCAGCAAAGTGCTTAGGATTATATCCTAGACAAAACTTACTCCAAGTCAAAACTTGTCCTGGTATTTTCATGTCTCACAAACAATTAGTAAAGTAAATTCGACCTTGCATTGCCTTCAAATTCGCAAAAATATCTTTACAACGGCATCAGGAAGTTATTAGTTTCTGCAAATACCTTACAGCTCATAGATTACTGCACAATTGTACTTATTGATTCCACATCAGAAAATAATTTGAAATTGCAGCGCGCAGTGAATTGTTCTATAAGATTTATCTTTAGTCTGAAACGAGATGAGCACATAACCCGTTTTCAACGAGAGCTAGAATGGCTATCAATCAAACATCGTCGATGGTACTACATGGCTTGTTACTTTTATAAATTATTGAAAATAGGTAAACCAAGTTATTTACGTGAATCATTTGTGGAGGAGACTGAAGTTAGACGATCGGATAGATTAGCATCAAAAAAGCATTCTTCAGATTACCTCATTTTGATACAACCTACCTTGAGCGTTCGTTCGTAGTAACTGCTATACGGTTGTGGGAGGAATTGCCCAGTGAAATTGTAAGCTCTAGTAGTCTGGAAGTATTTAAAAACAAAATATTTGACTATCTATTGAATCTGGACTTTTGACTCTGTATCATATAGATAAACTGCATAGAGCAAAACCTGAGTTGTATAAAGAAACGTGGACATTTTGTGATACCTTAAAATTTGATACCTTAAAATTATGGTGCCTTCTATCTAAGCAAATCTTGTAAATTGAGTAGATCTAGAACAAATTTAATCTAAAATTTCTCAACATAAGTCGTTTATTGGTTAAATCTCATTACAAATTCAAACCTGTAAAACTTACAAATGTTAAAAATGATATATTGTATTTATATTGTATTCTTTAAATAAAATTAAATCCAGCAATCAATCTCTCTCTGTAACTCTTAAAACCCATGGTGGGTCTTGGCTGTCTCAACAACTCTCCTCCATTGGACTCTGTTCATCATTAGCGCCTCCGCTTCCATGATATTCAGGGATCTAAGATCTGATGCTATGTTGTCTCTTCACCGTAGTCGTGGTCTTCCTAGTGGTCTTCTACCGGTCGGGGCCTGTTGCCATAACAATCTAACAACCCGTCCATCCTCATGTCTCTTTACATGGCCCTCCTATCTCAGTCTTTCCACTTGTATCGTTCTTACAATGTCTGCCTGGTCATATTTTTCTTCTATTTCCCTGTTTTTCATACTGCGGTACTGTTGTGTAGTTTCATTCCTTATAGGCCCGTATATATACCGTAGTATTTTTCTCTCTGCAACTCTCAGTCTGTTTCCATTTTTTTTGTCATTGTCCAGGTTTCGCAGGCGTAAGTCATAATGGGTCTTATAATGGAGTGGTAAATTCTCATTTTTTGTCGTCCGAGATACATTTTTTGATTTAATTATTCTCTGCAACGCAAAAGAACAACGATTGGCACGTTGTATTCTGTTGTTAATTTCTTTGGTCATCTCGTTGTCCGACGTGATAGTGTCACCCAGATATTTAAATTCCTGGATTCTTTCGAAGTTGTATTGGCCAATCGTCACATTTTGTCCTATCCTATCCCTACGTTTAGTCCTTGATGTGGTCAAGTACTTCGTTTTACTCTCGTTTATTTTTAGGCCCATATTTTCCGCTGCAGATTTTATTTTTCGAAACTCTTCTTTAACGTTCCTGGTTGTGTTTCCACTGATGTCTATGTCATCCGCAAAGGCCAATATCCCATCAAAAACATAAAAAGTAAAAAAAGTATTATTAATCTACTTTAGTTTAATGAACTAGACCGGATTTTCAAGGTTTCATCTAGGCCACCTATTCTCAACCGCTGGTTTTACAAGTCCCCGGACAATTTTTTCAATCCGCGAAAAAAATTTACTTATCGAAAAAAAAAAATAATTAAAATTTGATTTATAAAATTACGAAATACAAAAAATATCTTAAACTAATTTTAATTCTATGTAATTTATGATTAGTACGGCACAGAAGAAAAAAAAGAAAAATAATTACATACCTTTACATTTAAATATTACTGTAAGTAACTGATAATTAAAATGTTACAATTAACTAACTTATGAGTTAGTTCTTTAATTCCTAGTAAAATTTTGTTAAAAAAATATCATTGGTCCGTGAATTTTTTTTTTAATTTTACTGGTCCGATGGCCAAAAAAGGTTGAGAAACGCTGATCTAGACTATAATTGTAATAATTAAGATTGATTTTATGAACTGGACTTTTTCTTCAAGGTTTTATCTACACTAGATTTTTAATAATCTACTCTAATTGCATATACTTGGTCATCAATACAACATCTAGTATAAATTTATAATAATCTAGTCTGATTACGTAAACTACACTTGGTCTTTAAAATTTCATCTAGACTACATATTTATTAGTTTAGTCTGATTATATAGACTACGCTTGGCTGTCAAGGTTTCATCTAGGCTAAACTCTTTATAATCTAATCTAATTGTATAGACTAGACATGGTCTTCAATAATCCATCTAGACTAATTTTTTTATAATTTGGTCTGATCATATAGACTAGACAAAGTCTTCAAGGTTTCATCTAAGCTAAACTCTTAATAATCTGGTCTGATTGTGTAGACAAAACTCGAACTGAAAGTCCTTTGTTTCATAAAATGCGGTTCGTTTATAAATATTTTATAGATATGTCAAAAATTATTTTTTGTAAAAATTGCAAATAAAAAATTTCTAAAATTTTTGTTTAGCAATTTTTTGTTTAGAAAGACGAAACTGCAAAAATATTAACGATTAAGAAATATCTAGATTTATACCATCTAGATGGTATTAGTAACTAGATACTATAAATAATTTAAGAAAATGATATGCAAACTCAACATCTAAATTAGAAAACCACTCAATTTAAAGTGAACTGGGCGGATAGAAAAGGTCAGAAGTTTTATAGTGGAATATGTCTTTGTGTTACTAATTTGAGCGATGATTCTATTTGGTAAATAATAAATAGATACGATTTTCAGCATTTCATTGATTTTATAGCTTTGGGGGTACAAAAATGTAAACAAACGAGTCAAATAGAGCGTAATCAGTGCAAATAAGGTGAGTTTGAACACGATTGAGTACGTTTTTAGTTATTGGTGAGCGATTGTCGGCAGGGAATGATTTTTATTGGGAACTTGCAGAAATTCAGAGAAAATTAAACTGTGCTAAAACTTTGTGAAATTCTTGCAAATGAAAATGAAAAATATTCGTGAAATTATTGCATGGGTTAGTGATTATTGCATTGATTTATTAACTAGATTGAACGAAATTTGTTAAATTTCCGAAAATAAAATTATTGAAGTAATCTATCAGTTTTTGGCATTATTTAAGAATAAGATCTGTTCCGATTTTTTACCTGTTATAACTGTTGATAATCGTCTTCCACGGTGTATTAATAAGAAAGCTAAAACAAAGCTTATATGTCGATTTATTGAAAAAATTTCTTGGTTTATATGAAAAAATTGTCACTTTTAAACGTAATAGCTAATATTTTTCTTGAAAGTCTTGATTTTTTTGGCTGTCACTTGACAGTCTTGATTTTTCTGCTGTCACTTGATAAAAAAATATGCAATGCAACCAATAGGGAATATGCATGAAATTTAAATTTGGTTCAAATATTTTTTTTCCGAATCTTTATTGACCGGACATTTCAACTAAACCATTATTTTTGTAATTAATATATTTTTAAATACTTAAAATTAATAAATAAAAGTGCGATTTAATCGAGGGAAAATTTGTAAAACGCAACACCATTGGTTAAAATGAAAGTGACGTAACATACCATATAAACAAGTCCGTATTTTTTACATTTGTATGTCATTGCAGTCTTTTGGTTAGAAAACTAAGGTCAAAAACAAACTAAGGTCAAAAAGTTAAAATGAAAACAGCTGTAGTAAACAATGGACTGAACTTACAGCGGTAATTGACGTCAATCAACAGACAGCGCGAAAATGGCGGCGTTTAAACAGTTCAAAATTTTGCTCAATTTAAATTTTTTTTTTAAACTATTAAGCATTTTTAAGTAGTTTTTATATTTTTTACTATGTTATAACGCTGTAAATAGAGAATTAAAAATATAAAAAACATGCATATTCCCTATTGCCAATTTTATCTCTTTATATTAACTTGTTATCTCGTTAAATTTTTGTAAACATTTCAAAATACAATTTCTACGACTGCATATTGGAGTGGCATTAAAATAAAACAGTCTTTGGCACATCATCTTATTTTTGATCGATTTTCGCGCATATGTGGGTTTGATTTATCTGCCGCCTCGCGGTATGCAACCTTGTTTGTTGTTGGACTATGTCCTGTTTAGCAATTTAACCCTTTCGCTGAATAACAAGTCGCCTATCTAGTTTTTTTGCTGTGTTGTCGGTTGGTAGCACATGTAGTGACAACGAGTAATCTTTTGCGTGTCTGATTTTAGGTTCAATACATGTTTTTTATTTAAATTGATGTAATAAAGACTGAAAGAAGAATTTTCTAAGCTATATTTTTTTCGAGCAGAACTAAAACCTTAACAGGTTATAGGCCCAGGGTTCGCGGCGCAGTGGGCAGGCGTAACGGGGCAGGGGTGCGACAAGTAATCCATGGGAGATGACTAACTGCTACAAATTGAAACTTTTAACATACAACATACAGCAGCTGTCGTCAGATGATAGACTGGTGGAACTAGAGACCGAACTTGACAACACTAAATGGAACATTCTGTGACTCAGTGAAGTTCGACATAATGGAAAGAAATTGCTGACTCTGAGCTCGGGCCATGTGTTCTAGTACCGCGAAGGCCCAATGCCTGGTGTGGGAGGAATCGAAAAAAAAAATGTCAGACGAAACAGAAAAATATATAATTCCTCTCTTTGACTGGACAAGTTTCAAAAATTGGAATTCCTCATGGAGACGCTGCTAATAGAAAAGGACCTGCTGCAATTCGTAGAAAAACCATATACGGAAATGACCCAGCCATTGCTAGACACGGATTCGGCACAGCAACTCGCAGCAATACAAGAAGAAGCAGTCAGATTTTTGAAACAAGATCGTAATTACAAGTCACATATTATGCAGCGTATTTCTGATAGTCACCTGGAGTACGCCAAGAACGACGAACTACGACAAACGGACAACATTGGTAAATACATTTGAACGAAAGGGAATTTGCATGTCAGTTACTCCGAAAGAAGCTTCTTAGCATGAAATTTGACGTTAAAACCGAAATCCTTGCGAATGATTTCCTGAAATTTGATTTCCAGAAACTCATTTGAGATTTGCAGAAGTCACAAGGATCGATGTGGAAGTCTGCAGGGCCGGGAAATCCGTCTCGTTTTCCTTTCAACTATAAGTACTATGGCAAGAAAGGACACAAGGAAGTCGTCTGCATAAAGAAACTCAACATCAAGAAGAAAAACTCGCAAAGCGCCAACGCAACCACAGGATTAAAAAATAAAAATTAATCAAATTACTGTTTTTACGCTCTTATTGAAAGCTACGAAATCGACGAAGATAAATGATTTCTTGATTACGGTGCCACCGAACACATGATCAACGGGAATATACATCTCAACAATTCAAAGAAACGAAAAAGTCCGATAAAGATTAAAGTAGCTAAATCAGGGGCCTTCATCGAAGCAAGTAAAATCGGAGAAATTCAATCGAGTTCCGTAAGAGAAGAAGAATTATCGATTACCTTAAAGAACGTCTTGTTGGTATCAAAACTCGAGTACAATTTATTATCAGTCAGAAAACTAGCAATGAATGATTTTCGTGTCGTTTTCGAGAATAGGTGTGGATTCATCATCAGAGGCAACCAAACGCTAGCCGTCGCATTGAAAGACGAAACAGAATTGTTCCGGCTAAATTTCAGAAAAATAGTTACTGCAATTTTAGCACCAAAGATGTTGACCTGGAAATCTGGCATAAAAGATTGGGACATCTCAACTATGAAGATGTGAAGAAACTCTTAAAGCAAACGGATTAAATCAACGCAGACTTCTCAGGAACACCGAAGGAGATCTGCCAAGTGTGTGTCGAAGGAAATCAAACCCGGAAGTCGCATAACCAGCGACGACCACGAACAACGAGACCCCTCCAGTGAGTACACTGTGACCTTTTTGGACCAGTTACGCCCACCCCGCACGATGAGAAAAGATATGTTCTCGCTTTGATTGACGATTTCACCCATTTCACTGCTGCATTCACCATGAGCACAAAGTAAGAAGTTTTTCATTACTTCAAAGTTTACGGAGCTTTGGTGACGGCACATTTTAATCTGAAAATTTCCTGTTTTCGTTGCGACAATGGGCGGGAGTACATTCAAAAGAAATTATCAATTTTTTCCAAGAAAAAGGAATACAGTTCCATTCTACCATTCGTTATACGAATGTGCAGAAGTAGAGAGAATGAATGGAACCATAGTAGATAAGGACAGATGTATGCTCCTCGAATGTAAACTTGGAAAACATTTTTGGTCCGAAGCAGTTCAAGCATCAGTTTACCTGATTAATCGATGTCCCTCGTCAGCGTTGTACGGAAAAGTTCTGGCGTCGTTTTGGTTCAATGAAAAATCCAACTTGAAGAAACTAAAGGTTTTTGCGTCGCCTTTCGTCTTTCTACGCATTCAAACGCAAATTATAGATCGAAGAAATGTTTCATGGTTGGATATTGCACAAATGGTTACAAGTTTTTGGATCCAGAAGAACATAAGGTCATCGTTGGATGTGATGTTATCTTCAACGGATCCAAATTTTCATTCGAAAGACTGACAAATTAAGACTGGATTCATCAAGATGTTGAAGAGCCAATTGAAAAAAAAACCGGCGACGAAAAAAAAGCAGTAAAGACGAAGAAGAATCCGATAACGAAGAAGAACTCTATCATAAAGAAGACTGCGATCGCAGCAAGGAGAAAACCGAACCTTTGGAAGTAAGACTCGGTAAAATGGGGACTTACGAAAGCTCACAGGAGAAACAGGACAATAATGCTTCCGGTTTTTTCTTCTATTGGCTCTTCATTGGCATCCTGTTCATTCCAGTCTTCATTTGGTAGTCCTTCGAATGAAAATTTTGATACGTTGAAGACAACATCATATCTGACGATGACCTTATGTCCTTCTGGATCCCAAAATTTGTTACCATAGGTGCTTCGTAAACTTTGAAGTAATAAAAAACTTCTGCTCATGGTGAATGCGGCAGTAAAATGGGTGAAATCGTCAATCAAGGTGACAACATATTTTTTCTCGTCGCGCGAGGTACATATATATATATATATATATATATATATATATATATATATATATATATATATATATAATATATATATATATATATATATATATATATATATATATATATAAATATATATATTGGGTGCTTCATTTGAAAACAACATTTTTTTCTTCGCTGACACATGAAAATATCACTGATTGCATAGAAAAGAAAATTCCCTTAAGAGATGAGCTCTTAATTTTAATTTTAAGTGCCCCTTCTCGATCGTTGAAGTTTTCCCATTTAAATAAAATGTAAATTAGTCCTTGTTTTATTTGCGATTTTTACTACAATTTGCGATCAACTGCAATTAAATATTATAATACTGAATGGAGCAATAAAACATTCCTGATGTACGGGGCGGAAATCTGGGAGTACAGGAGGAGGTGGACATAGAAAGGGTACAAATACAATATATTAAGAGGGTTCTCCAGTTAGAGATGTACCTAATTTACTCAAATAAAAAGCATCTATAGTATCTGAAGAAAACCTAGTACTCATATCATTTGAAAAGAAATCTAACAAAGGAATAAAAACACTTCATACTTAATGGAATAAGAATAAGAATATCTTCTGAAATATTCTTCGGCGCTAATTGCTGGTTGATTGTCCCTATTTGTTTGTTTTCGTGCAATTCTGGGCAGAGTAATGGTAATATTTTGTTACCTTGCTAATTGCTCAATGTTTTTCCAAATGCTATTGAAAATGTTTTCCACATTATTTCTTTCAGAAGTGATTACTAAGATAAGATCCTTTATACCCGAAGCGGCTGTACTTCAAATTTCTCGTTTTGAAATATTCTACTGAATGGTAACGTTAAGGCAAGAATGTGATTGATACATTTTAATGAAACAATGAACTCAAGTGTCAATAATAAGGTATTCAATATGTTAGCTTTCGATGATGATATGGCATCGTCCCATACACTAA
Organism: Phosphuga atrata; assembly: GCA_944588485.1. Taxonomy (NCBI): domain Eukaryota; kingdom Metazoa; phylum Arthropoda; class Insecta; order Coleoptera; family Silphidae; genus Phosphuga; species Phosphuga atrata. Next base: position 36,597,923 of record OX155899.1, read on the forward strand.
TACTGTTCAATGTCTCTCAAATTGCCGCAAAATCTTGGTCAAACGCTAGCGTTGTTGTGTGTCTTACAACCCACCGAGTGTCACATAGAGTACCCAATGATGTTTTAGCCAAAGAATTTTTTAGTACAAAAGACCGTTTTGCAGACGCATTAAAAAATGAAAGCACTTCGTGAATTATTCCAAAACAGTTCCAAATACATTTGATTTATATTCATTTTGATATGGTTAAATTAAGAGAATGGTTATGACATGGTACCCAGACTGCACATTCAGTATATTTCATAATTTCTGCAGCTGCTCCACGTTGCTTAGATGACATTATATTACAGGTATCTGTACAGGTGCCGACACAATTTTTCAAATTGAATTCATGTTTCTGCTTAATTTTCTTAACCGAATTTCCAAGTACTTTTCCAAATAAAACCGGTTCAGCATTAGAATCTTCTCCAAAGTTTAATTGATGCAAATTAAAAAATCCCACAAAGTTTTCCCTTATTTCATCTTCTACCACATATCTTATCACGATGCTTAGTTGAGATATTTTGGATACATCAGTCGTCTCGTCAAACATTATGGAATATAAACCGGCTTTGTTTACATTAAATTTAATTTTACTCACAATTTCATCACCGCACAATTTAATTAAACTATTTTGAGTTGTTTTGGATATATAAGTTACGTTCGCAGATGAATTTTGTAGATGTTCCTTCAACGTTGTATCGTCGGATCTTGCTAACAATTTCAGCATTGCCTAAAAATTGCCCTCGTTCGTAATACATCTAGAAGGGTTATTAGGAAAGTCATCTAACGAGGCGTCATCTCGTTGACCTCTAAACGCAACGTTTTGTCGGCCGATTGTTATGATTACGTCTAAGATATGAGCTAGTCGATTCCGGTTATCCTGAATTTGAATCAAACATTGAGATGATAACATATTTTCAATTTGATTTTCCAGTTTATCATAATTCTGCAAAAACATATTGCACATTTCAATGGCGTTTTTATGATAGCTTGTACGTTGGTTGATGTTTCTCCAAATATCCTTCTGCTCCCAGCAGTTTAGCAAATTTTGTCACAGGTTTAGTGATTAAAGCCCCAGCTTCTACATTGCATTTTTAGCTGCCTACAGATGTTGGACGTTGTATGAAGCAATATTTGCAGAATATTCCTAGCAGTTTTGGTGAATACACTAACCAAGGATATTTTGTTAAATGGCTTTGTATCAAATAGCGGTTTTCAATTTTTCCCTTTTTTGTATGTTCTGAGTATGGGAACACATAATTATTTGGAGGTGTAAAAGAATTTAGTAGCAGTTCCTTTTTAAAATATTTACTTATGGGTTGATTGATAAAATTTCCAATATCTTTGGGAGATTTGTCCACTTCTTCGATCTCCCTATTTTGAATTGTTGATGTCGTTGGTGAGACAATTGTTTCTGAAATTTTGCTTGTTTTGTTTAGAATTTGTTTATCATCATTCTTATCAACTGGCAAAGTTTTTGGTATTTGGAAGAATTTCAATAGCATAGTTTGGACGTTTTTTAGACATTTTACACCTGCACAAATTAAAATATGAATTAATAAATATACCTGATACTTATAATAATGAAATTACATGTATGAAAGTATAGTTACAAGTATAGTAAAGTATAGTTTCAAAGACGGCAATATTCATTATTTTTGTTGTGGAAGATTGAGCCGAATTCGCTTCCTACCTACTCGATATTGCCGGCTTGATGTGGTGCGACGCGAATTCAAAATAATTTATTGTTGCATTAATACTGCAGCAGAAATGTATTTGTGTTTAACAATTTCTGACAATTTTAAGTGAAACATGCAGCTACTCACTTTAATAATTTGTAGATGAATTTATTAATTTTTGTATTATAATTATTGTTCACTTTAATAACCTCAGACGTTAGTTTTAACAAATTTCATTTGCACATGAGCGTAGCTAGGCGGTGCGTAGCCACCTATGGCAATATTAGTAAAACTGCAATGCCCGCTGCATGAAGCCAATTTTCAAACCACAGATTCGGACGGATTTTCTAAATTTGCGGGAAAATTATGCTTACTGTAATTTTTTTTTGGAACCCAAAAAATAAATAAATTAAAAAAAAACAATAATTAAGGAGTTCGAAATCGAGTTTTATGGATTTTCATAATGATGAGAATTATTTTTTCGATTAGGTTTTTTCAAGTTCAACGGGGGGCGATCCCCCCATCAACGACCCCCCACCCCTGGATCCGCCAGTGTCAACGATTGAGAGAAGATACTTAAAATTAAAATAAAGGGCCCATTTTTTTCTTCTATGCAAACTTAACCTGTAAAACCTAACCTGTGAGCCATTGAGTCAATGAGTAGAATTCCATAAATTATATTTTTTATTCGAAACTTGATATTTGTTACCTTAAACAAACTCTACTCTTAGAATTTGGAATGTGCTTCTGTATGTATCAAATATATAATCGATTTTGATTTTGATTATCATACACATCGAATCTAATCGTCTGTAGAAGGATATAATTTTTATCTTTGCCCTTGATGTCAATTGAATTAATTGCTCTAGATTGGTTTTGATTTGTATTATCATACATATTTAATCAAACTATTAGTAGAACGCTTAAGTTTTTATCTTTGCCCTTCATCTCAAGTGCCCGCATGGAAATATAGCAATAAATCCACAGTGAAATCATCCATTTAGAATTATCAATATTTCAATATTACATATATATAAATTACAATATTAATAAATTTAAATATACGATAATTTTATAATAAGGTCAATTTTAAAGCGAACTTAAATGAATGAGATTTCAGAACAAACAAATATATTTTATTAAACTTTAAAAAGCTATGAATTTCCAAAAGACGAAATAAAAACATGATATGAAATATTTCTCATTCGTCGCTCGGAATAAATCTAAATTAAATATTCTTGTACGTACTTCAAGGCTCGAGTTGAAGGGTGAGAAAATTTTCCGGCACTCCGCGACGCGTAAAACCTTCTCTATCCCCTATTTAATACAAAAAAAAACTCCGTTCGCTTGCTTTAGTCTTTTTAATATAGTGTTTCGTACCAACGCAACTAATTACATCGCCTTCTATAGAATGCAAGTTGATGATGATTTGCGAAACTAATTAGCATTGCGTTCATAAACGAAAATATTTTTTTCCATTACTTTTTCCTGTCCATGTTTTTCTTGCAAAAAGTGGAAACAACATCGTGTTTCGAAATTACAATGTCGCGCGCGTTTCTCTCGCCGCCTCTATTATTTTTTTGTTCTTCTGGCACCATTATTAAATTTCGCACTCGGTGGAAACGTGGCGTCTTTATAGCCAGACGAGGGTTGGCCTGGTAAAGCTTTTATCATTGTATCGTCTCATTAAGAAAACAATATTAGATGCTCGGATGCATTTATTTGATTTGATTTTATCTTTCAAAAGAATGGGCTATATAGGATTAGTCGAGTATAAACTAGATTGGACAATTCTAGATCAAACCGAAAATAGTAATTTTATATAAGAATAAGTTAAAATATAAATAACAATCGTTATACAAAAAGAAAATCAAACAGTGAAACTGAAATAGAAACTGAAACAGTAGAAAATGAAACTAATAAGTAATGCTACATAGTTTATACATATTGTATGTATGATTTATTTAAAAATAAATGCCCACAGAAGCCAACAAGAATTAGAATCATAAGAATGGATCAATTTTAGAAGAATAGGAAAGAAATGAAAGTAATAGGTTATTATGAATTTCCACATTTGTAGTTAAAGCCCAAAAATAATACTTCTATATGATATTACCATTAAATATTTAGCAAGAAATAATTTTTTATGTTCTTTTTAAATTTTGATATTTGCTAATGAGTGCAACATAGCTCAGTGCAACTCATAGGAAACATAGATGGGCAACATAGAAACCCTTAATATCTGAAATTAATCTATTTTTTAGTCTAGCCTGTTTATGCACACAATGTTTACGACAATATGCAAATTAGGTAACAAACTAATCGTAAGAGTACAGAGATGTCCAATAGACGTAAAAAAGGTATCTGGAATACAAGATACTTTTAATTATTGTATTACAAATAGCAGATAAAAGATAATTTGCGAAATAAAATTTGAAATACAAGATAGAAAATACACTATATACGTATTTTGTAAAAATTTTATAAAATATTTTTTATCTGAAATAAAATTGAAATTTTTTATCTCTTTTATATGTAAACATACATTCACTAATTTTAAGGTTTATTTAGCTTGTTATATTAACACATTTTTTATTTTAAACTTTGAAACCGATGACGTAGTAATTTATATTCATTAGATTACCGCGGACGTCAATTTATATTCAATAGATATAGGGGCTATTGACGTACGAATACGTTTCTTTAACGTTTTTTTAATTTAAAATCTTTCTCGGAAGAAAACTTACTGAACTTTCGCTAGTTTCCAGTTCCAGAGTCCGATAGACATCCTAGGAACCTTACTTTGGATTTTGTTTCAGATTTTTTTTTCCTTGACGCTATAGCCCTCTATGGGACCTGGCCTGCTTTACAACGTCCCTCCATATCCTTCTGTCCTGTACTGTGTGGGGCCATTGCCGCACCTCGAGTACATTCAAGTCTTTAATAACGTCGTCTCTCCATCGTATTCGTGGCCTGCCTCTCGATCTCTTTTCGGCAGGCAACCATAGCGTCAGAGCTTTTGGGGTTCGGTCTTCACATGCCTCACAATGTCTCTTCCCTAGAGTATTCCATCTATTTCTGCGTTAGTTCTTATTCTCCATTCTTCATCTTTCTGTATCCCTCCATATATTTTTCTTATGATATTTCTTTCGCATACTCTTAAAGCCTCCTCACCACTTTTGCATAGTGTCAATGTTTCCCCCGCATAAGTGATTATTGGACGGATTAGTGTTTTGTACACTTTCAGTTTAGCTTTTCTGCTCAGTAGTTTGGATCCTAGCAGTTTCCTGTTCTCAAGGTATGCTTACCTCCCTAACATAATTCTGTGAGCAATTTCCTCACTCACCTTATTTTGGCTCGTTAACTTAGCCCCTAGGTAGGTAAACTCGGTCACTTCCTCGTAGTTTCTACCATTTTCTTGAATTGGTCTTAAATCTGTCACTTGCTCCCTACCACATCTCATGTACTTTGTTTTATTTTCGTTTATTTTCAGTCCGCATGGCTCAGATTTTTGTTCAAGTCTCGCTGTTATTTCTTTTAGCTGCTCCCTACCTCTTGATGCGATGTATATATCGTCAGCGTATGCTCCCACTTGCGCTGCTCTAGTTTTTAGGGTGCCTGTTACGTTCACCTCTCTGATTACTACCTCCAGCAGTAGGTTGAACAACATTGTAGATAAGGCATCGCCCTGTTCTAACTCTCGTTCTTCTCTGTCTTACTCCCGTTCCTATTGCAAAGTCGCCCGTGAGCTTGGAGTCTATTAGGACTTGCGCACTTGACTCAGTTAGTGTTAGTCCTACAAGTCTACCCAGGTTTATGGGTACTCCTAGTACCAGTAATTGTCTCATTAGCTCTTTTCTGGAGACAATATATATGCTATACAATGTTATGTTATGCTCATAACATTTTTCCATTATTCGTCTTTGCGTGTGAATTTGATCTATGGTCGACCTGTTGCTTCGGAATCCACACTGGTAATCGCCTAATATTTCTTCTGAATATATTGCAAGTCTTTTGCATATTACTGCTGACAGCACCTTGTAGGCTATATTTAAAAGAATGATCCCTCGGTAGTCAGCACAGTCCTTCTAATTTCCCTTTTTATGGATTGGGCATATGATGCCTTTTTCCCATTCCTTAGGCATGGTTTCCGTATTCCATACCATGACAATTAATCCGTGAATTCGTGTCCACAAGTGCTCTCTACCGCTTTTTAAGAGTTCTGCTGTTATGGTATCACTTCCTGATGCTTTATAATTTTTCAGCTTTACTATTACCTCTCTTACTTCTTGATAGGTGGGTTACGGGATTTCTGGTTGCGCTGCATGGTAATATTTTGCGTCTTCCCCATTGTTTTCATGTTCTTCGTTCTTATGTGTTAACATCTTGCCATAGTACTGACGCCACCTTTCAAGTACTTCCTTTTCCGCACTTAGTGATCTTCCTTCCTTACTGAGAAATGTGTTGGTTCTCGATTGGAAGTCTCTAGTTTGCATTGCTATTTGTTTGTAGAACTTTCTGTTCTGGTTGTTATTGTTGTATTCATCTAAGTCCTGTACTTGTTTGTTTAGCGCATTGTTCCTCTTCTGTTTACTCACTCTTTTTGCCGCTCTTCTTAATACCTCGTATTTTGCTCTCCTTGCTCTTGTCATAGTTTGCAGCATCTTTTTTCTGGTTTCGATTCTTTCCCTCAGAGCTCTTCTGCACTCATCATCGAACCAAGTGTTTCTGTCCTTTCCTTCCTTTCCGACTTTCTTTTCCGCTGCGTCAATTATGACACATTTTATGGCGTTCCATTCCTTGTCCACGTTTTCACCGGTTTCCGTTCTTTCTAGGGAACGCTCAATTAGGTCTTGATATTGTTTTTGTTTATCCTTTGTTCTTAGGGCCTGCGTATTCCATTTTTTTACATGTTTCTTACCCCCCACAATAGCTGTAATTCTTTGCCTCACCGAGACACATACGAGAAAGTAATCAGAGTCGCAGTTAGCGCCCCTCATAGTTTTTACTTCTGTGATCATTGTTGCCCTTCGTTTATTGATAAGTACATGGTCAATTTGGTTAACCCTTCGGTTTCTTGGCATCACCCACGTGCCTTTGTGTATTCTTTTGTGCGGGAAGCATGTGCTACTGATTTTTATGTTGCAACCTGCTGTCATGTGGCACAGTCTTTTCCCGTTCTCACTTGTTTGGTCGTGTAGTGAGTGTGTTCCCGCTACACTTCTGTACGCGTCCTCTATTCCTACGTTCGCATTAAAGTCGCCTAACACTATTAATGCATCATGTTCCGACACTTCTTCGCAGGTTCTCTTTTATCATCCTTTCTGCAGATTCTGCATCAAGCTTTCCTTTCATGCGTATCATGCATATTCGGTCGCTGACCGCTGTGAATCCTAGTACAGCCTTCCTTGCTTCTCTCGTTATTATAAAACCTACCCCGTTTCTCCTTGCTTATCCGGGTTTCCACTGTAATATAATCTGTATAGCTTCTTGTCAATACTGCCTTCTTCCTTCCATCTTATCTCCTCTAAGGCCGCTATATCTATTTTGTATTTATCTAATTCCTCCGCTATCTCCTGCATTCTTCCCGGTCTCAACATTGTGCGCACGTTCCATGTGCCTACTTTTTAAATCAGTTTCCGTTTCCCTATCCTTGATTCGTTGCCCTGTCGTCGCCGTTTTGGACAGTCCATTACGAGGCTGCTGTGTAGCTTTCGTAACTTTCTGTGTTTTTACTAGGCAGGGTTGTTGGCCCTGCGCTAAACCCCCTTTCCGGAGGGAAATCTCCCGCTCTCGCTAGCCCCGTCCTTCCTCCTCATCCATACGGGTTGGATACCGCATCTCAGAAGAGGTTGGCAGGGTTACCAGGGTTCACCAGTCTTGGCGGTAAGAGTCGGAATTGAGTAGGAAATGCTATGCGATAATCTGCTGTGCGATTATCGTGCGGCGCGCATGCACTACCCCATTTTGTTTCAGATAGGGTGACTCTAATTACTACTAGCAGTTTCTAGTCAACCACAAATTTTTTTAGGATGTTTAGCAGGACGCCGGAGTCTATTGAATCATAAGCCTTTTTAAAGTCCACAAAGACCGACACATACGGTTTGGACCTGAGATTGCAATATCTGATGATCGTTTTGAGGTTGTGGATCTATTCGGCATTTGAACGACCCTTTCTGAAGCCCCCTTAGTATTCGCCTATTTGAAGCTCTACTTCAGTTTCTAATCTCTCCAGGAGAGCTGGTGAGAGAATTGTGTATGTTACCTATAAGAGGGTTATTCCTCTATAGTTGTTTACGTTTTCATGCTGCCTTTCTTGTGTAATGGATGGATCTGTCAAACTTTGTTTTATTTGCTTGTGCAAGATTTCAACTGCTATTTCAGGTGCAAATTATCAAAGTTCTGCAACTACAGAGTCTTCTCCTGGTGCCTTATTGTTTTTGAGTCGAGAAATGTGACTTTTGATTAATCTTTGTTGGGTGGTCTCGATTTTGATTGTCTGTGAATGGGTTTCTCGGTCTTGATGGGATTTTTGGTTTGATCGCAATTTAGTAGGTTCTTAAAGTAGTCAGCCAGGATGTTACAGTTTTCTTCATTTATGGTCGGCAGTGTACCGTCTTTTCGCTGAAAGCATAGCGACGGTGGTTGTCATAATAAGTTGGTTTGTTCAACAGGATCTACATGACTGGCAAAATACCGCAAGAATGGTTACTGTCAACATTTGTCACTATCCTATAAACCCACAAAAAAACCACAAGCGAAACAGTGCGGTGACTATAGTACGATTAATCTAATGAGCCATACACACTAAAGAGCCCCCTTAAAATCATTCAAATTAAAATTTACTGAAAACCAGAATAAGTTGTAGCCCCGAGAGGCATTGTCTGCTGTTAATATACCAGGCCAAAGATGCGTTGATGTAAATCAGGAAGTTTTTGCCTGCTTTGTTGACTACAATAAAACATTTGATAAGGTAAGACACGAAAAACTTCGAGATATTATGAGCAAAGCAATATAGGAACGTAAAGCAATGAGCAAAGCAATATAGGAACACGCGGAATATAGGAACAATATCTAATCTTTACTACGGGCAGAAAATAGTGGTTAACGGCAAGACCGATGAAATCAGAATTTAAAGATGAGCCAGGCAAGGATGATTTCTATTACTATTTAATATCTACACTAAAGAGAGTTAGAGTCTGAAAAGATTAGAAGAAGAGATAGGGATAAAGAAAATAAGTAATGTTGCGCTAGAAGAAGAAGTAATTGGGATAAAAACAATGGAAAACCTATCAACAACATTAGGTACGCGGACGAGATGGTACTATTAGCGGAAACGTTAGAAGACCTTAGCCAACAAACATTCCAAACAGAGTAGGAACAGAGAAAGGTGTGACATTTAATGAAATTTATAATTCTGTCAAGGACAAATAGGGATTATGTGAATGTATACATTCATGGGCGTCTCATTGACCATGTACACAAATATATAACTACCTATTAACTAATGTAAATAACAACAACGAATTAACTCAAGAAATAAAAATAAACATAAGTATGAAATACGTTTTATGTGTGTCATTACATCAATCTAAACATTAGTTTAGCGTTTAGCGATTAATTATATAATATGTTTTCCACATACTGCCATAGAGCAGTATGTGGAATAGGCCATATAGAGACATGGACAATAAATTAGAAAGACACTAATAAACTAGAAGCCTTCGAGTTGTGGGTTGATCGGAGGATACCTGGGATGTCATGGGTCGACCAAATTACTAATGTTAAGTTCCTCAGAAGAATAGATAAAAAAACGAGAAATCTTACTAAGCATCAAAGACAAAAATCCGATTATTTTGACCACGTAATGAGGGAAAGAAATAACAACTACTGCAGCTGATCATGCAGGAGAAGATCTAACGAAGGACAATTATTAAATGCCGACGTATATCTTCGCTACGAAATTTGAGAGAATAGTTCCAGTACACATCTACCGAATTAGTCGTATCTGTCTAGTCTTGTGTGTCTGACCTTGTCTGTCTAGACTTGTGTGTATAGCATTGTCTGTCTAGTCTTGTTTGTTTGGTATTTTCTGCTTAACCTTGCCTGTGTAGTTTAGTGGTGTCAACTCTAGCCTGTTTAGTCTCGTCTGTCTAATCTGATCTGCCAAATCTCTTTTCTCCAGTCTCGTCTAACCTAAGTCTGGTCTGTTTAGTCTTGTATGTCCAGTCTTGCATGTCCGGTCTCGTCTATTTAGTTGTGTCTGTCTAGTCTTGTCTATCCAGTCTTGTCTGATCAGTCTTGTCTGCCCCCTCTTATCTGTCCTGTCTTGTGTGTCCAGTCTTGTCTGTCCAGCCCTGTCTGTCCGGTCTTGTCAGTCTTGTTTCACATGTCTATCCAGTCTTGTCTGTCCAGTGCTGTCTGTCTTGAATTTTCTCTTTAACATAGCATATTTTCTAGTTTTCTATATGCTTCTAAGCTCTTGTCTATAAAGTGAAGTTTGGATATTGCTTTTTGGTAGAGAAGTTTGGTTCTTTGTATTCACTAATAAGGCGAAATATCTAAATGGCGGTATTATAGATAGTTATTAAGAAATATATACAAATAGTTTATATTTTTTGGTTTGTTGGTTGCATAAGGTTGAATAAATACATTGCTTTTTTACTCGACACAAAAAAGGAACAAGTCGAAAGTAATATAAAATAAAGTAATAATTATAAGAGAGAAATAAGTAATAACATTGTAGTTTCGTTGAGAATGCAGCTTGGGTAGCTACTAAAAATTGGACTGACTAATTCACCCTCTGAAGCAATCCTCTAATTGAATATTCCACAACTAGAACCAAGTGAATAAAGAACGACTGAGAGAGACTCGGCTTCAGTTCCACGATAAATATTTACGAATGGTGTGCTATACACCAAGCAGACCCCTCTATATACTGCTAAAATATACAATGAATTAAAAGGTTCGAGAAAGTAACAGCCAGGGCTAAAATTACTTTAATTTTACTCTCTTCATATTCTCTTTATTTTTTTAATGGCAATGAAAGATTATATATTCAGTATTCGATAATAATCATACAAGATTTGAAGACTAATAACAATAAGCCTGACATTGGAGCCGTAGAGCTATACAGGTAGAAGTATATAATCTAAACTCCCTTGATTATAAATCATTCTATTTTTTTATAATTTCACTATAATTTATTGTAGATAGTTATTATTAAAGGTTCAATCAACCGAGATTGATAATGGAAGATAGATAGAACAGATACAATACGTTTCGATATCTTTAATTATAAATGAAACTCGATAAACAATACTTCAGAATTATGCGGCAACAAGAGACGTTTGTTTTAAAATAAATGAGACAATATTAAATTGTCAAGACTTGAGATTCAATTTATGTCACGTCTCTTAGTTTATTTCGGAATAATTTAAATTAAACTTTGTCCGTTTAGTCTTTATAATTAAATTCAGATATCTGTGTAAATACAGACGGTATTTCGCAAAAGTAATAGAAACACGTAGAAGAGAGAAAAAATAAATGAGCTATCAGCTCCTGCGTTTACAATTTTCAATTTAGTAATGGAAATAGAAATTGCGGACAGCACAAAACAAGGTTCAATCTAAAATATGTTAAAGCGGGTTTTTGTTATTTTAGTGGTTTATTGTTAATTTAATCGGCAATTGAAAGGGATTTGTATGGGCAGATTTAACATCAAATTACCATTTAGTTTGTAAATTTCAGCCAGTATTAAATGTATTAGCTTTTAAATTGGAACTATGGTGACATAAATATGATTTTTGTCTATTATTAGCTATATAAATTAAAAATTAATATTAGATTATAGATTAAAATAGCTCGCTTGTAGATTTTAATTTTAGTTACCTTTATATTAAATAGGGCTGGACTAAATAAATAATTGTATTGTCACTAAAATTTAAATTGTATTATCTTTAGAATCAAATATTTCGAAAATATTCTTACTTTGTCTATTACCTAGTATTTTACTACTTAAATAACTACTTTAGTGTTATCTTATTTTTATATAGTTTTTCTTATATCATTATCAACAAATAATATTAGATAAAAATTAATAATGGTGAATAACAGTAAATAGAACCACATTAGTCTAACGATAAGTAAGTTCGATAAGACCTTTTCCTTTTAATAATTGTTTAACTTTCAGAATGCCAGTTAATACAAAACAAACTATATTCCACTGTTTTCTTTTAAGTCTTTGCTCTTCACAACTTAAGCGCGCCAGTCAGGATCAGTTAAACTGATCAATTGAACTGTCGTTTTGAACTGATCAGTTAAAACCACTGAAATATTTACTAACTGGAACGAGCGCTGGCCTCTAAGCTTGTGCGGGCCGAAAGAGAGGTCCCAAGGGGATCCCTTCATCCTTGTCTAGCCAACAGTGAATTTTAGAGTGGGAGGATGTGATGCAGCCAGAGCGAGAAGCTAGTTGTATTGAGTTGTATCAAGAAAGAGAATGAGATCGTTCAATGGGTGAGCATATTATAAACCGAAGTTTATATATTTAAATGAAAATTGTTTTCAAAAAGACAATGGTAAAATACTGTTGTATTTGCAAGGAAAAATGGACGTCGGATACACATTTAGTTTTCCTCTTGGACTGTACTAGACGAAGACAAAGCCATACGAAAGACACCTTGTGATGAAGTTGCCCTCTCTCGGCCCACACAAGCCAGAAGGCAGCTCTCGTTCCAGTTAGTCTATATTTCAATGGTTAAAACGGACCAGTTAAAAATTATTTCCCTACTCATTGGCTTAAAACCGGTCTTCATTGCTCGATTGTCGGGTCGCGTGCTGTATCTGGCTAACCAATTTTTCAATGTGTTTCAAAAAATGGATTCGGATTCTGAAGAGCATATTCTACTTATGACGGCTGCTGCTTGTTGTTGTATTGACAAGTTGTTACACCCCAATAAAAGGCTGGCTGCCACTCTGTTTAGCATCGGGAATGAGCTATGAAGAACTGAAATTTCCAACTGTAATATCTGCACAACTTCTAGGAATTATAATTTCAGAAACAAGTAAAGCAATATTAAGGGTATTGAAAGATTATATGAAGGTATTGTAATTTTATAAGCATTTGCAACTAGGGTAGAGGATATTGGGTAGAATAATAAAATTTAAACAGATGTGTGTGTCCGTCAATGTATGATTACAATAATCGCCTTCGGCAACACTTTGCAAATCTGTCCAGTCGTCCCCAAAGATGCTTATCACCCCGCCCTCTCGGCATTGATTCCAATTCATGCCAAACAAGAGATGCCTAACTTTAAGAAAAATCATACAATGCATCCTAAATCTAAATCCTACAATTTCCGGTGTGCCGATCTTCCCTCGCTGTATCAGGCTCTTAGCAACTCTGACTTCTCCTTCGTGGAAGAACCTACCCTGTCTTCCAGTCATCTCTTAAAATCATTTTCATCCTTCCTCTATTCCATTTTTGATAAATTTGTCTCACATCGCTCCTCTTCGCAAGAAACGTGCTTAATCTTTACAGGACTATTCTAGGTTCAAACTCGTCAGATCGCAGGTGAAGCTGTAGACAAGATCAGCTTTCTCTTACTTTATCAAGGAATCAACCAAGAACATATACGTTAATCCGAAATGCTTCTGGTGGTTTGTTCGTTCTTAAAAGCGCTTTAGCCGTATACCCGGTCTAATGGTTTGAGAATATTCCACCTTCAACTCCCCCCAAATATTGTTGAGGGCTTTGCTAATAACTTTAAAGGTGTGTATAAACCCTCGTCTCCTACTACTGGCAAGTATTGTCAACCCTCAAGCAGTTGAAGTGTAACATGACCAGCTGTGCGGACTTAATACTTGCCTTCCTATTTCATGACTGTGCACATATCTTTGCACCACTACTTACCAAGATTTTCAACCTGATTCTGCACAAAGGCACCTTTCCAGATATTTGGAAATCCACAAAGATCTGTCCTATCCACAAAGCTGGCTTCTTATCTGAAATCGTCCCATATCAATTCTTTCCAATTTTTCCAAAGTTTTTGAATTCATCATTTATAAGTCAATCTACCGTAGTATCAAGAATCTTCTCTCTTTACTGCAACATGGCTTCATGAAGGGTTGCTCAACTCGCATCAACTTAGTTGTCTTTACCCAATATACAACACCAGTTATTGTTAATAAAGGGTCAGGTTGATTGCATTTACACTTATTTTTCTAAAGCATTCGACTCCATAGATCACGCAGTCATTATTAAGTAATTGATTTATTCTCCTCTTACCTTGCAAATCGGTCGCAGTTTGTTTTTCATTTCGGACATGCCTCGACAGAATTCGTTGCCACCTCCGGTGTTCCGCAGGGGTCCAACGCAGGGGTCCTTTACTATTTAATATATTTTTTAATGACTTGAGTTCATCTCTGTCAGCACCTCATTTACTTTATGCTGACGACCTTAAGATTTTCATGTCTATTAAGCACCCCGATGTCTGTTTGATTTTATAAGCAAACCTGAAAATTCTTGAAAAATGGTGCGATGGCAATCAGTTAGGACTTAATCTTAGCAAATGCAAAATTGTCACTTTAACCCGGCTTCTGCACCCCTTCAAATTCAGGTACCTATACCTTATTTAATGTCCAGCTTGATCGCTTTGAAACAGTCAAAGACCTCGGTATTACTTTTGACTGTCAAAAGTCTTTTGTGCAACATATTCTCAACGTGTTCAAGCCCGCGAAAGCTCTAGGATTCATAATTCGAAATTCTCGGGGTTTTAACAATAATTTGGCGCAAAGGGTGCTCTACCACACTTATGTAAGATCCATCTTAGAATATGGATCAATTATTTGGGATCCTCACTTCAAAAAGTATACCGCCGCTTTGAAAGTTATTCAGAGGCAATTTTTAAAATTCCTATGGTTTAAGACATTCGGAGTTTCTCCTCCGCTTCATATTGATCATTCATCGCTGCTCGGTGAGTTCGGGTTTCTACCACTGAAGTCTCAACGTTCTCTGGCGGGTCTTGTTTTTTTATTTAAGTCCATTCATGGCGTCATTGACTCTGCTGAAATTATAAACAATCTTAATTTCCTAGTGCCTAGAGTGGCGAGTAGACAAACGGATTCTTTTTATAACCCGCCATATAGCGGTTCAATATTCTTGATTCGGCCACAGTTTAAGATTTGCTCTTTGTACAATTCAATTAGCCTCGAGCATGACATTTTTGAGACCTTCGCGGCATTTAAGACTAAAGCCCTCAAATGCCTACCAGACTAAATCTTTTATTCTAATTCTCTTACTCAGGATACATTTATATATTATCCTATTTTTATTTTATTTTGAATGTGTATAGGGCATACACATTCAAAAGAAAATAGGATAATGTATATATTAAATGTATAATAGTGAATGTAAATGTGAAATGAATAATAGTTAAATGTATATATTAATTGTTTACTTATTTGTAATTTTTTTTGTTGATTCTTTATTTTTATTTATGTTTAACTGTTCTATGTGCGCAACCTGTGTTATTTTGTTTGGATTTAAAATTATTTTTTTTAATTTTATTTTAAATGTTTAATTGTTTAGCTGTAACTAATCTTATATTTGCTCTGTCACTGGTCAGATAAACTGTTGAGCAATAAATCGTTAAAAATTAAAATTAAAGTAAATGATGAACAATTAGTAACATGTAATGCTGATGATTGATTATTAAGGAAAGGGATTGGGATGGATTGAGATGGTTGGTATTGAAGTTAGGAAAATGATTGATTTTGTGTGGACGGTGATGCGAAATGTTGATGTGATGGTGGTGAATACGTTTGAGGAGATGGTGATGCTAAATGTAGGTTTTGATGTGGGGGTGGTGATTGCGTTTCAGTAGATGGTGATGCTGAAAATATACATCCTTGGTCAGAAAACTCATTGGATAAATGTGTTAGAATGGATGGTGATTGAGGATGTTACAGACGTTCGGTGACAATACGGAATGTATAATATAAGTTATTGGATTCGGCCAAAAGAATTGCGTCATTTATTATTTTCTGACAATACTTGGCAGCATATTGGTATATACTTCTCAACTTTTCCGTCACATGATGCAGTAAATGCAGACAAATGCAGTAAATGATTGTTTCGATTTTGTAAGTGGTCAATCCAATCTGTTCAAGAAATTTGATAAAACCTCTTCTTCTTCTTTCGAATAGGCCTACATTGGACCATGCTTGTTTAACTGTTGGTCTTCGATCTTTGCCCAGTATTGTCGCATCTTCTGCCGGTGTAACTGCTTTCTCTCTTCTATCCAGGGGGTACCTTTCCTTAGGGGTTTTTTCTGAAATTCACGGACTTCCTTCAGGGTGCGTCTCATAGACTGTTTGTTTTGGAGAACTGTTATTCCCAGTTCTTTAATATCCTTCTAGGTTTCTGTCAACCAAATGGTACGAACTTTTTGGTTTGCCAGAAGGTAAACAGACTGTTGGTAAGTCGGTTTGGAGGTAATCTTGCAACGTGGACATAGGAAGCAACCATTCTTTTCTTTGCACAGCCAGGGAGCATCTCAATATGTTCGTAGGGCACAGAGTTATGCCGCCTTCAGAATTCAGCATCTTCCTTTACCGCGTCTAGGATCTTCCTAAGGATTCTCCTCTCTCTAATTTGCAATTTCCCTACCAGACATTTCGCTTTAAGGAAAGGCATTCCATAGCATACAGGGCTTCTGGTCGTAAGGCTAATGTGTAGTGCTTAAGTTTCAGCTTGCGTGGCATTTTTTGTTGAAAGTGTTCTTAGTCAGTCGATAGGCTAGTTCTAACTTCTTGACTCTCTTGGATAATGATGTTCCTTCTGATAAGTTGGGTTCAATCCATACGCCGAGATACTTGAATTTCTCAGTCCTCTTTATATTTTCCTGCTCTAGTAACATCTCTCTGTTTGCTTCTCTGATATTGGTGAAGAATTCTGTTTTCTCCAGCGACATTTAAAGACCCACTTTTTGCAGCCCTTTTCTGAGGTAATTTACCTGCATTTTTGCCATCTCAAGAGAATCAGCAAACAGTGCCATGTCATCTGCAAAGGCCAAGCAATCTACAGCCAGTCTATCGTTCTTAAATCCCAGGTAGATACCACTCTGAGCACCCAAATTGATCAGTTCCTTGCGCCATTCTCTCATAACCTTTTCAAGGACACGGTTGAAGAGAAGTGGATAAAGTCCATCTCCTTGTCTCACTCCAGTTTTTATTTCGAAGCTTTCTGAAATCTCGCGTCTAAATTTAACCTTGGAATGGGTGTTGGTCAAAGTTTCTAGGATGGGTCTGCGGGTTTTGTTGTCTAGCTCTAGTTACTGGAGTACTTTTTTTAAGCGTTTATCTATTAATGGAATCGTAGGCCTTCTTAAAATCAACGAAGGTGACGACCACCTTGCGGTTTCTCATCTTGGAGTATGCAAGTACAGTTTTAAGATTGAGGATCTGTTCAACACAGGATCGGGTCTTGCCGAAGCCCCCCTGGTATTTTCCCAGTTTTCTATCCAGCTGATTTTATGCCTTTGTTTGTAACACCTTCGAGAGAATCTTGTATGTTACCCGGACAAGAGAAATTCCACGGTAGTTGTTTAGATCAGTAAAATCTCCCTTTTTGTGAAGCGGATGAATCAAAGCAGATTTCCAATCGGGTGATACTTTCTCTGTTTCCCAGATGTCTTGGATGCTCTCAGTTAGATTGCGCACGGCATTGTTTCCAGCACCTTTCCACAGTTCAGCAGTGAGTCCTCGCCAGCTGCCTTATAATTCTTATGAAGTTGAATGATCTGACCAACTTCTTCCAATGAAGGGGGTAGCGAGTCCGGGGTTGGAGTGGTTTGTTTATAGTCAAAGTCTTCGCTGGGTGGGTCACAGTTGAGTAGATTTTTGTACTGAGCCAAAAGGTGGCAGTTGTCTTTGTCGTTATAAGCCAGTTTGCCTTGTGAGTCTCTGAACAGGAGGCTTGAAGGTTCCAAAGAAATCTCTGGAGTTATTCTTAGCAATCCTCTCTTCGATTTGGGTTAGTTGGTTTTGTGTGAAGGTTCGTTAGGTTCCTCGAATTATCTTGGCTGTAACCTTTCTTTGTTCCAAAAATGTATGTCACATTTCCTTGGTCTTTTTAGAATTTCACTTTACCCAGGGTGTCTGTCTTTGGGCTATTGCATTATCACAGTCTTCAGTCCACCACGGATGCTTCCTTCTTCAAGCGAGAGGGGCGAGTTCATTGGCCGCCTTGTTCATTGGCCGTCTCCTTCAGTTGGTCCCAGCTCTCTAGATCTGAATTGTTCAGTCCCTGACTTACTTCTTGACTGTTCTTGAGTCGCTCTACGTCAAATCTTACAATTTTGGAGGTTCTGTGTATTTATCTTATTTACACGGAAAAAAGTGCACTCTAAAAATTAGAAATTAAAACAGTTTAAATAGTAGCATCAGCCTTACGAATTTGAAACTGTAAAAACTAACAATTGCTTTTTTTCAATTAGAGTTTCCGGTATTATTTGTAAATAAGTTTTTAAAATTACAGTATGTGACTGCAATCTTTACAAATTTGTATTCGTAAAGCCGCTGCTGCTATTTAAACTGTAAGTTTTAGAGTGTACTTTTTTCCGTGTAATGTTTCTAGGCTGGAGTCTTATTTTGATCTGTGTAATAAGACCTATCTATCTATATAAGACTCTATTATAAGATCTTTTTGTTTTGTAATGTTGATTTTGGGTAGGTTAGGTTAGATGCGACCTGTGATATGCTTGTAGATGCACAGCTTTCTGATTGGTTACACTCTTCCTTCATCTGTTCCTCACTATTCGTGATCACATCATCCTGAAAAATACCCTTGCTTTTATTACAGATGTAATATTTTCGAAGAAAGATGGCAATTTCCTGATTGTCTGGGTGCTATCGACGGCAAACACGTCTGGTTTGTATTACCACCTGGATCGATTGCCACTTACTACAACTACAAAAAGTTTTTAGCATTGTTCTGCTAGCCTGTGCCAATGAAAACTATGAAAATATGAGACGAAGCCGGTTTAAACGGCAGATGATCTGAGAAGGGGCTATAACGGAAACACGTTTTTATGAAAAGTAAAATAATCACGAACAAAATATTCCCAATGAAAACAAGTCCCAAAATAGTATCAAAGATTTGGCATTTGTATTTGTGACAGACGAAGAATTTAGTCTTTTGGTAAAAATGATATAACTCCAGAGAGCAGAATATATAATTATATATTATCACGAGCCAGACGAGTAATTGAAAATGTTTTCGGAATAATGACTAATGACGTTTTAGATTTTTTCATACCGCTATTAATTTGATGAAAAAACTTTAGAAGAAAATATACTTCATTAGAAAATGTCCTGCTCGCTCAAGATCTGCAACAGCTCCTCCAATGCAGACAATCTTTGTGTTAATTTTTGTAAAACTTGTTGTTTTCCACAAACATTCGCACTCGTGGTATTTTTCTATAAATTCTTCAGTTATTGCACGTCCTGGTGCCATGACGGTTAAACTACGACTAACTAAGCACATGCGTGGTCAGTTCGGCGTGATGGAAACGAACTGAAGCCAACGGATTTATGATGCACCCCAGTTCAAAATTTTCATGAAGATTTCAAACTGACGGTCAGTTTTTGAATATACGTCAGTTCAACTGATCAGTTTAACTGAGCGTGAATGGCGGGCTTTAAACATCGAATATTTATTATTACGGAACCACCTCAAAATCGTTAGACATATCTTAAATTTTTCGAGAGGGAGGGAGATAATGTCGAATAATTTGTCGCACAAGTTTCTCTCCAAACATACACAAAACGGTGTGATCCATATAGTGGAATGTGGTAACTAATCTAATTAGCCTCTTCTGCATTTTGTTACCTTTGTTAGAAGACATGATATACAGGCGAGACAAACTCTCGCCTGTATACTAACTTGTATATTAATAGAACACAAGCTATATTTTAAAAAACGAACCAGCAAACTAATTTCATAAGTTTGAATATTTTTTTTGTATTTTATTATCAAAACTGTATCCTTCCTATTAGTATTAATTTATTTTTAGTGATTTTCATTTCTCGAGAATTCAGTTAAGTTTAAAAAAACCTGACGTGAAAAATCTTTAATAATATATTATTGTGATATGTATATAAATAATCAATAGGGAATATGCAAGTGATATAAATTTACTTTTTTTATCCCCGATTTTTTTATCTCTGATACTTTATGATCTTGACATTACATCTATACATTACATCTATTTTTATTCAATGCCATAAAACTTAAACCAAAAATTTCCAAATACGAAATGTAAATTTGTGAAACGCATCACCATTGGTCGATATGCTATAGTACATGCAAGTTGACATTTATCGGCATCGATGTAGGTAGGGTGGACTATATACACCTCGATTGGGACTTTTCAAACACTTTATATGGTGTACTTATAATAGTGCTTTTGCATTCCGGTACTATACAATATCTATAAAATGTTTTCTTGGCTTTTTACATTATCGAAATAGCAAATTCAAACTGAAAATCTTTAACTGTCTATGCATATAGGCTATGCAACACTGAATGCCAAATGGTATGCGACATCATCTAAAGAGCGCGATAAATGAGACCGTTCAAACAGGTCAAATTAAATCGGTAAATATATAAAATATATTATTTTAAAAATTAATTGACACGCTTTCAACAGTATTTATATTTTTTACAGTGTTAGGACAAAGTAAAAAGTAAATTAAAGTAATAAAAACAATTGATGCATATTCCCAATAGTTTAATGTTGGAGAAAATGGATATTATTATGTAATATCGAATCTACTTTACAATAATTAGATAGATGAAAGCATGAACGGAGTTTGGATGAAGATTTAGCAAGAGATGGTATCCAAAGATTTCAAGAGTTCATTATTGGACAAATTTTCCGGAAAATGACTCTTGAAGTACAAGGTCACGTAGATCGTAGATGATAGTAAGTGGTTAATGCAGGTTTCTGGTGTAATTTTAAAGTATGTTTGTGAAACTTGAAAATAGTGATTTTGAAAACAAGGAACCCAAAGAGCTTTTGACAAATTATTTAGTTAAATTTGGCAAAGGTAAAGGCAATAAGAATCACATTTTGAAAGAGTTGTGAAACCATGCCATTGGGTGGGCTCTCCTGCTGATAATAATTGCTTAATAGCACAGAAAAAAGCAGTAAATGACATTAGACGAATTAGTTTAGCGATTTGTTGTGTAGGAACGCATGTCAAGAAGTCTAGAAATACTAAATTATATGCAATGTATGTCTTCTGTTTTTAAATATAAGTGTGTAAGTTGTGAAAATTTTTATTTTATATTTATTTATTATTTTAATTTCCCGATTTCAAGGAGTGAATAAACATCTAAAAAGAAGGCCATTAACCTTATAATGTCTTAACAGAAGTTACATAATAAGAAATATATTACAGTTAAAAATATTAAATTTAAACGATAAATTATCAGTGATTTTTTTACTAATTGTAAGTAGGCTGAGAATGGAAACTTTTCACACAACATCTGTGAAGCTGCTTCATCAGTTCTTACTGCCCTGTGATTTTAAATAAATTCTTGCAAATAAATCCTAATAAGGAAAGTAAAACTGGTCCATTGCACCAAGAGTGAATACATTGACATGTTGTTAATTTATATATAAAAAGAAATCTTTAATCCTGTCGAAATACATCCTTCTAGTAGTACTCTACAAATATCTTGCTAAGTAAATGCTCCCAAATCTTTTTTTTTTAATAATTGTCTGGCGTACACCGCGCGATAATCAATTGTATCTTTTTTGAACATAAAAGTGTACAAAATGCAGGCCTTACAACTTGAAGATAATCCTTTTACGTTTACAATTTTGCCACAGGTTTCTACAAAATATGCTGAAATTATACCGTTAAAACGGCATAAAAACAGTCATAATAGTCATATTTGGGTTGTCGAAAATTCACATGCTGTTCATCGCAATCATTACCAGCACATATTTTCGACTGGAGCAATTGGGCCGGTTTGGTCAACTGACAACTTTTTGTACCCATTGTGTTGCCAAATCGATTGACTGGAAATGATTATCTCTCGTTGCAAAATCAGATGATTGAACTATTGGAAGAAGTTCCTTTGACTGTACCTCGACAATTATCGCTTCAAGACGGCGCGGGGCGTACGGTCTCGCTCTCGAACAACCTAAATAATTTTAAAAACTCGTCTCGGTCTCGTACCGCTTCTACGAGACGAGACGAGAAAAATATCGTTCTCGTGTGAAGCCCTACGCTTGCGTTACTTTCCTGCGCAATGGAAACAAGACCATGCAATTCTAGTACCAAAACCAGTAAAATACCCAAATTTACTTACCAGTTACAAGCCTATAAGCCTGTTGCCCACACTCTCTAAAATATACTAAAAAATATTCGTAGAGCCAATCCGTAGAATGACTAGAAAGATTGGTGAGGATTTTGAAGCGAGGACATACTGGTCAGCGGTATTTCCAGATATTACACAACCCTTTGACAAGGTTTGGCATACTGAACTGTTATACAAGATCATACATTAACTTTCACACAGTTGTAGGCAATACTTAAATCATACTTAAGTTATTGATATTATCATAGAAGACATTATCGAGAAATGATTAAAACAGACTGGATATGATTGGTGTAAGTGAAACAAGATAAGAAGGGCTGGGTGAGGAAAATTGTGAAGGTTCAAAGTTCGTGGTAAAAAAAGAGGGAAAAGCGGAGTAGGATTGCTTATAAGTAAGGAACTCTACAGGGGTGTAACCAAAGTGATATATGGCTGTGGTAGATTGATAGCTTTAAAGCTGAAGGCGGTGCCAAAGGATATACAAGTCATTCAAGTATGTATGCCAACTACATACATATGAGAACGAGGAGGTAGAAGATTTGTATTCAAAGAGAGAGGATATAATGAAGGAGGAAGGAGGCAGCTGTTGAAAAATCGTAATGGGGGATTGGAATGCTGTTGTATGAGCTGGAAGAGAAGGAGGAATAGTTGGCATGTAGGAAATTAGAAAGAGAAATGAGAGAGGCGACAGGCTGGTAGATTTTTGCAAACAAACAAAAATGATGGTTACTAACACATGGTTTAAAAATCATAAAAGAAGACTATACACTTGGAGATCGCCTGTAGATCGTTACAGAAGTCAAATTGATTTCATTCTGATAGGAGAAAGATACAGAAATGGAGTGAAACGAGCGTGTGGATTACCAGGTGAAAATATATACAGTGATCATGTTCTGCTTATGGCGGAAATCAGACTTAAGCTTAAAAAGGTGAAAAGGGCATGAAAAGAAAGAAAATGGAACTTAGATAAGTTAAAAAGTATGGACAAAGAAGAGGTGGGAAAGTTGATGGATGAAGAGGTAATGAATCTTAAGCCGCTACAAGATGAGGAAGATTTTGAGGGAAAGTGGAACAGAATTAAAATGGAAGTACTAAAAACAGCTGAAAAGAAGATTTGTTATAAGAAAAAAATAAGATCAAAATGCCTTGGATAAATCAAGTAATGATAGCAAACATGGTCGAGAGAAAAACGTACAAAAACATCTGTACAGAAGAAGGAAGGCGAACATATCGAAAACTAAATACGGAGTTAAGAAAATAAGCTGATTAAGCTAGGAAAAAGTGGCTGGAAAACCTTTGTAATGAAATGGAAGAACTGGAAAGATTAGGAAGGCATGACGTTGTTTTTATCAAAATAAAAGAGATTACTTGGGATAGAACATCAAGAATAGTTTTTAGTAATGAAGTAGAGGACAAGAACGGAAAAGTATTGAAAGACGAGAAAGAAATCCTTCATAGATAGGAAGAATATATGAAAGACCTGTATAAAACGGATGAAAAGCCAAGGATACTGGAATTGGAAAGAGAAGACTTGGTCTGTTCAAACATGGGAGCCGGCATTATGATCGCAGAAGTAGAAAAAACAAAGAAATACATGAAAGCAGGAAAAGCTGCCAGAGTGGATGGAATTCCAGTTGAGATATTGAGGTGTCTTCAGGAAAGAGGAATTAATGAATTAACAACTTTATGTACTGAGATATATGAATCAGAAGTCGAGATGGCCAGATGACTTCCTGAAGACGCTGATGATCTCTGGCTGAAAAGATAGGCACAAAGAAATGCGGAGAGCACAGAACCGTCAGTCTAGTAGGACATGCACCGAAAATATTATTGCGAGTGTTAAATAGAAGGCTCGAGCGAATAATTAAAGAAAATGCGGCGGATGAACAGTTTAGATTTAGAAAAAGAATGGGTACAAGAGATTGTATGTGTAAGAACAATAGGTGAAAGGTACTTTGAAAAAGGAAAAGTTCCTGAAAAGTTTGTGTTTTGTCGACCTGGTAAAAGCATTTGATTGTGTACGATGGGAAAAATTAATGGTTATTCTGACGGAAAAAGGGGTGAACTGAAAAGAGAGAAGGTTGATAAGACAGTTGTATTTGGGAGAGCAGGGAGCTTCGAGAGTTGGTGGCAAGCTTACAGATTGGCTTGAACTGGGCCAGAGTGTGAGACAGGGATGTCCTTTATCCACCAATATTTGTTCAATATTTACGCAGAATGTTACGCATGGTGTCGGAATGTTGGAAAGGTAATAAAGGAGTAAATATTGGAGGAAGGAGAGTTATATCCGTACGATTTGCTGATGACACACTACTGTTCGAAAGGTACTAGTCAAGGAACTCGAAGATATGGAAGGGGAATACGGATTAGCGATAAATCAGAAAAAGACGAAGGTTATGAAGATGGGGAAAGCTGAAGATATGCAAGTGAATGTGAAAGGTGAAATGCTGAAACAGGTTGACAACTATAATTATTTAGATACCACTATAACTGATGACTGGAGAAGCTGGAAAGAAATATAAACACGAGTGGAAATGACCAGAGAAGCTTTTATAAGAAAAAGTAGGATATTGTGTAGCAAGCTTGATCTGAAATTAGGGAAAAGGATATCAAAGATCTTTGTATGGAGTGTTATGTTGTACGCATGTGAGACATGGACAATTTTAAAGAAGGATAGGAAAAGGATAGAGGCTATGGAGATGTGGATGTGGAGAAAAATACTAGGAATAAAGTGGACAGACAAGATCAGAAATGAGCCGGTTTTGGATAGAGTAGGGGAAGAAAGATCTTTATACGAGACTATTTTGAAGAGAAAGAGATTCTGACTTGGGCAGGTGTAGAGAGGGAGTTGTCTCAACAACAATTAATCGAGGGAACTGTGGAAGGTGTAGGGAATAGAGGTACAAGAGGAGTGAAAATGGCTGACGATCTGAAAGAAGGCAAAGAAGGATATGAAGGGAAAGGCTATGAATAGAGTTGAGTGGAGAAGGCATAATGGAATCTGCACATAGCGGAACACAAATGATGATGATTATCATAGTTCGATAGGACGAGAGAAGCGAACTAAAAATAGCTCAAGCCAGTGTACCACAGGGAAATATACTTGTACCTTACCTTCTATATACTGCAGATCTGCCGACCGCAGCACACACTCTAACATCACAGGTATAGACCGCCAGACAAAGGGATATTTTTATCTCACTCAGATCCAGTCGTTGCAGCAAGACGAATCCAAGTGCATCTTAATACACTAGAAAACTGGCTAAACAGGTGGAGAATTCAATCAAATGAGCTAAAATCGGTACAAGTGACCTTTGCCTTCAGAAAGGAAACCTGTCCACCAGTAAAATTGAATAGCTGGCAGATACCTCAATTGGACTCGGCGAAATATCTAGGTATGCACTTAGATAAAAAGCTCACATGGCTAAAGTACATACGGACAATAGGAAAACAACTTAATCTTAAACTAAAGAAAATGTATATAGGTCCTAAATCAAAACTCTCATTGGAAATCAAGCTTTTACTGTATAACTCTTTTCTAAAATCAGTATGGAGCTATGGCAGCCAGCTCCCATAAGGAGTTCAGCATGTAACTTAAGTATCGAGATGTTATAAATATTTCGATCCAAAACGGTAATGATTAATAATAGTAAATGCACCATGGTTTGTAACATATAGTACCATTGGCCACGACCTTAACATTAAATCAGTAAAAGAAGTTATTCGAAAACATTCCAGCACACACTCTGATAGACTCAAAGTGCACATCAGTGATTTATGTGATTATGTATGTATACAATGTGATTTTATAAAACGTAAACTATTTTAGCATACAATATTTAATTCGTGGAAACATTTCAATTCAAACACATCAACAAAATATAATTGAAATTTCTGCGTACATAAATTAATATTACTGCCACAACACACATTTAATTAGCTAACCCCAGAAGAGTATTAGAACGAACATCAATACATAATTCGTTCGAAAATCGGCGTATGACGAAAATAATTGCATTGCCAATTTTCCTGCTGCGCAAATTATTTTACAAACAATTAGCACAGCGTCACGTGTTTTCTAATTTAATGTGCTTTATGCATTTATTATGCGCATCTAGTACTATCTTTCCTCTCGGGAAACTCTAATTACTAATACATTTAAGACAAAATTGTGCACCCGTATAGAATACGCCAAACAAAGCAGAAGGAAGGAAACGAAGAGATGATTACATACAAAAGAGATACCTTTTTTGTGAATTATCTTGCTGTAATGAAACTATATTACCTGCGACAAAGGTAGATTATGCTCCGAGAACATTGCTCAATTAATTTCCTCAAGATGAAATAGTTTCTTTCAAAGCCCAATTATATTCATTTTTTCTTTGATATTACTTTCCTTTGAGTTTTAATTAAATGTTTTATTCCATTTATCTACTATAACTACATTATTTTCACAAATAGTTTAATTTAGTTTAGTTTTTGTATTAAAAAACATAAACTAAACTGGAAGGAAACAGAAAAACAACAGCATATAGATCATAATCGACAGACCACTTTAAACATACAAAACATCCTAGATAAACCTATACAGAAAATAATTGAATATCAAGAATAGACGTAATAGACGTAACGGGCAAGAAAGTGAGAAGGCTTGAAGTGAATACTAGACACAGATGACTAAACAAATGTAGTGTTTGTCTAATAACAGACAAGTTACACACTAGTTAATAGTTGATATTGACATTGTTATCTAGATTTCTGTGTCGATGTTTGTCTTACTAGTGTTGCTGAAGATCAAGGGCGTTCGTTGAGTCAATTGATGGGAGTAGATAGATCGCTAGGCGATCACTTGTCCTTCCTTGTCTAATGAATCTTTTGTTTGTACCATTACGTATCTCGTCTAGTCTTGTCTCCTTCTGTTTTGTCTGATTTATCGAGTTTTATTTGTATTGTTTTGTTTTACTAGTATTATTTATTTAGTCTATCACCCTGATGAGCAGATTAGACAGAACAGATTAACCCTTAATCTGTTTTGTCTAATCTGCTTACTGTGGTGTGTCCTGATTTGTCAGGCTCGTCTTATTCGTCTTCTATTGCCTCGTCTTATATTGCCTTGTCTTCAGATGCCTCGTCTTCTGTTGTCTCGACTTCTGTTGTCTCGACTTCTGTTGTCTCGCCTTCTGTTGTCTCGCCTTCTGTTGTCTCGTATTCTGTTGTCTCGTCTTCTGTTGTCTCGTTTTCTATTGGCTCATCTACTCTTGCCTCATCTTCTGTTGCATCATCTTCTGCTGTCTCGTCTTCAATTATATCGTCTCCTTTTTTTTTGTCTTCTGTTGTCTCGTCTTCTGTTGTCTCGTTTTATATTGGCTCACCTACTCTTGTCTCATCTTCTACTGCATCATCTTCTGCTGTCTCGTCTTCTGTTGTCACGTCTTCTTTTTTCTCGTCTTCTGTTGTCTCGTCTTCTGTTGCTTCGTCCTCTGTTGTTTTGTCTTCTGTCATCTCGTTGCGTCTTATTTATCTGGTTTCTTTCACCGCTTTACTTCTCTCCACTTCTGTTGACTCGTCTTATATTGGTCCGTATACAGATGTCTCGTCTTCTGTTGTCTCATCTTCTGTTGTCTCGTCGTGTATTGCTTTGTTTTCTGTTGTCACGTGTTCGGTTGTCCCGTCTTGTTTATCCGGCTTCTTTCACCGCTTTTCTTGTGCAAGACAGAATTCATTCTTACCTATCTAATCTTGTGTGTATAGCCTTATCTATCTACTTTGTGTTTACCCTAGTATTTACAAATATTGTTTGTGTAATATTATTTATCTAGCGTTCTCTCTGTTATACTTTCTCCGTTTTCTGTATAATTTGTTAATGGTGACTGTTTAAACGAGTATTAATATTTTATCAAATTTAGTAAGTAACTTGTAGTCTTGCATATCTTATTAGGCACCTAATATTTATAATATTATTTTGAAATTTAAATATTGTATAAATCTATTATGAGATTAAATCAATTGGTTCAAGGATGGTCGTTGATTTGTTTGTGTAAATATCCAAATGGGATCTATTGAACATAGGGAGGTGCGAGCTTTAATAAGGGCCGAAGTAACGTAACGAACCGGACGCGTTCCGGTTCGCACGAAATTACGTTTCCGGCTGGAAGATTGTCCATTGTCGACGCTCGGCATCGAGACGCATTACATAAACGAGAAGCACATATATGTTTCATTTATTAAAGGACATAATATTTTATTATAAGCACGTGCTTTAAGCCAAGATCGTAGAATTCTAATAGCAAATGCAATGTATGCAAATGTATGTAATGTTCATATAAATAATCAAAATATTGCGGTTGGGCTAAGTATTGTTAGTTAGGTATGTTTAATTTTAAGTTCACTTTTTGTTGGTCCAAGGTTAGTTTTAATTATTTTCTAAACATATACGAGTATGATGCAACAAACTGAAATTTACTCTTGTCGCAAAATATTAACAATATTAATGCAGAATACGATTTTATTTAATTATTTTATTTGGAAATTTTTAAATGAGGAAATAATATAACATGCAATATGAATTTACAACATTTGTTGGTGAATTGTCTAACGGATCATTGGAAAGGCGGATTTTGGTAATTAAATTTGCACCAATTTTCAACCAATTTATGAAGAGATTAGTTTACTAGAGCAACAACCTCTTAATTTGGTGAACTTCCTCTTCCAAGGATCCACTAACTTAATGCTATTATATAACATTAGACGAGCACTAGGCTTCACAGATAGCATTAGGTAAACGAAAAATATGAAGGCAAAAAAAGATTTCAATATATAACAAAATTGGACAGGCAGGATTAGACTTATAAACTAGACTAGCAAGTATGAGTTGAGGAAACTGAGCAGACAGCAAAGGGACAAACCGAGACAGTCAGACAAACCAAAACTGGCAAGACTTCACAAGGAAGACTGTATAGACAAACAAAACTAAAGAGACAGAGAAACAAAACTATAGATATAGGACTAGAGAGTCAGCATTAGATGGACGTGGGGTCGGCAATCCGCGGCTCGCGAGCCTTTGTTAAGCTCTTTTATTAAGTTGTGCTGCTCTTCAACTCGTTCATAACATGTATTTTAAGTTCATTGGAACAAATCAAACTTTGATTTATTAAAATAGAGATTGAGAGACATTTGCGAAAATTATATTCGATTGTTTAAATTACATGAGAAAAGTACATTCCCTTTTTAATATAGAAATTTTCACGTTTCATAGTATTATACATCAAGAGGTGCCGCTGTGTACGCAAACATGTCATGTCAAGATTAAAATAGTAGTTTATGATATAAGTGTGTGAAGCAGGGCTTTTGTGCATGAGTTGCGTTTAATAGTTTTAATCGCAATGAGTGTCTGCGGTAAAAAGTGTTAATTAGTAAAAACACACAATGACGGGAACACTTTTTGGTCGTTGTCGATGTAATATAGGCAAGCTTAATCTAACCTAGATTTAATCTAGATTAGGTTATGGTTAGGTTGAGTTATATTACAGCCAAATAAATCTGGACTGAGAGGACGAGACTATTTGATTCAATTTTTTTTTAATTATTTGAGTTTTAATATACGTCAGATAATTTATTTTCACTACGTCTATGTTTTTTGTGTAGTGACGCTAGTTGTTGTCATAGTGACACACAAGAGAAATAGTTTAATAATGAAACTCCATTTGATTTAGATTGGACTTTTACGCGCGATTTAGATACTTAACACGATTTAGATACATTTATACACGATTTATACGATTGTAATAATGGCATAAGGATGCATATAGGACAGGGGTGGCGAACCTTTTTCCAACCGCGTGGCATTTATTTTTAATTTCCACGTATTGAAATGCTGACGTGCCTATTGCGTGAATATCTGGCGTGTTTTGTGCGCCTATTGAAATGACGGGCAAACCAATCGACGGATTTTGATAAAACGTGGTATCATTTGATATTCTTACGAGATCTCACAAATTCCCAAATTTCAAAATTGTAACTTTGTAAATACTGCTCTCGTGAATTTTTGAAATTTGTAAATTTTTGTGCTTCTTTTGCAATTACGGACAAACTAATCGACGGATTTGATGAAACTTGGTATGAACTAATATTCTTAAAAGATATCACAAACAACCAAATTTGAAAATTGTAGCTTTGTAAATACGGCTTTGGTGAAATTTGGAAATTTTTGTTCACCCTTTGCATTTACAGGCAGACCAATCCACGGATTTTGATGAAACGTGATATGGTTTGATATTCTTAGTTGGTTCCACAAATTGCTAAATTTCAAAATTGTAACTTTGTAAATACGGATTTTGTCAATTTTTTAAATTTTTGTGCGCCTCTTGAAACGGGCAAACCGCTGTGAACGCAAACCAATACGGGCAAACCAATTGACGGATTTTGTTAAAACTTGGTATGATTTAATATTCTTGCCAGATCTCACAAATTTCTAAATTTCAAAATTGTAGCATTGTAAATACGGCTTTGGTGAAATTTGGAAATTTTTGTGCACCTTTTGCAATTACAGGCAAACCAATCCACGGATTTTAATGAAACGTAGTATGATTTGACATTCTTACGAGGTCCCACACATTGCAAAATTTTTATAAATTTGTAAACTTTTGTGCACCTTTTGAAATTACGGACAAACCTTTTGACGGATTTTGTTGAAATATGGTATGATTTGAAATTCTTGCGAATTCTCATAAATTGCCAAATTTCAAAATAGTAGCTTTGCAAATGCGGCTTTTGTGAATTTCGGAAATTTTTATGAGCCTTTTGAAATTGCGGGCCAACCAATCGACGGATTTTGAACACGTTTTATATTTTACAACGTTGATGTTACAACGCACAAATGTAGATTGAGAAATTATTCTAGAAAAGACAGTCTAACAATTTTAGAAGGCATGCGTGTTTTTTAAACGATTTAAATAATCGCGCTTTTTCAGCACGCGGTCCATTTACAGAAAAAAAAAACGAGCGTAGCGAGGAGTTTTCTAATGGACAAGTGCGAAAAACGCTTGTGAAAACGCTTATGAACGAGTTTTTTTTATAGAATTTTTACTATTTTGCGCCCGTTTATGCCATCTCTAACTAAACGAAATAGCCGATACATATTGAGAAAATTGTTTCGCTCTCGGCGAGCCATTAACGAACCCATATGAGTGCTTTAATGACTTCATTAAAGTCGGCAATTAAAAAAACTAATAATGGACTTGGTATTAAATGGTACTAAAAATAGCTAATTGAATCGTTGCAAAAACATTAAATCCTTGCAAATATGTTCTTCAAAATTTCAGTTAATGTATCGAACGTATTGTCATTGTCTTCTAATGCTTGCTGGCTTCCCCAAAGACTTCGAATGCTTGGTGTTAAACCATAAGTTAACTCAGAGTATTCCAAGCCCTTTGTCGTCATCGCGACTAGGGCATCCAAAAAACCGATGTAATTTCAAAAACCGGTTTTCGGTTTATCGTAAAGTAAAGAACCGGTTAACCGGTTAAAACCCGGTTTTAAGTATAAAAATAAATAAACCAAATAAACCAAATAAAATAAATATTTATTCACCATTTATAATTATTTAATATATAAAAAAATATATATTTGTGTATTATTTAATTGTATTTACGTAAAGTAGTGGTTGGTCCGAAGCAGGATCGACGGGGACTAGCTGTTAGGGGCATACGCCGCGTAGTGGCATTGAGTCTGAGAGAGACAGATATAGAGCGGCGATACAAAGGAAAAATCCGCCGAAAAGAAAAGCCGCCTCTGTTGATTGAGTCATGCAATTTCTTATATGTATTAATTTTTCTTCCGTTGTGTGCTATAGAGGGACAAATAAAAAGTTCAGTGATCCGAATAACGGAAATTATTGTATGATTTTGGAACGGTTAGCTGAATTCGATTATTTTTTAGTGATTCATGTTGAATATCTAACAATAAGACTAAGATTTTTATAAATTTGACACAACGCTGGCAGAAGTTAATGACTGAAATTGGGAAAGAGAAAACGCTAGATTAAATTTGACACGTTGGTCAGCTAGAGAGCACGCATGTAGAAATTTTGGAATCAAAAGTTAAAAAACATCACATGATTAATGGACGACCCTTTACGTTTGATTTTAGTACAAATAAATCTACAATATAATACTTTATGAATAACCATAGAAAAATGAAATTATTTTCCACCTGAAGAAAAAAAAATACAATAAATAAAAACCGACTTTCGGTTTTTCGAAAAAAACCGGTTTTACGGTTTCGTAAATTTTAACAGAAAACCCGGTTAACCGGGTTCGGTTTTAACCGGTTTGGATGCCCCAATCACGACTGGTTACATCTTAACAATCTGAATAGGAATTAGCGAGATAAACGAGACGAAACTTCAAATTCACTTTTAGAAATAATACTTTTTAGAAATCTTTCTTGAAATCTTATCAATTTACGTCTATGTATTATTGTCAGCAGATTTTTCACAACATGAATATACTGAATATAAAATGGAGGCTCAGCAGCTCTACGACGTTAGACTTGTTGAATGTTGTTTAAATCTAAAGCCCTCAAAAAACTTTATAACAACCCAAACAAAGTCGGAACACAGCCTAAATATATAAATATATTCAACATTTCCGGACCTATATAATATTATTTAACTACCAAAACAAATCTCATGTGAAATTTGTAAGTTGATTGCACTGATGAGAGATAAATCTCAAAACGCGTCTGCAAATGGCTTACTCACTAGAGTTAATAGAAAGACATGATCTTAAAAACAATGTTATTTTTCTAGCTCTTGTTTAGAGTCACGGAAGTGGACCGAGAACTAGTAAATAAGTTACAAAATTTTACATGACATTTGTGTTGGTAGTCCTAAAAAGACTAAATCTTATTATAGAGCTCCGGAAAGGTTGAATATATTTTTGTATTCCGCCTGTGTTCCGACTTTATTAAGTTTATGGGATTATCTTTAATGTAGTATGGTTTTACCAATAGTAAAGACCTCAAGTTACGAACCTGATATTAAACAAATCTCTGCATCAATTCACTTGTAAAAATTGCACTGATTGTGATTTTTTTATACCATCATCCCTGCGGCTCTTTGAGATTTTTTTAGAGGAAAATGGCTGTGCTTAAAACCGGTTACTAACTCCTGAGATAACCAGAGATTACTAGACAGGAATATTCGAAAATAGACGCAAGAGTTTGGAGAGAAAAGACTGGACAGACATGAAGATAGTGATAAAACTAAACAGTTAAATCTTCACGTCTAGGCTCGACAGAAAAAATAGACATATAATATAATAATATGAAATCATCTTCTATAAATGAAGAAGGAAAAAAAAATGAAAAAATGGATGACAATGAGTGACTTAGTCGTCGCTTAAGGAATCAAGAAGAGTTATAGAGGGGTATTGTCTGTTAGAGTGTTTAGTTGGTCGTTTTAAACAAAGTTCGTCAATGATGTTGAACGTCATGTGGTTGTTTTTAAACTCTGTTGTGAGTCTGTTATACCCTCACTCTGGAAGTCAACTTGTCGTGGTGTGAGGGCTTAGTTTCGCAACAAACCGTTAGACGTTACCGACCAGAGTACAACTCCGGTCGGAGCGGTCAGCGGAGAGCGAACAACCAAGAACTTCGAAACCCTTAATCCAAGGTGTCATGCAACCCGTGCCGGAAGTACTGGTTGGTGGCCAAGGGCAACCGGTCATCGATAACGGAGCCCCTCTGATACCTGGCGACCTCAGAGGGTATCAAGCCTTACCATGTCAAGCGGGGCTCTGACGTTGCGGGCCTTTAGCTCCCTTGCCACTCGTGGGATTTATATGAATTCCAAAAGTAAAAATAATCCATGTGTGCTGGACCTAACCGACACAGAAAACAAGGAAGTCAGCCCGGATACCCGGGAAGACGACCTTGACTTCACACTCGTAGACATGAGCAGTCCAGCCATGTCTACGGAGGCAGAGGTAGATGTTCTTCTAGGGACAGAGGAGGACTTGCCGCCTCCTGTCACAAAACAAGAATGACCAGCAGGCGCACCAAAATAGCCCAAGTGAACATCCATCATGCCAAAGCAGCTTCAGCTGTGATGGCTAGGATGTTCACCAAGCACACCTAGGGCTAGCGCTGCTTCAAGAACCCTGCACCTACGGAGGTAAGACCAGAGGTCTTAGCAACAGGGAATGTAAGTTGGTATGGGACAGCTGTGAGGTCTCCCCTAAAATTTGCATTATGGTAAGAAATGGCCTAAATTACTTATGTCTTTCAGAATTTTTAAGGCGGGATTTAGTACCGATTCAGGCCCTCATCAAGACCGAGGGTCTCCACCGCGAAGTAGTGATCGCATCAGCATACTTCCCTGGCGATGGTAACAGCATACCACCCATTGAAGTACAAAAGCTGGTGGAACACTGTATTAGGAGAAGGCTGCCACTTATCCTGGGATGTGACGCGAACGCACACAATGAGATGTGGGGCAGCACGGACAATAATAAGAGGCGTGAATACCTTTTAGAATACCTCATTAAAGAGAACTTAATTGTGTACAATGTTGGGAACACACCAACATTTGTCACTAAAGTCAGAAATGAGGTACTGGATATTACGGTAGGTAGCGCTAACGCAAGTAAACTAATTAAAAAGTGGAGGGTTTCAAGTGAGCCCTCAATGTCAGATCATAGGATCATAGAGTTTGAGCTGGAAGGAGCGAGTGAGGAAAACACCCCCATTCGAAACCCCAGACAAACTGTGTGGCCTGTGTTTAGTTCCCAACTAAAAGAAAACCTAGAGCAGGTGACAGTGCGGGGTAGTATCAAACACTACACCGTGCTGGAGCAGGCTGTAGGAGAAATAAATGTAGGAATCAACACTGCATTTGAATCCAGCTGCCCGGTAAAAACCGTAAAGGAGCATAAGGACGAAAAATGGTGTAACAAAAATTTGTCTACATTAAGAGCAAAAGTACGTAGGCTTTTTAACAAAGCCAAGCAATACGGAAATTGGCTAGAATACTCTGAGGTGCTTACCACCTACAACAAAGAGATCAGAAGGGCAAAAAGGGAAAACCTTGGGACCTTCTGTGAAAACATAGAATCCACGCCGGTGGCAGCTAGACTGCACAAAGCACTAGCGAAGGATAGAGTGGAAATGATAACCACTCTCAAGAAACCGGATGGGACCTTCACGGAGGATGAAGAGCAAAGAGCTCTCCTCCTACTAGAAATCCATTTTCCGGGATGTAGAGGATACAGGGAGACCGAGGGCTTGATGCAACCACGGAAACCAAGTCGGGCCGACTGGAAGAGGGCAGCGTCCATCTGTACGGAAAACCGAATCAGATGGGCTATCGGCACTTTCCAGCCTTTTAAGGCCCCAGGTGTGGACAGATCATCTAAATATCTTTAGAAGTAGCTTAGCGCTCGGATATATACCGGAGCTATGGAGAAGGGCTAAGGTGGTATTTATACCCAAGGTGGGGAAGAAAGACACCACTCAACCGAAGTCATTTAGACCCATTAGTCTAACATCTTTTATGTTAAAGACAATGGAGAAGGTGATTGATAATTACCTTAGGACTATAGTGCTGGTAGGTACACCACTACACAGGAGTCAGCATGCTTACAGAGCAGGGAAATCCACAGACACCGCCCTGTATCAGCTGACAAACGAAATAGAAGCAGCACTAGAGACAAAGGAAGTAGCGATATGTGCCTTGTTGGATATAGAGGAAGCTTTTGACAACACCTCACACGAGGCTGTCAGGGCGGCCCTCGAAAGAAGGAATATCGACAGCACTATCTCAAAGTGGATGGGAGAAATGCTGAGAACTAGAACGGCGGAGACACAAGTGGGAAAAGACATCATTAAGATCTCCACAACTCGAGGGTGCCCACAGGGAGGTGTACTATCACCGCTAATGTGGAGCCTGGTAGTTGATGAACTACTGGTTAGGCTAAACGACCTAGACATCAAATGTCAAGGTTACGCCGATGACATAGTCATAATTGCTAGAGGAAAATTTGAGGGAACGCTCTGTGAAATTGTTCAGAGAGGCCTTAACGTAACTAGTAGATGGTGTCAAACAGTGGGACTGAAACTCAACCCGAGCAAAACCACGGTGATACCATTTACTAGAAGGAGAAAACTAAACTGCCTACATCCCATACTCATAGATGGGAGGGCAGAAGAATACCAACAGGAGATAAGGTATCTGGGTATCACACTAGATAGCAAACTCCTATGGAATAGACACGCTGTGGCAGTGGTAGGTAAAGCCAAACGCGCACTAATGGTGTGCAGAAATCTGGCAGGAAAAACGTGGGGTTGTAATCCCACTATCCTGAGATGGATGTATACCATGATAGTGAGACCTGCAATCACTTATGGGGCAGTTGCGTGGGGAAGTAGAATCAAGCTGGCCTCTATGAGGAAACAGCTTGAGAAGATTCAAAGACTGGCGTGTGTCTGCATCACGGGGGCGATGGGGTCGTGTCCGACAGCAGCATTGGAGCTGCTGCTGGATCTGACTCCGCTGCACCTTGTGGTGGAGATTGCCGCCAGATCGGCGATCGTAAGATTCAGCAAGGAAGGAATGGGCAGAGGTAAAATAATCGGGAGCAGAGACCGAAACAGCCTCGCTGCCAAGATTCCCTGGCTGGAAGTATCAAAAGACGAAATGGTATGCAAATACCACTTCGAGAAAAACTACACAGCAATGTGTAGTAGTAAAGCCGATTGGAGCGACGAATCCTCAGCATACCACATAGAGCAAAATGCCATCAAGTGGTATACAGATGGTTCGAAGATAAAGGAAGGCACTGGTGCAGGAGTGTTTGGACCTCGTACCAGATACTTCGAATCCATGGGAACATCCCCAAGTATCTTCCAAGCAGAGGTACACGCAATCGAAAGATGTACACAGTTTAACCTCAACAGGAATTACCGCAAAAAACGAATTGCTATCATGTCAGATAGCCAAGCAGCCATCAAGGCCATTAGCTCATACACCATCAGATCCAAACTGGTATGGGACTGTGTGGGGAAGCTGAACAAGCTTGGCAGGGATAATAAAGTAACGCTATACTGGGTACCAGGACACACTGGTATAGACGGAAACGAAGAAGCCGATTACCTAGTAAACAAGGGATCCAGTAGCCCCTTTACAGGTCCGGAACCCTATTGCCGTATGAGCATGAACACCATCCGCAAAAGTTTAGATGAAGAAATAAGAGGAAAATGGGTGAAAACCTGGAAAGAACTTCCAGGGCTAAGGCAATCCAAAGTGATGCTGGGAACTTTTAACCAGAAGAGAACAAAAGCTTGCCTCAAACTAAGCAGGAACAAGCTCAGAATTCTGACAGGAGCCCTGACGGGACACTGCAGACTTAGGAAACATCTCAAGGCCCTAGGCCTAGAGGAGGATGATGGATGCAGATTCTGTGGCTCAGCAGAGGAGACCCCCATACATCTGTTCAAAGACTGCGGAGCATTACTCCGCAAGAGACAGATGTACCTTGGGGCTCACTGCTTGAACACAAAGGAGCTGCAGGCCTTGAATCCCACCCAGATCCTGAAATTCCTAAAGGAATCAGGATTAGAGGAGGCTCTCTAAATGGGTAAGTACACCAACACTTGTAGGAGGAGGGTGGGGTACAATAGATCTATAAAGGTCGCAGTACAAGTCGTCACCACCATATCTACAATCTACAAGTCTGTTATATCTGTCAGCAAGCGGAATGACCCGGGTTTATCTATAAAGGAGTTTGTTTACAATCCGTTCTGTTGAGGAGAGGATTGTTCGGATATCTGAGTTTCGTGATGAGACGTAATGTGATTCGTTCTTCGACCTCAAGGGTTCGTCTACACCAGGGTTCGGCATAATTAACAAATCTAACGGAAGAGCCGCAGAGATTATAGTATAAAAATTAAATTTATTTAATGTTCTAATTTTATACTTTTATTTTCACATATTGTAAAATAAATAATTTATGCATCCAATATAAAAAAAAATAAACAAAAACATGAGTGAGATTTTGAGTGAATTGATGCACATATGCGTTTTGTATCAGGTTCGTCCTTTGAAGTCTTTAGTTTTAAACATTTAAGGCTAACGTCTTTGAGCAGGGCTCATATTTTTCATTTAAAGATTAAAAATCTGCTCATAATAATATGTGGATCCAAAAATTGAGTTCAAAGCAACTAGCTTAAAATGATTGTAACTTTTACGAAGGCTATTCCATGTTTCAAATATAAATTTATCTGTTTTTTTTACAAGTTCTTCAAGAATTAATTTTTCTAACATGAAATTTCTCATAGTCTTAATAAGACTTAATATTATAGAGCCACGAAGAGGTTGAATATGTTAAATATTCAAGCTACATTTTGTCTTTTAATGGGTGTATATATTTTATAGATTGTATATATAATAAGTAGGCTTCACCAATATTCAATAGATGATTGACTTTTTGGAAAGTACAATTTCTTAAAGTGATGTGCACTATTGCCTTGCCCTTGCAACTTCTAATAGAGATTGTTAAGAGCCGTCATATCATAAGTAAAATAGAACTTTTATCACTATCCATTATTGTTTAACTCTGGGCAATAGAAGCTCTTTGAGAACGCAATGTTTTAATAGCTTATTTTTAACAGTCATATCTACCTACTCTTTGCACCATATGTAGCAATTTTAGTTTATTTGTATGAATTTAATGTTTTGTCAAAAATTGTAATATTAAATTAATGTACTTAAAAATTGAGTTTTAAGTGAGCACTCAAAAAATACGCTCTGCCAAGCCTCCACTTCAGAGACTCACAAGGTAAACTGGCTTCTAACGACAAGGACAACTGCCACCTTTTGTCTCAGTACTTTAAAAATCCACTCAACTGTGACCCACCCAGCGAAGACTTCGACTATAAACAAACCACACCAAACCCGGACTCGCTGCCCCCTTTATTGGAAGAAGTTGGCCAAATCATTCAACTTCTTAAGAATAATAAGGCAGCTGGAGATCACTTTATAGTTGCTGAACGGTGGAAAGGTGCTGAAAACAATGCCGTGCGCAAGCTAACAGAGATCATCCAGGACATCTGGGAAACAGAGAAATTACCACCCGATTGGAAACCTGCTCTGATCCATCCGCTTCACAAGAAGGGAGATTTTACTGATCTAAATAACTACCGTGGAATTTCTCTCGTCCCGGTAACATACAAGATTCTCTCGAAGGCGTTACAAACAAGGACAGAAAATCAGTTGGATAGTCAACTGGGAGAATACCAGGGGGGCTTCAGAAAGACCCGATCCTGTGTTGAACAGATCCTCAATCTTAAAACTGTACTTGCATACTTCAAGATGAGAAATCGCAAGGTGGTCGTCACCTTTGTTGATTTTAGGAAGGCCTGCGATTCCGTTGATAGCGAAACGCTTAACAAAGTACTCCAGGAACTAGACAACAAAACCCGCAGACTCATCCTAGAAACTTTGATCAACACCCATTGCAAGGTTAAATTTAGCGGCAAGATTTCAGAAAGCTTCGAAATAAAAACTGGAGTGAGACAACGAGATGGACCTTCCCCATTTCCCTTCAACTGTGTCCTTGAAAAGGTTATGAGAGAATGGCGCAAGGAACTGAACAATTTGGGTGCTCAGAGTGGTATCTGCCTAGGACGTAAGAACGATGGACTGGTTGTAGATTGCCTGGCCTTTGCGGATGACATGGCACTGTTTGATGATGATTCTCTTGAGATGGCAACAATGCAGGCAAACTGCCTCAGAAAACACGCACGAAGATCCTAGGCCCGGTAAAGGAGGATGGGGAATTCCGAAGACGGCATAACTCTGAGCTCTACGAACATAATGAGATGCTCTCTGACTGTGCAAGGAAAAGAAGGGTAGATTTCTATGGCCACGTTGCCATATTGACTCCAAACCGACTAACCAACCGTTTGCTCCCCTTCTGGCAAAACAAGAAGCTTCGTACCCCTTGGTTGACAGAGGCAGAGAAGGATATTAATGAACTGGGAATAACAGATCTCAAAAACAGACAGTCTGTGAGACGCACTCTGAAGGAAGTCCGTGGATTTCAGGAAAAACCTGGAAGGAAAGGTACCCCCTGGATAGAAGAGAGAAAGGAGTTACACCGACAGAAGATGCGTCAATACTGGGCGAAGGTCAAAGCCCAACAGTTGATCAAGCGTTTTCCAAAATAGGGCTATTCGAAAGAAGAAGAAGAATTAATGTACTTCCTCACGGAAATGTCTTTGAGCGGAATAAAAGTAACAAATTCCTTGTGAATATTTTGGAAGGTTACAACATCGCACTACTAATCCAACTTATACAGTATTCTTAATGTCACACGATTCGTCACATGCTAAAGAAACTACATGGTTTTAAATAAAAATACTTTATTTTGTATTTTGAGTGTTCTATCATGGTTTGTCTTTGCAAAATTTGAAGCAAGTTTGCAGAATCTTTACTTTAATAAATAAAATTTCAATATGTTACTTTAATAAATTTAAAATATATATTTTATTCGAGCGGGATAACCACACAATTTACATAAAGAACCGCATGCGGCTCGCGAGCCGCGGGTTGCCGACCCCTGGTCTACACGCATTATTGCTAGAAGATATTACATGTCCATAATCAAGAATGGGACGACAGATAGATTTATAGATTTTATTCGGTCTTTGTGCGAATGCCCTTGTTGCCGTAAGTTAAGGCTCTAAATGTTTTAATTATCCGGGACTAACATATAAAGTTATACAAATAAGACTAGATAGACAAGAGTTAGCAAATAAAAACAGACAAACAACATTGGCTTACAAGCTTCTAGAGACAAGAGTTTGATGGATAACATTAGACAAATGTGAATAGGGACTCAAAATTAAACATACAAGGCTAAGATCGACAAAACTACACAAAACTGGAGAGACAATAATAGACAGGACTTGCTAGACAGACAAGACTAGATCAACAATACTGGAAGGACAGAGCAAGACGGTTAAGTCTAGAAGGACAAGACTAAGCTGAAAAGTCTAGAGGTACAACGCCAGATGGAATGGACTAGCCAGACAAAACTAAATAGACCAAAGTATAAGAATAGATACACAAAATAGATGGACAATAATATAGAGCAAATATTTGAGAGTCAAAGTTAGATGCACAAGAAAAACTAAGCAGATAAGGTTACATCATCAAGAATAAGCAAGCATAACGACGGTCCCTACGTACATAACGACTAGGGTTTCTGGTTCGAATATATTCGAACCGCAAAACCGCGGTTTTCTGTGCAAAAACCGAAACCGCATAACCATCAAGAAAACTGCGGTTTTCGGTTTTATCTAAAAATAAATAAAAATAAGATACATTGAATTAGTGCTCTTTCAAACATTGCAAACTGTTGTTGCAAGAATGGCAACCATCGACAGTACATCTGTTTGAGCTGGGGCTTCACACGAGACGAGATAGGGCGAGAGTTTCAAAAATCTCATCTCGCTCTCGTTTGTTATGTAAAAAATTACCCTCGTCTCAGTCTCGCTTTCGCTCTCGTAACCGTTTGTCTCGTCTCGCTCTCGTTACCGTTTGTCTCGTCTCGTCTAATCTCGCCAAATATCGTTTATGCTAGAACTTATTGTTAAGATAGTCCAAAACGAGGTATTCATTCATTTTATTGTAATCACTGTCTCTTTACATACATTTTCTATTAGGTTACTATTAATATCTTCTAATTTCGCTTTGTTCCATCCACATAAAAATGTAGCGATAGCACACCATAAATGTCCGTTTATATAACCCTTCTATTTTGTTGACGATTTAAAATTAATAATAAAAACGAACATAATTTGAAATTGTCTACATCTATTTCATAATACGAAATCTACTCTTTAATTGTTATATAATAAAATGTAACTTGCCCGAGCCCGCAGTTCAAATTTATGGAAGAAAATATTACGGCTGCCCGTATTAGAACCAAAGATTGAAGAAGTATGGCTGGGATCAGAAACGAGACTCTCGTGTCTCGCGAGAACGAGACCACATGCGCTCTCGCTCTCGCGAGAGCGACACCACATACGTTCTCGCTCTCGCGAGAGTGAGACCACATGCGCTCTCGTCTCGTTCTCGTCTCGCTTTTACGAGACGAGACGAGACGAGACGAGAAAAATAGCGTTCTCGTGTGAAGCCCTAGTTCGAGCAATTTAAAAATCTGCATTTATTCGGAAAGCAATTCAGAAACGAGTCTCTCGTGTCTCGTGAGAACGAGACCACATGTGCTCTCGCTCTCGCGACAGCGACACCACATACGTTCTCGCTCTCGCGATAGTGAGACCACATGCGCTCTCGTCTCGTTCTCGTCTCGCTTGTACGAGACGAGACGAGACGAGAAAAATATCGTTCTCGTGTGAAGCCCTAGTTCGAGCAATTTCAAAATCTGCATTTATTCGGAAAAAAATCTCACTGGCCGGTTTCCCAACCAAATTTTGCCAAAATGTCCTTCAGGTTTTATGAATTTAATTCAAAAGGAATACGAAGAAAGAAAGAAAAAAATTAATTAAAAATTTAAGAATTAAAAGCAAATGGAAAAAAATTAGTATTACGCTGGATGAGTGGACCAGTCTGAGACGCCAAATATACTTAATATTCATGAAGAAAACAACTTTTATTGCAATTTAGAATATCTGCGAATTGAAGGAACTTGTTCTGCAAATAATATTGTAATAAGTGTTGAAAAACATTTAGATTCATTTAGTATCAGTTCCAGAAATGATGATGTGGGAGCTACACATGACGGTGCCCGGGTAATGGTATAAAAAAAATGGTACAGATTGTCCTGCTGAACCAGAAATTTGCATTAACCATACAATTCATCTCGCTGTTTGCGATACAAGAAAGCAGCTGCAGCAGTGAATATGAAGATTTATTTCCTGAAAAATCGCACTAACAATAAGAAGATGTGGATAATGAGTATTACGTCGAAGAAGATGCTGAAAATAAAAATAATTTACAAATGATAAGAAAACTTTGCAAAGCACAGCTTCAATGAAAAATATGATGGAACGTTTGAAGACCCGTTAAAATCTGGAATTAACAGAATTGGCTAGATGCTC
The DNA here is from genome assembly GCA_944588485.1 of Phosphuga atrata. Lineage (NCBI taxonomy): Eukaryota > Metazoa > Arthropoda > Insecta > Coleoptera > Silphidae > Phosphuga > Phosphuga atrata. Next base: position 36,641,138 of record OX155899.1, read on the forward strand.
ATTAGATCTTTCGAAAGTTCCAACAAAGTCTGTTTTAATATTGACAGATAATTTTTTTGAACGACTTTATCCAGACAACAATAAGGTTGAAGGCGAAGGTTAGGTTAGGTTAGGAATGTTCGGAAAGTTCAGAAGAATTAGAAAAATTGGCCAATCCAGTTCAAAAACCTATTCAAGAAATATTGAACAAAAATACTTATATGCAAACACATCGCTATCCTAATTCTATGAAACAGAAGTTTTCTAAATATAAAGCAACTTCTGAGAACAAAAAGATTAAATATTTTGTTTCAAGCACTCCCTACAATTAAAGTTACATCCACCTACTCCAAAAGTTCATTTCCCTAAGCGCCAACTATTGTACAAAACTATGATCTCGTTTGAATATCAGACATTACTACCAAAAGTTCTTTAAAACCGAACCCGAAACCGAAACCGCGGTTTTTAATTTTCAAAAACCGAAAACCGCGGATTTGAAAAAGTGCGGATATTCAGAAACCCTAATAACGACCGACGTGTCAAGAAACCGAGGTTTACAGGAAAGCGTTACTTATGTTCAAACCGCTCTAGAAATAATTTTATGTACAATTATAAATAATTTTTTCTATAGTGTTTTATTAGTTTTAAGAACTTTATAATAACTTTACATATTTTTTTTTTATATTTTCTTGGAAGAAACTGATAAATTACTTTGTTTCTACGCTGAAATAAAAGCATGTCGATATGTCTATGATACCTTTTTATACGAAGGAAAGAAGAACACAGTTTATAAAATAGAATTTAAATAAAAAAACACCGCATTTTAAAACACCGTACGAAACGATATATATATATATATATATATATATATATATATATATATATATATATATATATATATATCTCCACATTTACGAGACTTATTCGTTGTAAATAAAATACTTGTTCTCATATACGATTTGTAAATGACGTTAAATACGTAATATTCAAAAATAAATACAATCAGGTATGTGCATATGGAAAATCTAAAGCCAATTGTGCAATTAAAAAAATGCCATTTTTGACATGTCTTTATGTACGTAGGGACCGTCGATAAGCAAGCTTGTACCAAATGGAACTATAACATTCTGTTGTGTAAACTTTCCTATGCATATGATCATCCACTTAGTTATATGCATAGTTAGCATTAGATGAATTTTGCGTTACACTCAATATATTTGCTCAATATATAGGCTGTCAAAACTTGATAAATAAGACAAGATAAAAATACAGGCAATATCAAATATAAGTCAGACAGGCTAAATTATACTTATAAGACAAGATCAACTTTAAGGGCTGAAGCAAGAAAACCACAACTGTGAGGGTCTTTACCAACCCCCAACATTGATGGAAAATGACCTAAAACTCTATCAAACATTATCTTTCCATAACCCATTATTTAAAAATTTTTGCAATAATCATCACAGAAAATTCATCAAGAAATTGCGAAACGACAAGAAAGAGAGATTTAAGCGACAAATTGGAACTTCGACTAATCTAGAAATAACAACTTGGAATATTGTGAGAGAAATATATTGTGACAGACACTTAAAAAGAAAAATAATTATTTTTACCAAAATGAAGAACCACGAGTTAGTTCCATAAAAATTAATATTTTCTTTGCGGACAGAGCTAGTTTATTAGCTGAATCTCTTATATTAATTATAATTAATTAATTATAATGACAATATTGAGTTAAATATAAATTCTATATTCTTTGTACCAGTAAATGTGCAAATAAAAAAAGGGTACGCCTTGACGAAATACCCCCCGTCATTGTTCAAAAAAATGTGTTAACTTCTATATAAGGATAAAAAGTGTTAAAATAAGGTGTCAAAAAAAATGAATTTTCTTCAGAATTTGGGCAACGTAAAGCTACTATAAGGCTACTAAAAGGGTGGCGCATATCATATGTTTGCTTATTTATGTTGGCTTATTTTTTGTACTTTAAGAATATCAATTACTTTTTGTTTTGTATAATTTGTTGTTAAACTGAACGATATAATAAAAATATTATAAACATATAGAAAATGGGTACCTATATGAAAAACAAAAAATGTCTAACATATTTAAAAAAACATTAATAAAACAAAATTATATGCAAACAAGCCTAAATATCTCAAGTTTTTTACCTTCCCCTAAATATCTCAAGTTTTCCGTTTTTGTCTTGAATTAGTTCAGGGTTTGTATGTTATATTCATTAGTTCAATTTCTTTTTGCTGGCAAATCGTTAAAATCGAGGAAGAAACAAAAATATTTTATTGTTCAGTGAAGCAATTTGTTATAAACATTACATCTCCAAACTATTTAAAACAGAAGTGATTGCAATTGTGTTGCAATATAATCATTTAAAGCAGTAATCAATATGAGTTTAGTATATGTGAATAATATTTTTAAGATGTGATTTTAAACTGTAATCTCGTTTAGCGTCACAGACGGCGTATTCGATACGTTAAATATATAATTCTTAATTCATATTTACTACTTCCAACATATTGTTCTGTTTTTAAATAACACCCAAAAACAGATTCGTTATACGAAAACGTCAAATCTTTTTTCCTTTTGTCCCTTACTGTTCATAATAAATAATTCATTATTAGTTGGTAAATTTCCGGAAAAACTGAAACGTGTACTCGACACTCCAATTATTTATAAAGCGGGAGAAGAAAATGAGATCGGAAACTATAGGCCTATTAGCATCCTATCTTCTTCTTCTTCTGGGTAGCACTACAACCGTTGGTGGGTCTTAGCTGCGTTAACGATTTGCCTCCATCGGTCCCGGTCCATCATGGCCTCCTTCCAGTCATATACCTGCATAGTTTGTAGATCTTTTAAAATGTTGTCCTTCTATTTGATTCTTGGCCGCCCCAGCGGTCTCTTTCTTGCTGGGTTTCCTTCCCATACTATCATGATCAGTCGGTTGTCAGGTGCTCTTTGGATATGTCCAGCCCATCTGAGATGCTGGAATTTTATTGATTTGACTATATCCGGCTTTTGGTATAGGTCGTGGAGTTCTGCATTCATCCTTATGCGATATTGCTCCGTGTATTGATCCTTGACGAGGCCAAATATTCTTCTCAAGATCTTCCTTTCAGTCCGCTTTAGTAGAAGCTCATTGTGTTTTGTAAGGGTCCAGGTCTTACAGCCATAACATATGATCAGTTTGATTACATCCTGGTACACCCTCAGTGTTGATAATCTCGACACGGTTTTGGATTGCATGAGAGTTCGCATGGCAAAGAAACATCTATTGTCACTGTTTATTCGTGTTTTAATCTCTTCGTTGCTGTCGTTGTCTGAGCATATCGTGGCTCCAAGGTACTTAAACTGTCTGACACATTCAAAGTTATAGGTGTCCATCGTTATATTCTGACCGATTATGTCCCTGGTTGGTTGTTGGGTAATGTGCATGTATTTGGTTTTTTCCTCGTTGATGTTGAGGCCCATTTTCTTACATTCCTTCTTCATTTTCAGGAAGCTTTCCTTGATTTTGACGGTACTTCTTCCGACCGCGTCAATGTCGTCCGCGAAGGCCAGGATCATCTGTGGCTCCTGGTTCGTCTTCTTGATAGACATATCTATGACTATGTTAAAGAGTAGGGGCGATAGTCCATCTCCCTTTCTCAATCCACTCATGACCGAAAATTCCTCTGTTATATGGTTTCCTACTTTAACGCGACATCTGGTATTATTTATACATAACTTCGTGAGAGTTATGATTTTCTGTGGAATACCTACATTTACATTGTATATTTGACATTTACACTGTCGCGTATAGCGGTGTCGTAAGCTTGTCTGAAGGCCTTGAGTGGATTGAGTAGCTCACCAGCTGTCACTGCCGGTCCCAAGCCCGGGTAAAGGAGGAGGGTTAAGCGTGCGGCTAACAACCCTACCTTCTAAAAAACAATTTGTTACGAAGCATCCTATCTGTCAATTCCAAAAATTTTGAAAAAATTGTATGTAGCAGAATAATATCATTTCTAGATAAGTATGGTATTTAATAAATTGCCATCAACATTTGCTTTATAATTTAATAAATTGCCATCAACACCGCTTTGTTAAAGGTCGTAGCATAGAAACTGCTTGTTTCCAATACATACATACAATAATAGAAAATCTAGAAAATTTTAATATTCCATTTGGCATGCTCATGGATCTTTCGAAAGCCTATGACTTATTCGACCATAGGCTACTGTTAGAGAAATTATACAAATATGGAATAAGATGCGTTGCTTCTGATTGGATCAAATCATTTTTGAATAATAGGGAACAGATAACCAGGGTTCACTCTCCTCATGGTTTTGTTTATTCCTCTCCAAGGATAGTGAACATGGGTCTTCCACAAGGAAGCACGCTTTGGCCCATTGGCCCATTGCTGTTTTCAATATTTATTAATGATATACATCAAAAACCCATTACAGAGAAACACCTGATGTTCAGCTATGCAGACGATACATCTATACTCACCATTAACAAGACTGTGGATGATATTAGTCCAAATGCAAATAGCACGATGTAATCATTGATATCATGGTTTCATACGAAAAGCTAATAATAAATAAAGAAAAGACTAATACTATCATTTTTAAAACCAAAAGAGATACGAAACAGTACCCTCCAAGAATACACATTAATAACGTAGACCTCGAGGTACAATATCCTATCCGGCTCCTTATCAGACTATTTATTGATCAATCGCTTGATGTACGACACATGCTCTCCGTGTCACAGAAAGTCTGAACAGGGCAGTTTTTGCAATGAGGTCTCTTTATAGGTATAGGGACACTGCAGCTCTTAGGATCGTGTACCTCGCGAATTTTTATTTTCAACTAAAATTTGGTATTATGTTTTGGAGAAATAGTATCCACATCAGAAGCATCTTTAGAATACAGAAGAAAGCCATTCGTACTGTGAACAATCTACATTACAGAGAATCCTGCAGAGGCCAGTTCAAACTTGCTAATATTTTAACAACAACAATCTATCTTCTTCTTAATATGCCGTACTAGCTTAGGCGACCTCTCGCGCATAATTGTTGAACGCATTATCCACTAATATGCGGGACCTAGCAGTTTATCGCCGGTTCCGAACGGCATTATTTGAGAGGTTTTTCTAGTCAGAATTACTCGTGCCATTGCTTTCCACGAGGTGGCCACAGCCTAGTTCCGTGAAAAATTTCAGGGTTTGTCCGGGGATTGAACCCGGGATATCAGTTATGGCGAGCGGATGCGTACTTACATCTACGAGTCTACACTTTTCATTCTGAAACATACGCACTTATTTGGCAGCTTTAACAAGCCTAATCTATTAAGTACTTGATTTTGTAACGTCTTTCAGCTACCCCAGCATAAGCTGACGCTAAGTGAAAGAAATCCACCGTACAGCAATATGAAAATGAACAACGTACTACCGAGGAGGATTAAACAACTAGTGAATTCAAACCTTTCCAAAAAAAAATTGTATAAACTGCTAGTTGATAAAGAACCGTATCATATTGAGAAATTCTCATTAAGAGTTAATTACCAGGAACATAGATTAACTAGAATATTTTCTTTTTTTGTATACTTTGATAATGAAATAAACATATTTTGATTTAATTTGATTTTATTTGACTAAATAAGTAGATATACTTGTATTGTGTACCCGGATTAATATGTAAATACGTGGTCTGTTAGAAAAGTATCCGACTTTTGGCTGGTAAATAAATCTGGCATACCTGGAGCGTTGGAAACCTAATCACCCTCAAAGTAGTCTCCCTGGGACTCCACACACTTCTCCCAGCGGTGGCGCCATTGTTGGAAGCATTCCGAAAAACCCTCTTTCGGAATCGACTTTAGCTCGGCTGTCGTTGCAGCCATAATGTCCTCTCTTGACTGAAATTGCGTTCCTTTCAATGGCCTATTGACTTTGGGAGATAGCCAGAAGTTGCAGGGGGCCATATCAGGAAAGTAAGAAACCTGTCGAACCAGAGGAGTCTGGTTTTTCGCCAAAAAAATGTGAACCAGATCACATGACCCAGTTCACATGATGTCATCATCATGTGAACCAGGAGTCGCCAATTTCCTGATGACCAAAATTCCAGTCGCTTGCGCCGCACATAATCACGTAGGCGACGTAGTACATCCCTCATTTCACTTGTCGTCATTTTACTTGCATTGAAAAAACGACGAGAGCACTACACACTACGTCACTCGAACACTGCTCGACAGCAACTGATGCTACCTACAGGCAGGAAAAAATCACGCATGCGCACGAAGGTTCAAGGTCAGCTCATGCAAGCGCTATTGATTAAAATCTATCAGGTTTTCAATATAAAAAATAAGGTTGGATACTTTTCTAACAGACCACGTACAAATTTTTAACTTAAATCATTTTCGGTCTTTATTTTGTTTTCCACACAAATTATGATATTTTGAACGAGAAAATGTGATTCTTTATTTTCCATATTTTTCCGTGTTTTGCCATAATTTAAAGTTAAGTCCATATTTTACAAAAAAATATTAAAATAATCCATATTTTTATTATTTTACGACGATACAGCAATGCAATTGCTACGATATCGTTTGTTTCATTCTGCATTCCCGCATCCAATTGAGTGTAACAGCGAAAGTCATATTACTAGATTTAAATCAGTCAAATTACATATCTATACTCGTACCGGCGAGAGAACGCATCTCGTCTCGACGAGTTTAGCATTGTTCTGCGCATACCCCCACCTTATTTCAAGTGCGCGATGTTTAGTTGTCCGTATTTAAAAACTGACGCATATTTCTTAAATCAAACTAATCTGCGCGTACCTCGACGCGTCCCTTGACCCTCATACCTTGCAGCAGTACAGCTGCATTCTCTTCGGTTCGAGTATATCTACTTATTTAAACCTATCTATCTACCTATTTTAATAAAAATGCCCAAGAACAAACAACCATTGCGGTTCGAATTGTAAAAATATATCGAAGATTTTTCAAAGCAATCGTTGAGTACAGATGGGAAAGTACTGTTTTGTAATGTTTGTGAAAATTCTGTATCGACTCTGCAACATTTTTTAATATCGCAACACATATCTACTGCCAAACATAAGGGAAATATTACAAGGAAGAATAAATTTAAAGAACAAGTTTTTCCTAATACAATGCTCTCAACTTTCTTGAACGAATTGTGTTATGATGCTATGATGTGTGCAGACATACCTTTATGGACATTAAACAATCCTATTCATAAAAATTTCTTTAAAAAGTACTCGGGCAAACATAATTCTGTAAACACTTAAGAAAAATTATGTAAGTGGTATTTATGAAGATTGTTTATCTTTGATTCGTGAAGATATTCAAGATGGCAATCGATGAAACTACAGTTACTCAAGGTCGTTATATAGGCAACGTCATTATTGGTTGTCTATTTGAAGATAGATCCAGCAAATCGTTTTTATTGGCATGGGAAGAACTTCCTAAATGCAACCACCAAACATCAGCGAAGCTTTTTATTGATGCCCAGGGTGTTTTGTTGCCTAATGGAATTAAACATGAATAAGTTTTCTTCTTACTTACGGATGCTGCACCTTATATGGTTAAAGCAGCAGATGCCCTTAAAGTTTTTTATCCAAAAATGATCCATGTAACGTGCATAGCACATGGTATACATAGATTAGCCAAATACATAAGGTCCCAGTTTTAAAAGGTTGATAGTTTAGTATCAAATGTAAAGAAAATATTTGTCAAAGCATAAAGCAGGATATTCAAATTTAAAGAGATGTATCTATGACCTTCCCTTCCCGCCGGAGCAAGTACAAAGCATTATTTCGACCAAACAGAAAGAGTTTTAATTTTTTAAATTTGAAAATGTATCTAATTATGTACTGCAATAATTTCAGTAATGTTAATGAAACGGAAGGCGAATAAAATTGTTCTTATTTATTTTTCACATTAAACTGTGTTTTCATTTAACTATACTTTAAAGATATTGTTATTTTTAACTCCATATATTTTCCATATTTTATCTTTTTTTCTCCATATTATATGTACATATTTTGTAATTTTTAATGCATATTTATCCGAGCCCTAGTGATGAGATTATAAGGCATAACTAACTAGATTAAGCAAAGTATAAAATACAAACGAGTTGGCTGATTAGTGCGAACAGTGATATTAATAGGTTTGGGAGACTAGTAGACATACTTCATTAGTGGATGTTTTTATTAAAGCTTTGCTAGTTTAGTTTTGTCCTTATTTCCTCGGGTAGCTTATATGACTTGCCTTATATAAATTTAGTTTATAATTGTTCATAAGACATATTTGGTTAAGATATTTTTTTGCTCGTAGAGTACTTTTATCTATCTTACATTACCTTATAAAATTGCATGTGGCAAAAATAAATTCATTCCCAAATCAATAGATTCAATTGCGATATATAATTAAAAAGTGTCCGTCCTTGAACCCATTGGTGTAGTCACATAATGGATTTGGATAATTTCGTAGTTCCGAGTTTATTGTTGATCATATAGTTGTTGTTTGCAATTAGGTAAATTGCGCGGACATAATTTCGCGTTTGATTGTAATAACGAATGTTGTCTATTCTGTGTTTTTGCAAAAATAATTATAAACTCATTTTATTTTCTGGACGACACAAATTCGGTTTGGGATGTTTGTTCAAACTGCACACGTTTCCGTGGGTCTGCGGCCTAACATGTGTTAGATATCGCCAATTTGCGTGCGCCATCAAGAATTTGGATGCGGCCTGGGCAAACGTTTGCTGCTAAAATCAGCTCTGCTCACGACCATTACTGCTCCCCAAGTATCTAGATTCCATGCTCAATTTCTTTCATTTTTATCCATCTTGTATACTTAATTTTATTTTTAAATTATTATTATGCCTACAATTAGATTAAAATGAAAATGGAAAAACTCGGGCAACTCAAGAAATGTGCCAATTTATAAGCAAATTTTATCTGTAAGAGACTGAGGATAGTTGCAACCATTTTTGTTTTCTTTAATATTTAAAAATGTATATTCTTTATACTATTAGAAGGAATATTAAATATATATTGTAAATGTATTAATTATATCATTGACAAAATAGCACGGTTGCAATTCACTCATCTGAAGGGAAAGTTTCAACAGTAACTTTTATAATGAGAATAAATTAAAATGAATCATTTGTTTTTAATTGCCTGCATTACTTATACAGCCTACACCCATGAAATATCGATTATAGATTATACTTAGCATGGGACCAATAAGACCAAAGTTTATACTTTATGACTCCACAGTTCAGACAATATGCTTCCTCGTCTACAATCAGAGTCAGAAATTATAGTTCAGTTACAAATCATTCAAATCTTGTAAGTGTTTTTCTGTAATCGGCAGCCTTATTTACAATTTTCTCCACTTTCAATACAATGGTGCTTTCTCATTAACCTTGACTTGGAGACAGAAAAGCTTACTAGACGTATTGAAATTTAAAACATTATATTTTCAAGCGCTTACGATAGATGTATTATATTGTAAGCCTAATCACAATTTTATATCCAAAATCACTCACCAAGTATGAAACAATAAAAGCATTCAGAACACCACACCAACAGCTGTCATAATAAAATTGAAGGTATTTGCTATTAACATTAACTACATAAGTATTGTAACACTTGCTACAATGCTTTCCAATTAAAAGTGAAATGTTGTAATTATTGGAAAATTGTTCTCTTCTCTATATAATACTACATAGAGTCTTCTCAAAATTATTAATTAAACTATTCTTCTGTGCTTAAACTTAATTTTTTTGTAAACTCATTAAAGGCGAAATATAGCCTGAATATATAAATATTCAACATGTTCGTATTTCTATAATATTAAGTCTAATTGAGACTACAATACAAATCTCAAGTTGAAACCACTACTTCCCTTGCTAATACGACACAGGATATTGAATTATACAACATATATTTGTATGTGATTACTAGCACCAATCCACATTCGTGGCACCAATCGAGTAATAGATGAATAACATTGTTTTTAAAATGATTTCTTTCTATTTAAATTAAACGTATAGCCATGTTCAGACGCGTTTCGAGATTTATCTCTCATCAGTGCAGCGTTGCTATTTCAAATTATAAATTGGAATACACTTACTTCAACGCCTCGTGCATGGATGGGGGAGTTAGGTTTTAATTTTACGTTTGTGAAGAAAGACATGAACTTAGTGGTTATTGATTTAAATGACAAATTACTATTGGGGAAACTTACTAAATATACATAAACATATAAACTTATTAAAGGCAAATATAGCCTGAAAATATTACGAATGAATTAAGAACGTTAAAGAATAATTTAAAAACGAAAGGTAAACTAAAGGAATGGTTCAAGCAAAATGTGTAGTCCAGATAAAATACATCGAACGTTATAGATAAGACTGTTCATGTTTTTCACAGTGTTTTAAGAGTCACTCTAGCCTGGGATACTCGGTGAAAGAGTGTGCAAGAATCTTAATTTGAAGTTAATTATATTTAGTTTGTAAGATCTACCAGTCCTTTTTTTCACAGAGGAAAGGAAATGCTTTTACGCACCCCCATCTATGGTATCGATTTGGGGAGTATGTGGCTCACCAGCCTTCTAAGGCAGTCGTACACACTAAAACCATATCCTCTTTTTTTCTCTCCTGTAGTATTCCCGCCTGTCAGCCTTACGTGCTACAAGTTTGGTCTAAATATCTTTTTCTCAGGTGTCGCCTCTTTCTCTGCTCTGTTCATGTAGTTCATCTTTTGCCGCTTTCCGCATCATTTCTTCTAGAAAATTCTTTATAGTTTCCCAGCTGTCCATGCGCGATCACATCCTCTATATAGGTTTCTTTTTATATTGTCCCTTTCGTTACCCCAATTCCCACAATGGAATATTGCGTGTTCTGCAGTATCATCTGCTTGTTCTGTACAGTATCGGTATTGTACAATCCCCCTCTTTCCAATTCTCTCCGTGTAGGAGCAGAAGATTCCGTGTCAAGCAACGAAATGTGTAATGTGGAAATTTACCGCCATGCTTCCTCTCTACCCATTTCTTGATGTCCGGTATCACCCTGTGGGTCTACCTAGCGAGGTCCAATTCTGTCTACCACTTCTCGTAAGTCATTTCCCTCTGTTCTTTTCGGTCTGTTATTGTCATTATCCTGTGTAGGTCTTATAGTCGCTTTCTCTCTTCGGTAAGGAGGTGTAATGGTACGAAGCCTGCTACTACGAGCGCGGCATCTGCAGATATTTTGCGGTATGAACTGCATACTCTCAAGGCCATTAATCTTTGGGTGGACGTGATTTTCTTCCTATGGATTTGACATCATGCTGCCCCGACCCATAGCGCAGCCCCGTACATAACTATCGTCTCCATTGCCATTGCTAGCATCTTCCTTTTCTGTTGTTCTGGACCTCTAATATTTGGCAGTATGCTGCCTAGCGCCTTCATCGTGCGTTTCGCCTTCTCGCACATATAGTGGATATGTCCCCCGAACGATGGCCTCCTATCTATTACCATGCCCAGATATTTTAGCTGTCGCACGGGATAGATACCTTCTCTGTTGCTATCTCATAGTAAACTTTATAGGAGGAAGTTTTTTACTAGGTTTGGCCCGATAACCATCATCTTGGATGTTATCTGGATGACGCGATTTCTGAAGTATCATTGTACAGTGTTGATTAGGTACTAGCTAACTCAGGTCTCTCTGCCTAACTCACTCGTATCAAGTTTAGATATGATTAAGTTCCACGGGGCAGAATTGAAGGAAGGCATTTTGTACGTCATTAAGGACAAGGGCACTCCATTGGTCTTGTCGCATTCCCTTCTCTGCATTGCATAAGACGTGCTCCACCGCACAAATTGTGGTTTTCCCTCTACGAAATCCGTTCTGATTACAATGAAGACCCCCGTTTGTCTCAATTTCCTCCTGAGTTCTCTGGTTTACAATGTTTTCATACACGTTAGCAAGAACATTGATGAGACATATTGTTCTATATTTAACCGCCTCGTTCACTGTTTTCCTAGGTTTTTCAATTAAGATCAATCTAAAGAGTTTCCATGCATCAGGAAACTGGTTCGACTCCAGCAGTGATCTACCCATCCTGACAACAGGTACCTGCGTGTACCTCTGCAGGATTTTACGTGTCATTAATTATTGTAATTTACTAATTTAAAATTTTACTGGTTAAATAAATAAATAAAAATATAGTCTCTCTCTCAGCAAGAAAATGTAGGATTTTACGTGTCATTAATTATTGTAATTTACTAATTTAAAATTTTACTGGTTAAATAAATAAATAAAAATATAGTCTCTCTCTCAGCAAGTAAATGGCACTTGTTGATTAGGCCATATTTAGTAATTGTTTAACCAACTAGCGTCCATTGTACTCGCTCGAGTACAAAAAATATTGAGACATTCCGTGACCTCTACCGCAATCTATAATAAAATAGCTGCATTGTGCATTGTAGGTAATTACTAACGAAGCATACAGCAACCTATAATACAGGTGCATATCTTTCCATCGCCAACTGTTGACATTTGCAGCTATGTTTTGAATCTGTAACGTGGTAACAGATACATTTCGCAGTGCACTCCCTTCTGAAAAGTGTATTACATGCTTGAATAAAAGTTGCAATTAATTTTGACAGTTGTTTTGTGTAAGTAGGACTTGATTATTTATAAATGTGATAGTAAGCCGCCTGCATGTCGATTTGTTGATTTTATATGGGGTCCTATTACTCGCTATACTTGTGCGAGAACAGTGGGCTAATGTAGGGTTATAGCATTACTTTTAAGCGAAATTTTCTTATGTAAACCTTTTTTAGACCCTCTTCATGAGAGAATCCGATTTTCCCACTATATCATGCCCATGTTTTTATGGCAGAAGATTTACCAATATAACAGCAGCTGTAGATGACATAGTAACATCAAAAAAAAGCTTTTGATGTATATATGGTTGTTGTACCACCTGACGTTGATGAACAAATCGATTAGGAAAATATTGACGAAAACGAACTCCAAAATCCTAAATTAATCCCGGATGATTTACCTGGACATGCGGAAATTCACATTGATAATGATGGATGTCCGATGGAGACTCCGAAGATGATATACCACTCTCCGTATTGCAACGCCGAATCCAACAAACTAAAAAGTTTGAACCCAAATGTACGAATAAAACATTAGACATAAGTATGAAAGGTACACAAGGAAGTCACGATATAGAGGATTGTGTAAAGGGAGAAGTTGATGGGTTAAATCCTGTCTAGGTATTTGAAAAACTTTTGGATAGCAGTGTTACCAATGTGATTGTGGAACAGACTAATTTCTAATCAACGGAGAAAAACAATCAGTTTTTGTGTCCAATTTGGATATAAAGACTTTCATAAGAATACTGCTTTTTACTGGCTATCATCAGTTGCCTCGTGAGAGACTCTATTGGAATTTGGATGAAGATTTATAAGTTCCATTGGTATCTAATGCTATGTCCAGGAATCGCTTTTTAGATATAAATAAATATATCCACCTGATTGATAATAGTGATGAAAATAAATCAGATAAAATTAGTAAAATTCGTTCTCTCTTAAACATTTTGAATCAGAAGATCCGACAGTGGGGAATATTTTGTGAAGTGCTATCAATTGATGAAGCAATGGTTAGCTATTTCGGGCGCCACTCGTCTAAGCAATTCATAAAGGGAAAACCTGTCCGATTTGGATATAAAGACTGGATGTTTTGCAGTAGCTCCGGCTACTGCTTCGCCTTTGACACTTACTGTGGTGTAAAAACTGTTGCTGCTTGCGAAAGGAACATGCCATTGGGTTCAAAAATTGTAATAGAACTTCTCGATACAATTGCATCTGACCATATCTGATTTTTTTCGATAACTATTTTATCAGTTATGACCTATTAGCCTTACTAAAGGAAATGAATATTCGCGCAACAGGAACATCAGAACATAACCGAAAAAAAAAGTGCCCAATAACAGATCAAAAAACCTTCCAAAAGAAGGAGCTTGAATTTTATGAGGTGAAATTTGTTAAACCCCAAATTGCTTTTCGTTCGATGGAAGGATAATAACATTGTAACGATGGCAACTAATTATGATTGTGTCAATCCAGTAGATAAGGTAAAACGCTGGTCAACTGCTGCTGCTTCAAAGATTTATATTGCACAACCATTTCTCTTCCAAACCTACAACAGGTATATGGGCGGAGTGGATATACTGTATCAGTGTGTGAACACCTACTGAATTGGTATTCGCAGCAAGAAATGGTATTGGCCACTTTTCACCCATATGATCAATTTGACTGTAGTAAATGCTTGGAGAATCTACCAAATTGCCAATGGACGTGATAGCATGGATCTTCTAGAATTAAAACGATATATAGTACGTCACTACTTGCGATCATCTACGTCTAAGAAAAGACCATCTGCTACAGTTCCGATCAGTATTCGATCTAGCGAAGGAGGACATTTCCCCAAGAAGTTGAAGAATCAGTTGAGATGTGTAGTGTACCACTGCAGGGTGAGATGGGCATGCTGTAAATGCAATGTTACCTTATGCATAAAATGAGATTGTTTCTGCAAATACCACGGTTAAGCCTATTGTACTCGATTGAGTACACATTGATATAACACTTCGTATACATTTTTTGTTATTATTGTCCTATATTGTATCATTTATAATACAAAATAATTTGGGCGCTAATGGGTTAATTAAAACATTCACATCTACAAAAATGGTGCGTTATAGCTTGGAAGAACGTTTTTTAATAGTGAAAACCCATTATAAACATGGAGAAAATTTTACTGTGACTATTTGAAAGATACTTGATCATTTCGGCGTACACACTCGACGGACGAGGCCTGCTATTAAAAATTTGTTCAAGAAATTTGAGGGGACGTTTTCATTGAAAGATGAAAGTAACATCATCGGTAATCGGCCACAAAGATCGGCAGTAAATATCGCAGCTGTGAGTGTCATTGTGGAAGAAAGACCAACCGCATCCATCCGACATCATTGCAAGGAAATAGACGTCCATCGCAGCACTCTTCATCGAATTTTGAGGAAAGATTTACACCTTCATGTTTACAAGATCCAGCTGACTCAACAGATGCAGCTTAGCGACCACAGACAGCTCATAAACTTTAAAAACTGGATCTTGGAACAACTGAAAACTGACGATGAATTCCACAACAAAATATTCTTTAGTGATGAATCTCATGTCCATCTCAACGGCTTCATTACCAAGCAGAATTCGGGGAGTTGAAAATCCACATGTCTTTCAAGAACTTACATTATATCCTCAAAAAGTGACAGTTTGGTATGCCATGTGGGCAGCAGGGGGGATAATCGGACCGTATTTTTTTGAAAATAATTAAGGTATCCTCTGTGACTGTCGACGGCATTCGTTACCGGGCCATGTTTACAGACGTTTTCATGCAAGAAACGGAATGCAGTTAAAGGAGATATAGTTTGAAAAGGATGGCGCCACCTATCACACCGCTCGCGAAACAATGACGTTGTTGCAAACAACGTTTCCATGTCATGTCATATCAGGTTTTGGAGACCAAAACTGGGTGTCAAGATGTTGTGATTTATCTTGTTTGGTTTATCTTCTCTGTTTATTTTTTAAAGTAGGGTCTATACGAACCATCCTGAGACAACTGAGGAACTCAAAGATGAAATTACACCCCAAATTCATGAAATACAGCAGCCCGTCTTGCAAAATATAATTCGAAATTTCGTCAAAAGAATACACTTCTGCCAACAGAGCAAGATGGGTTTTTTTATATAACCGATATTTTGTTTCATGTGTAAATGTCATATAATATTTAACCTGTTTGTAGTTCTATAATATTAACCCTTTCACACCCGGGTGGTGTGACCCGGGGTCCTGAATAGACCTTTTCATAGTTGAAATTGATTTGTGCGCATGCGTCAATTTCAGCGTGTTATACGTCAAAATTTCCCAAACTTTTTGACGTATAACCTTAATATTTGCCCGAAACTTTCATATTCCCGCCTTTCAAACTTGACGGATGCGCTACGGATGCGCGATGTCAATTCATACAGAGCCGTCCCGGGCGATGTAGCCCGGGGTTTCTTCTTGACCCGGACCACCTAGTGATGATATGCTGAAATTATTTCAATTTGCAGTTTTCTGTAATTAAAAAAAAAATCAAGACAATCAAATCATTTTTTTTAAAAGTCAGTGTGACAGTATTTACCCTTTATGGTTAATAATTTAATTTTGTCCTCGTCGGACGAGGATAATTTAAGTGGAATTTCTAGTGTCATATCTAGTAATTCAACCTCAGAGAGTAATGGAACGGTTTATAAAAATGATAATTTTCCTTTGAGAAGAAAAAGAGTAAATAGAAACCTATCAAGTGAATCTGAAACTGATGAACTAACAGGAGATTTGCCTCATACAGAAAATGTATGTACTTCTTGCACTGAAGCACAACGCAAATTCATTTTTAGTTCAAATGAGGGGACAAAAAACCTAATATCGCCGAAATTATGTCTGGAGGAGAGCCAATTGATTTTTTTTTATACCTGGTGGATGATAATATATTCAAGGAAATTTCTGATCAAACAAATCTGTATGCCACACAAACTTTACTTGCAACGGATGTACAACCCGCATCGCGACTTCACAATTGTTGCCAAACAGATTTTTTAGAAATCAAACAGCATTTTGGTGTTATCGGATATATGGGAATGGTAAATATGCCGGCAATAAGTAACTATTGGAGTAATGATGAAAAGACTCCGATTTCAAAAATTATGTCCCGCAACCGTTTTGAGCTATTGTTGCGTATGGTTCATTTTGCGAATAACGAAGATAACCAAAATGAAAATAAATTGCACAAAATCTTTAATTTAGTAAAAATGCTTTTGAAAAATTATCAAAGTATCTATGATCTAACTGAAAATAAATGTGTTGATGAAAGTTTAGTCCCTTTCAAAGGACGATTAGCATCTCGCCAATTTATGAAACATAAACGAGATAAGTACGGAATTAAAGTTTTTAAATTGTGTTCTTCGATTGATTACACTTATAATTTATCTATTTTACTGGCAAAATTAATGATCAATATAATAGTGTTCCTACCCAAACTGTTTTACGCTTTTGTGATTCGATCATGAATAAAGGACACATTTCCTTATATATGTCGACAATAATCAATATGTATATATGTCGACAATTGGTATACTAGCATTGACTTGGTGGAGCGACTATTGCAAGAAAGTACCCATCTTGTTGGTACGATGAGGATCAACCGAAAAGGAATTCCACTTAGGATTTTGGCAACAAAACTAAAAGTTGGAGAAAACATAGCCCAAGAAAATAGCAGTGGAATTACAATTTTGCGTTGGCGCGAGAAAAGATACGTACTTATGTTATCTACAAAACATACTAATTATGTGCTTACAACTACTAATAAGCGCGGAAATGAAATTACTAAACTACTTATCGTTCTTGACTATAATAAACGAAAAGGGTTTGTAGACTTTACCGACCAGTTAGCTTCCTACAGCAATCCCTTAAGGAAAACTATAAAATGATAAATTCATATATTCTATATAAGGAAGCAACTGGTAATTCAATTCCGATTACCAAATTCAGAAACGAAGTATTTAGTGATTTACTTTACTGTGCCGAAATAACGAACTCAAGCAAGGGATGTAAAGCTCGTCACGAACTGAACAGCAAAGAAGGACCACGGAAAAAATCAAAAAAATATTGTAAAAACTGTAACAAAGGAAATTCTTAAAAATGTGGATGGAAAGAAGCCACAAATCAAACTATAAAAAATATAACATTCTGTGGAAGCTGTCCAGGCGAACCACATATGTGTATTCCGTGTTACAATCGAATACACAACATATTGTAATTCTAAAGTTGTGTCATTTGGTTTATAATTTTTTTTTTATTATTTTGAATAGTCTCTTTATAAAATGTTTTTGATCAATAGGTGGCTTATCAATGTGAAAGGGGTTGCATAACTACAGGCATTTAAATATTGGCGCTGTGTGTTATTTCTTAAAATTGACATGGCAGTGAAAGGGTGAAGTCTCATTAAGATAAAACAACTCTCATGCTGAAACAACTACTTCCCTTGCTAACACCACCCAGGATATTGAATTATACAACAGACATATTTATATATTCAGGCTATATTTCATCTTTAATAGGTTTATATGATTATCTATAATTAGTTTGGTTTCACCAATAGTTAATTTCCTTAATTTTATTGTAACACATAAAAACCGCCAATAGTAAGTAGAAACGGAAGTAATTACGAGCACAAACTAATAGACAGCTCTATATGCAAATAACACGACTAAATGTTAAAGAAACACATGCAATAGTATATTAAAAAACGAGTTCAATAACGCGATTTTTCAGCAAGCGTCCTTGTTTAGAAAACGACGAGCGCAGCGAGTTTTCTAATGGACAAGTGCGAAAAACGCCTTATGAACAAGTTTTTTATACTATTTTTTCTATTTTGCGGCCTTTTATGTCATTTCTAAATTAAAAAATCCCCGATACATATTGAAGAAATTGTATCGCACTCGGCGAGCCATTAACGAACTCATATGAGGGCTTTAAAGACTTCATTATAGACTCAAAATCGGAAAAAAATACTATAAGGGAAATATTAATATCTTACTAGATTAATTATATTAGCACATTTACAATTGGTTTATTCTTCCTTGTTCTTTCTTGGAAACCTCTCTTATTTGCAAATTTTTTAACGGTCAAGATGATGCAATGAATGTCCAATAGACAAACAACAATAAATATGCTTATCTCATAAGAACAATTCTTTAGTATTTTAATATTATCTATTTTATCTTGTAATTTGTCCTATTCTCTCTATGCTTGCGTGTACTCCAAGATTTTCTAAAACCTAACCTAACATAACCTAAATTTATTAATACTGGATAGGATTTAAAGTAAAAAGTTGATATCTATCAATCACATTTTGTGTAACACATTTCATAATCACTAGTAATTTTTCTTCAAAATTTTAATAAACTAACTGATAAATTAAATCAAAATATATTTTGCTCAAATTCAACTCTCGTTTACAAACCAGGAAAATGTGCAAGCCAATGTGCTAGCACTTGGCCATATTAGTTAAAATAGACAAATAAAATAAGTAAAGCTCGGAAAGACTTGTTATTTATTAGTACTATTTATTTATTTATTTAGAATATGGCTCATCAGAATATTGATATAAATACAAATCAAATATGACAGGATATAGTCGATTGCATGGTTGTTTGCGTTCGGAAACTCATAAGGTATCCTTGGTAGGTTCTCAGAGGGTAATCTTGAATGTGTCAAAATTTATATTTACATATTTGTCTCTGGTCTTAGAGGTCTGCAGTTGTTCTTAGGCGACGAACATAACCAGGAGATCCATAGGATTGTCTGGTTGCCAGCAGTTGTTAGTTCATTTAGTTCACGTTTTATGAAGTAAAACGCTATCCAGGATGCACCACGAGGAGACGAACTAACATTACACCCCGGAAAGACTTCTATAAGAAGACTTGTGTAAGACTTGTATAAGAAGAGATAGACAAATAAATTAGACGTTGTTCAATATGTTGGTATTAGGGTTTTCGCGTACCCGACTTTTTTTAATATCCGGGTATCGGGAATTATATTTTCAAATAGCCGGGTATACCCGGGTACCCGGGTATTTGCATTTTTTGCAAAAAAAGAGACAATTTTCTTATAATAATGTTTGATTTTATTATGAAAGAGTGAAGTATGTCAATAAGTTTCCTTAACTTATAGTACAATCAGTCACACAACAGTCTTGTTCTCATTGACTAATTAGGAACTAGTTCCTGCCTTCGCTTTTCGGTAGAGTTAGCTGTTTATGATGAAAAGCTTCTTGGATGAATTTACTACGAGTGACGGCCCGATTGGAAATATCGTCTTGTGCAACCAAGCGTGCAACAATTTCGGAAATTTTAATACTAAGTCCAAAAAAATTGTTATTCGCTGTCTTACGAACTAGGCTTGAAATTTGTTCAGATTCAGATTGAGAAGACGATGTCGATGGCACTTCTTTTTCGCACGGAAAGTTCTGTTTTTCGATCTCTATATTATTTACTTTATCTAAATGTTTTAATAAAATACTTGTTAAAAAGCCGTTATAGGATAATATTTTTGGGCATATTGAACATTGTACTGAATCCTTATTCTGTATTTTTTTTAATATTTCCATACTCCAGAAACAGGTCTATCCATTTTGCCTACGAAAAGTAAACCATCATTCAGTAAAATTTTATATGTTATCCACTAGATACAATTTTTTATTTTGTATTAATAATATTTAATTCAATTACTCACCGTTCACCGAACAATATTTTAATCAAACTCCAACGAAATAAAAACAAAACATGCGACGTAACCTAACCTAACCTCATGTTTACTGCAATTTTGTAAAAAACTCTACGCCTTTGAGTTATTTTAATTGTTGGTAGTGCAAATTTGCTAATATTATTTTTAAGGCGCTACTTAGCAATAATTTTCTAAGAATTTTTATGAATTTTTTGATCAAAGTGGTTACCCGGGTAGCCGGGTCTCACAAAGAAATATTACCCGGGTACTAAAAATTTCATATACCCGGATATACCCGGATCCGGGCACCCGGGTAGAAAACCTAGTTCGTATTGTCTATTTATATTTATTTGTAATTGCGTTTACAAAGCTTGTTAAATCAAATATTCAGCGCATGCCTAATATTAGCGAGAGACATAATATAATGCCTAATATAGTTAATCTTGTCTGTTTATTTGGCTCTGATACTTTTTTAGACTATGTAGGACCGCTCCTACCAATTTTGTCCATTTAAACCAACGTATCTAGTTAGTTTTGTTAATGTAGTTGTTTAGATTGGACACAATGTTAGATCGGTTTCTATATGCGCAGAAATGTTTAGACAAGTGCGACTGTAAAGATAATATTACAAGGGAAAACTAGATACGACCAGACAGACAAAACTTGACAGATAAGTCTATACAAGACTAGAACGGATAAGACTGGACATACAAATTAGATGACTAGACTTTACGGAGAAAACTTAGAAGAAAATATCAGTCTGATATATAGAAATAAATAAATTAGCCTAGAAAAGCAAAAAAAGATAAGAAAATGTAAACAGAGAAAACAAGACTGAGACAACTAGATGTACCAGATTAGAGAGCACCAGAGGAGTAATACTAAACAGAGAAAACTAAACCGGAAGATTAGTTACCAAAATTAAATAGATATGATAATGCTTAAACTAAAATGCAAGATGAAGAACATATTGACAAATAAGATTAGAGAGACATTTATATGGAGATTAAACTGGACAGACCGAACAAATTTAACTTTATTAAAAACCAAATGTACTTCATGTAGGGTTGCCAACGGTCCTTTATTTCAAAGGACAGTCCATTATTTCTGCCTCAACATCCTTGTCCTTTACTCAACAGGCAAAGGACATCAAATGTCCTTTATTGCTAGCTTATCATAAACCACACAAATAATTTAATTTTGTTTAAATTCCCGCATAATTACTGCTGCTAATAGCACCCACCATTTGTATACATAGTTTCCTTCTTTCTATGTTGAGTCAACTTTGTATATTTCTAAGTTTTCAAAGTTTTATAGTGTGCTACACAGTGCTAGATTATATTTTCTTTGGTGATATGTTATTTATTTATTTGTACACGAAATTAACAATTTTATGAAGATAACAAGTTTAAAGACTGAATGAGGTAAATACAACTATATAATATATAAAGAAATACAAGATGTAGTTTGTGTACGGGATTAGCACCTAAGTGACTTATCACTTGTGTTGTGCTGTAAAGCAAAATTAATTACTCTAATTTTATATTTCTGTGCAGAAAGTAATGGTACAAAATTGTGATATTGACTAACACCTGTTAGTTTATCTATTATTATTCTAATATTGTGATAAATTTTAAATAATTTTCAAAGATGAATTTTTTTTATTCTGCCAAAAAAGTTTTATGATTTATATGTTTTACTTTTAGCGGTAGGATATTGCAAATTTTGGGTAAGGTGTAAGTTAAAAAACGATGATAAACATTTTTGTTGAGTCCTGGAGTGTTTTGTAATTCTTTTTTTTGTGCTTCTAGTAGTATAAACTGTGCGAGAAGAATAACAATATTATCAGTATTGTTCATTCTTCTTAGCAGATCAACATTCTACATAGTGCTGCTATATATTTTTCTTGTTGCTACTGTAGGCCCAAGCACTGCTACATCTGAATTAAACGAACATATTTATTATCCTTTATCTTTTTCATTTTGTGTAAACTTTTTGTAAATAAATAATTTTGTTTTAAGAACGCAAAAATAGAACTACAATCAAGATGAAAAAGCGACTTTACATAGTTAATAAATACTGGCAGACTGGCAAATAATAACTGATTAGCAACACCAAATAATAAACATGAAGCCCATTCTGCAAAACTACTTTTAAAAGCAGAAATATCGGAGGAAATATATCACCACATTCATATAATTCATTAGATTCTGGTATGAAACTGAATTCTAAATTATTTAATGATATAAAAGTAGCAATTAGCAATGATCACTGTCAATTTTTCGAAAATGTCAAATTCAAAGAGATTAGAACAACTAAATATAATCAAAATTAATAACTTTCATCTTGATACCAGTTTTTGTAGGGGTAAAGGTAAATATGGCGGTGTAGCTAGTTCCAGTCATATATATAATTACATAACATAAGATAATATTAACTAACTAGCTTAAATATTACTTTTTCAATGGTCAGCCATCGAGACGAAAACAAATAAAAAAGATAAAATTACCATAGGTATATAAAGAGAGCATTTAACTAATGAAACAGTATTCCATCATTAACTTCATGCACTTTCAACCAAGATTATTATAGAAGATTGATTGATTATTACTGGTGACTGGTGACTTTAATATAAACATATTAAAATAATCAAATAATACCGGCCAATAAAAAAAAACGTTTGAGTCTTTTGATATTTGTTTAACTATAAAGGAAATTACCTAATCAAGCACTAATACTGATAATATTTCCGTGAACTGATAATATTTCCGTACACACGAACATGACATACATAGCTGGAGTCCTAAATTTCAATATCATAATTTACCGCCGTGTATGATTTTTTAATCCGAAAAAATGAAATCCGCGTTCAGGTAAATCTGAAATTTTAAAGATGAAATCATAAAGAAATTTATTGAAAATCTATTGCCGAATCATGGGAGGGAAATGATATTAACCCTAATACTGAAGTAGATCAATCAATCAAAATAAATGTATTTCTATACAAATACACAATAACAAATATTTACAGAAAATACTGGTCACAAAGGCTAGAAATAGGCTTAGAATAAAAATAAAACTTTACTCTAATTCAAAATTAAAATAAAACATGGACAATGGATAAACAATTGATGGATAAACAATTTCGCAGTTTACTACTTAGAGACAACACACATATCACGATTTCGGATCGGATGTCGCACCAACAACTTAAACATTTTTGGCGGAAAAACCTATAGATGACTTAATAAAACTAATGCACGAGGATAAGTTGCAAAACAGCGTAAATACAATATTTCTAGAACAAACAACTCAAGAAGAACTACTCCAGATCATTAGGTCATTAAAGAATTCAAAATGCACCGGAATTGATGTAATACCAACGGCCATAGTCAAATTTTCCGCACAAGAACTGTCGAAACCGCTGGCATATTTTAAACAACGACTTTCAATTTGGAATCTTTACTAAAAAAGTTTCTAAAATAGTTCCCATATTTAAAAATGGAAATAAAAATATCTTAGGGCCGATTTTTCAATCCTCAGTTAAGTCGTCGAATAATTATCTGAAGTGTAATATTATCTATATGTTTATCGGACGAATAAATATTTTCAATTTTTCAATCGTATAATATCTAGCGAATAGCTATCAGTGATGTATACGAGCCAACTTCACACTATATCTATGTGCAAGCGCGATGCACAGAAACAGTATTCAAGGTGTTAGACAAGAATAGCAACAGAATATCTATTTAACGTAGTTATATTTTTAACCGTCAGATTGGTGTCAACAAATAATTATTCAAAGTATCCACTATCACCAAGCACAATCCCGTTACCAAAAGCACCAAATATCACACTGATATTTTGCAACTGAATTTGAAAATATTAGACTGCCGTGAGTTGAAGCCGGCCATCATGTAACAATGTCGACAAATTGTAAATATGCATTGCACATAGCTTGAACAATTAAAGAGAAGTGTCCTTTGCGGTTCCTGAAATTTTCTGCAGTATATCCACCTGACATTAGTTGAATACTTACTATAAATTGATAATGTAAAGTAAAGCTGCAATGAATTTTGAAAATCGTGCTATACTGTAGAAGCATTATTGTGTGGACAAGATTTCAACACGACTTTTAGGCAATGAAACAAAATTTTGTCCCATTGAAGAAATAGCTCCAGTCACCAATTTTTACAATTTTACATAGTGTGGTCTGAAGTCCTCTCAAATATCCAATTATTATATAAAAAGTGCCAGTTGCATAGAATCCTACGGTGAGTAGTAGTTGTTGCATTGGTGGCATAATGCATTTACATAAAATATAGTTACAATAATGAAATGTGTCAAACAATTGTTTTCAAAAATTAATTACCTTTCTGTATTGTGTTTAATTTTATCTTTACTCAATGCAAAAAATTACTTACCTTTCTCTTTCTGAATCTTTCTTCATGCAACATTTTCAAAATTCAGTATCGTTCCTTATGTTAAAATTATCAGGCCTCTCTCGTAGAACACGTATTTTTTCTCTCTAGTGGGTTAAAATTATTAAGGGTTTGACTATCTTCCTCGATTGCTAAGTCGTCAATTGTTTCAAACACATCGATCATAACAAGTCACGCAACTATGTAGTTTTACCAAAATGCATAAAACGAAACGAAACTGTCAAACATAATCCAAAACATGACACTTATCGGTGAGATAAAACCCTAACTGCCGCTTAAAGTAGCAGGCAACTTTATTCCTCTGTTAGAAGCTCTATTCGATAGTTAACGACTATCTGACCATTGAAGAACCAAGAATATTAATATTCATCGAATAAAGCTTATCTTGTTGTTTATCTGAAGATTGCAAAATCGACCATTAAACAACTATAGGCCAATCAATTTACTATCGCCGTTTGCGAAAATTTTAGAGAAGTTGACTGTAAAAGATTGGGATCTTTCTTAATTAGACACAACCTCATAAGCCAGCATCAACACGGAGTCATTAAAGGCCGGAGTATCGAGACCACATGCTTCCACTTTGTGAAAGAAATAATTAAACAAATAGAATCACACATGCGACATGCTCCTGGACTTGCCAAATTTTATGACACAGTCGACCAATCTATTTTATTAAGGAAGTTTTACCAATATGGGATTAGAGGAGTAACTTATGAACCGTTACCAGTACCTACTGTTACAGAACCTATATAACCGAGTACAAATTACGGAAATATCTACCCCAGAAGGCAAGATCAAATATATCGCACACCTATATCTAAACAGCAACAACTCAAAAAAATACTTTTTTCAGAAAAGGTGAAAAACCGATTACCGTGTCCCTGTGCACTGCATGAGTTTTCTGTATTGATCAATACATTTTAAGTGCAGATTGAAGCAAGATGTTATAGGATTTTTTTGTTTTAATCATATATTGGGGCTCTAGATTTGATTTTTATAGTTATTCCCGTATATACCGTATTGCCTAACAAATGTGTGTATATTTTGTTGTTATTTGCAGTTGAACCTGTGTTGGTGAATTTAGTTTTTTGTTGGCTCTCTTTTGAAGTCAGTAAAATTGAGGCAGTTGATCCTGGATTTATATAAGAAAAGGGACATTTGTCCCTATGGAATTTGCAATATTGCCTGCAAGTCGTAAACTGCTACGACAGTACCATCGGTACTATTTTAGTCGTTTTCCTTTTCAGTTCTCGAGACAGCTTTTTATTACAGATGTTGTTCATATTTTTGGCTGATCTTGCGGTTTTCTTCTACGTCTGAGTTCTTGTACCTTTCGCACAGATCACATTAATCTTTTTTCGGTACACAAACAAAATATTGAATTCGGTTTTGAATATCCTGTCAAATGTGGAAGACGTGGCAAAAATGAAACCATCCTTTTCCTTTTCTTTATAATCACTGTAGATATCGGCCAACGATCACTTGAAATAAATTCTCTAGTCGTTTGAGTTCTTAAGTAATGACATTGAATTCTTGGAATAGAATTTATAACATTTATAGTGCTCTGTTTAATTTGTGGATTAATAGCTGGTTTATGGTCGTCTCAAATCAGCTTGTATGACTCCTGATTCCGACTTCTTGGAAAGTGCCGTTTGTATTGCTTTATAACTCAAGTCAAGAGCGGAATTAAAAAACGTTTGCATACCCTAATTTTAGATCCATCAACTGAGTATCGATATTTAGGCTTTATTTTTTGTGAGTGTTGCACTATAAATTCTCTCTGTCTTTCAAGATTGCCAAGTCCCCAAAACGCATCAAAAAGCTGTTGGCTTGATATTTGATCGATCTTATCTTTACATTTTAACCGATATTTTTCTATTCAGGGGGATCCAACTCTCTGAGACTTGAATCTTCGATTTCAACAAAGGCTGGTAAGCTTTACCAGAATTTCTCAGCACTTTTCAAATTTTCGATTTCCACATCGTTGTTTTTCGTACTCTTTTTTTAACCTTTTTTCTTCTATCGCGGGGTCTTGGTCATTAATTTCAACAACCATAGCATTTTGAGGGTCAAGTTTTACATGTGCACTGTCATCTACGGTGTCCGACGAGATACTAGAACTTGAAGAGCTGCTACTGCTGGTGCCGGACGAAGACAACGATGAACTAGAAGGTACTACCTTAGATGGTCTCTTACTTTTATGAATCAACGGAAAACTGAGTCGTCAGTGTCACTTTCGTCACTTCGAATTGATGAAATGTAATAATTTGGTGTACCAGTCTGCTGTTGTTTAGAAGTGCTCGGAATAGATTTATCAACCACGGATAAGGCGGCATGAGTTTCCTTAGGTGAGTCTTCTTTGAATGAAATGTTAATCATCAATTAAGCTGTGGCCTATTTACTATTACCGTCTCCTTCTGTGTTATTTGTTCAAACTCCTGTTCTAAAGGGCTAGTATCTTGTTGAATATTTTCATATCGAATCAGTATGCTAGGGCTGATGTTTTCTTTGTCTCTTTCTTCAACCATAATTACTAAAAACCGTCCAGGATTAATTCTTTTCCTGAAATATTAAATGTAAAATTCAATAAACCATCTGTTTTTCAGCTCTAACTCAAAAACTGTTGAGTAAAAACATAACAAACTGTGTATTTACTAGGATGAAAATAAAGTGTAATTAAGATGATAACGACTCCAATCGCCACTAGCAAAAAAGTTCAATTTCATTTGTTTTTTAAAGAAATATAAAAGTTAAAGAATGACTCAACAAAACAGACCCAACTACAATTACAAAAAAATTTCAACATTACTGTACCAATTCTAAATAAAAACAAAAACTTTACTCAGCTTACTATCAACAATGGTTCAACTCAAAATGTAGTTTTAATTTACTCAGCACTAGCCATCAAAACGGCGACAACTCTAAGTATGTATGTAGTATAATTTTTTGGTTCAACTCAACAACATGAAATTAACTCAAAATAACTCTAATTTGTTTATGACGTACACGTGCGGTCCGCTTCTAATACTGACAGAAATTAACGATGTCTCAGTTTTGGAGGAGAGGAGCGCGGCTCGCTTGCTCAACAAAAGGGGTTTCTAGCTTCTTGAAGAGTTGAGTATTGGAACTATTTTTACATCTATTTTATTGGTAGCTAGGTAGTGAGTTAAGGAATTCGATGTTATGCATAACTCAAAACTCAAAATTGTTTAGTTAGCTCTCTTTAGATCTAGGTGTGCGATATGCCAACGATCATCAATATGGGGATCCCACAGGGCACTACGTTAGGCCTCTTACTATTTACGCTATACATAAATGACCTGCCCGCATTAAATTTATTTGACATATGTAGTAAGATCCTAAACTAAGCCGATGATACGAGTATAATAATAGGGAGCATGTCATTAGATTATATAGAAGTGAACTTTAACACTGGAATGGCAACAATGACTTCCTGGTTTAATGTAAATAGATTAGTTTTAAATAAAGAGAAGGCGAATGTGATTTGTTTTAAAATAAAAGAGACAGGAGAGGATACAAGCACGAACTATGGTAATGTAATAAAAGTAACGTAAGGCCACTGGGAATCTACATTGACGACAATCTGGACTGGTCAGAACACATAATTAACCTTTCGAAAACGGCTTAACAGGGCGATTTATGTCATATGAATACTAAAAAGTTCTTAAATAGGGATACGTTAAAAATGATGTACTGCGCGAATCTCCACAGCCTTCTTAGATTTGGAATAATGTTTTTTGGCATTAATAACGGATATTTTAAAAAGTAAAAAGAAGCAATAAGGATTACATAGGACTTGAACTTTAGGGAATCGAGGTAATTTCATCTATATGAAACAATATTATTTTTATTCAAAAATAAAAAGAAAAAAATTGACCAATACACTATAAACATCAACATGAATGCAAGAAGAAACAATATAAACTATAACGTTCCAATCTATAAACTCGCTATGTCAGAAAAAATACCACCTAATTAGTAACATTGAACTATATAATAGACTGCCAAATAATATAAAAGATATAATGAAACGTAAAGAATTTAAGAAACAGCTTCATTGCCTTCTTATCGATATCGAGCCCTACTCCTTGCAAGAATACAACATAGGAGTAAAATCTCACCAGGGTTAAAACCTAATTTGACAAATTTCATTTGCCATACAAAATGATTACCGTCATGTTTTTTTTTATAATATAAGAGGTTTCAAGTGTAAGCTTATATAGTGGAATAAATTATTTGATTTGATTAGTAGGACCTAATTACCTTGCGGAAAAACAAAGATGAAGCTGTAGTTTGGAACTTACTAGGTAGAAAAGCATTAGAAATACCTACCTACAATTAGTTGCTATTTTACTTCATAACCCACAACTTTTCTATGGCATTCAAATAGATGCGTCACATTGAAAAAATCGTTTTTTTTTCTTGTGGTCATACGATAATTTTCTAGAGACAAAGAGTCAGGAGAGTTATTTAAATAATTAGGTCGAAAATTCAGAAGAAATGTTTTAATTAATAATTATATCTTTTAATAAGCTATGACTTAGCTGGAATTGCGTATCCAGCTTTAGTGCTGATAATGCATATTTTGGCAAAAATCATTATACGTGGCATAATTCACTATATACAAATATTCTTAAAGAAAATGAGGATTTTATTAAAGATAATTGTCATGAAAACATTTTGCATAACACATTGAGTAATTTTAACACCTAACCACCTGACATACGTCTCTCAGACCCAAAGTAGCAGTAATTTTCTCACCTGAGACGTATGGCAGGTAGTTAAGGGTTAATATTGATATTGAAAGTGTATTAATATAAATATATGGTAATTTTCCTACTTCATCAAAAAGACGTGAAAACCTAAAGGATTTTAAAGAGTTTGCTAGAACGATATTTCCATGTGTCGGAAGAATCTTTAGTTCGTGGCAGGCTTTAAGCTCCTAGCTTTTGGGCAGTATACGCAAAGATTGTCCTAAACAAATAATTAAACTGCCTTTAATGCATGATGAATCAACTGTTCAATCAATAAATTTTCACTCCATGCGATGGAAATTTACACAAAATCTGTAGGTATGTTAGCCTGAAAGTAATGAGCCCTTTGCTGGTGATCTCCATCAGTAGGGAAAGATAGTTCGCTGTAGACCACTCCTCACTCCTCGGGACAGAGTGGACGGAAAGTGAACGGAAAGTTTACGGAAAGTGAACGGAAAGTGGATGGATAGAATGCGGCTTCTCGTATAACGGCTGGTCAATTTACTAATAAAGCAATCTACATCAATCCCTGAACCATCAATTCTATAGCTGATCACTCTGTTCTTAAACTGACACAAGCTTGGATGATATTCTGCCGGACCGGCTTCACTGTTGCTTTTAGGTGTTTCTGTGATCGTAGATTATTTATTGCATATTTTACAGAAATTATTTGACTGTCTATGGCTCCAACTTTATCTTCTTGGAGTTGTAGGTTGAATATTCAGTATTTAGACTCCTCTTCTTCCCACCAATATTATTGATTTTATATTATATTTTCTCATATTTCGCTATCTTCATTTGTGAAAGTTGAATAGGCATGATGACAGTAACCAAAAATCAATAAAGTAATGTGTTTTTCTAATGAAAAAGCTTTAATGGATTTTGAAAAATGTTTTTATTTTCATATTTACTGCGAGATTATTAAATTATTGAATAAAATAAAATTATAAAATACAGCAGTCTGCATTGATAAGCTGAACACCAATCAGAGTGAATCACGTCACCATCCGGTAAACGTACTTTGTTTACACTTTATTTCGTATGAACTTCGACGATCTGTGTCCTTATTAATTGTTTTTACCTTCATTTATAAAGTATTTAGTGATTTTCATCGATCAGTTACTTAGTTTTGTGTTCTTAAAACATGGAACAAGGATTTACCAAGGCAAATAGTTCTAATTTGCCCAGGATTGATTTGTTGATGTTAGGAGAGTCTCTGTCATCAAATAAAGACTTTAGCTCATCTGAATTTTGAAATGTGAAAACTTCTTTGTAAGTACATTTTTATTAATCTTTAACGCTAAGTATATTATAACTTACACAAGCCTTTTTAACACAATGTTATAGGTTATTTTTGAGGTTAGCTATTTTAGTATGTTTATTTTAAGTCCTCACGACCATTATATGGTGACTATGCTATTAGCTATGTGCAACTGAAACGTGAAAAATGCAAAATTTGCCCGGAACACAAAGTCCATGAGAAGTTGTATGCAGTCACATTGACAGTTGATGAAGACGAAGAAAAGATAACATCCATTCAATGCCACGATTGTGTTTTTGCTCAAGGAGGCTGCAAGCATGCCATAGCACTACTTATGTGGGTCTATCGCAGAAGCGAGGAACCATCGTGTACTGCAGTACAATGCTATTGGCTGAAATCAAAACTATCCAGAGTTGGCACTACACTGATATATATTACAGCAAAGGACTTGTCAAATGGTAGCCCTATCTTACCATTTGACCCCACAGTGTTGGAAAATTTTTTAGAAGAAGGCATAAAGAGAAAAATTACTGAGTGTGAGGTACTGAGGTATCAATCAGGCTATGCTAGTGATGAATTACTTAGTGCATCAATGCACCAACTTGTGCTGCAGTATACTGAAAAATGCTGCGACACATTTTTAAATTAAATAAATTTGACTCCTGAACTTATTAATAAAATTGAAAATGAGACCAGAGACCAGTACAGAAATAGCCTTTGGTACGAATTAAGGTATGGCCGTTTTACAGCATCTAGGGCTTATGAAGTCAGTCGGTGCCAAAAAGGTGATGGGACACTGATATCACTCATCATGGGGGGGGGGGGGGGGTTGGTAAATCTCAGACACACTAGCCATGACACGAGGTAGAAGTTTAGAAGATGAAGTGCGGGGGGAAACAGTTAGAAATAGGATTTATGCACTAATAATATCCAAAAACTATCTAATGATAGTTGGTTCACCTAATGGCATTTGTAAAGATTCGATTGTTGAGATTAAGTGCCGCATGAGCAAAAAAACTTATATGAATTATATAAAAAATGGGAAACCCACTAATAAATACTACACACAGGTGCAAATGTATTTGAGTGGAATAAAAATGTGTTTCTTTTGCGTGGCAGACACAAATTTTATTGTAAACAAAAATGTTGAAATTTTATGTGTAGAATTTGATGAAATATATGTGTCAGATTTTATTAAAAGTATTGTTACATTCTGCAAATCAAATGTATATCCATTGTTATATAAAAGTACAGAGGATTAAATAAAAATGCCAACATTTCTTGAATTGTTTATTTAATAAGAAAATCTTGTAAGTTGATTAAACCACATGCTATTGTCAATACATCATCAAGATCTTTGGCCAAATTTAAGTTAAGACAAGCATGTGGTCTTATCATATTAAATTCCCGTAAACGTCGAATCACCCGCTCAATGTGAACTCTTAAACTGGCTATTTGTTTGGTTTCCTTGGCTTCACTTTTAGACAGTTTAGCTTCAGATGCGACACTTGCAGGTCGAACTAATAGCACTTTACTCTTACGCAAATACACTTAAAAAAGTTTGAACCCTCTATCAGCCATCACACACATACCCTGTTGCAAACATTTAATAAAGTCACAGGATTCTGCTAAACATGTGTCGTCCTCCATAACCAGGCAAAATATAATTTACCAAACCATTTGGTGTGCATGAAACAAGATACTTAATTTTATTAGCTTTTTTGTAATCTGACCAAGAAAGAGCTTGATTCAATGCCTTTGAAGGCTTTTGTACTTCAATCTCCATACTCTATAATGCAGCTTATTTTATTATATTTATGCCTAAAAGCCATGGGCAAATTTCTTTTAATCATTTTGCTGTTTAATTTTACTATGAAAGGACCTATTACACTTGCTAATATAGATATATTTTAAAAAAATATTTTGCTTGCATAAGTTGTATCCATGCTGAAGTCATTAGCGAGTTCACGGAATGAATTATTTCATCTAATTTTTTTTAGACACAGTAAAATATGGTTTGTGGGAATATTAGTCTGCTCTTGAATCAAATTAATTAAATAGTATCAGGCTTTAGGAATGCCAATATAAGAACGTGGATTGTTTGCAATTTTTTTCAATGTACATTCTAAACTTCTTAAAGCATCTCGTTCTTTATCATCTTCTATCATCTCGCTGTAGTTAGAAGCAGATTCCATTTCAAGAGAATTTGTTGAAGGTGATGATTCTGAGTGAGTTATAGTGGAAGTATAAGAAATATCACTATCTGATTGTTCTTCTTTTCATAAAATTCTTCTCATTACACTTACACTGTCTCTTGATGGGTTACTATTAACATAATGATCGATTTTAAATGGAAATGTAATTTAAGATGGAGACAGAATACAGGTCCGGCCTCAACGGTGATGTCATCTGATTTACCATTTTGATTGCAGTTTGGTTAGCTTCACTTCTGAAAGTTTATTTCATATGTACTTGAATGGATTTATCTATCATTTTTGATATTACTCTTGAGCTTCTTTAACATTGTGCTGGTAAAAAAATGTCTTATTAAATTATATATAATAAATAATACAAAATAAACAATAAAATATAAAATAATGTTGAGAAAATGATCATAAAACCTCTTTTAGATGCACATTTTTTCAACCTCATAAATACAACATAATCTTGAAAATATGTACCTGAACTTGTGGATGCAATTTCTTCAAAATCAAAATGTTCTGTAACCATACTACTTTCTTCTAATTGTTTTTCACATTCTTTAAGAAGCACGATCTTTCGTTCCTTAAGTATATAAGGCCGTTCTGTAGTGTTAGATGTTCTTGTTTTTCGATCTGGTTGGCATTCAAATCTTTTGGGAATACATCCTTGTTTCATGTGTACTTGTGGCACTGACCCCATCAAATGATACTGCATATAATTTTCCATATCATTTGGCAGCTGAAAGGAGAATAAGTAATTCATTGAAATTGACAACTAGACCAAAACAAACATAACCTCAATAATTTGTTTAGTATCAAACACACAATATTTCATCTTTAACAATGATTTTGAGTTACACAACTATCAATCTCTAGTAAATACTTACATCAAAGTAGTCTTGACAAAAATAAATTGCAGATGTCGTAGTTTTATCTCTTGGGTTTCGTCGTGCTAGCTTTAGCCACTTATCTCTCACAATTTTTTCCTTTGGAACATGCACAAACAATTTTGCAGGTGTTGATATTGATGTATTTTTGCACAGAGCAACCCAACACGACTTGTAAAATTTGAAATTCATTTTACTTTGTTGGCTTCGTTGAGCATAGACACAATGCAATGTTTACCGGACGGTGACGTCACGTATAGTCGCCATGACATCTGCGAGCGTTTTCGTGTGAAATTCAAAGTAGGTAGATGAAAATGCAATTATTTGCGTAAAAATTTAATTTATTACTAAAATAATGCTATTTTCGGTAATACTAGACGTGTACCTACATTATAGAAGGTTATTTAAAAATCTGTCATCATGCCTATTGCAAACGGTGCATTTGTAGTACATTTTTTGATTTTCATCACATACTTCCTTATGGCTACCAAGATTATCCTTAAGAAAATCTTTACACATTGATCGCAGCAATACAGTTTTAATTGTTGATATGACGATGAATTTAGAGCTCAGGTTTAAATATTTGGGGGTTGGAAGTGGGGGTTGGGACGTGGTCTGGGGGTGGGGGGTTGTGGTGAGGGTTGTGGTTGTGGTGCGAGGAGTGAGGAGTGGTCTAGAACGAACTATGTTTTCATATTTAACTAAATTTTCTATGAAAATTTGTTTGGATGCGAAGTCCAATGTCAACTACAAAATTTAGATGCACATAAAGATCAAATGATGAAGAAGATTTTAAATTATTTTACTCTTCTGCCTTGATTATTTAAAGAAAATATTTGATGTCAGTGAAAATTCACCATTCGGTACACTTTCCCAATTATTTTTAAGGATTTTTAAACACGAAGCTTTTGTTAGATTTGTTGAAAGATATAAACTGATTGAATTTCTTTCAAATATGAATGGTTTATATGACGAAATATTATAAATGCAAACTATTTTCGTAGAAGTATCGACATCTGATGTTTTTAAAAAGTTTAGGGTGGATTTTGTATAGGTTAGATTTTGTATAGGTTGTATAGGTTAAGTTATTAGGATTCACTTCATTCATTGTATAGTTAGGTCTTATGTTAATGCTCTTAACAAATGTCCTTTTTTTAAACTCTTCAGAGTTGGAAACCCTAATAATATATGATTAACTCGACATGTAATAGTTAATTTAGGAGATTAAATTTGTAAATTATGGCTATTTATGATCGTCGAGAGGTTTATGTATTCAAACGTAACAAGCTATATCTATCTAATTTGGTAGGATTGGACAACATTATATTGACCAGCTTATATAGTCCTCTGCGTTCAGATTTATGTAATTCTAGGAATTCATTATAACGAGGGTGAACGAGATTTTAAAATATAATGAAAAAGAAAATGTAAATAGTCTTTATAGTATCGTCCATTCTATAATCTAGCTGTATCGCGCTGTGTTGTTTTTACTTCTTCTCCCTTTCATGATCTATTAACCAATACTTGTTATAGATTGGAAATATCTAGAAATTCTATTGCATGAAACTTAATTAGACATTAAGGATTTAGACACAAGGATTGATTATGTCATTACACTAAAAATTACAACTAGATTGTTTGTAGAGTTACTTGTTGAAACTTCATTTTAGTAATAAAGATAAAAAACATAGATTGTTTCATAGATCATTGAAGTTTCAAATTTATTGTAGAAATATATGTTTAGCCATCACTGTGGCTTCTTCAGGTAGTTATATAAAAATTCAAATTGTACTTGAATTTGAAGAATTGTCAAATTTTATTTGAATTCGAACTTGTATATCTTTACCTGAAGAAGCCACAGTGTTAGTGAAACTTATTTTGTATTTCTACGATAAATCTCAAACAATCTATATGTTTATTTTTAATATAACTATATATTATTATAACTAGATGTAAACAGAGATTCAAACTAATATTACAGATTGTTTCGAGTCCTTCTTGTCTCTATAAAGAGTCTAGTCTGATGCAA
Source organism: Phosphuga atrata (assembly GCA_944588485.1). NCBI lineage: Eukaryota > Metazoa > Arthropoda > Insecta > Coleoptera > Silphidae > Phosphuga > Phosphuga atrata. The sequence goes on from OX155899.1 coordinate 36,677,117, forward strand.
CGGCCTGTTATCTATCCATCGTTTTATCATCCATTTCTTGTTATACCTGTCTTGTTTTTGTTTTTCTAATTTTGTATATCTAATCTAGTTAATTTAATCCCGAGTAAATAGCAGTATCTACATGGTCTTGTTTGGCTAATCTAATTTTGCGAGAGTCCCTTGTTTAGACATGTCCGTTTAGTATTACCTGCATCGTATTGCCAGTATATTTATGTGTATCTAGTCTTATCCGCCTGGTCTTAGGTGCCTTGTTTCATTTGATTACCCTTGATAGCTTTGTCCCGTCTATTTAATCTTGTCCCTTTATTTTAGTGTCTATTATTATACAATCGACTATTATAGTCTGCTTTCTTGTCTCACTAGTATTGAATATCTAATATAATGAGTCTAGTAGTATATGTCTAGTCTTGTCTTGTTTATCTAGTCTTGTCTGCATGTTTCTACTCTTATCTATTGAGTCGTGTCTGCCCAATCTGTCCAATCTTTATATTTCAGTCTTGTCTAGATATCTAGTCGAGTCTGTTTGTTTTTGTCTACTGTACTACTTATCATGTCTGTCTAATCTAGTGTGCATAGTATTATTTCTGTGCAATTTGAATTTTAATTTGTATATATATTAGCTGAAGAAGCTATCATGGAGCTGAAGAAGCTATCTTGGATATCATTAGCCGCAGTGTTGGTGAAACATATGTTGTATTTCTACAATAAATTTGAAACTTAAAAATAATCTATGTCTTTAGCTTTAATATAATTATATACTGGATGTGGACATAGATTTAGACTAATATTAGAGATTGTTATTGCCATTTTTAGTATGTCTTGCAAATCTGTGTTTATGTTTCCAATCTTCATTCGATTAGTTTTGTAGTATCGTTTCTATTCTATGTGGCACTATATAAATACTATTAGTTCTATGCAGCAGATCTATCTTAACTTTCCAGTTAATGTAAGAAAGTTGTAAATTTACTTCTTTTCAGCATATTTAGTTTCATTTAATATTCATGAATTTGGCGTTATTTATCTGAAATTAATTCAAACTTTGTGATATTATAATTTATTATATCCGCTAATTTGATATGCAGTTTCGTAATCTATATAAATGTTACAAGCTAACGTCTTTGGATCAGTTTAGATCCTACAAGTCTTATAATTTTGACGATAAGCAGCAACACGCCACTTAGCAATTCGTTTAGTACAGTACTTGAATAATATATAAAACAAGATTAATTACACATGTACGGGAACGGGTTCTTTGTTTGATGAACGGATATGGGAATTATTCTCTATATTAAAAGCGAACTCACGGAAAGCTGCGCCATAACGAAAGCAGCGGAGAGGATTTCAGTCCAATTTTTTTTCAACATCGTTTATAATTCTGTGAACCATTTTGGGATTTCGGATAATTAGAAAAAGGCCGGGGTCATTGAACGTATCACGAATCATTATTACATGGAAAAAGAATCAAAATTGTTATATAAGCAAATGTATAATCTGAATGATATATTTAGTTAATACCGTCAAAATTGGTATAGATAGCTAATATAGACAAAAGTAGACAAAGAAGACTAAAAAGGTCACACTAGACATATACGGTTAGATAGGCAATACTAGACAAGCCTAGTTCGCACAAGATTTGACAGTAGACTCACTAGTTAAATATTAACTAGAAAAATAATACTATGCACACTAGATTAGTGTATATGTGTCTAGTAGTATATGTATATATATATATATATATATACATATATATATATATATATATATATATATATATATATATATATATATATATATATATATATATATATATATATATATATATATATATATATATATATATATATATATATATATATATATATACATATATATATATATATATATATATAAATATATATATATATATATATATATATATATATATATATATATATATATATATATATATATATATATATATATATGACAAGCAATACAACAGATGACAAAAACAAATACACAGACCAGACTAGATAGACAAGACAGGAGTAACAAGATCAGAGAGATGGGATAGATTGTGGCAGACAGGACTCGATAAATAAGAGTAAGTAAACTTACAGTACCATGCAGACAAGACTAGATAAATAAGACAAGACTAGGCATATACTACTAGACTCATGAGGCTAGATATTTAATACTTATTATTCAGTTGCGCTATAGTGTAAGTAGGACTTGGACTCTCTTTTCTCTACCTACACTTGCGTTTTTTGTTTTGATTCCATACACAATTATAGGGAGCCGTTACAGTTTTTAACGTGGTTGACTATTATGGGAGGTTTCGTAGCAGATTTACTGTGATGACTTTGTCAGAGCTACGCATAGGAGGATGGGGCTTATTTTACATACTTTTACCACAGGATTTAAACCCGGGACTTATTTATTAGAATCTCACACTTTGACTACTAGGCCACCACCGCCATTCAATACTAGTGAGACAAAAAGTGAACTGTAGTCTATTGTATAATACTTGAGACCAACATAGAGAGACAAGACTAAATAGACAGGACTAGACTACCAAGCAGATGTATAAGACTAGATATACATAATTAAACAAGCAATACAATGCAGGCAAGACTAAACAGACAAGTCTATAAAAAGGAATCTCGCAAAATTGGACTAGACAAACGAGACCATGTCTATACTGCTGCTTATTCAAGATTAAATTGACTTGTCTAAAAGAGAAAATTAGAAAAACAAAAACAAGACAGATTTGACACGAAATAAAAGAGAAAGCGATAGATTGATAAGAGGCAACTATACTAGATAAGACAAGAGTAGACAAGCTAAACAATACTAGATAAACAATATTAGGAAAATTAATACAGTATACACTAGGACTTATGAAAAGACGAGGTAGAGAAACAAAAAGATAAACAAGACCCACATGAATAGATAAAAAAGGGGCAGACTTTATGATGAGGGGTAGACTATGAAGACAATACTAGAAATAAAGATTAATTGAAGGAACAGTCTCGATTATAGTATCAAAGCTAGATAAATTAGTCTTGATATTTCTAATTTAGTCTTAAAGATTGACAAAACAAAATAGACAGAGCAGGACAGACGAAACTAGGTAGACAGGTCGAGAGGGACAACGTTATATACACAAGATACTCAAGACTAGGCAGATTAAAGTAAAGCAAGATGCCTAGAAAGATCAATATAGATTTGTAGGAAAAGTCTTGCCAAACAAGATTATGTAGATTACTACTGCAATTGAGGACCTCGCAGCAAGGAGGGAATTACTGCACTAAAGGAGTTTTTAGAGTTTTTAGAGTTTTTAGAGTTTCAGAGTTTTACAGCTGATTCTTGGATAACAAAACTTGAAAGTATCAAGATATTACTAGACATAAAGATATTATTAGTAGTAGTAGTAGTACTGTATGACAGGAAAATCAGAACTCTAAACGAAGACCTTGTACTGGCTTATGTTGAATCGTTCTCTGTTAGCGTTCATTGTGACTTGTTTAAAATTATGTTGAAGTAGTTTTACAAAATATTCTATTTGATATTGTGTAACCCTGATGATAGAAAATGAACGTGATGACTTTCCAATATTTGTATATATTCCTAGCGAAGGTATACTCTTTCAACTTTTCTCATAGATTTTTAAAAGCAGTGGTTACAGGGGAGGACAGGTCCTGGTTCAGGAAGCCTATGAACTACTTTCTTAAACCGTGACTGTACTAATGTAAACAAAAACTGCAACATTTTATTGTTTTTATTTTGGGCACTGCAGTTATCGGAGAATAAATATAAAATGTTCACTTCTTTATTAAGAACATTTTCAAAATAATGTTGTAAGGAGCTAATGGGTTCGTTTGGAGTTTTTTTGCCTTTAGTTTCACTGTAAACGTAAAAGTGAGCCACATAATTTTTCGTAAAAGTCAAAACGTTAAAACATTTCGTAAAAGTGAGCCACATAATAGAGTGAATACAAAAATTATTGTAGAATAGTCATAGCGTCTTAAATAGAATGCATCACCTGATGGAACTATCGGTACCGGAAGGTTTTGCTGGTAGTCAGAAGATTGCACCTCCATGTTTTATTTGGGAAGTTTGGTTTTTTGGAATAAATCAATAAAAAATAATTGTGCTTTTAGTTGATGCAGTGCTTTATCCGTTTGTAGATTTGAACTTCTTCTCCTTCTTGGTGCCATATCCGCCTAGCGAATGTTGGCGATCATCCCCTGCTACTTTAATTGTTTAATTGTCAATAACTTTATTGACAGCAGCACGGAACAACTCCAGTGATGTCTTTCCATACCACTGTCTAAGGTTACCCAACCATGAGATTTGACTCCCCGGTCCACTATTACCATTGATCTTGTCTTGCATGATGAATTGCAGTAGGCGGTATTTATTATTTCGCATGATGTGTCCCAGGTAAGAGAGCTTCCTTATCTTGATGTTTGGCATGACTTCGATCTTCTTTCCCACTCTTCTCAGAACCTCTTCGTTCGTTATTCTGTCAACCCAACTGATCCGCAGAATTCTTCTTATTTGGTTTGGATACAAGACATTGGATACAGTATTTAGACTATATTTCAAAATTATCACTAACCCCTGTATTCATAGTCGCTCCTTATCTCACGGAATAAGGACGAATTCATGAAGGCTTCCTTGAATCTCTGAGGCGTCCTTGTTTCATAGTCACAAAATAAGGCTTACTTCCAGGAGGAAGCCTTATTTAGGGACATTTTGTGATATGTGATTGCTTATGGTGGCAACACTAACTCAAATTACTCAAACCGCCAAGGCTGATTGTAAATATAACCTTAAAATTGTTATTATTGATGAAGTAAAGAGAGTGCATTAGTGTGCATTACACGAACCGCGAAAGGCTGTGATTAGCTCAGCCAATTACAGAAGAAAGCGCAATCGACTGCAAAAAAAGCAAGTGCTGTTGATTTGAAACAAAAAGCTGAACCATGGGAATGGGTTGTGAAGAAATTTATAAGTGAAGCGTGTGGTGTACACATACCAGCAAACAATTGAGAAAGTGCTGGGACAATCTGAAACAAAAGTAAGTGACAACAATGTTGTTCCTATCTAATCAAATGGTTACATGATATTTTCTATTCCAAAATGCTATTTTATCAAAATAAAAATCAGAAAACGAGAGTTGACAACAACAATGAAACATCAACGTCTCATGACTGGTGGGGGCCCTTTGCCCGAAGAAAGTGTAGATTGAGTCATGGATTTCATCGATGAAACAAGTGTAAATATCGACGTGGAAATTAATTGTCCATTTGATAGCACAGTAGCATTTGAAGAACATTGTAAATATTATAAAAAGGAAAAAATTATTAGCATTCTGTTAACATTTTCTTATAACTTTTTCAGATGACATGGAGTTGACGTCAGGTCTACATTAATTTGATGCAATTACTTTTCATAATATTTTCGATGAAAAGGTACTGAGGCTGATAGGACTGCAAGAAGTGATTGAACAGCAGCAAGAGTTTCATTCAAAAAAACAGGAAATTGCCGAAACAGAAGAGACGCTAGACTACTAAAGATTCTACAATAAATTGTACAATAAAATATATTCCGTATCATATAAATATAAACATATTTTGAGAAAAGTATATTTATTTCAATTATTTACATACACAAATTATTAGGCCTACAACTCTCAATTAAGTTGGTAAACTGGATTTAATGACAATTTTTCAATTAAAAATTCTCATTAAACCCGGTTTACCATTACAAATGCAATGTTATTAGGGCTGTATCAACGGAGACATGGGCAGTCCACGATTATATAATCTCCTTAATTGGGCATTTACCAGCGGCAACAGAAGTTCGACCATATCTCCTTTTCTGAACTGATATCCTCTTCGAAAAGGAACATCGTCGTACATTACGATAGGATTCTGAAAGTCCCGCTATACCTTCTGGCGAGCTGCCTTCGAAATCTATTTCCATTTCTTATTGGAATTTCCTCAAAACAATTATCATAATTATTTAAAAAATCGTTGTTCATTATACTGTTTCTGAGGTTAACCAACATGTCAAAACTGCATCGAACGAGAGAAGCGTAAGCGTCATCGAAACGCAACAGCCAATCACAGTGCTCAAGGCTTCCTCAAGGTAGCTCGAAACCTTCCTTGTTATAAGGAGCCGAATAAGGTTCCTTGAGCTCGCAAGGAAGGTCTATGAAACGCTAAATAAGGAACAAGGAATCCTTGTTCCTCAAGGAGCGACAATGAATACGGGGGTAAATTGACTAGCATCGGTTCTGGGATGACCAGATCTATATTTAAAATTCGCCTTAAAATGTAGGAAATAAAATAGCTTTCGTATAATAATTTTTTACATGTTAGATTCTAAAATTTCAAGGTATAACTCGTACATTTTTTACACATTGAGTTCAGGAGAAAGATTTGTACTTTGTTTGTTTGTTGAGTACGTTTTGTAGTTTTTGCTTCTGCTGTAAGAAACTTTTGATGTGAAGCTCCACTTTTGAAACAATTTCCTCTGATATTGTATTTGATCGATTATAATGCTTTCCTCCACGCTCGTTAGGTGACGTTATTTTATTTGAAACTGATAATTTTCTTGCCAGAAGCTCCATTATTTTTATTAAAATGCCATATATGGCACAAAAAGCTATTTTACAAACATCTATAGCAGTGTTTCCATTTCGAATTCTATATTTATATACCAACGCGAGGTCTATATCTATTATGGTAGATATATGGTAGATATTATATAGGTCTTAATCTTAGCAAATGCAAAATTGTCACTTTTACCCGGCTTCTGCACCCATTTAAATTCAGGTATACCTTATTTAAGGTCCAGCTTGATCGCTTTGAAACAGTCAAAGACCTCGGTATTATCTGTGTGCAAGGCCGCGAAAGGTCTAGGATTCCTAATTCAAAATTCTCGGGGTTTTAACAATAATTTGGCGCTAAGGGTGCTTTAAAATTGGTATTGTTTAAGACATTCGGAGTTTCTCCTCCGCTTCATATTGATCATTCATCGCTGCTCGGTGAGTTCGGGTTTCTACAACTGGAGTCTCGACGTTCTCTGGCCATTTTTTGATATAAGGCCATTCATGGCGTGATTGACTCTCCTGTAACTATAAACAATCTTAATATCCTAGTGCCTAGAGTTGCGAGTAGACAAACGGTTTCTTTTTATAACCCCCCATATAGCGGTTCAATATCCTTGATTCCCCCTCTGTTTAAGATTTGCTCTTTGTACAATTCAATTAGCCTAGAGTGCGACATTTTTGGGACCTTCGTGGCATTTAAAACTAAAGCCCTCAGGATACATTTGTATATTATCCTAGTTTGCTTTCAATTTGTATGCCCTGTTAAATGTTTATATTAATTGTTTACTTACTTATTTGTATTTTTTTTTTGTTGATTCTTTATTGTTATTTATATTTAATTGTTCTATGTGCTCAACCTGTGTTACCTTGTTTGTATTTAAAAATAATAATTTTGTTAATGTATTATTGTTTAGTTGTAACTTATCTTATATTTGCTCTGTCATTGGTCATATAAACTGTTGAGCAATAAATCGTTAAATTAAATTTAATTATGTTATTTTTAGGACGAAAACGAACCCTAGCATGAGATGAAATGTTACCAAGTTGATAACAGTCTTGTGCAATTTCATCAGCAATAGCATTCAATTTTGCTAAAACTATGTCCAGCATACACTATCAATACCACTTTTTGGAAACACTTTTTTCTGAGAGAAATATTTTTGTGCCAAACCATTTCCTAATATTTCTTTTCGAGTTTTTGTCGAAATTGTTGTTATACTTTATGTACTTTGATTCAATAGAACGGTAACTTCTTTCTGTACGGTAACAGTGAAGGAAGATGGGGAATTCCGAAGGCGGCATAACTCTGAGCTCTACGAACATATTGAGATGCTCTCTGACTGTGCAAGGAAAAGAAGGACAGCTTTCTATGGCCACGTTGCAAGATTGCCTCCAAACCGACTAACCAAACGTCTGTTCACCTTCTGGCAAAACAAGAAGCTTCGTACCACTTGGTTGACAGAGACCGAGGAGGATATTAAAGAACTGAGAATAACATACTTCAAAAACAGACAGTCTCTGAGACGCGCCCTGAAGGAAGTCCGTGGATTTCTGGAAAAACCTCGAAGGAAAGGTACCCCCTAGACAGAAGAGAGAAAGGAGTTACACCGGCAGAAGATGCGACAATACTGGGCAAAGGTCAAAGCCCAAAAGTTGAACAAGCGTGATTCAAGGTAGGCCAATTCGAAAGAAGAAGAAGAAGAACGATAACTTCAATTTCTGTGTCGCTATCTGCAGTTTCAATATTTTCGTCCGATTCATAGAGTAACGGGCACATTTTCGAACCAGAAGTAAAGATAGAAGTAAAGATAGAATACGAGTTATAATAAAATAAAGCTCAAGCAAATCTGAATATAATCTTGTCAATTTGCCATACAAAGCTAAGCATCGTACAATATAGATAGAAAATACAAATCGAAATACAGCCTCGAAATTGATAAACTGTGGTTTGTTCTAATAGGAATATCGCTTACTATCATTAATGAAAGTAACCTCATAAATTTAAATGATGCTTGATAACTAAATACTAGTTTGAAAAGTTAATATGTTCTAATTTGACAAAATTTTCTTATTCTAATGTCCTTGAGACAAAATGAAGGTCGAGACACATTAATAAATCAATAATAATTTACTCATATTTTAGTTAACACACAGGGATTTTTGACATACTTGCCGTCTACTTTTCCCGTACTTTTCTACAAAAATGTATACCCTATATTAGAATTTAGTAAATTGTTTACATTTTGTATTTCGTAAGAACAAAAAAAAATATTTATCATTGTATTAAATTAATCAAGAAAGATCTTAAAATGTTTTTTTAATCGTATATTTTGTAAAAGAAACATATTTACGATAAAAATCATGATTTTTAAGGCTTTTTTTTTCTCGGGGTCATAACAAATATGTTTCATTTGCATACATAAAAATATATATGTATATTGAATCGCGCAAGGGCGGAGAGAGTGCAACGTGTTTGGGTCGTTTCACTTGAGGGCGTCAAACAAGTTGTAATTTCCAAATCTGATTATTCGTACAAATAATAGTAGTATTGTGGAAACGAAGAATAAACACACGAATTGCCATAGCAGAATATTACAAGTGGAAATATACGCATGCGACCCAAATTCAGTTTCCGACATTTGTTATGATATGATTTATTGCGTTGTATGCGCACTACCACCGTTATTTAACCTTTTGTTAACAATTTGATTAAAATGTGATATGAAATATCCGCTGCCAATAATGTTGCGAACATATTTTCTCTGTGTTCTAGACTTTTTGGTGTTTTTTTTCGAAATCAAATTACTAACGGAAGTTAATTGACCATAAAATTACCTACATTGTCCCACAAAATACTTTCTATTTTTCACGGATTTGAACATGCTTGGGGGTTTGCTGTTTATTATTAGGCAAACCTAATCTTTTAGTTTACCTAGTTTACTTAACTTTGGTTATCTACTATTTATTGTTTGAATCTTATCTTTCTACATCGTTTAGTTTTCTCTGTCTAGACTTTTATATATGGTGCAGTTGGTGCTGTTGATATATTTTTGTCTTCTGGTAATATTAAGCTAATTGTAAATCAAAGTAAGGTTCAGACCAAATAATATTAACCTTCAGACCACTGAAAACATCTTCGGAACAAAGATAACTTAATACTAGTTAGAAAAGTTAATATGTTCTAACTTGATATAATTTTCTTTAAGGCATTCTAATTCTTCTTCTAATGGCCTTGAGACAAAATGAAGCTCGAGACAAATTAATAAATCAATAATAATTTATTTACGTTGTAGTTAACGCGGATTTCTAACACCCTTGCTGTCTACTTTTCCCGTATTTTTCTATAAAAATGTATACCGTATATTACAATGTAGTAAATATTACAATTGAATAAACTATAAAGATTATATTTTTGCGATATCATGCGGAATCTATCGCATTATAAATAAAACAAAATATGAATTTTAGCTTTAAACAATTTATATTGAAAATAGTTCAGATTCCCCAATACTTGGAAAATGGAAGTTTTAGCTATTAACGGTATTGTAAATATGTTTATTTAGGAAATGATACCATCAAATCCATCATAGGTCGAAATTATTTTTAATCGAATATATTGTGTCGAATATATATTGTAACGTTGGATGTATCCTACCATCTTTCCTAAATATTGATAATCGATAATATTTATCGAAATGCTAATCCAGAAAATCAATTCGCCAAGGATATTAATATATATAGGATATAAGTAATAGAATATTGTCAAAAGTGAGAATTTTTTTTTTTCAACCAAAACTTTTTGAAAAAGCGTTTTAAAAATACGGTTTTAATAATATTTTGAAAATGAGAATTGTTTAAGTATTTTCTAGATCAGGTTTACCAAACTTCGATGGAACGACATGCTGAATTTAAAATTACCTTCATTTTATGAAAAAAAGTAGATCTATTATATCTGAAAAATATAAGGACATGGTGAATTTATTACCATATATACCTCCCGTTCATCACGAATATTTAAAAATGTTAAATCCTAGGTAAAGTGCAATATATACATAATATGTATACTTATAAAGTAAATGATTAACGAAAATGTAAAAGGTGACATATTAAGAGTGTCCAGATTTTAAACTGCAATTATAAAAAACGAAATATGTTGGGAACCAAATTTTTTATGATCTTTGTGCAGTAAAATCTGGAGTTTAATAAAAAGTTAAACGATTTAACCTAAATTAATAATGAATACTAATTAAAAATTACATCGATTAGGTGACCTCCGTTTGCTTCGATGCAGGACTGAGATCGAAACAACAAGGGACGCATTGCACGCTGGCACATTTCTGGCGAAATCTTACCAATAGCTTGTCAAATGTTTCGTTTATAGTCTTCCAGGGTTTCAAATCGATACTGAGAAACATTACATTTAACATAACCCCATAAAAAATAATCCAGAGCCGAACAAATAATCGAAGTCCGGAGAGCGAAGAGGCATCAACTGATCCCCACGCTGGGAAATCAATCTATCGTAACACTGTTATAGACGTTGGATACATGATGCCTTTCTCCATCTTGCTGATACCAAATATCGTTTATTGGTAATCGGAGTTTAGCGATGGTTTCCATTAAGAACGTTTGTAGCATCTCCACATAACATTAAATATTCAAAACTACTGCGTTTCCCAATTTATCTTAAAAAAAATAGTCCCAATACTCAAGCTGTACATATTTTAAACCATACCTTTTGAGAATGTAGTTCTTCTTAGAATGTAACTTAAGAAATTTCGGCAGAGCAGTAACGTAAATTTTGTTTGTTGCTCTCCCCATGCAACTGAAAATGCGCTTCGTAGCTCGAAATTATTTTGATGACAAAATTATTCTCTTTGTCCAAAATCCATCGACTGATTTCTAAACGTGTTTTGGACTATTGGAAGTGGTTTTTGGACTTATTTCCATTTGTAAGACCGAAATAGTAAACCTTTCTGTAAATTGTTTTTAAGGACTCTCGTTGTACGGATTGATTCGAATTTTCTTTCAACTTGCAATGTATTCACTTCTGTTCTTGCAGCTTTTTTCCTCTGTGCAAGTTTAATATCCTTAAGAAAACCTGTTTGACAATATTTTTCTATTTCGTCCTCTTCCAATTGTCCTGTAATTTGGCGACGCTGGAAACTGTAGTCGAAACCAGCACTGAGTTTGAATAAAGGAGTTCGTTCTGAGAAACTGCTCTACAGAAATAATCCTTTGTTCCAGCACCCACCGCTCCTTTTCAAGGAATCTTGAAGGGTCACTGAATTAGGCAGTAAAAATTATATCAAATAAGTCATTACTTCTTTTTAAGTAAAAACATGACACTTTTTATTTGTCGCCCTAAATAATTTTAATGAAATTTTTAATAAGAATGGATTCTTTTCTTTATATTTTATACCGTAATATGTAAAAACTGTTTCCATTGTTTTATCTTACTTTTTATCAAATGAATAAATATTTTCATAAAATTTTATGCCCGCTCCACACTCTCGCGGAGTAACAAGTTGTTTGAGGCGAGGAACTAGACGGAGGAGGCATCTACACTCTCGCCTTACTTCGCGAGGACCTCAGTGCCATGACTGACACCGAACAGGTGGTAGCTGCCGCTGCAACTATTTGTGTGGTTAATATATAGGAAAGGACGAGTAAATACGAGAGTATAGACGTGATACCCTGCCTTCCTCGTACTCGCGCCTCGTGTCCCTTTGACTCGGGTACGAAAAACCGCTTCATGAAGCGAAGTTAGCCAAGGCGAGGCGAGGAAGCACAAGGCGGACCGAGTAACCTGACCACACTCTCATTCCTCGCTCAACGTGCTACTTCGCGAGAGTGTAGAGCGGGCATTACAGTATTTTGTGTTTAATAAAGCAATGCTGATACACCAGAAATAATATCCGTGTAATTAACGATTACAATAAATCATTGATTTTGAAAGCGAGGCAAGCCCATTTATATAAAATTTAAACTTTATTAAATTGAAAAATTTACACTTACAACATGTATACTTATAATATGTATAAATGTTATATAACTTATTATTCAGAGTTATATAAATTTCTACACATATCACTACTCGACTTTCGATGTTTGACGGTCATTTTCAAGTGAAAACACGAAATGAACACTTGAAAATGACCGTAAAACGTCAAAACTTGAGTCGTGATATGTGTAGACGTTTATATAAATGTGAATAATAAATTATATAACATTTTTACATATTATACGTGTGGTAAAAACATAGTAAATTTTTCAACCATCCTATCCATAAAACCTTTATATTTTTGGCCATTCTTTTACTCAGCACTCTAAACACTATTGAATAATAAACCTATTGTATCTAATTCCAGAAAATATAAAAAATATGTACATTCGACCATACCAATATTTAGTAATTAATTGAAAGGCAAACCTTCAAAATATCTCACACGAAGACCTATAGGACTTTCCAAATAAACGGCTCAAATATTGTGTTACAAATTTAGCACTTTATGCCGCAGAAACAACATTAATTCATGGTCATGGTCATGGGCACTTAAAAATCAAAGAAATAGACACAAGAACGTAAAATTCTGTTAAAAATTTTTGAGCCTGTGAATAAGAAGGGAATATGGATTAAAAGACCATCATCAGAAATGTATAAAACCGTAGAACCTATCACTGACACTTTCAGAAAGAGACGAGCTAAATTTTTTGGTCACATTTATAGAATGCACCAGCACAGACTTACGAAACAAATTTTCAAGATTACCTTTAACAGTAAAAATAGGTCCAAATGGATACAGGAAACTGAGGAAGACCTCAAGCAGCTAAACATCATGATACACGACATTAATTATCGGGTTAAATTTAGATACACCATAATGCACCATAAATTTGAAAAAGAACTGCTCCCAAAGATGCCAGGGAAAAAGTGGACGGACGAACGGAAGAAAGAACAGGGTGCACGAATGAAGAGTATTTGGGAAGAACGTCGCCGCATGCCTGAGCTGTTATGAAATTTGTTGACATGACATTTTTGACATGACATGATATGACATTTTTCACATTAGCAAGTTTAGAAAAATGGGTTTGTACAACAAGAAAATCTTAATAATTTTATGACATGTCATCGAACAAGTCGCTTTTATTTTAAAAACATACACATTTTTATTTTCTGCTTATTTTTAATTACGATTTTCACTTGTTTCTTTTGCTTCTGATTAGGGCGAAGTAAAATTTTTATTTTGTTTTTTTTTTAAATTAATTTGTTTGTTTTTAAACAAATGTTTAAAAACAAACATTTTTTTGTGTTTAAATTTATTTTTTCTGTTAACTGTAAATTTTAAATTTTTTATAATCGCCGTTTGACTAGTAAACGGAAGCAAAAGCGAACGAAACAAATGAGAATTGCAATTTTAAAAAATGCAGAGAAAAAAGAGAGCTTATGAAAATCTGTATTTTTTGAAATAAAACCGACTTGTATAAAGACCTGTCGTAAAATTATTAAGATTCTCTTGTTACACACCCATGTAACAAGGTTATCTTAACATTCAAATAGGTTTTTGCGAACATATTCTAATATAACATATCAAAATTTTTACACCACCAGTTAAACAATTAAAATGTCTATTCATATCGAGAATAAAAAATGGGGATCGCCATTAAACAAAATGACGCCATAGCGCAAACACCAATGACATCACGAAAATTGTTTTTACGTCATAACTTTGGAAAAAACTCTGAGAATAATTTTTCAAAATAAAATTGACTTGATTGGGTCCGAGCGATTTTCCCAAAAACAGTAAATTAAAAAATTATTGGTTTCATTCCAAACACACACAGTATATATTATCATTATATTACTCATTTATTAAATTCCAACACAAATTATAGAAGATTAATTACTAGTTCATTAATCATTGCTAGTACAGGATTTTTAGATTTTTTCCTTCAGAAATTGTTAACGTAAAAGAGTTTTGAATGTCTTTTTTATCCATGTAGTTATGGGTAGTACATACATCAGGCGTCGGCAACTTTTTTGTCGGAGGCTTAGAATCAACTAAAATGTGACCACTACAAAGACATTTTGAGTCAGAACTGTTTCGTTCGATAAAAAATTATTACAAAAACTTATGTTTTTATATATATTTTTTGTATATATTTATTTATATAGAATATTTCAGTTCTGGAACTACAGTGGGTCATTTAGGGATGTTCACATTTTAAAGTATATTAAGAATATCGATGCGATTATTGTTATCTAATTTTAGAAACTATCGAACTATCATATTGATATAGTAGAAAAATATCGATATATCGATATATTTTTCTATATTCGAAAAGATCGATGTTTTTCATAATCCAACGAAAATAAGCCATTGTTCTTTATACATTAATTTGAATTTCTTTGATTACTTGTTGAGTTTCTGCTAAAAAATGTTTTTTTTTTAATTTCTGATCTTTAATTAAAGAATAAAACATCTTTTGATTAAACATTATCAACTTAAAATTGAATTAAAAATTAGAGATGCCACGAATATTCGGTATCTATTCGGTATTCGGCCTATTCGGCCACTTTTTTAATATTCAGTATTCGCCCGAATATTGCTAACTAATCGGCCGAATACCGAATCACGAATCACACATATTATTAAAAAAAGATTATATCATTATATCACATGATCAACATTGCTACCGGGTGATGATAGATACATTTTTGCCAATTCTGTCAGTTTTGGATACTGCTGAACGTTTGCTGACCACCACCTATAACAGTCTGTTGCCCTATCTAGGCGAGCCGTTTTTAGACTAATATTAATATAATTTGCAATAGCAATCTTCTTTTCCACATCCTCGTCTTTCTCCATATTTTCTGTAGCGACTTCCTCAAAACAATTCCAGAAACTGTCGTGTATTTCAATGGTTTTGTCATTAATACTTACAGCAAAATAAAGAAATTGTGCCATATTATTCTTTTCTTACAGCATATACAAAAATACAGAAATTGTGATTGAGCACATACCCGCGCCAGCATCGATAAAGATTTCTCAATTTTGCTGTATGAAAGGTAAAAGTGGCAACGCTGAGATGATTGTTTACGCACACTTTTTATCACGTAATCGGAAATTTATGAGCCGTTGCGTCAAATGTGTCAATTTATGGGACAACAAAAACACAAATATTTATTGAACCAAGCAATGTAGAAGCTTTATTTTTGCTTTGCGATCTTAGTTAAACCATGCCAAAGAAGATTAACAACAGTTGCACTAGGTAAAAGGTCCGCAACCCTAAGTTTTAACGAAGGGGTGTATTATACACCGTACTCATTCTGTTCTTATAATCCTAGTTGAATTACCGAAAATTTAAAAGCAAGGAAAACAAAATAAAATGAATTATCTTTACATTGGTAAAGAAAAACTGAGAATATTTTTTGGAAAGAAATGGACGTGGAAGGAGATAATTTCTCACTGGGGCACACTCATTTTTGGAAAGAATGCGAAAGATGTGCAATATTCGGAAGCCGAATATTCGGCGCTTCGGCCAAGAGGGTGGCCGAATTTCGGTATTCGGCAAAATTACTATTGGTGGCATCTCTATTAAAAATTACGGCTATTATTAAGAATATGGGAATTGTGGAGTTACCTTCACTAACTGTTGCTAATCGTCTTCCAAACTGTATTTCTAAACGTGGAAAGTAAAAATGAATCTTCTACGTCGGCTGGTTCAAGAAATATACGGGCTTTTGTAATCCAAAAAACTGACATTTTTTAATACAACAACAAATATAACTGCAACTTCTGTCCGGTTATTTGACAGAAAATATGTTTATACAGCAGATACGCTGTTGCCAAGTTCAATTCTTTTGCAGAGATTATACTTTTTTTCTGTGTCGCTACAATTTAAGTATTATATGTATTAAATATATTTAATTTTATTTTAATTCTTTTAGGGGGTCATGTTAATCTTCTATGTATTCTTCTTATTCTTATGCATATTCACTAATGAATGTTTGCGACCACGATACTGACTTGAATATCGTCATCATGTGGTTCTCTTGGGAAGTATAATGGAGGTGATTTCCCGTTATCTTCCTCCATGGGTATGAAATTACCATGGGTATAAATTAGATTAGGTTGTCCGAGAGAGAATAGATCAAGACCGCATATAGCACGGCAGCGCAAACTCTCGATCACATGCGCGCGCAGCGCGCATGTGGTTTGATCGAGAGTTCGCGCTGCCGCACGCATGTGGTTTAAACTTTAACTTCGTAGATCCAAACTTTTATGGTACTCTCGGTCCAATGTAGAACAAAGTGGCAACGACCGGTGGTTTTACCTTGGTTAGATTAGGTTGTCCGCCGCGAAGCGGAAAGATAAATCAAGACATCATACGCGCGGCAGCGCGAACTCTCGGTCCAATATAGGACAAAGTGGCAAGCACCCTTGGTTTCACCTTGGTTAGATTAGGTTGTCCGCCGCGAAGCGGGAAGATAAATCAAGACAACATACGCGCGGCAGCGCGAACTCTCGGTCCAATATAGGACAAAGTGGCAAGCACCCTTGGTTTCACCTTGGTTAGATTAGGTTGTCCGCCGCGAAGCGGGAAGATAAATCAAGACAATATACGCGCGGCAGCGCGAACTCTCGGTCCAATGTGGGACAAAGTTGCAACGACCGGTGGTTTCACCTTGGTTAGATTAGGTTGTCCGCCGCGAAGCGGGAAGATAAATCAAGACAACATACGCGCGGCAGCGCGAACTCTCGATCACATGCGCGCGCAGCGCGCATGTGGTTTGATCGAGAGTTCGCGCTGCCGCACGCATGTGGTTTAAACTTTAACTTCGTAGATCCAAACTTTTATGGTACTCTCGGTCCAATGTAGAACAAAGTGGCAACGACCGGTGGTTTTACCTTGGTTAGATTAGGTTGTCCGCCGCGAAGCGGGAAGATAAATCAAGACAATATACGCGCGGCAGCGCGAACTCTCGGTCCAATGTGGGACAAAGTTGCAACGACCGGTGGTTTCACCTTGGTTAGATTAGGTTGTCCGCCGCGAAGCGGGAAGATAAATCAAGACAACATACGCGCGGCAGCGCGAACTCTCGATCACATGCGCGCGCAGCGCGCATGTGGTTTGATCGAGAGTTCGCGCTGCCGCACGCATGTGGTTTAAACTTTAACTTTGTAGATCCAAACTTTTATGGTACTCTCGGTCCAATGTAGAACAAAGTGGCAACGACCGGTGGTTTTACCTTGGTTAGATTAGGTTGTCCGCCGCGAAGCGGGAAGATAAATCAAGACAATATACGCGCGGCAGCGCGAACTCTCGGTCCAATGTGGGACAAAGTTGCAACGACCGGTGGTTTCACCTTGGTTAGATTAGGTTGTCCGCCGCGAAGCGGGAAGATAAATCAAGACAACATACGCGCGGCAGCGCGAACTCTCGGTCCAATGTAGGACAAAGTGGCAACGACCGGTGGTTTTACCTTGGTTAGATTAGGTTTTTATATGGTCTTAAGAGTACCGCCTATATGGTCTAAAATAAGATAAAGTTGCAAGAGTGGCAACGACCGGTGGTTTTACCTTGGTTAGATTATGAATTTAGTTCGCGCTGCCGCACGCATGTGGTTTAATTGAGAGTTGGTAAGGTTAGGTTGTATGAGAGAGAATAGATCGCATACAGCGCGGCAGTGCGTATTCTCGATCAATCCACATACGCACGGTAAATGCACGGAAAATGTGGCAGTGTATATTTTTTAAAATAATTGATATAAAAAACATAGGCGTAGTGAAAATTAATTATCTGAGAAATATTGAAATACTTAAACTATTATTTTTAATTATATTTACAGTTTAATTTAATATACTTACGTCAGAAAATTTATTTTTACTACGCTTATGTTTATTTAAAAGTTACTGTAATGCGCGTGCGTTATTTTACGCGTGTTATTTGTCTGTTTATTTATCTAGAAGGTTAAACAAAATATTTTGTTTAAACAAAATATTTTATTTAAACAAAATAAGTTTTTAGAAGAGCTTTTTTAAGTAGCAAGGAGTTACAAAAATAATGGCTTCTTCAAAAATAGATTATTTAAGTTTATTAGAAATTAATGAAATTTTAAATGACTCCAAAAAGAAAATCCCAAAATTAGTAGAGTGGGGATTAATTCCAGCAGAGGGGAGCTACAAATGTTTGAAGTGTGGTGGTGTATTAAAATTATCTAAAGACGTTGAAAGGTTAGTAGTTGTTTATTTTTATTATTATATTTTGAATATTTTTTAATGTATCCTTAAATTTTGATATCCGTAATTTTTTTATTGTAGAGTGGATGGTGTTCGTTGGCTGTGCTCTAATAAAATTAGTCAGGAAGGTGAAAGGAACAAAACCTGTGGTTATAGAGTTGAATTCCGACGTGGCACCTTTTTTGCCAATTCAAAGTTGCCATTATTGAAGATACTTGGGTTTGTTTCTTTTTGGGTTCAAAATGCATCACTGACATTAATCGGCAGACAATTGAAGATGTCCATGCCTACATTAGTTGATTGGGCATCTTTTTGCCGAGAAATTGTTTTTGATAATTTTTTTACCCAACCTGAGAAACTCGGTGGTCTTAATAAGATCGTTGAGATTGACGAATCCAAGTTCGGAAAGCGCAAATATCATAGGGGTCACAGAGTGGAAGGGCAGTGGGTTTTCGGCGGTTACGAACGTGGCACTGGTCGCGTTTTTATGGTAGCCGTTGAGAAACGCGACTCTGATACTCTTGTGCCTTTAATCGAGACATGGATAGCTCCGGGTACGACGGTTATCAGTGACTGTTGGAAGGCCTATAGCGGTCTCAGTGACTATGGCTACAAGCATTTAACAGTTAATCATTCAATTAACTTCGTAGATCCCGTAACTGGGGCACATACAAATGCCATAGAGTCATCTTGGAGGGCCGCTAAATCTTCCATGTCGTCATCTGGTCGTACCAAATCACACGTACTTGGTAATCTTGCTCGATACATGTTTCAGAAGAGGTGTAAAGAGCTTCGGCTCGATCCCACTCTGGAACTTTTCCGTATGGCAGGTAAGTTGTACAATCCCGTACATCCCCTGCCAGAAGGAGGTCTTGGTAAGGATCGTGACACAGATGAGGAATACGAGGATGACGAAGACTAAATCACAGTTAATTAGTAAGTTTTTTAACAGTTAAAATTGCAGTTTTTCTGTTAATTTTTTTCCTTTTTATAGTGGTCTTTAATGCCCTCTGGTTCTCAATCGTCATCCCTTTGTTTGTCCGCTCTCCAGGTTTTAAATTGAGTTCGGACATTGTTTTCATATGGATTTTTTGCATTTCGATTTCTTAGATAGAGGATTTTTTTGTGATTGTGATGTGGTTGATGCAAACGAGAATATTGAATATTTATTTTTTTGATATGTATTTTTATATCAAAATAGTATTATGTTTTGTTATTATCAAAATTTCAATTAATTTGTATTTTTTTGTTTAAATGGCAATTTTTTTATAAAATTTTTAGTAAAACTGTGTTTTGTTTTTTTTAATACTTTGCAAAAATTAGATTTTTTTTGTCAAATTCAGTTTATAATATTGAAATATAATAAAATTACGTCTATGTTCTGCTACAACAATGCGTATGCGCAAAACTTTCAAATAGATGTGAAGTTGCAGACGGGTCTGTGTCTCCTTCGGTACCTATTTTTTTAATAATACCGTCAAGGGCCATAAATTTAAACGCACTGCTGCGCCTATATGGTCTAAAATAAGATAAAGTTGCAAGAAGTATTGAGTTAACCTGAGTTAAACCAATTAGAATGAAATTAGAATTAAAAATTAAATTTATATTTCAATGTTGTTGTAAGTGCATGTGAAGAAATTGTATATTGAATGTTTACCAGAACAAGGTAAAATAAAAAGATAAAATTGGCAACATCGGTTGGGCTTCTCCTGCACTTTTTGTTTGACAAGTAATTAGAGAGGTTAGGCAGTGAAGGAAAATATTAACTGTTGCGTCAAAAAAATGTCATTTTTTTCATAAAAACCCGTATATTTTTTTAATAAATCGACGTAGAAGCTTCGTTTTGGCTCTCTAAGTTTGCAAATACACTACGGAGGACGATTAGTAACAGTTATTCAAGGTAAAAATCCGCCAACTCCAAAAAAATGGCCATTCCCATATTCTTTACAAATTCCAAAATTACACTACACTATTACATCAGCAGTAATTTTGATTATTTTGGTGTTTGAAGAAATACTACATTCTGCAGTGGCCATTGCTATTGGAGTTTTAACCGATTCTGGTTGATTTATTTTATCATTTACTAATTTCTGACAAGCAAAGAGATGCTTAGGTCTCATTATGCTAGTTGTGTTTCCACTTATTTTATTACTTTTTACATATAAAGTGCAATTAACTTGTAATTTGTCTCTGTGCTTAAAAAACTCCACTCTCAGCTCTTTATGTTTAGAAGACATTGTTCACAGCTAATTCACAACAAAAGTGGTTTTGTTTACAAATATTATTGTTATGGAGTTATCAGATAGAAATAGACGAAGGAAGCGACTTCTAGAATTATTTTACATATCTGCAGTGTCAGGTTGAACCACCAGTGGTGCATATTTCAAATCTATACGTAATAGAATAATAGGCATGTGTGCAACATTAAACACCCAACACAGAGTCTATTATATTAATTTACCGATTTCGTACTTACAACAAGCAGTTAGCTACAATAAGCGGAAGCGGCCAGCCTGATCCGCTTTTGTATATATATATATATATATATATATATATATATATATATATATATATATATATATATATATATATATATATATATATACATATACAGAACACCTACTTGTATCAACTGTATAATCCCCTTCACATCAAATTACCCACTATCACATATTATATTAACTGCTTATTATTCCATGGCACATCGAGTATTTTCCATCCCTCTTATAGTGGACAGAAGAACTAAGGAATTAAACACATACATGTCAATTGTTATAAAAAATGGTTTCCAAATTACACTCATCCAAAATTAGATAAAAATAAAAAACGGAACCAAATCACGATGACACAAATATACCCGAAAACACCAAATTCAGATAAAACTATAATTTCTCTTACACATTTTTGAAAAAGAAGGGAACAAATAGCAAACGTTTTGCGAAATCAAAATTTACAAGTAGCGTTGAAACCTTTTTCAAAATTATTCTACATATTATTTTTTGCTAAAGATAAAATCGAACCACAAAATATCGGGCGTATGAGATTCATCGTTCGGAATGCAATAGCGTGTACGAAGGACAGACAGGACGCAGAAATTGAAGTCGGTTTTCAGAACATGTTCATGCATTTCGTTTTTAGAAATACACAATTTATTAACTACCCGAAGTATTCATGAACTACCCGAAATTGATAATCCAAAAATCTTGACTCTTAATACTTAAATTTATTGTAGATACTGGACAACGCAGAAAACGTATTTCTGGAATTGTTGATGGGAAAATTATTCCAAGGGCAATTCGTTTACATGAATAATTTCTACAACCCATTTGAATTGTCTCAAATATTGCTTGAACAAAAGTCATACACCACAGGTACTTTACTTAGCAATAGGGTGTGTCATAATCATCAACCACTTTCGACGTCCACTGCTGGACATAGGCCTCCCTCATGGCTTTCCATTGTTGTCTGTCTTGACCCGCCTCAATCCAGTTTATTTCAATTCTTTTCAGGTCGTCGGTCCAGCGTGTAGGTGGTCATCACCTGTATCGCTTATCAGCGCGTGGTCTCCATTCCAACAATCTTTTCGTCCGCCTGTAGTCCTTAATTCTGGCCACGTGACCGGCCCAATCCCATTTTTATGTTTTACGTTAAGGTCTCCGCTTCCTAGGCGAGTACCGGCAGAATGCGACCACACTGGCCGTATTTTCTCTATAGGCAGATGGGAAGATCGCTTTTAAAGACATGTTTTAATTTTCCATAGGCTGCCTATGATTAACCTAACCTAACCCTTGTCTCTAAATCGAGTTTATTGAAAGCGTATTCTAGGACTGTTATCAATAGTTTTGGAGATATAGTGTCTCCCTTCCTCACTCCTCTCCCGACTTTAGTGCGGTTGCTGTGGTCATCTAATTTTACCGACGTGGTAGCGTATTTGTCTTTGAGTAATCAGTGTTAGGGAGGGTATGCAGAAAGATATTGTAAATGTCATATTAAAAACTGGTCAAACTAATGTTAAATACCTGCAAGGTGTAATCATTGGCAAATGGAAAGATAAAATACAGTTACATACATTTCAACAGAGTTTAAAAACCAACTAGTAACAGGATCTAATAGGAGAGGGCAGGGGGAAGATAAACCTTTTGCTATTGTAAACTACAATAAATTTATGAGTGGCATATATCGGCAAAATCAAGTAATAGCATATCATCACGCTGAGTGTAAAACATACGATGGTATAAGAAGCTTGGTTACCACATATTTCATCTTCTACTACAAAATGTTTATCTACTCCATAACAAATATAGTGGAAATAAAAAGTCGCTATATGATTTTCGACTGAAAGTTTTGGAAAAACTATTGCTTGAAGAGAATAATCTAACCAAAAAATATGCTTAATAGAATCGTGAAAACATAAGGAAACATAAAATTTTTCATTGCGCATCTTGCCCTGACACGCCTGGTTTCTGTTTCGGCGAGTGCTTTAAAATATACCAAAATATACCATAATAAATAATAATTATGCAGAAAACACAACACCTTGTAAAGACCAGAGTGAGTTCTTTTCTTTATAATTTGCATTATAAGTTAATTCTGTTTTTTATTTGTGTATTTCAAAATTATATTCTTGCTTTATAATAATTATCAGCTTATTATACTCATATAACGTGTCATACTTATTCTATTATACTTCTACTGCAACATAAAAATAAGATTTCTTCAATTAGTTCCAGAATAAATATTTCCGCACCATGCGCGAGTATGTTTCTGCCGATACGCAGCGGAGGTGTTAATGTGACGATAACTATTTGTAGAACATAAAGTTTCAGAAACCATTCGTGAAATCTTCCTTAAACTTATATTTTGTTCAGTTTTAATCTTTCTTGTAGTTCTACCTTTATTCTGCACCCCACATACTTTCAATCTTGCATTCTCCTTCAATTCCATTGCAGTATTTCTTGACGATTTTATAGACTTCTTTGGCCTACCTTTCATTTCCCATTATAATAATATTAAATTCATTATGAACATGAATATAACACATGAGACCAGATACCTAGGTAAGGGATTCTAATAAATAATAATACACTATAGTATATGATGGAAGTATGGTACTAGTTATTTTTATAAATACGATAAGAACGAATATTCTTTCCATTTTACCATTTCTGTAACTTAGACACAACTTTGGAAACCCCTGTCTGCACTATCTCCTGTACCATTACAAAATTTGACACAAAGTAAAAATTCTCAAATAAAAGATTATTTTTCATGCGATCTAGGGCAAATGTAACCTATTGTTTGAATGTTTTATATATGTATTATATATTATATAATAAGTGTGATGATCAAAATAACGTTTAAAGCGATAGTTTGCAATAAGTTAGAGTTCAGTTGCAGGGTGGACAAAGCGATACAATCTGCAATAGAAATGTATTGAATATAGAACGTATAATATCTTTGATTGATACAATGTTTGCGAGTTTGCTAATCAATAACGTTATTAATAATGTATATAGGGAGAATAGATTGCAGTTCAAGCAACACACAGACGGACAATATTAGTTCGGTATTATTACATCTTGTTCAATACGTTAAGGTACTTTGTAAAGTTCTGTGGCTTTATAAGCATGTATTCAGCAATATAATCATTACCCATAGTTTAGGATTAACCCTAACTAACATTTAGCAAATAGACGGCCAGCGACGTGTCCTAAGTAAACATTCACTATGAGAATATAATCAACGAATACATGTTGCAAGCGATAAATTATTTTCAGAAACTCTGTGTTGGAAAATATTATAGATATTGAAATTTATGGTTATATCGGATATTTGCGGCGATGCGTTCACAGGAACTAATAACGCAAACTTGGGAATTGCTCTTAAGATTCCCTCCTCCGATTTGTCCTCCGCCTCCCACGCACATCAAAGTGCTTAGTTTGAAATTTAATAATACCATTGAACGAGTGAACCCTGCTGGTTATAATTAACAAACGTACTGAAATTCTGTTTGCCAGAAACAAAACTAGATTAAATATTCAAACAAGAAGGCAGAAAGCCCCACAAAGGTAAATAAAGAATTTATGAATCTAATGGGTCCAACAAAGGGAAGAAGAGAATAACGAAAAAGTTCTTCAAATTGACTAAACCATTTTAGACTACATTGAATTGAAAAATTCACAATGTTTTTACCACTCTTATAATATGTAAAAATATTATATAACTTATTATTCACAGTTATATAAATTTCTACATTTATCTTCACTTCTTATTACTTTATACTCAGAAGTTGATATTTAGGTTTGAAACAAGTAAACCTAACACAGTTATATAAAAGGTGGAGCAGTTAGTTAAATGCTATTTATTTTTTGGATTTTTGTTCAAAAATCTTAATTGAAGGAACCAGGCCACCAACAGATCATCGAGAAATTGATTGCCCCGCCACCGAAGGAAATTCAAATTTGTAAAACGCAATACCATTGGTTAAAACGAAACGGCACGTCAAATACTATGTCAACAAGTTCGTATTGCTTATATTTGTATGGCATTGAAGCCTGTTGATTAGAAAACAAAGTAATACTGTCTGTATTTTGAATTCCCTTATTGTTTAAGTGTATTTATTTAGACGTAAGGGGTCTACATACTAACTTGGAATTGTTTATTGGGAATTTACATGTTAAGCCTGATGTTATGATATGTTCTGAGACTTTAATTTGCTTCTCCTTTTCTACGCTAAAAGATTACTGCGGCTCTATAATCATAACATTGTAATATGTAGCAGATGGAGTTGCCATGCACATTAAAATTTTTTTGCAGTCTAAGTTAATTGAAGAAACTGACTATTTCAAAATAGTTTTTACGTTAATTAAGTTAAAGGATAATAAAGATATTAAAATCCAGGGAGCGTATCGTTGCCATGATGTTAACAAAGGAGTCTTCGTTAAGTCAATTTCTGAATACATCAGTTCTAATAGTCGTGGTAAGATGTGCTATTGATTGTGGGTGACTTTAATAATAATGAGTATGTCAAATAGCAAATAATTCAAATAGCTAATAATTTCTTATCTAAATTCTTTGTCTTTGGCTACATTCCTTACTTTAATAGTATTACTAGACCTAATGATCTTGATGAAATATGTATTCATAACTTTTTTATCAAATCTAACTTGAATAATATAATGTTGTTTGCGTATAGTAACACCTTTACTGATAACTTTCCTATCCTGATCAGTTTTGGAATTAAATTTAGCAATAAACACATCAAGGAAGAATGCGTAATTGATTACAATCACCTTGTTAATCGGAGTAAGCAATTCAACTGGTCGTTTCGGCAGAAAATCCAAGACCTAGGTGAATTTATGAGTGTTTTTACAGAAAAAATAAAATCAATAATAACTGACTATACGTTTAAAGTGAAAAAGCACAGATGTAATAGTAAACCTCGTAGTACCTCGTATAGTCGTATGGTACCTCGTACCATCGTAAGTAACCTCGTATGGATTACAAATAGACTAATGATTTCTTGAAAAAACAAATAACTATTTTATAATACACTGGCGAGCAATAATTTTAGGTCACAAATTGCTAGTAATTTGATGTTTTATTTGTAAGGCTAAATATTTTAAAAATTAATAAAATAATCAATTTGCGGACAAAATTAAATATTCAGTATTGAATAGGAATGCATATTTCTTGATTCATTATGAAATGCAACAAATTTACGTTTAAAATGCATTTTGATTTTTTATTATGAGGAACTAAGAAAATGAAAAACAAACTTAACATAAATTAAAAAGAATAATCATTTTATGTTAATAGCGACGAGACACACTTTCAATTAAATTAAGAATCAAATTTTAGTCAATTTTATTCCATTCCAGCAATTACAACTCTCTTAGCTCCTGAGCAGTTCTTGGAGCTCGTGTATGCCTTCGGATACGTCGTCCCAACTCCTCCCATATATGTGCGATGGGGTTCATGTCTGAACTGGGTGCTGGCCATTCTAACCACCTAATTCCTACCTCATCCAGAAATTCTCTGACAACTCTGTCTGTGTTTTTTTTAAAATTCACTTGCATTAAAATGCCATGTTCGTCCATAATGACCATGAAAAGCATGACATGATCGTCCAGAACCTACGTAATGTATCTGTGAGCTGTCAGAGAACCATTCTCTATGAAGACCAACTCAGTGCGTGCTAGTGAAGAAATTCCTCCCTAAACCATAACCAAGCAACCGCCAAATGGAAGTCGCTTGTCAATGCAAACTGGGGTAATATCTTTTTCAGGGTCTTCTCCATATAGACGTCCGTCTGGCTCAGTGAAGCAAAAACGCGACTCATCTGAAAATAGGACGTTGCTCCAGTCTATTAGTCCAACAAACAAAAGCCATTCTTGCAATTCGATGCTGGCATTTTGATGATGGATGGATATTATTTTATACATTAAAAATTACTTAACTAATAGAGAACAATGCATTAACGTATATAAGCTATCGTATATTGTATATATACGTATATTGTATAAATAAAAATATAATCTGTTCCCCAACTTGTGGTTCCCCAAGGAACTATACTTGGTCCGCTTTTATTTATTTTGTATATTGATGAGATCTTTAATGTATTACCCAGAAATGCACTGGTTTCTTATGCTGATGACACATGTGTGTTAAGTTTTGGGAAAAACTGGGGTGAGGTTAGACATCGCTTGATTCGTTAAAAAGGTTAAATATTTAGTTAAGAGATAATCAGCTGTCACTCAACATTGATTACCTATGGTAGTTATATAGCTATTTTCGTAATATTTATTGAGAAGTATCGTTTGAAGTCTCAGCGAGTGAAGACGTGCGTTAGAGTGCTCGATAAATTAATTTCTAGGTGATTTTAATAAGCTGTTTTTTCGGTTAAAATACAGATAGTGTGGTTTATCGCGCGATTATCTGACTTTAGTTAGTGCGAACTGTTTTGATTTAGTTTCCTTTTAAAGGTTTTGTTTTTCTTTTGGTTGTTTTGGTTGTAAGGAAGGTGAAAGGTCGCGTATGTTTGTGATAAGACACATGGTGATAAGATACTATTGGTAGCTGCGGCGCGTCAGGGTAATCACCTATTCAGCTCTACAGTGCGCATCTAGTGAGGGATATCTGAACTAGTAGCCGTGTTCTCCACCATATTTGAATAGTTCTAGCTGGAGAATGGGCGAATACGAGAAGAGACCGAGAGCGAACAGTGAGTCGATGAGTCCGTTTGAAAGATGCGCAAAGCTAAATCGATCACCGATTCAGATAGCTAAAAGGTCGAAAAAACATGAGATTAAAGATAAAGGAAGAGGTGAGAGTAGTACAGTGTAGATTGAGCAGCTGGACAGAATTCTACAGGAATTAAAAGAAATTAAAAAGGAGTTCACAGCAGTAGATGGAAAGCTGGAGGAAATGAGAAGGGAAAAGAGAAGGCTGGAGGAAAAGCTGGAAAGAGTGGTCAAGAGACAGAAGGAGGAGGAAGAAATAGAAAAGGACTGGAGAAAAGAATTGTTATTGGAGCTGAGGGCAATAAGGGATGAGAATAAGGAAATAAAGAATAGGATGTCGAAGCTGGAGGATGCAGAGGAATCAGTTAAGGAGGAGAAGGAAAGAACCGAGAGTAGGTGGGAGGAGGAACGACAAGCGCTGAGGGAAGAACTGATTAGCCTAAAGGATATTGAAGAGAGGAGATTAAGGAGGGAGATAAGAAATATCATCGTAATTTACGGAATTGAAGGAGAAACATGGCGAGAAGAGGCAATGAAAACGTTTATGGAGAGGTTAGGACTTAACGAGGGTTTCGTGAATGCTTACCAGCTCGGCTCTAAAGGAGGGAACAAAGGCCCAATTTTGTTAAAGTTAGAATGTAGGGAGGCAAAAAGGGAGATAATGAGAAATAAGCACAAGCTAAAAGGAACAAATGTATTTATACAAGACGATTTCACCCCGAAGGAGCAGGGAATCCAGAAGGAGTTATTAAGGAAGGCATGGGATCTCAAGGAAAGGGGTCATCGGGTCAAAGTAGGCTATAAAAGAGTTGAAATAGATGGGAAATGGGTACCTTGGTCCGAAGGGGAAAAGAACGAGTAAGGGACCAAAGAAGAAAGGGGCAGAAACACAAGGACGGATCGGAAAGGGAAAATGTTAAGATATTATTTTGGAATGTGGCTGGGCTTAGGAAAAAACTGGAAAGGGAGGACGGCTCTTTCATAGCCTTCTCGAATCTATATTCGAAATAGTTGGACTAGTGGAGTCCTGGGTCCAAGAAAAAGAATGGGAGACCTGTATAGAGAGACTTCCCAAGGAGTACAAATGGAAGATGCAACCGGCGCTGAGGGAGAGTGACTACGGAAGGGCAAAGGGAGGGATAGTAACAGGGATCAAGTGGGGTATAAGGGAAGCGAAAAGATTACAAGAAGAGGTGGAGGGTATAGTTTTCCGGGAGGTAGAGCTGAAGGGAGGCTGGTGGCAGATAGCCACGGTGTATAACAATAAGGGCCTGGAAAGAATTAGAGAGTGCATAAGGTGTAATATAGAAGGTACGGCATCGACAAACTTGCTGCTAGGAGGTGATTGGAATGTGAGGACAGGAGAGGAGCAATTCAACACGGTGGATAGAGCTGGTAAAGTACTACGAAGGAAATCTAAGGACAAAAGTGAAAGTGAAAGGTGAATCTGACCATATGCCAATACTGATCACGTTAAAGCAGCAGGTGGAAGAGGGGTCCAGGAAAGGAAAATGAGCTACCAGGTGGGATAGCGGCGCGACGGAGCTGTTTAAATCAAGAATGGAGGCAATAGACTGGGATAATTTAAAAGATGTAGATATGATAACCGAGGAAATGGAAACAGCAATGGTCAGGAGGAAAGTCACAGAAGGAACAGTGGGAAGGTTATGGGGGGATAAGAAATTCATAAGGGAGAAACAAAAATATAGAGAGGAGACGAGAAGGTGGAGAAATAGTACCGGTGACAAGGAACTGTGGTTAAGTACGAGAGCGGGTTTACGAAACCTGGAGAGGAGAAAGAATGAAATGTGGGAGAGAAGAGAGCGACAACGAATACTGGAGATTAAAACTGAAGCGCAGCTGTGGAAATATTTAAAGGAGAAGAGCAGGAAGAAGGAGCGAATTCCAGACAGTGTACCTAAGGAAACCTGGTTAAGGCACTATATGGGTCTATTGGAAGGAGTGGAGATAATGGTGGATCGAGGGAAAGACAGTGTTAGAAGGGAGCAGACTGTTGAAGAAGTAGGTGAAGAAGAAATTACTGCCGGGGAAGTACATCAAGTAATTGCAGCCTTAAAGCAGAAGAAAGCGGCGGGACCGGACGGAGTTGGAAATGAAGAGTGGAAGTTGGTACCAGAGAAATGTATCGACAAGCTTACGGAGGAGTTCAACAAAATATGGAAAGGGACAAAGGGTATAATTGTATAATTGTATCCCAGAGAGCTGGAAAGAGGGGAAAGAGGGGGCCAATCCACAAAAATGGGGACAAGGAAAGGGTGGAGAATTACAGGGGGATCATGCTGATGAACTCTTTCTACAAAATGTTCGCCTAGATTCTAGAAGGGCGGTTGAGAAAACAGGCAGAGGAAAAGCAATTAATACAGGAGGTGCAAGCAGGATTCAGAGAAGGAAGAGGCACAGTCGAGTAACTCATAACGCTTAGATTTATAATTGATCAGGAAATTAGATCTGGGAACCTTTTTGCTCTTTTTATCGACCTGAAAGCAGCGCATCATTCCGTAGATAGAGGGAGATTGTATGAATGTTTGGTTAAAAAGGGTATTTCGGAGAGAGTGAGGAAGAATGTGAGGGAGGTGTATAGGGAAACGACGTGTAACATCAGGGTGAATGAGTGTGTAACGGAATATTTTGAGATAAAAAAGGGCCTGAGGCTGGGATGTCCACTGAGCCCCACACTTTTCAATCTCTAATGATTTTTATGTGGTTGATTTGGAAAGGGTTTTGGCAGACGGGTAAGCTGGAGAAGTGGTGGTAGGGAGAACAAAAGTGTGGAGTTTAGCATGCGCTGATGATGTAGTTGTATTTGCAAGGCAGCTGGGAAATTGAGAGAGGTGATTGAAAGGGTGAGGAGGCTTTTTGAAAGGAGAGATTTGAGTGTGAATGTGGGAAAAACTAAATGGATGCTGTTCAAAAGAGGTGGGAAGTTCAAGAAAGAGAGGTTTTAATGGAAAGGGAGGGAAATCGAGGAGGTGCAAAGGTTTAAGTATCTAGGGTATGTATTTGGAAATGGAGGCAGCAATAGAGAACATGTGGAGTATGTAGCGAAGAAAGCGTGGGTGGCAGCTGGGCGGGTCTGGAATGAATGGAGGAATAAATTCGAAGCAAACTTCAGGGCGGCCGAGACGGTGTGGAAGGTGTGTGCGAGAAGCATTTTATTGTATGGCTCAGAAGTCTGGGGGACGAGAGAGGAGGACAGGATAGAGAGAGTCCAGTTAAAGTTTTTCAAAAAAATCCTGAAGCTTGATAGATCGACACCTGGTTACATCGTCCTCCAGGAGGTGAATGCGTACAAGGTGGCAGTCTTGGCTGCAAGAAAGGTCATAAGGTATGAATATAAGGTGAGTGAAATGGGAGATGAAAGGTTAATAAAAGAGGTTTTTAGAATGGTAAATCGAGTAGGAGAAGGCGGTGTGAAAGGGAGTGACTGGGGTAAGAATAAGAGGAAATTGTATGAAAGAGGTGGTATATCTGGTCTCGAAACGCTAAACCAGGAAAGGCAAGGGTGGGTCGAAAGGTTGGTAGAACGTTTGCAAGAAGTGGACCTACAGGAGCGGCAAAGCAAAATAGAAAGTAGTAATTTTCATAAAGGGTATGTAAAGATATAGGTGCATGGGCGGTTACCAACTTATTTAAGTGTAAATCAAGAGGACGACGCACAAGTCATGTTAGCAAGGTATAGGTGTGGATGTGAGGAGCGTGGAAGAAGATACTGGATGAGTGAGGAGCATAGAAAGTGTAGTGTTTGTGGGACAGCAGAGGATACTTTCGAGCATTGGATGGAAGAGTGTACAAGGGGTGAATGGAGTGAGGGAGAGAGGCGGGAAGGAAAGAAATGGGAGGAATTTATGAATGATAGCGGAAAAGGTCTGAAACTGCTTAGACGGATAAAAAGATGGAAAGAGCAAACTGGTAACAGAGAAGGTGTATTATAAAGGAAATTGGAGTTTATTTTGTGTCAGTTACAGATATTTTTGTATTTTCATTTTTAAATTTATATTTTTTTGTATGTGATTTCTATATGCCAGTAGGTTAATAAATAAATAAATAAATAATATATAGCTATTACACATTTATAATCTTTGGTAGTTCTGTAGATAGTACTCCAACAAATTTTTGTGTGTTTATTAATGATAAAGAATTACAAAGGATTAAAAATGGTAAATATCTTGGGTTATTCTTTGACGGAAATATGAAATGGAATAAACATCTACTTGGAATATTAAAAAAATCAAATATTTTGCATTTTTTTCTATAAATTAGGCAATTATCTACTACCTACTGTTCTGAAAACAATATTTCATTGAAACATTAATAAATTTTGAAAATATTGTTTGGGATGGGGCTTATAACAACTCACTAAAACCATTAGCCTCTATTAAAATAAATTACTAACAATAAGAAAAATGCGAATACCCAATGTATCGATGGTACCTTTAAAAATAAAAGATTCCTTTCCTTCATCGTTTGTGCTCTATTTCAGTGATGCGCAAATCGTGAGTCGTGACCCCCAGAGGAGTCGATAAAGTTTTTTTTCTTGGTCGTAGAGTTCATAAAACAAATTCGTGTGAAAGTATCAGGTAGCAGCAAAATAGTGAAATGTCAATATAATCAAATTTAAAAAGCGTCTACTTTCCATCCAGGAGTCGCGTTAAAATTTTGCACAAAATGTTGATAAATGTTGTTACACATATGATATATGTTTTCTGACTAATTTTGGGATGCTGAATCGTTTGTTAATAACTAGAAGTCTCTGTGATAAGCCGAGAAAATGTGTTCTAAGAAATATATTCTGAGAAAATGTATATAATCTTGTTGTCTAGTTTCAGTGTGCCAAACATGATTTCGCTGAGATGTGTAGTTTTTGAGAGGTTCGTAAAAAAAGTTATTTCCTTTTTCAGTAAAATAATGAAGCGTTAATATAAAGAAATTAAAAAACGTTTACTTTCTATTCCGATCGATCTATTCCGAGGGTCGCGATAAAATTTTACACATAATATTGGGTCGCAAATGAAAATAGCTTGCGCACCACTGCTCTTCTTACAAATTATAATTATTGTAAATCTTACAATTATAATTATTGTATTCTTTTAACTTTGCATTCTCAAAGACAGCTAGATATTCGATCTACGCATCTAATTTACTAAAAATTAATAAAAGATAAGCATCCAAAAATGCTTATCTTTTATAAATGAAAATCCTTATCTGTTCTAAGATGGCATTAGGGAAGAATTTTAGGAATGCTATTAGAACTATTGACTGACTAGCTTATATTAATTTATATCTGTCCTATTTTTTTCTAATCGTCTCATTGTATTTTTAATTGGATATGATATTATTTACTTTGTACAATATATACTTGCTCTTTATACTTAGATACTCACTAGGATGCTAAAATTTTTATTAGAAATCATTTCAGACAATGACTGAAAGTGGTTGGGTAAAAGCAAAATCGGAAAATCTAATTGGGTAATACTAACAACATATTAGGCTCCTTTTCTAGCCTTGGCAGTTAACATGTCAGTAAGCATTATTTCAAGAAAGCTGAGTGGTCGAAATTTTCAGATATGTTGGACATCGAAGTGTCTTCAATTGAACCCACACCAGAATCCTATGACATCTTCACCACAACTGTAAAGAAGTGATCCAGAAGGTCTATACCTCGCGGCTGCCCGACATCAAAATGGGGTAGTCAACCTGACACCATTCAACCACCATTCAACCATCAGGTTGACACCAGTCAACCTGACACCATCTCAATGAAACGTGTAGAACTATAACTGGATGCTTAAGATCAACACCAACTGAGTGCCTTTACCAACTCGCAGGAACAGTACCACCCTCTATTCGACGAGAAATAGCTGCAAACAAAAAGCTGAGCAGGAAGAAACCCATCCTCTACATGGGCATGAACTACATGCTCAGAGGCTGAAGTCTAGAAAGAGTTTCCTACAAACATCCATAGAATTGAAGACTACATGCGAAAACGCCAGGCTAGAATTATGGAAAGCCAAGGAATCTCTTCCCCTGGGTTTGAAAAGGTTAGCCGAAACTTTACCTCCTGGTCATGATCAAGAATGGTTAACATTGTAATCCTTGAATAGATTAAGATCAGGAGTGGGCAGATCTAAGAACAAACTTGCAAAGTGGGGCTACATTAAAGAAGATTTTTCATTAAACAAGCATTCAGTGTGACTGTGGAGAAAACCAGACTTTGAAACATATGCTTCAATGTAGACTGTGTCCAATCTCCAGCACAGAAGATGAACTTTATGAAGCATCACAGAATGCAGTGGAAGTGGCGAAGTCTTGGTTAAATAATATATAAATGTTTATAGTCATAGTATTTGTGTTTTATTTGATGTTTTCTGACACGAGAATAATAATAATAATTAGATTTTTAAAATATTTTTCATCATCTGGCATCCAGATTGATTCGGAGGATGAACAATTTGGTACATAATCTAGAGATATTACTGCAGAAAGTAAAGACATTGACATACGATCTGGGATGTCGGCAAACAACTTTTTTGGCAACTGATTTTATTTGTGATGTTGCAGGATTTGTTAATAAAAAAAAACATTTTTATTGGAGACACTGTTACATTGGTACATAGTGAAATTTACATGAACACCTTTAATTCTATACTTAGTTTTAATATTCACTTTTACAGGTTTATCAATAAGTACCATCTTATTAAAGCGAAATGTAGCTTGAGAATTTAAATACGTTATAATCTCGATAATCCGTCACATATGGGACCAGACAACCGCCGGATAATCAAAAAAATCTGGATTATCAGGATTAAACGAGAACTTTATGTACAATTCTATTTCAGAAAAAATAAAATATTAATCTATATAGGTAAACGTGTAGGTAGATACAAAAAATATGTAGAAACTTAGAACAGACAATTGCAGAGTAGAGTCAGCTTGGTTAGAATCGTCAAACAAGTTTTCAGAGTTAAAAGAAGGGTGTGTTGGCCACATCTTCTTCTTACAACACTAGATGGTGTTGTTTTCGACTTTATTTCTTCTTTGCGCAAGCTTTATATCCGGGGCACCGTAAAGAAAAGACACGTGTTTTCCCAGAACGCCGGACTACTGATCTTGTTTGATTAAAAAACCGCCGGATTATCAAGATTATACTGTACATTCAACGTTTCCGTCACTCTATAATATTATTGAGTCTTTTTGAGACTACAAAAACAAATCTCATGTTGAAACATGATATTGAATTATACAGATCTGTCCGTTGTATAATTCTGTTATTTACTTGGCCCCTTTGTTGGCCG
This sequence comes from Phosphuga atrata, assembly GCA_944588485.1. Lineage (NCBI taxonomy): Eukaryota > Metazoa > Arthropoda > Insecta > Coleoptera > Silphidae > Phosphuga > Phosphuga atrata. The sequence continues at coordinate 36,712,521 of OX155899.1, forward strand.
AACTGTCCTAAGTTCGGGGCACTAAACAAAAATTAGATAAATAACATTCTTTTAAGATCATATCTTTCTCCTTAAATTAAGTGAATAGCCATTTGCACACGCGTTTCGAAGTCTATTTCTCATCAGTGCAGCTTTGCTCTTTTCAACATTAGATTTGTTTTTGTAGTCTTAAAAAGACATAATAATAATACAGAGTTGCGGAATTGTTGAATATTTGTATATATCCAAGCTATATTTTGCTTGAATAAGTAGGTATCTATAATTAGTATGGTTTCACCCAAATATTCAATTATCAATGAGTAGTCTATATTAATTAATTTTAATTCTCCTACGGGCTAATTTGTACAATATGAGAAGAACTTTATCCTGCTTAATCGTTATTTGTTTATAGTGGTTCACATATTTCCAAGACAACACTACTACTGGCAGTAGACTCTGAGAAAGCTTCTTATATCAGTGTTAACCGTTTTCTCTTGATAGCACCCATTCTTATAACGGCTGTTGACGTATTTCGATTTTGTCCATAGAATATTGAGGCAGAATTGATTTATTTAAAAAATAATTTTATAAAAAATAATAATAATATATAAAATAGTTTACAAAGTCACAAAACTTTTTAAACTGGATTTAGATACAGTTATCTACTGCTTGTGTGAATGAGTTTCAATACAAGACTTACTTCTGATTAACTGAAATCATATTGGGTATCGGAATACGTCATGCTTACATTAAAGTGATCTTCACAACAATGTAAACAAGTTGTTGCATATACTTCATCTCTTCTGATAACCGTACACCTTACACTATTCCTTACGTATTTTTGCACCTATTGGGACTGGAAAAAGCACATTATCAAGTGCACTTCTGATAGTGTGTTTTACATCCTGCACAATTCAATACTTATAAACGGCCTTTGAGCGTTTCTCATAGTAAAATAAGTTAAAAATGAGAACATCTGTAGTAACCGATGGACTTGACTATTACAGGACATAGTATTTCATAGTCATACATTTTACATAGTCATCAACAGAGCGCATGAAAATAGCGGCGTTTCAACAGATCAAAATCATTCTTTGTTTTAAATATTTTTTTAAAAATTAATTACAGCATTTTGAAACAGTTATAGTTTTTAGAAAGTATTTTTATCAAGATGGAATTACATTTTTTAGAGATACATATATGCCAAAATTTGACAATATTACAGAACTCTTTTAAAAGTTATTTCTGTCTTGATGGCATGCAAATTGGCCATGAAATCCGTGATTGCAAAAAACTGTATCGAAAACGCTGACGTAAAAAGAGAAGCAGTAATTGATTTATGATAAAAAACTTGCTATGATTATAATTTAACAAAGAGCCTAAGATGAATGTTCTCTGAAAGAAGCTTACCGGCATCATATAAAGCGGATTTATTTAAGAACTTAAATGGGAGTTTTATTAAATTAGTTGATGCTATTAAGCAACAATATATTTTGCAGGATTTTCAACAGTTGAAAGCCAATGAAAACAAGAAAATATAACTTCATTACTTGTTCAAAATACATTACATTTCTTATTGAAAAATACAACAGTCGAAATTTTGAGGTTTGATTTCCGCCTAGGCAAGAATATCCCTAAACATATTAGAATTTGAAGATTTATTCTACAGATACTTGAAAGATAATTCTTTTAATTAAAAAGTTTAATTCGAAGATTTATCCAATACACTTAAAGTAGATATTACATTTCTTATTTCTATTCGGTTTTTAATGTGGATTGACATTGCCAGGTTTTAGAGAATATATTGCGCATTGTAACAGATTGGTTTTTTATTAAATTTATTTTCAAATTGATTTTATGTAGAAATGGCTTCATTTTGTAATCGTAAATCATTCATCGTTACTCGATGAACAACGACAAATTGAATTTACAGGAAAATATGGAATTGAAATAAATTATTCGAATAACGAACATTTTCAACAAAATTCAATTTTTCTATGTAATCTAGGAAAAGTGATTTCTGATTAAAATTTAACTTTTGAACTGTATTAAAAAATGTCCAGCACATCCTCTACTATGTTTTAACTACACTGAATATTTAAAAATATTATATATTTTGTTATTCACAGTTATATAAATTTAAACACTTAACACGACTTGAATCTCGACTGGTGAAGGTCACTTGCAAGTGTCATTTTCGGCACTCAAAACTCGAGTCGTGTTAAATTTTTAAATTTATATAACTGTGAATAACAAGTTATATAATATTTTTACATATTAAGTGTTGTTAAAACATAGTGATGTTTTTCAAAGTATTGATTACCACGTAGTAACAGTCACAACCATCCAAATCATTGCCTTTTGTATATATTTAATTAATTTCATTTTACAGTCACTATATATAATTGAAAGTAGAAGATTATCACTACGATATCTTCAAATCGGTCAGTAGTTGGACAGATTTGAAGATATCGTAGTGATAATCTCCTACTTTCAATACTATTATTAATTTGGTTCAAACCATGACATCTCATTTTAATTTATATATAATGTAGAAACTTGATTTCTTTCTATAAATTAATGATTCCAAAAATCTTTTATAACTAAAATTCTAGTTTACATTACCAATTTTTTTTTAATATTTATTTCCTATATCATTTTAAAAATATTGCAATGTAAACGTTTTACAATTCTAAGGAATGGATTGAGAAAAATATTTGAAATTTTAACAACCGCAGCAGTGGAGGAAATTAAGTTTCCTCCGAGTGTACTTACAGTAATGAAAAGCCGGTTTCCTTTGCGGTTAGCTGTGTAATGGCCAAACCTGAAGAATAACAATGACTGCAACCTTTTCAAGTATAATAATGAAAATGGCATTTGGACTCCCTTTTGTATTTCTCCTTTCGCCTTCCTTCAATATTAAACGACACTGACATTTTAATCTTAAATGCGATTACACAAAAAAAAAAAACGCAATAAACAACGGATAAATTTCGTTCTTCGGCAACGTTTAAATATTTAATGGATTATAAAGCGAAACAATAGCTGCATATTTCTAAATGAGCACGAGATAAAAATTCGTTTAAGCTCGTCGTTGTTGTACATCCATAATGCATCGAGTTTTCCATTTTCCTTACGTAACGCGGCCCTCCTTCTACACCCGTAATTTTACAACCCCAAGTTTTCAACTCGCACGGTTTTCCATTCGCCCGGACTGCTTCTCATTAGCGCTTAATCTAAGTGATGGTGTGCATAATCTTCGCAGAACTTCATCATAAATCCTTCTCTTGACAATCTTGAGAGCACAGAAAGTGATCGTTTCTCCATTATTATAATACTTTAAAACCCTTATGTTATTTTATTTTTATAACTGCAAACATTAATATTACAAAAGAATAGAGCATACTAGAGAATGTATCACAAGATTAGATAACACTTAACCGGATTAGGCCACACTAGACGAGATCAGACGAGACCAGGCAGCATTAGGTGAGACTGGCCGACGCTATATGACACTAGACAAGACTAGACGACACTAGAGAAACTAAACGAGACTAGGCGAGACCAGGAAATGATAGACGAAACTAGACTAGACCCTCCCAGGCGAGAGCAGAGGAGATGAGTGAAGACTAAATAGGACCAGATAATACCAAAGAAGACTATGTAACACCAGCTAGGACTAAGCAAGACCATACATAATGAGGTGGGACTAGACAGGATCGAGACAATATTGTACAAGACTAAACTATACTAGACAATATTAAAGAACATTAGAAAATACTAGACAGCACTAAACAAAATATGACAAGTCTAGAAAAAATACGCAATGTCATAGAAGACGAGACAGGAACATTTAACCCGGTGAGCGGTGGGTTAAAATAAGTAACACTTAAGAGCGCAAGGAGAGTGTAACAAACCCTGATAGGGATCTTGTAAATTTAATACTGTAATATATTTTTTTAAATTTTTTTTTTCAGGTTTTCTATATTTATTAAAGAAATCAGAAAATATATATTTTTACTAATAAAACAAACTAAAAGAAAATATAATAAAGAGAACCGTGAGCTCTTTGCGAACTTATTTAAAGTACAGCTAAACTGCGAAGAACCTCTAGAAAGACTGGATGCCAAGAACCAAATCTACGAGAACTCAGATTCCAAACCACTAAGTTTAGATGAGTTAAAACTGATAATAAAAGAGCTCAAGGATAACAAGGCATCAGAGGAGATGGCATTGTGGCAGACATGTGGAGATCGCTGCAAAAAGAATCCATCACCTTATAGAAGAAATATGGATAACGGGACAGATCCCTAATAATTGGAAATCTGCGCTGATATGTCCATTTCATAAGAAAGGCAATCGAAGGGCCCCAAAGAATTACAGGGGTAATTTCCTCTACTTTCAATCGCTCATAAAGTACTATCTAAAGTTCTGTTGAACAGAGTGGAACTGACAGACAATCAACTATAACAGACGAATACCATCTTGAAAATCAAGTCCTTCTGAGAAATTTCTGATCCGTTTGAAATTAAGACAGGACAGATCGATTATCCCCAATGCTCTTCAAATAAATCTGAGTGTCTTCATGAAATCGCAGTAAAAACAGGTGTTCAAATCTTCTATGAAAAGACAGAATGTATGGAGTTCACCAAAGTGAGAGGTACATGGAGGTAAATCATGTGAACATAAGGAGAACAGAGGAGTTTAAATACCTGGAGAAATGGATCCAACCCAACGGACTAGATAAGGAGGCAAATAAAGGAAGAGCCAGAAAACTAGACGTGGCCTACAAGTTAACGTAGAATAAGTACAACAAACGGGCGTTATCCTACAAGGCCAAAATCAGACACTATAAATGGGTAGTACAACCTGAAGGATTGTAAGCCTCGGCGTGTCTTATTTTAAATAAAAAGGGGGAATATCAAGAACTCGAGAAGAAAAAGAAGAAGATTCAGCGGAAAATACTCGCACCACAGAAAACTAGTGATGGGATTTGGAGGATGAGGAAAACCAAAAAACTCTACAAATACACTGAAAAAATCACGGACACAATGAGAAAGCAGAGGTTGAAGTTCTACGGACACCTACTAAGAATGGATCAACGCAGACTGACCAAAAGGATCTTCAGCTACATCATGAGGTTAAAGTCCACATCTAATTGGGTACATGAGGTAAAAAGGGATGCGGAAGAAGTTGGAATCACACTACAGATGGTCCACAATAGAAGAGAGTTTAGAAGGAAAGTAGACAGTATAAAATCATTTCAGGAGAAATCAATAACAAAAAGTCTTAACTTCTTTGCGGTCCATAATTCAAATTAAAAAACAAACAAACTAACAAACTAAAAATAATTTTGATGTCATGTCAGACTCATTTTTAGATATATCATATGTCATATTTAAAACACTTTTCACATGCGAAGATAGCATGCTCCATACATATGTAACGATTGCATTGGTAAAAAATGCATTTAGTTTTTTTTTCTTCTGACCGATCTTGGCCCTTCTCATGGTGGTTCGTTTGAGGATTCACCGACATGATCCTGGATCATTTTACGAAGTTCTTTTGATAAATGAAGATTCTCCTTTCTATTTCCTTAATGCTCTGAAACTAATTCCATTCCAATGTCTCTGAGAAAATTGCGAGGTAATATTGAGGAGTTGTTATTTGCCTTATATATTACCACGCTGTTTATAGCAGACATATTCAAAATAGCTATTCAAAATAGCAGAAAATTACCATTGGCCATCGTGTCGTGTTACGTGATACATCATAATTGCCAAGCATCTGATACACAACATCTAATCCTCCCTTAGTCTTGTTATAGAAGATAATCATTTCTGGCGTTTTCTTGGAACCTAGTGAGTGTAGTAGTGTCAATCGTATCATTGTGATCTACATCAACAACACCACCTTATTTTTCTTTTACACATGGGATTCTAAAGAAACATCCCTTTGAAATCCAAGTAATGTGTTGGGAATGTATTACGGATTTTCAGCATTTTCCTTGGAATTTCCACCTAATTTTTACGAAAAATCCCTGTGCGCGTCAAACAATGTTTCTTCAACAAGTGTAACAAAAACGGATAACTAGTAAACCAATTACACTGGTCAACAACAAAATAAAATTGTTTGTTTCCTGTGATTTCTTGTTTGTATTCTTCGTATTCGTCCTCGTATTTTTTAAATATGGCAACAATTTTTCTCTAACAGCTTCTGTTTTTGAGTTATAACTACTATCTTTACTTAGATTTTCGACACTAAAATATATTTTGTTGTATTTTTCGATATGGCTTCGTGAAGAAGATGTGTGCTTAATCCCGATTGTTTTTGCTATATTTGTGGTGAATATATATTTGCAAAACATCGAAAACCTATATCGGACTTTGTGAAAATGGCGTGAATCATCAATAGTTTACTTACAACAATACTGCATCAGCTAGGTATCAACATGAGCATAAAAATCCACTTCCTGTACTCGCATTTAGACCTACTTCTACAAAATCTGGGTGATTTTAGTGAGGAGCAGGGTGAAAGGTTTCATCAGGATCTTCGGACAATGGAAGAGCGTTAGCAGGGGAGGTGGGGTTCACATATGAAGGCAGAGGCTGCGGGAGTTTGCGACGAGATCTACCTGAAGTCGCTCATTCAAGGACATCTTATAAAAGATCATTTGCTAGTGTTCAATAGAAATTTTGTTAACATAATGTATTATTTTTCTGTATTTTTTTCTCAAAATAATAAAACTGTATATTTCAAAAGGTAAAGCTGTTAGCAATCTCCTAGTATTTTTTTCATAGTCAGGACCATAGAAATACCCAATAGCATAAAAAAATAAAGGAAACAAAACTTGTCTTGACCAGTGTTATCAAAGGTGACATTGCGATTGCTTTTTGAAATTGGAGCTACTGCATTTATCTATAATATCGAGAGTTTTGTTGCTTTTTGAGTGCATACGGGCCCAGTGGCTGTTTTCCCGGTTAAATTTCTAGATTGGTAATTTAAAATATTTTCGCAATTAACAGAAACAATAGCAATTCATTCCAAAATCAACAGAAAAAACTAACAGGAAACATTTCTTCAATAAAAAAATTAGCTTTAGGATCTGCTTCGCAATTGTAACAAACATAGCCAAGACCACCTTCTGTGCAATCTTCGTGAGCCCGCTGTTTACAAGTGGTGCATTGAATCCACTTTTCCCCGGATCTGCTCTCTGAATATGGTGTCAATCAAACAATACAGTAGCATTTTTCCTCTTCTTATAAAATTTCCTGGTGTGCATAACTTTTTTTCCTTTTGAAGTATTTTGTTTACCTTTTCTTCCATCCAATTTTTTCTTAACTTGCTTAGCTTTGGTCCGTTTCATTCTTCTTTCATGTTCTTTTCTTATCTCTTCTATCTCTGAGTTATCAGTATAAATTGTAGACTTTCTCGTTTTACGGCCTTTATTAGATTTCCTCGGGGGAGCTTTGGGTAATGGCCTTACTGCTCTGGTGTAAATTCAATAGGATCATTAGAAATTGCTTGTGCAATTGTAGACGGTGAAGTTTCCGGATTTATAATGCTGCTGTGACGTCCAGGAGGTGCATCAAAAGTTTCTCGTCGTTCATCAACGTTTTCTTGCTTAATTGTTGGAACTGGTGAGTTATTAATAGCCTGTTTTTGAACCGCTGTCTCTAAAGTTGTCTCTTCTTGTAGTTCTTCCGTTAAAATAGAAGGCGATAATCGCAGCGTTTCATATTCAGATGGATTTACATTCAATGTAGAAACAACTGCAGAATCAATTGTATTTTTAAAGTTAGTTCTATCCGTTACCTCAGTTGTATCTTCTAGATTCAGTCTATGCGTCACAAATGCAGGAGCAAAATCAAGCTCAGTAAACAGATGCCGGTTATATGGGTAAATTCCCGTTTTGCGAAAGCCGGATTGAATGTTCGATGATGACAGAGCAAGGGGCATAGCAGACGCTACAATCCCCGGAATGTCATAAATTGACATTGTTTTTCCTAGATGGCTTCGCATCCACTCGCTCGAATTACAGCCTTCTTTAAAGGACCATATGCAGATCGATCAAGTGGCTGGAGTTTGTGTGAACAATGAGGAGAGAAAGACAATAAAATAATGCCATTGTTCTTGCAAAAGTCCAGTGCATTAATATGAATGTGTGAGGAATGGTTATCAAGAACGAGTAACACTTTATGTGACGGAGATACATTTGTATGTTTCTTGAAGTGTTCCAGGAAATGCATGTATTATTTATCCTGCATCCTATTGGCCCAAAAAACCCTATTGGCTCATCCCTAACAAACTGGTCTTGGTAATGCACTCGTGGAAAAACAAAGAATAGAGGAATTACATTACCGATGGCGCTCGCTGCAAAAGTTACTGTCACTAATGTACCCCTTTGAGCTGAAGTTACTGAACCTACTTGACGAGCACCACGTCTAGCTACAACTCTATCACGTTTTTGCACTGTTGCTATGCCTTTTTCATCAGTATTATATATGTTTTGGGGCTCAAACTTATGCCGGTCCATGACAATGGTCAAATTGTCATAAAAATCATCGACATTAGTTTTATTAAAGCTAGTCGCCCTTGACAGGCTTGTAGCTTGCGCGGCGCGTATGGACAGTTCATGGTTTCTTCTCATACACATCCGAAACCATTCCTCACCAGCCATCTATTTGTCTTACCAAGTTTTAGATGGTGATAAATCATACTTAATGGTAAGTTCGTACGACAATTTTCTCACCTCCTTCTTAGACAGTCCAAAATATATATCTGCACAACGAATCAAATATTTTGATAATACTCGCTCTTCATTAAAAACTCGGTTGTGTGCTCTATACCCCATAACTTCACCATCCTCGCCAGACGTATATCGCTTTCTTATGTATCTCAGGAGAGAACAGTGGTTTATTCCATGCTTGTCCGCTGCTTTTCGTAGTGAATTTCCAGCTTTTTGGAAGTCTTTTTTATGCGAACTCTCGGCATCTAGAAAACGAGAAAAAATTATATATTTACTGTTTCAACCGTACCCACAAAAATTGCTTCAACCGTCCCCAACCCCACCTTTGGTAAAAGACAGTTTGTAGTAATGTTAGTAATGATAACAGATGAAAAGTAGTTATTATTCCGTAATCTACAAGCTTCATAAAAGTCAAAAACTGACACTAAATACTTTGATTAAAATATAATACACAATATTAGCATAAATAAACGAATAAAAATACTTAGGTTTGGGTACCAAAATACAATATGGTCTTCTGTAAACAATAACACTGCGCGGGGAACGACGCAACACTGAGATTCGTGTTCGGACCTGTGGGCCGCTTCGTTCTTTCATTGCACTCCTCGCTCCCCGAGTAACTGTTCTCGATATATTTGTTTTGTTTCAATCGTCCTTTGTTTTCACCGTACCCAGTCTACTCTGTGATTAATTTGCTTACTTCTAAAAATAACACACCAGGAACTAAAATTGCATAGCCATTTCTTGAATTTGACCTATGGTCATCGTCGCGAAGTTCATAAACAACAATACTATGAACAATTAGAGCCAAATCGTTTCAACCGTACCCAGTCTACCCTACTAATGCATATTTTTTCAAACCATATTTGCTCGGTTTGTTTGGAATATATTGACGAAAATTGCAACGGCCACGAAATCATGGAAGTTGTTCGTCAATAGTTATATACTCAGATGGGGTATATGTTGCCTTGCAACTTTCTACAGACTTCTCAAAAATAGAACACACAGCAGCAAATTTGTCAATTTTTTTTCGTTCTTCACGTGTGGTTTGTCGTCGAATCGTCAGCAATTCTGAATAAATTAACACTTCTTCAAAGTCATGGTCGTTGTAAAAATCTCGATACCAGTTCCATCACTTCTTCATAAATCTTTCAAATTTAGATGATTCGATTTGAAACACCCAGCTGTGAACAACAGATCAATCAAAAGCTCAATTCTGATGTTGTTATATCAGCCATCTCGTATTTCCTTTTGTGACTATTTTGACATGCTGCTAGGCTCAGACAAATTTCAACGTTCGAGTGATTTATTATTTCTTGCAAAATGTCATCAGTAAAAAACAGTTTCCAACACTTAACAGCTGACTTTTTTTGTCAATTTTCCAAAAATTTTCGGTACTTACGTATTAACGCCACCACCGCTATATATTGGATCAATAATTTGCGCTGCCGAGCGTATGTTGTCTTGATTTATCTGTCCGCTTCGCGGCGGGCAACCTATTCTAACCGGGGTTAAAAAATTAAGTATTTTGAGTTTTAAAAATGTTTTAATTTTAAATAAAATGTTTATTTTTATGATTTATCATAAAAAATTTAGGAGTACATTGGCAGCATTTAAAAATGCATTAAAAACAGCACTTGATACGTAGGTACCTATTTTCACACCTTGCTTTCCTCTTACAATATTTTCCGACCTTGTACTTACATTAGACCTTTCCGGTACAGTAGACCACTATGTGCCATTTTTCCCCAACAATATCTTCTGTTATTTTCGCTCTCATTTTTCTCCGATTCACCCTCTGACTCCGCTCGTTCGACATAATTCTCCTGCTCTGTATCACTTTCACAGCTTCTTTGACTAACATTATCGATATCGATTTCATTATCGGAATCACCAGAACAACTCACTTTGGTTTCGTCTAAAATTCTCAATATTCTATTTTGCTTTTACTATTGGTAAAACCATACTACATTATAGATAATCATATAAACTTAATAAAGTCGGCATACAGCCTGCATATATCAATATATTTAACATTTCCGGAGCTCTATAATATTATGGAGTTTTTTAGGACTACCAAAACAAATCTCATGTGAAATTTGTAAGTTATTTTCTAGTTCCCAGTCCACTTTCGTGACACTCGACAAGAACTGGAAAAAGAACATTGTTTTTGAAGATCGTGTCTTTCTATTAATTTAAGTGAGTAGCCATCTGCATACGCGTTTCGAGATTTTTCTCCCATCAGTGCAGCTTTGCTGTTATGAATTATAACTTCTAAAACATTTACTTGAAGCCTCCGTGGTTGACTAAAGGTTAGATATTTTTAATTTGACATTTCGCGAAAGAAACATATACATAGCAGGTTATTGATTTAAATGATAATTTACTATTAGCAAAACCATACCTACTACAATATAGATAATCATATAAACTTAATAAAGCCGGAACTCAGCCTGAATATATAAATATATTCAACCTTTCCGGAGCTCTGTAAGCTTCTGAAAGGTTTCCGGAGAATCCGGAGCGTTATTTTTTCAGTTCTTTTTGAGTGTCACGAAAGTGGACTGCAAACTAGTAAATAACTTACAAATTTCACATTAGATTGGTTTTGGTAGTCCTAAAAAGGCTCAATAATATTATCTTCTTTCTTTCTTCTTTTTAGCCCTTAATTCGTCCATCTTTGGATATAGGCCTCCCCTAGATTCTTCCAACCTTCTCTGTTTTGCGCTGCCCTTTTCCAGTGTAGCCCTCCCGTTTTTTTTGAGGTCGTCAGTCCACCTCATATGGGGCCGACCTCTTCCTCTTTTCCCTAGTAATGGTCTCCAATTATGGATGGCGACATTCCCCTTTTGTCTTGCAGTCTGGCGTTATATCCTGCGAATCTACATTTTAGTCTGGCTGCATGTTCTGTGACATCTGCCACTTTAGTTGTTTTCCTAATCCACACGTTTGGTCTTTTGTCCCTAAGCTTGATTCCGAGAATTTTCCTATCCATGGCTCTTTGTGTCTTTGCTATCCTGTCTACGTTTTCTCTAGTTAGTGTCCAAGTTTGGGATCCATACGTCATGATAGGGAGTATGCACTGGTCAAATACTCTTGTTTTTAGATATTGGGGTATTTTGGAGTTTGATAGTACCCATCCTAGTTTTGCGAAGCCTGCCCATGCTAGTCTAATTCTGCGGCTAATTTCGGCTGTTTGGTTTTCTTTCCTTGCTCTTACTGTTTGACCAACGTATATTCTACATACACTCTTCTTGTGTCAGTGGTGTTTGTCATTGTCTGTGTTTTGCCAAGATTCATTTTTAAGCCTACTTTCTCTGAGGCTTCTGCCAATTGGTTTACCATAGTTTGGAGTTCCTCGAATTCGGTGGTAATAAGTATTACGTCGTCTGCATACCTCAGATTGTTCAAGTTTTTCCCGTTTATGTTTATCCCCATATTTGTCCAGTTCAGCTGTTTAAACACATCTTCCATAGCTAAAGTAAATAGTTTTGGCGAGATAATGTCTCCCTGTCGGACGCTCCTGATCGGTATTGGCTTTGTGGTGCCTTCTAGTGTGATTGTCATGGTAGTTTGTCCGTAGATGTTGTGTATGAGGTTTTTATACCTGGTATCTATTCTGCAGTTGTTTAGTGCATTTTCGATAGCCCACAATTCTACGCTATCGAAAGCCTGTTCGTAGTCTATAAAGGCTAAATAGAGATCTAGATTGTATTCGTTGGCCTTTTCAATTAGTGTTTTTACGGTAAGCAGATGATCTGCTGTGCTGAATCCTTTACGGAATCCCGCTTGTTCTACTGGTTGGTAGGCGTCCATTTTTTGAGTTAGTCTGTTAGTTATGATACGCATAAATAGTTTGCAGATTTGTGACAGTAGTGATATGGGAAGGTAGTTTCTAAGGTCTTTTCTATCTCCTTTTTTAAAGAGTATTAATACGTCGCTAATTTTCCATGCATACATCTTCCTTATGCAGGCATTCGTTGAAGAGCGCATTTAGTATCTCTATTGTTTCGTCAGTTCCCTCTTTCAGTAGTTCAGTCAGGACTCCATCAGGACCAGGGGCTTTATTGTTTTTCATTTGCGACAGGGCGTTCCATATTTCATAACTTTCTATGTTTGGTAAGTCTTTCGAGTTGATGTTCATAATTACTTTTCTTATGTTTGCTTTTTTTTCGGCATCGGGGTCAATCTGTATGTTGTATAAGTCAGTATAAAATGTTTCAACTGTTTTTAGTATGGCTTCACTATTTCTTTCTTCTACTCCTTGTTGATTTTTTATTGATAGTATGGATGGTTTACCTAGTGTTGGTTTTAAACATTTTATTCCGAGATTTAGTTCGATGACTCTTTCTATTTTGTTTTCGTGGTATTTTCTCAGGTCTTCTCTTACTTTTTTACGGATTGTTTTATTTAATTCAGTATATTTTACTGTGTTTCTCTTATTTCGTTCAATTTCTTTACGTCTTTCCGCCATGAGTTGTTTTGTTTCGTCGCTGATTTTTTGTTCTTTTACGGTCGCCTTTTTAGCTACTTTTAGTCCTGCCTGCAACAATAGTTCTGTTAGTTGACTATTGGTTGAATTAAGGTCTATTTTTGATTTATGAGTTTTTACTATCATCTCTTCTAGTCTGTCTCTGAACTCGTGCTTGTGTTTTCGTACTTTGTTGTGGTCTATAGCTTGGTATTTTGTGTGTCTGATTTTCCTTTCGATTCTACTATTAAGGCATATTTTGGCTCTTAGCACCCGATGATCACTGCCCGTTGTAAATTGGTTGAGTGCCGTGATGTCCTTGACGATGTTTTTATTACTACACAAGAAGTAATCAATTTCATTTCTTGTTTTCCCGTTTGGCGACATCCAAGTCCATTTCTGTTTGTTTTTCTTTTTGAAGAAGGTATTCATTGCATTTACCTGTTCTTGTTCTAAAAATTGCATCATTCTTTGGCCTCGGTAGTTTCTGTTATCATACCCATAGTTTCCAATTTTGTTTTCTGTTTTATCGAGTTTTCTGCCCAATTTTGCATTAAAGTCGCCCATGGTGATTGTGTGTTTTACCGGGGTGTTTTCTATAGCAGCTGTGATGTCATCATAGAACTCATCTACTTCCTCGTCGTCGTGTGAGGTAGTTGGGGCGTAGACTTGAATGCTCTTGATTTTCGTGTTCATATTTATTTCTACAATTATGTAAGCCACGCGGTCTGACATAGCTTTGAAGATTTTGATGTGTGGCTTCAACTCCTTCTTAATGAGGAAGCCTATTCCTCCATATGTTTCATTTTCGCTTCCTCTGTAGTATAGTCTATTTCCTGATGTTAGGTTTATGCAGTTTTCTCCTCTTCGTTTCACTTCCGATAGTCCTAATATATTCCATTTGATCTTAGCTAGTTCTTCTTCGAGTTCATATAGCTTTTCGTCTTTTGCCGTGGATCTGATGTTATACGAGGCGATGTAGAGTGTGGTGTTGGTTCCATTGAGTTTCTTTTTATTTGCTGTTTTTTTGCCTCCCCCAGAATCCGTGAGGCATTCCGAGTCGCACGACTCGGTGTGGGATTGTGGACGTTCCGTCCTACCCACCTGGGGTATATTCTTATGTTTTAAGGTCAGCATTATTTTGGGTGTAGTTGGCGTTAAAACACCTCGCCTGCCGAGCGTATTGGTGAGTTTTGTTTAGGGTATTAGGAAGGAAATGTTAGGATCAGACAAGGACTAGGAATGGGACAAAGGTTTCTCCCGTATGGCATTGGGAGATAAACCAAGGCTCGCGTAGACAGGGGTGCATCCCTGGAGTAGATCTGTCATCTATCGGGATCATATATGAGTATCTACCCGCTACCTTATAGGTACCTAGGTACACAGGTACCTAGGTACATAGGTACTGGCACATAGGTACCTAGTTGAGAATTACATTTCCTTTATTCTCGATGGAATGGTTATACCGCCATGACTCGGTCGCCAGAGCCTCGTTAGTTATCTAGCAGCGGGTACCGCGTGCAGGTGAGGTTGACATTTGGGCCATTCTTATTTGAGTGTTTTGCGGTCACCCCTTACCCACCCAATAATATTATAGAGCTCCGAAAAGGTTGAATATGTTTGTATATTCTGTGTTCTGACTTTATTGAGTTTATATTTTGATTTACTTCCTACGACATATTACCCGGACTGTCTTACCCTGACTAGTTTGTTTTTCGGGGGTAACCGTATTTTTATGCTCTTACAGCTCTTATGAGGAATCGTTCGTGTGGTATTCTTTCTATAATCTGATTGTAAAATATTTATTACTAAATTTATACATCGTTCGAGGGATTATAAAACAAACCTATCGTAAAATACCCACTGTAGAATATCTGGATTTTTTTAATCCTCAATCCATACATGTAAGTATTTACTATCAGTGGCCTGTGGTAGCTACAAATGCTAGTTCAAAATTTATTACACGGAGGTTAAGATGGTTGTAACTCACCTGCTCACACCTTTGACAATGTTTAAATGATTGTCAGGGTGGCGGTCGACTGTACGCTGACAATCGGCACTTCCTTAGCAGCTACTACGCAGCTACTCATACCCACAACCTGTTATAACGATTAATCTCGTAATATTAATATATCCACCAATTTATGCTGGTCTGGGTGTAGAGGGAAGTAGCTAAATATGGAATAGTATCCCTAATGTGGAATACCAGCATTTCTCGGAAACACAAACCGCTAGACCCAAAAAGCATTGATCATTCATTTCTTTCTAACACTATGCGCGTATAAGTTTCAACTCGTCAGCTGAGCGAATTCTTTAGCCACGGAGAGACTGTTTTGTTTTGCCGCTATTTTCAAGTTTTCATGGTTCGTACAAATTAAGTATTTTTTGTAATGTAATTGGAAATAGTTTTATATCTATTGCATCTATTGTCTAAATGTTTGTTTGAAAGTATTAGAGGTTTTTTTTGTATTGTTTTGTTTAGTTTAAAAATATAAATATACGTGTAAGTATAAATTCGTTAGAAATTCCAAATATGGACAGTTCTCCATAGCCAAATATGGACCATTCCATATTTGGATAAAAAAAATTCATCTGACTGCATAACTACTTAAATTTATTTATTTATTGCAATGTTATTGCAATGAACGCAACTGGTCATCTTGTGTCTCCCTTCGTCATTTTCTCTTGGAAAATCTTGAGTGAACAGCTAATGAGAGGCAGCCCTCAGGTGCTGTTGTCGTTGCTCATCCATCAGGGTGGATTAATGAATATGTTTACTCATTGGTTCAAACTTTTCATCAAACACACAAACCCTACCGCAGAATCGAAAGTCTTGTTGATGTAGGGACCACTGAAGTCTTATTACAGTGAAGAAATACGAACGTGGATTAGAAATAATAACAGGGCACTAAGTCCTTATGACAGTGACAGATAGAAAAGAAAAACATCGAACAGGGGAAGCAAAGCTTTTGTTGCAGCAATCATCACGTCTTCACCTTACAAAAACGACCTCATTGAGAAAAGAAAGAAGAAAAAGAAAATAGATTGAGTAAGGATAAGAATAAAAAACATAACAAAAAGAAAACGATAGGGAAATAACAAAAACAGAAAACCAAGGCTAGGAATAATCTAGCGGATTCAGATTATGATGAGATATTACTATTTGACACAGACAGTGAGACCGATGCCTTGAGAGGAAATGAAGGTGCTGCCTCGGAAGATACAGAATGTATGTTCTCTAATATGATGTTTTCTGAAGATACTCGAAGAGAAACCTGGATCAAATGCCTTATTTGTCAACTCTGGGTATATAATGATTGCGCTGGTGCAGAATTAGACACTTGGATTTGCGATTATTGCAAGTAGTTTAAGTAATATTTTGTATTTGATCAAGTATCTCATAGCCATTAAAGTTGATGTTGATTTTTTGTGTTCTATATTTGGGGTACCTATTCCATAATTAGATGGCTTTGTGTTGATTTTATTTTAGAGAAATTATAGTACTTATAATTAATAAATATTATACAAGACTATTTATATTTAAAGCGCAAATGTATGTCTGTTGATAACTGCAAATTAAAAGATTTTGATTTTTAAAGTTTTTTTATGCATAAAATACAAAACGATATTCTAAATTTGGTTACTTTCCTCCACTGCACCCAACTTACCGCACGAAGGGTTAAAAGAATAATTCATGTGTATTATATATATTTTGTAATATAGAAAATTGGCATGCCATTTACATATTGATTAATTCCTGAAACATTGTTTACCAAATTCTTGCAAACTAAGTACATCTTTTTGATACCCCAAGATCAATAATTTTGTTTGTGAAATACTTTTCGTAAACTTTATAATTAACGAATATTAATTTTGTGATTGTATATCACAAGCCCCTAAAATAGAATGTTAAACCAGAATTTCGTTTTCTTTACACTTCCAGGCTCATCTTTATAAAAAAAAACATCAAATTTTGATCATACATCATCATAAACATTTTTAAACCGTTTTATGTTTCCACTCAAATCGACCGTAAAATTATCCTCCAATTTCATTTCATTCATCCGCATTAATAAAAGAACGAAATAAATCCATTTTTATTACAGTAAAATAAAATAAAACAAATATTCTAATTTAGAAAGCTTATGTTCCGTTATCTTGTTTTTTTTTTATTTTTACGTATATCGAGTTATGTTCTTGACTGATTGAAAATATAAATAAGAAATATCGATTCGGTAAATTGGGTTGCAGTTTGCGGATCGGATTACTTTCCCTTCGCCGATCTCCACCCCATCGACAATAAAAAAAAACTCAGTGGGCTTTCAAACGGCTTTCGTAATCAACGATTCAAGGGAAATTTGGATAAAGCGACAGTTTATTTTGCTTCGGTTCTTACCAAAAGAATTTATTTGAAAACTAAATTAACACATGAAAAAATATTAGGTATTTCTCCACAAAATTCATTTGAAATTTAATTTAATCGTATTTTTTTTTTAAATCCCTCAATAATGTTTGCTAATAATAATAATCTGGTCTGCAACAACTGTTGTCTATCATAACTGATATATTACTGATAATTTTAAGTATACTGTTCGTAGTATAAGTAGTATAAGTATATCCCTTCTGGACTAGAAAAGTCCTGGAAAGGACTTATATATTGCGAATATATATTGCGTAAACCAAGGATATCCAAATGATATACAATTTTTATTAAAAGAATTGAGCGCTAGTGAACTGCAATTAGTTGTGACTTTTAAATTAAAAAAATATTTACCTTGTTAGAATTGTTTAAATCTCATAATTATAAGTATAGAGCATTTATAGGGTCATAATAATAAGTATCCCCTTACGGAAATATAGCCCTCTCAGGAGAATCAAAACCTTGTCGTTAGAGAGAGGGCTCAGTAACCTTGCATCCGGGGAGCGATGCCAGCGGTAGCCCAGTTACTGGTAGGGCCACCCTTGTCGGAAGGTTTCAAAGTGATGAAGGTGAAGCTAAGAAGATTTCCACGTAGCGTCTGATCCAGAATGGGCGGCAGCAAACAGCGTCTGTTCTTCATGTTAGGAGCGGCTGAGGTACCTATTCGCCAACCCCCCTGGCCATTGTGGCGAATTACGGCCAAAACCCCTTATGGCAATTATGACAATTTTTCAAACAAGAGGAAGTGAACCCCAGGTGGGTCAATGACAAATCTCAATGACAAATCAATCAATGACAATCAACAGTCAATGACAAATCTCACACCCCACAAGGCTCTGCCTCAAGGAATCTGTGGGAGGTAAAAAATCGTTAGTAGTAAAAAAACTTAACATTATTAAATATAACAAAAGAACCCTTCTATCCGAAGCGTGTATGGCTGAGTTAGAGATTGAAACACGGAAGATCAAATGGGACCTTAACGGACTTAGTCAAGTCAGAAGACGAAGTGACAACAAATGCAGAAATACAGGCAATGAACATTGAACACTGAAATACAGGCACTCTCTCTACTATGCTGCAGAGGACAACAAGTCGGAGGGAGGAATTGACTTTCTCATTAACAGGCGCCTCCAAATTCTGTAGGTTAAGAGTTTTTCCACCAGGGTAGCCTTCCTGGTACGGAAACTTAGTAAGAGATATAGTATTAAGATCAAACAGGTCTGCGCACGAACGTTATCCCACACTGACGAAGAAGTGGACATATTCTATGAAGATATAACAGCAATCATAAACGAAAAAAAAACCCGGACAAGTGCGAGTTGTGACTCGCGCAACGAGGGTTCCGTACAAACTTGTAAGGTATGTTTTTTTTTTTGGAGAACGTAACAAGCACATTCAGTTAACTTGACAAGTGGCCCTCCTGAAATCACGACCATCTTAGTACCGCTGCAAGCATAACCTCAAGATGTCGCTGTGGTACAATGGAATTCTGTCCTATATTTTATTACCATACATCCCCTATTTACTATGAGTGTTTAGGGGTTCTGGAACTGTAGTATTTGTTTTTACTGCTCAATTTTGCCTGTATACCTATATACCCTGTATAAAGGTATACAGGGTATTTTTTTTTAAATAACGCGAATATTTTTAAACTTATAAAAAGAAAACTTCATTTTAGTATTACACTTATTCACTAACTTATATTAAGATCTAACTATTTCTAGATCTAATATAAACTAATATATTAACTATTTCTAGATCTATTTCGATACTCTTAACATTCAGTTGTTCAATTGACTGATTTAAGTTTATGTAGATTATAAAGAAAAATTAGACGAAATATAATATATACAGGATGTTACGGGACTTGAGTATGTCGCATGTCGGTTATAAACAAGCAAAATTTAGACATAATATATACCCTGTATATATTATGTATATAGAGCGTACGTGATGAAATGCATAACGAATATAAACAAAAAAATGTAAAATAAACAGCTTGGTGCCAACACGTACTTTTTAACCTTCAGACCTAACCGACGAGGACCTAACTGTATGCAACCAATATGCATCTGGAGCCTGACAATACCACTACGACAACATTAGTGTATTTTCATAAGTTTCTAATAGTAAATTCGCATTTTTCTTGTAATTAAACTACATATTTACGGTGTTCAGATTTTTCTCTTTACATGTGCTGTAAGACACCGCTTCTTGCCAAATTTCATGATTCTAGGTCAACGGGAAATACCCTATAGGTTTTGATTCCCTTGTGAAATCGCAAAACATGCGACATGAACGGTCATATCTTTTGATCGCGTTGACTTACAAGTTTGATTTTTTCACAACTGAAAGAGACCGCAGACCCAAGTATTTGATACAAATTTCAACTTGTTACCTCTACGCGTTCCTGAGAAAAATGGTCTTGACAGACATACAGACAGACAGACAGACTGACGGACAACAAAGTGATCCTATAAGGGTTCCGTTTTCGGTACGGAACCCTAAAAAGAACCCACTTCAGCATTTTATGTGGAGACTTTAACGCTAAAATTGCTCTATAAACGGACAAATCTGAAACATGCTTGGGCAAGTTTGGATAGGAAGGAAGAAATGCTCTGGGGGAAACCATGATGGCTTTTCTGCTACAACATAACCTGTGGCAAATGAACAGCTTCTTCTACAATAAACGTCACAGGAGGTGGACATGGAAGAGCCCAGATTGTAGAACTCGTAACGAGATCGATTTTATAATCTCAGACAAATTATCAATTGTAAAAGACAAGTATTTATAACAGTATTTAACTGTAGGCTAAGCAGCGACCATCGAATTGTACGATGCAAAATACAAATAAAACTTGACGGAAAAATATAACAAAGGAAAATGCCGAAACAATCATGGACAACACCACTATATCCAGAGATTTGAAACCCATGTTGCCAACAGACTACAGAATAGTGATTACTCAGAGACAAATATTAACAGCCTAAACAGCGCCATAACTGAGTCCCTACAGGATAGCCAAGAACATTTCGTGCCAATGCTAAATGAAGATAGAATCAGCGAGACCTCAAAAATCTGATACTGAGAAGCAATAGAAATATTACCAGCGCAGAGTTAAAAGCGAAAAACAAGGAAATCTCCAAAGCAACCAGACGAGACATCAGAACCTACCGCAGTAAGAAACTTAAAGAAACAAAAGAAAATAATTAAACCATGAAAGTACTGCGTACCCGTCTTACTGAAGGCAAAACTGAAACAACCAAACTAAAAGACAAGCAGAGTAACATCACTTCAAATCGAGAGGAAATTTTTATACTAAACACGAAGCAATAAATTAAAGGAAAATATATTTTATGACGAATTTGAAATTATTTGTAAATAATTAACTTTATTTGCGACAAGGTAATTCAAGTCGTGGTGTTTAGTGAAATGAACTTTTTAACCTTGAGCGTGAACCTTTATATAAATGTTGGGGAGGAACAACTAGGGATTTAAATTATTGTTCAAGTAGATTAGTGTTTATTTTACGAGTTTGTGTTAGTTTTTTTAATTTTTAGTTTAGTTAAATATATAGTATTTTAATATCAGTTTAGCTACTTACTTCTTGGAAAAACTGTTATGTTACACAAATATTAACAACACAACAACTAGTTTTAATCAAATCTAAATTTGGTCAAGATTTATGCATGCAACAACTTAACAAAACAATATTTGTCAAACTGTAATGTCAGTCAGAGTGATTCCAAATTATTATTAGTATCTAACTTGTTGTCAAATTATTGTTATCTTATAATTATATTATCAGTTATCTGTAATATGAGTTATATAACTTTACTATCAGTTGTCAAACGTCAAGTAAAGTCAGTTATCAAACAATAGTGGCAGTTGTTAAACTAATGTATCAATTGTTAAACTATTGCATGAGTTGTTAAACTATTGTATCAGTTGGTAAATTATAGTTTCATATAAAAAAAACTTCAGCAAAAATATGAATAATTTTTCAAATATTTTTTTGCATATTTTTTGCATATTTTATGACATTTCCTATTTAATTTTCCTATTTCGTGCAGTGTACTCAAAGAGTGCTGTCAAATGACAGTGCAAAACTAGTTGTCAAATTATAGTGTTAGTTTTTGTCAATTAAACTAACAGCGTGTTTATTAAATACACTAAACAGTGTATTTATAGATCTAACATCAGCCTACGACACAGTTAATCACAAACAGCTTATCCTGAAACTATATAAAGCTACCAAATATTACCAACTAACCTGTTTCATACGGACCTTCTTGAAAATAGGAAATTGAACTTCAGGGAAGAAGCGAGGAAGCCGATTGCGAAGAAGCCGATGGAGTTCACAGAAGAAAGTATTACCCCAGGGTAGAGTGCTTGATCCGACGTTATTCAATATCAATATTCAATAATAGAACTATCAGCCTACTACAAAGAAAATCAGCTGAGACCAAATCTTAGTCAAATCAAATCAAATCAAAAAGTATTTATTCATTAGTAGGTACATGTATATATCTATAAGATACGTCAAGAATCTATATCTATAAGATATATATCTATAATACACATATATCTATAAGATACGTCAAAAGAAAAAAAAAAAGAAAAACAAGAACTATATATATGGGTACGAAAATAGCTCAAAGCAAAAAAATTGTTTAAAAAAAAGAAACGAAACAAATCAAAAATTAGTTGAAATCAAAACACATATAATTTGAAAATATTGGTTAATTAATTATTACTAGTAATATCAATTTTCATTTTTAAGAAACTCGTCTATGGAGTAATAACACTTCTTACTTAAAAAGTTCTTAGTCATTTTTCTAAAGGAGTTAAAAGTTTTGGCTTCTTTGGTGAAGTTGGGCAGATTGTTATAAATTTTTATTCCAAATCCATTTGGTGCTCCTCTGTACAGTGATAAGTTACTCCTTGGCATCCGGTAGTTTGAGGCATTTCTTGAATTTATGTTGTGTATATCGAAGTTTTTATTATATCGCTGTTTATTTTTGTATATATAGGACGCCAGTTCTCTTATATATATATATATATATATATATATATATATATATATATATATATGTATATATATATATATATATATATATATATATATATGTTGTATTTGAGGTTTTCGCGGATAGATACCTGTGTTGTATTGTTTTCTCGGGGATTCCGCGTTGATGCTGAGGTTTGGCTCTGAAAAGAACCGGATTCTCGACGTTTCGGCGAACTAACATTCGCCATTCTCAAGAGATATATGCGTCCGTACGGGTCAACCGTTCGACGCATACTGAGAGCTCGTTCGTGCGATGCGACTACTGCTGGAAGTTCTTACTTCGCCTGTTAGGCAGGTTCTAGGGGAGGGTGTTATCTTTTTCAGAGGAAAACATTCAAAGAAATGAAACTGTAAAATTTTAATAAATTCTGAGGCTTTCTCATTGCAGTCTCCTATGGCGTAACAGCTTTCCCACGATTCTTCACTGAGAATCATTTGGAACCTCTTCTTGTTCTTTGTACAAAAATTTCTTCTGAGCTTCACTTCTGGAGTGTAACCTTTATTTTGATTATTTGCGTTGCCAACGAGTATTAGCTTGTGATCTGAGCATATTGTATCCTTTACTGTAATGTCTGATAGGTAGTTTGACCGTGCGAAGATGTTATCTATAATACTTTCTGATTTGATTGTAGTTCTTGTATATTCTTTTATTTGTCCAATTAATCGATATGACCGCATTAGATTTTCAAATGTTGTATTTTTCTTTTGATGACCTCTCGAAATGTATATTGAAATCACCAGTTATTATGACTTCATTATATTAATTAATAATTACTGTCTAGTGTTTTTTCCATTATAGTCATGAACGACGTGTAACAACCGCACGGTGGACGATATACCACTATAATTAATGTCCTATGATTATTTCTATTCCATTCCACTCCACATATTTCTATTTCTTTCTCTACACAATTTAAATTCCTTTTTTTTTTAAACCCGTCAAAACCATGTTTTCCCCAAATCACAACCCCACCACCACTAGTGTTTCTGCGGCAAAATGAGCTTATTAAACTATAGTCTTCTATGTGAATTTGATTGACAAAATCCTCACTCAGCCATGTCTCTGCCATACACATAAATATTGGTTTGGACTCTGATAACATCACCTCTACCTGATTAATTTTCCGTTTTACACTTTGGATTTTAAGAAAAATCAGCAAGTTGCTTCAAAACTTTACATCTTCTAACTTTGAAAGATTATTCACTCTAGTAGCATTATAAGATTCAAGTGTTTGTTTTATTCTGCCTTCTTTCGGATATCCATCCTTAGAAAAAAACGCTTGATGTAGGTATATTTTGGCCAAGTTTCAGGTGAATTAAGCGTATTTGGAAGTTCGAAAGGGGCTGTTATTTTAATGGAGGAGTACTCCTTTGGATACTTGAATGCAAGCTTCTCACACGATACTTGTTTGATACCTTTTCCCTGTAGGTGGTGTATTATGTCTATTTCATTTAAACTAGGTTCAAGTTTATAAATGTGCAAATGTGCATATTTATTTGCAGCTTTAATCTGGCTGGTTTCCGAGATTCCAATAATGGTTTCGGGTTTCCTATATCTTTGTTTTTATTTTTTTTTGCACTTCCCATATTTCTTCATTTTTATCTGTGCCGGATCCTATGACACTATTTTTTCTCAATTCGGTCGTCTTATCAGCATTCCGTTTAGTTTTTCGGTTGTCAGCTTTCGTACCTGAGTTGTTCCCGCAATCCGTGTTCGTGATAGTAACTGATTTTTGTGACCAATCTGTCGTAGTCTAGTAAGCATTGTCGAAAATTTCTATTACGAATTATACAAAAGCCGGCAACAGGAACCTCTGAATCCTATTACACTAACACGGAAGCGAGGTGCGGTAAACCAGGGATCCGAAGAAATGCCAGAAATCACCATCGAGCAAATTGAAGGTGCCTTGTCGAAAATGAAAAACAACAAAGCACTTGGAGAAGATGAAGTGGTTGCAGGAACAGCTAAAGCTGGAGGCTTTCCCTTGTTGGAGAAAAAAAACTTGCTCTTTGCCCGAAGGAGATTAACTAACCTTTGCCTGAAGGAGAGCACTATTTCGGAGAAGTGGCATGAAGCGTCCACCATCTTGCTCCATAAAAAGGGAGACAAAGCAAACTTGGAAAATTACCGTTCTATAACTCTCCTTAGCCATCTGTATAAATTGTTTACCAGAATCCTAACATCAAGACTGGAGAACAAACTTGAGCTTTACCAACGAAGAGAGCAAGCCAAATTCCCATTGGGTTTCGGAAGGGGTAATCACCTCCAGAGTATTAATACCCTCATCGATAAATTCGTCGAATGCAAACGACCACTAGTCCTCCTGTTTATAGACTTCCGTGAGGCATTTAAAACGATCGAATTAAAAGAAATAATGGAGAATAAGCCTATGAAAAATTAAAAAATGTCTTTAAAAGCAATCTTCCCATCTGCCTAAAGAGAAAAGTGTCCGACCAGTGTGTTCTGTCGGTACTCACGTATGGAGCGGAGACCTTAACCCTAACGATATCATCAGCAAGGAAGCATAGAGTGGTACAACGAAAAATGGAGAGATCAATGCTAGATTTAGGTTTAAAAGACTGCGTTATGAATCAGGACCTATGACAGAGGACCGGGATGACAGACCGGCCGGCCACGTGGCCCGAATGAAGCACGACAGGTGGACGATAAGATTATTGAAATTGAGATCACACGCTGATAAGCGAAATAGGGGAAGACCACCTATACGCTGGACCGACGACCTAAAAATAATTGAAACAAACTGAATTCAGGCGGGTCAAAACAGACAAAAATGGAAAGCCATGAAAGCCATGAGGGAGGCCTATGCCCATCAATGGACGTCGAAGACTGGTTGATGAATAATAGGTATAGAGTATGCTAAAATATTTTATAAATACACTGGTCGTAAGTATAAGTTGTCATAAGTCGGCCCCGTAGTCTACAGAGTTAGAGCGTTAACTACAAATCTGAAGGACAAATGTGTAATTAATTATCGCCACTTTAAATAATACTTAGGTTTCTGGGCCAATGAATTGAAAAATTTCGACAAGATACAATAGGCCATATTGGCCGAAATTTTTCAATTCATTGGCCCAGAAACCTAGGTATTATTTAAGACCACTTGGCCGCAGTGTATGAAGGGTAGTTAATAAGTCAACCCGGTATCCACATTGGATCAAACTTAAAAAAAAATCATAATAGTCCATAATATGTGTATTCCTTGAATGAGTGTAGTCCTCTAGAATTGGTAATAAAGAAATTTGGGTAATTGCGCAATTACAAATAGTATATATAGTACATAGTAGTAGAACCTAGGTACTGTTATTAAGAATATTTAGGTTAGATATTAGATTCTAGATAGTCCAGACCAAGGATTCGCAACTTTATTACATGTTTTATATTAGCAATAAATTCAACAATTAATAAATCAATCAGCTACTAACAAATTTACTTAAATGCAATCTTGATACTCGCACACATGGGCAACTTTTTTGGAATAGGTTTTATATTAATATTATGCTTAATATTAACCACATAATAAATAATGTGTGAATAAAACCACGTGAAATGGGGCATATTTTGCCCTCTTTACTGTGAATCAGTAGATTAATTTTTTATTTAATTATTATTATTATTTTATTGTATTAATTAAAATAACCCTGATTTATTTTAATATGGTTTATCCACAGGTCGCCTGCCTTGGATTACTTATACGTGCAACCTATTCAAACCTTCATTAACCTATTATTCTCTTTCTTATATTATCTGTCTAGTTTTGTCTGTCGGGTATTATCTATATAGTATTATATGTCTGGACTGTTTTATCTGTCAGGTCTTGCTTGCTTAATTTTGTTTGTCTAGTTTCGTCTCTGTAGATTTGTCTCTTGGTCCTTTGTACATTTTATATTTAATCTGGTCGTCCCTTCAGTATAGTGTTGCCTTTATAGTCTTGTCTACCTTTTCATCTTTGTTTTATCTAGTTTATTAAATCAAATTTAGTTAATTTAATACACAAGTTCATTGCAATTTAATATACTGCCTTAGCAACTTCACTAACAGAAAATATTGTCATATTTAATATTACAATTAGAAATATATTATAACTTTATAATTTGGGATTACTATTAGCGTACTCAATTTTAACTTGATTCTCCAAACCACAATGTAGCCTAGTTATATTAATTATTGACTATGTCATCTCATCTTTTAAAAGCCCAATTTTAAAAGCCCAAAACTTGAAGCTCTATCTCTTCATCTTCTGTAAATTTATCTAACCTTAACTGTATAGTAACGTTTTTATAATCATAACTGACAAACCTTATGCTTTTGGTTTTATTTATGTTTTGTTCCTATTTTGAGAAAAAGTTTCTTTAATTTAAAACGTTTTCAGTTTTATTCAAATATTACAAAGACTTGTACGAGAAGTAAAGAGATTA
Organism: Phosphuga atrata; assembly: GCA_944588485.1. NCBI lineage: Eukaryota > Metazoa > Arthropoda > Insecta > Coleoptera > Silphidae > Phosphuga > Phosphuga atrata. Next base: position 36,739,649 of record OX155899.1, read on the forward strand.
CTTTCGTCACTTGGCATCCCGTTTTTCCTCGGCTCACTCCAAGCTGCAGTTTCTTGCTCTCATTCACGTACACTTTTCAGCTTATTCTTTCTCGCCTTCTATTTTCACGTTATTATTTAACCATTCAAAGCTACGCACCAAAGGACGTTTGAAATATTACCTACGACCATTTATTCTGCATTTAATATATATACAAAACTTTTTCAGTCCTCTAGCCTCTTCCCGCTACTTTCTTCGGTCGAATCTTTTCTTTCTTTATATCACTATTTTACCAAAGACAGATTATATGTTAATCTAAATAGTTTAAATAACGTAAATGAATACAATCCAATAATGTCACGATTCGACAGCTATAAAGTCACGACCAAGAAGAAGATTAGTCTTAAAAGTGTGTATCAGCATCAAACAAGCCGTTTGTTCTAAATGTTGTTTGTTTATATCTGACATAATATACCGAATATAAACTTAACGTACGATCTATAAAGCCGGCATCGCACCGCAGTTTTATGAGTATCGTTCGCCTGTAGGTGTACATTAAAGAAATAGTTATGTTAATAGAAATTAATAAGTGTAAATGTTAAATTGTTTCATTTGAGAGAATCGTGTAAATCAGACGTATCACACAAAACATAGTCTAAGTGGTCTATTCTTGCTAATTTAGTCTTTGTAGTGTAGCATTGTCAGTCTATTACACAGTATTGTCAGATAGGCTATCGGCACTTTCCAGCCATTCAAGGCTCCAGGTGTGGACGGATTAATTCCCGCCATCCTACAAAAGGGTGGGAGAGAATTAATGCCGTCGTTTAGCGCTCGGATACATACCGGTGCTAAGGAGAAGGGCTAAGATGGTATTTATACCGAAGCTGGGAAAGAAAGACACCATTCAACCGAAGTCATTTATCCCCATTAGTCTAACAACTTTTATGTAAACGATAATTTTGATATGACAATGGAGAAGATAATGGACAACTACCTTAGGACAACAGTGCTGATAGGTGCACTACTACACAACTGTCAGCATGTATACAGAGCAGGGAAATCCACAAAGACCTCCCTGTATCAGCTGAAAAATGAAATAGAAGCAGTATTAAACACAAAGGAAGTATCGATATGTGCCTTCTGAGACAACACCTCGCACAAGGCTGTCGAAGCGGCTCTTGAAAGAAGGAATATCGACAGCATTACCACAAAATGGATGGGAGAAAGCTGAGAACTATAACGGCGAAGGGACAAGTTGGAAAAGACACCATCAAAATCTCCACAACTCGAGGGTGCCCACAGGGAGGTGTGTTATCACCATGATTTGGAACCTAGTAGTTGATGAATTACTGGCTAGGCCAAACGACCTAGACATTAAAAATCTAGGTTACGCCGATGGCATAATCATCATAGCCAGAGGGAAGTTTGAGGGAACGCTCTGTGAAATAGTACAGAGAGACCTCAAAGTAACTAGTAGATGATGTCAAACAGTGGGATCCTCAACCCGAGAAAAGCCACAGCGATACCATTTAATAGATTGAGATCACTACACTTCCTGGAGCCTATACTGTTAGATAGGAGGGCAGTAGAATACTAACAGGAGATAAGGTATCTGGGTATAACACTAGATAGCAAACTCCCATGCAATAGAGACATGCGATCACTTACGGGACAGTTGCGTGGGGAAGTAGAACAAAGCTGGCCTCTAACAAGAAGCAGCTTGAGAAGGTTCAAAGTCTGGCATGCATCTGTTCATGGGGGCGATTGGGTCGTGCCGGACAGCAACAATGGAGTTGCTGCTGGATCTGACTCTGTTGCACTTTGTCGTTAAGAGGGCCGCCAGAGCGGCGATTGTTAGGTTCAGCAAGGAAGGACTAGGCAGAGGTAAAGTAATCGGGAGTAGAGACCGGAAAAGCCTCGCTGCTAAGAACACCTGGCTGTAAGTATCGAAAGACGAAATGGTATGCAAATACCATTTCGGGAAAACTATACAGCAATGTGTAGTAGTAAAGCCGATTTGACCGACGAATCCTCAGCATACCACATAGAGCAAATTTCTATCAAGTGGTATACGGATGGTTCGAAGACAAAGGAAGGTACTGGTGCAGGAATGTTTGAACCTCGTACAAAATATTTTGAATCCATGGGAATCTACCCAAGTATCTTCCAAGCAGAGGTACATCCAATCGAAAAATCCGCACAAATTAACCTCAACAGGAACTATCACAGAAAAACAAATTGCTACCCTGTCGGATAGCCACGCAGCCATCAAGGCCATTAGCTCATACACCATCAGATCCAAACTAGTATGGAACTGTGTGGGAAAGCTAAACAAGCTTGGCAGAGAAAATTAAGTAACGCTATACTGGGTACCAGGATACACTCGTATAGATAGAGACAAATTATCCGATCACCTAGCAAACAAGGGAGCTAGTAATCCCTTTATTGGTTTGGAGCCCTTTTGCGGCATGAGTATGATAACCATCCACAAAAGCTTAGATAAAATATAAGTGCAAAATGAATGAATACCTAGAAAGAACTTCCAGGGCTAAGATAATCAAAAGTAATGCTGGGATTCTTTAACGAGAAAATAACAAAAGCCTGCCTGAAACTAATCAAGAACAAGCTTAGAATAGAAAAAAACACCTCAAGGCTATAGGCGTAGAGGAAGATGGCAGATTCAGATTCTGCGGCTCAGAAGAGGAAACCCCCATACATCTGCTCAAAGACTGCGGAGAACTGCTCCGCAAGAGACAAATGTATCTTTGGGCGCACTGTTTGAACGCAGAGGAGTTGCAGTCCTTAAATCCCACCCAGATCCTGAAATTCCTAAAGGATCAGGATTCCCAAAGGAATCTACAAGAGGCGCTCTAAATAGTAAGTATACCATTACTTAGAGGAAGAGTGTGGAGTGTAATAGATCTATGAAAGTCGCAGTACAGCTCACCACCGAAATCTACAATCTACAATTTTCAGTGTATTCTTGACAAAATACCCTTTTCGTCTTCATTATCCGAAGCTAGTTAGTCTAGTTTTATCGATTTAATAGTTTTTTTATCGATATAGATTTGCCATTCTAGTGTGGTTAGTTTCGTTTTAGTTCTTAGTCTTGTCAGTACAGAGTTTTAAACTAGTTATATTAGTTAATTCTTATCAGACTAGTCTTATCCGCCTTGACTTTTAGTTTAGTTTAGTCGTTCTAGATTTCTTGTATATTTAGACCTTAGGCTGCCAATGGTTTATGTTGTATCATCTATTGTCTAGTCTCAGTTTAGCCTTGTTAGTCCAGGCTAGTTACTCTATCCTTGTCGGCCTAGTCTTGCCGTTATATTCCTTTCAGTCTTGTCCGACTAATATTTTCCGTCTAGTTTTGTCCGTCTAGTCGTATCAATTTACTTTTGTCAGTGTCATCTTCTCAACCCAGTACTGTTGATCTTGTCAGAAAATATACAGGAAATCATTATTAGTAATTAGATGAATCTGCAAGAAATTCTTTTTCTTATTTCTCACGGCATATAAGTTTTTTCAAACCAAATTTCTGGACAACTCATATTAAAAACGTTTATAAATTTTCTAATTTTTGTGGCACAGAATTTCGCTAATTAGCTTACTAATATATGTTTTGCAATATTGAGAGGTCAAGTGTGGCGTTGACCTGGATTCGGACGGCGCAATTGCGTTTATAAAAGCAAATATAATTAGGACGGGCAAATATTTTTTTAATTAATGCGGAAACGTTTTTTGGTGGCCGATGTCACGAAGATCTCCAGATAAAGCTAATCTGGGTTGGGGATTTCCAATTCGGTTTTAATTGAAATATTTCAATTCGGTTAATTAAAATCTTGAAAACTCCGAAAACAAATTCAACGACAACGCTTTCTTCTGATCTAATTAATAAGATTCGAATTATAATGTATTCTATTATACCTATTGCTTAACTTAAAATATGTGCATATGTCTGTCTTTTTTCTTATTGCATTGTACAAATGCAATGAGGGAGAAAAGAGATGTATTTGTGGGCTAGCTAGTTATAGCCAGAGCCGTAACTAGGATTTTATTTTTAAAATTGTTCGTAAAATATATACCTAATCATATATACCTACTTTAGAAATATAAACACAATAGTAGTAGTGTGTTGTGGTACGAGTGTGTGATGTGATGATTTTGTACATTAGTTGCGAAGTTTAAAGCACGAGCCGAAAACGTGTGCATTAATTGCAATGAGTACACAAAAGCATTTCACACACGGTTATCATACATTGTTTTAGCCACGAAGCTTGTTTAAATACTGTTGAATCTACAACAACAGTAGGTAATTCTTTCTTACCGACAATATTGAAAAATTGTAATTTTGACAGACAAAATATTTAAAATCAATGACACAATAAAGTTAAAACGTTCAGCACCTTCGTGGAAATAATTGCTAACTAGTAAAAGCGCCCAGTGGCGGAAACGCTATTTGGTCGTTGTCGACATCATCTAGGTTAACCTACATTTAATCTAGATTAGGTTATAGTTAAGTTTAAGTTGTATTATAGACAGATATATGCAGTCTCAGGCCGAGTCTTCTTGATTCAGAATCAAAAAAAATAGTACAATTATAGGTTTATACAAAAGCAAATAGATAATTATTATAGTTTATTAACAATAATGTAAAGAATAACGAAATTTAACAAAAATACTAATCAAATAACAAACAACACGAAAACGTCCACACGTCAAAAATCTACTACTGATACTGCAACCCCTTTTACATCGAATAATTGATTCCTACATTCGGCCATCCTGCTCTTGATACCGACTAGGTATCAAATCATACACTCCGTCATCATCTAGATTCAATTCAGATTTCGGCCAAGATTTCATATTGTCACTATACGAGCTAGTATTCTTTGACCCATCACGATCTACAATCCTGTCTACCTTATACCTGTTATTTCGCAAAACAGTCGTGACTCGGTACGGGCCGAGGTACTTGGTGTCAAATTTCCATCCTGGTCCATTTTGCGTTCTTAGAAGAATTTCGACCATGTCACTCACATAATAACTTCTAGCTTTCATTCGGCCTTTTCTTCCTGTGTATCTTATACCTCTTCTTTTTCTTTTCTTCTTTAGATCTCGAGATTGAAGAATCGGATTTACTGACTTGTCCTTCTTTTCCAATTTCACTTTTGGCTGAACCGCGTGCATTGACGAGCAAACATAACCCGCTGAGCATCACTCCACGTTTCTCCGCTAAACAACTCAAACGAATCTTCAATATCTTTAAAGGTTAATACTCATTGCTTCATTCGTCTATTTTGCAAACGTAACGTGTACTTCGGCTGCTTCGTCTTCGTCTTCATCCTCGTCGTCGTCGTCTTCTTCTTCAAGCGCCTTATGCAAGCGTTTTGGCAACTCACCCTCGCTTCCTGTCCTTAACAACCCCAAACGGAATTTTAATCTTAATCGGAATTTTATTTCCTGGAGAGTCAAATGAGACACGTCTACATCAGAATTTTCGTCTTCAACGTTTTCTCTTGCTTCTCGAATTTCTGCGAAATGAAAATTCTGGTCTTCTTTGTAGAGCAGATTTTCCGCCTATTGTGGACAATGCCAAGATTTCGAGCTGTTTCTTTAATTCATTTACTTTCATTAAATTTACGTCTTTCGTTACAGACATTTCACTTCTCTTTAATTTTTACACTCACACGTGTTTAACCTCACTTTTTTGTTTTCACTTCAATCGAAATTCAATCTCGGACGAGCAACCAAAAATTGTAGATTTATACAATAGCATATGGATAATTAGGTTAACGTGTGCTAAGAGACATTACATGTATAGGCAACCCACCGTACGCATTATGCACATGCGCATTGGTGGCATAACACAAAGGCGTAGGGAAAATAAATTTGAAGGGGGTATATAAAAATTGTTTAAAATGATAATAAACCCCAACAACTCTAACCTAACCGGAGTTAAGCCAACGGTCCTTGCCGCCTTGTCCTATATTGAATCGGGAGTTCGCGCTGCCGCGCGTATGTTGTCTTCATTTATCTTCCCGCTTCGCGGTAGGCAACCTAATCTAACCAATGTAAAACCAACCGTCCTTGCCACTTTGTCATATATTGGATCGAGAGTTCGCGCTGCCGCGCGTATGTTGTCTTGATTTATCTTCCCGCTTCGCGGCGGGCAACCTAATCTAACCAAGGTAAAACCAACGGTCCTTGCCACTTTGTCCTATATTGGATCGAGAGTTTACGCTGCCGCGCGTATGTTGTCTTGATTTATCTTCCCGCTTCGCGGCGGGCAACCTAATCTAACCAGGGTTAAACCAACGATCCTTGCCACTTTGTCCTATATTGAATCGAGAGTTCACGCTGACGCGTGGGTTATACCAACAGTCTAATAAGTTTCAACTTGTCAAATTAATTCTTCGTACTAACCATAAATAATGCGTTGTGTTTCGATTTGTAAAATAATAAAGTAAACTAAACTTGTAAAACGAATTCGTAGTCGTAACCTTAAATAAAAATGCGTATCCAACGGTTTACGCGTCACTGGTGGTTTTATGTCAATTTCCGTTAGGTTAATTCTTACGGTCGGTTGCCTATACATGTAATATCTCTTAGCACAGCTTAACCGATAATTATTGTAGTTTATTAACAAAAATGTAAAATATATAACGAAATTTAACAAAAATACCAATCAAATAACAAAGAACAGAAAACCTCCACACGCCGCGCTGCCACCTTGAAAATGTACTACTGATACTGCAACACATTTTACATCGAATTATTGATTCGTACACAATTTAATATAGGTACGTAAGAAAATTTATTTTCACTAAGTCTATGTTTTTGGTTTAATGGCGCGAGTTGATGCCATAGTAACAACAACGACTTTTACGCAGGATTTGGATACTTTTACACACGATTATAATAATGGCATCCTTCACATACACTAATTTACGTTATGTATGTAAAGTGGTCATTGTTTTTTGTGTTATCAATTTCGAATAGGTATAGTTCGGAAACCTTCCCGTTGACGCTTTTATCAAATCAGCTCCTGTGGCGTGAGCCACATGGGCCGTACGATAGTTACGGCTCTGGATATAGCAACCAATTACTTGTGTTGATTTGTAAATTTATTTATAAATAGATACGATTAGTAAGATTTTTTCTTCTTCTTCTTGATCGTGACATCATAGCTGAAGTATTATGATATTAATGGATCATATACATGTTCAGTTGGCCTGGCAGACCCTGTTTTTCTATTTCTGTCGGTCTTTTACTTCTCTGAGACTCTTGTGCATTGGCTGTCCAGTAATGAGTTTTACTTAATCAAGTCAGCGTAATGGAGATCTGCCTCTTTTGCCTCTTTTCCCTCAATTTTCCCCTGGTTGATCAGTGCTACCTCAAAACACTGATCGTCTATCTTGTCCTCTGCGAGTGATATATTTAACGTGTGGCCGAAATATTGCAAAATGCGTTTGCGGAATATAGTGGACAATCTTTATTTTATTTTGAGGTCGTTTAGTATGAATATATTGTACTTAGGTGCTGTCCATGCGATATACAGCATCCTTCTTCAGCACCACATTTCAAAGGCTAGGATGTTCTTATGGTCCAAGCTCTAATATCATATCGAAAATATTAACGTTTTGACTAGGGTCTTTTTAGTATTGTTGGTTATCTGTCTGTCTCTTCAGATCTTTGTAAGATTTGTCATAGCCGTTCGTGCGATTGAAATGCGTCTCTTTATTTCTGGTTCGGATCCCCCCTAGTTTGTAATTAACAATCCTAGATATGTAAAGCTCTCGACTGTCAATGAAATTAAGACGATCCGTGAGTTGTACAGCCCGGCTCTCACGTATGACGAGATTCAGTAGGGTAATCATCTCGTCTTCGTTCTTGGTTATTAGTGTGATATCGTTGATTAAGATATGATAGAACATGTTTACTATTGCTTATATAACTTTTTCATAACAATTGGCAAAATATATAAAAACACAATGTTTTATGTAGCAAACTAAGTAACTAATCTAAGCAAACTAACTAATTTCAACTTTCAAGTTCTCGATAGTTTTTATATTCATGTATGTATTACGTTATTTCTTCAACAAAGCTTGTATGCTTTTCTGTTCCTCTTTGTGATTAATTTTGTAATGTTAGTATTGATTTAATGATTTTGTACATGAAAATTTATAACTCTGGATTGAAAAATTCATTATGTTTTTTACTAGTAATTTTTATAGAAATATTCTATAACTTGTGAAGTTATATAAATCTACACACATTACACGACTCGAGTTGCGACCCTTAAAGGTCATTTTCAAGTGGATAATTTTTTTTTTCATCTTTTCATCCTTATGCTTCTTCGAGGGTTTTACAGGGCAGCTGGATTCAAATGCCGTGGTGATTGATACATGTATTTCTCCTACAGCTTGCTCTAGTACGGTGTAGTACTTGATGCTAACACGCACTGTCACTTGCTCTAGGTTATCTTTAAGTTTGGAACTGAACATAGACCACAGCGTTTGTCTGTGGTTTTGGCTGGGGGTGTTTTTGTTATTCGCATCTGCCAGTTCAAACTCGATGGTATATGGTATGACATTGAGGGTTCACTTGAAACTCTCTACCTTTTAACCAGTTTACTTACGTTAGTGCTACCTACCATTATATCTAGTACCTCACACCTGACCTTAATGACAAATGTTGGTGTATTCCCAACGTTATACACTTTTCTTTAATGAGCAACTCTAAAAGGTACTCACCTCTCTTATTAGTGTCCGTGCTGCCACACATCTCGTTGTGGGCGTTTGCGTCACATCCTAAGATCAGTAGCAGCCTTCTCCTAATACAGTGTTCTACCGGCCATTGTACTTCTATGGGTGGTATGTATGTCCAGAGAAGTATGCTGTTGCGATCACTACCTCGCGGTGGAGGCCCTCCGTGTGCATGAGGACCTGGATTGGAACTAGATTCCGCGTTAAGAACTCTGAAAGACATACATAATTAATGCCCTTCCTTGCCATAATGCAATTTCTGAAGGAGACCTCTCAGTTATCCCAATCTAACTTACATTCACTGTTGCTGAGGCCTCTGATCTTACCACCAAAAAGCCCAGTGTTGTTGCAGCAGCGACAGCCCTAAGTGTTGTTTATTGAACATCCTAACCATCACAGCCGAAGCTGCTTTGGCATGGTGGATGTTTACTTGCGCTATTTTGTGCGTTTGATGGTCATTTCTGTATTGTGACAGGTAGCGAAGAGACCTCTTCTGTTTCGCCAAAAATAACGACTTGCTCTACCTCAGTTTACATGGCAGGACTGCTCATGTCTACGAGTGTGAGGTCTAGGTGGTTTTCTCGGTAATCCGAGGTGACTTCCTCGTTCTCGGCCATTGTGGCGTCAAAGAGGAATTGGTCGCTGTTGCTGTCTGTTCAACTAAGGAAGTGGCCGCTATTGCGGCCGTAACTTCCGAGGCAGAGGCCGCTGCATCTGCCGCTACTACCTCTGCATCTTCTTTTATGGAGCCCGCGCTCCATCTGGTTCATTATCTGGGTTCGTTATCGTGTTTCTTCTCATATGAATCTCACGAATAGCTACGGAACAGGTCCGCCAAGTCAGAGCCCCACTTGACATGGCAAGGCTTGAATGTCTTTAAGGTATCAGAGCGGCTCCTTTTGAGGTGACGGTTACCCTTTGCCGCCAACCGGTCCCTTCGGCACGGGTCGCATGACATCTTTGGATTAAGGGTTTGGAAGTTCTTAGTTGTTCGCTCTCCATTGACGGCTCAGACCGGAGTACGGCTAGAGTCAGCATCGTCAAATAGTTCATTTCGAGACTAAGCCCCCACACCGCGACAAGTTGACTTCCACGTGTGGGGGGCCTGTGATTATTTATTTCGGGAAATTTATGGTTATATTCTAGACCAGGCTTGAGCAACCTTTTTTGGAACCATGGCTAAAGTACCATTAGTTGCTCCAGTACAGGAGCGACAAATGTAAAGCGGGCATATTGGTCCTGTTTATTAAAATTTGAGGCAGTAGAGTAGTTTTCATTACGCAGCGAAGCCGGCACAGATTCTGTATGGGCCCGCGGGCCGCAGTTTGGTCATACCTGTTCTAGACCATCTAGACAATGGTTAGAAATTTAACTTGTGTTTTCTTAAGGCGAAAGACAGAACAACGTTTTGAAGAAGATTTGAAATACTTACACTGTCTGACCTACATACACTCATACGCATACATATACTCATACGCATACATACTCATTACGCATACATACGCATTCCGAACAATGAATTTCATATACGCCAGATTTTTTGAGTGGGTCGATTTTGTTTCTAGCATTAAATAATATTTGGGATAATTTTGAAGAAGGTTTTAAATGCTATTTTTCGCTTGTTTTGCCAAAATATGCGAGAGAAATGAAAGTTCTGAATTTGGCCTTTTCGGGTATATTTAGGTCATTGTGATTTGGTTCCAGTTTTATTTATTAAATGTTGTATGAGTGCAATTGGGACACCATTCTCTGTGTCAATTGGCATGATATTGTTTAATTATTTTGTTCCTTTGTCCACGGTAAGAGGGATGGAAAAGGCTTGATGATATTGCGTGATTTGATGTGAACGGGTTTGTGCAGTTGACTCTAGCCGGTTTTCTATATTTATATCAAATTAAATTTTGTCGTTTTTATGAATTATTTTTTTGTTGTTGATATCTACCGCGAGAGTGAATTTAATTTTCGGATGAATGTTACTGATTAAATAATTTTTTTTCCAATTGATGTGCCGCCCTGCCGAAAAACGCTATTACATCATCGGCATAATATCTGTATCTGAAAAATGAAATATGTGTTCTTGTAAAATCTAATTAGAAACTGTATTCTTTAATATATGACATGAATAAATCGGCTAGAAGTGGGCTTAATACAGATCGCATTTCTAGACCTGTTGTTTGTAGGAAAAATTTGCCATTAAATTTGAAGTAATTTTGGCTGACACAGGTTTCTACACACTCATAAATCTTTTTAATATTTAATTTTGTGAAAATTGTTAATATTGTAGTTCTTTGTAATAGTGTTACGAGAATTTGCTGTAGTAAAATCTTGTAGACACGCCCAATAAATTCTGAACGATAAAAAAAATTATGAATAAGGCAGGTTGAGCAAAATAAAATGCAAGTTTTACTGTCTGTTTTATTGTTCTTGTTTTCATATTTTGAAAGTGGCTAAATGGTTTTTACAAATGAATAAAAAAAACCTTTACAACTGGAACATATATTCGAAAGGACGTTTTCGGCAATGGAAAATGACAGCAGTCCAACTGGTTTAAATGATTTACGACGAATATTTTCCTCTGTCAATTATGTAGAAACTGTTTTTTATAATGTGATAAGACGGACTTGAAATATTTATCGTAAAGAATGAATGAAAAAAAAACAACAAAAAATAAATAAATAACGAAAAATGTTTTGTTTGTGTAGAACATTGTTTTAGGAATTGTTTCACTATGATCACAATAGACGTATCTGTACGTTATTGTGAGTGATTCAGTAAAAATCTTATATAAAGACAAATTAAGAGCAACATAAAAACAAATTTTCTTAAACAAATTAAGAGCAACCTGTTTTTATTTAATAAATAAAAAAGAAGTAATGACTTATTTGCCATCATTTTAATTGTCTAATATTCAGTGAATCATCAATTTTTTTTTAATGGAGCGGTAGCTGATTGAACAAAGGTTTGTTTGTGCTGAGCATTTTATTAAAGCTAACTACTTTATTCAAACTCGAGATTCATTGAAATTCGAGGTGGTTTCGACAACAGTTTAATTTTCCAAATTGCAAGATGGGTCGAAAAATATCGTATAATAGGTTCTCTTATTATTGGGGGTTGTATGGGGTTGTAGTGTAGAGATAGTACCTTTCATCAAGACGGTCGGACTCAATGACATAGTGAATGAGTAGTCGGCGATGACTGGTCCTCATAGGGCTCCCAATTCTCACTTATGGCTCCTCGTGCCACACCCCGGAAAACTGCATCGACCTGCAGGCTAAACTAAGTGACGATAGCCAGATATGGTGAACCTGCAGCGTCTGACCCAGAGCGGGCGGCTGCAAACAGCCTTTGATCCAGATTGGGCGGCTGAAATACACGCTTACCAAGACGTCTAGCCAGCGTGGTGTTCTATGGCTAAATACCCCTTATGAAAATGCCAGATATAAAGACTCAAGTACCCCAGGCGAGTTGAAGACTATCTTCTGAATCTCGCACTGATGTTAAATCAGTCTGCGCCATGGATTTTGGGGGAGGCAATCGTCTGGCGAAGAAACCTAAGAGATGTAAAAAGAATAAAATTATGTACATCGCAACATACAATGCACTGTCATTATTGTCGGAAGAACGGTTAGGTTAGGTTAGGTTAGGCGAATAAGAAAATATCAAATGGAATATCGTGGGTCTCAGCGAAGTTAAAAGGCGGAAAAGCTTATTACTTTAAAATCTGGGCACAATTTCTATTTCGTAGGAGATGAAAATAGCTCAGTGGGAGGAACTGGCTTTCTGATACATAACGCCACAGAACAAACATTTTGTCTCTGAAAAAAATCTCCGCAAGAGTTATATGCCTTGTCCTCAAACTTAACACCAGATATAATATCAAAATTATACAAGTTTACGCGCCTACCTCAAATCATACTGACGAAGAAGTAGACTTGTTTCACGACGACATCAGAGATGCTCTCAGCGATCAACAGGCACATTATACTATTATATGTTGTGATTTCAATGCCAAGATGGGAACAAAGTCGTACGCTGCTGAGTTTTCACTGGGAAACCATTGACTGGAGGGAAGAAATGATAGGTGTGAAACATTGCTTGGTTTCCTGCTGCAAAACAACTTATTCCTGGTGAATAGCTTCTTTACTAAGAGACCAAATAGAAGATGGACATGGATAAGTCCGGATTAACGAACAAAATTTGAAATAGACTTCATAATCACCGAACAAAAGGTACATAGTTAAAGACTGACACGTCTTTAACTATATACTACTAAACAAGGTAACCACTGGAAGTGACCACAGGATTGTACTAGCAAAATTAATGATTGACGTAGGTAGAGGATGGCATAAGGTGATCAAGAAGACAGACAGCAACAGATCATGTAAGAGCCCATCGGACATGGTTGGCTTCCAGCAATGCATCACAAATAAGCTAAATGGCACTGAAGCAGAAGAGAACAACAATGTCGTAAACGAGACCATCTCTACTGCCCTGCTGGAGAGCCAAAACAGATACTGCCCAACAATCAAGAAAGAATCGAAATTAAGCGAAGCTACTTTGCAGAGAATGAAACAAAGAAGAGACATGAGAAGTGACGAACTCACTACCGCTGAAGAGCTAATACAAATTATCAACGAAGTATCAGAAGCTATAAGACGCGGCATTAGAACACACAACCAAAATCAGATCAAACAAACAATAGAAAACAATAAAAGCATGAAGGTCTTACGTAGAAAACTGGAAAGCGGAAAAAAGCAAATGACGAAGGTACAGGACTAACAGGGGCATAACAACAAACCGGGAAGGTATTATAAAAACAGTTGAGGACTTCTACCAACTATTATATAAAAGCCCAAATGTAGTAAATTTAGACTCGGAAACAGAACTAGAGATATTGACAAGTAAAAAGCCATCGTTAATCAAGGGTCAGAATTACTGCCTGATATTACTCTGGACGAAATAAAGCTGGAACTGAAGGAAACAAAAAACAATAAGGCCCCTGGGGAGGACTGCGTAGCTGCTGATGCAGTTAAGCTAGGTGGTAACTGTTTACTCAAGAAAATAGCAAAACTTTTTAATCTCTGTCTTTTTAAGAGCACCATACCAGATAGGTGGTGCAACGCCATCGTTACCTTGATTCAAAAGAAAGGAGATACAGCCGAACTGGAAAACTATCGACCAATAAGCTTACTCATTCACCTTTATAAACTCTTCACTAGAATTATTACTACACGACTGGAAAACAAATTAGATTTCTACCAACCAGTGGAACAGGCCGGGTTTCGCAGAGGATTTGGAACCAATGATCATCTTCAAGCCATCAAAACTGTGATCGAAAAATCAATCGAATACAATAGACCGCTTGTCATTGCCTTTGTGGACTTCCACAAGGCCTTTGACACCGTTGAGTTGAGTGCAGTCTTAGACTCCTTACAAAAATGTCGTGTCCACTATCGTTACACAAAACTAATATACACTACATACAACAATGCTACCACGATGGTAAAACTACACGAGAACACCAACCCCATAAGAATCGGTAGAGGAGTATGACAGGGTGATACTATGTCACCCAAACTGTTTATCACCATTCTGGAATACGCCTTCGGGATGCTTGAATGGAGCGGAAAGGGTTTAAATATAGATGGCTTAAACCTAACAAATCTGCGCTTTGCGGATGATATAGCCTTGCTGTCTGACAACCTAAAAGATATCAAAAAAATGCTGGAAGATCTCCAGGAAGTGTGTGCTCGGGTCGGGCTAACAATTAATATATCATAAACGAAATTTATGACGAATCTGGTCCCTAGTAGAAATATTGATCTTGGTGACTATGAGGTCGAGTTGGTGGATAGGCACACGTATCTTGGTCATGAAATAAGAATCTCCAGACAACCAAACGTGCGAATTAAAAAGAAGAATTATGCTCTCTTGGGCTGCATATGGCAGACATTGGGCAGGCATTGGGGATGTGTTTAAGAGTAATCTCCCGATTTGTTTAAAACGAAGGGTTTTTAATGCGGCGCCGAAACTTTAACTCTGACAGTCACATCTGCTAAGAAGCTTGGAATAACGCAACGCAAGATGGAAAGATCGATGCTCGGTGTGTCACTTCGTGATCACGTTAGAAATGAGGACTTACTGGCGACAACAGGATCACGGATCACGGATGTTATATACCAGGTGGCTAAGCTCATGTGGAGCTGGGCTAGACATGTGACCCGCATGGCAGATGGGCGATGGACAAAAAGGCTGCTCGAGTGGAGACCAAGAGCTGACAAGAGAAACAGGGGAAGACCTCCTACGCGATGGACGGGCAATATCAAAAGAATAACCACAAACTGGATGCAGAGCGCTCCAAATAGAGGACAGTGGGCAGAAATGGGGGAGGCCTACATCGAGCAGTGGATGCAAAAAGGCTGATTGATGATGATGATGATGAGGTTCTCTTAAGTATACTAAACTTGCAGAGAGGAAAGAAACTGCTAGAACAGAAGTGAATACTTTGCAAGTTTGGAACAGAATTGAAGAAAATTACAATCAACCGTGCAACGTTTATCGGAGCTAGTAGGAATTTGACGTGAGTCGGAAAGAACAATTTTATCGAAAGATTTACTCTGTCGGCCTTACAAATGGGAAAAAGGGAACTCACGTTTAGCATTCAGTCGATTAATTTTGGGAAGAGGGAATAACTTTGTCAACAAAATACATATGAGTGACGAAGTACATTTGAATTGCATGGGAAGAGGAACAAACAAAATTTACAAAACTGGTCTGCCGAAAACTCTTAAAAGTTATATTCGAGGAAGAGCTGCATCCCCAAAAAGTATGAATATGCTCAGCTGGATCATTGGTACCGTGTTTTTTTTAAGATGAAATGGGGATGAATTGAATTCACTTTCAATAGTGAACGTTATGTGGAGATGCTACAAATGTTATCGCTTAACTCCGATCGCAAGGCCTCATGTGTTATGTCTATGGGAATGTTACGAGATTTCTTCTGGAGAACCGATTTGAATCCATGGAAGACTTTCTACAAGCATTTGACATTCGACAAGCTATGATAAGATTTCGTTCATTGTTGCATCGTTCTCAGTCATGCATCGAAGCGAACGGAGGTCAATTAATCGATGTAATTTTTAAATATTAATTGTTAATTTAGGATTGTGCATTGAACTTGTTAGTAAACTTTAGATTAAATTCTGCAATGTTCAACAAAAAATATGGTGTCCAACTTATTTTGTTTTTTTCGACACTTTTAATGTGTCGCCCTTTATAATAATTATTAATTCGATGTGACTTTTTTACAAATGAAGCCTATTTTTATGTTGTCGCCGTACATATTATATATTATATTAGATTGCAGAAAATAGTGTGCTGCAACCTAAGACATTGTGCTTGAATATCAGTTACATCCTTCGAAAATTCGTATTTGAATTGCTCTTTCAGGAAGACGTCTAGTTGCCCCGATTTTTGTATATAATTTTAAGCAGCGTTATAATGGATTAATATTTTAAACAATTCAAATACACACTTGACTATGAGGAAATTGAACGCTTTTACGGCGCTGGAACAAGAACGTAGGAATTTCTTTTTATTTGCTTCAATTTCCTGAAAATCAGTTTTGATGAATTTCCTCCGAGTTGACCGTCTGCAAGCACCAATATATTACTTTATATTCCCTCACTTAAAGAACAAATTTTTGTTAAATATTATAAACAATGTGTAAGAATTGAGAGACCAAATTAATGCAGAATGTGCTCGTATAACTTTTACAGAGAATTATTAATTATATGAAAAGACGTATTAAATAACAAGCTACTACCTCAAACAGAAATTTAACACATCCAAGATTATTTCAGTTCTGTTTCAATTTTAACTTGATTTGTGGAAAAAAATATGCTGAACTTTATGTATAACCTAAGGGTAACATAATAATAGTAATTACGTATGTAGCTAATAAAAATGTAGTAAATAAAAATATAATAAACAAAAACCTACCTGAATCACTCCAGGTTCACCAAGCGGATCCTAACAGTTACAAGTAGGGCAAAGGCGTCCAACCTCGTTCACCTCTGTTCACCTCTGTTAAATCAGACTTAGTGGAGCTCAGATAGATCCCATTACCGAAAACGGAACTCAATACCGACAGCGCATCCTGCAGGAAATCTTCCCATTGTGTCTAATAAGCAAGTATACAGGCACTACCAGACCTAAATGGACGGATGAGAGAAAGCAGGCTCACAGCCATAGGATGAAGGCATACTGGGCAAACAAAAAGCAGAAAACCCTAGCTGAGAGTTAAGATAAGCCACATGGTCCCTAGTAGGCCAAAACGAACTGAAAAAAAAAATAATAAACAAAAATATAGTTAATAAAAATATAGTAAATAAAATGAAATATATGAAGATATTTTTTAATTGTATTCTATCAAATTTTGTCTAATTTTTAATTCCCACTTCTCCGGTAAAACGGACAAAAGTCTCGAAAAAAATCATCTAAATTCAAACAATTGAAATCCAATTTTATAATAACATGTCAAATAAATTGAATAGAATTGTATTTTCTTTTATATTACAACATGAATAGCAGTTTTATATACCGGTAGTTGGTTCAATTTCAACGCTATTAAAAGTTATTAAATTATCCTGATTAGTAAAGATTACTGAATAGCAATAACGTGCCAATATTACGGAATATTTGCAATGCGATTGAGCCAATTAAATTATTTGCTGAAGCGTTGAGTAGATGTTTTACAGTCTTGTTAAGGCCCATTCGATTTTAATGTTGATTATTTAATCAAAAAGAAAATATTTAACCCTTTCGTCCCAGATTATAATAAATTTAATTTGAAACAAAAATTATAATTGACATTATATTAATCTAATTGATATTCTTCTGCTTCTTTCGAATAGGCCTACTTTGGACCACGCTAATCGATAATATTAATCGGTGTAATATTTGGGACAATTATGTGTCACCTAATATTAATTAGCTAAAAAAGCTAGGTCGTCTATTTATTGCTGGTGAGGTTATTTTTAACTGTTTACCAACAGGGTTTTAGTGTGGTACAGGGATGTACCATCAGGATTCAAATTACGCAGTTAGACATTCAAACATATCGTTTGCATGACTTATTTATTCAAAATTATATAAACGCCATACTATTTGAATATTGGGGTAAAACCATACTAATTATATATACAATCATACAAACTTACTAAAGCGAAATATAGCTTGCATAGCGAAATACAGCTATTTTAGTAAGTTTGCCATACTATTTTGTATGATGCAACATAAAACAATCTATGCACAAAGGCATATAACATTCTTGGCAAATGGTTTTTGTTCTTTTCTGTGTCTTTCCATCTTATAAAGTGAAACTTGTCTAAAACGGTACCTCGAGGAACTGGGAAATATTTTCGTTTTAAACTGCTTTCCGTCTTATGCGGGATGATTATTTTTTTTATTCTCAATTTTTAATGTATGGACATGTATGTAATACATTTGGTTTATTAAAATTTAGTTTTTTCTTTCCATTCCTAAATTGAAATCCTTGAGCTAAAACTTGTTAAAAATGAACTTAAGCATGCCATTTAATAAGTTAATCATTTATAATCAATCTATGCCAAATCACAAACTGTGCCAGATTTAATGTAAAAATTTTGTTCACGCTGTTGGTACCTTCTATCGGGAAATCTGTCGGAAAAATCGGTTTAGAATGTTTATTAGGCCATCGATAATCTGTTTGCTCAGATAATACCGACGCAAAAACACCAATCAGACTATGAGAACTCCTACCCCTTACTTCCTTATTGGTAGACAAATCTTCCAGCATTGAGAATAGCCTACCACTACCATTAAATATGACAAAATCCGTTGCCGTCTTAAGAATTATTTTCCGTTTTACACGGATTGTTTTAAATGGGAAAATGAACGGTTGGCAAAAAAATTCCGTTTAATGCAGGTTTCCGTCTTTTACGGGTTCTGTCTTAGACAAGTTTCACTGTGCATCTTCTTCTAGTCTGTCCTTGTACAGGAAGGTAGAAAGGGTTTGCTCCGTAAAGTTTTGTTTTCTTAGAAGGACCTCTTTTTTGTTGTTGGTTGTTTGTAAGGAGGTAGTGTATTAAGTCGCTGATTTGTGCAGTCGACTCTTTGTATTTAGAGCGAATGAGGAAAAACTTTATGAAACATTTGCATTGGATTTAATTTGTTTTTCTTCCTTAATCTTCCCTAACCTAGAAGCACGCCCAGGTTGAAGATTTTTAATGGGTTCAAAATTATCGTCGGGATCGTCCAATCGAGAATACAATTTTTTTTTATTATAACATTTTCTTGTTGTACTTCAGAATCATTTGAACTAGATTCAGATTCTGAACTTACTGTTTTTTTCTCAACTATGATAGTTTTTTAACTAATGAAGTGGTAGCTTCCGGTGAATCTGCTCCGTCATCGTCATCAACACCTTGTTATCATTATCATCACATCAATTGCCTCTTGATCCAGACGAAAACGGATCTTCGTCGTCTGTAAGCTCATCAATGATAGCTTACCACTCCTTGTCAGACAAACGACGTTGAATCAATGTAGGGCTAAAATAAAAAAAATTAGAACTAAATACCTGATGGCTCATATTGTGTATATTTCAATTGTATAAACAAATTCTTATGCGTTGACGACGTTTATAGTGTTATAAGTGTTTCACTCGAAACCACAAAAAAAAACAGTAAAGTTATAAACAATATAATAAGGACAATAATTGTACTAGAATGCTTGTAGTAGGCAAAGAACGCAAAGAATGCTTGTATCCGACACTTGTGGCGCTTTCAGCGCCACATGATATATGTGGAACGTGAAGTTGTATATGAAATAGTAAGCAGAATTGAACCAGATGCGGGATTATTGTGGCGCTTTCAGCATCTACTTCGATTGTATGTGTGTGAGAAAATTAAGTGGAGTTCCAAGATGTACAGCTCCTGCTAAACGGAACTTTTGCTAATAATTCATTCGTCGCAAATGATTTTAATACTGTCACGTTTGTACAACAATATAGGGTTACTATAAAAGAAATATACACCTTCGGTATGGTATAAAACAAAAGTTATTTGTAATATTGACATGCATTTTGCGCTGTCAGATTACCGTAGAATTTCTGTAGATACTGTAGAAGTTTCGATAGAACAGTTAGTAGTACTGCGCAAGCATAATAGCTAGGATGGCAACAAACTCTGCTGGGAAAGCATGTTGCTTGCTTGAATTTGCCAAAACGAATCCGTAATATGGGGTACTACGTCCGAACGTGTACAGTATCCGAATATGGGGTACTGTACCTCCGAGAGTGTTGGTGGAGCATTTACGTGATCTCCAAAAGTGAATATGTTCTGTGCTGTATCTCGCACAAAGGTATGGTCCTTTCATTTTTGAAGCAAACACAGTAACGGGAGCTAAATATCATCAAATGTTGATCAATTTGTGGATGCATCAACTGCATGAGGACGGTGGAAGCTTATCTTCCAACAAGATGGAGCGCCTCCTCACTGGCACCGTGTCGTTAGAAATTATCTGGACGAAACAGTTCCACAGCGCTGGATAGGCCGTGCACCGTACAGCCGACAACCGCGTTGTAATTTGTTAAAGATTTGTGAAAGACCTGGTTTACGTCCCTCCGCTTCCTAGTGATTTAGATGAGTTAAAACAGCTGTGTCGAAACGCGTTTCGAGATTTATCTCTCAACAGTGCAGCTTTACTTTTATGAGGAACAATTTGTAAAACACTAGGGGTTAGATATTTTTAATTTGACATATCGTGAGAGAGACATAAACTTAGCAGGTTATTGATTAGAATTTAAATTTTAACTTTTAAAAAATGATATTTGCACATAACTTGAAAGCCCAAATGATAGTGTCAAACTGATCAACTGTGAGTGCAAATTGACGATTCAGCGGCAAGCAATAGAGGTGTTTTTTTTTTGACATGGAGTGCGAACCCGCTGATGGATTTTAGAAATTCAAACGGCATACTGTTGGCCTTTTCGCCGGGCATGCTCTACTGGAAATACAATTTTTCCTTTCCCCGTTTCCGATTAAAGAGATGGAAAAAGTGACTTCACGATTTGGGGCCTGCGGTACGTCCCCGGAGGTGTAATGCGCCAAGAGAGGTGTCGTTCGAAAGTAGACAGGTGGGACTATAATCCTTGAAAGGACCAATAAATTCTAAAACCGAATATTGAAGGTTTCAATTTGCGCAAATTTGAAAAATTCGTTTCGAGTTTGCAACGGGCGACCTGCAGAAGCGATGGACCAGTGCGTCGTTCCCATCGCTACATAAACCCTTTTGTACTCTATTTACCCTTTTCTTGCTATTTAATTTAGCGAATCCCGGAGAATTCTCGCGGACGTCTCCACAACATGGTTTTTCTGGCGTCCTGGCGCCATCCGGTACGCAATCGCAATTAAACTCACAAAAAAAGCTAAGAGGCAGGAAAGCTATGCTGAATCCATTAGTGTCGGTCCGGTCCCGATCCGACTGTTGGTTATCCCGGGAGAGGAATCTCCGAAAATTAGGCGAAAAAAACGTGTTAAAATTGACCCAGAGCGGGAATAGGATGTCGCAGGTCCCAGATTCTTCCACCGCTCGTTGCGGTTAAACATCTCGGATCGAACAAACCGGTTTGGGGACTCGGCGCTCTTCAATCAAGCGAACAGCGTTTTCGCTTACATTTTCCCTCACACCGGGTGAACAGACGCGAAGGTCGCGGACTTTTCCGCACGACGTGAAAAAACGTAAATCGACGCGGCAAGAGGACGCAGTAAAAAAATCGAGCCGCGGACCAAAATTGCTTCTCAAAGTTGCTAGAAACGATTTCCTGTTTTTGGCACCTGGATGACGCTGTATGGGACTTGTGAGCGGCGAACTGACACGGGTAGAAGTTTTACAACAGTTTAAGTTTTACAACAGAAACAGATAATTTCCCGTTTCGACGCGCAAGTAGAACGGAGTTTTTGAAGAAAAAGTGAAAAATTTAAAACGCACCTACAGCCGCCCCCACACCGTGCCACACACCTTTGTAAAGCTCGTAAAAAAAAACTATTTTTTGCTCAATACACCGGAAAAAAATCAAGACGTAAACCGCATTTTTGCAGAATTTAAAAAAAAACGTCATTTTTTGGCCCCTGTTTGTTCAGCGAAGGCTCTTTACTCGTTTAGTACAGCATAAAAAAAGTTGATGGTGCATATACACCATTTCTGGACAAAAAAGTTAAGAGTTAAGAGATTTTGTACTTATACGGATTAATAAACCAGGATTTCAATTTGCATTCAATTTGCAATACACTGCCACAGAGGATTTGTCTTAATTACCAAAGTCTTCAGTAACTCGTTAATTGTGAAGAACAAAAAAGGAACGTGGCAAAGAAAACAAATGGAGGAGGCTAGCAAGCTCAAAAGTGAAAGAGAAATATGGAAGCTTATTGCCAAAAATGTGGAAAAAGCAACCCGGAACGTTAATGAAATTAAGATGGAAAGATGGATAGCACATTTTATGCAGTTGTTGGACGGAAAAGAAGATAAGGGAGCAAAGGAGACAGTGGAAGAGGACGGAAAAGAAGATGAAGGCCATCGACCAGAAATTATGTGGGAGGAAATGGAGCAAGTGCTAGGTGGGCTGAAAAGAAGAAAAGCGACAGGTCCGGATGAAATACCAAATGAAGCGTGGAAACTAGCGCCGGTGTCAATACAAAAAAAACTTCACGAATTATACAACAATATTTTCAAAGGACAGCTAGCAATTCCAGAAAGCTGGAGGGAAGGGGACATCGTACCAATTTTCAAAGCAGGAAATAAGGGAGAAGCAGAAAATTACAGAGGCATCACACTGATGGATACATCATATAAGATATATGCAAAAGGAGTGGAGATGAAAATACAGGAAGAAATTGAGGAAAAGGAAGTAATTACGGAAGTTCAAGGGGGATTTATAAAAGGGAGGGGAACAACGGACCAGCTGGTTACCTTAAAATACGTAATAGAGCAAGAGCTGTCACAGAAACGTGGAACGGTGTATGCGGTATTCATCGATCTTAAAGCGGCATGTGACACAGTAAACCGAAAGATGCTATGGGCAGTGATGAGAGCAAAAGGAATTAGTGGGTGGCTAGTGAAGGCGGTTACAGATCTATATGGCAAGACAAGCTGCAGAGTAAGAATAAGTGAAAAAAAATATCCGAAAAATTCTGGGTTAGGAACGGTTTAAAACTTAGCTCTGTCCTACTTAATGTTTTTATAAATGACTTAGAAAAGGTTTTAAACAATGGGCAGGCAGGAGGAGTGGTAATAGGTAGGATGAAAGTGGGGTCCCTAGCTTACGCGGATGACATAGTTGCTTTAGCAAGAACAAAAGGGGAAATGAAAGAAATGATTGAAAGGATTTTAAGATATTTTGAGAAAAGAATGTTAAGTGTGAATGTAGAGAAGACTAACTGGATGGTGTTTAGAAAGAAAGTTGGTAAGAAAGAGGAAAGCTTGATGTGGGAGGAAGAGGCTATAGAGCTGGTTAGCAGATTCAAATACTTGGGATTTATGTATGGTAGTAATTGGTCCAATAATGAGCACATTAAGTTCGTATGTAAGAAAGCATGGGTGGCTGCTAATAGGTTTTGGAATGCTTGGAAAGATAAATTTGAAGATAGTTTCGTGGCAAAAATGACAGTGTGGAAAGCGTGCGTTCGGAGTATTTTGTTGTATGGAGCGGAAATATGGGGTATGAACGAAATGGAACAAGTAGAAAAGGTACAACTTCAGTTTATAAAAAGGGCGTTGAAATTAGACAGGAGTACACCAGGGTAACTGGTGCAACAAGAAGCGAATGTGTATAAAGTTGCAGTAGAAGCATCAGTGAGAGTGGCAAGATACGAAAGGAAAGTGTATAGGTTAGGGAATTAAAAGAATAGTAAAAGAGGTGTTCAATAGTTTAAGGAAGGAAGGTGTCGGAGGGATTAGACTAACAAAATGGGGAAATGAATGGAAAAAAAAGTATGAACGAGTAGGGTGGTCGAAAGAGGAGGTAGAAAGGATGAAAATTGTTGGGTGAAAGGAGTAGGGAGATAGAGCTGCAGATAAGACAAAGCCGCATAGACGAAAGCAGGTACAATCGGGAATACAACAAGGTATAAGTGTACGGCAGACTCCCTTTGTACCTAAGCAGAGGGTCCAGCGGTAGCCAAAATAGAATAGCCAGGTTTAGGTGCGGCAACGAAGAAAAGGGAAGAAGGTACTGGTTGAATGAAAGGGAGAATGTGTGTACCATATGCGGAGAGGGTACTGACAGGTGGGCACATTGGATAGAAGAGTGCAAAGGGCTAACATGGGAAGAAGGAAAGAAAAATAAATGTAAAGACTGGGAAGCGTGCATGGACGAGTCAGGTAGCGGGTGGCCCATAATGCGGCAAATTTTAGAACGGAAGGGAGTGATTGTGGAAAGAGTTTAGGGATGGAGAAAAGTTAGTGCGGGCGAAGAATTATTGTTTTTTTTTTTGTTTCTTTAGTTGAGATTTGTGTAGTTTTTTAGTGTTTTAAGTGTAGTTTTTTTAAGTTTGAGTATTTGGGGTATTTTTGGGTCGGGTTATTAGTTATGTTTTGATTTTTGTTCTTTTTTTTATTGTTTCCTTGTGTTTTTCGTTTTTTTTTTGTTTTGTTTTTTTATTTTGATCTGTTGTATTGTTAGTCTTATAGTAATTGTTGTAAATATGCCAATAAAGGTAAATAATAGTAGTAATAATAGTAGTAACTCGTTAATAGGTTATTTGATGAATAGCATATATGGGAAAGGGTTAAAATAGAAATGAAAAGTGAAGATTTATCTTAAAAAGATAATGAACTTAATGTACTTTCAACTTTTCAATTATCTATTATAACTTACTATCATTTTCAATTATCTACTTTCAGATCAATATGATATAGCTGCGGCTATAAATGTATTTCAAGGTGTTAATTCAAAAATCAATTTATTATAAATATTATAATGTAACAATCTGTACAGACATTAAAAAATTAATGTTAGACTGTTCTAACATTGTATGAGAAATTAAAAAAAATCTAATCAATATTATTACATTTATAGTAATTATTTGAACAATTTCGAGTCCTTTAGCTGTCATAATTTTTTGTGTTTTAGTACGAAAAATGTTTTGTATAGAGCGGAAGGAAATGATGAAAAAATTACTATGTAAAGGGGATTCAGTCACCTGAACAATCAAATGACCTGAGGCATGGCCAAAAGCGTAACAATTTTTGTTACAGTAATGATATTTTTTTATTCATTATACTCTCTAGATCTATGCATTTTATGCAAATTACATTAAATATAAAAAAATATTTTTTTTATTACTGTAATCATAATTTTTCCCATCGCATACATTTAAAGCCTTGAGTTGTGAATGACCTTTTCTCTACTTAATTCCGTCCATTGTTTAATAATATTTTGGCAATTATTATTGCACATATTTTTACTAATTTCAAGACATATATTTAGCAATTTCCAATTTCATCAACCAAATTATATCCTAATAAAATCAAATTTAAAACATATGTCAATAATCTAAAAGAATAAAGATTACCGAAATAATTTCAAAAGAATTTCGCAACTAATTCACACGAATTTCACTAGACCAAACACACCGGATACACATATGTGAGCAGACAAAACTAGATCAGGGGCCTACTACCTACCAGGGGCTAGCCCAGGGCCATTTATTTAATAGGAAATACAAAATAGTAAATCCAACATTTCCTTCTGAATTATCATGTTTTTCTCAAGAATTTGTAAGAATTGGAAACATATTAGAATATTTTTTCGTGGAGTTTTCTATTTTGTAATTTTTTTTTTAAGCATTTATTGTATATATACTATTATTTACATTTAATATTATGTTATGTACAAATATAATATACAATGGGATATGTTTGAGGAGTTCGCTGAATTCCTCATTCTACCACATGCCCAACGATGTCAGTCCATTGACTGACTATATTAACTAATAGTAACATATATAGATAATTGATTTTAACATTAACAATGATAATAACAGTGATGGCAACAGTACTTGTATTATAACTAAAAAATAATAATAGTATCATAATATGGAAATTCTAAACAATAATGATAATAAATATAATCGTGACATTATTGTGGTGTATTGTATAATCAAATTAAATCATATAATCGTAGTCTATAGATTATATAATATTATATTATATTATCGTAGCGCTGGAGATAATAATTGGTTTATACTCGTAATTTTGACTATTTTTGCAGACAGATATTTAATTTTCGCATATTTTAATCTGTGGTGTTTAATTTAGGATTTAATGTGTTGTAATAGATGCTTTTTTAAACTGTTCTTCATCTTTAACCCTTTTATATGTTCAGGGAGTTGGTTAATTGTTTTTGCTATTTGGTAGGTATAGGAACATTTATATTGCACTTCGGTGTTTTGGCGGTTTCAGAAGGCCTCTGCTCCTTAAGTTTTTATTATGTACATCCGTTCTGTACCTTATTTTGTTGTAGAGGTATGTGGGCACTTTTTTTTCTATTTTTTTTTTAAACAGGCATATTTTATGATATTTACGCAAGATATCCATGCGTATCAATTTTTTAGCTGTTTCGGTATTGATGCGCTGCTTCCAACGGAGCCCATGCACAAATCGGATGCAGCGATTCTGTAATCTTTGTATACGGTTCCTGTCCGCATAACTAAGAAAATTTCCGTATATTGCTTCCGAGTATGTGAGGCCAGACAAAACATGCGGGATAACCATTTTTCTCTTGAGGTTTTCAGTTAGAAGGTGCCTCGATCCATAAAGAATTTTTATATTTATATATGCCTTCTTAATTAACTCATTAATATGTGAACGGAATGTTAATTTGTCATCTATTTTGACACCCAGATTCTTTGCTTCACTGGTTATTTCCAACTTTACAGAATTCATCGTAAGTTTAATTTTTTTTTGAGATCAGGTTGTATGTTTCTTGAAGCAAAGATTGAGCGTATTGTTGGTATTTACAGTATTCCACCACAGATCCTAATTCGTGTGTATAAAGTGAGAAAAGTAGGGGTGCCAGGACAGAACCTTGTGGGACCCCCACTTTAAGGTCTCGATATCTAGACATTCGACCTTGTAGAATAACTTTTTGTCCTCGCTCTTCCAAATAGTTTTCAAAAAACTTTATCGAGTGATTAGACATCCCTATGTAGTTGAGAATAGATAGCAACATTTTGTGCGAGATTGTTTCAAATGCCTTGCTGTAGTCTAATAGTATTAGTGCAGGTGCCATATTGTTGTCCAGCGACCCTGGGATATCATCTATAGCATCCATGAGCACAGTTACACAACTGTGATCTTTTCGAAATCCATTTGGGTGGGTGGAAGGATGTTTTTGTGTTCTAAATAAACCTGTAACTGATTTGCCACAATCCATTTCAGGATTTTCGATAAGGTGGGCAGTAGGGAAATTGGTCTGAGATCTGTGATGTGTTTGGGGTTACGGATTGTTGATATTGGCTGTACCAGTGCTGTCTTTCAAACGGATGGGAATTTTGATTCGACTATGCAAGAGCAGTAATTAATCATATTTATGTTTATTCCATCTATGCCCTCAGCACAAGTCTGTATGTTCCTCAGAATTCCAAGAACCTCATCTTCTCCTGCTGGTTTTATACTAAATTGTTCAGAAAATGACTTTTTAAAGGAGAACTTATACCTGAAATATGTGTTCTCATGTATTTCCTCTATTAAATTGCCGGTCGGTTCTATAAAGTGATCATTGATTTTATCTGGGTCGGTGATTAAAGTCGGCATTGATGGTTTGGCCTTGATTCCACTTATATTCATATCATTTAGTTTCTTCCAGATTAATTTTTCATTTTTAGAATTTGATACTGCTTCAAGATACGCTCTTTTTTCATAGTTTACAGATTTTTGGACCAGGCTTCTTAATTTTTTATAATTTTTATGGTTATCAGGAGTTTTCGCAAGTAAGTATTTCTTAAAAGCTTTCTTTTTCAATTTTAAAATAAGTTTAAGATTAGGGGTGAGCCATGGTTTACAGACCTTTGAAGTGTTTATACTTTTAAGAGGGACATGACCGTCAAACAGTAATTTGAGTCTGTAATTAAAAATATCTAATTTTTGGTAAATATCCTTCACTACATACATATCCTCTAATCGGGCGGCAGCCAGGTCCTTTCGGAATTGTGTATCATTAATTTTGCAGAAGACCATTCTTTTAATAGTAATGGTTTCATTTATCTGTTTCGGATAAACAATCTTACAACCTATTAATCGATGATCTGACATTAGGACATCTTTTACATAGCACTTTCTTATCTTGTTCGTGTTAAGGTTTGCAACAAGAATGAAGTCCAAGACAGACGCGTTATGCAAACCAATTCTGGTTACTTCTTTTACAATCTGGTAAAAACCGCATGCGTCCACCATGGGACGAAAGTCCAATGCTGTCTTGCTGTAAGTAAGTAACAGTTAAGTGAGTAACAAATTTATGTTAAAATCGCCCATACAGAGCACCTTACCAGCTGTTAACCCAAACTTGACAAAAACATCTTCCAATTCCATCAATGACTCGTCCACCTCTTTGTTTGGAGGACGATATATTGTGCTGATAATATGTTTTCCTGTACCACTTCCTAGCTTTAACCATAGCTGTTCACACATTCCTGTAATCTTACATAACACCCTACTATCTCCCAGATTAAGCGAAACGAGAATTGCTACTCCACCTCCTATGAAACATTTCAAGTCGCTAAAATTTGCCACCAAGGATCTGATATTTAAATGTGCCACGTGTAGTGTCACCCTTTTATACTATCATTATTTCAAAGAAAGAAAGAAAATCCTCTTACCTAAATTAACCAATATTAACTACAACTCAACTAGTAATAAGAAAGTAAAAATAATGTAAAATAAGAAAGCTAATAATAATACAAAAGATAAGAATAATCTTTTCTGGTATAAACCACTGCTAAAATACCACTAAAATAAAGAAAAGTCTGTTAACTAAATATGTTTAATTTGTAACCAAGTATGTATAACTCTAATAAAGAAAAAATAATAATATTTAAAGTTTAATATTGTGAGGTCTACTCAAACCTAGCATCCACTGACTTAACTTGTTAGTATTTATCCAACTTCTTCTACTTCTTCCTCCCCATATTCTTCTTGCCCATTTGCTGGCATTTTTAGAACCTGCTCTCCAGATCCTTGTGACGACGAGGCCGCACGCCGCTGGCTGTTGTTAGATATAACCTTTCATCTCGGGAGACGTTCTCCGGATCCTTGGCCATATCACTGGCTTTTCCTCGGTACGACGTTTCATCTTGGGATATGTTCTGAAGGTCCGTAGGATAAAGGGGCCCACCATTGGCTGTTGCTCGGTATAGCCTACCATCTCGAGACCATACGTTCCTAAGGCCAAAAGCATTTTGGGCCTTCTTCAAGAGATCTAAGCGATATTTTGTTAGATCCTCCTTAATTACTAATTTGGAGCCTTTTAGGTTTTTTTCTAGCCCTTATGATATCGTTTTTGTCCGCTGTCGTAGTAAACTTTGCCAAAATGGGTCTGGGTGTTCTCTTGTCTTGGATTTTTCCTTTTCTTCTGCACTCTTCTAAAGATATGTTGTTTATTTTTAGGTTAGTGTTACAAAGACGCATCACTTTGCTTTGCAACTCAGGTGTGCGCTCTGACTCACTATCCTCTATGCCGTAGATTCTTACATTTTTTGCTCGTGTCGCTTGTTCCACCTCATCCAGACTGTTTTCCCTCAGGACAAGTTTCTTTTCTAAACTCTCAATACGCTCTTCCTGTTGTTGGAATCGCTCTTCAAATCTTTGTCTAGTCATATCAAGAACGTTGTTAATGAATCTATCATCGGAGAGGATGGAGCTCACGACTTCTGCAGTGCATTTTTTACGTCCTCTTTAGATTGGCGACCAGATTTTCCTGTTATGACTTGAAAAAGCGTGTTCGTATGGGTAAACAGGAGAGTATGGGATAGTACGATAAGAACTATTTGACTTTTTTAAATGCGAGGATGTCCCTGTTTGGGTGCTGCAGTCTACATAAATGTAGACATTCTGTTATATCTTACCAAATAAGCCGTTTCCAATTACATTTACTTGAAAAATTTTCGGAGATATTAGCGTTCAGGAATTATAAAAAACGAAGTTATTATAACCGCCAGATGTGTCCCAGATTTAGATGCAATGTTCTTATACGCACTACACAATATCACTAGTTTTATTTTAATGTACTTTTGTTTAATTTTAATTATTTTAGTCAGAGGCTACAACATGATTGACATTTATTTATTTGACTTTTGTTTGCTGATATGTTGGCAGTTTTTGATATATTATTGCTCTTATAAGTCCATTGATATATGAAATAAGTCAAAATAAATACATTTTCTGTAGTTAAAGTTTATTAATGCAATATCTATATTCTTTTCAAGAAACATTACAATTAAGTGATAAAGAAATATTACAATAATACAATTAACATTGTGGTCATATAATATTGAATTATATTAGGTCTAAAGATATATTAATAATGTTTGTATTAAGCAGTGCTTTTTATATATGTATATTTGGCTAATTAAAAATTATGGTTTGTTTGTTTATAAAAGAATATCCAGTTACAGAGCTTTTAACATATCAAAGAGATACCACTAGAAGTACATGAAAAGAGGTGCTTTCTATATAATAAAAAGGTTCTTCATCTCTTGATATGAAACAAAATATTTGTACAATTCACAGAAAAAAGTAGTCTGTGTTTGATGAAACCCCAATATAGGAGAAGTGTTTGGTGTAATTAGCAGGAAATATTTTTTTAACAACAATAAAATTTAATTATATTTTTCAATTTTTGTTATGTGAAATATAATATCAAATATGTTAGTGGAATTTGGTGTGTTGTGGTATATTTACTGTATATTCACTGACCACACTAATGACGATATTTCTATATGTAATATTTTAATTCTTAATTTTTTTAATTTTAAATATATTAATTCTATATGTAGTATATTCTATATAATGACAATAATTGCAGAAACCTTAAACTTGATTATCAAATCTATTATTTTGACTTCAAATTAAACTAAATATTGGGTGATTTTTTAACCGTTTGGGTTTTTAAAATTGAAAAAGTGAATGAAATAATTATTTGGGCCGTTAAATGAATGCCTGCCTTTTACTTTTTAAAGATTATTTCAAGTAAATGTTGGCCACGGCTACGCAGTAGGTGGTTCATGCGTGAGCTCCAATTTTGGCATACTTTTTTCAGCATTTCGCCCGGCATCTCACCAATGGTAGCTGTAATATTATTTTCCAGGGCTGGAATTGTGGCTGGCTTGGCCCTGTATACGAGAGACTTCACGTATCCCCACAAAAAATAGTCTAGTGGGGTCAAATCGCATGATCCTGGCGGTCAATGGACTGCTACAAAACGTGAGATTAATTGCTCACCAAACTACCCTCTCAATGGGTTCATGGTATCGCATGCCGTGTGGTATGTGGCACCGTCACTGAAACTACATGTCAACCAAGTCCAATTCTTCCATTTTCGGAATAAAAAAGTCGGTCAATCATCGCACGGTACCTTGCTCCATTGACGGTAACGTTGCTATTTTCATCGTTTTTGAAGAGCTATAGTGGTCCAATGATGCCGCCGGCCCACAAACCGCACTAAACAGTGTATCTTTCAGGGTGCATTGGCAGCTCTTGAACTGCCTCTGGCTGGTCTTCACACCAAATTCGGCTATTCTGTATGGTGATGTACCCATTAAGCCAAAATTGATCTTCGTCGCTGAAGACGATTTTTCGACTAAAAAATGGATACATCTTTCCTAAGGCGCATTCACCAAACAAAGGACGTTGTGGTACGTGGCTTCAGTTCTTGCAGCAGCTGTGTTTTGTGTGGTTTTATATCGTGGTTCTTACGTATGTAAATTCCAGGTGGTCGAATAACACAAGCCCAAGTGTTATATTTTAATTGTTATATTTGACATATTGCGATCTTCAGCTCTGGCCGATGCATCAGTAATATTTTCCTCGCTACGCACTCTTCGTATACGGGTTGGTGGATTAATGTTCAATAAAGTGAAACAACAGTCACAACAGCTTGCATAGCCTGTTCGGTGGGTCGATTATGACGTCCATAAAATGGACGTAATTTACGAGACACATTTCTCACACAGCACGAATTTTGATAATAAAATTGAATGATTTGCAAGCGTTGTTCGTTTGTTATTATATTCGTGGTGAAAAAGCAAACCTTACTAAGCATTTTTGACATTGCCACATGCCACGAATCTTTTTTTACACCGAAAAAATTTATACTGAAAAACCAAATTGCAAAAAAAAAATTATTTGCTTGCTTTCGTTAATTATTTCTCTAAAATTTGTAAATAATGCTTTTTTCGTATAGACTTATCTCTATACATTCGTCTTTCTGCCTAGTATTTTCAGCTTCTATTTAACAGGTGAGAAGTAACATTCAAGAAACTGAGTGTTAATAGAGACAAGAACAAAGAATTGTATAAAAGAATCTACAAGTGTCGGCACACTCTCATATGATTGGGTATTTTGTTTACTATTCCTTCTAGACTCGACTCGCTAATTTATTCTATATTTATCCATATCAATCTAGTCTATTTTGTGTAGTTTCTTATATGTGGATTTGTTCACTATTCTTGCTAGTTGCCTCCGTCTAGTCTGGTATGTCAATTTCTGTTTAAATATGTATGAATTTGTTTTGTTCGTTTTGCATCTATAATTTTATAGTAGGTATACTGTGTTTTTGTCTTTTGCTTCATGTATGTCCAGCATTTTGTAACTGTTATGAGAAATATGAACAATATAGTAGTTTATAATACAATTGTGTGGAGAAGAGTTACCTTTCATACACGTGCATCATATACTACCATTATTTTATCTATGAATCATGTTGCATCTACAACAAAAATTGGCTGTTACCGATAATATTTCAAAATTGTAATTTTGACACAAAACATTTCAAATCACTTACGCAATAGAGATAACTAGTAAAAAGACACAGTGACGGGAGCCCTTTTTGGTTGTAATCTAGATTAACCCAGATTTGATCTAGACTAGGATATGGTGAGGTTAAGTTACATTATTGCTAGATAAATCCAGACTGAAAGATCTCGATTTCTTGTTTCAAAATAAGAAAAATTGATTCAATTTTAATATACGTCAGAAAATTTATTTTCGTCTCACTATTTTTCGTCTAACAACAAACAGAGATCGTTTAATGATGAAACTTCCTTTGATTCACATTGAACTTTTACGCACGATCTGGAAACTTTTTTTACACATGATTATAATAATGGCAACCTTAACATACAATAATTTACTTAATAATGTGATCATTTTGGTGGGTGAGTAGATAAAATAAATTATGTTCAAATAATGTAAATTGTTTGCAATTATAAATTTATTTGGTGAATGTAGATAATCTAAAACATTTTTTTCGCTCAAGTCTTGGGCGGCCCTTAAAACGCTGCCGCCTAGTGGCCTATTGTATTTCCCCACATTGTTTCATTCATGCAAAATGGTCCAGTCCCTGTATTAAGTCTATGTGCCATGTTCCTCTCGGGGATCCCATTTCCTGGAATGCTAAGCTTGTTTTCTACGTGCAATTGCTAGACTAGGGCTTCTAATTAATTATAAAATAATTCTAAGGAATATTTATAATAATTCTAGGGATTCTAAATAATTCTAATTTTCATCTTCGCAATGGAAGATTAGATGAAAGGCAGTTTCATCCTCCTCATAGTATAGTCTGGATAGTGGTTCATGTTTCCCGATCCCCATATTGTGCAGATATTCTCGTAGAGGGCAGTGTCCTGTGAGTAGGCCTGCCACAATTGTAATCTGTTTCCTTGATAGTTGTAGGATTTCAGCACTTAAAGAAATCGTTGAATTTTCTACCATTCATTTGCTGTGTTTTTGAACATTTATTTTATCCCACTGTAGCCGGGGCTTGGTAGATACCCATTTACAAATTCATTTAGTGCCATTGTTTTGGTAATTTCCCTGTTAGCACTGTTTAGCCATGTTTGCGTTATTAGCACCATCCTTTGCAAACTTGTCCGCCATTTCATTTTCTACCAGTCCCCTGCGGCTCGGTACCTAAGCAAGTGTGAACCTGTTGTGTTTTGTCAAGGCCTTACAGTTCTAAAGGCAGTTCCATGTCGTTTTAGATATAATTTCATGGCACGCTAAGGCAGTAATAGCGGTCTGACTGTCCGTGAAAATGCGGATGTTTCTACTTCTGCAGTCTTTTTGTATCTTTAGATTTTCACAGGCACAGATCGCGATGGCGTTTACTTCCGCTTGGAATGTCGTGGCGTGTGGTTCCAGGGGCAGAAATAAGCTATACCCCAGGGATATAGATTCCTGCACCAGTTCTCCTTTTTGGAATCGTCTGTGTACTAATCCAGCCCGCCTTGTTTTGAAGGGTAGATCAAATGATCTACTCCTCTTGTTAGCCTTTTGGCATTGAGTCTCTCTCTATATATTGAGGCTTGGTTGTGACATTACATTTAGGGTTTTTCCGGTCCGGGTACCCGGACTCGACGAGTCCAAGGGTAAATATCCCGTACCCGATACCCGATCTAAGACTCGACGAGTCTCGGGTCTTTAGCATTACACTTGATGATTGACGATTGACGATTTAGCATTACACTTGATGATTGGACGTGTACGAAAATTCGAACATATCTAAATATCAATTTGCATGGAATTGACTCTGAAGTGTATAAACTGGGTTTATTATATGAATTTTTAACTTATGTACTGCTATACAATTAGTCGAAAAAGTAGAGCACTTAAACACATTTAATATAAAATAAAAAAAATAAAAAATTGGTTCAACAGATGACGGTGCAAGTGTAACATGAAATTTGGATGGGAATCTTCTAGTCTTTATAATTTCTCTTTGAATCACACTATACCCTTATCTGTTTGTGATGTAGTATATAAAAACGAAAATATTACCGGCTTGCAAGATGAATATGACCATGGTCTAGATGGTATTGATAACGATCAAGATGAAAATCAAGAGAGCGTCTATGATGTCAAAGAATACGGACAAGTTAAATTGACTTTAGACAATTTAGAAGGGAATTCATCTATGTGACTTCCGCTCTTAGCCTCCAAAACATTTTCCAAATTCCTTGTTTATCTAAGCCCCACTTAACCGGCAAGCTCGTACAGTATCGCTTGCTTGACCAAATGCGCAAACATGAAAAATCCTTTCGTGTTTTTGTTTAAATTGCGATACAGATTAGACCCGGACCCGGACCCGAAAAATCGGACTCGGACTCGACTCGGACTCGCCGATTCTAAAAAGACCGGGTATTCCCAAACCCTAATTACATTAGTTATACGAAAAAAAGTACACTAAAGAAAATTACAGTTTCAAATAGTAGCAGCGGCCTTACGAATTTGAAACTGTAAAAACTACTAATTGCTTTTGTTAAAATTACAGTTTCCGATATTAGTAGTAAATAAGTTTTAAAAATTAAAGTGTGCGACTGCAATCTTTACAAATTTGTATTCGTAAGGCCGCTGCTACTATTTAAACTGTATTTTTTCCGTGTATCGCGGTGTGCCCTGACTTTGCCAGAACCTTTAAAGTACCATTACACCATCATCTAAAGGCTAATTTTGTCCTTATTCTTGTCTTCTATTGTCCTTATCTCACTCATGATAGAGATTTCTACAAGAGGAACAAAACTATCATGAATTCAAGATCAGCAGTTGGGGCGGCTCTAAACGATCCCGTGTATTGCTAAGCAGGCCAATCTTGAACAGTGGAGACTTCCTTTATGGTCTGTTTTTGCTTCAGTTTAGTCCACCATACCGTGGAGCTATATGACATATGGATCTAAGTACTGTGGTATACTACCAGTTGGTATGGTACCATACTGGGTTTTAATCCCCGTGATTAAAGAACACTTGGAAGTTCTTTCAATCATTTATGGCATTTCACACTTATTGTTAGCTTGCTTAAGGCGTGGCTTCAGTCAATTTGCCATCCAGGGTTATACCCAGATAGTTTCTCACTTACCTTAGACGCTCATTGTAGAAAATTGGGAACTTTAGCCCCTCCACCTTCCTCATCTAAAATCATACATAATCTATCAAATCTGCATAGAAATTGAATACAAAATCCTGTATTCATTTACATAAAAAGGTCGATAGCTTTATCTAACCAGTATTGTCAATTTAGCTATATTTCTCTAATCTTCTTTGTCATTTTTCAATTAAAGGAAATGATTGCTAGTATCTGTATATATTTAATCTTTATATTTAAATCCTATGTGCGTATAAATTAAGAAAAGGGTATTAGTAGAAAAAATATTCGAATAGAATAACAATTCAATATATTCCTTCAAAATAACTTGTTTGAGAAACTGCATACCGCTGGAAACGTTTCTTTCAATGAAGATATTACGGTGCTGGAACTTGGATACTGGATTAGCCTTCAGCTGGTCGGTACAGTTGTTTGAATGTTCCAGCACCGAGCATCTAAAAATGATGTCCCTTAGATTTTTCAATCTTGGTAAGAGGGATGAGGCTGAGGCTTGTACAAGCTAAAAACTCGTTTATTGAAATTGCTGTATGACAGAGCGCATTGAAGAAACATACAGTTGTTTTTGATGTTTGGTTTCACATGCATAACTCTCCTTCGACGTTTTCAAGACATCTTAATGGATGATTACCTGACTATCAAAAAAGAAATTAGTTTGTATTTGATCCTCGACTTGCTCATTTTTTATTCTTGGAACTTTAGAGAGGTTGTGCCATTCCATGGGTGCCATTTCTCTGGTGTTTGATTTCAAGGTCGTACGCAAACACCTCCAAAAACTCACTAGGACGCATTTGAAAGAATCGTTTAACAAAAATTCACAAGGAACAACCAAATAATTCTAGTTAGTTCAGACTCGTATTGTAACTGGAAATTTTTTTGCTATATGGTTTTTCAGTGTCCATTTTTTCATTGTAAAAAAAAGATTCGTGACATGTGGCTATGTTAAAAATGCTCAGTAAGGTTTGCCATTTCATCATGAACAGACTAGCAAACGAACAACGCTTGCAAATCAAAATTCGTACTGTGTATATTATTCGTGTATCGTGTATTCGTGTATTATCAAAATTCGTACTGTGTGAGAAATGTGTTTCGTAAATTACGTCCATTTTATGGTCGTTATAATCGAAATTTTGCACCAGTTTCACTTTATTGGACATTAATCCAGCAACCGGTATGCGAAGAGTGCGTTCCGAGGAAAATATTGCTACTGTGTAACAACGTTACAGTCAATAGAGCACAGTAATCATCACACGGTATATATGTACTTGCGATGATTACAGACTTTTTTTTGCCCAAAATGGAGGAATTGGACTTGGTTGATATGGTTTAAAGACGGTGCCACATGACATAAGGCCCGCGATATCACGAACCTACGGGGATACGTAGACTTCACGTATCCCCACAAAAAATAGTCAAAACGCTTGATCTTGGCAGCCAATAGACTGCTCCAAAACGTGAGATTATTTGCTCACCAAACTCGCCTCTCAATAGGTTCGTGATATCGCGGGCCTTATGGCACAATTCCAGCCCTGGAGGACAACATTACATCTGCCATTGGTGAGTTGTGAGTTGAAGTGCTGGTAAAAGAACGCCAAAATTGGAGCTCACGGATGGATTACCTAAGGCGTAGTTACGGGCAACATTTACATGAAATAATCTTTAAAAAGTAAATGGCAGGCAGTTAAATGAATTAAAAATCACCGTATAGATATATCACACCTTCATGTCTCGCCCCTGTGAGTCCAAATGTTAAAATGCTCAAATGTCAACAGACTCAATTGGAACGCAACGGAAGAAATGTGCTCAATAAAGATGGTGATTGAAGAATGTCATACTTTCAATATAGGTATATACGAGGTCTTATTAAATAGGTCTGTAAATTAACTAATGAGACAGACATCGTATATACCTATATTGAAAGTATGGCATTCTTCAATCACCATCTTTATTGATCACATTTTTGATCATCAACTAAATTGGAATAACCACTAATTAATTATAAGATATGTGGTACGGGTTAGCTAGTGATAACTCAAGAAGTTTTGAACTTTGCACAGGTATTGAAACAGCAAAATCTGCCTACTCGTAAAAGAGAACAATTCGTGGAGTTTGTTCTTTAAAGGTGCAATATTTGCGTAAGATTCCATGATAGTTTAATAAAAAGGAAACATAATTACACTGTCTATATAATTGGTATATAATCTGTCAATACTGGTATATAATCTGTCTATACTGGTATATAATCTTCATCTTACTTTGTCCCAAATGGGAATACAGTAATACTAGTAAATGGCAGTAATACTAATGGAATACTAATGGCAGTAAGTACTTTATTTGAAAACCATAATAATGGAAGTAATTAAATAATTATTCAACAAAGCCTGCCGTTGCCGGTCACAAGTCGGGATTTGAAAAGAGGAGTGTTGTTTGGAGAGGCCAGCGACCCACCAGACGTAAAAACATATAGTGCTCATAGAACTGACAATTCAGCCTCGGAAACAGGACAGGAAACTACGAAGATGACCACAGTAACAAACTCGGAGAAGAAACCCAAAAATTATACATTGAGGTGAGGAATGTGTAACACTCGCTCACTTACCAAAAAAGAATGCGAATTAGTGATGGAACTAGAACAGCACAAAATAGACATCTGCACACTTACAGAAACTAAGAAAAAGGGCAAGGGATCACAGTAATGTGACAACTACCTGCTCATATATAATGGCGTAGCCAAGAACAAAAGAGCCTCTTCTCGAGTGGCCATGTTAATTTACCATAAGTTCAAATACAATATAACAAACATAGGATACGTCAAGGACAGAATACTAACAGTATCCCTCAATTTCAGCCACATAAACACCCACAGTATTTCAGTCTATGTACCAGACACAAGCCCATGAAACGAAGAAGCCTCTAAGTGGTACGAACACCCACAAGAAAAGCCTAATACAATGCCACTAACTGAGAGAATCATTATACTAGGCTACATGAACGCAAGAATAGGTAGCGTCCCAAATCAAAGATCTGAAACAAAGATTTAACGAAGGCGCTCAAAATGAAAGAGGTAATATGCTGGTGGAATTTTGTATTCACAACGAATTGAGAATTAACAATACTTTCTATAAACACAAACCACAACATAAAATTACATTCACAAGCACCCAAGGAAACAGCTTCATGATCGACTTTGTCATAACGAATAGAGCGGTACCATCAGAAACCATTGAAGATATAAGGAGCCTGAGCTGAGCAAACGAAACTTCAGACCACAAACTAATATTCTGCAAGTCCAAAATACATCCTATCAAAAAGAAAGAAGAACCATGCAA
Organism: Phosphuga atrata; assembly: GCA_944588485.1. Taxonomy (NCBI): domain Eukaryota; kingdom Metazoa; phylum Arthropoda; class Insecta; order Coleoptera; family Silphidae; genus Phosphuga; species Phosphuga atrata. The sequence continues at coordinate 36,778,915 of OX155899.1, forward strand.
ACCAATACATAAATTTAACATCAAATCGATCGAGAACCACAGCACACCGCTATACCAGAACCGCCTAAACACATAAAGCGGCTACCAATTACAAGAAATCATTCAGCTAAAGATGCATGGGGAAATCCCTAACCAACATCAAAACGGCAGAAGCCGTGGGCACCAGAATAGTGAAAACGACAAGCCATGGTTCGCACCAGAAGTCAAAGCAGTAGCTGCCGAAAAGGGGAACGCATACATACAATTTCGAAACAACCTGTCACCAGAGAAGGTCCGGCACTACAACCAACTCAGAAACCAATCTAACAACATAATACGTAATATCAAGTAAGAATTTTGAGAGGAATTCAGTAGCGAAATAGAGAGAGATATCTATGGAGGACAAAAACGCATTTGGGGCACGATAAGATCAATGAAAAGGGACATTAACAAACACACTTCTATAACTAACATCAGTGAAAGTAAATGGATGGAACACTTTCAGTTGAGCAACTATACCGTGAACACGATATCAACGAACACGAAGAGTCATCTGAAACCAATACCTCACAGCAGATCTTTTCATAGTTGATTTTTTTAGTGCGTATGCGTCAATTTTCGCCATGTACATCAAAAAAGTGCCCGAAATTTGTTGACGTATAACCAGTGAAAATAACCAAATGTGCCCGAAACTTTTTCCGCCTTTTGAACATTGCAGATGCGCATGTACTTAACTAACCATAAAACGCTCTAATAGAAATTGACGAAGACTGAATAACACGAGCATTGAAAAGGCTGAAAAATTAGGTTTTAAATTAAAAACAACTTAAATTGGAAAACAACGTACGAAAAGAGTATCAGCAATGAACTCATCAAGTATGGGGATAATACTCTAAGAGAAGAATTAGGGAAACTATTTAATAAAATCATCAAATTCGAAGCTGTCCCAAATGCCTGGAAAACAAGCATTACGATCACTATATGTGAAAAAGGAAGTAGAGAGTATAAGTCAAACTATAGAGGCATCACTCATTAAACAACATCATGAAAATATTCACCAGCATACTAGCGGAGATCCTGCATGAAACCATCTCCCTAAATGAAGAACTTCAAGATTTTAGGAAAAACAGATCCACAACAGAAGCGATCTTCATAACACGACAAATAATTGAAAATGCCCTCGAATTTAATACACCTCTGTTCGTCTGCTTCTTAGACATGACACAAGCGTACGGCAGGGTAAAGCTAGCCGACGTCATCAACACTCCAAAAGAAAAACCCATACAAAACAATCAGATAAGAGTATTAAAGTTACTAAACACCAGAAACTCAACAAAGATACAACTAAAAACAAACTCACAAGGTCAATCCGAACGAGCACGGGAATCAGGTAGGGCGACAGCCTTAGTCCGATACTCAACATTCAACACAATCATGCGTCAATACGTCTGCTACGCAGACGATGCCACCGTATTCGCGGACAGTGAGAATGAGCTGCAAAAACTAGTTCACGAATTCAACAAAGTAGCGACGAAGTACAACATCAAAATCTCCACCAAGAAAACAAAGAACATTGCAATAAGCAAAGAACCCACGATATACAAAATTGTAATCAACGATGAAATCATTAAACAAGTGATGCCATTCGATTTCCTAATTCGACTATCGCGTTGGGGAAACCTGCAACAAGACATCTAGCACCAAGCAAACAAAGCTGCAAAGATATCAGGATGCTTGCGCCACGCTATATTGATCATGCTACCCAGAAAAACTCGGATCTAGAAGGCTTGCATACGTCCCATCTTAACGTATGCGGTAGAAACCCGAGCGGACATGTTACCAAACACGCTCTCAGAACAACATATATGTGAACGCTAAGAGCCATCAGTGGACACACGGGATCAAGGACGAAACACCGAAATCAGAAAGAAGTTTGGGATGGAAGACGTTGTACGCTGGGCTCGGACATGAGGAAGAATATGTCGCGAGAATGGATGAGCACAGAATTGCGAAAATCGTCGGAGACGGTAAAGCAACAGGCAGAAGAATAATGGGCCGAGCTCCCAAAATATGGAAGGACATTTGGACTTCTATCTCGTCAGAGAAGCGTCAGAATAATTCAGGCGATCCTGCCTGAACTAATAAAAAGACTCAACAAGGTGTGGCTTATGGCCAGATTATATAAAAAAGAAGAATACTGTTTTGGGAAAATTAATAAAGTCAATCTATTGAACGAAAACTTTTATTCTATTCAAGAATATTTTGCATATAGATTTTGATTATGCTGTTACTAAATATATTTGTAATGTTCACTATGTTTTTACTACTAATTTTGTGTAAATGGTGTAAATGGCGTAGTCACTTAATTTTCACCAGTCGAAACCCGAGCTGTATTATGTGTTTAGATCTATACAACTTCACAAGTTATGTAATATTAACACAAAATCAGTACTAAAAACAGAATGAAGTTTTCAGTATGAACTACCACATACTGATGGCCGTAACCATCCTCTTCATATTTAAAATGTTATTATTCTAAATAATTGTATGTATTTTCTACACTCTTCTTATACTTACTTATTATTATAATAATTTCATTATTTACTCATACATCGTATTTTGACACACAATCCATTTAGTTTTTTACATCTAACTTTATTGTCAATTTGTGATGATATAATCTAAACAAAGTTCCTTTATTTTTTCTCGAATTGTCATCGTTTACAATTCTACAATCTATAAGTCAATAAATCAAGCGTTTTAATATAATTAAACAAACGAAAATGTTTTCGACCAGTGAACCGCATCGAATACTGCATAGGAAAAACAATTAAAATAATTCAGCGCTGGGTGTCCACAATTAATTTCGATAAATATGTGCTGCGACCCCGGATGAATTTTAATTACGGCTGTTTTAATCGGAAGCAGAGCCGAAACGATAACAGGGGCTGATAAAAGTTGGCCACCAGTGAGAATAAAATAAAAATTAAAAACCGGCTCACAGGAGATAAATGATTCAGTGGGTGGAATTTTTGAAATACTCTCACGCGATGACTATATATAATACGGAAGGCGAGGAATTATAATCTGCAAAGTTTTAAAACTAGTAAAATTCGAGGCGCAAACATATCACGCTGACCTGAAAACTATTACCTACTGCCTGGCACATACACTAGAAACTTTTCGTTTAATCTCGTTCAATTTCCATTCTTGTTTGGTTTATTAACTGTACGAAATATAGTAAATTATTATGAAATATTTTGTTCGATAACTAATTTACCTCCTATAGTTTCAATTATAACATTCCCATATATGAAATGAAAAATGTTTGCTTTAGTTGCCTGGTCTTGTAACAATATATTAAAAATAAATTGAATAAAAGAATCATAATAGTAGTTTATGATACAGCTCTGTGAAGGGCTTTTGTGCACCCTTTGCGATTTAAGTACTCTCGCCTCAGCCTTTCACACGAATCTGCGTCTACGAAGCATCTTAAAATACTGTTGAATCAACCAAAAATTAATGTTTCTTACCGATGATATTAAAAAATTGTATTTTTTCCAAAAAAATTACTTCAAATGACTGACAGAATGAGGTTCAGTTCATATTGCTAGCTAGTAAAAACACACAGTGATAGGAACACTATTTACGTCGGTGGGTCAATCGCTATTGATGTAATGTAGGTAAACCCAGATTTTATGTAGATTATATTATGGTTAGGTTAAGTTAAATTAGAGCCAGATAAATCCAGACGGAGATACCGAGACTCCTTGATTCAAAACAAGAAAAATTCAATTCAATTTTAATATACGTCAGAAAATGTATTTTCACAACGTTTCCCTTTTTTGTTTAGTGACGCGAGTTGTTGCCATAGTAACAACAAACAGAAATCGTTTAATAATTAAACTCCATTTAATCTACATTGGATTTTTTCGCACGATTTGGATACTTTTACACGATTATAATAATAGCATCCTTCATATAATTTACTTATTAATGTGTTCATTTTGGTAGATAAATAAAATATATTTCGAGTAAATAAAATATATTTCTGAAAATATTCTACCTACTCTTCTACATATAATATAGATTGGACTCTCCTTGTTTTAAAATCGTTTATTTGTTCCATGATTTGATATCCTTTTTGTAAACTTCATTTTATATTTGTCCATTTTTGTAGTTTCTATCCCTTTTTATTGTTTTTAAGTGTTAATTTGTCATCTTAGCAAACAAGTATATTCACATTTCTTTCTAATGTCTTTTTCTTTTTCTCTTGTCCCTTATCGGTATATGTCGGCAACTAGATTAGACTTAAATAATAATAATATAATAATTTAATAAATGATATTGATATTATCTGAATACAAACTAAAACTACCGAATTTCTAATATCCGTTTTCACAAATAAACTTTAAAGCTGGTAGTATTGCCAGTATTTTTATGTATTTATGTACAAGTTTTTATTGTATGTACAAAGTTGTTACTACATAAAATGTTCGCTTAATTCGCGCTAGTAGAAAGATTACAGATAAAAGGCATTTTCATTTTCATCACATTTTAACTTTTTGTTTCCTCATAGCTACAAAGGTGTAGATGTACACAAGAGAACTTGCTCGTAATAATAAAGTAATAAACGTACATGTACATGTCTTCTACTGTTTAGTAGTTTTTCTTTATGTCCTTCTCCTATTGGACGTTAGGTATCATCCTAGCAATTTGAATTTGGTTGACGGCTTCTCGGAAAATGTTGGTGCTAGAACAATCAAACCATTCCCTTAGATTCCTCAACCAGGATATTCTAGGTTTACCGACATTCCGCGTTCCCGAATAGGATGATTGTGACCGTTTCTACATGGTAATCGATTCCTACACTGAATTGATAAATTCCCTATTAGTATAAGTACTAAATGTATTAGTTCAGTGCTCCTTGTTTCCTTTATTTTCCCACTGTATTGTGAGCTGGAGCAGTTCGTACTGGGATTCCCTCATGATGTGTCCCACATATTCTAATTTTCTCTTCGTAAGGCTGCATATAATCTCGCATTCTTTTTGCATTTTGGTCAAAATATCTTCATAGCTGACCCTATCTGACCAAGGTATACGCCACAGTCTATCCAAACGGGTCTTTTTAAGTGTCCAGGTTTCTAGTCACATTAGTTTTATTAGATGATACTGGAACTTCAGGTTCAAGTATAGGCTCAAGCTTTGTTTACTGGTTAACTGGTTAACTTAACCTAACCATAATATAATCTACATTAAATCTGGGTTTACCTACATTACATCAATAGCGATTGACCCACCGACGTAAATAGTGTTCCGATAACTGTGTGTTTTTACTAGCTCGCAATATGAACTGAACCTCATTCTGTCAGTGATTTGAAGTTCAGGTTTACTGGTGTTTTATAACTGGCTAGGTGCAAAATCAGCATCGCTAAAAACAAATCGATTTAATGGCCAACATCCGCTACCCTTAAAAGATTTAACTGCATTTGCGACAGTTGCAGCTTTATAATAAGCTATTGTTAAAAAAGCAGCTATTTCGCATTGAGTCACATATTAACTTTTATTACACGTTATCCATTGGTCAAGCGCTTGATCATAATATTTCTGCATAGGCCCAAACTCTCCCACATCAAGTGGTTGCAACCTATGAGTTGCATGACCTGGTAATTGCAACAGAATGCTTCTAAATTGTTAGTATATGTAGCATGACCATCGAGCTTTTATTTTTTATCTGCTGCTTGCTTAAAAAATTCAATCAAAACTTTTTGATAGCGATTTTAGCGTTCTGATTAAATTTTTGCAGAATATTATTTTGCTCTACAATTTGATAAGTTTTTGATATTCTAGTTCAAGAATTTGGTCAATTAATTCTTTTTCAATATTTGTAGATACTGCTTGTGAAGCTACAACCTTTAATGCAGACTTCACGTTGGTTATAGAATTTTAAACCGGCAAGATTATTCGTAGAATCCGTATTTTTTGTTTCTGTTAGCCTCTATTGCTTATTCCATTTTTTATTCTTTTTATTCACAATATTTTCGCTTTCTCATGATAAAAATTAAATATATTTTATAATATAGTTTATTCCCGCGGAAAAATTTTACACCAGTATCTTAAATTGTGTCAGTACGATTTAGGAAACCACAGCGCGTGTTTTTATTGTTGTTTACTGTTGTTTACCACAGCACGTGTTTTTATATAATTTATAAAAGAAGTCCCGCCAAATAATTCTATCTAAAGATTTATATTAAATCCAGCCGATTAAAGTTGTATAAAATTAACATCACCCTTACCTGACATTTTTTGCTTCTGTCATTTACAACAAAACACTTATAGCGACTGACATTTTGCACCTACTTTCTTCACTTAAATAAAAGGCTTAAATCTTTACTACCAAATGACATTAAATTTTTAATTTTTTATTAATCATCTGGTACGATTTAGATGACCAGTACGCATAGGGCAACTCTCCCCTTCATTTATGACAAACTGAATTCTGATAAACGGACAATTCTTTCGTTTTTAGATTTAGCTAAAGCTTGGTTCCTACAGCCTTTGCCGCATCCCCCACTTCTTTTTCCACCTCTCCTTATCGCTCCAGGCCTCTTCTTCTATGTCTCTTTCTTTCGTGGTTTCCATAATACCATCTATCCATTTTACTGCTGGACTGCCTCTTCTTCTTCTTGTTCTTGGTACATATTGAAATGCTATTTTGGGCGATCTTTCTCCAGTCATGCTTTGCAGGTGTCCATACCACTTTCATACAGACTCTCTTCGTCTGTCTTCTTATGTGTTCATTTCTTTTAGTTTGGACGTTTGACTTGCTCTTCGTAGAAAGTCCATTTCTACTACTTCTATACTTATCCCTTTGTGAAATTTGCCAACATTCTGAACCATAAGTAGAACCTACGATAGATTTGTATACTCTCATTTTTGTTTTTAGTTTAATTTCATTTGCATACCATAGCATTTCAAACCATAGCATTGAATTAGACAAGCATTACAGGATATTTTCTATATCCTTTTTTGTTGTTCCTTCTTCTGAGATGATAGTTCCTATTTATTTGTATGCCCTACATTTTTTAATCTTTCTTAAATCAAGTTCTGGGTCTTCGCCTTCTTCCCAGACACGCAGATATTCTGTTTTTGACATATCCATCTTTAACCCCCATTCCGAATACTCTTCTGTCAATTTTTATTACATTCCATTCCATTTAATCTATATCTCTTTCATCACTTTTTTGTTATCACTTGGTCGTCAGCAAATAGCATTCTTGTCAAGCAAATTTCACCTGTTGTTATTCCCATTCCTGCGATTTTTCTTCTCCAGTTTGTTAGTGTTTTTTGTATGTATATTTTAAATAATGTAGGGGACAGGCTGCAGCCTTTCCTTAATCCTTTCGTTGTACGAAAAGGCTTCAATACAACGTTTCCTATCTTGACTGCACCTTTACACTCGATATATATATATATATATATATATATATATATATATATATATATATATATATATATATATATATATATTTCTGATTGCCCGACAGTATACACTATTTATCCCAATCTTCGTCAATGTTTCAAAAAGCTTTTTCCAGGGTACCGTATCGAAAGCTTTCTCCAAGTCGATAAATATTAGGTTTGTGGGTAGATTTCTATCTTTCCGCTTTTCTATAATTTGTTGTATAACAAATATATTGTCAATGCATGATCTCCCGACTGGGAAGCCACTTTGCTCCTCTACTTCTTTGATGTTGCTTTCAATTCTTTTTTTTAGTATCCGGCCGTACAAGCTCCAAAGCGCAATAGTTACGCTGTTCCCTCTATAGTTACTTCATTATCTTTTGTCCCCTTTTTTGTATATTGAGCTCACATGGTCAATATTCCAATCTTCTGGAATGATGTCACTTTCTATTAGACATTTGTTGAAGATCTTGGCTATCAGCTCTAGTAATAATTCTGGTCCATTTTTAACTAGTTCAATTAGGATATTTCCTGGCCTTGCAGCCTTTTTATGTTTAGATTATTTTTAGGCTTCCTTTATTTCTTCTATCGTTATCGCATTTACTTCTCCATAGTCTCTACCAGAGATAGTTAAATATAACTACTGTTTTAGTAAAGAAATGTTTGCCAAAATTTTGTACCTTAAGGTACTATTCTGGGGCCATACACTTTGTAATATATATCAATGATATTTTCAAAATTATTGAGGATAACTGTTGTGTATCATATGCGGATGATATAGCCATTCTCTGCTCAGTCAAGACCTGGATGGAAGCACAATATGTTATGAATAATAGATTGCCTACAGTTTGTACTTGGTTTTGTCGCTAAATGTCGGATGTCTATTTTTTAAGTCGATGTGATATTTCGAATTCGTCTTATACGAACTAAGTGCTTTTCCCGGGCACAAGACTTTGAAAGAGATTTATCATACTTTTTTTAAAGTATTGTAAACTATGGTATCATAGGATAGGGTGGTGCTTATAAAAAATTTAAGAAACCTCAAAGTACTTTTCAAAACAGAATTATAATTAAGATATGGGCTAAAAGTACCACTCCTCTAAATATTAGGGAGAATTTTATTGTATGCTCAATGCTATACCATTATGAAGAGAGCAATTTATCATATCATAAATATTCTGTAAACTATGGAAATAAAACAGTAATGCTACCAAAAAGGAAAAAAATATATTTATTATAAAAGCTCTTATTATGTAGCCAAGCTCTTATATTGTAACCAAACCTTACTTTTTCAAATAAAACTATTAGGAATTGGAGATCAAGGGTTCTTAAGAGATCAAGGGAAATGGATCACGGAAGTAGAAAAAGACCTAGCAATTATGAGAATAACAGAAGAGTACATCAACGAGAGGAGCACAGTAAGAGATAAGATAAGAACCTACGGCGATTTCCCGACAAGAGAGACAAAGATGAGCGGCATAAAATGGGACCCTGAAAGAAAGACAAGACAAAGCGAAATGTTGAAAAAGTACTGGGAGAAAAGGAAGAAAGAAACTGGAAAGAAGAAATAATATATTAATATACATTGTGAACATACTGTTGTTGTTGTTAAGAGTGGTCCAAAGTGGCCAAATATCTAAATAAAAAAAATAAAATATAAGAATTGGATAAGGGATGTTCTTTGGTTTTAGTGTTGAAAATTTGGGATTGTTTTTGGCGTGAATGTGTGTGTGAATAGAAAAAAAATACTTTTTTCTCTTTTTTATTCTCTTGTATTTTTGTTTTCATTTTGTCTCTTTATGTTTTTCTAATTACCTTTTCCTGATCTATATATAGATAAAAGCTTATCGGTATAGGATATTTACATTGAATATTTTAGGAAATAAATTAAATCAATTTAAATTAAATTTTCAGAAAATCGTAGATTAGTGAAATCTTTTTTTTTTCGATAAACGAACCGTAACCGTCAAAAACTAACAAAATTGAAAGATGATTTGTAATACAAACGCTAAAATTTCTTTAAGATCTTATGTTTCGTGAAAATTTCAAACAAGTTAGATCATAAATTCAAGTTACCGATTGTTTCACGCTCTATAAAACTTTTGTCAGATAAAATCTTCATTTCACATCCAATCTCACCTGGAAAAGTTTTTCTCAAGAAAAATATATATTCCTTGTTCCAAGTTCCTTAAATGTGAATTCGTGAAATTACTAGAAAGATAGTAAATGCTTATTGTGCAAAATGCTTAATATATAAGTGATTAGATTTCTTTCCTGTAAAAAAAAACTCAACAGATACATTAAAGTGTAAGACATGTCAAATAAACTTACTTATGATATATTATTATAAAAGAAACAAGATAGGACGAGACGTACAAACTTGATTGTCAAGGAGAGTTCTCCACTCCACTAGTAATAGAGTTAAGGGACGAGAGACTGAACATGCACTCGCGCAACTTTACATGACCATTATAAAATTTTCACTCGCTGAAGATGTTGCCAATAATCAGCAGTACAAACCGTGCGTGCATTCCAGGGGAGATGGTTATGGATCACCGTTGATGAATGCAACGAGGCCGAATCAAATGATGAATGAAATTAAATATTGACTAATTTATTAAATGGACAGGAAATTCTTAATAATGCTACACATAATGCTACATATAAATTACCTAGACAGCGTGATGGACGCTTCTTTTTTACTGTATTGCTAATTAACGGGTTAACATATTAGATTCATTTTTACAGTTTCGTCTTTTACAGATTGACATTAAATATATTTTAGTCTAGTCTAGATGTTCTTTTCCTTTTCCTGTTCTGAACACTACATAATTTTTTAAAATAGTCCAAACTATGGACGTATTCAAACTCAATTTACAGGCAGAGGCGCCGAGATTTAAACCACGGACGATCTGTTAATAAAACATTAAATTTAGACTATTCATTAAATTTCAAAACCTGTAAATGGTAGGTTTTTATTAATTGCAACGATTTTCTCGTATAATTAAATATTGGGAGTATAATTTAACTAACAAGTGGTTTAATTTCAAGTGATTTAAATAACAAGTGGTTTAATAAACTCATCTTTGATGTCGATGCATGGCGCTGTTCTCTGCATGCTTTTCATATCATGGTACGTAATTACTAAGTACCAAACGCAAGCATGTATTAAGATGTTCGTCACTGGGCAGATTACGATATTTCGATTTAATTATTTTCATTACAAAAAAACAAAGAATCGCACAAATAAGGTGGCTCAACAATTTTTATTTTTCGTTCTCTGTCTATTTTTTGCCACTTAATTTTTAAACTTTCTCTAGTTCCGTCTTATTGTTAAGTATATTTGATCGTCTGGTATTTTTGACCAATGCTATTTGCTTAGTTTTCTTAGTCTTAACTATCTAGTTTTTTTATCTTATTTTCCATACCTTGTAAATACCGTTGTAAATGAAAAAGTCAGTTTGTTTCACAAATAAAGAAGATTTACTTGGCATTTGCCAGATTTTGAATTTGGTCCTCCCGAAAAAAGGGCGAAAAGGAGATAATAATAATGTCAACCACAGCAAAACATCTTTTGCCGTACGGACTTACTACCCGTACGATGAGAGTGAATGATATCTATTATCAGCGACTCACTCGCCCTGGGTTCAAGCCCACCAGCTAAAATCAACCAAGAACTGGTGGCATGATGGAAACACAAGCTACAATGCAACTACCTCAGGCGCTAGCTATGACGAGCGAAGGCAAACCTGGTCATTCGGAGTCTGGGGGACCCGGACATCATGCAGGGAAGTATCGCAGTTTCTCAAAACTCCTCAAAGTAAAGCTTAAGCACTTCAATGGTACTCTCAACGCACAGACGCTGACCAAAACATGAAAACTAAAGACGCTAACGGACACCTGCGATAAATTCAGTATCCTCATACTTGCAGTACAAGAAACACGATTTCGTGATTGTGATCACTTTGACTCTGGTGGATATCGTACCTACAAAAGAAACCCTGCAGCCAAGCTAAAAAATAGTAATTTACGTATATTGGGAACCGCATGTCTAGTACATAACAGTATCCAGAACTCTGTGCTATATTCCTCATCACCTTCGGAACGGATCTCCCTACTCAGAATTAAATGCCACAGCAAGGCCTACACACTGATTTACGTACATGCTCCTGTTAAAAATGACCCTGACAAGAACAAAGTAGAGAAGTTCTGGTCACAGCTAAAAAGGCACTCAACAAGACCCCTCAACACCATATCAAGATCCTCCTCGGAGATTTCAATACACAAATCGGCAGAGAAAGGGAGCACAGGCACATCACTGGGAATTTCTCGGCACACAAAAAGACAAATGCCAATGGACATCGCCTAATCGACATATGTGGAATGGCTAACCTTCAACTAATGTCCACACACTTTAAGAAACCACCACGCAACATGACAACCTGAAAATCACCAATCAACCACATCGGGGAATACCAAATCGATCGCGTAACGATAACCAGAAAATCCTCCCGAGAAATCATGAACGTGAGGGTACGTAAGGGTTACGTGAATTACCATTCACAAATTAAAACCTGCTTCTTACCTAACAGAAGGAAGTGTCAAAAATCTAAATTCCCGTTATAGATCGAAAATACCTAAGAGTACATGCGGGGGAGTTCGCACAATCACTACAGACCGACGCACAAACATGGAACTTCTTCAGGCAATCCAGCAATCAGCAAGCAAACTCGGTCAACCGTCACGAAAACGAAAACACAGATAGTGGATATTGGAATGCGACAGGGGCCTTGAATTCCGTAAGCTTGCTTGTAAGACTTGGCATAGCAACAAGACACACGAGAATTGGCAAAATTTCTTAGAAATGCAGTTTGAGATATCTAAAACGATCAGACGCATTAAACGGACATACCATTTCAAAAAATTAGAGGGAATCGACAATGAGTTCAAAAGAAATAACACGCGAAACTTCTACAGACCATTTAGGGAAGAACTGATGAACTACAAGCCGCCAAGCCTCTGCTCCCGTCGGCCTGATCTAACCCTTGAAACCAACACAAAAGCGAACTGCGAAATTCTGAAACAGTACTTCGAGAAGCTACACAACTGTGAACCCTTTGAAGAAAGACTCCAATGCCACATAGCCGCTCCAAGCCAGGACTCTGTTCCACCAACACATGAGGAAATACGAAACATCATTTTACACCTAAAAAAACAAGAAAGTACCAGAGGAAGACGGCTTAATCGCTGAAATGCTCAAGATCGGGGTGATTTCTTGACAGACTGCAAGCTATCATTGCAAATGTGTGGAAGAGCGGCATCATACCAGCGGACTGGAAAAATGCTTTTATCCACCCTCTACACAAAAAGGGCGACTGATCCAAAAAAATCCAAATAATTACTGAGGCATTTCCCTTTTATCAATCGCCTAAGAAGTTCTCTCACGTGCCCTCTTCATCAAACTGGAAGAACATACAAAACATCTGATCGGTGAATATCAGGCAGGTTTCCGACCGCACCAATCATGCGCTGGAACAAATCTGGAACCTGAAGATCTTGCCGCAACATTGCCAGCCGAACCGCACAGTTGTCACTTTCGTAGACTTTAAGAAAGCCTATGACCCGATTGACCGCATAACTCGGTTTAATATTCTTTATGAATAGTCATGGTGTGGATAGTAAAACAACCATCTTAATGGAACAACCTTTGTCAACTTTCCTTTGTCAGGAACAACATCTAAAGTAAAATTTATGGGTGAAATCTCCGAGCCTTTTCAAATCAGTACTGGAGAAAGACAGGGTGATGGATTGTCCCTACTCCTCTTTAACCTGGTACTAGATAAGATAATCAAAATAAGGGAGAAATAAGTACCTGGAGTATATATAAGAACAAAGTACAAACGAATCAACATAAAGTGCCTCGCTTTTGCTGACGACCTTGCAATAATCACCCGGACTACTGAAGAAGCCAAACATGCCATCGAGAATTGAAACGCCATGAAATCGCCATCAGGACCGGCCTTCAAATCTCTTACGAGAAAACGCGATACAGAGACTCCAAGATCTCAAATATGACACATCTTTTAACCAAATATGGCAACATCATACAAGTTAGGCAGTTCAAGTACCTAGGTGAAATAATTGGAAACACTGGTAAGGAAAGAATGGCTAACAAAACACGTGCAGAAAATTTACCAAAGCCTATATAATCACCTGGAATATATACAACAAGAAATCACGTCCTACCAATACCACAAAGTCAATCTTCCAGAACCACTCTATGCAATTGAGACTTCATCATTAACCATCTACATCAATGATATTGAGAAAGTAGAACGTCAGATACTGAGAAAAATATTTGGGTCCAAGGTATAAGATGGTATCTGGATGCGTAAAAGCTCAAAAGAACTGTATTCCCGGACAGAACGGTTCTCCTCAGTTGCACGGAAAAGACGTCTGAAATTCTACGGTCATATAATGGGAATGGATGACTCTCGATTGACCAAGAAAATCTTCCACATCGTCAATGGAACCCGACAGTCCAAAGTACGCTGTCTGGTAGACACCCAAAATGACCTCTCGGTTTAAATACAGACCCATTGGCAACTGCCCGAACGAAATACGGGCACAAAATAAATTCACATAATTTCACATCAAAGAATCCAAGAGCTAAGAGTTTGAAACTTAAAAACGCATGGACGCAAGGAAGAAGACTGACTCAGAGCGAAAGCATGACGAAGTTTTGGGAAGATAAAAAGAGCTAAGTAATGGTTCTACGCGCTCCTTAGAGGGCTAAACGAATGAATATATAAAGAAGATTTACTATGCATTAAATATGGAATATGTCGGGATTATATGTACTAAGATAATTATGTTATCTTGATTCAATATTCTTGTATATCCAATTCGTTATGAACATATACAGTTATATCGGCCTAATTTTGCCGAACTAGTACTATCTATCGAATTTTATGCTTTTAATCTTTCTTTATCTATTTCTAGCCGCCTGCCTTTTGTTTTCCGGTAACAAATATTATTACTATATATTATTTACACTCTGGTCATAACAAAGGATGGCTCATTTTAACATAGGCAATAATCTTTCTTGTCTAGCCGGCCTCTATATTCTTATAGATCTAATGGAGTGTAGTCTTCTCTTTCTCTCCTTCTCAATTCGAAGATTGGTTGGCAGCAATTCTTCTCCTCCACTACTCTCTGTTCTGTGATAGTCTTTTCATTTTTTTCAAATGATTTTACTCTTATATCTCCTTGAATCTCTTTCATGTATTGTAATCTGGGTCTTCCTCTGCCTGTTTTGTCATGTACCATTACTTCCATAACATTAATTATAAAATCATTGTGCCTTTAGAGATGTCCTATTAACTGGTCTCTTCTCCTCATTATTGTTTTGAATAGGGCTCTTTTTTTCATCAACTCTTCTAAGAACTTCTTCATTTGTCAGCCTAGCCGTCCACGAGATATTCTGCGTTCTCCTCGAACACCACATTTCAAATGCTTCCAGTCGTTTCTTATCGCATGTGCCAAATGTCCAAGTTTCTGAGCCGTACAATGTACCATGCCACACTCCAGACATATCATTTTATAAGGGCCGTTTTGGTCTCTACATTTAAATTCCTTGATGTAAGAAGCACCAGTTGGTTGTTGAAGGCTATTTTTGCTTGAGCAATTCTGCTTTTTATGTCTGATAAACTTTTGCCACCTGGTGTGACTTTGCTTCCTAGGTAGGTGAACGAATAAACTTCTTTCAGTGATAAATCGTTAACTCTAATGTCGGCTCTAATTGCTCGCTGTTGCACACCATGATCTCTGTCTTCTTTGTGTTGCTTTTCATGTTGTACGCTGTTAACGCTTTTTGCAGATTTTCTTCATTATATTCAATGATAGCTATGTCGTCAGCAAATCTTGTGATTTTAATTTCTACTCCATTGATCTTAATTCCTTCCATAGCCTGTTTACATTCCTTAATTGCCTCCTCAAAATACTAGTTGAATAGTACTGGCGATAAATTGCATCCTTGGCGTACTCCTTTTTGTATGTATGCCTCTTGTAGTTCAGTCCCTTTATATTTATAATGCCTCTTCCATTTTTGTACAGTTCATGTACTATCCGACTGTTTAAAAAAATATGTAAAAAAGTGTAGTCCTATGATATTTTAAATACAGTATTTAAAATTCGATACGAATAAATTGAACTAGATAAGATCTATAAGACTATAGAGGCCGACTAAATAAGAAATATTATTGTCTATGTACCTATGAGTCATCCTCTATTAGGACCAGAGTGAAAATAATATAGAGTAATAATATTTCATACCGGAAAAAGCCAGGCAGCTAGAAATAAATAAAGAAAGATTCCCTATTCCGTTTTGTTCACCTCTTTATAATTCGATCGAGCCCACTCTAAATAGTCTCAACTATCTACGTTTTTCCAATCTTGCCTTTTCAGTGCTTCTCTCATTTTGAGTAACATTTTGTTAGAGCTGCTTTGATTACCTAATTGTCTCAATCTACCTTTCTAGGAAATATTTTCGGTTTATTTGATATTTTTGCTATAATAGATTGTAGATATTGGTAGTGACGATGTCGGTACTGCGACTTTTATAGATCTATTGTACCCCACCCTCTTCCTCTAATCGTTGGTGTACTTACTACTGATTACTTTAGGAATTACAGGATCTAGGTGGGTTTCAAGATTTGCAGCTCCTCCTCGTTCAAGCAGTGAGTTCGAAGGTAGATTTATCTCTTGCGAAGCAAGTCTATGAGGATATGTATGCGGGTTTTTTCTTCAGAACTGCAGAAACCGAAACTGTCATTTTCCTCTAGACCTAGGGTCTTTAGATGTCTGCTCTAAGTCTACAGTGTCCTATTAGAACTCCTGTCAGAATTCTAAGCTTGTTCTTGTTTAGTTACAGGCAACATTTTGTTCTTTTTTGTTTAAAAGATCTGAGCATAACTTTGAATTGTCTTAGCCGAGGAAGTTCTTTCCAGGTATTTATCCATTGTTTTCTTACTTCTTCATCTAAACTGTTGTGTCAAACTCATACCAAAACAGATTTCTGGACCTATTAAGGGATTGCTAGATCCGTTGTTTGCTAGGTGATCGGCTTCTTCGTTTCTATCTATAACAGTGTATCCTGGTACGCTGGTTCTCTGCCGAGCTAGTTTAGCTTTCCCACACAATCCCATACCAGCTTGGATGTGATGGAAGCTAATAGCTTTGATGACTTCTTGGCCATCTGACAGGATAGCATATATATATATATATATATATATATATATATATATATATATATATATATATATATATATATATATATATATATATATCGTTTTTTGCAATAGATCCTGTCAAGGTTAAATTGTGCGCATTTTTCGATTGCATGTACCTCTGCTTGGAATATACTTGGATAGGTTCCCATGGATTCAAAGTATTTGGTACGAGGCCCAACACTCCTGCACCAGTAGTTTCCTTTGTATTCGAACCATCTGTATACTACTTGATATTGCTATAATACAGTGTTTCCCAAACTTTCTATCCACGTGTACCCTTTCAAATATTTGTTAACACTTCGTACCCCTTCGAAAATTTCTGAGATAAACTATTAAAAACAAAAACTGTACACGTCTTTTCTAAATAATATATAATCTCCAGATTGGGCTTTAAAAGATAAAAATAATAGTTAGTTACGTGCGAGTGTAATAGAAACTTTTATTTAATTTTGCTCCTCATTTCAGAAGCTAAATTTCAAGAAAAGTTCCATTTTCTGTGTTTTTTTTTAAGAGAAGCATGTCGTCGACCCATTATTGTAATGTTCTCATGACAACGATAAAATTGTTGATTCGTAAGTCAAAATTTTGTTTAGAAGTTGTGTTTAATTAATATGTGTTTTATTAATAATACATGGATACATCACAAGAATTATTGTTAGATGGTAACGCAATTGCGGAAAGATCAGTTCCGCAGAAATCAATATATTTATACAAAAAAATGTACCTGTAATAAGTTTTGTGATTGGAGATCAAAAAAGAACATCAGCGAAGTCAACATTTAGCATCATGTTTACGGAGCCCATAAGTGAGTTATTTTGATACGTTGCTATGTATACTTTTATTTCGCTAGTGAAACCAAATTCTAATTTCACTAGTTAATAAACCACTATTTTATTGATCCGTATCCTAGGAATTAAACATGACATTATAAGGCAAAATTGAATAAAAATTATTACAAAACTTAAGAAAAATGTTATTCTTTATGAGTTCTCTTTAAGACAGTTTCCGCTTGTCTTTGTATACGTAAAAACAACATGCAACCATTTTAACGTGAGCAGTTAGTAAAGTAAACTATTGGTAAAAGTATACAAAATCATTTAAAAACAGAATTTATAACAAGTTAGTTTTGACTTGTATTGTGTTAAGTAATTATCAAAGATAATGTAGATAAACTGTTTGCAGATTCACGGCTAGATAAACTGTTTGCAGATTCACGGCTAACTCATAAGATTCAAACATTTTAAAATGTTAAGGTTGATGCACTATTTTTGATGTAATTTAAATATTGTTATTCTGTGCCAATAACTTATTGTTCTTCTTATATCCACTTTAGCACACACAAATATGAAAATTTTGGAACATCTTTCGCGTACCCCTTGGGGTACGCGTACCTTTGGGAAACACTGCTATAGTAGATAGAATAGACTAAACCGTACAAATAAAATAAATTTATGACAACGCTTATTTATTTAAAGTCATTTACCTATTACCCATATCTAGATAAATAAGTCATTTCAAATAACTGTGTTATTGTACTTTAAAGACAGAAGAAATATAACTATTTATATTTTGTATGGTCAATAAATTCGAACAAAATTATAATTAATACTGACGATTGTTGCGCAAATTGTATATGGTAGATTTAATGAAGCTTTAATTATTAAAAAGAACACTTTTGCGGAAAAGCAAATGTTATGCGCTACGAATCGCACATTAATGTAATCTCGTTGAATAATTTTAATTAATTTAACTTTTAGCATGAAAGTTTTGTAACTAAAATCACAAAATATCGCATGTGTGGGTGTGTGTGTAGTAGAGTATGTGTTTAACGGTTAACTCGCACGGACGCATATATCTATTGAAAATGGCGAATGTTAGTTCGCCGAAACGTCAATTATTTCTTATTTTCAATTACTTTTTATTCTGTTTATTTATTTTTATTCTACTTTTTATTCTTCCAAGTTGAATTTCCGCTGGAAATGTTTATTGTGTCCTTCGACCGAGAAACAGCGGTTGATAAAATTTATAACATTGATACTATCCTTAACTGCAAAGTACAAGTAGAACCACTGAGAACCAACAAAATCATACCCCAGTGTAAACGCTGTCAAGACTATGGTCACACATATAATTATTGCAATAAAGCGCCACGGTGCGTCAAAGGACTCGCCACACAAGACTGTACTTAAAAGATCCAAAAGATCCGCCAAAATGCATACACTGCGGAGATAACAACCATCCTGCAAATTATCGAGGCTGTCTCGTATTCAAAGAGTTATTAAAACTCAGAAACCGTTCCCCCAAGAATAAACGAGAGACTCGAATCAACAAACAACAAATGTAAATACAGAGCAAGCAATCCAACAAACTAACTAGCAGTCGAAAAAACGAACGGAACAAGAAACATATGAAGATCAAGCCCCACAGCCAACTTATAGCCAAGCCATAGTTAAGAATGAAACGATAAACCAGCCGAATTCGATAGAATCGATGTTGCAGCAAATATTGCAGCGACTCGACAATCTAGAAAAAAGAAGATCAAAATGTGCAACTTTATACGCATTATGGAATGGAATGCTTATGGATTGCTGCAACATAAGGACGAACTGCAACTAATCTTAAGCACCGAGAACATCGACATATGCCTGATAGCAGAAACCCACTTAACAAATGAAGCGCACATCAAATTCCGAAGATATACAATCACACAGTCCATCCTGCAAACACGGCACTTGGTGGCAGCGCGATTTTAATCAAAGATAGTCTAAAACATCACGAAAAAGAGAAATATGCAACTTATGATATACAAGCAACAACAATAACATTAATGACAATAGAACAAACACTCACTGTGAGCGCAATCTACTGCCCCCCTCGGTATAACATATACGCGGATAAATACTGAATTCGTCGAGAAGCTAAACGGTAGATTCATCATTGGCGGCGACTTCAATGCGAAGCACACGCACTGGGGATCACGACTAATCACACCAAAAGGCCGCCAACTGTACCAGGCTGCTAAGGACTACGGATGCGAGTTTGCCTCCACTGGCAAACCTACTTACTCGCCAACGGACTATAATAAAACACCAGACCTGATAGATTTTTTCATAATAAAAACGTCGCAGCAAATTACATTAAGGTTGACGAAGGCTTTCATCTCAACTCAGACCACTCTCCAATCGTGCTAACAATCTGCAAAACCATTATAACTATAAATCAGAACGCAGTGTTTGTGACCAACCACACCGACTGGGACTACTTCAACCATCTTCTGCATAGAACCATAAACTTGCATGTACCACTTAAAACAATCGCACAGTTAGAGAATGAAGTGCATCAATTCACTATGGCTATTCAAAACGCAGCTTGGAAAAGTACGCCTACTATAAAGCGAAAACTCAAGGGTCTCAACTTCCCTAAAGAAATAAAACACCTGATCACCTTAAGACGCAGACTTAGAAGACGTTGGCATCAAACACGAGCACCGCAAGACAAAACCAACCTAAATAGAATAACGAAACAATTGACAAGGGAGATTAAAACACAAAAAACAACTCTATCAACAACTTCCTCTCGGGACTAACCGCTGACAATACCACAGAATATTCTCTGTAGAAGGCAACAAAGTACCTGAAGCGACCGATCATCCAAATACCCCCGATTCGCAAACCAAACGGCAAGTGGTCTCGTAACAGCAGAGATAGAGCAGACACTTTTGCAGAGCATTTGGAAAACAGATTTATTTCCAACCCGGGATCGGATGAACTTCCAACACTCCCAACAAACAACTACGAAGACACACCCCCAGTAACACCCAAAGAGGTAGCCAAAGAGATTCGCACAAATCTAAACCCAAGGAAAGCACCCGGGTTCGACCTAATTACCGGTACAATCCTCAGAAAAATACAGAGAAAAGTCTTGGTCATATACTAACCGCGTGCAAGGTATCGGAAATAATTGTACCACCAAAACCTGTCAAGAATCACAATGATGTGGAGTCGTATCGGCCAATCGCATTACTGCCGATCATGTCCAAACTCTTTGAGAAACTGATTATGAAACGTCTCAAGCTAATTATAGACAAATATGAGCTGGTGCCGGCCCATCAGTTTGGATTTCGAACCAACCACTCAACAATTGATTAAGTTGATAGAATTACCAACGTCATCGAAAAATCGTTAGAAAATAAAAGTGTTTGCTCTACAGAGTTCCTCGACGTCGCACAAGCGTTTGATCGGGTATGGAATAAAGGCCTGTTGCACAAACTCAAATCCATTCTGCTTCACCCATACTACAAACTATTAAAATCTTACTTATCCGAAAGAAAATTTTGCATTAAACACGAGGACGCGTTCTCCGATCTTCGGAACATTGGTGCTGGTGCCCCTCAGGGAAGCGTATTGGGTCCGGTGTTATATCTACTTTATACAAACGATACACCTAATATTGATAACACGATAACTGCCACCTTTGCGGATGACACTGCACTGATGGCAACTGGAAAAACTGTAGAGCAATCATTAGAGATACTGCAACTAGCAGTAAACAACGTGGCCACCTGATTCGTAAATGGCGAATCAAACTTAATGAAGCAAAGTCGACATACATCAATTTTACCAATAAAAAGATTGAAAACAGACCACTCAATATTAATGGCATAACTATCCAGCCAGCCAACACAGCAAAGTACCTGGGCATGACGCTTGACACAAAACTATGGGAGGAGCACATCAAGAAAAAACAAGAGGGACTGCAATTAAAATCACGTAAAATGTATTGGATACTAGGACATAATTTACAGAACTAATAATGCACAACAAGCTAACCCTATACAAACAGGTATTGCGCCCAATTTGGACATATGGTATCCAATTACGGGGATATGCTAAAAAAATAACATATAAATGTAATCCAACGCTACCAAAACAAAATGCCACGAACCATCGCCAATGTGCCATGGTATGTGCGCAACAGCGACTTACACCGCGAACTCGGTGTAGAAACAGTCGACACCATCATTAGAAGATATGCTATCTCGCACGAATCACGACTCCAGCACCACATCGACGAGGAAGCATCCATTCTATTAAACTTAGAGAATGACACCAGACGACTTAAACGGACCAAACCACATGGGCTATGTAGAATAGAACTGCCAAACAACTGAGGGATCCAGTAGGATCAACTCAGTATAATATTAAATTAATAATTTATTTGTTAAAGAAAAACAGATCGTTAGTTTATAAGAACTAGTTTTTGTAAGTTATATAAAATAATAAAAAAAAAATACTTTTTATGACAAAGCTATGAGAAATATTGCTTTGCAACTTTTCTTTACAATTTAACAATTTGCTTTCTTTTATTTATCTCATTATTACCTCACAATTAAAAACTCTTCTAATTTAATATTAGTACTTTTTAAAGCTTTTCAGTTAAAATAAAACAATTTTACCGTTTAAAATACACCGTAAAAAAGTTCTATAAGTATTATCATAAAAAAATGTTAAAGGAAATTTAATTCGCTCAAATATTTCTATAATGGAACATGCTCTAATTTTTCACACTTTCTTCCCCCTTGCTGATTAATATCTATTTGGAACTGCCAGGCTTTTTTTTATCTAATTTTTTATTCCACGTCCTTGCTCCTCTTACGTCTTCATTTACTCACTTTATTAAACGGAATACATCTAATTAGTAATATAAAAACAATTTGACAACTTTTTAAAGGATATTTTTTGGGGAAAAGATTATAATAAATTTAAGTACTACTAAGTACTTCCTAAACTCGAGAATGATTAACTGAAATAGACTACAAGACTACCGAAGATTAGACTTGACAGGACAACATTAAAAAATATGAGACAATACTGAAAAAAGGAGGCTCAAATTCAAATTCAAAATTTATTTTATTAATCTATAGATGTAGTAATTATAAATATTAAACAAGTCACTGTTAGAATAGATAAGCACATACAGAAATCATTAAAAAAAATCACTGACACTAATAGCATTTATCTAGGATTGAAGTTTTAAGGCGTATTCGAAAACTGCTATAACTGGCTAGCTCCTTAATAGCCAACAGTAATTGGTTATAGATTTGAATACCTATTCGATTAGGAGCACCTTTGCAAATGGTGAGATTACTTTTCACCGGTCTTAACATATCCATGGCGGTCATCTCTTACTCCAATTACAATCCTATTTTTAAAAATATGACATGCTAACTCCTATATATAAATACATGGAGCGGTGAGGATTTTAAGATTTTTAGAATAATAAGTATGATCTGCAAGAGGTGATTCTTGTGATGCCTGCTATAGTTCGTATTACCCTTTTTGTGCAAGAAATACTCCTTGACTAAGTGAAGCAACTCCCCAGTCTTAAATGCCATAAGCCAGAACCGAATGAATTTCTGCATGATATACACGAAAAAAACTACACTTAAAAAATTACAGTTTCAATTTGTAGCAGCGGTCTTACGAATTTTAAACTGTAAAAACTACAAATGGTTTTTATTAAAATTACAGTTTCCGATATTATTAGTAAATAAGTTTTAAAAACTACAGTGTGCGACTGCAATCTTTACAAATTTGTATTCGTAAGGCCGCTGCTACTATTTAAACTGTAATTTTTAAAGTGTACTTTTTTCCGTGTACGCTGAGAAGAACATCCTCACCCACCGCTAGTCTCACTTTTCTTAACAGATAGGACTTACAGTTCAACTTATGAATTATTGCATCAGTAGATGCAGTACATGTCAGGTGTTCCTCTAGGTGTCCCCAACCCTATGCCCGCGGGCGCCATGGCGCCCACATACCATTTTATGTGTGCCCGCCGCTACACGAACAATATAAAATTATTTATCTGATAGCAAATGATAACAAATAAATGTAATAAAAAAAATTTCTTATAAATTATTGTATTATAATATAATAATGTAATATAATAAAAATAAAACAAAATTTTATAACAAATTTTAAAAACTAGTATATATTGCAATAATTATATTATATTTAAATTGTAGGGCATACTATTTTTACAATGTAAAAGAATCTATTTCTCGTCTGAAAAATACGCTCTTTCTCACTTTTGTACTAGCATAGCATCTCTCTGCTTTGCGCATGTTACAAATTTTGAATCTGCGCATTAGGTTAGGTTAGGTTTAAGTGGCAGCTAATGCTCACATAGGCCTCAGATGGGCCCGTTGTGTTACCACGGTACTTGCAGTACAACCCTCCTCAGGGGATTTTGTCAAACCATTTCGAGCCGTGGATGAACCTCATGAGAGTCTGCGCATCTAGTGATGCGAGGTCAGAGAGATCATCCAAGAAAGGTCGGCCTAAGAAGAGCAATCGTGTTGCGGTCAGAGAGGGGCATTGGCATAGGTAATGCTGAACACTCTCCTCTTCCTCCTCGTCCAGGCAGCCTCTGCAGTAGTCCCGCTTCGCTATGCCCAGTCTCTCAGCGTGCTTGCCAATGGGACAGTGTCCCGTGATGACTCCCACTGCCAGTCTGATATCGTTTCTTTTTAGAGAGACGATGTTGGTGCTTCTTTTCCTGTTTCGGTGAGGCCATATTTGCCTGGTTACCTCGCAGGTTTCTTCATCCCTCCACCATCGCTCCGCTAGGTTCGAGGTTATTTCGGCTATGGTCTCCTTGCACGAGGCAAATGGAATACCAATATCCTGTAATATTTCGGTTGAGTGCAGGCTTGTGCCGTTCTTTGCAAGCTCATCCGCTTTTGCGTTACCTGAGATCCCGCTGTGGCTTGGTACCCACGTGAGTCTCACGTTTGTGTGTGCTGCGAGCTCATTCAGCTTTCTCCGACAGCCAGAGACCACTGCTGAGTTGGTGCACACGCTAGTAACTGCCCGGAGAGCAGCTTGGCTATCGGTGTAAATGTGGATCTGTTCACCAGGGTCCCCATTTACCATCAGCCACTCTGCTGCCCCTTTTATGGCGGTTACCTCTGCCTGTAGAACGCTGCAGTAGTCCGGCAGGCGTAAGCTAATTCTGAGGTTGAGGTCGTTGGAGAAAACTCCGCTGCCTACTTTGTCCTCCCTCCGTGAGCCGTCTGTAAAGACCTGCGTGTGTCCTGCTGGTACCTCTTTCTTTTCCATCCACTCCTCTTTAGAGGGCATGTGGTATGAGAAGTTGTTACCAAAAGCAGGTGTTGCTAGACATCGGTCTATGTTTTTGGGCACCCCTTTAAATTCATTGATTATTCCGGCGAGTCCACGATAGTCCGATGTCAACATTCGCACTGACTTTAGTCTAAGTGCTGTGGTAATGGCAAGTTGCTTGCCCATTAAATCGACCGGGGCTATGTCCAGGATTGTCTTCAAGGCTTTTGAAGGCGTCGTTCTCATGGCTCCCGTTATCATGAGCGCCGCCATTCTCTGCACTTTTGTAAGCGCCATTTGATGGACTCTTTTATTAAGTGCCGGCCACCATATGAAAACGCCGTAGTAGAGTATTGGTGTAACTACGGCTCTGTATAGCCAGAAGGTAATCTTGGGGTTGAGGCCCCAAGACTTCCCCACCGCTCTCCTGCAAGAGTACAGCGCCACCGTTGCTTTCCGTACTCTTTCGTTTATGTTGAGCTTTCGGTCTAGTATGAGACCTAAGTACTTGGCGCTCTCCTTGATCGCCAGTTCAGTGTCCTTTAGCATTGGGGGCCTGAATTCTGGGATGTTGTGTTTCCTTGTGAAAACGACTGCTCGGTTTTCGCCGGGTTGACATCTACGCCACACCTTTTGCACCATTGCGCTAGTTTTGATAGGGCCCCTTCAACAAGTTGCGACATTGTATTGAGGTGTTTCCCTGAGGCCGCTATTGCTACGTCATCCGCATAGGCGATGACCCTGCAGCCGGATTTCCTAAGTTGGAGGAGCAGCTCATTTAGCGTGATGTTCCAAAGCAATGGTGAGAGGACGCCTTCTTGTGGGGTTCCCCTACTCACCTTCCTTCTTATGTGGGATTCTCCCATTGTGGCCCTAATGTTCCTTTCACGGAGCATTTTTCCGATCAGGTGACATAGAGCTTTGTCCATGGCTAGTCCAGTTAAGGCTGATTCTATGGCTTCAGGCTACACGTTGTTAAATGCCCCTTCTATATCGAGGAAGACAACCATCGTGAACTCCTTATGCCTCATCGAGCTCTCTATCTGGTTTACCAAGGCGTGGAGTGCTGTTTCCACGGATTTCCCCTTTGTGTATGCGTGCTGAGACATTGACAGCATTTCAGGGTGTAATGCCTCCTTCATGTGCAAGTCAATCAGTCTTTCAAGTGTCTTTAGCCGGAACGATGATAAGCTGATTGGTCTCAGGTCTTTGGGGGAGGTGTGTGAGGCCTTTCCTCCTTTTGGGATGAAGACCGCTTCGACCTCTCTCCATATTTTTGGGATGTATGAGAGGTTTATACATGCCTTAAACATAGTCTCCAACCAAGGTGTAACTATATCTATGGCCTCTTGCAGCTCAACTGGACTGATCCCGTCAGGTCCAGGTGACTTAAAAATTTGAAGCTTTTGATGCTCCAGGTTAGCTTATCTCCACCTACAATTCTGTCAGCCAGATACCGAGGTGGAGCAGTTATGGTGGAGTCCACTACACTTATTCCATTGTCTGGAAAGTGTGTATCCATGAGTAGCTCCAGCGTTTCTGTACATGAGGTTGTTCCATCTTGCTTCTGTATGAAGCTTTGGACTGCCGGATCCTTAGATAAAATTTTTCGCAGTCGGCTGGCTTCTGAGGTTTCCTCTATTTGCTCGCAGAGCCGAGCAAAGGATGACCTTTTGGCCTTCTTAACCTCCGTTTTGAAATTCCGTAGGCTGTTCTTATAGGCGGTCCACTCATTGGTGCTTTTTACCTCGTTGAACAGCCTCCTGCTTTCCTTTCTTAGGGAGCTTATTAACGGCGTCCACCACCGTGGTTTGCTCTTACCTATCCTGCTCACGACTTTGCATGATGTGCGCATGGCCTTGTTACGGGCACCTGTGAACTGTTTTACAGTTCTGTCTAGCTCATCCCCTGTTTTTGGTGTTGGGGGCGGCTCTTCCGATAGAAGACCCGATAGGGTAGTTTTGTACTTACCCCAGTCAGTCTTCCGTTTGTCTACAAACTTAGGCCTAGTTTGCATCTGTATGCCTACCTTAAATTCAATAAACCTATAATCAGAAAAGGAGTGTTCTTTTGACACTTTCCAATTGCTTACAAGGTTAGGCGTTTTAGTGGAAACGAGTGTAATATCAAGTACCTCCTCTCTCACGGCTGTGGTGAAGGTGGGAGTGTAACCTATATTACATATTTCTAGGTCGGAGGTTAGTATAAATTCTAGTAAAGACTCACCTCTGTTGTTCGTGTCCGAGCTGCCCCATATGGTGTGGTGGGCATTGGCATCGGCTCCAATGATCACGTCCGCCCCTACTCGGTTGGCTTCTGTGATTATACCATGGAAACCCTCTGGGGGACTTTCCTTCTCATGGGCGAAGTATCCTGAGATCATCCATAACCTATGATTAGAAAGTCCCATTGATACAGTGACAGTATCGCAATCGCTGTGGTTAGGCATCATAAAAGCGTTGATGCTTTTATCCGCCAGGACGCACGAGCGTGGCTTACCTGCGTTTTTTACGTACAGTAACCTGTACTTGTCAGAGCCCAGTCCACAGATCTTGGTACCCACGACCCAGGGTTCTTGGATTAGGGCGATGTCGACTCCTCCCTTTGACAGTTGGAGGAGCAGAGCAGCCGAGGCTGCTTTGGAGTGGTGGAGGTTACATTGTATCACCCCCACCATCGCTAAGAGAGTTTTCTGGCACCGCGACGATCGTTACGTCGTTGTCGTCTTCGGTGACAGAGATTAGCGCCAGATTCTCCTCTGCTTCGCTAATCTCATCTAGATGGAGAGGTCCGAACATATTCGTGACCCCCATATCTGACATCTCACTGTCTGAATGTGACCGAGGCTCCCCTTCCCTCGAGGGGATTGGGATTCTCTGGTCACTCTTGTAAACATTCAGGGTAGTGGAGCCGAAGCCGTAGCTGATCACTCCCTTACTTTCTGCCAGTGGCGCTAGAGATGCTTCGTTTAAGATGACAATTACTTGCCTTCTCATACCCGCTGCCTCGCTAACTTTGATATTGCTCCAATCCTCAGTTGGAAGCGTGGGGTTGCTGGTCTGAATTATCTTCTGAATTGTCCTCGGGTCAGAGGGTTCCGTCGGGATCCAGGCTCTCGATCTCGGTCTGCTCGGGATCTTGTCCCTTGAGACAGCCTAGATTCGGGCGCATGGCCAGACTTCCCCCACTTCCCCGATGGCTTGCTTGTACAGGTCCGCTGATCGTTGATCTGCACAAGCCACCAGTTTGATATGTCCTTGATGCCAACCTGCGTCTCTGCAGCAAGGAGCTGGGCCTGGATTCTTCTGGAGAATGTCCAGGTATTTGCCCAAGAGAGCCGCTTCCGCCAGTCCCCATTTGGCTGGCGCGATACTCCCATCCCGGTGACTATCTGCGCATTACAGTTCGCCATTTTGAGAAATACTACGGAGTTGGATTGAGAATAAACTGAAATACACTCTATTATTCATTAGTCAAATTTCAATAATTGTAACCCTAAAATGAGCAATAGACAAAGAACCTATAATTTTAATACTGACTGGGAAGAATCACATTGTTTCGTTAATATTGAAGATAAATGTGTTTGTTTGTTGTGCGGCAGTAGTGTTGCAGTGGCGAAAAAACATAATATTAAACGTCACTTCCAGACAACCCATTCAACTTTTACTACCAGCTATCCACTTAAATCTGAACTAAGAAGAAAATATCTCAACTAAAATCGACACTGTCTGCCCAACAGTCAATTTTCACGAGGCCTGTGGAAAAATCTAAATATGCCACTATTGCTTCTTTGAAAATTTCTCACATACTCGCAAAGAAGAAAAAGGGACGGGGAATTGGTAAAAGAAGCATTTTTAAGCGTGAGATTATGTCAGCTATACAAAATTTAGAGTTGTCTGATAACACCATCACAAGAAGAATATACAACATTTCAAAAGATTTGCGAACTGGTGAATGTTTCCTGTGAAATATGTGAATGGTTCTCACTACAATTAAAAGGCGAGGATATTTACAACATATTCGTAACATACGCAAAATCCATAGATATGCCTTTGCACAAGCTGTCAGAGATAACCACTAATGAAGCACCAGCAATGGTTGGTAATATCAATTGATTTATCGCCCTCTGCAACAAAGACTAATCATTTCCTAACTTTATGTCTAACCATTGCATTATCCACCAGGAAGTTTTGTGTGGAAAGTTTCTCCCTTTCGGACACGTCATGAAAGTCGTTATTAGAATAGTAAAGCTTATACGAACAGCCCCTTTACAACACCGCCTTTTTAAAGACCTATTGGAAAATTCTAAAGAACCGGATCTTATTCTTCATAGGCTTAGTAAGGATAATACTCTTTCAAGATTTGTCAATTTAATTGAAGAAATATTATCTCAATTCTAAAAATACAAATTTTATTGAATTAACGAATTCTTCCTGGCTCATGGATTTTGGTTTTATCATAGGTGTAATGGAAAAATTTAATAATTTAAACTTTGAGTTGCAGGGGAAAAACTTACATATAGCTACAATAATAGTATCTGTAAACTCATTTAAAGCCACACTGGTTTTGTGAATTTTCAAATGAAGAAACATGTAGATTTTCCAAATATGAAAAAAATTGATAAGAGACGCTGAAATTGATTTTTCATTATTTGTTGACAGTCTTCAATTACTTAAAAACCAGTTTGAAAAACGATTTAAACAGTTTAATATCATTGAGCCAATGCTCACCTTTTTTGTCAATCCTTTTACTTAACAAGTAAATGTAACCGATATAGCTGCACAAATTGCAGAGCTTATTCAAGTTAGGGTTGAAGAACTGGAATTTTGGATCTTCAGATCGACATTGTCCTAAAATCCAATGTATCAGATGAAAACTTCTGGAATATAGTTGACAGAAATAAATTTCCGTTCTTGAAATGGAAAATCATACAAAATAAAATCGTTTCTTGGTTCCACATACTTATGTGAATCATTGTTTCAGCCATGAATATTAAAAAATCAAAATACAGATCTCGAATGACTAACGAACTTGGTGATTGCTTACGAGTAGGAATATCATCACACACGCCTAATTATGAAGCAATTGCCAATGAAATGCAGTGCCAAAGATCACATTGACTTGTAATATTGAATATAATTTAGTAATTTTCATAAAAATATAAACGTTAATTATGTGTTGAAATTTTTCTGTTTTGACATAAATGTGTTTTGTACATTTTGTGTCCTATCAACAATATCCAACTATAAATTTACATTGAAAAAATAAATGGTGCCCGGCAACTGACCGGTACTATAGAATGTGCTCTTAAGTGCAAAAAGGTTGGGGAGCCCTGCTCTAGGTAAATACCTAGAAAATTTACCTGACGAGTTAGCTTGTAGTTGCCAATTTTAAGAGGGATGCATATACAGTGCATATACAGTTATATACAGTGCATATACAGTTATATACAGTGCATGTAACATAGCTCGTTTTTAGGGTTCCGTACCGAAAACGAAACCCTTATAGGATCACATTGTTGTCCGTCTCTCTGTCTGTCCGCCTGTCCGTCCGTCTGTCTGTCTGTCAATACCATTTTTCTCAGGAACGCGTAGAGGTAACAAGTTGACATTTGTATCAAATACTCGGTTCTGCGGTCTCTTGCAGCTGCGAAAAAATCAAACTTGTAAGTCAACGCGATCAAAAGATATGACCGTGTATGTCGCATATTTTGCGATTTCACACGGGAATTAAAACCTATAGGGTACTTCCCGTTGACCTAGAATCAAGAAATTTGGCAAGAAGCGATGTCTGGCAGCACATGTAAAGGAAAAAATCTGAAAACTCTAAATATGTAGTTTAATTACAAGAAAAATGCGTATTTACTATTAGAAACTTATGAAAATACACTAATGTGTTGCGTGGTATTGTCAGGCACCAGAAGCATATGGGCTGCATACAGTTAGGTCCTCCTCCTCCTATATTTTTTGGTAGTCAATTGCCCAAAAGCAGTCAATTGAACAACTGAATGTTAAGAGTATCGAAATAGATCTAGGAATAGTTAATGTATTACTTTAGATTAGATCTAGAAATAGTTAGATCTTAATATAAGTTAGTGAATAAGTGTAATACTAAAATAAAGTTCTATCATAATCGTCTGTTCGTTTTCTTTCAATAAGTTTAAAAATAATCGCGTAATTCAGTTAATTCTTAATGTAAGTTACTGAGTAAGGGTAATAGTAAAATAAAGATTTATCATAATCGATTTATTATAATCGTCATTCGCTTTCTTTTGGTAACTTTTAAAATATTTTAGTTTTGGCTTGGAATTTGAAATAGGTCTCTCGTCAAGAATTTCATATCATATAAGTAAGTAAGATTTCGTGTTTAAGTACCCAACTAACTACTCAGTGACCTCTTGTATTTAGGATAAAACGAGACGCGCACGAGCAGGGCGACGCGGGGCAAGTACAAGGGCGGCAGGTCGGCCCAGATCGGCCCTTTTGTAGTGAGTGGCAGAAATACGAAATTTTGTTTTGCATTAAATAACTTCGTACTCCTGCATATCCTTCCTTACTCAATAAATTATAGCTACAGTTCATTTAACCGTTAACGACAACATTATCGTACACGATGTAATATTTATGTCCGGCGATGGCAGTTGCTTGTTTCATGCTATAGCTTTTTCAATTTATAATTCAACCAATTTTGGTCAAACACAGCTTTTGAGAGCTACAATAATTAACTATATATATGATAATTGGGACGAGTTTTGTTTGTTTACTAGCAACGCCTTAACAAGTTAACTGGATGTGATTGCTACGTCCTCCACAAAAAAAAGGTACCTTACTTACAAGTTTGTACGGAACCCTCGGTGTGCGAGTCACAACTCGCACTTGGCCGTTTTTTTTTTTAATATTGAGGTGTAAGTTATTGGCACACAACCAATATTGTGTATAGTTTTATCAGGATAATGTTCCGTTGTGTTGCCGTTACTTCAGGTGAACGCTCCGAAACTATGATACTCAAATCATTCGAATACAGGGTGGAGTAATTAGGGCCGATAAAATGTATCATGTCAGCTGTATAGAGAGAAAACAGCATCGACGCTAAGATACTACCTTGCGGAAGCCTTATTCATAGAACTTTAGTATTGGAGTATCCTGTGCTCCCTCTTGAATTTATTCTGACGTATTGTCTTATATTATTTAAGTAGGACTCGAACCAACTACCGGCTCTTCCTCTAATTCCATAGGTATATAGTTTTTCCAAGAGATTTTTATGTGCGACGCAGTCAATGGCTTTTTACAGGTCGCAAAAAAATCCCACCGGACATTTCCCTTCGTCTACTTCATTAACGATTTTGTTGTAGAATTCACAGATTGCTGTAGAGGTGGATTTTTGTTTGAAGAATCCATGTTGCTAGCGAAGAATTAGATGATGTCGCGTAATGAAAGGCATTAATCGCCTTTCCATAAAATATTCAAGGGTCTTGGCAAGAACCGATACGATCGCGATCTGTATGTAATTGTTCCTATCATTTCTGTCTCCTTTTTGAATATAGTTGAAACTACTGCAATTTTTAGAGCATCCACTATTTTTAGAGTGAAACTACTGTGAATCAGATCACTTTCGAATTCCTTAGTGATACTAGCAGGCAAGGAGTCTGGGCCCTGGGCTGGTTTATTTATTTTTTTCTTTTAAAACTAAAGATATTTTGCTAGGAGAGAAATCTTCAAGATAAATGGATTTTTCGTTTCGTAGAACGTGGCTATTGTCTAACTAGGTTGACGGTATGTTTTGAATAA
Organism: Phosphuga atrata; assembly: GCA_944588485.1. Lineage (NCBI taxonomy): Eukaryota > Metazoa > Arthropoda > Insecta > Coleoptera > Silphidae > Phosphuga > Phosphuga atrata. Next base: position 36,811,561 of record OX155899.1, read on the forward strand.
TCCTTTCAGGCGCTGAGCTAAAAATGTCATTCAATAGCGATGCTACCGCTTCTGGAGCTTCTACAAGTCTTTCGTTCTCTATTAGGTAAATGTCTAGTTTACTCCGTAATTTGTTGAACAGTTCATCGACTGTCTTCCATAGAGTACGTTGGTTGGAGATTTTTCAATGTTGTTTGTGAAGAAATTTCTTTTAGTAGAGATAAGGAGTTTCAGGTGCGATTTCTTGTGTGCCAAGTAAATTCATTTCAAATCAGCTTGCTGCTTTTGCAAGATATACAGGTCCTTTAAATTTCTACTTGAGATTTTAATTTCTTTGTTTATTCAAGAAGTGGAAGTAATTGTTTTTAGTATTTATTTAGTAATAGTATTTAGTTAGATTAGTAATTATTTTCTTTAATGGACAATATTAAAAAATGTAAAATTGCATCAATTGGATAAAAGAGTTGACCTTTCTCTCGCAGTCCTTAGTTGACAAAATATCTGCCCATGATTCTTTTTGTAGAGCCTTAGGCGAAGTTTGTTGGCTGCACAGAAGTTTAGAGCAAAATAAAAATCTTGTTTAGCTTCATTTGGAGTTAAGGCATATTAGAGCTGGGCGATTTAGTCTAACAAAAAGATTATCAATTGTGCTCTGTGAGGCGTTATTTACCCTAGTGGGAACTTTTACTATGTAATCTAGACTCTAGTTGCACCGCATTTCAAAGGCCTCCACTCTCCTTTGCGTTGTTTCTGTTAGTGTCCACGTTTAAACAACATAAAACAATGTGCTAAAAACATAACACCTATAAACTATAAAAGTATTGACACACCCCGTAGGAGGTCGATATACAGTTAATATAACTACAGAATTAGTACCCGACTTCCATACAACCCCACATAACTCAACTAGCTTTTCAATGGATTTACTAGGGATTTCTAGAGTCTGGCATTTATCAAAACAGTGTTTAACCTAAATTGCAACCCCTCCGGCAATAGTCTGCGTTCGTGAATAAGAGGCCATCGATTTATAATTAGGCATATTTATGTAAGTCGTTAGCTCATCCGACAGCCTAGTTTCTGACAGACATAAAAAGTGTGGCGAGCGCACAGATGTTAAAAGCTCCAGATGAAGGAGTTTTTGTTTAATACTTTTAGCATTAATGAATATTATCAGATTGTCAACAAGTTTGGTACTATTTTTGCAGGCATTGTTCGTTGGAGAGTAAAGCAAAATTGGCCCTGAATTAGGAAAATTTAGTTGGGTACCCTCAGTTTGTGATGGTTTGTAAAAGAAGGCTCGATATTGTGCAAGATTGAACAAAATATGACCTTGAACTGACCATACAAGACAATTTTGTCAAGTTTCGTCTTGACTTGTCTGGTCCTGCCTGGACTTGTCTGCTCTTGTTAGATCATGCCAGATCGTGCCTGGACTCATCTAGTCCTGTCTGGTCTTGTCTGATCCTGTCTGGTCCTGCCTGGTCCTCTCTGGACTTGTCTGGTCTTTCCGGACTTGTCTGGTCATGTCTGGTCTTGTCTGGTCTTGTCTGGTCTTGTCTGGTCTTGTCTGGTCTTGTCTGGTCTTGTCTGGTCTTGTCTGGTCTTGTCTGGTCTTGTCTGGTCTTGTCTGGTCTTGTCTGGTCTTGTCTGGTCTTGTCTGGTCTTGTCTGGTCTTATCTTGTCTTATTGGGTCTTGTTTGATCTTATCCGGTCTTGTCTGGTTTTGTTCTGTCTTATTCGGTCTTGTCCAGTCTTCTCGGGGTTTGTCTGGTCCTGCCCAGTCTTGTTCGATATTGACCGGCCTCATCCGATCTTGTCTGGTCTTGACCTTGATATCACCTTGATCTGACCACACAAGACGATCTTGTTTGTTTTTGTCTGATCTTGTCTGGTCCTGTCTGGAATTTTTGGTATCGTTTGATCTTGTCTGGTCCTGTCTGGTCCTGTGCAATCCTCTCTGGTCTTGCCTAGTCCTCTCGGGTCCCGTCTGGTCTTGTCCGGGCTTGTCTGGTCGTGTCTAGTCTTGTCTGGTCTTGCTGGTCTTGTCTGGTCTTTTCTGGTCTAATCTGGTCTTGTCTGGTCTTCTCTGGTCTTGTATGGTGTTGTACTAAACTAACAGATGATTAGAAATGATTAATCATTATCATTACAAATGTTAGTTTTGATCTATGTCTTTGTTTATTACAACATATTCTGGAATGAATATTTTTAGTACTCTCAATCATATAAATAACGCGAGATTGATTTGTTTCATCTAGAAATTTTATTATAAAGGAGGCAACTTGCTTCATCTCTTGTTTAAACTACAAAATGACGCAGTTTTGGATGTACCATTGGGAGAGATAGAATTGTCTTGTTAACTTAATCCTTATCTACTATAGTCTAGATTTGTCAAGTCCTGTCCAGTTTTGTTCAGTAATATCCGGTCTTGTCTGGTCTTGTTTGGTCTTGGCCGGTTTTGTCTGGCCTTGTCTGGTCTTATCGACATAAAAAGAAAAGACCACGCATATTCAGAGAAGACCAGCCAAGATCAGACAAGTCCACACAACACTAGACAAAACCAAAGAAGACCAGACAGGAATGCAAAGGCAAAACAAGACTAGACCAAGCAAGATAAGGGCTTTATGAAATTTTGTTTTAAAAAGCGGAATGATCCTATATATATATAACATGTAGTTGTTTTACCATTATGTATAGATTAATAAAAAATAAATATTTCGTAATTTTTGTTTATTGTCTAAAGCTTTCATTCTATATTTTTCTGTAATTTTTATAATCGCAGTAATCTGAAATAGTTTAATGCAACATGGATTATTTATGAAAGGCGAAACTGAAATGCATAACACTCGCAGAAGGGATAGTAGCTATGGGCATAAAGGAATAAATTTGCAATATTTTACAAACCTAGCCATTTTTAATTTTGTAAAATAGAACGAAAAATTTATAAATGCAAATAAGATTAAATAAAATCGATTTAATTCACGGTTCATTGATTGGTGTTTTTATTCAAATATATCTTCGGTTAAGCATTCATTGTGAATAAACATTTCGTACTTTTGGCCTGTGGATGGTTTTATATTCAATTGAACTAAAACCATTTTTCAATTGAACTAGAACCGTGTCACACGGTTGACAGGATGCTGTTGTTGAGCCATTGTTGCCGAATTGTAATAAATATTTATAAACCAAAAATGATGAAATTATTTCAGTATGATCGCATTTTATCGTTTTTTTTGCATTCTATGATTCAACATTGAAATTTCATATTATTATGTTTCTTGTTTCGCCGTGTTAAACCACGGTTCCTTAATGCCAAATGACAGTTGCATGTCTTGAAATTATCGATTTTCCCAACTTTCTTGCAATAAGACTACAATCAAATAAGCAGTATAACTATATATAATTAATTTCATACAATTTTCGCTTGATAAATTCTGTTAACATTTAAATTGTTCAGTATTTGCTGTAACTGCAACCAGCGGATCATTTTGAAACAAGTATGATTAGATAATGGCACCGACTTGAACGGATACAAAATATTTTCTTAATATCCTCTTAGTTATTTTCGCAACACAAACGAACTATACTTATTGACAAAGCCTCTAACAAAAAATTAGCTTCATCTGAGAAGTTGATCTGCACAAGCAGACGAGACCATTAAAACGGATTAATTTCGAGCTGCTCTAAAGTCCAATCAGAACTTGGGCAAACGTTTCAGAACCTTAAAATTTTATAAAGGTGTAAAAACAACTGTTTTCGTAAAACATTCCCTTATAAAAGTAATATTCGCTTTATTGCTTGCATTTAGATTTCTCATTGGTTTAGTTATCGAGCAGATTAAACTCTTTTCTACTTTTGGTACGATTCGGCAGTAAGCACAGTTGGTCGATTATATAAACCATTCATTTTATGTTTACGTTGACTATTTAAAAAATAAAGATAATATTTATAAAATCATTCGGTAATAAACGCTCTGTAATCAAAAATTAACTACCAATTATTAATTAATTGGAAGAGAATAATTAAAAAAAAAACAACACTATATTACTATACTTATTTACTGTTTTTTTACAGCTAGACAGGAAGTATGATACACCGAAAATAGATCAAACAGTAGCGACAAACTCCATTTAATTTTTAATGTGTTAGCTTAATCAATTTAAAAGATTTATGCAGGATTTATAAACCAGTAAACTAAAAATTATAGCAAAATTAATGGGGCACATTATCCTGTAGGAGTGTGTTGCAAGGATAATAAATATCCTATTTCGTAAATTATTAACAAGAGACTTAATAAATATTAGTCCCTTGACTAATATTATGCACACAAAAAGGCTAGACCAGGTAGATAATTTCGTCCTAAATCACTGAAAGTAGATATATAATATTACACAGGATTTCTTAAATATATTTCAGTTTTTATTCAATTCTTTTCCCATAATATCGATTCTTCACATTTAAAAATCAAAAACATGTTAAAGACCTTGTCTGGTATTGTCTGGTCTTGTCTGGTCGTGTATGGTCTTGCCTGGTCTTGTCTAGTATTGTCTGGTCTTGTCTGGTCTTGTCTGGTCTTATCTGGTTTTGTCTGATTTGTTTGGTCTTGTATGGTCTTGTCTGGTCTTTTCTGGTCTTGTCTGGTCTTGTCTGGTCTTGTGAGGTCTAGTCTGATCTTGTCTGCTCTTGTCTCGTCTTATCTGACATTGTCTGGTTTTGTCTGATCTTCTCTGGTCTTGTATGGTCTTTTCTGGTCATTTATGGTCTTGTCTAGTCTTGTCTGGTGTTTTCTTGCGTGCTCTTGTCTGGTTTTGTCTGATATTGTCTAATCATCTCTGGTTTTGTCTTATCTTCTCTGGTCTTGTATGGTACTATCTGGTCTTGTCTGGTCTTGTCTGGTCTTGTCTGGTCTTCTCTAGTCTTGTCTCGTCTTGTCTGGTTTTCTCTGGTCTTGTCTGGTCTTGTCACGTCTAGTCTGCTCTTGCCTGCTCTTGTCTCGTCTTGTCTGATATTGTCTGCTCTTCTGTCGTCTTGTTTGATCTTTTTGGTCTTGTCTCGTCTTCTCTGGTCTTGTCTGGTCTTGTGTGGTCTTGTCTGGTCTTGTCTGGTTTTGTATGGTCTTGTATGGTCTTGTATGGTCTTGTATGGTCTTGTCTGGTCTTGTTTGGTCTAGTCTGGTCTTGTCAGGTCTTGTCTGGTCTTGTCTGCTCTTGTCTGGTCTTGTCTAGTCTTGTCTGGTCTTGTCTGGTCTTGTCTGGTTTTGTCTGGCCTTGTCTGGTTTTGTCTAGTCTTGTCTGGTCTTGTTTGGTCTTGTCTGGTCTTGCCTGGTCTTGTCTGGTCTTGTCTGGTCTTGTCTGGTCTTGTCTGGTGTTCTCTGGTCTTGTCTGGTCTTGAGTGGTCTTGTCTGGTCTTGTATGGTCTTGTATGGTCTTGCATGGTCTTGTATGGTCTTGTCTGGTCTTGTATGGTCTTGTTTGGTCTAGTCTGGTCTTGTCAGGTCTTGTCTGGTCTTGTCTGGTCTTGTCTGCTCTTGTCTGGTCTTGTCTGGTGTTATCTAGGCTTGTTTGGTCCTTTGTAGTCTTGTCTGCTTTTATCAGGTCTTCTCTGGTCTTGTCTGGTCTTGTCTGTTGTCGTCTGCCTGGTTTTTTCTTGTCTTCTCTGTTCTTGTATATCTAGTTTTATCTGGTCTTGCCTGGTCTTACCTAGTTTTTGTCGGATCTTGTTTCATCTACTCTGGTGTTGTCTAGTATAAACTGGCCTTAATGGAATCATTTTGTCTGGTAATTTATGGTATCATTTTGTCTAGAAACTTTCAGATATGCAATAACATGGTTTACTTTATCAGAAATGTCTATTAAAATGCAGAATAGAACTCTTTTCAGTCCTATCTAGTCTAATATATTCTATTCTCTAGCTTTTCTAAAATTAATTAGACGTTACTAATATTGTTTATATTTGTCTGTTCTGGTGTAATTTTACAAAGTCTGATCGTTCTAATCTGTTCAATGCGTATCTAATTTTCTCTACTGTTGCCTTGCCTCAGCTGTTTCCGACTTTTCACATTTAGTATCAGATAGTAGCTATTAAAGTTAATTTGAATAAATCTTAACAATTTTCGTTAAATCTTATTTAGTCATTTCATCAGTCTCATATATTATTCCATTGGCCCGTTACCTGTAACAGTTATTTTAATTGCGATGGTAGTTTAATAATACCGATAAAAAGGATGAAAGAATGAACGTGTTTTTATTTAGTTTTCGTCTTTTTTTTTAACAAAAAAGAAATACATGTATGGACGCCAATTATCTGTTTTGTGACTCCCACCGGTGGCAAGGTTATGCCTGGCTATGATTCGAACCTGTTGGTATAAAGCAGACACAAAGGTGATCATCTCATTCATTCGCTGGTCATCCTCCATGTGTGCATTAGTGAGTGTTGTGTCCATTCTAAAAATTATTTAATTAGTGTGCTGGGTGAATGGACTATAACAACAAAAGGAGATTTAAATAATCTAATTATTTGAAAAAAGAACAAAATGGGCTTAAAAGGGGTTAGTATTTAGATTAGCTTAGTTTAACAGATTAAATTTTATGACTAATTAAGTGCAAATTTGTTGCATATGTCGTGTTTTTTATTGCTAGTTTTTGTTGGCGTCTCAAGGTTCTTATTTTTGTTTTGGAGAGAATCTTGTCAATCATTAAGTTTAATACGTAATTTGTTAATAATGTCAATTTTATAACGTCATAATTTTGATATTATATGAAATATATGGAAAATAGGTAAAACATATTTTGATTTTGTTTCATTATTTTAGATTACTAAGTCGTCATGCACTTCTTAAATTTACTTTCATCGAGCAATTATAAAATTAGCTAAAGTAGTGGAAAATCAAATTTCATGCTAATTTACGTTTTTACTTTTTATAATAGATATAATTTTAATTGAATATTAATTAAAGCATCTTAAACATATCAAAAATATATTCATGCTATTTTTCGTATTATTATGTTTATTTAAATGTAACTACAAATAGTGACGCCCCATAATTTTTCAATGAATATTAATTCATTCAGTTATATGTATCAAATAAGATTTCGATTTTATACTTAATTCTTAAGAATGTGCTTAAAAAAACTAAATTGAACAAAACAGCTGTAAAAAAAAATAAATTCTGGAAGCACTTTTTGGTTTACCAAGTAACTAAAGGTAAATAAAATATATAATTGGTTTTATCTGTCAAAGCAGTACAAAGCAGTAAATTTCCTAGTTTAATGTTTCGCTATCAATTCTTCGGCTGTAAACGATCCGTTGCTTATCTTACTTTGTAAAATGGTATATAAAATTTAGAGAATAGGATCTTTGTTTATCAATATTTAATTATAGCTGTCTAATATTTATTTTGACACCCTAGTTATTCAGTTTCATTTTAAATGAACCTATTCTTAAAGAATATGGGATATTTAAAAATTTTAAAATAGATTTACTGAAATAAGCTAGTTCTGACTTTTCTTTAAAACTAGAGCTAGAGCATTTGCATACAAAAAAGTGTATTTTAATAATTTTACAAATTCACATAATTTATATTCAGAAATAAAACCTTTATCTACTCACACACCAATATGAAAACATTAATAAATACATTATTGTATGTGAAGAATGCCATTATTATAATCGTGTGTAAAGGATCCAAATCGTGCGTAAAAGTCCAATAGAAATCAAATGGAGTTTCATTATTAAACGATTTCTGTTTGTTGTTACTATGACCACAACTTGCGTCACTAAACAATAACATAGACGTAGTGAGAATATATTTTATGGCGTATATACAAATTGAAGGTACTAACATATTAACGCCACCACCGCTATCTAGATCGATTATCCGCTACCTCCGCTACTACCCGGATCGAGAGTTCGCGCTGCCGCCCGTATGTTGTCTTGATTTATATGTCCGTTTCGCAGCGGGAAACCTAATCTAACCAAGGTTAAAAAAGTATTTTGAGTTTTAAAAATGTTTTAATTTCAAATTAAATGTTTTATTTTATGATTTATCATAAACATTTTAGGTGTAGATTGGCGGCATTTAAAAATGTAGCGGTGATGGCCTTAATACGTACCAAATTGGGTATTTTTTTTTTTAATTATTAAAGTCTTGGCCTCCCGTCTGGGTTTATCTGGCTCTAATAAAACTTAACATAACTATAACCTAATCTAGATTAAATCTAGGATAACCTACATTACATCAACGAAATAGTGTTCCCGTCACTGTGCGTTTTTACTAGTTAGTAAATTTTTCCACCGAGGCGCTGAACATTCTAAGATTATTGTGTCAGTATTTTGAAGAATGTTGTCTGTCACAATTACAATTTTTACAATTTTATCGGTAAGAAACAACTATATTTTTGTAGATTCAAAAGTATTTTAACATACTTCGCAGATAAAATAATGTTTGTCGCACGTGTGGGAAAGGCTTTTGTGTACTCATTGCGATTAAACCACTCGCCATCGGCTCGTGCCTTAAACTTCGCAACTCATGCAGAAAAGCCCTTCCTCACACACTTGAATCATAAACTACTATTATAGACTTGTCATTTTCTATTATATTTATATGTATTTGTTATAATAATATGAAAAAAAAAAATAATATAATATTTGCCCTTCATATTTATTATTTTGTGAGTAAAGACAATATATTAAACCCTCTGCATAAACAAAAATTTCAGTATTGAGAATATTTTGTTTCATTTTTGCATAAATATTTTTGGGATAATGAAATTTTGCATATTTTTTTTAGTGTTTAAAATGTTAATTATTAATGTTAATTGTTTAAAATGTTTATAATACAGGTGTTTAAAGAAGGGCTTTGGTGCAAGAGCTGCGAAGTTTGCAATGAGTGCACAATAGTCTTTGCATCATGTATTATTTTCTACGTGTCTCATACATTATTTGATCTACGAAGCATGTTAAAATACTGTTGAATTTACAAAAAAATAATAGTTTCTTACAGATAATATTGAAAAATTATAATTACAACAGACAAAATACTTCAAATCGTGTCAGTGATTAATAAGGTTAGAACATTCAGCACCTCCATATCAAATATTGCTAACTAGTAAAAACGCACAGTAGGTTAACCTAGATTTAATCTAAATTAGGTTATGCTTAGGTTAAGTTATATAAGAGTCACATAAATCCAGACTGAAAAGCCGAGAGTTCTTGATTCAAAATAAGAAAATTTAATTCAATTTTAATATATGTCAGAACAAAGACATTTCGATTCAACATATTGAGGATTTCCAAACACATCTTTAAAACCTTATTACCCTTCACTCACCACACACTAAGTTTCCCCCCTTTCTTAATCAGACTCATCAAATACAAAAGACAGATACACAGGGAATATCTACACACAGACGAACCTGACCTGAAAAAATTATTCAGCAAAGTTAATAAACATACTAAAGTTCACATATTCCAATATATAAGTCATTCCTGGCTTAATGTCTGCAAGGAGATTGAACGGGATTACGTATGACTTATTCGGACAAAATTAAAAAATTAAATAAATACAAAAACCAGATTCAATCGCCACAAATCATGAACACCAAATTTCCTCACTCCACTCCTTCAGACCTCCAAAAAACCTCCCTTTTCGCAAAACACTTCAAAAAAGCGTTCACACCCACTCATAATTCCGACTTTGATGACGAAAATTTTAACTTAGTATCCAACTGGTCCAATACTTTTTTGAAAAACAACAATTTTCAGGCCCCTATTGAAATCACAGACTAGTATAAAATACACAGACGAGTACTTTTCAATCATTGCTTTGGGTAAAAACAGCGCTCTTGGTAGGGACAACATCTCGAAACTACTTATCAGACAGCTGAACGTTCAAATTCACAAGCATATAATTAAATTTTACAATTTTACAATTTGGTTTTAAACCTTCACATTCTACTATACATCCACTTTTCATCCTCACAAACAATATACGAACCTCCCACCTTCTTAATCAACACTCTTCCGCTCTTTTTCTTGACATAAATAAAGCCTTTGACACAGTTTGGCACGACGGACTGCTTTTCAAATTACACAATTTAAACATCCCCATTTTTTTATGTTAAAAGACTTCCTTTATGACTGACTTCCTTATGCTTTAAAGTCAACGACGCTCACTCTAACTTATTTATCCGTCGCCAATGTGTTCCACAAGGTTCACCATTATCACCCATACTTTACTACACTTTCTGCCACGACATTTTTATTACGGACCTCAACTTTCCCAATCTCATAAACCATCCCTACATTCTCCAATACGCCGACGACACAACCCTCATATCTCATGCACAATCTCTTGCTAAAGCAATTTAAAAATTACAAATACTTACTAATAAAACAATTGATGGGTTCAACAAATGGAGATCAACCCAGACAACCCTATACACAATCCATCTAACGAACTGCTATACGTCAGAACCAAATTAACACCAATCCTTAAAAGACATGACATGCTGCGACAAAAATTGAAAGACCGAGGTAAAAACAGAGAACATCATGGAAAAAGTATGGAAAAAGAGGAACAACAGAACATCTTCAAAAAAACATCCATCGTTAACTCTTAGGCCGAGGCCGCATTACGATTTTTTCCCGCGAGCGGTAACTGCTAAAACCGCGAAACCGCTCGAGAAACACACAGTACTCTATGGGAAAAATCAGTCGCGGGAAGAAGCGATTAAAAACCGCGGCGGTGTAGCCGTAGTGCGGCCTAGGCCTTATGGAAGCTGTTAACGATTAATATGTTATATTTATCTATTTTGTGCTTATATTTTCGTTAGCGTTTGCGCTTATATTTATGTTTGTTATAAATTTTTATTTCATTTTTTTTCCCAATCAATGATGTAATTACCAGGGCCGAAAGACTTAGGGTCGATAGCCTTTTATGCAAATTTTGTTATAAATATATATATATATATATATATATATATATATATATATATATATATATATATATATATACGTCAGAAAATTTATTTTTACTGCCTCTACGTTTTTTGTTTAGTGACGCAAGTTGTTGCCATAGAAACAACAAACAGAAATCGTTTAATAATGAAACTCCATTTAATTTACATTGGAATTTTACGCACGATTTGGATACTTTTACACACGATAATAATAATGGCATCCTTCACATACAATCATATTTATTAATGTGTTCATTTTGTTGTGAAAGTTGAAAAATAATAAAAACAATTTGTAATTTAAATAAGCACTTTCATATATGGACTGACAACCCCTATACCATTCTCCAAGCATAAGAATAATTGCTTTTAATGTATGATGACTAAATATAATATTTTTACGCCGCGAGTAAAAAGTAAGAATGTATTTTAGTGCAATAATGTAATTTTGAGTAAGATAGGTGATTGTATTTTAACGATTAAAAATATTAGTAAGTATTCAATTTGAACTTCAAAAATAGCAAATGTAACGTATTATTCTTTACTTAAATATTCTTTAATAGTATATTAAATAACGAGTTCAATAAGCGCGATTTTTCGGCACGCGTCCATGCGTTGATGGTGCGAAAAACGCCTTATGGACGAGTTATGAAAAACGCCTTATGAACGAGTTTTATATACCATTTTATCTGTTTTGCTGCCTTTTATACCAATTCCAAATCAAAAAATCACTGATACATATTAAGAAAATAGACCATTTCATAGTTTTTTGTGCTTTTCTGTTTCATGTGTCAATTTCCGCCATGTTGTCCGTTAAAAAGTGCGGGAAATTTTTGACATACAACCAGTGAAAATAACAAAATGTGCCCGGAACTTTCATTTTCCCGCCTTTCAAACTTGGCGGATGCGCATGCGCTTAACTAACCGTAAAAAGTCTATTCTATCGCTCTCGGCGAACCATTAACGAACCCTTATGAGAGCTTTTTTGACTTAATTTTAGACGCAAAATAGCAAAAATTGAATTGTGCTTTTATAAGTCGGTTGCATTTATATTTTTGGATGGTTTTGCATTTTATAAACTTAAAGTTTTGTCTTTTATAAAGCTTCTAGTTTTAACTTTGTGTAAAAAAAAATACATTTTACCAAAATCTTATTTGACAAAATGCGACCAAGTTCACAATATAATATATTTAAAAATTAGACTATACTTATATAACAAGATAAATTTAAACATAATATTATTCTCTCTACTCCTTTCATCTCTCAAGTTTAGTAGACTTCAACCATAATCCAATAAAAAACGTCGTATTATTTTCTTAAATGGAACTTTCTAATAGAATTTTTTATCAACGGCCTTCTATTGTATTGTTTCTTCTGAAGTTTTTAATGTTTGAATTGCGTACACTCACACATTAGGATTATATTTGTGCTACAATTAGAATAACTTTTTACTAAAGTATAAATTTGCAGCTGCTTCTCCTTTCCCCAGGAATGATTATAATTATAATGAATTAAGAAAATTTTAGTTTGTTCTCCGTTTTCCTTTTTGTCTCCGGAGAAGTAAATTATCAAATTATTATTTAATGGAACAAGCTGATTTATTTTCCAATCTTTCTCAGCAACCAAAGAGACACAATTAATAACTAAAAATGAAAACAACAAATTAGAAACTTTAACATTTTCCCCGTTTTATTAAAATAAATTGTAAATTTAATGCAATATGATTTATTTTGTTTTTTTGTGTTAGTTTTTAGAAACATTCTAAATATTTATACTAATTATAATATAATATTATTGTCCAATAAGGGGTTATATTTAAATGTGGAATTAATTTCATTGTCCATCACTAGTTAATTCCTTATTTCAATATAACTAATAATAATTAGTACCATTAAATGGCTTTCAAAGTTTCTAGACAATATTATTTTCACTTTGTTTGTCGATAATTTATAATAATCATTATAATTGAGATTTCTTGTCGATACTTACATACATTTTTTTAAATGTTTTCGATATATTAAAGAAATATTAAAGATAAAAACATAAATTGTTTTTGTTTCTAATTTTTATATAAATACAGCATATGTTTCACCAACACTCTGGCTTCTCCAGATAATGATATTTTTATTTCATTACCTCAAGAAGCCACAGTGTTGGTGAAACATATATTGTATATTTGATATTTTTATATCATTACCTGAAGAAGCCACAACGTTGGTGAAACACATGTTGTATTTAAACCATAAATTTGAAATTTAAAAACAATGTTTTTATATCTAATATTGAAATGAGCTCACGTCGGCTTTATACTTGGAAAGCACCATCAGACGGAAAATCAGGTATAATTAGAAATCAGATCGACTACATTATGATCCGTAGAAGATTCAGAAATACTATTAAGTCAGTAAAAACATATCCAGGAGATGACATAGCATCCGATCATAATCCAGTGGTAGCTGCATTTCATGTAAAGCTGAAAAAACTGGTTCGGAAAACAACTAAAGAACGCATGGACCCTATTAGACTGATGGACAACGTAGTGTACAAAAATGTTGAGAAGAATATAAACGACAAATTAAACGAACTAAGACACAACGATAACAATAATATCACTATATACCAACAATGGCAAAACATAAAACAAGTACTGAAGGATGTAGGAAATGCAGAATTGAAGTCAAATGGATGACAAAGGAAATACTAGACCTGATGGTGATACGAGGTTAATATAGGAACAAAGGTGTGCAAATCTAGAAGACCATAAACAATGACATCAGAAGTAAAGTGAGATAAGCCAGGGAAAAATGGCTACTTGATGAGTGTCGTGAGCTTGAAGCGTATCAAGACAAATACGATTTTTTTCAATATGCACAAAAACGTAAAAGAAATGACTGGGAGAACAAAGAGACAACCAGATGTGTTGGTAAACAAGAACGTCGACTTGAATGTAGAACCGATAGACAAACTGGCAAGGTGGAGCGAATACATACAAGAGCTTTTCAACGATAATCGGATAGAACTGGAGAGTCCAGACATGGAGTATACTGGCCCAGAAATATTAAGGGAAGAACTCGAACATGCAATTAAAAACTGTAAATCCGGAAAGGCAGCAGGACCTGACGAAGTGACTGCTGACCTACTAAAACATATCGGAGAAGACTCTATAAATATTCTATTAATACTGTTTAACAACATTTATGAGACGGGCAGAATTCCAAGCGATTGGCTAGCCTTAATATTCGTGATACTGAATTCGGTCCACAGAATCATTGCCCTAATGAGTCACACCTTGAAAATATTTTTAAAGATCGAATAGATGACATAAAGACGATAGCAGGAAAACAGTGGATGAGAACAACAAATGACAAAGAAGCATGGAAAAAATTGAAAGAGGACTATATGGAGAGGAGGCTAATAAGAGGAGGAAGAAGAAGAAGACATCTGCTTTATCGACTTTCAAAAGGCGTTTGGTAAAGTCCAACACCCAAAACTCCTAGAGATACTAAAGAGAAAAAGCATCGATAGCAAAAACATAAGAATAATATCCAATCTCTATTGGCACCAAACAGCACGAGTCAAAGTCGGAGAAGATCTGAGTGAGGAGATTAAGATATGTCAAGGTGTTAGACAGGGATGTGTATTGTCGCCTCTCTTGTTCAATATATATAGTGAAGGCATCTTTGAAGAAGCGCTGTCAGAGGAAACCGGTGGTATTGTCATAAACGGCGAAAGAATTGAAATGAAAAATACGCAGACGATAGCGTTATCTCGCCGACGGTCTGGAAGACCTACAACATCTGGTTAAGTTAACAAGCATTTTCTGCAAGAGATATCGCCTAGATATGAACCTAAAGAAAACCAAAGTCATGGCGACAACCTGCTACGACAACCTGGAATGGGTATCGTCCTACAAATATCTTGGCACATGTTTTTTTTTTTTAAAACGTAACGTTTTAACGTTTTAACGTAAAACGTAACGTAAACGTTTTAACGTAACTTAAACACAGCAGAACACATAAAAGAAATCAAGTGGAGAATTGAAGTAGCTCGCAGCGCTCTTATAAAAATGAATAAAATACTCTTCAGCCGAGATATAACATTAGAACTAAGAACTAAAATGCTATATATTCTCCATTCTATTGTATGGAATGGAGGCTGGGACACTCAAATCAGAAAACATCAAGAACATAGTAGTATTTGAAATGTGGTGTTATAGGAGGATGCTGAAAATATCATGTGTTGACAAGGTTTCAAATGAGGAAGTACTATTAGAATATCTAGGACATGTTATGAAATGAGATAGATATAATATCCTTAAGCTAATTATTCAAGGCAAAATGAATTATTCAAGGCAATCGTTCAAGAAAACGATTGGCAGAAGAAGAATCTCTTAGCTGTGCAACTGAGGGATTGCTTTAGTTGCACGTCCGCAAAACTCTTCAGGCGAACGATTGATAAGATGCGAGTAGTGGTGATGATTTCCAATCTCCGATAGGAGAGGAATTTCAAGAAGAAGAAGATTGAAATGAAGTTTCAACGAGCAACTCCACAATCAATCAATTACATAAGAAAAAGTTTCACGAAAAAGAAATTATAATATTAATATAAAAATAATATTCAAATATGTAATCACTTTTTGGGAAAAATATTGTAAATCTTAAATTTTCAATTTTTTATAATTTTTTTTTTAAATTAGATTTTTACTAATTGGTTAAACATATAAAAGGATGCAACAATTTAATGGCCAAATATTAACATTTGAATTGAAGTGTTCATTTTATAGGGATGTGACGTACACTTCCCTGGAAATCCGTAGAGAATCAATTCTTGGCCTTCCCAGGGGCCGCTTTCCTACCGTGGTCTCTTCCCACACCAGTTTTATGACACGTTTATCTTGTCTCTTCACATGTCCGGCCCATCTTAATCTCTCTGCCTTTATTATTTTTACTATATCTGGTTGGTTATATAGTTCTTGCACTTCCCTGTTAGTTCTAGACTGCTCCCACCTGCCACAATATAACTCTTAAAACGTAAATGACGATCTCCAAGCCCTGACAGACAAGACGATTACATGGTTTAATCGTTGGAGACTTTTCGCAAATCCAACCGAATGTTAACTCTAACCACCTAATTTCTCCCAGCTCTCTCCACATACACCTAGGCATAATCGACGAATCACATTAGTAGTACCTACTCCCCAAATAATATTTCACCACATACGCCATACAACGAAATACCAAGACACTCCAAAGGGTAGAGTAAACATTTCTGTGGCCGACTGATCACCAAATGACTGATCATCAAGCTGAGACACCCAAAGAACACCCTTCATAGACCTTCCAACTCTCTCCTATCACACAAGATTCACACAAGCTTCAAAACTCTTTGATAGATACAAGCAACTATAGACAAAATACAAATACAACAGCAATTATTGCATTATTGTAGGCCGGCTCTGCATCGAACGTGACATAAAAACCACTACACGCACAACTAACAATAAGACACTTAACGAAACAATTTACGAGGACTAAATTCATCGCCATCTCATCTCATTCCGATCGCGTTTTGTGTTTGTATATTTTTTTTCTCCTGACAAATTGTATTTCCGGACAGAAGGACCTCGTGGTCGGTAGCCCTTTGTATATCATGTATACAATAAATATATTTCTTCTTCTCATTCCTAGGTTAGAGTTTCTTAGAACACGGTTTCTATGTAATGCGGTGTGAATTAATCGCGTTACAAAAGGATTACTTGTTTAAAAATCATATAATATTAATTATGAAGCTAAAAAAATAAAATTTATTAGTCTACAACCAGAAACAATACTCAAAAAAGTATAAAATTTAGCTATTTGCTATCATCAATCAGAAATTTTTGAAAATATAAAAATTTTATTAATTTTAAAATGTAATTTTTTATATATTAACAGTTAAAAACGCATTTTACTAGGAATTAAATATTATAAATTAGTATGTATTTTAATTAGTTAAAACATTCTGACAATCTTAGAATATATTTGTCTACTTCTGTTGTATATTTACTTTTATTAGCATGTTATTATTTAATAATTAAAATCACGGAATAAAGGACCCTGATATTAAATAAATGAAAATTTTTAATGAAAAGTGGAGCATTGTGTGTGGCTAAGTATTTGCAGTACGAGACACACAGAATGCTTTTACTTCGAATAACATATCTAATTTTATTTCACATTACGTGCATACATGCAGGGCCACCTTTAACCTATTCGAGGCTCTGGCCACATTAAGATAATGGGGCCCGTAAGGCCTTGATCGAGCACTGTTTTGTTAGAATAGACAAAAAAAGTAGATAAGCGAAGTTTAAGTTTTATTTTTACTTATTTACCGTCACATTAAATGAATAGATAATATAATATAATCCACAAAAGTCCCTTTTTTAGCATTCACAGGTTAGTGTTTGTCAATCTATGTTGATTGAAGAGGCACCCTTCTATATTTGAGATGCGAAAAATCGTTAATCACTTTTTCAAAATCTATGTTTTTGAGCATATCACATTCTATGGACATCGGCGGCAAACTGGTTAATCCCTCTTGAAACATTATACTTTTTAATTCATTTTTTATTCTTTTCAATTCAGGAGCGTTCCCCACTGGAGTTAGTTACCATCATGCTTAAAAAGATTCTCGATCTTCTTCTTAAATACCATGTCCTGTAGAACGTTGGTCACCAACAAGGCTATCCTTACTCTGTCGACGGCAAGTCTGAACATAGAGCTCGAGTTGAGTTTATACCAATCACGTAGATTCTTGAGCCATGATGCTTTTCTGCAGCCCGACTTTCTTTTACCATACATTTTTCCCTGCATGATGTTCTGCAGTAATCGGTATTTTTCGCCTCATAACATGCCCGAAATATTGCAGTTTCCTTCTTTTGATGGTGGTAAAAATTTCGGTGGATTTATTCAGACGTTGAAGTATTACCAAGTTGGATACTTTTTCCGTCCATCAAACTTTTAATATTTTCCTGTAAGCCCACATCTCAAAGGCTTCAAGTCGTCTTTCTTCGTACTTGTTAAGACATCTAAAAAGTCGGATTCTTAGAGTTAGCTTCAGATCTCTACAGCTTAAAAAGATTCTCGATGCGATTTCTAAATTTGGAAATGTGTGTTAAATTTTGTTTGCTTTCAAAGGTGATATATTTCCAAAATACTATTAGTTTTTTCATTTCATCCAACAATTTTCAAATATTCTGTTAAATGACATTTTATTTCCAACCTTTTTCGATAACGTCTTCATAAGAGATTTCAGTAAATTATGTGCAACTTTGTTCACGGAAATCAGAGAGAAATCAGGAACTCCACGAACGAGTTTTCAATCGAAAAAATTTCTTACAATATTCTCACACGAACTTAATCGTTGTTTTAGATCAACGCTCAAGGTATCAATTATGGGAAGAAACGTTTCTACTTTGAATTTTTCTTTTCCATAGGTCCTTGTAGTCAAATTCCGGGTTTCTTTCTTTGGCGGACGATTCGAAATAATCACATTTATCATTGAGGTTATTTATCAGAAATTAGTTGCAACGTACAGTGTTATTGTTTCTTTCCGAAGATAATTACTTGTTTTGTCTATTCTTTCCAATATAGAGATCCAAATTTCCGTTAGTATAATAAAGGTTTCCCGAAGTTGTTTTCGACAGACTAAGGCTCGCGTAATCCGTCATCGACCGAAGTTGGCTCGGGCGATGACGGCCATTGAATCGAACACTTAAAAGAAGGAGAGCGCATACACAAACCATACTGTCTTTGTCTGATGACGCCCGAAAACCGCCGATCATCCCTATGTCCGATCATTCCTATATCATCCGAACATGTTGGGACTTCTCGCCTGTCTGCCGGCGTCTACAGTGCAAATTGAGTGTATTGAAAACTTAATTAGTTGTGTTTGTAATAGACCAACCCTGTGGGATAAACATTCAAAAAATTACAATAATCGAGATTTTTCAATACAGTTATGTTTGTCGGCACAAGTAGTAACACTGTTGCAGTGTAAGCACATGCCCGTCCGGGTAGTTCTGTCCGCCATCGGCCGACAAAATCGGTTTTGGTGTACGCCAAAGGGTTTCGTCTCTAGTGTAAGGGTTTCGTCTCTAGTTTATTGTACCTGTTCTTTATCTATTGCGATGGACATAAAAGCTGCTATAATTTGCTTATGACCTTCATGTATGACAGCACCAGCTCGGACTGACCATCTGGTCTCTGAAAGACTTTTAACAACTTGGACCTTCTTTTGAACCTTTAAATTTATTAACATATTTTGTACACTTTTTGAACCCTTTCAAAAACTTTGTTACCTCTGATACCCAGCAGCCTGGACACCTACCAAGTTTAGTGAATGTACCGCACATGATACAAAGGTGGCAAATTCACATTTCTACTTGATTTTTGCTTGTAGACAATGGTTCCTGTAAGCTGCTCGGATGCCCTGTAATTTTCGTGAAATTTTAAAATTTGGGCAGATAAATTAATTATCCGCGCACTTAAATTACAAGATGTTGATTTTGTCTTCGAAATTTGGAAAAACATATTAATATTCCAATACTATGATCAACAAACAGACCTACAGCGCCAAACAACGCCGCTCCGCGTGAGTTCTGTCATTGGACATGAAGCTGCACAAGAGAAGGAAACCTAAGAGAGAAAAACCTTAGAAGAGAAAACCACGACCATTTTGTTTAGTATCATCCATTATTAAAATGTGTTTTTGAGAGAATCTACGTAATGTCGAAAAAGTTGTTTACATCGGATTTGTATTGATTCGAATTTGAAATTCATTTGAAATCCATTTTTGCAGATCAAAATATTTAAAAGGCTAAACGCAAACCCCGATGAAATTAAAACTAAAAATGCTCATAAATCGTTTGAAAATGATTGGCTTTCAATACTTGTTGAGACCGAAATTACATCTGCGAATAAAAAGAAAGTATAAAATTAAGCGAAATTTTCCAATAAAATGAGGATTCTAAAAACGTAACTTATACATTTTGCAAAGAAGCTAATATTCCTGGGAAATTTAGTACGGGAAAATGGGATGCGTGGAAGTTGTTAATAAACTACAAATATTGAAAAAAGGCGGTATTTTAAAAACAAAATGTTTATGGAAACACCTGGAGAACGCCTCGTAAAAGATAAAAACAAGAATGGTCAAAATCTTATTTTGAAAAAGTTATTATATTAATCGAAATGTAATATTGCCTATAGGTATCAACTCAACAATGCATTCCGTCTCAGAAATCCATAAGCATATGAATTTTTTTTTTGTACTTTGTCACAAAACTGGCGAAGTAAAAATTATGATTTAGAATTCACCGAATGTATGAGCAATATCATGTAAAAAAGGTTTTTAACGAAATAAAAAATTCAACCTTCCATATATTAATTGTAGACGATAACTATTTACTATTAACATTTATCTATTTTCGTATTTTAAATATGGTGATATAAAATACAAATGATATAAATTACAAAACTGTATTTTGTGGTATTTTGAAACACGAGCATTGTAAAACAGATCATTTGTAGAAAAAATTAAAAGCAAAATATATTGAACATAACTTAAACAAAAAATTAAAATGTTTATATCTAATGAAGCCAATGTCGTGCTTAGAAAGAGAAATGAGGTAGCTAGGTAGCTTTAACCGAGCACCACTGTGTTGCACATCAAGATATGGGAATCTACGATGTATGGAAGAATGTACCTGTTATACAGAACATAAAAACTTAGTACTATGTACAGAATGTTTCACCGATCGAGTAAGCAAAAGGGAAAATTTGATTCAGCTCAAGTAACTGAACATGATGCCATATGGTGGCCTGGTGATTATCCGGATATTTCGCAGTTAGTGCTTTGTCAAAAATTAGGAGGGTCAATTCCATCCATCCATCCATGGCTCTACAACCCGGGGTGGGTCTTGGCCGCCTCAACAATTTTCTTCCATTCTCTCCGATCATGAGTGGCTTCTTCCCAGTTGAGTACCCCCAGGGTTTGAAGGTCCTTGCGGATATTATCCCGCCATCGAAGATTTGGGCGCCCCAGTGATTTTTTGTTGTTAGGGGTTTCTTCCCAGACCATTTCAACTAGCCTTGAGTCATTACTCCTCTGGACATGTCCCAGCCCTCTTAATCTGTTTGACTTGATATCTTTTACTATACTTGGGCTATTATATAGTTCAGATACCTTATTGCTCGTGCGCATCCTATACCGCATCGTTTTTTAATCCCAGACTGCTCCAAATATTTTCCTAAGAATTTTTCTTTCAAAACGATTGAGTAGTAAAGTGTCTTGTACGGTCATGGTCCATGTTTCGCTGGCGTAAGTTATCACTGGTCTTATAATAGTTTTATATATATTTACTTTTGTTGGTCAGGTCTGGTAGGAGCATTTATTTCCATGTAGAATGCGCTGTCCTACTTCTACTTTAACATTGTTATCTGATGTTATTAATGCCCCTAGGTATCGAAAAGACTGTACGTGCTCGAAGTTGTACTCATCCAAGGTTACATTTTGTCGAATTCGATCTTGTGTTTCGTGTCATATGAATAAACTTCGTTTTCTCCTCATTGACTTTCAATCCCATCTTTTGTTGCCTCTTTTTCGAGTTTTATAAAGGCGTCCTTCACGCTTTTTTTCTGTTGTATTTCTTCTGTTGTATTTCTTCTAATTGTATTTCTTCCCACAACATCTAGATCATCTGCATACGCTAGAATCAGACTGGGTCCGCTATTTTCGAAGATGTTCATACTTAGTTCGGTTCGTCTTAAAAAACTCTCTAAAAAAACCTTCTCCAAGGCTAGGTTAAACAAAGCCGGTAACAGTGCATCCCCTTGTTTACGGAAAGTTGTTATATCAAATATTTCGCTGTATTGACCTTCTATTTTAATTGTACCATGTACCAGTACCAAATTGTACCAAATGATCCTTCAACGCATACTTTAATCATTCTCGTAAGTTTGCTGGGTATTCCAAGCTCTTCTGGTGCTGACCATAAGCTTGCTCCGAAGATAATATCATACGCCTCTTTAAAGTCAACGAATAGATTGTGCAAATCTCTATCGAATTCCCAGCATTTTTCTAACAGTTGTCTTAACGTAAATAGCTGGTCTGTTGTTGATCGTTTCCTTCTAAATCCACTTTGGTATTCTCCAACTATTTCTTTTGCATACGGTGTTATTCGGTTCCTAATTATGTTGGACAGAACTTTATAGATGTGTTAAGGTGTGTGATACCTCTATAGTTGTTGCATGACATTCTATTTCCCTTCTTATGTATTGGTATAATAAATCCTTCTTTTCAGTTCTTTGGAATCGATTCCTGTTCCCATAATTTTGTTTTATCAGCTGGTGTATGGTATCTCCTAGTTTCTGTCCACCCTCCTTCAGGCAATGCGCGGGGATACCATCTCTTCCTGCTTTATTATTTTTAAGCTCTTTAATGGCTTGAGCTGTTTTTCTCTAGATGGTGGATCAACCCAGGCTTCAGCACTATGTCGTATATTCTCTTTTTGATATGTCGGGTCTTCTATATTGAGTAGGTTGTGAAAGTATTCTTTCCAGGTATTGAGGATCTCCTAATTACTAGTCATAAGTTCGCCATCATCATTCTTAATCATTGTAGAGGTTCTTGGACGATATCCTTTTTAATGTATGTTCACTTGCTTATAGATTTTTCTTGTGTTTCCATGTGTACTAGCTCTTTCCACTTCATGTAGCTGTTTATTGTGCCATTCCCTTTTTTGTTTTTTTCTCATAAGTTTTCGCATTTTGTTCCTTAGGTTATGGAACTTATTTCTATTTTCATCTGATGAATTTTGTAACATCTTGATTCTTGCTTCATACTTTTCTCCATTTAGTCCGTGACAATCTTTATCGAACGACATCTTCTTTTTTGTATTGTGTTTCTCACCAAGGATTTCCTTGTTGGCTTCTTGAATTACTTTCTTTATTGTCTGCCAATTATCCTATACTCCTAGGTTCTGTACATGTATTTCTCTGTATGCCTGTTCTATTCTTTGTTGGTACTGATCCTTAACATCTGGTTGTTTTAGCTTTTCGATATTCCACTGTACTTCTTTTTTGTGGCTTTTCTCTTTCCTTGCATCTAGTCGCAGTCTAGTTTTGGCCTTAACCAAAATATGATCCGTATCTCCATCAGCTCCCCTGCAACTTCTAACGTCTATTATGTTTGATCCGTGTCTAGTGTCAACCAATACGTGATCTATCTGATTTCTCGTTATACCGTCGTTAGATATCCAAGTATGTTTGGTAGGTCACGAAGGTTACGAAGGTCAATTGAATATAATAATAGGTAATTGAATATTGTCTACGTGAAGTTATAGAAAGAAATGATGCTATCTGTAAATACAGTATATTCTTCATAATCCGCCATATGGGACCAGACAACCGCCGGATTGTCAAAAAAATCCGGATTATCAGAATTAAAACAAAACAATAACAACTTTACATATTTTATGTAACATTCTATTTCAGAAAGAATAAAATATGTATCTATATAAGTAAACGCCACTTACAAAAAAATATGTACAGACATAGAACAGATAGTAAGACAATTGTAGGGTGGAGTTAGCTTGGACAGAATCGTCAATCAAATTTTCAGTTAAAAGCAGGATGTGCTGGTAAGCCCTTTTACCAAGAACACTAGATAGTGTTGTTTTTGACTTTATTTCTGCTGTGCGCGAGGTTTATATACAGCGCGGGGCAGTGTAAAGAAAATAGACATGTTTCCACAGAGCGCCTGATTACCGAATGTACATGATTAACCAGCCGCCGGATTATCAAAATTATACTGTATTTTGCCATAATTCTGACCGATTCCCAATATCGGGCAGCAATTTTTGCTCTCAAAGAAACATGGAAGAGCTTTCATCTGTGTGCAAATACCTACAGAAAAGTTGTTTAACTATTGTTGATGCTTATCAGTATGTTAAGACCAAAATAGGAAAATTATATTAAGAATCAAAATAGGATTATTATATATAATACCGGGGATACAAAATCTTCTGGAGCAGCGATATAAAAAAAAAATCAAAATAATATTGATACTTCAAATATAATACAATTTGTCAAAAGTGTCTGTATGCACCGCGAAATAAGATTTCCCGGCGACGATAAAAAACAATAGCAAGGCACTTGTTAATGAGATTATAATATTGTCGAAAAAAAAAAAAGGTTTTGGAAACCAGAATATAAATCAAATAAAAATAAATCAAAATTGATATTGATAAAATTGACAAAAACAACATTGATAAAATATGTGATGAATATTCATTCCGAAATGAAATTTACAATAATGGAGAAGAGTAAACTTGGATTGTTGAAAAAATTCGACGATACGTTAAGAATTCATTCAGAATTTTCTAATCTCGCTATTCTTTACAATATTACCATCCAAAGGTCCAGGGCGGATTGCGAAAGGGGAAAGTAATGAATTAGTTAAAAAGAAAATATCGCAACAGATTTCATTATGCACACCTCGGTCAACTAATGACAATAAAATTACATTAACTCCTGACATTTTTTGTGTTACATTAACCACCTGACATACGTCTCTCAGACCCAAAGTAGCTGTAATTTTCTCAGCTGAGACGCATGGCAAGTGGTTAAGGGTTAATTCATCGAATTGACACACTATTAAGACCATAGAAGTTTATAAAGAGTGAGTTAGTACAAAAGACAAAAAAATAGTTTCAATTGGAATTTCAATTAAAATATCCAAAACTATTATTTCGCTATTTGATATTATGATTTGAATAAATAATAGTATAAAAATATTGCGCAATTTGTTTTAATTTTAATATTCTTGCTCACACTCGAATTTGGACCGCGCTGCACTAATAAAAAATAGGGGGATCAGTGCTTTTAGACCAGTATACTTACCCAACATACTTGAAGCATTGTTGTAGCTGACATCAAAAATCAGTCGAGTAAAATAATAGTTATTTCATAATTTTCCCATATATATATAGCGTGCACAATAACATTTTTCATCAAATATTTTTTATTATTTTTTTTTTTAATAAAATTTCGCATTTAATTTAAAGTTTTTTTCATACAACATTCGAACAATTAATTAAATGATGAATTTTAAACAGAACGTAAAACACATTTTGCATCAATTTCAAGCTTCGCTTCGGTCGCTTAATTGAAAGTTGACGCGAGTTACTACCCTCTACCCTCAACTCTTGATCGAAGACAAAAAAAAAATATGAAAAACAACTTAAATGATGACGATGTTAAATGATTCTTTAAAACTGTATACATAGCAATTATATTTTTATATATTTAAATTTATCTAAACATGCCGAAATCGCAAAGCCTTATTTTCGGGAGAGACTAGACTTGCTTCGTACATGAAAAAGTGAGTAAGCGAGTAGGTATTGTAAAGTCAGTGATTATCGTTTTATTTTTTCGAAATAAATATGGTTTTCTGTAAAAAATATCGGTTATTGTTTGGTGGTCTGGCAGGAACTAGGAGACCACATCATCGTGGGGGCCATGGATACGTGCCCAGAACGCTCAGTGGGAAAGAGGAGCCTGCATACATATATAACGAAACTATTGAAAAAACGCATCTACCAAGGTGAATGTACTGTGTTTATGGGCGACATAAATGTCATTTTATACCTAGGAAATAAAAGAAATCACACCAAACAGTGAAAAATCTTAAAGGAAATATGTTATTTTTAATGTAAAATATATGATAAAACATATTTTCATACACATTACTGGCCCGAAAAATAATATTGAAATTATCTATTATATTAATATTGACTTAAATCAAGAAAAAATATTTCCTGTAGTGAATTTTGTAAATATTTAAATTTAACAAATAAAATATGAAACTAATAATGTTTTACACCCATACCAACAACGTTTTATTGAAATTTCTTGTGCTAATATTATCGTTCCCAAATTACCAAAATCTAAACATTCCTATAAACCCCAATAACTTCCCCATTTAAAACAAATTTCCACCAAAATTTCTCCATCCACTCTCAATTACATTGTTTCCTTTCATATAGAGCCTCGTTTAAACCAAATCCTGTTCATAAATATTTACACCGCAATAAATTCCGCGGAACCTCTTGAGTTTGTTATTCCATTGAATAACTTCCCTTTGAATACTCAAAAATAATACGAACTGTAGATAAAACAATTACTTAACTAGTCTCTCCGCACAACATGAAACTCCACTAACTTTCCTTATCGATTCTCACCCCACTTTCCCATCATATTGATAAACTTTCTTCGCTCTAACTACACAAGACTGATCGCACAAAATAGATACACACAAGAAAAGAAATTTCCATTAATGCAATTATAATTATTGAAATTAACCTCAATACTAATGCAAAATTGAATAAAATTATTGAATATAACACACGTAAATATTTTTCCATGGAAGGATTATTATGATTTATTAGAAATAATTTGTATATTTGAAATATTTGTATTTAGAATTTGAAATGTTTTTTAAAATGCTTTTAATTAAATAAACTTGACAAATTTTAATTAAAAATGTAGGGAATACAAATATGGATACGACAAAATTAGTGTGTCATACAGGATAAATATTGTAGGGTCAAAATGGGAAAGTTCACCTCAAAAGTAAATCACATCTATAAATTTGTTCTGCTATTACATATTGTTTTGGGTCCTTATGTTGAACCAAAATATTGTTCCTTATGTTGGACCTAAGTTATGTTAGGATACATCTATCTGAATCTAGTAGATTCTAGAATTGAGAATACAATTTGTGTATCTTGAAGGGTACTAATTATGTTTTGCTTTGATCATTCTTATTTAATTCAAGAGGAAATAATTCTTATTTACTTCAAGAGAAATAAAGTATTAATGTGAAGAAATCAACTATTAATGTGAAGAAATGAAATTACTCTTGAAGTAAATAAGAATTATCAAAGCAAAACACATATATAAAGATTTGTAGAGTTTACGTCATCTTTGTCGGATTACCCTTTCAAGTCAGATTTTTTATTCAACAATCCAGGCTCTATTTGAACTTTTCTTTGCTCTAACATGACATAATGTTTCATAAAAATAAATTTGCAATTGGTTTTAGGAAAAAATAATACCATTTTGGACGGGACATATATGTTCAAGACAAACCCAAAAAAAAAAATTCAAAAACATATGTAATATTCCATTTCAAATGGTATGAAGCATTTATTGTATAAAGCAATACTGCTTTTCGCTTTTCCCTCTTGAACTGCACAGAACACCTTTGGCACCTTCCTAGCGTTGGGCTTTCTATGGGCAAATCATCACCCATATTGAAAATCTAAGATTTTGTTATATTAGATGGTCAACCTAATGAAACAGCAGATTTCCTTTTTACTGTTGCTCTTTGCCTGCCCTGTGAAATAAGACTCTCTGCAACGTTAATCAGAAATGGCAAAAATTGAGTTTTAGACCTATGCAAATCATTATATAAAACATGAGCATTTGCAACAGGCCAATATACCAATCAGATTAATAATATGTAGAAAACTTTCTTTCGCCACTTTCCAGACTTCCTATCAAAATAATAAAGACCAATAATTTCAAATCAGTCAAATCGACGCCGCCCATGTATTTGTTATAAAATTGAAGAATCTCTGAACAAGATATATTTTTCTTTGTGCCATCTTTGAAAGTACGTTTTACCTCTACAGTGTTCTCGATAAAACAATTACTTATTGCAGGTAAGTCTTTAGTATCTTGCCAGCGACAAATAATAGTACCATTGTTATTTACCCGGAATTTAATTTAATTTTCATTCCACGATTTAATTTTTCTGAAATTGTAGTTTTTCCTTTTTTCATTACTGTTCCAACCGCGGGATATGTTCCAACCGCGGTATACGATAGTGAATCTATCAAAGAAACGGTAGAAAAAAATCTATCAAAATATAGCGAAACCTCTTTATCTCTAACTGAACTTATTAATTTCTTTATAGTCCTTTGCCTAAAGTACCATCCAACTCCTCCTGTCCTTACCCGCATATACATTCATGTCATATACGTAACCCGAACAGGAATTACTTCGCACCCAAATCTTGATTCCGCGTTTGCTAGGTTTCATTGGTAAATACTGCGTTATTGAATACCTGCCTTTAAATTTAACCATTGATTCATCTATACTTTGATAAAGTAGGTACATCGAAGCGATATTTATGGAACATCCCTTTTAGACAGTTTACAACTTCTTCTAAATAGTAAAGTTTGTTGGCATTATCGGTTTTTTTCTGGGATATTGAAATACATCTTTGCCAAAAGAAGCTTACAACGATCTCTAGAAATTTCTTTTTTATTGAACTTTTTCCCATTGGACCAATAGTGATTGAATTGAGAAACACAATTGTATGCCATGATGAGCGAGAACCAGTAACAATAATAATTTCATGATAATCCGTGCGTTTCCTTTTTCTCTGTGTGTCATTCTCAAATTTTAGCAACCGCAAATTTGTACAATGAGCAATATATATAAAAAAACTTCTGGTAAAATTTTTCAAAAATATGTCAACTTCATTCATCTCGCGAGAAAAAAATAGTAGACACTGTTTTATTCTGTGGAACAGAGTTTCTAGAAACAAAATTTCCATCGTTTATAAACCACAATATATATATATATATATATATATATATATATATATATATATATATATATATATATATATATATATATATATATATATATATATTAGGGTGGGCCAAAAAAAACTTTTAATTTTTTTTTTTTTAGCTACTACGAAAATATCGTCCAAGATGACGAAAAAAAAATTCTAGTGAAGTTTCAGCCCTTAATATTAATATTAAGAGGTGGCTCATTGTGATTTTTGATTTCCCATTTAAATAACATAAGAAGTTATTTTGTTTTTGTGTGGATTTTTAATGCACTCGAACGAATAAATGCCTCGTGGAAATAAATACATATTCTTGTAGGAAATTTAACGATCTACAAAAAAAGTCTGAAATGATTTTTTGCTAAGTTGACTCGTTTAAAAGTTATTCGAGGTTAAAGTCCAACCTCAAATAGTTGAGGATAACTTTTACAATTTCTTATACTCTATCACAAAATATTGACTCAAAAACACAAAATAGCTTAGTTTTCTTAAATCTTATCGAGTTTTTTTTGATAAAACAATAAAATTTTTACAAATAATCGATAATCGTAAGAAAAATCGATATTTTCATACCTAATTAAAATAAAAACACTCGGAACTGTACTTTACCTGAGAGCGTCATTCCCTGAAAAATTAATAAGTTCTTTATTTGCACTTAGTTTAGTTTGATTTTGACTAAGCTATTTTATGTTTTTGAGTCATTATTTTGTGATAGAGTATAAGAAATTGTAAAAGTTATCCTCAACTATTTGAGGTTGGATTTTAACCGCGAATAACTTTTAAACGAGTCAACTTAGCAAAAAATCATTTTAGACTTTTTTTGTAGATCGTTAAATTTCCTACAAGAATATGTATTTATTTCCACGAAACATTTATTCGTTCGAGTGCATTAAAAATCGAAACAAAAACAAAAAAAAATCTTATGTTATTTAAATGGGAAATCAAAAATCACAATGAGCCACCTCTAAATATTAATATTAAGGGCTGAAACTTTACCAGAATTTATTTTTCGTCATCATGGAAGATATTTTCGTAGTAGCTTAAAAAAAAAAAAAAAAGTTTTTTTTGGCCCACCCTAATATATATATATATATACATATATATATATATATATATATATTTTTTTTTTTGTGTTCTTGTGTTTCAAATATTGTTGTTTCGTGTTCTGATGTTTTCTTAGTTTCAACATCTGAGCTAAAACCATCTTCTGTTGTATTTTATTCGTCTCTGCTTTAGGATGGAATATAATCTTAGTCTGAAGATTCACTATTCTGATATGGATGTTCCTCCTCCTCTTCTAACTCATCCAAAACCTTATTTGCTTCTCCTTCTAGTTTCTTATCATTCAAAAAACTACGTTCCATCTGTAATTGAATATATCTAAATATGTTTATTCTGGTGAAAAGTACTAGTGGGACATCTATGTACCAGAATTCATTTTGATGTATATTTTATTGTATCAGTGGTATATTTTATATAATTTTATTATATCAGCTTTATAGGTAAACGCAAACAACAGCTTCACTAAAAAACAATGCTTTATACGCTTGAAAATAATGATAAACTGAGCATGCAAGTGCAACGCAGCCTGGAAATAGGTTATACAACGTAGCTAAATTATTTTATTTTGTTATTTACTTCCAGTAGGACTGAAGTGTAAATGTTTAAAATAAAATGGGACCATATAAAACCAGTAGCCATCCAGTAAAATACATTGAGACATACATGTCCCGATAGACTCGAAAGGGTTAAAGCAATTCTTTGGTCATTTAGTTACATATTTGTCATTAGAATACATATTTTGTCATTGACTTTCATTTTTTGAACATTATTCCCGCTTATATTCACATATTCACATTTATTGCTATTTCAAATATTTGTCATTTTCTTATTTTTATTAATATTCATTCGGGGTTAATTTTATGGCGACTTAACCCAGTTTTGTGAAGCGTTTAAATAGGGGTCAAGAACTATTTATCATTTCTATATAGTTTCATTTATTCATTTAAAATTTATATGAAAAGCATGTCTGTTAACATTTTTATTGAATGATTCATAAAATGCATTGATAAAAATTGCTACATTTTCAACAAAAATTACTTTTTCAATAATATTATGATTAGGATTCATGTGTGGTAGAATTTTTAATGGTAGAAAGGGATTTGTTAGGTTAATCCTCACCGATCGATCCCAAAACCTCAATGTTCCATTATTCATTAATTTATGTTTTCAACCATGATACATTCGTGCCAATAAATTCTTATTTTTAATATAATTCAATAAATATCGAAGAAAACATTTTGGTCGTATCTGCGAATTTGATCAAATATAAATAAATTACAGAATTGGTGAAACCATCCTACGTTATAGATAATCAAACAAATTTAAAACAAACGCAATACAGCCTGTACCATTCAGGCTCTTTTCATCAGCCTTTCCGGAGATTTATAACCATTACTGAGTCTTTTTAGTACTACCAAAACAAATCTCATGTGAAATTTGTAAGTTATTTTACACCTTTTAGTTTTCCTTCGTGGAACTCAAGAAAAAGCATAGCTCTTAAGGCGGGTTCCCACGGCCTGTGGTTTGGCGAACCTGACTAAAATTATCGCGGATACTCGAATCTGTAGGCGGCGCTTGGCTGTGCTTCTGAATTTCTGAGCCACACGTTTCCCACAGTGCGTTGACTGACAAATCTTGAACGACCTCATGTCTTTTCACGAGCCACCACGTGCCAGGAGAAGAAGTAGCACAATATGCAATTTATATTTCTAAAATAATATTTTTATACGCTTCCATACATCATAAACGTAGTTTCTTATTTATGTTTCGGTTGGTTAGAGTTCCATATAGGTAACACATTCTTATTCCTTAATAATTTTCTTATTCAATTATTAATTCATTACTCCACTCCATAATGGTACTTTGAATAAATTTTATTAATAAATTTAATTTGAATAATGTTGATTTGAATAAATGTAGACAACTGATATATTGTTTCTGACAAAACCAAGATAAGTGACAAGAAGAAGTAGTGGCTTTGCGGTAGCTACTAGGGCATCCAAAACACCGATGAAAATTCAAAAACCGGTTTTCGGTTTTTCGTAAAGTAAAAACCCGGTTAACCGGTTAAAACCTGGTTTTAACTATGAAAATAAATAAATTGAGTGTTACCTTTTAAAACTTATTTCAAAAATAGTGCAGCTATTACGTGCATAGTAAACCAAATAAAATAAATATTTATTTACCATTTATAATTATTTAATAAATAATATTTTTGTATTATTACATTATATTTACGAAAAGAATAAAAAAATATTGTTGAATAAATTCTTTACGAAGAGAACTATAAATGTAGATATAACTACATTTATTTATCATTTATCAAGTACCAAACTACACTAAAATGTAAAAATGGAGTGCAAGTATTAAATACTTGTTCTATAATAGTATATTGCGTGACAAGAGTTGTAAGAAGCATATCACGAACGAGCGGAACAGTTACCCACGACCCGCGTAGCGTGGAGGGCGTAATTCCGCGATTACTTAATTGCCTTGCAACTCGAGTTATGTACTATACTTTATCTACGACCACACTATTTTGTTTCTGTTTAATAAGAAAAATATGTTTGATGTAACACCTTCGACCTTATTTGACTTGATAGAAATGAAAAGAAATACATTCATAATGGTTACATACCTTTTTATTTAGTACTTATTTGTAGTTTTCGTTAGATTTTAACGTGAAAGAACGAAATGAATGACAGCTTCTATGTGAATGATGTGACGTTTAATGATTGTTTGAAAATCACGTAGTACAACGTGCAGCTCTCAACCAATAAACAAATCGTAAACCAAACGTTCATGAGTGATATTGAATTATCACTTAACATTAATCGCGGATTGTTACATGTGTGTGGTATGATGTATTTACATAGTCCACGAACTGTACAATAATGGGCATTTGCAATAGTGGTCGTAGAAAATATAAATTTTATATTTCTTTAGAATCAAGATTATGCGCACTCTAAATCTGTGAACCTTTATTTGACCCCATATTTACTGCTCTTACGTTTTAATTGAGTAAAAATAAATCCAGAATATAATACTACATGAATATCAATAGAAAAATTAAATAATTTTCCACTTGAAGAAAAAAAAAAAAAAACTTTCGGTTTTTCAAAAAAAAAACGGATTTATGGTATCCTAAATTTTTACAGAAAACCCGGTTAACCGGGCTCGGTTTTAACTGGTTTGCATGCCCTAATAGCTACACTGCATTGTGCATGATTACTTATTCATCTCAACACAGGCCGTAGGAACACTGCACGAGCGTGCTCGTGGATCGCAGTTCGACAGGTAAAAATACTTTGATGTCTCTCGATTTACCGGCATTTTACGGGAAATTTCGCGCCACCTCCGAGTCATCCCAAGTCACCACGAGCCATTTCGGGCATGACGAAGCCCTAGGCAGGCCCGGACTTAAAGAGCCAGGGCCCCTAGGCACTTGAAATTTGACTAACAACACCCCCCCCCCCCCTTCTTTACTCTCTTTCACGCTGAAAATGACCGCTCCGCTGAGCACTTTGACGCTGGTCAAACACAACAACATTCGGAGCGCAATTCCAACGTCTGGATAAATTTAAAAAAAGCCTTTTTACGATAAGTATTTGTATAGCTTCAGTGACGATAACTCCATAACTTCATCATTTGACGACAAATGAGCTTATCAGGTGTAGACACTCGTTTTCCAAAGTCCTATCCAAATCCCCCGGATAAAAAGTTATAAGGTTTCTGTCTTTAGATTACAAACGATGTAGTTTCGTAAGAATGTCAAACTTTTTATTTAACTCCGCATAAGCAGATCCGCGTCTCCGTAGTTCTGTAATTATTCTATCTATAATGACGTTAAAAATGGTAACTCTGAATCTGTCCCTGCCAAAGAGTTCGGTCGCGTTTCTTTACTGCGTCGAACTAGACGCTTGCATTTCCTCTGCATGTCATATACATAGCTATTTTAACCGGATTTTTCAATAACTTTCGACTCATAATGATCAAAGGTACAGGTACTGGGTTTCCTTAAGTGTTCCAAGTATGTTACCTAAGACTGATACAGTTCAACGATCGTACCTAAGTCGATGTTAACAGTTTGGAGATATTTGCTTACTTTATTGAACTTTATTACTTTTCAAGATGCCATTCCAGTGAATCGACAAACAGCAAGTTTCCTTCGAGTCTAATGAATTCAGGAGACCTGAAGCCTCAGACCTCGTAGATGGTTTTTAATTTGCATCATTGGCAATTATCTGAAGAGCTGCAATGATTTCATCCCAGGAGCAACATTCACTTCGGCAGGCCTTAGCTCGAGTAGACCATATTGCCTGAGAAAGGCTCTTCACGACTGTTGAATTTGACTTCAGTTCAAGCAGAAAAATTTCCCATTTATTGATGCCGAGAAAAAAATATACAATGATAGTAAAATTCCTAAGAAAGATACAGCAGCTTGACAAGACTCGGTCGCACAGAATCCAACAAGATTCAGTGAGTGAGCCGAACAGGTAACGAAATCTATCAGATGGTTAACTTGTTTTATTCCTGCTTGAAGACCAGAATAGACACCCTAGATATTTCTAGCATTGTCCTAATGCCTGCGGCAAGCGGCGATATCGAATGCCGTGATTTTTTAATGTTTCTAGGACGACTTTAGCCAGGTCTGCCGCTTTGTAGCTACAATTTGGAATGAATTTCAAAAATCGTTCGACAAGACATCCCTCTTCGGAGACATATCTTACTATGAAAGAAAGTTGATCTACATGAGAAATGTGCGGAGTAGAGTCCTCAGAGATAGAGAAATATATAAATACCTTTTCTGCCATAATATTGATCATTTTATCACATTTTTTTTATGAATGATATGATGTTGTTCCACTTCTTGTGTTACTGTGGCCCATTTTATCTTACCCTTCCACCCGAGTTTACTCTCCTGTCTCTAGTTTTCTTGGCTCTTCCATCGACATAGAATGGAGAGTGGAAAGGAAGAGGCCTAACATCTGCTTTTTAGTAAGTTATATTATGGGCGCCCCGTTTAGCTTTTTGTTAAGACAAGCCACAAGCTTTGAGCTTATGTAAAGATTCCGCCACCGGGGCCCCTATTCTGATTGGGCCTCTAGGCCAGGGCTTTGTTGGTCTAGGCAGAAATCCGGCACTAACCACAGGCCGTGGGAATCCACATTTATGGAGAAAATAGAATAAGAGATAGAACACATCAGAGCATTAAAATATAATTTTCGACAGTGCAAAAGGATAATACCGTGAGCCTCCAATAAACCAGCACTTTGAATAATCAAGAATAATAATAATCAGAATAATTACAGCCGACATAAACACATTCCAATCCCCATTGTCCACAGGTAGCTTGTCCACCAAATGTCAATCATTCTTACACGCCACCAAAAAAACTGCCGTGTCACAGGTAATCGACCGTTAGTGTGGTGGCTCCCATGCGACCGACAAATGTCCTAAAAACTTGCATTCAAGATGTGCTTCATGTGGTTCCACGGAACATGAAACCTGTTCAGCAAAGTGTTCGAATCACCCAAGGGTTCCCATAGGTGTCCCATGAAGATCACAAATACTAATATTAAGTTGGTCGAACTCCCCCTGAGATATCTCACAACTCGCGAATACATTCACCAGTCATGATTATATCCATGATTACATCATACACACAATAATAAACAGAATATATAATACACAGAATAAATAAACTCACCAACTAATAACTACCGCCACGAACTTATCATAAGCTAAACCGACTATTTGCAACCGGTTACATAATAGATACATTTTCTTCTCTAGCAGTACGATGTATATTCTTATGTTCGACCTCACCTTCCCTAATTCCAATATTCCCATCCAACCGACCGACGACCCTTTCCAATTCATTGTAAATGTCAATCGTTAAAATGAGGTTCGTCTACGCCAACATTAATAGCTATGACAGTAAAAGAATGCTATTCGACAAGTTCAATGGCACAAACCACATTGACGGACATGTGTTTATAGAATCAAGAACAAAACCGGACACTAACGTTACATACAGACTGGACTCCACTGCTAAAACACGTACAAGTATACTACAAATGGCAGAACGAACTTCATTACGACTAATCACCAAACTAAGCCACCCAAACAACATCCTTCACAATCCTTCTAACGATGCCCAATACAGACTCACCCAAATTCCAAAAGTCTTTGACAAACACAAACAACTAAGTACGTGCAGAATACAAAGACAATAACAATCACTTGACAATTGTAGACCCGATATACATCAAACAGGACATAAAAACCACTACGCGCACACACCCTACTAAGACGCTTTACGAAACAATTTAAAAAGAGAAAGACCTCTTGGTTAACCCTTTGTATATCCCGTGTGCAATACATATTTCTTCACAAATAAGTTTATAATATTAATACATAAATTATTCTAGTGACTAGAATAACATATGAAGCAAACTTCAATTTTGAAATTATTATTTTAGTAATTCATAAAAATAACACAATAATAGCATTATTTTTAAACATCATATAAATACCTATTTTATAACTTGATTGTCCAAGTAAATAGCTAGTTTTTTCTTCCTGGTGAAAGAACAATCGATTTGAAAACTTATCACTTTTATACCGAGCAAAACCGTAGCGCTTTTAAGGCATAAAATATCTATGTTCTAGGACGTTTGAAAATGATAGCATAAATAATATTCGCTGTAAAAGTAACTGTAGAAAATACGTCCGACCACACTACACAAACTGTACAGTTACTAATAATAATATACTATTTTCTATCTTACGTCTATAAAGAAGTCATTAAAGCACTCATATGGGTTCGTAAATGGCTTGCCGAGTGCGATACAATTCTTATATTATTCTTCTTCTTATATTCTTAATACATGTCGGCGATTTTTTTATTTAGAAATGAAATATATATATTTTAATCAGAAATTTTAATTAGAAATTTAGAAAAAATAGTATAAAAAATTCGTTCATAATGCGTTTTTCGCACTTGTCCATTATAAAACTCCTCGTTACGCTCGTGGTATTATAAAAAATTGCGCTTATTGAACTCGTTATTTAATATAGTATTTACTCCTAATACTACTCATGGCATTTGTTACATATTCTAGTAAAAAGAAACAAATTATACAAATATTAATATCTATAAATAAAAAACATTTTAAAGCTAATTTAAAGATAATTTATTCTTCAGCTTTTCCTACTTCATTACGATTTTTCGTTTTGTTCTAATTTTGTTTTTAAATTTGCACTTTGCAGTTACATATTTTTTACCTAAGAAGATATTATCGAAGCTCAAGCTTTTATGCAAATAAAAACTATTTTTTCTAAAATATTTTTCCAAACATCTAGCTTCGCGTGAAGTTTGAAATTAATATTTTATCTCTGTTACAGGTCAGCACATCCCTTATTTGTGCATCTCTTCTGATCTCCCTGTTCACAGTCGAGTCGCAAACTGCATCCATAAAAGACATATTGAATATAAACACACAGCCACTTCAAAGGGTAGCTAGAGATAACAAATACTACCTCAGCAGATACGGTTCCGGTTCACCATCCGAGGACGGAACGAGGGCGATTAAACCGGAAGAGAGTCCGGAAGCAAGACAAGGGGAATCCGGAACCGTTGAGAAACGATGCAGCCGCTGCAACGACTACGACAAATATGATAGATACGATTCTAGGTCAAGATACTACGATGACAGATATGAAAGCAGGCGAATGAAATATCCAGACTATGATTACGATAGATACGATAGTGGTAGGGGTACATATGACAAATACGATAGATACGATAGAGACAGATATGATAGGGATAGGTACGATACAAGAGATAGATATGATAGATACGATACTAGGGATAGATACGATTCACGAGACAGATATTATGATAGATACGATAAGGAACGTTATCCGGAAAGGGGAATTGGTTATGATAATAGAGGCTATGATTATCGTGGGTATGAAAGAAGACCTTACGAAGATTCGATGAGAGGTTATGAAAGGGAAAGGGGTTATGGGTATGGGTCATCAAGGCCGGATTATTATGGGTCCGGATACGCGAGTTTGTGGAATTATGGAGGAAGAGGAGACGATTATTATAAGGATCGTGGATGGAGAGATCAAGGGTAAGAAAATTGAAGGGATCGAGCAGGTTTTTTTTTGTAGGTGGATTAGTGTTTGTGCGCAAAGGCTGTTGTTTGAGGGGAATATCCGGCGGTAGCATTAAAGTTGTATGATCGGAGAAGTTATTAGATTTTGGGGGATTATGTGGAGATTGTGTTGACCGCCGTGGAATTGGCGGAGAATGTTGTAAATCAGTAACTTTGTTTTTGAATAATTTTAAGAGTGGATTAGTCGAAGATTGCTTTAGTTAGAATATGCTTTAGGTAGATATTACGTTTATGATTAACATCCATTTAGTTTAGTTTAGATACATTTAGCTTAATAACTTAGAGTAGAAATTTAATTTTATATTATTGATATTTCGTTTAAAAGGTAACAAGATAAATGTTATGATATCCAATTAAAAATTAATTTTTGAATATTTTAAGTTCTTTTGCATTCACTGTATAATTGATTAAAAAATATTATTTTGAAAAAAATATAACTTTGCGCAGAAGCTATAGCAATGGTTTCATATCTACTTCACACAAATCATTTAAGAACAAATTAGAACTATTATAAATTTATAGAAAATTGAATAGAAAAACCGTCGTTACCAAAATTTTAAAAAGGTAATAAGTTGTACACGTTAATAACATATTTTTATCAAAATTTTTATTAAACATATTATAATAAAAAGAAAATTAATATAGAGAGGTGTTATATGTTTGGCTATTGTTTAATGGAAATAAATTATGTAACAACCATTTAGAATATTATAAATTTATGGATTAAAATCGTTCAAATAAAATATTTACCAACAATTACTATTAACTGAAATTTATCATAATCTACATATTTCTTTATATATATATATATAATATATAATATATGTATATATATATATATATATATATATATATATATATATATTATGTATATATATATGTATATATATATATATATCTATATATATATATATGTATATATATATCTATATATATATATATATATATATATATATATATATACATATTGATGGATGTATGGTTAAACTGCAAAACCTTAAAATTCAAATTTGAACAAATTTTCTTTTATTGTTGATATGGTTTATAAAATTGAACATCATTTAATCTGCAAAACCTCGTATCTCCAATTTGAGTTCGCAATTAAAGACAATAAGCTGCATTTGTTTAAAATTTGTAAAACTGCTCTGCTCTCTTGTTTAACAAGAAATCTCCAAAGTGTGACTAAACAGGTTTTGAGCTTAAATTTTCAATATTTGATTGTTGAATTATGAGTTACACGGCAGTAATTTTAATTGATAACATTACTGGTAGAATATTAAAATAATTTATGTGTTTAAACATGAAACAGAGCATACGAAAATATATATCATATCAAAAACATATAATGTAAAAAATGCCAAGTCTCGTAACGCAGTTCGCTACAAAAAGTTGTGAGATTTCATGTAAAACCAAGTCAGTTATTTTAATTAGTGTATATTCTAACCTAACTAACCTAACAACTTTGGCGCCTATTCATTAGCACCTATTCAAAAACTTTGTTTTTTTATATATAATAACCTTTATGGGCATAAAATATAAAACAAAATTTACTACAGATAAACTTTTCATCTTATAACAACAATAACAAAAACAAAAAAAAACTGCTTATCCAAATCCCAAATCAATAATCAATAAAAACAAAAACAAAAAATACACTGGGCTATTCCTCTGTTTCCTCTATTTACATCCCCTGTTCCTTCCATCCTTTTATCCTTTCAATCACTACCATCCTCATTCATGCACTGTTTCCATTTCTTCCCTAACACACTCTTTCTCTTTCGGTCCACTCTCCTTTTTGCACCCTTCTAACCAATGCACCCACACGTCCTTCCCTGCCCCGCATAAACCATAACTCTAATACTTGTCATCCATCCAATATTTTCGCCAACTTTCTTCACAGCTGCATCTAAATCTGGCAATTAATGACTGGGCATTCAGGTACATTTTTGATTTTAAGTATTTAGGCAGTTCTTCAAATTTTTGTATTTCCACATAGTCCTTACTATATCTACTTTAAATTATTTTCCTTTGGCGTTCTTGCAGATCAACTTCCTTCAACCTTACCACTAGCCATTCGTCAAATCGCACGCCTTTCTTCCTAAGTCTCCCCATTTCCATGATAGACATACCACCTACTTCAAACAGTTTCCTTCTATTATTTCCCCAATGTCTCTCTCTACTACCATTCATTCCTTACAAACTTGCTACCCTGAATATTTGCTTTACAATTCTTTCCTGTGTCATTTCATTCACCTTACATTCATACCTTGCTACTCGTCCTATTATTTGCTTGCTTCTATTATTAGTTTAAATGCATTTATCTCTTGCAGTACTGTGTAGGAAAGAGTTGATCTGTCCAATATCAGAGCCTTTTTAAAAAATTGTATCTGCACTTCTTCCACGCCTTCTTCTTCCTCAACTCCCCATACTTCTGCTCCATACATCATTATAGTCCTCCAAGAAGCCTTCCATGTCATCTCCTTCGCCCGGTAATTTGTGCTAAACTCTTTTCCCCGTACTTTCCAGAACCTTCCTCCCGACACCCACGCTTTTTAGCCACGTACTCTATTTGCTCTTTGTTACTACACCCACTCCCAAATACAAATCTAAATACATAAAAAGTCCAACTTGTTCTATCTGTATTCCCTTCCATTGGAACCTCCCCTTTTTCACTCCCCACCTTTCTTAAACCTGATCCATTTTGCTATATCTACATTTACAGTGAGTTTCCTCTTATCAAAAAATCTCTCCAATCTCCCAATCATTTCTTTCAATTCCTCCGCCGATTTTGCCAGTAATACCACATCATATGCGTACGCCAGACTCCACACTTTCTTCCCCACCACCATTGCTCCCCTCCCCCCTGCTAGTCCATCAAATTGCCTTCTCGAAATCTGCTACTAAAGAGTGCCGTGCTAAGCGGGCGGCCTTGCTTCATACCCATATCTACTTTGAACGCGCTCGACTTACTCTCTCTCACTTTGACCCTATACCACATTTCTTTATACAGCCGCTCGATACAATCTCTCAATTTTCCAGATATCGCCTTTTTCTCAAACATTCCCATTACATTTTCCTATTTACAGTGTCATATGCAGCCTTTAAGTCTAGGAACAGAGCAAAGAGCTTATCCTTGGGACTTGCTAATTCCTGGTCGATTATATACCTCAGGGTTATTAAATGCTAGGTAGTTCCCCTTCCTTCTCTAAAACCTGCTTGCTTTCTGGTAGCAACTTTTTTCCCTCCACTTCCTCCCCGAATCGTCTTTCTAATAATTTCTTAAATATTTTATAAGATGAATCCATGAGCGTTATACCCCTATAGTTTCTCGTTTCTTCCCTCTCACCACTTTTGTAGACAAGTATCACTTTGCCCACCGTCCAGCTTCTTGGCACTCCAACTTCTTTCCGCCATATTCCATTGAATTCGTCTGTCACTCGCTCAATTGCTCATTTGCCATCAACAATGCCTCATTCGGTACACTGTCTTGACCTGCCGCCTTTCTTTTCTTTAGGGATCTTGCCAGATTTACCACCTCCTCCACTAAAAAATTATCTTCTTTCACTATACTATTACCGAGTTCTTGCGTCATCGGTTCTTCTTGCTCTTCCTCCCCTCCTACTAAGTCCATGGAGTGCTGTTTTCTATCCTCTATCTCAAATTTGTCGATCACTCCCTGCCTTGTACCTCCGTTTTTCCTTAGCAACTGTCACAGCTCCGCTTCGCTATTAATGTTTAATATCTCTTCCACCCTTCTCTTTTCCCTATCTTCCTTTTTTGTCTTCATAACTCTCTCAAGCTGCAGTTTTTGTTACTTAATTTCTTCTTTGACTCCCTTTTGTTCTCTCCATGTGTTTATCACCTCTTTCAGATTTTTCTTTTATTTCCTGCATTCTTCCTCAAACCATGTGGATTTGTTTCCAGTTATTTTGATAGTTTTAGCCACCATTGAGGCTCTTATACAGCATACGAAAGTATATCAATAATATACTGCGTTATATCTTTCATGTTTTTCCAATCTACTTTCGCTAGCTTTGTGGAATATATTTCTTGTGCGGGCCGATCCCATTTAAATATTATCCTTTCCCCACTTCCCCTT
Source organism: Phosphuga atrata (assembly GCA_944588485.1). Taxonomy (NCBI): domain Eukaryota; kingdom Metazoa; phylum Arthropoda; class Insecta; order Coleoptera; family Silphidae; genus Phosphuga; species Phosphuga atrata. The sequence goes on from OX155899.1 coordinate 36,853,527, forward strand.
GTTTCGTGTTTTTCTTTCAATGTCACAATTATCGGCATATGATCGGGTATATGATATTGACTTCATTGATTTATCATGTGCCACCACTAGGTCAATCACGGATTCACTACTACCTCCTACAAAAATATATTCCCCGTCCCAGCCTAATACACAGCATCTATTTAGCACTTGGTTTTTCTGATTTTTCTTCACCCACTCCAACCACAGCTTTCCTTGAACATTCCTTACTTCTATATCTTCAGATTTCCTAGTAAATTCACCTTCACCACTGGTAGTCCCCATTAGCTGACCTTCTACAATTCTTACATTCCATTCTCCTCCTATCAGCAGTTTTTCGTGTTCCCCTTCGTTCAGAAACCCTCTATTTTTTGTTCTATTTCCATAGATCTATTATTATTATACACCATCATCACCCACCACCAACCCCCCATCAATTTCTATTTCCCTCATAACCAGACCTTCACACTCATCTTTGGCAGTATCTTTTTCTCTTCATGATATATCCGCGGCAGCTTTTTTCCTGAGATACTTGTCCACCCCTGTTACTATTCCACCTTTTGCAAACAACTTTGTTATAAATTACTATCTAATCAATTAACTATCCGCATTTATAGTGACCGCATCAATAATAGACACTTTTATTTATTTTCTTTAATTGACTTGGCAATTGCACTGCAACTTATTCTACTAATTAAAATAATTTATTCTTAGGTTTACTGGTGCCTGTGATACAATCTTTTTCATTAGTACAGATACCAACGATACTCCCTTTTTTATTGTCACCTGTTACCTAAGCAAAACTATTACGTATTTGATCATTCTAAATGTGTATTTATTGATTTACTATTTAGATTTATTTAGTAATCGAAATGGTAGATTATTCTTTTATAATTATGTTGCCGTGCAATTGCCAAGTCATTATAACTATTTTTGAAATAAAGGTGTCTAATATTGTAGAATATAATTTTTAATAATCATTATTTTTCATTTAATGGAGAATGAAATCTCGGAATTTTTGATTTTTTCCTTCCTCTATTGGTTAAATGCTAACTATAAATCAAAAATTGAGGTTTGTAGCATTGCTAGAAGTACCTTCGAATTTTGATGATCGGTGAGTGTGTCAGTGACAAAATTAAGAAATTTTGAATAATCATTTTTCATTTAATGGAAAATGAAATTTCGGGTTTTTCATTTTTTCCTTCCATTATAGGCTAAACGCTAATTCAAAATTTGAAATGTGTCAGATTGCTAGAAGTACATTAGAATTTTGATGATCGGTGAGAGTGTCACTTACAAAATTAAGAAATTTGAATGGCGATAATTCGTAAACTATAAAGTATAATTAATTATTAGGTATATTAGCAGTATAGCTAGTTATAGTCTGTTCTCTTGATATCTAAAAATTCAAACTTCTTGCTTTATACACAACGAAGTTAAAGGGGGGTCAAAAATGCCGTGAGTCGATTCTAGAAAAGGATAGGTCTCGACTTGGCGAGGGCCCAGATTAGGTCTGCTAAAAGAAAAAAACATTGAGAAGTAAATCATATTTTAGTTTTTTAGTACGGTAGAAGACTAGTGTGTAAGAAAATGTTGCTCCAGCACTTGCATTGGGTGAATGGATTGTTGTGAAGTGGGTAAAAGATATGAGCATTGGTACCGTATATGCATTGATACCGTATGAGCATTCTGTATCAACGAAACCAAGCATTTCTGAGAAGAATAAAAGGAAGCCGAAAAGTACTTAAGTTACACCAGTTTCAGAAAAGAATTGGAGAATCCAAATTTGCCAATATACATACCAAAAAAAGAGCAATTTTATTCTTGTACTGCGTTTCAAGCTGGAAATATCTCTAGAGAAGAATGTGATGTACATATTAATTACAAAAAAGCTGCTCAATCTGAGAAAGAAATTTTTATTTTTTCAATGGATTTACAGGGAGTATTATTAGCCCGCAAACAAGTTAAACAAGGTAAAAGTTATCCAGGCGCTGATGTAGCCCAAAACACAGTGACCACATTATAGTACTGTAGTAAAATCTGAGCTAAGATTAAGAATACAGAAAAAATAGTGCTAAGGAATATCGCAAATACGATGCCAAAAAGTTAAGATAAGACAGTGTTAGGGAAAGATATCAAGAACTGGTACAGCAGAAAGTTAAAGAAATACTAAATGGTACTGTAAATGAGAAATGGATTGGTCTGAAACACTCAGTCCAAGAAGCAGCTAGTCAAGAAATAGGAGGAATGGCAAAGAAACAAGTAAAACAACTATGGATTACTGAATATGTATTAGAACTTATGGAAGAAAGGAAAAAAAATAAGAATTCTAAAAGTGAATAAGGAATTAATAACTATAAAAGACTCCGAAACATAGTCAACAAAGATGCAAAAGAAGGCCAAAGAAGAATATATAATGAGACAATGCAAGGAAGTAGAAGAAAAGCTGAAGAGGGGAAATATAGAAACAGCCTATGAACTGATTATAGCAGTTCAAGAAATTCAATGGCCGAAGTAATAACATATTAGATGAAAATAGGAAACTGGTAACTGAGAGCAAGGAAGTGGGAGAGAGGTGGAAACGTTACATAGAAAAAAAGATCCAAGTAAGATGAGTAATCTGGAAAACGAAGAAAATGTAACAAATGATCAGTTAGGACCCTTACTAACAAAAGAGGAATATTTAAAGGCTGTGAAAGAACTTAGGAACAATAAAGGACCAGGATGCGATGAAATAACTGGAGAAATCGTAAAAGTATTGGATGATGAAACACATAGTTATATATTTAAACTAATCAAAGAAATATATGAAACTGGAGAAATACCGGAAGACTTTAAAAACTGCATCATAATCCCAATACCAAAGAAACCGGTACCTTAAAATGTGAAGAACACCGTACCTTGAGTCTGTTATCACACATGTCTAAAATATTAGCAAGAATAGTATACAACCGAATAAACAACAAAATTGGTCATAATTTAGATAAAGATCAGTTTGGATTTAGACGGAATGGAGGAACAAGGGAGGCTATTTTAATGTTAAGACATATTGTAGATAAAATGCGGGACTTAAAAAGAATGTCATTTGTTGCATTTGTGGACTTGGAGAAAGCCTTCGCTAATATGAATTGGAATATGCTGATGAAAATGATGACTCTCGTCTAGATTTCATACACCGACAGATAGTACATGAACTGTATAGAAATCAAAGAGGCATTATTAATATAAAGGATGAAAAGGTACGCCAAGGATGCAATTTATCACCAGTACTATTCAACTTGTATATTGAGGAGGCAATTAAGGAATGTAAACAGGCTATGGGAGGAATTAAGATTAATGGAGTAGAAATTAAAATAACAAGGTTTGCTGAAGACATTACTATCATTGAAGAGAATGATGAAAATCTGCAAAAGGCTAACAGGAATGAATAAGATCCTACGATAAAAGTACAACATGAAAATCAACACACAGAAGACAGAGATCATGGTATGCAACCGCCAGAAAATTACAGCCGACATTACGGTTAACGATGTACCACTAAAACAAGTTCATACGTTCACCTACCGAGGAAGCAAAATCAAATGAGATGGCAAAAGTTCAGCAGATATAAAAAGCAGAATTGCGCAAGCAAAAATAGCCTTCAACAACAAACGGGTGCTTCTTACATCAAAGAACATAAATGCAGAGACCACAAAGCAATTATATGTTGCTATGTCTGGAGTGTGGCATTGTACGGCTCAGAAACTTGGACAATTCGTACGTGCGATAAGAGAAGACTAGAAGCATTTGAAATGTGGTGTTGGAGGAGAATGCAGAAAATCTCGTGAACGGCAAGGCTGAGAAATGAAGAAGTTCGTTAGAAGAGTTGGTGAAAAAAGAGCCCTATTGAAAACAATAATGAGTAGAAGAGGCCAGTTAATAGAACATCTGTATAGGCACAATTATTTTATAATCACTATTATGGAAGGAATGTTACAAGGCAAAAGTGGCAGAGGAAGATCTAGATTACAATACATGAAATAAATTCAAGGAGATATAAGAGTAAAATCATACGAAAAATTGAAAAGACTATCAGAGAACAGAGAGGAGTGGAGGAGAAGAATTACAGCCCACCAATCTTCGGATTGAGAAAGAGAGAGAGATTATTAGCCCCAAAATTACAAGTCTCTTTGGCTTAGTATAAAATGAAGTTACAAGTACATAATTTTACATTTTTTAATCTTGAAACTAGACCATCATTTAGCAATCATTTTAGCTAATGCTTTAGCCAAATTTGCAAAACTGAACCAAATAGACATAATCCCAATTTTCTTGATGTAAATCTTGATGTTACGTTCCAATATGTAAAAATGCTAAATGATAAAAATTTTATGTTGCTAATTACTTGAACTACAAGTTTTTCATTCAAAATTTACGTTACCATTCGACCTCGAGATGTGTCTGTTGAAACAAAAGTAACAGTAGTAATGATTAGTTTGCAGAGTCTATAAGTCAGTGCAATTATCGTGCTTCTTGTTAATCGATGAAATTAAATATTATTTTTAAATGTTTTTATTTGCTTGTTTTCATTTAAAGAAAAAGCGTTTTAAATTTTCACAAGGAACAACGTTGCCAAACTAATAACTTTTTGATTTTGTAACAACAAATGTTTATATATGTTTTTAAATACTATATTATTTGTGACAGTTGCTAAATTAACAGTACTTTTGTATTGAATAACGAAAAACATTTAAAAAACATGTTTCAATTTCATACTTCAAATTTTAAATTTAGTAATATTACAAAAGAAGGGAACCAATATTAATCGTCTAATAAGTGTTAAATATTTTTGCGGCTTTTTGAGGTGTAGCTTGCATTAAACTAACACTCTTGAAAACACGCTATCAAATTATGAAAAACGAATAATTTCAATTGAAGTGGCAATCTTTGACAAGTATGTAATTCTCGTTATAACCACGACATAAATACGTTCATTTTTTCTTACCGGTTGCTACACCTATAAACGATAAATATTCTTGATAAAGTTAAATTAATATTAAAGCATATTACATTTTCTTTGAAACGCCATATTTAAAGTTTAACTAGTTTCTAATAAATTAATAGTTTAAATAGTGTAGTAAATAGGTTCTATAAAAAGAAGTTAAAGTAAAAAATTTTCAGCGGCCAGTTATCTATGCACACAAGTTTAGATATATTATTATTATTTTTTCCAGTACAAATATGAATTAATAATTGTATTTACAGTAGCAGCAAATTTAAATTTATTGTATGTAAAATTAGTGCAAAAATTTTCATTCTGTTATGACAGCATTTTTAAATTTTCTATTAAATTCTTTTTAAATGTATATTTTTAAAATAGAGCAATTATTTCTTCCCAATATTATTTGAAAACATAGTATCAAAAGCCAATTTTTATTTTAGCCAATTAAAAAGAGCGCTAACATATTTTTGTCAATTAAGATTTGATTAAAAAAAATGTTTTGTTATCGATGGTTATTAATTAACACTCTTTAATGATTTTAAATAGACACATGTACTAATATTCAGTTATTTAATCTCTCTCTGCCACAATAAAAGCCCTTAAAAGCACCATGGACGATCTCCAAGCCCTGACGGACAAAACGATTACATGGTTTAATCATGGGGACTTTCTGCAAATACATTCAAATGCCAACTCCTTTTTCCTAACCACAGAATTTCTCACAGCTCTCTCCACTTACACCCAGGTACCATCGACCTAGCAACTACTCCCCTAATCAGATACATTGGCGTGAATTTTGATAACAAAACAAGATTCACCAAAGACGTGAAACAACGACAGACCAAGATATTCCAAAGGACTAAACATTTTGGTGGCTTTACCCAAGGAAATAAAGGTATCTCCACCAAAACAACCACTAAAATCTACGAAGCCATCTGCTACCCATCTAGCCATCTGACTACGGACATATGTTACTCTTAAATGTTAACGACAGAACATTAAAAATTGTAGAAGTGGCATATCGAACCTAATAGACCTTTTTACGGTGAGTTAAGCGCATGCGCGTTGGCTATGTTTAAAAGGCGGGAATATGACATTTTGTTATTTTCACTGCTTATACGTCAAAGAATGTCCGAAAAAACATGACGGTAATTGATATATGCGCACAAAAAAATTTCAAATATGAAAAGGTCTATTACGACTGGACACCAAGCTAAGACACCTAATTTATCCTAAGACACCTAAGTTATCCTTGATAAAGTTATACATCTCTTTAGGTCTATAAAGCTGGCACCCCCACCTCTTCAAAATTCAAATTTGATAACACTAGAAATATGTGCTCTTTATGTGCTAATTATGTGCCGCAATCTCCATTTTTGTGCTCGAAGCCTTCAATGAAAGAATCAAACTTTACTGGTGTGGGTGCTAACTTCACAGTCAAGCTAGCACCCACCCATCCGAAAAACTGAGATACCGATACCAAATAAGCATCACAATTATGTGCTACTTATGTGCTTTTCAAGTACCCTGGAGCGACTCCGCTAACTCAACCCCTTGTGCGAAAAAATCACCCCGAGCGGAATGTACCATAAGAGGCGAAATCTATAATAATCGAGCAAACAAGTTTTAACCAACTCGATATTGTTGCAATAATTATGTGTTCTCCAGATATGATATTCTTGATTTTTGTGCTCGCACCCTTGTATCAAAAATTCACCCCGAACTCTATTAGCCTTAAGAGGTAAAATATTTAATACTCGTGAACAGAAATTTTAAATAACTCAAAATTATTTCATTTATTATGTGCTCTCCAGATATGCTATTTACGATTTTTCTGCTCAAACCCTTGTGCGAAAAACTCACCCCGAACGGAATGAGCCATACGAGGTGAAATCTATAATAATCGAGCACACAAGTTTTAACCAACGCGATAATATTGCAATGATTATGTGTTCTCCAGATATGATATTCGCGATTTTTTTTCTCGCACTCTTGTGCGAAAAATTCAACCCGAGCGGTATGAGTCATAAGAGGTGAAATCTTTAATAATCGAGAACAGAAATTTTAACCGGTGCGAAATAGTTGCAATCATTATGTGCTCTCTAGATATGCCATTCGCGATTTTTGTGCTCGTGCACTTGTACGAAAAATTCACCCCGAACGGTGAGAGCCATGAGAGGTGAAATCTTTTGTACTCGAGCACAGAAATTTAAACCGACACGATATTGTTGCAATTATTATATGCTCTCTATATTTGATATTCGCGATTTTTGTCTTCGCACCCTTGTACGAAAAACTTACCCTAAACTGTATTAGCCTTAAGAAGTAAAATCTTTAATAAACGAGAGCACAAATTTTATATGACGCGAAATTGTTGCAAAAATTATGTGCTCTCAAGATATACTATGCACGATTTTTGTTTTCAAACCGTTGTACGAAAAATTCACCCGAACTGCATGAGCCCTAAGAGGTGAAATCTATAATAATCAAGCACACAAGTTTTAACCAACGCGATATTATTGCAATAATTATGTGTTCTCCAGATATGATATTCGCTATTTTTGTGCTATCACCCTTGTTCGAGAAATTCACCCCGAAATATATGCCATAAGAGGTGTAATTTTAATAATCTAGTACATAAATTATAATGACGCAAAATTGTTTCAATAATAATATGCTCTCCAGATTTGCTATTTACGATTTTTGTTCAAAACCCTTGTACGAAAAATTCACCCCGAACTGAATGAGCCCTAGGAGGTGAAATCTATAATAATCGCGCACAAAAAAATTAATTGAGGCGATATTGTTGCAATAATTATGTGTTCTCCAGATATGATATTCGCGATTTTGTGCTACCACTCTTGTATGAGAAATTCACCCCGAAATTTATAAGACTTAGGAGCTGAAACCTATAATAATCGAGCACACCAGTTTTAACCAACGCGATATTGTTACAATAATTATGTGTTCTTCAGATATGATATTCGCGATTTTGTTGCCATCACCTTTGTATTGTACGAGAAATTTACCGCAAAATATATGAGCCAGAAGAGGTGATATCTTTAATAATCGAGAACAGAAGTTTTAAATGACGCTAAATTATTTCAATAATTATGTGCGCTTGATATATGATATTCGCAATTTTTTTACTCGCACCCTTGTACGAAAAATTCACTCCGAACTGTTCACATGCAGTCTGTGATAAAACCATCGTATCCAGAGGTTCACAGAACTTACACAGGTTCTCTGTACAAAAATCACGAATATCTTATCTGAATAGGACATTATTAATGCAAAAATTTCGATATCGTTAAAGTTTCTGTGTTCTATTATTATAGATTTCACCTCTTATGGCTCATTCTGTTCGGGGTGAGTTTTCGCACAAGGGTTTGAGCTCAAAAATCGTAAATAGCATATCTGGAGAGCACATAATTATTTAAACAGTCTTGCGTCATTTAAAATTTATGTTCTCGATTATTAAATATTTCACCTAATACCGTTAAAGGCTAATACAGTAATACAGTTGAAGGCTAAAGGCTAAATACAGGCGAATACAGGGTGAGTTTTTCGTACAAGGGTGCGAAGACAATAATCTCGAGTATCATATCTGGAGAACACATAGTTATTGCAACAATATCGCGTCGATTAAAATTTTTGTGCGCGATTATTATAGATTTCAACTCTTAGGACACATGCAGTTCGGGGTGTATTTTTCATACAAGGGTTTGAGAACAAAAATCGTAAATAACATATCTGGAGAGCGCATAATTATTGAAACAATTTTGCGTCTTATAAAATGCATGTTCTCGATTATTAAAGATTAATAACTTTATTACGATTATACTTACTTATACTTATACTTACTTTATATACTTATACTTATACTTACTTTATATACGATTGAGGCTAATAGAGTACAGGGTGAGTTTTTCGTACAACGGTGCGAAGACAAAAATCGAGAATATCATATCTAGAGAGCATATAATAATTGCAACAATATAGTGTCGGTTTAATTTTCTGTGCTCGAGTATAAAAGATTTCACCTCTTATGGCTCTCACCGTTCGGAGTGAATTTTTCGTACAAGGGCGCGAGCACAAAAATCGCGAATAGCATATCTAGAGAGCACACAATGATTGCAACTATTATAATAAATTTCTGTTCTCGATTATGAAAGATTTCACCTCTTATGACTCGGGATGAATTATTCGTACAAGGGTTTGAGAACAAAAATCGTAAATATCATATCTGGAGAACAAATAATTATTGCAATAATATTGCGGTGGTTAAAGCTTGTGTGCTCGATTATTATAGATTTCACTTCTTAGGGCTCATGCAGTTCGGGGTGAATTTCTCGTACAAAGGTGATGGCACAAAAATCGCAAATATCATATCTGGGGAACACATAATTATTGCAATATTATCGCGGTGGTTAAAACTTGTGTGCTCGATTATTATAGATTTCACCTCTTAGGGCTCATGCAGTTCGGGGTGAAATTCTCGTCAAGGGTGATGGCACAAAAATCGCGAATATTTTATCTGAAGAAAACATAATTATTATAACAATATCGTGTTGGTTAAAACTTGTGCTCGATTATTATAGATTTCACCTCTTATAGCTTATACATTTCGGGGTGAATTTTTCTTACAAGAGTGATAGCACAAAATCGCGAATATCATATTTGGAGAACGCATAATTATTGCAATAATATCGCATTGGTTAGAACTTGTGTGCTCGATTATTATAGATTTCACCTCTTATGGCTCATTCCGTTCGGGGTGGGTTTTTCGCACAAGGGTTTGAGCAGAAAAATCGTAAATAGCATATATGAAGAGCACATAATTGATGAAATAATTTTGAGTTATTTAAAATTCCTGTTCATGATTATGAAAAATTTTACCTCTTAGGGCTAGTAGAGTTCGGGGTGAATTTTTCGTACAAGGGCACAAAAATCGGGAATATCATATCTGGAGAACACATATTTGTTGCAACAATATCGCGTTGGTTAAAACTTGTTTGCTCGGTTATTAGAGATTTCGCCTCTTATGGTTCATTCCGTTTGGGGTGATTTTGTCGCACAAGGAGTTGAGTTAGCGAATTCGCTCTAGGGTACTTGAAAAGCACATAAATAACACATAATTGTAGTGCTTATTTGGTATCGGTGTCCCAGTTTTTCGGATGGGTGGGTGCTAGCTTGACTGTTAAGTTAGCACCCCCACCAGTAAAGTTTGATTCTATCATTGAAGGCTTCGAGCACAAAAATCGCGATTGCGGCACATAATTAGCACATAAAGAGCACATAATTCTGGTGTTATCAAATTTGAATTTTGAAGAGGTGGGGGTGCCAGCTTTATAGACCTCATCTCTTTGACAGACACAAACAGGTACGCACAAAATACAAAGCCAACAATAATCACTGAACTATTAAAGGCCCGCTATGCATGAAACGCGACATAAAAATACAAGTGCATAAATGGCTAATGAGCCATTGAAAAAGCTTTTATAACATTCATTTCTATTAAAATGAGGGTAATTGAACTAAATTATTGTCATTCAATAGATTCTAACCACTATTTTGTACACAATACTTTCATATAAATTAAAAAGAAAAATATGGTACAATATTTAGTTAAAGTGAAAATTATAAAATTTATAAAATATAATGAGTATTTTGAGAAAATTTTGTAAGCAAATGAAATGTATCACAATACAAATGTAACACAATAAAAATGCAATAAACACAAAATAAAAATTCTCATACATTATGGTAATTATTACATGAAAATTATTGTTTACGTTAAAATTTTTTAAAAAGCAAACAATTTCCACATACAATTTAATTAATATTCTTCCACAAGATACAAATTAGGAAATGTTGCATTCAAGCGGAAAAACGCAACACATAATAAAGCCTCAACCAACGAAAAAAAAAAAAAATCTTCAAACAATTACAAAACCCGATGCGTGTAGTATATTGTGCAAGTAATTATTGGGCAATATTTTCATAATTGTAAACTTGTATCCGCCGGAAGCGCAGTTACGTGCTACTTATTTTCCACATGATTCAGGTGCATATTGTGATGAGTTTATTATTTTATCGGAAATATTTCAGATGGAAGAGAAAACGAGTTTTGTAATAAATTCAAACTGCTTTTACAAACTATTTTCCATATCGTTCTGGTGTTTATTGTGATGAGTTTATTATTTTATCGGGAATATTTTAGACGGAAGAGAAAACGCGTTTTGTAATAAATTCAAACTGTTTTTCCCATTCCAGCCGGGCGAACTTTGTAAAGCTGTGCTTAATGCTAGGTCCATACCCGAAGCTTTTACTACGTGATATATTTGCGGTGCAACTTCCTCGACCGTTACGCAATGTATTTTATAAACCACTTAACAAAATCACAATTACTAAATTTATTTCTCTAATTTAATATTTGATTTACTACTTATAGACAGTAGTCGTACAAAAATTTGCTTTATTTTTGCAATGAACATTCTGATAGTATTATTCAAATTAATTAATAGTTGAATTCGAAGATTTTTTCAGACGAATATTTCAAGAAAATTTATTCAAATATTCAAATAATATATCAACAGATATATAAAAGAAAATATCAAAAGAAATTAAGTAAGAAATTAAGTTAACATAAGTCTGTTAATTATTAATTAAAATAAAACAAAAATCAGTATAGATAAACCATTAACTGTACTTCAGAAAAATTCAAATTTACAAGAATAATTTATACAAACCTCATTTCATTTATACTATAGAACCTACAAACATAAATAATTCTTTCGAATGTTTGTTAATGGTTTATATCATTCCTAGTATTCATTATTTGTTTAGTTATTGGGAATGGGAATTTTTATAAAATAAAACTTTTCCCATTCCCAATAACTAAACAAATTATTCTTCCAAATATTGTAAATTATTATTTACAAATCATTATTTTACAACTATTACAATTTTAGATAAATTTAGCTAGTTCCACGAAATATTCTACGAAACCTGTAATTTTCGGAAAACTAATTTATCCATTTTCATATCGAAACAAATATTGCTAATGATCCTCTGAATTTCTATAAAATTAATTGGACTACAATTAATTTAAATTTAACATTAAATCAAAAATTTCTACGCAATATTCTATGAAACCTGTCTTTTCCGAAAACTAATTTATCCAATTTTATATCAAAACAAATATTACTACTGATTTTCCGAAGTTCTATAAAATTTAATTCGTATGATTCAATTCGACAAAATACCATCCACAATGTATTAATACGAAGCTGTATAAAATTTAAACTATTTAAAATGAAATCTATTTGTGTTTACTGTTTCTGCTTTTTGCAGAAAAAATAAAAACGAAACTCCGAGCCCTTCCGTGGACAGGTACGAAAAAATATAGGAAAAATTGGCTAAACCTGCACGTTATATAACAAAATTGCACCCCCTTCTGTACAGGTAGTTTATAACATCTTATATAATGGGACTTGGAATAATATATAGAGAATGTTCAATAATTTAACATAAAAAGTATATGTTTTGTCTAAAGGTTATTTAAAATTATCTTTGTGGCATTTTTAATCTTGTTTCTTCTACTTACTCTGATTCTTGCAGTCCTGCTCTTATAAGTCTATAAGTGTAGACTAGTTTCGTGTATCTAGTTCCGATATGTAAGTTCTATACTTGACTATCCAGTCTTGCTTCTCTATCTATTCATGTTTCTCTCGATCTTTCTGTTTTGTATGTCTAGCCATGCTTGACCAATGTTGAATCAATAAACTAGCTCACAGAGCCATCTCTATTTTATTATAACTTTAAAACATCTCTATAAATTATTATTTATCTGGTCGTATTTGTACAATCTGAGCTATGCTTCCCTTATTAGTCTTGCTTAAATACTTACATTTACCCCTGTTATCCGGTTTTATATAGAGTGCGGCAGCTAAATCTGGATTTTTGAAATCACTGTAAGAAGGAAACTGTTGCGATTTTTTAAATTTTATTGATATCATGTCAATCTACGTTAAAAGGCATTTTTAATCTACGTTAAAAAGCATTTAAGAAACATTAATCATTTGTTAAAAATAACATTATTAAGGTGTCGTCCATCACGATCGATGCACTCTTGCAGGCTCTAAAATTGGTCATTACTTCACGAAGCATCTTATGAGGGATTCTTTAAATTTCCTAACGGAATCTCGTCTTCAGTTCTTCAACAGTATGAGGCCGTTTTTTGGAAAACTTTGTGGAACGGAGTAATTCCTTGGCTTGCCTGTTCACAATCTCACATTTTTACGCATGCGATTTTTGCTTGAGGGTTACATAAAGAGATAAGTTGAAGAACTGAAGGCGAAAATCTGTCAGGAAATCGAAAGAATCTCTCATTAGTTGCTCCGTGAAGTAATGACCAATTTTAGACATCGCCTGCTAGAATGCATTGATTGAGGTCCTGAATCGCTCTTCATTTGTTTCTTCTTCGGCTTTTGAATGTTATTTTTAACAAATGATTAATGTTTCTTTAATCCATCCTCTACAGAAACAAGGTTATAAAAAGAATTCAATAACTATAGTGGCATCTCATTGGTATCTGTTCCATATAAGATTCTCTCCAAAGCAATATAAAACGGAATAGAAGGTCATCTTGACCAACTGGTTAGGGAATATCAACTGGTTTCAGAAAGGGCCGTTCTTGTCCAGAACAGATCTTTAACTTAAAGAACATCATCAGGTATTTAAAAACTGGAGGAAATAACTACATGCTCGTGTTTGCTGATTTTCACAGGGCATATGACTCAATCGATGGAGAGTCATTAATGAATATTTTGGAAAAGTTTGGGGTGAATGATACATCAAAATAGCTACTCAAACAAACTCTCACTAATACAGTGTCAAAAATAAAATTTATGGGTGAGATTTCAGAAACCTTTACAATCAGAACGGGCATAAGACAAGGAGATGGATTGTCCCCAATCCTTTTCAACTGTGTTTTGGGAAAGATCATTCGAGAGTGGAGAAAGCTGTTAGCCCAAGAAGACACATATGAAGATCGATTCAAACTTGGTTCTAAGAATAAAGAGGTGTACCTTAACTGCCTGGCCTTTGCAGATGGCCTGGCCATTTTTGCTAACAACATACATTCAGCAGTCAAAAAGATTAATAGGCTGTCAGAAATGGCTGAAAAGGTTGGAGTCGAGATTTCTATTAAAAAGACAAAATATATGATGAACATCTACGATGACCTGAATGGATAACCACCAATCCGGGGAAAATTGGACGGGTCAAGAAATTCAGGTATCTCGGTGAAGTCATCCAGGAGAATGAATTAGAAGAAGAAGAAGCAATTAATGCCAGGATAAGGAAGTTAGACCAGGCATACCAACTGTCAAAAAATACCTATAATAAAAAGTCTAGGATTTTCATATAAGACTCGCTCCAAAGCAATACAGCACGGATTAGAAGGTTATCTTGACCAACTAATTGAGAAATATCAAGCTGGTTTGACCAACACCCACCCCAAGGTTAAATTTAGAGGCGAGATTTAGATTGAGTGAGACAAGGAGATGGCCTTTCCCCACTTTTCTTCAACTCTGTCCTTGAAAAGGTTATGAGAGAATGGCGCAAGGAACTGATCAATTTGCGTGCTCAGAATAGTATCTACCTAAGAGGTAAGAACGATGTACTGGCTGTTCTTGTCCTTTGCAGATGACATGGCACTGTTTGCTGACTCTCTTGAGATGGCAACAATGCAGGGAAATTGCCTCAGAAAACAGGCTGCCAAAGTGTCGCTGGAGAAGCAGAATTCTTCACCAACATGAGAGAAGCAAACAGAGAGATGTTATTAGAGCAGGGAAACATCAAGATGAATGAGAAATTTTAGTACCTCGGCGAGTGGATTGAACCCAACTTATCAGAAAAAGCATCATTATCCAAGAGAGTCAGCAAGTTAGTACTAGCCTATCGACTGACTAAGAACACTTACAACAAGAAATGCCTGTCACGCAACCTGAATCTTAAGCACTACACATCAGTCTTACGACCAGAAGCCCTGTATGCCAGGGAGTGTCCTTCCTTCAACCGAAGAGGTCTGGTAGAGAAATTGGAAATCAGAGAGAGGAGAATTCTCAGGAATATCGTAGGTCCGGTAAAGGAAGATGTGGAATTCCGAATGCGGCATAACTCTGAGCTCTACGAACATATTGAGATGCTCTCTGACTGTGCAAGGAAAAGAAGGGTAGCTTTCTATGGCCAGGTTGCCAGATTGCCTCCAAACCGACAAACCAACCGTCTGTTCACCTGCTGACAAAAGAAGAAGGTTGATACCACTTGGTTGACAGAAACTAAGAAGGATATTAAAAAACTTAGTATAACATATCTCCTAAACAGACAGTCTATGAGACGCACCCTGAAGGAAGTCCATGGATTTTAGAAAAAACCTCTAAGGAAAGGTACCCCTTGCACAGAAGAGAGAAAAGAGTTACACCGGCAGAAGATGCGACAATACTGGGCAAAGATCAAAGCCCAACAGTTGAACAAGCGTGGTACAACAAGAAGAAGAAGATGAGTATAGGACCCAATTTCAGACATTATAATATAGTTTTAAAGCTTGAGGGCTTATATGCATCCGAAACTTTGACCATGAATAGGAAAAGTCAAGCTGAGCGGCTGGAAAAAGGAGAACGTAGAATATTCAGGAAAATAAGTACCTAGGTACCAGATGGGTTGATAGACAACGGCGAATGAAAGCAAATGAGGACTTGCACAGCAAGAACCTGTAACAGCATCCATTAAAATGACGATTGTTATTTTACGGTCATCTCATGAGGATGGACGGTGACCGTCTAACAAAAAGTATATGGAGTTTCGTCCAATCTAAGATAACAAGGCCGAGATGGTTCGAAGAATGTGAAAATGATCTTAGGCAGATTAGTATCTCAGAGAGAAACGTTCATTATAGGAACAAATTTTAAAGATTGGTGAACAACTACTAAGGTTTTAAAATGGCATCAACGTCAAAAAGATGGAGAGAACCTTTTTGTGGGCACAGAAGATACAGTCATTAAGTCAAAGCTGGAAAAAGAACAATACCAAGACACTAAAATTAAATAGGTTCTTACCACGCAATCCATAGAGGCTCAATTTGATGTATATAAAAAACATGATTTTTAACGCAGATTAACTTGTAACTTGGTAACTTGTTGTCTCTTTAACATAGATTAACATGATATCAATTGAATTCAAAAAAATGCGACATTTTCTCTCTTATAGTTATTTCTAAAATGCAGGATTGGCTGCCCTACCCTGTATATCTACTCTAGACGATGTAGTGATGTCTACTCGCTATTGTCTGTTTAGTTTTGTCGGTCTAGTCAGTCTCTATTTTTGTGAGTCTTATCTAGCTTTGAATGTTTAGTACTCTGCCTTATGTTTTATATTTTATTTTGCCTACCTTGTCATGTTTTACCTAACTTACTTTAGTTTAGCCTGTCAATATTTTAATAAGGCCGCAGGAACGGATCATGTTACAGCAGGAGAATTAAAAGCCTTGGGCCCCAACGGGATAACAAACTTGCACAAGCTTTGCAATGCAATTTGGGAAACCCAAAAATGGCCGGCTGAATGGACTGAGTCATCCATACTGCCACTCCACAAGAAGGGTTCACTACGCAACTGTAACAACTACAGAACCCTGGCATTAATTTCTCATGCTAGCAAAGTCCTGCTACATATAATCAACTCAAGACTGAGAGCTTACCTTGACTGCCAAATAGCACACGAGCAGGCAGGCTTGAACCATGAACACAACATCTCGGCGTATATATGTTTTGTGGATTACCAGAAGGCATTCGACTGTGTAAAATGGTCACAACTCTAGAAGGTCGTTGCTGAAACCGGAGTCCTCGCACATCGAATAAAACTGATCTGCAGCTTATACACGTCTGGGTGTGGCACAGTGAATGACGCTGGAAGAGGTGGTTGAATCTGGCCGATTCAAGTTCTGTAAGAGTGTTCGACAAGGATGTGTGATTTCTCCATTACTGTTTAACATCTACGGTGAACACATAATGCCCCGAGCTCTCGAGGATTGAGATGGCGGTATCAAAGTGGGAGGTCAGAAAATCTCCAACCTCCGCTACGCGGACGACTCGAATATGCTTGCATCATCTGAGACCGAAATGGCTGAACTGATGCACCGTCTGCAGACGGCCAGCCTTAGTTTGGGTCTCGCAGTTAACAAAAGCAAATCTAAACTGATGATAGTGGACTGATTTATGACTCTACTACCGACCACGCCTATGTGGGATTACGAGACGATGGAGAAGTTCCAGTACCTTGGCTCTATTATCACCAGCAAGGGAAATTGCGAACATGAAATAAGACGTAAGTATAGGAATAACTAAAGCGGCAATGACTCAACTCAGTAAGATGTGGAAGGACAGTAACATAACTAATGGGACAAAGCAACACCTAGTCCGTGCCCTCGTGTTTTCCATTTTTCTTTATGGTGCAGAGACGTGGACGCTGAAAGCGGCGGACAGACAGAGGATAGACGCCTTTGAGATGTGGTGTTGGCGCCGGTTGCTGAGGATACACTACACAGCTCGTCGCACAAACCTCTCTGTCTTGAAAGAACTGAAGATTGAGGGGGCGCAACGTCTGTCTCAGGTTTGCCTGCACAAAGTCTCAAATACTTTGGCCATATTGCTCGCAGGGGCAATGACAATCTTGAACGACTGATGGTGATAGGGAAGGTTGAGGGCAAGAGATCTAGAGGCCGTAGTCCCAAGAGATGGTCCGATCAGATATCCGAACAGCTGGAGATACCTGTGAACGTTGCACTGCATCGGGCCTCTGACCGCAACCGATGGAGGCATGCGGTTGAATGTTTAGCATCATTTTTTTAGTCTTCTCTGTTCACTGTTATCTATGTAATCATGACTGTCCATTCTCCTATGTTTAGTTTTGTGGAAGTTTCTCTGTGTAGTTTTGTTTTCTCCGTCGTTTCTAGTCCAATTCGAATTGTATCTAACTGGCTTGATCTTGTAACTGATTAGTCTTGATTATATGCTTTTGTCTACTATGCTGCACATTTAGCCTTCCTTGCATGATCTATTACTTTTGTATAGTATTGACTTTCTTGTATTGACAATCATATATTCACCATCTAGTCTACTTTGTTGAGGTTGGTCTAGTCCTGTTTATTCCGTTTTGCCTGCATGGCTTATCTAGTCATATCAGACAAGAAAACAAATCAGATTTACTAGATACATTTACACATTACATTTTTACTAGGTACACATATTTATTAAAACACATTAGAAAAACTAAATCTCTAAAGAATTAATTTGTATTTTTAAATTTCATTTTTTGCTCATTATTACAACATCTAATATGATGACAGGTGGGAATACTTTTACAAAGTATATGCATATATATATATATATATATATTTATATATATATATATATATATATATATATATATATATATATATATATATATATATAAATATACATATATATATATATATATATATATATATATATATATATATATATATATATATATATATATATATATATATATAAACCTTTAAACAATATTTAATAGAAAACCAATTAGTTTTAGTAAGACGTAGACAAAAACGCTATCTAGACACTATAAGATACACAAAAATATTCATAAAAGGGTACATAAAGATAACAATAGACAATCTAATCTAGACAGACAATACAAACGTATAAAGATTCAACTAGAAAGAAAAGACTACGAACACAAAAACACTACGAACACTAGAAGGTAAATCTTCAGATAAGACAGACAATTGTAGACTAGATAGACAATAACACATAAGACTAGACAAGAAGACAGAACAGATAAGACTAGACAAGCAAGTTGAGATAAGTAAGAATAAGCAAGCAATATGGTAGATATTAGTAGAGTAGGGAAATAGTTACTTATCATAGAAAAGACTGCAAAAACAAAACAATAAAAAGCAATCTATCTAGATAAGATAAGCGAGATAAATGCTTGACAAATATTATAACTACCAATAAGACAAAATAGGCAACATCATACACAAAACTGCTTAATAAACATAAACAGGCATGCACGTAGACCGAAGAAATAATACTAGGCAATTTAGTCTTATCTCTTTCGTTTTGCCTGTCTGGTCTTTCTAGACTAGTTTTTGTTTCTAGTCTATCTTATCTATCTAGTCATATCTCTCAATTCAAACTTGATTAGTTGTTTCTTGCTCGTCTTATCTGTCCAGTTTCGCCTCACTAGTCTTGTATGTCTAGCCTCGTATTTCTAGTATTGGTTGTCTAATCTTGTATGCCTTGTCTTATTCGTCTAATCTTAGGTTTCTTGGTATAAATTAGCATCATTATTTATTTTTAATCTTCTGCCAATTCGAACTTATATTTTTTTATAGATAGTGTTAGTAGAGATTAAATATTATCCAATATATGTTGATTATTGAACATCCTGTATACAAACTGCATGTAAAAACTTATTGGAGCATTCTGTAAATCCTTTAAAGATTCTATTGAAACCGTTTCAACTATTGGTAGAAGGGCATGCTGAAAATCCACCCCTGCCTATTTCTGTATTCTATATGTGTTTTGTAGATATGGAGGCTATCGACCAAGAGACCCCTATTACGACAACGGATACCGTGGAACCAGTTACCTTTATGGGCGTCCCTCCAGCACAACAACAATAAGACCGTCGTCTTCGCAAGACGACAATTCCGTAACAGACAGTCCGCAACAAACCAACTCACCTTCAGGCTAATAACATAATTTATTAAAAGCCGCCGAAGGATTTCAAACAAAAATCAGTTAGTTTGTAGTTATTTTATTTACTTTTTATTCTAGTTGAGTTTAAATTATTTATTTCCGGTGGGTTAATGTGTGTGATATTTTCTTTTTTTGTTAAAAATTTTAGAGGAAAAAATCACATGATTTAAATTGCAATCATCGTTAAGATTAAAATCGAAATATAATTTATTTTAGGCTAATGTACCGAAATTTATTAAAGCATGACTCATATCCGGTTTTTGTGAGAACCCAAGGTTTTTTGTATTAAATATTTTATTTATACACAAAAAAAACACAATAATTTTCATCAAACAGGAAATTTAACAGTTTTTTAATGTACGAAATAAAAATAGAATTACTGTGATATATCAATCTCAACTGCCTACATCCCTAATTAATGTTCAAATGTTATTATATATTTTATAATTATTTCGTAGTTTTTGCAATCTTTTAATACTCGTAATCTGTTTGTTTACATTTTTTCCTTTGTTAAGTAGTTTCACTTTAGCTCATTGAATTATGTAGTTTACAACAGATATGTAATGTAATTGTTTCTATGTAGTATGTTCGATAATTGATTAATTGAATGGCTGCATTTGGTTTATATTTGGGATTACAAACTAAATTAACGCTGCATCTAATGTCAATTATACACTAACACACAATATTAATTACTATTTTAATAATTCCCACGTGTTTATTTTATTACTGTTATTATGAAAAAAAACCATAATAATCCATTTCCTATCTTTGTTTCCTACAACATATTTGACTCATAAATGAATTATTTCTGATCAAAATTAAATTTTACTTCTGGTGTGACATATACTTAAGGAAACTGATGACTAAATAACGTTTTTGCAATAAATTAGCATCATTAATTATTTTAAAGTGTTTTAATGGTTCCAGTTTTTTTGTTAATTGAATTTGGATTATTTTTTAAGTCAATAACTGTTAAGCTACCAGACTAGAACTTTGTGGAAATTTAACTGAGTTCCAATTAAATTAAAATTTACAAAATTTTATATAATATTGGAGATACACGATTGGACAGACCAATTAGACGGACAACACTAAACAAAACAATTAGACAGACAAGATGAAATAATAAATAATGAAATGATGAAATATAAATGTTGCCGTAAATACATAAGCGTAGTAAATGTCAATAAATACATCTCTTTCTCAAACTGTTTACTATTATTATATGAGGAAACCAGACGATCTCAAGACAGTTTACCATAACTGCGTTATACGCTCAGCAGGTATGCAGCAAATTGTATCACAACCTACACGAGTCACGCTTACCTCAATTACTACAATAGATCTAATCGTCATTTCCGATAGGTGTAAAAGATATAGATTTTTCAAATCATGATCTAACCTATGTCTAAGTTCAAATCGAGGAAATCCCGTTATCACCAAGATTACTCACATAACGTAATTGCCTTTAAATTACATTGCCTTTAGCCGCAATTTATTATTTAAAACATTGACGACAAAGTAGATCTGCTAAATAGCTGTATTCTAGATATATTTAACAAAGTAGCTCCCATTAAAACAATAAAAGTAAATAAACAAATACCACCATGGCTAACGGATAATATTAAACTTCTAATAAAACTTAGAAACGAAGCAAATACTAAATTCAAAAGGAAAAATGTCCAAATGATATGGAACTATTACAAGTCATTAATTATCCAAACGTGGCCATAAAAAAATTAAAAGAAATCTTTCTTTAAATGGAAATTAGAGACTCCTAATCCTAAAAAATGTGCAAGAAATTAGGATTCTTGAATTTTATTTCAAATAAGAGTAACTTAGCTATTCTCATACCGGCGAGAAAATGTATCGCGTACCTCGGAGCGCTTTATATCTCGGCGCAGTACAGCTGCATTCTCTCGCCGCACACTGGGCCGGATTACAAATTTACGACGACAAAAATAAAAAGCAGTTAATTTAAAAACATTTTGCTTCAATGATCTTATTATAAATGCCTCTGATGATCTTATTATAAAATGTGTCTATAATAGATGTACCTCTATTAACTAAAAATGCAAAATTAAGTAGAAAAATATATTTATGACAAAAGTGCTCTTCGTCAAAATCATCAATATCATCATCACTATCTGCACCTTCTTCATCATCACTAACGATATCATCACTAGTTTCTCTTGAACATTCTTCCGTGAGATAGTTGGACATTCGATGCTTTCCTAATACTACCACATTCTATTTTTATTTTTTTCTCGTGGGTTTTGTCCAATAACTAGTGATTAGAGGATCTGATAATATAAGTAACCAGTTCTAGATGTACGTAATCGTATTAATTCTTGACATTTTCCTGGAGTGATATTGTCAAATTTGTTTGTAAGTTTTATGACTAGCCTCTGAGAGGGGGCCTACACGCAATGGAAGTGATTTTATTATGTCAGCCCCATGAATCAATAATTTATGGACACTCGCACAAATTCTATAACATCCATTAAATCCATTCCAAATTATATCTGAGTCCGCATAAAAATTGTTATTAACAAAGTTTTGCTTTGCCCCTGTGCACTTTTAGCGCTGTTATCTAGACACCATTTGTAACTGATTTAAAGACACATGCTAGCTTGGTTTATGTTTTCGATAATAACATCCAACGGAACCTGTGGAAGTCTTCGCACAGTGTGATCTAAAAGATCCTGTAGCAGCACCACCGCTTCGTTCTCATATACACTGACATATTATTTATTTATTTATTTATTTTCTGGTATTATATTTCTATATAGGTGTGAGAACACCTGTACATAGAACCAGTACAAAATATTAATAATTAAATTAAAAATTATTAGTCTAAGATTAACATTAAAAATAAATACAAATTTCAAAAACACTAAATTCTTAATCTGAGATTAAGATTAAAAATAAATACATATTACAAAAATTCAAAATTTACCAAATTACAAAAATTACAAAGTAATAGGGTACAGTGCCATGCAAATAAAGTATTCGTTATAATAGAAGTTTCATTACTTATACAGTTACCATATGGCAGTTTCTTATCCAACTAGTTAACTTTTTTTATAACAGTTTAGCAGATTTAAAATTTTCAAGGTATTCGGTAATTTATTGAAGTATTTTATTGCTACCTAGTAGGCATTTTTAGTACTTATAGTTTTGTTAATTTTTGGAAGCAATAACAACTTTGATCTCATAATAGCAAATAGATCTAAATAAAGATTTTTACAGTGTTGATAGTAGAAAGTCAATGCATTGACAATAAAAGCATCTCTTATTTCTACAGGGCAATTCATTTTCCTTGTTTAGACTCTTTTTTTTAAATTATTTTGTTCTGCATCGTAATTACATGTTTAATAGAATTGTTATAAGCAAAACCCAAGCAGCAATGGCGTAATTAATTACACTTTCAAAAAGACCATGATAGATCATTTTTAATACTGAATTATCAAGTGATTGACTAAGTTTATAAAATAAGAAAGTAAAACAAAAATCTAAAAGGCTAAAATCTATGGGAAGACTATCAGCGTAACTACCAAAAGTAATGAAACTTGATTTATCTATATTAAGTGACAGTTTATTTACCCTGAGCCATATATCATCTTATTATGCCATACAGATAGTCGAGTTCTAACTTCATTCCAGTTCTTTCCAGCACACAAAATAACCATATGAAACTATAGCATTATTCGGTAAAACGTTGAAAACATCATTTAAGTAGAGGATAAAGAGTAGCGGATCCAGTACAATACCTTGTGGAACCAAAACTCTAACCGTTCTAGTTTCACTTACACAATTATTCACTTTGATACTCTGAGTTCTATTGGATAAATAATTTTCCAACAGTTGGTGAGGAATACTCCTAATTCCACATCTCCAGAGTTTGTCCAACAATATATGGTGATTAACAGTGTCAAAAGCTTTAGCAAGATCTAAGAAAGCTAAGACTGTTGGCAATTTCTTATCAATCTTATCATATATAAAATTTGATGTAAAAACTAGAGCATCATTCGTTCCTTTACCTTTCATAAACCCATATTGATTGATTGAGATTAAGTTATTTCGCTCACAAAAGTCATAAACTCTGGTATAAATATTTTTATCAAAGATTTTAGCTAAGTTTGAAATTAGAGAGATTGGTCTATAGTTAGTAGTTAGGTGCTGGTCACCAGATTTATGAATCGGTATAATATGCTTTTTTGAGTGAATTTGGCCAAATAGCTTTACTAATACATATATTAAAAATGTGTTCTAGAGGTTTACTAATATCCTTATATATATATATATATATATATATATATATATATATATATATATATATATATATATATATATATATATATATATATATATATATATATATATATATATATGTGTTGAAGTGTTTTATTATTAATACCATCAACACCTCCGGCTTCATCTTTCATGTCATGTATAATTTTTTCGATTTCTGTTTTATTGGTTTTCAATAAAAATATACTATTACAAATATATTTAACATTTTTTCAACATTATTACCAGGAGCATTTATTTAATTTGCTAAGTTTACACCAATATCCGTGAAAAAAGTTACAAATATATCTGCGATAGCATTCTTACCGGTTATAATGTCTTCACCACATACAATAAAATCAATTTCTTTATTGGCAGACACTTTTTTACCCAATTTGCTATTAAGAAAACGCCATAAGTTTTTGCTATCATTGTAACATTTTTTAGCACAAGCACTTTCATAGCCGTTTTTAGCAGATTTAATTAATTGTTACAGAAGATTTTACAGAAAGTATTATATTCATTTTTCAAACCAATGTTACTTTTATCACGCTTCCAAATATTATATAACCCTTCTTTAGCTTTACATAATACCTTTGGTAATCCAATTGGAGCGGGAATTTTATTATTGCAGCTTTTCTTTTTGGTTATAAATGTTGAATATTTAATTAATAATTTGATTTTGTCAATAAAAATATAAAAAATATCATCAGGATCTTGGATGGCTTGCAGAGATGACCAGTTAGTCTGCGAGCTCAGATTTGTTTAAAGTGTTCCGTCTTACACAGAAAACCCCTTGTTTTTACTGTGTTATCAGTAGTAACGCCGAGAGAAGCAAAAATTGGATAGTGATCGGTGAAGACGTTATTATTATTATTATTATTATTAAATCATTTATTGTCCTCCATACAAAGAAATATACAATCTGATTAAATTACAAATTAAAAATATTACACATTAAATACAAATGTACAGAAATGGATCTGAATGGAGAAAAAAAGGACTTATTCAAGAAATTAACAAGAATTTCTCAATCTTCCATAAGCCCTTATTGTTATCTTTAGGTAAACCTTACACAGACTAGCATAGGAAAAATAAGAAGACGAATATTACCATTCATTTTTCTAAATGCTCAGTCTATTTTGGACACTTTATTCTTTGCCTTTTACATAATTTTTATATTGTTCAACGCTCGCTAGCCTTAACTTCATTGGTAGACTGTTAATGATGGATGTTATTTGGTAAGTATACGAAGATTTAAACTTTGAGGTATGGTGTATAGGTGGAGTCAACAAGCCCTTGTTACGCAAATTAATTGTATGAACGTCCGTTCTGAAGGTTATTTTGTTGTACATATACCTGGGTAATTTGCAGTAAAGGATTTTTTTAAAAACCATGTAAGATGAAATTTTCGAAGTTTTTCCATATTAATCCATTTGCATCGAATTTCCGTGGATATATTTTGGCGAGGTCTTAGGCCATGTGCAAATCTGATACACCTATTTTGTAATCGTTGTATTCTGGCGCGGTCTGCATTATTAATGAAACTAGTATACACCGATTCAGGATAACTAAGCATTGACATAGGCAATCACTAGTTTCCTTTTTAAGTTTAAAGATAAGACACGCCTACAGGAATGCACCACTTTCAATTTTAAATAAACACGCTTTAAAAGTGTTGATATATGTGATGAAAATTTTATTGTCATCAATTAATAGTCTGAGATTTTTTGATTCATTTGTTATTGCGCTGATCATGCGCTTGTTCGTGCGCTGATCATGCATGGTAATTGTCAGTTTTTCCTTAACAGCCACTTGCTTTCATTTTGAGGCAAATACCATTATATTAGTCTTGCTGGAGTTGATCGTGAGGGAATGTCCAGTGGTGAATTTGTTGAAAATAAAGTTTAAATTTTGATTTAATAAAAATGTTATCAGTACAAGAGCTTCCGTTTTCACTAAGTCTGGTAATTCCACTAAAATATGGGAGGTAACCAACGTCAAGAAAAGTTAACAGTATTGATTTACTATTGTTTCAGAATTTTGAAGATCGAAGTTAAAATAGTTAAGTTACGTGATTTTTCCCGTGATTTTTATTATGTAAGTATTCTGAAATTTGTTTGATGAGGGCTTCTTTATTAACATCATGACATCTATAAACACTAGATATTTTAATGAATTTATTATTTTTTAGTTTTAAAGTAGTAGAAACAATTTTTAGGTTACCAATAACCTCAGTAACTGTATTAGACTGTACAGTTATTTTAACGTACAATATAACGCCATCAGCTTTATTTATGGAGCTGTTGTTGTAATAGCAATGATAGTTATTAAGTGCAAAGAAGGAGGAGCACGTTAAAGACCAAGTTTCAGAACAGATAATAAATCGGGGTTCACAGATAAGTTTTCAATAAATACTTCAAGTTTACCAAAATTAGCATTTATGCTTCTTACAATTAAATGTAGAATTAGTAAATTTTTCAGTTTGATATAGTTATTTAAACTTTCAAAATTATCTTCAATTTGGAGATCATAGTTAACGTCCATCGTTAATTCAATCGTAAGAACTCTACCATATGATATGAACTGAAGTAAAAATCAATAAATAAATGTAGCTCCAGTAATCAAATATTGGAGCAAAACAATAAACTTTAGAAACAAAAAAATTGGGCCTACAAATAATACAATTAGGTACCAAAAAAAAGTAGTATGTGTATAAAAAAGAAAATTATTTGCTGCAAGTGAGTTTTATGAGATATAAAACCAAATTTATGTCAAATGGATCGAATTCGTGTCTCCACTTATTATTAATCAATTGTTGATATCATCCCAGACATCCCGTACATCCCAGATAAACTAATTATGCAGAAGTTATAAACAGTATAAACATCGTACCGTAAGCTGCATTGTTGAAATTGTGATCCCGTCTGTGACATGTTTTAGAGGAAAGCGTCACAATTGCCGCCCACGTCACCGGGGACATCCGCATCGGGTGTCTAAGCAGAAGACTCCATGAAGAATGCAGGGTCAACAGGATGGATTCCATAGTCCGAGCGGCGAAGAATTCTTCCTTCACGCACCCACACATTCCTTAAACCAAACTTATTTTGGACCAGCTTTAAAAGCTCCAGCTTCCCTTTAGTGAGCTCTTCGCGGATTACAATGCTGGTATCTTTCTTACCTTTTCTTTTGGCCTGGGTTTATAGGTATGTTTACCAAGCCGCCTACATTCCTTGAAGGAAGAGGACGTTACGTGTACCCCTAATTTGGAAACTACTATCTTGATAACCGAGTCCTCAAGATGTATTTCATCCTGACCGGCCTCTTCTGGGACTCCAAAGATAAGAAGATTCTGGGTCCATTTTTTCTGCTCTAGTGCGTCCAGGCGTAGTTGCGCGTTGGCTAGTTTAGTCCTCAGGCTTATGATTTCTTGCTCTTGTTGAGTAAATTTCTCCTTAAATTTATCCAACACAATGTTATGAAGTCCATCGATAAATTTGTCATCTCAGTAGTTTTCTCACAAGTAGTGAGGTCAGAACATCGGTGATTACTTTCTTCGAGAAGTTTTCCACTCATTATTTCAAATGCAGAGACAGATATATTGGTTTTGATTATGACACTTGTTTTTCTTTTCTTTTTTTATCTCTATGTACACAAAAGCACAATTTGAGGAGACTAACAAAATCACTATATTTACTTGTCAGCCTATATATATATATATATATATATATATATATATATATATATATATATATATATATATAGGCTGACAAGTAAATAGTGTTTTCGTTAGTCTCCTCAAATTGTGCTTTTGTGAACATACAGATAAAAATAAATCAATCAATCCCTTTAGTTTTAGCTCCTTGCTGAATCCTCAATTATGAGAACTGTATGGCCTTGTTCTCCTAGAAGACGAAGAATAGTGAGTCTTTTTCATTCTTCTCAACCTATTATGAGTTCCACTTACCGTAAGTCCCAACACCTCCGCCGGACTTCTTTTGAAAAAAGGTGCAATTTTAAGTAAGGTGGAACAATGTGGAAGGGATGTTTGCTTTCCTAGAATTGAAAAAACTTGTTTTGTCTTAAAAACTATTTAATTTATCTGACCTATGTGAAACTTTTTTTAGAAATAATTGTATTCAGAATATTACAAGATTTTTTAAATTTACATTAGTCGTTAACAAAACTTATTTTATAACCCGGTTGATTAAAAC
Source organism: Phosphuga atrata (assembly GCA_944588485.1). Lineage (NCBI taxonomy): Eukaryota > Metazoa > Arthropoda > Insecta > Coleoptera > Silphidae > Phosphuga > Phosphuga atrata. The sequence goes on from OX155899.1 coordinate 36,881,825, forward strand.
TTTCCACAATTTTAATATTATTACATGTAAATACATACTTGACGCTATATTTTCCATATTTGAAAAGCTCACAATTTTTGGGCGCAAACACAAAACAGGCGTAGTTACTTCGTGAAATATCAAGCGCATTAATCCCTTCTTGTTACCGAAGGGACAAAAGAGATCTTTGACACGTTCCCACAACCAATGACATTGGTTTCTCGTAATAATTTGTTTGTATTATTGTGAATGGGTTATCAAACAATACATTTTAGGTGGTTTTGATTAATTACGAGACATTTTAAAATTCTATTTTTGTCGCCGTAAATTTGAAATTCGGCCCAGTGTGAGCCGGTCCGAGTATAGTCTCGATATAAATGACTATTTCATTCTATACATAATCCCTTTTTTTTCTTATAAGTGAGGCAATCAAGATAAGCGGAGTAAATATAGAACAAGTAAGCTATAATAAATACCTTGGCCACGAAATCTCTATTGGTAGAGACAACAAAACCTGTGAAATGTCTAGAAGAATAGGTCTAACATGGGCGGCCTTTGTCAGACATTCCAATATGCCTAAAAAGAAAAGTATTCGATCAGTGCGCGTTGCCTGTGCTTACATACGGGGCTGAAACACTTACCCTCCCAAAAAACACTACAAATAGAATAAGTATCGCGCAGAGGAAAATGGAGAGGTCGATGTTAGGTGTATCACTACGAGACAGGATCCCAAATATAACATTAAGGGAGAGGTCCGGAGCGACGGACGCGGTTACCCGTATAACAACCTTAAAATGGAACTGGATTGGCCATGTGGCGCGACTGACGGTTAATCGCTAGACAAAGAAGATACTTAAGTGGAGACCGCGCCAAGACGCATACAGAAGTAGAGGCCGTCCACCAACCAGACGGAGCGACGACATCAAAAGGATAAAGACCAACTAGATAGAGGCAGCACCTGATCGGCCAGAATGGAGAAAGGTACGGGAAACCGTACCATACAGGAAACCGAAACCGTACCGTACGAAATGTCCAGCAGTGGACGCGTGGTCGCTTGATGATGATGATGATACTTAATCCCAATGTTAACTATAGTGACCTAATAGATCTAAGTGATCTAAAATAATAGATTACTACAAACAGATTTTTTAAATTTAATTTTTCTTCTGGTTTTCCTCTTTTAAACTCTCCTTTAAACCACTATCTCTCCTTTAAACCACTATCATGATTTATATGAGTTGGGCGTTATAGTTTCTTGAGTCTTTCCGGAATTCTTTTTTTATTTTTTTTTAAGTTTGTGGTATTCGTCGGAGTTTCGAGATATTTTCCTTTTTAGTTGTATTGGTATTACTGTCTTCTTCTTCTTCTTTCGAATAGGCCTACTTTGGACCACGCTTGTTCAACTGTTGAGCTTTGACCTTTGACCAGTATTGTCGCATCTTCTGCCGGTGTAACTTCTTTCTCTCTTCGGTCCAGGTGGTACCTTTCCTTCAAGGTTTTTTATGAAATCCACGGACTTCCTTCAGGATGCGTCTCACAAACTATCTGTTTTTGAGATCTGTTATTCCCAGTTCTCTAATATCCTTCTCGGTCTCTGTCAACCAAGTAGTACGAAGCTTCTTGTTTTGCCAGAAGGCGAACAGACGGTTGGTTAGTCGGTTTGGAGGCAATCTTGCAACGTGGCCATAGAAAGCTACCCTTCTTTTCCTTGCACAGTCAGAGAGCATCTCAATATGTTCGTAGAGCTCAGAGTTATGCCGTCTTCGGAATTCCCCATCTTCCTTTACCGGGCCTTGGATCTTCCTGAGGATTCTCCTCTCTCGGATTTCCAATTTCTCTATTAGACCCCTACGGTTCAAGGAAAGACACTCCATGGCATACAGGGCTTCTGGTCGTAAGACTGATGTGTAGTGCTTAAGTTTCAGGTTGCGTGACAGGCATTTCTTATTGTAAGTGTTCTTAGTCAGCCGATAGGCTAGTTCTAACTTGCTGACTCTCTTGGATAATGATGCTCTTTCTGATAAGTTGGGTTCAATCCATTCGCCGAGATACTTAAATTTCTCAGTCCTCTTGATGTTTCCCTGTTCTAGTAACATCTCTCTGTTTGCTTCTGTGATGTTGGTGAAGAATTCTGTTTTCTCCAGCGACACTTGAAGACCCACTTTGGCAGTCTGTTTTCTAAGGCAGTTTACCTGCATTGCTGCCATCTCAAGAGAATCAGCAAACAGTACCATGTCATCTGCAAAGGTCAGGCAATCTACAACCAGTCCATCGTTCTTACGTCCAAGGTAGATACCACTCTGAGCACCCAAATTGTTCAGTTCCTTGCCCCATTCTCTCATAACCTTTTCAAGGACACAGTTGAAGAGAAGTGGGGAAAATCCATCTCCTATTCTCACTTCAGTTTTTATTTCGAAGCTTTCTGAAATCTCGCCTCTAAATTTAACCTTGGAATGGGTGTTGGTCAAAGTTTCTAGGATTAGCCTGCGGGTTTTGCTGTCTAGTGCTAGTTCCTGGAGTACTTTGTTAAGCGTTTCTGTATCAATGGAATCGTAGACTTTCCTAAAATCAACAAAGATAACGACCAACTTGCGGTTTCTCATCTTGGAGTATGCAAGTACAGTTTTAAGATTGAGGATCTGTTCATAGCGTTTGTAACGCCTTCGAGAGAAACTTGTATGTTATCGGGACGAGAGAAATTCCACGGTAGTTGCTTAGATCTGTAAAATCTCCCTTTATGTGAAGCGGATGGATCAGAGCAGATTTCCAATCGGGTGGTAATTCGGGTGGCAGTTTTCCAGATTTCCTGGATGATCTTGGTTAGTTTGCGCACGGCATTGTTTCCAGCACATTTCCACAGTTCAGCAACTATAGTCCTCTACAGCTGCCTTATTATTCTTAAGAAGTTGAATGATCTGGCCAACTTCTTCCAATGAAGGGGGAAGCGAGTCCGGGTTTGGTGTGGTTTGTTTATAGACGAAGTCTTCGCTGGGTGGGTCACAGTTGAGTAGATTTTTAAAGTACTGAGCCAAAAGGTGGCAGTTGTCCTTGTCGTTATAAGATATTATGTCGTTATAAGTATTTTCTGAGTGCCTGCTTGAAGGTTTCAAAGAAATCTCTGGAATTATTCTTAGCAAAGCTCTCTTCGATTTGGGTTAGTTGGTTTTGTGTGAAGGTTCGTTTGGTTCCTCGAATTATCTTGGCTGTAACCTCGTTTTGTTCCAAAAATTGATGCCAAATTTCCTTGGTCCTTTTAGAATACCACTTTACCCAGGCTATCTGTCTTTGGGCTATTGCATTGTCACAGTCTTCAGTCTACCATGGATGCTTCGTTCTTCTAGCGAGAGGGGCCTTCTAGAGTTCATTGGCCGCCTTGACAAAAGTCTCATTCAGTTGGTCCCAGTTGTTTAGGTCTGTGTTGTTCAGTCTCTGACTTAGTTCCTGACTGTTCTTGAGTCGCTCGACGTCAAATCTTACCATTTTAGAGGTTCTGTGTAATCTAGTGTTTCTAGGATGGAATCTTAGTTTGATCTTTGAGAGGTAGTGGTCTTAGTCCAAATTGGCGCTTCTTAGTACCTTCTCGTTTTGTATTTCCTTTTGAAATTTTCGTGAAATGGCCACATGATCTATCTGGAATTCACCCAGGTGGGTATTAGGTGAAATCCAAGTCTTCTGCTTCCTTGGCAAGTGTTTGAAGGCTGTAGACTTCATGATCATGTCCTACACTGATTCACCTATCGTTCTTTGTTGCGGTTGGTTCGCTTATGCGCCGGATAATTGCCCACTATGTTTCTGTATTTTTTCTCTCTTCCCAATTGAGCATTGAGATCACCAACCAGTATAACGGTGTGCCTCTCTGGAGGTTATAATATAATATAATATCTTCTAAGTCTTCCCAGAATTTATCAGTTCTGTCTGGATTACGTCTGTTGTCCTGGTTAATTGGGGCATGTACATTAACTATACTGTAGCCCTTGTTTGCGCAATTTGAGAGAGAGGATGGATACACGACTACTCGCGGAGGTAAAGTTGGTGACTGAATCCAGTATCCTGTGACTCATTATAAATCCTGTACCTAAGTGGGGTACGTTCTTCACTACCCGCTGACCCATTTTTCCTTTGAGGATTCTGTAGGCTTGGTACTCGAAGGCATGTTCGTCCGTAAATCTGGTTTCCTGTACTGCTGTCAGTATTATGTTGTGTCGTGTTAGTGAATCAGTCAAATGTTTCAGTTTACCCACTTTTAGCAGTGAGTTGGCATTAAATGTTGCGAAGAAGCTTTGGTCTGAGTTTACGTCCGGTGATTTCAGGATGCTCCGACTCATCCTTAAAGCATGTTGGTGCGGACTCCCCAGAATCCGAAGGTCCGCTAACGTCACCATAGGTGACGGTGGATTGGTTACCACTTGGGGTAGTGCATTTAGCCTTCATGCTCATTTTCCTTAATGCTCAGTTGAAGAATATTCTTCATGGGGCAGTGGCGAGCCACTGTCCAAAATACTACCCCAGTTGTTAGCTTGGGAGGCTTATTATTCGGGGTTGTCACCCCTAGACAGGTCGCCTTCACTACGGCTTAGGAATCCTGTCCACCCCACTCTTCCCAGGTGCTAGGCTCCGTGCCATTGTTTACCAAAGATGTTCAAAGAGTACGTATTATTATAGTACTAGGTGCAGATCTATTTTAGATTTTTTTGTTTATTCATAATTTCTAGTAGGTTTCTTTTATCAAATGACAAATTAGTTAAATGTCAAATTTAGAAATTCATTTCAAAAGTTTTATTATTAGTATTTTTGTATTTTCACTAATTTTTTTTTGGCTCCCGTGTTTCCATTTTGGCTTCGTACGCACTTTTTTCGTGGCTACTTGGATGCTTTTTGTGACTTCATTGGATAGCTGATGTCAATTTTCTTGAGTATTCCATTTTCTTTTCCCTGTTTTGCAATTTGACCTTAAGCACTTTCTTGAACTCGTCCCTATGTTTATGTATTTTTTTTTTGGGTTGGGCAGATTCGTTTTCCAAGTAATTTATTTCTCTCTATCCTTGTGTCCAGTACTACGGTGGCCCTTACTAGCCGGTGGTCAGAAACTAAGTAGTGGACTTAGTTTCTTACCTTTCGGGCTTATCATTCTTACCATTCTTATCATTCTTGCCATTCGGGCTTCTCCCGTCCACTTCCTTTGTTGTGATTTCTTAAGGAACAATTTCATAGAGAATAGGTTTTCATTTCTGAGAATCGAGCAGCATTTCCCCTTTGATATTCCTCGTGGCTAGCCCGAAATTTCTTATCTTCTTCTTCTTCTTTCGAATAGGCATTTTCTGTCGGTGTAACTCCTTTCTCTCTTCTGTCCAGGGGTACCTTTCCTTCGAGGTTTTTCCTGAAATCCACGGACTTCCTTCAGGGTGCGGTCTCACAGACTCTCTGTTTTGGAGATCTATTATTCTCAGTTCTTTGATATCCTTCTCGGTTTACTGTCAACCAAGTGGTACGAACCATCTTGTTTTGCCAGAAGGTGAACTGACGGTTGGTTAGTCGGTTTGCAGGCAATCTTGCAACGAGACCATAGAAAGCTACCCTTATTTTCCTTGCACAGTCAAGAGCATCTCAATATGTTTGTAGAGCTCAGAGTTATGCCGCTTTCAGAATTCCCCATATTCCTTTACCAGGCCTAGGATCTTCCTGAGGATTCTCCTGTGGGTGTTACGCGGTAGAATAAATATATCACTCACTGTTTGCAGAGGAATTTATTCACATTGACGATATATACAAATATACAAGAGATACAAACACTGTTGAGGGACTGAGTGGAGCTGGACTCTCTGAACTGGACTCAACTGGTCTGGTTGACTGACTGCTGGCTGAGTCTGGTAGCACTGGTTGCTGGCTGAGTCTGGTTGAACTGGCTGCGGGCTGAGTCTGGTTGTACTAGCTGTGCTCGTCTGTCTTGGTCCACTGGCTGGACTGAACTGAACTAGTGTCACTTCACTGACTGTGGTGACTGAACTGAGTTCACTGGCTGGTCTGGTTGACTGGTTGCGTCTAACTTAGTCCACTGGCTGGGCTGGTGTGCCTGAGTCCACTGGCTGGACTGACTTGACCGCGTCTGACTGGGTCCACCGGCTGGACTGGTGCCACTTCGCTGACTGTCTTCTTTATTCGGGGGTCCAGGTACTTATATTATGTCCAAGTATACTGGTCCCTCATCTGGGTGTGATTATTTTTCTATATTCGGGTATTTGTCGCTTTGGTGATTACTGATTCTCGGGAGAAAAACATCCTGTCGTAATCTTCCCGATGATTACACTATTGACCCTAATAAAATATTTTAGGAAATTGTCCGAAAATATTTGGGTAATTGTTTTAATGCAGTCGTAAAACTAAAAATAAAAATTGAACGGCTCGTTGACGCTACACTCCTCTCTCTGATTTCCAATTTCTCTACCAGACTTCTTCGTTTCAAGGAAAGACATTATTAGAATAGACGAAACGCGTCTGCACTTGGGTTTAATATGAGTATTGAAATTTCTTATATTATTTCGTGGATCGCTTTTTGATCTTTCGCCATTTTTGCATTGAAGTAGCTTATAATTGTCACGAATTTTGCGTGTTTTTCGTGTCTTTGTGATATCTTTGTAGGGCTGTTCTGCTTCTTCGTCTTCTGCGATGCTCGTTGGGTGCGGTGCAAAGCACTGAATTACTTCTGGCTATATCTGTTTTTTAGTCTCAGCATAACATAAATTACCCGGCTGGAAACGGCCTGTGTTTTCGTAACGAGGTGTTTGAATTTCTTCTGTATCATTCGCGCTGTTCCTCCGAAATGTGAGTTCGCTTCGTTTATGTTTAGACATAACAAATGTACCGATTTTAGCACTGTTGTTTTTTCGTTTTTTAGTCTTGTTTCGCCTAAGCCGATGATATCCCAGTTAATGCTTTTTAGTTCATGTTCAAGTCTTTCTATATGTACTTCTAGTCTCCTCGTCCTAATGTTATATGTAGCTATCATAAGTCTTTTCTTGTGGCAGTTTTCTTTCAGCAATTTCTGTTGTTATCTTCTAGCTGTTGTTTTCCATGTTAACATTCCAAGTGTGTTCCTCCCCCAGATTTCGTGAAGCGGTCTGAAGTATCAGGACGAGATTCCGAGCTAACAGCTTTACTCCCGTGGGGTATTAGTTTTCCACAGTTCGACATATCATCTTTGACTTGCTAGGCGGATTGGCGTGTTTTCCTGTTTACGATCACATTTCCTTAACTCACCTGATGGAAATGGTTATTCCGCCGTTATGCGGTCGCCAAAGCCTCGTTCGCTGTCTAGCAGGGGGTACCGCGACCAGGTGAGGTTGACATTTGGGCCGGTCTTATGGCTCGTGTACACCTAAACCGTCATCGGCCAAAGTTTGCTCGGGCAACGACGGCGATTGAATCAAACACTTGTCAAAGAATGAGAGCGCGTACACAAACACGAGTGTCATCGTAAAATGAAGCCCGAAAACGGCCGATCATCACGATGATCCGAACTTGTTGGGATTTCTCACCAGACTGCCGGAGTCTACAGTGCAAATTGAGTGTATTTATATTTACATTTGTTGTTATCTACTTAAAAGACTATGGATATTGAAAAGTTAACAGGTTGTGTTTATAATAGGGGTTTGTCTATTATAAACACAATTTATGTGGGATAAACATTCAAAAAATTACAATAATCGACAGGATAGCACTGTTGGTAACACTGGTGTTAACACTGGTGGTAACACTGTTGTACTGTAGCAGTGTAAGCAAATACACATCGATAGTTCTGTCCGCCATCGGCCGACAAAATCGGTTTTAGTGTACGCTTAGCAGTATAGGGATAAGTTTGCCGTCCATCCATTACACCCATCAATTACCCCCTAACAATTTTGAATACACCAGGTCAATACAACATATTTAATATCCACTCTGAGTTTTAAGATGCCAGAAAATGAATAAACTAGCAGGTTTTTGTAGACAATACTAGACATAGGAAATTATATACATAAAACCAAACACATAAGACTACTCAGAGCAGACTATAAACACAGCAGAGTATAGATAATAAATTAAGTGCATAACGGATTTTTAAGAAGCGTGGCTTTATTGAACATTTTTAGTTGGTTTTATTAATAATACATGCATAACATCTCGAATCACGTAAGCACTTTGTGGGACTTAATACTTAATGCATAAAGAGCGAGGATCGGAGAGAGAAAACGTAGACTGCTGTGTTGATGTGCTTGAAATTACAATGGAATATTCGAACAAACTATGAAAAGAGATATTTATATTTTACTCGAAAATGAACAAAACATGAAAAATAAAAATTGAGAGGTATAACATGGAATAATAACGTTCCATTGTCTTTCCATTTACTTCTGTGGCAAAATATAACTTGAAGAAGAAAAAGCTGCCTTTATTGACTCAATATAATTTAATTGCCGAGGGAAACTTTCTTCTGCATATAGTCGTAAACATGATATATCTATAATATATGACACAAATCGCTTAGTTGCTATAAAGAAAATATTTTTTCTAAATAGTATACGGTAACACATTATACGATTTTTTTTACAATAAATCTTTCCCAACTCCATGATTAACACTTACGACGGCACATGGTGTTAGCGCTACTTTTATTACTAAAAATATAGAGCCTATTTGTTTATTCACATATATGTAGACATATGTGACCAACCTTCCGTCATTAAGACACTATGCTGACGTATTTGCATGTCAGACCCTTTGACCCATTTATAACCCTTGTTTACTGAATTAAAGCGTCGCTCGAAGATCTGCTAGCATTGCTTATTTTTCTCGGCTGGTTATAACAGCTCTTTGTTTCTTGGCGTCAAGTTTCTTGTTCAATCGGCGTCATTTGCAATTTTGCATTGTGCATCTGTGTTCAGTCGGGTATGTAAAGTATTGGACAAATTCAGATATTAATTGATCCGACAAATATCTGTGGGATTAATGCAGTTTGCGGTATTGATTCTGAATTCAATTAATTTTGGGGAAGCTTCCAGGCCGGCAACCGTATACCTTGAGAAATTGGCCATCTTATTAAAGCGGAACACAGCTTGAATATATAAATATATTCAACCTTTCCGAAGCTCTATAATATTATTAAGTCATTTTAACACTACAAAACAAATCTCATGTTGAAATACAACAGATATTTGTCTGTTATTTACTAGGACTCAAGGATTTTTGTTATTTACTAGGTATAATTACTAGGACTATTTACTACAGTTCAATTTCAAGACACTAGATAAGAACTAGATAAATAACATAACATGGTTTTGAAACTAATGTATGTGTATTCCATTTTATAATTCAAGCGAGCAAAGCTGCATTGATTAGAGATAGATTCCAAAATCGAGTCTGCATGATTACGACTTCACACGAGAACGATATTTTTCTCGTCTCGTCTCGTCTTGTCTCGTAAAAGCGAGACGAGAACGAGACGAGACCGCATGTGGGCTCACTCTAGCGAGAGCAAGAACGTGTGTGGTCTCGCTCTCGTGAGACCGAGAACGTAAGCGAGAAGAGACGAAACAAACGGTTACGAGAGCGAGAGTAAGACGAGACAAACGGTTACGAGACCGAGACGAGACTAACGGTTACGAGGGCGAGAGCGAGACGAGACTCTAGAGCGAGAGCATGACTAAGACGAGAGTAATTTTTTACACAACGAACGAGAGCGAGACGAGATTTTTGACACTCTCGCCCTATCTCGTGCCGTGTGAAGCCCTATGCATGATGGCTATTCACTTGGGTTAAATAGAAAGATCTGATCTTAAAAACAATGTTATTTATCGAGTTCTTGTCTAGTGTCACTAAAGTGAACGAGTCATAGTTAAATAACAGAGAAATATATGTTGTGTTTCTACACGAGATTTGTTTTGTAGTCTTAAAAAGACTTATATAATATTATAGAGCTTCGTGAAGGTTTAATATATTTTTATATATTCAAGCTATGCTCCGCTTTAATAAGTTGGTATGATTGTATCTATAATTATTTTAGTTTCACCCCTATATTCAATTATCTTGAGAAATTGGCATTGATCCTGATATAACACAGTGGATATGAATCCGTGGAAACAGTGCAGCACGCTTTAGCTGCCCGAATTGTGATTAAACTCTGTACTCCTAGAAATTTGAGATATTGTTTATTATTACAGAGCTTGTGGCTTATTGACACCCCATATAATATTGCAGGTACAACCGTCTCCTGTAAATATCCGATATTTCCGATTTATGTAGTCATGTATTGTACCTATTCTGTTCTAGAAACTTGTTCAATTTTTAGACCTGATTTGCCAAAGATTAGTGCATATGTTTTGCAATTCGCTAAATTTAATTAAAATTGTGTTTCCTATGAATTGTCGATAGAAGTGGGGGCTCCAAAGCATCGTTTGCCCGCAGCTTTAATTGTGTGATAGTATTGCCACTGACTAATAACTTGGTATCATCCGTGTAAGCAACTATTTTGCAGCCCTTGGGAAGATCTAAATCAAAAATAGTGTCATACAGGGTTCTCCAGAATGGAGGACCTGACTGCCTTTGGAGATAGTTTTCCCTACCCAGATACCCAGTACGGAGAAGATTGCTTACCTATCTGCGATAAGTTCTAGCAAGGTTTATTAAGTTATTTGGGTACTTTTTGTCAATTAAGCGGTGAGCGGTTAGAGGCTACCGGCATTATTAAAGGCGCCGCTAATACTGAGGGCTATAGTTATAAAATATTGCTATTGGTGGTTTTGCTACTAACGTCGAGAACTTTTTTATGGTGTCAATAGTGTCTGCTCACTCAATTGCGAAAGCCATATTGATTTTTGTTAAATAGATTGTGGCATAGATATTCAATCCTAGAGACAATAAGCGAGTTCAACATTTTCCCTGCCACCGGGAGCAGGCTAATTAGCCTTAGGTTGTTGACAGTTGTTGAGTCTCGGCTTGTTTGCTTTCGGTATTATTTTTATAATTTTATAAGGTGTTTTTTTCCAACAGTTTACCAACAAACCGCTTCGTATTTAATGCCATATCATGACAAATATTCGAGGGATTCGTTCCTATGAATCTCAGGAAGCTGCAGTGGAAGAAGCATAACTTCATGTGGGTAAATTAAATGAATTAACATGACGAACACTTTCAGGCCACATGAAACATGCGGTGGCAATTCCATCTAAATCGGGCTTTTCACATGGGCAATATAATTTGTGTCGCAAAATGTACGATAAAAATCCACTTATGCTGTAAACAAATAATTCTCTTAAATTATTAGGGACACAATATTGGAAAGATAATACTAGACATGCAAGACTTGAATGCACCAGACCAGTAGTCGCAACGAATCTTTGAAGGGTATAGACCAGCGGTTACCAAACCACTCCCTGCGGGCTGGTCCGGCCTCTAAAGATTTTCATCTGGCCCCAATGCCCCCAATGAATGCTGATTCGTGTAAAATTTCCTGTATTGCACTTGTAATCAAGGAGAATGAACTATTGTTTGCGGCAATGAGAATAAAAAGATTTTCTCTTCGCCAATCTATGTCTTCAAAAATTTTAATCTGGCCCGTTTCTCAAAATGTTTAGTAATTTCTGGAATAGACGAGCAAGTTGGGGTCGATGAATTTTAGTGATCTTTAGCGAGGTAATGAATTGTTTGTAATGGAATAAATAAGATCTACATTGTGTTATGATAATGAAGAGGTGGATGACGATAATTGTAATGACGAGGAGGAAATAGAGTCTGAACTGCATCTTCTGCAGAGAAATTTTCTAACAAACCAGTATATTAACACATTCTTCACGGAGTTAGTAATGACGAGGCATAAACAGATTTTCATACGCTACTATTGTGAAACTCTCGAACGACAAATCTATAAAGCAATTTAAAAAGCCTTCTGCACAGACTAAGGAATGAGGAGGAAGAAATAGGCTCTCAAACACTTGCTCTGTGTAGAAGTTACATAAGGAAGGGAAGGTCTTTAATACACTCTTAAAAATAACACCTAGGTTTAACACTATAATTACCAGGTATCATCATTATCATTAATCAACTTGTAGCGTCCACTGCTGGACATAATCCTTCAATAATTCCTTCCATTCTTCTCATTATTGCGCTGATTGTATCCAATTTGATGCGATACGCCTTATATCGTCACTCCATCTCGTCGCTGGACGACCTATGCTTCGGTATGCCTCTTGTATTGGCATTGATTCAATGATACGTTACGTCCATCTTCCATCCGTCATTCTTACTTCACTTACTACGTTGCCTGCCCAATTCCATTTCAGGAGGGCGATCCTGTACCGCATCTGCAAGTCCTGTTCTCTGCCGTATGGTAACATTTGGGATTTTGTTACTCAGGTTTATTCCTAAAATAGACCGGTCTTTTTGTTTATAACTTTAGGACAGGCAGGACACATTACTCGTACCTACATTCCTTTCCAAGCAAATTGGTAAACCAGCCTTAAACACGTGTTTCAGTTAACAAAAGCGGCCCAGGTTAGTCCCACTGGTCTGTAGAATTCGTTCGTTTGATTATCTCTACTAATTCGAATCTGGTGTCCCAGATATTTATATGAGACAGTCTGTTCAATTTTGACATTATTCACTGAAATGGTTTCACTCAGTACAAGGTTGGTCATTATTTACATTTTCGAGTAGTTGATCCTTAGGCCCACTTGGTGTGAGGCAGCTTTTAATTCTTAGCAAAATTGTGCATAATTGTGAGCATATTACTAGGTTCATCAATATAGTCTGATCGTTTGAAGTCTCAGCGAGTGAAGACGTGCGTTAGAGTGCTCGATAAATTAATTTCTAGATGATTTTAATAAGCTGTTTTTTCGGTTAAAATAAAGATAGTGTGGTTTATCGCGCGAGTATCTGACTTTAGTTAGTGGGAGCTGTTTTGATTGGTTTCCTTTTAAAGGTTTAGTTTTTCTTTTAGTTGTTTCGGTTGTGAGGAACGTGAAAGGTCGCGTATGTTTGTGATAAAAGACACGTGGTGATAAGATACTATTGGTAGCTGCGGCGCGTCAGGGTAATCACCTATTCAGCTCTACAGTGCGCATCTAGTGAGGAATAGCTGAACTAGTAGCCGTGTTCTCCACCATATGTGAATAGTTCTAGCTTGAGAATGGACGAATACGAGAACAGACCGAGAGCGAACAGTGAGTCGATGAGTCCGTTTGAAAGATGCGCAAAGCTAAATCGGTCACCGACACAGATAGCTAAAAGGTCGAAAAATGATGAGATTAAAGATATAGGAAGAGGTGCGAGTAGCACAGTGCAGAGTAAGCAACTGGATAGAATTCTACAGGAATTAAAAGAAATTAAAAAGGAGTTCACAGCAGTAGACGGAAAGCTGGAGGAAATGAGAAGGGAAATGAGAAAGAAACATGGCGAGAAGAGGCAAAGAAACCGTTTATGGGAAGGTTAGGAATTAACGAGGGTTTCGTGAATGCATACCAGCTCGGCTCTAAAGGAGGGAACAAAGGCCCAATTTTGTTAAAGCTAGAATGTTAGGAAGCAAAAAGGGAGATAATGAGAAATAAGCACAAGCTAAAAGGAACAAATATTTTTATACAAGACGATTTCACCCCGAAGGAGCAGGGAATCCAGAAGGAGTTATTAAGGAAGGCAAAGGAGCTCAAGGAAAGGGGTCATCGGGTCAAAGTAGGCTATAAAAGAGACGGGACTAATAATTGAAAATAGACGGCAAATGGGTACCTTGGTCCGAAGGGAAAAAAAACGAGTAAGGGACCAAAGAAGAAAGGGACAGAAACACAAGGACGGATCGGAAAGGGAAAAGGTTAAGATATTATTTTGGAATGTGGCTGGGCTTAGGAAAAAACTGGAAAGGGAGGACGGCTCTTTCATAGCCTTCTTGAAGGGATTCGAAATAATTGGACTAGTGGAGTCCTGGGTCCAAGAAAAAGAATGGGAGAACTGTAAAGAGAAGCTTCCCAAGGAGTACAAATGGAAGATGCAACCGGCCCTGAGGGAGAGTGGATAGGGAAGGGCAAAGGGGAGGATAGTAACAGGGATCAACTGTGGTATCAGGGAAGCGGAGAGATTACAACAAGAGGTGGAGGGTATAGTTTTCGGGGAGGTAGAGCTGAAGGGAGACTGGTGGCAGATAGCTACGGTGTATAACAATAAGGGGCTGGAAAGAATTAAAGAGTGCATAAGGTGTAATATGGAAGGTAAGGCATCGACAAACTTGCTACTAGGAGGTGATTGGAATGTGAGGATAGGAGAGGAGCAGTTCAACACGGTGGATAGAGCTGGTAAAGTACTACGAAGGAAATCTAAGGACAAAACGAGGAATGCGGAAGGAAAAGAATGGGCAGAGTGGGTAAGGGAAAGTCAATGAGATGTCTTGAACGGGTGTGTGGAATGGGACTGGGAGGGACAGTATACGTTTGGGAGTGCTGGAGGGGTGTCGGTGATAGACATTGCAGTTGTTAACGACTCCGCGAGGCAAGAAATTAGAGAGATGGAGATCGGAGTGAAAGGTGAATCCTACCATATGCCAATACTGATCACGTTAAAGCAGCAGGTAGAAGAGGGGTCCAGGAAAGAAAAATGGGTTACCAGGTGGGATAGCGGTGCGACGGAGCTGTTTAAATTAAGAATGGAGGCAATAGACTGGGATAATTTAAAAGATATAGATATGATAACCGATGAAATGGAAACAGCAATGGTCAGGAGGAAAGTCACAGAAGGAACAGTGGGAAGATTATGGGCGGATAAGGAATTCATAAGAGAGAAACAGAAATATAAAGAGGTGACGAGAAGGTGGAGAGAGGGTACCGGTGACTAGGAACTGTGGTAAAGTACGAGAGCGGACTTACGAAACCTGGAGAGGAGAAAGAAAGAAATGTGGGAGAGGAGAGAGCGACAACGAATACTGCAGATTAAAACTGAAGCGCAGCTGTGGAAATATTTAAAGGAGAAGAGCGGGAGGAAGGAGCGAATTCCAGACAGTATACCTAAGGAAACCTGGTTAAGGCACTATATGGTTCTATTGGAAGGAGTGGAGATACCGGTGGATCGAGGGAAAGACAGTGCTAGAAGGGAACAGACCGTTGAAGAAGTAGGTGAAGAAGAAATTACTGCCGGGGAAGTACACCAGCTAATTGCAGCCTAAAAGCAGAAGAAAGCGGCGGGACCGGACGGAGTTGGAAATGAAGCGTGGAAGTTAGTACCAGATAAATGTATCGACAAGCTTACGGAGGAGTTCAACAAGATATGGAAAGGGACAAAGGGTATCCTAGAGAGCTGGAAAGAGGGGATAATACAGCCAATCCACAAAAATGGGGACAAGGAAAGGGTGGAGAATTATAGGGGGATGATGCTAATGAACTCTTCCTACAAAATGTTCGCCAAGATTCTAGAAGGGCGGTTGAGAAAAGAGGCAGAGGAAAAGCAGTTAATACCACAGGTGCAAGCAGGATTCAGAGAGGGAAGAGGCACAATCGAACAACTCATAACACTTAGATTTATATTTGATCAGGTAATTAGATCTGGGAGCCTTTTTGCTCTTTTTATCGACCTGAAAGCAGCGTATGATTCCGTAGATAGAGGGAAATTGTATGAATGTTTGGTTAAAAAGGGTATTTCGGAGAGGGTGAGGAGGAATGTGAGGGAGGTGTATAGGGAAACGGTGTGTAAGATCAGGGTGAATGAGTGTGTAACGGAATATTTCAAGATAAAAAGGGCCTGAGGCAGGGATGTCCACTGAGCCCCACACTTTTCAATCTCTATGTGGCTAATTTGGAAAGAGTTTTGGCAGACCGACAAGCTGGAGGAGTGGTGGTAGGGAGAACAAATGTGTAGAGTTTAGCATACTCTGATGATGTAGTTGTATTTGCCAAGACAACTGGGGAATTGAGAGAGGTAATTGAAAGGGTGAGAGGGTTTTTTGAAAGGAGAGATTTGAGTGTGAATGTGGGAAAAACTAAATGGATGCGGTTCAAAAGAGGTGGGAAGTTCAAGAAAGAGAGGTTTGAATGGAGAGGGAGGGAAATCGAGGAGGTGCAATGGTTTAAGTATCTGGGGTATGTATTTGGAAATGGAGGTAGCAATAGAGAACATGTGGAGTATGTAGCGAAGAAAGCGTGGGTGGCAGCTGGGCGAGTCTGGAATGAATGGAGAAATAAATTCGAAGGAAACTTCAGGGCGGCTGAGGCGGAGTGGAAGGTGTGTGCGAGAAGCATTTTATTGTATGGCTCACAAGTCTGGGGGACGAGAGAGGAGGAGAGGATAGAGAGAGTTCAGTTAAAGTTTTTCAAAAAAATCACTGAAGCTTGATAGGTCGACACCTAGTTACATTGTCCTCCAGGAGGTGAATGCGTGCAAGGTAGCAGTCTTGGCTGCAAGAAAGGTCATGAATAATGAATAATGAAAAGGTATGAATATAAGGTGAGTGAAACGGGAGATGAAAGGTTAATAAAAGAGGTTTTTAGAATGGTAAATCGAGTGGGAGTAGGTGGCATGAAAGGGAGTGAATGGGGCAAGAATAAGAGGAAATTGTATGACAGAGGTGGTATATCTGGTGAGGGGCTCGAAACGCTAAAGCAGGGAAGGGCAGGGTGGGCCGAAAGGTTGGTAGAACGTTTGCAAGAAGTGGACCTACAGGAGCGGCAAAGCAAAATAGAAAGTAGTAATTTTCATAAAGGGTACGTAAAGATACAGGTACATGGGCGGTTACCAACCTATTTAAGTGTAAATCAAGAGGACGATGCACAAGTCATGTTAGCAAGGTATAGGTGTGGATGTGAGGAGCGTGGAAGAAGATACTGGAAGTGTAGTGTTTGTGGGACAGCAAAGGATACTTGGGAGCATTGGATGCAAGAGTGTATAAGGGGTGAATGGAATGAGGGAGAGAGGCGGGAAGGAAAGAAATGGGAGGAATGTATGAATGATAGCGGAAAGGGTCTGAAACTGCTGAGACGGATAAAAAGATAGAAAGAGCAAACTGGTAACAGAGAAGAAAATTGAAAGAAAATAACAGAGTTTATTTTGTGTTTTGTGATATTTTTGTATTTTTATTTTTAAATTTATATTTATATTTTTTGTTTGTTTGTGGTTTCTATATGCCAGTAGGTTAATAAATAAATAAATAAAAATAAATATAGTCTGTTATAAGCACAATATCTTCGGCCAAGCGCAGGTGACTAATTTTTTAGCCGTCTCACCCCCATGTGTTCAAAGTTGACTTGTTAAACATGTATTCCAGAAGTATAGACTAAAGAACTTTACGGAGGAATACGTAATTCTAAATATATTCTACAAATTGCCGATGCGTAGACTCTATACATGGAGAGATAGACAAGATAGACCAGACAACATAATGAGGAATCAAAAAGACTACATACTAGTGCACCGGAGATTTCGAAATAGCTGCATGTCAGTCGAGATCTACCCATCAGACCACTGCCCGGTAGTAGGAACGTTTAGAATAAAAATGAAAAATGTCATGAGAAAAACATCTAAGAAAAAATGGAATATGAGGAAAGAACTACAGGAAGTACTGAAAGAACAAGAATTAAAGGAAACAATGGCAAAACTATTAAATAAAAAATATAAAGTTTTCGAACAAATGGGCGACGTAGAAGAAAATCTACATATACTATCGAGAACTTTCAAAGAAATTGGAGACGAACACCTAAGCGAAAAAAAAGAGAAAAGGAAGAACTGAATGACCGATAATAAATTAGGATGGAAGACAGAAGGAAGGTAAAGAACGACGAGAGAAATTATATTATCCTGCAAAGAAGACAGGACATGACATAAATAACGCAAGAAATAAGAAAAACAAAAAAAAAACTTAGAGGTTTTAGAACAGAAATACGAAACATTTAACATGCACAGAAATATTAGAGAAACAGCGGGGATCTACAAACCAAACCAACTATAAAATAATGGATACCTGGAAGAAATACATCACGAAATCTTTAAAGACTACCGGACAGAACAAGCCTTTGATGCCAATAATCTGGAAGGCATGACAATAAGAACAGAGGAAGCCACAAACGCAATAAGACAATTAAAAGATAGTAAAGCTCCTGGACCAAACAAAATATATAGCAAATTTTTTAAACTATTTGATACAGAACATTCGATGGCTAACAATACTGCTTAACAAGGTGTATACTAAAGGAGATATACCAAAACCATGGCTGACATCAACATTCATAACTCTTCCAAAGAAATAGAATGCTAATAAATTTAATGAACCATCTGCTAAAACTCTTCTAAAAAATAATTCATGGAAGAATAAATAAGATTTGTGAAGAAAACATCAGCTGCACTCAGTTTCATTTCAGAACCGTTCTAGGAACAAGGGAAGCACTCTTCAGTGTCCAGGTTTTGATACAGAGATGCAGGAATATGGATTGTGATGTCCATATATGCTTATTTGATTACAAGAAAGCTTTTGACGGAGTACAACTTAATAAACTCATAGGTATCCTAAAAGAGATAGGGCTAGAACACAGGAACATAAAGATAATCAGCAACCGATGCTGGAAACAAAATGCCTCAATACACATTCAAGGAGAAAGAGCGGACCACATCTAAATCAAGAGGGGCGTGAGCCAGGTATGTATACTATTACCCACTTTGTTTAATATATACCTACTCAGAACGCATATTTCAGGAAGCGTTGGAAGAATTAAGATGTGGTATTAAAATAAATCGCAAGTATATAAACAATCTGAGACACGCGGACGACACAGTAGTATGCGCAGGCAGCGTAGAAAACCTGCAGGAGCTGATGAACAGAATATCAGAAGTCAGTCAAATGGTCCAACGCTCAATGTCAAAAAAACGAAGTACATGATAGTATCCAAAACAACAACCATGTCAGATAGCTTCGAGTTAACAACGTACTGATTGAGAGAGTCCAAAAATATACGTATCTAGGGATAACATTAAATCAAAAGCGGGACCACTCAATTCAAATTAAACGTCGGATAGAAAAAGCGAGATACGCATTCATGAAAATGGCAAAAGTATTGAAGGCATATCATCTGAATATACAAATGGAGATCAAGCTACGGAGATGCTAAATATTTACGGTACTTCTATATGGAATGGAGTATTGGACTCCGACTACCGAACGGAGACTCGAGACATTTGAGATTTGACTATACCGCTGCACACTCAAATTTCCTGGACGGCTAGATCCCAAATCAATGGGAAAAGAACGAGAGGTCTTACTAACAATAAAGGCAAGCAAGCTGAAATACCTCGGCCATATAATGAGAAACAATCAACGGTACGGTCTATTGCAACTTATACTACATGGAAGAGTAGATGGAAGAAGAGCGCCAGGAAGAAGGAGAATATCGTGGCTAAACAACCTTCTATGTCGAACCTGGTACAACACAACATCAACAAATCACTTCAGGGCTGCAACAAACGAATGACGAAGTCCGAATTTCCCTGATAATCGCCAACATCCGAAGCGGATAGGCCACCAGAAGAAGAAGATTCCAGAAGTGTTGTTAATAATTTGGGCGATATGTTACCTCACTGCCGTACCCCTGTTTCCTAATTTATCCCAAAAAAATTATTTATCCCAATTATTTATCCCAAAAGAATTAATCTCACTAATGCCGTCGCATTTTTATAGATGTTGTTGATTAGCGCGGAATATATGTGATCTATACGGCATTGGGTTATTGCTTCAATTAGTTTTCGTTGGTTTATGGAGTCAAACGCCTTCTCGTAGTCAACGAATATGAGGACTAGGGGCTTATTGTACTCTACACTTTTCAATTAGTGACTTGACAACTTGTAGGTGGTGGTGTTAGTCGCTTAGTTATGATCTTCATGAACAGCACATACATGTGTGGAAGAAGGCTTATGGACCTGTAGTTTGCAATGTCTGCTGGATTTACTTGTTTTGTGCATGATAATGATTATTGCATTATTCCATTTTGACGGGATGTTCTCTTCTGTGAGGCACTTAATAAACAGAGTATGAAGTGCTTGAATAAGTTTTTCCCCGCCCATCTTTATGGCTTTGACAACGATTTCGTCTTCACCTGGGGCCTTATTTCTTTTTAATTCCTTTAGTGACATTTTAATTTCCTCCATAGTCATGTAGGGAATCTCTGATCCTTGGTTTAAGACTTTAGGTATTTCGGGGTATACATAGTGGTTATCTGTCGATTTATATATTTTTGTATAGACATTTTCAACCATTTTTTATGATATTTTCTTTACGGGTTGTTATGTTTCTATTTGCGTCTGCGAATTTGTGGATGTCGTTCTTCCTATAGCTTGTTCTCTGTTCACTACCCTCATACTTTCGTTCTTTTCTATCACTTCGGAGATCTTCTCCGTTTATCCTTCTGAGTTTCTTTAGATATTTCTTTACATACCTTTCCATATTTTTGTGAGTCTTTACATTTTATGTCTCTTCGTTGTATCATGAGCTGTTTTGTGTGTGTGCTTAATTTTCTACTTTTCTTGTTTTTTGCCTTAGATTTGCATTTACTTACTGCCTCTTTAATAGCAGTAACGATGGTATCATTTACTTCCTCGAGCTTCATGCACGCTGGGTCTTGTAAGTTCGTTTGCATTATTTGCTTGTACGTATCTGGTTGTTCAATCCTTGTCCATTCCTTCGTTTCTTGTTTTTTAGTTAGTTTAAATCTTTCCGTCTCTATGTTTAACACTACTTTTGCCCTAACCATACGTTGGTAGTAGCCAACTGAGCATTTATTTAGTACTGTGACGTCCTGTATTCTGTCCTTCCTATCACTTATGATGTAGTCCACTTCACTCTACTTTTTTTAATGAGCCCGTCTGGGCTCATGCATGTCCACTCTCGCGTTCTAATCGTTTTGAAGAATGTATTCATTGCGTATAGGCTATGCCTATACACCTGCTGAGCTGAAAAATGTAGGGAAAATGCAATAGGTCACTTGGCCGCAGTGGTTGAAGGATAATTAATAAGCCGCAATCCACATTGCAAGAAAAAAAGGAATCGATTGAGTTTTTCTTTTAAACGGTGGATGCTACGCAAATCTGTTGGGAATCACTTCGTTGGACAGGAAGGAATGGTCTCACAAGATTTAACGGACAAGACTAAAAAAACTAAAAGGAGAAGACAGATAGGATAAAATTATGTGAGACAGGATTAAATAAATAAAACTGTACTCATATCGTTCAGCAGCAACTCTCAATTGAGTGATTTGAAAAATGGACAGGTTAGAGAAACCGTAGCGTACAATAACGAATTTATGTCTTCAAATATCGTCGTCACACCAAACAGTCAGTGTATATTGTAATCTCTGTGATGTTTTTTCTAGGCAAGTTCTGTCAAACAGGTTTGACAGAATTTGAAACAGGTTTCTCAACCATTCTATTTTTGCTGAATTTGTTTGGCGATCAAAGTATAGTCACAGCCTAAACGAAACTAGAAAAGGCTACACGTGAAATTAGACTATATGAAGGGTAAAGGCAAGGAACTGGAAATGTCTTTATGAATATATTCTAAGATAAAAGCAATTTAAAGTTTAGAAGTTAAAACCTTTTTATTGAGATCAGATTATGCAGTAACTTTTACTTAGAAATATCAATGACTTCTTCTTCTTCCGAATAGGCCAACTTTGGACCACGCTTATTCAATTGTTGGGCTTTGACCTTTGCCCAGTATTGTCGCATCTTCTGCCGGTGTAACGCCCTTCTCTCTTCTGTCCAAGGGGTACCTTTCCTTCGATTTTTTTCCTGAAATCCACGGACTTCCTTCAGGGTGCGTCTCACAGACTGTCTGTTTTTGAGATCTGTTATTCCCAGTTGTTTAATATCCTCCTCGGTCTCTGTCAACCAAGTGGTACGAAGCTTCTTGTTTTGCCAGAAGGTGTACAGACGGTTGGTTAGTCGGTTTGGGGGCAATCTTGCAACGTGCCCATAGAAAGCAACCCTTCTTTTCCTTGCACAGTCAGGGAGCATCACAATATGTTTGTAGAGCTCAGAGTTATGCCGCCTTCGGAATTCCCCATCTTCCTTTACCGGGCCAAGGATCTTCCTGAGGATCCTCCTCTCTCTGATTTTCAATTTCTCTATTAGACCCCTTCGGTTCAAGGAAAGACACTCCATGGCATACAGGGCTTCTGGTCGTAAGACTAATGTGTAGTGCTTAAGTTTCAGGTTGCGTGACAGGCATTTCTTATTGTAAGTGTTTTTAGTCAGCCGATAGGCTAGTTCTAACTTGTTTACTCTCTTGGATTATGATCTCTTATGAGCTCTTTCTGATAAGTTGGGTTCAATCCATTCGCCGAGGTACTTGAATTTCTCAGTCCTCTTGATGTTTCCCTGTTCTAGTAATATCTCTCTGTTTGATTCTCTGATGATGATGAAGAATTCTATTTTCTCCAGCGACACTTGAAGACCCACTCTGGCAGCTTGTTTTCTGAGGCAGTTTACCTGCATTGTTGCCATCTCAAGAGAATCAGCAAACAGTGCCATGTCATCTGCAAAGGCCAGACAATCTACAACCAGTCCATCTTTCTTACGTCCCAGGTAGATAGCACTCTGAGCACCTAAATTGTTCAGTTTCTTGCGCCATTCTCTCATAACCTTATCAAGGACCCAGTTGAAGAGAAGTGGGGAAAATCCATCTCCTTGTCTCACTCCAGTTTTAATTTCGAAGCTTTCTGAAATCTCGCCTCTAAATTTAACCTTGGAATGGGTCAAAGTTTCTAGGACGATACTGCGGATTTTGTTACCTAGTGCTATTTCCTGGAGTACATTGTTAAGCGTTTCTCTATCAATGGAATCGTAGGCCTTCCTAAAATCAACAAAAGTGATGAACACCTTGCGGTTTCTCATCTTGGAGTTTGCAAGTACAGTTTCAAGATTGAGAATCTGTTAAACACCGGATCGGGTCCTCCTGAAGCCCACCTGGTATTCTCCCAGTTGACTATCCAACTGATTTTCTGCCCTTGTTTGTAGCGCCTTCTAGAGAATCTTATATGTTAGCGGGACGATAAAATTTCCACGGTAGTTCTTTAGATCAGTAAAATCTCGCTTTTTGTGAAGCGGATGGATCAGAGCAGATTTCCAATCGGGTGGTAATTTCTCTGTTTCCCAGATGTCCTGGATGATCTCGGTTAGCTTGCGCACAACAATGTTCCAGCACCTTTTAACAGTTCAGCAACGATAGAGTCCCCTCCAGCTGCTTTATTACTCTTAAGAAGTTGAATGATCTGGCCAACTTCTTCCATTGAAGGGAGAAGCAAGTCTGGGTTTGGTGTGGTTTGTTTATATTCGAATTCTCCGCTGGGTGGGTCACAGTTGAGTAGATTTGTACCGAGCCAAAATGTGGCAGTTGTCCTTGTCGTTATGAGCCAGTTTCCTTGTGAGTCTCTGAAGTGGAGGCTTGGCGGAGCGTATTTTCCGAGTGCGTGCTTAAAGGTTCCAAAGAAATCTCTAGAATTATTCTTAGCAAAGCTCTCTTCGATTTGGGTTAGTTGGTTTTGTGTAAAGGTTTGCTTGGTTCCTCGACTTATCTTGGCTGTAACCCTTGCCACCACTTGGCTCCACTTCACCAAGGCTATGTGTCTTTGAGCTGTTGCATTGTCACAGTCTTCAGTCCACCACAAATGCTTCCTTCTTCTACCCAGAGGGGCGAGTTCATTGGCCGCCTTGACAATAGTCTGCTTCAGTTGGTCCCAGTTTTAGGTCTGTATTGTTCAGTCTCTGACTAAGTTCTTGACTATTCTTGAATCGGTCGACGTCAAATCTTACCATTTTGGAGGTTCTGTGTAATCCAGTGTTTCTAGGCTGGAGTCTTATTTTGATCTTTGAGAGGTAGTGGTCTAAGTCCAGATTGGCGCTTCTAAGTACCTTCACGTTTTGTATTTCCTTTTGAGATTTTCGTGATATGGCCACATGATCAATCTGGAATTCACCTAGCTGGGTATTAGGTGTAATCAAAGTCTTCTGCTTCCTTGGCATCTGTTTGAAGGCAGTAGACTTCATGATCAATCCAAAAGTCCTACACAGATCCACCAATCGTTCTCCGTTGCGGTTGGTTCGCTTATGCACCGGATAATTGACCACTATGTTTCTCTATTATTTCTCTCTTACCAATTGAGCATTGAAGTCACCAAGCAGTATAACGGTGTGCCTCTCTGAAAGTTTAGAGATAATATCTTCTAAGTCTTACCAGAATTTATCAGTTCTGTCTGGATTGAGTCCGTTGTCCTGGTTGATTGGGGCATGTACATGGACTATACTGTAGCCCTCCTTTGTGCATTTGTGAGAGAGGATGGATACACGACTACTCGGGGAGGTAAAGTCGGTGACTGAATCCTGTGACTGATTATAAATCCTGTACCTAAGTGGGGTACGTTCTTCATTGCCCGCTGACCCACTTTTCCTTTGAGGATCCTGTAGCCTTGGGACTCGAAGGCATGTTCGTCCGTAAATTTTTTTCCTGTACTGCTGTCAGTATTATGTTGTGTCGTGTTAGTGAATCAGTCAAATGTTTCAGTTTACCCACTTTTAGCAGCGAGTTGGCATTAAATTTGTCGAAGAAGCTTTGCCGTCTTGGTCTGAGTTTACGTCCGGTGATTTCAGGATGCTCCGACTCATCCTTAAAGCATGTTGGTGCGGACTCCCCAGAATCCGAAGGTCCGCTAACGTCACCATAGGTGGCGGTGGATTGGTTACCACCTGGGGTAGTGCATTTAGCGAGATTTTCCTTCATGCTCAGTTGAAGAATATTCTTCATGGGACAGTGGCGACCCACTATCCAAGATATTACCCAAGTTGTTAGCTTGGTAGGCTTATTAATCGGGGTTGTCACCCCTAGACGTGTCGTCTTCACTACGGCTAAGGAGTCCTGTCCACCCCACCCTTCCCCGGTGTGACTTATTATTATATATATGACAATGACTTATTATTAAGCATATTTATGTTAAAATAAGAGTGTTCAGTTATTGACAACCATATTACAAAAAGTACAAAACAAGGAATGTCCTTGGGGTCACAAACAAAAACAAGGAATGTCAAATTTAGTTTTCAGCATATTTGGTTTTTGAATCATATTTTAGTGTTACATAAAATAGTGGTGTTCTCTTGCACAAAATGGCATCAAACTCATCAAATCTCTGTATTTTATTTCACTTTTGGTTCAAAAATTTCAACTTTTTATATGCAAAATCTGAAAGTACGGAGTCAATGTTAGTGACAGGATTACAATTACTTCTCCCAAGTAATTTTCTCTATGCAGTACTACAGGACCATGTTCTTTGGGAACCATTACTTTCGTTTGCTTCTCCTTCGACTTCTCCCGGAGCAATATCAAGAACGTTGATAGGTGACGGTTTTGTCCTTAAACTTTTAAGCAGTTCCTACCAATGAAATGGCAAAAACATTTCAAAAAATTTCAAAATTGTCAAAAAACTGAGTCAGAAAACATTGTTTACAAATTTTAAATTAAAATTGCAAGGCAAACAAACAATGTAAATAAAGGAAGCAAAGTCAAAGAACTCTTAACTTCAAAATCACCAGTTCATAATTGTCAATTTTTGGACTATCCTCCTTCTTGGACATTCCCAGTTCTTTTCGCTTTGGGCATATATAAAAACGTATTCATAGCGACATTTGTTGGGTTTTTGTAAAAACTAGTAATTTGATTTACCATTGACAGAGATTTGTTATCAGTGCAAAACAAAAAAACAACAAAAATGTGACATTCCCTATCCTTAGCCTTCATATACTCATCTTTGGAATATTTGTGTTATTTTCTTAATAGAAGACCATTTTCAATTGAATAAACAAGTAATTCTAAAATAATTAAAAAAATAGAAATTCCATTAAAAAATATGAATTACTAAAACCATTACGTCCTTTTATAATTCAACTTTATTTCAATTTCCTATTCATTAAAATTATATTTGTTTTGCAATGCGATCATTTCGAATTTCAATGGAGTTTAAATATTTTCAATTAAAATAGAATAATCACAAAGCTAGCGTTACCAAATTAATTACGCAATCAAAGGATTAACTCTTTTACAGAAAACGAGGATAGAATAATTACAGTTCTACTAAAAAAACGGCGACTTTTAATTAAGTTTCTCATTTCATTCAAAACAAAACATACACAAAAAGATATGCTTGCATAAACTTGAGGGAAGAGAGATAATTAAATATATCTAATATTAAATCTTTAATAATTAAAAATATTTATAGTATATTGGAAAAGAAATAAAGATAAGCGACACAAGTCCATTGAATTTTCTTAATTAAAAAAGACTAGGTAAGCAAGACAAACGGTAGTATTTATCTCAATCTAATCTTTATCTAACTCCAAACTGTGCAGTTAATTACTTCTAGTTTGGAGTGCATTTCATGACCCTTTCACAGGTATGTGAGATAGCAGTAGAATAGTTTATGGAAGATACCTGTGAAATGTTAGCGAGAATGTTGTTACATATGGAATGGCTAGTAATGTAATGAGTTTTAGTAGTACTTGCATAATTGTATAATTAATCATAAACAGTCTGTAAGTCGCAACAACGAATAATTACGTGGAAAATTGAACAAGCTCCGAGAGCACACAGAATATACAAATAAACTATCGTTTTACTCGTAGATGTGAAAAGAATTGAGGTATGAATTGAGGTACTAGATAATTAGGAAACTTTTTCGATTGTAGTAGATTTTGTATTGAAGTAAATTGTATATTTGCATATAGACTAATATAACTACAAAAGAAAACTCAAGTTTTATATTTGAACACTTGGCAACATAGATTCTTGCAGCCAATACATCGTGTGTCGGCTGGGGCTTCAAATGATATTTTTCTCGTCCCGTCTCGTCTCGTAAAAGCGAGAAGGGATCGAGATGAGACTTAAAAGTTTTGAAAATTAATTATGCGAGAGCGAGACCATATTCGGCTAGACAGGAGAGTCTCGTTTCTGATCGTTTCTGATAAAATAAATAAACAAATATTTGGAAAAATTAAAAAACACCGTACCCAAAACATCTACATGAAGCAGATCATAGAAGACCTACTAGATATATGATGTTGATATATGAATGATGATATAGGAATTTAAACGTCCTGCGGGTGTAAAGCACCAGTAGTTCTTCATTCTTTCAAACTGATCCCTTCTCCTTTCTGCTGTCCATTACCCTCGCTTGTGGGTTTGCTTTACACCCGCAGGACGTTTAAATTCATATATCATCCTTCTGTACTTTTCTCGGGCCAAATAGTCTTCTTCTGTCAATTTAAATGTTTGTAGGTCTTCTATGATCTGCTTCATGTAGATGTTTTGGGTACGATGTTTATTAATTTTACCAAATATTTGTTTATTTTTTTTATTAGGAGTCATTCGTACTATGTGGCCATAGAACTGAAGTCTACGTTTCTTGTACGTGATTTCTAGATTTTCTATCCTCTCATATATTTTCCAATTTGTTCTTAGCCTATACTCTCCAACTATTTGTGGTCCATATATTGTTCTAAGTCATTTTCTCTCTATTTTGAGCAAGCCTTCTATACCACTAAGACTAATAGTCTCTGTACCATATAGAAGTAGCAGTCTCACAACAGCGCAATATTGTATTTGTTAGGCATTGATTGACAGATTTCGCTTAATATATATGTTTCTGGTTCTGGTTCTGTTTTTTTGTTGCCAGTTTTCGATTCTTTTTAATATTTTTTGGACAAGGTTTTCGCTACTCATTTCTCATATTTTTATTTTGAGCTCCGTTCAATCTTTCGAAGCGTGGGCATTTAAACAACGTATGTTCTGCTGTGTCCGCTTCTCTGTCCTACATGCATATGCCTGTTTGTCTTTTATTGATTCTCTTCGGGTATGCTATGAAGCAGCCCTGTACAAGCAGTCCTGTGAAAAGTTGCGTCATTGAGTATGTTACATATCCGTGTTTTCTTGTGCTCCATGCTTTTAAGTTCTGTATAAGTGTTTTGGTCAATTGAGCTTTGTCTTAGAGACTATTACAGCTAATTTGCCTTGCTTCGAGTGTGTTTTCGCGCTCCTCTTGCATTATCACTGTTTTTTATGCTTTTATTTCTTGTGAAGCTTGTGTTTGGATCGCTGTAATTATTTTCTCTATATGCGATCTTTCTTTGATCAGGAGTTATATTGCTATAACGCCCGTACTTTTAAGAGGGTTCTTCCTTGGCACATTTTTAATTTTTCTCTTCATTTTATTTTTTGTAAGCCTTTTTCTCCTATAGTTGACGCATATTGTAGAACGGATTGTGTTGTCAGTGCCACTACCCTCCTTTGGAAGTATCTTGGACCAGCAAGGATTGGTAGAACTGCTGAAAGTGCTTTTGTAGCTATGTTCGCGTTGTCCTTTGCACACTCTCTATATTTGCTACGGAAACATATGGAGAAATATATAAACGAAGGAAGGGTACCGGCACTGATAACACAATTCATTCTACAATATGCGGCAACTATATGGGAAAAAGGCTAACAAAAAATAATATAGCGAATATAGAGAAAGAGAACCCTCTTAAAAGTAGTATGCGCATACAGAACGTTATCGACAGAAATCGCAAAGTCATGTGCGGGCGTTATACCAATAGAACTCCTGAAGAAAGATCGCATATAGAAAAAAGAATCACAGTCATTCCGTAGTGTAGGATTACACTTTAACACTTGCATTGGTTCGTTGGTTTGATTTCATGGTCTCCGAATTGGACTTTTATTTCTCTACGTTTCTTGTAGCTGTTCGAGAAAACGACTGCTGTATTTTTTTTCAGGAGCGACTTCTAGTTTTTTTTCTTCCAATTGCTTATGTATTTCAGAGTATGTTCGGCTTTTCTTATAATATCTGCGGTTGTTTCACCTTTCGTGCATACAGTTAAATTTGGTCTGACGGGGGCAAGTGGTATATGTTGTCGTATAAAATATCGGGCCTAGCATCGATTCCTGGGGAACACCGACGCTTACCGTTTTTGTAAGTCCGTTTTCTATTTCCATTTGTCTTTCGAAGTAAGATCTAATTGTTTCTATTAAGTATGAGTCGATTCCTCGGTTTACTAGTTTATTTATTGTTATTTTCCACAAGGCGTTGTTGAATGTATTTCTGATATCGACAAAAATAGCAAGTGTTGTATTTTTTGAACTTCCTCTTTCGAGCAACTGTTTTGCATGTATTATGGCGTTGAATGTGGATCGTCCTTTCGATAACCGTATTGTTTTTCGTTTCGTTATTGTTTTTAGTCCTCCATTTTTCTCCAGGTTCTTTGTGAATCTCTTGTTTATTATTAGCCTCTTTCTCCGATTTGGAAAGAAGGCCAGATCGTCCGCAGGCGCTAGACAATGGATTTTGACGTTTGCTTTTTTCTGTTCCAATTTTTGCAAACGATTTAGTATGCTCCATAATGTTTTCACCACTTTATCTAAGACCACGTTAAGTAGAATTGGTGACAGGCCATCTCCTTGTCTTTGACCCGTTTTTATCTGGAAAGGTTCGCTAATTTCCCTTTGGTATTTGCCTTACATGACTACCGTCAAGTTTGTATCAGCATCCCATAAAGTAATATTTTCGGGTTGATTGTCTACTAGGGTAACTATACTTTTTCTCGGAATTCTTCTTCTATAGTGCAATTTTATATTGTTAATAATTCCTCGGTCTTGGTCTTTCCTTGGTTAAGAATCGAATTAAGTTGCTTAGTAATTTTTGAGTGTGACGGTTTTGGCATTTTTCTTGTCTAAACTAGAAAGTCAATCTTCATAAATTGCGCTTGTAATCTAAGCTTTTTTGTTGCTTCTATATGTCACTGGTATAAAAAGTTTATCAGTTTCAATTTTTCAGTACCACACATATTGGCTCCCACCATGGTGGTTATTCCTTCTTTGCTGTGTTTTCCATCCCAGCACTTTTCGTATTTAAATGTTAATGTTTTATTAGGCAAATATTTAAAAAATAACCCAGTCCTGTCCGCGTTAAAAATGCCTTTTTCATGGTAAGATGCTATAAGTTCCGGCAAGATTTTGTTACACCATTCTTCGCCTGCATTTTCGTCATTAACGCCTGCACTTTCACCACACATAACCTTTTAAATTATATCATGCTTTTTTTAAACTTATCTAGCCAACCTACACTAGCGATTAAATCAGTGTGTCACAGACTCAAAATAAAGAGCAAAATAAAGAGCCTTTTCTCTAATAAATGGTCCAGGCATTAGAACATTTTTATCCCACGCAATTTTAAACCATTCCAAAGTAGCTTTGTCAATGTCTTCGTAGGTACACTTTTTTAAACGTGCAACGTTGCATCATTAGTTGCACCATTATCGGCTTTTTTTCTAAATTTCATAACTGTTTCTTATAATTGAAGAAAGCTTACTTTCCAAAGGAAGGAATCCCAAAGTCTTCAGCAATCACTTTTTTCCTTTCACTTTTAATTCCTTTGTCAACTTCACATATCAACCTCACTTTGTCAGATAACGACATCGTATTGAGTTTTCTTTTCTGACAACTCATATTTGCAATTCTAAGTTGAAAACTTAATATAGCTTTCAATTTAAAAATGTCAAAATCAAATTATTTCTAAAGAAATTAGCCTTGAGAAAGACCCAATGTGGGTCGAAACGTTGGCGTAATTTTAATAAAGCTACTGTCCAAGAATTGTCCAAACACCTGCTTTAACTTACCTGAATCATTATTTTCTATGTAAAATTTTATTCGTTGTACACACTTTTACTATGAGTTATGGAAAAATTAGATTTAGTAGTTCGAAAAATTATTTAGTTATTTATATGTAAAAGTTAATTTATATGTAAAATGCTATCTAAACGTATGAATTTCTAAAAAAGTTCGAGTTATAGAAAAATTGGTACTATAGAAGTTCGAGTTATGAAAGTTCGACTGTATATAATATAATTCTAGCAAGTTCGAGTTCTAGCAATAACAATATTTGACGAGACGACACGAGACGAGACAAACGGTTACGAGAGCGCGGGCGTAAGTGAAACGAGAGTAATTTTTTTCTCAACTAACGAGACCGACAGGAGATTTTCGAAACTCTCGCGCAATCTCGTCTGGTTTAAAGTTCTACTGTCGGCCCAACTTTCCAGCGTTTATTTCAGTCACAAAATTAAAACTTTTTCAAATTAAAAGATCTTTATATACATATTTACAAGATAAAATAATATTCGTATAAAAGTAGAAAAATACATATGTACACCAAATTGTATATTGATTTTAAAATTAATTACGGAAATTCATGGCTAGAGAGGCTATTTTAATTAGTAAGCATGCTGGAGAGTAAGTAAACACATACGGGATGTGCTTTAAAAAGATTTATCAATTCAAACAAAGTTATACATTTAATAACATGATGGAAAAATGTAGGTAGGTAGAAATGTGGGAATTAAGGATTTTCCACAAATAATATGAGGAGGGTGGAAAAGGGCAGTGGGGCGTTTTCAGGCGTTCCTCTCGTTATACCCCGCAATAGGAGGTTTTTATGATTTCTCGTTTGAGCGAGACAGAATTTTGTACAAACCCTACGGATCTAAGCCAGCATATGAATGCTCGCTAGATTGTGTAAGTCCGTGATTCTTGTATTTCAAGATTCAGATCCCTTATGAGGCATTTACTCGGAAAAACTTGTAGTGGTCTAAAATTGGGCCGAGCTATATTACACAGGAAAGCTTAAGTCACAATAATTGCTTGAAATAATTTTATATAATAGAAGCTTATTCTTAATAATAAGTTTACTGTTTCTTGCCAACAGAGTCTTTTCAATTTTTCAACAAGATTGGCAAAGTCCGGAATAGACTGAAAAATACCAGATAACGCTAACCGAGACTAGGCAAGACCATGTAAGATTAGGTCAAGAATAAAAATTACAAACAAAGCTAGATCGAATTAAACTGAATATATAAAGCTGGACAATCACTACACAAGACAGGAATAAAGAAGTCTAGACGAGACTAAGCAAGTCTAGAAGAGGCTGGTCAAGACTAGAGAAAACCGGGAAAATCTGAACAAGACTAGAAAATACTGAATTATATTAGGTAATATTAGACAGGATTAAAAAATTCCAGACAATGCACAACAAGACTGGAAAAAGCTAGGAAAGATTGCACAGCACTAGACAAGACTAGATTATATTGGAGAAAACTAGGTAAAATGTGCAAGACTGTACTAGAGTGAACAAGATTTGACAAGACTAAACAATATTTGACAAGATTAAACAAAACTTGGCAAGACTAGATAATCTAGACACAAATAGAGAACACTGGATAGCATTAGGAAAGACTAGAAATGGTTAGACAATGCACAAAAAGACTGAACAGTACTATGTAAGAATTACAAGACTAGACGCCACTAGAGTAAATTGGACAAGACTAGGTAAGACTGTACAAGACCAGACGAGTCTAGACTAGCGTAGCCAATATTAAGCCAGACTAAGCAAAACTTGATAGGAGCAGATGAGAACCGACAAGGCTAGGCTTACTGGTCTAAGCACGATAAGATAGACTTTGCAAAACTAAACAATATTATACATAACTGGACAACACTAGGCAAGACTAGGCTGCACTGGACAAGACTAAAGAAGACAAGACAAAACAGAACTTCACAAGAATACACGAGACAAGACAGAATAATAATAACAATTAGATAGAATAATACTAATTGGATAAAATTAGATGGTTAACACTCAGCTACCGAGACAAAACTTATAGGAGAGGACTAGACAAAACAACATAGGTAGAGAAGAATAGACTGACAGAGCCAGACAAGACTAAACAAAACTACACAGTTATATATTTTGACTAGACATAATTTGAAAAAGCTATAGTAGACAAGAATTAACCAGATTAGACTAAATCAAACATAGCTTGACTAAGCAAGTCAAGACCAGAAAAGATTGGACAAGAGTTGGCAAAGCTAGAGAAGATGAGATAGGACTATGCAGGACAAGTCTAGTAGAGACCAGACTAGACAAGAGCAGACATGAAAGCACAAGACCTGAGAAGACCGGACTGGTTCTGAAAAGTCCGAAAAAGACCAGACAACGCCAAACGAGGCTAGGCAAGACGAGGTAAGATCAGGTCTAGAATAAAAATTACAAACAAAGCTAGATCAAACTAAACAGTAACGAATAAATCTAGACAACACCTCCAAGACAGGACTAAAGAAGCTTACACAAGATTAAACAAGTCTAAAAGAGGCTTGTCAAGACTAGAGAAACACGCTGGACAAGACTAGAAAAGACTCAATGGTATTAGATAATATTAGAAATGGTTAGAAAATACACAACAGACAATGCACAGTATGACTGGAAAAAGCTAGGCATGACTGCACAAGACTAGACAAGATTAGATTAGATTGAACAAACTAGATAATAAATGTATATTCTCATCTGTTATTCGATGATAGCAAAGATTATACTCGTGCTTCGTCCTCAAGATTAGTACCTGAAATGTTTAAACTACTTGTAGTAACACGCAGCGTTGCCACTATTCCACTATATTTGAGAGTAAAAATTAAAAGAACTCTGTATACTCCCTGACGCCCTCAATTTCCGACCCGGGCCCACCAACATTCACGTTTTAGTGTTCAACCACTAAACACGTTTAGCAAATCACAAAGAAAGAAAGAAGCAGATGTTGTTTTTTTTTTTAAAGATTTTTTAATCTTTGTTATCCCGTGAGTTCAAGACACAGCGGGAACAAACATGATCATGATTATTTATCTAAAAAGATCCGAAAATCAAAACAAACAAGAAAAGCTGGAAAAGAGGGTAAGGAGACAAAGAGTACGAGTGACGCCGATCAAGGCCAAAGTAGATAAACAAAGGTACCCATTTCAAAATAACTAACCCTATAAGAATTCACTGAGCAGTGCATTTTAATATTCTATTCATATGTATATATGTTATATATTATACGCCGGAGCAGTTTGTGTGACTGTCTCAATATATAAAATATGGAAATGGGCCAAAAGATGGACGTCTATTAATATTATTTCTGTGTACTAGAACATATCCCTTCTTTAGGGGAAAAACAAATTATTATATGCCAGAGCAGTCTGTGGGACTATCTCAATATATAATATAAGGAAATGGGCCAAGGATAGACGTATATTAATATCATTTATGTGTACTAGTACATATCCCTTGTTTATGGGAAAAATAAATTACTATTATATGCCGGAGCAGTTTGTGCGACTGTCTCAATATATAATATAAGGAAATGGACCAAAGATGGACGTATATTAATATTATTTATGTGTACTAGTACATATCCCTTCTTTAGGGGAAAAACAAATT
Organism: Phosphuga atrata; assembly: GCA_944588485.1. NCBI lineage: Eukaryota > Metazoa > Arthropoda > Insecta > Coleoptera > Silphidae > Phosphuga > Phosphuga atrata. The sequence continues at coordinate 36,916,123 of OX155899.1, forward strand.
ATTATATGTCAGAGCAGTCTGTGGGACTGTCTCAATATATAATATAAGGAAATGGGTCAAGGATAGACGTATATTAATATTATTTATGTGTACTAGCACATATCCCTTGTTTAGGGGAAAACAAATTACTATTATATTCCGGAGCAGTTTGTGCAACTGTCTCAATATATAATATAAGAAAATGGGCCAAGGGTGGATGTATATTAATATTATTTATATGTACAAGTACGACCACATATCCCCTGTCTATGGGAAAAGCAAATCATATACAGAGCAGTCTGTGGAACTGTCTCGATACATATACCATACTCTATAAATGCACATTGCAGAATGTGAGACTGTTTCAAGCATTATTTATTATTATTATATGCCGGGTGTGTATATATATGTGCCTTGGATGGACGCATATTAATACTATTTTTTGTAAGTACGATCACATACCCCTCCTTTTTTTAGGGGGAAAACAAATTATCTACAGAGTATTATATACAGCTTGTAAGACTGTTCTACATAGAAATTTTGATATCGATAATTTATATCTCGATATAGAAATAAGCCCACGGGGCACATACGATTTCTAATTTGGGATGCTGAGCGGCTTATGGAACCATCTCGCAACATCCAGGAAAGCGTTCCAAAGAGGGACGCATATTAATATTCTTCAGACACCGTTTTTATTTCTTTTTTAGGTTACTAGGGTAATATTGATGGTGTGAGAAAAAGGGACGATAGCCAGAGGAAGCGCCATCTGTCCTATCAACGTTCGATTAAACCCGGAAGCATGACGATACACCTAGTGGTTACACAGCAGTACTTAATGACAACGATAAAAACAGATCCACAACCTAAAGTGTCAATGACGATGAGGATGCTTCAAGTTGATGGTGAAATTCTAGAAATTTTTAGGTGCAGATCCATCGAGTTTGATCTGGTCTTAATTTCCCGACTATCTAATGAAGATCACATAGTATTAGTGGGAAATACCTAATACCGGAAAATTGGAATCCCATTGCAGCTCTACAACTGAATTCTGAAATTAGGGCTGCAATTTTTTCAGAGTTTTAAAAAAGGGGGGGGGGGATAGAGATGAAATAGGGACTATTAGCTAATACAATCGCTTGTAAAGGCAAAATTTTCTCTATCCAATTAATAGCAGAAAACTAGGATAATGAATTACTAAGACTGCTTATGGACACAGGTCGTATCCTGTGTGACCTCCATCTTTCCAAGCCTACTACTAGACGTAATTTTGCTCTGTATTCGCTGGAAAAGAGACCAAGGACCAACCAAGGGAGAGCAATATTAATACATACCTATTCGGGACATAATTTACTCGAGATTTTGAAGGCAGCTAAGACAGTATCAAGGTCTAGGAACGAAATGAAGGTCTACCCTAATTCTTACCCTAACCCTAAGGCAGTTAAGAAGCCTATCAAACCCTTAATGTCCAGGAGTTTAAATTAGAAGGCTCCGGTTCCGGCCTGCAGACAATGGGAACCACAAAGGAGCCAAGAAACTACAAATAAGCGCAATCAAATGAAGGGCTGTTACGGCCGTTAAACTCGAATATGATTAAAAATGAAACACTATACAAGGGATTAAGAGATGCAGAAGTAGAAACAACTTAAATAAGGAAGCCCACACGTTTGGTAGGTCCGTTAATATCGATTTGTCCAGCTATGGAATATGGCTGGCTTTACACAAATCAATTAAAACGTTGTAATTTCTTGAACTTAAGAGACGTATAAGTATGTTCCAAGGGTCATTTTGCCAGATCTCAGTTAATAGTTTATTTAACAGAGGACATGAAGCACCCAGATCGTAAAATTATAGATATCAATAGCGGTGTAGAATTATTTTCCGATGCTTCAATAACAGACTGCAGAGCAGGTAACGAGCGCAAACGAGAAGTCTAGGCGCTCTCATCCAAATTTTGAATGGACTCTCAACTACAGTTTTTTTTTTATTTACGCTGTAAACATACTTACCTTAAATTAGTCCAAGATGTATTTCTATGTTCTTTCAACCATGCTCTATTACACTTAAAGCAATTAGAAAGATAATTCAGATAACGCCAAGGCTATTATGAATGTAAGGTTGTGGGCCACACAACCTTGGTACCCAGTTTTTTCACTTTTCAGCTTCTTGTGCCTGTACGAATTAACTTTAATCACATGATTTGATTACACCTTTTTTGCTAGCAGCAGCAACCTGCAGCCCCATGTTACCCTGGCTGTCGGAGTGTTATCAGGACGGGATTTCTAAGGGGGAAGGCCCCATTAAATTAAAGATAGATTGATAGATATAACATCAATGGCGGATAGTTCCCTAAGGCAGTACGATGTGTGCTTGAAAATATGGTGTAGTCATTGTCAAGAGGAGGCAATCGATATGGTAGCAAATATGGGTCCCTAAAAAACTATAGAGCAACTTTATCCTTAATAGTAACAGTAAGTTTCTCTGAGCACTACGGAATCAAAAGATTCTTTATGGTAGTTTCCCCAAGCTCTTCGAAAAGACAATATCACGTGGGATACACCAGTTGTCTTAGACTCCCTGGTTGAGCGGTACCCGAATGAAGAACTTTCGCTGGAAAAGCTCTCAAGAAAATCCATAACTCTATTAGCCCGTCCCTGCGGCTAATACAGTTCATAGAATACAAACCCTTTCAATGTTAAATATAAGAAGTGTTGAGATTAATTCATCTAAAGTTATAATAAAGATGCCAGTGTTGATCAAGACATCTAGAGTAGAGGCTAACCAACCAGTGCTATGTTTACTTTTTTCCCTTGAAAAGTTAGAAGTTTGCCCAGCTACGACTCTAATCGATTACATTAATAGGTCCAAGGACAGTTATAAAGAACCGCACAAGGTTGTGTTAACCCCGACTTTAAACCGTGCGTTGGATTCAATTCACACCAAAGGACAGTGGAATAGATGCGTCCACTTCTCAGCGCATAGTAAGCGCCACGCGGCAGCATCAAAAGCCTACTAGCTAGGAGTAAATGCAGACGAAATAAGGAGAACTGTACCTCTCGTACATTCCGAAAATTCTATAATCAAACAATTGGAGGGGGATTGTAATTTATTAGCGAGCGATAACCTGTAGATAGGTTCTTGGGTCCTCTCTATGGAGAAACTAACATTAATTCAATGCTATTGTTTGATTTCGAAGATATTTCCTGAACCTGTACTCTCAAGATCTACAAGTAGTTTAAAAATTTCAGGTACTAATCTTGAGGACGAAGCACGAGTATAATTAATAATTAAACGAACTTACCTAAGTGAAGTTCTATTATAATTATACGAAGTACTTCGTCCGAAAAGATTAGTAGCACCCACCCACCCGAACACAAAATGGTTCCCAACAGGTTCGGAAATATCGGAGCTAAACTGTCTCTAAACTAAATGATGGGCCCGGGGCGGAAATAGAGGGCGTCAGGGAGTATACAGAGTTCTTTTAATTTTTACTCTCAAATATAGTGGAATAGTGGCAACACTGCGTGTTACTACAAGTAGTTTAAACATTTCAGGTACCAATCTTTTCGGACGAAGCACTTCGTATAATTATAATAGAACTTCACTTAGGTAAGTTCGTTTAATTATTAATTATATGTTCGATAATAAGCACGGACCAATACTGTTAAATAATATAGACTTTAATTAACTTATTTTGATCGACTTCCCCGATTTCTTATTGAAGAAAATCGAGCATTAGTCGAAGCATTAATATTACTCGAGAAATTGATGAATATGATAATACCTGACTATTTTTGCCTTGAAACTTCATAGTTGTGCTAAAGGGAAAGTAGACAAAGGGTAGGTTAAGATTATCATCAATAACAAATCGGTGAAGCTGATCAAAAACCGTGTATTATCGTGTATATCTTAATTGAAGTCAATATTATTTAACAGTATGGGCCCTTTATTTGTCCCATGATTTATCTAAGCAATCGATTTGCGATTTATCAATGTACATACTCGTATTATATAACATATAATCTTTGTCATCATCAAATAATCTAATTTTATTACATTTTATGTTAGAGATATCAGTTTAATCTAGTTTTTTAACTTTCCCCTAAAAGAGTGTTGGCACTCCTGAAATATATTTTAGCTCGTAGAGTTTTCATGTTGTTATTAATACGTTTTTGTTGTCACTTTGAAACATAGAGTAGTAAATAAATATCTAAAAATCTCGTGAATTCCGTAGTGAGACTTACTTTTAAATTGTAGTCCTAACAGGTTATGGGCCCAGGAAAGTAACACGAGAGATATTTAAAAAAAAAATCTAGTGAAGTGATAAAAACAGAAACTTTCCACTTGTTTTTTGAGGTTATATTCCTGCCTGTGCGAAGTGAAAAATTATAACGGGACTTAAAATTTAAAATGGAAAGTAAACTCTCAAGAATAACTAAGTTGAAGAACATTGAAAATTGGGGAATATGGAAATTCCAAGTACGAGTAATCCTGAAAGCGAACGTTAGCTGGGGCGTCGTGTCTGGAGAGCATAGTTGGGCAAAAATTAGTTGTGAAAACAATTAACAATTAAATTTCGAGATTTAATTGCAACTAACAATTAAAATAATTAATTGTAATTGCAATATATCACAATTAACAATTAATTAATTGTTAATTGTAAAATTTTGCAATTACAATTGATTAATTGTTAATTGATTGATGCACTTTTACAATTACAATTAACAATTAATAAATGTCGGTTAGAAGATGTTTATTATACTCCAATTTATAACTTGCCATAATGCGTAACTGAAATAGATATTTACATTAGAGTGTGGAAAGTTTGATTTTACAACGCGACAGCTCGTTTAGGGATCGAGCCCGGAGGGCTCGTTCCCTAAACCATTAGCTGGAGCGCCAGCCATTACTCTCCCATTAGCTGGAGCGCTGTAAAATCATTTCCGCACGAAATTTGTAGAAATATTTTTGGCCGACAATTATTATTTAAGAAACAAATACACCCTCCGCCTCCACTCCGGTCCCTTACCTTCGCCCCCCCCCCCCCCCACTTCCGGTTCCCATCCACTTTCCCAAAGGATTCTGAAAAACCTTAATTTGATTCGCAATGGCATTAAAGTCCGAGAAACGAGTATCAAAATTTATTTTCATAGCACTCAAAGTTTCGATTGCAAAATCGATAGGAAACTCAGTCTCCGTGGTGTGGCTGAATATTTCACATGTTTTAAAATGTGAAAAACATATACTTCGTAGTTATGATATAACGTAGAACAGTATCAATTTCTTCCGGAATGATTTGATATTAGTGTATAAATCAGGAAGATGCTGGTTTTCTCCTTGCAATCTAAAATTCAGTTCGTTCACATGTTTTTCAAATCAACATAGAATGCTAACTTCCACAGCCATGCGCTGTTTTGTAATTCAGTAAGAGGCGATGCTTTTCATTCAAAAAAATTTCGATCACTGCTCGAAGTTCAAAAAAGCGCTGAAGGACTTTCCCACAACTAAGCCAACGTACGGCAGTATGATAAGGTAAGTCATTTTCTCCAATCTCTTCAATAAATTGTCGGAATTGTCGGTGATTCAATCCAAAAGATCTGATAAAATTAACAGTTGATATGACTGGTTTCAGAACTTCAGACATATCCAAACATTTTCCGCACAAAGACTGTTGATGAATGATACAATGTAAGACTAATGGTTTTGAACCACCGTCATTTTCTACAGCCTTTGACACAAGAGGGAGCACTCCTTTATCTTTCCCACTCATGTTTTTGCATCCATCAGTTGTAATACATTTCACGTTTTTCCATCGAAGGTTCTTTTGATTAATGGCCATTTCAACTCCTTTAAAAATATCTGTACCCGTAGTTGTGCCATGAATACTATACATATCAAGAAGTTCTTCATGCACTTCATAGCTTTTATCTACTTCTCGAATATAAATCAACACTTGAGCAGTATCTCACACATCCGTTGACTCATCCAAGGCCAAAGAAAACCACTCAACATGTCCATTTTTGTCGAACAGTTGAGAGGATATATTTTCAGCGATGTTTTCTACCCTTCGAGCCACAGTGTTTGCTGACATACTGACAGTTTTTAATAAATTTACCTTTTCAGGGCATATTTCTTCGGCTACTGCAATTATGCATTCTTCATTCTTTTATCATTTCTCCATCGGTGAATGGTTTTCCACGTTTTGCAATTTCAAGAGCCACACGAAAGCTGGCACGAGTTGCAGCCTCTTGTTCAGTTTTGAGTTTTGTTAATGAAGATTGCTGCGATTTCAATCCGCGCTTCATAGCTTCGAATTTTTCTGTCCGCAAACTTCCTGTATATTTTGAGTAATTTTGAAAATATTTTGTTTCATAATGACGTTTAATGTTATATTCCTTGAGAACGGCTATGCTTTCATTGCAAATCAAACATAGCGCCTTGTTACTGGACTCAATTACGAAATACTGAATGTTCCACTGATCTTTGAATTTTCTGCATTCACTATCAATTTTTCGCTTCTTTTCCATACTACTAAATTACACACAAAAGCAACAATTCAAATCAAAATACTGTTACAAAGATGTCTTAAACTTATACACCTACAAACACGTTTTAAGGAGGTGCCCACTATTTTATTTCACAACAGTGTCATAGGAACTGACTTGTGGTTGCGCCACTAGCCTTCTTATATATTCCAATTACTGCTATCTAGAAGTGAGTGGAAGACACCAGAACTTTCTCGAACCAACGAGATTATTCTGTACGTGCTATTAGCGCCATCTGTTAGCGATAGAAGGTACTTCCTATTTCCGCTTGTGTCCACCAGATGTCGTGTCACGTTACTCCTCATGGCTCGTACTCTACGACTAATCTAGAAATTACAGATAATGACGGGAAAATTAATAATTTGCAGTGTTGCCGTTTTGCGGCCTTTTTTAAACGTTGCGTACTTTTTCGGACTTTTTTTTCATCAGTGGACTTTTGCACTTTTTACCACCGGCAACAATGATAATATGGTTTTGGCCCTCGGAACTTACTGGAGTAATCAGTATGGCCCTAAGGCTGGAAAGTTTGGAGACCCCTGATCTAGATAATCAAAATGCAATACAGTTGATAAAGAATCCTGTATTTCACAAGAGAAGTAAACATATAGACATTAGGTTTCACTATATTCGAGAGCAATAGGAGAAGAACGAATTCGTTTTGGCGTACACCCCATCGAGACAGCAACACGCGGACGTCCTAACGAAAGCATTACCACGAGACTTATTTCAATATCACCCAGAAGCAATTGGAATCCGCAAGCTGTTTACAGCAGACACGAATCAAAGATTCGGTAAAACCGAAGTGTGTGTGTTAGAGATATCGGTTTAATCTAGTGCTTTAACTTTCCCCTAAAAGAGTGTGGCACTCCTGAAATATATTTTAGTTCGTAGAGTTTTCATGTTGTTATTAATGCGTTTTTGTTTCAATGTTTACATTGAAACATAGAGTAGTAAATAAATATCTAAAGAAATCTCGTAAATTCCATAGTGAAACTTACTTTTAAATTGTATTCCTAACATTTTATGTTCAGGTCATCAAGGTAAACCAAGCAAATTTTGTAAAAGGAAATATTTTGTAATTAGTATTTTATGTTTATTTTATCGAATAGGATGGTTACAACCGTTACTACGTGGTAATCCATACTTACACTGAATTGAGATTATTGGTTTTAGGCCGGACAAGATCGGACAATACCGAACAAGATCGAACAAGAACGGACAAGACTATACGGACCTTATATTTATCCGAATAATTTCCTATGAGTAAGCGAAATTTCTTAAACTTGTCTGTGAACCAGATCGTATTAATGTTTTTCATTTATATAAATACCAAAGTGTTCAATTTTCTGGCATCCACTTTTCATCAACTTGCATCCATTTTTCATTTACTTGCATCTACTTGCATCCACTTTTCATCAACTTGCATCCACTTTTCATCACGCTAAACAGGGTGTGAGGTCTATGTGACCCCACGCCAAATAGGGTGTGAGGTCTATGTAGCCCCACGCTAAACAGGGAGTGAGGTCTATGTGACCCCACGCTAAACAGAGTGTGAGGTCTATGTGACCCCACGCTAAACAGGGTGTGAGGTCTATGTAACCCCACGCTAAACTCCGTCCAATTTCCGTCCACCCGATCCACTTTCCGTCCACTTTTCATTCTTTTAGCTTTAATCTCATTGGGTTAGCATTAGGTTAGGTTAGCATTAGGTTAGGTTACGGGATTTTAGGAATGAAGTGCGCTTCATTCCCAACCTCCCGTAACCTAACCTAATGCTAACCTAACCTGGCATACTAACCAAGAATGCTAACCTAACCAAGAATGAAAAGTAGACGGAAAGTGGATCGGGTGGACGGAAATTGGACGGAGTTTAGCGTGGGGTTACATAGACCTCACACCCTGTGTGGCGTGGGGTCACATATACCTCACACCCTGTTTAGCGTGATGAAAAGTGGTTGCAAGTAGACGCAAGTAAATGAAAAGTGGATGCAAGTAGATGAAAAGTGGATGCCAGAAAACTGAACTCCTTGGTATTTATATAAATGAATAACATTAATACGATCTGGTTCACAGACAAGTTTAAGAAATTTCGCTTACTCATAGGAAATTATTCGGATAATTATAAGGTCTGTATAGTCTTGTCCGTTCTTGTTCGACCTTGTTCGGTATTGTCCGATCTTGTCCGGCCTAAAACCAATAATCTCATTTGAATCAATCCGTAATATGTTTGCAATCAATTATGTATGCATACACGATTGTCCGCTACCCACACGCAACTCATTTTGAATTTTCTCCGCTTGTCTGTCTGTCTAATCTAGTCTTTCTAGTCTAGTTCCTCTATTCTTGCCTGGTGTTATGACTGACAAACATCCTGTTGCGTCTAATCAACAAGCCGTAAATCAAAATAAAACGTAGATAACATGAACAAAAAAAAATGAAAGTAAAAATATAAACATTATTAACAATTATAAGAAAAACAATCGAAAATATATTTTAGTTGAATTAAACAATCCCTTAGATATTAATTAAAATGAACCATTGTATGTATAAATCATATTAGCGACTATTCTATATGTATTGCAAGAAATGTTTATATAAGTATTTAAATGTTTTGATGTAAATTTAAATGTATTATTATTAGAATTTAATAAAACCATAAATTTTATGTGGAGTTTTCTTTATTTTACAACCTTTCATTCTCTTGGAAAGTAACACTTACTCACCGCTGATAAGATAACAGGAAGTTGTTATTGCTAGCAAACATCCAGTCGAACCTAATCAACAAGTCAGAGCAGTAATCAAAAAACAATCGAAAATATATTTTAGTTGAATTAAACAATCCCTTATATATTTTAGTTCAGTCTCTCTAGTCTCTTTCTAACTAGTCTCATGTATCTAGCCTCGTCTATCTAGCCCCATGTATCTAGCCTCCATGTATCTAATCCCGTCTATCTAGTCTCATGTATCTAGCCCCGTCTGTATAGTCTCATGTATTTAGCTTCGTCTCTCTGGCTCCATGTATCTAGTTTCATGTATCTAGTCTCATGTATCCAGCCTCGTCTATCTAGCCTCATGTATCTAGCCCCCATGTATCTAATCCCGTCTATCTAGTCTCATGTATTTTATCCCCGTTGATGTATGCAACCAACTTCACACCTCATTTGTCTCAACAGGGTCTAATTTTGAATTTCCCCGCCTCGCGTCTATTTTGTGAATTTTCCCGCGCATCTGGAAGTTCCGAAAATGGCGGCCGGAAGTCGAAACCGGAAACAGGAAGTCGAAACCGGAAGTCGAAACCGGAAGTCAAAACCGGAAACCGGAAGTCGAAACCGGAAGTCGAAACCGGAAGTTCCAAGGTCAAGGTCAAGGTCAGAGGAGGAGGTGGGTTTAGAACATATCATCTTTCCCTACTCACGGCTGGTTTTCGAGGTAGCGAGCCTTCTGATATGCAGTAAGTCTTTACAATATTACAGACATTCTGGAAACTATATGTCCTGAGACTATGCAAGAGTAGACAAGATTATACATAAATAGACCTATCTATACAAGACTAGGCAGGCCTTGACAAGACTGAACCTGACATGACATACTTATTTAGTACCTCAAGTTATATATAATTACATGATAAAGATTGTGTACTTTGTGTCATTTCAATACTAAACACATTTATTCCTATATCTAGTGAGCTTTAATCTCCATTTACGGGTCAATCTTATAGTCTAAGATACGGGATAAGAAATATATACCCTCATCTGTTATTCGATGATAGCAAAGATTATATGTTCGATAATATGTACATTGATAAATAGCAAATGGGTTGCCTAGCTAAATCAAGGACCAATCGGTGAATTTGATCAAAAAAGTTAATTAAAGCCGATATTATTTAACAGTTTTGGCCCGCGATTTATATAAGTAACCGATTTGCGATTTATCAATGATTTAGAAGATAGAAAAGCGGAAATAAAATTTCTCATGAAAACCAAACTCACAAAAAAGGAATTCAATATGATAATAGAAGTTAACCAAAAGATTAATATAGGTTGGAATAATTGTAAGATGACTCAAGACTTTGGAATAATACGATGTTACAAATGTTGCAAGTTCGGTCATTTTTCAAAAGAATGTAAAAATAAATTGACGTGCCCTAGATGTACTGAAAATCATAAGGAAATTGAATGTAAATCAAACACATTGAATTGTATAAACTGCCTAATAGCGAACGAGAAATTCAACCTACAACTACCCACCAATCACGACGTTTGGAGTTATAACTGCCTCATATTAAGTCGAGTAATAGAAGCACAAAAAAAAAAGATTTAACAATTCTATAAAATAGCAAAGAATGGTTGATAAATGTTTCTATCCCAGAGTATAAGGAATATGTCTAATTTTATCATCTACTTAAATTGTCAGGGGTTACTCAATAAAAAAGTTGAACTTGAACTTTACTTACAAGAGACAAAGCCGGGCATTGTTTGCTTTACTGAAACACACCTTACCAGTGAGATCTCAAATAAAGAGAAAGAGTTTGTAGGTTATTCTATGGAGCACTGCTATACTGAAAATACTCGTACTGGTGGGGTTTCACTTTATATTAGTAAAAATATATCTTACGAAGTGAAAAGGGTTATTTGTCTCGACAATTATCTGTGGATATTATCGGCGATAATTAACACATGCAGCACCAAATATCTAATCTATATTATATATCATCCACCTAATAAGGAAGATGCTGCATTTCTAAGATATTATGAAGGCTACATTGAAGAGATACTAAACTTCGAGAGTATCAATATAATAGTGGGTGATTTTAATTTCGACCTACTCAAATCTTCATTTTATACAGATAAATATAAAGAACTAATTTACAGCAGCGAATTATATCAAATTGTTACAACACAAACTAGAATAACCTCTTCTAGTTCAACGCTGATTGACCATGTAATTACCAATTGAAAAAGTTTAAAACATCAAGTTCTTCTTACGCCTAAGATAAGTGATCATTCTATTATTAAAATAGGTTTGAGAGGAGTCATTAGTAGTCATAAGGAGCAAATTAAAATAAGAAATTATAAAACATACAATAAAGAATTGTTTCAAGATATGTTATTGGAGAAGTTTCCTTGGAATAACTCAGTATCTGATGTTAATGAGTTAGCCCGACAGTTTACTAACTCACTGGTTTCTTCAATTAATTATATGTGTTCTGTCAAGGAAATCACCATTCTAACTAAACATCTCGGCAATAAAAGGTTTAATTCAGATATCCATGAAAATATTGAACTAAGGAATAAGAAGTACCAAATAGCTGTTATTACCAAATCTGATGAAGCGTGGAATGAGTATAAGATATTGAGAAACCTGGTGCAGGAGAAAATTAGATCAGCCAAGGAAAATTACATCACAAGAACCATCGACGACAACAAAACCAATCCGACAAAAATGTGGAAAAACTTGAAGAAACTACTACTCACATGCACCGAACACCAGTCTAAGTGTGAATTTCCTTTGATAGCAACAAATACAGAGATCCTATGTGCATTGCACAGAGATTCAACAGCTATTTCGTTGATAGTGTAAAAAAATTATTTCGCTGATTCCTCTAAATCAGGGCTTCTTAAACTATGGGTCGCGACCCCAAATGGGGTCGCGTAGCAAAATCTTGGGATCGCGTGATTTTAATGTGAAATATTTAAATTCATTTGTGAGAGTTTGTGAAAGTAAAAATGGCGGGCTTCTGAGACAACGATTTATCAACAACACTAACTGTACACAAGACTACACTAACACAACACAACACTATTTAAAAATTACATTTAAAACATACATACTTTACATTTAAAAATTGTAATGGTAAAACAACCTATTTGTTTCATCTTATACGACACTGTCGCGAATAGAATTTCTGAAATTAACAAGGATCAATTAGTGCAACTTATCACAATTAGTGCAAATTAAAGAAAATTTTTTAATTCAGTTGGACGAAACAACTGATATTTCTAAATTAGCACAGTTAGTATATGTTACGTATGTTTAAAAGAAAACGTCGAGGAAGAATTGTTATTTTGTCGTTCTTTGATAGACCATACTAGAGGAAAAGACATATATTGTAAAGTTGACGAATTTTTAAAAACTGAAGGGTTAGAATGGAAAAATTGCTGCAGAGTATGCACAGATGGTGCAAAAGCGATGACGGGCCAAAATTTTGGTTTTAAATCATTTTTTCAAGCTGCTCATTCAAGCTGATCATGTAACTTTTACTCACTGCCTTATTCATTTCTTCAGGGAAGCCCTCGCAGCAAAAAAATAACAGCAGAATTGAACGATGTGCTTCAGGATGCTATTAAGATAATAAATTTTATTATTTGTAAGAGCAATGCTCTTAACAGCCGCTTATTTTTAAATCTCTGTAAGGATACGGATTACCACTATACAAATTTATTATTACATGCAGAAATAAGATGGATATCAAGAGGTCAAAGCTTAAGAAGATTATTGTTATTAAAGGACGAATTCGAAATATTTTTAACCGAACAAAAATGTGATCTTGCTACTCTGGGTGATAAGGGTAAGGAATAAATTTATCACTAACTTTCGTGATAAGAGGAAATATATTTACAATAATTAAATAACACTAAATAACACTATAACAACGGATTCGCGAAGCTGCAACTTACTATAAACTTGTTGGCGTGACTGCAGCTCGGGTGAACTGGGTGAACTTTTCGAGTGAACTTGTCGACTGAACTTGTCGACTAAACTTTTCCGGTGAACTGATTGTTTTTGGGTGGTGAGCGTATTTATATGTTCCTTCGGGTATCTGGACCCATTTCATTGGGGATTGTTTTCCTTCTCTATTGTCGTAAACTAATATTTCTTAGATTTGTATCGTTGAAAATTGTAATAATAATCCTACCATAAAACACAAACATTAAATCTTTTAGAAATTGTTCGAAGATCATAATCAGTTATACCATAAAACACAAATAGTAAATCATTTAGAAATTGTTCGACGATTACTGTAATGACCCTGTTATAAAATATTCAACGAAATATTTCTGAAAACCGTTCGGGTGATTACAGTATTAACCCTATAATAAAACAGACAAAATATATTTAGAAATTGTTTGGGCATAAAAAGATCAACATTTGAAAAAGTACGGTAGAAAATTCGTTCGAAATGTTTTCCAGTATCGACAATTTTATATCCGAGAAAAATCATTGCAAAACTTTTATCGCAAAAATTATTATATTTCACTTAAAAGCGCTAGAAACATGGTTTCGTAAATATTTTACATCCAATATTGATTTTAAGAAGTTATCTTGGATTCAAAACCCATTTTTGATTGTCATTGGTGAGATTGATCACCTGCCATATAAAGCGCAAGAAGAATTTGGTGAGCTTTCGAGTGACTCAACTCTAAAACTAGACTTTTCGAAAAAGCCTTTAACTGAATTCTGGATCGGAGCTAGAACTGAATTTCCCACAATCTCTGATATGGCATTAAATATTCTTCTGCCTTCCAGCACCACATATTTAAGTGAAATTACTTTTTCAGCTTGAACATACATCAAATCCCAGAGATTTTACGTCCCAGCAGTGTCAAATATTACACCAAGATTTAGTTTGTTATGCAGTAAAAAACAAGCACATCCGTCTCATTAAAAACTAATTTTCCTTTAATTTTTATATATTTAAACACTTAACGGCTGCGCTCGAAAGGATTAAAAATATTCGGACTAAGACTCGCAATATATATCATTATTGCAAAAAAATGCTGTTTTCATGAAAAATAGGTATATAATTTTGGAAATGTATTAATTATAATACATTTTTTAATTTTTTTATATTATTTTTTTATTTTTTTTTAATTTTTGTATGTTTCTAAACAAATTCTAAAATTATTTTGTTACCTAATCAATAAGTCACGATAAAAAAAATGGGGTCACGAAAAAAATCACAATCGTAAATGGGGTCGCGAATGAAAAAAGTTTAAGAAGCCCTGCTCTAAATCATAGTGTGCATTACGCGGTAATAAATAGACAGAAAAAAAAACCGTGATCCTGTAAGTATGCTAACCAAATTCGAACTAGTATCTATGTGCCAATTAAATTCAATAGTGAAGTTAAATGAATGTTAAATCAGTAGTGAAGTTAAAGTCTACAAAAATGTAGTGGTAACAGTAACGATATAAACAATAAAATTCTCCAGGATGCCGTTGAAGTCGTTCCTAGATGTCCTCAATTATTCGTTAACATATGGCGTTTTCCCTGATGAGTGGAAGACATCTCTAGTGACGCCTGTGCAGAAAGTTCCAAATACGAATAAATGTGACGAGTACCGCCCAATTAATGTATTACCTTGTTATGAAAAAGTATTAGAACTTATTGTAAAAAAAACGATATCAAATTTTTGTGAAAAAAATAATATAATTTCTAGTCATCAATCGGGGTTCAGAGAAGCACATTCTTGCGAGACCGTTATTGTTAATATATGTGATACTTGCTTATATGACCTAGATAATAGAAAATATATCTTGACCGTGTTTCTGGATTTTAGGAGGGCTTTTGAAACCATAAATGGAGATATATTATTGATAAAAAAATTTTGATTGAAAAATTATTGAAAAAAAAACTAATTGAAGTAGGAATAACAGATATTGCCCTAAAATGGTTTCTACTTAGTCCTACTTAAGCAATCGTAAGCAAAATGTCAAATTTGGAAACTGTATTTCGAGTAGTATTGATGTTGAATAAGGTGTGCCTCAAGGTACCGTCTTAGGACCATTGCTGTTTATATTTTATATTAATGATATAATGCAAATTATAAAACACTGTAATATAGAAATGTTTGCAGATGACATAATGCTATATGCATCTGGTACGGATTTAAAGAACTGTTTGAGAAAGTCAATTTTGATCTTGTAGATATAACTGAATACTTATCGAGTAACAGTCTTAGTGTAAATGTAAATAAATCTAAATATATGATAATGCACAATAAGTACTTCTTAGAAATGTTCCCCTGAAAAGGTAAGTATCTAGGTGTCATTATTGATAATAGACTCAACTTCATTCGAAATTCAGCTTTTGTTATGAATAAAATGTCAAAGAAATCATATTTATTAGGTAGGATTTGCAAAAGACTAAGCTTACAAACTAAATTGTTGTTATATAAATCATTGATACTACCACATGCTAATTTTTGTGCGTCTGTCTTGTATAAGCTTCCTGAATATTTTATTAAAGGGCTGGAGATTATACAAAACAAATGTATGCGTAAAATAATCAAATGCAACATATACACACCTGTAAGGTCTCTGTTAAAGTGCCTGGGACTTATGCCTATTAAAGTCAGAATATAATATAACACTATGATACTTTTATACAAAATTAAAAATAATCTTATACCAAAGTATCTAAATGACAAGGTGTCACTGGCCAAACATAAAACTAACTACAACTTAAGGAATGTAGAGGATTTCGCTGTTCAAAAGTCTTCTATACTTATGAGATTCAATACTGTACTTAGCATGGGATTGATTCAATACAATATGCTGCCTACCGAAGTAAAAAATTGTTAAAAACTGAGCAGCTTTAAATATTATTATTATTGTTTCAATAAAACTGTTTTATTTAGAAAATCCTGTATATGTATAGCTTTTGCTAATAAAGTATATTATTATTATTAAATGTATATACACGTATTATCTAACATATAATCTTTGTCATCATCAAGTAACAGATAAGGGTATATATTTCTTATACCGTATCTCGTACTATTAGCTTTAACAAATCAGAACTAGACTGATCTAGACAAGCATAAAGAAGACAGGACAAAACTGGACAGACCAAGCACGACAGAGCATATATATATACAAAACTAGGTATTCGTAGACAAGAGTAGAAAAGCAATGCACGACAAGATTGATAATTGTAATTGAGAAAACAAAGCTAATATGATTGAGTTCAAAACATAAACCAAAATAAAGCACGCCAATGAATAATTAACAATTCTATGAATCTCAGCACATATGGCTAAACTAATATTTTTACAATTATTACATTACATTAGTTTTACGTTTTTAAAAAATGTTATTGCACAGATTGCAGCTTTTATGGACAAGATGCTACACAGCTAAACATCACGAATATTCTACAATTTATACCAAATAGCATCAGTACTAGCAATTACAGAAGTAAAATATTAGTTATATAGCTACAATACTAATTCTATATAGTAATTAAGTCAACACGTTAATTGTATTTAGTTTATTTCTATGTAAGTATAGCTTGATAATGCTATGCGCCATCAATATAAAACATGCGTAAAAGATTTGATATTCGAATATTGGTGAAACGATACTAATTATAGATATAGATCATACAAACTTGTTAAAGCGAAATAAAACTTGAATATTTAAATACATTTAATCTATTCGTAGCTCTATAATATTAAGTCTTACTAAAACAACTACTTCATGGCTAATATGACACATGATATTAAACTATTAAACAGTTCATTTTGATGTCACTAACAGAACTAGACAAATGAAATTGTTTATTACATCATTTATTGTTATTTAAATTAAGTGAATAGCCATCTGCAGCCGCGTTTCGAGATCTATCTCTCATCAGTGCAGCTTTGCTTCTTGGAATATATAAACAGCTTGAACATATAGCTTGAACACCTCGTGCTAGGCTGGAGATGATATGTTTGGATTTGACATTTGTGTAGAAAGACATGAACTTAGTATCGGTTATTGATTAATTTATTTATCGTATGACGATCTACAAATTCACTTATACATATAGATAAAGTATGTACATATATGTGTATAAAACTATCACTTCTACAGATTGACTAACAGTCAAGATAAATATATTACACGAATACATTTGAAATATAGGCTATGGCTTAGAAATCGATACCTAGCGAGGTCAACCAATTCACAGCAGCAGGAGTGGCATTCAGTATCTCGTTCCATTCTCCTTCAAATCTTCTTATTAGACACTCGTGGGCTATATGATCTACGGTGTGATCTGGCGCTCCACAGTCGCATTCCTGGGTGTCCGAGAGTCCCCACTTGTACATCATGAACTTGCATCTGGCGTGCCCAGTTCTGATGCGGTTAACGCTACACCATGCTTTCCTAGACATTTGCATTCCTGGGAGAGGAACGGTAGGATCCTCATTGTCATTATGTTTAAAGTGATGATTGGATGTCCATATGATTTTCCAAGCTTCTCTGATATGAAATGGTTCGTGATGGGTTAGTACCTCATCTTGCCAGATGGGTTTTCGGGAATTAAGACGGCCGCCTGGAACATTTTTAGTAATAGCTTATATTTTAGGTACATTTCACACTTTGCAAGCGATCAATTTATTGTTTTTTTCTCTAGTAGCATCGGACCTCATTATCCAATATCATGTGGATTGGCAGATTTCTAGGGTGTCTAGAGTCGTATAGTTTGTCCCATTTGCGAGCAGTAGCTTGTTGTCTCCTCATGTCTGGAGTACTAAATTTGTTAGTGCGTGGAGCCAAGGTACTGGAGTGGACTTTAGGGTTCCTGATATGATTCTTATGGTACCATTGAGGTGCTCATCGGCTTTGTTAGTATGAGAACTCTTGTACCACATTGGTGCACAGTATTCTGCTGTTGAAAGAACCAGTGATTTATGCCGTTCGTAGTGTTTCTGCTTTTGCTACCCAAGTAATCCCAGCCAGTTTTCTAATTATGCTGTTCCTGTTTTTTAGTTCTTGTTCAGTTATCTCCAAATGTCTTTTATATGTAAGGGAGCGGTCTAGTGTTACGCCAAGGTATTTGGGGTAGCTGTTGTGTTTTACTATTTTACCACAGAATGACATTCAGGTTCTTATTTGCAAGGCGGTTATTAAAATGGAATGCACAAACTTCGGTTTTACTTGGATTTGGGCGTAGTCGCCACTGCAGGTAGTATCGCCCGAGGTTTTCTAAGTCCGTCGTTAGAGTTTCCTCACCATCCTCAAGGAGCCTGCTTTGAGTGGCTATGATGATGTCATCAGCATAGCAGAACTTCTGGGAGTTGGTTGCCGGCATGTCATTGTTGTAAAGGTTAGGTTAGGTTAGATTAGGCATAGCAGAACTTCTGGGAGTTGGTTGCCGGCATGTCATTGTGGTAAAGGTTAGAGAGTATAGGTGCTAGCACTTATCACTGGAGCAATACATTTCTGATGGTGAATGACTTGCTAGTTGATTGTTCAAGAGTGACTTTGAAGTATCGGTTTCTTAACATCGGTTTCATTTCCCATAAGTTTAGTTAACTTGGAGCAGAGTATTATTTTTATAGTTTTAGTATTAGACCATCAAGCCACACGGTGTCGTATGCAGCCGTCAGATCATCAAATGCTTCTGACGTTTTTATAATTATCAATGATAATTGGATATTGCTGAAAGCATACTAATTATAAATACAATCATATAAACTTATTAATGCGAAATATAGCTTGAATATATAAATATGATCTACCTGTTCGTAACCATATAATATTAAGTCGTGTTTCAAGTTACATGTTCCAAAGAGCAGAGCTGCACTAACGGTAGATGTTAAAATGCGTCTTCAGATTTGTCTAGTTCTGTTAGTGATAATGAAAATGATCTGGGAGTAGTAATAGCCAGGAAGAAGTTGTTGCAACATGAAACTTGTACATAGCCTTAATTAAACTTAATATTATAGAGCTACAAACAGGTTGAATATATTTATATATTCAAGCTATATTTCGCTTTAATTATCATTATTTAACATTACAATAAACAAAGAGTTGTATTTTCATATATAACTGCTACTCGGTATTATGTAACTTGAAAGAAATGAAAAGAAATTCATTCTTAATGATTACGTACCTTATTGTTTGGTACTTATTTGGGTTAAACTGGAATAAGAGTGGTCATAAATATAGGCAACCCAATGTACGCAATGTCAATTTCCGTTAGTTTGAATTGTGGCACGGGGGGCGCTGAACGTATGAGCACGTAGTAGCAGCTCTAAACCAAACAACGAAGCCTAAACGCAACGCATGTGTGTTTTATCAATAATAATTTATCATTTATCGCGGACTGTTACATACGTGTGCGTTATGATGTTTTTACATAGCCCACGAACTGTAATATAATGGGCATTTACAATAGTGGTCGTAGATAAAATTTATTTAGTTATATCAAACATAATAGGAACTACTAAATATTATAGTTTGAATGCATTTAATCCTAACTATAATAATTTATAAATCAATAATGTTATACTAAAACTAGAAATACTCTCGATTGTACGGTCTTAGTAGATACAATTTTCCAGAAAAAATAGATTTTTACACAAAACGATAAATAAAGTTAAGATGTGAGAAAATCAAATTAATAAAAACAAAATAATCCTTGAATTCCTCTAACAAAAATTTTCCTTACTAGTCCTATTTTATATCCTAGCTTTCTCGGTTTATTCTCGGTTGGAATTTGTTGTAATTGTGCGTCGTGTATTGTCGCTTCTGCCGGAAAAATTCATTGCAGAAAAAATAAAATGGGAAAAACTATTTCCCCTTTATTCTGTTCGTGACACAAAAATCTTATTCACGCCGAACCCGCTTTCGCTTTTTGCTTGTGCGCCACGTTTTGTTCTCTAGTGCCTAGCACAAAAAAAGCTAAAAGCCTAGGCAAGAAAACTAGGCCATTAAACTAAGAAAAATATCCATATTATCGTTTTGTCTGTTACGGGCTGATTCTACCATAATAATCAAATGAAAATTACCTTGAAAAATATGTGCATTCGGTTACTAAATTGGCTTTTAGACATTTGATAAATGGACTTTATTCCACAATATATTTGTTTTCCATTTAAGAGAAACGCAGACAAGAGATAAAGGTGAATTCTATTAGCGACACAAGATTGGGAAGAGATACTAGGTAGGTAATATCGAAAATTCGTTTTTGAATAGTCTGTTGAAGGCTGAGGAGTTATTAGAAGTCCCTTAGTAAAATGATAAATAAGGAAAGTTTTGCGTAAGTGATAGGGTAAATCTTCTTAAAACCTTTTTTTTTGTTCGCTACGTAATATAGTTGAAAAGTTCGACCGACTTCTCTAAAGTTGTATTGATTTTAAAGATTTCATAAAAAAAAAACTACCATTTATCACGCCATAAGCTCATAACTTCCTCTTCAGTTAAATAAGTAGACGACATAAATACGGATCCCAAATGTAGCCATTCTTTCAAATTTTACGTGTGATTTTCTGTATTTATATATATTTTCCTTGGTTTTTGACCATCAACAACTATTCTTGGTATAATTTTCACCAACCTATTTCATCTGCGCGTTTCTAGTATAAATATTAATATATTCTTACCTGTCTAGTTTTGATTTTGTATTATTTTCTAGCAACTACTATTTGTCTATTCTTATTTGTCTATTATTCACTATTTACGTTGATGGTATATATTATATTTTGTTTAGTCTTGCGTGGCTGAGTATTGTCTATTTAAACGCGTCTGCATGGATTTATCGTTCCAATCTTGTACTAACAGCGTTTTCTATCTTATATTTCTTTGTAGACTTTTTTTCATTTTTGTGTGCAAGATTTTTTTTATATGTTTTGTGAGGGCGAAAACAAATACACAACAT
The DNA here is from genome assembly GCA_944588485.1 of Phosphuga atrata. Taxonomy (NCBI): domain Eukaryota; kingdom Metazoa; phylum Arthropoda; class Insecta; order Coleoptera; family Silphidae; genus Phosphuga; species Phosphuga atrata. Next base: position 36,937,299 of record OX155899.1, read on the forward strand.
AAATATCGTTAACACACAGTTGCCTTTGCATTGATTCTTTCGGTATTGAACCCTTTTAAAAACAAATCTCCATTAATCATACAAGGCAGACCAATACGCACGTTCCCATTTTTATTTCCGTTTTCTACACATTTTTATATTTATTTTGTGAGTACGTCGGTACACCAGACACGTGTATGAAATATTATTGACAGAAAAAGTCATATATTTGAATTCGGTGATCAATCTGGAATGGTTTCAACTTAAGCGAAATAATAAAATGCAAACGAAAAGGTGGAAAAAGTTTTATGTTTTAGTTTTTTCCTGCTTTCTGCATTTTTTATTTCTTTTTATAGAGATAACTCGTTACGGTTCTAATTCAACGTAAGCAAGAAAACCGTCGCTGCCACCGTTAAAACATGAAACTTTTTTTCATTCCACTTTCCTCTGACTCGGGTTTCTGCATGGAATAAGATTTGCATATTCATACATTTCTCTAGACGTTTCGCACATTTTAAACCGAAAAACCAAATGATGCGGAAAAAACGTTCGGGAATAACGACGCTTAACATTGAATAACTTCTGACACAATGTTCATCTATACGTCGAGCAAAAAGTTTATATAGATGGAATTACTGTAGAATTTGTCTATCAAAGTTAGAAAGGTTGATTTAACAATAATCTAGAAGTAAAATCTTAATAACAAAAATATCGATTAATTTGCTAATTTTATTTTACTCGTTAATTCATGCCGAAACCTCCCATTGCATGTTCATGTTTACTGTGAAACGAGCTTGAAATAACTTAATGTAACGGATATAATTTAAATAAATTTGTTTTATTACAAACTTGTTTACAATTACTGAAGATATCGATTAATGAATTGCTTGTGTTGAAAATTCACTGTTTTAGTTTCTAATTTTTGCGAGAATATATAACTTAACTTATTAATATAATATAACACAATTTATACATTAGATTCTTTTTAAGCGAAACATGTCGTCTGGCCATGATTGTTTTGCTGTCATGACAACGATAAAATAGTTGATTGGTATGTCAAAATGTGTAGTGTTTAATTAATAGACCTTTTTACTGTTTACCTTTTTTACTGTAGTTGAGCGCATGCGCGTCCGCAATGTTTTAAAGACAGGAATATTAAAGTTTCGGGCACATTTTGTTATTTTCACTGGTTTTGCGTCAAAAAAGTGCCCGAAAACATGACTGAAATTGACGCATGCGCACAAAAAAATTGAACTATGGAAAGGTCTATTGCTGTTTTATTAATCATAAATGGATACATAAGAATTATTGTTAGATGGTGACGCAATTGCAGGAAGATTACTCACGCAGAAATCCAGAGATTTATACAACAAATGTATAATAACTTTTGTGATTGGCAATCAACAAAGAACATCAAATAAGTCATTTGATGGATATCTTTTATTTCACTAGTGACATAAAATTTGTATATCACTAGTGAATAAAGCGCGGATATATTGGTCCGTATCCATGGAATTAAACATGACTTTATAAGATAACATTGAATAAAATGCTTTCTTTGTCCTCTTAAATAGTGTCATTCGCTTCATTGTATACTGAGCTTTATATAACTCAACTAAGCTATTATTTACAGGGACTCAAAAACACCGAGGTTAAAAAATAATTTTCAACAATAGAACCCCTGGATTACGAACGAAATAATATGATTGATGGAAGAAGGCAGACTTCTTAAGAACAACAAACAGGCGTACAAAAGTATCCAGAAAGTAATAGAGCAGAAAATCCGAAAACCGCAAGCAGCACACCAGACCAACAAATGTAAAGAAACAAAGCTCTGGAAGCGGCACATGAATCCTTGCATACAAACGTGCATAAAATAGTAAAAGAGGCTACAGGTAAATTCACAAAAAGCAGAGGATCGTGTGTACTCTGCGACGAAAATGGATACCTGATTCATCTAATAGAAGAAAAACTAAAGGGGTGAGAGAAATACATCACAAATTTATTTGATAGACCAACAAAGCCACCAGACTTAACAAAGGATGAAGGACCCAAATTACAATTACTGAAGTGGAATATGTCATAAAATGCTTTAAAAAACGTAAAACAGTAGGACCTGACGAGATTCCCAGCGAAATATATAATCTAATCGACAACATTGGAGCATTAAAGATGATAAAATAATTCTTTATTAAAATATACTCCAGTGGAAAGTTACCATGCGATTGGCTCAGATCCAAGTTTGTCATCCTGCCAAAAAAAGCAAATGCTAAAACGTGTACTGATTACAGAACAATCAGCTTTATTAATCAATCACATATTAAAAAAATTTCTTAAAATTATTCATGGCCCGGTCTATTCTAAGTATGAAGAATACATAAGCGAATCGCAATTAGTGTTCCGCACTGGCTTCGCCACAAGGGAGGCAATGTGGGATAAGTGTCCTTGTTCAAAAAAGTTGTGATATGTATGCTTCATAGACTTCGAAAAGGCATTCGACAGAATCAAACATGATGTATTGGTAAAGACTTTAGACCATATATGACTGGATGAAAGGGATATTAGGAAAATTGAAAATCCGTATTGGGACCAAACATCGCTGGTTAGAATAGATGGTGACCATATACCAGAAATAATGATCAAACGCATAGTAAGGCAGGTTTGTATTTTATCGCCCTTACCCTTTAATGTTTATTCCGAAAGAATATTCAAAGAAACACTAATTGCTATACAAGCCGGCTTTATTATATATGCCGAAATCATAAACAACCTTCGCTACGCAGATGATACGGTATTGTTGGTCTCCAATCGGGAAGATTTGCAACCGATGCTAGATGTAGTCGTCGAAGAATGCGCAATGGCCGGACTCGCATTAAATACAAAAAAGACAAAAGTATTAGTAATTAGTAAGCAATCTAATGTCGTAGCTAATATAATAGTTGGGGGTGAACTATTGAAGCAAGTGAACCAAATAAAATATCTAGACTGCATAATAATCAACAGCGCGGATAGACAAACTGAAGAAAAATGGAGGATTGAGCAGGCTCGGGCAGCATTTAGAAACATGAAGACCCTTCTCATGTTTCTAAATGCTGCCCGAGCCTGCTCAATCCTCGATTTTACTTCAGTTTGACTATCCGCGCTGTTACATCTGCAGAGATCTGAAGAGATGCTGTAGAGATCTGAAGTTAACTGTAAGAATTGACGACTGAAAAAGACGACTGTAAGCATTTGAGATGTATATTTACAGAAAAATAGTTTCATGGACGGAAGACGGAAGTATCCAACTTGGTAATACTCCAAAGACTGAGCAAATCCACCGAAATTCTCACCACCATCAAAAGGAGGAAACTTTCTAGCAACTACTATTTGTCTATTCTTATTTGTCTATTATTCACTATTTACATTGATGGAAAATATTTCGGGCATGTTATAAAAAGCAAAAATATGGATTACTGCAGAACATCAAAATAGAAAAATTTCTGGTAAAAGAGAGCGAGGCCGTAGAAAAACATCCTGGCTCAAGAATCTACGTGACTGGTACAAAAACAACTCAAACTCTCGGGTCAGAATTGCCTTCGACAGAGTAAGGATAGCCTTATAGATGACCATCATTCTGGAAAGATATTCTGGAAGTATTATATCCTGAGAAGAAGAAAAAAAAATTGATTAATTCTTTTCCCAGAACTGCTGTCATGTAATACATATGAGAGGCGAAAAATATGGATTACTGCAGAACACCATGCAAAGAAAAATTTCTGGTAAAAGAAAGCCAGGCCGTAGAAAAAAAATCCTGGTTCAAGAATCTATGTGGCTTCGACAAAAACAACTCAAGCTCTCGGGTCAGAATTGCCGTCGACAAAGTAAGGATAGCCTTATTGATGACCATCATTCTGATAAGATATTCTGGAAGTACCATATCCTCATAAGAAAAACAAAATGTATTAAACCTTTACCCAGAACTGCTGTGATGTAATACACTATTATACTGTGTGATATAACGATATAACCACATTTAATATGTAAAAACATTATATAACTTGTTATTTACAGTTATATAATATAACTGTAATTTAACCAGACAGGTGAAGGTCATTTTCAAGTTGTTTACAAATTAATGATTGAATGTATTTATATTAAGGATTTTTTGGCGGGGGAGGTGCCTTTCTGTAATTAGGGAATTACCTGAAGACGATTGTGCAGATTAAAAAATTACGAACGGATTAAGTCGGTTTTGTTCGTTAAAGAGACTAACAGACGAGTTACGCCTTTGTTTGAAAATTTCTATATACTCAAAAAGATTAAGTTTCGAGTTAAGTTTCGAGTAAGCGAGGAGATGGAAGGTTATCTCCACGCTTACTCGAAACTTAACTCGAAACTCGAAACTTAATCTTTTGGAGTATTTAGAAATTTTCAAACAGAGGCGTAACTCGTCTGTTAGTCTCCTTAACGAACAAACCGACATCATATCTTCGTATTTTTTATAATCTTGCACAATCGTCTCCAGGTAATTAGCTAATTACAGAAAGGCACCTCCCCCCGCCAAAAATCTTAACGATAGAGTAAACACGGGAAATAACAGAAACAGGAAGCGAATAAAGAAATCCAGGTGAAACGATATAACGATAGCAGAAGTACAGAAATCCGTGAAAAACTATAGAAGAACTACAGAAATGGTTAAAAGCTTTAGAACCAAAAGGTCTGAAAATATTAACCAATTTGTTCAATATAGTCTGGAAAGTAGAAAAAATACCAGAAGATTGTGAGCTGGGGAAAATGCTACCAGTCTACAAGAAAAGTGACAGAAGGGAATGTACATACTATAGAGGACATACTATGCTATGCATAATATAAAAAATATAGGAAAGGATACTAGAAACAAAGCTAATGAAAGAAACTGATACACATTTAGAGGACTCACAGTGCGAGTTCAGGAAAGGCAGAGCGGTGCAAGATCATATATTCTCTATAAAACAATTGATAGAGAGATATTCCAATGACAAGATATTCGTGGCCTTCATAGACTTTTCATAGAGAAAAACATTCGAGAACGTCTCAAGGAAAATGGTGAGGATCAGCTTAAAAAGGAGAAGAGTGAATGGAAAATAACAGCAATGCGTAGAAAGTAGCATCGTAAGAGCCATCCGATGAGTGGACTGAGTAGCTCATCCGGTGGCACTGCCGGTCCCAAGTCCGGATAAAGGAGGAGGGTTCCCAGGTGAGGTTAACTAACTACCTCAGGTAAAAACCCACATTGGCTCACAGAACTGCAGATACAGCCTAGAAAACCGTACGGAACTATCAGATGACGACACACGCAAGAACACGAATCGGCAAAAGAAAACCTTAACACCGCATCTCACGAATCGCGTGCTGTAACATAATGTCGTGGAACGGAAGAGATCAAGAGATCATAATAGAAATGAAGAAGCATATTGACAAATAATTATGTGAGAACAAGAAACTTACAATCGGAAAAGTTCATAACTAAACAAAGTTTAAGGCAAGGAGTAGTCCTCTGGCCAGCCTTGTTCAATAGTTATGGATAATATAATAAAGGAAGCAAAGATTGAAGTAAGGACACTTAAGGTGGGATATAATAACATGAAAATGTTATAAATATCAGAACGCGTATTTGGTAATATATGCGAAACGACTTGGTAATATATGCGAAAAATGTCCTGCAATATAACCTGAATATATGGAAAAATTAATTACTAGATAAAAACCTGAGAATGAATGTAGGAAAAACTAAAGTAATGGTTATAGGGAAGGCAGACATATTGATAAAATTAAAGGAAAAATATAAGGAAAAAAAAATATTCAGAAAATTATTCATTATTATAAAATACATTCAAATCATTTTTAAACCCATACCAATGGAATGGGAGAGCTGGGTGCTATTCAAGCAAACAGAAAGTAAAATTCAAGCCATGTAAATGAGCTACTTTCGCTCTACGAGGAGATAGAATCAGAAACGACCCAGTAGCATCCTAGTAAAGCATCAACGACAGCAACTAAAATGTCTCGGTTCATAGTGAGGATTTGGAGAAGCTCATGGCTGCGGGACAAGTAGAAGGACAAGTAGAGTCTGACATACGCAGATGATGTGGTGGTCCTGGCAAAATGTTAATTAAAGGAAACTGATGGTGAATGAAGCTGAAATGAAATGAATGAGGTTTAAGAAAGGTGGGGTGTGTAATAAGGGGTGTTTCGAATGGAAGGGGAGGGAGACGGAACGGGTTTTAAATATTTATAGTTTGTATTTGGGATTGGTTGTGGTAATAAGGAGCATATAGAGTACGTCTCTAAGAAAGCGACGGGAGAAGGGTTCTGGAAAGTATTGGGAATAGAGTTTAACACAAATTAGCGGGCGAAAAAAATGATATAGAATACATGTTGGCGGAGTATATTGATGAATGGAGCAGTAAGGGGAAAGTATAAGTAGGAATGAAGGAAGAAGAGCGCGTGCAAAAAGTGCAGCTACAAGTTTTTAAAAGGCCCTACAATTAGATATCTCAACTTCTTACATGGTACTGCAGGAGCTAAACGCTTTCAAACTATGAATTAAATCAAGCCGACGAGTGGCAAGGTATGAATGTATGCTGAGCGGAATGACGAAACAAGAATTGTAAAAGAAGTAATTAGGGTAGCAAATTTGTAAGGAATTAATGGGAGGGAAGGGACAGAATGAAGAAAAGGTAAAAGGAAACTGTATGAAGGAGGTGGCCTGTTGTCACGGAAGTGGAGAAGCTTAAGAGGAAGGGCGTTCGAGTTGGCGATTGGCTAGTGGCATGGTTGTAAGAGGTGTAACTGCAAGAGAGTCAAAGGAATATAATGGGAGAATAAATATAGAAAGGACTATGTGAACATACACATATTTAATGACTCCGATAAATAATTAAAAAAAAACAATGTGCTTGAATGCCCAGTCAGTAATTGCAATCTAATCCTAGCAATTACTGACTGGGTATGACGAAAAATAAATATATAAACAAATTACTGCGGGTACTGACGAGGGAGGGCGAAAGTATTGGATGAGTGACAAGTATAAGAGCTGTGAGGTATGTGGGGTAGGGATGGACGTGTAGGTGCATTGGTTAGAAGAGTGCGAAAAAGGAGAGTGAACTGAACGAGATTCCCTAACATACTCTGATAAGGAAGGAATGGACACAATGTATGAATGAGTATGGTAGCAGTTTAGAAATGTTGGAAATGATGAAAGGATGTATATATATATATATATATATATATATATATATATATATATATATATATATATATATATATATATATATATATAACAATATTGTTTATTTTTCTTGTTTACTTTGTTATTATTGTTATGCCAATAAAGGTTTCTTATATATAGTGAGGCAGAAGGAGGAACGATTAGTGATACGAATATGGCAGACGAGACCTCACAAGCGCAAAGCAAGGGGCAGGCCAACAAAAACATAGGATAAAGCTGTAACAAAAAGTTTAATACAAAAAAGTTTGTCGTGGCACGAGGAGAAGAGAATGGATAAGGACAATAAGACATAGGCTAGACTACTTCACAATTAATAGTAGTTTATCGTATTTATTAATTCTGTACTGGCGTTTATGTAGATTTTATACGTAAACGGTACACTAAGGTTTGGAGTAATAAATAAAATAAATATTTTTATTATTTTTAAGATACAATCGAAGTAAATCATATGAAAACATAACAATAAAAAAGAATAATTTGAATAGTGTAGAAAATTTAAAAATAATCTTAGAAATCTGGAGTTACGAGGCGAGAACGGTATACATAGTTTGCTCTTGGCTCTACTCATATGCTTATATATATATATATATATATATATATATATATATATATATGTATGTATGTATTTCATTTATTTGTGTCATTGTGTTTATTGTAAACAAATAAGAAAAATATGGATGCAGGTAAAAATTAACAAATATTAATACAAATGGAAACAACATATTTTGTGGAAGCGGAAACGAGTTATTGAGGCTATGTATAATGAAACATTAAACACACAAATTGTAGATAAACCATAACATTTAAAATATTTACATTTCGCGCCCCCGCTGCAAAATTGAATTTTGTAACTATGCCAGGCCTCAAGGTTGATCATTCCTAAATGGAATAGGCACTTCTTATCCCTCGTAAAGTTAAGGCTTCCTAATTAAATTAAACCTAAATACTTTCATAGAAAATTTCCAAACTAATTTATCGATCTAAATAAATTACTAAATTAATAAATTATACTAAATCATTTTCATATTTTATGTTTAACCTCAACCTCTTTAATCGTTCAAAATTAAAACAAATTACAAAATACATGTTTCTTTTATGTTAAAAAATCTTTCTCTAAATCTCTAAAAAATCCAAATAACCAAGTAAAAGAAGTTAAGTGATTTAAGCATCACATTTATTTTATTTAATATTTGCAAGAATTTAAATTGGTAGTTTTATTAAGGGATGCAAATTAACTTACATTGCGGGGTGCGATTTATTCCCTTGAGAGGTGTCTGGCGACCGTGATTACATTAAAAATGAACGTCTTTGTTCAGTAACAATGTCTTCTTATCGGTCCATTCACGGGACTTCTTATTTATTTCCTAACATTTGATTAAATTTAGTATTCTTAGGACTCATGGCGTTTAGATTAAATAGACTAATTTATTAAAGTGCCCTCTATTTTTCATGTAATAAACACTAATATATACATAGTGAAACACATCGTACTTTGTTTTAGAAAATACGAAAGCGAGATTTCTGATAATTAATAATCTTCTAATATATAAAACAAAGCCGAGTTTGAAATTTGGCTTTTAAAAACTCAAGAATGGCTGGACCGATTTTTATAATTTTTGATTTGTTGCATTTGTCTCCACCTATGATATTATAGTTACTATTAAAATATTGGAAAAATTCACGAAAAAAGGTAATAATAATGAAAATAATGGAATAATATCATTTTTTTTTTTTGGAGCGTCACATATATTCTGACAGTCGAAACTACTTAAGCTATGCCAATAGATGGCGCTATTCATTCCCCATTCATTAACTCCATCCACGTGTTTTACATTTAGCGGTGCATCTAGAAAATTGTCAAAGAGTTTATTTCACCGCATCAAATGTTGCTCAACGTGCTGCAGCACCACCAGCGATAACATTGACAAGTTTCTTTTTTATTTGCCAATGCAATCTATTTGCACAAACGTTTCTCTACTCTCTAATACTCGTGGGCCGACATCTTTTGAATCATGCGAACTGTCAATGGTGCAGTGTGCCCAACATTTCGTGCTGCATGTCAACAGATCAATTTGCTTGAAGCGAAATTTATTACGACATTACAATAGTTAAATCAGATATTTTTGCATCTCCAAATCAGGTACGCACATTATTTGCCATAATTATTTCAACATGTATTCGATTGCATCTAATTGAACAGTGGAACAAGTACAAGGATGACATGTCAGAAGACATTTTACATCGAATTCGTGTTACTTCTGGGAATCCCGATCTCGACATGAATGAGCAAATACATAACCAGGCTTTACTTTTAATAGACGACATGTGTTACTTCATGTGCGGCAGTCTGTTAGTAAAGTTAGGAATGCCAACGCCAAATCGTGCTATGAAAGACGTTTTCAATCGAGAATTGGAACATGAACGTGAACACGACCGAAATGTTGAAAGTTCTATAGAAGTCTCTTATATTGTAGTTCCTGAAGTTTTCCTCCATGGACTTTAACTGTTCTTTCATAAATTTTCTCTTGGTTTGTCTAAAATTTTTTGTGACCTCTCTTCTTGTTTCATTAAATTTCTGTTGTGTTACTGGTGATTCTTTACTGTTGTAGGTTTGGAATGCCCGTTTTCGTTTTTCTAGTGCTTTCTCGCATTCTGAGTCCCACCATGGGTGTTTTGTGTAATTCTTAAGTGGAATCAGTTCTTTTGCCTTCTATACGATTTTCCTGTGGAAGTCTGCCCAGTTGTTTGCATGTTCTTTATCCCATTATTGTTTTATGTTTGTTTCCTTGATCATTTTTGTGTCAAATTTCTGCAGGTGTGTTTTTTTTATGAATTCTATTTGGAGTGAATTTTATTTTAATTCTTGTTAGATAATGGTCCGAGTCTATGTTCGCACCTCTGCGGACTTGTACATCATGGATCTCTCTTTGTGCCTGGTGTGTGACTGCGATATGATCGATTTGGAATTCGCCGATGGACTGTATTGGAGACCTGCAAGTCTTTTGCTTTTAGGTGTTTTTCTGAGGGAGGTGGACATGATTTTGAGGTTGTTCTGTTGACAGAGTTCGATTAACCTTACGCCATTTTTATTGGTGAATTTGTGTGCGGGAAATTTGCCAACTGTTTTCTGATACAATTTTTCTATGCCAATTTGTGCGTTGAAATCTCCTAGTAGGATTTTAGTGTCTTCCTTCGGGATTTTATTCATTATTTTCTCAAATGTTTGCTAATATATCTCTGTTCTCCTTGCATCTTTTTTGTTGTCCCCATTCGTAGGTGCGTGTACATTAATTATTGAGTATTTTTAGTTGGCGCACTGGATGCGCATGGTCATTAGACTGTTGTTGACCGGTGTGACTTCTTTTACCGATCCTAAACATTTTTTGTTTACTACAAAGGCCATTCCTAGGATAGGGGCACCTTTGGCGACTCGTTTTTCAGTATTGCTCTTGAATATACGGTAATTACCATAGTCTACTGTGTCTTCCTCTGTGAAACATGTCTCCTGTAGTGCGAGGATCTGGATCTTTTGTTTGTCTAATTCTAATGTTAGGTTGTGTAGCTTTCTTGGTTGGATTAGCATATTGATGTTGAAAGTGCCGATGTCTGTATTAGTTTTACGGGGAAGTTTGTCAGAAAACTCCGACTTTCTCTGTGTTCGTGTAAGCCCGGGATCCCCAGAATCAGAAATCCAGGTTGCCGCCTCTTGTTGACGGGTGGAATGGTTACCACCTGGGGTACCATTTACTTTACTTGCACGAGCCATGGTTTGCTTGTGATCATGTCGTTTGTCCAATGTATCCACTGGGTTTTCTAGAACTAGAGATTGTTAGTTCCTGGAGAACGTTTTCAGCCGCACCCTCTGGGTGAACAGACGCTGACCAAGTTGCCGCTGACCAAGTTGCCAAGTTGTCTCCACTGCAGACCCACTTGGATTTTGATTGTTAGTTTTGGTCCACCCTGAGTAATTTATTTCCTCAGTACCCCCCATATCTGGAGAGCATTCCCCTATCCGCCACCAGGGGATACGCCCGATGGGAGACTAACAACTCCACACGGTTAATTTTGACATTACTATCATTTCTATTCATTCCACAAAAGAATGTTCAATCCAAAAAATGTTCAACGTTCAACTAATCGCAGAATTCTCCTCCGAAACTTTCAAACTTATCCACCCATCACCGTATCTATGAAATTTTGGCGGTTCTTAAATGTCAAATAAAAATTGTTCAAATTTAATCCAAAACTTTTAGTATAAAGACTGGTGCAGATTTCTACAGTCAAACTATCAACACTGTTCCGTCGCACGTTTTCCACTGATTTGTATTGAATAAATTTTATCAGTTTTACCACTTTTTGCAATTATATATATATATATATATATATATATATATATATATATATATATATATATATTAATATATATATATATAAAGGGAGTTGAGAGTTGAGTACTAAATATTATTATAATTAAATAATTTACAAGTAATAATTATCATAATATGATACTTATATATATATATATATATAAACTATATTGAGATATAATATTAACTAAAATACTAAAGTGCTAAACTGAACTAAACTTAAACAGAAACAATCGACCGTTCTTACTACCTTTCGTAATCGAACTCGGAATACGAATGTGAGTGAAAATACCTAATTTCATATTGCCTTCGCTGCATTCTTGAGTCCAGACAGCTTCCTGTCTAGCCACCATGCCCTATTAAGGGTGTCAACTGTTGACAAACAAAAAACAAATTTTCACCGATTCTGTTTAAGGCCCTGCTTGGATCGATGACGTAACTACTCCGTACTCCTACTTATTTATATATATATATATATATATATATATATATATATATATATCTCTCTCTCTCTCTCTCTCTATATATATATATATATATATATATATATATATATATATATATATATATATATATATATATATATTATATTGTAATTAGTCAAAATGTGAATAACAACAAATAACAATGATCAATCATTATATTATATTATGAGTAGTTTAAAAATGAAAATACAATCTAAAAGATTGAAACAAATATTCCTGAAAAAGTACAACATAAATCACGATCATATTTCAAAAACAAAATTTAAGTATAAAATATTTTCCGTAATATTTTTGCATTTTTTCATACTTTCTCCCCTTCGCTTCATTTTTCTCTATTGTTTTTCTTTATATATTGTTTTTTCTTCGTAATGATATAATATATATCTTTTTAGCTTCGGCTTTAAGGAATAGCAGCCCTTATTGGAACTCTTGTGGTTTAGGTCGGCCAAATTTTTTAAAAGGAATTTCATATAAAATATGTATTCCCCGAATAATAGAGTAAATATAATATAGACACTTTTTCTACTCCATATTTTTAGGGTAAATAATACATTCTTCACTTTTATTCCAAGTAGACCGAATTCTCTTTAATAAATTGTACACAGAGAATCGATAAAAAATTCATAAAATACATTGCAAAATTTGCAAACAATATTGAGTTTTCCTTCACATAAAACAAGTTTTAATAAAACTAGTTTTAAGTAAAAAAGCAAAATTGGACATACGGCTATTTAGAAATGACAATAATTTCAAGCCTAGAGAATCAAGATTAGACATAATTTGAGGCTAGACAAACAAGACTACTAATTACTACTCAAGACTACATAGACAAGACTGCTAGGTTAAGATTAGACAGATAGGACACTAATATTTATACTAGACTAGAGACATATTACGAAGTAGAGAAGATCAGATTTACTAGTATAGACAAACAAGACTGGCCTTAAAAGAATAAATAGACAAGACCAGTCAGAAATGATTAAATAATCAAGACCAAACCAAGACTGCTAGGTAAACAAGTCTAGTCGGAGTAGATAGGTTAATATAGAACTAGATTCGGTAATATAAGACTACACAGAAAATTAGTCTGTTATTTGAGAGATTTATAGGTTTATATGTACATTATAGGATTTATAGGTACCTATATGTTAAATTTCTTAATAAAGTAATCTATGTTGTGTGAAAGTTACAATACTTTACTCAGCTTTGTCCTAAATGTAATGCAAAAGCAAAGCAACGTGTTCTGAACTACATGTACTATAGCGAGACTAGTTTCTTCAAATTACTTCAAACTAATTTTCGTTGATTTTTTTCAAACTAGCTAACTTATTAGACAAATAATAAAGATTGTTGTCGAGAATTTTGCGAAAAACAATGAAATTATTGTTTAGATATTAAAAGGTTTGTAAGACTAAATCTATAAAATTGGAACTTAAAAATTGTAATTGGGAAAACGTATTTTATTGAATAGCAATCAATCAGGTTCACTAAGTTTGCAACTTTTCTAAACCAAAGTGAAATTGATTCTTATCTAATCAGATTTTAAATTAGTTGCAAATTCACGAGTCTCCGATTACTATCTAATAGTTTTAGACTTTGTTTTATAAGACTTAAATCTACAAATTCATAGGTATTCAAAAGTTACGCAGATAAAGCTAATAGCTAGACAGATAAGTCATATACGACTAGAAGAGGCAAAACTAGACCGAAGGTTGTACTCACAAGACTAGATAGACAAGACTAAGCAGAAAAACTAAAGGGGTAAGAATAAGCAGAGAAAGCAAGACAGACTGGGCTATATACACTACTCAACACAATTAGCGGGTCACAAATTTGTGCATCAATAAAATTCAAACGGGAAATTACATACAAATAAAAGTAGAAGATCTGAAAGTTGCTCTATTTAATTGTTTTCATTGGCAACTGGAACTGGAACTCCTGCGGAATCGCTGGGTGGATTGAGTAGCCCAGCGGCCCGTTGCCGGTCCCAAGCCAGGATAAAGGAGGAGGGTTGGGCGCAGGGTTAACAACCCTGCCCCGTAAACAGACCTATTGATACGGAAACTCAACATTATGAAAACCAGACTGATCAACGGAGACAACCTCGGCAATGATAAAGGAAGAATGATTAGATTATATCCACATGGAATGTACGAAGCTTGTATAGATAGGGTCGGAGCTATGCAAGAAGTAAAAAATGAACTACTAAAATACAAAGTACAGATAGCAGCACTTCAAGAGATACGATGGAAAGGAAAGGAGATAATAGATCTGAAAGAATTTACACTATTTAACAGCGGTAATAGAAATAATACGCTCGGCACAGGATTCCTAGTCAACACAAAGATGAAGCACATGGTAAAAGATTTCAAAGCGGTAAATGAAAGAATCTGAGAAATAAGAATACAAGGGAAATTTTGAAATACGACATTCATAAACAGCCACGCACCTACGGAAGAGAAAGAAGCAATAATTAAAGATACCTTCTATGAAACCCTGGAAAGGACATACGAGGCAGCCCCTAGGCGTGACATTAAAGTAATCCTAGGACATTTAAATGTTAAAATCACTAAAGAAAACGGCTACAGACCAGCCGTAGGCTGATATAGCAAACACGATATAAGCAACGAAAACGAAAGAAGGTTAATTGATTTTGCGATGGGGAAAATATGATAATCTCCAGCACCTGCTCCCTACACAAACAGATACATAAAGAGACTTGGAGAATACCCGATGGAAACACCCGCAATGAAATAGATCATATTCTCATAGATAAAAGACACGCATCAAACGTCATCGATGTTAGAAGTTGCTGAGGGGCAAACTGCGACTCAGATCATTTTATGGTAAAAGGGATATATAGACAGCGAATAACAACAATGAAAAAGGGTAATAACTGCAATAAGCGAAGAGTTTATAATAATGAAAAACTAAAAGACGATTAGACCCAAATCAGATACCAACAAAGAGTGACAGTGACACACTTCTGAATGAAAACGGGTGACAAGGACACTCAAGAGAAATGGGGAAGACTAACTACAGCTATACACACTGCAGCAAGAGAAATTATATGGGAAAGACCAACACGACAACGTAATAACAGTACAACGAAGAATGTAGAGAAGCCCATAAGGAAAGGAACGAAGCCCGGTAGAAAACGGTACACAGAATAACTAGAGCAAATGTGGAAGAATATCAAAATAAGAGAAGGAATTCTGAAAACCTGTGCAGAGCAAAGAAAGAGCCTAGGACAATAAGAGAGTAGAAGAACTAGAACAAGAATACAGAAACCATTATGTGCGAGCATTTTACCAAAAAGTGAAGGAAGAAAAAGAACAATATCAAGCAAGAACAAACATATGTAAAAACAAAGCAGGTGAATTAGTAGCAGACGAGGAAAGTATAAGTGCAAGATGGAAAGATTTTTTTGAGGAATTACTAGAGGCTAATGACAGTGAAGAAGGAGAGGAAGCAGAAGAAGATGACGACAATAAAGATACTTAGTACTACGGTCCACACATAAACGAAGAGCCACCAACGAGGAAAGAAGTTAAACAACAAGTGAATAAATTAAAAAACCAGAAATCGCCCGGAGAAGATGAGGTAACAGCGGAACTAGTAGAGAATGGAGGGGAAGAACTAGGAGACAAAATACATGAGCTATTACAAGAGATATGGGTACAAGAGAAAATCCATATGCAGAAGAAACTTTGGGCGAATACCATTCAGGGTTTAGAAGCGGAAGATCGACGAGAGACCACATATTCACAATAAGAACAAGCTTGGAAAAATGCTACGAATACAATATCGATGTCTGACAACTGTAAATAGATTTTAAGCAGGCATACGACATCGTCAAGAGAGAATATGTAGAATAGACAATGAAACCGTTTGAAATCCCAGAAAAGCTAGTTAACCTAACGAAAATGATAATACAAAACATAAAAAATAGAGTGAGAAACCGAGGGAACCTGTCACAGCAGTTCGAAGTGAAAAGGGGACTAAGGCAAGGCGACACTCTGTCTACTACGTTATTTAACCTAGTACTCGAAAGATGTATAATGAAGATAGATACAAATCCAGGAGGGAATATTTATAACAGAACCTGCCAATATCCAGGATACGCAGACGTCGTAGTGATGCTAACAAGAACAAAACAAGCCCTAAAGACTGCATATTGTGAATTAGAAAAAGAAGCAAGAAAGGCTGGATTAAAAGTAAATGTAGAAAAAAGTACATGCTTATGACGAGAGACATGAGAAGAGAACACACGAATATAAGAACAAATAATCACAATTTTTAAATACCTAGGAAGAAGCACAAAAAGTTAAATACCTAGGAAGCACAATCACAAGAGACAATGAAACAGGCGAAGAAAAAAAAATGAGATTCTTCATCAGGAAATAGAAGCTACTATGCACTAAAAAAGATATTGCAATCAAGGAATATATCAAGAAATGTATATAATGAAATGTATATCAAGAAATGTATAAACAATAATAAAACCAGTAGTAATATATGCAAGCAAAACGTGGGTTCTAAAACAGGAAAACGAAAAACACCTGTGTTCCTTTGTAAGAAAAATATTAAGACGAGTATATGGACCAGTGCAAGAAGGAGGGTAATACGAAGGAGGGAAGGAGGAAGGAGGGAAGATACGAATGAATCACGAGTTAAGAAACCTATATGAATAGTTGCCCAGATATAGTTGCCACAGTAAAGTCCCTACGATTGAAATGGTTGGGACACGTAATAAGAATGGAAAATAATCGCAGTCCAAAAATGGCATTTGACAAAAAAACAGAGAGGACGCGGAAGCGAGGCCGACCCAGAAAAAGATAGAGCGATGATGTGGAAAATGACCTAAGAGAAATGAAAATAAGAGATTGGAGGAGAAAGGCTCTAGATAGAGGGGAATGGAAGGAAGTTATTGAGCAGGCCAAGGTTCTACGTGGACCCTAGTGCCGGCAGAAGAAGAATTGGCAACTGGAAGTGGCAGCTTTTGGAAGTGTCTTTTAAAGTACCCGTAATAATTAGCTACAACTAACAAAACCAAAGTGCAAAAAGAATTTAAATCAATTGACAATATGAACATTTGTACAAAAGTGGTAACTTAATAACGAGTGTGTGCTCCCATATCACGAATAACGCCATCACAACGTATGGGTAGGCTTCGCAGAAGTCTTCGATGGTCTTCTTGTTGTATAGCATCTCATTCTGCAATAAGAGCCGCCATTAGCTGATGGATACTCTGAGGAGAATGCGGGCGACCACCTCTGTCGAGCTCATCCCAAACATGCTCTATGGGATTTAAATCAGGACGCAGGCCACACCATTCTTTGAATTTCCAGTTCTTGTTGGAAGTTATTCGCGCATTATGTGGTCTTGCGTTAAAGTGCAGTAACAAAAACTTTGGACCTATTTCATATGCCACAGAGGCAATATGTTCTGCTAAGACAATGTCAACATAGAGATTAGCATTAAGATTTCCTGGAATTACAAGGTCGATTCTACTGTCGATACTAATACCACCCCAAACCATAACTTAACTACCTCCAAATCTTTCTACTTCCTGGACAGTAGCACCTGTATAACGTTCTCCTGGGCGTCTGTAAACACGTACTAGTCCATCGCAACGAGTAATACGGAATCTTGATTCTTCCGCGAAGAGCACAGACGAGCTAAATTCATCCAAGCTTTTCTGTGGCGTCGTGTCAAAGATGGTTTTCGAACGAATCGTGTTGTACTCAAATTTTCCTCAACCTATTCCCAATTGGCTGGTCTGTTACAATGACCCCATGCGTCTGTAAACCTATGCGTCGTCCTGAGGGAAATTAAAAGGTCTTTAGCTGTATAAAATTTATTGCGAAGACTCGAAATCAGTAAAAATCTTCATTTTTAGTTGTTTTTACTTTGCGCCTTGCCCATCGCGCCTACTATATTGACCTGTTTCCAAGTACCAGTTTACCAGCCTTCGACAAGTTTCAAGAAACTTGTCGAAGGCTTCCGCCATTCGCAATTAATGTTATAGCTCGAAAAACTTCAACTTCGCTGAGTTGCCTCATTTTCACCTAACTTAACTCAAACGGTAAGTTGCAAACATTTTCGTCTGTATATTGGTCAATCCGAGAAAAACAGTAATGGTCCCTTTTACCAGAAAGAGGAAGCTGAACTTAAAAGTTCCGAGGATTGATGGTCGGACGTTAGAGTTCTCCGAGGAGGTGAAATATCTAGGGGTAACCTTGGTTAAGAAACACACTTGGAACTCACATCTGAACAATACGCTCTCAAAAGCCACAGTGGCCTTTTGGATCTGTCGTAAGCTTTTCGGGAAAACATGGGGACTAAAACACAAAATGGTTCCATGGTCTTACACAGCAGTGGTAAGACCGATTATTACCTACGGTTCACTCATTTGGTGGTACAAAACAAAGCAAATCAAGACAGAAAACATGCTACAAAAGCTTCAACGGTTTGTGTGCCTGTGTATTACAGGAGCAATGCAATCTACTCCAACCACAGCAATGGAAGTTCTGTTGGACCTACTCCCACTGCACAAACAGGTAGACAAAGAAGGTCTTTTCAGTGCTCTGAGACTAAGGTGTACATCGCATATTGAGAGACAAATGAATATAAGGGAATAAATAGGAGAGAAATTTCTGAAGATTCCCTGGGACGCAATGTCGCCATATTATGACAGACACTTATTTACATGTTTCCAGAAACCGAAAGTCATACAAGGCACAACAAAGAACTCGCATAACGTAACCAAACATAATATGGCGATAACAGAAAGGAACCCACCGTGCAGCAATATTAAACTCTATAACAAATTACCAGCATATAATAAACATATAACAAGCTTTATAAAGTTTAAAAAGGAATTGTGCTGCTTAATTGTTAAGATATGGAACAGTATTATTTTAAAATTCACAACCCGATAAACTTATCAGACTTGATCAGTTTGATTAGTCTTTCGATTCTGAGTTGTTGGACATATTTAATTTAGCATATTGTAACTTGCAAATACTTAAATAATGAAATTAAAATATCTGTATATGATTAAAAAGGCAATATTTGATAAATAATACGAGAAAGTCAATATTAAAGAAACAATATCAATAGACAAGACTAACTAGATAAGAGTCATTTATGTCAGATGGTTAATGTCAGAAGAAAAAACAAAGAAACGGCAAGTCTACCCAATTAACTGACAATACTAGATAGACTAGACTAAGGTAGACAAATACTAGATAGACAAAATTGTACACAATACTATCAATTTAAGTTTAAATGTACAAAATTAAAAAAATCATGAAAACGAAAATATACCATAAGTAGTTGCATATGGGATGAATAAGGGAATGTGAGAAACTGATTTCCAATTCTTCTTTATACTACAGCATCGTGTTCTTACTCATGTAGCATTTTTCAAAACTATGTGTGTAACGAACTATGTAACTATGTATGTATGCAACGTACAAGCTAACTTGGCAAGAATTTCCCATTCTTGACATTAGAAGTACAGGCGGCGATAGAACATATCATAATTTTAATAATATAACTATAAAGAGGAACAAAGGGACGATGTTGCTTTAAACCCACGATTTAGTTTCAGACTCTCAGAAACCTTTGTACAAACTAAAGTATAGATTTACAGATCGAAATATGAATTGTAGATCTTAATGTAGCTATTCGATACGGGCAATTAAGTTTAGAAACAGGAACTATCTAACCAGTAAAGCGCTTAGCATAAATGAGAAAAATTGTAACAAAATTTAAGTAATATATTGTCTTAAAAATTATAAAAAAGCACTCATTGTCAGGACCAATTTAAATATGCAAATCGAAATGTTTGCTAAATAACAGAAAATTAATTGTATAAATATTACAATTTATCCCCCGGGAAAAATATTATATATTCTGTAACAATGAATCCTTAGGACTAGACTTGGCATAGAAATGTGTTTGAGGTATGAAGCGACCATTTGTTTGCGAGCGATTGTTAATACTATGCAAAAAAATGTTTATTGTTAACTATGCATTATTTTGACGTGCAGTCTATTAATAGCAAGTAATATTTATTGAAAACAAAAACTGTTTACAAATGCTACCGACCACTAAGTCTTTCTGCCCATTACAATTCTTGCTTTTTCTTTCTTGAGTTTTATAATAATAATTATTATTACACACGTTACAGGCCTTTTAAAAGACCTAGCGAAACATTCATGACTTATTCTTCTTGTTCTTCAAGCACTCCTTGATTCTCTCACTAAAGGCACTCTTCCTTTCTTCACTCCACATGGGCCTTTGGGCTTTTTGTGCTGTTTTCTCTGACACCACTTCCCACTTCTATACATTGTGCCTAAATACGCCTTTGTCTATGATATCCTCTGAGTCTATCTGTGTTCTTTCCAGATCCATTTTATCTTGTGTCAACCAGGGTGTAGTGGTCTTTGTGGTGAGTCTGGTCTGTGGAAGTCTGCTAATGAGTCCACAAAATTTTAGTCGCCTCTTTCTAATGTCCGCTGCGATGTTGGAAAACTTCTCTATGGTACATCTAGAGTAAAGCCTATATATATATAGCCTTGGTCTGCAAGTTTTGGTCCAATAATTTTTCTAATGATTTTTGTTTTCTATGTTTCTTGTTTCTTCTTCTTTTCCTATGAGGGTGTTCTTAACATCGGTCCTTGTGTTTAACATCAGTTTTTCACTAGAGTATAACATCTCAGGTTTGATTACTGTGTTGTAGTGATGAATTTTGGTGAAGGTGGACAGACATTTCTTGTTAGATATTCGTGTTTTATCGTTTTGTATAAGGCTCTCTTCATTTTCAATAACCTAGTCTTCTGCGCGATTTCCTCTTTTGCTGTTGTTCTATCACTTCACCTAGGTACTTAAAGTGTGTGACCCTATTGACCTTGCCATATTTTGTGTTCAAATTTAGTATATTTACTTTCGTGCAGAAAAACTCAGTTTTTAGAAAGGAGATCGGTAGCCCTACTTTTTGCGCACTTTTTGAGTTCTTCTATTTGTCTGATTTCTGTGGTTTCGTTGTATGCGAGTAGTACCAGATTGTCTGCGAAGGCTAGTTGTCCTCCATAGCGTCCAACTGTTCCTTCAACTATTTCCTCTTGGATTGTCTGATAATTTTTGATTTTGTCTTTCGTGTTTCGTTGAACACCTGTAAATTTTCTGGGGACTTGTTACTGTTGTATTTTTGGTAAGCCAAATTCCTGGTGACAAGTGCATTCTCACAATCAGTGTCCCACCAGGGGTGACTGGTTTTCTTCTTTCGAGGAATGAGGGCTTCTGCTTTTTCTGTGATTTTTCGGCGGTAATTTTGCCAGTCATTTGCAAGGGCATTTGCTAGGCATTTTGTCTGGTGGGGCAGCCGTCCAGCTGAACCAACTAGTGATTTAATGAGAAATCATAAATGACGCCTAGTATTAAATAATAATGCAGTTTATTCGCTCTCTTTTACCACGTAGCGTCTTAACTCTCCAGTAAAGTTGACAGTCCAATAGCTAAATCTGTATTAATATTATAAATAAAAAGGAAATTGGAATTTGGATTAAATGAAAAAATGGATTTCGATAAAGTTTGGAGAAGATAACAGTATTCTGGAGAAGGTATACGAAGGGTACGACTATAGAGAAATTCAAAGTTCTCTAGCAAACGCCAACGCGCTCAAAGACGCTAATCTACATAGGGACCTTCAACATCAACACTCTCATACAGCCTGGAAAGCTGCACAACATAGTGACAGAACTCGATAGTCAAAAGATACTGGTCCCCGCACTGCAAGAGACACGTATCACAGACGAAGTCATTAAAGACTTCGGCAAGTACCGCATCTTTAAGAGCAAAACTGATAGGCGAGTAGCCAAAGGAGCTCCACTGTTGGGAATGGTCATGGTCTACAAAACAATACTCTAATCCATCAGAGAAGTCATCAACGCAAACGCCCCCACTAACCAGAGCAACACGAAAGACCAACAGTCCAGTGATTAATTTTGGTCAACCCTCGAGAAAGTATTATCCAAAGTAAGTAAAAGTATTTTTCCCAAGGATGACATCAAACTTCTCCTGGGCGATTTCAATGCACATCTCGGCAAAGAAAAAATGCACAGGATGGAAATTATGCCGCACATAAAATCACCAACAAAAATGGCACACGGCATAGAACTTTGCCAGCAGCACAACCTCAAGCTCATGTCGACATCTCTCAGAAAACACCCCAGGAAACAGAAAACCTGGCGTTCACCAGTCCAACAGTTAGTCGAGTTCCAATTTGACCATGTGGCCATCTCGTACCCAGTACAGAAACAAATTCATGACGTACAGGTTCACAGGGGAGCCAACATTGCATCTGCCTACCTTACAAGCGTCAAAGTCAAGTTCACCTCCAAGAAAACTTTCTGTAAGAATACGCCCCTACTGAAATTCGACACGAAAATGATCACTCTAGAGTGAAAGAAGCTTGGGAAAAAGAGCATACAAATGACTGGCAAAATTTCTACCAAAAAATCACAGAGAAAGCACAAGCCCTCATTCCTCGGAAGAAGAACACCAAGCGCTCCTAGTAACTACGAACACTCCTAGTTCTCTAAAGGAACTTCCAAAAAATGCGCGAGGAACTTCGTTCTTGGCGGGGGTCCCCTGACCGCATACGTTTTTTTGGAAATGTAAGATAATTTTACACGCCTGGTACGATCTGGGCTACCTTTCAGGCTTCCAACTAACATACCTACTTGCAAACTGTGACAGAGACGAGAGATGATTTTGATAATATAGATTTTTGATACATTAATTAAACTAAAATTGGTATTGAATCTTTAATAAAAAAGCGATTGAACAGTAGGTAATTCTTCTAGGATGGGCAAAGAAGTTGCTAGGGCCAGCATTGCCCACCCTAGCCCCCTCTAGCTAAGCCCATGGTCATTTGTATGCTCCTTTTCCCAAGCTTCTTTCACTCAAGAATTAGTGTCATCATTTTCGTATCGAATTCATTTTCATATCGAATTTCGTATACAGTAGGGGAGTTTTCTTAGAATTTATTTATTATTTTTATCACTTGAAATAAATTTACAAAAATGTGTCTATTGAGGTACATGCTATTAATGATTTTGTACTAACCACATTTAATTGTGAATAATTATTATTTTACTATGAAACTCTTTTTCTCCTCCGAAGCAATTTAATTCTTGTACAAAAAATATTTTTATTTGCATTTTCCTTTTTTGAAGTGAAAACTTCTTTAGCCGCGCTGAACGAGTTTTTGGTAGAGGGTATACTCATAGATTTGCGTCACCGTCATCAATAGCTGCGTTCTATAGAAAAAATTTCTATTACTCAAAGATATATTCAAAAGAACACATCCATACGCATATATTTAGAGTTGGCTCTGAACGTCAAACTTAATTGTTAAAGTTTTTGGCAGTATTGACAGAACGAACCGTTTCTAAGGAAATATCAACCCGTAGAATTAGTGTGCGGTATAAGAGTAAGTACTTTTATCTTCGACAACTATTGCAATTGCCCAATATTGTACAGTTCGTAGATTATGTAAATACATCATACAACACACGTATGTAACAGTTCGCGATAAATGCTATTAAATGATTCAATAACACACTAGTGCGTATGGTTTACGATTCGTTGATTGGTTTAGAGCTGCTACTATCGTTTAATATAGGCCAAGATAACCCAAAGCATTCGGTTATTTGTCAAACAATTATTACACGTCAAACAAATCTACCATAAACACTATATTTTTTTCATTTTAAACAATTTCAATTAAAATAATGTCCAGTAAAAGTGAAAAAGAAAATTGTTGAAAAAGCAAGAATTTATAGAAAATGTATGGACTGGAGAATAAAGTTAAATCGTTTTCAGAAAATGTTGCGTTATCATACTTGATGAATTATCTCAAACAACAAAACCATCTTCACTTTGGGAAATTTATTCAATGGTTCGGAGAACAATTAATATAAAGCACGACATTTACATTTCAAAACATTCAAAGTTAGTAGCTTTACTAAAGAGAAAATCTGACGGATTTAAAAGCAAGAAATCAAAATTTTTTTCCAATCAAGAAATTAACAGTATCCTCAATAATTCGTCGGATAACAAATATATTATTGATGAAGGTATTAATTACTTTTTTTTCTTATAATGCTCTCTAATGGTCATAACGACATATTTTTTTATATAATTTTAGGTTATTCTTATTATTGGCATTAGTGGTGCTTGCAGAAAACAAGAACTACGAAATATCAAACCCTGCCATATAGAAGACACCAGAACATCTCTCATCGTTAAAGTTTCTGATTCTAAAACAAAAACTCAAAGATCTTTTGTGGTAGCTACAGAATTTTACCAATCCTGCAAAAAATATGTTAACCTACGACTACACTAAATGGACAATGATCAGCATTTTTTTCTAAATTATCAAAATGAGAAATGCACTAAGCAATTTGTTGGAATAAATAAAATTGGCTCTATTCCTAAACAAATCGATAATTATCTACATTTGCCGGAAGCAAATCTTTATACAGGACATTGTCTCAGACGTTTGTCAGCCACCATTCTTG
Organism: Phosphuga atrata; assembly: GCA_944588485.1. Taxonomy (NCBI): domain Eukaryota; kingdom Metazoa; phylum Arthropoda; class Insecta; order Coleoptera; family Silphidae; genus Phosphuga; species Phosphuga atrata. The sequence continues at coordinate 36,961,978 of OX155899.1, forward strand.
TGGATTACGGTGCTGATTTATTGTCACTAAAACGGCATGGTGACTTGCGTTCGTCTGCAGTAGCAGAAGGCTATATAGACTGCTCCATGACAAATCAAAATGATACTGCTACAAAAATTTCTACTGCGATAAACAATAATTTCACTTCCACAAATGCAAGTACATAATGGAATACGACTTCATGTACTCATAATTCAACTATTTTATTATTATTTTATTATTATTACCTTTATTGACATATTTACAACAATTACTATAAGACTAACAATACAACATATCAAAACAAAAAAAACAAAACAAAAAAAAAACACATGGAAACAATAAAAAAAAAGAACAAAAAACAGAACATAACAAATAACCCGACCCAAAAATACCCCAAATACTCAAACTTAAAAAAAAACTACACTTTAAAGAAACAAAAAAAAAACAATAATTCTTCGCCCGCACTAACTTTTCTCTCTCCCTAAACTCTTTCCACAATCACTCCCTTCCGCTCTAAAATTTCCCGCATTATGGGCCACCCGCTACCTGACTCGTCCATGCACGCTTCCCAGTCTTTACATTTATTTTTCTTTCCTTCTTCCCATGTTAGCCCTTTGCATTCTTCCATCCAATGTGCCCACCTGTCAGTACCCTCTCCGCATATGGTGCACAAATTCTCCCTTTCATTCAGCCAGTACCTTCTTCCCTTTTCTTCGTTACCGCACCGAAACCTGGCTATCCTATTTTGGCTACCGCTGGACCCTCTGCTTAGGTACAAAGGGAGTCTGCTGTACACTTGTACCTTGTTGTACTCCCGATTGTACCTGCTTTCGTCTATACGGCTTTGTCGTATCTGCAGCTCTATCTCCCTACTCTTTTCACCCAACAATTTTTCACACTTTACGCCTTCCCTTTTCATCCTTTCTACCTCCTCTTTCGACAACCCTACTCGTTCATAAATTTGTTCCATTCATTTCCCTATTTTGTTAGTCTAATCCCTCCGACACCTTCCTTCCTTAAACTATTGAACACCTCTTTCACTATCCTTTCATTCCCTAACCTATACACTTTCCTTTCGTATCTTGCCACTCTCACTGATGCTTCTACTGCAACTTTATACGCATTCGCTTCTTGTAGCACCAGGTACCCTGGCGTACTCCTGTCTAATTTCAACGCCCTTTTTATAAACTGGAGTTGTACCTTTTCTACTTGTTCCATTTCGTTCATACCCCATATTTCCGCTTCATACAACAAAATTCTCCGAACACACGCTTTCCACACTATCATTTTTGCCACGAAACTATATTCAAATTTATCTTCCCAAGCATTCCAAAACCTATTAGCAGCCAACCTTGCTTTCTTACATACGAACTTAATGTGCTCATTATTGGACCCATTACTACCAAACATAAATCCCAAGTATTTGAACCTGCTAACCTGCTCTATAACCTCTTCCCCCCACATCAAGCTTTCCTCTTTCTTACCAACTTTCTTTTTAAACACCATCCACTTAGTCTTCTCTACATTCACACTGAACATTCTTTTCTCAAAATATCTTTTAATCCTTCCAATCATCTTTTTCATTTCCCCTTTTGTTCTTGCTAAAGCAACTATGTCATCCGCGTAAGCTAGAGACCACACTTTCATCCTACCTATTACCACTCCTCCTGCCTGCCCATTTTTTAAAACCTTTTCTAAGTCATTTATAAAAACATTAAATAGGACAGGGCTAAGTGGACACCCTTGCTTTAACCCTTTCCTAACCCAGAATCTTTCGGATTTTTTTTTCACTTATTCTAACTCTGCAGCTTGTCTTGCCATATAAATCTGTAACTGCCTTCACTAGCCACCCACTAATTCCTTTTGCTCTCATCATTTCCCATCGCATGTTTCGGTTTACTGTGTCATATGCCGCTTTAAGATTTATGAATACAGCATATACCTTTCCACCTTTCTGTGCCAGCTCTTGCTCTATTACGTATTTTAAAGTAATCAGCTGGTCCGTTGTTCCCCTCCCTTTTCTGAATCCTCCTTGTACTTCCGGAATCACTTCCTTTTCCTCAATTTCTTCCTGAATTTTCATCTCCACTACTTTTGCATATATCTTATATGATGTATCCATCAGTGTGATGCCTCTGTAATTTTCTGCTTCTCCCTTATTTCCTGCTTTGAAAATTGGTGCGATGTCCCCTTCCCTCCAGCTTTCTGGAATTGCTTGCTGTCCTTTGAAAATCTTGTTGTATAATTCGTGGAGTTTTTTTTTGTATTGACACCGGCGCTAGTTTCCACGCTTCATTTGGGATTCCATCCGGACCTGTCGCTTTTCTTCTTTTCAGCCCACCCAGCACTTGCTCCATTTCCTCCCACATAATTTCTGGTCGATGGCCTTCTTCTTCTTTTCCGTCCTCTTCCACTGTCTCCTCTGCTCCCTTATCTTCTTTTCCGTCCAGCAACTGCATAAAATGTGCTCTCCATCTTTCCATCTTAATTTCATTGACTTTCCGGGTTGCTTTTTCCACATTTTTGGCAATAAACTTCCATATTTCTCTTTCACTATTGAGCTTCCTAGCCTCCTCGATTTGTTTTCTTTGTCACGTTCCTTTTTTGTTCTTCACAAGTTCTTTCATTTGATCCTTCATATTTTTTAATTTATCTGGAGTTCCTCCGCTCTGTCTCCATCTCTTGACATCCTCTCTCAACTGTTTTTTCTTGGAGATATATTCTTTATCAATCCATGCGCTGTTATAATGATCACTCCTGACATTTTTCCATACTATCGCCTCATGGACTTTAGATACCAGTTGTTCTAGGCTATTTATTGATTCTAGCTGACAGTCTTCCAGGTTGCGCTTAAATCTTTGTTGTTCCATGTTGTTCCGTTTTTCCTTTTACCGTTACTTCCAGCGGGAAATGATCCGACTCTATCCTGTTCCTTACTTCCATGCTGATTATATCACTTGTTGCTGCCTCGTTTGCTACTACATAGTCTATCACTGACATCCCTCTTCCCCCTACATACGTTGTCTCTCCACTCCAATATCCCTCCGTGCATCCATTTAATATGTTCCATTTTCTTTCCTTCACTGGATGAAGGAAAGAAAATGGAACCATGGTAGAAAGGTAGATGGTAGAAGCCATTTTCTACCATCCGCGTTGATTATTTTGTCTTTGGATTTTCTTGTTACTTCATACTTCATATAATTCATCTAATATTTCAAATGATGTCGATAATAATACAACATTAATATTTAACAATTGTTGCGTTACTATAAATTATAATAAAAAAAGTTAAATAAATAATTATAAATATAATCTTAAGATATTATCATTTTTATTATATTGTAGTTTGTTCTTGGGAAAAGGAATTTATTTCAAAAAAACAACTGATGTCGATATTTTGCCAACGTTTCGGTCTATTTTATTGGGACCTTCTTTAGGGGTTATATGTATTTAGTAGGTATTAATAAAATTAAACACAAAAAATATAAATTATTTAGATTAAATTCTGAAAATGTTAACTTTTATATAGATAACAAATCCGTCCAACTTTATTCCATTTGACATTGCGTATATTGTGTTGCCTATATCGATGGATCACTATAAATATGATTTACATCAAACATATTTTTCTTATGAAATAGAAACAAATTCGTGTGGTCGTAGATAAAGTATAGTACATAATTCGAGTTGTAAGGCAATTACGTACTCGCGGAAGCACGCGTAATATGCTTCTTACAACTCTCATTACGTAATATACTATTACCAGCCGTACTAGTAGATGTACTAGTGCGGGATTATTGGGAAGTTTTTGGCAGTGTTGACAGAACGTAGCGCCTTTAAGGAAATATAAACCCGTATAATCAGTGTGCAGTACAAGAGTAAGTACTTTTTCCGGATGTACTAGTAGATATACTAGTGCCTGATTATTGGAATGTTCAGATTACTGGATTGTATCGAAGAATTCATAGTTAATCACGAATAAAGACCCATCAAAGTTGAAGGCAACCAAATGTACTCCTGTGCTCTCCAAAGGAAGCAAACTCCAAAATAAAATTAATAGTCAGCGATATAGAGATAAGAATAAGAAAAAAACTCTTGCAATAGTAAAGTCAGAAATTTCTAAACATCGAACTGCTGAGGAGGAGGAAAAAATTAAACGTCGTAAAGAATATTCCAAACAAAACAGTCAGCAGTGCAGAAAAAAGAAAAGAGCTACTACTAATTTGATTAATTTATATACAGATAAATCTTCAAAAGCAGTTATAAGGCATGTTTCTAAAACTCAAAATTTCCATAACTCACAAATTGCAGGCCCATCAACAAGAAATTCCTACCAATTCATTTTGCTGACCTAACAACACAGAATCAACCAAACATTCCGGATTCAAATTCATATTATGATGATGACATTAACAGTCGTTCTCCTTCCCAAGTGAGTTATGTGCCAGGATTACATAAAACAATACTAACAAACTCTGTACAAAATTTGATTAATTAACATGCTGATAAATTCTCAAAACCAGTTTTAAGGCTGTTTTTTTGAAAAGTTTCCACTTCAGTCGGCAGTGCCGGCCTTTATCTACTGCCTATTTTTTTTTACTATTTGTTGTTATATATTTGTCTTTATAACGTAGAGTTTTAATATTTTTTACTACCTTAAAAACCCAACATTTTAACTATTAATTTAAAATTTAACTATTTCTGAACATGTAAATTTTAAGAATAGATATTTCTATTTAACATATAACGGCCATAACTGTTAATACACTCAAGAGCATAACTATAGCACCAGTTGAATTTCTAATCTATTTTTTTGTATTTATATTTTTCACAAGAATAAGTAGTTGCAAAGATTAGAATAAAGCAATAACGAAATCTGAAGAAATGTACAAAATTAAAAATAAAATTGTTTAATTTTCTTTAGTTTTAGAATAAAAACAAATCAACATTGAACATGTAAATTCTTCATAGTCTTAATAAGTCTTAATATTATAGAGCTACAAACAAGTTGAATATATTTACATATTCAAGCTATATTTCGCTTTAATAAGTTTGTATGATTGTATATATAATTACTGTGGTTTCACCAATATTCAATTATCATTTTAATCAATAACCGAAACTATGTTCATGTCTTTCTATACAAATGTCAAATCATAACCTAACCTCGCCAGTCATGCACGAGCTGTTCAAACTAATGTAAGTGTATTCCGATTTATAATTCAAAAAAGTAAAACAGCACTGAGAGATAGATGTCGAAACGCGTCTGCAGGTTTCTATTCACTTAATTGAAATAGACAGAAATGATCCTAAAAACAGCGTGATTTCTCTAGTTCTGTTTGTGCCATGAAAATGAATTGGGACTAGGATTTATTTATTTAGCGTATGGCACAACACATGGTAAATTTATAAAACATGTAAAAATTAACGATTGAATAAGACATTACAATCTACGAGTTACAAACAGACATATAATAAGATATAAGATTGTTATATTAAAACATCTAGTTCAGCTATCCATTCAAGACTTGATTGTGTGGTGTGGAAGAAGTCCCTCAAATCCCCTTGATATGCCCTCAGTTCACACTCTGTCACTATGTGGGCAATTTTTTGGTTTGGGTTGCCGCAGTCGCAGCCTAGGTTGGGTCGTTATTCCCATTTATGTAGGTTATGGGCACACACACTATGTCCTGTTCTGAAACTGTTTAAGGTCTTCCATATATGTCGTGGTTGGTCGCAGCCATCGGGTTTTACAACTGGGTCAATGAGATTTCGTACATCGGGTGGGGCATTTTCAGTTCAGAGGGTCTGCCACTCGGAGTTGATGTTGAAGTTATTGGCTGCCAGTTGTTGTGCTGATAACATTGGCGGTTTCTTAGATCGAAGCCGGTTTCTTGTCAGATCCGAGATATCTTCATGGATAGGGAGTTGTGTTATTAATTATTTTCTTATATTCTTTTATTGGGGCGTCTTGTCTTCTTCGGGCAGGTGGAGGTATGTGGCTGAGTGTTTGGAGCCAATAGGACGGAGTAGTTCTGATGCAGCCACTAATAGTTCTCATTGCTATATTAAGCTGAGTGTTCACTTTCTTGGTATGTGCGCTGTTCATCCATACCGGGGCACAATACTCTTCCGCAGAATACACCAAACTGAGTGCAGATGTTCGTAATGTATTTGCCGATGCCCCCCAGCTAGTGCTACATTGTCTCTGGATAATGTTATTTCGAGTGCTTATTTTTTGCGCTGTTGTTTCAAGATGTTTTTTGAATGATAGAGTTCTATCTAGGATTATCCAGAGGTACTTTGGATACCGTTGATAGGGTAGCACTGTATTATTTATTTTGACTTATAATTCATAATTTGTCTTATTGTTATTCAGGTGCAAGCAGCTGACTTCAGTTTTATTTAGGTTTGGTATTAACCGCCACTTGGTAAAATATTTGTACGGTTTGTTGAGGTCTTTGGTCAACGTGTTCTCGGTGGGTTCAAAATGTTTGTGTTGTACAGCATAGGCTAGATCAGGGGTCTCCAAACTTTCCAGCCTTAGGGCCATACTGATTACTCCAGTAAGTTCCGAGGGCCAAAACCATATTATCATTGTTGCCGGTGGTAAAAAGTGAAATAGTCCACTGAAAAAAAAAGTCCGAAAAAGTACGCAACGTTTAAAAAAGGCTGCAAATCGGACTAAAGTCCGCAAAACGGAAACACTGCATGTTATTAATTTTCCTGTCATAATCTGTAATTTCTAGATTAGTCGTAGAGTACGAGCCATGAGGAGTAACGTGACACGGCATCTGGTGGACACAAGCGGAAATGGGTAGTACCTTCTATCGCTAACAGATGGCGCTAATAGCACGTACAGAATAATCTCGTTGGTTCGAGAAAGTTCTGGTGTCTTCCACTCACTTCTAGATGGCAGTAATTGGAATATATAAGAAGGCTAGTGGCGCAACCACATGTCAGTTCCTATGACACTGTTGTGAAATAAAATAGTGCGTACCTCCTTAAAACGTGTTTGTGCGTGTTTAAGTTTAAGACATCTGTGTAACAGTATTTTGATTTGAATTGTTGCTTTTGTGTGTGATTTAGTAGTATGGAAAAGAAGCGAAAAATTGATAGTGAATGCAGAAAATTCAAAGATCAGTGGAACATTCAGTATTTCGTAATTGAGTCCAGCAACAAGGCGCTATGTTTGATTTGCAATGAAAGCATAGCCGTTCTCAAGGAATATAACATTAAACGTCATTATGAAACAAAACATTTTCAAAATTACTCAAAATATACAGGAAGTTTGCGGACAGAAAAATTCGAAGCTATGAAGCGTGGATTGAAATCGCAGCAATCTTCATTTATAAAACTCAAAACTGAACAAGAGGCTGCAACTCGCCAGCTTTCGTGTGGCTCTTGAAATTGCAAAACGTGGAAAACCATTCACCGATGGAGAAATGATCAAAGCATGCATAATTGCAGTAGCCGAAGAAATGTGCCCTGAAAAGATAAATTTATTAAAAACTGTCAGTATGTCAGCAAACACTGTGGCTCGAAGTGTAGAAAACATCGCTGAAAACATATCCTCTCAACTGTTCGACAAAAATGGACATGTTGAGTGGTTTTCTTTGGCCTTGGATGAGTCAACGGATGTGTCAGATACTGCTCAGGTATTGATTTATATTCGAGGAGTAGATAAAAGCTATGAAGTGCATGAAGAACTTCTTGATATGTATAGTATTCATGGCACAACTACTGGTACAGATATTTTAAAAGGAGTTGAAATGGCCATTAATCAAAAGAACCTTCGATGGAAAAACCTGAAATGTATTACAACTGATGGAGGCAAAAACATGAGTGGGAAAGATAAAGGAGTGGTCGCTCTTGTGTCAAAGACTGTAGAAAATTACGGTGGTTCAAAACCATTAGTCTTACATTGTATCATTCATCAACAGTCTTTGTGCGGAAAATATTTGGATATGTCTGAAGTTCTGAAACCAGTCATATCAACTGTTAATTTTATCAGATCTTTTGGGCTGAATCACCGACAATTCCGACAATTTATTGAAGAGATTGGAGAAAATGACTTACCTTATCATACTGCCGTACGTTGGCTTAGTTGTGGGAAAGTCCTTCAGCGCTTTTTTGAACTTCGAGCAGTGATCGAAATTTTTTTGAATGAAAAGCATCGCCCTCTTACTGAATTACAAAACAACGCATGGCTGTGGAAGTTAGCATTCTATGTTGATTTGACAAAACATGTGAACGAACTGAATTTGAGATTGCAAGGAGAAAACCAGCATCTTCCTGATTTATACACTAATATCAAACCATTCCGGAAAAAATTGATACTGTTTCAATCACAACTACGAAGTAAATGTTTTTCACAATTTAAAACATGTGAAATATTCAGCCACACCACTGAGACTGAGATTCCTATCGATTTTGCAATCGAAACTTTGAGTGCTTTGAAAATAAATTTTGATAGTCGTTTCTCGGACTTTGCCATTGCGAATCAAATTAAGATTTTTCAGAATACTTTTGATACTGACATTGAAACCCTAGCCCCGGAACTTCAAATGGAAATGATTGATCTACAGTGCAGTGATATAATTAAGAACAAATATCAAAACTCATCTTTGTTGGAATTTTATAAGAGTCTTCCACTGACCCAATTTGATAATTTGCATAAATTAGCTCATGGGCTGTTTTCTGTTTTTGGTACTACTTATTTGTGTGAGACCTTCTCCAAAGTGAAGTTCACAAAAAATGTTTACAGATCTACATTAACTGATGAGCATCTTAAATCTCTTTTAATAATTGGTACAAGTAAAATTAGTCCACAACTACAAACTATTGTCAGTGGAAAATCTCAATTACATAAATCTCATTAGTATTTTATATGTCATTATGCTTGTTATAAGTTATGTTTTTATTTAAAATGTATAAAATGTTAGTTGGATTCATTTCAATAATTTGTTAGTTATTATATACTGAAGTTAAATTTTCTGCATATTATACATGTCTTTACTCATTACAATTATGTGTTTCTTTATCCAACTTATCACAAAAACAATAACAATAAGCCTACAACAATGTTATGAGTAGTTAGCCCATGACCATATTAATGTAGATGTCATACTAATAATTATTCAACATAAAATTAGAATGCTTCAGTAAACTAAATTTAATTTCCTATAAAAAATATGTTCTCTAAAAGGAGTTTTCAAGTATGCTAGCTCTGCGCGGGCCGGACAAAATCTGTCCGCGGGCCGGATGTGGCCCTCGGGCCGTAGTTTGGAAACCCCTGGGCTAGATCATCAGCGTACCCAAATTTTATTGCGTCGGTTTTAGGCAAATCTGAAATATAGAGATTGAAAAACATCGGGGCCAAAACTGTAAAAACGATAAAATGATTGCAAATTGTTTTTACGTATATTTTTCCTAAGATTTGTAATATTGCTGATGTTAATGTTGATTGTACCTTAAAAAGTCACGTTAGTTTCCATGGATGCGGATCAATAGAATAGTATAATATAATAGAAATAAAAGTATCCGTAGCAACGCATCAAAATATTTCAGTTGTGGGCCTCGTAAACACAACCCTAAATGTTGACTTCGCTGATGTTCTTTTTTGATCCCCAATCACAAAACATATTACATATTTTTTGTATAAATATCTTGATTTCCGCGGGAGTAATCTTTTCGCAATTGCGTCACCATTTAACCATTCTTAGGATGTATCCAAGGATGTATGATTAATAAAACACAAATTAATTAAACAATAAATAAGATTTTGACTACGAATCAACAATTTTATCTTTATCATGACAACAATAGAATAATGGACGGACGACTATGATGCTTCTCTTAAAAACACAAACATTTTCTTTGAATTTAACTTGTTAAATAAAAAGCAAAATTAATTACAACTTTTTATGCATTAGCGAATAAAATTAAGCTTTAACTCGAGAATTTAAATCTCGTTAAACCTTAATTTTATCCGCTTGTATAATAAATAACTATATTTTAATCTTTGAAACCCCAATCTGGAGACTGTATATTACGTAAAAAAGACAAGTACAGTTGTTGTTTTTAATAAAATGTCTCAGAAATTTTCTACTAAGGGGTACGAAGTGTTAAAAAATATTTGAAAGGAGTACACGTGGATAGAAAGTTTGAGAAACACTGATATATGGGATGAAAAAATCCAATAGCAGTTCGACAGTGCCACATATCACTGTTTGGATATTGGGCTGAAAGATTCAATGAGGTTATTTCGTTGATAGTGAACATATTTAAACAAATTCGTTTAATGGAAATCTAGATTGTGCTGGCAAAAGACAAAAAATATCAAGATTAATTTTTTGCATCCATTGATCGATTTGGACTGCGAGAACCCTTATACTTATCATACTTCTGATGAAACAATATGTTTATTGTATTATTAATAATAAGTTCTGTGACCGTTTCATTTTTCGTCTTACCCTAACAATCCAAAAACCATCGATGATCTTAAATCCAACTTTTATTTAGGGCAGGATGGCGAACCTATGATCCGCGGGTCAGACAGTGACCCACATAGGCTTTTTAAGTGACCCAGACATTGATTTTATAATTTTTATTATTTCCTTATTAAAATTCCGGAACCATAAAGGTATGAATATTAAATATATCAAAAAGAAATTTGTTCTCCAATTATTGAATTTTAAATATGTTTATCCACTCGCACCCCAAAATGAACATATTAATAGGTAAATTATTGTATGTGAAGGATCGTATATAAAAGTATCCAAATCGTGCGTAAAAGTTCAATTTAAATCAAATGGAGTTTCATTATTACACGATTTCTGTTTGTTGTCACTATGGCAACAACTCGCGTCACTAATTGTAAACCTAAAACATAGACGCAGTGAAAATAAATTTTATGACGTATATTCAAATTGAATGAATTTTTTTTTATTCGAGAAGTCTCTGTCCCTCAGTCTCAATTTGTCTGTCTTTAACATAACTTAATCTAACCATAACCTAATCTAGATTAAATCTACGTTTACTTAGATTACATCGACAACGACAAATAGTGTTCGCGTCACTGTGCGTTTTTACTAGTTAGCAATTTTTGCCACGGAGGCTCTAATTGAGACATCCTCTAATTGGATTTGATTGTATAATACATCAGAATTTTTTGACTTCAGCCTTTATCTTTTGCTCTCCACTTCCAAAGTAGAAGTCGTAAAACAAGAAAGAAACTTGCATTTTGTAAAATGCTTTGAAATTGAGAACTAGTTAGAAATTTTTGCCACGGAGGAGCTGAACGTTTCAAGAAACATTCAATATCTTAAGCAGACTATTCCACATCCTCTAATTGGATTTTATTGTATAATACATCAGACATTTTTATTAACTTTTTTTGACTTCGGCCTTTATTTTTTGCTCTCCACTTCCAAAGTAGAAGTTGTAAAACTAGAAGGAAACTTTGTAAAAGCCTTTCAAAGTGAGAACGTCTTTATGAACGTCTAAAAGTAGTCTTTGACCTCCTCTTTTTTAAGTGATGCCACCGGCCTGGTGACCCACGAGCTATTAAGAAAAATATAATGAACAAAATTTGACCCACTACTCAAAAAGTTTCGCCATCCCTGATCTAGGGAATGGTTGCAACCATTACTACGTTGTAATCCGTTCTTAGTTTGAATTTAAGAATTCGGACTTGAATCGGACTTGAACATATGACATGAACATAGGACATATCAAAATATTTCCATTTTCTCCCGAATCACCCTGTATAATACTTTTATAAATTAGTTGTGAAATCATAGAGAATTTTTTAATTAATAGCCACAAGTATGTAAAAACGAGATTTGCTGCGCAAAAAAAAGCATTTTCTGTAAGAGGAATTCATACGTAATTCTTAGTGTGCATAAATATTTGAAGACAAAACTTGCTTCTTATGGATTTAAAATTGTTCAGTTCATATTACCTCGTCCGTATTCGTATAGCTGTAAATTCTAAATACAAGTTTTTTTTCTTTGTAGTTTTGAAATGATTATTCGAAGATTTGTTTAGTTATACATTATTGAATAAAAGTTGTAATTTTATCACTGTTTGTATTCATTTTTTTTTATTGAACTATGTTTCCAAATTGCTCAAAAACGTCTCCATTTAAAAAAAAATGCTAAATACAATAATAACCTTGCAGAAAGACCTTATGATCAATAGTTCCCTTCTGGTGACAATTTGTTCCGTTTTGATGACAATAAAGATTATTATTATTATAGCCAGCATAGATATTTGCTTTCAAATTGATTGCATCTGGAATTAGATTGTGTAGCAAGATTGGGTGCATATGGTAAGCAGTATTTCATCTAATATACAAAATGTCATAGTGTCAAGAAAATATGGAGAACTTCAAACGCGATAGAGAAATCGCGACGGAGAGTGCGAGAGAAAGAGATGCCCAACACTATCCCGCGAATTTCATATTATCCAACACTTCGATATGCTTATATGTCACTGTATATTGGAAATTGTAATGTTGGAAATTCTTGTTATATAATGGTAACTTTCTATAAATAAAAAGGAAAATAATTTTATTTATATTTCAAGAAATATTGCATTTAGAGGAAAATTCTTCAGCCTCTCCTCCAAGTTTTACGTTTGTAGTTTTGATTTATTAAGATTGTTTCCTTGAACCATTCGTATCTAGTGGCGGATTACCTATTAGGATAAGTAGGCTGAAGCCTACGGCGGCAAATTATCGGCGCACGTGTGCACATGTGCTCATGAAGCACCTATGTAGCGGATGCAAATACGTTGATTAAAATTAAAATTCTATGATTCTATTTACCATAAAAGAGCGTCCACAAACTTGTGTAAAACAAAAGATTTCTTGAACATTTGTACTTCTTAGTTGATTAGTGGATCAAGCCTTGATAAGGAAGAAGGAATTCGGGCATTTGTTCCTTTATATTAGAAGTGAACTTTCATAGGTGAGAGATATTTCTAAATTATTTATAAAAAATTCGAATTTTCCACCTGTAACTCCGTATTACATATTTTATAAATCTTGTTTTAGAAAAATATACTAAGAACGTCACAAAATTTTGCGGATGAAAAATTAAGAAAACAGAAGGAAGTTCTGAAGAAAACACAAAATATTCAGATTTTTTTTCAAAAGGAGAATCATCTGTTTCTAAATTAAAAGCAGTGGAATATATATGGTCAGAGAATATGCATAAGTACTTCAGTTGCCAGTATAGAGCAAATCGAAAATATTTTCTATAATGATGATAGTAATAAACACGAAATTCCTTTAAAAGAAATTTCAGGCATAATTTAAACCCGGAAAATATTGAACATCAAACACAAAAACGAGAAGATTATTTCTTCAGATTTGAAATAATTAAAACTAAATGGGCGAGAAACTAATAGTTTTCAAAGCTAAAAACGGTTTCCATAATAATATGGAATGTTGCTGAGAAATCAAAGCTAGTTTACGCTGACCAGACCCGATATTTCTGCCATACAATTTGCAGCATGAAAATGAATAATGGGGAAAATGTTAATAGAAATTGGATAATTTATTCCGAATCCTCTGAAAGGATTTTCTGCGGACCTCGTCTTTTCAGTAAAGATTGGCAATTTTCTAATAAAGGATTCAATTATTGGAAGAATGTAAACAAATGCGTTGAACAACTTGAAAAATCATTTCAACGCAAGAATTCGATAATAACTTCAAAAGCAAGACGTCAAAATCAAAACAATTTATGCAATTTATTGAGCGAAAAAATTGATGGCGAAGTTTGCTATTGGACGGAAGTGTTTAGTAGAGTAGTAGCCGTTGTTAAAAAATGACGAGTGTTATCTTTCTTTAAGAGGATCTGACGAAATATTAGGTTCCAGCCGAAATGGAAATTTTCTAATGTCGATTGAATTACTCTCCGAATTTGATCAATTTCTTAATGAGCATTTGAAACGATTGGCAAGCCAGAGTGTGGCAAAACCAACTATTTGTCTTCAACAATTTAAGAAGTAATTGTTGTCCTCATGGGCCAGAATACCCGAGAATTAATTATTACCAACACACAGGCTAATAAATATTATTCGATTATTATTGACTCCACTCCTGACAACTGACACATTGATCAGTTGTCCATCATTATAATATATGTAGAGAACACCAATTGAGAACACCAATTGAGTAGTTTCTCTCTTTCATTTCCAACGTCGCGCATCGGTCATAAATCGGAAGAATTGGCAAAATCCGTACTAGAAACTCGCAAATTATCAAATAAATCGAAATGATTATCGCAATCACTCCTATAATAATGCGAATAAGCATATCGGTAATATATTCTGGTCTTTAAGCCAGAATTAAAAACGAAAACAAATTTACTGAATATGTACCATGGGCACCACGTTAATTAAACTTGGTTGGACATTCTGCTGCGAGTCCTTGTCTTGAAACAACCTCGTATTTTATGCTATTGCAAGAAATGTTCAACTTTTTCTCGGCATCTACTAAACGATGGGAAATAATAAATAGTGAATTTTGTTCAACAAAGATGAGGACTCTTTGGTGTCCTCATCTTCGCTTCCTCTTTCTTATACCAGATGGTCAAGTAGAGATGATGCGTACAGAAGTCTACTAATATCCTCGCATGATATCAGAAAAGTTCTTGATTATATCGAAAATGATGAGCCTGAAAAGATATCACACGTGTAAAAGCGATAAACGCGGTAAGTAAACAATATAAAGCGATATAGGGCGTTTCTTAAATGTCCGGCAGAAATTCTAGGGTGTGTTCCAGATCCCAAAGTAAAAAAAAAAGTCCCTGTAAAGATGTGTCCGAAATCACTTTCTAAATGAGGTACTGTCCTTAAAAGGAAGTGGGCTCACAATACATGTTTGCTAATATCTCAGACGCAACTAATGATTATTGATTTAAATTTTATGTGTACTCCTTGCTCACTACCGTTTGTGTTTAGCGGTAAGTGGCGGTACATACGTCAAGTGACCTTTGTATTTTTGCCATTATTTTTTCCTTCTGCACATTTGGCAAGCAAATGCGCGACTAGATGAAATTGTTCGCAAATCGAAAACTACACTGAAAAGGTACTCTTTGTTTCTGTCGCTAAAGATAGCAGTTTTTGAGCAAAAAATTAAAACGTATTTTTTTGGGAATGATATTGTGAAAAAAGCAAACATATCTCTACTATTTCTTCACTCCAAATTTACTATTTTTTTTAGTACTTGTGCAAATTTAAATGTTATAATAAGAAACCAATGTTTAATGCAGCTATGAAAAATGTCATTTTGTGTCTGTCTCTTGTAGAAAACTGGGTAGTGTCACACTTTTCTGTAATTTCGCAATGATTGCTTTTACTAATGCTGAGTACAAATATATGCATCTCATAATGCATCTATAAAGGAAAGCGACTTTACATAAAAGGTAATATGATTGAGGGCGTCGATTGGAGCATCCTCATACTGTTATTGTAAGAGCTCATCACCAACAATTTTCCATTAGTGTCTGGTGTGGTATTGTTGGCGATGTATTAATCGATTCCCATATTCTATCAGGACGGTTGACCTATGAGGTTTATCGAAATTTTTTAACAGAAATTTTGCTAGGGATGCTGGGTGAAGTGCCCCCTTTGACCAGACGCCAAATGTGGTTCATGGACGATGGCGCACCTCCACATTTTATCGAGAGCTCAATTAGATATCGCCTATCCATTAAGGTGGATAGGTCGAGGCGGTTCAGTTGCTTGGCCAGCAAAGTCACCAGACACGAATCCCTTGGACTACTTTTTTGGGGTCACTTGAACTTAGTCTATGAAACGGAGAAGGCGGATCTCGCACAACTGTATCGTCGAGCGAAAAATGAATATGCAACCATTCAGACCACCGCAGGTATTTTTGAACGTGTTTGAAAATCATTACTGCGACGTTCTGAAGCTTTTCTTGGGGTTGAGGCGACGTCAATTTCAACAACTATTGTGAATTAACTATTACGTTTATGTAATAATTTAAAACTGAAATAAAGATTTGTTTGTTTCCTTTGGATTTGTTTTGAATTTTGAATATCCTTTTTTCTCGAAAATTGTTGGTTTGAGCGAAAGAAACATAGAGAACCTTTTCAATGTAGTTGTAGTTTTGATTGATTTGTTCAGAGAACAATTTCATCTAATCAAGCCCGTTTCTAAATGGGGAGGTGGAAAAAATATTTGTAAAAATACTAAGGTCGTTCCCTGTATGTACCAGCGCTGGTTGGTTAACAAGACGAAATTATGCACAAACGGTAGCTCGGCACCAGTAACGAGGGCATGCAAAAGTTCGACTTTTACATTCGACGTTCGACTTTTACATTACCAAAATCCATAGAATATTTATTTATAATGACATGTTCAGAAAGGGCATATGATATTTTATTTAGTTTTCAATCACTTTTGTGAGACGTGATGCGAACCGACTCCTAGAAGTTTGTCCAATATAAATCTTGTTACAATTCAGACAAGGACTATTTTCAATTACATTTGATTTTTCCAATGTTTCTAACTTAGTTTGTAGTGTATAATATACCTTGTCTGAATTGAGACAAAATTTATATTAGACAAACGTCTAGGAGTCTGTCGGGGCGCATCACGTCTCACATAAGTGATTGCAAATTGTATAGAGGAAAATGTATAGAGGAAAAGGTAAAATCTTCAACTAATATGAACTATTCTTAGGAAGCTGTTCGTCCTAAAGGGAAGAAAACAGCAATTTAATGAAAACTCCGACGAAGGAACTTGGCATACACGCTATAAATTCCGCATTGCTACATATCTGAATATTATCGATCATCTTATTTTTGAGTTGAAGCGAAGACAGACAGACAGACGACTTCTTCTAATATTTATGATGTATTAGAATTATGTCAAAGATACCGGGGCGATATTGAAATTGAAGAATATGCACTATTATTGAAGAATGTGCACATTATTATAGATTATTATAGATTTTGATTTAAAACGAATCAAAACAAAAATCTATTTTTGTTTTTCCATAATTTTTTTTTTATTTAACACGACGGCCTTTTTTTCTTTTACTTCGTACAACATCACAACGGCTGGTATGCAGCAAGACACACAGCTCAACGGTTGGTATGCCGCTGAATTGGAAATCTACTATTTAGTTTAGCGGCACAGTAGGCAATAATCTGTCGGCTTTCTTGTATAGCCGGAGTTGTCTCTGCCTAGACGCTTGTTGCGCAAGTTTTGTGGATTAAGTTGTGTCTGTATATTCTCTCGTCTGAGATATAATTGAAATATATTTCGATTGCCCTTACACAATATTACCTACAACAAAGATATAAAATATATAATTATAATAATATAAAGAATGCAATCTTTGGATATTAAAATTCAAATCCTAGATCGCCTTGCAACTGGACAAAGAGCAACTGCTATTGGCAAGCATTTTGGGATACATGAAGCTACCGCGAGTACTATTACAAAAATGCTATTAGGAAGTATTAGGTGTGTTTTGGAACAAAAGTAAAGGCTAGGTCATCATCATATACGAGAGATAATATAAAAGAGAAAATGGAAAAAAACTCTGGTAATATGGACGATATGGAAGATATATGGAAGATATGGCTTGAAGTACCCATCAACGTAAATATCATCAAGCAAATGGCACTACGAATTTACAAAGAAATTAAGGAAAAATAACCGAGCACTTCATCTCAGTTAGAAAAAATAAATGATTTTTCTGCAAGTACTGGTTGGATGTCAGGATTTCTTAAGAGGCACGCTTTTCATAACATCAAAATTAATGACGAATCTGCATCTGCAGATGAATTGGCAGCTAACCAATTTCCGCAAAAACTTACTAAAATTATTGAAGCTGGAGGATACACTTCTGATCAAGTTCTGAATGCGAATTTAGTCTCATCTGGAAAAAAATCCCACATACAACTTACGTAGCAAAATCACAAAAACAGCTGGCTTTCAAGGTGGCTAAGGACTATTTTGCTCCCACGCTTCAGGAGATTGCACCTGAAACCACTGTTTGTGAATCGGGCATTAAAACGACGTTCAATGAAAGGTATAGATTTTTGTAAATTTCCAGTTCACTGGATGACAAACAAAAAGACTTGGGTAGCCACTGATATATTTACTGAATTGTTTGTCCCAGAAATTAGACGGTGTATGAATGTCAAGGGTTTCGAATTTAAAGTTCTTTTGTTTCTGGTTAATGTACCTGGGCATCCGGTCTTAGGACATCCAAATGTGCAATTTTGTTTTCTGCCACCTATTACTACACCTTTGATGCAACCGTTAGACCACGGAATAATCTCGACTTTTAAAACATATTACGTAAAACGATCAATTCAACACGTTGTGAACAAAATCAATGATGAAACATTAACAGTCACTGATGTCTGGAAGAAATTTTCAATAATGGATTGTGTCAATCAAGTAAGATCAGCATTAAATGATTTAAAGCCATCATCTTTGAATGCGCGCTGGATAGCGATTTGGCCAGAATGTGTCAGAGGTTCCATCATACCTTGTACTGCTACTGAATTTTCTAACATAATAACAAGGGCATTTACAATTAAAGGAGTAGGGTTTGGTGATTTATCATCTGTAGATATCGAGGAATAATTACTTAACAAACTCCTAAGTGAAGATATAATAGATGTTGTCCTTCAGACTCCTGATCTTAAAGAGCATAGTGACAATGACGAGGAGGATCGTGTTCTAACTGCAGACTTAATTCAAGAAGTTCTTCAATTGTTCAGTATTTGGTATCGTTTTGGTAAACATGACCCTAATGACGAACGAGCGGGAAAGTTTCAACGTGAGCTGAAGTTATTGATGGCATCTTACAGAGAATTATATAAAGACCTAGCCAAACCGCGAACGCAACAGTTAATAACAGTATTTCTAACCCACTAAAATAGTATCAGCACCACAGTAGAACAACGTTATTTTTATTCCAGAGAATAGAAAAAAGATGACGACGAAGATGTTTCTAGTGATAGTGGTGATATTGTCGTCGTACGTAAACGCATGCGTTTGTTATCAGACAGTGACAGCGAATTAAATTTTATATTTATTTATTTGTTATTTGAGTTGCACATTACATAATACTCCTATAGTACCTTAGATTTTATTACAAACTTTTTGTTCTAATGAGTTAGTTTTATTCTCAAATGAATTTTTTAGTTTATTTTTTCTTATTATTTATTTCATGCAATCGTTTTCAAATAAAATGTGCAAGAAAATTTCATCTGTTTTATTTCAATATCAGACGATTTTTTTAGCCCGCAATCTTCCATTGTTTCGTATATTATACAATGTTATAATTTAAATAAGAAAAATAGAAATTTTTATATAATTTAATAGAATAGATATAGCTTTGCGAATTTTTAATACCACTGCAATTACTAGTGGGTTTTCCGATAGATCTTTTTGATGTCTCAAAAGAATAAAAAAATTATTAAAAATCAACAAAGTCGGAAAAGAGATTGAATGATTTGGCAATTTTCGACGATTTAAAATTTAATTAAACAATTTCGCCATCATTAGGCTACAATTAAAAAAAAAGATCAGCAGGTTAGAAACATAAAATATTTTTTCATCTTACCACAAGTAACAGTTCTTTAAAATATTGTAACCATTGCCAAAAAGGTTATAAAGACTTTAAAAAAAAAATCACCGAAACTAGTAGCTAGTAACAAATTTAAACGATAATTTAATTTTGGTAAAAGCATACATTATAGATAATCGTATAAACTTAATAAAGTCGGAACACAACCTGAATATATAAATATATTCAACCTTTCCGGAGCTCTATAACATTATTGAGTCTTTATAGGACTAGAAAAACAAGTCTCATGTCATATTTTCCAGCTATTTTCTAGCTTTCGAGTCGAGTCCACTTTCGTGGCACTCGACGAAAACCAGAAAAATAACATTGTTTTTTAAGAGCATGTCTATCTATTAACTTAAAGGAATAGCCATCTGCAGACCGTTTCGAGATATTTCTCTCATCAGTGCAGCTTTGATTTTATGAATAATAATTTGAAAAGCACTTACTTGAAACTCACCTGGATCACTGGGGGGTTAGATATTTTTAATTTGACATTTTGTGAGAGAGAGATGAACTTATCAGGTTATTGATTTAAATGATAATTTAATATTGGTAAAACCATATTACATTATAAATAATCGTATTAACTTAATAAACTCGGGACATTGGTAGTCCTAAAAAGACTCGATAATGTTATAGAGCTCCGGAAAGGTTGAATATATTTATATATTCAGGTTGTGTTCCGACTTTATTAAGTTTATACAAATTTTATATATATATATATATATATATATATATATATATATATATAAATATATATATATATATATATATATATATATATATATATATATATATATATATAAGTTTAAACAGTTTAAACAGAATCAGATTAGACTCCAATACATTTGAAGCAGTTACATATGACACTGTCATTAACGATATTGCAACAAAGATGTAGACGGCATACCTGGTAACAATGTATGAAAAATCTAGTTTATTTAAAACGTGAAATTTTTATTTATTGCTTTTATTGTTAGCTTGAATTAAATTAGATAGCTTTGATTTAAATCTCATACACATAAAGGTAACATAAAGGTGAGTGTCGAGTAATCCTATTTTTATTTCATATGATATTGTCTTTTATAATTTTAATAAAGTTTAAAGTTTAATTTTTTACATTCTATTTGCTGTGTTTAGTATGCAATTTAAGATTTATTTCAGTTACTTACGTAAATGTTCTAGAAAGCCTGAAAAATATGCCAAAATCTTATCCTTCTGACAAAAACAGGCAGGGGCGGATTTTGGATGAGGCTAAAGAGGCAATTGATTCGAACTATTTATATTCATGTATTAAATATATTATGTTTTTAGCTAGGGGCCCAAAATAAAGATTTTTCCAAGGGCTCAAAATAGTTTAAATCCGCCACTCTTCGTATTTCACTGGTCCTGTCTGTATCACTAATATCTTTTAAATCATTAATTGTTTTAGCCTTAACTATATGAAACAACATTTTAAATAGTTTTTTTTTAAATTAAACAACTATGTGATTTGTTTCACTTGATCTTTTTTTGATTACTATAGTTTCACCTACACAGTGGCATCTTCAGATCTAATACAAACATTAAACAATTACATATATTTATATGATTTTAACATGGGGTTTGCCATATTTTTAAGAGTGGTGATTGGTGGAGAAATTCGGTCTGTTCGTTGAGACAGTTATTGGAACTGTTGTTGATGGTTTTTCCGATTTCTAAAGATACTAGTAGGTCCATCGCAGATCGAACGTAGTGGTAATTTTGCCTCGAGCTATTGGAGCAGCTGCGTTGTCGGTAACACCACTAGATTTCTGGAACGTATTATTTACAAGTGATATCATGGAAATAATATTGAAATATACGAACGCCGAAATTGATAGATACGTGGCCAGCTTTCCTGACATTGATATGAGTGCGCCTTATCGACATGTTACAATGAACGAATTATAAGCATTTATCGGAACTCTATACTATCTAGGCGTGAATAAAAATGGTCACTTTCATGTTTCGCAATTGTGGGACCCAAGATACGGGGTAACAATGTGTAGAGTAGCGATGTCGCAAAGACGATTTGAATTTATCAGCTGCCGAATAAGATACGATGATAAAAATACACGAGCTGAAAGTCGCGCTACAGATGTACTGGTGCCAATTCGAAAAATTTGGGACTCGTTTATAACGAATTGCCAAACTAATTATTCGCCGAGTGAATTTTTGACAATTGTTGTTAGGTTTTCGCGGTCGGTTTTCTGCGCGCGTATACATTAAATCAAAACCGGCACGTTGCGGTCTAAAAATTGTCTCTATGAATGACGCGAAAACGTTTTATATATATAATGCTATACCATATTGCGGACGAGTACTACCAGAGCCTGGTGAAAGCGTACCGTCATATTATGTGCGTAAATTGAGTGAGCCAATTTATAATACTGCTCGAAATATAACTTGCGATAATTGGTTCACTTCGATCAAAATTTGCAACAAGATGAAAAAAGAGTACGGCTTATCATTGGTAGGTACACTCAGGAGAAACAAACGCCAGATTCCGGAATCTTTCAAAAGAAACGCTTCGATCGGTACAACAAGATACGGTTATGATGGGAATAATACCCTACTTTCATATTGTCCAAAAAAAAAGCTTGTTTTGGTGCTATCGTCTAAGCATAATGTCGGAAAAAACTGCAAAGACATCGATAAACCAGAGATGATAGATTTTTATAATAAGACAAAATGTGGGACATATGTTTTTGACCAACTCTGCGGAAGTTATAGTTGTGCCCGAAAAAGTAACAGATGGACGATGCGTTTTTTTTGGGTATGCTCGACCAGGCCCGGGTCAACTCTTGCATACTGTACAATTTCTTGCCGAACAATACCGAACTATCTCAAAGAGAATTTATGAAACCCCATCTTGAAGAGCGCGCACAGCGACTCGGTATACAGAAAAACTTGCTAGTGCATATGCAGGAAGTGCTGTCAATCAATATAACTAATGCTCCTATCAATCTGTCTACGGTAAAAATGGACAAAAGAAAGCGATGTACCATGTGCCCTAAGGAAAAAGATCGCAAAACAAATTATTGCTGCGTAAAATGCAGTAAACCGATTTGCGAGGACCATAGAATCCTAATCTGTCCGGGATGCTTTGCGTGACGCGTTACCGAAAAACTGCCGAATATAACCATTGTATTTCTTTTCTATAATAAAACCTATTTTGACACTTAACTGCTGACTTCTTATTGATTTTATTACTAATCTTTCAATTATGATATATTTATTGCCGTTTTTAATACGAAATAGGGGACTAATTTTTTGTAAATTTTGAGGTTGCAAACTTAAGGTTAATTTAACAAAAATTGTATGCGGTTTATTTTTTTCATGAAAGCTACACTCTTCCCCTTCAATATTATTTTTTTTCCGTTTCTATATCTATATTTGTCTTAAAGTTATGAATTTTTGAGTAAACAAATGCATTTACCCTGTTTTTCTTCATTTTTTTAATAAAAAATATATAACAAAATTAAATTCTTTACAATTTTATGATTGACTCTTGAAGTTGAAGGTTTAAAGCAACTCCATGAATTTTTTCAGATTTTTCGCGTGACTTAAACAGGTTGAAAAAACGTCAAGACGCCAAAGACCCACCATGATAGGTTTAAGGTGCTAAAAAAACGTTGACAGCTTGAGGGTTAATCCTTTTTTCCATGACGTGTAATATTGTCGGCTGGTTGTTTGCCGAAATTTGGTGTCCTGTTGTTATTAGGTGATTAGTGAAGGTAGATTTGTTATTTTTCAATCGTAGAGACCGTTTGTGTTCATTAAACCGGGTTTCGAAACTTCTTCCGGTTTGTCCTATGTAGGTTTGTCCTATGTAGCCGCTGCATTCATCGCCATTAAGTTGATATATGCCTGATTTCTTTAACGGATTTATTTTTGATTTCTGGTAGCATAAACATTTTTTAGGGTATTGTTATTTCTGTAGGCTATAACAGTGTTATTTTCTTTAATTAGATTTCCTATCTTTGTCGAAATCTGTCCCAGATTTGGGATGCATTTGAAAGTTTGTTTTTCTTTATTTTCTGAGTTACTATTAAAAACTGATTTTAAGGATTGCTTTCTTGATTTTTTCTTAAAAAATTGTGTGACGATGTCTTGTTTATAGTTGTTGTTTTTTGCAATTTGTTTTATTGTATTTAATTCGGCGTTGAAGTTAGCCTCATTCAGTGCGATAGTGAGTAGCCTATATATCATGGAATGGAGCACCGCGAGTTTGTGTTGTATGGGGTGTGAGGAAGAGTTTTGTATTATTGTGTCTGTGTATGTGGGTTTTCGGTATATTTTAAAGCAATGATTATTATTTTCCCGGCTGATATTTAAATCTAAGAAATTTATTGATTTGGTATGTTCTAATTCCATTGTAAATTTTATTGAGGTGTGCAATGTATTCATGAAATTGAATAGTATGCTTAGTTGTCTGTTGGTTCCTGACCAACAGACTAGGATGTCATCTACATACCAGTACCAATATTTGATTTGGAGGGAAAAATTGCTGTTTAGAATTGATTTTTCTAGGTTGTCCATAAAAATGTCCGCGAGTAATGGGGATAATTGGGAACCCATAGCTAGACCTTCTGTTTGATTGTAAAAGTTGTTATTAAACATAAAGTAATTTTGTATTGTACAAATTGAGAATAATTCCAAAATTTCATTGTAAATAAGGGAATCAATATTTTTTTTAACAAACAATAAATTCGATTTTATAAGTGGGAGACATTGTTCGGAGGGGACATTTGGAAATAAGTTGACTACGTCGAACGACAATAGTTTATCGTTCTCATTTAATTCTAAGTCAGAAATTTGTTTGCAAAGTTCTGATGAGCTTTTTATAGTATTATTGAGTTTAAATTAAGTTTAAATTATTAAAAAACTATTTAAAATGTCGTTTCATATAGTTAAGGCTAAAACAATTAACTATTTATTTAATGCAAGTATTGCTACAAAAGCCAAATTGTATTTAAAACTTAAACACCGCATTGCGAGCCATAACATCTGGTTTAACCAAAAGTGCAAGAAATTGAAAGTTACCCAAACTACATACACCTACAAACCAAATCCAGGACCACAGCTGTGATGGAGGCCCTAAAAGCAGCAAAATCAACATGGCTCTACTGAGAAACAATAAAATGTTTCATGATTAGACAGAACATCCACATCTACATCAAGGTATTACTCACCGAACTATCATCATTACTACATAGAGTAGAATTTGAACTACTAGAAGACCATATTTACGATAAAATTTCAAAAATCATATTCAAGAAACGTAACACAAAGAATAAAAAGCTAAGAACCCTACAAAATCAACAAACTAAACCAGACAACATAACAGAAAAAGTTAATTTTTATCCCCGTGTCAAAATTCTCAAAAAATCCGATATCAACCTCAATCAAAATCATTTAAACCTATTAGATAAAGGTCTAAATTATAAAATACCAGTAACCCCATCTAAAAAACAACTGGAACTACTGTCGATAGATAAAGAAATTGGCATTAATAAAAACAACAACAATAAAAACCTCCTCAGGCATACAACCAGCGATGTAATCCAAAAGTTTTCTAAGAAGGCTTTAAATTCATCCAACCCAGAATCCAAACACGCCAAATAAATAAAAAACTTACTAGAAACTAAGAACTTAATCCTCACCAAAGCAGATAAAGGTAATACAATAGAAATTCTAGATAAAGAAAGTTATATAGAGAAAGTGGAAACTTTCTTAAATAACGATACTTTTCTAAAATTAAAATCTGACCCTACAAGTAAATACCAAACACAAATTAAACAAGCCATTGGTCAAACAAAAATATTACTTACTGATACGCAAAAAAGACACTTGACCCACATGAATCCACAACCACCCATACTTTACGGTTTACCGAAATTACATAAAGAAAACATTCCAATTAGACCAGAATCACACTCAAGCCCCGTGTGCAAAACTAGCTAGGAAATTAAATGAGATCTTCCATAAATACACCAAATTTTGACCCAATAATACTATAAAAATCTCATCAAAACTTTGCAAACAAATTTCTGACTTAGAAGTAATTGAGAACGATAAACTATTGTCGTTCGACGTAGTCAACTTATTTCCAAATGTCCCCTCCGAACAATGTCTCCCACTTATAAAATCGATCTTAGTTAAAAACAATATAGACTCACTTATTTCCAATGAAATTTTGGAATTATTCTCAATTTGTACAATGCAAAATTACTTTATGTTTAATAACAACTTTTACAATCAAACAGAAGGTCTAGCTATGGGTTATAAGGTATGGGTTATAAGGTCTAGCCCCATTATCCCCATTACTCGCGGACATTTTTATGGACAACCTAGAAAAATCAATTCTAAACAGCAATTTCCCCCCCAAATCAAATATTGGTACCGGTATGTAGATGACATCCTAGTCTGTTGGTCAGGAACCAACAGACAACTAAGCAAGCTATTCAATTTCATGAATACACTGCACATCTCAATAAAATTTACAATGGAATTGGAACAAAACAAATCAATAAATTTCTTAGATTTAAATATCAACCGGGAAAATAATAAACATTCCTTTAAAATATACCGAAAACCTACATACACAGACACAATAATACATAACACTTCCTCACACCCCATACAACACAAACTCGCGGTGTTCCATTCCATGATATATAGGCTACTCACTATCCCACTGATTGTGAATGAGGCTAACTTCAACGCCGAATTAAAAACAATAAAACAAATAGCAAAAAACAACAACTATAAACAAGACATCGTCACACAAATTTAAAAGAAAAAATCAAGGCAGCAATCCTTAAAATCAGTTTTTAATAGTAACTCAGAAAATAAAGAAAAACAAACTTTAAAATGCATCCCATATCTGGGACAGATTTGTACAAAGATGAAGGAGGAAATCTAAATTAAGAAAATAACACCGTTTAAGCCTACAGAAATAACAATACCCTAAAAAATGTATTATGCAACCAGAAATCAAAAATAAATCCGTTAAAGAAATCAGGCATATATCAACTTAAGTGCGATGAATGTAGCGGCACCTACATAGGACAAACCGGAAGAAGTTTCGAAACTTGGTTTTATGAACACAAACGATCTCTACGATTGAAAAATAACAAATCTACCTTCGCTAATCACCTAATAACAACAGGACACCAAATTTCGTCAAACAACCAGCCAACAATATTACACCTCATGGAAAAAGGATTAAAAATGGACCTACTAGAACAGGGGTTCCCAACTTGTGGTACGCGTACCACTGCTGGTACGCGGGAACGTTTCAGGTGGTACGCGTGAGTGATGTGAGCAACATGCCATTAATAGCTTCTGAACGCATGACCAATGAGCACGCAAACATTGCTCAGCTGCTTGTCTCTGCAGGAGTGGAGGAGAGACGGCGCCGGGTTCGGGGCGACGAGAGCTGTCTTACCCCTCTTCCCCCACGGCTCGCGCTATTAATAACTTCCCCAGCGCCTACATTTTTCCGCCTCACAATATTGCCAGAGATTGTGCAAGTTCATTGTTCGCAGTTCGTTGAGCATGTTGTGATTTCGTATATGAAAACTGAACTATGAAACGATTTCTGACGGCCTCTTCTACTTCAAAGGATTGTGCTAAAAAACCTAAATCTCTGGCCAATCGTAAATACGATGTAAGCTACTTACAGTACGGTTTTGTAGTAAAGCCAGGGACTGAAACCAGTGACATTCCTATTGATATTGAGGAATGTGTTATATGTCTTGAAACACTTACGAACCAAGGCATGAAGCCTTCTTTACTGATGCGACACCAAAATACTAATCAGCCTGCTTTGATTGGTAAGCCCATTGTATTTTAAAAAAAAATCTTTCCTTTTTAAAAAAAGTTTTTCAAGAAAGAAACCCAATGTTTGACGAAGTTTGTCAATACTGATACTAAGTTGATAAAGGCGTCATACCTTGCTAGTTTAAGAATTGCAAAGATGGAAAGTCTCACACAATCGGTGAGATGCTTTTATTGCCGGCCGCTGTGGATATGGTTCAAGCCGTGTTAGGAGAAAAGGCAGCCAAAGAAATTAAAAAAATACCACTATCAAATAACACAGTAAAGAGACGAATTGTCGATAAATCTAATAATATTAAAGAACTACTGGCTTTAAAATTCCAAGAATGCACTTATTTTGCACTTCAAGTTGACAAAAGCACCGATGTTATAAACATGGCGCAGCTACTTGTTTTCGTGCGATTTGATTATAATGAAGAGGTGGTAGAAGAGTTTTTGTTCTGCAAACCACTTGAATTAAATACCACAGCGGAACTCATTTTTAAGGTAATTGATGAATATGTGCTCCAAGTAGGCATTCCCTGGTCCAAGTGTATTGGCTTGTGTACAGATGTGGCAAAAGCTATGTCAGGAAGATTGACAGGCCTAGCAGCAAAAATAAAGGAAGTTCCTCCTGAATGCAAAAGTACGCATTGTGTCATCCATGGAGAAGCATTAGTTGCTAAAGGTATGCCGGAAAATCTTCTCTCCGTTCTATCAGATGCTGTGAAAGTTATTAACTTAATAAAGGTTAGGGCTCTAAACACAAGATTCTCCTTGATGTGTGAAGAAATGGGTGGCAAGTTCAATACTTTACTCCTGCATACAGAAGTGAGGTAGTTATCTCGGGGGAAAAATTTGAACCGTCTCTTTAAACCGAGATCAGAAGTTTTCTGTTTTTAAGTGAAACAAATCATGACATGAAAAAATTGTTTGCTGATGAAGAATGGTTGTCAAGATTGGCTTATCTAGCCGATATTTTTGACAAACTCAACACGCTGAACTTGGGACTTCAGGGACCAAACACAACAGCCTTCACAGCCAGTGAAAAAAACTCCTTCAAGTGAAAGCTGGTCCTGTTTTTTCACAAATGCAGGAAAAGAATTTATCTGCATCATCATGCATCATCATTTTTTGAAGAAAATGAAATATCTCCAATGCCAGATGTGGTTGCAGATAACATTGTTCACTTGGAAGGCCTTCAAAACAGCTTTAAGAAGTATTTCTTTGAAGATTATTCAAAAGGGAATTGAATCATTTAAATCCTTTTTCGGGAACCTCACCAAATGAATTAGAACTATAAGAAAGTTTTATCGATCTTACAGAAGATAGTTCCATGAAAGATTATTTTAAAGAGAAATCTTTAATTAACTTCTGGATGGGATGTAAAACCGAGTACCCTTTGATCTTCCGGCAAGCTCTGCTATTTTTGATGCCATTTGTTACGAATTACTTGTGTGAGAGTGGATTTTCTGAACTCTTGTACATAATAAATAAACATAGAAGCAGAATAAGTGTTGAAGATGATTTAAGAGTGAAGATAAGTTCCATTACTCCTTATGTTGATATTTTAATCACAGGCAAACAACAAGTTACGCACTAAAGACTATAAAAGTATAATTTGCATGATGATTAATGTTTTGTTGAGTTTGTACTAATTTTTTATTTGTATGTTTATAGACCCAAATAGGGTAATTACCATTTTAATCTTTTTATTTTTCCTTTATTATATGCATGTTATTATAAATAAACAAATATCTAACCATTAAATATGAAGCTTTTTCAGGAATTTAATTCAAAAAGCCTTTGAACACTTTTAGAAGAGTAAATATTACACGTTTATTAAAATATTTAGGTCTGGTGGTACGCCAAAATTTCTCAAAAAGTCAAGTGGTACGCAGGTGCAAAAAGGTTGGGAACCCCTGTACTAGAATCTTTAGAATTCGAAAAAACCAACTGTTCTAATAACTGTCCTAATAACTGTCTTAACGAACAGACCGAATTTTTCCACCAATCACCACTCTTGAAAATATGGCAAACCCCATGTTAAAATCATATAAATATATGTAATTGTTTAATGTTTTTATTAGATCTGAAGATGCCATGTGTTGTTGAAACTATAATAATCAATAAAAGATCAAGTGAAACAAATCACATAAGTTGTTTAATTTTTAAAAAAACTATTCAATATCTTTTAGGCTAGAGTTTTTATATGTAGTATACTATATAGTATACTATGTCTAGTCTACAATCTCCTCTGTTTTGTTCAATTTCGACTTTTTTTAGAATCCTTTGTTTACTACGATTTCCGTCGTTTCATTTGTAAACTCTATTTCTTTATTTGTAATGGACAAAAGTTAGTAGGTAATTACAGCGTTAGTCTATAAGAAGTATACTTAGCTCCTTTATTGACTATAAAAAAACAGATGGCGTGGGGTTTCATTTATACACTATCTCTTATAGGGCTTTGTTATTACTGCAATTGTAATTGCTACTTGGGCAGGGTTTATTACAAAATAAAAAAACTTTAAGAGTTTTAATTAACACGACTAATTTGGCGAGTAAAATATTTTTTTCAGAACGAATTAAACCCAGCTATAAAAGTAATTGAGAAATTGTAAAACGCTTTAAATGAAGTATTCTAAGTATACACATCCATGGATTAATACAATACAACAAAACTTGAACGCAAATAAAATTTAATAAATAGGGTCGAAATTTTAAAGATAGCAAGCAAGAATGAGTTATTAATTTTTTGTATGTAACAAAACATACAAAAAAGGGTAAACAGAAGGCGTTATCGCAGTCTCCATTAAATTAGTTTCAAACGTTTTGAATTAGTCGTGAGTGGTCGAGTAGACTGTGCGGAGTGTTTCTAATTAGTCAGCGGTTCAAGTGAAACATTTTGTGTGTAAATAAAACAAACTTTTAGATGACAAAATACGGGGAGAAAACGTTAGTGTAAAACAATGTGACTTTATTATTAAACTTTATATATTGTATTCATTTATAATAACTATACGCTTTATTAAAAAACAAATTATCTTATTTCTTATACCTTCAAAGACGTGACTCAAGTAATTTTCTAGAAATGAGAAAATTGATGAAGAATTTGTCAAAATTGTCTAAATATCAAAATTAACTATTAATATTAGAAATTAATGTAAAAGATATTTTTTCCTATTGTAATTTATCGTGACTTAGTTTTGAATCGTGACCCATAGTTTTCATAAGCCTATATATTCATATAGTCTTAATACATGGGCAATCGAAATTACATAATCAATAAATATTAACTGCATAGATATGAAATGATAATATGATTTCTTGTTAAATTTCCAAATTGGGAAACTACATTTTTGCAATGAAAAATGCACAAAAAAATCTATATACCACTACGACCACTATTATAAATGCCCATTATTCTACAGTTAGTGGACTATGTAAATACACCATAACACACACGTATGTAACAGTCCTCTATTTATGATAAGTTATGATTGATAACACACACTTGCGTTTGTTTTACGATTCGTTGATTGGTTGAGAGCTGCTAATACGTGCTCATACGTTCAGCGCCCCCCGTGCCAAAATTCAAACTAATGGAAATTTACATTGCGTTCATTTGGTTGCCTATACATATGAGCCCTCTTATTCCAATTTAACGCAAATAAGTACTAAATAATAAGGTATGTAACCATTAAGAATGTATTTCTTTACATTTCTATGATGTTAAATAATCTCGAGTAACAGTTATATATGAAAATACAACTGTTTGTTTATTATAATGTTAAATATTGTACCAAATAAGAAATAAATTTGTTAACCAAACATATTTTTCTTATTAGACAGAAACAAATTAGTGTGATCGTAGATAAAGTGCTCGCGGAATTACGCACTCCCCGCTACTCGGGTCGTGCGTAACTGTTCCACTCGTATGTAATATGCTTCTTACAACTCTCGTTACGTAATATAGTATTAGCAAACAAATAAAACAATAAAAATTAAAATATTTATGCATTGATGAAATGGTAATTTTCTACGATAAAATTTGTTAAAAGAAAACTAATGAAACTCAAAAGTAATTAAAAAAGGCCAGACAAGACCAAAGAAGACTAGGCAAAACTATATAAGACAAGGTCAGACAAGGACAGACAATATCAGAAAAGACCTGACAAGGCCAGACAAGACTAGATAAGACTAGACAAGACCAGACAAGACCAGACCATACAAGATAAGACAAGATCAGATAAGACCACACAAGACCAGACAGGACCACACGAGACCAGACAAGACCAGACAACACCAGACAACACCAGGCAAAACTAGACAAGAGCAGACAAGACCAGGCAAGACCAGACAAGTCCATACAAGACCAGACAAGTCCATACAAGACCAGACAAGAACAGACAAAACCAGAAAAGTCCAGAACAGACCAAACAACACCCGACAAGATCAGACAAAACGAAAAAAAACGGACAAGACTGAACAATACCGAAGAAGATCGGAGAAGACCGCATAAAATTAGATAAGAGCGGAAAAGATCGGACAAGACCGGATAATACCGAAAAAACCCGGAAAAGAGCAGACATGGCCAGAGAGAAGCAGACAGGACCAAACACGGCCGGACATGACCAGACAAGACCAGGCAAGACCAGATACTGCCAAATAAGCCCAGAGACGGCCACAGGCAGTACCAGACAAGACCAGACAAAACTAGGCGAGACCACAGACGACTACACAAGTCCAGACGAGGCTGGGCAGAACTAGACAATGCTATTCAGTCCGTAGTTGTCCAGTATTTTGTAGTCTAGACCAGGGGTCTCCAAACTTTCCAGCCTTAGGGCCATACTGATTACTCCAGTAAGTTCCGAGGGCCAAAACCATATTATCATTGTTGCCGTTGGTAAAAAGTGAAATAGTCCACTGAAGAAAAAAAAGTCCGAAAAAGTACGCAACGTTTAAAAAAGGCGGCAAATCGGACTAAAGTCCGCGAAACGGCAACACTGCATATTATTAATTTTCCTGTCATTATCTGTAATTTCTAGATTAGTCGTAGAGTACGAGCCATGAGGAGTAACGTGACACGACATCAGGTGGACACAAGCGGAAATAGGTAGTACCTTCTATCGCCAACAGATCGCGCTAATAGCACGTACAGAATAATATCGTTGGTTCGAGAAACTTCTGGTGTCTTCCACTCACTTCTAGATGGCAGTAATTGGAATATATAAGAAGGCTAGTGACGCAACCACAAATCAGTTCCTATGACACTGTTGTGAAATAAAATAGTGCTTACCTCCTTAAAACGTGTTTGTGCGTGTTTAAGTTTAAGACATCTTTGTAACAGTATTTTGATTTGAATTGTTGCTTTTGTGTGTGATTTAGTAGTATGGAAAAGGAAGCGAAAAATTGATAGTGAATGCAGAAAATTCAGAGATCAGTGGAACATTCAGTATTTCGTAATTGAGTCCAGTAACAAAGCGCTATGTTCGATTTGCAATGAAAGCATAGCCCTTCTCAAGGAATATAACATTAAACGTCATTATGAAACAAAACATTTTCAAAATTACTCAAAATATACAGGAAGTTTGCGGACAGAAAAATTCGAAGTTATGAAGCGCGGATTGAAATGGCAGCAAACTTCATTTACAAAACTCAAAACTGAACAAGAGGCTGCAACTCGTGCCAGCTTTCGTGTGGCTCTTGAAATTGCAAAACGTGGAAAACCATTCACCGATGGAGAAATGATCAAAGAATGCATAATTGCAGTAGCCGAAGAAATGTGCCCTGAAAAGGTAAATTTATTAAAAACTGTCAGTATGTCAGCAAACACTGTAGCTCGAAGGGTAGAAAACATCGCTGAAAATATATCTTCTCAACTGTTCGACAAAAATGGACATGTTGAGTGGTTTTCTTTGGTCTTGGATGAGTCAACGGATGTGTGAGATACTGCTCTGGTGTTGATTTATATTCAAGGAGTAGATAAAAACTATGAAGTGCATGAAGAACTTCTTGATATGTATAGTACTCATGGCACAACTACTGGTACAGATATTTTTAAAGGAGTTGAAATGGCCATTAACCAAAAGAACTTTCGATGGAAAAACTTGAAATGTATTACAACTGATGGAGGCAAAAACATGAGTGGGAAAGATAAAGAGTGGTCGCTCTTGTGTCAACGGCTGTAGAAAATGACGGTGCTTCAAAACCATTAGTCTTACATTGTATCATTCATCAACAGTCTTTGTGCGGAAAAAGTTTGGATATGTCTGAAGTTCTGGAACCAGTCATATCAACTGTTAATTTTATCAGATCTTTTGGGCTGAATCACTAACAATTCCGACAATTTATTGAAGAGATTGGAGAAAATGACTTACCTTATCATACTGCCGTACGTTGGCTTAGTTGTGGGAAGGTCCTTCAGCGCTTTTTTGAACGTCGAGCAGTGATCGAAATTTTTTTGAATGAAAAGCATCGCCCTCTTACTGAATTAACGAACTGAATTTGAGATTGCAAGGAGAAAACCAGCATCTTCCTGATTTATACACTAATATCAAATCATTCCGGAAGAAATTGATACTGTTTCAATCACAACTACGAAGTAAATGTTTTTCACATTTTAAAACATGTGAAATATTCAGCCACACCTACTGAGACTGAGTTTCCTATCGATAATGCAATCGAAACTTTGAGTGCTTTGAAAATAAATTTTGATACTCGTTTCTCGGACTTTGATGCCATTGCGAATCAAATTAAGATTTTTCAGAATCTTTTTGATACTGACATTGAAACCCTAGCCCTGCAACTTCAAATGGAAATGATTGATCTACAGTGCAGTGATATAATTAAGAACAAATATCAAAACTCATCTTTGTTGGAATTTTATAAGAGTCTTCTACTGACACAATTTGATAATTTGCATAAATTTGCTCGTGGGCTGTTTTCTGTTTTTTGGACTACTTATTTGTGTGAGAAGACCTTCTCCAAAATGAAGTACACAAAAAATGTTTACAGATCTAAATTAACTGATGAGCATCTTAAATCTCTTTTAATAATTGGTACAAGTAAAATTAGTCCACAACTACAAACTATTGTCAGTGGAAAATCTCAATTACATAAATCTCATTAGTATTTCATATGTCATTATGCTTGTTATAAGTTATGTTTTTATTTAAAATGTATAAAATGTTAGTTGGATTCATTTCAATAATTTGTTAGTTATTATATACTGAAGTTAAATTTTCTGCATATTATACATGTCTTTACTCATTACAATTCTGTATTTCTTTATCCAACTTATCACAAAAACAATAACAATAAGCCTACAACAATGTTATGAGTAGTTAGCCCATGACCATATCAATGTAGATGTCATATTAATAATTATTCAACATAAAATTAGAATACTTCAGTAAACTAAATTTAATTTGCTATAAAAAATATGTTCTCTAAAAGGAGTTTTCAAGTATGCTAGCTCTCCGCAGGCCGGACAAAATCTGTCCGCGGGCCGGATGTGGCCCTCGGGTCGTAGTTTGGAGGCCCCTGGTCTAGACTAATATAGTATAACTTTATAGTATTAGTCTAGACTAATATAGTATAAAATAAACTAGTATAGTATAAAGTTTTCTAGTCTAGCTTGGCTTTTAAAATAATACCACTTAATTTAACATAGCTTTCTAGTAATGAGAAAATCGTTGAAAAATTTGTAGCAATTGTCTAAATATCAAGATTGACTTATTTAACAAAATCTAATATATATCTAATAACATCTTAATATAAAAATATAATATTTAACATTACAAGTTAATGTAAAAGATTTGTTTTCTATTTTCCTTTTTATATTTCGTTGTTTTTTTAATTTAAACTCTTCCGTATCGGAACTCAATGCAATTTTATTGCGACCCAATTTTGGGTCGACACCCATAGTTTGACGAGCGCTTATCTAGTCTACAAAGACTAATCTAATAGAAATTAAAACTGGTCTAATCTATTCTTATATTTCTATTGCATCTGCAGTTATATATGTTGTATTTTCTAGCGCAATGGTTCTCAAACTGGGTGCTGCGGTACCGCGGTACCGCGAGCGTACGCTTGGGGTGACGCAGCAATAATCAAGAAATGTAAAAAAGTGTTAAAAGAAAATTACATGAGGAGGTAAAAAAATTGAGTTTCTATTTTTATTGCTGAAATATGAACAATTGGCTAAAATCTGGGTGTTTAAAACCAAAAGGTGATGAACTCACTAAAGCTTTTGAAGCGACTGATTCAATGACAACCAGCATCGTCAGAGGGGACAAAATATCCCAGCAGACACCTGCGAGTCTAAACATTCATGTTCGTCTGCCTCAGTTCGCGAAAACGCAACTCACGACCAAAAGATAATCCGAGCAAAATAACGAAATATGATCCTAGCTACTTCACATTGTTTGGCTTTGTTTCTGTTGGGAACGAATAAGCACTGGAAGGGCAATAAATCATAAAATTGTTGCAAGCCTGCATAAAATGTCAGTTCACACATAGCAAAATCTGGAAAACACCATACTATTGCCGGGACACTGATTAAACCTTGCGTGAAGGATGTTGGAAGTTGCATATTAGGTCCAGAAATAGCCAAGAAGATTGATACTGTGCAGCTGTCAAATAGCACTATAATTAAGCGAATTGACACAATTTCAGAGCCTATGGAGAACGTTTAAAATTTTTTATTAGTTTAGAGCTTGATGAAAGTACCAAAGTTGCGGGATTTGCTTTTTCTCTTGTTTGTAAGGTATCCATTCCAAATGCAAATATAACAAGAAATAGTACATATTAATCCTTTTTTGTGGTGGAATAATGGTAAAGATGAAAATTTGTTTTAGGGTGGAATATTTGTTTCAGGGTGGAATAGTTGTTTGAGGGTCGAATAGTTCTTTGAGGGTAGAATAGTTGTTCAGGGTGGAATAGTTGATGAGGATGGATTTATGTGGAGAATTTAGAAGTGCACGCCACTGCTGACGCTAAAAGAGCCACATAGTTTCATGGCAATCTAAGGATACCAAGATGACCAAGAAAATCTGAAGGTGCACGCCATTGGCGCTTTCATCGCCACCTGCTGCCGCATGTGGTAGACTACAGTGAATTGTAAATGTGCTGCCAGATTATGCCAATAGAATCGCTATAGAAAGCTTTCCATAGCAATAGAGTTTTTGAAAGAATATCGCATTCAAATCCTGTTCTTTTTATAATATCACGCAATTCTGTGCGAATGAACGAAGGCGGTAGGATCATATATTGTTTAGATTGTATGAATGATTGTATGAATTTAGATTTGATTGAAAAATGTACATTGCCACGTTGACATCATTTTGGATATGGATTTCGCGCGTTTGTGATATCTTGATTTATCTGCCGCTTCGCGGTGTAAAACCTAATCTAACCTGGGTTAAACCAACGTTCCTTGCCACATTGTCCTATTTTGGATTCTTCGGTTTAGTCACAGAAGTAAAAAATACCCCTTCTTTGAATTTTATTGAATAATTCACATGGGTTTAACTGGAGAACACGGTTGGTGGTTTGTACAAAAATTGCAATGTCAATTTCAATAGCCATCAACGTATGCG
This sequence comes from Phosphuga atrata, assembly GCA_944588485.1. Taxonomy (NCBI): domain Eukaryota; kingdom Metazoa; phylum Arthropoda; class Insecta; order Coleoptera; family Silphidae; genus Phosphuga; species Phosphuga atrata. The sequence goes on from OX155899.1 coordinate 36,999,040, forward strand.
CTATCTAAAACTGAGAGATTTTTTGATGTATCTGTTGCAGTTTTAAAAATATAGTTATTTAAATATCTTACCATCTGGGCCGCCTTGAATTTGAGGGACGGCGGTTGCCGCCAGAACAAATATTTTGCAAAATACATAAGGAGATTTGATAGAATGATCCTTTCTCTACAAATGTGTAAAATTTTATTGTTCCACGTAGTGTGCAACTTTTTTTTAACAAAACCATCACGAATTCCAACCAAAACCGAACTCGAAAATATCAAAATATTCAAAAATAGCGAAAAAGTGTATTAACCCTTCATATATTTCAATGAAACTTTTACTGAATATGGCTATCTAGCAGAAGTACCCGCTGGCCAAATTTGAAAGCTCTGTCCCCAATGGGAGCAGCGTGCTGAATTATTTTAGCTTCAAAGGTTTTTTGCAAATATCTCGCCAACTCCTCAAAATAGAAAATTACGATCTCCGTATGTAGTTTGTCCGGGTAAGTAAGTATTCTTTGCAATTTTTGTAAAATCGTTCGATGTAGCCACAAAAGTAAAAAATATAAAATGCAACATTTTTTGCAAGAGGTACCTTTTCTCTGAATTTAGATTTTCAACTACATGGGCTTAAATGGCGAACGCGGTAAGAAGTTTGTAAATATATTTAATCTCCAAAAATGTTTCGCGTTGGAAAGATGGACATGACAAACTTTAAAAGCATCACATGAGCTAAAAAACATCACGTGATTAATGGACGACCCCTAGGGTGCCGCGAGATTTTTTCAGCTCGACAAGGGTGTCTAGGCAAAAAAAGTTTGAGAACCATTGGTTTAGCGTCTAATATCTACTCCTATATTGATAGTCAAATCTTGGTTGCTTAGTCTAGCCTGTCTAGTCTAACATATCTAGTTTTACCTATCTAGAATGGTCTGTCTCAACATTTCTACCTGCCTGATATTGCCTGTCTAGTATTGCCTGTCTAATATTGCCTTATCTTTTTAGTACTGCACGCCTAGACATTTACCTGACTAAGTTTGTCTGCCTAACCTTTTCGATTAGTTTTCTAGTATTGACTTTCTAGTTCCTATTAGTTTTGTTTTGTTTATCTAGGCTAGTCGGCCTGGTCTATATTGTGTTTATTGCCTAATTTTCCATTGATTTTCCCTGTGTTTATTAAGTTTGGTAATTATTTGTCGAGTTTTATCCTTAATAATCATTCATCGTCTTATCTATAATTTAGTAATATTATCTATTCTTTTTTTTAAGTGGTTTGGAGTAGGTCTCACTAAACCCCCTATTCCACTTAGGTTTTTAATATGCGCCATCCCGGTATTGCAAATTTCGCATTCATTCAGGCAGCCCGGGCTGTTACGAAAAACTGTCCGAGTTGCAAGTGCCTCCTCGGCCGGGAATTGAACCTGAGTCTCTCGATTGTCAGGCGGGTATATTGTCTAAACTACACCACCGATTAGGACAATATTGTCTAATCAAAGATGACCACAGGTCCCGATTTAGGCGGAATTATATAGTCCCTATTTTTAACAATTTATTATTATTCCTAAAGTGTCGCATTAGTTCGATCAATAAATTGTTAACCGAATAATTTATTTGTTAATTGGACTTGAAATCTACTTCTGAATCAAATTAACAATATACATTGCTTTTAAATTTAAACTAACTAATTTTAACAATTTGTCCCGGGTCACGCGACATTGTTCCTAAGGTATTCATAAGGTAAAGGAATATTAATGTTTTAACTTAGAATTCCTCGTCGACCTGTTTTTAACCATTTCCTATGTTATTATTATTAGTTCAATTAATAAACTTGTAACCCAAAAATTTCTTTGTTAGTTAGGTTAGTTATATTAGGTTGAAATCTACTTCTGAATCAAATTAAAAATATACATTGCTTTTAAATTTTCATAAACTGTTTTTAAAACATTATTACAAGCAACCTTGTAGATATATTTTTTGTATTATACATTATTCCTTTTTTATTATACATTCTTCTTTTTGATCTCGAAGAATTCAATTACTGCTATGTTTTTATCTCCTCTTGTGGATGTAATTCCTCTCCACCTTTCGGATTTTTTTTTAAATTTTTTCAATGATGAAAAAAGAACGTTCGCAACGTATGGTTTTTAACATCATATTCTAATTTCGTTTGTCAATCCATTGATTTGATTTAATTTCAGTACCCCTGCCCTGCATAATATAACAAAAATAACTCCAGAAATATCTCAAATGTCAAGAAAATGCTGAACGAATGTAAAATTGAAACGAAATATTTGATTCTATTGAAGTACTTTATGGGGATATTTGGGGGATATTTGGGGGAGGGGGGGTTGAACTCCCAACCCCCCACCCTGGCCACGCCCATTCCTCACAGTATGAAATTTTCAAAAATCGGTGTTTTTGTTTTCATTACCCCGATAGTATAGACTGTTATTAACATTCTCCCCAATTTTTAAATCGAAATTCGAATTATTCCGGTCGCTACAGCCTTTCTTAGAAAAAGGGAGTATCTGGCGCTCACTCCAAACTTTAAACGCGTTTTTCTCGAAATGGTGTCTCGAAATTTTCAAAACGGTCTCCACTCTCAAAGGAACAGTATTCAAGCTATCCCTTTGAAATTTGAACTGAACATTCTTCACGTCATTCTTCATGTTCCTATGGGAGCTTCTTTTTTTTGAAATCTTCCATTTTTTTTTACGAATAATTGTCGAAAAAGTAGCCTGAATTCGATACCTTTTTGTCAAACCGCCGCCATTTTTTTTAAATTTCATAAAAAAGAAAAAGCTTCCATAGGAACATAGAGGCTTTCCTACAGATTAATAATCTTTAATAATAATTTTTATATCAGATCAAAATTACGTCCGCTATCATGGAGAAGATTCCAGGAGCTTTTTTTTCAACGCATTATTTTTCAACAACATTAAATTTAATAAAAAAAAAATGTTAAACAATAAACAAATCAATTCTAAAAAAATCATTTTGTTTTCTCGATTAGTACTTTAATTTGTAAAAAATAATCAGACCGATTAGTTTATCCTAAACATCAAAAATAAAATCGCGAAAATCTACTTTTTTCCGAGGTGTCACACTGTGAGGGTCCCTTAATGTTCTTTGCATTGCTTCAATATACTTGCTAGTGCAATCATATATTTCTTTTTTTTGTCAAAATTACGAATTCTCAGTTTCTTTTTAGCGAGATCGCATTTTAATGTATTTGTACTTTTTCTTTGTCAAAAATTATTTGTTATCCTATTGTTTATAGTCTTCTACTTATTTTATTGTTAATATTTTGCCAAAACTAGAATTTTTGTGTGAAAATTTTATCAATATTGTAAAATTGATTATTGTTAAAATTGATAGAATTGACAACGTACACGTCGTCTACATTGTCTCCAACGTCAGCCGAGAGAAGTTGCTCAGTCATACATACTGCTAATAACTGCAATTGATACATACATCAGCTCATTTGAAACGTCAATTTTTTTTAAACAAAAAATACCGGATATGCATTGTGGAACTATTCGACGTGGAAGCTTCGTTTTAGCTTTCCACGCTTACTAATATACCCTGGAAGACGATTAGCAACAGTCATTTCAGGTAAAAAACAAAAATTCTAGAATGACGATATTCTGCAATTACCACAATGTTTGTAAAAGAAACAAATATTAATATATTTCTAATGATGCAAGGATTATATGCTTTGCTTAGGTTTAAATTGATTTGATGCAAATTGTGTTTATTAAAGTATAGAGTATAAAATATTTAAATACATTTACACATTAGGTTTCGTTTAAGTATTAATCTGCAATATTTATTTATAATTGTTTAATACAAGCATACTAGAAAATGCTATTATGCCTTGCATATTTTCGCATAATAACGCATTTTTGCGAACAGCGGCTCCGAGAATAAAGTACAAGTTCAAGCTAAATTTATTTATAAGCTTTTTCAATCAAGTTATTTATAAGCTTTTTCTATTTATTTCCTATCAGTAAAGTCCTGTTATGGAAAATATTTAGTACTAGATTGTTGTGTAAACATTGAAAATTGTGTTGAAATTTTGTACGACAATAATAAACTAATTTTGACAATATTTTGTAGATTATTTCAATCGTTATTATGAAAACTTGGGCCCTAGGTTGAAATAAGTCGACCCTCGTCGATTAAATGCTAAAATATTGGTTTGAGCAAGATTTATTGTATTATTTGTTATAGAATCATGTTTCAATAATAATGTTTAAAAACGAGAAACAGTAGCGAACAAAAAAAAAGTATAAAAGACCGGCATAATTATACAAATAACAGGAAAATAAAGTTTATAGATGTTGAAAATTAGTGCCATTAAGATCAATCATCTTCATCAGCAATGCTACAGCCCCACAGCCTGTAGGGCTGTAAGCTATAGGCTGTAGGGCTGTACAGCCTGTAGGCTACAGGGTCTCGATTTTCTCGAGCCTCTTCCGCCATCCTTTCCGGTCTCTGGCAAGGACCTTCTAGTCAGCTACACCAATTTTTCTGGCATCCTCAGAAACGCCGTCTCTCTATCTCAGCCTTGGTCTCCCTCTGCCTTTACTGCCGGTTGGTATGGCTTCAAAATCTCTTCGCGCTGGTACGTTGTTGTCATAGCGTGCTACATGTTCTGCACATCTTAACCTGCCAATCCTGATTGTTGTTATTATGTCTCTGTTTCCTGACCCTTTGTATAAGTTAGAAAGCTCAAAATTATATTTTCTTCTCCAGACGTTGTCCTCTTGGACAGCACCATAAATCTTTCTTAGGATTTTTCGTTCAAATGTTGATAGTAACTTCTCATCTGCTTTTGTTACTAACGTCTTATAGATTCTGATCTTTGTGCTTCTCGAAAGGCTCGATTTACGTAAGTATTTTGACAGTCCAAAATAACAGCGATTGGCAAGCATTATGCTTTTTATTTCTTTGCTGACATCACTACACGGGTTTATCAAGGCTCCTAGATATACGAACTTCGATGCGACTGATTCGATGTCATATTCTCCAATTGTGATATTTTGACCCGCGTCTCTTGTTGCGGCCATAAACTTTGTCTTATTTAGGGGAATGAGCGGGAAAATCGGATAGGGGGTGAAATCAGATAGTTGCTATTTCAATACTCCGTGTATAGCTGTCTCGTTCTAGCTAGTGGAGAAATAAGCGCGAAAGCTTACTCAGTGCTGTTGCAAATGCCGGTGACTGTAAAATTTCAGCGGGAGCGTTCATAAACTAAAATTGAAAACAAAGGTAAGTTATCTAATATTTTGAATTTTTTAAAGTGTTACCATTAAGTTTACCTATGAGCTATCATATACAGTTGTATTTCTTAAGAAGTAGTACATATTTAACCTTTTAAAACTGTATTTGTTATTGCAATGAGTGTAAACATAACCTGCTAGTTATTACAATTTCAAACATGGTACCTGTGGGGTACAAGCGGACGGGGTGATTTCGACTATCCGGTTTCACCCAGATTGATTTTATATGTAGGTATAGGGCGTTTGTTTTATTCCTCTTTTTCCTTCCTTACTTTTTTTTACTTTTTACAGAGTGCTAGTTAACATGCCACGAACATATGTGAGAAAGTCAAGTAGGCTGCAATTGTCAGTCAGACGTGCTTTTAGCCATAAATTCGGTGATGGAAGGCAGAATGGGATATCTTTTAGCGTCATACGTCATACTGCTTGTCTTAAATGGGCTCACAAAAGTTGCATCAGTTGTTCTAAACAAGAATTATTATTTTTTGTTTGCAAAAACTGCGAATTTATTGTTAGTATCTGTATTCACTCCTTGAATATAATGCCTATCCGGTTTGACCCGTTCGTTTGGGGAATTCGGATTTATATATTTTAATTAAAATTGTTCTATTCTATGGTTATTAAGATTGATCTCAAACAGTTTCATACCAAATTTATGCCTAGGGTATACATAAACATTTATGATATTGATTATCTCAATAAATAACATAGTGCTTGATTTATTGTGTCTTTATCTTAACTATCCGGTGTCCCCCCACATTCCCCTACATTTATTTGTAGTCCCATATTTCTTGCGGCATTCTCAAAATTTACAAAGATTTATTTTGCTTTTCGGGGAGTTCTAGAGATCAAGAAAATTTTATCAATATTGTAAAATTAAAATTTACTACAATTTTTGTAAAATCTCAATTTGTTTATTATATTTTGTTGAAATTACAAATTCCGATTTTATGTAAAATAAATAGAATTGACAATTTCGCGTCGTCTACATTTTCTCTAACGAGAGCCGAGAGAACTTGCTCAGTCACACATACTGCTAATAACTGCAATAAATACATACATCAGCTGTTTTGAAACGTCATTTTTTTAGACAAAAAATACCGGATATGTATTGTGGTACTAGTCGACGTGGAATCTTTGTTTTAGCTTTCCACGCTTACCAATATACCCTGGAAGACGATTAGCCACAGTAATTTCAGGTAAAAACCAAAAATTCGAGAATGACTATATTCTGCAATTACCCCATAGTTTGTAGAAGAAACAAATATTTATATATTTCTAATGATGCAAGGATTATGTGCTTTGCTTAGATTTAAAAATTGATTTGATGCAAATTGTGTTTATTAAAGTACAGACTATAAAATATTTAAATACCTTTACACATTAGGTTTCGTTTACCAAGTTTTTATCTGCAATATTTATTTATAATTGTTTAATACAAGCATCGTAGAAAATGCTAAGTCTTGTTATGGAAAATATTTAGTACTAGAAATATGGAAAATATTTAGATGTTGTGTAAACATTGAAAATTGTGTTGAAATTTTGAACGACAATAATTTCTACAGCTTTACAGCTAATTTTGACAATATCTTGTAAATTATTTCAATCGTTATTATGAAAACTAGGGCCTTAAGTTGAAATAAGTCGACCCTCGTCGATTAAATGCTAAATTATTGTTTCTAGTAAGATTTATTGTATTATTTGTTATAGAAGCATGTTTTAATAGTAATGTTTAAAAACGAGATAAACATGTTTTAATAATAATGTTTAAAAACAGAAGCAAACAAAAAAGTAGTATGAAAGACTGGCATAATTATACAAAGAACAGGAAAATAAAGTTTATAGGTGTTGAAAATGAGTGCCATTGAGATTAGGGCATCCAAACCGGTTAAAACCCAACCCGGTTAACCGAGTTTTCTGTTAACATTTACGAAACCGTAAAACCGGGTTTTTTCGAAAAGTCAGTTTTTATTTATTTTATTTTTTTCTTCAAGTGGAAAATACATAATTTGATTTTTCTATGGTTATTCATGAAGTATTATAATGTAGATTTATTTGTACTTAAATAAAACGTAAGGGGTCGTCCATTAATCACGTGATGTTTTTTAGCAACTTTTGATTCCAAAGTTTTAAGAACTTCGTACCAAGAAACTCTCCAACTTCTACATGCGTCCTCTCTAGCTGACCAACGTGTCAAATTTACTCTCTTTAGCGTTTTCTCTTTCCCAATTTCAATCATTAACTTTTGTCAGCGTTGTGCCGAATTTATAAAAAGCTTAGTCTTATATATTTAACATGTTTCTAACAGTTCCAAAATAATACAATAATTTGCGTTAATCGCATCACTGAACTTTTTATTTCTCCCTCTATAGCACACAACGGAAGAAGAATTAATACATATAAGAAATTGCATGACTCAATCAACAGAGGCGGCTTTTCTTTTCGGCGGCTTTTTCGTTTGTATCACCGCGCCGCTCTATATCTGTCTCTTTCAGACTCAATGCCACTACGCGACGTATGCCCCTAACAGCTCAGCCCCATCGATCCTGCTTCGGACCAACCACCTGCCAACCACGGCTAGGGTAATTGTAGAAACAATATAATTTAACAATACGTGTTGAATCATATTACATGTTGAATTGTTTGTGTGGACCTAATAACATTTCCATTAAGGTATATAAATTTTTTTTTTTTTAATTTCTGTACGACAAAAAAAAATGTTGGCCCCAAATTTGCCGCCCTAGGCTCCAGCCTACTCAGCCTGCTAGTAAATCCAGCACTCTCCTAGACATTGTTTTGAGACAAAACATACGCGGCAACGATTTCCGCATGTATTCGGTAAAATAATGCAAATATATATATATATATATATATATATATATATATATATATATATATATATATATATATATCTACATTTCGCCATATGAATAAATATTTATTCTATTTGGTTTACAGCAGCAATTTATTTATTTTTATATTTAAAACAGGGCTTTAACCGGTTAACTGGTTTTTTACTTTACGAAAAACTGAAATCCGGTTTTTGAAATTTCATCGGTTTTTTGATGCCATAATTAAGATCATTCATCATCATCAGTACTGCTACAGCCCTACAGCCTGTAGGGCTGTAGGCTATAGGCTGTAGGGCGGAATAGCCTGTAGGCTACAGGGCCTCGATTTTCTCCAGCCTCTTCCGCCATCCTTTGCGGTCTCTGGCAAGGACCTTCCAGTCAGCTACACCATTTTTTCTGGCATCCTCAGAAACGCCGTCTTTCTATCTCAGCCTTGGTCTCCCTCTGCCTCTACTGCCGGTTGGTATGGCCTCAAAGTTTCTCCGCTTTGGTACGTTGTTGTCATAGCGTGCTACATGTTCTGCACATCTTAACCTACCAATCTTGATTGTTGTTATTATGTCTCTGTTTTCTGACCCTCTGTATAAGTTAGAAAGCTCAAAATTATATCTTCTTCTCCAGACGTTGTCCTCTTGGACAGCACCATAAATCTTTCTTAGGATTTTTCGTTCAAATATTGATAGTAACGTGTCATCTGCTTTTGTTACTAACGTCTTATAGATTCTGATCTTTGTGCTTCTCGAAAGGCTCGATTTACGTAAGTATTTTGACAGTTCAAAATAACAGCGATTGGCAAGCGTTATGCGCTTTTTTATTTCTTTGCTGACATCATTACTCGGGTTTATCAAGGCTCCTAGATATACGAACTCATCCACTGCTTCGATTTTATATTCTCCAATTGTGATATTTTGACCCGCGTCTATCGCCCTGCGTTCCTTTGTGGCAGCCATAAACTTTGTCTTATTTGCATTTATTTGTAGTCCCATATTTCTTGTGGCATTATCAAAATTTACAAAAAATTATCTTGCTTTTCGAGGAGTTCTAGTGGTCAGGAAAATTTTATCAAAATTGTAAAATAAAAATTTATTATAATTTTTGTAAAATCTCATTTTGTTTAATATTTTGTTGAAATCACAAATTCAAATTTTATGTAATATAAATAGAATTGACAATTTCGCGTCGTCTACATTTTCTCTAACGTGAGCCGAGAGAAGTTGCTCAGTCATACATACTGCTAATATCTGCAAAAAATACATACATCAGCTGTTTTGAAACGTCAATTTTTTTATACAAAAAATACCGGATATGTATTGTGGAACCAGTCGAAGTGGAAGCTTCGTTTTAGCTTTCCACGCTTACCAATATACCCTGGAAGACGATTAACAACAGTCAATTCAGGTAAAAACCGAAAATTCGAGAATTACTATATGCTGTAATTACCACATAGTTTATAAAAGAAACAAATATTTAAATATTTATAATAAGGCAAGGAATTCTAATGATGCAAGGATTTGCTTTGCTTAGATTTAAGTTGATTTGATGCAATTTGTGTTTGTTAAAATACAAACTATAAAATAATTAAATAACTTTACATATTAGGTTTTGTTTACAAAGTTTTTATCTACAATATTTATTTATAATGGTTTATTTCAGCATCCTAGAAAATGCCTTGCATATTTTCGCATAAATTAACGCATTTTTTCGAACCGCGACTCCGAGAATAAAGATCAAGATCAAGTTAATGATAAACTTTTCCTACTTCTTCTATCAGTAAAGTCCTATTATGGGAAATATTTAGTATTAGATTGATGTGTAGTACTGCTTTCTTAATATGTTTATTTTTCTTGTAGAAAAATTAACATATTACGACTAGACTTGCCTTGACAAATTTTGCCATATATGGCGAAAATTTTGAACCAACAATAATTTCTACAAATTTAGAGATAATTTTGACAATAGATTGTAGATTATTTCAATCATTTTGAAAATTTGGGCCCTAGGTTGGATTAAGTTTGACCCTCGTCGATTAAATGCTAAAATTCCTGTTCCAGCAAAATTTATTGTATTATTTGTTATATAATCATGGTAATGATTAAAAAAGAGGAACAGTAACTATGAAAAAAGTAGTATGAAAGACCGACATAATTGGGTTGTTGAATAAAAAAAATGATCTATTTTTTTATGTATTTTAAAACCTTATTATTAGAGGTCGAACTTTAAGGTCGCAAAAACTATCAGAAAAGATAGGCAAAAAGGCAAATAAATTAATGAAAAAAGCCTTTAAATTTACAGTTTTAGGTCGTTAAAAAGGCCATTACTTACTCAAAATTTTATTTATAAATTTTAATTTTTGTTGGAATCTAGGTCAGTCTTGGGTATTTGGAACAATGATTAATTAATACTCTTAGTCTTTTTTACACGGTTTGGTCCATTATTTTCGGACTTCTCCAAAGAACCTACAACATTACATTATCTTCCACTTACCGAATTATTTCTATAAAATTAAATTCACCGTCATAAAATTCAAATTATTAAATTTTGAATTTTATGACGGTGACATTTAAATAAGTTATTTATTGTGAATATGTAATATTGTAGCTTCCTTGAAGAAGTCCGAAAATAAAGGACGAAACTTCGGAAAAAAGACTAAGAGTATTAATCATTGTTTCAAATACCCAAGAACTGACCTAGATTTAAAAAAAAATTAAACGAGAACCTGAAAACATTATAAATTTTAATTTTTATTAATTGTTATCTGTGTAGCACACCATCAGTTTTTCTAAATTATCTTCCGTCAGCCGTTGACGACGGTCAGATAATATGGTCTTGTAGATGCAAAATGACCTCTCCACAACGCACGATGTTAGTGGTGCAAATTTATAATTTGGGATGTTTGATATGGTCAATTTTTCTGGCATTTCAGTATTTTCGCCAGCCAATAATTTTGAAATATTATTCAGAAAAGCAAATCCAGTGTTGTTATTTATTACTTTTGTCAATTTTTCGTATGCTTTTCGACCCACTTGTCCTGGGGTTGACATCAGGGACTCCGTTACATTATTGATAATGCCAATTCTTTCCACCAAACGTGAGGTATTTGTTTCAAGTAGCTTTATACCATCAATAAGAATTTTGAAATTACTCTTGATATAAATTAAATCGTTTTTGATGTTCGGTTTCGCAAAGTACATTTTTGCATCTTTTATAGTCCTTGCCGCATCAGAATCAAAATCTTGTATTACCTTAAACATTTGAAATTTACTAGAAGGAATATTTTCAACAAATAGAGAATCAAGTCTTTACCGGTTTAATTGATTTAAAATTGTCGCAATAAAAGAAGGCAGCTTTCAGCCAAGTGTCCCATCGTGTTATTATTGGCTCAGGAGGCAGCGGTAGGCCATGTAAATGGTCTCTATATACTTGAATTCCCAACGGAGATTTGAGAAATACTTTTTTTGTGCTGGCAATTAGTCCGTTTACGTTTTCATATTCGTTACGTATTACTTCACACACCAAATGCAATGCGTGAGCTAAGCAAGTGACATGTATAAGATTTGGGTAAAAAATCTTCAAACTTACAGCAGATTTCACCATATATGCAGCTGCATCTGAATAATATAATTTAACTTTGTCATGCTGGATACCATTTGGCCATAATAATGCTAAAAAAATGTAGGTAACTACCTGTAGACAAAATTTAGACTCGTACCTACTTAAATTATCGTTAATAAAACGTGATATTGTAGCATGATTTGCTTTTTCTAAATTTTTGCAGGCCAATAAATGAGCTTTTGAACTGCCTTCATCGGTTAGTTTTCCTACTATAAAATTTGCAACATATCGTCCCATGGCATCAGTTGTTTCGTCTACGCATATGTATATATCATGGAGACCAATAGCAGTTCGTATGTTTTCAATAGACTAAAAATTTAAAATATTTATAATTTTTTTATAGTAGGAGCAATTTTGTCTGTTTTAAACTTTAAAGGTACCTACAGTTAAAAAACGCAGAATTGTCCCTAACAGCAGATAATTTAATTTCATTAAAGTAGAAATCAAGATTTATGTAAGTATCCTATGATTTTGTTAAATTAATTTGCATACCTTGTCGTAACATTTAGACAAATAGTTTTTTCGTAGTGTAGATTCCCTGGGTACATTCTTTTTGCAATATTTCCCCAAGAATCCCTTAAATTCAGTGATTTCCAATTTAAAAAAGGTATATTTACGGCCACTAAAGCTGTACATAAATCTAAATAAAACTAATTTTTCACCTGAGTTTTCTCATTTAAAGTACTTTGAGTTAATAGTGATTGCCTCAAATTTTTGGTTTTATTTTCTTCATGGAGAGATGTTTTTAAATGCTGCTCAACATGGCTACTCTTTTTAAATACCACCTACAATTATACATTTAGTATCATCATTTAGTATCAGTATCAGTAATGTTTCAGTTTGTGTTTAATGGTGAAAAATTATAGAACTTACTATTTTACTGCAGGCGCTGCAAAATACACCGTCCCCATCCAATTTCAGTTCGGATATACCTGATATCCATTCTTTTACTTTTCTATTAAGGGGTGTCTTTTGTTTTGGCATTTTGATAAAAAACAACGTTCAAATTCACTTTTGCCCAACTACAACACAAGGCTACAAGGGCCAAACAAACAGCAGAAACAACTGATATAAAGGCAATGATTACAGTAAGAAGGGAACTATCAAATATTACGTTAGTTATTCACGATCTGTAGAAGGGCTAGGTTTTCAAGGATTGGCTGAGAAAATTAAAGAGTGGAGGGAATAGTTGGTTGCGTAAGTTTCGCGGTATTTTAACAAAAGAAAGGGGATGATCAAACAAATCGGTCTGTGACACCGCTAAAAGCTAAAAAAACAATTTCGTCTGGTGAAGGTAGGATGGCTTCTCAAAGACTGGTCACAAATCTAATTTATGATAAATAGACCTAAATTGCATAAGAAAATGCCAAGAATAGAAAATAGACACAGAAATATGCAAATATAGGTAACAATAAACGAAAATAGGCAAAATACCTGGTAAAATAGGTGATAAAAAAAAATAGTACAAAGAAGGCATAATCAAATAGGACTCTAATGATTCAGAATTTACTAAAACAAATTTGTGTATTATTAGAAAGTCGATGCCTGAAAAACTGACTATAGGTGTTTTGCCAAAAATCCGATCTCTACTTATTATAAATAATTCGGACGTACGATGCAAAAAAGTTAAAAACAAAAATTCGATTTATTATAAACAATTTTAAATGGATTTTTTTTTAATAATCACGTGACTCCAAACGCGCCATAATTTGTTTGTGATGTCGAAAGGGTGAAACTTCATTCTAACATTCAAACATAAACATTCTTTCTAAAATCGTCGTTATAGAATTTTTCGGCGCACTGTTTAAAACCATTGGTATCGTCGTTTAACAATGTGGGAGATTTTAAAACATTTTTTGAAAAAATTGATTCAATTTTATACAAAGAACAGGAAAATAATTTGTTTTTAACTTCTTTATTTAACAGATCCACAAATTAATGTTATACATGATGATTTATCTTATTTGTTTATTCTATTCCGGGAGTGGTCTTCTCCGTCGGTTCTAACGCCGCCGACTGGCAGGAGTCCTCCCTCATAGGTCTTCGTATATGAGATCTTGGGGTAGTTTGCGACTTAGGCGTTGGTGGATATTCTTTCGTCCTAGGTTGAAGTATGTAGCGCTGTCACAGTGTTCAAGATTTGTGTGGAAGGTTTTTGTTAATTTATATATGAATTCCTGGGTGGTTGGTATTATATATATTTAGTTCATAGTGGAGTTGCTTATTGCGGATGAACCATGGCGCGTTGACAATTGTGCGTAGGACTTTATTTTGTAGCGTTTGAATTTTTTTTATATTTGTCTTCGCGGTTCCTGCCCATATCGGACAACCATATGTTATAAGTGGGCTTATGACCGATTTGTATAGAAGGGTCGCGCATTCTATGTGTAGTGACGACTTGCGGTTCATAATAGGGTATACTTGTGTGAGTCGGGCATAGGTTTAATTTTTTATTGACATGGCAATTCCATGACAATCTGGTATACATGTATTTACCTAGATACTTTACTGCGCTGTCTTTAGGATTCCATGTTATGTTCTTGTCATTGATATTGAGTTGGTGTGCGTCTATATTGTGTTTGAGGGTGAATACTTTAGCTTCTGTTTTGGCTTCGTTGATAAAGATGCACCATTTCTTGAATTATCTTTCTATTTGGTTTTACGCTGCTTGCAGCGATTCTGTTGCTATCTGCAGATTTAGATCTTGTATGGAGATTACTGCATCGTCTGCGAACATTCCAATATAGGCGTTAGAAATAACGGGAATATCATATGTGAAGATATTATATAGGGTGGGACCGAGGACGCTTCCCTGGGGAACACCAGCGTTGATGGTTTTCGTGTTGGAGGTGGCATTGTTTACTCTAACAGAGAAAGTTCTGTTTTAAAGGAATGAAAATATAATTGATGTTAGGTAGTTTGGTAAATCAAGTTTAAGTATTTTCTATTTTAGTCCGCACAGCCAAACTTTGTCGATGGCTTTGGTGATGTCTAAGAAAAGACTGCTGGTATTTTTTTATCTTCATAGCTCTTTTCGATGATTTCAGTTAGTCTTTGAAGTTGATGCAGGGTTGAGTGGCCTTTTCTGAATCCACATTGCGTGGGAGGTATGATGTTTTTTTCTGCGATTTGGACGTTGAGTCTTGTTTGTATTGTTTTCTCGAAGAGTTTTGACATCGTTGGAAGCAAGCATCGGTGTGTAGCTATCTATGCAGTTTTTGCCGTATTTGGGGAATAGGACCATGTGCGCGTGTTTCCAGATTTTGGGGAAGTATTGCTGCTTGTAGCATGTGTTATAAAGTATTATTATGTATTTTAGTGTATTTTTTGTTAGGTTTTTTATTATTTGGTTCGTAAAGCCGTGACCCGGTGCTTTTTTTTTAGGTAAGTTTGAGATTAGCGTTTTGACTTCTGGTAGGGTTATTTCGTCGATTGAATCTACGGCCGCTGGCCGATGCGTTTCAATGTGTTGTGTGATTTGTGTTGCGTGTCTCTTGTTTTCGTCATTAATTGTTGTTGTGAAAATGTCTGCTAGGTGGTTCGCAAATGCCTGACACTTTTCGGCATCGGTTTGATATATAGTGCCGTTGTCTATTATATTCGAGATGCTTTCTGGTTGTTTCAGTAGCTTTATGGTCGTTCGCCACAGTCCAGCGTCCTTGGAGCTTAGTTGTTCGATTGTTCGTCGACTATGACTGTTTGCTAAGGGAGCTTTTGGTTTGCTTGTTTCGGGTTTGTTGCCATTCTCTACGCATTGCTGATTTGTTGTTGATTAGTTCGATTATGTGGCGTGGTGGAAATTGGTAGGCGATTGGATTGTGTTTACGTGTTGTTTCTTTCGTTGCATTGTCGATACATTCCTCAATTGTCTCGTTAAGATGTGCTATTGCTGAGTCGATTTCGTTGGGGTTGGACAGCTTGTCTTTGGAGATTAGTTTCTCGTCGAGGATATTTTGAAAGATCTTCCAGTCTATTTTACCTTTGATTAGAGTTTGAGGAGGCAAGATTAGTGTTGGAGTAGCTACGAACGTTATGAGGACTGGCAAATGGTCAGATCCCAATGCGGGGATGACCCGTTGCAAGATTTGCTTCTTGAATTTATTCATTATTATTATGTCTAGTATGTCGGATTGGTGATCTTGTAGGTACGATTGCTAGGTATGTTCTCCGGAGGCCTTGAATATATAGGGGTGTGCCGATGTAGTATTTTGTGGAGCTTGATTCCATTGGGGTTATTGATACGAAAGCCCCATGAGGTATGTTTGGACTTGAAGTCCCCGATTAATAACGTAGACCTTCTTGAAGAGATTTATGACGTCTTCTTGCCGAAGTGATCTAATTGGCTGTTTGTAGATACAATTGATTTTGAGCCTTTCCTTGTTTTGTAGAATAATGTTTATTCCTGTTACTTCTAGGTTGATGTAATTATTTTCGTCGAGGGGTTAATGGGTAAGATTATTTTTAATTAGAATAGCTACTCCTCCTGACGCTGTTATTGTTGTTCTGTCTTTGCGGTATATTTTATATCCTGGTATTTAAAGCGTTCGTCGACGTGAAGATGAGTTTCGGTTATGCAGGCTATGTCTACTTTATATCTTGCGAGGAACGCTATGAATAGTGTTCGGTGTTGTTTAATGCCGTCTGCATTCCAGTTTACTATTGTTATGTTTTTGATTTGAACAGGTTTTTTATGGTCCATTGAAAAGGGAGGGTAGTATATTGTTAACGATAAATGTTTAGATTTGAGGGATGATGTGAAGAATAGTTTCTTTTAGGTATTTAATGATGTTAACGATATTTCCCATAATGGGATCTGTTGTTTGAGGTGTGCCGTTTGCGGCTATGTTAGCATAGAAAGGTTGGTATTTAGGGAGGTTTAGAGGTATGTATAGGGTTTATGTTTCTTCTTGGATTTTGGAGCTTTTCTTCTTGTAAGTTTTTGTAATATGGGCACCCGCGGTAGTTCGCAGGGTGTTCGTTGCAGTTGGAGCACCTGGGCTGTTCCGTTTGTTTGTTCCGCAGTTTATAGTCCAATATGGTCTGGCGCATTTGACGCATCGGGGTTGCATGTTGCAATAATTTTTGGTATGTCCGCATTTTTGGCAACGGTGACATTGTGGGGTTTTCTTTGTTCTCCTGCGGGCTTCTACTGTGATGATTACGTTTGAGTTGTGTAGTTTCAGCTTTTCTATTTGGAATATTTTTTACCATCATCGTTATTTGAAAGGTTCACCGAGCACAATGGCATTGGTTGTTTATTCCTATCATATAGCCTTGAGATGTTTATAATTGGTAGTTTATTACTTTGGCTTATTTTTAATAATTCTTCCATGATGTCCTCCGCAGCTAGTGAAATAGGTACATTCCTTATAATTACTTGAAGCTCCTCAGCTTCTCTTTGAGGTTTTGGTATGTAAAATATTCAATGTTTGTCTCTTTATAGTAATTTGTTAGTGTACGGTAATCCTCAGCGTTATTGAGGTTGATTCTTAAATGATTATAATTTGAGAAAGTTGTATAGTTAGAATCGCTAACTAATTTGTTTAAGACGTTAATAACTTCATTGAAGTTAATATTTTCTATTAGATAGATTGGCGAGATTTTAATCTTACTTTGTTGTGTTGGCCGTTAGACGTTTTGTGAGGTACTCGCGGATTCGTCGCTGTTCATGCTCTTTTCGATGTTTTCAGGAAGGTAGTACCTATTCTGGGACAGATCATCATGGTTTCAAGTGTATCTTTTTTGGGTGTCGTTCAATATTGGTGGCGATAGTGTTGCAGCATCTGCTTTTCGTTTTGAAGGTGACATTTTATCGTTATACCCTCGGTCCTATTGCAAGCCGAGGCTGTCGCTTTGGTTGTTTCGTTTTAGTCATAGTGTTTTTACTCGTACTAGGACTCGTGAGTTTATCACTCGTGCTAAAAATAGACTCGCATCGACATCGTTCACTCTGACTGTTCGCGCTCAAAATAAAGTTTATAGATGTTCAAAATGCGCGCCGCGCCGTTGAGATCAATACAATGGGCATTTATACGACAATCTCTGGAAACACATTACTAAAACATTCTAGAGGAATTGTTCTCATTTTATCAAATATTCTTAATGTCAATTAATACAAATTATGTTCCAGAGTAGCATATTCTTTTGTTTATCTGTATAAATCTGAGGAATTTGGGAATATCTGGTTGAGATTATTTTGAGCATTAATGAAATAATGAGGAGGTGTTTTATCCTCTTTAAATCAAGTTTTTTTTTGTAAATTCTCTTCCCCTTTTCCTTGATAAACAGGAACAATCTAATTTTGTAAAAGTTTTAATTACCTTTATCTGTTAAGGTACTAGTTTCGGCGAAAACCCAAAATTATGCTACTTTGCCTGTTTTTATAATCGCTAATATCAGGCTGAAGTTACATCAAAACAGAAAAACATGATTAGTTGCTTGGTCTCTATAAAATATCGTGTCTTTTGATATATTATTTGTCGATAACAATGAGTTATATAAATGGAGATTATTTTAAAAAATCCTGATTTTCGGCACTTCTCCGATTTTTACTTGTTGTATATGAAAACAAGCATAATTTTACATACATTACTCTAAAATAAATGACTATACAATTTAGATTACAATAAGTCAGGAAATCTTAATAAACTAAACAATATTGAAGCACTTAAAACACAACGTTATATTTACAACGATATTTTATGAGGGAATAAAAGTAGTGAAATTGGTATTAAATTTTCTGAAAGCTTAAAAAAAAACCTAAAATCTTGAAGTCTAGTTTACTGATATTGTTTCAAGCAATAAGACTTGGTGGACTGTTTAAAAACGTCGCAATTTAGAAAATTTCTCTGCAACAAGCAATAACTTTGAAACAAATCACGCGATTTCATACATACTTACTAATATTTTTAACTCGATTCATTAATAATAAGTGTACAAAATTTGAATAAAGTCTATTGGAAAATGTTAGAAAAATGGGAGAAAAATAAGTTAGTAGTAATAAGTAGCAATTTTCACATACTTTAATTATCTACTTTTACTTACTAAATAATGAATATTTGGTAAACTTAGCTGACCTGTATTAATTTGAGTGATTTAAAAATGCATGCGAACGAAG
Organism: Phosphuga atrata; assembly: GCA_944588485.1. Classification (NCBI taxonomy): domain Eukaryota; kingdom Metazoa; phylum Arthropoda; class Insecta; order Coleoptera; family Silphidae; genus Phosphuga; species Phosphuga atrata. Next base: position 37,017,887 of record OX155899.1, read on the forward strand.
CCGCTAGTATAGTAGTATAGTAGTAAAAGTCTTGGTCTGCGAAGTCTCATCAATTATTTAAAATATTTCCATTCCATTTTAGTCACGTACAAATTTTTTTAAATTTTTCCGTTGATTAATTTTGCTTTAAGTCAAAGGCTACATTTGCCATAGATCTAAAACGTAAGACATATTTAGATCAAATTAAAAATCTAGTTTCCGTGAATACAAACAACGCAAGAGTATCTAAAATCACATTTTGCATATCAGCTGAAAATTTTCGCAGCACCAACAAAAAATATATTCAAATAAAAATTATACGTTTCGATGAATTCTAGCGAAAGCAAAATAAAAATGTACAAAACATTAAAATTCATACTCAATTCTTATTTATTTCAAAACACGTTCCATTGATTTTGTTATTTCATTTGCTGTAAAATTAATATTCCATTTGTGCGACGACCAAAGTAAATAGAAAGTTTTCTTCTGTGTATTTCGTGGTAGTGCAGGAAAACTTGGCTAGATGTTGTACATTTCAGTTAAAGTTTTACTGGAGGCGTGAAAATAGTTGCTGACACTAAGTGCTTCTCCTTTTCCACGAAAACTATTAATTACCCATAATGTTTAATTGATCGCTCGCATATTGCAAAATACGGTGGAAAATTAGTTTCACAAATTAGGTCACAATATTCGTGTTGCTGTGTTTAGGGCCCGGAAAATTTTAATAAAATTAGTAAATGTACCGAAAATCCCACCCAAACAATTTATAAGTACACTCGCAATCTTAACATAATTAAAGATTATTAAAGTATGTAGCATTCTAAACAGCTTAATGTTTCATAACGTTTGGCAATTTTTATCGTTCTTAAATTACATATCTACAAAACCTAATTCAATATAAAAGGTAGAACTTAAGGGCATTAAACCACCAATTAACTTATTAAAATATTAACATAATCAAGAAATTGCATTTCTAATGGTTGACTGAAATAATAAGAAACGATTAACCGTTGACTTGTTTTTTTAAGGATAACTTACTAGCAATTTTTTTAAAATATAACACAGAGTTCTATTAGTGAAATTTTTTTAAATCATTTTATGGTCGTTGTAGTCCTATTATTGAATGAAGTGTTCATTTTCAATGTTATATCTTGTAGTAATGTCTTGAGACAGAGTTTTCCCGGTTGCTATTTATAAGGAAGATTACAATATCCAATTTCAATGTTAGTAGAAACTAAAAAATTTTGTTACTAAAATTCTTAAATGATTCATTAAGTTTGTGGAAAATAGTAGATAGCTTATGGTTCAAATGTGTGAAGAAGGACTTTCGTGCATGAGTTTGGAAGCTTAATAGCAATGAGTGCAGGAAAGCCTTTCACACACGTATATCACACATTATTTTATATACGAAGCATATTAAAATACTGTTGAATCTACAAAAAAATAATTGATTTTTAGCGATAATATTGAAAAATTGTAATTTTTACAGACAAAATACTTGAAACCACTGATACAATACGGCTAGAACGTTTGGCGCCTCAGTGGCAAAAATTGCTAACTTTGGCTACTATTTATAAATTGATCATTTATTTATAAATTTGATGCTTTTTTGATGTAAATTTGGCTAAGAATTAGTAAATTTCGATAAAAATTTAGTGAATTTAGAGCAAATTTGTATCTAAAATCGATTGTATTTCATATAAGTTTCACGATTGTAGTTATATTACAGCTAAATTGGATCAATCTCGAACAAAGATGACATATAATATTCTAAGAAGACATATAATATTCTAAGATGACATATTGAATTCTAAGTTGACATATAAAATTCTAAGATGACATATAAAATTTTAAGATGACAGATAAAATTGTAATGAGGTTTGAGGAGATTTTAATCAAATTTGAGAAAATTTCATCAAAATTTGTGTAAAATGTGTGAATTTCTACTGAAAAAAAAAATAAAATCATTTGACTAACCTAACCTTACCTAACCAGTTTGACATATAAATGGTCTATGACGATGGTCTACTTAGTTTGACATATAAATAGTCTAATTTGACATTTTACTGACGTTTTATTTTGACAGAAAACTATCTAGTTTGACATATATTATCCCGTTTCATATACAAGTTGTCTATAATGACATATTCTATTCTAAAATTCTACATAATTTAAATAAAATTCAACAAAATTTGTGTAAGATTCAACAAAATTTGTGTAAAATTCAACAAAACATGAGTAAAACTCAACAAAATGTTTGTAAAAATCAACAAAATGTTTGCAAAAATGTAGTCAAATTGTTGGAAAAGTGTCAAAATTAGTAAAACTCAAGAAAATTTGAGTAAAATTCAACAAAATTTGACTAAAATTCAACATAATTTAAGTAAATTTCAACAAAATTTGAGTAAAATTCAACAAAATTTGACTAAAATTCAACAAAATTTCAGTAAATTTCAACAGAATTTGTTTGAAATTCAACAAAAGTGGTGTAATATTCAGCAAAATTTGTGTAAAATTCATCAAAATTTGTGTAAAATTCAACTAAATTTGAGTAAAATTCAACAAAATTTTGTAAAATTGTTGTAAAAGTGTTGGAATTAGTAAAATTCAACAAATTTTGTGTAAAATTCAACACAATGTTAGTAAAGTTTCTACAAAATTTTAGTACAATTGTTGTAAAAGTGTTGAAATTAGTAAAATTCAACAAATTTTGTGTAAAATTCAACAAAATATTAGTAAATTTTCTACAAAATTTGAGTAAAATTGTTGTAGAAGTGTTGAAATTAGTAAAATTCAACAAGATTTAATTATAATTCAACAAAATTTGATTAAAACAACAAAATTTGAGTAAAATTTAGCAAAATATGTTTAAAATTCAAAAAAATTTGTAATAAACAAATTCGTCAGTTTGTTTTGGGAAAATTTCATCCAAATTTGCCTAAAAACTGATTAAATTTGAACCATTTGACTAACCTTACTTCACCTACCCAGTAGGTACAACATGCGCATTTTCTACTATGACATATAACCTGCTTACATAATAAACAAGTTAATAACATAATAACTTGTCTGATCTGACACATAAATAATTTAGTTTGACAAAAAGTCTGTCTAGTTTGACATATAGACTGGCTAGTTTGACGTATAGACTGTCTAGTTTGACATATAGACTATCTAGTTTGACATATAGACTATCTAGTTTGACATATTTGACATATTGACATATAGACATATAGACTGTCTAGTTTGACATATAGACTGTCTAGTTTGACATATAGACTGTCTAGTTTGACATATAGACTGGCTAGCTTGACATATAAACTGTCTAGTTTGACATATAGACTGTCTAGTTTGACATAGAGACTGTCTAGTTTGACATAGAAACGCACAGTGACGAGAACACTATTTGGTCGTTGTCGATGCAATCTAGGTTAACCTAGATTTAATCTCAATTAGGTTATGGCTAGGACAAATTAAGAAACAAATAATTAAGAAAAAAATAAGAAACGTTAAGTCAATTTTAATATACGTCAGAAATATTATTTTCACTTCGTCTATATTTTTTAGCGAGTTGCTGCCATAGTAACAACAAACTTAAATCGTTTAATAATGAAACTACATTTGATTAAATTGAACTTTTACGCACAATTTTGATACTTTACACACGATTATAATAATGGCATCGTTCACATACAATAATTTACTTCTTAATGTGTTCATTTTGGTGTTGGAGTAGATAAAATAATATTTTAATACCCAGTTTTTGAGAATTTTGATGACAACCACTAATGGGCTATGCCTTTTAAGATTAATTCAAAACTCCAAATAAAACATATTCGTCTTCCTTCCTGTGAATATTTAGGTACGTCTTGCGTAAGCTCATTCTGTTTAAGAGATAAGGTGTATCGATTGATTCCCGTATTTCCGCTTTTGCTTTCAGCAACGTTCTATTATCTATACCTCGCTCCGTCCAAATCCGCTTCCTTTGTAATAAATGTATACTCCATTTATTATTACTTAATTAACTGAACATTTGATATAGCATATGATACTTTACACTAATGCAGGTATAATACTTCAACGGTATTCTGTAACTGTATATTCAATTACATATCCACATGAAAATATGAGAAAATGGAAGAAAATATACCTTATATTTACTTTCAATTTTTATGTTCAGAAATCTTTTCACAGAAATCAATATTGTCGATTATTCTCTAATAAAATGTCTAATTATATGTATATATGTTCATCTACGACCACTATTATAAATGCCCATTATTGTACAGTTCGTGTACTGTGTCTATGCAAATACATCATAAGACAAATATGTAACAATCCGCAATTAATGTTATGTAATAATTCAAAAACATCAATGACCGTTTGGTTTACGATTCGTTGATTAGTTGAGAGCCGCGCGTTGATACTATTTTTAAATATAGCACTCCGCTATTGCCAAACAATCATTAAACGTCACATCATTCACATAGAAGCTGTCATTCAATTCGTTTTTTCACGTTTAAATGTAACGAAAACTACAAATAAGTACTAAATAAAAAGGTATGTAACAATTATGAATGTTTTTTTTTCATTTCTATCATAAGTTCATTCATTTCATATCTATAAATTAAATAAGGTCGAAGGTGTTACATCAAACATATTTTTCTTATTAAACAGAAACAAATTAGTGTGGTCGTACATAACGTATAGTACTCGAGTTGTAAGACAATTACGTACTCGCGGAATTACGCGCACCCTGCTACGCGGGTAGTTCGTAACTGTTCCGCTCGTACGTAATATGCTTCTAACTCTTGTCACGTAATATACTATTACACTCTCATGGATGGTGAATATTTATTTTTCGTTTGCTGTAGAAAGTATAGGGTCTTTCAACTGTCGCGCATCAACTTCGACATTTAATTGTGGTTCGGTTTTGAAACGTTGTGTTATTCTTCAGCTACGTTTGTGTTTTGCTATAGCCCCCATTTAATCATGCAATACTAGACTCTTCAAAAACACACACAAATTGTGAAAAATTATTATCAAAATTAGTGCTCTGCAAGTCGCACGCATTCATCAACGCATGATGAAGAGATTTAACCTTCCGCCACTAGCGCGCGGACTCTCAGTCCGCACATTATTTCTCCATTTGAATAACTATGAAACCCCCACCCCCACGGCCCTTCTTGTTATATAATTAAGCATCACTACTTGGAAGTTACAAGTGCATAGTTATAGTGTGCATGCTATAGAGAATTCCGAAGCGAGAGTCCGCAGCCAGTAATTTTTACACTTTTGAAATTTAATACTGAAGTGGTAAATATTCAAACTTAGCAAAGTAAAACACGTTTTTTCAAATTCTGAACTAGAATATACATATAAATATATTGTAGATGTATCATTCCACATTGTCCTACGAAAAACTGCATAAACTAAAGTTAGAAGCGTTGAAATAGAATGATGATAATGAAGCCATGAATGATTATCATAAAATTGACGATGAAGTAGATACAGTAGAAACACAAGGGTTGAATTCAGACACGAAACAGGAAATGTCTGTCAATTAAGTAGAGGGACTGGTTCTACATGGACCATTTTTTTTTTGTAAAAAATGAATTCAAGTGGTCAAAACATGATCCTCCTTCAACTTTAACCCTTCAAGAAAACCTGCTTACACTTTTGCCGAATCCTACAGCAACTGTAAAAAACATGAAAGGCGTTCTTAAAATTTGGAAATATTTTTTTGACGATGGCATGCTCAGAAAAATTGTAGAAAGTACTAACAAATACACCGATCGAAATATTTACGCCGTGTATGTATGGGTATGTATGCGTAATTTACAAATTACTCCTGTGAAAGGAATGCGAAAGAAACCGACTTAAGAAATATAGGCATTAATTAGTTTACTCTATTTGGCGGGAATACTCAAGTCAAGTCGTCTAAACGTGCACGAGATATGGAACCATGGGACTAGCGTTGAACAATTCCAGCGAACCATGTCTAAATTTCGTGTCAGTTTCTTACTGCAACATTTGCTATTTGATGATATGGATACACGTGAGGAGACATAAAAAAGTGACAAATTGGCCCCATTCAGAGATATATTTGATTCATGTGTTGAAAAGTCTAGATCTGCGTATACACCATTTCAAAACACCACTATTGATGAAAAATTAGAAGCCTTGTGGGTGATAGGTGTTAGGAATAAATTTAGCACTCACGTTTTGTAATAAGAGGATATATATATATATATATATATATATATATATATATATATATATATATATATATATATATATATATATATTCAATAATTAAATGACACTAAATAACACTATAACAATATAACAACGGATTCGCGGACCTGCAACCTATTATAAACTTATTGGCGTGACTGCGGCTTGGGTGAACTATTCTGGTGAACTAAACTTGATGAACTTGTTGAACTGAACTCGGTGAACTGCTATATCGAACTTTGCCGGTTAACTCACTGTGTTTCGGTGGTGAGCGTTTTTATATGGTCCTTCGGGTATCTGGACCCGTTTTATTGGGGATTGTTTTTCTTCTCAGCTGTCGCAAACTAATCTTTCTTAGATTTCTATCGTAAGAAAACTGTAATATTAATCATATCATAAAACACAAACATTAAATCTTTTAGAAATCTTTCGAAGATTATAATCGATCCCACCATAAAACATAAATATTAAATCTTTTAGCATTTGTTAGATGATTACTGTAATGACCCTGTTGTAAATTATTCCACGAAAATATTTCTGAAAAACCGTTCGGGTGATTACAGTATTAACCTTATAATAAAACAGACAAAATATTTTTAGGATTTGTTTGGGCATTATAGCAACGACCCTAGCGTAAAACTAATTTCCTTGAAAAGCCTTCTTCGGAAAGGCCCGTTGTCGCTACAGTCTTTTGCGGGAGATGTAGCTTCCGCCAATACATCCCGAGCCCAATAAGTATAGGCAAAAGTTTATGCGATGCTGAATACGAAGACTTTTTACGCGTGTAAAATGGAGGTCTATGCCGGCACCCTACCAGGCAGACCTTATTCCTTGGATAATTCTACATTAGCGCTTGTTCAAAGACTAGTTGAACCAAATAAACAATCAAAACGACACGGGACATGTGATGACTGGTTTACCAGTCTCCCATTAGCGCGTACTTTATATACGGACTTCACACTTACATATTTGGGAACCATTAGGAAGCAAAAGCGAGAATTACCCTTTTCCTATTACCCTTTGGAAATTTAAAATCCAATCCAAAGACCCGTGGGTACACCTATGTTTGCATTTTATAAAAATATAACTTTGGTGTCGTACGTCCCGAAAAAAAAAAAAGAATGTATTAGTTATATCAAGTCTTCACCATTCACCACCATCGTAGGATCCATGAACCAACAGAGAAACCTAAAATGATTATTGACCCTAACGAGTCTAAGGGTGGGGTAGACATATTAGACATAATGTGTGCGGCTTATGGTTGTGCCAGAAACACACAAAAATGGCCAATGATAATCTTTTATTCATTACTTAATGTAGCCGGAGTGACTCTTTTATCTACAAAACCCTGACCAAAAAAATGATTCGAAAATGTTTGCATGTTCTGGTTTCCGAATTGGCTGATAATTTTCTTCGTGCTCGAGCAATCCATATCAATTTTCCCAAAACTATAACGGCCAGATTGAAATAAATACTTGGAATAGAAATTCCTCAACCTGTAGCGAATCCCACGAATACTCAAGGACGTTGTTATTATTGCGACCGGAGAAAAAACCGACCAACACGATTTTCTTGCTAGGGATATGGCAAGTTTATACGCCAGGAACATCTAACCTGTGTATGTACGGAATGCTGCGTACCATAACTGTTATTTTGTATATTACATTAGATTAGATAGTTTATTTAGTTTTTTCCTATTATTCCTTTTGTTTTCGTACTTGTAACTTATATAGATTAATATATGTAACAGTAAATACTTTTGGATTGCTTTGTATTTTCGAACCATGTGATTACCATATACAAAATTGTTCACGAATGCGCGCAAAAAAGGCATGGAGACTTACAGCTCGCAGCCAGTGACATTAACCAGAAAACAGCGCGCCAGTGGCGAAATGATAAATAAATTAGGTCGCTTTGTGATCGAGTAAAGCCTATACATAATCGTCCCAAGCGTTCGACCGAAAACATTGCTGCTGTCACTGAAAGAGTGCGTGAAGACCGAACGCTTTTCATTTTTCGTCGTTCACAACAACTTGGTATTTCTGAAATCGCAATTTGGCGAATTTAGCAGAAACGGTTGCATCTGTACCCGTATAAGATTTAATTGGTATCAGAATTGAAGCCGCGATACCATGGCTCCCGTCGCATACTGGGCTTTGGAGCAAATGGAAACTGATCCTCTTTTTTGGCGAAAAAAAGGTCTTTTACGACGAAGCTGATTTTGCCGCATTTGGGCATATTGGAGGCTCACCTGTATGCTGAGAAGCTGACTGGTGCGGATTGTGGGTGGGCGGCATTATTGATCCGTTCAACTTTCGAAACGAAAGAGATCAGGCAGTGACTGATAATGACGAATGGCACAGAATCATGATAAGAAACTTTTTGTGGTCTTCAGTGGACGATCTGAGCATAGACGACATTTGGTTCCAACAAGACGGTACCACGTGCCACACAGTGGGTGATATGCTTGAGTTAGTGCAATAGAAGATTGTGCGATCCAGCGCCCTTAAACTTCTTTCTTTGGGGCTCCGTTACGTTGTTGGTGTACGCCAATAAACCAATAACTCTTCCAACTGGAGAATAACATTAATCGAACCATTGCGGAAAATCCAGTCCGACTTAAAGAAATTCATCCAAAATTAAGCCACAAGGGTGGATCAACGCAAATTCAATCGTGGAAGCCATTTGGATGATATAATTTTTTAAACATATTTGTTTCGAATGTTGTCTGCAAATGTTTAAAAAAAATCCACCATATCTTACATTCTACTATTTATTTTAATTTCGAAGGTGAGTTTAATTTCGTTAGAAATTGACTTACAATAAAATGCCAACAAAGCAAACGATTATAATAATTGTTTCGATCCACAATTAAAAGTAAAAGCTAGGCACAACTTTGTTGAAAGAAGGTGCGAGTTAGAACATTTGTTTGATTTGTATCCATCCTTTATTATTAGTTAAAGAAAACAAATTACGCTTACTGAATTTCATATGGAATGGAGTGGAAATAAAATGGAATTTTCCGAATGTAACAAAATATATTTACATCAACCATTGATCTTTCTTAATGAGAAATTGTTTGCATCAAATATTTGAAAGCTTTTCAATTTGAATAATTTTAATTTCGGTGAAAGTAACATTTCCTTGTATTTACATGATGGATGGAATTTTAGATGTTAAAAGCAAGCGTATGTTGATTTAATTTTCGAACTGTTTCCAATATTCTGACGTTTATTAAATTAACTTCCTTTAATGTGAATATACTTAAATTGACACATTCATTTTTCAAAACAGAACGAAAAAGGAAGTACAGCAAAACATAATACAATATCTAGATTGAAGAGCTTAACAACTTATAACATACAGACAAAGCTAGACAAACAAGAATAGATAAAGAAGATTAGAGAGATATGACTACACAATATCAGAAAGAAGAGACTATTCAGACAAAATAGTCATGAACAGATAAAACAAATCAAGTTTAGTCTTGTCTGACCTTATCCGTTTAGTCTTGTCAGTCTAGTCATGTCTATTTAATCCTGAGTGTCTACTCTTGCTTCTCTAATTTTGTCTTTCTGATCTTTTTTATATCTTACGACTAGATAGAAAAGATCAGAGAAACAAAATTAGAGAAGCAAGATTAGACACACAACTCTGGATAGACAAAACTGGACCGACAAGACTGGACAAACAAATGTAGACAAACAAGCCTGAACAAACAGGAGTGAACAGACAGACTGGATAGCCAAGCCTGGAACGGAAAGACTGGACAGAGATGACTAGACAGAGAAAGAAGTCTAGATATATGAGCATGGATGGACAAGACTGGACAGATGAGTCCGGAGAGACATATCTGAACAAATGAAACTAAACAACCACGACTACACAGAAAAGACTGGGCAGACAAGACTGGACAGCCAAGACTGGACGTATAATCCCTGAGAGACAAGATTGGAGAGATCTGTCCAGAGAGACAAGACGTTACAAACAAAACTAGACAAACAAGACTGGACTGACACGACTGGACAGACATGACTGGACAGGCATGACTGGACAGACACGACTGGACAGACAAGACTGGCCAGACAAGACTGGACAGACACGACTGCACAGACAGAACTGGACAGACAAGACTGGACCGCCAAGGCTGGACCGACAAGAGTGGACAATCAAGACTGGACAGACCAGACTTAACAGACAAAAGTGGACAGACAAGACTTCGAAAGTGAATCTGGAGAGACTAGACTGGACAGATTACACAGAAGACTGTACAGATGAGTCTGGAGAGAGTAGACTGGACAGACAAGACTTTTTTTTACGGCCGTAGCTGAGAGCTGCACAAATAAGTGGTCCTACGAACATCTCCAAACACGCCGGAACCGCAGGTAGCATATCTTCAGCGTGGTTGTTATAGTTAAGATAGTTGTTGATTCATCTCATTTGGGATTACTGGTGGTTCTTTCTATTGCGTCACAGTTTTTCGTCGTTTCTCTTAGAGGAAATAATGAATTTAACGAATCTGGCCATCCTATACAAGTTTTTTTAATTTTTCAGTCTGTATCCCATTACCGTTCTTGCCTTAAACGGTATCCCTATGTTGGCAGTTTGGTAACATCCTCACTTTCTGCTTCCCATCTCCAGCTGCCAAATATTGTTTGTCTTACAAAGTCCAATTCGCCACAGTATTCACATAAGTCAGCTCCGGTGGCGTGTATTAGTTTCAAGTAGTCGCAGAAGCACCCATGCTCTGTGAGGAACTGAGTCAGGTAAAATTTAGTCTCACCATGCTTATTGTTGACCCATGTGGTAATATCTGGTATGATCAACTTTGCCCATTGGAATTTTTCTGACGCCCACCATATTTGTTGCTTTTCTACTAGGAGATTTTTTCTAGCAGCAATTCTATATTGCTTATCACATCCGGCCTCATGTAGTTCGGCTCTCCTTTACACGGAGCTCTATGGGATGCTGTATCAGCGATTACCAAAACTGCTTCCCCAGATAGAGTCTTGTATGCGCAACAGATCGTGTATGCAGTTTTTAGTACTGCCACACTTTGTGCCCATATTGGGGCATCATATAGCATTGTGAATTGAACGATCGTAACAAGGAGTTTATGTTTGGAGCTTTTAGGCCCACCTACATTGGGCAAAATTCTGTCCAATGCCGCCTTACCTTCATGCCTTTAGTTGCTGCCTTCGTGAGGTCTCGACCGAAGGACAGGCTCTTGTCTGTGACTACCCCGAGGTATTTAATTTCGTTATTGGGACTTATATATATATGTTGCACTTTAAACTGTATTGCGTTAAGTCTCCTTAAGCCGGTCAGTAATACTGCTTCAGACTTTTCCGGAGCAGGGCTCAAGTTGTTTGATGTGATCCAATCGGTAACTTACGGCGAATTGTGCGGTTTGCCGTTTGCATTAGCATGGATTCCGTTTTTGCTGAGACCACGAGCGCCAAGTCGAGCGGAAGCCAATGAGTGTGGCACCCTCCGGAAGTTTCAATCTTAGGACGCTATCATACAAGATTTTCCACAAAGTAGGGCCTAAAACTGAACCTTGTGGGACTTCGCTAATCAGTTCTCTCTCTACCGAAATTCCATGTACCTGTAGAAGCAGTGTTCTATTATCGAAGTAGCTTCTCACCATGCGCAGAAGGTAAGGCGCTATTCCTCTTTCGTTAGTTCCTTCATTATTATTTTCCAACTAGCACTGTTAAAAGCGTTTCTAACGTCAAATGTAATTAGTGAAAATATCTTCCTTGTCCTTTTGGTGCCACTTCTATCTTCTTCTGCAAGTTTTAGACCGCTTCTATTGCGCTGATAGTGGATCTTCCCTTTCTGAATCCAACTTGTCTCCTAGACAATCCGCTGCCTGCCTGAAGTGCTCTTTTAAGTCTGTCCACCAGAAGCTGCTCCAGCAGTTTCCCCGGCGTATCCAGAATACACAGGGGTCTATACGATGATGGGTCGTATAACGGTTTGTCACCCTTGCGGACATACAAGACTGGACAGACAAGACTGGAATGTTGGAGAGAGAATAATAAATAGAGAAGACTGGACATATGAGCCCGGAGACACAGGACTGGACAGTTGAGTCCGGAGAGACAAGACTGGATAAACGAGACTAGAAAGACACGTCTAGACAGACAAGACCAGGCATACAAACCTGGACAGACAAGAGTACACAAAAGTAGACGGACAAGACTGAGCAAATTAATTTGGAGAGGTTAGACTGGACAGGCGAGACTGAACGGGCTAGGTTGGACAGATGAGTATGGATATATTAGGCTGGACAGACAAGACTGAGCAGTCAAGACTGGACAGAGTAGGCAGGACAGACAAGACTAGACTGACAAGTCTACGCAGATAAAACTGGACAGAAAATTATTGTAAAATTATTTTATAATATTCCAGACCGCAAGCAGTGCCCGCGCCAAGACTTCCCACTAAAATTGCTTAAAGACGCTACGAAGAGAGGTAATGTTGCCAAATATTTTAGTATTCATTTAAAGGAAATCTGCTCGGGAATATTACCTATAGCAAATTTGCAAAAAATTTTGCAAAAAAACTTTACTTGAAGGTATTGCAAATCATATAGGTAAGTTAAACAAATTTTACCGAAAGAATACCTGGCACATTATGTTGATAGTACATCAGTCATTACTAACATATATTATACTGCTATAGAGATCCTTATCGCAAATAGAGACAATCTTATTGGCCCAACAAATATTACCAGGACTATGATCGGTATTAGTATAACTGCTTCATGTAGACCTCATTTATTTGAATTAACTACTCTAATATTCACGATTATTAGCTGCGAAATTAGCTGCTTCGTCGATAAGAATACACACCGTTTCTAAAATAACTCGGATATAACATCATCATACAAGCGAAAATATATTTTATGCAACAGCGAAACAAATGTAATGATTTGTGGAAAAGGATCAAATAATCAAAGAGTTGTCATTTATAATCAACCACCAACCAACCCAACTAAAAAATATCCAGTGAGAAATTTAGACATTGCAGACACGATTCGAGATCTACCTCCTATCAGTGCAGCTTTGTACTTTTGAATTATAAAATGGATTACACTTACATTAACCTGAACACTATGTGCCGGGCTGTCAATGTTAGGTTTTGATTTGGTATGTATGTAGAAAGACCTGAGCTTAGTTTTAGTTATTGATAGCATGCAAATTTCTAGTCGTTTCAACATGAAATTTGTTCATGGTCCTAACATATAGATATAGACTCAATATTATAGAACTACGAAAAGGTTGTATCTATTTATATATTCATGCTATATTTAGCCTTAGTAAGTTTGTATGGTTGTGTCTATAATTGGTATGGGTTTACTCGAATATTCAATTGTTTTTAAAATCAATAACTGACACTATGTTGTCGTCAATCTTGTAAAATTAGGTCTTTCTACACACATGTTAAATCAAAACCTAATCTAAACAGTCCGAGACATGGAGTTCAGGCTAAAGTAAATGTATTCCATTTTATAATTCAAAAGAGCATAGCTGCACTGATGAGGGATAGATCTCGAAACGCGTCTGCAGATGGCTATTCACTTAAATCAAATAGAAAGAAATGAATTAAAAAACAATGTTATTCCTCTATCTGCATTAGTGCCATGAAAATGAACTGGTTCTAGGAATAGCATGCAAATTGCAAGATTTGTTCATGGTCCTAATAAGACTTAATATTATAGAGCTACGAACAGGTTGAATATATTTATATATACAAACTATATTTCGCTTTAGAAAGTTTGTATTGATTGAAGACTTAAATAATCTACAGCTTGAATTAATTTACTTTTTGAATATTACATTCTTCTAAACCCTACATATTATTGTTTTCGCTTACTCTAGAGATTTTATTTTCATCGGGAATAAATATTTTGATTTGATTTGATTGACTAGACAGACAATTCTAGACATATACGACTAAAATGAAAAGGTGATAGAGACAAAATTAGAGGAGTAGACACACTGAGTGGACAAGACTAGGCAGAGAAGCCTGGAGGGACAAAACTGGACGGATAAATCTGGAGGGACAAGACTGGACAAACAAATTTGAGCCATACAGGACAGACAAGACTGCACAGACAAGGCTGGAAAAAACAAGAATAGACAGACAAGGCTGCACAGACAGGTCGGGAAAGATGAGTCTGGAGAGACAAGACTGTACAGACAAGACAAGAAAATAATATGCGTTTCACATTATCTTACTTATGTAGAGCCAAGTACGAGCGGGTAATATGAAAGTACACGTGCTCTGGAAGATGCCTGAACTTGGCCCTACATAAGTAAGATAATGTGAAATGCAGATTTATTTCCACAAAGAAAACACATTGTATGTATGTATCTGACATTTGAGATTAGATGATGATGAAGTCCGTACTGATGAATCCAAAAGGCATAAACGCGTCTATGGATGTTCATAATTGTTATTATTTATCAGGTTATGTCATTTTCTAGCAAACCACATGGTCTCTCATAGCATGTATATGCAGGAACCAAATTGTACAAGTAATTATACAGTCAAACCTCCATAACTTAAACTTCTGTAACTCCAATTTTTCTATAATTCGAATATTTTTAGAAACTCAAACGTTTAGATAGCATTTTACATATAAATTAACTTCCATAACTTGAATTTTCCTTAACTTGATTTTTTCCATAGCTCGTAGTAAAAATTTGTATAATAGTAAAATTTTACATTCAAAATAATCTCTATAACTCCAATTTTTTAACCGCCGCGTATTTTTCAAAATTTATGGTGCCGGATATTGCCTACTTAAACCGTCGATAGTGTAATCCTCGGGCAGATTACCAAACATTTTATTTTTCATATTTTATGATCACCCAAAACTCGAATAAAGCAAAACTAAGAATTTACCAGCGGGTGTGCTGTAGGAAGATTACGACAGGATATTATTCTCCCAAGAATCGGTAATTCAAATATATAACCGAATAACGATATAACCGAATATCACCCAGAAGGTGCTATATATTAATGAAATTTTAAAGTTTAAACTGATTGCTGCTTCTTACCTCTGCCGTACCAATTGCAAATATGAGTGGCCACAAAAGAAAACTTAATACGATGTCGTTATCTGACGAGGTGACTATGATAAGTAAAGTTGACAAACGTATTAAAAAGAAAAAAGTGATAGCTGAAGAATTGAAGATTCCTCCAAGTACACTTTCTTTAATTATAAGAAACCGCGAAGATATTCTGACCAAAGCTGAAAATGGTACAACTAGTGATCGCAGACTATACAAGATTCATTTAATAAATGTCTAAAAGGCTCTCTGCATCCATCAAAACTATTCAGTAATCTTGCTTCACGATAATGCAAGACCACATTCTGCGAAAGACATCTTCAGAACAACAAATGGGTTGGGAAGTTTTGCCACATTCGCTATATTCTCCTGACCTGGCGCCATCGGATTACCACTTATTCAGATCAATAGAACATCATATTTGGAATAAAACATATAAGAATCAAGATGCCATCGAAAATGACTTAAACTCATTTTTTTTAATCAGAAGACGCCTGAACTTTTGAAAAAGTGTATTCAGAATCTGGTAAGACGTTGGTAAGAGGTTATTTCAAACAATGGAAATTATATTTTGAGTTAATAATAATAAAATTTTGTAATAAATCATTTTTATCTTTTTTCTAAAAAAAAATTGATTACTTTCCGAAACAAAACTCCTAATATTTCTATAACTTCAATTTTCTATATCTCGATTTTTTTCATGAACTATGGTAATTCGACTTAGGGAAGTTCGACTGTATTTATTTATGTTATTAGTCAATTAGTGAATTAAAGAACATAGTAATTTTCGTAATTCTTTTCTTGAAATATGAAATTCTCATACTAATTTTTTCCATCTTTATACTTGACAAATAATGTCAAAAAAGAAATGACAATTCAAACTATTAAAATATGGAAGCAAAAATTTTATTAAAAAAAAAATTATTTGTCTAAAAAATAATTTCAAATTTTTTAAAAAGGAAAAACAAAATTAAATAATTGCACAATTTGATACTAAAGACAACTAACAATTAACTTGTTTTAGACTTAACTATTTGAAACGACATGTTAAATTCATGTCAAACATCACATGAAACAAATCACAAAATTAGTTTGATTCTAATTATTTAATTTGATACTAGTTTGTCTATGTCTTTATTGTAAGTGATAATTTTTTCAGTAAATAAAATAGATTCTTTCTATCTTAAACGTTAAAGTAAATGCGATGCTAATATTATTAATGAAAAGTACCCATTTCAATTTATTTTATTTTAAATTGCCCTTTTATTAACCGTATCTCTTTTGCGAAGCTTTAATTACAGACCAGTTCTTCCACAAAGTCTCGTAAGACCTTTGATGTCATTTGGACTTAGTTTTAAGCTGGTCTGGAAAAAGGGCAAAGGCAGAAAAATATACCCTTGTGCGTGCGACCGATAGACGAAGGCTCGTGTTGGACGCTGATCCAGGCGCCGGCCAGTTTTATATGCGCGAGTTGGTTCCTGCAGGCTGTCGTGCCGCTTTATTGCAGGACCGCCATAAATACCCGCGGCCCATTGTCACCGCGCGTTCCGCTTCTGGCAATTACACGTTCACTATACACAACCCACATAATGACCTCTTTATGACATGGCACGCCAACCGATAAACTAGCATCAAAGTTCTAATCACGTTATGACACTAACCGCTAAATGCTATTAGCTTATAATAGCTTTAGTAAATACACTTTATAAATTTTTTTAAAAGCTTATAACTACCTCTTCAGCAAAACTTTATTCATTCCCTTTTAAATCAATTACAGATAGATATAACTACATCGACGCAAAATAATATATTACACAAACATAAGAAAATAAAATAACTTTATAAAGCAATGTGCAACCTAGAGGTCGACAAACTACGGTTGTGGCTCCGATCATTATTACTCTTTTTATTATATTTGGTAATACAAGATTAGCGAAAACAAGACAAGACCATATAAGACGAGACAAGACCAGACAAGACAAAACAAGACCAGACAAGATCAGGCAAGACCAAACAAGGAAAAACAAAACCAAACAAGACCAGACAAGATCAAACAAGGTCAGAGAAGACCAGACAACACTAGACAAGACCAGACAAGACCAGACAAGACCAGAGCAGACCAGACAAGACCAGACAAGACCAGACAAGACCAGAGAATATCAGACAACACCAGACAAAACGAGACAAGACCAGACTAGACCAAACAAATCAAACAAAACCAGACAAGATCAGACAAGATTAGACAAGGCCAGAGAAGACCAGACAGCACCAGACAATATTATTCAAAACCAGGCAAGACCATACAAGACCAGGCAAGACCAGACAAGATTAGAAAAGTCCAGACAAGACCAGACAAGGCTAGACAAGATCAGACAAGACCTGACAAGACCAGGCAACACCAGACAAGACCAAACAAGAGCAGACAAGACCAGACAAGACCAGACGGGACCAGACAGGATCAGACAGGACCAGACCCGACCAGACCACTCTAGTAAAATATGCGGCGACCTAGCTGTAGTTGCCTGCGGGCGAACAGGGACATCACTAGAAGATAAAATAAATACCGCAAAACTTGAAATGAAAAGGAAAAATGAAGAAAATGAAGAAGAAAAACCTTAGTTAGCCCCCTATAAAACGGAATGCGTACTGTTAGTGGGTCGGTGGAAGTTATAGGAGATAACCATACAGGTCGCCGGAATAATAATTAGCACCATTATAGTCCTTAAGTATCTAGGAATCTACTTTTACCACAATGTGAGAATGACCAAACATTTGGACAACCTCGCAAAAAGGCGGAAGAGTTATTGACCAAACTGTCTATTCTGGAGCGAAACCATAAAATGTGCTAAATATTGAAACGTAATGGAAAGTGTTCAAAGGAAAACACTGATAAGAATATGTAGCGCATACCGCACCACGGCAACTGCATTACTTAAGTGATCGCCGGAGTACCGCCAATAGAAGTACTGGTGGACGAAAGATGCCGTATGCATAAAAAAACAAAATTGGCAAACCACGGCACAAATAAAATAAGAAATAAAAAGGAAATGGCAGGAGAAACGGAATGAACTGCAAGCTAAGGGTGAGTGGACCAAAAAACTGATCCCGGATATAATAAATTGGACAAACAGGAAACATGGAGAGGTGGGATATCAAATTACAGAAATTCTGGGTGGACACGGCTGTTTTGCAGCCTACTTCAAACGGTTCCATCCGCCGGAATCGGTTCCGTCTGCAGCAGACTGCACATACTGTGGGGAGGCAGACACAGTGGAACATACCGCTTTCTAATGCCCCCGCTGGACAAGCGAAAGTCTTGAGATGAAGGTACATACAGGAGAGAACTTAACAAAAGGAACATGACGGCACTCATGTTGAGGATTGATGAAGATTGAAAGGTTGTAAAAAAGGGTATGAAGAAAATGATTGATCAAAAAGAAGAGGAAGAAAAAAGATGGAATAAACAACTTGTGCAGAAAGAAGTATTAGTACAGCCCTCCATTGCAGAAATGCTTTTGCGATACCAAGCGATGCAGAGACCATTGCAGGGGACCATTCGATCCAGCTGGTGCTGGCGACGCCTCGCCCCCTCCCCTCAAAAAAAGGCCAGACCAGACCTGACCAAACTCGACCAGACCCTACCAGATCCGACCAGACCCTACCAGATAAGACAAGACAAGGCAAGACAAGACCGGAAAAAACCAGAAAGGATCGGACAAGACCGTATGAGACCGTGGAAGACTAGACAAAACCGGACAATACGGGTACAAGACCGGACAATACCGGACAGGACCGGAAAATCCCGATAAATGGATAAATGAGGATCTCAAAAGGGCAGGGAGTCTTTCAGAGGAACAGTTTGGGTTCAGAGGCGGCCGCACTATGGTGAACGCAATGATGCGTGTGATAGAGAGCAAGGTTAGCAAATACGGGTCCATCGTATCCGTAGCTGCTGCGTGCTTGTAACCCTGGCCGTGAAAAATGCTTTGAATTCGGTCCCATGGGGCAGAATAATGGAGGCTTTGGAACAAAATGTGGTAGCTCCCTACCTTCGAAAGTTGGTGGGGAGCTACTTGAATGATAGGGAGATAGTGACTGTGGAAGGTGAAATCTTCAAAATAGGTTCCACAGGGTTCGGTTCTTGGGCCGATACTGTGGAACATATTTTATGATGAGGTTTTGAGATTGAGGCTGCCAGACGGGGTTACACTCGTAGGGTACGCTGATGACTTAGCGGTGGTCGCTGTCGCAAGAACGGAAGGAAGTTTGAAAGCGATAATGCAATTGGTAAGATTGATCGGTGGATAAGGGAAAAGTTATTGCTCTGGCTCCCCACAAAACCGAGGTGCTCCTGCTAATTGGGAGAAGAAAGCTGCGTGAACTGACCGTGCGAATGGGGTCAGTTGACGTACCGGCTCGGGAATCTGTAAGATACCTTGGAGTAGTGCTTCAGCGAAATCTCAGGGTGTCCTATCAGGTGACCAGGGTGGTGAGCCAGGCTACAGCATGTGTGAAAGCCCTTAGACGGCTGATGCTTAATATAGGTGGGCCATTGGCCTCCAAGAGGAGGGTTATTAATGCGGTCGTGCACTCGATTCTCCTTTATGGGGTGCCGGTATGGATAAATGCGTTCAGGATTGAATGTTATAGAGCGAGACTGATGAGAGTGCAAAGGTGTATGCTGCTGCGTGTGTGCAGCGCAAACAGGACTGTTTCTGGCGACGCCGTAGCAGTCGTTGCTGGAGTTCTTCCGTTAGACCTTCAGGCGCATTAAAGGGTGAGAGTTTGGTGAGGTAATGACCCTAGAAATGAAAGGGAAGAAACAATGCTTGTATGGCAAGAGCTATGGCAAGGGTCACTATGGCAAGGGTCCAGGGAGCGTGGACCAGGCAACTGATTCCGATTATCGATGAATGGGCCAACCGTGGGCACGGGGACGTGAATTATCACCTCACCCAGGCGCTTACGGGGCAAGGATGCTTTGGGTCTTACCTGTTGCGTCGGGAAACTGGTTGAGGCGCACTGTAGGTATTGTGGAGCGACTGAGGATACTGCGGAGCATAGCATCTTCGAGTGTACAAGATTGTACACAAGAGAGAATGAGGAGCTCCGTAGAATGCAAGGTGGGAGAAAATGTAAACAAGGAGAGTATGGTGAGGATCATGCTCCGCAGTGAGTATGAATGGGGATAGGATATATAATGAGGAGAAAGGGAAATGATGAAAAGGACGAGCGTGAGGCGGGACAAGGGGTTACTACGCGCGAGCTGAGCGTGCCAACGCCGAGCCCCCCTTAGTGCGAAGAAGACGCACAAATTTATTGTAAATTCTGATGTGAGGGGGGGTGGGCACGCCGATAAACGGCGCGCCCGGCACAACGAATGAATGCGGATGAATAATTTGGACATGAAAGGGGGAGGAACGTGATGAAGTTTTTGCCAAATTTTGAAATCCATCATGTTCTCTCCGGTTTTCGCTGGGGGGTCTGAATGGTAGGGGTTTTTTGGTGGGTCGCTCCTTTTGGGGGGCAGCCCCACACTAGCACTCGGCACGGGCTGGGTGGTGTCTGTTTGCAGATTTTCACCTCCAGCACGTGCAAAAAAAAAGGACCGGAAAATACCGGACCAGACCGGAAAAGATCAGGGAATATCAGAGAAGATTAGACGAACTCTCTAATTACTGCATGACAGAACTCGACAATTTCAATAAAGCTTGACATTTTGATAATAATTTGAAAATTGTCTTCGGGTTTATGCTATATTTATTTTTGTTATATATTCCAATATTGATATTAGGAGCATGCACTATTATAACTTATAATTTTAACGAGAGTTATTACATCGTAGGTAATAATAACAAAACGAATAATATTAATTATTACAGAAAACGTATATTCTGCTTTAAAATAATAACTATTTGATGCACAATTTACCTGTATCGGTTTTGTTGTAGAATTCATTTTCTTTTTGTATAGAAATCGACGGCATGTAGTAAACAATAAATGTAGTACAAAAATGGAAGTGTGTTCATATGTGATGGGAACAAGTCCAATTTAGTTCAATAAATTTTCAAACTAGTTCCATATTGTTAAAATGTGTGACGATATATCTCATTTAAAAGAACAAATATATAAGCGACAAATTAAACCCACAGTTGTCTGTGCAATATTCAATCAAACAGATGGGCCTGGAAGAAGTAACAGCCTGAGGGAAGAACCCTACTGGAAGTAAATCGTCTCATATACTTTTTATAAAGTTTCACAGCGAGCGAATTAAAGTTTCACACAGTAACAATGTTTAAGTGGAACGGGAAGCTTTGGTTCGATCTTTAAACCGAGTTCGGAAATTGAACATGTAAGTTATCTAGGAGGTAAAAATTCCAAGTAAATAGTATTCGATCCGCTTGCAGAGTTTAAACTTTTCGCTACTGAAAACTTTTATCAAATCCTGAACGCGAAATATATAATGTATTTCAAGGGACTCGGTTAAGCTTCATTAAACGCACTGAGAATTGATGGACGAATAAAGCCGCTTGATTACATTCACCCCTTTTTTCCACGGGAAAGCAATACGTTCTTGTTTACGGACGCTTTAAAAAAATTGCATCTTACAAAGTAATAAAGTTTCAAAGCTCGCTCTTGGTTTATATAAAAGAGAAATATGTCTTTATTTGTGTTGCTCGCTCTGATATGGATAGGAATAAAAAAAAAACAGGGTAACACTAGTTCGTATCTCAAATAAAATAATAATCTCCGATATTTTTTTCTAGTCAACACTCACTACATATTCGGAATATTCTATAGCCAAATTAGCCTAAACTAAATAGTCAAATAAAGCTATAAATGCAAGGTACTGGAGAAATTCTAATTAACAAAATAATTATAATGTTATTGGTTCTTACGTACTAACGCTGCAGCAGCTTCAGATTTGAACAAAATGGATGGTTAGAAAAAAGAAAAAATATTGGATAAGGGTTAGACTAGCTTATATTAGAGCAGATAAATCCAAACCACATATTGCGCGGCAGCGCGACCTCTCGCTGTGGTTCCGTTTATACTTAAGTATCTAGATATATTAACACACTAATGTTATTTATAATTATAATTCCTATATCACAAAAATAAAACAATAAAAAGTTTTCCAAATTAAATTCACCCTTGTGCAGATTGAATTAATCCCTCTACAAATTAAAGTCACCCTATTGCTAATGAAATTTACACTTCCGCAAGTGAAATTCATCTCTTGGTAATATTGTAAATAATGGTTAAAAGAAAAGTATTAAGCCTTGTCTGACCAACAATGTCACGCACTTCCTGGGTATTGTGGATACTTGCGATCTCCAAAATCAACCAAACTTCATCCAGATTATCATCTTACAATATTTAAAGTCACCCCTAAAGACAGTAGCATAAATTTCAAGCACTATTCACTAAGCGATGTCTCTTATACCACTAGATAGCAAACTCCTATGGAACAGGAAGAGGTAGGAAAGCCAATCACGCTTTAATGATGTGAGGAAATCTTGCAGGAAAAACGTGGGGTTCTAAGCCCAAAATCTTGCCATGGCTGTATATCATGATAATGAGACTGCGTTTACTTTCGGGGCAATTTCGTAGGAATGTATAACCAAGCTGGCTTCTATCAAGAAGCAGCTTGAGAGGATTCTAAGACTGATATGTGTCTGCATCATGGGGGCGTGGGTCATGCCCGACAGCAGGGTCTCCTGGATCTGTTGCTCCTTATCTGCACCTTTGCTCTTTATAAGCAACCAAGTAAGGTTCAGCAAGGAAGGAATAGGCAGAGGTAAAATAATCGAGAGAAGAGACCGAAACAGCTTCGCTCCCAAGATTCCCTGTCTGCTGCTGAATCTGACTCCGTAGCTCCTTTTCGTGCAGGGGACTGCAAGATCGGCGATTGTAAAGTTCAGCAAAGAAGGAATGGGCAAAGATAAAATAATCGAGAGCAGAGACTGGAACAGCCTCGCTGCCAGGAAGTACCGAGAGACGAAATAGTATGTAAATATCTCTACGCAGCAATGGGTAAAGCAGTAAAGTCGACTGAAGCGACGAGTGCCCAGCATAACAGCATATAGATGCTTCGGGCTCAATGGAAGGTATTGGTGCAGGAATTTACTTTGAATCCAAGGAAACCTACCCAAGTATGTTCCAAGCAGATGTACATGCAATCGAAAGTTGCGCATAATTTAGCCGCGACAGGAATTATGGCAAAAACTGAATTGCTATCCTATCATATAGCCAAGCAGCCATCAAGGCTATTAGCTAAACAAGGTCGACAAATAAAATAAAATATCGCTAAACGTGGTACAGGAATACACTGGCTTAGATGGAAACGAAGAAGCCGATCATCTAGCATACAAGAAATTTTACAATCCCTTTATAGGTCCGGAATTCTTTTGTAGTATGAGTATGAACACCTTTCACTTTAGATGAATAAATAAGAAAACAATGGGTAAAAACCTGGAAAGAACTTCCTGGCCTAAGACAATCCATAGTAATGCTGGGATCATTTAACCAGAAAAGAACAAAAGCTTGCCTGAAATTGAACAAGCACAAGCTTAGGATTCTGACAGGAGGCCTAAACGAATCCCGCAGGTTTAAAAAACACTTCAAAGCCTTAGGCCTAGAGGAAGATGACAGTTGCAGATTTTGCAGTTCGGTAACTCGGTTTTGCAGCTAGGTAACCACCAAACATCTGCTTAAACACATTGCTCCGCAAAAGTGAAATGTACCTTGAGGCCCACTGCATGAATGAAGAGGAGCTGCAATCCTTGAATCCGACCCAGATCCCGAAAATCCGAAAGGAATCAGGACTAGAGAAGGAAAGAGGAGGAACGAAATGCGAAGGGGGCCTGATCAAGGAACAGTTTAGTTTTCGAGATGGACTTGGAACAAGAGACGTTTTGTTTGGGCTGTCAGTTCTCATGCAAAAATGCAGAGACAATAAAAGGACGTATACATCTGTTTTATTGATTATGCAAAGGAATTTGACTCTTTAAAACACGACGTCCTAATTGACATCTGATGGCCAAAGGCCTCGACCTGAAAAATATATCCTTCATAAAAAAATTGTACAAACACCAGACTGCTGCAGTACGACTCAAGGACGACACGACCAGCGATATACCTATTAAACGTGGAGTACGTCAGGGCTACGTTCTATCACCATTGTTGTTCAATATATACTCGCCAAAAATATCCCTGAAAGCCGTGAAAACCCTACAGATGGAGTTAAGATCAATGATGAACTATTGAACAGCATCAGGAACGCGGACGATAGGCTATATTTGCAGACAGTGCAGCTGGCCTACAACGTTTGATGAACCAAATAATAGCAGAAGGTGATGCGCTTGGGCTAAAAGTGAATACGGCCATAACGAAAACAATTGTTATCAGTCGAACACCAGATATTCATGCCAATTTGCATGTATACAATAAGCAAATAGGGCTAATCGCTAAATTTAAATACTTGGGCAGCTGGATCACCGAATACCTAGATCCAGATCTGGAAGTAAGAACACGCATCGAAACAGAACAACGTTCCTTAACCCTTTGTTGACCGACGTTACTTTTAAGTTCACGGAAAGTAAAGTTCAAAGCAAGTCAGCTTTGGACAGGTCTGGGCAACTAAGGGTTAAGAGAAAAGTATTTTGCGAGAGAAGCCAAAACCTTAAACTAAAATACCGGTTCATTAAGAGCTACATTCACTCGGTACTGTTGTATGGTGTTGAATCTTGGACGTTGAAGATCAATACCATGAACAAAACAGAAGCGTTTGAGATTTGGATCTTGCGAAGAATGCAGAGAATATTCTGGGCGGAACATATCACGAATAATAAGGTTCTTAGACGCATGGACAGAGACATAGAGCTATTGCTTATTATATAGAGCTATTTCCGGTTGAATCGATAAATATTGTTGACCTGTATTTAGATTTGCATTTTGTTTGGTTCAAAATTAATAAAAACAAAGGGTGCTCGCTTATCGACTAGGAAGAAAACTCAATCGTCAAGTGAGCAGAACCTGTATTTGGGTTGATTGTACACTGCTAAATTATTTCATGCGGAATTACTTTCATATATACCTTCAAGTACATTTGCATTTGTGTAATTGTATGAATTATAATAAAAATGTTGACTTCCTACTGTGTAATTAACATTATTTTTTAATATAATATATATGAAAAAGAACAGTTTCTTTTTAATATAATTAATATGTAATTTAATGTTTAATTTAATAAGTACTTGATTTGAGGGTGAATTTGATTTGTAAAAGGGTAAATTTTAATTGCAAAAAAAAATCATTTAATTTGCAATGGGTGAGCAATGGGTAAATTTTATTAATAAATTCCTATTTTTAGCTTAAATTACAGATTTTAGCTAATGTCCATTATTGAAATTCCTTGGTTTTGTTAGATATAATAAGGGACCACACGTCCCGCTTTTCCGGAGTTGTCCCGGATTTAATATTGTTGTCCCTGTGTTCCGACAGATGCTTTCTGGATTTGTCCCGGTTTTGTAATCCATAGTCTCAAAAATTAATTTTTGGTGCCGTCAAATATTTTTCAAAAACTTACAACAAATTATCTAATATTAGAGGCGCTGGTTGCTTAGCTCACGTTTTACATAACTGTACTCGAAAAGCATGTAGATTAGATACAGAAATGGAAGTCATAAAAATATTTTCTTTTTTTTTAATTATTTACTTTGCGTACTGATAGTTCTTCTTCTTGTTTATTATTGTCTTTTAAGACAAGCTGCACTGATGAGAGCTAAACACCGAAACGTGTCTCAATATGGCTATTCACTTAAGTTAAATAGAAATATATGATCTTAAATACAATGTTATTTATCTAGTTCTTGTTTAGTGCCACAAAAGTGGACTGGTGGCTAGTAAATAGCATGCATATGTCATTTGTATAATTCAATATCCTGCTTGATATTAGGAAAGGAAGTAGTTTTTTATAGACTGAATAATTCTATATAGCTACGGAAAGGTTGAATATATTTATATATTCAGGTTATGTTTCGCTTTTAATAAGTTTTTAAAGTCATTGAAGTCGGAGTAATCATGAAACTGCTAAATTGACAGAAAATAGAATTCTTGACAAATTCTTGACAGCTTTGAAAACAAAAGAAATTTTGCATGAGTGCATAAGTTACAATCATAAGTGCATAAGTTACAATCACAAACAATTGAAATTTTAAAAATCAAATTTTTAATAGTTATTTGTTTACCGAAACATATCTAAATGGTTGGATTGTTTGGAAAATGGTTGGAGTGGATGTTATCCACTATAGTGAGGTATCGACATGTTTGGAATCTTGGTGGAATGTAATTTCTCTCATTGAAAATATATGGTACAACCAATTCTGCTATATTAAAGATATCGCAGAAACTGAAATTGTTGATGACAATGATATATGAAAATCTAAGAGTTGCGTAGAAAAATCAAATCAAATATTTCGAAAAAAAATCGAATTTATTCACTTGTGTACTTATTTATTTTATGTACTTATTATCAATTCGTAGTCACAATGCAGATTGTGAACGACTGTTTTTGCTGATATCTAATCAATGGAAGCATGATAGAAACAAACCGGATGTAATCACAGTAAATGCTAATACCGTGTGTATTTATTATGTGAGAAATAAAGTGTACTGTTTTTTTGAAGGAAATAGAAAATAATAAAGTAGTATTAACTGCAGAAAACTGTTCTGCAAAATAATCGTGGTACAATACTGAATAAATAGATAACCTAACCTACGTGATTTTATAAACTTTATATGTTGAAATGTTTAAATTTATTGATTTTGTTTGTCATAATTACTCTGCTGAAAAGAGTTAGCAGGTCACTAATTTGTGCCTCCATGAAATTCAAACGGGAAATTACATGCAAGTAAAATTAAGAACATCTGAAAGTTGTAGATTGATTTTTTTTAATTGACACATAAGGAATTATCAGCATCGCATACTTAATAACCGTAATAATTAACAATAACTACCAAAACTAAAGTGAAATTATGTATCCCAAATTTGATTCAAAGAGCTAGTAAGGCTTGTTGAGATCAATATACAGATGAAAATGTTTGCAACTGAAGATTGACTTACATTAAGAGAAAATGAGGCATCTCAAGGAAGTAGAAGTTTCAAGAAACTTCAACGTAAGCCTATCTGTTATTCAGCGATTGTAGAACAGGTACCAGGTTTGGTATACCAGGCGCGATGAAAAAAAAACTCAAAATCAAGACCGATTTTACCTGATTTAGAGTCTTGGCAATAGAATTTCTGTAGTGAAAGACCTCTAATTTCCCTCAGGTTCAGAACAGACAATTAGAAATAAGTTGAGAAAACCCTGATCCGTGAGAAAACCCTTTGACACGACGCCACAGAATAGCTAGGATGAATTTTGCTCGTGAACATGTCGTATGGCAACTTCGACAATGGAACTATGTGCTCTTCACGAATGAATCAAGGTGCCGCATTACTCGTTGCGATGGCCGAGTACGTGCTTACAGCCGCCCAGGAGAACGCTATGCAGCTACTACTGTCCAGGAAGTCGAAATATATGGAGGTGGTTCAGTTATGGTTTGGCGTGGGATTATTATCGACACTAAAACCGACCTTGCTGTAATTCCAGGGAATCTTAACGGTAGTCTCTATGTTGACATGGTGTTTGGTGAGCATTTTGTTCCTGTGATGAAATAGGTCCAATTTTATGTTAATCCAGGATAACGCAAGACTGCAAACTGGAACTGGAAATTCAAACAATGGTGTGGCCATTATTTAAATCCCATATAGCATGTTTGGGATATGCTCGACAAACCTGTTCGTCGCTCGCATCCTCCTCAGACCATCCAGCAGCTAACGGTGGCTCTAATTAAAGAATGGGAAGCTATACTACTAGACGACCTTGGACGCCTTTTGCAAAACATGCCAAGACGGTGTAGTGCCGTGTAGAGCACATATTCGTTATTAAGATACTACTTTATGTACAAAAGTTTACATTAACAATTAATTTAATTAATTCGTTTCGCACTTTGTTTTTAGTAGTTGTTGTTAATTATTACGGATACTTTGAAAGTACGTGATGCTGACCCTTCTATATGTGCCAATTAAAACAATTAAATAATAGATCGTCTTCCAGATGAATTTTATTTGCATGCAATTTCCCGTTTGAATTTTATGGTGGCACAAATTAGTGACCCTAGCTAATTGTTTTGAGCAGTATAATATTTTGATATATCCTTAAAGGCAATATCGAATGAAATATATCGTCGGAGACACAAGAAAACCTTGTAACTCCTGTGGGTTAAATTTTACAGGATACAACTTTTTGTCTTTCATATTTACATATGTTTTCATATTAATAATCGAATGAAATTAACAACCATAAAACGTGTTTCTTGTGAAAATGATAATATAAGGAATTAATAATACCCGGATTTTTAGGGTTTAATTACTGGAGT
This sequence comes from Phosphuga atrata, assembly GCA_944588485.1. NCBI lineage: Eukaryota > Metazoa > Arthropoda > Insecta > Coleoptera > Silphidae > Phosphuga > Phosphuga atrata. Next base: position 37,046,674 of record OX155899.1, read on the forward strand.
TTACTCAACCAGAAAAATTGGAGTTACGCGTTTTTCAGGGATTTTGATTAGTGGAGATATGAGGTTTTCAGGAAATGCACAAAACATAATTTAAGAACGAAATTTCGTTAATGGAAATCAAAATACCTATAAATTGCAGAATCAAAATATAAATTTCTATTTTATTAACATAAAACAGATTGTATTAAAACAACAAAATAATAAAGGGTTATAGGATTTGCCTGGTCTTCTCTGGCCTTGTCTGGTTTTGTCTGGTCGTGTCTGGTCTTGTCTACTCTTGTCTGGACTTGTCTGGTCTTGTCTGGTCTTGTGTGGTTTTGTCTGATCTTGTCTGGTCTTGTCTTGCCTATCTTCTCTGGTCTCCTCTGGTCTCCTCTGGTATTGCCTGGTCTTGCCTGCTCTTGTCTATTTTCGTGTCTGGTTAAGTCTAGTCCAGTGTTCTCCAGTCTTGTCAATTCTTGTTCACTCTTGTCCAGTCTTGTCAAGTCTTGTCCTGTTTTGTACAATCTTGTCCAATCCTGACCAGTCTTGTCTAATTTTGTCTATCCTTCTTTACTCTTCTCTGGACTTGTTTAGCCTTTTCATGTCTTGTTTTGTCTGATTGTAGAAACTTGTTGGGTCTGTCAGTTAATTGAAAACATGTTAGTCCCATATTCTCTTCGTAAGCATACTTTTAAAAAATGTTATGTGATTCTATTATCAGTGTGGAAACAAGAAACACAATTAAGGCGAAATATGGTATTGAATTTTCTTTAAATTTACAGTGACATCTTGTTTAAGTTGAGTATTTATCTTTACTTTTCAGATACTAAAGAATATATAATTATAGGTAATTATAATTATAATTAAATTATTATAAATCTATGCAAGTTCTCATAATTCTAAATAACAATGTTATCTGGATCAAGAAGAATCTACATACTTTCTTTGAAAGGTGTATGTGGATGAATCAATATCAATTCAATCCATATCAGTTTATTAAAATTGTATCAAGAAACATAATAAACAAGAAATATGGACTTACAGGTTTTATTTTGTGATACAATTCGTTTAAATTTGTTACTTGCTTTTACTTGCCTGTTATCAAATGATTGATTACTATTTATAGATAATTAGATCTGAAAATCTTACCTTGATCGAGAAGAATCCACAGCACTTCGCCACACAACAGCGCACACACTACTGACCTATTTTTTTCTCCATCCACAAAAAAAATGAATGCATTTAATTCAACGTGATTTTTTATCACCCGACGTAGGATTCCGAGAACCAAAAATGTTTTTTTGCCGTGTAGACTCACAAAAACTACACAAACCCTCGAACCATATTTATTTACACATAGCGTTGCATTTCTTTTAAATGTATTCTTAATACGATATTTACAAATAAACATTTATTTATAATTATAAATGTTTTAAATTTTATATTCTTAATGCGATAGTTTTTGTGTCTACATAAACGTAATTGCTTGTTTTAATATTTGTGCTTGCTGAAGATCTGTCACTTTGTCGCACATTTGTCGCGTTCCTATTGGCTAATTCGAGAAGATTTTGGTAGCGATTTCGGTATACAATCTAGGTCAAAAGTCACTACCCGCCAAATGCGTTCAATAGGGATTTCGTGTGGCGGTGACTTTTGGCGGGAGGTATATCCATCCACTGAAATAGGGTGACTGCGCCTTATTTCAGCCATGCCCAGTAGTCAGCCAGTCTATCAATAATCATATCATAATAACTAAAGGGAAAATAATTTTGTCCAAACTTGAACGTCCCAGTAGTCAGCCGTATGTTTAAAACACATGGTTAAAAATTAAAGAACATAACCTTAATGTTGTGCTCACAGTTGCGAGCTACGTTATAGTCGACAAAGTGGTTGAACACTGGTAAGTAAATTGTTAATTTTCAACTAGTTAACATTGCTCACATTAATAGCATTTTTCTAATATTATTGTGGAACTTGAAGGGTAGTTTATTTTTATTTTGATATATATATATATATATATATATATATATATATATATATATATATATATATATATATATATATCTATGGTAAAATACGTTCAAAGGTCATATCAATAAAATAATATTACAGAGGATAATTTTTTTGCTATGGCTGAGCATTGGATACGAATATTTTATCAAAATCTAGTAATCAGCCAGGTGGCTGACTACTGGAAATAAGTATCTTAACACGAATTTAGACCGTTTGTCTCTTATAAATAAGGTATCATATGGACTTTTACATCCAAGTCCTCAAATACGTATATTATATATAAATTCCAGTAGTCAGCCACTAGGAACTTAAGAGGCTGAACACTGGTTACAAGAATTTCTCACTACCCCGATTAGTCAGCCACATACTGCTATTATTATTATATTTAATGTTTAACAACATTATTATTGTCATGTTTCTTACTTAAACTTTAATATTCCTCACAGATTACAAACATGTTGAAAAAAGCCAATCATCAATATACCGAGGAGGCTCTGCAAAATGCTCTTCATGCAATTCGAAATGAAAATGTCGGAATTAGGGAGGCCAGTAGAAGATTTGGAGTACCCCGCGGTACGATACAAGATCGATTTCATGGTCGTGTAAAAGAAGGTCCACGTAGAATGGGTCCAAGTACCATCCTTACTGTCGAGGAAGAACCTCATCTTGTACATTGGATAACCGAGCTAGCGTAATGTGGTTTTCCATGCAAAAAAGTTGATCTGCTAAATACCGTTCAGGATATTATTAAAAAAGAAAACAGGAAAACTCCATTTAAAGATTCTCGTCCAGGCGAAAAATGGTATAGGGCTTTTAGGCTGAATCTCTAACTAAAGCAAGAGGGATAATAACAGAGGAATACATTAGAAAATGGTTTAGAGAGTTACATGATTTTTTGAATAAAAGTAATGCTTTGGAGATATTAGAAGATCCGCGTAGGATCCTAAATGGAGACGAAACCAGCTTTTCTATGTGCCCAAAAACTGGCAAAGTGCTTGGACCGAAAGGTTGGAAAAATCTGTATGAAATAAAAAAAGGGTAGTGAGAAGGAGACTATCACAGTTTTAGTAATATTTTATGCCAATGGACAAACTTTACCGCTAATGGTTGTTTTTCCGTATGTTCGACCTCCAAAAGCAGTAGTAGACAGTATGCCCGCCAATTGGTTTTTGGGCAAATCGGAAAGTGGCTGGATGAGAAGTGATGTTTTTTTTTAATACATTGCAAATTGTGTTAATAAATGGGTCATAGACGAAAATATACCTCGACCCATTTTACTTTTTATAGATGGCCATAAATCACATGTTAGCTTAAAACTTAGTAAATTTTGTAGTGAGAATTAAATAATTCTCTACGCACTTCCGCCAAACACAACTCACATCATGCAATCTGCAGATGTGAGTTTGTTTAAGCCTATGAAAACGGAGTGGAAAAAGACCATCAGATCATGGCAAATGAAGCCAGAAAATGCCAATTGCGTTTTAACAAAAACGAATTTTTCTCCTCTGTTGAAGGAAGTATTCAATAACATGACACTGACAAGCACCATTAGGAAAGGATTCAGAAAATGTGGTCTATATCCTTTCGACCAAAATGCTGTGGACTATTCAAAGTGTGTGCAAAACAGACTAGAAACAAATGTTGTGCCACAGAAAGAAGAGTTACTGACAGAAGAATGTTTAAAAATAACAGTACAAACACTGAAACAATTAAAAGAAAAACTTCAGTTAAAAGGTATAATAAACAATATAGACATAATCAACAAAGAAATTGAAGAAATTGGTAAAGAGATGTATCCCAATAATGAAGTAGCTCAAACATATCAAGTTGGTGAAGATGGGATCTTACACTTAATTCAAGGTCAACATGAAATGGATTAAATTGCAAGTGCTTCATTTAATTATAACGAAGGTGAAGTACTGGACAATTTAATTAAACTGGCTGATCAAATTCTAGAAAATGAGGAGTCTGTCATTGAAAGTGAAGCAGAAAAACATCTTCAAATTGAGAAACAAATCAACGAAAATAAAACTTCCAGTGTGATTAATACAGATAAAGAACCAGAAAAGAAAATAGAGACAGATTGTAGCTCTTCACAGACCTGCTCTTTTGAGAAGCACTTGTTTTTCAAGAAGAAAAAGTGAAAAAACTCCTGCAGCTATTTCCTCAGATGAGTTCAGAAAATTTATGAACAAAAAATTGGAAAACAAACAAAGGGACATAGATGAAAAATTGAAAAGAAAAGAAGAAAGGTCAAAACGAGCTGCTGAACAAAAGTTACTAAGATCCAAGAAAAGGCAAAACTTAATAAAGAAAACACTGAAAATGAGTTTCGAAAAGAGCAATGTGGTAACTGCAGAGTAGAGCTTGACAGTGACGCTGATGAAGAGGATGAAATGAAGCATGTTGGCTGTGATAAGTGTCCTAAATGGTTCCACCTAAAATGCACTGCATTTTCAGGACAGACTTATCTAGAAGTAGTCGATAAAGAATTTATTTGTTTATTTTGTGAATAGATGCTTTTTGTATATTTTACATTTGTTTTCTTATAGAATTACCTATTTTTTCTGTATTATTTATATTACTAACCATAAGATTATTTTTTAAGTTTGTTAATAAAATGTATTATACATTATATAATTTTGTTAATAAAAAAATGATTATATATTATATTGATTTTGTATCATCCTCAATTGACAAAGGTAAGTGCTTATTTACTAAGTGTAACTTTTAAAATTAAGCGGCTGAACACTGGGACGAAGGTGACTGAATATAGATTTTTAGTGGCTGACTACTGGACATTTTGACATTTGTTAACATTTTATTTTTTTCTCAAACATGAATATGAAAGGGATAAAATCTGTTGAATCAGTATAAAATACATACATTGGATATTAAAATATAATTTGGTTTAAATTGATTACATTGCTAAAAGTATTTTAAATATTTCTCAACATTACAAACTTTCCTTAAGTGGCTGACAACTGGAACATTCACCCTATATACCACCTGGAACGAGCGTTGGCCTCCTGGCTTGTGCGGGCCGCGAGAGAGCATCAAAAGGTGTCTCTCGTATCGCTCTGTTTTCGTCTAGTACAGTCCAACAGGAAAACTAAATGTGTGTCCGACGTCCGACGGTAATTATCACTTTTAAATGGTAAAGTCTTCAGGGGGTAAAGTCATTGAATGTACAAAGTACGGCAATGTAGGGCCACCATTGCCCATTGTGGAGAAACAAGCGAGCGATAAATTTAAACGTTTATTTCCGATTAACATTGCTGTCTGCTTATGCTTAGTACAGAGATCATACATTCTGGGACTGAAAAGGATGTGCAGGTCAATATTTCAAAGTTGCAAAATGCAAGTTTTTCTCAAAAAAAGTAGTACGAATTTAATATAAATACATTTATTTATTTTCAAAGATATACAGCAGAAATACAAACATCATTCTTACTTTTTTTCTACCAACAAATTCTCTCATTGCAAAACTACGGCTGTCTAAAGAAGATTTTAAAATTTGTTTGTTCTGCTTATTCACCTCACGCAGAGAAAAATAAAATCTGCTATTTACACTAATTTTAAATAAATATTGTAAAATCCCATGGCAAGAAGGGATTTCACTTGGGACTTTATTAGGCTTAACTTTTAGTAAATGTTTCACGAACATTTCTTTGCAATTTTTGGATTCAAAAACGCATTCTTTTGCCATTACTGCCCTCAATCCTTTCCACAGGTTCACTAACTTGATTCACAACTTCCTCGATAATCATTTTTTTCACTCAATGGTAAGTAGATGGACTTCACTAACAATAAATCAGGAACTGCATCAGGACGTAATAATTTCCGGCCATCAGTTCTCTTCGGCTCAAATTGAGTCTCTGAGAAATGGACCTACACAACAGTTTTAAAAAAGTTTTTCTTACATCTTTACTTCTTAATTTCTCTAAATGCTAACCTCACAAATTTTAGAACTCTATGTAAGATCGTTTCTTCCAATAAGTGTTCTCCACAATTCTCGTCTAACTTTTTTAGCGTCACCTAAGAACACTAAAATTAAAGTTATCTACGTACGTTAATAAAAAAATATTTTATTTACCTGACGGCAATCCGAAAAGTCTGTACCCCAATTGGGTTCTTTTTTTACAATTAACTACACAACTGTGTAGTTTCAAATCCACAAATAAAATTGTCCAAAATACCTTCACACACTACAAAAACAAATCTAAAAGAAGTAAACGTGAATTACGCTGTACTCAACTTGTCAGAGATGTCAGCAATGTCAACTAACTATCACATGTCCTCCATTGTATCAGTGTTGCCAACTTTATTTTTTTGTAGGATTGTACCCATGCATTAGGAAAAGTCGTATTTTGCTAAGGATTTTAGAAAAAAAAAGTACACATTGAATTGTTAATAAAATAATAGTAAATGATATAAAAACCTCCAAAACCTAACTGTTATTAAAATATTGGAATAATTCACGAAAAAAGGTAATAATAAAGAAAATAATTCATTTTCTCATATTTTTATGGAACGCCACATATATTCACACCAGAGATGTTATGGATATGAAATTTCGGATCTGGATACGGATATAGAAACAATATTATACCGGTTTCGGATACGGTTACGGATATGATTTTTTTTCGGATTATCCGTTAGTTTCGGATAGTTTCGGTTACGGATATAAGATTTCTAAGGAATGGGCAAGATGAGGGTAACCAGGAATCACAAAAATATTGTATTGTGGGAATAATAGATTGTAAAAAATGTATTTATTTTCATATTTAGTAGTAGTAGTTAATCCTTTATTGGCATAAATTTTACTTTACAAATTTGTGATTACAACTTATATAGTATGTTAATTAAACTTACATTCAAAACAAAACCGAGATCCCTTTATCTCATAAAAAAACACATAAACAAAAATAAAGAAAGAAATAAAGAAAGAACAAGAACCAACATACCACCATATTTAGTACAAAACTGATAATACTTTGAATACAACAAATCTGCAAAATTCAGCAGTCCGCCATGATAAGTATAACATCAATCAGAGTGCATTACGTTCATGCGTTTGTAAACCTCGTACGAACTGCGACGATCTTTGCACTTTTTAATTATTGTTAACTGCGTTTATAAAGAATTTAGTAATTAACATTGATCAGTTGCTTAGTTTTGTGTTTTTAAAACACGGAACAAGGTTTTCCCAAATCAAATAGCTCTAATTTGCCTATAGTTGATTTGTTGATGTTGGAGGAGGAGTTTTTGACATCAAACAAAGACTTAACTGTTTCTCTTATACACTTCAGAATCCATAACACGTTAACACTAGATTGCCTAAGGAAGTCATTTTGACTGCTTTTCAATTTCAATTAGAAAAACAATTATGTATATAATGACACAGCTTCTTATAATTTTGTAACTTTTTGTACAACATATAAATGCGTTTATTTTTCATTGTAGTTGCCTCCCCCTTCTTCATTTCCGGTATATAAATATGTGTTATACCTATATTGCCGAAAAGCAGTCATTTTAACTTCTTTGAAATTTTAAATAATCAAATGACTTTTATTATTGAATTGAGTAAATTTCTTATATGACCAGTTCGGCTCGGGTTTGGAATAACAGTTTATATTTTTTTATTGCCTTCACATGATAACACATAATGTTCATGACAAATTGTCGATTTGGGCATATACTTGATAAGTTGCAGTTGTGCAATAACTAAAGTAGTACCTACTTGTTATTCGAATCTTTATGCCAGGCCTGCCCACACACCTCGTTCCCCACGCTATAACGTAGTTTATGGGGGAGGAGGATCATCGATTGTAGGATCACATACTGTAATAGGATACGTTTTGACAGAACGGGAGAAACGCGAGCTGCGCAAGTATTGACTTGGGACAGGCCTGCTTTATGCACAGACAATCGTTCAGAAAAAGTGTACGGTGCTAAGTAATTCAGACTCTGATGAAGAAACTGAAAACAGCTTTCAGCAGATCGAAACTGCTTCCGATGGTACAAGCACGTTTTGAATGGTTTACCTTACTTGGGAAAGATGAACAACGATCATCATCAATGCTTCTCAGTGAACATATTGTTCCGAAACTTGTCGAGCCATATACAAGCTGTGGCAGAAATATCACGACCGATAACTTTTTCACTAGCATGTCACTCGCGACGAAATTATTTTACCAAAAAAACAAAACTAGTTGGAACTATTAGAGGAAATAAAATTCTCTTTTACTCTCTCTACCAAAAGCAGCCAAACAAACGAAGGATAACATGCCTCGCTTTTCCACTATACAAATCAGAAAATGGTGTACTTACGATATATAAAAGCAAACCGAATAAAAGAGTAGCTGTTCTAAGTTACAGGCATAAATTTGTGAAAATTCATAAAGGCAATAAAAAAAACTTACCTGACTCGATTCAATTTTATAACAAAACAAAAGTTGATGTGGCGGATCAAATGGATAGAAAATATACAGTAAAATCAATTTCTTGTAGATGACCCCTGCACATATTTTTCAATATTTTAGATTTGGGTGCTATAAATGCTTTACAAAGAAACGACAGGAATACAAATACAACGAAAACAGTTTTTGTTTCAATTAGCAGAACAACTTTCCACCGATTACAGAGTTGCAAGACAGAAAAAATCACAACATGACCCACAAAGATCAATTGCAACCATCATCAAATACAACATATTCTAACAAACGAAAAATTTGTCAAGTACGACTTTGCCATAATAAGAAAACAAATAATATATGTGAAAAATGTCTAAAGTATGTTTGCGGAAGATGTACACATAAAAAGATTACAACTTTCATTTGCTTAAAATGTACAAATAATGCATACATTTTTTTTCCAAGTGAAGTAATTTTTTTTTTGTTAATACTTACTAATAACTTGTACGACTGTAAGTAATATAAAATTATTAAAAAATAATTTTGAACAAATTTCTTTACACATTCGTTATTCTTTCACAATGCTGTCATTTTGGACAATATAGGTATATACAAAGTTTCAGTGTTTCTTGTGTTAAACAGCAGATTTCTTTCTTTGGCTCCCTAATGCTCTCGGATTTAATAACATCTGACATCACAAGCAGACGCCATAACACCAGCGATCGTTTTCGAACGGATTTTGAACTCTGAATTTCAGAAGCTACTTTTGCTAATAAAACTTGAAACTTCTGTTTCCTGCAGAAATATTATATATTTTTGAAAATAGTAGATATTTCAGAATATTATAGAACACTTTTTCAAAATCAGTCATCATGCCCATTGAAAAGTAGAATTTGAATTTATTTTTTGTTATTATTTGGTAATAAAATCATATGCCATACAAGTAAGTACTACAATGTAAGTAGGTACTACAATCATATGCCATATAAGTAATTATTATGTTTAAGTTTTATCTATACTCAGGCCAGCGAGAGAATACAGCTGTACTGCGCCGAGGTATGAGGGGCGAGGGACGCGTCGAGGTACGCGCATGTTAGTTTAAGAAACTTTAAGAAATATGTGTCAGTTTTTCAAACACGGACAACTAAACACCACGTGCTCGGAATATTGTGGGGGTATGCGCAGAATCATGCTAAACTCGTTGAGACGAGATGCACTTTCTCGCCGGCCCGAGTATAAGTAAAAATGTAAAACCAGAATTATAATAAACAAAAACAAATTAATCGTTTTTTATATTATATATTTTTTATGAGATTTTGAAATATCTTTATAGGAATTATTTCAACATATCAATCAAAATTATCCGAAATTATTCGAAACATTTATATCGGATTCGGTTACGGTTACGGATAAATTTTTATTTCGGATATCCGATAGTTTCGGTTACGGTTACGGAGCTCCATAACATCCCTGATTCACACAGTTGAAACTACTTAAGCTATAACTTAAGCCATGCCAGTAGATGGCGCTTTTCTTTCCCTATTCTTGAACGTCATCCTCGTGTTTTACATTTGGCGGTGCATCTAGAACATGGTCAAACAATATCATGTCATACCATCATCAACGTATTGTTTAGTGTATTTCAACGCATCAAAAATTCGCTCAAACGCTCAACATGGTGAGATAACTCCAGCTACAACATTGACAAGTTTTTTATTTGCCAAAGCGATAAAACCATTTGCACGAACGTTACTCTACTCTCTAATGTTTGTGGGCTAACCAACATCCTTTGAAACACTTCGAACTGTCAATTCCCAACATTTCGTGCTGCATGTCAACAACTCAATTTGCTTGAAAACAAAATTCATTGGGACATTACTATACCTGAATCAGTTCTTTCTGCATCACCAAATCACATACGCATATTGTTTGCTATCATTATTTCGACATATTTCCGATCGAATTTAGTTGAACTGTGGAACAGGTACAAGGATGACTTGTCAGAAGACTTTTACATCGAATTCGTGTCACTTCAGAGAATACTGGTCTCGTGGTGAATGAGGTTATACATAACCAGGCCTTGCTCTTGAAAGAAGACATGTTGTGTTATCTCATGTGCGGCAGTTTGTTAGTAAAGTTAGCAATGCCAACGCCAAATCGTGCTATGAACGACGCTTTCAATCGAGAATTGGAACATGAACGTGAATCCGACCGATATGCATTGAACGAGTCAGTTTGAATGAATGTAGCACTGTTGAACCCAAAACAAAAGGATGTCTACGATAAGATAATGAAGGCAATTGATGATAGAAATGGTGGCCTATTTTTTCTAGATGTACCCGCTGGAACTGGAAAGACATTCCTCATCCTCTGGGAAGACATTCATCATTGATTTTAGCCACTGTTCGTGCGAGATCCGAAATTGCCATAACAGTTTCTTCATCTGGTATAGCGGCCACGTTGCTAGAAGGATGCAGAACGGCGCATTTAGCGTTTAAATTACCGTTATACCTTCAAATGACTGAAACACCCCGATGCAACATTGCGAAACAATCGACAATGGCCAAAGTGTTAATAAAGTGTTAAAGCAATTAAAATTATCATATTAGCTGAATGCATAATGGCGCACACATGTTCATTGGATGCACAAAATCAAACCATGGAGGACCTGCGCAATGACTCAAGACGTTTTGCACGAGTTTGCGCAATGATTCTACTCTCTGGCGATTTTCGACAAGCACTACCAGTAATTCCAAGATCCACCGCTGCCGATGAAATAAACGCTTGCATCAAATCATTTACTCTGTGGCGCTATATTAAGAAACTTCCGCTGACGACAAACATGCGAGTTTCATTGCTAAACGTTCCATTTGCCAAGATTTCTCCAAGCAATTGTTGTCAATCGGTAATGGCCGTCTTCCCGTAGACGAAACGAACGGTTTGATTTCGTTTCTGCATAATTTTTGCAATTTCGTCTCAACTAAGGACGAGCTTATCAACAAAGTGTTCCCGAACATTATTGTTAATCACAAAAATTACTATTGGTTGAGTGAACGAGCAATTCGACTTTTGGAGTTTGGGCTTTTTTATACCTTATGCGAGGGAGAGGACAGACACGATTATATTCCTATCTATTATATAATCGTGAACGATTTTGTTACCAGCTATTGATACGCGTAGGATTTGATTGATTTTAATTCAGGTAATAAAATATTTTTTATTGATTATAGATTCTGAGGCGATACGAAGTTCGCCGGGTCACCTAGTTAATATATAAAACACAGTCGGGTTTGAATTTTGGCCTTATAAAATCTCAAGACCGGCTGGTACGATTTATGTGATTTTTGATTTGTTGGATTTGTCTCCACCCCTGCTATTATAGTTACTATTAAAATGTTGGAAAAATCCACGAAAAAGGGTAAAACATAATAATGAAAATTTTCTAATTTTTTTATGGAGCCCCACATATATTCGCACAGCCTACACTACTTAAGCTATAACTTAAGCTATGCTAATAAATGGCGCTATTCATTTCCATTCTTAAAGTCACTGGATATTCAAAGTTCCGCAATAAATATTGAACATCTGCTAGAGAGAGAGAATGTAGATTTTGCCGTACAATGGCGGACACGTAACAGTTAGTTGACATCCCTGACAAGTTTAGTACAGCGTAATACACGTTTACTACTTCTAGATTTGTTTTTGTAATATGTGACGGTGTTTTGGACAATTTTATTTGTGAATTTGAGACAATGCCAGGTTGTTGTGTAATTTATTAATAATTTAATTTATTTTGTGTGTTTTTGTTGTGTTTATTTCATTTAACCTAACACATTTAGGTTAGAGAAATGGTGAAGTAAAGATATAAGAATTTTTTTTTTTAATCTGTTGTAGGTAGGTCCATTTCTCAGAGACTCAATTTGAGCAGAAGAGCGCTGATGGCCGGAAATTATTACGTCCTGATGCAGTTCCTGATTTATTGTTAGTGAAGTCTGTCGACATACCAGTGGGTGAAAATCTGATTATCGAGGAAGTTGTAAATCATGTTAGTGAACCTGAGGAAAGGATTGAGAGCAGTAATGGCAAAAGAATACGTTTGCAATATGAAAATTGAAAAACGAGTTTATTTCAACGCTTCAAATGTTGTTCAACGTGCTGTAACACCACCAGCGACAACATTGACAAGTTTATTTTTTATTTGCCAAAGCGATCCATTTGCACGGACGTTTCTCTACTCTCCAATCTTCGTGGGCCGACATTCTTTGAATCATTTCGAACTGACAATGGTGCAGTGTGCCCAATATTTGGTGCTGCATGTCTACAGCTCAATTAGCTTTAAAACGAAACTCATTGGGACATTACAATAGCTAAATCAGATCTTTCAGCATCTCTAAATCAGATACGCAAATTATTTGCTGTCAATATTTCGACATGTATCCGAACTTTTGGATTTTGGGCATTTGTACTTATCGATTTTAAACTTTCGGATTTTTTGATTATGAGCTTTTCCTTTTTGCACTTTTGTATTTTGGGCTTTTGAAGTTGTGGATTTTTGACTTTTGTATTTTGTGCTTTTCAACTTTTGGGCTTTTGGATTCAAAACTTTTGGATTTGGCTTTTTCTTATGCGCCGTACCATATGCGAGGGAGAGGACAGACAGGATTATATTTCCATCTATATAATCTTGTACGATAATATTACCAGATATCGATACGCGAATCGATATGCGAATTTTAATTTGACCGACTTTAATTTAGCTAATAAGATATTTTTTAATGATTATAGATTCTGAGACGATGCGATGTTCGCCGGGTCAGCTAGTATTATTGTATCTTTAAATATTTAACATTTGTTGTACAAAATATTAATATTTGGTATTTACGGAGTGATTTTACACCATGGTTACCAGAATCTGGACACTAATTTGTCAACGGAATTGAACTAAGAAAACCCGCATTGACATCACCGATGTAAAAGAAATTGTTTAATTTGCGACGTTTGAGTCTAATGGAAAAAAAGGAGGAAGGTAAATCTAATGTCGCATGAACTAAATAATAGCAAGCAATTTGGCGATACAGAGCCTGCTTTGCACTTCTTTTGTGTACCGTTGCGTGTGATGAAAATTGTTTCTTTACAGCAATCGGAAATGTTGAACACAATGGCCAGACCGACGAAAAACACCAAGGGCAGTTTCTTAACTCAAAGCTTGAAGTTGACAAAACAAAGGATGATGGTCGCAGTATGGTAATCAGTAGAGCAAATCGTATATATTACAAGCAAATACAAATAATATGATTTTTTTTATAATTTATTCCATAAAAATGCCAAAAGGGCTTTTTCATGCTTTTTTATATGCATATTTTAATAATTATGATAATTTAAGGCTTTTTGTTATATTTTGTATAGTTCCTGCGCTTGCTTGGTACATATTTAATGATAATTATTTCTCCAACATATCGAAATATTATATATCGTTAACTTTATCACTGCTTATTCTTATGCGCTGTCTCCTAAAGAGAATTTTCGTTCTTTATAGACGAATCAAACCGTAAGCAAAGAGTAAGTTATAAAAACCAAATATCTTCCGAACTGATCAATGATGTAATAATTCCACAGGGAATTGTTTTCGGTCCTCTACTTTTTATTTTGTATTTAAATGATCTTGATCTTTTTGTAAAATGTGAATTTATTAACCTGTTTGCTGACTACATCTTAATTGCTTGTTGTAATGTCAACCTTGAAACAGCCATTGTAAAAAATGTCCTGTCCTGCTGTTAATTAGCAAATATCGGAACCTAAATAAACTGAAACTTAATGTAACTAAAACACAGGCGATGGTCTTCATAACAAAATTAAAACACATTGATGAAAATGACAAGGTTAGCAATAATTGGTTTGTGTACCGGTAGTCTTTTCTAATTTTAGCAATTGATGTTCGAGTTTGAGATAAAATTAGTTCTAGGTACCCTTTTAAATATATAACTCGCAGACAGACAATTTAGACAGATACACAATACACAATTTATGTATGATGCTCCCGATATTGATAATATTCATTTAAACATTAATAATGAAAAAATCCAAATTGTTTCAAACGTTAAGTACCTGGGATTCCTTCTAGATAATGTTTTAAACTTCAATTGTCATTTTGATTATACTTATAAAAAGATTTTGAGAAAACTTTTTCTCTCAGATATCTACATTTATCATGGGAGACAAAAATTACTGTATATAATTCAATCATTCAACCGCATTTCGATTATTGCTCATCTATCGTATATCTTTTTAATCTCAATAAGTTGATTATGCTCCAGAAGCTTCAAAATCGTGGAATGAGAACAATACTGAAAACAAATTGTCTCATCCCTATAAGATTAATGTTAACGACCCTTAGTTGGTTTTCAGTGGAAAACAGACTGTTTTATCGCATCTCATAAGATAATAAACCATTTAGCACCAGATTACCTCCATAAATAAATAAGATTTAATTCTAATATTCATAATACAAGTGATAAAAATGCCATATATGTTACGAGCACTTCCTATTGTTCTACCAGGAATTCACTATTCTTCAAAGGTTTCCTGGAGTTTAATAAATTACCAGAGTCTATTAAGGTATCTGCTTCATTGAACCAGTTCAAAGCTAAATTGAAGGAACACGTCCAAAATAAGTAAATCCAAAATAATATAAAACCATTTTACATTTTATCATATATCATGTGAATTTGTAAACCTTGCTGAACTATACTCGTATGTATATGTATGTATATGTTTACTTTTTAATATGTTCATTGTTCATATGTTAATTTATTGTGATCCTATTATTTATTATTCTATTTTAATTTTCATATATGTATATATTCTTCTTATATGTATATTAGGGTTCCTAATTAAATAAAGATTTATTATAATATTATTATTATTATTATTATTAATCACGGAATGTATTTGTGTCTTGTTTTTTCAATACCAGAAAGAAAAGGATGGACATACGCACAATATTAAATTTCTATTTACCTTACGAGTGATACGTCACTTCTCTCTTACAAAAGAAATCTCTTAGAACCACTTTATGTTATCTTCAGATTATCTCGCGACTTTAAATTGGAAATATAATCAGTAATCGTTTGATAATATATTTAAATTACAGAATGATCAAAGTGATTTATTTTGCTACTTTTAAAAATGCCCAAGGAAAAGCCTACTGTAGATTAGTGGGTTTTAGACTTTCAAGAATTATTGTATGGAAGTAACAGTTTTGCAGACAGAGCATGTAAAAACGGTGTTTAAATTATATTAGACCTACCTCTGTTATATCAAGTAATTTGCGTCTGCGAGTTATATATTTAAAAGGGTACCTAGAACTAATTTTATCTCAAACTCGAACATCAATTGCTAAAATTAGAAAAGACTACCGGTACACAAACCAATTATTGCTAACCTTGTCATTTTCATCAATGTGTTTCATTAAGTACCTCATACAGTTTCAGATTAAATGGGACAAGAAGTACAAAACAGTACCAGAGTACAAAACATATAAGGACATTAATGCATCAGTACTGTTTGGAAACGTCTAAGCAAGCGACGTTGTAGAATCATTTTAGAATCGTTTGGATCAAGTTCAAGATCGCTTGGATACAGCGAACAAAAAAATTTAATTTTCATTTACGCAAAGCCATAGCACAATCTAATATACTTTTAAATAAATTAAGAAAGTTTTGGAAAATTATTGCATATACCAGACGAAAGTACGCTCAGGAAAAATTATATCAGCTCTGTTTATAATGAAACTATTCAGAAAATAAATGAGTTAATTGGGTGCAATTACATCTGGTTTACAGTGAACGATCAATGAAAGAATCATCGGGACGCTTAATGAAGATATTCCAACTAGGGCTATTTGATATATTCCAAAGAAATAGAAGCAACGAATTATAAATTAAGCATTGACAAATTTTTACTTGCTAAAAGCAGTTCCCAGCAACAAAATTTTATTTATGACATCCGATGCTGCACCGTCAATGGTTAAAATGACCCCAAACTTGAAAGTGTATCCGATGAATATTTAATTCATCGGAAGTGTTTAACTCATGGGTTAAATAGAGTTACAAAAACTATAAGGCAGCAATTTCGTCGTGTCGATAAACTTTAAAAACGGTTAAAAGTATTTGTTAAACCACCGTTGCGGGTACAATTACGGGTACAATTATTCACTAATACAATATTATTTCCAACACTTATAACTCCATTACCTCATAGTTGTTCCTAACACTCCATTGCCACCTAAACTAGTGTTGAAAAGATGAATCATTTGGAAAACTTCCAGATAGTTATATTTGAGCTACCCAAAGCATCAACCAAGAAAAATTTCAAAAGAATGGCATGGCCTTTATGAAAAGGAATATCAGTTGCGTAAGCATATAAAACAATAAAATCTCTTGAAAAACAAAGAATGCATTCATTAACAAAACATTTAGAGCTAAGACTCCTTAGCCGTAGTGAAGGCGCCCTGTCTAGGGGTGACAACCCCGAATAATAAGCCTCCCAAGCTAACAACTTGGGTTGTATTTTGGACAGTGTCTCGCCACTGTCCCATGAAGAATATTCTTCAACTGAGCACGAAGGAAAATCTCGCTAAATGCACTACCCCAGGTGGTAACCAATCCACCGTCACCTATAGTGACGTTAGCGGACCTTCGGATTCTGGGGAGTCCGCACCAACAAGCTTTAAGGATGAGTCGGAGCATCCTGAAATCAGCGGACGTAAACTCAGACCAAGACGGCAAAGCTTCTTCGCAACATTTAATGCCAACTCACTGCTAAAAGTGGGTAAACTGAAACATTTGACTGATTCACTAACACGACACAACATAATACTGACAGCAGTATAGGAAACCAGATTTACGGACGGACATGCCATCGAGTCCCAAGGCTACAGAATCCTCAAAGGAAAAGTGGGTCAGCGGGTAATGAAGAACGTACCCCACTTAGGTACAGGATTTATAATCAGTCACAGGATACTGGATTCAGTCACTGACTTTACCTCCCCGAGTGGTCGTGTATCTATCCTCTCTCTCAAATGCGCAAACAAGGGCTACAGTATAGTCAATGTACATGCCCCAATCAACCAGGACAACAGACGCAATCCAGACAGAACTGATAAATTCTGGGAAGGCTTAGAAGATATTATCCCTAAACTTCTAGAGAGGCACACCGTCATACTGCTTGGTGACTTCAATGCTCAATTGGGAAGAGAGAAAAAATACAGAAACATAGTGGGCAATTATCCGGCGTATAAGCGAACCAACCGCAACGGAGAACGATTGGTGGATCTGATTAGGACTTTTGGGTTGATCATGAAGTCTACAGCCTTCAAACACTTGCCAAGGAAGCAGAAGACTTGGATTTCACCTAATACCCACCTGGGTGAATTCCAGATAGATCATGTGGCCATTTCACGCAAATCTCAAAAGGAAATACAAAACATTAAGGTACCAAGAAGCGCCAATCTGGACTCAGACCACTACCTCTCAAAGATCAAAATAAGACTCCAGCCTAGAAACACTACATTACACAGAACCTTCAAAATGGTTAAATTGGACGTCAAGCGACTTAAGAACAGTCAAGAACTAAGTCAGAGACTGAACAACTCAGACCTAAACAACTGGGATCAACTGAAGGAGACTCTTGTCAAGGCGGCCAATGAACTCTCCCCTCTCGCTAGACGAAGGAAGCATCCGTGGTGGACTGAAGACTCTGACAATGCAATAGCACAAAGACAGATAGCCTGGCTGAAGTGGAATTCTAAAAAGACCAAGGAAAATTGGCATAAATTTTTGGAACAAAGAAACGTTACAGCCAAGATAATTCGAGGAACCAAACGAACCTTCACACAAAACCAACTAACCCAAATCGAAAAAAGCTTTGCTAAGAATAATTCCAGAGATTTCTTTGGGACCTTTAAGCAGGTGATCAGAAAATACGCTCCGCCAAGCCTCCACTTCAGAGACTCACAAGGCAAACTGGCTTATAACGACAAGGACAACTGCCACCTTTTGGCTCAGTACTTTAAAAATCTACTCAACTGTGACCCACGCAGCGAAGACTTCGACTATAAACAAACCACGCCAAACCCGGACTCGCTTCCCCCTTTATTGGAAGAAGTTGGCCAGATCATTCAACTTCTTAAGAATAATAAGGCACCAGGAAAGGACTCTAGCGTTGCTGAACTGTGTAAAGGTGCTGGAAACAATGCCGTGAGCAAGCTTACCGAGATCATCCAGGACATCTGGGAAACAGAGAAATTACCACCCGATTGGAAATCTGCTCTGATCCATCCGCTTCACAAAAAGGGAGATTTTAAGGATCTAAACAACTACCGTGGAATTTCTCTCGTTCCGGTAACATACATGATTCTCTCGAAGGCGTTACAAACAAGAGCAGAAAATAATAATAATAATAATAATAATAATAAAGGCCTTTATTCGTAATAAACAAAAAATATCAATAAAACATGCAATCCATTGGGCGAGGTTCAGTTCGCCCTGCTTACAACAATAGTAGACAAGACGTCGGTTCAACTAACCCAAATATTTAAACTAAAAATAGCCAAAATAATGAAAAAGATAACATAATAATAACATAACATAGAAGTAATAACATAATAATAACATAACGAGAAAATTAAAAAAAAAATTGTATTATATAATGAAAAGAGACGAATTTTTTTATTGAAAGAAAATGCTAACCAAGCCAAATAATTACTACAACTTTCCTGAATATAGTCAATTTACAATTAGTTACTCACATAATTCTTAGAAATGAGCTTCTTAAAGCTAGCTCCGGACAGCTAAGGATATTATTAGAAAATTTATTTAACATATTAGCAATGCTATACGAGAAAGAGCGCTGAAATAATTGTGTTTTATGCTGTGGTATTGTAAGCTTACCCTTAAACCTAGTATTAATGTTATGCACATCTGTACGAAATCTAATTTTCTTGTAGAGGTATATGGGAAATTTATTTTTTATTATTGCGTGGTAGTGGCAAATTGATAATTATTTTTTGTATTTGATCAGGATATTGTTATTTTTTGGGAAAATCAGAGGGTTATGTAGAACCCAAAAAAAAAAACTTTCTTAATGTAATTCAATGTCAGTCGAGGTGTTTGTCAGTGAAGTAGTTGTTTTTAAGGAAGTTTGTTAAAGAAAGATTATTTATACATTTTATACGCAATGATGTTAACTTTGTTAACGATATGTATAAAACAAATTTCCTAGAAATTATAATCTGTGAAGTTAAGATTCAAACACTAATGTTTAACATTTATTAAGTAAAAATTTATTGCGGTGACTGCTTGCGAAGATTCGTCTGGATAAAAGGATATATACATTTAAGTGTCATCAGCATAGAAATGACTACTACAAGAAAGAAAGGCTAATGGAAAATGCGAGGTATAGAATGTAAATAATCTCGGGCCCAATATTGAGCCCTGTGGGATAACTTTAGTAACATTTAAAAAACCAGAGTTTTCTTTATTATAACACACTAATTGCATTCTATCCTGTAGGTAATTTACCATAAGATTAGTAGCTTGGTCCTTAAACTCATACATAATTGTACATTGCTTTTAAGATGTTATGATTTACTGTATCAAATGCTTTAGAATAATCCAATAAAATTAGAATGGCTAGCTTTCCTTTATCCAGGTTACTTATTATATCATCTGTTTTATTCATCAAAGCTGTATTACACCCCAAACCCTTCCTGAATACAGATTGTGAATCAGGTAGTATTTTGTTATCGTTAAAATATATTTCTAGCTGACTATCAATGAGTTTTTCAAAGACTTTAGATAGAGTTGGGAGAATATTAATAGGGCGCAAGTCATTGAAAGTAGACGGGTTGCTAATTTTAGGTAATGGTATCACACGAGCTTTCTTCCACATACTAGGAAAAATAGAATTAGATATGCTAAAATTTATATGTGTTATATATGGAAGCAGAAATGGAAGATACAATTTTAACGTCAAAATATTTATTCCATCCAGCCCTGTAGCTGTACTTTTTATTGTAGAAATAACTTTTAAAACTTCTATTTCTGTTACTCTTTTAAAATTGAAACAATTTTTTTTTTATTATTACTGTAAAAATGTATTTGATTCTGATTAGGTGTTAATTTTGGTACAGCATTAATAAAATGATCATTTATAGCATTAGGGTCTGATAAGTTTGGTGGTAACACTAATTGTTATCGAACTTTATAACTAAAATTTAGTCGTTTTAAGTCAGCCCATAAGTCTTTAGGTTTCTTATTTTCGAAAGAATTCTGATAAAAAGCTTTTTTCTCTCTCCTTATTGCCAGTGTGAAACCATTTCTCAAAACTTTGTATTGTGACCAATCAAAGAGGTCTCTAGTTCTCTTAAACTTACTCAAAGCCCTGTCCCTATCCCTATTAGCAGCTCGTATCCGTAAGCCAAGGAGCATACGGCTTAGTTATTCTATAAGTTACATAAGGCGCATGTATATCGAGTAAAATATGAAGATTTTTACATAGAAAATCAAATTTAAAATCTACATCAGTTAAATCATAAATATTTCGCCACGGTATTGATTGTAAATCACTGTAAAATTGTTGTTTGTTAATATTTTTAAAATTTCTGACTGTTCTAAACTGAGTTCTTGGTTTTTTTTAATTTAATGTCTATTATACATGAGACTAATTCATGATCACTAATCTGTACAGAATTCATGCTAACTGAATTTACAATATCTACGTTTGATGTTAAAATATAATCAATCAGTGTCGATGAGGTTCCTGTTACTCGAGTGGGTTGGTTTATAATTTGAGAAAGTCCGAGTGTTTCGAAACAGTCAAGTGCTGAATCAGTATCAGTATTTCCAATTTTTAAAAGGTCAATATTTAAGTCGCCCACACAGAACACATGATCCACAGAGACAAACAAAGAAGAAACTGTGGATAATAATATAATAATAAAAAATAAAAATCAGTTGGATAGTCAACTGGGAGAATACCAGGGGGGCTTCAGGAAGACCCGATCCTGTGTTGAACAGATCCTCAACCTTAAAACTGTACTCACCTCGTCACCTTTAATGATTTTAGGAAGGCCTACGATTCCATCGATAGAGAAACGCTTAACAAAGTACTCGAGGAACTAGCACTAGACAACAAAACTCGCAGACTAATACTAGAAACTTTGACCAACACCCATTCCAAGGTTAAATTTAGAGGAGAGATTTCAGAAAGCTTCGAAATAAAAACTGGAGTGAGACAAGGAGATGGACTTTCCCCACTTCTCTTCAATTGTGTACTTGAAAAGGTTATGAGAGAATGGCGCAAGGAACTGAACAATTAGGGTGCTCAGAGCGGTATCTACCTGGGACGTAAGAACGATGGAATGGTTGTAGATTGCCTGGCCTTTGCAGATGACATAGCACTGTTTGCTGATTCTCTTGAGATGGTAACAATGCAGGTAAACTGACTCAGAAAACAGGCTGCCAAAGTGGGTCTTCAAGTCTAGCTGGAAAAAACAGATTTTTTCACCAACATTAGAGAAGCAAACAGAGAGATGTTACTAGAACAGGGAAACATCAAGAGGACTGAGAAATTTAAGTATATTGGCGAATGGATTGAACCCAACTTATCAGAAAGAGCATCCTTATCCCAGAAAGTCAGCAAGTTAGAACTAGCCTTTCTGCTGACTAAGAACACTTACAATAAGAAATGCCTGTCACGCACACTGAAACTTAAGCACTACACATCAGTCTTACGGCCAGAAGCCCTATATGCGATGGAGTGTCTTTCCTTAAACCGAAGGGGTCTAATAGAGAAATTGGAAATTAGAGAGAGGAGAATCATCAGGAAGACCCTAGGCCCGGTAAAGGAAGATGGGGAATTCCGAAGACGGCATAATCCTGAGCTCTACGAACATATTGAGATGCTCTCTGGCTGTGCAAGGAAAAGGAGGGTAGCTTTCTATGGCCACATTGCAAGATTGTGTCCAAACCGACTAACCAACCGTCTGTTCACCTTCTGGCAAAACAAGAAGCTTCGTACCACTTGGTTGACAGAGACCGAGAAGGATATTAAAGAACTGGGAATAACAGATCTCAAAAACAGACCGTCTATGAGACGCACCCTAAAGGATGTCCGTGGATTTCAGGAAAAACCTCGAAGGAAAGGTACCCCCTGGACAGAAGAGAGAATGGAGTTACACCGGCAGAAGATGCCACAATACTGGACAAAGGTCAAAGCCCAAACAGTTGAACAAGCGTGGTCCACAGTAGGCCTATTCGAAAGAAGAAGAAGAATTGACAAAAATAGTCAAATGCATTAATTAATGATTTAGAGAATGCTATTGCAAGCATTCCTGGATGATATGGTCCAGTTGTAACAAACAAACAAAGCTTAACAAGGATACTTTACGTAAAAACGAGGGATTTTAAAAATTAAACAGAATTGCTTCGGTCTTGGCGGGAAACAATGTCTTAGATTTACAAATGCACCCAATTATTGTTGCAAAATTTATATATGCCCCAATATCAAGTGTTGATGTGGAAAGATCTTTTCGGATTACAAAAATATTTTGAGTGATAGGAGATAAAACTTTGCCTTGGAACATTTACATAATCATTTAATTCTTGTCTGTTTCTAGAAAACTTAATTCATCAAACTATTCATTTATCAAATAAATGTATGTTTCTTTGGGGAAAAATAAATTTAGGTTGTCAATTTATGTCCATTCAATATTTTGCATGCTTTTTTAATGCATGTGCTTTCAATTCAACTTTTTATGCTGTTTAATCCGGACTCTAGTAATCAGCACTCATCACTATAACTTCCAAAATCTTAAGATTTTGTCGGAAAATTTAAAAACGTATATGAGGAGCTATGACATCGTATAGGGTCAGTAGGCCAGTATAACTAATTGCAAGAGTATCAATTCTTCTGTATGCGCAGCGTACGAATACGCAACTCACCAATACTTAAATATATAAAAAATTAAGTAGTTATGATACCTTCCCTCATCCATCTAATTCTCTATCCTAAGAATTCTGTCTTATTTTTTTTAAATATGCGTAGAATTTGAAGCAACATTTTTTTAATAAGGAAGCGATCTTTATTTTGTTTATTAAATATAATTTTTAACTGATATATATCTACTCTATATAATATTAATAAGTCCTGTTAAGGCTATAAAACAAATCTCATGTTAAAAGACAAAAGATATCTGTGTCATTCACTTGGACTCAATTTGGGTTAAATAGAAAGATCTGATCTTAAACCCTTTCGCTGCGAATTTCTTTCTTGAACTGATGCGATTGTGTGCTCAATATTCTGAACATTGCATATAGCCCTTGTGGAATACTTTTATAACTTTGTATTATTTGCAATAATTTGCAAATATTGCCAAATTTTCAAAAAACAAAATCTTTATTCAAATAAAATTTTGTTTTTTTGTAGATTCGGGTAAACAAACTTCTTTTGTTTTATGTCAAAATTGAACGAAAACGACAAAATAATTTGAAAGTCTTGTCTTGTCTGTCTTGTATGTCAAAATTGGAAGTGAATGTCAAAATAGTTTTTTTTTTCAAGAACCAAAAACTATGTGAAGCAAATTTTGTTTTTTTGTTGATTTTATTGCAGAAACTTTGCAAAATTCTTTTGTTTTGTGTCAAAATTGGATGAAAACGTCAAAATAATTTGCAAATATTACCAAAATTTTCAAAAACCAAAATCTTTATTCAAATCAAATTTTGTTTTTTTTTTTTGATTCGGGTGGGAAAACTTTGCGAAATTCCTTTGTTTTAGGACAAAAATTGGACGCAAACTTCAAAATAATTTGCTAATATTGCCAAATTTTCAAAAACCAAAATCTATTCAAAGCAAACTTTATTTTTTTGTTGATTTGTGTGGACACACTTTACAAAATTCTTTTCTTTTAAGTCAAAATTGAATGAAAACGACAAAATAATTTGCAAGTCTAATTTTGTCTGTCTGTTCTTGCCTGTGTAGTCTCGTACGGCTAGTCTTGTCTGCCTAGTCTTATCTGTCTAGTATTGTCTGCGCCACCCTTGTATCGAATATTTTGCATTCATTCGGGATATAGTATTGTCTGTCTAGCCTTGTCTGTCCTAGTCTTATATATCCTAGTCTTATTTGTCCTAATCTTATTTGTCCTAGTCTTGTATGTCCTAGTGTCCTGTATGTCTTGTATAGTCTTGTATGTCCTAGTCTTCTCTGTACCAGTCTTGTCTGTCCTAGTCTTGGATGTCGTAGTCTTGTATGTCCTAGTCTTGCCTGTCCTTGTCCTGTCTGCCCTAGTCTTGTCGGTCCTAGTCTTGTCTGTTTCAGATTTGTCTGTTCAAGTCTTGTTTGTCCTTGTCTGTGTCAGATTTGTCTGTCCAAGTCTTATTTGTCCTACTCTTGTCTGTCCTAGTCTTGTATGTCCCAGTCTTGTCTATGCTAGTCTTCTATGTCCTAGTCTTGTCTGTCCTATTCCTGTATGTCCTAGTCTTGTCTGTCCTAATGTTGCATGTCCTAGTCTTGTCTGTCTAGTCTTGTATGTCATAGTCTTGAATGTCCTAGTCTTGTATATCCTAGTCTTTTTTGTCCTAGACTTGTCTGTCCTAATCTTGTCTGTCTTAGACTTGTATGTCCCAGTCTTGTCTGTCCTACTGTTGTGTGCTTTAGTCTTGCCTGTACTAGTCTTGTATGGCTTAGTTTTTTCCGTTCTAGTCCTGTATGTTCTAGTCTTGTTTGTCATAGTCTTGTATATCTCAGTCCAGTCTAGTCTGACCCAGTCTTGTCTGTCCTAGACTGTCCTGACGTATATCCCAGTATTTCCGTCCATTGTATGTCCGTCTAGCCTTGTCTATCCAGTCTTGCCTGTCTAGTCTTGTCCGGCTAGTCTTGTCTGTCTAAACTTGTCTATCTAGTCTTGTCTGTCTAGTCTTGTCTGTGTACTGTTGTCTCTGTAGTCTTGTCAGTCTACTCTTCTCTGTCTAGTCTTTTTTGTCTAGTCTTGTCCGTCCAGTCCTGTCTGTCTAGTCTTGTCCGGCTACTCTTCTCTGTCCAGTCTTGTCTGTCTCTCCTCGGTGGTGTAGTTGACAACATACCCGCCTTTCAACGCGGGAGATACGGGTTCAAATTCTGGTCGGGGAGACAACAACTAGGGCGGTTTTCACTAACCGTCCGGGCTGCCCACCCTGAATTAATGCAACATATGCGTTACCGGGTTGGCGCATACTAAAAAGCCAAGGTGGAATAGGGTGTTTAGGGAGAGCTTCCCCCGAACCACTTTTTTAAAGTCTTATCTATCTAGTCTTGTCCGTCTAAACCTGTCTATCTAGTCTTGTTTGTCTAGTCTTGTCTGTCTAGTATTGCCTGTCTAGTCTGTCTAGACTTGTCTTGTCTGAAACAAATTCAAGTTGAAACAACTTCATGTTGCGACAAATTCAAGTTGCGACTTTTTGGTTGCGATTTCAAAGTTGGCGTATTGCGATAACTTCATGTTGAACCGACTTCCTGGAAACAATTTACCTACTTACGAAACAACTACGAGAAGAAATTTTTTCACCTCGAATCCTTATTTCATCTTCAAATTCACGTTGAAATAACTGCATGTTGCGGCTTCATATTGCGACAACTTCAGTTTGCAACAACTTCATATTGAACTTGATTTAGACTACTAACCTATAATAATTAAATGGACTGTGGAGAGTACAATCTAATCTATCTACGTCTTTTTCATAATTGAATTATTCTCATGCGCATGCGTCAAATTACGCCATGTTTTCGGGCACTTTTTTGACGTATAACCAGTGAAAATAACAAAATGTGCCCGAAACTTTCATATTGCCGTCTTTTATACAAGGCGGACGCGCATTCGCTTAACTAAACATAAAAAGGTCTATTCAGTTGGCATTGTAATTCATTAAATTAAGTACATTTTAATATAGTAGACTACATTGAGTTGACAAGTAAGAGACAACACTATATACAGACAAAACTAGACATAATAAAAATAATATGGCTATTCGCATAATTTACAATTATTTTTTGGGAGTTTTTGAAATAGTCATCTTTCCAACGATAAGACCCTGGGTGCAGGGGTAAGTCCTGAATCTTTCACCTAGGGTAACGCAACGCTCTAATGAGAGTGTATATATTTATTAATCTCTTTGTTATTTAAAAAAGCCACAATGAATTCATGATGTTGGTCGACTACTAAAGCAGTCCATAGCATCTGGCAGCCAAATCAATTGGACTACTATAATAGTCCATTGCACCTGGCCGTCAAATCAATTGAACTGCTATAGTAGTCCATAGCAGCGAAAGGGTTAAGAACAATGTTATTTATCTAGTGTCTTGTTTTAGTGTCACGGAAGTAAGTCGTAGTAAATGGCACAAATATCTGTTGTTCTTCAACTTGAGATTTGTTTTATAGTCTTCAAAAGGCTTATTTATATTACAGAACTTGCTTATTAATATTACAGAAAAGGTTGAATATATTTCTATATTCAAGCTGTGTTCCGCTGTAATAAGTTGGTATGATTGTATCTGTAATTAGTTTAGCTTCACCCAATATTCAATGATATATTAATAATGATATATTAATACAGGAACTTTGCGATTTTGGAAGATTCTTTATCAGCAACGTCTTTTAAGATAATTATAATAAATAATAATTAATACATTGTTAATAAAAGTCTCTATATTGAAACACAAAGCCTTGAAATAATGTTGTTAAGGCTTGGGTAAATATTATCGCGCTTATATTATCCCCCTTATATTTTTATCCTTAACTTTTTACTAGCTTTTGCAACTATTCGCAAACAATTCATTTATTGCAAAACCATTAGCAATTTAATACACACACACACACACATATATATAATATATATATATATATATATATATATATATATATATATATATATATATATATATATATATATATATATATATGTATGTTTTGTATTGTTTTCTCGGGGATTCCGCGTTGATGCTGAGGGTTGGCTCTGAAAAGAACCGGATTCTCGACGTTTCGGCGAACTAACATTCGCCATTCTCAAGAGATGTATGCGTCCGTGCTTTTGATGCTTTTGTGGTTTGATGCTTTCGTCGTTGAAAAGCATCAACTATTTCCTTTCTTGTAAGTTTTGGTACAGAAGAAACCTGACGGCACTTTGAGTCACACTGTGTACCGGAAATCAACCCACACAGATAGATATCTGAACGCTTCTTTGCACCATCATCCCAAACAACTAGCATCTGTAGTCAACACTCTTACCACCCGATCCAAAAGACTAGCCGACCAGCTTAACTTACCGAAAGAATTGAAGAACTTACGAGAAGCGCTTTCTTCAAATGGATATCCAAACAGCTTAATATCCAGAGCTTTCCGTCGCACAGAGAACAATAGCCAAAGAACTGAAGAACGCCAGAAACCCGTTAGCACAGCATACCTACCATATGTTCATGGATCAACTGACAAAATCGCCAGAATCCTTAAAAGACACAACATCGACACCATTTTCAAACCTAACCAGAAAATATCCTCCATGGAATTTACGAAATACCTTGCGGAACATGTGAACGAACCTACATTGGACTTACCAATAGAAAAATATCTGCTAGGATTCAAGAACATGTAGTTTCAGTCAGACACAGAGACAAGTGCCGATGAAGCACTTGTCCAACACACAAACACCAGTCACTGGATGGACTTTGGAAATTCGAGGACTGTTGCACAGATTAACCACGAAATGTCACGAGTATACAGAGAAGCCATAGAGATAGAAAAACGAGACTACTGCATGAACACGAGAGACGATTCCTGGAGACTGCCCCCAGCATAGCGACCGATCATATCCACCCTCAAAATGAATCCCAGACACCCCGGACTCATGTACGACCAACAAGACAAACAAACAACCGAACCGAAGCACCGCACACAACGCGCATGACCCGAAGCCAGACAGCTATAAGTAGTCGCATCGCACGAACGAGCTCTCAGTATGCGTCTAACGGTTGACCCGCACGGACGCATGCATCTCTTGAGAATGGTGAATGTTTGTTCGCCGAAACGTCGAGAATACGGTTCTTTTCAGAGCCAACCCTCAGCATCAACGCGGAATCCCCGAGAAAACAATACAACACAGCTATCTTGTCACAGGTATATATATATATATATATATATATATATATATATATGTTGTATTTGAGGTTTTTCGTGAGGTATTTGAGGTTGTTGTATTGTTTTCTCGGGGATTCCGCGTTGATGCTGAGGGTTGGCTCTGAAAAGAACCGTATTCTCGACGTTTCGGCGAACTAACATTCGCCATTCTATAAAAACTGCTAGTATTTCATTACATGTTTTGCTTTTCTGCTACATCATTCTTCTATTTCACAAGATATGAAGAACTGGTTTTATATAAAAAGGTAAACTATTCAGCTTTTAATTTTGTTTTGTTTATACAAAATGTACTAGATAAAAAGCAAGCCAAGGCAAGGCTAAACAGAAAAGGATATGAATATAAAATCACATTAGGTCAAATCAATATTAGGAATACTAGACTAGATAAACCAGTATGGTTTGGTTATGGTGGAGGGTTTTAGAGAAACTTAACCCCTGTAAAAACCGACAAAATATATCGGGCCTGTGCAATTTAAAGGGAGAAATTAAATAATTGTCTCACAAGACGCTATTAATTGCCTGGGATAGAGATTAACCGAACGTTAAGCTTCAACCAGCACACGGAGGGCGTAACGACGCAGGCTCTAAAAGCTACTGCAGCCTTGGGATGGCTCATGCCAAATCTTGTTCTGCCACTTAGCAGCAAAAAGAGACTATTGGGTAGTGTTGTCCACTCGACGTTCCCATCTGGACTCCATCTCTGCTGAGAGTTAATCAATGAAATAAGCTAAGTAGGGTATAGGAGTATATACCAGTGCGTATAGGACAGTGTCAGGGGCCGCCATAATGGTAATTGACTGTATTGCTCCAATAGAGCTCATGGCTGAAGAAAGGATCCTAGTTTACAGGGATAAATACAGATCGGTTAGGCTCAACTTAGTTCAAATAAAAAACATGCAAGAGAAAAGCTCCTGGAGAAGTGGCAGAACTGCTGAGACGCAACAACGAAATGAAGTTCCACCTTCCTTTCGTTGTTGCGTAGAAAATGATGCCTTATCCCGTAAGTTTCACGGAACCACTGTGAGATAAATTTCTATCTAACCCAGGTACCAATTGGACACGGGTACTTTAGAGAATTCCTGTTCCGCATAGGCAGATCCGATAATTACCGATGCGTGGGTTGAGGATAGTGCGTATTAGGGTACCACACAATACCTGCATGCGAGAGATTGACTGACGAAAAGAACATATGGACCAACAACACGAAAACGACACGCAATAGTTTCTCATTGGTACGGGAACGCTGCAGGGAACTGGTCTGGTGCAGGAAATAAGGAGAACTGGTCTGCCACCGACAACTTTATAAGAGATATAACTTTTACATGGAAAATTTACATAAATATTTAATTATTGCCTGTTTCTTTTAAAAAATAATTTATGATTTTTTTAAATTTATCAAATAAATTTTCATATCATATCAAATAAATTTAGTTTCTAAATTTATGTATCTGTTACGGTAAAAGTACGTAGTTTGGAAAATGTACACATTTACCGGAATATGTACACATATACCTTCTTCGTTGGTAAATTTAAGTTCAAATTACATTTGCCAACTATTTACGGCAAATGTGTACATATAGCCTAATGATGTTGGCAAATGTACAGTGGTTTACGTTAACACACAAAGGCTATCACACAAGATTTTTAAAACACCTAATATTTAATCTTTTTAGGGCATGATTAGGTCTCATAAATAATGAATTTCGAATTACAATAAAAAAATACTCCTAATATTTATTATACAAGCGGATAAAATCAAGGTATAACGAACGTATTCTTATAACCTTTTTTTAAAAAATTATGTTCAATATATATTAATTGTTTTTATTACATATACTAAAATAGTTTGGCACGCCTTTCCTGGAGGGGGCGGGAGAAATACGTCAAATCGGGTTTGGAGAATGAAAACGGACGTTTTGAGTGATTTTCGAAAGAAATTTTGCCGGGAGAAAGTGATAAAATGTATAAAAAACTCCAGACATATTGACTATTTTTTGAGATATTGTGGTGCCGCCGGAGGAGGCGGCGAGGTTTCGGCCCGAAAACGAAAATTTCCGTTTCTCGGCCGCCGAGTGGCCGTATTTGGACCAATATTTGGTACTTTGGTGCTATCGGAAGCGCTGATTTTTTCCGCACAAAACTGTTATCTCAAATTTTCGAGTCTTTGGTGAAAATTTGGAGAGAAGTGCGAAAAACCGAAAAAAAAATCTCAAAAACGATCTTTGACGTTCTATTGCGAGCCGACTGCTAAACGGAACGCCTTCCCGTTTGCGGGTCCGGTTTCTTAGATACTTCCTCTCTGGGTCTTCGAAGAGGCCGTACGATTTTTTTGCAAAAATGGCCGTGCGGTATTTGTTTTTGCAGAACCGGACGTTATCGGCTGCCGAACCGGAAGTGTGTGGAATTTTGCATTTTATTCTACACCGTTTGATGTAGGTCGACGGTGTCTGGCATACGATGTGCCGATTTGCCGATTCTCAGAAACTACGAGGTCGCCACGGCCGATAGTAGGAAACCGGTAGGATGTCAATCTGCAATCGAGATCTACAAAAGTACAGATGGCACAACTTTCTGCCCTACAGTGGCATATCCAAAACAGACTGGACCGTGCCATAGGCTATTAAAAGTTTCAAAAAGTTCGCAAAGTTATTGCAAAAAACGAAATTCGCATTTTGTGTCCTTGCTGAGAGGTGCATGCGAATCTTTCAGAAATTTTTGAACGGTGTCCTTCCGCCGGAAATTCCGCCACATTCTGAAACAAAGTTTGCACGTTTCGCTTGCACAGTGCGCCCCCAGAGCCCTGGGAATCGTTGCCCATTTTTCGCGCGTCATATTTCTTCCGTTTTTCAACTTTAGCAACTTTTACCGCGGCAATTCGCAAATTTCAGCTCTTATCTGAAAGGGTAGTAAATTTGGCTTCTTCGCCGGCTGCGGTTCGGTGAGCGAGAATTTTGCAAAATTCCTCAAATTTCGGGTACTTCAAAATAGGAACTTTTTTTTTAATCGGTGGTAACACATTTCCGTACTTTCACCTGCAAGTCCCGTGGCAAGATGATTCGAATTTTCGATTTTTTTCCGCATTTTCTGAACCAAGAATTCAGCATGAAAAGACACCGGGGCTACTGGTGGGACGCAAACAAAAAAAATAATCCCAAACGACAATCAGTTGAAATCAACTGCCAAGGCTGAAATTTTTTTTCTTTTTCTAAAAAGTTTTCGGACAAAACTCAGACTTTTCGTACAAGCAAGTTTCGCACAGAAAAGTTGGTTCTTGAAATCAGTGAAAATCATTTTGGAACATGTGAATTATGTGCCACAATATTTGTGGTTATTTAAGCTGCTTTTCTATTCCGAGTTTTAATTGTATATAGTTTCGTAATAAACTTTTTTTTATAACAAACAAATTAAAAAGTATTTTATTTATCCTGGGTGAAAAATATAAATCTTAGACCACGTTTTTCATTTAAATTTATGGCTGGTTTCATTAAAAAATGTTTTAATAGGTTCTACACCACGTGGAACAATAAAATTGTACACGTTTGTAGAGAAAAATTGATCTGTGTAACACCTCAATATCTAACACATCCATTTTGCAAAATATTTTAACTGGCGGCGGCTGTCATAACATATTTTAATTCTTTATTGACGTCTGGATTCATTTAAAAAAATTATTTTAGTAAGTTTCACACCACGTGAAACAATAACATTGCACAAATTTGTAGAGAATTAGCAATTCTATGACATCCCTCAGTTATTTTTACAAAATATTTTATCCGGCGGGGACCGCCGCCTCTCAAAGTCAACGCAGCACAGAAGGCAACCCATTCAATTTACTATATTTTGAAAACTGCAACAGATGTATTAAAAAATCTTTCAATTCTACATAGCGCATACATTTATCTATCGAAATTGTCATTTTGAAATCTTCGTGGCCGATAGCCTTGACACAGGATC
Source organism: Phosphuga atrata (assembly GCA_944588485.1). Lineage (NCBI taxonomy): Eukaryota > Metazoa > Arthropoda > Insecta > Coleoptera > Silphidae > Phosphuga > Phosphuga atrata. The sequence goes on from OX155899.1 coordinate 37,079,263, forward strand.
TATTTTAAATTCAGAAATTTGTGTTGAAAGCATTTTTTCTGTCCAACTTTTTTGCCGAAAATGTACACTGTTCGATAAAGCAGATTTTCTTCTAAATAGTCAGTCATTTTCAAGTTTCAAGAGGATTTTTTTTAAACCTCCAACCACGTTCTCCATTTAAACCCATGTAAATTGAAAATCGAAATTCAGAGAAGGGTTCAAAGAGTACCCCATGATTTTTTTTTTTTTGCATTTTATATTTTTTACTTTTGTGACTAAACCGATTTTTTTTTAAATTTGCCATGAATACTTTTTTGCAAATATACATATTTGCAAAAAAACTCAGACGACAAAATATTTACCCACGCCGTACAAATTTTGTCAGCTGATACTTCTGGTGGATACTAACATTCAGTAAAAGTTTCAATGAAATCTTTAAGGCTTAATACATTTTTTCGCAATTTTCGAATATTTAAAAAATTTTGTTGATTGACATCTGAATTTGTTAAAAAAATTATTTAAGTTTCACACAATGTGGAACAATAAAATTTGACACGTTTGTAGAGAATTAGTCAGTCTATGATATCCCTCAGTTATTTTTGCAATATATTTTATCTAGCGGCGGTCGCTGCCCCTCAAACTCGGACATAACAGAAATTAATAATTTCAAATAACTATAAATTGAAAAGTGCAACAGATATATTGAAATTTCTTTCAGATCTATATACATAGAATATACTTTTTTATATTGAAATTGACGTTTTGTTATCTTCGTAGGCTTGACACAGGATTTTTTCTAATAAAGAAATACTTATTGAAATTTGCAAATATATTGTTTTGTCCAACTCTCCGAAGTCAACCAAACATGCATTAAACACTATTTTATAGAGCAGATTTTCATCAAATAATTGTGTCATTTTGATGTGTCACTAAAAGCGCTACAAGAGTCGCACATCCTTAAAATCTGTTTGAACTACATACTCATGAAAAATCATGTGACAGGCACCTCAAGATTCTACATACTATTCCACTATTACAACTATTCCATCTACAATAAACGTTTCACCCTCATCAATTGTTCCACCCTATTCATCTATTCCATCCAGAACAACTCTTCCGTCCAAAGGAATACGATGCGCATGTACTAGTGTATAATAAAATAATATAAATTTTTTCAAGTATATTTTAATCTTAATATACAAGTGTATTTTATTATTATTAACTTTTACCTATATACGTTGGGAAATGTGTACTTTTACTGGTAAAAGTAGATTTATGAAGCTGATCTCAAATTTAAACTAACATTTACCATCAAATTGGTAGATGTATTCATATACCGGTAAATGTTTACATTTGCTAATTTTGTACTTTTACCGTAAACATCAAGATTCAACATGGGATTATTGTTCAATCCTTTTTTATTCATATATTATGCTTTTTTTCTAAATAATTAATGCGCTTATTTATTTTTTATATACTCTTTAACCCGGACTCTAGTAATCAGCAAGTGGCACTAATCACTGTATCTTTCTAAATCTCAAGATTTTGTCAGAAAATTTACAAAATTATATGAGAAGCTTAATCGTATGTGATAGCATTACTATTGGAAGACAGCAATACCTACTATTAAAAGAGTATCAATTCTTCTGTGTGTACAGCGCCAGCGCCCGAATACACATCTCACCAATCCTTAAATAAATAACAAATAAAAAAGTTATGATTCCTCATCTCATCCATCTTATTCTCTACTCTTCTTACTCGACTTCTGTATTATTTTTTATACATTTTAGCAATTTGAGGCAACATACGTTTATTAAACAAACGATCTTTGTTTTGTTTAATAAATATTATTTTTAACTCATATATACCTACGTCTGTTTATATTCAATGAAAAATTTTGGAAGATTCTCTATATATTCTAAATTAACGTCTTTTAAAATACATAAATACGATTAATAATTAATAAGTGGTTAATAAAAGCAACTCTTGCATCTCTCTATTAAAACACAAAGCCTTAAAATAATATTGTTTAGGCTTGGGTAAATATTTTCGCGCTTATATTATTCCCCTTATATTTTTACACTAAACTTTTTACAAGCTTTTTTAACGTTTCGCAAACAATTCATTTTTTACAACAACATTAGTAACTCAATATTTATAGATCCACAAAAAAACTGTTAACATTTCATTACATGTTATGTTTCTCTTCTATATCTTTCTTCTAAGTTGCAACTTATAAAGAACTGGTTTTATATAAAAAGTTAAACTATTAAGCTTTTAAATTGGTTCTGGTTATACAAAATGGACAAAAGCAAGCCTGGGCAAGGCTAAACAGAAAAGGATATGAATAGAAAAGGCACATAAATCAATATTAGGTATATTAGACGAAATAAATAAGTATGGTTTGGTTGTGGTAGATGGTTTCAAAAAGCGTAACCTCAGAAAAATATAGACCGGAAAAGGATGATCGGGCCGGTGCAATTCAAAGCAAAAAATGAAATAATTGTCCCAAAGGACGCCATTAAATATATCGGGAAGTGATTGACCGAAAGTTAAGCTTCAACCTGCCTACGGAGGGCGCAACCACGAAGGCCCTGCAATAACTGCTGCAGAATTGGGACGGCTCATGCCAAATGTGGGTTGCCCCCTTAAGAGCAAAAGGAGACCGCTAAGTAGTGTTGTCCACTCGACGCTCCCATCTCTACTCAATCTCTGCTGAGAGCTAATCTATGAAACAAGCTAGCCAGGATGTAAAGGCTCTGAGAGTCACCAGTACGTATAGGACAGTGTCCAGGGACGCAATAGTAATTGGCAGCATTGCTACAATAGAGTTCACGCTGAAGAATGGACGCTAGTTTACAGCGATAAAAACAAATCGGTTGGGCTCAACATGGCTCAAATTAAAAAAACACACAAGTGAAAAGCTCCTAGAGAAGTGGCAAAGAAATTGGGACGCAACAACAAAAGCAAGGTTAACCTACAAAATGATACCTGATATAGTCCCGTGGGTTACACGGAACTGCTGTGAACTTCTATCTGATCCAGTTACTAAGTGGACACGGGTGCTTTAGAGAATACGTGGTCTGTTAGAAAAGTATCTGACCTTATTTTTTATTTTGTCCCAAGGAGACTCCTTTGAGGGTGATTAGTTTTCCAAGGCTCCAGGTATGCCAGTTTTTTTTTTACCGGCTAAAGGTCGAATACTTTTCTAACAGACCACTTACATGTACCGTATAGGCTGATCCGATAATGACAGATGCGTCTACTTTGGGTGTACCTACCGACAGTGTGCCTCCACACAACATTTCATGCGAGGGATGAAATGACGAATGGAACATATGGACTATATGAATAAGACAAAATCGACACTCAACGAATACTCACTGGTTACAGAAATGCTGCAGTGCAAGAGCTGTACTGCCACCGACAACTTTGTAGGAGATGTTCTAAGACAAGAAGGACAGGAGCAATGAATAGCGCAAGACCCGCGTCAAATCTAACCAGATAAACTGAAAACTCAGGAAAACCGAAACTCCTTGAATCCCTAAGCACAAAAGTGAACGGGGGATGTAAGTGTTACTGCAAATAAGAAATTCAAATTTGGAAATTCCTTTTCCAGTACAACTACATCACGGAGGTATGCAAGGAGCGGTTCCATGTTCTTGAAGTTCAGTCAGGAGGCCACTTGTTACACTTGGGAGCGCATGCTGCATCCCACTCATAAATAAAGAAGCCTAGATGGACAATACTAAACATACAAGTCTGGACAGACAGGGATGCATGGACAGACAAAATAGACCTGAAAGACAAAAAAAAACAGAAATAGAACAATAATTTAGACGGAGAAAAGTATGTATATAAGACTAGACATTCAAGACTAAATAGAGAAGACTACACCGGCAAGACTTGAAAGACAGGACTAGATACACTAAACTAAAGAAACAACACTAGGCAGACACAATTAGCTGAAACCAGACAAGCCATAACAGATAAGAATAGATAGTCAAGACTAAACCTACAAGACTAATGCTGCAGACTATGCTAGATACATAAGACTAAAGATACAAAACGAGACATACAAGACTAGATATTTAAAGAATATGTAACCATAAAAAACAATGGTGAAAATATAGGAGTGAAATATAGAACTTCGGCTAGATTATACAATGAAAAAACTAGTATATCTGGTCTATCTATTATTTTTCATGCTTAGGTAAATATTCATAATTTTGTGTAATTGTTAGTTATACGTTTGGGTAGAGTTTAATTAGTGAATTTGCGTGTTAAAATTTAGCTGTTTAAAGTACACAGGGGATGTTTCCCTGTCAAGGGACGAAGAAGTAACGCTGACAATTTCTAATTTTAAACAGCCAAAACTTATGTGACATGCGGAATGAGACGTGTAATAAAATTAAAATGATGCTTGAAATGTCTCCAAACAAATTAACAGTTTTTATTAGGTACGAAAACAAAAAGGAAACTTTGTAGCGTGGAAAGCCTGAGTAGAGCAAATTTAGAAGACTATGTAAAATAGGAAATAGACAGAATTTTATTATTGCATTTCAAAATATTAACTCATATCTGGCGTTGTTTATGTAGTACCATTTGTTATTGACGTTCAGTAAACATAGATTTTAATTTCTCTGAAATTTTCAATGTAACACAATTATACGATAGGGGAAACGGGAGTCGTAATTTCAGACAATCTTAATTCTTTCGCCTTCCTCCTTCTTGAATTTTTGTTTGGCTGCGTCGCCCCGAAAAGTAAATTAAGAAAGTTTCCAGCAGATAGTTGCAGCTCGACTAACTAGTCACTTTACGTATTATTTTATTTCTTTTTCGGCGTGATTAGCATAATCATAATAACGCATTCTAGTCTAATAACAAAACTCCGCACATTATAAACCTCACTTAAGCAGCTGCAAAAAAGTAAGTTCATCTCCGCATAATATTCCATTTAATTATAATAAAAGTTGCTGAAGTAAGATCGTTAGGGAATTGTAAAAAAAATTTCTTTCGCCAACTATGAATTATTTATACCGAGAAGTTAAAATAGTTCATAATTAGTCAGCATGTCAAAGTTTAAAATTTAATGGATTGATATGGCTATAGTATAACGAATTATAAGATAGCAAACTAGTGTTAAATGTAATTTTATCAATAAATATACAGAGATCTAATACAAGGGTATAGTTTAAGCTACTTTTCTTACGGCACTGACATTTTAAGTGCCGTAGAAAGCACTTTTCTTTGATATATTTTGTCCAATATTGTCGCATCCATGTACTCTAGTAAGTTCTAGTCTATTCTAGTCTTGTCTGCTTTATTTATATAAGCTTTTGTCTTATCTTCTAAAATTCTATTTCTAAATACTTAAAATAATAATTTTCTCTATTTTTGTCGTTCCAATTTTGCATACTCATACTAATCCATTAGATTTAAGGCGCGTCCTGCGCTATTCTTTAGTCCTGTCTTTTTGTCTTAGAACGGCTCTTACAAAAATGTCGGTGGCAGTCCAGCTCTTGCCTGGAGCATTTCTGTTAACAGTGAGTACTCGTTGAGTGTCGTTTTTGTCTTATTCATAAGGTCCATATGTTCCGTTCGTCATTTCATCTCTCGCATGATAGATTGTGTGGGGTACACTGTCAGATGCGTCTACTGTGGGAGTACCCACATACTAATCTTGTGTAGCATTATCTAGCCTATGTTTGTATAAGTTTATTTTAGCCTGATCTGTACGACTTTAGTCAGGTCACAAAATTCAGTGTGGTCTGTTCTAGGCTGGTCGAGTAATGTCTTATGTGTTAATTTAGTTTATTACTAGATTTATTATTATATCATATTTTGATCTTAGTTGCTCTTCTCTAGTCTTGTCTGTAGTTTTGTTTTGTCTGGTCTGTTCTGATGTCCGGTTTTGTATATTTTTGTCTTGTCTTATTTCTCTTCCTCTTTTTGTTTGGGCCCACTTAGGACGACGGGGCTCGTTTCGACCCTTGATATGGGGCTGCTGTTTCTTCTTTGCCCATAAACTAAGGGCCACTGGGAATACTCTTTGTCGAATGGTCTGCCGGAGTTGGACCGATTCTCTATGGTTTCTGGTGGAATTTTAAGTTGCTCCAGGTCTGGTTCACTACGGTGATCCATTTGTTCTTGGAGGCTTTCCCTCTACCTGTCGTGGTGAAGTCCTCTTCATGAGTCTGCGGGAGTTCATGCGGGTTAAATGTCCATTGAAGGTTAGCCGCCTTTACCTCATAGATATATCTTTTTGCAGGTGGCACAGCTCACTATTCACAGGTGTCTGACCCTGTATGTGCCAACCTCTTCTCGTATTGGCTCTAGTATTCCCCTCAGGATTTTCCGTTCTTTAAGTCCTAGTTTCCTGATTGGAGATTGTAGATTGTAGATATGGCGGTGAGGACTTGTACTGCAACCTATATAGATCTATTGTACCCCACCCGCTTCCTCTAAGCGTTGGTGCACTTACCCATTTAGAGCGCCTCCTATAATCCTGATTCCTTTAGGAATTTCAGGATCTGGGTGGGATTCAAGGACTTCAACTCATCTGCGTCCAGGCAGTGAACCCCGAGGTACATCTGTCACTTGCGGAGCGATGCTCCGCAGTCTTTGAGCAGAAGTAAGGGGTTTCCTCTGCTGAACCACGGAATCCGCATTCATCATCCTCCTCTTGGCCTAGGGCCTTAAGATGTTTTCTAAGTCTGCTTTGTTCCGTCAGGACTCCTGTCAAAATTCTAAGCTAGTTTCTGTATAGTTTCAGGCAAGCTTTTGTTCTTTTCTGGTTAAAAGATCGCAGCATCACTTTGGACTACCTTAACCCTGGAAGTTCTCTCCAGCTTCTCATCCATTGTTCTCTCATTTCTCCATTTAATCCTTTGTGGATGGTGTTTACACTCTTGCCGCAAAAGGGTTCCGGGCCTATAAAGGGACTACTGGATCCCTTGTTTGCTAGGTAATCGGCTTCATCGTTTCCGTCTATACCAGTGTGTCCTGTTACTCAGTATAGCGTTACTTTATAGTTTTTGTCAAACTTGTTTAGCTTTCCCACACAGTCCCATTCCAGTTTGGATCTGATGGTGCAGGAGGTAATGGCCTTGATGGCTGCTTGGCTGTCTGACAGAATAGCAACTCGTTTTTTGCGATAATTCCTGTCGAGGTTAAACTGTGCACATCTTTCGATTGCGTGTACCTCTGATTTGAAGGTACTTGGGAATGTTCCCATGGATTCGAAGTATTTGGTACGAGGTCCAAACACTCCTGCACCAGTGCCTTCCTTTGTCTTCGAACTATCTGTATACCAGTTGATAGAATTTTGCTCTATGTGGTAGACTGAGGATTCGTCGCTCCAATAGGATTTACTACTACACATTGCTGTGTAGTTTTTCTCGAAGTGGTATTTGCATATCATTTCGTCTTTTGGTGCTTCCATCCAGGGGACCTTGGCAGCGAGGCTGTTTCGTTCTCTGCTCCCGATTATTTTACCTCTGCCTATTCCTTCCTTGCTGAACTTTAAAAGCGCCGCTCTGGCGGCCCTTTCTATCACAAGGTGCAGCGGAGTCAGATCCAGCAGCAGCTCTATTGCTGTTGTCGGACACGACCACATCCCCCCCCCCCCCCGTGAAGCTTTAAATCGTCTCAAGCTGTTTCTTCATAGAGGCCAGCTTGGTTCCACTTCCCCCAGGCAACTGCCCCATAAGTGATCGCAGGTCTCACTATCATGATGTACATCCATCCCAGGATTGTGGGGTTACAACACCACGTTTTGCCTGTGAGATTTCTGCACATTATTAGAGCGCGTTTGGCTTTAGCTACCGCTACTTCAGCGAGTCTATTCCATAGGAGTTTGCTATCTAGTGTAATACCCAGATACCTTATCTCCTGTTTGTATTCTACTGTCATCCCATCTAACAGTATGGGCTGTAGGCAGTTTAGTTTTCTCCTTCTAGAAAATTGATTGGACCTTTCCTGTTCATCAAGTGGCATTCTGAAGCATACAGTACTAAGTTGTAATGTTTATGTTTAAGGTTCTTGGAAAGATGTTTGGAGATATAAATGCTCTTGCAGAAATGGTAGACCCTCGCTAACTTGGTACAACTGTTATCTATAGCCAAGTTCTCACTCTCGTTTGCCGAAATTCACTATCCTAAATACTTGACTGCAACGACTTTACGGATGGTAGTGCCTTCTAGTGGAATTGTAGATTGGGCCTTCTTTATGTTAGCCATGAACACAGTTTTTTGCATGCTGACTCTCAAACCGGCCTTAACTGCTATGTTGGAGAAGCTCTGTGTTTGGTAAGTAGCTTCTTCTATATCGTTGGAATACAGGACAAGGACATCTGGTCTTCTTTATTTATATCTGCTCGCATCTGGTCGTGTCTTGTATGTGTGGCCTTGTCTGATTATCTCTGATTTTGTTTGGTCTTAATAAGTTTGTATGGTATTGTCTGGCCTTGATTATTACCTTGTCTTGTCTGATGTCTCTTCGTATCTGGTATTATCTGTTTTCTTTCGTATCTACCTCTTTGAACAAAAATTATAGGATATTTCAACTGGAATACTATCTCACTACTTAACACTGAAAGAATCTACGAATATTTTCATAATTCACAGTACAATTATGCTCTTCCTTCCCTATAAAGAAAATTAGGACTAAATCCAGATCAAAACCCAGATGTAGTGAGGACCTTCATAGACTGGAAATTTTTTTGAACGCGTCACATACAGTTGCGAAGATCAAGAAAGACGAGCCATCACAACATTTATAATTAACCCTAAGAAGAAAATACAAACCAGAGACAGAGAACCAAATCAGAACTAGAAACTTGCAATGGATATCACAAACTTTTTATCACAACGGATATCACTAACATCATAAACAGAAGTAAAGAGATATGGAACACCCATACGAAGAATAAAAAAAAACCCGCGAACACCTGCTTGAGTTCACAGTTAACTCGTCTAAATCAATAACCTACTAGCCTAAACACTGCATGTGTTGGTTGAGGTAATACTAATACCAAAGCCAGGAAAGGATCCAAGCTTCGTGATTTCCTACCGGCCAATCAGCTTGCTGGCTGTTGTTTCAAAACTGATGGAGAGATTGATACTGACAAGAAAAGACCCAGACTTAAAACTAAAATTTAAAATCTAACTCAGCAGACTGGATCCCAAACCATCAGTTTTGTTTTCGTCGGCAGGTAGTCCTCTGCTTCTGAGTGCAAGTTGACTGGGACGCCATTCGAGTATCCGTTCATCCGCCTATCATCCGCTATCCTGACAATGTGGCCGGCCTCTTTCCATTTCAGTGTTATAATCCTTTTCACTGTATCTGTGACGCCTGTTCTTTGTCGTATTATTAGGTTTGGGAGCTTATCTCGTAGTGATATTCCTAGCACCGACCTCTCCATAGCTCCTTGGCAGACTTGTACTCAGTACTTGTACTTGTACTATACAAGTCTGCCAAACAGCTACGGAGAGGTCGATGTAAGGATTATTTGATGATGATGATATATGTAGTCTTGGAAATGTTTTGTGGCGATGTTGTGAACTGAGTGGTTAGTTAGTATATCTGTGTCGTCTGCAAATGTTTATCTCCAATACGTCATTAAGGGCAATACACATTGGTTGTATACCTTCCGTTTAAGGCATATCGGAAGGTCGGATTTAAAGATATTTTTCAGTTTGCAAAAGGCGACCCAGGTTAAATTAATTTTTCTGATGATCTCGGTCGTTTCATTATCGTGGCTTATTCGAATTTCGTGGCCAAGGTATTTGTAGGAGGGCACCTGTTTAATTTCTATGCCGTTTACTGAGATATTACCGCTTGCTACGAGGTTGGTCATGAATTGAGTTTTGTTGGTATTTATCTTGAGTCCAACCTTGCGGTAGGACTCCTATAGCATTTATAGCTATTATGACGATATCGTCTGAAAATTTTAGATGGCTCAGTTTTTCGCCGTTTCTATTGATGCCTCTTGTTTCCCAGTCCAATTTATCACTCATGTACTCTAATAACGCCGTGAATAGTTTTGGAGAGATTGTATCTCCTTGGCGTACTCCGCGTTTTACTCAGAACTTGTTGGTATTCTCGTGTAGTTTTACGCGGGCAGTTGCCTTCTGTTAAGTTCCTTTTATTCGGAAGTAGCGGTAATCTATTCTACATTCCGCGAGTGCTTCAAAGACTTTATGTGGGCCTATTTGGTCCAAAAGTTTTTCGTAATCTATGAAAACTAGGACCATTTGCTTGTTGTACTCTATACACCTGTCGATCAGCGTTTTAGTCACGTGCAAATGGTCGCTTGTCCCGAAACCAGATCTGAAACCCGCTTGCTCACGCGGTTGATGGAAGTCCAGATTAGGTGTTAGGAGCTTCGTTGTAATCTAGCTGAAGAGTTTATATATATGTGGTAGGAGACATATTGGACAGCAATTTGCTAGTTCCTTGATGTCTCCTTTTTTTGCATAATTATGATTACCGCATTATTGCAATTTGATGCAAGTTTCTCCTTTCGCTAAACTTGCTTTGAATAGTTTTTTTATTGCTTTTATGACCATTTCTCTGCCTAATTTTATTGCTTCAATTACAAGCCCATCTTCACCTGGTTCTTTGTTGTTTTTCATTTCATGAAGATAGTTTTTTTTTTCTTCTATCGTTATTTCAGGTATGTCCTCGGAGCCTTGATTGAGAATTTTTGCTATAGTAGGGGCATTGTTAGTTTTCCTCGTTTACACTATATAGTTCGGCGTAGAAGTTCTCCACTGCCTGGAGGATTTGCTCTTTTGGCATTCGCTCCCTGGGCATTTAGGAACATATTGATATATATATATATATATATATATATATATATATATATATATATATATATATATATATATATATATATATATATATTGTCTCATTATACCTGTATGCTCTTATTTTACTCTATAACTTCAGAGATAAGGTTAGTATTCTTATATATAAAATTCTTATATTATAAGATTAGTATACTTTCGGATATCATACCTGGCTGATCTTGAGATTTTCATATTTATTGTTCTCTTAACTCGTCGGTTTTGTTATTGCATTTGTCCCTTAGTTCTCTTCTTTTTACCATATCTTCTTTGTATCATGGCTGAGTTTTCCTATATCCTCAATTTCTTTAATGCATTATTTCTTCGGTTCGTTTTTGAGGATATCTGCTATGTTGTTGTTTAATTTGTCAGTATCTGTTTCTTCTTCGACTACTGTGACACTTTCAAAGTGTCTTTCGATGTACTGCTTATATGCGTCTGGTTCTCCTATAGTAGCCCACTTGTTTAATATACCATTGGTCATTAGTTTTAATCTTACCTGTCCCAGCGTATGTGTCACAACTCTGCTCGTAGTTCGAATATTTTGTCATTCGTTGCTAAAGTTCTTTCGTTGTATGTGGTCAATTTCAGTTTTCGTTTTATATGGTAGCCTGGTCTAACCCGGGGATTTTTCGCCTAATCTGACCACTACCATGGTCTTTGAGCTGCCGGGCACTGAGGGCCGTCTTCGTTGTGTATTCATTCATAAGGCGATTTTAGCCGTTCTTCTACCATGCTGGCCATTGAGGCTTGGTAGGGTTGAGAATGACATTTCCTTTATTTTCGATGGGATGGTCCATGACTCGGTCGCCAGAGCCTCGTTAGTTATCTAGCAGCGGGTACCACGTGCAGGCGAGGTTGATATTTCGGCCGGTTTTGTTTGGGTGTTTTTCCGTCATCCCTTACCCACCCTTATACATTTACTGGAGAAGTACATACATATACTGGAAAAGTGGTTAAAAAAGTGGAAAGTTAAAATCAATGAAACCAAGTCCTGCCATGCAATATTCATGTTACGAAAAGGTCTTAAAGGTCTAAAAGGAAAAAGGTCTCTAAGGTCTAAAACGAAAAAGTAATATAGAAATTCCCCAATATTTGAGAGTAAGTAAAATAACCTAGGACTATGCCTAGAGAGCAAACTCAATTGGAAGAACCACATCATCAAATAGAAAAAAACGGATTGATCTCAGATATAACTTTGATGGCTCATCGAGGACAGTTCGAGTTTAACGCCAAACGACAAAATACTTTTACATAAAAATATCATCAAACCTATCTGTACTTATGGCATTGAATTCTGGGTATGTGCTAGCAAATCGAATATTGCGATCATAGAAAGATGCAAAGCTATAATAATAAGATCAATTGCCAACGCTTCATAGTACGTAACAAACCACAGGATCCAAAAGACCTGCAAATTACCCAGCGAAGAAAGAAATCAAGGAAAGACGAGAAAAACATCAAGAAAAAATACAATCACACACAAATCCGGTAATAAATACGCTTTCTCAAGACCAGGTCCTCAGAAGACTCAAAAACCGCTGGCTAACTGACTTATAGCAGTACTCAGAGGTTCCATCTTCGGATGGATACTTCATCACGTCAATTCATATATCATAACTGCAGCTTACAATAAAATAGATTCAAAATAAAATTTAAAATATATAGTCTTGTGTATATTCTGATTGTTGAAAAAACTTAAAAAGAAGTCAAGGTTTATATGAAACAAAAGGAAATTTAATTTTTTTTTTGAGAATATATTAAAACCACCGTCACTGCAAGGGATTGAGTAAGCAAGTAAAGGGGCCCTGCGTATCGAGTTATTGTAGAAGCGCAGGATAAGTAAGAGCGCGTGTCAGTGCGCGTGGAGATTTCTACGAAGCGGGTGACGACAGGCAGCGCCGTTTAGGAGAAATAGGACTCCAAAATCTGCTCAGTAAAAGAAAAGGAAGGAGAAGGAAAGTCCGTCCGCAGAAGTGGTACCTATTCCGGTGGAGATATTTTATAAAGAGATGGTTGTAATGAAAGAGCAGTTAGTAAGTTTAATAAGAAAAATGGCGAAGGACAAAGAAGCGGACAAAGCGTGCAAAGCTGGGTTGACGGAGCAGATAAAATCCATTAGTGTGGACAGTAAAGAGACTCGAGCAAGAGTGGGAATCCTGGAAAAGGAACTTAAATCAATAAAAGATAAAAATAAGGAGCTAGAGATAGAACTTGGAATAAAACGAGCTGGTGGGAAGAAGATTGGATGATTATGTCTTTCCGCAAACTTAAGTGCGGAAAGGCATGATCTTAAAAAACAATGTTATTTTTCTGGTAATTGTTGAGTGCCACGAAGTTGGACTAAAAGCTAGTAAATAACTAGCAAATTTCATATGAGATTTGTTTTGCTAATCCTAAAAAGTCTCAATAATATTATAGAGCTCCGAAAAGGTTGAATATATTCATTTATTCAGGCAGTGTTTAGTTTATATGAGTATATATAATGTAGTATGGTTTTACCGATAATTAAGTCTCTCTCTTAGTTTGTACATTGGTATTGTAATCTTTGATTAAATGTTTGTTTAACACACCTCGCATCTTCGAGGATGACACATCAATTATAGATAGCGACAGAAACATCTTCAAACACCTATCAGATTTGGCCTAAAGATTTAGCATAATCTAGCTCAGAACTGACTAAATGCAAGTCGCTTGGTACTCAACACTGAAGAAACACAATATTTAATATTTACTACTAAACATGGGCGAACAAAATGGAGTTGCCCATATGGGATTCCATTTAGACAACTCACCAATATGGAAACCACACATAAATCACATGAGCCATAAACTCTCGGCAATAATATTTTCCAGTAGAAGAATTAGTTATATAGTAAACGAAGCAGCTGTGAAGCTCACTTACAATGAATACTTCCATAGTTTTTTAATCTATGGACTTATGCTGTGGGGGGTTCTACTACATCAAGAGGAATATTGCTTCTACAAAAACGAGCTGTTGAAGTGATTGTTGGAGCACATCGAAGAGATAGATAGTTCTTCTTCTAGTGCCTATTCGTTTGGAATATTGGCGACCATCCTGGCTATGATAACCTTGTTGACTGCTGCTTTAAACAGTGCTGTGGTTGTTTTTAATTACCATGTCCTTAGGTTCTTGAGCCATGATATCCCTCTTCTTACGGGCCCTCTCTTTCCAAACACTTTTCCTTGCAGAATGGATTCTAAGAGTTTGTATTTGGTGTCATTTCTCATTATAATCCCGAGATATTCCAGTATCCTTCTCTTAATCGTGTTCATCACCTCTTTTTCCTTTCCCATTCTTTCCAGCATTGTTTCATTGGTCACTCTATCTACCTTGCTTCGGTCAATGTCCATGATTCCATGCCATAGTACAATATGGAGAACACATAGCAGCGCTGAAATGTGAATACATGTTTGTGTTATGTTCACAAAAACTTAACAAACTTTATAAGCCATTCAAATAATGATAGATATGAAAGGCGAAAAGGAGATAATTTAATCATACCTCGCTCTCTGATGCAAACCAGCCAAAATATACTTTTTGGGGAACCAGGTTGTACAACAAACTATCAAAATTAAATTGCTAAATAACAAAATCTTCAAAAACCAACTAATATCATTTATGTTAGAGTCAGTTTGTTACTCGATCGAGGAATTCCTGACGCAAGATTGACATAACCAGGGTATTGTGTGAATCCTGCGTTAAGAATTGCCTAAAAATGTATAAAATATGTTCCAACAAATACGGTTACTCAAATTGTATTATATCTACTTATTATATACTACTATATTATGTTAATTCAAATGATTTATGAAGTAACTAAGGAAGGTGAAATAAATAAATATTATAATAACGTTCGAAAGCGAAGTGTTTGCAAATACGAAATACCTGCCGGAATTCAATGGGATATACCACCTTTTGCCCATTCTTTTTCATTTTAATATGACTTGTTTCGCAATAGTTTCGCTAAAACGTAGCCTATGGCCTAAATCTTAGTTTAAAACTCGGTTGAGAATGTGAGGGTGGTGTGGGTGTTATCGATTCGGCGTCTCCGCTTTTAGAGAAATTCTTACCTATATCAGTTTTGCTAATTTCCTATTCCCTAGAAAGACAGTAAATCTACTGTTGAAACCAAATTCGATAAGATTTATAGCGTTTCCCAAGTTAGTTCACTCGATAAGTGGGGGACGCCGCGATAATCTCTCCATTCACGTGAACCCGAGCCGTAACTAATGACCGCCCATAAATCGACTCGTATTAGCAATAATTAATACATATTTAACGAAAATCTGATTGTATTTTAACATCTAAATAATACACAGTATTTTGTTGTGAAGCTATAAAATATTAATACATTTTCTTCACTTTTTTAAAAAATAAGTTCAAAAAAATATGTCTTTGTAGCTAGTTGACAACCTATAAGCTATGAAAACCTAGTTGCACACCATATCAGTACTAAAATTTAAGATTTTTTCGTTTCTGAATACAAAAAAAAATCCGATGTCGATTTAATGATCTGAACTAAATAAATATGAGGTATCATGTTAATAATTACCAATCAGGTTAGATAAGAGATAAATAACACTTGAATAAATTAGCAATTAAAAGTTTAATACTTCACAAAAAGATCTCTTAATCAAAATATTGCTTGCAAAAACCTAAATAATGCAAAAACCTGTAATATTTTTGACCTACCTGTAAGACCTATCCTACGACACCCAATGGGGTAGACGAGATAAAATAAAAACGTCCCCACTTTTAGTGCAGAGGAGGTACCCTAAAAAAAATATTTCAAGATTTTATTTTAACAATTTGTCGGCGTGACTAATCTGTATATTCATGCAAAATTACAGCTTTATATTTCTAATAGTCTCTGAGCTAAACTGCGGACAGACGGACGGACGGACTGACATATCAAAACTATAAGGGTTCCTTGTTGGTAGCAACGGAACCCTAAAAGGATTAGAAATAAAACAAAACTAAAGATAAATAAACCAGAGGGTAATTTAATAAATTGGAATGATTACTTAAAAAAGCTTGAATTAATAATTACAAAAAATAGTTATAATATTTATTATACTATTAATAAGATTCATTAAAGCTAGTTCCAGAACATTTATATTACCGCAATCTCAGTTAAATCCAGAAAAGTCTATCAAAAAGGAATATTAAATCAGATAATAGAAAAGCTAACTTTTTAACTTGCTCAATTAATACTGTGCTATTACTACCTATACTTCATTAGCTTCATTAAAATCTATAATCTTGTAATAGTATATTACTTAACGAGAGTTGTAAGAAGCATATTGTGCACGACCCGCGTAGCGGGGAGTGCGCAATTCCGCGAGTACGTAATTGCCTTACAACTCGAGTCATGTACTATACTTTATCTACCACCACACAAATTTATTTCTGTCTAATAAGAAAACTATGTTTGGTGTAACAAATTTATTTCTTATTAGGTACATTATTCAACATTATAAGAAACAAACAGTTGTATTTTCAAGTATAACTGTTTCTTCTTCTTCTTGATGCTATATCCGCCTAGTGACTGTTGGCGATCACCCCCGCTATAATGGCTTTATTGACAGCAGCACGGAACAACTCGACTGATGTCTTTCCATACCTTTATATAAGGTTCCCCAACCATGAGGTTCGTCTTCTCCCCGGTCCTCTATTACCATTGATCTTGCCTTGCATGATGAGCTACAGTTGGCGGTATTTATTATGTCGCTTGGTGTGTCCCAGGTAAGAGAGCTTCCTTATCTTGATGTTTGCATTACTTTGATCTTCTTTCCCATTCTTTTCGGAACCTCTTTGTTCGTTATTCTGTCAACCCAACTAATCCGCAGAATTCTGCGATACACCCACATCTCGAAGGCGTCGATTTTCTTCGAGGATGCTTCTGTTAAGGTCCATGCCTCCATACCGTATATAATACGTATTTTTGACTTGAGGCTGAGATTGTGACTGCACAGCACGGATCTCATAAGTATAAAGGCTACTCTTGCAAGGGCGATTCTTGTTTGTATTTCCGCCGAGTGGTCCCATTTCTCGTTCATGTTGCATCCTAGATATGTGATGCGGTGTACTGTTTCAATGGCTGTGTTGTTTGCGTACAGACCAGTACCTTGTGTATTTATCTGCATCTTTGTTTTTATATTGTCTCCGTTGATCCACTTTTGCCAAAATTTCTTGTGTCATCCACTGCTGTTTTGCTCTCCGGCCATCTTGTCTTATTGTTTCATTTGCCACTTCAATCGTCGCCTTTTTAATGTGATTCCACAGGTCTTCTATATCTGTCTCTGTGTTGTTACCGTCTATTTCCAATTTTGTCCGAAGGCAATCGGTGGCTTCTGCCTTTAATACAGTGTTCGCGTGTTTATTCGATTAAATTTGTTTTCCTTTGCCATTTTCTTTGGCCGAAATTCCACCTCTGCTATAAGCAGAATGTGTGTTATCAATCATAACTTATCATTAACCTTGGACTGTTACATACGTGTGTGTTGTGATGTATTTACATAGTCCACGAACTGTACAATAATGGGCATTTACAATAATGGTCGTAGATAAATTATTATTAAACATTATTCTGGTATATTGGCCAGTAACTTAATATAAACTTATCTAATACCCTACCGGCTTGTACAGTCTTGCCCGACCTAGTAAAGAATTTTCTTGTTGTATTTACTTCTGTATAGATTTCACTAATCTATATTGAATTTTATATAATTGACTTGTCTGGTCCGGTCTGTATCTGTATACTTTTGCTTACTCCTCTTCGTTCTTGTCTTGTCCCTACTATCTACCTTGTCTAGTTGCCTATAATCGTCTAATTTACCCCATTTTATGTCTTGCCCCTTATGCTTCTTAATCTAGTTCTCTCTAATGAGGTCTAGTTTTATTTGCACTTTTTGGCCGAGGCCGCAATACGGTTTTTTTCCGCGAGCGGCAACTGCTATAACCACGAAACCGCTCAAGAAACACTCAATACACTATGGGCAAAATCAGTCACGGGAAAAAAGCGCAAGCGAGGTAGCTAGTATTAGCTTATTTGAGTCACAAAATCACGCGATTAAAAACAGCAAAGCTCTAGCCGTAGTACGGCCTAGGCCTTAGGCCTTGTCAAGTATTGTTAGCTTTGGTCAGACTTGCTTTGTCTTATAACGTTCATCCATTCGTCTTACCTCATCTTGTCTGATCTTACATGGTCTTACTTGTTTCTACTGGAATCCGATTTCAAAATCCTCTTATCTAACTTTGACTAGTACACTCAGATCCTACGATATCTCTTCTTACCTGGTCAACTGTGGTATTGGTGGTCTTATCTGTTATATCAGTTGTTGCCTAAACTAACAGTTTTCACGTACTTGTCTGCTCTAGTCTGAACCTTTATAATCTTCAATGGTCTTGTCACAGCTTGTCTGGTTTCTATGCTATTTTCTGACCTTGCCTATTATCCAGAATTGAATTGACCTGCCTTCTCTGGACCCGTATTGAGTTGTCTGCTCATAAGCAGTCTTTATGTATTTCTTTCCTGGTTCGGCCTAGCATTGTCTGATCTTACTTGGGCTTGGATGGTCGTGCCTAGTCTTGTCTGGTCTTGTCTGGTATTTTGTTGTCTTGTTTTGTGCTCTTGTCTGGTCTTTTCTTGCCTAGTCTAGCCTTGAGTGAATTTGTCTCGTCTTGCCTTGTCTCACCTTTTCTGAGTTTTTCTCACCTTTTCTGACTTTGTCTCGTCTTGCTTGGCCTTGATTTAGCCTATCTGATCTTGTCTGGCCTTGTCTGGTCTCGCCTGGTCTTGTCTGGTCCTGCCTGGTCTTGTCTGATCTTGTCTGGTATAATCTACCCTTCTGTGGTCTTGTCTGGTCTTGTCTCGTATTATCTGCCCTTGTCTGGTTATGTTTCGTTTTGTCTGATGTTGTCCGATTTTGTCTGGTCTTGTCTAGTCTTGTCTGGCCCTGTCTGGTCTTTTGTGGTGCTGTCTGTTGTATTGTAATGTCTGCTGTTATCTACTGCTGTCTAGTTTAGTCTATCCTTGTCTCGTCTGGTATGATATAGATTGCTCTTGTCTGGTCTTGTCAGGTCGTGCAGATCTTGTCCTAACTGGGCTGATGTTATCTGATGTACTCTCGTGTTGTCTCGTCTTATCTGCCCTTGTCTGGCCTTGTCTGAATTTGATTGATATTGTCTGGTCCTGCCTGGCCTTATCTGATCTTGACTGGCCTTGCCTGGCGTTCTCTGTTCTTCTCTGGTCATGTCAGGGCTTGTCTGGTCTTGCTTGGTCATGCCTGGTCTTGATTGGACTTGTCTGCTCCCGTCTGCTATTGTGTGCTCTTCTCTGGTCTTCTCTCGTCTTCTCTAAACTTGCAAGGTTTTGTCTGGGCTTGCCTGGTCTTGTCTGGACTTGTCTGCTCTTGTAAGTTCTTGTGTGGTCCTGGCAGGTCATGTCTTGTCTCGTCTGGTCTTGTATCATCTTACCTGGACTTGTCTGGCCTAGTCTGGTCTTATCTGGTCTTGACTCTTCTTGTATAGTTTTGTCTGGTCGTGTCTGGGCTTGCCTGATCTTGCCGGGTCTTGTCTGGTCCTGTCTGGTCTTGTATGGTTTTGTCTAGTCTTTGCTGGTCTTGTGTGGTCTTGTCTAGATTTTTCTGATTTTGTCTGATCTTGTCTGGCCTTCTCAAGTATTGTATGGTCTTGTCTGGTCTTGTCTGGTGTTGTCTGGTTTGGTATTGTTTTGTCTATTCTTGTCTGGACTGGCCTGGCCATGTCTGGTCTGGTCCTGTCTTTTCTGGTCTTGTCTGGTTTTGTCTAGTCTTTTCTGGTCTTGTGTGGTCTTTTCTGGTCCTGCCAGGTCTTGTTTTGGCTCGTCTGGTCTTGTCTCGTTTTACCTGGCCTTGTATGGCCTTATTTAATATTGTCTGGTCTTATCTGGCCTTGTCTGAACTTCTCTGTCTCTGTCGTCTGGTGTTGTCGGGTATTGTCTGCTGTTATCTACTGTTACCTGGTGTGGTCTAGCCTTGTCTGGTCTTGTATGATATTGATTGCTTTTGTCTGGTCTTTTCTGGTATTGACAGGTTGTGCTGATTTTTCCCTATCTGGTGTGGTGTTATCTGGTGTTCTCTGGTGTTGTCTTGTCTTATCTGGTTTTGTCGGGCCTTGTCTGAGTTTGTTTTATATTGTCTGGTCTTGCCTGGCCTTGTCTGGTCTTGACTAGCCTTGCCTGGTGTTCTCTGGTCTTGTCTGGTCTTGCTTGGTCATGCCTGGTCTTGATTGGACTTTTCGGCTCTCGTCTGCTGTTGTCTGCTCTTGTCTGGTCTTCTCTGGTCTTTTCTGAACCTGTATTGTCTTGTCTGGGCTTGTCTGGTCTTTTATGGTCTTGTCTGGTCTTGTCAGGTCTTGTGCCGTCTTGTCTGGCCTTGCTTGGTCTTGTAAGATTTTGTCTGGTATTGTATGGTCTTGTATGATCCATATACCATGATACATGGTAATACTTAGATGCATGTGCAGTAATTCCTTAGCAATACGTAATTATTACACCACAATACACAAAGGAGTCTTGGATTCCTTGAATTACTCTTGCATTCCCAGAAATACGTTCACATTTTTTCGAATAACGTCCATATTACGTCCCCGCTACACCCGCATGAACTTATCATGCGCGTCGTCATGCGATGAATATATTTTTTTTATTAAAGTGAATTATAAATTGCTTCGTGGGCCGCATAAAATGTCGCTAAGGGCCGCATGGGACCCGCGGGCCGCTATTTGCCCTGGCCTGGCCAAGACTTGTTTTTCTAGTCTGGTCTGTCTAGTCTTGCGTGCCTAGTCAAGAAAAAATCATATAGTTAAAAGTAGGCTTTGATTTGTTGGTGCGAATGTACCCCTACTGAGCTCAGTGCCTGCCGCACAGTGGGATAAAATCCCAAAAAACTGGCCAAAAACCCGAAAAATAATTATTTTATAATCCGATTCCAAGAATGCATCTCATTAGAGAACCCATGGGACCATCGAATTCCGGGAACTAATAGAACCAGGTATTGAAAACGAACCCATACTTTCAAATCAAACGAAGCAGTTAAGTGTGTAGAATCGTGCGCGCAACAGTTAGTGAAAATACGTAAAACTTTGATTGTGTATTAAACGGTGAATAAAATTTCAAATTTAACCCTTAACCACCTGCCATTCGTCTCAGGTGAGAAAATTACTGCAACTTTGGGTCTGAGAGACGTATGTCAGGTGGTTAGGTGTTAATTTTGTAAAATGGCAAAGGCACAGAAAGTTATTTAGAATTTAAATACATCATTGGCTGTAAATAAATTAGTATTGTGTAACAAGTATTTAAGAATAATTCATAGCAAAAACTACAACGTTTTGAACTCGAAGATTCAAGTTTATGGAAAGATACAAAAAACTAGTAAACTCAGGTTTGCTTTATTAGACATTTATTGTTTGAGAAAATCAAGAATTGGTTGCTACTAGCTGCTACTTTATCTTCCGTATAATTTTTTTTCAAATCATTTATGAAATAGAGAAATTCTCACATTTATTTTTTATAATGCACCGACTAAATAACCGATAATAGTTACTTACATTAGAGTGCGGAAACATTATTTTTACAATGCAACATCTCGTTTACATTCACTTTAAATTCTCGTTTACAATGCCACATTTCCTGGAGCATTGTAAAATCATTTCCGCACGAAATTTGTATAAGATTATTTGGCCGACAATTACTATTTAAGAAAAAAATAGATTTAGATAATTTACAATATTGGAAATTATTTAATTTTTTAATGTTGGTACTCACAAACTTTGACATTTTTCTAAATTCAAATTTATTAGGTACATAATATGTCATTTTTCTACATGTCAGACGCACAGCGAAATTTATCAAATCACTCTTATTTTCTACATTATTGTGACAAATATTTATTTTTTAACGGCCAGTTTTTAAAACGGCCAGTTTTATGGCCAGTTTTTATGGCCAGTTAACCTTCTATTTATGGCCAGTTTTTTGAGATTTTATCCCACTGTAATACACCGTTTTATCCCCGTTTCAAAACTGTGTTGTGTTTCATTCCCGGAAAATCGCGAGGAATTCCTGGAGGTCTGGTGTTATCTGGTATTGTTGTCTCATCTTCTCTGGTCTGGTCATCTTGTCTGTCTTTGTCTGTTCTTGTCTGGCCTTGTATGCTCCTGTCTGGTCTTGTCTGATCTTGTTCTCTTTTCTCTGGTTTGTCTGGTCCAGCATAGTGTTGTCTGAACTTGTCTGGTCTTCTCTGTTGTTGTCTAGTTGTTTGGTAATGTCTGCAGTGACCCTTTGTTGTCTGGTGTGGTCTAGCCTTGTCTAATCTTGTAAGATATGGAATGCTCTTGTCTGATCTGGTCTGGTCTTGTCAAATCGTGCTGATCTTGTCGTATCTGGTCTGGTGTTATCTGGTGTTCTCTGGTGTGTTCTCGTTTTATCTGGTCTTGTCTGGCCTTGTCTGATTTTGTTTCATATTGTTTGGTATTGCCTGGTCGCAAGATCTGGATCACATTTAGTATTTCTTCTCTTTTTTACTTTCTTAACTTCTCTCAGACCAAAAGTAGCAGTAATTTTCTCACCTGAGACGCATGGCAGGTGGTTAAGGGTTAATAACAGTATATATACATGTATATTAAAACATATATATATATATATATATATATATATATATATATATATATACTATATATTTATATATGTATATATATATATATATATGTTGGAGTTTTAAAATGATTTTTCGTTAAAGGTAGTAAAATAAACACTGGTTAGGTGAAATGCGCTCAAGATTTCAAAATATCTTACAGCAGTATTACGCGCTTTCAAAATTTTCTTTGAATGTCGGGAATCATTTAGATGTTGTGAAGATAAACTGCAGTCTAAAGAATTTCTGTTATTTCCATATATGAAGTTTCTCGTAAGTTACTTCTGGTGTCACTTTCAAATAGCTGTTCTATTTTTTATATCCTAAATGATTTTACTATTTATTGTGACATCTATTGGCATTTCCATCCGACTGAACCGTAAATATTCCTGCCCACTTATCTGTGTATTGCATATAAAACTAGTGTTTTTTTAAAATATTTTTGTATTACTCTTGACTGTCCGAAGCAAAGGTAAAGCGAGCAAATTTTTTTTTTGTTATGGTGGACGTGCCAGGATTAAAATGTATTATAGCATGGAACAATTGAAATGTATATATATATATATATATATATATATATATATATATATATGTATATATATATATATATATATATATATATATATATATATATATTTCAATTGGCGTGTTCAATGACGCATAATAGCGCAAACAAATCATACTGTACAAATAACAATGGCACACATGTGGCAAAAATGAAAAAGCACAGATAAAAAATTCATAATGCATCAGCATTTTCCGAGAAAATCTAAACAACAACATCCAACGAATTTATTTGAATTTTTATTTCTCTATCATATTGTGTATATAAAATTTAACATAAATAAAAATATAGTCATTTATGAAAGTTAACTGTTTACTTTTGTTATATTTCCATCAACTAGTGCTTACATACAGGAATAAACAAAATGACATCAAATTATACAAGATTGTTACAGGATCGAATTCTTTGTAGTTAATATAGTACACGAATTAAGGAATCACCTAGACTTGTCGTGGGTTCAATCATACTAGACCTGACATAATGAAAAAAACTAGAGAAACTAAATTCAACAATTTTTGATATTTTTATTTAGCTAAATAATGGCCCATAGACGATACTTAATGTGTCTGGATATTACCAGAACCTATAATCATAAAAATTAGGGTTTTTCTCAATTTAAATTGCTAATACAGACAGCAAGCCTTCAAACATTTTATATATCTAGAACAATTGACTCGCCTACTCCACACTCCTGTTGTTTACAAAGCAACCAACAAACACAGTGATATTTATTGTTACCATTAACTAGTTACAAACATATTTTTCATTATCGACAAATCAAATTCAGCGAAGATTTTATACAGTCTGAAATAATTTATATAACTTAAAGTAGTTTGATACGTTTATAAGAAACTATAACATTTTATAGCCTCGTATATCTAATATTTATTTTATTACTTATTTCCTTTTCGAGGTATTATTATTTCTCAAGTATTAAAAATTTATTCAGTTTACCATTAAAATATGAAAGAATAAATAGATGGAGGAAAAGCTGTCCATTCAAATTTCATAAATATTTTATAAGTTACCCATAGAAATTCAGTTTTTATCTACGTTAAAGTATCTGTAAAAGATTTCTTCTATAATTTTACACCGGGTATCGGGTATTGGTAATATATTAAAATTTGATGTAAATTGAAAATATTGATTGAATATTAAAATATTGTCCGACCTATAGACCTTATGTAAATTCACATAACAATAACTGGAGCCATCGATCATTTTCCCCCGTGCGAATTTCCTGCTACCTTTTTCGTTTTCGTATTTTAAATACAGTTCTGTTCGCTGGTCCAGCCCCGAAGACAATAAACCGATCCATAACAAAGTTAACACAGTCGATTGAGAAATGAGCGAGGGTTACATTTTTATTATAAAAGTTATGATCGCTGAAGGGATGCTGATGTCGACGGGGGTAATTCCTGTGCCCTGGGTATTGATTTATAGGTTTTAATTAGCAGACCGCGGCGACAGCCGGCAAAACTTTTAAAATAATCGCTTTGGATATATTTCGGTTGCAGCGCATAAATTGTTAGTTGATGAAAAATTTAATTAAACAAAAATAGCTAAAGTATATTATAAATCATATTGTAGTTACTTTAAAACTAAATAAATTTGAGTTTGTATTTGTCGAAATTCAGAGCTAGAAGTTTTTAACCTAAGAAGATTACATTTTTGTGATAAGTGATAGATGTGATAGATAGATCATTCAGGGTGCTAATCGGATCTAATTATAGATTTTTCTAGAATCGTAATATTAAAGATAATTTGAGACAGATCGTTTCATAGATAGTTCAGATTCCTTATATTAAAATTTTTTGCAAAATAGTGAATTAGTAGTAATATTTGAATTAAGTTATATATGTTACTAACAAAGTCTGAGACTGTAATAATATAGAAAATGTATGTCCAAAAATTTTTGAACAAATTCCGTCTTACGCCAATGAGGAGGAAGGCCAAAAACAAACTGTTGGTAATATTATTTCTACAGACATTTCGGATCAACACATAAAGTGTAATCCCAATACAATATATTTGCAGGAATTCTCAGAAAATGAGTTTCTATCTATAATTGCTTCCCTAAAAAACAAATCAACAAGCGGACCCGATGACCTTCCATGTCAAATTATCAAAGAGTTCAGCAATTACCTATTGACTCCTATAACAGACATAATCAATGCCTCCATCGCGGATGAACAATTTCCAGCAATCCTCAAAATAGCAAAAATTATTCCAGTGCATAAAAAGGGATCAAAAAAGGATATTGGAAATTACAGGCGGATTGCTCTTATTTCTGTACTATCAAAAATAATTGAATACGCCATACATAGTAGAATAATCCCATTCATAGAAAAATATAACATTATGCCAGGCCAACAACATGGATTTCGTAAGGGGAAATCAACTTCAACAGCGCTAGCAGATTTCCACAGCACTATTTTAAAAGAAGTAGACATGGATAATAAACCTATAGGAATATTCTGCGACTTAAGTAAGGCGTTTGATTGTGTCTCCCACGAAACACTATTAAACAAACTAATTAGATATGAAATCCGAGGGAAAGCCAGGAGATGACTACAATCCTACTTAGAAGACCGTAAGCAATATGTTACAATAAGAAGTGGAAATGAAACAGGAAAGTCCAACACCATTTGTACTAATATTGGGGTCCCTCAAGGGAGCGTTCTTGCACCAACACTCTTCTTATTGTACACCGCCGACTTAATAAGTTATATAAACGGACAGCATTGTACATTGTACGCAGATGATACCAGTTTTATTTTAACTGGAATAAATATAAAAGAAAATGCAGACAAAGCTAATTTATTACTAAGTTCAATCAACACTTGGTCCTCAGCAAACAAAATTTTCTTTAATAAAGAAAAAACAGAGTATGTCATTTTTCAGACAGCTAGAAGCACCTATGCTGAGAACATTGATTTGAAAATACAAAACCAGTGTTTAAAAAGAGCTACAGAAGCAAAGTTCCTAGGAATCCACTTGGAAGAGCATCTCCTCTGGACAACAACCATACAAAAAATTAATCGGTTACTACATCAGAAAACATTCCAAATTAAACATCTGCGCAATCTGGTGAACAAGGAAGACTTCCTAAGTTGGTATTTTGCCGAGATGCAATCCATATTAACATATGGCATTATTCTATGCGGAGCTGCATCACTTATAGAAGAAATACTTCTAGCACAGAAAAGAATTGTCCGAAATATAGTGGGAATAAAAACAACAGAATCGTGCAAACGACATTTTAAAAATTTAAATATCTTGACAGTAGTCAATTTATATATATTGGAAACTGCCTCATATATCCACAAAATTCGCGATACTCTGCAAAAACATAAAGATATCCTCCATATATATCACACAAGAGGAAAACACCACCTTTATCCCAGGATAACAAATTTAAACTTGTGTTCAAAAGGACTTGAGAATCAAGGATATGAAATTTACAATAAAATACCAAACACAATAAAAACGAAATGTCACTTAAAAAATTTAGAAATAATTTGAAAAAAGTTCTATTTATGAACCCGAAATTTGTCTTAATGTTTTTATGTATTTTAAATTTAACTAACTTATTACTTTCACTGATTGTAATATTTTATTTTAATTATTTAATTATTTTTGGACATAGCCTATAGATATTTTATGTATCTCATTTGGTAAATAAATAATGAGTGTTCTGTTCGGGGGGGCTACGTTCCTTTAATGGTCGCCATAATCATCTTACCGAGAAGACTATTCGCAGTGTGGTGGATAAATTTGACTCCATTGGTTTCGTAAACATTAAACCAACACCAGTACGACGATGAGACACAAGATTTGCCATAAACATTGCCGCTCTCATTTATTCTCATTCATTCGATTTCGTGTCGTTCACAACAACTCGGCTTTTCACACACCACAACTTGGCGAATTTTTCGTCATAAGTTGGGCCTGCACCCATACAAAATTCAACTGATTCAGGAGCTAATTGTAAACGGCCATAGACAGCGGCATTTGTTCGCCCAATAGGAACCCGAGAAGTTGAGAAGTGAACCTAATTTTTATCCAAAAATTTTGGGCTGGCGGCGTTCATATTTCTTTGAGAACGACGTTGGCCAGGTCATCACCGTGAACGGCGAGCGCTATAGGCCAATGATTACCAACATCTTTGGGCCCAAGTTGGATAATATGAATACCAACGACATGTGGTTTCAACAGGACGGCGCTACGTTCCACACAGCTCTTGCACGATTGGACATTCTGCGAGAACGATTTGAGGGCATGTTCATCCTACGTGGATGTGATATGAACTGGCCACAGAAATCGTGCAATTTGACCCTGTTACAATTTTGATTGTGGGTTTTCTAAAGTCATATGTCTATGCGAATCAGCCACAAACCACAGTGGCCCTTAAAGTCAACATAACTCTTGCCATCGGTCAAATTCGGCTTGATTTATGCGCTAGAGTTATGGAAAATTGAAAAATTCAGCAGGTTGTTATATTCCATACATAATGGCACCGATGGCCTTTCAAACAAATTAAAAATATCGTTAATCTCACGCACTTTTAAAAGTTTTATTTCATTTTAAATATAGGAAGCTCTTAAAGAAAGACCATATATATACCTATGTAAAAAAATCCTGCCAAGTTATACCTCTTAATATTAATATTAACCCGGCCACCGACTGTCAAAGTTTTTAATTGAAATAACATGGGGAAAATTATTTTCTTTCTTTGGAATTTCATAGAGATACCATCATAAAAAACCATACACATTCTTGTAGGAAATTTAATACTCTACAAAAAAGTCTTAGGCTAATTTTTTGGGTCCAATGACTTCATTTAGCTCGACTGCACGATAAAGAAATAAAACAAGGGTATTTTTATAACCACTTTATTGATCCAAAAAAAATGATCCATCTTCTAAGTCGACAATAATCACCCAACTATGTTCAAAATATTTTATTTTCTGTAAAATAATTGAAATTACCTCATAGACTTCTTTCGTAGATGTAGAATGGGCAAGTGGAATAGAAGAATACTTGTTATCATTATGTAAAAGAACTGCATTGAGACTTCTTTTACTACTGTCAATAAAGAGACGCCATCACTTGCATGATAAGTCTTCAAGCCCATGAAAGTCCGTAAGCCGTTTACATCATTACAAGATACAAAATTTTCATCAAATTCATCAGATCATTCACTTGCAATAAGTTTTGTCTTCTCGTGCTATAGGAAGTACTTCGTACACAAGAGATAGATTGTAGATATGGTGGTGACGGCTTGTACTGCGACCTTTATAGATCTATTGTACCCCACCCTCCTCCTCCAAGCGTTAGTGTACTTACCCATTTAGAGCGCCTCCTCTAATCCTGATTCCTTTAGGAATTTCAGGATCTGGGTGGCATTTAAGGCTTGCAGCTCCTCTGTGTTCAAGCAGTGAGCCCCAAGGTACATATGTCTCTTGTGAAGTAATGCTCCGCAGTTTTTGAGCTAATGTAGAGGGGTTTCCTCTGCTGAGCCACAGAATCTGCATCCGTCATTCTCCACTAGGACAAGGGGCTTGAGATGTTTCCTAAGTCTGCAGAGTCCCGTCAGGACTCCTGTCTGAATTCTAAGCTTGTTCCTGCTTAATAATTACTGTCGAGGTTAACACATGCACATATTTCGATTGCGTGTATCTCTGCATGGAAGATACTTAGGGATTTTCCATGGATTCGAAGTACTTTGTACGAGGTCCAAACACTCCTGCACCAGTACCTTCCTTTGTCTTCGAACCATCTGTATACCACTTGATCTCCCGATTATTTCTCTGCTCCCGATTATTTTACCTCTGCCCATTCCTTTCTTGCTGAACCTTACAATCGCCGATCTGGCCGCCCTTTCCACCACAGGGTGCAGCGGAGTCAGATCCAGCAGCAGCTCCAATGCTGCTGTCGGACACGACCCCATCGCCCCCGTGATCCAGACACACGCCAGTCTTTGAATCTTCTCAAGCTGTTTCCTCATAGAGACCAGCTAGATTCTACATACCCACCACTATCATGGTGTACATCCATCGCAGGATTGTGGGGTTACAACCCCACGTTTGTCCTGCCAGATTTCTGCACACCATTAGGGCACGTTTGGTTTATCTACCGCTGCCTCAGCGTTTCAATTCCATAGGAGTTTGCTATCTAGTGTGATACCCACATATCTTATCTCCTGTTTGTATTCTACTGCCTTCCCATCTAAGAGTATGGGCTGTAGGCAGTTTAGTTTTTTCCTTCTAGTAAATGGTATCACCGTGGTTTTGCTTGAGTTGAGTCTCAGTCCCACTGTTTGACCCCATCTACTAGTTACTTTGAGACTTCTCTGAACAATTTCACAGAGCGTTCCCTCAAACTTCCCTCTGGCTATTATGAATATGTCATCGGCGTAACCTTGACATTTGATGTCTAGGTCGTTTAGCCTATCCAGAAATTCATCAACTGCCAGGCTCCACATTAGCGGTGATAGTACACCTCCCTGTGGACACCCTCGAGTTGTGGAGATCTTAATGGTGTCTCTTCCCAGTTGTGTGTCCGCTGTTCTAGTTCTCAGCATTTCTCCCATCCACCTTGAGACAGTGCTGTCGATACTCCTTCTTTCGAGGGCCGCCTTGACAGCCTCGTGTGAGGTGTTGTCAAAAGCTCCCTCTATATCCAAGAAGGCACATATCGGTAATTTCCTTGTCTCAAGTGCTGCTTCTATTTCATTTGTCAGCTGATACAGGGCGGTTTCTGTGGATTTCCCTGCTCTGTATGCATGCTGACTGCTGTGTAGTGGTGTACCTACCAGCACTATAGTCCTAAGGTAATTAGCAATTACCTTCTCCATTGTCTTTAACATAAAAGGTATTAGACTAATGGGTCTAAATGACTTCGGTTGAGCGGTGTCTTCCTTCCCCACCTTCGGTATGAATACCACCCTAGAGCCCTTCTCCATAGCACCGGTATATATCCGAGCGCTAAACTACAGATATTTAGAAGATACGGCATTAGTTCTCTCTCTCGCTATTGTTGGAAGGCAGGAACTAGTCCGTCCACACCTGGGGCCTTAAAAGCTGGAAAGTGCCCATAGCCCATGTGATTCGGTTTTCCGTACAGATGGACGCTGATCTCCTCCAGTCAGGCCGACTTGGTATCCGTGGTCGCATCAAGCCCTCGGTCTCCCTGTATCCGCTACATCCCGAAAAATGGGTTTCTAGTAGGAGGATATCTCGTTGACCTTCATCCTCCGTAAAGGTCCCATCCGGTCTCTTGAGAGTGGTTGTAATTTCTACTCTATCCTTCGCTAGTGCTTTGTGCAGTCTAGCTGCCACCGAGGTGGATTCTGTTTCTGTTTTCACAGAAGGTCCTAAAGTTTTTCCATTTTGCCCTTCTGATTTCTTTGTTGTAGGTGGTAAGCACCTCGAAGTATTCTAGCCAATTTCCGTATTACTTGGCTTTGTTGAAAAGCCTATGTACTTTTGCTCTTAATGTAGACAAACTTTTGTTCCACCATTTTTCATCATTATGCACCTTCACGGTTTTTGCCGGGCAGCTGTATTCAAATGCCGCGGTCATTGCTACATTTATTTTTCCTACAGCCTACAGTGTTTGATACTACCCTGCACTGTCACCTGCTCTAGGTTCTCTTTTAGTTAGGAAGTAAACATAGGCCACACAGTTTGTCTGGGGTTTCGAAAGGGGGTGTTTTCCTCACTCGCTCTTTCCACCTCAAACTCTATGATCCTATGATCTGACATTGGGGGTTCACTTGAAACTCTCCACTTTTTAATTAGTTTACTTACGTTAGCGCTACCTACCGTAATATCCAGTACCTCATTTCTGGCCTTAGTGACAAAAGTTGGTGTGTTCCCGACGTTATACACAATGAAGTTTTCTTTAATGAAGTATTCTAAAAGTTACTCACGTCTATTATTAGTATCCGTTCTGCCCCACATCTGATTGTGTGCGTTCGCGTCACATCCCAGGATGAGTGGCAGCCTTCTTCAAATACAGTGTTCCACCAGCTTTTGTACTTAAATGGGTGGTATGCTGTTGCCATTGCCAGGCAAGTATACTGATGCAATCACTACTTCGCGGTGGAGGCCCTCGGTCTTGATGAGGGTCAGAATCGAAACTAAATCCCGCGTTAAAAATTCTGAAAGACATAAGTAATTTATGGCCTTCCTTACCATAATGCAAGTTCCAGGGGAGACCTCAAGGCTATCCCATACCAACTTATATTCCCTGTTGCTAAGGCCTCTGATCTTACCTCCGTAGGTCCAGGGTTCTTGCAGCAGCGCTAACCTTAGGTGCGGCTTAGTGAACATCCTAGCCATCACAGCTGAGGCTGCTTTGGCATGGTGGACGTTCACTTGGGCTATTTTGGTGCGCCTGCTGGTTGAATTCCTTGTTCTCTGTGTCGGTTAGGTCCCGCATATATGAATTATATTTACTTTTGGAATTCATATAAATCCCACGAGTGGCAAGGGAACTAAGGTCCGCCACGTCAGAGCCCCGCTTGACATGGTAAGGCTTGATACCCTCTGAGGTCGTCAGGTATCAGAGGGGCTTCGTTAGCGATGGCCGGCTGCCCTTGGACACCAACCAGTCCTTTCGGCGCTGGTCGCATGACACCTTGGATTAAGGGTTTGGAAGTTCTTGGTGGTTCGCTCTCCGCTGTTTAACGCTAATCGCTCTCTAACGGTTTGTTGCCCTCACACCGCGACAAGGTGACTTCGAAAGTGAGGGTACACAAGTGGTAGGGCATTTTTCAAAATCCTGATGGTAACAGCTCAGCACGGCTCTTTTGAAAGGTCTAAGTCTCTGATTAGTTCATTAAGCTCACCTTGTGAAAATGTTTCAGGATTTGATGTTTCTCCTATTTTACCCTTTTCAGGTTCCTGTACTGCCTGATGAACAATTGGTATTGGAGCAGTATCTGAATGAGTAACAGGTCTTACAGCTGAAGGAATCTTGGGATACTTTCACTAGTGGTGATTGTTTGTGTTTAAGCCCACTACTTTTGTCTCACAAAAACAACAGTCGTCTTGATGATTTTTTTGTTCACGCCAAATCATTGGTACTACAAATCTCAAAGATTTTCGCATCGTTCCTTTTTCCCATTGCCGAAAATGTTCAATGCACATTTTACAAACAGTAAGAGGCACCCACATTTTGTCTTGGTTGTGAATTTCATTACGGAAGTAAGCAATAAAATACAAGCCTACAAGCGAATACAAGTTGACATGTTGACTGTTTTCAAATAATACCGGGAAAGAACTAAAATGAGGAGAGTAGGTAAACCAGAGCTGTCAGCTGACATTAACGGCAATATAGTTCATACTACCTACCTTACCGACTATAGATACAAACAGAGCTGCACACAAAAAATGTAGGCCTGTGTTATTGCACGCTGATGGATATTTAAGTAATATTTAAGCTTATATCAGTTGTTTCTCCAGCTATACGGGCCGATTCTGTAAGAGAAACGTTAAAAGTTAATTGAAACGACCCCGTTAAAATTGAGATATCTCAGCCAATATAATAAAAATTTTAAAAATAAATAAATAAAATAATAGAGAATAAAACTACAGAATCGGCCGGAAATACTGTTAATTATTTAACAGGACATCTTATTAATAATCTATATTTTCAGCTTTTCCTTCAACTACAATAATAACAGTTTAATTATTTAACAGTTGGACATTTATTCAACTTTCCTAAAACATTTTGTATTTTTTAAATAGTATCAACATTTTTCATCTTTCAGAAAGTCAGTAACCTAACTTTTAAAATAGTTTAGGTATTATTTATAAATAAATACCACATATAACTAATTGTGGTATATTCGACAAAAAATTGCGCATTTTGCCTAATAATAGACAATTAAACAAAAAAGAGTGTCAATAAATAGTTTAGCGAATTTCACCTATCTTAGTTTTATTCTGCGCCTATTTGTTATTTTATTATATATTATTGTGACCTGATCTGTTGGCCGGGGCGCAAAAAAATTTCGTTGCGGGCCGCAAGTTTGATACCCGTGATTTAGCTAATAAGTTTAAAAACTCTAGCATATCTTTACTTAACAGTTGTGATTCAAGTAAATCATTCTACCGCAATAAAACTAAATTCCGACAAATTTAAATTATAATGTCGGTTTTGGACATTCTTTTTTGTGAAATAAGATATTCCAAGATCTTTGTTTCATATTTAAATTAAATTTATATTTATACACAATAGAATATTTAATTAGATTGTTTTACATTCAGACGAAAAATCTCCAAATTAGGTCAAGTGTTTTCCAGACATCTCTGGGTCTCTCATCCTAAAGTAGATAATTTAATATTAGCACAAAAAATAAAGATTTATTCGCATTAGGTATCACACATTTTAAACGAAGAATAATGTTTAAAATATATTTTACAAGATCACTTAACACTAACTGAGTTCCCAAATATTTGTTATAAATTTGGTTCAGAATGTTTAAATAGTCGATTAAAATTAACCAAATTGATCAGCGGTAGTCCGTGAGTAACCTCTCGAAATAATTTCAAAAGGCATTTTAAATATCATTTTTCTTGAATGTATTTATTTCTGTCATCTATTGTATTTACTATATTTTTTCTTGCTGTTCTTAAAATACGCAATTCCTTTAGCTAATCTTTTGTTATCAATACATCGGATTTTTTTATACAGAGCCAAAGACACGCGACCTATATGATAAATGATGGCGTGCATACTACGTCATGCTAGCGTAAATAGCTTAAAAGACAAATCCGCAAGCGAGTGGTCGATATTCATACGTTAATATTTCAAAACATTTTTATCTGATTATAAATAATTTAATATTTAGAAAAGAAATAATTTAGAAATAGAAACAAGATATGCTGTATGATACTTTTTATATGCTGTAGGAAACTTAAAAATGGAGTATATACAGGGCGTTTGGTAAATATTCGGCAAAAATTCAAGGGGTTATTCTTTGGCCTATTATAAGAATATTTTGTCTTATGATGATTTCTAAAAAAACTCTTTTGTTTCGAAGCTATATTTTGAACATAATTTGCGACAACTATCTTCGATATTTATTGAAATAATCAATGTAAATAAAAGTATGACATACGCCAATGAATTTATCAAGTACAAAAAATTAATTAGTTTATCAAGTACAAAAAATTATTGCAGATAACTTGGAACGACTATCTATCTACTAAGGTACAAGTGGATTTCATTTGATTTACGATGTATACCAGCACCGAGATGACTGACATGCATTTCATGTATGGACTTACTAATGGCAATTCATTACAAGCTAGACGATTGTATGTACATTGAAAGGTTTCTTAGCCGTAATATAGATAGATGAAGATCCAAGTACTTCTACGCGACAAATTGCCAATACTTTGAATGTAAGTCATTGGACACTTCGGAAAATTCTTAGGGGCAATTTGTTGTATCCATTCCACATTCAACGTGTTCAGGCACTACTACCTGCTGATTAAGAGATTTCAGTTCGATTGCTCATGATTTTTTGACAGCAACATACGGAGATCGCTGGATTGGTTGAAGTGAGCACACGCATGTCCTGCTTATCCCCAGACTGAACGAAAGTCATTAGTTTACGCTACTCCAGTGGAGAATATGGAAGAATTGCGAAATCGGATACTTGCTGGGTGTAACTCAATTAGAAACAACAGTGGAGAATATGGAAGAATTGCGAAATCGGATACTTGCTGGGTGTAACTCAATTAGAAACAACAGTGGAGGGTTTAAGAGAGCTCGGCACTCAATGACGGGAAGATTGAACACTTGTATCCAGGCTGGTGGAAGTCATTTCGAACACGTATTGTAGATTGAGCAACTTTACATGTAGTTTTTGATAATAAAATGTTGTTACTATCGTGGATTTCGTTCACCCTGTATCTTCGAAACAAAGGTTTAATTAGAAATCCTCATAAGACAAAATATTCTTAGGATAGGGCAAGGAATGTCCCTTTGATTTTTTTCCGCATGTTTACCTAACACTGTGTATAAATCAGGGGTTCTCAAACTTTTCGATGTCGGGGAACACTAAACTACGATATATTTTTAACATCTACATTCTACAATATAATATAAACGTTAAGACAGGGGGCGCAGGTAGCTAACCCTTTTGAAACCAAAAGAGTAATAACAAACAAAATAATGTTCGCAAAACACAGTTCTTATAGAGCAAAAAAGAAACAGAATCGTGTCGCAGCATGTGGCAATCCCCTGCTTCAAAGTGCTACTTTTAGAAAATATTTATTGATGAAATTTTATTTATTGAAAACACAATTCAAATTACACTATTTAAAAAAATCTTAAATTTAATGCGATACATGAGCTTGACGATCTTGACAGATCTCAGCGATATTGGAACGAACAAATGGTAAAGCCACACGCATTTCTTCTTCTAAATTCCCTGGTCTCTCGCGTTTGTTTGTCTTTATATTAACCATAGTTGAAAATCCTGCTTCGTGAATATATGACGTGGAAAATAACAATAATACATACAGGACTCTCTTGCTTATATTCGGGTATCCCTCTTTATCAGAGATCCAAAAATTTGCAGGAGTGTTTTCAAGGAACAGTAATTTTAATTCGCGATCTGAAGAAATCTTCTTCTTTGCTTCCTCCCCAAACATAATTGTCTAATTTAAAGCAGGCAGGCAAAATGACAGATTCTGCAATCGTGTGTGGCTTTAATTTTTGTGCTACTAACGCGGCAATTTTATACGACGCAAGTTGAACTTTATCACATACATTCATTGTTTTTCAAATTGTTTGTCTTGCTTCTAAAGGTCTATTAAAATATTCTTCGTTTTTTGTTAAATGTTTTTTATCTTTAGTTTTGAAATGACGCAAGTTTCTCTCAGCATACAATGCAGTGAGGTGTTGGAAAATCTGCATTTCCGGTCCAGGTAAATCCTGAAAAAGTTTAAGTATGCTTCTTCATACAATCGATTCACATTGCGAATTGATTTCACAATTTTTCTATTTTCTTCATTCTCTTCAATTCTACTAGCGCTAATAGTTATTACTACAAATTAAAAAAAAATAGCAATACAAAGCAATATATAATGGTTCAAAACTAACCTAAACTTATTTACCTATTTCCATTCAACATTTAACTCACATTTAACACGCGAATATATTGAAAAAGATTTAATTAAATTCGTCAAAAACCGATTCGACATTTGGAGTCTTGCGTAGTTGCGGATGTCGGGTCTACAGCATGCTTCATGCACCCTTATAATAATATTGCTACCTACGTTTGTTGTTATTTATTAATTAAAACTGTCATATCATATAATATATCATACCTCAACTCATTCGTCGGAGGGGATTCCCCGTAGCCCTAGCAATAATATTTTTTAATATTAATTTTTTCACGGAACACTTAAATTTGCAACGCGGAACACCAGTGTTCCGCGGAAGAAGCTTTGAAACCCCCTGGTATAAATCAATTAAACTGAAAAGCTTAAAATCTCAAACTAAAATACTGATAATTTTTCCACTACCTTGTATATAAGTTCGTATTTAAAGTATTTCTTGTCTTAAGCCAATAAATTGCAAAAGCCGAATAAAATAAATTTTTATTATAGAAAATTATTTCCCATACAAAATTACCCGAGTTTGTGCTACACAACAATTATGGGAATTTGAAAAAGGAGAAAAGGAAGACAAGTATTGATTGATATAGAGAAGGCTGTTTTAGAGGAATAGTCAAACTAAAAAAAACCAAGGGCTCTATAGCCCTGGACGGGCCATGGCCTCGCCTCCTCCCATAGTCTACACTTGTGCTTGTTGTCTTGATCTTAGACACAAATGTAGGGGGGCCCTTACAGTTTTTAACGTGGATGTTGAGCCACTTCGGGGGGGTTTCGAGGCAGATTTTACTGTGATGACTTTGCCAGAGCCATCTACACGATAACGGTGGCTTATTTTTCACAATGTCCAGGATTTGAAGCCGGGACCTGCGGCTTTGAAGTCTGACACCTTGACTATTAGGTCACCATCGCCTCATAGAGGAAATAGCGTAAGAGGAATAGTCACTAGGTTGAATATTAGCGCTTCAATAGTATTGAAAAGGAGAAAAATATTGTCTGATGTCCGGTAAAGAAAGATAGAATCTTCTGGACGTCATAAGGCGACGAAAGGCATCTTTGGCATTTTGCTGTACAATATCTAACTGATAACATTCGGCAAGTTCGTTGCAACTACAGAACGTTACAAGATGCATTAAATCGCAATTTAATTGCAATGAGTCTACATGGTTATCTACTATTATGGAAATGTACCACGCTAAACACAATACGGAATTTAACTTTGTTTTAGTGAGTCCAGATTTTGTCTAGATATTTCTGGGGTGAAAAAACAGAATAAAGAGATTGCTTTAGAATGGCACAGAGAAATCGCTACAGGAATTATGGTAGGGGAGTTCTATATATTTAGAAAGTAGGTCACCTCTAATACACGTTTGTGGCAGTTGAACAACAAACCATTTAAACCAGATTTAAACGTGTATGTATTTTGTTTACTGATGCGAGTTGTTGCCACAGTAACAACAAACAGAAATTGTTTACTAATTAAACTCTATTTGATTTACATTGGACTTTTACGCATGGTTTGGACACGATTATAATAATGGCATCCTTCACATACAATAATTTGCTTATTAATGTGTTCATTTTGGTGTGCGGGTAGATAAAATAATTTTGTGTTGTTTTAAAAACTTCTTTGAGGCATTTTTTTTGAGTTAGATATCAAATTACAAAAGTTAGTTTTCTTGTGCATCCGACAAAAATCTCTGTTTCTTCATCCCAAAAATATATAGACAAAATCTGGACTCACTAAATCAAAGTTAAATTCCATTTGTGTTTAGCGTGGTATAATTCTATCCGACAGCTTAGTAGTAATTGGTTTTTAATCAAAAATAATTTTTAAGTTTTAAATTTGTATATCAACGTCTTATATCAAAGTAATTAATTACACGAACTTGACAATTAACTTGATGATCAAAACACGTCCCGCTTCGTCCCATACAAAATTATCAGAATTAAATTTAGCTCTCCGAACAACAAACTTGTTTAGGATATTGTATATAATTTGTAATTTGCTATATTAAATTAATTATTATTAAATTTATTTAAATTCTTATTAAAATATATAATATAGTTGCCAGCAATATCGATGATATATTATAATTGTTGGAGATTCAGATTTTATAACGTAAAATTATTTAATTTTTAACTATTACTGTAACTATCAACTATAACTATGAATTATTACTATTAATTATAACTATTATCTATAACTATTAACCATAACTATTAACTATAACTATTAACTATAACTATTAACTATAACTAAGTGTATTCATTAACGACATCTATTAACTATATTTAACAATAACTATCAACTATATTTAACTATAACTATAATTATTAACTATGTTTAACTATTACCTAGAACTATTAACTATAGTTAACGATAACCATAACTAATAACTATATTTAACTATAACTATTAATTATCTCTCTGAAATATTGGACTAGATATTTTGAACTAGATTGCTAAAATATATTTATAAGAAATTATCATTAACATTATCGTATCATATTTATGGAACATTTGCTAGGTATTTGTTTTGTATCAAAATTTATCACTTTTTTATTGAGATTAAGTTTATAATATTGTAAGAAAAGAATTCAGAAATTACTTATAATGATTTAAGTAACTCATGTCTTATAAAAAAAATATATAATTACAAGTACGATTTGCTTTCCTGCACTTTCGTGCTATGAGGGACCATGTGGGTTGCAAAAATATACTATAACCTAAAGTTTAACCTGAACGACCTATTGTTTCGTAAGTCAACAGATGTAAAGATCGGATCGGAAAAGCAATCCAAAGACTTACAATTTTTTTCTAATTGTAAGAAGTTGTAAATTTTAGTTTAATTGTCATGTAATTACAACTTATTTTTGGCACTCACGAAGTAATTACTTGAATGTGCATATCCCTCCATTAGACCAAAACGCTTTTTTTTAGATCGCATTTGTTTATTTTTTCACAATTTTCTTTAACACTGTATTGTTTTCACGTTTTCTTTTAAACAGCCGTGCTCATTAACCAGAAAATTTAAAAAGCTTCTCGACTACTTGACCTGCATGTCATCTGATTCTACGACGCACGGTAAATACGAGAATATGCTTGTTCATCATTACGACCATACTTTCTAAAAAAAATATGTTAACCCGCACGAGATAAACAGAAAATAAAGAAAAGCAAATTTTGTTTCATTTGAATATTAAAGTTAAATCACATATTTTAGTAACTCCACAATCAATCTTTTTATTAGGTGAGCATATGTTAACGTAAATCACAAACTTTATCATCTACAAAATTTCAATTGCAGTGAAAAAGTTGATATTTTCAGTAGTTAGTAAAAAGTTTGTGAGGTCAGATAGTGTGGTATAAGAATAAATATGATTGACGTAACTATTACGACTAATACGTTTTATTGAAGATATTTTATAATTTTTATTAATGAGTGGTTAATTAAAACTTACATAACTTATAAATAATATTTTTATTACGGCAACGATATTTGTAAAAAATAATTATTGCTTTGGAATATATTAAATGCAAAAAATATTTCACATACATTTGATTTTTTTATATTAATAATCAAGTTTATATTCCAATTGATATTTTAAG
This sequence comes from Phosphuga atrata, assembly GCA_944588485.1. Classification (NCBI taxonomy): domain Eukaryota; kingdom Metazoa; phylum Arthropoda; class Insecta; order Coleoptera; family Silphidae; genus Phosphuga; species Phosphuga atrata. The sequence goes on from OX155899.1 coordinate 37,119,109, forward strand.
TGTTTCATGCTTTGTAATTGTCCAGTGGTTATGATTAGGTATTTAACCATCACTCACGAGGCGCTCTTTCCCATACAAAGAATGATAATCAGCCCATTATTGGACCATGGGTGGCGGCCAATGTTCAATCACCGGCTAATAATTGGTTACATTCAATAAGCCAGGAATGGTTTTAGATCGACTCGATGGAAAACAAGGATCGGCCAAGCATGGTAGCCGATTATTTACCAAGCACCGTAGTGGATCATCGCCCAGGAATTATATAACGCCAGACCAGGAATGATAAACTAGGATCGGCCAAGCCTTGCAGCCAATCATTGGTTTCTGACCAATTTTTCCTAATATTTTTCTCATTGTTTAATTAGTGGATTTTAATTATAAAAATTCTATGACATTTGAGTTAATTATCAACCAGTAATTGGTCCCCGTTGTTGAACGTAGCTAATTAATATTTTTTTATAGATAATAATTAGGACTATGTTGATTTTTTGAGATTATGGTAGAGGAAAGTGTTTTCTTGATAAACTTGGACTCATTTTCGTCACCATAAACTAAATACATTGATGATAAATTATTATCAAATTTGATAAAAGCCTTATAATTATCGATGGGTAAGGTTCGTTCCAAAACTCCAATGGCTTCAATTGAAGTTATATGTGGAGCGTTATTTGCACCATTGCTAATAATAATTTGATTTTTGACATGATTTAATTGATTTTTTAATCTATACTTCTTCTTCTTGTTTCGAATAGACCTACTTTGGACCACGCTGATTCAACTGTTGGGCTTTGATCTTTTGATCTAGTATTGTCGTATCTTCTGCCGGTGTAACTTCTTTCTCTCTTCTTTCTCTTTCTCTCCTGTCCACCTGGGGTACCTATCCTTCGGGGTTTTTCCTGAAATCCACGGACTTCCTTCAGGGTGCGTCTCAGAGACTGTCTGTTTTGGAGATCTGTTATTTCCAGTTCTTTAACATCTTTCTCGGTTTCTGTCAGCCAAGTGGTATGAACCTTCTTGTTTTGCCAGAAGATGAACATACGGCTGGTTAGTCGGTTTGGAGCCAATCTTGCAACGTGGCTATAGAAAGCTACCCTTGTTTTCCTTGCACAGTCAGAGAGCATCTCAATATGTTCGTAGAGCTCAGAGTTATGTTCCAGAATTCTCCATCTTCCTTTACAGGGCCTAGGATCTTCCTTAGGATTCTCCTCTCTCTGATTTCCAATTTCTTGAACTCTTCGGTTCAAGGAAAGACACTCCATGGCATATAGGGCTTTTGGTCGTAAGACTGATGTGTAGTGCTTAAGTGTCAGGTTGCGTGACAGGCATTTCTTGTTGTAAGTGTTTTTAGTCAGTCGATAGGCTAGTTCTTACTTGTTGACTCTCTTGGATAATGATGCTCTTTTTGATAAGTTCGGTTGAATCCATTCGCCGAGATACTTAAATTTCTCAGTCTTCTTGATTCCTGCTTGTTTCCCTTCTTTCCCTGCTCTGGTAACATCTCTTTGTTTGCTTCTCTGATGTTGGTGAAGAAATCTGTTTTCTCCAGCGACTCTTGTAGACCCACTTTGGCAGCCTGTTTTCGGAGGAAATTTACCTGCATTGTTGCCATTTCAAGAGAATCAGCAAACAGTGCCATGTCATCTGCAAAGGCCAATCTAAAACCAGTCCATCATTCTTAAGTCCCAGGTAGACATCACTCTGAGCACCCAAATTAATCAGTTCCTTGCGCCATTCTCTCATAACCTTTTCAAGGGACACAGTTGAAGAGAAGTGGGGAAATTCCATCTCCTTGTCTCACTCCAGTTTTTATTTCGAAGCTTTCTGAAATCTCGCCTCTAAATTTAACCTCGGAATGGGTGTTGGTCACGGTTTCTAGGATGAGTCTGCGGGTTTTGTTGTCTAGCCCTAATTTCTGGAGTACTTTATTAAGCGTTTCTCTATGAATGGAATCGTAGGCCTTCCTAAAATCCACAAACGTGATGACCACCTTGCGGTTTCTCATCTTGGAGTAATTTAAATTCATACGTTATACTTGCTTTTTTTTAGTCCAGTTTTTTTTTAATCGAAGTTTCCAGTTGATCAAATTTTAAATGTATGTATCTCTTGAGTTCACCTAAAAAAAAAACGTGTGGGGTCAGTAGACCCCCGTCAGGAACAAAGTTCTTCGCGCATTTCTTTTTCTCTGTCGATACTCTTTTTGACGCTGAGCTCGTGATTTCACTGTTATCTCTGTATAATGTATATAAATATAGTAAATAGCAAGCACTGAATTTAAATCTTGTAAACGTATAGAAACCGTCAAACGTCGATACTCGAGTCGTGATAAATGTAGAAATTTATTTAAATGTGAATAATAAGTTATATAGCATTTTTACATATTATTAGTGTGTTTAAAACATAGTGAATTTTACAATTCAGTACACTATTTACATTACTTATAATAAAATTATCAAAAATTTCACTATTTACACCCATTACCTCAACATCATTTGTATATGATTTATTACTGTTTGTAATACATTTTTGCAATGCTTTGGAATTTTTTGACGCGCAAATATTGCATCGACATGTTTTCGTCAATGTTGATGGCAAAAGTTTTATAATAAATGTCAACTGAAATGATAACAAATAGAAGAAAAAAAAACTAAATTATTAGCCGATGACAAATATAGCTCGCTTGTGCAATAATGATGGAATCTAACCATCTACTGAAGCTTGGCTATTATCCTAGGCCAAGACTCGGCAACTGGTTTTAAGAAAATAGCCATTTTCTTATAAAAAAGTGACAAATCCTACAAAGGAGCCGCAGGGATGATTGTATACAAGTACTGTAGATCATTTTTTAACAAATTTTATATATTTTATGATATTCAATACATTTAAAAAAAATAGTCAAGGCAAGCAATTTAATAAAAATGGACACAAACATTAGTGAGATTTTTATTAGTGAGTTGATGAACAGATTGCCTCGAAGGTGGACTGAAAGCTATTAAATAACTGGCAAATTTCACCTGAGATATGTTTCGGTAGCCTTAAAAAGACTCAGTAATTGTTATAGATCTCCGGAAAGGTTGAATATATTTATATATTCAGGCTGTGTTCCGACTGTATTAAGTTTATTCAGCGGTATATAGTCAGCGGCATAGTTTTGACCAGGTTCGTAGTTTGAGGTCTTTAGTTTTAAACAACATCGTCGTTGAACTGCGCTTTTATTTTACTTTTTTCAGATATTCATGCTGTTAAAAATCTCTCCACAATAATATGTGTATCCGAAAATTGTCAGAATTCTAAAAGAGTGAAAATTTCTCCAGCAAGGAGATTACAACGTACTTTTTCGCGAAGGCTATTGATAAAAAAAGAACGGCCTATAACTGTTTGCTTATCATCTGTCAATGAATAGCCGTAGATTCCTACCAATCGTCAGCTTATATTTTAGTTTAATTTATTAACGGTAGTGGGTAACTTTTAAGAAACAATAGAATAAAAATAACAAGACATACTTATAAAAATATACGACAAAACTTACTATACTACAAATAAACACTGAGATCATGAACATGCAAGTCTAAGGGCTCTAGATCTTAAAGTTGAGAATCGCATGCCAAAGAAGTCCAAATCATTACAAACACAGTTACAAACTGCCGCAGCTGAATGAAAAGGCGATAATAAAGCAAAATAAGAGACGTAGTGATGGATATAATATAAGGGTGCATTCCTTGTACGATAATAAGTGACAAATAAATTTAACTCATTGACAAGGCTGGGAGCATCACACATATTGTTTAGAAGTTTATAAACGAAACATACACTTATATTTTTTGCGCATCTTTAGCTCACAAGAGGCCCTGTCAACTCGTCATCACCGATTTGGCCCAAATTTACAGTATATGTAGAGCTTGACTATAAATGAAAGTGACGCAACCGAGAGGGCCAGATGGCCAAACGTTAAAGAAATGATCCAAAGTGACAACTCATAAGCCCGCTATGTTAGCATAAATTTCAATGGCCGGTTAGCGCATAACTTATGCATAAACTGGAGTTTCTAACTTTGACCGATCTTGCAAATTTATTTTTAATAGCTTCAATTCTCTCAATATGAGTTTCATAAAAGGGCGACCGGACCATAGAACCATATTCTAGAATTGATCTAACAAATGTCACGTATAAGAGAGTTAGTGCGCGAGGAATATGAAATTCATAGTCATATCTTTTCACATATCCTAAAACTTTATTTGCATTAGTGATTATGTATTATTAGTGATGAATAATAGACAATTTGCTATCAAGAACTATTCCTAGATCCTTGGCTACTGATGATACTTTGAGAGCGACATTATCCATCAGATAATACGGCACAGAAGGATTTAATTTTCGACTAAAATTGATTGTTAAGCAATTGTCCCTATTTAATACCATTACATTTTTACTACACTACTGAACCAGAATGAGCAAATCACTATGAAGTAGCCCTTCATCGCCAGGATTTGCAATTACTATGAATTTTTTTTGAGTCATCAGCAAATAACTCAAAGTCACATGCAAGGTCATCGGCAATGTCATTCACCAAAATAGAAAAAAGTAAGGGGCCCAATATTGAACCTTGAAGAACACCAGAAGGTACAAGCTGTTTATTTGATAGACCATTCTGTAATTGAACAACCTGGGTCCGACCCGAAAGATAGGACGTAAACCACTTTAGCAGGCAACCGGATAATCCGTAAGCTGATAATTTGTTTAATAATATTTGTTGATTAATTTTGTGAAAGGCTTTACTGAAATCAGTATAAATAGCTTGTACCTTCAGTCCCGCACTCCCATTACCCGCACTGGCATTAATGATGTTATTGGTATATGATAGTAAGTTCGTCAGATTGGAACGTTTTCGAAAAAAGCCATGCTGCTTAGGTGAGATTATGTTTTTGAAATGTGAAAAGATATGACTAGATATTATGGATTCTATAATTTTGAGTTGACAATATGGAGATCGGACTTTAGTTGTGGACCAGAGATTTACTACCAAATTTATAGACAGGTACAATGTACGCCTGTTTCCACAATGTTTCACATATACCAGATTTTATTCTTCTCGATATGCCTTATCCTCTCAGGACGTTGGCGATCACATTAGTCCATCTCACTTTATCCACTGCAGCTCGGAACAATTCAACTGAAGTCAAATTCGTCCATTGTCGCAAGTTTTTCAGCCACTAATTCCTTCTTCTGCCTGGCCCCCTTTTTCCGTCTATTTTTCCTTTAATTATGAGTTGAAGCGCTCTGTATTTGTCGCTTCTCAATATGTGTCCAAAGTAGTTTGTGTTTCTCTGTTTGACAGTATTCATTATTTCTGTTTGTTTCTCCATGCGGTTTAGGACCTCGATGTTAGTAGTATGGCTTGTCGAAGGAATTCTCAGCATCCTGCGGTAGCACCACATTTCAAAGACCTCCACTCTCCTTTGCGTTGTTTCTGTTTGTGTCCATGTTTTCACACCATGAAACAGTGTGCTAAAAACATAACACCTCAGAACACGGAGCCTGGTTATTAGGTTGAGTTTTAGAGGTTGACATCCAGATTTTATGGACAAATTAATCAGTAGTTTTAGAAGAAGAGCCAAGAACTTCTGAAATTGCTTGTAGAATTGGGGTGGTATTTGATCAGGACCAGCTCAGGACCTTGTTGGCATTAAGCTTGTTGAGAGCGGAAACTACTTCATAAATAAACATAAACTCAACACATATGTCACTAACATTTACACATTTATCACACATAAAATTAAAACTAGAACATTGAGTTGTAGAGTACATAGAAACGAAATATTCGTTAAAAGTCGTACACGCTTCAGAATAAGTTGGGAATGATTGAATACCGTACTTAATAGGAAGAGGAAAAGTAGGAGTATCCGATTTGTTGCGGATGAATTTCCAAAAATTTCTCGGGTTGTACATTAGGTCATTTTCACCTTTTTCTAAGTAGTTGTTGTAAGCAATTCTAATGGAGAATTTATACAGTTTGCGCAAATTAGTACATTCAGTGTAATCAGTGTAATCAATGCTTTTAGTACGTTTATAATTTTTGTGTGCAATTTTCTTGTTTTTGATAAGTTGTATGGTATTCAAATCAAATCAAATGGGATATGTGGATACAAATTTACATTTTTGTGGAACAAATAACTCACAGGCAGTATACAAAATGGCAGTTATAAAAAGGCAGGCAGTCATACAAAATATTAGGGACTCTATTAACGTCAATATTGTCAAGCGTAGCAACCCAATCAATGCCAGAAAATAATCTGAAATTTTACCATATGAAGCTGAATTAAAATTATAATAATTATCAAAATATCGCAATATATATCGCATTCAATCAAAAAAGGCGGATGACTAGGATCTATTTTTGTCAAAGCGCTATCACTTAATTGCATATTAATCGTATCACAGGTCGAAAAGCATAGATCTAACACATTTCCACGATTATTTCGGAAATTGCAATGCTGATTCAATGAACAGGATGCCATTCCATCGATAACAGTTTCGCTAATTTTGCCAGAAGAACCTAAGGGTACATAGCCTGGACAGTCATCGCCAGGTAGCCAGACTATGTTTGGTAAATTATAGTCTCCTACAACTAAAATATCATGGTTAGGAGATTTATCACAGAGGGCTGACACAGTCTCAACATGGCTAGAATATTTGCTAACATCTGAACCGGGAGGCAAGTAGACAGAACCGATGATGACATGACGTGACTCTGCGCGCAATTTTAAAAAAATCTGCTCAACAGAAGAAGATGATAATAAAATTTCACATGGTTTAAGCAATGTGTGGACTGCTATTAGTACTCCACCACCGCACGTTTTATCACTATTCACAACACTTCTATCAGTTCGAAAGACTTCATAGCGATCATCCAATAACTTTGCGTTGGAAATTTCGGGAACAAACATGTTTCAGTTAAAATAATTGCACTAAAATCTTCACTTAGAAATGAACAATAAAACTCTTTCAATTTTTATCTGATACTCCTAACGTTTTGATAGTAGATTGAGAACTTAGATTTTCTGGCATTCATGGCCCTGGTTGGTGAAGCTGGTGAAGCACGGTGTGACAAGTTATAGTGTGTTGATTTAAGATCCATATTAGACGATGAATTACCGTGTCGCGTCCGGCGGCTGCTGTTGCTTGGGTTTGTACCGTTGACATTCGTCCGAAAAAAATACCTTTTTATAAGGATACCCATTGGCCAATTTTCAGCATCATTAAGGCTTTCGAACGCACCATGGTCGGCGGTGATTTTAAACAAGACACTTCTAGCATTGAGACAACTAGGTCGACTTTCGACCTCGAATTTTTTACTAGGGAACTTCAAATATGTTTCTATGTCGCATTGCTGTGTTGCGATCGAGAAATTACCAATATATACATAAATATTTCTAGGTGCCTCTGAAAGTCCTGACTCCTCCACTATAGCCTTGCCACGGATTACTCGGTTTCTGGTCACCAGATCCCTTCACATCTCTTTATCGTCGGCGACTATTAACTAGATTCCACTGACTGCCTGTTGACTCATCATCAGCGACAATATCTGTTATATTCTGATTTTCACCCGTTGAAGGATCCAACCCCGACATTTCTTTCGGGTTAAGAGATACTTTTCCCATTAATTCATTATTTACTTTCAGTCCGTCCGCTGTTTCAATGTGTACCTTTTTACTGTTAATTTTTTTATAGACGTTTGAGCGAGGTGAGCGAGCTAGTTTATCTGCGAAAGTGTTTTTGCGTTTAACGGGGCCCACGTCAGACGAATCCGAATCGAAACCGTGAGGTGACGATTTCTTTCTAGAAAACGCGATTTGGTAATAGAGTTGGGCTACTGCTCAAATAGCTTAAGTAGATCATGATTGGAAGACCTCAGAAGTTTAACTTCATGTGTTAGCTCGGTTATTTCATTATGTAACATTTGAGTTTCTTTCTTAATGACTCGGGAAAGGACTTCTTGCACAAGTGGGTTGTTAACCAAATTTAATATATTCCATATATGCTAATTCAATTTTTTCACGCTTGCCAACAAGAAGAACTCGCCAACAAAGGTGAGGTTTCTCGTTTTACCTAAGGTGTGAGGTTACACAAATTACAATTACTAGTACATGTTACTTTACTAGTACATAAACCTATGGCCTTCAGCCCCTGACATATTAGGTCTTGACCTTTCTCGTTACTTGCTTTGACGTAGCGAAAGGCTCACACAAAAACCTAAAATTTAAAATTAAAAAAAATGTTTCAAAAAGAGTTTTTAAAGTAATTTATTAGCAACATCGATCTAACGACAGTCGGTGAATAGATTCCTTCAATCAAAATTTTCGTTCTGATTGTAATGATTTCGGAATGAACATATAAACATGCGGAATATGTATTTGGTTTCTCCATTTTACGGAATAAAATCATCTAATTTATTTGAATCCATATATCAGTGGATTAGAGCAGAAGGCTTTATTGAGATTCAGCTTATTGCAAATTAGCCAGGATATTTCAGTATCTTCTCTCTAATTAGCTAGAAAATAGGAAAATACCAAGCTACATTCCATTATCGCGCCAAACATAAATTAAAATGACACCCAACGACAGCTATTTGTATGAGAATATATTTCCATAAATTATTTCTTGTTATAATTTAATATAACAGCATATGTTTAAGCTCTAAATATACATTTGATTACTACGTTGAGATATAAAAAACAATCATAAAGATTTCTTCCAAAAAACTTGCGGCCTTCTTAAGCTTTAGTTACTATAATAATATAACTTTTCCCTTGTCCTTAAGCTTATAATGCAAATAGAGACAAAAATAATACATTTATCAAACCAAAAAAAGCCACAAAGTAGAATAATTAACGCGATAAATAACATTTTTATGGACAAAAAATTTCTAACTCTAAAGCTGAAAGAAAATATAAAATAAAAAAGCAATTAATCACTCCCCGACTGGATGAAAAAAACTTTTCGCTCGGTCCGTCGCAAATTTTCTCCAAGACGCGCTTCGATCCGCAAATATATTCTGGCCCGCTTAGCGTCCATTTGGAATGCGCGTTTCCCAAAGTAATTAAATTGTTACGCGCCGAGCTGTGTGTTTAATGAGAGGAATTGTTCTGGATGGGACAGCACTTTAATTGGAGAGGCAGGGAACACAGGCGCCAAGAACACATACTTACATATTAATAACACACCGGAACGTGTGCACACGTATCTACATAAATTTCAATTTAATATTTCATATCTGGGTCACTCGTGCATTAACAAGAGAAAATTCTGAAGAAAATCTTCCAGACTGCAAAACTTTAAAAACGCAAACACGAATATACAATATCCGAGTTAATTCAAGTTACTCCCACATTCTCAACAAAATTCTAAAAAAATAAACAAGACTGAAAAATTATTAATATAGGATTAGTATACTACGAAATAATCGACAAGGTGATACTATGGGAGGATGATAGATAGGACATGCAAAGACGACAAAAAAATTAGCAGAAGAGAAGCCGAGACAAGACCCCACTAGACCAGGCAAGACCAGACAAGACCAGACTGTAGTGTACTGTAACCTTTAATATTGTTCGTTTGTTCTCCTTCAGAGTGTATTGTATTTTAAGAGATTAGGGTCTAGTCAGGTGACCGTAGGCGAGACTTCACTCTCTCTGCTCCCACCCATCGTAGTGTCAAGACGTACTTTTACAAGGTCTTAGTCCTGTTAATATATATATATATATATATATATATATATATATATATATTGTTAAACCTATATAGTTGTTTTATATACCTCTTCACTGGACACCCACTTGACCACCTCAATACATATTACAGACAAGACCAGACAAGACCAGACAAGACCAGACAAGATCAAACAAGACCAGACAAGATCAGACAATACCAGCCAAGACCAAGCAGCTTCAGACAAGACCAGACAAGACTAGACAAGACTAGACAAGGCCAGACAAAACCAGACAAGACCAGGTAAGACCAGGCAAGGCCAAACAAGACCAGATAAGGTCTTGCAAGGGCATACAAGGCCAGACGAGATCAAACACGAACAAACAAGACCAGGCAAGAACAGACAACAAACGGTACAAAGCCAGAAAAATAAAAAACACCACACCAGACAAAACTAGACTAGACGAAACCGGACAAAACCAGACCCGCCTAGACCAGGCCCCCCAGACTAGTCCAGACTAGAGCAGATAAAAGCAAACAAGACCATACCAAATCAGACCAAACCAGAGAAGACGTTACTAGGCCAGACAAGAATAGGCAAGACCAGACAACATCAGACAATACCAAACAAGACCAGTGTAGACAAAGCAAGACCAGACACCACCAGACAAGACCAGATAACACCAGACTAGGCTAGACAAGACCAGACAAGACCATACAAGATCCCACAGAACCAGGCAAGACCAGACAAGTTCAGACAAGGCCAGAGAAAAACAAACGGGACTTGACAAGTGGCAGTAAAAAGGCAGGACAAGTAAAAATACTACAAAATTATGAAAGGATTAACAATACGAGTGATTTATTGATGTTAAGGCCGGTCCAGACGCTCCGTTTTGCACAACCTGTTCTCTGCGCAGTTCAACATGTTGCAGATAAAACGTTTCCTGTAGATAGAAGCAAAAACTGAGCTAAATAGCATAGATTTCCATGAACTGTGCAGACAAGTCGGCGCATGTAGACGTTAGCTCCTACATGTCGATTTCACTAACTGTGCGAAATATAGATTTATATCTTATAGATTTATATCTTATTTATATCTGCCCCGTGTAGAAGCTCTACAAATTCTAACGTTTTAGTCCGTCTTAGAACTGCGCACACAAAATGTTGTGCAAAACGGAGCGTCTGAACCGGCCTTTAAAGGCCAGAATGCCAGAGCAACTATGCCAGAGAACTCATGCCAGAGCAACTATTTTACTGAAATTATGACAAGAGCAATCTAGGAAAAAACGTAACTGGATGTGTACTGAAATTTTTGTTAAAACAGATTACAGGTGGATATGTTATCCAACGCATTTATTTTTAAACTTAATAAAGACGGAACAAAGCTTGAATATATAAATATACTCAACCCTTCCGGAACTCTATAATACTAATGAGTCTTTTTAGGACTACCAAAAACAAATCTCGTATGAAATTTGTCAGTTATTCTATAGCTTAAAAATCAATGTTATTTTTATGGTTTTTGTTGAGTGCCACGAAGGTGGACTGAAAGCTATAGAATAACTGACAAATTTCATACGAGATTTGTTTTTGGTAGTCCTAAAAAGACTCATTAGTATTATAGAGTTCCGGAAAGGTTGACTATATTTATATATTCAAGCTTTGTTCCGTCTTTATTAAGTTTATCTGATTATCTATAATGTTGTATGGTTTTACCAATTCAAAATTTAGCATTTATTTTTGTTTATTACTTAGAATTATCCATATTCATTAACGACGTTTTGTTCTAAAATAGAACTACTAAACTAAGGTTATGTAACCATTCCGCTTCCATGGATAATAATTTCCGTTCCATGGAGTGAAATAGTATTTCATGCCGGCCCTCTGTACATCCATCAAACAATAACAATATTCTGTTTGTGTGTGTATGTGTCTATATGAGCGTGGAAACAGTACGGGATGTATTCGATAGTTTCGGGAAATATTTGCCAGCAATGAAAACGTGCATTTATCGGGAGGAACAATGTGTATCTATTCAATAACGAATTTTCTGCTGTGCATGTGTTGCGTCAGGCGGAGAATGCTTCGGGTAAATTCTAGCACTCTCGCATGTTTGAGTGTATACAATTCTGTTCGAAGCCCTTTTGATTGGTAATTGGTAAATTGGAAACATATATAAGACCATTCACTTATCCACGTTTATATGAGAAATTGAAATAAAACAATTTCCACGATATTTTTATATAAGGGAATGGTGAATTCATGTAAAATCTTAAATATCAATATAAGAAATTAACAGCAAGGCAAAATTGAAATATTGAATTTCCTCTCCACTCTCACTTTTTATTCAATAATTAGTTTGCAAACTATATCCATTTCTTAATAATCCTGTTATTCAACTATACGGGTTTAATTAAACTTTTTTTTTAACAAAAAATAATTCCTCGGTAACGCAGCGAGAAAAAAAAATCCAAAACTTTTTTGAATAATTTAAAAAGCTACTTTGTTTCCGCAGTCTTAAAAGGAAACGAACGAACGAAAAGAATCTTATGAACATTTAAGTCGCCGCCGAGTACAAAAATCCTGCAGGACTTTTTTCAATAAATTAATATTTAAAACGAAATGTAATTCTGCTTTATGAAATATATCCGAGCCAGATTATCCGCCAACTGACGAGTTAATGGAATTTACAATAAACAACATATTTCATGTTATATTGTATATATTTCATGTACATATTATATTTAATGCAATTTGATAATTACATGAATAATTATTTTCGTTATTTAAAATTCATCAAATATAATATTTATTTTAAAACACATTAAATGGACAAGCCATTGTATATTTTTGTATGGACTTTCAGGGAGGAAAATGGAAAATTGTAATTTAAATGCAAAAACTGTTTAACATAGTAGTACTTTCCAGCCATTCAAATCCCCAGATGTGAACGGATTGATTCCCGCTTTCCTATAAAAGGGAAGGAGGCAATTAATGCCGTATCTTCTAAAAATCTTTAGAAGTAGCTTACCGCTCGAATACATATCGGAGCTACGGAGAGGGGTTAAGGGGGGATTCATAACAGCGGCGGGGGAAAAAGACACCACTCAACCGAAGTCATTTAGACCCACTTGTCTAACATCTTTCATGTTAAAGACAATGGAGAAGGTAATTGACAGTTACCTTAGTAAAACAGTGAGGGTAGGCGCAGCACTAGACAACTGTCAGCATGCATACAGAGCAGGGAATCTACAGAGGCCGTCCTGTATCAGTTGGCAAATGAAATAGAAGAATCACTTTTTTTTCTCCCCCAATGTGGATATTGTGGTATTTCGGTACCCTACAATGTAGTATTTCAGCCGTACAAACACAGCGGATATGTGGCTTTTATAATTTTCCACATTTTCGATTATCCATCCATTAGATAGTTGTTCTTATACAGAGTGTATGAGAAGACCGTTGCTTTCTCTCTTTTCAATGATGGTACAAAGCCGCCGCCGTCGCCGTCGGAATTTCTTCGTTGCCGAAGATCCTTCCCTCATTGCCATTGCCACTTCCGCTCATAGGCCTGTTGGTGGCTCCAGAGACCGATGCGAGATCGGATGGTACGTGCATCGTATCGTATATACATGCAGGAACAATTGGCGGCAATGAGAACATACAATTGTCTCGATGCCGCCTGATCTTATAGTGGTGTTGGGTGTAGGGAATATGCCGGAAATATTGTGGCAAATTTTACGCCAAGAGCCGCTGTCTTGACACAGAGATTCCAAGGTGTCCTCTATTCCGTTTTTTTTTTACTACGGAGTGAATAACATCTTTATACCTCTTCAGATGGCCACCAGGATATCGCTGACCATGTGATAGCTCATCAAAGAGAATTTGTTTTGGGAGCCGATCATCGGACATCCGGCAAACATGCCCTAGCCAGCGCAGTTGATTGCGCGGCAAGGTGTTTTTCTATAGAGTCGCTGTTGGCTCTTTCCCGATTTTTTATCTTGGAGATGAAATCATGCCATATAACTCCCATGATATCGCGCAGCTGTCTCATTTTGAATTTCTCCAGCGCTTTAACTTGCTTTTTATTTACAATTCAACGCTCACTACCGTATAGTAGGATAAATAAGACAACTGCTTTAAAAACAAGGACTTTCGTGTGTATGGTCAGGTCACTATAGCAGAAGACGCTCTCCCGGAGTTTAAGGAAGGAATGCGTAGCACACCGTAGGTGGTAGCTAATTTCGACATCCAGGTCGCAATTAGGTGTCACTAGACTTCCCAGGTAGTTGAATTGTTTAAGAGTCTTGATAGCGCTTCCATCTATAGATATATATCTACGTGTGGCTGATGCTGCTGGTGGATCAAATCTCATAAGAAGGAGTTTGGTTTTGGACGTGTTTTACCTCCATCGATCAACATAAACACTTGAGAATGGGTCCATCATACATTGCGCTTCTTCTTATATGTTGGCCAAAATAACAAGGTCATCTGCATATTGCAGCTCGGTGAAGGATCGCTAGCGTACATTTTTCTGGACTTTAAGACGTGCAAGGTTATGTAATACATTGTCAAAGCGATATCGGATGTCAATACCACGGTCCTGAAGTACTCGGTCCAAGCAAAGAGAAACGCAGTCATGAAAATATTGAAAAGAAGAGGTGCTAATACGCAGCCTTGCCATTAGAAAGTTGAAAGAGCCGGTGATATCGCCACTTTCAATAACTTCCATGCTACGTTGTCCATATGAAGAACGGCAATTATATTCACTAGCTTTGCAGGACAGCCAAATCTTTAGAGTATTTGCCACTAGGCTTGCCTGTTCACTATGTCGAATGCCTTCCGCAGATCCACAAAAATAACAAACATGCCAGAAGAATACTGCTCCCTCACTTTTTCCTGGAGCTTTCGGAGTGCGAAGATCATAACTGATGTCCTTCTGTGCGGGCGGAAACCAGATTGACTCTCTGGTAGGATTGACGCTAAAGCAGACTGCAGACGGTTAGAGATCACCTTTGAGAGTATCTTACCAGCTGCACAGAGAAGGGAGATGCTACGGTAATTGATGCAATCTGATCTGTACCCTTTCCTCTTGTATATATTGACAATTAGAGAGTGCTTGAAGTCAGCGGGAGACTTTTCAGAATCCGAGATTTGTTTAACTAGGGTTTAAATAGAAATTTATTAAGTACCACCAAAGAGAATCTTGCCCAGGTGCTTTGTTGTTCTTAAGCTGTAGAATAGGCTTACGAATCTAATTGTCAAATGTTGAGTAGAGAGCTGGATCCTCCCTAATAGGATATTGGGGGATTTGGTTGGCAGCTTGTAGATTATCACTTGATGTAGTGTTCAGAAGCTCTTGGTAGTACTCTCTCCAACGCTTTGTTATACCAGGGTTTTGCCTCAATAAAACACCTTCCTTGTTATTAATGGGGCAGCTCCGATTCCAAGTGGACCCATAAACGATATTTATGGATTTGTAGAATGCACTAGCATTATTCTGATCAGCCAACTCTTGGATTATTTTGGCTTTTTTAGGAACCAATTGTTCTTGAGTTGGCGGGTTAGGCCTTGTACAAGGGCCTTAGCTCCTCGGTACTCGATTCTCAGATTTCTATCATTAGGTTTACGCTTAAAAAGCTAATTTTTTCCCCTGATTACCAATTGTACCGCTACAAAGTAATTTTGCCCCATTCATGACTTCTAATGATGATAATCTTGGAAGATTACCTTCCCAATAGTCTCCGCCCCTCATATTTTTTATATGGTACCATTACTGCCCTTTTTCATTGATATGGTACCAGTAAAAGGTTCTTGAAAGATGCGATCCCCTTTTTATTGTCTTTGAAATGGTCCCAAAGATTACATAATCCCCTATAATTTTTTTGGTTTGAAATGTTTGTGTCGTCTCTCTAAGTTTGTGTCTTGGTAAAGTTGGTACATTAGAAGTCACATTTGTTTTATTCTAACAAATGCGCTAACTCTTTTACCTCTGGGCTACGATGCCGACGAAGCAGCGCTAAACACAAAGCAAGTGGCAATATGTGCATTCCTAGACATTGAAGGAGCCTTTGACAACACTTCGCATGAGACTTTCAAATCGGCTTCTAAAAAAAATAGCATTACCTCAAAGTGGATGGAAGAAATTAGTACCAGAACGGCAGAGGCACAAGAGGGAAAAGGAACCACCAAGATCTCCACAACTCGAAAGTGCACACAGGGAGGTGTGTTATCACAACTGATGTGGAGCCTGTTATTTGACGAATTACTGGCTAGGCTAAACGACTTAGACATTAAATGTCAATGTTACGCCGATTACATTGTCACCATAGCCAGAGGGAATTTTGAGGGAACGCTCTGTGAGAATTCGTACAGAGGCACTAAAGTCACTAATCGATGTCAAACAGAGGAACTAAAACTCAACGTAGGCAAAACCACTGTCATACACTTTAGAAGGAAAAGAAGACTAAACTGCCTACAGTCCATACTGTTAGATAGAAAGGAAGTTGAATACAAGCAGGAAATAAAGTATCTGTGTATAACACTAGAGCAAACTCATGGAACAGCAACGCCGAAGAAATGATAGAAAAAGCCAATGACGCTGTAGTGGTGTTAAAGAAATTTTGCACGAAAATGTGGGGTTGTAACCCCACAATCCCGAGATGGATATAAACCACGATAGTGAGACGTGCAATCACTAACAGGCCAGTTGCGTGGGGAATTATAACCAGGAAGCAGCTTGAGATGATTCAAAGACTGGCATGTGTCTGCATCACGGGGGTCATGCCCGACATGATGGTGTCATGCCTGACAGTAGCAATCGAGCTGCTGCAGGATCTGACTCCGTTGCACCTTGTCGTAGAGGGACCGCCAGATACGCGATTGTAAGGTTTAGCAAGGAGGGAATAGGCAGAGGAAAAATAATCGGGACCAGAGACCGAAACAGTCTCGCTGCCAAGATCGTACCAAAAGTTTTTTTTTCTTTTTTTTTTCTTTTTAAAAGTTTGGTTGGATGTGATTACCGGGTTTGCCGACCCTTCGAACACTGCCGCCTATTGGTAGCCTATAGTATTCTATCACATTCACTTAGGCCCAGAAAACCTGTTGTTATAGTAAATTGCGCTAATTGCCATTTTTCACATTTGTCTTTCTGGAACAAATGCGGCCGGCTCCGGGAATAGAACTCGGACCTCTATACTCGTCAGTTAACGCTCTTACATGCGGCCACGAGCGTCACCACTAAAGCGTCACCACTAAATTGGTAAAGTAACAAAAGTTTGTACCAAAAGACGAAATAGTGTGCAAATACCATTTCGAGAAAAAGTACACCGCAATTTATAGCAGTGAAGTTGATTGGAGTGACGAGTTATAAACATACCACATTGAGCAAAGTGCTATCAAGTGGTATACAGATTGTGGAAGACAAAGGAATGTATTGGTGCACGGGTATATGGACCTCGTAACAAAGGATACAAAAGGAATCTATAGGAACCTACCCAAGTTTTTTCCAATGCAACATGCAATCGAAAGTTGCCCACAATTTAAACTCGACAGGAACTATAGGAAAAAACGTATTGCTATCTATTCAAATAGCCAAGCACCCATCAAAGCTATTAGCTCATACACCATCAGATCCAAATTGGTATGTGACGGTGTGGGAAACCTAAACAAGCTCGGCAGAGAAAATAAAGTAACGCTATATTGAGTAGCGGGGCACACTGGTATAGATGGAAACGAAGAAGCCGATCACCTATCCAACAAGGAATCTAGTAATCACTTTATAGGTCCAGAACCCTTTTGTGCTATGAGCATCCTGCATGAGCATGAGAACACCATCCTCTCTCTTTTCAGTCCAAATCCTTCTGCAGGGCGTGGTGACATCAATTTGCTACGCTCGCAATGACTCCTCGCCAGCGCTCTCTATCTTGGGCAGATCTCATTACTTCCTGCATCCCTTGTCCCGTCAGGGTTTTTGTCCGGCCTATCCATCGTGTCGGCGATCTTTCTCTTGGGCGGTGGCCCACTTTACCTTCTACTATGAGTCGTTCAATATTGTCGAACCTCATTGCCACATGAGCCAGGTATCCTAAATACCGAACATACAGAACACCATCCACTAAAATTAATATGAAGAAATAAGAAATCAATGGATTAAAACCTGAAAAGAACTTCCAGTGCTAGGACAACCCAAGGTAATGCTGGGATCTTTTAACTAGAAAAGAACAAAAGCTTGGCTCAAACTAAAGAAGAACAGGCTCAGAATTCTGATAGCAGTCCTAACGAGATTCTGCAAACTTGAAATACACCTAAATGATAGTTGCAAATTCTACAACTCAGCATAGGAAACACCCAAACATCTGCTTAAAGGCTGCGGAACATTGCTCCGCAAGAGACAAATGTGCCCTGAGGCGCACTGCTTGTACTAAGAGGAGATGCGATTTTTGAATCCCACCCATATTCTGAAATTCCTAAAAGAATCAGGACTAGAGGAGGCGCATTAAATTGGTAAGTATACCAACGATTAGAGGAAGAGGTGCGGATACATATCTACATGGATACATATATACAGGGTCGCATATAGATCTATGGAAGGTCGCACTACAAGTCACTACCGAAATCTACAATCTAATAGTAAAGTTATTCAGGAAAGATTCAACAGGAAATTAGATAAGGTAAAAATTAGGTAATAATTAGATAAAGTAACTCAGATTTTCCTGATCTTGCGGTCTTTTAGGACACCTTATAACATTTCTTTAGACTTATTGTTAAAGTCGCGGGTATTAAGGCTCTAGCAGCCAGCGACTAGATAAAATTTCACATTTTTTGATTGGTAATACTAGGATGTGAACACTAATTCACTAATAATTGTATAATAAAAAAGGTTTTAGGCAAAACTTAAAAGATATTTTCGTTTTCGAATTTTTATATCGGAAAATTGATGAATGTCTTTCCAATCTACTCGCTCAAAAGTATATTTTAATAAAAGCAGACAAATAACACCGTAGTTAAATATGTACCAGTACATACCGATCGAGATTCCAAAAATTTTGTTCCTCGCCATTAAAATAAATTATTCTCCGTCTTAATATCTAGTTCTTGTATATCTTGTACTTGCAAATGTAAATCTTGTAATCTTGCAAAATATTAATAAAGTTACATTTTTAACTTATCTTGTATAATTGGGTATTTGAATTTTTTTTGTCATAAATCGAAAGATCGTATATAAGTTTTATAACAAAACAATTTTCTGTTTTGTTTTTTTTTCGTGGTAATTAAAAAGTTAAAAACGCCGAAAACACGGTGTGACGTAGCAAGGCAAATTTCTACCCGTGCACTTTTTGTCAATTCACTTCAAATTTGAATTTTTTCACTTCAAATTTACTGTTGACCAAGTGCAATAACATTTCATTTAAAAATTTAATATGTTCTGATGTTTCAGTAATGGCAATTTATAATTTTATTACTTTTAAATTGTTTATAATTAATTGAAAAAATCAAATTTCAACTTTTTCGCATTGAACAACCAAATTATTTACAATAAGGTTTTAAAATATATTAAAAAAAAATCGATAATTTTTTTTTCAACAACCCAGTTCATACATTTTATAAATTTTGAAATTATGTAATTATTAAGATCAAATATTAAGTCATAAAGAAACAGGTTATAAATAAATTAATATTTTATAGCTTGCCATAATTACAATATATTAGATAAAATTAAACAACATTTTAGCGATATACGAATACATTTACCAAAATTACACGATATTACGATCAATAATTTAGTCTACAGCAATTAAAATTTAGAATCGGAAATTGCGTTAAATATTGATTGGCAATAAATATTAATAATTTACAATAAATCCGGGAAATGTGTGTCACACGAAATTTCTACATTTGGAAATCTGAACGTGTAGCTATATCGATAACAATGACATACGGGTTTTAAGCCATCAAATGGACAGATTAGGCGCGTTGATGCGCATGATATATTGCGATGATAATTTATCCGCATTACACCACAATCGCATCATATAGCTGTACTAATTATCCTGTCAATACAAAAGGAAATTACTTGATATTAATAATTTTGTTGATTAATAAATACAATGTAACCACCGTAATTATTATTGAACAGACACAAGAGCATTTGTCGTATTTAAATCTAATTAATGCATTAATTAGGATAGTATCAGACAAGACAAGAGAGAATGAGACAAGAATAGACAAGACGAGACAGGGCCAGGCAGGAACATGCAGGACCAGACAAGATCAAAAGAGACAAGACAAGACTAGACAAGACCAGCCAAGACAGGAATGACCAGAAAAGACCAGAAAAGACCAGAAAAAATCAGACTAGACCAAACAAGACTAGACAATTCTCGGCACGATCAGACAAGGCCAAACAAGGCCAGACAACACGAGACCTTGAGACAAGACCAGAAAACAATAGATAAGAACAGAGAAAACTAATCAAGACTAGACAACACCATACCAGACAAGGCAAGACAAGACAAAACTAGTCAAGACCAGACGAGACCAGACAAGAAGTGACAAGACGAAAGAATACAAAAGGAAACCAGACAAGACTGGACAAGACCAGACAAGACAAGACAAGGCCAAGCAAGACCAGACAACACAAGACAAGGCCACGCAAGGCAAGAGAAGACTACACAAGGTTCGGGTAGCGGGTAGGTACTCCCTGTGGTCCCTGCAGGAATAGACCTATTTCAGGGATGCGACCCTGCCCACGCGAGCCTTGGTTTCTCTCCCACTCACAAATTCCGTGAGGTAACCATGTCCTAACCTAATCCTACCAAAAAATTGAAATTTATCCTTCCTATATCCCACCAAGTCCGTCCCAGATTGCACAGGGGGGAAAATCCTCTTCACCAAAAAAAAGTTCCCTAGACCCAGTGGCCCGGGTCTAGGCGTTTCAGCCATAAAAGATGAAATGTCGGTTGTTAAAAATATAGTACCCCAGGTGGGTAGGACCAGTGGTCCGGAATCCGGACAGGCTTTGAAGAAAAGGATGGTGGCAGACACCTCAATGGAAAAGGAAGAAAAGACCTCAGCATACAACAGGAAACTAAGCTCAAGTGCATTTGTGTTAGAAGAGGCAATTGCAATGATACCGAAGTTAGGACTGGAACTCGAGGAGAATATCGAACAGAACACCAAACGTGAGATCAAAGAAATCACAAAGACTTTCTAGACAGATAAGCTGCCTGAGTTCCCCTGTCATACAAAATTGGATAAAAGAAAATAAGTACGAGAGGTTGGAAAAAATGACTTTCGACGTGGATATACAGACCGACCCATACAAGGGCAACGACGTCGGAACCCAGACAATAGAAGAAAATGACCTGTTGGAGTTTGAGCCCTGCAAATGCTACGCTCAGCGAACTGAGACCAGCAGCGGGACACACTAGATCAGCAACGCTCACCATAAATAAGACGGACGCTGAAAAAATTCTTCTGAAAAATACATTAAAGTAGGTCTAGTCCGGTGCCGGGTGGAAAAATGGATACAGATGACCAGATGTATTAAGTGCTGGAGTTATGAACACAGCCAAAACGACTGCAATGGTCCTGAAAGGACCAAAACATGTTTTAACTGTGGAGAGGAGGGCCACACGAAAAAGGATTGCAAAGGAAATGTAAGATGCCCCTTGTATATGGGGCATCTTGCATGGCAAGAGGATGGGGCACCGTGCAGGAAGCGGAAAATGCCCAGCATTCAGAAAGTCTCTGGCAAAGGCGAGAAGGAGGGAACACTCTTTCGCAAATGGATAATCACGCAATACTTCAAACAAACCTTGGCAGGCGAAAAAGAGCTACAAATGCGCTGAAGACAATTTCGACATTGCAATGGTCTCATAACCCAACCAACATATGGTAAATGGAAACCCAAGATGGATAGCCGACTCCAAAATTGACGTAGCCATAGATATATATATATATATATATATATATATATATATATATATATATATATATATATATATATATATATATATATATATATGTATATTATATATATATATATATATATATGTATATTATATATATATATATATATATATATATATATATATATATATATATATATATATATATATATATATATATATATATATGTATATATATATATATATATATATATATATAGCACAGAATAGGACAAAAATCTATAAGACGGGATACGGAGAGGGATTTGTATGGATTGAATGCCAGAACATTGTATTCTATGCATGTTACATTTCACCCGCGCTAAATCTAGAAAACTTCGAACGATACCTGACAGCCTTAGGCAGAGACACTAGACAACCCCAAAAAGCCATCCTAATTGGTGGAGATTTTAACGCGAAGGTGCACAGCTGGCGCTCCCCGGTAGAAGATAGAAAAGCAAATGTATTATCTGAATGGATTAGTGGGAAGGACTATGTAATCCTAAACACCGGCGACACTCCGACATTCAACGGAAGCAGAGGAACCTCCTATATTGATGTAACAATATGCACCAATAACCTGAAAAAACACATCAAGAACTGGGCAGTGAGCGATGAAGAAAACCTTAGCGACCATCGAAATATACTAATAGTAATTGGGAAAAATAAAACAGACAAAAAGAAATGTATCACTAGGAAAGGCTGGATATTCAAAAGTGAAAAAGCAGATCAACTAGTCTTGAGGATAAAACTGCTGACACAACAACCGAACTATAGGCACATGGTCAAAGATTTAACAAAGAGCATTGAGGAGAAATGCAATAAGATCCTAAAAAAGAAACAACAGAAACACACAAGGAAAGCGGCACACTGGTGGAATACAGAAATCGCCAACCAAAGAACAAAAAGCTGTAAGGCGAATAGAGCACTCACTTGGGAAAATAGGAAAGCAAACTCAACACACAACACAATAGAGTATTTGAAAGAAAATTACAGGGAAGAGCGAAGAACTCTTGAAATGCTGATAAAAGTAGCAAAAAAGAAAGCATGGATCGCACTATGCCAGGAAATAGACAATGACAAATGGGGGATGGGCTACAAAATTGTCACGGGGAAAATAGGAATCCGAAGAACAATAACCCTAACAGATGATGAGCAGCTAGCAATAGCAAGAAGTCTCTTTCCGAACCACTCAAGAAGGATATGGCCTACACTTTCAATTGCACCCAAAAAAAATCCCGGATGTAACAATAGAGGAAATAGAAGAAGCTGGAAGGAGACTACGAGCTGGGAAAGCAGCGGGACCGGATGGAATACCACCAGAAGTAATTAAAAGCATCACCAAGATAAACCCAGAACTATGTCAGACGACGATAGAAAAACTAATTAAAACTGGGATGTTCCCAGAAGAATGGAAAGAGATGAAGCTTACCTTAATCGAAAAACCTAACGCAGTAGGGGAAAATAAGAAATATAGACCAATATGCTTACTAAATACGGCGGCAAAGCTATATAAACAAATATTGAACAAGAGGCTAGTAGACGAGATCGAAGAAAACGGGGGACTCGCACCGACCCCTAGTGAAACTAGAAACTAGGTGAAACTAGTACAGGATCTGGTCAAGGAAAAGTGGAAAAAACCGAATAAAAAATACATCACCCTGGTAACACAAGACGTACAAAATGCTTTTAACTCGGCCTCCTGGCCGGACATCATCAGAACGCTACAAGAATGGCAGATATCACCCTACCTGGTGAAAGTGATATGTAGCTATTTCGGTAACCGGAGAATATTTGGTGAACTGCATAGCCTGGAAATGACATGCGGGGTTCCACAGGGTTCAGTAATGGGCCCCACACTCTGGAACCTGTTCTACGATGATATACTTAGAGGACCAATGCCATACGAAGCCACACTGATAGGTTACGCAGATGACCTGGCACTTGTGGTGAGTGAAGACAACAAAGAAAATATGGAAAGAGATACAGAGCTAGCTATAAAAAAGATACAAAGTTGGATGGAAGGTAGGAAACTACAACTGGCACCGCAGAAGACAGAAGCCGTAATACTGGCCGACAAGAAAAAACTGAAGACCATCTCCATAAAAGTAGGCGACACAACGATAAGCAACAAACCCACGGTACAATATCTAGGTGTAACCTTTGGACATAACATGAATATGGGATCCCACATTACAAGAGTAACGGAGAAGGCAAATAGAACTCTAACCGCCCTGGCACGAATAATGCCAAACACAAGAGGTGCAAGAGAGGGATCTAGGAAAGTGATATACAGCGTGGTAAACTCTATACTCCTCTACGGAACACCGGCGTGGCGTGAGTGGGCCACTAAAACGAAATATAGAAGAATCCTAGAAAAGACCCAACGAAAGGCAGCCCTTAAGATTGCGTGTGCCTATAGGACGGTATCCACAAAGGTCATACAGGTGATTGCAGGCACGACACCAATCCATCTGCTGGTACTAGAGCGCACCTACGATAAAACAGGAAACAAAAAAGAAGAAAAAATAAAGACTAAGGAAGCTACTCTAAATAAGTGGGAAGAAGAATGGTCGCAGGATAGTATTACCGCTAAGTGGACGAAGGAACTAATTCCTGAACTAAAGCCATGGATTCAAAGGGAACACGGAGAAGTGGGATACCACCTTACCCAGTTCCTTAGCGGACATGGCTGTTTTAATAGCTACCTATTCAGATTCAAATTAGTCCCAAGCGAAAAGTGCAGATACTGCGGTCAACGAGATACGCCGGAGCACACGGTCCTGTGGTGTTATAGGTGGCAGACTATAAGAGAAGAAGCCGTAGACAAAATAGGAGAACTAATCACTAAGAACAACATAATAAAGATAATGTTAGAAAGCGAGGATAAATGGGATGCCGTAGAAGGAGCAATCAAGGATATAATCCGAAAGAAGGAGGAGGAAGAAAGGCAAATGAAGAATGAAAGATGATGAAAGAATTTGTGGATCTCAGCGTAGTTATGCTTCAAGGCAATTCCACTGATTTCCATGTAACCGAGGAGGGGTTTTTAGTGGGTAAACCTATCCCGACCATCTGGATAGGGAGTCCCACACTCTCCAGAGAAACCTCGAGGTCGTACGTAAAGTATTTCCCCCTCCTCCAAAAAAAAAAAGACTACACAAGGTCAAAAAAGACCAGGTAATACTGGACTAGGTCAGGAAAGACCATACAAGACCAAGCAAGATCAGACAGGAGCAGACAAGACCAGACACGACCCACCGGAAACTCAAACAAGACCAGACAGGATCACACTTGCTAGAACAGGACCAGACACGACTAGACAGGACCAGACAGAGCCAAACAGAACCGGACAGGACCAAATAGGACCAGAGAAGATCAGACTAGGCCAGAGAGGACCAGACAAGACTAGACAGGACTAACAGCAGGACCAGACAGAACCTAGGAGAACCATACAGGAACAAACCAATCCATAAAGTACTGGACAAGAACCGAAAGGACCATACATGCCCAGACATGGCCAGACTGGAACAAACACAACCATACAGAACCCGGCAGGAACAGAAAGAGTCTGACATGACAATACTGGAAGTAAACTATCCTTCCATACAAGACCAATCTAGACCAGTCAATCCCAGACAAGGCCGATAAAGACCAGCAAGATCAGACAAGGCTAGACAAAACCTGCCAAGACGAGACAAGACTAGATAAGACCAGCCAAGACCAGACAAGACCAGGCAATGTCAGATAAGACCAGACCACACTTGACCTTACAAGACCAATCTACACCAGACACGTCCAGTCAACAACGGGAAAGGCCAGCCATGACACGACGGGCCAAGACCTGACAAGTCTAGACAAGACCAGCCAAGACCAGACGAGACCAGATGACAAAGTCATACAATACCAGATAAGATTAGACGAGACCAGATAAGACCAGCTAATAGCTGACAAGGTCAGACAAGACTAAACTATACCCCACAAAGGCTGAAAAGACGATACAAGACCAGACAATACTACTCAGACAAGACCAGACAATACCAGACCATGTCATGAAGGAGGAAGCTGGCTACTGAATAGTAGGGGCAGGTGCAACAAATTTAGGGAAGCCCTAGTAAACCAACAGTAGAGAAGTAAGAAAACTGAGAGAGAGAGCATCAAACTAAGTAACAAATGAACACGCAAGATACATATCGGAAGACCACACGGAGCAGAGAGGACAGAGACAAAAAATAAAATTTCTACTAATCAACTTAAACAGGAGCCGAGGTGCAATGGATCTAGCATTTAAAACAGCAGCTGAAGGAAAAGCAGACGTAATAATGGATAGCGAACCAAATATAAACGGGACAAGAGGATGGTACATAGATGCTAACAAAGACGTAGGAATTAGGGTATTGGGGAAAATAAGAATAATTAACCAAGGTGAGAACAAAGGATTTGTCTGGATAAGCGAATTAGGCGAGGGCATCGGCAAACATCAAAACCAGAAACGAATCCTAGCAAGTGGGGACTTTAACTCAAAGACCTATGCGTTGGGTTCGGATATACAGGATGAGAAACGAAACCTACTATTGGACTTTCTGGCACACGATCTGATTATTGTCATTGTGCGAAATGAAGCCACTTTCGAGAGGAGAAACCAAAGCTCTATTATCGATATAACTATGGCAGGGAAAGAAACGTATGACAACATGATGGACTGGGCACTACTAAAAGAAACAGAGACCCTGTCGGATCACAAATACCTAGAGTTTACACTGACAAGTAGCACAAAAGTCGGAAAAGCAAAACAGCTAGAGGAAAGTACCACAATAAAATGGAAAATAAAAGCGGGTGATCTAGACAAGTTCAAAGAGACAATAAAAAGGCAATTAAAAAATAATGCATGTCCCAGAAATACTTATTACATGTATAAGGGAAAGACGGGAAGTAGCAGAGAGCAGATGACATCTATACGGGCAAGGCACCTTGCCACGAAAGGTGGAAGCAACGGAGGGGATGCAGACAAGCTGCTATGGGTAAACTATAGAAAGTGCCGGGATTCCCTAAGAAGGTAATAGAAGCAGCCAAACGCAAGTGGAATGAGCTGATAAAGCAGCTGGGACATGACGTCTGGGGACAAGCGTACCAGATCGCCATGAAGAAAAGCAAAATGCTGGGAGTCAATAATGCACTAGAGGAAGAAAATCAACTGAAATGGGCAGATAAACCCACCGGCCGCTAAGGTGAACACCACAAAAGAAGAAAGAAACCGTCCATGTAGTACAGGAATTATCGGCAGAGGAATTAAGGACTGCGGCTACCCAAACGAAAAATGGAACAGCACCTGGGCCGGACGGGATAACTCCGGAAATATTTAGTAGAGTGCTAGAAAATCACGAAGAGACCTGTAGAGCATTCCTGACTACTGAGAGAGGAGAGATTCCCGCAAATCTGGAAAGCTGCTTGCTTTGTGCTAATAGAAAAAACCGTAAAAACAGGGAGATAAGACTCGCAGGACAGATATCGACCTCTATGCTTACTAAATGTACCAGGAAAATTATGGGAGAGCATCATAAGAAACATACTGCAACAAGAGCTTGAAGAAAAGGCGCCCTGTCAGAGCAACAGTATTGGTTCCGTAAACGCAGATCAACTGTCGATGCTCTCAGGAAAATACAAGAGCTAGCAAGGGTTACCTCCGCCCCTTCCTACCGACATAAGAAATTATCGAAAATGGTGGTACTAGATATATGAAATGTTTTTAACAGTGTACCTTAGTCTTAACTTCTGAAAACGCTAGAGGAACAAAAGATATCGGCATACCTGGTACGACAGTTTGGGAAAAGCAAAAAAATGGACGTAAGCAGCGTAACGCCACAAGGCTCTGTCTTGGGGCTCACATTATGGATTGCATATTACGACAAGATACTCTGGATATGGGCATACGACTGGATAAAGACCTAAAAATGTATACGCACCTGCAGGAGACCTCAAAAAGCGTAAGCCAAACGGTAGAACAGCTAAGAAGGCTAATTACAAACGTTAAGGGACCAAGGGCGAGCCGCAGACGCACACTCTGAACAGTGGCACTGTCAAAAATTCTGTACGGTGTTCCTACGTAGTATGAATCGCTGATGAGAACTAAAAAATATAGAAAAATGTATGAAAGAATACAGAGACAGCTGGCAATATGGATTTGTAGCTCCTACAGCACTCGGCCTCGGCGAAAGCGCTGTCGGTAGTTGCCGTGCTGATGCCAATATACCTGATGGCAAAAGAAAGGCTAAAAAGGTACCTTGAACTGGAGGAGAGTAGTAGTCGTATTAGAGAAGACACTACGCACGAATCGCAGACAAGATGGAACCAGGAAACTGGATGTGCGGTGTGGACAAAACAAATCATCCCACGCATAGAACCATGGGTGGGACGAGGATACCGAGAAGTGAATTACTTTCTCTCGCAGCTTCTGTTCGGACATGGTAATTTCATAGCATACCTCTATCGCAGACACCTGAGGGAGACCGAAAATTATGTGTACTGCCCGGACCTGGTGAATGATTGCCACCATACATTTTTCAACTGCCCCAAATGGGCGATACAAGGGCTGGAAATGGAAATAAAGGTGGGAGGATAGCTGACACCAGAAAATCATCAGGAGACAATGCTACAAAGCAGAGAATAAGCGACATCTGTCATAACAGCAAAATAGAAGGACGATACGGACCGTAAAAAAGGAGAAATAAGATGAAGAGAAGCCAAACCTCAAGCGAAGTAATGCTGAGAAGGCAGTACCGCAAGGGGTCGGAATTGAGGAGTGGGTTTTTTAGTGGGTAGTCAAGCCACTAAGGCGAGTGGTCTGACACTCCTCAGAGCTACTTGGAGCACTAGGGGCCGTACGTAAATGTATTTCACCCCTCCACCTGAAAAAAGACTCATGATGTCATGCATTACAAAACAAGACCCAACAAGACCAGACAATACC
Source organism: Phosphuga atrata (assembly GCA_944588485.1). Classification (NCBI taxonomy): domain Eukaryota; kingdom Metazoa; phylum Arthropoda; class Insecta; order Coleoptera; family Silphidae; genus Phosphuga; species Phosphuga atrata. Next base: position 37,147,726 of record OX155899.1, read on the forward strand.
AGAGGAGACCAGACTTACCACACATGACCAGACTTGACAAGACCAGACAAAAACCATAAAAGAACAGATAGCAATTAAAACTAGAGAAATCCGGACGAGATCGGACACTAGAATTCTTTATTAGATAAGTTTATATAAATCATTATACAAGGTTCCTCGATATTGTTATGCAAATCTGTGTAAGCCTAGATAAAATAGATTGTTAAAAAATTCAGAGAAATATTAGAAATATACTTGTTTGTGCTTTGTTTATTAAATTAGTTTGTCAAGTTGTTGGTATTTGGTTGAAATATTACTTTAAGTGTAAAGCGTAAAGCAGAAAAAAAAACAGGACGTAATGAGAAACACAAATAGAATTGTCTAGAAGAGAGACTGCTTTTAAATTGCCGCACTTTATTAAGGTAGAGTTTGTGATGCTTAAAAATAATAGACGTGAAAATCATAATGGTCGGGAGATAACAGTTTTCACTGCTGTATCCACTTTTTATTTCCATTGTTTTTTTTTTAGTAAACACTGCTTTAATGTCTTCATTTATCCAACAAAATATTATATCAGTATAATATTTACCTTAATAATATCATGTATCTAGTTTTTTTGTTTTCTCGCGATAGTTTTCTTTACACACACACTTTATTCCATTTGACTTTTGGGTGGTATTTAAATCTATCTATTTAGTCTCTATCTATTCTATTTATTTTCATCAACTAGTTTGTCTGTTTCATTTCAAAATCCTATATTTGACTACCTCCTTCTGTTTTGCTTTTATATTTTGAGTCTAATGTGTCATATCATCTCCTTCGAGAAAATATTTATTCTATAATTAACATCAGAAATAATATGGCTGTGCAGTATCGTTAGAATAAGACTGGATCTTCCAAAATACACACAGATGGAGCTTAAGCTATACCAGTAGACGTTATTAAGGAACCTAAACCACTGAATATGTATATACTGCATAAACACTCTGTATAATAATATTTGTAGATGGGGTAAGTGTATTCACTTTGTATCAAAATATCTACAAGCGCTGTTTCAACGACGTTTAATTAGTTTCTTCTTCTAAATATAAACTACTTATTGAGAAAAATGTAATAAATAAATTAACTTATTTAATATTAAATAAATCTAGAGAGACCTCTTAAAAATCACCTCTTTTAATTTATGTCTAGAAAATAGTTTAAGTTGCTAATAGAATTTTAAAAAGAAAAAGGTATTTCGCTTATTTTTTATTTCGTCAGAGTATAAGACCAATTCCACTATTTACAATGCACTGCAGTTAGTCTAACTTGTGCTACAATCAACATTTTTTTTCTAATTGTATCTTATTCGAAATTATATTTTATTTAGTTCTTGGGTAAAAGGATTTAATAAATGTTAATAAAATTCCGATATATTGCCAACGTTTCGGTCTTTTTTAATTTCTGACCTTCTTCAGGGCTACAAAATTAAACAAAAACAATTACAATATTATTAATTAATATATAAATATCATACCTTATATCTAAATATTATATATTAATTAACTTTAACATAATAAACATAAATATAAATTATTAAGATTAAAATTTAAATATGAATATTGTATATAAAATGACAAATATTAAAAACTTAGATTACAAATCTTAGATTTCAAAATTCCATTAATGAAATTATATGTAGACGATTCCATCTTACTTATACCTAAAGACAAAATTGATACAGTTATATACTTGTTTAACTCTTACAATCAAAAAATTCAATTCACTTTGGAAAAAGAAACCAATAACAGTATCCCATTTTTAGACTTAATGATAATAAGAGATAATAAATCTCTTATAACCAACTGGTACACTAAGCCTTCTAACTCTCAGAGAATAATTAACTTCAATTCTAACCACAATGCCAATCAAAAATTGAATGTTATAAATAATTTGTTAAAAAGAGCCATCACATACAGTCATCCAAAATTTCACACTTAAAACATAAACATTACAAAGAAAATTTTAATAAACAATAATTATCCAAAATACTTAATTAATTCGGCAATTAAAAAATACACAGAACAGATACACAATAAGAAACCACTCAATAATAATAATGATAATATAATTAGACACTGTAAATTTCCATACATTAAAGGTTTGACTGAAAAAATTAACAAGATAACAACAAAATTCAATTGTAAGATTGCTCCATATAATATACTAACAACAGGGAAATTATTTTTCACCAAAATCAAAGAGAGAGTTCCAAAAGATATGATATCAGGTTCAGTATACAAAATTCCATGTCACAACTGTAATAAATGTTATATTGGGCAATCTGGACAATACATAAAAAAACGCATTGGTCAACATAAAAATGATTGTAAAAATTCTAATAATTTAAACAAAACTGCACTAACAAAACACTTTTTAATAGACGGACATTTCTTAGATTTTGACAATTTTGAAATTCTTGACATTGACAAAAATAGCACAAGAAGAAATATTAGTGAAATGATACAAATTAAAACAAATAACACTATTAATTACAGAGAAGACACTATGGGCCTTAGTATATTTTATAATAATCTATTAAATTAACACACATTATAAAACTAACATAACTAACAACCACGAATTTCAAAATTCAAACGAAAAAATAGCATTGTCATATCTATTAAATTTAAAACAAAAAAACAAAAAAATTTATTAGTTTTTAATATTTGTCATTTTATATACAATATTCATATTTAAATTTTAATCTTAATAATTTATATTTATGTTTATTATGTTAAAGATAATTAATATACAATATTTAGATATAAGGTATGATATTTATATATTAATTAATAATATTGTAATTGTTTTTGTTTAATTTTGTAGCCCTGAAGAAGGTCAGAAATTTAAAAAGACCGAAACGTTGGCAATATATCGGAATTTTATTAACATTTATTAAATCCTTTTACCCAAGAACTAAATAAAATATAATTAAAAAAAGGATAATATCTGAAGATACCTTATTCGAAATATTGCAAGATCTAATTATAATCACATGTTTGATTATGTGCGATCTGAAATAAATAAAACGTGATATTTAATTGGCATAAAATATTAAATATGAAATTAATTATTAATTGCTTTTTTCTTGCTCTCAATTTTGCCACATAATCAATAATTTCTTCATAATTTATATTATTTAAAACTATTTGCCCGATCTATAGTAAGGTAGTTTAATTTAATTAGCTCTATAAGTTTAATAAATTATTAGTATTAATAATAAAAATGACATTAATTTCTTTAGTATCAATCTCTAGTATCTAATTGACATGTTTGTCGTCAAAGTCTGCATGATATATTAAAAATTTCGTTTTCGTTTTTTCGAAGAACAATGTAATCTTTGTTATCCAGTTTTAGTTCATCAGATACAATGATATGATATGATTTCGATTGAAAATCATGTTTAAAAAAAAGATTTTTTCAGTTTTATATAAGAAAAATTGATCATCATTACCATAGTAATTGATACTTAAAATATTTCTTTTATCTATTTTATTTATTTAACCAGAATGAGATTATACAGTAATTTACATAGACTGTGTCCCATAGAGGTAAACTAGTTACCTGTACATGAGCTAGTTGGTTTTTACAAAATAAACTTGTCGACTAATTATAGACTATTTTAGTGTTATTTTATGTAATTGAACGCTAATTTTGATGTACATATATTATTTTAAATTTTTAGTTTTTTTCTTAACTGCGTACATAATTAACTTTACAAACCGTTTGCTTTATCTTATTGTCAATAAAATTGAAATACTGAGGTGTAAACAGGCCTTTTTTTCTGCCCTAGGATGTAATTTTTGTGATATATTTTAGTATATGTTTATATTACTTCATCATAATTATATTATTTCATCGTTTATATTACTTTATCGATACTTTTATATTACTATATCTACTTTATCGATACTTTTATATTACTATATCGTTCTGTTAAAAACGAAAAATAGATTTATTGATGTAAAACTTCTATAAGCGTGACACGAGACTAACTCAGATCAGGAAATGACGTTGACTGACGGAAATAGGTTTAAATAAAGCCATATCAATATAGATGTTGCTCTGTAACAGTTACAACCAACATTTTGATATATCTCAACACTAGTTTAACCAAACGTAACCCTATACAGGGTTTTATGGTCTTGTGATTTTAGTTTTAAGAGGTGATTAAACATCTTAAAACAAATTAATTTATGCAAGAATGCCTTACCAATAGTTTCACAATAAGAGAAATATTATATATATATATATATATATATATATATATATATATATATATATATATATATATTAAGTGGCGATTAAGCATTTTAAATAAAATATTATTCAAACTTTTTCTATGGAATTCACTCTGCACTAGTTTTTCAAAGTTATAGCCGTGTTGAACGCAAACTCTGACTCGACTTATTGGCCATGAATTGGCAAATTTTACTAAGCCTTGGTCCTTCTGTCAAATTGTCGCCGCAGCTGAGTCAACTCAGTTGCCAACATCATCTAAATCAATTATGTCGTTGGTGTATAAGGTAAAACTGGGGGATATGACGCGGTCGGGGATATGACGCGTTTTCGAGATCTCGAAAACTCGGCTTTCTGGCGTGTGAAAGACATTGGGTAACGATAGTACCCGCCATCGCCACCAGATGAAGCGAATCTACCCCAGTTACAAGCGAACCGTCGTGGAAAGAAGATTTCTTTTGTTCGCCGTTTTGAAGATGTGAAAACAAATGTGAAATTTCACTATCTTTATTTCATAGGTTCGTAATTTGTTTTCTTTTGCAATTTTTTTTGGTTTAGTGTAATCTACGTTATTGCACATTCTTTAAATCAATATTAAGACTTATTCACATAACCCTCATTGTTTACTATTTGCAATTTTGTACCTAAACTTGCGTCGAATAGGTGATATGACGCATTTTGGGGGCGTGGATATGACACGCGTCATATCCCCCTCATAATTCTAAAAACCTAAGAGGCTGCTGGACTGAAAATAACCTTCATGCCGCTTTTAAAGATGTAGCAGACGGCTCTTCAGTGCGGGGGCAGCTGAGAAGAACGGAACTCAAAACAAAGCACACAGCAATAAGGGCAAGCTCAGGCAACCTCCTTCCCTTGGCCTGGACGCAGAACAAAAATTAGTGGTTCTTGTCAAGAGACTGCGATCTGCGATACGCGCCAACAAGAGATTCACTTTGCCGAATGGCTTTGAACCTTGCTGAGCAAATGGGCTAGGTTTCCAGCGCACATTTCAACGTAGAGAAGCGCAAGGCAGCAAGGACATGGCTTTACGCATTTCAAATGAAGACCCTCATTGGCAATTCGAAAAGCCCAAGGAGTGTCTATGGCCCGCGCGGATGCTATGATGAAGGAAGAAGTTGAAGAAGAAGTTAGACTCATTGAACCTCTTAACCTTCGCCGTCCCAAAATAATAAACTTCCGTGGGATCCCAAAATGGGTCAAAGATGACCCACTTTATAAAACAATGTTATTGTCTAAAAAAAATCATTAACTGCAGTTTTATATAAAAAAAGGGAAATTCAATCTCTTGACCAGTATATAAATAATTAACTGCTATCTGGTTTTTATATTTTTTATTATAAAAAAAAATTACAAAAGTTGTACTTTGTGTATATGATATAAAAGTTATATAAGTAAGTACTTTGTGTTAATAAAAAAATAACAGGATATAAAATAATTTTAAACTCTTCTGAAACACATCGAAATATTTTTCCTATTCTTGCTGTGGACCTGAAAAAAATAGAAAGTGTTAGTGAAAAAATATTTTTGTGCCACATTTTTACCTTCTAAATTTTGCCATCTTCTTCACTTTTGCACTTGTTGCATGTTGTGGTTTTGACAGTCTGTATCGTTTTGCTATGATTACACACAAATCGTTGGCAAACTTCACATTTGTTACTGTATTTGTTGTTTCCCCCAGAAACAAGGTACCGACTCCAAGTTTTTCCTGGGGTTTACGTATAGTCTGCCCTGTAGTTTCGATGGCTGTGCAAACCGCATTTGAATATCCTCGTCCATCGTTTTTAATTTGATTACATCGTCTGGAGATTTGGTCTTTACTAAGCTCCATTCCAAGTCGTTCTAAGAAAATTTTTCTTGGAAACTTGAGTGAGGAATTTGACATCCATGCAGGATTTTTCAGAATCCAGATCACGAAGCTATTATAGCAAGCAATGTCAATAAAATTATAAAAAAGCCGTAATGGCCATCTCCTTGTGCCTCTCTTATATGAGTATTCTCTCACTAATTTATCAAAAACATCAACACCACTTTTGGTTTGATTATATGTCAAAATTATTTCTAGCTTATACTTTTTTTCTTCAGTGGCAATTTCATGCTGGTGGTGCAAAGATGACAGCAGAACCACAAATTTTCGAGGTTTTGTAATGTAAGAGACCAAACTCAGATTTTTAGTAAATAAAAAATCGGAGGATTACAAAGCTCGTTTCACATCTAGCAACTGTTTTGGAATATCTTTTCGAGATTTTCTTATAGTACCAACTAAATTAAGTTGTTTGCTAAGAAATTTTTCGGCCAACGTAATGTCTGTATAAAAATTGTCAGTCGTAATATTACGTCCAGTTCCGTGCCAATGCTGCGCCAAAGTTTTGACAACCCTAGGACCTAGATTCTTCTCACTTACGTTTCCAACTTTGCCTAAATATGTTTCAAAGTTGCAACAGAAAAATGTTTCTGCGTCACAAAGGGCCCAGACCTTCATGCCGTATTTACCTGGTTTGCTGGGTATGTATACTCGAAAGGGACACCGTCCTCTAAAGCTAACTAGCTGTTCATCTATGGTCCCACAGGCCGAAGGACAGTAAACATTTCGACAGTTCTGAGAAAAAATATTAGCAAACTCACGAATTGGAGCCAGTTTATCATTTTCCTTTCTCTGAAGTCTAGTAGTAATATTGTCGAACCAACTGTATCCCAATATTGACAAAAATCTGTTTCTACTCATTATTGCCTGATAAATAGGTCTACTCAATGATTTGTTTGTAACTGACCATAAGCTGTGAGGGTTCTCTCTAGATTCCCTGAAACGGCCAGTAAAAACAAGAATAGCTTATAAATCCAAAAATTTATATGGCATCAACTTCAGTCCATGTTAGTCTGTTAGGCTTTTTGCTTTTTGTTGTTCGTCATTGTACGCATTCACACATTTTCTGATTCGTTCATTTGTATACTTTACAATAAGATTTATAATATTGTCAGATATAAACAACCTTAAGCAATCTAATATAGAAGAGACATTCTTGCTTGCTTCGGTAAGAAACTTTTCTTTGCCTACAAAATCAGTCACTTTTCTCTTTCCCGTTTTCGGTGCTATGTGGCTCAAATTCATTTGCTGCGTCGGCTGATCTACAATGTCACTGTCACTAGATACACTGTTCCTTTGTGAGGCCAATTCTTCGCTGACAATATCGATTTCTTCAGGTTCTTCGACAAATACTTCACTACCGCCCTCGGTTTTCGAGACATCACTAACAGATTCATTTTCACCTAACTCACGATAGTTTTCATCACCTGAATCATTCATAAGTACTTCGAAAAGCTCTTGGTCTGTGAGACCTCTTTTTGCGTCCATGTTTTCGTGACAAATGTATTTCAGACCTGCGCGAAATACACAGCAACAGCTGTGCGTCGTAAAAAATAATAATAACGTGAAAACCCAAAACAGGTCGCAAAGTGACCCGTTCCAAAAAATTGCATATTGCATTGTTGCAAATTTTTTATCTGTCATTTAATGTATGTCAAATTATATATTAAAAGAAAATATTAGAATTCACAAGAGGGAATTACATTTAAAAATTATTTGACAGAATGGCTCCAGATAAATTGGTTTTCGGGTCACAACTAACCCGGATTTGGAACGGCGAAAGTTAAACAATCCCGCACATATTTACAATGTAGATGAGTCAAATCTGCAGCTAAACAACCTTCCACAAGAAGTCATACAGACCAAAGGCAGCAAGGCAGTTCGTCAGTCAAAGGAACAAGTAGAAACAGTAACAGTTGTTGCCTGTTGTAATGCAGAGGGAAATTTTTACCGCCCTACTTAGTTTTCAAAGGTGTTTACAAGCAGCAAGTGTGGCTATATAATATGCCTAACAGATCAGAAGTGGTAATGGGTGGAAAATCAGCCTACATAAATGAAGAGCTTTTCAAGAATTGGCTGGAAAACCATTTCATCCCAAGGAAGACAGCAGGTTCATGCTTATTACTGCTTGATGGCCACACACACACTCGCCTGTCATATTAGAGATAGCGCTGGAAAATAATGTCAACTTTCTTTGCCTTCCCAGTCACACAACACATTACTTACAGCCTCTGAACCGATCGTTTTTCAAACCATTGAAGGCCTATTGCCGAAATGCAGCTATAGAATGGGGAAATGCAAAACCTGGAAAGAAGATAGACCACAAGCACTTTTGCCAACTTCTACAAAAAGCATGATCTCAAGCTGCAACAATATCTACGGGTTTGGCAGGCTTCCGGGCCTGCGGTGTGTTCCCGTTCGCCCCCTCCTCCATGCCTGATTATGCCTACCTACAAGGAGCCCCGGAGTCCACCTCTAAGGACAAGGACGACGAAAGTGGTAGCTCAGGCTTGGATCCTCGACCCAGCACATCCGGTTTCAGCACACCCATGAAAAAACCCATTGAGCCCCACACCAATGAAATCACAGAAGCGAGTCTCACAGAACTCCTAGAAATCGTGTCACCAGTGCCTAAAAGTGATGCTCCTGCCAAGAGGAAAAACAAACAGCATGCTCAACTTTTGACAACATCTGCAAATATAGCAGCTAAAAAGGCTAAACGAGCAATGAAAATTGCAAAGCAGAAGAAGACCTGCAAGGCTCGAAAACGGGCAAAAAAGAAGATCCTAATGGAGAAATTGCCATCATCATCTGGAGGTTAGTGGAATGAAAAATCCTCCAAGAATGAAAAAGTTGAAGATCAAGTGCTTAATCAAAAAATCGTAGGAGAATATGTCGTATGAGTAAAGTATGACGGCAATGTTTTCCCCGGCTTAACAGTGAAAGTGTTAGATGACGGCCTGGAGGTGAATGTCATGAAACAACACGGGAAGTTGTGGAAGTGGCCCGTGCATGACGATATACTATTTTATGAGTGGTCCGCGGTTTTGGGGAACCCCCAACTTGAACCCCCCAAACAATTTAGTAAGACGAGGGAAATTTTCAAGGTCTCAGACTTTTATTATTCAAGCATTGGGTCATTGATCATATTCTTTTTAGGTACGCACACCTTTCATTGTTTACCTGTTGTACCTTTCATTGTTTACCATTGTTTAGCTACTAAGTTTCGTAGTTTCAACTTTCTGAGTTTTTATTTTTGGTTTACATATAATTTCCCATAAGCCATATCCCCCACACCGGCTGCTTCATATTACCCCCCTATCGGGGATATGAGGCAAAAGTTGACTTTTCATATTTTTATAAATTTTAGTAGTTCTTATTTTAAGATTAAAGCTGCAATTTATGCTATGAGTACCTCTAGGTACCATTTACACCAATCAACATGTCATTATAGGTATTAGCGTTTGAGATTCGGCAAAAATCCGAATAGAAATCAAGGCAGTTATGGTCGGGTGACCGATGAGCCCATGAAACAAGACCACCTCGACCAAACCACTTATTTTCACATTCTCTAAATGTTGACGAACTACATGATTAAAATGCGGCGGTGCGTCATCTTGAGGAAGCCACGTCGCAGTACATTCAAAGGAACTGCATCCAATAGTTCTATCAACTGATTTTGCAAAAAAAAGGAGATATTAAATTCCAGTCAATCGATTTGGCAACACATAAGGGCCATTAAGTGATCAATTGACCAGTCCGGCTAAAATGTTTATCGACAATTTGTGCAATGGAGATTAGGACTTTTATTTATGCGGTGACGTGTAAACGTTGCTTCATCAGTCGCCAATAGTATAGAAGAAAAGTTGGAATATCTGCATGTTATTGAAGAAACCGTCGGAGAAATTTTAAACGTAAAATGATCTTGGACTTGTAGAGCCTGTACTTTTTGTACATGGAAAATATAGAACAGACTCTCGCGCAGTGCTCACCAGACAATTCGATTTGAGGCATCTACTTGGCAAGATATTTGTCAAGTACTACTAAAATTCATAGGTGTCGGCCAGGTTCACCGTCCCGAGCTTGACATTCTTGCAGTACACCAGTTTCTCATGCAAGGGTTGCTAGAGCGGTGAATTTTTTAGGAATAGGTATTGGCCTGTTTGAAAACCGCTCAGCCTAAAATCGACTACTACTATCGTACTTCTATATAAATTACCAACATGTTCACGTATTCATTGTTGTGCGATGTACCATTTTTGCTTTCCTTATTAGTATTAATCCAGAAGAATTTATTTCAAATCACAGTGCAGTAGCAACTGATAAAACAACTTGACAGATGGGAAAAGTTACCAACATTAGCCTACTTAGTAAAAAAATCACTGACATTTTATAGTTTGAATTTTAAAATTATAACCATAATTATAAAATTATTCTGCAACTTTTGTTAAGATTTTAAATTTAAAGAAGATTTTTAAGGTTAGTGACCTTCCTTTAAGCTGTTTAATCACTCCTCAAAAGTATAGGCACAACACTGTGAACACCCTGCATAAATGTCAGAACGTTAACAAAAATAAAATGTGTAAACCTTCTTTAGGTGCTACTTGAGAGTAGCTTAGTCCTTATAGTCTGCTTATACAGTTCTTGTCAGTTTGCTTTATCCTTATAAAATTGAAATACTGAGGTGTGAACAGGCCTTCTCTCTGCCTTAGGATGTAATTTTTGCTATATATTTTATTAAATGTTTATATTACTTTTATGTAGATCGCTCTGTTAAAGACGAAAAATAGATTTATTGAAGCAGAACTTCTTTAGGCGTGACACGAGACTAACTCAGATCTTCCTCATCCAGTCAACCTCATCTTCCTGATGAGGTTGACTGACGGAAATAGGTTTAAATAAAGCCATATCAATATAGATGTTGCTCTGTAACAGTTCCAACCAACGTTTTGATATATCTCAACACTAGTTTGACCAAACGTAACCCTATACAGGGTGTTTACGGTCTTGTGATTTCATTTTAAAGAGGTTATTAAACATCTTAAAACAAATTCATTAATGTAAAAATGCCTTAACAAAAGTTGCATAATAAGAGAAATATTACTGCTTTAATTTTTGTTGTTTTTTAAGTGGCGATTAAGCATATTAAATAAAATGTAATTTCGAATTTTCTGTTAAATCCACTTTACCCTATAGTCCATTTTTTTAAGAATGCAGTAACTAGATACCTGATTTAAGGTAGATGCACGCTGGTTCCACGTACCCAACGTATGCAACTCATTACGATATGTGGACTCTTATCGTATGCAACACACTTATCGTATGCAACGCAAACACACGCGTTACACCCAACGTCGACCTGGGATGTCCAGTTCGGCGTGGAAAGGTGGAAGGGATGTTCGTACGATATCCACGCGTGTGATAAGTGTGTTCCTAGAACTTATACGTAGGACGTCATAAATAAATAGAATTTTGATGCAAGCGTTCTGTTGTCAAAACAGTTAATATGGGTGATGAACAGCTGATAGATTTAAACTGTATTTTAGACATGCGAAACTGTATTTTAGACATGCTCACACTGTATTTTAGACATGCGAAAGTACATAAAGAATCGTTCTTCATCAGATTCCAGTTTCTCCATTAATGTGTGGTATTCTCCAACTTTTTCTGTTTGTTTATCTATCTCATGAATTTATATATCTCAATATCTTTAATATCTTTGTTATCTCATGAATTTATTTATCTAAATTACTTCTCTTCTAAACTTTGGTTTTTGTTTTTGTGGCGCAGAAATATACATTTAAAAATAGTAAACACACTAAACCATCCTCAAACTCGCTATCAGAATCAGAAAACATGACTTACAGACGCAATAGTGCTCCTTGTAAGAAATTACAACAGCGTCTGATACAAAATTTACATTGCATACGCGGGACAAGTGGCACACTAATTCTCCTACGTTGCATCGCATACGTTGCGTAAGTGGGACCACTGTGTCTCTACCTTTACACTATCACTAATGTTCAATCCAGTTACAAAATTTGGCGCTAAATTCAAATATAGTTACTTGAATATAAAATTGGAAATTTATTAATGGTTTGATTGAATATCTATTAAATACACCAAATGGCAACAATAGTAATAAAATGCAAACCAATAAATGAAGAAAAACGAAAAATATCTAAATAATACAAATAGATCAGATTTAAGCCAATCAGAGCACAAGGTCAAATAATAAGGCCCTATCTTCCCTGTACTGTATTCTTAAAAAAATAAACTATAGTTCTTCAAAGTTATAGCCGGGTTGAAGTCCCAAGTCCCAATCGACTTATCCATGAATTGGCAAATTTTACTAAGCTTTGGCCTTGCTTTTGAATTGTCACCGCAGCTCAGTCAACTCGGTTACGAAGATCATCCAAATCAATTTAGTTGTTGGTGTATGGTCTTCATAACGCCCCATAAAAAGAAATCAAGGGGATTATGGTCTAGGAACTAGGAAGGAGGCCATGGTACAGGACCACCTTGACCAATCCACTTATTTTCAAACACATGATCTAAATGTTGATGAACTACATTATTAAATGCAGCTGTGCGCCATCTTGAAGATGATCCTGTAAGGGATCATTTAAATTAGACGTCGGAACAATGGAGAACAATTCCGTTCTCAAATGAGACCAGAATCTGCCTCTACGATAGCGACCGAAGAAGAAAAGTGTACCGGAGATTAAGACAGCGATTTTCAGAATGCTGTGTTGAAGATAGGAATGCTTATGGAAGTGATTCCTGCCTGATCTGGGGTGCAATTTCTATAGGAGCACGAACCGACCCTGCTTTCATCATTAGGGACGCCCGTGGTCACGGAAGAGGAGGTTTAACGGGTGCTAGATACATCGAGAAGATTGTAGCAGTTTATGTGATTCATTACGTCGACTACATTGGAGAAAAATTTATCTTAGCATGTTAGTCATTTAGCATGTTAGTCACCTAAGTCCGATAGAATATTTATGGGATGAACTTAATCGAAGAATTCGAGCTAGGCTTCGTGCGCAAACCTCGATCCGAGAGGTTATTGTTGTAGTAGCAGAAGATTAGCTTAGCATCTCACAAGAAACAATAGCGTGCATGATTGGATTTATGTCTAATAGTAGGAGAGATAATATTACGGCAAGATGGGATCATAACCATTAGTAAAAATGAAGAGTTAATTTAGATAATCGCCAATAACCACATTTCGTTGTAGTAATAGAAAAAGTTGGTTTGTTTTATGAGTTAATTTCATCAAATTTAAATTTCTTCTTTTTTTTTCAATTTCATGAGTTAAAATTTTTAATTTATTTATTGTATGTATGTATGTAATTAATAGTGTAAACAGTGAAACATCTAACTTAATGGAATGAAAAATATCCAAATGTTATTTCAAAAAATCAATGATCTACAAAAATAGACAGTAACTATAGTATTAGCGAAGCAATGGTATTTAAATTTTCGCCTATAACTTCATAACGAGTAAAAAAATTACCTACAACCAAACAAAGTTTTCTTTTTGGCAAAATAAATGAGATGTCTGCTATTTATTTTAACCAAAATTTAAAATAAATTCAGTGTGTTCGATCAATATTTAGTTTAATCCTAAACTATTTTAGATGTATTAATAATTAATGTACATATGCGCTTTAGATGTAATTTTTCGTATGAATTTATGTTTTCGCTGTTCTTGTTTGCATACGATAGAATCTTCAAGTAATAATACTATTTTCATTTATCTAGAAAAGAGAATTTATCCAGAAAATTCTAGATCCATACTTTATAATTACGATTTTTCCTATTGTTGGGAAGGTAGTAATAATTCTTAAAGACCATGTACACTATGTACAACCTATTTATTATAAATCAGTAATTATACACAACTCTATTGGTCTCCCTTTTGGGACCACTTCTCTTGAAGTTCTCTTACGTACTTATTACATACTTACATACTTCTTACTAACTACCACCCCTGTCTCAATATTTACAAGTACCTCTACTTAGGGTTGAAAGTAGGAGGACGCCAACCCCTTCTGGGCGCAAGACTCAACATCCTCCCGGACTCCCGGAGAAAATGTGAATTTCTAAAAACTAATTAAATACTAAATGCTAACCTTACCCAACCATGGAGCATAATTGTGGAACACCTATTACCACCATGAACAAGGCAGGCATGAACAGAAATAAAATCTAATGTATCTAACAAACACCCTAAAAATAAAATACAAACATAAAATAATTATTTTTCTATATACCTACATATTATGTACTGTATGTGACCAACCAACTAATTTCAAATTAATGAGAACACAAATCATACACGATCGTTGTCCGCCTTGTCTATTGGAAGTTGGGTTTTGATCGACAATATTCTGGTGATCCTGTCACTTCCAGGGTGGACCTGGACAACCCTACCCAACTTCCAAGGAATCGGAGGTAGATTATCTTCCACTATCACTACCATACTTCCTTCCTGTACTTCTACGACTGAGCGTCGGTACCACTAACAACGTCCCTGCAACTCCACCAAATATTCCTTGCACCACCGGCGCCAAAAGACTTGACGCAACTTTTCAACGCACTCTCAGTCGATTTTCTTGCAGGTGCTCTAGACTGGGTTCTAGATTTGCTGTTAGTGGAGCTCCAATAAAAAAATGTACAGGGGTTAAAAATTCGAAATCATTGGGGTCATTACTTAGGTTAGTGGACAAAAATTTAGGCAAGTTTCAATTAGGCATAACAGTGTGTGCATTTCATCTACTGTGGCAAAATGACTACCCATTATACGCTTAAAATGTCGTTTAAAAGACTTAACACCCGCTTCCCAAATTCCCCCTACATACGGCGAATTTGGTGGTATAAATTTACAAGAAATGCCTTCGTTTGCTAAATGATCAGTCACGGTTGACTCGAAATTTTTACTTTCGAACAAGGTTTTTAAAATTTGTAGCTCTCTATTTGCTGTCGGGGCATAATAAATTTATACCGTTATCCGAGAAGAAAATATTTACTTTCCCTCTACGTGCCATTAAACGTTTCAATCCGTTCAAGAAATTTTCTGCTATACAATCAAAGATCAATTCTAAATGTATTGCTTTTGTGACTAAACAAACGAATAACATTTTATTGTTTTCATCCGGCGACCTCTCGTTTCTTTTATCAAAATCGTACCAACATAGTCTACACCGCAATTATTGAATGGTCTAGCAGGTAGGTTTTTTGATAATAATGTCTAGCCCGATTTGAAGGTAAATTTCCCATTAATTCTTGTACGGGAATTTGTTCTAATTTAAAACATTTAACGCACTTATTTATTACCTGTCGCACGACCGTGCGACCCGATAAAGGCCAAAAAAATTAACGAGCTGCAACTAAAGTTGCTTGTATTCCTGCTTGAAATTCTTTTTCGTGATAATATTTAATTATAAGCTTTGATACTATATGATTTTTCGGCAAAATAATTTAATGCTTTCGTTCGTCCAAAAGTACCTTGCAAGTTTTTAAACCACTGTTTTTATCAACTTCACGTTTCGATGATAAATCTTTTAATTCTTGAAAAAAATAATGTTTTTGAAACAATTACAATGTAATAAATTCCGCTGTTTTAAGCTATTTGACTGTAAAATGGCCAGTCACTTTAGTAGCACTATTTTTGGCATTATAAGATAATATTAAACAATATGCTACAACACGTTTAAGCCTAGAATACGAACTTATTTCATCAAACATTGGAAAGTCTATTTTTGCACCGGGTGCCACTATATATGTCGTATTACGTTTTTCAGGTATTTCTGAATTGGTTGTAAGAATTTTATTCGGCCATTCATTACAATTCTTAGATAGCAAATCAGGACCATGAAACCATAACATATCATCTTGTAAATGTTCAGGATCTATTAGTCTCGATATGATATCTGCAGGATTTTGTTTACTATCTACGTAACGCCATTTATTTTTATCTTTTGATGAATAAATTTCAATAATTCGATTCGCTACAAAAGTTTCCCAGCGATTTGGTGATGAAGCTATACAATATGGAACGATAGTGGAATCGCACCAAAAATAGTAAATCTCGAAATTAATGTCTAAATGCTTTTTTCACCTTTTTATACAGTATTGGTAATAGTAGGGCTGGGCTGCACACAACTCTAATCTTGGTCAGAAATTTGTTTAATAGGGGCAATTCTTACTTTAGAACATAGCAAATTTACGGTGTGTTTATTTGATTTATCTGTGGTATACAGATATAAGTTTATACTCGACAAAGTTTATACTTTATATATTTTATAAAGTTTATTTATACGCTTGTATACTGGCATCACTGAACCCATGAATTTCATTTGTTTTATACGGATACACCCGTATTAATTTCCTAGGAATTTTAATTTCATTAATATAATGTAACTGTGATATAAAATACGCAAATTTATTTTTTATTTCTACCGGTATCTGATCATTCCAATTACATTTTAATTGCCATAGTTTGTGTAATATTAATTTTGCTGTTAACAGTATTGGACCTTTAAGACCAATTGGATAATATATAGTTGCAATCTCAACTATTATAGCTTATATAGCTATTGTAGCTTTATCATTAATTATACTTTTAACCTCATACTTCAAATTATCTTTCATACAATCTCTACTTAAACCTAAAGTTTTAGTCTGAAAATGAATCTAATGGCACAACTTCGCGACTTAACTCTGAATTCGGTAATAAATCTAAATTGTTTGAAGCCCATATTGCCAACACAAAGCCACCACTCTTTAAAATTTGAATTAAATTATCTCTAATAATTATTCCTTCTTCTGGAGTATTTATTCCAGAAAGCAAATCGTCCATATAAAAATAGTCCTTAGCTACTCTACATGCTTCAGGGTATAAATCCAATGATTCTATAGCTAATTGTTTCAAACACCTATTTCTTTTCAGATTTAAGGTCATATATGTTTTTATTTTTTAAAGAGCATATATTTTCATTTTCGTAGAGTATTTTTTAAGCGCTTAAAGTTGTTTTTAAGAACATATTTTTGGTTGTCCTACTCATGACCGGTGAGATTGGGGCTATTTGGTGACATTGATTGACATAAATAAGCCACACGCTTTACTTTTTTTCAGTAGGTAAATAATTGGATAAATTCAATAAAATCAATAACGTAATTCAAAATGAAAATGAAATTGAAAACCCCACAATTTCTGCAGAAGACCATGAAAATGCGATAATAAAAAATAAATCCCAATTTGCAACAATTCATATGGCGGCTATTTTTTATTTTCTTTGATAACATATAAATGTGAAAAGGAAAATGTGTATATATCTAAGTAAAGGTTTAATTTCAACTAAATTATACGCTAAAAAAATAATTGATGACTTTTGCTGCACCACAGTATTTTGTGATTGGGAGAACTTTATTTTTTGAACCGTTGGATGTGCCTATATTAACTTTAATTAAAATAAAAAGTACACTATACTAATTAGTATGTATACCTCAAAAAATCACCGGTTTAAAAAAATCCTTGTGAGGCGTCAGAGATACTCATAGTTAATTTAGACATACCAATTTATTCATGGCGAAATATATTGTCCC
The DNA here is from genome assembly GCA_944588485.1 of Phosphuga atrata. Lineage (NCBI taxonomy): Eukaryota > Metazoa > Arthropoda > Insecta > Coleoptera > Silphidae > Phosphuga > Phosphuga atrata. The sequence continues at coordinate 37,165,481 of OX155899.1, forward strand.
TGACGAAACAAAATTCAATTTTTATCATCCTGATGGAAACGTATACAAATCAATAAACATAAAACATTTAAAACCTAGTCTACAGGTGTGGGAAATCTTGTGCTCCTAGTGCTATGAATAATAGGTGGCAATATTTAAATATTTAGAAACAAAATTTGAAACTCAACACTTGTTCCCCAGCATAGCTCACTAGGGCTTCATACGAGAGAGCGATAATTTTCGCTTTTACGAGACGAGATATTTTTTAAAATTATTAGGGCGACACTGAGACCACGTACGACGAGACTCATGAGTCTTCTTTCTTGTCTTGTTCATATTTCTTCAACTTCTTAAACTATTTATGAAATGAAATAAAGAAATATGCCGTTTGAAAGACAATTTATTATGCCTTAACATAGGTTTACTGCCGTTTCTTGTGTTTAACAAAGTGAAATGAACTCATGAAACAAATTAACTTTTTTATTATTAAAATAAATATAAATATTGACAATCATAGGATTAGGCATACATCTATCAAGTTCGCTATTGTTTCTAGTGGGATGTTAAGCCACTCGTCTTCTACTGCAACAATATGCTCTAGGATCGAGCTTGGGACGAAGCTTAAATAAACGCATAAATGTTCTATAGGCTTTAGGTCGGTACTGCATGCTAGCCACTTCATAACTCAAAAACCGATTTCTGTATTGAAATCTTGCCCGATTCTTGCGGTGTACGGCTTCGCATTGTCATGCATAAAGATATTTTTTTCTCAAATGTAGTCGACACAAGGTACCTCATGAACTTCTTAGGCTTCCCCGATGTACCTAACACCCGTTAAACCTCCTCTCACATTACCACAAGCGCCTCAAATGATGAAAGCAGGGTCGGTTCGTGCTCCCATAAAAATTGCACCCCAGATCATGCAAGAACCACCTCCATAAGCAGTCCGCTCTTCAATGCAGCATTCTGGAAATCGATCTCTTGGTCTCCGGTGGACTTTTCTTGCTTGATCGATACCATAAAGGTATAATCTGGTCTCACCTGAGAACAGAACCGACCCCCATTGTTTCAACGTCAAAGTTGAATTACTTCCCTGTAGTGTTCGTCTTACTGTTCACTGTCTTATGTTACTGTCCACTTACTAATAGCGACTTTTCGTACTTCACGGAGCTTTTGTTGCGGTTGAACAGCATTAAGGTGACGATTTCTTAATGATGTTGACACAATAAAGCGTTCATACCGAGCCGTTTTAAATCTCCTTCTGCCTGTACCAGGACGTCTAAGACAGGATGCCGTCTCCCCATAACGTTGGAACACTCTTCGAACCAGGGCGCGTGTCATATCCAGTTGTCGAGCAACAGCTCGCTGGCTAAGTCCATTATCGATTAGAACAGAAACTTGGGCGATTTTTTGCGGTGTACATTGAAGTAACACTTTTGAAGACCAATTATGAAAAACGAATAATGTGCAAATTTTAATTGTAGAGGCAATAATTATAATCGTTTACAAGTTTGTTATTCTTTTTATAACCACCACAGAAATACATTCGCTTTTATTTACCGTTTGCTACGCCTATAAACGATAAGCAGTCTTGATTTTGACTTTTAACTCATATTAAATTTTATTAAATTGTTTTTCTAACGGCATATTCCTTTATTTCATTTAATAAGTAGTCCAAGTCGAAAGTTTACAGTGGGCCGCTTTCAATGCACGCAAGTTTATTTATGACTTAAATTTTAAGCGTTTTGGACTATCTAGCTAATCTTGGATCTAGATTACTATTTGAAATAGTAACTTCAAGCCATTTTGGTCATCTTTCAGGTATTGACTAGACTGAGGTATAGACATATACATTTGTCATATGCATGTCATTTCGAATCTTATCCAGTTTCTGAGTTATAGATGAAAGTTGACAAGTCAAAACTGTCTCAAGATTCCTTGAATGTGAGTTTTGTTTTGGTGTAGATTACAAAAGACGACAGTTTCTAACAACATTATCCATTCATCTATATAGAGTCAAGCTTTCTGAAACCGCTGGTGTAATTAGATTTTTCGTATCTTATCTAGTTTCCGAGTTATAGACTAGAATTTAAAACTCGAACCAAAATAATTTTACATTGAATTGAAAACTTCCAATTTCAATGTAAGTATGAATTACCACGTAGTAACTGTCCAAGCACGCGTCCAAGTTTGGAAAACGACGAGCATAGCGAGGAGTTTTCTAATGGACAAGTGATGAAAAACGCCTTACGAATGAGTTTTTTGGAGTATTTTTTTTATTTTTCGCACTTTTATGCCATTTTATGCCATTTCTAAATATAAAAATCGCCCATACAGGTTCATAAAATTTTATGCTGGTTGGTTACACTGATAATTGACACTTGAAATTAATTTGAAGGTTATAATTAAAATGGGTCAAAAAATATCTTGCACTCCACTAGAATTGAAAGAAATAACTGCAAATACAGTGAATAAATTGTTGCCAGATAAATCGCGAGCAAGACATGAAAAAGAATACTGCAAATTTAAGTGGGTGTAAAGTGGGAGTGGTGTAATCTAAATAAAGTTACAGTTGTTTCCGAAAATGTTTTACTTGCTTACTTCGAATTAGAACGTAAGAAGTATATACCATCAAGTTTATGGACGATATATTCTATGTTGAGGTCCTGTTTATCTATACATAAGGATGTAAATATATCCAAATATTGTAAATTGCAGGCCTTATTGAAACGGATATCTCAGGGTTATGCACCTAAAAAGTCGAAGATTTTAGAAGAAGTTATTCATGAATTTATAAGGGACGCGGATGATAAGTTTTATCTGGCTATAAAGGTGGATAAATTTGAATGTATATCGCAGCTTTGTATGTAACGGTATTCATTTTAGATCATCTTCATAATGGGTTATAATGGTTTACTTAGGCGTCAGGAATTAACGGATAAGTCTGTCAATGACATAGAATACAGATCCGATTCCATCATTGTCTCTGTATCTAAAACCAAAAAAATACATTCCAAGAATGTTAGCAATTACAGATCCTCATTGGATTGACTTAATTAAAAAATATGCTAACTTACGTCTTAATAATGTTACGCATAAGAGGTTTTTCTTAACTTTTCATAACGGTCATTGTATTAATAGTCCAATTGGTATTAATATGGGGAGAATACCAAAAGACATTGCGACATTTCTCAAATTACCAAACTCCGATCTTTACACTGGACATTGTTTCCGAATAAGTAGTGCGACACATTTGGTCAACCATGGTTGTGATTTGTTGACAGTAAAAAATCATGGTGGTTGGAAGTCTACTACTGTTGCAAAGGGGTATGTTGAAGCTTCGTTAAAAAAGAAGATTGAAATATCTAAAATGCTTGGGTCTGAGCAAGCCAATATCAACTTACCTGGATGTTCTTCTAGTGCCCCACATTTGCAACAGTAGTATAGTAGCACTGTATATAATGTCCCTGGTGTGAGTGTTACTGCTCAAGAATCCAATGGTACTATCAATATTTTTATATATATATATATATATATTACCATTGAAAAGACGAACGAATTAATTACACGATTTAAACGATTTAAAAACAATACCATTATCAAGAGATTCCGTTTTTTGAATTTAAAATAAATGTGTGTTATATTGTCTATTACTATTAATTAATTAAATTTGTGTATTCACGATTTCCACACATCTTCTTCTTAAGTGCCATTTCCTCTTAGAAGGTTGGCTATCATAATAGCTTTTTTCCCTTTTGATGTTGTAGCTCTAAACCAGTGCTGCGCAAACCGTGGGTCGCGACCCCTCGGGGGGTGGCGAGAGACATTTTGGGGGTCGCCTAAATCAAAGAATTTTATTTACCAGTAAAATAGCGAAATTTATAATACCTATTTATAAAAATAGAACCATATTTTTTAGGCAACCATTTTCTGCTTTAATACTTAATCAGAGCTGTAGCAATGCTTTTGGCGCTCTTGGGAAATAATTAATTTTATTACGAGTAAATTCTGAATCATAAATTCAAATTTATGAAAAACCTACAATTATTATATAACTATTTTGCAACCGCGTTCTTAAACCTGAAGTGAGGCCAATATTTTTTTTTGTAAATATTGTAGCAGGCAGCTATTGATAAAGGTCTCCGCACACCAATGCGTCAGTGCGTTGCGCTTCGTTGTCATACGTGCGAGAGCATAAAAATAAGTACTGCACACACCAATGCGTTAAATGGATTGCGCATTTAGTTAATTTTCTTAATTTCTTATTCCATAAGGAAATCTTTAAGTTATTTCTATCGAATATTTTGTATCTATTTGTGTCTTTGTATTATGTTATTGTTCCAATCGTATTTTATAATGTATTTTTATCGTGAACTTATAATTATTTTACTATTTTTTTGACACAGATGTGCTTAATATTGTATCTCAATGATTTTGTTTTAGCACAAATAAGGTAATCAAACAACGAACACCGTAAAAAAAAAACAAATTATTGAACAGGATGGTAGCGACCGTTACTACGAGGTAATGCATATTTACACTGAATTGATAAATTCACTATGTTTTATCCACACTTATTCTATAATAATATATTTTGTAACTAGGGCGAAAAGTTGACAATTTTTCGCGAGTAAAGTAACACAATTTCGCACGTGTTACAGACAATGTTTTTTATTACTCATACGAGGGGATGTATCTTACAAGTTTGGGATCCAGGGGCCATAAAAAAAAATGGAATCAAAAATGAAGAATTTGCCTTTTCTATTTTGTATTGTCTCTGATGGTGTGGATTCGTCATAAGAACTGTCCTCAGTCTCCGATATCACCCTAGAATTTACACTCATTTTAAAGCGTTTTCTTTCATTTTTATTATTATTTTGTAATGTAATTTTTTTTTATATGTTCATTTAGTTTTTATTTATTTGTTTATTTATGTTAATGTAATCTAGCGATATGGAATATTTGCGTGCGTTACCCAGGTTATGTGAAATACAACGAGATGTGACATTTTTCGTATTAAATAATCTACTTCAAGGTGTACTTTTCGCGCATGAGTAATAAAAAAATATTTTCGTGTTTCGACGGGTAAAGATCATTTTTAAGTTCACATTTCTTGAAAATGACACCCGTGGGAACTCAAGTCGTGTTAAATGTTAACTCGAGTCGTGTTAAATGTTGTTAAAACATAGTGAATTTATCAATTCAGTGTAAACAAATATTGTATTCAGAAAAAATTAAATACCTTCATAATGGATAAGTGGCTAAAAATAGGTACCCACGGAAATGAAAATAATGACAATACAAGTATGAATGATGGACCAACATTTAATAAACTTAGAAAAACTGTGGATAAAAAACAACAATAAATCAACTTGCACTGTTTCTACTTCAAAAAATATCGAATGAAATGTGTTATCTAATAAAAATTTGAGAAAATATCAAGAAGGGTTTATTAAATACGGATTTACATTTTGCGTTGTTAATGGGGAAGAACGTCCGTCTTGTTTTATTTGCTCGGATAAATTAGCAAATGGTTTGAAACCTGCTAAATTATAATGACAAGGTAAACATAACAAGGAAGGTAAACATAAAGAATTTTCAAATAAATCTCAAACCTCGACGGGCTGAAACTGTATTTTTGAAAATACATACCACAATTCCTGGGAAGGGTTTACGGTTATCCTTATAAGTTTCATATTTATTAGCTATAAATTTGAAACCACATACAATTGGATAATTCCTCATTCTTCCTTCAGCAATTAAAATGACATTTAATAATGCATGGACAAAAATATGGTAACGATTTAAAAACAATACCATTATCAAGAGATTCCGTTTTTTGTCGAATTTCCGCCATATCACGTAATATCGAATCAGTTCTGTTAAATCTAATACAAAACTCTCCTGTGTTTCCTCTACAACTTGACGAAACCACTGACGTTACCGAAATATCGCAATTAATTGTTTGTGTTAGATACGTTTTTGAAGAAGACATATCTGAAATTTTTTTTTTTTTTTTTGAGAAGAACTTTTTCTGAATTTGTGTGAGGAGTACAACAAACATTTTAATATTGAGCAATAAAATTGAAGCTTTTAGAAAGAAGCTGATACTTTGGCAAGGAGAATTAAAAAAAGCAATGCAGACATGTTCCCGTGCTTTCCATAATTTTCTAAAGAAAATAATAAGTATTGATTCCTGGTTATTTAAAAAACACCATTTCCCATCATTTGATAACATTGGAAGAAAACTTAACGAAAAGGTTCGAAAAATTTGCAGATAATGAAGTAGGTTGGATGCGTGATCCATTTTCGTTTGATATTATTAATTCCAATATCCCTTTAAATGAAAAAGATAAAAAATGTTGGTTATCGATTAGAAACGAATATGCCGATTTGAAAAGGGCTAACAATATTTTAATTCAGTTTGCATCTACCTACTTATCCTTATTACTAGTTGTTTTTATTACTTATTATTAGTTGTCATTCAATAAAATATCGAACTCGATTGCATCCTGAGGATGACTTACGGCGATTTCCAATATAAAACCTAACATGGAAGCAATCATGAGCTCGTACGAACGCATACTGAATTCTTTGATGTAACATTTTTTAAAGTATTTTTCTTTAATAAAATATTTATTCTCATATGCTTGAACAAAACCATTGTTTCGTAAAATTATATGTTGTACTCAAACCTCTAAGAAGAGAGAAACATACATGGTGTTTCTAAAAGAGTGTTCATGAGTCATCAAATTTTAATTTCTAATTTGAATAATACAGCTTCATTCTAAAACTAGACTTTGCTAATATCTGCGCGTAGATGCGGATTCATAATCTGAAGTTTCACGGTGTCAAAACCTTTATAGCATTTTTATGATGGTATCTAAGTTTGCTGCACTATTTTAAAAATTCTTTATTTTATTCAATGACATCACGAAAACTCATCTAAAAATACCCTGTAAACGCAAATCCCAGAAAAACTTTCACTTTACCTACGTTAACGATTAAAAAACGTCTACTGTCGATCTAGGGGTCGCGACAAAATTTTACAAAAAAGGGGGGGTCGCCAATGAAAAAAGTTTGCGCACCACTGCTCTTAACAACTCAACGGAACTATAGTTGTACCATTTTCTTAGGTTATTTAACCAGGAAATTCGTCTTCTACACATCTTACTTTCATCTTAACTACATTGAAAACTGTCCTGATTCCAATGCCGTTGACTATTTTTTATAGTTCGTCCGCCTTCGGGGGCGATTTCTCACCCCCAGGACAATAGAGTGCCCTTCCGATATCATTTGATATCGGTTGATTGCTTATACCGGCGCACATTCGGTCTAAAGTCCTATAAAGAAAGAAAAAGAAAATTTGACACTAAAATAATTTGACGTTTCGAACGATAATTTTCTAAAATTAACTTTCTGTTTTTTCACTATAAATTTCTCTGTATATAAACTTTATACCATTCAAAAATTACATCATTAAAACGAGCAAATTTTTGTTGTGATTCCACACATCTTTGTATGGCAACAAGTGCAAACAAGTGCCAACTTTGAATAAATTAACTAACTAAAAAAAATACGGCACTCGGCGAGCCATTACCGCACGCATATGAGTGTTGTAATGATTCCATTACAGACGCAAAATAGAAAAACATAGTAACATAACGGCTAGTCTATCTGCTGGTGGTTTGGCATTTCTTATGTTCTTATTTCACTGTTTCCTGTTTTATTTTAATTAGTAGGGAAACTAAACTGCCATACAGTTTTTCATCCATTCTCAGAAAATTGTGGTAATCGTACGGAATATCACTTACTGTTAGTTCTCGAAGTAGTACCCAATCTCCATAACTAGCACGCTTTTCAAACTGTGCCCATATGTGTTTTGATGTTTTGGAACCACGTTGCTTAGTTACTAGTGATAATAATAGTTTCTAAAATGCTGTATTTAACTAAAAATCTCCGTATTCAGATACTGATGATGATCGGTAATGGTACCAAAAGTCGAAGACAGCTTGAGGTTGCTCAGTTATTTTGAGAACAGCATCCGGATATACCAAGGTACCTATTGAGCCACAATACAACTATATGCGTCATTTTAGGGTTGTGCCGAGACAGCGAAATCCCACCGTTCAAGCTATATTTCGCTTTAGTAAGTTTGTATTTAAGTTTTCTTGTTTTTTATTGCCAAAAATACATGAACAGAAAAAAATGTTTTTTTTTATGTGTTTCTTTGTCAAAAAAAAGGTTTTTTTTTTTGACGGTTCGCACTCGAAAGTGCGAACCAAGTGCTTGGTCGACCAAGCATACACGCGCTCGCTCGTTCAATACATATTTCACTAATTATTACTATACTCCATTTTTTTTAAGAATGCAGTAACTAGAAACCTGATTTACACTGTGATAAATGTTCAATCTAGTTACAAAATATGGCGCTAAATTCAAATATAGTTACTTGAATATAAAATTAATGGTTTCATTGAATATCTTATTATTATTGATTATATACTGCAAATGGCAAGGATAGTAATAAAATACAAACAAATAAATGGAGAAAAACCCAAAAACTCTAAATGATACAAATAGATCAGATGACAATTATGAATTGACATGGCAGCTATTGACAACTAACAGCTGCAACTGTATGTGAAAAGAAAGAGAGAAAAGAGAAGAAAATATCGTCGGTGTGAACTTCTCCTCGATTTAAGCCAATCAGAGAACAAGGTCAAATCTTCCTTGTACTGCATTCTTAAAAAAAATGGACTGTAGTCTATTCATTTTGGAATTGATTTTCAAATAGTAATTATGTTTGTAAGTGATTCGGTAGTGATACAAATGTGATTGTGTAAGATGGCCGATGAAAATGAAGATCTGTACCTCGATCCGCAAAAAAATGCTAGTAAATGTAGAATATGCAAAACCTACATTGGAAAAAACATCCCTAAAGTGAAATATAAGTTATGCCATAATGCGGTGCATGATAAATGTTACGAAAATTTGTCAACCTTCTTTAATATGGATAAAGAATGGAATTGCACACAATGTGTACCTAGTGAGCCTAAATCTGATATTTTCAGCCCATTCTTTCTGAATGAAAGATAAAATTGCTACACTCGAAAATAATAATGGATCCATAGGTATTTCTAAGCAATGTTCATACAGCCAAGCGGTAAAAATCATCGATAAGAAACAGTCATCAGATATCTTCATTAAACAAAAAAGTAAAGTGAAAGTGAGTGGAGATAAGGTATTAAAATGTACACAAAAAAATGTTAATCCTGTTGCTCTAAATCTACACATTGATTCCATGAAAGTTCTGACAAATGGTTTGATAGTGAAATGTGCTGATAATAATTCGCGTGATGTCCTAATTGATAAATTAAAATTGTCGCTAGGAAATAACTATATTGTTGAACAATCGAAAAAGTCTCATAGTTAAATCGGTTGATGCTAATGCATTTGACGCGTATGATGGAGATGATGAATTAATCAATAGTATTTGTACCTTGAATAATCTTGAAACAACTAATATTAAAATTGTAAAAAAAATTCAAACATAAAAATGGTTATAATTTAGTTCTTGAAGTATCCAATGCACTCATACACAAGATTCTATCAAACAGCAGTAAGCTATATATTGGGTGGCAGTCATGTTTATGTGATGACTATTTCTCGATCACACGTTTAAGTGTTCAAGATTCGGTCACATAAGCAGTAACTGTAAGGGTGAGGTAATCTGTCCTAATTATTCTGGTAATCATGAACTGAATGCCTGTATTTCTAATGTTTTGAAATGTATTAACTGGACGGAATTAAAAGAACGGGTAAAGTTAAATATTGCTACCGATCACCGCTGTGGAGATCAACATAAATGTACTGTTTATAAAAAAATTGTTAATAGCTCAATAGTGAAAACTGATTATGGCCAAGTTTGACATTCACTTGCATTCGAAAATAGTCTATATAGCTTTGTGCTCCTTTTCAGCTGGTTTCTCGTATTTATTTATATATTTTGTATCATTTATATTTAATTGTAAATATGCCTGTAAATGTGATTATCTATCGGCAGCAACTCTTCCGATATTGCCAATAAATTGATATGATACTGATCTAAATTTTTGTAAAATAGAAGAAAAGTTCAATGACATTACATTTTTTAAAAATAGCATCTGCCAAGATGACCTGCTAATCCTACATCTTAATGTCCGTGGACTCAATAAGAATTTTGAACACCTTGAATCATTTATTGAGAAAATGAAAACAAAGCCGGATGTTATTGTGTGCTCTGAAACATGGACTATTATTATACACTGCAAAGAACTTCTGAGGCTAAGTAATTATAGTATATATTATAACGAGAGTAGGGTAAATAGAGCTGATGGAGTAATTATTTATGTTAAAGAAACTCTAATTCATTCTGTAACAGTTGATATGGTGGGTGATAGCATGTTTGTGTCTACCATACTTAAAAATGATAATACGCATAAAATAACTGGAGTATATAGGTGTCACGATATCCCCAAAGAAAACTTTACAGCAAATCTAGTTCGCTTCCTTAGTAATAATAAAAACTGTAACAATCATATAATCGCGGGTGATTTTAATATAGATATTTTACAATATAATAACCTCTCTGAAGAATTCTTGAACTATTTGCTAGGCCTAACTCTAGCAAATAGTTCAAGAATTCTTCTTGCCATATTTTAATGGTATTACAAGAGCTAGTGACTCGGGTGGTACCTCTATTTTTATTTATACTAATGTCACGGATCACCTTTCACTATTTTGACGATAAACTGCCGCAAAATAAATAATAAGATCCGCGATACCAAATTAATTAACTACCATTACCTAATAAAGTATAGCTCCAAAACCAACTGGCAAGCAATATTGGAGATACAGGAACCTGTTGAGGCTACAAATTTACTGGTAAATAATATCCAATGCTTGATGAATAAAGCCTATTTAAAAAAAACTTGTAAGAAAAAATATAATAATGCGAGGAATAAATGGATAACCAAGGGTCTAATTAGGTCTTGTAATACCAACGAGCAACTATATCGCACATGGCAGCTAAATAAATCAAATTATCATCTGAAGAATGAGTATAAAAAGTACTGCTACATTTTAAATAAACTACTAAAGTTAGCTAAAAGTCAATTTGAAAGCAATAGGGTTAGGAATTATTACAATAATAGTAAGAAATTATGGCAATTTATCAACAGTAAGATTGGTAAAAGGGTACAAAATGTAACAATGAGATTGGTCATATACTTTATGGTAATGATAAAATTACTGAGAATATAAAAATTAAAGATACCTTTTCTACCTTCTTTAATAACATAGGTACGGATCGAACTGCCAAAACAATGTTAATATAACCACGAATAAGATAAAAGTTAATGAAAATACAATCTTCCCAAGTCCAGTCTCATTCTCTGTTGAAAAGACAATCCATGATTTAAAAGATAGAACTGGGGGAGTAGATTGAATAAGTAGTAGAGTCTTGAAATGTCTAGTTAAAGACATTAGTAAACCGATAGAACATATTTTCAACCTAAGCTTGACCAACGGTATATGGCCTGAATCCCTTAAAAAAAGCTGAAATTATACCAGTGTATATATCTGGTGATAAACATTTAACTAACAATTACAGACCTATTTCATCATAATTTCGAATATTGCCAAAGTTTTTGAAAAACTTCTACATTATAAACTGATAAATTTGAACTTTGAAACTTAAATAAAGTAATATCAGACAAACAATTTGGCTTTATGAAAAATAAAAGTACAAATGATGCGTTAGTGTATGTAACTGATTTCATATTTAAAAACATTGATATTGATAAACCAACAATAGTATCTTTTCTTGATTTAGCTAAGGCGTTTGATACTGTCAACTACAAAATTCTCCTTTCTAAGCTCCTTTCTAAGCATTTGGGATTAGGGGGGCTGCTTATGATTTGATAAAAAGCTATCTATCTGATAGAACTCAATTAGTGAGGTATAATGATTATTATAGCAAAGCACATATTTTAGTAATAGTAGCTCCCCAAGGAAATATCTTGGGTCCCTTACTATTCATATTATATACAAATGATATTTTTAACATCCTACCTACTAGCAATTTAGTTTCATATGCTGATGATACGGCTTTATTATGTTCGGGTCAATCCTGGGAAGAGGTAGCTGCGAAAACTATGGTATGGTTGAATAAGATTCATATATGGCTTAGAACTAATCATCTATCACTAAACATTAATAGAACTACTTTTATAACTTTTCGGTGTTATCGCAATAGTATACCTGTTGATATCAAGCTATATATTGAGGATATGGAAATTATGAGAGTCGACTCCTGTAAATATCTTGGAGTATATCTTGATTGATTTATGAGATGGGACTACCATATTAAAGAAATTTTAAAATAGACTATATCCTTGATCTTTGTGTTTCATAAACTAAGTCATATTCTAGAACCAAAAGCTATGAAGGTCATATACCATGCCCTATTTGAAAGTATTGTCAGCTATGGTTTAATAGCTTGGGGTAGTGCCTATGATAATGTAAATTGTCGCTATACAAAATAGATTGATTAGAATGGCAAAGGTTAAATCTGTATTAATAAACTCTATATAGTGAATATTGTGTTTTAATTTTATGATGAATGTAAAAGAATATTATATATATATATATATATATATATATATATATATATATATATATATATATATATATATATATATGATGCATAGTGGAAAAACAAGAAACAAGTTGATTATTTTGCCAAAGACAAATAAATCCGTTATACGGCTATTAACAATTTTAATAAATTACCGAATAATTTAAAAAATCTGATTGGAAATAAAATAACTGTAAAAAATATATAATTAATTGGATCAATTCCTGGTAATTCTCTATGAACTACTGTGATATAATCTACGATTGAATCTTGTGTGTTTGATACTTTCTTGGTACTTAATGAGGTTGACATGGGATATGTGTGCTTATGTTCCAATATGTACTATGTTTCAATTTTCTGTGGATCTATGATTATTGGTTATCAAGCTTAATTTTTTTTTTTATTGTTTGATTAGTAATATTATGTTGAATTAAAATTATGTTTTTTTTTTAATTATTTTAAGTACTTAATAAATTTTTCTAATTTCCAAGTGTTTGGAATCCAGTCCTAGGTACAGATATTTTGTTTATATATCTCTATAGGACACAATGTATGTAGTATCTATGTACTTTGTGTATATATCATTTGCTGGATAAGAATATATAAACAAATAAATATAATTTTTTTATTATTGATTTGCAGTTTGAAACCAAAATACAAATTACATTCAATATTAGACTTAATCCTCAACGTTTTCACGATTAGTAACTGGCCATTTATATATTTTATCTTTAAATTCTTTGACTTTTCGTTCTTGAGGTAGGTAGGTTTCAAGTTTTTTTAGATCTTTGCATCGTCTTGGCATTTATAGGTCTTTTCTTGACATAGACAGGACTTGTGGGCAGTGCTAAAACAGCCCTATATGCATTCCTCAACATAAAAGAATGTGACACAAGGCCTTGTCCCTCATAATAGTGCAAAAATGAAATCTGACTAACTCTGAATCAATTCTCTTTGTCTGTAGCAAATTTATTACACAATGTATTAACCGATAATATGTTCATTTTGTAATATTTTGGCCACCATTGTTTGAAGTTTATTATGTTTTCAACTGGTGGTAATATAACTAAAAACTTATTAGAGGCCATATCATCGAATAAAATCCCAGCATCTTCTTATATTGTGTAAATTCTATAACATTGTCTTAGTTTTCGTTACAAAACAGCAAAGTCTCTGTCACAGGGAAGAAAATAATGTCCGCGTGTTGGAAAATATTGTTTTAAGTCTTTAAGTCAAGTCATTGTATGATCTCGGTTTTGTCCACCGCATCCATCAGAAAATATATGTAAATTAACCACAGATTTTTTAATTCATAGAGAAATGTACAAATTTCGCTTGGTCCTGTCAAATGAAATCAAATATTTTATTGATACAACGATGTACTAATGTACAAATTGATCACATATTACAAGATAAAAAATTAGCAAATAGTAAATAATATTGTAAAAAAACAATTTATATTATAGGAGTTATTTAAATTCACTTGATGCGAATCTTTATTCTTCGAAATTATGTTTTGTGAATTCATCGATGCTGTAGAATGCCTGCCGAATAAGTATATCTTTGGATTTCGCTCTAAAAGCCTTAAAGGAGGTTACTTCTCGTAGCCTAAGGGTTATCTTGTTGTATATGTGTATGCCTATTTTGTCAGTGGCTTTACTACATATTGTTAGATTTACTTTGGGAGTGAGCAGGTTTGTGCTGTTTCTTGTGTCGTAATTGTGTTTGTCCTTATAAGTTGGATACTCTCTCTTGTTCTTATGCATTTGACATGCCACTTCCCTTCCACGCTAGTATAGATTTAATTTCTGCAAAGTATATATTTAGTAGCACTGCACCGCTGACTAATTTTTTGATGGTCGGAAGGGAGTAGATTTTATAATTAAGTTTCCTTTGGATGCTGTCAGCAGTCTTTCCCCATGTGAAGTATTCCTCGAAACAGTACCTAGGTATTTTGAGGATTCTATTCTGTGCAATTGTTCTTGACGAATTTTTAGCTGCAGATTTTCTGAAGGTTTCTTTCTGGCAGTTTGAAATATTACATATATAGTTTTTGTATGATTAAGAACATATTATTGGCAGAGAACCAGGTGTGGCTTTTTTCCATGAGTCTGTTCGCTTCGATTTCTGTTTCAATTCGAGATATAATAAAACTTGCATCGTCGGCATAGAGGTTGCAATGATTTGCTCCTATAAACTGGATCATACCTGCTGTATAAATATGGTCGGAGCAAATACACTCCCCTGTGGGATCCCGATGTTAATATTTGTCATATCAGACAGGACATTATTGTTGTTATGTTCTATTTTTACACAGAACTGTCTTTTTTTGAGAAACGATTGAAACCATCTACGCGCCTTTCCTATAATTACATAATTATACAATTTATCTAAAAGTTTATTGTGTGTGCTACACAGTCAAATGCCATGGACAGGTCGCAGAAGACTCCGACCGGCGAGTTGCCCTTGTCTACCTCAGCAAGGATTTTATTATAGAATGCAAGAATTGCTGTTTTTGTGGATTTATTTTTCATAAAGTCATGTTGTCGTGTGGTATAATATTATGTTTGTAAATGAATGGCATCATTCTACTTTCCATACTATATTCAAGTATTTTAGTCAGTACCGAAATTAATGATATTGGCCTATAATTATCAATTTTTGTCTTATCGCCCTTTTTAAAAACGGGAACAATTATTCCAGTTTTTAGAATACTTGGGTAGTATTCGTTGTTAAATGAACAGTTGCTTTATAATATCACAAGGTAATTAGTCTATCCCACAGCTTTGTTTTTGAGTTTTTGGAGAAGTAATAACATTTCCGCTTCTTTAAATTCTTCTAGGAACATTGTTTTGTCGTTGGTTGCACTGTATGTGGTCATTCCTGATTTCTGTTGTTGGTATGTTGCAGTGCTAGTTGGTACGTTGCCTGGTGCTAGTTGCAGTGGTGCGTTTTTAAAATATATATTAAAAGCTGTTGCTACCTCACGACCATTTGTTATTTCACAATCACCAACTCGAAGGTATATGTCCTCTCTTTGTTGTGTTTTATTGTTTATTTATAGTTTGCCACATAGATTTTTGATAATTTTGTCCCTGTTCAATTTATTTGTTTTAAAAATTACGTTTGGTTTGCGAGGTTAGGTTCTTGTGTCTTTTTTTGTTAAGCAGATATTTTGGCTTTAAGATGGGATAGTTTTTCTGAAGTATATACATATCTCTTAAGTTTCTGCTTGTTATTACTTCTTTCGAGACCCATGGCTTTGTGCTCATTTTAGTTTTCACTAGTGGAAAATTCGTGAAATAATGATGTTGTATCGTCTGCATAAAAGTATTTGTTTTGATATCGCAGTCATTTATGGATTACATCTCCCATGTCTCTTCCATTAACGCTTTTCGTAATCTTTTTTTGTTCGCTGTACTGAAAGTTCTCTTTAAGCGCAATGCTGGTTCTTGATTTCCCTTATCAGAGTTGCTGCTATATAGTGTTATGAACTTATGATCGGATAAAAACGTATCATCTAAGAATGTTAGCGTGTATTTTGGAGATTGAGTGAATACATTATTAATTAAGGTTTGTGATGTTTTTGTCACTCTTGTAAATTTCCACCCTCGCGTTCATGGTATACTACAAGAGTGGCAGTATAATCTTTAGGATTGTGTATACAAAATATATTTACAGTCAAATGCCTCAAATTAGAAGTCACCTGCACAGGTATTTGTGGAAAAAGTTTTTCATGTACTCTGTACAAATACCTACCCTAATAATAAATAATATGTTTTTCTTGTATCATTTCTAATTATTTCTTTAACTTGTTTTATGTTTTCATAAAACTTTTTTGACCTACTTATGTGTATTTAAAATAATTTATTATTTCAAAAAATGCTTTTAATTAATAATATTCAATTCTTCACAGGTGTAACACGTGTCAACTTTGGCCGTCCAAAACGCAGTGAAACTGATCAAGGAATCTTCTTCGAAAGTGCATAAATGACATTCAATTTAGAATATTTTCCTTGAAACATCCCGTGCATTATCTCAAAAGAAAGTTTTGTATCTAAATAACGGATCTCTTTTTGTGCACAGTGCGATATTTTTTTGGGGAAACTCTGAATATGTTCCATAACATCAAGTCTAGTAGCTGATTCTTTAGCATTTCCACTGACATTGTATCCTCTCATATATTTAGGGGTCATCCCCTGTGACAATAAAGAATATAACTTTTTAACTCTATCAGCTTTGATACCCTGAATGTTTGGAGAAGCATTCTTGCATACTTGATACCATCCGAGACGTGTTGGTATTTATAACTTGACTCACGATAAGGTTTAAGTAGAGTTTTCTTCGGGTTTACGACATCGCACAGTGGGGCCCAATGCATGATTTCTTGGCAAAAATTATTTGAGTAGTATTATTTGAGAAGTACAACACTTCTTAATAATAAAACAAAGTTTAATATGTATTTGTTTCTGAATTATATACATGTATATGTCAAGAACTAACATATTAACATTTTGAAGAATCATAAGACTCTGTATCAATGATATATTAATAGACTGTATCAATGTTTTCAGTGGAAAACTGGTTAGTGATATTAATGTTCCGTTTTCCCAAACATTAGTTACAAAACTCATTGTTTTTTATGTTTTAGACTACCTATTTCGGTTCTGCACTGTCAGCAGTTAGACCAAATCAGTGAAAAACACATCTGCCGCCGATGCAGATATCTTGACCACTTGACATTGTTTTGGTATATAAAAATTCAAGGATAACGTTGAAAGTATAAATAAACTATGTGTGAAATCAGAACGTTGATATCACTAACCATTTTTCCACAAAAAAAATCGTGAAAACTTAGTATTCTTTTGTTCTCTAAACTAGCATTCTCTTACTATTTCTCATTTTCATATTCTCATTTCGTATTCTCTTTCATTCTAAATCAGCATTCATCTCCAATTGGGGCAAACATGCGCAGCTTTTTTTTCGAATTAACCGAGAACCACTAACCAAAAACAAAAAAATATATAACTGCAGACATGATATGCACTGATATCAACTAAATTCGTACAAATAAACATTACACACTTAAGTTGTAATTTTCGTTTACGCGAATTTGTTAATTAATGTTATAACATATTACTAAACATCACCAAAACAATTTCTAGCAAGTTCAAACAAGTGGTCAAGATATCTGCATCGGCGACAGACGTGTTTTTCACTGATTTGGTCTAACTGCTGACAGTGCAGAACCGAAATAGGTACTCTAAAACATAAAAACCAATGAGTTTTGTAACTAATGTATGTAAAAGCAGAACATTAATATCACTAACCAGTTTTCCACAAAAAAAAATTGATATAGACTATTAATATATCATTGATACAGACTTTGATAATTCTTCATAAATGTTAATATGTTAGTTCTTGACATATACATGTATATAATTCAGAAACAAATACATATGAAACTTTGTGTTATTATTAAGAAGTGTTGTACTTATCATTTTATAGTCAAAATTTAGCTCAAATAATTTTTTTTGCCTTTGCTATACTTCTGCCACTAAAATTATGCATTGTAAATATATATCTTTTTTATTCCTGGTATCAAAACTTAAGAATTTGTTAATTAGCACTTGTCCATCTTCATCTTCTATACATTCGTAACATTTTCTTTTACAACTGTAAAAGAAAGAAAAAAATCGATAAAAAAAGATTACACTGAAAGTAATAGCACGATATTAGCTACATTAAAGCATATGAAAAGCATGACATACTAACTAGCCATTGTCACCTTTCCTTTATGTAATTTACATAAGCTTCATTCGACCTTTTTCAATAATTTTATTCTTGTATTTTGACCGACCAATTACTCCTTTGCTTCTCGCAACTGATATTTCGCAAAATTGAATCACTGCTTTCACCCATTTTGCGTCCATAAGATGCCAGATTATGACTAACCTCTATCTCAAACTAATAGAAAATAACCTAAAAAATGGCATTGACAATGTGCTGCAGAAACTCCAGTAGTAAATAGCTTATGGAGTTTCTCTAACACGTTTTTCGTGTTATCCTCAAAAACGTATATAATCAGAGACTAGATTATGACTAACGTCTAAATCTCTAACTAACGGAAAATAACCCCAAAATGACATTGGCATTGTGTTACACAAAGCACATTAGTCAATGATTTATGGGGTTTCTCTAATACATGCGATTGTTGACTGAATGCTTTTGATATTGACTTAAACTACTGTGGTTTTTAACAGATATATGAGGTTATCTTAGAACATAAGAACGTAAAAATCTCATTTAAAAAATATGACATATGGGGTTTCAGAAATATCCGATTCATTTATAATTCAGTACTTGTTCCCTTATATTCCTTTTAGTAATCCAACTGAAAATCTTATGTAACTTAAAAACCCATATTTGAAACCCATATTTAGGTGACGGAATGTGGATGACGCGGCGCCGTACGTGTTAGATTTTTTAATTCCTTTGTTTTTTTTAATAATAGTTAATTAATAACTAATAAATATATTTTTATTTTGATCAGAATTTTAATTCATTACTAGAATTTCAAACGCGACCGTAATATACGCGTATAAACGCGTTCTTTGTAACTCTGTTATGTTATCTTCGCTCTCCAGGTTTGTCTATTGAAATAAATTTATATATTCTATTTAAAAAATCAAGTTAAAAAAATGTCAAAAACATACGGTGTCGTCTGTACACACACGAATGACTAGGAGAGGAGAGAAAAAGATAAATCCGAATATCCTGAGGAATTGACAGACGTCAGTTGAAAATCTAAACAGAGGGCGACACGAGAATAAATAATAGAAAAGCCGGGGCGAAAAGGACGCGGTGGCGCACAAACACGCTCGCACATTCGCATACATCACGGCCGTGTCATGAATATTGGAAAACTGGATACAAGGCAAATATGTAGCCGAAGATTTTTGCTCAATTTCAAATTAACGACGACAGAGTCACACGATAAATCACACAAAATATTATTTACAGAGGAAAATAATATAAATATAAAATGAGATTTGCGACTCTGGTTACAAAGTAAATTTGATTTTAGGGATACATTCAATTTATTTTTTATCAAATAAAACGGAAATGATTGATTGAATTCAAATTAAGAAAAATGTGATTATACACACACCAATTTACTGGATGGAATAATTAAACTGGATAAAATTAGTATTAGATATAAATAAAAGAAATCTAACTAACAATAAAGTAAAAGTTAATCGATATTACCCGGTTTCTGTCATTTTAGCACTTTCCTATTTTTTAATATTACAGATTCATGTACGTAGAGCAACTTTTTATGAAGAAAATCGAATTGAATTGAATTTTTATTACTAACACCTTAGATTTATAAACCTGTAAAAAAACTGTTCTTTCCCAGAGTCATTATTGATTTATTACACATATTAAATTATTAATATGTACTTATATTATTTGATATCAATATGCTTAACCTAAAAATATTAATCGCCTTCAGTTTGTAAATTTTGGAATTAATATGCTACATTTATAAAAATAATATTAGTATGCCCAAAAAAAGGTAGAATATTTTAAAAGAGGAAACCTCAAGTTATCTACCCCAAAGCAAAGATTGGTTATTTAATTTGAACGATATGTAAATATAGTTCAAATTCAAATTACATTAGTTACCACTAAGATTTACAAAGATACATCATAATAATGATTTAAGGGAAACTTCAAATTCTGCATTAAGTGCAAACAATTTACAACGAGGAAGTTTCTCATATTCTTTGTAAACCGTCTGTAGAAAGTTTCTTCCGTAAGACTTACTGGAAGCTTAACACATAAAAATTCCATGTATATCTGGAGCATTACTGAAAATAACTAATCTTTTCTTTGGGGTGGAAAATTTGAGGATTTTAACATCTTTGGGTTAATGAAGTGTTGTTTGCACAAAGCATAAGGTAAAACCGGGGGATATGACGCGGTCGAGGATATGACGCGTTTTCTAGATCTCGAAAACTCGGCTTTCAGGCGTGTTAAAGACATTGGGAAACGATAGTACCCGCCATCGCCTCCAGATGAAGCGTGTCTACCCTAGCTACAAGCGAACCGTCGTGGAAGGAAGATTTGTTTTGTTCGCCATTTTGAAGATCAACACATGTGAAATTTAATTATATTTATTTCAAAGGTTCGTAATTTGTTTTCTTTTGCAATTTTTGTTGGTTTAGTGTATTCTATGTTATTGCACATTCTTTAAAATCAATATTAAGACTTATTTATTCACATAGCCGTCATTGTTTAATATTTGCAATTTTTTACATAAAATTGCTTCGAATGGGTGATATGACGCATTATGTGGGTGGGGGATATGACACGCGTCTTATCCCCCGCATAATTCATATTGTAATAGTAACTTGATACTTTCTTTTTTTAGACATGCCTAGTTACAAATCTAAAAACCTAAGGGGATGCTGGACTGAAAATAACCTTCATGCCGCTTTTAAAGATGTAGCAGACGGCTCTTCAGTTAGGGGGCACCTAAAAAGCACGGAATACCGGAAAAAGCCCTACGATTCCGACTCAAAACAAAGAACAGCAATAAAGGCAAGCTCGGGCAACCTACTTCCCTTGGCCTGGACGCAGAACAAAAATTACTGGTTCATGTCAAGGAACTGCAGGCTGCCGGATACGCGCCAACAAGAGATTCACTTTGCCGAATGGCTTTTAACTTTGCTGAGCAAATGGGCCGGGTTTCCAGCGCACGTTTCAACGTAGAGAACCCAAGGCAGGAAGGGCATGGCTTGACGCAGTTCTCAAACGAAGACTATCAAAGCCCAAGGAGTGTCTATGGCCCGCGCGGATGGTATGATAAAGCAAGAAGTGAATGATTATTTCACTTTGTTGAAAAAGACGTTAGACTCATTGAACCTCTTAAACAAACCCGCAAATATTTACAATGTAGATGAGTCAGGTCTGCAGCTAAACAACCCTCCGCAAGAAGTTATAGCGGCGAAAGGCAGCAAATCAGTTAAAGTTCAACAGTCAAAGGAACAAGGAGAAACACTGACAGTTGTTGCCTGTTGTAATGCAAAGGGAAGTATTTTACCGCCCTAAGTAGTTTGCAAAGGCGTTTACAAGCAGCAAGTGTGGCTTGATAATATGCCTAACGGATCTGAAGTAGTAATGGGTGGAAAATCAGCCTACATAAATGAAGAGCTTTTAAAGAATTGGCTGGAAAACCATTTTATCCCAAGGAAGACAGCTGGTCCATGCTTATTACTGCTTGATGGTCACGGATCATACACTAACTTTCTTTGCCTTTCCAGTCACACAACACATTACTTACAGCCTCTAAACCGATCGTTTTTCAAACCATTGAAGGTCTATTACCGAAATGCAGCTATAGAATGGGGAAATGCAAAACCTGGAAAAAAGATAGAGCGCAGGCACTTTGGCCAACTTCTACAAAAACCATGGTCTCAAGCTGCAACAATGTCTACGGGTCCGGCAGGATTCCGGGCCTGCGGTGTGTTCCTGTTCGCGACCTCCTCCATTCCCGATTATGCCTACCTACAAGGAGCCCCGGAGTCCACCTCTAAGGACAAGGACGACGAAAGTGGTAGCTCAGGCTTGGATCCTCAACCCAGCACACCCAAGAAAAAACCCATTGAGCCCCACACCAATGAAATCACAGTAGCGAGTCCCACAAAACTCCTAGAAATCGTGTCACCAGTGCCAAAAAGTGATGCTATTGCCGTGGCGAAAAACAAACAGCATGCTCAACTTTTTACAACGCCTGCAAATATAGCAGCTAAAATGCCAAAGGAGCAATGAAAATTGCAAAGCAGGAGAAGACATTCAAGCCTCTCAAACGGGAAAAAAAGAAGATAATGAAGGAATTGCCATCATCATCTGGGGGTGAGTGGGATAAAAAATCCTCCGAGAATAAAAAAGTAGAAGAACAAGTGCCTATTCAAAAAATGTTAGATGTTAAATGTTAGTGAAAGTGTTAGATGACGGCCTAGAGGTGAAGGCCATGTAACAAAACGGAAACTTGTGGAAGTGGCGCGTGCGTGACGATATACTTTTTATGAGTGGTTCGCGGTTTAGGGAAACTTGAACCCCCCAAACAATTTAGTAAGACGAGGGAAATATTCATTGTCCCAGACTTGTGTAAATATGTTATTTGAGTTAGGTACTCTTATAATACCTAAAACTTACCCAATTAAATATTCAAACGTTGGGTCATAGGTCATATTCTTTTTATGCACGCCCACTTTTCATTGTTTACCTACAAGTTTAATGAGTTTCAACTTTCTGAGTTTTTATTTTTGGTTTTATTTTATGTAATTTCCCATTAGCCATATCCCCCACACCGGCTGCGTCATATTCTTATTTTAATATTATAGCTGCAATTTATGCAATGAATACCTAATAGTCCAGGATACCATTAACACCAATCATCTTGTCATAATAGGTATTAGAGTTTGAGATTCGGCAAAAACCCGAATTGTGCGTCATATACCCAGTGTTAACCTTATGTAGGTAGACCTAGCAAGATCGGATTATTCTTTTTTGTGTTTTAGTATTTTTGATAGCTCTGGCGACGCTTCCCACACTATTATTCCATAAGCAATTTTAGATAGAATCTCAGCATAGTAAAAATTTAGTCTCAGCATATCATCAATTTATCTCAGCATAGTTCCGGAATAGCATTTTTTTTGAGGTAACGCAAGCTAATAGGATTTTTATGTTTAGTGATTTGCACAAATTTGCTATATAAATGTGCAAAGATAAAATTTCTTGTATACATACTACAAGAAATGTAGTTTCACTTACTCTATTTAATTCGAGGTTATTAGAGCTAATAGTTATATCATCTGCATATTCAGATCTGTGTGTTTGAAACAACATAAATTATAAGCTGAAAAAGAAGATATTAGCAGAAAACCAGTCGGTCACAGTTTTAATACTTTTATTGGTCCCTAGTTGCGTATCTACTAGATTCGATTTGGAGAACAGAAAACTTGCATCGTCTGTATATTCAGTGTAAAACCGTCCATAGATATATTCGACTAAATCATATACATATATAAAATGCCATATATAAGATGAAGAGCGTTGATGCTAATACACTTCCTTGAGGCACACATGTTTTCACCTCTATTTCTGATGATAGGGTTTTCATAGTATTGTAAAGTATTTGAACATATTGGGTACGATTATTTAAGAGTGATTGCACCCAATTTTCCGGTTTTTATTATTCTGCTTGTTACGAACTTTTTTTGGGCTTTGATCTTTGCCCAGTATTGTCGCATCTTCTGTCGGTGTAACTCCTTTCTCTCTTCTGTCCAGGGGATACCATTCCTCCTGGGTATTTCCTGAAATCCACGGACTTCCTTCAGGGTGCGACTCACAGACTGTCTGTTTTGGAGATCTGTTATTCCCAGTCCTTTAATACCCTTCTCAGTTTCTATCAACCAAGTGGTATGAACATTTTTGTTTTGCCAGAAGGTGAACAGACGGTTGGTTGGTCGGTATGGAGGCAATCTTGCAACGTGGCAATAGAAAGCTACCTTTCTTTTCCTAGCAGAGAGCATCTCAATATATTCGTAGAGCTCAGAGTTATGCCGCCTTCAGAATTTCCCACCTTCCTTTACCGGGCCTAGGATCTTCCTGAGGATTCTCCTCTCTCTGATTTCCAATTTCTCTATTAGACCCCTTCGATTCAAGGAAAGGCACCTCATGGCATACAGAGCTTCTGGTCGTAAGACTGTTTCTTATTGTAAGTGTTCTTAGTCAGTCGATAGGCTAGTTCTAACTTGTTGACTCCGTTGGATAATGATGCTTTTCCTGATAAGTTGGGTTCAATCCATTCGCAGTCCTCTTGATGTTTCCCTGCTATAGTAATATCTCTCTGTTTGCTTCTCTGATGTTGGTGAAGAATTCTGTTTCCTCCAACGACACTTGAAGACCCACTTGGGCAGCCCGTTTTCCGACGCAATTTATCAGCATTGTTGCCATCTCAAGATAATCAGCAAACAGTGTCATGTCATCTGCAAAGGCCAGGCAAACTACAACCAGTCCATCTTTCTTACGTCCCAGGTCGATACCACTCTGAGCACCCAAATTTATCAGTTCCTTGTGCCATTCTATCATAACGTTTTCAAGGACACAGTTGAAGAGGAGTGGGAAAAGTCCATCTTCTTGTCTCACTCCAGTTTTTATTTCGAAGCTTTCTGAAATCTTGCTTCTAAATTGAACCTTGGAATAGGTGTTGGTCAAAGCTTTTAGGAAGAGTCTGCGGATTTTGTTGTCTAGCCATAGTCCCTGGAGTACTTTGTTAAGCGTTTCTCTATCAATGAAATCGTAGGCCTTCCAAAAATCAACAAAACCTTGCGGTTTCTGATCTTGGAGTATGCAAGTACAGTTTTAGGATTGAGGATCTGTTCAACACAGGATCGGGTCTTCCTGAAGGCTTGTATGTTACCGGGACGAGAGAAATTTCACGGTAATTATTTATATTAGTAAAATCTCCCAT
The DNA here is from genome assembly GCA_944588485.1 of Phosphuga atrata. Lineage (NCBI taxonomy): Eukaryota > Metazoa > Arthropoda > Insecta > Coleoptera > Silphidae > Phosphuga > Phosphuga atrata. Next base: position 37,190,683 of record OX155899.1, read on the forward strand.
TTTGTGAAGCGGATGGATCAGAGCAAATTTCTTATCGGGTGGTATTTTCTCTGTGTCCCAGATTTCCTGGATGATTTCGGTTAGCTTGCGCACGGCATTGGTTCTAGCACCTTTCCCCAGTTCAGCAACGATAAAGTCCTCTCCAGCTGCCTTATTATCCTTAAGAAGTTGAATGATCTGGATAACTACTTCCAATTAAGTGGCAGCGAGTCCGGGCTTGGTGTGGTTTGTTTATAGTCGAAGTCTTCGCTGGGGGGGTCAGTTGAGTGGATTTTTAAAGTACTGAGCCAAAAAGTGGCAGTTGTCCTTGCCGTTATAAGCCATTTTGCCTTGTGCGTCTCTGAAGTGGAGGCTTGGCGGAGCGTATTTTCGGAGAGTGGCCGCTTGAAGGTTCCAAAGGAATCTCTGGAGTTATTCTTAGCATAGCTCTCTTCGATTTGAGTTAGTTGGTTTTGTTTGAACGTTCGTTTGGTTCCTCGAATTATCTTGGCTGTAACCTTTGTTTGTTCCAAAAGTGCATGCCAATTTTCCTTGGTCTTTTCAAAATACCACTTCACCCAAGCTGTTTGTTTTTGGGCTATTGAATTGTCACAGTCTTCAGTCCATCACGGACACTTCCTTCTTCTTGCGAGAGGGGCGAGTTCATTGGCCGCCTTGACAAGAGTCGCGTTCAGTTTGTCCCAGATTTTTAGATCGGTATTGTCCAGTATATGACTTACTTCTTGACTTTTCTTTAGTCGCTCTACGTCAAATATTACCAATTTGAAGCTTCTGTGTAATCTAGTGTTTCTAGCCTGGAGTCTAATTTTGATCTTTGAGAGGTAGTGGTCTGATTCCAGATTGGCGCTTCTTAGTACCTTCACGGTTTGTATTTCATTCTGAGATTTACGTGAAATAGCCGCAAAATCTATCTGGAATTCACCCAGGTTGGTATTAGGTGAAAGCCAAGTCTTTTGCTTCTTTGGCAAGTGTTTGAAGGCTGTAGATTTCATGAGCAACCCAAAAGTTCTACACAGATCCACCAATTGTTCTCTCTCCACCAATGCGCCGGATAATTGCGCACTATGTTTCTGGATTTTTTTTCTCTTCCCAATTGAGCATTGAAGTTAAGTCAAGCACTACGACGGTGTGACTCTCTGGAAGTTTAGAGACAATATCTTCTAAGACTTTCCAGAATTTGTTTTTGTAGAATAATGTAGCCCTTGTTTGCGCATTTGAGAGAGGATGGGTACACGACTGCTCGGCGAGGTAAAATCGTGACTGAATCCAGTATCCTGTGACTTAATATAAATCCTGTACCTAAGTGGGATACGTTCTTCATTACCCGCTGACCCACTTTTCCTTTGAGGATTCTATAGCCTTGGGACTCGAAGGCAAGTTCGTCCGTAAATCTGGTTTCCTGTACTGCTGTCAATATTATGTTGTGTCGTGTTAGTGAATCAGTCAAATGTTTCAGTTTATCAACTTTTACCAGTGAGTTAGCATGAAATGTTGCGGGGAAGCTTTTCCGTCTTGGTCTGAGTTTACGTCCGGTGATTTCAGGATGCTCCAACTCATCCTTGAAGCATGTCGGTTTTTATTATATATTTTTATATATCTATATATTTTGTTAATAAGAATACTATCATCTACCCAATAAAATTACTGTGGGCACAAAAGATACCAATTAGATTTCTGCCATTATCTACATAGAGTAATATTTTGTTTAGCTGTAGAATATCAGTAATTGTGAATTTACCTCTTTGGAGGCTATGTTTTTCAGGTGGAACTGTATTATGCTCCGCTAAGAATGGTAGAAGCCTTTGCAAAAAGGCGTACTCTAATATTTTAGAAAGTACCGAAACCAATTCTACTGCCCTATAATTGTTCAAACCGGTATTGTCTCACTTTTTATGAATTGGTATAATAGTAGTTACTTTTTCAATTTTTGGTAATACTTCGCTTTCGAAGGAACAATATAATTTTCTGTAACGGTTTACACAATGTTATAAGTTGCCTTTTATTAAACGACAAGGTAGGTATGTCCATCCTGACGGTGCGAATTTTTGTTTTTTAACTTGTTCTTAAGAAGATCTAATTATTCAATCTCACTGTATTCGTCCAAGTAGATAGTTTCTCCAGTAAATGGCATGTGATTGTTTGATATATTAGTGGGAGTAATGTTGGTAATGATTCCATCTGGAGGTTTGGAAAAAAATCGTTAAACAAACCGGCGATCTGATCGGATTCCTCAATTATAGTCACCGACTTGTCATCCAATTTACCCGTCCATTATTATTTTTTTGTTTCGCCATTGATTATTTTCCTGGTTGCTTTTCCTTTGTTATCCGCTTTAGCAATTCTCTCTCCGTCAACCCGTGTTCATCCACACCTGGGTGTAGGCCTTTCCTATACTCTTCCATTTGTCTCTGTCCTATGCTTATTGGTGGCAGAAAACCGCCGCGGCGATTTTATGGCACAAAAAAAGACTTTTCCGCGGTTTTCTGTCATCGATCCATTGTATTTGGGGTCTTACACTACACCGTTTTGTTTGTCTGGGTCGCCATTGCGAAATTTTAGCTGTCTTTCAGGGCACATATTCCAGGGCACTTGTGAACAATGTCGAAGAGATTGTGTCTTACTCGTCGTCTTACTCCTAGTTCCAATTTGATGGTGTTGGTTAAGTCTCCTTCGTATATTCTTACGTGTAGTAGGGCGTTTTTGTATATGTATTCGATGATTTCTATATATCTGGAGTCAATTCGTGCATTTTTCATGGATTTCAGTATATGCCAATTTTCGACTATGTCGAAAGGTTGTGGAAGTCGATGAATGCCATATGAATGGCTACGTTGTATTCCGTGTTTTTTTCAATAAGATTTCGAAACGTTTGTAGATGGTCCTAAGTGCTAAAGCCCTTTCGGAATCCGGCTTATTCTACCGGTTCATACTCGTGAAATTTAGTTGTTTGTCGGTTGGTTATTATCTTTGTAAAGAGTTTATAGACATGGGATTATAGACTAATCGGTCTGTAGTTCTCTATGTTGGTCATGTCTCCTTTCTTGAATATTAGTATAACTTCTGCCTCTAACCACTTCTCGGGTGTTCTGCCTTCCTGTAAGAAATTGTTGTAGAGGCTTGTAATTGAGTTCAGTTGTGCTTGATCTCCTAGTTTGATCATCTCTGCAGTGATCTTCGCAGTCCCTGGACACTTACTATTTTTTAGTTGTCTTAGAGCCTTCTCAAATTCTTCTGTGGTAATGTGGGGTATTTCTTCCGAACCCACGTTTGTTACATGAGTTCTTGTGCCGTGGTCTCCCTTAGTTGTTGAGTAGAGTTTGTTATAGAAGTTCTCCACTTCTTCAAGTATAGCTTTCTGATAGGATAGTATTGTGCCATTTGCTGTTCGTAGTTCTTGTTCTCTGCACCTTCATGATGCAGTTCTGTTCGATGGTTTCCTGGATAGTCTTGGTGTTATGGGTTCTTATATCTTTGCGTATCTCCTTTTTGATGCTTTTTTTTAGATACTTTGTCTGTTCCTTAAACTGATTTTCTTCATTAGATCTAGTGTAGACGAGGACAGTTTATTGTTTATTGGTAGTTATTTCCTAACGATACTTTTTATTCTCATGAGAATCATGGCCTCGCTCAGAGATAAATGTTCCGGAAGTAAAAGCAGTTCCCCAATCTGATCTCCGGGGGCAACGGCTTTGAGAGGCGCCCACAGAATTAATAGGAAAACTATAATAAACGTAGGCACTTGGAATGTCAGAGGAATGCTCCAAACGAGAAAAACGTATATCATGGAAAAAGAACTCCAACGATGCTATATAATTATTGCAGGCATACCAGAAATCCATTGGAGAGGAAATGGACATTTTAGCACCTCCATGGGAAACACAATAATATTATTCGGCAATGAAAACAATAGTAAAAATGGCGTTGCATTTGTACTGTCTCCTAACATCAGTAAATATATTATGGGATACGAAGCAGTGAATGGCAGGATTCTAACCCTGAGACTCCGCGCAAGCCCAATCACACTAAATATAATTCAAGTGTACGCACCAACCAGTGAATCTCCAGATGATGAAGTTCATGAATTTTTCATATTATGAATTGTTCAAATAGAGAAATACTGATAGTCATGGGGGACTTTAATGCCAGAATAGGTACCACAAAAGATGACAATCACATAAGTATTGTTGAAAGATACGGAATTAGGCAAAGGAATGACAGACGCGAACTAATGCTCAACTTCTGTATTGACAAAATCTTACAATAACCAACACAATATTCCAACAGCATATCAGACGTTTGTACACCTGGCAATCCCCGAATGGGAAATACAAAAACCAAATAGATTATTTAATCCTAATACAGACACGATGGAGAACTTCAATCAGAAATGCAAAGACAATTCCAAGCGCAGATTGCAACAGCGACCATCGGTTGCTTATTACAAGATTTCAAATAAAATTTCAGAAACCCCAGCAGCGCATGATAACAAAAAGGCTCGCAATGGAGAATGAAAAGACCTTCCAGGAAAATTTGAATAAAATAGCCGATGGGCGCCAACATATAAACATAAATAGCCGGACAACTGAGGCTATCTGGGTGGAAACTAAATATATCATAACTACAGCTGTTAAAGAGACACCAATAAACCACACACCGGAAAAACGCCAACATTGGATGTCAGATGAGACTTTCAAAATAGTCAATGAAAGGCGTATACTCAGAAATCACGGCTTAAACTCGCAGGAATTAAAATCGCAATATGCAGAACTCAGTAAGCAAGTAAAAAGGCTATGCAGAAGAGATAAAATACATATTTACAAAACATATGTACCGAAGCACAACATCATGCTGAATACAACAACACTAGAGGCTTATTCCAATCGGTAAAGAAAATAAGCCATCAATTCTCTCAAAGATCATGGGTCATAATGAGGGAAACCAGAAAAATGTAGAAACCTGGAGAAAATATTGTGAAAATCTGTTCCAAGATGGAAACACCAGCAACAGAACTAAGCAAGCAGAGGCAATGGATGAAGCTGAAATAGAAATAGCCATCAAGAAACGTAAACCAAACAAAGCACCAGGCTGCGACGGCATCCCAGCAGAAATAATAGAAGCTATGGGAGTGAGAGGTGTTGAAATTTTTCACACCCTGTGCCAAAAAATCTGGTCCACAAAAACATTGCCAGAGGAGTGGGTGACATCTATATTTATGCCTCTATATAAGAAAGGTGTGAAAACCTTGTGTGACAACTACCGCCTGATATCTCCGGTTTCACACGCTAGAAAAATAATGCTCTCTATAATACATAAAAGATTAAAAACGTATCTAGAATGTATCTAGAATGTACCAGAGCAGGCAGGATTTGTTCGCGGTCGTGGTACTAAAGAACAAATACTGAATCTTCGCCAAGTCATTGAAAAGTATCGCGAATTCAACAGACCACTTATACTTATGCTTTGTTGACTATCGTAAGGCCTTTGATAGCATTAATTGGAACTGGCTCTGGATAATCCTGACGGAAATGGGAGTTTCGGATCATCTGTCACTTTTAATTCAGAATCTGTATATAAACAGTAAGGCAGTCGTAAGAGTTGACAATCAATCGCCTCTTCTATTTAACATCTTTGGAGAATATATTTTGAGAAAGGTGACCGACGGATGGAACGGCGGAATTGCAGTTGGTGGAATAAAGATATCTAATCTTCGTTATGCGGACGATACCGTCCTACTAGCAAATACTCAAGAGGAACTTCTGGAAATCTTGCATAAACTGGAAATGGAAAGTAATAACCTTGGCTTGGCCATCCACTACTCAAAGACGAAAGTTATGATCATCGACAGGGTCCAGAATAATATGCCAGACATCCTTCACCTGGGTCAATGCCAAGTCGTGAGCCAATATATCTATCTGGGAGCACTGATTTCAAATGAGGGAGGCTGTTCTCAGGAAATCATTCGTAGATGCGAAATCGCTAGACGGACAGTGAAAAGCCTCCAAAAAACATGGAAAGATAGTGCTATCACTTTAAACACAAAAAAAACTATCATTAAAACACTGATATTCCCGGTACTTCTATGCGGAGCAGAAACATGGTCGATGAAGGCTGTCGATTGCAGGAAAATCGACGCGTTTGAACTATGGTGCTGGAGAAGAATCCTACGACTTCCCTGGAGGGCAAGAAAAACTAATGCGTCCATCATCCAAGAAGTAAACGAACCCCAAAGGTTATCCAAAATAGTGCAAGCTCGAATCCTTAGATACTTCGGGCACATTCAGAGAAGAGACGAGGACAATTTGGGGCGACTAATAGTACAGGGTCGGGTAGAAGCTACTAGGTCCCGAGGTAGGTCTCCTACACGCTGGACAGATCAAATAAGGGTATTCACTGACTTAACAATCAACCAAGCGGCACTCAGCGCCTACAACCGTGGGAAATGGCGAGATTTTGTAAAGCGAGTAACGAAGTAATACGAAGCTTGATCACGGCTCTTCTGTCAAGAGGAAAGCGAAGAAGAAGAAGAGTTATTTTCTTTTCCATGGCAGTGCATAACTTCTTTAGACTTGTTTGGATACTTGTTCTGTATATTTTGGGCTAGTTTCCCGATTCTAGTCCGTCTGTAGGTTGTAAACTGCTATTGAGCTCGGTACGGCTTTAGAAATTATATTTGTTAAAAACAGGTTTTTGTGTTTTTAATCAATTTTATGTGTTTCTTCTTATTATTTATATAGTGTACACGTTTGGATACTCGTTTGGATAAATTCTGGGTATTTTTTTTTAATATATAAAGAATTTTAAGTTACAGCTTGACATCTTTACTTCGGCCCTGATCTAGTTTTTGTTGGACATATTTGTCTGCGTAATGGCAACGCTTTTATTGAAATAAAATTGCAGGGTGTTTGTGATTGGAATAGTTATCTCATTGCGGTTATCATTGCTGAGGATGTCGTTCCAAAAATCTTCTATTAGTAATTTTTCAAATAGAATTTTATTTTCTTAGGTAAATTTTCGTGCAGCTATGTATTTAATTGTGTCTTTGCTTTGCCATTACTTAGCATAAGTTGTTCGTGAACAAATAGTTTAAAATGAACAAATCCGTTGTAAAATATCGATCTTAGTTTTACCAACTCCTTTGTCGTAATAAAATTAAGTAATATCGTGTACTCTGTGGGAACTTCAAACAGGAAAAGTTTTGAGTCGCCGTCTAAAGGTTCTCCCTTCTTCGTATATTCAAAATTATTCGCCGCAGTAATTATTCGTTGAAATAAACAGGTTCATCGACCATGCTACAAGCCTCGAACGAATGCCAGAAGCCTATCAATATTTCAATGAACGATTAATACGAATAAATATACTTATTTTGTATAATTCTTATAGTATCCTAGACTACTTGGATTGGAGAATGTATATGAAGGAAATTAAGAAAGAGTTGTATATAGTGCAGGGACAGGCAACCTATGTCCCGCGGATCACCGAGTGACCCATTTGGTATTTATCTAATAATAATGTTATTTATCTAGTACTCGTTTAGTGCCACGAATGTGGACAGGGGCCTAGTAATAACATACAAATATCTGTTGTATAATTCTAGTATATATTAGCAAGGGAAGTGGTTGTTTCAACATGAGATTTGTTTTGTAGTCTTAATGAGACTTAATATTATAGAGCTACAAAGAGGTTGATTGTATTTATAAATTCAAGCTATGTTTCCCTTTTAATAAGTTTAAATCATTATCTATAAATAATATGTTTTCACCATTAGTAAAATAATAGTAAAATAAAAAGTAGTAAAACAGTAATAGTAGTAAATAGTAGTAGTAAAATAGAATTGTCCAAACAAATTTTACCACTATTGGACGCGCGTTTCGTTTTCTCAATTGTAGCGTTGCCAACAGTACGATAATTATTGTGCAGGCACGATAATTTCGTAACAAAATGATTTTTTTTTCTAAGAAACATCGTTTTGTTAATTATTTGGAAATGGACGATAATTTTTGTTTGAGCACGATAATTTTACACAAGTAAACGGTATTTTTAAACACCAGTATTTTACTAGTATGATCAGCGTCACCTTTCAATTTGACAAGACAGCTCAGTTGTAGCACATGCGCAGTACCAGAAGAATATTGACACAATTATAGTTACGCAGCAAAATAATTATTACGCAGTTACCTAAGTGAAATAATCATTATTATTTAAATAAAAATATTATCATGGACAAACAAAAAAGGGAAGAGGGAAAAGTATGCATGTGTAGAAAATGGTAATAAATTGATATGTAGTTTATGTACTTTTCTTCAAAATATTTTTGAAAAACGCATTAATTAACCTTCCGTACACTATGTGGGGTCTCATAAACCCCAGCAAAACAAAAAATCTCTGTTACCCTTTAAATATTCGCGCGCTTGCTCTGATTCTTTAAATAGCTGGAGTTGCGGCATTGTCAACCGCCTTTTATTTAGGGACGTAGCTGGCGGTTATACACTTAACCAGACAAGTGCCCCCCCTGGAAACACTGTCGTGAACTCTGGAACTGCTAGTCGCATGGCCTCGGAGTTACGGGTGACTTATTTAAATTTAATTTCTCTTTGTCTTTTGTTCCTTCGCTCCATCTGTTATTTTGTATTCCATAATATAATGAATATATTGTTGTGTCTTAATCCAGATTTCTTTTGCTCTGAGCATATGTCCAGTTATCGTTCTCGGAATGATTGGTACTTCAAAATTTGTTGTGATTTTATCCCTTTCCAATTCCCATCGAGAACAGTCAAAGATTGTATGGCTCACGATATCGGTGTCTCCGCAGTATATGCACTGGTCGTCTGAGGCTCTGCCAATTTGATGCAGATAGTCCTTGAAACAGCCGTGGCCGGACAATACTTGGGTGAGATAGTAGGTATTTTCCCCATGCTCTCCTGTCTATCCAGGGTTCAAGTTCAGGGATAAGAAGTCTGGTCCACTCTCCTTTAATGCTTTGCTGCCACCTTTGCTGCCATTCTTCAATTAGTTGTTTCCTTGCCATTTTTTTTTAAGTTTGCTGCGACCTGCCTCATGCAATTTTCTTTGGTCTTCCACAAGCAAGTCGATTGGCGGGATACCCGCGATGGTCAAGACTGCCTCCCTTGATATTGCGCCGTAAGCGCTACAGATTCTAAGAGCCATTTTTCTTTGAACTGCAAGGAGCTTTTGGGTATTTCTCTGTTTTCCCAGTGCTCTGGCCCATATTGGCGCTCCGTACATCATAGTGGCCTGTACTGCGTAGCTAAGCAGTCGGCGTTTACTGCTCCTGGGGCCTCCAATGTTGGGCATTAGTTGCTGTATTGGTGCCATCATCCTCATTTCCTTTGCTGCAGCTTCAACTATGTGCGCTGTAAAAGATAATGCCATGTCTATTACTATGCCCAGGTATTTTATAGGATACTTTCGGGAATATTGTCAGTTTTCCAATTTTAATTTTTATTGGTTGGACCTTTTTTTGTCTTATGAGAAGGACTGCCTCAATTTTCTCTGGCGCTAGATTGAGGCTTTTCGATATCATCCAATTAATGATTTGCTCTATAGCGTGGTTTGCTATCTGCATCAATCCTTCTTCTGCTCTGGTTGATACCACTAGAGCCAAGCCCTCTGCAAAGCCAATCACTGACGCCCCCACTGGTAGTCTTAAACGTGCCACAAGGTTGGGCGTAATGTCGATCCTTGTGGAACACCGCTGCTGATGCTCTTCGAAGAGAGCGAAGAGAGAAGCTCTTCCGTTTTTTGAGCCCCTTTTAGAATTAACTTTCTATCGCTAAGGTAGCTCCTCATCATGCGTAGTAGATACGGTAATATGCCTCTTGATGTTAGGCCTACCATGATCTGCTTCCAGCTAGCGCTGTTAAATGCGTTTCTAACATCGAAGGTTAGCAGCGCACACAGTTTCTTTGTTCTCTGCGTGCCAGACTTCGCCTTTTCGGCAATCTCTATGACAGATCTTAGCGCGTCAATTTTCCTTGCCTGAAGCCAAATTGTTTTTCTGACAAACCATGCCCAATCTCAAGTTCTTCTTTTATTCTGCTTAGCAAAAGTTGCTCTAAGAATTTTCACGACACATCCTGTAGGCAAATAGGTCTACAGGATGTGGGGTTCTGTATTTCTTTATTTCCTTTTCTGCTGAGAACGAGCTTTGCCCTTTTTCTTCTGGCTGGAAAGTTTCCCTTTGTAAGCAGCGTGTTCATCGTGTCCAATACGAAGCTTGATTGGTGCTGGACAGCTATTTTTACAACTTTAGGTGGTATACCATCTGGCGCCGGTACTCTGTTGTTCTTAATTCGCATGCTTGCGAGCGATAATTCTTCGGCAGTGAAAAGATGTATGTCGGTGACTTCAGGCTGTTGCCAACCGAAAGGAGTGTGGTGTGGAAAGAGCATATCAGCTACTCTACGTACTGCTTCTATTTTGTTATGCAGGAATTTGTGAGCAAATTTTCATATTTCTTCTTATGATTTGGAAGGTTTCCCCCCTATGTGATTTTTTCCTCATTGTCAAACCGCCTAGTAAGAGTGATTTATTGGACGTGTCGCGGGCGCAGCGGACAGACTTATTCAAAGTGCTTCAGAGTCTCACAGACCCCACGTGGTTTGGGACGTCGTCTAAAATGTAAGTGGTATATTTTTGTAATATGCAGTAGCTATATTATTTTCTAGTTTTTCGACATTTTTATTATTTCAGCGGGATATTAACAGTTGCCTTGGATGTAAAATGGCTCATCGAATGAGTGAAAATGCAATAATAGCATCTGCTCTTGTGGAAGAAAGTGACTACGATTTGGTTGAGCTTTTATGCCTGGAAGCGAAGGCGAATCAGATCATTTGAAGGTGCGGTCTGAATGCAAAAGTGAAGCAGAAGCAGAAGAAATTTCTTCGGGCAAAAGTAAATATCGAAAGGAACCACTAAGGACTAATGTTCGTAGTGGCTCGTAAAAAATGAAAATATAATTACAAATTTACCCGGAGTAACGAGTCAATATGCGGACAAAAAAACTATTTGGAATGTTTTGAAGCTTTTATTTCCAATGAAATACAATTTGTTGTAAAATATAAAGATATAATGTTGAGGTAAATAAATTCGCTAGTTAGTTTTAGGTTGGCAACGACCCAAGTTATTATATATGTAGTTCTTTAGTTGGCAACACTGCGACATGAACTTAATCACTGCATCGATTGTAGTCGAGGTAGTAGTCGCTCTAGACGAGCAGTCGCGTCAAGTCTGTTGCATTAGTCAGTCGTTAGTACTAACAAGCAAGTTTTAGCACGTGGTTTATATTCACTTTTCTTTTGTTCACCATTTAATGTTACTTTACTTTTAAGATTCTATTGTTTAATATAAAATTAAACTACGACGACGTTAATCTATTTTATTTATCCTCCCGAGCCAAACAAAATCTGCCACAAAAAAATCTAATCATATAAGAATATGCTTATCTAAACAACAGACCATTAGATGACGAAAACATAAATGCGCTGAATGTTGGATGAACTAAATCTGAAATGAAAGCTGTTTTAGAACTTTTATTTTTTAGCAGCATTGTATCTATATAATAGACAAAACCTCAATATTTGGGCTCATGATGGTACAGGAATTAAATATTCCGTTGCGCAATGTCGAAATATCGATTCTTGTTTTTACTCAATTATTTGAGATTTTATGGCATTGCGACTAGGGAAGAAAAGAAAAACAATCCGACACATTTTTGAGATCTTTAGTTGTAAAGTTAAGTAACTCCAAAGTTGTAAAAATCCATATACACCTTTTGAGTACCTAACTCTAGATTAAGAGTTGGTTGTCTTTCGGGGTAGATGTGGTTTTCGCAAAAACATATAACACCATGCAGTTAGAGATTTACTGTGGTAAACAACCAGATAATAACCCTTTTGCGGCCTACAACAAATCCTTCCACCTCGTCGATCGTATTGTGAACTGCGTTTCTATATCTTCAAGAAATATAACAATGGACAATTTTTTCACCAGTCACGAAGCTTCTGAAAATTTACTGCTAAAACATGACTAAAACTAGCTAAGGGTAGTTTGTACTTTTAGGGTCAATAAAACTTGCATTCCACTGCGTTTCGAGCTATCACGAGAGGAACATTCTTCATCATTTGGTTTACAAAAAGATATCACTCTGGTTTCTTATGTACCAAACCCCCACAACACCTATTCGTGGTATAATTGTGGTGAGTGAGTGGTGAGTGGCGCACTCACCATATTTTTTTCGATGCTCAATCACTCGGGAATCAAATCAATGCTACGATATTGTATTGAAACAGTAAAACCGATTCATAGGAGAGGGTTTATTGGCGATTGCACTGGGGTTTAGACTTGGGTTTATTAGAAATGACTCTAAGAGACGATCATTTGAGAAACAGTATAGACAATACAATGATTCCGTAAGAGGATATATGATTTAATTGGTGAAATACAGCACGAGCCGCCCAAAAAAGTAGTAAGATCTGAAACAGCTTGTTCAGAATGCGAAAGGAGAAAAGATCGGATGACCAAGTACAGTAGTGAGCTAACTACACTCCGCTCCCCTAAAACCTATATGCTTACAGCAGGCACATTTTTACAGTTAAAACTGTGCTGAATTTAACCAACAAGGATCTCGTGAAGACTGAATATCTACTTCTCACTGTTCCTTTTTTTATTACGCCAACCTTTAAAATAAAAGCTATACAAATTTTGAAATAACTTTTTTTTTCTTCTCTCGAATAGGCCTACTTTGAACCACGCTATTCAACTGTCCTTCTCGGTTTCTGTCAACCAAGTGGTACGAACCTTCTTGTTCTGTCAGAAGGTGAGCAGAAGGTTGGTTAGTCCATTTGGACGAAGTCTTGCAACGTGGCCATAGAAAGCTACCCATCTTTTCCTTGCACAGTCAGAGAGCATCTCAATATGTTCATAGAGCCCAGAGTTATGCTGCCTTTGGAATTCCCCATCTTCCTTTACCTGGCTTAGGATCCTCCTGAGGATTTTCCTTTCTCTGATTTCCAATTTCTCTACCAGACCTCTTCACTTCAAGGAAAGACATTCCATGGCATACAGGGCTTCTGGTCGACTGATGTGTAGTGCTTAAGTTTCAACTTGCGTGACAGGCATTTCTAATTGTAAGTGTTCTTAGTCAGTCGATAGGCTAGTTCTAATTTGTTGACTCTATTGGATAATGATTCTCTTTCTGATAAGTTGGGTTTAATCCATTCGTCGAGATACTTAAATTTCTCAGTCCTCTTGATGTTTACCTGTTCTAGTAACATCTCTCTCTTTGCTTCTCCAATGTTGGTGAAGAATTCTGTTTTCTCCAGCGACACTTGAAGACCCACTTTGGCAACCTGTTTTCTGAGGCAATTTACCTGCATTGTTGCCATCTCAAGAGAATTAGCAAACAGTGCCATGTCATCCTTCTTACGTCCCAGGTAGATACTACTCTGAGCACCCAAATTTATCAGTTCCTTGCGCCATTCTCTCATAACCTTTTCAAGGACACCGTTGAATAGAAGTGTGGAAAGTCCATCTCCTTGTCTCACTCCAGTTTTTATTTCGAAGCTTTCTAAAATCTCGCCTCTATCTCGCTCTAAATTTAAAGTTTCTAGGATGAGTCTGCGCGTTTTGTTGTCTAGCCCTAGTTCCTGGAGTACTTTGTTAAGCGTTTCTCTATCAATGGAATCATAGGCCTTCCTAAATCCAACAAAGGTGACAACCACCTTGCGGTTCCTCAACTTCGAGTATGCATATACAGTTTTAAGATTGAGGATCAGCTCAACACAGGATCGGATATTCCTGAAGCCCCCTGGTCTTCTTCCAGTTGACTATCCAGCTGATTTTCTGCCCTTCTTGCCCTATTGTATGTTACCGGGACGAGAGAAATTCCACGGTAGTTGTTTATATCAGGAAAATCTCCCTTTTTATGAAGCGGATGGATCATAGCAGATTTCCAATCGGATGGTAATTTCTCTGTTTCCCATATGCCCTGGATGATCTCGGTTAGCTTGCGCACGGCATTGTTTCCAGCACCTTTCCAGAGTTCAGCAACGATAGAGTCCTCGCCAGCTGCTTTATTGTTATTAAGAAGTTGAATGATCTGGCCAACATCTTCCAATGAAGGGGGCAGCGAGTCCGGGTTTGTTGTGGTTTGTTAATAGTAGAAGTTTTCGCTGGATCACAGTTGAGTAGATTTTTAAAGTACTTACCCAAAAAGTGGCAGTTGTCCTTGTCGTTATAAGGCAGTTTCCCTTGTAAGTCTCTGAGGTGGAGGCTTGGCGGAGCGTATTTTCTGAGTGTCTGCTTGAAGGTTCCACAGAAATCTTTGGAGTTATTCTTAGCAAAGCTCTCTTCGATTTGGGTTAGTTGGTTTTGTGTGAAGGTTCGTTTTATTCCTCCAATTATCTTGGCTGTAACCTTTCTTTGTTCCAAAAATGTATGCCAATTTTCTTTGATCTTTTTAGAATTCCACTTCACCCAGGCTATCTGTCTTAGGGATATTGCATTGTCACAGTCTTCAGTCCACCTCTGATGCTTCTTTCTTCTAGCGAGAGGGGCGAATGCATTGGCCGCCTTGACAAGAGTAAAAATTTTTTTTAAGAAATAACTGTTTTATTGATACAGGCTATACCGAAGAGTTTAGTTTTTAGTTTGTAAAAAAAGGTATTAACATGTGAGTATGAACATGTTGACTCTATTTGACTAGTTTTATTTTTATTCAGTAACAAATCAAAAACACTGTCTACACAAGAAACAAATAAATAAATAAATACCACACATTCCCTTCCTCGCTAATTATGAGGGTCCAGAAAACCCCACGTGATGCATCATGTAACCTTTATTCATGTGGTTCACAGAAGGTTAATTGTTCCGAAAACATATTTAATGACTTCGCAAATAAAAAACAATTCATTGAGAGAATGAAAGGACAGGTCAGCGCCAGATCGCGCACAGGTCGCGTTCAAGATATGGGCCAAACATATTGATGAGCAGGTCAAAAATGATTTGATATCTAGTGGCGTAATTAGCATTGCAATTGATGAAAGTGACAATATAAATAGTACGCTTGCAATTATTATTAGATCTGCATCAATAAATAGTTCGAATGGCTATGATGAACTGAGCTTTCTTGCTTTAATGAATGGCATGACTAAAGGCACTGATATTTTTCGTATATTAAGTTAAGGTGCAGTGGGGTAAGATCGTAAATGGGGCAAGATCGTAATCGATCTTATACCTACTATAATGTTATGGTAATGGTAAATATTATAAAGCTTTGAATGTATTTTTGATTTATAGAAACTTCTTTCTCTAGGGAAGTTGAAAAGGAATTTCCTTAAAAGTGTGTAATTTTTAAAGGTCGGAATAATTGCCTATTTTTTTTTTCTTTATAGGCAGATGAAAAAGAGAAGCGAATAAATCCGTTTTACATGATTCTCTATCGTTTTACACTAGTTTTAAAAAACCTATTTTGCCTATTTTGTTGTATTAAATTTCTACTGCCTAAAAGATACCTAATGAGCGCCTCTCATTAAATTCTTAGTCTGTGTGAAATTGCGGAACGAATTCTTTTGATTTACGTTTTAACAGCTGGTATCACTTGGCGTGTTCTCGTCGTCTTCTTCACGTATTTGTGAATCCTAACCTCAAAATTACACTGTTGCTTACAAAGATACATTACTTCTGCGGGGACCGTTGTTTGTTGTAATGGTTGTAATGGAACTTGACTGTAGCTGTGCAGTTTATATCCGAGGCACAACATTGTTTTAAAAATACAGACATTAAAAACTCTGGCATATATTTCATCCAATTTTGACATTTTAATAGAAACAATTACAAAATTGGAAAAAAAACTGGAACCCCATTAACGCCTTGATATACCAATTAAATAACATTTATTGTGCCAGAAAAATACCTTTTTTTAATTTAACGCTTAATAGACGTAACACTAAGTTAAGATAATTCGAAATTTTTGATCGAAACTAATGAATAAAATACTAAATAACTAACTGAAAAATATTTCAATAATGTTGTTAAGTATGAAGTTATTTAAAACATATTGGTATAAGTAGAGGAATTACACATGTTTCGCATTGCCAAGTCGTTTCACATCTTATATATTTTGTGAACATACATGACACTTTTTTGCAGGATGTTGCTTTCTACTGGTGGCTGGTATGTGTTATGGAAAATTCACCCAATGTTTAGCTTGTAACCGAGTCGGGCAGCTAATTTTCAATGGCCTTCCTCGTGTCTTATAGTCCGGTAGAGACAAATTACAAAGCTATCTTCTGGAATTTTTAATCGAAAATTTACCAGCGATTGTTTTTTGTTTTGTTGAATTATTTACTTTCGTATATAGGACGTAAGTGTTGTAAAGAGCCATATCAAACATATAAAAAGAAAATTCTGTACCCTTTGACACATTTTCTCATAATCGGAAAGTAAGCAAGCTTGATTAGCCACGCCTCCCATGCCGCAATTATACTCAATTACACAACTAGGTTTCACTATGTTTACTCGTCACCTGCACCTGCAAAAAAACCTGCATTGTTTCTTCTTCTTTTTATTTTACCAGTATCTGTCGTCTCCGCATGTTTGGTACTTAGTATATATACATCTTTCTTATCATGCCAGCTTAAAGCTAGAGTTTCTTTACAAAGTAAAGTCCTTACTTCTCCTTTTTTAGTTTATGCGATACTAACAATTTTGGCATATTCTTCCTATTTTTATTGGACAGTTCCGACAGGATTTGTACGTTTTTCTTTCAAAATTTGGTATAATTTAGGAGATGAATGACCAATTGTCTAAAAATAAAGTGTAACATTATCCTAAAATTGGTTCTGCCAACTCTATAACAACTCTTTCTGATGTTAATGTAGTATCTCCTTGAACTTTATCCTGCCCGGTATAAATTTTAAAGCGAATACAGTATCCAGTATTGGACTGAGCATTTATAGAATATTATACCGAATCTGGCACGTTTGGTAGGTATAAATTGTACAAACCCCAACCGTCCTCTGAACTTCGTCAATGACTCATCGATTACGACATTTTTATCACGAATGTATACTTTCTGAAACTTGTTATTGAAAGAGTCAATTACATTTCGGACTTTTCGGACTGTCTATATTGAATACAGTATCATTATTCACGAAGTGTAAGAAGTGCGATATCGCCAAAAAACGTTTGCTGGGCATGGTTTTTGAAAATATTGATGTCTCCAATATTGACCTCTTTGACCAGTAAATATTTTCTGCTTTTTTACCTGCGACATTATGATACATAGCGAAAATGTGCCTTTATTTCATCAGTCGTTGCTGGAAACCATTCATCGCTCTTTAGTTCTGTTTAGCGTATTTATTTCTTCAATTATCAATTCAAAAAAATATTTCCTTACAACTTGCTAGAAAGCCCACAGTGGCGTAAGATTGATTTATAATATTTGCAAAACCATACCATTTATTCCTGCAATTTCAGTAAATGGTTCTATATTTGGTACATTTTCCTGTTTCTTCCAATTCCATTCTTCATTTTCTTCTTCGCTATCAGAATTATCACTGCTTGATGTAAATAAAGGTCTGACGTGTTTCCGAATATCACGGTGTATACCTTCACTTGAATCTGCAGTCAAATATTTATTCTCGTTGTCTGTACTAATTTCACTATTGCTATCACTATCGCAAAAATGCCAATCACACATTTTGAAGAATATTAGAGAGTTTCAACAATTAAAACTTTATCAATTACCAAATATATTGTTCTCGACTTATAGTCCAATTGAATTCAAATTAAAACTGCTTGCGTATCGGAGATGTCAAAGTTGATAATGACATATAATAAAAATGACGTATCTGACAAGTCATTGTATGTCAAGGGGTTAACAGAGTCTGTTTCATTGGTGGACAATGTATTAAACCATTTGAAAACTGCACCAGGGAAAAATGCACGAAGTGCATTTTTAAAACTTGAGGCCGTTTTACAAAAAATCCAGACTTTTCTATTTTACGAATTGTACAAAGAATTTTGAAAAGTGGCGAAAATGTTGAGCTTCCTGAAAACATAATGCCAGAAACAGAAGTTGAACAGAAGTTTAAATGCTGAAGTATGCACGGGTAACGTCATGCGATATTGAATGTTCTCTTCATGTCATGTTCATACATGCGTCATGTTCTCTTTCCGCATATAAAATGGTTTTATCTGAGAGAAGGCACAGCCTTACACCAGACAATTAAAAAAAAATAATGGTAGTTTATTGCAGTAGCAAATGTAATACCGAAACAAACAATAATTAGTAAGAAATGATATTTACTTTTGTTTACATTTTATAAGTATTGTCTTTTTTATTCTTTATAGAATTTAAGTAATTAATTTTGTGCAATATATAGATGGGCAAAGCACATAAAGGTTTGAATAAAATACTTTTGGGCTGCTGCATTCTTTTTATAAATATTAATAAAAGATATAACTTATTTTATAACCAGCCTCATCAACCAATCTTTCTCATCTTTATAGATCCTATTAAAAACCTATGTTGTGTTTTTTGACAACCTAATAACCAACCTATTCTAACAATTTCTAATGCCTAAGATTCCGACCTTTAGTAATTTTTAAACAAAGCAACTTATTTTAATGCTGTAAATGGCATTCTGTAAATTTATGAATCACTCCAATTTGCCCTATAATAGAGTAAGATACATTTCAATTGGTTTTTAATAGCCTTTTCCGAACTTGCCCTAATGCGGGGCTTCGCAGTGGGTACAGTTTGATACGATTTTCTGTGTAAATGAAAATTTCCAAGGAAAATTGTTTTTTTTTTTCGATACAAATTATAGAGCATTAATTCTGCTTTGCGTTGATGCCAATATATGTTAAATATTTAAAAAAGGACAAAAACCGGTCCGATCTTAGCCCACTTCACCTTACAATAAATTACAAATTTGAAAAATGGGGAAGTAATTGATTTAAGAAATAAATTATTTTCCAACAATCAGGTATTAGATGAAAAACTGTAGGATTTGTAAAACTAATGGAAAATAAACTTGGGCCCTAAGTTTTATCGTTTCATTGTATCATAAATAAAGAAAATCTATTTGCAAAGGCAAAAACTTAACGATGTAATAGAAAAGGTTGTTAAGATCGTAAACATAATAATAGCGCGATCAACATTAATACACAGGCGATTTAAAGCTTTTCAGAAGGGAATTGAATCGATATTTGGAGATTTTCTGTTACATTCTGAAATACGATGGTCGAGGCAAAGTTTTTGATAGATTTGTAGAGTGTTTTGATGATATACAAATATTTCTTCACGAAATCGGCGAAAATGATCTAGAACTCAATGATAAACGATGGTTCTTAAGACCATTGTTCTTAACAGACAAATGAACTTTTATAATGATTTCAACTTAATCCAAGGAAATACCCAATTTACCACACAATTTTGAAAATGTATGAAGAAAGGAATAGTTTTACTTCGATATGAATATTATTTGAAACTGATATAAAAACAAACAAAAAACATTTCTTTCCCGTGTTAAAAAGCGATCGTGAAAAAGAAAATATCGATGAAAGCAATCTTTAAAATATATATAATATCCAAAAAAATATTTTCGAAAGTTGGATTTTCGTCATTAAAAGTGAGTATGATAGCCGATTTCAAAGTTTTAAAAAGCTTAGCGAAATGTTTACATTTATAATAAATACGACGAAATATAATAAAATGTTTTATTTAGTTCTTGGGTAAAAGGATTTAATAAATGTTAATAAAATTCCGATATATTGCCAACGTTTCGGTCTTTTTTAATTTCTGACCTTCTTCAGGGCTACAAATATATCGGAATAATATAATATAATACAATATATCGGAATTTTATTAACATTTATTAAATCCTTTTACCCAAGAACTAAATAAAATATAATTAAAAAAAAGGATAATATCTGAAGATACATATAATAAAATGCTTTATACTTTCAATTCAGCAGTATTTTCAATATGTAAAAATTGACAATTTTAATTTAGAAATGATTGATTTTAAAAGTTCAGTGTTATGGATGGATAAATTCCAGAAACTGCGGACTGATTTGGAAAAAAACAGATCTCTTGTCATAATATGTTCTTTTAAATGGCGTCCACAATCGGTTCTACTTATAAATGTGGGCAAATATTTTCACAAATGAAATTTATTTGAAGCAAGAACAGGAACAGGTAAACTACAGAAAATTAAGATGCTTTTGTTCGTCGTAAGGCTTAACTAAATTGACTTCATAATTTCAACACGAGGGAAACCATTTATATCGAAGAGAACGTTTATAAATAAAGTTCATTGAATTATATTACTTATTATAATATTAGAATTATAATTTCGAATCTCTATTTAAAATTTATTTTATTATTCCCTAAAAGACTGTTTTATAATTAAAATATTCCTGACCCAAACGTCTCATTAATACTCACATTTTGACCCGCAGCCAAAAAAGGTTGCCAACCCCTGATGTAGTATATTACTGTATAGTTACATAAGTTCTAAATCCGTTTCAATTTATTTAAATTTAAAGAGTGATTTGTTTTAGCCTTAACTATATGAAACGACATGTTAAATTATTTGAATAAAACTAATTTTGTAATTTGTTTCATGTAATTTGTTTCATGTAATCTTCAGATTAACTGTTAATTTCAGTTAATCTGAAGATGCCACTGTGTTGGTGAAACTACAGTCATAAATAAACAATCACATGAAACAAATCACAAAATTAGTTTTATTCAAATAATTTAATTATATTTATTTTTATTTCTCCTTATATATTTAAAAGATTAATTGATTTATTTATTGCATATTGCACCAAAATAATATTCTTTACACTTAGGGAAAATGAAACAATGATAATTTTTTTTGTCGAAAATAACTTTAAAGGAATTCTCCTCCCATAAAGACAATATGCTCATTACTATTCAAAACGCACTTCCCCGTTAAGTAAATTAATATTCTGTTTATATTCTAAATATTACAGGGTTTTAGCTTCGAATTTTGCTTTTCAATATACAAGTTGATTCTTTCAAACAATTTTGTGTTTATAAAGTTGCATTTCGTCCTCCTATGAAAAAATAACTTGAAAATGAAATTACATTCAAGCAGGAGATCGAATTTAAATAAAAGAACGAAATTGAAAGTTGAAAGGACGGAAAAGAAGTTTGTAGTTGAAACCCTGTATATTATCGGGTAGAAATGCTTCTCCGGAATACTTGAGGATTATTTCCATACCGAGAAACGACAGCGTTGCTTATTGACACGTCCCTTTAACCAAAAATCGGCCTTATCCGTAAACATTTTTTAACCAATTACGATGAGTTGCTTTAAAAAGCTTAATCAGCAAACCGTGTGTTTCAAACCGTCAGCAAACCGTGGCTACCATGGCTTCATTTCTTGTGACAACTCAATCTTCTTCTCCTCGGTCCTTCTACCCTCTGTTGGGTGTAGTGATACTATTTTCGGTATGTGTTTGAATTTTTGTTTCCATGCGTTTCTATTTTGTGCTAGATGTATTGCTTCGTGCATTGAGTGTCCCGTCATTTCTTTTAATCTGACGGTCCATCTCATAGGAACCCGTCCTCTAGGTCTTTTTCCATCAACTTTTCCCTCCATTAAGAGGTTTTCCATCTCACCTGTTCTTCTAGCTATGTGGCCAAAGTAACTGAGATATGCTCTATTGATTTGGTTTAGTAGACGCTTTTTGATTTTTAGTTCTTCTAGAACAGAGGCGTTTGTTCTATGTTCCACCCATGACACTCTTAGGATTCGTCTATACACCCATAATTCGAAGGCTTCAATTCTTTTTCGATCTGTTTTCTTTAGTGTCCATGTTTCAGCGGAGTAAACAGCAATTGGGAAGATCAAGGAATTGGCCAGCATTACTTTCACTGTTTTGGTAATGGTTTGATCTCTCCATACTTTTACGAGTTTAGTTGTTGCTGATCTGGCCATTGCCAATCTTCTCTTTATTTCCTCTCAGCAGCCTCCATCTTTGGTTAACAATGATCCCAGGTATACAAACTTGTCCACCACATCATATCTCGCTACGATTTTGATATTGGATGTGTCATTGGATCGATCGATGATCATTACTTTGGTTTTTGATTTGTTGATTTTTAAACCATATTCTCTACTATAGTTCTCATTTGTTCATTATGTCACAATTTCACAATTTTCAAATCTCACAATTTGTTCATTATGTTTAACAGTTGTTCTTCGTCTGCTGCAATAATCAAGGTGTCGTCCGCATACTTCAGGTTACTTATTTTTCTTCCTCCGATTGATGTTCCTTCCCAATCGTTAAGGACTTTTCTCTAGATGAATTCGCTATATATTTTGTAAAGGAGGGGCGAGAGTATGCATCCCTCTCTGACACCGGCCTCTATCTTAAAAGCTCGGGACACTGTTTGTTCTGTTCTAAACTTGGCGTTATTGTGTTGGTAGAGTCTCTTAATTAAAAATATCAGATGCGTTGGAACACCCATTTCACCCATCACTTTCCACAGAAGTGACCAGTTCACTGAGTCGAACGCTTTCGTATAGTCCACAAAACACAACTATAATTTTAAGTTGTGTTCCCTCGTTTTTTCAATGATCTGTCGGGCATTGAGTAGTTGCTCTCGTGTACCTTTACCTGGTATGAACCCTCTCTGCTCGTCCGATATTTGTGGGAGTAGAAATGTTTTCAAGCCTTCATTAATGATGTGGAGTAATACTTTGCTTGCGTGTGAAATGAGAGTTACTGTTCTGTAGTTATTACATTCCGTCGGTGATCCTTTTTTATGGATGGGGATGAATATAGATTCGGACCATTCCATTGGCCATTTGCCCGTTTCCCATATTTTAGACCATAACGCGTGCATTACATCTGTTCTGTAGTGTCCCATGGCTTTAAGTATTTCAGCTGTGATGTCGTCTGCCCCAGTTGCCTTCCTATTTTTGAGTGTTTTTATAGACTTTTCTACTTCTGATTTTAAGAGCCGAGGTTCTCTTTCTTGTGGTGATACTTGTTCTTCGGATGTTGTCGGGCTAACTGACTTATATAAATCTTTGCAGTATTGTCTCCATAATTCCGCTATAATAATTGGATCTACTATAACCTTCTCGTTTTTGTCCTTTATAATTTGTGTTCGTGGTTTAAATTCTCTAGCTAGATATCGTACTTTATCATACAGATCGCGAGACTCTCCGTGCTGAGCGTGGTGTTGTAGTTCCGTGCATATATTTTTTAAATGGTTGTTTTTGTCCCGTCTACATTCCTGGTTGATTCGTTTGTTAAGATGTTTAATTACTTGTCTTTTTTCATCTTCTTGCATGTTTGAGTTGTTAATTTGTCTTCTTTGGTCTATCAATTTTATTGTGTCATTGGATATCCAGTGATTTTTTTTATTAATTGGTATGTTATCGGATGTGCAAGATTTTACTGCAGCTTGTATCCAGTTCTTCATGGACATCCATAGAGTGTTGGGGTTTGTAGAGGTATTATGCCTTTGAGTTGTTCTTAAATGTTCTTGAAAATTTTCTGTCCTGGGAGTTTCTAATTTAGTATTTTTTGTTTCTGATATTTTAGGTGTTCGTAGTTTGAGGCTAATAATAGTTTATGGTCTGATCCGCACACAGCACCTGATTCTTACTGATGTTTTCCATCTAGTTTCTATTAGAAAATAATCGATTTGGTTTTTGTGCTTTCCGTCGGGACTTGTCCATGTCGATAGTCTTCGTGGGTGGTGCTTGAAAAGGGTGTTTGCTATAGCCAGGTTATTGTCAACTGCAAAACGGATCAGACGTTCTCCTCGTTCATTTCTATTACCTAGTCCGTAATTACCAATGAAGTTGCGTACATGGTTATCGAGATCTGTCCTACCTACTTTAGCATTGATATCGCCCATCACTATCAGTATATCTTTCTTTGCTGTTTTTGCTATTATAGCCTCTATATTGCCGTATATCTCTTCAACTTCGTCTTCCGTAGCTTCGGTCGTTGGCATATATACTTGTATTATGTGACAGTTATTTGGTTTGGAGTGAATGGTCAATACTAGTATTCTGTCATTTACTGCTTCGTAAGATTTTACCCACTTGCTGATTTTTTTAATAACGATGAAGGCAACCCCATTGCGTCCCGTTTTTTCTGCTCCGGATATATATACGGTACTATTTGATGTTTCAAAATGTCCCTTGTTCTTCCAGTGAGTTTCCGATATTCCACAGATTTGCACGTTGAGTCTTGCTAGTTCTCTTTCTAGTATGTGTAGTTTTCCAGTTTGTAGTAAGCCTTGAACGTTCCATGTGCCTATATTGATGGGTTTCCGTAATTGAAGGATGTCCTGTCTTCCAGTAGCACATTTCGCACGCGATGCCTGGTTGCTCACATCTCCGTGCCCAGTAGCTAATTTCACACTGGTTGGCCCGGAATCAACACAGCGCCGGTCGCTAGCCGGATCGCATGGCAATCTAACATTATCTTTGTCTCTGTCCATAATAGTATTCTCATGGGAAAATAATCAGGTGGTTTCCCCTTGCCTGCCTGATCCTATGCCGTTGACCTATTAATTGTTGGTTCATCCGCCTTTAGAGACTATTTCTAGCCTCAAGGGCAAGAGGGTGCCCTGAACCTATCAGAAGATAGGCGGAGGGCTTATCCCGGCCTACACTCGGTCCCCATCTACGCTATCCACCTAAGTGTTACCATCCTTCACCGCGTGGAGGTGTAGATTGGGAGTTTCCCTTCATTGGGTTTGAGACCATAGAGGCATTTCTCAAAACGCTCCAGTACTTTGAAGGACTTAAGAAGAACTCAATCTTATAAGGATGTAAATCAAAGTCATTTCGTAAAATGCGCTAAATTGTCGTTGTTGAATTGTTGAGAACAACAAGGAATCGATAAATTTGTATCTTCTCTAACAGTAGCTCTTACAGTAACACTAGCTATTTTCGGTATAATTATTTTATTGGGTTTGCAACTAACTGATTGCGGATTTTGTCGAAAGATAGACCTTGCATTTTCTTTTGTTTTGTTAACGTGCTCAAAGCACCTACGCCATATTTTTGTCTTACTGTTTACTTCTGCCTTTAATTTAGAAAAAAAATATATATCGATTAGTTCCTTAGTTTTGTTTTTATCCCAATTTAAAACTTCCGAAAAAGCAAGAACGCATCGCAAGCATAAGAGAAGTTATGTGCCATACATGTGAATGAATCCTTTAAAGGCAGTGTCAAAATTTGTTTGCCACATTTCGTTCTGGTGATTTTTCACTGAAAAATTCTCAACAATCTGGCCGTCCCGTTAACTTCGATGAGACCCATGAACACGTGATATTGCAGAAAAGCTCAATGTATCGCATACATGCACTGAAACAACATTTAAAAAGCTTGGCTATGTTAAAAAAAACGATTTATGGATCCCTCGCCAGCTTAAGGAAATTCATTTGGTTCAACGCATATTCAACGTGATAATGGAACATCGTTTTGATGTGACAACACATCCGCCAAATAGCCCTAACTTTGTGCCTTCAAATTACCATTTATTTCGTTCTATACAGAACTCCATAAATGGTAAAATTTGTAATGAGGCCGAAGATGTCAAATCACATTTAATTCAGTTGTTTGATATGAAAGATCAGAAATTTTATGAGCATGGAAATAGACACTGCCTAAACGATGGCAAAAGGCTATCGACGCAAACAGACAGTATCTAATTGAATAAAGTTATATTTTTAAACAAAGATTATCCATTTTCCTTCTTATTTAAAATCCGCAATCACTTATTTGCCAACCCAATATTTAGACATCCTTTTACTGGTTTACTATCGTAAAGATTAAAATCCCTTTCAAATTTGGCAAACATTCCAGGGATAGCAAGCATAATAGATTGATTATATTGGTCGATAATTTAAAGTAAATGTACATTGAGTATTCACAAAGAAGGATTATATTTATCAAACTGTTCATAGATCATCTTTTGCCGTATTAAATTGACAATGTATATTAAAACGAATCACATAGTGTGATACTAATTTGCTATATGAAGTTTAATTTGAAAGCTATAAAGCTATACGCAAACCTTTTTTTTACCAAACTATTTTTGTTCTCAATATTTTTCTATTTATATGAAAATTTATCTTTTTTTTAATTTTATCAAAAAAAAACTATTTATTTAAAATACCAAATAAAATTTTGATAAAAAAAAAAGTTTGTTAATTTTCTCTGTGCACTGGTCCAGTGAACAAGAAAAACAATCTCATTAATTAAAGTTAGAAGTTAGAGGCTTCGATTTTTGAAACTTTTAGCCCCAGAACAACAAATTGGCAAATATATATATATATATATATATATATATATATATATATATATATATATATATATATATATATAATATATATATTCTATTTATTTTAAGTTATACATCTTTTAAACCAAATTCTAATTCTACATTGGAAAGTGGCAGGTACAGTTAGTAATACAAAAATTTCGTTTGCAAACAAAGGCAACTATGGTTTGGAACAACATTTACCTACAGTAGATTTAGATTTATATTCAATTATTTTTAAACTTTAAAACGTCTTTTCTGTTTATACATTAAGAATGCCTTAATTTTGCCAACCTATTTATTATTTAAAATACGAAATAAAATTGATGCCCAGAAAATGAAGTTTGTTTATTTTATCTGTGCACTGTTCCAGTAAAAAAGAAAAAAGTGTCATTAATTAAAGTTAGAGGCTTCGATTTATTAAACTGTAAGCTCCAGAACCCAAAATGAGTAAACGAAAATATTTGTTTACAAAAGAAATGCAATCCAATCTTATTATTAAACCCCGGATTTTTAGGCCCTTAAAAACGCTAAAATAGGCAGGCACTTCAACCCTCAACATCCAGGCCCTCAACATCCCTAAAATAGGCGGTTTTCTAGGCAACCTAAATGCAGATAGGCACTATAGAAAGAAACTAAGTAACACAATATTACTTATTAATAAATTACTTTATTACTAAAGAAAAATAAACATTGTAAAACAAAAATAAATATAAAATGTAAAAGAAAAATATTGCAGACTTCTTCATATCTATTAAAACATAACGATTAAACACTAGTATATAAAAATAAAACAATAATTTATCTCTATGTATATTTTGATTCACAAAATATAACTAGCATTTGTTCGATAGATTTTCCGATAGAGACTGCTGTCGTGCGGTGAGCACTTGCTTGTAAGCCGAAAAGCTTCGTTCCACGTCACAAGATGTGATAGGGGCATATTTATATTTAGCCATATCATCTGGAGATAACTCAACCCCGTTGATGAATGGTACAGGCCCAGTTGAATTGCCGCATAATATATTATTTATATCTCGAAGAACTTGAAGGTCTGAATTTTTCTCAAGAACGTTAGCTAATTTTTGCAATGCAATTCTTGCAACATTTCCCGGTGTTTTTATTAAAGATTCCTTAACAGTATGTAATATTTCAAGACTTTTATACAGTGGTAAGCATCTCTAACTCTTTGATTGCACTTGTCAGAAAGTTAGTTTTAATATAGGTTAGTTCAAGTAGTTAGTTCATAGTGAGTTTTAATATAATTAGTTGCCCTTCCCTAATTGGTTGTGCCACTTCCGGTTCAAATGCGAGTACAACCTAAAAATGTAAAGATTTAAAAGTGGTTTTAATTAAGAAAGAAATATTTTGGCTTTCTTGTTTTATTTCATTAAAATGGTCTACGTAGAGAAAAGCTGCCTCCAGCCAGGTTCCCCTCCTTATTGATATGGACTCTGGTGGCAAGGGATTATTGGGCAATATTTAGTTGTTTTTATATCGTTGAAATCTTAGAGGAGCTTTTAAAAATATTTGTTTTGTATTTTCAGGTTAGGGTACAGATTTCGTATTACTTCACAAACTAAACTCAGTGCATAAGCCAGACAAGTGATGTGAATTAGGCTGGGAAAAAATACCTTCAAAGTTGTACCACATTTTTTCATGTAAGCTGCAGCATCAGAATAAAGAATTTTCACTCGCTCATGGAAATTGTGGTCAGGCCACAAAATTTCTACAAAAACCTGATTTATACAATTTGGAAATGGCACATAAAAGAATACACACCTATTATTATATTATTATACAG
Source organism: Phosphuga atrata (assembly GCA_944588485.1). Taxonomy (NCBI): domain Eukaryota; kingdom Metazoa; phylum Arthropoda; class Insecta; order Coleoptera; family Silphidae; genus Phosphuga; species Phosphuga atrata. The sequence continues at coordinate 37,218,842 of OX155899.1, forward strand.
CATTCTGCCTAGTGGCAGGTTTTTGTCTTTGTACGGAGAATTTCTGCCTCCAATATTGCCTGTCTTCAGCTTCTTCCTTTAGCCTGCCGTATCTCCTCCATTCGTTCATGTCAACCAGATGTTGTATCCTTCTTCTTCCTCGACCTGCAGTTCCTTTAATCTTCCCTTCAATGACGTCATGTATGAGCCTCTCATGTCTTATTATATGTCCGATCCAGTTGGCCTTCCTATGGAGAATTGTATTTAGAATAATTCTCTTTTCTCCTACCCTTCTTAGTACCTCCTCGTCTGTCACCCTACCTGTCCACTTGATCTTTTCTATTCTCCTCCAACACCACATTTCAAAACTTTCGAGGTTTTTTTCTCCCTTTTCCTCATGGTCCACGTCTCTGCTCCGTACAGTGCAATGCTCCAGATGTAGCATTTCACCAGTTTCTTCCTTAATTCCAAGCTCAACTTGCGGGTCAGTAGAGTCCTCTTCTTGTTGAATGCAGCTTTGGCCATGGCGATTATTTCTCGAATTTCATTTGTGCAGTATGCATCCTTTGTCAGCAGGCTTCCCAAGTACTTGCACTGTTTTACATTCTCCAGTTCTTGATTGTCGACTGTTATCTTCAAAGGTTTTTCCCTTTTTGATATCCTCATCACTTTACATTTTTCCTTGTTAATTTTCATGCCATATTTCCTTCCAGTTTCCACCTGCCGGTTCATCACGTGTTGTAGTTATCTTTGGTTCTTGGCGAGTACTACCAGGTCATCTGCATATTTGATGGTGTTGATGAGGCGTCCCCCTATCTTGAAATTTCCACATCCTTTCAAAGCTTCTCTCGCCAGCCATTCACCATACAAATTGAAGAGACTCGACGATAGACAACATCCTTGTCTGACTCCTCTTCCTATTTCTACTCTGTTTGTTTCTCCGTAGTTCAATTGTACTTTTACTCTTTGTCTCATGTACAGATTGCAAATTAGTCTCCGGTCTCTCCAGTTGACACCAATCTCCTTAAGAATATTCATCAATTTTGTCCAGTTAACTCTATCGAAGGCCTTCTGCCAATCTACAAAACACACGCAGACACTTCTTCGTCAAAACTCTTTCCGACAATATCCTCATCATGCCTATGGCGTCCCTGGTTCCTTTACTTTTCCTAAATCCAAACTGATCATCTTCCATTACTTCTTCGATTTTATGTTCTATCCGTCCATTGAGTATTTTTGCAATGATCTTCGCCACATGTGAGATCAAACTAATTGTTCTGTAATCACTACATTTCTTGGCTTGCTGTTTCTTTTCTAGAGCAACCATTGTGACATCTAAAAAGTCTTTAGGCCATTCCCCAGTTTCGTAGATTTTGTTGATGAGTTGTGTCAACGCTTTCAAACCTCCATCTCCGATTTACTTCAGCAAATCCACTGGCATGTCGTCTTCTCCTGTAGCTTTCTTCCTCTTCATGTCCTTAATTGCCTTCTCTACTTCTGTTTTCAATATGCTGGGCCCTTTTTCGTCTTGATCAACCGCCTCCTCTGTCTCTATTTTAATTACTTGCGGGCGGTGTTTCTTATCGTAGAGTTCTTTTACGTTTTCCTCCCATATTTTCAGCATCTCCCCTTGTTCTGTCTCCATTTGTCCTTTAGAGTTTTCTATTCCGAAGTTCCTTACTCTTTTATTCTCACTCCCTCCCAACTCCTTCGTTTTCTGATACATTAGGTCGTACCTTCCTCTCCTTTGTAGTTCCTCTATTTCTTCACACATTTCTTCTAGGTATTTTTCCTTCGCTTTGTCTGTTTCTCTCCTGAGTGCATTGTTAAGTCTTCTGTATTCCGCCTCGTTTACATTTTTACATTTCCTCCTTTCCTCCATCTTCTCCAGGATCTCATTGGTGATCCAGAGTTTCCTCGCTGTTTTTGTTTACCTCCCGACTTTACTCTCTAAAGTATTCAACAAGGCCAGTTTAATATTTCTCCACTGCTCTTCTGCACTTGCACTTACATTTTCCTCTCTCAATTCACTAAAGATATTCTCTAAGGATTCTCCTACTGCCTCATTGTTCTCTCTTAGCTTTTCCAAGTCCCATCTCTGCTTTCTCTTCCCACACTGTCTGGTCTTCTTCAACCTTGTGAAGAGGACACCTTGACACACCTAAAGAAGAATTAATGCATTGGGAGACTAAGAGAATTAATGCATTGGGGTTGGATGATTGCACTTGGTCAAAATTTTACAAGCCAACAAGTGAGAAACGCCTGGTGTACCACCACATAAGTTTCCCACAATTACATTTCAAATATACCTTCCACGAACATCTGTTGTTTCTTCCACAGTTATATGTCATTTTCAGCAATATAATTTCGAATACTTAAAATTTTCTTGAAAACATGAAACATTTAAATAACAGTAGAGTGTTTTAACAAATTAGAATAACAAACCTGTTTGTGCACTTGAGGGAAATAGTTTTTTCTCAGGGTAGATTCTGAGGGTATTTTCTTGTTACAATATTGAGAAAAAATCTTTGAAACACTGGATTCTGAACTTATTCTCTGAAATTATAGGACGATTTTATTGGTGATATATTCGATGATAAAGAAGGAACACCAGCTGAAAATGTTTCCAATAAAGAAAAGTTGAAAATGATTGCTCCATGCAAACCAAATTTAACCAAGTTAAAAGATCTAATTAACAATGATGGTGTTGAAAAAGTTTCAATTGTTGAAGGAAAGGCGGTTGTTATTGGAGACAATGTTGAGAAAACTTCAAAAGAAGAAGTTAAAATGGTTTCTAAGGAAGAGGTGAAAACGGTTTCAAAAGATACTTCTCAATAAGAAGAGAAAGTTGAAGTTGAAGATATCAAATGAAGAATTGAAGCAAACGGGGTCACAGCTTGAAACTGAAACAAAAAAAATTAATCTCGTTACGATCTACCAAGGAAAGATTGGCAATTTATCGCTATATATGCTATATAGACATGAACTACATATGGCAGATTTTCTAGTTTGTCCATAAATTAAAAAAAGGATGATAGGTGACGCTAATTTAAAAATATATATATATATATATATATATATATATATATATATATATATATTCGTTATTTATGTTAAGAAAATTATAGGAAATATGCTAAAAATAGGCCACATAAGCTAAAATAGGCACAAAAACAAACATTTAAGAAAAATAGGCACAAAGGCGCTAAAAAAATTGTTGTATTAGACATAAAAACATTTTCTATGTGCATAAAAACGCAATTGCCTATGATATATTAAACTTTAAATCTAGGCAATTGCTTAAAAATCCGGGGTTTAGAAGTTATACAAATTATACATCTTTTAAACCAAAATCAAATTATATATTGGAAAGTGACCACGAATTTAGTATTTGATGTTGTTGGATGTTGATACAGTTTGTAATACAAAAGTTTCGGTTACAAACAAAGGCAACTATGATTTGGAACAACATTTACCAACATTGTCAGTATTAGAGGAAGTAGTTAAAGGCTTTTCACACATTAAAACATTATTATAGTTATAATTCTATCGTATGTATGTCCAAACTAACTGCTGACAACACTTTTTGTTTATTGATTCGACATTTTCGTCAAACAAATATCATATGTTTTTAATAGAGGAACAAAATAGTCGCCAACAACGTTAGACCCATTTCCAAATTTCGCAAAAGATTTAATAGGTAAACAGGATCATACAGTTCAAAAAATCTGCTAGTCATTGCTTTTATTCTATGCCAGTAGATTTAGATCCAGTTATTGTTAAACTTTACAATATATTATTTCTTTATACCTTAAGAATGCCTTATTTTTTTTTAGAATTACTGAATCATTTTCGAGTATAAATCATCCTTAAAACATAAAAAAAACTGTCACTTTCCCCTGCTGTTAGAGAGTATTTGAAGTTTATCAAATACTATCAAAGTCGTATTTTTCACTGGGCAATCCTCCTCGTACTATAAAATCATTTCTTGAATATGATTTCACAATCAGGAAAGCCTACTCTACAGATATATATATATATATATATATATATATATATATATATATATATATATATATATATATATATATATATATATAACCTTTACAAGCCTGGTTGAAAATAAATATTTCGCCAATGATTTCCAAGGTATTTAATTCAATATGTACCTATTCTTGACTTTATGAAATAAATATTTCGTGTACAATTTATAATATATTATTTTTGTGTCACTTTTACATATTATTGATTTATAATTAGCGTGCCACCTTTTGCTCATGCTAACCTCATGATATTTTATCACTAAAAAAAGACGTGAATACATATTTTTTTATTAAAGTAAACAATAAATTTACACGTAATTATTTCCAGCACTCATTTTTTTAAATGTTTTCTGAAAAACCACATCTGAATATTCCTCTCTGATATGTTCATTATTTGTTCACAATTTGTTTTTAATTTCACCGTTTATTTTAGCTAAATTTGGAACAGCTCTGCATAAAATTCTGGGAATTGAGAGAACTCTGATTAGTAAAAATAAGAATAGGGAAATCTATTCCATTTTCTATATATTTATTAAGGTAAATAAAGGACTGTATTATTTACACAGTTGCTATTTATGTTCGTTGTCGCGTATTCATTATTTATATTTTTACAGTCCTTACAATCTCGATTTGTTTGTCTTTTTTGTTTTGGTTAAAACATATAGTCTTGTTTGTCTAGTCTTGTCTCCTACCCTCACTTGTCAAGCCTTATCTACTTAGTAAGACATAGTCTAGTTGACTGCCTGTATATTTAGTATCATCTGTCTACTCTTCTTGTCTATACGTGTTTATAAAATTGTATTGTATGTCTAGTCTTCCACATGCTTTCTTATATGTCTAGCATAATCTGAACAGGGTTCTTTTTCTTGTTTTATCTCTCTATAATACACACACACACACACACACACACACACACACACATATATATATATATATATATATATATATATATATATATATATATATATATATATATATATATATATATATAAATATATGGAAGAGTAGACAGATGATACTATATATACAGGCAGTAACTAGACAAAGTGTTACTAAATAGATAAAGCTTGACAATTGAGGATAGGAGACAAAACTAGACAGACTACATATTCTAAGCAAAAATCGAAATATCTTCTTCTTTCTACTGTCCACTTCCATATCAACTCCTGAACATAGGCCACTTCCAAACCTTTCCATATCGATATTTCCTGGACGTCGGTTGTCGTCCCGCCATCATGCCTGAAGCCTGCCAACACTCTTTTTGATCTTCGCGGCCATCATTGTAATAGGATTTTAGACCACGTGATGTTGTCTCTCGCTATGTGACCTGTCCATTGACACTTACAGCAATAATAGAGACCGACGAGGACCTAAGCTATATGTGGATAGAGACCCACAATATCGTAATGAACATAGCTATGAAAATAATAGGATATAAGACACGAGAACACAAGCAGTCATAGATGACTGACAAAACTCTTTAATTGGTGGATTAATGCCAAAAGCTCAAAAAATAATGCAGGCATAGATTGGAATAGCGAAAATGAATAGCTAAACAATGAATGTGAAACTATTGAGAAATTGCAGAACCCTACACGATGATTTCAATTTACAATAAATAACTTAAGGAGTATACTGAAACACAGCAGGAATATTTTTCGAAAAAGAAACTTCTGTATAATAACAAATGAGAGAAACGAAATCGCATGCGCATCAATGCGCGGAAAATAATATGGGAAAACTACATTAGAAATGTTTTCTGAGCTGAAAGAATTCTTCACCGGGATTCGGAGGATGATCTAATAAGACCCTCAATTATAAAATCAGAAACTGAATGGGCCATCCCCACATTGAAAAACAACAAAACACCTGGTCCTTATTACCTGATACCGGCAGAACTCATAAAACTACTCCATGATAGGGGCATAGCAGTTTTTCAGAAATTCTTCAACAAGATACATGAAACCGGCCAGTTCCCCGATCAATGACTGACATCAACTTTCATTCCGCTGCCAAGAAAGAATAACGCAAAGAAACACGAAGATCACAGGCTTATCAGTCTTATGAGTCACTCCCATTAAAACTATTTCTCAAAATAATACATCAGAGAATATTTAGAAAGTGTCAACAAAACATCAGTGACACACAATTCGGATTTAGACAAGGCCTGGGTACTCGAAAAGCAGAAGTGGCAACACAAAAACTAATACAAAACTCTACGATCAGTGGAAGGATGTGTGTCTATGTTTCATGAACTTTGAGAAAGTCTTTGACAGAGTATAACACCATAAATTACTAACAATACTGAGACGAATGGATATAGACAGCAGAAATATCCGCTTCATCGAAAATCTTTATCTGAATCAATCTGCTCACATAATGATCGATGTAGAACAAAGTGGTAATGTTGCAATCTGCAGAGGAGTCCGACAGGGATGTGTTCCTTCGCTACTGTTGTTCAATTTGTACTCCGAGAATATCTTCCAGGAAGCACTCGAATAATGAAAAGGGTATTAAAGTCAATGGAACAAGGATTAACAACATTCGCTACGCGGATGACCCGGACTTGATTGCTGACAATAAATGCGACCTCTAACATCTTGTCAACGCAGTAGGAGTGCACAGTCAGAGAAAGGGCCTAAAAATAAACGCCAATAGACAACCGTCGGATTATTAGAAAGAGGGTGATGGGATCCAGACCGCCCGATTACTGGACGTGTCTTCCGATTACCCAGCGGCCGAATTTCCAAGATTATACTGTACATGATTGTTACTCGTTAACCAGACAAGTTAAGAAATGTGGGACTAACTTCGGACGGATCAATAGAACGGGTGAACAAATTTAAATCCCTGGAGTATGGCTCACAGAAGAATGGAGTGAGTGGACCTGGAAATAAGATATAGAGAGCGCCCGCAACACATTCATGATATTCAAATGCATTTTCACAAATACGAACTTTGACTTAAACCTAAAAACGATATTCATAAAAGTTACATTTGGTCGGTGTTACTATGTGGCATGGAGAGCTGGACATTAAAGGTGACCACAAAGAATAAAACAGAGGCCTTCGAGATGTGGGTATATCGCAGGCTGCTGAAAATCCCATGGACGGCCCGAGTAACCACCGAAAATGTCCCACGAAAAATAAACTAAGAACGTGAACTACTGGAAGGAAGGAGGGGAATGGGAAGGAAGAAAATGTCGTGGCTGCGTAGCATAAGACAGTGGACCGGCTTATGAACAGTGGAAAGCCTAATACATACTACCAGAGACGGAATAAAAATGAGTCATGTGGTCGGAAATATTCAATAGTGAATATTCATCAGAAGAAGCAGCTTAATCTGTTTAGTCTCCTTGTATATACTTGTTTATGAAATGCTGTATGTCTTGTGTTTCACGTATTTTCTTATATGACAAGTATTATCTGTACAGCGTTCTTTATCTAGTTTTATCTATCTAATCTTGTCCGACTAGTCTTGTCTTGTTATTTATGCCTATTTTTATATATCCTGTTTTTCTACAAGTGTGGTCAAAAACGCCAAGCCTTGCTTTCTAATCTTATCTGCCTAGTCTACGTGTTTAGTCTTAGACAACTAATCTTATTTATTCAGTTTTGTTTGTCCAGCTAGATTTTTCTAAACAAGAGAATGCTATACAGATAGTCAAGAATTGATAAATTAAATAATGTAAGAAGAAAATAAAAAAAGGAAAAACACATGAGCCAAGCCAAGAAAAATATTTAGTCACATTAGTGTTGGTACGTTTTGGATTAAAGCAATATAAGACTGCTGTGCAAAACTACTTGCTAGTCTACTTGTTGGGAAGTGAGTAGTCCGCAACTAAACAAAAAGATCAGACAAGATCAGGTACAAGCAGAGAAAAAAATGTTTGATAAGTGAGAAGACAAGATTGGTAAGAACTGAAAAAAATTGTCTTAAATCAATTGTAGAAAAGACTAAACAAGACGCAAAGGAAGGACTAATACTGGACACGACCAGATAAGACAATATAAGAAAGGAATTATAGAATACAAAAGTGTGCAGAGGTCAAAGTAGACCACAACAACATTTTCTTTTAAAATTGTATTATTTTAAATAATATTTTATGGATTTTTTTATATTATTATTTTAACGTTCTTACATTTAAGTTGTTGGTATTATTTTCTTGCCAATACTTATTGTTTACGATTAACAAATTTGCAGTTTTGGTTATGAATTCGTAATTCATATTATAATGCCGTTCAATTTATAATTTATTATTATTAATAATCCTTGTATCATTTTTACCAATTCACACCATATCTTCCTATAAAGATTTGCTCACTATATGTAGAATAAATTCTTGATTTTTAATTGATTGTGGCAAGCATTTTAAATCATCTTTTCAAATTTTAGTGATTTAATTAACATTCTACAAAATATTTGTGCCAAATGACAATGAGAATGATCACAGTCGCTCACAGACAGTGTTCTGTAATTAATTGTATCTATTACATTTTCTGAAATGTTCAGTAAAAGTTTATGTTCGCTTCAGATAGCAATTTCTTATAATTGTACGAATATTCTCAATTGCAACCTATAAACTAATTCTAAAATTTAGAACGATTCGTTTGTCCCTGTAGTTACATTTTCTTATATTCTCCTTTAATCCTAATGAATTGCGAAATTAAATTGTCAAAATAAGATTCGATTTGTGATAAATATACTACTCTATATAAGGTTATAAAATAAAGCTAACAATTTTCTATATTCTGAAATGAACCTATTTAGTAACAACTCAAAAAAAGTTAAAAGCTTTAATCATAATACAAATTGATTATTCGTAGACCTCTGGATCAATCATCTCACTCACAAGGATCTAGTTACGGACTAATCTAAGTTAACCTACGAAATGTTTTCCAATAGAATATGATGAATCAATCAACAAGAATTAAATATAATTCGTAAACAATTTCAATTCGAAGTTAAAAATTGACAAGATTCGAAATGATATTATATACAGCCATCCGCCATCTATGCACTGCCTGCTAAACCACATAGTAATACTACGTGACCGCTGCATAGGTGCGCCACTACATTCAATTTTAAAATTTCTCTCCGGCGCTTCATGTTTACGGTTATTGTTTTAATCTCGCACCATGGGTTTTATTAACGCCCATGTTAACATTTAATGTGCAATAAAATTATAATTAATGAAGTGTCTATTGCCTCAATATGCTTCAATTACAACGTATCAAAAGCCCGGAACGACGATGTTCCTTTACCGCGTTTTCCAGATTTTATTGATGTTTACGCCTATGAATATTTATTGCTTAATTATTATAATAAAAATTAGTTTTCATTAGAATATCTAGCCGGTCAAGCAGACATGACAAGACCGGACAAGACCGGAAAGATAAAGGAATACTATATAATACTAACAATATGATCAAACTACTACAGAGAACAAGCTGAACAAGATACATATTCCTAGTTATGAATATGTATATATATTGCTCTATTATAATAGTTAGAGATTTTCTTTGTAATAAATTTAATTGACATGATGGAAACTATTTTCGATTAAGCTGTTTGATCTAATGGTAATTGTTGCATCAAAGAAGAATCCAATTAACAAATACCCATTCATTGTAGTTCAAGCATGAACTTGTTGATTTCATTATACAATATCTGACAAATGGTGTTATAACTAAATATAAATATTTATATGATAATTTTTTTAAATTACTATATTTATAATTAAAAAAAATTACTATATTAGTATATCTAGTAGTAATAAAAAAATGACTATACTATGTCCGTTTCGAGAATTAATTTTAATTGATAGACATTATTATGTCAAATTGTGTAAATAATGTAAAATATATAAATTTAGAATGACATATTTACTCACAATTACTCACAATATTAGCTTTTCTGAAAGTTATTGTCAATTAATATTATTGTCGGCAATTTATTTTTGATATTCTAATAATTAATAAAGCGGATTTATTCAAAGGAATAATTAATAATTTTTTTTTCTGTATATGTATTTTTGTAACTGATATTTTTTGTCTTGTCAAGATTTGGTCTAGGCAATTTAAGTTGTTCGCCTCAAAACCGTTCGATGCTTTAAATCGTTAAAGGCAGATGCACCAAATAAATACAGTGGGATATTGTACTTATATATTTATATATTTACATCAGATCGCTATCTACAATCTTTAACCTTATTTCTTTACTTTGATTATATTTCGAAAAAATAACCCATTGGAAAACAAATTGACAAAATCCCAGTTAATATAATTTCATTATAGTTCATTATTTATCCACATAACTTATTTATTTATTGATAAAACAGAATTTGATCCTTTCTCTAGAATTTTGTGACTTTTCTATCTAGTATTTTGTGACTAATTTTGTCCATCGGGTCTTGTCTGCCAAGTCCTGCTTGTTTAGTCTTCTCTGTTTTGTTTTGTATGCCTAGTCTTGTGTGTCTAGTCCTGCTATTCTCATCTATTCTATTCTTTATTCTTGTCTGTCCAGCCTTGTCTGTCTAGTATTGCTTCTCTAGTTTTGTCGCTCATGTCTGTCTGTCTAATCTTGCCTAACTAGTCTTGACTGTCTAGTCCTCTCTGTTGAGTCCTGTCTATCTAGTATTGTCGGTCTAGTCTTGTCCGTCTAGTTTTGTCTGTCTAGTTTTGTCTGTCCAGTCTTGCATGTCGAGTCTAGTCTGACCAGTCATATCTGTCTAGTTTTGCCTGTTCAGTCCTGTCTGATCAGTCTTATCTGACCAGTATTGTCTGTCCAGTCTAATCTATCCAACCTTGTCTCTCCTGTTGAGACAAACAAGTCTCAAACCAGACTTGTTTGCTCTATCTTGCTTGTCCAGTCTCTTCTGTCCAGTCTTGTCTATCCTGTCTTGTCTGTTCAGCCTTGTCTAACTAGACGTGTCTGTCCAGTCTTGTCTGATCAGTTTTGTCTGTCCAGTCTTGTCTGTACAGTCTTATCTGACCAGCCTTGTCTCTCTGGACTTGTCCATCAGGTCTTTCCTGTCTAGTCTTATCTGTCCCGTCTGTCCAGTCTTCCCAGTTCAGTCTTGTCTGTCCAGTCTTGTATGTACAGTCCTATCTGTCCAGTCTCGTCATTCCGGCCTTGTCGGTCCACCCTTCTCTGTCCAGTCTTGTCTTTCCAGTATTGTCTGTTCAGTCTTGTCTGTCCAATGTTGTCGATCTAGTATTGCATGTCTAGCTTTGTTTGTCTAGTCTTGTCTGTCTAGTCGTATATATCTCGTTTTCTCTGTCTAGTCTTGTCAATCTTGTCTGTATAGTCTTGTCTGTCTAATCCAATCTTCACTGTCTAGTGCTGTCTATCTATCCTTGTGTATCTAGTCAAATCAAATCAAATAAAATCAAATTAAATTAATTTATTTAATTATATAAGAATTATATTAAAAAGTACACTAAATGCAGTTAATAAATATAGTTCAAAGATTACTATACTATAGCATAGATTTCTTCCATGGTGTATGGTTCTATATCATTAAGGTAGTTATATAGTTTCTTCTGTAAGCGGTGTAGCGTGGTGTTGTACTTGCATTCGGTTGGGAGCATATTATATAACTTAATATTACTGCAGGGTGGATACTTTGCAGTCATTGTCATCGTGTGCTTTCGTAGTTCATACAGTTCATACATCATACAGTTCATACATCCTTATTATAACTTCTTTGCCGTTGGTTTGGTTTGTGGAAACCTATGAAGAGATTGCATATTGGGTGAAACTAGACTAACTATAGATACAATCATACCAATTAATTACAGCAGAACACAGCATATATAAATATATTCAACCTTTCCGAAGCTCTATAATATTCTTTTTAAGAGTCTTTTTAAGATTATGAAAGCTAACCTATTCTCGACAGCCCTGCATATGGCTTTCAAACTAAAGTAAGTGTATTCAATTTTCTAATTATTAAGAGCCAACCGGCACTGATGGGAGATATATCTCGAAACACGTCTGCAGATGGCTATGGATGTTCATTGTTATTATTTTATCAAGTTGAGGTGTTTTTTAAGAAACCCCATATAATCTCTCGTGGCATGAAGATATGCAAGAGGTTAATTTGTACTTATATTTTAATATAAAAGGTTAGTAAGGTTATATAAGAGGTTAATTTTGTATTATATTAATGTGTGTCTGCTTAGGTTTGTCTGTCTAGCCATGTCTGTCTATTAATGTATGTCTGTCTAGTTTGTCTAGCCTCGTCAGACTTATCTGTCTAGTTTTCTCAGTCTAATATTCTCTGTCTATTCTTGCCTAGTCCATATAGTCGTATGTGTCTAGTCTTGTATATCTAGTAATTTCTGTGCATTACAGTCTGTCTAGTCTTGCCTGTATAGCATACCCTGTCTAGTCTTGTATATCTAGTATTTTCTGTGTAGTACAGTCTGTCTAGTCTTGCCTCTATAGCATACCCTGTCTAGTCTTGTATATCTAGTATTTTCTGTGTATTACAGTCTGTCTAGTCTTGCCTGTATAGCATACCCTGTCTAGTCTTGTATATCTAGTATTTTCTGTGTAGTACAGTCTGTCTAGTCTTGCCTGTACAGCAAACCCTGTCTAGTCTTGTATATCTAGTATTTTCTGTGTAGTACGGTCTGTCTAGTCTTGTCTGTATAGCATTCCCCGTCTACTTTTGTTTGTCTAGTCTTGTATGTCTAGTCTTGTCTGTCTCGTCTTGTCTGTCTAGCCTTGTCTGTCTAGTCTTTGCTGTCTAGTTTTGTCTGTCTAGTCTTGTCTGTCTAGTCTTATCAGTCTAGTCTTGTCTGTCTAGACTTGTCTGTCTAGTCTTGTCTGTCTAGTCTTGTCTGTCTAGTCTTGTCTGTCTAGTCTTGTCTGTCTAGTCTTATCTGTCTAGTCTTGTCTGTCTAGTCTTGTCTGTCTACTCTTGTCTGTCTAGTCTTGTCTGTCTAGTCTTGTGTGTCTAGTCTTGTCTGCCAAGTCTGGTCGCTCTAGTCTTGTCTCTTTAGTCTTGCCTGTCTAGTCTTTTCTGTCTAGTCTTTTCTATCTAGACTGGTCACCTTGTCTGTCCAATCTTGTCTGTCCAGTATTACCTATCCTGCCTTGTCTGTCCTGTCGGGTCTGTTAAGTCTTTTCTGTCTTGTCCTCTCGGTGTAGTAAATAACTCTTGTCTGTAAATTCTTGTCTATACAGTCAAGCCTTATGTCTTTTTTTTTTATACGTGGTTTGGGGGAAGCTCTACCAGACTGTGTGAGGCTCTGACTCACTAAACCCCTTCTTCCACTTGGCTTAAAAGTACGCCACCCCGGTATCGCTTGCACATTCCTTTAGGGTGATCAGCCCGGACGGTTTTTACAGCCCTAGTTTTTCTGTTTTCCTTTTATTTGATCTAGGGTTGGTCGTTGTTACTTGCCACACCATCCCTTCTTTCGTCTTCGTCTTTTCTTTTAAGGATTTTAGTACACAGATTTGTCAAGCCTTTTGTCTGTCTAGTCTTGTCTGTCTAGTCTTGCATATCTAGTATGTCTCTCTAGCCTTGTCTGTAAAGTGTGTCTAGCCTTACCAGTCTTGTCTCTCTAGTCTTGTCCGTCTAACCTTCTCTGTCTATTCTTGCCTATCTCGCCTTGTCTCTCTAGCCTTGTCTGTCTAGTCTTGTCTGTCTAGTCAAATCAAAAATCAAATCAAATCAAAACATTTATTGATCTTTGGATGTATAAATATACTTATTCGATAGGTCATAAATATTACAGTACAAATATACAATCAAAAAAAAAACAAAAAGGAAATTAAATTAAACATACCTAACAACATACAATTGTAATTAATTACATTAAAGGATCCATTGTTTTGAACACGATCAAAACCATATTTAGTTTATAAATCGATGAATTCTTCAGTGCTATAATAGTACATATTCACAAGATAACTTTTTATTTTTTTTCTAAATGACTTGTATTGCCTTTCTTCTTTAATTATTTCCGGTATACAATTATCAATTTTGACTCCAATTCTATTTGTTTCTGCGAAATATAAAGTGAGGTTGCTCTTTGGTGTATAGAGCTTTAAGCAATTTCTAATATTATGAATATTATGATTATGTACATCGATGTTCATACGTGTCGTGTCTTTCCAGTCTTATCTGTCTAGTCTTGTTTGTCTAGTCTTGTCTTTCCAGTCTTGTCTATCTGGTATTGTCTGTCTAGTCTTGTCTGCCTAGTCTTGTTTGTCTAGTCTTGTCTGTTTCGTCTGGTCGGTTTAGTCTTGTCTATCTAGTATTGTCCGCCTAGTCTTGTCCATTTAATCTTTGCTTCCTAGTATTGCATATCTAGTCTTTTCTGCTTATTCTTGTCTATCTAGTCTTGCCTGTATAGTCTTGTCTGCGTAGTCTTGTCGAACCAGTCTTGTCTATCCAGTCTTGTCTGTCCAGTCTCACCTGTCCAGCTTTATCTGTCCTGTCTGGTCTGTTAAGTCTTTTCTGTCCAGTCTTGTAGTTCTAGCCCTTTTCCATCTAGTCTTGTGTGACTAGAATTGCCTGTCTAGTTTTGTCTCTCTTTTCTTGTCTGTCTAGTCTTGTCTGTCCAATCTTGTCTGTTCAATCTTGTCTAAACATTCTTGTCTTTTCAGTCTTGTTTGTTCAGACTTGTCTGTCCAGTCTAATGTTCCGGTCTAATGTTCCGTGTCTAATCCTCTCTCTCTCTCTATAGACTTGTTTATCTAGTCTTGTCTGTCTAGTCTTGTATGTCTACATACCCGCCATTCGATGCGGGAGGCCTTAGTTTTCACTCATCGTCCAGGCTGCCCACCCTGAATGAATGTAAAATATGCGATACCGGAGTGGCGTTTACTAGAAGACAAAGTAGAATAGCGTGTTTAGTGAGAGGTTCCCCCAAACCTATTAAGAAAAAAAGTCTCGTCTGTGTAGTCTTGTCTTTATAGTCTTTCCTGTCTTGCCTTGTGTGTAGTCTTGCCTTTCTACTCTTGGCTCGCTAGTCTTGTCTGTGTAGTTTTATCTGTCTACATTCTCTATGAAGGAGTTCTGAAACTGGAATTACCAGGAAGTGTGGAAACCATCGAATTTTCAGATAATCAGGCATTAGTGGTGTGCGGGAAAACCGAAAAGGGAGCCACTGCTAGAGCAAACCTTGCAATGAAGTTAGCAGATGAAGAAATGGGAAAGAGGAAGCTGCAACTGGCACCTGAGAAAACCGAGGCAGTTCTCTTCGCTGGAAATACGCACATAAACCCTATCAGATTCCAACTAATAGATGCCATGATAATACCGAAAGATTCTGTAAAATACATAGGCGTTGTAATCGTTAATGTAAAACGCCTGTAATGTAAAACGGCTGCTGCTTTAGATGGGCTCATGCCAGACGTGGGACCTTCTAGAACCAGCAAAAAGATTCTATTGTGGTCGGTCTCGCAATCCGCTATGCTATATGCAGCTGCCATCTGGGCTAAGAAAATCAGAGTAAAGACACTACATAACAAGATGGCGTCAGAAGGAAGGCTAGCATTGCGAATATGTAGCGCATATAGTTTCATGGGAGGCTGCCTTGGTTATCGCTGATATACCTCCTATTAACATCACAGTGCGAGCCAGACTCTCTATGTAATGGCAAAAAAACAACTAGGAACGAGGAGAAAATAGTCGCCACTGCCAAAATTTATGAGGAATGTCAACGTTACTAAATCTCAGGTAGCAAAGGACAGTGGACGGGAAACTTAATCATCGATAGAAAACGCTGGGCAACCAGAAAACATGGATTATCTCACCCAGGTACTTAGCGCGCATGTGTGCTTTAATAATTACACAGCTCAGGTTAGGAAAAGCTAGTGACAGCCTCTGCGCATATTGTGGAGAAGAAGATGGAGTTACCCACACCATAATCACCTGTGGTAAGTAGCATGCTGGGAGACAAATTTTTAAAAATAGAGTCGATGATAGAACGATAGGGGACTACAAGCTTGTCTTGAAAAACAATGTCACGAGATTAATATCGTGATCGTAAGAATAATGTCCCGAGAGGGAACGAAAAAGAAGTGGGAAACATTCTTAAACTCTGAACACATTATTTTGGCTAATGGAAGGGGGATGTAAGAATAAAATACGATACAACGCACAAAGTGTGATTGATACACCATCACCTTGAAGTTGTGCGAAGAGCGGTCCCGTGATGTGTGGGTTCTTTCCTATGGACCTCTTGCTCAAGTTAACAAACGTGTTGCTACGCCTTCACCAAAAATAAAAAATGTCTTGCCTATCTAGTCTTGCCTGTCTACCCTTGTCTGTCTAGTCTTGAAGGTGTTTTTTTTCTGTCTAGGCTTGTATACCTAGTCTTGTATGTCGAGCTTGTCTGTCTAATATTGTCTGTCTAGTCTTGCGCCTCTCTAGTCTTGTCAGTCTAGTCTAGCCTGTCTTGTCTTATTTGGCTTGTCTTGTCTATTAAGTCTTGTCTGTCTAGTCTTGCCTATCTAATCTTGTTCAGTTAGTTTTGTTTGTCTAGTCTTGTCTGTTTGGTCTTGCTATCTAGTCTTGTACGTACAGTCTTGTCTGTCTAATCTTGTCTGTCTGCTTGGGTCTGCCTAGTCTTGTCTGTCTAGTCTATTATCTTCTGCATTATATCTTCAGTCTAGTCTTGTCTGTCTAGTTTTCTCAAGTCTTTTTTGACTAATTTTGACTGGTTAGTTTTTTTTTTGTAGTCTCTGTCTGTATGCTTGTTGAGGTAGTGCGGTCTTGTCCATGTAATCTTGTGTATATAGCCTGTAAAATTTCGTTAGCCTAGTATTGACTGTCTATTACGTGTGTTTGTTTTGTTTTTTTATATTATATTATTATTAAAATAATCCATCCATTTGTATTGAAAACAAAACCGCGCAATCATTGATTGTGCTTTTTTAAACATGCGAGGAATAATCTATATCACAAACAGATTGATTACAGGGCGATGGATTTCATGTTGAATTGAAATCCTCTCAGTGCGCTGTGTTATTATTTCTTCCGATTCAATTTGCAGCAACGCTCGTGAAAAATATAAAAATAAATGGTGCGTTTGGTTAAGGAGATAGATAAGAAACTTTATTTATAGGGGCCTTAAAAAGAAATCTATAGAACCGACAAATATATATATATTTGCTTACAATCGATGTCGATTGTCTAAAAATGGGTTATTTTTAATTTAACACACACTAATTTATAGATCAGGATTCTGATTATATAAGATTTTTGGCCAAGATACAGATTTAAATTTTGTTTAGACAAAGTACATTAACAATGGGTGTATGGACAGTGACTAGGCAGACAAGACTGAACACATTAGTATATTACGTAGCGAGAGTTATAAGAAGCATATTACGTCCGAGCGGAACAGTTACGCACGACCTGCGTAGCGAGGAGTGCGTAATTCCGCGAGTGCGTAATTGCCTTACAACTCGAGTTATGTACTATACTTTATCTACGACAAGACTAATTTGTTTCTGTTTAATAAGAAAAATATGTTTGATGTAACAAATTTATTTCTTATTATGTTATGTTTATTTAATTATCATTATTTAACATTATAATAAACAAACATGTGTATTTTAATATATAACTGTTACTTGACATTATTTAACTTGAAAGAAATGAAAAGAAATACATTCTTAATGGTTACATACCATATTATTTGGTACTTATTTGGGTTAAACTGGAATAAGGGTCTTAATAGATATAGATCAACGTTCATAGATAATTTCTGTTAGTTTGAATTGGGTCACGGGGGGGCGCTGAACGTATGAGCACGTAATAGTAGCTCTCAACCAATTAACGAATCGTAAACCAAACGCACGTGTGTGTTATCAATCATAACTAATCATTAATCGCGGACTGTTACGTACGTGTGTGTTATGATGTATTTACATAGTCCACGAACTGTACAATAATGGGAATTTACAATAGTGGTCGTAGTAAGCGAGTGTACACATTAGGTTTAGGCACAAAACTGTAGAAAGGGAGTACTATAGAAGAGGTGAACTATAAAAATTGACTGGAAGTATAAGATAATACAGACAAAACAATTAAGATTAAATAGACGAATATAGACGAGAAACATTCTAGGTAGACAAGATTAGACATATAAGGCTTTATATAAAAAGTTGTTCGGACGAAACTAGATGCATAGATCTAGATGTACAAATCCAGATATGCGAGACTAGACATGAAATTATGGGGCAGAAAATTGCAAACAAAAATTACTAGGCTGGCGAGATATTTCCTTGAATCTTTTTAATTGGATTTACTTTAGATTTTTATTCAGGCGAATAATGGTTTTGTTCCTTTGATACTTTCGGCTCCTATAAAACTGCTCGTTAAAAGTTTTTAACTAACTGATTACTTCGCTTTGTCCATAATTTTATATCTTGAATAGCACGTAAACGATATTAAATTGTCATGTTGGCGCTTTATATAAAAATTATGAAAGGGATCCGTTAATATTTTACGGTCTAGAGTATTTCTCTTGTACTTTGACTATTTTACAATATTTTAAATAAATATAATGTGCTAAATAAAGGGTGGCAAATTAAGAGTGTGCTGATTTTAAACTGCAAATATCAAAAAACGAAAAAAGTTGGACACCAAATTTCTTGTTGAACATTGTAGCGTAAACTAAAGTTTAATAACGCCTTAAATGTTAATCCTAAATTAACAATTAATACTTAAAAATTGCACGTATTAGATGATCTCCGTTTGCCATTATAACTTGGCACATTTCTGGCATAATCTCAACAATAGCTTGTCAAACGTTTCATTTTAAGTCTTCCAGGGTTTCATGTCGCTTCTTATAAACGTCAGTTTTAACATGCCTCCTTAACCTTTAACTACCCGCGCTGGTGTAAAAAGTACAACAATTCTTCGAAGAATTCTGTCAAATTACGGTGTGGTTCCTCCATCTACTCCGCTCCACGTAATATACGCCCAATGTGTCTACTAAATGTTCACCCAATATTGTTTTGGTAAAAGCCCGTTGAACTGCTTTCTTCGTACTTTCATTCCTGCGCTGCAGTTTGGTGTACAAAATGCACCGCGAGTAATTGTGTAAGTATAATCAAGATAATGTTTTAACATTGATCTGCATATTAGGCTTCTCCAATCATAATAAAGGGTGTTTTGGATGTTGTCTTCAACATTTTCATTAAATTTTAGGAATAAAATAAAAACAAATCCAAATAAATTAATACCAGCAGAATTGGAGGAGCTGGTACAAGTGATTTGCGACTCCTATTCGGAAGAGGATATACCTGACTATAATGCTAATACGTCTGCTGACGAACACAAAAAGAAAAACGAATGTGAGTCTGAATCAGAAATTGAAGGTAGAAGAGAAATACATCTTTTATATTGACTTCAACAATGCACGAGGATGGAGCTATAGATCCAATGTCGAAGAAACCTGATATAATATTGCAATATAACGCCACCATAGGCGGAGTTGACATTGTCGATAAAATGTGTAGCACCCAGGCCCGGACTAAGAGACCCAGGGCCCCTAGTCACTTGATATTTTCCAAAGTCCTATCCAAATCCCCCGGATAAAAAATTGGAAGGTTTCTGACTCCTTCACGGATGTCTTTAGATTTCAAACGATGTAGTTTCGTAAAAAAGTCAAACTTTTTAGTTAACTCCTCATAAGCAGATCCGCGTCTTCGTAGTTCTGTAATTAGCCTATCTATAATGACGTTCAAAAGGATATCTCTAAATCTGTCCTTGCCAAAAAGTTCGGTCTCGTTTCCTTTTACTTCGTCGAACTGGACTTTACGCTTATGTTTCTTCTGCATGTCATATGCATAGCTATTTTCACCGGATTGTTTAATAACTTTCGACTCATAATGATCAAAGGTACAGGTTCTGGGTTTCCTCAAGTGCTGTAGGCATGTTACTGTGGTGATGAACGCCGTGGAATTGTGTATCACTGACGGTGTGAGGAGGAATGTACAAATGTACAAGAGATACAAACACTGTTGAGGGAATGAGTAGAGCTGGACTCTCTGAACTGGACTCGACTAGTCTGATTGACTGCCTGCTGGCTAAGTCTGGTTGAACTAGCTGCTGGCTCAGTCCGGTTGAACTGGCCGAGTCTGGTTGACCTGGCTGAGTCTGGTTGAACTGATGTCACTCGCTGACTGTCTTGCTTGACTGGGTTCACTGGCTGGACTGGACTGGGCTCGTTGGTTTGTTGTGCCTGGCTGTGTGGTTTGAACTGGAGTCGACTTGCTGACTGTTTGCGCCTGACTATCTAGCTTGACTGTCTTGTTTATTCGGGGGTCCAGGTATTTATATTATGTCCAGGTATACTGGTCTCTCATCTGGGGGTGGTTATTATTTTATTTTCGGCTATTTGTCGCTTTGGTGATTACAGGTTCTCGGGAAAATATTTTGTCGTAATTTCCCCGGTGATTGACCCTAATAAAATATTTTCGGAAATTCGTCCGAAAATATTTAGGTAATCACCGTAATGCCCTCGCAAAACTAAAAATACAAATATTTCTTTATCTGCTCGAGGATTACATTACCGACCCTAATAAAATATTTTCCGAAATTGTACGAAAATATTTGGGTAATTATTATAATGCCCTCGTAAACTAAGAAATAAAAATGGAACGGCTCGTTGCCGCTACATGACTGATACAGTTCAACGATCGTACAATGGTCGATGTTAACAGATTTGAGAGGTTTGCTTACTATGTTAAAACTTTCCAAGATGTCATTCCAAAGAAGTGACAAAAAGCAAGTTTCCATCGAGTCTAATGAATTCAGAAGACCTCCTGAAAAAAAAAACCTCCTGACCCTCAGAGCGCCTAGATGGGTTTTCATTTGTATTATTCGTAATTATCTGAAAAAGCGTGCCACTATGAGGTCATAGCCAAGTAACATAAAATATTTCCTGATAAAATTCATGAGACCAGAAGTAGAGGAGCCACCTGTAGTGAGTGAAGAGGAGCCACCTGTAAAAATACGAGCGAGAAATTTTATCTATGGTAGAAAATTATCGGTTGCAACAATCATCTGCGGCAGTTGCAATAAAACAGTATGCAAACAACATATGACAACTGTTATTAACGAAGCGAATAAATAATAATGCAAAATCTTATTTGTTTTCCTTTGTTTATTATCAAGTATTTATGGTTGTTCATTTATTGGATGCATGAGGCCTTGCACGCTGATATCAAATATCGTTTATTGGTAATCGAAGTTGAGCGATGGCATCAATAAAAAACCTTTGTAATATCTCTACATAACATTCACTATTGACAACCACTGCGTTTTCCTTGCAAATTGATCACTTCTAGCAGTTTTTTGCCTCTCTGCAAGTTTAGAGAACCTGTTCGACGATATTTTTCGACCCATCTTGCAATTGTCCCACAATTTGGCGGCGCTGGTAAATTTCACAGTTCTCAAAACCACCTCTGAGTATGAATAATGGAGTTCATGCTCTAGATCAGGGGTCTCCAAACTACGGCCCGAGGGCCACAACCGGCCCGCGGACAGATTTTGTCCGGCCCGCGGAGAGCTAGCATACTTGAAAACTCCTATTAGAGAACATATTTTTTATAGCAAATTAAATTTAGTTTACTGAAGTATTCTAATTTTATGTTGAATAATTATTAATATGACATCTACATTGATATGGTCATGGGCTAACTACTCATAACATAGTTGTAGGCTTATTGTTATTGTTTTTGTGATAAGTTGGATAAAGAAACACAGAATTGTAATGAGTAAAGACATGTATAATATGCAGAAAATTTAACTTCAGTATATATAATAACTAACAAATTATTGTAATGAATCCAACTAGCATTTTATACATTTTAAATAAAAACATAACTTATAACAAGCATAATGACATATGAAATACTAATGAGATTTATGTAATTGAGGTTTTCCACTGACAATAGTTTGTAGTTGTGGACTAATTTTACTTGTACCAATTATTAAAAGAGATTAAAGATGCTCATCTGTTAATTTAGATCTGTAAACATTTTTTGTGTACTTCATTTGTGTATTTTCTGTGTACTTTCATGGAGAAGGTCTTCTCACACAAATAAGTAGAACCAAAAACAGAAAACAGCCCACGAGCAAATTTATGCAAATTATCAAATTGTGTCAGTGGAAGACTCTTATAAAGTTCCAATAAAGATGAGTTTTGATATTTGTTCTTAATTATATCACTGCCCTGTAGATCAATCATCTCGATTTGAAGTTCCGGGGCTAGGGTTTCAATGTCAGTATCAAAAGGATTCTGAAAAATCTTAGTTTGATTCGCAATGGCATCAAGTCCGAGAAACGAGTATCAAAATTTATTTTCAAAGCACTCAAAGTTTCGATTGCAAAATCGATAAGAAACTTAGTCTCAGTGGTGTGGCTGAATATTTCACAAGTTTTAAAATGTGAAAAACATTCACTTCGTAGTTGTGATTGAAACAGTATCAATTTCTTCCGGAATGATTTGATATTAGTGTATAAATCAGGAAGATGCTGGTTTTCTCCTTGCAATCTCAAATTCAGTTCGTTCATATGTTTTGTCAAATCAACATAGAATGCTAACTTCCACAGCCATGCGTTGTTTTGTAATTCAGTAAGAGGGCGATGCTTTTCATTCAAAAAAATTTCGATCACTGCTCGAAGTTCAAAAAAGCGCTGAAGGACTTTCCCACAAGAAAGCCAACGTACGGCAGTATGATAAGGTAAGTCATTTTCTCAAATCTCTTCAATAAATTGTCGCAATTGTCGGTGATTCAGCCCAAAAGATCTGATAAAATTAACAGTTGATATGACTAGTTTCAGAACTTCAGACATATCCAAACATTTTCCACACAAAGACTGTTGATGAATGATACAATGTAAGACTAATGGTTTTGAACCTCCGTCATTTTCTACAGCCTTTGACACAAGAGCGACCACTCCTTTATCTTTCCCACTCATGTTTTTGCCTCAATCAGTTGTAATACATTTCAAGTTTTTCCATCGAAGGTTCTTTTGATTAATGGCCATTTCAAATCCTTTAAAAATATCTGTACCTGTAGTTGTGCCATGAATACTACACATATCAAGAAGTTCTTCATGCACTTCATAGCTTTTATCTACTCCTCGAATATAAATCAACACCTGAGCAGTATCTGACACATCCGTTGACTCATCCAAGGCCAAAGAAAACCAATCAACATGTCCATTTTTGTCGAACAGTTGAGAGGATATATTTTCAGCGATGTTTTCTACCCTTCGAACCACAGTGTTTGCTGACATACTGACAGTTTTTAATAAATTTACCTTTTCAGGGCACATTTCTTCGGCTACTGCAATTATGCATTATTTGATCATTTCTCCATCGGTGAATGGTTTTCCACGTTTTGCAATTTCAAGAGCCACACGAAAGCTGGCACGAGTTGCAGCCTCTTGTTCAGTTTTGAGTTTTGTAAATAAAGATTGGTGCGATTTCAATCCGCGCTTCATAGCTTCGAATTTTTCTGTCCGCAAACTTCCTGTATATTTTGAGTAATGAAAATGTTTTGTTTCATAATGACGTTTAATGTTATATTCCTTGAGAATGGCTATGCTTTCAATGCAAATCAAACATAGCGCCTTGTTACTGGACTCAATTACGAAATACTGAATGTTCCACTGATCTTTGAATTTTCTGCATTCACTATCAATTTTTCGCTTCTTTTCCATACTACTAAATCACACATAAAAGCAACAATTAAAATCAAAATACTGTTACAAAGATGTCTTAAACTTAAACACGCACAAACTCGTTTTAAGGAGGTACGCACTATTTTATTTCACAACAGTGTCATAGGAACTGACTTGTGGTAGCGCCACTAGCCTTCTTATATATTCCAATTACTACCATCTAGAAATGAGTAGAAGACACCAGAACTTTCTCGAACCAACGAGATAATTCTGTATTATTACGTGCTATTAGCGCCATCTGTTAGTGATAGAAGATACTACCTATTTCCGCTTGTGTCCACCAGATGTCGTGTCACATTACTCCTCATGGCTCGTACTCTACGACTAATCTAGAAATTACAGATAATGACAGGAAAATTAATAATATGCAGTGTTGCCGTTTTGCGGACTTTAGTCCGATTTGCAGCCTTTTTTAAACGTTGCGTACTTTTTCGGACTTTTTTTTTCATCAGTGGACTTTTTCACTTTTTACCACCGGCAACAATGATAATATGGTTTTGGCCCTCGGAACTTACTGGAGTAATCAGTATGGCCCTAAGGCTGGAAAGTTTGGAGACCCCTGCTCTAGATAAGCAATCCTTAGTTCAATCGGCAAACGCTCCAAAAAAATTTCCAAAAAATCTTGAAGGTTCACTGAATATTATCTGAATAATATTATAAAGTTCACTGACAATTAAAATTATAGCAAGTAATTCATTAGTCATTAGTAAAAACAGGACAACCTTAATTTGTCACCTTTTATAATAATTGTAGGAAGTTATAACATATTAGGAAATACTAAGACAGCCGTTGAAAGTATGTGTCTAAATATTCCATTAGATAGATTTAGATGGATGGAATAAATTGCAACAAAAAAAACTATTCAAGCAGGGGCATGCAGGCAAGACCTGACGGACAAGTTCAGGCAAACTAGACTTCATAGGCAAGACCAGATACATGGAACCAGAGACGCAAAACCAAAGAAATAATATTAGTCAGATATCGATAGAATTGAATTGTATTGTGTAACATTACATACTCTTAAGTAGGGAAAGATAGTTCCTTCTAAAACCACCTCCACCTCTGACATGCGCATGCGCGATGACCTTTGACCCCTAACCTAACCTTGACCTTGACCCCTAATCTTGACCTTGGAACTTCCGGTTTCGACCTCCGGTTTCCGGTTTCGACTTCCGGTTTCCGGTCTTGACTTCCGGTTTCTACTTCCGGTTTCGACTTCCTGTTTCCGGTTTCGACTTCCGGCCGCCATTTTCGGAACTTCCAGATGCGCGGGAAAATTCAAAAAATAGACGCGAGGCGGGGAAATTCAAAATTAGACCCTGTTGAGACAAATAGGTGTGAAGTTGGTTGCATACATCAACGGGACTAAATACATAAGACTGGACAGACGGGGCTAGATCCATGGGACTAAATACATGAGACTAGATAGACGGGACTAAATACATGAGATTAGATAGACGAGGCTAGATACATGAGACTAGATACATGGGGCTAGGTACATGGGGCTAGATAGACGGAGCTAAATACATGAGACTAGATAAGACTGAACTAAAATATATAAGGGATTGTTTAATTCAACTTAATAATCTACGTTTATTGAATTATTTGATTACTGCTCTTATTACTAAAATTATTTGATTACTGCTCTGACTTGTTGATTAGGTTCGACTGGATGTTTGCTAGCAATAACAACTTTCTGTTATCTTATCAGCGGTGAGCGAGTGTTAGTTTCCAAGAGAATGAAAGGTTGTAAAATAAAGAAAACTCCACATAAAATTTATGGTTTTATTAAATTCTAATAATAATACATTTAAATTTCCATCAAAACATTTAAATACTTATATAAACATTTCTTGCAATACATATAGAATAGTCGCTAATATGATTTATACATACAATGGTTCATTTTAATTAAATTTTTAAATTAATTTTCGAACTATCCCCGACAAAGGAGTGTATTCAACGGCAGCTTCACATAAAATAAGGCAATAGGCTCGAGTGTTTGGTTTGAATGCTTGCGTAGCTTCAAATTCAATTTTTAAATCAACAGCAGATGATTTAATACTCTCATTTTGTTTAGATACATCAAACACAAAAAGAACATGATCCTTGAATTGAATCATATCTAATATCGGCTCATTTCTGCTTTCATAGTAACTGCTTTGGAAAGTGGCATACATGTAATAAAGTTGTGCATAATCACCATTATCCATATTAAGATTTAAGCTTTCATATGGATATGAATCCGAGTTTATAACGTATCATACATAACGTACATAACGTATAATTGCAGTGCAATTATAACGTATCGAGGCTTCTCCAAAGTTGTAGATGTTTTTATAGAACAGATATCTCTGTCGGTATTTTTTAAAGCAGGTAGTTCATGCAACTCCCACCTACGAAACGGTATTAATATCGGTTTATCTTCTTCGAGTGTATCCAATACATTCAATCGAGCTTCGTCCTTGAGTTGGATATGGGGAATTCGCCAGTAAATTTGATCAATATTGAATCTTATATTTGCATCTCCTTTGTAGCAGTTCACGTCAGTTCTAGCTCGTAGTAGAATTAATTCCTGCTTTACATTAATTAACATTTTTGTATAATCCTCAGCAAAACCCAATAAATATTTCAATGGAATTAGAGCATAGAACTTTCTGTTATTATCAAAGTATGTAACATTTGTAGCATTTTCAGCCCAGCCGCAAAGGTCGAGTATATGTTGATCTCGCTTGGTGTTGGAGAGTAATCTTTTCATCGTGCTTGTAATTCCTACATCTCTATTCTTATCTACTTCAACTCCATTCAATTCATAGCGAATTTCATCAAACAAAAACGCATATGCGTTTTTCACAAGTTCAAAGTTGTGTGTAGTTGCAGGTGGAATGAGTTTCGGAAAATTAACGGTTCCGCTTACATAAATATAACTTTCGCTAGGATAAGTGTAAATATCCTGGTGTTGGATCCTAATACGAATCTCATCATTGTTTCCATAATTTTGAGCTATAGGATAATACCTGTGAAATTCACTCTTTGTAATAGTATCCTCATAGTCAACTTTGGAGAATATATCTATTTTATCCATACTGTCGCTTTAACTTATATCCTAGAGATAATAGTTTATTTTTTAATATAGGTGTTAACTCTTTGAGATGTAAATGTCGAGTGGTAGAATTGCTCATCATGTGTCCTGTGCTGGTTTGGCGGTTTTGAGCTTTTCGCCCAGCTATGCCGCCGTCGTGGGGTTTGGTTGTCGTTTTTTTTTTTTTTTTTAGTCTGTTTGTCTGTGTTGTCTGTGTTTCGTTGGGTTTCATTTGGCTTTGCTTGGCTATAGTTGCGTCTTGTTGTCCTGGTGTGGTTGTCGGTTTTCTTTCGGCTTCTTCAGTGTTTCGTCTTCTGTGGTTGTTCTCCAGGGGCCTGTGGTCCTGATGTGTTTAGTCTTCTCGTTGATGGTGATGGGTTGCTCTTCTTCTTGGTCGGGTTTGCGCTTGGGGGCGGCTTCGGTGGGGCTGTGAGTGTCCATTGGTGTATTTCTTCTCCTTGGGGCGGTTTCGGTTTTCTTTTCTGCGGCGGCTTCGTTTGTCTTCTCGGGGGCGGCGTCAGTTTTCTTTTCGGGGGCGGCATTGTTTGTCTTCTCGGCGGAGGCTTCGGTTTTCTTCTCGGCGGCGGCTTCGGTTTTCTTTTCGGTGGCGGCTTCTGTTTTCTTTTCGGGGGCGGCATCAGTTGTCTTCTTGGGGGCGGCTTCGGTTGTCTTTTCGGCATCGGCTTCAGTTTTCTTTTCAGGGGCGGCTTCGTTTGATTTTTCGTCGGCGGCTTCGTTAGTCTTCTCGGGGGCGGCTTCGTTTGTCTTCTCGCGGACGGCATCGGTTATTTTTTCGGCGGCGGTTTCCTGGGGTTTATCGTTGGCGGTTTGTCTCTTCAGCAGCAGTAGCGTAATATAATTCATCATTTGAACGAGGTGGTTGTCGTCCACAGTGTCCAAGTAGTCGGGGTCGAAATACCTTGCCGCGAGGGCTTCGTTTGGTGTTGTAGGAATAAACGTGTTCATTTTGCGACAGCGGAGGAGCAAGTGACGTGGTAGAATTGTCCGAAACAACCGCTTTTATACGTTTTCCGTGAAAATTAATTCTCATCTCTCTCTCTCTTTCTCTCCCTCTCGCTCTCTCTCTCTCTCACTTAATACTCTGCAGCTCTAATCGGTTATGTGTAGCGTGGGGTCACATAGACCTCACACCCTGTTTAGCGTGGGGTCACATAGACCTCACACCCTGTTTAGCGTGGGGTCACATAGACCTCACACCCTGTTTAGCGTGGGGTCACATAGACCTCACACCCTGTTTAGCGTGGGGTTACATAGACCTCACACCCTGTTTAGCGTGGGGTCACATAGACCTCACACCCTGTTGAGCGTGGGGTCACATAGACCTCACACCCTGTTTAGCGTGGGGTCACATAGACCTCACACCCTGTTTAGTGCGGGGTCACATAGGCCTCACACCCTCATTGATGCAAAGAACTCTGCACGATATAAATAGGGTTGGATAGCATTTATAATTTAGTGTTAACGCTGGTGTTTTACTATCAAGATGGGGATTGTATTTGGCGAGAAGCATGCCCGTAATAAAACCATCTATTGGACTCCACTTAGAATATCTCCTAGTTTATCACCATCATATGAGACGCTTCCTAGACGTCAAAAGAATAAAGTTGAGAGTTTTAATGGTGACTATGATAATAATAGAGAAAAATATGTACATCTTCCTGATTCAATAAACCAATCAGCTGTTTGTTCATCCAACGCTAAAGATAGTGAACATTCCCTCGAGAAAGCGGATGTTAAATGTCAAAAGAATAAAGTTGAGAGTTTGAATGCACATGTTCCTGATTCAATAAACCAATCAGCTGTTTGTTCATCCAATGCTAAAGATAGTGAACATTCCCTCGAGAAAGCGGACGTTAAAAGACGGTGTGTTGGTTGTTATAAAGAAAACCGAATGATATTTGGAAGACAAAAGGCCTCAAGTAAAACTAGTTGTGTAAAGTTTCGCTGTAATATGTGTGCAAGTCATTATTGCTTAAGCTGCTTCTTCCGAACGCATAACATATTCAAAGCATGACCACTATTTGTATTTAAATGTATTGATGTAAATTTAAATGTATTATTATTAGAATTTAATAAAACCATAAATTTTATGTGGAGTTTTCTTTATTTTACAACCTTTCATTCTCTTGGAAACTAACACTCGCTCACCGCTGATAAGATAACAGAAAGTTGTTATTGCTAGCAAACATCCAGTCGAACCTAATCAACAAGTCAGAGCAGTAATCAAAATTAAAACGTAGATTATTAAGTTAAATTAAACAATCCCTTATATATTTTAGTTCAGTCTTATCTAGTTTCATGTATTTAGCTCCGTCTATCTAGCCCCATGTACCTAGCCCCATGTATCTAGTCTCATGTATCTAGCCTCGTCTATCTAGTCTCATGTATTTAGTCCCGTCTATCTAGTCTCATGTATTTAGTCCCATGGATCTAGCCCCGTCTGTCCAGTGTCATGTATTTAGTCCCGTTGATGTATGCAACCAACTTCACACCTATTTGTCTCAACAGGGTCTAATTTTGAATTTCCCCGCCTCGCGTCTATTTTTTGAATTTTCCCGCGCATCTGGAGGTTCTGAAAATGGCGTCCGGAAGTCGAAACCGGAAACAGGAAGTCGAAACCGGGAACCGGAAGTCGAAACCGGAAGTTCCGGGGTCAAGGTTAGGGGTCAAGGTTAGGTTAGGGGTCAAAGGTCATGGCGCATGCGCATGTCAGAGGTGGAGGTGGTTTTAGAAGGAACTATCTTTCCCTACTCTCTTAACAACTTTCTTCAAAAGTGGCCAATTAGGCGTAAATAGAAATATATTTTTTAGGTACATAAAATCACAAAATCAAAGAGTCTTTTATTAAATTGCACTTAAAGATGATAATAAGGTTAGATAAGAATGGAATATATGTACTTTATATCAGTCAACATGCGAAAATAGGAGTATAACTTTTTTAATATATATTACTTTTTAAAATAACTTTAGCAAAATATTATTTGTCATATAGCTTTAAAGACGACATTCACGATCTACAGCAAATATGTTTTTTTGTTCCATTCCTTTATTCCTCTCGAGTAAATCATAACATAATAAGATTTCTTGAATGCATTTCGCGTGCACTGTGATGAATACGGTGGCCGTGATACGAAACAGAATAATTTTTAAGCTCGGAGTCGGGCATAACGTTCTCGGATACAAATGAATAGTGGCCCAGAAAGGGCGATAACTATTCAAGTAAAAAACGTGAGCGAAATTTTCGTTATAATATTCATCATAATAGGGAGAAGAGGAACCGGGATTATACCCTCGCAGATAAAGGCGAATCCAATAGCGCGAACCAGTTTCTCAAGTGAATTTCGGTTATGTGATGTCCCACGGGAATTATCTTACACGTTTTTTTTTATCTTCTGTTCAGAATTATTTCTGTATCATTATTCAAATTTCAAATCAAGTATTTTAACGGAATTTTAATGCTTAAATAGGCAAATCTTAAAATATGCTATTTTTAAATAAAGTAAAACTTTTACAATCATTTAAAACAAATGTTTAATCTTATCTAATCTAGTTTAGTTTTGACTAGTCATGCTTAACATTCTAAACTAGTCTCTTCTTGTCCATCATCTAGTCTTGCGTCAAGTATTATCCGCTCTTGTCTAATCAATTATTACTTTGTATTAGTAATAGTATTGTCTGATCTTATCTAGACTTATCTGGTCCTGTCTAGAATAAATGTTCACTCATATTTAGTTTAGTTTAGTCTTGACTAGTCATGTGTAGCATTCTAAAATCTCGACTTATCTTGTCTAGTTATATCGAGTCTTGCCTGTGTTTAGCCTTGCCTGTGAATTAGTAATGGAAGAGCATTGGAAGAGATTTAAAAAAAAAAAACTAACTGGAACGACAAAGTTATCAACCTCAATGGATTTTGACCAACCAAACTAAGCTTTTTCTGCTTAGATTGCACTAACCGTTGCGGATGTTGGCGATTAGCATGGCAATATTGGCTTTCAACTGCCTGGCGAAACAGTTGAATTGATGTAAGGCCGAACCACTGGCGTAAGTTCTTAAGCCGGGAATAACGTCGTCTGCCTGATCCTCTTCTCCCATCTCCCTCTTACTTGCATGACTTATTACAATATGCGATATTTGTCATTTCTCATTATATGCCCTAAATATAGCAGCTTTCTTTCTTTAACAATGTTGAGAAGTTCTTTATTTTTACCGATTTGATTGAATATTTCTTCATCTGTGATATGATGGATCCATGATATGCGCAAGTTGCGTCTATATATTCAAAACTCGGAAACTTCCAGCCTAATTTTTAATCGCATCTGTCAATGTCCAAGCCTCCACGCTATAAAGGATAACAGGCATGATATAGCACCTCACCATTCGGAATTTAAGGGGGAGTGACAAGTCGCTGGAGAAGAACATTTTCTTTAGCTTCTAAAAAGATAATTTTAGAATGGACAAATCATAATAAAAATACATAAAACACATATAGGTAACAAGATAATGGACAAATTATAATAAAAATACATAAAATACATATAGGTAACATATAGGTAAGAGATATTCAGAGATACATATAGGTAAGAAGTACAATAATGGGTTAAAGCGAAATTAACTGAGATATCAAGGTGTAGGTCGAACAGCAAAATGGGCTTTTGGGGAAGGCTTTTGGCAATGGGGAATTGAAGTGGTGAAATGTGCTAGATATATTAAAATAAAAGTGTATGTGACTCCTACTTTCTGTTCTCGTTACAGCAATGTAAATCTCGCTTAAGATTGACGGGCAATGTATTGCTCCAGTTAATACTTTTTGTAAAAAGATCAAAGTGGTAATATCTCTCCTGCATAATAAGAAGTCGAGCACAGCCGAGTCTAGGAACCAAGCCTCCTCGACATGCGTTACAGGATAATGGCCGCGCATTTTAAAGAAAACATATTTGGCAAACATCCGCTGCACTCTTTGCAGAGAACGGATGTGTAATTGACTACATTGCATCCAAACAACCGTGCAGTATTCCAATTTGGGGCGCACAAAAGCAACATATAACGCTCTTATGGAGGTGATGCTAGTGAAGTCTCTCTCTCTCTCTCTCTATTTCAGCCGACATGCGCCCAGAATTGAGCATAGGCCTCTCTTAGTTTTCTCCATCGTTCTCGATCTTGAGCAGTTCTCATCCAGTGCAGTCCTGCCACTTTCTTAAGATCATCGTACCACCGTAAGATTGGCCTTCCTCTTGATCTTCTACCTGTCCATGGTCTCCAACGCAATAATTTCCCATTCTATCTATTGTCTTTGATACGGGCGATATGTCCTGCATAGTCCCATTTGAGATGAGATGCCCTGTCCACTATGTCGGTCACTTTGGTCTTGTTTCGAATGTATTCGTTTTTCTTTCTATCTCGTAGTGATAGACCCAACATTCTTCTCTCCATGGCCCTCTGTGATACTCTTAGTTTGTTCACAATTTTTTTTGATAAGGTCCATATTTGTGCTCCTTATGTTGTTATTGGTAGGATACATTGGTCACATAGCCTTGAGCGCAGTCGTAGGGGTATCTTTTTGTTGGTTAGTATACCTTTGAATTTTGCGAATTCCGCCCAACCCAGTCTAATTCTCCGTTCAATTTCCATGTTCTTGTTATCCTTGCCCAGGGTAATTTGTTGGCCTAGATAGACATATTCGTTTGCGTTTTCTATCCTTTGGTTGTTAATTATTACATTTGGATCTTGGAGACACATTGTTTTTGTCTTGTTTATGTTCATTTTTAGCCCTATGCTTTTTGATTTTTCCTCCAGGTCTGTTAACATTTCTTTCAAATCTAGAGAGTTTTCTGCGAATAATACGATGTCGTCTGCGTATCTTAGGTGTGTTAGCTTTTCGCCATTTACGGTAATTCCTCGATTTGACCAGTTGATTTGTTTAAAGACCCCTTCTAGAGCTAAGTTGAACAATTGTGGTGCGATGATGTCACCTTGTCTGATTCCTCTCTTCACCTCAAATGTGTTTGTTTTTTCGTGGGCTCTGGCCGACGCTTTGGCATTCTTATGGATTTTTTTGAGAAGATTAGTGTATCTGTGATCGATGCGGGGTTCCGTTAATTCGTTGGTTATAGCCCAGTGTTCTATAGAATCAAAAGCTTTTTCGTAGTCAATAAAGGCCATATGGAGTGTCACGTTGTATACGGTAATTTTTTCATTTAGAAGTTTTACTGTTACTAGGTGATCGTTTGTGCTTAACCCCTTTCGAAATGCCGCCTGTTCAATTGATTGGTAGTCCTCAAGTTTTCTATTTAGACGGTTTGCAATTACTTTGGTGAAAAGTTTATAGAGTTGTGACAGCATACTTATTGGTCTATAGTTTTGTAGGCACGTTGGGTCCCCTTTTTTGAATACTAATACTATTGACGTTTCGTGCCATTTTTCAGGGATGTTTTCCTCTTCAAGGCACTTATTGAAGAGTTATTGTAGTCTTGGTTTGATTATGTCTGAGGCTTGTTTTATCATTTTAATAATTATTTCATCGTTTCCTGGAGCTTTGTTGTTCTTCATCGATGTTAGTGCATATAGTATTTCATCTTCTGTTATTTCCGGGATTTCATCAGAACCGACATTCACGACCTTTTGTCTTTCCTGATTTATTGGGTTTTTAGTCCTCGACCGGTATAGTTCGCTGTAGAACTTTTCTATAATTTTCAGCATTCATTCAGTGAAGTCTCTAGTGTTTCTAAAAATGAATGAAACACTTTGAATGCATTATTAACAGTCTTTGTAATGTGAGGTACAAAGTTGAGACCAGTATCCATAGTTACACCTAGAAATAAACACTCTACTGTCAATACTACTAACAACATCATTGTAAAATATTATAA
This sequence comes from Phosphuga atrata, assembly GCA_944588485.1. Lineage (NCBI taxonomy): Eukaryota > Metazoa > Arthropoda > Insecta > Coleoptera > Silphidae > Phosphuga > Phosphuga atrata. Next base: position 37,252,565 of record OX155899.1, read on the forward strand.
AAAGTAAAGGAGCCAAATTGGAACCTTGAATAACTTCACTGGAGGTGCAGTAAACGTCCGATTTGAAACCGCCGTATTCAACAAATTGTGCCCTATCAGCCTCAAGAGACTTAATTAGCTTTAAGAAACCATTACACAGTCCAAACCCACCCAGTTTTTTTTACAAAATGCAATGGTTTACACGGTCAAAAGCTTTAGATAAGTCGTTATATATGACATCCATTTGGAAACGATCGTCTAGAGCTTTCGATACAAATTGTGTAAACTCGACCACGTTGGTGGAACTTGCCTTTTATAAAGTCATGCTGTTCTGGAGCTAATCTGGTAATCACATGGGAGTAAAGAATGTCAGATACAATACAAATCAAATATAAAATCGTATCATGTCTTGTTTAATTTTGTCAAAATTTACTATCTGTAAAACCATACTAAATTATAGATAATCATATAAACTTAATAAGACGCAACACAACCTGAATATATAAATATATTCAAGCTTTCCAGAGCTCTATAGCATTATTGAGTTTTTTAGGACTACCAAAACAAATCTCATGTAAAATTTGCAAGTTATTTACTAGCTCTCCGTCCATTTTCGTGGCACTCAACAAGTACCAGAAAAATTTCATTGTTTATAACATCATATTATTCTGTTAACTTAAGTGAATAGCCATCTGCAGACGCGTTTCGATATTATTCTCTCATAAGTGCAGCTTTACTGTTATGAATTATAACTTGAAAAACACTTACTTGAAAGCCTCGTGGATGACTATAGGTTAGATTTTACATTTCGTGAGAGAGACATGAACTTAGCAGGTTATTGATTTAAATGATAATTTACTATTGGTAAAACATACTACAGTATAGATAATTATATAAACCTAATAAAGTCGGAACACAACCTGAATATATAAATATATTGAACCTTTCCGGAGCTCTATAATATTATTAAGTCTTTTCAGCACTACCAAAACAAATATCCTGTGAAAATCTGTGAAAAATCTAACCGGTAGTCATCCGCGAGGCTTTCAAGTAAGTGTTTTTTAAGTTATAATAATAATAATTTATTCACTTTGCCAATATAAAATCATAATTTTTTTTAATTTTTTGGATTTGATTGTCATAATGGTACTATACAATATATTCTTAAAACGAATGATATTTAAACAAAATGCAGATAAAACAAAAATCAGAAATAATAAAATATTGGTTTACATTGAATACAGCTAGAATGTATATATATATATATATATATATATATATATATATATATATATATATATATATATATATATATATATATATATATATATATATATATATATATATATTTCTAGCTGTATTCAATGTAAACCAATATTTTATTATTTCTGATTTTTGTTTTATCTGCATTTTGTTCAAATATTATATCTGTCAGTATTTCTTTAATTATTTTTTTAAATTGCTGAAAAGGTTTAGTTTTAAATTCTGTTGGTAGATTTTGAAATTGTACACCCATTAAAAAAAAAAACGATTTTCTATAAAAGACTGTGCTTTTCTTTTCTTAGATATGCTCCATGCCTTGTGCTATATAAATGAATGTTAGGTTCTATACAATAGTTACCTATGTTGTTTTGTATGTAACATAAGCATTTAAAGATAAAAATTGAAGGCAACGTTAATAACTTATTATTCTTCAAGCAACTCCTGCAGCTTTGTCTTCGCTTTAAATTAAAAATAACCCTTAGAATTCTCTTTTTTAAAATGAAACAACCACGCATATTACTCGAATTCCCCTACAGTAACACATTGGACTATAACGGGAGGTGTGAATAAACTAACGCGCAGTAGAGGCTTAATAAGGTGCTAGAATCCATAGATTTCTTCATTTGGGATATTGAGAAACATGAACTTGCCAATTTTTTACATACCTTATCCGTGCGGTTAAACCAGGTTAGTTTTGAATCTATCAACACCCCAAGATCTAGTAGAACTGGATAGCTTGTAACTTTGTTTGTTAACAATTAATCGAAAATTAGCTGGTACAATTTGCCTTCTGCCAAATTTCAGACATACGGTTTTGTTGCTGTTTAATATTAGCTTATTTTCAGTACACCAATTATTAAATTTTATTATAACCTCCACTACCTTCTTATAGTTGAGTGCCACGAAAAAGAGCTTGTAAATAACTTGCAAATTTCACATGAGGTTTGTTTTGATAGTTCTAAAACGACTCAATAATGTTATGGAACTCCGGAAAGGTAGAATATGTTTATATATTCAGGCTTATTTTTATATTCAGTTTGTGTTCCGACTTTATTAAGTTTATTATCTAAATTTGTCAAACATAGGCCAATTTTATTTGTTTTTTAAACATAATATATTATTATTGAATATATTTGCTAGATCCTAAACGTATATTCTCCAGAATACTACAAACTACTGTTTAACTAACTTTCACACCCACCATGTTTCTTTTTCTTGCAACCAAAGTTATATTTCTTATCACCCATGTCTTACAACAGATTGTTGCGGTTTTTGGGTTACTGGCACCACACTGTGTGCCAAGTGCACGCGCACTATTCCTCGAACAAAAACGAAAAGCGCTTATGGTTAGACAGATAGTTTGTTAAGTAATCTTCTACATGGCTAAGAAATATTTGTTATACTATCATAATTAGAAATTTAGAATCTTATCAGTAATTAAAATATCAAATTTAGTGTCTAAAATATTAAATCTAATATCTAAATATTAAATCTAATTTTTTACTTCTGTTTTGTTATATTTCATAAATTTTTATTCTAATAATTTTACAGTCTTATAATTGATATCTACTATTTATTTAATTATGTTATTTTATTATATTTTAATTATGTTTAAAATAATTACAATGTTTTAGTTTAAAATAGTTAATATTTTAATATATTAATCTATATGCTTAGGTCTTGAAATATTTGTTGAAGTGTGTGTCAGATCCTTATCACAACAGGATATATTTTCTGAAAACAACTTTACCATTCTTATCAACCATGTCGAAACAGCAAGCTGCGGTTGTTTGTTAGCCCCATGTTGTGCAAAAAAAAATCGTTCGTACTTTTCCCTTCAAGTTTCTACTAAACAAAAATGTAAGACAGTTTCATGAGAAAACCGTTTGTTTGGTCATCTTTATCAGGTAGATAACGTATTTATTTGCGCACGTGACAGTACTGCAGCTGTACCTTAAGGTCACTGGCTAAAGAAAACTTTTTGAAGGGGGTTCTTGCCGTTAAGGTGTCGCACGCGGGGCAGCTGCCACCAACTGAAAGAAAACCATTCTTAGACTCTCCCCTTAGAGCACGCTTCTTGGCTTTTCAATATAGAACCCAAAGAAATATATATTTTTTTGTTGTTGTGGACAATGTTTTGCAAAGGATTTATTTCAAACTCGATTATATCCGCTCCATTTGGAATAAATGAATGCGGGAAGGTTTATTAGGGAAATTGGTTTTAATTGCGTGATTTATTCGGATGCGGAGATACGGGTCACGCGGTATGGATCCTTGCGTGACGCGATATTAGGGTGATAGGGGGTCGATTCCAAGCTTTCCTGTGCAATCGCCAATTGATGCGATGGTGGTCACGTTTCCAATCTGGTTACATGCGGGATATCCATTTAGAGAAAATGAGAGGAAAAAATGTTGCGAGATTTTTTACTGAGGGGTGAACGTTATTAGGATTTTTTAATATTAAGAGATGAAAAAAAGTAATCAAATAAAAAAATGCTAAAATATCATATGTAGCATTACTTGTATATACATATTATAAAGAATATACATTTAACATTAACATTACAAACATTTAACATTAATTAAAAGCTAAAATTTTAAAATTAAAGCACAAATTGTAAACTTTAGGAAATTAAAAAGCCCTTTAAAAGTTTAAATAGAAATAAATAAAAGCGTTAAATAACGTGTTAAATAGTTAAATCTCGAAAAATAATAAACGAGAAAAAATTATAAAATTAGATAGTTGTTATTCATAAATTCATTTCAAGGGCAGAAAGGCATCCGGAACATTTATAAGTTTCTCTAAAATCCGTCTTAATATCTTTAAGTTTTGGACGTTTAAATCCTTGAACTAGTAAATATGCAAAGATATTATGCAAAGAAGAATAAATCAATGCAAGTACATAAATAAAATAATATTTCATTTCTTTGAGCAAGATAATTATTATTTAAATTAATTACCACTAGTGAAATCGTATATATTAATAGATATATTTCATAATATACTGAGAAATTTAATAAATCAATGTGTTTACAGAGATAAATTGAAAGAATTTTTAATTGTATATTAGAACCGTCTTACAGCTGCTTGCCATCGTTATCTAAGCCACAAGGTTTTTTAAAATCGCCACTTTGCATTAAATTAGTAGTTGAATATAATTCTTTGTATAATTTTATCAAAATTAAAGAAACTCACATAAATATTGATTAGAATATATTTTTATTAAGAAAATTTAATATTTATATCTAATTGAAGTTATGGTCAGTGGGATACTGCTCATCTATTAAAATGTTCATATATTATTGCAGCAAAATAATAAAATATTGAAGGACTATACAAGCAAGATGAAGTTAAATAAACAGAAGCAACAATTATAATATAATTTCTTAAACATTTCTTGTGGAACATAGAGCCTCGACAAAAGCCTTCCATCTGTCTCTATTAATTTTTCTCTGTTATTATTATTCTCTGTTAAAACTTCCGTCCACGTTTTTCCTGCATCTTACGCCTCTTTTCTGACGGTTTTTCGCCAAGTTGTTTTTGACCTACCACGTTTGCGGCTGCCTTACGGATTCCAGTCTAAGGCCATTCACGCGATGTTGCTCTTATCCCGCAGCAGAGCGTGTCCTATCCATTTCCACTTTCTTCTTTTTATTTGCACGGCTATTTGCACGGCTGTAGCAAGTCTTAGTGGTTTGGTCTGAAAATTCCTAGGATGCGTCTTAGACATTTGTTAATGAAAGCTTGAAGCCACTGAGTTAGCTGTTTTGTCATATTCCACGTTTCACATACATATAGCAGGACTATAGATTTAGCAGGTTTAACGTTGGTATTAAAATTTCCAAGCTTGGTTTTATTGCTGTATATGGTAGATTGTCATATGAGGCGTAGGCGTGCATATGCGGCACCCGCTTTCCATACCCTTATCTGAATATCTTTTTTATTAACTGTGCTACCTAGGGAGGAAAAGTAGTCTACTCTCTCGAACAACGCTTCGGGGATTGACATAGGCTGCTGGTTGCAGCAATTTCTAGGCCAACTTTGTATGCTGCACTGTGGAGCTTCGCCGGCTTAGCATATATGTGAGGATCAGTGTTCCCTCAATTTTTTTTGACCTGTGTGCGCACTTTTTTAAGTGTGTGCAATTTTTTTCAAAATAAAAAAAATGTGTGCGGCAATTAAAAAAGCACATATAATAAAATAATACAATCTCAATCGCCTCACTACATAGTCCATTATTGAACATAGGCGTCCTTCATATGGCAACCTCTCTTTCTTTCTTGCACTTCTCTTATCCAATTAAACGCTGTTGTTAATTTCATGTCGTTTGTCCAGCGCATCAATGGTCGTCCTCTATTTCGTCGTAATAGATTTGGTCTCTAGTGCAACAGTCTGTTACTCCATCTCGCGTCCGTACATTTGGATATGTGTCCGGCATAGTTCCATTTTTGAGTGCCAATAAATTCGATCACATCTTTGATTTTCGTAGTGTTTCTGAAAAACCGAATGGATCTCGTTGGTTTTTCTGTCCCTCAACGTTTTTCTGTCCCTCAACGTTTTTCTGTCCCTCAATTTTCCATGGATCTTTGGGTTAGTTTTTCTAGACCATCATTAAAATTTGGTTATCCATCCATCAAATGATATCCAATCTTCTACTTCATCCGTTGGAAACATATCATCTGTTTTTATACTCATATTTATATCATTAGCCTTTTTTTAAAGCACCCTTATTTTGTTGCACCATGCCATGTTTGCAAGATAATTTTCCTTGATTTTACTAATTCTCGCATGAGAAAAGTGAAAATCATCTATGGGTGTTAATTCACGGCGTTGAAAAATTTGCCATAAAGCACTGAATTCTTCTAAAATTGAAGACAAAAGTTATAAATTTATTTTAAATTCAATGTTTCATCCTACCGAAAACAGTTTTATATTGATCAGATTTTCTAAACTGAAAATATAAAATTAAACATTTGGTTGTTGAAATGTATGTGCTTTCATCAACAATTAAAGTAAGAAAATTTGCTTTTTTAATTTCATTTAATATTTCAGTTTTTTCAACAGTATTCACAACTTCCAAAAATGAAAACGTTTGACTTTCTGGAATATGAAAGTTTAACTTTCTGGAATATGAACTAATCCAGTCCAAACAGGGGTCAATTTCGGAATCTAGCTGAAGAAGCTGAATTTTTGTATGGAACTTTATTTTAGCATTACAAATGTTGTCTCAAAAATCACATATACCAACATGTGTGCGTCCTTATATATTCAAGGTCAAATGTTGCAAAAATCAGTTTTTTGAGAATATCTCGTTTTCTCTGCTGTAATCGTATTTGCAATTATTATAAGAGTTATAAAGAATAAAATTCTCTACAAATTACATCCAAAACCTTTTTTTGTACGTTGAGATGTTTTTGAGATAGAAGCCGTAGAGTGTGGAGCGCTCAGCCATACGTATCTTAATCCTGAATCCCAATGTACGTAGTCTGTTTACGTGTACGTAGTCTGTATGTAGGAAAGTATCCGACCATTAGCCTGTAAAAAAAAACTGGCATACCTGGAGCGTTGGAAACCTAATCACCCTCAAAGTAGACTTGGGACTCCACACATTTTTCCCAACGGTGCCGCCATTGAAAATGGAACTCGACTTTTCTTGGCAGTCAAAATCTGAGGGCAACATCGATTACTTTCGATACACATAGTTTATTAAATCAACCATTTTAAATAAACCTGTGAAGTTATCACTTCTACCACCAACTAGTACAACAGTTCATCAACAAATTAAACGGGTATACTACCAAATTCAAACTTAGTTAGGTAATGATTTACAACCCCAGGAATGGGGCTGGGTAGTGCAAAATGAAAGCCTAGTGCCGGTAACACTTCAATATTTTCCAACTGCACGAAAGGTTGTGGTTCGCGTTGTGAATGCCGTAAGTTAGGGATGCAATGTTCTTTAGCTTGTGGTCAATGCAATGGAAATGCACGCCTCAATGCATCATCATATCCTTCAGATGTTCATGAAGACAATGCATATGACCCTGAAATTAATGTCAATGATAACGAGGAGATATGACAATTGATGTCAATGATAACGAGGAGTGTGAAGATGAGAATGAGTCTGAAACTGCTGGTCAACCGGAAGAAGACTAATAATAAAAACAATAATATTAATATCAATAAAAACAACATTAAAAAGAAAATATTTTCGATAATAAATGCAAATACGATAAAAGGCAGAGAAAACGAGATATTTAAAAAAAAGATTTTTTCGACCTTTGACTTTGAATATCTAAAGACGCTACCATGCTGGCTGGCATATGTGACTTTTGAGACAACATTTGTAATGCTAAAATGAAGGATTGTTAAAGATATTGCTAAAATGATGGAATTAGATTCCGGGGTGATATGCCGAGATGACTGGACTAAACGTATTTTGCCAGGTCAAGGCAAGGCCAGGCCAACGTATACATATGCAGGTGCAATTTTATTTTCTGCACGAAAAAAAAAATTGTGCGCGCCATTATTTTTCATGTGCTCATGACTTTCATGTCTAAATTCTATGTGCGCGTGCACACGCGCACAGCTTCGAGGGAACACTGGTGAGGATGTATGTGAATAAACACACAGATATCGTCCGCGTATGCCAATTTTTCTAAGCGGCTGTGAAGACCCCACTGTATGTCCTTCGTCGTTTTACATGCCTTGGGAACAAATTTCGATTCCAGGATAAAGGGAAAAGAGGACAAGATGCAGACCCGTTTCCGTTTCTTACATTGATTCTGCTGCCTAGTTTGCCTTTGTGTAAGACTCTGCATATGACGCCGCGGCCGGTGTTATGCGCTTTGGTCACATTTATGAGTTCTTGTGACATTCCACTTTTTTCCATTATATGCCAGAGAGCTTGGCGTTTCAGTGTGTTAAAAGCCAACGAATTTTAGGTTCAAATGGGTTTGGAATTCATTTTACTTCTCTATTAAGATCCTCAATGTGTTGATGTGGTCGGTACACACGCGGTTTGGAAGAAACCCTGCCTGTTCTTGCATAAGTATTGGATCAATCACGCCCACCACTCTGAGCTTAACCGCTCTAATCATAACCGTTGTTATGGTTTTGTTTATAATGTTTGATAGGATTATTGGACGCCAGATATCTTCCATCTTTGGTAATTTAATAATTAGTCCCTCCTTGATTGAGGTTGGAAACTGCACCTCCTCCCGAGCCTTGGTAATAAGTGGATGCAGCATATTAGCAATTTTATCAGGAAATTGTTAAAATAATTCTGTTGGAATGTTATCTGTAACCGCCGCTTTTCCTGCTTTCAGGTGTTGGATCGTCGTTACTATTTCTTGCTTGGGATCTTGCAGTCAACCATCGCGTTGTTTGAGATATTTCCTTCGTTTGTACTTGCTCCTGGTAGGGAGCTACTTTTTCTGTTGGTAGGGCTTCTAGTTTTTCAGAAAAAAATTCAGACCATGGATTTAATTCTTCTTTGACAGTTGTTAGGTTTTCTCCACTCCTAGATTGAAACAAACGATATAATTTAATATGAAATGTTTTATATTTTCACATTTATTTTTTGTCTTTTTGAACTTATCAGCGTTGTGCCACATGTGGGTAAAAGGTGCTCCTCGTAGTATATTTGTTCGTGATGTCGGCAGTGCAAAGGTGGCTACATATCGAGAAGCAGATCTCGGGACATTGAAATATAAATTGGACAACAGAGATCAATCTTACCATGTATCAACTTCCAAGCAAGTCGAGCACTCTGCTGTTGTCTGCGTACCAGAAGGGATTGGACATCATGCCGCTCTAAAAGGGAATCATATTTGCTATTTCTGCTATTTCTGGTACAGCGTCGTTTTCGGAAATATCTTTCATTCAGAATCGATGGTCACTATCCCTGACCATCGATTCTGAATGAAAGATATTTCCAAAAACGACGCTGTACCCTTTCAATAGGTAGGTCTTGAGGAGCATAATATGGTGACCATATCAGCGCTCCAAACTCGAGTTTACTAACAAATAAAAGAAAAGTACAGTTTTTTAAGCAAAACAGAATCTCTGAAGGATGCAGAACTGCGTAAGATAAAGTCTAGCATTTTAGACGCGGATAACGACACGCTGCTTATCTGCTGTGAAAAAGACAGTTGACAATCAAACAAGATCCCTAGGTCCTTAACGTGTTCTATCTTTTCCAGTAATTTGCCAGATATTAAATAGGAAGAATTTGTGGGCTGGTTCTTTCAAGTATATGTCAGAGTACAGCTTTTGGAAATAATTAGTTTCAATTGATTTGGTTGAGACCAAGCAATCAGTAAGTCAAGTATGTATTGAAGGGTTATTGCATCAGAATTTCTGTTAATAGAGGAATACAGCTTTACATTATACGTAAAGACCAATGCTCGACATTTTAAGCCAAGTGACAGATTATCGATAAACAGTACAAATAAAAGAGAATCCATATTGGAACCTTGCGGAACCGCGACGAGGATATGTAAGAATTAGATTTATAATCATTATAGAAAACGTAGTTCACTCTGTCAGAAATACGAAGCGATTAAATTTAAAAAAATATAGAGCAAGGCCTACAAAACTAAGCTTTATAGAATCAAAGGCACTAGAAAAATCTATGTCTATCACGTCAAATTGGATATGGTTATCAATGTGTTTTCACATATATATTGAGTAATTATGACCAAACGGTTGGAAACAGTTTTGGGCCAGGGTAGAAAGCCATGTTGGTACTCGAAAATGTGGCCGCGAACATTTAGAAATATGTTTTTTATAGATAGTTTCAATTTATAGAAAGTTGACGTTAAAGTTTTTATTGCGAGATTGAAGATAGCAACCAGTTGCTTGGCAAGGCAATGTCTTGCATCTCGTATTATAAAACTCGGAATTAAATCATCGCCTACCGTAAGTTTGTTGTCGAAGAACGACATTATTGTTAGCAGCTGTTCTTCCACTGCAGAATCCACATCGGGAATACTAAAATTAGGTTTGGAATGAAAAGCGTTAGAAAACGAGGAGCCAAATAAATGTATTGAAGATATCTTGAGGATTGTCATACTCATTGTGGTCATATGTCAGTTTACCCGGAATACGTGTGGAGGCTTGCTTAGCATAAACATGTTTCCAAAGATTATTTGGAGTAGAATAAAGGGAGTTTCCTATATTGGTTAAGTACGTATTATACGCTGAAATAATGAGCTTTTACTTTACGACCGTAGGTTTTTTGCATTCTTGGTGAAACGGACTTGGATTAGCTTTCCATTTCTTCATGTATCGACCTTTTAACTTTAACGTCAAACTTTAACGTAATTCAAAGCTTAAAGAATCTCAAGGAAGATTTCAAAATCATTGTCAGATGGTGGTGCATAAACTGCCACTATATAAAAATGTAATGAGACTAAACTGCATCGACTAACAACTAGGTCAATTATAGGAACAAGTCCCGTAATTACGGAAGTATCAACATCATAAATAATTTTGTTAGATGGTGCAATTAGAACACCACCACTAGTCCTGCGATTGACCAAATAAATTTTTCTGTTGCATCTGATACCATGCTAATGTAATGAGAAAATTTCGGAGGTATTGAACGAATAATTTAACCATGTTTCAGTAATTATGATAACACCAAGATGAGGGTCAGATGAGTTTGGGTAGAAATTGTGTGTCTTAGATCTTAAAGCACGCGCGTTTTCATAATATAAGTTTACATTAAGAGAAGCTTAGTTCTAGCGAGGTTAGGTTAGTTTTCCGAAATGGCAATTTGTGGTATATTGTTTTTATTATATTTTATTTTTAAAGAAAACTACATAAAAATTTAATAGAACGACTTACACGAATTGTTAATTCGTTCGAACCCAATGTTCAGGCCAAGAACTGTTTACGTAGAATAGCACGCAACATTACTTACTAATTATATAAGGGTTACTTTGGTTAATCGTATATAGTAGTCGTTAATAGAATATAATATATTTAAAGTGTTCAAAGTGTTGCGGCCAAATCATTTCTTTCTCTGTATGATCTGTTTTTTTTTTTGTAATCACGAAACTGGAAATTAAAATTTATTTTCCCACTGGAGTCTCTTGGAACTGGGGAAATCTAAAAATGTTTAATTACGACGTAACTTGTAAAAATACTGACAAAATAAATTGCTTAAGAACAACATTTTAAAAAGAGCGTAATCTGTGTTTCTCAACTATACCCAGGAGATGCAAATTCCCGATTTGCTAATCACGCTGAAAAAATATACTTTTGTTACTACTATTTTTTAAATTACATTTTACGTTTACTGATAATTAAAACAATATAAACAATTTTTTTTCTATTCTGCGTCTATAATGAAGTCATTAAAGCACTCAAATGGGATAGTTAATGGCTTGCCGAGTGCGATTCAATTTTCTCAATGTGTATCGATTTTTTATTTAGCAATGGCATAAAAAAGCGCAGAATAATAAAAATAGTATGAAAAACTCGTTCATAAGGCGTTTTTCGCACTTCTCCATTAGACATGTCCATTAACATGGACGCGTGCTGAAAAATCGCGCTTATTGAACTCGTTCTTTAATATACTATTATATATATTTAGGACTTTCTAAAATTGCGTGCCTCGAATGGTTTAAAAACTTCAATATATATTTCTTAATTTCCACGGCTTATAGCCATTTTAGTCACATAACAAATATAAATAATTAATAATAAATCATATTACTTCGATTATTTGAAATAATAAAATAAAATAATATCATTAGTTAAATAGTTATTGTTCTTTTACATTCGTTACTTTCTTAATTCTTGTAGTAAATGTTGTCACTGTTGTCGCAACAATTTCGCTGCTTTGATTTAATAATTAATACAGTTTTTTCTCATGAAAGTAGCAAATATAAAAATGGTTCATTGCTTCGAATGCCTCGTGTTACATATCAATTTATTATTCTCATGCTCAACAAATGGATTATTTATCCACAATTTTCCCGCTCTTCCTCCATTGAATAATCTTTATTAAATGCGTGAGAAAGAGCTATTAGATGTTCCCTAACAACGAGGAGTGGAACATTTCGAATTAGTTTTGTTGCACTCGCTTTACCACACCACTACTTACAGCTTCAGTTTTTTTTTTTTCGATTTCAATTCGTGATAAAAAGTTTTCCACTTATACTTTGATTAAAGTCAAAATAAGAATTTATTTATTATCTGAATTCTAGAAGACTATGTGCAAGTTTCTGAGTAAATTAAGACTATATTAGGAATGTTATATTATTAATATACAACGATTTTACGGATTTTTAACCTCTTTGTAGACATTTTCTGGCCTCCAAAGAGGTTATATATTAATTAAGACCCGTGGTCCGCGAGCTACCAATTGACAAATAATGACTTAAGCATATCAAATTATGGAAAGTATCGTCCATTCTTCTGGAAGTATAGAATTTTTGAAGCTTTTTTGTTTGATTATCAGATGATTTTATCGATAATCTATCATTTATATAAGAAAGTTATTATTTATACAGAAGAATTTGCATTTCTATCGCAACTCTATAACATTCAATCTCTTGTGGAGAAATTGCACAATTTCTTTTTATTTAGCATTAGATTGTAAATCGAGTGTTTGGAATCCTTCGTTTCGAAATGACGAAACGTCCAGCGGTTGGACCATATGTATTTAACTTTTTAGCATAAATAATTAAATAAAGGCTCTAAATCGTAATGCTTCAATGCTTCTGATATTCTAATTGTCCTAAGCCCATTTTTAACCACGTTAAACCATGTTATGGTCACTCAGTCATATTAATGGGCTTAAAAATTTTAATAGCTTTTCAATTGAATACCATAAAATAAAAGTTTTTAGGAATCTGTCAAACTTGTGTTTGACCAAACTATACTTCAACAATTTCTTTCGAAATTATATAAGTTTAAATTATAATGGATACATCGTTAAAAGGCCTTACATCAGAACGATTATTAATTAATTAAATCAATTTATAATCATATTTATAAGGAAATTTAAATCTGTAACACATAATCTGTACATTTGTCCTTCATCTAAAACTCGTAAATATAAATATGAGAAATCATCTGACTGATTATGTCACAATAAATATCATTATTATTATTATTTCATCTAACTGAAGGTATGAAACGGTAAATAGATTTAGATCAGTGACTACCATGCCGCAGCTTTTGTGTGCCGCCAAATTTTAGAAATGGAACAATAAACATTATTGGGTATGTACTTTTATATAGTAATTTATTGGACCCTGAACGCGAAGGAAAAAGATATCTAATGAGCTATGCCGCAATCATTATAGCGAGTCGTCGGCATTATTGTTATGTTCCGGCTCAATTATTATGCCCAGCTGAATCAAATTACGGGCGATCTTTTCTCGGTAGATTTATATATTTATGCAACAAAACGATTTCCTAGTTCAGTTTTCTGTTTAGATACTTGCTTGCGTTGTGCTTAAATTTCTAAATTTGTATATTTGTCATGCATCAGGATTGTGCTCTCAAAATTAAATAAAATATATTTAAAAGTAATATATGATTTGCCGTTTTTAATAATTACTCCATAAAATAATTTCAATTTTAAAAGAACCTTCAAAAATGGCTAAAAAGAAAAATGCTTGACGATAATAACATTGACGATTCTAGCGATCAGTCTGCCCAAGCCCAATACGAGTAAAGATGTTTCCTGGTCGAAAAAATATATTATTCATCGGAAAAATAATGACATTTCGTAAAATTTTAATTTACGTCTTTAATGGAAAATGATATAGTTGTTCCCGAGTGTCTGGTATGTGATTGTAAATTATTAAATAGTGTTATGGTTCCGAACAGTGGCGGCTCGTGGATGATGTTTGTGGGAGGGCTGTAAAAAGTTATAATAGAAAATCAGTACGAGTTGAAAACCCCGCATTTTTTATTGATACATACAGAAACATATTGAATTTTTTAATTCAGTGTAACACCAGTAACAATTATTTTTATTTAAATTCCATTCTACGTTCCTCTAGATTAACAAAACCAACGATAACCTTTTCATTAAAATTTGGTATATTTGAGATTATGTTTTTTTCTATGCCAATCATAGCTAATACTGTTAGTCTTTTTTGTTCCATTGTATTTCTTAAAAAGAGCGGAATTTCAGCCCTTAAGAGTGGAAATAGTATATTTTACAATGAGAGATGAAAGTGGCGTTTCTTGGTGAGGTGAGAATTTGCTCACGAGCGCCAGCGAGTTAGCAATCACACCGAACCATAAAAAACGCTTTCATCTTAAGTAGTAAATGCAATTTTTTCTACTGATATTCGGTTGCAGAATACATAATTCGACTTTAATAAAACCAATTCGACGCGATCTATCGGAACTGTCAATACAAATTTAATCGTTGGTTTGTTCTTTTCCATTGTAATATTGTTGAATTCTCATCGAAGGTGATACTAGTCAAGTCAAATTTCCCAATTTGATTTAGGTTTTTTAAATAGTTCCAGGCTCGTTTTACGTTTGCACATAAAATATTCCATTGAAATTGATGTAATTAATAAGAAAGTTTATGCAAATTTGGTTAGTTTAGTGTTATAATCGATAAAATCATAAATTTAGAATGCTCATTTTCATCACTAGATGTGAAAATATTTTCATCTCTAGAATGAAAATAGTATATTTTACAGCAAGAGATGAAAGTGGCGTTGTTTTGTTGAGGTGGGAGTTTGCTCACGAGTGCCAGCGAGTTAGCAATCACACCGAACCAAAAAAATACACTTTCATCTCGAGTGGTAAATGCAATTTTTTCTACTGATTTCGGTTGTAGAATCCATAAATCGGACCTTAATAAATCCAATTCGAAGCGAACTGTCAGAACTGTCAATACACATTAAATTATTGGTTTAGTCATTTCCATGGTAACATATTGCATTCTCATAGAACGTGATACTTTTCAAGTCAAGTGTCCTAATTTTATTTCGGTTTTTTAATTAGTTTCAGGCTCGTTTTAAGTTTGTACATAAAATATTCCATTGAAATAGATGTAATTAATAAGAAAGTCCATGAAAATTTGGTTAGTTTAGTGTTTTAATCGAGAAAATCATAAATTTAAAATGCTCTTTTTCGTCTCTAGGTGTGAAAATATTTTCATCTCTAGAATGAAAAAATGTCACTTACATGTAGGGTAAGCCGTGGAAAAAATGCCATTTTCACATATATCAGTAAAAAATGCCATTTTTACATTAAAAAAACATTTTTCAGGTTCTGCTGTTGTCATTATTACTTCAAGAAAATTAAAAACTTCTACAAAGCATTCATGAATTCCTGAGTTATACATTAGATTATAAATATGTTTGTGTCCTTTTAAATTTTGAAATTCTGGTCGATCATATAAAAGAAGTAATTCTGTGTTAAGTTTCTCTTTATCTAAACTTGGATATGCATTCACTGTTTCTCGTAGTTTGACGACAGGAATTTGATTCGTATTATATGAAAAAATATACGGGGAAAATAATCTAGCTTCAAAATCTCTTTGCTTGAAATATTATATCGCAAACTTCTTTTGCTGCTAAATTTGTTGCTTCTTTTGAAAATCTTGGCCTTTTTGCAGATAGAAAATCCTCTTGGTGATTGACCGAAGGGAGGTTATTTCTAATTTCTATAATAATTATAGTAAATTCTTGTCCACTTAAGGTTCTTTGCCGTTGCCGAAACTCGAGTTCTTAGAAACAAACTCATAAAATGCCTAAAATACAGAGTGCGGACTGCAATGTTTGCAGCCCACGATATACATATTACAAAAGCGTATATCGCGGTGGGGGTAACCATGTCAACACACTAACTACGCGGCGAGACTCGATCTGCACTGACTGCAGCCCGGATGAGTATACAACCACACAAAATTACACCATACACACATATAGAGCGCCTATCGAGGTGTTTATTACCTACAAATCAAAAAATAAATATACTACGAACGGAAAAATGTGTTTTTGTAAAGTAATTGTATACTAATGTAATAGTTTATAACAATTAAAAAAATGTTTTCATTTTGGCGGGAGGGCTGCAGCACTGCAGCCTTTATGGGCGAGCCGCCACTGGTTCCGACCAAGCTCCAACGTCACTTACTAACTAACTCTATTTCGTTTGCATTAAAAGACAGAAGTTACTTTCAAAAATCGTTATCTGCAAAATTCAAACAAGTAAATGTTTTGGAAAAACTATTTAGTGCTGGTGAAACCATATTATTATAGATAATAATATAAATTTATTAAAAGCGAAATATAGCCTGAATATATAAATATATTCAACCTGTTGGTAGCTCTGCAATATTAAGTCTCATTAAGACTATAAAACAAATCTCATGTTGAAAGAGATACTTCGCTTGTCAACCTTGCTAATAACCCGGTAAGTTCATGTCTTTCCTCATAAACGAAATGCAAACCTAACCTCGTCAGTCAAACGCGAGGAATTCAAGTAAGTGTATTGTAATATATAATTCTAAACAGCAAAGCTGCACAAGTGAGAGATAAATCTCGATATGCGTTTGCAGATGGTTATTCACTTAAGTTAAATAGAAAAATATGATTTTAAAAACATTATTATTTATCTAGTACTCGTTTAGGTTCGCGAAAGTGGATTGGCGCCTAGTAATAACATACAAATATATATTTTAAAATTCAATATTTTGCGGTGGTAGTATTTTGCGTGGTATTAGGTATTAGCAAGGGAAGTAGTTTCAACATGAGTTTTTATTTGTAGTCGTAATAATACGTACTATTATGGAGCTACAAACAGAATATATTAATATTTTCAGGCTATATTTCACATTTAATAAGTTTATACAATTTAGTGTATATGAAAAAGCTCGGATAGCTTCTTATGAAATAGCCAAATTAATTGCAGTTAAATTAAAATATAATAATTTGGCTAAAGAAATTATTTTACAAGATTGTAGCAAAATTGTAAAAATAATGATTGCTCGATCAGTATAAGTATTTGTAAAATACCACTTTCAAATGAGACAATTCGATACAGAAGTAAAGATACGTCACGAGGAATTGAAGAAAATACTGTAAAATCTTTTGCAAATTCAAACTTTGCTCTATAAATAGTCGAAACAACAGACGTTATGTAAAAAGCTCAAACAATTGCATTCAATTTTTATGTCGTGAGTTATCTGATTGTACAACCGGAAATCATATCCTCGGTGTAATTTACTCGTATTTACAAGAAAGTAAAGTTTCCGGGAATTTACATATTGCTATTTGCACAGAAGGTGCTACAGCTATGACTGTACATATAAAATGATTTGTAGCACATGTGAAGGAACTGAATGGAGATATATTAGTTACCAGTTGTTTTTGCATCCGGAAGCACTTATTACAAGAATCTGCTATCAGAATTGAAAATAGTGCTGAAACAATGTGTTAAAATGATTAATACAGGAAATCAAGACTATTCAAGAGTCGCTTATTTAGTAATCTAAGCCATGTTATGGAAGCTAAATACGAATCCTTGATACTGTATATGGAAGTACAGTAAACTCTTGATAATCCGGCGGTTGGTTTGTCCGGAACGTTCAGTAATCAGGCGCTCTGGGGAAACATGTATATATATTTTTTCGTGCTCATGCCTCTCAATCCTCTTTCTCTATCTACTCATTCTGTTCGCCGCTTCATTACATCTTATTTTGTTATTGGTTTGTCGTTTATCGAGTGAATCTAGTGTATGTAGTTATTTAGTGTACAATGTCAAGCAAACGATAATACGTCACTTTAAGTTTGGGTCATAAACAGATCATCAATAAACTTGATAAAAGAAAAACCACGGCAAACCTTGCACGCATTTATGACGTTGGAAGTTGCAGCGTGGCCGGCATACGTCATTATCGGGAGATATCCTCCGTGAAAGGCAAAACAGCTAGCGAGCTAGTAATAAGTCGCTTGATAATTTTAAAAAAAGAGATTTGGGATTCGTTTTTCATGGGAAGAAAAAATAAAAGTGATGTTTCGGCCGTTGGAAATTTGAATTGAAAATCCAAGAATTAGGTCTCTTTCCAGAACAGGTTTACAACGCCTATGAAAGTGGTTTATTTTGGAAGATGCTTCTACATAAGTGCTTTACGCACTGTTCCTAAGAAAGTGCCCCAAGAAGAAATATGTCAAAGGATAGACTGACATGTATGCCTTGTGCAAATTTCACGGGCACACACAAAATTTCCTTATTGGTTATAGGAATAGCCAAGCATCTGCGGGCCTTACGTAACACACTTACCAGATACATATAAAAGTTAAGCCAAAAAATGGCTTACCCGAGATGTGTTTATAAAATGGTTCAAGCAAGATTTTATTCTGGTGGTAAAAGTTTTTTCAAATGTTCACAAATTGTCTGCTAAAGCTTCGTTTCTTCTGGATAACGCTCCTGGACATGCTAAAGAAGAGGAACTTCACTCGAAGACAAACAAATTCAAGCACTCTACATGCATCCAAATACGATACCACTATTGCCCATGGAGCTAAATGTAATTCAGCAAATAAAAATAAATTACAAAAAATTTGTACTATAAGACATCAAAGAGACACCACACCACTCAGTGTTCTTGTACAATTTTAATTTTGTTTTTGTAAATTTTCTTCAGTTCAGTACAAATTTTCTTTTGAGAAAGAGCTTTCGAAGAAATGTGAAGTGGATGTTACCCTGACAAACCATGATATGAAAGATTGGCTTCAAGACACAACCCAGGAAATTTGTTTCGTTTAATTCCCGATAAAAAGAACTATATATTTTTTATTTTTTTAAATATCATATCAATATTGATATTAATCTATCATCAAAAGTTGGTAAAAAGGCAATAGAAAATATAAGAGAAACGTGACAGACAAAATTGGAAACCTATTTTTATTACTGGAAATCTATACTGTGCACTTTCTGTGTACATTTATTTCTGTATCCAGTCTTGTCTTAACCAAGATCTTGCATATTTAGTCTTCTCTTTTTAGCTTTGTCTACTTAATACTGTTTGATTACTCATATTTGATTCTCTCTATGAATTGTCATTTCTCTAGGTTTATCTGCTTATATCTATCTAGTCACAATTATGTTCATATCCGAATTGTCTATTAAACCCAGTTTGTCTAATCTTACTTGTCGAGTCTTCATGTCTTGTGCATCGACTCCTAATTATCTATTAATTTTTTAATTATCTTTGGTATGTTCTAATAAAATTCTGAACCTCGACATAGCGTCCATACAAGAAAAATAAAACCAAACTTTCAATATTCTGCTTCAAGACACAACCGAGGAAATTTGTTTCGTTTAATTCCCGATAATCCGTTTAATTTTTTGATAATTTTTTGATAATCCGGCAGTTGGCTGCCATATGTGTCGGATTATCAAGATTGTACCATGGAAGTGTGGTGCTTGTCTAGAAGAAAAGTTTTATCGCATCTGCTTGAATTAAAAAACGAGATGAAAATATTTTCTTGAACAAGAGGTTAACGTTGTTCATTTGTTGGATGATTAAATATGATGTTCTAAGCTAGCTTACTTATGTGATATTTTTATTATTTTTAACACATTACATTCCGTTGTCGTATTAATACGTTTTTTTTTAATTTTAACATTTCCCGGAAGAAGGCCGACTGAAGGACATTCGGTAGTTTTTAGTTTGCTCCTTCAGTTTCCTTTCCCGGTAGAAAGCTAACTGGAGGACTTTCGGCAGTTTTCAGTTCTCTCCTCAAATCGTTAGGAGAAGAATTGCAAAATCAGTTTGGTTTCCTGGGATTTTGAGCAATTTTCGTTTCCAAATGTTTGAAATAGAAATCTTTAGTTTTATGTGGATATACACATAATAACTGGAGTTTTTCCTGGATTTTCGGGAAAACTGTTTTTTAAGTTTTGGACCGGACTTTCAGCATTAACCAATTAGAAAATTAAAAATTTATCAAGACTTTTAAATGTAGATCACGAAATGAGAGTGGATTTGTCATTTTTACGACCAAATATAAACAAAATTATCAAAAATCAAGCTCATATTTCGCATTAAAGGTTTTCTAATAATTAGCTTAGAATTAGTCACACAATAAACATTCTATTGTTTTTCTAGTACAACTTATTTTATTTTACATTGAAAATTATTATCATAAACGATTTTACATAGTATAGTACGCAAGTAAAATTCTTTTAAACTTATTTTATTGTTAATGTGCCGCCGGATTTTGAAAATTTTAAAAGTGTACCACAAAAATAAGGTTGAGAAACTGGTTCAGATATTAATTTATAAATTATAATTTCCGACAAAATCTAGTATGATGTATATTTTTTATTGTTTATCTCACCAAAGTAATATGCTATCAGTTACAAAGTCAGCTTTACCGACGTTTATTGTAACTAAAAATGATTCTCAGAAGTGAACACGACATCTAATGCAGTAAATTATCGATATTGGATATTGCCTCAGAAGAATTTTCTCATTTATTTATAACACATATTTTTCGGATGATGAAATAACGTGATTAAAGTGATCAAATAACTTTTCATAATAATGAATACCATTTTTAGTAAAAAATCATTCAAACAATAAAAAATACTTGGAAAGGATGTAGGTACAATTATTATTTTTATAATCTAGATTTTCCATAATATATTTAAAATAAGAATTTACCGATATTCAATCTATAAACTTTTTTCGATTTGCATAGTTTTTGCAATTTATAATTTAAAAAAAAAATGTTTGTTGTTGTTAATTTTTTGTTAAAATGTAACTATTTAATTCGCTATTATATAATAAGTTTTTAGATGTTTTTAAATTGATTCCTTTGAATTTCTAGATAGAAGATTAAATGTAATACTAGGATATTATATATTTTTGAATAACGTTTTAGAACCGAATCGTACGGTAAAAGTAGAAGATTATCGATCAAAATTATGCAAATAAGAAAATATTTGAATGCATAAGGGGTGCACCTGAGTGCACGAATTCCCCTACTGGCATACACAAATGTACACAACGCATTCCCACGGTTTCGTGTATACGCATTTAGCCAACACCTTTGACTCCCCAACAATCCCTGCATGTAACATTGCGGAATGGGCACCGATTTTTCCCACACTTCCTGTCCTGTACACACACAGCCAATCCCTTAACTTGCACCTTATTTAGAGGACTATATCTTATATCATATTCAACTAGATTTTATTGAAACCGTTTCTTTACCTGACAACTACAAAAGATTTATTTTTTCAGGCTTCGGTGGATACATTTTCCTTCCAAATTTGCTCCATTTTCAAAATGAGGAGGGGTGCACACTTGTTCATGTACAGATCTCATCCAACAATGACATTGTTCGAAACGAATTAAAAGAAATTACTTCAAAAATATAAATGTTTGCTTCAGTTGCTTAAAATAGTATATATTTTTTATTTTTTCAATCATGATTATATCATGTCAATATTAATATTAATCTATCATCAAAAGTTGGTAAAAAGTCAATAGAAAATATTATAGATACACGCTAGAAACGAGACAGACAAACTTAGAAATCTAGTTTTATTTCTCTAAAAGTTTTCTGTCTACATTTACCTATCCAGCCTTGTCTTAACCAGGATCTTGCATATTTAGTCTTCTCTTTGTACCTTTGCCTATTTGATACTGTTTGATTACTCATATTTGTTTCTCTCTATCAAATCTGCTTTTATCTATCTAGTCACAATTATGTTCATCTCCGAATTCTTATCTATGTCTAATTTTACTTGCATTCGTGATCAAGTCTTGTGCATCGACTCTTAATTATCTATTAGTTATTTAATTATCTTTGGTATTTTCTAATAAAATTCTGAACCTCGAAGTAGCGTCGATACAAGAAAAGTAAAACCAAACTTTTGATATTATGCTAAAAGTTCAAAATACAAGTATATATTCCAATAAAATTAGCCATCCCTTTTCTTGAAAACAAAAATCCATTGAATTCCCATAATTTCTTTCTCAGTTATTTAGTTGCATCCGCCCAATAATTTCTTTATTAAAGTATACGTCCTTAACTTTACCACAAAGAAAAGAAAAAAAAACTTATCGTGATATTATAAACAGTTGGCGGGGGGTTAAGTGCCAATAAATAAGGGTTGTTGATGTAACCATTGCTTCTTTTGCCTTTTCTTTGGGACGATTTTATTAGGGATTGCCCACTTTAAAGATATTTATGGAACAGTACCGTTTTTTTTTATAAAAGAAACTGGTACCGATATTTTAATCCTTGAGTGTTTAACAACATTGAGAAATGTATTTCCAAAACAAAGTAGTAGTTTGAATTCTCTAATTAAAACTTAAATTAGTAATAATTTTAATTCAAATTATTTATTACCTAGCCCAGATATGTGATTTAAATAAATTAAATAAGCACAATTTACTATTTTCACTCCTTACACATAACTGTAAAATCTTATTTGAATAAGCAACTCTTTCCTCAAGCAATGTGTTTCTCCTGAAACTGGGATTGTCGACACAACTTCCTACTTTTATCTCTCCTTCCTAGGGGCAATTTTATTACGACTTGTCTACTCCACAGATAACGCCAAGACGAATTGTTTCTCGGTTTATTTTTTTAAATTTTATTCCCTAAATAAAATCTAAAAGAAAAAAACAAACTGTTTTATGCCTCGCTCCACTTATCTATTTATAACGGGGTTGTAAATGGGAATTGGTGGATATGAGGGCTCAGTGTCATCCAGGTTTTATATAGGGGCTGTTAGTGTATAAATTGAGAAGTTATTTATATAATTTTTTTACGTTTGTAAGTTAAAAGTTATTTTCACACTTATAATCGGATTAGATTTTCGCATCAAGATATTTCTAATTATAACAAACATTTCTTAATCTAAATTTAATGGAATAATAAACCGATGTCAATACAATTATTAGAAATAAGTAGGTTACAACTGAAATTATCGAAAAACTTGTTATTGTTGTGGCTGTTTCAATTGAAAGTTAACATAAAATCATATTGCATTTTAGATTCATAATTAATTTATTTTCTGATTTAATCTCTAGTCTTGCATGATAACAAACATTATTTATTCTAACAAACATTCATTATTTCACAATTTCTTTTCTACGTTAGTTCTTTTCAAATATTTGCTCTGTATCAGAGGTGAGCAATAAATAAAGTAACTGATTTCAATACTTTGTATTTTCATGTAACAGAAACTAGAGGTTAAATGCTATGCAAAGTAATACGTTAATCAACTTAATCGACTTATATCGAGGGCGTCTTTATAAGCTAACATGTGATCATAATCGCGTACTACTTACTATATTATGAGTTCCTTGTGGCTTCTGTTATTTTTTATAAATAAAATATACGTTCTTCTTCTTCTTCTAGTGGTAGGTACTACAGTCCTAATAGACCAAAACTTCCTCCCCATGCCTAAACTTGTTGTGTATATCTTAGACACAAGTATAGGCGCCCTTACTTTTTAATATGACGTTATCAATATAACTTAATTATTTTTTATTTGTTAATAATTAGATACTATACATAAAATGTCATAATTTAGAAAGTTTATTATTCAGTTTTTTAAATGTTATTCATATTTAGAATCTTTTAACAGTTACTAAATTTTATTTGCCAAGTAAAACATTATGTACAATATTCTATACTGCAGTCTACCAACTTGTCTTACTACCTATCACACGATCACAACCGCATACTACTTTTAGTCATACTATGTACTACATTTTGTTAACATTCCGTTATCAGTTTTCTGTAGGATTTGTGAGTCCATAATGTTATTTCTAAAGCAGTAAATGTTTTAGATATATTACTGATTACTCATTAATTATTATTTATATTTTCCAGTTACAATAACTACATGTTACATTGAAAATGCAATAACATTAATAACACATACACAATACTATATATATTTCCTACCTGATCAGAATCGCGTGTTAATTTTAGTTTTATGTCTTACTATATCTTCATCATGCTTCTACTTCCTCTATTATAATTTAATTATTAGAAAAGTATTTGTTTTTTTTTACATCGCAATGAGGTTCCTTGAAAGACTGCGACCTTATATGCCTATTCACGTACACTGATCCATTCAAACGAGTAGATCCAGACCATGTATTAGGCCTAGAAATCTACGTGACTTGTGGTTCAACAGAAGTTCCTCAGCTGTGATGTTGAGTTTTATTCTCCTGCGCGATTGCTTGGCATTTTAAGATTATACGAGAAGCTTCGTTACATAGTCTGCATAGTGGTTCATCTGTCCAGAGCCCCATCTTCTGCAGGTGTCCTCTTAGAGCGCAGTTTCCCGTTAAGAGACCAACCACAGTTGCAATCTGCTTCCTAAACAGTTGTAAGATTTCGGCTGTTAGCGTATTAGATATGCAGCCTATCATCCATTTGCTGTGTTGCTGACCACTTGTGCGCACCCATTGTAATGGGTGGCTTTTATTGCTACATTTTATTACACATTGGGTGGAGAGATCCATGTTGGGATTATCTCTTAGAGACCGAATCCCTAACACAGGAATCCGGAGAAGATCAGGAGTAGCAGATGCAATAAAACTTATAACAACCTTGAAGTAGAACTGGGTAGGGCACATTGCGAGAATGAAGGACAACCGAAGGACCAGACGAATAATGGAATGGAGACCAAGACATGAAGTTCTTCGAAGCATAGGACGCCCACCTGCAAGATGGTCCGATGATATTAAACGTATCCATACAAATTGGATGCAAGCAGCGCAAGACCGAGAGATGTGGAAGTAGTCACGGGAGGACTACGTCCAGCAGTGGACTACGATAGGCTAATTGATGATGATGATTGGTACACCCTGTTATTACTTTACTGGTCTTGGTTCTCTTTAAGTAGGACCTCTCTTGCAATCGGGAGCGCTACAGCAGGGCCCTCTTTTGCAAGAGCGTCCGCCTTTACGTTTCGTTCCAGACATATATGACTTGGCACCCACGCAAGCGTAACGCTGTTGTGTTGTGCCAAAGGTTTTGAGTTCTGAAGGCACTGCCAAACTGTCCTTAAATTTATTCTATGACATGTTACGGTCTATATCACAGCTTGACTGTCCGTGAAAATATAGATGTTTCTACTATGGAGTTCATTCTTCAATTTTCCTAGACACATGTCTCGATTGCAAGAATTTCCGCTAGAAAGATCGTGGTGTGAAAGATCGTGGATCGTCTCAAGTGACACAGTTATGCTGCACCTAGGAGACTTTAGCGCTAGTTCCGCTATCCTTCTTGGAGCCGTCTGTCAACTAGAAAAACAGAATCAGATACCAGAATCTTGGTAATGGTAATTCTCTTCCGTCCGCTGTAGCTGTGTTTTGAAGGGTATTTCGAATGAAAGCCTTTGAGGTTTTGAGTCTCCATCCTTGTTAAGGATTGGCTCTTTTATAACAAACGCTATTGTGGTATGCCCTGACCTTGGAAGGATTTGCCATGTATTGTTGCACTTGCATTTAAAGCTCCTATCCTTGCCTCACCTGTGATGAAAATGTTCAGAAGAGGGAGGCTTAACATTGCTTCCAGAGCAGCTGATGGTGCTGTCTGCTTCTGTATCAGTTTGGTCCACCCATTTTTTTTCTTCACAGAGGAGAGGAAATGCTTTTACGCACCCCCAAATACGGTTTCAATTTTGGGGAGTGTGGGACTCACCAGCCCTCTAAGGCAGTCATAACCACTAAAACCATCTCCTCTTTGTTTCTCTCGAGTAGTGTTCCCACCATTCAGCTTTACATCCTACAGGTTTGATCTTAATATCTATTTCTCAGGTGTCGCCTCTTTCTCTGCTCTGTTCTTCTAATTCATCTTTCGCCTTTTTCCGCATCACTTCTTCTACAAAATTCTTCACAGTTTCCCAGCTGTCCATGCTTCCTCTCTACCCATTTCTTGATGTCTGGTATCATCCTGTCGATCCACCTTCCGACTTTAGCGAGGTTCCATTCTGCCTGCCACTTCTGGTAAGTCATTTCCCGCTGTTACTTCCGGTCTGTTATTGTTATTGTCATGTGTAGGTCATGTAGTCGCTTTCTCTCTTCGGCAAAGAGGTGTAACGGTACGAGGTCTGCCACTACGAGCGCGGCACCTGCAGATGTTGTGCGGTATGCACTGCATACTCTCAAGGCCATTAATCTTTGGGTGGACTAGGGTGGTTAACTTTTTCCCGATATATTTGACGTCTTGCTGCCCCGACTAATAGCGGAGCCCCGTACATCACTATCGACTCCATTGCCATCGCTAGCACCTTCCTTTTCTTTTATCCTGGACCTCTAATATTAGGCAGTATGCTGCCTAAGGCCTTCATTTTACGTTTCGCCTTCTCGCACGCATAGTGCATATGTCGCCCGAACGATACTCTCCTATCAATTATCATGCCCAGTTATTTTATCTGTCGCACGGGATAGATATCTTCTCCTGTCATGGTAAACTTTATTGGAGGTAGCTTTTTCCTATTTAGGACTATTGCCACGGTTTTATTCACGGCCACTTTCAATTCGTTCCGTTTCATCCACCTGCCTATAGTGTTTAACGTTACGTTCACCTTAAGTACCAGTTCTTCGGGATTTTTTGCAGACGCCAATACGGCCAGGTCGTCCACATAGCACACACGTTCGACTCCCTCCTCCGTATCCACAGACATGACATCGTCATATAACACGTTTCCTAGGGTTGGCCCGAGGACCGAACCTTGCAGTACACGTCCTAGGATTTTCTTTTTCCTCTTGGGTGTTATGTGGATGACGCGATTTCTGAAGTATGATTGTACAGTGTTGATTAGGTACTGGCTAACTCCGCTCTTTTCAAGTTTGGATAGAATTATGCCACGGGGCAGAATTGAGGGCGTTTTGTACGTCAATAAGGACAAGGGCCCTCCATTGGCCTTAATGCATTTACTTTTCTGCATTGTGGATGACGTACTCTACCGCGCAAATTGTGGTTTTCCCCCTACAAAATCCGTACTGATTTCTATGTAGACCCCTGTTTGTCTGAATTTCCTCCTGAATTCTCTGGTTTACAATATTTTCGTACACCTTAGCTAGTACATTGATCGGGCATGTTGGTCTATATTTAACTGCCTCGTCCATTGTTTCCTAGGTTTTTCAAGGAAGATCAATTTTGCGAGTTTCCATGTATCGAGAAACCCGTTCGACTCCAGCAGGGTGTTGAAGAGGGTTACAAAATATTCCGTATTACTGCCTATAATTGCCTTTACTGTTTCAGGTGGTATTCCCAATGCCAAACTTTAGTTTTTTACATGCTTTTATCACTTCGTCTTCATTAAGGTCGTGGCCGTTTGAAGAAGTGGTGAGAGGTCTATCCCATCGATGGTAATCCTCCCCGCTAGTAATGACAAGTTGGTCAAAAACTTCTTCGCGTTCCTGCAGCGATAGTGTGATCTTCGGGTTTGGTGCTTCGGATATTTGATCTCGTCACTTGCCTTTAATTGTTCCTTGTAGAAAATTGGGAGACTTAAGCCCTCTAATTTTCTCATTTTCATAAAAGGCACTCTAGTTGATTTATCAGGGTTAACCCGATGGTCTTCTCCCTTACACCATCCTTCTTCCTCCTTCAGAAGTTTCTGAATAAGCTCTAAAATAATGCAAGCAAACTTCCCCGTTTTGAGAATGACTTTGTGATCCGCATTGCCTTAGGTGTAGAATCCCTTTTTGTTTAACGACACAAGCGGGTTTTTACCAACTAGATCTCAGAAGAGTTGCTAATAATTGATGGCCACGTGGCCATATTCGATTTATTTTAAATACCACAGGGCATTATAAAATACATATATTGAAGTAATTTTTATAGCCAAGGGAAATTTTTTGGCTGGTGCTCCCTCAATTTTGATCGTAAAGCTGATCCGCATGACGCGGAACGGCCCATATATATATATATATATATATATATATATATATATATATATATATATATATATATATATATATATATATATATATATATATATATATATATATATATATATATATATATATATATATATATATATATATATATATATAGCAAAAATATTATAAGAATTAAATTAAATATATTTTTTCTCTATGTACACAAGCATAATATGTTGTAGTATTTTTATGGCTACATAATAAGAGCTTTTATAATAAATGGATTTTTTTATTGTCGGTAACATTATTATTTTATAACGATTTGCCATAATATGTTTCTGGCATATATCTTATTAATAATTGTGTTTTGAATAGTACTCCGAGGTTTTGTTATATTAGGTACTAAGCTTTTATTATAATATATATTTTTATTTAATTATTATTATTATAAGCATGATAAATTGATAAATCACTTTCAAAGATTTGTACTCAAGAAAAGTTGGCATAAGACGAATTCATTCAAATACCTTTAATCTCAACGTTCCATCTTAAGAAATTAAAATGTATATACCAAAGTATTTAAATGAGTTGACTCTCGAATAAACGAATTTTAGTGTCGTCAATAGTGTAATAGTGTAATATTTATTGGCAAATTGTCACTATTACAACAATAAGTAAAGTTGTACTTCCATCCAGGTATTGTCTGAGCTGATAATAGCCATATCATTTCCTCAGTTATTTTAAAAAGTAATAGTACCTTGAAGTACCTTGAGGTATAGTACCTTGAAGTACCCCAATTTTAATCAACGCTTCATTACTAAGACAGCCCCTATATTTATCTACCTGTGTTCGATCATTTAGAAAATATTTAAACAAATTGTTAGCGATGGTTGTTATACCATATTTCTCTAATTTATCTAGTAGGAGTGATTAACCGTGTCGAAAGCTTTAGCTACATCTAGAAAAGCAAGAATGGTATGTTTATCAGAATTCAGTTTTCCATAAATGTAATTAAAAATGAGTCTTGTCTTCTTGTGCATCACACGTACGTTTTTAGGAAATCCGTCGGTTGTTTGGTCGGTTGTTGCTAGGTAGATGACAATCTCCTGATTTAAATATACGCACTAAAACTACAGTTTTTAGCTAAGAGCAATACTAACCCTATGGACTGTTTGGGCTACAACCTGGGCGCCGTAACTTAAGGGGCACCACGAACGTAAAAAAGAGGATTTTTTAAATATGCTTAAATCTCTATATCTAAATTAATAAATTCGGGAAAGGATGAATGCACACCCCGAGTAAGACCACTGAGTGAGGTAGCGTTCGTGGCTCGCGCTCGCACTTTTCATCCATATAGCTAAATTCGCGTTGTAAGTGCCCGATATCTATACAATATATAGATAGAATTGAATAGAAGATATTTCTATAATTAAAACTCGTGTAGAATTGCAGATTGCATTTTTTTGCTTTAATTCAGTTCAGTTCCTTTGAGTCCCGTATCTCATAAGGAAAACGGAACCCTTACAGGATCACTTTGTTGTCCGTCTGTCTGTCTGTAAAGACCCTTTTTCTCAAGAACGCGTTGAAGTTGAAATTTATATTAAATACTCGTGGCCCTAGGGCGTTAATTGGTTTATAGTCCAGGGCGCCAAAATTGATAAGAACGACCCTGGTTAAGAGTTAATCTGTAATAATGTTCTTCTGACTAGGTACCTTACCTAAATAGTTAAGTACTTTTGATAATGTAGCGTAGTCAATGTCATAATATATATGTTATAGTATATTAAAGGACGAGTTCAGTAAGCGTGATTTTACAGCACGCGTCCAAGTTTGGAAATCGACGAACATAGGGACGAGTTTTATAATGGACAAGTGCTGAAATACGCCATACGAACGAGTTTTCATAGTATTTTTTCTATTTTGCGCCCTTTTATGCCATTTCTATATAAAAAAATCGCCAATACATATTGAGAAATTTGTATCGCACTCGGCGAGCCATAATCGCACGCATATCAGTGCTGTTATGAGTCCATTACAGACGCAAAATAGAAAAAGTAATTTATTGGACCCGTATTTTAAGGATTGACAGCTATTCGAATCATTAGGGTAATGAGCAGTGAGCATCTATTAGGGTAATGAGCAGTGAAGAAAAATTAGACTCCTTATTAATAGTTAGATGGTTGTCACGACACTTTAAGCACTTAACATCACTCGCAATGTTTTTAATACTATGATTGAGCCTACCACATTTGAAGCATATACTTATTTAAATTAATCAGTCAAACACTTCACAACATTGATATCCAGTATATATATATTGTAGCTATGATGTATGATGTTGTTACACAAGTCTGCTGAGACTTCCAAGATCATAGTTCATTGTTTGGCTGAATTTTTGTACTCAGATATTAGTAAGAATGCATCATTTAGCATAAAAACGTATTCATAAATATTAATTGGTAAAAAGACTAACACTTTTCAATAAGAGTAATAACACTCTTAGTAAGTACACACTCAGTAAGTAGTAATAACACTCTTCAATAAGAGTCTTATCAATTACATGTTATATTTTGTGCAAGTACAGGAAATCTATTATTTTTTTAATTTGAATTGAATAGTTATTGTTTATAATTCGTCTATTTTCTATTTAAGCATAATCCGGATATATAAATTAATGAAGGTAATTAGTGTACGAACAAACTTGCAATTTGACGAGTTTTTAATTAAAATTTAATCAAAATTAATTAATAAACTAGTCATAACACAGTTGTAAATGTAATATGTATTTCTGTGTATTTAAATGTAATATCAAATTTTAAATGAACATGATTCAAATTAGAATTATACGTAATTTACTGGTTACCGGTCCAAATCTGTAATTATTATTAATATTTATTAAAATAAATTTTAAACTTACAATTTCAACAATAATAATGATTTCACAATGTCCAAATTATGGTATAATTGTGATATAAGCTCTCAGCTGCATATTTGTTTACTGCTGAAACAATAAATAAATCACATGATTACGCATGGATCAACAGCTATTCGAACTAGTGTACTACCTAACGAACACAAAATTAATTTTCGAAATGACATTTTATAGTAATTGATATTTGATATAGGCAAAAAATCGAAACTGAAGTGCAACTTGATAGTTATTAATCTTCCAGTATGTGCCATTCTTATAATTAACTGGAATTGTAGTAAGTACATACTTTTTTTGGATTGATTAAAACTAAAATAACACCTAAAGAACCACGAAATTAATAGATGAATAAGCATAGATTATACGTATCATACATATCAAAACAAACTTAACAACATAGTCTTTACAAAATAATCTTTGCACAAAAAATTTTAATTTAATGACTTGATTTAATGACTAAATTTTAATGAATTGTTACTATGAAGATCGATTTTTATTATTATTATTAACTTTCCAATAATAAATACGAAGAATCTGTATGTTGGCATAAACTGTAAAAAAACGTTAACGATTTAACTTTGTCAATCTGTAATTATTTTAAAATGTTGTTCTTCTAAGTATTTGATAGTACTTCAAAAATATGATGAACATAATATAAAAAATGTCTAGGGCGTCGTAATTACATTTACAGGAGAGAAGGGGTTTTCGATCTAAACTCGAGGGGAGCACCAACTACTTCAAGAAGCACTTTCTTAGAGTGATAAAACTTTTACCATAATTAGCTTAGAAAAGTGTGTTTCGTTCCATATACTTGTGCTTAAAACTGAAAATGTAATGTAAACTCAAATTTTCTAGAAAAATCGACTCGATTATTGATTTCAACTACCAAATTTTCATTGTCACTTCATTTACACTTCGGAATCTCATAATGATTATAACATTAATAATAATTAAATAATTAAAAATTAATTAAAAAAAGTTATAATTTTGTTAGTTAATTAATAAATGTTTTATATCTTTGAAAGTTATACGAAACGGCAGATATTCAGTTGCATGCAAATCGGTTGTATTACTGGACTATAAAAATAATGTATCCCATGTTTAATATTGTTTCTAATATTTTGTACTACTATCAATTTTGGAGATAAACTTACTACTAGTACTAAACAAACTAACCAAATAAATTTTATTGTAAATAAAGGGTATTGGATTTATAAAATAAGTTTACGAGTTATTTATTTGACAAAGTTCAACTTTCAACGTTAGAATAGTCGAGACGTTGGCGAAGTTGAACAATATACTATTTCCTGTAAAGGACATAAACCTCAATGAGACGGTTCAAAAAGAAAGAGCTGTATCCCAATAAACAAATTGGTCTTCATTCGTAGAACACGCTACGTAGATGCCCTACGTAGATGAATAGAATTATATATAAATATATATATATATATATATATATATATATATATATATATATATATATATATATATATATATATATACACACACACACACACACATGTCGTAGTCATATTGTGAAATCCGTCAGATAGTGTAAAACCGAGTCATTGCATGATCTGCCGACAGTTCGTGAATTCTACTTGAAATACTCGATATGACTAGCTAGTTCGTGAAACCATCTCAAATATGTTTCTTTAAGTATCTCTTTATTAATAGGTCTGATAATTAAGACACGTAGCTTTTTACTATCAGATGACAGCACTTAGGCATTTCTTGAAACGTCGAATCGGTAAGTGGGTAAGATATTGGCTTCCCAGTTAAACAAATGCCTCATACAATTGGCGATTTCATAAGCTACACGAATTAGAAGAACTACGCGATTTGCCGACAGACCATGCAATAGCTCAGTTTTACACAATCTGACTGATTTCACTATAAAACTACGAATTATACCTAGATATAGATATACATACATCCGTAATAACGATCGTGTAATTAGTTAAAGATTAAAAAAAAATGTCTGCACAAAAGGCAGAATTCGGATAGTATGTGCGATGAGACGAAATTAAATTGTTCTTGAGGCGACGTTTCGATTTAATACATAAAATCTACCTAGACCTACAAAATGTTACAAAGGTTACAAAAAAAAAAGAAAGGAAAAAACTCTATACCTTTTCTGGACACATCATCAGGACAGATGATAACCAAATCAAACTAGACTGGTACCAAAAACCCACCAGTTCGGATAGATAACTCAACTACTAGCGCCCCATTTCAACCAACACAAACTAAAAGGTGGTTTCGGTCTTGCAGTGTCCATCCTGATTCACCTGCTGCGAGCATCGCCAGGTTATTTAATAGTCTGACCAAAAATAGCTACCTCACAACTTTGCTTAAAAGGGGTTAAAGAGACGGATCTTCAAAAAACAACTATAAATATCGGAGAATAAACAGTTTAGAATATAATAAACCTGGAGACAAATAAGACCCGGATGAAAGAAGGGATCCGTTTAAAACAAAATAACTCCTTCATTGAGGATACGGAAAGAGTAGCGACCCTATTCAATAAGTTTTTCCAACAAGCTCCAGCGTTTATAGCACAAAATATCACCCCGTCAAATATATCTAATCATCGTATAGCATTCAATGACAAAACGATTTGTTTGCACGATTTTTTTGAGAATGAAATAATCTCACTCATTAAAGTGAAACTAAAAAAAAAACGCAAGTGGACTAGATTAAATCCCCTGTAACATCTTGAAGCAGCATATCGATCTTCTAGCCAAACCTAAAACATATGTAAACCTCTCATTAGAACTAGAAGAGTTTCCGGAAATTTTGGAAACCGCCAATATCGTGCCAATAGGTGTATAAAAGAGGGGAGAAAACACTACTGAATAACTATAGACCGATTGCGCTATTATCAGTGATGTCAAAAGTATTCGAATACTGAATGCTCCACCGGCTTTTACCATTTATTGAAAAAAATCAATTAATTCCAAAACAACCATACATTTTCGCGGAGGACAATGTACATCGACGGCTATAATTGACTTCTACAGCAGAGTGTTAGAAGAAGTTGACAAAACGTGGCAAACATCCAATCGGTATATTTTGTGATCTGTCAAAAGCTTTTGACTGCGTCTCACAATAACAACTATTATACAATATATATATATATATATATATATATATATATATATATATATATATATATATATATATATATATTTATTAGGAATTTGTGCTAAATTGGGAACTTGGTTAAAATCATTAAGAAAAAAAAACAGAAAACAATGTATGGAAATTACATTTAAAAATTAATCCTTCATATCACAACCGATAAACATAAATATAGGTGCCCCGCAGGGTAGTGTACTTGCCTCTATACTATTTCTTCTCAACCTAGCTGACACAGCGTGCTATATAAATAGTAAACATTGCACATTATATGCTGATGACTTTAGTTTTCTTGTGTCGCAATCAAATATTACAAATGAATCAGAAGCAAATCAAGTTCTATCACAAATTGTTAAATGAATATGTAATCTTCCCAAACTCAATAAGAGAAGTTATCCTGCAGCAAACCTTAACTAAACAGAAAACATCCTAATAAATCGAACAAACTCTACAAACTTCCTAGGACTTCAAATTGAAGAATGTTTTACTTGGAATTTACATATAGAGAAAATGTGCAAATACCTGCACAAATACTGAAACTCTTTTAAAAACACAAAAAATGGTATCCGCTCAATAATTGACATTCCTAGGAGAGTCTCGTGTAGGACTTCAGAGAATTGAGAATTTTAACTATCTTAAGTCTATACATTCCTGAAGATTCTTACTTCATTTACAAAAACAAATCAAACAAGGAAATAAAGCACCATTACAACACAAGAGGACACCACACGAAGCAACAAAGCAACCACACGATTTGCAATAAATCACATGCAACGTATGGAACTTCCATTTATAATAAGCTGCCTGCTAGCATCACCGAAGAAAAATCCTACAAAGCTTTTAGAAAAAAAAGTATCTTATTATTAAGTATCTTAAATATCTTATTATTAGTTAATAATATATAACTCTAGAATTTCTAAATGACACAGCAGCAAAATCTAAGAGTTCCTTATCATTTTTTGTTGATGAAATACCAATAAATTTTTGGCCTATAATTGCGATAGATTGATCGTCATACGATTTTTCGGCAACAAGTTTTATCTTTCTTTCTTGAATTGTTTTCATTTCAATTCTTGAAGTTACTTTTATATCCACATGGATTTCACCATCACAGTGATCACGGTAAATTAATCTATTACAAATAAATGTTGTTTTCCTTAAATTTGATTCAGAAAATACATTGACTTGATATCCTTGATCGACACAAGAGGTAAAATTTGATTTAATTCATTTCCTTCCTCAATTTTTACGATTTGATGTGGTATCTGAGACTTTTATCTGAGACTTTTCTTAAATTGTTTCCTTTAACAGGGATAATCCGGATACTTAAGTATCTTAAGATAAGTAACTTATCTATATTATTATATCCTTGTCAAAGGAAACAATTTAAGAAAAGTATCAGATACAAGTCTTAGGTACCACATCGAATCGTAAGAATTGAAGAAGGAAATGAATTAAGTCAAACTTTACCTCTTGTATCGATCAAGGATGTCAAGTCAATGTATTTTCTAATTCAAATTTTAGGGAAACAACATTTATTTGTAATCCAGTGTGTTTGAACTCCATGTGGAGTGGAGTATATAACAGTAACTTCAAGAATTGAAATGACAAAAAATTCAAGAAAGAAAGATAAAACTTGTTGCCGAGAAATCGTATGAGGATCAATCTATCGCAATTATAGGCCAAGAATTTATTGGTATATCATCAATAAAAAATGATAAGTGACTCTTAGATTTTGCTGCTGTGTCATTTAGAAATTCTAGAGTTTTCATTAACAAAGCAACTTACTAAATCGAAACATAGCTTAAAAATATATTCAACTTTTCCGTAGCCCTATAATATTATTATGTCTTTTTAGGATTACAAAACAATTCCATATTGAAACATAAATATTTATAAACATATTTATGTTTATAAATATGTTTATAAATATAAATTATAAATATCAATTTGACACACGCAAATTTTTTCTCCCTTCTTTTTCAATTATAATACGCGGTAAAAACCCTCCCGATGTGTGTATAATTTTTTTTGCGGTGAAGACTAAACAAGTAGCAATTGCTGCAATCCAATGTTTGATCATTATCTTCTGGCTACTTCTAGTTGAACTCTCTGCTGCGACGGAGTGATTTAATCACTTTCCTTCGATTTTCGTGTATCACTTTTCCGTGATAAAGTTTAGTGAAAATTAGTCATTTTGTGCTCCAGCCAGTGCTCTCACCGCGATAAAGTGTTTCAATATTAAAATTACATCGAGATTATTAACTTTTCTTCACGAACACTAAAGTTTTGTGTTTATAATGACTTCAAATAGTGGTCCTAATAAATCGTCACTCTCTTCAAAATGTGCTAAGTGCAATAAAAAAGCATCTCTGTCTATTGTTACGTGCACAGAATGCCAGCTAGTATTCCACAGAGGGTGTTCCAGATCAAAGTATTTTACTGCAGTTGATGACGACACAGTCATTTGTGAAAGGCATAAATTTGTCAGTGGTGTCACTAGTGGTTCCGTGATTTTTAATTCCTCCGTTCCGTCCGACCTAACCGGGGAGATAAATGATCTGAAGATTGAAGTCATCACGCTTAAGCAAAATATTGGTGAACTTAAGCTTTTACTAGCGAGTCTCAGTGATTTTGATGTCCTCAAATCATATTTGACCACTAGCAACAACGCTATATTTAGTGAACTTATAGAGCTCAAGAATCTTGTCTTATCTACAAAACCTGTTGCCAATTCTGATCCTTCGATATCCGCAAGCAACTTATCTCCCGGCGTCCTTCCAGTCAGTTCTTCAGAGTCGGCCAGCATTACTAACAACGTGGGCTCTTGCCACACTTGTCCCACCCTCCAAGGAAATTCTGTTAGTCCGAAACCCAAAAGAAGCTCCAGAACCCCTCCCTGCTTGCCTCCCGGCATCCCGTTAGGATGTTACATTAGTCCCAAACCCACAAGAAGCTCGGCAACCCCTCCCAGCTGGCCTCCCGGCTTCCCTCCAGTCACTTCTTCAGCGTCAACCCTCAAAGAAAGTTCTGTTGGTGACAAACACAAAAGAAGCTTTGCAAGCGGTCCCAGGCATGATTCAGGCTCATTCTCTCATGAACCCCTTCTTCTGGGAACCGGACGTGTAAACGTGTTTGGTTTCATCTGAGCAACTTCGCACCTGAAACCAAGGAATCCCAACTAATAACATATATTAATTCAACATTAAATATCTTGGACTGCGATTGTAAGTGCCTCCTTTCTAGTAGTAAATTCTGTACCTTAGAATTACCTTCTGTACCTTAAGGTTGGTGTCAATGAGCAGGATAAACGTATATTCCTTAATCCAGAGTTATGGCCTGTTAATATTTCAATTAGGATCTTTGTTTTCAAGAAGTCAAGTGGTTATCAGAGACTTCCCAATACTGTTCCTATTCGACCTTCGCCCTATGTTCTTGATAATTCAACTGACAATTCAAATAGTAAAAGCTGTAATAATCCCCCTTTTTTATAAAGGACAATTCGTGCACAACCTTGAAGTCGTCCAATTTCCGCCTTTATTATCAGAATGTTCGTGCCCTCAATACGAAGTTTGATATTTTATACCCGGCTATGTGTGACCTTGATTTCGATATCGTTTGCCTTACCGAAACTTGGCTTCACCCAAATGTTCTGAACAGTTAATTTATGCCACCTCAATACACAATTTTCAGATCCGATCGTGACTTCATGAACTCGGGACTCTCCAAAGGTGGTGGAGTTCTTATAGCCTCAAACAATACTTTTTTTTAATGTAATACTGTTGACATCTCAGTTATCTCTAATGCTTGTGCTTCTATTGATGTAGTGGCCTGCTCTTGTTTGATTGGCCTTTGTAACTTCCTAGTTGTCTGCATTTATATACCCCCTAATACCCCGACTTCGAATTTTGAACATTTTTTTGAGCAACTCGAAATCTTCCTTTTAACCTGCTCTTATGACTTAATTGTTATAAATGGGGACTTTACTGACAATAATCCGCAAAGTAACAAATTTCTTAGGAAATCATTTGCGCTCGATATTTTCATCTCTCTGTGTGGTCTCAGACAGTGGAATACCATTAGCAATGCTAACAGCAGGTTGCTTGACCTTGTACTGAGTGACCTATCAATTACTGTATTTAAGGAAATCTGTCCAATCGTCCCCGAAGATGCTTATCACCCCGCCCTCTCGGCATTGATTTCAATTTATGCGAAACAAGAGATGCCTAACTTTAAGAAAATCAAACAATTTCCGGCGTGCCGATCTTCCCTTGCTGTATCAGGCTCTTAGCAACTCTGACTTCTCCTTCGTGGAAGAAACTAACTTATCTTCGAGTGATCTCTTAGAATCATTTTACTCCTTCCTCTATTCCATTCTTGATAAATTTGTCCCACTTTGCTCCTCTTATCGTTCCACCTTTCCTCTCTGGTTTTCACCTACCATTATTAATGGTCTTCGCAAGAAACGTACACTCCATCGTATGTTCAAGCTCGTCAGATCGCAGGTGAAGTTGCAGATAAGATCAGCTTTCTCTTATTTTATCAAGGAATCAGCCAATAACATCTCTGTTGATCCGAAACGCTTCTGGTCTTTTGTTCGTTCCAAAAAGCGCCTTAGCCGTATTCCGGGCCTAATGTCTTGGGAAGATTCCACTTTCAACTCCCCTCAAACTATTGTTGAGGGCTTTGCTAATTACTTTAAAGGTGTGTATAAACCCTCGTCTCCTAGTACTAGCGTTTCGGATATATCCGGCTTGAATCTCCCTCTTATTGAACTCAATAACGTTTCTGAAGATGAAGTATTATCAACCCTCAAGCAGTTGAAGTGTAACTTGTTGAAGTCAGCGGTGCTGACTTAATACCTGCCTTCCTAATTCAATACTGTGCACATATCTTTGCGCCACTACTTACCAAAATTTTCAACCTGATTCTGCACGAAGGCACCTTTCCAGCTATTTAGAAATCCACAAAGATCTGTCCTATACATAAAGCGGGCTCCTTATCTGAAATCGGTAACTATCGTCCCATATCAATTCTTTCAAATTTTACCAAAGTTTTTTAATCCACCATTTATAAATCAGTCTTCCATAGTATCAAAAATCTTCTCTCCTTACAGCAACATGGCTTCATGAAGGGTCGATCAACTCTCACCAACTTAGTTGTCTTTACCCAATATACAACAACAGTTATTGCTAATAGGGGTCAGGTTGATTGCATTTACACTGATTTTTCTAAAGCATTTGACTCCATAGATCACGCAATCATTATAAAGAAGCTTCACTCTTTTGGGTTTGCAACCAACCTAATTGATTTATTCTCCTCTTACCTTGCAAATCGGTCGCAGTTTGTTTTTTATTCCGGATATGCCTCGACAGAATTCGTTGCCACTTCCGATCTTCCGCAGGGGTCTAACTTAGGGCCATTGCTATTTAATATATTTATTAATGACTTGAGTTCGTCTCTATCAGCACCTCATTTACTTTATGCTGACGACCTTAAGATTTTCATGTCTATTAAGCACCCTGATGACTGTTTGGTTTTACAAGCGAACCTGAAAATTCTTGAAAATTGGTGCGATGGTAATCAATTAGGTCTTAATCTTAGCAAATGTAAAATTGTCCCGGCTTTTACCCGGCTTCTGCACCCCTTTAAATTTAGGTATACCTTATTTAATGTCCAGCTTGAAAGCTTTGAAACAGTCAAAGACCTCGGTATTACTTTTGACTGTCATCTTTCTTTTGTGCAACATATTTTGTTATCTGTGTCCAATGCCGCGAAAGCTCTAGGATTCATAATTCGAAATTCTCTGGGTTTTAACAATAAATTGGCGCTAAGGGTGCTCTACCATACTTATGTAAGATCAATCTTAGAATATGGATCAATTATCTGGGATCCTTACTTCAAAAAGTATACCGCCGCTTTGGAAGTTATTCAGAGGAAATTTTTAAAATTGCTATGGTGTAAGACATTCGGAGTTTCTCCTCCGGTTCATATTGATCATTCATCG
Source organism: Phosphuga atrata (assembly GCA_944588485.1). NCBI lineage: Eukaryota > Metazoa > Arthropoda > Insecta > Coleoptera > Silphidae > Phosphuga > Phosphuga atrata. Next base: position 37,292,748 of record OX155899.1, read on the forward strand.
CTGCTCGGTGAGTTTGGGTTTCTAGAACTGAAGTCTCGACGTTCTCTGGCGGGTGTTGTTTTTTTTTTATATAAGGCCATTCATGGCGTGATTGACTCTCCTGAAATTATAAACAATCTTAATTTTCTGGTGCCTAGAGTTGCGAGTAGACAAACGGTTTCTTTTTATAACCCGCCATATAGCGGCTCAATATCCTTGATTCCGCCACTGTTTAAGATTTGTTCTTTGTACAATTCAATTAGCCTAGAGGGCGACATTTTTGGGACCTTCGCGGCATTTAAAATTAAAGCCCTCAAAAACCTAGCAGACTAGTCTTTTATTTTAATCCTCTTACTCAGGATACATTTGTATATTATCCTATTTTGTTTTGAATTTGTATGCCCTGTTAGATGTTTATATTAATTGTTTACTTGCTTATTTGTATTTGTATTTTTTTTTTGGTTGATTCTTTATTTTTATTTATGTTTAATTGTTCTATGTGCCCAACCTGTGTTACCTTGTTTGTATTTAAGATTTTTTTTTAATGTATTATTGTTTAGTTGTAACTAATCTTATATTTACTCTGTCATTGGTCATATAAACTGTTGAGCAATAAATATAAAAATATTTAAATTGTCATGTTGAAACATAACAGCTATTTGTTTGTTTGTTATTTACTAGCCATCAGTCCACTTTCATGCACTACAACAAGAACTATATCAATAACATTGTTTCTAAGATCAGATCAGATTCTTGTTATAGTGCCATGAAAGTGGACTGATTGCTAGTAAATCACAGACAAATATCTGTTGTGTTTCAACTGTTCAATTGTTGAGGGCTTTGCTAATTATGTTCAATTAAGATGCACGTTGGGCAATTATTGCCAATTTTGTACACGGTTTAGTGTAACTACAACCATTTTTGTCTCTCCACTGATTTTTCAATGTATCGTCTTTCCCGCAAAAAAGTAAAACTTTACTTTTTTCTGTAACCTTTGAATCATTTTGTAGGTCTTGAAAAATAGTTTGTATAGTAAATCGAAATGTCGACTCAAGAATAACTTGACTGTCATTTCAAACGTGTGTGTTATCGTACTACCCGAATTCTGATTTTTGTGGAGAAAATGTTTTTTTTCCCTTTATACACCTAAGACTGAAACACTTGGGTCTTTTTAAGTTCTATCTAATTATATTTGCAATATAAATGTATACATAATGTATATATAATATGTATATATAATTTCGTTAATTATGCTTACATCGTCAGTAGAACTAATTTTCTAAATACAAACAAAGTTTATATATTTACTCTGATATTCTTACAGGTGAGGAGGTCTGAAAACATTTTTTTGATATATAAAAAACAACTTAGTTGTTGGGTTTGGCAGTTTGGCAATACCTATGGGATTAAGGATAATAAAGAATTGGATAGCATACTGATGTCTGCGTTGAGTATATAATCTTTATTTTTTGCATATAAATAGCTTCTAGTGCATCTAATTTTTTTTTTCAATTACTTTCTTTTAAAAGTACTATTTTTTTCGGGTTATGCCCGGTTTCTATTTTGTGTAATGCGAGAGCTGATCTATATGAATCACGATATTTTACCAGGTATATTACAAAACAAAAATATTTTTTGATAAACTTATATTGAAAATAACAATTATAATAGTATATTAATTTATGTGTTTATTCTAATTTATTAACAATGTGTTTTAGTAATTCAAAATAAATAGTATATCATAAATTATAAACTGAAACTGCTATATTATATTACCAAAACATAAATATTCATGTTTCTGATATTAAACGAATTTGTAATAAATTAAACAATAATTGCCAAGAAATAATTTCATCTGTAACTATAATAGAATAATGTAATATATACTAAATTTAATTTATCGAATTGTAATATTAGATATAACGTTTATATTATAATTATAAATTAATTGATATATTAATTATTAATAAAAATATCTATGAATTAATACACTTGTGGTTAAAAACAATTAAGACTAATTTGATATAAATTTATGCATACAAACACAATTTTTTATAAATAATATTTTAATTCAATTGACCGTAATATATTTTGTTTTTAATGTAACATTAGCAGCAATAGTATTTTAAAAATTAACAGGTTACATAAGATTTATTATTTTATTTTATAATATATTCATAAGATTTTCAATTTAAGATATCAATAGAGAGTATCACAGCACAAAAATTACATAACAACGATTTTAAAATGATTATATAATAATAATGATTATACAACTCTCATAAAACTAATAATGATTGAATGGTCCACCGTAGCACGTGTTCAACCTCGAATTATAGAATACTGTCCACTGTCAAAGAAAATCTTTTACTTCTTCAATAATCAAAAAAACAGACAGAGGACCAACCGCTGTTCAAAATAGTGCAATACCTGTGAAGATTTGCTTCTTGGCCGACGCGAGTACAAAGAAAAGCGCACAATGCTAGTTTTGAAAGGGAGAGTTTTTAATGCTTGGGGACGTTTTGTCCCACGGTTTGGCTCTCTATAGGGCCCTATTGAACCAGTTTAAAGACGCGTTCGTTTTCATGGTGGGGGTTAAATGCCGACATAGGGGATTCCGATTATATAAGCGAGCAAATTTTTTGGAAAACCATTCGAAAAGTTGCTGTGTTTGCAGCACCGTCGGGTGCGCAGGCCGAAAGCCTCCACTCGAAAGAAGAAAAAAAGTTAAAAACTAACTTGTTGAGTTTTTGTTTTGTTTTGCTTGTTACCTACGACGTCAGTTACAAAAAAAAAGTGAAGTGAATTTTTGGTGCCTTTAAAAGTTAATGTAAGTAATCGAATTTTAATCGTTTAAAATTTCCATTTCGTTTTTTTCCACATTAAATATCATATTTAATTTTAACTCATTTCATTCTACTTTTTGTTTCTATAGACAAGCAATTAATGGCCGAAGATTATCGTTACAAACAACGTCCACCAATAAATGGAAAGAAAAAAATCAAACTGCGGAACTTCCAGTCAATTATTCCAATAAGAATTTCAACATCTAATTGGGGTAAATATTATCGAGAATTCACTTAAAGACGTCCAAATAATATGTTAGTTACGTTTAATTCTTCATATATTCTATTGGAATGTTACGTTTTTCAATGTGTCGTTAAGTTTTACGAATTTGTTACAACAGTATATTACGTACTACGTTACGTCACCATAAGTTACGTTTCCATCTCGCACTGTTACAGTTACTTGTTGCTCGTTACGTTAAGTTTGCAAGCATTACAGTTACTTGTTACGTTAAGTTTACCAACTCTGCTATGCTACATATTTATGTTGCTATATTGTTATGTCGCTACAGTTACTTTGTTTAATTACATCATTTCATTACGTTGATATTTACTGTTACAGTTACTTGTTAAGCTTCAAAGCAATGTTAAGTTTATTACAGATACGTAGTTTATTTACTTTGCTTGATTTGTTACATTTTTAAATTGCGTTAATGTTATAGTACGTTTTTTATTTGTTTTTGTTATTTGAGCCAATTAGTTTTGTTGTGTTTGAAATCCAGATAAAGTTTAATTACATTAATTAAGTATTTGTTCTTGCAACATATAATTCGAACTAAATTCATATAATACCTTGAATGTTCGGCGCGGTAAAATTCACAGTTTGATGGATCTTTGATGCGATCTACTTTCTGGAAGCTTTGTTTTTGTTAAGTTTGTTTTTATTATTTTAAAGGCTCCAACGTTTTACTTTGTTTGTTAAGTTTTAATTATTAATCGTACTACCAAGTACTATCATTTTAATGTTGTTGTGCACAGCTACCATTGATAATTTATACTTCAGTTAGGAAAATTTTCAGTTTCAATGTTATTGTTGGCACGAAATTTTGATTATACGCTTTATACGAAATGTTTTTGGTTAGTTGAGATAAAAAATGAAACGTCTGTTAAGTTTGAGTTTAGGATTAACAATTGTTAATGCGGTTTTCGTTATGCACGAGTGTGTGTTAAAAGATATTTGAAAAAACGTTCGAATATGCCGTTTTTTTCTAAATGAGGAAAAGAAAAATGAGAATTTGATTTCTTAAAAAAAAAAAAAAAAAATTAGTTCAATTTCAGTTATGATTTTAATATTAGGTTTTTTTGCTTGGTTTTCTCATAGAAATAAATACGGATTAATGATTAATTGACGATAATCAGATTAATGATTTATCAAAATAAGCAGTATTGGTCTATATCAATTAAATAAAGAATTAAATTATTTTAATAATTAAATTAGTATAAATAATCAAATTACTATAAATAATTAAATTACTATAAATATCAATTTATTTTGTTGCTTTGTTGCTAACATTTAAAAAGAAATATCTATCAGGGGTTGGCAACCTTTTCGGTCATATAGAGCACAGTACACTATTCATAATCGGAGAGTATACTTTTTATTACTAAATATTTTCTTTAATCGGTAACTGGAGGGGGTCCTATTGTATATTCAATTTTTTCAAACCTTTCGATTATTGGTAAACGGGGGAGAAGACACCTATTATATTTTCATATTTCTTTCTATATTTGGCATTTTTTTTTAAATGCATAAATGCATAACACCGTTATTCTAACAATAAGGTATAAATCACCATAAAATTGAACATTGAGTACCTGATTTTGTTACAATACAATATAGGGAATTCGCTCTTTTTTTTTTAATTTCAATGACTATTTTAAATGTTATTGTTTGCTTGCTCTTATTTAAGTTTTTGGTTTATTATTTCGCCGTTAGTTATTAATTTCCGTTATGTTTATTATTTTTTGTTAAGTTTTTTATTACGTTTAATTATTTTTTCGTTGTTCGCTTCATTTATTATTTGTTGCGTTATTATTTCGTTTTTTATTTTTATTGTTTGGTTGTTGGTTACGTTTTATTTTGCGCTTTGTTATGATTTTCTTTGTTGTGTAAATTAAAGTTCGTTTAAGTTTAATAATCAATTATCAAATTTAAGTTTTTAAAAATTTATTTTTTGCACGATGTTTTTCTACGTTATAACGCTACTAACAAGTTCAATTTTTTAAATATGCATTTATTCTATTGGTATTATTTCTTAAATTTAATTTTGAGCTTCCCCTTTTTGTTTCATTTTATATTAATTTTATTTGATTTATTCTTACTTTTATTACTTACAACGTATTTTTTAATTGGTATTTAAGATTAACTTTTTTTCGTTTTTCGTTTCCGGTAAATTTTTTTAATTTGAGATTATTTTGGTTTTCCCATTCACGTTTATCTCTTAATATTATCTTGCCCATTAATTTCTTAGTTAAGTTTATCGTTTTATTTTTTATGATTTATTTTCTGTTTCAATTAAGTTTTAAATTACATTTAGGGTTTAATGGTCGTTTCAAATTATGTATTTATATCTTTAAAGTAATTATTTTTTAAGTTAGATTCCATATTACATACATTCCATTAAATTTTTTATGTTTTGTTGCATTTGTTCATTCAATCAAAATTTCTCATTTCTTCAAATTCTTTGATATATTTTATTAATTTCAAATTAATGATTAAATTTCCTACCAGATTTTAGTTTCTATTTTTCAAATCAATTTTTTTATGGCTAAATTTATTTATTTGGACGTCCCCAAGCATTCCACGCATCCCAACTTTGGGTTAATTTTATTATTTACTAAAATATCTTTGATCTACATTTTAACTTCTTATTTTAAATTTCTTAAGTAAGTTTATAATTAACAGTTTTTTACTTTATTTCCATTTTACCATATATTTTATTTGCAGTTACTTTTCAAAATTAATTTTTTTGTTATGACAATTAATTTTTAACTTTACTTATTTTGATTGATTTTGATCTTCAAATTATGTTTTCTACATTTTTTTTTAAGTTTCCGCTAGTTATTCATGTTTAAGTTTCTCATTTTAGCTCAAGTTTAAATTATGAACAATTTTATTTAAGTTTTTGTTTAGTTTTGATTGAATTTGCAATGTTTTGTCATTCTTCCAACTATTATTTTAACTTTACTCTCTTTCCAATATTTTCTCTTTCTGAAAATAACTTTCTGCTACAAAATATATTTTAATTTGTTATTCAAGTTTAATTTTCTTATCGTAGTTCAAATTTAAATTATGAACAATTTCATTACAATTTTTGTTCAATTTTGATTGAATTTTCAATATTTTATCAATCTTCCAACTATTATTGTTACTTTACTCTCTTTCCTTTATTTTCTCTTCCTAAAATATGTAATTATCTACATCATTTTTGTTTCATTTTTTTTGGCAAAATTTGTTTCGATATTGTATGTCTGTTTTTTACTTTGGATTAACATTTCATTATTTTCTAATTATTTTTCAATAGTTTTTATCCCCGTTTTAACTTCTTGTTTTTAATTTCTTTAGTAAGTTTTTCATTAACAGTTTTTTACTTTATTCCCATTTTACCATATATTTTATTTTCAGTTACTTTCCAAAATTAAGTTTTTTGTTATGACAATTGATTCTTAAGTTTTCTTATTTTATTTGGTTTTGATTTTCTAATTACGATTTTGTTAAGTTTCTGCAACGAAATTGATTTTAATTTGTTATTCAAGTTAAATTTTCTAATAAGCTCATGTTTAAATTATGAAAAATTTAATAGCAATTTTTGTTTAATTTTGATGAAGTTTGCAATGTTTTATCATTCTTCTATCTATTATTTAAACTCTACACTTTTCTTTCTATTAATTTCTTTTCTTGAAAATAAGTTTCTGCTAGAAAATAGACTTAAATTTGTTATTCAGAATTAATTTTCTTATTGCAGTTAAAATTTGAATTATGAACATTTTCATTTCAATCTTGATTGAATTTTCAATATTTTATCATCTTTCCAACTATTATTTTAACTTTACTCTCTTTACCTTATTTTCTCTTTCTAAAATATATAATTAACTACATCATATTGGTTTCAATGTTTCAAATCAATTTTTATGGCAAAATTTGTTTAGATATTGTATGTTTTTTTTTACTTTGGATTAACGTTTTATTATTTTCTAATATTCTAATATTTTTAATTTCTTACGTAAGTTTTTCATTAACAGTTTTTTATTTTGTATCCATTTTACCGCCACCAATTTTATTTTCAGTTACTTTCCAAAATTAGGTTTTTTGTTATGACAATTGATACTTAAGTTTTAAGATTTTGATTTTCTAATTACGTTTTCTACATTTTGTTAAGTTTCTGCAAGAAAATAGATTTTAATTTATAAATTTAATAAAGCCAAAAAACAGCCTGAATATATAAATATATTCAACAATTCCGGAGCTCCATAATATTATAACCTATAGCTCTATAACCATATATTTATATATTCAGGCTGTTTACCGACTTTATTAATTATATATGATTATCTATAATGTAGTATGGTTTTACCAATAGTAGATTTTAATTTGTTATTCAAAAGTTCAATTTTATTATTGTAGTTCAAATTTAAAATATGAACAATTTCATTTCAATTTTTGTTCAATTTTGATTGAATTTGCAATATTTTATAATTCTTCGATTTATTATTTTAACTTCACTCTCTTGCCTTTATTTTCTCTTCCTAAAATATGTAATTTCCTACTTCATTTTAGTTTCAATTTTTCAAATCACTTGTTTTTTGTTGGCAAAATTTGTTGAGATATTATATGTCTTTTCTACTTTGGGTTAACATTTTATTATTTTCTAATATACTTTGACCTCTGCTTCAACTTCTTATTTTTAATATCTTAAGTTAGGTTTTCAGCTGGTTCTTAAGTTACGTTTTTACTTTATTCCCATTTTACCATATATTTTATTTTCAGTTACTTTCCAAAATTCAGTTTTTTGTTTTGACAATTATTTTTTTTCAATGACAATTAATTTTTAAGTTTTCTTATTTTATTTTGATTTTAAAATTACGTTTTCCAATTCAACAAATTTTAATAATTTTTTTTTTAATTTTAATTTTTTATTCAAATTTAATTTTCTTATTATGACACAGGTTTAATTCATGTAGAATTTTATTCCAATTTTCGTTTAATTTTCATTGAATTTGCAATATTTTACCATTTTTCCACCAATTATCTTAACTTTGCTCTCTTTACATTAATTCTCTTTTCTTCTTAAAAATATACATATTTAATTTATCCACACTTTACTTTCGCTTCGTTTTCATTTTTATCCTAAATTTTATTTCTTCATATTTCAAACATAAAATCTTTAATTTCTTTGCAAAATCAAGTTTTATGTTGTTACAAATTAATCCTTTTTAATTTTTTATTAATAATTATAATAAAACATCTTTATTGTTATACTTACAATACAAATACATATTCAACAATTGGCCATCCGCTGTCTTTCAGCCGGAAATGAACATAGATATTGAGCATAAATTGAGGGCAAAAATATTAATAAAAAAATTGGATGAGAATGAAATTTTTATTATAGTGTTAGATTTCCCCTATTTTTCAGCTTCTGTTAATATATTTTGTTTCTATTTTGGGTCTATAATGAAGTCGTTCGTTAATGGCTCGCTGAGTGTGATACAATTTTCTCATAAATAAAAGGGCGCAAAATAGAAAAAATAGTATAAAAAACTCGTTCATAAGGCGTTTTTCGCACTTGTCCATTAGAAAACTCCGAGCTACACTCGTCGTTTTCTAAACATGAACGGTGGCTGAAAAATCGCGCTAATTGTATTCGTTCTTTAATTTTCTATAAAAAAAATCTACACCCGAAAGGGTAGCAGAAATTTCATTATAATAATAATATTCTATAATTTCTTTCTATTATTTTAGTTTAGTATCATTTCCTTATTTTAGTTTTATTCGTAATTCTTATTAATTTTTAAATACTTTTCTAAAGTCTTCTTCAGTATTATTACTTTTTTTTCATTTTAAATTTTTAGTTTCTTTACAAAATTAATTTTTCTATCTATTAGTTATTCACTTTTTAATTTTTATGTTCATTAATTTTGTTTCATTTTGATTTTCTGATAAATTAATTTCATTTTTAGTTCCAATTCAAAATTAAATTTTCCATTAATATGACATTCATATTTAAGTTTAACATTCATTCACTTCCATTCTACATGATTACATTATTTAATTAACGATATTTTTCAGTTCCTGTTAACAGAGCTTCTAATTTGTTTCTATTATTCATTTTTGTTTTTATCATTGCAAATTTTATTTAATTAATATAGTTCAATCATTTGAATTTTAGTATTGATAAAATTATTACAATTTGCTTCCTTGTTATTTTACATTCTTAACGCTTCTTTCTATTATTCATTTTTAATTTTTATTTTATTATTATTATTCAGTTTATATATTATTAAGTTTCAATTACATTTTTAATTTCTCTTCAACGTTAAGTTTTTTGTTTTTTACATTCATTTTAAACATAAAAATTTTAAATTAAATAATTCGGTTGATTATCTAATAGCTACTTTCATTTCATTTAGATTACCTAATTCTTAACAAGTTTTCCAAATTTTTTAGGTTCCACTAACAGTTCAGTTCAGTTCAGTTCATGTTCAGTTTCAGTTAAGTTTAAATTACAAGCAATATCATTTGGTTGTTTGTTTGAATTTTTTTTTTCTTATTTCGATATATATTTTATATATTGCCGGTATATTATTTCATTATTTTATCAATGTTAGTTTTCCGTTACGATATTCATTTTCTTAATTTACATAAATTCAGTTTCACTTATTGTTAGATAATATCATTACATTTTTTCTATTCGAAATATATTATTAATTATTTTATCATTCCAAATTTAATGTTGTTCTTGTTCAGTTTTAAGCAACAATATCATTTGGATATTTGTTAATTTTTTTTTCCAATTTTTTCGATGGTAAGTTTTCTGTTATGATTTTTATTTAATTTTTCAAAATTTAATGTTTTTCTTGTTCAGTTTTAAGTTTTTATTATAAACAATATCATTTTAATGTTTGTTTTTTATCAATATATTTTATTTATTGGCGATATATTATTTGATCATCTTATTAATGTTAAGTTTTCTGTTATGATTTTCATTTCATTTTTCCAATTTAAAGTTCTTCTTGTTCAGTTTAAAGTTTCTATTAACTCATTTGGATGTTTGTTTATTTTTTTTCAGTATATTTTATATATTGCCGGTATATTATTTGATAATTTTATCAATGTTAAGTTTTCTGTTATGATTTTAATTTATTTCATTATTGAGTTTTAATTTGCATAAATTCATTTTGATTTCATTTCGATAATATTATTAAGTTTTTCATTTTTATTAGTTTCTCTTAATAGAATTTCTCATTGGTTGCTGTTATTAATTAAGTTTGGATAATTGTGATTTTGATTCATTTCAACATTAATTTTCTTATTGCTGTTGTTAACGGCTGTTAAACTGCTGTTGAAGTATCTATTGTTTCTATAAGTTAAATATTTTACATTCTTCTTCTTGTGGTGCCCTATCCGTTGCGGACGTTGGCGATTAACATGGCTATTTTAACTTTGTTAGCTGCACTCCGTAACAATTATATTTTCAAAATCATAACAATTATATTCCCATTATTTCAGCTTAATTATATTTTTAAGTTTTACATATTTGTATTGTTTTTAATAACAGAATTTCGAATTTGCCTTTACTATTTTACTTTTTAAAACATCAAATTTGATTTTCTTATTCTCGCTCAGTTTTTAATAAGTTCAATTATATATCATAAACATCATTTGAATCAGAGTTTCATCACTTTTTTTCCATCGCATTTTTATATTTCTGCAAACTTTCTATTGAATGATATGCAATTTATTATTTCACATAAAGTCAGTTTGATTTCGATTATATTATTAAGTTTTGACGTATTTATTAGTTTCTGTTAACAAAACTGCTAATGTCTTTCTACTATTAATTATTATTTTTTGATCATTTTAAATTTCTTCCTGTAGTTGAGTTTTTGTTAAGTTTCTCTTAAGTTTCTGTTTCTGTTCTGTTAAGTTTTTCTTATAATCAATTAAATCAGAATAAAATCAATCAATAATTTGCATTTTTTTTAATTTTTACAAATCTTTTTTTTCATATTTAGTTTCTTTATAAAATTAAGTTTTGTTATGATATTCAGTTTTTTTTTTCAATTTTTGAGATTCATTTTTATTAAGATTGATAAAGTTTTATATATTTTTTTTTTTTCTCCTAATAGAATTTTTTATTTGGTTCCATTAATAATAATAAACTTTTTCTATTTTGCGTCTAAAATTTTAGGTTAGTTATTAAAGCACTCATATGGGTACTTTAATGGCTCGCCGAGTGCGATACAATTTCCTCAATATGTATCGGCATTCTTTTAAGTTTAGAAATGGCATAAAAGGGCGCAAAATAAAAGAAGTCGTTTGTATAAAAAAACTCGTTTATAAGGCGTTTCTCGCACTTGTCTATTAGAAAACTACTTGCTACGCTCGTCGTTTTCTAAACATGGACGCGTGCTGAAAAATCGCGCTTATTGAACTCGTTCTTTAATATACTATTATTGTCACCAACAGTAACAAATGGTTATCGACCACAAGGTTTTTCTGCCAAGGGTTACAATCCGTTTATGTTATACATAATTTGGAAAAAAATGGTTCTATTATTGACTATTGTATAATAATATAAACCTATTATCATTTCAAGTTTAATTTGTGTTAAAGTATTTTCGAGATTTTGGTCATTTTTTTTTATTATTTCACTTTTTTTTTTCGTTACTTAAATTTTAGTTTATTTATATTGTTTTACTTTATTTTATTTAAACTATAAATCTAATTCCACATTCTTACTTTTCTTGGTCAACAGTTTTAGTTATTTTTCTTATTTCCTATTAATTGCAGTTTTTGATTATTTTTTTTCATTGTCTCATTAATTTTCAAACATATTTTTTATAATAATTCACTTTAGTTTAAAATTCGATTTAATAGTTTTCTTGCTTCTAATTTAACTGCAATGTTTTTTCTTCGATTTTAAACTTCCATTTTATATTTTCAATAATTATTTTCTCAATTAAATTCATACAGAAAGTTTCTCAATTGAGTTCAGTTCTAATCCCATTATCCGATTTTTTATAATAATTCACTTTATGCGATTTAACAGTTTTCTTGCTTCGTCTTTAACTACAATGTTTATTCTTTGATTTTAAACTTCCATTTTATATTTTCAATAATTATTTTCTCTATTAAATTCGTACAGAGAGTTTCTCAATTAAGTACAGATCTAATCCCATTATTCGATTTTGCATTTAGCTTCATATACAAATATATTTTGCATCTTGCTTATTTAATTATATTTGCTTCATATACAAATATAATAATTGGCCAGCGGTCTTTCAGCCGAGCTTCATATAATTTGTCAGGATTTTTTTTTTCAATTTCAATTTTATATTTTATTACATATTCTGAAATTTAATCTTTTCTTTATCTTTTATAATTACCTTCTTATTTAACTTTATAGATTTAAATTGTGTTTCCTTAAACAATTCCATAAATATTTCATCCCCGCTTTTATTTTAAAATTTAGTTTTACCTGATTATTATTTACATTAAGTTCTCTTTAATTCACTTCATTATTTCTATTTCTTTAAGTCCTTATTTTTTGAGAATTTGTTAATTAAGAAGTAATTTTAATAGTAACGTTTATTAGAATTTCAAAATTTTATTCCATTTTTATTTTCCATTTTCGTTTAATTTTGATTGAATTTGCAATATTTTCCCACCTATCATTGTAACACTCTTTCCAAAATTTTCTCCTCATAGATAGGATATGGGATTTCTGAATAGAGATCTCTAGATCTTCCTATGTTTAATTTATGCAGATTTCATTTTATTTTATCCTAAATTTTATTTTTATACACAACGTTTTCTATTCCTTCATATTTCAAACAATATTTAATAAGTATTTGGGTTTGTTGAGTTTGAAGTTTACGTTTGTTTGTTACATTTCTGTTTTTCCAGTTTGTTTTTGTTCGCTAGGTTTATTTATTTCTGCTTATTACATTTCTTCTTATTTTGCCTCTTCTATTTGCAACTTTAATCTATTTCTAGTTCTATTTCGAACATGATATATCATTATTTAACTCTATTAACTAACTCTCATATTTTTCGTTTGAAAATTTTGTTTGTTAATATTCAATTTTGTTTTCTCTGTGTTTTGCCTTTTAAGTTAAGATTTTATAACTAAGAAATGTAATACTGTACTCTTTTTTTCACAAGTTATATGTTTATAATATTTGTATATATCGCGTTAACAATGTTAACATCATCAGTATAAATATAGCATAATATCAGTTATACTGATTAATTGTAATTGTTATTACATTATTAACGAAATTTATAGATATATTATAACAATATAACTTTTAGAGAAGATACTGAGTATTTCATATCTTAATTTTTTAATAAAATCTTTAGTTTCTTTGCAAAATTAAGTTTTGTGTTATACTATAAAATATAACATAAAACATGTATACGTTAGTGTGCTCTTCAATTCACTTTATAATTTCTTTATCATTAAGTTTTTATTTTTTTGAGTTTTCGATAGTTAAGAAATAATTTTATTAGTAGCGTTATTTTAAATTTCAAAATTTTATTCTGTTTAAGTATGATCTCACATTGATTTGTTTCCGTTTTTTGTTATTAATTTTCGTTACACTTGCCCCTATTATGTTTCATTATTTTCTTTACTTTTATTATTTGTTGTAATTTCTTTTATTGTTTGTCTGTTTTTATTTCATTTTACTATTTGTTCAAAATTTTTTAAATTAGTTTTTACATTTTTTTCTTAAATTTTTAAAATTTCATTTCATTAACATTTGACTTTATATCTTAACGTTTATAATTCATGTTTGCTAATTTCTGTTTCTGTTTTCTCTTTGTTATGCCTTTTAAGTTTTCGTTTGCTTGTTACATTTCTGTTTTTCCTGTTTGTTTTTGTTTGCTTGTTACATTTATTTCTGCTTGTTACATTTCTTCTTATTTTGCTTCTTCTATTTGCAACTTTAATCTATTTCTAGTTCTATTTGGAACATGCTATATTATTATTTATCATTATAAACTAACTCTCATATTTATCGTTTGCAAATTTTGTTTGTTAATATCCATTTTTGTTTTCTCTGTGTTTTGCCTTTTAAGTTAAGATTTTATAACTAAGAAATGAAATGCTGGAGTCTTTTCTCCACAAGTTATATGTTTATAATATATCTACACTTCGCGTTAACAATTTTAACATCATCAGTATAAATATAACATAACATCAGTTAAACTGATGATTAATTGTTATTGTTTAAATTATTAACAAAATGTATAGATATATTATAAAAATATAACTTTTGGAGAAAAGACTCAAGTATTAGATATCTTAATTATTTAATAAAATCTTTAGTTTCTTTGCAAAATCTAGTTTTATGGTATACTATTAAGTACAACATAAAACATGTATACATTAACTTGCACTTCAATTCTCTTTATATTAATAAAACATCTTTGTTGTTACAAATAAATGCAAATATAACAATTGGCCATCGAACAGCGGACTTTCAGCCAATTCTCTTTATAATTTCTGTTTCTTTAGATTTCGATTCTTTTGAGTTTTCGTTAATTAAGAAAATTTTATTATTAGCGTTATTTTCAATTTCAAAATTTTATTCAGTTTTTATTTTTGTTAAGTCTGATCTCACTTTGATTTGTTTCTGTTTTTTTGTTATTAATTTTCGTTACAGTTGCTCCTATTACGTTTCATTATTTTCTTTACGTTTATTATTTGTTTTAATTTCTTTTATTGTTTGTCCGTTTTTACTTTATTTTATTATTTAACTATTTGTTAATTATTTAACATTTTTAATTTAATTTTTACATTTTAACAATTTTTTCTTAAATTGTTCAAATATCGTTTCATTAACATTTGACGTTATATCTTAATGTTTATAATTATTGTTTGCTAATTTCTGTTTTTGTTTTCTCTGCGTTATGCCTTTTAAGTTTTCGTTTGCTTGTTACATTTCTGTTTTTTCTGTTTGTTTTTGTTTGCTCGTTTTATTTATTTTTGCTTGTTACATTTCTTTTTATTTTGCTTGTTCTATTTGCAACTTTATTCTACTTCTAGTTCCATTTGGAACACGCTATATCAATATTTAACTTTATAAACTATCTTTCATATTTGTGCCCCTAATTATGAAAGTCATCTAAGTCCAAATTAAAAATAAATAAGTTCATCAGTTATTTCACACCATATTATTAAAACTAAATGAATTCCATATAATGTTGAAATTACAACCACTACCTAATGGTTCATTTTTGACGATTTCGTAAAAATTACATTGAACAAATTTAGTTTAAAATAATACTTTGGAAAATAACTAATAAACTATTTTATTTTTCAATTTTTACAGAACACTTTCATAATTATGGGCACATTTATCGTTTGCAAATTTTATTTGTTAAAATCCATTTTTGTTTTCTCTGTGTTTTGCCTTTTAAGTTTTTGTTTGCCTGTTACGTTTCTGTTTCTCGGTTCGTTAATTGTTTGCCCATTTCTTTTATTGCTTCTTGTTTTTTTAATTTTTATTTTGCTTGTTTTATTTGCAACTTTTACAATTTGTGTTTGCCAATGCAAGTTTTTGGTTTGTTGATTTTTTATTTGAAAATTACCAATTAATTTTCAGCAACAAAACATAATACTTAAAATAGTTATCAATACTCCCTAATTGTTATTTCAAGCTTTATTGTTATTTCAATCTAGCGTATCTGCATTAAAATTGTTAAATCATCGCTTAAAAACATTACATTATTTTTCCAGAAAATTAAAGAACAGTCCAATAAATAAAAAATATAATGGAATAAAATATTTATTTTCTAAAAAATACAAACATTGAATATACTTTTGTAGATTATTGACGAAGAATTTATTTAATTCAGTTTAAACAAACATTTTGCGTATTTAAAACTAATCTATTAAAACAATCTAAATAATACATCGAATTGTAATTAAGATTATTATAATTGATTGTAATTAAGAATTCTTTTATTTCTAGATTAAACCAAGCAAAAAAACTCGTTTAATTATTTTTTTATAATATCGTTTTTTTATTATTTCCTTTTATTTTCTTATTTTTCGTACAAAAATATATTAGAGAGGAAGTAGAAAAGAAAACGACAAAAAAAATTAAATTTAAAAAAAATAGTTTGTAGGTTTCGTGTTTAATTTTTCGTGTGTTTCAATTAATCATTTAGTTTATAATTAGGTTTCGTTCTAGATTTAATTTAGCTCATTTCCAATTTTATTTAGGTATAGGTTTTAGAACTATATTAAAAAAATCAGGATGATATTTCCGGTTAGTATGTTTAGTTTTTTATAATTAATTTAAAAAATAATTGGTTTCCGTGTGCCTTATATATGTGTGTCGCTTAAAGCTTAAATTTCAACCTAATTTTCAAATTTAAATATTTTGTGCTTAATAAGAATATATTTTTTTAAGTTATGTTGGAATTTCACGCGTTTGGAACTCTTTTCAGACAATTTTTAGTTTGAAAAATTGCTCAAATCATTGGAAATCCTATAAAGCTTTTCATTGCTCTGAGCAAATCCACCTCCAAGCGCGTGGAATTTAAACAGCTTTTTGATTAATTGTTATCAATTTGAATGGTTTCAAAGTACACTTGGTTCAAGTACAATGCATCAATCGATTTACAATCTAGCGTATCTGCATTAAAGTTGTTAAATCATCGCTTAAAAAAAAACAAATAGTATTAAACATTTATTCTTTAATTTATTTTGTTTAGCATCAACTTGTCTTTCAGTTTTTTGTTTTTATGTTCTTGTTATTTGTTATATTTTGTTTATATTGTTTTAATTTTTGTTACTATTTTGTACATTTTTTGTTTTTAAAGATTTTATTTTTTGTTAAGTTTTTTCTGTAAATTGAATACAACATTTTGTAAATATTTGTAAATTAACTTTAATATTAAGTAATAAATGT
The DNA here is from genome assembly GCA_944588485.1 of Phosphuga atrata. Classification (NCBI taxonomy): domain Eukaryota; kingdom Metazoa; phylum Arthropoda; class Insecta; order Coleoptera; family Silphidae; genus Phosphuga; species Phosphuga atrata. Next base: position 37,309,721 of record OX155899.1, read on the forward strand.
GTGTGCTTCTGCAAAATACTAATTTTTCTATTTATCACCTAACTAACATTCATCGTATGCAACCAACTAAACTGCAATTTGGTTGCATATCATCATTCTTCACAACCATAAAAATTATCCAGTCTTATTTACCTCTTATCCTTAAATATAAATAAACACTCGACTGTCCTTCCTATTTCTATGTTAATTTTTTTAAAACAATACCTTATACTTTATTCTTTCAAAACCAAAATTAGAAAAATCATACAGTAAAACGAAACAATAATTCCATAAATTTGTATTTTTTTTTTCTTGAAGAATTATTCTACAATTTTCAAGTATTAAAATATTTTGTGTATTACGTTAACGCAATACATACAGTAAGTGAATACAGCCAAGTCAGATGTAATAAGTCGTTAAGCGATAAGAGTTAGGTGCAAAAGTTGTTAATTATTAAGTTCTTAATGCATTAGGATCAACTGTAACAACAATTATACCTGTCTAAGCAATTCCAGACTTAACTATACTAATGTTGACTAAATAGGTTAAGCAGGCACGACAAGACAGGACCTTGTAAGGCAGCACAAGTTCTTAGTCTTCAAGTAATGTCCTTAAGAAATTAGGTTTAGGTGTAACAAGTTGTTAATTATAAGCTATTAAGGCATTGGAAACAACAGTAACAACAATTATACCTGTCTATACAATTCCAGACTAAACTATAAAAGTCTAGATTAGTTTGGATAAACAGGCACGACAAGAAAAGACCATGTAATTTTATATAAGATAAGGCAAGACTAGACACTACCAGTGAATAAGAAACAGATGTGTATAAAGACAAATTACATCAGACAGAGACAAGGCAAGACCAAACAAGATCTGATAAGATAAAAAAATACCAGATATGACCCGACAAGACCAGGCAAGATCAGATTAGACCAGATACGACCAGACCAGACAAGATCAGACAAGACAAGACCAGAAAAGGCGAAACAAGAACAGACAAGATCCTACAAGATCAGACAAGACCAGGCCATAAAAGACCAGACTAGACCAGACAACACAGATAAGACCAGAACAGACAAGACCAGACATGATCAGCAGAAACCAGACAAGACCAGATAAGACCAAACAAGACCAGTGAGGACAAGGCAAAACAAGGCAAGACCAGACAAGACCAGGCAAGACCAGACAGAACCAGATAAGACCTAACAAAATCAGACAAGCCAGAACAAGATCAGAAAAGCAAGACAAGACAATAAAAGACCAAACAAAACCAGACAAGACCAGACAATATCAGACAACACTAGAAACACCAGACGAAACAGTACAAAACCATAAAGTACCAGTCAAGGTTATACAAGACACACAGAACCAGACAAGAGTTGAAAGAACCAGACATAATTACACCAGAAGACAAGACCAGACAAGGCCAGACAAGACCAGACATGACCAACCAAGAGCAGACAAGACCAGATAAGATCAGAAAAACAAGACAATACCAGACAAGACCATACAAGACCAGACAACACCAGACTAGACCAGACTAGACCAGACAAGACCAGACAAGACCAGACAAGACCAGACCAGACAAGAATAAACAAGACCAGACAAGACCAGACTTGACCAGACAAGTTCAAACAAGATCAGTAAAGACCAAGCAATTCCAGACAAGACCCGACAAATCAAGACAAGACCAGACAAGAGCAGACAAGATCTGATAGGACCAGATCAAACCAGGCAGACCAACCAAGGTCAGACAAGACGAGACAAGATCATACAAGACAAGCCAAGACAAGGCAAGGCCAGACAAGACCCGACTGGACCAGACAAGACCAGACTAAACTAGACCAAACTGCACAAGGCGATGTCCAGAAGACCAGAAAAGACAAAACGAAACTAGACCAGACAAGACGAAACAAATCCAAATAATGACGAGACAAGGCCAGACAAGACTAGACAAAAGCAGACAAGACCGGACAAGATCAGACATGACCAGACAAGCCGAGTTAAGGCCAGGCAAGACCAGATAATACCAGACAAGACCAGACAAGTCTAGACAAGATTAGAAAAGACCAGACAAAACCAGACAAGACAAAACCAGACATGACCAGACATGACTATATAAGAACAGACAATACTAGGCAAGATCAGACAAAACCAGTCCAGATCAAATAAGACCATACAAGACATGACAAAACCAACCAAGGCCAGCAAGTCTAGATAAGATCAGATAAGACCAGTCAAGACCAAACTATATCAAAGAAAACCAGGCAAGACTGAACAAAACCGTACAAGACCAGACAAGATCAGAAAAGACCAGACAATACCGGACAAGAACAGACAAGACTAGACAAGGTCAGATAAGACCAGACAAGATCAGACAAGACAAGACAAGGCCAGACAGAGCCAGACAAGACCATACAAGACCAGATAAGACCAGACAAAACCAGACAAGACTAGACGACACTAGACTACACCAAACAAGAACAGAAACGACCAGGCACGACCAGACAAGGCCAAACAAGACCAGATAAGACCAGACAAGACTAGAGAGGTCCACACAAGTCCAGACAAGTCCAGACAAGTCCAGACAAGACCAGTAAACCAGTAAACAAGGCCAGCAAGTCTAGATAAGATCAGATAAGACCAGTCAAGACCAAACTATATCAAAGAAAACCAGGCAAGACTGAACAAAACCGTACAAGACCAGACAAGATCAGAAAAAACCAGACAATACCGGACAAGAACAGACAAGACTAGACAAGGTCAGATAAGACCAGACAAGATCAGACAAGACAAGACAAGGCCAGACAGAGCCAGACAAGACCATACAAGACCAGATAAGACCAGACAAAACCAGACAAGACTAGACGACACTAGACTACACCAAACAAGAACAGAAACGACCAGGCACGACCAGACAAGGCCAAACAAGACCAGATAAGACCAGACAAGACTAGAGAGGTCCACACAAGTCCAGACAAGTCCAGACAAGTCCAGACAAGACCAGTAAAGACCAGACAAGACTTGACAAGAGCAGACAAGTCCAGACAAGACCAGACAATAACAGACAAGACTAGGCAAGACCAGACAAATCCAGACAAGAACAGGCTAGAACTAAACAAGGTCTGACAGGTTCAAAGAATACCAGACAAAACCAAGCAAGACTAGATAAGACCGGAAAACGTCAAGCGAGACCAGACAGGACCAGACATGATCTGGAAAGACCAACAATACCAGACGAGACTAGACCAGACAAGGTAAGCGAAGACCAGATAGGACCAGAGAAGACCAGTCAAGGCCATACAAGACCACACAAGATGAGACAAGTCTAGACGAGGCCAGACAAGACCAGATAAGAGCAGACAAGACCATACAAGACCAGACAAGACCAGGTTAGACCAGAAAAGATCCGACAAGACCAGACAAGGCCAGACAAGACCAGACAAGACAAGACAAGACTAGACAAGTTCTAAGGAATGCTGATGAGATAGCCCAACACAAAGGTAAGTTCAAGCAAGATCCAAATTATCTTGGTTTTGCCTGAACTGTGTGCTTTCAGGTGTGGCAGCAGACAAAATAATCACAATAGATACAATTAAACAACGTCAAAAGGCGACAAAGAGGATAAGAGCAAACAAGCTTACAATTAGTGAAAGAACAAGTAAGATGTTTTAGACAATATGAACTAGACTGATTCTAGACCGAACAAGACCAGGTGGGATCAGCGGAGGATGGAGCAAAACCAGACAACAGCAAATAAGGTAAGAACAGATATGATCAGATGGGCCGCAATTATCCGGTCTTATCTGAGCTGGCGGGTAGTAACCAGACAAGAAAAATTAAGGCCTTTTAGACGAGACTACATTAGACCTACTCTATAACTAATACACTTGTTCTAGACTTTGACTTTTTTGGAAATTAACTATAAAGATAGGAAAGCACTGTGAAAAACTATACCAGCCTCGCTCGTGACGAATCAACCTGGGTAAGACTAGAACAGTGAAACAAGTGTAGAAAAGACCAGATCAAATGAGATTAAACAAGACCAGTCAAGCTAGACCAGTTTGGAGCATGCGAGATAGGATCAGTCAGAATCAAACAAGCTCGAAAAAAAGCTAATAAGTCTAGACTAGCCTAAATAAATCAGACAATTCATATAACACTTAGCAATTAGGAATAGACAAGATATTCCGAGTATGAGAAAAATCTTTCTTTCCCTTGTCAGAATTATCATAGAAGGTTATCCTGCATTACTGTTTTGATCGATGTTTAAAAACATTTTTTAAATCTATTTATATACTGTGAAAGTTGTCTAACAAGGAGGCCCTGTCAACTCGTCATCACCGATTTGGCCCAAATTTACAGTATATGTAGGACTATAAATAAAAGTGACGCAAGCGGGAGGGCTAGATGACCAAGCATTAAAAATATATACTCATAACCGACAACTCATTAGCCGGTCAGCGCAGCGGTAAGTGCTTGGGTTCATAGTACGAGGATCGCAGGTTCGATTCCCCGTGGGGACGCTTTTTTACAATTTTTAAAATGATCTTAATGGTTAATAGGAAAGCTGACAATGGAAGGCAGAGGGGGAAGTTGGCCAAATACTATAAATACTAATAAAATAATTAAATTGACAAATTAATAATTACATTTAAAAAGGCAAACAATAATAAATAATAATATTAATAAAAGAGTCATTTTAAAAATTGTAAATAAATACAAAAGCGTCCACACGGGGAATCGTACCGGCCGCTATGTTAGCTTAAATTGCAATGGCCGGTCAGCGCAGCGGTAAGAGCTCGGGTTCATAGTACCATGATCGCTGGTTCGATTCCCCGTATGGGCGCTTTTGTTTTTATTTACAATTTTTAAAATGACTTTCTTTTATTAATATTATTATTTATTATTGTTTACCTTTTTAATTGTAATTATTAATTTGTCAATTTAATTATTTTATTAGTATTTATAGTATTTGGCCAACTTCCCCCTCTGCCTCCCATTGTCAGCTTTCCCATTAACCATTATGGTTATTTTATAAATTGTAAAAAAGCGTCCCCACGGGGAATCGAACCTGCGATCCTCGTACTATAAACCCAAGCTCTTACCGCTGCGCTGACCGGCCATTGAAATTTATGCTTACATAGCGGGCCTATGAGTTGTCGGTTATGAGATATTTTTTTTTAGGCTTGGCCATCTGGTCCTCGCGCTTACGTCACTTACATTTATAGTCAAGGCCTACATATACTGTAAATTTGGGCCAAATCGGTGATGACGAGTTGACAGGGCCCCCTTGTAAGACGGAACCTTAAGGGACCTGGAAATATTTCCGTTTTACAGGTTTCCGTCTTACACGGGTTAATAATTTATTTTTCTTTTATTCTCAATTTTTAATGTCTGGACATGTAATGTAATACATGTGGTTTATTAAAATTTAATTTACAATTAGTTGCTAATTATAAAATAACACAATTGGCACAAAATGACAAATTATTAAAGACTATAACAAATAGTATGATTTATACATGAATACATTTAAGAACTTTTATAGGTAAATTGTGTATATATGTATGTAACTTATATACACATTACATTGGATATTTAATTTGGTAAATACATACTTACATTATTGTCTTATTACATAGTTTGTAATTACTGATTGTTTGGATTTTTTTGAACACAATACTATCATCATTTTTTATTATATAGTTATGGTAGTTTCGAACATCTTTTCATCTCCCCTTTGAATAAATAACTTTTTAAGGGTTACAGCCGCATCCAACGCTTCGTTTTCAGTTATATTTTTATCTTGACACTCGTAGTAATCTTCTAGATTGACACTCTTATAGTTCAGCTGCGTGTGCTTCCCCTTTTAAAATGTGATGTAACTCTACGTCATCCTCAGTCATTGCTTCATATTTTCCATATTCGTCTCTAAACCAAATGTAAAAGCTCGCTAGAATCAGAATTATCTTCGGAAATAACATTGATTGGAAATCCAGATTTTTTTCCATCCGACACATGAAATTGAAGAAACAGCACTTTTGATCCAATACAATGCATCAAGAATAGTGATAGCTTTTGTTATTTCGGTGACGTTATTGCACTCACTAATTGTAGCAACCAGTTTAGTTAACAAGAGTTTTCTATATGTTACTTTGTGGTTCCTTAGTCCATTGGTTGGTTGTTCCAAAATACTGGCTGTGTTCGAGGAAAATCACAATTTAAAATTCTGGAAGTTGATGACATGTTACATTATCTTGGAATAAAATATCATTTCTCTTTTGAAATGAAATCCTTGAGCCATCTTTCTATTATATTGACCATCCAAGCTATCTTATTTGCAAGCCATTCAAGAGGTAAATCATTTTCAGTAGATTAAAGCACCAGCGCCGTTTCAACTCCGTTTGCTATATCCTTAGGCTCACATCCCTCAATTTATATTACGATTCCTTTTTAAAATACTCAATTCTCTGGTGACAGACATCCGCGGCTTCACCACAAACTGTACCAAATGTAATGTCATACTTTTTTTTAAAACTATCAAGCCAACCGTTAGATGCTTGAAATTCTGAAATATTCAAATTTTCTTCTAAAGATTTAGTATGCGAATAAAGAAATGGGCCTGAAATTGAAATATTTTTTTTCCATAGCTAAGCGAAACCAACCAAAGAACCATTTACTGCACAGAATTCAGTTTTTCTTCCCTTGTTCTCGGAAGAAGGAACCTGTCTCATAAGTTGAAAATGCATTTTGAATAGATTCTGTTGCTTTAAAAATGTCATAAATTTATTGTTTTCCCGCAATCATATTGTTGTTACAGCGATTTTACAATAATTTTTCCTTTGAATAGAGAAATTTCATATTCTTGGGATTGTTCATTTCTTTCGGAAATTCTGTCGGTAAAACGGTTTAGAATGTTTATTGGGTTAACGCTGATCTGTTTTTCCAGATGATACCGACGCAAGACTCCGAGAAGTAGTTACTAATTCATAGACAAATCTTCAAGCATTGAGAATTTTCTACCACTACCACTAAATATGACAAACTCTGATTCCGTCTAAAGAATTATTTTCTGTTTTACGCGGGTTGTTTTAAATGGGCAAATGAACGTATAGAAAAAAGTTTCGTTTAATGCATATTTTCGTACTTCACGAGTTCCGTCTTACAATTAGACAAGTTTCACTGTATCAGTTATTCAAATTTTCAATATTAACCAAAGTTGTAGAAGCAAACTAATAATTGTAAATTCTTGTCAATATTGTATTTCCTTTCTTGGTGTTTAAAATTAAATAAAAATCAAACAAATCCTATTTCAACAAATCCTAGCTTTAGGCATAACGGTAAGGAAAACATTCTAATCATGAGAATTCTGTAACAATATGTTTAAAATAAATTAAGACTATCAGTATAAATTGTCCAGTTGACAAGCAACTAATCCAAAAATGTTTTGGTCCAGTTAGATACAAATGTTCTAATTGAAACCATGTTAAATTAATATTTTTATAGAGAAAACTGCTTTCTTCTAATTTATTTTAAAATCATGATTTATAATAAATTTATTTTCCATTGTCTCATTTCAATGAACTCATTCTCTAAATACATTTTGTATATGTAAGAATGTATAAGAAAATTTCCTTGATGTAATCCTAATCCGTAATATACAATTACTTTTCATTAAAAGTAAATCCTCGTAATATATTTTGATCGCTTTAAAATTTTCCACCGATTATAATCGCATAATCTTTTTGTACAACATCGTATTATGCAGATTTTTTTTTAGTCCAATTATTTTGCATTGTGCAAGATTTTTTGTACGAAAGAGGTCAATTTCCCTCGTAAAAAGGTTTCCTCGATGATGTAAATATCATCGTAGTCCAAACACTATTATTATGTAATGGAGGTGGTGGAAAGGGGGCGAAAAGCATGTGTCCAATATATTGATCAGGGCAAGGCGCATGACCGCGGAATGGCGCCTCGACAGCTGGCATTTAGAAAATTTATGTATTTTCCGCGACGAGGCACGTTGTGCACCGTTGACAGCACGTCGACATTTCATCAGAATGCTCTGGATGAACGGACAGATTGGTGTGATATGGAGAAAAACAGTTTTTTAGATTATCCTCCTCCTTTCAATTAAAGCTCTTCCGTGTGTGTTATGTCAACAAATTGCTTGTTATTATTCCGCGGTAAGTCTAAATTTCTTTCAAAACACAACTTTCACAACTTCTTTATTACTATTAAATCATATTTCCAAATTAATAAATTGGGAAGTTGTTACGAAAATTTCATGTTCACACAAATATCAATTTAAGACAAATTGGAAATAAATAATTCGCAATCTAAACTTATCTAAATTGTCAAAGTTGTTCTAATTACTAGTACACTTAATATTTTCGTATATATACAAAATACACACAAAATATTCCTTAAAACAAAGAGAACGAAAGATATAAACACTAAATAAATTATCTTCATTATCCAATCAATCAACAAAATTAACAAAATTATTTAGAAAATTATAAAAGATACCAGCACTAACCACTTCTGACATGCAAATTTTGTTCTTATGCCAATAATTAGGACTAGTTCCTTTGTTCATCTCTTCCTACTCTTAAGATTGACTAAATTAATTTTATAAAGTTCTAAAGTTACATCGTCTGTCGTATCTGACCCTATCTGATATTGTCTGGTACTATCTGTGCTTAATTTATCTAATCTAGTCTCCCTAATTCCTCTTTCATCTTGTTTTGTGTTTTCTGACCTCATCTGAGTGAGTATAGTCTTGATCAGAATAGAATTTCTCCGTTTCGGACTTAACAGTTCTAATCTCATTTGGTCTCGTCTTATTTGATCTCGTTTCTCCTTTTTTTGTATCTTCCGTTTATAGGTCTGTTATTGATATATCGTGGTCTTATTGGGCTTTGTTAAATATTATCTTGTCTTGTCTAATAATCTGTGATTTTATCTGCTCACACCTCATCTTGTCCGGTGTTGTTTGTTATTGTCTGGTATTGTCTAGAGTTGTGTGATCTTGTATACAATTGCATGGTAATCTCTGGTCTCATTAATTCCGTCTCGTGCTGCTGTCTTATTTAGTTTTGTCTGGATTTGTTTATTGCTTCCTTTTATGCCATATTATAGGCCTCTAAGGCTTTTTCTATTCTTCAGTCTCCTGTAACAGGTTCTCTAGTCTAGTCTAGTCTAGTTCTCTCTGGACGGGGTTGCTCTTGAATGGCCGATTTGATCTAGCCTTGTTCGTTCTTCTCTAGTATAGACTCGCATTACCTGCATTGGTCTGCAATGATTTTTTTCAGTCTGATTTTTCCCGCTCTTTTATTTTCTTGGGTCTTGTCTATTCCTAAGTCCTTTATACCCGGGCTTGCCTAGTCCTCTGTGGTCTTGTTTGATCTTGTCTGCTTTGGCCTCATCTTATTTGAACTTCTTTGATCTTGTCTTGCCTTCTCTGACTTTCTCTAGTTTAATCTCGAATTGCCTGGACTCAAATAAAAATTATTGTCTGGTACCTTGTCTAATCTTTTTTTGTGGGGGGGGGGTCGTAGCAAGCACCCCTGTGTTAACTTGGCAAATGGTCCTTCATTTTGGCACTGCTCTACGCATAACTTCCGGTTAAGATGCCGGTTGTTTTACTTGTTGTCTATGATGTAACTTACTTCCCCCATCTAGTCATGCTGATTAGAGGTTCTAGGCTAGCCGTAGTCTTTTAGCAATCTGCCTTTTCTTCTCATCCTGCTTCTTATAACTGACTATTTCAGATATTGTTTTTTGGACTATGATCCAGTTGTTTTCCGATTCTAACATGAAGAGTATACTGGTTCTAGGTTCTAGATCCCTTGGTAGGGTATTCCTCTCTGTGTCCCACCTACTACATATGTAGATGGTGTGCTTCACGCTGTCCTCTTCCCCGCAGTGGTCGCAGCAGCTATCAACAGCTCTGCCTATCTTGTGGAGGTAATTTCGAAAGCATCCGTTTCCAACGAATGCTTGTGTTAGATGATAGTTTAGTTCTCCGTGTTTCCGAGTTACCCATTTTTCGACATCCTTTATTAACAGCCTTGTCAATTTTCCTAATCGCTTGCTATCCACTCCTTCTGCCATGCCCGTAGTAATTCAGTCCGTGCCATCCTCTTGGCTTTTTTTTATTGACAATTGGTTTGATTTGTTTAGCTGAGTAGATGCTAAGCCTCTCTTGCACTAGTAACTCAATCGGAGGAATGATACAGTTCTGTACGCGCTACTAGTTCTAATTGCTAATATACTCTGGACCGCCGCCAGCTTCTATTTGGTGACTTTTATGCTCATAGCCCTGGCTCATACAGCAGCCGCATAAAGTATTACGGAGTGTTTTCTATAGTCCTGGGTATTCATACATTAGGCATGAAACTTTTCAGTGCATGAAAAGTTTTGTGAGCTTTGTCGGTAGCTTTTTTGACATGGTCCCTGAATGATAAGTTTTTATCTATTATTACGCCTAAATACTTTATGGCCCCTTTAGGTGTGATAGTAGCGTATCTAAGTTTGAAAGATACGTCGACAATTCTTCTCATGCCAGTTAATAAGACTACCTCCGTTTTTTCAGGTACCAGCTTGAGCTGTTTACCTTCCATCCATTTATCTATAAGTAGCAATGCTTCATTTGCCTTCCGCTTTAGCTCAACCTCGTTTCTGCCGCATACCAGCATGGCAAGATCGTCCTTGTGGTATCTTGAGTCTGAGAACCTCATCGTACACTATATTCCACAACGTTGCGCCCATGACTGATCCCTGCGGAACACATCTATGAATCTTCTTCGTAGAGCGGTAGCTGTCTGATTCGATGACAATTGTTCTTCTTTCAAATAGGTAACTATCTCTCATCGCTATCAGATATGGCGGAAAGCAGCGTCGCGTGACTTCCTCTAAAATGTCTTGCCAGTCGGCCAAGATAAAAGCGTAGTGCACATCCAGCGTAATTAACGCGTAAATTCTTCTAGTTCTTGTCCTAGCTAGTCTCCCTTGTCTAGTCTTGACCAGATTAGATCTTCTTTGCTTCTAATCTCATTTGAGCTCGTCTTATTTTAACTCGTTTGTTCTTTTATTATGTTTTATGGTCATATGTATGATATTTCCTGGTCTTATCAGGCTTTGTCAAATTTTATCGTATAGACATATATAGATTACTTGTCCAATGCTCCAGTTGCGTTGACGCACAGCAAGAGTGTAAGCCTGTCTATCATAGGCTTATGCCCTGGCAATGATTTCTCCTCTTTTGTGATGTAGGTCCTCCTTGGCATCTTTTTCCAAAAGAGGCCAGTCTCATTACAATTAAAAACTTGGTTAGGAGAAAATGCCTAATTTTCTACAAAGATTTTAAATTCAGCAACAAACTTTTCAGCAGCATCTTTATTTGAACTAGCAGCCTCCCCGTGCCGAACGCGACCCCCGCGGCCAAAGGTGCGGTGCAAAGTAGCGGTCAGTGGCTCACGCCACTGCGAAAAAGCGTACGAATGGCGATTTAAATTTTACTTGAACAAGTTATACGAATAATGTGTTGTACGAGTAGAGAGGTGGACGAATATCGGGGTTCCACAGTATAGTCAAAATATCAGACAGAAGAATTAACATACTTGTCCAGACCCAGAGGAATTTAGACAAACGGGATTAAATAGAGAAGATTAGGATGATAAGATTCTATAGGCAGACAAATCTTGACAGACACGGAAATACAAACTAAATCGGCGGGACTTAGTATACAAGTCTTAGAATGCCCGCAGAAAACAGACTACAAGATCACAACTAGACAAGCAAGACTAGACAAGCAAAACTAGAGAGGCTAGAATAGAGAAACAAGGCGAGACAGATAAGTTTAGAAAAACTAGACTAAACAGACAAATCTAGAAAGAGAATATTAGACAGAATATAGTCCATGATTTTATCTGCTCACACCTCATCTTGTCTGGTTTTCTTTATTATAGTCAGCTATTGTCTTGTTTTGTGTGATCTTGTATACTATTACATGGTATTATCTGGTCTCATTAATTCCATCTAGTGCTGGTGTCTTATTTTATTTTGTCTTGTTTTGATTATTCTTTGATTATCTTCCGTATTCTAGGCATCTAAGGCCATTTTTCCCCATCTTATATTTTTTTGGGTCTTGTCTTTTATACCTGGTCTTGCCTAATCCTCCTCTTGTCTTGTTTCAACTTGTCTGCTTTGGTCTCACCTTATTTGGACTTGTCCGATCATCTCTAGCCTTGTCTAGCATTCTGTATCTCTAATATAATGTCGGATTGCCAGGACTCGTATTAAAATTATTGTTTGGTATTGTCTGTTCCTATATCAGTTTGTTGAGATCTTATCTTACTCTTGTTTGGTGTAGTTTGGTCTTGTCTGTTCTTGATTGGTCGTTCGTCTAATATTATCTGCTCTTGTTCGGTTTTGTCAAATCTTGTCCGAACTTGTGTAATTATGTCTGGCATCGCATAGTCTTGAATGAATTTGTTTCGTTTTTATAGTTCTTACATTGGATTGTCTGTTTTTTTGGGTTTTGTCTTTTTATCCGAATTAACATTTGCCGATCTTGTCTAGTTTTGCTTCAAATTCTTATATATTGTTTCTGTTCTCATCTGATCTTGTCCTGCCGTGCCTAGTTTCGCCCGGTTAACATTGTCTGCTTGGTTATATGTGGTTTTTTTTCTCTTGCCTGGTCTTGCCTGAACTAATCATGTTCGTTTTTGTTTGGTCCAGTTTAATTTCTTTAAAGTTTTATAGTTTAATTTAATTTTATCTAGTCTTATCTGACTTATCTTCTTTTATATGCTCTAGATTAATCTTTTATAGTATTCTGTAACCATCCCAATCCTCATTATATTAAAATAATTGACAAATTTCACATGAGATTTGTTTTGGGTGTCCTAAAAAGACTCAGTAATTGTTATAGAGCTCCGGAAAAGTTGAATATAGTTGAATATATTTATATATTCAGGCTGTGTTCCGATTGTTATTCCGAGAGTTTTATGACGAATCCACACCGGAATTTATATGATTATCTATAACGTAGGACGATTTTACCAATTCTATTCTATTTTCATCAATACAATAATTATTATTGACTTTAATCTAGATTTAATATAATGCTGAAACCGATTGCCGTTGAATTCGATTGTTTTCCATTCATATTCTTTACAATACGTAGTTGTATAATCTCGACAAATTTTAGCTGCTAATAAAGAGATATAGTTGACAAAGGCAATTTAAAATTGGTCTGGCGGAGGCACGCAATTATCGTGTGTTTTCGGAACCCCTAATTGAATTTTAGATTGAAAGTTAATATTTGGGATAGCAGGTTTATTAAATCAAGACTGGTTAATTTAAACACGCAAATGAAAATTCTTTGTAAATATGATATACTTAGCACCTTTTTACCTTCTAAATATCTCAATAATTTGTAAGCGGGGGATAACATTTCTATTATCTTATGAGCATGAACAATATTTTACGGATTACCAAAAGTCACTTTAGGGTAGGGATGCATCGATACGCACTTCTGCCAATATGTTACCGACACCGACATTTATAAAAATATATCGACGATACCGATACCGATGCAGACAGCGCAGGTTTTCAAAGGTGTAAATAGCTGTGGCTTTAGGATAGGAAAAACAGACGACATTACTTACTTACTTATATAATATTTATTTACAATGTTAACTAAGAATTATCTACAATGTTAACAAAGAAATTTTAAAAATTTCAATTTAGCAAAACATAAATTAAGTTTTGAAAATTGTAGTTTAAAAAAATTGTAGTTATTTTTTGAAAATAATAATCAAACAAAATATCAATTCAATAATAAAGGTCAGATAAGAAATTGATGATGGCGTAACTTTCCTTCCTCCTGCGTTTTTTCTTCTTGTCGCCCTTTATGACAATTTTCTTTAGGAAAAACAAAACATCCATAACTTATTAGGTGAAAGTCGATTTCTTCCTAAGCCTGTTTGGATGAGACCTGCCGTTGAGAATAGCATTTCAGATTCAACAGAACCCAGCTGGAAACTGAAATATTTTTGTGCTATTTTTTCAAATTTGGATATATACGACAGAGAGAGAGGCTCATCTTTTTCAGCCTCTTCAATAATATTTTCAACTCTCCATATCCCGCATCTTGTAGATGGCTAATATCTTGTACTTAATTGTAGCAATGCCGATTCTGAAATAGTTTGTAAATTGAGTAACTTTCCAAGCCGTCTTTTTGACATACTAATAGTATCTATTGCGGATCTTTTGCGGTGGTTAAATAACATACGATTCTTGATTTTGCAAATAATTAAATCTTTCATCAAAAGCCAATAGCAGCCGCCATAACTTGCGATACATTCCCTCTTGCAAAAGACTGACCGTTTGTGTCTTTGATATCCTGTAGCACTTTTCCGAGACTATTAATTAACGGAATAGCGTCGGATAATACAGCTAAAACACCAGATATCCAAGCCAATTTTCAAGCGTACAATAAGCAAATAGAGCAGGTAGCTAAATTTAAATACTTGGGCAGCTGGATCACCGAAGACCTGGATGCAGATCTGGAAGTAACAACACACAGCCAGAACAACGTTCCTTAAGATTGGAAAAGTATTTTGCGAGATAAGCCTAAACCTCAAACTAAGCTACCGGTTCGTTAAGTGCTACATTCACTCGGTACTGTTGTATGGTGTTGAGGCTTGGATGTTGAAGATCAATACTATGAACAAAATAGAAGCATTTGCAATAGAAGCAGAAGAGTACAGAGAATATCCTGGGTGGAACATATCACGAATAATGAGGTTCTTCGAGGCATGGACAGAGACAGAGAGCTATTGGTTATTGCGAATCTAGGGCATATCCTCTGAAATGTCCTTCTAAAATTAATAATAGAAGGCAAGATAGAGTGGCGCCATAGTCCAGGACGAAAGAAATGCTCCTGGTTAAAGAACATAAGAGACTAGACTGGCCTGGACTCCCACTCATTGAGTTGCCATGATTGTTGCCAACCTTCAATAATGGAGAAGGCACCTAAAGAAGAAGAATACAGCTGTGGCTTTGCTGATTGACTTTGTAACCTTTTTAAAATAACGTAAAATGTTCATTATATTAGTGCAGAGAATATCCTGGGTGGAACATATCACGAATAATGAGGTTCTTCGACGCATGGACAGAGACAGAGAGCTATTGGTTATTGCGAAGGAACGTAAGACAACATATCCAGGACATAACCTCAGAAATATCTTTCTAAAATTAATAATGGAGGGCAAGTTAGAGTGGCGCCATAGTCCAGGACGAAGGAAATGCTCCTGGTTAAAGAACATAAGAGACTGGACTGGCCTGGACTCCCACTCATTGAGTTGCCATGATTGTTGCCAACCTTCAGTCATGGAGAAGGCACCTAAAGAAGAAGAATACAGCTGTGGCTTTTCGGATTGACTTTGTAACCTCTTTAAAATAACATAAAATGTTCATTTTCTCTGCCATCATTATCCTTTCTTCCGTTGTGAATTCTACGTTGCAGATACTGGGCAAAGAAACTTGCACTGCAACTCCATCATTCGATTTAACGCTTGCAGTTTCCAGTCCCATCGCGTAGATACGTCTTTTATAATTACATGATTCGGATTTCCTTTAAAATCTTTATGCTGATTTATTAAAATGACCAATGATAGACCGTACTTTAGTAATCATGAAATTCATCTGATCCTGTTTAAAAAGGATAGCTTTAATTACCAATTGTAGTGAATGAACCAAACATTTGATGAGCACTAAATTGTATGTTTGTTCAATCTCTCTAACAGCAACTCCTTTATTTGCAGCGTAGTCGGTAACTATGGTTGAAACTCTGTTCTGCATATTCCAATACTGAAAAGCCTTTTTTAGATTACATACTATGTTGGATCTAGAGTGCTGAAGACTCTCGAATTGCATTACTTTGAGGCAATAAAGTTTGTACTCGAAGCTAGCATCTATCACATGAGCAGTTACGCTAATGAAATTATAATATTGCGAAGAAGAGACACCTGTCCATACGTCGGTTTTTATCACAATATACAACAATTCTTCGAGTTCGTACTCTCTCACATAATTCTGGTATATTTTTTTCCGTAATGTAAAAACGTGATACCATTTTGTAGTAGTAGTTCCTTTTATTGGCATAAATAATTAAATACATTCCTTTTAACATTCGAGTTAAACAAAAAATTAATCCATTCCAATACCGAGGTAAAATTTAAAAGCGAGAACGAAAAAGAAAAAAAAAACCGGCCAAGTGTGAGTTGTGACTCGCGCACCGAGGGTTCCGTACAAACTTGTATAGTATAGTATTATCATGTAGATTATCAACATATTATGTAGATTATAAAGAAAAATTAGACGAAATATAATATATACAGGATGTTAGGGGACTTGAGTATGTCGCATGTCAGTTATAAAAAAGCAAAATTTAGACATAATATATACCCTGTATATATTATTTATACAGAGCTATATTTATTTTAACTGCACCACTCTTTTCATCAAGGGCCAACCGGCTCCATCTTCTCTCATGCACGAACCCTTGCAATCAATGCCTGCGGCAGCCTAGCTCATTTGAGGTGCAACGGAAGCCTTTAGAACACTTGTACGCTATCGTATTCTGGTAGAAACTTTCTCCCCTCATTCTTCCTCTGACGATACTGCAACTCCCCCTCGGCTAATCTATCACACACCAATTCTTCCACCTTCCTTCCATTCGCAAATATTCAATCGATTTCCTCATATGCCCAGCCACAGCTTTCATACAGCTTCTTTCTTTCGCTCCCCCATTGTGTGCCCTTAAGTATACCCAAACCTTCTATTCTTACAATTCTCAGCACTTTTTTACAATCCTTTCATTACCCATTCCATACACTTTCTTTTCAAACTTAACGACCCTCCTAGCTGCCTGCGAAAACACTTTAGGCATATTTGTTTCTTGCGGCACAATGCATGCCAGCGTATATGCCTATCTAAATTGAGGGCTATTTTTTAAAACTGCACACTGAACTCCCTCAACTCTCTCTTCCTCTTTCACTCGCTACACTTCCGCTCCATACAAAATAATACTTCTCACACTTGCCTTCCACACTACTATTTTCGCTGCAAAGTTATTGCTCAAGTGCTCCTTCCATACATTCTCTAGCCAGTTA
Organism: Phosphuga atrata; assembly: GCA_944588485.1. Lineage (NCBI taxonomy): Eukaryota > Metazoa > Arthropoda > Insecta > Coleoptera > Silphidae > Phosphuga > Phosphuga atrata. The sequence continues at coordinate 37,326,892 of OX155899.1, forward strand.
GGAGCCACCCACTCCTTTTTACAAATATAATTTACATGGTCTTTCGCGGACCCATCCTGCCCAAACATAATACCAAGGTATTTGAAGCTGCTAACTTGCTCGATTACACTACTTCCCCATTTAAACGGTTCACTACTTTTACCCACTCTCTTTCGAAACATCATCCATTTAGTCTTTTTCACGTCACTACCAATTTCCTCTTTTCAAAAAATCTTTGCACCCGCGCGATCATCTCTAACATTTCTCCTTTTGTTCTAGCTAAAATCACAACGTCGTCCGTATAAGCCGAACTCCAAACTTTACCAATCACTACCCCTCTCGCTTGACCTGTGCTCAGCACACTCTCTAAATCGGCCGTGTACAGGTTAAATAATATTGGACTCAGCGGACAACCCTGCCTTAGCCCCATTCTCACATCAACACTTTCTGAAACTTCCTCTCCTACTTTCACTCTGCACCGCGTATCCCGATATAAACGCGGTCTGTTAGAAAAGTAGTCGACCTTTCGCAGCTAAAAAAACTGGCATACCTGGAGCGTTAAAAACCTATCACCTTCAAAGTAGTCTCCCTGGGACTCCACACACTTGTCCCAGCGATGCCGTTATTGTTGGAAGCATTCCGAAAAAGCCTCTTCTTCAATAGACTTTAGCTCGGCTGTCTTTGTAGCCATAATGTCCTCTCTTGTCTGAAATCGCGTTCTTTTCAATGGTCTCTTGACTTTGGCGAATAGCCAGAAGCCGCAGGGGGGCATATCAGGAGAGTAAAGCCTGTTTTTTCGCCAAAAAATTGTGAACCAAGTGCGAAGAATGTGCTGGAGCATTGTCGTCATGGAGTAGCCAATTTCGTGATGACCACAACTCCAGTCGCTTGCGCCGCACAGTACGTGATACTGTGCGGCGCAAGCGACTGGAGTTGTTGGCATCAGGAAATTGGCAACTCCATGACAACGACGTAGGGCATTCCTCATTTCGCTTGTCGTCGTTTTACTTGCATTGGAAAACCGACGAGAGCACTACACACTACGTCACTCGAACACTGCTCGACAGCAACTGATGTTATCTACAGGCGGGAAAAAATTCACGCATGCGCACGAAGGTTCAACTGGCTGACCGCTCATGCAAGCGCGCTTGATCCAATTCCATCAGTTTTTCATAATAAAAAATTAAGTCGGATACTTTTCTAACAAATCACGTATATCCCTGATTCTCTCGATTAACAAATAAAAGGTATCGCCTTTCCATCTCCGACATTGCCACAAAAAAACCCACAATACAGGGGATAAGCTGCTTTAAGATCTATAAACAGATCATAAAGTTACCCTTGCTTCTTAACCAGCTCCTTCTCCACAACATATTTCAACGTAACCAGCTGTTCCATCGTACTCTAGTGCTTCCTAAATCCGCCTTGTACATCCGGGATCAGGTCTTTATCTTCATCTTCATACAAAAGCTTTTGCTACAGCAGTTTTCAATAGATTTTAGCTCCAGAACCGTTTTTCCTCTGAGGTTGTCTAGGTCCTATATCCACCTTTATATATTGGTATAATTAAGCCTTCATTCCAGTTTACCGGCATCCTTTTATAACCTTTATAAATATCATAAAGTTCTTTGAAAAGCTCTCGCTAGATGCCTATCGAGGCGTTCTTCCAAGCTTCATTCGGGATACAATCCGAACCTACTGTTTTTTTTTTCCCGGAAACCTATCCAAAACACCTGATAAACCTTGCCACGTAAATTCATCTCTGCAGCTCGTTGCACCATTAGCTCCTCCTACGACATCGTCTCGCTGTTCGGGCAGGTCACTGGTTAGCAGCTCTTTGAAATAGGTTCTCCATAGGCCCATCGGTTTTTCAGAACACCCTAGTTTCCGTCTATAGTCTGACACCATTTTCCAAATATCCGCTTCATTGTGGATCTCCTTCAACTTCTTCTTTTGGAGTTCCATCTCTTTTAGTTGTATACGGCATTTGTCGTACTCGTCCATCGAGTCCTGACCCTCCTTCCACCTTTTGAAATTCTTCCTCTCAGACTTCTTAAGTTCTTTGATTTCTTGGTCGACCTTTACGTTTCTTTAGCCACTCAACATTTAATCTTCACCTGTACCATGACTTCTCGAACCACTTGCAATATTCGTTGAAAACTGCCGACTCCCGAAGTTCCACTTTCCCTGTTCTCTCCTTGGACTCCCTATTCCAAATTTCTTTGGAACTTAACAATGGACTTATCATTCCAGATCGGTACTACTTTAACTTGACTAGATAGCTTAACTTTACCTTTTCAAGTTATTTACAATGGAAAATAGTCAGATTCATTCCTCTCGCCTATTTGCATATTCATTATGCGCATTCTTGTCACCTCATTGATAACCACATAATCAATTACCGACGCCTCTCCCACCAGCATAAGTGAATCCTCTCTCCCACCCACACCAGTCGCCTTCAACACACCCGTTAATTACACTTCACTCCTTATCTTCAACCCATTTCAAACATTTTCTGCCTTCTTTAGTAACTAACTTATCCCTCGATGTTCTTGTAATCTTCGAACCCTCCGCACTTATATATCCTGTTCGCAGCTCGCCTCTCCTTACGTTCCAATCACCTTCCAGGACAATTCTTTTCCCTGATACCTCGCTAGCTCTTGGTTTGATTTCCTTCATAAATAGCTCCAGGTTTTGATTGTTATAGATTACAAACAATCTTAACAAATCCCCATTAATTTCCATGGTCCGCTCTCGAATACCTTCGAATCCCGCTTGATAGTCCACACTCGGTTCGACAATATTTAATTGCACCCCTGTTACAATTCCTCCTCTCGCTCTACCTTTAACCTTCTCCTTCAGGGCACTCTGACACTCCCATCTGAATCCACTTGGTAACTTAGTGTTCATTTCTGGCCAGTATTTCTGCTCCACCCACGTTTCCACCAAACCTATTATTATCATTTACTGAAAAATCTATTTCTCCAGGGATAATGACAAGTCATTCAAACTTAAAAATTAATTACTTATCTTCAACTTCTTTTCTTATTTCACTTCTTTCCCTTCCGCCTTTGCCAATCTAGCCTTCTTTCTAAGCTCCTGTTCAATTTTCCTCTGCCTCACGGTTATTTCATTTCGGTTGAACATATTACTACCGGCTAATTTCTTTTTATTTCACATTATGTCAATTTTCTCTTCCAATATATCTAGCTTAACCACTATAGGTGAACCACCATGTCCGCTAGCTCTACCCACTCTATACATCTCCAGGTCTGTAGGCTCCAACCTCAGTTTATTCGAAATACTTTCTTCACTTCCTCTTTCCAATTCTCCGCCTCATTTACACCGTTTATAACTATGTTACATTTTCTGCTCTGTTTGTCCGTTTCTTCTTCCAACTTGATAAGCTCATCCATTTTGTAATTCGGTCATTGCTTCTTTAATAATCGTTGATAGCCTATCTTGTTGACTAACAATAAGTCGAATATCTCCATATTGACACACATTTGCTCAGCAATGCTATGAGTAATTTCTTTTGCCCAAGTATTATCAGCTCTATAAAATGTTTTTTTATGTAACATCTCTTTTAAAGTTGCTTGTCTCTTAGGTAGTGGGTCACTGTCAGCACTCCTTGCTGTCTTTTCATTAACATATTTTCAATTAATCATTTGAATTAACAAGTTCGAAGTGATATAATTTTTTGAATTGGTACCACGGGACACGTTTCCTTTACAATACATACGTATTAAATTTGGAATTTTTAGATACTTCAAAGCGTTTCCATATAGAACTTTTTTATTCCGAAGTTGACATAATTATTGATTGTTTTAAACAGCGCTTACGGTATCGTAGCTACTATATCCGTAGTTAATGAAAGAAATGCCACAATCACAAGTCACTGCCACTAGCGGGATGGAATTATAAAACGCGGAGATTCCCCGTGCGTAGATAAATTATGCCGAGTTTATTATGCGCGGGGATGACGTGTTTACACGATGGATGGTTTTAGCGCGGAATTCAAAATGTATGAGCGTATTGGCAAGTAATATCGCCAATTCCGATATATCGGAAAACCAATAGTAGGTTCGCCGTTATCGTAGTTATAGCCGATATATCAGTATCAATATCCGTATCGGATGCGTTCCTGCTTTTGGGCCACCAGCAATCATAGTCGGTTATCGACCCTTGCTAGGTTGAAAATAATAAAGTAATCAAAATAAAGTTATATTTTTCATTTGAGGTTTCAATTACTTATTCATGTTTTCCCTACCTCGACATTCGAATATTAACAATCGCATAAATGTTTTAATACATACCGCGTTCCTTAATTACTAATAATTATCGCATAATTAGACTTGCCGTATCCGTTCTACACTTTGCACTTTCCTTTGCCATAAAGCAAAACTCTAAACCTAATTCTAACAGAAAATTAGAGTAGTAAACACAGTTTTCATGGCAATACGAAAAGGAAAATAAACTAAAAAATAAATCTTAATCTCGTTTGCATGACTAAAGTAAAAGGCGTTTATATTAAATACAAGAAGGCCTAAGGCCCAATGCTTTAATACCACGCGATCCAATTTTGTTCTCGCGAATTTAATTCTGAACTTTCGTTTACAAACTTTTTTAAAAATTAAATTTGAATTGTAATTAAAGCGTCACTGAATTCCGCAACAAATACTTTTAGATTTTTTTTTATGAAGTATAAAAAAGTTTATAATACTCGCCCAAAAGTTTGATAGGATGAGAAAGTTCGCTTGTCCTGTTTCAGAAAATCATTTAATGTAAAGCTCAAGCAAAATATGGTTTAATGATTTTGTTAATACCCCAAGCTTATAAGTTATAACGTAAAGTATAACTAATAACTAAATAGAAAAGAAACTAAGTAAACAAGATTAGATATGTAGAGAGTGAAACAAGAACAGATGCTGCAACAAATTCATAAAATATACATACGTGCTAGAGCAGGCTACATATTATTAGACAGGTAACAGACAAGACAAGAAACGCAAGAGAATATTGGACATTAAAAATTGCATATAGGTACACGAGCCTAGACAAAGTAGATTTGGCACAGTCCACTTTACACTGTTAACTTGACCCGTAGCCTTAAAACAATAGATTTCATACAGCAGACTTGGCACACTCGAGTAGACACACTAGACTATAAATATGAGGGTTTACACATTAGATTAGACTAGACAATAATTTTGCTAAATATTCAAATAGCCATACCTGATATACCCTTCATTCAATGGTAAATAAAATAAATAGTATAAACTGAGAATATTATAGGCAGATAAGACTAAATAGACAAGACCAGGCGCAGACTAGGGTAGGGAGACGAGACTATACGAAATATACTCTACAAAATGACTAGACTCAGTAGACACAGCAGTACAAATTGGTATACACAAGTCTGTATAGGCGGAATAAGCTGAGAAAAAGGCAACAATACAGAGACAAGACTAAGCAGATAAAACTAGTGAAGCAATTGTAGACAGATTAAATTGGAGAGTAAAGATTAGACCGACCAGACAAGAGAAACAAGAGTAAAGAGGCAAGTCTCGAAAAAAGTCTCAACTTATTATTAAATAAAATTGGAGTTCAATTAATAAACTAATAAAATACATATTGTGCTGCCTTATAATTAAAACATTTTAACTAATAACCAAAACCATTAGTCCGAATTCCATTGTTATATTTTTACAGGCATAGGAAAACTTTTAATTTCATTTTATTGTGTGACAAATGTCGATCAAGCATTATGTGGTAGTAGTATGGCTTTCCGAGTGACCTTAATGTATTTTACTGTTATGATTGCTTTCAATACACCTATTTTGTTATTGTTGTTTTTATGTTTGCAAGACTTTTTAATAGTGCTGAATAAAAACTCGATAATCACATTTGTTACACACAGTTTTTCTAGAAAGATATTATAATATCATTATTGCAACTTACCTAAATTAAACAAGTTTTTGTAAAATTACAAAAACAACTTGAAATGGATAAGCAAAACGTTATTAGAACCGAAATAAATAAATACGGCCAGACAAGTTCAGATCAGACCAAACAAGAAGGGATAAAACGTGACAAAACCATACAATATAAAAAAAGATTATACAAGACCAGACAGATCCAGACAAATCCACAGATGACCAGACAAAACCAAACTAGGTCATAAAAGGCCATACTAGAACAAAGAAGACCAGACAGGACCAGACTACACTAGACAAAACTAGAAACTACCAGACGCGATCAGAAAAGACCAGACAATAACAGATAAGATCAGACTACACCAGACAAGACCAGACAAGACCAGACAGAACAAGACAAAACCAGACATGGCCTGACAAGGCCATAGAGGATTAGAATAATCCAGGCAAGACTAGACAGGACCAGTCAAGGCCATATAAGATCAAACAAGATCAGACAAGCCCAGCCAAGACCAGGCAAGATCAGACAAGATCAGACAAGACCAGACAAAACCAGACAAGACCAGAAAAGACCAGAAAAGTCCAGGCATGACCAGACAAGACCAGACAAGATCAGGCAAGTCCAGAAAAGACCAGACAAGGCCAGACAAGACCAGGCAAGACTAGATAAGACCACACAAGACCATATAAGAAAATGAGACAAGACCAGATAAGACCAGTAAATATCAGACAAGACCAGGCAAGGCCAGATCAGACCACGCAGGACTAGACAGACCAAAGAAACTCAGACAAGAACATACAGAACCATACAGCACCAGACAAGACCATACAAACCAGAAAAGGCAAGAGAGGACCAGACCAGACCATACAAGGCCAGACAAAACCAGACCAGATCAGAAAAGGCCAAACAAAGCCAGAAAAGACCACACAAAACCAGACAAAATCAAACAACACCAGACAAGACTAGACAACACCAGGCAAGACCAGACAAGGCTGTAGTAGACCAAACAAGACCAGAAAAGAAACCACCAGAAAAGATAAGACCAGACAAGGCCAAGCAAGATCAGACAGGATAAGACAAAACCAGACAAGACCAGAGCAGACAAGGCTAGACAAGGCCAGTCAAGACCAGATAAGACCAGACAAGACCAGACAAGACCAGACAATACCAGACAATACCAGATCAGGGCAGATAAGACCAGACAATACCAGACAAGACAAGACCAGACAAGATCAAACAAGACCGGACAAAACCAGAAAAGACCAGACAAGAGCCTACAAGGCCAGACAAGACCAGACAGGACCAGACAAGACAGACCAGATCAGACAAGACCTGACAAGACCATACCAGACAAGACAAGACAAGACCAGATAAGAGCTGACAAGACCATACAAAACTAGAGCAGACCCGAGAAGGCCGGAGAAGACCAGACAAGACGAGGGAAGACCATAAAAGGCCAGATTAGACAAGAAAAGACCAAACAATACCAGACAAGACCACACAAGACCAGACAAGATCAGACAAAACTATGCAAGAGCATACAAGACCAGACAAGATTAGACAAGACCAGACAAATAAAATTAAATTTGTGTTCATAGTTAGGCTATACATAAATAATATATACATAGTGAAGCATAAAGAAATATGTCAAATTAAAACAAAACCAAAAAAAATCTTTTAAATAGTCTTATTAAACATTATGCTTGATAAAATTCTTCGATTGTGTAAGGTTCAATTTCATTAACCTATTTGAAAAATTGTTGTTTGTATGCCTTGATAGTCTTGAAAATCTTGAGGTGTTGGAGCAGTTTATTGTATAACTTCATACAGGTGTTGAAGGAGCCTTTTTCTAATAATGATAAATTGTGTATGGGAAGTATGTAGTCCGAATTCGTTCTTCTGGTATGCGTATTAGGGTTCTGGAAATCTCCAAAAAAGTTCTTATGTTTAACAATGAAGACGAGTGCTTCATAAATGTAGACTCCTGCTAAGGTCAAGATATTAACCTTTTTAAAAGACCCTCTACATGTTTCCTGGTAGTTGCGTTTAAAATAATTCGTATTGCCTGCTTCTGCAATCTGAAAATTTCGGAGGTATTTTTCCCATATCCCCATAAAATAATTCCAAACCGCAGATGTGAATAAAAGTTGGAATAGTAGACCATTTTCAATACTTGTGTGCTAACATGTTTTAGATACGTAAAGCATATGTAGTTTTATTTAGTTTTGATGGCAGATTCTGTACATGCGCGTCCCAACATAAGTACCTCTATTCCTATTAGTGTTACATTTGTACTAACATTTAAGCTATCATCACCTATGGTCACTTGGTTCGGGTAATTTTTAGTTGATCTTTTAGTTCTGAATATTATTAAGTTTGCCTTTTTCTCGTTGATTGTCAGTTTATTCATTTGGAACCATATCTTAGCTAATTTAAAAGCTGTATTTGCATTGTTAATGACATCTTCCATCGTTTTACCAACTACCAACAATGTTGTATCATCAGCAAAATTTATTATATCCGTAGAATAATGTAATGCCATTGGGAGGTCATTTAGATAAATTGTAAATAGAAGCGGTCCTAATATACTACCTTGCGGTATACTCACTTTTATAGTTAATGGTGTAGATTTGGCAGAGCCTTGTGTACTGCTATATATTTTAGTCTGCTTTGTTCTGTCCGTTAGGTAATTTCTAAATAATTCGAGAGCAATTCCTCTTACCCCATATTTCTCAAGTTTATTGAGCAGTATATTATTATCCACGGTGTCATATGCCTTGGAGAGATCAATAAATATTCCACACGGGATTTCCTGTGCGTCCAAGCTCTTTAGAACGTTTTTTAAGAAGCAGAAACACGCTGTTTCTACGCTTCTTCCTATTCTGAATCCATGTTGCGTATCGCAAAGAATATTGTATTTATTAAAGAATGACAGAGTTCTAGTTGTGAGGATTTTCTCAAAAAATTTAGCGAAGGAAGAGATTATACTTATAGGCCGATAATTTTCTATTGCTTATCTGTCTCTCTTCTTAAAGATTGTTATAATTACGGAATGTTTTAATGCATTCGGGAAGATTCCAAATTCAATGGCGTTAATAATTATATATTTTAATGGATCCGAAATTTTCTGTTTTTAGAATCAAATATTAAGTTGACTATTTCTTCAGTGGTTACGGGTTCAATATAAAAAGAATAATCGTTTATTCTAATGCTATCTTTATAATTGATATTCGGGACTGCTTTCCTTACTAAATTAGGCATTTTGGAATAAAATTCATTCAAATGATCAGCTTTCTCATGTATATTGTCATTTTCTAAAGGGAATGTTGCGTATTTTTATTTGTTTTTAAATTAATGATTTGTTTCACAACCCTCCAGGTTGTAGTCTTTCATATAAAATCCCTTCAAGCCAAAAGGCTCTATCATAAACTTGATCTTTTAAGCTAAAATCGACTCCCACTTTGATGCTTTTATTATCAACTGAAATTACTTTTGGAATAATTTGTTCTACCACGAATTTATTTTTTCTAGCCCAGTTTTTTTTACAAGATAGTCGAGAATAATCTCTTCGGTTACATGATCCTCAACAAGAGACATATGTAACCATAATTTTCTCAGTTGAATTTCTCGTCCCACAAGTCCATTTATTTTATCATTTTCCTCCACTATCGCATTGCCAAATGAACGCGCTCTTCTTTTTTCGGCAAAAGATAGACCGGCAGTTTTTTCTGACGCTGATCATTGCAATTTTTTACCTTTATCGGCTGGAGTAGTTAAAGTTGCATCCTCTTCGACCGTAACAGTAGTTTTATGCCCGCCATACACGTTACGGTCTACCGTACAGGTTACATGCGCAGGTTTGCCTGCGCAGGTCAACCGTACACAAGAAACTGCACAGGTCTAATCCCACACACGCTGCGGTCTACCTGCGCAGGCAAACATGCACAGGTAGACCTGTCATGTGGACCGTTGTGTGTATGTCGGGCATTAGGAGAATTTCTTCATTTATTCTTTTAGAAGCATTATCTATGGATGTTTTGACGATGGGGGGCGCTACCATTGGCCAAAGTGTGAGTAGCAGTGTTTATGTGTTTTGCTGTTTGGTTACTTTGCAAAATATCATTTTTTTCTTCGAGTACTGACAGGTAATTATTCATTATTCTGTTTTTATCCTCCATTTCTTTAACCAATTTTCTTAGTAATAACACTTCTTTACGGAGACTTTTAATGTCTCCCTCTTCACTTTCATCCGGTACAATCTTCTCAATTTCCTCTATTTCCTCACCTATTTCATGTAAACATTTTGACTTCTTTGCATGAGGTAAGCATCCTGGATGGAATTTCTTCTTACACTTCAAACAATATACTGCATCACGCACTTTTTACAACAATGGTTACAGACGGTTTCACTAATATCTTTATTATCCGCCATCTTAGACGGAACTGAGACAAGACCAGACAAGACCAGACAAGACCAGACAAGACCAGACAAGACCAGACAAGACCAGACAAGACCAGACAAGACCAGACAAGACCAGACAAGACCAGACAAGACCAGACAAGACCAGACAAGACCAGACAAGACCAGACAAGACCAGACAAGACCAGACAAGACCAGACAAGACCAGACAAGACCAGACAAGACCAGACAAGACCAGACAAGACCAGACAATACCAGACCAGACCCGAACAGACAAAACCAGAATAAACCAGACAAGAGCATACAAGGCCATACAATACCACACAGACCAGACAAGAGCAGACAACACTAGATAGGTCCACACAAAACAAGACAAGACCACACAAGTTTGGAGTAGACCAGATCAGAACAGACAAGACCAGACGAGACTAAACTAGGCCCGACAAGAGCAGACAAGACTAACACAAGATGGCACGACCAGACAAGACCAGACAAGGCCGAGACAAGACAGGACTAGACCAGACCAGAACAGACAAAACCAGACAAAACTAACACGAGACAACACGACCAGACAAGACCAGGCAAAACTAGAGAGGACCAGACAAGACCAGACCAGAACTGACCATAACAGACAAGACCAGACAAGGCCAGAGAAGACGATACAAGACCAGACAAGACCAGATAAGATCAGACAAGACCAGACAAGACCAGAGAAGATTAGACAAGATCATACAATACCAGACTAGGCCCGACAAGACCAGACAAGACTAACACGAGATGGTACGACCAGACAAGACCAGACAAAGCCAGACAAGACAACACTAGACCAGACCAGAACAGACAAAACCACACAAAACTAACACGAGATAACACGACCAGACAAGATCAGGCAAGACTAGAGAGGGCCAGACAAGACTAGACCAGAACAGACCATAACAGACAAGACCAGACAAGGCCAGATAAGACGATAAAAGACCAGACAAGACCAGATAAGATCAGACAAGACCAGAGAAGATTAGACAAGATCATACAATACCAGACAAGACCAGATATCTTAGGTCTTGTCTACAGAACGCCAGATAAGGCAAGACAAGACCATGAGAAGCCCAGAGAAGACCAGACAAGACCAGACAAGACCAGATAAAACCAGACAATACCAGACAAGACAAGACAAGGCCAATCAAGATCATGCAAGACCACACAAAACCAGACAATGCCGGACAATACTAGAAAATAAAATACCAGACTAGACCATGCGAAAACCAGAGAATACCAAACAAGACCGGACAAGACCAGACAAGACTAGACAAGACCAGACATTTCCAGTTATTGATAGAAAAGAGTACTAGATTGGCAAGATGACATTTCCCGTTAAGCATAAATTAAGTCAGCCACAATTGTAGAATCGTTAAACAACACAGTGCACTATCGTACAAATCTAGAAAATGTATTACGAAATCAGAAAAAATATCGACTTGACCATGCGTTGTACAATAACTCACCGAAGCGTGAAAGAAACTGTTATATGCAGACCAACCCTCCGTTTGCAATATATGCGTAATTTTAAATATTCCAAAAACTGACTTTGTTATTGGAAAAACTGCATTAATAGGTTTTAAAAAGAAAGGTACTAACGTATTAACGCCACCATTGCTATATATTGGATCGAGAGTTCGCGCTGACACGCGTATGTTGTCTTGATTTCTCTGCCCGCTTCGCGGCGGGCAACCTAATCTAACCGGGGTTCAAAAATAAAGTATTTTGAGTTTTAAAAATATTTTAATTTCAAATAAAATGTTTTATTTATTGATTTCTTGTAAAAAATTTGGGTGCAGATTGGTGGCATTTAAAAATGTAGCGGTGGTGGCGTTAATACGTAAGTATCGAAAGAAAATACTACGATATTGTTAATATATGGAAAAAATATATTCAAAACTATTTTATTAACTCCTCAGGGAAACACTATTATTGGAACGGTAACTTCGTAGGGAGGAGGTTCTTTGTGTTAAAAACAAAATTACGATTTAATCATCGACGTTTCGCCTTTATTAATTTAGGCCTCTACAGGATGCTAGAACGGAACAATACTTGCTTATTTTATCAATTCTTAAATAATCGATTCCTCTTACCTATCGTCTAACACTACAAATTAATGACATTAATAACATTAACAATTACAAATTAAAAAGTTAAAACTTAGAACCATGTTTCTTATACATGTGGTATCTTAGTATTCCTAGCATCCTGTAGAGGCCTAAATTAATAAAGGCGAAACGTCGATGATTAAATCGTAATTTTGTTTTTAACACAAAGAACCTCCTCCCTACGAAGTTACCGTTCCAATAATAGTATATTCAAAACATATAATGATAACGCAATTGGAAACACATTAAAAAAATTAACACATAATGACAGCACTGATTTTGTTTTTTTTTGTCTTGTTTTTATTTTTAATACTTATATTTTATTAATGTAAACTCATTTAATCGAAAGTATTCGATCGGACGATCAATGATTTAAATGCCAATTTCACAAACCATTGATATAATTAATTATAGTATCAAATAGGTTAAGTTTGTTTTATGTTAATTTTATGTAAACTCTTTAAATTTTCGTAATAGCCAAAAGAAATTGTATTTATAAAAAAATATATTACGAGATTAAAATAGCATTTTTTTAAATGACCTTTGAATATAAAAGAGATGTAAATATTTTTCTATTCGCAGTGAGAGTAGTAGAAGTGGTGCAGCAGTCCAAGCCAAAGCAGAAGCAAAAGCAGCACGAAATATTGAAAGGGAGCCTTCAATCCACAGATGCGTGGGAGTCGAACGCAGAACATGTGACAGCGATATCCAGCGAGCGCGTTTAGACAATATTACCTTACTAACAACCCAACAAACAACACCAATTACTTAATCGACGGCTTCCTTTAACTCAAATTTACCATTCATATCATCTGCAAAAAAATTGCGCTTATATCTTCGTGTGTGTGTGCGCGAATTGTGCCTGTAAGGATGGAACATCGTCTATTTTGATCGATGATAAACGCTTCCAGACAGGAGAGTGTGTGTTGTGTTTTTGGCTACGGACCAACTGGCCACCAATACAGATAGCCATGACGGCACGCGAGGTGTTACTAGACGGAGGTTCACCCTGGGGGTTTCGAATGCACGGCGGCGCCGACGTCAATCAACCCCTGAAAATATCTAGGGTAAGTCAACGTTTTTTTTTTGCGTCGTAATCTTAATTAAACCCACCTGTTACATTACGCAATTGCTTCTAATTATCGTTGATAATTAGGGTTACTTATTGTGTGAATAACTATTTAAGGTACTAGTTACCTTAACAATTTGTATACGTTAGATCAGAATTGTGTTGAAGATTCAGCCTTAAATATTTTTATAAACAAACAGTCGTATATTGTATATATTTTTGGGTTTTGATAAATAATAACATTTGTAAAATCATCAAGGATATTCTTTTATTGTTAAAATTAGAATTGTGTATATTGAGACGAGTGATATAAACGTGAACTGAATTTTCGGCTATTTTTATCTAAATTGATATTACAATCTGTAAAACGTTTGAATCAATTTAGATTATTTGCTGTTATTAGATGTCTAATAAAACGAATTAAATTGTTTTGGGTGAAGTTATTAAAGAAAATATTGCTTGAAAATTATGACTAAATTAAATTATTTATGGAATAGTAGTTATTTGTACATTTAAATCTATTCTACAGTTTTCACACGTTGCTGGCTCATAAAGTTTGAAATTTGTTTTCTCTTATAAATTATAGAGATATTTATTTATTGTAGCTGGTCGATAAATTTTAATTACTGGCGAAATTTCCAATAATGTACATTGTTTAAAATAGATTTTATGGTTATTTCATTTACTGTTTTCTAATAATGTAATAATGTACTTTGTTGAGTATTCAGTATATTGCATTATAATTTTTTTATTTATTTTGAAAAATTTCATGGTTTTATATATTTATAAACTAATCAAAATTATATACACATATAAAAAAATTTAACGATTCTCAATCATTCGTTAGATTTACATTCTCTTAGATTTACATTCATTAAATAGTCAGTAATAGATTTTGATTATTGAGCTTTAAATAAATTAAAATTTTACGCAACTTTTTATAATATATGTACTAGTATTTATTTCCTTGAATTTAATATTTCACATTTTTCCAAATCAAATAATTTTTTTTGCTATTTTAAGTTGATTGGAATACTAATGTAAATTATGTTCTTTGAAATCGGATAATTATAAATGAGTAAAACTACTTCAAACAAATGAATTCGTTGAAAATCACTTACTTAATGCGAAAATTAAAATATGTTGATGATTTAAATATTTATGTTAACAGACTCTTCTCTGTTGTTTACATTATGCTTAACCTTCAAATAAGTTTCTTCCTGTAGCTAGAATTTTATTCGTTTATAATCTCTACGCTCATTAATTAATATTACCACTAAACTGTAGAAAAGTATTATTTTTCTATTGTTACAAAGTTTATAATCGCTGTAATTTAAAATATTTTTTTTAATAACAGATAAATTTATAAATAAATAATTCTAAATATATTTTATAAATTTCTATATTTATAATAAAAATCTTCTCAAATTTTGGGTAGGTCAAATTTTAAATTTACATTCCAATAAATATTTTGATTCTGCCGTATAGTTGCCAAAACAATATAACTCTTTTAAATTTTTTTTAACGCTAACCGTTACCACTAGCTTTCACAGATTTTGTACATCAATTTATTTTAATTTGAAATTTAATCAACTGTTTAGAACCATAAATAAATTTGGTACTTACGTACTACCGCCACCGCAGCTACAGATTTGAACATAATGGATGATCAGTTTAGGTTATAATGAAGCAAATAAATCCAGATCACTTATCGCGCGGTAGCGCGACCTCTCGATCCGAAATAAGAAAAAATATTGGATAAGGGTTAGATTAGGTAATATCTGAAATTAGGTTATATCAGATAAAACCAGGCCTCATATCGCTCGTCAGCGCCATCTCTTCCTGCGGTGGCGTTAATACGTAAGTATCATAAATTTCAGTATATATCTTGAAATTGTAATTTACACTTTTGGTATTCATTAATAGGGCAACCAAAAATATACTCTTAAAAAACTACTTTAAGTGCTTATAATATGCTCTATAAAATTCAAAATATGCTTTCAAAAAAATATATGCTCTTAAATCTGAAATAAAATATATTAAAAACTGTTAAATTCTACGTACGAAAACATAAACACTAAAGAAAAATGCAGCTAAACTTCAAAATATTTTATTTAATTTTTTTTTTACAATAAATGACAATTTCATTTAAGTTCTCAAAAAAAAACTATTCTTTCTTGATCGTAGAAAATTTTTGTACATTGAAAAACTTAAATGACAGTTTAAATTCAGCGCAAATTTAAATGACATTGCTTCAATAATACTATATGTATTGCCTATTGTTGTGGAACCTGTAGACTAGAAAAATTTATTGAAATTTCCTATATAACCTAACATTATACTGAATAATAACATTTAGTAAATAACCGTTGCAAACTCCAAACTACATCCTTAGCATTTTCTATTACCCCAATCTGTCTATCAAGCAGTAGCCCAGACGTTTGAAGCGAATTTATTGATGCGTTAAGAAATCCATAATTTGAGGCAATGAAAACTAAAGTTTTTATTTCACCGTCACTTAGTAGCTCTTACTTAGTAGAAATTGTGATTGATGCGGCCTATTCTTCGTCCAGTACATTGAACATTTTCACAATTATTTTGAAGTTGGTGGCATAGTACTTTAAGGCATCAATACATGTTCCCCATATATAGCCCAGTCATTTTAGCATTTTACCCCGGAATTTAGCGGAAGAAGCTGAATAGACTTTTATTTTAGCATTACAAATGTTGTCTCAAAAGTCACATATGCCAACATGTGAGCGTCCTTAGATATTCAAGGTCAAACGTCGCAAAAATCAGTTTTTTGAGAACATCTCGTTTTTTCTTGTAAAGAATAAATTATTGTACAAATTTTATCTGAGACCTTTTTTTATACGTCGAATTGTTTTTGAGATAGAGGACGCAGTGGAGCGCTCAGCGATACGTACTTTAGCGCAAGGTAAATCCTAAATCCCAAGGTATTATACCGTTTTCTTTTACATTGCATTGACCACAAGCTAAAGAACATTGCATCCCTAACTTATGGCAACCACAACGTGAAACATAACCATTCTTGCAATTGCAGAATAATGGAGTAGTTAATGTGGTGCAGGTGGTAAAAGTGTTGTTACTGGCGTTAGGGTTTCATTTGGCAATACCCAACCCCATTCATGGGGTTGAATTACAATAGCATTAAAATATATTTAGAATGATTTGCTTCATTATTTAATTATTTGTATGTCAAAGATAAGTAGTATTTGATGACTATTTGATTTAAAAGAAATATAAATATTACTATAACGTATTAAATTGTTATTTAAGTAATATTTAATAAGTAATTAAGTAAAAAAAAACGCTATAATACATTGGGATTCAGGATTTACCTTGCGCTAAGGTTGTACGTATGGCTGCTCATCAGCGCTCCACACACTGTTCCCTCTATCTAAAAAACAGTTCGACGTATATAAAAGGTTTCAGATAGAATTTTACTCTCTACAATTTCCATAATAAATGCAAATACGATAGGGGGCAGAGAAAACGAGATATTCTCAAAACACTGATTTTTGAGAGCTTTGACCTTGAATATCTAAGGACGCTCACATGTTGGCATATGTGACTTTTGAGACAACATTTGTAATTGGAGGAAGTGCGACACCAGGTGCCAAATCATTAAAAATCGTTACCCTTGACGGTGATTGCAAAAATACTTCTTATACATTGGATATTAAACGATCAACGTTAGAATAAATTCCTCGAATTTGTTCACAAACTCGATGAAGTCCATGTGCAAGGAAAGTCAAATGTGTCACTTTTGGATAAAATATTTGTTTGGTCTGAGGTGCTTTGACGATGTATGGAGCGATATCTGATATAAAGATTTAAATCGGATCTCGATTGAAACTTTCACCCTGAATTTTTATTGAATCATCAAAAAGTCTTGCAATTGTGCCATCATTTTCCTTGTCTACCTCTGCAATATTTAATACAAATTTTTGCTTAGCGATCAGTTCATCGTGGACTAAAATTCAAATGACGTTTGCTACGCATCTCCCAGTTATATCAGTAGTTTCATCAATTGAGATCCATAAAAACATATTTTTGACGCAATTTTTGATGTGATCTATAGTACTCTTGTAAAGGTTTTTCACGTAATTGTTCTGAGTGGTTTCTGACGGCACTTTGTACTTCTTTCTATACTTTGTACCTTTTGTATACTTTTCTAGGAACAACACCAAATTTTGGTTACGGATTTTATACAATGGTATGTCGGCAGAAATGAGCACTACATAAATCTTCTTCCTGTTTAGTAGCTTCTGACTTGTGATTCGCCAAAGAAGGTTGTATAATTTTCTTCTCCTTGTTCCTGTTTACAAGTTCGACATGCTTTTTAATTAAATGTTGCCTTACCTAGAATATTTTTTCGGTCGACATGGATTTGTTACAAACTTTACAAACAAATCCCAATTGGTTTTATGAGAATACTAATGAAGTAGTTGAAGCTGCAACCAGGGAGAAAAATGATTTTCTTAAGCGTGCTTTGCGCAAACCTAATGATACAAATGCAAGAATCGCGAAACAAAGAGCTAAGGCCCTAGTACACCGCCTAACCGGCCAACTCATGAACAATTGGTTCCAGCAAAGAGCCAAGGAAATCCAAAAGTTGGCTGAACATTATAATGCTAGTGCATTCCATAAAGCCATAAAGATCGTTTATGGGGCCACATGGAATCGGAGCTGCCCAAATAAGAACAAGGAATGGGTTTTATTGAGGTAGGAATCTGATATAACAGAACGTTGGAGTGAGTTCTACCAAGAGCTTCTGAATACTACATCAACTGTGAATCTACAAGCTGTCAATCCAATCTCCCAATATCCTGTGGGCGAGGAGCTAGTTCTCTACCCAACATCTGATGAGATTCGCATGGCTACCCTACAGCTTAAGAACAACAAAGCACCTGGACAAGATCGTTTGCAAATTGAATTCTATAAGTGTGATGGTACTCCCATACTTAATAAAATTTTCATCCTAAGTAAACAAATCTGGGATTTTGAAAAGACTCCCGCTGACTTCAAGCACAATTTAATTGTCAATATATATATGAGGAAAAGGGACAGATCAGAGTGCACCAATTAGCGTGGCAACTCCCATCTGTGCAGCTGGTAAGCTACTGGGAAGGGTGATCTCTAACCGTCTACAGCCTGCTTTAGAGTCAATCCTACCAGAGAGTCATTCTGGTTTCCGCCCGTACAGAGGCACAACAGATATGACCTACTACTTCGACAGCTCCAGGAAAAGTGAGGGAGTAGCATTCTTCTATCTTTGCTATTTTTGTGGATCTACGGAAGGCATTCGAAAGGGTGAACAGGCATGCCCTGTGGCAAATGGACAACGAGGCACAAGTTATTGCAGGTGGCGATATCACCGGCTCTCTCAGTATTTCTAATGGCTGGTTGGGTTAGGCTGCGTATTGGCACCTATTTTTTTCAATATTTTCATGACTGCGTTTCTCTTATGCCTGGAGCGAGTGCTTCAGGACCGTGGTAATGACATCCGATATCGCTTTGACAATGGATGACATAACCTTGCAAGTCTTAAAGTCTAGAAAAATAGATGTACGCAACAGATCCCTCACTGAGCTGGAACATGCAGATTATCTATTTTGGCCAACACAGCAGAAGAAGTGCAGCGTATGATGGGCACATTCTCAACTGTATATGGTTCTCTTGGGATGGAGGTAAACACGTTCAAAACCAAACTTCTTATTGTGAACTTTCATCCTCCAGCAGCATCAGGCACACGTATAGAAACGCTGCACGCTTCAAAAGGCGCTGGAGAAATTTTAAATGAGACAGCTGCGCTGTATCAAGGGAGTTAAATGGCATGATTTCATCTTCAAAAACGAAATTCGGGAAAGCGTCAACTGCGACTCCATACATTGAGAACACCTTGGCGCGTAATCAACTGCGCTGGCTCGGGAATTTGTGCCAGATGTCCGATAATCGGCTCCCAAAACAAATTCTGTATGGTGAGCTACCCATATTCAGCGATACCCTGGTGGTCAGCTGAAAAGATATAAAGACGTCATTCACTCCGTAGTAAAGAAGGCCGGCATGGAGGACATCTAGGAATATCTGTTTCAAGACAGAGGCTCTTGGCGTAACATCTGCCACATTAATTTCGGCATATTCCCTACACGCAACACCACCATAAGATCACACGGCATCGAGACATTTTTATGTTCTCAATGCCAATGTACCATCCGATCTCGCATCAGTCTCTGGAGTCACCAACAGGCTCATGAGCGAAGGCGGCGATGGCAATGAGGGAAGGATCTGCGGCACTAAGAAATCCCGACGACGACGATGAATCGACACACTTTTCACAGAAACTCCTTACCATCAGTCTTGTATACGGGATACTCTCGTACAAATTGCGACATTTTTTTTGACAAAAACGCTTTTGTTTTCGGCATTATCTAAAAATAATTTAAAATCATAAGTAAACATAATCTTTCTCGTTTTAATTGAATTGTTATACCTACTGTTACGAACTGGGATTGATTGTCGAACTGGAAACTGGGATGCGGGAGACTCAAAATATTAAGGTTTATAGAAAATTGATCTTACTGATTAAAAAAAACTGAGTATTTCTGCGATTAATTTACTTTACCTTTAACTCATCATCTCAGTTCTGAAGTGGGGTCTCTCAACACAAGTCTGTTAAAACCAAACAATGGGCTTAATTTTAATCTTCTTATTTTAATCCCTTTTGAATCTATACAAGACCTTTCAAAGCGGGCCGTATGGTAAAACACAATTTCGATTAGTATTTTTAATACCACCAAACATTGTCTCTTGTCGATTTACACCATGTTGATTAGTCAACTTATTTATAAATCTATTTAAGGTATTTTATTTAAGAAAGTTAAGATAATACCTACGTTGGCCGACGCGTCTTGAGATTTCCGTCTAAAAGCAGATTAATGAATATAAATATTTTAACCAAATTGCGTATATGCAATATATATATATATATATATATATATATATATATATATATATATATATATATATATATATATATATATATATATATATTGCGTATATATATATATATATAATATGCACTAAAAATATGCAGTTATTTTGAAATATGTCTTATCATAGCCAATATGCAATTTATGCAATTTTATTATTGGTGAAATATGAAAAAATATGCTGTTTCGAAAGGAGCTCTAAATTCATAGTTTAGTCAAAAACACATTTGTGGCTAGTCCATTCTTTTATAAGTATAATGATAAAATATATGCATTTCCATATTTTTGGTTGCCCTATTCAGTAATATGGTGGAACATATATATATATATATATATATATATATATATATATATATATATATATATATATATATCTCTTCGTAGCACGAGTACTAATTGTAAGTACACCGTGTATCTGCGTAATGTTTCAAAATTGCGGTGCGTGTCTACAATTTTTTCTGTAACATTTTCCTCGTAATTTTGTTATTTTTTAATTACTAAAGACAAATGAATTAATATACAAAAAAATAATAAATTACTAAATGTAAAGTTGAGTTTACAAAATGCTATTTTCATATATATATATATATATATATATATATATATATATATATATATATATATATATCTCTTCGGAGCACGAGTACTAATATATATATATATATATATATATATATATATATATATATATATATATATATATATATTCGCTTTTAGTATATATATATATATATATATATATATATATATATATATATATATATATTCAAGATAAAGATATCATCAAAACAATTCATAAGATCATTACAGACATTTGGATCACAGAGAAAATGCCGGAAGAATGGAAATGTGCCTGGATTCACCCATTACATAAAAAGGGTGATAAGCCAGATACAAATAATTATAGAGGTATTTCACTAGTGCCAGTCACTTACAAAATTTTCTCTTAACTGTTATTGAACAGACTAGAACCACAAGCAGATCATCAAATGGGAGAATACCAGGCTGGCTAGGAAAGGGAGATCATGCATCGAACAAATTTGGAACCTAAGAACAATATTGAAAGTTAGATAGACAAACAACACTGTAGTTACCTTTGTGGACTAAAAAAAGCGTACGACAGCATTGATAGACAAACGCTCTTTTCAGTACTGGAAGAATATGGCATTGACAAGAAAACCAGAACTCTTATATAACTAACGCTTTCGGACACCACCTCTAAGATCAAGTTCATGGGTGAAGTTTCAGAACCCTTTCAGATACGCACAGGTGTCAGACAAGGAGACGGCCTCTCACCAATTTTGTTCAACATGGTCTTAGACAAAATTGTTAAACAGTGCGAGAAACAAATGAAAGGCATAGCTGTATGGAAGGAAGAACATGAAAGAAACCAATCATAAAATGTCTGGCATTTGCAGATGACGTTGCCATACCCAGCAATAACACAGGGGGCAATTACATGGAATAGCCGCTAAAGCAGGTTTACAGATATCTTATTAGACAGTCTATAAAGAAAAATCGCTAGTCACTTTTAGCATTAGATGTAATTAATGATACTCATCACAGTGAGCCGCTACGCCGCGTCAAAGCAAGCGACTGTGTAACGGTCAAGACCTAATGTGTCAAGGGCTGAGAGCGTGCAGTCTAAACTAACGAACTAAAAGCTTTATTACCCCTTAGAAAACCTTAGTGCATCCAGTTTTAGCATGAACTCTGAATTGCCCGAATGTTCAAGTGTATATATGGGGTTCCAATGTCCACTTGTTTCGCTTTTAGTTCGTTTGTTTAGACACAGTCGCTTGCTTTGACGCAGCGTAGCGGCTCATTCTTATGAGTATCATTAATTACAACCGGTGCTAAAAGTGACTAGCGATTTTTCTATATAGACTGTCTAATTTCCCATGCTCTTGTCTTTACGACATTAACTTTCCCCTAATTTATATGTATATTCCTATATATATATATATATATATATATATATATATATATATATTTATATATACATGTATATAATATATATATATATATATATATATATATATATATATATATATATATATATATATATATATTGGAATATACATATCGCACACACTACGGCGTAAACACTAAAACTGATTTTCGATTTTACGTAAAGTAAAACTGGTTAAAACCCGGTTTTAAGTATAGAAAATAAATAAATTGATTATTACCTTTTAAAACTTATTTAAAAAATAGTGCAGCTCTAAACCAAATAAAATAAATATTTATTTACCATTTATAATTACATATTTTAGAAATAAAAAATATATTTTTGTATTATTTCATTATATTTACGTAAAGAATAAAAAATATATTGTTATAATAAATTCTTTACGAGGAGATAACTATAAATGTAGATATGTATTTATTTATCAAAGTACGCAACTAGACGAAAATGTAAGAATGGAGTACAAGTATTTCTTTAGAATCAAGATTATTCGCACTCTAGATCTGTGAACCTTTATTTTTGTTAACTACAAATCAATCCACAATATAATACTTCATGAATAACAATAGAAAGATAAAATTATTTTCCACTTGAATAAAAAATAAAATGAATCAAAACCGACCGAAAAAAAACTCGTTTTACGATTTCCTAAATTTTAACAGAAAACCCGGTTTGCATGCTTAATGCATACTACTCCAAAAAATGCAGTCTGAGTTTTGGTTCTAATCGAAACTGGACTTATCCAGCGAGTCGTTGCTCGACAACGGAATATAACATGCTAAACTAACACTCTTGAAAACCAATCAAATTATGAAAACCGAAAACTGTGCAAATTTCAATTGCAAAGGCTATAATTTCAGTCCTTTACAAGTTTGTTATTCTCGTTATAACCGCCACATAAATAGGTTAGTTTTTGTTTGCCGATTGCTACGCCTATAAACGTTGAGCATAATTTTAAACTCACTTTAAGGCACACTAAATTTTTTTCAAACTCATTTTAAAGCACACTAAATTGTCTTTCAAACGACATACTTGTTTATTTCATCTCATAAGTAGTTTCGAAAAAAAAATAGTTAAATTCAAAACTTTATAGTGGGCCTTTATGGTCAAGTTTCTTTGGATTTCTTGTATGAATGTTTTTTTTATATATATTTTTTCCTGGATTATTTACCATCTGTCTAACGACAATAAGTAAATTTTGTGTAATATCGTCAATTCTTGTAAGTAACCTAACCTAAAAAACCTCTCCATTCGTTGGCACGCGGGAATCTGCGTTTCAATCAACAAAGGGTCGTGGCTAATGATACTATTTGTTACAAACCATGGTGCATTTACTATCATTCTTAAGGTTTTTAATTCAAATCTTTCTAGATAGTATTTGAATATTTGAGTTGCACGCTGTATGTATGAATGTGCTAAATTAACGGTTTAAAAAACTATGTAACGTCAATATTAATGCGTATTATAACTTTGTGTTTTTTTTTTATTTTTACGACCTACATTTACAGATACAAATAAAAAAATAAGAAATAACAGAATTAAGTGAAATAAGATCCGAAATATTTACTTCTCGTTTTCTATCCAAAAAAGAACAAATTTCGTATTTATAATAACTGCCAAGAAAAACATTTAATTTTCTTAAAAAGACATTACATGTTTTTTTCACATCCTTTTGGATAATAGCAGCAATGGCTCAAAAAAATCTAATCGTCAAATTTCGCCAATTCTTTAAAGGCTTATAAGTTGGCAACTAGGCTTCATAAAAAAATAATAATTATATATATATTTATATGTTGTATTGTTTTCTCGGGGATTCCGCGTTGATGCTGAGGGTTGGCTCTGAAAAGAACCGAATTCTCGACGTTTCGGCGAACTAACATTCGCCATTCTCAAGAGATATATGCGTCCGTGCGGGTCAACCGTTAGACGCATACTCATTAGTATGAGCCAACCCTCAGCATCAACGCGGAATCCCCGAGAAAACAATACAACACAGGTATATATCCGCGAAAACCTCAAATACAACATATATATATATATATATATATATATATATATATATATATATATATATATATGTTGTATTGTTTTCTCGTGGATTCCGCGTTGATGTTGAGGGTTGGTTCTGAAGAGAACCGGATTCTCGACGTTTCGGCGAACTAACATTCGCCATTCTCAAGAGATATATGCGTCCGTGCGGAGAATGGCGAATGTTAGTTCGCCGAAACGTCGAGAATCCGGATCTCTTCAGAACCAACCCTCAACATCAACGCGAAATCCCCGAGAAAACAATACAACACAGGTAGCTATCCGCGAAAACCTCAAATACAACATATATATATATATATATATATATATATATATATATATATATATATATATATATATATATATATATATATATATATATATATATATATATATTCATTCAGGTCATATAGAAGTACAACTAATCCAAATATGACCAAATTCCAAAAAAACATTATTTTCATGGTCAGCTTTATATCAAATGATATATTCTTGTTGTTACTTAATTTGCTGAATAAATATCATAGACAAAATATTAAACCATTTTGGATATTTTTTATCCGTATTTTCGTATTCTTCGTCCATAGTTGTGCCCGTTCTTGACATCTTGACTGTTCAGATGCAAAAGCCATATCGCCGCCCAATTTTTGAAAATAGGATTTTTTAATTGTATAAGTAATTAATCAGTTTAAGTTTTTAGCAAACATTGAAATGTGAGTAAATTTTATGAAAATTCCTCAAATTAAAAGATGATAAAAACTTCATCCAAATTTTTGTGAAACTCTTTTTTAAAGGTTTGGTTATTTTACAGTCGCTACAATCCTAATCACTGGATTGTTGCGACTGTGATGACGTACACTGTGATGACGGTAATCGATACATACACTGAATTGAAAAATTCACTGTTTTAACCACACTTAATTAAAGTTGGTTAAATCATAGTGAGTTTTTCAATTCAGCTAATGGTTTTGCTTTGCTTATTAGCGGGGGCTAGTCTACACTCGCCAGGAACGGCATTTTTAATGCATTTTTCGAAAATTTAGCTCCTTCGCTTTAAAATATTTTTATCATCATAATTTCTTTACATTATTTTAAAATAGATTTATGAAACTTCTAAGTATATACTTAAAAAAATAATAAGTTTGCCGTATTCTATTCACGCTCGTGTCTTATAGTAGTTTTCCATGGCTCGTGCTGTGAAAGATTAACTATAAATCTTTCGTATATCTCCTTCATCATGTTTAATTAAAATTTGTGTTCTATTAAATGCCTCTTCCATACATCATTGTTTTTTAATGCTGAGCGTTACTACTAAACTTGGCAGCTTTAGCATATTTTTTACTTAAAATTTATTTTAATATTAAATATGACAGTTGTTGACAAAACATAAGTTTTACTATTTTTCAAAGAACAGTTTAAATTTACATTAAAAAAATAAAAATTCAAAAATATTATGGCAAAAATGATGTTTAGAAATCATTGCAAACTAAATATTTATCTTAATTTATCGACGCAAATTTAGAAAATGTATGAACTTTTAAAATATAAAAAAATATAAATAAAGATAAAATTATCTTATTACGACTTTATAAAAGTCTTTTATTTTAATTTCCCTTGTTGAAAACCAAACAGGCATGTAATTTAGTGTCAAGGTAAATTCGGCACTTTATTGCTAGTCGTCTTAAAAGCGTCTACTTTTAAGTAAATTCTGTACATTCATTCTGTAAATAATAATAACTTCAGTAGTCAGTTCCAAAAAGAGCATAAGCAGTTTTTAAAAGTTTAAAGAATATTGTTATATTATTATTAGTTTATTCAAATGAATAATATTGAATGAATCTTAATCAATCTCTCTCCCATTTCCAAATACAACCGCCAACAATTTTCCCCCTTTATCATCAAACTCATAAAACAACAGAAGACTGGCTGAAAATACTGAGATCAAAACGGAAATAAACAGAATCAACAAAGAAATACACCCCATTCTATCAGGGAATCGAAAAAACAAGAGAAAAACCTACAGCACAAAAGTTAAAGAACAATCCAAATATTTATTTATTTAGCGTAAGGCAAGATACCAAGCATATATATATATATATATATATATATATATATATATATATATATATATATATATATATATATATATATATATATATATATATATATGATGACAACAAAATTATTACAAACGAACATTCAACAAATTTATATACGCTATTGATTCTGGAGTTGCTACTGGTCGCTGCTGCTCTGCCGTTGTACGCCGTTTCAGGACAATCCTCCACAATATGTTTGACGATTTGGTTTTCGCCGCACTCGCAGGAGGGGCTTGGACTCCTGCCCCATTTATGTATAGGCGCATCTGCCATGTTGCGTTCTGATTATATTTAGTGTGCACCAAGTTTTACTTGGTAAGTCGCACTGGTGGTGAGTTAGTAATGCATGGCATATCACTGTTTTGTTTCGACGTGCATTCCTGATACCAAGCGTCGGCGATGCTTCATTCGTCTTCTATTGCGTTTAGTGCGGTCTTGGTTGCTGGTTTCCTAGATCGGAGGCGGTTGCAATATTCACATACATTCATATACATTCAATTCAACTATCTTACCTACTTCACGTTCACGGACACAGACAGTGAACTACTTTTCGCCGACCATTTTAAAATAATACATTTTGTAACTAGGGCGGTAAGTTGTCAATATCACACGAGAGCAAAATTGGGTGTACGAACGAAGTGTGTGCGCATATTCGCTCGAGGGGGCAATTGACAATACCGCCCCCAATTACAAACAATATTTTTTATTACGCATGCGAGTGTATGTATCTTACAAGTTTGGGATCCAGGGGCCATCCACAAAAAATGGAATAAAAAATGAGGAATTTGCTTTTACAACTTTCTTAGGTGGTGTGGATTCGTCATAACAACTCTCCTCAGTCTGCGGTATCACCATAGAATTTACACTCATTTTAAAACGTTTTCTTTAATTTTTATTATTATTTTGTAATGAAAAAAAAAATTCTGACACTTCACGTCACTTCTTTAATATCGAGGTCTTGATTCTGTTCATTTTATTTTTATTCGTTTGTTTCTGGACATTAACAAAGCTGTTCACAGTTTTTGGCATGACCTTCTGTACAATACGTCTGTAATCAATATCCTTGATTACCTTCTTTTTCTCAGTCTTTCTACCCTCTGGAGCGTGTAGTGATACTATTTTCGGTATGTGTTTGAATTTTTTGTTTTCATGCGTTTCTATCTTGTGCTAGATGTATTGCCTCGTGCATTGAGTGTCCCGTCATTTCTTTTAATCTGTCGGTCCATCTCATTGGAGACCGTCCTCTAGGTCTTTTTCCCTCAAATTTTTCCTCCACCACGAGGTTTCCAATCTCACCTGTTCTTCTAGCTATGTGGCCAAAGTAACTGAGATATGCTCTATTGATTTGGTTTAGTAGACGCTTTTTGATTTTTAGTTCTTGTAGAACAGAGGCGTTTGTTTTGTGTTCCACCCATGACACTGTTAGGATTCGTCTATACACCCATAATTCGAAGGCTTCAATTCTTTTTCGATCTGTTTTCTTTAGTGTCCATGTTTCAGCGGAGTAAACCGCAATTGGGAAGATCAAGGAATTGGCCAGCATTACTTTCACTGTTTTTGGTAATGGTTTGATCTCTCCATACGTTTATGAGTTTAGTTGTTGCTGATCTGGCCATTGCCAATCTTCTCTTTACTTCCTCTGAGCAGCCTCCATCTTTGCTTAACAAACGATCCCAGGTATACAAACTTGTCCACCACATCATACCTCGCTACGTTTTTGATATTGGATGTGTCATTGGATCGATCGATGTTCATTACTTTGGTTTTGTTTTGTTGATTTTTAAACCATATTCTCTACTATAGTTCGTATAGTGTCGTCCGCATACCTCAGGTTAATTATTTTTCTTCCTCCGATTGATGTTTCACCTTCCCAAGCGTTAAGGACTTTTCTCATGATGTATTCGCTATATATGTTGTAAAGGAGGGGCGAGAGTATGCATCCCTGTCTGACACCGGCCTCTACCTTAAAAGCTCTGGACACTGTTTGTCCTGTTCTGACCTTGGCGTTATTGTGTTGGTAGAGTCTCCTAATTAAAGTTATCAGTTGCGTTGGAACACCCATTTCACCCATCACTTTCCACAGAAGTGACCAGTTCACAGAGTCGAACGCTTTCGTATAGTCCACGAAAAACAAATATAATTTTAAGTTGTGTTCCCTCGCTTTTTCAATGATCTGTCGGGCTACCTGCTCTTGTGTACCTTTACGTGGTATGAACCATCTCTGTTCGTCCGATATTAGTGGGGGTAGAAATGTTTTCAAACGTTCATTAATGATGTGGAGTAATACTTTGCTTGCGTGTGAAATGAGAGTTACTGTTCTGTAGTTATTACATTCAGTCGGTGATCCTTTTTTATGGATGGGGATGAATATAGATTCGCACCATTCCATTGGCCATTTGCCCGTTTCCCATATTTTAGAGCATAACGTGTGCATTACATCTGTTCCTTAGTGTCCCATGGCTTTAAGTATTGCAGCTGTGATGCTGTCTGCCCCAGTTGCTTTCGGCACTGACTCTCCGTGCTGGGCGTGGTGTTGTAGTTCCGTGCATATATTTTTTAAATGGTTGTTTTTGTCCCGTCCTACAATCCTGTTTGATTCGTGTGTTAAGATGTTTAATTACTTGTCTTTTTTCATCTTCTTGCATGCTTGAGTTGTTAATTTGTCTTCTTTGGTCTATCAATTTTATTGTGTCGTTGGATAATAAAGTGCTTTTTTTATTTAATTGGTATGTTATCGGATGTGCAGGATTTTACTGCAGCTTTTATCCAGTTCTTCGTGGACGTCCATAGAGTGTTGGGGTCTGTAGAGGTGCCAGGCCTTTGAGTTGTTTTTAAATTTTCTTGAAAAATTTCTGTGTTGGGAGTTTCTAATTTAGTATTTTTTGTTTCTGATGTTTTAGGTGTTCGTAGTTTGAGGGATATTGAGGCTAATAATAGTTTACGGTCTGATCCGCACACAGCACCTGGTTTTGCCTTCACGTTTCTTGCTGATGTTTTCCATCAAGTTTCGATTAGAAAATAATCGTTTTGGTTTTTGTGCTTTCCGTCGGGACTTGTCCATGTCGATAGTCTTCGTGGGTGTTGCTTGAAAAGGGTGTTTGCTATAGCCAGGTTATTGTCAACTGCAAAACGGATCAGACGTTCTCCTCGTGTATTTCTGTTACCTAGTCCGTAATTACCAATGAAATTGCGTACATGGTTATCGAGATCTGTCCTACCTACCTTAGCATTGATATCCCCATCACTATCAGTATATCTTTATTTGGTGTTTTTGCTATTATATCCTCTATATTGCCGTATATCTCGTCAACTTCGTCTTCCGTAGCATCGGTCGTTGGCATATATACTTGTATTATGTGACAGTTATTTGGTTTGGAGTGAATGGTCAATACTAGTATTCTGTCATTTACTGCTTCGTAAGCTTACCTACTCCATATATTCAAAAGTTGCCTTAAAAGTATCAATGGATCCTTAACAATAAAAATCAATACTTAGACATCTCCAACATTTAGCACTCTACAGGGTCACCCTCTCAGGCTCTCTCCTCTCCTCACTGATATATAATATCGTCTGCCTCTCTCCTATAGCTCTACAGTCCAAGGTTGGGCCTTGGCCTCCCTCAATTTATTCTTCCAGACGCTTCTATCTATTGCTACCTACCATCTTCTAGCCTCTAATCCGTAGGAACCCTCTGGCATCTTCTTATACCGCGTCCTACCATCGGTTCCGTGGTCTGCTTCCTTGGTCTCTTCACTCTTATTTTGCCTTGCAGGGCCCGTTTTGGCAGTCCTTATCCATATATCCATTCAATATCTTCTGCCAGTACATCTATAATTACGACCAATTAGACAAATCCCATTTTGATTTATCATCCTACACACTACAATACGCTGACGACACAGACACTGATTTCCCACAACAACTTCCTAAAAAGTACCTTCAAATTACTCCAAAATCTCACCAGCAAAACCCTTATATGGTTTAACAGGTGGAGATTCTCTACAAATCCCTCCAAATGCCAACTCCTCAGGCCAAACTACAAAATTTCTTTAAATTCCCCTAACATCCGCACAGGCACTACCCACGTACAACCGACGAGCAACATTAAATATCTCGAAAGTACTATCGACACTAAACATACATTCACAATCGACGCAAAATGGTGTATGCCCCAGATCAATAAACGCTGCAAATATTATAGAGCCTTAACATACGGTAATCAGGGCATTTTCCATCTGCAGACCAATACTTGACTGCGTCCATTTATTAACTACTATTAACAAGGTAAGCAAAGGAACTATCGAGGTCACTGAACGAACGGCATTACGACTTATCACCAAACTTAGACATCCCAACAATCCTCTCCACAATCTCTCTAACGAACTTCTTTATAGAAAAACGCAGGTCTCGCCAGTTGCAGATAGACATGACAGACTTATAAAGAATATATACAGGGTATCCCAACGAAAATTTGACCCCCCCCTATAATTGGAAAACCGAATAATATTTCAAAATTCGCCGAGACCCGTCGATTTTTGTTCTTGGGGGAGCTTTTTTGACAGTCAAGCCAACTCGATATGTTCATCCCCCTAATGCCTAGCAACCCCAACTTAAAAATTTCAAATGCAACTACCCCATTTGTGGCACATCATTTAAAAGCCCTTTTCATTGCAAATACAGTGACGTACCTTTTTTAGAAATCGGTTGAGATTTGACAGAATTATTGGTTACAAACGAAAAGATGACAAACCAACTTCCGCGTAGTAATTTCTACACAAATGCCCACCAGTAATAAGTTTTTCATCTACTACACATGACCACATTACCTAATTGTTATTGATGTGTCCAAGTGACCATTGCTTGTGACCAAGAAATCGTTAGTTTCAGCCGTTATTGAAAGTATTAACGTGTGTTCGAAATGGTTTATTCTATCGCGGAAAGAGTATAAATTGTTGCAATTTATTATCGAAATCACGATTGCGCTAAAGCTACAGCACGAATTTTTAATACCAATCATCCTGAAAAAAATGTAAACCACCAGTACGTTAAACACCTGATTGACAAATTTGTTGCAACAGGTTCGCTTTTAAACAAGAAACGTGAAGTAATTGGGCCAGTTCGAAATGAAGCAGTTGAAGTGGCAGTTTTGGGTCATGTACAGATGGATAATAAGTAATCGATTACAACTGTGTCTCAAGCTTCTGGCGTATCCCATTCTAGTGTTCATCGAATTTTGAAAAAACACAAGTTTCATCCATTTAAGATGACGCTGGTTCAAGAGTTACATGAAGATGACTTTGATCGCCGTAACCAATTTTGCGAATACTTTAGTGAACAACTTCTACTGAATCCATATCTTCTCTACAATACATGTTTTCTCCGACGAATGCACATTTATGTTGAATGGCGAAGTGAATAGACACAATTGTCGTTACTGGAGTGACACTAATCCGCATTTAATCAGGGAATTTCAAACTCAGACACCTCAAAAATTGAATGTTTGGGCAGGAATTTTGGGCGACCATCTTGTTGGACCATTTTTCATCCAAGGTACTCTCGATGGAATCACCTATCTAGAATTATTGGAAAGTACAATTGATCCTAGGATTTTAGAAAGTGACGACAATTTACTAGAAAATGAAATAACCTTCCAACAAGATGGTGCGCCCCCGCACTATGCTGCTGCTGTGCGATAATTTTTGGATGACCATTTCCCGGGGCATTGGATTGGCAGAAGAGGTCCCGTCGAATGGCCACCAAGATCTCCAGATCTGTCCCCTTTGGACTTTTTTCTGTGGGGTCATTTAAAATCACGAGTGTACGCCACTCAGCCGGAAACATTGCAAGTGCTACGTCAGAGAATTGTAGAAGAATGGCGATTAATAACTGCGGATGTCTTTAATAATGTTCGAACAGAATTTGAAAACAGACTGTATTATTATTTGGAAGTTAACGGGGGTCATTTTGAGCAATTCATCAAATAAATCTGATTTATTATTTGCTTCAGCTGTTTTATTTCATTTCTGATTTTTTTGTAAACTGATAGACACATCAGTAACAATTAGGTAATGCGGTCATGTGTGGTAGATGAAAAACTTATTAGTGGTGGGCATTTGTGTAGAAATTACCACGGGTAAGTTGGTTTGTCATCTTTTCGTTTGTAACCAATAATTCTGTCAAATCTCAACCGATTTCTAAAAACGGTACGTCACTGTATTCGTAATGAAAAGGGCTTTAAAACGATGTGCCACAAGTGGGGTAGTTGCATTTGAAATTTTTAAGTTGGGGTTGCTAGGCATTAGGGGGATGAACATATGGAGTTGGCTTGACTGTCAAAAAAGCTCCCCCCAAGAACAAAAATCGACGGGTCTCGGCGAATTTTGAAATATTATTCGGTTTTCCAATTATAGGGGGGGTCAAATTTTCGTTGGGATACCCTGTATAAACAACACCATGACGAATCGACATCATTCTCGACGAACTCTCTATAAAACGACAAACTTGACATTCGAACAGAAAATATCGCTCCAGAACCCTTTTTGAATCTTTAAACTATGACTGATCCACATCTCATGGTCATCCTTATATCAAATTCTTATTTTTACAGCTGTTTGGTCTATATATGTTTATTCCTGTCTGCCTACAGAGCACTGGTGGATAGCCAATTGTTGCATTCGTTGTGTTATAAGTAGATTAAAAAATATGTGTTATTATTATTATTGAATCAATAAATTTTTAAAAGTATTATTACTTACTCCATTGTTTATTTAATATAACACGAAAAACAATATGTTTTCTGCGTCTCTGACAAAATCGATAAATATTTTAATTGACAATAGATTTAAAATGTTAATTTTTGGGAATTGCTCTTGCTGAAAAGCTCTTGCTCTTGTTAAAAACACCCATGCAATTTAGAGCAAAGGTAAATGCCACACTTTAAGGCTTGCCGTCTTAAAAGCGCTTACTTTTAATGCTTACTCCAACGCAGTAAAAAAAATCAACTTCTAGTGGCAAGGTAAATGCCACACTTTATTTCTCACCATCTTAAAAACGATTACTTTTTATGCTTATGCAATGCAAAAAAATAAACAACTTTAAAAGACTACAAAAAGAAGCTTAAAAACTTGTGTATAAAATTTGAGTTATTTTATTATTAGTTTATTCAAATGTATAATTATGAATCAATAAATAAATATATGTTTCAATATTCATTATTAATTATTTATTTAACTTAAATCTAAAAACTATATGTTTTCTGCATCTGTGACTATGTCCATAAATATTTTGATTGACCAAATATCTAATTTAATAAAATGATAATTAAACGCCTATTTAAATGTATTGGACACGTATCACCCCTAAAAATATTTAGGTCACAAGGCAAAATATTTTTACACGCCGTTTATTTTTGCGTCGTAATCCGGTTTCAATTAAACCCACCTGTTACATTACGCAATTGGTTTTAATTATTGTCGGGGTGATTTATTTTAAGATTAACTGTTTACATTTTATTTGTTCGCTCTCAGCGGAAACTAACTTATGTTTCTTTTACTGAGACTCATTTACAAGTTATAGTTTTCAAAACTAGTTGCAATTACATATTTAGAATTTAGTTTATTATATTTACGACGCATATTTCCGTATGTAGTATACAGGATGTCCTAAAAAAATATATGTATATATGTATATTAATGATAATATACCATTTTTTTAAATTTAGATTTGACCATTATTAACTCTCCTTAACCATTATTTGAAATACTTTAGATAACAGTATGCCCTTATAAATTACTCTTTAATTGACAAATTAAATTCGTAATTTATGCGTGGTAATAAACTGGTGCGTGGAAAAGTGCGACGAAATTCAACCGCCCGCCATAATATTGAAATGCTTAACACCCACGACTATGCATTGAAATTCAATTAATTTACGTTAATTACTCGTATTTTAGACGGATCGCAACCTACGCTTTGACAAAAGTTAACTTAATGTCTCATATAAAACAGATTGGCAATAGAGAATTCCTAATATAATCGTATATTATAAATGTAATTTTTGCAAAAAGCTTTTAAAATTTACGAGGATAGTAAAACTCGTTTGAGTCTTGAAACAGAAATATTGTGGTAGTTTGATATTCCTACCTAAAAAACCTAATCTAATTATATACTCTTCTAACTAATTATATACTTTTCTTACTAATTATATACTCTTATACTATACTACTACTTCTACTATACTACTACTTCTACTATACTACTACTTCTACTATACTAATTATATGCTCTTCTTCGCTGTTTTTAAATTTGTAATTTTCGCCTCTTAGTAGTAGGAAACAAAGTACATGGAAAGATCCATGTTATAAAGCAACATAAGCATATTGATAAATTCGGCTACAGCAGGCATCAAGGGACTTTTGTAATACTCCGTCCTTTATGTCTAATACTCACTAACATGATGAAAAACACTGAAATAGTGTATTTTTTCTTATCCTTTTGCTTTATTAGACATCATATCGATAAAGGGATTTGTTTTGAATTGTTTAAATATAGCTACGTAAAAAAAGGCCGTAAAATGAAACATAAACTAAGTTTATTAGGTCACCATTAAATATATTCCTTTTTCGTTTTCCAAAGGAAAGGAAGAATGTGGAATTGTGTAAATAAATGATGGAACATAGAATTCTAAAATCGGAAAAGATCTAAAGCGGCCCATACACTAAACAACTTGTTGTACAACCAAGTCTTCCAACGTGTTGTAACTGTAGGCCCTACACTGTCATACCAAGTCTTCCAACATTAGTTTTGAGGTGAAATTTGATCTGCACGGATCATGTGCTAGCTGTGCTACAATAATATTCCTTGGTCACTTAAGAAATCATTTAAATACCATAATGTTGGCTCGTATACATTCCATACATCCATTACTACACCAGATTTTTTACTTTTTTCCATATTTTTCAGTTCTCTTCCGTAACAAGTCCTCATATTGCTTATTATTTTTTCTACGTCATCTAAAGATGCATTTTCATCAATTTACTTTAAATTAGTTAAAATCGTTTGCCATGCTTTATAACATTTATTCCATGCTTTATAACATCTTTATGCACTTTTTACTTGCCAGATTTCAGGTAAACTATGGCATACAGTATAATCTTGATAATCCGGCATGTTCAGTAATCCATCTCTGGGGAAACAGGAAATAAACGGAACAGGAAGAAATAGAGTCAGAAACAAAACCAGCCAGTTTTCTTAGAAGAAGGTCTAGCCAACACACTCTGCATCTTTCTCTGAAAACTTGATTGAAGATTCTGACCAAGCTAACTCCACATTACAATTGTCTTCTACAACTATCTGTTCTAAATGTGTATATATTTTTTTGTATGGGCACCTATTTGCCTAGATAGATACATATTTTATTCTTTCTGAAATACAATTGTACATAAAATATGTAAAATTGTTATTGTTTTCTTTTAATCCTGATAATCCGGATTTTTTTGATAATCCGGCGGTTAGCTGCTCCCACATGTGTCAGATTATTAAGATTATACTGTACATGTATAAAACATTTCCACTTTTCATTCTCAGTTATATTTGCCAATATTTTAATCACTTATGGGAATAATTAGTTTTGAAAACCTCAAAGAATTCAAATACTAGAAACATAATTTAAATAAAACGATGTTGGTGGTGAAGTTGTACAACTGTCCAATACACTGTCAGACAGGTTGTCCAACATTGTAGATTGTAGATTGTAGATATGATGGTGACGACTTGTACTGCGACCTTTGTAGATCTATTGTACCCCACCCTCCTCCTCCAAGTGTTGGTGTACTTACCCATTTAGAGCGCCTCCTCTAATCCTGACTCCTTTAGGAATCTCAGGATCTGGGTGGGATTCAAGGCCTGCAGCTCCTCTGTGTTCAAGCAGTGAGCCCCAAGGTACAGCTGTCTCTTGCGGAGTAATGCTCCGCAGTCTTTGAACAGATGTATGGGGGTTCCCTCTGCTGAGCCACAGAATCTGCATCCATCATCCTCCTCTAGGCCTAGGGCCTTGAGATGTTTCCTAAGTTTCCTAAGTCTGCAGTGTCAGGGCTCCTGTCAGAATTCTGAGCTTGTTCCTGCTTAGTTTCAGGCAAGCTTTAGTTCTCTTCTGGTTGAAAGATCCCAGCATCACTTTGGATTGCCTTAGCCCTGGAAGTTCTTCCCAGGTTTTCATCCATTTTCCTCTTATTTCTTCATCTAAACTTTTGCGGATGGTGTTCACGCTCATACCGCAAAAGGGTTCCGGACCTATAAAGGGGCTACTGGATCCCTTGTTTGCTAGGTGATCGGCTTCTTCGTTTCCGTCTATAGCAGTGTGTCCTGGTACCCAGTATAGCGTTACTTTATTATCCCTGCCAAGCTTGTTCAGCTTCCCCACACAGTCCCATACCAGTTTGGATCTGATGGTGTATGAGCTAATGGCCTTGATGGCTGCTTGGCTATCTGACAGGATAGCAATTCGTTTTTTGCGGTAATTCCTGTCGAGGTTAAACTGTGCACATCTTTCTATTGCGTGTACCTCTGCTTGGAAGATACTTGGGGATGTTCCCATGGATTCGGAGTATCTAGTACGAGGTCCAAACACTCCTGCACCAGTTCCTTCCTTTGTCTTCGAACCATCTGTATACCACTTGATGGCATTTTGCTCTATGTGGTATGCTGAGGATTCGTCGCTCCAATCGGCTTTACTACTACACATTGCTGTGTAGTTTTTCTCGAAGTGGTATTTGCATACCATTTCGTCCTTTGGTATTTCCAGCCAGGGGATTTTGGCAGCGAGGCTGTTTCGGTCTCTGCTCCCGATTATTTTACCTCTGCCCATTCCTTCCTTGCTGAACCTTACGATCGCCGATCTGGCGGCGCTCTCCACCACAAGGTGCAGCGGAGTCAGATCCAGCAGCAGCTCCAATGCTGCTGTCGGACACGACCCCATCGCTCCCGTGATGCAGACACACGCCAGTCTTTGAATCTTCTCAAGCTGTTTCCTCATAGAGGCCAGCTTGATTCTACTTCCCCACGCAACCGCCCTATAAGTGATTGCAGGTCTCACTATCATGGTGTACATCCATCGCAGGATAGTGGGGTTACAACCCCACGTTTTTCCTGCTAGATTTCTGCACACCATTAGGGCGCGTTTGGCTTTACCTACCACTGCCTCAGCGTGTCTATTCCATAGGAGTTTGCTATCTAGTGTGATACCCAGATACCTTATCTCCTGTTGGTATTCTACTGCCTTCCCATCTATGAGTATGGGATGCACGCAGTTTAGTTTTCTCCTTCTAGTAAATGGTATCACCGTGGTTTTGCTCGGGTTGAGTCTCAATCCCACTGTTTGACACCATCTACTAGTTACTTTGAGGCCTCTCTGAACAATTTCACAGAGCGTTCCCTCAAATTTTCTTCTGGCCATTATGACTATGTCATCGGCGTAACCTTGACATTTGATGTCTAGGTTGTTTAGCCTAACCAGTAGTTCATCAACTACCAGGCTCCACATTAGCGGTGATAGTACACCTCCCTGTGGGCACCCTCGAGTTGTGGAGATCTTAATGGTGTCTCTTCCCACTTGTGTCTCCGCCACTCTAGTTCTCAGCATTTCTCCCATCCACTTTGAGATAGTGCTGTCGATACTCCTTCTCTCGAGGGCCGCCTTGACAGCCTCGTGTGAGGTGTTGTCAAAAGCTCCCTCTATATCCAAGAAGGCACATATCGCTACTTCCTTTGTCTCTAGTGCTGCTTCTATTTCATTTGTCAGCTGATACAGGGCGGTTTCTGTGGATTTCCCTGCTCTGTAAGCATGCTGACTTTTGTGTAGTGGTGTACCTACCAGCACCATAGTCCTAAGGTATTTATCAATCACCTTCTCCATTGTCTTTAACATAAAAGATGTTAGACTAATGGGTCTAAATGACTTCGGTTGAGTTGTGTCTTTCTTTCCCACCTTCGGTATAAATACCACCTTAGCCCTTCTCCATCCGGTATATATCCGAGCGCTAAACTACTTCTAAAAATATTTAGAAGATACGGCATTAGTTCTCTCTCTCCCTTTTGTAGGAAGGCAGGAACTAGTCCGTCCACACCTGGGGCCTTAAAAGACTGGAAAGTGCCGATAGCCCATCTGATTCGGTTTTCCGTACAGATGGACGCTGCCCTCTTCCAGTCGGCCCGACTTGGTTTCCGTGGTTGCATCAAGCCCTCGGTCTCCCTGTATCTTCTGCAACCCGGAAAATGGGTTTCTAGTAGGAGGAGAGCTCTTTGCTCTTCTTCCTTCGTAAAGGTCCCATCCGGTTTCTTGAGAGTGGTTGTCATTTCCACTCTATCCTTCGCTAGTGCTTTGTGCAGTCTAGCTGCCACCGGCGTGGATTCTATGTTTTCACAGAAGGTCCTAAAGTTTTCCCTTTTTGCCCTTCAGATCTCTTTATTGTAGGTGGTAAGCACCTCAGAGTATTCTAGCCAATTTCCGTATTGCTTGGCTTTGTTGAAAAGCCTACGTACTTTTGCTCAAATTTTTGTTCCACCATATTTCGTCCTTATGCTCCTTCACGGTTTTTACCGGGCAGCTGGATTCAAATGCCGTGGTGATTGCTACATTTATTTCTCCTACAGCCTGCTCCAGCACGGTGTAGTGTTTGATACCACCCCGCACTGTCACCTGCTCTAGGTTTTCTTTTAGTTGTGAACTAAACATAGGCCACACAGTTTGTCTGGGGTTTCGAATGGGGGTACTTTCCTCACTCGCTCCTTCCAGCTCAAACTCTATGATCCTATGATCTGACATTGAGGGTTCACTTGAAACCCTCCACTTTTTAATTAGTTTACTTACGTTAGCGCTACCTACCGTAATATCCAGTACCTCATTTCTGGCCTTAGTGACAAAAGTTGTCCAACATTACGCCACGCCCACATAAAATCAAAAGAAGTTTGATTTTGTCCAACCAAACCTTCCAACTAAAATCTGGTTGTACAACCTACACATACACTGTCCAACTTTTCGTACAACCGAACCAAGTTGTACAACAAGTTGTATAGTGTATGGGCCGCTTAAGCGAATAGGTTAAAATATGCCGTGGGGTAAGACAGGGATGTATACTGTCGCCTCTTTTATTCAATGTATATAGGGAATGTATCTTCGAAGAGGCATTGTTAGAAGATCTGGGAGTCATCGTCATAAATGGCGAGACAATTAACAACATACGATATGCAGATGACGCTAACATTATAACTGACAACATACAAGACCTACAGCGCCTAGTTGATTCAATGAACACCCACTGATAAAGCTACCGTCTGTAGATAAACACAAAGAAAACTATAACTATGGCTACTACAAAGTACCCAAACATTAATCATAATAGACCACCTATAGTTATTAACAATGAATCTATAGAATGGGTATCCTCCCAAGTACCTGGGAACATGAGTAACAGATAATGCAGAGCAAACCAAGGAAATAAACTGCAGAATATAACTCGCCCGTAGTGCCCTTTCTAAAATATGGAAAATTCTCTGTAACCCCAGCATTAAATTAGAGATTAGAAACCGAATGCTAAAGTGCTACCATCTTTCCTACCCTGCTGTATGGATTGGAGGTCTGGACATTAAAGGCGGAACATATAAAAAAAATTGGAGGCTTTCAAAATGTGGTGCTACAGTAGAATCCTTAAAATTTCATGGACCGACAAATTTACCAAAGAATCAGTACTGCACAGAATGTATAAAATCAGAGAAATCCATAAAAACATTAATTAACCATTAGCTGGTACACATTCTAACAGGAGAAAGATACAACATCCTCAAACTAATTATCCAGGGTAAAATGAGATGAAAAAGAACTTTTGGTAGAAGCGGGATATCGCAGATTCACAAACCTGAGAGATAGGTTTGAGTTTACGTCTGCCGAGCTGTTCAGGGTGGCTGTCAACAAGATACGTGTCGTTAAGATGGTTTCCAATCTCTGATAGGAGCGAACTCAAAAAAGAGGAATTGTACTGCGGCATTTATAACTTCAATGTTTCTGTAATTGTTGGTATGTAATTGTTATTTAGAATGTATATTGTTAGTACCCATTTTGAACTCTTCCTCTAACACTGATTCTTTCTAGACCTGTAGTATATGCAGCAGGCTCAAAGTTTGCAGGTTCTCCTGATTCAAGTTCCAAAATATACCTTCTTCTTGTATATTATTTCTCCTGATAAATGCTGCAGTTTTTGAAGAAGTACCCACCTAGATTTCCAAAAACTGAGAAATTAAGTAATATCAGAACCTTTAAGAACCATCTTTCTTTTATTTCAGTCTCTAGGTTTTGAGATGTCTCTTCTAGAGATGAGCAGCTGACATCCCGTGGGACGGATCCTTGTCACTATTCTCACAAACTGTAGTCAAATAACCTTAAATTTTTTTAATGTTTACGATTCATTGATTGGTTGAGAGCTGCTACTATTATTAAATATAGGGTTAAACTGGAGTGCTCATAGATATAGGCAACCCAATGTACGAATTTTGCGGATGCAAGACACAGGAGTAGGGAAAATAAATTTGAAGGGGGTATATAAAAGTTGTTTAAACAATTGAAATTTTTTTCTTATTTCGGATCGAGTGGTCGCGCTGCCGCGCGATATGTGGTCTCCATTTATCTGCTCCTAATATAACCTAATCTAACCATCCATTATGTTTAAATCTGTAACTACGATGGCATTTTTTACAGGGCACTGGAGTTTTTATATCAATTTCCGTTAGTTTTTGAACTGTGGTACGGGAGGCGCTCAACCTATTCACATAGAATCTATCATTTATTTCAATTTTTCACATTTAAGTCCTACCCACTGAAAACCACCTCCCTTTTCGCCTGAGACTGCGGAACCGCGCGAGCATTACTTCACTCTGTCCCTTATTTAACGGCTCTGAGGTATTGATCAGTTGATCCGCCACCATTCAATTGTCTTTTCAATTAGCTTCCGTGTTTGTTTCACTATATTTGAGTTTATAAATTTCACTACTATTAAATTAATGTCTGACCACGATTCAGCTTCGAGTAGATTACTGTCTGTAAAACAAATAGAACACGCAAAAATAACAATATAAAATATGGGTAACATAAGGCGCATAAATAACATTACCACACAGGCGCAGCGTATAATAATACCGAGTGCACCACACTCATCAACAACAGTTGTTTGAAATGTTTTGCTCCCCCCTCGTTCGACATTATTCGCGCCAGCGCCAATGTGCCTTCATCAACGCCTTCTCCGCAGTCTTCGCGATATGTTTACTGAAATTTAGCTTTTCGTCCATTATAACCCCGAGATATTTAATGGTTTTTTTA
The DNA here is from genome assembly GCA_944588485.1 of Phosphuga atrata. NCBI lineage: Eukaryota > Metazoa > Arthropoda > Insecta > Coleoptera > Silphidae > Phosphuga > Phosphuga atrata. The sequence goes on from OX155899.1 coordinate 37,368,917, forward strand.
ATTTGCATTTCCCCTCCATTAATTGTTATTTTTGGTGCACGGATGGTACGTCTTCTACTTAGTAGTATAGTCTCGCATTTATTAACCGCAACTTCTAATCCCACACTCGCGAGCCAATGTAATGCAGTATTCACCGCCTCTCCCAGTACCATCTCTAACAATTCAGGCGTCCGCGCCGTTACTATCACAGCAACGTCTGCAAAACCCACCAAAGTTGCACCATCTGGCATGTTAACTCGTAAAAGGTCATCATACATAATGTTCCACAGGGTCGGCCCAAGTACCGAGCCCTGTGGCGCACCAGCGGTTATACGGCGACTCCTCTGTCCCTCTGTTGCACTGTATATTAGTAGTCTGTTCGATAAATAATTTTTAATCATTTCGACTAAATAGCAAGGCATTCCTTCTCTGTGCTGTAGCGCCCCGACTATGACCGAGCACCTCGCCGAATTGGATGCATTCCGTACATCTAGCGTAGTCATCGCACAGGGCGTCGCGAAACGGCCCTTCCTTGCGTTCGCCATACGCGCTATGTTCAAAATCGCTTCCATGGCATCCATCGTCTTTCGGATAATCCCCCTGTAATAATAATAATAATAATAACCTTTATTGGCATAATTAAAATAATTTCCATACAAAATATACATACAAAATAAAACAATAAAAAATAATAAAAAAGTTGTGAAACTAAAACCCCATTAAAAAGAAAAAAGAAATTGTACCACCCTATAAACCTATACTTCAACACCTGTACATCGGACATAAGCTCACAAAAAAAAAAAAAAAAAAACTAAACCGCAACACTTAAAAAACTACCCCGTCGCATCCGCTCTTTCCATGTTTTCACTCTGTGTAAAAACAACAGTTTCTTCCCGCTCTCGTCAATACACTCCCTCCAATCCTTTCCTCGCCTTCTCTACTGGTCATTCCACTCCGCCATCGTGCATTCTTCCAACCAATGACTCCACATATCGTCCTTCAACCCACACACCAAACACCTTCTACTTTCCTCCTTCATCCAATGTCTCCTTCCACGCTCTTCATTGCCACACCTAAATCTCGCCAACACTGACTGGTCGTCCGACCCTTTACTTGTCCTCAAATAACCAGGATCACGGCCGTGCACTTGTATCTGACTGTAGCCTAGGTGATATTTACTAGCCTCTATTTTCGATTGGCGCTCTTGGAAGTCCACTTCTAATAACCTCTCTTTTAGCATCCGTTTCCACTGAGCACCCGCACTTTTTTCCGTTTCCAACCCCTCGGATGATAACCCGCCTCTCTCATACAGTTTCCTTTTATTCAACCCCCAACCGCTCTCTCTTCTACCACTTAACCCCTCTTTATTCACTACTCGAAAGATTTCCTTTATTATCCTTTCATCTCCTAACCCATCCACCCTATACTCAAACTTTATCACTCTTTCCGCAGCTATTACCGCCACCTTACAAGCACTCACTTCCTGAAGCACAATGTGACCAGGCGTCGACCTATCAAGTTTCAACACTTTCTTATAAAACTTTAGCTGCACCCTTTCGATCTTGTCTTCCTCTTTCGTTCCCCAGACCTCGCATCCATACAGTAACACGCTTCGCACACATGCCTTCCATATGGTCTCTGCTGCTCAAGTTGCTAAAGTTTCCATCAAAGTTCCTTTTCCAAATCTCCCAGATACGACCCGCCGCCACCCATGCCTTCTTTGTAACATACTCTATGTGTTCTTTATTGCTGTATCCAGTCCCAAAGACATACCCCAAATACTTAAATTTACTAACTTCCTCTATTTCAGTACCCTGCCATTCAAACCTTTCTTTCTTATATCGCCCACCCCTTTTAAAACGGAACCATTTTGTTTTACCAACATTCACCCTTAAATCCCTCTTTTCGAAATACCTGCCGAGCCTTTCAATCACGTCCTTCATCTCACTAGCCGACTTTGCAATACCACCATGTCATCCGCATATGCCAAGCTCCACACCTTCTTTTTCCCAATCACCACTCCTCCAGCTTGCCCGGCCTGTAGAACCTTTTCCATATCCGCCACATACAGATTGAAAAGCGTGGGACTCAAAGGGCAGCCTTGTCTCAGGCCCTTCCTCACCTCAAAATAGTCCGATTCCCATTCATTCGCTACTACCTTACAGACCGTTTCCTCGTACAAATTCCTGATGTTCCTTCTTACACTCTCTGAGATACCTAGCTTGCCCAAACACTCGTCAAGTCTCCTTCTGTTCACCGAGTCATATGCGGATTTCAAATCAATGAAAAGAGCAAACAGGCATCCCTTTCTTATTCCTTGGTCTATGATGACTCTCAAGGTCACCAGGTGTTCCACCGTGCTCCTTCCTTCTCTGAACCCCGCTTGTATTTCCGGCAAAAGCTTCCTTTCATTGATTTCCTTCCTCAAGCGACAATCCAGGATTTTAGCAAATATTTTGTATGAGGAGTTCATCAAAGTTATACCTCTATAATTTTCTAGCGCGTCCCTCGTTCCACTCTTAAACACCGGTTGAATTATCCCCACTTTCCAGCTGACTGGTATCCTTTTCTCTCCTCTCCCTATCCTTCTCAATTCCCCCGTTAGCTTCTCCTTACAGATTCCAGGTCAAATCAATAACATCCTCCACCTCTGTCACGGTGATATCCTCGGCGAGCTCTTCCTGCTTTCTCTGTCGATCTCCTGAACTATCATCTCTTTCTGACCGCATCTCCACCCCTCCTAGCATCCTCATGAAGTGGTTTTGCCATTCTTCTATCGCAATGCTCTTGGGTAATCTTTCCTTCCTTTTCCTATTTTCTCTCACGTATTTCCACAGCTCAGCTTCCGTCTTGATTTCTCGTACCCGCTGCTTCTCCTTCTCCTCCCAAAGCTCTTTTTCTTCTTCTCCATTTTTTGCAATTCTGTTTTCGCTTCCAGCACGTGCACTTTGGGCCCTTCTCCCTTTCTCCATTCTCTCATAGCTTCTCGAAACCTTTGCTTTGCGTTCCGCACTTCCCCGTCGTACGATGCTCGGCCTGGAAACGCTTCTTTGATTTTCTTTTTCACAAGTGCAGATTCCATTTTCTTTGCCATCATGTCTATATCCTCTATGGCGTTCCACTCTACCTCTTCTAATTTCCTTCTGTATTCTTCTGTCGCCTCCTTATCCCATCTGGCCACCCATTTCTCCTCCTTAACATCTTTCTTCCTTTGCTGCTTCAACGACACCACTACCGGCATAGGATCCGATTCACTTCTTATTCCGATTTCCATCAGTTTTATTTGCCGTCTCGCCGCATCGTTTGTAATTATTAGGTCAATAACTGAGGTACCCATTGCACCAACAAACGTAAATTCTCCCTCCCAGTCGCCCTCAATACACCCATTCAAAATATCCCATTGGTTCTCTAACACCCACGCCAACCAAACATTTCCCTCTGCATTTTTAATTTTGTCTTTAGAATTCCTTCTTATCACATACGGGTGATGTGATAAGAAGGAATTCTAAAGACAAAATTAAAAATGCTGAGGGAAATGTTTGGTTGGCGTGGGTATTAGAGAACCAATGAGAAATTTTGAATGGGTGTATTGAGGGCGACTGGGAGGGAGAATTTACGTTTGTGGGTGCAATGGGTACCTCAGTTATTGACCTAATAATTACAAACGATGCGGCGAGACGGCAAATATCCACCGTATTGACCTGCCGTATATAATCCCCCTGTATGTTCAATGGCCTCATTGAGCCTCGCAAGTATCATGCGCTCAAGAAACTTGCCCATCGTGTCAATCATACACAGTGGTGGATACGAGTCCGCTGTGCCCTTAACCTAACCTAACCTAACCTAATGAGAAATAAATTTGTTACATCAAACATATTTTTCTTATTAAACAGAAACAAATTAGTGTGGTCGTAGATAAAGTATAGTACATGACTCGAGTTGTAAGGCAATTTTACGTACTCGCGGAAGTACGTACGTAACTGTTCCGCTAGTACGTAATATGCTTCTCTCAACTCAACAGTAATCGTTAGCGTCTGATAAATTACATAAATTTGAAGATTTTTCGATCTTCGTTTTTTTTTTGATGATATTGGTTGAGAAATAGACACCTTTTTGCCTTACTACTCCTTACTTTGTTAACATTCGCAAATAAATTCGTCGAACTGTATACAAATCTCTACTGAGTCCGAATTTGAAAGTTTTTTCTAATTTTTCGTCTGTGAAATATATTGCTTATATCTTATATCCTATTGATCTTTTCCCGCTTATTTTACCCTGTATTATCAGCCTCAATATTTCATATTTATGGCCTCGCATACTGATCTGGATTGTGAATTAGTTCTGCTTCTTTTGCTATTCGGTTTAATACTTCTATATTCATTATCTTATCGGTCCACGGGATCTTCAGCATTCGTCGATATACCAAGACCTCAAATGCTTCAATTTTCTGCATGTTTTGTTTTTTCAACGTCCACGCTTCTGCGACGTACATTAGTAATGGGAATATATAACAGCGCACAGTGCGTAGCCTTGTTTTTAAATCTAAGTTCTTGTTTGAAAGGAGTCGTCTCATTTTTATAAACGCTGCCCTTGCAACCTCTATTCGTTTATTTATTTCCACGTGGTTATTTTCCTCATTTATTATTGTACCTAAGTATTGGTACGTTGCCACTCTCTCAATGGTTCTGTTGTTGATACAAATTGTGTTTATATTGTTATTGTTCTGCTTTGTTATTACCAGATATTTGGGTTTCTTGTGATTTATTGTGATTGCATGTTCGTTAATCTGTTTATGTGTTCCATGATTGTCTGTAGGTCCATCTGGCTCGTTGTCGTATTTACAGTGTCATCTGCATATCTGATATTGTTCATAACTTTTCCATTGATTACCACTACGGCTGTTGTGTTGGCTAGGGCGTACTCGAATATTTCTTCTGAGTATAAATTAAACAGTGTCGGTGATAGAATGCACCCTCGTCTGACTCCTCTGTTGATATTTATTTTTTCTGAGGCTTGTTCTTCTATTGTGATTGTGGCTTTCTGATTCCTGTATAGTGTTTGTATTAAATTTCTAATTTTATCGTCAATTCCTTTATTTTTAAGTATGGAAATGAGTTTTTGGCGACGAACTTTATTGAACGCCTTTTCGTAATTAATGAAACATATATTCAATTTCTACTTTCACATCCCGACATCTTTATATCATTACGTTATATATAAACGTTATATATAAACCATTACATGCCATATATAAACCCAAATTGGATTTCGCCAATTTATTTTCCTCTAGTTTTTATACATTCTCTTATGGATCATTTTTAAGGTAGACTGCCGAACAAAGCGGCTCTGGCGTCACTAACGCAGCGTCAAAGCCGCCGCGACATAGCGATAGTATTATGCACTATGAAGATGTATTAGGCGCCATTCGAGCGCAGCAACATTGACGCGCTCAGAGTCAATGCGTCAGTGTCGCTGCGCTCGAATGGCGCCTAATACATTTTCATAATGCATAATACTATCGCTATGTCGCCGCGTCGGATTCGCTGCGTTAGTGACGCCAGTGCCGCTTTGTTCGGAAGTCTACCTTTAAGGTGTGGCTCATTAGGATCAGTGTTGATCAGTGTTCGGTGTTCTGAGCATTCTGTTAGATATTGTTTTTTTGGGACCGCAATAAATGTTAACCGAAGTCATTCTTGCGGTATGATTCCTGTATCGTAAATGGTATTGTATAGGTCAGTCATCGTTCTAGGTCCTGTTTTTCGATCAACTTCAGCAGTTCCACCGGTATTTGGTCTGGTCCTACTGCTTTATTATCTTTGGAGTTTCTTATCGCGTATTCGACCTCCTACGTAGTAATTTTATGTCCTGGTAATGCTGGCTCTATAAAGCATTTTTCTTCTCATTTGTCGTGAGACAGTTCTTTGATGTACTCTTCCCATCGCTTTAATATTGTTGGTATATCTAGTATTATGTTTCCATTTTTATCTTTTATAAAGCTCTGTTGTTTTTTCTTTCCCGTTCCTGTGACTTGTTTTATTTTCTTACATGTGCATACTGAACATATCATATTTCTTTTCTTTTTTCATGTTCCTCTATTTCTTGACATTGCTCTTTTAGGTGTTGAAACATCTGGAAACACCCAAAGAAAAAATTCTACAGTAAAATGTTTAAAATAAGCAGATAAAGTAGAATTTTTATAATTTTTAATCATAAACTACATATCTGAAAGTGGTAAATTTTTAATTTTACCTTATGCATATTGGGATACTTCTAGTCAGATAATAATCATGTGTACGATTCAAATTGAGCGTAAGAAGTCTATAATTTCTGTTAAAAAACCTTTTATTAATATTTTGAGAAAATTTCTCACAAAAAGTTTCATTATGGTCAATATGTCTACGATTTCTTGATGATGCGAATTAATTGATTCTAACATGTAGAAAGTTGAGTTTCATCGAACATCCATCGATTGTTTAAGAGGATGTTTCATTTATTGTAAGCAGAATGCTTGAAATAAGTAACAACTTATTTGCAGCCCTTAACTAATTTTAAAGAATCTGTATGTAGATTAGGAACTTTAGGCATGGCTTGGGAGTTTTCAAAAGTATGCTTTAGAACTGTGTCTAAAATACGCCCGGCGCAATCTATGCGATGGTCACCTCGAAAAGCTTGAATGACATTTGAACCCCTATCTGTAGCAAAAGCACAATTTTCCAAAACTGTAGATGAAATGTTATAGAAATTTAACATCTTATCCAGCATATTTTTTATGTTATCGCCAGTCTTTTACTCATAAAGTTTTTGTAAACTTAATAAAGCCGAAACACAGCCTGAATATATAAATATATTCAACCTTTCCGGAGCTCAATAACATTATTGAGTCTTTTTAGGACTACCAAAACAAATCTCATGTGAAATTTGTTAGTCATTTTATAGGTTTCAGTCCACCTTCGTGGCACTTAACAAAAACCAGAAAAATAACATTGTTTTTTAAGATCATGTCTTTTCGATAACTTAAGTGAATAGCCATCTGCAGACGCATTTGAAGATTTATCTCTCGTCGGTGCAGCTTTGCTTTTATGAATAATAATTTGTAAAACACTTACTTGAAACCCACGTGGATGATTAAGGGTTAGATATTTTTAATTTGACAGTTCTACCGTTTCTTAATACTTTCACAGTCTCTTAATATTAGAGAAATTTTTTCCCATACAGCAGACTTTCGTTTCCGTTTTTCATATTCCTTCGAATTTATTTTTTCTGCAATTTCTTTATATGAAGAATTTCTGAAGATATTTCAGCTTACACAAAAAAGATATGCACTGCAGAAAAACAAAATCTAGACATTGCTAAAAAAAATTATTTGTATTCTAAAGCCTACTTTGTTTACAAACAAATGAAAATAAAGAACATCTTATTTGATCTTATATGAAAGTAATTAATTATGCACGAACTTGGTTTTCAAAACTCGTTACACTTCGTCACATACAAAATAATCGTCTCATCCCATCCCATCCCATCCCACGCGACGTTCATACCAATCATCCCATCCCATGAGACGATGGGATAGGATGGGAAGGGATAATAGGTAAGGTTAGGTTAGCATGGGATGCTCATTTCTAGTCTGTTCTTCAATATTCCATTAGGTTTGCTATCGAAATTCTGATTCTGCTTCAATTATAAACAAGTTTTCCTTTTTGCTGGTCAAGAATTCATAAAATTTCTATAGATTAATTTAGCCCTCGTTTCTTTAAGATTGTTATCTATTCTTTCTTTATTTGTTTTCTTAACATTTGACCACACCAATGGTAATATGACCAATATTGACCACACTAAATATAATGTTGCATAACACAAATATACGAAATTAAAATTTAAGTGTCCATTTTTTTATGACAGTGAAGTATGTCTATGCATTAGATTGATCATCCATTGTAATTTTATTAGTGTATTTGTAGATCGTAAACATTTTTAAATAATATTTAAAATTTCCTTAATTCTCACTTGTTACAATATTTAATAATTTTAATCTTTTTATTTATAATTATAATTTTGTTATACCTTCCAAAATTTAATTGTTATACCTTCTCTTTTTCTTCTAGGAGCACATTATTATGAAATTTATTCTTACGATATTACAACAATTCTTAAAATATGTTCCAGAAAATTGCTTTGTTTAAGTTTTAATTTTGTCATCAAAACTATATTTGAAATAATTATCACGAAACACCTTATATCCACATAAATCAGCCCTAAAATATGTGAAACGTAAATCAACAAACGTACATTTCACTTTTTGTTTCGTAATTTACATATAATTAAAATAACCAGTAACGTTACCAATTAGTTTGAATTATTGTCGGAGTGTTTTTTACGATATCAAACTTTTTTGTAAGTCTGTTTATATATATTATCTGGATGCTACATTCATAATTCTTTGCTTTATATCCAGCTGTTTCTTAAAAAAAAAAAAAAATTAGACCTACTCATTTATTTACATTAACTAGTTGTTCTTTTAATATACGTTCCATGAATATATACGGTCGTATATATTCATGGAACTCTTGAGCATAGAGAATGTTAATTTGCCGAACGCAGAAAATCTGGTTCTTTTCAGAACTAACCCTCAACATCAATGTGGAATCCCCGAGAAAACAAATCAACACATATTTCTATCTGAGAAAACCTCATGGTGGCAAGTTTCCACCATTTGTCCATTGGACATTGGACATTGAAATTTTTTTTATTTTATTCATTCTACGTTCTAAATTACTATAAATAAGATATATTACTATAAATAATAAAATGTTTAATTTGTTTTCCATTTTCTTCCCGACAATAGTGGGTAATAAAACTGTTAAAAGCATTTTGCAACCATATACGTGGAATGCGTACTATTACGTTACATATTCTTGCTTTCAAGTTCTCTAATGTTACTAGCACTTTACATACACAACGCTCTTTAAATGTCCCTAAAAGAAATAATCCAACGGTGTCAAGTCGGAGGAGCATGTGGGCACTAAGTACATCCTGCTCTTCGTCAAATCCATCGTCTAGGAAAAGTTACATTTACAAACTCACGCACTTCCATATCAAAATGTGCGGGTGCACTATCTTGCTGAAACCAGACATCTGGGTATATGAAGTCATTATTATCTGGGTGGTACAAACTAACCAGTCAGTAAGTAAAAGTAATTATTTCGTACTTTTCAGATGCTAGTGTTCCACCTTTAATTAAAGTGTCCATTATTATACAATCTATTATCCCAGACCACACATTTATCTTTTGCGGATATTGATATTGAACTTCAATTTTTACGTGTGGATTGACTTGATTATAGAACCTGCAGTTGAGTCTCTTCACGGAACCATTTGATTGAAACATGGCTTCGTCTGGCAACACAATGTTGTTCATAAAATGAACGTTATCATTTATTATTTGAGACATTCCCTCCGAAAATTCAACCCTGCGGTCGTAAATGATACGCTTTCGCGTGAGTTCTCTTAGAACTTATATGTATGGAACAGAAATACTAATCATAGAATTGTGTCCAAGAAGTGAGATGCAAAGTCTCATTCTATTTTTTTTTTTGCTCGAAATACTCATACGCGGCCTACGCGTATTAGTCGATGTTGTTTATATTTGCTATCTTATTAAATGCAGTTTATTAAGAGATTAATTTCTAAGAAACTTAATGTAAAAAAATTTATTCTAAATAAAGTGTTTCGAATTGCATATAACAAAGTATTTATAAGTGAGACTATGTATGATCATATTTTAGTCTCCATCCATCACCCTCACCCAACTCCTCAGTGGTTTGAGGATTCGGGTCGCATGTTTCCTCTCTGACTGCCTGGTCTTCTAGCGTCTTTTTCCTCATGCGTTTCCCACGTCGCAACTTCTTTATTACAGTGACAGCATAGGCTGATACCGCTGTCCATACGTCTGCTCACTTCAGCATCAACTCTACCAGGTTGTCCGGGGGAATGCATATCTCCAGCTGATCCTCTAATATCAGGCACCGAATCGTGGTTATTGGAACAATAATACATGGTTCAGTGTTCTCTTGTTCATTCCGTTCTCGCGATCCGGAGAATCTTCACATATCTAATGTGTATATATGTAAAAAAATATTATAAATCAATATTAGAATCTAATAAGTCTCCTTCAACGATCTTTCTCTTTTATTTATACTTCATAATATTGAGATTTATTTCACACTTTATAATTTATTTGAAATATGCGGTGTATAATTTATTTTAGCATATATTGAAAATCAATATATTCTACATAAAATTTCTGTATAAAAAATCTCATGTCCCTCAACAAATAATTAAGTTTATTTGAAGACAAAAAATAAATTTGTTGTAATCTGTTTACGCATTATTAAATTAAATGTAATATTGTTGTTATTTATAATAACCGTTTTTATTTTAGTGTCTTAAGTATAAATAAAAAATAGAAGAAGTAATAGGAAAATAGGTAAATGTTAAAGAAGTAATAGGAAAATAGGTTTGTATGGATTTATTGATTCAAATATGTTTTAAAAATTTCACTTTGTCTAAGGACACACAAAAGTCAATTTTATTCTGAATAGCACATGAATTCGAAGTTACTTTTGAGGGATTTTGTTTTTCGCTTTTCGCAATTTGTCACCGAAATAAAAGTGGCAATCAACAAACTCAAAAATAACAAAACCCCTGGATGCAACACAATACCAGCAGAATGTCTAAAATATGGAGGAGCACAAAGAACTCCACAAAGATCTACATAAACTAGTACTAGCCATATGGAAATGGGAAGTCTTGCCAGACGAATGGAACAAAGGTATTATCATCCCCATCCATAACAAGGGAGACCGCATGAAATGTATCAACTACAGTGGAATATCGCTACTGAACGCAGCATACAAGATACTTTCCAATGTGGTATTGAGACGCATATCACCGTATCCGGAGGAATAAATTGGCGACTATCAATGTGGATTAAGATCAAAGAGGTCAACAGTGGACCAGATATTCACAATCGGACAACCACTTGAGAAACACTGGGAATTCCATAAAGACGTGCACCAGCTGTTCATGGACTTCAGACAAGCTTACGACACCATTATACGCGACAGTGTCTGGATAGCCATGGCAAATATAGGTATACCACAGAAAATCATCACTCTCACGAAGGTATGTATAAACAATACCAGATGTCGCGTTAAAGTAGGAAACCATATAACAGAAGAATTTTCGGTCATGAGTGGATTGTGACAGTGAGATGGACTGTAGCCCCTACTCTTTAACGTAGTCCTAGATATGGCTATCAAGAAGACGAACATCACCACGGAAATATTTACTAACCAGGGGCCACAGATGATCCTGGCCTTCGCGGAAGACATTGACGCGGTCGGAAGAAATATTGTCGAAGTCAAGGAAAGCTTCCTGCAAATAGAGAAGGAATGTAAGAAACTGGGCCTTAACATCAACGAGGAAAAAACCAAATACATGCACATTACCCGACAACCAATCAGGGACATAATCGGTCAGCATATAACGATGGACACCTATAACTTCAAATGTGTCAGACAGTTTAAGTACCTTGGAGCCACGATATGCTCAGACAACGACAGCAACGAAGAGATTAAAACACGAATACACAGTGGCAATAGGAGTTTCTTTGCCATTCGAAGCTACATGCAATCCAAAACGGTGTCGAGAGTATCACAGCTGAGGGTGTATCAGGCTGTAATCAAACCGATCATCTGTTATGGCTGTGAGACCTGGACCCTTACGAAACACAATGAACTTCTAGTAAAGCGGGCTAAAAGGAATATCCTGAGAAGAATATTTGGCCTCGTCAAGGATCCAAACACGGAGCAATATCGCATAAGGACGAATGCAGAACTTCAGGACCTATACCTAAAGCCGGATATAGTCAAATTAATAAAATTCCAGCATCTTAGATGGGCTGGACATGTCCAAAGAGCACCTGACGACCGATTGATCAAGATAGTATGGGAAGGAAACCCAGCAAGAAACAGACCGATGGGGCCGCCGAGAATCAGATGGAAGGACAACATTTTAAAATATCTACAGACTATGCAGGTATATGACTGGAAGGAGGCCATGTTGGACCGAGACCGATGGAGGCAAATCGTTAACGCAGCCAAGAGCCACCAAGGGTTGTAGTGCTACCCAGAAGAAGAAGAAGAAGCAATTTGCCACTTATTGAACAAAAATACTATACTAATTTGAAAATCGAGAAACATAGATACTTAGATTAAAATTTGTCGATTTAATTTAAATTAAATTCTTGTCAAAATAACATATGAAATTAATACTTTTTTGCAGGATATTTATCCATAATGGATCTTGCTTGCACAGTCTAATATATTTGGATCCCGCAAAGTTTAAACAAAAAGTAACCGACCAGAGATTGATAAACAATTTCTTTATTCTATCAAAATTCAAAATAAAATTTCCATTTCATAATATCGTCAATTTTTTTATATTAACAAATTGTAACTAACAAGCTTAAGTACATTTAATATTTTAAAAAATATTTACAAAAAAAAAACAATAAAAAATGTAAATTTAATCGAACTGAATACTAATACAAGATTTTACAACATAAAACGGCAGAAGAAAATTATATTTATTTTCAAAAGCAAAGAAAATCTCTCTGTTTATTTTCAATCCGGCATTCCATTCGACTATTTTAATTCCTGATATCATCGTGAATATATATTTTTATTGTTAAAATTAGAAACGTACTGAGAAGAGAGAAATAAGATAAACACAGTAAAGTGAACACATCTATTTTTAATCTAAACATCTATTATCCACCATTCAATCCACTTACTTCCAATTTACGAATTAGATTAAACTTATGAAGTAGACTACTAATTCATATTAAAAGATATGAATTGACAAAATATAATAGGAATGATTTTCAAACGTATTAGATTCGAGTTTTTGAATATTGGACTACATTTGAAATATGAAGTAGAAGTAATATCAACCTCCTTCGGATCAGAAATAAAATTGGATAGTTTTACTTAGATATTTTGCTGAAAATAAATAACCTTGCACTAGATATATAGGGCGAGGTTTAGAAAATATTGCAATGTCTTCTGATACCAAAACCGATCGACGTTAAGGTACAAATTAACGCTATAAAATCTTATCTGTTTAGTAGAAGATAGTATAAATATATTATGCATTTTTTCAAAATTAACGCTTTGGCGATATAATAAGATAAGTCATTACTTCATTGTCACTGCAGTTGCGACATAATATAATAAGTCATTACTCCGTTGTCGCCGCAGCGGCGACATTTAAAAATGTTTGAGCTTTGTGAAAATGATGCAGAGTTGCTGATAGATCATATTAAAAATCGTTTCGAGTGCAAAGGGTTTTAACAAAATCAGCTGAACAAATGTTTCTGTAACTTGGCTGTAACTATAAATAACCACAGAAAAAGCGAAGGCTGTGTTCTCAGAATCTTTGCTGAAGTTGAGATTTAGTTTAACTAGGTTTATTAATCAAAGTTAGTCAACTTTAAATCAGATTTGACTACTTAGTTTACATAAACCACTAAGACAGACAATATTTTGATTATCAGGATTTTGTTTGATTCGGTACTGTAGTCCAGGGGTCGGCAAAGTGTGGCTCGCGAGCCACATGTGGTTCTTTTGATGTGAGCTGAGCCATAAGCTTCAGAAATATATTGAAATATAAACAAAAATCACAAAAAAGGTACAAAACTATACATGTAGTCTTACGAGCGCCGCCGCCAAGTTCACGACTCATAGTCACAGCGCGGCTCGTACATATTATCTCAGATCTCGGTTGTTTTAGTTATTGTGTGTCGCAGTTATGCATTTATAGTGCGGGGGATTTGCGGTGATCTACCTACAACGTATGTGTTAAGTGATCATAAGAAAAGTGTTAATTTAAAATCGAAAATAAATTTCAAATGAACAATAGTCTGAAGAAAAATTACATCCCATTACTAAAATTGTTTCAATTGCAACTACTGGAGTTAAAAGTATGGTGGGTAATGAAAAAAGACTTGTCACAATATTAAAATAAAAGAGTGATGTGCACTGGGGGCTAGTGAATAGAATACAAATATCTGTTGCGTTTCAACAGGAGATTTGTTTTGCAGTCTTGTAGATTGACGAAAAAGACTTAATAATATTATAGAGCTACGGAAAGGTTTCATATATTGAAGCTATATTCCGCTTTAATAATTCGGTGTGCAGTAATTAAGTTTAAAATATAAAAATTATGTAAAATATTTTAGAATATTATATTATTATAAGAATAAATATTAGAGAATAATTTTGAGCTTGACTGTTTAAATGCCTCTATTTTCACGCGATTTGTTGATGATGTCAAATACTATATCCAGTGACAGTCCAGTCTATTGTTTACTGCAGGTGTTCTCGTTCTTAACTTATCTCGATGCTCGTTCATAACTTATTTCCATTGAAGTAGATCGCCACACTTTTATAAAAAAAGAATAAAATTGGTAAAAAACCAAATGGTAAAAAACCAAACTCTGTTGGCGGGATATAAGATTCGAACTGAGAATCAGAACGCTAAAAATCTATATATTCTCCAATCTATTGCATTGAATGGAGGCTTGGACACTCGAACCAGAAAACATCAAGAACATAGGAGCATTTTAAATGTGATGTTATAGGTTAATACTATGGGTCGATAAGGTTTCGATCGAGGAAGTGCTACGCCGAATGAATAAAACAAATAAAGAAATTAGTAACACCATAAAAAGGCTATTTAGGTCTCCTTATGCTATTTAGCCTTATTTTATTAAAGGCTAATTACAATATCTAGAAAATGTTCTGAGAGGAGATGGGTACAACATCCTTCAACTGATTATTCAAGGAAAAATCAAGGGGAAAAGAACGATCGACAGAAGACGAATCTCTTGGCTGTGTAACTTAAGCAAATGGTTTGGTTGCACGTCCGCGGTATTCTTCAGACGGGCCATCTACAAGGCCCTGATTATGGTTTCCAATCTGCGATAGGGGAGGAATTCCAAGAAGAAGAAGTTACCGCAAAATGTGGCGGATCTCTTGAAGTGACAGGGTGACTAGAATAGAAAAACTGGAGAAATTGGATAAGTCGAAATTCGAGTCGTGATAAGTGTCCAAATTTGTGAATAAATAGTTTCTACATACTAAGCGTGGTTAAAACATTTAGCAATTTATAAATCCAGTATAAGTATGTATTACCATGTAGTAACGGTCGCAACCATCCTATTCATTATAATACTTAGGTCACATAATGAGAGGAACCAAATAACCACTGCTGCAACTGATAATACAACGGTAGATTATGGGAAGAAAGAACATTGGTAGACATTGTAGATTGATAGAACATTGGTCGGATGTCGTGGTTTAATAACCTACGGGGGCTTGGAATGGGTGTGCCAATAATTATTCCGTGAACAATGACGTGTTATCTTTCCATTGCATAATTCACCATTAAGAACTTTGCGCACAAACAATTCCAGAAGATATTGGTAAAGTTGGATGGATTTGGCAGTCAAGGCCACCAATAATATTATCGCAAAGACGCTTAATCATCGTCAATTGTGAAGAAAATACAAAAATATGACTTTATGATAAAAATCATCCGTGGCTCTTTATCCAGTTTGAAATGATTTTAAATAAAAATTTGGCTCCTAAGTTTATAGAGTTTGCCGACCCCTACTGTAGTCGAATAGAGTAAAGTTTTAATTAGATAAGATTATAAAGTTTCCATCCATTAGAAACACAAGATTTGAACTATTTTAATTTGGTATACTTGCGTTTCATATTATTTGGCAATTTTGAAAGATTTTTTTGCAAAATTTAGAAAATTTGTTCAAATTTAGAACAAGAATCTATAACTCTAATTATAAAAATCTTTACATACTTTGAATATAAAAATTTCCAATGTTCTAACAACAATTTTTTGTGAAAATATATAACTAGTGCAGGTTATACCACTTTACAAGGATCGAGTTTCGACTGTTTAAAGTCATTTTCAATTGATTCATTTCATTAAATCTTTACATGCTTTACACCAGCGATTCCCAAAGTGGTCCAGGTGAAACCCCCCAGGTCAACGGGAGACTCAACGTGGGTCTACGTTGGCGTGCAAAAAATGGGGGTTCACAAGTTATAAGTTGTGAACCCCCACGAACATGTATTTCGATAGGATATTTTTCGGTGATTTTTGACATGCTGTATTTCGGTGAAAAATGTGAAAATAGACCCACTGTTTGAACATTCCCTCTTTATTTTTGTTGATATGGTGATTTCTGGTGACATTTAGTTTTGGAGGTTTTCTCACGGAATGAGTTGGTAACTCTGGAACAGAGTGTGAGTTAACCTAGAAGTACCAAAGTGACCGCTCGCCGAGCTCTCCATTATTGTTGATTTTTAAGAGCCAAAGTGACCGTTCGCTGAGCTCTCCAATATTGTTTGTTTTTAAGTACCAAAGACCCCGCTCGCCGAGTTCTCCATTTTATTGTTTGTGTTTTCACGCCGTGAAATTGTATTTACCGAATTTGTTGCATCATTTGTTTGTATTTTTTTTGTGGTTTAATAAATTCACCAAAACATTTTTATTTTTTAAATTAAAATTAACAAACTTTCTTTTCAATTTGTTAAGAAAAAAACACCCACCCTGTACAGTCTGTTCGCTTCAACGTCTCAAAGTAACGATGATGGCTTGCGGGCATCTTACAATATCTCAGTGCTTATTGTAAATTCTGGAAAACTTCACACCACCAGAGAACAGTTAATTTTACCCGCTGTTGAAGAGGTTTTAAAAACTGTTCTGCACAAACCTCCATTTGACGTTCTTAAAAGAATTTCTTTGAGTAACAACATTGTACAAGAACATCTGATATTGAGAGCTTCTTATTTAATTATCTGCAAACAACTCATTTTTCTATTTAACTGGACGAGTCAACTTTACTTTGGTAATGAAGCATTATTGTAGGCATTTGTTCGATCGACGAAGAAATACATGAAGAGTTGCTATTCGCAAAAAGTTCGCAGACGGACACTAAAGGTAAATCAATATAAAATGAGTGATGTTTTCAAGGAAAAATCGATTCCATTTACAAATATCATTTCGGTGGCAGCGGCTGGACCTCATGCCATGTTCGGGTGATATCGTGGGTTTATAAGCTTATATCATAAAAAATATATACCTACCACGAACGAGTAACTGCAATTCACTGAGTCATCATTTGACAACACCTGGTAGCGAAAAATTTGACTGATTGATTGCTCCAATCGCTTCAATTTGTGATTAAATCAGATAACAAAATAAGAAGCAATATATTGCAGTAAATAAACGGGTATACAACGTTTATTTGCACGATTGTGCGAAGAAAATAATCAAGATTTCCAACGTTTGCTCTTGCATACTGAAGTACGCTGGTTGTCGAAAGGTGTATATTTAAAGATATAGTAGCATGTTGTTTTTACTCACTTGGGTATGTTTATTTTACTCACTTTTTGAATCGGTTTTAGAGTTTGTGGTAAGGAAAGATCCAGATTTAAAAGAAAACCTGTACAAAATGAAAGCAGACATCGCGTATTTTATAGATTTGTTCAAAAATTTGTTCAAGTTAATGACATTAACTTGCAATAACTAACAAGGAGACAGCCCAAGTTTAATGAAAACAAAAGATGTAATTTCGTTTTCTTTGGAAAATTGAAATTTCAATGTAGGATTTCAAATATGGAGAAAAAATAAATAAATATATATATATATATATATATATATATATATATATATATATATATATATATATATATATATATATATATATATAGCCTTTTATTTCGACAACGCTTGCTCGAAGGTGACATGGGACAAAATATTTTATTACCAAAGCGAACCCAAGGAATCCACTGATGGATTTATTGGTTGGATTTTTACCGGAATAATCCGGAAGTACTAGGAGCCGGTAACGTAACTTTAAAATTTCAAATGGCAACATAGCACGAGTATGGTATTATTTGTTAGGTCTTTTAATAGAAACAACTTTCTTTAAAATGTCTTTTTATTTTACGAATATTTTTTCTAATTCCGTATATTAGATTGTAAACTCTTGAAAATCTAGCAATTGTGTGTTTTTTTTTACATAATTGTATTTGTAATAATTTTTGCATTATAATATTTTGCATATTTACGATAATTAAAAAATACCAATTGTTTGAAAGTATTTTATTCAACAATTCAAATATGAGTGTGAAAGTAAAGAAAATGATAATTAAAACAACTATTCAATTTTTTATGGTATGATCAACTTGCCTTCCTTCTTGATCAATGCATCTTTGTAGTATATTTGGCTCGTAGTATCTCATCTTCACTATACGGCAGACATTCCGTATACTCTCCTTTATATTATCCCTCTTGGTTTGAAGCTCTTTATGGACTAGGTCTTTGATACGTCCCCACAAGAAGAAGTTATGTCAGGAGGCGTTTTGTCGGGAGAACGAGGTGGCCATGGAAATGGTCCTACTCTTCCAATCCGAAACCAGGGAAAAGGCGATCAACGGTTTGAGGAGAAGCTGTTGTGTAATAAGCTGGACAAGCATCTTGTTGCAAATACATTGTTAAACGTGTCGCATATGGAACGTCATCTAGAAGGTGAATAAGATTATTTTCTAAAATATCAGCGTATTTAGCTCCGTTTAATGAACCATCGAAAAAATGCGGACCAATTATTTGGTTTCCTAAAATACCACGCCATGGAAATGGTCCTACTCTTCCAATCCGAAACCAGGGAAAAGGCAATCAACGGTTTGACGAGAATCTGTTGTGTAATAAGCTGGTTGCTTACCCTTATATTTAACTATAAGGGTTCACACGTGTTGATTATCAGCTTCTCTTAACCAATTAGGGTTTTCATTACTCCAGTAGTGAGCATTATGTAAATTAAACTCCGTTGCTTTTGAATGTCGCCTCATCTGTTCGTAAAATTTTGTGATGGAAATTATAATTTTTATGAGAAAACCATTCACAAAAATTCAACGTATCTTAAAAATCCCGCTCTTCAAGTTTCTGGTGTAAAGAGATAGGTATGGATGGAATTTCCTTGTTTTTAAAAGTCTCCAAGCAGTGGAGCGACTTATTCCAGCATCGATTTCAATTCTTCTAGTCGAGATGTTCGGGTCCAGAGCAATTGCTGCAAGAATATCCAGTGCTTTTTCATCTTGTACACGTTTTAGTTTTTTCCGTTTATTTTTGTAAATATGCTTAATATTAAAAAAAACATTTGAATAAAAGTTGTTCCATTTAAAAAGATCTATCAACTAATACCATACTCGACCTATGTTGTGTCGACCTATGGCCATTTGAAATTTTAAAGTTACATCCGGTTCCGGATTATTCGGGTAATAAATAAATTCATCAGTGGATTCCATTGGGTTCACATTGGTAATCAAAATTTTTGTCCCAGTCCCACTCGACCAAGCGTTGTCCGACTAAAAGGCTGGTACAGGTGGTCTGAGACACCCTGTATATACAGGGTGTCTATATATATATATATATATATATATATATATATATATATATATATATATATATATATATTTATATATATATAAATATATATATATTTATATATATATATATATATATATATATATATATATATATATATATATTTAATGGAGACGTCGCAAGCACAATTAGTTAACTTGGAAAGTGGTTCCCCTGGAAACTCACGGGCATCTTGGAACTGATTTTCGCATATCTTCAAGAGGGCGTTGGCTTTGACGTTACTTGATGTCCTTACGTCCTCGTCTTATGTCCTTATGTCCTATCCACGGAAGGTGATTAGGAGTTCAGGTTGTTTTCAGTTTTCGTTGTCTATGTTGTTTTGTCCGTTCATCCTGTTCTTTCATGCTTAGTATGTCTCTTATCATTATTTCTGTTGCTGAACAGTCTTCTTCACTCCTAAGCATTGTCTCCGTGAGTGTGCTAGTTTCTAAAATTCTTTTTGTTTTTGAAGTACGTATGTCCCCCTCTTAAAGACTCCTGGGGCATTCGAGGATTGTGTGGTATACACTATCTGTCTTATCACAATAAACGCACTGTCTTTGTATTTGAAGAAGTCTTTGAAGCACCCGTGGCCGCTCGGTGCTTGCGTCAGGTAGTTTGTAACTTGTCCGTTCCTTCTCGTGACCCATGGATCCAATTTTAGAATCGGGAGTGTCGTCTACTCACCCCTCTCTGAGGCTTTCCAGTACTCTGTATATTTCCAGTACAAACTGCCAGCTTTCGAGCATTTGGTTTCTTGCCTTTTTTCTCAGTTCCTATTTGTTTTTACTGCTCCTTTGTTTATAAATCGTGCCTCTCTCTTCAACAAGAAGTTTTATAGGAGCTATTCCCGCAATAACGAGAATAGCGTCACCTAAGACGGTCCTATATGCGTTGGACACCCGTAGCGCCATTTTTCGTTGAATGGATTGCAGTTTTTCCCTTTGATTTACTCCCTCCATGGATCGCTTCCACAAGAGACAAGAGCCTTCGTTTGGTGCTCTTAGGACCACCTACAGTTGGCATAAGTTTTGCGAGTGCCGCTGAGGTTTTTAATGCCTTCTCAGCTGCAACTACACATTTGCTGTCGAAAGGAAAGATTTTTATCTATAGTTACGCTATTAAGTTAAGTAATTGATGGCCTCCTTTAGTATTATTATTTCGATTTTTATTTTAAATGTGACTGGTCCTACTTTCATTCTTCCTGTCAATAAAACTGCTTCTGTCTTTTCTGAAGCGAGCTTTAGCTGTATTTTCTCCAACCAGTTGTCTATTAGTGCTATGGGTTTGTTTGCCATTTTTATAACACAGTTTTCTAGTCATTCGGTGACGATTAGGACCAAGTCGTCTGAAAAACCGACAGCTTCCACTCCCTCTGGCAATTTCAGCCTATGGACTCCATCATATAGGACGTTCCACAAAGTTGGTCTCATTACTGAGCCTTGCGGAACACAATTGTAGATTTGTATTTCTACACTTTCGCACTATGCCTCTATAATAATTTTTCGGTTGCAGAGGTAGCTGCTTACGTGCTTTAGGAGATATGGAAGGAAGTCTCTTGCTATTAATTCTTCAACAATATTTTTCCAAGCGACTAATGTTATGTCTAATGTTATGAGTGCGCAAATTCTTCTTTTCCCCGAAATTCTTCTGCGGGCACTTCTACCACCTTTAGTACTCTCGTTATGGCGTCTATAGTTGAGAGTCCCTCCCTGAAGCCAAATAGCTTTGTGGATAGATCTTTCTTATTTATCAGCTTTACCTTTCCTAAGCTCCTGTTTTATCCTCCCTACTATCATTTGTTCTAGCAACTTCCCTGTTACAAATAGCAGGCAAATAGGCCTTTACGATGATGGATCCTGTAAAGGTTTGTCGCCTTTTCTTAACAGCACCATCTTTGATTTCTTCCATATTTCAAGGAAGTTACCGTTTTTTAATATATCCTTGAATATGAAGATGAAAATAAATCGTTTTTTAATATATCGTTCAAGAAGTCTGAGCTGTTGCGGCAATCTTAATTGCTTCAGCTGGTATCCTGTCGGGTCCTGGAGCTTTATTGTTTCGTAGGCGCATACTTACTCTTTTTAACTCTAATGAAGCAAAATATTAGTCAGCGCGAATTCTCCCAGTTTCGAAACTTGTGACATACAGAATGTCTTGATGAGGATATTCAGACATACATTCAACATTTGAATGCCCTGCATGATAACTTCAAATATAGATTTGAAGATATTCTTGCGATAGAAATACCACCATGGTTTAATAAATCTCTTTGATGAAACGGAATGTGCTATTACAAGAGGAGATACACGAGCTTAGCATCAATGAGGAGCTGAAGGTCAAATTTGAAAAAAGCTATCAATTTTGGCAGCAGGCAGAAATACCCGAGTAATATCCTGGCCTGGGTGAAATTAACCCCTTGATACCTTTTGATAGTGTTTCCCTCGTCACAGCTTATCGAAAAAAAATGTGTCATTACATACCTATTAACAAGAAAAGGAGCAGATTGAACATCACAGAACGAGGAGAGGTGCTGTTGCTCCTTACAAAACTGAAGCCAAATATTAATAATACTAATAATTAGCTGTCAATCCATCAAGTGGATCCCTCCCCTTTAAAATTATGACTATATTTTGAAATGTTGATTTGTATTGTTGAAGTTACGGTACGTTATTAATATTTAATTTTATTTCTATCAAGTCTGCAATCATATTATTTATATAAAAAGAACACAAGACAATATACGATTTTTCTTTTTATTTATACCACTCCGAATTTAGGGTTGGAACTCAGTCGCAAATTTCCATCGTTAGATCTAATCTAAGGTTTCTAATTTAACGTTAATCATTTTTTTACGAGTTTTACGAAGGGGTGCACCAAACTAGGTAAATTTTGAAAGTGGTCTACGAGCAAAAAAAATTGGGAACCTCTGCTTTATACCAACTAATTAGGGAAGATTTTGTCTATCAAGATTTTGTTTGATTCGACCTAATAGTCAAAGACAGTCAAGTTTTAATTAGATAGGACTACATAACTCACATAAATTAGTCAGACAAGATTTGACCTATTTTAATTGGTCATTCGTCTGTTTCATATTACTTGGCTATTTGCAAATACATATTTTTTGCAAATTTTAAATTCTAGAATTTTTTCTGAAACCAAAGATATTTCAAAATTTGAAATGAGATTTTTTTTCAATTTATGCTAGTTTGTTCAAAATTAGACTCTTTTGCTGAAATTTTCAAAAATATTACAATATCGAAATCCTAAACCAATTTTTTTGTTGCCAAACCAAATTTGCCAAATTATTATTCTCAAGGATATTTTGAAAAATTTAGACAAACGTTTTTGAAATTAGACATATAACCGAATATAGGGGCGAAACTAAACTAATTATAGGTACAATCATACCAACTTATTAAAGCGGAACATAGCTTGAATATATAAATATATTTAACGTTTTCGTAGCTCTATAATATTATTAAGTTTTTTTACTGATACAAAACAAATCTCATGTTGAAACACAACAGATATTTGTCTGTCATTTACTAGCAATCAGTCCACTTTCATAGCACTAAAAAAAACTAGATAAATAACATTGTTTTTAGGATCAGATCTTTCTATTTAACCCAAGTGAAGTTTAAATCAACCCTAAGGTTATCAAAGCTTGAATATATTTATATATTGAAGCTATGGTCCGCTTTAATAAGTTGGTATGATTGTATCTAAAATAGTTTAGTTTCACCCCTATATTCAATTATCATATAAATCAATAACTGCAACTAAGTTCAGGTCTTTCCACATATATATCATATCATAACCTATCCTCGACAGCCCAGCACATGGTTTTCAAACTAATGTAAGTGTATTTTGTATTTTATAATAGAAAAAAGCAAAGCTGCACTGATAAGAGATAGATCTCTAAACGCGTCTGGGTTAAATAGAAAGATCAGATTTTAAAAACAATGTTATTTATCTAGTTTTCGTTTTAGTGCCATGAAAGTGAACTGATTGCTAGTAGATAACAGACAAATTTCTCCTGTGTTTCAACATGAGATTTTTTTATTGTCTTAAAAAGTCTTCGTATTATTATAGAGGTACGGAAAGGTTGAATATATTTACATATTCAAGCTAATTGCCGCTTAAATAAGAACACAAGTCTATGTAGATAGTCCATCTAGAGAGAAAAATCTAGATAAATTGGATGCACATAACTCGACAGACTAGACAAATTTGATTAACCCAACAGGGTAGATAGATAAGATTACATCTCTATGGAGAAGATATGATTGCATGGCAAATTCTAGTTCACTATTTGTTACTATTTCCTCTCTAGTATTTTCTGCCTCATCTTTTATATGTAGCTCTGTATGTCTAGCTCTTGATAATCAGATTGTTATTATGTGATGAAAGTGAAACAATTTTAATGCATTCGTTTACTGTTAACTCGAGCAATTTAATGAATTTATAGAAACTACGGCAATAATTTAGTTCAAGCCTTTTCTGTGTTCGTCGGTAATCATCCGCGAATAAATATCTCGTTTCGATTAGTCGCGTCGAGTAAATAATGTGCTGCAATTAATTTTCCGCGAGCTAATTTGCATTCGCCTTATATGGAATTCCGAGTCTCTTAATTACAGAGAAAAAGTATTTCACAACCGTTTCACACAAGCCTGTGTTCTAATTTGTTTTGCAGTAGAACAGGCATGCTTTTTTGAATTTTTTCTTTAAATATTTACAGATTATTTAAGAATAGATAACCAAAGATGATAAACAAGATTAAAACGCAATTTTTCTTGTTTCTGTATTAAAGTCTACACACTACTTTCATATACGTGGTCTGTTAGAAAAGTATCCGATCTTTAGCAGGTAAAACTGGCACACCTTTAGCGTTTTAAATCTAAACACTCTCAAAGTAGTCTCCTTGGAACACCACACACTTCTCCCAGCGGTGCCGCCATTCTAGTACAAAATAAATAAGGTCGGATACTTTTCTAACAGACTACGTGCTATGATATAATATAATAATTTTGATGAACCTTTGGAAATTCCACCTCGTATACGGGTTCTATTACATAGTTAAGCTATTCTAAAAATGGACATTCCATAACAGAAAAATAAAGCTACTACACAAACAGGATTATATTAGCATTGTTACAATTAGTCTTGTAAGTGTATTCCATTAATTTGTGATTAGGGAGAGCAATAGTTTAACCTCTCACTTTTTTCATGTAGATGCTATTGTCTTGATGTTCTGTTATGATTGCTGTTTTTATTATATATTTGGTGAGCCGGTTTTCTTTCATTTTCCCGACTAGGAATATAGTGAGGCATGCCGTAATATCTATTTGGGCCTAATGAGGCCTTCCGAACTGTTAACTGTGCCAATCCTATTTCGAACCTTGTCCCGTCCTAATTAAGAAAGCCTAACTAGGGCAAACCTTTTGAAGTCCTAACTTCCACCTAATAAAACCTTCCAAACTGTTACAGAATTGTGACAAGCCTCAATTGAAACCTGTCCCATCCTAATTAGGAAAGCCTAACTTAGGTAAAATTTTGGAAGTCCTAATTTCAACCTAATGAAGCCTTCCGAACTGTAACCGAACTGTGCCGGGCTTCGTTGGGACCATGTCTTGTTTTAATTAGAAAAACCGAAGCACGGCATGCCGAAGAAATTCCATACTAGATTGTTATTAGGAGACTCAGAAGTAAAACTAACTTAAGCAAATCTTTGGACTGATTCCTGACTACAACCTTAAATGGATAATCAAAGGTTTATCGAAGATAGGCAAGCGACATTCGATTATTATCAGAAAAATCTGTGCTATGACCTAACTTAAATATCTTTTGAATTCCAGCACCATATCAGTTTGAGTTTCAATACGCGCACACATACTTGCTCCTTCCAAAAGACTATTTCCATGCTTGGCCAATATATAGCTTGAATTATATACTATTCTGTCAAATATACTATAGCGCATCAAACTTCTACGGCATCATACTTGCTCCTTCCAAACACACACATATAGCGCTACAGCCCAAATCGAGCCTTAGCCTCCTGGATCCTAGCCCCCAATTCCAGTCTGTCCGTCGTCGCCGTTCTCCTCCACGCTCTTATTCTCAGCATTTGGTGTGCATCTTTTCTTATCTCGCCCTCTCTGCCCATATCACTATTCAATAAATTGAAAGCTCTAAAGTGTCAGATCTTCCGAGGTGAAAACTCTCTTAAATAATGTGTTGGAGCAAATAGTCGCTAGATCTAATACTGGATTTGTTCCATTAAAGTTAACGCAACAACTAGATACAATCGAAGAGTCAACCCCTGGAAGGGAGGCGAAATTTATTAAAGAAATTAAATGTTTTTATAAAAATTCCTTTAAATATGTAAAAAAATGGACTGATTGTTTCGAAGAGCTACACATTTTTTGATGGATATTAATAAAATATAATATAAATTGGGAAGGTATTTTGAAAACAGTTCATTATTTAAAAGAAAATCATAAAATTGTTATTGATGATAATGAACTCTTCGATAAAGTTAGGCGAAAACATGTATTGTTCCACGGAAAAAATAAATGAATGGAAGAAAAATAAATTAAATGTTAGTTTGCGTTTGATAAAAAAACTAAAAATTGCTTGTTGAATTTGTATTTGTCAGGTACCAATGCGGCAGTTGAACGAGTATTTTCAATCATTAATGATTTCTGGAGCAGTTCAGCAGGAGCAGGTTTTAGTGAAGGTGAATCTTCGGTATACATGTGAAGAATTTTTTAATGTTTTAAAAGAAAATGAAATATTATTTAAAAAAAATTCATACAATGTAAAATATGATTATAAAAAAATGACTCAAAATACTTCCTTTCTCCATTTTTTTTGTACAGCACATGCACAACCATTACCCCTCCATCCGTTTCGTAATTTCTCGCGTTTAAAAAATCTGGAATCTTATACATATGTGATGCCGGACTAATGCGGTTGCTTCATTTGGAACGAATACATAGTTAACATAAGCCTGCCTAATTCGTTCCTAATAAAAACCGAACCGAAATTCCTAGTCGGGTGTTGTTATGAAATTTGTTTTACTTAAAATATAAAATCTTTCTGGAAGGAATTAAAAATACATTTATTTAGTTTTCGTTATAATACGTGTTTCCAATTCCAATTCATGTTAATACTTTTAGTCTGGTTTTTTGCAGAAATATATTTTATTTATTTTTGCTACTTTGTGATATGGAATCAGTAGCATACGTAATATTTTACCCTAAAATTCATCCCACATTTCTCTTTGACGGAAAATTACGGTTTATATATGTCGCCCTTTGCTAAAGCTGTCTCAAAGAATAAATTTTCATGACATTGCATTCATAGCTGACACAAAATAATATTTATTATTTATTTAAATAACATATTTACTTAGGCACTTCTTTTCGAAATATAACATCCTGCATACATTGAACATAACGTATTCAATCTTGTTTTAATGTTTACTTAATATTCGATAAACGTATCGACGAATAGCATCCAATAAATTGTTTTCGTGCAATTGTGGTTATTGTCTTTCGTAACAGACTAGTTCTTTAAACAAAATCACTAAAAAATCTTTGAATATGATTCATTGTTTCATTATACATTTCTATACCATAAAACGTATCTTACCTTATCTATCGTATCTTACGTAAAACTTACCATAAAAGAAAACGTTTTATGGTACTTGGTAGATTTTTAAATCTCTACTGCTAACTACTACTACAGCTACTTGTGTATAATTAACTACATTATATGTACATATAATGTCGTTAATTGATGAATGAAAATTTAACGCACCCCATATATTTTTTTGTAGAAGCAGAGAATTTCAAGAAATTTTAGAACAGTTTCAAGATTTTTGTGCCATATTTAATATTTCTATAAAGTAACATAAAGTAACATTTCTATAAAGAAAGTAACATTTCTATCTTTTCTTCAAATTATTATTATTTCTAGGAAATTATTGTATATATATCGTCAACAAAGTTGACAACATTTGCATAACTAATATTTTTATAACAATCTTTTTTAAAAACTACTTCACTGGCAAACACCACGACTGACATCGAATTACATTAAGAAAGTTTTTTGGGTTCTACATAACCCTGTGATTTGCCCAAAAAAAACAATATCCTAATCAAATACAAAAAACAATTATCACTTAATTAATGAACATTCATATTCACTCCATTATCTTCAAACTGAACAAGAAATAAATAATTAATATTTATAACTACTTTTCTAATTTCTTCTACATAGCATATACTACTATTACAGCTTATTTTGTAAAATTCTTTTGTAAACATAATTGAAAAAATTGAACCAAACATTTACGTTACCAAACATTTTTTCTATTTTGCATTACAATACCCGGATTTTATTAAATTATAAGTACAAGATGAGTTCAAGAGGTATAAAATCTATCATAGCAAAAACTGATATAAATAGCAATTACACAAAATTTTACTACCTTATATTTTTTACTGACAAACGAGAAAGATCAAGAGAATGTCTATACTGAATACGAAAGATTGCCTCTGTTTTCTACATTTCCCTATTATTTTGCTTAAAATTTCCTGGGACATATCTATCCCGGTAGATACGAAAGGAATATTAGGTTATAATTTTTTTAAAAGAATGCAACACTATATTTGTTCCGCTTTTATTATTAGGCAAAGTAAGAAGTTATATAATTGCAATTGTGAAACTGTTGTAAAAGTTTGAGCTCTTGTGACAAGTTAGTGATGTGAAGAAACGAACTCGTGCACGTCGCTCAAGAACAATTGAGAATATTGATGTTGTAGCCTATAGTGTTGATGAAAACCCAGGTTTGTCCATTTCTCGTCAATCTTTAGAATTGTACATTCCACAAACGACATTACACCGCATTTTGCATAAAGACTTAGGTTCTAATGTTTTGAATGTTTAGTTAACACAAGAACTTACGCCTACCGACCATTAACAATGTCGTGTCGTTGCTGATTGTGTCCTTAAAATGCATCAAACTGATCCGCAATTTTATCAAAAAATCAGGAGGCTACGTTAATAAGCGGAATTGTCACATTTGGAGCTCGGAAAACCCAAGAATTAATGTTGAAAAGCCTCTTCATCCTCGACGTGTGACTGGTGCGGTTATTGGACCTTACTTTTTGGAAAATGAGGCTGGAGCAACTGTTAAGGTCTATGGATTGCGCTATCGAACAATGATTAATAATTTTGTATAGCCGGAGTTGGAAGATAAAGGTGGACGACGTTTGTTTTCAACGAGATGGCGCTACGCGCCATCGCTGATACCATCTTGTGTTTCAACATGAGATTTACCTTGTAGGATTACAAACACTTAATAATTTTATAGAGCTTCGGAAAGGTTGAAGATATTTATATATTCAAGCTGTGTTCCGCTTTAATAAGTTGATACCATCGCTTTTTTGTGTGAAAAGTTTCCTGACAGTGTGATTTCTCGAAGAGACGATCACAATTTGCCACCGAGAACGTGTGTTTTAAGACCTCTAGACTTTTTTCTTTGGTGCTACGTGAAAGATAAGGCCAATGGCCCACAATCGATTCAAGACCTCAAAGATGGAATTCGTAAAGTTATCGGGGACATACAGCAAATGTACGAATTGGTCATAGAAAATTTCATGAAAAGAATATGGTACTGCAAGCGTAGCCGTGGCGTCTATTTGGCTAATATTGTTTTGTATTATTAATGGCATACCTTCCTCTTTAAAATTCCTCAATTAAGCATCCTATGATTTCGCTTAAATACGCTCGTTTTTTTTAAATATAAAAATGAAACCTCTTATTAGAAGACCCGATATATTGTCGTAATCTAATTGTGTTTTGTGTAGACTGTTATAGTAATGAGAATTAACCTTTCGAGACGATTTTTTTTCAAAAAATTGTGAATTTTATAGTTTTTGTCTTTAATGCGTAAATATAACGATATTTAAGAAGATTTTTGTATATCAATAATTTTTCAATATAAAGTAATCAAACTTTTTTGTATGGGATATATAGTCCTAATAGTCTCATATGATTATATATCCCAATAGACTTCGAAGTTGAAAGAAAACAGTCTGTCTTGGTAAGAAAACAAAATTTATTATAATAACATACCACTAAATATATAGTAACACAGATTATTTCGCATGGTAAGGCGTGAAACTGTTATTGCAAAGTCCAACTTTACATGTAGAACAAATGGTTGTCCTTCGTTTCTCAATTTTTAAACTTGAGCATCTTAAGCATCGTTTACGTTGTTTCTGTACTATCGGCATATGGTCCCCAATATTTACAAATGATAGCTGTCGTTTTTGATGATCTTCTCGCGGATGACCGCCGTTTACTTTTGCGTTTTTTTTTACCGTTTTCAATAAGCTGTTCTGCCAAAACTACCAAAAAATTTATCAATGTTCCTTTCTTTCGTCTGGTCTCATTGAAAATAACGTAGCAAGTTACTGTTGTTAGCATCAACAGTTTGTAATACAACCTTGTTCCACCATTTATGAGATTTCCGGTCAAATTCGTAGAGACCTGCCAATTGATCGGTGAGGTCCACTCCACCTATATATTTGTTATAAAATTCAATTATCTCTGGACATTTTACAACAGCCTTTTCCCATTTTTCTGCATTCTGAAAACCTCAGTCATTGTATTCCCATGGCAATTGCTTAGTGCTAATACCTGTTTAGTATCTGCAATCTACAAGTCGTACAAAGAAACTCTGCTTGAGTGCGGTCCACATGCAAATGGTAAAGATTTCAACAATAAAGTTGACGTAGAAGTCGATCAAAACATATAACATCTTTTTGAGTTATGGGAGATGCCAGTTTCCATATATCTCGTTCTTCTAATGTCCCTTCGAGTTTCTCTATTTCTTTATAATCTATGTGGCTCTATGGGCTATGTTTATGATCTAAACGTATACAGCCCACGTTTAGATCATAAACATAGCCCGTAAGCGAATCGCTTCTGACCCACAATTTTATGACTTCTTCGACAGGTTTTAGAGTCATATATTGTTTTAAGCTTGACCTCCCTTTAAATGTGTCCATAGTTTCATCAATTGATTGAAATACTGCATCTGCCCTAGCTTTTTGAAACGTATGCTTGAAACATTCTAAAAGTTCTTCAATATAATATATTTTGCAGCAGTTTTGTGGTTTCTCTGGTAGATTAAAATATAATTTGGACACCAATAGTTTGAATCTATCACGTGATATCGCATTTTTATAGTAGTATTGCCCATTGATGTATGTTCATGTTTGGTAATGAAGTGTAAGCCATAACAATCATAACACCAGTTACCAACATAATCTCAGAATAGTCTGTTGTTTTGAACTTTTTCTTGGTTTTCTTCTCCAAAATTTTCATTCTTTCGACAGTGCAATAAAAATAAATGCACTCTTTGAAAAAAATTTCAAAAATATGTTCAGTCTACTGAGAATTAACGTTTTGTAGAAGCACTTGTAGAAGGATTCCTAATAGTTGGAATTTTCATTCGTGGAACATAATTTGATAAAATTGGAGACCATAAAACTGTTGGTTGTATGTAGCATTTGGGAAACAGGGTCATAGATTGTTCTAATTTGCATCACCATCATAGAATTTCCAATTTCTGCATCACCATTACCTAAATTAGAATTGTCGTCATCCAATTCACCTTCATCTTCTTCATCAGATTCACTTTCAACCCAGTCAGGATCATCGTCGGTAGAATATTGATGTGGATCATCGTCATGAAGTAGATTTATATTTTCGGCAATTTCTTCAACTTCTTTTTCTATCCATTCTGAAATTAAAAAAAAAATCGACTTGTAGAACTACTGGGATATTAACCCACCGCAGAATGATGCGTGTTTTAATATATACGACTTACCTTTACGTAGGAAACAAATAACTTTGAAAACAAATTCGAAAAGTAATATAATTCACTGAAGTTGCAAGGCGATTACGCAAAGAACACACTCATAATTGAGGTTATAAGGCAATATGCGGCAATTTGTATGAGGACTGTATGCATACATGTTTACTGGACTGAAATAGTCAGATTACACCTATATTTGGGCGCGTTTGTCCCAACAGTGTACAACAAATTTTTCTGGGACGTATTATCCCGTTAGCCTCGAAAGGGTTAAGGAAACTCGATAGAATATTTAGACATAATTAAATGTTATACTTAAAATTGATACTAATTTTATTGATACTTGATACTAATTGATACAAGTTGAATACTTTCCAATATTTTAAATGTTTAATGTTGTTGGTTTAAAGAAGCGGTATTT
The DNA here is from genome assembly GCA_944588485.1 of Phosphuga atrata. Classification (NCBI taxonomy): domain Eukaryota; kingdom Metazoa; phylum Arthropoda; class Insecta; order Coleoptera; family Silphidae; genus Phosphuga; species Phosphuga atrata. Next base: position 37,400,782 of record OX155899.1, read on the forward strand.
CGCAAAATTTACTGAAAACGAACAAGTTTGTTATTATTATTTTCTGATCCCAGAAATAAACCGATATTTAAAACGTTCTAAATGCAATGGGATCTATAAATTGCAACAATTACCACTCGAGCGCTTTGAGTTCAAGCGAGAGACAAAATATTGGCAGCGATTTTTAGCGAGTCTGACTAACAACAATGGCTGTTCCAAGGCGCCGCGACGCTTCCAATCTCATGTTCGACCTAGCAACTCCTAAAATATAGTAAACTATCTGCGCCGATTTTAAACGTACTAAATACTGACACGTTTCTTTAATTCCGCCATCATAAAGATTCCATTCATACTACATAACTTTGTAATTAGAGGCACGATTGGATGATAAATTAGCAGATCGTTTTTTTTTCTTGCTTTAACAATAGTTTAAATTTACATTGATGACATCACTATTTAAATAAACTGTGAAAATTTTAATACTTTACATGTTTTAAGCTTCTGCTTTAGGCGAAAAAAACTTGCCGATTGCTACTCACGTTTATTATACAGCTAACTATCAGTTTGGATGAAAACTAAATATAAATGCTTATAATTTTGCATATAGATGCATAAAATATAATATACTTAATAGTAAGAGACAACCTTAGATATGTTGAAAATAAATAAATGTTTTATGTTTGTGCTTTAGGCGACAAAAACTTTCTGATTACTTATCAGGTTTAATAATTCACTAACCATCAGTTTAATCAGTTTAAATATAAATGCCTATTATTTTGGATATAGATGCAAAAAAAAACTGAACAGTTAATGGTAAGAGACAAACTCAGATATCTTGGAAATAAATTATAACTTTAAAAGAAATATAAACGGATATTGTTTCACAATGGGTTAATTTGTCTTCCTCTTTTACTTTCATTTATAGTTTTGTTTTTGTATCCGTAGTAAAAAAACAAAACCGTTCCAGACAAAATAGTGAACAGATGTGCAACATCTTTCGGCCGTCTTGTGAGTTTCCATCAAGAACCGATTAAGCCTTACATCCAACGAAGAAATCCTAAACAGAAAACGCAAGTCGTAAAATGATTTGTAAAACAAAGTAGTTTTTCGAGAACGATGAAAGTCCCGGTGAGGAATGTCGAAGGATGTTTTAAATTCAAATGCGGTTTCTACAATGAAATTTCTCGGAAAACTATTTGAACGTTCAACAGAAAACGTAAATTCACTTTACGTAAACTACGTCGGAATTTTAAACGTATTGTTAATTGGATACTTGTTAGGTGAAAGGTTAGTCAGGTGTCACAATTGCAAAACTATTTGCCAATTGCGAAACTGGTTTGTTTATTTTTCGTAACAAAACTTGACTGAATTATTTAAATGGAATTATTTCCATGTAAATTTAATCTGGTTTATTCTAGTGTGTTATTGTTAATCTAGCGACGCCGGCTTAGTGCCGCCTTTGTTAAATAAATTGTTTAATACAAACTACAAATAGACTATATGTCCATAACTAATTTGTTCGAAAAGACCAAATTAGACCAAAGTTTGACAAATATATGTATATACATATATATATATATATATATATATATATATATATATATATATATATATATATATATATATATATACCGTGTGAGTCTAGAGATCTGTAACAGTTTGAAATAATTTGATTTAAAAGAATAACTATCAGACAATCAGAGATAATAACAAGTAATATTAACACATCAAGTTGTTATCAAGACAACTATATTGTCTAGCCATATTTAAAATTTAAATCAAAATTTAGTTCATTGATATCTAAATATACTACATCTGGGAAAACTATTCTCCAGTTATTATTATTCCAGTTCAGTGTTATAATGTTACCAGGAAACTAGTCTAAGAATCTAAGATTTTTTTTAATTGCTACAATTTGTCCAGGTTTAACAAGTTCATACTGTTCCAAGCAACACAGTTACTATGAAAAAGAATATAAAATCTTATTTAAAACCTTATAACCTTCTTTATATATGTAAAATGTTATGCATATGTTACTTTTTCCATTAAATTAAAAAATGTGAAGAATTTAATTGAGAGATAATTTTAAACAGAACAAGCATGTCATTGGTCTGTTTTTTATCTGTATTTTTTATCTCTATCTCTCTACGATTAGAAATAAATGTATTTGTCAACGCTTAATAACAAATTCTGTTTTAGCCTGAGAACATGTCTTGACTAGTCTGGTTTATCTCTTGTCTCGTCTAGTCAGGTGTTGTTTGGTCTAATCCGGTCTTCGCTGGTCTTGTCTCGTCTAGCTGCTCTTGTCTTCTCTTGTCTTCTCTGGTCTTGTATTGTCTGGTCTTGCTTGGTCTGGTCTGGTCTGGTCTTGTCTGAACTTGTTTTCTTTGTCTGGTCTTGTCTGGCCTTGTTTGGTCTTGTCTGGTTTTGTCTGGTTTTACCTAGTCTTGTCTGGTCTTGTCTGGTCTTGTCTGTCTGTGCTTGTCTGGTCTTGTCAGCTCTTCTCTGGTGTTGTCTGGTCTTGTCTGGTCGTATCTGGTCTTGTCTGGTCTTGTCTGATGTTACCTGGTGTTGTCTGATTTTGTCTGGTCTTCTATGCTCTTCTCTGGTTTTATTTGGTCTTGTCTAGAATTGACTGTTATAATTTTATGTGAGGTCGAGTACCAAATATTATCTCTTTTAATATCTGTTTTTGATATCTAATTTTTACATAATATTTTACTTTACATTACTACATAACCAATTAGCCTTGCCTATTTAAATGTAAATATATTTTTTTAGTACTTTACTGTTTGCGTTTTATTACAAATGCCTACAAATCTTTTTTGGTAATTGAAGTTCTGAGAGTGACTTATTTATTCTTGCAAAGAATATTCAACGCACGCAATCATATTTAATATTCATGGGATGATTGTCTGAATCAATATTTACATTTAAACATATTTCTTGTTTGCATAATACTGAACGCTTTTGCGGGAAGGCGCGACGTGCGCACGAAGATTAACTTCACTAGATAAATATCGTTTTCTAATTAGCCATCGAGGAGAAAATATATGTTTATTATCGGAGATTGGCGGAGATATTACATTCTATTGCTAGCAGACATAATATATATGCGTATTGGAAACTCTTGATTGCTTGGAGTTATTCGATTGTTGTGAAATTTTTTTTTATTGGTTTCACCAAGATATTTATTTCGCCGAGAGTAGATATGCATCACATGATTGTTAAACTATAATTAGCAAGCATGAGTGAGATTGGACGAAATAGAGAAAATTATAGCGAGAAATTGAGCTATAGCTAGTGAAATAAAATCTGGACAGGTCTGCACAAGCCAGATTAAAGAAGTAATGCTATTGAGATAAAGTTAGACATGAATATATAAGCTCACAATCAGACAGACAAGACTATCTAGTCAATACAAGAGCTAGTTAATTAAACAGGCGATGCCTTGCTAGACAGATAAGGAGTCGTCCATTAATCACTTGATGTTTTGTAGCAACTTTTAACCGCCCTTCCCCTGGTGATACGTGGTGAGGTTTTGGTTACCCCCTCCCCCACCCAACATCACGTGTATTTTTTTGGTACAAAGCATCTAAAACATTTTCAAAATATTATCGTTAACACAGGTATAATCTTATAGAATATAAGAAAAGTTTCTCTCACCCGAACAATTTGTCGCTGGTGTACATAGCCATGCAAACTGCTATATATAAGTTTGGATAAACAATGCAAAATAAGTTTTGCAAATTCTGTTTTCGTCGGAACGAAGACAGACTTTTCAATTATCCAAAATCTGGTTTTACCAAAATCCTTTCAGAAGAAAGGTGGCATTGAAAATGTATGCATTCTTGAACTAAGTCACTCTCTAAATCATTATATTTCATACATATATTTCACAAGGACTTATCGTAAGGGTTGATGATGAATTGAACCTCTTGTAGGCCCCCTGTTGTTTTTTTAATTCGGTTACGAGTCTATCAATAAGGAAGAGAAATGTATTAACCCTGAAAGTATCACTTGTAGTCACTCTCATTTCTTCATCGCGTGTTTCAGCATATATTTTTTTTCCTTTTCGGTTGTCTTTTTCCCATGTCTATTGTTTACTGCTTCAACACGCTTAATTCCATCGCCTTTTCTTCAAAATGCTTAAAATTCTCTCGTTTGGCTACGAAAAACTTGCAAAGAGATTCGTAAAGATCGGCATCAGTGATCACATCTACGGTAAAAACCTGCATTTGAATATTCACTTTGTATATTCTTTCCAATAAAAACACCACACAAGAACCATTACGGCAATTTCCAGTTTTTCTAAATTTAAAAGTATTCCCGTCGCTTCGTTTCGGGTTACAGGTTTTTCATAATCCTTGATTGATTCCAAAGTTCTAAAAACTTCGTGTCAAGAAACACTCAAACTTCTAGATGCGTCGTCTCTAGCTGAGCAACGTGCCAAATTTACTCTCTTTAGCATTTTCTCTTTCCCAATTTCAGTCATTAACTTTTGCTGCGTTGTCTCAAATGCGTTGTGTAAAAATAAAAAAATTAAAATGTTATTAAATTTTTCTATAAATGTCTTAGATATTCGACATGACTCGCTAAAAAAGGATCGAATTCAGCTAACAGTTCCAAAATCATACAATAATTTCCGTTATTCGTATCACTGAACTTTTCATTGATGGGGAGTGGGCGGGGAGTGGTTGCTAAGACGGAAGAGACGAGAAAGCGAGGATCAGACTGCACCAATCAGCCGAGACTAGACAGATAGGTTTGGATGGGTAGGCAGAAAAGACATGACCGGCAAAACCATACAGTGGAGTCTACACAAACAGTCAGGTATAGACGGAAAAGTTTAGGCGGAGAAGATTATATAGACAGAACATTACAGCACACAGACAGAATAGTAAAGACAATACAAACTATACAAAGTATGACTATACAAGACTATACAAAGTTATGCAGCGTAGACAGAGAGGATTAGATAGATCAGACTGGACAAACAGATGTTAAACCAGGGGTCGTAACCTGCGGCTCTTTCGATGTAAAATTGCGGTTCTCCAGTTCCGTAAGCTAAAATTCATTATTTTATTATCAAAACCTTTAAAATCGCGCAATCGATCATATGAAACTAATTTCCTTTATTGCACAACCTAATTTTCTTCACATTGTCTGTTACAAATTATATTTTGCGAAATCACATGCGGATTCCATTTCACTGCGCATTCTATTTCGAAGAAGAAAATTGAAAATTAAATCGGGATTGGAAGGAGTAATTTTCGTAAATATGCAAAACAGATAAGCTTCATACTAGTCTCATTTGCCACGAAAAACTCGCACAAAAAAGCTATTGTTGAGCTTCAGAAGCAAAAACAGCAGCCTAGTTCAATGCTAAGAAACTGGGCGTAATCCCAAAATAATGTAAATCTGGTAAGCTTTGCAGTATTACAAGCAATGGTTAAAACGGGGAATTCATTCACATATGGTGAGTGCATCAAAGTTTGTTTCATACGAGCATCCGAAGAACTGTTTCGTGATTTCAAGAACAAAGCAGATATCCTGAAAAAAATTGCTAAAACTGCTACATTATCAGTACAAATAGAACTGCTCAATGTCTTCAAATGTAATAGTTACATATTCCAAATATTTATGTCCAAAATATATTAATTCCAAACCAACAAAAGCAAATACGTCGAAAGTATCCAAATAAATGGCAGAAACTAAATCGAACAAAATGCACATAATTTCTTGAAATATATAGTGAAGAGCACTGAACTTGTTAGACTACAACTCAGAGCATATGCAAAGTACTTAATCAGAATGCATGTTGCATTCGGTTCCTAAGAAAAATTCTCAATCAAACCGAATTACTTAACTGATACAATGCTGAGATCCAGTAGGTTTTTTTGTCACTAGACTTTCTTGAGGTATTGTAGTTTGGGGATCTTCAGCCGAAATACCTCAAATTTTAAAGGCTCAGAAAAGTATTATTCGTGCGTTACTCGACATTCTCACATATACTTCATGTAGGCCTTTATATCCTTGAAACTACATGCTACATCCACAAACTGAAACTAAGGATTCCTAAGATCAGTGATAGACACTGCTCCTGCACTCGAATACACCTTAAGCTGTACAATACCAAAGTAAGGCTGGATATCTGTGGCAAAGCACCGGATGTCAAAGGCATTAATATGTACTATAATCAACCAACAAGCCTGCCTGAAGAGACCTCATATAAGAGGTTTTTTGAGAAGAGAATTACTTATTTCGTACGGATACAATGAGCTTGTGAATTCTCTCAATTCTATATAGATCTTTTTCTGTATACACACTTTCTTTTAGACGTACCATATGTATCTGTAAATATGTACACCTTGTGGTCAATAAATAATTTGAATTGAATTGAATTCGTATGCAAGTGTTATATATTCTACTGCTTTATCATTTGCTATAGATGAGTTTTATGGCATAAAAGACACGGCACACGTTACCCTTTTCGTAAGATATAAGTCGCCCCAAGGTCTAAAAGAAGAACTGCTATGATTGCTACCGCTCTCAGGACAAACTCGTGGGAAAGATATAGAAAATGCTGTGCAAAAATTCCTGGAAGACGATGGAATCGATTTAAATAAAATTATTTCCATAGCAACTGATGGAGCCAGTAGTATGGCAGGAATAAATAGAGGGGTGACATCGATTCTTAAAAAATAAACCACGAAATTCTAAATTGCATAATTCATCAAGAGACGCTTTGTGCCGAAATATTTCCGGCCGAAATAGTTGAGGTCATGAATTTTGTAGTTAAGATTATTAACAGCATCTTAGCAAAAGCGTTTTACCATCGACAGTTTAAAGAATTCCTTATGGTTATAGGGAGCCAGTATTCTCACCTACTTCTGCACAATAAATGCGATTTTTTTCCAGAGGTAACGCATTGAAACGTTTTGATTAGTGCTTGTGTGAAAGAGACATTCCTCAATGAAATGACCATCCCTCATTGGACGAGGACAAATGGTTGGAAAAATTCAAATTGTAGATATCTCAATGAAACTAAATCAGCTAAATCTAAAACTGCAAGGAAAGGGAAACTCGTCCTTACTTCTTGTTGAAGACATGGAGGGCGTTAAATTACTTCATCTTAAAAATCTGAAGCAATATTGCGATAAAACCAGTGCCACTATTTACACGAGTTACTTCAGCGATGCCATAAAAAATGAAGGATAGATTTGTTAAGAGATTCGAGCAAATCAAAATAAATAAAAGTACTCCCGCGTTCATAGTAAATCTTCTCAACTTCTCAACTATTTAGAATTGATACTGGATCTCTACCAACGCAATTTCTGGATCTGCAACGCAAATACTTGTGGAGTGAAAAATTTACACAACTCAAGAACAAAGAGTTGGAGGTCCAGAAATGGATGCATGTCGCACAGCACAAGTGAACAGCTCTATAAGAAATACCGCGAGTCGAGGCACTCATATTCTGCATATGGAATACCCTTCCAGAATGCTACAATGAGGTGAGAAAGTTGAAATTTGGAGTGCAGACGATCTTCAGGTCTGAATATTCGTGCGAGAAAGCGTTCTCTTGCATGAATATAATAAGTTAAGTTAGAAGTCAACTAAGAAATAAATATCCCAGAATTATGTTTTAAACTTAAAACAACATGCCTCCGATTGATAAAACTATTCAATAAGTAAGCAAACATTATATTATTGAAAAAAAAACTTTTATTGGCTCTTCAAAAAAATTGTAAACTGTAACTTTCAGCTCTTCCATTTCAAAAGGTTGCTGACCCCTGGTCTAAACGGATGGGACTAGATAGAGAGGACTAGAGAATAGGCTACAGAATAGACTACAGAATATAACGGACAGGACTACCTCAAATAGGACAAGATGGACAGAACTATACAGACAAAACTAGACAGACAAAAACTAGACAAACAGCCAAGATAAACCAACCAACGATACAGCCAAGATTAGGGAAGCAGGACCAAACACACAACATTCATAACAGATAAGATTACATAGACATGATTACATATTTTATCTGTTATATATTGGCGTCGTGTCCGTAGTATTTATTGTTGGACTATTTGGATACTCTTATCTGTTTGGTTTGTGTGTCCGTTTCGGTATACCATGTTGTATAAATAAATCTAAGCATTCATAATTTAACAACTAGACACCTCTATGTATAGTGACTAGATATACAATTCTAGATAGTTTAAACTACACAGGGGAAACATAATACTAAATAAGACTAGATTAACTAAACTGGGCTCACAATGCTGCACAATTTATGTTAGACCCAAGATTGGGCGTACAATACTATACAAGTATATATAGACATAGAAGTTCAATCAGGAAAGACCAAATGGATACTCGACTAGAAAACTGTATGCTTTTAAAATGCATTTTGTGTTAATGTGAATTTTGAATGGTAGTTTTAGTTTCTGAAAAAAAGTAATTTGTGCCAAAAGTTTATTTTTGTTGTTGACGCAGTTGAAAATATTTTTTGCCAATCAGAAAATAGTGATTGCTGATGGTCGACGCGACTTCGCAATTCTGAAATGTTTTAGTCAGAATTATTTTTAATCGTTGTGGTGAAAATATTTAAGGAAAATTATAGGAAATTGTGTAATATAAATATTATTAATAATAGCAATACGTTTCAAGAAAGTTAAAATAAATGTTATTTTATTTACTTGATTAAAATAATTTATTAAATTTTAATATTTTTTTCCTAATTTACTATTTATTAAGTTTGAATTAGTATAAATTTGTCAGGTGTGTATTTAAAAAATGAATAAATTTCCAATTAGTTCTTTGAAAAATGTTGACTTTTTAATTACGATTATTTTCCTAATTAACATCATTTTTTTACTAAACATGCAATTATATATTGACCATAAAATGACTTTAAAGCAAGAAAGGAATCTCTGCAATTCACTCCAATTATGGAAATCCCGGAACATTCTTACCCAAATAATTTCTTCGAAAAATAGAAATGCATACAAAAAATAAAACAGATGTTATTTTACAAAAAAGATATTCATAGCATAATTACAATTTCTAAATATCTAAAAAATATCCATACATTACAAATTAGAAAAGGCAAATAATATTTATTATTTTATTTATATGCAGAATACTTTTGTTAAATAATTTAGAAAAAATAGCATCTCAACAATTTTCATTTTTGACCTAATATAATATAATTACGTACTTCGATCACTATAATTACCATTACAAATTTATTACAAATACATTCTAAACTATAATTAACAATTAAAAACTATAATTAAACTTTTCTTTTCTACTTACTACTTCAGTTTTTACAATACAAACAAAAAGAACCTTATTTTTCTTACATAATTTAATTAATAATTATAATTTTTTTTATGAATAATTAATCAAAATATAATGTTTAATAATTTTGTAATTGTTAGGTTAAAACATTCTACTTATTTAGGGTGAATAAAACCCTAAATAAGTTGACTCTAATATATTAAACCGTTGCTGATTTTGTATTATTTATCACTAATATAAAGAGAGATAGACAGACGAAACAAAGTTTGAATATTTGTTTCATCCAGTAAGGATTTCCAACATATTTTTGATATACAGATGGACGAAGTTATCTCACAAACATTTGGATTACCACGTAGTAATGGTCGCAACTATCCTTCACATTATCTCACCTAGTTTACTTTGTCCAAATTAATTTGACAAAGACAGACAAACTTTGTATTACTAATTCATTCAGACGGATTTTCTAATTACAGTTAGATGAACTTATCAAAATTAGTTTAGGTTGTCTAAATAGTTTGGAAAAGACAGACGGACAGGAAGTTTGAATTTATGTTTCATCCAGAAGGATTTTGTAATTGCAGATAGACAAATTTATCTCAAATAATTTAGTTTGTTTAAATTAATTTCTGAAAGACAAATGAAACATAATTTGAATTTATGTTTCATCCACACGGATTTTGGAATTACAGACAAATTTATCATAGCCATATTAATTTATCCAAATTAGTTTGGGAATGAACCATACACCATATACACCATACTAATTATAGATACAATCATATAAACTTATTTCAAACGAAATATAAACCTGGCCAGGGAAGTAGTCTCAACCTGAGATTTGAGACATTAGTCTTAATAGGACTTATTATTATAGATCTACGAAGAGGTTGAATATATTTAAATATTCAAGCTACATTTCGTCCTTAATAATTTTTTATAGTATTCGTAGTTTGAATCGAGATGCATAGTTTGAAATTATCCAGAAACAAGATTAATTGTGTAAAGATATAATTTGGAAATACAAACGGACGCGCTTATCTCAGCTAGGTCAGTGCTAAAATTTATTTTGTGATAGACAGACAGGGAAAGCAAAATTTGAGTTTCTGTTTTGTCCAGACGGATTTTGGAATTACGAACAAACTTATCACAGCCCGTTTAATTTGACCAAATTAATTTGGGAAAGACAGTCATACGAAACAGTTTGAAGTTTGTATTTCTATTTCTTCCAGTATCAAAACAATATTAATTATAAAATTTAATCTTTGTTTATAAACACAAATGTTGATTTGTAAAATAATAAATGCTAATTTTGTTAAACCGCAAATTATCAACTCATTAGTGAAATTTAAACAAATTAATAATTATTTCTAATTTTAAACAATTAGTCATTTGGTGACAATTCTTATCAATATCCGTATTATTAATAGTGGTTTGTGGGAGGTCTAATCGTTAGTATTAGACAATCAAATCAGGGTCGAGTTTATTTTTTGTTTACTTCAGTTGATCAGTAAGTTTCGTGCGTTAGTACAGAACAGTTAGTGAGTTGGTGTGCAGTTTGTGATACATTTTTGTTTTCTGATAAAATAACGATATAAAGTCGAGAAATTACAATTGAAATTAGTAAAAATAGGTTCGTATTTTTTATTGCTAATTAAAATTTATGCATTTGTTTTTTTGTAATTAATGGAATTTTAAGTGGTAAATTTATTTTCGTTGGTTAAAATAACTGATGAGCATATTAATTATAATTGCTTTATTTAGTCCTTGCAGAATTAGGTTAATTAATTAAAATAGATTTGTTTCAGATAATATAGTTATTTAAAGTTTGTTACTTCATTTTTTTCAAATTTTAAGTTTTTAACGAAAAAATACTGTTACTAAAATGTTATTTAGTGTTATAATAATTAACACTATTTATTTTCCTTTTAAAATTGATTTAATATGTTTACATAAATATATTTTGCTATCTAACAATAATATATACATACTTATTTGAATAGTTTCATATACAAATAATAAATAAACACATAGATTCATATTCCCTAAATACTTTATTTATTTTTAACACCTTTAATTTTCCGTTGTGTAAGCTGCATAAGTCTCAACATTGTGTTCATGTATGGTATGCCACGACATACCATGAAAAGTTATTATAATACACGGGGCGACGTACAGTGGGCTGAATTGTCAAAAAAGTACATACATCATTTTAGGAAAATTTCAGTTTTCTAACAGGGGTTCTTTACGTCGCTATAAGTATAAATTATATAAGTATAAGTTATAAAAATTTTCAAAATCAAAATGGCGGATTTAATATGACGGTGTTTTTGTGTGCGGCCAGGGGCCCCCGTCAGGAACGAAGTTTTTATTTTATTGTATTATTATTTTAAGTTGAAAAGGAAATAGAAAAACAAATATATTTGCATGTTCTCATGCGAAAGTTAAATCATACCTGGCAAGATTCGAATTCAATGTTTTACTTTTTTTTTGAGTACGCATAATCATAATCTGTTACACAGTTAACAATAAATGATTTTTATGGCGGGTTCTTTCCTCTGTCCAGAGTGACATCCATCGATGCACATTTCTCTGTTTATATCTTCAGTGTAGGATGGTGGTGAAACTCAGAAGCGTTCCAGTAGATTCAATGGCTTGAACCTTTTCAACCTCTTGGTTACCAGGTTCCTATCCAGTAGGCTTGAGGCCAGCTGGTTTGGGTGGTTTGCGAGTCTGACTTCGTAGCCCTCGCAAAGTAGTTGGATTTCTTCTTTAATGGTGCGAATGTTGAGATCTCTGTGTATCGCAGTATTAGAGATATACCATGGGGCGTCCAATAAGAGTCTAAGAGTTTTAGACTAGAATCTTTGTATAATATTCAGGTTCGAGTTGCTGGCAGTTCCCCATGACTCTATACCATATGTCCACACAGGTTTTATAATAGATTTGTAGATAATAAATTTAATAAGGAGAGTGAGTTTGGACAGCCTCCCAATGAGCCAGAACATTTTGCGGAGTTTAAGATCTAGTTCTTTCCTTTTTGTCTTGATGTGCTTGGACCATGTCGGCCTCCTGTCCAGGTGCAATCCGAGGTACCTCACGTTGTCAACACTTGGCAAAGGCTGGCCGTATAACTTTACAGTTGGCAGTTCCCTTGTCTCATGGTGAATGTTGTGTGCACAGACTTAGTGTCACTTGCTTTTATTCGCCATTGGTCGAGCCAATTTTCAATGTCTCTGAATCCCTTTTGGAGTATTTTCGAAGCCACTTCTGGGTCCTCGTGCACAGCTAGTATTGCCGTATCGTCCGCAAACGTTGCTACATTCGTGTTGTTTCTTATAGGCAGATCTGCTATATACAGCGTAGTGCAGTGCAGGACCAAGGACACTTCCTTGTGGTACCCCAGACTTGATAGGATAGAGCTTGGATACTTCTTGTTCTTGTCTAGGTATTTCTTGTCTAGGTATGATTTTAAAAGCAGATAGTATAGCGTAAGGTGCATTTTTATTTTGTGAAGTAGGTCGGTGTGCCATACTTAAACGCTTGTTGTATATTAAGGAATACAGCTAAACAGTTTTTTTTCGTCCAGGGCGTTAGAGATGACATTGAAAACTCTGTGAACGTGTTCTACTGTTGAGTGGCTATTTCTAAAGCCAAATTGGTGATCCGGTATAAGTTTCTTTTGGCTTATTGATTCCTGCAGTCTCACCAGTAGTAGTTTTTCAAAAGGTTTTCATATGATAGGTAATAGGCTGATAGGCCGATAAGATTTTATTTCGCTGGGGGGTTTTTGCGGTTTTAGAATCATGATGATCTGGGCAACTTTCCATTGATCCGGAATTTTTGACGTGCGAATAACTGCGTTGAGTAGCATGGTCAGAAATACAATACTTTTTCTTGGTAGTTCTTTGAGTATTTTGCCTGTCATAGCCAGGAGATTTTTTACACTTCAGTTTTTTCATAATTGTTATATGAACTTCTTTCGGAGAGAAGTGTCTTATGGGAAAATTCATTGACAAGGGGCTTGTACGGAAATAGAGAAGATGATCGTTGCTTAAGTTCGATGGTAGAGGAGTGAACACTTCAGCGAGATGATTTGCATAGACTTTTTCAGCATCGCGCTTACACCTTTCGCCATTTGGTTTTTGGATTGGGGGGTTTTGGTTTTGTTGTTGATTCACTCGTTTTGTTGCCTTCCAAAAGGAGTAGTCTGTGTTTGATCAATTCGTTAGGTTGAGCAAGCTTTGCTGTAGCGTGGTGTTATTATAGTCACTAATAAGTTCTTTTAATTTTCGCGCAGCTCTGTTTAGCCTAGTTTTGTCGACTCAGTTGCCATACTCCTTTTATCAGTGATTTTGTCCTTTATTTGTGTTGATTAGTTATTAATTATTGCTTTGTCACTGGATTGTGGAGTGGAATCCCAAGCTGAGTTTTGTCTCAGTTTTATAATATGTTCTGAGGCGTCTTCAAGGTCTTCTTTATTTTTCAATGGTATTTTTAGGTCAATTCCATGATTAATTTTATCTCAAAAGGCATTCCAGTCAGTTTTTTTGTTGTGCAATGTTGGGATTCTTTCTTTAGTGAAGATTCCAGTGTTTATGATTTGTGTTTATTGATTGAGTGTCTTGGAGGACAATATGTTGCTGACAGGACTAGAGGGCCGTACTTCCAGTCTTCCACCATGATACTAGTGGCCTGCAAGTTCATGGTATTTGATCGAGATTTTTATTATGATTGCAGTGCCTCCGCGTGCAGTGCCGTTAGGATGTTTTGTAGAGTATATATTGTACCCTCGTATTTTGAGGTTGCTCTTGTCTGTGAAGTGTATTTCTCAGATCATGACAATGTCCAGTTTATTTATATGTATAAATTAAGTAAGTTCCTGGTAGTGTTTCACCAGGCCGTTATATAAAATTGGTTCATTTTTCCGTGAACTTGGTTAATACTGCAGTGAGTAGTTTTAGCATTGTGTTCAGTAGTTCGTTTTGTTGCATTAGGACTGTTTTGAATTCTTGAAACGATTTGTCGAGTTTAAATATTATATCATGGTTACCATCTGCGTTGTGGTCCGATTGAGAATTTTCGGTCATTCTAGCGGCTTGAGCAAAACTGGCGTTGTCCACTAAGTGTGTCATACTGGAAGACGGAATTACATCAGGTGACCGTTTTTCAACTGGGAGTCGCTGCCACTGTCTATATTACTGTTAGCCCTCCTTGCTCTCTTTCTAGGATTAACGATTTGCCAAGCTGGTGACTGTCCAGGCTGGTTACGTGAAAGCGTTATGCGCATGTCATCACTTTTATCGGGACGAGTTTTGTCTCTGTTTTCCACTACCTCCATTACGGGGTCGACATCCATCGCAGGATTTTGGTGTTGGTATATGGCTTGTGGTGTTGGTATATGGCTTATAGTATTTATATTTTTTCGCGTTTGTAACGTTTTGGTTCGACGTGGCCTATAGACTGGCGTAGCTCACTGGAACACGTCTGCTCGCTGCGACGGGTCTAGCGAGACTCGACGTTTTACTGAGTACTTTTTTAAAATTTTTTTTGATACTCTCGAAATTTTTGTTGGTATTGAGCGTATATTCAAATTATAACATTTTAGGGTAAGGTGCAGAATAATGTTTTTTTGAAACTTAGAGTTGCGGACTTTTAACCTAGTGTAATTGTTGTTACTCATCTTTGGCACTGCCTAATTAAGATCGGAAGGCTGAAATTTTTGTTGTCCTTAAAATTGACACATTTGACGCAACGGCTCGTAAATTTCTGGTCACTTGACAAAATGTGCGTATGAAATCATCTCGGCGTTGCAACTTTTACTCTTTTTTACAGCGAAATTGATAAACTGTGATCGATCACAATTTTGCAAGAACCGTTGGTTTAACCCAGGTTAGATTAGGTTGCATGCCTCAATGCGGAAGATAAAGCTAGACCACATACGCGCACATATTTAGAAAAAAAAATTAATTTATTATTATTTTCCTGGATACCTAAATTAAAAAATTTTCATTTTTTATTATTTGGAATAAAATCTGATGATGATTAGACCGGAAAGTAGGTTAGGTTTTTTACACCTTGTCCCGTAAATATGTTAGAATCATCACAAGCATACTGGAGATAAAGTTTAATTTAGTTCAATTAAATGGACTGAATTTAAATATTAAAATCTGTAATATTACGACTTTTAGAAGAATACATTTTTCATACACTGGTTCAATTGAAGACCACCTTGTCTTGATGTCCATTGTTAATTCAATAATTTCCTTTTCAAAAAGAGCTTTTACGTTTCGTTGTAAGAAACTGTTATACTTCTGAGAAAATATCAATATATCCTGAAAAGAAGTAACGATATTTTGATATAGGTACATATGAGGTAATATTTTTCTTAAAAAAACATAAACGTGGCAACGTCGAGTCAGTTGCGTGCGCATTTATTGTCTGTTGTTATGAATGTTGTAAGTTGAAAATGCCAATGCTTAGGACAACAAAAATATTAATTGAACCAAGCAATATTTATTGAACCTACGAATATTTATGTATTCATTTTTGCTTTCCGATCTTACTTAAATAGTGCCAAAGACGATTAACAAGACTTACACTTACATAATTACACTTACGTAATTACACTTTTTCCAAATTTTATTAACCTACTTTTCTAAATCTGTATTTTATATAATTCTTTGTTTTTTTCTTTTTCTTCTCTTCTCTATCGATATTCTTTTTAACGCTGAGCTTTTGATTTCACTATTGCCTTTCTATAAAGTACATGTCGTAGTCATATAATAAAATCCGTCAGATTTTGTAAAACCAAGTCATTGCATCATCTGCCGAGAGGTCGCGAATTCTATTTGAACTAGTCGATGTGACTAGCTAGTTCATGAAACCACCTTAATTATGTTTATTTATTTATCTCTTTATTGATAGGTCTGATAATTAAGACAAGTAGCGTTATGCTATCAGATGACTTAGCACTTAACTGTCAACTTTTTTCGTGATTAATTTTATGGTTAAAAACCGACCGCGGTCGTCTGATATTCTGCATTATAGAAATATACACTAAGAAAAAGAGAAAGAAAGAGTGTGCAGTATAGAAATATATCCCCAGAGAAAGAGAAAGGCGTATAACGTAACATAACTCAAAAAAAATCTTACTTCCCCCTCCTCGTGTTCACTGCCAATCAATCATACCGAGACCACCATAAAGGCACTTCGTTCCAATAATCATCCAATTTTAAAAAATTACGTACTTAGTGATTATATGGTTGAATTTGCTTTAGACTACAGCCCTTCGACTACAGCCCGACTATCAAAATTCTTTTGAAAGTGTAAACAAACCAGTGACTGAAAAACTTTCAGTTTTCAGAAATTTGTGAAACACGTTCTCCGTGTAACTGCGGCTAATTTTTTATTGAAATGTCAACTCTGCTTAATGGTTGGTGATCCTGAATGTTTTAACACTATTAAATAACAGTTTGTGTTATTTCAAGGAAACAACTGCTAATTGCAAGGGGAAGTCTTTTTCTAAATAATGTGTTGACATAAAACTCAATATAATCGCCCAATACATACCGGGCAAGTTTCACATTTATTGCGTATGTAATAATGTATGAATTCAGAACTCTAATGAATTGCTTGCCGAAAGCCTATACGTATTTGGCACAGAGTAAATAACTCCTATTGTGCAAGTTTAAAAAAAAGTGTGCTCTGTATTTCAAATAAATATATTTCTTTTAAATATACAAATACACAATTACAAATATTTACAGAAAATACTGGCCACAAAGCCAGTGCCCGTGCGTCGCCAGGAGTCTTTTAAAACAATTAAACAAATCAAATTTATCTTCTTTTATCTTTGAATAAAAATAAAAATAAAACTTTTCTATTATACAAAACTAAAATAAAATAATTGAAATACAATAATTGTCTGCGAGTCTGGTGATTGTGGGCCGGGGCCACAGGGAAGTAAGACTGGTGCTTATGAATGAATTTTCGAGAATTTAATATAAACAAATTTTGAATATATAAAGTCCGAAATTCAGTAAAAAGAAAAGTAGAGGGATAATCATGTGGCTTTTTTAGACAAACTTTAATTATTCTTTTATACACCAAATTTAGCGATTCTAGCACAGTCTGCCCACAATTGCCCCAACCGACAATCCCATACTCAACAATGGACTTGATCAACGCCAGGAAAACCATTTTCATCCGCTCTGCAGACAGTACAAATCTCAGTTGGACAAACTTATAAATTGTCTTCCTGAGTTTGCAGCATAGGTACGAGATATGATAGTCCCACCACAAACCTGTTCAACAGTTCACAACACGTTCTGTGAATCAACAGGCGAAAAGTTTCTGTTGGTTGTCCAGCAGCTGTAAAGGAAAACGGAAGTACCACAGTCTTACTCACTTTAAGACTAAGTAAGTTTGAAGGCTTCATTCTAAGAGGAACCTGAAAAAATAGCTTAATGTGTCATCAGCGAAGGAATATAACGTGCAATTTGTAATACTCAAATATAATAAGTTATTAATATATATTAAAAATAAAACAGGCCCAAGAACTGATCCTTGTGGTACACACGTTTTCATTCTCAAAGCATCACTGTTGTTTTCCCCAATTTTAAACTACCTGAGTCCGTCCATTAAAGTACTATTCGAAAAATGTGTTTGTCGTTGTTCTTGCCTGCGTTAGCACTTTATTCTTTGTTATGATAATTTTCAGCCCTCTGTCCCTGGCTGCTTCCTTCAGGTCGGTTTACGCTTCTTCTGCTGCGGCTTTGGTTCGACTCATGATGTCGATGTTGTCGGCATATGCCACTGAACAGTCCTGTTAGTAAGTAAGTTGTTTCTGCCGATGCCAGTTTTTCTGACTACCCGTTCTAGCGCCACGTTGAAGAGGGTCGGTGCTAATCCATCTCCCTGCTTCAGTCTCTGGGTGAATGTGAACTCTTCGATTAGTTGTGCCTGTAGGCGCACTTTTGCAGTACACTTTTCCATGGTCATGCGTACAAAGCTTCTCAGTATCCCTGGTATGCCAAGTTCCTTAAGCGTCGTGTTCAACTGCGTTTGCCAGAGTCGTAAGTTTCTGCTCTCTTGCTTTTCGAGCATTTGTTTTACAGTGAATAGCTGATCAGTTGTGGACCTGCCTGGTCTCAACCCAGCTTGATATTCCCCAATCAGTTGTTTTCATAGCGGTTTCATTCTGTTATTTATGATGGTGGTCAAGATTTTGTATGGGCTACTTAGCAGTGAGATACCCCTGTAGTTCGCACATAATAGTTTGTCCCCTTTCTTGTAGATTGGGAAAATGATGCTTTGTGCGCATTCGCTCGGCATTGTTTCTTCGTCCCATACTTTCGCTATTAGTACTTGCATGTAGGTGGTCCGCTTGTTTTACAATTAGCAGTTCTGAGTTGATTCTATCAATTACGTAAGCTTTGATATTTTTCAGTGCTTAAATTGCTGTATTTACTTCTTGGAGAGTTGGGGTTATTATGAGTTCATTTTCCTCTCCTTCCATGGTCTCTTCAGCGTTTTGGTTGTCCTGGTCTTCCTGCATCGTAGGTTCTGTACCGTTATCAGTATCATAGTAGCATAGTTTCGAAATGATTTTTCTACATTTCCTGGATTTATCTTCGTCGCCTACGATTTGTCCTGTTCGGTCTCTGCATAGTGTTGTCCTTGGTTTTTAGCCCTGTCTTATCGTTTTTAGATACTTGTTTGTTTACACTTCTCATAAATTCACTTCTCTTTCCATAAATTTAGGGCCACCTTATTTAACATTCAAACAATCAAAACTAAAAACGATAAAAAAAACTACATGTTTGCTAGAGTGAGATAGGTGACTGCAATGAATTTATAAAAGTACACGGAAAAAAACATTATCTTAAATTCTTTGACGATCAATTTATTAATTGGCTAAAAGTGCAGCCCTGAGAATAAGAATCTTCATAAAAAATTAATTCCAATTTTCGCATTAGGTTATTTTTACATGAATACTGCTTTTAAATGGCAATATGTTATTTTAACATTTTCTCAAAATTTTCCATGGCCCCAGACCCCCGGTGGCTTGCTACGCGTTTTGGTCGATCTTGGCAACAATATATACAAAATAGTAGATCGCCACTACAAAAAGGTTGGACAGCCCTGATCTAGACAATCTATAATTGATCGAGTTACATTAAAAAATGCATCTGTTGTATTTTTATCATTTCGAAATCGAGAGTATTTTTATCATTTTCAAACTGATTCTCAGAAATAACTTTAAATGTATTTAAAAAATCAACCAATCTAGCTTTGACACACTACTCCACAATCTTAGCCACACTTGAAAGGAGAGAAATGGGACGATAATTACCTAGAATTGACTTGTCATTTGCTTTATAAAATATCCCTGTTGAAGACAAAGCACCAAAATTAGAAATCAACAAATTAGAGGACAACCCATCCATTCCAGGAGCTACATTTTCTTTAATTTATCTATTATATTTATAATTTCATTTTCACATACTGGCCTAAAGAAAAAAGAAATTGAGTAATTGTTCTGGTTACTATAATATCCACAAGTATAGTAGGACTAGTTAAGTAAAGTAGGACTATTGCTGTTATTATTTGCTTGTGATGAATTTAATCTGCTATACGCTACCCCACACCAACAAATTTTTTATTGGATATGTTTATTGGATTATTATATACAAAAACAAAAACAAAATGACGGATCCAATACACATAATATGTGTATATATATTGGATCGGACCTTTTTTTTGATTTCTGATAAGTTGTATCATGATGTGCAATACTAAATATGCAATTTCAATCTGGTTTCGAAAAATTATATGCAATATTTGATCCGCCATTTTTTTAAATTTACGCAACTTATACATAATTAGCGAGATTAAGAACCTCGGAGATACGGAATTTTGTAAAAATTGGATAAGTTTTACGAAAAATTGTCCGTCATATTCTATCTGTCATTTTGTTTTTGATCATTTTAAGAAAAGATTCATGATCAGCGACGTAAAGAAACTTTGCAACCAAAATTTCAAACGAATTGGACGAGACAAACTATTTTTGTCCACCTTTTCCGTAATACAACCCACTGTGCGGTGTACAGAATATTCTAGGCCAGGGCCTACTCAACTTTTTATTTGCAACTAATTCAATTACATTTTACAAATCTTTTCTCTTTTCGACTTTTTCTGACCATAAATTTATTTCACATTAAGATACCATAAAACTAATAGAGCCAGCAATAAATAATAAACAATAAATTGTGTATAAATACATGAACAATAAATTACCTACATCAGATAGCACGAGTGCCACGCACTAAAATATCACTAGTACGTAAATATTAGACAATTTACACATAGACAAATTTTAATGATTAATTACATTATTGTCAAGTTGATTATAAGAATGGTAATGGTATAAATCTTTTCGAAGTATTTCTGTGTTATTAGATATTAGCAAATAGCTAGGATTTGAATAGATAAATAATGACACATTCTATTGAATTTCTATTCAATATTTTATAATGAACTAAGTCACCTTAACTTAAACTTAGGTCAATATAAGAAAACATTATGTATAAATATTTATAGTTGTTACAGTCAAAGCGTTAACTCAGTCGGTGTATACAGTCACTGCTAAAAGCATACATTAACTGAATCGTTCAGACAAAGTTTACAGGAATTATGAATATTACATAGAGTTAAAAATCACCTATAACTATATTAACAGAAACGATTTCTACAATGAAGTAGTTGAATCTTACTTTAGATATTATAGTTAATTTATAATAACTAAAATTTAATAATTGTAATAACATAAGTGAACTAATTTAAAAGTATTAGTTTTTTCCTTGTTAACATAATATGCATAGTTTTTACATTTTATGGTTGGAAAATTGAAACCACATTCAAACTTTAACAAATGCCCCGCCGTGAAAGTATTCATTATCGCGGTGTTGTATACTTTAATTGGATATAGTATGCATCTTTATTTTTCAATTAATACTTTGTCAAAAAATATACGTAGAAGTATACATTGACTGGTGGATGTATACACTAACTGAATTTTATACTTCAACTGTAACATAGTCATCAAAATCGTTCATGTTCAATCGACGTTTTTATTTATTCTTTTTAAATGGCTATGTTGTTAGATTATGCTGGATTAGGCTAGGTTATTTTATTATTTTTCCTGGCTTTCGCTGGTTCTGGCTAGGTTAGATTATGCTGGATTAGGATAGGGTAAGTTATGTAAGGTTAAGCTAGAATAGCGTATGCTAGCTTAGGTTAGGCTAGATTAGGTTTTAGTCTCCACATACAATAAATTTTCTTTTAACCTGCATTTTAAAACAAAGGACAAACAAGGGAATAAGTTTACGTAGTAAGATTATGGCTAAAACTAAATTAATCTTAATCAACGGGTGAGTCTGCTTTATCTACACTTGTACAACAATCTTTCCCAGGGTTTGTAAAAACTTTTTATCTCAACAACCCCTTCAATGAATGCTTTATTCAGGTCTTCAAAGTTGAAGAAGTTTCGCTGCAATTACATGACTAAATCCCGCATCAGCCATATCTAAAATGGAACAAGCTAAGAAGTGAAATATTTTCTTCGTTTCTTTTCTTCAAAACGTCTTTTCTTCAAAAATTATACTTTTATAATATATCACATGTACAGATTTTAACAATGATAACAGCGTTAGTATAACTGATAAATGACTGGAACAAGCTAATATAAATAATAGTAATGGGTAATGTGTAATAATTCATAATTTCTTTGTTCCAACATAATTGGTTAGTCTTATTTTCAACAATGTTTTTACTTCAAGATCAACAAAAATGTTCATTTAAAATTTCTTGTTTTGGATTAAATAAGAGTCGAAAGGAAACAAATTTTAATCAGAAATTTTCCAAGTCTGCAAATCTAATGTTGATAAGATCGGACCTTCTCAATACTTTAAGACGGTTAATAAATATCTCCAAAACATTTTCAGTTGTTGAATATTTGAAATTAGAATTTCTATTATTCATTATTGTATATTGAAAACCTGCACAAAAACGTTTGTCTCACGAGTTTACAAACGACAAGGCCTAGCGAAAGTACCACTTTGTCAAACCCTGACTTATACATACCAAATATACTTGTCTGTATAGACAATATCATTTTCCTAAATAATTTATTCTAATAGATTCTCTTGAAGACGAAGAAGCGTCCTCAAGAAAATCAAGGAATTTCTATTAAATATATTTGTTTGAAATTATGCACGTGTACATTTTACTAGTAAGAAATGCGGAAGAAAGTCGGGACATTGTTAACTAGTGGCGATCGCACCACGGCCAATTTGTCTTATATTTATATAAAAAAATAGTATGTAACCATTCGCGCTGCTGCGCTGAAGTAAAACTTTCTTTGCGATCATGGCAGGTATTACTAAAAAGATTACATTTTATTTGAATGTAGAGATTCAATGAGATTTCAATGTTAATTTTCGTTCAGAAGAATCTCAACCATTAATTCAATTTTTCAAGAGAAAAATTCAATTTCACAATGAATACTTTTCAATCAACAACGGAAATTTCGTAAGCAGAATATAGACTTTACTTAACTTTACTACTTAACTACGAATTAACGTTATTTCCGTGTCAGAAAAAAGATCTGAATTACTATCAAGTCGCGCCTAAAGTAGTTTTACTTTAATTTTTCGAAATGTCGAAAAATTTCCAAATGTTGGAACTGTCAAAGAGTGACATTTATGTACATATGACTTAAATTAACCTTATTTTCGTCAATCAACGACATTTCCGATTGAAAAAAGATCAAAGCTACTCCCGCTGCAAAGCTTAAGTTGCGCGACTTAAAGACATTTTACTTCAAAGAACGAACAAAATTTTTACGTATCTGTTATTGCATTATAACAGAATTTGCATTAAATGTTATGTTATCTTAAGTATATGTATACATCTACCAATTTGATAGGTAAATGTGAGTTTAAATTTGAGATCAGCTTCATATATGTACTTTTACCGGTAAAAGTTCAAATTTTACAACGAATATAGGTAAATGTTAAAAATTATAAACATAAATAAAATGCGCTTGAAATAATTTACATTATTTTTCTTCTTCTACTTCTTCTTTCAAATAGGCCTACTTTGGACCACGCTTGTTCAACTGTTGGGCTTTGACCTTTGCCCAGTATTGTCGCATCTTCTGCCGGAGATACATTCGCGAATCCATTCGCCGAGACACTTGCTCAGTCCTTTTGATGTTTCCCTGTTCTAGTAACATCTTTCTGTTTGCTTCTCTGATATTGGTGAAAAATTCTGTTTTCTCCAGCGACACTTGAAGACCCACTTTGGCAGCCTGTTTTCTGAGGCAGTTTACCTGCATTGTTGCCATCTCAAGAGCATCAGCAAACAATGCCATGTCATCTGCAAAGGCCAGTCAATCTACAACCAGTCCATCGCTCTTACGTCCCAGGTAGATACCACTCTGAGCACCCAAATTGTTCAGTTCCTTGCGCCATTCTCTCATAACCTTTTCAAGGACACAGTTGAAGAGAAGTGCGGAAAGTCCATCTCCTTGTCTCACTCCAGTTTTTATTTCGAAGCTTTCTGAAATCTCGCCTCTAAATTTAACCTTGGAATAGGTGTTGGTCAAAGTTTCTAGGATTAGTCTGCGGGTTTTGTTGTCTAGTACTAGTTCCTGGAGTACTTTGTTAAGCGTTTCTCTATCAATGGAATCGTATGCCTTCCTAAAATTAACAAAGGTGACGACCACCTTGCGGTTTCTCATCTTGGAGTATGCAAGTACAGTTTTAAGATTGAGGATCTGTTCAACACATGATCGGGTCTTCCTGAAGCCCCCCTGGTATTCTCCCAGTTGACTATCCAACTGATTTTCTGCCCTTGTTTGTAACGCCTTCGAGAGGATTTTGTATTTTACCGGGACGAGAGCTTTTCCACGGTAGTTGTTTAGATCCGTAAAATCTCCCTTTTTGTGAAGCGGATGGATCAGAGCAGATTTCCAATCGGGTAGTAATTTCTCTGTTTCCCAGATTTCCTGGATAATCTCGGTTAGCTTGCGCACGGCATTGTTTCCAGCACCTTTCCACAGTTCAGCAACGATAGACTCCTCTCCAGCTGCCTTATTATTCCTATGAAGTTGAATGATCTGGCCAACTTCTTCCAATGAAGGGGGAAGCGAGTCCGGGTTGGGTGTGGTTTATGTATAGTCGAAGTCTTCGCTGGGTGGGTCACAGTTTAGTAGATTTTTATGTATTAAGTACTGAGCCAAAGGGTGGCAGTTGTCCTTGTCGTTATAAGCCAGTTTGCTTTGTGAGTCTCTGAAGTGAACGCTTGGCGGAGCGTAATTTCTGAGTGCCTGCTTAAAGGTTCCAAAGAAATCTCTGGAATTATTCTTAACAAAGCTATCTTCGATTTGGGTTAGTTGGTTTTGTGTGAAGGTTTGTTTGGTTCCTGGAATTATCTTGGCTGTAAACTTTCTTTGTTCCAAAAATTTATACCAATTTTCCTTGGTCTTTTTAGAATTCCACTTCACCCAGGCTATCTGTCTTTGGGCTACTGCATTGTCAACAGTCTTCAGTCCACCACGGATGCTTCCTTCTTCTAGCGAGAGGGGCGAGTGCATTGGCCGCCTTGACAAGAGTATCCTTCAGTTGGTCCCAATTGTTTAGGTCTGTGTTGTTCAGTCTCTGACTTAGTTCTTGATTTTTCTTGTAAAACATTGAAAATTTACATTATTTTATTATATATAAAACATTTAATATATTTTTAACATCATTTATTTAAATTTTTTTTATAAGAATACGTTCGTTATACCTTATTCCTATTTTGTTTTTATTGTAATTCGAAATTCATTATCTATGAGACCTAATCACGCCGTTAAAAGTAAATATTAGAAAAAGGTATTTATAAAAACTTCTATACATTTGCCAACAGCGTTAGGTAAATGTACACATTTGACGGAAATACTTGGTAAATGTAAGTTGAACTTACATTTACCAAGCAAGTTGGTATATATGTACATATGCCGACAAATGTGTACATTTTCTAAACTACGTACTTTTACCGTAACAATTACACAACTCCTAATCTATTAAATGGGCAACAACTTTACACATTACGTTTTTCATGTTGTATATAATATAACCGTCAAAGTTTTCTAAGATATAACTGTTTGGTTATGTATTTTTTAATTAAAAATATTAAACTAAAAGTGTAACAAAAAAACTCTTAATGAATTAATATTGCTCTAAACTGCCGGACGTAATCGTCGCTAACCCAATTTTATTCAATATTAGTTCACTATGTGGAATAGTTGATTAATTCATATTACAGTTTCTGCGGGTGGAGCAGTTGATGCGGGTGCAATAGTTAATTCGGGTATAGTCTTGTTTGTATCCAGAAGGTTGCCAAAGTCTTACAATCGAAGACACCTAAACAAAAAGCTCTCCAAAAATAAATTGTTGTAGTTTCTGTGAGCCTCTTGAAAATTAAATATGTACATTGTAAAAGCAGATTTATTTTTTTGTGCTCTCTATACAATCGAATTGTTCAAACCATGATTTTCGAAAGCACATTGCTTGATTAAGTCGGGACACCCCCGCTCGAATCGGGACGTCTGCCAACCATATGTGTATCCCAGCGAGTTGACTCGTGAAAAAATGTCCGCGACAGGTTGTCGTAGACGGAGAATAAGTTATACTCAGAATATGTTACACTGGAAAAGGAATTTTTACAAAATTTAAATTGTTACTAGCGAATGCACCATTTTTGTATTCACATAAATTCCCAATTTAAATGCTTCTACGTTTTAATCACCTAAACTATTCATATTTAATATTTGTTTGGAAAGCGATTTGGTTCTTGATTTAGTGTTGTTGATTTAGCTAGTGATTTATTTAGATGGTGATTTTAGTATAAATAGGTCAAAGGTTTATTGACGTAAATTGAAAGGATTAAATTTTCCCTTTATTTCTAATGGCTATATATTTCACATAAACCAATTAGATAATGCGAAATCGTACTTGGTCTTTATATTTAATTAATTTTGTATTTGTTTATATATATTTAAAACTTAGAGAGGAAAGTTGTCTCTGGGCATGCCTTACAACCGTAACTATATATAGAATAAATACTATACGCAATACTACACGTAACCTGAGGTCCGATGCTACTAGAGAAAAAACAATAAATTGATCGCTTGCAAAGTGTGAAATGACCCAAAATATAAGCTATTACAAAATACTGCAACTACACGTAACCTATTCATATCTAATGCTGGTTTGGAATAGCTATTTGGTTTAGTCTTGATTTAGCATTGTTGATTTACAATTAGCTAGATTTAAGGACGTAAATTAAAAGGTTTTAATTTTCCCTTTATTTGTAATGGCTAATGGCTATATTATGCTTCCAGATATGCTTTTACTGTAATAAATTTAGTATCGGTGGATTTAGATAAACATATATATTTTACGTAAACTAACTGCGAAATCGTATTAATTGGTCTTTATATTTATTTTAAATTAATTTTGTATTTATTGACTTACATTTAAAACCTAGGGAGGCATATGTCTCTGCGTATGCCTTACAAAAGTAAATATTTATACAATAATTACTTATCCATAATAATACGTACAATAATAATACGTACCCCCTGAACGTCTTTGGTAAACAATGGTACGGAGCCTAGCACCTGGGAAGAGTGGGGTGGACAGGACTCCTTAGCCGTAGTGACGGCGACTTGTCTAGGGGTGACAACCCCGAATAATAAGCCTCCCAACCTAACAACTTGAGTAATATCTTGGACAGTTGCACGCCATTGTCCCATGAAGAATATTCTTCAACTGAGCATGAAGGAAAATCTCGCTAAATGCACTACCCCGGTGGTAATCAATCCACCCTCACCTATGGTGACGTTAGCGGACCTTCGGATTCTGGGGAGTCCGCACCAACATGCTTTAAAGATGAGTCGGAGCATCCTGAAATCACCGGACGTAAACTCAGACCAAGACGGCAAAGCTTCTTCGCCACATTTAAAGCCAACTCACTGCTAAAAGTGGGTAAACTGAAACATTTGACTGATTCACTAACACGACACAACATAATACTGACAGCAGTACAGGAAACCAGATTTACGGACGAACATGCCTTCGAGTCCCAAGGCTACAGAATTCTGTCGGTGATTCTGTCACCGACTTTACCTCCCCGAGTAGTCGTATATCCATCCTCTTTCTCAATTGCGCAAACAAGGGCTACAGTATAGTCAATGTACATGCCCAAATCAACCAGGACAACAGACGCAATTCAGACGGAACTGATAAATTCTGGGAAGACTTAGAAGATATTATCTCTAAACTTCCAGAGAGGCACACCATTACACTGCTTGGTGACTTCAATGCTCAATTGGGGAGAGAGAAAAAATACAGAAACATAGTGGGAAATTATCCGGCGCATAAGCGAACCGACCGCAACGGAGAACGATTGGTGGATCTGTGTAGGACTTTTGGGTTGATCATACACACTTCAAACACTTGCCAAGGAAGCAGAAGATTTGGATTTCACCTAACACCCACCTGGGTGAATTCCAGATAGATCGTGTGGCCATTTCAAGAAAATCTCAAAAGGAAATACAAAATGTGAAGGTACTAAGAAGCGCCAATCTGGACTCTCAAAGAGACCATATACCTCTCAAAGTTCAAAATAAGACTCCAGCCTAGAAACACTAGATTACACAGAACCTCCAAAATGGTAAGATTTGACGTCGAGCGACTCAAGAACAGTCTAGAACTAAGTCAGGGACTGAACAACACAGACCTAAACAACTGGGACCAACTAAAGGAGACTTGTCAAAGCGGCCAATAAACTGGCAATTCTCGCTAGAAGAAGGAAGCATCTGTGGTGGACTGAAGACTGTGACAATGCAATAGCACAAAGACAGATAGCCCGGGTGAAGTGGAATTCTAAAAAGACCAAGGAAATTTGGCGTCAATTTTTGGAACAAAGAAAGGTTACAGCCAAGCTAATTCGAGGAACCAAACGAACCTTCACACAAAACCAACTAACCCAAGTCGAAGAGAGCTTTGCTAAGAATAATTCCAGAGATTTCTTTGGAACCTTTAAGCAGGCACTCAGAAAATACGATCCGCCAAGCCTCCACTTCAGAGACTCATAAGGCAAACTGGCTTATAACGTCAGGGACAACACTCACCTTTTGGCTCAGTACTTTAAAAATCTACTCAGTTGTAACCCACCCAGCGAAGACTTCGACTATAAAGAAACCACACCAAACCCGAACTCACTTCTTCCTTCATTGAAAGAAGTTGGCCAGATCATTCAACTTCTTAAGAATAATAAGGCAACTGGAGAGGACTCTATCGTTGCTGAACTGTGGAAAGGTGCTGGAAACAATGCCGTGCGCAAGCTAACCGAGATCATCCAGGACATCTGGGAAACAGAGAAATTACCACCCGATTGGAAATCTGCTCTGATCCATCCGCTTTACAAAAAGGGAGAGTTTACTGATCTAAACAACTACCGTGGAATTTCTCTCGTCACGGTAACATACCCCATCTCTCGAAGGCGTTACAAACAAGGGCAGAAAATCAGTTGGATAGTCAACTGAGAGAATACCAGGGGGGCTTCAGGAAGACCCAATCCTGTGTTGAACAGATACTTAATCTTAAAACTGTACTTGCATACTCCAAGATGAGAAACCGCAAGGTGGTCGTCACTTTTGTTGATTTTAGGAAGGCCTACGATTCCATTGATAGAGAAACGCTTAATAAAGTACTCCAGGAACTAGCACTAGACAAAAACCCACAGACTCACCCTAGAAACTTTGACCAACACCCATTCCAAGGTTAAATTTAGAGGTGAGATTTCAGAAAGCTTCGAAATCAAAACTGGAGTGAGACAAGAAGCTGGATTTCCCCACTCCTCTTCAACTTTGTCCTTGAAAAGGTTATGAGGGAATGGCGCAAGA
Organism: Phosphuga atrata; assembly: GCA_944588485.1. Lineage (NCBI taxonomy): Eukaryota > Metazoa > Arthropoda > Insecta > Coleoptera > Silphidae > Phosphuga > Phosphuga atrata. The sequence goes on from OX155899.1 coordinate 37,430,088, forward strand.
AACTGAACAATTTGGGTGCTCAGAGTGGTATCTACCTGGGACGTAAGAACGATGGACTGGTTGTAGATTGCCTGGCCTTTGCAGATGACATGACACTGTTTGCTGATTCTCTTGAGATGGCAACAATGCAGGTAAACTGCCTCAGAAAACAGGCTGCCAAAGTGGGTCTTCAAGTGTCGCTGGAGAAAACAGAATTCTTCACCAACATCAGAGAAGCAAACAGAGAGATGTTACTAGAACGGGGAAACATTAAGGGGACTGAGAAATTTAAGTATCTGGGCGAATGGATTGAACCCAACTTATCAGAAAGAGCATCATTATCCAAGAGAGTCAACAAGTTAGAACTAGCCTATCGGATGACTAAGGACACTAACAATAAGAAATGCCTGTCACGCAACCTGAAACTTAAGCACTACACATCAGTCTTACGACCAGAAGCCCTGTATGCCATGGAGTGTCTTTCCTTGAACCGAAGGGGTCTAATAGTGAAATTGGAAATCAGAGAGAAGAGAATCTTCAGGAAGATCCTAGGCCCGGTAAAGGAAGATCGGGAATTCCGAAGGCGGCATAACTCTGAGCTCTTCGAACATATTGAGATGCTCTCTGACTGTGCAAGGAAAAGAAGTGTAGCTTTCTATGGCCACGCTGCAAGATTGCCTCCAAACCGAATAACCAACCGTCTGTTCACCTTCTGGCAAAACAAAAAGCTTCGTACCACTTAGTTGACAGAGACCGAGAAGGATATTAAAGAAGTGGGAATAACAGATCTCAAAAACAGACAGTCTGTGAGACGCACCCTGAAGGAAATCTGTGGATTTCAGGAAAAACCTCGAAGGAAAGGTACCCCCTGGAAAGAAGATATAAAGGAGTCACATCAGCAGAAAATGCGACAATACTGGGCAAAGGTCAAAGCCCAACAGTTGAACAAGCGTGGTCCAAAGTAGGCCTATGCGGAAGAAGAAGAAGAATTACTTATCCATGCAGTAAGTAATGTATTGCCACTCTTACCAATTCCTCATTTACGGGTGTAGTTCACGCCGCCAGTCAGCCACTTCCCTCTACAGCTGTGGTGCCGAAGCCGTGACAATAATAAAAATTACTTAAAACATTATATCATCTACAAAATTAATATTATAAAATAGGAATATGATAAATTTGATTTATTAAATTAAAAAATAGTATTACGTGTATCGTAAATTATTTATAATACACGTTATTCATATATTATTTATTTCTCGTGCGCGATTGGTACTTCTTGATACACGTTTTTAAATACGAGAAATTCCACCTTTCGTTGCAATTTCACATAACCTTTGTAACGCTCGCTAATATTCAATATCGCTAGGTTACATTAAACAAGAACAAATAAATAAATTAAATCAAGACCTCGATATTAAAAAACTGACGTGAAAGTGTAAGAAATTTTATATTTTTATTACAGAATAATAATAAAAATTAAAGAAAACATTTTAAAATGTGTGTAAATTCTATGGTAATACCGGAGAATGAGGAAAGTTCTTAAGACGAATCCACACCACCGGAGAGAATTGAAAAAAGCAAAATCATCAATTTTGATTCCAATTTTTGTTTTGGATGAGCCCTGGATCCCAAACTTGTAAGATACATCCCCTCTCATGTTTATTAAAAAATATTGTTTTTAACACGAGCGTTATTTTCAATTGTCCTCTCGAACGGATGAGCCTAATTTCGCTCTCGTGTCAAATTGACAAAGTACCAAAATAATTGTTTCTTAAGGATAATATTGGAAAATTGAAATTTTGATAGACAAATACTTTAAATCACTGACACAATAAGGTTACAACGTCCATCGCCTCCATGGTAAAAATTACTAACTAGTAAAAACGCACACCGACGGGAAGACCATTTGGTCCTTGCAGATGTAACCTATGTTAACCTAGATTTAATCTAGTTTAGGTTATGGTTGGTTTAAGTTTTACTAGAGCCAGATAAATCCAGACTGAGAGGCCGAGACTTCTTGATTCAAAATAAGAGAATAAGAAAAATTCAATTTTAATATACGTCAGAAACTAGTGGTGTGACACCATACTAATTATAGACAATGATATAAACTATATTTCGCTAGGCTACGTCAGAAAATTTATTTGCTCTACGTCTATGTTTTTCTGTTAGTGACGCGAATAATTGCATTAGAAACAACAGAAATAGTTTAATAATGAAGCTTCATTTGATTTACATTTAACTTTTAAGCACGATTTGGATACTTTTACACACGATTATAATAACGGCATCAATAATTTATTTATTACTGTGTTCATTTTGGTGTGCGAGTAGATGAACATTTATAATTTATAAATTCATTCATTTGAAAACATTTTAACTTTCCATCTTGTAATTGTAAAATACACCCTTAATTATGAGCCAATTATGAAATATTCTGCTATTCATATTTTTTTTTATTTTTTCAACATCTCTTCGTCTGCTTCTTTGTACTTCTTTAATTTACCTACCAATTGCTCGTTGTATACATCTCCTTTACATCTCCTATATATCTACCTTTATCCTCTTAAGGCCGTCTATGAATTTTCAGTGTAGAGTGTAGATCCTTACGAGCATTATGCTCTAAGCTAAGTGTGCTAAGTTTAAACGTAACTAGCATTTTAAATGTATAATTATATATATATATATATATATATATATATATATATATATATAAGATATCAGAAAGAATTTGCATTTGATAGACTTTACTTATTAGTCGCGATAACTATGGCAATATATCCTAGTTGTATGTCCTATTAAATACTCACCACTAGTGTTAAAATATATACATACACAATAATGCACGTAATATGTAAAAATGTCATGAAAAAATTCATGCTATTAATTTCCAAGTAAATATTTCAATTAATTTTATCTTTACATTGATTTATTTGTATTCTTTATTGTATTCTTTTTTAAATCACATATACTAAGTATTAATTTGTTGAAAATGAATTATATAAAATTTTAAATTACTACTACCCTTGTATAATTTCAATATACAACTGGTTTCAGTCGTCTCAAAAGTTGTTTATTCGTTGTCCAAATCCGATTTTTTTTCAAATAAAAAACATCCGTATTGATTATATATGTTACGGTAAAAGTACGTAGATTGGTAAATGTACACATATACCATTATATGTGCACACTTGCCTCCTTGGTTGGTAAATGTGAATTCAACTTACATTTAACAACTATATCCGCCAAATGTGTACATATACCTAATGCTGTTGGTGAATGTATAGAGGTTTGCTTTAACATACATAGCGCATGTGCTGTTCGACAAAACTGCATTTTTGAGGTTATTGTTTTGTTTGTTAAGCTTAAATTTGCTATTTGATTTACCTGTAATTGTTTTTATGGGCGATTTATATAATCCTTTGAAATAATATTATAATATAATAGTGTTTAAATGAAATAATATAAATTATATAAAATACATTTTAACTTTAATATACAAGTATACTTTATTTCTGTTTATTATTCTTTCAACTTTTACTGAAATACGTTTGAAAATGTGGACTTTTACCGGTAAAAGTAGATATATGAAGTTGATCTCAAATTTAAACTCACATTTACCTATCAAATTAGTAGATGTGCACATATACCGGCAAATCTGCACATTTGCCGGTATATATACATATACATATACATATACATATACATATACATATACATATACATATACATATACATATACATATACATATGCATATCCATATGCATATGCATATGCATATGCATATCCATATCCATATCCATATCCATATCCATATCCATATCCATATACATATACATATACATATACATATACATATACATATACATATACATATACATATACATATACATATACATATACATATACATATACATATACATATACATATACATATACATATACATATACATATACATATACATATACATATACATATACATATACATATACATATACATATACATATACATATACATATACATATACATATACATATACATATACATATACATATACATATACATATACATATACATATACATATACATATACATATACATATACATATACATATACATATACATATACATATACATATACATATACATATACATATACATATACATATACATATACATATACATATACATATACATATACATATACATATACATATACATATACATATACATATACATATACATATACATATACATATACATATACATATACATACACATATACATATACATATCCATATGCATATACATATACATAAACATATACATATACGTATACATAGATAGATATATATATATATATATATATATATATATATATATATATATATATATATATATATATATAATAGTATTAAAGATTAGGTCCAAAATTTACCATTGACCGAGTTATTTATTTGGTCACTAAGCGTGTTTCCCCCATCATAAAAGAAAATATGTAAAAGGATCAATAATTTGTTTAGTTTGTTATATCCTTGTTATCATCATTCATTATAAATAAATTTATTATTTTTTCTGTGTATATTTTCTTTCTTGGCAGTTACGGCGCGCCGTAACTGCCGCCGCGGCGTCAAGATAAGTTTATGTTACACCCTTCAGATAAATCTCGCCGCTCCACCAAAATCTCTTACCCCAAAAATAAATATCGACCAAATATTTTGATTTCATAGATTAAACATGTTACGGTAAAAAAACAAATTCGGTAAATGTACACATTTACCGGTATATGTATAATTTACCAATTTGATAGTTAAATGTGAGTTCAGCTTCATATATCTAGTTTTACTGGCAAATATACACATTTTCTAACATATATTTGTAAAGGTTAAAAGTATCAAACATAAATAAAATACACTTGTATATTAAGGTTAAAATGTTATTGAAATAGTTTATATTTATACTTTTTTTTTAATTAATAAAAACCTTTGGTACGCGATGGTGTAAAGGTACTTATTACAATATCCTAATATACCGTAACAATAAATCAAATTAATACTATAAAATAAAATCAACCCATTTCATGCATAAATAGATTTTGCCCATTCTTTCTTGTTTTTTGCGATCTTCAACCTCTCATTCTAGGATATTCCTCGTTCCTTCAACGATTCTGCCACTGCTTGGTACCATGTTTTCCTTGGTCTTCCTCTTTGTATTTTCTGTGTAGATTTAGCTAGCCATGCTCTTTTCGCATGTCTTCCATCCTCCATCTTTATTAAATGTCCAAACCACTTTATTCGCCTTTTTTTCTAAGCTTTCCAGCATTACTGGTTACAACTGGTTCGGAATTATGTTCTGTTCTAATTGTTTCATTTCTTATTTTGTCTCCTTTAGTAATACCGTTAGCGTTCCTTAGGTATTTAGTTTCTAGCGCCTGTATTTTATTTTTCATTTGACTGCTTGGCACCCAGCTTTCACCACCGTATGTCAGAATTGGTTTGTAGGTATATAGTATTTTACACTGTCGTTTTCGTTTTCTTTGATATATCTTTGTTTCTTAAAAACTTGTTATTAAGTGCATGGAAGAGTTTTGTTGTATTTTCAATTATAGTGTTGATTTCAGCCTCTTCCTTTCCGTCATTATTATTATAATTTATGTTTTATTTAAACATTATTTTATTATAATATTATTTTAAAAGATTATATATTATTTATGCCGGTTTTAGCCGTTAAAAAAAACCTGGCATACATGGAGCGTTGGAAACCTAATCACCCTCAAAGTGGTCTCCTTGGGACTCCACACACTTCTCCCAGCGGTGCCGCCATTGTTGGAAGCATTCCGAAGAAGCCTCTTTAGAAATCGACTTTAGCACGGCTGTCGTTGCAGCCACAATGTCCTTTCTTGTTTGAAATCGCGTTCCTTTCAAACGCCTCTTGACTTTGGGGAATTGCCAGAAGTCCCAGGGGGTTATATCAGGAGAGTAATGAGCCTGTCGAACCAGAGGAGTCTGGTTTTTTGCCAAAAAAATGTGAACCAAGTGCGAAGAATGTGCTGGAGCATTGTCGTGATGGAGTCGCCAATTTCCTGATGAGCACAACTCCAGTCGCTTGCGCCGCACAGCATCACGTAGGCGACGTAGGTCATCCCTATAGCACTCTTTGTTGATTTTACTTGCATTGAAAAACCGACGGGAGCACTACACACTACGTCACTCGAATACAGCTTGATAGCAAATAACGCTATCTACAAGCGGGAAAAAAAATCACACATGCGTACGAAGGTTTAAGGTCGGCTCATGCAAGCGCGCTTGATTCAAATCCATCAGGTTATCAAAATAAAAAATAAGGTCAGATACTTTTTTAACAGACCACGTAGTCAAATAATTAGTTATTTAATAATAACTAGGAACTTAATAAACAAGTGTAATCACAAGTGCAGACAGAGGGAGACGGTCCAGGCCCTGCTTTGGAAAGTAGCACCAGTTAAAGCAGGCATGTCAAACTTATATGATATTTCGGGCCAAATTTTCTATTTTGTACTAACTTGGGGGCCGCATGTTTTTACTTTTCAAAAAATTAATACAATACGATTGTTATGTATAAATATTCTATATTTAAAAAAGAAACTAAAATAAAAGTTAAACAAAATCACAGTTCAATACTACTTCTTAGAAGATATTTGACATCGTTTGTTGGAAAGCAAGTCATCAATATTTGGTTGAATAACGTTGCAATTTTTAAATTTGATGATATATGTTGATCGATTAATCTTGACCTCTCTGAATTTTTGGTATTTTTCATTAAAAAAAATAGTTGCTCGCACAAATAAGTGCTTCCAAACATATTTTAGGAAACCGATCTACAGATACAAATAAATATGTATACAATTCTTGAATTCTTCTTCTCGTTTTCTCGGAAAACTTCCGTAAATTCAAATCAGCAAAGAACCACACTGAATATTAATTAATTCTATTTGTAAGTTTTCATCAACAATTTCAATATTGGATAGATAGAGGTGAACTAAAAAGACGAAATTATACTTCACAGCTTTTCAAATCAAAAGAACTTCAAGAGAATTCCATTTCTAATAATTTCATTTCGTGAGCATATCTTGTACATCTAAATTTAGGTGATTTAAGCTATAGATACTGACAGCTTTCAAAGTGTGATAAGTTTTCTTTTTCTATTTACCAACTTATTAAAGCGGAATATAGCTTGAATATATAAATATATTCAACCTTTCCGTAGCTCTATAATATAATTAAGTCTTTATAAGACTACAAAACAAATCTTATGTTGAAACACAACAAATATTTGTATTCCATTTATTAGTCCTCAGTCCATTTTCGTGGCACTAAACAAGAACCAGATAAATAACATAGCTTTTAAGATCTCATCTTTATATTTAACCCAAGTGAATAGCCATCTGCAGGCGCGTTTCGAATTTTATTTATCTAGTTCTTGTTTAGTGCCACGAAAGTGGACTGAGAGCTAGTAAATACCATACAAATATATGATGTGTGTCAACATGAGATTTGTTTTGTAGTATTAAAAATAATATTATAGAGCTACGGTTCTATATGAACTGAACAAACTACGACTGAAACGGTAAGCTTGTATATATTTATATATTTGAGCTATATTCCGCTTAAATAAGTTGGTATGATTGTATCTATAATTGATATAATCGTTTGGTTTCACCGCAATATTCAATAATCTTTTTCTATTGGTTTTTTTTACTAATAATTTTTGTTTCAAAGCGTTTATATTTACAAATCATGTCATCAAAGGAAAACGTCATGTTTTTGCAACGCACAATATGTTTTTTTCCTTGAAGCTTAGGATTAAGTTGATTAAGTAGACTTGTAATTTCAACGGATGAAGCTACATTGGAATACATTGTTCATCTTCTAATTCAGCACATTCATAATTTTTTACTTCCAAGACAACTATGATTTCGTCCAGCAATTTAAAAGATTTGTTTTAACACTTAACACTTCCGTATAATATGGTAGATCGGTGTATTCACATTCTATATCTTCCAAAAATAAAACAAATTGACGATGATTGGGCCCACGTGCTCGAATATAATTTTGGTGACTTGCTGGTTAATTTTTCCATGAGAATGTTCAAAATATTATCAACACGATGTTTGCATACTTTTTTTCATACTTCAAAAACTCCTTTAGTATTACCGGTCATAGTAGGTGCACCATCAGGTACACCAACTTTTCCAATGGTAACTTATGCTTCTTCAAAACTTGCATAAGCGCAACAAAAAAATCAGCTCCAGTAGTTGTATTGTGCATAGGAATGGCTTCCAAAATTTCTTCACTTAATTGTAAATTAACATCGCATCCGCGAACAAAAACGGCCAGCTGAGCGATATATCGAATATCTGTATTTTCATCAATTGCAACAGAGTAGGCTTGAAATGTTTGTATTATTTAGTTATGCTGATTTCTCAAATTCTCGGCTTTCATCAACTCTTTATGCTACAGTATTTCGACTTATTTGTGCTGGTTAGCATAATACTTACGCCGTTTATCAAAAATATTTTGAAATGTCTTGGCGGGCTGCAATCTCTGTATTGCCAGGCTGCATGCGGCCCGCGGGCCGCATTTTTGACTTGCCTGAGTTAAAGGAAGAACAAGTGAAAGGAAGAACAAACAAAACTATATATGTTTCGGTAAAAGTGCATATTAGGGTACCGTCACCCCACTTGGCAAATATACTTTGCGTTCACATTAAATAGAATTAAGTACTTAATACATTAATTAGCAAATCAAAGAGCAAAAAACTTTATAAAATTATATATTCACAAATTTTAATTAAAATTAATAGGTTTTAAATACAATCGAATAGAATGTGTAATTAATTAAACACTTTGTTTCAATTAATCAATTATTTTAATATAGGGTTGAAACTAAACTAATTATAGATAAAATCATGCCCACTTAATAAAGCGGAACATAGCTTTAATATAAGATTATATTCAACCTTTCCGAAGCTCTATAATATTATTATATCTTTTTAAGACTAGAAAACAAATCTCATGTTGAAACACAACAGATATTTGTGTGTTATTTCCCAGGACTCGGTTCAATTTCGTGACACTACAATAAGAACTAGATAAATAGCATTGTTTTTAAGATCATATATTTCTATTTAACCCAATTGAATAGCTATCTGCAGATACGTTTCAAGATATATCTCCCATCAGTGCAGCTTTGCTCTTTTGAATTATAAAATGTAAATTGAATTATAAAATTGAATTACAAAATGTATTCCATTTTATAATTCAAAAGAGCAAAGTTGCGCTGATGAGAGATAGATCTCGAAACGCGTCTGCAGATGGCTATTCACTTGGGTTAAATAGAAAGATCTGATCTTGAAAACTAGCTACTAAACTAGACTTAAAAAAGACTTAATAATAGTATAGAGCTTCAGAAAGGTTGAATATATTTATATATTCAAGCTTGTTCCGATTTAATAAGTTTTATCAATTATTTAATATAATAGGACATGGTAACCGCAATTAGATTTTATAAGATTTGAATGAGATATAGATTTTAAAAGTTCACACCTGAATCTATTATATTAAACATAAGTTACATTATTTATTTTATTATATTTAATCACTTTTACTCCAATATTAAGCTGGGTACACACACAGCGACTTTAATCCCCGGCGACTCGCTGGCTACTTTTATCCTCTTCTGTCTATCCGATAGCGATCCCACATGATAAATCTCTATACAAACCTATGAATCCTGTATTAAAATTACGTGAATATTTACCTAGGTGCTCCATATTAAAAGTCGTTGTGTGCACCTGCGTTACGTCCACACAGCAATGATGTCGCTGACCACCAACAAATTTTCAGATTTGCACCGATCCGATGTTAGCGGCATTAAATAGCTGTGAGCTTAAATGATCAAAGCCGTTCGCATGTACCCAGCTTTAGGCAAATGTATCATACATTTGCTAGGCTATGCGTACATGATCCGACTATGTCCTATAGCGTAACATATGCGAAACATTTATAAATATATGTACACATTTGTTAAATTCTAGTTGTAGGCATAGTGTAGCAATATTTGAACCTTCGTTTTTATATTCTGATTTTATAAATTCGCTCTAGTTTTTAAGGTTTCATCCATCTATACTAGATTTTTAATAATTTTGTCGGATTATATATGTCGTAGTCACATTGCGAATTTGTGAGATTTTGTAAAACAGGGCCATTGCATGATATGGCATCCGGCATTTCCATTAGTTGTCAATCAAACCACCTATTTTATTTACTACTACAACTAAAACAATTTTTTTTGTGGTCACAGTATAATGGTAAACGCATCCGCTCGCCCGAGATCCTGATAACCTGAGATCCCGGGTTCAATCTCCGTACAAACCGTGAAATTTTTCACGGAACTCGTGGAAAGCAATGGCAAACTACCACGAGTAATTCTGCCAAGATAACCTCTCAAATAGTGCCGTTCGGAACCGGCGATAAACTGCTAGGTCCTGCATATTAGTGTGACGATTCGTTCCACAAGTATGCGCGAGAGGTCGCCTACACTTTCGGAAGAGAGTACGGCACATATAAGAAACAATCTGACTTACTTATCGTTTTGTCGTTTCACGAAATACCTAATTGTAAGGTCAGTCATCTGATACTATAAAACTAGTTGTCTAAATTATCAGACCTATTAAAGAGAGACAAATAAACAAACATGTTTGTGGTGGTTTCATAAACTAACTAGTCATATCGTGTAGTACATGAACTGCCGAGAGATCATGAAATGACTCGGTTCTACATAATATGGCTACGGCATATAGTCTAGACATTAAACACTGTCTGATTGTGTAGACTAGACTTGATCTTCAAGATTTAATCTTTTATAAAATTTTGCTCATTTACAAACATTTTATAGATATACCAAGTTATTATTTATTGCCAAAAAAAAAATAAAAAATTCCAAAATTTCCAAAACAAATACGAGACTTTGCATAAATATTCACTATTAAGAAATATCTAGGTCGTTAACTTATAGAACAAGTTAATACAGATTTTAATCAAAAAATTTAAGAAAATGAATGAAATCTCAATATCATAAATTATAAGTTTCAGGTTGAAATATGCCCCTGTTTTACTAATTCGAACAGCGATTATGTTTGGTAAACAGTAAATGGGAGCAATTTGTAGCATTTCATTGATTTCTTGGCCTTGCGGGAGAAAAAAATGTAAACAAATCGGATCGAAGCGAGCGTAATCGGTGCAAATGAGGTGGGTTTGTTCACGATTCTGAACGTCTTTAGTTATTGACGAGCGATTGTCGGATGTGGGTGAATTTTCTTGTTGGAAAAAAATGCGGAAAATCAGTTAAAATTGTGCTAAAAGTTTGTGAGATTCTTTTACAGCGTTTTGTGTGTGTGTGTGAAATTGTGGTTGAAATTGCTGTTTTGGTGAGTAAGTTATTGCATTGATTTATTAACTAGATTTAAGGAATATTCATTAAATTTCTGTAAAACAGAAAGTTGCTGAAGGAAAATTTCAGGCTTTATTGTTTGTACAATTTTGTGAAAATTGTTAGAATTTTTGTTAAATTTGACGAAAATTGAGGAAATTTTGTTGGAATTTGTGGGAATGTGTTACGACATAACTTTAAAATTAGGCGAAATTTGTCAAAAAATATCGGGAAATCAATAAAAACAACTGTTTTTTTTTTATAAATTCAAGAAATCCAAAAAAAAAACTCAAAACTAATGAGATATTTAGATAATTCGTTTAAAATTTGTTGAAAACCTCAATAAGATCCAATAGGATTCTAATAAGATTGTGTAAATTTATCGCGGGCAATGGTTGGCAAATGTAAGCTGAACACATTTGCCAGCCATGCTGGCAATTGTGTAGATATACCGGTAAATGTGTATATTTACTTAGCTAGGTAATTTTGCCGCAACAGATATAAAACTAATTAGTTTCTATATGCACAGACTATTATAGGATTAATAATTACGTTCTAATTCAAACTTACGTTATAAATGCACATAGACAAAAAATATGAAACTAATTGCATAGCAGAAATATAAATTACTACTTTGTATAATTATATAATATTAATCGATTGATTGATTCAAATGTGAAGTTTGCTAAATGTTAAATGAAACACGCATATTATGGACTGATAAAAATCTAATTTTCCTATTAATTGCATAATCAAGCCAATAACAATATGAAAGGAAATGAAAACTATTTTCCAGCCTACAGACTAATCAAATGTTTGTCCTTGATTATTCTAATTTAACACAACTAGTCGCTACTAATAAACAATAAGCGTGTAATAGTAATAATAACACGAATTCACTTTTCTCATTATATTATCCATATAGAGAAATATGAATTTCAAAAATTCTTCAATTTATTATTTGGTTTTCTAATTTAAGCTTACGTTTACGGTAACTACACAGTTCATAAATCTATTTGTGCTTCTGGACTAGTCTTATATTCTATTCTTAATTCAAAATATTGCTCGGGGATTCTGCGTTTATGTTGAGGGTTGGTTCTGGAAAGAACCAGATTCTCAAGAGATATATGCGTCCGTGCGGGTTAAGCGTTAGACGCATACTTTTACGTTAGGCGTTTTTGTAGGAAGATAAACAACACATAACTTTGCAAGTGTAATTCAAGTTATGTTACATTTCAGCTTAAAATTAGTTCTTAGAATTACGTACGAGACGTAGCAATACAATACGGGTTATTTAATTAAGGCATTATTAAATATTTTAATGACTTAGACCTAATTTCAATTTTATATGACTTAGAACCATGTTGTAATCTTGCGTGCCTGTGCAGTAACAGCCCGGTGGCCTGAATGAGCCCCCCTGATTGTTGCTCCCCTGGCAGCCGCCCGTCTAGCCAACGACGCTGTTAACAAGATATTATTAACAGGATATTATTACATTAAACAATACCTCTATAGATATTATTATATTATTAATTTGGTTCAAAATTATTAGTATGTTACAATATTATTAACATGATACCACATTAATAACAAGACTAACCTTGAGTAATTATTAGGGAATACTGGTTTGAAAATAATTGAATGACACTAATATATAATCATACAAAATATGCTTTAAGCTGTTTATAATACAACTATGCTAATTCTTGTGATGAGCATAATCGTTCTTTGTATTCTTTAATGGTATTTTAGGAACTATTTAACTTTATAGCTAAGAAGTGAAATACATTGAGTCTTTTCTTCAATAGTTTTGTAATTCACCAATATGCTGCTGTTGATGCAGCTGGATTTTTCGCTTCATTTACGATTTGCTTCCATACTTTCCTATCAATTGCAATATCACATCATCGAGGTCCAGTCGTCGATTCTTAAGGTCCTCTTATACATGCTTTGTCCATATCTTCTTCGGCTCTGATCTTTGAATCTTCCAGTCGGGTGAAGGCTTCCTTCCGCCAGTGGAGTGTGCATGGAAGCCGATTTTCCTTGACCAAACCATCGTTTGTATTTGTTCCACAATTATTGCTGATCGCATCTGGCTCGAATTTCCTCAATTCGCAGGCGATCTCGAAATCGAAACAGCAATAATATGTATAATATGCCCGTAATAGACGTATTTTGGTATTAGTGGATATGTTTATCTTCTTCTATATGCACCAGTAGAGTGACGCAAATGCTCCATTTGAGTGACGCTGATGCTTGACCAATCCGCCTGTGAATGTTAGCGACTGACGCCACTTTTTTTCTTACACTAGTTAGCCCAAGTATTTTAATTTTTTCATGTTCGATTTGAGTTCCATTAAGATGAAAAGTCAATGATCAATCGCTCGTCAAGACTTTTGTCTTGTCCACGTTTATTTTCAGTCAATAGGATTCGGCGGTCCGGGAAATGTGGAAATGAGCAGCGTTTCCCAAAATGTTTCGCGACCCACCCTATGAAAAAAACACTAATTAACAAATTAATTAGTTGTACAGTTTAAAACTAAAACACTTTTTAAGATTAATTAATTATCGACTTCTTGTTCACTAAGATTAAACATCATCTTCCTTTTCAATTTCGACAGAAAAAGTTAATCCATATATTATTTGAAGGAATATGAGGAAAGTAGTCTTTGAAACTATTTATTAGCTCCAAAAGTTGTTCTTGAATTAAAACCGATAGTAGTTTTAGATATAAATCTTCTTCATCATAGTTTAATAAATTTCTGTGATATTTAAAAATATTTAATTTTTTTTTTTTAAAGTCGTTTCAACACGTCACACGTCATTTTTTTAATTATTGAAACGACTTTTTCCGATGCTTTCGAAAATATTTAAACCAAGGATCATTTTTAGATGGGTGTTCATTCAGAAATACCAAAGCTTAGTCTTCTAGCTCAAACAGACGTTTTAAGACGTTTTCTTTTGAAAGCCATCGTGAATTGCAATACAAAAGGATGTGTTAATGATCATTCATCATTTCCTTGCCGTAAAAATCTGGACGAGATTTTATGTAAATTATAAACTTGACGCATTTTTCCAAAGTCATGTTTAAATTTAAAGGCATGCGTTCTACCGCCGAAGCTTCTCTATGGATTCTACAGTGCACCCATACACAATTAATGGCTAATTCTTGAATTTGTTTAAACTAACCTTTATGACTGCCTGCCATTGCACATGCTCCGTCGCTACTTAAGCTAGGTTCACACTGGGCAACAAATTGTTGGCAACATGTTGTCAACACAATGTAGACAACATGTTGCTGTAAACAAGCAACATGTTGATGAACACTGGTTAACATTTGGCGGCATACATCAAAGAAATTTGTTAGTTTGTTGCTTGTATCCGTGTATCCCGTTTTACACGCGTAACATCGCTCTTATATGGGTAACATCGCTCAGTGTGGACAGTGTTGACAACATTTTGGGTGAATCCCAGTGGTTGAGGTTTCATTTGTGCAGGTTAGCTTCTTACTTCGTTTTTGTTATAATAATGTTCATTAATTCTTAATTATAATTATAGTTGGTGAAGAAATTAAATATTCCTGGACCAAACAAAAAAGTACAGAACTGACTAGCAGCACAAATACCAGCAGCTTTCACGACCATTTTCAATATTTGACTGGTTGTGGTGTGGACGCACAACATTACAGACAACATGTATCCAGATACAATTAAAGCAACTTCATGTTGCCATGTCAAGGTGTTGGCAACATGTTGCCACCAATTTGTTGCCTAGTGTGGACATACCATTAGACTAACACATTTAATCCAATCAATAAATTGGCGAGACGTTCTCCTGCGTTTAGAACTTTTACAACGATCTCAAAGGCAACCCTATCAAAAACGTTCCAGTCCCTTAATCCACCGTGAACCAGCTTTCCTTCATCGCCGATCTCACACAAACCACCAGTTACGGCTTTTTCCGAGGAACACTATAACAAGTGGATCACGTTCAACGCGTTCACGATGAACACCACATTGTGACGTTCCCCAATGATTACGGCAGGTCGATCCTGACGGTGCCGTTGATCGAACTCAGCGGGCCAGTGACGATCAACTGCCCGAAGACCGGCAATTACAGTAACATTGAGATCCTTACAGAACCGTTCTACGACAACAAGAAGCACAAAATCACCGCGGACGTTTTCGCATCCAACGACTCATGGAACCCAAATGGAACGATAAAGATATTGAGGAGTTTCTTGACGTCTAGAAGCTGAGGATTTGTAAAGAAGCAGGTGTTGCCGATAAAACAGCAGAGCGAGAACAAATAGAGGCGGTTGTGGAAGAACTTAAAGGCAGGGTTGAAGTATAACGCCATAGGGAAGGCGACGCAGGCCAAAGCAGATTTGGAGCATAAGCAGAGGGAGGTGGCCAAGGATAGGAAATCTATTAATATTAATTGGGAAACTAAATTATTTTCAAAAACTACTGAAAACTGGTTGTTCATAAAACCAGTGCATAAAAGATTGACGAAATCATCGAAAATCTGAACGAGAACGAGCCTTGTCTTACCTGTGAATTCGTTGTTTTTTAGAGCTGTACAAGTTATCAATCCTATTGTCTCTTCTGAACAATTCTATGTATATATCTATGTTTTTTTTTTACTTTAGCAACTAGTTCTTTTTTTAAATGTTTCTTGCAATCGTCATTTCTCCGTTTAATTGTATTATTTGATAATGGTATCGCCGAATATAAACTTTTTTCCTTTAGTCCGCATAAATTATTTGCGACAATTTTGAATGCGGGAAGTATTAATTTTTCTCTACCACTATGAGGATACCCAGTGTCAGGTACCCATTTTTATTTGGTGCGGAAAGAGTGTTTTTTCATTTTTTTAGCCGCAACCAATTCCTTTTTTCATATCAGAAAATAAGTTGTTTTTTGTGTTTTTATATTTTTTTTTTTCGCGGCCTGGCAAAATTTTTCTGCGACCCGGTGCCGAGTCGCGACCCACACTTTGGGAAACGTTGTCATAGAGGATATCTGTTGCATCGGCATCTGTATCGGCAAATATAGCACTATCATCTGCGAACATCAGATCGGAAATGAAGTTGTTGTCATCTTCATAATGGTATCTATAACCACGTTGAAAATCAGTGGAGAAGCAACATCTCCCTGTCGGATTCCCGTTTGGATCAGAAAACCGCCTGATAATTCGTTCCGGCTTCGTACGCAGCTGGTTGAACTGTTGTACGCCGCTCGTAGAATACGTATTATTTTTAAAAGCACATGCTCTGTTTCCAATATTGACCATAAAGAACGGCAGTGGATGCAGTCGATGCAAGGCCGAATCGATTTCCAAATCAAGTACTTACGTTCTTCCATCAACTGGTGAAGTGAATAATTAGTCAATACAGTCACGATTTCTCCTAAATCCTGCTTGCTCCTGTCGACTTGTTTCCTCTAGATTTTTCTATAGTCGTGATTGAATGATCTTCTGGCTGATGCCACAGTAATTATTGCATTCCCGGCCATCGATTATCTTCAATATGGTGACGACCATCGCTTTCTTCCACGTCGATGGTATTTGTTCTGAATGCTAAATTTATAGTAAGAGGTTAAAAAACGGTTGTATCAATAAGTCGCCTCCGGCTTTGACCATCTCAGCACTTCGATGTCAGGTGCTTTACCATCCTTCAGCAATTTTCTTGCTGTCTTGACTTCAAAAGTCGTTGGGTCACCAAGGGGAAAATGGGATCAGTGATTAGTCGATGATCAGTGCTGTCGGCGCTGGTCCTTGTGGCGGATCATGATTGTACAGTACGCCAAAGAATTCCCTACACTGCTGTAGACGCTCATCTGGAGAACTAACAAAAGTTCCATCCGCTTTCTTGATATCACCATTTGTTGATTTGGTCTTCCCGCTCAACTTCCTGATGGTTTGAAACATTTCGTTAATAATATTAAGATCATAAGTATAATTTATACTGATGATGTTAACATTGTTAACGAAATGTTAATATTAAAAAAATATATCTTTAAATAAAGTATTTCATTTCTTAGTTATGAAATCTTGAAACTTTACAAACGCAAATATCAACTTTATGGGGCATATTCCTTGAAATCTGTTTTTCCCAAACATGTTGTTGCGTTCCATTCCATTGCGTTCCAAAGCTTCAACAAAAAAAACGGGCCGAAAGTGCGAGTTGTGACTCGCGCAGCGAGGGTTCCGTACAAACTTGTAAGGTAACTTTTTTTGTGGAGGACGTAGCAAGCACATTCAGTTAACTTGTTAAGGCGTTGCTAGTAAACAAACAAAACTCGTCCCAATTATCATATATATATAGTTAACTATTCTAGCTCTCAAAAGCTGTGTTTGTCCAAAATTGGTTGAATTATAAATTGAAAATAGCATGAAACAAGCAACTGCCATCGCCGGGCATAAATTTACATCGTGTACGATAATGTTGTCGTTAACGGTTAAATGAGCTGTAGCCATAATTTATTGAGTAAGGATATGCAGGAGTACGAAGTTATTGAATGCAAAACAAAATTTCGTATTTCTGCCGCTCACTACGAAAGGGCCGACCTGGGCCGACCTCCCGCCCTTGTACTTGCCCCGCGTCGCCCTGCTCGTGCGCGTCTCGTTTTATCCTAAATACAAGGGGTCACTGAGTAGTTAGTTAGGTACTTAAACAAGAAATCTTACTTACTTATATGATATGAAATTCTTGACGAGAGACCTATTTCAAATTCCAAGCCAAAACTAAAATATTTTTGAAATTACCAAAAGAAAGCGAATGACGATTATAATAAATCGATTATGATAAATCTTTATTTTACTATTATCCTTATTCAGTAACTTACATTAAGGATTAACTGAATTACGCGATTCATTTTTAAACTTATAAAAAGAAAACGAACAGACGATTATGATAAAACTTTATTTTAGTATTAAACTTATTCACTTACTTATATTAAGATCTATTTCTTTTTTTTTAAATAACGCGATAATTTTTAAACTTATAAAATGAAAACTTTGTTTTAGTATTACACTTATTCACTAACTTATATTACGATCTAACTATTTCTAGATCTAATATAAACTAATATATTAACTATTTCTAGATCTATTTCGATGCTCTTAACATTCAGTTGTTCAATTGACTGCTTTTAGGCAATTGACTACCAAAAAATATGTGTGGAGGAGGGCCTAACTGTATGCAACCCATATGCTTCTGGTGCTTGACAATACCACGCAACACATTAGTGTATTTTCATAAATTTCTAATAGTAAATTCGCATTTTTCTTGTAATTAAACTACATATTTACGGTTTTCAGATTTTCCCCTATACATGTGCTGTAAGACACCGCTTCTTGCCAAATTTAATGATTCTAGGTCAAGTATTCAGTTGATTCTAGGTCAAGTACCCTATAGGTTTTGATTCCCTTGTGAAATCGATAAATATGCGACATAAACGGTCATATCTTTTGATCGCGTTGACTTACAAGTTTGATTTTTTCTCAGCTAAAAGAGACCGCAGATCCGAGTTTTTGATACAAATTTCAACTTGTTACCTCTACGCGTTTCTGAGAAAATTGGTCTTGACAGACTAACAGACGGACGGACGGACGGACAGACAGGCGGACAACAAGGTGATCCTATAAGGGTTCCGTTTTCGGTACGGAACCCTAAAAAAAATCGTCGAATTGAACGTCGATGAGAGTAGGTACTTCAACAAATATTCACAATGAAGGACCTTCATTTCTACAATTCTATATTAACCTCGAGAATATATAAACTATCGTCGAAAAGTGGCATAATAAACGTAAAATATATATATTTTAGTAAAATTTTCGGAAAATTTAATTTGCCAAGAGATTTTCGTTGTAGTGCGGGAACTCTAAATGTGGTCGCGAAAGGCTAAGTGTCCTGATTAACGCTTTGGGTACGTTTAACGACTGAGACTCGTCATGCATACGTTTCACTAATGCATTCTCTAAATCAGTGGCGCGCAAACCGTGGGTCGCGACCCCTAGAGGGGTCGATAGAGAATATTTTTAGGTCATCGAAAATTTAAGGTTTTTCGTGTTTCATCAGGTAGCAGAAATTAATGCAATATCAATATAAATAATGCTCGTCAATATTTGTCAATGTTTAAAAAATCGGTAAGGTTTAATAAATCTATTGGACTTGTCTACCAATCAAAATACTTTAAATATAATATTCTTACGAAGGCCGGAAGAAGTAATAAGATTTTTACGAGGGCCGGATAAAATGTTACGAGGGCCAAATGAAATGTTACGAGGGCCGGATAAAATCAATTTGAAGAGAGGATCTGGCCCGCGAGCCCGAGAAATCGAATTCAAATTACGAATTTCTCAAAAAGTGATCGAATCGTTTTATAGAAGATTTAAGAGGTTTATTCTTATTGCAATGTCAAAGCATTATACATAGTTTAAATCTTTATTTAATTTAGAATAGCTTAGAAAAAGATTCAGTGAATTTTGATCATTTTGGAAAAAGTCTTTATATTCGATTATATAAAACCTTTATATAATCGTCAATTTCAGCCTTACGTTTCAACAAAAAGGATAAAGATTATAAGTCTTTTGTTCTACACAACATTTCGCGACTTTTGATGGATTCAGTCCGTGGATATGCCAATATCCACGACATGTAAAACGTCGAGATTTCCAAAAAGGCTTAAAAAAATCGCGATTTTCGACACCTCCCCGATTTTTATATATTGTATATTAAAACACGCAGAATTTTACACAGATTACGCTCAAATAAATCATTTTGCAATTTAGTTTACATTTAACAACAAATACCATTCAAAAGATCTTAAAATACTAATCAGTTCTCCATGGCATCGATGGCTGGTTCGACGGTATATTTAATAAAAACTTCGGAAACCCCGGAGTATGATATGTTTTTTGGATTATTATTGGGGTGCTAAATCGATTGGTAAAAAGTAGAAGCCTCTGTGATAAACCGTTCAAAAGCCGAAAATGCGAGACTATATATTTCGTTAAAATCATTATTTATCAAGTGAATTGAAAATTTCAAATTGTATCTGAAAGTGTTTTACCTGCTGGTTGTAAATATACAAATTGCATTTTGGCAAAATCCAGCAAAATTTAGTCGCCCGAGCAAAGAACAGGATAACTAATTCATATTTTTAAGGAAATCTAAGTGCATGCGCAAAGAAATTACCTCCTGAAAACGATTATTTTCAATCGTGCTCGAGATATAAGTATTATGAACTCGAAATTCTGTAGCAGTTTTGTGGCAATTTCTGTGGCTGATTGCCAATCAAAACAAATTTAAAAAAACGTCTACTTTCTATCCAAGGATCGCGACAAAATTTTAGAAGATGACATACAAAAAGTTCGAAAACGGTGGCAAATGAAAATAGTTTGCGCACCACTGTATAAATACGTACCCAAAAGGTTAGAATGACCATATTTACAGCCCTAATTTAAAGATTGTTAAGAATGTGGAACTGTATCATAGAACAGCTAATAATATTTAATTTAGCCCTTCTTCAACATTAGCCCTCGCTCTCGTAATTTCCCCAGTTCAGTAATCACCACTACAAACTCCCCATTACTAAATTTGTTATTGTTAGGCTTGGTAGAAACACTGGGAACAAAAAACTGCTGAAAATTACGCACTATATGGCACCACCAAACAACATCCGTTCAGGAAAATAATGTAAACTCGTTCGTTCGTTTGATGTTTTGAAACAACTTACGTAATTAACATTCCATCGTACGTTATGGCGCGAACAATGCGCCGTCAAAGGCATCGCGTTCGGCACATTGTGCATGCATGATTTGAATATAGTTAATAAATATTTATTAATTGACTCGCTCACTTCCAGTACGGTTTAATTAGGTTGTGTTTACACTGTGAGAGTAATTGGCCATTTGTTGTCGTTCAGTCAGGAAGTTTGTTAATTTCTTCATATTTTTAATTGAGACAATGACGAGTTAATTGAGATATCGATTTAACGTTGAGATTAAATTAACAAGTTGAAATAGTAGAAGTTTTATTTTATTACCGTTTCATTAATTAATTTAATATTCTAATAATATTACTTTTTTGTTAAAGAACACAAATTAATAATTGTTAATACAGGAGCATCCTGTAGCTAAAAAAACACTAGTGAAACAACTGCACTGAACAAGTGACAAATCTACTTTTAAGTGGCTTGTATTTTAAGTAAGCTGTACAGACGGCAAATGAAGATTTAAATACAAAACTGTAGAAGACAGGACAAAACTGATAAAACCTGGTTAAAGTTGTACAAGTTGGATCAAACTGGACAAGACGGGACACCACCGGACAACTAACACTGGAGAAGACTGAACAAGATCGAACAAAACCGAACATAACCGGGCAAGACCAGACAAGACCGAACAACACCGAAGAAGACTTAAGAAGACCCAGAAGACGAAGAAGACCGAATATGACCGGTTGAAGATGGAAAAGATCGGAGAAGATCGAAAAAGACCGAACAAGATCGGACAAGACCTGACGAAACTACAAAAAATCAGAGACACAGATGATTTTACCAGACGAGACACTAGGAGACGAAGCCAGACAAAAACAAACAAGAACAAACCAAAAACCTGACCAAACACGATCACTCAAAGGAATTCAATAGAAGACAAGACCAGTCATGACCAGACAAGGGCGGATGAGATCATACAATACCAGACAAACCAAGCAAGATAAAACAAAACAGAAATGAACAGACCAATCCTGTCACGAGCATATGAAACCAGACAAGATTTGTCTTGTTAAACGAAGCCACAGAAAACCATATTAGACCAGACCTCATCATACTATACCAGACCATACCAAACAGTAGCAGAGAAGACCAGAAAAGGAGAAACATTATCAAATAACCCAGACAAGACCGTACAAGACTGGATAGGAGAGACAAGGCCAGGTAATTTAGGCAAGGCGAGGTATGTGTAATCGTTGTTGATATGAAGAATGTTGATGCATCTGATAATTTAATTTAATTATAATTTAATAACTGTGTTACATTTACATGAATTCAATATGTATTTGCTGAATCTAATGTAGAGCCATTTATGTTTAAATAATCTATGAAGTAATTAATAATGATTTCCGGATGTCGTCACATATTTCTGCCTAATAAGATTTATAATTAATGGTAATAAACTGCTTATGGAATGTAACGATTTCAATAACTTAACTTATTCCAGGCGAATAAATACCAAACAGTTTACTACATAAATAGAATTTGAACCTTATTAAAGCTTATGAAATCGAACATTTATTAAAACAACATTATCAATCTTATGAATATGTCGTTGATAATATCGTCTATATAAATTATCTACCTAGTCAACCTACCTTTCTCGTCTAGCCTTTATCTGCCTTATCCTATATGTCATTTTATTAAATCTAATCATGTATGTAAAGTATTTTGTTTCTGAAATAAGTTTTCTAGCCTTGATAAATCTCTACTGCGTTGTTTACATATCGGGGAATAGAATACAGTCTAGTTTTATTTTGCTTGTTTTACATTTCATGTTGCAATATACAATTAAATTATAATTTAATAAATAAAATGATGTAATTGCCGCACTGAAACGTACAAATAATCTTCCAGTTAATAAGATAAGAAACGTTTCAGCCGCAATAAATTAATGGCAATTGTCTTAATTATAAACGACAAGTGCATTACGTTGTAACTGACATAAGTGGCATAATTATACACTTTAGTGACCCGCATAGAGGGTAAGAAAATAATGGAGGGCAAAAGCCTTTCAAGTGGTCGTTATTGGTGCGGCCACACACAAATTACACAAATCATCTGTAAACGTTAATTTGCAAATGGTTTAGAATTACCGTGAATTAAAAAAGAAATAACAGTAAAAAATGGGTTTTTGTGAAAGAGAAATGTTTGTGACTTATTCTAGGTGTGTGGAGAAAGCGGGGAGGTAAACGGGAGGGTAAATGTAAATGCATTTAGAATTACAGAAAAATGCTTTTACGGATTTTTTATTGTAATTCGATTTTCTGGGTGGTAATATAAAAGACATTCTTTTATTGTTAGCTAAAGTGGCGTATTTTATAAACCGCGTAGGGTGTAGAAAAATAACAGAATTTAGTAGAACAATGTTTTATTAATATTTAAATCATGGAACTAAAAAAAAATCACTAATCCTCTTGGTAAGACTAAATGATAATTAAAAACTTAAATAATAAATCGGACAGATTGACTTAAACAATACAATGTTTAGTTGCTTTAAACAAAACCTTTGTTTTCAAATCTAGTTCTTCATCTGTTATATATTTCATAAAATAATAATAATACCTTCATATATATATATATATATATATATACATATATATATATATATATATATATATACATATATATATATATATATATATATATATATATATATATTTAGCTCCAAACCAGTATTTAAATAAGAGCTATTAAATCCAATACTATAATAATAGCTGGATGTTTTTATTTTAACGATTCCAATCAGGATTGCAACATCGTTAATAAATCATACGAGTCCGACTTGACCTGGAACTCCATCTGGAACCACGTGAGCATTACTTCAGGTGGGTGGTGGTGTTTGTTCGGATTACTTCCTTTTCCTTCCTCTTGTTGTCCTTTTCTCGTCTCGGTTTCGTTTTTCATCTTCTGTCGTATTAGCTATGTAGTCGTGTGCTTGGCTATTTTTCCGTCTTTTCGTCACATGTCTAGTCGTCCATCTAACCTTCCTTGTGTTACGTGCGATACTATGATCGCCTTCCATTCCCTCTCCATTTGCTCTTTTCCCATCATGATTCCGGTTATGTAAGCTTGTACTGCATCCCAGTTATGTTCACTTTCTAACATAACTTCCATGATGTTATGTTCTTCTAGTCTTGTACCGCCTAATGTCTCCGCGAGTCGAGTTCTTTCATTCTCTGATTCTCCACACATGAAGATAGTATGTTGTGCGTGGTCTGGAATATAAGCGCAGTAAAAGCACTCCGCAGTGTCCCTTTGTTTGAACCGTTCGAGGTAGGCGTTGATGCACCCTTGGCCAGTGAGCGCATGTGTAAAATGGTAACTCTTATGTCTGTGTGACCTGTCGTACCATGATGTCACGTTAGGGATAAGGCTGTGTATCCACCGTCCACTAGTGTCGATATCCCATTTTGTGTACCATCGGTCCATGAGTCTCTTACGCGCTCTCTCCTTGGCGGCCGCCCTCTAATGCTTTACGTTCGTTTTTCGCTCTGTGTTGCAGCTCTTCGTATACTTTTTGTTTCTCATGAATCAGTAAATCTATTGGGGGCGTGCTTGCAAGTATTAGCGCCGCGGCCTCCGAAACCGTTCTGTAGGCGGAAATTACTCTTAGGGCACTTCTCTGTACTCCTGTAATTTGATTTTTTACTCCTAACTTTTTGGTTATGTCGGCCCGCCGTGTATTTCCGCCGCGTAGAGAATGTTTGAGTGTACCAGATTGTTGAGAAGTTTCCGTTTAAATTCCCTCGGCCCTCCAATGTTCGGCATCAACCGTACCAGACCTCTCACTGTAGAGGTATTTTCTTCTCGCTGTTTTATTTTTATTCGACTCCGACTAGTGACAATTCGAATGCTCCAACTCCGAAATTTCTTGCATTTCAGCTATTGCGTAATGAAGGGAAGTTAGATATTTTCGGCAATACGATTGAGGCTATCAAACTTTATTTTCTTACCAGGCACGCGTGCCACGTATTTGCTAATGGAAAGGTAACCCCAGCACAAATCAAGAGAATTATAGAAAAAAATGTATCATAAAGTTTGTGATTGGCGATTAAAGAAGAATATCAGCGTAGTTACCGAGACTATTATATTAAATTACATGTTGGAGCTGAATAAAGGAGCTAACAGACCGGCGCGGAAGTTTCGCTGCCGCGAGAGGTGCGTTATCGCGGCGGACCGATTGATGTGGCGACTTATGTACATGTTCAAATCAACAGGCGCGATTTCCATAATAGCCGCGGTAGTGCAGCGTTGCATGACAAGGACGCTGAAAAAGTTGTTTGAGAATTTAAAAATATCCTATATTGTATGACCTACTATATTGTATGTACAAACGGATTCGGATCGTACACTAGGAAAAACTCATCATCAATGCTCTTCAATCCGAAGATTGGTTTGCAACAATTCTCCACTCTGCTCTGTCTTCAGCCTTCTGCTTCATTTATTAATCTCCTGAGCAGCCCCCACCCGGAGGTCCGATCAGGGGATCATTTTACCTCCCGTTAATTCCACTGAAGAGTACTCCATCAATGAATAAATTGCTGATGCCTGAGATATCCATACGGATCTTTAATGAAATGGTTTCTCGATGCCTTCTCCATCCTACGCCGTTGGCCATCAAGTGGCTCTTCCGCCTTTAGAGGCAGTCTCCCACCCCATGGACAAGAGACCATAGACTTTACCTCTACCCCCTCATCCGTCCTCCGAAGAGGCCGTTGGCACTTGGTATAGGGGGACCACTTACACCGGTGGTCACTCGGTGAAATTACAGTTAGACCTTCTTTACCTTAATTTCTTCTTGTTTAATGGCGCTTACCAAGCTACAAACACAATACTAGAAATGTATGTTTATTTTGAATTTAAAATCATGTAAGCGATGGAAATGAAATGTCTAAATGAATACCGAAAAATCGCCGAGAAATATTTAAAAAATTTCAATGTTTCTGTTAGTTACTGGGGCTTGCAAATGTGCTTGGGTTGAACTAGGGGTGGTTACCTCAATCTGTGACCATTTTCACACTGGCGGGGTGAGTTTTTCCTCGGAAATTTCTGGAAAATTGCGGAGCACAAATACCACCCGTTAACAGCTCCATTGAGTAGGAAAAACCACTATACACGTAAATGCGTTTTGATGTGGGCATGGCCATTTCGCTGTCGCGCCCTAGAGAATTATTCGCTGCGGAAACTTCGCGATGCAAACGCTCTGCGCCAGTCTGA
Organism: Phosphuga atrata; assembly: GCA_944588485.1. Classification (NCBI taxonomy): domain Eukaryota; kingdom Metazoa; phylum Arthropoda; class Insecta; order Coleoptera; family Silphidae; genus Phosphuga; species Phosphuga atrata. Next base: position 37,456,540 of record OX155899.1, read on the forward strand.
AGGAGCCTTAAAACGTTGAAACCATCAACAGTTTAGAGTTATTGTTCAATGTTAAAGGCGTAAATATTATTATTATATATCAATAATGTTATACCAATAAATAATAATTAATGAATAACGGAATTAATAAATTGAATTCGAAGAAATTTCAAATCGAGGAAATTTCCTTGCGAACAATTTATCATTAGAACATTTTTTTTTTCGAATAAATTGGTTTAGAACAATTTTCCTGGAACCCTTCTTGGTATACCTTCTCAAATGACTCAAATATGAGTGCAATGTTTTTATAAATGAATTTTGACGTTTAAAATCTCATAATTGTCAAAATTTATGGTTATGATTATGGAGCCCGTAAGTGAGTTATTTTGATGCGTTGCCATGGATACTTTTATTGCACTAGTGCATAAAAAATTTATATTGCACTAGTGAATAAATTTTGTATTGCGCTAGTGAATAAACCACTGGTTTATTGATTCGTTTCCAAGGAATTAAACATGACTTTATAAGACAAAATTGAATAAAAATGGTTTTGGCAACAGAGCACTGGTAAAACTAGAAAGGTTTTACGGATAATTATCAAAATATGAACTATACCGAGGAGAAATATATAAAGTGACAAACCAAATACAACTAACTCGGTAGAAAATTCAGCATACCCAACCTTATTTTTGGTAGCGCAAGTATAATTTCCAGCGTGTTCGTAGGTTACAGTTTCTATACTAAGACTACTACTTCTGCGACCTACAGCCGTTATCATTATATTATTTCTTGAGTCAATATATTTTCCATTGAAGTTCCAAGTAATTACATTACATTTATTCTAATGGCCTATTTTGGCAGTGAATTGCAAAATAAAAACGGCCACTGACTGTATTCACAACAAATAAGCTTACGAATTTACAAGGGAAACACATTTTAGAAATCTATTCCGAAGAAAAACTGAATATCGGAATTTTGCACAAGACTGTGGGCAAATAGTTTGAACACTGGTAATCTAAGTAAAGGTAAATTCATTGGTCGTCCCACTGCTGCTACATCTGATGTGCAATATATTGAAGAAATTGTCGAGCAAAATCCTCACATTTTGATACGTCGTCTATTCCAACAAATAGGTTACCAATGACAAATAACCTGTAAACTAACATTCCCTACATTTTCACTCTTTTTAGGCCTTTGATATAAATCCTCTTGGAAGATCTTATAAAAATCTTGGCATTTACGACCATACAAATTTACAATGGTCCAACAACTTCGTCCTCGAAATATCTCCAATGAATGCAATTTTGTCACTGGTATAACAACAATTTCACAATATTGAACAGCAAGACATCATTCTCTATTCTGATGATGCTTGGATCCGTTTGGCTGGGTTTATAGACTCTCAAAATTATGGAACACGGTCCACTCAGAATCACATAAAGTAATTCAAGTTCCACTGCATCCCCTAAAAATCGGCGTATGGGTTGTTGCATTGTCGCGAAGGCGAATTAAGGCCAATTCTCATATAACACGGCATTCTCGCCGCGACACATAGCTACGCGACGTCACACGAATTCGCCTGTCAAATAATGATAACATTGTTTCCAATGGGCACGTTCTATGGCTACGCGACAGTTGCTAGAAGTCGGAATTCAGCACGCTGTCACTGGGATTATTTCGTGAGAATTCTTTTACGTTTTGTCGCACATCGCATGACATTGGGAAAGTTTGTTTGTGATTCGAATGACGGATTGTGTCAAAAACGGCGGGTTTTTGAAAATGAATGGAATAAACGACGAAAAAGCAGAGGAATTGATCGCTCTTGTGGCTGACTATGTTGAACTGTATGACTTACAAAATAAAAATTACTGTAATCAAGAAAGGAAATATCTAATTTGGACAAAACCTTCTTTAAAATTAAATGAGACTCGTAAGTAGACCAATCTTGTCATAATTAAGACCAATCTTGTTCTTAAAATCTGATGCACCAAATATTATCTTTTCCTCTTCTTTTCTTTCAATTTATCATTTTCGTAACACATGACTACGACCAAAAAATCATCATCGGAACTTGACGAACTTTACATTTTGAAAATATAACGTAACCTGAAATGTGGAGAAACTACAGATTTGACATTTGCAGCAAATAATCGCGTAGCTGAGTCTCGCATATATGAGAATACCTAGCAGCGACGTGACAATTCGCGACAGTTCATTGTGCAATGTCGCGTAGGTGAGTGTCGCGTATATGAGAATCGGCCTTAATTGGCCCGATATTCTTTCACGAAACAATTAATGCACAAAGATACCGATGATTTCTTGTAGAGACATTTTTAGATCAAATGGATGACATTGAACTCACAAACAGCTTTTATCAGCAAGACTCTGCGACGGACATACAGCACAAGCCACAATACATTATTTAGAAGAGTTTTTTGCAGGGCGTTTAATTAGTGCAAGTTTATGGCCAAGTACGTAACCTGACATGACCCCGCTGGACTTCTTTTTGTTTCCATTTTTAAAGAATGTTGTGTTTCGCAATTCCATTAAAAATTTGAAAGAATTGCAACTATTGAAGAGGCAATTGGAAATGTGGGACCTGAAATGATAATTAAAGTTTCCAATAATTTATCAGAGTTCAACGTTGCTTATAGCAAGTAGGTCAAGGTTTCGAATATATATTAGGACAGCTATGTTTATCAAATGTTGATTATCTTGTGAGTAATATGAAGACTAATATTTAAATAGACTATAAGTAAGATTTGAACATTGTCCTCGTAATGGCCCTCGTAGCGGATAAAATCAAGTTGAATTAAAAATTTGCATAATTTATTTTCTCCAATATTTTCGAATGGATTTTATTCAAATATTGCACAATTAATATTTATGATTATTCCACTACTTCTATTTTTTTCAGATATCCTCTAAATACAACAAAGTGTTTTTAGGTTGTTAAAAATTGCTTAGTTTTTTAAGATTTCCTGACTTATTTTACCGTAATTTTTTACCGTATTTTATTTTACCGTAACAATGTACAATACAACGTACAATATGTAAAAATCGGACAGGTGTCGCAAATCGTGATTTTTTAAGCCTTCCTTTCTTCGATATCGCGAATTTTGACGTATCATGGATATTGACATATAATACATCAAAAGATGCAAGAGTTTGTATAGAATAAACAACGAATAACCTCTTTATGTTTTGGTGAAACGTAAGCCTGAAATTAGCGATTACAAAAACACGCAAAATAGCGTACTTTCCAATTTTTGCTCGAAACTTTTTCCAAAATAATCTAATCTGTCTGAATCTTTGTCCTAAATTATTCTAAATTAAATGCATATCAAAACTATGTAAGGTACTTTCAGTTGGAAAGGGAATAAACAACTCAAATTTTCTATTAAACGAATTGAACAATTTTTGAGAGACTCGAAACTTTGTTCTCGATTTTCTCGAGCCAGATCCGCCCTTTAACTTGATTTTATTCGGCTCTCGTATCAATTTTCAAATCTTATTAAACCTGGCCGAGTGAATAGATTTCGCTTTTGAAGTTTCGTAGCTTGTTGGAATGGTAACGACACTCGTTTATTATTACCATCACAATTAATGTTACTATCACAAGTATTGTTACCATCACCATTATTGGACATTATAGAGGGTTCCTCCCGGTTTTCAAAACTATCAGCTATTTGTTCATGTACATCCTTATCTAGATTTTTACTTTCACACATAACATAAGATAGTATCAGGTATAGTCACGATCCATCGCCCGCAGTGGTACTATGGTACTGCATATGGAATCATCAAACCATTTACTTTTCTTCAATTTTCAATTTGCCTTTTAAATTGTAATTAGAAACAATTACCCAATTGTCAGCTGTTGACTGTTGACTGTGGATGAGAATTATTCTTTAAATAATTCTTTTCTACTTAACTGGACTTTTAGAAAAAGGAAAAACTCATTTCATAATTTTTAAAGAAGTATTTAAATAAGAATTCTGTAGTTTTTGAGGTCCCTCCTTTGCAGTAGCCAGTTTTCGTTAGATGGTAAAATCCGTTAGTCTTTTTTTGTAAGAGGAATCTAACTGACAATTTTATCTAATGTGACATACACAGTTTCAGAGATATCGGTTACAAAATTATTTAACCCCCAAGTTTCAACTCCCATAATCAGATTTTCAGAAAATGATAAAATAAGTGTGTCTTTATTTTTATAAATGAATCTTAAAACCAAATTTCTTTTCTCTGACATTTTCTGTTTCTGCGATATAGACATCTTAGTACAAAACTTTGGCTACTATTTTCACCCGCTTAGAATCCAATTTTTTAAAAATCCTTTCTTAGTATAGGTTTGCGTCATTAAAGCCTTCCTTCAAAATTCTACGATCATAGGTCAAACGATTTGAGCCGTGAGTTGATAAATCAGTCATCGAGTCAATCAATCATTCAGGACACTTCACGACTAAATTATTTTATGTGAAGTATGCCATTATTATAATCGTTTGTAAAATATCCAAATCGTGAGTAAAAGTCCAATATAAATCAAATGAAGTCACATTATTAAACGATTTCTGTTGGTTGTAACTATGGCAACAACTCGCATCACTAAACAAAACACAAAGTGAAAAGACGTAGTGAAAATAAATTTTCTGACGTATATTAAAATTGATTTTTTTTTGAATAAAGAAGTCTCGGCAATAAATCTTAACTTAACCTAACTATAACCTAATCTAGATTAAATCTATGTCCTAGGTAACAACAACCGTCAACCGTTTGGTCGACAAGGACCAGATAGTCTTCCCGTGACTGTGCATTTTTACTAGTTAGCAATTTTTGTCACGGAGGCGCTAAATCGTTGTGTCGGTGATTTGAAGTATTTTGTCTAAAAAAATTTTCTAATATTATCTTTAGGAAACAATTTTTTTTTTTGTAGATTGATGTATGATACACGTGTGTGAAAGGCTTCTCTTCACACATTTGTATCATAAAGTACTATTTTCTATTTTGCGTTTATAATGAACTCATTAAAGCACTCATATGGATTCGTTAATGGCTCGCCTAGTCCTATACAATTTTCTTAATATGTATCGGCGATGTTTTTATTTATTTATGTGTTTCGGCGTTTTTCGTACTTGGTCACTAGAATACTCGTTTTGCGCTCGTCCTTTTCTAAACATGTTCGCGTGCTGAAAAATCGCGCTTGTTGAATTCGTTCTTTAATATACTAGTAATGGCATATTTTCATTTTTTAAAGAGCACATTTTCATATACATATATATATATATATATATATATATATATATATATATATATATATATATATGGGCATATCTTTGGTTGCCCTAATTATTATCTTCTGATCATATTTTTCAAATTGATGTTATCTTAAATATATTTATGAATAGGATGGTTGCGACAGTTACTACATTTATATTAATAACAAAATAGTTAAAAGTTAAAAGATATATTTATAACAAAAAACATATTTTTATAAAAGTTGCTTAATATTATTATGTACATTTGTGAACATTAAATTGCAGAACTAAATACCACATATATATTTTCTGAGTATTTTTGTATTCCAAGGAATTACAAGAACGAAACATTGACATTAATAATAAAATTTGAATTTTAAATGTTTCTTGTTGAGATTCGTACTGTCTACATTCTTATTCAATATTGAAATGTCTCTTGCATTTTACTAATACAAACACGTCCGCATTTCTTTTTCTTTTTGTGCCAGTCAATTCACAATAACATTCCCCATAATAAAAAGAAACCGTTAAGGTCGTTGATAAATTTGACAAGAATAAAACCGAAATAACAAGTTTTCTCTCCTCTCTACAGCTTCTAATTTATTAGAGTCGTTTTTATTTTCGTCAACATTGACCTCATTTTCATTTTCCGTTTTATTTTCGAGTAATAGATAAATTATTTTCTAAATACCAGAGTAACATTTCAAATTTATTATTGCACGAATAGCTTGAAATACTTCTAATTAGTTGTACAATATATTTTGTATACAGGAATAAAATTAACCCGATAAAAATAGTATTCTCGTCCAAAGTCTATTTTCGACTAGTTTTGACTAATTTGTATCCAGTTTGGCTAATCCTGTACAGTCTTGTTCATTTTTGTCCTGTTTGGAGCAAACATATTCGGTTTAGTATTGCATATACAGGTATCCTCACTTAATGACTGAGTCTCGTTCCATTGACTGGGTCAATAAGCGAATTCGTCGATAAATGAGGACCTTTCATGGACAAAGAGACCTTGTGGTCGATAGCCCTTTGTATAACGTATACAATAAATATATTCTCTCTCCCTCGCTTTCTCTCTCTCCCTCTCTCTGAGGACCTTTAATTTTTATTTATTTTGAATTGGATGTACAAAATGAAGTACACAATACAAAAATTCAATTCAATTACAAGTTGCCGAATTTAAAATTACCGAATAAATCAAACTTTCAAAAATATATGCTTTATTTGGTTCTTAAACTTGATCGGTTTATGAAGAGATTGTTACAGAAACTTTGACCGGAGGGCTGGTCATTAGTCCGTTAAGTAGGTAAATCAGTGAGACATCTGTATTTGTATATTGTTTAGTCTTGTTTGGTCTTCTGTATTCTTATTCAGTCTATTATTGCTAAACGCCAAATCCACTATTCTAATCTAATTAATGGCGGTCCAAAATTCCTGCAACGTTACTAATTAGATTTAGAATGTATTGGTAACTTTAAAAATGAATTAGATAAATAAAATATAAAAGTGTCGTGTGAAATTAATATTTATCCACAAGGCTATAAAACATGTCAAATTTACAATGAAATGTGATATAGCAAATAAAACTCGGGTATTTGAATAAATCTTGAATATATTATGCTGAAAACTGCTTATGCTTAAAACTGAATATATTATGTGTTCAATTTTAAAACCTCGTTTGTTTCATTTTAAAACGTTGATTGTTTAATCTAATTACTCATATAATTTATTGTCTAATTATTAAGTTATTATATTTCGTTTTAGTTTTACTTATTCTGACGATCTTCTAATTTGTATTTAGGTCGTGAGAAAAATAAATAAATTTTGCCAACTAAAATGAGTCAATTCATTACGTAATAAGTTCTACAGTTAGCTACTGCATAATGTATGTTACTGTTAAGACTTCATTGCCTACCAATTAGTTTGTATGCACCAATTTATTGGTTTTGACATTGTGTTAATGAATATTTAATAATAGACTAGTAACGTTCAAGAAAGATTACACCGATTTGTGATTTGCTGGTGCAAAGACTACATTTCTTTCAATTTAATATCTGCTTTCTTTGTTCATTAGTCCTTTATTTATTTTTATTTCACTGTAGTACTAATAATATAATATATTCCAGGGATCAGCAATTAGTTTCTTCAGGGGTCCTGTTTTTAAAATAAAATTACCATCACGGTCCGTTTCTACTTGAGTTTATTAAATAAGCAAATGTAACGTACGTAAAAGTAAAAAGTAATTTTTTTACATATCAATGTGAAAATAGTTATTTACATTAGAGTGCGGAAATCTTGATTTTACAATGCAACAGCTCGTCTGGAGAACGAGCCCGAAAGGCGAGTTCCCCATTTGCTGGAGCATTGTAAATTCATTTCCGCACGAAATTTTTATTTCGTTCATTTAAGACTTTTTGGCCGACAATTATTATTTACGAAACAAATAGATTTAGATTTATTACAATATTTGAAATTTTTTAATTTTGTAATGTTGGTACTCACAGATATTTTTACTAATTCAAATTTATTAGGTACATAATATGTCATTTTTCCAAATGTCAGACGCACAGTAAAATTTAAAATTATTTTCTACATTATCGTGACAAATATGGTGTAAAGTGGCGTTTTCTACATTATATTTTATTTTCATATACTTAATTTATTTTGTAAGTGTCACTGAAAGGTTAAAATTTACTGGTCACTTTACCGCATCGTAGCCGCATTTTGCAACATTGTGTGTAAAAATCTAGTTTCTCTGGACGCATACACGATGTCAAAGCTAGCTTCAATTCAGGAGGCCAAAAATGATATTTCTTGCCTTGAACTATTTGTCTGAAGTTTGGAGTAAAGTTAGCGCAAGCCATTGTCATTAAATCCTGGAGATGTTCATCAGTAAGCTGAGATCGAAATTTATTTTTAATGAAGTTCATCTTCGAAAATGCTGCTTCACAAATATATGTTGACCCAACATAGGGGTCATTTTTTATTCTGGTTATTTATTACCACACACAAATTTTATCCAGAACTTCTCGCAAGGAACTTCCGTATGCTTGTGTTTTAATCCTGTGTTTTCTTGGAAATCGATCAATTATGCATGCAGAGTAGCTTTATTATTCCCGTGTGGCTTCGTTGTTCCATTCACCATCAGGATGCAGAGAGTAAATGTTGCTGAGGATTCCTACATTCTCAATTTTCTTGGAATATGCGAATCTGTTTTCAAATTCCGATTTAAGGTACTTAATGAACGTCTTGTATCGACCGACGTCAATTTCGTCGTCACTGCTGATTATTTTATTTAAATTAGGAAAGTGCATTCATTACCAAGGTCATTATAGAAAGATCGAGTTTTCGCGAAAAGCTTTTTACATCTGACATGAGCTCCCATATAAGCTTTCCTTCGCCTTGAAGTTTAAGGTACAAGTAATTAATATGTATAAATATATTCGTTAACAAAGCAATAGGAGCCACATTTTCTTTTCTTGCTTAGAATACTTAGGCATTTGCTGAAATCTGATCAGTGTTGAAAATAAATGTCTTCAAATGTTCTAAAATGCTGAACAATATTTGTAAAAGGCAGCCTTTGCTTAACCTTCGCACATTATTATGCAACAGTAGATCGTCAAATTGTGCATCAGCTTCTTCAAGAAATGATTTCAATTCATAATGTTTCAGTTATGATTTTGCACGAAGAAAATTTACTACTTTAATCACTTCTTGCATAATACTCTCAAAATTATTATTATAAAGTTTGCAGCAAAGCACAGTTTGGTGTATAATACAGTGGTAGGAAATCAAATTTTCATTACATTTTGCATTGGTCCTCATTAAGTGCACTTATCCTTTTTTAGTCCCAACCATTGCTGGCGCACCGTCAGTAGTTACTGTTAAAAGCTTTTTCAGGTCTAAATCATCTTTATCTAAATAATCCGTCACCGCGTTGTTCATATCTTCTCGAGTTCTTCTTAATAACGGCAAAACAGCCAACATCTCCTCAACAAAACTTTCTCTCATTTGGTCCAGGAAGCATACAAAAATAACCAGTTGTGCCTTATCAGTCGCGTCGCACATTCATGCATTTTCTTCTGACAAAACGTGTGTATTTCTTGTGTTAGTAGTCTGAGATAACGGAATCTGTCGAAGAGTACCAACAAAATCTTTTCTGTTCTCAGACAGAACATTGCCTGCCTCGACAAAGCACTTTTTATCTATGTCAGCATAGATGACACGAGTATGGAAATCACATTAATCTGCCAAGAAAAAAACCTCTAGAATAGTAGCTCGCCACCTACATTAAAAACTGTAAGGGCTCCCTATACTTGTGTCTGAGATTTAGACACCATACACAAGTGTAAGCTTCTTTTTTTTTGTTAGGAGAGGAAAATGCGTTACGTACAATCCCTGCGGGAGTGTGGGACTCCCCATCTGGATGTTCGAGATGGATATACCCACTAAAAACCGCTCCTCTGCTTTCAATTTTTAGAAAGAACCCTTCCTCCCGGAACTTCCTTATTGGTATTACTTCAGAAGGAGGTTTTGCCATGTTTCCTTACGGATCTTGTATTTTCTTAGCTGCTTCCTCTTCTTTTCCTTTCTCTCGCAATATATCTGTGGCAAAATCACTTATTGCCTTCCAGTTTTCAGAACTTTTAACATTTTTCCAACCACGCTTTCTGGGGCTAGTTTACAGTTCATTAGCTTTTCCACATGTTGACGTTCGGTACTCCATCTCGGGCACACAAAGAATGTGTGGTGTGCGTCGTCTTCTACATTTTTACATTGTGGACACATTGGGCTTTCTCGTAGCTTGAACCCATCTAGATAGGATCTACAGCATCCATGGCCAGTTAACATTTGAGACAAGTGATAGTTTAGCTCCACATGATCTCGTTCCGTCCAGGTCTTAACATCGGGTATAAGTCTGTAGGTCCATCTGCCCTTCTCGCTTTTATCCCAGGCAGCTTGCCAGCTCTTTAGTGTGTCTTGTCTGAGACTCTCTCGGTTCCCATGTCGGTTTTTATATATTTCCCTTCTTTCCACCATGAAAAGTTCGATGGGAATGACGGAGGCTGCTAACATTACAGCATCGGTGGAAGTTGTTTTATATGATGCACTTATACGTATCGCCATCGATCTCTGTACCTGAGTTAGATTATTTCTCCACTTTTTGTATTTGAGTACGTCTGTCCATACCGGTGCCGCATAGAGCATTGCTGACGTCACGACAGAGAAAAGAAGCCTCCGTTTGCTCGTTTTTGGCCCTTCAATTGACGGCATCAGTTTGCAGATTGCCGCGGTAGTTCTTGCAGTTTTCACCAGGACAGCTTCTGTATGTTTTGTGAAAGTCATTCGTTTGTCTATTGTGACTCCTAGATATTTGACCTGGTTCCTTGGTTCAATAATTATTCCTCTGATGTTGAAATCCACGTTTTTAACTTTTTTAGAGCCAGTTAGCAATACTGCCTCCGTTTTTTGTGGTGCCACTTCCAGTTTGTGTTTTTCTACCCAGCAGGTGATTCTCTCTAGCGCGCAGTCCATCTTGTTTTTAAGTATCTGCTCGTTTTTGGCCGTCACTATAAGGGCAAGATCATCCGCATTGGCGATTAAATCCAGACCGTCCTCCGGGCATATTTCGAGAACATCGTCATATAGGACGCTCCAAATGTTATATGATTAAATGTTATTAAATGATAGCTTCTGATTATTTTTTTCAGTGGCGGGTCTACCTTCTTCTGATCTAAAAACGATCTAAACGTTTTTGAACGCGTTTTTAATGTCTAGTAGAATTAAAGCGCATAGTTTCCTAGACTGTCTTGTTTTCTCCTTCTTGCCTCTGTTGCAATGTCCATCACCTTTTGAATTGCATCGATGGTGGAGCATCCTTTTCCAGAGCCGTACGGCCTGCCCGATAGCTTTTTTCCAAATCAGTCTGTAGTCTTTCCAGTATTAGATATTCAAAAAGTTTGCCAAGAGTGTCTAATAGATACAGGGGACGAAAGTAGTTTAGGTCCGTTTTCTCTTTTCCACCTTTTGGGAGGAGAACTAGCTTGGCAGGTTTCCGCGCACATGGGAAGTTTCCAATTTGGAGCAGGGTGTTGTATACTCCTAGGAGCATTTCTGGCATTTCTTGCGCTTTTATTTTTACTACTTCCGGTGGTGTTTGGTCTGGCCCTGGTGCCCGCCTAGTTTTTATCATTAGTGCACCCTTCCGCAAATCTTCTGTGGTAAAGGTTTGGACACTCTCGGTGAGTGGTTCTTTCCACGTCACCTCTTCGCTCCCAGGAAAAAGGTGCCGAGCCACCGCTATCATTTCATTGAAGTCGATGTCTTCTACTCGACTTTTGGCTTTTAACCTTCTCGTCGCTATGCGATATCCTTCGCCCGAGACGTCTCCGTCGATTTTGTTGCACAACTCCTTCCAGCAGTTTCTTTTTGATGCATTGATGGATCTTTTAATTTCCTTCCTAAGACCTCGATATTCCAGGTAGCTCCACTCCGAGTCCGCGTTTCTTCTTCTTCTTGCTCTTGTCAGTTTCCTTTTTTGCAGCCAGGCAGGCTTTTCTTATGTCGGATATGTCTTCTATCCACCAGTACGCCTCTTTGCATTTTCCAGTCGCACGGGTTTTTGGCATGGCTGCATTGCAGGCCGCAGTCACGGAGGATATTAATTTTTCGACTGTATTTATGTCTTCGTTTTGAATTCGTTTCTGGAGCGCTTCCATCAGGCGATCCTTACTTAGTTTTTTAACGTTCCATCTCCTGTTCACCTTTTCATCTCCTTTCTCTTCTTTCCCTGGTTCTAGAACGATGTTTATAATTATATTTTGGGGATTAATTAGATTTTCTTCATTATAAACTTTCCATCCTTTCACTCTACTGATCAAATTTTCGGTGCAGAGCGTGACGTCTATATGTGAACAGCTGTTTTTCCTAACGAATGTAGCTTCTCCTGTATTTAGGATGTGCATCTCGTGCTCATCGATACATCATGTCACAATTTTACCCCTTCGATCATCAGAAGGGGATCCCCATTTAATAGACTTTGCGTTGAAGTCTCCCCTAATAATTATCGTTTTAGTTATTTTTCTACGTATATCGTCACCCAGACTGTTTAGGAACATGTCAAACTCTTCAATACTCTTGTTTGAACTAAAGTAACAGGAGTAGATAAACACTTTATCCACTTTTATCCACTCTTAGCCTTGTCCCCTTCCCGTTTCTGTGATCCTACTCTTTCTATTGTATACTTTAATTGCCGTGTCTATTTCTTCATCAGTCACCAAGTCTCCTTCTTTAGCTTCGATCTTGTTCGGCTCTGCAGTTATTATAATTTCCACGTTTTTAACCTCTAGAACAGTATGTTCAGAGAGCGCCTGGGCCTGACGATTTCTATTTAGATTTACTTGTAGGATTTTCATCGTCATCGTCTATTTTTCTGGTTGGTTTTCTGGTCTTAGCTTTTCTCCTTTCTCTACCATTCTTTTTCTCTGGGTGCCTAAGGCTTCTCTGAACTTTCTGCAGACGCTCTGTCCTGCTTGGTGACCTCTGGTGTTACATAGTGGACATTCAAGTTCATTTGGGCACGTCCTGAGAGTATGTTCATATTTGCCGCATTTATAGCAGGCTTTCTATCTGTCAATATTCACTTGGCAATCTTTCGCCTTGTGATCGTATTCCCAGCACTTGAAACACCTAGTGATCTTCACCCTTTTGCTTCTGCTTCTCTACTATTTTCTCCAAGTTTTGCAGCTAAAGCGTTTTCTATTTCTTCCTTCGTTACCGTTGCGTCTAGACCTTTTATATGAATCACTTCCTTGTACTCGTTTCCCAACTTTTTTATTTTAACATCTCTCATTTTTTCAGTGATTCGATTTCGTTGAAATGCTCTAGAGTTATCGCATTTTTTACTTTCTCAGTTGTGAATTCTTCTACTGCTACTACCTTGTCTGCCCTTTCTAGGACTATAGGCGACTATAACACCACAGGAAGAAGAAGATAGTTTAACAAAATCAATGTATATAGATATGTATCTAAATAATATAATGAATGTCAATTCAGAGTAATGAATGCTCATTTAGCATATAAGTAAATAATTTTGTACTTGAACGTTCTTCACATTATACGTCTTAAGAAAAACTGATTTGTTTAAAAAATTCTAACACTGTTTGTGATAACATGCGCGTGTAGTAAATCAATTTGCGCTTTTTCATTCTCTCCCATTCCTCACTAAATGGATTTATTTGTCCCGTATACGCCTTGTGACAGGAATTCGCTATTAGTACTAAATCTGCGTCACATATTTCTATCCCATTAATAAATAAAGCGATAATAAATAAAACGATAATCTCAAAAACCAATAAACCTGTTCCAAATGGATATTAGCAAATCGAGTTGGGTAGGTCACAATCATTTCATTAGTTTTCGGATCAACATTTCATATCGATTTAATTGGCATGTTCAATATATATTTTTTGCATACGTTTAGATAGAATTCCCTTGATGTTAACATAAACGCGTGGGATATGAAATTTATTTTATCTTATTATACTGCACCTTTTTAGCGATATATTCAAGGTATTTTGTTCTTTTAAAATTGTTGCTACTAGCACATCAATTTTACATGTAAACATTCTTTCTAGAATGTTATTTTAATTTATTAGTATATAAATAATTTAAAGATCCAATATTTGTATCTATATAAGCATTTGCATAAAGTTAAATATGCGAACTCTATTGCAGTTGTACATAAATACTGTATTATTTAATAAATACATAAATAAGCCATTTCATTAATCTACTTGATTTCTTAATTACATATTAGTAATTTAATTTATATATCACATTACTAGTCTCATACAACATTAAGTAAAACCTAGTATTATATTTTAATGATCTAATGACTATTGTAGTTCGTTATTTCTGCTTTGTCCAACTATTCTATTTAGCACGTCGAGAATTGGAATCCAATTCTGGGGTTATATTTAGTTAACATGAAAAGAAATATTCGTTTTAGCTTTGATGACCGGACCTGGGTATACTCGTGTTACAGTCACTTTTGTTTATATAGTTTTCTACAACTCTTTTGTTACTATGAGAAATACGGACCTTGGGTCTATGGATCTTTATAACTGTATTCTGTATCATTCTTATATTTCATTCTTATGTGTCTTAATTTGTATTGTGCTATCTTTGTTTAAACTAGTACCCCAAAAAATCTGATAAAATTAATAAATAATGTATATATGTATTTGTATATTTCAACATATACGCAGGCCGATTCTGCAAGAGCTAATCAACAAAGTTAAGAGTTAATCAACAAGGCCGCCGTTAACACTTTTTAACCTCAATAATTTTTAAATGGCATTCTGCAACTTTACTTACGTTAAAATATAGGGTCTTCCAATATGAGGTTCCATTTTGAATAGCCCGATATTTTAACAGTTGCCAGGAGTCAACCTGTAACTACTTGAAAGATGACAAGTAAAAACTACGGCATTAATAAAAATGGAACGATATCCGCTTTAACAAAGCATTGAAATAATTAAAATTCACTACAAAAATTTCGCGGTCACAGTTAGCTAAACTAAAGCATTTTTGGGTCGTCGTGAAGCACCTTCTGGCAATTAGTCAGCAATTATAAAGCAGGTGGAAAAGTTTGAACTGTTACAAGTTAGTGATGTGAATAACCGAATTGCTGTTGTAGTCCATAGTGTTGAGAAAAATCCAGGTTTATCCATTTTTCGTCTATCTTTGGAATTGGGCGTTCAAGAAACGACATTAAACCGTATTTTGCATAAAGACTTGATCTTTAGCCTTAAGATCTGCAGATCTTAAGGCTTTTATAGTTCAGTCAACACAAGAACTCACACCTACCGACCATCAACAACGTCGTGTCTTTTGATTAGGTCCTTGAATTGCATCAAACTGATCTGGAATCTCATCGAAAAATCATCTTAAGTGATGATGCCCATTCTCACCTCTGAGGCTACATTAACAAGCAGAATTGTCGCATTTGGGGCTCGGAAAACCCAAGAAGTACTGTTGAAAAGCCTCTCCATCCTCAACGTGTGACTGTCTGGTGCGGGAATATTGAACCTTACTTTTTCCAAAATCAGGCTGGAGGAACTGTTGTAGATTGTAGATTGTAGATATGGTGGTGACGACTTGTACTGCGACCTTTATAGATCTATTGTACCCCACCCTCCTCCTCCAAGCGTTGGTGTACTTACCCATTTAGAGTGCCTCCTCTAATCTTGATTCCTTTAGGAATTTCGGGATCTGGGTGGGATTCAAGGCCTGCAGCTCCTCTGTGTTCAAGGAGTGAGCCTCAAGTTACATCTGTCTTTTGCGGAATAATGCTCCGCAGTCTTTGATCAGATGTATGGGGGTTTGCTCTGCTTAGCCACAGAATCTGCATCCGTCATCCTCCTCTAGGCCTAGGGCCTGGAGATGTTTCCTAAGTCTGCAGTGTCCCGTCAGGACTCCTGAAGTCAGAATTCTAAGCTTGTTCCTGTTTAGTTTCAAGCAAGCTTTTGTTCTCTTCTGGTTAAAAGATCCCAGCATCACTTTGGATAGCCTTAGCCCTGGAAGTTCTTTCCAGGTTTCATAAATTTTCCTCTTGTTTCTTCATCTAAACTTTTGTGGATGGTGTTCACACTCATTCCGCTAAAGGATTCCAAACCTATAAAGGGGCTACTGGATCCCTAGTTTGCTAGGTGATCGGTTTCTTCGTTTCCGTCTATACCAGTGTGTCCTGGTACCCAGTATAGCGTTACTTTAATATCCTTGCCATTAATGGCTGTTTGGCTGTCTGACAGGATAGCAATTCGTTTTTTTGCGATAATTCCTGTCGAGGTTAGGCTGTGCACATCTTTCGATTGCGTGTACCTCTGCTTGGAAGATACTTGGGGATGTTCCCATGGAATCGAAGTACCTGGTACGAGGTCCAAACTCTCCTGCACCAGTACCTTCCTTTGTCTTCGAACCATCTGTATACGACTTGATGACATTTTGCTCTATATGGTGTGCTGAGGATTCGTCGCTCCAATCGGCTTTACTACTACACATTGCTGTGTAGTTTTTCTCTTGGTGGTATTTGCATACCATTTCGTCTTTATGTACTTCCCGCCAGGGGATCTTGGCAGCGAGGCTGTTTCGGTCTCTGCTCCCGATTATTTTACCTCTGCCCATACCTTCCTTGCTGAACCTTACTATCGCCGATTTGGCGGCCCTTTCCACCACAAAGTGCAGCGGAGTCAGATCCAGCAGCAGCTCCAATACTGCTGTCGGACACTACCCCATCGCTCCTGTGATGCAGACACACGCCAGTCTTTGAATCTTCTCAAGCTGTTTCCTCATAGAGGCCAGCTTGATTCTACTTCCCCAGGCAATTGCCCCATAAGTGATTGCAGGTCTCACTATCATGGTGTACATCTATCGCAGGATTTTGGAGTTACAATCCCACGTTTTTCCTGCCAGATTTCTGCACACCATTAGGGCGCATTTGGCTTTACCTACCGCTGCGTCAGCGTGTCTATTCCATAGGAGTTTGCTATCTAGTGTGATACCCAGATACCTTATCTCCTGTTGCTATTCTACTGCCTTCACATCTAAGAGTATGGGCTGTAGGCAGTTTAGTTTTCTCCTTCTAGTAAATGGTATCACCGTGGTTTTGCTCGGGTTGAGTCTCAGTCCCACTGCTTGACACCATCTACTAGTTACTTTGAGGCCTCTCTGAACAATTTCACAGAGCGTTCCCTCAAACTTCCCTCTGGCCATTATGACTATGTCATCGGCGTAACCTTGACATTTGATGTATAGGTCGTTTAGTCTAACCAGTAGTTCATCAACTACCAGGCTCCGCATTAGCGGTGATAATACACCTTCCTTTGGGCACCCTCGAGTTGTGGAGATCTTAATGGTGTTTCTTCCCACTTGAGGAACTGTTACGGTGAATGGATTGCGCTATCGAACGATGATTAATGATTTTGTATGGCCGGAACTGGAAGATATTTATGTGGACGACGTTTATTTTCAACAAGACGGCGCTACGTGCCATACAAGAAACGATACGATCGCTCTTTTGCGTCAAAAGTTTCCTGACCGTGTGATTTCTCGAAGAGGCGGTCACAATTGACCACCGAGATCTTGTAATTTAACACCTCTAAACTTTTTCCTTTGGGGCTACCTGAAAGATAAAGTCTATGCCAGTGACCCAAAATCCATTCAATGCTTCAAAAATGGAATTCGACATATAGACGCAAATGTGCGAATTAGCGATTAACGTCACTTTTTTAATACCGAGGTCTTGATTGCATTTTTTTAATTTTTATTTATTTGTTTATTTTAATGTAACCTAGCGATATTGAATATCTGCGTGCGTTATTCAAGTTATGTAAAATACAACTACTATTGACAATCTATCGCACTAAAAAACGTGCACCAAGATAGTACTGTTGTGCATGAGTGGTAAAATATATATTTTTGTACTTATATTTTAAATCAATAATAATAATTTTTCAAAAGTATTTCTTCGTTCCTTCGAAGACCTGAATGAATGAATAGAGCTGATGTATAAATAAAGTGTATGCTAGTTTATTTAAATGTTTTAATTTTACAGGTATATTTAAATAAATGTTGTTATTCAAATGTGTTATGGTCATGGTAATGTTTTGGGTATTTGGAAAAGGTTTTGTAATTTATGACATAAAAATATTGAAAGTTTTCTTACGAAATATCTCTTCTCTATGTTGAGATTTATACTAGATTGATAGTGCGTGAAAGAATTCATTCACCTATTTAGCGTAGCATTGATATATCGAAGGTTTAAGTTCATTCAAAGGTCCTTTGAAGAATGATGTTATTTAGAATAATTTCAAATCTAAACATCAAATTTAATCTTGACTAAATTATCTAAAAAAAATGAACGAATTTTTCGAGGATCGAGGAGGAAAGTGTATTCTTATGGTACTAATCCACCTAAGCAATATAAAATAACATCGGATTGCACAATGTTTAATATTTATTAATATGATAATGTTAATGTCATTACTTTTTTATTCACATATTATATGATCAGACATCATTTCAACATAAGTATGTTTTTAAAAAACTAAACATTGGGCCGTGTTTCACGATGTTGCATTTTATTTTCAAATGCATCACTCCAACTTGCTCTATATTGCTCTGGCGGAACCTTTAGATCTGGGGTGATCACTTTTTTGTTTCTCTGTGCCACATTGGAAGAAAAAGTAGTATGATTTATGGTATTATACCTTCCTAATTCACACATTTCCAAGTATTTGAAAATATTTCCTTTCTACTCATAATATACAAATACAATATGTGTAAAGGTTTAGGCGATCATTTATCAGATGTTTTATTCCACACATAATAAGGATGTCTCATACTTTCAAATAAAGCAAAAACATTATCAATGTTTAAATAAACAAAAATGTTTAATTCGAAAAATAAAATAAAGTCCATTGTTGGACATATTTTAGATCACAAGTTTAGATACAAGTATTTTATATTTACTGATTCATATTTAATAGAAGTCTGGGATAATTTAAACCACAACTGTTTATTGTAAAACATTTTAATAATCTTGTACATTATGTACTTTTTCTTAAGCATTATCCTTTCTAATGCACTTTTATTCAGCCTTGTTTAGTTTCCTCTATACCTACTAGCGACAACAATTTTCTGATAAAGATTGTTTAAACAACTTACAATTAGAGCTGCAACGTATTTCATTTAAATAATTGGTATAATTTAAATATTTAAGTGAAATACTTTCATCTTTCGTGGGCGAAAACGAAAAATAAATAATTTTTAATACAGTAATGTATGTAATGTAAAAAAACCTGTTTAGTGTGTTTGTCCATTTCTTTGTAATCTTTACTAGTTTCCCGTCTTAGTCAATATAGTAAAAGTGTCAGAATAGTAATTTACTATGAAATGATCCGATACATAATTGATGTATATAGGTGTCTATTCTGTAACTCACACGTTATTTTTTAATACCTTAATGGTCGCTGTTAAATAGAAAATGTTAACGTCGGTCTTAAAGGCAATACGATCAAATGGCATTTTGTAAGCTACTACGCGAAGTCAATACTTAAAGTAAATACTCGATAAAATTAAATTTAACTGGCTGTTAAAGTGTTGCCCTGTTGCCACATGTTTTTTTCTACATATAGCGTGAAAACTTAACCCTAAACGTATGTCCTAATCTAATTTTTAAACGGATTTTAAACGGAAAAGCTGTTATTTGTTGTGGTCGGCAGTCGTCCAGCTGAACCAAGCAGTCATTTAATGAGAGATTATAAATGACGCCTAGTAATAAATAGTAATGCAGTAACCACACTTTGGGAATCCCTGCTCTAGAGCACCTTTGGTAGCTATAACCACTGGAGTCACCAACCATGGTTTAGGGGGTCCTAAACTCTTAATTGACTGTAATAAGTACAAATGCCATAACAAATAATTTAAAATCACTTACCTTAAGTGATGTTCGATTCTAATTATATGAGAGTCTCGTTCGAGATGACATTGTAGTAACGCTACTTTCTACTAGATTCAACCACAAGTTCAGAGTTTCAAAATTTCGGGCTCCCTGTTTCCTACATTACCGACTGCTCACACTTCATGTAGTTTAAAGCTTATTTTAATATTAAGGAATTTAGCTCGTGTACACAAGACTCCTTAATCGGGTTGGGAAAACTTTTACGGGAGGAAAAGGAGGGAGGGTGTAATCATTTCGAACGAGATTCTCATATAATTACAATCGAATTTCACTTAAGGTAAGTTCGTTTGATCTTAAATTATATTTCGAGTCTCGTTCTTCGAGATTACATTGTAGATGTTTAGAGCAAATTGTCTCTATAATTCAATGTATTATAATTATTAACATTTAAATCCTTTTATAACAACAAGCTTAATTCCAACTATTTTTATCCAATACCAATACATTTTTGCAGAATTTTTTGAATTTTGCGACCAACTTGCATTGCTTTTAATTATGCTTACATCTAGGCCTTTTTGCTGAGTTACAATTAACTGGTTTAAACCTTTAAGATTCAATATAAATCTTTTAGCTCCATCAGGTTTTGAAACAAGGAAGTATGGTGATAAACATTGACATACCACAAGTTCACATTTGACATTATTGCTTCCATAGCTAATAATTTTTCAAATTCAAACTCTAACAATCTTTCATCTACCAATGAAAATTGTATATACTTTGTAAAGCTCAGATATTGAGGAGGATAGGTATGAAAAGGAATTTCATAAACCATTATGCAATTTAAAATAAATGCATCACTAGTAATCTTTTTCCATTCCTTGCAGTAAATTTTTCATAGGCTTAGAAAAGCACTTCTAGCTGAAGAGATCTGATAATGCAATTGTGGTACAAGTTTTCCCGTATCGGCCAGCTTTTCTAAGAGATCTAAACGATGTAATGGTTGTTCTTCATCATTTAGAACCATTGTAATGCTCTGACTTAAGACAGACAAGGCTGAACCAGCTAGATTTTGTTCATCAACGAACTGTTGTCTCTTTTAATCCCCCTTTCGTTTAGTTGATAGGATTTCGGCATTTGACTCAGATGCTTCGAGATGTATATTACCACCATGTGGATGTTTGTTAATTAGACCCATTTTTATCTTCCTGGATATACCAATAGTCAACCAAGACCATCTTGACACGAGACTTTGGTGTAAATTGACTGAACAATTATACTAAATTACTACGCACATTATACTAAAAGAGTAACAAGCCGTTCCTGAACTAAAAAGGGGGCAAAAAAAGATGATTTTTTTGAAAAAAATTTAAAAATATGTCAATGTGATGCATCCTCGCGAAATTTCGCACAATCAATTCGCAAGAAATGAAATTAAATTCTAAAAATAATTTCAATAATCTACCGTCTCCGGGCGCGGCTGTACCGATTTTTACAATTTTTTTACATTTTCACCCACAACTCGGACAGTTTTCGGCGCACGGATCTGTCACCGGCACCGTCGTGTCCGGAACGTCGCCACACGTCTGACGGTCACCTCACTTTTCGACATATTTACTAAATTTTTTGCAAGGGCCAAAAACTAACATTTTCTTGCAAAAATTTCGTCCATTTTTGGACGCCGAAATGACGCGATCCGTAAGTCTCATTGAAAATCGCCGTATGTTGGGTCGTTCCTCTGTTGTTTGGCTACAAGAATCTGATGCACCGACTCTCGGATCTAGGGGGCCGCCGGAGGCTGCCTTTTAGTCGGGGAACCCGGTTTAGAAAAATGTGAATAACGTCACCGATAAAAGTCGCGCAGCGACGAGAGTGGTGTCTGATGACGCGTCTCGAAGTTTTCTACCGGAATCCTTGCGTGCATTTAATTTTTCCCGGGCATCTTCGCCGCTTCCTCCGTAAAGGCGGTAATTTTTTTGATGCAAAATTTTGGGGTCCATGTGGGGAAGCGTTCGCCGTGAATCGCCCGCTCTCGACGGAATCGCTAATTTCGATCAATTCTGAGACGAGTGACGTGTGGCATTTCCCGAATTTCACCTGGGGGACCGCACCACGTGGATTTTAAAAAGTTCAAATTTGGCTTTTTTATGCCGCCGGAGGCGGCACATCTTCACATCTTCACAGTTCACAGTCCTTCGCAGTCTTTCACATCTTCACAGTTTGAAGAGAAAAATGCTCAAAAAGTGCGAAAAAACAGAGGCGTTTTGCGGGGGTACATAGAACTTCGGAACTAATTGACGGATCGGAACCGGACCGGTGCCGTTCGATCAGCCATAGAACCTTTTAGTTTGTTTGGGAGTTAAATCCCGATTGCGCCAAAGATGGCGTCGTGACCTCATAAAAACTACGTTTTTTTGACGTCCAGGAAAACTCCCACGGAACCGCCAACTTGAAATCTGCTGGAACGGTTTCACGCGATTTCCGCAGGGAATTGAATGTTTCATCTTTTATCGCGAGCGGCATCGCGCTGCGTCGTCTGCAACCGTCCCGACGCCTGCCCAAACTCGCCGTATTGCAGGAAACAAGTGATGAGAGTAAAACGGCTATATTTTTGCAGCGCTCCGGTGAATGTCTTTGATTTTTCCGTGGATTGTAGAACGATGTTTTGGCTTTCGGCACCCATAATTGGATTTTGCGGAATTTTATTTACTACTGCAGGATCATCTTCCAGAACGAATTCTACATCATTATCTAATTTTCTGGTTGGCTTCTGGTTATTTTCTTTATCGAGCATCGGATTATTTTGTTTGTCAATCTATGTTTACTTTGTGGCAGTTCTGAAAATCATCTACAAATAAAAAGGAAATTTTTCCCTGATAATGCCAAATGAAGATTCACAGCACTAGTAGTTATTGCGTCCTACATGCAAAAGGCACTTGTCGGATACGCCCATCAAGACTCACACAAGCTGAGTACATGTCGTGTGATTTATAATTATATGAGATATCATTCAACCTTTTAATCTTAAATACCTGTGATATTTGTTGATTCGTTTATTTTATCGGCTAAGCCTTCAACCATATTGTCTAATCTCCGCAGTCTCTTATTAGTTTTTTCCTCTTCCCTGTCTCCCGGTTTTTACTCTTAGCCATTTACGCTGGGAATTTGATGTGTTTGTTTCACTAATCAAAAAACAAATAATTATTTTTGGGTTAACACGTGGTTAAACACTCTCAAAAACATGTGGTTTCATCTAGAACAAATAACGTTATGAAGTGTGACCGGTCGATAATGTAGTCAGCAGGGAGCCTGAAAACTTTGGAACTCTGAACTTGTGGTTGAATCTAGTAGAAAGTAGCGGTACTACAATGTAATCTCGAAGAACGAGACTCGAAATATAACTATAATATACAACCTATTATATATGTATTCTGCATACCATACAAGTTTTGATGCTAAAAGTGCCTTTTGATGCCAGGCGACATCCAAATTGCAGAATCATTTGAAGAGCTGGGAAATCTGTCATTTATATTTCTGGTATTTATACATTTAATGATTGTTATATAATGTTATTATTATGCTTGGTAAATAATATTTGTTCAAGAATATAAAATAAAAATAATAATAAAAATTGTCCATGAGCGATTTGAATAATCTAATTGCTGTTCAATTTTGGTATGTGCTACATTTCCCGTTCGACATTTTATTTCCTTTTCTACCTGTAAATGATTATTTATTGCTTCGGTCATTTCACTAATACATCTACTTATTGAAGCTTGACTCATTCTGCCATGACAATAAAAATTGAGAGCAGTCCAAATCTGAATTAAAAAAATATGTTACCCGTCGGGGTAACAAAACCAAAAAGTGAATAATCAAATTGAAATTTTATCTTCAACGTAATAGCTCTTTATTATTTATCATAATACCTCTTTATTATATTATTTCGCTGCATTCGATCTTACATTTTCACACATAACTTTTTATCAATTACATATAACGAACTATCCTTTGTCAAACGAAAGCACTCAATAAATTCTGCAGCTGGAAATTCATTGCATTGCTAGTACATATCTCTTAATTTTGTTTGATACATTCTTGAGTTATTTCTACAATATGTGTCTACATCAATTAATTTATTATATAAATGATATTATAATAATATACATTATATTATAATAATATAAATTATAATTATATAAATCATATTTAATTAATATAAATTTGATTTTGAAGGTTAAGTTGCAGAATAC
Organism: Phosphuga atrata; assembly: GCA_944588485.1. NCBI lineage: Eukaryota > Metazoa > Arthropoda > Insecta > Coleoptera > Silphidae > Phosphuga > Phosphuga atrata. The sequence continues at coordinate 37,480,494 of OX155899.1, forward strand.
CATTTAAAAATTATTGGCGTAAAAAAAATGTTACAGCGTCTTTGTCGATTAACTCTTAACGTTGCTCTTACAGAATCGGCCTGATAATATGTAGTTTCGTCTAGAAAAGAAATTAAATTTATCTAGCCCTTAATTTTATCTCTTAATTTATATTACTCTTATAATACTATAGATTTATGTTATACTTGCTTTTAAGCAACGTTTATTCATAAAACTTGTTTTTATGTCAACTTATCTTTGTTATATACTTTATTTGTATATTTAGTTACTTGTATAAATATTTATATAGTGAGACTATTAGTTTGTTATTGTCTGTTATAGTCTATCGAGATTTTTTCAATACTTGTCATCTTCCATAATATTCGGTCCATTAATCCATGTCATCAGCGTTTTGTCAGAACACATTTTTCGTTGGTATAAATTGAAATTCCAATTTAATTCATTCTAACTAAAAACTGCGCCGATATTACAAAAAGTAGAAAAGTAAATGTTGAATCTGGCCCATGTCTCTGACTATTTTGCCAAACCCTGATCTAATCTTCTCGATATTCATTAAAAACGTCGTTTAGAGATATATAAGAAGAAGCACCAATTTGTCATAATAAGATTTATAAATAAGCACGAGTTACTCGAAAATAAGAAATTAAACCAAAAATAATCCATTATAATTATTCTAACACATCCCTTCTCCTATAATTTATCAAACATTTAGTAGCATTTCACTATTCCATCAACTTTTTTTTGTGAGCAACTCTAATAAGAATTCTTTTATACTCCCAATGAGATTATCTCGTCTCCCCTGTGCCAAATTGCCCATTCTAACTGGAACTGGCATTTCAAGTCGTAAAAAATCCAACCAGATTAGATTATATAACACCTGAATATCACCCTAATAAATAATATACAGGTTCTTTGAAAAGGTCACAAACCTGTCTTGTCTGCACAATGAATATTTAAAAGTCGGAATATTAGATGAGAAAAAAAAATGAGAAAACATAACAACAGATGAAGTATTATATCTTGCCTTGTATCTTGTCTAGTCTCAGTTTTCTTGACTTTGATTTATAATTGGTTAGTTTAGACTAGTTTTGATCTAGTCTGATGATGATTGTTTTGTTTGTCTCTCTTACCATTAGAAAAAGCTTTGCTCTTATTTAGCCTTTTCTAGTGTCTTCTTTGTCTAATTCTGTTTATTTTATCTTATTGCATACAGAATTTTGTCTTATATGCATCATTTTATCTTGTACCCTTTTCTTGTCATTTTAGTTTACTCTTAGATTTCCTTTTCATGATTTACATGTTTGTCTGCCTTGTATTATCGTGTATGTCGTCTATTCTTGTTTAGTTTTGCTTATGTCTACTTTTGTCTATTCTTGTCTACTCAAGTCTAAGGTTGTTCATTTTAACTTATCTTATCTGGCCAGATTCTTCTGAATATTACCCGTTTAGTCCTGCTTTATTTGCCTAATCTTACTTTGTGTGTCTTGTCTTATCTAACTGGTTTTACTTTTTGTGTCTTATTTTATCTACTTAGTCTTGTATGGAATGTTTAGTCATTTATTGAATTGTGTTGGCAGTTCAGTTCTGGTCGCTTTTGCTTGTCTTATTTGTAAGTTTTTGTCTATCCAGTCTTAGCTTCATTATACAATATTATCTCGTCCCTGCCTCTGTAATCTTGCATAATAATTGCCATTTATACTTAAAACTACTCTTGTCTAAAACTCTACCCTTCTCTAAGGTTGTTCATTTTAATATATTTTATCTCGCCAGATTCTCCTGTATATTACCCCTCTAGTCCTGCTTTATCTGCCTAATCTTAATTTATGTGTCTTGTCTGATCTAACCAGTCTTACTTTTTGTGTGTTGTTTTATCTACTTAGTCTTGTATGGAATGTTTCGTTATTTATTGGATTTTGTTGTCAGTTCAGTCCTGTTCGCTTTTGCTTGTCTTATTTGTAAACTTTTCTCTATACAGTCTTAGCTTCATTATACAATATTATCTCGTCTCCGTCTTTGTAATCTTGTATAATAATTGTCATTTTTACTTAAAACTACTCTTGTCTAAAAGTCTACCCTAGTCTAAGGTTGTTCATATTAACATATTTTCCCAGGCCAGATTCTCCTGTATATTACCCGTCTAGTCCTCCCTTATCTGCCTAATCTTACTTTGTGTGTATTTTCTTATCTAACTAGTCTTACCTTTGTCTCTTATTTTATCTTACAATTAGTCTTGTATGGAATGTTTAGTCATATTGTCATATATTGGATTGTGTTGGCAGTTCAGTCCTGTTCGCTTCTGCTTGTCTTATTTGTAAACTCTATCCAGTCTTAGCTTCATTATACAACATTATCTCGTCAGTCTAATTGTAAGGCTGTCTCTGTAACCTTGTAAAATAATTGAAATTTATAATAAAATATCACATTTCTTCTTATATGCTATCTCCAGTAAAACTAAACAAATAAAACATTTTAGCCTCAAGCACAGTTATTTCCTTTCAAAGCGATATTTGAGATAAGTTTTATCTCTTAAAGTTTCTCTTTGAATGTGGTTTTGTAAACGTATTTCTTTTCTGTGTGAACTTCAAAGATAATTTCCTCTTAATCTTATCGTGCAGCAACCCCAACACGCGTTTCAACCACTTCAAACTGCTCAACATTATGAAGGCACTTTAGTGTCAAAAAATGTGTGCGAGTATTAAGGCCACTCGAAGCGCACTTTAATATATACTTTTCAAGTGACACATAAAATAAATACGGAGCGCCGACAGTATTTTCTTGAGAAAGAAACAAATAGAAGTTAGAGAATCGTGGTGTCGTGAAGCGACAATTAGGTATTTGTATGTTTTGTTTATTATATAATTTATGTAAAATTTAAAGATTCAGCTGTAGGCACTAGGTGAAACATTATAAAAATAAATTATAAACACTAGGTACAAGTTTCACAAATTGAATGTATTAGTATTATTATTATGTATAAATTGGCTGTGTTATACCGCAGACTCCTTTTGAAGGTAAAATATACGAACAATTATCTATGGTTTAACTTAAAGTGTAAAACATGTTGTGTCGTTCCAAATCATATACATATTAAGTGCAATAATAACTCCAGACCAGCATTAAAAGCAGTGAATAACATGAATCAATTTGTGAAACTTATACCTAGTGTTTATTATTTATTATTACTTATATTCATATAATTTATACTCTTTATTTTAAATCACCTTTTTATTGTATATTTATTATAATCTCATTTTTTTAAATTTAAATCTAAAGATAATTTAAAATAAAAACAGAAATCAAATAACACAGTTTAAGAGATTCATCTCTATTACGTTAGATCAGTGGTTTCGATTATGTTAGGTTAGTGGACCAGATTAAGTTAGATCAAGCTTGTTTACACGAGTCAGCCTTTATTATGCAAATATTACACTTCACTTCCTGTACATCAAGGGAATATTTGTAATTTCTTTTTTAAGTTTCAATAATAATTTGAGATTTCGAGATAAACAACTAGACTAGAAATATTTTTTTATTGAGTATGATCAGATTGGACAGAAAAGACATATAAACTAAACTAGCAAAGCAAGACTAGTCAGACTAGGCTGGACAGCCAAGCTAATACGGAATATGCATCAATTTTTTGTATATGATTAATTCACTTTTTACTTCGTCTTAACATAGTAAAAAATATACACTGTTGAAAGTCTTTCATTAATTTTTAAAATTTGATTAAATTTGACCTGTTTGAACGGTCCCATTTATCACGCGCTTTGCATGACGTCGCATAGCACTTGGCATTCAATGTTGCATAGCCTATTTGCGTATACAGTTAAGTATTTTCAGTTTGAATATGCTATTTCGATTATGGAAAAAGCTTAAAAACCGTTTTTATAGATATTGTTTAGTACCGGAATGCAAAAACACCAGATAAAATGTTTGACAAAGTCCCAATCGAGGTATATAGTGCACCCTAGCTACATCGACGCCGATAAATGTCGACGTACACACGTCACATAGCATATCGACCAATGGTGATGCGTTTCGCAAATTTGAATTTCACTCGCATATTTCGGACATTTTATTCATGTTTTATGACATTAAATGCAAACTGAATGAAGACATAATGGTATAGGTGTATTGTCAAGATCATAAAGTATTGGGGGTAAAAAAATCTAGTAAATTATCACTTGTATATTCCCTATTATTCAGATGAATACAACTAAACTTTGGAGACTATATAATACTAGTTAGTAGTATATATGTTACGGTAAAAGTACAAAATCGGCAAAAAAAAACAATTTGATATGTAAATGATAGGTGATTTGATAGGTGAGTTTAAATTTGAGATTAACTTCATATATCTACTTTTACCGGTAAAAGTCCACATTTTCCAACGTATTTCGGTTATTTCGGTTACGTATTTAAGTAAAAATAATAATAAACATAAATAAAATACACTAGTATATTAAAGTTAAAATGTATTTATATTATTTCAATTAAACACTATTTTATAATAATATTATTTCAAGGGATTATATAAATCGCTCATAAAAACAATTAGAGAAAATAAAATAGCAAACTGAAGCTTAACAAACACAACAATAATACATTTACCAACAGCCTTAGGTATATGTACACATTTGCCGGAAATAGTTGCTAAATGTAAGTTGAATTCACATTTACCAACCAAGAAGGCAAATGTGCACATATACCGGTATATGTGCACATTTACCAATCTTCGTAATTTTACCGTAACATATATAATACTACTTATATAAAACTAGATAGAACAAGACCAAACAAATAACACATCAGTAGGGTTTCTGAATATCCGCACTTTTTCAAAACCGCGGTTTTCGGTTTTTGAAAATTAAAAACCGCGGTTCCGGTTTCGGGTTCGGTTTTTAAGAACTTTTGGTGGTAGTGCCTGATATTTAAACGAGATTTGTAGAAAAGTTGCCGCTAAGGGAAAATAATCTTTCGGAATAGGTGGATGTAGCTTTAATTGTAGAGAGTACTTGAAACAAAATATTTAATCTTTTTGTTCTTTCAGAAGTTCTTTTATATTTAGCAAGCTCCTTTTTCATAGCATTAGGAAAGCGATTTCTTTGCATGTAAGTATTTTTATTTAATTCTTCTTGAATAGCATTTTGTACTTCATTTGAACTTCCTCTAAATTTGCCGAACATTCACCTTCGACTTCACTCATATTGTTGTCTGGATAAAGTCGTTCAAAAAGATTTTCCGCCAATATTAAAACAGACTTTGTTGGAACTTTCGACGGATCTAGTAAGCATCTAGCTAATTCTGATAATTCCAGTTTTTCACGGGTCTTCAAACGTTCCATGATATTTTTCATTGAATTTTGCTTATATCAGAACCAATTAATTTCTCTTCCAAGAATCCTATTACAGCTTATGCCGTAAATATATTAGAATCATCGCTGCTTAATGTTGTTACTGCTACGCTTACTGGGGATATACTTTCATAAGAATTGAAAATTAACATTTTCAATTCAACGAACTAAATTTAAATCTGTTAGAATATGCAATATTACGACATTTAGAAGAATACATTTTTCTTATAATGGTTCAATAGAAGATCACCTTGTCTTGATGTCCATTGCTAATTCAATTTCCTTTTCAAAAAGAGCTTTTACGTTTCGTTGTAGGAAACTGATTTTATCGGAGATAAACGAAAATAATTTACAAGTTTTCTTACCATTTGTAAATTACTTTTAATTTCAGAATCTTCTTCAACGTAATACTCATTATCCACATCTTCTTGGCGCGATTTTTCATAAATCTTCATCTTCACTGCTGCAGCTGTTTTCTACTTGAGATGATTTCTTGTAAAAAGTGTCGCACGCAGCTAGATGAATTGTATGGTTAATGCACATTTTTGGTTCAGGAGGACAATCTGTACCATTTTTTTAATTACCCGGGCATCTTCATGTGTAGTATCTTACTCAATAATAATCCCACGGCAATAAATCCCAGACTCAATCAAACTTTGAGGTTTTTACGACCAGAAATTGAAAACCGCGTAGAAATTCCTTAATAACTAATGCTGCGACGGCCCGTCAAAGTTAGATTTACCGAGGATTGGTTGCATTTGTTTTTTCGAAATTTTGCAGCTGCCGCAACAAATTCGATATTTTGTTAGAGCAAAACGGAGTCGGAAAGCGAGACTGATAACCGCGTTGCGAAATTTTTGACAGCGGCGTCGCGACGCCACCGCAGAGTTCAATTTTCGTAATTTTCAAGCTAGCGAAACAAGTATGACGTTTTTTTTAAGGGAAACTTGTCAGGAAGCGGAAGTGAAAACGCCGTTGCAAAATCTGTGATAGAGGCGTCGCGACGTCGCCGCATAGTTGAACTTGCTAATCTATGTCGAATTTCGGGAACTCGTGATGGTGATGGTGATGAACTGGTGATTTTTCCGCTGTAGCTTTCGCAATTTTGCAGATAGCGAAACAAATTTTATCTTTTGTTGAAGGTAAAGCTTGTGGTAAATCGCGACTAAAAACCGCATTCCGAAGTTTTTGACAACGGCGTCGCGACGTCACCGCGAACTTCAATTTTCTAATCCAAGTCACCCACAATATCATTTCTGAAACTGATACTAAATGAATCTAAATGTTTTTCAACGCTTATTACGATATTATTTGCAGAACAAGTTCCTTCGATTCGCAGAAAGCCAAATTGCAATAAACATTGTTTTCTCCATGAATATTAATGTTAGTATCTTCGGCGTCTCAAGCTAGTCCACTAATCTAGCCTAGTACTATTTTTTTGTCTATTTGCTTTTAATTCTTTTAAAACTTTAAAATCATTTATTTCTTTCTTTCTTTCGTTTTCCTTTTGAATTAAGGTCATAACACCTGAAGAACATTTTGGCAAGATTTGGTTGGGAAACCGGCCAGCTATTGCTTTCCGAATAAATGCAGATTTCGAAATTGCTCGAACACATATGAAGGGCACAGAGGAAAAACCACGGAAGTCCATTTTTTGTCAATATTAAACTGACTGCTATATGTTAGTTTTAGAAGTATAATTTACGTTCCACTGTATTAGATTGAGGCAAAAGTACGTTAGTCGATATAAAACTGACATCATAAAATAGATATCCAGCGGAAAACAACGTAAGTCCCCACTTTAAATTTCGTTTTTCTTAAAACGAATCTAGGTGGACATCCGTGGTTTTTCCTCTGTACCCTTAATATACCATCGATGGTTTGCAATGTTTGAGAGCACTAATTCAATGCACTTTATTTTCATTTATCTTTAGGTAAAACCGAAAACCGCGTTTTTTTATGACGGTTATGCGGTTTCGGTTTTTGCACAGAAAACCGCGGTTTTGCGGTTCGGATATATCCGGACATATTCTTATAAATATCTTTATTATAAAAAGTCTAGTTTTAGCTTGTATATGCAAATCGGTCTCTATTATGCGAATATATAATACTTTTAGATTTAGAGATAAATAAAGTAGACTAGAAATAATTTTCCTATTGAGTAGCATCAAAGTGGATAGAAAATACATATAAACTAAACTAGCTCAGTAAGACTAGTCAGACTAGGCTGGACAGCCAAGTTAATTATTCAGATGAGATTCAGCTAAACTTTGGAGACAACATGAATAACACTAGTTAGATAAAAATAGACAAACAAGACCAAACAGATAACACAAATCAGTCTTTATTTATTTATTTATTTACATTGTTTAGACCAGTGGTTCTCAAACTTTTTTTTGCGGCGGCACCCTTATCGAGCTAAAAAAATCTCGCGTCACCCTTGTCGGACTACAAAAATTTCGCAGCGCAGCTAAATTTTCCTTTAAGTGTATTGGAAGTTTGGTTAATTTCACCTTCAAATCACTTTTTTTCGTTTTTAATGTAAGCGTATGTTGAGAATGCAACATTGAGAGAAGTGGCGATTTCATTTAGTTTTTCGAAGTTGTCGGAAATGTATCCCAATTTAAGCAGCCAATCGCCATCAATTGTTAGATACAAGTAAAAAAACTTTTCTGTAAATGTAACTGGAGGTGAAAGTGATCCATACCTAGATCTTCGTCGGTAAGTTTTAAAAGACTTGTTTGAAACGGCGGCTCTTAACATGATTAATTATTCACAAAACCATCCAATACGACTTAAATCTTGCGGCATCCTTCTAGTTGCCAAATAATGTAGATGGAAGACACATTGGCTGCTGGTAGCATTGGATACTACTTGTTTCATTCTAGAAACGGTTCCCTTTACTTTTCCAGCCAATGCAACCGCTCCATCGCTGCAAATATCAACACACTTGCTCCATTTCAAATCATCTTTCTGTATATATTTGTCGATACTTTGAAAATTTCCTCGCCAGTGGTATAAGTTACAAGCAATTCACTCATCAAAAGTTTCGTCTTCTATTTGCATTCCGAATGAATCCCGCAATGTCGGTACTTTCATCAAGCTGTAAACTAAAAAAAATATAAATTTTCTACCTTCTTGTAAGCTCGTTCTTCACAGACTCTGAAATTGTGAAAATTCGCTTGCTTATAATGCTATTTGACAATTGCAAGTATCAATCTTCTTGGCCATGTCTGGATCTAAAATGCAACTTACAACATCCTTGATGCAAGGTTTAATCTGTTTCTCGGCAATAGTATGGGGCTTTCCAGATTTGCCATTGAGTAGCGTTTTCGCGAACTGAGGCAAGCCAACTTGAATGATTTAGACTCCCAAGTCCGTGCTGAGTTAGTTATGTGCTGAGTGCTGAGTTAAATATTTCCAACGATGCTGGTTGTCATTGAATCAGTCGCTTCAGAAGCTTCAGTGAGTTCATCATCTTTCCGTTTTAAAGAACGAGACACGTTTACATCCGCGTGTAATTTTCTTTGAACATTTTTTTTTAAATTTTTGATTATTGCTGCAGCATCCCAGACATACGCTCGCGGCACACCAGGGTGCCGCGGCACCCAGTTTGAGAACCTTTGGTTTAGACCCACAGGGGATCACATAAAGCAAATTATGACCTCTTTTTGTTTTTTTTTGTTTTTAAAGAATTGTTTCATCATCTTGCTATGTTTAGCTCGATGTTCAGCTGTCCACTTTCCTCTTGTTATTTTGGGTTTTACCTCTGATATAATTTCACAGCTGTAGACCTTATGTCTGAAGATTTTGCGACTGTCGATGTCTGTCGGTGAGATTTTGGCGCTTTTTAGATCAATTTGGACCTGTTTTACCCAGACTGCTATCGTTTTCATTTTCTGTAGCTACTTCAAAACTCTCCCTGTTAGTCGGTTGTCACCTAGTCTCATAATGTGCCCGTAGAATTTGAGTCGTCGTTTGCGGAAATCGGTTTCAATGTTTGAGTATTTTTCCGTGAAAGTGTGTGATTGAAAACTGCGAAGAACAGTCAAACTACTTTTCCAAGCTCCTTATTTGCCAAGAACCACACGAACGATTCCCACACACATCCTCAAGAAACCCGAAACCGGAAAAGTAGTTTGACTGTTCTTCGCAGTTTTCTTGGTTGGTGAGTACAACTTTTCTATCTTTTGAAGGTCAAATTTTGTGGTGAGTAACCTTTAATTTTATTTGCAAAAGCTCTACAGAATTTTCTGCTATTTTAATTTCTAACGTTATTTGGGCTCTTTTTGTCAATTGATTTGGGCTGTTATGTGTTGTCGCTTGGTTTTCCTGATGGTTCTGTTTGTCTCTTTGCGGATTTAGAGAAAATGTTGTAGGGTTTCCGGCGATTTGTTGCTGTTGTATTTTTAAAAGGCTAGTCGGCGATTGTTGATGGCTTGATCTACTAATCAGATCTTAATCTAGTCTTAGCTTGTTCAAGCTTGTTTACGCGGTCTTTATTATGCGAATATTACACTTTCAGTAAGTGAAGGAAATATTCGTAATTCCCTATTTAAGTTTCACTAATAATTATAAATTTCGAGATAAATAAAGTAGACTAGAAATAGTTTCCTATTGAATCTGATCAAAGTGGATAAAAAAGACATATAAACTAAACTAGACAAACAAGACTAGTCAGACCAGGCTTACAGCTAATTGTAAGCTAATTATTTAGAGAGAGAAGCTTCTTAGAAGAAGAAGAAGAGACAGAGAGAGAAGAAAAGATTCGTGTAGACTTTGGAGACAATATCAATAACACAAGTTAGATCAAACTAGACAAACAAGAACAAACAACACATCAGTCTTATAAGTATCTTTATTAGAAAAGTCTAGTCTTAGCTTGTTTACGCGAGTCGATCCTTATTATGCGAATATTACATTTTCTATTAAGTCAAGGGATACATGTAATTCCTTTATTAACTTTCATTAATAAATTTATAGTTCGAGATAAACAAACATCACTAGAAATAGTTTCCTATTAAGGCTGATCAGAGTGGACAAAATTTTTTTTTAAAAAAAATCATCTCGAAACGTCGAGAATCCGGTTCTTTTCAGAACCAACCCTCAACATCAACGCGGAATCCCCGAGAAAACAATACAACACAGGTCATCTATCCGCGAAAACCTCAAATACAACATATATATATATATATATATATATATATATATATATATATATATATAATATATATATATATATATATATATATATATATATATATATATGTTGTATTGTTTTCTCGGGGATTCCGCGTTGATGCTGAGGGTTGGCTCTGAAAAGAACCGGATTCTCGACGTTTCGGCGAACTAACATTCGCCATTCTCAAGAGATATATGCGTCCGTGCGGGTCAACCGTTAGACGCATACTGAGAGCTCGTTCGTGCGATGCGACTTGTCTCTGTGTCTGGTTGAGAGACAAAGTTTCATCGGCACTTGTCCAACACACAAACACCGGTCACTGGATAGACTTTAGAAATTCAAGGACTGTTGCACAGATTAGCCACGAAATGTCACGAGTATACAGAGAAGCCATAGAGATAGAAAAACGAGACTACTGCATGAACACGAGAGACGATTCCTTGAGACTGCCCCCAGCATGGCGACCGATCATATCCACCCTCAAAATGCAATCCCAGACACCCCAGACTCATGTACGACCAACAAGACAAACAAACAACCGAACCGAAGCACCGCACACAACGCGCATGACCCGAAGCCAGACAGCTATAAGTAGTCGCATCGCACGAACGAGCTCTCAGTATGCGTCTAACGGTTGACCCGCACGGACGCATATATCTCTTGAGAATGGCGAATGTTAGTTCGCTGAAACGTCGAGAATCCGGTTCTTTTCAGAGCCAACCCTCAGCATCAACGCGGAATCCCCGAGAAAACAATACAACACAGGTATCTATCCGCGAAAACCTCAAATACAACATATATATATATATATATATAAACTAAACTAGACAAACAAGACTAGTCACATTAGGCTGGACAGCCAAAGTAATTATTCAGATGAGATTCATCTAAATACTATACAATATCAAATGGATACTATATCAATAATACAAGTGAGATAAAACTAGACAAACAAGACAAAACAGACAACACAAATCAGTCTTTAAAAATATCTTTATTATAAATAGTCTAAGATAAGACTAATCTCTTAACCCTTATAGGACCATAAGATGTTCAAGACTAAATATGCCAATACAACACAATATTTTAGCTATTGTGGGTGTAAAGTAAGAGAATATCACCAGAAAAACAGAGCAGGGGGTATAGGTTTCCTAAAATTTCATGGGAAATATTTTTCCCTATGGACCATAAAAGTAAATAAACGAAGAGTTAGGTTTATTATATCGGTATTTTATTTATTTCTTTGTAATACAAAAAACATTATAAAAATTATAAGTAAAGTAAAATAAATAGTTAGTTATGGTATTCTACGAAACAATTTCGTTTACTTGTGAAGCACAAGTGGACATTGCACATAACACATTTATTATGTGTCCTATTTTCTATACGTCGTTTTGCACAATTTATGCATCGCTTCAGTTTTTCTGCTTTTTCCATGTTGTGCGCTGGCAAATTGCGTTTATTTCCAATGCGGAGCTTTTCAGAGGAGACCAAAGTGGGTCTTGATCGCTGTCTACATGTAAAATTATTGATTACACCTCGTGCTACATGTTGGCGATACTCGTGCAACTTTACGTACACTAAATACGAGTTATTCATAGCGATATCTAAGATGTCAAAAAAGAGGCGCCGATAATGTTTGATTTTGGCCTTGCGATCAACCTCATAACATGCTTTGCGCTGGTTCATAAGGTCCACACCGCCCATATATTTATTATATATAGAGCATCACTACTTCCGGACAGGTAACATTTAGTTTTTGAGCAGTTCCTGCCTGTCTCCTCTTTACTGTGCTAGTTGGCACCGGAGATATGAAATTGGTCAACATATGGACTGCTTTAGTATCTATCCATTTTGCGAATGTTATACCGTTTGTACTTACGGCATGGATGTCGCTTCTTTTCATGCTTTTATCTGATGGTAATGACTTCGGCACATTTTTTCTAGTCGTGCGAACAGTGCCGCAAGCTTTGGTGTTCTGTATCATAAGTTTATGTTGCAAAGCAGGCGAGTTGAAAAAAATGTCAAAGTATACTTCACAACCAAAACCCTTTAGTTGTTCCGTCAGACAGAGTACCACTGATTCACCTAAACCAATTTCTGTATTAGTTTTCTTTCCTGTATATAAATCAAACTGGTATAAGTATCCTGTTGAAGACTCACATCTACACCACATCTTCAACCCCCATTTTATAGGTTTATTTTTGATGTACTGCTTCATAATATTGTGCCCTTTGAATTTGATCATGTCAAAATTGTTTGCTCATCAATGGATTGCCTTAGTGAGTTAGTTATTCATTGCTGCTTGAAAACACAAATTGAAATGTTGCATAACAGATCTTATTTTGTTCGCTCTGTCACTCGATTGTGAGTAATTGTTATTATCAGAGAAGTGTAAATTTTGCCGAATCTGACCAAATCTAGTTCTTGGCATAACATTAGCAATGAAAGGCACACCCATGTCTTTATCAGTCGACCAGTAATTCCTAAGAGTTGGTAAAACATGATAACTCATTACAAAATTCATGCCCAAAAATGCCTTTATTTCATCCAAGCTGACTGTAAAAGGTCTTCCATTGTGTTGTGCGTATTTGACACTTTCTTTTATTATGATATTAGACACTAACTGATCCATTTGTGTCACCTCCATGAAAATGACCATTGGCAACAACATGCCATGCCGGTCAGACAATGTATTTATGCGCCCAAAATCATACTCACTTTCATTGAATGTGTGAGTAGCGTATGAGTTATTTCTCCAGTTGAAAATAGGAATAGTCTCTGAAGTATCTGAACAGGTGGGTAATGAGGTTTGATTTGTCGGTTCTTGAACAGAATCTTCAATTTCAACAACATCGGTTCCATTTTCTACATCTTGAGCTATGAACTGCTGGTCTTCTTCGTCTAACTGTAAGTCATCTTCTTCGTCACTATTATCTGCCATAAGTAACTGCAATATTTCTTCAGCTTGAATATGAAATCATCTGCACCCTCTTTTAACCATTTCTGTAAAAAAAAACATAAAGGTAAATTATATAAAAATACAAGAAAACCATACATTATCATAAAGCACTACATATAATAATAATACAACGAATACACCAGATATGGACCAGAGGGAAAAATATTTCCATTTGATGATTTGCAACTTTTAGGTACTTGTGCTAATATTCTGCAGTTTACTGTATTATTATATAAAATTATACTTACCAAATAATATAAAACACGTGACAAAATACAGTTATTTTATTTTCCAAGTCCAAAACACTCAAGATTATTAGTTCAGCCCGCGAATGTTTTGGTTTTGGCGCAATAAAGTTTGACAGTTATTTTTTTTTTATTCGTTCAAAAACACATTTGCCGCCTTGGGCATAGGTTTTATTTTGACATTCAGTAAAAAAAATATCGATTCAATAATAATTGAACAATCGATAACGATTTTTGTAGAAGGAAAAAATATTTCCCTTGAGCGTGAAAGGGTTAAAGTCAATTAATTTCGGAACGTAAGAAATGTGTGCAATAATTATATGTTAATAACATCATGTTTGATCATTGATATGGTGCTACTGTTTCTGTTTTATATTTTTAGTTTAGTTTTATATTTAAGTGGTAATTTTGTTTCAACGTTGAATAATTAATTAAATAGGATGTGGTGGAAATACCGATACTTTCCTTTATTAGTACAATTTTAGTTAACAATAGAGAAATTACATTACTATATATGAAGTTACACATCAGAATCAATTTTTATTCGGATCTACACCTACCTTTCGTTTCTTTTTTATTTTTTGACATTTTAATAAATCTCATTAATGATCGCATTCTGTAAAAACAAGAATAAAATATGAATATTGAACGACCCATTTGCTGCAGTGTTTAATTCTGAACATGTTTCATATGAACAATTTCATTCTAAAATAAATAGGGGGAAGATATTAGCAACAAATATATATATTATATTAAATATTTTAAATACTTACTTATTTACTTATTTATATATATATATATATATATATATATATATATATATAAATGTATATATATATATATATACATATATATATATATATATATATATATATATATATATATATATATATATATTCAACTTATCGCAGAACCAGCCGATGGCTTTATATGTATATTGAATACTGCTGGTGTCATAAAACAATTAGGACGTGCCTTGTGTGAACAACATATATGTGATCGACATGCAACCAAAAGATACCATGGAATCTTAAAATTCTAATTAAAAATATCATGAAAGTTAAAATGCCTGTTGAAACACAACCTAATGAACGGATTCCTCCATCGAAACGGAAGAGGTGTTTTTTGCAGAAAAACGAGCGATAAGAAAACAGCAACGTTTAACAGCACATGCAAAAAAATAATTTGTATACTACTTGCTCAAAACAAAATTCTCCCAGACTGTTTTGAGCAATAAAATCGGTTTTGAATTAACTTAAATTCACTAAATGTGAAGAATCAATCTGCTTTTATTGCAAAACTTTATATTTGGTTCTATTTTTGAAATAGTTCTTATTTTAATAGTCATTCTGATCATATGTAGTACTTACGGGTACTTAGGTTAGTATGTAACTTATATATTAATTATATATATATATATATATATATATATATATATATATATATATATATATATATATATATATATATATATATATATAAGTTACCACTGAATTTCCTAAATAATAAAATGGAAGTACACATCGGTATTTTCATAATAGTTCATTAAAAATATTAAATAATACACAACATTTAAATATGGAAATTTTCTAATTGTAATCAATGTCGCTTTTTTTTAAATCGAAAGTTTTAAAAATGTCACAAAAAAATTAATCTCTTACAATCATTTTTCCTAAGTTAGCTCTAGTATATATTTGATTAGCCTAACTTATTGTATTTATAAGTTGTGGAAGAATATTTTCTTACTCATAAAATAATCATAAAAAGGTTTTCATAAACGTGATGTATGTCCGGAGGTATTTCATTATTTATTCAGGTTTTATTGAAATTTTTCACATATCCGTTGAAAAAATAAAAGAATAAATATTTATCATTTAATATTCAATATCATATTAGACAGGTGTTCAGTTTAATATTCTTGCGATAAACGCCCGAAATAATCTTTAGTCGTGTCTAATTCCTAATAATCAATTATAAGAACAAATTGCATATAATTTTAAAAGTTAATTAAAACAACATTCAAATGGCTTTTGGAGATTTTTATCAAGAAAGAAACTGTAGTGTAATGGCTCAATTAAAACGCGCTAAGCGGAACGAGTATGTTGAGAGGAACCCCCAGCATTTTCCAAACGTTTTACTTGTTGAAATGTTTCTGCCTTAAGGACGTTATTGCAAAGCAATCACATTTAATATGCATGTGCCAGAATAATGAAATTTTATGTAAATTGAGTTTCGTGGTTAACTTTTTATAGAATCTAAAATTTAGGATTTTCATACAAATACTAACTTTTTAGTTAGGCAACTAGTCGACAACTTCGTTTTAGTATGCTGCATAATGTATATAATTGAAAGTGATCTAAAATGTGTTAGGCTACTTGCTGCACAATTTGGATTCACTTTAGAAGTTATAATTCCATTATAGAAAACTACTTGAGATGTACTCGTGTTGGCATAAAGCCTTAAATCATGCCTTATCAAACTTTTACCACTTGCGACTCTTTTTACCCAGCAAGTAAAATCACTACCCTTGTTATAAAATGGAATACGAATTACGACGTAGCTGATATGGGATTATAAACAAAATTATTGGTTGTTTCCTTTAGTATGTTTTCTTTTCATCAATGAAAGCCAAATACTAATGCTAAAAGATGTTCTTATTTCCTTTTACTTACCGAATTAAATCTAAGATGAATATCTGTTAGTGCAGGATATTGGCGGATTTGTTAATTTTACTAAAAATCAAATTGTTATATCAAAAATCTTTCATTTACATATTTACAAGACAAAATAATATACATAAAAAAATAATACAAAATCATACACGTATACACGGTATACACTAATTTGAAAATTAATTTTATACATGTTAATTCTGATAACGCATTACGTATAAAATAGTAAAAGTACGGTTTTTTCTCTTAATCTCGATTCAAAATTGATTCTGCACTTGGAAAAATTAAGTTTTAAATCCGTGTCGAGAGAACGCGACAAATTCTTTTTGCGCATAATTGTAAATATAACAATAAGGAATAATAAATGTTTGACAATCATTAAGATGAGAATGGTTTATGAACCTAATTTTCCCAATTTAAATGAAAAAAGAATGTTTGAAATTGTGTCTTTAAACACATTAAATGATCAATCATAGATTTTAGAATTAAATCTCCTTGTAATGGTAATTTTCAATTATAAAAGCTTTTATAGCTATATGCATTTGGTATTATTTTATAACAATATGTATTTCTCCATACTTTTATGACAAAACTTTCCATTTAATATTTGAATTTAACCCGCAACCCGCTACTATGGATAAAATGTAAAACATAAGTAGGTACTTATGTACTAACGCCACTACAGCTACAGATTTGAACCAAATGGATGGTTAGATTAGGTTATAACGGAGCAAATAAATGCAGACGACATAGCGCGCGGTAGCGCGACGTCTCTATGCGAAATAGGAAAACATATTGCATAAGGGTTAGATTAGGTTATATTAGAACAAATGAATCTAGGCCACAAATCACGGGTAGCGCGACCTCTCGCTGCGATGGTGAGGCTTACTGCTTACTGCGGTACTCTAACCTAAGTACCCGTAAGTACTACTATATGATCAGAATGACTATTAAAATAAGAACTATTTCAAAAATAGAACCAAATATAAAGTTTTGCAATAAAAGCAGATTGATTCTTCATTTAGTGAATTTAAGTTAATTCAAAACCGATTTTATTGCTCAAAACAGTCTGGGAGAATTTTGTTTTGAGCAAGTAGTATACAAATTATTTTTTTGCATGTGCTGTTAAACGTTGCTGTTTTCTTATCGCTCGTGTTTCTGCAAGAAACACCTCTTCCGTTTCGATGGAGGAATCTGTTCATTAGGTTGTGTTTCAACAGGTATTTTAACTTTCATGATATTTGTAATCAGAATTTTAAGTTTCCATGGTATCTTTTGGTTGCATGTTCGATCACATATATGTAGTTCACACAAGGCACGTCCTAATTGTTTTATGACACCAGCAATATTCAATATACATATAAAGCCATCGGCTGGTTCTGCGATAAGTTGAATATATAGATAGCACATTTTTCATCAAGTGCAGTCACACCTGATTTAGTCTCAATATACAAATTTATTATATCAGATTTCTTTATATTAACGTTTACAGTATTAGTATGGTGCATACAGGATACCACAATTTCTATTTTCACAATTTCTATTTTACAATTTCAATTTTTCTATGTTTTGGTGCATGGGAGACCAAAATAATTCCACGTGTAAATCTAAATTCGTGTCTAAAAAATGCAAATCTAAATCTTGGAAATCTAAATTCGCGTTTCTCGAAATGCGTCCACAGATGGCTATTCACTATCACACAAGATATCGGAAAGACATGATTTTAAAAACAATGTTATTTTTATGGTTTTTGTTGAGTGCCACAAAGGTGGACTAGTTATAGAATAACTTTCAAATTTCACATGAGATTTATTTTGATAGTCCTAAAAAGACTCAGTAATTGTTATAGAGCTCCGGAAAGGCTGAATGTATTTATATATTTAGGCTGTGTTCCGTTTGTTTTAAATTTGTATGATTATCTATAACGTAGGATGGTTTCCTCAATTCTAAATATTGATGATTAAATCTCACACTTCTGGTGTTCTTGAAAATCTGGCGAAATTTTCCTCATTTTTCTTTCATTTATTGTTTCAACGGCAGGATACCAATTATTAGCAGTTATGTTCCTGATGAAATTTACTGGCAAATATTGAACCAGACGTAATACAACTTGGGTGGGATTTGGCAGTAAAGTTTTAGTTGGACGTAAGGGTTTTGAACCAGTAAAAACTTCAGAACTACACATGTAATATGTCTTGGAATCAGCTAAAACCTACACTTTAATCCCAGACTTGGCGAGTTGGGCAATTTACATATGTAACCACATCTTCCTCTAAACCAGTGTTTCCCAACCTTTTTTGTGCCATGTCCCACCTAAGCCTTTCTAAAATTCTTATGCCCCTTAGAAAATTTCCAAAACATATACTTAATGAAAAACTGAAATTCAAATTCGAAATAATTTTAATAAAGATTTTTCTATATTAATGTATTATTTTAATTTAGTGAGATCCTTGCGCTTGATGCTAGCTGTACAGAGATTTTATGTAAAGGTAGACTTCCGAGCAAAGCCGCACTAACGTAGCGATACTGACGCGGCGACATAGTATTATGCACTATGAAAATGTATGAGGCGCCATTCGAGCGCAGCGACACTGATGCACTGACGCTGAGCGCGTCAATGTCGCTGCGCTCGAATGACGCCTCATACATTTACATAGTGCATAATACTATCGCTATGTCGCGGCGGCTTTGACGCTGCGATAGTGACATCAGAGCCACTTTGCTCGAAAGTCCATCTTTTGGTTCCAATTTTTTTTTCGTCTATTGAAAGAAAAAGGAAATTCTTAAATAATAAATATTATATTTTCTTTTGACGAGAATTTTGAATTTTGAATCAATGAAACAAGGTCGTCTTAAAGCGCATTACAAGGTGAAACATAGTGCTCATATTAATTCAGATTTTAATTACTTTCAAAATTTAGAGTTTACCATCCGTTATACGCCAGAGCAAAACGGAGTAGCAGAGAGAATGAATAGAACCATAGTAAAGAAGACCAGAGTATGCTCCTCCAATGTAAACTTGAAAAACATTTTTGATCAGAAGCAGTCCAAGCAGCAGTTTATCTGATTAATCAAAGTCCCACGTCAGCTTCGTTTTGGTTCAATGAAAAGTCCAACTTGATGAAACTAAAGGTTTTTGGGTGCGTAGCCTTTCTACGCATTCCAACGCAAATTGTATACGCATAACGTGTACGCATAATTGTAATTGTAATCTCGGTCGAATAAATGTTTCATGATTGGATATTGCACAAATGGTTATACGATTTAAGATCCAGAAGAGCATAAGTTCATCGTTAGATGTGATGTTATCTTCTACGAATCAAAATTTTCATTCGAAAGACTGCTAAATGAAGACTGGATTGATCCAGATGTTGTAGAGCCAATAGAAGAAAAAACTGGAAGCAATAAAGTCAAAGAAAGACTCTATCAGAAAGAAGACTTCGATTGCAGCAACGATAAAACTGAATATTTGGAAGTGAGACTCGGTAAATGGGGACGAAAGCTCACAGCAGAAACAGCACAAGGCAAAAGAACCGGAAAATGAAGAAACATCTAGTCGATCTACGAGAGGAAAGAGGCCACGGTATCTGCAGGACTATTACCTGGACGATGAAACAAAAATGAATGCTTCAAGCCCGCCGTTTTGTTATATCCAGACGATTACTTTTTTTACCAGTAAAGCATTAAAGCAGTAAATCCACATTCAGCTAAATATGAAGATGGATACGGTAACTATAGTTTTCTTGCACATTTGGTTGAATTTGGGTATTTGATTTATGTTTCCTTACAATGCCATGCCATCGCTCCTTTTAAATTAAATAAAGTTTTAACTGACTCGTCATTTTGCAATCTTGCTAGTTCTTCTTGATTCTGCATATTTGACAAATCAGATTCTGTTGAAATAGTTAAGCGTAGCTCGGGTCATATCTTGTCGTCAACAAGTTCTCGGTAGGGTTTGTTATCGGCAAACGTCTTCTCGCTGCTCGGTATCGGCATTGTTTTCATCGGCGGACGAACTGGATCGCAGTTTTCCATCTCAAAGCGTTTCAGCATTTTTCGGAGGTAATTCTTTTGATTCAAGCTAAAACCCTCGCCAGTCCGCTCGATGTTGATTCCGAGGAACGATTTCATTCAAAAAGTTTCCCAAGTCTTTTATTCGGAATTTTCCTCTCAACTCTTCCATGAAAAAAATAAATTTTTATCGAGTTTTTCCCTCAAACAATAATATCAACATAAAGAAGCAGGAATATGTACGTGTTATCGTTCTTCCGATATGCTCAGATCTTTTGAAATCAATGTCGCTTAAGAATTTGCTGATGGTTTCAGTTAAATTTCCTTTTCCCTTGAAACCGCCGAGAATTTTCATATACAGTTCCTCCTGAATTTCACCGTGTAGGAATTGCATTTTTAACATCCATGTGGTAAACTGCGCAGTTCTTCTCGACGATTAGGGACAATAGGATTCTCAGCGTCGTAAGTCTTGCCAATGGGGCATATACAAGTCTAGTCTTGTAGCCCTCGATGTTCGCGCGCTTAACCTTGAAAACCCAGTTGCTGTGTGTATTTTCCTTCAGGAAGTCGTGTTAATTCCCAGGTTTCGTTTTCCTCAAGTGCGCTTATTTCTTCGGCGACTCCGTCCATCAATTGATCTTTGTCTTCACGAGTGGCGATTTCCTCGTAGTTGCTCGGTACATCTTCCACGAAAACTTGGGCGTGCAGCTCCAGGATTACATAATTTTTTGTTTCATCGTCCAGGTAATAGTCCTGCAGATACCGTGGCCCCTTTCCTCTCGTAGATCGACTAGATGTTTCTTCATTTTCCGGTTCTTTTGCCTTGTGCTGTTTCTCCTGTGAGCTTTCGTCCTCATTTACCGAGTCTCACTTCTAAATATTCAGTTTTCTCGTTGCTGCAATCGAAGTCTTCTTTCTGATAGAGTCCTTCTTTGACTTTACTGCTTCCAGTTTTTTCTTCTATTGGCTCTACAACATCTGGATCAATCCAGTCTTCATTTAGCAGTCTTTCGAATGAAAATTTTGATTCGTAGAAGATAACATCACATCCAATGATGACCTTATGCTCTTCTGGATCTTAAAACGTATAACCATTTGTGCAATATCCAATCATGAAACATTTATTCGACCGAGATTCGAATTTTCCGCCTACAATTTGCGTTGGAATTCGTAGAAAGGCTACGCACCCAAACACCTTTAGTTTCTTCAAGTTGGACTTTTCATTGAACCAAAACGACGCTGACGTGGGACTTCGATTTATCAGATAAACTGCTGCTTGGACTGCTTCTGTCCAAAAATGTTTTTCAAGTTTACATTGGAGGAGCACACTCTGGTATTCTCTACTATGGTTCTATTCATTCTCTGTGCTACTCCCTTTTGCTCTGGCGTATAACGGATGGTAAACTCTAAATTTTGAAAGTAATTAAAATCTGAATTAATATGAGCACTATGTTTCACCTTGAAATGCGCCTCAAGACGACCTTGTTTCATTGATTCAAAATTCAAAATTCTCGTCAAAAGAAAATATAATATTTATTATTTAAGAATTTCCTTTTTCTTTCAATTTTGGCACCGAAATCTAGCATTGCATTTAAATGGCCCGGAGCAAAAGGGGTAACCCGCGTCGGGTCCATTTTCGAATTGCCCCCCTTAACAATCAAATTGCCCCCCTGTGGGGCGTGGGCCCCACGTTGGGAAACACCGCTCTAAACGGTATGAGCATTTCATCAACGGCTAAATATTTTCCACACATCATCAAAACAGTAACCAAGCGTATAGTGGATTTTTGGGTGGCTTTGCTAGTCCAGGTCCTATATTGCCTACCTATAAAGTTATTATATTTTCCCGTTTAACTTTATTCTTGTTGGGTGGATCGTTTGCCCAATGTTTACTAGCATTTCCATATCATGCTCTCTGTGATGTTGTTTCACTGCGCATATTCTCACCATCATCATTAGTATCATCATTGAAAATTATTGGACTATTTTATTATATATTATATATTTGATTATTTGTATCGTGTCCGACAATTTTTTTGGTATAATCTTCTTGTTAGGCCACTTTAATCAGCTTCTTCTGTTATTATTATTAAAGCATTAGCTTTATCGATGTTATTAGGTTTTTGCCGATTGTAACTAAATTTTCATGTTATTTGATGGTTGGTTTTGAAAAATATCCGAATCTTCCCAAAAGTCGACACATTTAATTATCTCTGAAAGTTGTTCGTCAGTAAGTTAATCTATTCTTCCTCTTCCTTTGGCACTACAGATCTGAATGTGCTTCGGCCTAACCTCCCCTGCCTACACTTGTGTTTTGGTGTCTTGATCTTTCACAAGTGTAGGGAGCCCTTACAGTTTTTAACGTGGATGGCGAGCCACTATTAGGGGAGTTTTTCGCGGCAAATTTTACTGTGATGACTTTGCGAGAGCCATGCACAGGAGAACGGTGGCTTAGTTTTATATATTTGCGTCCCTGAGTAGTACTTACTATGCGGGTTAAATATGTTATAATTATCTTCTGATGTGATTAAATCCATTAAATTTTTCAAAAATAACAACTAAATAATAGTAGTGACTAAAAATGATATATCCATTGCTATCAGCTTTAACTTTTCAAACAAATCAAATATTCTCATCCATCATTGCATTATATCTGCACAGGAAATCTCGTCAGGGATAAATTCGGTGTTTCTAGTGCACGCTACCAAACGGCGACAAACAATAATTCTTCGTGCATACATCCTTTATCACATCTTATATATCGTAACAATTCCACCCAGTTAGAAATATCAGTTATCTAACTGTTCTTTTTTGCTAAAGTCCACACTAGCTTTAGCTCTGCTCTGCATTGGTTATTTAGTCAAACAAGCTTTATGCCAAAGCTAATTATAGGCAAATAAGACTTCACAAACAAGATAGCTTTTATAATTTGGTCCCTATTCCATGAGTCACTATTTCAACAAACATGTTTTTTGGAACTTCAGTTTTGGAACAAGTTTCACTATTTTCGGAAACTAATACAGTTGCATTTGCCATTAAGCGTCTGACGTATTACGTTTGACGTATGTGACTGACGCAAATTAATCTTCTAAAGCACTAATCTTGTGGTACCGGTCACAAATTTATATATAAACTATATTTGATAGACATATAATGTAAATTAGTGTTCTAATTGGATTTTAATAAGTTTTTTTTTATTTTAAACCCTCCCATGCCCGGCACTAGTCTTTAATCTGTGCGTGTGCCTGTACTGAACTTGTGAAGATGATACTGAAGTGTTGCAGGAGTCTACATACATAGAGCAAATTATTTCATTAGATTTTGTTAATAAATATTTTCGATAATAAATATACTTTTGAAGACCGTTTGTAAATTACACTGACATGTGTGTTCTATTTAGCAAAATTCAGCGTTTTCAGATTTTTTCGCAAAATAATTTATGGCACACTAAAGCTACTCAACAAGGACTCATTATAAATTATTGACTCGTGATTTCTTTAAGAAAACCTAATTTTCATTGCGAAATTTCGAATAAATTTTTGCGATTCTTGAATTTCCAATCGCAAATCAAAGCTGGTTAAAGTCCATTTGAAAAGAATTGCGGAATCGTTTTCATGAGATCATTTTCTTATGGATACACTTACCCGCGGAAGGTTCTTACTTCCCAAAATATCTACACAAGCTTTAAAAAAATCTGAAATTTCGCTTGATTTTAACAATTGCAATCAAATTCGTGAATAGAAATAGCACGAAAATTAACACTTGAAATTTACACATTTCTAATCAACAGAAAAAATATCTTTTAACAAATTGCGTGACACTTCATTCATTTAGGTATGACAATGATTTATCCAAAGAGTCTACGTCGTTCATATATGTATGACAGCCATCGAATGGTTTAAGTGTACGTCGATCAGAAACGAATGACACTACCATATAACTTGTACGCTGATCTGAAAGCCTGGCCCCTGGAGAACATGCAGTTATGCTTAAATGTAAAGATTGGATGATATGAAATGCAAAAATAATATTTATTCTTTTTTATCAAAAATATCGTGTTTTTATAAACTAGGAAATCAAACAACATTTATATATGCTTATTATTAAAATATTTTAAACATATTTGTGGCTTCTCGGGATACTTAATACAATAAGTGAAAACCATTTTCGCTCGGTTTCTGGATTCATTTTCTTCGAATCTACTTAACGTCAGCGTTAACTATATCAGACAGGTGGTAATAAGATCGTGATGTGTCCTGCTGTACTCAACCTGGCATATTCAACAAGTCTGCCGCCAAAATTTCCCGAAATACTCGTATTTGAATTCGTTTTTTGGACGCTGGTTTGTACAGGATCCAGGAGTTGGACTGCAGTGCCTAAAAGTAGTTCAATTTCAATAGTTTCAAGTTTCCTATACCATTTTACCACTTTTCGGAGAGGGTTATTTCATCCGATAAGTCTATGCCTGCCTTCCCTTTGTTGTACGCTACAACTGCCAAAGGTTTTTCTGCGGCGCGGCGAGATTTACGTTTTCTAGCCGTAAGTGCTGGCTGCGTTTGGCTGTTTGAAGGATGTGAAGATGAAGAACTTGTAGTGTTTTGGATGTTAGAATCCTATACCTGATTCACCCCAGAAGGATATGGTTGCGGTTCGGTATTCGGACTGTACTGGTGCCATTATAGGCGCATATTATGTTGATAGTAGCCTTACATCTCGAGTGTCTCTTCACTTTATTAATACGATACCATTTTTATCCTCTCGTACAATTTCACCTCTTTTAATTTTTGACATAATAACTCCTTTGGGCATATGTTTGTTATTTACCCTGAGTGTAATAATATCTACATATAAGCTTCTGCCTTCGTACAAAAGGCCTCCACACAGATCTAAATAAACATTTTTGACCAATCCAACTTCAGCTTGTCGCGTTGCAAATTTCCCAGAATATTAGCGCCCATGTGTGTCCATCAATGGAGCACAATTTGAACAATTTCATGCCGTAGCGATGTGCTTGCCGCAGGTATGCACTGTCTAAATATCAGAAGCCCAAGGTACTCTCCAAGGTACTAGAGTTTCGTATATGACTATATCCTCACCAGGATAAAATAATTCTTGAAATTTTCTTTGCAGGATATTAACTAAGGGCTATTTATTTAGCGTATGGCTCATCACAATGTTCATAGAAATAAAAATAAAATATGACAGGATATATTCGATTTCGCATTGTCTGTTGCGTTCAGGAACTCGGTTCTGGGTAGGACCTGAGTGGGTATTCCTTAATCTGTCAATGGTTCATAAATGATCACTGTCTTGCTGACTAGTTATATGATGGGATGGGATCTTTAAGATCTTACAATCTTACAGCTCCGCAGTTGTTCTCAGGTATTGTGACGATCATCTTAACCAGGAGATCCATAGGATTGTCTGGTTGCCAGATGTTGTTAGTTCATTTAGTTCACGTTTTATGAAATAAAACGCTATCCAGGGTGCACCACTGGGAGGCGAATCAGTTGGTATCCACTTACTGATGCGAGCATATTTTCTTTTCCTTTGTGATGCTATAGTCTGCTGCGCAAACCTATTAGTTTCAGTGACAATGAGTAAACTGTAACACATTATGCCTTGTAACATAATCATCCGCAGTTACTTCCTCCACTTCACGTTCCACGTTCCTGACCAACCTCTTCTGCAATTTCTTCCATGGTTAATTTGTGATGATCATTTTCGATAAATCTCTCATCATTATTATTGATTTCATTGTCAGACAATTCTTATGAGACTGGTGGTGAGTCATCAGGCTCCCATCCTGGATCTACGAAAGAGTCTTCTCAATCATTGTCGCCGGCGCTATAATCTTCTATGTCGAGTTTTTCAGCATTTTTTTTTGCAGCTCGGATTCTGTCAATATTTTGCTATATTTTGAGATTTTTAGCTTTAAACTGTTCGAATGAAACTTTATTCTTCAAAATCTACAACAATTTTGTATGTTTTTGCAAGTTTGCATTAAGTAAA
Organism: Phosphuga atrata; assembly: GCA_944588485.1. Classification (NCBI taxonomy): domain Eukaryota; kingdom Metazoa; phylum Arthropoda; class Insecta; order Coleoptera; family Silphidae; genus Phosphuga; species Phosphuga atrata. Next base: position 37,506,933 of record OX155899.1, read on the forward strand.
TTACAGGAGAACACTCCTTGGCCCCTGGTATATTTTTTTACATCTGGCACTGAATGTGTTAAGGGTTTCCTTATTTCCAACAGCTTTTTATTACTTTTTTTAGCATTTTTTTTTTAGATTTTCAGAAAAAAATCTCGAAAATTTCAATTACCCGTACCTACTCAGATTCCTTTTAACCTGCAGAAGGGTTTTGTTTAATAAATTTTCATCGTATTTTCATAATTTTGATTAGGTTATGTTAGGTTAGTTTAGTTATCATTGCAGACTTTTCTATGAGATAATTGTTGTTGAAAAGTAACAATTTAGTAAATATTTACAAAAATTACCAATTTCTCGGTTTTCATTTCAAATTGTAGAGCCACATAATCTCTATCTATTTTCAACATAATTTCCTATATTTCCATAATTTCCAATAACAGAAAAAATCACGATTAAATATTCCAAAATGTTTTGGTTGGCATCATTTTAGATGATCTTCAGAGTATTTTCATCTATGTAAAGAAAATGGAAAACTATAACGTTTCAATGATGACTTTAATCTATATGAAAAAAACTAGTTTTAAAAAGACAGTTTGGACACAAAACCTAACTACCTAACCTGGCCTAACCCAACAGAATTGTTGTTGATCCTATTCTTGTCGATTAGATAAAACAACTATTCTCAATTGATAGAAGTTACAACATAGAGCTCACCAAACCATTTATAACTGACATTCAAAAAGCTAGTAACTTATCAAAAAAATGTTGCCTGCACAAAATACACTTTGATTGTATTTTCGTAAACAAAAACATACGAAATAAATAATGCTAATTAGTCTAATGGTTTAATAAAAATGATTTATAATCGTGTAGGCAATTTAAATTATATATGAGAAGAACGCAATTTGAATTAAATGAACTCAAAAAGCATGACTTGGCATTGCTGCTAGAATGGGAGTATCGAGATCTGTCAAAGTCTTACCATGTTTCATTTAATATGATAAGATATTTGGCGAACAAAAACATCAGAAATTTATTAAAAAATGGATTTTGGTTACAAAAGCTTTCAATTTATAAAACAACTTGTATTGGAGTCTGTTTCAAGAGCATATATCAATGAAGTCACCACAAATGCTACATCATATTTAAAGAAGAGATACAACACAAACTAATTAAAAATGAATTTTGTATAAAAAAAAAATCAACTTTAAAGATTTTTTATCGGAAGCAGGCTGCAAAGGTAGGTGCCAATGAAGTCACCACATATGTTCTTTATATTTAAGATAGAGACCGACATATCTGCATTTTATTACCTTTACTGTTTAATCATCTTTTCGAGAAACTATTTACAGTGTCTGAAATGAAATAAAAGTAAATGGATCGGTTTACCGCCATCAACTAATAATATAAGCCATAAACTCATGAAGTAAATTTAGTATGATAGTAAGTAGAAATAGCAACAGTAAGTGATTGTAAGCGATATTACAAATTTTCTGAAAGCTTCTTATAAATATCTTGGATGCTCGCTGTATACTGTGACACCTGCAAGAAACTCATGCAGTAAATGTAGTATAATAGTAACTAAAAATATTATAGTAGCAATAAATGATGATACGTGATATTTATTGATCGAATGACTGGCTTCCTTCAAATCTTGGTTGCTGGCTTCAAGAAAGTTGAGAAATTCATAAAACGCTATGATTCTGTTTCGTAAAACTCTACGTTTCGTTGCTACTACTATATGGTTCATAAGCATGGTCTCTTAGTCACATTGAAATAACTACAATAAACAACTGAGTCTATTTAACATTCCTTGTTTATATCACATCAAAAACAGAAGCTCTACAAAGTTTATAAAATTTTTACCACATAATATATGGGCTAAATTTGAGTTAGAGTGGGCTAGTGTGAGCTAAATTTGAATTAGAGTAACCTAATATGTTGGCTAAATTTTAGTGGGTGAGAAATATGAAAATGAACTGTAATAACAAAAATATATGACCTAGTAGGTACTAGTCACTAGAGATGGGCATAATCGAGTGACAATAATCGATAACTCGACTTTCTATTTTGAATCATTCAAGTAATCAATTATTACTCGTGAGAACGCGTGATGTATGGTCATTATCACTCATGTGCATGAGTGATGAATGACAAACTAATCTCTAATCACTCGGACTTGAAAATCGGCATCGTGAGTGGATAGTCGTTGGCACTGGCGAGATAGGCATAATCGAGTAAACAGTAATTGAATTATTTCAATACTCGGTTAGTACGTTTGTTCAAGAATTTGGAATCATTAGTCGAACAATACATTCGGAATTAACAATCTGCAGCACTAGTCGTCCCTCGGTTAAAACCTTTTTCTTTGGGAATGAAAATTAAATTCTACTTTTTGTTAAAAAATAAAACAAAAGTGTTTTTATTTTTGAAGTGGTGATAAAGTTTCCAAACTTTTTAATATGTATTTTGTACTTTTTTAACAGAAAGTAGGTTGATGAAATATAACTTGTTTAAATCAAAGTATTTATAAACAATAAAAAGGAATATAATTTGATTTATGTTAGTACTGATCGGTCTGCTATTTAAGCCTGTTCAGCCTGACTACTCGTTCAGATGGTACTGACTTTGCTGACACACACACATACTTATTTGAAGTTGATACAATTGGGGAAAAAAATCTTTATCGCCCAAATTGGTGAGGGATTCAGTTTCCTTTCATTGGCGCTGAGAATAATTCAAGTATTATTTAACTTGAAAGACATGCTTTGAAAAATATTGTAACAAATTAGAATTGTTTATTATATTTTTAAAGTACAGTTAAAAAATATTATGATGGTAATAGAATGTTCTAGTAGTGGAATAAAATAGTGAGTAATGTATGTAATAGAATAGAATGCAATAAATGTGAAATTCTGCGAAAACTGCCAGAAAATGCCTTAAATAATGATTGATGAAACTGGTTTAATTTACATAAATTGCATTGTACAGGCAATATTACAGGTCCAAGCAATAATAGTTGATAATAATTATTTTTAGGGAGACTCGAGAAATCATTCTATTATTAAAATCACTAGATTACTAATTTGATAATATAAATACATTTGATAATACAGATCATTCAATTATTAAAATAATTCGATTATAACCATCAATACTACTCATAATGGCAAATCTATAAGAATACTGGTGGTATCCAAGATCAAAGATAATATGTAGATAACGTTCACAATTAGACGGACAGTGGAAGAAGAAGGTGATATCTAGTTAAGTCTCATATTACTAAAATAAAAAGTTTTGTCTTATAGATTAGTTTAATAGTCTACTAAAAAATCGATATTCTATAAACTATTATTATAATTAATTTATTAACTATTAAAAACTGCTTATAACTTGGGAAAACTGGGAATCGGAAAAAGACAAATAATAAACTGAAAAACTAACAGAAAATATAACAACAAACAGAGAGGATATCCAGAATGAGGTCAAAGAATTCTACCAACTTTTATATACGACCAAAAAAGAACCGAGCCCGGAATCTGAACTGGATATAATATCATCCAAAAACGGCATCGTAAATCAAGGGTCAGAATCAATAACAGATATTACTTTGCATAAAATACTATTAGCATTAAGAAAAACAAACACCAACAAAGCTCCCGGAGGGAGCCACGCAACTGCAGACGCTATTAACATTAGAGGAGACTGTTGATAAAAGAATAAGAGACCTGTTCAATCTCTGCTGTTCAACAGCACAATACCAAATTTATGGAATAACGCTATCGTGATCCTACTGCACAAGAAAGGAGACACAACTGACCTGGAAAACTGCAGGTCGATACGCCTCCTGAGACATCTCTACAAATTATTCTCAAGGATAATAGTAAACAGATTTGAAAATAAACTGGAATTCTACCAACCAGCGGAGCAAGCAGGATTCCACGCCCCATACAATGACCTTTTACAAAGTGCTCAAACAATAGTTGAGAGATGTATTGAATGCCTCTTGGTATATTGCTATAATTTAAAACAATTTGTAACAATTTCTTTGTTACAAACCATTTAGAAATGTTAAGTAATTTTGTTACAATGAATTCATATTAATTACCCTTTCTGCATCCGATATTTCGGGAGTTGATTCATTTACTGCAACACAGGACATTAAAATATCGAGGACATCACGACCATTATTATCCGCTTCTAGTAGTTCGAAAATTCTGCTACATTTTAGAAATATATGTATTTATATTATTCTAGCGTCATCACATGGGTACATCGTTAAATATACTGAACCGTAAGAAATAATCAATTAGGTTAAATAAAGTTAGGTTAAGTTATAAAATAGATGGACCACCCGTCCTGGCCTTGGAATTTTCAGCGTTCGATGCCGTCGAGTTAGATGCAGTTATGGAAGCGCAGAAGGAGTCTCGCGTCGACTAGCGCTATACAAGTACCATTTATAACATACAAAAAGCCAATATGATAGTTTACGAAAGCAGCAATCCCATTCCAATTGGTAGAGGCGTGAGGACACGATATCATCTAAATTGTTCACCGCTGTTTTGAAACTTGCCTTCAAGAAGCTCAAGTGGTAGAGTAAAGGCCTCACTATAGGTAGCAAAAATTATCAAGCGATATAAAAACAATAATACTAGCACTCTAAGAAGAATGTAGCATCGTAATAATAAGCTATTCCAAAACAAAATGTTTGAAAAAATTGTTTCTGGGCTAGCAGATGGAGGTTAGCGATAGAGATGTAGATTTTGCGGACATTTAGGTCTATTTAGGGTACGAAATATGCCTAACTAGATATAATCAGACATGCGAATTCAAAAGAAGAATAACCCAATCCTGGACTGCAAATGGAAAACTTTGAGACGTATTTAAAGGTGTCCTACCAGTCTGCTTAAAAAGGAAAGTTTGCCATCAATGCGTGTTACTAGTGATGGCCTGCGCGACTAAAACCGCAACATGACCATCGCATCCGCATAAAAAAATCAAATTGCACAATGCAATATGGAAAGATCGATGGGTGGCGTGTCGCTACAAGACTATATCAAACGAAGACCTACGCCGAGCACCAGGAGTAACATATACAGTAGTGCGCATTGCAAGGTTGAAATGAAACTGGTCGGGCACGTCAGATGGATGATGGACCAAGAAACCAAGAGCAGATAGGCGAAACAGAGGAAGACCCCCACATAGTGGACTGATGATATCACTAGAGATATCACCATCATTATAACTACTATCACTGTAGATAATCAGACATACGAATTCAAAAGAAGAATAACCCTAACCTGGGCAGCATATGGAAAAGTTTGAAACGTATTCAAAAGCGACCTACCAGTCTGTTTAAAAAGGAAAGTTTTCGTTCCATGCGTGTTACCAGTGATGACCTACGGCACTGAAACCTCAGCATTGACCATCACATCCACATAAAAGCTCCAAATTGCACAACGCAAAATGGAAAGATCGATATTCGCCATGTTGCTAAGAGACTACCTATATCAAAATCGAAGACCGACGCCGAACAACAGGAATCACATATGTGGTAGTGCGCATTGCAATGTTAAAATGAAACTGGGCCGGACACATCAGATGGGAGATGGACCAAGACACCAAGAGCAGATAGGCGAAAGAGAGGAAGACCGCCACATGGTGGACTGATGATATCAAGAGAATGGAACGTGAATGCGAGAGGTGCAAGACAGAAAGAAATTATAGAGATTTATGTCCATCAGTAGACGCTGAGGGCTGCATGAGGATGATGATTATGGTAACCGTTAACCGGGGAATTAACTTTTGTTCCGCTCGTTTCAAAATGCTCTATCGAGAAATCCCTTTTCCTCCTCCTAACTAACTCCTCTATAGAAAACCACAGGTCCTATCAAGTACAGACAGACATGACAAATTTACAAAGATGTTTAAAGACAACCACTTGACGTATTACATCATTGAGGAACTCTGTTTAAAACGAGAAACTAGATATTCGAACAGAAAATATCCCTCCCGAACCCATCTTGAATCTTTAAACGCCGACTGATCTACTTTTTTTTAATGTATACTTTTTTGTCCTATATTTGTTTACTCCCGGCTGAAAGACCATGGGTCGATAGCCATTTGTTTTATTTTTTGTATTATAATTACAGCATTATACATGTTTTATTATTATTATTTTGGATCTATTTAGAAGATATATAAATAAATCTAATATTTTCAATTTAGAAAAAATTAATTAAAGAAAGTTAAATCATTATTTACTCTTTTATTAAATTTTTTGAAACCATTCCTCGTATTACCAAATATTTCGTATTACGTAATATTTTAACGTAGAGTAAGGTTGCTCAAGTCGTACCAGAGCTTAAGTCCTACCGTTTTAATTTTGAACGAACAACGGCTACAACAGCACATACGACGGCAACCTGATATACATCATTTTCAACCATGCTGTTTTACGTATTATTCAGTGACGCCAACTTAGGGGTTTTACCCCCAAATTTAGGGGGAACCAAGATGTAAAGGGTTTTTTTTAGGGGGTACATTTATTTAGGGGGCTATTTAGGAGGATTATTAAAACGAAGAGTTAACAAAAGAAGAGTATTAAAAGTTAAAAATAATGTAGGAAAAGAAAATGATGAAGCAAAATAGATGTACATAAAGAAAAGGAAAGTTGAGAAACAAAATATAAAAATCGTTTTATTTCATTGTTGTTATCATTACTATTATTAGTTTAGCATAAATTAATGTGCGTAAATGTGTAAAATACGCCCACATAAATACAAAAGCTCTTACTACTAACTACCTAAAGGTATTACCTAACTATATTTACTACCTAACAGTATTTTAAATTTACATTTTAAATTACCTCAAACAAGGTGAATAATGAAAACTTTAGGGGTTTTTAATCGAAATCTAGGGGGAATTGAAGTTGGTCCTATGGGGGAAATTTTGTACACGTTGGCATCACTGGTATTATTGTCCGCCATAAACAAGCATCGTTATAAATCCTGTCATCAAGTAAGTTTATTTCAAATTTCTTAAAAATTTTTGCATATGTTTGATAGTTAATCTTGCAAGTAAATTATTGAAAAAATTGTGTTTCTTATTAAATATAAATTCAGTGGAATTTACATAATCGTTTAGTCGAAACGAAATCGTATTAATTTTATTCAGTGTTAGGTTATGTTTACTTTTAAATTTAATTTTGACTTTATTTATTTTTTTTTACTAATTTTTAATTACGACTTAAGAAATAACCTCATTTTTACCGACAGTCAAATGACGTTGCTTTCATTCTTATCTGTAGGCAATAATTATGTCGACGCAGTCAAAGCCAATTTATAATAAATGGAAACAAGAAGATATGGACGTGGCGTTAACCAGATTATCGGTAAACCCTAACATCCCTAAAGCAATGTTACGGCGTCATTTTAAAGGAATAAATAAGAATGTCAAATTTGGAAGGTCTAAGGATATGACTGAAAATATGAAGAAGGAGTTGGTTGCACACGTTCTCAATTTAGAATCAAGCTTTTTTGGGATTTCTGCAACTGATTTAAGAAGACTTGCTTATCAATTGGCAGAAAAATATAAATTAACACACCGTTTCAATAGAGAAAAAGAAATTGCAGGGAAGAAGTGGTACTATAAATTCATGAAAGACAATCAATCCTTGTACGTACTCCAGAGGCAACATCAATGGCCAGGGCCAGGGATTTCAATAAAGAACGTGTTTATGGATTCTTTGATAAATACGAATCCATATTAGATGAATATAAGTTCGATGCTAACCAGATGTATAACGTTGGCGAAACAGGATTGTCCACTGTTCACAAACCATCCAAAATAATTGCTCGGAAAGGCAAACATCAAGTTGGTGCACTTACAAGTGGCGAAAGTGGTGTGACCACTACAGGAGTGTGCTGTATGGATGCTGCAGGTTTGTTCATACCTCCTATGTTAATATTTAAACGCGTGCGGATGAACGATTGCTTAAAGACAATCCAATACAATATACAGTACCAATGGGTACTGTATTTGGATGCTCCAAAAACGGATGGATAACGTCAGAACTTTTTGTTAAATGGTTAGAACGTTTCATCAAGTACACAAAGTTGAAAAAGAGTAACAATAAGCAAGTACTTCTACTTTTGGATGGACACACTACCCATACAAAAATATTGAAGCCATAGAGCTAGCATGTGAGTATAGCATTATAATGTTATCCTTTCCTGTACATACAACGCACCGTCTCCAACCTTTAGATAGATATTTTTTTAAATCTCTAAAAACCAATTATAATGAAGCCCCTCCTCTTCTTGGTTAAGAACTAATCCCGGAAACATAATTAAAGAAACCAATGTGTCAGAACTATTGGGAATTGCATACCAAAAATCTGTTCGTATGGATATAGCTCTGAATGGTTTTAAATCTATCGGTATTTGGACATGCAACAGGAATGAATTTGATGATGATGATTTTTGCGCTCCTACACTTGCGATTGATGATTCTTTACCTACTCAGTTGGACATTAATAATCAAGAAGAGCTTTCTGCAGTGGTTACACAAGAAAGTTAAGAAATTCTTGAGGAAGAAACAGACGCGCCTCAAATAAAACTGCAATTAAATATTTTAGCTCCTATTCCAATAATAAACCAAAGCAAACAGTTCCGTGGATGCTCTACCTCGTCAGTTGAAATAACGTCAACGCAAAATAAAGAAAACATCAAAAATATGGCAAATAAAAGAAACGCGGTGATCAATAAAAAGGAATTGGCATTAAAAATTAAAAAGAAGAAAAGCGATTGGTATTTGTGGAGAAGATCGGGAGGAAAACATGATTCGATGTTTGAAATGCAAATCATGGGTGCACGATGTATGTGCTGGAGTTGACCAAAGAACAAAAAAAAATGTATGTGATGTTTGTACTAAATGAATACTTATGTGTTACAGATTAATAAAAAATACGTTTTAATTATTATTGTTGCTTAATTGAATTAGAAATTTGCAAGGTACGACTTAGGCTATAGGTGGTACGACTTAAGAAACCGGTTGCCTTAGTCGTGCCTATGTAAGTTTTGAAAGATTTTGTTTATTTTATCTGAAAGCATATGGATTTTCTAATTTCATTGTAAAAAATAACAACAATATTAACACAAGTTTTGGATAACATATTTAATTTTTATTTATTTCATAAATCTTACTTTTTATATAATATTTTTCTTAAGGAGTACGACTTAAGCAACCTTGCCCTACATATGTTAATTATGTGGATTGTTTTGTAACAATATAAGGTTTCAAAACACGGTTTTTTGCATTTTGAATAATATTTTGAAGATTATTTAACCAATTAACGATGAGTAAAATATCGTTCTATTAAATTATTTGATTCTCAAGTTTTATAAGTGAAATTTAATGTATTGTTTCATTTTAATCTCGCAATATTGTGGATAAAATTGTTAAATTGTTTAAATTATTGTGGATAAAGTGGATTTTGTGGATAAAAAACCTTTTTTTATAACTTTGTCATTTATATAAAATAATATTGCACAGGCCAAATTCTGAACTAAATCATATATCTTGATAAATATTTATCCATTCCTATTTAACTATTTAATTTTCCTAGAGAAAGTAAATAATTCCCGTCTTGACAATCAGTGTTGTATAATTTGCATTGGTGATTCGAGGCACGTGGCCGGGTTCGAATGGCCATAAAAGTGTGATTGGAATACACATTTTCCTCTCTTTTAACAATAAATATTTGTACGCTTTATAACCATAAAACGTTACTGGGGGCGTTTATATGATGAATATCAAATTTCCATCGTCTGGCTTCAGTTAGGTTTCCCTTGTAAACTCCTCTGCAACCCAACATTTGCCTTTTAACTCTTGCACAGAAACAATTTATTTTTATTTAGAAAATATTAATTTTGTGAATTCAGTGATATAAACTTCTTAAAAAGTGTAAAAACTTGTGAGTTAACGTGAACAGTGTTTTTTTTTTGGTTTCTTCAAACACATTGTAATTTGAACTAGGGGTAGATATATAATATAGCAACATGTCTGGCGTTTAAAAATATTTGTGGCAAATAATTGAATTGTTGATATATTTTATCAATTACAAAAAGTTGGTTTCGAAACTATTGTCAATTTTCAATATTGTTTGTTTGATTAAAGCAAAACATTTTTAAAATATTATTATTGATTCATTGCTCAAAATTTGGTTTAATTACTAAATTCACAATTTCAAAATTACAAATTATTTCAATTTTGTTAATGTTACAAAAAATTCCTTTAGTTGACAAAACAAAGTTAGTATTCAATTCAAACTCAAAGGAAACATTTTAAAGATTTTTTAGTGAATTTTCGATATTTTATTATCAATATACGTTAGATTACCGCAATTTTGCGAAATGTTTAATAATATTTAAGAGCCTTTTTTGTTGTTACAACTTTATTTTTGTCAAATCATTCTTTCTGATTTCGACTAATTTTCGGTATATATATATTCATTCTAATAAGCGAGAAATGTAATTGAACTACAATTATATAGATACATTGGCAGATTATTTTGTCAACAAATTAAGTAATTAAACAAAGTATATAAACCGTTGAGCTAAAATTTCTGTTGGATTTAACTGAATATAATCTTACCTGAATATTCTAATTTAAAACGGAATTGGATATAATAGCTTTTTAAGCTGAATTATAAAGTTAGTTAGCAGGTGCACCGCAAATGGCAAGTTTCAGTGCTCGCAATTTCTTTTGTTTTTGGCGTTAAAATCTTTCTATATATTTCTAAATCGTTCTAACGTCTAACGTCTTTCGATATATTTCGATATGTTTTGTTGTGCAATATTTTATTTGTCGTTCTATATACCATTAAATTTATTGTCAACTTTACAATGATTTGTGATATTATTACTCTTTATAAGTATAATATTTATAATACTAAGCTAATATTATAGGTCTACTAACCACTTGCAATATTTGTCTTTAGTCACCTTTTTTGTCTTTTAGTCAACGTAACTTTATTTGAAAAAGTTTTCGTAAATTTATTTCCAAAATTTATTCATATTCGATTTCAAAAAATATTACTTAGATTATATTTATGGTGCATTAACCTTAAAATGAGTCTTTAGTATTTAAATAATGAACCAAAAGAGAAGCTAGACAACTACTGACTCTAAATAATGTATTAATTCTTTGCGAGTATTTGCTATTTGATGGGCATGCCCGAACACCTTAGTAGAGGATGGTAAGCTCAGAGCTGCCAGAATAACAATGAGCAACATTAGCATTCCGTTGTATTACTACAGGGTTGTGCAGATAGTGGATATATATCAAATAGTAAAACTCGACGTCTGAATATATAAATCTTATTAAGAATTATGTTATTTTTGAATATTTTTTTTAGAAAGGTTTTATTTTAAGATATGCAAGGTTAGTTTCATACACACAAAATAATATCTTGCAGCTTAGATAAGATAAATTATAACAGTAAAAAGTCGAAAATAGAATTTATCAAAGGCAAGAATATCAACGAGACTAGTGGAGACGAGCCTGCAGATAAATGTATAAAGATTAAGGGTAAATGTTTGAATAAATATTAACATGAGATAACGCATAATATCAAACGATAATACTGAACAAACAAAACTAAATAAGCAAGAGTAGGTTAATAAGCCAAGGAAGTCGTAGAAAATAAAACCATTTGAGAAAGAAAGTCTTCGATCTCTCAAATCGATGAACAAGTTTTCTAGCAAATTCATTTAGAGACTTATTTTCTTTTTACTTTGTCAATTTTCAATATCATACATACAAATCCGTATATATTTTTTAACTCTGTTTTGTGAAAGTATAAATTTATCTAGTTATTTTGAAAATGATCAAAACACGGGATTTAATTTGCCTAAAAATTATTATCTTTTTTGAAACCTTTTTAATATTTACCAAATATTTTCTGTGCAAATGTGTTTCATTAACAATTAATGTATATTTATGATTAAATTTAGATATCAAATTATACGTATATAATTAATAAATAATTATATACGATTGGATACATAAATATGTATTACTACATGTTTGTATTACAATATGTATTTATATAAATGATAATTATAAAAATTCTATTTATAAAATGTATGTCTTTTCGAAATTAATAATTGAAAATTTATTTTTAAATAAAAATACATGAGATTTGAAATATTTCACGATGCAGTGATATTGAAATATTGTAATTAAATTTACATGTGATCTAAATTTTAATTTATAAAAACGGTAGATAAATATAATGAATATTTTGGCTTAATTAAAAAAAAAATAATTTAAAGGAAAAATACAGCAATAACAATTATTTAAAAGAAAATATCAAAGAAATAAATATAATAAAAAAATAGATAATAGAAGAAAATGTTATTTTGTTTTATAAATGAATTTTGTTAAATGAAAATATTTAAATAAGAATTTTTTTCTACCTTTCGATTTTGTTATTGAACAATTATGATTTAAAATTATAGAAAAAACTTAGCAATTTAATTTGGTGTGATCTAATTTGAATCTATAAATAAAGAATTTAATGAAATTTAACTTTATATATTTGAAAATTTAGAAATAATAATACAAGCATAGATTGATTGAAAAGAGATTGAGAAACAGATTTATTTATTGTTTTAAGGTTTAAAAATATATACATTTTTTTTTAAAATAAAATGGAGAGAAATAGAGAGATTCAAAAGAGTTGTCAAAAGATATTAAATTTTAGTTTATATTTAAATTTTATTAAAAAAATGGTACAATGGAATTTATATTTTGTCTTTGTTGAAGAACTTTTATAAATTTGATTATATCGAGGTAATAGCATCAACATTATTAAATTTATTGAAATCAGTGAATTCTAAATTTCAAAATGTTTTTCTGAAAAAGCTAAAAAACTAATAACAGACATAAATTAAAAATCTTAGATCATATTATATAATCGGATATATTTTGTTTTCGGTTCTGATAAATCTTTATTTCATTTCTTCATGTTTTTTAGTATAAAAATATGTTAATAAAATTTCCTTTATAAACTTCATTTGGTAGAATTCCCAGCATTCTTTCTATTTTAAAAGGATTTTGAAAATTGGGTTAAAATCAAATTTGGTGAACAAGTATTTTAATCTATGATAAATTTTGGGGTGAAAACTGATTTTAATGTATTTTTTCTGGGTTTGTTTTTATTAATAAGGGATAGTGTTGTAGAATCGCCTAATTTGTTTTAAATTCGTGCTGATCCCAGAAAAAGTACATTAATGTAATAACTGTGACAAAATCTAATAACTCAAAGAAAAAAATCTAAGTATTCTCCAATAGAGGTTAATAGATAGCATTAGAGGTTATTTATATGTATAAAAATAAAGATAATATCCTAAACACAGAAATCAGTATGCTATCTAATCCCACATTATCCTTAATCCCATAAGTATTTCCATCTAAATAAGTAATTTAACAATATGTTAATTAAATGAATATTAATTAAATGATGTTTTAATGTTATATAAATGATAATTTAGAATTGGCAAAACCATACTACATTATTAGATAATCATATAAACTTAACAAAGTCGGAACACAGCCTGGATATATAAATATATTCCTTAAAACCTTTCCGGAGCTCTATAACATTAATGAGTCTTTTTAGGACTACCAAAACAAATCTCATGTGAAATTTGGCAGTTATTTAATAGCTTTCAGTCCACCTTCGTTGCACTAAACAAAAAACAGAGAAACTATGGGTTTGATATTTTTAATTTGACATTTCGTGAGAGAGACATGATTATCTATAATGTAGTATGGTTTTACCAATTCTAAATTATTATTTAAATCAATAACCTGCTAAGTTCATGCCTCTCACGAGAAATTAAAAAAATCGGTTAGACCATAGTCATCCACATGGGTTTCAAGCAAGTTTTTTAGAAATTGTTATTCATAAAAGCAAAGCTGCACTGATGGGAGATGGATCTCGAAACGCGTCTGCAGATGGCTAATCACTTAAATTATTGTAAATATATGATCTTAAAAAATTTATTTCTCTGTTTTTTGTTGACTGCCACGAAGTTGGGCTGAAACTATTAAATAACTGGCAAATTTCACATGAGATTTGTTTCGGTAGTTCTAAAAAACTTATTAATGTTATAGAGCTCCGGAAAGGTTGAATATACATATTTATATATTCAGGCTGTTTCGACTTTGTTAAGTTTATCTAAAAAATGGTTTATTTAAGAAACAAAAAACTCAGAACAATTTTTAATCGCATAAGTATCCCTCTTTATGTTTTGATCTGATCTACCCCACTTTTATCTATGCCCATTAGCCCATTAGTTTTCAATTTGTAAAATTACTCTTACTGACGATGTTGTATACATATGCTGTAAAAATATGTTGTAAAACATATTTTTTGAAGAAAAGACTAACAATCAGTGTTTCATTTTATTGTTATGAAATCTTTAACTTAATAAACCCAAATATTGATTTGGTAGTTCTTATTTAAAAAATGATTTTAACTAAAGCAGAAAAAATATGGTTTAAAATGGAAAATGGGAAAATCTAAATTTTGATATAAAAACCACTCACCACAGTACCATAGTAAACTTGCATTACATAAAGGTAGTACTATAGTACTAAACTATTAAAAATATTCATTGCAATAATTATTTTCTAAAAATAAAAATTAATATCAAATCTAAACATTTAAACAAGGGGTGGTCCACCTTTTGCATATAAAGTTTTTGCAACTTTTTTTACAAACTTGCCTTTTCGCTACGGCGTTCTTTTCTAGAAGTCGTGCCCTGTGTACGGCATGTTGAGGGTATTGCGCAGTGGCGGCTTGTGGATGATGTTTGTGGGAGGACTGGAAAAAATTATAATAAAAAATCAGTTGAGTTGAAAAAACTGCATTTTTATTGACACATACAGAAACATATTGATTTTTTTTATTCAGTGACAACCTGATAACCAATTCTGCTTCATATAAATGTTGAAATTAAATTTTCGGTCATAATTATTTGAACGACTTTGTGACACTGGACAAATATTTAAATCTGGAGTTAACCGTCCTAATGATTTAATTTCATTTTTTTCTTGAAATTCGAGTCGTGCAAAGTTGATCTTTTGCAAATGCATAGCTGAATTTATTGCTTCGTTCATTTTTATAAAAATTTAATTAAAATTAAAGTCAATAATTAAATTCAAAAATAACTATCTTACATTCTATGTGTATAGCTAAAAACCACTTATTTTTACTTTGTTATTATTACTTTGTTTTAAATTGTCCACTTTTCAATTGTCCACCAATTAATTGTCCACTTAAGGTTCTTTTCCGTTGCCGAAACTCGAGTTCTTAGAAGCAAACTCATAAAATGCCTAAAATACAGAGTGCGGACTGCAATATTTGCAGCCCACGATATACATATTACAAAAACGTATATCGCCATATATCGCCGTATATCAACGTATAACAACATATATCCCCGTATTAACCTGAGCCGCGTAGTTAGTGTATTGAACACTAAATACGCGGCGAGACTCGGTCTGCACTGACTCCAGCCCGTGACTAAAATTACACAATAAATACATACAGAGCGCCTATCGAGGTTTGTATTGCCTACAATTCAAAAAATAAATATACTACGAACGGAAAAATATTTTGATATAAATATTTTTTTGTAAAATAATTGTATACTAACGGAATAGTTTATTATATAGTTTATTATAATTAAAAATGTCATCAAATGTTTTCATTTTGGCGGGAGGGCTGCAGCACTGCAGCCTTTATGGGCGACCCGCCGCTGGATTGCGGATTCGTACGGTTCCCGTAGTTAGGTACTTACTCTGCGTTTAAATACGGTTCCCGCAGTTTGTAGTAGTTTTACTTGTTTCATTTTATTTTCGTAATGGATAACCAAAATAATACGCAATTCAGTTCTTGTTAGGCTTAGCATACGTTAGGAATTATAAATGAAAGGCTGGACAGTCCCAGTTGATGCGTTTTTTTAGGGGCTGCAGTGGAATGATGCAAACGGATTTGTACGGTTCCCGCAGTTTGTGCCGAAAAAAATGATTACACCAGTTTAATGTAGCACCATTCTACAATAGTTTCTACAACATTCTACAATACTGATTTGGACTCGAGCGTGTTCGCTACATGATTGTTCATGATTAAATGAAAAATCACTCAGTTCGGAACTTGGAGTTACCTGTTCTCTCTGCTTAATAGAAGGAGTCCTCGCTCTGGTGGATGCATAACAATCTTGTTACTAGAAATATGTTTATAAACATATAGAAACGTACAAAACGGTCTCGCAAAAACTCAAAATTCTGCTTCAAAACTAATTGAAACCATGAAAGCTCTCATTTTCAAAATAGCTACTTAAACAAAAAATAGTCAATTCTTTTACAATAATTAATTATAAATCATATCTATAATTAAACCTGAATGCGTTTTATATTATTACTAGAAATTTAGTTAACTCATCCATGTCGTAGATATCTGTAATCTTAAACATGGCAGAAATGAATTTTGAATTCGATTGTTTTTATTTGTCTTTCTTAATTTTCAAAAATAATTTGCAAAATTATAATGAAATAGCGGAAATATGTATGGTTGGAGAGTGTAAAACTCTTACTAGAGTGTCTTTAACCAAGAACTACTCTTAATAATAATTACTATTTAGTTGTCGATTTTAAACATTTTATCACTTGTTTGTTTTTTCAGTTTTTCTTTGTGCTTTGTATTTTCTTCTTACAACATTTTTTCTATGAATTTACGTTTATAAACCTTACATCTATAAAACTATGCTTTTCTTATGAATTTTTATTTTAACAATAATTTAAAATTCATATTAAAAATTATTTTAGGTCAAGATGTAACTGGATAAAAATAAAGTTAAAGCATATTCGAAAATTTTATCTAAAAAATAACACACAAATAGTATCTTAGAAATGAAAATTATCTTTGATAAATTTAAATGTATTGAAATAATAGTTAAAAACTTTCTTTTGAGGAGAAATATCTGTAATGAGAAGTTAAGATGATAATAAAAGACTTCATAGCGATTTCTAGGAATTAAATATTTAAAATAAAAATCAGTTGCAATATCACACCAAAATCCGCATTTTTTATTAAACTAATGGTTTTATATAGGACCTTGTGGTCGTATAGCCCTTGTATAAAGTATTGAATAAATATATTCTCTCTGTTAATGGTTTCAAAATTACAAACAAAATATAGCTAAACCCAAATTTTTCTTCAACAATGACAAAATTGAAAAGGAAATGTATATTATGGCATTACGAGTAAAACTTTCTGTACCAAATCATGCCGTTTTAGACGTGGAAATATATCATAAATTAAATTGCTATCAAACTTGCAATAGGGAATATGCATGAAATATAAATTTGGTTGAAATATTTTTTTCCGAATTTATTGACCGGACATTTGAACTAAACCATTATTTTTGTAATTAATATCTTTTTAAATACTTAAAATTGAGAAATAAAAGTGCAAGGGAAATTTAAATTTGTAAAACGAACACCATTGTCACAGTCTTTTGGTTAGAAAATAAACGTCAAGTTAAAAATTAAAACAGCTGTAGTAAACAATGGACAGTCCTCTTTGACGTCATTGACGTCAACAGCCCAAAATTTTTCTCAATTTTAAATATTTTTTTAAACTTAATTACAGCATTATTAAGCAGTATTTATATTTTTTACTATTTTATTTCGGTGTAAACAGTGAATTAAAAATATTTAAAAAAAACATGCATATTCCCTATTGACTATAAATGAATTCTAATTTTATTATGAAACGTAAAAAAAACAACAAAATTGTCAATTGGTTTTCAGGATATACAAATCGTATTGCGTAGTGGATTAAAAGTAAATTACTATACTGACTAAGCATTAACAAAATTACATTTTGTTCACAGTCTCCTTTTATTTACATTAACAACCAAGTCATGAAAGAAGCTAATTTTAATATATTTAAAAAAAAACATATATTTACGATTTTACATGTTTTTAAATTTACTAAAAATATTCTACGAAATACGAAACTTTTATACCTACATACCTACTTAAAAGCCTCACTACCTCAAACTACAATATATAACGTTCTTGAACTTGAAAATATTAGATTTAATAAGCATTTAATCATTATAGTCTTTATTGACACCATCAGTAACAAATAGCTATCAATATGTATGGTTGTTTTTTATTTTATCATGCATGAAATTCGAACCTGAAAATTTATTAGATTTAAAAGTTTTATTTAATCGAAATAATTATTGTACATACTTACGTACTGATATATGATCAGTAATAATTAAATCAAAAATTGTGAACATTAAGTTTTTTTGTGTTATGAGTGATTCATTTTATTTATTTTATCTCTTTTTTTTTATTCACAAATTTAAAAACATTTTCTCTTAAACCATTTTCCCAGTGAAATCCAATTATAAAATTCCAAACTATAAACCGTACTATTAAAGTTTTAATATAACCCAGATTTTATTTCACATAAAACACACCGCGCTCTACTAGATAACATTTAGAAATAGTTTTTGAAACAATACAGTTTTTCATCTAACACGAAAAGCTTTCCAATTTACGATGTGGAAAATCCACTGTAATATATTTCCCCCAACTTTTTATATTTCAAAAAATATATCATGTTGCTGTTTATCTAGCCCTAGTTTTACTCCATTGTTTACCTTCTATATTTTTCATTTTTGTTTGCAGCTAAATATGTGTTAACGCAGTGGAATAATTGCTTAGACAACAAACAGTTGTTTAACGTCCAAGTAACATGATTCCTTTATTAAGAAAATAACAGTGCGTGCTTTTAGTCAAAATATTTTTGGCTGTTTGGGGTTTCTTTGTATTCATTCATTTAACAGTTGAGTTTTTTTGTGAGATTAAGATGTTGAAGTTTTGCTCTCCTTATGGACGAAGGAAAGATTATTTGGTTAGTATAACTTAATATCACACCAGTAATTACTTAATATCATACAACTAAATAGAAGAGAGTAAATTTAAAGAATTTAAACAAATTATATAACATAGAAAATGACAATTAAACCACGCAGGAAGAGACAAATAAGACTTGAGTAGGCAGATAGGGCTAGGCAAACACATTTAGATTACACAGACAAGATATAGCAAGACCCAAACCAAATAAGTTTAATATGAATAATAAAGGATAATATTTTAATCCTTTATTGCTAAACTTTGTGTAATTTGAAGTTAAGTGAACTGAAAACATAATTTATATTAATTAGGGTCTATTATAGAACCTAATTTACTGTGAAATTTTCCTTGCAGTTTGGTATTTTTCTTTAAAAATTTGTTCAAATAATTTGGGAAAATGTTTACGTAAAATGCACTTTACTGACCCAAATATTTTGAGAATGTTAAATTTATACAGTTGATTATAAAGTGGAAATTCAGAACATGTTTTATTAAATTAAAATACCTGAGATTATTATTATTTACTAAACTAAAACCGACCAGACTAATTTTACAAATTAAATAATAGACCGACCAGACTAATTACCTCAAACTAATGAAAAAGTAGATGCAGGCGGTTAGGTATCGTTTGATATTCTTCAGATTGGACTGTCTAATTAGCATTTACGTAGTTAATTTTCAATCGGGTGTTTCAATCGGCATAGTAAATGATTCTATTAAAAATTCCAGGTGAATCCAGGTAGTAAAGCTTCCATCAAGGGGGTGAGAGAAGGCGATTTAATTACATCGATTAATGGGCAATCGACGAAGGACGTGAGCAATTCAGAGGCGCACGCTTTATTGAAAAGCGCCGGAGACAAACTACGGCTGGGATTGAACGAGTAAGTTATTAAAAGCACTTTATTATCAAAACAAAAGTAACAATAAAATCAGACACTTTAGACCAGACATGTGTAATGTACTGTCCGCGGGTCGGACCCGGCCGCCGTAACAATGTTCAAATCTTATTAAACCTGGATCTTAGAAACCAGAAATGATATTTTATTGTGCATCGAATATTATTTTATATATTTCAATAATCATGTACAAATATACAGGGTGGACCATTTAACTTGAACACTCCACCAGTCTCCGTTGCGAAGAGTGACTGAAAAAATTT
Source organism: Phosphuga atrata (assembly GCA_944588485.1). Lineage (NCBI taxonomy): Eukaryota > Metazoa > Arthropoda > Insecta > Coleoptera > Silphidae > Phosphuga > Phosphuga atrata. The sequence goes on from OX155899.1 coordinate 37,527,082, forward strand.
CCAGAGGTAATTTGATTGAGTTCGAAGTGCTGATACAGTGCTGAAATATTCGTTTTTGTCAAGGTCATAGCTTTTGCGCTCTCAAGGTCATCAATAGGTTTTAAAATAAGAACATGTTCTTCTTTTATTAATACTTTGTAGCTGATATTCAGACGACTCTCCTCTGATATCTTGACCTTGAAATTATTTGACAAGTGTAAGTCTAGCAGAGATAGTGGAAATAATTCTGGTAAAACGCGAGACGAGCAGAAACTCTTTGCAAGCACAGGAACATTATTCAAAACGTTATATTATCAGAAATCATCTTTCCCGTCGATTTTTCGATCGAAATATACATTTAATCCGTCAAACGAGCAATGTCAATCCACTCAAAAGGAAACGTCGCAAGACTAAAACAAACAAAGAACCCGAAATTGCTGTTCGGAATTTTCAAAGCGAGTGTTTTAAGAAAATATTAAGTCGTCATAAATTTCGTCCGTACTTTTTTTCGTCCGTTTCCTTGTATCAGGACCTTCATGGTGCCGATTTTGGAAATAGGGTGCAGTTCTTTGAAGTGCTCTTCGTCAGTTACGAATGAATCGTTTTGTTTACTGACGAATCAAATTTTGCTAAATCATGGCCAGTTGAATACGCATTCAACTATTTTTTAATCGAGAATTCGAAGTTGCTCCGGCAAATTGTGCACCAGCGTCCGTCCTTATTATGAGACCGGATTATTAAACAATTTTGCATTGACTGAAATAGGTACGACTATTTTTTGAACCTCACTTTGAGGGAACTGCTGCAAGATGTCCCGTTCACTCAGCAATTCCGAATATCAACCGAAATCAACATGATAGCTGTCCAGCTTATTGTTATAGCTCGCAAAGTGTTAAACCAAAAATTTCTCGGACTATGGACAGAGGGAGATGCAGTAATCCCTTGCTTTGTTCGTTCGCCGAATTTAACGCCAATTGATTTTTTATATCATCATCTTCGTCATCAGCCTTTATGTCCCCAGTGCTGCGGCACCGGCTTCTTCTCTGCCACATATCCAACCTCAGCAATAAGATTTGAATATGGGGGACCTAGCGTTTTAACGTCGAATCCGAACGACAAATTTCCAGAGAAGGTGTTAGGCAGTTGAGACCCCACGGTTGCCTAACCCGTATTGGTGAATTGAGTGTGATGGGTTGCAGTCATTAGTTTTTAATTTTTGCTGCTTTTGGTTCTGTGTGGGATTTTAACCCACGCTGTCTGACCCAAGAGCCAAGTGCTTAGCTATCTGAGCCACCACCACACCTCTTTTTTATATGGGGAGCTATGAATATAGGATGTTCCGATGACGCCGGCAAACAAACAAGTACAAATACTGGAGCCCGCCGTCATCCTTCGTCATCAAAAATGTGTCGAGATTAATGGCCATCTCTTCGAACATTTGTTACAACAAATTTTCTGCATTTAGTTTAATTATATTATTCGGTTATTCTTATAATCGATTTCCCGTTTTTTGCACATGTATTTTGTTGAAAAATCATTTCAAAGTCATGATCTTCGTTGGATTCGTCTGAATATCAGCAACAGCGTGTTAACAAAAAAAAAAATGTTTCATTTAAAAACCCATTGATAACCGTCAGAACGCAAGAAGTATGACATTGACAAAAATGATTTTGTTACCACTGTATCAGCCCTTGGATATCATTCAAATTACCTCTTGAAATTATTTTCATCAGCCTATAAGCAACGGAGATATTTGGGGTGGTCACGTTAAATTATCCACCCTTATAATCCAATCAATTTTTATCCAACGTCTAATCTGAGTGTACAGACAAGACTTCAAGGTTTCATCTAGACTAGACTTTTGATAATCTTGTATGAATTTATAGACTAGACTTGGGCTGCAGGCTTTCATCTAGACTAGACTTTTCATAATCTAACCTGAGTGTATAGACTAAACTTGGTCGTCAGGTTTTTATGTAGACTATACATTTTATAAAGTATAGAGTGTATAGACTACAATATGGTCTTCATATTATATTATGTTATATTTTTCGTACTAGCTCGTGGGTCACCAGGCCAGTGGCATCATTTGGAAAAGATACATTGCATCCATACTCATCTCGTTCGTGCGCAATATTTCGCTGTCATGTCCAATTGACAACCTACCGCCCTAGTTGCAAAATATACTATTTCGTTACAAGTTACACACACACACACATTATTTTTATTCTCTTCAGTCACACAATATTTATCAAACCATTCTGTTTGGTGTGATGTGGGATTTGCATCGTATGTTTTTCTTTTTTTAACCGCAGGCATATTACAGGGTTACAACTAAAATAGTAGTTTATGATACGGGTGGATGAAGCGCTTTTGTACATGAGTTGCGAAGTTTAATCACAATTAGTGCACAAATGCCGTTCACACACGCGTATCATACATTATTTTATCTACGAAGCATGTTAAAAAACTGTCTTACCGATATTATTGAAAAATTGTAATTTTGACAGACAAAATACTTCAGATCACTGACACAACAAGGTTAGAACGTTCAGCGTCTCTGTGGCAAAAATTGCTAACTAGTAAAAACGAACAGTGACGGGGACACTATTTGTTCGTTTTCGATGTAATCTAGGTAAACTTAGATTTAATCTAGATTAGATTATGGTTAGATTAAGTTATGTTAGAGCCAGACTGAGCGGCAAAGGCCTCTTGATTCAAAATAAGAAAAATTAATTCAATATACGTTAAAATTTATTTTCTTTATGTTTTTTGGTTAGTGACGCGAGTTGTTGCCATAGTAACAACAAACAGATAGCGTTTAATAATGAAACTCCATTTGACTTTTTTGACATTATGACTTTTACGCAAGATTTGGATACTTTTATATTTAATTTATATCATTTATATATCATTTATAACATTTCTTTAATTTATTCAAAATGCTTAAGTTGTCTAATTGCATGGTAAATGTATCTAATTGCTTGGTGAGTAGTTGTCCAAGGGATGCAGGAACGACATCTTTTTACCTGGCATTCATCTTTTGATCACATACGGAATTGTCTTGGGCACCATAGTAATGCAGTTGATAATCGGACAGACAGACACAAGATGCCTCCAGTGCAGTCATGAGTGACGCTGCAAATCTGCAAAACTTTTGAACCGGCCTGTAAAAATAGAGAACAGAGCAACATCCGCAGAGTCAACATCGCCGATGCCCAAAATCGGAAAACCAGGCAAAGCGTTGCCGATTGCTGAAATTACTCTCAATGCTATTGGACGATACTTCCACTGACTCCTCCATAAGTCGTTCATTTGTCGATCCCGACCGCCGGCCAGGGAGTGGCGTTAGCTTCCAAATTCATAAGACTCCGCCTTCGATGAAGAACGGTAGCTTTACTGCTTTGCGAACCCATTGGGAAATTCCTTTGACCAGTTCGGGTTTTTGGCCGCAGTCTAAGCCCATTCCGGATTCACCCATGCCGTGCGGGCAGGAATGATTTAGTTCGAGGGCGTTAGCTCTCGAATTTGCTGCCATTATGGATAATTCCGTCCAATCGGCTTCGTTATACGAACGCTACTAACAATAATTATCTTCGTTGGAAAATCTTTTTTAAGCTCTGTAATACTTTGACACCAATATGCAGCGCACTTTTCCGAAATAAGTTCGATGTTCAAGAAACAGCCTTGCTGGCGCCCATAATTGTGACCAGAAGTAACTCCGTGAATTATTCTTGGAGAAACACTGGTAACCTTATCTTTGTTTAAGGCGAATGTTTTGGCAAGAGCAAAGCTCCAACCCTGTTCAAAGGATCGTCTGATCATGGCAGGGCTGGTGTCGTTGTCCACTTCTGTGCAAAACAGCGGCAGTTTAGGCTTAGTATTAAACGGCAAACCTAGATAACAATGCATGTTCCAAGCAGCATTATATACACGATTAAAATAATGGCATCTTTCACATATAATAATTTACATGTGTTTACATGTGTTCATTTTGGTGTGCGAGTAGATAAACATAAATATTTGAAATACAATAATTTGAGAAGAAATTTCTAATTGATATATTTAATATTCATACCTTTGTGATTGAGAGATTTTAATAAGAAAATAATAAAAGTGTTGTGTCGTTATTGAACATATCTAAAAGTTCTAAAATCAATGATTGAGTCAATTAAAAAGCCTGTGTGGGTCAGTGTCCGACCCGCGTGTCATAGGTTATCCGCTGATCTAGACTAATCGCTGATCTAGACGCCATCCCTGATCTAGACTCAGCTTTTAATAATCTAGTCCTATTGTGTAGACTAGACTTCAGAGTTTCATCTAGACTAAATTTTCAATAATTTAATCTATAAGTGTAGACTAGAGTGTAAGTGTAGACTTAATAATTCAATCTGTGTGTGTAGACTAGACCTGCTCTTCAAGCTTCTATATTTCATCTATACTAGATTTTTTTTAATCTTGTCTGATTGCGTAGGCTAGAAATAGTCTTCAAGGTTTCATCTGCTCTAGAATTTTGAAAATCGTTTCTGACTGAGCAGACTTGACTTTGTCTTCAAGATTACAGCTAGACTATAGTTTTGACAATTTAGTCTGAGTATATTGATTAGATTTGATCCTGAAGTCTAGACTAGACTTGTAATAATATTAACTGCGTTCGTAGACTTCATTTTGGACCTACTCTAGGTGAAGGTACGTGGAATCTCTACCGATCATGCTGTAGCTATTTTTCGTCCCAATTATTCAAATTAGCTCTTGTCGATAGAACCAAATTAGTAAAATCTAGTAACACTTTCGCTGCGTATCTGTAGAAACATACTCGCTCCGGTGCGGAAATATTTTTTCTAGAATTAATTGGAGAAATCCTGTTTTTATGTTACAGTAGAAGAATTATAATACGTATTTGTGTATTTTTTTAATGCGCCCTGTGTGCCCTACGGGCATTTAAGTACTGTGCGCAAAGTTCACATGCGCGTCTAAATAAATTAAAAAAATATTTAATCATTTTATTTATTTTACACTAACAAATTTTATATAATAATGATTGACACCAATGAAAAACGGAACAAAATTATAACGCAATAACAAAAGAAAAGAACTCTCACCGCTGGTCTCTACAAGGTGTTGTGTTTTCTGAATAATTATCATTTATGGTGATGGCCATATTGGTATATTTTAAAACACTTGCCCAAACATAAGCCGGGCGTATCAGGGCAAATGCGTAATGAAAAATTGCATTTTGCTGGCTACATACGCGACATTTCTTTTTAACAGTTTTACCACTTTTGTTCGTGTTCTTCCTTCACTTTAAACTTTCACTTTATTTCTGGTTTGATTTTCCTCTTCAAGTAATAGTTTTTCCAAAATCTTCAGTCGAAAATCATATAACTACATTCTATTCTATATTTGTTATGGAGTAGATAAGCATTTTGTAGTAGAAAATGAATTATATGGATACCAAATTTCTTATACAATCGTAATGTCTTACGTACAGCAGTACGATATGCCATTAGTTGATCTTGCCGATCTATGCCCCTCATAAATGTATTGTAAATTACAATAAAAGGACCCTCTCCTATTAGGTACTGTTAGTACCTGGTTTTTAAACTCTGTTGAAATGTATGTAGCTTCTTCTTTTATCTTTCTACTTGCCAATCATTACAACTTGCAAGTATTTGGCATTAGTTTTATCAGTTGTTGATTTGACATTTACAATATCTTTCGGTGTACCCTTCCTATTGATACGTAAAATACCGGTAAAGTATGTTTTTTGTTTAAACAATTCGTGACAATTTAAATGAGTTGTAGAAATTATGTAAACGGAATGCCCTTGCAATAATTTCTCTTTCAACAATTCTAGAATTACCTTTTGTGCAAGACCTTTATTTTCAATTTAATGCAGCAAGCAAATAATGCAGTAATGGCATTAAGTTTTCTAATATATACAATAAATTTAAGTTGTACATCAGGTTCTGTCAACATTTATTCCATACTTGTGTATTTTATTCTGGATATATTGTTGGAACACTAGCCTTTCCTTCCACAAATTTTGGTCAATTGATAATTTTTTGTCGGGATAATATACTTCTTTCATTGTATTATTAAAATAGTTTATAACAGAAATGTTTTTCCAGTAATTCTTAATAAATATCTATACAGAAAACCTTAAGGAGATAAAATACAACATAGCGCTCCTGGAGGAGGAAAGCGTAAAAAAATTATACCAAAATAGACTGGATAATAAATTGGAACAAAAAGAATTCTGTGATGTAGAGCAACAATATGAATACATTAAAAAGACAATCCACGAAGCGGCTTTTGAAGCGGTAGGACTATATAAGCGAATAACGAAAGAAAAGCCATATTGGTGGGATGAAGAAATCGAAGACAGCATAGAGCAAAAGCGAATAAAACATCATAAATACTTAAGTTAAAAAAAAGACGAAGATAAACAAAAATACAAAGTAGCCCAAGCAAAAGTGAGGAAACAAATATGTAGAAAGAAAAACGAATCCTGGGAAAGAAACTGTCAAAGAGTAAATATGTACTTAGGAGGAAGCAGAAGCTCCGAAAGCTGGAAAATAATAAAAAAAACATAAGAAACACCATGAATAAAGATATTATAACAACTATAAAACCGCAAGATTGGGAAGTATACTTCAAAGGACTACTAACGGAGCATCGGCTAGAATTCAAGAACCGGGAAGACACACACAACCAGAATATTAACGTCGTAACATCACCAATAAGAATAGAATATGAAGGAATAGTAAAGGCATGCAAAACACTAAAAAATAGGAAAGCTGCAGTACCTGGAGAAATCCCAGGGGAACTACTAAAGTATGGTACAAAAGAATTATATAATCAACTCAGAACACTATTCCAAAAGTGTATCGACACACTAAAAACACCAAGGGAATGGCGAGTATCATATATGACAACCATACATAAAAAAGGGGAAAAAACGAAATGCGAAAACTATCGCGGAATATCAGTTACGAGCTCTTTGAGCAGAGTATATGGGAAAGTACTAAAGAACAGAATGGAACTGAAATACCAAACAATGGAAGCAGTAGAACAGGCAGGTTTCAGAGCTGGGAGATCTACGATAGACCATCTCTTCTCCCTAACACAGTTAATAGAGAAGAAGATAGCACGAAATCAAGAAGTACATCTACTTTTCGTGGACCTACAGAAAGCATATGACAGTGTTCCATTAGAAAGGCTTTGGGAAATATTAGAGAGAACCAACATAAACATCGAATTAATTAGAGCGGTCCAGACACTATACGACGAACCCATAACAAAAATAAAAATCGGTAAAAAGGTCACACCTGGATTCATAGTAACGAAGGGATTGAAACAGGGCTGCTGTCTGTCACCAACATTATTTAAGGTATATTTAGAAGCAGCCCTAAGAACTTGGAAAAACAAATGTAGAAACATGGGGATACCCATCACTGACAATATGCTACTTTACACGCTATGCTTCGCGGATAACCAGGTGGTAATCGGCCAGGACTATGACGATCTCAATTATATGACACGGAAACTCATCGAAGAATACGGGAAATGGGGATTAGAAATGAATATAAGAAAGACCGAGTACATGTGTATAGGGGGGGAACAGCAGGATATGGAAGTGGAAGACGGAAAGGTCACTAAGCATTGCAAACAATACAAATATCTAGGAGTAACTATTTCACGAGACGCTACAATGGACACAGCAATAAAGGAAAGAAACAACATGGGAAGAACTGCTATCTTCTTACTGAATGGCGTGATATGGGATAAGAATATCACAAAGGAAAACAAAAAAAGAATATGCAACACCATTATCAAAAGCATCACAACATACAGCTCGGAAATATGGCCCCTGAAAATCAGAGCAGAACAGACCCTGACAGCGACGGAAATGGACTTCTGGAGAAGAGCGGCCGGAAGATCGTGAACGGAACGAATAACGAACGAGCGCATCAGAGGGGTAATGGGGATTACACACGCAATCACAGATGATATTAGGGATAAACAACATATATGGTGCGGCCATGTGCAACGAATGCCTGAACAGAGAATCCCAAAACAAACGATGAACTGGCAACCTATTGGCAGAAGAAGACGGGTTAGACCAAGAAGAAGCTGGCGAGAGGGCATAGACAGCCAACTGAAAGATAGGGAAATTGAAGATGGACTGTGGACGGACCAAGGAAGATGCAAGATGGAAATCGGAAGACGTCGGAGAGCGTTATAGAACCGATGTATAAAAAAATAATAATAATCATTAATAAATATCTCTATATAGCTTTACGGTACCCACGTCATAATCCCATAAATCGAAGTATTTTCCCGACTCTCAGTTCTTTCCATTGAGAAATCGTAGATCTTTCTAAAAAATTGTTACTGGTAAATAATTCTCATTAAAAAAATCATCAGTCATCATCAATAAGAAATAATCATATGGTTCTCAATTCTTTGGTATCACAAAGAATTCGTTTTTATTTATGAAGGTAATAACAAGCATTCCATCCATTGCATTGTTCTTGCCATATTACGTGACAAGAGTTGTAAGAAGCATATTACGTACGACTCGTAGCGGGGAGGGCGTAATTCCGTGAGTACGTAATTGCCTTACAACTCGAGTTATGTACTACACTTTATCTATGACCACACTAATTTGTTTCTGTTTAATAAGAAAAATATGTTTGATGTAACACCTTCGACCTTATATAACTTGATAGAAATGAAAAGAAATACATTCATAATAGTTACATACCTTTTTATTTAGTACTTATTTGTAGTTTTCTTTAGATTTAAACGTGAAAAAACGAAATGAATGACAGCTTCTATGTGAATGATGTGACGTTTAATGATTGTTTGAAAATCACGGAGTACTATATTTAAAAATAGTATCAACGTGCAGCTCTCAACCAATCAACGAATTGTAAACCGAACAAGCAAGGGTGCTAGGCAACCGCCGAACAAGTTAGACGTGCAAAAATTTGCTCGTGAAAATTGTGTATTTTGAGGGGTGTAAAGTTCATAGCGAGAGAAGTTTATAGTGAAAAACAATTAGTTAACATTGGATTGATGTTAGTGTAAAAAAAATGTGTAAAAACAAAGTGAATAATTAGTGATTTCTATTTTGAAATGAATTTCTAAATTTTACGTTTAATTAATTTTACATTTGATAAAAGAAACCTACTACAAATTATGAATAAACAAACAAATCTAAAACAGATCTGGACCTAGTAATATAATAATACGTATCCCTTGAACATCTTTGGTAAACAATGGCACGCAGCCTAGCACCTGGGAAGAGTGGGGTGGACAGGACTCCTTAGCCGTAGAGAAGGCGACCTGTCTAGGGGTGACAACCCCGAATAATAAGCCTCCCAAGCTAACAACTTGGGTAGTATCTTGGACAGTGGCTCGCCACTGTCCCATGAAGAATATTCGTCAACTAAGCATGAAGGAAAATCTCGCTAAATGTACTACCCCAGGTGGTAACCAATCCACCGTCACATATGGTGACGTTAGCGGACCTTCGGATTCAGGGGAGTCCGCACCGACATGCTTTAAGGATGAGTCGGAGCATCCTGAAATCACCGGACGTAAACTCAGACCAAGACGGCAAAGCTTCTTCGCAACATTTATTGCCAACTAATTGCTAAAAGTGGGAAAACTTAAACATTTGACTGATTCACTAACACGACACAACATAATACTGACAGCAGTACAGGAAACCAGATTTACGGACGAACATGCCTTCGAGTCCGAAGGCTACAGATTCCTCAAAGGAAAGGTGGGTCAGCGGGTAATGAAGAACGTACCCCACTTAGGTACAGGATTTATATTCAGTCACACGATACTGGATTCAGTCACCGACTTTACCTCCCCGAGTAGTCGTGTATCCATCCTCTCTCTCAAATGCACAAACAAGGGCTACAATATAGTCAATATACATGCCCCAATCAACCAGGATAGCAATCCAGACAGAACTGATAAATTCTGGGAAGACTTAGAAGATATTTTCTCTAAACTTCCAGAGAGACACACCGTCATACTGCTTGGTGACTTCAATGCTCAATTGGGAAGAGAGAAAAAATACTGAAACATAGTGGGCAATTATCCGGCGCGTAAGCGAACCAACCGCAACGGAGAACGATTGGTGGATCTGTGTAGGACTTTTGGGTTGATCATGAAGTCTACAGCCTTCAAACACTTGCCAAGGAAGCAGAAGACTTGGATTTTACCGAATACCCACCTGGGTGAATTCCAGATAGATCATGTGGCCATTTCACGCAAATCTCAAAAGGAAATACAAAACGCGAAGGTACTAAGAAGCGCCAATCTGGACTCAGACCACTACCTCTCAAAGATCAAAATAGGACTCCAGCCTAGAAACACTAGATTACACAGAACCTCCAAAATGGTAAAATTTGACGTCGAGCGACTCAAGAACAGTCAAGAACTGAGTCAGAGACTGAACAACACAGACCTAAACAACTGGGACCAACTGAAGAAGACTCTTGTCAAGGCGGCCAATAAACTCGCCCCTCTCGCTAGAAGAAGGAGGCATCCGTGGTGGACTGAAAACTGTGACAATGCAATAGCCCAAAGACAGATAGCCTGGCTGAAGTGGAATTCTAAAAAAACCAAGGAAAATTGGGATACATTTTTGGAACAAAGAAAGGTTACAGCCAAGATAATTCGAGGAACCAAACGAACCTTCACAAAACCAACTAATCCAAATCGAAGAGAGCTTTGCTAAGAATAATTCCAGAGATTTCTTTGGAACCTTTAAGCAGGTACTCAGAAAATACGCTCCGCCAAGCCTCCACTTCAGGGACTCACAAGGCAAACTGGCTTATAACGACAAGGACAAATTCCACCTTTTGGCTCAGTACTTTAAAAATCTACTCAACTGTGACCCACCCAGCGAAGACTTCGACTATGAACAAACCACACCAAACCCACTCGCTTCCCCCTTCATTGGAAGAAGTTGGCCAGATCATTCAACTTCTTAAGAATAATAAAATGGCAGCTGGAGAGGACTTTATCGTTGCTGAACTGTGGAAAGGTGCTGGAAACAATGCCGTGCGCATGCTAACCGGGATCATCCAGGACATCTGGGAAACAGAGAAATTACCACCCGATTGGAAATCTGCTTTGATCTATCCGCTTCACAAAAAGGGAGATTTTACGGATCTAAACAACTACCGTAGAATTTCTCTCGTCCCGGTAACATACAAGATTCTCTCGAAGGCGTTACAAACAAGGGCAGAAAATCAGTTGGATAGTCAACTGGGAGAATACCAGGGGGGCTTTAGGAAGACCCGATCCTGTTTTGAACAGATCCTCAACCTTAAAACTGTACTTGCATACTCCAAGATGAGAAACCGCAAGGCGGTCGTCACCTTCGTTGATTTTAGGAAGGCCTACGCTTCCATCGATAAAAAACGTTTAATAAAGTACTACAGGAACTAGCACTAGACAACAAAACCCGCAGACTAATCCTAGAAACTTTGACCAACTCCCATTCCAAGGTTAAATTTAGAGGCGAGATTTCAGAAAGCTTCGAAATAAAATCTGGAGTGAGACAAGGAGATGGACTTTCTCCACTTCTCTTCAACTGTGTCCTTGAAAAGGTTATGAGAGAATGGCGCAAGGAACTGAACAATTTGGGTGATCAGAGTGGTATCTACCTGGGACGTAAGAACGATGGACTGGTTGTAGATTGCCTGGCTTTTGCAGATGACATGGCACTGTTGCTGATTCTCTTGAGATGGCAACAATGCAGGTAAACTGTCTCAGGAAACAGGCTTCCAAAGTGGGTCTTCAAGTGTCACTGGAGAAAACAGAATTCTTCAACATTAGAGAAGCAAACAGAGAGATGTTACTAGAACAGGGAAACATCAAGAGGACTGAGAAATTTAAGTATCTCGGCGAAGGATTGAACCCAACTTGTCAGAAAGAGCATCATTATCCAAGAGAGTCAGCAAGGTCAGCAGAGAGTCAGCAGTTAGAACTAGCCTATCGGCTGACTAAGAACACTTACAATAAGAAATGCCTGTCACGCAACCTGAAACTTAAGCACTACACATCAGTCTTACGACCAGAAGCCCTATATGCCATGGAGTGTCTTTCCTTGAACCGAAGGGGTCTAATAGAGAAATTGGAAATCAGAGAGAGGAGAATCCTCAGGAAGATTCTATTCCCGGTAAAGGAAGATGGGGAATTCCGAAGACGGCCTACTAACTCTGAGCTCTACGAACATATTGAGATGCTCTCTGACTGTGCAAAGAAAAGAAGGGTAGCTTTCTATGGCCACATTGCAAGATTGCCTCCAAACCGACTAACCAACCGTCTGTTCACCTTCTGACAAAACAAGAAGCTTCGTACCACTTGGTTGACAGAGACCGAGAAGGATTTTAAAGAACTGGGAATAACAGATCTCAAAAACAGACAGTCTGTGAGACGCACCCTAAAGGAAGTCCGTGGATTTCAGAAAAAAACTCGAAGGTACCCCCTGGTCAGAAGAGAGAATGGAGTTACACCGGCAGAAGATGCGACAATACTGGGCAAAGGTCAAAGCCCAACAGTTGAACAAGCGTTGTCCATAGTAGGCCTATTCGAAAGAAGAAGAACAAGCAAGTGTGATTTTGAATTATTACATAACATTAACGGATTTTTACATATGTATGTGGTATGATGTATTTACATAGTCAACGAACTGTATAATCATGGGCATTTACAATAGTGGTCGTAGGTAAATATATTTTGGTTTCACTGACGATCCAACAAGAGTCGTAGTTATAGGTTATAAAACTAATGATGAAAATGACGCACATGCGCAATGACTAATGTGTATTTAGTTTCGTTAGCTAAGTCATATTGTAGGAAATATATCTCCATTTCACCTCTTAAAGTAAAATTCGAACTACCTTTCGTCATTTTATATCGAAAGGTCAGCTTTGTTGTCTTTTTTTATCGTAGAACGATATTTATTTTTAATAATTTGTAAGTCTCTTCTACTACCATACGACACCATAAATAAGGGCCTTGTAATGGCGCGTACAAAGTACAGCTGCATTTAAACTAAATAAACCTAAGACGCACATGTGCGTCCTACGCACATCGTGAGGACAGTGCAAAGCGCACATAGCGCTTTACGCAGCGAAAATAGTGAGAACATAGATACTGAAGATTTATATACTCCTACGTATTGTACAAGAACAAAATATGTGTACGAAATCAATCAAATTTACGCATGTAAAGAAGACTGTAATCCCTTATATAAATTTCAAGTGAAGAGCACTAAATCACCGTCAATTCCAAGTCAATTCCAAGAATTTATAGAAGCTATTCAGTTCGATTATGAAGATTTTACATTTTATTGTGCAGTCCGTTGGTTAAGTGAAGGAAAGATACTCGGACGATTTTATAATTTGATGAGGTATCTGTTTTATGGAAGAAAAACCTGAAGAACAAATTGATTGTTTGGTCTTTGGCAATTATAATTAATATTATAACTCATCTTAATGAATTGAATTCTATGTGACAAACTAGTACAATTAAAACAAATAGCTCATGAACTTTATGGGCACATTAAGTATTATTAAATTTACCACGGTATTTCAAGATATTAGCTGACAGGTTTCCATCATGTTTGAAGGTTTTTCATTCCCATTTGATGTCGACATAGAACAAGCTCCACTTTCTTTACAAAGGGAACTAATTGAACAGGAAGAAAACTTGATCTCAAAGCGATATTTAGAGACGTACTATTATGAATTGACTTTAATGGAAAATATTTTCCAGCCGATAAATTTACAGAACTCGCATCTTTTGCTCAGAGGCATTATTTGAGACTTTAATAAATCAGAAACACATACAAGAACAACCGACTCACACTTGGAAAATACATTTTGTGAAGTGACATTTGATATTTCTCCAATTATTGATTAACTTAAGAGTAATATGATACCACAATCTTCGAATTAAATGTTCTTTTATTTGTATAATAAGTTATATTTTAATTAATTAATATCTAAAAATTAACATTGAACTAAACACATGCGCCGGTGTCTGAGTAGTGTCTGAAGAAATATTTGTAGATTTGTAAAAAATGAATTAAGTTCTTTGGTTGGTGCGGCATTAAAATTCAGTTAATCTTTATTTTAACAGAGGACTAAATCATAGGCACTGCACTCTCTTGAATTTATCATCTGTTGAGAAAGCAATTAATTATCATTTTTTATATATTATTGGTAATGGGAACTAAAGTTCTTTTATAATTTAATAATTTATTTGCCAAATAAAGGCAAATAAATTATTAAATTATAAAAGAACTTTATTTCCCATTACCAATAATATATAAAAAATTATAAACAATATGGATAATAATAACCAACATGCAATTCATTATTTTACTATAATGTTATTAAGTAGGTAATAACGAGAGCAGTCAAAATATGCTTATGGGATTAAACTACATCATCATCCAAAATACTCAAAAGGCGATGTTATGTATTTTAAAGCAACAATGTAACCAGTCAAAAATAAATAAGTAATAACTTACAGTGATTCGTGTTAAGGCCAAAAACATAATATTAATTAGCTTTAACATGGGTAGAAACAGTTCATTTTTTGACAACAATATTGAAATAATAGACGAACAGAAGTTGTTGGTATCTCACCATTAATTTTTGCCGAACGTTAGTAATTTTTGGCACGATATAACGAAAAAAAAAACGAATTAACACTACAACCCAATTATTTTAAACTAATCTTAATAAATAAAACACAGTCGGGTTTGAATTTTGGCTTTTAAAAACTCAAGAACGGCTGGACCAATTTTTAAGATTTTTGATTTGTTGCATGTGCTATTTTAGTTAAAAGTTATAGAAAAAATCACGGAAAAAGGTAAAAATAATGAAAATAATTCATTTTCTCATTTTTTTATGAAACGCCACATATATTCACACAGTCGAAGCTACTTAAGCTATAGCTTAAACTATGCCAGTAGAAGGCGCTTTTATTCCCCATTCATAAACGTTATACACGTGTTTTACATTTGGCGGTGCATCTATAAAATGGTCAAAGAGTTTGTTTCAACGCATCAAATGTTGCTTTTTGAAACACGTTTTGAAACACTTCCAACGACCACACTGAGAAGTTTGTTTTTTATTTGCCAAAACGATCCTTTTTCACGAACGTTACTCTTCTCTCTAATGTTCGTGGGCTGCCATCCTTTGAATCACTTGGAACTGTCTATGGTGCAATTTTCCCAACATTTCGTGCTGCATGTCAACAGCTCAATTTGCTTGAAAACGAAATTCATTAGGACATTACAATAGCTGAATAAGGAATCAGTTCTTTCTGCATCTCCAAATCAGATACGCACATTATTATCATTATTTCGACATGTTTCCGATCGAATCCAATTGAACAGTGGAACAAGTACAAGGATGACATGTCAGAAGATATTTTACATCGAATTCGTGTCACTTCAGGGAATCCCGATTTCGAGGTGAATGAGGAAATATATAACCAGCCTTTGCTTTTGATAGACGAAATGTGTTACCTCATATGCGGCAGTTCGTTAGTAAAGTTAGTAATGCCAACGCCAAATCGTGCTATGAACGACGCTTTCAATCCAAAATTGGAACATGAACGTCAATACGACCGAGATGCATTGAACGAATCAGTTTAAATGAGTGTACCACTGTTGAACTCAAAATAGAAGGATGTGTACGATAAGTTAATGAAGGCAATTGATGATGGAAATCGTGGCTTATTTTTCTTCGATGCGCCCGGTGGAAAAGACATTCCTCATGCTATTGATTTTAGCCACTGTTCGTGCGAGATCCGAAATTGCCGTAGCAGTTGCTTCTTCAGGTATAGCGGTCACGTTGCTAGAAGGATGCAGAACGGCTCAATCAGCGTTTAAATTATCGTTAAACCTTTAAACGACTGAAACACTCACATGCAACATTGTGAAACTATCGGCAATGGCGAAAGTGTTAATAAAGTGTTAAAGCAAGTCAAATTATAATATGTGATGAATGCACAATGGCGCACAAACGTTCATTGGAAGCACTAAATCGAAACATGAAAGATCTGTGCAATGACTAAGATGTTTTGGAGGCGCAATGATTCTACTGTTTGGCGATTTCCGGCAAACACTACCAGTAATTCCAAGATCCACCGCTGCCTATGAAATAAGCGCTTGCCTCAAATCATCTACGCTCTGGCGCTATATTAAAAAACTTCAGCTGACTAAGCGTTCCATCTTCCGAAGATTTCTCCAAGCAATTGTTCTCAATCTGGAATGGCCGTCTTCCCGTCGACGAAACGAACGGATTGATTTTGTTTCCGCATATTTTTTTGCAATTTCGTGTCAACTATGGACGAGCCCATCAACAAAGTGTACCCGAACATTATTGTTAATTACAAAAATTACTATTGATTGAGTGAACGAGCAATTCGACTTTTGAGGTTTGGGCTTTTTTTATACATCGTACCTTATGCCAGGGAGAGGACACACACAATTATATTCCCATCTATTATGTAATCGTGTACGATTTTGCCACCTGTATCGGTCGCATTGGTCGCATTGGAAGTGAAGACAAAAGGAAGAGAGAAAGATAGAAGAAGATAAGAAGTGTAAAGGATGTTACAAGAAAAATTGTGAAGAATATCTGAACGGAAGAAGGGGGGAGGGGGGGGGGGGGGGGTGATGAAATCAGACATGAAAAGAAAAAGAGACAACACAGAGTGGGAGAAATAAAAGAGATAACAAGAGAAGAATTAGAACAACAACTAAGTAAACTGAAAAGGGAAAAGGCACCGGGGAGGGACGGTATACAGAATGAATCGTGGATATATGGAACTGAAAGGGAAGCTGACAGGTTGTTAGAGATAATGAACGGAGTGTTGAAGGGAGAGGGCTTCCCACAGGAGTGGAAAGAGAGGCCCCATAATATGCCCCATATATAAGAAAGGAGAAAGGGAAACAGCCAGTAGTTATAGGGGGATCACTCTGCTCAATACGGCATATAAGATATATGCAATGATTGTGGAAGAGAGACTGATGAAGGAAATGAAGGAGCGTGGTGTGATACCAGACGGGTAGGCGGGGAAAGAAAAGGATAAATGAGCATCGTGTATCAAAAATAGAAGAGATTTTTGAAGAGACAATAAGTAGAGTGAGAGTTGATGGAAGGGTGAGCGAAGGTTTTAATACTCATAAGGGAGTGAGACAAGGCTGCCCACTAAGTCCCAGCCTGTTTGCAGCGTTTATTGGAGATATAGAGATGTTCAGCAAGGCGCAGACGGGCCGGGTTGTGGTGGGCAAAGAAAAAGTGCAGTCCCTAGCCTTCGCGGACGATTTGGTGGTGCTAGCGAGAGACGAGAAAGGGATGAAAGAAATAATAAGAAACATGGAGAAAAAGCTGACAGTGAATGTGGAGAAGTCCAAGCTGATGGTGTTTAGAGAAGGGGGTGGTAGGAGAAGAGTAAATGACTGGAGATGGGAGAAGGAGAAAATTGAAGAAGTAAAAGAAATTAAATACCTAGGATACGGGTTTAATGATAGAAATGCAGAAACAGCACACGTAAGAGAGCTAGTAAAAAAATCTAATAAAATACTAGGAGTGGTATGGGGAGTAGGTGAGAGAAAAGTTGGACATGTCTATAGAAGGAGAGTGATGATGTTTAATAGCCTGGTGAAAAGTGTGATGATGTATGGAGCGGAAATATGGGGATGGAGAGAGGAAGAAGGGCTGGAAAGAGTGCAAGAAAATATTTGAAATGGGTGCTAGGAGTAGGTAGAGAGACCCCGGTGTATATAGTGATGGAGGAAACAAAGAGTGATGGAATAAGAATAGAAGCAGGAAATAGAGCAATAAGTTTTGAGGAGAGAGTGATAGAGAGAGGGGAGTGCAAAATTCTGCAAGAGTGTCTCAAAGAAAAAAGGAAAGAAATAGGAAAGGAGGTGTGGAAAGAGAGGGAGGCATATCTCTAAAGAAACGGGTATGCAGCCGCGGAGATAGAAAGAATGCGAGTGAGAGGCAGAGTAATAACAGAGGAATTAGTTCAGAGAAATAGAGATGTGCAAAGGCAAGAAAAGAGAACAAGAATTAGGGAGTCTAGGTACAACGAAGAACTGCCAAAGTACCTAGGTTTTAGTACCTTAGAGAGAGTAGAAAAGAGAGAGTGACAATGGCAAGATTCAGATGTGGAAATGAAGAGAGAGGGAATAAATATTGGATGGAGGATAGGAATAGAGTATGCAGGATATGTGGAGAAAACAAGGAAACAATAGAGCACTTGTTGAAGGAATGTACAGAAATGAGAGAAAGAGATGAGTATAGAGAAGAGATTTTAAACGAGGATGGAAGAGCGTTAGAATGGACGAAGAAAGTTGAGCGGAGAAGAAGAGCAATATGTGGGGCGGGAAGCTGATAATCGGTTTAGGGATAGGAATTTAGTGATTTTTTTTTAGTTTTATTGGCATATGTTTCTTTTTTTTCTCTTTTTACTTATGTACGATATTAGTTTTATTTATATATGTATTGTTTTATGTCGTAATGTATGTCGTAAATTTATGTCGTAATGTAAAATTATGGAATCAATTTATAAACCCGTAAGGGTAATAAATATACATACACCACTATAAACTAAAATTTTGTTTTTATTTTTGTCTAAGTTCATTGAAATAAGTTTCTTGGCGGAAATTGAAATTTGAAAATGGTCATTTGAAGTTTCAAAAATTACATTTCCTTATAAAATTATACACAATTATAATTATAAAAATGTTTTACTCTCCAAGAGCAAATATTTTCAGTAATAAAGCGTGACAAATTAAGAGTGACCCGTTTTTACTTAATGAAAACAAAAATAAATTTAACTTTCTAATATTCAGTAACCTTCATTTTTTTTTTTAAATGGAGCGGTGGCCGATGGTTTGTGTGGACCATTTTATTAGGTCGAGCTCCATTATTCAAACTCATTGTCAGAGGTAGTTTCGACAACAGTTTCATTTTGCAGCGCCACCAAATTGCAGGACAATTGCAATATGGTTTTTTGGTAAAATAAACACCTAGACATAGATATAGATATTAAGGTTGTCATTAGCATGTAAATGAAAACATTTGCTTTACAAATTAATTTACTCTGCATTATCTTAAGTGGAACTGTACGAGTTTAATAAATATTGGGAAGAAATGGGTTAAAACGGCCAGGAGAAGTTTAATTATAATAATTGAAGCAAAATTATAATAATATAATTCAATACTTCAATTTAAATTTAGTTTATATTTATATTTGATAATTATTTATAACAAAACTTCAACAAATAAATGAAATTAAAATTGTTATGAAACATATCTAACAATTTTCCTTTAAATTTTAAATTAACTTTGTTAAAAGTTAATTGTTTAGGAAATATGAGGCTTAGGCCATTAAATATATATAAATAAAAATAATCTCCCTCGGATCGATGAAAACATCATTAGTCGGAGGTCTTTGATTCAGCAATGCGACCTCACCCTGTTGTAAAGCTGCGTCACGTTTGTGTGACCCCCTCCGACTCGGCCATGCATGGATCCTCTGCATAACACATTGTATCACACAACGAATACTCACGATCCAATTGACATCACAATGAGTTACTCATTTGATGGACATGTATATAGATATGAAAATTTACGTTTTATTATCATTTCTGCTATTCATTTTATATTTGATTTTCTCCGCATCGTAAAATGATATATTGTAATTGGAGCGCAGGGCGAGGCGATTTAAATAGGTCAGTTCGTCTGCGGACCGTAATTCCTTTGTATAATATTCGCTTTGTCTTTTTTTCTAGTTTTACCGTTGCTAAATCATCGATTTCTATGCAGGAATAATTGAATTCTGTTGAAGAGACATTTCTTTTTGAAACCGTAATTTCTCCACAAATTAAAGATTATTTTTAATTGATTTTAATCTATAGTCTGTTTCAAAAAGACAATTAATAATATCCTATTCATACCGTTAATACAATTAATAATATATCATTCATAATCACTAATTTAAAATTTTATATAAAAATAATGGGTACTTACGTACTAACGCCACCGCATCTACAGATTTGAACAAAATTAATGGTTAGATTACTTTAGGTAGATATCTATACCATATATCAAATCGCGCGGCAGCGCGACATCTCGCCGCAATGGCGTTAATACGTAAGAACGAAATAATGGTATGCAGTAGTTATTTAATCTTTTCGGTTTTGTCGGCTTAGTTTTGTGTATCTGTGCAGTTCACACCAAATAACTGAGATTTCAATCAGCAGTAGTAGCTTTACTTAACCACACTATCTCAACCTACATATTCAGCCTAAACTTGAATTGCCTTCTAGTAAATTTATTTTAGTTTTCTTGAATACATTGAAAACCTAAAGAATACCTTCTAAGCAAATTACAACATAAAGATTTCAAAGTGGGTCAAAGGACAGTCGTACAGTTTCTACTCGATCTGCAGTTAAATCTGTCTGATTTTTCTCTAATATTTTGTTGTTTTGGATAGCTGTAGTCTTTTCATCTTATATCTTTCAAGATTTTGTCCGCTATTGTCTGGTCTTGCATAGTCTTCTCTGCTCTTGTCTGGTCTCGTCTGGTCTTGAATGGTATTGTCTGGTCTGATCTTGTCTTGTCTTGTCTGGTCTTGTCTGGTCCTCTCTGGTCTTGTCTGGTCTTGTCTCGTCTTGTGTGGTCTCGGTTGGTCTTGTCTGGTCTTGTCTGGTTTTGTCTAGTCTTGTCTGGGCTTGTCTTTTTTTATGAGTACGTAGCAAGCACTAGCGTTAACATGTCAAGTGGCCCCCTTGGAATTCACGAACATCCCGGTACCGCTTTTCGCATGTCGTCAGGATGCCGTTGTCTTTGTTATGTCACGCATTTGTTGCCTTACATCCCCCATTCACATCATGTGTTTAGGGGTTCAGGCATTTTTTTAGTTAGGTTAGTTCCTGGCTTTCTGTCCGGCACGTTCGTCTGTCTCTTTTATGCTCATAATGCTTCTTATCATATCATCCGTTGCTCTCCAGTTGTCTTCGGACGTTAACACGTCCTCTAACAGTGTCTTTACTCCCAGTTCTGATCTATTCTTCTCTGCTCTTGTTTGGTCTCGTCTGGTCTTGGATGGTATTGTCTGGTCTGATCTTGTCTAGTTTTGTCTGGTCTTGTCTGGTCTTGTATGATCTTGTTCGGTCTTTTCTGGTCTCGTCTGATCTTGTCTAGTCTTGTCTGGTTTTGTCTGGTCTTGTCTGGTATTATCTGATATAATCAGGTCTAGTCTGGTCTTGTCTGGTTTTCTCTTATCTTGTCTGATTTTATTTGGTCTTGTTTGGTCTTGTCGGATCGAAGTTTTGTCGGATCGAGGTCTTGTCTGGTCTTGTGGAGTCTTGAAGATTCTTGTCCCCTATTGCTCGATCTTACCTTGTCATGTCTTGTCCGGTCTTGTCCGTTTTTGTCCGATCATGTCCGGTCCTCTCCGGTCTTGTCCGGTCTTCTCCGATTTTCTCTGGTCTAGTTTTTTCTTGTCTGGTCTCGTGTGTTCTGTATGATCTTGTCTGGTCTTGTCGAGTCTTTTCTGGTCTTAGAAGGTCTTGTCCTGTCTTGTCCGGTCTTATGCGCTCTTTTCCGCTCTTGTCTGGTCTTATTTGGTCTCGTTGGTCTTCTGAGTTCTTGTGTGGTCCTGTTTGGTCTTGTATGGTCTTATCTGGTCTTGTCTCGTCTTGTCGGGTCTTTTCGGGTCTTGTCCGGACTTTCTCGGTCATTTCTAATTTCTTTTCTCGCTCATTTCTAATCTCTTTTCTCTCTCATTTCCAATCTCCTTCTGTTTATATTTAATTGCCTAATTTTGAATGTCGTCCTATGACAACTATTCCATGTAGAGTAATTAATACATATTACAATTTGCAATTTATTTCTGCTATTATGTATTAATAATAAAGTGAACATCGAGAGTTTGCGTGTTTGCGTCATATTCCATGCAGAAACGCAACCATAAATAATCTGAAAAAACATTTTTTTTCCTTCTAAATTGTTTCCTATTCAATCTCACTCTCCCATCAGCATCAAACCAAAACTGTATTGTTTACTAAAACTATATATTTTTTCTATGGTGTCGTAGAGATAGCAGCGTTTCTCCGAAAAGGCGACAGTACAAATCCGTTCTGCAGGAAACGCATTCAGAAACAATTAAACGTAAGTAATGCAACATTATTTTTATACATTTAGCTTTCAGTTCACTAGTTTTGTTAGAGAAATGATTTCTAAACTATTTTGAAATTTAAAAACTTGGCAAGAGTATACAAATAACACTGCATATACAGGATTTGTCTCATAAGTATAAACATATAATGCAAACCACTTTAGACTAGATGCACAAAACAAGTCGACATGACTAAACAGACAAGACTAGAAGGACGTAAGTGGACAGAAAGACTAGACAAATCGAATTTGGCAGCCAAGACTAGATAGACAAGACTAAACATACAAGATTATATAATTTTTTTTTAATTTATACAAAAAATTTATAACAAAACTACACGGACAAAAGTGGACTGAAAAAATTAGACAGCTAAAACTAGTCAGAGAAGACTAGATAAAATGACTAGATAGACATGATAGACTAGATAGAATGACTAGGTAAACAAGACTAGATAAACCAAACTAGACATACAAGAGAATAGATACCAAACAATGAAGGGATGATTATAAAGGCTAGACAGACCAGACTGGGGCTAGACCGGACTAGAGAGACAAAACCAAAGGGACAAGATTATATAGAAAATAGAGCCAGGACTAGACAGACAAAAATAAAAAGATCAGACTAGCCAGGCAAGACAAGACATTCAATACTAGACGAACAAAACTAGAAAGATAAAACTACACAGACAAGACTAGACAAAAAAGGCTAGACAGCTTTTCTTAACATATTCAATATTTTTAAATAAATTTGTAATTGCTTATTTTTTTTATTGAATGGAGTTGTTTATAAACTTATTTGCTATCTGTATATGTAAAAACTTATTTGCTATATATTTCGCTTGTCTCATAGTTAACAAACATTATGTTTGCTCCTGTTTTCTCTATTTTTCTTATTCTCTTTTATTCACTGTTTTGCCGTTTAAGCAATGTATCGATACATTGTTGTGAATATATATGGGAAAAGAAAGGAATGTTCAAATAAATCCTATTGTCATTCTGCACATGAAATGCGTTCTTTATTCTGGAAATGTTTCAATTTGGGATTTTTGTATTCTAGCTGGGGAATTTTCCGAGTCGAAATTCGATTCGCACTTAAATTTATCATTGCGACGCCCTACGTAACGAACGAACGACGCGACGACACGTTAGACTAAATATTACGCAATTATGTAATCTGCAAAAATGTTGCACTAAATTCACTTTTTACTTGGCAAATTGTAATTCATACTTTTCACCTTTAATATTGGATTGCTTGACAAATTAAAATAACAACAAAATAAATATATGTATGGCAAATTAGACTAAACAACATTGACTAGTTTATTTCTGTTATATTTATTTTCAATGGTATATTGTTTATTACAGGATCAAGCATATCAAGCAGTAGCACAAGTTACACAATAAGTACAACGAAAGAGACAAAAGTAAACGGAACGAAAGCCAACGAAAACGGAACGAAAGAAAACGGTGAGTTTTATACACGTTACGCAATTCCCACAATCTTTTTTGATCTAATTCCGTCGATGCACCAATGACCTAATTTCGCGCGGGTGCGCCAAATAAATGAAACCATTAAGCAAAAAACTAAATAAACCGAAATTATGTCAAGATTATTAATTCCGCTACCTCTTTAATAAATATCGTACTCTCCCCTCAACGCAGAATCGGTACTTGAATCTCTTAGTCGTCCTTTGACCCGCGCAACTTAAATAATTAACAAAATGAAATTTCCTTGGGCAATATGTTTAACCAAACAACCTAGCCGTTGCTGTTCGTACACTAAAAACCCAAAGCGCGCACGCTTGCTTAAATACTTACGGCGTTATAAATTGTTTACACACAGGAAAGGATTCACTAAATCAGGTAATATAAATCCTTAATACTACACAGATAAAACTAGAATTATAGATTAATCTTGTCTTCTCAGTAAATATACACATTATTGGTACTATACGTATAAGCACATACAAGTAAATATACACATTATTGGTACTTTACGTATAAACACAAGTGTAGCAACTAAACAGTATTTAGACAATAATTTTAGTAACAAAAAAGACTAAACACAAGACAGATCATATTAGACAAATCAAATTTGACAGATCATGTTAGACACACATTTATTTGTCTGCTCCGTCTCGTCCCAATTAATTATATAATTTGAATTAATATAAAAAAACAATCTAATTTTTTTAACATTGTTTTTATTTTGGAGTGCACGGAAATTAAAAAAAAATAGCAAAACAGTTATTTACGTAATCTGTTTAGCTTGCCTATTCTAAACGCAGCAAGTCTGGATATTCAAATCTATCTAGTCTAATACTATAAATTAGTCTTCTCTGGACTACAGACTTTTCTAGACTCTAAACTTCTGCAAACTGTTAACTTAAATTATCGACAGTAGACTTACAACTAGGTTTAAAACTAGAGATAAAATATTTTTTCTGTTTAGTCCCGTCTGCACAAACAAAATCGTATAAATAGTCTAATCAGAGTGAACAGACAGGACAATCTGGACAGATCGGACAGACCGAACAGCCTGGACATGCTGAACAGACTTGTTAGTCTGGATACACTGTATAGACTGGCCAGACCGGACAAACCCTACAGATTAGACAGACTGCACAGACTGGCTAGACTGAACAGACTGGATAGACTGCACAGACTTGACAGACTGCACTTTCTACACAGACTGTACAGACTTAGATTAGATTATATTGTAGATTCTGGTGGTGACTTGTGACCTTTATAAACCCATTGTACCCCACCCTCTTCCTCTAGTCGTTGTTATACTTACCCATTTAGAGCGCATCCTCCAGTCCTGATTCTTTAGGAATATCAGAATCTGGGTGGGATTCGAGGATTGAAACTCCACTTCGTTTAAGCAGTGGGTCCCAAGGTACATCTGTCTCTTGCGGAGCAATGCTCCGCAGTCTTTGAGCAGATGTAGCCGGGTTTCCTCAGAAGCGAAGTTGCAGAATCTATAACTGTCATCTTCCTCTAGGCCTAGGGTCTTAAGTTGTTTTCTAAGTCTGCAGTGTCCCGATAGGACTCCTGTTAGAATCCCAAGTTTGTTCCTATTTACTTTCAGGCAAGCTGTTATTCTTTTCTGTTTAAAAGATTCCAGCATTACTATGAATTGTCTTAGACCTGCAAGTTATTTCCAGGTTTTTATCCATTGTTTTGTTATTTATTCATGTAAACTTTTGTGGATGGTATTCAAACCCATACCACAAGAGAGTTCCGGACCTATAAAGCGATTTCCCTTGTATGCTAGGTTATCGGCTTATTCGTTTCCATCTCTACCAGTGTGTCCTGATACCCAGTATAGCGTTACCTTATTTTCTCTGCTGGTTTAGCTTTCCCACACAGTGACATACCAGTTTGGATCTGATAGTGTATTAGCTAGTAGCTTTGATAGCTGCTTGTCTATCTGACAGGATAATAATTCGTTTTTTTGTGATAGTTCCTATCGAGGTTAAATTGTGCGAATCTTCGATTGCATGTACCTCTAATTGGAAGATACTTGGGTAGGTTTCTATGGATTGTAAATATTTGGTACAAATTTATTGAGATATAAACACTCCTGCACAAGTCCCTGCCGTTGTCTTCGAACCATCTGTATACCACTTTATAGCACGTTACTCAATGTGGTATGCTAAGGATTCGTCGCTCCAGTTGACTTTACTGCTACACATTGCTGTGTAGTTTTTCTCGAAATGGCATTTGCGTACGATTTCGTCTTTTGGTGCTTCCAGCCGGGGGATCTTGTCAGCGAGGCTGTTCCGGCCTCTGCTCGCGATCAATTTACCTCTTTTTACTATTCCTTCCTTCCTGAACCTTACAATCGCCGGTCTGCCGGTCCCGTCCAAGATAAGGTGCAACGGAATCAGATCCAGCAACAGTTACATTGATGCTGTCGGGCATGACCATATCGCCCCCGTGGTGCAGACACATGCCAATCTATAAATCTTCTCAAGCCGCTTCTTCTTAGAGGCCGGCTTGGTTCTACCACTCGCGCAACTGCCCTGTAAGTAATTGTATGTTCCACTATCATGATGTACATCTATCGCAAGATTGTGGGGTTACAACCCCACTTTTCCTTGCAAGATTTCTGCACACCATTAGAGCGCGTTTGGCTCTCTCTATCACTTCCTCGCCGTGCCTGTTCCATAGGAGCTTACTATCTACTGTTATACCCTGGTACTTTATCTCCTGTTTGTATTTTACTGTCCTCCCATCTAATAGTATGGACTGTAGGCAGTTTAATTTTCTCTTTCTAGTAAAGTGTATCACGGTGTTTTTGCTCGGGTTGAATTTTAGTCCCACTGTTTGACACTACCTATTAGTTACTTTGAAGCGTCTCAGTACGATTTCACAGAGCGTTCCCTCAAACTTCCCTGTCACTATAATCGGCATAACATTCACACTTAATGTCTAGGTCGTTCAGCCTATCCAGTAATTCATCAACTACCAGGTTCCACATCAGTGGTGATAACACCTCTCCCTGTGGGCTCCCTCGAGACAGACTTTACAGACTGGATAGACTGGACAGACTAAACAGACTGGACAGACTGAACACACTAGACAAACTGGTAAGTCGAGTTCCATTGATGTTGATACTTTTGTCGTTCCAGTCAGTTCTCTTAAAAGTGTTTTCCAATGCTAAAGTGAAGAATTTTGGAGATAAGGATTTTTATTTAGTTTAGTTTTCTTCCGTGGAGAATTTTAAGTTGCGGTTATTTCTTTGTAGTATTCCTTGATCGGTTTGCTGTATCTGTGCTCGATCATATTGTTTGCCATTGCTTTATAGACCGCCCATGTTTCTGTGGTATCGTAGGCTGTTTCTAATAATCTATAAACGCCTGATATAATGGGTATCCGCATTCGTTAGATTTTTCTATTATAATTAGTAGCCAGTTAGTAACGTTTTTCGCCAGTTAGCGAGTTATTAATTATTTGTGCCTCAGTTTTTCCTAAATCCAGCCTGTTCGCATGGTGTTAGTATTGAACTTCCTTTCTAGTCTGCTGGTGATTTTTTTTGTCAGTAATATGTATACATGTGAAATTATACTGATACGCCTGTAATGTTCTATCTTGTTGTTATAACCTTTTTTGTAGGTTAGGACCATGTTAGGGTTTTTTCATTGTTTTGGCATTTTCCCTGTCTTTAGGCATTTGTTTATTATTTTCGTAATTTTCTTTATTAGTTTATATAAGGTTCATGAGGTATTGGCAATAAGTTATTAAAAAATTGTTGTTAATGCAACTTTTCAACGATTTTATTTTCGTCTTCCTCAGGCTACAAACAAAATATGGGAATTAAATACACAACATTTGATGACATTATTTCTTACCTAAACAACTATTATTTTTCAATTTAAACAAAAAATGTATTAACATTGGTACATGAAATTCGATTTAAAATTAAATATAAATTTAAATTTTCACTGACATTGGGGAATTGTCAACAAAATGTTGCCAACCTAATTTTGTTGTTGAAATGGGATATTTTTAAATTTAAATTTCTTATGTTTCTCAATAATGGCTGTGTAATGACTACTTAAATCGCTTCTGTAAATCACACAATTTTGATATTTAATGTAGAACATTTCTAAAATATTTCTTTTGAAGTTATTTGGTTCTAAATCTAAAATATTGTATTCTTCTAAATTGAAGATATGTCCTTCTCTAAATCTGTGATATGGCAGAGCCGTTTTATTCTCTCTCCGGGCATGTTGCGGTTGGCAATCCTTTATATGTTGTTTAATCATGTTTCCTACTAATTTTCTAGTTAGGCCAACATATTTTTTCTCACAGTTTTTACATGGAATTTTGTATATTACACTACTGAGATTATCTTTGTCTGTTTTGTCTTATAGGTTGTAAAAAACTTTTATTTGTCCTCAAATTATACATTGCAATTTTGCTTGTCTCTGTCTTTAATATACGTGTGAGTTTGAAAGATAATTAGTCAACATAAGGTATTCTAAAGTATTTAATTTGTCTCTGGTCAAGTCTTTCGTCTAATCTAAAACTCAAGTTCAGTAGATCATGTTTCTTTTTCACTCTTTCTAATACATTTCGTCGAGTTTCACTAAAAATCTTATTCACTAATTTAGTAGGGTAATTATTTCTTTGTAGAAAGATCTTTTCTTTACTGATAATTTTTTCTTTAAACTCGTCGTCTGTTAGGTTTTTTATTTCTTTATTAGTTTATCTCCTCTATCTCGTATCATTTCCAACGTGATATTGTCATCTGTAATTGCTTCATTGGATTTAATCTTGTTCAAAGTAATTTTTACTTTCTCTATTTCTGTATCTGGAATACTTTTCGATCCAATATTTTGTACTTTCCTCCCCAAAGCGTGAAAATTTTCTATCTCTGGTGGTGTTTTTTGATCCGTAAAGGTCTGTATAGAAATAATATAGAAAGGTCTGATATGCGTAAGATTTCGTCTCGTTCATGAATTTTGTTCCTTCCCTATTCTGTAGCGAATATATTTGTTTTCTCCCTGTGTTTCTTTTTAGGCATTTCATACGTGTATTATTACGTGTACCACTTTGTTCACTTGTTTTTCTTGTGTTTTTGTTCTTTGTTTTTTATGCTCCATCTAATTGTCCTGTTGACTTCGGCCTATTCGGGAGTTGCTCTTTTGTTTTCTCTGGCTAGTACTTTTCTATCCTCCATGCGCTTCTTCGTTTCTTCATAAATAAGTTGCTCCTTTCGTGTTTTCCGTGAAACCTTGTTTTGTAAATATTTCACCGACTCCTGTATTACTTTGGTCAATTTCTCATTTATCTCGTCCACGGATTCATTGTTCAGGTTCGTGTTTGCTATCGTTTCGTCAAATATTTATTTGTATTCATTATGAGTATTTCTCGAAGTTATTTTTGTTTATGTGTTCTTTATCATGTTTCTTCTTCGATTTTCTTATCAATGGCAAACATTACTCTAACAAGCCTATGGTCACTGCTTGCAATAAAGGTGTTTAATGTGGTGACGTCTTGAATAACATTCTTCCTCTCTGTGAGTATGTAATCTATTTCATTCTTTGTATTCCCGGCTGGAGATATCCATGTCCATTTTCGCTGAGGCCTCTTTTTGAAGAAAGAGTTCATGGAGTATAGATTGTTTTCGCATATAAAATTCATCATGTTTTTTGTGTTCTGTGTGTTTACGTAGGTGCATAAACTTTGTGATTTTCAGTTTTATAGTATTTGATATTTTCATAATTGTGTATGCTACTCTTTCGGATATGGCTGTGAAGCATTTAATTAGTCATTCATTCATTTCCGAGTCCGAGACACCAGTGTTTACATTCAGACCCTTCCTTTCCAATAGTTGGCAGTGTCTATCGCCCTGTCATTTGCAACAATTAGGTCCTCCATCGTGCATGCCTCTCCCATGTTGGAACATCTGAGAACGTGGCTCTCTCTCTGAAGCCCCCGCATTCACACATCTCGTCACAAGCATTCCCCAACCACAGGCATTCCCCAGCTGATCCTGTTTGATTTGCAGTGCGTTCTTTCCATAGTTCTATGCGGCGTTGTTTTGGGCATGTCTGCAGTTGTTGCGTATGTTGGAGAAAGTTCCATGATTTGAGTCGTCGCCTTTCTGGTTGTTGGTCGTGTTGGCTCTGTTTCGGATGCTACTTTGCGTCTGACGCGTGCTTCGGCAATTCCAGATAGATGGTACAGCTTCTCGTCAGGTGACAGTCTCAGTCTATAATCCTGCATGTGGTCTCGTTTAAGGCAACGTCGACATGTCTTGCGTGAACCGAGTTGTACCACACTGGTGCCGCGTACTCGGCAGCGGAGAAACAGAGAGCAAGAGCCCACGTACGCAGCACGTCAGGCTGCGCTGCCCATCTTGTGCCAGTGAGCTTCCGGATGATATTATTCGTACCACAAGCTTTGACCTTTGTATTCTGGCAGTGTTTTTGGAAAGATAGAGTGCGGTGCAGTGTTACGCCCAGGTACTTTACAGTGTCGCATGTTTCGAGTTCTTGTTCTCTCCATGTGATTTGCAGCTTTTGCAAAGCTTGCGTCCTTATTTCTCAGGTGAAATGCACATACCTGGGTTTTGCTGGGGTTCGGCTTCAACTGGTTTATGTAGTAATAGTATGCCATGTTTTCTAAGGCTGTAGTTTGTTCTCGACTTCTTCTCGACATTTAATTAGTGGTACTATCTATATTCTTGTTGATACCTATGTGCCCCACCTATGCTTCCGATCGTTCTTCCTTTGTGAACTAGTACGTTTCCAGATTCAAGATTGTTCCATTCTTCCTCAGCCCTTCTTACTTCCGATGAACCTATTATGTGCCATTTTAATTTAGTTATATCTTCTTCTGGTTCTATTATTTTATCGTTCGCTTTTAGTGTACGATCGTTGAGTGTTGCTATCTATAATTTTGTTACATACTTTGTTTATTATACTTCTATGTAGTAATAATACTTAGGTATCAATCGACGTTTGAAAATTGACTATAATGCATACGTAATAATAGGTTTAATCCATTGTCTTTCTTTAATTCATTTTTTACTTCATTATAACGTAGTAACAAGTATAAATGCGATTAAAAGTGTTAAATTTATTTTTAAATAATATATGAAATAATAATAAATATATAATATATAAAATACTGATTAAATTTGACCTGTTTGAACGCCCCCATTTTTCGCGCGCTTTTGATGACGTCACAGGGCACGATCAGTATTGTTTACATTGTTTTACATGCATAGACAGTGATAAGTTATTCGCTATTTCTATAATGGAAAAAGCTAAAAAAAACATTTTATAGATGTCGTCTAGTACCGGAATGTCAACATCAAGAATAAATAAGATTGTTTCTCAATTTCATAGATGATTAAAGCTAAATTGAGCCATATTAAGCAATTTTATTGATGTCTATTAATCGATAGACTAATGATGCTTTCGGAAATGGAAATCACTTACAATTAATTGTTTTACTAATATTGGACAAGACTGGTCATAATTGGATAAATCTGTACCAGGTTAACACGTTGACTGCTGCGGGTATCTTTAAGAAAGGTCCCTGAGATGACCACTCTATTTTTTTATTATTACCTTTCTTTTAAATAATGTATTTAGACTATTATACAGAAAAATTTCATTATTTTGTTACTTTCCCCCTTCATCCCTCGTGTGATCCAGTGATACACGCGGCGTGGAGTTGGTGGAATGGTTACTAAATATAACCATTTTTAACCTGTACATCCAAGATTAGACAGTACTAGCAGTCTGCGGCTCGAGAGCATCATACTGCAAGAATGTGTGGCTCATCAAACATGAAACAAGCTATCGCCTTTTGTTCAAGGAGCTAAGCTGTTTTTAACGTTTTTTTTTGTGTGGGGGTCGTTTGGCTGCAAAGCGCACTGCACTTTCTGCACTGCGACCAACTTGATCTATTGTGCTTGACCCTACCACAATTACTCTCAGCTACTCAGCTCCAAGGTGGTCAATCTTGCGACCCCGAAGTGGGCAAGCCTTATGTGTGCTAGCGCTACATATGTGCACATTATGTGTTCAGCGGTTTCTTCATCTGATTCACGTAATCTACAGGCAACTTCCTCTGCCTTTCCCATTTTGTGTAGGTGATATCCCACCGTACAATGTCCTGTGAGTATGCCTACCAAAGTTCTGATTTCTCTTCTAGAGAAGCTTTAGCTGCGTTTTTGCGGCAGAATAGTTTATGAGCATTTTAGCTTGTCCTGGCGTGTTCTTCCAGTGGGTTCGCTTTTGGTCTTCTTTCCATTTCTTAGCCCGCTACCTTAAGTGGGCCTTTGTATGCCCACAAGTTTGTTCCGGGCCCAAGAAGGGAGTCTCGGCCCCGCTTTTGGCGAGTGCGTCGGCCATTTCATTCCCATATATGCCCTGGTGACCCGGTGACCACATTAGCGTGAGTCTGTTACTTTTCACCAGTTGCTTCAGGGTTTGTTTAAAGTTCCAGGTTAACTTGGAAATAAAGTTGTTGGCTTTTAAATTCCTTAGAGCTACCTGGCTGTCCGTTAGGATGTAGATTTGCACTCCTTTAAGACGTTTCTTTAGGCAGATTTGTGCTCACGTTAAATGGCTATAATTTCAGCCTGTAGTACCGTGGGAGCCTGGCCCAATGCCGTGGACTCCCTCTGACTCCAGCAGTATATGACAATTCCTGTACCCTTAGCAGTTTTTGATGCGTCGGTGTACCAAATGAACGCTTTGTCTTTCAGATTTTCGATTCTTTGAACACTGCTTTGGCGGTCATTGATGACCACTTCAACGGCTGTGTAAAAATCGTATTCTGTAGACATTGTGTCCCAGGTATGCTTCGGAAATTCCTCTCCGATTTGTTCCCTTATTTTCAGGTGTCTCTGAATAGGCGATGTACACCTTAGTCTCAGAGCACTGAGAAGACCTTCTTTTTGTACCTGTTTGTGCAGTGGGAGTAGGTCCAACAAAATTTTCATTGCTGTGGTTGGATTAGATTGCATCGCTCCTGTTATACCCAAGCACGCAAGCCGTTGAAGCTTTTGTAGCATGCTTTGGTTCTTTTTTCCTTTGTTTTGTACCACCATACGAGTGAACCGTAGGTGATAATCTTATGAATGAAGTCTTACCACAGCTGTGTAAGACCATAGGACCATTTTGGGTTTTAGTCCCCATGTTTTCCCAGAAAGCTTACGGCAGATCCAAAAGGCCGCTGTGACTTTTTAGAGCGTTTTGTTCAGATGCGAGTTCCATGTGAGTTTCTTATCTGAGGTTACCCCTAGATATTTCACCTCCTCGGAGAACTCTAACGTCTGACCATCAATGCTCGGAGCTTTCAAGATAAGCTTCCTCTTTCTGGTAATGGGGACCATTACTGTTTTGCTCGGGTTGACACAAAGGCTCTCCTTCTTGCTCCAACAGTTGATGAGGTTAAGTACACTTTGTGCAAGGTTGATGATTTTACTACCTAACTTAGCCCCTATTATGATAGCAACATCGTCTGCATAACCAACCACCTTACACCCGTTCTTTGTTAGCACATCAAGGAGATCATCAACGACCAGGCACCACAGCAGAGGCGATAACACCCCCACCCCCCTTGTGGACAGCCTCTCTCTGTGGTTACCGTCCTCGTTGATCCCCCCAGTGCGGCGGTAATTTTACGATTGATCAGCATGTCTTGAATTCACTCAATGATAGGGTCTTCGACCTCTTTGTTGGTGGCTGCATTCTTTATTGATAAATGGGTTGTGTTGTCAAACGCTCCCTCTATATCTATAAAAATACCTACTGCAATTTCTTTGCAGTCCAGTGTTGCTCCAATGTAGTCGTTATCTCGTGTAGAGTGTCCACTGTAGATTTGTCTGGCTGATAAGCGTATTGGTGCTGATGGAGAGGATTTATTTTGAGAGGTCCGCACCGTATGTGATTGTCCACAATTTTTTCCATTGTTTTCAGGAGGAAGAAAGTGAGGCTAATTGGTCGGTAGGACTTTGCCAGGTCTTGAGGCCTGCGCCCTGCCATAGGGATGCATATCACCTTGGCCTCTTTCCATTCCAGCGGTATGTACGCCAGTCGAAAGGTGGCGTTAAATATCTCAGCAATGCAGGGAACTGTGGTTTCCATCCCTTTCTGCAGCATTGTCGGGAAAATGCCATCAGGTCCGGCAGACTTAAATGGCTTAAAACTGTTCAGAGCCCATGCGACTTTTTAAACAGTAAACATGGTTGTTGCCATGTTTTTGCAAATTTTGGTTGGGCGCTTCATCCGCGTTATCCCTTCACCAGTTATAGTTGATTTAGAGCCGGGAAACTGCGTCTGCAGTAAAACGCTTGAACTTTACTCTAACTCTTTGGTATACTTACCACTCGGTGCCTTAATAATCCCGATTTCATTTGAGTGCTTTTTTGCCAAAACCTTTGGCAGCCTTGCCGTTGGGGCGCATTGATCAATGCCCTCACAGAAGTCACGCCAGGTTTTCCTTTTCGACCTTCTCAATTCTTTATTGTAATCAGTACGTGCTACTCTGTAGGCTTCCCAATTGCCTGTTATTTTCGCACCGTTGAAGGGTTTCCTGGCCGTCTTTCATAGACGTCCTAGCGCTTTGTTCCACCAAGGAACAGCACTTGATTTTTGCACCTTTTTGAGAGGACTGCTAGTCTCATAGGCGTGTGTTAGAACTCCTTTTAGATGAGACGATGCTGCTTCGCTCGTCTGTTGTATTTATTATGAGGCGGAGACCTTCGGTTTCCTGTCTGAGGATCTCCTTGTAGAGTTCCCAATCAGTACACCTAGGGTTCCTGCGCTCTATTACCACATTGGGTACCTCACCTAAGTGGAACTCAATCTTTTATAGTACTATAGTACTTTTATAGTACTATAGTACTAGCCAATCTATGATTCACTCTCTTGTAAAAGCATCAGCTAGAGTCAAATCTAAAACCTCCTGTCTGATTGCGTTTACAAAGGTGGGTTTACAGCCCTTATTAAGGATCACCACATCGTTAGTACATAAGTATTCGAGTAATTGCTTACCTCTATTATTTGTATCCGTGCTGCCCCACACCGTATGATGTCTGTTGGCGTCGCAGCCCAGAATGTAATGTTTGTTGTTCTTATTGCACCAGTCCACGAGGCGTATAGTTTCATCTGGTGCAGGCTTGTCCATATCACCCGGAAAGTAGAGCGAGGTCAAAATAATGTGCCTCTTGTCCCCTTTCGTCGGGATCTCCACGACTGCCACTGCCTGGTCTCCTTTGGTGAATTCTGGAACAGGTACAAAATTAATATTCTGCCTGAGCATCATCACTGCTCTTGGTTTAGAACAGCTAGTGTCGTAAACCAGCGTAGGCCCCTGACAAGTCCATAGTTCCATTAGGGGGGTTTTAGTTCTGCGAAGTCGCAGGACCCTAATCTTGTCTGCAAGCTAATGGTGGAACAGCCTCCACCATTAGCTTGGAGACAAAGATTATTGTGGATATCATACCACTTGACCCGGGCGGTTAAGCCTAGGTCCCCAGACTCAATGCTCGCAGGACAAGGTCAGCTGACAGCAGAGAGCCCGGTGTATCGGAACAGATATCACTGTTCAACAAGATAAACTACTACGGCGTCGTTAACCCTTGTGCAGACCCTTGGCCGCGACCTACAGCCGGGTAGGATGTGTATCTCTCTTGGTCTGATCTTTCACCTTTGACCTGTTCGGCACTGGAGTCCCCACCAGTAGCTGTGCTACCGCCGACTTAGCTCTTAGGGTCACTAAGATACTCAATCTCCTTCACCACGGCAAGGTGGAGATACCTCGAAGGAGACGATTTTTTATACTATTGAATATAAACGATGAAGATGGGTTTAGATTTAGATATTATACAATCAGTTTAAAAAGTATATTTCTCATAAAATAAAATTAAAAATTTGAAGTAACCCCCGTAACGCAAAAAAACTCTAAAAAATTAAAAAAAAAAAATTCTCGTGCCCTTTTATTTTCATTAGAAGTACCTATTATTATTTTGATGCTGTTGGTCGCTAATAATACCTTGTAAGATAGATTGATACATCTACGTTCATACGTACAATTTGAAATATTGATAGGTACTTCTAATGAAGTTAAAAGGGCAAGAGAGAACTTTTATTTTTTTACTATTTAGAGTTTTTTTTTTTGTGGCGGAGGTTCCTCAAAATTTTATTTTATTAGAAATAAACTTGTTGACTTGTTTATATAATATATCAATCTAAACCCATTTTATTCGTTTATATTCAATCGTATAAAAAATCGTTAAAAACAGCTCAACTGCTTGAACGAAGGGCTCGAAGCTTGTTTCATGTTTGATGAGCCGCAGATTCTTGCGGTAAGACGCTCGCGATTCGCAGACGGTTTACCCCTGGACTAGAAGATTTAGACGGACTACTATTCAATAATTTTTATACTAAATCTAAACTAAGAAGACAAGAAAGATTTATTCTTTCAGTTTTATGATTTCAATTTTTTATATGAAGTTTACATAGAATTGCAATTAGCCAATAATTTATATAATATACCCTTTGTTCTTTATGCGTGTTTCCTGGATTACAAAAGTTGCCTCTGTACAAACATTTACAGAATATGGGTTCCATGTTTATACAAGCTTCATGAAATCAATTTGCTCACGTTTTCCTATGGAATTCAATAGCATAATTAATCGAGACCGAAACACAATAACTGTTTACGTTTCCCTTTGGCTCCAATAAATTGGATTTTGTTACACAAAGCTTTATTATACTTGATTTAGCGAAACCTTTCCGCCACTTAAATTATTTATATGTCGCTCCCTCCGAAAAAGGTTTTATCAAATGAAAGGAATTTATGCTTTTGTCATCTTATGTTTCTTGTGTGATAAATTGCAAAAACTTTATCTAGATTATGTTTTATGACTTCCATTCTATCTCACCAATCAGAAAATGTAATATTTAGACTGTTATAGATTTCTGTCTAATATTATCCGAGTACATTTGTTATTCCTTCTCTTGAAATATATATTTTATGGTCTATAAAATAATAATAATAATAAAATATAAAGGATACTTAACGAAGATAAAGGATATAAATATGACTATATTATGTGTAAACAGTAAGTAATTGTTTCAGCAAGAGATAAAGCTGGTCACACAAAGACATAGGAAAGACTGTCTACGAATGGACGTGTAGAGAAAACTGGAGAAGACTAGACAATTATATATTTGCTAAATATCTATTTAGTTCTCCATTGTCTAACAAACAATTATTCCAGGAACTTGACTTCGTCTCAACGTCACTTTAATGGACCACAACCAAAATTCATGAATGTGTTTCCCGAAGTGATTTACATTTCGCTGTTTCCATTAGCTTTAGGTTCATCAATCTCGGCGCTGCTGTCAAAACATTCCATTCTAGTTTTGATTTTGTAATATTCCGTTCGCAGCACAAGTTAAATATTGTGATAGGTTCAAAACGGTGTTAGTATTTCGGAAAGCAGCAAACGCAACTTTTGGCCGCCTTGAAAACGGCAGACGAAATGTAAATACGTTTCTATTTGCGTCTTGTACAAAATGAAATCGATTTGGCAGAAATGATGAACAGTTTCACTTAAATCCAATTCATTTTAATATAACAAATTGTTTTCATATTTGCTGTTCATGTTAATTGTGCCTGGAACCATTAAATACAGGTAATGTCGTGCTTATAATTTTTATAATTAATGCGGTAAGAAATTGTGCTATTTATCATAAGTGATGAGGGGTCTTGCCAGTCATGCGCATGGGGACGGTGTCTTATTTCATACCTGTGCCCCGGGGATCGAACCTGGGACTTATGGTTTAGTAATATGATGTCTTATCTACTACGCCACCACCGCCTTATAATTGATATAATATGAATTCATTTATGTTAAAGAAACAAGACTCGACAAGACTTAAGAAGATTGTATATGAATAGAGAATAATCGACAAAACTAGAGAAAACCGTACAAGAGTGCACAAAACCGGACTTAACCAGACAAGACCTAGTACGATAGACAAGAACGGATAAAGATTAACAAGATTTGCAAGACCGGATATCTCTAGGTAAGACGATACAAGTACAAGGATAGAAGCTAGACCAAAAGGATTATAAGTCAATATGCCATTTGATGGGATTAGATAGGACTAGACAAACTTAGAAAAAAATAAGTAATATTAATCATTTATAGAGAGTATTAGAATAAACTTAATAAAGATAAGACTTGTATAGGCTTGTGAAGTTTTTTTTGTTTTTACCTATTAGATGCAGTTTGGTCTTGTGAGGTCCATTATCATTTTGTCTACTCTTTCTAGTCCCGTCCAATTCTGTTTAGTCTAACTTAGTCCTGCATAGTATATCATATTTTTGCCTCGCATCAAATTTCAGCTAATATTGCACTATTTGCCTAGACTTGCCAAATTTCGTCCATATCATTGCCTCCAGTCTATTTCTACCAAATCAAGATTGATTTATTTCACTAATAAATAAGATTAGAAAAAAAAAATTCTAAGTGAAACATGTTGGTGTTAATGGTGCTACGAGCAGCAACGACACTACGACACTTACATAATTACAGTTTTTTATATTAGCAAAGAATTCACTCATATTATATGGTTCCATATTATTTACAAGATTGAAAAGCTCCGTTTGTAGAGTTATCAGATTGTAAATATTTTTCATATACTTGGGGAGGTGATATGGTGAGGCATATTTTCAAAATAATGTACCGTGGGGCTTCATTCCGTCATGGCCATGTTATGTTTAAGGAGATTGTACAATTCATTGTTATACCTGGTTGTCCGTTCGGTAGGTTTTCTGAACGGTAGGTTTCGGTAGGTTGTGGAACAGAAATAACACGCTTTCAAAGATGTAAATCCCTGTGCATGTTAATATACTATTTCGGTGGAAATATCCTCTGCATGACTCTCTGAAAGGTAGTTGCAATAAAATGCGTAAAGCTTGCTTCTGAGTTCTATAAATGGTATTGATATGAAAGTCATTATCCAGAGAATTATAGAAAATCTAAGTTGGGATTGGAAATTTGCAAAATAAACCATCTTCAAAATATCTGGATCAACGTATTTTCCAAGTATTCTAATAGAATATACTGCTTTGTATAGTTTCTTTAACAGCTGTTGGATGTATATTTACCAATCCAAATTCTTCTTCTTGTCCTGCGCATATCCATTAATGGATGTTCGCGATCTCATGTTCCATTTCTACAAGATCCCTAGCTGTGAGGATAAAACTTTCTACAGTTCGGAGTCCCGTCCATTGCTTTATGTTCCGCAACCAAGATATCTTCTTCCTTCCTATTCCCCTTTTTCCACCAATTTTTCCTTCAATTACTAATTGCATTATGTGGTACTTTTGGTTCCGCATTATGTGACCCAGGTACGCAGTTTTCCTTCTTTTTATTGTAATTAATACTTCGCCGTCTTTGTAAATTCGTCTGAGCACTTCTTCGTTTGTGATTCTTGCTGTCCAAGGGATCTTAAGTATTCTGCGGTACAGCCACATCTCAAAAGCTTCAAGTTTGTTCATTGATGCTGTTATCAGTGTCCACCCTTCGATACCGTAAATGAGAACTGACCATAAATAATACTTGACGAACCGCAGCTTGAGGTTGATATCAAAGTCAGTGTTGGTGAAGACTTTTTTAACATCGTAAATGCGCTACGTGCCTTTTCAATTCTGCATTTTATTTCTATGTCTGATGTCCAATTCTCATTGACTATGTACCCAGATATATAAAGTTGGTCAACCGCTCAATTGGTAACTCGTCAAATGTTAATCTGTCATTCCTCGTTGGGTTTCTGCTAATTACCATAAAACTTTGTTTTCTCAGTATTAATGTTCTATCCCATTGGTTTACTATGTATTCCTACGCTATTAACTAATTGTTGTAGATCTTTTATGGTTTCGGCTATTAGTATTATGTCGTCCGCATATCTAATGTCTTTTATCCATTTTCCGGTAACCTTGGTGCCTTTTTCGATATTGCCAAGTGCTTCTTGGAATATTTTCTCTGAGTATAGGTTAAATACGAGAGACGATAGAACACACCCCTGTCTAACTCCTCTACAGATCTGCATTGATTTGGTTACTGAGTTGTCAATTTTAACTTGTGCTGTTTGGTTCCAATAAAGGTTCCCAATACACCTGATTTGGTCAATATCTGGGTTTTTAAGGATTTCGATAAGCTTGTGATGCTGTACGCGGTCAAATGCCTTCTCGTAGTCTATGAAGCCTAGGTATATATTTTTACTCTGGTCGTAACAGTTTTGCACGAGGACTTGTATTGCGGTTATTGCTTCCCTTGTGCCCAAGCCTTGCCTGAACGCAAATTGAGTCCCACTCATTGTGTCTTCACATTGTCTGTAGAGTCTTTGATGTATGATTTTTAGGAACACTTTTAAGTTGTGGCTCATAAGGCTAATCAGTCTATGTTCTTCAAATTTTTTGGCGGTTTTCCTTTCCGGGAGAGGGAGCCATTGTACAGGGTATTGTGTAAAGCAGATATTCCTTTCTCATCCAGGATTTTGAGGATTTCTGAGGGTATTTCATCTGGTCCTGTTGTTTTATTTGATTTTGCAGTTTGTATAGCTTTTACTATTTCACTCTTGCTAATTGAAGGGCCTGTTAAGTTGCTGTCTTCCTCAATTGCCCTATATTGTCTTTCGTCGTCTGAAAATAGTTTCTTGATGCAGTCTTCCCACATGTCTTTTTTCTGTTGTATATCTATTGAAATTTGGTTTTGTCAACTTACTAACATGGAGCTATTGCCTTTTCGGAAAGTTCCTGCTGTCTCCTTTAGTTTTCTATCGAGATTGAGGTCATCATGTAGAGTAGTTGTTCAATTTCGCTACATTCATGGTTCAGCCATTCGTTTTTCGAAGTTCTAACCTTTTTCCGTATCTGTTTCTGTATGCACTTATATTTGTTGCTCTGATTCTTAACTTTTCTCCGTTTTTCAATTAATGTAAGGATTTTTTCTGTCATCCATGTTTGTTTTTGGTCTTCTGTTTTATATCCAACTTTGTGTTGTGTGCTGTTTATTAGAATCTCTCTCATTTGGCCCTATATATGGTTTATATCCTCTTCTTCCATATTTTTAGATAAGTAGTTCTCCTTTATGTCTTCCTGTTTGAGTTTAGCAAGATCCATCTTCCGCTTAAGAGTTGGTTTGCTAGGTTTTGATAGTTTGATCTTGATCGACGCCAGCAGTAGTGTATGGTTAGATGGGACATCTGCTCCTGGGAAGGTGCATGCCTTTGTAATAGATGAACCAAGCCTTTTATTAACTATTATGAAGTCTCTTTGATTTCTGGTTATATTATGCAGTTGGTCTGGGGATTTTCACGTGTACAGTCTGCGGCTGGTAGTCGGAACCATGTGTTGCTTACTTTCATATTTTCCTCTTGACAGAATTGCAAGGGTCGGTCTCCTCTTTCGTTACATATCCATAATCCAATGGGGCCAACAAGGGCTTCAAATTTCTCATTCCCCAGCTTTGAGTTAATATCCCCAATTAATATGTTTATGTCCAGTTTTTTCCGTTAGTTTGAGAAGATCTTTTATCTCAGAGTAAAACGTTTCAATTTCTTCTTCTGCTGCATCGGCCGTTGTAGCGTACACCTGAATGATGATGAGATTTACGGACATTGATTTTTAGTATTGCTGTTCTGTCAGTGTAGGGATTAAAATTAGTGACGCACCTTGCAAGAGGTTTAGAGATAAGAAATCCGACTTTTTTCCTGTAATCCTGTCTTAGTTACCCGGGAAGTAGTACAGGGAATACCCAGAAGTTGTGCATTTTCTTGAATCGGGCAACCAAGTCTTAGCTATGCCTACTATATCTATGTTATGCCTTTTTGCATCTTGTGTTAGGTTTATTAATATTCTTGCTTCGCATAGGCTTCCTATTCTGATTTTTTTTCGTATGTTTGTTCTTGTGACTTCATTCAAGTCTGTTCCTCCCTGATATCCTAATGAGAAACAGTTTAAAACTCCGGTAATTTCATTTGAGTTGAATGTAGTCATTACTACATACTACAAGTTGCCTTTCTCCATTGTACAGTATCTATGCGTTGTATTTTCCGTAAAGCAGATATACCTTTCTCATCCAGGATTTTGAGGATTTCTGAGGGTATTTCATCTGGTCCTGTTGTTTTATTTGATTTTGCAGTTTGTATAGCTTTTACTATTTCACTCTTGCTAATTGAAGGGCCTGTTAAGTTGATGTCTTCCTCAATTGCCCTATGTTGTCTTTCGTCTACTGCAAATATTTTCTTGATGTCGTCTTCCCAAATGTCTATGTTCTGTTGTATATCTATTGAAATTTGGTTTTGTCGACTTACTAACATAGAGCTATTGCTTTTTAGTCAAGTTCCTGCTGTCACCTTTAGTTGTCTATGGAGATTGAGGTCATCATGTAGAGTAGTTGTTCAATTTCGCTACATCATGGTCATGGTTCAGCCATTCGTTTTTCGCAGTTCTAATCTTTTTGCTTGTCTGTTTCTGTATGCACTTATATGTGTTGCTCTGATTCTTAACTTTTCGCCTTTTTTTCCATGAATGTAAGAATTTCTTCTGCCATCCACGTTTGTTTTTGGTCTTGTGTTTTATACCCAACTTTGTGTTGCGTGCTGTTTATTAAAATCTCTCTCATTTGATGGGGCCAAATGAGAGAGATTTTAATAAATAGTTATATTTTAATATTTTAATATAGTTTATATCCTCTTGTTCCATATTTTTAGATAAATTGTTCTCCTTTATTATAGGCTTCCTATTGTAGAAACTGTTTAAAATTCCGGTAATTTGATTTTAGTTGAATGAGCTATCTGTCGATCCGTCTCAACTTACATCATCAGCGCCGCCGCGTGAAAGCGTGAGTACGGTCATTTGATACCTCTTGGTACCCTGCTGCTCGAAGCAGCTACGGACTGAACCCTACTAAATTCAGGTCCAGAAGAGCACTACTTGGCTCTAGTGGCCCTCGCCAATCCACATTATGAACGAAATAGATGCCCAAAAACCTCATAGACCACTGAGTTTGAATATTTACATCACCAAGTTGAATATTCAAAGGGTAACGGATTATACCATCGTTTCGTTGGGAAGATGATTTATATTTGTCTTCTCTTTATTTATTAGCAGCCTGTTTCCTGTAAACGACTCATGAAAAAAATAGAATTGGGAACAATGTCCTGTGACAATTTATTCGTTATCAAGATAGTAGTAGTATTATCGGCGTAATTTATTAGCATGATCTGTGGACCTATGGGTATAAATCATTAACAGAGTAAGAAACAAGGGGCCAATATTGCTTCCTTGTGGTATTTTCATGTTAACC
The DNA here is from genome assembly GCA_944588485.1 of Phosphuga atrata. Classification (NCBI taxonomy): domain Eukaryota; kingdom Metazoa; phylum Arthropoda; class Insecta; order Coleoptera; family Silphidae; genus Phosphuga; species Phosphuga atrata. The sequence goes on from OX155899.1 coordinate 37,570,183, forward strand.
AAATTTGGTATGCACTCTCTTTGTTAAAAAATATTGTATCCATGAATAGGGTGGTTGCGACTGTTACTACGTGGTAATTCATACTTACATTGAATTGAAAAATTCACTATGTTTTAACAACACCTATAGTGTGGTAAAAACAGCGAATTTTTCAATTCAATGTCAGGATTGTATCCAGTCCACCGCGACACCTCTGATTCCTTAGTTATCTAATTTCTGAAATAGTATGCCATGGTCCACCAGCTATACACTTTTGAAAGATACATTAGCATACCAACAGGAATATTCCTTGCTTCAAGATTATTGCTAATGGCACTAATAAACTGGTAGCAGGCTGTGTCGATACACTTTTCTTGAATAAAACCATGCTGTTGTTGACTGATCAGATGATATTTGTTTACAAAAGCTAGTATTCTGGAGCAGAACAGTTTTTCAAAGATCTTAGAGAACTTAATGAGAACTGTAATTACTTATATCATCTTTATCGCCAGTTTTACAAATAGGGGATACAAGTGCGACTTTCAGTAGCTCAGGAAAAGTTCGACACATAAAAGATTTATTAATGATACGCTCCAACGGACTTAATATATCTAAAAATGATTTTTTGATAATATCACTTAATACACCATCATCGCCTGCGCTTTCAGAGTTCTTCAAATTGGTTATTGGGTCAGCTAGTTCTTCCTTTGAGACAGGTTTTAGAAATATAGAGAAACTATTTGCCAGTATTTTATTCTCATATGGTATCTTAGGTAGCGTTCCTAGCCTTACAAGAAAAATAATTATTGATTTTTATGACATCTTCTTGTGAAACAGCCTTTTTGTCACCTTGTACAATTGTTTCATTTTCATTTGTGTGTTACCATTGACAATTTTCCATACCATTTTTTGTACATTTAAAGTTACTTGTAGTAGTTTATTGAAACTATAATTTGAATCATTTCTAAACAACTTTTAATATTTTCTTCGCATATTATTATAAATTACCTTATTTCGGCTGTCAAAGTGGGCTATTATTTGTATTATTTCAAGGTCCTTTATTATTATTCCATATTTAAAATTTATTATAATATTATCAAGACATGATCCTGTTCCTGGATGGCTGACTTATTTGGCCAATGTCACAGCATTAAAAGGATTCAGTAAAGAAAGAAACTGCTGACTTGAGAAAAGTAACCGCAGTCTTGCGTTGATTATTATTGTTTATTTTACTCCTGCTTAGTCTCACCTAGACCCCTTGCTTTCTATGCAATTGTTTGGCATTTTCTGATCTTTTGGGCCGCCTTTGTTTTTTCTGCTTTTGTCTGCTCTTCCTTGTTATTAGATGGTATTAAGATGGTTTGATGGCTCTTAATAGATACAAGAGCTGAGTAGGCCAAAAGAAGCGTGACAAGACCATTTAAGAACAGACAAGATCAGGTAAAGCCAGAAAAGGCGAGACAAAATTAGATAAAACCATGCAAAAAACAGACAAAACTAGAGAAAACCAAACAAAACTAGACAAAACCAGACAGAATTAGACAAAACAAGACAAGATTTGACAAAACCACACAAGACCAGATAAAACTACACAAAACCAGACAAGATCACACAGAAGTAGACAATACGAACAAAATCAGTCAAAGTATACTTGAACAGAGATTTTTTTGAAAAAAAATTGAATGTCTTGAATATTAGGTTAATATCTGTTCTAGTATACTTTGACTGATTTTGTTCGATATTGTCTACTTCTGTGTGATCTTGTCTGGTTTTGTGTAGTTTTATCTGGTCTTGTGTGGTTTTGTCAAATCTTGTCTTGTTTTGTCTAATTCTGTCTGGTGTTGTCTAGTTTTGTTTGGTTTTCTATGGTTTGGTTTGGTTTTGCATGGTTTTATCTAATTTTGTCTGGCCTTTTCTGGCCTTACCTGATATTGTCTGTTCTTGAATGGTCTTGTTACGCTTCTTCTGGCCTACTCTGCTGTTGTAAGGTCTACCCTGTTCTCGTCTGGACTTGTCTTGTCTTGTTTTGTCTTGATTTGTCTTGTTTTCTCTCCTGTGGTCTAGTCTAGTCTTGTCTGTCCTGGTCTGGTCTCATCTAGTCCTGTCTGGTCTCGTCTGGTCTTGTGTCGTCTGGTCTAGTCTGGCATTGCCTGGTATTGCCTCGTATTGTCTGGTGTTATCTGGTGTTGTTTGGTCTCGCCTGGTTTTGTCTGGTCTTGCCTGGTCTTGTCTTTTCTTTTCTGGAGTTGTCCGGTCTTGCATGGTCCAGTCCGGTCGTGTCTGGTCTTGTCTTATTTTGTCTTATCTTGTCGGATCTGGTCTGGTCTTGTCTGTACTAGTCTGGCCTTGTCTGGTTTTTCTGGTATTGTCTGGTTTTGTCTGGTCTTGTATTATCTAGCCTGGGCTTGGCTTGTCTTGGCTGGTCTTGGCTGGTCTTTTCTGGTCATGTCAGATCTTGTCTGTATCAGATCTGGTCTGGTCTTATCTCGGCTTATAAGGCGCTGTCTGGCCTTGTCTGAACTGCTCTGGTATGGTCTAGTCTGGTCTTGTCAGGTATTGTCTGGTCTTTTCTAGTCTGGTCTTATCTGGTCTTGCCTGGTCTTGTTTGGTCCAATCAGGTTTTCTGGTTTTGTCTGGGCTTGTCTGGTCTTATCTACATTCATATGATATTTACTTGGCCCTGTGTCTAGTCTAGTCTGGCCTTCTTTTGCCTCGTCTGAACTTGTCTGGTCTTGTCTGGTTTTGTCTGGTTTTGTCTGGTCTTGTTTGGTCTTCTCTGGTTTTGTCTGGCCCTGTCTGATCTTGTCTGGTTTTGCCTGGTTTTGCCTGATCTTGTCTGGTTATGTCTTGTCCCGTCTGGTCTTGTCTGGTCTTGTGTGGTTTGTCTGGTCTTGTCTGGTCTTGTCTGATATTGTCTGGTTTTGTCTGGTCTTGTCTGGTCTTGTCTGGTCTTGTCTGGTCTTGTCTGGTCTTGTCTGGTCTAGTCTGGTCTTGTCTGGTCTTTCCGGGTCTTAACTAGTCTGGGCCGGCCTCGTCTAGCCTTGCCTTCTCTGGTCTAGTCTGGTCTGGTATGATCTGTTCTGGTCATGCCTAGTCTTGTCTGGTCTGGTCTGGACTGTTCTGATCTTGTCTAGTCTGGTCTGGACTGTTCTGATCTTCTCTGGTCTTGTCTGTGCATGTCGGCACTTGTTTGTACTTTTCAAGTCTTGTCTGGCCCTGTCTTGGCTTGTATGGTCTTGTCTGATGTTGTCTGGTGCGGTCTGGTCATGTCTGGTCTTGTCTGTGCGTGTCGGCACTTGTTCGAACTTGCCAAGTCTTGTCTGGTCTTGTCTCGCCCTGTCTTGGCTTGGCTGGTCTTGTCTGGTCTGGTTTTGTCTGGTTTAGTCTGGTCTTGTCTGGTCTTATCTGCTTTTGTCTGGTATTTTCTGGTCTTGTCTGATCTTGTATGGTCCTGTCTGGTCTTGCCGTGGCTTGTCTATTCTGGGCTGGTTTGTCTGGTCTGCTCTGGTATGGTTTGGTCTTGTCTGGTCTTGTCTGGTCTTTTCTGGTCTTGTCTGGTCCTGGCTGGTCTGTTTAGTCTTGTCTGGTTTTGTCTGGTCTTGTCCGGTCTTTCTGGTTTTGTCTGGTCTTGTCTGGTTTTGTGTGGTCTTGTCTGGTCTTGCCTGGTCTTGTTTGGTCTTGTCTGGGGTCTTGTCTTTTCTTGTCTGGTCTTGTCTGGTCTTATGGTGTATTGACTGGTCTGGTTTGGTCTTGTCTAGTCGCGTTTGGTTTTGTCTGGTCTTCTCTGGTCTTGTCCGGTCTTGTCCGGTGTTGTCTCGTTTTGCCTGGTCTTGTCTGGTCTTGTTTGGTTTTGTCTGGTCTTATGGTGTATTGTCTAGTCTGGTCTGGTCTTGTCTAGTCGCGTCTAAAATAGACAAAAACATTTCATCACTGTTACATTAGCTATATAATTATTTTTCGATACGCAGGAATTACGGAATTGGGTCACGTCCTTTTCGCTCGCTGCTTTATCTTCCCAATAAAACCGAACAATAAATGAAATAATTACCGATTACGTAAAAAAGTTAGAGCCGTGGGATGTGTAACGTCGATGTTTAGAATTAAATTTAAGGAGCGGAGTAGTATTTTTATTTTGTCACGGTCCGGTACTTCCGGTCGGACGCTCCCTTCCTCCGGGTTCCATTCATGTCCGGAAGAGAAGTGGGACCAACTGTAACTATGATCTGATTATCCCATCTACACATTATCTAATGTAACCTCAGACCGGTCTGACCAAATTATTTATTTTTGCTGGAAAAATTGGCATCATAAAATTCGCGAAATTTATGATTAGAATTGTTTATTAAATATTGTGGCTTTTCGCGCTTATCAACATTACTGCTTATTCCACGACCTTCATGGTATTTATAGAAATATTTGCATAAATTTAAAAAAAAAATTTAATATAAAGGACTTATTTTATTTAATTTTTTTTAGGAGATTCTAAGCCAAACGGAGCTTCCCTTAAATCGTCGTCGTTAAGCGGATCGACCGATTCAACGTTAACAAACTCATCAGATACAAAAGGTAATGTTTGTATTTGGATTTGATAATTTCTTATTTAAACAGAAAAAATCTTGATAACAAAAAACCAGTTTGTATTATTAGTTTTACTATCAGTACTTCATAGTAGTTAGCGATGCTTACATTCCGTACAGAGCATTTAGATTTATTTTAGTTAAGTACTTTAATTTTAATTTATTTTTTTCTAAATTAGTGTTATTTTTTGATGGTTTAATTTCAACACGCTCGCATAACTTTAACCGCAATTTAGTAGTTCCTGCAAAGTTTCCCAAATGCACCAAAAAGTACCTCATAAAAATAGTATTCACTTAGGAGCAGAAAAAGATCAAGATGGAAATGCACAAAACTGTAGCAACGTAATGGCCGATACCCTGAACTCACGGTCTAGGCGACGACGCGCAAACCGCAGAAAAGCTAAAAAGGCGAAAAGTGTTATCGAAAATAAATTGGAAGAAACAAATGCAACAATCGACGAAAATAATAAAACTGTGAAGGGAACTAATGCAATTGAAGACATAACAACTAACGAGAGAAATATTATAGAGGAAGATGTAGCTAATGTTTACGAAAATATTACATTGGTTGAAAATTACAGGGTAGAATCTCCTAAGCTTGATAATAGTAAAAAGAAAAATGGTACAGGAACCGTTGTTAAAAGTAGAAGTTTGGATAGTGAGGAAATGTTAAAGATAACAGAGTTATCAGAAAATAGTGAAACTGAAGATATTAAAAACGTCGAATGTAATGCAATAGTAGCTGAAGCGGATTCAGATGTTGAATGGGAGGTAACTAAAAAGTTAGATATAAAAATCCTAAACTTAAATTTAAAGGAAGAGACAGTAACTTCGAGAATTTCGCCAGAAGAAGAAAGAGATTTAAGAAATTTTTTACAAGGGTTAGATTTAGTTACTTCGCCGCAAGTAGCTGCAGCTGAAATAGAAAAAGTTGCAACAAAATCTAAACGATCAAAGAAACGTGAACAACTATCTCAGTATTTTCTTCCTGTTTATCAAAATCCTCGATATTTAGACGCCATTAGTGAAGAAGGTAGTGATCTCAGCGACAGAGAACAAAAAGATAAAAACAAACCGACCCGAAATATTGTTAAATGTGTGGAAACTACACAAACTCCATTATTAGTTAAAGTAATAGAAACCCCAATTTTAAAAGAAGTTGTTTGCAGTACGGAGACGATGGAATCTATTTCCCAAGCGGAAATTGTCCATCTCGACGACTCGTCGTCCAGCAGCGAGAGTCCAATGGAGAATAATTTAAACGCAGACACCGAGCCCATTTACGAGAACGTAAACAATTCTGTTTCAAAGGAAGCAATAAGAAAAGAAACGGCAGAGAAATATGAAACCGGGTCAGTACCCTCGTCTCAACTCACCCCGCCTCCGACACCTGACAGCGCAACCCCCGAAGAAAATGAAATCGCTCAAAATATTAAAAATGAAAATGATTTTCACGCCAACGCAGCATTCGAAAAAGAATTTAAAGAAGTTCTACAAGAACAGGAAAATGTTAATAATATAGTGACACCCAAACTGTCCAGAAATAATAGTGGTGAGAATGATTTAATTAATAAAAGTAAAACTGAAGATGAAATTCCTCAAATTTGTATTACTAATGATAACAAAGAAAATATTAAGACTCCTCAAGTTTCTAGATCAAATAGTAGTGAGAGTAGTAATAGTAGTGTGGGTACCACACAGTGTACAGCTTTATACAATCCCATGGTTTCATCAATAGCAGACGTAAATTCATTATTGAAAGACTTAGAATGTCTTAAGGATGGGATTGAGGTTGGGAGTTTAAAAGAAATTTGTTTAAAAAAAATGGTTTCCCTGCCCTTCGGTGCTGATGTCTTGGAGGAACTGGCAGTGGTCTCGAAGAGTTTGGAAGAGTTCACCGATAAATTACCAAAAACCCAATTCCATCTACCATGTAACAATCTGCAAGCTTTAACTAACACCAGCGGTGCCAAAGACTCTAACACGACTTTTACACTTCCAGTTCCTAATCCGAAGGAAATGAGCAAGGAAAAGTGGGTTGGTCTTCCAACCGAAGACACCCCAAAAACTTTAATTTACTTATCGCCCAATCAAAAAGAATTCTTAGATAGTAAAAAAAGTGTGGAAAAAGAAGCTGATAAGTTTTTGGATTTGCATGAGAAGTTTAGTAAACGTACTAGTTATGAAAAGAAAGTTGAAAAGGTCGAGGAAAAGAAAATTGTTATAACTTCTATTACTAAAAATGTTGTTGAGAATAGTGGAAATAATAGGCTATTAGATATTATTAAAAATAATAAAGTTGTTGATGATGTTATTGATAAAGGAGGGGTGGAAAACGGTGTGACTCTACAGAAAGAGGTTGTAAAAGATGTGCAGAGAAAGGAAGGTATTGAAAAGGCTAGTGGCATAACTTTACCTAATAATTTAGAAAAGTTAAGGAATGAAGCTCGTGCAAAAGCGCAAGATTTAAACGAGTGGTTGAATTTAGCGCGTAATCCAAACACTATTGAAACTAAGAGGTCTGAATCCACAAATAACTCGCCGAACGAAAACTCTAAACGCACCCGTCGCCGTTCTTTACCGCACGAACTGTACGTTCGCCAAATACAATATTTAATAGAAAAGGAGAAACAAATCCAAAAAGAATTAGAACAATTGGAAAGTGAAAAACGCAAATTAACTTCAGAAATGTACGATGCGGTTCCTGTACCTATACGAGAATTCGAACCATCCGATTACCGCATTTCGAAAAACGGCGACATCGCCGTCCACGAGCACGAATATAAGAAACCTCGACCTAAATCCGAACCCCAAGACAAACTCCGACAAGATATGTACGAGGAATACATGGACAAAGTTGCGGCACGCGAAGAGCGTAAACAAAACAAAGTCATCAAAATCTCTTTACACAACGAAGAAAAATTGGAAGAAAAACATGTGGAAACAACGAATGAATTAGAGCACGAGTTTATGGATAGAGTTAAGAAACGCATGGATAAATTTGGGCTGAAACGGGACGACAGTCAAGAGAAATCTGATGGGGAGGATAATAAAAAACCTGTTCTTGTTATGGATGGAGGGGAAATTACTGAAATGAAAAAAATCCCCAAACATTTACAAGAACTCATCAACCTCCCAACGGATGGTGAGTCTTTAGTGTTGTGCAGCGTGTTTTTTACTTTATGTTAGCTAACGTTTTATTTATTGCTACTAATTATTTTAAAGAAACATGCAAATGAAATTAGGTTTGGCTGATGCGTTGCTGATTTGTTGCAAAAAAATGCATTAAATATATTCTATAGGAAGGAAGTTAAAGGATGCACGCAGGATTAATAGAGCTCTGAGCCGGAATAGACAGCAAGACAATAGCAGTCTGCTTCATGAAATTGATGCGAATCTAGTTTTAGCGCAAGGCTTTCTACTCGCTAGAGGTGTGTGGATTACTAAAAAAACGCATAAACTAAAACTAACATCATCAGCTAACGCTATTTATCCCAGTTTTGCCAAGAGTCGAGTAATTAAGTTTATTTTTGACTACCGGAAATACGAACGGAACTGCGTCATTTACGCGAGACCTTCATCAGCACAATTACAATGTTTTTTTTTCCAAAAATTAGTTCATCACAAAAATACATCAGCTATCTGAAAACTAATTCTTCAATAATCCAATTTGTTTACATCCAAAAAAACTCGATTACGTAAGATGAATTTATTTGATGAAGTTTTTAAGGCCTCATTTTTTGGAACGCGTCCAATTTTTTTCCAAAATAAAAAAGGTATAATATTTTATGTATGTAACATTTCTAAATAGATTAATTGAAATGTCCCGCAAACAAGCGAAATTTTTGCAGTAAATTCCGTTCTATTGCCAGAGTATTACTGTAAACAGTAAAATGTCATTTTTTAAACAAAAAAAATTAGTCGGTCAGTTTAGCGTCGCCGGTTCTAAATCTGTCCGTGTAAGCGTCGCGACGCTGCAGGTTGTACCGTGCCAGTCGTGCGGTCGTCACCGTCGTGTGCAGCATCTCGGATCCCTCTCACTCAAATCATGTGTTACTAATTTAAAAACAAAAATAATTGTGATTATTTTTGGATTTATCCAACATGATTGCACCAGCACCAACATTTAAAGCCACTGCACCATCAAAAGGTTATTAAACATAATCACCTAATAAAAACATCAATATTCCATCCGTTCTAATTTGCTATTAATTTTTTAGAAACTAACAGTTTTATGTTTGTTTTTGTTTTTAATTTATCGATGTGTTTGTTTGTTTGTGTCCCTTTTGGTTTTATGTAATTGTTTTAGTTTCGAAAACAATCCCAATTGGAGTGGTTGTGTCATAGTTGCTCAAAGTTTTCTTCGGTTTGTGCACTAGATTCGAGTTATTATGTTTTTAAAAATAGGTTTGAAACACAACTTTTATTTTTATCTAATATTTTCAGAGCGTTTTAATGTTGTTAAATATATTTCTTCAGAAAATTCACAGATTATATAATAGTGTAATAAAGGATATAGAAATTGAAACCTGTATAATAGCTTGACAAACAATTGTTATTGAATTAAAGGTAACTTGATTATCAAATTTTATTATCATAACTAACAAATAATTAAATATAATTAATTGATTACTTGCAGTCAATAAATAGTTGTTGTAAATTACAATTAAAGAATTGTTATTATTTTCAATTGTTGTTTGTTAAATTAATTGTTTTTGTTTGTAGTCTCGTAGTTTATCTATTATCAAAGCAAAATAATCTAAATAATTTTATTTTTTTATTAAAATAATTTAACAACATTATGAATGGAATAGAAAAGTAAATAGAACTAAATTCTAGCAATAATAAATTAGTATCAATCTATCTACTTATGAATAATAATATATATATTATTTATCATGGTCTTATTAAATATTTAAATGTTTGTAATAGGTATTAGTAATGAATTAGTTCAATTAATGTTTATGGCTTCTATACTAACCAAGATTTCTGAATACGAAAATTATAATTAGGAAATAGCTTTTGCTCAATATGTAATTTAAATTATTTGCGTATACAGGTAAAATATTTAGTAAAAAAACATGTCTAATACATATATCAGATGAAGAAAATGAAAGTCTCGGTTTCGATATAAACTGAAAATACATCTAATAAATTAATGCAATTCATTATTATAAAAGGGAATTTATATAATATTTCTTTTATTATGTAAAATATGTATCAATATTACTATCAAATGAAAATCATGTTACAATTTTGAGTATCTTTGCTACAACATAAATTAATTATATAATATGAAAATTGTAATTAAGAAATAGTTTATGTTTAATAGCGGTAAACAGTACAGTGCTCGGCCCTTTTAGAAATTGAAAAAAGAAAATAGTAAATTGAAAAAGAAAATAGTAAATTGCATGCTTGTACCAAATGAATTTATGTATTATTATATTGCTAGTAAATGTAAAAAACGACACTTTTCTATTTAAATAATAATTCGAATCAGAAATTTAAGAAAATAAAGAAAATAAGAAGATTAATGTTTGATTCATCCAAAAACATAGTTATTGGTCGCATAAATATAGTGGTTGTCCAGTAAATTTACAGTAATTATTCAATGCTCTATGATATATAAAAATAATTAAAAATGTTTAGAACAGTCTTTTATAAAGTCCTACCATATGTCTAGTCTTGCCTGTGTAGTCTTGTCTGCGTAGTATTGTATGTCTAGGCTTGTCTGTCTAGTCTTGTCTATCCAATCTTGTCTGCCTAGTATTATCTGTCAAGTCAAATCAAATCACTTATTAATCTTCCGATGTATAGTTTATACATATAAGATAAGTCCATATAAGTTTATACATATAAGATAAGTACATATAAGATAATTGTTTTTAGAACATCGGGAAAAATTTCAGTTCTAAACGAGGAATTTTCAATGTCTGTCAATGGTGCAATTAATGTAGCAAATTCTTTAATTATATTGCAGAGCAGGTCCTGACGATGTTTTATTTCTTAGTTTGTGAATAATTTCCATAACTTCAGTACATGTAACAATTGAGTACATACTTACTTCCATATTTATACATATGTATTTCCTTCCATACATTATTGATTAATGTAGGAATATGGGAATTTGAAATTTAGTTGGGAATTATATTTTTAGTTACTATTATTTAATTTAGGAATTATATGTTTAGGAATTATATTTTTCAGTTTTAAAGAATTTATTATATATTATTAAATCTTGTTGCAACCTGTGCTTCGTTACATATGGTCTCGTTACCTTCCATTACAGTTATGGGTGGTTTCTCTATATATTTATTAGATAAATTGTTGACTTTGTGCCACAGAGCTTTTTGCTTATTGGTTGCATTGAGTATTCTGTCATTATAGAAGTTTCATTTAGTCAGGTTTATTAGTTCTTTATGTTTCTTTTTCGTGACAATATCGTGAATATTTCTGTAGAAAATATAAATCTTTTAATTTACTGCTAGATCTTCTAATTTCTTCAGTTATCCATGATTTATTTGTGGTATTTACTCTTTTCATCGAAAAAGTGTTAAAGAAATGATATTGTAGTGTCTTTATGAAATCCTTCGTATTTTTTATTGCAATCTTCTACGGACACACTGCTCTCCCGTGTTTTTTCTAGGGCTCCACACGAGAACTATATTTTTCTCGTCTCGTCTCGTAAAAGCGAGACGAGAACGAGACGAGACCGCATGTGGTCTCACTCTCGCGAGAGCGAGACACGAGAGTCTCGTTTCTGATCCCAGTCATAATTCTTCTTCAATCTTTGATTCTAATACGGACAGCCGTAATATTTTCTTGCATAAATTTGAACTGAGGGCTCGGGCAAGTTAGATTTCATTATATAACAATTAAAATAGTAGATTTCGTAATATGAAATAGATTTCGTAGACAATTTCAAATTATGTTCGTTTTTATTATTAATTTTAAATCGTCAACAAAATAGATGGTTTATATAAACAGACATTTATGGTGTGTTATCGCTACATTTTCATGTGGATGAAACAAAGCGAAATTAGAAGATATTAATAGTAACCAAATAGAAAATTTATGTAAAGAGACAGTGATTAGTTTACAATAAAATGAATGATTACCTCGTTTTGGACTATCTTAACAATAAGTTCTAGCAAAAACGATATTTGGCGAGATTAGACGAGACGAGACAAACGGTAACGAAAGCGAGACGAGACAAACGGTTTCGAGACCGAGACGAGACTAACGGTTATGAGAGCGAGGGCGAGACGAGACTAACGGTTACGAGAGCGAGAGCGAGACGAGACTAACGGTTCCTAGAGCGAGAGCGAGACTGAGACGAGAGTAATTTTTTACACATCAAACGAGAGCGAGACGAGATTTTTGAAACTCTCGCCCTATCTCGTCTCGTGTGAAGCCCTAGTTTGTTCCGATAATACTTTATGAAATTTTTCTTGCGCTAAGTTAATTGCACTAAAGTTTGTAATCATTTAGTAGTGCTGCTTTATTGGATAATTTTGAGTATCTTCCCTGAGTAGTATTAATCTGTATTCCGATAATGTTGTGTCTAGAATGGAAGCACTTACTGAGCAGCTGCGGCGAGTAAATAAGTTATCTATTATGCTATTTGAAGACGGTGTAATTCGTCTTGTCTGTCTAGTCTCATCTGTCTACTTTTGTCTATCTAGTCTTCTCTGTCCAACCTTGTCTGTCTAGTCTTGTCGGTCTACTCTTGTCTGTCTAGTCTTGTCTGTCTATTCTTGTCTCTCTAGTCTTATCTGTCTTGTCTTGTCTTTTATAAATTCTTAGGATATAAATATAAATCCACATTGCAATCAAAACCATTACGCTAAGCTTCTTATGCTCTTATTTAAACTGAAGTTAAAACTTACTGCCACCAACTGTCACATAGTTACTCTAACCTCAGAATATTAATTTACAAATCACTATTTTTACCGTTTATCGTGTGATATTTATTGTCCTGTTCAACTGTTGGACTTTGATCTAACAGTATTGTCGCATCCTCTGCCGGCGTAATTCCTTTCTCTCTTCTGTTCAGGGGTACATTTCCTTCGGGGTTTTTCCTGAAATTCACGGACTTCCATCAGGATGTGTCTCACAGACTGTCTGTTTTGGTGATCTGTTATTTCCAGTTCATGTTTATCCTTCTCGGTTTCTGTCAACCAAGTGGTACGAACCTTCTTGTTTTGCCAGAAGGTGAACAGACGGTTGGTTAGTAGGTTGGTTAGTAGGTTTGGAGGCAATCTTGCAACGTGGCCATTGAAAGCTACCCTTCTTTTCCTTGCGCAGTCAGAGAGCCTACCTTTGATGGAATTTGATGGACACTACCTTTTCAAGGACTCATTTGAAGAGAAGTGGAGAAAGTTCATCTCCTTGTCTCACTCCAGTTTTTATTTCTAAGCTTTCTGAGATCTCGCCTCTGAATTTAACTTTCGAATGGATGTTGATCAAAGTTTATAATCAGTCTTTAGGATCAGTCTGCGGGCTTTGTTGTCTTGCCCTAACGTCTTGGAGAGAATCTTGTATGTTACCGGGACGAGAAATTCCATGGTAGTTGTTTAGATCAGTAAACTCTCCATTTTTGTAAAGCAGATGGATCAGAGCCGATTTCCAATCAGGTAGTAATTTCTCTGTTTCCCAAATGTCCTGGATGTTCTCGCTTAGCTTGCCCACGGCATTGCTTCCAGCACCTTTCCACAGTTCGGCAACGATAGAGTCCTCTCCAGCTGTCTTATTATTCTTCAGAAGTTGAATGATCTGGCCAACTTCTTTCAATGCAGGAGGCAGCTAGTCCTGTTTTTGTGTGGTTTGTAGTTTATAGTCGAAGTGTTGGGTCAGTCTCTGGGTGGATCACAGTTAAGTAGGTTTTTAAAGTACTGAGCTATAAGGTGGCAGTTGTCGTTGTCGTTAGAGGCCAGTTTGCCTTGTGAATCTCTAAACTGAAGGCTTGGCGGAGCGTATTTTCTGAGTGTCTGCTTGAAGGTTCCGTAGAAATCTCTGGAGTTATTCTTAGCAAAGCTCTATTCGATTTGGGTTAGTTCGTTCAGTGTGAAGGTCCGTTTGGTTCCACGAATTACCTTGGCTGTAAGCTTTTTTTGTTCCAAAAATGTATGCCAATTTTCTACTTACTTACTTTATTTTATTAAATTTTTTTTTCTTCTATAATTTAAACCTGTATTGATTTAGAAATGTCAAAAATCCGCACAACAATCATGTTTTAGTCATGAAAATATCTAGATATAGTAAGGTCACTTGTTGTAGATTTTATCTAAATGCCATAAATTTGCAAGAATCTCGGTATTGTCATTTTATTAATTAAATAAATTCACGAAACTTAAATTATAAAAAGTTATGGGTTGTATCCAGTACATAAAATAATATAGAATTTTCTTCAGTTAATAAATAATTATGTCACCAAAAGATTGTCTTATAGTTATATAGTTTTAAAAATATGACCAATCACTCTCAACTGAACAACAACTTTTGTATTTACCCCTGTGTTATTTAAATGATTTGTGTATAAAATGAAATATTTAGTAAAAAACTTGTCCGATATATATGATGATAAGAAAATGCATGTTTCGGTTATATAAAGTAAAAATGCATATAATAAGTTAAATTTGTTATTATAAAAGGGAGTTTGTACAATATTTCTAATATTATATAAAATCAACATCAATATTTCTATTAAGGTGAAGTGGGGTAAGATCTGATCGGTTTTTGCAAACTGCACTTTTAACACATTTATTTTTATGTTTTTTTTAATATTCAACATACAATGGCATCAACGCAAAGTAGAGTTAATACTCTATAATTTGTATTGAAAAACACACGAATTTTCCTTCGAAATTTTCATTTACACAGAAAATTGTATCAAAATTTACTAGGGCATCCAAACCGGTTACAACCGAACTCGGTTAACGGGATTTTTTGTTAAAATTTAGGAAACCGTAAAACCGGATTTTTTTCGAAAAACCGAAACGTTGGTTTTTATTTACTTTATTTTTTCATCAGGTCGAAAATAATTTTATTTTTTTATGGTTATACATGAAGTATTATATTGTAGATTTATTTATACTCAAATAAATAAGAGCAGTAAATACGTAGTGAAATAACGGATCGCAGATATTGTGATAGCGCATAATCTTGATACTGAAAATCTTGATCCTATTCTTTCATTTTAGTCTAGTTTCGTACTTTGTTAAATAAATATAATATCTACATTTATAGTTATCTCTTTGTAAAGAATTTATTCTAACCACAATATATTTTTTATTCTTTATGTAAATATAATTAAATAATACATTTTTTTTTAATTTATTAAATAATTATAAATGTTAAATAAATATTTATTTTATTTGGTTTATAGCTGCACTATTTTTGAAATAAATTTTAAAAGGTAATACTCAATTTATTTATTTTTATACTTAAAACCGGATTTTAACCGGTTTCTTACTATACGAAAAACCGAAAACCGGTTTTTAGAAATCCCATCAGTGTTTTGGATGCCCTAAACTGTACCCACTGCGGTCTTCTTGCCCCGCATTCGTGGCAAGTTCGTAGAAGGCTATTTAAAACCATTTGATATTATTTGGACAAATTGTAATAATTCATAAATTTACACAATGCATTTACAGCATTAAAATAAGTTGATTTATTTAAAAAATACACAAATTTAAAGAAATTCTTTTTTAACTTCCATAGAGAAAGAAGTTTATTTAAATCGAAAAACCATACAAAGCATTATACAATTTTTATAAGAAATATAGACCGATTACGGTCTTGCCCCATTTACGATCTTACCTCATTGCACCTTAAATGAAAATCATCTATCAATCAATTTTTAGTGTTTGGGTATATAATTGATAAAAAATCTATTATTCATTATATTCACTTTTCATATGTGGTTAAGTGAAGCCAACCTATTTTTTACCGTTAATTTAAGCTTCAATTAGATTTGAAGTATTTTATTAAGAGATGTAAAACGCCAACTAAATATTGTAATACATAATTCAAAATGAATCAAATGAGATTGGTCGTGGAAGTACCTGTTAAAACTTGTTAATTTTCAATAATAAAATTAAAAACACGTCTTTTTGGTTTCAAGGTTTTTATTGTAGAATATGTTTTATTGTAGAATATAATATATTCTTTAGTATCAAAACCAGCTCAGTGCATTTTTATAAATATTACAGGAGACACAAAAAAAATTCACTCTCTGTCCATTTAATTTTTTCAAAAAATTAAATTCGAAATCTTTTTTTTGGATTATAATTGGTAGTATTGTATAATTATTTATAAATAAAAATAATTTGGATTGAGCAGGGTTTGCAAAAATTTGAGTCTTTTTCATCCTTCCGTTTAAATTTCAATTAAATCCATGTGGTATCTTAATTATATTCACGTATTAGCCTGTAAAATCAAAAGTGTGAGTTGATTTTACTAATTAATTTATTATAATAATGTCGATAAGTTGATGTTCTGAATATTCAGAGATATCGAAAATGGTCTAAACTATTGGTAGGTAATGAAAAAACTAAAGACTTTTTGGAATCAGAATTAATAGTATAAACTTAAAGTAGAAAAAAGGGAGATAATAAAAAAAATTCATTAAGTAAAAGCATTTTCATCAGAGTTCACATTGGCAACACATGTTTCCTTCACTACGTCCTTGTAATATTTGAGGGAATACTGATCCCCAAAATGTTTAGTGAGACAATTGTTAACGTCATTTGTCTTTGCTGGAGCAATTGGAACGCCAACAGTCACAGGGCAAGGAAATAGGGCCTGAATAGTTTTGTGTTTTTTCTTGAAAGCTCCAATGTCCGAATGATGAAAAAGATCTCCTCTTACTTTGATGTCCTTTTTCATCTCATTCCTGATGAGCAGAAATCGTTTAGAAGCTGAAAATTTAAAATGCCACTGACCTGTGAAATAACAGCTTTAAAATCATGCACTTTTCAAGCAAGGGAAAATGTGATTACCTGATGAACGGTGTTCGTGTGATTCGTGTTCCTGGATTCTGTTTTTGAATGACCTTCCTGTTTCTCCTATGTAGACTATGTAGACAATCTTAGGTTAGAGGTTAATAGGGCATCCAAAACACTGATGAAATTTAAAAAAACGGTTTTCGATTTTCCGTAAAGTAAAAAACCGGTTAACCGGTTAAAACCCGGTTTTAAGTATACAAATAAATAAATTGATTATTACCTTTTAAAACTTATTTAAAAAATAGTGCAACTGTAAACCAAATAAAATAAATATTTATTCACCATTTATATTTATTTAATAAATTAAAAAAAAATTGTATTATTTCATTATATTTACGAAAAGAATAAAAAATATATTGTTTTTAGAACAAATTCTTTATGAAGAGATAACTACAACTGTAGATATATATTTATTTATCAACGTCCGAAACTAGACTAAATGTAGGATTGGAGTAAAAGTATTTATATTTCTTTAGGATCTAGATTATGCGCACTCTAAATATATGAACCTTTATTTGACTACATATTTACTGCTCTTAAGTTTTATTTGAGTATAAATAAATCCACAATATAATAATTCATGAATAACAATAGAATAGTAGAATTATTTTCCACTTGATGAAAAAAATAAAATAAATAAAAACCGACTTTCGGTTTTTCGAAAAAAAAACCGGTTTTACGGTTTCCTAAATTTTAACAGAAAATCCGGTTAACTGGGTTCGGTTTTAACCGATTTGGATGACCTACAGGTTAACATGCAAACCTCCGAATTCTTGTGTGTTTTGTCCTTATTACTTTTAATGAGATTTTCTATGGAGTTGTTGGTTTTGAAAACAATAGAATAGTTCCTCGATTTTTTAATGATCATGTTCCTATTTTTTTTTAAATGCCAGTGTATGTGGCAGAGAGAATTTTTGGCCTTTGATATTTTTTTTTAATTTCAGTGACCATGTTTGTTGAATACCCATTATTCGATGCTACTGTAATGGTTATATTCTTTTCTAAACAAATTATTTAATTTGATTTTGAATTGGTAAAACCATACAGCATTATAGATAATCAGATAAACTTAATAATGACGGAACAAAGCTTGATTTTATAAATATACTCAACCTTTCCGGAGCTCTATAATACTAATGAGTCTTTTTAGGACTACCAAAAACAAATCTCGTATGAAATTTGTCAGTTATTCTATAGCTTTCAGTCCACCTTCGTGGTACTCAACAAAAACCATAAAAATAACATTGTTTTTTAAGATCATATCTTTCCGATACCTTGAGTGAATAGCCATCTGTGGACCCGTTTCGAGATTTATGTCTCATCAGAACAGCCTTGCTTCCGTGAACAATATTTTGTAAACCACTCACTTGAAAACCCATGTGGTGATTAGGGTTAGATGCTTTTAATTTTGACATTATGTGAGAGAGACATGAACTTAGCAGGTTATTGATATAAATGATAAATTTTGACTTAATTTAACTTAATAAAAAACCTAAGTTCATGTCTCTCTCACAAAATGTCAAAATTAAAAACATCTAACCCTAATCACCACATGGGTTTTCAAGTGAGTGGTTTACAAAATATTGTAAACTATTGGCCAAATACAAAATATTGGCCAAAAGAGCTGTTGCATTGTAAAATCTACGTTTCCGCACACTAATGTAAATAACTATTTCACTGTATAGATTTTTTTGTGTGAAATTATCCGGTGACGGTAGGACAATAAAAGAACAAACTTTAATTAAAATTGTTACTTGTTGCCTTGTTTAATCGAGTTTTTCAATTATAATTTTGTTAAATTTTCAATATACTAATAATGACGTCATATTTTTCATCTTAAATGAATTTTATTAGTTTCAACTTATTCTACAATATTTAATCTTTTTAACCATGATTACAATCTTATTAAAGAGCTGTCACTTGTGTCCCTGATGATGGCGGAATCGTTTAATTAAAACACAGAAAGTATTAGCTAGTAAAAATTTAACAATCAAAGGATTTGTAGTATTTTATTACACTTGATCTTTCAATGTCCTATCCTCACTAGTTAATTTCACACTAAAATATAACTGCCTATTTAGACATTAATCATATAATATATTTATATAGAAAGAGAGAATATATTTATCGTATACCTTATACAAAGGACTATCGACCACAAGGTCCTTCTGCCCGGAAATACAATTTTTAAAATGAAAAAAAAAACGTATGTACAAATTAATAATAATAGAATGATATATTGATGGGAATGAAATGAGATGAGATTATGAGTTTAGTCGTCGTAGATTGTTTCGTAAAGCGTCTAAGTTGGGTGTTTGCGTGAAGTTGTTTTAGTGTCTCGTTTTATGCATAGCGGGTGCACAATGCTGTGGTTGTTGCTGTCTTTGAATTTTGTCCGTAGTTGTTGATAGCCTTATGGAGTTTTGGGACTTGGGAGAGTCCATAAAGAAGATCGTTCGTGTCCAACAATCCAAGTGTCCAACAATTGAGGCATGATTTCGTTTTTTCAGTAAGTGTTTGGAGATCGTAAATGGTTTTTTTTTAGGTTTTTGTTGTGGGAGATGAGAGCCATGTAGTCGGAATATTGTTGGATGTAGGAAGAGAGGTAGTTGATTTGGAGTTTGTCCTCAGAGTGATAATTATATATGTCGTGGCAGTATAGGTTAAAGCAGTGATTCAACCTTTTTTCTCTTGCGGTACACTTTCAAAAACATCAAAATTTGGCGGCACACTGACAATAAAATGAGTTTACTAGTTAATTAAAGTAGTAGTAAGAGTAAAATTAGTTAATAGTTTTAACATTTATTATGAAAGGGTATAAAATTAAGGTTTAAAGAGCGAATTGATATAAATATATTTCAATTTAAATTCGCGAGTTAAACCTTAACTTTATTCGCGAGTAAAATACAAACTTTTATTCAATTTTGCATTTGTTTAAACAAGAAACAATTCAAAGTTGGTCATGATTGTGGTGTTATCATGGCAACGATGAAATTGTTGATTCGTGCGTCAAAATTTTGCTTACAATTAGAGTATTTATTGTATTTAATTAATTTGTGTTTTATTAATCGTAACTGGATATATCCGAAGAATTATTGTTCGATTGTGACGTTGAAAGATTACTCCGGCAAAAATTATGAGATTTGTACAAAAAAATGTAGTTATAATAAGTTGACGATCAAAAAAGAACATCAGCGAAGATTTAGGATTATGTTTACGGAGCACGTAAGTGAATTATTTTGAGGCGTCCAAGTCTCAAGGTAAATTATTTGAATTATTTTTTCTTATTTTGGATCGAGAGGTTCTAATATTGCCCAATCTAACGTATGACCTAATCTAGGTTAAAACCGTGAAATCAGTAAAAAAATTCTTTTTTACGTTAGTTCTAATTGATGGCACGGCTTACATGCATCGAACTACGTTTTAGCCGAAAACTCTGCTAGTAAATAGTTTTGTTTGGGTTTAATCCAGATTTGCAGTAAAACTATACAAGCATGCTGTATCTATATTTGATTTTTTTTTTAAATTTCAAAACATGAAACTTTATAAACCATATTGAAACCAATAATAAATAATTGGATAAAAGTATCACTTATAACTACAAATTAAGCTATATTTTACACAATTACTGATTTATTATGGAATGTTTAAATAGATATTTATCTATCGTAAATTTATTGGATTACAATATATTACAGGAACATGTATGTTCCTAAATCCTGAATTATATATTTTTAATTACAGAATAATTAAAAGAGTTTACAATCTCGAAATTCTTATAAATAAGGTAACTTTATCGATGTACTTATATGTGTGCATGAGGATATCGTAAATTTTGCAAAATATGTTGCAATTAAAATTTAGATGGTAATGTAGAATATATATTTAAGTTATGAAGATAGTATTTTATATTATTATTTCTCCTTTATTAGTCGGTTGAAATACATGCGGTCGGAAATCGCCTCACTGTCCATCTACTTTTTTTTAGAAATTTTTCAGGATCATACTTGTGCTCAAAGTTTTCTTCGGTTTGTGCACTAGATTCGAGTTAATATGTTTTTAAAAATACGTTTTAAATAGAACTTTTATTTTTATCTAATATTTTCAGAGAGTTCTAATGCTGTTAAATGTATTTCTTCAAAAAATTCACATATGATATAATACGTACAATAAATTAAATTAGATACATATTTAAACCTATATAATAGTTTGACAAACCGTTCTTATTGAATTAAAGGTGATTTAATTATTATCTTTAATAACAAAGAATTAAATATATTTAGTTGATTTCTTGCAGTCTATAAATTGTTGTAAATTACAATCGAAGAAATATTATTTGCAATTGTTATTTTTTAAGTGGAAAAACTGTTTTTGTTTGTAGACCCTTGTTGAATATCTATTATCAAAGCCAAATTTCTAAATAATTTTATTTTTGGTTGTAATTATACAATATTAAAATAATTATACAACATAATGAATCAGAATAGAAAAAAATAAATTTTAACAAAAATAAATTATGATACAAATAAAATATTTAGTAAAAAACTTCTCCGACATTTCTTATGATAAGAAAGTCTTGATTTATATGTAACTTTAGAATGCATATAATTAATTAGGTAAATTTATTATTCTGAAAAAGGAAATTTGTACAATATTTCTTTTATTTTGTAAAATCTACATCAATATTTATAATAAATGTGATTTTTCAATCAATTTTTTGGTATTTTTCGTATTTTTTTGGTACTTTTTATTACAATTGTTTGATTTAAAATTAATTATTTGTTATATTCGGTATTCAGTATATGTGTTTTCGTAAAGCCACCTGATCTTTACCATTAATATATGGTTCAATTACATTTGAAATATTTTCTTAGTTAAAGTAAAATGCTAACAATACAGGGCGTCTCAGACCACCCGTACCAGCCTTTTATTTCGACAACGCTTGGTCGAATGTGACTGGGACAAAAATTTTTATTACCAAAATGAACCCAAGAAATCCACTGAATGAATTGTGAATGAATTTATTTTTTTACCGGATTAATCCGGAAGTACCCGGAACCGCTGAAAACTTTAAAATTTCAAATGGCAACATAGGTCGAGTATGGTACTAATTGATAGGTCTTTTTAAAAGAACAACTTTTGATTTTTTAGAAAATAGTCTTATTGACCTTCTAGATGACGTTCCATATGCGACACGTTAACAATGTATTTACAACAATATTGCTTGATCGCCTTTTCCCTATCTTGAAAATCCCGCTCTTCAAGTTTCTGGTGTAAAGAGATATGGTATGGATGGAATTTGTTTGTTTTTCAAACTCTCCAAGCAGTGGAGCGACTTATTCCAGCATCGATTTCAATTCTTCTAGTCGAGTTGTTCGGGTCCAGAGCAATTGCTGCAATAATATTTGGTGCTCTTTCATCTCGTTTTATTTTTTTTTTAATTTTTGTAAAATGCGAAATATTAAAAAAACATTTTAATTAAAGTTGTTTCTTTTAAAAAGACCTATCAATACCATACTCGACCTATGTTGCCATTTGAAATTTTAAAGTTATTTCGGGTTCCGGGTACTTCCGGATTATTCCGTTAAAAAATTAAGTGGATTTCTTGGGTTCACTTTGGAAATAAATTTTTTTGTCCCAATCACATTCGACCAAGCGTTGTCGAAGTAAAAGGCTGGTACGGGTGGTCTGAGACACCCGGTATATTGTAATACATAATTCAAAAATGAATAAAATTGGATTGATTGTGGAGTTGTTAAAACTTCATTTTCTATAATAAAATTAAAAAAAACAGATTCTTTGGATTTAAAGTTCTTGTAGTATTGTAGAATACTACATGTGTTTCTCCAACACTGTGGCTTCATCAGGTAATAAAATACAAATACAAACATGCTACTTAAACAATAGGTACTACAATAGGTGAAGAAATTGTTTAAATCTAATTACCTTAGTACCTTTATTAGTTAGCTTTATCAATCAAATTAGTACTTTTTTTTAATTAAATTTGTATATCTCTTTATAACTTTCTAATAAATTTAGTTTTTCATCTCTACATGTAATATTTCAAATTTATTATTGAATTTATGATTGTCATCTAAGCAATGGCTAGCAAAAGTAGAATCGGTTTTGCGTAGTTTTAGCTTCTTTCATGTTCCTGGTCTCGAATGACCTCGCTGTTTGTCCTATGTAGACTTTACTACAATTTTCACTGGTTAACTTGTAAACCCCCGAGTTCGACTTTTTGTCTGTTTTGTCTTTATTATTTTTAATGTGATTTTATATGGAGTTGTTGGTTTTGAAAGCAATAGATTGGTTCGTAAATTTTTTAATGATCGTTCCTATTTTTCAAAAATGTTTGCCAATATATGTCATAGGTTTATAATTGGTGGGTGCTGTAGATATTTTGGAGTAAATGGCTGAGTATTTTTGACTTGATATTTGGTTAAAATTTCAGTTAACATGTTTGTTGAATCTATTATTCGAATGGATTCTATTGTAATGCTTCTATTCTTTTCTGGCCTCCTAAATCGAGAATTTGTACAATATTTATTTTATTATATAAAATCTAGATCAATATGACTATTTTCAAAATGACAACACAGACCTAGACTAAATAACCTACGACCAATACCTACCTGCTCTTTTCCATGTTCAAAATAGTGCAGGTTATTACAATCACCATCCCAAAATCTCCAGAAAATTGTTACCATCCTTCTAGTCCTAGATAAAA
Source organism: Phosphuga atrata (assembly GCA_944588485.1). NCBI lineage: Eukaryota > Metazoa > Arthropoda > Insecta > Coleoptera > Silphidae > Phosphuga > Phosphuga atrata. The sequence goes on from OX155899.1 coordinate 37,593,477, forward strand.
TCCACGAACAGATCCTCAAAAATAGATTATTATGGGGGCTCTAGAATCCCATTCGATGTTACGAATTTGGATTCAATATCCGAATAATATACGAATTTGGAGACTCACTACAAACTCTTCCAAATGTCAACTATTCATCCCTAATCACAGAATCTCCTCCAATTCTCCACATATCCACCTAGACACTAATCACGTAACTCCACAAATTAAATATCTAGGCATGGCATTCTAGAATCAACATTAACGCAACTTCACGTAAGGCCAAAATTATCCAAAGGAGTAAACATTTCCGCTCTTTGACCCAAGGAAACTAAGGTTTCGCCATTGCAACGTCCTCTAAGATTTGCAAATCCATATACAGACCTATCCTCGACTTCGGAGACTATTACTAACAAAAGACGTTACCCTACCAAACCCTCCCGCAGACACCCACGCAAGACACTTCACGAATCAGAATACTGAAAACTAAAGACTGTGTATAAAATCATACAACTATAATACTGTATAATTCCCGGGCAGAAAGACCTAGTGGTCGATAGCCTTTTGTTGACTGTTTTAAATAAATATTTCTTCTTCTACATCAGTATTTATATTCAATGGAAATCATGTTTCAATCAATTTTTAGTATTTTCCCTTATTATTTATTAAAAATTAATTATTTATTATATTCCGTTTTTTATGTATTTTTGTGGAGCCAGCTGGTTTTTACCATTAATTTAAGCTTGTATTATCAAATATTGTAGGAGTAATACTTATTTCAAAAATGAATAAAATTAGACTGCTTGTGTAGTTACTTGTTAAAACTTCAATTTTCCTTCAAATAAAATTAGAAAACAGTTTTTTTTTTAGTTTCAAAGTTTTCATTGTAAAATATTACATGTGTTTCACCAACACTGTGGCTTCGTGAGATAATGAAATGCAAATAAACAAACATAATACTTAACAATACTACAAAAGTTGAAGATAATTTGAAGATTATACAATCTCGAAATTTGTATGATTAAAGTAAGGATATCGAAATACTTTTAGACTTATGCATGTGGGTAACGTAAATTATGCAGAAATATGTTGCAATAATAATTTAGGTGGTAATGTAGAAGATATATTTAAGTTATGAGGATTGTCTTTTATATTACTATTCCTCCTTCGTTAGTCGCTTGAACTACGTGCGGTCGGAAATCGCCCCAGTGTCTATCTACTGTTTTTTATGAATTTTTTAGAAAATTTCTCTATTCAACTAATATTAAAAAGAAACTTGCATGTCTCTGATTATTGCTTAAAAATGACAAGATCCTTTTTAATAATATAGAAATTATTATACAAACTAAGTTGTTGATAAATCACTCTTTTTATTAAATTTTAAACGTTTTGTATAAAACAATGTAATATATTATATTTCTATGTTCCTGTTTTCAGCGGAAAAGTTGATCTTTTTCAATAATTTAACCTGTATTTCAATTTCGGATTAAATTTAATTTAAATACTTTTTTGATATACTTTACAGATTTTGTTGTAACTCAAAACTTAACGAACCGTGTTAAAACAAATAATTAATAACATTATTTGCGTTTATAAGTTCATAAAAGTTTTTTTTCTAAATTGCTGATTTATTATGAGAACTTTAAGCAGATAATTATCCAACTGGATCTAAACTTGCCGGATTTAAATATCGTGCAGCAAGATTTGCGCTCCATAAAATGTGTGCAATTAATTATCCACTTTTAATTATATATTTGTAATTACGAGATAAGTTTAAGAGTTTGCAATCCCTGGTTCTGTATAATTAAGGTAACATTATCCAAATACTTTTCCGCCTGTACAAGTAGTACAATTTATACAAAAATAATTTCTACAGCCGTATTATAAATTAAATTGTAACATAACTTTTAGTTTATGATTAACTTTTTTTGAGGAATTAATTTCATTTTATAATGTTATCATTAATTAGATAATAGACTACCAGAGACATTTTTACTTGTTTTTTATTTAATCAAATTAAAGAATATCGGTTAAAAGCTAAATATCATTCGATACATTGACTTAATAATTCACAGCATTGTTTCTAAATGTTGTATTAAACACGATTTGGAAACTAGAATTGTTTGTATAACTTAACATATTGAGGTGAAGAACGAAAGCAATTCAAAATGTGCTAGACAATAATGAATAATGTAGATGTAGTTACTAAATTATTTTTTAAATAAAACTACAAAAATGGTTTATATATAATAACTACATTTGATGAATAAATTTGGTGTAGAGGCTATTATCTAGATTAGTATATTCTAAAGACTGGCAGGTATGTTCACAAAGCTATTGATATACATCAGCGGTCCCCTAGAGCAGGTTTTAAGTTTATTTTCCTTAAAAAAAGTTGCAAATCTTATGTCAAAGTCGCAGGGATGATGGTGTTAAAAACCACTGTAGATCATTTGTATTATAAATTTTTTGAATATTATTAAATATTTTATATATTTATTTTCACAAATTGTAAAACAAATATACCATATAACCACTGTATAAATAATGGTCAATGCAATTAATTAATTTTTATAATAAAAAAAAAAAATATTTGGATGATGTCCAAAATGCCATCTCCATATATTTTGCACAGAAACCAATTGCCATTTATCGATCCGGCATTGAAAATTTGCAAAAGGTTATTAAAAAGAAAATCTTGTTAAAAACTTATCTGTTTAAATTTAACGTTAAAAACTTGGTTTCCCGCTCCACCATATAACCACTTTATAAATAATGGTCGATGCAATTAATTAATTTTTATAATACAAAAAAAATCAATCAGTGAGATTTGTTTTATATCAGATTCTTAATTTGAGGTCTTTAGATTTAAACATCTTACAGGACCAACGTCGTTGAGCTGTTGGGTACCCCCATTTTATAATCTGTAGATTTCCTGTTGTTAAAAATCTGCTCACAATAATATGTTGACCAGCAAATTAATAAGATTCCAAAAATACTACCGGCTAAAACTAATTGTAACTTTCAAACTGTTCTAAATATAATTTCATATTTCAAGAAATATCATTGAAAAAAGTATGATTTCTAAAAGTCAATTCGAAGTATCGCCTCGTCCTTCTCGCAACTTCTTATAGAGATTGTTAAGATATGCTATCTGATCTCCGTAGCAAAATATAATTTTTGTAGCTAGTCGTGATGATCACAAAGGGCTACGGCTACACTGACTTAAACGATAGTTTAACACCAAGAATTCGTAGTCTTTTGACGACGAAAATGTTTTAATATATTCGATACGTAGATTGAAATATTGAAGCACATTTTCGCCATGATTTAATGCTTTTGCAACGATTGGATTGACTATTTTTAGTACCAAGTACGTTAATACTTTTCTAATCTTGACAGGAAATGTTTGCGTACACCACAGCACCTCTTGATGTGTAATGCAATGAACGCTGAAAATGTCTATCTTAATACAGGAAGGTACTTTTCTCATGTAATTTAAACATACCGCATTTAATTATTTTAACTTAAAATATATGTTATGGAGAAGAGCCGCGCAACTTAAGTAAAAGAGCCGCCCGCATTCGGTTTGCGAACCGTGCCCTGGGGCAGTCGTGCTCTAAACGTCGGTCGCGACGCCTCAAGTGGTCATTAGAGAATTTTTGTGGATCTCCGAATTCCTTCAAACTAAATGCAATATAACGTCCCTCAGTAAAATATTCCAATGTCTATTAAATAAATATCTACAGTCTACCCAGGGGTCGCGATTAAAATTTTACATGAAATGGGGGGTCGCGAATGATAATAGTTTGCGCACGACTGCCCTAGAGGACGCGAAGCGGTTTCGGTAGGACCGCGAAAACAAAGAGTGATTTTCCTTTATGAATTTTTCCTTTATAGGACAATTTAATTCAGGAACAGTTTATTGATTAGGTGATGGGGATGCGAAACATATTTTCCGTGAAACTTGTCGTTATTTTGTAATTGACATGGCACAAACCCTACCCTGATATTGCTAAGATGGTTCTAAGGGTCCTGATTCCATACGCAACCACCTCTGAGTGTGAGTTGGCTACTTACACTACTTACTATCAAGACGAAATCTCTAAATATGACATGAGAGTTGCCAAACAAAGCCAAATATAGAAGAACTTGTTCAGGCAAAGCACATACATCCATTCCATTAAAATTGTTATCTAAATTTAACTAAACTAAATCGGAACCTAGCTTGAATATATAAATATATTCAACTTTTTCGTAGCTCTATGTTATTATTAAGTGTTTTTAAGACTACAAAACAAATCTCATTTTCAAACACAACAGATATTTGTCTGTTATTTACTAGCCTCAATTTACTTCCATAGCACTAAAACAAAAACTAGATAAAAAAAAATATTTTTAAGATCAAACCTTTCCATTTAACCCAAGTGAATAGCCATCTGCAGACACGTTTCAGTGTTATTTATCTAGTTCTTGATTTAGTGCCATGAAACCGAACTGAGGCTAGTAGGGATGTGACATTGAGTGAGAAAAAATCATTTTTTGCTTTTCATAATTAATCGATTTATGAAAAATCGATTTTAATTAGAAAAAATAATCGATTTTTGTGAAAAAATCGATTTTTTTCTATTATTCCAAGAAAAATGCCTGCTTTCCTATATAGTAATAGAACTAATAGATTTGTATAGTATTAACAATTATATATAAAAAATAACCACATCGATGAACTTCTGGTTGCAAAACTAAAATAATGTTTTTCCTAAAATACGGTATCGTGTTTTCTTGACAATATTCCCCGCTTTGGAAAATAATATTTCGGCTGGTGCGGAATTGGCCATCACAGAGAGGTTTTAGAGCCAATTCGGTTTGGTTAGAGAAAGATCCTTCAAAGCTACTCCATATATTGAGGGCATCTGCCTTGGGAATTGATAACGGTGCCGCAATATATAGGTCCAATTATGGACCCTTCGGGCTCAAAAAACCTAACCTAACCTAACCAAACGAGTTGTTGCATTGTAAAATCAAAGTTTCCGCACTGTAAGTAAATAACTATTTTTAATCTAGGATCCAAAAATGTCGCAACCGAAAAAATGTGCATGTTTTGGATTTTTTCGAATCTTATTTAATTCTGTTTGCAAGGAATTTTCAATTGGGAAATTTCAAATTACTCGTTAGCGTTATTGCGTCAGAGTTCTTAAACGTGGCTTTGCTAGCTGTAACATATTTTTCCGCACTCATTTCTTCGGTGACATTTTGAAAACGCTTTAAAAATTGTTCAATTTCGTTCAGCACAACAATTTCGTTTGCTGTGAGCATTTGGGGCTTATTTCGGTGATTTATCAAAACAAATCCTATAGTGCTCCTATAGTGCTATAGTGCTATCTTTGCGAGAAAACCAAACTTTACAGATTTCAGAATTTTGCTGTCATAAGGACCATGCTAATTCCATTATAAAATATATTAATTTGTGATACCTGGTTAGCCTGTAGGACAGTGGGAGTTTTCGCTTCATAGGTTTTTTTGTAGTATTACTACATGTTATTAATTCTTTCGGGCAGTTTTTGCATTGTGCTATGGTATTATCCTTCATTATAAAATACTTCCGCCAGCCACTTTATGTGTTTTACAAGACATTTTTATTGTTGAATAATTATTAATACACTCCAAAGAAAGGAAACTGTTAAAATGAAACGAAACTCTTTTACATACATACAAATGCCGCCTTTTTGATCGACTTATTTATATTGGTGATCTTAATTGCGTATTTTCATCCGTCGCAAAAATCGATTAAAGAATGTAATTTACATAATCGATTTATTAAAAATCGATTATTATTATTAAAAAAATCGACTTTTCAAAATCGATTATCTGAAAAAAATAATCGATTAATATGAAAATTGATTATTTTTTCACATCCCTAGAGGCTAGTACATAACAGAACAATTTTTGGAGGCAGCCTCACGCATGGTATTTCAAAAAGCTTGAGAACCGCTGATATACACCTATCCTTTGTTTAGCACGGTTCCTTTTTTAAAACTCTCTTATAAACCGTCTAAAAAACAAGAAGTTTAAAAAGGAACCGTGTAAAACGAGGCAAAGATGTAATTATTATTAACTAGGGCCTATTAAATCATTAACTATCCTCTATTTGATTTTTTAATAAAATAATTAGAAATATTTTTTGCTACCTTCCACAAGAATGAAATTACCTTACTAATACGAACCCGAACACTTTTAATTTACCCACCGAACACTTTATTGTTACTCACTCGATATTGATATGTCATTATGAGTGAGAATACACAAATCTGTAGAATTCAAAAATTTGAAATATAATTAAATATTGTATTTTGAATACCGATAGTCGTTTTCAATTATATATTGAAATATAAATAAATATATTACATACATATTACATTTACATCTCTTAATCACCTATTTTTTTAGATTTTTAGAATAGAAACTATTTGACCCTGAATCACCTAAATTTTTACATGTATCATTCCTAGTGAATCGAGATCTGTTTAGAATTGTTTAATAGTATAATTGCATCGCACTCGGCGAGCCAGTAAAGAACCCATACGAGTAATTTAATAGACGCAAAATAGAAAAATTACATTATAGTTATTTTTAATTACAAACAAAACTTTGGTTCTGTTTTTTCAACAAACAGCAATATATTTCAATAAAAATAGGTTACGTTAGGCCAAGTTAGATTAGTAATAATAGTAACAAATATATTTGAATCTTGTGTTAATGTTTTTTCGTAAATAACTAAACTAGAAAACATAAATTAAGTGCAATAATATTGAAGATTCTGAACTAACAATTCTCTATCTTACTTCCTACTGGATCCATCAATTTTCATTCTGTTTAAAACTCTCTCTAATATTTATTATCAAAAATATTTTAGTATTAGCAATATTTCCAAGAATACAAGAACATATACTAAAGTGGATATATTTACAATACATTCTGAATTATTACATACATATACTTTACATTGGGGATTTACATTTATTATGGTTAGTTTTTAGTTTAGTTAGTTTGGTTGGCGAGGGGGTTAGTTTTAAACCGAAATTTATTTCTCTAATTTAATTTTTTTTAAATTACAAATACGGAAATTATGAATAGAAATACTCAGATACTGCTGAAGATAGATTAGAAGAAAGGAATAAATTTATCATCCTCCTGTAAAGAGAAGGGGAAGGGAAAATGGGTTAGAATGTATGAGGCGGGCATCTAAGATCACTTCTCTATATATCCCGTATTAAGGTATTCTTGTTTGATTGACATAGAATTTCACAACAAGTTCGCAATCCCCGTGTATTTGTCTCGATTCAATGCCCAACTGAGACATTTGTTCTGTAACATATGTAGCGGCCTGAAATTGCTTCGAGCTTAGAGCTACAGCAGACAGGATATTGTAAATGTAGTACTCATATATTATGGGAGTATATATATATATATATATATATATATATATATATATATTACAAATTAATAATTTTTATTTGACCGCATAGGGTTTTTAGTTTTTTGCATAATTCTAAAAATCCTGCCTATATGAGAGTTTCATGGCTTTGGCAAGAATTTGAGGTGAGATAGACAGTCTGATATTACTTTCTCATTCTTGAGAGAGAGATTGAGGCTGATTTTCCACTTCTGCTAATAACGTTTAATTTTTGAGTGCCAAGTGAGGCTGCAATAGTTTTGTGATATCATTTAAATGTGGAATTGGTGAAACCATCCTACGTTATAATCATACAAATTTAAAACAAACGGAACACAGCCCTGATTCTATCTTTTCAGTTCAATCAATAACCTGCTAAGTTCGTGTCTCTCTCACAAAATGTCAAAATTATAAACATCTAACCCTAAACACCACATGGGTTTTCAAGTAAGTGGTTTATAAATTATTGTTCATGCAAGCAAAACTGTGCTGATGAGAGATAAATCTCGAAACGCGTCCACAGATGGCTATCCACTTAAGGTATCGGAAAGACATGAACTTAAAAACAAAGGTATTTTTATGGTTTTTTGTTGAGTGCCACGAAAGTGGACTGAAAGCTGTAAGATAACTTACAAATTTCATGTGAGATTTGTTTTGGTGGTCCTAAAAAGACTCAAATAATTTTTATAGAGCTCCGGAAAGGCTGAATATATTTATATATTCAGGCTTTGTTCCGTTTGTTTTAAGTTTGTGTCATTTAAATATATTCCAACATAGAACCCGGAGGTTAACCAGCCTTAATAGGTATTTTATTAGAATCAGTTCCGTTTATACTAATGTTCAGATTATTATACAGAGTGCTTCAAAAAGAATATACGTATTTCGCATGCATACATTTATTTAACTTTAAGACATACGAATATGAAGCTTTACGCACACATATTTACGAACCTCTAAAGTTTAGATTACAGATCATACCGATACTCAAATTCCTCCCATACTCGGGCAAGCATTTCTTTCGTCACTGATGTTATAGCAGTGCGAATCCGGTTCTTCAACACTTCCAGGTTCTGTGGGAGTGGTGGTACATAAACATTGTCTTTAACGAAACCGCACAGGAAGAAGTGGTACATAAACATTGTCTTTAACGAAACCGCACAGGAGGAAGTTACAGGATGTCAAATCCGGTTACCGTGGAGCCCAGCTGAGTCATGCTTAGTCGTCAGCTCCTTGACGACCAATACAGCGGTTCAGTAGAGTTTCTTGAAAAATTAAGTTGTCTTCGTGCAGCCTCGGAAACAAGGAGTTTTGTAACACAGCGAAATACTGCTGACCGTTAACCTTGTTTCCATCAAAGAACAATGGGCCGTAAACAGATGATCGGGATATCGCACAAAACACTGACTTTGGAAGAATCTCGTACATGTTGAATGACTGCATGTGGATTCTGTAGGCCCCAAATTCATACATTGTGTTTGTTTACCTGACCACTAACATGGAAAGTCGCTTCATCACTGAACACGATGCGTTTTGCGAAAGTGTTATCATTGCCAATAGCATCTCGTTACAAAATGCCACACATTTGCGTTTCGGGACGTTAACCGGACAGCGTGTCATCAGGACGCCGCACTTATAACAGGACGCGGAGCTTCTAGTGGCTATTAATATAAACTAGACTATGTATTCGTTTCTCCAATAACCGAGCCGAGACGCAGCTATCGATAGTTTGGACAAAATACCCTGTCTGGTATCAACTGTGAATATATCAATCAAAACACCCTGTATATCAACTTTGTCGAAGTCGTGGGTAATTTATTAATTTATAAATTAGCAGCATGTTTAACCAAAACTTGTAGAGCGCTTTATATATGTCTAATACTGTTATTGGTGTCACACTATTTTTGTTAGATCCGTTCCTATCCAGAAATTTGATTTACAGTATTCTGAAGAAACATAAATCCAAATTAATCTTCTAGAATCTTGATTTTCTTTAAGGTGGTCTGTAATTCTATGAAACGTCAGTTAATTGAAGGTACTCGGTAGTGATGGGCATTATCGAAAAATTTGGATCTAATGATGAGTAATCGGGTTATTTTTATAATCGAATGATTTCATAATACAATGATTTAATAATCGAATGACCTCTGGAGTCACCCTAAAAATTATTATTATCAAGTAAGGCATTTTTAATTATTTAAGGCAAGAAAGTTGACGTGTTTAGCGAGAATATCAGATTTTGTGCATTCTATTCTATTACATACCACATTACTCATTATTATATTCTACTACTATATCATTGTATTACAATCGTAATAATTTATAACTGTAATTTGAAAATATTAGAAATAACTCGAATAATTTATAATATTTATCAAAGCATGTTTTAAATTAAATAAAACATGGAGTTATCACTGATAGAAAGGAAACTGAATGCCTTACAAATTTGGGAGTCAAAAAAATAATTATTTCCCCAATTGTATCAACTTTCAAATAAATATTTGTGTGTGTCAGCAACGTAAGTACCATCTGAACTGGTCAGTAAAAGACAAACGATAGAAGGAGCTGGCTGAACAGTTACAAACATAAATTAAATTCTGTCGTTTTTAATTTTCAATAACTACTTTGATTGAAACTAGCTCTTTATTTAATAAACCTAGTTTCTGTGAAAAAATACAAAAAACGTAAGTTTAGTATTTGTCTGTGTTTGTGTAAAAATGTTTGAAATAGTGTCCCTATTTCAAAAATGTTCAACACGTTTGTTTTATTTTTTAACAAAAACTAGAATATGCTTTCTCATTGCCAAAAAAAGTTTTTAACAGGACGAGTAGTGGTGCCGACTTCAGATTCTTAAGTGCGAGTAATCAATCATTCATATCTCATTCACACGAGTACTAACCGAGTATTAAACTGCCCTGATTATGCCCATTTCGGCTCGGCCTGTGATTAGTCCGATGATTAGACTAATTAATTTGTCATTCATCACACATGCATGCGAGTGGTAATCGAGTACTCGAATGATCCAGAATACTCGAAAGATTCATCACTCGTCCTCACGGGTAATAATCTTGTACTCGAATGATTCTGAATTATCGAATGATCGATTATGGTCACTAGATTACGCCCATCTCTAGTACTCGAGACGCTAATGGATCTATAGCGATATTTCAAACTAGGGACCGATATCTATTATGTCTATTTTTAGCAAAATTTTCGAGTCATTAATAATTCAGGAATAAAAATGATGTCAATAATATATATCATTCCGGGACAAACTGGTTTCTGTCTCGGTAAATCAGTCCTGAATAACCTAATTTTATTTAATGGATTCTTGAGTAGCATTACGGACGTTCATAAACAAATTTACGTAATAAACACAGATTTCAGTAAAGCTTTCGCCAAGGTATACCATAACTTATTATTGCATAAACTTTCTTACTGTGGTATATATGAATCACTTCTAATATGGATCGAATCATACATTAGAAACAGATCTCAATTTGTTGTCTGCAATGGATTTAAATCTAGATATATTTATCTTACTTCTGGGGTACCTCAAGGATCTCATTTAGGTACCATACTTTTCAATTTCTACATCAACACAGTACTATCAGTTTAAAAAAATAGTAAATTTCTTTTGTATGCAGATGATTTAAAGTTTTTTGTGGTTATTGGTTAGGGTTATTGATTTATAGTTTTTATAGGTTATAACTATTGTTTCTTACTTGCTAGAAGATTTTTCAAGTCTATACCATTACTGCTGTGCAAATTATATAGCCTTAAATTTAAATAAATATTCTCTTCTTAGTTTTAGCAGAAATATAAATGTCTTATCCTTAATCGATTCTTATCCTTAAATAGCATGATGAAAATAGCATGAACAACATAGCTCTAACAAGGAACTCGCGAGTTAGGTATTGTTTTCGGCCATAAACTGCTTTTAATTGGCTATATAGATAGTATAACTAGAAAAACGAATAAATTATTATGTTTTGTGATGATTTTTATTAAATCTTTGTAATGTTATACACCTACATCGTTTGATCCCAGCTAGAAAACGCTACATCTATATGAACTATATGAAACCCGCAATATTCCAAACTTAAGTCTAGAATTGAATTCATTCAGAAAAAAATTGTCACCATACTCTGCTTTAAATTTAATATGCCATACACTAGCTCTGTAGATATTCAACTTCAGTTTGCTAACTTTTGAACAGAGAAAGAACAAATGTAGATCTTATATTATATATATATATATAATATATATATATATATATATATATATATATATATATATATATATTATATTATATCATATTTTTTTCACAAACTAATTAATATCAAATTATTTATTGCAAACCTGGATTTTTTTGTCCCAAGAAGAACTCCATGAAATAATAATTTGTTTTACATTTCTCCTATTAAGTCCAATTCATACGGTAATTCAATTGGCAATAAGATTAATGGCAACGTACAATAAGCATTTTCAGCATTTCAATTTCTTCAATTTAAGTTTAAACCAGCCTAAAATACAACTTAATGTTAAGTGATTTAATCACATTTTGTTTATTTTTTTGTGTGTCAGTATTTGCATTATGTTACCACTTTGTCCTAGATAATATTAATGAATTTTTCACTGAATCTATGAAGGTACGAATGTATGTACTTTTGTTTTCTACATTTTATAATCCATTGTTGATACGTGGAAGCTTATTATTTTTGCTTATTATTATTGGGCAACCGTTAGCTTCCCCGAAATGTAAATAAACAAGTAGCTTGGTGGATGTTGCTCTAGCTCTGAGTGATTCATCGTCCCCTTACTCTCGCACAATTTTTGAACTATTACAGAGAATGAAAGTTTTTTTTATCAAAAAAGAGATTTCTCCCTATGCAAATTATAAAAATAAAACATTTTTTATCCAATTAACTATTTTTTATTACTCATGCGTTAAAAGTATAACTTTGGCGCACGTTTTTTAGTGCGACAAATGCACCTTTTTTGTTTGTATTGCCACATAACTTGGGTAACGCACTCAAATATTTAATATCGCTAAGTTACATTTAACAAAAAGAATGAAATAAATAAAATAAACACAATCAAGACCTTAGTCTTACAAAAGTTATGTGAAAGTGACTTTGAGAATGTGAGAATTTTTTTTCATTACAAAATTAAAATTAATTTTTTTTTTTTAATGAGTGTAAATTCTATGGTGATACTGGAGGCTGATTTTGGTGATACTGGAGGTTTTTATGACGAATCCACACCACCGGAGACAATTTAAAAAGCAAATTCTTCATTTTTGGTTCTATTTTTTTGGATGGCCCCTGGATCCCAAACATGTAAGATACGTCTCCTCGAATGAGTAATAAAAAATATTATTTGCAACACGGGCGGTATTGTCAGTTGGTCACGAGAGCGAAATTGGGCGCATGAACGAAGTAAGCGCGCACACATTCGCTCGAGAGCGTAGTTCGCTAGTTGCAAAATATACTATGATATCTATGTAAATAATAGGATTTCTTAAAAAAGTTGGATATTTATTTTCAGAAATATTCAACAACTTTTTTAAACTTCGGAAACTTAAATTTTGGAATATATACAAAATACGCATAATAAATTAAATAAGTTTTGCTATATTCTTTTCACATTCATATTTTGACCGACAAACTTATAATATTATTATATGAAATTTGTGAAATATTTTATTGACAATTATTATATTTTATTGATTATTTAATTAAATATTACACCTATATTTTATTGATCATTTTATATATTAAAATTATATTAAACAATACAACAAATAAACAAAATTCTACTATTTTTTAATACATTAAAAATATTTTATCTAAACGCACACCAAAATGAACACATTAATAATAAGTAAAATTATATGTGAGGGATTCCGTTATTATAATCATTTGTAAAAGTATCCAAATCGTGCTTAAAAGTCTCGCGGCAACAACTCGCGTCACTAAATAAAAAACATGGACGTAGTGAAAATAAATTATCTGACGTATATTAAAATTCAATGAATTTTTCTTACTTTGAATAAAGAAGTATCGTCCTCTCACCTAGATAGATTAATACTAGAACTATAGATTAAATCTAGGTTAGCCCAGATTACATCGACAACTACTAAATAGTGTTCCCGTCACTGCGCGATTTTACTAGTTAGCATTTTTTTCACGGTGGTGCTGAACGTTCTAACCTTATTGTGTTTGTGCCAAGATTACAATTTTTCAATATTATCGGTAAGAAGTCATTAATTTTTTGTAGATTCGACAGTATTTTAACATGTTTCATAGATAGAATAATGTATAATACATGTGTGTGAAACATGCTTTTGTGCACACATTGCGATTTAATTTAAATTAATTATGCTAAATTACTGATTTCTTAGTTACACTATAAGCAGATAATAACACTATAAGCATATTTACCGGATTAGATCTTACTGGATTAATAAAATGTCAGAAGAAGATTTGTGGTCCATAAAATACACACAGTCAATTATCCTCTTTTTAATTGCATGTTTTTAATTTAATTTAAGATAGATTTGAGAGCTTACAATCTCTAAATTCGTATAATTAAGGTAACATTATGGGAGTAATATACTTGCATAAATAGAAAAAAATATAATATAATAAACAAATTATTCATGTTATAAAAATAATTTAGGCAATAAAGTAGATAAGATATATTTTTGTGCATTGCACGTTATTTGTAAATCTATCTATTTCACACGCAATTATCTAGATACTACGATTTAGTTAGCTTAATTTAAATAGAAATTTAAGAAAAATTAAATTAAGTGACGTATAATTTATTTTTATATCTTAATGAGAAATGTAAGGAATTTTTAATACACTGAATAGGTGTTATTTAATACATTCATAATATCAATACTTAAATGAGAGCATAATATTATAACAAACCAAACGTCGAAACTAGTAGTTAGTAACAAATTTAGTTTTATTGTCCAATTTCATCAGTTTAAGAAATATATATTTATTTAATACACTGAAATGGTTTTATCATCTACCTTACATCGTTTTATCATGTGAAAACCGATTCCTTCCATTTCATAAATAGAATGTTTTATAAATGTACTTGAGGTTAATTTTTTGTTATTACAATCAATTTTCTAATATAAAAACAATTGATAAACTAGTCTAGCTTAAAAGTTTTTATAACAATAATTTATTAAATATTTAATATAAAAATCTACAAATAGCAATTCACTCTTAGGCGGAGACAACGATATGAAGGAGAGATTGGCATAATTGCGTGTGAATAATCGAGAATTCGATTATTCGGAATCATTCTAGTGCGCGATTATTCTCGTGAGGAGGAATGACGAGTCTTTCGATCTATCACTCGTGTGCATAAGTGGCGAATGACAAACTAATCACTCGGACTAATTACAGGTAGTGTCGAGATGGGCATAATCGAGTAACAATAATCGAATTATGTAAATACCCGGGTTGTATCGTTGTATCGTGTGCACGAGTTATGAAAGATTACTCGAACTTGAAACCACCACTAGTCGTCCCTCGGTTAAAAACTTTTTCTTTGGGAATGACAAAGCAAATTCTAGTTTTCGTTCAAAAATAAAATAAACGAGTCGAAAAGTTTTGCAGCAATGACGGGCCACAGTATTTCAAAACTTTTTAACACGTTTTTTTTACATAAAAAAATTGGGTTGATTAAAAAAAGCTTCTTTATATTCAAAATATAATAATATTATTAATAAATTTTGATTTGTTAGAAGTGCTTTGCTTGAAGTTTCATGAAGGCCAGTAAGCATATTTTGCAGTTCATTCTGGTTGGGCGAGATGAGGAGCACATCATCCACATATCTGAGCAGGTTGATATATTTACCATAGATGTTTATTGCTTTTTTCTCCCAGTTTAGTTTTTTAAATAAATCTACCATCCCAAATAAATAATTTTGTAGAGATTTTATCTTGTCTCACGCCCCTCGCCATTCTTATAGGTCTCGTTTGTAATTCTTCGTTGAAGTTAACCGTCTTTGTTGCACCTATATTATATATATATATATATATATATATATATATATATATATATATATATATATATATATATATTGTATTTGAGGTTTTCGCGGATAGATACCTGTGTTGTATTGTTTTGTCTGAGGTTGGCTCTGAAAAGAACCGGATTCTCGACGTTTCGGCGAACTAACATTCGCCATTCAAGAGATGTATGCGTCCGTGCGGGTCAACCGTAAGTATGCGTCTAACGGTTGACCCGCACGGACGCATATATCTCTTGAGAATGGCGAATGTTATGGAAATGTTTGGTTAATGTTTGGCGCCGAAACGTCGAGAATCCGGTTCTTTTCCGAGCCAACCCTCATCATCAACGCGGAATCCCCGAGAAAACAATACAACATATATATATATATATATATATATATATATATATATATATATATATATATATATATATATATATATATATATATATATATATATATATATATATATATATATATATATATATATTATATTATGTTATGTATAAGATTTCGGTATCGGGATTATATTCTACTCGTTATTTAGTGCTTTGTTCAATTGCCCATTGCTCGATCCTATCGAAAGCCTTCTAATAGTCAATAAATGCTAAGTATAGGAAAAGGCTGTATTTATTTGTTTTCTTTATCTTCAGGGTGTATAGGTGGTCGCATATTCCATATCCCTTCCTGAAACCTGCTTGTTTCGTAGACTGATAGTTGTGGAGCTTGTTAGTTAGTCTATTTGTTATGATTCTTTCGATTACCTTGTACATTTGCAAAATAAGAGATATAGATAGGCCTATAGTTATTCAGATTCGACGGATTTCCCTTCTTAAGTATTAATATAGTTTTGGCGTTGTTCCATGTCTTTTTTGAAAGCCAATATAGGTCCAGGGGTTAATCCCTAAAAAAACTGCGGCCTTGTGGCCTACTGTATTTCCCCATATTGAAAATTTCTGAATATTATTACAAATTAATTAATATTAATAATTAATGCAAATTTCCCCAAAATTTCATGCAAATAGATTCAGTCCCTGTACTAGGGGAGAATCTATGTGCCATGTTCTTCATGGGGATCTAATTTGCTGTAATGCTCAGCTCGTGTCTCCTACGTGAAATTTCTTCGCAATGGAAGATTATATGAGAGGCAGTTTCAACTTGTTCATAGCATAGTCTGTTCATCTCTTCAGATCCCCATTTTGTGCAGGGACATTTTTTGTTCTCGTAGGGAGCAGTGACCTGTAAGTAGGCCGACCACAAGATAAATAAATAAATATAATAAATACAAATATATTAAATAAATAAGTATAATATAAAATACTGCAATATAAATATAAAGTCACAATTCAATATTTTTGCTAAACTTTTTACAATTGATATTATAGAAATGTTGGTCAATTGCTCTTTGCCAATAAAAGAACGATAACTGTATGATTTTACAGACATTTTTATGACTAAATATATGACTAAATAATATATGACTAAATAAATAACTATTTTATGTTGTGTCTAGATTTGAATACGTTGGTTATAATGATTTCGTAGGATTTAAAAAGCCTCCATACAAAAAACTCCATACCCTGATATTTCAAACTAGATTTTGCATACAAATTCTGCAGTAGTTGCACTCGTTATTACATTTCTATACCAGTAGAGCGCGCATCATTTGAGATCACCCAGCGGCATCATTTTTAAATCCAATCGATTTTGCAAACGTCATTTACAATCTCTTGTAAAGTAGTGAATACATCATCGAATTGTGTTTTTGAAGAAAATTTTTCTTTTGTCATAAATCGAAAGATCATAAGTTTATAATCAAACCATTTTTTGTTTTTCTTGTTTGGTTGTAACTAAAAAGTTATAGAAAATTGAAAGTAAATTTTTGAACACTACCGAAAACAGACGCGACAGTTTCCGAGCGCGTGTAAGGTCACAATATTAACTTCTACTCGTCATTACATACAGTTGATATAGTGTTTTAAGTTTTCGTCAATTAGATCTTATTATTATCGTCAGTACATTAATAAATTTGTTATACATGTCAAATCTTTAAAGTTATCGGGTTGTTTCCTACATCGTGCAAGAAAACACAAAAACAACTCTTCCAAAAATGTTTTTAAAAGTAACCTAGAATGTTAAATGTCAAAACCAATGGTTTCAAGCAGTGCTAAATTAAAAATCGTAGTATTGCTGTGCAAGTGTATTGTCGCCCTAAATATTAGAGAGTATCAGTTCAATGCAAGTTTACTTCAGCTGGAGTTGAAAAATCATATTCTCCGATTAAAACGTCATGTCTGATCTTATCTTGTCTGGTCCTGTCTGGTCCAGTCTGGTCTTGTTTGCTCTAGTCTGGTCTTGCCTGGTCTTCTCTGCTCTTGTCTGGTCACGTCTCGTAATGTTTTGTCTGGTCTAGTATGGTCTTGTCCGGTCTTGTTTGGTCTTGTCTTGTCTGTTCTGGTCTTGTCTGGTTTTGTCTGGTCTGGTCTGGTCTTGTCTGGCCTTGTCTAGTCTTGTTTGGTCTTGCCTGATTTTGTCTGGTCTTGTCTCGTCGTGTCTGGTCTTGCCTGGTCCTAATAAAAATATCTAATACATGTAATATCGTCATATCTAATAAAAATATTACAAATATAAAATTATCACTAATGAAAATACGACAACAAGATGCATTTGAAAGATTGAGTTTGGGATGGGCGTCAGTAATGCTAGTATTATTTTTTAATAAAACAGTTCCTGTATTAGCACATTTATTACATTTATTAAAAACTCATATTTGTATACCTGAACCTAATAACATATATAAATAATACTACCTATACCATTTAGTTCATATAGTCATGTAAATGCTATTATTGATCCACTTGAGACACAAATTAAAAATCCGAGTGATCCAGAGTACCAATCTTTGACTTCAAAGTAGGTCAGAGTATAAGAAGTGTAATACTCTAAAGTATTTTATATCTTGTACTCCAGATTTATTAATTTTATATTTGGGGATTTGGGGGTCAAATTTATGATGGACTATTACTCAAATAAAGTGTTTTTTTAGAGCAGTTACCCAAAGCATTTGCTGTTAGGGCAGATCGAGAATTTAAAAATGTTGTTTCTATTCTTGATGATAAAAATATAGAACTAATACGACCACCAGTCGTTCAGTTAGTTTTTTTTTCACTAAAATGCTGATATTTTTTGCAAATACCTACATAGAAACGCCGCGCCGAATGTGTACTATTGTGTGATTTTTTTTAACATTCTACGTCACAAACAAGGCGACCAATCATAGCTCGTTTGGAGTCACGTGATTCTTTATAAAATTCTATCGCTTTTAAATTGTTTATAATTAATTGAAAAAAAAGTTTTTCGCATCGACTATAAAAATTATTTATAATAAGGTTTTAAAATACATAAAAAAAATCGATAATTTTCTTAACAACCCAATTCTGTGGGCTTTGGATCTATAACTCTACACACATTTTTTTTTTAATAATCATGCTTGTCAAACAATATCAGTAGTAGCTTTCTTACTGGCACATTTTTAGGGTTCCGTACCGAAAACGGAACCCTTATAGGATCACTTTGTTGTCCGTCTGTCTGTCTGTCCGTCTGTCTGTCTGTCAAGATCATTTTTCTCAGGAACGCGTAAAGGTAACAAGTTTAAATTTGTATCAAATACTGGGGTCTGCGGTCTCTTTCAGCTGCGAAAAAATGAAAACTTGTAAGTCAACGCGATCAAAAGATATGACCGTTTATATCGCATATTTTGCGATTTCACAAGGGAATCAAAACCTATAGGGTACTTCCCGTTGACCTAGAATCATGAAATTTGGCAAGAAGCGGTGTCTTACAGCACATGTAAAGGGAAAAATGAAAACCGTAAATATGTAGTTTAATTACAAGAAAAAATTGCGAATTTACTATTAGAAACTTATGAAAATACACTAATGTGTTGCGTGGTATTGTCAGGCACCAGGAGCATATGGGTTGCATACAGTTAGGTCCTCCTAGAGATACTTTACTTACAAGTTTGTACGGAACCCTCGGTGCGCGAGTCACAACTCGCACTTGGCCGGTTTTTTTTTATTTTGCACCGTCCCTTTCTAGAATGTAAATTTTATTATTTATTGTTTTGACTAAACCTTTTGTATTGTAAGGCGAATCGAGAAAGTCATTTCGGTTCTGTTTATTTTCATATTTTAGACCATATTATTGTCGCAGTATTTTTTACGGTGGTTTTTGCTTCTCTTAATTCTTTTTCTTCTTTCCTATTATTCCATCCCGAAATGTTATTAATGCAACAGAATTAAATCTTAAAGTAATTTAAACAATAATCGATCATTTGCTACAGAGACTATTGTAATTTGAGTTCATCACACATTTCTTTAAGAAGTTTTATTAGACACAGCTGATTCCACGTCCGCTTTCACGAACCATTTGATCTGACACCTTTTATATACTTTTATATTATATTTTAAAACTTATACTTCACGTCTTTTAAAACAAGCTTTTTTTTTCGTTTCATAGATCGAGGGATCTTTTGGTAGAGTTAGTCGGATTTCCAATTTTTTTTTCTAAAATTTTAAGCGTTGATGGAACAAAAGAGGAGATCAAGCGAATCAAAACTCTAAAAGCTGATGTGTGTGATGACGTAATGTTCCACCATGATAAAAACCAAACCGTATACAAGTTTGATGAAGACTCGCTAGAATCTACATTGTGTCTACAAAAGAATCATCGGGTTTTAAAAAGATATATTGCACCAAGTTTTACATGTATAATATTAAATGACACATGAAATTGAAGGTAAAATGTTCAAGTTTAAAACGCGCGCTAACAAACATCGCTTTAAACATCCAGATGGCAGCACGAAGTAAGTATGCAAAATGGCGCGTATACATCAGAAAGGGTTATGTGTGCTCGAGTATGCAAAGTATTTATCGGTTGTTATGGTGCAACGTGCATTTCGATGACGGTACGGAACAGAACCGCCAGGTCACCAGAGCATTCCGCGATGGTATCGACAATTCCAGGACGCTGGTTCCATTAGTAAGAGTAAAAGTACCGGAAGACCACCCGTTTCTGATGAAACAGTGGAGGCAGTTAGAGAACGTTTCACGCGTAGGCCGCAACAGTCAACTCGCATGGTAGGTCGAACTTTGTGAAATATATCATTTTAAAACTCGATGATTCTTTTGTAGACACCCTGTAGCAGGGGCGGATCCAGGATTGTCATTTGGGAGGGGCTTGACCCCGCTGAGAGTAGGTAAAGTAAAGACTAGCAAAGAAAACACTAAAAACACACATTTCATTTTGCTTAACGCATAATAAGTCTCCTCGGATAACTTTTCGCAAATTCCTCAATGACTTCGTTAGGTTGTAGATTAGCAGAGATATCTCGGTGAATATACATGGACGCCAAACCGGTTAACCTGTCTTGGGCCATTGTCGTACGAAGGTACGATTTTATTAGTTTAAGCGAAGAGAAGCTGCGCTCCATACTACAAGTGGTTACTGGTAATGTAGCGAGAATTTGTAGCAAAATTTTTATATTTGGAAAAAACTCATTTGTGTCTTGATGCGCTTCAGCTGCTGTTTGTTCAGCTCCTTCCAAACAGATATTTCTCCCGATAACGAGAGAGGATGAGGTAAATCGTAACTGTAAACGCGTGCAGCTGCTACATCGTGGTCAGATTTTCTGTGTTTACGATAGTAGTTAGATAGAGTCCTGTGAAGTTAGCAACCGAATTTGCAAAAATATAATATTACATCGGAGTTCCCGGCAGATATGAAATATTTCTAGAGTACTTTGTGCAAAATTTCAATAGTTCTGCAGAATTTCGCGAAAAAAATGGAAAATACCAAAATTGAGCTAGGTTAAATCAATTTTGCAAAAAGTTCTACAAAAATTGACATTTTGCAAAAAAAATTGAATTTTGAAACTTGCAAAAACAGTTCTATTCGCGGATCTGAATAGCACCCTAAGAGTTCTATCAAAGATCCCTTTGTAATTTTTTGATAAAAACCTTAGTTTTTCCCGGGTAAAAGGTACCCGTTGTTTTGAATGAAAATTTAAAAAAATCGCGGAACAGTTCTGTTTGCAGTTCGCGATAGAACTCTTAGAGTTCAATCGAAAATCCTTATAATTTTTTTCTGTAAAGTTAAAAATTAGGAAGATTTGCGAAAAATTAGACTTCACCAATGCGACGAAGTGAAGATGAAAAAAAAATCGCGCGACAGTTCTGTTTGTAGTTCCCAGTAGAACTCTTAGAGTTCTATCGAAAATCCTTATAACATTTTTCTGTAAAATTAAAAATTTTGCGAAAAATTGGACTTTACCGACGCGACGAAGTGAAGAGAAAAAAATCGCGCAACGGTTCTGTTTGCAGATCCCGGTAGAACTCTTAGAGTTCTATGGAAAGTCCTTACAAGATTTTTCTGTAAAATTAAAAATTAGAAAGAAATGCGAGAATTTCGACTTCCCCGATGTAACGAAATGAAGAGAAAAAAATCGCACAACAGTTCTGTTTGCAGTTCCCGGTAGAACTCTTAGAGTTCTATCGAAAGTCCTTATAACATTTTTCGTCAAAGTTAAAAATTCTAAAGATACGCGAAAAAATAGACTTCACCGATGCGACGAAGCAAGGAGAAAATAATCGCGCAATAGTTCTGTTTGCAGTTCCTGGTAGAACTCTTAGAGTTCTATCGAAAATCCTTTTATCATTTTTCTCCAAAGTTAAAAATTCGAGAGATATGGGAAAATTTTTCACTTCAATGGTGAA
Organism: Phosphuga atrata; assembly: GCA_944588485.1. Taxonomy (NCBI): domain Eukaryota; kingdom Metazoa; phylum Arthropoda; class Insecta; order Coleoptera; family Silphidae; genus Phosphuga; species Phosphuga atrata. The sequence continues at coordinate 37,615,723 of OX155899.1, forward strand.
TTCGAAATTCAATCGTGAACTTGTATTTTTCGTATATCTTTCCAATTTTTAACTTCGCATCGGTGAAATATAATTTTCCCATATTTCTCGAATTTTTAACTTTAGAGAAAAATGTTATAAGGATTTTCGATAGAACTCTAAGAGTTCCACCAGGAACTGCAAACAGAACTATTGCGGGATTATTTTCTCCTTGCTTCGTCGCATCGGTGAAGTCTAATTTTCCCATATCTTTCGAATTTTTAACTTTGGAGAAAAATGTAATAAAGATTTTCGATAGAACTCTAAGAGTTCTACCAGGAACTGCAAACAGAACTATTGCGCGATTTTTTCCACTTCACTTCGTCGCGTCGATTTTTCTTGCAAAAATGTCAATTTTTGCAGAACTTTTTGCAATATTGATCAAGTACTCCAGAACTATGGTCGAGGAACAGGAATATGTAAAAAACGCACAGTTTTTCTCAAAAGTGGTTGCTAGCTCAATTTTGGTATTTTCCATTTTTTTCGGGAAATTCTGCAGAAATATTGAAATTTTGCACAAAGTACTCTAAAACTATTTCATATCTGCCGGGAACTCTGATGTAATATTATATTTTTGCAAATTCGGTTGCTAACTTCACAGGAGTTACGATAGCACTTGGAGAAGGTGGAACAGATCGAGAATCGAAGAGCGCTCTGCTCTCGAAAAGCGACTCGTCTCGTTCTTACTACACTTTCTAACATCTCATAACAAAGGTTAAGATCTAATGCAACCTAAGATCTAATCTAATGCTGTGAAAACGAAACACTAGGCAAGCTGCATGCCTTCAGGACAGCTAGGTTTAGATTATGCGCGGCAGAGTGACCCGGGTGTGAGTGACTAGCGGTTTGACCCGGGATCAAATCGCGTATTATAATAATCCACCGTCCTCTTATGGATGACTCTGGTAAAGTCATCAGAGCAATTTGCCGAGAATACCTCCCTCAAATCTGGCTCGCCGCCCACGTTAAAAAACGTAAGGGCCCGCTTGTGTCTAAGACCTAGACACCAAACACAAGTATACGAAAAGGGAGGGGAGGAGACCTAGGTTCCAGTTAAGCTGTTGCACCAAAAAGAAGAAGAACTATGAAAATATATTTTCCGATGAGTTCACTTTGATTTGCCACCGAAGAACTCAGATGCTTTTGGGGGGGGCTTGAGCCCCTTAGCCCCCCCCTGGATCCGCCACTGCCCTGTAGTATAGCGTCGAAACTAGTAGTTAGTAATAGATTCTTAATAGAATCTATTACTAAGTACTAGTTTCGACGTATGGTTATAAAATTATGCGCTCATAATAGTAATATACTTATCATAGTATTGATATAGTCATCATAGTATTGATATACTCATCATTGTATAGATATACTCATCATAGTATTGATATACTAATTATAGTATTGATATACTCATCATACTATTGATATACTCATAGTATTGATATACTCATCATAGTATTGATATACTAATTATAGTATTGATATACTCGTCATACTATTGATATACTCATCATAGTCATGATATACTCATAGTATTGATATTCTCAACATAGTATTGATATACTCACCATTGTATTGATATAGTCATTATAGTGTTGACATATGCAAAATTGTTGTTTATTTTCAGTAAAATAAAAACGTAATTTCTATCAGACCAACCCTATTGTCAGGTAGTTTACATCTATTAATTTATTTAAAATTTCTGATTTTTATCTAATAGATAACTTGTAGTTCATGATACAAGTGTGCAGAAAAGCCTTTCACACATGTGTATCATACATTATTTTATTTACGAAGCATGTTAAAATTCTATTGAATCTACAAAAAAAAACAGAACAAACGATTTTGGCCTCCTGAATTGTAAAGCTAGCTTTGACATCGTGTATATGTCAAGCGAAACTAGATTTTTACACAAAATGTTGCAAAGTACGGCTAATATGCGGTAAAGTCACTTTTCCGCATAGTAGCCTTACTTTGCAACATTGCTTTCAGGAGGTCAGGTTTTCAAAGGTCAGGCTTTCAGAAGGTCAAAAAAATGAAACAATCTTCAATATTCTAAATAATCTAAATCTCTTTCTTAAATAATAATTGCGCCCAAAAAATGTTATACAAATTTTGTACGTAAATGATGTTACAACGCTCCAGCTAATGAGGAACCCACCCTTCGGACTCGTTCTCCAGACGAGCTGTCGCGTTGTAAAATCAACTTTTCCGCACTCTAATGTAAATAACTATTCTTACCGATAATATTGAAAAATTTTAATTTTGACACACACAAATCTTCAAATTACTGACAGAATAAGTTTAGAACGTTCAGCGCCTCCGTAGTAAAAATTGCTAACTAGTAAAAACGCACAGTGACGGGAACACTATTTGGTCCTTGTCAATATAATCTAGGTTAACCTAGATTATATCGTGATTAGGTTATGGTTAGGTTAAATTATATTAGCGTTAAATTAATTAAATTTTAATATACGTCATTAATATGTTTAGTGATGCGAGTTGTTGCCATAGTAACAACAAACAGAAATCGTTTAATAATAAAAACTTCATTTGATTTACATTGGACCTTTATTCATGATTTGGATACTTTTACACACACAAGACCAGACAAAACTAGACAAGGCAAGACAAGACCAGATAAGACCAGATAAGACCCAACCAGACCAGACAAGATCATATAGCACCAAACACTACCAGACAAAACAAGACAAGACCAGACAAGACCAGATAAGACTAGACAAGAGCAGACAAGACCAGGCAGGATCAGGCAAAACCAGACAAGACCATACAATACGGGATAAGACCATACCGGACCAGAGCAGACAAAACCAAACTAGTCTAGACAAAGCCAGACAACACTAGACAAGATCAGACAAGTAGACACTAAAAAAAACTGAAAAAGACTAAATTAGTCAGTGCATAAGTAACGTGTTTTGTATGATATTCAATTTTGACAATTCAATTAATTATTTTGTAAGTTTAAATCAAACTGTGACTTTTAACAACTTCAACTTTCATCGTTATAGTTAATAAAGTTGAAGGGTGGATGGAATGTATTTTCTTAAAAAATAGCATGGAATCTAAATGATTAATTTTAATGTTTTTATTTTTAATTATTATGTTATTATTATGTTTATTTATAGGCAATGGACAGTTATGCTAATAATATATTTTATTAAGGCGTTTTCGTAACCTCATAAAATCGACGTTAAATTGAAATTTGCTATTATGTAATAAATCCTTGTAACAAATGAAAAGTAATCAGAAATATAATTGTGTTAAAAAAAACATTTTTGTATGATTTGATTGTACGAGATAACTTTGATTAAAATTTTACGGACATTTACAGTAAAATTATTCCATTTTTATATTCAAAATTTTGCTTCTTTTCACCTTTCACCCTAATATACTGATCAAAATAAAATTTTATATTATTTTCTTCGACCAAAATAAACCGAGTATTATTAAATTTTCTCCTACCCTACAATTTGTTGAAGCAAATCATATGTTGGTTCAAGAAACGGAACTTTGTCTCCCAAATATCAGTCTTTCGGCAGTTTTGTAAAATTGTTTAATAATGAAAATTCATTTGATTTACATTGGACTTGATGATTTGGATACTTTTACACACGGTTTAGATACTTTCACACACAATTATAATAATGGCATCCTTAACATATAATAATTTACTTATTAATGTGTTTAACTTGGTGTGCGAGCTGATAAAATATACTTAATGAACCTATATCACTTTTATAAATAAATATATAAATTATTTTGGCTATTCACAATTTTACAAACTGAAATATTTAACTATTTAGAATATATCAAGGGAACTGTAAACATCATATTCTAACATTATTCCATGTAGTTTTCAGTTCTGCTTCTTCATTTGTAAATTATAGTTTGTTACATAATATAGTTCTTTTCGCGGATGTAAATAGCACCCTAAGAGTTCTATCGAAGATCCCTTTGACATTTTTTGATCAAAACCTTGATTCAAAAGATATTTTCAATAATAAGGGACCGATGGTTTTGAATGAAAATTTAAAAAAATCGCGCAACAGTTTTGTTTGCAGTTCCTGATAGAGCTCCTAGAGTTCTATCGAAAATCCTTATAACATTTTTCTGCAAAGTTAAAAATTGAAAAGATATAAAAAAATTAAACTTCACCGATGATAGTTTCGACCGAGGGGTCATCCACTCCCTGAAATGTTGCAATGTATTCGCAATTAACCTGATTTTTTTGGTAATTCGAGGTACTCGAAGAAATTACTAGCGTAATGCGTAATAATGTCACGTACTGCAAAGTAATGCCACATAATGGAAGGAAATTTGAAATATTTACTTTTAAATAATTAAATAATTTCTAATGCACTGAACGTTAGAGTATATTTACTTGTTATTACTACATGCAACCTGTAAGATAAGAGTGCTAGTAATCAAGAAGACATCACTTTAGTAGTATCGTCATTAAATAACAAGTGTGTTGAATTTCTATACATTTATTGAAATTGGATTGAAATACAACAAAGTTATTGCTTATCAATATTAAATCACGTGTCACAGTCCTGTGAAGTTAGCAACCGGATTTGCAAAAATATGATATTACATCGAAGTTCCTGGTTGATATGAAATAGTTCTAGAGTACTAAAAAATGAAAAATACCAAAAATGTGCTAGCAACACTTTTGAGAAAAACTGTGCGTTTTTAACATATTACTGCACCTCGACCATAGTTCTGGAGTACTTGATCAATTTTGCAAAAAGTTCTGCAAAAATTGACATTGTGCAAAAAAATGAAAATTGCAAAAACAGCTCTTTTCGCGGATGTAAATAGCACCCTAAGAGTTCTATCGAAGATCCCTTTGACATTTTTTGATCAAAACCTTGATTCAAAAGATATTTTCAATAATAAGGGACCGATGGTTTTGAATGAAAATTTTAAAAAATCGCGCAACAGTTTTGTTTGCAGTTCCTGATAGAGCTCCTAGAGTTCTATCGAAAATCCTTATAACATTTTTCTGCAAAGTTAAAAATTGAAAAGATATACAAAAATTAAACTTCACCGATGCGGCGAAGTGAAGAAAAAAAAAATCTCGCAATAGTTCTGTTTGCATTTCCCGGTAGAACTCTAAGAGTTCTGTTTTGGAAAATCCTTATAAAATTTTGCACAAAGTACTCTAGAACTATTTGATATATACCACGAACTCCGATGTAATTTTATATTTTTACAAATTCGGTAGCTAACTTCATAGGACTATATATTACTATTAAATGTTAAAATTTTATTATTAATATTATACTACCTAATTTTAAACCAATTTCGCTTTATTTCAAATGGCATCGGCTTCTTTCTATTATGAGGAGTTTAATAGGAGCTCACTGTCCTACTGCAGCACGGCGCATGATGAACTGATGCGGGTGTAGTGGGGTGCTAATGTGGCCGTAATGCGGCCGTAATGCGAATATAATGTAAAAGTAATTCAAGGAATGCAAGAGTACTTTGTGTACTGTGGTGTAATACTTACGTAATGCTAAGGAATGGAAAGTAATGTGCGGCAATGCATCTAAATATTAACATGTATTGCAAGAGTGGATGGCCCCTCGGTTTCGACTAAGACCTATCATACTACGCAAAGAAAAAACTTTTGAAAAATAATGGATTGAGCTGGTTTTGATACTAAACACCCCATATCGAAGTTATAATAAATATATCTGTGTTTATACATATTATTAATAATTGTTCATGAACAGTTATTTAAATAAAATAATTATCTAATTGTAAGTAAAGGATTGTGTAATTATGCATAATTATATTTTTTATCGTATAATGTAATTCACAAAAAAAGTATTTCTTAAATTTTCAAAATACAAGTTAATTAATTTGTAAAATCTTTATTATAACAATCCCACTGAAAAAAACTAATTAACGTGAATAATTCATCTGAGTATATCAATATTCAAAATGGTTGTTAATTTTATATAAACAAATAAAACTATTACGAGAAATATTGAGTGTCCGAATTTGATAGTACTCAAACTTTTTTGTACTTAAATATCAACTGAAAATATACCAAATTTTATTTGTAGAATAATTTTCAATTGAAGAAAGCCAATTTCTTCAGAATTCAGAACAAGATTCCCATCTTGTTCTGAAACGGTTAGAAAATGTACGCATTTCGTAATCAACATGTATTCATAATTTTATGAAACAAACAGAAAAAACAATCAGACAGTACACAGACAGAAAACATGTTTATCAATCGTTGAGGTCGATCAAACGTAAACATTGCAAAATTTATTTATAATATTTACGTAATTGTAAAATGAAATTAATGTAAATTATATATGAATACTGTGTCTTATTGATTAATACCCCGGATTTGCTTTTTAACAAGATCTGTAATATTTTGTCGCGCTCCCTAACTTCGGGTCTTCATTCCGGTATTTTATTGTCAGTACCGATTTAAAAATTGTCCCTTATTTTGAAATTAAAGTTAAAGAACTTTGTCATGACTTGTGTCATCGTTTCCGAAGGAGATTCTTCAATAACGTTACCAAATTATGATAAAGAAGAATATTTATTATATCCTTATGGGATGAAAATTTAAAGAAATATTTTTTTTAATTTTTGCAAAAGGAGTAGCAAAAGATGTGAAAAATATTTAAATATTTTGTAGTTTTATATTCTAAAGACTACAGTTTCTCATGTATTTATTTTATTGATTACTTTCAGTTTAACTGAAAATTACCATATTTTAAACGAAACAACGTGGTCTGTTTTTTAACGAAATTTCTATTTCTATTAAAAATTACTCGACATATTTGCACAGTATTAAACAAAACTTTGAGTAATCATTTCATAAAACATTAAACTTAGAAATTATTAAATTGCACAATTTAAATTGGGAATTCTGCAAAATCGTGTTGTTTATTCTGTAAAACTAATTCTCTGATTTTCATAATAACAATAAATTAAACGACAACGACTAATTAATATATCACAAATTATTTACATTTCCATATTAAATCCAATTTGTATTGTACCCTCTGTTTGTAACGTGAATATATCGTCTCTGTCTAGTGAAGATTAAATTATCCTCCCGAAATTTTCGTTGTTAATTAGGGACTCTTGTGCGAAGACACGTGATAATTTCAAGTCACGGTTACACCGGAAGGAAACATTCTTTATCGTCTTCGTGTCGAGCTAGAGCGCAACTTCAGATTGCTCATTATGCACGCTACATACAGAATTGACGTAGGATGTTAAAAAATAGATTCAAGGGGATGTATGGGGAAAGGCAGACGTTTTTTAATTAGTAGTTTAATAGACAAAGACGAGATAAGAGTAGACAAGACAAGAATGAACAAAACCTGACAAGACCAGCCAAGACCGAACAATACCAAAGGAGACCAGACAAGACCCGACAAGGCCATACAAGACCAACTAAGACAACACAAGACCAGACAAGATCAGGCAAGGCAAGACAAGACTAGACAAGACGAGACAAGACCAGACAGATATAGACAAGACCAGACAAGATCAGACAAGACCAGGCAAGACCAAACAAGAACCGAGAAAACCAGACAAGACCAAACAAATCCAGACAAGACCAGACAAGACTAGATAAGACCAGACAGGACGAATCAACACCAAACAAAACCAAACAAGACTAGACAAGATCGGACAAGACCAGCCAAGACAAGAACAGACAAGAAGAGACCAGACAAGAAAAGACAACATCAGACAAGACCAGGCAAGACAAGACAAGATCGGACAAAACCATACAAGACCGGACAAACCAGAGAAGACCAGACAAAACCAGACAAAACCAGACAATACCAGACAAGACCTGGCAAAACCAGACAAGACCAGACAAGACGATAGCAGACCAGATAACACCCGATAAGCAGCGACTAGAAAATGCTGAAGAAGTCTAAAGGTGCTCACAGACCGGAGCAGAAGTTTCGCTGCCGCAAACGATGCGATATCGCGGCGGACTGACTGACACGGCGGCTTATGTACATTTTCAGATCAAAAAGCGCGATTTCCGTCATAGTCGCGGTACTGCAGCGTTGCACGACAAGGACGAATGCAGCATTCGCGGTTAGTTTCGCTGCCGCTGTGTTTTGAAATGGTGATCTATGTAATCACATTGATTTTATGAACCCATGTTTAATTCTGTAATGAGTTTTATCTACTCACACACCATATTGAATACATTAATGAATACATTATTGTATGTGAAGGATGCCATTGTTATAGTCGTGTGTAAAAGTATCAAATTCGTGCGTAATAGTCCAATGTAAATCAAATGGAGTTTGTTGTTAAATCATTTCTGTTTGTTGTTACTATGGCAACCTACCCATAATCTAATCTAGATTAACTCTAGGTTAACCTAGATTACATCGAAGTAGGGAAATATGGTATCTTCCACCTCCATTCACCTTTACACTTCCGGTTCCGACTTCCGATCTCGACTTCCGTTTCCGGTTTCCCATTTCCGGTTTTTCCTACATGGGAGTGTGAGGTTTATATAGCCACACGCACGGGGTCTATGTAACCCCACGCTGGCTGTGAGGTCTATGTAGTCCCACTTGTGAGGTCTATGTAACCTCACGCTGGGTGTGAGGTCTGGTTTCCACTTCCGTTTCCGGTTTCGACTTCTGTTTCCGGTTTCTCACTTCCGGTTTCCCATTTTCGGTTTTCCACATCCGGCCGCTCCATTTCCGGTTAATTCATTGTGCGCGGGAATATTCAAAAATCGGCGCAGGCGGGAAAATTCAAAATCGAAACCGAAAGTGTCAAGATCAAAATCAGTGGAGGTGGAGGGCCTAGAAGGAAAAATCTTTCCCTACTCAGCGACAACGATTAAATAGTGTTACTGTGCGCTTTTACTAGTTAGCAATTTATTCCATGTAGGCGCTGAACGTTCTAACCTTATTGGAGTTATTGGTCAGTGATTTGAAGTATGTTGTCTGTCAAAATTACAACTTTTAGAATATCATCGGTAAGAAACAATAATTTTTTTGTAGATTCAACAGTATTTTAGTGCGTGAAAGGCTTTTGTGCACTCATTGCGATTAAACCAATCGGCTTCGACTCGTGCTTTAAACTTCGCAACTCCCTGCACAAAACCCCTTCTTCACACACCAGTATCATAAACTACTTTTATGTGTTTTAGAAATTCAAAATAAATACAAAATATCATATTTCATCTTATGTTATCAATGCTTAAAATAGCATAGCTTCTTGCTCTTAGGACATCATGACTAGACTACTATATGCACGTAAAAATCTCGTTTTGATGTGGGCATTGTCATTTGGCTGCCGCGAATTTTTGTTGCGGAAATTCCGCGCAGTATACCCTCCGCGCCGGTCTGAAGGAGCCTTAACAAAGTTGTAAATAAGACAGCACAAGGAACGTATTTTGTGTTATTTCCAGTTATGCCAATTCAGCTAATTATAATGTAATTTTTTAAATTTAAATCAAACTGCAACTTTTAACATATTGAACTGTCATCGTTATAATTAATGGGGTTGAAAGGTGGATGGAATATATTTTCTTAAATAATAATATCTTGGAATCTAAATAATTAATTATTATGTTCATTTATAGAAAGGCAATGGACAGATATACTAATGATATCTTCTTTTAAGGCGTTTTTATAACTGTATAAAATGCACGTTAAATTGAAAATTGCTATTATATAAAGCGTTTGGTTACAAATTAAATGTAATGAAAAATATAATTGTGTTATAAAAGACATTTTCGTTTGATTTGATTCTACAAGATAACTTTTATTAAAATTTTTCAGACATTTACAGTAAAATTATTTCATTTTTATATATATTTTTTTGCTTTTCTAATATCTTGTTATTATACTGATCAAAATCAAATTTTATATTACTTTCTTGCTCTTTTTCTACATTCGCATCCAACTATAAAACCCAAGTATAATTAAATTTTAAAATAACCTACACAGATACTTTAAGATAAGCCAATATAGTCACCAGAATTTTGTTGAACCAGGATATGATTTAGTTCAACTTTTAACTTTTTTTTTAACTTTCAACTTTTAATTCAACTTTTGGCAATTGAGAACTCTATCTCGTCCAGGTTGACTTTACCGCATTTCATCCATTCATTCTATATTGCCGCAGGGTAAAATTTCAAATACTTGTGCAAAATGATTGGAATAGTCTAGCATTTTAGCTTATTGACTTATTGAAAACCTGATATTTCCACCAAACTGTTATATATATATATATATATATATATATATATATATATATATATATATATATATCGACTTCTATGTATATATACATATATATATATATATACATATATATATCATATTTATATATATATATATATATATATATATATATATATATATATATATATATATATATATATATATATATATATATATATATATATATATATATATATATATATATATGATGGTATTTTCTACTGATTGGGTCGACACAGTCAATTTAAAACAATCTTGGGTTGCTCTATAAGAAAAGAATTTATTTAGGAACAATATTAAACACATTTTAAAAACAATATTATAAATTCTAATAACAAAATCTTACCTATAAGAAAAGAAACGACAATTAATGTTTTTAATTGTAATGTCGATTCCCAATTCACTAAACTAGTTTTACAAAATTATAACATAAATACAATAACAAATAGTATCCGTTGCCTAGGTTGTCCGTTGTCTCAGACTACTATGATGCTATTTTTAAGCTTAAAGCAAAATATATTTTTCTTTCATATATATATATATATATATATATATATATATATATATATATATATATATATATATATATATATATATATATATATATATATATATATATATAATATTTATATCCATCAAACGGAATATACAAACCAAATCGGATATACAATGGTAGTAACTAAAACATTCACATTAACACAGATTACGTAGGTTGTTCAACAAATAACCATCTGAAAAAACTTCTAATCCTCTCCTTTATCTAAACTAAGTGTTTGCAATCATAAACAGACTTGACGATTTGGAATTTAAATATAAGGTATGTAACACGGATATGTTAGGGATAGACTCAGATGCAACTGTAGACAATCCATCCGACTCACTTCCTGAAATATCTATACCTATTGCATACTTTCGCTTTGTTTTTAATTTTTGCAATTATTTTCGACTTTTCCCACATATTTGTGTTTCAAAATGTAAGGTCAAAAAAATAGATAGACAAACTTTAATTTATTTGTATAACAAGGATTTGTTTTTCTACTAGAATTTTGTAATACAATATCATAGATATATTTTAATTATCGCTAGTTCTATTTTTTATAGTCCACTTGCATCAAACCAACGAGCTTTGATCGTTTTACTTAGTCTACAAAGACTAAGCTTGTAGTTTGATTAATATTGATTCCAACATAATAAATGTAATATTTAAATGTAAATGTGTAATATTTAATTTAATATGTAATATTTAAATGTAATGTGTCTATGTCATTTTTAATATTTCTTATAAAGATTTTCTAACTAAAACAAATACAATAAACTCATATATGGTTACACAGAGATAAAATGCGCTTTGTTTGAATGTATACTTCAAGTAAAGTCGTTGAATTTTAAACGACGTAACAAATTAACTTAACTTAATTGCCCGATTGTTACAAGGTTCGACATATTGTCACACCTAGCCCTTATTAGTCGCACCTTCAATGATTCATTGAGCCCACATAGAAACTTATTATGAATCTGAAATTACAAATATTCCTTACTTTTAAATATCTTCACAAGAAGGCTCTAATTTTGTTAAAAATGATTACATAATGTATAAGCTAATTAGATAAGTATGCATGTGCACAAATGAACATTTCCTAACACCACAAATTAAAAACAATACCATAAATGGTATACCATTAAAGAAACAAGATATAACTATAACTTCTACTAGTTCATATCATCAGAATAATTAAGTCTAGTATCAATTTAATGTATATGTCGATGAATTAGTAGATAATAATATATAAGATTGCATTATAATCTTAATAATTATGTATTATTATTTATAACTATTTTATTTAGTATGTAAAATATCAACCTACTTTACCTACATAGAAATTCTGAATTTCGAGTACTATGCTCTTACTGTCCAGATGTATTTCTGTCTGGTCTACCTGCCAACATTTGGTTACCTTCAGTATATAAATTTAGATTATAATTATGTTATAATTTACCTAAAATTTCGCGAGAAGTTAAGCAGGTACACCATATGTCTCATTTTACACACACACACAAGAAAAATGAAAGCTAATTTATTGTTAAAATAATTTTAAACTAATTTTAGATCCTACGGTCCTATCTAACGGTCTAACTAATTGTAAGTCTGTAGTACATTGCGTCTATTTAAAAGATTGTTTTCCAATGAAATATTAGATGCATTTGTCTTCTCGTATTTAGTCTAATCTATTCATACTTAGTCTAGCCTTTTTGTAATTAATCTAGTCAATTCGTACTTTGACCTGTATTGGGTTTTTTCAGCATATATAATAAGTCTTGTCTGATATTATTTTTTTATCTTATTATATGCTAGTCTTAAGTTAACTAAAGTAATGTTGTGTAAGTAATGTAAGTAAAGTAATGTTATATTACTAAAGTTAGTTACTTAACTAAAGTTATGTCATCTAGGTTTATCTAGTATTATCTAGAAATCTTATCGAGTGTGATCGTGTTTGTTATAATAGTGTACAATTTTCTTTATAATTTCCCAGTCCATCCTTGTCCAGTCTTGTCCTTTCTTGTCCATCTCTATACTTCTCTAATCTGCTTTAGTTGTATCGAGTTTTCTCAGTCTTGTCCCGTCTTGTTCTGGCTTGTTCAGTCTTGTCCAGTCTTTTCCAATCTTGTCCAGTCTTGTCCGGTCTTGTTCATTCTTGTCAAGCCTTGTCCGGTCTTGTTCAGTCTTGTCCAATTTTGTCCAGTCTTGTCCAGTCTTGTGCAGTCTTATCCAGTCTTGTCCGGTCTTGTCCTGTCTTGTCCAGCCTTGTATACTATTGTCTAGTCTTATCTAATCTTGTTCAGTCTTGTCGAGTCCTATCCAGTCCTATCCATCTCTAGTCTTCTCCAATCTTATATAGTCTTATCTAGTCTTCCCTATTTATCTCTAGTTTTCTCTAGTATTCTCTATAATCTATACTAACTGAATTATTCAGACTTGGTTTTTCACTGGAAACGATAGTTTGGATTCCAATAAAACCTTTTTTGAACAAGGATCTGTTCTGGGACAGATAATATTAAAATTTTTGATGGTGATGAATTAAGTCATTGGATGGATTATCTATTGCAAGCATGGGTTATTTGCGGATGACATGTATTTAATATAATATTTGCATTTTTTAATATTCTAATTGAAGGAAACCGTCAGTTATTCATGATGTACAATCAATAGCAAATTGGGCTACAAAAAAACAACTACAACAAAGGGTCTTGCACTACCTTATGTAAATTCAGCCAAGTGCTTATAATTACATATAAGTCAAAACTTGTCCTGGAATGAACATGGTCATGATCATTATGACGAATGATCATGATCATCATGAATCAAGAAGTTATTAGTTTCAGCAACTATCTTGCCGATGCACATAGATGACTGCGCACAATTGTACTTATTGAGTCTACTTAAATAATTTGAAGTTGCAACGCTTAGTGAATTCTTCAATAAGATTTATCTGTAGTCTGGAACGTGATGAGCACATAACCCGATGGTACTATACGGCCTGTTCTTCTTCTTTTGGTCCCTATCCAGTTCGGATTAAGGTTTTCTATTTTGAGCAAATTTCTAAAACCCGGGTTTCGGGTTTTTTCTATTCAAAACCCGGGTTTACTGGTTGGTTCCAGGAGGTCAATAGCAAAGAACTAAAATCATAAATCATTTATAAGAAACATTTAATTTATTTGAGAATTTCAAATATAGAAACTAACAGTATATAAATTTAATATTAATAACCATATAAATACATATATGTATAACATAAATAAAAGATGCAAAAATTTCATATTTATTATAAAACTGCCTTACAACCATCATTGCACTCAACGTATCATCATTGAGTCGACTTCTGGGTTAATTAGCAAATAGACCCATTATAGTAAATGATCGTTCTGCTTCCACCGAAGTTGATCGAATTGTTGCTAAAGACCTGAAAAATTTATCTTGAATTTCAGATAGGCTTTTTGTTGCCCGAAACAGCTCAATTTCTTTTTTATGATATATGAAGCAGATTTTGATTTTTCATGATTTCCTTTATTATCATTCTCCTGCAGAAACATACTAATCTCGTTAGATATGGACATTTGTTTATTACAAGTTCCAATACTCGTAGCTTCATCTTCAATTGCATATTTAATTCCCACTTCAACTGCTGCTTCTGGTTGAGACTCTGAACCATTATCATTTAAGTTAAATAATCGTTGTATTGAGGTTCAAGATCAAATATTTTGTGTTTAAAAATCTTACAACCAAAGTCATCATATGATCCATTGACGAAATCAGGATCTTTCAAAAAATGTATGAGATGAGGCACCATGAGCTAGCTCTGGGTTTCGATGCTCTTTAAATGGAATTTCAATCTTTTCAAATAGAACATTCGCGAAAGGGGTATATAGATTTCTCAGCTTATTCACTGTAAATGCTAATACTTTTTCAGAGTGAGCAAGATCAGCGTCTTCTTTACAAAAATATTGCACTGCTACTTCAAGGGGAGCAAGCGTATTACATAATTCTTTAATATTGTCTAATTCCTGCTAAGTGGTGATCTAGTTGAAGCAATGTAATTTCAACTTCTTTCCTCATCTCATAAAACCTTGCAGCATTTTTTAAAAGAAAATTCCATCGGGTTTTACAGTCCAGTAAAAGATTCTTATCTTTACTAAAGGTTTCCAAAGTCTGTGGTTGCAAATTTGTATCATTACGAACAAGTGTCTTTCGGAACATTTTGACAATTTTCCTGACTTTTACAACAATTTTCTGAAGCTCAGGAATAAATATTGTTTGGTTGCCCTTGTACTTGGTAGTTTCTTCAACAGAATCATCATTTTAATCTTTATAGTCAGAGTAACATTCTTCCATTCATCCATTTATTCATTTTCTAGGCCAGTCTGTTCTTCTGGTCTAATTTCTGAAAACTTCATAAATTACATATATAGAACATCACAGAACATCACAGAAAACCAAATGAATAGCATGTACCATGCAAACAATATGGAATTGTCTAGTATAACGGCCATCCTTCAACATTATGCTTGCACCATCAGTGATTGGGGCTACCGCATCATTATCCAATGAAATATCATATTCGCTGAGCCTTTCTTTTACAATCTGAATTACTCTTTCTGCATTTACGCTTCCCATAATTATAATTAGACTAAGAGATTGGAAACCGGTGGAGTAGTGTATATTCAGGTTGACAAATCTATGGTTTCCTGTTGATGTGCCTTTATCGAAATTAATAGAAAACCGACCATTGTCCTCTGCACAGTTTCCAAATGTTTCATAAATATTTGTTTTGTTTGACTAGGACTACTATGAAGGAGCACACTAGATGCTTTAAAATCTTGTCTTATCAATTAACTATTGGCAAGCTGATGAAATGTCATACCATCTACAGCAACTAATTTTGCTATAACTTCTTTAACATATTCTACATTTTTTGCGAAATTGGTCATCAATTTTTCGAGACTTAAATTTGGGATTGTTCTCGTTATCAAATTTAGAACATGTTGATACCTTATACAATTTGATGTTTTGCCTTCATGTGGCTTACCAAACTTTTTGTACTTAAACCCGAAGCCTTCAGGATTGTTGAACAAATATTACATTTTGCTGTTTCTTGTGATTTGTTAAATAGAAAATGTTTCTATACATAAGCTTTGCGGTTCAAGCTCACGTCTTCAAAAATATTAATTTTAGGGATAGTTAATTAAAAAAAAAGAAATACACATATTAACCAAAAGATATAGACATATTATAATAATTAATAATAAGACGGCAACTTACTACAAACACAGTCCGAGGGATTATAGAAAAAAAAACCATCGCAAAATATCTATTACAAATTCTTAACGGAATTTGGAATCCCTATAGTAAAAGATCTTAAGTTTACTCAATGGGAATAACGACTGATACAGCTTTATTACAAAGTTCTAGCTTATACTATAAATTTAATACATTTTTTACTTATAAACACTTGTTTTCATTTGTTCGTGAGCAGGAGTAGTTGGTTCTATATTAAGGAATATAATTGGAATTATACCGTATTATTTAAATAACTAATTACCCGGGTTTCCCTTAAAAAATATTTAAAAAACCCGGGTTTTTTGGGTTCGGGGAAGCCCGTCTCGAAAACCCCAGTTCGGATGTTGGTGAATATTATGGCTATTCTTATCTTGTTGGTGGCGACGCGAAACAGTTCATCTGTTCGCTGAACAGATTGATTCTTTCCCTTGAAGTATTTTATGAGTAGTTCGTATCTCTTTGTATTTCGCATGATATGTAATAGATATTGCAACTTTGGCATTTCGCTATCTTGATCAATTTAGGTGTTGTGCTCATTCTTCTCATTACTTCTATGTTTGTCACTCTCTGGATCCAAGATATCCTCAAGATGCGTCTATAAAGCCACAATTCAAAGGCCGCTAGCTTCTTCTCTGGGTTTGCATTTAAGGTCCATGTCTCTACATCATATAGTAGGACAGAATATACATAGCAGTACAAAAGTCTGATTTTTGTCCATATAATAAGGTTGTGGCTTTAGAAGACAGCACTCATTTTCTGAAACACATTTCTTGCTTTCCCGATACGAATCTTGAGAGTTATCCCATATATATTTTCGTGTATTTATAGTTTATTATATTTTTTTACCCTTTCCATATTTCTTTGGTTTATGACTAAGATTACTCCTATAATATTTCTCTTACTTATGACTATGAGTTTTGTCTTTGTGGTGATTATTTTAAGCCCATACTGACTGCTGATTCTTACAAACTTATCCATTAATACTTGTAACGTTTGAATAGTGTCAGAAAATACAATAGTATAATTAAGATACATGATGCTCTTTAATCTCAGTTCATCAAAATTCCTTCTTCTGCTTCTTCCAGGGCTTCTCTATATATGAATTCTAAATATATGTTAAATCGTATAGGTGACAAGATTCATCCCTGTCTAACTCCGCTGAAAATTTTGACTGGTTCGGTGTGTTCCTCATCAACCCACAATACCGCTGTTTGATTCCAATACAAGTTCTTGATGATTCGCACATCTCTTCAATTCCAATATTTCTCAAAATCTCCATCAATTTGTAGTGTTTGTATGGCCTATTATTTTTTATAAATTAGTGAATGTAGGTAAACCAAGTTATTTACGTGAATTATTAGAGCAGGAGACTGAAGGTATACGCTCGGATAGATTAGCATCACAAAACCTTCAAATTACCTAATTTTGGTACTTGAGCGTCAATTCGTAATAGCTGTTACACGGTTGTGGCAAGAATTACTAAGTGAACTCTAGTAGTCTGGAACTATTTAAAAACAAAATATTTGAGTAATTATTGAATCTAGACTTTTGAAACCTTGTATTCAATTTTAGAAATAAACCACATTGAGCAAAACCTTAGATGTATAACACTAAATTGAACTATGTCTTAATTACACTTAATATATAAAAATATTATAAAACTTGTTACTCCCTGTTATATACATTTCTACACTTCACACGACTCGAGTTTCGACGATTGAAGGTCATTTTCATATGTTGAGTTTTATAAAGTCACGTGATCGAATGTGATATCTTAGTCATGTAAATTATGGTGCCTTCTATTTAAACAAATTTTATAAATTTCTTAGAACACATTTCTATTTAATTTCTAGAACACATTTAGCATAAAATTTCTTTATATAAGTCGTCTATTGGTTAAATCTCATTATACATTTTATTATCGTACACACACAAGTTTAAGTATCATATTATTAGTTATATTTAGGAATCTGACTGTCGGTTGCCAAAGATATAAAATGAACTTACAAATTGTATAATGTATTCTTTGAATTGCCATTTGGCCATACGCCTTGGCATAAATAAATGGAAATCAATCAATCTTTAGTCTTCCCTACTCTTCTCTAGTCTTGTCCAGTCTTGTCCAGTATTGCTCAATCTTGTCCCTTCTTGCCCGGTCCTGTTCAGCCTTGTCCAGCCATGTCCAATCTTGTCCAGTCTTTCCCAGTCTTTTCGAGTCTTGTCCTATCTTGTCCAGACTTGTCCAGATATATTTTCTAGTCTTCTCTAATCTTCTCTAGTCTTATCTAGTCTTCTCTAGTTGTCTCTAGTCTTATCTATTTTTATGTAGTATTTTCTAGTCTTTTCTGATCTTGTCCAGTCTTTTCCAGTCTTGTCCAGTCTTGCGACTCTTGTTCACTCTTGTCCAGTCTTGGTCAGTCTTTTTTAGTCTTGTCCTGTCTTGTTGAGTCTTGTCCAGTCATTCCAGTCTTGCGTGCTCTATTTCTATCCACTTTAATCTATAGAGATTTTTGTAGACTAGTTTTTTATTCTTTTCTATTGTAATTGAAGCGAGATTGGTGTGGAATTTGTATAGGTTTGATATACGTTCTTGTTTACATTTCCCTTATTTTGAAAGCCTTATGCTGTATATGAGGGTCGCGACTGATTGTATACAATAAACTTAGTTCAGTCTGATCAGTCTGAACTTGGTCTTCAAAGTTTTGTCTACACTAGATTTTCAATAATTTAGTCTGCGTATGTATAATCAGACTAGATTAATGTAGATGAGAGGTTTTCGAGGTTTCATCTAGACTATTTTTTTATTAATCTGGCCAGATTCTGTAGACTAGACTTGACCTTCAAAGTTTTATCTAGACTAGATTTATAATCATCATCTATTCTGATTGTGTAGATTACTTGACCTTCAAGGTTTCATCTAAACTTAACACTTAATAATCTACTAATAATAGACTAGTTTTTTATGCTTTTCCATTCCAATTGAAACGATATTCGCGTACATTTTTTATAGCTTTACAAATTAGTAATTAACGATATAATGATTGTCGTGGAGTTGATAGTGAAACGTAACCCGTTGAATCAATCTATTTTTAAAATTACGTAGATCGCACATATGTTTCGCGTATGACTCAAGTTTAAGCTATAATTATAGCTTAAGGTTGTTTTGGCCAAATGACCACGCTTCATTAAAGACGCCTTCGGCACTCTCATTCAACCATTATCAATCACCCATTTAGAAATTGGATGATATCAAGCGATCTTTAACCTCTTCAACATTGAACATTTTTCGTTTCCTCAAAATGTCAAGATACTTTGCTTGTATATACTGAATGAAAATCAAATGAAATACTATTTCCAAATTATTTAGTGTTTTATTTTTGTTAATTCTTGTTTGGGTCCTTGTAGGAATTTGGTCGCCTGGACAGAAGAACTCTCAGCAGGAAACTTTAATTAGTTCTCAGGAATCTTCGCAGGATAAGACTGAAGACGGAATTCCTCCGGTATGGACACCTCGTAGCGCTGGGTCAAGTCCCACGCTTGAACGAAAAGAATTTCGACCGGTCAACTTCGAATCGCCGACGCTTGGCAGAAAAGTCCGAACGAAATCAGACGTAAGAGAAAATTCTTTCATGTTAAGAGTTTGGTAAATGTTTAAGCTTCAAAGGGGTTTTTTTAAATTTGAGTAATTATATTGCTAGCTTTAGATAAGTGAGCTTTTTTGATGTTTAAATATATCCCAATTCAACCGACGAACAACTAAATAGAAATTTAAATATAGATTTTATGAACGGAAATTTCACTATTCACTATTACACGAATTAAAACAGAAAGAAAAAAAACATGACTTAGAAAAACACTAAATAGAAATTACTTAGTATACATGAGCCAAATATTATAAACATCCTCCTATCAGATGTGATTAGACACACAAAACAAAGCAGACAAAGACTAGACAAGATTAAACAAAAATACTAAATATAGACGACTAGGCATATAAACATTAGACAGATAAGACTAGAGAGACAATATTTGACGGAAAAGTCTAGACAGATAAGCACAGACAGGCAAGACTAGACAGGCAGGGCTAGACGGACAAGATTAGAGTGAATAAGGTAGACAGACCAGACTTCTTCTTCTTCTTTTTCAGCCTTGTCATCTACTCTATGTAGGCTATCTACTGTACGTAGGCCCCTTCCATTTCTTTTCATGTCTGTTTATCCTGTGCAGTTCTTACACAGGTTTTTCCCGTGGTTTGGACGATGTCGTCTCTCCGCCGTTTTTGAGGTGTAGATTTTACTTTCTCTGGGTCGCCATTTTATTATTTTGTTGGTCCAACTGGCTAGTTCTTGTCGGGCCACGTGTCCTTTTTTTTACCCCAAACGGTTTCAATTTTGGGGGTGTGGGACATAATATCCTTTTCTCAGGTGTCGCCTCTTTCTCTGCTCTGTTCTTCTAATTCACCTTTTGCCTTTTTCCGCCTCACTTCTACTAAATTCTTCACAGTTTCGATCATTTCCTCTATTATGCTTTCCGGGGATATGGCTGCCACAGGTAGGTTTCTTTTTATATTGTCCCTTTCGTTATCCCAATTCCCGCAATGGAATATTGTGTGTTCTGGTGTATCGTCTACTTGTTCTGAACAGTATCGGCATTGTGCACTTCCCCTTTTTCCAATTCTCTCCGTGTAGGAGCAGAATACTCTCATGCTTCCTCTCTACTCATTTCTTGATGCCCGGTATCATTCTGTGGGTCCACCTTCCTACTTTAGCAAAGTCCCATTCTGTCTGCCATTTCTGGTAAGTCATTTCCCTCTGTGTTATTGTCCTGTGTAGGTCATATAGTCGCTTTCTCTCTTCGGCATGTAGGTGTAACGGTACGAGGCCTGCCACTACGAGCTCGGCATCTGCAGATGTTGTCAGGTATGCACTGCATACTCTCAAGGCCATTAGGGGGCCACGTGTCCTGCCTAACACCATTTTAGTTGAGCAGTGCGTTGTATAACATATGTGACCTTGGATCTTCTGCGTTTTTCCTCGTTTCTTATTTTATCCCTTAAGCTAATACTTAACGTTCTTTCCCTTGCTATATGTTTTGTTCTGATTTTATTTTTATAGTTAGTGCCACTGTCTGGAGGCCATATATTGTTACTGGCAGGATACATGTTTCGTAGACTTTACGCTTATGGTTTCGAGGGATATCTGTTTTTTTTTTAGAATGATTCCCAGTTTTCCTGAGCTATTCTGACGTATTTTCGAGAATATTGTTATTGATAGTAACTTGGATTTGGTCGCTGCTTATTATTTTGGTTTACTTACTGATACTGCGTATTGTTGGATATGTGATCGGTTGTACTATAATGTTTCTGGAAGCTCTCTTGTTCGACTGGCTGATAGGAGTCCAATTTTTCTATTAACCGGTTAGTTATTACTTTAGTAAACAGCTTATATTGGTGTGATAATAGGCTGATTGGTCTATAATTTTCGATATTCTGATTGTTGCCTTTCTTGTACAGTAATATTACTTCGACATTTTGACACAAAGTTGGGATTTTTCCCTCTTACAGGTATTTATTTAGGAAAATTTTTACGGCCTCTTTGTATATCTCATATACAAAGTATACAAAATATTTCTCGCCACCTATTATCTATCTTGTCTTCCTCTGGACTTTTCCGGTCTTTCATGTGTTTACGTGCAGTTGTTATTTCCCATTTACTGTTTTCAGGGATGTCTTCTGAACATACATTTGTGATATTTTGCCTCTGCTCTTGTGGGTTTGGGGTGATAGTTTTGTATAGCGATTCGTAGTAGGCTTCTATAGCTGTGATGATTTCTTCCTTGTTGTTCACTATTGTTCCTTGCTCGCTATTATTCTAGCTTTACCTCTGTACGTATTTCATCTTAACACCTTCATGCTTGTGTTATCCTCTATGGTGCTTTGTATGAGTGCAATATAGTACGTCATTACGTCTTTTCGCGTTTTTTTTTTAATAATCCTGTTTAGTTCTAAGTATTCTGTGCTATCACGATTTGTTAGCCCTTTTTGTTCCATCGATGCTTTTGTTTTTGCCCTGATTTTTCCGTTGCTTTGTTTTTGTTTTGTTTTTGCATATACTTTTTTAGTTGCTACTTGGAGACTGCTAGCGATTTTTGTGCTGAGCTCGTCGAGTTCCAATTGTTTTAGTGCTTCTGTATCGTGTAGTTTTAAGTATTTTTTGGAACTCGTCTATGTCATGGGTTTGTTCTTTTGCAGTTGGGATATTTGGTCTATGAAGTAGTTTATTTCTTTCTACTTTCGTGTTCAAGTATATAGTACCACGAATAAGTCGGTGGTCGCTGCCTTTGTCGAAACGATATATTACAGATACATTTTTTCAGATTCTGCGATTGTTTGTTATTATATAATCAATTTCGTTTTTGGCCTGTGCATTTGGGCTTTTCAAGGTCCAGCTCCGCTGCGCTGGTTTCTTAAAAAGGTATTCATGCAGAATAAATGTTTCTTAGATAATCAAGCATCATTTCACCTCTGGCGTTTCTTTCCTAATTCGAACTTACCTGTTCCATGTTTATTTTGTCCTTGTTTGTCTTTTGACCAATCTTCGCATTTAGAACGCCCATGATTATAACGAAATGTGCATTTTCTGCTTTTTATGCATTTGTAATATCTTCATACAGTTATCCGATCTCTTCGTCATCTGCTGTGCTAGTTGGAGCATAGCATTGAATTACTCGTAGTTATACTTTTGTTCACTTTCAGCATAATGTAAATACCCTATTTGGGACTTGTGTTTTTCCGACAAGATGTTCTAGTTTTTTTTATTTTTCATTAGTGCTGTTCCTCCAGTACGCCACTTTATTTCGGCGATTTTTGGTATAACAAGTGTCCTGATTTTAATATAGTTGACTTTTCGCCTTTAAGTCTAGTTTCGCTTATGTCTAGGATATCCCATTTTATGTTCTTTAGTTCTTGTTCTAGTACTTCTAGGTTCTCATCGCTTTTCACAGTTCTAATATTGTACGTAGCTATCATTATTTTTCTCTGTTGATGCTTTCCTTTTTTTTTGGTGTTGATTTTCTCGGCTTATTTTCCGCCGTCTTTTATCCTTTATCAAATTTGTGCCTCCCCCAGAATCCATGAGGCAGTCTGATGTTTTGGAGCGAGATTTTGCATTGATAGCTCTGCTCGCCTGGGGTACTACATTTTCAGAATTTGACATGTTTTCATTGTTTTCATTGGAAGGTTTTCATTGGAAGGTTGTAGGCTTTTAAAAGCGATGCTAGCCAGGCGGGTTGGCAGTACCATTACCATTTCAAACTTGTCCAGTCTTGCTTGTGGTAATCCAACTTATGAGCCAACATCATCATCAGGTTCTAGTTTTGGTCCGCCCCCGCTACTTTATTTCCCCGGTACCTACCATATCTGGTAAGCATTCTGCTATCATACCGCATGGGGTTGCTAGTCCCACGAAAAGACAAGGCACGGACAGACAAGACTAAACAAACAAAATTACAGAGGCAAGACTGGATAAACAAGAAAGAAGCCTAAAAATACTTAAACACTCAACTTCGTCTGTTGCTCTGCCAATGTTGAATCGATAATCCTTGAAGCTGCCATGGCCAGTCAGTACTTGAGTAAGGTAGTAGCTAGTTTCGCCGAATTTTCTATTTACCCAGGACGATATATTTGGGATTAGCACTTGGGTCCACTGTCCTTTGTCTCTTAGCTGCCATTTTTTTTTGACATTCTTCGATAAGCTCTTCTCTGGCTAGTTGTTTTTCCTGTTTGTAGTAATTTGCATCGTGCAACTTTTTCCGCTCTTTTACGAGCAGGTCTATGGAGGTATTCCTGAGATGACTTGGGCGGCCTCTGCATGTACGTAGAGCCATTTTTTGCTGAGTTGGTGGAGACTTCGTTTCTTGTCTAGTTCTTTGGCCCATTTTGGAGCTCCGTACAACATGGTAGACTGGACTACCAAACTAAGTATTTTCCGAGAGCTGCTCTTAGGCCCCCCCTACGTTTGGCATGAGCTGCTGAATGCCTGCTAGTGTTCTCATTGCCTTTCCTGTCGCTTCGGTAATGTGCGCCATGAAGGATAGCCTTTTATCGATCACTACTCCGAGGTATTTGTGTGTTTCTTTTGGTGTTATAATTGCCTCTTTCACTTTAAACTTTACTGGGCTAAGTTGTGTTAGACCTGTGAAGAGGACAGCCTCGGTTTTTTTTCTGGAGCTAGACGTAGGTTCTTCGACTTCATCCACGCGCTGACCATCTCTGTTGCTTGATTTGCCGTTCGTTTTAAGCCTTTTTTTGTTTTTGCTGTGACAACTAGTGCGATATCGTCAACTTCATGTTGTACCCAATTAAAGGGTGTATGTATGTTCCGATAATATTACGTCCGCTACCTGACGTACTCCTTCCATAGGCATTTGAAGATCTTGCGGCCGAATTTTCAGGTTTCTTCTTATAATTTGGAACGCGTATCCCTATTTGTCCTTATTTAGTCTGTGCACAGTTTTTTTCCAATGGCTTTGTTTTGCTTTGTTAATGATCTGACGTAGCTCCTTCTTTGCTCGCTTGTATTCTTAAAATAACAGTTTAATATTTTTTTCCCGTGTTTGTCTTTCTCTTTCACGTTGGTAGTTTCTCCTAGTAGCGACAAATATAGTTCTCATGTCAGTAATTTCGTCGGTCCACCAGTATACTGATTTATAACTTTTTGGTCTCCTCTTTGGCAAGGTAGCATCGCACACTTTACTCATCATTTGAACCAGAGCATCTTCTGTGGTAAAGGTTTCTGGCTCTTTTGTTAGACACTCCTTAATTTTTTCTTCCTGCAGGTTTTCCAAGATCCAGTCACTTGTTTCTGGGTATGCCTTTGTTTTTGATCTTGCCTTTTCCCTTATGTTATTAAAGATGTAGCGGTGGTCGCGCAAGGTTTCTTTGTCAAGGAAAGAGTTTGTGGAGAAGGTGAGGTCTATTATTGAGCACGAGTTTCCCCTGATGAACGTGTATGAACGTGTGTCACCTTTGTTTTGTATGCTCAAATACAGTTCCGCTGCCCAGTCTGTGACAATATTTCCTCTAATGTCCATGCTTGGGGATCTCCAGTAAGGGGACTTAGGGGCGTTTAAGTCTCCAACTATAATATAATATAGTTATATAATTGATATAATTTCTCTCTTTTTCTGATGTCTAAGACTCGGGCTTTGAGCTTCAAGAGATTCAGACAGTTATTCGATGTTTTTGTTGGGTGAGAAGTAACAACTATATATTATAACCTGAGACAACCCTACCCATACGAAGCCTGATCCGTGGCCAGTACTTATGACGGACAACTTTTAGTTTTTGATCCAAATCGCTGCGTCTTTTCTGTCATTCGTGAGCCATCTGGCATCTGTTGCGAGTTTCTTGTTTGGCTCGCTTATTAGCACCACATCCCCTATCATCTCTGTGGCCGATGCGATCAGCATATTGTGTGCTGCTCGGCATCTCATTAGGTTGATCTGGATTATTTTGAACATTGTTTTTATTCTGCCTGTCTTGCCTCCGTTAGAGCATTTCGGAATATTGGACATAGTCCAGTGTCTGCTAGATGTCCCTGCTTATCACAGATTGGACAGTAGGGTAGTTTGTCGCATCCTTTTGCAATATGTCCTTCTTGGCCGCACCTATGACATAGATTCTGTCTGTCTGGCCCTTTGCAGTTACTTGCGTAGTGACCCAGCAACCAGCATCTATGTCACCTTTCAAGTTCTACCCTTTCCCTAACCCTGCAGAGTACCCACCCTATTTACAATCTTCTTTCTTCAATTAGCATTTTCCTTTGTCTTTTGAGGAGTGATACTGTCGCCACCAGTGTTTCTCCGTATGCTGGTCTGAGATTTTTTACGAGAATATCTTCTTTCTCGATCTCTATTACTTTATTTATGGCTTCCACTATTTCCTCGGTTGTAGTTACTGAGTCACGATCACATTTGCGTTTTTTGCGCGTAGTTTGCGGTAGTTTTTACCGTATTATGTTTTTTAGACTTTCTACCTTGCCCTCTTTAACCTCGAGGAGTAGTTCCCCATTGTTGGTTTTCCTGATAGCTGATATTTCTGTGTTGAAGGATCAGGATCAACTTCGTTTTTTACCCTCTTTAGTAGCTCCGCATATGTTTTCTGAAACAGTCCTAATAAAAACCGACGGGAAAACATATACAAATAGGACTAGAAAGACAAAACTAGACAAACAACAAAGCTAGTTAGACTAGACATCTTTCACAAAAGTAAATAGATGGACAGAGCAACATAGAGTTATACAGATAAGATTAGACAGAAATGACTAGACAAACAAGACTAGACAGACAAAACAATATAGAAAAAACGAGATTAACATCACCAATGATACAAGACTATATACATAAGTCTAGATAGACTTTAGACTTGTGAGACTTATTTAGTCTTTTGAATAAAATCTAATCTCATCTCTGTGACTTACCTTAGATGTCCTGCCTGACAGACAAAAGCATCAAAACCAAGGACAAGCAAAGAAAGACTAGACAAACAAGACTAGATAGGCCTAGTCTTGTTTGTTGTCTAGTCTTTCTTTGCTTGTCCTTGGTTTTGATGCTTTTGTCTGTTCACCCTTGTCTGCCTAGTTTTGTATGTTTAGCTAGTCATGTCTATCTGCCTAGTCTTTTTTGCCCAGTCTTTGTCTCTCTACCTTTGTTTATCTGACCTTATCTGTCCAGCCTTGTGTCCAGTCTTGTCTCTCTGCTTATGTTTGATTAGAGTGTTTAAGTAATAGTACACTCATGTCTTGTTGCTTATCTGGTATTGCCTATGTCGTTTTGTCTGCCTGATTAGGCAGGTAAGACTAGACAGACCAGACAAGACTTATAATATTAGATATAGAAGTTCAGTCTTTGTCTACCTTTATCTGTATGGCTTTGTCTGTCTTGACTTATGTCTAGTCTTGTCTGTTTAGTCTTGTCTCTCTGGTTTTGTTTGATTAGAGTGTTTAAGTAATAGTAGGGTCATGCCTTGTTGCTTATCTGGTATTGCCTATGTCGTTTCGTCTGCCTGATTAGGCAGCTAAGACTAGACGGCAAGACTAGACAGACAAGACTAGGCAGACAAGACTAGACAAGATTAGAGAGGAACAAGTTTAGAGAGAAGACTTAATGGACAAGATTTTAACATTAAAGATTGCCAAGATTAAACGGGTGAAACTAAACAAACAGATCTAGAAATACTACATAAGATTATACGTCAGATTTTACTACATATGTGTAGGCATCCTAAACAGACAAGACTAGACAAGCTAGGCTGGATAGATAAAACTAACTAAACAATACTGGAATTACAAGAATAGATAGATATAACTAGATCGAAAACACTCTACTGGATAGACTGAAAAAACGGGACTAAACAGACAAGGCATATATTAGACAGGCTAGGCACGCATTGGACAAGCGAGCCAAAACAAACAAGAATACACCAATAATAATAGACGCACAATTCTGGATAGCTATGATAGACAGAATAGGCCAAATACGCAAGACTAAACAGACAGGGCTAAAAATATAAAACTAAGAAGTCGTGACTACAAGGTAAGACTAAACCGGCAATTGGACTAACATGTTTTGGCATAAAAACCACCGGATAAAACTAGAAAGAAAAAACAAGACTAATAAGGCTATGTTGTCATGAATGAAATTCCAAGACAAAATAGACCGAAGTAGACTAATTAATTCGAGGCTATAGAAATTGTCTAGAAAGCTAGATAAGCAAATTAACTAAACAAGTAAATTAATTTTAGGGATCAGCAACATTAACGCAAACCGAACCACCGTGGAAATCTGACCCCGAAAAACGCCTCCCAACCAGTTTTTCCGCTCCAGGTCCTGGATTTTCCGAGACCCTAACCACTCCTCGTCTACCTAAAGCCCAAAATCCAACCATCACTCTGCTACAAAAAGCCCGAGGTAATGCCAGAATGTTGTCTTACAAAATAAATATTAACACAACAGTTTAAATTACAGAAGGACAAATAGCGAAAGCATCTGCTTTAGTTGAGCCAGAAAAGCCGCGAAGAATCTCCGAATCTCTAAACTCATCAGATCTAGGTTGGTATTCAAATGTATTTGTTTTAACTTTTAATTTAAAGTGTGTTAAATTAGTATAACAAAAGAATGAATAGGTGAATTTTAAAATTTACAAGAATGTTTCTTATATCGGTAGATAAAAGTTTCTATTTTCACATTTATTAGGAATATTTTTCCAGTTTATCAAGTCCGCACACAGGACTACATTAGCGACTCAGACGTAGAACGTCCAAAGAAAATCATAATTCAACCAAAAAAATACGAGGGCATTGGTCCAACGACCAAGGATGGAATGCCAATCACGTTGAGATCGGTAAGTTTCATACAAAACAAAACGATAAAAACAATGATAATTTTTTATCATCTATAAACACAATCAAATGAATCTAAGTAAATTCAATAAAATATTTTTTGTTGTTGTTAGGAAGTTAGAGATTCGAACATGTCACAGTGGTACAAGAAAATGTACGATACCATCCATAAACAAAAACCCAGCAGATATGACAATGGTAAGAATATTTCTTACCTTATTTTATTTAAAAAAAAAGTTTTTTTATCATAAAATGTCTCGTATTTTAACTGTAGCGTAATAAAAACATATGGTTTTAGTTAATTATTTTTTACAGACGAATATGTAACAGTTCGATACAAACAACGCAGAGGTATAGCAAACAATTTTTATTTTCTTAATTTTACTGGTGTTGTTGCTTTATGCTTCTCACAAAAACCTCAAAAAAATCCACCACTATTTATTTTCTAAAACAATTTTTTATATATAAACCGGCTTTCTAAACAGAAATAAAATCCCTCTTGTACATAAATAATAAGCAGATAACAGATGAACCCAAAGACCTTGATTACAAACTTTTTTTCAAGCTTCCGCACAGATCAACAAAATCATTAAACTACCATCAACCTCGGTGTACGGTGTTTGTGAAAAAATCTTCCTAAATTTATTTTCTAACATCTTTATTTACATTTAGGACGATATCCTTATACTACTGGATATTTGTCGGAGCCCGAGCCTGGAGCCTACGATAGCGACGCAGCTCCATTATCTGATAGTAACTATTCGACGCTGGATCGTCGACGTCTTCAAGTTCCAAACTCGCACAACATGTCTTCCACCTTACCAAGAAATACGACAACTATAAAGTAAATATGATTTTAGTTTATTTTTGGATGTTGACTTAAAATTTGATTTCTTATCTGAAATTGCTACGATAAGCATTATCAGAATAGTAATAATATTTTACTATTCGCATGTATTTTTTTGACGTAGTAGTTAGAAAATCTTGTATTATTTCCGCTTCGAATTCAATAGCGCCTAGGTTGCTTATAATATTATTTGAAAAGAAAACTAAATTACTTAAATATTAAAACTAAATTATAAACAAAATTAAATATTAAAAAATCAAAATATTTAATAAATATTATTGTTGTTACCAAAATCACAATTGTTCATAAATGACTGTTGAAAACGATCATTTAAATCAGAGTTGAAATAGTTTGCGTACCTATTTTCATTTGCGTAGTCATTTTACGTAAAATTTTATCGCGACCTCGGGATAATCAGTAAACGTTTTAGTTTACATTTTGCTTATTTTACTGCTACCTATTACCTGAAGAAAAGCCTTATAATATATATATGAGGGTTGCGTCTGATTGTATACACTAAACTTAGTTCAGTCTGTATAAACTTGGTCCAAGTTTCATCTAGACTAGATTTATAATAATCTAGTCTGATTGTGTAGATTAGACTTGATCCTCAAGGTTACATCTAGTCCAGGGTTCGGCAACCTTTTCTGATCACGGGCCCTTAAAAAAAGCCATTTTAAGCGAGCACAGTCAGATGTTTTTGAATGTAATATGTAGCTTAAATAGTTTTTTTTTTAATCGAATATAAATATTATAAGGTATCAAAAAAATTAAAAAATAGTAACAATTTTATTTACATGCTATAATAACATCGGAGAACAAAAATTGAGTGACATTTATTATAAAAGAAATTAAAACTCAAAATATACAAGAAACAATTTATTTTATTCAAACAAAAATTAAATTGCGATTTTTGTTCTTGAATCTATATTTCATTTACATCGGGTTGGGTTTGAGACACTGAGATCCTCAAAATGTTTTGCAAATTTTCATCGGTCAACCTCGTTCTATATTTTGATATAATTAAATTTATTCTTCAAAAAGTTTGTAGAAATAAATGCTCGAAAAATTGCTAATCATTGATTTCCCAAAAATTCTTAAATTAAGAAATGTATTATCTGATAGACCTAATTAAAAAGAAATTAAATTGTTTTCATCAAAATTATTTCTATATATATATATATATATATATATATATATATTGTTTGATTGTATGTCAATTTTCAAATATTAATATATATAAATTTCTTTCGCATAAAAATCTTGAAAGCGATAACGAAAATTGTCGTAGAATAATTTTAGTGAATCAATATAAATATTATTTGCAGGACACTGTTTGTCATTGTTAGTTAAAATCGATTAATAGTATATTAAAGAACGAGTTCAATAAGCGCGATTTTTCTGCACGCGTCCATATTTAGAAAACGACGGGCGTACCGAGGAGTTTTCTAAACTTTTACACGTTCTGAAAATGTGGTCTCGGTCTCGAGAGCGAGAGCGCATGTAGTCTCGTTCTCCCGAGATACGAGAGTCTCGTTTCTGATCCCGGTCATACTTCTTCTTCAATCTTTGATTCTAATACGGGCAGCCGTAATATTTTCTTGCATAAATTTGAACTGCGGGCTCGAGCAAGTTACATTTCATTATATAACAATTAAAAGAGTAGATTTCGTAATATGAAATAGATGTCGTAGACAATTTCAAATTATTTTCGTTTTTATTATTAATTTTAAATCATCAACAAACTAGAAGGTTTATATAAACATACATTTATGGTGTGTTATCGCTACATTTTCATGTGGATGGAACAAAGCGAAATTAGAAGATATTAATAGTAACCAAATAGAAAATTTACGTAAAGAGACAGTGATTAGTTTACAATAAAATGAATGATTAGCTCGTTTTGGACTATCTTACCAATAAGTTCTAGCAAGAATGATATTTGGCCAGATTAGACAAGACGAGACAAACGGTAACGAGAGCGAGACGAGACAAACGGTTACGAGAGCGAGAGCGAGACGAGACTAACGGTTACGAGAGCGAGACAAGACTAACGGTTACGAGAGCGAGACGAGACTAACGGTTACGAGAACGAGACGAGACTAACGGTTCCTAGAGCGAGAGCGAGACTGAGACGAGAGTAACTTTTACACAACAAACGAGAGCGAGACGAGATTTTTGAAACTCTCGCCCTATCTCGTCTCGTGTGAAGCCCTAATATTGAGAAAATGCTGAAATTATAATTATTTGCTGAAAACTTTTAATTTCCGGAAATAACTCATTGATTAACTTTCCTTTGCCTTGCAGTGTAATATTTAAATTATTGAGGTAAGTTTTAATGTCAACAAGAAAAGCCAACTTGATTATCCATTTAAAATTTGATAACTCTTATATATTGTTTCTTTTTCTGTCAGAAACATTTCAGTCTCGTCTTTTAACTCGAAAAATCTTTTCAAAACTCTCCCACGACTAAACCATTACTTCAGAAAAGTAGACAACATCTTCATATTCGGCATCTATTTCGTTTAAGAATTCTCGAAATTTTCAATGGTTAATACCGAAAAAAATATGTTGTTTGGTGGGCCGCACAAAAACTTGCAATGCGCCGCATTCCGCCCGCGGGCCGCGCGTTGCCGCCCCTTTATCTAGACTATTTATTTTCTGTATAATTTTGTCTTATTATGAAGATTCGACTTGGTTTTCAAGGTTTCGTCTTGACTGGAGTTTTATTAACCTAGTCGGTTTGTGTAGACTAAACTTGACCTTCAAAGTTTCATAAATATTAAAATTAAATTATAAACAAAATTAAATATTAAAAAAGCAAAATATTTAATAAATATTTTTGTTGTTACCAAAATCACAATTGTTCATAAATGACTGTTGAAAACGATCATTTAAATCAGAATTGAAATAGTTTGCGTACCTATTTTCATTTGCGACCCCTCATTTTGCGTAATATTTTATCGCGACCTCTGGATAATCAGTAAACGTTTTTGTTTACATTTTGCTTATTTTACTGCTACCTATTACCCGAAGAAAAGCCTTATAATATATATGAGGGTTGCGTCTTAATGGTGTCTTATTATGAAGATTCGACTTGGTCTTCAAGGTTTCATCTTGGCTGGAGTTTTATTAACCTAGTCTGTTTGTGTAGACTAAACTTGACCTTCAAAGTTTCATCTAACTATAACTCTAACTTACTACTAAATAATCTAGTCTAATTATGTTGATTAGGTTTAATCTTTAGAGATTCATCTTGATTAGATTTTTTAATAATCTATTATGACTGTATTGATTAAACTTAGTCTAGAATTTTAATAATCTAGTCTGCTTATGTAGATTAGTCTTAGTCTTTAAAGATTTATATAAAAAACGAGATCTTTTATAATCTCGTCTGATTGTATTGGTTAGACTTGGTCTTCAAGGTTAAATCTAGACTACATTTTAATAATCTAGTCTGATTTTGTAAATTAGACTTGGTCTTCCGGGTTTCATCCAGAATAAATTTTTAATAATCTAGTCTGATTGTGTAGATTAGACTTAGTCTTCAAGGTTTCATTTAGACTACAATTTTTTAATAATATAGTCTGATTGTGTAGATTAGACTTGCTCCTCAAGGTTTCATCCAGACTAGATTTTTAACAATCTAATCTGATTGTGTGGACCATAACGTAACGTTATTTAAAAAAAGGATAAATCGAGCCAAATCTCAAAGTGGGTTTTTTGGTTAAATTTATAAAAATAATAAAATACGATAAAAATTATAGTGACTAGTAGTTTGTACTAACATGCCGAGGTAGCCGGCACATTAGTACAAACTACAAAAATATTTTTTCTACTAATATGCGGAGGTAGTTTTTGTTTTGTTTTAGTTTTTATTTTATTTTATGCAGGATTTTTCTACAAGTCTTTTAACAAATTATATTCATGAATTATGAAGCTTTTTAACAAATTGCTATTTCTAATCCGGTTTCGCCCGCATATAATTATTTCACTAAGAATCCTGCACTGAAGATGGCTGATTTTAAGCCGAAAGGGCTCTGCTTATAAAGTTAATTATTCAATAAACTTTACCTATAGTGGGTTCGACTTTATAATTTTTACAAGTTCAACCTACTGTGTTTTATCTAGACCAGTGGTACGCAAACTATAATCACATTGAATTGAAAAATTCACTACCACACTTATAATATGTAAAAATGTTATATAACTTATTATTCACAGTTATATAAATTTCTACACATATCACGACTCGAATTTCGACGTTTGACGGTCATTTTCAAGTGAAAACTTTGAAAAACTTTTCACTTGAAAATGACCGTCAAACGTCGAAACTCGAGTCGTGATATGTGTAATATATAACTGTGAATAATAAGTTGTATAACATTTTTACATATTATAAGTGTGGTAAAAACATAGTAAATTTTTCAATTCAATGTAAGTATGAATTACCACATAGTAACTGTCGCAACCATCCTATTCATACAAAGTATATTCATTTGCGACGCATTTTTATAAAAATTTTGTCCTGAAACAGAAAAAGAAAAGACAAGATCTCATGTGACTCTATTGAAACAACATGTAATATTTTTTCACACAATGCGAATTTTTTAATTTCATAAAACTAACGTTAACTAAATGCTAGGTGAATATCATCTAATCTGATAGTATTATCATAATCTAGTCTGATTGTAAAGTTTATAATTGGTCGTCATGGTTTACTTTAGACTAGACTGTAAACAATTTCGTCTTACGACTCTTTAAGGTTTTATCTAGACTCCATGTTTTATCTGGATTTTTAACAATGTAATCTTAAAACTTTCTTAAACCCTTTCGCTGCTTTGGACTGCTATAACAGTTCAATTGATTTGTCGCTTTGACGATTTCTATATAAATGTCGGCAGTCGTTAATACGTTGGCGCTTCTGAATTTACCTCTGCACGATTCCGTGTAATTTAAATCGTAAATGGTTCTTATGGCGGCTTTTTGAATTTTAAAAATATCTGATACTAATGTTCCATTGCCCCCAGAACATTATGCTGAATCTGAGATGACTGTAAAAGTTGCAAAAATATACAATTTTTAAGATATTCCTATTTTAGATGTTTTGTAAAGTTCATTATGTGTACAGTCCAGTCCAGGTTTTCGTCTATGTATAGTTCAAGTACTCTAACGAATTGCTGAAATTTTATTGTATTGTCCTCAAAGGTAAATTCATTATTGTAACTTCTAATGTCTCTTTTTGTTTTAAAGTAAATTTAGTTGGTTTTCTCTTTATTTAAAATTAATTTGTTGACGTTAAACCATGTGGTTTATAGTTTCATAGGGTTATATCATATAGTTATAGGTTCATAGTTGTCATCGCAGATTTAAAATTATAGAGTCCTCTATTGATCTGTTCGCTATTAATATACTAGTATCATCGGCATAATCTATTAATGTACTGTTTGTATTTTTTTAAACTTAATTCTGGCAGATCATTTATGTACAGTGGGAAAAGAAGCGGTCCAAGTGGCATATTACTAGTCCTGGGTGTGGATGAAATATTGCCTTCTGGGGTCAGCATTTGTGTTATTTGCAAGATATTGTGCAAGAAGTTCTGATGTTACTCCCCTGATTCCATATGTCTGTTGTTTCGATATTAAGATAGAATGGTCGACTGTATCATATGTCCCCAAGTCCAGGAGTATACCTTATGAAATAGCATGTGCTTCTGGCTACTGCATAATTTCTTAAAAAAAAAATGGAAACATGCCATGTCGATATTCTTGCCTTTGATGAACCCGTGTGGATGCGGGCTAATAAGTTGGTATTTATTTATAAAAGACAATAGCCTTTTACAGATCAATTTCTCTAAAGCTTTTGCAAAAGGTATGAACAACTACAGGCCAATGCCTACTATGCATTGGCCTGTAGTTGTTCATACCGGTTTTGTTAACTTTTTTTAAAAATGGGAGTAATTTGCGAGACCTTGCGGATAGCCATATATTTTATTTTTTTATGTCTAGTCTTGTCTAATCTTCTTTACTCTTGTCCAGTCTTGTTCAGTCTTGTAAAGTCTTGTCCAGTATCGTCCAGTATTGTTCAGTCTTGTCCAGTCATGTGTAGTCTTGTCTAATCTAGTCTTGTATAGTCTTATCTAGTCTTGCCCAGTCTTGTCTAGTCTTGTCTCTATCTAGTCTTGTTTCTTTCTTGTTTTGTCTATGTAGTCTACTACATTAAAATGTACTTAATTTAATGAATTCTCTACAATGCTAGCAGAATTTGACTAGATGGATTAGATTGTGCTTTCCATGGTCCACTTAATTATTATAAGTTAGTAGTCTAATTCAAGTTCAATATGAAGTTGTTGCAACATGAAGTTGTCGCAATACGAAACCGCAACATGAAGTTGTTTCAACATGAAGTTGTTTTAACGTGAAGTTGTCGCAACATGAAGTTGTTTCAACGTGAAGTTGTCGCAACATCAAGTTGTTGCAACGTGAATTTGAAGATGAAATGAGAATTCGAGGTGAAAAAATCTCTTGTAGTTGAAACTAGATAGATTTTCGAAATTAAATTCGCAATACGCAATTCGAGGTTTCAAGTTGAATTTGTTTCAGACAAGACAAGACCAGATAGACAAGTTTAGACGGACAAGACTAGATGAACAAGACACTACACAGACAAGACAGACTAGACGGACAAGACTATACATACAAGACTAGGACAGACAATACTAGGACAGACAGGACTGGGATATACAAGACTAGAACCGACAAGACCAGGAGAGACAGGAGCGAGATATACAAGATTATGACAAACAAGACTAGGACATACAAGACTAGGACAGACAAAACTAAGACATACAAGAGTAGGACAGACAGGACTAGGACAGTCAAAACTAGGAAATACAAGACTAGGACAGACAAGACTAGGGCAGACAAGACTAGGACATACAAGACTAGGACAGACAAAACTAAGACATACAAGACTAGGACAGACAAGACTGGGACATAAAAGACTAAGACCCACAAGACTAAGACAGATAAGACTAGGACAGACAAGACTAGAGCAGACAAGGCAAGGACGGACAAGACAGGGACATGCAAGACATACAAGACTAGGAGAAACAAGACTGGGACATACAAGACTAAGACTCACAAGACTAGGACAGACAAGAATATTACGTACAACACTAGGATATACAAGACTAGGACAGACAAACTAAGACAGACAGGACTAGGACAGATAAGACTAGGACAGACAAGACTAGGGCAGACAAGGCAAGGACAGACAAGACTGGGACATGATAGACTAGGACATACAAGACTAGGACAGTCAAGACTGGGACAGATAAGACTAGGACATTCAAAACTAGGACATATAAGACTAGGACAAATAAGATTAGGACAAATAAGACTAGGCCATACAAGAATAGGACAGACAAGAATAGGAGAGACAAGACTAGACAGACAAGACTAGACAGATAAGATTAGACAGACGATAAGGCTCGACGGACGAGACTTGACTTGCAAATTATTTTGTCGTTTTCGTTCAATTTTGACATAAAACAAAAGACTTTTGCAAAGTGTGTCCACTCAAATCAACAAAAAACAAAATTTGCTTCGAATAGTTTTTTTTTAATTTGGCAATATTTGCCAATCATTTTGGCATTTTCGTCTAATTTTGACATAAAACGAAAGAATTTTGCAAAGTTTGTCCACTCAAATCAACAAAAAAACAATATACGCTTCGAATAGAGATTTTGGTATTTGAAAATTTGGCAATATTTGCAAATTATTCCAAATAATACAAAGTTATAAAAGTTTTACGCACGGGCTCTAGTGTAATGTTCAGAATATTGAGCACACAATCACATCAGTTCAAAAAAGTAATTCGCAGCGAAAGGGTTAAAACAACATACAATATTTTTACACACAATGCGGGTTTTTGAATTTCATAAAACTAGCGTTGACTGAATGGAAAGTGAAGCCCGACACGATCTAATTCAGATGTAAAACAATTTTGATGTGCTGATATCGATCGTTCATCTTTTACAAGCGCTATTTGGTAAATGGTCACAACACATTGGTTGGCAGATTATTTTTACTCTAAATTTTCAGTAATTGGGTTGTCGAAAAAAATCATCGATTTTGTATGTATTAAATACCTAAGGTATTAAATACCTATTATAAATAATGTTGTAGACTATGCGAAAAACTTTGCGAGAAACAAAATATTCAAAAACAATTTAAAAGTGAGAATTTTAAAAAGAATTACGTACCTCTAAACGCGCCTAAAATTATTGGTCGTCTTGTTTATGATGTCGGAATGTTCGACGTTTCCACATATGTACTGACAAAAAATATTCGTATTTTAGTGCAATAAAGCTAACAGAAGGTGGTCGCACTAATTGTATTATTATCATCAAGAAGGCAAATAGTTATTTACATTAGAGTGCGGAAACCTTGATTTTACAATGCAACAGCTCGTTTGGGGAACGAGCCCGAAGGGCAGGTTCCCCATTTGCTGGAGCATTGTAAAATCATTTCCGCACGAAATTTGTATAAGATTTTTTGGCCGACAATTATTATTTAAGAAACAAATAGATTTAGATTAATTACAATATTGGAAATTATTTAATTTTTTAATGTTGGTACTCACAAACTTTGACATTTTTACTAATTCAAATTCAGTAGAAACATAATATGTCATTTTTCCAAATGACAGACGCACAGTAAAATGAAAAAAATCAGTCTTATTTTCTACATTATCGTGACAAATATGGTCTAAAGTACCGTTTTCTACATTAGATTTTATTGTCATATACTTAATTTATTTTGTAAGTGTCTCTGTAAGGATAAAATTAACTGGTCACTTTACCGCATCGTAACCGAACTTTGTAACATTGTGTGTAAAAATCTAGTTTCGCTGGACGCATACACGATGTTTTTCTACTGATATATGTGAAAATGGCATTTTTTCCACGGCTTACCCTACATGAAAGTGACATTTTCTCATACTGGAGATGAAAATATTTTCACATCTAGAGACGAAAATGAGCATTTTAAATTTATGATTCTCTCGATTAAAACACTATACTAACCAAATTTGCATGGACTTTCGTATTAATTACATCAATTTCAATGAAATATTTTATGTACAAACGTAAAACGAGCCTGAAACTATTTAAAAAACCGAAATAAAATTAGGACATTTGACTTGAAAAGTATCATCTTCTATGAAAATGCAATATGTTACCATGGAAACGACCAAACCGACAATTAAATTTGTATTGACAGTTCTGACGGTTCGGTTCGAATTGGATTTATTAAAGTCGAATTATGGATTCTACAACCGAAATCAGTAGAAAAAATTGCATTTGCTACTCGAGATGAAAGTATTTTTTGGTTCGGTGTGATTGCTAACTCGCTGGCGCACGTCAGCAAGCTCCCACCTCACCAAAAAAACGCCAACTTTCAGCTCTTGCTGTAAAATATACTATTAAATCCCCGATCAGCCATAACAGCACATGCATCGAGTAACTGCTCTAACAAACTTTTTTTTTAATAATAGTTTATCAGAAATTTCTCCTGCAAATCTTTTTGATATAAAATTAATAAAACTATCTGGTGTACAAGATATTAAATACTTTAAAGTATTACACTTTTTATACTTCGACCTACTCTGAAGTTAAATATTGGTACTCTGGATCACTCGGTTTTTCAATTTGTATCTCAAATGCATCAATAATAGCATTTACATAACTCCTAAATGGTAGTATTTTTGTAAGTTATTCGGTTCAGACATATAAATGAGAGACATTACTGACGTTTCATTCCAACTCTTCGTCATTGATTGTCAATGCAGATGATAGAGGCCTAAAACTTCTCACATCCTTGTTCAACACTTTATACGAATCTATGAAAATACCAACAGACTGGCTGAGGTCGACGTTCATCACTTTACCAAAAACCGAACGCTTCTCAATGCGACGACCTCCGAATGATAAGCCTGATGTCTAATGTCTTCAAGGTCTTTCTCCGTATCGTTCACAATCGCATATACGTTAGATGCCAGGGACAGGCTAAAGAAACGCAATTTGGATTTAGGAACGGAGCAAGGCTCTCTTCTCACTCAACGTTCTCACACAGCGATGCAGAAACATGAACGTCGATAAATGCGCCTGCTTTATTGACTACCGAAAATCTTTCGACTGTATATCGCACCAGAAGCTCATTGAGATTCTAAAATACACCGGAATCGATGAGGGAGATCTGAAAATCATCACGCAGCTGTTCTAGCATCAACGTGCAGAGATTAAGATAGAGGGTATAACATCCGAAGAAACAGAAATTAGGAGGGGTGTTAGACAAGTGTGCGTCCTGTCATCTTCAATTTATTCTCGGAGGCAGTGTTCTGAGAGGAACTGGTGGATGTGAAAGAGGGCATTAAGATCAACGGTCCTTATTAATAATATCCGAGTCGCTGGACTGTGACAATGCAATAGCCCAAAGACAGATAGCCTGGGTGAAGTAGAATTCTAAAAAGACCAAAGAAAATTGGCATACATTTTTAGAACAAAGAAAGGTTACAGCCAAGATAATTCGAGGAACCAAACGAACCTTCACACAAAACCAACTAACCCAAATCAAAGAGAGCTTTGCTAAGAATATTTCGAGAGATTTCTTTGTAACCTTTAAGCAGGCACTCAGAAAATACTCTCCGCCAAGCCTCCACTTCAGAGACTCACAAGGCAAACTGGCTTATAACAAGGACAACTGCCACCTTTTGGCTCAGTACTTCTGAAAAAAAATCTACTCAACTGTGACCCACCCAGCGAAGATTTCAACTATAAACAAACCACACCAAACCCGGACTCGCTTCTCCCCCTTCATTGGAAGAACTTGGCCAGATGATTGGCGAGATTTCAGAAAGCTTCGAAATAAAACTGGAATGAGACAAGGAGATGGACTTTCCGCACTTCTCTTCAAATGCGTCCTTGAAAAGGTTATGAGACAATGGCGCAAGGAACTAAACAATTTGGGTGCTCAGAGTGGTATCTACCTGGGACGTAAAAACGATGTACTGGTTGTAGATTGCCTGGCCTTTGCAGATGACATGGCATTATTTGCTGATTCTCTTGAGATGGCAACAATGCAGGTAAACTGCCTCAGAAAACAGGCTGCCAAAGTGGGTCTTCAAGTGTCGCTGGAGAAAACAGAATTCTTCACCAACATCAGAGAAGCAAACAGAGAGGTTACTAGATTTGTTACTAGAACAGGGAAACATCAAGAGGACTGAGAAATTTAAGTATCTCGGCGATTGGATTGAACCCAACTTATCAGGAAGAGAATCATTACCCAAGAGAATCAGCAAGTTAGAACTAGCCTATCGGCTGACTAAGAACACTTACAATAAGAAATGCCTGTCACACAACCTGAAACTTAAGCACTACACATCAGTCTTACGACCAGAAGCCCTGTATGCCATGGAGTGTCTTTCCTTGAACCGAAGGGGTCTTATAGAGAAATTAGAAATCAGAGAGAGGAGAATCCTCAGGAAGATCCTAGGCCCGGTAAAGGAAGATGGGGAATTCCGAAGACGGTATAACTCTGAGCTCTACGAACATATTGAGATGCTCTCTGACTGTGCAAGGAAAAGAAGGGTAGCTTTCTATGGCCACGTTGCAATATTGCCTCCAAACCGACTAACCAACAGTCTATACACCTTCTGGCAAAACAAGAAGCTTCGTGCCACTTGGTTGACAGAGACCGAGAGGGATATTAAAGATGGGAAAATAAAAAATCTCAAAAACAGACAGTCTGTGAGACGCACCCTGAAGGAGGTCTGTGGATTTCAGGAAAAACCTCTAAGGAAAGGTACCCCTGGACAGAAGAAAGGAGTTACAACGGCAGAAGATGCGACAATACTGGGCAAAGGTCAAAGCCCAACAGTTGAACAAGCGTGGTCCAAAGTAGGCCTATTCGAAAGAAGAAGAAGATACGAGTCGCTGACGATGCAGTCGTGCTCGCCGACAGCCTCCCACATCTCTAGAATATGATGGACCTTATCGTTGAGCATAGCGCATAGTATCAGCACCACTTATTAGTGCATAGTATCAGCGCATAGTATTAGCACCAAGACCGACGGTCCTACAAATTAACAACCAGGTCGTAGAACAAGTGCCTTCCGTTAAATATCTTGGAGCTCTCGACGAGAACAGTGATCCTAAAATGGAAATCAGTTCAAGGATAGAGCTGGCCAAAAGGACACTCATCTCCATGAAAACCCTCTTAACTAGGAGAGACCTGAACCTACAGCTCCGCATACGTATATTAGACAATTCAAATGTATTTTGTCGTCGTATTTTCATTAGTGATAATTTTATATTTGTAATAATTTATTTTAGATATGACGCTAATACGTTCTCTAATGCTATCACATTCCATTCATTAAGAACTCCAGTTTACACCTTTAAATTATCATGTATTAAATAATTTCTAACTTTCAATATTGAAGCCTTTTTTTACTGGAGATTAAAAGGTACTAGAATCTATTGATCCAGTATTTTCTGGCTTATAAATATCTTGTGAGCTGTTAGAATTATAAAACTACCTGATGAAATACTTTTGTGAGATTCGATTAAATTCGAAATAAATTTTGGACGTAATGATTTGATTGAAGTGGTTGCAGTACTTAAGCCGTCAGTTTTAATCGGTGAGCATGACTTGTCAAATCCAACGGCAAGAAACTTACATTGAACAGATATACTCCGATATTTAGGACGACAATTTACTTGCACAGCAATACAATGACTTTTTCTTTAGCACTGCTTGAAACCATTGGTATTGACTTAGAATTAATTTTAACGGTTGACCCGTACGGACGCATATATCTCTTGAGAATGGCGAATGTTAGTTCGCCGAAACGTCGAGAATCCGGTTCTTTTCAGAGCCAACCCTCAGCATCAACGCGGAATCCCCGAGAAAACAATACAACACAGGTATCTATCCGCGAAAACCTCAAATACAACATTATATATATTCACCACCGTTATATATATACGGTTATATATACCCTCACCGTTAATATGTTAGCTGTTTTAAAGACATCTCTGCATGTTTTTGTGTAGTTTAAATTGTATATTGTTCTTTGTGTCGCCTTTTGGATCTTGGAAACATCGCTAATTAGTGTACTGCGCCCCCAGTACCCCAGAAAAACCAAATCTTAAATGGCTGTGCAAATTAACACAGTAAGATAACCATTTTTAATACATCCTGGTTTAGGTATCGTGTATCGCTTAGTCAGGTTTAATATGTGGGTTGTCCAGTCGAGTGTGTCGTTAATGTACAATCCAAGTATTCTTCCGTCATGTTGAACTGTTACAGTGCTATCATTCAACGCTATTTCATTATTATATATGGGATTATCTCTTTTAGTTTTGAATATTAATCGGTTGGTCTGCCAATTGTTTAAAACCATTCTGTTTTGGTTGAAACATGTTGCAAATGTTGTGATTGTTGATTTGATGTTAGGCTCAACATCTTTAACTGATTTATTTGCTCTATCTGCAAATATTGACGATAATAATAAGATTTAATTGATAAAATAATAATAAGATTTAATTGATAAAAATTGTGACGTCACACCCGTTCAGAAACCGTATTCCTGTTTTTGATACTGACAATGAGTTCAAAATTTTATTTTCAATCTGTTATAACTTTCTAATTACAACACAAAAACAAACAAAAAATAGTTTTGTAAAACAACTTATATGATCAAAACAACTTACATGATCTTACGTTTGATGACGTTTGATTTTTTTGCTGAAAAAGCCAATTTTCGTATCGTTGCCGACAACTAATGATGTCAACTAATCGTAATCGACAACTAATGTTGTTAAAACACTTTTACTAGGAAACTACATTGATTTATTCAAACCATCGACGTATATTCCCGTAGAACATCCGTTATCAAATTCAATCAAACTAATTACAAACATTAAAAATAATTAACTTATTTAAACATAAAAATATTGATTTCATAGAAATTGCATATTTTGTCAGTAAAAATTATAGATAGAAATTAATATATTAATATAATAAATCACACTGTAAATAATATACTAAAATAAATATGAAAATTAAATTTAAAAAACATATTTATCATTTTAATAATTTATATGTGTATATTTTCTGTTATTCAAACAGAATTATAGTTTAATCGGTGCAAATGAGACACAAATATGTAAATGTAAATATATTGTAGAAATATTAATTTATTAAAATCAACGGAAACTTTTATTGATTAAATTGACTAAATTGACATTTTATTGACTAAATATAAAATAATTTCCACAAAATAAAAGTTTTCCAAAAGCAATTTAAAATATTTAAAGTTTCCTACGGTTGCTCTATATTTTTTACGAAACTTTTCTCTATCTCAATGTTTGTAACAAATAATTCTGACCAGTGGATAATGGCGTTCGATTCGTGAACGAGTATTTTAAGAACAATTCACCTTGATTTTGTTCTTTTAGTTGATGCTGTTCTTTTAGCACTAGTGTTAAGATTAGTATTATGTCGTTGGTAAACAAAGATGTTAAAATGAACAGAATCGTAAAA
The DNA here is from genome assembly GCA_944588485.1 of Phosphuga atrata. NCBI lineage: Eukaryota > Metazoa > Arthropoda > Insecta > Coleoptera > Silphidae > Phosphuga > Phosphuga atrata. Next base: position 37,659,690 of record OX155899.1, read on the forward strand.
AAATAATACGACTTAAATCGATGGGATCTGGATCGATTAAAATAATGGTATATTACTCACCGCGAAGTTTGTGCATCATCGCAATTTTCTATAGATGTGGGATGAACTATTTTTTTGAAACTGCCGCTTTGCTGTTAAAATTTACAGTAGCACATTTTTTTGGAAATCGCTCCTCCAAGGTGGAACCTTTTTTGCATAGAAAAAACGTGTGAAAACGGGCCCGAAAGATGATTTCTTTTTAATAGACCTTTCGCCCAAGAGAACAATTTTACCCATCACTAGCCAAAATCATTCAAATTCCGTCATATTTAAATAGCCGTAATTTTATGGCTGTGATATTTGGATGTTTATATTTGGATGTTTAATAATAAATAAAAAACACCAATGTTGATATACTTTTAATATTTAATACTTTTAAATATATAATTCTTACAGTTTTTTTGTTGCGAATAGGCCATGTAAGGACCATGTTCCAATTTCAATTCCTAATTCTTTGTTCTTTTCTTTTCTTCCTATATTCTTTCATCTGTTTACTATGTTTTTTCTTTCTGTCGTCAGACCATTTTGAACCAGTCTTCTTAGCAGCCCTGCCTTGGAATCCTCCCATTTTCAATATTTTTCCCCAAGTTGTATAGCTTCTGTTTGTATATTGTTTCTTTCTAAATCCTTTTTTTGCTTCGTTGACCCAGCTTTTTATGGACTTTTTACTCCATAGATATTTAAAAATCTTACTGGTTAATCTGCTGTCTTGCATTCGAAATAAATGTTCGAAAAACATGATTCTTCTTTTCCTCCTTACGTTTGATGATATAGTTTCTATATTTTCGTATACTTCAGCATTGCTTCGTAATTTTCAACCTTTTGCTGTGTTTTGTGGTCCTAATATTTTCCTTATAATTCGCCTTTCTAGTACTTCTAACTAATTCAAATTGTAATTAAAGTGCTAGACATTCACTTGAATATAGACATTATGGCTACACTACTGTATTATAATACCTGGTTTTTGCATTTTTGGATAGGCATTTCTTATTGTAGAGGTCTTTGGTGACAACATATGCTCTACTCATTTTATGTAACCTTTCTTCTGTGGGTGTGATAAGCGGTAGAATAGGTATATCACTCACGGTTTGCAGAGGAATTTATTTACATGGACGATATATATATATATATATATATATATATATATATATATATATATATATATATATATATATATATACAAACGTAGAGATACCAACACCGTTGAGGGAATGAGTGGAGCTGGACTCTCTGATGGCTAAGTCTGGTTGTACTGGCTGAGTCTGGTTGAACAGACTGCTGGCTAAGTCTGATTGTACTGGCTGAACTGAACTGAACTAGTGTCACTCGCTGACAGTGCCGAACTTCTAGCTGAGTCTGGTTGCTTGGTCCACTGGCTAGACCGGTGTGACTGAGTCCACTCGCTAGACTGGTGACACTTCGCTTACTGAGTCGACTGGCTGGGCCGGTGTGAATGAGGCCACTAGCTGGACTGGTGCCGCTTCGCTGCCTGGGTCCACTGGCTGGACTAGACTGGACTCGTTGGTTGGTTGCGCCTGACTGTCGGTTGGTTGCGCCTGACTGTTGTACTGAACTGGAGTCGACTTGCTGACTGGTTGCGCCTGATTGTCCTGTTTATTCGGGAGTCCATGTATTTATATTATGTCCAGGTGTACTGGTCCCTCATCTGGAGGTGATTATTCTTCTATATTCGGCTAATTGTCGCTTTGGTGATTACTGATTATCGGGAGAAAAAACACATTGTGATAATCTTCCCGAGGATTACACTATTGATCCTAATAAAATGTTTTCGGCAATTCGTCCGAAAATATTTGGGTAATCACCTTAATGTCCTCTTAAAACTAAAAATACAAATATTTCTTTATCTGCTCGAAGATTACATTACAGACCCTAATTAAATATTTTCGGAAATTGTCCGAAAATATTTGGGTAATTATTGTAAAGCCCTCGTAAACTAAGAAATACAAATTGAACGGCTCGTTGCCGCTACACTTCAATTGGAGATTTTTCCAAAGCATTTTCTTGCATTAGCTCTTCTAGATATATGAATTTTTTAATCTCTATTTGTCCAATATTTGTTTTCAGGAATTTTGGTGCATCTTTAATGTTCGTTAAGTATTTGGTTTTTTCTGAGGAAATTCTTAGGCCAGTTCTGCAGGCTATTTCTTCCAAAACATTTATTTGTAAGCATTTTTCACATTTTCGGAAAGTAAAGCAAAGTCATCTGCAAATGCAATACAGTTTATTTCGATCTTTTACTTCATCTTCTTCCTAAAGGCTGCGAAATTTCTCCCATAAATTTTACTTTGCAGACTATATCTGTAAGCGTTTCACGTATTAGGTTTGCCAGTTAAGACTTTATGCCAAATTCTCGAATTATTTTATCTAAAATTTCTCTGTCAACAGAATCAAAGGCCTTTTTGAAATCTACAAACATAACTACAATATCTTTTCAATTAAGTAATCTATGGCGAATTACTGACATAAGATTAAATGATTCTTACATTATTTTATCACGTTTTAGCTCACTATCTTGTCACTCTATTCTCAACTTTCTCTCTTCCTAACTTTTTGCAGGTAATTTTTATAAATTGATTCTAAACAAACTTCCCGATGAGCTATAGACTTGAAACTTTCAACATAGCTCAAAACTGGATGGAATAGCTCAGATATGCAATATTTTAATATTCTAAGTCTTTCATGTAATTAACTATTCTATATTAATGTTCATATTAATGTTTAATAATAATATTAAAATCGGTTGCTAAATTTCACACCGAAAGACACACTAAATATAAAACACAAGAATAAAAATCAGAAAATATTTATAAAAATACAACTTTATTAAAATGCACTAAAAAGGATAAGGAATAGTATACTTTACAGCAAGATATGAAAGGTGATGGCGTTTTTTTGGTGAGGTGGGAGTTTGATCACGAGCGCCAGCGAGTTAGCAATCACACCGAACCAAAAAAAACACTTTCATCTCGAGTAGTAAATGCAATTTTTCTACTGATTTCGGTTGTAGAATCCATAATTCGACTTTAATAAATCCAATTCGAAGCGAACTGTCAGAACTGGCAATACAAATTTAATTGTTGGTTTGGTCGTTTCCATGGTAACATATTGCAATATCATAGAAGGTGATACTTTTAAAGTCAACTTTCCTAATTTTATTTCGGTTTTTAAAATAGTTTCAGGCTCGTTTCACGTTTGTACATAAAGTATTTCATTGAAATTGATATAATTAATCAGAAAGTCCATGCAAATTTGGTTAGTTTAGTGTTTTAATCGAGAAAATCATGAATTTAAAATGCTCATTTTCGTCTCTAGATGTGAAAATAGTTTCATCTCTAGAATGAAAAAATGTCACTTTCATGTAGGGTAAGCCGTGGAAAAAATGCCATTTTCACATATATCAGTAGAAAAATAATTTTTTCCGGCTTGAGATTGCTTACTAAATAGAAACAGGAGGCCCTAAACTATGTTGACTTCGTGGGTGCTCCATGCTTTTAATTACTCAGCAACATCACCTCAGCAAAAAAAAATTCTCCTTTTTGGTGCATTTTTTTTAAAGTTTGCTCCAATGTGGATACCGCGTATTAACCCTTCAAACACTGCGGCCTGCCTAGTGGCCTATTGTATTTTGCCCACATTTTCACTTATAGGCCCAGAAACCTAGATGTTATTATAAATTTGCCCTAATTAATTACACATTTGTCTTCTGGTACAAATGCGGCCGACACTGGTGATAGAACTCGGGACCTCTAGACTTGTTAGTTAGCGCTCTAACACGAGACCACGAATGTCAGTAGTGGTGACACTCGGGCCGACCCACTACACCACTCGTGCTGACTAGTGCATAGTGCATTTTAATAATATTAATAATATTAACGATTTTTATTGTCACTAACAGTAACAAATAGCTATCAACCACAAGGTCTTTCTGCCACGGAGTACATTTATGTCATACATAATTTGAAAAAAATATTGAAATACATAATTTCGCGTCAAGTGAGTCAATGATTGTCCAATGAATATTTCTGTCTTTAAATCTGGTTAATAGTTGTTTATGTCTGTATGAGTTGTTTGGAATTTTGATCAGGGCATATAAGTGATCGTTGAGTGGGTTATGGAGGTGTTATTAGGATGCCTTAGTTTCGGTATTACACGTTATTTCAGTTGTCGTTTTTTTTTGTGCATTTGGCATAAGTATATATCCATAGTCTAAAGCTATGCAGACCCATATAGCTTTATAAATTTTCGTGGCAGTTAGTATGGATATTCATTGCTATCCATTGCTACCAGAAGAGAACATCGGAAATATTTGATTCTTGGCACAGCCTTTTCGAAATGTAGGGAAGGTATGTCTACGGTCGAGTCAGTCCTAAGTATTTAGCATGTGTTGCCGGCTCCTAAATTCAGGGGAAAAGGAATGGTTAATCCTACATGATGCCTAGGTGGAGTTGAAGAGAATTAAGTGATATTATATGATTGGGGATAAGGAATTGGAGATGTTAGCAGAAAGTCTTCATCGATTAAACCATGAGACGGTTTTGTCTGTGAGGATTTGTAGTTAGTCTATGGTCTTTTTGAGGCTACTGTACTGCGATATTAATGCGGTGTCGTCGGGGTATTGTGTATGTGAAAGGTTAATTTGGGTTTTGTCGTCATGGTTGAAATTATAAATATCATGGCAAAATCTATTATATTATGGTAAAGGGAAGAACCTTGCGGGAGACCTCGAAAAGAATTAAATTCAGGGGAAAAGGAATGGTTAATCCTATAAAGAAGAGTTTTACTTTTGAGGAAATTTTTGTTTAAATAGAGAAAGTAAACGATGTATTTCTAGGACGTAAATTTTATAAGGCAGTCTCATCGCTCAAGAACAATTGAGAATATTGCTGTTGTAGCCCATAGTGTTGAGGAAAACCCAGGTTTGTCCATTTCTCGTTGACCTTTGGAATTGAGCATTCCACAAATGATATTACACCGTACTTTGCACAAAGACTTAGGTCTTGTGGCTTTTAAAGTTCAGTTAACACAAGAACTCACGCCTACCGGCCATCAACAACGTCGTGTCTTTGCTGATTTGGTCCTTCAAATGCATCAAACTGGTCTGAAATTTCATTGAAAAATGATCTTGAGCGATGAGTCCTATTTTCACCTCGGAGGCTACGTTAACAAGCAGAATTGTTGCATTTTGTACTCGAAAAACCCAAGAATTATTATTAAAAAGCATCTCCATCCTCAACGTGTGACTGTTGGGTGCGGTTTTTGGTCCGGCGGTGTCATTGGACCTTACTTTTTTGAAAATGAGGCTAGAGAAACTGTTACGGTGAATGGATTGCGCTATCGAACGGTGATTAATGATTGTGTATAGCCGGAATTGGAAGATATTGATGTGGACGTCGTTTATTTTCAACATCATGGAGCTGCGTGCCACACAAGCAACGATACCATCGCTATTTTGCGTGAAAAGTTTCCTGACGTGTGATTTCTCGATCAAAAAAGGCGATCAAAATTGGCCACCGAGACCTTGTGATTTAACACCTATGCCAATGGCCCATAATCGATTTAAGACCTCATTGATGGAATTCGTGAAGTTATCGAGGACATACAGCCGCAAATCTGCGAATTGTGCGTATTGGTGATGGAAAATTTAATGAAAAGAATAGGGTCCTGCAAGCGTAGCCGTGACGGGCATTTGGCTTATATTGTTTTCCATTATTTTAAAGAATAGAAAATTGTTTTTAACTGTGAGCGCCTTTGTGCTATAGCAATATTTTTTGCAATTTCGAATATCCTTTAAAATCCATAAAATTATGTAAAAATTATTAACAATTTTATATTTCCAATTAATGAATTATACATTCTAATTTTAATGACAATTTTCTGTATAATATTGAAAATGTTAATGAACTATTTTTTTTATCATTCTAAATACACTCTTATATTAAACATTATTTATATTCCTATATTTAGCTTTTCCTCATTATCTTTTTTGTTTTTCAGTTATAAACTTTCGGACGTTCAGCACGCTAACGATGTTTATAGGAACCAGCCGGGTAGAATCGAAAACTACACCCCCGGTCAATCTTCCATTTCGGAACACGAAGCGAAAAAGGTAAAATACAGCGAAAACCAAACACACGGTTAGATATAATTAGAATAAAAATAAACTAACTTATTGTCGTCTATATGTCCGCGCCGCTTTTTGTGTTCCATTTTTATTTTACTTCTCTATTTTTGTTTTTGTATGTAGTGCATTCATCATTGTTTGTATCTTTTTATTTTAGTGGTGGGACGAAGTCATGGATATATTTGATGGGGTACGATATTATTTTTTGACTAGTTTTTTTTTTTTGTCTTTGAAAAAATATATTTCTCATTTTATGTTATGTGACTTGACTAACTATTTTTGGTGTGGTATTAACAGTGGTTGGATGATCATTCAGCCCTTCCAAGTTACAACTACCTACTAAATAAAGCCATCGTGAGAAGTGTAAGCGCATGTTTTGTGTCAAACATACATCAAAACACACAGTAAAATCCATTTTTCCTTTCCGTACCAAAGAAACTCTCTAACAAACAACATTTTTCGTGTACTAATTCCAAAATACACAGATAACACCACAGCATGTAAACACTAACAACTCACGGGATTTCCATAAACTAAAATACTTTTCATGCATGCTTTTCTTTGGTTGATAATGTTTTTTTTTTCCTTTAGCATTTGGAACAACAGAAGAGGATGCCACAAACTAAAGGATACATGAGCCAGTAAGTTTCAAAAATTTTAATTTAATGTATTGAGTTTTGATGATATTTTTTACTTTAAAGGGCTTTAAAGGAATCGGGATATGAAAGCGACTCGACTTTGGTGTTTCGGCGGAGAGATGATACGGCTCAACAATTAAGTCCTTTGGAACAACGTGAGGTTTACAAGAATATCCAAAAGGGAGGAGATGTCCCTTTGCATGGACTTAGGAAGCTAGCGCCGGAGAGACCCAAAGGTAAAATTGATTTTTCTACTATTCTAAGTTGGGCAGGCTCTTGAATTTCTCAGGTGATGGTGCTAATCTTCTAAAATTTAAAGCTTTCAATTTTTAATTTGGTTATCAGAATTTAATTTTGCGGAGCTAATTAACAAAATTTAAAATAAAAGCATGCGCAAAATCTAAAACAAAAATTTTCCTCACAATCTTTGAACTATTTCTTATTAAAAACAAGTTTTCCCTTTTCTACACAAGTTCACTACTTTTTATTGTGTGACTACACCTAAAACAACAAATATCAATGAATCTTATTTCCAGCACTTGGTTAAAGAAAATAATTATTTAAAAAATTTTAAAAATATTCAAGAAATATTTTTATTTTTAGACGATACGGATCTTGAATATTTCCCACGGAATATGCGCGTACACAAAAAAGAATTCCTCTGTTATCCCCTTGAAGTCCCACCTCATCCTCCACAGGTGTTCGCGACGTATAAACGTTCTGCCCCTTCAACCCTCACAAAACCCCCAAGTCCGCCCAGGCGCAAATCTTCCAGAAATAATTCAACACTGCGCTTGATCACCATGAAATCCAGCCCTGATAAAACTTGTAAACGGCATGAAACTTGCTTCACAAACGATAAAACCAAAGTTAAATATTTAAGGGAGAAAATCAGTTGTAAACTCTCTCCACCTCCAGCGAGAAAAGTTGAAAAAAGAATTAAGAATGGTGAAAAGAAGGAAATTAAGGGCGGCGTTGGGAATAGGAGATGCTGCGGCAGAATTAAATGCAGATCTTGTTCTTTGAGTGTTCCTAGAACAGACAAATCAATAAGTTTAGTTAAAGAAAGACCAGCTTCATTAGAACGTTCGTTTATTGGTGAAAAAAGAAAATTGGAATCTCCAAAGAAAATTGTTAAAACATCTGATTTAAAATCCCCCACTGAAGTAAAAAAAGCTGTAATACAACAAATCACCAGCCTAAACAAACCTGTTAAAAATAGAAACTTAGATAGAGCTAAGTCTCCTATTAAATCTAATAGATCTTCACCCGTTCCTTCTCTATTTTCTGAAAGATCAAAAAGTTCAATGTCTACTTCACTAGATTCCTTAAGATCAACTAAATCAAAAATTACTCTAAAACCTAAGATCGTTAAGCCTGTTATACCAAAGGATAAAAAGTTAAGGAAATCTAAAAAGGACCAATTAAACGTGGAATTAGTAAGAGAATCCAAGAAATCAAAACCAAAAGATAAAAAAGAAATTCCAGTTAAACCAAAAGAAGTTCACCCGATAAAATTGACGCCAGAACAATTAAAAGGCCATAAAAGCGTTATCCAATCCGACTCATTTTTTCAACATTTATTTTTAAGAGATCTTCCAACTCCGTTGTCTTGCAGAAATTCTTGGGTTTTAGAGAAAACTCAATCGTTACAATCAAGAAAATCTCAAACAAGCACTTCAAACGCACTTAAAGTATATTTAAACCACACTAAACCTGTCACTGATTCTAAGTTTAGATCTCTAGATGCTGTAATTAGATCAAGATCTGCTAGTCCTAAATCAGTAACTTGGAAAAATGAAGAAAAAGAAAGGAGTGTAAGTCAGCCTCCTAAAACTATTATTTTAACACAGACAAGTAGACCGATTTCTCCAAGAAGAATTGTAAGTAGTCCGACGAGGATGATAAGATCAATTTCTCCTGTTATACATAGAGCAAGGAGTTCACCTAGTCCAACAGGAAGTATTTCCAGGAGAAGTATTGCAAGTCCAACTGAAAGTGATAAGAGCCGGAAACTTAGTCCCGACAAAATAATATTTACCGAAACAATTCGTCCTATTTCCCCAACTATTATGATTTATCCTGCCTCACCAAAAGTTATAAGATCACCATCTTGTAGAAAAATAAAATCTCGGCAATATGTTGATGGTAAAAAAAAGATTCGACCGTTAAGTGCAGGCGAGGCGGATTACAAACTTGCTTTCGATCCAATTTACTCAACTCCCCTCGAGAGTTCTAGTAGATTCAAAGAGTTAAACAAGTTTTATTCAGATCTTGAGAGATTAGGCGAGTTGGAAAAAACAACGTCGTCTTCAGATCTGCGTCCGCATAAAGAGATTATCGATTACGAGCGATGGAGAGACGTCCGTAATCGAGAACGCGCGGAAATCGAGCTAAATCGTTTATACAAACAGTTAAAAGAAAATCAAAAGGAAAAGGATTTCCTCTTCAAGCCCAAGGAGACGTTAAAGTGGCGTAAGGATTTTGATAGAGGTTTGCGCATAAAAGAGAAGTCTGTCGAGAATATTCGGGAGGAATTTGAAAGAATGCATAGATACCAATCTGAGAAGGAAGCTAAAATGCGCGAGGAATTAATTTATAAAAGAGGTATTTACAAGCCTTTGTGGAGAGGTAATTCAGTCATAAACTTGGCTAATAGTTTGAATGAACGGAGATCACTATCAGAAGGAAGAGCCAGACAAAATATTCTTGACTCGGAAAAGTTATTAACACATGGAGTTGGCAGCAGAATTTGGAGTAGCCTTTCGATGGAACAAGTTGACATCTTAAAAAATCAACTGACAGAGATTTATGCTAGCGAAAAAACCCCAACCAAAAAGGATAATACAATAAACGTTAGATTAGACAGGGACATTCCACCAAAACAAATAAAAGTAAGAAGAAATTCAGATTCCCCAAAAATAATAAATAATTTCGATAATCAAATGTCCGAAATTGATAAAAAAAAGCTTTCCCAAAGTTTAAGTAAAGAAGTCTTGGATAGACACGGTCAGAAATACAGAACTTCACTTTCTTTGGTACTTGGTAAAGAAACTAGAGGTGCTATAGCTGCAGCAGACGCAAAAGTTAAAACCGCTGATTTACCTTCTCCAAGAACTTGCTATTCTTTGGAAATGTCCGAAGACGATCAACAACATAAAGAAAACAACTTCGTTCTCGTCCTCACCAAAGACGATTCAATTGCTACGAAGAACGATGTTAACGAAACCTTAGAAATTTGGGCACAACCCAAAAAACCTTTAGTAAAAACGGATGCTGTTTCAAAAACAACTTCCATTAGTGAAACTGAAAGCGGAAGTACCGAAGGTTCTGTAAAGACAGTAGTTTCTGCCAGCACTCCAAAAGAAGCAATTTTGGAAAAAGTCGAGTATTTTGAAAACATAAACAAAGATGTGTATACTCCAACCATTTACAAACCTGCGGAAAGCACATTTGACGTAGGAGACACTCTTATTATTAAACCAGAAAAAGGATATTTATCGCAATCATACCAGAGTTTCAAGGAACTGTACGGTGAATCAGAATTGGCGAAAATGGCAACAGAACCTCTTTCAGCTAGCAGGAAACTAGAATATTTTGCACCACCTTCACCCAAGTTAAAAACTTTTCATAGAGATATTTACAGAAGTCGAAGTTTATCTCCTTATTACGATGAAAGTTACGCGTCCTTAAAAGCTGGTGATGTTAGCAGACTTAAAAGCAAATTCGAAGAATGTTACGGTGGTAGATATAAATTACGGAGGTGTAATAGTGATCCCCAATTGAACAAGATTTATGTTCCTGGACAGCAAAACGGAGATGTTGATATTTTAAGGAAGAAATATGAATATCCAGCGATTTCTGGTAGGGGGAGAAGTAGGATAAGGAAGGGAGGAATTGTTTCTCCACAATGTTTAAAAGCCGAAGACAGATTTATGCCTCATATAAATATAATTAGTAAAATAGCGTCTCTTTATCCAAGGAAATCTCCAACGCCAGAAAATAATAGGAGTTCTGAAGAATTAGCTAATATCTTAGGAATCCCTCTAGGCGAGGTTGAGAAACTGCGTCAACGCTTTGATTCTCCCGAACGTATGTCTTTGCTTGGACATATGTTCACATCTTCACCAAACATCCATGAGCTGCGAGATATAGCTCAATATTTAACAGGTTCTTGGACAGCCCATAGATACCCAAAAACCGATGATAATTTCATTTCATTGTCTGATTCCCGTCCAAAATCGACTTCTCCTCCCCGATCCAAAACTAAACTTTCCTCGATTTTAAAGAGTAACCAGCAGAGACAAGCTCAACAATTCGATCCAACTGTACATAGACCAGTGCCAAGGTATCAGCCTGACTTGGCAAAAACAGAACCTGTTAAGTTCAGATCATGGTGGCCACCAACACCAACACATGCCAGACCTTCAGTTACTTTCAAAGGTGCCGTATAACACAAACAAAAAGAACACGAATTAGTGTAGAATAGTCAGGCACTTAGTTTCTAAATTAAGAATTAGTTCAAGATTATTAATTTGGCATGTAAGATGGATTTTATTTTGAAATCGATATATTTTGATTTTCTGGGTTATTGAATTTAGAGCCAGAAGGTCCACCGCCACCGCCCAAAGGACATTACGATTTATCTAGTTCAGGTAAAAAATGATAGTATTTTTATTTCTTAAGAAATTAACACCATCGCTATGGGAAATTTGTTAGCTCAATTTATTCGACGTTTTGAATTTATAATATACAAGTTTATTTAAATCCTTTTACATTTCTCACGATTCATATTTACAATTAATCTCTTTGATTGGTGAAAATTATAGCTTATTTTGTTTCCTTAAAAGGTGATGTACCCTTTCGGGACTAACATAGGAATATATTTGGGACTAACATAGTCCTTTTCGGGACTAACATAGGAATGTGTAACATGGAGAATAACATCGGTCTCCGGGACCGAAGCTATATAATACAGAAAAATATATTCATAAAAAAAAATGGTGCGCATACCTCAATTTCCGCTTTGTGTTGTTGCTTTGTGAATGTTTTTCTGGTACTTTTTGACGTATAACCAGTGAAAATAACAAAATGTGCCCGAAACTTTTATATTCCCACCTTTTAAACATGGAGGACGCGCATGCGTTTAACTAACCGTAAAAAGGTCTATTGAAAACGGTCCGTCGCTAAGCAAAGACAAATTCATAATTCTGTTCATGACCACCAGGCTCGCGGCGTGAAACAACCCGGTTTTTACAGAAATTAGTTTGAGCGATCGATCTCACAGACCGTATGTTAGTCCCGGAAGGGTAATGTGTAATGGGAAAAATAACATATTATTTTATTTGAATAATTATTATAAAAGTATATTATGTGAAGTTAAAAAGCAAAACTTTTAATATCAACTTTTACTATTTTACCATTCGGATAGCCAAAATATTTACTATTCTGAATAAATAAGATATAATCTACTATTTATTATATTTAAGTATCATTACATTCAAACACAGACATTCATTTATCTTTTCTAAATAGTATAGGACTAAAAACGGTTTCTTCTTAAAATATATGTATATCTTTTGCTATTGTTACAGCTATATTATTCTAATATATCTCATTTATAAGACATTTTATTACAAAAATAAGACATTTTGTTTGTGATTTTTATCTACTATAATAATTTCTTGCTTTGGTATTAACAAAATAAATAAAATGTTACAACAGCTGCAATAAAACTAAAACTATATAAATGAATCCACAGTTAAAAGTACGTGAAATTTTACAGTTAGGTACGTAACTGAATGCTAAATAGTTTTAATTTCAATGCGTTATAATTATTAGTTCAATAATAACTTGCCAGTTCTCTGCTCATTATTCCATACACACCGTTACTATTATCTGGTTGTATTGATAATTTATTACGGTGTTTAGTTTTATAATATTTACTGCTACTAATATAGAAGCAAAATTTATATATTAAATTCTAGATATTTTGATTTCTAGAGTTTACACTAAATGAATTTGTTTTATAAAAGGCATTATTTTTTCAACTTTGTTATCTAGTTTTTCTATTTTGCGTCTGTAATGGACTCATAACATCACTCATATGCGTGCGGTTATGGCTCGCCGAGTGCAATAAAATTTTCTCAATATGTATCGGCGATTTTTTTACTTAGAAATTGCATAAAAGGGCGCAAAATTGAAAAAATAGTATAAAAAAACTCGTTAATATACTATTGCCTATATAAAAACTGGACTGATGTGCAGTCGTTTATATCACCTTAAATATTATTATTATTCGTTGAGGCCATTTAGGGCCATGTTTAGTCTTGTTACACTTGGCAGTTTGTGTCGCTTTCTTCTGAGCCCAGAATTCCCTCATTCTCTGCGAGTGGGTCAGCATGCGCTCCGCTGTCCAGGTGGTACCTTGTCTTCCTTTTGGTCATCTCGGTTTCATCATCTCGGTGTATCTCATTCGTCAATATCGTTTTGCGGAAGGTTTCTATTCAAAGCGTCATCTGGTTTTAGATGCAGTATTTTGAGGTCTTCTTTGGTATTTATAAATCAGGTCATTGTGGTTTTGTGTTTGGAGTCAAAAAAGTGAAAACTGTTTTGTTAGCCTGTTCCCGTTAATTCGTTTGAAATGACCTTAATACCTATCCCGCCTCTCTTACGTATCGTTTCTGCAATTTTCTCTATTTCACTGTAGACTTCTTTGCTGGGGTTTTTTATGATGGATGCCATTCTTGTAATTCGATCCCATTACACCTCTAATGATTTTGCGTACTTTCTTTTCTAGTTCTTCGAGGAGTCCTTTGTTACCATTTAGGGATAAGGTTTCGGCTGCGTAAATAACTACTGACTTCAGAACCGTTTCGTAATGACGGAGTTTGGTATTTTTGGACAGGCATTTTTAGTTGTAGATTGAGCGCGCCCGTTTTATAGGCTATTTCGAATTTGCGTACCCGTGCCTTAAGTGCTTCTTTGTCCAGTCCACTTTTCATGATAATCTCTCAGGTACTTGTTCAAACTCTGTTGATCCTCCCTTATCTTGTCTGGAGTTTTGCTGGAACATCTTTGATGTTGATCATTACTACTTTTTTTTCAAATGATATCTGCAAGCCAGTTTGTTCCGCGATTTCTTTTAGAAGGTCGATTTGCATTCTAGCAGTTTCTATGTCGTTCGACAGAATGGCGTTGTCATCAGATAGAATGCTACATAGAATAGAATACATAGAGTGCTAGACAGTCAACTACAATCCCTGTGGATTTTGTTCTCATTCTCATAGGGCTATACTGAGCTTCTAATAATTGTGTTCGCCAGGTCCTAATGATCTTTTAGAGAACGCAGTTGAAAAGCTGCAGAGAGCCCGTCACCTTGCCTTAATACTATTTTTTTTTAATTCGTTTTGTAATATTCTGTTAATTGCTAACATAAATCATTTATAACTAAATCATAAAGTATTTTTTGATGCTAATCACAATGTTTGTTTCATAAAATATTGCCGTACTTTTATGGTAAAACACTTTGAAAATTAATTAAATAAGTGTAATAAATTAATTAAAAACAAACTAGCTGGAAAACACTCATTATAATATGGTTTTCTTATTAAGTTTTAAATATAGGTATTATAGACGGCACTACATCGCGTCTGCCCGTATAAGCATAATATCCCTCCTGGGAGGTTCATAAATTATGTTCTGAATTTGGTGGATATGAAAATAAAACCTCTATTTATTTGATTGATTGTAATAATATCATATTTATCCAACTTGCGTACAGCAAAAAACGATACCTAATAAATTTCACCCTTTTAAATATTTACCGTTAATAAGATGAACATGTGATGAACGATGCGAGTTAACTAGAATTATTAATTCCTACATTTTTTTATTTATTTATATTATAAATTTATGTATTATTTATTATATATATATATTAATATTATTTCTTATTGAAAGGAAACTGACTCCCTCACAAATTTGGGAGTCCATTAAAGAAATTTTTCCCGAATTGTATCAACTTAAATTATTTCTTTAATATCAAATTTTAAAAGTATTTGTGTATGACAGCGTCACTACCAGCTGAACGAAAATCATACAAATTATTAAAACGAAATATATAACCTGTTAGTAGCTCTATAATATTAAGTGTTATTAAGACTATGAACAAATCTCATGTTGAAACAACTATTTCCTGGCTAATATCACACAGGGTATTAAATTATACAACAGAGATTTGCATGTTATTACTAGTCCCAGTCCATTTTGATGTCACTAACAGAACTAGACAAATAACATTGTTTTTAAGATCATTTCTTTCCGTTTAAATTAAGTGAATTGCCAATCGATAAAATTAAGTGAATAGTCAATCTATCTCTCATCAGTGAAGCTTTGCTTTTTAAATTATAAATTGGAATACACTTACATTAGCTTGAACCTCCTGCATTACAGGCAAGGTTAGGTTTTGATTTGACATTTCTGTAGAAAGACATGAACTTTCGGTTTCGGTTATTGATTTATAAGTAGCTCTAAAATGTTAAGTCTTATTAAGACTATGAACAAATCTCATGTTGAAACAACTACTTTCTGGCTAGTATCACACGGGATATTGAGTTATACAACAAAGATTTACATGTTATTACTTGTCCCAGTCCATTTTCATGGCACTAATATACAGTGGACACCGCTTATTAGAATCACGGATAATGTTATCAATCGGATATTGTTATCGCTTTTGCGAAGAATGGGCCGTGTAATACTACATAAAAAAATTTTCGTTTATAGTAATCATGATTT
Source organism: Phosphuga atrata (assembly GCA_944588485.1). Lineage (NCBI taxonomy): Eukaryota > Metazoa > Arthropoda > Insecta > Coleoptera > Silphidae > Phosphuga > Phosphuga atrata. Next base: position 37,675,308 of record OX155899.1, read on the forward strand.
CGGTTTATGTTATCATTTTTTTCTTAGAAATGTTCTCGTCATCTCTCACTCTACATCTCGAATATTCTCGGCAATCATACTTCCCGACCATACATACATGTTTAAAAAAGACAACGCAAAGGGTTGTAAGACATCGAAAGAACGTATAACAATTTTGTGTTGTGCAAATATGTCGGGTGACAAAGAAAAGCTTTTAGTAATCGGCAAAAGCAAGAATCCACATTGTTTTAAAAGTGTCAAAAATGTACCTGTTGATTATTATTCAATGCCTGGATGACATCTTTAATTTTTAATGTCTTGCTGTTAAAATGGGATAGGAGACTAAATCGCAAAATTGCTCTTCTCGTGGACAATTGCACTTCACACTGTGTAAATTATCAATTAAAAAATATAAAAGTTATTTTTTACCGGCCCATACTACTTCGATAATACAGCCGTGTGATCAAGGCATTATAAGGACCATGAAGGCGTATTACCGGAAAGAGATGCGTGCTAGAATTCTGGAAAGTATAGAGGATACCCTAAATATGAGCGCAAATCATCTAGCCAAGAAAAACAAAATTACTAGACGCTTTACATTTCATTACCATGTAGTGGAACTAAGTTTCCAAAATAACAATTAAAAATTGTTTCAAACATGATGGGTTTTCAAAAGATGACAAAGAACCTGAACACCTAAACATTCAGCCACCCGACATGACGATAAGTGAGTTCGTGGAGTGGATGGCAATAGATAACGTCATCAATTGAAAATCAAGAGCCAGAGGAAGATAGATGTAGATATACAGACAATCCAACCCTCAACAATTAGCGAAATGAGAAAAGCGCTGGAAGTTTTGCGAGGTGTGCAGCACAGGTCATCTGATTTTCAGACGCATTACGACTATGAAATTTTCGTAACTTAATAACTTGCTCCGCGAAAATCAGAGACAAACAATGGATGAGTTTTTTAATATGAATTTGTTTTTTATTTTGTTTCAAATTTAAATGAAATACATATTGTTTGTTGTAATAATTTTTTAAGAGTTTATGTCAATTTATTATAGTTTGTTACGTTATATAATTTTAATTAAAATAAGGTTTTGTTTTTTCGGCTATTATTATCAATCGGTTATTGTTATCAAAAACCCCGAGTCCTGTTGTGATCACATTAAGCGGCGTGCACTGTATATATATTTTATTACTCATGCGCGAAAAGTACTTCTTGACGTAGATTATTTAATACGAAAAAGCAAATTCTTCATTTTTTATTCCAGTTTTTTTTTAATGGCCCCTGGATATCAAACTTGTAAGATACATCCCCTTGCATGAGTAATAAAAAATATTGTTTGTAACGCGGGCGAAATTGCCAATTTCCCTCTCTATCGAATAGCCCTATATAACGAATAAGTTTTCACCCTAGTTACAAAATGTACTATATACATACTTAACTGCAACTTAGTATTAAAGATAAATGCTTTCCGCCTCTTATGCGAATATAACCAAATATAACCAAACGCATCAGAGCTAGAGCTGCGATTTAGTAACAACGGTACTTACGTATTAACGCCACCACCGCTATATATTGGATGGAGATTTCGCGATGCCGTGCGTATGTTGTCTTGATTTATCTGTCCGCTTCGCGGCGGGCAACCAAATCTAACCGGTATTAAAAAAAAAGTATTTTACTTTTTAAAATGTTTTAATTTTAAATAAAATGTTTTATTTAATGATTTATCATACAAATTTTAGGTGTAGATTGACGGCATTTAAAAATGTAGCGGTGGTGGCGTTAATACGTAAGTACTGTAACAACTAAAGTATTTTAGCTAGACTACTAACTATTGTTCATAGTTTGAAATGATGAACAGAAACTGATTTGAAGAATTGGTTTCTTAAAACACGTACTTTTCTTTTTCAGTTTCATCTCAAGTAGATACAGCGATATGATAGAGCGATAAAATCGAATTTTTTGTTCTTACTTCGTTATTTGTTTTAGTTTTATCGTCTATACCTCAACTAGTTTACTAAAGTAGTAAATGATTTCTATTACATAATAATAAAATTAATCTATAATCTAATGAGAACTAGAATATTCTAGATAGATAACTACTACAATACCGCATGAATTACGGTGTCGGAATTAATGTAAAACCCTCGCTGATTAAGAGGTATAAATGAACGTGATGAAACCGGAATTTTTGTATAATCTCCGCAATTTAGACGACGGTTTAATGTGTTTGCCTTAGATATACACTAATTATATTTTAATTAGAAAAATTAGACTTTTAGAATATTTAATTAAGTTATTTTCTTGCACTTTTTTGGTTTCTTAGTCACAGTATCAAACTTTAATTTCTAAATGGCAATTGCTAATAATAATATTAAATTGGTTAGATAAAACGTATATGACCAATGGGGAATATGCAAGTGATTTAAATTTACTTGATTTTTTTATCCCCGATACTTGTGATATGATCATTATTGACATATTGACTTTACACCTATACCATTATTTTCTCATTTAGTTTGTATTGAATACCACAAAACTTAAATCAAAAATCAAAATTTGCGAGCGAAATTCAAATTTGCGAAACGCATCACCATTGGTCGTAATGGTATGTGACGTGCACGTTGACATTTATCGGCGTCGATGTAGGTAGGGTGGACTATGCACTTCGATTGGGACTTTGTCAAATACTTTATCTGGTGTACATAATTGCATTGCCGTACTATACTAAAGTGACCACATTTCCACTAAGACAAAGCGGGAAAAATGGGATGAAATGAGAATTATAAATTAGTTACGAAAGCATATCAATAATTCAAAAATAGTATATTTTGCAAACTAGGGCGGTAAATTGTCAATTGGTCACGAGAGCGAAATTGGACTATCGCACGAGAGGGGAATTGACAATACCGCCCGTGTTGCAAATAATATTTTTTATTACTCATGCGAGAGGACGTATCTTATAAGTTTGGTATCCAGGGGCCATAGAATCGAAAATAAAGAATTGGCTTTTTCAATTGTCTCCGGTGGTGTGGATTCGTCATAAGAACTTTCTTCAGTCTCCGGTATCGTCATATAGAATTTACACTCAGTTTAAAACGTTTTCTTTAATTTTATTTTGAAATGAAACAAAATTTCTGTCACTTTTTTAATATATTGTCTTGATTGTGTTTATTTTATTCATTTAATTGTTTTTTTTAATGTAACTTAGCGATATTGAATATTTGCGTGCGTTACCCAAGTTATATGGTAATACAACCAAAAAGGGCATTTGTCGCAATAAAAAACGTGCGTCAAATAATACTTTTAACGCATGGGTAATAAAAAATATATTTTATTGTATACATTCATATACTTGTCTATAGATATACTAAAATGTATTTATTATTAATTATTGGTAACTATAAAAATATTTGACAAAATAATGTTTTAATTAATTTAAATTCAAGTGAATACTTTGCAATAGATTCTGATCATTTATTAAAATGTCCTGAAATTTCTCACATGAATTGGTCACATTATTTTTTACGCTTAATATAGATTTTAAAGTTTAATGTTCAACTGCGTTTTTCAGTTGTCCATATTTTATTGATACTACAAAAAACACTTTCTGTTGCTGCATTTGTTCCTGAATGGGAAAGTATTCTACAATTTTCAAAATATTTTGATAAGGAATATTATTCTGTTTAAAATGAAGCAGTACTTCACTCCGTCCGTTTTTTGTCTGTTTCAACATTTGACAACCGAAATTTAATTTTTGCATCAGTAACGTATCTTTTGACCAATAACACCTTATCAAAAAAGATGATTTTCTCAAATATTATTTTTCGGAAAATGGTTACTAATATATTCAAAAGATTTTTCCACATATTCCCATAAAATCTCCTTTTTTAATCTCACTTAATGAAATTTTCAGAACAAGGTGCTGTTAACCCTTTCATCCCTGAACGAATAAATATTGCAGAAATAGAATAAACCTTATGTTTTGTTAATGTGTTGCTAAATAAACACAATATATCAAAATAAATTGACCATGGATTGAATTGTCCCAAGAGATGAGTGGTACTCATATCTTATCTACTTTTCTTGTCTTATTTTGTGGAGACTTTACAAGTTTTGACTTATCTAGTATTCGATTTTCTTCACTCTTGCCCAATTTTTTGACCAACATTTTTTCCAACATTGGAAAGATTTTTTCCAGTCTTGTTGAATATAGACTAGACTTGTCCAGTCTATTATTGGCTTGTACATGGTTGTTCAGTATTGATAAGTCTTCAATATTCTGTTCAATGATTCTGTATCAATTAGTTATCATACTTTCAATCATATATGGTCGGTCTCATCTGGTTTCGCCTTGTCTAGAACTATATGGTTGTGATCTATTCTTGTGCACCCTGTCTTGTATTGTCTGGTATCCTCTATTATAATTTACAGCAACAATATTTGTCTTACATATAACATACACGAAGCAAATGCCTGGTAAATTTTCGATACGAAACTTTAAATTCACAATTTACAATTTTCAGAAGGTGAAATTTCAGTGGGACATATGCGTACCATTCGGGGCAAAAGGTTTAAACGGCCGGATTTTCTGAAAGAAGTCGGAAATTTTTATAATAACCGTTTGAAATATCTTGAAGAATGGACAGTTTAATTCCAGGAATAATTTCAATGAGTGACATTAAAAAATGATATTTTATGGAAATATGTGAAAAAATCTTATATTACATATTACAGTATATTTAAAATAATAAATGCAGATATTTTCGAAAAAGCGAGACATTTAAAAAAATCGGCGGGACGCGGAACTGTCCCGCCAAAATCGGGACGTGTGGTCACTTTATACTATACAAAATCTATAAAATGGTTTTTTAGCTTTTTCCATTATCGAAATAGCAAATTCAAACTGAAAATCCTTAACTGCCTATATAAATAGGCTATGCAACACTGAATGTCAAATGGTATACGACGTCATCCAAAGCGCGCGATAAATTGGACCGTTCAAACAGGTCAAATTTAATCTGTATTTTATATATTATTTTAAAAATTAATTGAAACACTTTTAACAGTATTTATATTTTTCACTATGTTAAGACAACGTAAAAAGTGAATTAAATATATACAAAAAATTGATTTATATTCCCTATTGTCGGAAGTATTAAGGGGAAATTTTAACATATTTTATTCCTCTAGACCAGGGGTTCCCAAAGTGGGTCCCGCGGGCCAAATGGGGCCCGCAAAGCTCGTGAATTCGGGCCGCGATGGCGATACGATATATCATATTTTTAATAAAAAAAAGTAAATTGTAAAATAAATAATAAATATTACAAATAAGATACAATAAAATATTTTGATATTTAAAAAAAAATCTTAAAGAGCTTTTACCATAAGCGTTTGTATTAATAAAGTATTGTTTAGTTTATATTTAAAAACATATTTTAGTATGTCTACTCTAGTTATTACATTTGTACATAAATATAATATAGTAGTCTCAAATAGATACAGAACTATTATCATTTAAGACATGCAATTTGAATTGATAGTAAAATATCGATGCTAGGAATCCTTATCGGAACAATTCCTTAACTGATTTTTATAAAGGATTATCATGCGTGAATTGTCCGAAAATACGAAAACGTGCTTAAAAAATGTTTTCATTATTTGCACATATGTTTGCATATATTTGCGAAAAAACTTTTTCAATTATGAGCATAAATAAGTCGAAATTAAGATCAAAATTGAGTGATAATCATTTACAAGCAGTATTAAGAATACATTCGACGGACATACAAGGGGTCGTCCATTCATCACGTGATGTTTTTTAGCAACTTTTTTTGTTTTAATAAATATATAATTAAAAATTTATATTAATATTAAATTTAGTATACTAATAAAAAAATAAGAAATAGTTAAATATATTTAAAACTAAAAAAAATCGTATTTATTGTTTTGATTTTATTCCGTTTTTTTTTGGCCCGCCAAAAAAATTGGTAATAATAAATTGGCCCGCCTAAGAAAAACTTTGGGAACCCCTGCTCTAGACTCTAGACATATAATGCTAAAATTTTACAAGCTCCATTTAATTAAAAAAAAACAAGATTTTATTCTTTTAGATATGTAGGTAATTAGTTGAAATTTACAACTTTTCTTAGCCTTGCTAAAAGTTACGTTTTGTCAATATATCATTCCTGCCGACCGAGTGGCTCCCAAAATATGTGCGTGATACACAGGAATCGAATTTTTTTCTCGAGGGAGAGTCAATATGCATTATAGTAAAGGTGATCCGATTTTGACGTTGATAAAGTAGGACATAATTGTGATTGGAGGTGTAGATATGTTTTAATATGTTTAATATGTCTTAAAAAAGAGCAACTGGAAAAACCAGGAAAATTTTTAAGTTAAAAATTTTATCTTTCCAAGAAGCTGCACTGAAGCTAAAAAAGGTTGGCGACAATTTTTTTTAAGTTAATATGCAAAAAGTGGAACTGAAAGAAGAAAAAAAAATGTTGGCTACAAATCTTTAAATTAAAACATTAATATTCCAAAAAGCGCTACTTTTAAAAAACGTGGGACGCGGGACGAATAGTTAAAAATCGGAACTATATATGAGGCGTTGCGAACACGAAGGGCGAACTCAACAAATAGTGGTTTCGAGAAAAACGCATTTGATTTTTTTTTTATCAATTGCGGATAAAGGGCGAACTCAACAAAGACTGATGTCGATTTTGATGACGAACTCAACATGAAACCTATACCTGCGAATTCTTGAGTATTCCTTGAGCCCTTCGTATTCGCAACCCCTCATATGTATAAAGACTTACCGTCAAATAATTGCAAGAATATGAAGGAAGGAATAACGAAAATACGATGGCAGTTATTTAGACCTTGGTTTTACTTCGATAGGAGTCAATGACAGAGACGCCTCAGTGATGGCTCTGTATGAAAGGTTTGACGTCATCGTGTACTCTACCAAGTAATTTGATACGCTATTTTAGAAACCAATCATCCCAGCATGGTTAGTAAATTGCATGACTACCATGAATGTGAAATAAATTATAATACAATAATAACTTAATAAAACAGGCAATCAATGAAATTGGTAACACCTGCTAGCATTTTTCAATGTAATCGCAAAATGTAAGAATTCTCATTCTTACGGCGTTTTAGATATAATAAACATGTTCGGTAAGGTACCTGCTATGGAAAGCACCTTTAATCAATAACACCATCACATGCAGAATACAATAAATATCGGAAAATCATCACTGAATGTTCAATTAAAATAATAAAATGGACCTGAATGTTCAAAGATAAAAATGCTTACTTTATTTCTTTCTGCTTCTATTCTAGAAATATATAACTGCTGGTGCCCAAGTTCAAGACATAATACTTTTAGATCAGAATCTTATTTAACGTGTACTAAGTGCATTGCTACATGTACTGATGGTGGCGCTGTTATAGAGGCACTTATTTAAAGACCATGACTCACTGTAGCCCCATTGCGTTATTTACAGGGAAGCATTCGCGTTATATATAATACCTAAGTTACAATTAACCATTATGTGATGTTTTCAATAGGATGATGAATGTTCTAAATCTGTTCCATCAGTCGATTGAGAAAATCTCAGCAAGAATTAAAATTGGATTAAGATAGGTAAAGAATTTTTCTTCTTGTTGCAATAGTTTTTGACATCTAATGTAGTTTTGAGTTCTCTCGATATATTCTATCCATTATTGAAGAACTACTTATCATCTGGTTTCAAAAATATTTTTAAACTGATAATATTGATAAATATTTATTTGCAAGATTTGGCATTTTTTGCAAGATTTTGCATTTAATACCATTACTCCATTATACCGGACACGTTGACTACTTATTATTTGGCTTCAGAAATATTTCCAAAATGTTGATCTATAAATTTACATACATCCAAGATTTGGCTTTTTATATCAGTGCCCTTGATGTAAAAATGTTGATTCAGGAAGGGAGCTTTATGCCCGCCATACACGTTACGGTCTACCGTACAGGTTACATGCGCAGGTTTGCCTGCGCAGGTCAACCGTACACAAGAAACTGCACAGGTCTATTCCCACACACGCTCCGGTCTACCTGCGCAGGCAAACCTGCACAGGTTTTTTGACAGGTGTCATGTGGACCGTTGTGTGTATGGCGGGCATTAGGAACTACCGCAACCAATTGTATTGGAAAAATTTTAATCAATTGCTTTTTTAATTAGTACTGTTTTTGGATGGAATGTACTGGCATTTAACAATTTCTTTAGTCTTGAAATAATAAATAGTATATTTTGCAACTAGGGCGGTAAGTTGTCAATATGTCACATGAGCGAAATTGGACGCACGAATGTGCACATTCGTTCGAGGAGGCAATTGACTATACAGCCCGTATTGCAGATAATATTTTTTATAACACATTCGAGGGGACGTATCTCACAAGTTTGTGATCCAGGAGAGATAAAAAAAATATATAAAATGAAGAATTTGCTTTTTTTTATTGTTTCCGGTGGTGTGGATTCGTCATAATAACTCTCAGGTTAGTCTCATGTATCACCAAAGAATTTACAAACATTTTGAAACGTTTTCTTTAATTTTAATTTGTATTTTGTAATGAAAAAAAAATCGTCACTTTGTCACTTTGACGTCACTTTTTTAATATTAAGGTCTTGATTGTATTTATTTTATTTATTTTATTGTTCTTTTTTAATGTAACTTATTGTAAGCGATATTGAATATTTCCGTGCGTTACCCAAGTTGGTAATACTGCCAAAAATGTCATTTGTCGTACTATGAAACGTGCGCCAAGATAATACTTTTAACGCATGAGAAAAAAGTATATTTTTGCAAGCAAGCAATATATTATTAACCAAGGATACCCAAACATTTTTTAATTGCTAAACTTATTTGCCCCTTAGATTACCATGGATTGCTACGGAATTCTAAAACGTATTTCTCTGTTTTGTTAAAATCCAAGCAAACTGAAAATCTTGAAGAGATTCGTTTCAGAATTCTTTATTAATTGACTTAATTAATCTTGTATTTCTATCCTCAAGCCTGGATCAATAGGCAATAATATCTTATATCGACTGCTAGTTAGCAATATCAGTGATTTTGTGAACCCCTGTTAGCAGTAGACAAATATATAACAGTTATAATAAAATTAGCAAATCAAGCATTTTTTGTTCTGAAAACAAGAACATTTTTTAAGCTTTAATGTAAATTATATTTTTACTACTACACAGGTCATACCTGTGGACGGAGAAACGCAAGAGTTATTAATTAATTTCACGGGTCAGCATATTTGCACCAGTGCAGTTTCGCGGAACGCAAATTGAAACTATCCCGAAGTTTTGCAAAACTAAAGCTAGCAAAATTTGTTTGAATTTAATTAAAAAATCAAACAATATCGTTCAAGATTACATAATAATTAATAATCATAACAGTATCATAATAATAATCATAACAGTAACAACTAAATCAATAATTAGTTTCTCTAAAAAAATATGAATAATTATCAATTAAACTCACACAACAATCCCGCATATATAAATAAATATTCTAAAAGCCAGATAATACATAATATAAAAAATCTAAAAAAATCCCATCACTAATTATTCTAATAACCCAGACACAATGGAGAAATTATTTTTCCTTTTAAAAATTAAAAAAAAAACATCCAAATCTTCTCTCTATTTCATCGATCTAATTGTTGTGGAGTGCAGCCACCTCCCACGCATGTAACTTCAAATACTTGTTTTTTATTCCATTTATTAAGGCTGGGTTTGCCCATTGTCTTCATACCATCACCGAGCGCAATTAGCGTATGGGCGACCCGCTCTTTCGGCATACGGCGCGAACTCTTCACCACGTGACCATTTAGCATAGAACAGCGTAACAAAGAAATTCAATAATTTAAAAGACGCGGTTATAGATAATAACAGTTTTTCCAATAATTCGTTATCGCAAATTGGGTTATCGCAATTGGGTTCTCGTTATCAGATAATACAAATTTTAGTGTGTGTGGAATTTATTCAATTAGTGGATTTAGTGAGTGAAACAAGTGTTTTTTGTAAGTTTTGGATTCGATATGGCTGTGACGATGGCGTATCTCCGGAGGAAGTCGCCAAATGAGAAAACTAGACAACAGGAAAATCAGAATTATAGGCATACTATTGGTAGTTTGCCCATGGTTTACGGACCAATACCTTACAGTAAATATTGAATTTTATTGTCTTAAAATTTATTATATTACTCCTAATATATTAGATTATATCATGTATAGATTATAAATAATATAATAACTTATCTCTACTAAATTAAGTGTGATTTAAACTTTGTAACTGACATGTTTGAAGAAACAAAAATTATATTAACGTTCAGAAATATTGTTATTTTCGTTGGTTATAGCAATATATGGCTATAGGCCTTACCGTAAACAATACTGTAAACATTGTGTTTGAAAATCAAACTTCATAATTGAATTACAATTGAACGTGCATTAACTGCGTAATAAAAGGAAGTGATATATTGATAAAAATTGGCTTGAGTAATGTTTTTTGCTATACAAGTAAAAATAAAAGGCTTTGTTATGGAAATAACAATTACTAAACATAATATTAATGACGACGCAATGCATTTTTACAACCTAACGTGGCGTGATTAAAGGACGAAAGAAAAAATATATTTTTGTATTTTTCATGTTAATTAACATTTTATTTACCGTTCCCGCCGTTTGCCTGCAGAGCGGGTCGCCCATAACTTTCAATAAATTTGAAACTAAGTAATGATAATGATGATATTCTAAATCACACAAAATTTGTTACATTAAAACACTTAATTTTAAAGGAAATATTTAAAAGAACGTTTCGCTGTATGTTGAAGATTTTTAAAGTAAAACTTCTGGTCACTCAGACCTTTTTTTCTGACTTAGATAACATTAAGTAAAGTCTATATTCCGCTCACGCGAGAGAAGACTTTGGTAGATTAGTTTAGTAAATACATGTATACATATATAAGTTTTTTATTTTATGTTGTATTTGAGGTTTTCGCGGACTTAAATATCGGTGGTAAATTATCATCACTTATGTTTATATATATATATATATATATATATATATATAAATATATATATATATATATATATATATATATATATATATATATATATATATATATATATATATATGTATATGTATATATTAACATAAAAGTGATGATCATTTACCACGATATTTAAGTCGCAGGAGTATTGATTTTGTGTTTATTCGAAGAAAGGAATAAACATATCGACCACTAGGGGGTCTTTTACTAGATTCTATTCAAATGCATTCGTTTGCCTTCTTCAGCTTTTGTATTACATAAGCAGTAGCTGTAAATTTTACAACGCTTGTGCGCTTCTAAGTATGTTGAAGTTTCTAAATATTTTAAACGAGGTTTATTGGATTTCTAACATTGTTTTTTTTCAATATTAACTAATTTGCAATGATAGAAAACATATCATAATATATGATATTTTTAACATTTTCCATTTTTGGTGGATAGTTTTGACCGCACGGAGATGCAAAGTGCGGAACGTACGTAGCTGACCACCGGACGATCACTTTACTTTTCGCGGTCTTTGCTTAAATATACTGTAAAGTGCAGGAATTTTTTTTCTGGCATAAAAACGTCAATTTTGTACGCCTAAAGTGACGCGCAAAATACGCGTAAAGTGACGCGCAACAGATGTGCTACCGGAAATCGCCGCATGTCTGGTCGTTCGTCTCTCCTTTGGCTACGATAATCTAACGCGCGTTTTTTTAATCGAACGACCCCGATTCGCCGTAAATTGTGATTAGCGTCGCCGAAAAATGTGGCAGAGCGATGTGTCATGTCGAAGTACGCGTCTCTTCTACTCTTCTAATTTTCAATCTGAATCGTTCTGCAAATTTCATTTTTCCTAGGTATCTTCGCCGTGGCCTCCGCAAAAGTGATCAATTTTTTATTGCAAAATTTTGGGGCTCGGGGAACTGTTTAGCTTAAATCGTCAAAAGTTGTGGGGCTCAGGGAACTGTTTAGCTTAAATCGCCAGGTCTTGACGGAACCGAAAATCTCAATTATCATAAGACTGACATGTGGCGTTTTCAAATTTCACCTGAGACCGCATCGCCCAGGTGTTTGAAACAGGTAAATTTACCTTAATTGTACTGCCGGGGCCATAGTTCTTCGGTGCTTAAACTGCGCGTCTTCCATGCTTTAACTGCGAATGTCCGTCCGCACGTCATGATTCCTCTATCTTTTCACGCCCCATTAGAGGGTCCAGCACCCCCCTCCTCCCCCAAAGAAAAAAAATGAGGTTTCCGTGGAAACGGCCCGACTGCAGCAGAAGCGGCGGCGCAAAACAACATTGTAGTGGTGCCATTTTCGCCAACTCCCCCGCGTACGGACGCTAGATAAGAGACCATAACCAAAAATCGCATTGTTTTTACTTTTAACTATAGATATGGATAGATAACAAAAATCCTGTACAAGGTACGATAGATACAAAGATCCGTTAGCTTTCATCGCGCCACGTATTTAGAACCCTCGTTGGCCTTCTTGCGATGTCCCGTTCACCTGGTGGAAAATGTATTTTTTTACCAATTTCACGTTGACCTCCACGGCCGCCGTATACTTAGGTAAAGTGCTCCAGGTCGATGGTTGGGTTCATTCTCTTCAGAACACATGATATTGAAGCAAGATTTGGCGAACTGTTTAGAGAGAAAAGTGCGCACATAACAAAATTTTCACCAAGCAGATGCTTTAAGTGCCTTAGGCTTGGCCACGTGGCAGCGAAATGTCCGAACAAGGAAGATGTAGGGCGAAAATATGCTTTAAATGTGGACAAAGCGATCACACAGCGAAAGACTGTAAAAACTCGCTTAACTCGTGTTTCGAATGTAACACACAGGAACATAGAGCGGGTAGTACGCTATGTACAGTGTATGAGAAATTTGTTAACGAGATAAGGAGTAAAATGAGAGGACACGGCATCAATGATCGGAGAGCAAGCCTGCAATGAGCATAAAAACTCTGCAGCGTAACACATCAAGAAGTAACGCCGCGATGGATTTGGCATACAACTACGCAGCGTCACACGATGTCGTTGTACTAACTATCTCTGAACCGAAACGTCGATATCGGCGGCTTCGGACTAGATAATGAAGGATTTATCTGGGCTAAGGTATGTGCAATAGCTTACTTTTCATGCTACATCTCAACTAACTGTGATATAAGCGAGTTTGAAGATTTTCTAGATAGACTGCAAGGTAGTGTAAAGCAGGTGGTAACCAAATGTATAGTAGGTGGGGACAATGCTAAATCGACTATATGGGGCAATAAAGTTGGCGACAAGAGAAGAACTATTCTCCTGGACTAGATCGCAGTAAATAATCTTATACTGCATAACCAAGGGAATGAACCGACTTTTAGGAGAGGCACCAGCCATTCAATAATTGACCTCACGCTAAAAAATACAGCCAAAAAGATCAGTATCTGGCTAGTCCTAGATGAAGAAAGTCTGAGTGATAACATGTATATCTACTACAAAGTAAAAGACGCTAACAAAAACGGAAAGAGAAGTAGAGATGAGAAAATTGTGGGTTGGAAAATAGAAAATGTATGGAAATCTTTACACAAAATTTCAAGCATGGAATGCAAATAAGGACAAGCTTGAAGAAATGCAATAAGGACAAGCTTGAAAAACGAACGGCAGAAAATCTAGTCCAAGAAAATACAATAGCCTGTAACAACTCGTTTCTAGAAAAAATGAGACCTTTAGAACACATCCAAGCATACTGGTGGAACGAGGAAATAGCGATTCTACGCAAAACTTGCTGACGTTTTTTTTGCCAGAAAAATAAATTTCTACACAAAAAAGTAAGGTGACCATTCGAACCATCTCCGTGCGGTCAAAACGACCAAAAGTGGAAAATGTTAAAATAATCATATTATGATATGTTTTATATCATTACAAATTAGTTAAAACGGAAAAAAAATAATGTTAGAAATCTAATAAACCTCGATTAACATTTATGTAAAAAAAGGCTGAAGAAGGCAAACGAAAGCATTTGAATATAATCTAGTAAAACACCCCCTAGTAGCCGATATGTTTATTCCTTTCTTCTAATAAAAAAAAAACAAATACTCTTGTGACTTAAATATCGTGGTAAATCACTTTTTTTTGCGCCACGAATCATCACTTTTTTGCGCCACTAAGTTAACCTCATTAAAATGTCTAGATCAAAGGTCGGTCAGCTTAGTACCAAGGCAAAATTATCATTTTGAAAACAAGGGAAAATAAATTTGACCAAATAACTCAGTTTGCAATAAAATATTGTTTTATAAAATACATTTATCTACGACCATTGAGTTGCCTATATCTATGAGCAATCTTATTCCAGTTTAACCCAAATAAGTACTAAATAATAAGGTATGTAACCATTAAGAATGTATTTCATTTCTTTCAAGTTAAATATTGTCGAATAATAGTTATATATGAAAATACAACTGTTTGTTTATTATAATGTTAAATAATGATAATTAAATAACAATAACCTAATAAGAAATAAATTCGTTACATCAAACATATTTTTCTTATGAAACAGAAACAAATTAGTGTGGTTGTAGATAAAGTATAGTACATAACTCGAGTTGTACGTACTCGCGGAATTACGCGCTCCCCGCTACGTGGGTCGTGCGTAACTGTTCCGCTCGTACGTAATATGATCGAAAGCTGATATTCGATTTTTAGGATCGATTTTTTACTAGTCGGATCGATCTTAAAATTGCCACGAAAGGAAGAGATCGAAAATCGATCTCTACTAGTTTCTCTATTACGATTCATTTCATACGTTTCTATTAAAGATCGCTGACGTGCTTTCAAGTTGTGGCAAGGGTGATAGAGTTACCCCTATATACAAGGCAGAATCGAAATGAAATGGGAGAAAAAACAAATAGGTCCGGTATTTAGATACTCAAAATACGCACAGTATCTGGAAATTTCAAATTAAATTCACAAGAATCTGAGCGCTACCCAGATGCTGAGCCTATTGATAGAGAAGAAATGTCACTCGATTTCAAAATCTATATTTTACAGCCAGTTTCAGATTTGGAGTCTAACGAATCCAACAAATTTTTAAATTTGTAAAGACAGCAAACACTATAAGAAATTAAAGGGAGAAATAAAGGGAACTTCTATGTGTATTTACCATTGAAATTCAAGTACTTTTTTCTCCTAAACTACAAAGGATATCTGAACGAGTTTTCATTAAGATTGTTATTTTTGTGAAAATGAGCATGGACATGAGCCTTTTTAAATGTGTGTAATTATACATTTACATTCACCACACGTTTTTTATTAAAAAAATGTGTAGTAAAAACTACTATTACTCAAAATGTAAATGTCATTATATAATTTTCAAACATTACAGTGAAAAATACAAAAAATAAATCATTCCGATATCTGTTGTAGTTTTTGAAAAAAAGGAACATTTATTGAAAAAAACTAATTTTTTCAGAAGAGCAAAAAGCTGAAATGTACCTTTTTTATAAAAATTTCTTTTGTCATCATGTAACCGGCTTTAAGCTATAGCATAATCGTTTTTATGTTATTTTGTTTTTGGATTTTGAGTAGAATTTTTGTTCGTTTTAGTCTGTTTATTACACATTTAGCTAGGAACCTACTTGAACGACATGTTGACCTCCCCAATTATAGCAAAGATTTGGATTGCTTCTAGTTATCACAAAAGCGGTTTACGTTGCTTTATTTAGAATTTAGTGTGGTATAATAATAAACAATCAACACAAAAAAAAATGTATGTGCTCCACTTCAGCAAACTAACATAACGTGCACTTTGCTTAGGGGGAACTTCAATTCGGAAAAATTACTTTCTCGTATGGGCAACATTATAACATACGAGAGAAAAATAGATTAAGTTGAGAACGACTTACTCCATTAGTTTCTCGGAAATCTTTAAAAGATTTCAATAATATTTAATAACGTCTATAAATCTAAAGACAAAAATGATGTGCTCTTTATGTGCTGATTATGTGCCGCGATCGCGATTTTTTTGCTAAGTTACTGTACAAGCTAGCACCCACCCATCTGAAAAATTTAGATAACGATACCAAATAATCACTACAATTATGTGCTCTTTATGTGCTTTTCAAGTATCCCGGAGCGAATTCGCTAACTCAACCCCTTGTGCGAAAAACTCCCGAACCGAATGTGCCAAAGGAGGTGAAATCTTTAATGACAAAGTACAAACATTTTAAACGAAGCGAAAACGCTGCACTAATTATATGCTCCTAAGATATCCCATTCGCGATTTTTATGCTGGCAACCTTGCACGAAAATTCACCCCAAATTTTATGGGCCATAAGAGGTGAAATCTATAATAATCGAGCATACAAATTTTAACCGACTCAAAATCTTTGCAATAATTATGTGCCCTCCAAATATGCTATTCGCGATTATTGTGCTCACACTCTTGTAGGAATTATTCATCCCGACCTGTTTGAGCCATAAGAGGTGTAATCTATAATAATCCAGCACAGATACTTTAACCGACGAGAAATTGTTGCAATAGTTATGTGCCCTCCAGATATGCGATTTTTGTGCTCGCACCTTTGTATGAAAAATTCATTCCAAACCCCAGCTAAATCTATAATAATCGAGTACAGAAATTTTCCCCGACACGAAATCGTTGCAATAATTATCTGCTTTCCAGATATGCCAATCTCGATTTTCGAGCTTGCGCCCTTGTACGAGAAATTCACCCCCAACCCGCTGAACCATAAGAGGTAAAAATGCAATAATTATGTGTTTTCGAATTTTTTTTCATAGCTTTTTTTAAGTGTAATTTAATGTTTCCATTTTTCCATATTGTTTTCCATTAAAGTTTTTCGGTCTTTCTCGTTACTTTGATAAATCCAATGTTTCGAATAGTGCATCCTTATTCGTTGTCGTTTTGTAAAATAATGTATATGTATCGCTTCTCAAATATCCCGTGCAACATATTTTTAACCAATTTACTCTTCCACCATCAGACTTTTTCAGCCTTTTAAAAAATCGCGTTTTCTAGAGGCTTACTTGAAATGAACACGTTTTATTTCAGTTAGAATGAATTAATTCTTATGACCATTTTTTTAAACTTAAAATTCGTGAGGGACAAACAATAAATTGTTTTTTCTTAACGCCGTTTTTTACCATTCCAAAATCTCTATGAATAAGTAGAAATTAAGGTTCTGATAGTAGAAAGTTATGATCAATGATCAAACTACATTATCTGCAACAATCTACATTATTTTCGGTAGATTGGACAATTTTTAATCATATCACAGCTATAATATGCCTTTCGTTCCCAATGGTGTGCAGAGTGCGTTCCTGTAAACCTCTGGATACGATGTTTTCTTGCCATACATACATGTGAACGGCACGGGGTGAATTTTTCGTACAGGGGTGCAAGTACGAGAATCGAGCAAACTATAATCTGGCAAGCACATAATTATTGCAGCAATTTTGCGAGGGTTAAAATTTATGTGCTTCATTATTTTAGATATGCCCTGATTTCACATCATATGGCTGATACAGTTCGGGGTGAATTTTTCGTTCAAGGTTGCGAGCACAAAAATCGCAAATAGGATATCTTATGAGCATATAATTATTGCAACGTTTTCGCTTCGATTAAAATTTTTGTACTTTGTCGTTAAAGATATCACCTCTTTCACTCGGTTCGGGTTGAGTTTTTCGCACAAGGGGTTGAGTTAGCGAATTCGCTCCTGGGTACTTGAAAAGCACATAAAGAACACATAATTTTTGTGCTTATTTGGTATGGTTATCCCATTTTTTCAAATGAGTTCAGAGCTAACTTTCAGTCAAGTTAGCACCCCAAATAGTCAAATTTGATTTTTTTCGTTGAACGTTTCCAGCACAAAATTCGCGATTGCGGCACATAACTAGCACATAAAGAGCACATAATTCTGGTCTAATTAAATTTTGACTTGAAGAGGTAGGGGTGCCAGTTTTATAGACCTTATTTAAAGTTTAATTCAATTAAGCAATTAAAAAAAATCGAGTTTTTCGATAATATAAGTTCAATATTATAAGTTCAATTATGTAAACAAATTTCAGATCCTGCACGAAAACTTTTACCATCGGAGAAATCTTGGGAATAGATTGTAAATAACGAATTACTTTATAATGGTGTCCAATACAAAAACAATGTGTTCCTATGATAACTGGATATGTCCAATGAAAAAGGTTTTCGTACACGATATTTTTATGCGGTTAAAAACCACCCCAGAAGAACAGATCGATGTCTTGAGTTTCTTTTCTAGATCGGTATTAAAGTCTACGATTCGAATCGATTAATCAATTAAAGCGGTAGCTAGCCTAGAAAAGTTAGTAATACCTGAGAAAATTGGACCTAATCACACTAAAGTAAATTGTATTATCAACTACATTTTCTTCACCCAGTTTTCTTGTTGTTTCCAAGTAACTGGTGTATTCCATAACGCCGCTCGTGCTCCTTAGAGTTTACGACATACGGAAAATATTTGGGTTAAATAGTTTTCTGCATTCAACGTATATTGGAAGTGGTTCAAATGTAATAATTATAAATTCTATAAAACTAATAAATATAAATTGTATAAATAATTATTTGTTTATCTCCTTAGCATATTTGTTTGTTTGGTTATTACTCGAATATAAGGGATTTTTAAAATTAAATTGCGCAGTTAACCGGTTAATTGTAATTAAAATAATAAAAGTGTCCAACATTATTGACACATTTACGTTACGTGGAAAAATTTCAATATTAAAAAAAAAACTATTAGCACGTGCTCGCAACAATCAAAACAATGCAAAATATTCTTTTTAGAGGTCAAAAAGAATTACGTAACGCATTAGCAGTAAACTGTGAGCGGCAGAAACACAATCGCAGGCAAATTCTCCACATAGTTTCACCGAACGTAGAAAAAAAATTCTCACTCACAAGTCAACCGAGAGAAATCTTTTTTTCTTAGTTGGATGTTTAGATTTAATTTTTTTTCTCATTCCATCAGACTTCATTTCTCTTTCAACATTGGTATTGAAACACACCTGCGAAACATAGCCGCAGGCGAAAGAAATTTACTTTCATTTACGTCGGATAAATTATTACTATTACCTACAACTTCTAGCATTTATTCATTCAAGCGCAAGAAAATAATTTAAAACCAGATCCAAGAAACTTAAGTGAACTATTACTCAATATTTTGTTTACGAACCATTCCAATTACTTAATCATCGATATACTAATCAATACTGACATCAATGTCAACATAATTTCTACATAATTTTAAATTTTCCGTTTACTATCACTAATTAAAATATATCAACTAGATATAATATTAAACATACAGTTCTAGACAAAAAAGACAAATCTGAGAAGACTAGTCTTAATAAAATACAGAAGATTATACAAAACTAGTCAGGCAAAACTAAGGAGACATACTTCCAGATCTAATTATTTCTAAGAAAGAACCAGATAGATACCAGACGAAACAGCCAAAATCACTGAACAGGTTCAACTAGACAACCAAAACTAGACAGAAATAATTAGGCAAAGAAAAAACCAGATTAGAAAACCAGATAAGGATTCTATAAAGACAGGCACAGTAAACAAATTGTACATGACCACACAAAGTAGAGGGCTAAATACGTAATTCTAGACACACAGGACTTGGATATTCTAAATATTATAGACGTCTCTTATTCAAACAATTCTAATTATTAAATATTCTATTTTTAATTACTGATCTATTTATAAATACAGAGTAAGTGAAAAACATTTATTTTTCCACTTTTCCAAGGTAATCTAGAAATTTAATACAAACACAGCCACATATGCAACTAATCCTCAGAATAAATTTGCATATATGAATTGTTAAACTCATTATTTCTATTCGTGTTTTGTCTAGTTTTCCCTAATCTTACTTAGCCTTATATAATCATGCAAATATGTCCGGTTTCGCCTAGTTTTATCTGACCTTGCCTTATAAGATCTTGCCTTGCCTGCTCTTCTCAGATCTTCTTTAATCTCGTATAGTCTAATAAAATCTAGGCTATTCCAGTCTCATTCAATATTGCCCTGGTTTATCCAGTTCAGTTAAGTTGAATCCAATCTTGTTCAATCATCTAGATTCTAGAATATTGTCCAGCCTCGCCCACTCTTGGCTAATTTTGTCTACTCTTGTCCAGTTTGTTCCAATAGTATCTAGTCTCGTTCAACCTTGTCAAATTTTGCTCATTTTCGTCCTATTCTGTCCAGTTTTTTCCAGTCTTGACCACTCTTGCTCATTCTAGTCTAGTTTCGCCAGATCTTGTGCAGTCTTATTATTATTATCTAATTTGATTCTGAACATCTCTTGTCTTGTCTTTTCTCCTCTTCTCTGGTCCTAACTCGTATAGTCCAGTCTTTTCCAATTTTGTTCATACTTGTCCAGTCTTCTCCAGTTTTGTGCATTCTCGCCAGTCTTGCCTTATCTTGTCTCGACTAATCTCATCTAGTCTAGTCTAGTATTGCATAGTCAGCCGAGTCTTACCAGGTCTTGTCATGTCTTGTCGGATCTTGTCGGATCTTGTTTGGTCTTATCATGTCATGCCTGGTCTTGCCTGTTCTTGCCTTGTCTTGCCTGCTCTTGTCTGGTCTTGTATAATATAATAATAATGATAATAATAATAACTTTATTCACCCAGCCACACAAAATGGGTACAACCCACTGTGGATGTGATTGTCAAATTTACATCATTCACAAAATAATACAATAAATACAATAACATAATACATATAGTAATATAGTATCTGCAATAAATTTACATAATATTGCAACAAATACATTATTAATAAATACAGCAATACATTATATGCAATAAATGCAATAATATATTGGTAATACAACAGAAATACAGTTAAGGCAAATCATAAAACATTTAAGATAATACAATATACACATACACAAATTACACTTCTAAAAATTCGTACATTGAATAGTAGGCACCTTGAACTAGGATGCGCTTAACATTACGTTTAAACTGCGCGTAGCCCATTCGTTTTCATCTCTGTGTAACTTAATTAAAATTAAATAATTGTACCTTGTTTAATTTATTCTTTCTCTCCACGTTTTGCTCTGCGAACAAGCCTTGACAGTAGTGGATAGAAAAGATGTTTTATCATGCAAAAAAGAATAATTCGGCAAATATTTTTTATTAAAATTTGGACATAGTTGTAGAGGGTATCTTAAAGATAACAACATACTTCCGTTGCGATCAAAATATATGCTAAAACTGTTAATTTATATAAAACGTAATTTAAGAAATTTTGAAATCCTAACGAATTCATCATACAAGATACGACGCCCTGGTATTGTGTCCTAAGCATAATACTGCCTTGTATGAAAAATATTTTATCTACACAGGTATTAATTAAATAATTGTACCTGTGTAGATAAAATATTTTTCATAAAAGGCAGTATTATGCTTAGGACACAATAACAGGGTGCCGTATCTTGTATGATGAATTCGCAAGGGTTTCAAAATTTCTTAAATTACGTTTTAAATAATTTTACACTTTTAGCATATATTTTGATCGTAACTGAAGTATTTTGTTATCTTTAAGACACTCTCTACAACTTTGTCCAAATTTTAATTCAAATATTAGCCGAATTATTCTTTTTTGCATGATAAAACATCTGTTGACAGTAGAGTCTTGTCCCCAGCGCAAAACGTGGAGAGAAAGATGTAAATAAACCAAGGCATGGTACAAACTTATTGCTGCTTCTTTGTCCAATGATTGTTTTAATTGAATAATGACGAAATATGCACTTGCTATTTTTTTGCATACATGCTCGACTTGACATGACCAGCTAAGCGTGGAGTCTATTCGCACCCCTAAAAAATTAGTAGATGTTGCTAGGTATACAATATTGTGCCTTTTGTAGTCAATAATAAGTTGAAAATGCCTTCATAATTTCCTCTGCTTTGCAAAATAAATACAGATTGTCTTATCCGCATTTAGAATAAGATTGTTGATTCGGCACCAATCATTCACTTCACCAAAATCTGTCGCAACCTTTGCTTCCAGCTCTTCTATATTGTTGCCAGATACTGCCATATTCATATCGTCTGAAAAAGTAATAGTTTCTGCTTAGATGGCGCGGAAGATTATTCATGAAAGGTAGCAACAAAAGCGATCCTAGAACAGATCCCTGAGGCGCACCCATATTGATACCGTTGCAACTAAAGTGGTTGTTATTGCCATTTACTATTCGTTTTCTACCAGTAAAAAAGGATTGAATTAATCTTGCGAAGGTACCTCGAAATCCATAATTTTCTAGTTTGGATAAGATAAAATCCACATTGACGGTGTCAAAAGCCTTGGAAAGATCGAAAAAGAGACGCATTACAGATTACCTATCTCTTTAAGTATAAATTTAACTAGTCTGCTTCTTGCCGTTGCTACAGATCTATGAGCTCTAAACCCATGCTGGCAATTGGTCATCAAGTTATATTTTTTCTAAATATTCTACCATTCTGTTATAAATCAGCTGTTCCTAGATTTTTAAAAAAGTAGACAAGATTGAATGTGGTCTATAATTAGTAATGTCACGGGCGTCCGTTTTCTTAAGTAAGGGAATTACTAAGGCTAATTTAGACACAGTGGATAAATTTCTTCCTCTATGGATTTGTTGTAAAGTTCCAGCAGTGGTCTATCAATTACGTCTAAAACGGTCTTGTCTGGCCTTGTCTGGTCTTGTCTGGTCTTATCTGGTGCTGTCTGGTCTTATTTGGTCTTGTCTGGTCCTGCCTGATGTTGTCTGGTCTTGTCTAGTCTTGTCTGGTCTTGTCTGGTCTTGTTTGCTCTTGTCTGGTCTTATCTGGGCTTGTCTGGGCTGGTTTGTTCTCGTCTGGTTTTCTCTGGTCTTGTCTGGACTTGTCTGGTCTTGTCTGGTGTTGTTTGGTCTTGACAGGTTTTGGCTGGTCTTGTGTGGTATTTTCTGCTCTTGTCTAGTCTTGCCTGGTCTTATCTGGTCTTGCACGCTCTTGGCTGATTTAGGCTAGTCTTGACTGGTCTTAGGTGGGATTGCCTGCTCTTGTCTACTCTTCTCTGATCTAGCCTGGTCTTGTCTAATATTGACTAGTCCTGTCCGGTCTTGCCTGGTTTTGTCTGGTCTTGTCTGGTCTTGTTTGGTTTTGTTTTGTCTTGTCTGGTCTAGTCTGTTCTTGTCACGAAGATTCATATTTGTTCTTGTCCAGTTTTGATAGTTTCCAATAGTATAATACAAAATATCTTTGATTTATTTATTAAGTTATT
Organism: Phosphuga atrata; assembly: GCA_944588485.1. Taxonomy (NCBI): domain Eukaryota; kingdom Metazoa; phylum Arthropoda; class Insecta; order Coleoptera; family Silphidae; genus Phosphuga; species Phosphuga atrata. The sequence goes on from OX155899.1 coordinate 37,698,684, forward strand.
TTTTCGAAATCTAAACTTTCTATATAAGCAAATACATAAATGAGCCTTTTATTTTAAAAGTGACCTAACTCCATTTATGTTCGAATCGAGATATTAAAGGGTTTGCGTTGGACAAAATTTAAAAATATGTGTAACAGATAACATAGTAGAATAATGTTTTGGTGTTTCTAAGGGTGTCAACTTTATCACCCCAATTAGCATATTTAACGTTTTTTAAGAAATAATATGTTTTTCATGGCTGTAAATGGACTTGGGCCACTTTTAAAATCAGTGAAATCACGTTTCCAATTTTATAAAAAGCACAAGTCCATCCATACATAAAATAAATTTACCTTGAAATAAAGATAAATGTATTAGTATATTACGTAACGAGAGTTGTAAGAAGCATATTAATAAGCATATTATTAAAGATAAGTGTATTAGTATATTACGTACCGAAAGTTGTAAGAAACATATTACGTACGAGCGGAACAGTTAAGCACGACCCGCGTAGCGGGGTGTGCTTAATTCCGGGAGTACGTAATTGCCTTACAACTCGAGTTATGTACCATACTTTACCTACGGCCACACTAATTTATTTCTGTTTAATAAGAAAAATATGTTTGGTGTAACAAATTTGTTTCTTATTAGGTTATGTCTATTTTATTAACATTATTTAACATTATAATAAACAAACAGTTGTATTTTCATATATACTCGACATTATTTAACTTGAAAGGATTGAAAAGAAATACATTATTAATGGTTACATACCTTATTATTTAGTATTTATTTGGGTTAAACTTTAATTTGAACTGGGTTTATAGATATAGGCAACCCAATTTACGCAATGTCAATTTCCGTTAGTTTGAATTGTGCACGGGGGGCGCTAAACGTATTGGCACGTAGTAGCAGCTCTCAACCAATGAACGAATCGTAAACCAATCGCACGGGTGTGTTATCAATCATAACATACGTGTGTGTTATGATGTATTTACATAGTCCACGAATTGTACAATAATGGGCATTTACAATAGTGGTCGTAAACACTTTCATGTTATAAAATCAAGAACGATAAATAACAGTCGTTAAATATTTTTTACATTAATATTAAATTGTTTTATTAATTATTATTACAGTCTTCTCCAGTTTGTGTATGCGGGAGGGATATAAAGTAATTATTGTGGGCAGGTGGTATACAATGTGGTATATAAAGGTGGTATACCAAAATTCTTTGTATATGAGGTTTGTGAGTGACGTAATTTTTTGTAGTTTTTTTGCAGTTATTAAATAATTTTTACATGAATATTAATATTGTTTTATTAATTATTATTCAGTCTTGTCCAGTTTGTGCATGCGGTAGGAGTAAAAAATAATTATTGTGGGCAGGTGGTATACAATGTGGTATACAAATGTGGTATGCCAAAATTCTTGTATTTGAGGTTTGTAAGTGGTCTCGTAATTTTTTGTAGTTTTTTTATTTTCACATTGAAATTCATATTCGAAGATTCGTAAGTTTTCTCTTGGGATATTTTGATATATTCATATTCTCATTTTTTTTCGCAATTTACTTTGTTATAAACAAATTATTAACGAATTACTGAAAATTTCAATGGTATATCAAGAGGCCCATGTGAATCCATTAGCAAATCGAAACTGAAATTTAAAATTAAATTGTTTATAATAAATTCATTGTACATTGATAATTCAACTGCTACTTTAATAATTAAACATAAAGCTTACGAGATCACAAAAACTTTAATTGCATATTTTCCATTTTGGTTTGAAACTCACTCAATGGGATTTACGCCACTTTCAAAATAAACTTTTTCATCACTTCATTAACACAGCAAATTTTATTGTTACAAAATCTTAATGATTTGAAATATATTAGTAACAAGTTACTTCAATATAAAAAGATCAAGTAAAAATCTAACTCAATATTTTTGAAAAACGGACTTAGGCCACTTTCAAAATAAACGGCTCAAATATTTGTTTGTTCTTAGAATTCCAAGTAATGATAATTCGCATCAATAAACGCGATCCATCTTATTTATTGGTAATGGAAATGTTATGATGCTAGTTCTCGTAATATTCGATCCAATTAAGGTCACAATTGACATTGTCTAAAACACGATATCATTTCAGTATTAAATTGAGCGTGCAGTGTGCTACTTGTGTTTACAAACGTGTGTACGCAGTCTGCATATATATATATATATATATATATATATATATATATATATATATATATATATATATATAAATTGTGCAAAGACAAATAGAGGTGTAGAATGAGGAGAAGGCAATAGAAATGACCAACTTTGGCCTAGTGGGGACTTGAGACGGTCAACGCGACGGATTTTATTATTACTCTCTCTTCACTGATCTCTACTGTAGACAGACAGAGTTTTCTTTCAAATTTCTTTTTTCCGCGTTGGTTTGTTTGTTGGTTATTGATTGTTGTTTAGTGCGCATTGACGAGTTGGTACATAATGAGCGTGATATTGCGGAATCATCTTTCACGTGAGTTTTATTTTTACTTGCTACTGTCATAAACAATTTATCATAACATTTTATCGCTTACAAAATTTATTATATTAGACCTTGGTTATTAATGAAAATCCGAGTAATTATACAATAGAAACAGACTGTATTTGAAAGAATTGTTTATCATAAACCAACTAGATTAGACTAGGGTCGTCTCTACTATATTTGCTATTTGGGCTTCAGCCCAGAGCCCTGGGGAACAAAGCCTATAAGGATAGGGAAGAAAAGAGCGCCAAAATAATGCAGGAGATGCATTGTGGGCTTTCTTCGAATATTGATAGCCCAGGATGCCAAAATGTCCTGGACTAGCCTAAAACACAGTATTTGGACTAAATCTGTATAGACATTTCTAAACAAAAAGAGACTAGACTAGTAATGACAACATGCATCAAGTTTATTTTAAGTAATTCCAGACAATTCTTGTGTAGAAAATACGAGATAATACTAGATAAAAATAAACACAACTAAATATTTCTTGACAACACAACGCAATGCTTGACAAGATTTGGCAAAACCAGACAAAACAAGATCAGACAAGACAAGATGAGACAATACCAAACCACACCAAACAAGAGAAGATACGATCAGGCAAGACCAGACAAGATCAGACAAGACCAGGCAAAACCATACAGAACCAGACAAGACCAGGCATGACCAGCCAAGACCAGACAAGACCATACAAGACCAGACAAGACCAGACTAGACCAGACAAGACCACACAAGACCAGACCAGACCAGTCCTAGCAAGACAAGACAAGACCAGACACTACCAGATAAGACCTGACAAGACTAGATAAGACCAAACAAGACAAGATCAGACAAGACAATACAAGACCAGACAACATCAGACAAATTCTGACAAGACTAGACAACACCAGACAAGACCAGACAAGTCATAGCAAGACAAGACAAGACCAGAATAGTTCAGACACTACCAGATAAGACCAGACAAGACCAGATAAAACCAAACAAGACCAAAAAAGACTAGACAAGACCAGATAAGAACAGACAAGACCAAATAATACCAAACAAGACCAGACCAGACCAGAGAAGTCTAGACTAGACTAGACCAGACAAGCTAGAAAAACTAGACTAGTAATGACAGCATGTAAAAAGGTTATTTTAAGTAATTCCAGACAATTCTAGTGTAGACAATACGAGATAATGCTCGATATAAATGAACACAACTAAATATTTGAGTGGGCAAGACCAGACAAGATCAGACAAGACAAGATGAAACAAAACCAAACCACAACAAACAAGAGAAGATAAGACCAGGCAAAACCAGACAAGACCAGATAAGACCAGACTAGACCAGACATGTCCTAGCAAGACAAGACAAGACCAGATAAGACCAGTCTAGATCAGACACTACCAGATAAGACCAAACAAGACAAAAAAAAAAGACTAGAAAAAAACCAGACAAGAACAGACAAGAAGAGACAATACCAAAAAAGACCAGACAAGACCAGAGAAGATTAGACCAGACTAGACCAAACAAGACCAGACAAGACCAGGCAGGACCAGACTGGACTAGACAAGAGCAGTCAAGACCAAACGAGACCAGACCAGACCAAAGAAGGGTCGAGAAAACTAAAGAAGACCAGGGAAGACTAGACAAGACCAGGCAAGAGGAGACAAAACCAGACAGAATTATACAAAATTAGACATGACCAGACAGGACCAGACAAGAACAGACAAGACCTGACAAGTCCTAACAAAATCAGACAACACCAGACAAGATCAGACAAGACCAGACAAGACCAGACAATACCAGACAAGACCAGACAAGACCAGACAAGTCCAGTCAAGACCAAACAAGACCGGACAAGATTAGACAAGACCAAATTATACCGGACAAGATCAGACGATACCAGACAAGGCCAGACAAGACAAGACAAAACCAGAGAAGATCAGACCAGAACAAGCAAGACCAGACAAAACCATACAGGACCAGATGAGACCAAACAAGACAAAAAAAAAAGACTAGAAAAAAAACAGACCAGAACAGACAAGACCAAACAAGAACAAACAATACCAAACAAGACCAGACCAGAGAAGATTAGGCCAGACTAGACCAAACAAGACCAGACAAGACCAGGCAGGACCAGACTAGACCATACAAGAGCAGTCAAGACCAAACGTAACCAAACAATATCATACCAGAACTGGCAAGACCAGACAGAACCAGACAAGACGATTCAAGACCGACAAGGGCAGACAAGGCGAGACAAGACTTAGACAAGGCCAAATCAGACATGAGCAGACAAAACCAGGTAAGACCAAACAAGACCAGATAAAACCAGACATGGCCAGAAAATTCAAACAAAGCCAAACAAAATCAGACCCGACCAGACAAGACCGGACAAGAACAGAAAAGACCAGAAATGACCAGAAAGCCCAGATAAGACTAGACTCGACCAGATGGGATCATATATGGCCAAACATATGACCAAACAAAACTAGACTAAACTAGATTATACTAGTCTGAAAGGACTGGACAAATCTGAGCAGTACTGTAGTAAACTTAATAAGACTGCACATCAGTGTACCAGTGTGGCTGTGACTGGACAAGACTTGACAGTACTGAACAAGTCTGATCAAGAACAGGCAAGACAGAACAAGAATTGAAAAAGCCATTAAACCTGCATGAGATTAGAAAATGTTACACATTGTAATATCCTTGAAATTATTATATCAATATTTTAAAACTTTATTTGTCTCAATTTCAAACTATTTATTTCATCTTAATTTATCGTTAATTTAAATGGCCAAATATGGTTTTATTTACTCCTATATTATAAAAAGTATTTTTTTTTTGTTAAAACCCGAAGAATTTGTTACACAATTATTTCAAATGTATATTGTCAATGAAATATAGTTTTAGCAATTTTATTTTTTGAGGAAAGAATATATATTACTTTAGCTATGTATCGCGGTTTTTATTGAAATTATAGCTATCAAATTGCATTTATCTAAAACAACATATTTTTATTGAACCTGCCAAGGTTGTTTTTATTTGCGATTGTTTAAAAATTGCGATTCAAAAATAGATTATGGATTTCATATCTCCTATATTATGCTGATAATAAATAAAAACTGTTTGATGCTAACTTATAACATTATGTTATAAAAATAAAATCGATTAAAAAAAATCGATTTAAATAAATATGTGGAGAAAATAATTCTGTAGCTTGTGTTGTAGGAAATAAGTCTTACACTCCTTTATAATCTTATGCCTGACTTGTACCATTTTGGAACCAATTTACAAGATGCATGTATCAAGATGCATGAGGAAGACCCTCCTACATCCGTTGAAGAGTAAAATCTTAGGGGGAGAAACAATTATAGTTTTTGTTATGGTATTAAATATTTATTGAATAAGTAAATTTACTTAACTCGGTTGGAATCTTGGAAAGGCCTAGGAAAATTTAAGGCCCCTTAAATTATGAGGCCCATGGCAACTGCCCCTTTCCCCCCCCCCCTCTGATAGGGCCAGCATGTATGCATGTTCTTTGTTTCACATTCATGTTGAATTAAAAATAAAACATAATTTTAATAAGATTATCAGTTATAAAATGAAAAAGATTATGGCAAAACACAAAGAAAGGAAAAATGGAGATAATATTTTTTCATTTTTTATCAGTATCTTCAAACTGATAAATTATGATTTAAAAATACAATCATATACTTTTGCACAATTAATGCTTTTATTGTCTCTAATTCTGACTCAAAATGCAATTCAATTTAACAGTATTTTATTTTCATATTTTTGCGAAATCACATTGATCCAAAATTAATTTCACGGACAAACATTTCCCTTTATTTATTTCTTATCGTCGTCATTTTACATATTTGAATTTTCTGTATAATTACCTTGTCATTATCTTGCAAGGAAAATTATGTGTTAGAAGAGGTATTTAATTATTGCTCAATAACAATTGTGCAATTGTTTAATTATTTACATTGTTGGAACTTAATTGAGCGTATTAGGAAAAAAGATAATCTCAAAATCGATAGTTCAAAAGATTATTGACTTACAACAGTTGCGAAGAATAGTCTATAATTATTTATGAAGTTTGACAGAATAATACTCTTGTTTGTCTAGGTAAAGAAGCCAAACTTTTAAGACTAAAGATGAAGGACCAGGTGAATAAAGCCATACAGACATGTCTTCACTATATGGACAAAATCTAGAAAATATGCTTATGTGGGATAAAACCAAATGTCAAAGGCAAGAGAAATTGTTGTAATTTGAAAATCAAGCTGATTTTTAAATTTCATCGGACTAATTTTGTATTCTTGGCTGTAAACTTGGGACCAATACTAATTTTAGAAAGCCATATATCTGTGCTGTCTACCAATTCTTAATTTTACATTTTCTATATTGACTTAAGTTTCTCTTTTATACTTGGTGTTATTGTATTAACACCATTAGTATTGTAAATATCTAGTTTAGCTTACTAAAACGATATTTAGTCTATGGCAGGGGTGGGCAAATCCTTTGGTTCTTGGGCCGCATTTCAAAATTTGACCGTAGGCCGCATTAAGAAAATTTCTATTTTAATAGAAATTTGTATACCATGACCGCTAAATGCTTGTAAACGATATACTTTGATAGAACTTCCGTAAATGTGCAGTATCTATGAAATAGTCGCTGGTATATAATAAAGCAAAAATCAGGCCTGGTAACGATAATAAGTATATCATAGGCTTTTTCATAGGCATGTCATAGAGTAATACATTTTTTGCAGTTTTGTTAATGTTGGAATGAGAATTAAGATCTATTGTGGTATAGGCATAATAATAATAATAAAATAGTAGTTACTATGTTTAGATAAATTTGTAACAGCTTTCTCAGTGAAGTAATATTTTGGCGGAATCATAAAAACAACTTAATTTTCTTGTTTTTTATGAAACATTTTTGTATATTAACGTTATTTATAAAATACTTCGCGGGGCGCATAAGATGCGGCCTGCGGGCGGCTATTTGCCCAGGTTTAGTCTATGGCAGGGGTGGCCAACCTTTTTCCGGCCGCGTGCCAGTTTTTTTAAATTTTCAAATTTTGAAATGCTGACATGCCAGGTCTACTTACAATATGATTATTATTACAATATGATTATTACAATATGATTATTACAATATAAATTATTATATATTACAATACAGTTACCGTATTAGCGTGAATATTTGACATTGTTTTGTGCGCCTTTTGAAATTGCGGGTAAACTAATCGACGGATTTTGATAAAACGTTGTACGATTTGATATTCCTAGGAGATCTCACAAATTCCCAAATTTCAAAATTGTAGCTTTGTAAATACGGCTTTCGTGAATTTTTGAAATTTGTAAATTTTTGTGCGTCTTTTGCAATTACGGACAAACCAATCGACGGATTTTGATGAAACTTGGTATGATTTGATATTTTTACAAAATATCAGAAATTACCAAATTTGAAAGTTCTAGCTTTGTAAATGAGGCTTTGGTGAAATTTTGCAATTTTTGTGCGCCTTTTGCAATTACAGGCAAACCAATCCACAGATTTTGATGAAACGTAGTATGATTTGATATTCTTACGAGGTCCCAAAAATTGCTAAATTTCATAATTGTAGCTTTGTAAATACGGCTTTTGTGAATTTTTGAAATTTGTAAATTTTTGTGCGCTTTTTGCAATTACGGACAAACCAATCTACAGATTTTGATGAAACTTGGATGATTTGATATTCTTGTGAAATCTCACAAATTGTCAAATTTAAAAATTGTAGCTTTGTAAATACGGCTTTCGTGAATTTTGGAAATTTTTCTGCGCCTTTTGAAATTATGGGCAAACCAATCGACGGATTTTGAAAAAACGTGGTATGATTTGATATTCTTACGAGATCTCACAAATTCCCAAATTCTAAAAATGTAGCTTTGTAAATACAACTTTTGTGAATTTTTGAAGTTTGTAAATTTTTGTGCGCCTTTTGCAATTACGGACAAACCAATCAACGGCTTTTGATGAAACTTGGTATGATTTGATATTCTTGCGAAATCTCACAAATTGCCAAATTTCAAAATTGTAGCTTTATAAATACGACTTTCGTGAATTATGAAAAATTTTGTACGCCATTTGAAATTACGGGCCAGAAAACCAATCTACGGATTTTGATAAAACGTGGTATGATTTGATATTCTTACGAGATCTCACAAATTCCCAAATTTCAAAATTGCAGCTTTGTAACTACGGCTTTGGCGAATTTTTAAAATTTTAAAATTGTGCGCCTTTTGCAATTTCGGGCAAACCAATCGACGGATTTTGAACACGTCTTATATTTTACACCATTGATGCACAAAAGTAGATAGGGGAAACTTAAAAATGTATTTTAGAAAAGATAGTTTAACAAGTTTAGAGGGCATGCGTGAGAAGTAGTTCGCGTGCCAATAAAATTTTCCTACGTGTCAGCTGTGACACGCGTGCTATAGGTTCGCCACCACTGGTCTATGGTATATATCAGCGTTCGACCACCTTTTTTATACACATAAAATTGGGCACTGCATTCAGGCGACAGACAAAGTCAAGATTGAGAAATCTTACAAAATATTCTGAATATAAACGATCGAGATTACATACTTTTTTATTATTTGTAACATATTTATTATTTGTAACATTAGATTTTTTCATTTTTGAAGTTTTAGATGAACTTTGATGATCCTATAGCTAAGGTTTAGCTAATCACTATATACCTTGACTACCTTTCAAGGTTGTTGGAATTCATTTATTAGCCAGTTTTAGCCATTTATTACCCAGGTTTTATCGAGCCTGCATATTTACGCATAACTGCTACAATCCATTTATTTATTCCTTTTCACCGTAATTTGAGCGTACATAAATCAACATCGTAGCAGTTACGGATTCAACATGAAAATGGAGTGAACTGATAACGGTTTAAACTTTTTCTTAATTTTTGATTAGGTAGATCCCTATAAGTATGGTTTGATTTATTCAGAATTAGATGAATTATTATAGTACAGTTGGTATGGTGAAAATTAAATAGTCAAGTTTTAGGTAGAAGAAGATTTAGATATTTATATTAAAAATTGGTTTATTTTAAATATTTTGAACTAATAAAACTTTGAACTCATATACTTAAAGTTCGATCTTATCCGTTCTGTCTAGTCTTATATAGGGTGTGTCAGAACTCCACCGACAAACTTTCAGGGCTGATTCTATGATCCAAACTAAGCATAAGGAGGAGTTCTGATACACCCGGTTTATTTAATCTTCGCTGACTAAAATCTTGTTCTGTCTAATTTAATAATTAACTTTGTGAATCCAGTTTTGCTTTAGTTGTTTACTATTTAGTTCTTTAGTAGCTATTGTGCAAATATATCCTTAATTGTCAATTGTCTAGTTTAGCCATTAAAATCTAATTTTATATGTCTAGTCTAGCTGGTCTAGTCTAATTTGTCTTTCTCGTCTGTCTAGTCTTATTGGTTTAGTCTTGTCTATTTAGTTTAATCAGCTTTGTCTTATCCATTTGGACTTATCTGTCTAGAAGTATATATTTTGTCTGGTCTAATCTTATCTGCATTGTGTTCTCTCTCTCTACTCTTATCTATTGTCTGTTGTCTCATCTTGTCTATCTACTTTTGTTTAGCTAGACTTTTCTGTCTAATCTTATTTGAGTGGTCTTATCTATCTAGTTTTGAGTCTCTAGTCAATTTTATCTAGTCTTATCTGTCTTTCTTTTTATTGCGGTTTGGGGGAATCTGTCCACTTGGCTTTTACTATGGCCACCCCGATATCGCATATTTCGCATTCCCTTAAAGTGGGTACGGCTGTAAATGCCTCTGCCTCGGCGGGGAATGGAACCCCGGTCTCCCGCTTGCCAGCGGGTATGTTGTCCACTACACTACCGAGGGGGACAATCTTATCTGTCCAGTCGTATTTGTCTAGTCATGTTTGTCTGGTCTTGTATGCCTAATCTTACTTATCTAGACTTGTCTATCTCTTATCTATAGTCTCGCCGTGTCTGTCTCGTCTTCTCTCTCTAGTGTTGTCTGTCTAGTCTTATCCATCTCTTCTCGTCTATCTAGTTTAGTTTGTCTAGTCTCGCTTATTTAATAATTCCTGTCCAGTATTACCTGTCTAGACCTGCATATCCAATTTTTTCTTTAGGCTTGTCTATCTAGTCTTTTCTATCTAGTCTTGTCTGTCGTTTCGTGCCTATCTAATCTTTTCGGACCCGTCCTCCTTTTCTAGTGTTTTCTAGCATCTAGTTTCCTGCGTCTGGTCTCATTTATTTAGTTTTGACTGTCTGTTCTTGTATGTCTACTATTTTTATCAGTGTAGTCTTGCTTATCTAGTCTAGTCTTCATTGGCAAGTCTGGTCCATCTGTCCTCCTCGGTAGTGTAGTTGACAACATACCCGCCTTTCAATGCGGGAGACCCGGTTTCGAATCCTGGTCGGGGAGGCGACAACTAGGGCGGTTTGAATGAAATATATGCGTATACTAAAAGCCAAGAATAGTGGGTTTAGTGAGAGCTTCCCCCAAAACCACATTTATAGTTTATTGTTAGTCTGGTCCATCTAGTCTCATCTGTCTCCATTTTTCTATCTAGGCTTGTTACTCTTGTTCTTGTCTGTCTAGTCTTGTTTCTTTAATTCTACTTGTCTTGTCTTATCTCTCTAATTTGGTCGATCTGGTCTTACTCTAGACTGCTTACTATATACTGTCTAGCTTAATGTATCTAGTCATACCTAGATAGATAATGATAAACATAATATTTTTCATGTTTGGTTCTCGTTAGATATTTAAATTATGCAGTTCCATTTATTTTAATGTTAATTCAAATATGTACTCCCAGATTGCCGACTCATGATCAATATAATTAAAATATCTACAAATGCTCTCTGCAATTAATTGTTTCGAGATTTCCTTTTTGTTGGATGCGAAAGTTTCGTTGGCCAACCGAAAATATGCGTATTTAATTAGCGAACGGCGCAGCTTTCTGTACCTAAATTAAAATGGTAAACTTTTTTTACGCAATTAACGATTTTATTATCTCGAACGACGTAGATGCCGAGTGCGTACTATGAACAATTTATTTCAATAAATTTTAATTAATGTGAGCACATTTCAATGCCATCATATTACAATTATTTTGTTAACAAACATTGAAATACATTTTGTGATGTATTGCTATTTCGAATCTTCATTTGCTTTCTATGACTTAACGGGATATTCTAAAAGATTTTTCTACTGGTCTAATATTTTATGTGTAATAATGTTTGTTATACATTATTACATATAAAATTATAGACTATATATAGAAGAGCTTCATCCATCTGTGCGTCCCGTTTTCTCTTGAATGCACATATTCTTATGACGGCTGGTGGCATGTCTCGATTTGGGTAATGGAATATGTGAGGTTTGATGCAAACTCCTTTATTTAATCATAATGTCACATTTACTCCTTCTTGTTCCATTATGTTCTATTGAAAATAATTTTCTGTATCCTCCTCTATCTGTAATTAAAGATGAATTATGAATATAGAAACAAAACATTTAAGTAGGTATAACAAACAAATCTCTCGTTTCTGCGATGGTATAATTTAGGAGCAGAGCTGAATAATTAAATGTTTTTTTATTGCTCAAGCGCGCGAATTACTTCCTGACGCACGTTTTTTAATACGAGAAATGCCACTTCGCATTCTCTTTCAGCACCTGATATCACATAATCTGAGTAACGCACGTTTTGTTTACGCAAAAAACAATACACGAAATCACAAGATTAGGTAAACTGGATTTAGATACAGTTATCTACCTACTTGTGTATACTTTCAATACTAAAGTTACTTCTGATTAACTGAAATTATATTAGGTATTACGTTATACCTAGATGAAGTGATCTTCACAACAATGTAAACAAGTTGTTGTGGATACAAGACTTCATCTCTCTTCATCTAATTCATGCACAATGCAATACTTTTAAACTGGATTTTGACCTTTTTTTAACAATGGACTAGACTGCCACTGGACATAGTATTTGACGTCATCAACAGAGCGCGCGAAATAAATACTTAAATGCATATACCCTATTCTTGATTTTTATTTAATCTTTTTTTTTTCTTTTTTTCTAAATTTTCTTTGAATTTCAAATTTTGCAAAAATATTTCTAATAACAAACTAAATAAATTTCATAAAATTCTGTTTCTTTATCAAAGAATTTCTAATTTTCTATTTTTAACAAATTTAAAATTTATTTTGTTATTAAATTTACAAATTTGTCTTCGTAATTCAAATTTTGCAAAAAAAAAATTTAATCATAAACTAGGAAGGATGCTTGTGACCTTTACTATATGGTAATCCATACTTTTTGAAAAATTCATTATGTTATTACCACTATTTTTTTTAATATTATATAACTTGTGAAGTTATATAAATCTTTTTATCAATAACATACCCGATAAGTCGACAATAATTGTAGAGTTCGAAATCGCACTCAGAAAAATGCCGGAACCTCCCATACCTTGAGCCAAAATAGTGGATCACATAAAATCTGACGCTCGTAATCTTGCCCAAGACTCAATAAAGGTAGGCGTCCACAGTTCGGCATCGTACGTATCGGACGCATCGGATCAAACGGATCGCAGTATTCTTTCTATAGAAAGTAATACAACTGCGTCCACTGTTCCGCATCGTACGGATCGCACTATCGGCAATTCCGATGCCGTTGCTCCGAGGGGCAACTTTTCCGATGCGTACCGATGCCGTCATACGGAATATGGTATTTGCTAGTAGTTGCGTCGACAAATCCGATCGCTGCCGATGCTGTGGACGCGCTGTACAAAAATAATCCGTTTGATGCGATGCGTCCGATACGTACGATGCGGTACTGTGGACGGCTACCTTAAGACGCAATAATCAAAAATGATCTTTAGTCCTTACGAAAGCACAACAAATCCTATTCGATTGTCGTTCTCGAAAGAAAATACATATAATACGGGTGGTGTGTGAAAAATATAACACATATTTTAAAAAATATTACAACTTTGACCATATAATTAAAGAAATTTCAAATTATCAATCAGATCAAACTAAAAACAAATGGAACACAGAATGAATATATTAATATATTCAGCCTTTCCGGAGCTCTATTACAATTATTGAATCTTTTTAGGACTACCAAAACAAATCTCACATGAAGTTTGTAATTTTTTTATAGCTTTCAGTCAACCTTCGTAGCACTCAACAAAAACCATAAACGTAACATTGTTTTTAAGCTCATGTGTTTCCGATACCTTAATTGGATAGCCATCTGTGGATGCGTTTCGATCTGGTGAGCGATAAATCTCGAAACGCGTCCACAGATGGCTATCCAGTTGAGGTATCGGAAAGACATGAGCTTAAAAAAATGTTATTTTGATAGTTTTTGTTGTGCCACGAAGGTGGACTGAAAGCTATAAAATAACTTACAAATTTCGTGTGATTATGTGATTTGTTTTGGTAGTCCTATAAAGTCTCAATAATTGTTATAGTGCTCCGGAAAGGCTGAATATATTTATATATTTAGGCTGTGTTCTGTTTGTTTCAAGTTTGTATGATTTTCTATAACGTAGGATGGTTTCACCAATTCTATCATATCAATGAGAAGCTCATAGCTCCCAGGCTCTACGGTTTCATAAATCTCACATACCCGATTCTCCCAACAGACCAGTCGTCGCGTATATTATTATATTGCAGCTAAAGATTTAGCAATATAACTAAACAATCTTTTCATAAAATGAACCAAATTTACACCAAAATATTCTGTGAAAAATTCACTCGCTCTATCTGAATTCCTTAAATCAAAAACAACCCCAATAAACTCACAGCCTGTATCCTTTGATGTTAGTAGAATGTTTTCTAATATTCCCACTAAAGAGTGTCTGCAAATTATCAAAAAATCACTTTATAAATCAAATTGCAACCACCTTATAAAAACAGAGCTGTATATAAACTTGTGTCAAGCAAAATTAAATTTAATTTAATAACAAATTCTTCCAACAAACAACAGGTTTAGCAATGAGACCTCCATTAAGCACACTTCTAGCCGATTTGTTTATGTCACATATTGAAGAACACATTTTCAAATTAGATTTCAAATTAGAAGAAAACATTCCATTTTGTACAAATATACCGATAATAGGGACGTTTAATAGGACGTAATAGCGTGTTTCAGTAGCGTAAACCTTCATCAAAATTATCCCACATAATTATTTAATGCTAAAGACACAATCGATCCGCTCACGAAATCCGATGTATATGATATTCATTGTTAGGAATGCAATAACCCATACAAATAATGACAATCGACCCATTATTGGCCCATGGGTGGCGGCCAATGTTCAATCATCGGCCAATAATTGGATGGATACCTTCAATGAGCCAGGCATGTGTGCCATACATGGATCGGCCAAGCATGGTTGCCGATTATTGGCCAAGCATCGAAGCCGATCATTGATCAGGCTTTAGAACCGATCATTGGCCAAGCATTAAAGCTCATCATAGACCAAGCATTCGGGAAATTATTCTTTTTAAGCCATTAGCTATACCTAAATATTTATAATCGCTATCTGATTCTTTAATACTTAAAATTGATTGGTTTACTTTACAAAGGGTAATGCCGGATTTATATATGAAATTTGCCCCCGCGGAGTTTTCTCTTCGTACTTTTGGGATAGTTTGGTACCAAATAAAAACAATTCACTCCAAATTTGAGCTCTTTATCTCAATGCGTTATCGAGATATTGAAAAAAAACTAGTTTCTTTCGATTTTATTTTTTTTCCATGGTAAAATTGAAATTTAATAAGCGCCGATTTTTTTTTGACAATACTAAAGAGTAAAAGGCATGAAAAAAAACTTTTGTTATGATTCCCAGATCGATAGCCGATTTTTAAGAAAAGAAATGGAACTAAAATCATTTTTTTGACCGTACTTTGAAAAGTGTCATCCGCCAAATTTTGTCACAAAATGTCTTCTGTACTCCTTTATACTCGGGATTTTTTTCAATTTTTTTGATGTGGTGGAACAATGTGAATAAAATTAAAAACGATTTTTTTAATCGTTAATCTTACATTCCAATGAACTAATATTTTATTATTGTTAAAAAATACATAAAAAAAATATTTTTTTGCTACATTTTACACTACCCCAAATATAAAAAATTAAATACAAATCATGCAAAAATACATTTGAAAAATCGTAATGCCACTCAAGCTCTAGTCATTTTTTTATTTAAATTAAAAACTGGGTATACGAACGTTACAATATCTTCCATTTTTGGTTTGGCCCCGAGAACAAATGGTACATGACTACTGTGATGAAGTGATGAACTTATTTGTAAACGTATTGCCATTTGTAACGTTTTGCCATTGAATTTTGGTATTGACGCTGTCACTAGAGAAACTACTTTGTAATACTTCAAACATAGCTAGAATATTATATGAACTAAAAGATGACGAACAGGTATTTATTTGTGATGGAACATATATCTGTGCCAAGCCATTTACAATATGTACTACAAATTGTTTGGTTATAGATATGCTTGGGCCTTACCCAGCTAATATGAACGATGCTGAAATTATGAAAATTGTCTTGAGAAATCCTAATGGTCTCATTAAGTTACTAAAAAACATGATGATATTATCGTAGTAGATCGAGGTGTTATATATAGGAGGCGTGATATAACAGAATATTTAGAACTACTAGAAGTCAAAGTTTTAATGCCGGCTCTTAAAGGAAACGAAATCAGCTTACTACAGTCGTGTCAAATCAGTACCGTTTTGTTACCAAAGTGCATTGGGTAGTTGAAGCAGTTCATGGTAATATCAAGCAAAAGTTCAAGCTTTTAGGTCATAAACTAAACAATAAATTACTCCCTAAAACTTTTTTTTGTCGAGTTTCATGTTTTCTACACAATGAATTTGGTACGAGACTAGATTCAGATGTTAAGCTTTCTGAAGATATTATTTCTGCGATGAATTCTAAAAAAGATCAAGATAATACTTTTGTTTCGGAAGAAATCGTTGGGCAAGACGAAAAGTTCCATTTATAACCATTACATCAAACGATTTAACAGATTTTCCAGAGTTAAAGGAACAACAACTAAAAATTTTGTTCATGGGGTCATATCAAATGTCTCAAGCTGTATCGTATTTAGCTGATATGATGAATGAAGATGAAACAGTAAAACTTCAGCACGTTAAAATCATCCCTAACATTATAAAATTACAAGTGAGATCTCGGCATATTACTTCAAAAGTATACCGTTGTATTATTGATTATAAGTCAGACAAGAATGAAATCTCTGCTCTGGAAGGCGTACTATTGGATGTTGCTCTCGCATTGCAGCGATTATATATAGCGATATATCTTTCCCATATATATATATATATATATATATATATATATATATATATATATATATATATATATATATATATACATATATATATCTTTGGCTAAAATAATAAGACCTGCCGAAATATTAAGTCGTTTGTTTATTAAAAATAAAGAAAAAAATATTAACATTGTAGTAAATGAAGACAGTGAAAATATTATTTTAAATATAGTTTTTTTTTAATTGTTCCACCAAAAATGAAAAAATGAAAAAAAATAATATAAGGGAGTACAGAAGACATTTTCTGACAAAATTTGGCGGATGACACTTTTCAAAAATACGGCCAAAAAATTATTTTAGTTTTATTTCTTTTCCTAAAAATCGGCTTTCCATCTGGGAATCAACAATAGTTTTTTATTATGCCTTTTACTCGTAAGTATTGGGAAAAAATCGGCGCTTATTAGATTTCAATTTTACTATGGGAAAAAAAAGTATCACCAAAGTACGAAGAGAAAACTCCGCGGGGGCAAATTCCATACATATATCCGACTACCCTTTTAGTCTGCCAGTAGTGCTAGTGCAGTTTTCGGCAAAGTTGGATGCCCCTCTTCTCGTAATGATATTAAAAAATCCGAAATAACATTTAACTGAAGACTATTTAAATACTAAAGAGCCCATTGACGAAGTTTTTGTTTTAACTTACTGTTAGAACTTTTATTTTTCATTTTCTCTACTACTATTTTCACTATATATCTCATCACAATGCATTTGGTCAAGCACAAAGTTTTTCCACTGTTTTTATGTTCATAATGATTGTAATTAAATTCACTAAAATTAATTTCACTACATTCACCATCATGACTAATATCGACGGTCCCTACGTACATAAAGACGTCAAAAATGGGACTATTTTGATTGCACAATTCGGTTATTAAATTGGAAAAAATATAGATTTTATAAAATTTATTTAAAATACATAAAATACATTATTTACACTGACTTCAAAAATTTCATTATTTACATACACTACCTCATCATCATTTTCATAAGTCTCATTACTTATTGTAATACAATTTTGTAATGCACGGATTTTTTTCACGCGCAAATACTGCATCGACATGTTTACGGTAAAGTTATTTCGTCAAGCTATATATCAAATGTCAGTTGAAATGAAAACAAAGGGAAAAAAATAAAAAATTAGTCAATAATGAACCATTTACTCAACTTGACTATAATCCTAGGCTGATACTTGCCCGATGCGTGGTTGTCATCTTTAATGGATGCTTGGTGAAAGCTTGGTTGTTATCATGGGCTAATAATCGGCGGGTCTATAATTGTTCACCAATCATCTGTTAATGAATGCCTATAGATTCATACCTATCATCGGCTATTGAACGGCTATTAATTATATTCCAATTAAATGAGAAGATGCCCAATGGTTTATCAGGATTGTCCCAGCTGAAAAGCCTTTGATCGGCCGATTATGGCCCAACCATCTGCTAATTCACGGTAATCTTTTTTAGATCGGCAACTTTGTATGGGAGCGTGTACATAGATCAGACAGGAAGAAGTATTGTTTATTCGACACGTTTTTCAGAACATTTTCGTGCCTTTCATCGTAAAACAGACACATTCTGTGACCATTATTTTGTTCATTTTGTAACCATTATCTAGAATGTAATCATAAATTCCGAAATAGATAATCTTGCGTAATTGCAACAAAGGCCCGAAATTTAATCTTAATCATATTTTTTTAATTTCCTGGAGTGATTAGAAATTTTCAAATAAAGCCGTAATCCATCAGTTAATCTTCTTAACGAGCAAACCGACTAAGGGCCTCTTTTACCATCTCTAAGTAAAGCGTTGATTAGTTACTTCCCAGTTAACGTTAATCTGCAAGTAAAAGTTGCGAGTATCTTTTGTCAATTTCACAAACGAAAATAAAGTGCGAGTAACAACTTACAGGTTAAGTGGTTGACGTAACAAATTTACGTCACAGTCGTTCAATATACGTCACCGTAACTCGTCAAACGTCATTAATAGTTGTCAACTGTCATTTGTGGTGTTTTTGTGTCTGGTTGGAAAGCTAATTTGTTACATTATTTACCAATATTTTTTAATTAGAATTGTAGTTCCTAAAAATTTTACATTTCATTTGGTCTTTAACAATGAGGTTTTTTTAAACGGGCCGCGGATAATAGATCCTTCCAAGTATGGATTATAAAAAATTCCAGGACTGACACCACAAAAATCAGCCGCACTTCTTAAGTAGGATCCAGTAGCAAGATATCTTAGCGTTGGCAGCAGACTTGTTTTTGTTGCAACTGCTTGATTTCTGACCTAACCTAACCTATTGCTAAGAAGTTCAGTAGATTTTATAGGTTATTTGTAAAATCACTTGAATAATGAAAAAAAAAAACCTTACCCTTGTGAATTAGAGATTATTTAATGTTGAATTATTATTTTATTAAGTTGAGCATTTGTTTTACTGCATATTTCGATAGACGAAATCTGGCAAAAAATCACTTTCATCTAGCTCCGTAAAATAATCAATACGCAATTTAAATACACGAATCCTAGGTACTCGTTGCGTCCTAGAAAGTTCTAATTCATCCAATTGATGATCAATCAAATGAATTAAATACATTTTTATTAATAAATTTTAAAATAATCGTTGGCGTTATGATAAATACCTACACAAAATAACAACTGACAATTTTTAACTGTAAAGTAAAACCACTAATGGGCAGATGTCGTGGCAAGTAAGTTACGGATCGGTTAATTTTATGATTAGTGCTACTCGAACTTCGTGAAACTCGCACATGGAGTTACGGGTGACTTTAACTGGCGGAAAGCCTACTCGACACTTTACTTGAGGATGGTGAAAGAGGCCCTTAATCTTTTCTCAACTTTTAATCTAAATTGTCTGATTAGTCCCCAACTAGAGACAGACTCCCCAACCAAACTCTTGATATAAATTCAATCTCATCAATTTGTAATCTACTTGAAAATAACCTTCAACAGTCAAAGCTCGAGTGGTGTAAAGTTTGTAGTTTTATATAACTTCACAAGTTGCATTATGTTTCAAACATAATAATTTTTCAATTCAGAGTAAATAAATTTCACAGAATTCTGTTTCTCTTCCGTTTTCAAAGAATGTAGTAATTTTCTATTTGTAAAATTTTCATATTTATATTTTTCCAAAATTTACAAAATTGTCAATTGAAATCAAACTTTGCAAAAATGTTTTTAATTACAATAGCAAAGCAAACTTCATCGAAGTCTCTCGTTCATTGCTTTCATTGGTCAACATTTTAATGTTTAAAAAATTTGAAATCACAAATTTTGAAAAATTTTAAATCACAAATTTTGAAAAATTTTAAATCACAAATTTTGAAAAACACTTGAGTCTAACAAAAATTAGCATTTTAAAGCTTAATATTTCACAAACGGAACTCTTAATCGAAATATTGTTTTCACTAACCAGTAATATTTCCTATTCCTAAGCCCTATCCAACGACACCCTACACCATGGGGTAGACGAGAAGAAAACGTCCCCGCATCTTTAGGGTAAAGGAGATATACCCTAAATATTTTTTTTTAATATTTTATTTTACCACTTTGTCGGCGTGACTAATCTGTATATCCATGCCAAATTACAGCTTTATATTTCTAATAGTCTGTGAGCTAAACTGCGGCCGGATAGATGGACGAACGGACGGACGGATGGACGTCCGTCCGTCAGACATATCGAAACTATAAGGATTCCTTGTTGAACGGAACTCTAAAAATAAGTATCTGTTATGAAACAAAATAAAATACTAGTTATTTTGTATTGTAAGGTGTATTGAGCTAAAAACAAATCTAATATCTGCCAGTTGCTATCCAATATCTAATAGTTACTCTGTTTTCTTATTATCGAACATATATTACAAAATGAAAATAAATTGTGGCAGAAAACGGGTGTCGCTGTAAATTATATATTAAATTTCTCCGGAAAAGGAAAGCACATTTCCGTTACAGACGCAATCTATTAGAATTTCCAGTAAATTAATCGAATCAAATATACGTGAAAGGTTGAATGCAGTAAACTTCGTGTCCTAAAATGTTTAATAATAATACCAAACATTGTGATAAGCATGAGAAATTTCAATTACGCGTTGCAAATTAACATTGTGAGCACGATGTGGCGTTGCGACTTGTATACACAATTTTTCGAATGAAATGACAGAAATAGAAGAAAAATGTTTCCACTTCTTTTGCTTCTTTTATTTCAAACGGTAATTTCAAAGGTAACTGTTGGTACCCGTATAAAACGCCGCACTGATTTAACGGAGAAATGCAATTTAATTGTTGAATTATTGTGTTTGGTGAAACGGTTTCTGCGAAAAAGACTTCGTAATGCATACATGATTTCCTGCAAGAGCTATATAGTACATACACATGTTATTTTTTTGTATTAAAAATTGTTATACAATATAATTCTTATACAATAGAACATATTAGAACGGAGAAGACCAGACAAGACTAATAGACAAGAACAGACAAAACCAGAGAAGGTCAGACAAGACCAGACAAGACCAGACAAAACCAAACAAACCATACAAGACCAGTCTCGACCAGAAAACACCAGAGCAGAAACAACTAGACAGGACCAGACAACACCAGACAAAACCAGACAAGACCAGGCAATAACTGACAGGACCAGACAGAACCAGACAAGACCATACAATAAACTAGATAAAACCAGATATTGTCAGACATGACCAGACAAGACCAGATACTACCAGGCAAGACAAGACTAGACAAAACTAAACAAGGCCAGACAAGACAAGGCAGGACCAGAGAGGACTAGACAGAACCAGACAAGATCAGACAATATTAGACAAGAACAGACAAGACCAGACCAGACAAGACTAGACAAGACCCGACAAGACCAGACAAGACCGGAAAAGACTAGACAAGACCAGACGATACCAGGCTACACCAGACAAGACTAGACAGGTCCAGACAAGACCAGACCAAATCGGACAAGACTGGGCAAGACATGACATGAACCGACAAAACCGAACATAACCGGACAGTCCCGGACAAGACCGTAGAATATCGGACAAGAGCGGACAAGACTGGATGAGTCCGGACAGGACTGGACAAGACCGTACAAGACCAGACAGGACCGGAGAAGACTAGAAGGACCAGACGAGACAGGAGCAGACTAAACGATACTGGCCAAGACAATGAAGAACTGTACAGATCCTATTTATCTAGTCCTTTTCGTCTTGTATTTCTGCCAAATTCTGTCTCTTTTACCCGTTTTATTTTATATGCGTTGTTTATTCCGTTTAATGGTATAAACTATTTGTATTGATTGATTTGTATTTACTTTTTGTCGTTTTGTTCGAACATTCAATTAGATGTAATATTTTATTTCACAAGTTTCTCTTAGTAGATATTTCTGTTAGGCAATAAGTGAAACTTTTAGAACTTTATATTTAGTTTTAATTAAAGTAAAACAATTTGCTGAAAGCCGTGTTTACCTTCCGCCATCCAATATTTATTCTTTTCCCTCCTCTAGACTTATTTTTAACTTGAACACCCAGAGAAATTCTGTTCGTTCTTTTGCTAATATGTTGAAATTTTTAGAATCTCCCCGAAAATATGTGGAGAACGAAGTGACGATCCATTATAGAACTCCTGTTCGGCAAGAAGTCAAGGAAGCTCTCAGTGAGGATGAATTGGCCAAACGACAGGCGGATGCGATGCGCAAGATTTACGAAGAGGAAAGGCGCAGGAAATATCTGCAGGTTAGCCATTCAGAAGATGTAAGTAAGGCGAATTTTGTGATTGAACGGGCTTTGAGTTTTCCGCAGATTTGAGAAAAGTAAATCACTTTTCTGCTTGAATTTACAACAAATTGGTAAACGAAAAACCAACCAGTTTTATTTTGTTCGAGAAATGTTAGCTTGCGCTGTTTGGTTGCTTCATAAACTAATTTCTTTAAAAGTATTATTTTAAGATATTGCAAAAATCTTAGGATTATAAATTGGAACTCTTCTAATTTGCTTTTGGAAAACTATGTAAACATCGACTAGTTAGTGAAAATAAACATGTAATAAATTAGTAAAACTAACCGGACAAAACTAGACAAAGAAGATTAGACAGGCAAGACTAAACAGACAAGACTAGAGGGATGATATTAGATGGACAAGACTAGAAGGACAAGACGGACAACAATGACTGCACTAACAAATCTAGACTAAAAACTAGGCGAGCAAAATTATATGGACAAGACTAGAGAAATAGGTTTAACCTCATTCATCTGGGCAAGACTAAACGGACAAGGCTAGATGTCAAATCTTGACGATTAAGATTAGACAATAAATACTTGACACGCAAGACTAGCTAGACATAAACAAAAAGCAGGGACACAACACTAAGTATCCAAAGTTAGAGAGATAAGAATAGACTAAACTATACGCACACATTTTGTCGGGGAAGATTTTTTTTTAATGGGGTGTAGATGGCACCTTTCGGTTAACCATACAAGTGAGCCCCCTGAAATTAACCCAAACACTCCGGGTCCGCTTATCGAGTTTCTTCAGGGTGTTGGTTGACATGTTGCTATAATTAGACTACTCTACGTACCCCTTCCGCACCGTAAGTTTAGGGGTTCGATTTTTTGGAATTTTCTTTTCTCTCATCTCTTTCTTTTTCCGTAATTATTGTCTTGACCAATTTGTGGATAGTATTCCATTCTTCCTGCGATTTTAGTAGGTGCACCATTGTATTTTGGGGATCGAGTTTGTCGTTCCCAAACATTTCTCTCTAGTTGTCCCATCTCGAACACTCGAATATGGTATGCGTGACACTATCGGCCATTACCACAGTATACGCAATCTGCGTCGGATGTTCTCCCAATGTTGTGGAGGTAATCTCGAAAACATCCGTGGCCCGAGAGGATCTGGGTGATATAATACGACCCCTCCCCGTGTCGATATAATACGACACTTCCCGGTGTCGTTGAGTAATCCATGTCCGAGATGAGGATCCTCGTCCACTGACCTCTTGTGGAGTTATTCCATTTTTCCTGCCACTCCAAAGTGAGTTTGGTATCGGCCTCTTTTTTCGAAGTTTTATTTTTGCCTGCCTCATATCGATCATTCCTATTTGCCTGTAGTTAAATGGGATACATGCAATTACCAAAGCTGCATCGCGAGATACTGTTCGGTAAGCACTGCAGACTCGTAGAGCCATTTTTCTGTGGTATACTGCTAATTGGTTGATTTTTTCCCTATTAAGGGCGTCTATCTATGCTCCATAAAGCATGGCAGAGTGAGCCACAGTGCTTAGAAGCCGGCGTTTACTGCCTCTAGGTCCCCCTACATTCGGCACTAGTTTTTCTAGTGCCGCAGTTGTTTTCATACCAGTTGCTCTGCAAAGGACACACTGTTGTCAATAATGATGCCAAGGTATTTTAAGGAATTTTTTTGGTTTAATATCCACATGCAACACTTTAAAGGACATAGGGGATAACTTTCTGTATCCCGTTATTAGGACCGCTCCGGACTTTTCCAGCGCTAGGTGGAGAGACTTTGGTGGAGAGACTTGGTCATTTGTTCAATCGACAAATTAGCTCTAAGCATGGTGCCTCTTTCTGTTGTACTCACTACCGTGAGTGCCAGATTGTCCACAAAACCTATGATGTTAACTCCTTCGGGTAACTGAGGATACCGTTGTAGAGTAAGTTCCACAGGGTCGGTCCCATTACGGAGCCCAGAGGAACACCACTGTGGACGCCACTGGTTTGAACTTTGTTTTCAGCACAGAGGATAATGCTGAGGTCGCATAGATAGCTACGAACCATTCTTAGTAGATATGGCGGTATATCTCGCTCTGTTAATTCATCCTCATCATCATCCTCATCATCATACCCCTCACCATCATGTGCTGCCACGCTGCCGAATTAAAGGCATTTCTTATGTCTAATGTTATAAGCGCACATATTTTTCTTGTTCGTTTTGTACGTTCTTTTGACTTTTCGGCCATATTTATGACATTCTTTACCGCATCTATTATAGAGCTACCTTCTCTAAATCCGAATTGTCTGTCAGATAGGTTTATGCCGTTTTCTAGTTCTTTCTTTAATCGTGCTAGGATTAGATTTTGCCAGCGACATCAAGGATACAGAGGGGCTGGTATGAAGAAGATACACCTAGGGACTTGTTTGGGTTTTTTTTATTAATACTAGTTTAGCTTACTTCCACCTGGTTGGGAACGTGCTGGTCAGTAGACATTTGTTATATATTCACAGTACGAGACAAGGGAAAATTTGTACAGTTATTTTTACGGCCTCCGTGGGAGATGCAATCTTGTCCTGGAGCTTTGTTGTTGCGCAGGCGACTACTTGCTATCTTTAGTTCTTCTTCTGTGAACTTTGGAATGTTGTCAACTTCAGGTTGCGCCCAAGTTGGTTTGGGAATAGTGCTTTGGTCACCTCTATCATTTTGTTTATCGGTAGTTGTGCATTCGGCTGCTGAATACGTGGGCTCCTAATTGCTATTCGATATGCGTCGCCCCATGTATCGTCGTCGATGCTTTTACATAGGTTTTCCCAGTGGGATGTCTTTGAATGGTTAATTTCTTTTTTTTAGCATCAGTGTATGCTTGCTTTAATTTTCGTAATTTAATAAAATCCTTAGTCTTTTTTGCATACCGGAAGTATGTCCTTCTTGCGGCGATTAGGGATTGCAATCTATTGTGTCATTTTCAATCCGGCCGAATCCGACCGAATTTCCAACGATCCGGCCGAATCTGGCTGGATCCGGATAGATGGACCACGGTAACCTACTTGTGCAACAGCGCGAATATTTTACCAAAATTAGTATCACCGGATCCGGTGACCGAATCCGGTATATTGGTACCGGATCCGGTAAACGTTTAGAGATGCCGGAACTGCCGGATTACCGAATCCTGTTTTCCAGATTGCAATCCCTAGCGGCGATACATGTTTTTGTGGAGTTTGCAATGGCTTGGTTCCACCAGTATACACATTTTCTCCTGCAATTTTTAATTCTGTTTGGCATGGAAGCGTCACATTCAATGCTAAGTGCTTCTAAAAGCTAGTCGACAAAGTTTGCTTCGTTTCCACTTGCTTAGTTCCTTAGTCATATTACTGGTAAAGAGGTCCATGTTAGTCGGAAATGATTAAACGGATGAGAGTAGAAGGCTAAAAGCCGAATGCTAAAGGTCGTCGAATTGGACGAACATTATGAGAGGGGCGCCAATAAGGCAAGGCAGGGCGCTAAAATGTCTTAATGAGGCCCTGAGTAGGTAGAATGTCTTAGCAAGACTGGACTAACAACACCAATAAGTCAAGCATGTACAGTCAACACTATCTAGTCAAGGCTAGTCAAATATAACTGACCAATCGCCTCAGTCAGTCAAAATTATGCAGATGTATCTATGATGATGCAGATGAAATTAACATGGTAAGACAAACAGAAAATAACGGAACGAGGCTACCTAGTGATATACTAGCTAGACTATTATACTAGATGACTGAATATTGACTGAAAATAATTAATAAATAAAATGGACTAGAACAGACAAACAGAACTAAATCGAGAAAACTGAACAGCCAAGTCCAGGCAAGTAAGACTAAACAGAAAAGCTGGACAGTCGAGATGGTTAAGAAAATAACTGCTCCAGATAAGTGCCCCCCTTGTAATCACATCCGTACACTCTGGACCCGCATATCGCATAACCTCGGAGTGGCGCACCACATTTTTTTTTAAATTAGTTATTATTATTACATATTGTTTTTTTTTCCTCCTTTTTTCCCTTTTTGGACTGTATATCATCGTTTTCTTTTTCTTTCATTATTGTTACAATTAATTCGTTTACATTTTTTCAGTTTGTTTTTCCCTCTAGCATGTATGGGATTATTGTTTTGTCGCTAAAGGGTTCTTTCATGACTTTTTGGACTGCTTCTCTTTCAGTTTCCCACCTCCAGCAATCAAAGATAGTATTATTTACACTATCGCTTTCCCCATAGTATGGACATAGGTCTTCTGTTGTCCTGCCAATGTTAAAGAGATAATCCCTAAAGCTACCGTGGCCAGTCAATACTTGAGTAAGGTAGTAGCTAGTTTCGCCGAATTTCTATTTACCCAAGACGATATATTTGGGATTAGCACTTGTGTCCACCGTCCTTTATCGCTTAGTTACCATCATTTAGCCATTCCTCGATAAGCTCTTCTCTGGCCAGTTGGCCAACGCTTGCGAGTTGGTGGAGATTTCGTTTATTGTCTATTTCTTTGGCCCATATTGGAGCTCCGTACAACATGATAGACTGGACTACCGCACTAAGTATTTTCCGAGAGCTGCTCTTAGCCCCCCTACATTTCGCATGATTTGCCACCAGTTGAAACAGTCGAGACTAGGCAGACAAGATTGGACGTACAAAATAAAACTTAAATGAATACGCGGAAGAGACTAGGAGGACAAGGCTATATGAACAACACTACATAGACAGGATTATAAAGATAAGACTGAACAGTCAAGGCTTGACATACAAGGTTATATCAACAAGACTGCATAGAGACGATTATATGATAAGACTGAACAAACAAGACTGCACGTAAAAAAAGTCTTGACATACAAGACTAGCCAGACAAACTAAACTAAAATTATAATGAGGTAGATATGTCTATATATGTAAGACTAGATAGACAAGATTAACAAGCAATCGTGAACAGACAAGATTAAATAAAGATAATACTAGATAATAAAAAGATAATACTAGATATTTTAAAGTTTTAAAGGTAGGGGAAAAACAAATAACAAACTAAAGTTGAGTGTTATTAAAAAATTAAAATTTTAGTTTCAAGTATATTTTGAAAATATTACCTGTTTAGGAAAACACGCAATATAGTATTGGTACATAGTTTGTTTCCGCTAGAGCTATTTTATCTGTTTGATTGCGAGCTTACACCGGAAAAAAGTTCTCAGGAAACATTTTTAATTGGGTGTTTACGATGGGTAAATCTGCTAGTATTGCAAGATATGCTCCGTTTGATATAACATTTGCTTTTACTTTCACTAGACAATTTCATTGGTTTTGCATATATTCATATTGAAACAGTGTTTCTTGAGAAAAAATTGTATACTGAAATAAATATACAAAAACAATAAGATGTTAATAATGTTCCATTGCAAGGAAAATAACATTTCTGCCCACTTATTTCTTATTTCAACAAAATATTGGAGTGTTTAAATAATCAGCATACATAATCTTATGAAATGTTATCGTAAAATATAAAACTAGCCAAAAATATTTTACGAAATAAGAAGTAGTATTTCTTTAGAAATATTTTGTTTTTAAATTTTATTTAACACGTTAATTACTATATTACTAAACTTTGATAACACATTATATAAGAAAATGAAGGCAAAAATTGGTTTTGAATATTACATTTTTTATTTTTAATATTTACATAGTTCATTAATATGTTCATAATTTGTCATCAAACTTCAAACAAACAGCTTTAAAGTGCCCTTAGGCACAGGAAAAATGTCAGTTTTCTTAGGCTTTACTAACTAAACACGAGCGTTAGGAAAACATTTTTTCTGACACTGTTAACGGTTGGAAAATAGTATATTAAAGAACGAGTTCAATAAGCGCGATTTTTCAGCACGCGTCCATGTTTAGATGGTCCATGTTCTAATGGACAAGTGCGAAAAACGCCTTGTAAACAAGTTTTTTATACTATTTTTTCTATTTTGTGCCCTTTTATGCCATGTATAAATTTTAAAAAATCGCCGATACATATTGAGAAAATTTTATCGCACTCGGCGAGCCATTAACGAGTCCATATGAGTGTTTTAATGACTTCATTATAGACGCAAAATAGAAAAATACTTTTCAGCTGATAAAGCCATTTTAGGTTGTTGGTGAAACAATTAAATTCCTTTATTTTAACGAAATCATATTCTATTTTTTTAAATAAAAATAAATAAAATACAAACAATATGCTCATATAGAAACAATATACAAATAATATTCAGAAACAATACACAAACCTCTAACCTTCCTAATCAACACCCCTCCGCACTTCCCTCAACATAAACAAAGCTTTTGAAACAGTTTGGCACGAAGGACTGCTTTTCAAACTGCACAAATTAAACGTCCCCTCATATCTTCTTTTCATGATAAAAAACTTCCTACGTGACAGAAACTTATGTATTAAAGTAAATGGAACACACTCAACTTTTTACCCCTCTTCGATATGTTCCCCAAGGTTCAACAAAAACACCCCTACTTTACAACTCGTTCTGTCGCGACATCTTTAATACCTTGTAAACCTTCCCTACATTCTCCAATATGCCGACGACAATGTCCTTATTTCGCAAGCCATATCTCTAGCAAAAGCAATCAAAAACTTACAATCACTTACAAATAATTCAATGAATTGGTTCAACAAATGGAGACAAAACAAATTTTCAACAAATCTGTGATGGGGGCCCCCAAATATGTCAAGCGAGTTAGTGTGTAAGCCGTGACCATTAAGCAGTAGTAAGCATGGATCAGCTGTCTTCCTTGGGACGAAATAGTTTTCCAGCCAATTCTTGAAAAGTTCATCATTTATGAAGGCTAATTTTCAAAAAAGTTGCAACCAAATGTCAACTACTTTTACCCTTCCACCGGATCTCTGTCAATTGTCCACATATTGCGGTTGTCCTTACTATAGTAAACACCACACCTACAATTAAATAGTTAGGCATCACATTAAAATTTAACATTCATGTAAAAGATCGCAAACACGAAATAATCAAGAGCTCAAAACTCTTTCGGTCACTGACTTTCCGTAATTAGGGGATATTAGGGGGTAATTAGGGGATTTCCACGAAGACTGGGACGACAATTATAATACCATTTGCAGACTGAACTTGGACTATTTTGGACGCACTATTTGGACGAACACGAACAAAACGGCTCGACGTACCATAGAAATTTCCGAAAGATCCGCACATCATACATTAGACAGACAAGACTACACATACAAGACTAGACAGACAAGACTAGACTTGTTAGAGAAAACACTAGATATCTTGAGAACTAATTACGATGGAAGGCTTTAATTTTCAGTAAATCTTGTTAAAATTATCAAAAATATTATTTGAAAATCACAAACAAAAATTTCGACAAATTGGGGAGTTATATAAGCAAGTTTTCTAAAAAAATACAATTTTTAGGTTTTTGAAAAAACTGGCGCGTAAAAATCCCAGAGATTTTTAGCAAGTCTTTCCAAAACTACTAACAAATAATTTCAGAAAAAATCGCTTTATAAGCCTGCAACTCATTGTTTACAAGAGTCATGCAGATTCTACATGAACTAAATGGCTTGTTGTTATACAAAACTGTAAATATCATGAGAACTAACCGCGATGGAAGGCTGTAACTTTCAGGAAAGCTAGATAAAAATAGACAAAATACTAAATATAAATAAAAAATAGACAATAGACAAAAATATCACCAAATCAGTGAGTTATTATTAACTTTGCAAAAAATTTGCAATGATTAAGTTTTTGCAGAAAATGGCGCGAAAATTCCTGGTTTAGGGAAGAGTTGAAGATGAAAAGTTTAAGGTTCTGCAAAAACTGGATAGCAAAAAATTCTGAAAATATCAGCACGTCTTGCCAAAACTACCAAAATCTATTTCCAAAACAAATTTATGACAAAAAGCGCTTAGTTTGGAAGTTATAGGCCTGTAACTTCATTGTCTACAGGAACTAAATTGCTTGTTGTTAGACAATACTCCATATATCTTGAGAACTAACCGCGATTAAAGGCGGTAGTTTTAAGGAAATCTTGCTGAAACTATTAAAAATATAATTTGAAAATTACTAACAAAAATATCAACAAATTAGCGAGTTATAAGCAAGTTTGCTAAAAAAATTGTAATTTTAAAGTTTTTACAAAAACTGGCGCGTAAAAATTCCAGAAAAATTTAGCAAGTCTTTCCAAAACTTATAACTTTCCAAACAGATGATTTCAGAAAAAAATCGCTGAAGAAAAACGCTTGATTTGGAAGTTATAAGCCTGCAACTTGATTGTTTACAAGAGGCATGCAGACTCCACATGAACTAAAGGGCTTGTTGTTAGACAAAACTCTAAATATCATGAGAATTAACCGCGATGGAAGGTTGGAGAGCTTCGTGAAACTATCAAGAATATTATTTGAAAAATTCAAACAAAAATATCAACAAATCAGTGAGTTATTAGTAAGTTTGCAAAAAAAAATGTGCAAAGTTTAAGGTTCTGCAAAAACTGGATCGCAAAAATTTCTGAAAATATCAGCACGTCTTGGCAAAACTACCAACAGCTAATTTCAGAAAAAATCTCTGAGAAAAAGCGCTTGGTTTGTAACTTCACTGTCCACAGGAACTAAATTGATTGTTGTTAGACAATACTCTAGATATCTTGAGAACTAACCGCGATGAAAGGCTGTAGTTTTTAGGAAATCTTGCTGAAACTATCAAAAATATAATTTGAAAATTATTAACGAAAATATCAACAAATTAGCGAGTTATAAGCAAGTTTGCTAAAAAATGCAATTTTTAAGTTTTTGCAAAAACTGGCGCGTATAAATTCCAGAAAATTTTAGCAAGTCTTTCCAAAACCACAAACAGATAATTTCAGAAAAAATCGCTGAAAAAAAACGCAAGATTTGGAAGTTATAAGCCTGCAACTTCATTGTTTACAAGAGTCATGCAGACTACATGACTAAATGGCTTGTTGTTAGACAAAACTCAAAATATCATGAGAATTAACCGCGATGGAAAACTGTAACTTTCAGGAAAGCTTGATGAAACTATCAAGAATATTATTTGAAAATTGCTAACAAAAATATCAACAAATCAGTGAGTTATGCTAAATTTAAGATTCTGCAAAAACTGGATTGCAAAAATTCCTGAAAATATCAGCACGTCTTGCTAAAACTACCAACAGCTAATTTCAGAAAAAATCTCTAATAAAAAGCGGTTGGTTTGGAAGTTATAAGCCTGTAACTTCATTGTCTGCAGTAACTAAATTGCATGTTGTTAGAGAATACTCTAGATATCTTGAGAACTAACTGCGATGAAAGGCTGTAATGTTCAGGAAATCTTGCTGAAACAATCAAAAATATTATTTGAAAATTACATACAAAAATATCAACAAATTAGAGAGTTATAAGCAAGTTTGCTAAAAAATAATGTAATTTTTAAGTTTTTGCAAAAACAGGCGCGTGAAAATTCCAGAAAATTTTAGCAAGTCTTTCCAAAACTACAAACAGACAATTTCAGAAAAAAATCGCTGAAACAAAACGCTTGATTTGGAAGTTATAAGCATGCAACTTCATTCTTTACAAGAGTTCTGCAGACTACATGAACTAGATGGCTTGTTGTTAGACAAAACTCTAAATATCATGAGAATTAACCGCGATGGAAGGCTGTAACTGTCAGGAAAGCTTGATGAAACTATCAAGAATATTTTTTTTAAAATTGCAAACAAAAATATCTACAAATTAGTGAGTTATAAGCAAGTTTGCAAAAAAAATTGCAATGATTAAGTTTATGCAGAAAATGGCACGAAAATTCCTGAAAACTTCAGCACGTTTTCCCAAAACTACAAACAGCCAATTTTATACAGAGAACTATAATACAAATTCGTCATACGAACAACCCTCTACAGAATCCCTCTAATATACTCCTATTCGAAAGAACTAAAATCACTTAAATCCTTGACAGACGACATACTACGGTTTAAAGTACGGTTTTACGGTTTAAAAGTTTAAAGACCAGGTCAAAAACAGAGGTATCCTGGAAAAATTGTTTAAATAAACGAAAGAACAGAATATCCAAACTTAAAACAATCGGAACACAGCCTAAATATATAAATATATTCAACCTTTCCAGAGCACTATAACAATTCCTGAGTCCTTTTAGGACTACCAAAACAAATCTCATGTGAAATTTGTCAGTTATTTAATAGCTTTCAGTCCGCCTTCATGGCACACAACAAAAACCATAAAAATAACATTGTTTTTAAGATCATGTCTTTCCGACAACTTAAGTAAGTAGCCATCTGCAGACGCGTTTCGAGATTAATCTCTCATCAGTGCAGCTTTGCTTTTCTTAATAACAATTTGTAAAACAGTCACCTGAACCCCATATGGAGATTAGGGGTTAGATATTTTTAATTTGACATTTCGTGAGAGAGACATGAACATACCAGGTTATTCATTTAAATGATAACTTAGAATTGGTAAAACAATACTACGTTATAGATAATCATACAAACTTAATACAGTCGGAACACAGCCTGAATATATAAATATATTCAACCTTTCCGGAGCTCTATAACAATTGTGTTCCGATTGTGTTAAGTTTGTATGATTATTTATAACATAGTATGGTTTCACCAATTCTAAGTTATCATTTAAATGAATAACCTGCTAAGTTCATGTCTTTCTCATGAAATGTCAAATTAAAAATATCGAACCTCTAATCACCATGTGGGTTTCAGGTGAGTGTTTTACAAATTGTTATTAAGAAAAGCAAAGCTGCACTGATGAGAGATAAATCTCGAAACGCGTCTGCAGATGACGTATTATAGTATTCCCAATTCTAAGTTATCATTTAAATCATTAACCTGCTAAGTTCATGCCTGAAAATATTTATTCCCTAATCACCATGTGGGTTTCAAGTGAGTGTTTTACAGAGTGAGGGTGTTTCAAGTGAGTGTTGCTACGAAGGTGGACTGAAAAAGCTATTAAATAACTGACAAATTTCACATGAGATTTGTTTTGGTAGACCTAAAAAGACGCAAGAATTGTTATAGAGCTCCGGAAAGGTTGAATATATTTATATATTCAGGCTGTGTTCCGATTGTTTTAAGTTTGTATGATTATCTATAACAAAGGATGGTTTTACCAATTCTAACAGAATACCCTAGAAAACATCCGTCTTGTTCACTTATGGAAGCTGTTTATGAGTTATAGCCATAATTGTTTATATTTATTTATTTTGTGTTGTATTTGTATTTTAACATGCATTTTTTTTCCAACAACTTCTGTAATGTTCAGGGCCGAAACACCTAAGTTTTCTAACCCTATATACATTTAGTATAATAAAGGTAGATATAATTATTATTATTATTGAAATAAATTATAGCTCATCAAAAAGTTGATAAATAGAATAGAGTTAGGAGACGATGGTTATAGAGATAGATTTTAGAGATATTTGGTAAAATTTTGTAGAATCTATAATTAGCAGAAAAACTGCGTTAATTTAAAGGAAAACCATCGGAACATGAGACGGGCATACATTTAGAAAAAATATAAATTAAAACATAGATTAAAAAAAAGTAGAATAAAATGTTCAAAATGAGACACTGTGCAAGTATAATAATAAAAATGTATGGAATTCTTCTAACTTCATAATATATTTTTAATCAATTCATTAAAATTATTTGGAGTACTGAGTTGATTTTAAATATCTCAAAAAATAGAAGAGAACCAGCATTCGGGAGAAGGGAGAACGAGGACCGAGCATTCAATAAAGAATCTTCATCCTATTCACCTATTTCAGAATACTTAGATAATTTAGTTGAAAATGAATGATGAGGTGGGGCTCCATCTTCTTGAAACCAAATACCGTTTGGTAAGTTTCCTTTTTCTTGAGGAGCAACTACAATCTGATTTTGCAAAAATTCTACGTATCTTTGGCTTATTAAAATACCATTTATAAAAAATGAGCCAGTAACTCTATTCTTAAAAATGTCAGCTCAAATGCCAACATTTAATTTTTGGATTGAATATGATCTTTCAGAATCCAATTGTGATTTTCTCCGGCCAGTTCATTCATTTCAAAATCTTAGTGGTTTTAAATTCGCCTAAAATTTTCTTCCAAATGAAAATATAACATAGATATGTAAATATATACTGGTAACTTTTATTAAATGAACTGTTAAAATGGTCACTCAACATAAACGGCTCTTTTAAATTTATCAAACCAATAAAAAAATATATCAAACGAATCTCAGTGAACTTGTCAATATGCGATATATTAAACCCTGTATAACACTATTTTAGTTTTCTATAACCCGCATATATATATATATATATATATATATATATATATATATATATATATATATATATATATATATATATATATATATATATATATATATATATTTCCATAAACATGTATTCCATAATGTTCGTTTTTTTTTTATAGGAACTACATGACATGAATAGCCGCCGGCATACCGACAACTTCATCCCTTCACAAAAGTCCCCAATATCTCTAAACCGATACGACGATTTCGGCGAGGATTTATCTCCCCGGATAAAGGCGAGACCCAGGTCTCCGGAACCTCGACTAGTCGCGAGGGCTCTTTACAATTTCGTTGGGCAAACGGCCAGAGAATTAACGTTCAAAAAAGGAGATATTATTCACATCCGACGACAGGTTGATAAAAATTGGTACGAGGGTGATTTCAACGCAATGGTTGGACTCTTTCCAGCTAATTATGTTGAGGTAAATATATCTTGTTACGGTATTTATTTATTAACGCTAGTTAAATTTAATTTGTAACGAGTTTAAAAGGAAAACGTATCTCTAATATTTATCTAAGTTGTAATGATAATTAAACGATTTGTTTTTCAATTAGCATTAATGTTAATTGCTAATTTGTAAATTGCACAAGATTTAAATTTGCTTGGTTACAGCATAATCTGATTTTTGTTTTCCTTTTATTCTACGTAACCTACTTAAGAAAGTTGTTCTTACGCTGCATATTACGCTTTGAAGAGGCTGTTTATAATTGAGATAATTCATAATCTGAGAATTAATGCTCCGTTTAGTTTTTTGTTGTTTCAATACATGACTGCGTCAATTCATTGTCTTATCAGAAACAGTTTTTTTTTTAAATTTTGTACATAATATAGTTGCAATATTTCAAGCATTTCAAGGACAAACTTAGCTCACTTTATTTATACTTTTGTTATATCAATTATGTATTCATATATTGCAATCAAGACTGAATAGATCCTAGTAGATTATTAGCGAAGACTACAGAAATCAGGGCCGTTCTCTGGTTATATTGCAAAAATTCGCGGCCTTTGTTACTTACCCCAAAAGATACATATACAGGTAACCCTCCTATAGTCGGCCTCGTGATCTAGAGTTAGAGCGTTAACTAACCAATCTGGATGTCAAGAGTTCTATCCCGGGAGCTAGTGTCGGCGGCAGTTGTACCAGAAGACAAAATTGTAATTAATTAATTTCGAATTTATATAAGATCTAGACTTCTAGGTTTCTAGGTCTATAAGATAAATTTGGTCAAAATACAATATGCCACTTGGCCGCAGTGCATAACCCGGTACATAACCCAGTATCCACATTAGACCAAAGTTAAAAAAAACTCTTATAAAACGGCAGATAGGTTCCTCGAAAACATCGTGTTGTGTGAAATCATGGTATGGGAGTTCCAAAAACTTACTGAAAACATTTTTTAAATTAATCTTATTTTACTTCTGAAGTATGTATCAGCATACATAATTTATATGTATAAAACAATTTTATATGTAAAAAGAAAGCAAAATTAAGTAATACTTCTATTTTTAGTTTAATGAAGTTAATTTATAATTTTCCTCCTTGTTGCTGCCTAGTACGAACAAACGGAGAAATTTTTTCGCCGGAAATATATCATTCTGCCCCTGAATAACTTTAATTATTATTATTACTTTAATTATATTTTTTTTAAATTATTATTACGTTTTGTTATTCTTGATATTCATTCATAATGGCGCGACGGATCGTGCGCGGTCCTTTTCCTCCAATATACTTCGTCTCCAATCGTAGCGGTTTTCCGACCTCTGCCTCCAGATCGTGTATTATAGCATCTTTCGGAGTCCTCCCACCTGTCCCTCGGCCATCCAACTGGTCTTTTGCCATCTGTTTTGTTGTTCAGCGCTTTCTTTGGGATCTCGTCCTCATGCATTCTGTGTACATGCCCCCACCCCCCTCAATTTCATCAACTTAATTATCGTTGCTTTGTCGGCGTCGTCATAGAGTTGGTATACTTCTTCATTAGAACGCATTCTCCAGCCTCCTTCCTCCATTATAGGCCCATAGATCTTTCTCAAGATTTTCCGTTTACCAAACGCTCTGCTTTTTTAGAAAATGACCAGCTCTGCTTCAAATGCTAGTATTGGGCGTATTAAGGTTTTGTAAGTTATTTTTGTTAGTTTTTATCTCTGAAGAATGTTGAAAATGAGAAATAGGCTTGGTTAGCTTTCCTTAGGCGTTCTTTTACTTCGGCTGTCTCATCTAGAGTTTTTGTTAATGTGGCACTTGGGTACTTGAATTTCCCCACTGATTCGGTGTTGTGGTCTCTTATTGAGACGTTATAGCTGAGTCTTCGATTGCTGTTTGATTGTACCATGATTTTCGTTTTGTCTTCATTGATGAGTAGTCTGCTTGAGTAGTCAACTTCTTTAGCTGCATCTTCCATGCATATGTATACTTCTTTGATCGTCCGGAGGTCTCAGGCCATTATGTTTATATCGTCTGCTTATCCTACTAAATGCTTCAATTTGTTTAGTAGTATGCTATTTTTGTCCACTGGTAAATTCCTGATTACATACTATAGTGCCAGTTTGAATAGCGTTGGCGCCAGACAACCCCTTGCTTTAAACCTCGGAGCGTGGTGGGAATGTGGCTCCGTCAGGTTGTTTTCCACTTTAACTTGTGAGGTCGCATTTTCCATTGTTTCTATAATGAGTCAAACCAGCTTATTGGGGATGCCATCCTGTATCATGATCTCGTACAGTTTATCTCGGTCGATGCTATCATATGCTTGGCGGAAGTCGATGAACATTTAATATACAGCGACATCAAATACGTACTAATACGAAGATTTGATATACATCAACATCGACTACTTGTTTAACTATGAACAATTGATCGGAGGTGAATTCGCCTGGTCTAAAACCCCCTAGTAGGCTCCAATTATGGTTCATGCAAATAGTTCCAGTTTGCCTCTTACTATAGAGGTAAGGAATTAAATTACGCTGTGCACAGAAGCGATATGCCTATGCAGTTCCGACAGTTGAGTTTGTTTCTTATATATTTCATTGAAATCTTTTGCACCTCCATAAAAAAACGGCTATAACAATATATAAATACTAGGACGAAACGTCTATTTCTTTTAGAAATGGCGATTTTCTTAAATTAACGATTAGTTTGTCCGTACTGGTGGTGCATTTGAACTATAAAGTTCAAAGATACCAAAATTCCAACGATTTTGTGAAGCATATGTAGGATAATCTGAATACGTCGTAATAATCTCAATCTTTATATATACTTCTGCCAATGACGTAAATGGACGTGAATACGATTATCTACAATATATGTACAAACTACAATCACATGTTTTAGTCTCATGACTTCATATCTATGAATATTATCAGATATAAAATATTTTTTCAAAGGTTTTGAATAGGAAAAAATACGTTTGTAAACGCTTAATTTTAATTTACGATGGTTAAATCTACACACAAATAATAAAAGACTTCATCTAGAGGCGGGTTTAGATTAGCGCAGAGGCGCACAGGATTTATTGGGGATAATTCAGCCGAGCCTAACTTTCGTTTTAAAACTAACGTTTTTCCACAACAAAAAGAATTTTGTCAATTTCCCAAGCCATATCTTGGAAATCACTGGCTGAAAACTTAATTTAACATAACAATACAGAGGACGGACAGTGGACCAGAATCGAAAAAGCCTGAGCATAAATAGAAGCTGAAGGGTGAATGGAAATAGAATGTCCAATCTTTTAAGCAATTCTTATCAGCAACCAGTTCTAGTTAATATAACACTAGTTTATCATCACGGTACACCACCGGACACGCCGCCAAGTCATTCTCCTGGTTCTTGTCGCCCTCCGCAACTAATGGAAGAAATGTGGTTTTCCAAACATTTAAGTACTCGTCCTCTGCACTGCATGAGCACATAGGTTAGGTCTCATCATAAGTTAATCAGGAGATGTTACACAAAGATACAAAAATGTTAGATATATTTTAAAATACAACACAGTTACAACTACCACAAACATTTACACCTTACTAAAACTTTATATAAATATACGATAACACTTTTCTTACTTCTTTGACGACCGTTACCACGACTATTGATTAATTTTTCAGAAGCTACTAAGCGTCTTCTCCTATTGCTTGATACCGACCAATCAGGAGGTATCGAACTAAATTAACAGTGTTGCCCCGACTATCCGCCACACACCAAACCTGACTGCGAGAGACGGGGTTCTTTAGGGGGTACATTTATTTAGGGGGATTTTTAGCGGCTACATTATTTAAGAAATTGTTTTGAGGGCGAGAAATTAAAGTGCATATCTTGAAAAAAAAAATGAAAAAGAATGAAAAGATATAATGACACAGAACATAATAATTTGTTAACCCAAATAATGCTCGATGAGTATAAAGTAATAAAATAAAGTCTCGATGATATTTGAAGTATTGAGTCAACATTATGTCTAGGGGAAAAAAACGAGACATTTTAAGAGACAATTTATTTTTAATTTCAATTATTTCTTGTTTAACTTAAAAAGAAATATTAACAAAAGAAAAGTATAAAAAGCAAAAAATAATGTATGAAAAGAAACTGATGGAGCAAAAAGGATGTACACGAAGAAAAGTTAAGAAAAGGAAAGTTGAGAAACAAAATATAAAAATTGTTTTATATCATTTTTGTTATCATTACTATTATTAGTTCATAAATTAATGTGCTTAAATGTGTAAACTGCGACCACATAAATACAAAAGCGCCTTTATAGTACTTGTATTACTAATACTACTGTATTTTAAATTTACATTTTAAATTACCTCTCAAACAAGGTGAAAAATGAAAACTTTAGGGGTTTTTAATCGAAATCTACGGGGATTTGAAGTTGGTCCTAGGGGCAAAATTCTGTACAAGTTGGCATCACTAACGTAAGTACATACCTTCAGAAATGTTCATACAAAGCTGAAACAACCATGGAGGTCATCTCCAAAGACCGCAATCCGTTTGCAGGGGAGCAAGTGCCCTAAATGAACTCGGCGAATTAAGGCTATTCAACATGTAGTGAAGACATCAGCTTCAACAATGAAATGCTTGTGATCTCATCATTTAGGGAAATAACAGATTGAACCGTTATCCCTGGGAGGAAGTTACTTAAAAAAAAGAGAACCCTAAAAAAGCTTGACAATGCATAAAATCGTCGATCAGAACAATTTTATTGCAGCAGGAACAAGATTTAGATACTATCAACAGAAGTCTCTAAATCTACCTCCATCGAAATAAAATGGAATTAGCGAGAGACCCTTAAGAGCGCTAGTTTCTTAAACAAAGGCTACAACTGGGCCGTGGCCATCCGCTACCAGAGCATCTTTTTCTTCGTTAAGAAGATTTTCTTCATAGGAATCAATAATTTATAATCTATTACTTTCCAATGACAACACTTTCAATAATATTTCGAACATTTCAGACCAACCTCTGGTTATTTGTTTTATTGCTAGAGGATATTAGTATATTCTACGCACTAGTAGGTTCTGTTTTTTCCAATAAATTGCAAGTCAATTGCAACCTTTGTCAGGTTATTTTTTATCAATTCAGTAATCTACCTTGCATCTTGCATCACTAATATAGAAAATAAGTGATTCTCATAGCTCACTTTCCGAACTTTTTTCCGAAATATAAAGAATCAATTTCCAGAAACACAGGAAGATTTAATCGAATATTTGGTCTGGGCATTTATAATAAAGATTTTTTTTCAACCCCACATTACAGCGGAGTTAGTTTTGAAGAAAAAAAAAATGTAAATAAATGCGTCAATAGAATTAAATGTTTGCGGATTTGAAAAATTTCGATGATTTGAAACTTATTTTTAATTAAAAGCAAACGGAATCGAATCCTTAATAACTAGTTCTACGTTCTATTTAAATCCGAAATATACAGTGATGAAGTTTAGAGAAAAAGTTCAAGATCCACATTTTATCGTATCGCACAATACCCGAAAAATCTAATCTTTGGCCGAGACTTTATAAAGCATGGGTTACAATAAACTTTGACATTGTTTCACAATGGAACTGAATCCTGCTCTGAAAAGGAAAGAGGAAAATTGTTTTCGTGGGCCATATGTTCCTTTGTTCGGCCGAAAATGTGTGGAATGCGCAAACCCGACCATGCCTCCACCAAATCGAAAAGGCTTTGAAGTTTTAAACAAATTAAAAATACTCTAGTATCAATTCTTCCTTAAAGAGGCCGAGAGGTATTTTGGGATAAGAGAATATTCCAATTCGTAGGCAGATAAAGAAAATTGGCTGCAAAAAGGAATATTGAAGAATAAATTATTTACTTTCTGTAAAATATACGATCTAAAAAATACTTATTGATATAATGAAATTATCTTCAGTATTATTTGACATCAAGGGTGGCGCAAAAGTCATCATTTTTTATTTAAAACTTCTCTTTTAAATTAATAAATCGTAGGATTTTTAAAGTCGTATTGAACTTGTACATTTTATGTCACCAACTCATAGAAAAGACATGTCAGACGACCTTCATTCTAATTCTCTCAATTTGGACCCTTTTTATTGCATTTCGATAGTATAGCAAATCATTTGTTTTAATAGATTCATCACGGGTTGAATATTTTATATTTTTGTAGTTTATGTAATTGTAAAGTTTGTGGCTTATTCATGTACGAGGTGTGTAATGTAAGTAATGAAACTGATAATGGTAATGTAAGCTGTAACTGATAATGGTAATGTAGGTAGTAAAACTTCAAAATTACATCCTTAAGAAGCCACACAGCCTTGGATACGGTTCTTCCAATCCTCATAACAGTGCTGGAACTCGGATACTGGAATAGCCTTCAGCTGGTTAGTTACTGCCATTTAGTTGTTTTCGATTGTCCCAAAATACGTCCCTTGGGGTAATTTTTCAATCTCGGGAAGAGGGAAATCTTAGAAGGATTCGAGTCAAACGAATAAGGAGGCTGAGGAACACCAGGAATGTTTTACTAACCAAAAACTCGTTTATTCAAATTTCTGTATGCAAACAAAACCTAGTTATTTTTGACTTTTTGTTTCACACGCATGTCCCTTTGCGGGTTTTAAGAACCTCTCGCCGAAACTGTAGTTTGATCGTTTGGTCTAATTGTGAGTCACAAACTCATTTGAACTATTATAACTTGCTCATTCTAGATCAGTTCTGGGCAAATAGCGGCCCTCGGGCCGCACAAGGCCCGCGACGACATTTTATGCGGCCCGTGAAGCATTTGATAAATTACTTTAATTAAAAAGTAATATGCATGAATAATAACAACAAAAAAACAAAAAAATAATTTGGTTTTGTGATCGTGTCCTGCCAAAATATTACTTCAGTGAGAAAGCAATTAGAAACTTATCTATACATAATACCCACAATGAATGATTCTTCATTCACAATTAATGATTCTTCATTCACAGTGAATGATTATTTCCTATTCCTACATAAAAAAACTAAAAAAAAAACTGAAAATTTCTGCTGTTATAAGATCCGAAAATTATAAATTTTCGAAAATTCCGCAGAAAAACCATTTTTTTTTAGGGAGCTATCGAATTATCTTCAGAAATTACAACTCCAGCTTCAGAATCAGATACATTTTATGATGATTAAAAATTTGAACAATATTTTTACATTCCATTTTAATAAAATTCTTACTAATTTTTCCCTAATTTTGTTAATTTTTAAAAACAACTCAAAAAAACAGAATTCCATGATCCGCCATTTTGAATTCAGTTTTGTGATTGCCGACTTTCAAAACCCTTAAATCTCAAGTTTTAGCAAAATTTATTGTTTTTGGAAAATCAACCGCTACATAGCATCCGCCATTTTGA
Organism: Phosphuga atrata; assembly: GCA_944588485.1. NCBI lineage: Eukaryota > Metazoa > Arthropoda > Insecta > Coleoptera > Silphidae > Phosphuga > Phosphuga atrata. The sequence goes on from OX155899.1 coordinate 37,741,573, forward strand.
AATTTTTAATTCAGTTTCATGATCGACAACCTCAAAAACGGGAGGAAACCAGAAATCACTGTATTTGAACGATACCTTCATATTTTGGCCTGCTTTTTGTGATATCCTATCACTGTGCGTATCCTATCACTGTTGTATATGTGAACCTATCACTGTGCTTCCACTTTTGTGACTTCTTCGAGATAAAATTGGCACGCTTCTGCTTTTCTTGTAATTCCGAAAAGATTCTTGCTACTTCCGTCTACGATTCGACTTTGAGACTGGAGTCGCTCCCTGCAAACCGACGAAATCAAACAAAACCGACGAAAAGGTCACACTAGTGTTTTACATTTTCGTGCACTTGTGCAACGTGTTGTGCACTTCAAATCACAATACGCTGAAATTCTATTTTTTTTCTTGCTCGTCGAGTTTAATAGCTGTAGAATTAAGATATAGAGTCCGAATTAACAAAAAATATCCGAATTGTACAGTAAAATCCCGTTTGAAATCCAACTTTTATGTTTCGTGGAGAAAGTGCGATTTCTAGAGCGGATCGTACTATGTCCAGAATATGTCGAATTTCAATAACTATGTCAGCGTTGTTCCGTTGCGATCCATTGCATTGCGATTTATAGTAGGTCTTGACTAGTCCGTACACCGACACATCTAATGGCTGCAATTTGTGATTACAGTGTGGCGGAAAAGATAGCATAGTCAAACCATTTTTTCACAGCCAATGCATCAATGAAGAGATGTGAATAGTGGTTATGGAGCATAAGCCAAGTTGGTGATTACAAAGATGACCTACTTGTATTGGATGAAATGTAGAATTGTAACAAATTCTGTACCTAGAATCCATTTAAACCCATAAGCGTATCCAACAGCACTAAGGGAGACATTATCCATGGAGCAACACTACATTTTGTACGTAGAATAAAAAAAAAGTGGCAACGAAATTCCTTCCGCATTAACAACTAGTGTCATCGTAATCATGGTTCCGCGTTTTTGAGTTGCAATTTGCCTAACTAGAGCATCATTCTTTATTTTCAATATTTACGACTTTTAGTGCTTTAATCAAGCTCTCGAAATTATTTACCCCACGCCCACGCCACGTTCAATCTCTCACTTGTAACGAGACGATGTGTACTATTCTATTTCATAGTCATTAACGGTGGTGTGAGTCTAATCCCAAACTAATCTCAACTCTTCCCTGATCACATTCTTCCTCGACTTTCAATCCACGATCTGAACGCACATGATCTCCGTTTCTATCGACATTTTCATCAGATTTACAACCGACAACTATTTGCGGCCCGCGATATAATTTTCATCAACTATGTGGCCCGACAGTCAAAAGATTTGCCCACCCGTGTTTTAGATATTTTGGGCCTTGGGGAGGTTGAACTGGCGCTTAGTGTCCTTGTAAGAGTCATCTTAGTAGTCAACATACAAGACTCATAATAACACCTTCCAGAAAATGGGGATCATTTTCAATTGATTCCAAAAAAACATGGCACCTTTTCCTCGTGATCTTATCGTCATGAGAAAGGTTTTACGGAACAAGTTTTGCGCAGATTTTTCTAGTCCTAGATTCCATGGTCAAAATCTCATAACCGTAGTGTGAGTCTAATTCAACTCTTCCCCGATTATATTCTTCTCCGACTTTCAATCAACGATCTGGACGCACATGATCTCTGTTTCTACCGACATTTTCTGCGGTATTCATCTTACTTTGACTCACTTCCTTTTGAAAATGTCTTAAACTACCAAAAACCACCCAGGCCCTGGACAAAACACTGCCTCGTTAGGATTTTTAATAAGGAGGCTGAGGAGTACCAGGCATGTTTTTACTAACCAAAAACTCGTTTATTGAAATTTCTGTGTGACAAAGCCAATTGTCGTGATGCAACACCTACTTATTCTTGATTTTTGGTTTCACACGCATGTCACTTTGCGAGTTTTTGAAGAAACTCTCGGTGAAAGTGTAGTTTGATCGTTTGACCTGTCACAAACTCTTTTGAAATATTCTCTTTTGAAAGATAGCCATTCCCTAACAACATGCTCATTCTAGATCAGTCCTGGGCAAATAGCGGCCCTCGGGTCGCACAAGGCCCGCGACGACATTTTTTGCGGCCCGCGAAGCATTTGATAAATTACTTTAATTAAAAATTAATATTCATGAATAATAACAAAAGGAAAACAAAAAATAAGTTGGTTTTGTGATCGTGTCCTTCCAAAATATTACTTCACTGAGAAAGCAATTACAAATTTATGTATACATAGTACCCACAATGAATGATCTTATTTTGTATTCCAACATAAAAAAATCTAAAAATATCCGAAAATTTCTGATTTCATATGATCCGTAAATTATAAATTTTCGTAAACCACAGAAAAAAATCGTCGGTGTTTCAGGAAGCTATCGTATTATTTTCAAAAACTCCAGCTTCGAAATCAGATACATTTCATGGTGATTAAAAATTTTATCAATATTTCTACATTCCATTTTAATGAAATTCTTACTAATATTTCCCTAATTTGGTTATTTTTTAGTAATTTAACTCAAAGAATCCAATTCCATGATCCGCCATTTTGGATTTCGAAATCATTTTAATTCGACTCTCTTCTTTCTAAAAATGTCTTAAACTACCAAAAAGCACCTAGGCCCTGGACAAAACACTGCTTCGTTAGGCCTGTTCATGTTTTCCAATGTTCACGTTGCTCTGTCCCTTTGTCTGTAGTAAAATCTGATTGCACGCTGTTGCCCGAAAACCATTGATCATCATCAGAATGAGAATGCAAGAAAATTTATTACTATAAAATCTTTACTTACCAAGTTATTCAAAAATTTTAAGTATTTCTGAAAGTGTTTTTCCTGCTGGTTACAAAAAATATGCAAATTGCAATTTGCTAGTTGCTCCCAATCACGAAATACAACTTGATAAAATTGCAAATTCGAGCGAAATTTGGAAAAAAAATTGTCGCATGGGCAGAGAACTAGGAAACTAACATTTTTCGAAGAAGATCTATAAGGTATTAAGCGCAACAGCGGACAATGCCACAATTTTTCTAAATTGGCGTTTGTGTCGTTAATGTTCTTTATTTTATCACATGAATCTAGCAAGAGTGAATAAACCTACATTTTCCTATGAATAGGATGGTTGCGACAGTTACTACGTGGTAATCCATACTTACATTGAATTGAAAAATTCACTTTGTTTTTTACCACACTTATATTATGTAAAAATGTTATATAACTTATTATTCACAGTTATATAAATTTCTACACATATCACGACTCGAGTTTCGACGTTCGACGGTCATTTTCAAGTGACTTGAAAATGACCGTCAAACGTCGAAACTCGAGTCGTGATATGTGTAGAAATTTATATAACTGTGAATAATAAGTTATATAACATTTTTACATAATATAAGTGTGGTAAAAAACAAAGTGAATTTTTCTACATTTTCCTAATCAAAATTAGATGGTAGTATATAGGGAGTTGTTGCATTGAATGTTTTTTATATTGTCTGTGCGCAATAGTGGACTAATTGCCAAAATACTCAGCTTTGTATGTGTTGGGTGAGCCCGCTTTCGGGACCAATGCCTTCTGTATAGGGAAATGGCTTCCTAAAAACAATGCCGTTTCAATGATCTTTAACCCTTCTCGAGATATCGACTTATGAATTCGGAACTTTAATTCGAAATAATAATTAACATAACCCATTGAAAGAGTTAACAAATACCTATGTCTTGGGACCATTACCAACGGCTAATAGGAGCAACTACAAAAGATCAAGAGCCGCATCGACAGAGCAAGAGCTAGCTTTAACAAATTGAAGAAAATATTTAGAAAACACTACACGAGCATAGAGATAAAGCGTATTGCAAATATAAGGTATAGAATCACGGATATTAACTGATTTGACAATGAAGAAGAAATACTAAGGAGCTCATGGGTGGAACATGTAAAATGAAGTTATGAGCAGTTTTACGTAGAATGTAAAAGGAGAACGAACTAATAACCACAATGAAAACCAGAAAAATCCAATATTTTGTGAATACGATAGTTGCGACCGTTACTACGTGGTAATCCATACTTACACCGAATTGATAAATTCAAGATGAATATTGTATATTGCAGATTTCGGTGGTGCCTTGTACAGCGACCTTCATAGATCTATTCTATCCCACCCTCTTCCTCTATTCGTTCGTATACTTACCAATTCTCGCGCCATCTCTACTGGTATAGTATATGTATTGCCAAAGCAAATACGCCTTCTCTAGTATCGATTATTTTAGGAATTTCAGGATCTGGGTGGGATTCAAGGAATACAATTACTCTGCGTTCAAGCAGGGTGCCGTTCAAGCAAGATACATTTGTCTCTTGCGAAGCAGAGCTTCGCAGTCTTTGGGCATTTTTTCTGGTTAAAAGATCCCAGCATTACTTTGGATTGTTTAGGATGTGTTTTCATCCACTGTTCTCTTATTTCTTCATCTAAATAACTCATACCTCAAAAAGGTTCCGAAACTTTAAAGAGATTACTGGATCCCTTGTTTTCTAGGTGATCGGCTTCTTCGTTTCCATCTATACCAGTGTGTCTTGGTACTCAGTATAGCGTTACTTTATTTTTTCAGCCGAGGTTGGTTAACTTTCCCACACAGTCCCATACCAGTTTGGATCTGATGGTATATGAGCTAATAGCCTTGATGGCTGCTTGGCTATCAGACAGGATAGCAATTCGTTTTCCGCGAAAGTTCCTGTCGAGGTTAAATTGTGCACATCTCTCGATTGTTTGTACCTCTGCTTGGAAGACACTTGGGTAGATTTCCATGGATTCAAAGTATTTGGTACGAGGTCCCAACACTCCTGCACCAGTACCTTCCTTTGTGTTTGAACCATCCGAACCATCACTTGATGGCACTCTGCTCTATGTGGTATTCTTAGGATTCGTCGCTCCAATCGGCTTTACTACTACACATTGCAGTGTATTTTTTTTCGAAATGGTATTCGCATACCATTTCGTATTTCAGTACTTCAAGCCAGGATCTTTCCAGCAAGGCTGTTTCGGTCTGTGCTCCCGATTTCGTTACCTCTGCCTCTCTATCTCTGTCCTTCCTTGCTGAACCTTGCAATCGCCGATCTGGCGGCACCCTCCACGACAAGGTGCAACGGAGTCAGTTCCAGCAGCAGCTCCATTGCTGCTGTCGGGTATGACCCCATCGCCCACGTGATACAGTCACTCGCCAGTCTTTGAATCTTCTCAAGCTGCTTCTTCATTGAGACCAGCTTGGTTCTACTTCTCCACGCAACTGTCCCGTAAGTGATCGCAGCACTATTGGTGATCTTAGCGTGGTGCTGTTGTTTGAAATTTTTCGGTAATTTTCACTGGAAGTAATTTAAGTAACTGGCTTGTGTAACTGTCTTACCTTGATTGACTGTGTATGTCGGGGGTGCTAGTATTTATACACCCTTTAAGTATCCGGGCCCGTTCTATGGCGGATGGTTTTCTTCTCTCGGGTTGTAAACTATCCATTCTTGGATTTGTATCGTTAGTTGGATTACCGGGAAACAATCCTGTCAAAACGTCCAACAGAATACCTGCTGCTGTATTACACGGTTAAGAATTGTTCGAGGTTTGTAGCAATAATAACAATCATATCATAAAATATGAAAATATGAATCACACACTATCATGGTGCACATCCATCTCAAGATTGTGGGGTTACAACTCCACGTACCCCACGTTTTCCCTACCAGATTTATGCACACCATTAGAGCGCGTTTGGCTTTTCCTACCACTCCTTCAGCGTTCCTGTTCCATAGGAGTTTTCTATCTAGTGTTATACCAGATACTTTATCTCCTGTTTGTATTCTACTGCCCTCCCATATAACAGTATGACCAGCAGGCAGTTTAACCTTAACTTCCTAGTAAAACGTTTCATACCATCTTTTAGTTACTTTGAGACAGCTCTGTACGATTTCACAGGGCGTTCCCTCAAATTTCCCTCTGGCTATGATGACTATGTCATTGCGTAAGCTTGTTCATTCACTATGTTTTCTTAAATGTCAAACTAAGCTAAATTAACTGTGGTTAAAACATAGTGAATTTATCAGTTCACTCCAATATTTCCCTCCCTTAGCAAAGAAAAGCACCAGGGAATAGAAATGTTTAGCAGAAGAGGAACATCGGGGCTTTAAGAACATGGCGCTCAATGTCATCTGCAGAGCTGTTTACAGCCACAGACAACAAAATCAAAATGGCTAACATGATCGGCAACATCCGGACGGTGCTTAAAGAAGAACAAAGACAAATAATTAACATACTGCCATCATGTATTTATTTTGTTTTTGTACTCTAAAGAAATTTTACTTTTACAATTTTTCAATGTTGACAAATGTCAAAATGTTAGAAGTGTTAATGAACGACATTCATGTAGATATGACTTAACCTAAACTTATTTCCGTCAGAAAACGTCATTTTCGATTAAAAAAGATCCCACGTCGCGCTTAAAGAAGTTTTACTTCCAAAACTACTTCACGACAGAAATCTCTACGGACAACTAAATGACTCGAGTTGTCTCGGACATCTCTCACTCCGACAACTAAATGATAACGAGTTCAAAGTTCTAGTACTGAAGGAGTATCACATGTTCACCAACCTCATTACTTCATCTCATTACTTAATTTGCACACCTCGTGTAGCGGTTTAAATAGTTCAAATAGTTCAAGTTCCAATTAACTAATATCTAGTTCCAGAGTCCCAAATAACTAATATCTAGTAATGCAATAGAAGTATCAAACTGAAACGAAAACAGATGTAAAAAGTAAATTTTACCTGAAACAGAAATGGATGCGGAAGTGTAAATACATACTTTGAAAAAAAGTACAATTTTTTACCATTTCTTTATTAAAAAATTAATATTCAAAATCAATTAGCGGTAACTTATATTTTATGAACAGTAGTTTGGCCGATTTTACACCTAACAATCGGTTCCGGTGTTCTTCATAGATAAGACTAGCTTCGTTAAATAATTACTCTCTAGCGACGTTGCTGGGAGGAGCTGATAAATATTGCCGCACAGTGGCAAAATATTATGATATTTGTGTGCATACATAAAGACAATCGTTGTTTTTTTTTACCCTGAAGTTGTGCCTGTCTGTCTCCAAAGGTAGATTTTCACTCTCAATATTTCTATTCGCCTCTTCACTTGTCTTCCAACATACTTGAAATATGGATTCTTAACATATGTAATGATAAATTCATCATTTATGATCCGCGATATAAATCTCATTTTGTTCACCAGCGTCACTACGGAGCAGGTTGAGTATAAAATTGAACATGGCGATCAGGAGAACCAGAGAATACAGAGAGACCACCAGTTCCACCTTTCACTAGTTCCATCTTTCCCAAATGTGCCGAATTCAAATTGCCAATGAAGTTCAATTGTTGTTCAAGAGTTGTTGAACTTCATTGGCAATTTGAATTCGGCCCATTTGGGTAAGATGGAACTAGTGAAAGGTGGAACTTGTGGTCTCTCTGTATTCTCTGGTTCTCCTGATCGTCATGTTCAATTTTAGACTCAACCTGCTCCGTAGTGACGCTGGTGAACAAAATGAGATTTAAAAAAAAACAATTGTGTTTATTTGGTCTGTTCTCAAAATCTTGCTCTTGAGTTCAATTCATCACGTAATCTTCTTGCCAAGCTTTGGAATTGTTCTGGAGTATCAGGTTTCATCCCTTCTTGACGTAATGTGGTCATAAGAACTTGTATCAAGGGTATGACTGATGATAAGTTCCGATCCATTTTCCGTTATAAAAGTTGCGGAAACAGAAGCAAAAATGGATATCAAAAAACGTGCAGAACTTCCGCAGTTGCGGAAGCAGATGCCAAGGTCTGTTGCATCACTACTGATGATCTGTTGGCTAAACTTGTTGCCGGCTTGGATGATGTGTCGAAACATATGCTAATCCCGAATCAAAATTTATCAAAGCGGCCAGCCTTACAAACGCAATAGTTAAGCTTGTTTTCTTTTTTCACAAAATCATAAATATTCCCTATTGAACGACTTTTCCGATTTTTCTGTTTTTTAATATGATCATGTCAAGTGTACCAAGTCCATTAAAAAAAATAAAAATTATGATATTTATTTTTACTTCGCTCAAGTGTTAGATAATAATAACAATTTATACCAATGTGAAATAAAGTTTATAAAAATGGTTTATAACAAGTTTAATAATATATGTATTTATTTTTAGATTGTTCCTTACGATGGTATTAAAACAACCCCTAGGAAAACCCACGAGGGTCAAGCTCGAGCCAAATACAATTTCATTGCCCAAACGCATTTAGAGCTTTCGTTAGCCAAAGGCGAACTAGTAGTGATCACCCGTCGAGTCGACGACAACTGGTTCGAGGGTAAAATCGGCGGACGAAAAGGAATCTTCCCCGTTTCCTACGTCGAAGTCCTCATCGATCCCAGTGAACCTCCTCCAGCGCCTTCCAAACCTGTAGCATCCCCAGCTGCTCACTCCTTACTATTAAACGGTTCTTCGGGTGGCAAAGAATCTATGGGCACTCATAGTTACGTTCCAACTTTTGCTACTCAAGATTTGGGAATGAGTTATAGGGCTAAACCTGTACAGATTACAAGTAGTGGAACTTATGGTTCTTTGAAGAAGAATCCAGTTGGACAAGCGTTACATATTGAAACACAATCAGAGCCAATACCGTAAGACATTATACTGTAAATTAACATTTAAAAAAGCATAATGTTATATATTTCTTATTTTTTAGATATCGTGCTTTGTATAAATATAGACCACAAAATGAAGATGAATTAGAGTTGCTGGAAGGGGATACAGTATATGTTTTGGAGAAATGCAATGATGGATGGTATGTCGGTTCCAGTGATAGAACTGGAGCTTTTGGAACTTTCCCAGGAAACTACGTTGAACGCATATAGCCAAACTTGGTTTATTTAGTTTAAATAAGAAAAGAATTATTAATCTATTTTTTTTTTCTTTTACATTTTTTTATTTATTTTCGCTTTCGAATTATTGTTTTGTTTAGTATTTTGGATTTTAACGCGCACAGTATTCCACGGCTAGATCAAGATGAAAAGAAAAGAATTATGAGAAAAGTAAATATTTGTATTGAACAAAATGAAGAAAAAAAACACAACATAGCTAACATACAAAAAGTCTCATTGCCATTCACTTTGAGTGAACTACTTAAATAGCACTTATATTTATAATTTTCGCTAATTAATATAAATAAAATAAATAAGAGAAAATTGTTTTGAGAAATTTCGTGCTTTGTAGTATAATGTACAATATTATTAGATTCTAAGCGTCTAGTCACTAGCCAAATAATTAAGTCATTTTTTTATTTTCTAATTATTTAGTAATTACTCACGTTCTTATTTTTAAATAATAGTGGAAACAAACCGGGTTTAAATTAGAATTCAATGTATTGACATTCAAAAGAATATTTTTATTCTAAATTTGAAAATAATGTTTAACCACATGAATAATTTATCGTCTTTATTTGTTATTGGTGAAACTAGAAGTCAAATATATTAATATTTATAATATAATCTCATTGTTGTAATACATACTAGATTTTAAACAAAGATATTACAAAATGTTCTTCCAATAATAGAGCAAAGTCAACTTTGAAAGAATAACAAATTTACTAAAAAAAGAAAAGAAAAACGTCTAATATATAGTAGAATAGTGTTTTGACATACAATTCTTATTTAACATATCCATTTTGAAGAAGAATGAGAAGCCAAAGCGCTTAAGTTTATATTCGATTTGTTATGAATTGGTTAAGTTTGAAATGAAAAAACCCTTGCTACATTAATACTATAATAAAAAATGTTTATTAAAAGAAATTATTATATACTATAATAAATTGACTGTGTTCCTGATATATAAAGAAATATGTATATTTAAAAAAATCATTAATAATTATTACATTAACCCCTTTTTGAAAATAAGACTTTGGAATAGGAGTGCCTTTAAAATACAATACCTTTTAACCATTAAGCGTTTTTTTTCATTTTACTCAAAATATATATATTGAAATTAAAACGAATTGGTTTTATATTTACACAAACACACACACATATATATTTAAGAATAGGTGAAGGATGGAAAACACGCAAAAGTTTTTCATCCGTTTTATTTTTATCTTTTTGCATGTTTACTTTATTTTCTGTTTTCTCTTTGTATTTTATTTCAACTTCTTTATAACAAATTACAATGTTTTACAAAAATAAATGTCACAGTAAAATTACTTTGATTTCTGTACTAGTTCCCCTGTAATCGGTATGCTCTCATTATGAATGTTATCAGTTATTAATGCATTGTTTGTCGTTTTGTATTTATTTTCTTTCTTTTTCTTTTGGCTATTTATAACACCGGTTTTTTATCCAAACAGGCATATATTAATTAATTATATGAAATAGTAATAAATTCTTATTACAAATACAATTATTTATTAATATCTTATTTTTCGTAATACTAAATAGAACCAATTGTTCGGAGGATTAATGTATTTAAATAAAATATATAAAACAACTTTTTAAGGACCAAGTTTTTTTCTTTCAGACCAAACTTGCACAAAGAAGGATTTTTTTTTTCGTATTGACTATAAATAAAAGTGTGGATCGTCCATGAAGCTAGAGTGAATATATTTTAAGCTTTTATTTCCACGCTTTTATTTATAGCCAACACGGAAATATGTTCTCCATTTTATTGTATTATAATAAAAACGTGGTTTTTAAAAAGTCCTTTTATAGATTTTATTTAGACTTGTGTTTGTGAAATCTTCAGACCAATTTAAAAAAATGCTTGATCAGCTGACATGGATTTTGCTCACTATGTATTCTTCGTTTATAAATGATATTTATAAATAATACACCCTTATTTACAGTTCCAGATATATACAGGGTGTTAGGTAAACGTGCGGTAACAATTCAAGGGGTTATTCCTTGGCATATTCTAAGCATATTTTATCTTATGATGATTTCTGAAAAACCTTTTGTTTCGAAGATATAGAGTGAACAAAATTTGCTACAGAAATATTTTATTAGCAAAAAGTACATGTAAAGTTGTTCAATCTACAATAAATGTTCGAAATGACTTCCTCCAGCCTTGATACAAGCATTCAATCTTCTCGTCAATGAGTAACGAACTCAAATTCTCCACTTAACTAATGAATTCAGATAGCCCCATAATAAATACACGGGGTTTCAGACTTAGGATCGAGCTGGCCTAGCGTGTGGCCCACCTCGACCAATCCAGATATCTCTGTATGTTGCTGTAATTGAATTGCGGTGGGTACCATAGTTCATAAACCACATTGCAATTCTTGTCGCCAATTGTACATCCTGCAGAAACTCGGCCAAAAGTTTCTTCCAAAAAGTTGCGATACATTTCACCAGCAAATCTTGCTGGTAGAAATACCGGCCCAATAAGATAGTCATCCGCAATTCCAACCCAAACATTCAAAGAGAACTGATGTTGAAATCGATCATGCAAATTTTCATCTGTCCACACATGATTGTTATGAAAATTCCTTATTGCATTTCTTGAGAAATTGCGCCATCAGTGAAAAGAATCTGTGTCAGGAATTGAAGGATTAGAACTTATGTTTGCAAAATCAATTGACATAACGCAATACGTGGACGATAATCAGCAGGTAGTAGTGCCTGAACACGTTGAATGTGGTTTGGATACAACAAATTGCCCTTAAGAATTTTCCAAACTGTCAATTGGCTTACATTCAAACTATTTGCAATTTGTAACGAATTAGCACTTGGATCTTCTTCTATCTTGCCCAGCACATTCTGCTCCTGTTGCACGGTTCTTAATGTCATTAATCTTCCTGGCCCTCCATTTCGTCTCAATATGCTTCTTTCACGAAGACGTCGATGAATCTTTTCGAAGATTTTTCGGTCGGGGATATTACAACTAGGAAACCGTTCAATGTACAATCGTCTAACTGTAATGAATTGCCATCAGCAAGTCCATACATGAAATGCATGTCAGTCATCTTGGCGTTCGTATACATGGTAGAGGACTTCACTTACTATTAAAGACAAGTCACACAGCCAACGGCCACTCAATGTAAACAACTACGTCTTCAAATGAAATCCACTTGTACGTTACTAGGTACAACATCCGTTCCAAGTTATCGCCAACAATTTTTTGTACTTGATAAACTCATAAATTTTTTGTACTTGATAAACTCATTGGCGTACGCCACAGTTTTATATGCATTAATTATTTCAACAAATATCGAATATGGTTGTCGCAAATTTTGTTCACCCTGTATCTTCGAAACAAAGGGGTTTTACAGAAATCATCATAGAACAAAACGTTCTTAGAATAGGCCAAGAAATAATCCCTTGAATATTTGCAGCATGTTTACCTAACACCCTGTATAACTACATATAATAAGGTCTGCATTTAACATGAAATACTTAATTAATGTAAAAGGAAGTGTCTTAGGTATCAAATATTGCATTTCTTAGGTATCGTATTGATTCAATTCGAGATGATATGATAAGTCCATACTGTTGAAGCCAAAAGGCAGAAACGCGTCTATGGATGTTCATAATTATTTTCAAGTTATGGTTTTTTTCTGGTTGACCTCGTGATCTCCCTTAGCAGTAAAATGCAGGAGCCACATCGTACTAATAAATATATTTTATTTATGTTATTAGTCGTTTTGTGAATTAAAGAACATAGTTTCCTTAATTATTTTACACTGGACAAAATAGAAATTTGATATTGGCTTTAATTTGGCTTAAAGTTGTTCAGTGCCCCAAGAACGCCGTAGAAATTATCGACTATAAATTTCTATATTCTGGGCACTGTTATCTACATATGATGACGATTTTGGAACCATCGAGAGTACTATAAGAAAAAATGATTTATCCCTAATAGTAAAGGGTGCGGCAACATAACATCTTTTTATGAAAAAATTATAAAACTCATGTTATCAATCACATTTTTATCTTTTTCTGTTCTATATTGTAGGTACAAATTTAAAGTTGTATTTTACATTGTTTTAAAAATTATGAAGGCAGGTAATGCCACCTTATCAGCATATCAGCGGGTATTTTGGCAATTTCTGCCCGAATATTGGCCTTCAGGTCTTGTAGGGTTCTTGGACGGTTGACATAAAAGCGGAATTTCAAATAACCCCACAAAAAGTAATTGCAACGGCCCAAATTGGGTGAGCGTTATTGAGATGAGGCACCCCGGGAAGTGTTCCACAAAACAGCCATTGATACCCTTGAAGCGTGAGCTGTTGTTCCGTCTTGTTGGAAGCATATGACCCCTTAGTCTAATTCATCAAGTCGTGGAAAGAAAAATTCCTCCAACATGTTCACATACCAGTCCGAATTCATAGTAGTGACCCCATTTTCTTCAAAAAAAAACAGGTACCAACAATCCCAGCTGAGGAAATTGCAAACAACACTGTGATTTTAGGTGGATGTAAATGCCTTTGATGCAAATCGAGGGTATTGGTGTCATACCAGTAGCGCATGTTCCGCTTTTTACGTATCCACTTAAGTGAAAATGGACTTATTTGGACAAGCGCCAACTTGTAGGGATGGTAATGAAGGAAGATTGAAGCTCTCACTGCCTCATGTTCTGAGGTGATTTGATGAGCCAAGGGACTCCAGTACTTCGTCTTGTACTCCCGGTTTGTCAGAACGTAGTGACTCGTAGGCCCTCTGGGCTGCGATCACATAACATCCGTTTGAAAAGTAGACCTCAACGGCAAAAGCACGCTTCTCGCCGTTCCAATGCACGATGATGACTGGACAGGGAGGACAACAAAACTTTACAGCATGCCTCTCTTATGAGACCAATCCCGCCCTGCTGCGACGACTACACACTGAATGGCCTGAAATTCAAAGAAGGAAATTATGTTGCTGCACCCTGTGTATCAAAGAAATAGTCCAATAAGCGCGATTTTTCAGCACGCATCCATGTTAGAAAACGATGAGCGTAGCGAGGAGTTTTCTAGTGGACAAGTGCGAAAAACGCCTTATTAACGAGTTCTTTATACTAGTTTTTTTTTCTATTTTGCGCCCTTTTATGCCATTTCTAAATAAAAAAATTTCCGATACATATTCAGAAAATTATATCGCACTCGGCGAGTCATTAACGAACCCATATGAGTGCTTTAATGATTCATTATAGACGCAAAATAGACTATCATAAAACAATCCCGAAAATATAAAAAGTTTATTTTGCATGTAATGAAACAAAGTGATTTTGCTTCTAAAAAACCCTTAGAGAGCCTTTCTAAGGCGAAAACATAACAGTGGTGAAGAAGTAAATTGGTTGAAGATATGTTGGATAAGGGTTTTAAAAAGCAAACCATATACAATAAATCTTCATTTAATGAAAATGAGGGGAAGACCACAAAACTGGAAATTAACGTGGAAACTAACACGTTTATATCATCATTCCAGATCCATTACAATCGCAAAATTTAAAGATATGATTGATTTATTACCGTATATCCCTCCAATATATCATGAATATTTTCAAAAACTATATCATAAAGAAAAAAGTTAAAATATATTAATAGTAAGAGTATAAATAATTTTGTTAAAGAAGCACGAAGTACGGCTTTACGATTTTCAATTTGCTAACCGAACGTTTACAGAAAGATGGCGTCACATGCATTAATATGAAAATAGATTTTGTAGGTTTCGCTGGTTACTTGTTCTGCGACCTCCAGAGATCAATTGTACCCCATCCTCTTCCTCTAATCGTTGGTATACTTACCCATTTTAGACTATTCTTTTTCTATTTTTTTCTCCTCTGGCTAGAAGATCCCAGCATAACTTTGGATTGTCTTAGCCCTGGAAGTTTCTTCCAGGTTTTCATCCGTTATTTCTGCAACTAAACTTTTGTGGTTGGTGTTCATGTTCATATCGCAAAAAGGTTCCGAAACAATGAAGTGATTTATGGATCCCTTGTTTATTAGGTGATCGGCTTCTTCCTTTCCATTTATACCAGTGTGTGACGGTACCCAGTATAGGATTACTTTATTTTCTCTGCCAAGCTTGTTTAGCTTTCCCACACAGTCCCATACCAGTTTGGATCTGATGGTGTATGAGCTAATGGCATTGATGAGGGCTTGGCTATCTGACATGATCGCAATTCATTTTTTTTTGCGATAGTTCCTGTCGAGGTTAAATTGTGCACATCTTTCGAATGCATGTATCTCTGCTTGGAAGATACTGGGGTAGATTCCCATAGATTCAAAGTATTTGGTATGAGGTACAAACACTCCTGCACTATAACCTTCCTTTGTCTTCGAATCTACGGATGATTCGAAGACAAAACCACTTGATATCATTTTGCTCTATGTGGTATGCTGAGGATTCGTTGTTCCAATAGGCTTTGCTATTACACATTGCTTTGTAGTCTTTCTAGAAATGGCATTTGCATACCATTTCGTCTTTTGGTACTTCCAACCAAGGGATCTTCACAACGAGGCTGCTCCGGTTTTATGTAGCTTAAGTATTCGAATCGAAAATATTTTATTTCATTATTTTAGGATGTATATATATATATATATATATATATATATATATATAAATATATATATATATATATATATATATATATATATATATATATATATATATATATATATATATATGTTTCTTGTTACTAGTTGGAGGAGCATAGACCTTCAACAAACATCTGCCATCCAGTCCGGTTCTTTGCAAACTCATTTACTTCCAGTCAGGTTTTCTTCTGAGACGCAATTTCATCCAGAACTGCTTTTTCCATGTTTGCGCTGGTCTTCCTTTATACCTGTTCCCATGGGGGTTCCAGTCGAGAGCGATTTTGGTGGTGTAGTAGCTTGTTTTGGCGTATTGTTTGCCCGATTCACCCCCATTTTCTGCCAGTGATGTCTACGGCGATCTTCTTTTGATGTGTTACTCGTAACAGTTCTTGGTTGGAGATCTTGTCAGGCCAGTAGACACCTATGATTCTGCGCAGCAATTTGTTAACTGCCACCTGCAGTTTTTCATCAAGATATTTGGACATTTTCCAGGTTTCGCATCCAAAGGGACAGATTTGGCGATCTTAGAGGATCTTGGCAGTTTTCGAGTAGCGACTGGAGTCACATACCGGTTTTAATTGTCTGAATGCTTGCTGGGCTTTCCTAATTCGCATCTGGATATCGCTTTATATACCAACGGCTTCAGTTATCAAGCTCCCTAGATAAGTAAACGTTTGCACGTTCTCAACTGGGCAATCATTAATCGTAAATTCCATCTTATTCTTTGTATTTATTGAATGAAGTTGGTTTTAGCGATGTTGATTTTCAAACCAATCTTTTCTGCTTCCGTTGAGAGTGCCGAGAGATTCTCTTGGACGTCCTGGTAGTTATGCTCTAGCAGGCATATATCGTCCGCATCCTCTAAGTCATCGAGCTGTGTATTTAGTCCAGCTTATACCTTTAGAGTTATTAATTTTCTCCAGGACGTGGTCTAAAGCTATGTTGAAAAGCAGGGGCGATAGCACGCAACTCTGCCTTGCTCCAGATTTTATGAGGAAACTTTCATTGTCTCTCTCTTCATACGATACACAAGTTTGCTTTGTTGTACAGCGCCTTTGCCATTGCGATTAGGTCTTGGGGGATGTTTTTGGTTTCTAGGACCTCCCATAACGTATCATGCGAAATACTGTCAAAAGCCCAAGCAAAATCAACAAAGATAAGTATAAGTGGGGAGTTAAACTCGTTTTATTATTCCACAATAATTCTGATCGTGTTGTTGTGGTCAATGCACGAAATTGCTTTTCTAAAACCAGCTTAGTTAGGTCTTCGGTCAATTTTCTTTGATAATATAGTTTAAGGAATGCCTGCTTGGATTTGGTTTAGCACGTTTAATATTGTTATGTCCCTCCAGTTATCACAGATTGTTAGATCGCCCTTCTTGGGAAGTTTGATGATTCTTCCCACTTTTAGACCTTCCGGGATTTTTTTATTCACCCATATTTCCCTTATTATGGGATCTAGCAGGTCAGCGATACGTTGCGGGTCGGCTTTAAGAAGTTCTGCGGGCACAGAGTCTGTTCCGGCGCTTTGTTGGATTTGAGTGTTTTAATTGCGCTCACTATCTCCGCTTTTGTTCGAACATTTGTGGACTCCGCGGGGTCGGTGTTCGTGGTTGTGATGTTGCGAGTTGGTTCTGGGCGATGTACAATATCACGTCACGTCACGTCACATCATCAGCCTTTTATGGCCCCACTGCTGGGGCACCGGCCTCTTATCTGCCACATTTCCAACCTCAGCACTAAGGATTGAATATGGGGGACCTAGCGGTTTAATGTCGAATCCGAACGACAACATTTTTACCAAAGAAGGGTTTAAGCAGTTGGGACCGCACGGTTGCCTAAGCCGGGTTGGGGAATTGAGTGATGGTTTGTAGCCATCAGTTTTTAATTAAACTGCTTTAGTTCTGCGTGGGTTTCGAACCCACGCTGTATGACTCGAGAGCCAAGTGCTTCACTAACTGTACAATATACTAAATGAAATATGTCAAGAGAATAAGCGAATACTAATACTACGCTAAAAAACAAGTTGGAGACTTGGATGTAGATTGCACAATTTTAAGTATTATCCGCTTTTGAATAAAATTGTGCCAAATTATACAAAAAAAACGGGCAATGAAATCTGGAGTAACCCAGACAACACAAGTCAAAAGGATTATTAACATTATGAATTATTAAAAATGTAATTTTTCTGACTTCGCAAAGAGAAAGAAATATAAACTCTCAAAAACGCTGTTAAAAAAAAACACGAAAAGTACCTATATAAGACAGTACTCAACAAAAATTCCTAAACTTCAGTTGAGTAAGAACGTTTGCAATATATTTTTATTGCAATAAGTCAAAAAATGACTTATTCGAGAGTTTTGAAAGTCATAAAATTAACTTATTTAAGAACTCAATTCGAGAAGTCAAGACGGATTAAAGACTCAAGACATCGTCAGGTGACGCATTCAACATCTTGAGAACTTCTAAAAAAACTCCGTTTTGACTCTGGCTTTCACTGTTGTGGTCTCGTGAGGCGGTTTCCAAGAGTTTGAGTTTCTCACGGGCTGTCAAAGAACCTTAAGTGGACACCCGATTAGTTTGTTTTATTTACGACCCTTAGTGTTGGCCCTTTTATTTCAATGATGCGTACATGCGCTTGAGCTTAAAGGTCGTGTCGAGACGACAAGATTGTTCATGTAATTTATGAATATTGGAAATTTTCCATTAAAATTAGAGGAGGATTTACATCAGGACCTAGGTGATGAGGCAGAGAAGAAGTGAAAAATAGTTGGGTTTAGTTTCGGCTCCCGAGTAGAATATTAATATAGGTAATTTCGCTAATAACTAATTTTCGGGTCTTGACCAGAAGTTCGTTAGCATTAAGTGTAATATTGTTAAGTATAAGTTACTGATTAGTTGTATACAGGGGTGGGCTGGAGCCGGCTCGGTCCGGCTCGTGCGAGCCGGTTGTTAAAATTTTTGAAACTTGGCGAGCCGCTTGTTAAATTACCCCTAAAATAAAAAGATTAGCCATTTTAATAGTATTGTTATGCAAAATATGCACATCGCGCCGATGTGCACACACTCGCAAACATCATGTGCGTACGTAAAATACGAAGTGCTTGGCCGATGCTTTTGAGTGAGTCACAAGTTGTGAAGTTTCGGCACACTGAACATGGTAACGCTCGCTTTATTATTTCCTTCGTTACTTGTTGCAACTTTATTTTTTTTATAATTTGCTCGTTTTCCTCTTACCTCTTATGATTTTCGTAGATTTAAAAGAATTGACGTCAATAACTGCCAAAAATATTTTTATGGCGTTAATAGACTGTCTTACTGACTATGGATTTGATAAAAATTATTTACAAAGAAATCTCATAGGATTCGGTTCAGATGGTGCATCAACAATGTTAGGAAGAAAATCTGGAGTAGCCACAAAATTAACTGAAATGTGTCCAAATATAATCGTGTAGCATTGTTTAAATCACCGATTGCAACTGGCACTACATGATTCCATAAGCCAAATTAAACAAGTAAATAATTTTTAAATATTTTTAGAAAAAATATATGCGATATATCATCAGTCAAATAAAAACCAAGCCGAATTAGAAACTATTTCTAATGGTTTGAACCTAGAAATAATAGAAATTGGTCGCGTTTTTGGACCACGTTGGGCATCCTGTAGCTTACGAGCAGCTACTGCTGTGTGGCGAGCATACACAGCGTTGTATAAACATTTTATCCAGTCCAAATCAAATTCAGGAATGGTCAAAAGATTAGCTAATACACATTGTATTGAGGATTTAGCTTAAATGATAGATATCTTTGAATAATTGTCAATACTATTCAATGCGCTTCAATCAAGAAAAATTAACATATCTAAAGCTGAGCAATTAATTATTAACCCTTTGGGTACGTATTTATTTAGAGAATGCAAGCCAAGTTAAACATTTGCATGACGAGGAGCCTCAGCCGTCAAATGTACCCAAAGGGCTAAGCGTTCAATAAGAGCTATAGAACTACATAAGAATGATAATTTTTGTGTCTACAAAAATTTGTTTACTATAATAAATTTGTAGCTCTTCCCAGAGAGCAATTAGTAGATAGTGTGGCAAAGAATATGAAAGCAAGACTTTTATCGGCTAGTATAAATATGGATGATAATAAGAATGAGAACAATGACACTGATAACTATGAAAAATTTGTGCAGCTCTTCGAGATTTTAGATCCATCTACCTGGTCATTAGATAAAATAATGATACCATGGCTTGAAAGTGAAGAAATGGTTACAATATTATGTGAAATTTTAAAGTTTCAAGTAGATGTTAATGATTTTCGTGACTCTATAGACGCAAACATACAACTGAAAAATGTTCAGTTATCTAATTAAATTTTAAGGGCTAAAAAAATAGCAAGCGCAATTGTTATTAGCAGTTCAGAAGCTGAGAGGTTTTAGCCTTGTGAATTTAATTGCATCAAAATTAAGAACCAGCCTTACTGTGGAACATATATCCAATGTAATGACAATATATTTATTGAGCAAACCTATAGCAAATTGCGATGCCATTCCTTATTCGCTAACCTGGGATTCTATTTCTCATTCTAGTTTCTCATTCTCATTCTAGTTCTCATTCAACCTGGGATTTCGGTTGCTATGGATCTTTGATGAACCAGAATCCCAAGTTAGCAACAGAAACACGGGGAAGATAAGGGCACAATAATAATGTATTCGCGAATAAACAATGCATATGGACTCTACATTAATAAATTAGTTTTAATTAATAATTAATTAATTTATTAGTGTAAGAATTTATTAGATTTTTTGTCAATAAATGTTTTGTTTTTGACGAATACATTGACAAATGAGAAATTCACTTTCTTTTAATTTGTACCTGTTTTTTTAATATCATTTTAATTTGTTTGATATAACTATGATTTTAATGTGTTATAATGTAATGAATAGATTTTGCCTTCGTGTCATCACTTTTACTGATTTTAATAATGACTGTGCTTTTGTTTTTTCATTTCATTTTCACAATTTTATAGGTATAAGTGCCTATTTTTAATCAAATGTATAAACTGTGTTTTATTTCTTATTTTTATTAATTTATTTAATTTATATTCATATATATTATATTCATAATATTTATAATATATATATTAGGGTTTTCGCGTACCCCACTTTTTTTAATACCCGGGTATTATTTTTTCATATACCCGGGTATACCCGGGAATTTGCAATTTTTGCAGAAAAAGGGACAATTTTCTTATAATAATGTTTTATTTTATTACGAAAGAGTGAAGTATGTCAATAAATCTGCTTAACTTATAGTACAATCAGTCACACAGTTAAACAGTCTTGTTCTCTTTAACTAATTAGGAACTAGTTCCATTGTCCTGCCTTCGCTTTTCGGTACCGTTAGCTGTTTATGATGAAAAGCTCGGATGAATTTACTACGAGTGACGGTCCGAATGGAAAAACCGTCTTGTGCAACCAATCGTGCCACAATTTCCGAAATTTTAGTACAAAGTCGAAAAAAAAAACATTATTCGCGGTCTTTTTGGAACTAGGCTTGAACTTTTTTTAGTTTCAGATTGAAAAGACGATGTCGATGGCACTTCTTTTCGCACGTAAGGTTCTGTTTTCGATCTTTTTTTTATTTACTTTATCTAAATATTTTAATAACACTTGTTGAAGATTTTTTTGTTGAAGAGCCTTTATAGGATAATATTTTTGGGCATATTGAACATTGTACTGATTCCTTATTCTGTACTTTTTTAATATTTCTATACTCCAGAAACAGGTGTATCATTTTGCTTACGAAAAGTAGGCAAAATCGTTTAATAAAATTTGATATCATTATCCACTAGACACAATTTTTTATTTTATATTAATAATATATAATTCAATTACTAACCGTTCACCGAATAATATTTTAATCAAACTCCAACGAAATAAAAACAAAACATGGCGACATAACCAAACCTAACTTCAAGTTTACTGCATAAAAAACTCAAGCAATTATAATTGTTTGTAGTGCAAATTTGCTAATATTATTTTTAAGGCGCTACTTAGTAATAATTTTCCGAAAATTTTGATGAATTCTTTGATGAAAGAGGGTACCCGGGTACCCGGTTCTGACCAAAAATAGTACCCGGGTACTAAAAATTTCATATACCCGGGTATACCCGGATCCGGGTACCCGGGTAGAAGACACTAATCTATATCGTGTATTTTATTATATATGTAACTCATGTTGTAAGTTTTCTCCTTTTGACATATGTAAACTGTTTGTGGTAATGGCATCAATAAATTATTATTATTATATTATTATTATGTAAGTCTATATGCTTGTTGTAGTTTTTTGATCCTTTCTTCATTAGATTTTGTGTTCCGTCCTGTTTTCTGTATAATCTCTCCCAGGTATTTGAAACTGTCTACTTGTGTTGTCTTTCCATACTTAGTTATAAGTGGGTGTCTGTCTGTAGATTTTGTGTCCATGTACTGTGTTTTTTCGTAGGAGATTTGTAGTCCTGCTTTGGATGAGATTTCGTGGAGTGTCTCTAGAGCTACTTTGGCTTCTTTTCTACTATTTGTTATGATAGCTATATCATCATCGAATGCCAAACATTTTATGTTGACGATTCTATCCTTGTGTCTCCCCATCTTTACCCAACTGACTCCTTTTTCCCATGTCCTGATTATTTTCTCTAAAACTAAATTAAATAGATTGGGTGAGAGGCCATCTCCCTGCCTCAGTCCTGTCTTCATTTCAAATGGTTCCGAGACCTCTCCCATGAACTTCAATTTTGATGTAGTATTTGTTAGTGTTTCTTGGATTAGATTTCTGGTCTTTTGTCCACCTTCATTTCTTCCAATGTGTTGAAGAGTGTTTTTCTATCTATTGAGTCGTAGGCATGAAGTCGACGAATATTACTGTGGTGCTCCTAGTCTTTCTAGTTGTTAGTATTGTTCTCAAGCACCAGATCTGTTCACTGCATGATCTTCTTTTCCTGCACCCTCCTTGGCACTCTCCTATCTGTGCGTCTATCTGAGGTTCTAGCCGATTTAACAGGGATTTGGATAAAATTTTGTATGTCACAGGTAGTAATGATATTCCTCGATAGTTATTAGGGTCCGTTTTGTCTCCTTTCTTGTGGAGGGGATGTATTAGGGCTAACTTCTATTCTTCTGGTATTTTTCCTGTTTCCTAGATGTTTTCGATGATTATGTGTATTTTAGGTGTAATGTTTTCATGGTCTAGCTTCCAGATTTCCGAAATAAGTCCATCTTCTCCAGGTGCTCTGTATTTTTTCAGCGATTTTATTATGTTCACAATTTCTTCGAGTGTAGGGGGTTTCCAATGCAGGTTAGGCTCTGGCTTTTCTAACTGTAGTTTCTGTGTTGGTTTTTCACAGTTGAGTAGTGTGTCAAAGTATTTTGTTAATATTTCACAGTTCTTTTAAGGGTTTGTCTCCAATGATCCGTCTTGTCTTTTGAAGCAAAAGCTCGGTGGTTGATATCCTGTCATATTTTCTCTGAATATTCTGTAAAAATTTCGTGTTGTTTTTGTTGAAGTCCTCTTCCATCTCCTTTAACATGTTGTTTACATAACCTCTTTTTTCTCTGCGGTTTATTTTGGAGGAGGCCTTCTGTATCTTGTTAAATTCTTCCCATTTTTCGGGTATTCTGTGGCTGTTAATTTTTTTCCAGGCTTGTCTTCTGTCTTCTGTAACTCTGTCGCATGCAATGTTCCACCATCTGTGTTTCCTTTTTCTCGGTGGTTGCCCAAATTTTAACAATTCTTTTATTTTTCCTGACAGTTCTGTCCAATTGTTACTCTCAATTTTCTTAATTTTTTCTGTAATTTCTTTGTTGTTTAATTGTAGGTACTCTGGGTCTGTTCTGAAAGTTTTGTTGGTTCTCTTGATTTGTCTGTAGGGCATAAATTTCACTTTGATTTGTAGGAGATGAATACAACACATATATATATATATATATATATATATATATATATATATATATATATATATATCGAAAAATACTTTCCTTGTCCTAACATTCATAATTTCTCTGGGGTTTTTCTTGGATGTCGCTATGTGGTCAATCTGAAATTCTCCTAGGGCGTTGTTGGGAGATTTCCAAGTCCGTAGTTTGTTGTGTGGTTTCTGGAATTGCGTTGACATGATTTTGAGGTCGAAATTCCTGCAGAAGTTTATTAAGTTCTCCCCATTCTTATTTGTGCTCTTGTGGGCAGTGTGTTTCCTGTTGTGTCTCTGAATTTTCCTTCTCTGCTTAATTGGGCATTAAAATCTCCTACTAACACTTTTACCTGCTTCGTTGGGATTTTGTTTGTGGTTTCTTCCAGATCTTCCCAGAATTCTTATATCATCGGCGGGTTTTTCTTGTTGTAGTTATTCTTAGGGGCATGTGCGTTGTTCAGTGCATAAGCTTTGTTCGCAGATCGAATCGTAAGTGTTGATATTTTTTCTGATTTTGAGTTAAAATCCATTAGTTCCGAAGATGTTTGAGGTTTCTTTTTGAAATGGTTATGGCTGGCTTCCCTTTGTATATTCTGTAGTTTTCCGAGTCAAAGTGGTTCTCATCTGAGAATCGTGTTTCCTGTATTTCCAGTATTTTGATATTGAATTTATCCATGGCGTTCGTCAGTTGTTTCAATTTTCCTACTTTCAGTAGTGTGTTCGTGTTGAGTGTTCCCATGTAAAATATTCGCTTAGTCGAGTGTTTTTGAGAGGCTCCGATTCTTCTCTTCACGGCATGCCTGATCCCCTGGAATCCGATGATCAGGTCTATTACCCAGCGTTTTGGACTGGGGCCCAGGGTAGTGGATTATTTCCCGTTGTTCTGACATGATTACTGGTTTGTGTTGAGGTTTTGCAGGTGAAATCAAAACGGATGTCACAAAATTTCGACTAGAGTTTTGAGTTCCAGAAGGTTCAATCACAGCCGAGCTCACAGAGCCAACAGACGCTGACCAGAGTTCCGGTGGTTCCCACACAGACGTGTCTGGATTTTATTAATACATATATATATATATATATATATATATATATATATATGTATATATATTTATATATATATATATATATATATATATATATATATATATATATATATATATATATATATATATATATATATATATATATATATATATGTATATATATATATATATATATATATATATATATATATATATAAATATATATATTATATATTTTTTATACTGTACAAAAATAAATGAAGACAATGTATATACCATTTTTTTTTCTTTCGAAATAATAGCGAGCCGGTTGTATAAAATTTGGCAGCCCACCTCTGGTTCTACATATTGTATTAATAAATAAGTAGTACTTAGTAATACACATAAAGAACATTTTTCTTATAACACCATCCACCCACTGCCCTGATCATGGAGCAGCACCATACCAAATTTCCAGTTCGCAACAGAGATACTATAGTTTTGATCTTGTCGTCTCGACACGGCCCTTAAGCTCGAACGCATGTACACATCATTGAAATAAAACAGACTAAGGGTAAATAAAACAAACTAATCGGGGGTCCACTTAAGGTACTTTGCCGGCCCGTGTGAAACTCAAATTCTTGGAAACTACCTTACGAGATCACAACATTACGTCTAAATCTTCTTCGAGAAAGTTTCTATTTAAGATAAAATTGGTGAAGCCATCCTACGTTATATAAAATGATACAAACTTAAAACAAACGGAACACAGCCTGAATATAAAAATATATTCCGCCTTTCCGGAGCTCTATAACAATTATTGAGTCTCTTTAGGACTACCAAAACAAATCTCACATGAAATTTGTAAGTTATTTTATAGCTTTCAGTCCACCTTCGTGGCACTCAACAAAAAAAAAAGTATTATATATATATATATATATGTGTGTGTGTGTGTGTGTTGTATTGTTTTCTCGGGGATTCCGCGTTGATGCTGAGGGTTGGCTCTGAAAAGAACCGGATTCTCGACGTTTCGGCGAACTAACATTCGCCATTCTCAAGAGATATATGCGTCCGTGCGGGTCAACCGTTAGACGCATACTTAAAGTTAAAGTATGCGTATATACGGTTGACCCGCACGGACGCATATATCTCTTGAGAATGGCGAATGTTAGTTCGCCGAAACGTCGAGAATCCGGTTCTTTTCAGAGCCAACCCTCAGTTTTATAGTTTTAATTAATTTATAGTTTTTCTTGAGTGCCACGAAGGTGGACTGAAAGCTGTAAAATATCTTACAAATTTCATGTGAGATTTGTTTTGGTAGTCCTAAAAAGTCTCAATAATTGTTATAGAGCTCCGGAAAGGCTGAATATATTTATATATTCAGGCTGTGTTCCCTTTGTTTTAAGTTTCACATTTAAGATTTGGATTTCTTGAAATTAGAACTCTTTAAGATTTCATGTCGACCTAATTTTGCTCTCTGTTGCCTTCATACGATACAATTTTGCAGGGGCAATATGATATAATTTTGTAAGGGCAATCTGAAATTGTTACTTCTTATCATTTGAAAAGATGTTTGTGTAACGTGTATTATTAACTTAAGGCTGTGGGCAGTAGATAGATCTCGATATATAAAAATTGTGAAGAATTTGAAAGCACTTACAAAAATCGTGAATTGTGTTTTCTACTAGTACTTCAATTCTTGTTAATAACCGCGTCATCATACCCATCACATTGTCATCTGATTGTAGATGAATTGGAGCTCCCCTGTATTACCAAATGAAGTGGAAATCCGCTGTATTGTAGAATTCGTATTTGTAATGCTTATTGCCAATATTAAAAAAGTCATTAAAAAATTAACATTTTGCGCTAAAAAGCAGGATTGGCACAAGGCAGAGTCTCATGAGATTTAATATGATTAAATGCCTTCAGTAAACTATAATGTTCGCTGAGAAACATATATTTTTTTGCTGAAAAGTTATTTTATGTAAGAAAAGAGTACAATAATTACTTTATTTTCAAAAAGTTGTTTTCAAGCATATCTCCGTTCTATAAAAATGAGCGGGAATAACTAGTTCAAAGGGCCTCCGATTGCCGACGCCTAACCTCACACCTTATCGCTATATTTAGTCTAGTCTTGTTTATTAAGTATTGCCTGCATAATCTACTCTGTCTATAATGTATATATTTTTTGTAACAATCATTTTTGTGTAACTATGTCTATTTATTTTCACATGATTGCCGAGTATCGTTTCTCATGACGAAGACAATAAAGGCCTTGAGTAAATATTTATTGTCAGCGTTAATATAAATATTTTAGATAAATATTTATTGATAAATATTCCGCATAAATTAATTTATAAGTGGGTTTATAAACATGCTATTATTACATAAAGCCAGTGAAATATAGCTTAAACAAATTTATAATTATTAAACAATCTGAAAAAAATATTTAGAATTGCTCCTGCCTAAATTGGATAGAAATGCTAACCTTACGCAGATTTCTCTTTGTGTCGCTCCACAACCTTACATTATGAATTATTAAAAATGTAATTTTTCTGACTTCGCAAAGAGAAAGAAATATAAACTCTCAAAAACGCTGTTAAAAAAAAACACGAAAAGTACCTATATAAGACAGTACTCAACAAAAATTCCTAAACTTCAGTTGAGTAAGAACGTTTGCAATATATTTTTATTGCAATAAGTCAAAAAATGACTTATTCGAGAGTTTTGAAAGTCATAAAATTAACTTATTTAAGAACTCAATTCGAGAAGTCAAGACGGATTAAAGACTCAAGACATCGTCAGGTGACGCATTCAACATCTTGAGAACTTCTAAAAAAACTCCGTTTTGACTCTGGCTTTCACTGTTGTGGTCTCGTGAGGCGGTTTCCAAGAGTTTGAGTTTCTCACGGGCTGTCAAAGAACCTTAAGTGGACACCCGATTAGTTTGTTTTATTTACGACCCTTAGTGTTGGCCCTTTTATTTCAATGATGCGTACATGCGCTTGAGCTTAAAGGTCGTGTCGAGACGACAAGATTGTTCATGTAATTTATGAATATTGGAAATTTTCCATTAAAATTAGAGGAGGATTTACATCAGGACCTAGGTGATGAGGCAGAGAAGAAGTGAAAAATAGTTGGGTTTAGTTTCGGCTCCCGAGTAGAATATTAATATAGGTAATTTCGCTAATAACTAATTTTCGGGTCTTGACCAGAAGTTCGTTAGCATTAAGTGTAATATTGTTAAGTATAAGTTACTGATTAGTTGTATACAGGGGTGGGCTGGAGCCGGCTCGGTCCGGCTCGTGCGAGCCGGTTGTTAAAATTTTTGAAACTTGGCGAGCCGCTTGTTAAATTACCCCTAAAATAAAAAGATTAGCCATTTTAATAGTATTGTTATGCAAAATATGCACATCGCGCCGATGTGCACACACTCGCAAACATCATGTGCGTACGTAAAATACGAAGTGCTTGGCCGATGCTTTTGAGTGAGTCACAAGTTGTGAAGTTTCGGCACACTGAACATGGTAACGCTCGCTTTATTATTTCCTTCGTTACTTGTTGCAACTTTATTTTTTTTATAATTTGCTCGTTTTCCTCTTACCTCTTATGATTTTCGTAGATTTAAAAGAATTGACGTCAATAACTGCCAAAAATATTTTTATGGCGTTAATAGACTGTCTTACTGACTATGGATTTGATAAAAATTATTTACAAAGAAATCTCATAGGATTCGGTTCAGATGGTGCATCAACAATGTTAGGAAGAAAATCTGGAGTAGCCACAAAATTAACTGAAATGTGTCCAAATATAATCGTGTAGCATTGTTTAAATCACCGATTGCAACTGGCACTACATGATTCCATAAGCCAAATTAAACAAGTAAATAATTTTTAAATATTTTTAGAAAAAATATATGCGATATATCATCAGTCAAATAAAAACCAAGCCGAATTAGAAACTATTTCTAATGGTTTGAACCTAGAAATAATAGAAATTGGTCGCGTTTTTGGACCACGTTGGGCATCCTGTAGCTTACGAGCAGCTACTGCTGTGTGGCGAGCATACACAGCGTTGTATAAACATTTTATCCAGTCCAAATCAAATTCAGGAATGGTCAAAAGATTAGCTAATACACATTGTATTGAGGATTTAGCTTAAATGATAGATATCTTTGAATAATTGTCAATACTATTCAATGCGCTTCAATCAAGAAAAATTAACATATCTAAAGCTGAGCAATTAATTATTAACCCTTTGGGTACGTATTTATTTAGAGAATGCAAGCCAAGTTAAACATTTGCATGACGAGGAGCCTCAGCCGTCAAATGTACCCAAAGGGCTAAGCGTTCAATAAGAGCTATAGAACTACATAAGAATGATAATTTTTGTGTCTACAAAAATTTGTTTACTATAATAAATTTGTAGCTCTTCCCAGAGAGCAATTAGTAGATAGTGTGGCAAAGAATATGAAAGCAAGACTTTTATCGGCTAGTATAAATATGGATGATAATAAGAATGAGAACAATGACACTGATAACTATGAAAAATTTGTGCAGCTCTTCGAGATTTTAGATCCATCTACCTGGTCATTAGATAAAATAATGATACCATGGCTTGAAAGTGAAGAAATGGTTACAATATTATGTGAAATTTTAAAGTTTCAAGTAGATGTTAATGATTTTCGTGACTCTATAGACGCAAACATACAACTGAAAAATGTTCAGTTATCTAATTAAATTTTAAGGGCTAAAAAAATAGCAAGCGCAATTGTTATTAGCAGTTCAGAAGCTGAGAGGTTTTAGCCTTGTGAATTTAATTGCATCAAAATTAAGAACCAGCCTTACTGTGGAACATATATCCAATGTAATGACAATATATTTATTGAGCAAACCTATAGCAAATTGCGATGCCATTCCTTATTCGCTAACCTGGGATTCTATTTCTCATTCTAGTTTCTCATTCTCATTCTAGTTCTCATTCAACCTGGGATTTCGGTTGCTATGGATCTTTGATGAACCAGAATCCCAAGTTAGCAACAGAAACACGGGGAAGATAAGGGCACAATAATAATGTATTCGCGAATAAACAATGCATATGGACTCTACATTAATAAATTAGTTTTAATTAATAATTAATTAATTTATTAGTGTAAGAATTTATTAGATTTTTTGTCAATAAATGTTTTGTTTTTGACGAATACATTGACAAATGAGAAATTCACTTTCTTTTAATTTGTACCTGTTTTTTTAATATCATTTTAATTTGTTTGATATAACTATGATTTTAATGTGTTATAATGTAATGAATAGATTTTGCCTTCGTGTCATCACTTTTACTGATTTTAATAATGACTGTGCTTTTGTTTTTTCATTTCATTTTCACAATTTTATAGGTATAAGTGCCTATTTTTAATCAAATGTATAAACTGTGTTTTATTTCTTATTTTTATTAATTTATTTAATTTATATTCATATATATTATATTCATAATATTTATAATATATATATTAGGGTTTTCGCGTACCCCACTTTTTTTAATACCCGGGTATTATTTTTTCATATACCCGGGTATACCCGGGAATTTGCAATTTTTGCAGAAAAAGGGACAATTTTCTTATAATAATGTTTTATTTTATTACGAAAGAGTGAAGTATGTCAATAAATCTGCTTAACTTATAGTACAATCAGTCACACAGTTAAACAGTCTTGTTCTCTTTAACTAATTAGGAACTAGTTCCATTGTCCTGCCTTCGCTTTTCGGTACCGTTAGCTGTTTATGATGAAAAGCTCGGATGAATTTACTACGAGTGACGGTCCGAATGGAAAAACCGTCTTGTGCAACCAATCGTGCCACAATTTCCGAAATTTTAGTACAAAGTCGAAAAAAAAAACATTATTCGCGGTCTTTTTGGAACTAGGCTTGAACTTTTTTTAGTTTCAGATTGAAAAGACGATGTCGATGGCACTTCTTTTCGCACGTAAGGTTCTGTTTTCGATCTTTTTTTTATTTACTTTATCTAAATATTTTAATAACACTTGTTGAAGATTTTTTTGTTGAAGAGCCTTTATAGGATAATATTTTTGGGCATATTGAACATTGTACTGATTCCTTATTCTGTACTTTTTTAATATTTCTATACTCCAGAAACAGGTGTATCATTTTGCTTACGAAAAGTAGGCAAAATCGTTTAATAAAATTTGATATCATTATCCACTAGACACAATTTTTTATTTTATATTAATAATATATAATTCAATTACTAACCGTTCACCGAATAATATTTTAATCAAACTCCAACGAAATAAAAACAAAACATGGCGACATAACCAAACCTAACTTCAAGTTTACTGCATAAAAAACTCAAGCAATTATAATTGTTTGTAGTGCAAATTTGCTAATATTATTTTTAAGGCGCTACTTAGTAATAATTTTCCGAAAATTTTGATGAATTCTTTGATGAAAGAGGGTACCCGGGTACCCGGTTCTGACCAAAAATAGTACCCGGGTACTAAAAATTTCATATACCCGGGTATACCCGGATCCGGGTACCCGGGTAGAAGACACTAATCTATATCGTGTATTTTATTATATATGTAACTCATGTTGTAAGTTTTCTCCTTTTGACATATGTAAACTGTTTGTGGTAATGGCATCAATAAATTATTATTATTATATTATTATTATGTAAGTCTATATGCTTGTTGTAGTTTTTTGATCCTTTCTTCATTAGATTTTGTGTTCCGTCCTGTTTTCTGTATAATCTCTCCCAGGTATTTGAAACTGTCTACTTGTGTTGTCTTTCCATACTTAGTTATAAGTGGGTGTCTGTCTGTAGATTTTGTGTCCATGTACTGTGTTTTTTCGTAGGAGATTTGTAGTCCTGCTTTGGATGAGATTTCGTGGAGTGTCTCTAGAGCTACTTTGGCTTCTTTTCTACTATTTGTTATGATAGCTATATCATCATCGAATGCCAAACATTTTATGTTGACGATTCTATCCTTGTGTCTCCCCATCTTTACCCAACTGACTCCTTTTTCCCATGTCCTGATTATTTTCTCTAAAACTAAATTAAATAGATTGGGTGAGAGGCCATCTCCCTGCCTCAGTCCTGTCTTCATTTCAAATGGTTCCGAGACCTCTCCCATGAACTTCAATTTTGATGTAGTATTTGTTAGTGTTTCTTGGATTAGATTTCTGGTCTTTTGTCCACCTTCATTTCTTCCAATGTGTTGAAGAGTGTTTTTCTATCTATTGAGTCGTAGGCATGAAGTCGACGAATATTACTGTGGTGCTCCTAGTCTTTCTAGTTGTTAGTATTGTTCTCAAGCACCAGATCTGTTCACTGCATGATCTTCTTTTCCTGCACCCTCCTTGGCACTCTCCTATCTGTGCGTCTATCTGAGGTTCTAGCCGATTTAACAGGGATTTGGATAAAATTTTGTATGTCACAGGTAGTAATGATATTCCTCGATAGTTATTAGGGTCCGTTTTGTCTCCTTTCTTGTGGAGGGGATGTATTAGGGCTAACTTCTATTCTTCTGGTATTTTTCCTGTTTCCTAGATGTTTTCGATGATTATGTGTATTTTAGGTGTAATGTTTTCATGGTCTAGCTTCCAGATTTCCGAAATAAGTCCATCTTCTCCAGGTGCTCTGTATTTTTTCAGCGATTTTATTATGTTCACAATTTCTTCGAGTGTAGGGGGTTTCCAATGCAGGTTAGGCTCTGGCTTTTCTAACTGTAGTTTCTGTGTTGGTTTTTCACAGTTGAGTAGTGTGTCAAAGTATTTTGTTAATATTTCACAGTTCTTTTAAGGGTTTGTCTCCAATGATCCGTCTTGTCTTTTGAAGCAAAAGCTCGGTGGTTGATATCCTGTCATATTTTCTCTGAATATTCTGTAAAAATTTCGTGTTGTTTTTGTTGAAGTCCTCTTCCATCTCCTTTAACATGTTGTTTACATAACCTCTTTTTTCTCTGCGGTTTATTTTGGAGGAGGCCTTCTGTATCTTGTTAAATTCTTCCCATTTTTCGGGTATTCTGTGGCTGTTAATTTTTTTCCAGGCTTGTCTTCTGTCTTCTGTAACTCTGTCGCATGCAATGTTCCACCATCTGTGTTTCCTTTTTCTCGGTGGTTGCCCAAATTTTAACAATTCTTTTATTTTTCCTGACAGTTCTGTCCAATTGTTACTCTCAATTTTCTTAATTTTTTCTGTAATTTCTTTGTTGTTTAATTGTAGGTACTCTGGGTCTGTTCTGAAAGTTTTGTTGGTTCTCTTGATTTGTCTGTAGGGCATAAATTTCACTTTGATTTGTAGGAGATGAATACAACACATATATATATATATATATATATATATATATATATATATATATATATATATATATCGAAAAATACTTTCCTTGTCCTAACATTCATAATTTCTCTGGGGTTTTTCTTGGATGTCGCTATGTGGTCAATCTGAAATTCTCCTAGGGCGTTGTTGGGAGATTTCCAAGTCCGTAGTTTGTTGTGTGGTTTCTGGAATTGCGTTGACATGATTTTGAGGTCGAAATTCCTGCAGAAGTTTATTAAGTTCTCCCCATTCTTATTTGTGCTCTTGTGGGCAGTGTGTTTCCTGTTGTGTCTCTGAATTTTCCTTCTCTGCTTAATTGGGCATTAAAATCTCCTACTAACACTTTTACCTGCTTCGTTGGGATTTTGTTTGTGGTTTCTTCCAGATCTTCCCAGAATTCTTATATCATCGGCGGGTTTTTCTTGTTGTAGTTATTCTTAGGGGCATGTGCGTTGTTCAGTGCATAAGCTTTGTTCGCAGATCGAATCGTAAGTGTTGATATTTTTTCTGATTTTGAGTTAAAATCCATTAGTTCCGAAGATGTTTGAGGTTTCTTTTTGAAATGGTTATGGCTGGCTTCCCTTTGTATATTCTGTAGTTTTCCGAGTCAAAGTGGTTCTCATCTGAGAATCGTGTTTCCTGTATTTCCAGTATTTTGATATTGAATTTATCCATGGCGTTCGTCAGTTGTTTCAATTTTCCTACTTTCAGTAGTGTGTTCGTGTTGAGTGTTCCCATGTAAAATATTCGCTTAGTCGAGTGTTTTTGAGAGGCTCCGATTCTTCTCTTCACGGCATGCCTGATCCCCTGGAATCCGATGATCAGGTCTATTACCCAGCGTTTTGGACTGGGGCCCAGGGTAGTGGATTATTTCCCGTTGTTCTGACATGATTACTGGTTTGTGTTGAGGTTTTGCAGGTGAAATCAAAACGGATGTCACAAAATTTCGACTAGAGTTTTGAGTTCCAGAAGGTTCAATCACAGCCGAGCTCACAGAGCCAACAGACGCTGACCAGAGTTCCGGTGGTTCCCACACAGACGTGTCTGGATTTTATTAATACATATATATATATATATATATATATATATATATATATGTATATATATTTATATATATATATATATATAATATATATATATATATATATATATATATATATATATATATATATATATATATATATATATGTATATATATATATATATATATATATATATATATATATATATAAATATATATATTATATATTTTTTATACTGTACAAAAATAAATGAAGACAATGTATATACCATTTTTTTTTCTTTCGAAATAATAGCGAGCCGGTTGTATAAAATTTGGCAGCCCACCTCTGGTTCTACATATTGTATTAATAAATAAGTAGTACTTAGTAATACACATAAAGAACATTTTTCTTATAACACCATCCACCCACTGCCCTGATCATGGAGCAGCACCATACCAAATTTCCAGTTCGCAACAGAGATACTATAGTTTTGATCTTGTCGTCTCGACACGGCCCTTAAGCTCGAACGCATGTACACATCATTGAAATAAAACAGACTAAGGGTAAATAAAACAAACTAATCGGGGGTCCACTTAAGGTACTTTGCCGGCCCGTGTGAAACTCAAATTCTTGGAAACTACCTTACGAGATCACAACATTACGTCTAAATCTTCTTCGAGAAAGTTTCTATTTAAGATAAAATTGGTGAAGCCATCCTACGTTATATAAAATGATACAAACTTAAAACAAACGGAACACAGCCTGAATATAAAAATATATTCCGCCTTTCCGGAGCTCTATAACAATTATTGAGTCTCTTTAGGACTACCAAAACAAATCTCACATGAAATTTGTAAGTTATTTTATAGCTTTCAGTCCACCTTCGTGGCACTCAACAAAAAAAAAAGTATTATATATATATATATATATGTGTGTGTGTGTGTGTGTTGTATTGTTTTCTCGGGGATTCCGCGTTGATGCTGAGGGTTGGCTCTGAAAAGAACCGGATTCTCGACGTTTCGGCGAACTAACATTCGCCATTCTCAAGAGATATATGCGTCCGTGCGGGTCAACCGTTAGACGCATACTTAAAGTTAAAGTATGCGTATATACGGTTGACCCGCACGGACGCATATATCTCTTGAGAATGGCGAATGTTAGTTCGCCGAAACGTCGAGAATCCGGTTCTTTTCAGAGCCAACCCTCAGTTTTATAGTTTTAATTAATTTATAGTTTTTCTTGAGTGCCACGAAGGTGGACTGAAAGCTGTAAAATATCTTACAAATTTCATGTGAGATTTGTTTTGGTAGTCCTAAAAAGTCTCAATAATTGTTATAGA
The DNA here is from genome assembly GCA_944588485.1 of Phosphuga atrata. Classification (NCBI taxonomy): domain Eukaryota; kingdom Metazoa; phylum Arthropoda; class Insecta; order Coleoptera; family Silphidae; genus Phosphuga; species Phosphuga atrata. Next base: position 37,776,814 of record OX155899.1, read on the forward strand.
GCTCCGGAAAGGCTGAATATATTTATATATTCAGGCTGTGTTCCCTTTGTTTTAAGTTTCACATTTAAGATTTGGATTTCTTGAAATTAGAACTCTTTAAGATTTCATGTCGACCTAATTTTGCTCTCTGTTGCCTTCATACGATACAATTTTGCAGGGGCAATATGATATAATTTTGTAAGGGCAATCTGAAATTGTTACTTCTTATCATTTGAAAAGATGTTTGTGTAACGTGTATTATTAACTTAAGGCTGTGGGCAGTAGATAGATCTCGATATATAAAAATTGTGAAGAATTTGAAAGCACTTACAAAAATCGTGAATTGTGTTTTCTACTAGTACTTCAATTCTTGTTAATAACCGCGTCATCATACCCATCACATTGTCATCTGATTGTAGATGAATTGGAGCTCCCCTGTATTACCAAATGAAGTGGAAATCCGCTGTATTGTAGAATTCGTATTTGTAATGCTTATTGCCAATATTAAAAAAGTCATTAAAAAATTAACATTTTGCGCTAAAAAGCAGGATTGGCACAAGGCAGAGTCTCATGAGATTTAATATGATTAAATGCCTTCAGTAAACTATAATGTTCGCTGAGAAACATATATTTTTTTGCTGAAAAGTTATTTTATGTAAGAAAAGAGTACAATAATTACTTTATTTTCAAAAAGTTGTTTTCAAGCATATCTCCGTTCTATAAAAATGAGCGGGAATAACTAGTTCAAAGGGCCTCCGATTGCCGACGCCTAACCTCACACCTTATCGCTATATTTAGTCTAGTCTTGTTTATTAAGTATTGCCTGCATAATCTACTCTGTCTATAATGTATATATTTTTTGTAACAATCATTTTTGTGTAACTATGTCTATTTATTTTCACATGATTGCCGAGTATCGTTTCTCATGACGAAGACAATAAAGGCCTTGAGTAAATATTTATTGTCAGCGTTAATATAAATATTTTAGATAAATATTTATTGATAAATATTCCGCATAAATTAATTTATAAGTGGGTTTATAAACATGCTATTATTACATAAAGCCAGTGAAATATAGCTTAAACAAATTTATAATTATTAAACAATCTGAAAAAAATATTTAGAATTGCTCCTGCCTAAATTGGATAGAAATGCTAACCTTACGCAGATTTCTCTTTGTGTCGCTCCACAACCTACTCTCATAGGCAGATCCCGTATATTCTACATTATTAGCTTCTATATCACTTCTTTCTCTTTCATCTTCTTTCGTATCATGGAGCTTATTTATTTGACCTATCTCACAGGTTAGCAATGCGTTCTTGCAAAATTTTCTGTTGGGGTTTAATTGAAGACGAAGATCTTACGAAGCACGAAATCCAGTGACCACAGCTACGACGAAGACGTGTTCTCTAAAAGAAGAATTTTAATTGGTTTATTGATTTTTATGACATTAATGTTTGATTTTCATGGAATAATATAGAAATTTATACAATAGTAAATAGTTATATAAATCGATTGGTTTGTGTAGCTTTGATTGAAATTTGAACTATAATACTTGTTGTGATACTTGTTGTGTATATTTAGTCCCTTACTTATCTACGTAGAATAATGAAGCAATTAGTAATTTCAAATAATGAATTTAAACTCTATCTAGTTTTGATAAAAACACGAACCATGACGCTTAACGAGACATTTGTTAGTCAAATTCAGTTCATTTACTTATCGCCCGAACGATAACCTTAGTAAATAAAGGCAGAAATAGTTAGTTGTAAATTATGTACATCTTCTGTTTAAAGAAATTTTTCTAGTCGGAATTAACAACGATTCCTTCAGAGGAAAAGAAAAGAAACAGGAGAAAATATCATAATTATACATACATTCATTTTAAGGTAGATTATTTTACTAAAATTAATCAATTCAAAGTTTGTTTAAAAAACTTAAAGTACGCTGACTTTAAGAAGTCCATTAGATATAGAAAGAAATTAATTCTAACAAGCAGAACGAAGAGAATTTTAGTGATTATGACGATATCGATGATGAAATTTTCGTGTTTATTATAAATTTACTTATTTAGCAAAAAGTATATTTTCCCAAATATAAAGTTATCAATCTGAAGATGATAAAACAACAAGTGCAATCAGACAAATATTTCTGAATTTCCCGGACAAGTAAAAATTTTAGACCCATTTAGAAAAAAACATGTTACACCTTTACGATGTATAAAGATGTATTGAAGAGACATTAGATCCCATGGATCGACCAATGGCGGGACTAACTGATTCAGCAGCTTATCATAGGCAATTTTCTATCCCGACCATATAAAGGGTTTTCCAATAAAAGGTTTCATTTTCAATGGCCCGCCATTTTAACAGTTGTCATGTGTCAACCTGTGACTACCTGACAGATGACAAGTAAAAACTGCGCCATTAATAGAAATGGAACGACACGCTTCAACAACGCATTGAAATTATTAAAATTCACAACAAAAATGGTGAAAATTTCGCGGTCACAGTTCGCAAAACTAAAGCATTTTTGGGTCGTCCTGAAGCACCTTCTCTGCCAGCAATTGTGAAACTGGTGGAAAAGTATGAGCTGCTGGGAGAAGTTAGTGATGTGAAGAACCGAACTCGTAACCGTCGCTCAAGAACAACGGAGAATATTGCTGTTGTAGCCCATAGTGTTGAGGAAAACCCAGACATGTTCATTTCTTGTCGATCTTTGAAATTGGTCATTCCACAAACGACATTACACCGGATTTTTTTTTTACAAAGACTTAGGTCTTAAGGCTTTTGAAGTTCAGTTAACACAAGAACTCACGCCTGCCGACCATGAACTAATTGATCCGGAATTTCATCGAAAAATTATCTTGAGTGATGAGGCTCCTTTTCACCTCAGAGGCTACGTTAACAAGGAGAATTGTAGCATTTGGGGCTCGGAAAACACAAGAATTATTGTTGAAAAGCCTCTCCATCCTCAGCGTGTGACTGGTGCGGTTTTTAGTCTCTTTCTTTTTCGAAAATGAGGCTGGAGCAACTATTACGTTTAATGGATTGCGCTATCGAACGATGATTAATGATTTTGTATGGCCGGAATTGGAAGATATTTTCAACAAGACGGCGCTACGTGCCACACAAGTAACGATACCATTGCTCTTTTGCGTGAAAAGTTTCCTGACCGTGTGATTTCTCGAAGAGGTGATCGCCTTGGCCACCGAGATCTTGTGAATTGGCCACCGAGATCTTGTGGTTTAACACCTCTAGACTTTTTTCTTTGGGGCTAGGTGAAAGATAAGGTCTATGCTGATGGCCCACAATCGATTCAAGACCTCAAAGATGGAATTCATGAAGTTATCGGGGGCATACAGCCGCAAATGTTCGAATTGGTGATGGAAAATGAAAAGAATATGGTCCTAGCAAAGCGTAGCCGTAGTGGCCATTGGACTAATATTGTTTTCCATTATTAATGGTATAATAATGGCCCTCCCCTTTACAATGAAATAAACATGCGATGATTTCGCTTAAAAATACATGTTTTTTTTTCACAAATCAAAATGAAACCTCTTATTGGAAGACCCGATATTTTTGCTGTTTAAAATTTTCCATTTTAATGGACGACAAAAAAACTCAAATGTTTTAGTTTCTTGTCTTATAAACTCAGTCGAACACTTGATAATTCAGGTTAAAAACAATCTATCATGTTTTTTTTAAAGTCTAATTAATTATGATATTGTTGCCTGGGGTGGTTCATATAACAATTCTATTAAACATGTAGCTAATAAGCAAAACAAAATAATAATAAAAAATGCGTCTAAACAATACAAATGAAATGCCTTTAATAATAAGAGATGCTTCTATTGCCAATGCCTTAACTTCCTACCGTTAAACACATTTTGAGCGGGTATTGTAGGATGTGAAACTATGTTGCGTAGCGAGTGTAATTTGCGAGGCCATGTTTTACCAAACGTTGGTTATTTGAATGATTGCATTCTGGAACGGACATGGGATGGATATTTTTTTTCATAAAAAAAAACCTGATAGGGATAAAATAGGGGATGAAAGTTTGTAAGGTAAACTCATCATTTCTCAAATTAGGGATATGAAAATTTATACCTATTCAGGCTTTTGGTAAGAAATAAATGGAGTCCCATGTTACCGGAGTAATATCCTTTAATTTTAAGTGATTTGAAACGGCATAGTTATAATTGACGATTTCGCATACTGCAATCCGGTAAGAAATTAAAAAATACATATTTCAGCGTTTTTTGCAATATCATCCCTAAAGAGAGTAAAATAGGGCTTGATTAAGTTACAATACGAATTTAGAAAGTACAAAATTCCTGGAGGATCATTTCTTCTAGATATAGCTGATGTACTTGGTACAGGAACATCTGCATTTTCATTAGTGGGTTCGCTTATCCATTCTTTTTCTATATCATGTAAAAAAAAACTATGTACCACTTTTTAGAATTAAGATTTAATGTTTTAAAAACTCTAAACCCATTAAATAGTGCATAGTTGATTAAAAACATAATAACCCTTTTTGTCCATTTCTTGGTACGACGTACTATCGAGTAATATGACAAAAATTGATCAGCGCGATCAACACCCTTCACATTTTTTTTTAATCAACAATATTGGCTTCCTAATATATTCTTTTGTAGTATTATGACGTTGTGATGTTTTAAAAGTGTTTCGCAAATATCAACACTAATTGTAAGTTCAAATATGACTGCACAAGATTTAAAATTGTTGCTTGTAATCGGCCTCCTTCTCCACAGTAAATAGGAAAATTACAACAAATGTAGCCGGTTTTAGCTTCACAAACCATTCTTATGGGTATTCCATATTTAGTAATTTTTGAAGCATTATAAACTAAGTATTATAAACAAAAAAAAAGGATAGGCGACCCCTTCATGGCATTACGCTTTCATCAAGGGATAATTCTCTCTGCGCCTTGTGAACTTCTTGAAATCTTAGTAAAAAATTAGAAATTATAGGGTGGATTTTTTTAAAGCGATCTCAATCGCCTCTGTCATCATTATTTGAAAAATACCATGAATACCAAATTTATCGAAATTGATCCCTGCTCATTACATCAGCAAAAATCGGAATTTGAATTGCTTTGTCTGTCTACCAATATTCATCCCTCATGTCTGTGCGAACTCTGTCCATTAGTAGAAGTAATCCGAGCATTTTTTTCAGTTATATCACAGATACATCTTTCCACTTTACAGAAGTTGCACAATCTTTAAACAAATGTATATTTTGTGCGTGATAGAGATTTCTTTCAATCGCCATATATTCAAATAAATCGTTCTAAATAAATTGTTGAACCACATCAACTACACTTTCCGAATTGTTTGGCATCACGTAAAAACAGCACTTTGCCCTAAGAATGATTCGATAATTGAGACATTATCATTTCCTGACCAGTTCAGTACTTTATCATTACTTTCTTCAGAGTCGCTGGATGGTATTGGCAAGATTCTAATTCTTCTTGGTCGAAACAATTCCTCGTCACTATCGCTATCAAATTCACGAAACTCAGCATCACTTGAAATGTGCGACAAATCATCGGCATAGATATCACTATCACTACCGCAATCCATTGTGGGTGATAAATGATGTGTGGTTCAAATATCGGTTGGTTTTTTTGCTATTTGGTTGTCAGTGTAAATTTTTTCAGTGTAAAAAAAGATTCGTGACAATGTGGCAATATCTAAAATGCTCAGTAAAGTTTGCCATTTCACCATGAATGGACTAACAAACGAACAACGCTTGCAAATCATTGAATTTTATTATCGAAATTCGTGCTGTGTGAGAAATGTGTTTCGTAAATTACATTCATTTTAGGGTCGTCATAGTCGACCCACCGAACAGGCTATTCAAGCTGTTGTGACCAAATTTCGCAACAGTTTCACTTTATTGGACATTAATCCTCAAGCCGAAGAGTGAAAATACGAAGAGTGCGTACCGAGGAGAATATCGCTGCTGTATCGGCCAGTCTCAATGGAGATCGCAATATGTCAATTCGGCGCCGTTGTCAACAATTGGGCTTAACTTATTCTACCACCTGGATGATTTTATGTAAGGACCTCGGTATGAAACCATACAAAATACAGTTGCTGCAAGAATTGAAGCCAGGTGACGTACCACAACCTCGTTTGTTAGGTGAATGGACCTTAGGAAAGTTGTATGAAAATCTATTTTTCTCGAAAAATTGTCTTCAGCGACGAAGCTCATTTTTGGCTCAATGGGTACGTCAACAAACAGAATTGCCAAATTTGGTGTGAAGAGCAGCCAGAGGCAGTTCAAGAGCTGCCAATGCACCCTGCACGATGCACTGTTTGGTGCCGTTTGGGGGCTGGTGGCATCATTGGCATGGCATGAACCGTACTTCTTCAGGAACGATGAAATTCACAACGTTACAATCAATGAAACAAGGCACTATGCGATGATTACCGACTTTTTGGCCCAAAATTCAAGAATTGGACTTGGTTGACATGTAGTTTCAGCAAGACGGTGTGTCACATGCCACACGGCGTGCGATACCATGAACCTATTGAGAAACGAGTTTGGTGACCAATTAATCTCATGTTTTGGAGCAGTCCATTGATTGCCAAGATCATGCGATTTGAGCCCACTAGACTATTTTTTGTGGGGACACGTGGAGTGTCTCCTGTACAGGGACAAGCCAGCCACAATTCTAACCCTGGAAGATAACATTACCGCTGACATTGGTGAGATACCGGCCGAAATGCTGGAAAAAGTATGGCAAAATTGGAGCTCACGGATTAACCACCTACGGCTTAGCCGCGGGCAACATTTACATGAAATAATTGGCACGCATTCATTTAACGCCCAAATAAATATTTCATTCACTTTTGCAAATTTTCTGTGTTTTTTTTTCAGTTTGCAAAATCCAAACGGTTACATATAATGCTGAAATGGCGGAGCTGCAACTTACTCTGATAACTTTGATGTGTTGTCAATCTTGTGACTGTCTTAGATGATCGTATGATGATCGTATTTATAACTATAAAACCTTTCAGCTATGAGGAATCCTTTGTGGGGTATTGTTTCTATAATCCGATCGTAAAATATCCATTACGAAATTTTCAAATCGTACATGGGATTATAGCAACAGGACCAACAAGACCATCGTTTGTTTTTGTATGATCCATACATGGATGGATTTACTATGAACGGGGCTTGGTCGCACCATTGTAAATAAAATTAAAATTTATGTAATTATAAAAAACTTTGAGTGCGATGTTCTCGCAATAAATAATGACTAAAAACTATTTAATTGTAGTGTGCCGTCTCTGTCATCTGCCATGCGATTTTCAGAAGAATTATGTACTCATTTACAAATCAGACGAATGAAACGACGAAAGAAAAAAGTGTGTAATAGGAGTTATAATAATAAATATTGCAACAAATGTTTACTGAAAGGCAAAAATATACAATATGATAACAATATAAAAATCTCTTAGAATTTATTGCCCTTTAACGCTAATTAACGCCAATTAACGCATTATACAACTTAAAACAGGTACTAGTACTTTGACCTCCTTTTAACGTAGGTATTTTTAAACGGGTACTAATACCCGTCTCGCTGATACACGGCAGTCCGCAAAACGGGTACTAACCCGCGCGCGGGTGCGCTAATATTGTGTTGTAATATTGCGCTAATATTGTGCTAATATTGCTAAGTCTGTAAAAATCTTTATTTATATCGACTTATCCAGCAGCGATTTGTGGCCTTAAATAAATCAATGTGATACCTAATAACAATAATGTATTTTTAAACTTGGTGTTCTCCAATTCGCAAAACTGTTAGTAAATGTTGCAACCGATCGGTTACTACCAAAGAATCCACCATGTATCCGTCATGTATGTGACACCTTTAGTATGTGACTTACAATTACTTCTACCAAATAGTCATGAAAGTATGAAATTTCATTGTTACTATTATGATTTTAAAAATACAGATTTCATTGGTTTAAATAATTACTTTGTAGCTATCAACTGGAATATGTTTGAATGATGATATTAAATCAACAACTAAGAATTTTTATAATATTTTCAATAATGCGTTTTATTAGTAGATATATCAATTCCTTAAGAAATGATAATCGAATTCCTAATATTATGATATACAAAGATGAATTATCATCTAGCTGTGGCACAGACAGGTAGTGTATATAGCAATACCGTGTTTGGTACTGATTAAAAAAATTTAAATTCAACTGATACAGTATCGGTTCCCCCATTGAAAATTATCCATCTGGAAGTTTTTAATGAGATAATACGAATTAAAAGACAATTTTTGTCGTGGACCAGATGGGACCATATGCATTGAAAAGGTGCGTTTTTTCCTCGAGTAAAGTATTTCAAATTGTATTTAATTTGTCACTTAAAATTCAAATATTTCCCACCATCTGGTGAAATAGCTATATCACACCAATTTTCAAAAATGGTTTTAAGGAAAAAATAGACCAATAAGTAAATTTTCCGCTATACCAAAATTATTTGAACAACTCTTAGTATATATCATATTTCCTTTTATTGTAAAAATTTAATAAACGAACAACAACACGGTTTTGTTGATAGTAGATCAAACTACCAAACTTATTATTAACAAACTTATTAATATATCAAAATTATATTATCCATGCACTAGAACAACATGGTCAAATTTACTCAGTTTATACCGACTTCAGCAAAGCTTTTGATAAAGTGAACCACAATTTAATAATCAGGAAGTTGTCCGCAGCTGGCTTTCCGCCATGGTTGATAATTTGGCTACATAGCTATCTTTATAATAGACATCAACTAGTCAAAATTAAGAATTTTGTTTCAAATGCAGTTCTTGTCACATCCGGTCTTCCATAGGGACCACACTTGGGTCCCTTGGATTTTAGGGGTAACACTTGTTGTTTAACATTTTTATCTATGACATAGGTACCATTTTTAAAAATTGTAAATATCTCCTTTTTGCAGACGATTTGAAATTATATATGGACATCTCAAATTCAACTGATGGTAACAACTTCAGGAAGATCTAAATTCCGTGGTAAAATGGTCTGAATCAAACGGAATGTTGTTAAATCCGGATAAATGTCAATCTATCACCTTCAGTAGAGCAAATACTATAATCCAAAATGACTATCATATTGTCAATAAGATCATTAAAACAGTATCCGTTGTAAAAGAGCTTGGTATATTATTTGATAAGAAACTTACATTTGTCCAGCATATAAATTCAACTGTTAGCAATAGTTCTCGAATACTAGGATTTGTTCTTAGAAATACTCGGAAATTATTAATACTTTCAACAAAAACTCTATACATGTCACTCGTAAGTTCTTGTCTCCATTTTGCCCCTTCTATATGGAGTCCTTATTATCATGTTATTATCCACCATCTTGAGTGTATACAAAATAAGTTTTTGAGATGTATTGCTTATAGAATGGGCTTAGGTCAGGGTACATACAATTATTCTCAAATGTTACACTATCTTCGGATGTTTACCTTAGAAACTAGTCGGAATAGAGCCGACTTAATTTTATTATACAGGTTAATTTGCGGTATAACATTATGCACAGAATTGTTGTCACAAATCAATTTCAAGTTTAATAGAATGCTAACTCGTAAGTGTGAACTTTTAAGCATTGCCTTACACCATACTAATTACGACTACAATAGTAGCATATCTCGCATTATGAGACTGGGTAATCTAGTTGGCAGCTAATGCAAATGGTGTATGCATAACTGAGGTGAGCTTGTATACTTTAAAACAATCTTTTAATGGACTAGCTACTCTGCGATATCTTGTGAAAAGGGTAGATGTACTTGTCTTTATATTATGTTATACTGTTGTACATTGTTTATATAAAATAAATAATATAAAATAAATAGATTTGCTAATCATCAAAGTTGTTAAAACTTTTATTTATTATATATAAATTAACAAAACTATACGTCCTAAAAATGCCTTCTACGTAGCAATAAAATACTTCAATAATTAACCAATACCATGAAAATGTTAAATTGTTGTATTAAACTATTGAGAAAAAGTTTACTAGTTGGATAAGAACAGGTAGTGTGGTAACTGTATAAATTATAAAATTTTAATTATGATAATCTTGAGCCCTGTATTTGCATGGCACTGTACAATATTATTTTGTAATTTGTATTTAATCTTAATCTTACAATTAGTCTAAGAATAAAATCTAATTATATATTTTGTATTGGTTTTGTATATAGGTGGTCTTACTCATTTATAGAAAATGTATTACCAGAAATTATAAATAAAATTAAAAAAAATTATATAATAATTCTTGTATCAAGGGCGCTTCTTACCGGGCAACCTCTTACCCACGCATCAACACAGTAGTTATGAAGAATCCACTATTTATCAAATGGAACAATATCATCAATAAATGGATATTTTTGATATCGCGGATCAGAATTCGTATCACCGAATTGTTCGTTTAGTTCTTGTGGCAATAACGTATACGTTAGGCTAAAACGTGGAATAAAAATAAATAATCTACGTTCTTCTATCGCCTCTTGCATTGTTTTACATTTTACGTTATTTTGCCTGATTCAGTAAACGTTTTTACGCCACCAAGTCAGCTTCAAGAGGGGGGACGCCACACAAAATAGAACATCTGGTCGCTTTATACTACAAAAAAGTTCGGGACTAATTGTAAGCAGAGAAGTTTAGAAGGGTTGGATTATACCGAGACAAAAGTAACTTATGTTTCGATTTTTCTTTTTATTGTTTCTTACATTCAAGATACACAACTATGTGTAAAAATCTTTTATATTATATTTCTCGTTAAAATTTTGGAAGGTCTATATAAAAAAGATATATAAGACCTTGGCCTTCTAATATATTTTTTGTCGACTAAAATTCCCCTATTTTAAAATTTTACCTGCTAAGGGTTCACAATATTCTCATTGGGGTCCCCAGAAGGTCTCAATGCTATTTATAAGTAGGGTTTTACTTTATTGAGCTCTTAAACTGTTAAAATATATATAATCCATATTTTAGGAAAATGTTATTTAACTATATATAGATATACAAAATGTATTAAAATTTTTATAATACCCCTTTCCCTACAGGAATCGGATAAAGCCGTAAAATATTTTTGTGTCCCGTGTACGGGAACCGGATTAATACGCAAGCGTTTTTCTGTACTGAAAATGGGATCAACTCATCCGCTGTATTATAATTATCATATACACTACTAAAAATATTATAGACATGTTAAAACTTGATTTTAGCGTAATCATTTTTTTCGGCTCAAACTACGGAAACCGCATCAACTAGGACTGTCCAGCCTTTCATTTCTAATTCCGGACGTATGCTAAGCCTACCAAGAACTGAATTGCGTATTATTTTGGTTACCCATTAATAAAATAAAATTAAACAAGTAAAACTACTACAAACTGCGGGAACCGTATTTAAACGCAAAGAGTAAGTACCTAACTACGGGAACCGTACAAATCCGCACTACCCTCAGCATGCCGTACACAGGGACTTTTAGGAAAGCACGCCGTAGCGAAAAGGTTAAAACAAAATAATACATTCAATACTTTTTTAAATATCCACACATTTTTTCATAAAATATTCCAAATTTCACTAAAAAGAAATTATAAAGGAATCATACACACACTTCTTTTTATTAATCGTTTTGTTAATCATTATCTTTCTATTTTCAGAGAAAATATATAATAAAAAGTAACAGTGCGTATCCAAGTTTAACATTATCTAGTTACTAGTCAGATTAGTACAGATAAAGAAGTTGCTTTGTTATCGACGATTTCGATAAGATATTTTCGGAAGATGGAATTGTTTTTCATACACATTATTTTAAAAATATACGTTTTTTGTAACACCAACTTTGACCCCCAATATCGCGTGAGCTTGAACAGAACAATATTTGTTTCTTGCGTAACATGCTTTACGAAACGTTTCGAAAATGGTTTTTTTTTTGTTTTCTAGCGGCGTAAATTATTTCACAATATATTTTATACATAATTAAATATGATACTACACATTTTTACATCTAATAATTAATAAACAGATATGTGTTTTGTCCAATTATAAACGAAATATCAACGTTATGTTGACAAGTGGGAATTTCCCTTCATTCTGAAATCAAGTAACAAATATAACCTGAACAAGTAATTATAAACATATGTTCTCGACAAAGTATATATATATATATATATATATATATATATATATATATATATATAATGTATATATATATATATATATATATATATATATATATATATATATATATATATATATATATATATATATTGTATTAATTTGCAGTGTTTTGGAGATTTATAAAAACAAGGGAGATAGGAACAAAATTAAATAAATCTGATCTGACCAATCGTTCAAGACCAGATCAGGCAAGACCAAGCGAAAACGGGTAAATTCAAACAAGAACAGACAAGACCAGACAAGACCAGACAAGGCCAGACAAGACCAGACAAGACCAAGCAAGACCAGATAAGACCAGGCAAGATCAGACCAGTCCTGACAAGAGCAGACAAGACCAGACATGAACAGACAAGACAACACAAGACCAGACAAGACCAGACAACATCAGACAACATCAGACAAGACAAGAAAAGACTAGGCAAGACCAGACAAGACCAGAAACGATCAGACAAGATCTGAGAAGAACAGGCAAGGCCAGACAAGACGAGACATGAATAGACAAAGCCAGACAAAACCAGACAAGACCAGCGAAGACAATACAAGACTAGACATGACCAGACAAGACCAGGCAAAACCAGACAAGGTCAGACAAGACCAGAAAAGATCAGATAAGACCAGACAAGACTAGACAAGACCAGACAAGACGAGACAATATCAGACAAGACCAGACAAGACCTGGCAAGAACAGACAAGACCAGGTAATACCAGACAAGACCAGATAGGTCCAGACAAGAACGAACAAAACGAGACCAGACCTGACAAGACCAGACAAGGCAAAACAAGACAAGACCAGACAAGAACAGTCTTGACTAGTCAAGACAAGACCTGATAAGTCCAGACAAGACCAGAGAAAACCAAACAATACCAGACAAGACCAGCCAAGACCAGACAAAACCAGACAAGACTAGACAAAACCAAACATGACCAGAGTTAAATTTCGAATTTAACAATCGCGAAACTTTTAAAAGGGGTGAAGTGAACACACAAAAGTGCTTAAATAAAACAATATATTATTAATAAGAGCGACGATACACGTATTGTATGTTGTAAAACTACATTCTAACATCATTTGTATGGGATCCTTAGTTCAATGGCGGTTTTGGGCGCGAGCCCGTCCTTCCGCCGTCGTTGGTTTTGTGTTCAGTTGTTGTTTTGTTTTTTCTGTTGTTGTCGTCTGTTTTTGTTTGTCCTTCGTTTTTTTTTTTTTTCTTTTTTTTTTTTCTGTAAATTAGTTTTTCATTTCATTTCCTTCTTGGTTTCCTTCGGTGGGCTGTGTTGGGTTCTGCTTGGCTGCGGGTGGGTCTTGTTTTCTTAGCTGATTCTAGCTCCTTTGTCTTTCAGTCTTGATTTTGTTTGTGCTGGTAGTTTTCTCTTTCTCTTCGTCTGGTTGCGCATCGGGCGGTTTCTTTTGGGGGCTTCTGTCGTATTTTTGGGGGTGGCATCGGTGGTCGTATTTTTGGGGGCGGCATCGGTGGTTGTATTTTTGGGGGCGGCGTCGGTGGTTGAATTTTTGGGGGCGGCGTCGGTGGTTGAATTTTTGGGGGCGGCGTCAGTGGTTGAATTTTTGGGGGCGGCATCGGTGGAATCCTCGGTGGCGGTTACGGTGGTCTTCTTGCCGGCGGATTCAGTGGGGTATTCGGCGGCGGTTTCGGTGGTATCTTCGGCGGTTTGGGTGGTATCTTCGGCGGCTTCGGTGGAATCTTCGGCGGCTTCGGTGGAATCTTCGGCGGCTTCGGTGAAATCTTCGGCGGCTTCGGTGAAATTTTCGGCGGTGGTTTCGGTGGTATCTTCGGCGGTTTCGGTGGTATCTTCGGCGGTTTCGGTGGTATCTTCGGCGGCTTCGGTGAAATCTTCGGCGGCATCGGTGAAATCTTCGGCGGCGTTTACGGTGGTCTTCTTGGCGGCGGTTTCAGTTGGGTATTCGACGGCGGTTTCGGTGGAATCTTCTGTAGCGGTTGCGGTGTTTTTTTCGGCGGCGATTTCGGTGTTCTTTCTTCTTCCTTTTCATTATGTAGAGAATCATTTCCTCTATAACGTTGTCGTCCAGGGTATCCAGGTAGCCTGGGTCGAGGAGCTTTTGAGCGGCTTCGTTGAGGGTTGTCGGAGTACAGGTTGACATGTTGCAGCTGCGACGGTCGCTGAGACTATGGTAACATCATTTTTAGTTATTCGGGTATTTATACATAAAACTAATGGTGGGGAAGTGGGTACCTAAGGGTGGTCGTCGGTCCATAATAAATAGTTGATAACATAAATAAATATAAATAGCAGATATTATTCCGAGAAGTCTGCGGCATCTGAAATGTGTGCATAACTGTGGGTGGTATACGACCCTTAATAGAAACCGAATAAAATGTACTAAGAAACTCGCATCTTCTTGGGCGCGTATATAACTCCTCCATCCTAAAAGGAACACACTTGGGTAGCCGGAGTGTTCTTCTAAATTGGAGATGGCCGCATTACAATGATTGCATCAAGGGATTGTCCATTTTCTTTTAGTAGAATTGGGTTCTGATGAGCTTCTTAAAGTTGTAACCTGTTGTCTTCTCCAGAGAGATGATGAGGTGTATATTTCTATGCTTTTTCGTGTATTGATCTTAAAATACTCATTCATTAGGAATACGGTTTTTGGATGTAATTGGTAGGTTATTGGGAAAGTGATTTTGGTAGAATACAGTAACTGCCCCTTTTTATATGCTATATCGTAATCATATTCTTCTAATTTTAATCTCCATCTTACTAATCTTGATTCAGGTTCTTTAAAATTATAAAGCCATTGGAGAGGTTTATAATGTGTGGTAATTTTGAATTTTCGTCCAAATAAATAAGGTCTGAAATATTTTGTAGTACAAACGATGGCAAATAATTCTCTTTCAATAGTTGAATAGTTTTGTTCTGAATCATTGAATGTTCTTGAAGCGTATGCAAAACCTGGATATTGTAATAGAGCAGTGTTTCTCAAACTTATTTGTCTCATCGCCCACCTGTGATATGCTAAAGTGAATAACGCCCCCAAATCACGAAATTTTTATTATGAAACAACGAAAATACTTAAATATTCTCTAGAAATCTAGCAAAGTTGAAAGTAAAATTTATATATCAAGAATACTAGCGCTAGTAAGGACAAGCCGCAATTTCTTGTAACTTCTTGCAAATTTCTTGTAAATATATAATGCAAAATGAATTATAAGTTTAGGTCTGACAACCTATTTAGATTAATAATAAATTAATTCTTAAATAATTGGCAACAATAATTGTGATAGTTTTTGAAATATTTCAAATAAAAATTGACATGCGAACAATTCGTGAAAAGAAAGTGAGGGCATTATAATTTTTACAGAAATAAAATTAGAATAATTTTTTTTTCAGAAATTTGAAAAGTTGGTAAGATTTTTTTCAAGGTAGTAGATTTGGGCCAGACACTAAAAGATGGTAGATCTACCGAAAAGTTGGTAGAGTTATTAACGCTGGCTGTGTGTGTGTGTGCGTGCGATTATCGATACTCGACTATAGCGAATAGCAGACGAGCGTGGCCGCTGGTATAATACTGAACACTTTTGAACAATTTTGTCGAACGTATCTATTTGTTTGTTTTAAATTAACAGAAATACATTGTATAGCTCGTGATACCTACCGCCCTTTTCCTTATACCTTCTTTTTAGACATGTTGTAAGTGGTTTTGTAATTTTTGATAAAGTCTTTTACAAATCTTCTGTAATATTCAAGTAGTCTTAAGAATCTTGTAATTTCCTTTGTTGTTTAAAGCAATGGAAATCTGTATGTTGTTGTATAAATAGGGATCTCGTCCATACTTTTAATGTGATGTTTGATTTTGTTTGTAAACGTAAGTGTTTCGTGTTTGTATTTAAAAATATCTGGATATTGTTGACAAATATTAAGCGTTGCATTTTCTTCTTCTTCTGACATATGGGAGGTTCTTATTAAATTTTGTATTTGGATTTTATTTTCAAATGTACATAGATTTGGTTCTAAAATGTCCCTTAGTTTATCATAGTTAATCATAAAATATTCATTTTGTTTGAATGGTCGTCTAATAATTGATGTTGCTGGGTTAATGGTATTATTTTTATTGTAGACCTCACTTATTGCAAATTCATTTTTGGTTGTAGTCAGTGTGGAAGTTATTTCTAACTTCTGGCAATCTTGTTCGAGTATTGGAATTTCTCCATTTTTTTGGTACTTTTGGTACATTTTTGGAAAAATCTAAATACTGTTGAGTGTTTCAATTAATTTTTTTTTAATTATATAAAATACCGATTAAATTTGACCTGTTTGAACGGTCCCATTATTCGCGCGCTTTGGATGACGTCACAGCTCTCTATTGTCATTCAGTGTTGTTTACTATTTGCAATGTTGACAGTTACTTACACTTTTGACAGTTAAGTATTTTCAGTTTGAATCGCTATTTCGATAATGGAAAAAGCTAAGAAACCATGTAATAGGTATTGTTTTGTACCGGAATGCAAAAACGCTATTATAAGTACACCAGATAAAGTGTTTTTTTTTGTTCCAAGAAATGCGAAAATGCGTAAAGAGTGGTGTAAAGTTATAAGAAGAGATGAAATATCTCCAATATCGTGTATATATTGTTGTGAAGATCACTTTAATGTAAGTATTTTGTATTTCGATAGTTTACATGGTGTGAATTTCTTCCAGGGTTTTACTCATTATATAAATACAACATTTTAAATATTGAATTTATTTCAGATTGAGGAAGATACAACAAATTATGTTCAATACATCATGAAACCACAAGGGCAAAAAGTTATACTACGGTTCAAGGAAAGAGTTCCTTATATATTTCAGTGCCAAAAAAAATATATGCTACCACCACAAGAGGGAATATGTGCTATTGAAAGACAAGGATTGTCACTAGTAGCTAAATGCTTTAGAAATTGAAACACCAAAAACAAGTTACTATGCAGCCGGGCAAAGTAGTTATCATATTGAAGGAAGTGATGATTATCGAGCAAGGCCCAGTACCTCTGGCATGGATGTCTCTGAAACAGAGCAGATTGAAGCCTCTACTAATACTAACGACAAAGCTCTGCAAGTAAATATTAAGTCAAAGTACAGAAGAAAAGGTGTTCAAGTAAATATAAGAATGGAAAAGAAAAATGTTGCTCTATCTCCTCTTCGTCTTTCATTACAAAATATTGCAACGTCACCAATAAAATCAGCTAGGAAGTTATTTGCAGATAACCCAGTTGAAAGTGGCATGGCATCTATTTCTTCTGATTCTTCAGTGATATCCCCTGATTATTCATCATGTAGCTCATCTGAATTAAGTTGGATGCAAGTTGATTTGGAGGATGAAAAACATTTAAGAAATGTAATGCGAATTGGTACAATAAAATGATGATATTATTACCCAAACAATCATAACATTTAATAAAACTTTTAAGTGAAAGCATCCCACTTCCAACTATAGACATACTAATTACATTAAAGAAATTAAAATTAAATGAATCATTTAACATATTTGCAATGCAGTTTGGTTATTCTCAGAGCACATCAGAAATGCATCTATTTTTGGTAAATTGTCCGATTGTGCTTTAACAAATCCACTTTCCGTCATTGTTCTTGATAATTTATAATGTCACTACAAACCAAAATGGCACTAGGTACTAACACACAAGAAAAACACTACAGTAATATTGCACAGCAAAACAACACAGTGAATATTGACGTCTATAAATGTCATAACGTGTGCGTCACAGTCCTTAGTTTCGGTTCGATCAATGGTGATGCGTTTCGCAAATTTGAATTTCGGTCGCATATTTTGGAATTTTCGATTTTAATTTTTTTAATTAAATACAAACTAAATAAAAAAATAATGGTATAGGTGTAATTACAAGATCATAAAGTATCGGTGGTAAAAAAATCAAGTAAATCTAAATCTCTTGCATATTCCCTATTCAAGTTCATTAGTTACCAGGTTAATTTTTGCATGTAGTTGCCTTAAAGTATCGCAGCCAATTAGACCATCAAATAAGTAGTGAAATTTAAATAATCCAAATTGCAGGTATTGGTTAGTATTAAATTCTATAAAGGGAGAGACTTTTACACAATATTTTTGATTATTTTCATGAGAGACGGTTGTAACAGTTATCGGTTGAACGAATATATTTTCTTTGTAATATTTTTCTGCTACTATTGGGTTCAAAAATGGGCTTGTCGATCCTGTATCGATTAATAGTTTTATTGGTGGATTGCTTATACTTATGTAGGGAAATTTTTTATTTATGTAATTATTAATTTAACAAATTATTAATAATTTGTTTTTCAATTGGGATTTCACTCTTCGGTCAAATTATTTTCCTGAATAATTTCTGGAATTAACTGATCATATCCTAAATTTTCTATGCTATATAATTCCGTACTTGTAAATTTTTCTCTGTTTCTTTCAGGTTGTTCATTTTGAAACATATTTCTGCTTCGTTGTTGTGTAAATGGTTTCGGTGCATCAGTGTAGCTTATACCCGACATTGGAGTCGCTTCAAGCGGTTGTGGTGCTTCATTTCTACGTGGTGTCCAAACATTTTGGCTTCTTTGAGAATTGTTTGGTTGTTGTTGTGAATTTTCTTGTGGAATCGATGAGAAAGGATATTTTGGATATTTTCGTTCAGTTTCTTGACATTGTTGAAAATTTCGATTCATATTCCATTCGGTATTGTTTTGGTGCAAGGGTCTGTCACGAACGGGAGCCGGATTTATTCGTCAAGTTCTGACTGATGACTGATGATTTCTGATGACTTCTTGTCCCATTCATTGAAGTATTGGATTTATTAGTTTGTAATCTGTATTAATTAAAATTTTCCTCTTCTGTTACCATTTCAATCGCATCTTCTATTGTTTTTGGTTACCTGCATCTTAATAAATGACTCATATAGGCGTTGACTCCAGCGAGATATGATTTTAACGTAGACGCGTTATAAAATTCGCGTTTTGAATTTTTTATTTCAGGTGATAAATTTGAGCAATCTAATTTGCTAATTAATAAGGCTCTCAAATCTATGCATCTATCGGCAAATTGGAGAGAAGTTTCATTTGATTCTTGTTGCATTATAGCAAGATCTCTTACTAATGATTTCTCATTTCTTTGGTCACCGAACAAAGATACAAGATTTCCTTTTAATTCTTGAAAGGAATTAAATGGTCTTGCTGACAGTAAAGTAGCAGCTTTACCAACTATCTTTGACTGAATATGTAGAAGGCTAAATGCGACAATATTATGTTCATTGTTTGGGGCAATCAAAATCAGTACATTTTCATTTGCGTATAAACGTAAACAGCTGCTGTGTAGCATCGCCGTCGAATATCGGGATTAGTTCTAAATAATCTCTTACGCTAATTGTTGCCATTTTTTCTTGGGAAATCTTCTTTTAAATTTAGGTTATTTAAAAGTTTGTATAAATCTTCTTCACTTGAAACTAAGGAGGGATTTGGCATGAATTTTATGAAAGGGAAAATGAGTACTTACAATATCACGGCTAGTTCAATATTCGAATTCGTTGAATACTGTTTAACAATTTTGCCACTTTGTCACTTTTAAGTTCACAGGTTCCGTTTGTTCACGATGAACACATAATTGTTAATAAATTACCATGGTAAAAGTGTAATTCGCGATGAAAACACTTCGACAATCCTACCGACTGCGCCAGTTAAATTTCGAGTTTAACAATCGTGGAACTTTTAAAGGGGGTGAAGTAAACACTCAAAAGTGATTAAATAAAACAATATATTATTAATAAGAGCGACGATACGTATTGTATTTATGTGAAAAACTACATTCTAACATCATTTTTAGTTATTCGGGTATTTATACATAAAACTAATGGTGGGGAAATAGGTACCTAAGGTTGGTCGTCGATCCATAATAAATAGTAGATAACTTAAATAAATATAAATATCAGATATTATTCCGAGAAGCCTGGGGCATCTGAAATGTATACATAACTGTGGGTGCTATTCGACCCTTAATAGAAACAGAATAAAATGTACTAAGAAACTCGCATCTTCTTGGGCGCGTATATAACTCCAGACAAGACCAGATAGGACCAGACAAGAGCAGACAAGACCTTGCAAGACCAGACTAAACCAGAAAAGACTAGAAACTCACACCAAAAGCAGTGCAAAGTTTCAGTGCAAACACATATTGAAACGTACACCAGGAAGAAATTGGCATTCGCTCAATCTACGGTATCAGAATGGCCAACCATACTAAAATTGATAGAGCATACATTTGCAGGGACAGATATTGATATAAGAGTGTTTTTGACCCAAGGACCAGCAGTGCCAGAAATAAAAATACCCAATGCACAGAAATGGACGGAAGCTGCTAGCAAAAGTCGAAACAAGAAAGAAAATCGAGGGAAAAATCCAAAAGAGGTGGTTGCTCTAAAATCAGATTGGAAAGCATAAGCTGATCTACTCAGAATGGTTAAAACAGAAATTAACCCTGAAGTATCAGGAACACGAGTAGCATGAATAAGGGAAACAATAAATGGAGAGCTCCTGCTTGATGTAAAAGAAGGGAGTGCAAACAAACTGAATGAACTGATGTCAAAAAAATTGCCAGACATCGATATTCGATCAAAAAATGCTGACACCTTGGTGAATATAAAGGACATAGATGCTGTTACCACACTAGAAGAAGTAGAAGAAGCCATAAAATCTGCACTCGATAATATAGAAGGAGGTATCACAATAAAAAAACATCCGACCTGGATATGGAAGTAGTCAGATTGCAACAGTTGCGCTTCAACGCGCAATAGTCAGATTGCATTGCGGGCGACATTAATTGGCTTTGCAGACGACTTTGCTTTAGTAGTGACAGCCAGAACAGAAGAAGGATTGATGCAGACTGCCAACCACGCTAGAGGGCAAATCGTTAAATGGATGAAATCCAAGAACCTCAATCTGGCGCCGGAAAAAACTGAGGCGGGTCTTCTTATAGGACAAAAAAAGGCCCAATCAATAAAATTGAAAAAACTACGCTAATCCCGAGGCATCAAATAAAATACCTGGGCATAGCAATGGACAAGGAATTGTCTTTTACACCGCACATAGAAGAAGCTGCAGCAAAGGAGATGAGGATAATGGCAACAATACAGCAACTCATGCCCAACATTGTAGGTCTCAGGAGCAGTAAATGCAGGCTGTTTAGCTACGCAGTACAGTCCACTATGATGTACGGGTCACCAATATGGACCAGAGCACGGAAAAGAGAGCAGTACTTTAAAGCTCCATGCGGTGTAAAGAAAAATGGCACTGCGCATTTGTAGCGCTTACCGCACCATATCAAACGAGGCAGTCTTGACCATCGCAGGTATCCCACAAATTGACTTACTGGTGGAAGAACAAAAAAAACTGAAGGAGACTGGCCACACCAACAAAAAAATCGGCCAGAAAACAACTTATGGTAAAATGTCAACAAAGGTGGCAGCAAGGAATTAAAGGAGAGTGGACCAGACTTCTTATCCCTGAACTTGAATCCTGGATAAATAGAAAACATGGGGAAAATAGTTACTACCTCACCCAAGGTTAGGTTACTACCTCACCCAAGGGTTTTATCTGGACACGGATGTTTCAAGGAAAGCCAACAGCCGCATTAGGAAATTGAATTTTGCGGTGGCGTCGCGACGCCGAAGTCAAAGATTTCGCAACGCGGTTTTCAGTCTCGCTTTCCAATCACGTTTTGCTCTAACAAAACGTCAAATTTATTGCGGCAGCTGCGAAATATCGAAAAAGCAAATGCAACCAATCCTCAGTAGATGTAACTTTGACAGGCCGTCGCGGCGTTACTTATCGAGCGATTTCAACGCGGTTTTCAATTTCTGGTCGCAAAAACCTCAAAGTGTGATTGTGTCTGAAAAGCCAGCAGCCGCATTAGGAAATTGAACTTTGCAGTGGCGTCGCCACGTCGCAGTCAAAGATTTTGTAACGCGGTTTTCACTACCGCTGCCTGACAAGCTTCCTCTTCAACAAAACGTCAAACTTGTTTCGCTAGCTTCAAAATTACGAATACTACGGCGGAAAAACCAACAGCCGCATTAGGAAATTAAATTTTGCGGTAGCGTCGCGACGCCGCAGTCAAAGATTTCGCAACGCGGTTTTCAGTCTCGCTTTTCGATCACGGTTTGCTCTAACAAAACGTCAAATTTGTTGCGGCAGCTGCGAAATTTCGAAAAAACAAATGCAACCAAACCTGGGTAGATGTAACTTTGACGGGCTGTCGCGGCGTTAGATATCGAGCGATTTCAACGCGTTTTTCAATTTCTGCTACCAAAAACCCCAAATTTTAATTATGTCTGGGATGTATTGCAGTGGGATTATTATTCAGTGAGATAATACACATGACGTTACCCGGGTAATTAGAAAAATGATAGAGATTGTCCTGCTGAACGAAAAATTTGCATTAAAAATACAATTCAAGTGCGACACTTTTTACAAGAAATCATCTCAAGTAGAAAACTGCTGCAGCAGTGAAGATGAAGATTTATTTCCTGAAGAATCGCACGACGAAGATGCAGATAATGAGTATTTCGTCGAAGAAGATGCTAATTTTGCTTAATGCTTAATTTTATGCTTTCTGCGAATTGAAGGAACTTGTTCTGCAAATAATATCGTAATAAGTGTTGAAAAACGTTTAGATTCATTTAGTATCAGTTTCAGAAATGAGATTGTGGGTGGGTAGGTGAGAGACCGATACCGTGAGTCATACAATCTTCGACTGCTCTCGATTGGATATGGAAAGATACACAATTGCAACTAATGCAAAAGTACCTATCAACCCGAGAACAATAGTTGGACATATGCTGAAAGCAAAAGAAAACTGGATTCAAACGGAACAATATATTCATTATATTATGGAGTCCAAAATAACCGATGAAGCGAAGGTAAAAAAGATAAAGAGAAATTAAATTGAAATAATTTTGCCGTAACTCCGAGGCAATGCGACTAGCAGTACCAGAGTTCACGGTTGTGCTTCCAGGGGGGGCACTTGTCTGGTCAGGTTTATAACCACCAGCTAAGTCCCTCAAAAAAAAAGACCAGACAAGACCATACAAGACCAGACCAGACGAGACTAGACCAGACAAGACCAGACAAAACCCTAGACAAGAGCATACCAGACAATACCATACAAAACCAGGCAAGAGCAAGCAAAACTAGATAAGACCATACAAGACCAGACAAGACCAGACAAGATCTATGGTCTCACTCTCGCTCCACGAGAGTCTCGTTTCTTATCTCGGTCATATTTCTTCTTTAATCTTTGACTCTAACACGGGCAGCCGTAATATTTTCTTGCATAAATTTGAACTGTGGGCTCGGGCAAGTTACATTTCATTATATAACAATTAAAAGAGTAGATTTCGTAATCTGAAATGGATTTGGTAGACAATTTCAAATTTCGTTCATTTTTATTATGAATTTTAAACAGTCAACAAAATAGAAGGTTTATATAAATAAACAGACACAATGCGAATTAATTAATCGCCAGAAGTAGAAATATTCTACAATAATATTTGGTTCATAGAAAATTATAGTGTGGGAATCAAATGTGTGTTAAATTTTTTGACATGTTTTTTGTATATCCTGTAAAGTTTAACTTTTGGGACGAGGTTTTCTAGATTTATTACAAGCAATATTTTTCACTGAAATATTACGAGAAAATAAAAAAAAAAAAAATGAATTATGTTAGAGAAAGTTATCAACAAAGGATTTAGAAGCTTTGATAGTTGAGTGGATGGCTAAAAAAATGACCATTTAGTTTTATAAAAATATTTTAGGTTTTTTAATTTTTTGTTTTTTAAAAATACAGTCAAACTTCCATAACTCGAACTTCTATAACTCCAATTTTTCTATACCTCGAACTTTTCCTTTCGAACTTTCCTTTTAGATACTCATACGTTTAGATAGGCATTTTACATATAAATTAACTTCCATTATTCGGATTTTTCTAAACTCGAATTTTTCCATAACTCGTAGTAAAAATTTGTGCAATGGAAAAATTTTACATAGAAAATAATCTCTATAACTCCAATTTTTTATCCGTTGCATACTTTCCAAAATTTATGGTGCCGGATATTGCTTATCATAAACCGTATCGTGTTTGTTATAGTAAAGGTGCTACATATTAATGAAATATTAGAGTTTAAACTCATTCTTTCTTCTTACCTCTGCATTTACAATTGAAAATATGAGTGGCCAGAGAAGAAAACTCAATACGATGTCGTTATCTGACAAAGTGAGGTTGATAAGTGAAGTATTAAAAATTAAAAAGTGATTGCTGAAGACTTTGCGATTCCTCCAAGTACAATTTCTTCAATTATAAGAAACCGCGAAAAAAAATTGAACAAAGTCGAACATGGTGCTATGTGATCTAAACTAATGATCGCAAACGTTTGAAACAGTGTATCTACGAAGACAAAGACAGAGCTACTTTGGAATGGTTTAAAATAACGCCGGATAAAAATGTACCTATGCCTGGACCACTTATTAGAGAAAAGGCTCTTTATTTTGAAAAAATGTCTTAAGACTGAAGACAAAAGTCTGAAGACAAAAGCGTGGGACATCGATATTCAGCAAGCAACAATAAAATATTGTTTCAGAAAGGCTGGCTTTTAAAAACAAGGCGAAACAAACTGGAGTGAAGAAAATCTGTCAGAATTAAAGTTCGCGTTTCCTTTTTAAAGGAAAACAAGTAAATATTACTGACTTTTTCAAAAAATAATATATTAATTATAATTATTTTTAATTATAAAATATTATATTAATAATGTATATTTCTTTTTTGTTTATAAATACATACATATGCACACATTTACTTTGAATAAATTGTGTAAAGTGAAGTAGTTATGTGGCTTTCTAGTTATACATTTCTCCAACTCGAAATTTCTATAACACCAATTTGTTTTGTAAACTATGTTAATTCGACTTAGGGAAGTTCGACTGTAATTGAAAATGAGTGATGATGAATGGTACTTACAAATAAATATGTTTTTAAAAAATGTTATAATAGTATCAGACGCGATATGTGGCGAGAAATACATAACATTACCATTAGTTTTTGTAGCCTTTAATTTACTTATATCAGAAATTCAATCGGCAGTTTCTGAATATTATCTAAGCTCAGCTCAGCTTATTATCTAAGCCAAACCGTAATGTCATGGATGAAACTCTCTTGATTGCTTTTCAAGCATAAAGAGATAAAATTTGAAAACATTATAGAAAAACATATTGGGTTTATTGTTTAATGTCTGTATTTAATGTCTGTGTTTAATGTTTAATTCTGCACCCTCGACATAAAATCGAGACATTTAGTATGACGAAATTGGGCAAAGAAATGAAAAATGAGGCTGTCCAATGTTTTGATAAAGTTTATAAAGAGGGTGGAAAGAATACCAATTTTGAGAGAGGTTCCGAAAAGTTACGTACGGAATTGAAGGATTAACAAAAATGTATTGATATTGATAATCTGTACAATAATTCAGTAAAAACTTCAGTAGGAAAGCTGAATTTGATGAATATTTTATGAGTACTTACTGAAAGTATTACTTGTACTGAAAGCAAATCAAAATATTTTAGAGTGGTTGAAGTCTCATGAAACGATTTCCCCCATCTTTACAAGATGTCCAAGGATTTATTACCTATAGCTGTTGAAATATTATTCTCAACAGCAGGTGCTATAATAATCAAAACGCTCACATCATCAAAGGGTGATGTGATGCAAGCATTATTATGTTAGAATTATTGGTTATCTTGTGACTTAAAGAGTAAAATTTCAGATAATTAAATATTGTAACCTGTATGAATGATCATCATATCATATAGCAACTTGTCTCGCCCACTGCTGGACATAAGCCTCTCATAACCTAGACCATCTTGCTAGGTCTTGGGCATCCTGGATCCAGTTCCGGGAAATCCTTCTTAAATCGTCCGTCCTTCGGGTCGGCGGTCGTCCTCTGTTTGTATGTGCTTCGTCTCTGGGGCGCCATTCTAGTATTCTCTTCGTCCATCTGTTGTCCAACATTCTTCCGACGTGACCAGCCCAGTTCCATTTTAGGTGTGTGACTCTTTCAATTGCAACGTAACTTTTGTTCTTCTGCGTAGTTCTTCATTTCTGAATGAATAAAGTATTGTAAAATTGTATTTTATTAGTAGATAGGCTAGGACAGTTCTAGGCCAAAATCCCATAAGGATTTACATAGGGATCTGAAATTACATTACTTCCGGTCACGTGGCTGGTTCTAGCCTGATTACTACTTGTTTAAACCTGTCATAGAAAATACTGCATAAACAGGTATTGGCGGTTTGCGCATGCGCTAGAACCAGCCACGTGACCTGAAGTAAAGTAATTTCAGACCCCTATGTAAATCCTATTTTTTTTTTTATTTTGGCCTAGAACTGTCCTAGCCTATCTACTTTTATTATATAACAATAATCTACATAACAATTAATCACGAATGTTTTAATTACAATAAAATTAATGATTACCTCGTCTTGGACTATCTTAACAATAAGTTCTAGCAAGAACGATATTTGACGAGATGAGACGAGACGAGACAAACGGTTCCTAGAGCGAGAGCGAGACTGAGACGAAAGTAACTTTTTTTTCACAAATAACAAGAGCGAGACGAGCTTTTTGAAACTCTCGCCCTATCTCGTCTCGTGTGAAGTCCTAGACAAGACCAGAAAAAAACAGACAAAACAAGACAAGACCAGACAATGCCAAACAAGACCAGACAAGACCCCATACAAGTCCAGACAAGACCAGACATCACCATACAAGATCATACAAAACGGTGCAAGAGCAAACAAGACTAGATAAGACCAGACAAGACCAGCTAAGACTAGACGAGACTTTTGTCTAATCTTATCGCCAAACAAACTTTTAATTTATTCCTATGCGATAGTTTTGTCAATCCAATCTAATCTGTCTACTTTTATGTATAGTTTTAGAATAAGATAAATGATATTAATATTTCCAGATTGTTGTTGTTGTGTTTTGCTTATGAATATAAATGGAACAATTTCTATATATGTAATAATCTCTTTCCTAGGAATTCGATATAATTATCTCTGTGCATATTGATAAAGTGAAGAAATGTTAAACACTGAAATCCCGAATCGTCAAGACACATCTTGGGTTTTCCTTTATTACATACATTTTTGTTTATATTTATGATAGATACAATTTGTTTAATATTTATTAATACGAACATTAAAGTTGATTTTTAACGTCCTTATTTGTTACCTAGATGTAATATATAGTTTCTAGATATATAGTATCTATAATATATAGTCTCTTTCGAAAAACATGCTGGAATAATCACATAGAATTTAACAACTTAACCCATTCGAGACGACGATTTTTTTCGAACACGGTCCCCAATAGCGATTTTTTTTTCTTTATAAACCACCCAAATCGTAAGTGAATTCACATAAATAAGATCATTCCACGCCGGGTGTGCAGCTCGCTCCTCGGAAAATTTAAATAACTAAATAACTAATACTTGAACTCAAAATTAAAATAACTGATTAAAATAACTGATAATTGCACATTACTGTCATTGCACATAGGTGTGCAGGCGGTCTTATAGTCCCGGAAAACAATTGCACACACAGTGTGCAATCGGTCTCGAATGGGTTAAGCTAACACCTAAACTGAAAAGTTTTATTTATTAAATTCTACATAATTCAGCGATTTTGCATTTCAAATGTGCCAGAACAGAATTAATAAATTGTGCCGCAATATTTTTAAAATTTATTCCGATATTTTCTTTGTTCATAGCTATATTTTAAATATTTTAAAAAATTATTTCGATATTTTCTTTGTTCATAGTTAGTGTTATCTAAAATTATTATACCCATTGTCAGTCTAAAAAGTTATCGCTCTTTCGAAAAAGCTATACTTTTCGTAAAACTTTGCGTCACATTATTTATTTTAATTAGAATTTACACCGTGCGTGTACCGTAATACAGGGAGTAAATATTAATTAAAATAAACATTGTGACGCATAGTGTTACGAAAAGTATAGCTTTTTCGAAAGAGCGATAACTTTTTAGACTGACAATGTGTATAATAGTTTTACATAACACTAATTATGAACAAAGAAAATATCGAAATAATTTTTTTTTGATATTGCGGCACAATTTATTAGTTCTGTTCTGGCACATTTGAAATGCAAAATCGTTGAATTATGTAGAATTTAATAAATAAAACTTTTCAGTTTAGGTGTTAGCTTAAATTGTCAAATTCTATGTGATTATGCCAGCACCGATAAAAATAAAGCGCAAACTTTTCGAATTATTCATTAAAAAAAAGATCTATTAATTCTTCTTCTTCATGTGAATTGTGCAATGTCCCGTCCGGACATTGATTTTATCATGCCCGGCAGTAGCAATGGAGCTGCTGCTAGATCGGACTCCGTTGCACCTTGCCGCGGAGGAGGCCGCCAGTTCGGCGATTGTAAGGTTATATTATTTAGTTAGATTATTAACAAGAAAGGAATAGGCAGAGGTAAAGTAAGCGGGAGCAGAGACCGGAACAGCTTCGCTGTTAGTACAGAAATACGAAATGGTATGCAGAAATCATTTATAGAAAAACTACGTAATTTGTAGTAGTAAAGCTGATTGCGACAAATCCTCAGAATACCATCGAGAAAAGTGCTATCATTTAGTATACAGATGGTTAGAAGACTTAGGAAGGTACTGGTGCTGGAGTGTTTACGACGTATCAAATGCTTTGAATCCATGGCAAACTACCAAAGTATCTTCCAAGCAGAGGTACATGCAATCGTTAGATCTGCAAAATTTAACCTCGACAGGAACTCTTGCGAAAAACGAATTGCTATTCTGTCAGACAGCTAAGCAACCATCAGGGCCATTAGCTCATACACCATCAGATTCAAACTGGTATCGGACTGTCTGGAAAAGCTAAACAATCTCGGCAAAGAAAATAAAGTAATGCTATACCGAGTACCAGGACACACTGGAATATATGGAAACGAAGAAGCCGATCACCCAGCAAACAAGGGATCCAGTAATCCCTTTATAGGTGCGGAACCCTTCTGCGGTATGAGTATGAACACCATCCACAAAAGTTTAGATGAAGAAATCAGAGAACAATGGATGAAAACTTAGAAAGAACTTTCAGATCAGGATCTTTTAACCAGAAAAGAGAAAAGCTTGCCTGAAACTAAACAGGAATAAGCGTATAATTCCAGGACACAATGGTATAGATGGAAACGAGGAAGCCGAGCACCTAGCAAATACCTTAAAATACTTAGAAAATACTTCAAGGCCCTAGGCCTAGAGAAAGATGCAGATTCTTCGTCTTAGCCATAGGAAACCCCTACATCTGCTCAAAGATTGCGCAGTACTGCAAGAGACAAATGTATCTTGGGCAGTAGTGTCGCTAGGGTCGATCAATCGGGAGAATGCCCGGGGCCCACGGGCTCGGAGGTCCCCCAAAAAGGCCCCCAACCCCCCTCCCCCATTTTGAGCCACGCCACCATACTTTTTGCTGGGTCTTTTGCTGGGTTGCATGTGTCCATTTTAAATCTTGTTAGTAGTTCATCAATATATCTTGTTTGTGAAGCATAAATTGTATCATTTTTCATATTAAATTCTATTCCTAAGCAGTGTTGTAAACTGCCTAATTCTCTCATTTTAAATAAATTCATTAAGTCCTTTTTTAACACATTTAATTTATTTCTATTGTTACAACATATAATTATGTTATCAATATAAATTCCAAGAAGGGTTTTATATCCTCCATCAGTCTTTTTGTAAATACATGGGTCAGCTGCAGAAGGTTCAAATCCTAACTGCTTAAGTTTTGTATCTAGTTTTTGAAACCATTGACGGCCTGACTGTTTTAAACCATAGAGGCATAGAGAGACCTTTTAAGACGACATACAGTTTCACCATCTGCTTTTCTTAAACTTTCTAGTATTTTCTTTGCTTTTTGAAGAATAATTTATTTATTTTCTGAGTCACTTTCATCAAGTATTATTTCACACAGAAATTTTTCTGGTTTTTGAATAAAATTTTTTTCTTCTAACTCCCCGTTAAGGAAAGCAGTTGTGACATCGAGCTGATCAATATGTAAATTTTATTCTCCTGTTATAGCAAGTAATAAACGAATTAAGCTTAGTTTAGCAACTGGTGCATAAGTTTCATTATAATCAAGTCCTGGACGCTTGGAAAATCCTCGGGCCACAATGCGTACTTTTTTTCGCTCAATTTCGCCTGATGATTTATATTTTGTTGTCAGAACAAATTTTGAACCAATTATGTTTGACTTTTCCTTTTTTATTGTTATTTCCCAAGTATCATTATCCAGATGAGCTTTAATTTCATTTTTTTTATTGCAGTATTCCATGCTTCAGCACCATTTCCTTCTAGGACTTCATTTACACACAAGGAGGACATTTCATAGTCCGCAGTCCAAGATGTAGGTTTTAATTTATCTCTTTTTCTTAACCTTGAATTTTGTACTAAATTTTGTTCTTCAAAAATATTTTCCATCTCATTATTTTGTACTGGAACATTTTCCGGTTCGCTAGTTTCTTCTTCATTATTTTCAGTTTCTACTGAAATACTTTCTGTTTCATGAATTTGATTTTTATTCGTTATGAAAACATCAGTTGGATTTTCTGAATCACGATCTGAAGAGTCTGACTTTGTATCTAAATTTTCAAAAGAGTTTGAGGTTCGACCATTTTTATTTTCATTATTATAATAATATTGTTTTATTACTTTTATGTCCCTACTTATAATTATTTTTCTTTTCAATGGATACCAGATACGAAAAGCTTTGGATTGTTCAGAGTATCCAACAAAAATACCAACAATACCTCTAGGTTCGAATTTACTTTTATTCATTTCTTTATATAGGTAGAATACTTTTGCTCCAAAAATATGTAAATGACGTACTGAGGGTTCATGACCCATCCATTTTTCGAAAGGAGTGCGGCCATTTATGGCCTTTGAAGGTGATCTATTGATTAAGTAATTTGCACAGTAAATAGCTTCTGCCCAAAAATAATCTGGTAGTTGAGCTTCTAGAAGCATACACCTTGATTTATCTAAAATAGTACGATTTTTCTTTTCTGATAATCCGTTTTGTTGAGGTTTTCTTGGAGCAGACAATCTTCTTTGAATTTCATTTTTAATCAAAAATTCATTCAAATCTTTATGAGTATACTCGGTCACTTTGGAAATTTAGGTTCTTTATGCTCTTCTTTTGTTTTGAATGGTAGTCGAACTAACTTGCCTTTGGCACAAGTATCACAGTCACTTAATTTTTCATTTTTGTTAAAATTCAATGCTTTTATAATAACTTTATTCATAGCAGATTTTAGGCTTTCTTCATTTATTTGGCCTAATTTACGGTGCAAAATATCGATAGCAGAAAATGTCTTTTCAATTTTTAATTGATCTGAGAAGTTTGCGATTTCTTCATTTTTTGGTATATAGTATAAGCCATTTTTCTTTAAGGCGGTTAAAATTTTATTTCCATTAATATCAAATATTTTAGCATTTTCTTTAGTAAAACTTACTTCAAATCCTTTGTCAGTTATTTTTGAAACAGATAGCAAGTTTGAAGTTAATTTTGGAACCAACAAGATTTCAAGTAAGTTCACAGTTCTATCTTCAAAATTAAGTTGGACAAGGCCTTTGCCATTAATTGAAGCTGTATTATCAACTGAGTCTAATTTTAGGTAAGCATTGTCGATTTTAGTAAAATTTGAAAATTTACTTCAGAGCAAAAATGTGAAGTACTGCCTGAATCCAGACAGCAATCAGTTGTGTCTGGTTGATTATACGGAGATGTGGATAAGATACCCTTCCACTTTAAAAGTTGATGCATTTTTTTTTTTTTAGAATTTTCACTAAAATTTTAATATTTTGGTTTAAAATTAGTATTACTTGAATTGTACTGTTTATTACCAGAATAATTGTTATTCCTGTTTGAATTATATTCTCTTTGCTGAGTCAAGTTCTTATTTTGATTATAATTTCCTCTTCGTTGATAATTATTGTGACTACTATATTTGTTTTGAAATCTAGGCTGACATTTTTTATAATTGTTATCGTTATATTTTTTCTTATTTTGACTGTATGAATAAAAAGAGTCTTCAGAAGTTTGTACTTTAGATCTAGCATCCGATTCTTCTAAAATTTTAATTTTTAAATCTTTAGGTTTAGGTAGTCAAAATTCGATGGTAAGCTATAGAGCAGGGCTGTCCAACCTTTTTGTAGTGGCGATCTACTATTTTGTATATATATCCCGCCTTTTTGGCAGGACCCTCGCTTTGGTAAATCCCTTTTAAAGTATCCTATACGTCTTTGGACGTTTTGCATTGTTTTGCTTGTTTTTGGGAGAAGAAGAGTTTAGAAGAAGAAGAGGTGTACAATAGATTTATAAACGTCGCAGTACATGTCACCACCGAAATCTACAATCTACATCTACAATCAATGCCGACCCACCCGCTACAGTACGAAAAAGCTACTCTGCACTATGGACTAGTATGTGTCCTGAGACTAATCAACCAGGATCGTTTTCGTTATCTCCCAACGACATATTGCTATTAATTTCTGCTTACTATTATGTATTGTTGGCGAAATACTTATTCCATCTCGAGATGTGACTGAAATCTGCAATGTTCATATATTTGAAGGTCATTATCAGTTCCTGTTCTCTCAATCATCTCATTTTTATCACACTACCCATAAGTTTAATAGACATTTCCAAGAAAGTCCATATTTGTGCTTATATTCCGACGTTTTTCCGAAAAATCTAATTTTGAGAAATATGCAACTTCAATTCTTCACACGTTCAATTTGTCAAAAAACAGCGAATTGCAAATTTTAACAACTGAATAGAAACCAATTTCGTTTTAATCAATATTTAAGCGGAACCACAACTCAAAGATTCTATTGAAGTATCTTCAATACTATTTGCCAGGATCTATGCCATCCCTCATCAACGTCGTTGCTTTTAATTCTTAGTTTGATACAATCAAGTTTCAGCTTCCTTAAAAATTCTGTTCTGAGACTTAATAAAAGGGGAGAAAATATTCCATCCTTGCCTGTTACTATTTGGAATAAAAATTGTGTGTCTGTGATTTCCTTACGCTTATTTGTTATTATTGATATTTTTACCATCATTATTACCAATATCTTTACCATACCTTTCGAACAACAGTGTCCCACCAGACAGACAAAACAAACAATCAAGACTAAAGAAACAGTTAAAGTTTTGACCAAAGGCTCTCCGACTGTGCAACGCGTACCACCAGTGATACGTGAGGCCTCCAAAGGTGGCATGCGAGCAGAGAATAGACATTATGTCTCTCTCTACGTGGCGCTACAGTCCTATTTGGACATGGGCCTCCTTCCACTGCCTACACTTGTGCTTGGTGTCTTGATCTTACACAAGTGTGGCGAGCCACTATTAGGGGAGGTTTCTTGGATTTTTACTGTGATGACTTTGCCAGAGCCATCTGCAGGAGAACGGTAGCTTATTTTTACCATGTCCAGGTTTTTGAACCCGGAACTTGCGGCTCCGAAGTCTGACACCTTGACTACTAGGCCACCACCGCCTCAAGACATTTTGTACATGTCTTCAAATATAATAATGACTAAATTTATAAGACAGATAGTTGAAGAGTCTTATATATGTTATATTAAGCTGATATATGTTTTGTAGACCTAGAGAAAGCCCTTGATAGAGTACAGCTCGGGGATGTCATAGATATACTGAATAAAAGGCAAATACCCTACCCGATAAAACTAATATAGGACATATATTCATCGAACTCATTGTCAGTACGAGCAAAGGTTGATAACCAAACCACGGCGAAAATACCAGTAGAACAGGGCATAAGGCAAGGCGACTCCTTGAGCCCAACACTGTTTAATATAATGTTTGACGAAATCATAAAAAAATCAGCCAAGGTAAGAGTTACCCAATATGCATTAAAGACATTTCAATTATCTGCTTTGCAGACGATGCAGCGATAATCGCCGACAGTGAGGACAACCTCCAAAAACTGCTACACACGTTTAAGCAGACAGCCAAACAATTAAACCTGGTCCCAAAGGCCCCAATACGATGTAATTAGAGGTAGATGACCAAATCATTCAACAAGCGATGAAATTCAACTACCTGGGTGTCGAGATATTGGCTTTTGGGGATATAGAAGCAGGCGTCAGGCTGCAAGCCGTTAAAGCATCAAAAATTGGCTGGATGCCTGAACGGGGTCATTTTTTTAAACAAATACCTAAACACTCACACGAAATCACGCATCTACAAGACTGTAATCAGACCAATATCCAAATGCACAGCAGAAACACGCCCTGCGACAACATCAACACAAAGAATACTGGAGAGCGTGAAAATGTCGGTGATAAGAAAGATCAACAATGAAACCTTAATGGACAGGATGAGGAGCACGGAGCTATAGCAAATGTCGAACGTACAACCCATAAACGACTGGGTAGAAGAATGAAAAGAGATGTGGCGCAGCCACGTGGACCGGATCGACCAGGCACCAGGCTGGCACGAATAGCACGGGATAATTCGCCAAGAGGGAAAAGAAGCCGAGGGAGACCCAGAGAGCGGTGGAGCGACAATATGTCCCACCTTGACCTATCATAATGAGGGATGAACAGGCAGGCCTGCCTATAATGAGGGAAAGAAGAAGAAGAAGACTAAATTGTATTGTAAATGTATCTTTTCTCACATTTTATATTGTGAATGGCTGTATTTCCTATTATACTATAAGTTTGGTGGATAAATTCATAGAGAACGGGCTTTGTATAGTTCGGTAGTACGTGTTTTATCCACATTACACATGGATGGTATGCGAAAAAGAAAATGTTTGAGAACAGCTAGTTTCAAACACAGATTATCCAGAAAAGATCCGCTTTACAGAACTAGACAGATAATACTAGTCAAATAAGACTATGTACCACTAGATATTAACTTTTTAGATGATATAACAATATTTAATGTATTCCACATAAACCAACATTTTAATCTATTATACCAAATCAGATTGTGAATAACGTTTATATAAAATATGTTTATATTGTTAAATATGTAATAAGATAATATGTTAATCCATAATTAAGTTTTAGTTAGTAGTCGCAGATTTTCTGTTTGATAATAAATTGCAAGAATTGGCAAAACTATCTTTAATGTATCGTAACAATTATATTATTGTATTTTATGCAACTTAAAACATTGATAATGAACCTATTGTTTAGTCTGTAACGTGTGATTTAAAAAATCAAGAATTTCATCATCATCACATCAATTTCTTATAAAACATAAAAATGTTTTATAAATGCAATTCTTTATAATTAGTTCTATTTTAAATTGTCTCTACGAAAATTTATTTTAAGTTTCAAATAATTTATTAAAAAAAGGCAAGGAAATAAATTATTCTTCGTTAGATATTTTAATAACAATTTGAAAACTTCTGAAATTTTTCAGAGATCCCATATAGCATATACATTTCCAATAACAACGACTTGATTTTATAAAGAAATCAAACAATAATTATTTATTGTTTGATTAAGTACAGCGGATAAAATTAATGTTTAACGAGCGGATTGTTAAAAAAGGATTTAAATTGGCGAGTTAAACCTTAATTTTATCTGCGAGTGTAACTAACAAACTTTCATTCCATTGTGCTTTTGATTTAACAAGTTGAATTCAAAGAAAAGTTCCATTTTGTGTTTTTTTTTTTTTGACGACAAGCATGTCGGCCATGGTTTTATTGTTGTCATGACAACGTTAATATTGTTGATTCGTCGTAAAAAAATTTGTTTTTCATTAATTTGTTGTATTGTGTTTCATTAGTTTGTGATTTATTAACCATAAATGGGCACATCCGAAAGATTATTGTTATATGGTGACGTATAGGCGGAAAGATTACTCCCGTAGAAATCAAGAGAATTATACAAAAAAATGTATAATAAGTTTTGTGATTGGCGATCAAGAAAGAACAGCAGCGAAGTCAACATTTAGGGTTATGTTTACGAAAACTTACGTGAGTTATTTTCAAGATTTTTTGCATTGCCATGGATAGTGTTATTTCACTAATAAATAAAACACTGTTTTATTGACGTATAACCAAGGAATTAAAAGTTTTTATAAGGCAAAAATTGATTAAAAATAGTTGATATTCAGTTACTGACAAAAGTATTCATACATCATAAAACTTGATATATTTTCAAAATGATCTGAAATAATTGATGAAAATCATCACAAATGAAACATTAAGGAATTATTTTTAATTCAATTACAAGAATCGGCAAAGCTAATGAGTATTTAATGCTAATATAAGAGTAAAACATATGTCACAAAAGTACTCATTCACTCGCGCAACTAATCAGGTTTTAGCCAGGACCACCTCGATAAGTTTATAAAGTTTAATTTTTTGAACTCTTCTTCTTATTTCTCTCATTATAGGCAGGCCTGCCTGTTCATCCATCACTATGATCGGTCACGGTGGGGCCTATTATCGCTACACTGCTTTTGTGGTCTCTCTGGGCTTCTTTTCCCTCTTGGCGAATTATCCCGTGCTATTCGGACCTGCCTGGTGTTGTCCATCCGATCCACGTGGCTGCGCCACATCTCTTTTCGTTCTTCTGCCCAGTCGTTTATGGGTTTACGTCGGACGTTTGCCTTAGCTCCGTGCTCCTTATCCTGTCCATTAAGGTTTTATTGTTGATCTTTCGTATCACCGATATTTCCACGCTCTCCAGTATTCTTTGTGTTGTTGTCACAGGGCGAGTTTCTGCTGTGTATTATGACTATTGGTCTGATTACAGTCTTGTAGATGCGTGATTTCGTGTGATTGTTTAAGTATTTGATTTTGAAAATAACCCCGTTCTGGAATCCAGCAATTCTTGATGCTTTCGTGACTTGCAGCCTGACGCCTGCTTCTATATCCCCAAAAGCCGATTTCTCGACCCCCAGAATGTCATCACT
The DNA here is from genome assembly GCA_944588485.1 of Phosphuga atrata. NCBI lineage: Eukaryota > Metazoa > Arthropoda > Insecta > Coleoptera > Silphidae > Phosphuga > Phosphuga atrata. The sequence continues at coordinate 37,814,090 of OX155899.1, forward strand.
TGTTGAATGATTCGGCCATCTACCTCTAATTTTTATCGTATTGGGACCTTTTATGTTATCATGCATTTCGTTTTATGTGTATATATGTTTTATGTGATTACAATAATGTGACACTAGTAAAAGAACGGTATATAATATGGTTCGAAAACAGAAAAAAACAACTGTAGATTTAAGATATGTATATAGTTAAATAAAGAAATGAGAAAAAAAACCACGGTGAAATTGCAAAAATTTTAAAATCACGTGCAACACATTATTACCAATAAACTCTTAACTCAATCATCTATGGAAGACAATGATCAACAAATTGAAGATAAATTGTGTACTTTAACCAGCTTAAATAATTTTATGCGTGAAAAGAACTTGTTGATATTGCATCTCAATGTTAGAGGTTTAAATGCCAACTTTGAAAACCTGGAATTATTTATTAGGAATATACAGGTTAAGCCTGATGTTATTGTATGCACTGAGACCTGGTCATTACCTTGCTTCACCTTTTTTATACTAAAGGGTTACAACAGTTTCTATATTCACAGCAATATAAATAAAGCTGATGGAGTTGCCATGTACATTAAACGATCATTGCAGTTTATTTACATTAAACGATCATACCAGTTTCTTCAATTGTAGTACAATTGAAGAAACTGGTAATTTAAAAATTCTTTCTACGGTAATTAAGTTAAGGAACAATAAAGTTATTAAAATATCAGGAGTGTATCGTTGAAATGATTTCATTAAGGAAGTCTTCGTTACCTCAATCGCTGAATTTATCAATTCTAATAGGCATGGAAAAAATCATGCTATTGTGGGTGACTTTAACATTAACTTAATGGCTTCTGATCAAATAGCTGATGCTTTCTTATCTAATCTCCTTGATTCTGGATACATCTCTTACTTTAGTGGTGTTACTAGACCTAATGATTTTGTTGGAACATGTATTGATAACTTTTTTGTCAAATCAAACTTGAATAATATTAAGTCGTTTACGTATACTAACATTTTTATTGATCACTACCCCAACTTCGTCACTTTTGATATAAAGACAAACAAAACACATATCAAGGATGAATCTAAAATCGATTACAACCACTCGTTAATCTGAGTAAGAATCTCAACTAGTATCTCTGCTGGAAATACAAGATCCAGATGAATTTTTCGTTGTTTTTACAGATAAAATAAAATCATTAATAACTCGTTTAAAACAAACGTTTAAAGTGAAAAAAACAGTTGTAATATGAAACCTCGTAGTAAGTGGATTACAAAGGAGCTAATGATTTCTAGCAAAACCAAAGAACTATTATACAATATTTGGAAATTAGATAAAAATAATATTGAACTTAAGAACCAATACTACACATAGGGGAGAGTGGGGTAATCGCGGACGCGGGGTAATACCGGACACCACGATTTCAGTACCTTAGAAAAAAAAGTTTTTTTTTTACATGGAATTGTAGGTTAATGTATACGTAGTGTCAGGCAATAAGTCAGCTGCTCAGGTTCTGCATCTTATTGAAGATAAATATTATTTAACATATTCCTTCAAAAAAGGAAATTAAATATATTTCCTTCTCCATGTAATTTTTGTCATGTATATATTCGTTAAATTCTCGCTACACATAAATGATATAATTATAATTTACTTACGACGTGTTAAGTAGAATTTATGACAAATTTGCTGACACAAATACTTATTTTTATTTATTTCTAACCTCAAAAAAATATTAAGTTTTATATTTTTTAACGTTGTGGGGCAATGGCGGACGAATTGAATGGGGTAAACTCGGACGTTCGCAATTGCCCCACATCGATAATCATACTGTACAATTTTAAATTTTAATTTTGCTTTTTTCCAAATGGTTCGAAAATATTAAAGGAAAAATAAAATTCAAAGTTAAAGAGCAGGTTGAAAAACCAAAAAAGGACACGAAACCAAAAAAATGTCGAAAAAAACAAAACAGAGAAAATAAACAAACTCAAAATGAGTATTATTGTATTTTTTGTGCGGGAAGATATGAAGAACCACACACTGAAGAATGAATAATATGCTATGGATGCTATTTATCGGCACATGAAGAATGCAGTAATGGTGAAAGCACAAGTAAAGGGTTCCTCTGTGATTTATGTGGAGATTAATTCAAATTTATTCTTTATTAATTATTTATTTTTAACTTCTCTATTAACAAATGACTTATGTACGTACTTTAACAATTAACAAATGACTTATGTACGTACGTTTAAGATGATTTTAATTTCTTATGTTAACAATAAGTTGAAACTATTTAGTTATCTTAAATCATTCTACTCGTTACCACTTAATATGGACTATCCGTAATTATACCACCACCGTCCGGGATTACCCCACGGATTTGAGAGGATCACAAAAATGACACTTTTCTTTTTTTGACAAAAAATTACTATATTTTCAAATTTAATTAAATATTATCATTAAAAGTAATAAATAAAACCTTTGTCTTTGTTATTAATCAATAAATTACCAGAGTTTTTAGTATTTTTAATATTTACTTTTTTCCTTAGGTGTCCGTAATTACCCCACTCTCCCGTATTGTAAAGTGTTTTATAGGTTGATTAAATTAGCTAAATGTAATTACGAAAGTAATAGGGTTAAAAATTTTGGCGACAGAAAAAACTTTGGCAGTATGTTAATGGTAAACTAGGTAAGAATAATAATAATAACGTGGCAAAGGATATTGATTTCATTATTTTTGATGAGGAAACTATTACTGAAAGTGATTCTATTGCAGAGAGTTTTGTGGACTTTTTTAGTAATATTGGTGAAAAATTAGCTAGTAAAATAAGTAACCATACAATTAATGTTGAAAAAATAGTTAAGTTTAATTGCAATAGTATCTTTCTATTGCCCACAGACAGATTTGAAATTGAAAAGATTATTCTGACAATCAAGGATAAAGCCGGTGGGGTCGATAGGATTAACAATAAAGTTCTTAAACTCATAGTCAATGATATTTGTTTCCCACTGGAACATATTTTTAATAAATGTATCAGTAAATCCATATGGCCTACTTCGTTAAAAAAAGCTGATATAATTCCGATCTTTAACCCTTAACCACCTGCCAAACGTCTCAGGTGAGAAAATTACTGCTACTTTGGGTCTGAGAGACGTATGTCAGGTGGATAGGTGTTAAGTCTGGTAATAAGCACATAACGACTAACTATAGACCTATTTCATTTATTTCCAATTTAGCTAAAGTTTTTGAAAAAAATATATACAACAGATTATATAGCTTCTCTTCTAGAAATAACTTCAAATAAACAATTTGGTTTCATGAAGAATAGGGGTACTGATGATGCGCTTACCTTTTCCTTAAATTTTATTTATAATAATATTGATAAAAATCTAAAAACAGTATTAGTATTCTTAGACCTTGCCAAAGCCTTTGATACCGTTAATCATAAGATTTTGCTAGAGAAACTTTGGAAATGTGGAATCAGAGGACTATCGCATCAGTTAATTAAAAATTACTTATCAAATAGAGAACAATGCGTAAGAGTAAATAGTTATGTGACTGAATATAAATCTGTTAAAATTGATGTTCCTCAAGGAACTTAGCTTGGACCGCTTTTATTAATTCTTTATATTATTGATATCTTTAATGTACTGCCTGAAAATGCTCTGGTCTCTTATGCTGATGACACTGCTGTTTTAGGTTGTTGGAGAAACTGGGGTGAGGTAAGAGATTGTTTGAATTTTTGGCTAGAAGGGTTAAATATTTGGTTAAGAGATAATCAGCTCTCGCTCAACATTGATAAGTTTACATTTATTACCTTTGGCAGTTATGCTGATAGTGTTCCAATGAATTTGAATCTGTTTATTAATGATTTAAAATTAAAAAGGGTCGAAAATTTAAAATATCTTGGGTTATTTTTTGACTGTCATAAGAAACGGAATAAACATGTACTAGAACTTGTAAAAAAAACAAATATTTTACTTTTTTGTTCTACAAATTAAGTAACTGTCTTCCACCTCCTATTCTGAAAACAATATATCATAGTCTCTTTGAAGGCATAATAAACTATGGAATTATTGCTTGGGGTGGGGTATATAACAATTCAGTTAACTCTAGCTTTTATGCAAAATAAATTAATAAGCAAATTGCATATACCCAAAGATTCAATGATACCTTTAAAAATTAAATATTCCTTCATCGTTACTGCTTTATCTTACTACTATTTTGATTGTAAGCGACTTAATTCAGAAAGATTGACAAATACGCGATCCAGGCAGCTTATTTTACCCAAAATTAACAAAACGATTCACACCAAAAATGCTTATTATGTGGCAATAAAATATTGTAATCTATATCCTAACCATTTGAAAATTATTGTTTGTGCAAGGAAGGTATTGAAAAAGAAAATTAGTAAGTGGATTACAACTATTGTATGATTATTTTTTGTTTGTAACTGTTCTGTTTGTTAATTTGTTTCTGTGTATTTTTAATTTTATATGATATTTATATATTTGTGTTATGAACATGTTAAGAGTTATGTATAAGAATTTTATATTTTGTATTTGTTTTTTTGTATTTCTATATTTTATATTTGTAATTTTATCCGTATATTTTGATTTTTTTTCTTTTTATGTACAGATGGTACTCTCATCTCTATAGGTTTACTTCTGGTAAATAAATAAATAAACAGTTCAATCAGTTATTAAAAAGTGGGAACAAACATGTTACAGGTTAAACAAACAAGAAATAGAAGTCGATGCGGACGACCGAAAGTGTTAAATGCAAGAGTTGTCGATCATTGTTAAACATGGTAAAGGTAATCCTATTAAAGAGTGCACCCATCTTTTACCGCCGAACTTGCATTACGTTGTCAGAAGACCGTTCATCCCGAAACTGTTCGTAGAATATTATGTTCTGAAGGTTATAACGCTCGAACTCCACGCCGAAAACCGTTGATTTAAAAAATAATTGACGAGAAACGAATATCCTTTGCACTTGGAAACGTTGTCTATTTAGTGTTGAAAGCAAGTTCTCGATTTATGGAAGTGATCGAAATTGCAAGTATGGCGTAAAGCTAATACAGAATTTAAAATCAGAAGGAAAATCTGATCCCAACTGTCAAACATGGTGGAGGGAATGTTATGGTTTGGGGTTGGAAATTTGACTTTTATTGGAAATGCCATAGGAATGCCATGGATCATAGGAAATATCTCGACATTTTACGACAATAGTATATTTTACAGCAAGAGATGAAATATGGCGTTTTTGGCGGTTCGGTGTGATTGCTAACTCGCTGGCGCTCGTGAGCAAACTCCCACCTCACCAAAAAAAACACTTTAATCTCGAGTAGTAAATGCAATTTTTTCTACTGATTTCGGTTGTAGAATCCATAATTCGATTTAAATAAATCCAATTCGAAGCGAACTGTCAATACAAATTTAATTGTTTGTTTGGTGGTTTCCATGGTAACATATTGCATTCTCATAGAAGGTTATACTTATGTTATACTTTTCAAGTCAAATGTCCTAATTATATTTCGGTTTTTTAAATAGTTTCAGGCTCGATTTACGTTTGTACATAAAATATTTCATTGAAATTGATGTAATTAATAAGAAAGTCCATGCAAATTTGGTTAGTTTAGTGTTTTAATCGAGGAAATCATAAATTTAAAATGCTCATTTTAGTCTCTAGATGTGAAAATATTTTCATCTCTAGAATGGAAAAATGTCACTTTCATGTAGGGTAAACCGTGGAAAAATTGCCATTTTCACATATATCTGTAGAAAAAATATATTACTTAGGGTTCAGGATTTAGCTCTTGGGAATGATTGGGTGTTTCGACAGGAGCATTCGTTACTAATGTAAAGCTCTGGTTATTGTATAATGTACCAAAACAGCTAGATCACCCACCCCAGTCGCCGGACTTTAACCCAATTGAACGTCTATAGGAGGAATTAGACCGGCGTATTCGTTTACCAAAAGTTCGTTCTCAAATTACCAATACAAGTTCTTTAAAAGAAGCTCTGTAGAAGGCCTGGCATGAAATTCTACCTTCCGTAGCAGAAAATTTGATTTTATCAATACTCCGACGCCTCAGTACAGTTATTGCTATAAAAGGTGGACCAACCAAATATTGGAATTGTATAAATACTGATTTTGATAAAAATATTCAATTGTTTGAATACTCTTATGAGATAAGTTTTTTTATATAAAAATAAAGTCATAAAATGTTAAATTCAAATGTTAAAATTGGTACAAAGAATCAGAACCTCAAACTCAAAGGTTTAGCATTCGTTGATGACGTAGCGTTTGATAAATCAGAACAAGAATCTATTAACCAAATTGATCAGTTAAATGAAACGGCGGAAAAAGCGGGCTTACAGATTTCGTTGGTAAAAACAGAGATGATCACAAGTGATCAGAAATACACTAAGAAAATGATAAAAACAAATTATGGGAGCATCAGGGTCACTGCCGATTTAAATATCTTGGAGAAATAATTACTAGCAATGGGACGGATAAATTGGCAATTGAGGACAAGAAAGGAAGGAAGGAGATTAAATTTTTGTACAAAAATATATAGGATAAAAAGAACCTCTCTATCAATGCAAAATTACGACATTTTAATTCAGGTGTTAGACCAGTCATCTTGTACGGCATGGAAACTACAAATATAACCGGAATGGAGAAATTTCTCAAGATAGAAAGAACAATTTTAAGAAGTACGTATGGTCCTAGGAAAACACAGAAAGGTTATAGACTGAGATCCTATGCAGAAATTTATAATAAAATTGACAACCTTGAAATGATGATCAGAAAACGGCGACTACAGTTCTACGGACATATGGTCCGCATGGATTGCTCAAGGTTAAACAAACAAATTTTTGATAAAATCTGGAACTATAGAGAACAAGGACGCTATGTAAAACAAATGAAAGAAGAACTTCAAAAATTCAAAATTACTGAAGAGATTGTCTAAACCGAATAGAGTACACAAAAAAAATTTGGCTCAACAATTTGGCAAAAACTCAACAGAGGAGAATGGACTGCTGAAAGAAGAGCTGCGGAGTCGATCAGGATGAAAGACTTCTGGAAGAGAAAGACGGAATCTAGACCTATATAGAAGTGATATTTGCGTGGTCCTTGTTGGCCAGTTCGCGTTGTATATATATGTTACAGTCAAAGCGTTAACTCAGTCGGTGTATACGGTCACTGGTAAAAGCATACATTAACTGAATTATTCAGACAAAGTGTACATAAAATAATTTATGAATAGTTTCACTAGATAATGTATACAATCTATATTTAAAATTAGTTAAAGTACTATTAGGACTATTTTACTATAAGATGTTTATTTTTTACTTTTAATCTTAGGGTTGACATCATTTTGAAATATATTCATTAATTTTTTTGTTCTCACTAAATAACCTACTCATTAAACCGCATTTTACAACTTCATCTCCTTTACATCTCTTCTGCATCTAATAATAATTTTGGAAAAAATAAAAAATATTAATTTTTTCCTTTTCAACATAATATGCATAATTTTTACATTTTAGGGTTAGAAAGTTTAAACCACATTCAAACTTTAACTAACGCCTCGCTGTGAAAGTATGCATTATCGCGATATTGTATACTTTAACTAGATATAGTATGCATCTTATTTTTCAATTGATACTTTGTCAAAAAATATACGTAGAAGTATACATTGACTGGTGGATGAATGCATTAACTGAATTTTATACTTCAACTGTAACATATATAATAAATAAATTTATTTATTATTATTTTTATAATGCTTCGCCTAGTGCTGAATCTTTAAATTTTACTCTTTAAGTTTTCTTGTTAAATATACGTTGTTATCTTTACATAAGTGAATTAAGTGTTTAATTTTTATTATAAATCAGTTCATAATTATAAATCTTTTTAAACTATTTTAGTCAATTTATAAAATAAACTTTGTTCATTTGACAAAATTCCTTGCTGAATGAATACTTTTGTGAGTAACTGTATTATATTGTGAATCAATTAAATGACCAACTAGGCTTTATTTGCAGGAATTAATTCGATTCCCTAGTTTCCAATGCTGTTTTCAAATAAATGAAACCTAATGTATTGATTCGATATAAAATTATAAATCAGGAAGTGGTCGTGTTCAATGAGAATCGATTTCGGACAATGATATTACAATATGTACTGTAAGTATAATTCAGCAATCTTTGCGTTTCTGGTTTGTGCATTTGCGATTATTTTTTTGCAAAATGCACTATAGATAAGGATTTTTTTTTCTTTATTGATGATGTGGCTTTAATTAACATCTTTGGAGAAATAAGGTACGATTAAAAATAAATATCGTGGGTCATGTAATTATTACTACTACGAGAGGCCGGAATGTATACAGTGTATAAGCAAGTAACAACGAACTTATCTGCTACTGTAAATATTTTGAATTGGCTTTCTCGTTCAATTATTTCATAAATTGGGCGAAAATAACATGACTCATGCTTGGTTCTGCATTTAGCAATCCACAAAACATGGAAATTCCTGATAATGTTACTGCAAAAGGGCATTTATGTTACAAGTGTTTTTTGCGAATTTATAAAAATTCTATAAAGAATTTAATTGAATTGAATTTCAATTAAAACATGAATTTGAATTTTTAAAAATCGAATTTTAAATTGAAAAAAATGAATTTGAAACCGAAAAGCTTTATTATGATTTTGAAAAAAACTGAATTTGAACCTGCATACATTTATTCATATATAGACATCATATATATATACGTATACACATGCGTATACAAGTGCAAGGATCAAATGGACTCATGAACAAAAAACAAAGTCTGATGCTGCTATCTCTCGGCCTTCCACTAGCTCTTGACATACTGCAATGTTGTAACTATTGGAAGGTTTTAGTTGATTTTGTTTACAATATTATTCAGATACAGAATTAAAAAAATCACAGTGTTTTAATCACCCTAATATGTAATAATATATTTTGCAACTAGGGCGGTTGCAAGGATGGACGAGGGGACATATCTTACAAGTTTGTGATCCATGGGCCATCCAAAAATAAATGAATAAAAAATGAAGAATTTGCTTTTTCAATTGTCCCCGATGGTGTGGATTCGTTATAAGAACTCTCCTCAGTTTCCGGTACCACCATCGAAATTACACTCATTTTAAAACGTTTTCTTTAATTTTTGTTATTATTTTGTAACGAAAAAAAGTTCTGACACTTTCACGTCACTTTTTTAATATTGAGGTCTTGATTGTGTTTATTTTATTTTTTGTTTTTAAATGTAACCTAGCGATATTGAATATTTGCAAGCGTTACCCAGGTTAGCCCAAAAGTGGCATTTCTCGTATTAAAAAACGTGCTTCAAGAAGTACTTTTCGCGCATGAGTAATAAAAAGTTATATAATATTTTTACATATTAAGGGTGGATAAAACAGTGAATTTTTCAATATAGTGTAAGTGAATTACCAAATAGTAACGGTCGCAAACATCCTATTCAATATTATTCTATAAATATATATATTATTATAAAAGTGGCATTTCTCGTATTAAAAAACGTGCTTCAAGAAGTACTTTTCGCGCATGAGTAATAAAAAGTTATATAATATTTTTACATATTAAGGGTGGATAAAACAGTGAATTTTTCAATATAGTGTAAGTGAATTACCAAATAGTAACGGTCGCAAACATCCTATTCAATATTATTCAGAATAATTTAATTCCTTAGTTTCATAAAATTAAGAGAAGTCTTTCCTTTAATGTCAGAAATATTGGATATTGAAATTATAGATATATTAAAATATTGAATTTGTCGGTCATTTTGTCATCAGTCATTTTGCAATCATCTATGGCTCCACTTTGCAAGTACACTAAAGCTGAACGAGATCGTTCACTACTAAGCATTGGACTTTTTCGTTTATTTATGTTCCTTCGATTCTTTGTATTATAGTACATAATTTGGTACATGAAGAATATTGTGAACTATTGTGTTTATTATTGTGTGTATTATAAGTACGTGGTATAAACTATCCTTTCAATCTGTAAATTTAATTTTATTGCACTAAACCTTATGAAAAATGTGCATACAATTAATTTATCAATATCGATTTCTTATTTTTTTTTAACAAATTTAATTATTCGAAAAAATAAATGAAAATTGAAATATTAAAAAAATGCTCCATTGTACCGCAGGCAAGCTTCATAACGATTTTACAGATCATGCAACATTTTTATACAAAATTGATTATTGCAGTTGCTCAAAATATGTTCTTATCTTTTCTCGAAGTTTTGCAATATTTGCTTAAAGATCTTCTAATAGAAAAACTGAGTCCCTCTACATTCCCAAAGTATGATGGATTCAAAATCAGGTGGATCAGTCGATTCAAAACAGCTCGTGTACAATCAGGTGAATGAGAAGAGTACTGGAAGTCTGTTGGTTTATTAAGTCTCTCATAAAAGGTATAATAATGTTAATTTTGTAACGCTCTTGTTTAACAGTTTCTGAATGGTAGCTAGTAAATTGTAACTTCAATAAAATAAGGACCGATGATCCAATACCTAGTTACAGCACACCATTTGGTGTGTAAATCTGGTACTGTAGAATGGTTTCTTTACAGTGACATCTGTTCAAATTGGAATCTCCATACACTAGGACCATACACTAGCGAACAAAACCCCGACTATGAATATCGTGAAGCATACCGAAAGATCAATTCGGGTCTAATGAGGCCATTGAATTGTGGCAAACCTATTTCTAACCTTGTCCCGTCCTAATTAGGAAAGCCAAAACACGGCATGTGCGACAAAATCCAGACTGGATTGTTATGAGGAAACTCAAGCGAATGGCCTAACCAAAGAACTTAATACTGGATAACCAAAAACTTACCAAAGGCAGGCCTGCCAAATTCGGTTGCTATTAGGAAAGTCTATGTTATGGCCTAACCTAAATCTATGAAGTTCCAGCACCATTGAGTTTTATTATGGGTATGCGTCCACACACTTACTACTTTAAGAGACTATTTCCTTACTTGACTAATATATAGCTCCAGTTCCTTAATATTCTTTCAATCACTTTATAGTGCATCAAACCTCTTCGTATTTTTTTAAAGATTTATTTTAAGCTGCGTTTTTATCTAAATATGAACATCAATGAACTATTAAATAAGTTTTATTTTTTATTAAATATATTTATATACTAATAGAAACTACTGGAGCCTAATGAATAATTACTGACGAATAGTTTACTACTTATTCCTATGTCAATATTTTCATGACTCATTTAAAGAAAGTTATGTTACTATTAATTTATATTTATACAATTTCTCTAAAATATTTGCTTTAAGTTAATGTCTTTATGGTTCAATCGAATTTTTTTTAAACCATTTCACAGCCAACTAAAAGAGTAAGAATAATGAAGAGTTGGAATTTGAATTGGAAGAATTGGAATTAAATATATTCACATTTACAACAAAGGCAAAAAATTGGGACCACATTGTATTACAGTTAACACATGCCAATCTATTTTCCGAACTGCTGTCTCAAAAGCAAATCAAATCCTGATAAATTAGTCGGGATCGTCACATGCGAGTGTGGCTTCCAAACTGTCGCTTAAAGGGGAAGCCGAGTTTGTGCCAGATTATGTTGGAATCATCACATCCGACTCTGTTTTCCACACTGATACCGAAAGAGGAAGCCAAAATCGTACCAGATTAGGTTGGGGTGATAATGTGGCTTCCTAATGATTTCCACATCAGGCTTTCGTAAATAGCCAGGCAGATGGACGTACGTTAGAAATGTGGAGAGCGCCTGCTGCATTTATCTCATTTGGGCCAAACACGGAATTCAGCATGCCTAATTAAATTGTATAATCCTAATAAAATACGAATAAATATTCCTAATAAATACTGAACTAAAACGGCTAGTCTGGACGTGTTGTTGTCTAATTTGAATTTGGTGTGGGTAATGATTTATGGATTTGAATAGTCGACATGTGGATATTCCACTGACATTCAGTTTATACACATTTCGGCAAAGACTTCTTTTCGGAGACCGTGTGACCTGGTAAAAAACTCATCCTTGATACTTTTTGGTAAAAACTGTACTTCGTCGACATGAAGATCCCTTGCACTGACACAATACACCACCAGTGCAACTAAATTTCCCAGTAAGTAACATTACACTTTTACTGGAAACCGCTTCGTAAATTTCTTTTCTCCGAATTTGTTTCATATGTAGCCCATTATTTCCGTCCGTTGCTATGCGAGCGGAAATGCTGTAAAATAAACACTTTTTCCTCAATTGCGACAACCGTTTTTATGATGATTTTATAACACGCAATGCGCAATGTTTTTCACTTTACTGAACAAGGTGGATATGTTATGGCACTCGTTTCAGCAAATCTATAAAAATCGGAACCACATAAAAAGTGTTTCTACTAAACTTTATGTAGTATTTCTAATAGATGTGCATTGACCGCTCAATTCAAATAGAAAAATGTGATAAGCGTTGAACGGAAACGATTAGATATCATAGTAGCACAAAATGGCAAGAAAATACAGCATAAAATCGAAATCTCGCTCCTTTTATAAAATAATATCGTTTTATTTTCAATATTCTTGACCTAACTGCATAAGTTCAAGGCAAAATTTTTATTCCAGTTAGCAGTAGAATTTGCCCATAGGCATCAATAAAGTACGAAAAACTTAAACATATAAATATTGTAAAGATAACTCAACCCAGGGCCGGCCTTCTCTATAAAGAGGCCTGGGTGCAAGACACAACACAACACAAACATTTAGGGGCCTAAATGTTTTGTAAAGTAAAAAATAAAAAATTTATTGTGTGATTTTATTTCTGCTAATACATTATTTACTTAAAAAAATATATTTTTTTGCAATTTCTATTTCGATGCTTAATATACAAGTGCATTTAAGCGTTCTGCACACATGCTCGACCGTAGATAATTCTTTATTAATTGTAATTTGCTGAAAGAGCGCTCAGCACTTGCTATAGTAACTGAGAACCTAAAGAATAATTTTCACACAGTTAATAGTTTATAAATAACTCAATATAATTATTATTTAGTATATATTGCAATATGTCTTCTACGTTATTTACATCCCTTTCATCCAAAATCAAATACCGTAGCAAACCGTAAGTTTTTGTTATTTTTGTTACAAAACTTTACAAAGGATTTGGGACATTTTTCTAATTCATGTTTTTTAAGGTTTAAATATCAGTAATTATATTTAAATCAGAAATAATATTTGGTATATTTGTACAATAACAGTATTAATTACATTGTCAAAAATATAAGATCTAAACTCCTCTACCGGGTTTTCTATAACTTCAACTTCTGCTATTCCGAAATATAATCTTATACTTTTTCGAATTCGTTTTTTAGGATGTTCTGAAATATTCAAATTACGTACTGGCACTTTTGCTTTTCTAAAAATTTTGGTTTTCAGTTATAATTTTATTGAGTAAATTAAAAGCCGCTTCAAGAAAATTTTTGTTTTAAATAGTTTATTGATAGTGTTAATTTTGGACAATATTGCAAAGGATACTATTAAACATAAAATAAATGGCATTTCTTGTGTTGAATTCAATAAACTTTTAGATTTGGATATCGCTTTATTATCGTTAATTACATCAATCAATTTTGGAAGCGGTTACGAACTTGGAAATTTATAAATAGTAGGACGTAGAAATACCCAGAGAAAAATACAAGAAGGAATATGTATTATTTTCATCTCTTGACGCTGATTATATGGTGCTGAGATTTTTTTTTCTAAAAAAGCCAGTTTCAATGGTCATTCTCGGAAGTTGCCCGAATAAAATGATAAAAATTAAACACTCGCATCATCAAGAGTTAGTTTCAAGATTGTCCAAATTCAGATATACAATTTATGATAAAATGTACTTTTCGTCATACTGACAACTATAGGAATATTGTCAAGTTTTCATGTGCAAGAGTACATTATTTTAGTTCTTTGCCATCTTGGGGCCTCCTCAATCGCGGGACCCCGGTGCATAGCATCCGCCGCATTCCCAGATGGCCGGCCCTGACTAATCCTTGGAGATCTATTCTTCTTCTTCTGTTGCCTTAAACCTATGTGCGTTGGCGAATTATCATTTATTGAATAATTGTTAATGTTTTGTTTATTGCTGCTTGGCAGATATCACCAAACTTTTGATTCCGGTCCAGTTCCTAAGCCATGATAGCTGTTTACGTCCGATGCCCCTTCTGCCTTCTATCGTGCCTTCGAGTATGAACTGGGGAATTCGATATTTTGACCTCCTTAGTATGTAACCCAGATACTCGATGTTGCGCTGCTTTATGGTATTGTATAATAATCTGTCCACTCCTGGCCTTCTCAGCACCTCCTCGTTGTGTGGTCCACCCATGGAATACGGAGCATTCTTCTGAGTGTCCACATCTCGAACGCCTCGATCTTGTTAATGGATACTAGTTTTATCGCCCAGATTTCTGCTCCATACAGTAGGACTGGCCAAACGTAGCATTTGACCGTTCTGTGGCGGATTTCTAAATTTAGGTTTTTATCGCATAGCAAGGGACGTAGTTTGTTGGCTGCCTATCTGGCTTGTTCTACCCTACTCTTGATCTCTTGTACTGGGTTCCATCTGTCGTTTACTAGTGTGCCTAGTTATTTCGTGCTCGTAGTTCTTTCGTAGATTGCTGCTCGTAGTTATAACCATGAATTTTGTTTTGGATCTGTTCATTCTTTGTCCGGCCTCTTATGCCCGCTCCACACTCTCGCGAAGTAGCACGGAGTTGAGCGAGGAACGAGAGTGTGGTCAGGTTACTCGGTCCGCCTTGTGCTTCCTCGCCTCGCCTTGGCTAACTTCGCTTCATGAAGCGGTTTTTCGTACCCGAGTCAAAGGGACACGAGGCGCGAGTACGAAGAAGGGAGAGTATTACGTCTACACTCTCGTGTTTACTCGTCCTTTCCTATATATTATACACACAAATAGTTGCAGCAGCAGCTACCACCTGTTCGGTGTCAGTCATGGCACTGAGGTCCTAGCGAAGTAAGGCGAGAGTGTAGATGCCTCCTCCGTCTAGTTCCTCGCCTCGAACAACTTCGGCGAGGATCCTCGCCGAAGTTACTCCGCGAGAGTGTGGGGCGGGCATTACCCCTTTCTGTTTATGTTATTCATTAGTAGCTATAGGTCTTGCTGGTTGCTTGCTATGATCACTGTGTCATGTGCGCATCTTATATTGTTTATTGTGGTACCGTTAACATTTCCGATTTCGATTTCTAGATGATCGAAGGCTTCTGAGAATATTTGTTCGACGTTTCTGTTCGACTCTTTTTATCTCCATTTCTTCTGTCGTTAATGGGTTGTTAATTCTGACGCTGGCCGACTGTTGCCAGTACAGGTTTTGGTTTATTCTTACGTCTTTTTCATCTATACCAGCTCTCTTTAGATATTCGATGAGACGTTCGTGGTTGATACTATCGAATACCTTTTCATAGTCGATGGAGCACAGGAAGATGGTCTTTTCTTTGGTCATAGCAGTTTTGTACCAATGTGTTTAGGCAGAATGTGGCTCCTCGTGTACCGGTGCCGCTTTTATATCCGAACTGAGTGTTTCCGCTTGGCCCTTCAACTTTATTAAAAAGCCTGGTGTATATGATGTGTAGGAATATTTTTAATGCGTGACTCATTAGCCAGATTAGCCTGTGATCTTTGCATTTGCTTGTTGTTTGCTTTTTGGGAAGCATTATGAACGTGGACTTCAGCCATTCCCTTGGAAGTTGTTCAGTGTCTTAGATCTTGTTTGCAAAGTTTTAAAATTGTATTTATGTATTCCTCTTGTATCAGCTTGAAATATTCTGCGTAGATATCGTCTGGACCTGGTGTTTTGTTGTTCTTTGTTCATATTACAAAATAATGTGTAAGCACCAAATGTACATTTGAGAACTCAATAATTTGTAGGAAATGAGGTAAAGAGCAAGAATATACACATTATATATCTATAAATGTATAATATTATTTAATAATATAATAAATTTATTTAAAATATAATACATTTATTTATAAATACGTGCATGTACAACAATTCTTTTATTCTCCATCACCATTGTAAATTGTCTCTATTTTAATTGGAATGAAAAACGCTATCGTTTTGTATAATGTTACTTGCGATTTTGTTTATTTATTTTCCAATTTATAACTAAATTGATTTTCATCTTTAAAAAATATAAATACTTTGGAGACTTCATTTGCTCGTTCGTGGTAGGAATATGTTTATATGGCAGAGTCAGTATGTTTAATTAACTCTTGTAAGGGCACAATTTAAATTAGATTTAAAGATATCTGCTAGACTTGTATGAAATGTATATAAACGTTTATTCTATACCTCTGCATAAATTTGTCTCTTCCTCTATAATTGTGTGCATTTTCCCTTCCTACGATTATTTCTTACGATCTGCAAAAATTAAAACTGTTTTATTGAAATCAAGCTTCAAGCTATAATTGTTTAAATAATTGATTTTGAAGTTAAGTCATGAATGTCTTTCTCAGCGAGTTTTGCTTGTTGATGGTGAATATCAGGGGTATAATATCACTCATATATATATATATATATATATATATATATATATATATATATATATATATATATACAGGGTGCTTCAAAAAAATGTATACACACTTTGAACTTCCATAGAAAATTTATTTACCGTTCTGCAAAGTTAAATTTCAGGAAAATAGAAAGCTGAAAGTCCAATGTAAATGAAACATAAATAACAAATGTTAATACTGTTCAATTTGGTGACCTGCAGCATCAATACAATTCTGAGTACGAGTCACCACTGATTCTGTACATCGTATCAAAACGTCCAATGAGATTTCTCTACACACTGCTTGAATCTCATTCCAAAGAATGTCTAGGTTACGTGGTTTACGTTTGTACACCTCATCTTTTACTGTGCCCCACAAGAAGAAATCCAGTGGTGTAAGGTCTGGAGAGCGTGCTGGAAACTCGATTGGCCCCCTGCGTCCTATCCACTGTCCCGACAAATTTTGATCCAGGTAAGCTCGTACGTCCCTGTGATAGTGCGGCGGAGCACCATCTTGTTGAAAATAAAAATCATCATTACCGTATAATGCACGAATGGCAGGAAATATGGAATCAGCAAGCATTGTTAGGTAATTAATACCAGTTACAGTGCCTTCAAATCGAAAAGGTCCAATGAGTCCCCTTGAAGACAAACCGCACCACACATTTACACCAGGCAAATTTACAGCTTTATCAATTGTAATGTGAGGATTTTCTTCACCCCAGTAAACACAATTGTGCCTATTGACAGTTCCATTAAGTTTGAATTGGGCTTCATCCGACCAAATGATGCTACCCATAAATCCCGGTTCACGTATCACCATCTCCTGAATCCATTCACAAAATTGCAACCTTCGATCTGGATCGTCGTCATTTAGCTGTTGCACCAGCCTTGGAATGTAAACACGATACTTGCCTCTCTTCAGAATGCGTAGCACGCTGCTAGCACTTACATCACTTTCACGTGCCCCTTGCCTTGAAGATTTGTTAGGAGAGCGTTGAAACAGTTCCAAGACTGCCGTTGATGACTCATCACTTGTAGCTGTTCGAGGCCGACCTGAATGACCTTTATGCACATCACACACTGTTCCATGAACTTCGAATTTGTCTCGTATGCGTGTAATTGTTAATCTTGAAGGTGGTTCTGTATCATACTCCCTTCTCCACTGTCTTTGAACTTCATTTACATTCTCAAACTTCCAGTACCACTTAATAACCAGCTTACGTTCTTCAAAACTCAAACGTATGTCCCCCATGTTGATATTACAAATTCCAACTGATAATATTACATAGAGGGACGATTATGCTGGTACCTGGCGAAGAAATATAACATTAGCCTTGTAGAGCGGGAAAACTACAATAGTTTAAAGTGTGTATACATTTTTTTGAAGCACCCTGTATATATATATATATATATATATATATATATATATATATATATATATATATATATATATGAGTATATTGGCGCAGTATATGATACACTTGAATTTATTCGAGTTTATATTGTGTAATAAGTTATTTAATTCACAAAGCATATTCCAGAATCTACATTTTCTTTAGTTCAGTAACTACTGGCAAAATCTGTTAATACTTTCATACTAAATCTGATTGTGAGCTACAAAAAAATATGATACGCTATATTACTCGCTCAAAAATTACTCGCTTAAGATAAACCATTAATCGTCTGCTAGATACAGTTACTAAAAATCGTCATTAATACTACTTCCATTTTCGATATGGTTCATTTCATTTGCTTCATTTTACAATGTTCAAAAGATTCAGTAGTTAGTTTATTATAATTTTTGTAAATTTTTTTGTAATTATTTTTGTAAATTTAACATTAATTGGGGATTTTCCGTCCATAAATAAGTTCCCATTCTTTTAAAAACGTTGATTTCACATGAATCAATGTACAAATTATCCTTAAAAACACATTAATTAAGCTTATGTAATATAGAAACTAATCTAATCTTTCATATTTTAAAGTCCATATCACAATGATGGCCGATGATAATACCGATGATGATGGCCGATGAGCCTAAACATTTTAATGTTTAACCCTCCATCAGCTGCGAGCGATTATTTAAATATTCTGTATAAAATTGCGTGCTATTTTTATTCACTATTATTAATAGTTACAACGAATAATAACAAAGGAACAATAGATTGTATTAAATGAACGTAAAAGAAATAAAAATATTGATTACAAATTTACATTTTTTTTTACCATAAGCGTATCCATCCCAATTGACAGACCCAATTGGACAGAGGGGGGTGGAAGTTATAACGCAAGGCTTATGTTCAGCAGTGGCTTATGTTCAAGCAAATAGCTGGATGATGATGATGATGAGTGTACATGATGCGGGAAACGTGATTATCGCGATCAAGAAAAAAGAAAACGTTTTCTTCTAATAATAAATAATTATTAAAACATCTCAAAATAATTATTCTGTGTATAGTATATCTTTAAGCAAGATTCCCAGCACGAACAAAAATTGCAATCCTAGCACAAGGTTTTTGTTTCTTTTCGAATTTTCTTCACACTCAGCAAGCTATTTTAAATGAGTTTTTTTGAGGATATTACAATTTACAGACCAGATGTATTAAGATTAACTGCATACTTGAAATTAACGATGATTCCTTATGATCATCTACAATATCCCATTACTTATAGCTAAATCTGGAAATCTACACATTTGAGAACAGTTAATTTTACCTGGTGTTGAAGAGGTTTATTTCAAAATTTTTGTGCTAAGAAATCATGGCTAATTCCACTATTATAAATAATAACCAAACCAACAGATTGATGTTTTGGGGGGCTGGCAATTTTATTCTTAGCTGTACTGTTATCCCAGAAATTAGTAAAGAGTTAAGAGTAAAAAGAGTTAACAGTAAATTAGTAAAAGCGTCAGGAAGGGCATCCGACTGTAAAACAAACTGCCAAAATCGTACAAATATGACAAGTTCTGTAAATTTAGCATCGGAAACTGCTAGGGCGTTCCCCGGAAGCGACTGCAATGCTATACGAAGCAGAAACTTGGCCAACAGTGCAGTCACAGTGCAATCGACTGGAAACGATCCCATTAAAAACACCTTCATACGAGGCAGCGTAAAAGTGACTGAAATGTCAAAAAAAGGTGCAAGAAAGACGCTTGCTCTGATATGGCCACATTAAGCGCAGGGGTGAGAGTTATGTAGGAAGGAGAGTGCTTGATCTGGAGGTGGAAGGCGAAAAGGAAAGAGGCAGGCCTAGAAGAAGATGGATGGACTGCGTGCAGGGTGAACTCCGGGAAAGTTAACAGAAAACACCATTTGGGACCGAGGAAAATGCAAACGACTTTTCAGAAACGTCGACCCCGCATGAACGGGAAAAGACGAAGAAGTTAAATAGGTTTTAAAAACTGCTCTGCACAAACCTGCATTTGACGTACCTACTTTTCACGGCAAAGAATTGCTTTGAGTAACAACACTGTACATACATGTATTGATGAAATGAGCTCTGATATTGAAAGCTTTTCGTCTAATTATCTGCAAACAATTCATTTTTCTATTCAACTTCGATGAGTCAACTTTGCGTTGTAATGAAGCATTATCATTGGCATATGTTCGATTTGTTATGGACTAAGAAATCCATGAAGACCTGCTATTCGCGAAAACTTTGAAGACGGGCACTAAAACCGAATCAATATTTAATGTCCTGAATGATTTTGTAAGGCAAAATCAATTCCATTTACAAACATTATCAGTGACTGCAGATGGAGCTGCTGCTATATTTGGGTGATATCGTGGGTTTATAAGCCATCTTTAAAAAAATCTACCAGTAGTAACTGCAATTCACTGCGTCATCCACCGACAACACCTGGTAGCGAACAAATTGAGTGATAAATTGCATCAATCGCTTCAATTTTTTATTAAAGCAATTAACAAAATAAAATGCAATGCTTAATACCCGTTTATTTGCACAATTGTGCGACGAAAATGATGAAGACTTCCTACGAATTGCTCTTACATACCGAAGTACGCTGGTTGTCGAAAGTCGGACAATAAAAGTCATTTGGGGTTGACAGAAAGCCTGGACGACTAGGAATCTCAATGTTTAAAGATACACGCACAAATTAGGGACAAAAATTAGTATTTACTTGGTCTTTCTGTTTGTTGAAGAGGACAAGGTGGTGGGATAAATCCATCTTGTAGAATTATTCTTGTAGAACGACTTCGCAATTTTCCACAATATTCAGGCTCCGTACATTGAAATTGAGAAATCGCATGGCAGATATCTTGAGTAAATCGTGGATTTTCGTCGGGTCCTCCTTCAACTGTGATGATTACAACTGGTTTCACGCGATTGTCATCGATTATGGCTAAAGATTGAATTCCTTTAACTCCATGTGGCGCTCAAAATCTAAACTATGAGTGCGTGCAGATGATGAAGAATGTTTCACTCATCTGATTGCAATGTACGTTGGTCCAGTGTATGTTACTGCTTTCGGTTCGCCCATTCCTTCTGGAGTAATTTTAATACCTGCATAAACGGAAAGTATTAATTTATGTTCAGTCGTGATCTGACAAGCGAACTCTATACTCCATATGCATCAGAAAGAGTGCTTGTTTTTCTACAGCAGTTTTACCAATTGGTATACGTGCATTGTCGTCCTGCCACAAAAAGAAAACTTGAGCTGGGGCAAGTATTGAGGCGAGAGACTCGATATCTCGAATAGATGCAGTACAAAATTTAGCATCTGGATGACTTTTGTGTTCATCATTCATTGCTGCTTCATTGCTCATTGCTAACTTGAGCGGTACTGTAACTACGTGTTTTTTCCCTGAGATGTAGATGAGCACCTAGGTAAAAGATGAAGTTAGGTGGCACTCCTTGATAGATTAAAACCTAATGTATGTAGTTCTTTAACTAAATCATCTAATGTTCTACAGCTTCTTATCATTTCAGTTCGTTGTTTTTCATCAGTACATTTAAAAATTCAGATTGAGATTCCTCTAAACGAGGACGACCAACCGTTTCGTGCACAATCAATTGTGGTTTTACTGCTGGGTTTTTGATGACATCTTTTAATAATGCTTGTCGTTTTGTTCTAAAAGCTTTTTGATATTCAGCATTACGTTTTTTTGAGTAAGTAATTATATAAAAATTTATAATAGAATATAAAATAAAAAATAGAATCATCAAGACCCACCAAGGCCAGAATCGCGACGTAAAATAGTTGTATTTAACTCACTTTCCATCACAGAAATTTTCTTCTCCAGATCTTCCTGTAAATTCTTCTTCTTCTACTCAAGCTTCTACCCAAGCTTTAAATAATAATTTATGTAAATATCCATACATGTTAACTATAATAAATAAATAATATTAAAATGAAAATTATTCTTCAGAATTCAAGCAGTCAGCAAGATAATAAATAAAAGAATATCTAGATGTACCGACACCATATAATTTCTGTATAATTCAATACTGAGTCTGAGAACTAAATACTATTGCGCTATCCAACTCCGTTGGCATCTGTAAAACTGAGAAAATCCAAAAATCGATGATCATTCTATTATTACCAAATAGGTACATCCACCCGTATCATATATAATAAACCAAAGATATTGTTAAAAATAAATAATTTAAAATTAAAGTTTTATAAAAGAAAATCAGTTAAATCCAAAGGAAAAAAGAACCTTATGCATAGTTTACTATTTACACTTTACTACAAAAGCATTTTATTTGCTTTTAAAACATTGATAACTTTTGTTATCTAACGAATGAGAAAAACAACAAAAAAAGAGATTTAAGTGTAAGTAAACAAATTTTCAGATGATTTGTCGATTCCTGCAGCTTTCCAATTTAAAATCAAAACACCCTATATAATAAGTATTTATTATACATACCCATAAAATTAAATCATAATTAACTAAACCTTAATTTTATCCGCGAGTGTAACACAAACTTTTATTCAATTTTGCCTTTGACTTAACATGTTAAATTCAAAGAAAATTCAATTGTCAGTGTTTTTTTTTATACGAGAAGTTTGTCGTCCAGCTATGATTGTGTTGTTGTCATGACAACGGTAAAATTGTTGATTCGTACGTCAAAGTTTTAGTTAGAGTATTATGTTTATTTAATTTGTGCTTTATTAATCACATGTGGATACATCCGAAGAATTATTGCTCGATGGTGACGCAATTGCGGAAACAATACTCCCGCAGAAATCAAGAAATTTATACAAAAAAATGTATAATAAGTTTTGTGATTGGCGATCAAAAAAGAACATCAGCATTTAGGGTTATGTTTACGTAGCCCGGAAGTGAGTTATTTTGATACATTGTACTGGATAATTTTATTTCACTAGTAAAATAAAAATTTTATTGCACTAGTAATCCGCATCCAAGGAATTAAATAAACTATATTATCAAAATAAAACGGGCGAAACAAATTCCATAAAAAAATACAATAAACTACGTCGTTACTGAAAACTTACCTCAACGGTATCAGTAAAGAGAACAATATATAATATCGAAAATAATGAAAATAATCATGATTGATTTAAGTATAAGAAAAAATTACCAGATTAAAAGACTTAGCAGATTAAAAGACAAAATATGTTTTCTGTAAACTTTACAATTCTCACATTCGTACAATTTTATGCACAACAACCGAATTAGAAATGAAATTTCCCAACTTTATATATAATAAAAATAATAATTTGTTTATTATAAAAATAATCTAATCGAATTATTGCAAAATTTTTTGACCTATTTGTTAATTAAATGAAATATTGAATTTGGTATTCAATAACATTCGAATTTACTTCAAAAGAACAAAAACCCTACTACGTTCTAGTATATACAGATAATCTAGTATTTGGTTGACTGACTGGACTGACTAAAGAAGGGTTTTGAAAAATACCAAAGAGACTAAAAATATACATGACTAATCGGACAAAATTAAACAGACAAAACTAGATAAACAAGACAAGACTAGACAGACCAAACAAAAAAGACAAGACCAGAGCAAACAAACAAATAAAACTAGAAAGACAAGAATCGACAGATGAAGTCTAAATATACAAGATAATACTAGACATCCGATCTAGCGTATAAACAATAAAGACTATATAAAGACTAATTGAATCGAAACAAATTTATTTAAAATTGGATGTAGATCATCTGTACACCTTGAATAAGATACAAAAATTACACAAGAGTAATTAAAACTGACAACAAACATTTAATTTAATTAAAAGTGCGATTACAAAGCACAGAGCACAATTACGATGTAGAATGGCTTTCGGTTTTGAACGACATTTAATTTGTTTCTGACAGATTTCTAACGCGGCTCTTTTCATAATTTGTACGGTAAATTATTATAATGTAGACAGACAGTCAAGTCTACAGACATAAGACAGACAGACAGTCAAGACTAGTGAGATAGATAAGAGAAACATGAATGGAGAAACAGACAAGAATAGACAGATAGACACAATTAGACAGACAAAACTAGGCATACAAGAGTAGGGAGACAAGAGTAGTACAGACAATATTATGCAAACAGGACTAGAGGAACAATACTAGACAGACGGACAATGAATACTAGATAGACATGGTATCATATTTTTATATAAAATTGTTCAAATAATTTAAAATAAAACTTGTAAATATAACTTATAAAACTTATAAAAATTGTAAATTATTTTGAATTGCCGTGTTAAAATAATTTTTGCATGAAAAACAGACTGTTACAAATAGTAACAATTATCTGCATTTAATACATCTAATTAATCTAATATAAAATTATAAAATCTAATTAATTTATATTTTTACTCTTTTAGATTATCCGGTATTTACCAGTTTTCCATATTCAGTGCAAAGGTTTCCATATTCAGTTTTGTTTTCTTTTGGTATTTTTAATAAAAAATTCACTTGTATGTAGTCGATGTGTCTTTTTGCAACAAATATTGGCTACAATTAAGATAACATTTAATTGATTACGTAGGTATTACGTCTCATAAAAAATGTTGAGGTCAAAAATCAAAAATAAAATTGCAAATATATGTATGTCAATTTTAGCACAGAGTGGGGATGAACTGATAAGAGTTAGAGTTTCTTTAAGAGAATCTTTTTAGAAGTTCCAGTTTACTTGCAGTTTAAATTGTGAGTGTGCTACTTAGTTTCTGCGGCTTACAAAATATTTTTCGTTCAGGTAGTTATAACATTATTATTATTGTTTTAAATTCATATTGGTTCGTAAAGTTTGGGTTTGTTTCGTGACAATCTTGCGGTCGACGGCAAAATACAAGGAGATGTAAATAAGACTTTGTAACACGTTCACATAGTTCGAACTTTTTATTTTGCTGATTTTACGATGAAATTGCTTTTGTATTATTATAAACATCTGGTTTTTTAACTTTCGACTATATTTTAGTGTAATTTAAAGATTGTTTGAACAATTTGCGTTTTACTTTTGAAAATATGTTGCAATATCTGTAGTTTACTAAATCACTTTTTGTTCCTCACATTTTCTAAAACAAGTTTTACTTCACGTATAATATGGTCAGTTAGCTATATAATCAATATCTAGGACGCTAAGCTAAAATCGCCTTATTCTGAATAGTTCATTAAAATTATCGTACCATAAAATTTGAATTAGTCTCAAGCCTGCTTAAACGTCGATTAGCGGTCTCCAGACCGAAGCCCCGCGTTCAATGTGGCTTTTGAAACTCTAAGAAAATATAATAAAAAATATATTTTGGGACCCGGTCCTACTCCAGAGTGACGAATCTAAAGCCGGCCCTTATCAGACCAAATAACATATTCTACAAATTTAATCCAGATAATATAGTACATAGTAGATTCCGTCTAGTCTGGCCATTCTAATATGATACCCTAACTACCCTTGTGTGTATAATCTTATCTGTATAATCTTCTATATCTATTGTACGTATAGTCTTATCTGTCCAGTATTTTCTGTCTAATCTTTTTCATACATCTAGTCTTGTCTGTCTAGTCTTGTCTGTCTAGTCTTGTCTGTCTAGTCTTGTCTGTCTAGTCTTGTCTGTCTAGTCTTGTCTGTCTAGTCTTGTCTGTCTAGTCTTGTCTGTCTAGTCTTGTCTGTCTAGTCTTGTCTGTCTAGTCTTGTCTGTCTAGTCTTGTCTGTCTAGTCTTGTCTGTCTAGTCTTGTCTGTCTAGTCTTGTCTGTCTAGTCTTGTCTGTCTAGTCTTGTCTGTCTAGTCTTGTCTGTCTAGTCTTGTCTGTCTAGTCTTGTCTGTCTAGTCTTGTCTGTCTAGTCTTGTCTGTCTAGTCTTGTCTGTCTAGTCTTGTCTGTCTAGTCTTGTCTGTCTAGTCTTGTCTGTCTAGTCTTGTCTGTCTAGTCTTGTCTGTCTAGTCTTGTCTGTCTAGTCTTGTCTGTCTAGTCTTGTCTGTCTAGTCTTGTCTGTCTAGTCTTGTCTGTCTAGTCTTGTCTGTCTAGTCTTGTCTGTCTAGTCTTGTCTGTCTAGTCTTGTCTGTCTAGTCTTGTCTGTCTAGTCTTGTCTGTCTAGTCTTGTCTGTCTAGTCTTGTCTGTCTAGTCTTGTCTGTCTAGTCTTGTCTGTCTAGTCTTGTCTGTCTAGTCTTGTCTGTCTAGTCTTGTCTGTCTAGTCTTGTCTGTCTAGTCTTGTCTGTCTAGTCTTGTCTGTCTAGTCTTGTCTGTCTAGTCTTGTCTGTCTAGTCTTGTCTGTCTAGTCTTGTCTGTCTAGTCTTGTCTGTCTAGTCTTGTCTGTCTAGTCTTGTCTGTCTAGTCTTGTCTGTCTAGTCTTGTCTGTCTAGTCTTGTCTGTCTAGTCTTGTCTGTCTAGTCTTGTCTGTCTAGTCTTGTCTGTCTAGTCTTGTCTGTCTAGTCTTGTCTGTCTAGTCTTGTCTGTCTAGTCTTGTCTGTCTAGTCTTGTCTGTCTAGTCTTGTCTGTCTAGTCTTGTCTGTCTAGTCTTGTCTGTCTAGTCTTGTCTGTCTAGTCTTGTCTGTCTAGTCTTGTCTGTCTAGTCTTGTCTGTCTAGTCTTGTCTGTCTAGTCTTGTCTGTCTAGTCTTGTCTGTCTAGTCTTGTCTGTCTAGTCTTGTCTGTCTAGTCTTGTCTGTCTAGTCTTGTCTGTCTAGTCTTGTCTGTCTAGTCTTGTCTGTCTAGTCTTGTCTGTCTAGTCTTGTCTGTCTAGTCTTGTCTGTCTAGTCTTGTCTGTCTAGTCTTGTCTGTCTAGTCTTGTCTGTCTAGTCTTGTCTGTCTAGTCTTGTCTGTCTAGTCTTGTCTGTCTAGTCTTGTCTGTCTAGTCTTGTCTGTCTAGTCTTGTCTGTCTAGTCTTGTCTGTCTAGTCTTGTCTGTCTAGTCTTGTCTGTCTAGTCTTGTCTGTCTAGTCTTGTCTGTCTAGTCTTGTCTGTCTAGTCTTGTCTGTCTAGTCTTGTCTGTCTAGTCTTGTCTGTCTAGTCTTGTCTGTCTAGTCTTGTCTGTCTAGTCTTGTCTGTCTAGTCTTGTCTGTCTAGTCTTGTCTGTCTAGTCTTGTCTGTCTAGTCTTGTCTGTCTAGTCTTGTCTGTCTAGTCTTGTCTGTCTAGTCTTGTCTGTCTAGTCTTGTCTGTCTAGTCTTGTCTGTCTAGTCTTGTCTGTCTAGTCTTGTCTGTCTAGTCTTGTCTGTCTAGTCTTGTCTGTCTAGTCTTGTCTGTCTAGTCTTGTCTGTCTAGTCTTGTCTGTCTAGTCTTGTCTGTCTAGTCTTGTCTGTCTAGTCTTGTCTGTCTAGTCTTGTCTGTCTAGTCTTGTCTGTCTAGTCTTGTCTGTCTAGTCTTGTCTGTCTAGTCTTGTCTGTCTAGTCTTGTCTGTCTAGTCTTGTCTGTCTAGTCTTGTCTGTCTAGTCTTGTCTGTCTAGTCTTGTCTGTCTAGTCTTGTCTGTCTAGTCTTGTCTGTCTAGTCTTGTCTGTCTAGTCTTGTCTGTCTAGTCTTGTCTGTCTAGTCTTGTCTGTCTAGTCTTGTCTGTCTAGTCTTGTCTGTCTAGTCTTGTCTGTCTAGTCTTGTCTGTCTAGTCTTGTCTGTCTAGTCTTGTCTGTCTAGTCTTGTCTGTCTAGTCTTGTCTGTCTAGTCTTGTCTGTCTAGTCTTGTCTGTCTAGTCTTGTCTGTCTAGTCTTGTCTGTCTAGTCTTGTCTGTCTAGTCTTGTCTGTCTAGTCTTGTCTGTCTAGTCTTGTCTGTCTAGTCTTGTCTGTCTAGTCTTGTCTGTCTAGTCTTGTCTGTCTAGTCTTGTCTGTCTAGTCTTGTCTGTCTAGTCTTGTCTGTCTAGTCTTGTCTGTCTAGTCTTGTCTGTCTAGTCTTGTCTGTCTAGTCTTGTCTGTCTAGTCTTGTCTGTCTAGTCTTGTCTGTCTAGTCTTGTCTGTCTAGTCTTGTCTGTCTAGTCTTGTCTGTCTAGTCTTGTCTGTCTAGTCTTGTCTGTCTAGTCTTGTCTGTCTAGTCTTGTCTGTCTAGTCTTGTCTGTCTAGTCTTGTCTGTCTAGTCTTGTCTGTCTAGTCTTGTCTGTCTAGTCTTGTCTGTCTAGTCTTGTCTGTCTAGTCTTGTCTGTCTAGTCTTGTCTGTCTAGTCTTGTCTGTCTAGTCTTGTCTGTCTAGTCTTGTCTGTCTAGTCTTGTCTGTCTAGTCTTGTCTGTCTAGTCTTGTCTGTCTAGTCTTGTCTGTCTAGTCTTGTCTGTCTAGTCTTGTCTGTCTAGTCTTGTCTGTCTAGTCTTGTCTGTCTAGTCTTGTCTGTCTAGTCTTGTCTGTCTAGTCTTGTCTGTCTAGTCTTGTCTGTCTAGTCTTGTCTGTCTAGTCTTGTCTGTCTAGTCTTGTCTGTCTAGTCTTGTCTGTCTAGTCTTGTCTGTCTAGTCTTGTCTGTCTAGTCTTGTCTGTCTAGTCTTGTCTGTCTAGTCTTGTCTGTCTAGTCTTGTCTGTCTAGTCTTGTCTGTCTAGTCTTGTCTGTCTAGTCTTGTCTGTCTAGTCTTGTCTGTCTAGTCTTGTCTGTCTAGTCTTGTCTGTCTAGTCTTGTCTGTCTAGTCTTGTCTGTCTAGTCTTGTCTGTCTAGTCTTGTCTGTCTAGTCTTGTCTGTCTAGTCTTGTCTGTCTAGTCTTGTCTGTCTAGTCTTGTCTGTCTAGTCTTGTCTGTCTAGTCTTGTCTGTCTAGTCTTGTCTGTCTAGTCTTGTCTGTCTAGTCTTGTCTGTCTAGTCTTGTCTGTCTAGTCTTGTCTGTCTAGTCTTGTCTGTCTAGTCTTGTCTGTCTAGTCTTGTCTGTCTAGTCTTGTCTGTCTAGTCTTGTCTGTCTAGTCTTGTCTGTCTAGTCTTGTCTGTCTAGTCTTGTCTGTCTAGTCTTGTCTGTCTAGTCTTGTCTGTCTAGTCTTGTCTGTCTAGTCTTGTCTGTCTAGTCTTGTCTGTCTAGTCTTGTCTGTCTAGTCTTGTCTGTCTAGTCTTGTCTGTCTAGTCTTGTCTGTCTAGTCTTGTCTGTCTAGTCTTGTCTGTCTAGTCTTGTCTGTCTAGTCTTGTCTGTCTAGTCTTGTCTGTCTAGTCTTGTCTGTCTAGTCTTGTCTGTCTAGTCTTGTCTGTCTAGTCTTGTCTGTCTAGTCTTGTCTGTCTAGTCTTGTCTGTCTAGTCTTGTCTGTCTAGTCTTGTCTGTCTAGTCTTGTCTGTCTAGTCTTGTCTGTCTAGTCTTGTCTGTCTAGTCTTGTCTGTCTAGTCTTGTCTGTCTAGTCTTGTCTGTCTAGTCTTGTCTGTCTAGTCTTGTCTGTCTAGTCTTGTCGGTCTAGTCTTGTTTGTCTAGTCTTGTCTGTCTAGTCTTGTCTGTCTAGTCTTGTCTGTCTAGTCTTGTCTGTCTAGTCTTGTCTGTCTAGTCTTGTCTGTCTAGTCTTGTCTGTCTAGTCCTGTCTGTCTAGTCTTGTCTCTCTAGTCTTGTCTGTCTAGTCTTGTCTGTCTAGTCTTGTCTGTCTAGTCTTGTCTGTCTAGTCTTGTCTGTCTAGTCTTGTCTGTCTAGTCTTGTCTGTCTAGTCTTGTCTGTCTAGTCTTGTCTGTCTAGTCTTTTCTGTCTAGTCTTTTCTGTCTAGTCTTGTCTGTCTAGTCTTGTCTGTCTAGTCTTGTCTGTCTAGTCTTGTCTGTCTAGTCTTGTCTGTCTAGTCTTGTCTGTCTAGTCTTGTCTGTCTAGTCTTGTCTGTCTAATCTTGTCTGTCTAATCGTGTCTGTCTAGTCTTGTCTCTCTAGTCTTGTCTGTCTGTCTTCCCCGGTGGTGTAGTTGACAACATACCCGCCTTTCAATGCGGAAGACCCTGGTTCGACTCCTGGTCGGGGAGACAAAAACTAGGGCGGTTTTCACTAACCGTCCGGGCTGCCCACCCTGAATGAATGCAAAATATGCGATACCGGGGTGGCGCATACTAAAAGCCAAGGTGGAATAGGGGGTTTAGTGAGAGCTTCCTCCGAACCACTTTTAATTTAAACAAAAAAAGTCTTGTCTGTCTAGTTTTGTCTTTCTAGTCTTGTTTGTCTAGTCTTGTCTGTCTAATCTTGTCTGTCTAGTCTTGTCTGTCTAGTCTGTCTGTCTAGCCTTGTCTGTCTAGTCTTGTCTGTCTAGTCTTATCTGTATAGTCTTGTCTGACTAGTCTTGTCTGTCTAGTCTTATCTGTCTAGTCCTGTCTCTCTAGTCTTGTCTGTCTAGTCCTGTCTGTCTAGTCTTCTCTGTCTAGCCTTTTCTGTCTGGTTTTGTCTGTCTGATCTTGTCCGTCTAGTCTTGTTTATCTAGTCTTGTCCGTCGAGTCTTGTCCGTGCAGTCTTATCTGTGCAGTCTTGTCCGTCTAGTTTTATCCGTTTAATCTTGTCAGTCTTCGAATCCTGGTAGGTGAGACAACAACTAGGGCGGTTTTCAGTAACCGTTCGGGCCGCCCACCCTGAATGAATGCAAAATATGCAATTCCGGGGTGGCGCATACTAAAAACCAAGGTGGAATAGGGGTTTAGTGAGAGATCCCCCCGAACGACTTAGTCTTGTCTAGTCTAGTCTTGTCAGTATAGTCTTATACGTCTGATCTTGTCCGTCTAGTCTTGTACATCTAAACGTGTTCGTCTAGTCTTGTTCTTCTTGTCTTGCCCATCTAGTATTTTCCGAATAGTCTTGTCCGTCAAGTCGTGTCCTTAGAAGTTAGAGTCTTGCCCATCTTATCTTGTCCGTTTAGTCTTGTCCGTCTAATCTTGTTCATCTTATCTTGTCCATCCAGTCTCGTCCATCTAATCTTGTCTATCTAGTCTTGTTCATCTAGTCTTGTCTATCTAGTCTCGTCCCTCTAATATTGTCCGTCTAGTCTTGTTCATCTAGTCTTGCCCGTCTAGTCTTATCCGTCTAGTCTTGTCCATTTGTCCTCCTCGGTAGTGTAGTTCACAACATACCCGCCCGACAAGCGGGATAACCAAGTTCGGTTCCCGGTCGGGGATACAATAACTAGGGCGGTTTTCACTAACCGTCCGGGCTGCGCACCCCGAATGAATGCGAAACATGCGATACTGGGGTGGCGCATACTAAAAGCCAAAATGGAAAAGAGGGTTTAGTAAGAGTTTCCCCCAAACCACAAATAAGTCTTGTCCATTTAGTTTTAACCTCATAGTCTTGTCCGTATATTCTTGTATTGCCTAGTCTAGTCTAGTCTATCACATAAAGCCTATTTAGTTTTGCATATGCTGTATAGTAAATCTAGTTGTTTCCTCACAAATAGATTATTTATTAGCTTTCTCGATACGTTTGTAAAATATAATTCGTACACAGTGATATATACTACTACAATTTTAAGAAATATAAACAATAACAGCACTATGGCGAATTTAAATTTGCTGATATAATTAATGTAACGATAACTATTGCTTCGCGGATTCTTTATCACATTGTGTCGTAATTTTCGCCGTAGTCAGTTTTATTACTTAACACTTATCTCGGTGTCGTTGAAATCTGATGATGGCAGCAAGGTCGAAACCCTAATTGCTCAGATAATTATACTATACACAACAAAATTCTTCATGAAACTGATAGCATTGTTATTTTACGAAGAATAATTATATAATAAGTTTGGAATAGTAATGGTATGTATAGGTAATAATTAAAAACGTTAAATTATACTTAATGAGAACAGCAAATTATAAATGTGAAATGAGGAACATCAAATTATAAATATGAAAATAGATATAATATAGAAACTTGTAGATACTAAACATACAATTAATGTGCACTAATGGTGCACTAAGCACTAGATACAAGTAAAGTCTAGATAAAACATGATATATATGTAAATAGTATATTTTGTAACTAGGGCGGTAAGTGGTCAATTTCGCTGTCATTTTTTGTCAATTTTTTCACTGTCATTTCGCACATCTGCTGGAGAGGACAATTTACAATACCGCCTGTGTTACAAACAATATTTTTCATTACTAATGCGCGGGAATGTATCTCATAAGTTTGGGATCCAGGGGCCATCCAAAAAGAATGGATTCAAAAATTAAGAATTTGCTTTTTTAATTGTCGCCGGTGGTGTGGATTCGTCATAAGTACTCTCCTCAGTCTCCGGTATCACCATAGAATTTACACTCATTTTAAAACGTTTGCTTTAATTTTTATTATTATTTTTAATGAAAAAAATATAAGACACTTCACGTTACTTTTTTAATATTAACGCATTGATTGTGTTTATTTTATTTATTTATTTGTTTTTTTTTTAATGTAACCTAGCGATATTGAATATTTGCGTGCCTTACCCAGGTTATGTGGAAATACAACGAGCAGTGGCATTTCTCGTATTAAAAAACGTGCGTCCAGAAGTACTTTTCACGCATGAGTAATAAAAAGTAATGAAAACGATGTTTACAACCGTTACTACATGATAATCTATACTTACTCTGAATTAAAAAATTTACTAGTGGCAAAAACAGTGAATTTTTCAATTAATGAAAAAATAAAATTAATTGATAGATATTACTTTTTAATAGATTTGTAGATTTAAGGATCGATACAATATTCATTAGTTTTTTTGTCGAGTATTTATAAGTTTTAAATATAATTGAGATGTCTCTGCCAATACGTACAAACATAACTACAATCAATTTACTAGATTCAGTAAATATCTTTGAAAATATGTACAAACGTAATTTTTATCAATACATAACTCTGCAAATGAATTATGCATTTATTTTTATATAGAAATAACAATTACAATATATTTATGTCAATATTAATTACATGCGAATAC
This sequence comes from Phosphuga atrata, assembly GCA_944588485.1. NCBI lineage: Eukaryota > Metazoa > Arthropoda > Insecta > Coleoptera > Silphidae > Phosphuga > Phosphuga atrata. The sequence continues at coordinate 37,846,926 of OX155899.1, forward strand.
TAGATTTATTATACTAGCAATTATTTGAGCCACGAGAACTTTTGCTTGATCCATCCATGAGAAGTTTTATTTTTTAAAATTAGGTTGAATACAAATCATAATAAAGATCTTCAGAATTAAATAAACCCTTATTTTACAACTTATATACATACAATTTTTTTCCAAGTACTTAGGCTTATTTAAAATTCACAAATATTTTCATATCTATCAAGTTATATTCCTGGATATACCCTTCTTCTTCTTCTTTAATCCCTTTAAAAGAGAAATAATTGCTGCCTGACTTATGGGCATAGCCTTATCTAAACTGTCGGAATTTCCGTCGTTACTACCACTAAGAAATATCTACGGGATTTCCTATATGATTTTGTAAATTATTTTGAAACAAATAACAGTCTAACCAACATTCCAATGTAAACATAACGTATTATAATTCATAAAGATACTAATTGTTTTTTTATATTAATATAGATTATTTGTCAAAATTTGAGTCATAAATTAATACGAAAATAATAAAATAAATGAGATCTAATAAAAAATATTTCATAATTAGTCAAGTTAAAAATATGAAAAAAAAGTCATGTGAGTTAATTTGATTTAAGATCTCTTCTAATTTACTTACAATTAGTGACATATCAATGAAACAAACTACGTTTAGAAAATATTGTACAATTTTTAAACAGTAAAAAGGAAAAGGAATATAAGGATTAATTTATTACTATAAAATCCATTTAATAGGCTAAGGATGCTACACAGAAAATAAATATAAATAAAGAAATTGATTTGTTATCGACTAAAAAGAAGATACGATACAAACAACCACGATTAATTTGTAAACAAGAGAATAAAAATAAATCCATCTAGACTAAAGTAGTAGAACTAGATAAAGTTTTAAATATAAACATGTTATTCTAGAATTGAATCGTGTCACGGTCTTGACATTTATCGTTTTTAATCTTTGAGCAGTGGCAAAAAAAAGAATTATTAATGAAAAATTGTTGGATATTTTTATTAAAAGTATATAACATAATTAATTCATATCGAAGAAAAATGTAAGGGTTGATTGAACATATAAACACACATTTCCCTCAAAACTTATTGGTACAATTTTTAAGCCAAAGTGTGTTCATACAAAAACTCAAACGGTTATAAAAAAATATATTTGCACCTTATACTTATGCAAACGATTAACTTCAAGAAAGTTGATTTTATAATAACGTATTAAATCATAAGAAAACGAAATTACTTCCATCATTAATTTATTTTTCGATTACAAAGTGGAAGTAAAATAAAGCTTTTAATTTTTGTATCTCTATAAGAGTAAAATTCAGAAAAAAACTGAATTTTTAGAACACATCTTTTTAACACATTGCCTGCCACGTCATTCATTTATGTATGACAGACCTGGAACGGTTTAAGTCTACGTCGTTCAGAAATGAACGACACTACCATATAACTTGAACACTGATCTGAAAACGTGGTCCCTGGAGAACATTGACTTATCCTTGGTTCGGGCAAAATCGTAAAAATAAAAATTTGATGATATGAATGCAAACATATAATTTATTCTTTTTTAACAAAAATAATATGTTTTATAATGTAGGAAATCAAACAAAATTTATTTATGCTTAATATCAAGACATTTTAAACATATTTGTTGCTGCAATCATTTTCGCTCGGTTTCTGGCTTCTTTTCGCCCTTCATCTTGTTGAAGTTTTGCGAAACACATAGTACATTTTCTTCGAATCATCTTACCGTCAGCGTTAACTCTATCAGACAGGTGGTGATAGGAACTTTAAGAAGATCGTAATGTGTCCTGCTGTACTCGTCCTGGCATATTAAACAAGTCTGCCGCAAAATTTTCTCGAAATACACGTATTTGAATTTGTTTTATGGTCGCTTGTTTGTACATGTTGTACAGGATCCAAGAGTTAATAACTGCAGTGTCTAAAAGTAGTTCAATGCCAAGTTTCCTATACCATATTACTTCTTTTCGAAGAGTGTTGTGGCATACGAATCATTTGATCGAGATTTACGTTTTCTAGCCGTAAGTGCTGGCTCAGTTTTGCTGTTTCAAGGATATGAAGATGAGGAACTGAAGCAGCGTTTTGGATGTTAGTATCCTGTACCTGATTCACCCGAGAAGTAGGTGGTTGCGGTTCGGTATCTTCAGCATCTGTTATATGGTGGTTATTAGCGGATTTTTGTTGAATGTTTTTGGACTGTACTGGTACCATTATAGGCGCATGTTTTGTTGATTGTAGTCTTATATCTCGAGTGTCTCTCCACTTTATTATTAGGATTGTCCTTACAATGTGTGTTTTATTTTCATTTCATTAACATGGCATTAACTAGTTCGAAGCTAGTGTAGAAATTATCTACATATAAGGTTCTGCCTTCGTTCAAAAGGCCTCTAGACAGATCTAAGCAAACATTATTGGCCAATCCGACTTCCGCTTGTCCCGTTGCAGAATTCACAGAATAAATTTTTAGCGCCCATGTGTACCCATCCACGGAACACAATTTGAACAATTTTATATCGTAACGATGTGCTTTGTTAGGTATATACTGTCTAAATATCAGACACCCTCTCCAAGGTAATACAGTTTTGTATATGACTATATCTTCAGCAGAATAAAATCATTCTTAAAATTTTCTTTGCAGGATATCAACTAAGGGCTGAATTTTAGTAATTTCAGTACGTTGACCTCTTAATTGTTTCGTTATTATTGAAATGTTACATACTTAGTAATAACTGATATCTATTCCTTGACATAATTCCACGTGGAATGTCTAGCCGATAAATGCCTTGCTTAGCTCAAAAATCTTTCAACGAATTTAGCCTAACTAAACCCATCCATAGGGTCAATCCGAAACATTTCAGTATTTCTGCTGCATCAGTTAGTATCCACTTACTGATGCCGGAGTATTTTCTTTTCTTTTTGTTGCTATAGTGCTATAGTCTGCTGCGCAAATCTATTAGTTTCAGTGATAATGAGATCTATAACCTCATCATCCACTATTAGGAAAAAAGCTTCTAGGGGAGAGATGTTCTCTGATAGATCTCTTTGCAATACTTGGGAACAAGTGAACTGAAATACTTTATGCCTTCCATATTCTAAACATATTCACTCCAAACAGAATCCGCAGTTGCTTCCTCAATTTGTTCCTTACCAGCCTCTTCTGCAATTTCTTCCATGGCTAATTCCTGAAGATGATTTTCAATACATCTCTCATCATTATCATCGATTTCATTGTCAGATAATTCTTGTCAGACTGGTGGGGAAACATCAGGCTCCCATCCTGGATCTACGAACGAGTCATCTGAATCATAGTCGTCGACGCTATAAGCTTCTTTATCGATTTCTTCAGCATTTTTTTGCAGCTCGGATTCTGTCAATATTTTGCGACGTTTTGCAATTTTAGGTGTAAACTGTTCGAATGAAACTTCAAAATCTTTACTACTCTTCAAAATCTACAACCAAAGATAAAAAAGTGTAAAACATGTCAAACTTATTTGAATGCCATTGCCAACAGAAAACACCAAAAATTGCAAGTCTCAAAAAAAAAACAAGCAAGTCTCAAAAAAAAAACAAGCAAGTCTCAAAATTAAAAAGTATACAAAAATATACACCACAAACATATTTAAATGTTTGCATTAAGTGAATTACGAGAGAACACTCTTTGGTCCCTGGTGATTTTTTTTTACATTTGGCACTCAATATGTTAAACCAAACCAAAGAGAAACAAAATTGTAGCAGCTTGTGCTGGTAATGTGATAAATTTGATAATACATTCGGTGAAACAAATAATTCGTATAATAAGTTAAATCCACATTTAGCTAATTATTAATGTGGAATGTGATGGTTATATAGTACACATCGGCAGCGCCATAGCTAGGAGCTGGCCAGACGGGCGGCTGCCAGAGGCGCAAGCCTCAGGGGCATTTTGCCTACATACAGCATGCGGGCTGCTGGGGCACAGGCACACAAAATTAAAACATGGGGATTTTAAAATGCTCTATTTAACTAACTCCCATTGTATTGCTACGTTTCGTACATAATAGTAAGAACTAATTTTAAGCTTAAATGTATATATAACTTGAATTACTTCAATCGTGTGTTTTCCTAGAAATCTTTCATTGTTTCTCTTCCTAGAAAATAAGTCTCGGGGGGCGCAAAATTCAAATCTTGCGAGGGGCGCTCATAACCCGAGCTACGGCGCTGCACATTGGCATAGTCATTAAGGAAATTATAAAATTTAATAATTTTTGTATATTTTAGTGTTTTTTGTTAGTGTTTTAAATTTTATTTTTTATTTAATACATTCAAATCAATAAAAACAATGCAGGGAAAAAAAATTAAAGTATGTAAATTATTGAGACCATGACAAAGGAATAGTTGAAAACTTGAAATTTAACTTGAAATGTAATATGAGCTAAAAATTCAAATCGCAAAATTTGCGATCTAAATGAAAAAATTTACTACCAAAATATTTTGTTTCAAATATTCTAAAACCTAAATTCAGGGGTGGGGAAAATTAAGTTTCTGTAAGGTTTTATCGGCGGAATGTTTTTTTTAGAAATCACTTCGCTTCATTCACTTCCGCTTTTGAAAAATGTAACCAATTTTTAAATGGGTCCAATTTAATAATTTAATGCAATTCACCGACAACAATTTACCGACTAGAAAGTTTTCACCGAGCCGTAATTAGTCGAATAGATAACTCACTGATTCTACAATTTTGATTTCTGATAGCGATAGAAAACATTATGTGTCCGTAAAATCATGGGTCATATTTTTGTGCGTTAAGTGTGTTAATTAAGGTAATTTGCCCATTTTTTTGCCCATTTTGTAATACGTCAATTCTGTAATAAGATACTTCCGAGATAATAATTATAAATTAAATTTATAATTGATAAAATTATTAAATGAATATAACTGGAACTAGACTTTGAAAAAAATCAATAGAGTAGAAATACTGTATTGATTTTAATAAACAAAAAATTGTGGATGGTGTAAAACTAAATGAGATTAACGTTGTTGTTGAAGATGAGTTTAGAATTAAAAATCAAGAAACTACAATTAAATGTAAGGCAAACGAATGTTACTGAAGCTCCATATAAACTACAGTTGCAAGTAAGATGAGATTATTTATTAAATAACTTAATGTCATAATATATAAAAAATATTTCGGTTCTCTACGATCCTCTCGGAAACAACAAATTCCAGCGAAATCACTTTCGGCACACTGTAACTAGATGACAAGAAGAGGAAATCGACGTGTAAATTGCTTGGAAAGATTCAATTTTTTATTGCGAAATTCTGAATTAAATTTTTTTCAAATACAAGTCAATATATACAAATAAATCATAAATAATGACGTAACTATACATGAAGTTCGTAATAGTGTCACCTTTGGCGCTAGTGCTATTGCGCTCGCAGCGAATAGATATACGACAATAAAATATAATAATAGGGGAAATAAATACAAAATTCCAATAAGGAATGCAAACTCTTGTCAAGTCGAGCAGTGTCTAAGAGTTTGTCGGCAATAATAATTTATTAACAAGAAACTAACAAAGGTTTAATTGTTAGCAAAAATATTGCCTTAGTAAATATTTAAAATTGTTTAGTTTATTACAATTTTTCACTTCAGGAAGCAGCATATTGTTGCAGCATAGAGTGGAATCTCCTAAGTATAGAATATTTTACAACAAAGAAGTCTACATTTCTTAAGTTTTAGTTATTGTTCTGATTGACAAATGACACTTTGTTTGTTAAATACTTTGCTATGAGATTATTTATAATTTCGTATAAAAGAATCATGGCATTATATTGATATTGACATAAGTCCCAGGCACTGTAATATAGACATTACATGTGTGTATATTAGCCGTTTATTTTGAAAGTGGCCTAAGTGCATTTATGTTCGAATCGAGATATTCAAGGGTTTGCGTTGGATAAAATTTAGAAATATGGGTAATAGGTAACATAGTAGAATAATGTTTTGGTGTCTCTAATGGTATCAAAAATATCTTCCTTATTAGCTTAATTAACGTCATTTAAGAAATTAATATTTTTGATAGCTGTAAATGGACTTGGGCCACTTTCAAAATCAATGAAATCACGTTTTCAATTTTTAAGGAAGGACAAGTACACGCATAAACTAAATTTTCCTTGAAATAAAAATAAATGTAGGTACACACTTTTATGTTATAAAAAAAAAGAGTTATTAAATAATTTTTACATTTAAAATTAATATTGTTGTATTAATTATTATTTAGTCTCTCCAGTTTGTGTATGCGAGAGCGATTTAAAATAATTATTGTGTTCAAGTGGTATATAATCTAATAAAAAGTCCTTGTATTTGAGGTATTCGTTTTTTTGTAGTTTTTTTTAATTTTTAAATTGAAATGCATATTCGAAGATTCATAAGTTTTCTCTTGGGACATTTTAATATATTCATATTCTCGTGCAGTTTTTTTTGCAATTTAATTTGCCGTATGAATCCGATAGTCAGTGGTGCGCAAACTTTTTTCAAGGGCGTCCCCCCATTTTGTGAAATTTTTTATCGCGACCACTGGATCGGCAGTACTCATTTTTTAATTGTTAACGTAGGTAAAATTAAATTCTTTCTGTGATTTGTATGTACATGGTGTTTGTAAAGCAGTGTAGGTGACGTCATTGATTAAAATACAGACTTTTAAAATAGCGCAGCAAACTTATAAACCATCATAAAAATACTATAAAAGTTGTGACTTCATAAAATGAATCACATGTATGCGCAGATGTTAGTGAAGTCAAGTATTAGTATGAAGAGGTATATTTTTATTTAGAAATTAAAATTTGATGACTCATCGACACCCTTTTAAAAACACCATGTATGTTTCTGCCTTATTAGAAGTTTGAATACAACACATAATTTTAGGAACTAATGGTTTTATTTGTGCATATAAGTATAAATATTTTTATAAAGAAAAATTTTTTTTTTCACTCATGCGTTAAAAGTAATATCAGGCGCACGTTTTTTAGTACGAGAAATGCCACTTTTGGTTGTATTTTCATGTAATTTGGGTAACGCACACACATATTCAATATCGCTAGGTTACATTAAAAAAAACAATAAAACAAATAAAATAAACATAATCAAGACCTCAATATTAAAAAAGTGACGTGAAAGTGAGTGAAATTTTATTCATTAAAAACTAAAAATTAAAAAAATCGTTTTAAAACGATGGTGATATTTATGGTGATACCGGAGACTGAGGATAGTCCTTATGACGAATCCACACCACCGGAGACAATTGAAAAAGAAAATTCTTCATTTTTGATTCAATTTTTTTTTTGGATGGCACCTGGATCCCAAACTTGTAAGATACATCCCCTCGCATGTGTAATAAAATATATTGTTGTAACACTTGCCCTCTCGAGCGAATGTGCGCTTCGTTAGTGCGCCCAATTTCGCTCTCGTGTCAAATTGACAACCTACCGCCCTAGTTACAAAATATACTATTAACAACTTTACATCATAAGAATTGAATGTGAGTATGGGCTTTCAACTAGTTCATAATCGCAATTTTTGGCAAATCTGAGATTTAAATTGAATGCTCAGCTCAGTGTTTCGTCGCTTGAAACATTAATTAACTATCCTTCTTTATCTAAAGGGATATTCGAATGAATAATATCAAACGACAATGGATTTAACTTAAATCATTATGTGGAAATTTTTCGAACCTTTTCATTTTTCTCAATTTTGTCAAATGACGAAAAATGTTTTTTTTTAAAAACAAGAATCTATATTATTTCCTTTAGTAAATTCTGAACATATTATAGACGGGAACATATTTGTGTTGTTTTTTTTTAATTCTCGTTGCCAAAGTATGAGCTTCTTTCTAAAATCTTCAATTTTACTGCTTAATATTAAAATGTTTGTACTCTCTCCCTGCAGACTCATATTCAAATCGTTAAGTTTTTCGAAAATGTCATATATGTAACTTAGTTCTCCAAGCCAATCCTCATTGATGAATGAGCGTACCAAAATATGTTTCTTTTCTAACAAAAAAATGTAGACCTCGTTTCTCAAATCGAAAATACGTCGCAATATTTTGCCTCGTGAGGGTCATCTGACTTCGGTGTGAAGTAATAATGTCTCATAAACACCTATCTCATTACAGAGTATTGAAAAGAGACTATTTAGATTTAGACTGTTCATTTTAATGTAATAATTGCAGTAATGATTATATCTTGTGCAATTCTTCATCAGTATCTTTTGCAATTAGAGCTTCCCTATGTATCATGCAATGGTTGAATACTACATGGGGAGCAATTTTCTTTATTAACCCTGTTAGTCCTTTATTACCATCAGTGCAATCCGCAACACAGTGGGTTCGGTCATTTTCCTCAAAATATCTATTAATTATTTGAAATATTTTCTCTACGTTTGTCCTAACTTTTAACTTTTTACAACATAAAAAATCTTCCGATATGTCTTCTTCAAAATCGTATCTCACATAAACAATTAATTGCGACATTTTAGTAATGTCAGTACTTTAGTTAAGTTGTAGAGCAAACACAGGAGAGTTTTGTATTGGATTTTTTCTATTTTGCGTCTGTAATTTACTCATAACAGCACTCATATGCGTGCGGTTATGGCTCGACGTGTGCTGTTATGAGTTAATTTTTTCAAGGTTGGCACTGAAATTCAGAGCTGTCAGTGTCAAATTTTCGAAGAGATAATTTTGAGGTTATGTGATGTGTGGAAATCGCAAATACACAAAATTTATTAATTAATGGTAATAAACGACATGGTAAATTTTACATGGTTATATAATAATTGTAGGTTTTTCTTAAATTTGAATTTGTGATTCAGAATTGACTCGTAATAAAATCAATTCCTAAATAATATATGTGGATCTCGTTAATTTAATGCATAAATCTACTTTAAATATTTCCCAAGGGCGCCAAAAACATTGCTAGGGCTCTGATTAGGTATTAAAACAGACACTTGTTTTCGTAAAAAATATAGTTCTATTTTTATAAATAATATAATTTAATTTCAACATTTAACTGGTAAATAAATTTTTTATTTGAATTAGGCGACCCTGAAAATTTCTCTCGCGACCCCCCAAAGGGGCGCGACCCACGGTTTGCGCACTGCGATAGCGGATCGAAACTGAAATTTGAAATAAAATTGTTTATAATAAATTTATTGCACATTGATAATTTAACTGCTGCTTTGATAATTAAACATAAAGCTTGAGAGATCACATAAAATTGTATTGCCTAATATTTTCCATAGCGATTTTAAAGTCTCACAATGAGACTTACGCCACTTTCAAAACTCTATCATCACAATCACATCATTAAACCAGGAAATTTTCCCGTTACAAAATATCATATTAATGATTTTAAATTAATTGGTAACAAGTTACTTCAGAATAAAAAGATCAAGCAAAAATCTAACAATTAATGTAGCTAACTCGATATTTTTGAAAAATGGACTTAGGCCACTTTCAAAATAAACGGTTCATATGTTACATTTGATTATTTTATGCATACATCTGTTTTGTATAATTTCGAGCCTTTTTATCAAATGTATCGGAAGCTTATACAAGGCAGGTGCACAAAAATTAGCATGCGCCTAGTATCAATGATTAGTATAATAATTATTTAGTGTGTAAGCTTAGTCTTTTGCCAACCCTACTTAATAAGTAAGATTGTTTTTACTTTTTTTTATTACAATAGTTGCATTTCGAATAAAGTCTATTATCAGTAATGATACCCATATTCTTGTACACTATACCTCTTCAAAGGGAATATTACCAAGAAGCACTACTTTGGAACCATTGTACAATGCAGACAAATTGAGCATATTGTGTATTATCATATAATTGAACCGGTCATTTCGAAAAGGGCACGAGTGAGTCACACTTTTTTGAAATATCACTTTTTTACGCCATTTTATTCATTTAAGCGTTTTACATATTCCATGCGAAAAGTGGCACTGTACACTTTTCGCATGGAATATGTAAAATAAAGAGTGCGTGTATGTTTTTTATTTAACAACCTCTATTTCTTTCTAGAAACCTCAAAAACCTCAAACCTTTTCTAGAAACTGAGGTTCTAGAAAACTCAGTTTCTTCAGCATCAATGACTTTTTTAACAAAAAACATATTTTTGTTGATTCTGAAAAGTTTTATTTCATGGACTTATGTCCTTTTCGAAATGACGGGTTCAATTAGACTTACTGACATTTATACTGAAACTATTTCTCGATAAGTACTCTTCTTAGAATTAACTTGCCAAATAATTTTCTTTTCAATTTTAAATCCGTAGGTACCAGATGCATATACATACCAAGGTGTCATCTGCAAACATTTCTATATTACAGTGTTTTGCAATTTGTACATTATCATATGAAATAAAATTTTGATGTATAAACTGTGTGAACATTTTTGTTGTATAATCAATGTTCACTACATTCATATATTACATTCATATTTTACATACATACTTACATTCATATTTTTAAGAAATTTTTTAACTTAAAATATTTAACAGTAATATATTCGAATAATTTACTAGCACAATTGAGATATGTGTGTCTCATCCAAAATTTTATAAAAGGCAAATTATATTTCGATGTTTTTTAAATTTTTAAACAAAATGGGGATAAATAGTGTTTTATATATTTACTATATTATCCAAAATTTGAATTTTTTTTATGAAAATATTTAACTTTTTGTTTTATCGAAAAATCTTTTTAAAATCTTGAGATTTCATTCGATTTATTTTGACAATATTTGCATAAAATCCACAAATTTTAATAATGTTACCACAGTAAATCATGTTTTCTTTTTAAAATCTGAGCCTTAAGTAATAAATGTCTCTTTCCATTGAATACGTTACACAATTTTAATAAAAAAATATATTTTCGGAAACGAATTGTTTTTTTTTATTAAAATTAGAATTCTCTACTTAATTTTATTTAAAATTCATTTAAAATAAATTGAAAACTTGAAAGAGAAACTGTTATCAAGAATAAAAAAATATTAGTATTACATTTTACGTATAAAAACCTTAAAATTCAAAACAATAAAAAACTAAACAATATTTTTCTATGAAATCCTATTGGTTATTTTCAGATTTCCCGCTATCTTCGATCCATCTAACGCTTCAACAGCCAATTGGAACACACCGAGCAGTCAGGTGACCCGAACAAAATTATAAAAGCAGGGAGCTGAGCGTTGCGCGGCCTCTTTTCCACAGTTACCGAGATCGAGTCTAGTGTTAAGTGCAAAAGCAAGGTTCAGAATGCCACAAACCGTCACAAATGGCTACCCAAATGGTCACATGGCTTACGACATGGAAGATGGATCTAATTTCTTATTCACTTCCGAATCTGTTGGAGAAGGACATCCAGGTATTTTTTTATAATTTAAATTGTATTCTATGATATTTTTGTTCGGGCATTTTGTTTTGGAATATGGCGGACGGTTACGTGCGCATTGTGGGATTTTACCTGTGTTTATTTTAGGCTCGACAGCTTTTGCCATGAGAAGATTCCTCTATTTTCGTTTGTAAATGTTATGTTTCTAGGGCAACGCATAGTTTTTATTGTATATTATTTATTTATTTGATGAATTTCGGTTTAAAAATATCTGGCGAGATGAAAACACGTGCTTGTGCCTCACGCATGGTTTTTTTACGATTACTTTCTTTTTCTAACGTATTTTCATAACAATCTTCACCAAACAAATATTCATTCAGAAAAACTGTATTTTACGAAAATATTGAAACGTGTTTTTGTTTACTTTTGTTTTTATTTGATTTTTTAAATATACATATAAATACTATAGTATAGGAAATATACATATTATAAATACGCCACAATTTTCTGTTCGTTTCAATTTTTAAAGTGGGTTTATATTTTTAACTTTTAAGTTTAACTTTTCATAATGAAATTTTATTTTTCAATGAGTGCCTTTATTTTGCAATTTATTTTATTTTAAAATGATTTTTCAATTTATGTTATAAATTTATTATAGATCTCTTCTGGTCTAATCTAGACTTGCCGAGTCTATTCCATCGTGTCCAAATTTTTGAGCTTATAAAGTTTGCATAGCTTGTTTTTAATTTTTCCATTAAGCTAATCCTTAAAATATTAAGCAATTCAAAAATATATATTTTCACCCTTTCGTTCCAAGTGGAATCTTTAGAAAACCACCTTTCTAATATTTTATTTCTTGAGATGCAGCCCTAATTTCTTGAAACCACCTAGGTAATAGTATATTTTAATATACAATGTAACAAATTCAAATATGTGATCTAATGTCAAGATAAATATTAGTATTTCATAAAAATTATCAATTTTGTGCAATGGGTAACATTCACATTTTCGTGTGAAATATATCAGTTTTATATTCACCCCTTCTTTCAGTGGTATCTTTATAAAAACACCTTTTTGATATTTTATTTCTTGAGATTCAGTGGTAATTTCTTGTAACCACCTAGTATGCAAGTGGTGCCATATTTTAGCCATTCTTGAAACCACCTAGGTAATAGTATACAAGCGGCGCCAAATTTTAATATACCATGTATCAAATTCATATATGTGATGTAATATCAAGATAAATATTAGTATTTCCTTTACATAACATTCACATTTTCGTGTGGAATATATTAGTTTTATATTAACCCCTTCGTTTCTAGTGGTATCTTTATAAAACCACCTTTTTGATATTTTATTGCTTGAGATTCAGTGGTAATTTCTTGTAACCACCTAGGTAATAGTATGCAAGTGGTGTCATATTTTAGCTATAAATAACTATAAATAACACTAAATTGATGTCAGTATGTTAAATTTTCATAAAAATATATCGAAATGTAATTTGGGCTTCAAAGGGTTTAATACGTGCTAATTTGTCAGTCAGATATATAATTGAATGGTATAGTTGAATGTTGAAAAACATATTAAATTAAAATATAAAACACCTATTTGTATTTAACCCTTATATGCACGCCCAAGTTTTATTTCGTTGTAACACACCCAGGGTACCTGCTTGCTCACCACAAGCTTATCTTATTTCTTGAGTTTGCATATAAACAGAATCGTTTGGAATAAATTTCCTTTATTAAATAAACATCAATAGAAACTATATAAGCTTTTTCCAAGTTCCCTATCCCGCTACAGCTTCCATGAAAAGAGATAGAAGTAAGGTCTCCGAACGCTAAACAGGTAGCGCGCAGTCAGGGTTTTTGTTAGACAGACACAACAAGACTGGACAGACACGACTGGATAGATAAGATTGGTCAGACAAGACTTGACAGACACGACTAGACAATATTAATTAATTCTTGAGTCAAAATATCATTTTTCATCTAGTGGGTACACGGGTGTGCCCGCAATGCACATGTATTTTGTTTCAAAAAACATTAAAATTGCATACCAATGTGTTTTTAGCTTTAAAAACAGTTAAATAATGGAGATTTTAATTGGCCAATATGTCGATATTTCAATTTTTATTCTTGTTATAAGCAGAGATATGACGAGGTGGGTATCCGGCTGTGCACATAAGGGTTAAAAATGTTCAATTTTAGAAAGCACACATCTAATAAATAATGCATTTCTTTTACGAAGAATTTAAGACTGTTATAAAACAATATTTTTTCCCTCTGAGTCAATCGCACAGGTCTGTAAATAATAAAATTTTCTCATTTATTTTCTTGGTATATTGTGAAATAAATCACAATATACCAAGTAAATATACCTAACTATACACTACCAAATAGTAGTATAACAAACTGGTAACAAATGAACTTTTTGAAGAATTATTTTAAAAACTTTTTCAAGAGAAATTTTTTGAAAAATTATTAAAAAAAACTATTGAATATTGATATATATGTAGTTCAATAATTATTTTTGTTTATATTTCTGTAAATGTACAATATGTTGATTAATTTTTTATAATTTGGAATTTGTTGTTGCGCATTTATAAATGACGTTTTAGTTGAAACGCAAAATATGAACTGCGAAGTTAAAAACACGCCTGGACTTTCCCTTTATAAGTTGTTAAGTGGCTTTGGGATTTTGATAACTATGTTTTCCCGCCAAATCGTTTTTCACATAGTAGCCCATGAATTGTAGAATCTATTTCTACTCCAGATTTAAATATTAAAAATATATACAGTATAATCTTGATAATCCGACACATATGGGACCAGAGAACCGCCGGATTACCAAAAAAATGATTATCGAGATTACAATTTTACATATTTTATGTACAATTGTATTTCAGAGAGAATAAAATATGTATCTATATAGGTAAACGTGTATATACAAAAAATATGTACAAACTAAGAACAGATAGTATTAAATCAAAATAACTGAAAAAAATATTATTCAAAATCATTTTGCTTTTTGTTTCTTTGCCTTAAACATTTTATCTAAAACGTACTCTAGCAACAAACGAACAAACATTGAGTACGTTAAACGCGTCACCGTTTGCTACAGTTCGCCGAGTTCAAACATCCAAGTCATTGCTAGCGTCATCGTCATCCGTGGAACAAATTAGGCTGAGGATTTCTTTGTCAGAAAAGAATGAAAATTTTCCTCGCTTGAGCCTTGAAGCCAAGCTATGTCATCGTTTGACAGCGTAACATTTCACTTCACATACTTCACACCCAATATAAAACTAGTAACAAAACTAAAGAAAAAGGCACTGAACAAATACTTAAAAACCCGAACAGACTCAGCCCTACTGTATTATAAAACTTAAAAAAAAAACAAGTAAAACTCTAGTTAAAACCGAAAAAACAGGATATCTACTTACTTAAATCCCTTCACAGCACCTACACTAAACCCAGAAATCAAATTAACCTGGGGCTAAGCCCAAACGAGATCAATGCACACTTCATGACGTCTAGCAGTCGACTAACTAATGAAATTGATGATAATAGCCAACTTAGCTACCAATACTCGTACATACAATACTTCAGCGAACTATTTTCTTTTAAAGCAGCTACAAATGAGGATGTATGTGAAGCTATTTCTAGTATAAAGTCCAGAGCGCAGGGTTGTGATGCATCAGATATATATATATATATATATATATATATATATATATATATATATATATATATATATATATATATATATGATAAAGCTATGTCTGCCGCACATTCTGCCTCACATCCGGCATATTATCAACTACTGTCTTACAGAAGGTGTATTTCCAAACGCCTGGAAACCCGCTTTAATTATACCAACAGCCAAAACGTCGAGCCCAAAAGATCGATCTCACCTTCGACCAATATCCATTCTACCAGCTTTGTCGAAGATTTTAGAAAATATCGTTGACTCACAGCTCAGGGCATTTCTGAATTATAATAATGTTCCTCTGTTATTTAGCCTTTACACCATTAGCCTCGGTAAATATGTCAGACGATGCAAATTCCTTGTTAATTGGTTAATGTTGGTTATTACTCTTCAAGCAGGAAAAGACATTACGGACGACTTTAGCTCAATCATTGAATTTTCTAAACACCACTCACAAAGCATCAATCCATCAAAAACTCAAATTATAATCTTCGCCGGCAAACAGAGTCAACAAATTAAAGATAGCATGGAAATATACGTAGCAGAAAAAAGTTAGCAATAAAAAAGGAGGTTAGTAAACTCGGTGTTATTTTGGATGAGGATCTAAATGAGGATTCTCATCTCATGTATCGAAAACGGTCAACACAGCCTACCTCCGGTTAAAACTACTGTACTCTGCAGGAAGTTTCCTTACGAAACACCTTAGAAAAAGGCTAGTGGAAAGTTATATCCTTTCACTTTTCACTTATGCAGATACAGTATATGGTAGTTATATCGGGTTCGAAAATAAACAGCGGATACAAAGGGTTCAAAATAAGTGCATACGGTTTGTCCATGGCCTGAAATCCAGAAGCAGAATACCAGCTATAATAAAAACATTATGGAAAACGATGGAACAGGTCAGAAACTACCATGCGTTATGTTGCTTCAAGAGTATTATAATAAACAAACAGCCAGCATACCTGTATAATAAAATAACATACAGAACAGGCGTACATAATCTCAATGTCCGCAGCAAAGGCTTACTAACACCTCCAATTCACGAAAAACAGCTCTTTAAATCCTGTTTCACATATCAAATAACAGAAAAAATCAACGGACTAAACGACTCTTCGGCTAGCGGACATTAAACCGTTAAAACGTACAGGATGCTAAAGAAAGTAAACCCAACGTGCTAATCAACTCTATGAACGATCTAAATCTTTCTCTTGATTTGTAAGAAACTCAAAGCTGGAATATATGCAAATTTGTTTACTAAGTATCTCTCACCAAAAGCAAAATATAGTAAAATGTTGTATGAATGGAACACAATCAAAAAACGCCTTTTAAGTAAATCGGAGCTCGTGGAAGACTAGGACATTATAACCTTATAATGACTAAACGAGCCCTTTTGTTCATTGTTTTTTAAACATATGTATGTACGTACGTACACCTTATGTCTACTGTATTATATTTATAATGAACAATAAATGCCAATAATAATAATATCGTTCGTTTGGATGAACAGGGTATTAAATCATAATGTTCTTGTCTGCACTTTCTTTTTTGTTCTCAGTAATCGCAAAATTGACAAAGTCAAGAATTGAACACAAACGTTATCAATAAACGTTAATCAATAGTTTAAAAGGTATTATAAGAGAGGTTAACCAATTATTTACAGAAATGGAAATATATTGATTTGAAAACTTCAAAACGCTCTTCAGGCTTTTTTGAGTTATTACCCTGTTCATCTGGACCGACGATATGTTGGAAAACTCTTGTAAAAATTGTCGAGTTCGGTTGGTCAGAAGTAAATCAAGTTTTCAGAGTTGAAGGAATGTTTATATCCGACGCAGGACAGCGGAAAGAAAAGACACGTGTTTCCCCAGAGCGCCTGATGACGGAACGTGTCGGATTAACCAACCGGCGGATTACCAAGATTATACAGTATTCTTACTTTGTATTACTTTTTGAAATCCTTAATTTCGCCCGAATTAACAAGTGTGTAAAACAAGGACCTTTACTACTTTGTAGAAACAAGGTGTCTGTTCTAATTATATTTTTTGCTTTTTAGGCTTAAAAAGTTGCTAAAAATCATCACGTGATTAATGGACGACCTTATACATTTTAAAAATATTAACATTGAAAATTCTTCAATAATTTGATATATTATATCATATTTCTTTAAGTAAAACTATATTGTAACTTTTAAGCTTAAACAGTCTAATTTTCTTACATCTTTTTATATAAAAATTTACTTGAACACTACTTATTTTTATTGATTTTTCGTATCTTTATTTATGGTCCAATAATATTTGTTCATTTTATCTATTTCATATGAATATCACGACGCATAAACCGGTATTTTGTGAAGAATGACGCAATATTTATTGTTTGTTACCGCGGGGAAATTCTTCATAGAAGTTCAAGTTCGTTCAAATAAAAAACAAACGACCGGTTAAAATTCTAGTAAATTTTAATTTAGATCAAATGTTATTTAGATAAACACTTTACTTTTTCGTGTCCGGTGGTGGAAGGATTGGCCACTGTCTGATGGGACAGTGTTACCAGGTGCCGCCTGCATGTTCTGCATATACTGGAGAAAATGCACGCGTGGAGGTTCCTTCTGTGTCCCCCATTTAGATAAAAACCAAATAAATAACAGAATCATTGACGCAAACTGATGTAATATGTGTAAATTAAGATTTTTAAACCAAGGTTGATCAGATCAACATTTCTTTGGTCAGATCATTACATGATCAGATCAACATTTCTTTAATCGCATCATTATATGATGAGATCGTTTCTTTGAACAGATCAAACTTTATTTGATCAGATAAAACTTTTTTTGATCACATCAAACTTTCTTTGATCAGAAGAACCTTTGCGAAAATTTAAAATAAAAATATTCGAGAGTACATTTTTTAAATTTACGTACATTTTTTATTGATAGGATAATCTTTTCGTATATATACAAATGTAACTTATATGTATATAGGGTATAGAAACATTTGTATATACCCGGAAAGATTATTTAAAATTCGTGAAAATACAGGGTGTCAAATTAAGAGTGTCCTGATTTTATTCCGCAATTATTATTACTGTGTACCATATACTATGTACTGAACTAGTAACGAGCCTTCACTGAACTAAAAAGTGGTCAAAAACTTAAGATTTTTATTGAAAATTATGAAAAATTGGTTTAAAATGCAGTTTTTCTCGAGATTTTTTTGTATCACATCGAGCAAAAAATTATAGTCCATTTTTTTAAGAATGCAGTACAGAGAAGATAGCGCTTATTTGACCTTGTTCTCTGATTGGCTTAAATCGAGGAGAAGTTCACACCGACGATATTTACTTCTCCATCTCAACCTCTTTTCTCTCTTTCTTTCTTTTCACATACATTTGCAGCTGTTGGTTGTCAATGGCTGCCGTGTCAATTCACAATTATCATCTCATCTGTTTGTATCATTTAGATTTTTTGCGTTTTTCTCCACTTATTTGTTTGTATTTTATTACTATTGTTGCCATTTGGAGTATTGAATCAATAATAATAAGATATTTAATGAAACCATTAATAAATTACCAATTTTATATTCATGTAACTATATTTGAATTTAGCGCCAAATTGTATTACTAAATCAGGTTTCTAGTTACTGCATTCTTAAAAAAATGGACTATAGGTTATTTATTACAAGTTTCACAACGTTGCGCCTCACACGAGCGGCTGTAGGTACGTTTTAACATTTTCCGCGAAATGTCATTTCCTCCTGCGCGGCGAAACGGGAAAATATCATTTTCCAGCGTAGGATAGACTGGGCTTTTCATCAGTGTCGGTCTGCCGCTCACAAGTCCCACAAAGCGTCCTCCAGGTACGATAAACTAAAATCCACTTTGTTGGTGATTTGAGGAGCAACTTTGGTCCACGGCTCAATTTTTTTCTTTATCCTCTGGTCGCGTCCCTGACACGCCTTTCGACATTTGGCGGACAAGTATGCGACCGCCGCACACTGGGCCGGATTACAAATTTACGGCGACAAAAATAAAAATTATATTTAACACCTAACCACCTGACATACGTCTAGGACCCAAAGTAGCAGTAATTTTCTCACCTGAGACGTATGGCAGGTGGTTAAGGGTTAATATTCATTAATTTTTTTTTGCCTCAAATATTATTTTATGATAACATTCTGATGATCTTTATATAAAATGAGTCTATATTATGTATACGCCATCCCTCTATTAATTAAAAATGCAAAATAAAGTGGAAAAATATATTTATGACAAAAGTGCTGGTGCAACATTTTTTTACAAGTTCAGGACTAATCTTCGTCAAAATCAATATCATCATCACTAGGTGCACCTTCATCATCACTAACGATAACATCAGTAGTTTCTCGTGAATATTCTCTTATGACTAGTCTCTATAACATCTTCTGGGTGGAGGCCTACAGGCAATGAAGTGATTCTATGTCAGCCCCATGTATCAATAATTTATGGACAAATTATGTAACATCCATAAATTATATTTGAGACCGCATAAAAATTATTATTAGCAAAGTTTTGCTTTGCCATCTAGACCCCACTTGTAACTAATTTAAAGACAGTTGCTAGTTTGGTTCATGTTTTGGATAATAACATCCTACTGAACCTGTACAAGTCTTCGCACAGTATGATCTAAAAGATTCTGTAACAGCACCACAGCTTCGATTTCAGATACACTGATATGTATTGACAATAGCTAATTTTTATTTTTTTTGCTGCTGACACCACGTGATATGAGGGATGTGTATCAGTCCCTCTAATTTTAGCTCCTTGCTGAATCCTCAATTATGAGCACTGTATGGCCTTACTCTCTTAGAAGGAGATGAATAGTGAGCCTATTTCATTCTTCTCAACCTTTTAGGAGTTGCACTTAACCCAAGTCCCAGCACCTCCGCCGGACTTCTTTTGAAAAAGAGGTTTGTTGTAATTTTTAGTAAGGTGGAACGATGTGGAAGGGATGATTGCTTTCCTAGAATTGTTAATGTATGTTTTGTCTTACAAACCATTAATTTAACGGAACTATGAGGAACTTTTTTTAAAAATCAATGTATTCAGTATATTACAAGATTTTTTTAATTTACATTAGTTGTTAACAAAACTTATTTTATAACGCAGTTAATTAAAACTTTTTACAATTTTGATATTATTATATGTAAATACATACTTGAAGCTATATTCTCCATATTTAAAAAAATTACAATTTTTGAGCGCAAAAACAAAACAGGCGTAGTTACTTCTTGAAATATGAAGCGCACTAATTCCTTGTTGATACCAAGGGACAAGAGAGATGTTTGACAGGTTCCCACAACCAATGTCATTGGTTTCTCGCATTAATTTGTTTGTATTATTGTGAATGGGTTTCATTTTAACAATACATTTTAAGTGGTTTTGATTAATTGTGAGACATTGTAAAATGCAATTTTTGTCGCCGTAAATTTGAAATCCGGCCCAGTGTGCGCCGGTTCGTCCGATACAGCGGAGAGAAAATTTCGTTTCAGCGTTTACATTTGCGGACGTGGTTCGTTTATTAGAAGGGCTCCAGATCTGGAAAAGGTTCGTTCGATGCGGGAGGGTTGCGCGCAAGGGCCGGTGAAAGAATCCGGTTACTGCGACGTCCTGTTCCCGCTCCATGTCAATTTAATCGCGAAAAATTTGGATAACGATTTGCTGGGATTCTAACTCCTCCGAAGCCGCCAGTCGAATCACCACAGGACTAGCGCCATTCGATTCGGCAAGGTGTCTTTTAGTCAAAAAACTAAATAAGTTGGGCACCAAATTTTTTGTTGTAGAGTAAAATCTAAAGTTTAATAACAAGTTAAATGCATAATCCTAAAGTAACAATTCATTCTTAAAAATTAGATCGATTAGTTGACCTCTGCTTGCTTTGATGCATGACTGAGAACGATGCAACAATAAACGCATTGCACGCTGCCACATTTCTGACGAAATCTCACTAATAGTTTGTCGATTGTTTCGTTTTAAGACTTGCAGCGTATCAGGTCCATTCTGATAAACTTTAGATTTAATGTGACCCCATAATAAATAATCCAAAGCCGACAAATCCCGAGAACGAGAAGGCTGAAACTGAGATCCCCACGCTGGGAAATCAGAAGACCAGGAAAGAACTATCGTAACACGCCCATAGACATGTTGGATATAGGAGGCCTTGCCCCATCTTGCTGATACCAAATATCGTTTATTGGCAATCAGAGTTGAGCGATGGAATCTCTTAAAAACGTTTTTAGCATCTCCATATAACGTTCCCTATTGACAACTACTGCGTTTTCTCATTTCATCTTAAAAAAAAATATGGTCCCATTACTCGAGCTGAGAATATTTCACACCATACAGTTAGCTACCTTTTGAGAATGCAGTCTTGTTCGAAAATAACTTTGAGAGTTTTCGGGAGACAAGTAACGTAAATTTTGCAATTTAAAATGTAGTTTGTCACTCATTATTTTGTTGACAAAATTATCCCCTCTGCCCAAAATCCATCAACTGAATTCTAAACGTGAGTTTCGGTGTCTATTGGAAGAAGGTTTTGGGCTTTTTGGTCTTAAGGCCGAAGGAGTACAACCCATGAGTTGTTTGGGCTACAACCCAGAGGCGCCGTAACTTAAGGGGCGCCACGAACGTAAAGAGGAATTTTTAAATATGCTTAAATCTCTATATCTCAATTAATAAATTCGGGAAAGGATTTTTATAAAGCATACCCTGAGTATAAGACCGCTGAGTGAGGTAGCGTTCGTGTTTCGCGCTCGCACTTTTCATGCATATTAGCTTCTTTAACAAAATAATTTTAATTATAACTTCAATGACATATTTACAATCATATTTAAGAAATTCAATGCCTAGGCCCTAGAGCGCTAATTGGTTTATAGCCCAGGGCGAAAAAATTGATAAGAACAGCCCTGAGTACAACCCAAGCATGAGAATATATTTGTTGCGGAATCCTTCGGCTAGTTCTTTTTTTATTTACTTTTCAAACTATTGTTCTGAATATATAGAGTTTGAAATATTCTTTCTGAATAAAAATTTCCATTTATAAAGATTTATTTATTTTAAATACGCATTGAATATTGTCCATGACTTGTAACAACCATTTACTAGTACATACTATACCAGTGCAAGAATATTTGGTGGCAATAGTCGTTCCCTTTTGGTTAACGATTACCAATCGAGGGCAATGCTCATCACACAATTTCAAAATTAAACATTTTGTTCTGTTCCTATCGAAATGGTTTCGAAACGCGTTTTTCGTCATTTCGTATAACTTGCTTAATATTATTTGCGATAATTTCTCATTATTGCCATTTATAATTATTGCTGACTCATATTTTCGTTTTTTACAGACAAAATGTGCGATCAAATTAGTGACGCCATTCTAGATGCCCATCTACAACAAGACCCAAATGCCAAAGTTGCTTGTGGTAAGAAATAATAAGTTTTTTTTTTAATTGAATTTACTAAAGCGTTTTATTGCAATGATGTTTTATAGTATTTGCTACTCTTGATGGCTATGATGTTAACTACACACACACACTGAGACTATAAAAAATATTTCAAGCTGTTCTTTTCTTTTCGAAGAAAAAATAATTAATGAGTATTTTATCTGTATTTTTTAGAAACCGTAACAAAAACCGGAATGATCTTGGTCTGTGGCGAAATAACATCAAAAGCAGTGGTTGACTACCAGAAAGTAGTGAGAGAAACAGTCAAACATATTGGATACGATGATTCCTCTAAAGGTATAGAACAGGAAAAAAAATGAATTTAAAAAAAACATTTCTATAGCTTCTTCCTAACTTTTCTTACACTATTATTATTATTATTTTCTACTTTAATTAATTTTATTCGAGTTTTTATTAAATTTTGTTTTCTACTTCTTGACTTGCTTCGAGCTTAACTTGTAGTGATTGGTGTTGGTTTCTTGTTTACTTAATATTTTTATAATTTATATTAATTATAACTGATTAATTGAAAGGAAAATTAAACAAAAAATCCCGATGAAAAAAATTTCGAAATTCTGTTAATTCAATTGAGTAATTAATTAAATTAGGATTCGACTGGCACACACTCAATCTGCTGGTCGCCATTGAACAACAGTCCCCCAACATCGCGGACGGAGTTCACGAAAATCGGGAAGAAAATGATATTGGGGCGGGTGATCAGGTATAAAAAAATAATTCAAACGGTTAATAGGGATTACATTAAAACTCTAAAATTTCTATTAAACAATCATTAATTAAAAAATCGTTAAATATTTAAAAACACATCGGGTTTGCATGATAATTACTTGCTTTACTGTGCTCTTATTTGAAGCTTTTTCATTGTGAGTTTATTTAACCAAAAAAGGAAAATTAAATTTGCTTACTT
Organism: Phosphuga atrata; assembly: GCA_944588485.1. Lineage (NCBI taxonomy): Eukaryota > Metazoa > Arthropoda > Insecta > Coleoptera > Silphidae > Phosphuga > Phosphuga atrata. The sequence continues at coordinate 37,870,423 of OX155899.1, forward strand.
GATTTAATTTATTTTAACCGATTTATTAATTTAGAGATATGGGGTGAATGCTTTTTACATACATAATATCTAAATAAAATAAAAAGTTTTTTATTCTTTGATATTTTGAATTTAACACGGTGCAATTTTACCACACAGGTTTTGATTACAAGACTTGCAGTGTAATGTTGGCTTTGGACCAGCAATCTCCAAATATAGCAGCCGGTGTACACGAAAACAGAAACGAAGAGGAAGTTGGAGCTGGCGACCAGGTGATTTTCCAACTCGGTTTTTAACACAAATATTTTTATTTGTTGCTTTTTCCAATTTTTCTCGCTTCACAGCTCTTCCTCTATTTTATGGCCTTTGGTGATGGATTCTATCTCCTACAACGGCTCTATTTTTAAGATCATATCATAACTTCAACAAAGTATATTGAAAATTCATACCAATATTTAACATATAGCATAAATTTGTATTTTGCAAAGAGCATGAGCATTTTTTTTTAATTAAAACAAACAATTACTATTTTTATTTGTTATCATATTAAGGTTATCATGCACTGGATATTGTCCACATTCATGTGTATACATTTGCATGAGTGTACATTAATGGTGCTAAATTATGTTTTTGATGGGAATAGGCGTTCCCTTTTGGTTAAATATTCACCAAATGTGGGGTACTTCCATCATACAGCTTATATTGCATGTATATGTGCTAAACTATTGAAAAGCAGTTTTTATATCACGAAACTCATTCCATTCCTTTTTTCCAATTGTCAGGGACTTATGTTTGGCTACGCAACAGATGAAACTGAAGAATGTATGCCACTCACAGTTGTTCTCGCACACAGATTGAATCACAGAATTGCTGACTTAAGAAGGTCTGGCGAATTTTGGTGGGCAAGACCAGACTCTAAAACACAGGTAAATTCATATTTCTTGTGTTTTAATAAACTCGAGATTCATAGTAAAGATAACGTGTTTTTAGGTCACTTGTGAGTACAAATACCACCATGGAGCCTGCTTACCAAAACGCGTACACACAGTCGTCGTATCAATGCAACACAGCGAGAAAATCTCCCTCGAAGAATTAAGGAAAGAAGTACAAAGTAAAGTTATCGAGCAAGTCATTCCTAACAAATATCTCGATGAAAACACAGTAGTTCACATTAATCCATGCGGTCTCTTTATCATTGGTGGACCACAGGTAAATACATAATCACCTTATTGTAAATTCGATACCAAAATGAAAATTATGTTCAGTATTCCTAATGAACACATTGGTTCATTGTATATAACCTATTCTTTTAAATTTGTTTTGATAGAGTGATGCTGGTGTTACCGGTCGCAAAATCATTGTAGACACTTATGGAGGTTGGGGTGCTCACGGTGGTGGAGCGTTCTCTGGCAAGGATTTCACAAAGGTAGATAGATCTGCAGCTTACGCGGCCCGCTGGGTAGCCAAATCTTTGGTGAAGGCCGGACTTTGCCGTCGTTGTTTGGTACAAGTCGCTTATGCCATCGGCGTCGCTGAGCCCCTCTCCATCACAGTCTTCGATTATGGCACTTCAAAACTTTCGCAAAGGGATCTTTTAGGGATCGTCAAGAAGAACTTTGACCTCAGACCAGGCAAAATTGTCAAGTAAGATAAATCAATTTAAACAAAATAAATGAAAAATCGCTTAAAATCTATTTTATCTAAGTTTTTACTGTGAAGATTGTATTTTAAAGCGATTTTTCATTATATAAAATTTAAAAATTGCACATGATGTTTCTTAGTATTTGCTACTCTTGAAGGCTATGATGTTAACAACTTGTCTGACACGAGAAAAATAAAAATTATTTTAGATTAATTTTGTATAAATACAACTAATATTGGGTGTTCTTCTTTTTAGGGAGTTGAAATTGCGTCAACCAATTTACCAAAAAACGAGCGCATATGGTCACTTTGGCAGAGAGGGTTTTACCTGGGAAACTCCAAAAGAACTTCTCCTAAATTGACTACGCAACAATAATTAAGATTTAGTTTAACCATCCTAAATATCCCATTCGTACCTCTAAATCAAATCCCTTAGTGTTAAAACTTCTGTGACGGCGCTCTGAACCGCGCGCATACTGTGGATAGTTAGTTGCCTCGTGGAATAGATCACAGTGGCCCAACCGGATACAAATAAAAAATGAACAAAGGAAGGGAATGTGCATTTCTTGGTGCATTTTTTATTTTATTTGTCGGTGTTTCGATTCTGGTTTTTTTCTTGGGCTTCTGCAATGTTGTCGAGTGAAAGGTTCGGTTCCCCTTAGACTAGTTTTCACTCCACACCTTGTGTTGTGTTTACGAAAAAGAATCTATTTGGAAAAGAGCATTTCCGAAAACACTCCGATCTACGACTACTCGAGGCGGGTTTTTTGTTTTTTTTTTAATTTTTACTACAGGTGGTTTATACATTTTTAGTTTTTAATGGTACCACTCGGAACATACTGGGCATTTATGACTTCATGCTGCCACAGAACTTAAAAGATGTTTTTGTCAATAGCATTCTAATTTTCTATAAATAGTAATAGATAATAAGTAGAGTAAGTCTATTACTGTGTCGAAAATGTTCCTCTTTTTAAAACTTATTGTATTTTGCCAATTCTTGTATTTTACGTGCTCGATTTATGATTTTTTTACGAATCTTTTTAACTCAGTAATTGACTACTAGTGATGAAAAAGTTGTAAATCTTAGATTTCAATGTGCTATTATATAAATTATTTATATTAATCATAAAAAAACAAGAGAGGTTTTATTGTGATTCTTTAATTATGTTTACAATAATTAGAATCTATAATGTATTTCCACTCTTTAGCTTTTGCCCAATGTTTACAAATAAAATATGATAAGACTTTAATATTAAATGATTTTATTTTATATATTTTTTTTATCATAAATCCTTAGATTCTCAGCAATTACTATTGAATTATTATTGAAGACATATAAAAACAATTGAACATTTCTATAATAGTTATTTACTAAGAAACTTAAGTTTACTCAACCACTCATAATAAGTACATTAAATGTACAAGTATAAAAAAATCATCTCGTTCCATATTGTTCCGATGGAGATAGTGTAATGTTAAGAAACAAATCTGGCGCTTGTTAAACGAAACATTGGCAAACGTTTACAATATAATTCTAGCCGATGCAATAATAAAACAAATCATTTTCAAATATTTATAGATACATTTTGTTTTTATCAACCGATGTTGAAACTAGCAATGACATCCACCAATAAAAATGTTTCGTGATATTTTTATTTTAAAAGGTTATAATTTTTTTGTTGATAACGATTTTTCAAAATTGTCTCCACAGAACTGTTGCATAATAAGCCATCTCATAACATTGTAAACAAGATTTGATTTTTTGAAACGTATATATGTCGTAGTCACATAGTGAAATCCGTCAGATTGTGTAAAACAGAGTTATTTCATGATCTGACGGCAGATCGAGTAGTTTTGTAGTTCATGAAACCACCGATTTTAGGCGGCATTATATTTAGCTACAATTAAACAATCTGAATTACTTACCGTTTTGACGTTTCACGAAATGACATCAATTGATAGTATAAAACTACTTTTCTAAATTATCAAAACTAATAAAAAGGAGATAAATAAATATATGTTCATGAAACCTAGTCCTATCCTGTAATACATGAACTGCCGTCACATCATGAAATGACTGTGTTTTACACAATCTGACGGATTACACCATATGACTTCGACATATGTCGATCATCAAGTTCATTATTTTCCGAAATCATTTACATCTATTAGGCCACTGCATTAGCCTCATTTCTCAAAAAGGATTTTCCGATCATTTAAAAGAGCTATGCATTGCAGTTATTTTTCGCTAAAATTATAAAGTGGTAGAAATTTTCAATTTTTCTACCTACTAATAAATGTTTTTTTTTTTCGAAGTTCAGAACGGTAAATTGCAGTAAATTTCAACTTCTTAAATTTAGTTCTTAAAATTTGCTCACTAGAAAATAACGAAGACATGTATGAAAATTAGGGTGTCCCTATATAATTCCTATATCCCTTTATAAGATAATGATTTTTATTTCGAATTTTGAAATGCAAATCCTCAATATCTTTTATAAATGCAAAACCCTACTTAAATGTGAACTTTTATCATGGTAACATTCCTTTATTGCATTGTAATTAATTTTGTAGGACTAACAAAATATTAGGACAAAACACGATTTTTGATAAACTTTGTGGCTCAGACAGAAGGGGTTTCGTGTTTTGTCCTAATATTTTGTTAGTCCTACAAAATTAATTACAATGCAATAAAGGAAGTGAATAAAAGACAAAATTAGAAGAAAATTAGAGAAATATATAAAATAACAACAATCAACCATAACTTCTCTTAACCTTTTCGCTATAGTGTGCTCTAAGTCGAAGGAGCTTTTGAAGGAGTCACTACTTCTATATTTATATTGTCAATTTTACATTACCATCTACATCATCTGACAAATTGTCATGATTTTCATCATCATCACTTGAAATATCCTCACCATTCTGACCCACAAAGTGATGACCCATCTTCATCACTACTAGCCATTAGATTATGATATAATTCTTGGTCGGTCAAGCACTTTATAGCATTGATTTTCGGGGTTTTGTAAGATATAATTAAAACTAAACAACAAAGTTGATTTCAGTGTTCTGGAAAACTAATTCTGACCTTAATTTCTTTACTTCCACCTCATCACCTCAGTTCTAAAGTGGGGTCTATAAATACCGACTATTTAAAAAAAATTGTAATTCTATGAAATCTATTTTGTTTTAATTAGGAAAAAAATCGTTTATAAACTGAATTCCTTTGTCGTAGGGTCTCTAACAAAAGCCTAATATGAAAAATGTTTTAATTTACAAGATAGGATATAGAAAATAGGATAGGATTTATAGAGTTTACAATGCAGTTCTTGGTAGGCTTAGCATATGTCCGGGATTATAAATTAAAGGCTACCTATTCTTCTTGAAATAGGTATTCCGATACCAATCATTAGATCTTCAGCACTTCCACGCTGGAATTTGAATAAAACTGACTGGGGAAAATATTCAAGTGATCTTGACAGTATCATAAGATGGATCCCACTTTGTGCTAATAATTACTGTAGGTTTATGAAAGCCATACTTACAACAGCTTAGAAGCACATTCCTAGAGGAATGAATATATTCCAGGTTGGAATGAGGCTTGTGAAAAGCTCTACACTGAATATCAGAAGAATGGAGGAAATGATATTGCTGATGACCTTCTTCATAATTTAGATGAAGCCAGACGGAGTAGATGGAATTAAACTATGCAGACCATGGATATCAAGCATTCCAGTGGAAAAGTGTGGAACCTATTGAAGAAGCTGGATAGACTGGCTCATAATCCTCAGCCAAAACTAGCAGTTACACTGAACCAAGTTGCTAGTCATATTGCTGGCCTGTCGAAAGTGAAACCTGATGTACACCATAAGAGGTTAATCAGACAAGAACTGTCCTTTATGAAAAGAAATTGCACTTCAACATCTTTTGGTCCTTTCACTGAAGACGAGCTTTTGGTTGCCATAAAGGGGATGAAAAACGGAACAGGTATGGATGTAATACATCCTGAATTTCTCACACATAGTGGAAAGAATGCAAAGAAGTGGATGTCACAGTTCTTTTCTAACATTGTACTTACTGGGAAACTTCCCCCAGAATTCAAGTGTACTAAGAATATAGCCTTCCTTAAACCAGGAAAGCCAGCTGATCCTCCTGAAAGTTACAGGCCAATTGCTTTATTAAGTATCTGTTATAAGCTACTTGAATGACTTAATTATAACAGGATCAATCCTCAAGTTTTCAACATCCTTCCAGTTGAATAGGCGGGTTTCAGACCGCACCGAAGTTGTGAAGACCAAGTTTTGGCTCTGACAACCTACATCGAGTCAGGCTTCGAAAAACGATTGAAGAGTGGAGCTGTGTTTGTAGACCTCACAGCTGCATACGATGCGGTTTGGAGAGATGGAGTTGTATACAAGTTCCTTAAACTACCAGGATGCAAGTTACTGACACAGTTGTTAAACAATATGCTATCCAATAGGAAACTACAAGTGCTAATGAATAATAAGTTTAGCAAAATGCTTCAACATTCCTCTATGGATGAGATAGAGAGAAATATAAACACTGATCTGAGCATTATCTGAGTGCATATATTAGAAAATGGTGTTTGAATACTGTTCTACGGTCTGGATGAACAGCTCACATGTTTGGAAGATGTTGTTCTGAATCAGACTATGCGAATTATTACTGACACAGTTAAATCTTCTCCTGTCTTCTGGTTGCTTGTATTAAGCCACATCGAACCTCCAAGACTTAGCAGAATGAAGAACTTAGTCCAAGAGTTCCATAAAATAACAGAGAACTAGCCTCTTCCTATTCATGGTGATGTAATTGGAGGATTCAATCGTTTGAAGTCCAGGTCTCAACCCATTCAAACAGCTCAAGAGCTCATTTTAAATAACTTCAGTGCCACAAAAGAATGGGAAAGTGAATGGTGCATCAAAGTTCCTCATGAGGAGCAGCCCTTATTTAATGCAAACCATCCTCCTCCTAGCTTTGACATACCAAGGAAAATTTGGGTTGATATCAACAGGGTTTGAACTGGCCAAGGTCGATGTGCATCATTGCTTCAGTGGGGCTTAAAAGCTTCCCCTAGTTATGATTGTGGTGACGTGGAACAGGCAATTCATCACATTGTTATGAATTGTGAAAGATGAGCGTTCTCCGGATCCATGGATGAATTCATGAAGGCTTCAGTTTAGGCTGTGCAGTGCTTCTGGACATTAATCTGGACATTATATCAACAATCTGGACATTAATTTATGAAATCACTTGTCTTTATATTGTCGATTGTCATAGTGTATTTTTATACTTGTTATATTTTTTGTGTGTAATAACATAAGCTAATAATAATAACAATAATTAAAGGCTGGACTGGTTTATGCGTTATTTAGGGGATGTTTTGTGAAATGATGCAAGCGGATTAGTACGGTTCACGTAGTTAAAAAATCAATTACACGTGGCAGTAGCTTTTCAAGAACTCTGACTGGAGTTTTGTACCCCTTGGTTTTAAGATGTATTAAGAGTTTTATGCTTATTTTGGATCGTAGAATCAGCCCTAAAAATTTGTCGGTGGAGTTCCGACACACCCCGTATATAGTAATACAAGATAGATCTTATTTAATACATCTCTATTTGAGTAGTAACAGTTCGTCGAACACCAATTTCCAATAATTTTTGTGGAAATATGGAATACGAACTTTTAGGCGGAAACCATATAAATATAAAAATCTATAATTTAACATTGGACCATAATTCAATATAAAAATAAATGTTTTGAATATGAAAAATTAACATGAACACAAATTTAATAAGTCATTATTAGATTGCATCATAATATATATATATATATATATATATATATATATATATATATATATATATATATATATATAAATATATATATATATATATTAGTTGAAATATTATAAAATTATAGTCATGGAACGCAATTTCTACATAACACGTAGCATATATACATTTCTAAGTAACATATTATAACGATTGTAATCAGTATCTTTACCCCAATACAAACAGATATGAATTAAAGTCGCTAATACAATATTTTGTATATTTTGTTTAAGGATGTTCCGGAGGGACATTCGGAGACAAAATATGAAATCAGGATATGAAATTTACCAAACATAGCATGTTTTAGCATAAAAATGCAAAAAATCAAGTGAGCGATGTAAACATTAATTTCTTTAGGTTTTGCATGTGTATTTTCCCCTAAACTTGGTTGTATTAAATATATTTTTCAATTTTAATAATTTCAAAGCGCGGCTTTTGTGATCGAATGTACCTTGAATCCAACGTGTTTTGCAGCGTAGTTGCCACGCTTTTCGTTCGTTTTAGGCAGAAATTCAACGAACTTTAATCAGTATCTCATAAACCGTGTATCGAATCACGATGAAATTTTGTGCAAAAAACACTTATTGCGAATGTATTAAGCTACTCGTCTGATTTTTTGGAAATTTTGCCATCCCTCTTTATGACATTTTCGGAGTTTTTATGCCGAGAATATTGTGCGCCTTATAAACGCCATGTAATAACTGTTTCAACTTGAATTGCAATAACTATTAAATGGCTTAGTGAATTGAACTGATTCTCTTTCTGTTATTTCCTAACAACATCCTTAACTATCTGTAGAAGTTTCATAACTTTTTCAGTATACATATGTATTGCTCAACCTCCCGAACATCCTTAACAAGGGGGAACTTTAGACGTCTGGATCACGGATTTTCTTCAAACTTTGTACACTCTTACTAGTCCATTAGGACAGCATAATGTGTAAGTAGGAAGGCGTATTATTTCGGCATTTCCGAGAAAATTGCAATTTTCTCTCTTCGAAATTTTCCACATGAAATATATACAATTGCGTTGCGTCAACGTGTATAAAATGGCGGTGGATCGAGCCCCATACATTGTTTTTTTTTCAACGCTGGTCATATTTTTTCCTATAAATAACAATTCAAAGGTTATCTAATGTATAAATGCGTGCATTTGAATGAATTTTGATTAAATTTCCAATGTTATTTGGCTGTTTACTGAATTTTATTATTACAAAAAATATCTTTTTTAAAATTATCGACGAGTGACCGACCAAACGGATAAAGTTTTCCTGAAATCGTATCCTTGTAGTGATTTGAGAAATCCCTCATCCCTGAAGTCGGGGAAAGGTACCCTTGTTTTAAAAAAAGACTTGTCAATGTCAACGAGATTTGTTTTCCCATACAAACTCTGACAATAGGCAAGAGATTTAGATTTACTTGAGTTTTTTACCACCGATACTTTATGATCTTGCAATTACACCTATACCATTATTTTCTTATTTAGTTTGTATTTGATTCCAAAAATTAAAATCAAAAAGTCCAAAATATGCGAGCGAAATTCAAAATTGCGAAACGCATCACCATTGGTCGAACCGAAACCAAGCACTGTGACGCACACGTTATGACATTTATTGACGTCAATATTCACTGTGTTGTTTTGCTGTGCAATATTACTGTAGTTTTACTTGTGTGTTAGTACCTAGTGCCATTTTGGTCTATATTATAATCTACATTATAAATTATCAAGAACAATGACGGAAAGTGGTTTTTGTTAAAGCACAATCGGACATTTTACCAAAAATAGCTGAATTTATTATGTGCTCAGAGAATAACCAAACTGCATTGCTAATATGTTAAATGATTCATTTCATTTTAATTTCTTTAATGTAATTAGTATGTCTATAGTTGGAAGTGGGATGCTTCCCACTTAAAAGTTTTATTAAATGATATGATTGTTTGGGTAATAATATCTACATTTTGGGCTCTTTTCCTATAGCAGTTATTGTACCAATTCACGTTACATTTTTTAAATGTTTTTCATCCTCCAAATCATCTTGCATCCAACTTAATTCAGAGCTACATGATGCATATCAGGGGATATCACTGAAGAATCAGAAGAAATAGATGCCATGCCACTTTCAACTGGGTTATCTGCAAATAACTTCCTAGCTGATTTTATTGGTGACGTTGCAATATTGTGTAATGAAAGATGAAGAGGAGATAGAGCAACATTTTTGCATTCTTAAATTTACTTGAACAACTTTATTTCTGTACTTTGACTTAATATTTACTTGCAGAGCTTTATCATTACTATTACTAGAGGCTTCAATCTGCTCTGTTTCAGAGACATCCATGCCAGAGGTACTGGGTCTTGCTCGATAATCATCACTTCCTTCAATATGATAACTACTTTTCCCGGCTTCATAGTAACTTGTTTTTGGTGATTCAATTTCTAAAGCATTTGTACTTTTGACAGCTACTAGTGACAATCCTTGTCTTCTAATAGCACATATTCCCTCCTGTGGTGGTGGCATATTTTATTTTTGGCACTGAAATATATGAGGCACAACTCTTTCCTTAAACCATAGTATAACTTTTTGCCCTTGTTGTTTCATGATGTATTGAACATAAGTTGTTGTATCTTCCTCAATCTGAAATAAATTCAACATTTAGTAAAACCCTGGAAGAAATTCACACCATGTAAACTATCGAAATAGAAAATACTTACATTAAAGTGATCTTCACAACAATATATACACGATTTTGGAGATAATTCATCTCTTCTTATAACTTTACACCATTCTTTACGTATTTTCGCATTTCTTGGAACAAAAAAACACTTTATCGGTTGTACTTATAATAGTGTTTTTGCATTCCGGTACAAAACAATATCTATTACATGGTTTTTTAGCTTTTTCCATTATCGAAATAGCGATTCAAACTGAAAATACTTAACTGTCAAAAGTATAAGTAACTGTCAACATTGCAAATAGTAAACAATACTGAATGACAATACAGAACTGTGACGTCAACCAAAGCGCGCGAAAAATGGAACCGTTCAATCTGGTCAAATTTAATCGGTATTTTATATAATTTTTTTAAAATAAATTGAAACACTTTCAACAGTATTTATATTTTTTACTATGTTAAAACGAAGTAAAAAGTGAATTAAGCAAATAAAAAAAAATGGATGCATATTCCTATTCCTTGTGCATGCCGGAAAAATGCATTCATTCGATGTAGTAGATGTCATTGTAATTTATGTTTTCCATGTTTGGATATTTGTATGACGAATATCACCCTGCAACTTGTAATGTCATAAGCACATCTGAAGATTAATTTACTTTATTACTTGTATTATTAAGGGGTTACATGGGTTTCACAGCTTCAAAATATCGATTTTTTTATTGTCTTATTAATTTCTACAACATCTCGAAGTCGATCCGAATAAAAGTTTTGGAGATACAACCCTGGGAAGGTACGTGCTCAAAGTCAGATAGGCTCAGCGCGCCGCAGGTGTATCGGAGCTGCTCGTCTATTGTTTGTCTGTCTTTATTGTACATTGCTTTCACTTTCTAAGGGCAACTAGTATGAAATACTTCAGTTGGTGATTACTTCTTGAATCACGAGCTTTATTTGAGGTTTTTCTATATAGTGTCTGTTGTAAAATTTATTAAAAAATGCCCAAAGTTTCGAGAACTTCGAATGAAAGACGCTATTGGGCTACCTATTATCACTACAGCTCTACAGATAAAAATCCTCTGCACGGAAATTGCCCAAAAGATCCAGACTTCTGGAGGAAGATCTCAGTAAAGATGAGCTTCTGGAGCGGTGTGTTGGTGGTTTCACACAAAATAATAATGAAAGCTTGAACCAGTTAATCTGGAAGGTTACTCCAAAAATACTTCCTGCTGGTTCAAAGATCGTTAATATTGCTACATTGGTCGCTGCTTCTTGCACTTTTAATGAAGGAACATCAGCTTTATTATTATTTGTGCACGGTATGGATTCAAAACTTGGCCGAAATTCCTACGAATATGCCCGAATTTCAGATGAAAACCGTGTGTGCGCAGCTGAAAAAAAAATCAGCGAGCGAGACTGGCGAAGCCAGGATTCGTCATAGACAGGAGCAAAATGATGCCCTGGACATTGCAGCTGCTGCAGGTTCTTCACTTTATGGCCCAGGAATCGACTATTCAATATAAGTTACAAAAAAAAAATCAGTTTTATTGTTACTCAAAACTTTAAACGCGGTTTTCTCGAAACTGTGTTTTCAAAGGCGGGGTTGTCAAAAGTTCTCGAAAACTACTCAACCGACCTTGATGAAATTTTGCACAGGTCCTCGAGATAGAATTCACGAGGACTTGACGAAGGATTTTTCTTTTCAATCTCAACTATTAAAAAAAAAAAAGATATTGAGCAAATTTTACCAAAATTTGCATTTTTTGTAAAAAAGTCTGCCAAAAATACAATTTTCACTTTTTTTTTCCTTCGTCCAAGTTCTAGTTTATGGTCTTAACTAAAAGGCGATTTTTTTTTCACTTGAGATGATCCTGTCATGAGTTCTAGTGACAACGCGGTAGCACCTTTTTTCGGAGGGGTCATGGGAAATGAGTCACAATGGCGGAGTTTTGAATATTTTCCTTTGAAAATTTCAGAAATTTCTTTTATAAATCTTTATGACAATAAAAAGTTTGAATAAAATATTTTGTTTTTTATATATAAAAAAAAAAATTGTTGAAAATAGACCTTTCTTCCTCCGAGTAAACCCATGTAACCCCTTAAATGGAGTTATTAATTGTCAAACCTTTATTTACGTTAATTGACTTGGGCTTTCCAAGCTTGATGCCCTCTCCTTAACCCTTAGAACCCGTTGGTGCAAGTCAAAGCACCATTTTTGTAATGCAGTTTTTGTACTTCAGTAAACAGCCAAATAACATTGAAAATTCAATCAAAATGCATCGTGCACACGTCTTTTATTCATTAGACTTGCTAATACAATTAATAATACTTGCGCATATCACCTTTGAATTGTTATTTATAAAAAAATAATATGACCAGCGTTGAAAAATGAAATAATGTATGGGACTCTATCCACCGATCCAGCAATTACTAAGCTTGAACGTTACCACTCGGCTACCGCCATCTTATAGAAGTTGACGCAACGCAAATGTATATTCGATGTGGAAAATTTCGAAAAGAGGAAATTGCAATTTTCTCGGACATGCCGAAATAATACGCCTTACTACTGTTGTCCTAATGGACAAAATGGTATGTTGTCCTAATGGACTACTAAAAGTGTTCAAAGTTTGAAGAAAATCCGTGATACAGACGTCTGTAGTTCCCCTTGTAAGTTAAATTTAAAGTAAACTGGCAAGAATATTCCCATATATAACTAATTAGTGTCACAACTTTCCAGTACACTTTTTGTATTTTCATAAAGTTCAGATGATTTATTTGATATTAATGTTTGTGGATGAATAAAAACCATTAAATATAACTAGTACAAAATTTAATATAGAAAAAAAAAAAGATCTAAAAGCACAATTTTAAATTTACGGTTGATATTTTTTTATGAAAGAAAAATTACAAAATATACAAGAAAACTATAATTATTAAGACTGTCAATACCTTTGTTTTTTTACAGTGCTTTTTAAAGAATTGAATACTTATAAATAACTCTTATTAATATTAAATTATGTATCACTTTTCCACAACTTTATAGTTTTATCGTTCTCTAACGCTGCTGATGCAATAATATTTTCTGTAGGGTGGCATGTTGTACATAAAACAACATCTAAAAATAAATAGCATACATAAACAAACGAAACAGACAAGTTTACATTTCATTTCAACTAATTATGTTTAAATTTACCTGTGTGCCCCTGTAATTTTTGTACAATCTCCTTAGTTTGTAAATTCCAAATATAAACCATATTATCTTCGGATCCACTAACGATCCATTTTCCTCCAGTAACAGAGAAATTTGCAAATATGCAATATTTCTCGTTTTTATGCCCTGAATATGTCTTTAAGCATTTGCCTTTTGAGTAGTCCCACAATTTTAATGTGTTGTCTAAAGTTGCTGCTAAAATATATTTTCCATTTGGAGAGAATTTAACGAATGACACTGGAGGATTGTCATCATCAATTAAGGTTTTTAAACATTGGCCCGATGCGGTATCCCAAATACGACTGAAAGTAATAAGGAATCATAATTAAAAATCATATATATATTATACAAAACAAGACAAAAATGTGTCATTTAATTTTGATTAATATGACAAAGGATTAAAAGGTAATTATTTAGTCTGTACCGAATTAGAGAACTGTACAGAATTTAGTTAGAACCGAACTGGCGAGAGAATGGAGTTACACTGCGCCGAGGTATGAGGGTGCAAGGGACGCGCAGGTTATTTTGAGTTAAGAAATATGCGTCAGTTTTTCAAACACGGACAACTAAACACCGCGCACTCGAAATAATGTGGTGGTATGCGCAGAACAACGCTAAACTCGTCCAGATGCATTCTCCGCCGGTACGAGTATACAGGTAGACAAATATAGGCCTTTCAAAGAGTTTTGATCTGTATTTTTTTAATTCCATTATTGATTTGTCAATTAATAATTATCAGGTAATCATATACATTACAATTTTTTTATAGTATATTAAAGAATGAGTTCAATAAGCGCATGCATACAGTGAGCCATTTGTTGCCGAACAAATCACGTACGCAACCGTGCCAACCTTGAAAAACTATATTATTAAAGCACTCGGCGAGCCATTAACGAACCCATATGATTACTTTAATAACTCCGTTTTAGACGTAAAATGAAAAAAGATATTTTTTGCTGTTACAAATTCTTATTGTTTAAAAATAAAGTCAAATCTATAATTTTCGACTACTTAAATAATTATATTGTTAAAAAACAAAATATTTAATATTTATAGGTTTTACAACTTGTTTGTATTAAATATGGTACATTTGGAATGATTCATTAATATCAGGAAGTGCTATTAGCCAAGTAGCAGATTATGTAAGAACAAGGATGGAAACATACTAATGGGGAAGGAGCTTATACTAAACAGATGGGCAGAGTACTTCTCGAAGTACTATTTAATCCAAGAACTGAAAACGAAGAGACAGAACCTTCATATGAAGAAGTCAAAACAGCAATTGTGTGGACCTAAAAACTAAGCAGTGGGAAAAGATAACCTGTCCAGAGAATTTCTCAAATATGGGACGAAAAAACTAGGCAAGGAGTATATAAACTTATATAGGAGGTGTAGAGACAGGAGCAAATGCCAGAGGACTGGAATAACGCCATTATTATACCAATACACAAGAAGGGAGACTGCAAAGAATATAACAACTACAGAGGTTATCATGGCACTACTAAATGTGACCTAAAAGGTTTTTGGCAGTATATTAACAGACACAATAAACCCATATGCTGAGGAGATTGTGAGGGACCAGTGCGGTTCCGGCGGAAAAAATCAACAAAGACCAGATTTTCTGTAGATGCAATATATTGGAGAAGTGCTGGGCATAGTATCGAGATGCACCAACTCTTCATAGACTTCAAACAAGTATATGACAACATAAACAGAAACCAATTATTTAGGTTAATATAGGAGTTTGAGAATAAGAGAGATTTTAACCTGAAAGACATTAAATGATACTTGAGACAAAGTGTGGATGCAAGGGGAGCTATTAACCCTCAACCGATCGCGCTGGTGAACTGAGTTCGTACTTTTCATAGACATACCAACACACTTGTAGGTTTTATCCCACTCATCAGTTGTCTGTTTGACTCAGTCAAGACAAGTTTGAACTGTAAGAGATCAGTTTATGTGAACTGAATTCACCACGTGACCAGTCATGTAAGTAATATTCTTGAATAATAATTATTATTATTTTCTGCTAGTTTCGAAATCAGGAGGAGGTTTGGGGTTAACTCCAAACCTCCAGGGGGTTTGGGAGCCCCCCCTCCCTTTCGGTACACTTATACAAATTTTTTATAATATTCATTTTGAACTTATAGGCTTTTTATTATTTTGTAGGGCATGATTTGTAACAGAACAGATGACGAAATTATGCAAATTTTGGACGAAATTGAGGATAACGAACATATTGACAGTGATGAACAAATTTCTGAAGGTGATGATGAAAATATTATTATGTATTCAGATCACAAAAGTGGCACTGAGGAAGAAGGTTCTGATTCGGAGCCAGATTATGAATATGATGCTGATAGAGAATTTATTTTGGACAAGGACAATGAAAGTTTTTGGTGCACAACTGATTTTCGTCCACCAACTAGTAGAGTAAGTTCGAGAAACATTATAAATACATTTCCAGATCCTAAAGGAACAGCAAAAAATATTGCAACAGAAATCGATGCATTTTTGCAGATTATCTCGAATAATATGATTGATCAGATTCTATATTTCACAAATGTGTACATAACCAGAGAAGTAAACAAAAATAACTACAAAAGGGAACGGGATTGTAAGCTTACCAATCAAAATGAACTGTGTGCTTTGATTGGGTTGCTGTTTCTTATTGGAACAAAACATGCAAATCATTGTCAAAATTCTTACAATCACAGTGAATTTGTCACCATTGATGAATAGCTAGTTCCGTTTAGAGGCAGGTGTAGCTTCATACAGTATATGCCGGCAAAATATGGTTTGAAATTTTATTCGTGGGCTGACGAAACATTTTATACCTCTGCCATTGAACTTTATTGTGGAAAACAGCCACCAGGGTCCTATGCAAAAAGTAACTCACCGTTCAATATTGTACATAGGTTAACTTCAAATATAAAAGGCACAAACCGAAACCTCACTACGGATAACTGGTATACCAGCTATCAGCTAGTCCACTCAATGCTCGAAAACAAAATTACTTGTCTGGGAACTATTAGAAAGAATAAAAAGGAAATACCTGCCTCATTGCCACACAAGAGTAGACCAGCCAGAACTACTTTATTTGCATACCAACATGAAATGATGATATTTTCATACATGCCAAAGAAAGATAAAGCAGTTCTATTACTATCATCTCTGCATGACAAAGGTACTATTGATTCAGTAACTGAGAAACCTGATGCAATATTGGATTATAATTTAACAAAAGGAGGGGTAAATATACAACTGATCAGATGGAATCTACGTACTCCGTTTCTCGAAAAACAAGAAGATGGACGCTTGGATGTGGGTTTTCTTCACAGCACTCAACATAGCTGGGATAAACGCACAAGTAATTTTCAAAGGAAATCTAAACAACCTGTTATTGCAAAGGAGAACTTTCCTGTATAATTTAGCATTTCAGCTCATGAAGCCCCATTATACTGAACAAGCAGAAATGTATTATCTGCCGAGATATACAAGCTTGTTGATATTAACTTTTAGTTAGTATCGATAGCGATTTTCCTCGCAGTATCGTCTAGAGCCCCTTTTATTGCCTGAGTGTTTCGGGCTCCTATATCTATGTCGTCCGCGACCTCAGGAATCACTGTAGATTTCCTGAATATTGTTCCTCATTCGCTGTTTCCCATCGCCCTAAACTGCAACTGATATACAACTGCATCTTAGTAAATTTAAAGCACCAAAAGCTAATACTGGAGGAGAATCATCATCAAAAAGAAAGACATGTTACCTATGCGAGAAATCTAAAAACCAGGTTACTACAAGAAGTTGTGACACATGTGATAAACACATATGTACTAGCCATTCAAAGTCAACAATTGTTTGTAGTACCTATTTGTTGTGATCAACTGATGTCCGATTTTGAATAGTATTAGTAAATTGGTTATTTTTAACATACACGTAAATAAAATTGTTTCTTTTCATAGAATATTTTTTGATACTTAAATAAAAACGTTTTTCAGTTACTTAACTTTTGTTGTATCAATTTATCTATTATTTTTCTCTTCTTTTAATTTTTAATACTAAACAAATGTAGTTTTCTTAATAGTGTACGAAAGAATAATAAAAAAAATTATTTATATCATAAACCATTCAGAAATAATAAGATCTAAATGGTGGTGAACTGTGTTCACCATGCGACTGTTAGTGTGATTATCTGAGACGCGACCGGTTGAGGGTTAATAAGTTTCACAGTAACATTAGAACTGCGACAAGAAGATGGCCTCTCAACAATACTATGCAACCTGGTCCTAGAAAAAGCAGTTAGGGCGATGGGAAACAGCGAACGAGGAACAATATTCAGGAAATCTACAGTGATTCTTGAGTTCGCGGACGACATAGATGTAGTAGCCAGAAACACCCAGGCAATAAAAGAGGCTCTAAACCAAACTGCGAGGAAAATCGGTATCGATACTAAGTTAATATCAACAAGCCAAATATATGGTGCTGGCTAGGATCGGAGCGCCAATCGGAGAAACGATAGAAATAGGCCGAAGACAGTTTGAAGTGGTAGAATCCTTCAAGTATGTGGGATCTACAATAAATAGCAAAAACGAAATATCCGGAGAAGTCACAACCCGCATACAGCTAGGGAATCGTTGCCTGTATACCCTACATCCAATACTCAGCAGCAAAGACTTGTCGCGCAGGAGCAAGCTAAGAATATACAAGACATTAATTAGCGGACCCGGACGACTCGGCACCGGACAACGCGGCGGCGGATAAGTCGACACCGGACAAATTGGCACCGAGACATTTCGGCACATATATTTTTAATTTACTTTTAACCTCTTATTTATTCAGTTTTTTTATGATTTTGAAAAAAATTAAGGTATTTAATTCTCAATAAATCAGAGATCAGGAAACACGTTTTTTCTCGAGTACATTCGATTTTTTATAAGCGAGTTAAGTTTTTTGCTTCAGCTGAATTTCATGTAGTTCCGCTATTCAATCCAGAATTCGCTCAAAAAATCATAAGTCGCTTACAAAACGTGAGGTAGACTTAAAATTTACATACAAGAGGCGAAAATATACTTTAGAATGGACTGTAGCCGCGTGTTACGGGCATCGCTTATTGCATCAAATTCTGTCACCAACTGGTATTGCTGGTATAGAATAAGTGAAACGTGAAACTGTTCCAACAGTAGTGTTTACATAAATCTATATTATTTCCAAAAGACTCTTAATCGTTAGATATCGATAATTTTGTTTCTTCGTTGGCAAATCGGAATAGGTAAAGAATTATTTATTCTTAATATTTTTTTAAACTCAAATAGGTATAGGTATATCAAATAGGTACATATAAAGGATACAGGGGAAAAACATATTTTCAGAACATATTTTATTCCTGGAAATAAAATTTTGCAATTGCTGCATCCGATTATTTGTCCCAAAGAGAGATGAAGCAGTATGCCCACAATGGGTTTATGTACGTTCGGGACAAGCTTAGCAAAGACGGCCCAAAAATGTTTTGGCGTTGTTAGAAGAAGTGTGGTAGAAAGGATAATGTGATCAGAGATTACTGCAATGGACGTATTTGGACAATTGATGGATTTGGAATGGAATTTCATTCGTTGCGTGTTCCACATATATGCAAGAACACTGGGAGTACTGTTTCAGTGTAAATCGCAAAAGTTACGACTGCAGTCAAACGTGAGGCCAAGAAGACTATGGAAAGACGCAGAACAGTATCCGAAAATTGTTCTAGAGCAGTACTAGGGCAACTTGCATCTCGCGAGACAATGAGGAGGATGATAAATAGAACTCGCGCCAAAAACACTGACCATAATATGCCACCAAATACGCAAAGGCGGCAGCATTTAATCATTCCTGATAATTATAAGGAATACGAAAATAACCCCGGACTTTTTGAAAAATTTCTATTGGGAGATTCTGGTTATGGCGATGAACAACGAATATTAATATTCGATCGGAAATTTAATAAAACTGATGGAAGATGGATTGTGCTCAGATGGAAGAATTTTTTATGGATGGCACCCTTCAATTAACCTTTTCGCTACGGCGTGCTTTCTAAGTCGTGCCCTGTGTACGGCATGCTGAGGATAGTGCGGATTCGTACGATTCCCGTAGTTAGGTACTTACTCTTTGCGTTTAAATACGGTTCCCGTAGTTTGTAGTAGTTTTATTTGTTTCAATAAATTTTCTTAATGGACAACCAAAATAATACGCAATTCAGTTCTTGGTAGGCTTAGCATATGTCCGGAATTATAAATGAAAGGCTGGACAGTCCTGGATGAAGCGTTTTTTTTTGGGGCTGCAGTGAAATGATGCCAGCGGATTTGTTCCCGTAGGTTCTCGTAGTTTGGGCCGAAAAAAATGATTACACTGAAAACAAGTTTTGATATGTCTATAGCATTTTTAATAGTGTAAATGATAATTATAATACAGCGGATGAGTTGATTTCCCATATTAAGTACAGAAAAAACGCTTGCGTATTAATCCGATTCTCGTACACGGGACACAAAAATATTTTACGGCTTAATCCGGTTCCCGTAGCGAAAGGGTTAACACAACCTATTTTCAGTCAAATATTTGTATTGCTGGTTCGACGAAATGAAAATGAAATTTAGAAATGAAAACGGGTTTGTATTTCCTATTTAGTATGCTTCCTAACAAAATGGAAAGAAAGTATTCAAAGTTCTTCCGAATGATTAAGGAAATATGGCCAGAATTTTCTTTTGGTCTACCATTAACGTAGATATTGAAATGGGGATCCATCAAGCATTACGAGGTGAATTTACTGGTGTAAACATTAAAGGATGCTTTTTTCATACAATTCAAAATTTAAGAAGATCTTATTGTTAGTGATGTGCATCTTCTTGGTCGATACACGAATGATTCCGAGTTCGCATTGCAAGCGCGAATAACAGATATCAAAAACAGACAGTCTGTGAGACGCACTCTGGAGGAAGTCCGTGAATTTCAGGAAAAACCTAGAAGGAAAGGTACCCCCTGGACAGAAGAGAGAAAGGGGTTACACCGGCAGAAGATGCGACAATACTGGGCAAAGATCAAAGCCCAACAGTTGAACGAGCGTGGTCCAAAGTAGGCCTATTCGTAACAAGAAGAAGAAAAATAGCTTTATTAAAGTTTAGAAATTTTACATTTCATAAATGTGACATAATCCTCTCAGGTATTCCAACATGTTGTCTCTGCTGTATGCATGTACTTTTTACAGTATTCGCGCACCCGCTTCTTCGTAGCGTCTTCTTTTTTCGGCTGCTTCGTACTTTACGGGAAAATTCACCTCGATAACATCAGTGGCATTTGTACCAGCAGATGATGTGGACCATGCACTTGCCATTTTGGTAGAATTCCTACCGCCAGAATTAGAGCCTATTATTGGTTGGTTCTCAAACACTTATATAGGCCGATTGAGGATTAATGGCACAAGAGGACCACCACCCTTTCATATGAAACTTTATGAACTTTCGTCGGTGTACCAACGAACACTTGCAGGGTCTGATAGAACGAATAACTTTGCGGTGGCTTGCCACAAAAAGGTACTACAAGGGTATGGCATGGCTCACCCAAATATTTGGAAATTTGATGCACAGCTAAGGAAAATTCAAAAAACTTTTGTTGCCGATTATGAGCGCTACGTCGCGGGCTACGAAGTATAGATGAGCATGAGACGAGTTTCTCGTTACAGATCCCATCCCGTGGGACGGATCCCTATCACTGCCCCATCTCATCACATTTTCGTCCTACTGTCCTATCTTACAAACCTCGCCCGTCCCATTCATTCCATATTTCGGTTCAAACTTTCTTAAAGATAATTCGTTCAAATTAATTTTTTTCGTAATTATAAGATAAGTAATTAATTATGCACGAACTAGATTTACTAGATTATCAAAACTCGTCCCAGTCCGTCCCATACAAATTTGTCGTCCCATCCCATCCCATGCAAAGTTGATACCACTCATCCCATCCCATGGGACGATGGGATGTGATGGGTCGATGGGATCCCATGCTCATCTCTACTATGAAGCACCCGGAAAAAGAAGACGCTACGAAAAGGCGGATGCGCTAATACTGTAAAAAGTACATGCATACAACAGAGACAACATGTTGGAGTACCTGAGAGGATTATCTCACATTTATGAAATGTAAAATGTCTAAACTTTAATAATGCTATTTATGTTTTGTTCTTCTTATTACGAATAGGCCTACCTTAGACCACGCTTGTTCAACTGTTGTGCTTTGATCTGTGTCCAGTATTGTCGCATCTTCTGCCGGTGTAACTCCTTTCTCTCTTTTGTCCAAGAGGTACCTTTCCTTTGGGTTTTTTCCTGAAATCTATGGACTTCCTTCAGGGTGCATCTCACAGACTGTCTGTTTTGGAGATCTGTTATTCCCAGTTCTTTAATATCCTTCTTGGTTTCTGTCAACTAAGTGGTACAAACCTTCTTGTTTTGTTCCTTCTTGACACCTTTTTGTTCTTGTTTTTGTCTTGTGAACAGACGGTTGGTTAGTTGGTTTGGAGGCAATCTTGCAACGTGGCCATAGAAAGCTACCCTTCTTTTCCTTGCACAGTCAGAAAGCATCTCAATATGTTCGTAGAGCTCAGAGTTATGCCGTCTTCAGAATTCCCCATCTGCCTTTACCAAGCCTAGGATCTTCCTGAGGATTCTCCTCTCTCTTATTACCAATTTCTCTACCAGACCTCTTCAGTTCAAGGAAAGACACTACATGGCATATAGGGCTTCTGATTGTAAGACTGATGTGTAGTGCTTAAGTTTCAGGTTGTCTGACAGTCATATCTTGTTGTAAGTATTCTAAGTCAGTCAATAGGCTAGTTCTAACTTGTTGACTATCTTGGATAATGATGATCTTTCTGATAAGTTGGGTTCAATCCATTCGCCGATATTCTTAAATTTCTCAGTCCTCTTGATGTTATCCTGCTCTAGTAACATCTCTCTGGTTGCTTCTCCGATGTTGGTGAAGAGTTGTTTTATTATTAGTTTTTAATTTAATGCTGTTTGTTTTCACATGAATTCTACTGTTGGCTAGAAGGTGACTAAATAAATAGTTTACAATTTCCTTCATCTTCCAAAGGGCGTGCGTACTTTTTTTGATTAAAAAAATATTTATTTTGTTTTTGATTTTACCAAAACCTGTTATATAATGTTATACTAGAAAGATGACTGGTGCCGATTTGCCCGGTGCCGAGTTGGAAGTGCCGATTTATCATGTACCGATTAATTAGACCAGTGGTGACATAAGGCAGCCAGACTTGGACCCCTCCAAATGCACACGAAATACAATTGAACCATTCCAAAGAAAAGTATATAAGTCTATGTAAGATTTATGGCACAGTAAATGCAGACTGGTGTGGAGGATCTTAATGAATCATGAGCTACGAGCGATTTTCAAAAAGCCAGATTTGGTAGCGATAATTAAATGGGGTAGGTTACAATTTTGCAGGACACATAAACATAATGAAGGACACTAGGCACAACAAACGGGAACTGGAAGTCACTATAGGAGGACGTAAGCCGCCTGGTAGACAAGTGGTGGCTGAACAGCGTGGAGGAAGTCGCGATAAATTGGAAAGTGTCTGCGATAAACCGAAGTAGATTGGCAACACTCATTGAGAAGAATGACGAAGCCCTAAACGGACCGTAATAGCAACAAGAGGAAGAAGATTGATTCATAATAGTAATTGTCATATGAAGTTTCATCACTAAGTAAATAATTTGATCTAAAGTTTCATTGGGGACGAAAATGAATGCATTGTTGGCCATGCCAAATGCTCAGTTTGTAAAATTATTTTACTTACCATAAACCATCATAACTACTACTGACAATGAGGGATCCATCTCGATTAAAGTGCACAGCACTAACAGGATCTGAATGTGCAGGTAATGTCTTAAGACATTTGCCAGTCCTTACGTCCCAAATCCTGACGGATTCATCAAAAGATCCTGATACTATGAGGTTTGATTGTGGATTGAAATTACAACAGAAGACATAATTGCTATGTCCTTTTAATGTTTTTAAACATTTAGCTGAACTCAACTCCCATATTTTTAGAGTCTTATCATCACTGGCAGATACTGGAAATTTTAAATACATTATACTTAAAGTTATATTTAACTAGGTTAGGTTAGTTATTTATTTTTTCTATTTTGCGTTTGTAATTAACTCATAACAGCACTCATATGCGTGCGGTTATGGCTCAATATGTATCGGCGATTTATTTATTTAGAAATGGCATAAAAGGGCGCAAAATAGAAAAAAACTATCAAAAACTCGCTACTTCCATTCGAAAACTCCTCGCTACTCCGCAAACTTGGACGCGTGCTGTAAAATTGCGCTTACTGAACTCGTCCTTTAATATACTATTACGTTGGTTATTTTAAAAAATGAATTAAAATAGCTTCTACACAGACAGTAATGGACACGTAAACAATCTATGAAGTTTTGCGGAAGGAGTTTTCGAATCAAGAGCATGCTCATATCTGAGACAAGTGATGAGAGAAGGGATAATAACCCAGAAAAGCTTCCAGATCTAAGACAATAAAATATGCTGGGAACCATCACCCAGAGAAGGTTAGAAATTTACCTGTATTCAAATTATTTTTTATTACTCATGCGGTATAAGTACTATCTTGGCGCCCGTTTTTTAGTGGGGGACAAAAGGCTGTTTTTGGCTGTATTACCACATAACTTGGGTAACGCACGCAAATATTCAATAAAAATCGCTAAGCTACGTTTAATAAAACAATTAAATATATAAAATAAACACAATCAAAACCTAAATATTAAAAAAGTGAAGTGAAAGTGGCAGAAATTTTTTTCATTGCAAAATAAAAATTAAAGAAAACGTTTTAAAATGAGTGTAAATTCTATGGTGATTCCGAAGACTGATGAGAGTTCTTATGACGAATCCACACCACCGGAGACAACTCAAAAACTAATTCATCATTTTTTTTTTTTTGAATGGCCCCTGCATCCCAAACTTGTAACATACTTGTAAGATGCGTACCCTGAGTACGCATGAGTAATAAAAAATTATCATTTGCAACTCGTACGGTATTGTCAATTGCCCTCTCAAGCGAATGACCGCCGTTCGTCCATTTGATGATTTCGTTCGTGCGACCAATTTCGCTCTCGTGGACAATTGACAACTTACCGCCCTAGTTAAACAATATACCATATTAGTTAAGTAAAATTACCTAATAATCGGCTGTCACTGGACCACGCAACATCACTTATTCCTAACTTATGTCCTGATATTGTTTTTTCGAATTTACCGTCATATGCCCCCCATATTTTAATTAACTTATCAGCAGCTGTAAAATAAATAAAATATATAAAATCTTTAATACGAAAATCTAATAGAAAAACTTACAGGAACTGGCAAGCCATTCACCATTAGGACTAAACTTCACAGAAGAAACGGCCTTGGTATGGCCAGCCAATGTGAACTTCAACGTGTAATTTGGTTTCTATAAAGAGAAATGTTAAATGAAAGTTTTAATTGGGGAAAGACCTTATGATTAGCAGCCTTTAGTTACATATTGTTTTGCAATAATTTCTTTTTTCAAAATGGTTTTAGGGGAAGCTCTCACTAAACCCCTTATTCCACTTTGGCTTTTAGTATGTGCCACCCTGGTATCACATATTTCACATTCATTCAGGGTGGGCAGCCCTGACGGTTAGTGAAAACTGCCCTACTTGTTGCCTCAATGAGCAGGAATCAAACACAGGTTTCGCACATTGCAAGGCGAGTATATTGTCAGCTACACTACTGAGAAGGACATATAACACAAGCTATTTCTTGCAAACAGTCTCAATTCAATGAAAAGTTTTTATGCATAAACCTTTTTAACTACTCATTGATGGCACTAATATATTGAGTCACTTATGGACAAATACAGCAGTTGAAGGATTAAACAATTAGCTAAGTAGTGGCTTTCCATTCAATGGCCTTTGGTTTCCAAGAAAAATGTTAAAATTTCATTCATACTTTCTATTCCTGAATGCTAGACGTTTCAACTAAGTGATTGTAGTGCAGCAGACAAGGTCGAGTACTTTGTTTTGGATACCAGCTGGCAGTACGAGTTGAAATCTTGACAGTTTTATGAACACTTTTTCTTTCAATGTTATCATAAAAAGTCAAATCATCGTCATTGCAAATATTCAAAACCTTCTCTACTCTCTAAAGAATTATAGAGAAACCGCTACAAGTGAAAATTGAATACAAATACATTTGTTACTTTTGCATCAATTTAGTTCGCATTGAAGTTGATCACAGCAATGCAGTGAAAAAAATCTAATTATCGATTTATAAATAAAATTATACAAATGCAAATCTAATTATTGATTTATAAATAAAATTACTGCAGCGGAAATAACTATTATTAAATAGCTCTGCATAAACCATACAATTTTTGATACCCTGTATAATAATAATTTTCTCAAGGACTGATTCACATGAAAGATATATTTGGATAGGATTTGAACCCGCATCAGCAGCATGTTGTCCAAAACATTCATCAACCTTATCCACTGCACTTCAATCTGCTTTAACATCACAGAAAAGAAAAAATGCATGAAATATTTGCAGCAATTATCTTGGAAACTAAGGCCATTGCATGAAAAGCAACTAGCCAAGTACTCAGGACTAGAATTGGTGAAACCATCCTACGTTGTAGATAATCATACAAACTTAAAACAAACAGAACACTGCCTGAATATATAAATATATTCAGCCTTTCCGAAGTTCTATAACAATTATTGAGTCTTTTTTGGACTACCAAAACAAATCTGATGTGAAATTTATAAGTAAATAAATCTCGAAACACGTCCACAGATGGGTTATCCACTTAAGGTATCGGAAAGACATGATCTTAAAAACAAAGTTATTTTTATGGTTTTTGTTGAGTGTCACGAAGGTGGACTGAAAGCTATAAAATAACTTACTAATTTCACATGAGATTTGTTTTGGTAGTCCTAAAGAGACTAAGTAATTGTTATAGAGCTCTGGAAAGGCTGAATATATTTATAATATTCAGACTGTGTTCTGTTTGACTCAGAATTAGTTCTACAACATATCCAAGACCCATCAAAATATGTGATTAACAGGTCTGATGGTTAAATAAATGAAAATATTATTGCATGCTTACCAAACTGCTTGATTTATTCGAACTTCCAGTAGGTGTTAAACTATTGTTTGTGGATGGAGGATTATTTATTATCTGAGGTGCATTATGAACTGGTTGAGTGCTGCTTAAAGGCATCATATTTGCCTTTTAAACATTTACCTGCAATATAAAAATAAAAAAGAAATTATAATCTTCTAGTGTGCATTTGTAAACATGTGTCCAAGATAACCTTTTAAGAAAGAAAAATCTGTAATTACTTACTTCGTCGTTGATAATACTATATTGTTATAGATAACTGATAGTGTGATAGATATTAAATAAATGTAGGATTATTTCGAGTTGTTAACCTTCTAGTGAAGAAAGTTTCCTGGTGAAATATTTGATAACACAACGCCATCCACCATGTTTTTGACAGAAATGGCGCAGCTAAGTAATTGTTACCAACATAAAACACCAAATCGAAAAATCTATAATGCAAATTCAAATTTAAAATATTTTTTTAAGTATTTTGACCAATATATAAATAAACCAAAGGAAATAAATAAATGTTGATTAACCACCGTATTTAACTGCGTATAAGACGCTCGTTTTATACACATTTTTATCAAACTTTATTTGATAATTTTAATGAATTTTCAGTATTTTAAATATAAAGTAATACTCTCTGCAAATACGCAATACCCTATATCTGGGAAAGAATATTATTTATTCACCTTCGTCAAAACCCAGATACTCATCTCCAGAGCTAAATGAAAGGTCACTTGAAACCTCTTCTGAATCAGCATATATCATCCGCGTAGGCCTCGACTTGTATGCTTTTGTTTGTTCAATTTCCTGTTTGACTTATCTATTGAGGCATGTATAGTTAGTTAACTCCTGACTTAATGTTGAACATTTCTATTATTATTAGAAACACATTTGACAAATTAATGGCCCTAGAAGATGCTGAAGTTGAGCAAGAGGACGATTTGACTGATCAAGAAATATTATTATTTTTAATTGAAATTATAATCTATAGCCAGAAGTATAGTCTATAGTCAGAAATCAAGGGTTTAGAAGCTAGAACAGAGAAAAAAAACGTTTTTCTACCTGTTTTGTACCCTCTGGGCTTAAGCTTCCTATTTATTGCTCCAATTCTCGCAGTTTTATGCTACCTGATAGCTGGTGCTACCTCGTATTCAGCTCTGTAGTTCTTTTCAAGTACGTGCTCTCCATTGCACCATGCTCTCCATCGAATTAATTTTGAGCTCCACTAATCTTGAACTCTGGCGACGTTTTCTGTCCAATTACTAATAAAAAATAATAAGTAATTTTTGTTGTCAATTGTCCTCTTAATAGCTCTCTGGTTGACTTTAAGCTTGTCGGGTATGTCTTTCGTATGTGGTTACTGGCAGTATACAGGGTATATAGGGGGATGTCCATTACAAAATCATTTATTTTGTACATTGTCGTGTACTTTCATATATTTCTAGATCTTGATTGGCCCTTTCTATGGTTAACTTTTGTTATGGGTATTTGTACGTGGTTACTTTATCGATTTTGTCTCCTAGCATGATTTGTTCATTGCTCTTCGTTTTATCAAAGTTTTATCTTTGTAGCTTTGTAGATGTCTTCGATGAGTGTGACAAGTTCGAAAGGTTTCGAAAACCTAACCTAACCTAACCTAACATCTGGTCCTGACGCACTAAAGGTTTTCAATGCGTTTTGGGGCTGTTTTATGGCCGCCTTGCTTGCAACTCGTTGTGACCATTAATGGTTTTAAATGCGTTTGTAAACAATGTAATATTTAAACTTACAAATTTTAGATATAAGTATTTATTTTCTGTAGTTGTAAATATTAAATATAGAAACAACTACGTGCACTTGGGGTTGGAATTCTATTGTTATTAGTGTGGGCCTTCCTGCTCTTAACAATATATAATAGTAGGGAAGGATCCTATGTTCTATTCCCTCCTCACTCCTCGCCCCCACCACTAGCCCCACCCCTAGACCCCGCCCCAGACCACACCTCCACCCCTAGAAACCCCGTCCCAGACCACCCCCACTACTAGCCCCATCCCTAGACCCTGCCCCAGACCACACCCCCACTCCTAGACTCCGCCCCAGACCAGAACTTTCCAGAACCCCCACTTTCACCCTAAAACTCCACCTTCAACCCCCCAGACCCCACTTCCAAACCCCAGGCCCCACTTCCAACCCCCAGACCCTGCCCCTAGCCCCACTTCCAACCCCAAGACCCCGCCCCAGACCCCGCCCTTAACTCCCACTATTTCTATTGCGCATGCGTGAGATTTGAACACAACCCACAATCCCAGACCTCGCCTTCCAACCCCCAGACCCCACCCTCAGACCCTACTCTCAACGCCATTTTCCTGAATGTGTTTATCCTAATGAGAGTTTGACCTAGGTTTTGACAATCAAATCTGGTGTCAGAACGGCTCTAGCATGCACCCTAAGAGAGATACCGTCCGGCCGTCACCCTCTCAGTAGATTACGTCATCCGCCGCCACGCATATTACCAAACTAACCGTAAAAACTTTTTCTCAACTCACAAGTTCTTTGAACTTGTGAAAAATGCATATGCGTTTTTGTTTGAAGAAATTCGCTATGAATTGAATGGAGTTGAAGTAGATATGAATCGAGATGTAGGAATTACAAGCACGATGAAAGGATTACTCTCCAATACCAAGCGAGATCAGCATATACTCGATCTTTGCGGCTGGGCTGAAAATGCTACAAATGTTACATACTTTGATAATAAGAAAAAGTTCTATGCTCTAATTTCATTGAAATATTTATTGGGTTTTGCTGAGGATTATACAAAAATGTTAATTAATGTAAAGCAGGAATTAATTCTACTACGCGCTAGAACTGATGTGAACTGCTACAAAGGAGATGCAAATATAAGATTCAATATTGATCAAATTTACTGGCGAATTCCCCATATCCAACTCAACGACGAAGCTCGATTGAATGTATTGGACACACTCGAAGAAGATAAGCCGATATTAATACCGTTTCGTAGGTGGGAGTTGCATGAACTACCTGCTTTAAAAAATACCGATAGAGATATCTGGTCTGTAAAAACATCTACAGCTCTGGAGAAGCCTCGATATGTTATAATTGCACTGCAAGAGGGCCGAAGGGATACCCATGCAAAAAACGCATCCGAATTTGATAATGCATCGCTGCGAAATATGAAAATTGACCTAAACTCGGATTCATATCCATATGAAAACTTAAATCTTAATATGGATAGTGGTGATTATGCACAACTCTAAGTGATAACTCTCTTGGAAGTGGGGGCTGGGTCTTGGGGTTGGAAGTGGGGGCTAGGGTTTGGAAGTGAGGTCTGGGGGTTGGGAGTGGGGTCTGGGGGGTTGGAGGTGGAGTTTTAGGGTGAAAGTGGGGGTTGGGGGCGTGGTCTGGGGCGGGGTCTAGGGGTGGGGGTGTGGTCTGGGCCAGGGTCTAGGGATGGGGCTAGTGGTGGGGGTAGTGGTGGGGGGGCGAGGAGTGAGGAGGGAATAGAACATAGGATCTTTCCCTACTTATAATAATGTAAGCGATATATTCGCTTACACAATACAAGTTTTTTTTTCTATTTTATGTAGATATAACACGACAAAAGGTTGGAATTATGTAGTTCCGCAATTCGACATTATCTAAGTCGACATTATCTATGGTTGGAAAATTCCCGAAAGCGACCAATAGGTTAGGTTAGGTTAGGTTTAACCTAACCTAACCTCCATAAGGTTTTTCCCTCACCTAAGGTTTGTAACCTAACCTAACCTAACCTAACATCTGGTCCTGACGCACTAAAGGTTTTCAATGCGTTTTGGGGCTGTTTTATGGCCGCTACTTGCTTGCAACTCTTTGTGACCATTAATGGTTTTAAATGCGTTTGTAAACAATGTAATATTTAAACTTACAAATTTTAGATATAAGTATTTATTTTCTGTAGTTGTAAATATTAAATATAGAAACAACTACGTGCACTTGGGGTTGGAATTCTTTTGTTATTAGTGTGGGCCTTCCTGCTCTTAACAATATATAATTATTTTCAGTTTAAATCCATCTTTCTTGCCACCAAGATACCAAAGTAATAGAAGTGTTAGAAGTGTGTTGATAATAGAAAAGTTGACGTGTTCGTTTATTTATTCATTTTATTATGTCGAAAAGAATATATTTAAGTGGTTCACAAAAAAGAAAAAAAGTTGTAGCTCAAAAAGAAATAACCAAGAAACTCACTTCATTTTTTACGGTTGAAGAAGTAAATAGGGTGACTAATTCTTCACCTTCATCATCTCAAGATCGAAAAACTTCTGAATATCAACTGGAAAAAGATCCTACATGTGACAAAAACTAACAAACACACATCAGATGCTGAACCCTCTACTTCAAAAATGTATCACCTGATCCAGGTACGTACTGTGACGAAATTTTAACAGAAGAATTACGCGATATTTGGATTCGAAAAGGGCCAGAGTTTTCCCAATATAAAAATTGTGACTTCTCCAAAACTTCTACAAGTTTTCCAGATTCAAGTGGTAAAACAAAAACTAGATACTGGACTAAAAATATTTAGAAATTTAGAGTCTTTAGAAAGAAAATGGCTCCTTTATTTACCGTTGAAGAAATATGTGTACAGTTATAGCTGCCCTCTATTAATACTACTACTGGACATAATTTTAGTTCTCCGACTAGATATACAGATTGCAAGCATATAAGTAACTATTACGTGAGCATGAGAACAGCTTACAGCACAGGCAATTAATGATAAATTATGTCGCAAGAAACAAAACTACGGGACGAGTTGATAGTGAGTTGCTGTCCCATTATAATACAGTAGTCAATTATTGAAAGAATGTACTTTGGTGATAATGAGATATTGGGGTTTCAAAATAATGGGAATTATTTGGGATGCTTAGAACTGATTAGTAAATTTGATCCGTTTCTTGCTGATCATATACGATACTGCGGAAATCGTGAAAAAGGAATTGCATCATATTTGTCTGCAAATATTTGTAATGAGTTTATTGATATAATGGGACAGCAAGTTTTGGGACAGCAAATGGGACAACAAATTAATTGTTAACAAATGAGGTATAACTTACCCCACCGTGCCATTTAAAATTTTATTTAAAATTTTTGTGGTCCCAGCGCGAAAAGGTTAAGAGATTTGGCTACAAATTTTCTTGTAAAAGGTGTCCACTCACAAACAAAATTGAAGTGTCTGAGCGTTTTTTGAGAAACCATTTTTAACTATCCAAAAATTCCTCTGTTTCGTTTTCAATGGCCCACCTTGTATATAAAGAAAAACTATTCAAGTAAATTCATCCTCTTAAAAAAACAGGGAGTACAAGAGAAATTGGAGAACGTAGAGAGAGAGAGCGACTTCTTCATATATTTATATGAAGGAAATATGAAGGAACATGGAAATCTTCTGTTACTCTTTGGCACTTTGCTCAAGATACATTGTGTGAACCGTTCGCTCAGCCTGCATCAAAGGGGTGATAAATTAGGTCTTGAACGTTCCTGTTAGTTGATTTGTCACAGCGAACGGCCCACACAATGCATCTTGAGCAAAGTGTGGAAAAGAGTAACAGAAGGTTTTTTCTAATTATTGACAAATATATGAAGAAGTCGCTCTCTCTCGACGTTCTCCATTTTCTCTTGCATTCCCTGTTTTTTAAGATGATGAATTTACTTGAATAGTTTCTATTTATTAATTAATATGTATGTATCAAGTATGTATAACAAATGGATCTCTCTTTTTTGCTGTGGTATAATTTAGGAACAGAACTGAATAGTTAAATGATTTATTGTTCTTTGTTTACATAAAAAAACAATAGACGGAATCACAAAATTTTGTAAACTAGAATTAGATACAGTTATCTACGGCTTGTGTGATTGATTTTCCATTCAAAAACATACTTCTGATTAAATGAAATCATATTAGGTATCTAAATACGCCATACTTACATTAAAGTGATCTTCACAACAACATAAACAAGTTGTTGCATATATTTCATCTCTTCTGATAACCTTACACCATTACTTACATATTACATATTTAATACATACATATTTATACTTACATATTTTGCAACTACCGGGAGTGAAAAAACACTTTATCAGGTGCACTTCTGATAGTGTTTTTGCATTCAGGCACAATGTAATACTTATAATTTTCATGGTGAAATAAGTTAAGAACGAAACGTACGAACCTAACAATACCCAACCTAACCTAACCTGTAGTAAACTATGTACTGGAAATTAAATGACCGTGTGATGAATGACCGTGTGATTAAATGACTGGAAATACAATGACCGTTACTGGAAATAGTATTTGACGTCATTAACAGAGCGCGCGAAAATGGCAGCGTCTAAACAGCTCAAAATTATTCTCTATTTTAATTTTTTTTTAGACTTAATAACAGGATTTTTAAACAGTATTTATGTTGTAACGGTGTAAACAGTTAATTAACAATATAAAATAAATATATGCATATACCCTATTCGTTTGTATATAAATACTTCGTTGCATTAGACGGAAACGCTTTGTTGCACTTCGACGACCCTTTGTTTCAACAACATTTCATACAACACTTCATTTTCACTAGGGTGACCATGTGAATTATTATGTAGGTAGATGGTACGGCTTAAAACTAAACATCAGTAAAACCAAAGTCATGATAGCAGACCGGAAAACGAACAACAATCCGCACATCCGACAGGTAGCCGGTTTCGAAGTAGTGGATAAATTTATTTATCTTGGCTCCCTCATCACCAACACTAGAGGCAGCGAAGCCGAAATAAGACGACGGCTAGCTATAGCAAGAACGGCCACAACTAAACTGACACGCATATGGAAGGGCACGTCAATTAGTAAAGCTACGAAAATCAGGCTGGTCTCTACTTTAATTTTCCCAATTGCATCATACGCGGCTGAAACCTGGTCGATCAGATGAGGACAGAAAGGAAATAGATGCATTTGAAATGTGGGTTTACCGACGAATGCTCCGATTATCATTGATACAGCACCGCACCAATGTATCGATCCTAGAAGAACTAAAAATCGAGGACAGACTGTCCAAGAGAATAAACCGGAACAAAGTGCGGTATTTCGGGCACGTCTCCAGAAGACCGGATCCATTAGAAAAGCTGGTGGTTCAAGGCAAAGTCGACGGACGAAGGTCACGAGGAAGATCTCCAACCCGATGGGTAGACGGAATGGGTAGACTAGCCCAGAACAGAGAGGAGTGGAAAATTGCTTTAAAAATGGTAGAAGCATAGTGCCACAAAACCCTTGTGAGGATAATAGGACCGAGGAGAGAGAGATGGTATGACTAGGGTAGATGTACCGTTTGTGGCCAAATCAGTGTACCAATTATGGTCACTTTGAGATTTATATTGATATATTAAGCGTAATTTTCGTACTATAGTATGATATAGTAGATTTCTAGGGTTTTTTATTACGTTGGCAACGTTGTGAATACTTTCCTGAACTCGTTGAAAGTATAGTTTCAACGTATATTTCAAAAATATCCTGACCCGTCGTGTATACCAGCTACCAGCGATTTGTAATTATTGCTTATAAGAATCAAGACACTGATAAGTAAACCATTAATATTTATTCGAAATTACAATTTTATTGAGATGTGTTATTTATGTGCTATTTAGACAACTTAATAATTAATAAAAAAGCTAATTTACCAATAATGACATAAAACATAAGAAAAAGTTGGAAAAACACCAAATTGACATATTCGCAATATCGGAAACTAAACGGAAGGGCAAGGGAAATGTCAGATACAACAACTACATATTATTCTACAGCGGCAAGGAGAAGGACCAAAGGGCGTGCGCGGGAGTAGGCGTACTGGTACACCAAAAGGTCCGAAACACTTATGGACGACGTAAAGTACATAGATGAAACCATAATGCAACTATCTATCAAAACAAAACATACCACACTGAACATCATAAGCGTGTATGCGCCGGATATGGGTAAACCAATGGAAGAGAAAGAACAATTTTTCAAAAAACTGGAAGAAACAATAAGCCGAATATCAAAAAGTGAGAAGCTACTAATGATGGGTGACTTTAACTCAAGAATTGGCAACACAGCAATCCCGGGCGTAATGCAGCGGTTCAACGAAAATGTCCTGAACAGCAATGGAGAAATGGTACTAACAGCATGCACCCAACATGAGCTTACCATTAACAACACCTACTTATATACGACTATAAAACCCAGTATAAATACACATTTATCAACTCAAGAGGGCAGAAATCGGTGATAGACCTCATTATAACCAACAGGAATACACACCTTAAGGAGATACTAGACGTAAGAGTATTAACATCAGCCAGCGCAACAATAGAACATGGTTGGGTACTATGCAAATACCGTCAGACAATTGACCTACGCAGAAAAAAGACTCAGAAAAGAGACAGTACACATATCAAAATATAACGTTGAATCATTTGGAAATGAAAGCACCAAAACACTATAACAGGAACGTTTAAAACACAAAATACTCATCAACCCAATCACAGCACAATGCAAAGTAAATCAAGCCTGGGAAAAAATCAAATCCAATATAACATCAACCGCAAATGAGAACAATTAGAAGAAAACAATGAGAACAAAGAACAATTAAGGTAAATGCCACAAGAGCCAACAAGCCATGGTTCACAGAAGAAGTAAAAGATTTAGCCAAGCAGAAGCGGAAAGCATACATAACATATAGAAACAATAACACTGAGGAAGAATACCACAAATACATAGAAGTATGAAACCGAGTAAATCAAGCAATCAAAGAACTTAAAGAGCGATACCGGGAAAACTTCTCTAACCAAATGCAGCATATGGACCTATATGGAGGTCAGAAGAAGATTTAGAAAATACTCAGAAACAGAAAGAAACCAATAACAGAGGACATCTAAGTTACTACCATCAGCCACGATCAGTGGATACAATACTTTGAAGAAATCTATAAAGACCAGGTAGATGCAGAAACTGAAGAAGCAGAATATATAATACAGGAACCCACAGACACAACCGCTGAACAACTAATTACAACAGATGATATCCTCAAGACAGTGAAAAATCTAAAAAATCGAAAACACCAGGCATTGATAATATCAGCAATGAACTGATCAAAATTGGGGGAAATACCATCATTAAAGAAATAATGCAGCTCTTTAGAATAATCCTCCAAGAAGAACGAATTCCAGAAGAATGGAGAACCAACATAACAGTAACAATCTTCAAGAAAGGTGCAAAAAAGAACCCATGAACTGCCATGGCATCTCACTGCTTAGTGTGGTTCTCAAAATTTTCACAAAAATATTAGCCGAGAAAATCGAGAAACCGAGAAAGTCCGTGGGAAGCTGTGAAGAACAGCAGGGATTCCGCAAAAATAGATCAACAATAGACGCTGTCTTCATAGTGTGACAACTAGCGGAGAAAAGAATTGAATTTGAAAAACCCGTCTACTTATGTATAGTGGACTTCAAACAAGCATTTGACCGAATGCAATTGAACGACATTCTACGTCAACATCGAGTGGATGACAGATACAATAACGTAATAAAAGACTTAAACAAAAACAATAGTACACACATTAAAGGAGACTAATCGCTAACTGAAAAAATTGACATGAAGGCTGGGATTAGACAGGGGGACAGCTTAAGTCCAACCCTCTTTAACATCATGCTGAACGAAATAATCAAAGAGGTCAAAAACACAGGAATAGGATACAGAATGACTAACAACTGCCTCAAGATAATATGTTATGCAGATGATGCCACACTAATATCAGAGAACTAAGACGACCTACAAAGATTACTATTTGCACTCAATAAAACCGCCAAAAAATTCAACATGATCATATCAACAGAAAAACGAAATCAATGGTTATATCCAAAGAGCCTGTCAGGTGCAAACTTATGGTGGACAATAAAACGATAGAACAAGTCATGAAATTCAACTACCTAGGGTCGAACATTTAGCAGCAGAAACCTGATTAGGGAAGTAAGAGCGAACTGCATCAAAGCATCATTCATTTCCGGTAGCCTAAGAGACCGAATATGGAAAAACAAATATATGACGGCAGAATGCAAGATAAGGATATATAAAACCTGTGTAAGACCTATCCTAACATACGCTGCCAAGACCCGAGCCGAAACAACAAAAACTAAGAAAGTCTTGAGAAGCACCGAAATGAAAAGGCTGAGAGCAATAAAAGGCGTAACACTACGCAATCAAATAAGAAGCAGCGCCATAAGAGATGAATTACAAACGGAAGATGTTGTCAGATGGGTCAAATCCCGGAGAAGGAACTGGAGAGACTATGAAGACAGGATGGACCAGGATAGAATTGCCAAGTGGGCAAAAGACGGAAGGCCATAAAGCAGAAGACCCCCAGCCCAAGAGATGGCAGGAGTCCTGGACGGATCGCAAGAGCGGTAGACAGCAGTACAATACAGGACTAAGTCCTAAAACATAAGATAAAAAAGAAGAAGACATAAAACATGAATAAAATACTCCATAGCTACAACTGGAACAGTAAAATCTTTCAAGCGCTATTTTTTGGTCATACCATGGTGACAAGTGGTGCATACGCTGTCAAGTTTTGGGCATCATATTTATTTACTTCATATGTTACATTGTTCACACATTTCTTAATCAATTATAAATTCTCAAGT
Organism: Phosphuga atrata; assembly: GCA_944588485.1. NCBI lineage: Eukaryota > Metazoa > Arthropoda > Insecta > Coleoptera > Silphidae > Phosphuga > Phosphuga atrata. Next base: position 37,907,652 of record OX155899.1, read on the forward strand.
AATTAAATAAGTAATTTCAAATTAAATGGAGTACAAAAAACTGTTTTTTTTAAATTATTCTATACCTTATAGATTGGATATGCCATCCAGGATAAAAAAGATGACCAAATGTCGCAATTACCAAAAACCTAAAAGGACATGTTTTACCTATTCAGATGTCGAATTAAAAAAGACCATAGACTGCCCTGATCAAAACTGGAAGCTGGTATAGTAAAAAGTACCAGAATCATTCTGTAAAACAATTGGCGGAAGCCGAAGACTTGAAGAATCCTTTTAAAAATAAAGGAAATCGGTTAAAGTTTTTGTTAACCGTTATTCACGTATAGGGGATAAAAGTGCTAAATATCTCTGCATAGCTCGGGCAATCGTTACTGATAGTGTTATACGATCTTGGTTTTCTAATGTGGCAGAAGAACTGGGAATTGATAGCAAGATTCTGGAAAAACCACGACGTGTTTTTTTATATAGACGGAAACGTTACATTTTGCATCAAAAAGTGGTCTTGTTTTGACAGAAAGAGGTAAATCTATGGTGTAGCTGATAATGACAAAAAATGTAATCTGAATAGTAAAATCCCACATTTTGTAATTGTTTATTGATATGGCCATGTTTCGTATATATGTCTATCCAGTTGAGTGAATTTTGCAAAGATAAACAAATCATCCTATGCTGTTTCCCTTCCCACTCGACCCATATTTTACAACCACAGGACGTATCGTTCTTTTTTACTTTGAAACAAAAAAAATAATTCGAAATTGGTGCGTAGAAAATACAGATATTCAAAAATAAAGGGTTTTCCAATAGGGGCATAACAATTTTGTTTTATGATACGGAACATTTTATGATATATTTTTATTTTGGTGAAGTTGATGAACGAGCAACGTTTAGAAATCTTTAAAACAATCGAAATTCTGAGTCGGTAGTCGCAACTTTAAGGCGCTTACTTCTATTTTTGGTCGTAATAATCGTCCTACCAGACAAGCTGTGCCTGGGATGGTGAATAAATTTTGATCAAGATATTCACTATTGAATGTTCCTGAGCCAGTGAGACAACGCAATGGTCGAAGTACTAAAAATATTGCAGCCGTAAGATCTTCAGTTAAAAATGAACCAAGCAAGTCGATTCCAGAATTGAGAATTTCTCAGTCCACATTAAGGCGAATTTTACGTAAAGATCTCCAGCTACACGCTCACAAGATCAAATTAACCCAAAAATTTAAACCTCCTGACCATTTAAAACCCCTAAATTTATCAGATTTTGTTCTTCAAAAAATTGGAGAAAATCTCTTGGCACGTGAAAAAGGTTGCCGAAATTTTACTAAAACATAAATGGTCTTTAAAAGACTGCGAAATATGGAAGGAGATTTTTATTAAAGTTTAAATGAATACATATAAATATAAAATTAATACATAGAAGAAGAAATATTTATTGAAAACAAAGTCTACAAAAGGTTATCGACCACTAGGTCTTTCCGCCCCTAAAGTTTAAATTTATCGAAAAATTATCTTTAGCGATGAAGCTCATTTTTGGCTAAATGGCTTCAAAAAATAAAGCATCAATAAGCAGAATATGCGTTATTGGACAGCAACAAACGCATATGTGCTCTTGAGATTACATTGCATCCACAAAAAATGAACGTGTGGTGTGGATTTCAACAACGTCAGATGAGCTCAGGAATAATATCGAATGCGAAATTGCCAACATTCCCGCTGATTTGAATGAAAGAGTGATTGAACATTGGATCCAAGGAATCGATCGCTGACGTTATTGTCGTGATGGTCATATGAACGACGTCAAATTCCATACAAAATTGTAACATGAATAATACATTGTAACACGAGAACACCTGACATAAATTTCAGCCCGATATCTCAATTATTCTGTGTTTTATTTAAATACAAAAATGGTATGTCCTTGATATTGACAAACCCGGTACAATGTTCCGGCTTTCTTGTTCAATTTTATTAATGAAAATACTGATGTGATCAAGAATGGATTTACAGTTAGTGATTTATATCCAGTTGATGCAAACTCTGTAAATTACAGTAAATGCATTGAAACAGAAGAACAAAATACTCCAAGTACATCGAATGTGAATGAATCATCCAGAATACATCTAAAGCAAAATAGATACCGATCCTTTACAGCGCAAAAGCTGCAGATATTGTTTGAGAAACTGATGATAAGTTCAAAATGCAGATTTATGTTTCAAAACTTGAAAGGGAAGAAAAATCGAGAAAAAGCAAGAAAAATTAGCTACAAAACAAAATCTAAAAATAAGTAAAAGTTTGGTATTTACGTGGTCTGTTAGAAAAGTATCCGACCTTATATTTTATTTCGAAAACCTGATGAATTTGAATCAAACGCGCTTGCATGAGCCCACCTTGAACCTCCGTGCGCAAGCGTGAATTTTTTCCCGCCTGTAGATAGCGTCAGTTGCTGTCGAGCAGTGTTCGAGTGACGTAGTGTATAGTGCTCTCGTCAGTTTTTTAATGCAAGTAAAAATCACCAAAGAGTACTATAGGGATGTCCTACGTCGCCTACGTGATGCTCTGCGGCGCAAGCGACTGGAGTTGTGGTCATCAGGAAATTTGGCGACTCCATCACGACAATGCTCCAGCACATTCTTCGCAAAGAAGGTCTAAAGTTTGGATACTTTTCTAACAGACCACTTATAACAAATGTATTTTGTTCAAACGTATAGAACAAATATTGATTAATTAAATAAAAGTTAATAAAAATCTCCCCCGACCAAAATGTTAGTCCATACGACTAAAAATGGTACAACCAATGGCCAATAATAGTGCTTCTATGGCCACATTTGGCAAAATGGTCACACGAGAGAAACAATTTAATTAAAAAAAAATGTTAAGGGTCTTTTCTTATAATAACTCGATTATTAATACATTTAAGATATGATTTATTAATTTCCTGTTATTAAATATTTTGTTTTAATTGATTGAATTCTTAATTAAAGACACGCAATCGCTTAAAGTGGCCACAACATCAGGTACATATCAGATACATAAAACCTATTCAATCTAAGATTTGTTTGTCTGAGCTATTAATAACGCCGTTTTAAAATTGACAAATGATGAGTAATTGCCGTCCGCAATAGCATCATTGTATGGTACATTTATGTACACATAAATTTATGTCTCCTTTGGATAGCACCTACATTTATAAAATATTATTTTTAAACATAACAATGGGTGGAAGAATATAACAAAATTACTACAGGATAAGCATAGCAAAAGTAAAATAAGAACCAGAAATATGAAATATGATGAAAAACATCTTTAGTTCTCAAAGTAATGAAAACTAAGATTCTTAGCCTCCAAACATAATTATTACAACATTGTATAGTTTTTACAACATTGTTAAAATATTACAAGTAGAAGCAAAGTAGAGAATCCCAGCTGCAGCAGTCCAAGCTGGCGTTAGAAAGAGATGCGTATCAACACAACATATTATCACCCAGAGCGAAAAGAAACGGTAATATTTTACAAATTTTTTTTTATGGAAATAAAAATATTACAATATTTGTGTATTTGACTTGAAGTTTTTAATAAGAAATTATTATTTCTTGAAGTAAATAAGTATAAAATAACAAAACATTAAAAATATTACCTACATATGTGATTCTCTTTAATTACATATAAATTTGTACATATCTAATTGATGCTGAAGTATTTTACTAAAATATAACAAAAGGTGGCCACGGAATTGATTCGCACAGATGTAAGAGTAACTTTTATAACACTGCTAGAAATTTAAATATCCAATTTTCAATGAACTAACATTACATTTCTTCGTTATTTTCAAATTATATCATCGTTAACAAAAATATAAAAAATTATATTGAAATATTAAAACCTTCCTGTATGTTCCTTCTTTTACGAGAATTGATCCGGTTCATTAAAATTTCAAATAGAATTGCTAAAAAGCTTCCAGGTAATCCAATAACTAATATAATAAAAGCTGCACTCAAATGAAATAAATTTAAAGCAACCTCTCCATGATGCTCAACTATTTTATCTCTATTTATTTTTCCATACAATAGTAAACCATTTTCTTGAAATGTTTTTATAATACTATTGATCTTAAAGACATACGGCGATGTTTTATAAAAGAAAAAGGATTGAAAACCGGGAATTATTGCCTCCTCAACAATATAAAAAGGGGCAGTTTGGTTTTGGGTTTTGAGAGCTCTTATAAAACCTGTTGCGTAACTTCTCATAACGGCATAACCTTTGGGGATTTTTGCTCTAAATTCCGGCAAAGTACAAATTGGTATATTTAAAGACAAAATACCTTTTAAGGTTTTTCTTGGGTAGTATTGTTTAGAAATTATAACGTTTAGCATGGATGATGAATAACACCAAGATAATATCATTGCTAGGAATAAACAAGTTGCTAGTGTTATTTTAGTAATACGTTTATAGATAGTAGTATCTTTTAAGCCACGTTCCGACTAATGGTGCTATTAATTTAAGGATCAGTTTATCTATTGACAGTTTTTCAAAAAATAAAATTATGATGCTAATTGCAACAATCATAGCTCCTATCAAACCCCAAACATTGTTATTGAAAATAAAAATCATTTTCAAGTATTGTGGCACCTCCAAAGGTCTACCAATTAAAACAACTACATCATCTCTGTGCAAGGGCTCAGCGTAACGAACTCCTTCATGAACGCCATAAAAATCTCCAAATAAACTAAACTCTGCTTTACGAGTTTTAACATTATTGTAGGTTTCTTCCAAATTTTCTGAAATTATGATGGTAACTCTAGCATTCAAAATAGTTTTAATTTCTTTGAGAATTTCCATTGTGTTGCCTATAAGTTTCCCACATCTATTTGTAACTCTTGGGGGATCATGGAACATGCTAGCTACTATTTCTTTGTTATCTAAATTATTAAACATATAATTGTGAGGTCGCCATTCTTTTTCTATTTGATTGTTGATAACTTTATCACTAAATGGATTGTAAACTAAGTCTGCCAAAACTCCACGAACAGGTAGTACAAGATTAAAAAACAAAATATCCCAACTCCAAATTTCTCTAGCCATGTCTATCCCCATGTTCAAATTAGGCAAATCATACAAAACAGAAAAACTTTATCTAGTATTTTCACCAAAATCCCAATTTTGTCGACTGTTTCTGCCATACTCCAACAAATCTTCAGCGGTGTAAGTTAACATAACATGAATATGAACATCAAACGTTTTTATTGGGCCAAAATTTTTGTCAAACAAATAAAAACAATTCCTCCCCGTCTGCATCATACCCATATTCCAATCCATCACATCCGAAATATTTCCAGCTGTATGATAAGCGATAGTCATCATAGATTTCACATTATTTCTTTTAACAAATTTGGAAAATTCCCTATCATTGCCTGTCAACTCATTCGAGGGCAAAATAATCTTCAAAATTACTCTCGACGTTACTAGAATAAACACAAAAACTGTTGACCACATACCTGCTTCATTAAATTACCAATAGATTTTTAGTAGAAATACGGATAGAAAAGGTGTTGTCTTCGTCAATAAAATACTTGTGTAACATTTTTATGTTACACAAGTATTACGTATTTACGAAGTAATGTAATATGGTGTAATAAAGTTATTTATAATTAAATAATGGTTATGTTTTAAAAGGTTACAATTTAGAAATTTTGTCAATATTGAGTCAATGTTGAGATATTTAATTAATGTTGATAGAAGATAAATTAGTTTACAGTGGGTTGTAGCATTACATTGCATTTGGCGTATGGAATTACATACAGAGAATATATGATCAATAGCCAAGTAAGATATCAAACGCGCCCCTCGTTATTTTAAAATTAAGTTAGAAACAGATTCACTTTTACAATGAACAACACATTTCTTTGTTAATGAAACAACGAGTGCGTATGTATTAACAACGGATTTGTCGTACATTTTAATTCGCATCTTAACAGAATAGTTTAGTTGAAATGAAATTTTCTTAACCGATTTAATGTTTAGATTTTTCAATGAGCTACACAAATGCGAAAATATATTTGTTTTTGGCGACTTCAACATTCATTTTGAAAGTGACTCCAAAGAAAAGGCCAATGTAATAAACTTGCTGCGTTCGTATGGTCTAGATCAGCGATTCTCAACCCGTGGTACGCGTACCCCTAGGGGCACGTGCATAATGGCTTAGGGGTACGTGAAAAAATATAACAATGGCGGATGTTAAAAATATACTATTCTCCTCTAGTCTCGATCCAGTTTCTGAGCGGTGGCAAACAGTGGACAAGAAAATTGTTTTAGCGCTCACTATTAACAAATAAAATATTGTTCGAAGTTATGTTTTTTTGGTTTAAAATAAAAATGTATATTTGCAGCGAAATATTCATAATTTTCGGCAGATACATTTTTTTCAGCGCATCTTATCTGAACATAAATTGTATATGTCATAGTCAGATACCGTGAAAACAATTCTGACAGCAAAATTCCGAACTAATGGAAAGAAATCTGCACAAAAATAATGATTGACGCCATTTGTAATGTAGTAGGGAAACATTGGCAGGCAGTTTACAGGAATCTGTAATTTTATTACAGGAATCTGTAACGCGTTATAATTTTACAGAAATCTGTAATTTCAATGTCGGAGGAGGAGGTGGGCCTAGAACATGGCATCTTTCCCTACTCCTGTGTAGTTCCTGGGACCCTCCCACAGCATCTCTATGATAGTGTGACAAATTCATCACTCGTTTCTTGCGATTACACAATCCTTATTATTAAACAATATAAATTTTATTTTTCTTCGGTAATTTTTAACATATCTTTGACACGTTAAAGCTATTTATTTAGTGTTATAACAAGATTAAAATTATAACAACTACGAGTATTTAAAATATTACTCCTATATAATATATTTTTTTCTAATGTAAGGGGTACAATTTACGATAATGAACTGCCAAGGGGTACGCAAGCCATAAAAGGTCGATAACCTCTGGTGTAGATTATAAAATAAGGGTTCTCACTAGGATAACGAAAACAGCATGTTGTATCATAGATAATCTGTTCCTAAAAAAAATCTACCTGTCGCAGTCAAGGTGGAAGATAACAATCATAAGCTTGTTTTGGTTTGCTATAAAATATCTAAAACTACAGTTTTTGATGTTTTTTATATTTTGAGTCTATAATGAAATCATTAAAGCACTCATATGGGTTCGTTAATGGATCGCCGAGTGCGATACAATTTTCTCAATATGTATCGGCGATTTTTTTATTTAGAAATGGCATAAAGGGCGCAAAATTGAAAAAAATATTATAAAAAACATGGACGCGTACTGAAAAACCGCGCATATTGAACACATTCATTAATATACTATTATAGCATAACATAAACTAGACTATTGTTACGCGATAAACTTTTGTGCAGCTAATAAACACTGTCTTCAACAAACGCTTCAAAGGGAATCGTGGTCGTTAGAAAAGTTTGGTTTGATTTTTAGATAAGTTTTTACTTTATCCACAGCAGATTCCAATTTGAGATTCCAATTCGAGCGGTTGAGTGGAGATGTTGTGTGAAGCGGGTTTTGCGGATTGAGTTTTTTTATTGTGACCCGTGTTTTTACGGCGCGCGATAAGGAAAAAAAAGAAAAAAAAGAAAAGGAAAAAATGAAAAAAAGTGAGAGTAAAAGCGACCGAGACGAAGATTACAAAAGAAAAAGAGAAGAGGGAAGAGTCAGAAGAAAGATTTAACCCCTTTCTGAAAAGTAAGAAACTGGAAAGATCATCGGATAAAAAGGAAATGGGTGAGGAAATGAAGATGCTGAAAAAAATTATGGAAGATAAACGAAGAAAATCAGAAGATGAGCCGGGAAATGGAACATTTGAAAAATATGATGCCTGAAAAGCAAGAAAAATGGGAAAGAGAAAAGATGAAACAAAATGAAAAAATGAAAAGACTGGAGGAGAAAATGGAAGAGAAGGAAAAAATAGGGAAAAAAAGGGGAATGTGAGAACGAGAAGAATCTGGAAGAATCGATAAAGGCAGAATTAGAGGTAGAAGTGACGGTGAAAGAGATGTATAAAGTAAGTGGAGGAAAAATGTTGGAGGCGGAACTTGGGAGCTGGGGTGAAAAGCGGAAAGTTATGGAAAATGAGAGGAAACTAAGAGAAAAATGGGAAAAGAGAGTATACATAGAAGACGATCTGACGAAGAAGGAAAGAGACATACAGAAGGAATTAAGAGCGCTAGCCAAAGAAGAGCGACAAAAAGGACGGTGGGTGAAAGTCGGTTATAAAAAGATATGGATAGACGGAAAAGGCTTTAAGTGGGATGATGAAAAGGGGGAGTTAAATACAACAATGTTTTGAATAAGAGAACAAGGAAAAGACGACAGGACAGAAAAGGAAAATGAACACGGAGAGGAATAAGGAAGAAAAGGAGCAATTAAGAATAGTATACTGGAACACAGCGGGGATAAAAAACAAAGACAATGAGTATTGGGAATATTTGGGAAAATTTGACGTAGTGGGAATTGTAGAAACGTGGGTAGAAGAGAAGGGTTGGGAAAAATTGGTGGAAGTGTCAGTTTGCAGAGAGGGTAAGCAGGAAAGGGAGAGTTAAAGGGGGGATAATAATGGGAGTGAAAAAGAGTTTGGAAGAAGAAAACAGAACCGAAGCAAAAGAAGAAAGAGGGATTATGGAAAGAACGGTGAAAAGTAGACAGGGAAAATGGAGAATTATAACAATATACAGCAGAAGTATGAAAGAAACAAAACGAATGATAGAAGAGCGAGTAAAACAGCAAGACGAGGGAAGTCTGGTGATTGGGGGGGATTTTAACGCAAGAATTGGGGAAAAAGGAATACGGATAGAAGAAGAACAAACAGCAATAGAAAGAAGACCAACAAAAGAAACAACAGAAAACGCCGAAGGGAGACTACTGATTAGTCTAGTAGAAGAAAGAGGGTGGGACATACTTAATGGAAACAGCATAGGGACATGAGAAAGGGGACTACACATATATCGGACCAAGAGGGGAGACATTTATATAGAGGGGATGACTATGTTATGGTGAATGAAGAAGCATGGGATGAAATAGAAGAATTCATATGCCATTGGAAGTGAAGACAAAAGGAAGAGAGAAAGATAGAAGTAGTGAGAAGGATGTTAGAAGAAAAATTGTGAAGAATATCTGGACGGAAGAAGGAATAGAAAATTATAGAACAAGACTTAGGGAGGCAAGATACGAAGAGGAAGGGAAAACGAAAAAGTGAAAGAACTGGTTGATCACGTAAAAAATGCAACAGAAAAAAAAGTGATAGAGACAAGAATGAAGGTGGGGTCTTGAAAAAACTAGTGGTGGGATAAAGAATGCAGGGAAGGGAGGCAAGCAGTAAGAAATAAATTAAGAAATTGAAAAAGAGGCAAAGCAACTAATGAAGAGTACAAGAGAGCACGCAAGAGGTACAAATTAGTATGCAAAGAGAAGAAGCAAAAGAAACGGATGGAAGAAAAACTAAAGATGAAAGGCATACAGACGGAAGAAGAGGTATGGAAATACATAAATAGGGAAAGAAAGAAAAAAGTAGAAAGAGTGTGTAATAGAATTTCTATGGAGAAATGGAGAAAGTACTTCAGTGAGCTGCTGGGTGGTGATGAAATCAGACAAGAAAAGAAAAGGAGTCAACACAGAGTGGGAGAAATAGAAGAGATAACAAGAGAAGAATTAGAACAACAACTGAGTAAACTGAAAAAGACAAAGGCACTGGGGAGGGACGGTATACAGAATGAATCGTGGATATATGGAACGGAAAGGGAAGCTGACAGGTTCTTAGAGATAATGAATGGAGTGTGGAAGGGAGAGGGCTTCCCACAGGAGTGGAAAGAGGGGATATTATGCCCCATATATAAGAAAGGAGAAAGGGAAACAGCAAGTAATTATAGGGGGATCACCATGCTCAATACGCAATATAAGATATATGCAATGATTGTGGAAGAGAGATTGACGAAGGAAATGAAGGAGCGGGGTGTGGTACCAGACGGGCAGGCGGGATTTAGGAAAGGGAGAGGGGCCATGGATAATGTATACATCTTGAATCACATAGTAGGGAATGAGATAAAAAAGAGGGGTGGCAAGATATATGCATTATTTGTGGACCTGAAGGCGGCCTTTGATAATGTGGCAATAGAGGCATTGTGGGAATGCCTGAGAAAGAAAAGGACGAAGGAGCATCTGGTATCAAAATTAGAAGAGATTTATGAAGAGACAATAAGTAGTGAGAGTTGGTGAAAGGGTGAGCGAAGGTTTTAATACTCATAAGGGCTTGAGACAAGGCTGCCCACTAAGCCCCAGCCTGTTTGCAGCGTTTATTGGGGATATAGAGTATTGGGGATATATATTGGGGATATAGAGGAGATGTTCAGCAAGGCGCAGACGGGTGGGGTTGTGGTGGGCAAAGAAAAAGTGTGGTCTCTAGCCTACGCGGACGATTTGGTGGTGCTAGCAAAAGACGAGAAAGTGATGAAAGAAATGAAAAGAAAAGAAATGAGAAATATATGAGGAGGAAAAAGCTGACAGTGAATGGGAGAAGTCCAAGATGATGGTGTTTAGAAAAGGGGGTGGCAGGAGAAGAGTAATTGAGTGGAGATGGGAGAAGGAGAAAATTGAAGAAGTAAAAGAATTTAAATACCTAGGGTACGTGTTTAATGATAGAAATACAGAAACAGCACACGTGAGAGAGCTAGTAAAGAAACCTAATATAATACTAGGAGCGGTATGGGGACTAGGAGAGAGAAAATTTGGACACGACTATAGAAGGAGAGTGATGATGTTTGATAGTCTCGTGAAAAGTGTGATGATGTATGGAGCGGAAATATGGGGATGGAGAGAGCAAGAAGGGCTGGAAAAAGAGAGCAAGAAAAATATTTGAAATGGGTGCTAGGAGTAGGTAGAGAGACTCCGGGGTATATAGTGATAGAGGAAACAAAGAGAGATGGAATAAGAATAGAAGCAGGAAAGAGAGCAATACGTTTTGAGGAGAGAGTGATAGAGAGAGGAGAGTGCAGAATTCTGCAAGAGTGCCTCAAAGAAAAAAGGAAAGAAATAGGAAATGGGGTGTGGAAAGAGAGGTAGGCATATCTAGAAAGAAACGGGTATGCAGGAGCGGAGATAGAAGGAATGAGAGAGAGAGAGGCAGAGTAATGACAGAAGAATTAGTCCAGAGAGATAGAGATGTGCAAAGGCAAGAAAGGAGAGCAAGAATTAGGGAGTCTAGGTACAATGGGAAATATGAAAAAATAATAACGGAAGAACTGTCAAAGTACCTAGGAAGACAGAGTAGAAAAGAGAGAGTGACAATGGCAAGATTCAGATGTGGAAATGAAGAGAGAGAATAAATTTTGGATGGAGGATATGAACAGAGTATGCAGGATGTCTGGAGAAAACAAGGAAACAATAGAGCACTTGCTGAACGATTGTTCAGAAATGAGAGAAAGAGATGAGTGTAGAGAAGAGATTTTAAACGTGGATGGAAGAGGGATAGATTGGATGAAGAAAGTTGAGGAGAGAAGAAGAGCAATATGTGGGGAGGGAAGCAGGTAATCTGTTTTGGAATTTAGTGACTTTCTTTTTTTTGTTTTTAGTTTATTTTTTTTATTTTTCTCTTTTTATTTATACTATGTACTATATTAGTTTTATTTATAAATGTATTGGGTGATGTAAAAATTTTGGAATCAATTTACAAACCCGTAAAGGGTAATAAATATACATAATACTACTACTTTATCCACAGCAGCTAACATCAGTGGCCGATTATCCATAAGGCAACTAGGCACGTGCCCAGGGGCGTGGAAGTTTATAAAAAAAAATAACCTACCTAATTACGTACTTATAATAAATACTACTACTAAGTACTACTTATAATAAATAATCATACTTTGTGTAGAGCTTGCAAGTCGCGTCCCTCTACTTGACTTTATCTACTAACCATTAACTCCTACGGCCAGTTCTAGGGGAAATCTAAGAATTATTTAAATCGAGGAAATCGATATAGAGGTTATGATCACTATACAACGGTTTGACTGTATAATTTATAACAACTCAGGATCACATGAGGGTCGCCGATGAGGTGTTTGCCTAGGACGCTTAATCCATCTCTGGCTGACATGTCTCTTTCTAAATGGTTCATATAATAACTATAACCCGCAAAACATTTCAATGAATTATTCGGTGTAATTAAGAGTATTCCGTGAAAGTCAAATTATTCTAATAAAAATGGTATGGTCCTAAAAATGGGTTTAGCACCCTATTAAAAGTATGCAAGTTAGGCCTTAACAATATTACTTCAGATTTAATTAGGGCATAATATTACAATGTATAATTGTTGTTCAATTAATATTAGTTTTATGTGTAAAATAATGGAAAATATGTTCACTAATAAATATAACACCACTTAATAAAACTCCCAAAATTTCAATTGCTAATGCTAAACTTAAATGATGTATGCCTAGGGGAACTCCTTCAGGAACATCATCTGGAGGTGTTTCTATATTCTCTCCATAAAACAACAATCCATTTTCTTGGTAAGTCTTGATAATATTGTTAATTTTAAAAACATAAGGCGATGTTCTATACAAGAAAAACGATTGAAATCCTGGTATAATAGCTTCATTAATGATGTAGAAAGGAGACGCTCCTCTTTGAAGTGTAATAGCTTTGATGAAACCAATAGCTTGACTTCTCATAACAGCATAGGCATAAGAAGTATCTCCAGACATAACTTTCGCTGCTAATACTGTTCTGTTGGCTTTTATTATACGACTTTGAAATTCTAACGAAATTTTCGGAGCGTACTCATATAACGTAACAATCGGCAGATTCGAAGAGTAAAGTTCTTGTAGTGAATATATTTTGTCATAATATCGTTTAGAGAACATAAGTTTTAACATGGATGATGTGTAGCCCCAAGATAACATCATGGCTAAAACTGTCCAAGAAATGACAACTATTTTTGAAACAATCTTATAGTTGTTCATGTTTGTGCTCCAAGTACCTAATAGAGCAGACAATAATTGTAACAGGTGTTTATCAAAATCATGTTTTTCTATGAACCATAAATATGTTGTTAATGTAAGCAATAGTGAGCCAATTAAGAACCAAACATTTTTGTTAAAGATAAGTAATGTTTTTAAATATTGTGGGATTTCAAAAGGCTGGTGAACTAAGACTACAACGTCATCTCGTTTAAACGGTTCTCCATAACGTACATCTTCGAAAATACCATAGAAAACTCCGCTAAAACTAAATTCTGATCGTCGTTCTTTAACATTTTCATAACACTCCTCTACACTTTTGGAAACTGATATTTTAAATGTTGCATTCACTGTCCTCTCAATTTCCTTAAGAATTGACATTGCATTTCCCACAATTTCACCCCTTTGTAATATTATATTTGGTGGGTCAGGAAACATATCAACTACAATTTCATATTTATGCAGATTATTGAAAAAAAAGGAATATAAATTCATCCAATCATCTCGAGTTATATTATCAAATTTATCATTAAACGGATTGTAACTTAGATCAAATACTTCTCCTTTTACTACAGATACAATTCTAAAATACCAAATATCCCAACTCCAAACTAATCGACAAATATCCTTCAATTCACCTAATTCTTTATAATCATGAATTATTATTATATTATATTTTGTAATCTCAGTAAATCCCCAATGTGTATGACTGGCCCAGGCATAATCTAAGAAATTTTCTGCACTGAAAGCCAATAATAAATGTACTTCCGCATCATTAAAATGATTCATCTGATCAAAATTTCTATCCATTAGGAAAAAGCTATTTTTACCATCTTGCATGTAGCTAAGGCTACGATCTACAGAACCTGGAAAGTTACCAGTTACGTGAAAAGCATATGTTAATAATGATGTGGTGAAAACGCTTCTCCCATATAAAAATAATAATCTGTTAGGTTTAGGTGTTTCCTCAGGACCTACTGGGATTCTATTTGCAGTAATACCAGAACAATATGAGATTATCAACATTATCAGAACAATCATTTTCAGGAGTTGTTCGGCGCTAGCGTTGAACGGATTTTTTTCTAAAAAAAAAATAATTTTATTTCAATTTATTATCAATTATGAGAATGCTATGAGAATGTTATTATTTTTTCTAAAAAAATACATATGAAGACCCCACGAGCGTAGGGCTTAGTTTAACGGCAGTCTAAATCAGATTTTTAAATTACAAAAACACTTAAAAATGACTTATGATGATGGATATGTTAAGGTAAAAGTACAACATCGGCAAATGTAAACATTTACCGGTATATGTATACATCTACCAATTTGAGGTAAATGTGAGTTTAAATCTGAGATTAGCTTTATATATATCTAATTTTACCGGAAAATTTGTACTTTTTATGTGTTCTAACAATTGCGAACAATATTAGGCACATGTATATATTTGCCGGAAATAATTTGTTGAACTCACATTTACCAACCAAGAAACAAATGTGTAAATGTGTACATATACCGGTAAATGTGTACATTTACCAAACTAGATACTTTTACCGTAACAGATATATTAGTGTTCCCTCTAAGCTGTGCGCGTGTGCGCGCGCCCATACATTTTAAACTTAGCGCACATGAAAAATTTTCGCGCACATAGATTTTTTGTTTCGTGCAGAAAATAAAATTGCACCTGCATAATTATGAAATCCATATAAAAAAATTGTAATTGATAATCTATTATTGACAATTAAAATGATCATCTTTACTTTCGGTTTTAGAAATAAATAACCACGTGACAAAATACGTCCATACTCCAGAAAGTTGGCGTAGTAAAAACTATACTTTATCATTTTTGGAAGTGGTGAATACTGTTGTAAAATCTGAAATAATAAATTAAATTAAAATAGCACATTTTCATACTTTGATTGTTGATGAAAAGCCAGACGTTTCAACAACCAAATGTTAAAATTTGAAGTTAAGAAAATCTGATCAATATAAAACTGTTTTCGTTGGGATAATCCAATTAAAGAGGAATCACATGTCTCTTCATTTTTTCCTGCAATTTTACAATTTTATGAAGATAACCAAATTTATTTGCAAAAGCTCGTTATGTTTACATCTGATGGCGCATCCGTAATGCTTGGAAAACGACACGGTGTAGCAGAAGTGTAAAATAACTCTATAGCTTTCCAAGCTATTAATGAGGTCTGGCGGTTGTCACGCTATTTTGCAATAAAAGCAATTATTACAAATTATGAAGCATTAATTGAATATTTTAATCAAGATACAAATTATCTAATTTCCAAATTTTGTTTAAAAAAGTTAAACATTATTGAATTTCAAATAACTTTTGTCTTTAATTTTAGAAGAACTCGTGAAGTGCTTTATGTCAATTTTTTCTACGCCGTAAATTAACAACCAATCAAAATTTTCAATAATAAGTAATTGTAAATTGTTGTTCTTGTTCGTTTGTTTTATCAAATGTGTTAATTGAAAATTTTAGACCAGACAACGTGATTATTAATTTTTCTTATTTTTCATTTGAACGAAAAAGGAAAGCCACAGTAATCAGCTAAATTCTGTCTTCACGAACTAATAAGTAGAATTGATTTTAGAGTACTTATTTCATTGTGTTACATCGAAATGTATGTAGTAGTACCAGTGGTAAGCTGCAAGATCGAGTCAATACGTATAAGTTGTTACACAAAATTTTAACTGAATATTAATTATTATTTTTTATATCTCATGCGTTAAAAGTATTATATGGCGCATGTTTTTTAGTACGAGAAATGCTACTTTTGGCAGTATTTCCACGTAACATGGGTAACGCACGCAAATATTCAATATCGCTATTAAAAAAAAAATCAAATAATTAAAATATACCATAACATCACATACCATAACATCTCATTTAAAAATTAAGGAGAACGTTTTAAAATGAGTGTAAATTCTATGATCATACCGGAGACTGAGTTCTTTTAACGAATCCACACCACGGGAGGCTATTGAAAAAGCAAATTCTTCATTTTTTATTCTATTTTTTTTTGACACCTGGATTCCAAACTTGTAAGATACATCTCCTCGCATGAGTAACAAAAAATATTGTTTGTAACACAGGCGGTATTGTCAATTGCCCTCTCGAGCCAATGTGCGCACTCACTTCGTTAGTGCGCCCAATTTACCTCTTGCGTCAAATTGACAACCTACCGCCCTAGTTACAAAATATACTATATTACTATTGTATTTTTTTTATTATATACGCTTTTTAATTGCCGCACAATTTTTTTTAATTTTGGAAAAAACTGCACACACTTAATAAAGTCTAAAAGAACGAATTTAGGACGACAAATTGGCCTTTAGGAAAAAAACTTTTATAAAGGAGTATTTTTTACATCCCTTGGAGCATCGTTTCTCTTTTTTTTAACCGCCAACCGGTAATATTTGAAAAAAATTGTGGACCGGTAAAATTAGTGAAAAAAATTCATGGACCATTGTTTTTTTTATCTACCAATTCTTTACTTTTCTCTCTAATCTCTACTTTTATCTAAGTATTAAAGATTGCCTTATGCCTTATGGAAGAAAGGCGGAAAACCAAAAACAATCACCCAATATACATGGATATTAATAGCAAGGTCAAAAGAATGATCCGAGAGGCGAAAGAAGAGTACCTGTCTGACAAATACAAAGAAATTTCAAAAACGATACGAAAATTTCAATCTTTACGAAAAAATAATAGAACTAAGCGGAACTGATAGAAGAAATACATCCTCAATTATAAAAACCAAGGAGGGAAATATTATAACGAGCCACATACAAAAGCTCCTAAGATGGAAAGAAAACATGTAGACAGAACTCTTCAAGAATACTAGATGCTCCTTAAGTGACATACAACAAGATATAACTTGCACCCCAATAACAAAGGAGGAATTACAACACGCCATCAAGATCAGGAAATCACCACGCCATCAGGAAATGCGGTAAACCAGTTGGCCCAGATGAAGTACCGATAGAGCTGTTAAAAGTCGTGGAAAACGAAGAAATTCATGTCATGACGAACTTATACAACACCATATATGAAGCCAAAGGAGTCGCTTAGGTCAACATTTATTACAATAAAAAAGAAACCAAATGCTAGAGAATGTAGCGGCTAGCGAACTAGAAGCCTCATGAGTCACGCCTTATGAGTATTTCTAAAAATAATACTAGGAGTAATACTAAAATAATGATAGGAAGTTCGGATTCAGGAATGGCATGGGCACTTGCGAAGCGCTATTTTAAATGAAATTATTAACACAAATATGTATGAATGTGAACGTACAGGTATGTGCCTGCTTCATAGACTCAAGAAAACTTTCGAGAAGGTCCATCATGAACCATACTCATTACAATACTTAGTAATACTCCTGAAAACCAAAAACATCGACACAGCGGACATACGAATTATTGAAAATTTGTATTGGAATCAAACGACAATAATTCCATAATATTTCCATATAAAACATCATCCCTAAAGAAGAGCAAGCAGGGCTGGTTATACGGACGGCCGGTCAATAAAATAAGATGACACGATGATACTGGCAGATAATATAGAAGACTTTCAAGGAATGGTAGAAATACGGATATCATTAGCTTGCATTACGGGTAGCCAGAATTGAACTTGCCAGAGCTGCCCTTATTAAAATGAGATACCTCTATAGCAATCGTGACCTAAAGCTGGAACGAATAATAATGGTAAGGTGCTACGTGTTTCCCATATTAATGTACGGCGTGGAGTCATGCAGTAGGTTAGAAATAAACTCCAAGTTTACGAAATGTGGGTGTATAGGAGAGTACTAAAAATATCGTGGACCGACAAAATTTCGAATGTGGGTGCTGTTACAAAGGATGGTAAAAGTGCTCGAAAACTAGAATATCTGGGACATACTATGAGAGTAGTAAGATATGAAATACTACAGCTTATAATGCAGGGGAAGATTGCTGGGAGTAGAAGCGCATCAGAATTTCTTGGTTCAAAAATTTTAGAGATTTAAAAGAACTGTTTAGTATTCAGAGAGGCATCGTCAAAAGTGAAGGCATTGAAGACAATTGAAGACAGTGAAGACAAAAATTTATTATTATTATTTTAATAAAAATTAAGCGGACGGCTTAAAATTTTTCGCGGACCGGTCAAATATCTTCGCTGACAGACATGGGACCATTGGACCCACACCGGCGCACAGTGGGCTGGATTGTCGAAAAAGTAGACACAAATTAAAAATTTGCAAAATACCTTTTTTCTTATATTATCTTCGAGATGAAGCCTCTATGCATGTCTTAACGATAGATAAGACAGCTGGCTTGAAAACCTGCGGCTACACAACATCCCGACGTTACCTACTTTTGACGAACGTATGACCCGTCAATCCGTTGCGAAAAACGTTCTCCGCTTAAAGTGCTGCTAATTTTTTGTTTGAGTGTGCAATATCAAATATGCTCAATGCAGGGGGTGATCCCAAAAGTATGTAGATTATTTGTATATTTTTTACATTATTAAATAATAGTTTATGCTCATTCACTAGCTGACTGATAATTGCGAGTAGAAAACTTTTATTAAATAATTTACTGACACAAAACTGTAAAAATAGTTAATCGCCCAATACATCCCGGGCTAGTTTCACGTTTATCGCGTAGGTAATACTCTATGAAATCATAATTCTTGATAGTTGCATACCGAAACGTGCCTATAAATGTTTGGTACCGTACGAATTACTACTATACGCAGTGCAAAGTCTGGAGAAGTGAGAGATGTATTGTATTACAAAACCGATTACAACCGGCAGGGCCAAGTGGACATTAACAAAGTTGAAAATTTTTGATACTTAAAAAAAAATTCTTTATGCTCAGCCGGCAGATACTCAGCAGAACAAGGCTTCGAAAGATCTAATGACGGCAACACCGCAAGACGCTTTTTTGAAAATTTTTCACTTTCTGCAGAAATTTGTTGATGAAAATTTAATAACGAGGTGTTACAATATTGCAAGTTAAGTCTTGTGGATTGGCTATGAGTGTTGCTGATTTCATAACGTATTGTTTGGAAACTGAGGAATTGTTTGTCGAGAAGTACCCATGGTAGTAAGGGCATAAGGGTAATGTTGGTTTAGGTCTCAGTGTTGCGCGCCGACGCCAATAGGAGTGCAACGCCAAAATACTGGGAAATGCCTTTGAATATAATTCAGCCAACGAATCCTATATCTAGCCTCCTCGCGGCACTCCCTGGGCAATGCAACGATGTTGTAGCAAATAGAGAGGGGTGCCTGGCGAATCTCCGGCGCCATAAAATAGGAACTACTTGGCTAAGAGAAGGAAAACTCCGACAGAAAACCAGGGTAGGTTCGCATGCCTAAAGGTGGCAGCCCCACCGGCGAACTAGGGTACTGAAGGCTGATAGCTACATATCCGAAAACAAATTATCACCGAAACTTCAACCAAGAAAATTAACCGGACGGATCTACGATACACGACCTTTAGCATGAAAACACGGACACGAATTGGATGCTGGAATGTCAGAACGATATTTGAGGGAAGCAGACTCGCACAAGTTGCACAAAACATGCAGCAATACAACATAAACATCCTTGGACTTAGCGAAACGCGCTGGAACGGGTTTGGTGAAACCAAATCAAGCAACGGAATGACATTCTTGTATTCTGGAAAAGAAAATGAAGATGACGTACATGAGCACGGGGTAGGATTTCTTCTCAGCCAGCAAGCCAAGCACGCACTTCTTGAATGGAGACTAGTGACAGAGCGAATTATACTAGCCAGATTCAATACGAGGGCCAGAAAACTGACAATTGTACAATGCAGTAAATACACCCACAGAAGCAGCGGAGACAGAAGTCAAGGAATCATTCTACCTGAAATTGTGAGAAACATTCTTGACAATCCGGAAACAAGACATTGTCATATTAATGGGAGATTTCTATGCATAGCTAGGAAGCAACAACGTTGGTCTAGGAAATATCATGGGAACACATAGAATTGGAAATTGTTGGGACAATGGACAAAAGTTGATTGACTTCTGCAGCCAACAGAATTTGGTAGTAGGTGGAACACTCTACCCGCATAAACGATGCCACAAGGTCACATGGATATCCCCCGACGGCGACACCCAGAACCAGATCGACCATATTGCCATTAGTCGAACATGGCGAGGCTCGCTTCTTCAAGTAAGGAACAAGCGAGGAGCCGACATTGACAGCGACCACCGTCCTTCCCAAACAATTAAACCGCACCAGCTAAAGGTACAACGTTAAAAAGCTAAAAGACCCAGAGATTAGAGCCCAATACACCGAGGAGCTAAGAACGATAACAGCTAAAACTAAAACAAATTTGCAAAATCTGGGAATAGAAGAGACATGGCACCAGATAAAGACCAACTTTACTGAAACCAACAACACTGTATTAGGTTTTACTGAGAAAGGCATGAAGGACTGGATGTCGCCAGAAACATGGAAGCTAATCGCCAACAGAAAGCTGTTAAAAAAGAGTATCTTACAAACCCATTACTCATTGGATAATGTTCCACTAAAAGAATTATATAAGCAGGCTCGACGTAACATCAAGCGGAGTGTATAATCGGATAAAAGAACGTGGGTGGACAATGTTTCAGAAACTGCTCGCTAACCTAACGTGCCGCTAACCAAAATAACCTGAGAGAATTGTATAAATCCACCAAGCTGCTGTCGAACAAGAAAACTACACAAACAAAGCCAATAAAATCAAAAGTTGGGAAGCTAGTGGTTACAACAGAAGAACAACTCAATAGATGGCAGGAACATTTCCAGGAGATACTCACAGGAATAACTCAAGAACAAAACAACAACGCAAACCATCATGCAACACGGGCACAACTAAGCGTTGACACAAAACCTCCAACCAGAGCAGAGATAAGCAAGGCCATTAAGGAACTAAAGGTCGGGAAAAGTCCAGGCATCGAAAACATCACATCTGAAATGATGAAAGCTAACTGCATGATCACGACCGAAATGCTGGCACCTCTTATAAATAAAATCTGGGAATCCGAAACACTACCGAAAGTATGGAACAATGGCCTTCTGATAAAGCTCCCCAAAAAAGGAGACCTGAGCGATTGCAACAACTGGAGAGGCATAACTCTATTAACAACTGCATCGAAGATACTCTGCAAAATAATACTCACCCGAATGAGCAAAGCAATTGAACCTACGTTGAGAGAAGAACAGGCTGATTTCAGGCCGGGAAGATCCTGCGTAGACTAAATCAATACGTTGCGGATTATAACAGA
Source organism: Phosphuga atrata (assembly GCA_944588485.1). NCBI lineage: Eukaryota > Metazoa > Arthropoda > Insecta > Coleoptera > Silphidae > Phosphuga > Phosphuga atrata. The sequence goes on from OX155899.1 coordinate 37,928,978, forward strand.
GCAAGCAGTAGAATGGCAAACGGTATTTCTATTATTCGTAGACTTTCAAAAAGCTTTTGATACTATTAAATGGGAAAGCATTTGGGCGGATTTAGACCAACAGTTCTGCTACTTGGGCAGCATCATAGCAGTGGATGGAGGGGCCGACCTAGACATCGCCAGAAGACTCAACAAAGCGAAGGGAGCGTTCGCCCAAGTGAATAACGTTTGGAGCTCTTCAATACTTTCCCGTAAAGCGAAACTCAAACTATATAATAGTAACGTCAAATCGATCCTATTCTACGGCAGTGAGACGTGGAAAGTAACTAAAAGCAGCACAAACAAACTGCAAGTTTTCGCAAACTGGTGTGTGAGACGGATCCTTAGAATCCGATGGCCTGAAGTGATATCGAACCACGATCTGCTTCGTTCTACAAACCAACTTCCAGTAGACGTTGAAATAAAGAGAAGAAAGTGGAACTGGATTGGACACACTCTACGGCGCAATCCACAAAACATTGCAAAGCAAGCATTGGACTGGCAGCTCCAAGGCAGTAAAAGAAAGAGAGGAAGGCCAAAAACAACATGGCGACGCAGTATTGAAGCCGAAATCAGCTCCACCAGCAAATCGTGGAATGAGTTGAAGGTTGTGGCTCGAAATAGAGTCAGATGGCGACAATTGGTAGAAGCCCTATGCCCCACTGGGGGAAACAGGAACTAAAAGAGAGAGAGAGACCCATGATATTGTATGATCGACTACAATTCATAAAGTACATATACATGGCCTGAAATATTGGCCCCACTTCCGATTGGTCATATGTCAGAAGATGCCCAAGAAGCACATAACAAAGATATAAAAAATATCGAGAAAATTTCACAAGAAAAAATTGTAGAAAAGCTACATTGGAGGATGTATTTAATAGGCTTCTTATTACATCCGACCCTTATATGTTGAGTAAAAGTTTGTCTGCCGAAGCTATAACATTGTTGGGTCTTTACGATCCGAGGACTAGCAATTTCGTTGATTCTGATTAAAGAATCAGATATTCACAATTATTTTAAGTAGCACTCAAAACTGTCCAGACAATTTTTCCAAAATACTGACAATTGATTCCTGATCAACGACAAATAAAAACCTATAAATACAGAATTTTGTAAGAAGTTTTTCGAAAAATTGTCCGCCATATTGGATCCGCCATTTTGTTTATAAAAATTCAGATAACGTAGTCATCGACGTAAAAAAAAACCTAAGAACAAACTTTTGTAAAAATTGGATAATTTTTTGAAAAATTGTCCGCCATATTGGATGCGGCATTTTGATTTTGAACATTTTGAAAACAGACTCGTCTTCAACAGCGTAGAAAACCCATGTAACCAAAATTTCAAATATATAGGACCAGGCATTCTGTTTTTGTCCACTTTTTCGACAATCCAGCCCACTGTGCGGCGGTTGAGAAATACTGCTTTAGAGTTTAGATGTTTAGAAAAGTGCAAAGAAGTAAAAAAAAATCCTAGGCAACCCAAATTGGTGGAAAGAAAGAATTAACGTCAATCAAATAAAAAAAGTTGGGAGGTATTTAGATCTGTTTTATTATAGTGGTTGTCAAAAATGTTCAAAATATATAATTAAAATAAAATTTGAGGTTTGAGCTTCCTTTTCAGCAAACACTAATAAACTGAAATCAGGTAAGATGCAGAACAGGGTCTATCTCGATTTTTTGTGTTGTTGGACTGGTTCCAGAAATATCCAAGTTTTAGTGATTTAAAAAATTGACATATTCGTAATGAAACAGTATTTTTTGACATTGCAAATTCAAGCTAATCACACAGCCCTCCGTTACCAATTTTAATTCTTGCGGAAAGAACATTGTAATTTTTGACGGGTTATTATTCTTTGTATCGTTACAATTTTAGTATTAGTATATGTATTAAATACATTTAATCCTTTTTTATTTCTTGCGCAGAGGCGTTGTTATTCTTTTCTGGATTGCTTCAATTTTAGTATTAGTATATCATACTCCTGCTTCTTGAGTGACACAACTCAAAAAATAATTGCGCCCACACATTTATGGATGTTTTTTCTTGGAAAAGAACCTACATGTGTGAGAGATGAACAAGCCAGCGGAATTTAGGGATAGGAGGGAGTTATCATTATGAAAGAAAACCAAGAGGTTGTTGTGTCTTAGTACGCTGGGCTTAGATAGGGTTGCCAGATGTTAATTTGATAAAGTGCTATGAGTTTAAAAAGGAGGATATTCTTAAAGAAAAGAAGAACATTCACAATTAAATGAGATTTTCTTATATAATTAAATTTATTTTTATTATATTTAGTTGAGATGCCAATTTTTGCAACAAGATCTTGATCTTTCAATAAATAATTATGAAATTCCTCACATGACATGTTTTTGAAGTTGTATTGAACACGAATTTAAGATTTAACTGATTCCACACCTAGTCTCATTCTTTCTTTGATCCACTGAGTATTAATCAACGAAAATACTCTTTCCCCATTCGCGTTATTTGCGCTTATACAAAAATAAAACATGCAGAACTTGCAGAAGTTCTGAGAAACATTGAATGTTTTTAGCGTTTTTGAAGAAGATCGTCCACTGCTCGTGCATCTTCTAATCATAATACTTGATTCCTGTATAGTATCAATACTTGATTTAAGAAAAGCAGTCAGGTTACAAAACTGATCATACAGTTTAACATCGTCAAGTTCTACACCTCTGCTGCTCAAGAACTCAATGCATGAAAATAAATCGCCGTAATACAGGTTTTCGTTCTCTTTCAGCAACGTCATCCACTCAAAACATTTGAAATATTCCATAGGTTTTATCTATCCCATAAATAATCTTCACAAGTCTTGTAAACACTGAAAAAATCATTTCATTATCACGAAGCAGCAGTCATACGCTTAGTGGCAAAAAATTGTTTGTTTCTTCGATTTCGAAGCATATGCGGATGGATTGTAGTAGCTTTCAAATTTCCAGAAGGGAATTATGTCCTTCCTCGACTTCGTCCTTTATCGCCAAATTCTCCTAGTAAATAGACATATGAGGGTGCGTGAACATTAAACATGCTTCTGATGTGTTTTCGAAAAATATCACTTTATTAGGTATAGTATTGTGCATTGGCCTAAGCAATATTCTTTTAATGATGGATAGACTTACAAAATTCTGTATACAAAAACGTGCTTCGCTATTTTCAATATTATTTTTTTTCTCTGCACAAATGGGTCTCCAGAATGGTCCACCAGAATCCCGAAAACCGGGATTTTAGTCTATTTTTTCCGGTATTAGAAAGTCGGTATTACAAGAAAAATACCGGTATTTCGGTATTTGTATAAAATATCTTACTTTTTATTTATATTAGTTATTTCAATTAGCAGAATAGAATAACAACAAGAATAATAAATTCGAATTTATTCCACATCAATGCATAGTGAAGTTAGTCACTGAATTTCGTTATAAAAAATTTGCATTCGTGTTTACGCGCCATCTCTCATCTCACACGCACACGATTAACAACACATACATAAAACGATATAACCTATATTTCTGAATTTATTATTTGCTGTAGATCGGTGTAATGTTTGTTGTTTGAAACCATAAGTTTTTTTATTTAACAACTCATTTATACATAACTATATACTACATACTCATACTCATTTAAAGACAATGCGTGGAATAAATCTAAGAAAAAGAAGTGAGGTAACTTAGAATGCAAACAATGATCAAGATAAACCAAGTCAGTCTAAAAAACCTAATTTAATAACAAGTTATTTAAAAAGCAATGAAAACGAAAGCCTAGCTAAATACTATCTCGAATGGCAGCTCGAGACGGCTTATCCTTTAATATTTTGAAAATATCTATTGATATTAGAAAAGGATTAATTGCTCGTGGTTTTAAAGATGTTCCAAAATCAGCAAGTACAATAAGAAATATTATACTCGAATATAATAAAACTATTCAAATTACCATAAAAGATGAAAAACTCAGCTTAAATCTAAAGACAAACGATTCAGTGTAACATTTGATGAATGAACCAAATTTATTTAAATATAATTTATATAAATATAAATTATATATATATATTTTAAATATACATACTGCCGGCGGTACGAGCATTTGGAAGTCTGCCAGCAGAAAGGTGTTTAATGCTGGTTAGAGAAAAGTTAGAAGAATTTGGTTTGTGTATTTCTAAAGGTATAGTCTGCATACCCACTGATGGGGCATCGGTTATGGTTAAATTAGGCAAACTTATTGATGCTGAGCAACAGATTTGCTTGGTGCAAGGCAATTTAGCTATAACCGATATACTTTATAAGTCAGGTCAGAAGTTCTGAGAATTTCATCGTTTGGTTCTGACTCAGATCCAAACGATGAAATTGTTGATAACGACATGAATGCTGAAGAAGAAGAGGATGAGAATAGAGAATATGTTGACGGCGTCGTTATAGAATCTAATATAGTAGATACTACGGCCAGTATTAGTCATGCTACTATTTCTCCTCTTGTAACAAAAATAAGAAAGGTAGTCGAAACGTTTAGAAATTCATCTACTAAAAATGATAACTTTTACAGAAATATGTAAAAGAAGATTTTGGTATAGAAATTGCATTAAAATTAGACTGTAAAACTAGATGGAATAGCATATTATTTATGTTAGAAACATTTTACCAATTGAGACATTATGTTCTTAGCAAGATTATTATGTTTAGACATTATAGTTCTTAGCAGTTGATGCATTATGTCGCCAAGATTCTAATTTTCTTACAGCAGACGAAACAATAAAATTTATGATGGAAGCTCTTTCGAATCAAAATTGTGAAATTGCTAAAGAACTTTATGACGCTTTAAAAATTCGCATATTACAAAGACGAAATAATTTATCGCAGGTACTTCAGTACTTACATAGATCAAGATAATAGCGATTTAGTTCAAACTTTATTTCTACAGTTAACTAAAGCGGCTATGATAAAAATTATAATTCGTTCGATTAAACGACTTTCGCCCGAAAATACAGAAGAACATCAGATTCAGATAAAGAAGAAAATTCCCAAGAATCCTTCGAAAGAAATCTGACCAGTACATTAAGGACTGGCTCGAACTTTGCTTTCAGTTGAACCTAAGTTCAAGGGGTTGAACCAATTATAAAAGACGAAATTGCTATTTTTGGAAAAACAAGAGTAAGAGTGCAATTGCACCAGCAAGTGTAGAATCGGAAAGGGCGTTTTTTTGCAACAAGGCACTTATGTACAAAGATTCGGTTGTGTAAAGATGTTTTTGTGTAGTTTTCTTTTTAATAAATCACCATTATCATTAAGATTTATAAAAATCTTTCTAAAATATTTTTTTCTGGTAATACCAAAATACCGGTTTTATTTTTTTGCTCCGATATTGGAAGCCCTACCTAGCACCATGCGGAATCAACATTTGCCCAATAACTCTTCATGAGCAACGATTGAGCGAGTCTTCGTTGCTGCGACCAGACGTGTCTGGTAGGTCTTCTCGATTCTCCATCGAAACCCCGTGTATGAGTAATTTACCTAATTTCCTCTAGATCCTTGAGGTTGGGAAAACATAATTCAGCCAACTTCTTTTCCGCCTGTTCGTACCAATTTTGCCTTTTTCTGCAAAAACCTATAGATTTTATGTGTTAACCTAGTTGAGGCCATTCTGTCCAACTGTCCCATGAATTGGATCCTTCTCATAAGGATTGTGTCCGTGATTTTAGTAATTTTCAAATAGATGTCAGAATCAGGTATAGAAAGGTGAATTCCATCTTTGATTATTGTTCCCAAAATTTTCAATGGATTTCTCAGTGTCTTGTGTTGTAGATTAAGTGTATCGGTTGCATGAAGGGCTGCAGAGTACTGTTTTATAATGTTGAATTTTACAATTCCAAGAGAGGCATTTTTTGTTATAAACTTGTTTTGTCAAATGGAAAGCAGTTTCCATTTTCGGTAGTCTTGCTTCTTATAGGTTTTCTTTCGTTGCTAGATTCATTGATCCATTCACCTAAATACTTGGATGTCTTTCACTCGGGAGACCTTACAATTACCAGGTGGAGTGTATTCTTAGCAGTTTTAATATTCGTCATACATTTTGTTTTGTCAAAAGATAACCGGAAGCCAATTTTTGCTGCTTGTTATTGGAGTAATTCAAGTTGTTTCTGGGCATCAGAAATGTTTTGAGCAATTAACGCCATGTTATCCGTAAATAACAAGCACTCGAGTGTTATCCCTTTGAGTTTTGGTCCTAGTCTATGGGATGGTGCACCAGCTCGTCTCCATTCTCGGACGACTTTTTCAAGCGCACAATTACACAATATGTGGTATCTTTGATAATGTTCAATGCGATCTAATCAAAATTCTGAGAGTACAGCAACAAGGGATTCACGGTCAATGCTGTCAGAAGCCTTTGCAAAGTGAACAAAAATAATACCAACATTTTTGTGCCATTTTAAGGAAGTAAGAAATTGAGTTTTTCAAATTGATAATTTGATCTATACACAATCGGTCTCTCCGGAACCCACTTTGTTTTTCACCAATCTGCGGATCCAGTTGAAGATAGTCACGGTATAAGTGTATACCAGTTTGACTCTTTTGTCTCGTTTGACTTTGAAGTGTTTTGGAATTTTGTCCAAAGTTACCGAGAGTAGTGAGATCCAACGGTAATTGTTTGGATTCGTTTTGCTACCCTTCTTGTATACTGGATGGATGATCGCCATTTCCCAAATCTGGAGGATTTCCAGATTTCATTATTAATTTCTTTGAGTTTGATGATGAGGTTTTCATCTACATTTTTCCATATTTCTGCAACGATCTGGTCCTCTCCCGACGCTATGTTGCTTTTCATGGATTTGATTATATTATTATACTTATGGAGGTGGTTCCTGCATTCTATTGGGTGCAATTATTTTTGGAGTACGAATCGATCCTGCTTTCATCATTAGGGGCGCCCGTCTTCACGGGAGAGGAGGTTTAAGTGCTAGGGACATCCAGGAGATTTTAGCAGTTGGTGTGGTATCTTAAGTCGACTACATTCGAGAAGAATTTATTTTTATGCATCACAATGGGAAGCCGCACAGCGAGTCGTACAAGATTACATTACAGAATACGTTTTCGGGTTATGGAGCAGCATGTAGTTCCGACCTAAATCCGATAGGATTTATGGGATGAACTCAAACGAAGAATTCGAGCTCCGTGCTTCGTGCTCCAACCTCGATCCCAGAGCTAATGGTTGCATGAGAAAAAGAGTGAATTAACATCCCAAAAGAAACAATAGCGAACTTTATTAGATCTATTAACCTAATCGTATGAGAGATGTTACAAGGGCAAGAGAGAGTCATACCTATTATTAAAAATTCTTTATTGGAAATGCGAAAACTTAAAAAAATATGTAATGTTGCGGTAACTAAAGTAAGCCGAGAACATAATTACGCCGGTTATAAAATTATGTACCAAATTAAAAGTGATGCTATAAATACACGTATCTCTCCTAATTATAAAGTGTCAAGTACTTCAATAAATATAAGTCAAGCAGAAAAGGGTAAACTTTTGTCTTTTCAGTAGACCCTACGAAAAGGACAATAATAAATCATAGAATAAAGGAAACTAAGGGCCCAGTAATTCCTAATCATAGAAGAGATAATATTTATATAGAAAATATATTTATAAAGAAAATATATGTCTACTGAGAATGGAGAAGATTTTTTATTGTTGATTCTGGGCCAGTAGAAGATATGATATTTTGATATTTTCTACAAGACGCAATTTACAATTATTTGCAAGGTCGCAGCACAGGTATGCAGAAGGTACCTACATTTAAAACTGTACCACTCTTGTTTGAACTATTAAAGACTTGGAGCCACCTTGTAACCCTCGGAGTATTCTTATAGATTTTGAGCTAGCAATGTCAAATGCTATAATTTAAGTGATAAGCAATCTCTCGAGGAATTTTTTTCACTTCTGTCATTGCATTTATCTAAATTTATAAGCTAATGTTTTAAAGCGAAATTACAACACTCACCCTGAGTTTGCATTAAACAGAAGAATTTTATCGGCATTAGCGTTTGCGCAACATGTTGTGCAACATTACACAACATGCAATAGCTTATTTTAACTACTTTGCGATCAAAGTATTTTACCACCTGATTCTAAAGTGGTTGATTATTTTTAAGATACATGGATTGGTCGACCAGATCGTCGCCACCGTTGGCCACCTCGTTTTCCCCTTCAGATGTGAAACTGCTTTGACGTAGTTCAACAAGGTTTGCCAAAAACCAACTATTCAATTATATAAAAAATAGAAAAAAAATTACTATGTGAATTTTCATATTATAATAAAGGAATTAAGGAAACTATGTTCTTTAATTCACAAATTGACTTCAAAATTATTTTCATTCATCAAGTTATGGCTATTTTATGGTTGACCTCCTGGGTTCCCTTAGCAGTAAAATGCAGGAGCCACACCGTACTAAAAATTATATTTTATTTATGTTATTACTCAATTTGTGAATTAAAGAACATAGTTTCCTTAATTCCTTTCTAATATTCAATTATAGGTTGGCTTAAAGGTTTTCAATTACAAGTATGTGCCAATCATACAAAGGTTTGGAAATTTATTGGAGCTCAAATGCGAAACAAATGCGAACAAAGTTTGAAAGAGCTTCGAGTAGAATAGTACATCAAGAAATTTAACAGGGAGACTTACACGAATTGTTAATTCGTTCGAACTCAATGTTCAGGCCAAGGACTATTTTCGTGAAATAGCACACAATATTACTTACCAATTATATATGGATTACGTTGGTTAATCGTATATTCTAGTAATTCATAGTATATGATATGTTTAAAGTGTAATTTCAGTCATTTAATGAAATATTTAATATATTAAATGCAGTGTTATTTCAGTGATTTACTAAAATATTTGATATATCAAATGTCTATTTTTTCCAACCAATTTGCATTCAAATCAATTCCATTCGATCAAATTATTATTCGAACATTTTTCTAATTCGAAATAATTGCTTTCTAACAACTTTCCGGGCACTATCGCACATTCTTTTTTTTAATAATTAAAATTGTTAACGGTGGTCCGGGTGCTCTTGACCAGACAGAAGTTGTGGTGTCAATGAATACATACATCAGTTTTTTAAGAATATCATTTTTTTGTTGTTCAATCACAAAGTCTGGATATTTCTTAAACTAGTCCATGTAAAAGTTTCGTTTCAACTTTGCGCGTTTACCAATACACTGTGGAAGACGATTAGCAACAGTTATATCAGGTGAAAACCAAAGAAACTCAAAAATCGAGATAGACCGAATTCTGCACTTACCTACTCTAAACCCTAAAATTAATACAAACTTACCAAAATCTAACCAGTATATACCGTTTTATAAATACATATCAAAAAATTGCTAGAAATAAAACTTCAACATCTTTACTTCAACGAATTCAGAAAAATACTTTATTCGAATAGGTATAATGTGTCCTATTAATTTCGTCTCTGACAGTAAATTAATAACATGTTTTCCAGTCAGAAACCTTTTTAAATGTCCTAAATATTAATTATTTACAGGCATTAAATTGAGATACATGTAGAATTTATATATATATATATATATATATATATATATATATATATATATATATATATATATACATATACATATACATATATTTACATTCACACTCAGAAACAGATAAACACGGAATATATAATTTCCATTGTCAGTAGTAGACATAATGTTTAAAATATTAATTCATCGAAATATCTGGTGACGAATCTTTTGAACACGTACTTTTTTTATCATAATTCAATATAAAACTCGTAACAGCAAGTATTCGTTATGCGTTTTCAATAATTTATGTGTCTACTCCGTACCTGTTTCGGTGTCCTTTCCAGGACGGTAAATATTTGATCAATTTCACAGATATGACCAAACTAAGCCAAAAGTAACCAAACCAGATAGTTTTATCGTTGATAAGCGAGTGCAGATTAACGTTTTTGCAGACGTGCGTTCTCGTGAGAGTATCGAGATCGACTGTTTTTAGTGTGTTATAATAAAAAGCGCCGTTTTTAAAAAGTTTTTTTTATATATTTTCTTTGAACTTCGGAAAATGTAAACCACGTATTTATCTATTTTTATCAAATAATCTAAATGCAATTTTTCGGATGTATTGTTTCTTTCTTAAAACAAACGGAACCCAGCCTGAATATATAAATATATTTAACCTTTAAAAACAAATCTCACACGAAATTTGTAACTTAGTTTATAGCTTCAGTCCACATTCGTGGCACTCAACAAAAACCATAAAAATAACATTGTTTTTAAGCTCATATCTTTCCGATATTTTAAGTGGATCCTTTCGATTTCAAAAGTCGATACTTTCCGATACATCTGTGGACGCGTTTCGAGATCTATCTCTCATCAGCACAGCTTTGCTTCCATGAACAATAATTTACACTTACTTGAAAACCCATGTGATGCTCACTTGAACACTTACTAAAATCACTTACTAAAACACTCACTTGAAAACCCATGTGATGTTTAGGGTTAGATGTTTATAATATTGACATTTTGTGAGAAAGACATGAACTTAGCAGGTTATTGATTGAACTGATAAGATAGAATTGGTGAAACCATCCTACGTCATAGAAAATCATAAAAACTTAAAACAAACGGAACAAAGCCTGAATATATAAATATATTGAGCCTTTCCGGAGCACTATAACAATTATTGAGTTTTTTTAGGACTACCAATACAAATCTCACACGAAATTTGTAAGTTATTTTATAGCATCAGTCTACATTCGTGACACTCAACAATAACATAAAAATTACTTTGTTTTTAAGCTCATGTCTTTCCGATACCTTAAGTGGATTGCCATCTGTGGACGCGTTTCGTGATTTATCTCTCATCAGCACAGCTTTGCTTCCACGAACAATAATATGTAAAGCACTCACACAATGTCAAAATTATAAACATCTAACCCTAAACACCACATGGGTTTTCAAGTTAGTGGTTTACAGATGATGGTTCATGGAAGCAAAGCTGTGCTGATGAGAGATAAATCTCGAAACGCGTCCACAGATGGCCATCTGTGGAAATATAAAATTCTTCTTCTTCTTCGTCTTTTCCCGATCATGCGGGGTCGACGTTTCTGATAAGTCGTTTCCATTTTCTTCGGTCCCAAATGGTGTTTTCTGTTCCACCTGCAGATCAAGCACTCTCCTTCCTACATAACTCTCATGCCTGCACTTAATGTGGCCATACCAGAGGAAGCGTCTTTCTTGAACCATTTTTGAGGTTTCAGTCACTTTTACGCTGCCTCGTATGAAGGTATTTTTGAGGTGATCGTTTCTTGTAACACCACACATCCAATTTAGCATCTACATTTCAGCAACTTCCAGTCGCTAGCACTGTGACTGCACTGTAGGCCAAGTTTCTGCTCCGTATAGCATTGCAGGTCTCACTGCAGATTTATAGGCTTTACCCTTTACTTGTATATTCAGTCTCCTGTCACAGAGAATACCAGATAACGTGAATTAGGTGGATAATTTCCAGATCTAGATTGCCATCGTCAGATACAGTGGATCCCACATTCTTGAAACTGTCCCTTGCCTGTAGCTGGCTACCATCCATCTGAATAGTTTCATTTCCAGTTTCTCCAAGGCACATGCATTTGGTCTGATTCCTACTGATTTTAAGACCTCTGATATTCAAGCTCTTCTCTGTTTGTGCTGCATAAAACAATATCATCTCCAAATAGATGGGAATATATAATATGAACAGTGAATATTTAAAACGAAATTTCATTTTCTAGTTATATTTTCTTAACATTTTATAACAGTAATTCTTGTTTTTAGTATTATATATAGAATTTAAGTAATTAATTTTGTGTAATGTATAGATGGGCAAGCACATAAAGGTTTGAATAAAATACTTTTGGACTGCTGCATTCTTTTAATAAATTTTAATAAAAAATATAACCTTTTTTAAGCGAACATTAATACATAAAGAATATTTGCAAGAGGATTCCGTTAGCTTCGCACGTCCGCATTTATTTTATTGATTGCCTCCTCTAACTTTTGTGGTGGAAATGATGCATACAGTTAGGTATAATTCACGTAGTAATTACCGTACCTTTCTATATTTTCTTGTCGATAGTCAACTTGTTTTTTGTAAATTCTTTCCCATTTATTTAGGTGGTAATGTTTGTCATTTGTCAATGCTCAACTCACTCCTAGGTCCAATCAAAACCTCATCAACCCTGTTATAAATGAGTCGTATCTTATAACAGTATCTTATAACAGACACTTAATAAAGCAATTGGCCTGTAACTTTCAGGACGATCAGCAGGCTTTCCTGGTTTAATGAAGGCTATAATCTTAGTACACTTGAATTCTGGGGGAAGTTTCCCAGTAAGTACAATGTTAAAAAAGAACTGTGACATCCACTTCCTTGCATTCTTTCCACTATGTGTGAGAAATTCAGGATGTATTTCTTCCATTCCTGGGGCTGTTCCATTTTTCATCCCCTTTACAGCAACCAAAAAAAGGAGGATGAAAGGAGCAAAAGATGTTGAAGTGCAATTTCTTTTCATAAAGGACAGTTATTGTCTTATTAACCTCTTATGGTGTTATGGTGTACAGGTTTCACTTTCGACCGGCCAGCAATATGACTAGCAACTTGGTTCGGTGTAACTGCTGGTTCGGGCTGAGGATTATAAGGCAGTCTACCCAGCTTCTTCAATAGGTTCCTGGCTTTGACCTACCAAGGATAATTTTTTGCTATCAACAGGGTTCGAACTGCCCATGGTCGATGTGCATCATTGCTTCATAAGTGGGGCTTTAAATCTTCCCCTAGTTGTGATTGTGGTGACGTGGAACAGACTTTCATCACATTGTTATGGAGTGTGAAAGAAGAGCGTCCTCCGGATCCATGGATGAGTTCATGCAGGCTTCAGTTCAGGCTGTGCAGTGGTTGAATAATCTGGACATTAATTTATGAAATCACTTGTCTATATATTGTAGATTGTCATAGTGCATTTTTATACTTGTTATATTTTTTGTGTGTAATACCATAAGCTAATAATAATAATAATCATCAACCCTATCATAAAATATGGCAAACATCGTCTTGATCTAGCGTCTAACTATGAATTTAGGCAGATTTTATTAACGTTCCATCTGATGTATGTAGGATGTACCTATTTCCAGTTTCTCCTGGAAATCAGTCTTCCATGTATTGGAAGACTGACACACTGACACACATCGAGGATTAGGGTTCAAGCTGCCAATTTCTGATATATGCTCCTTTTGTGTCTCTTTGAAATTTCTAATAGTACGTCCAAGATATTCACAGTTGCAGCTGCCACATTCATGTTTATGTTACGGTAAAAGTATAAAATCGCCAAATGTAAACATTTATTGGTATATGTGTACATCTACCAATTGGTAAATGAGAGTATAAATCTGAGATCAGCTTTATATCTACTTTTAATCTACTTTTACCATAAAATTTGTACTTATTGTGTGTTATAATATCACGTGTGTCTTGTTGGACAGCCAATGCGCTGTGTATGTTAATGTAAACCTTTATACAATTGCCAACAACATTAGGCATATATACACATTTGTCGGAAATAATTGGTAAATGTAAGTTGAACTCACATTTACCAACCTGTTTTGATCGCGTTGTGAACTATGTGGGCTCTACATCCCATCCCAATGAGCTGCCTTCCGAGTGATTTGTTCAATTTTGCGTAAACATTATTAATTCCCTTTCCATTCTTTCTTACAAAATTGCAGTTCGTATTATCTCCATAAAATCTTACAATTTTCTTATTCAAATCATTGCAAGACAAAACTTCCTTCAAAAAATCAACAATTATATCCGATGTTTCATCTAGCTGTTGTTGAAAACTCTAACCTTGACCTTGACGCCTTCGTATAGTAAAAAATAACGAATAAAAACTGGGAATAATTTTATCGAGCCATGGTTTGAAGCATCTGTTAAAAAGTTATGCAGTGGGCTTCGCAAAAGCTCCTCTTTCAATTCATCGGTGGCCATAGAGGCCAATACATTTACAACAATGACCAAAGATTTTGAACGAGCATTTCTAAATTATTGCTCAAACCATGTTTGAATTAAATGAGAAGAATAGTCATTTGAGCGAAAGCTGTCATTTGCTTGCACCGTATGAAACGCATCCTCCGCTACAGCTATATCCAAATATTTAGAAGTCAGCAAATCGATTCTTAAAAAAACGCAAGTATTGACGAGCTTGACGGCGCAGCTTGATCGGAAATCATGTGTTTTTCCGATTTTAAATGCTTCTCGAAATCGATGGCACCATCGTGACTAAACTAATACTAAAATCATTTATTTTTTAAATTTTTTTCGGTTATAGTACAGGTCAGCAGTTTAAAATACGTAATGTTTTGCAGTAATGGGTCCAACAATGTGCACATTAAGTTTATATGCAAGTAACCATAGGTGGCTGCTAACAGGCTTTGGAATGCATGTAAAGAAAAATTTAAAAAGAGCTTCTTGGCAAAAAATGGTAATGTGGAAGGAGTGTGTGGAAGGAGTATTTTGATATACGGAGCGGAAATTTGGGACATGAATGAGATTGAGCAAGTGGAAAGGGTCCAGTTGCAGTTTATAACAAGGGAGCTGCAACTAGACAAGTGCACGCCGGGATACCTGGTATTACAAGAAGCGAATGTGTATAAAGTTGCAGTAGGGGCAGCAGCGAGACTGGCACGATATGAAAGGAAAGTGTTTATGCTAGGGAATGAAAGGATAGCGAGAGAGGTTTTCAAGGGTATAAAGAAGGAAGGCGTTGGAGGGATCAGAGCAATAAAATGGGGAAATGAATAGCAAAATATGTCTAATCGAGTAGGGTGAACGAGAGAGGAGGTGGAGAGGATGAAAGAGGAAGGCGTGAGGTTTGAAAAATTTCTGGGTGAAAGGTTTTACGTAGAAAGATACGAGTTGCAGATAAGACCAAGCCATATAGACGAAAGCAGGTACCACCGGGATTACAACAAGATACAAGTATACGGCAGACTCCCATTGTATTTAAGTAGAGGTTCCCAGCGTCCAATGGAGAATAGCCAGGTTTCGGTGCGGCAACGAGGAAAATGGAAGAAAGTAGTGGCTAAAGGAATGGGAGAATGTTTGCGCCGTATGTGGAGAGGGTCCTGACAGATGGGCACATTAGATGGAAGAGCTCAAACGGCTGACATTGGAATAACAACAGAGGAAAAAGTGTAAATAATTGGAATTTTACATGGACGAGTCAGGTAGAGGATGGCCCGTAATGCATGAAATGTTAAAGCGGAAGGGAGTGATAGTGGGATGAGTTTTAGGTAGTGAGAAAACTTAGGTTTAGCGTAGGATTTTTACTTTTTTTGTTTTTATTTTTAAATCAGATATCTGGGGTGGGAGAGTTGGAGTACTCGGTTTTCCTTTGTTTTGTTATATAGAAGTATGTTTTTATTATGTTTTGCTTTGTTTTGGAAGTATCTGTATTGTGTTGATAATGATACTACCAATAAAGGTGATACTAATGATAATATTGAAGAAATTTATGTGAAAAATGTTCCTTAATTTATGCACTATACGCTCTACATTTATAGTTTGCATTTCAGTTTCAGTATGCATAGTTTGTATATCTTTGAGGCATATTAAGATTTTGGTAATTCGCAAAGATAATTTGAGTGGTACATTGGCGTTGAGAAATATTTTGTGTTTTTCGAAAACAATAAAATAAAATATTTTTGCACTCTCTGGGGACAGCGGGACAGACAGCTTGAAAGCGGGACTGTCCGCACAAAGCAGGACGTATGGTCACTTTATGTATAACCAAAAAGTAGGAAACTTTCTCAAGGACAATGGGTTTATTCAAAAACCAATCAAAGTAAATGGATTTATAAAGAGAGTCAACCATGAGATAAAAAAAAGGGCAAACATTATTAAGTGAGATGGAACAGAGGCGACTTCTAGCAAATAATACAACTATGCCCGACTATATGGACTAATGAAACTCTACAAGGCAGACAATCTAACAGACACACCAATTAGACCTGTTGTTTCGTTTATTAATTCCATAACATTATCAAATTCGATAGTTTAGAAGTTTGGAAAAATATCTTGGAAAACATGGTCAAACGAAGTTCTCCAACATACCAAAATGGAGCAATAAAAATAAAAAATCAAATTTTTTAGTCAAATTAAAAAAATTTGGTCAAACATAGTTTTTTAAGATGCCATTATCAAATATTATTTTAATATCTTATTTCATTTTGAACGGAATACCGGCAAACAAAACAAATTGGTAGTCAATCTTGGTCAAACGTATCCCATTTTGATTTTTTATATTTTTCAATTTTGGGGTGCTATATGCAATTGCCACAGGGAACACAGGGTACTTACTGTCTTAGATCTAATATTGTTTGTACGTTATATTAATGATGTAATGCAAATTGTAAAGCACTGTAATATAGAAATGATTGCAGATGACACAATGCTGTATGCATCTGGTACGGATTTAAAAGCAAACTATTTGAGCAAGTTAATTCTGATGTTGTAGTAGTATTAGTAGTAGTAATGTTGTAAATATAACTGAGTTATAATAATCGAGAAATAGTCTTGTAATTGTCAATTAATCTAAATATATGATAATTAAATATATGATAATGGCTCTGTTTGCCTGCATTGGCCATTGGTTCGAAAGTTCTGCTTGGTAATGTTTTCTCCAAAAGGTATGAGAGTATAAGTATCTACGTGTCAATATTGATACTTTATGTTATGAATAAAATATAAAAGAAATCATATTTATTAATTAGGTTTTTTTTATTAATTTTGGTTTCTTATTAGTAAAAGAATGATCT
This sequence comes from Phosphuga atrata, assembly GCA_944588485.1. NCBI lineage: Eukaryota > Metazoa > Arthropoda > Insecta > Coleoptera > Silphidae > Phosphuga > Phosphuga atrata. The sequence goes on from OX155899.1 coordinate 37,945,873, forward strand.
CACAAATTTAATATTATATATAAATTGGATATATGGAAGTAGTAGATGCAGTAAAAAACAAAATAATTGATTACTGTTACATCGAAAATAATAAAGTAAAAGTCAAAGATAATCATAGTTATATGTACCAAATTCAAGGTCTCTTGGAAATAACAAATCGGTTATGTTTTTATTTTTTTTATTTATACATTTAAAGATTACAATTTCGAAGTCATTGTAAGAAATAAACAATTTTGGGAAGATCATATGGACAGAAAATTGTAAAGATTTTATTACATATAAACATTAAATGTATAGATATATAACTAATGGTCAGGGCAATATTAAATATAATGCTAATAGTAGATAGACAGGATATTTTTTTTTAAATTTTTTATTATTGAAATTGTTGCATGTGTATCATCTATTCCATTTGTTAGCTGTATTTTAGATATACACTGCCGAGCATAAAATTAGGGTCACTTCATAATTTGAAGATATTTTAGAAATTTTTAGTTTTTTACGTGTTTTTTCGGTTGTAACAGTTTACTAATTGATTGCTTGAATAAAACAAAAGGTTTTTCTTTTTCAAAGTTTTTGAAAGTAATGAAAATGAACAATTTTAATTTTATGTGCAAAGTAATGAAAATGAACAACTTTACATTGATATGCTTTTGTTGAAACAAAAGATAATTTAAGAACTTCAGTAGCGAGTATTCGCTCCTCTGGCAGTGACAACAGCTTGCAAACGACGTATCATGCTCTGGATCAGATTTTTGATCACGTTCTGCGGAAGATTGTTCCATTCTTGTACCAGTATGTCGCAAAGCTCTCTAGAATTTATGGGGGGCGGCACATGTCTCCGTAAATGTTTCCCCATGTCATACCAAATATGGTCAATTGGATTTAAATCTGGACTGCAAGCTGTCCAAACAAATCGCGTGATTTCACACTCGTCAAGATACTCAGTAACTATCCGAGCAGTGTGGGGCCGTGCGTTATCATGCATAAATGTTGCGTCGTCTCTAAAAATAACCATGAATGGTAAAATATGGTCTTCTAGAACCTCTGTTAGATACCTATGCGCAGCCAACGCCCCATTCTCGCAAAAGGCTAACTCCGTGCGATTGTCAAGAGATATGCCTCCCTATGCCATAACTGATCCTCCGCCAAATGGTAGTCGCTCGGCAATACACGCTTGAGCATATCTCTCGCCTTGTCGTCACCACGCTCTTACATGTCTATCTGAGCCCGTAAGACAGAATCGCGGTTCATCGAAAAACAATAAGCGTCTCCAATCCGCTATTGTCCAAGTCAAGTGTTCTCGTGCAAAATTCAACCTCGCAATCCGGTGTGCACGGGAAAGCGGCGGTCCAGTAGTTCTAGTTCGGGAAGATAATCCAGCAGCATAAAGTCGTCTCCTAACTGCTCACTCACTTATGTTTACATTTCTCACTTCTTGCAGATGATTTCGAAGGGAAACTGCCGTGACCGTTCGGTTTTTCAAAGCACTAGAAACGAGAAAGCGGTCATCCCTAGCTGTTGCAGTTTTTCCTCGGCCTGAACAAGGTCCTCGAGTGAGCAGACCTGTCTCTTCGAACCGCCGCCATACTCGTTGCACACTCTAGAGACTTACACCAACGTTTCTCGCAGTTTCGCGCTGACCGCGACCGTCTTCTAAAGTCGCCACAATTTGTGCCGCAACAACGGGATTTATGCTCATTGCAAAACACTAACAATGACAACAATTTACAACAGACAGATAACACCACAGAAACAAATGCTATGCTGTCCTTAAACTTTCTTTTATTTCAACAAAAACATATCAAAGTTAACTTGTTCATTTTCATTACTTAGCACATACAATTAAAATTGATCATTTTCATTATTTTCAATAAACTTTGAAAAAGAAAAACCTTTCGTTTTATTCAAGCAATCAGTTAGTAAACTGTTACAACCGAAAAAACACGTAAAAAACTAAAAAAAATTAAAATAACTTCAAATTACGGAGTGACCCTAATTTTATGCTCGGCAGTGTATATTCATTTATTATCTATTTTATAAATGATTTGTGTAATTCCCATTCGTATAAACAAAATAAGCATTGATTTTGTTATTTATTTTTTCTAGCTTTTTCTAGCTTTTATTTTCTAGCATTTTTAAAACAAATTTTATCTATTTATCTATTTATACTATATATCTATTTATCTAAACTATTTGAATTTTACCAAAATATTGAAATTTTAAATTTAGGCTTCAGAGTAATAAGCTTAATAGATTTATGAGCCAAGCAAGAGCCCAGCGGGAGGTACACTTATCCATTAATTGACACCTGTTAACTTTACTTCAATAGGTATTGTTTGATTAGTTTTATAGTTACGGAATAGATATTTTAGGTGGGTGATAACATTCAGATTCGATTTTAAGTCATTAGTTTAGTTGATTCCGCAGTGTCATACAAAGCTATCGTTGTGCCTAGTGCGGAAATATTATTTCGACATTATTATGTAGATAAAAAAAAACAGAAGAAACGATATTGCTGTAATGAATTGTTATTATATCGTTGCAGGTTACGCACTGCTCGGTTCGCCTCACTCATTGATGAATGCTTAACTCTGTAACGCTACATTGCATGCGATTGCTCCCAGTGAGGAAGCACCTTAAATAATAGCTGATAGTCAATCAGCTATTATTAAATAGCTGATAATTATAGCTGATTGGTAAGCTAATCGCAGCACTTGCTGCATTGGGCTGATTTTTCATCAGGCAGCCGTTTCTGTTAAAAAAATCATAAAAATCCCAAACAACTACGTTAAATATCTTTCCGTATTAATTAAAGTAGTTTTTCGTTTTCTTCCCAAGTTTGAATTCTCAGCCATTTATTATAAGGCGTCGCGTTCGGAATTGCAATAATTCAAGAGGAACTACTTCAAAAGTAATTTAATAACAGCTGAATAATATATGTGAATTAAATTTTTAATTACTTTATTATAGATTAAGCTGACGTCTTTAATAATGGAATTTATGACCGCATTTTATTTTATCTGGATAAGAGTGTTTCTAGATAAGTTTTTACTCTATCCACAGTAGCTAACATCAGTGGCGGATTATCCATAAGGCAACTAAGCAAGTGTCTAGGGGCGCGAGATCACAAAGGCTCGCGCCGGCGCGCGTGTAAGTTTATAAACGAAAATAACTTACCCACTTACTTACATTAAATAAAAAATAATACTTTGTATAGAGCTTCAGAAGCGCGCCCGTCTACTTGACTTTACTTACTGTCCATTACAACTTACGGCCAGTTCTAGGTGATATCTAAGAATTTGTTAAAACGAGGAAATCGTTATATTGAGGTTCGTTATACTAAGGTTTCACTGTATAATTTATAATACCTCATGATCACCTGAGCCTTTAATCCGCCTCTGGCTAACATGGCTGTTCCTAATTTGTTCATATAATAACTCTAACCCGCAAAACATTTTAATGAATTATTCAGCGTAATTAAGAGTATTCCGAGAAAGTAAAATTATTTATAAAAAAATGGTATGGTCCTAACAATGTTTTTTTTACACACCTACACCCTATTACAAATATGCAAGTTAGGCCTTAACTATAATAATTTATATTTAATTAGCGTATAATATTTACATCTATTACTGGTGTGCAATTACTATTAGTTTTATGTGTCAAATAATAGAAGACATGTTCACTAATAAATATAAAACCACTTAATAAAAGGCCCAAAATTTCAATTGCTAATGCTAAACTTAAATGATGTATACCTAGGGGAACTTCTTCCTGAACATTCTCTGCAGGTCTTTCTATATTCTCTCCATAAAACAACAATCCATTTTCTTGGTAAGTTTTGATAATATTGTTAATTTTAAAAACATAAGGCGATGTCCTATACAAGAAAAACGATTGAAATCCTGGTATAATAGCTTCATTAACGATGTAGAAAGGAGACGCTCCTCTTTGTTGTGCAATAGCTTTGATGAAACCAATAGCTTGACTTCTCATAACAGCATAAGCATAAGAAGTATCTCCAGACATAACTTTCGCAGCTAATACTGTTCTGTTCGATTTTATTATTCGATTTTGAAATTCGGACGAAATTTTCGGAGCGTACTCATATAACGTAATAATCGGCAGATTCGAAGAGTAAAGTTCTTGTAGTGAATATATTTTGTCATAATACTGTTTAGAGAACATAAGTTTTAACATGGATGACGTGTAGCTCCAAGATAACATCATTGCTAAAACTGTCCAAGAAATGACAACTATTTTTGAAACAATCTTATAGTTGTTTACGTTTCCGCTCCAAGTACTTAGTAGAGCAGACAATAATTGTAACAGGTGATTATCGAAATCATGTTTTTCTATGAACCATAAATATGTTGTTAATGTGAGCAGTAGTGAGCCAATTAAGAACCATACATTTTTGTTAAAGATAAGTAATGTTTTTAAATATTGTGGGATTTCTAAAGGCTGGTGAACTAAGACTACAACGTCATCTCGTTTAAACGGTTCTCCATAACGTACATCTTCGAAAATGCCATAGAAAACTCCGCAAAAACTAAATTCTGATCGTCGTTCTTTAACATTTTCATAAGACTCCTCTACACTTCTGGAAACTGATATTTTAAATGTTGCATTCACTGTCCTCTCAATTTCCTTAAGAATTGACATTGCATTTCCCACAATTTCACCTCTTTGCAACATTATATTAGGTGGGTCAGGAAACATATCAACTACAATTTCATATTTATGCAGATTATTGAAAAAAAATATAAATAAATTCTTAAACTTATCTCGAGTTGCATTATAAAATGAATCATTAAACGGATTGTAACTTAGATCAAATATTTCTCCTTTTACTACAGATATAATTCTAAAAAACCAAATATCCCAACTCCAAACTAATCGACATATATCCTTCAATTCATCTAATTCATTATATTCATGAATTATTACTATATTATATTTTGTAATCTCAGTAAATCCCCAATGTTTATGACTGGCCCAGGCATAATCTAAGAAATTTTCTGCACTGAAAGCCAATAATATATGTGTTTCCGCATCATTAAGTTGATTTATCTGATCAAACTTTCTATCCATTAGATACAAACTATTTTTACCTTTTTGCATGAAGCCAAGGCTTCGATCTAGAGAATCTGGAAAGTTACCAGTTATGTGATAGGCATATGTTACTAATGATTTGGTGAAAATGCTTCTCGCATATAAATATATTAATTTGTTAGATGAAGATATATTTTGAGCTGCTACTGGGATTTTATTTGCAGTAATACCAGAACAATTTGTGATTATTAACATCACTAGAAAAATCATTTTCAGTTGTTCTGCGCTGGCGTTGAACGGATTATGTTTTCTAAAAAAGAATAAATTTATTTCAATTTACTATGAGATATATCTATTATGAGAATGCTATGAGAATGTTGAAAAAAATATATGAAAAAAATACATATGAAGACCACACGAGCGTAGAGGCCTTGGTTTAACGGCAACTCAGTCTAAATTTTGAGTTAACAAAAAGATTTTGAGTTTACAAAAAGATTTTGAGTTTACAAAAACATTTAAAACTTAGTTATGGATATTTTACAAATCTAAAATATCTAAAAGAACTGAGTCTAAAAGAAAAAAATCAGGACTACAAATTGCCTCTCAGAAAAAAAAACTTTTATAATGGAGTGATTTTATATATCCTTAGGAGGATATATCCTTTTCTCAATTTTTTTGACCCGCAAACCGGTAATATTTGTGAAAAAAATCGCGGACCGGTAAAATTTGTGAAAAAAATCATTGATCAGTGTTTTTTTATTTACTAGGTATTAGAGGCGGCCTTAGGCCTAGGGGCACTATGGCTAAACCGCCGCGGTTTTAAATCGCGTGATTTTGTGACTCAAGTAAGCTAATACAAGCGGCCTTACTTGCGATTTTTTCCCGCGACTGATTTTTCCCATAGCGTACTGTGAGTTTCTCGAGTGGTTTCGCGGTTATAGCGGTTACCGGTCGCGGGAAAAAACAGTAGTGCGGTCTCGGCGTTATGGAAGAAAGGCGGAAAAGTAAAAGCGATCAAAGAAAATACATGGAGATTAATAGCAAGGTCAAAAGAATGATCAGAGTGGCGAAAGGAGAATACCTGTCTGACAAAGACAAAGAAATTGAAAGGCTTCAAAAACGATACGACAATTTCAATCTTCACAAAAAATAGAAGAACTAAGCGGAACTGATAGAAGGGTATATTAATATACCCTCAATTATAAAAACCAAGGAAGGAAATATTCTAACGAACCACCCACAAAAGCTTCTAAGATAGGAAGAACACATGTAGACAGAACTCTTCAAGGATACTAGGCCCTCCACTTAGGACCTCTGAGTAACATACAACAAGATATAACTAGCACCCCAATAACAAAGCAGAAATTAAAACTCGGCATCAAGAACACGAAAAGCGGTAAAGCAGTTGGCCCAGATGAAGTACCAATAGAGCTGTTAAACTCAAATTCATGTCATGACGAACCTATACAACACCATATATGAAACAGGTAAGGTGAAGTGGGGTAAATCTGATAATGGGACAAAAACGTAGTAAAAAAACGTAGAAAGTCTCTTCCAAAAACTTCCAACAATTCATTCAAATAGCGCCACATATATCAATTGGTGTGCAACATTCCCGTCTACACCCCCGCCACTTTAATTCGCGTATGCAGAACTTTTGCCACAATTTGTTTCAGATCTTTGCTGATGAACGTTGTTTACTTTGGTAATGAGTGGAAGGTTTTTTGCATCTAGTTTTTGCATCTAGTGATAAAACCATTATCTCAACGGGTAAATAAGAGTTATTTAGTAAGGATAGGTTAAAAAGTGTTAAGTATAACGTGATATGTTCAGTTTATCAGAATATAAATATTTTCTAGGTTTTTGGAACATGGCTGAGTGACAAGACCAAAAATATTATAATGGGGCAAATGTGTTAACAATGAACAATGGCCGGGAAATTGTGATACACTATGTCACTTTTGCCCCTTTATCTTTCCAGCATTACTATGGTCCGCAACTATAAGACAAAAACCTCTGATGACAATAAATACACAAAGGCTGATTTGGAACTTGCTCATAGTGAATAACAATTTGCAGAGCTTTCAGAATGTATCTCATACCTTACTTTACATTATATTGCCGATTGAAAGGTAAACGTGGTTCAAAGAAAGGAGGACGAGGTCGTCCAACTTCAATTTCTTTACAAGGTCAAGCTAGGTTAGCAAATTGTTGAGAAGATTGGTTTTTTAAATTTAAAAGTCGAAAAAAAGGCATTGGATCCGTTTATTATTTATCAGTATTTTGATTTTATAAAAGCAACATATTAAGATATAGGCATATTAAAAGAAAAACTGGTACCAGTTAAGAAAAGCGCCAGAAGAACACTTAGATTATCTTCTAGCAATAACAGCAGAAGTCACGAGGGTAACACATCTCCCGTCTTTCAAGAATCAGAAAATTCTTAGGAGTTCCTAAACGAACTATTGGAAGCAAACGTGGATGAGAATAACAAGGTTGACAGAGTTCAATACTAGTCACTCCTGTATATTGGGTGCTTGTAAAATACAGTACAAAAAGGTTAATTAAATATTTTGTTGGTAACGTGATAGAATAAAAGTATGAAGAGTGGGTCGTTAAAATTACCAGACCATATAAAAATAATTTTGTATGGCCAAAAATTGGAGACACTGACACTATAGACGAAAAATATATTATCAGAGTTTTAGTCTGAACCAACCACTGATCGAAGGAGATAATTTGACTTTCCAGTTCGTTTAGGGGTTATAAGTTATAGTTTACCATTATCTGCTTACCAGTTTCTCTAGTTGTTTAAGAAATTGTTGCCTTTAATTATCTTTTAAGAATCGTTCTTTATTTTGTTTTTGTGTTCAGAAATTTAAAAAGTTTGTAACTTTCTAACATTTCCAGCTTTTTTATAAATAAAAAACCAAAATACAGTTTTGTCTAAATTTTATGCCTTTGCCCCTTTATTGTATGCAGCAGTTGCGTGTACCAATATATACTATTATCACATTTGCCCCTCGATTTGGGATATATATCTACCAGGTTTAAAAAAAATTCCTAAAAAAAATAATATTCTGCTAATTGGTTTTTCGGTACAATATTGATTCACAACCCTGTAACAATGTTATAAAAAAAAATGTATAAATTTTTGTTAATAAGTTTCTAATTTTGAAGCACTACAAAGTTCACCTATTTAAAAACTACATCGCATTTACCCCATTCCACCTTATATTGCCAAACGAGTCGCTAAGGTCAACATTTATTACGATACCAAAGAAATCAAATTCTAGAGAATGTAGCGACTACCGAAATATAAGCCTCAATAATACACAACAGACTATACAACAAATTGGAAGAAGGTATTAGTGATATGCAGTTCAGATTCAGGAATGGTATGGGCACTTGTGAAGCCCTATTTGGAATTAAATTATCGCTTAAAGTTTATTCATCCAATATTCGATTACAAGTATACAAAACTCAAGATACAATAAATGGATGAAGTTCTCCAATAAATAGCTGGATAAATACAAAATAAATTAATCCATCCAAAATTCGATTACTTAAGAAAGAAGAAAGCTTTATGCTTAAACAGTCGTCGGTTAATTTCTATTTAAGGAACGAAATTCCTTTACGGTCACGGTATGAGTCCGCAGAAAACTTTATCCGCCGCGTTACTTTCTTTCTCTTTCTCTCAGTGTATATTTCTATACCCCGTGCTCTCTCTCTTTTGTTATACGCCGCGCCGCGTTAGTTTGTAATTAAATTTGAAGGAATCTAGTCGTTGTTTGTAAAATTCGTTTATTTGGAAGAAATAATTTTATTTTGTAAAAAAAAAAATGTTTTTAAAGAGCAATCCAATTTTGGATGGATCAACTTTTTTGTATAGTTAAACCTTTTTTGGGTGAATTGATTTTATTTTGCACAATTCCATCAATTATTGTACTAAACGATTATTATTTGTAAGAATCAATCGATTATTGGGTGTTTATATTTTATTTTGGACGAAGTAATCGTTTATTGTATGAATAAACCGAATTTTGTATTTTTCCAGCTATTTTTTGTAAAAAAACATCTATTTATTGTAAGAAAATATCCAAGCTTTAAATTATTTACACAAAGATGTATGGATGTGAACGTACAGGTATGTGCCTGCTTCATAGACTATGAGAGACCTTTCGGCAAGGTCCATCATGAACCATTAGTAATACTTAATACTCCTGAAAACCAAAAACATCGACACAGTGAACATACGAATTATTGAAAATCTGTATTGGAATCAAACGGCAGAAGCAATTCCACATAAAACATCATACCTAAAGAAGAGCAAGCAGGGCTGATTGTAAACGGACGACCGATCAATAAAATAAGATGACACGGTGATACTGGCAGATAATATTGAAGGCTTTCAAGGAATGGTAGAAAGACCGATGTCATTAGCTTGCAATACGGGTAGCCAGAATTGAACTTGCCAGGAGCTGCCCTTATTAAAATGACATACCTCTTTAGCAATCGTGATCTAAAGCTGGAACGAATTATAATGGTAAACAGTGTACCCTCTAATTTTTGTTAGTGCTGTGCGGTCCAAAGTCGAGTGTGAGCAAAACAAAATTAAACTAAAAATAAATTGTGCATTTTTTTATAGTTTTATTTATTCAAATCATAATATCAAATAGCAAAGTAATAATTTTGAATATTTCCAATGAAAATTTATTATTCTTTTTATAAATTTATTTATATAGTCTTCTGACTTTTCTACTAATTGTTTTTAAACTCGATTTTTATTATTTCCCCATTTGATAAATGTAATTTTATTCTCATTAGATCACCTAGGTATTCATATTGCTGTGTGTTGCGATATTTTCTTTTAATGGGATTCATGACTGAAAATCCCCGTTCGCCATCTGCCCTGGACGCTGGAAAGGTACCTATAATATTGTAAAGAATAGCAAGATTACAAAATTTTGAATTGGTTAGAAACAAAGTTAACGTATCGACGAATCTTTTGAACAATCCAAGTTTACTCTTCTTCAGAATTGTAAATTTCATTTCAGAATATTCATCTCATAGTTTATCAATGTCGGAAATATTCATTATATTGTTTACCAAAATTTAAATTTTTTCCTGAATTTATAATAATCTCATTATCAAGTGCATCCCATTGTTTTTGATCGTCATCGGGAAATCAGACACGTTAGACAAATTGCATTATATATATTTGAAGTATTATGGGTCGTGTCAGAAGGTTTTTAATCACTTAATGAACGAACTGTTTTTAATGACAATATATTTGTATATCTAATTATATTATAATTTAAATATTTACCGCGATAATACTCAATTGTTAACTCTGGTAACTCACACTGTTAACCGAACTAAAAAATCAATAATCCCTCTTGAAAAATCAATGGTCATGGTTGCCAACTTAGCTTCGCGTCCCAGTGGTACCACCACATACTCCTCCCCCAGTGATAACGTCGAGCAGTCTTGGTGGATAACGAACGGTTCTACCAGAACGTGTCTTCGGAGTTTCCTGAATGACTGTTGTCGGATTGGGAATGGATGTTGCGGGTTTTTCTGTGGTAGTTGTGTCAGATGTGTTGCTGTCTTCTTGGTCTCGCAAAGTGTATGCTGGTTTGAGCCTGTCGATACATATATTTTGAGGACCGCGTCGACCAACAACTGTAAAAAACTTGGGTGATTTTTTAAGACCTTAAATGGACCTTCATAAGTTGGCTGCAAAGGTTTTTTATTTGCATCTATTCTAACAAATACGTGTGTGGTTTTATGTAAATCTTTATGGATAAATATTTTGTTTTTATAATGGTGTTCTGATATGATAGGTTGTACTTTTTTCATTTGGTCTCTCAATTTAGCTAGAAACGTTAAAAAGTTCTTGTCTAGTTGTCGTTGTTCTATCATATCAGCAAGAAGGCGTAACTGAGTTCCATATATTACTTCTGCTGGACTCGTATCGAAATCCGTTATTAGTTGTGACCTCAGTCCTAATAAAATAATTGGCAATTTGGAAACCCAATCTTCACTCATTTGAGTTTTAATAGCACATTTCAACGTTCTGTGCCAGCTCTCGATTTTACCATTTGCAGCTGGGTGATAAGCAGTAGTCTTAATGTGTTGTATACCCAGAAGCTTAGTTAACTGTCCAAATAGGGAACAATCAAATTGTTTACCTCTGTCAGTAGTAATTCGCTCAGGTATTCCAAAACGTGAAATCCAAGTTGATATAATGTTCTCAGCTATAGTTTCTGTAGTAATGTCTTGCAGTGGAGCAACTTCCGGCCATCTTGAAAACCTGTCGATCATTGTAAGTAGATATGTATAACCTTGTGAAGAAGGTAAGGGGCCAACAATATCCAAATTTATGTGTTGGAATATGTGCTGAACACTTGAATAAGGTGCTACTGGACTATAAGTGTGACGTGTGATTTTGACTCTCTGGCATGGTATGCATGCTTGTGTCCACTGTGTGATATCTTTTTAATATTCGTCCATACATATCTTTTTGTTACTAAACCAACTGTAGATTTGATACCTGGATGTGTCATAGAGTGCAATGAATTGAAAACTCTTTTTCTCAAAGATTTCGGTATAAACGGACGTAAATTGTCAGTCGATACGTCACAAAATAATTTTTTATTGTTTGGCAAAATTATAGCTTTTAATTGTAGAGAAGAATTTAGAGGGTTGGCGATAATATGATGTAACTCATCATCAGATTCTTGTGTATTAGCTATTTCTTCATATGAAATGATGGCTGGTATTTGTATATCACAAATTCTTGAGCAAGCATCTGCTACTATATTATCTTTGCCCGGTATGTAAATAATTGAAGTTGTAAATTGTCCAATAATATCGAGATGACGTAACTGTCTACATGAAGCTTTCTCTGGTTTCTGTTTGAAAGCAAATGTTAAAGGTTTATGATCGGTATATATGATAAAATGACGACCCTCTAACATATAACGAAAATGTTTAACAGATTTATAGGCAGCTAGTAACTCTCTATCATATACGCTGTAGTTTTTTTCAGCGTTAGTTAGTTTGCTTGAAAAAAAATGCTAACGGCTGTAAATTACCATCAATTATCTGATGTAGAGCGCTACCTACACTTGTGTCTGATGCATCTACCATAAGAATTATTGGTGCATCAGGTACTGGATGTGCCAGTAAGGTTCCATCAATTAAATCTTGTTTAAGTTAGTCAAATATTGCTAACTGTTCTTGTGACAAAGATATTGGAGTTTTGTCATTTTTTATATTGCCATTTATCATAGAAAATAAAAATTGTTGTTTCTTAGCGGAACTAGGCAAGAAATGGCGATAGAAATTCAACATTCCTAGAAATGTTCGTAATTGTTTTGCTGTTGTACGTAATGGATATTCTTTGATTGAACTCTTTCCTGATCAGGTAAAATTCCTTGCGGTGTAATTTGAAAACCTAAGAAATTCACCTTGTCTACACCAAAAATAAATTTGCTAACATTTATTGTAAAACCTACTTTCTGTAGTTTTTCAAATAATAATGCTAGATGATCTTGATGCTGCTGTTCAATCTCAGATGCTACCAAAATGTCGTCAATATATGAGAAAGTAAATGGTAGGTCTTTTAGTATGCTATGTATATATCATTTCTTAATCCAAATGGCATCTTTACAAATTCGAAAAGTCCAAAGGGTGTGATTACGGCTGTTTTTTTAACATCAGCTGCAGCAACCGGAATATGATGGTACGCACGTACAATGTCTATTTTTGAAAAAATAAGGTTACCTGCTAACTGAGAGATGAAATCATGAATATGTGGTACAGGATACCTGTCTGTTACCGTTGAAGCATTTAATGACCTATAATCACCACAGGGTCTCCACGAACCATCCTTCTTGGGTACCATATGAAGTGGACTAGCCCATTCACTTATAGATGGTCGACAAATACCCATTTTGACCATTTCTTGAAATTCCATCTTGGCCGATTGGAGCATATCAGGAGGTAGGCGACGGGCTCGGGCTCTGACAGGAAGTCCGGTTGTGGTGATTGTGTGTTTTACTTCAACTGACACTGTATTGAAATTAAGATTGTGATTCATTAGTTTAGGATATCTTGATAATAATTCTGCATATCGATGTTGTGGCTGGACTGTACGTAATGATGCAATGTTACAGGCGTAAAGCTTGCCTCTAGTCGTTAACTTAGTCATTTGGTCAATCAGCCTTTGATTTTTTAAATCCACTAAGAGATTGAAATGACTAAGAAAATCAGCACCCATGATAGGTGACTGAACATGTGCAATAACAAATGGCCAGATAAACTCTCTTCTAAGTCCTATATCCAGTCTAAGTAAACGTTCGCCATATAAACACATATTTGAGATCCATTGGCTGCATATAAAATCCTATTTTGTTCACATTTGTCTTGTGGTCTGGGAGGTAAAACTGAAATATCTGCCCCAGAATCAACTAAAAATCTTAATTTTGTTGATCGTGCAGAAACAGGTGGCGCGAAACAGATTCACGATCACTAGCCGCCATAAGTGGTCGAGGTTCAAGTTTTCCTGATTTGTAGTAAAGTTGCATGGTGCAACACATTTTTTTGCCTGTGAACCAAATTTGTAATGGTACCAACATTTATCATATTGCTGCCTATTTGTACAGTTTCGAGATTGTGATCTGAATCTGTCAGTGGAACGGTTACGAGATCGTGACCGTAGACGTGTGTCTAACGATGCTATGGCATTTTCCAGTGCTGCTAAACGTTGTTCCAATCCGCTTGAATTTCCACTTGAACCTGCTTGATGTGAAGCACCAATAATCTTATGAGCTGGAACAGTTGTTTCCATAACCTTATCAGCTAGTGTAGCCAATTTGTCTAGCTCTAAACTATCTCCTGTAGCTGTGAGGATTGCATTTATATTATCAGGAAGGAATATTGTTTTTAGGAAGTCATCTTTAATTTGGCTTCCCGTCAATGAACGCATTTCACGCAACAATGTGGATGGCTTTTTGTCTCCCAATGACATTTCATTTAAAAGCTTTGTAGCTTTGCGGTTGTTACTTTCTTCAAACTGTTCTATTAGTCGTTGTTTTAAGTCGGTATATGGAGTTGAAGAAAATGGTTTTTTGAAAAAATCAGTGATGAGTGAAACAACATCGCTTTCAAGTGAACCCAAAACATGGTGATATTTGGTTGTTTCAGTTGTTATTTTTGCCGTAACAAATTGCGATTCAATCTGAAGAAAGCAAATGTTTACATCTTTTCTCGAGAAAGGAGGTAATTTCACGCGGATTGCAGCAATTTGCTGGTCTAATTTTTGTGATTGTTGGTTTATATTTTCTGGAAACTCTTCTCTTGACATTATGAAATAATATATAAAAAATAATGAAATATAATATACTTAAATTCTACCAGTTCTGTTGTAAGTAGTGTGTCGGTGGAGGGATTTAATTCTCGGATCCTGTTGCAGGGTTATAGCCCCCTGTACTATCAGGAACAAAACACAAATTAAATTATTATTGGTTTGATTGTTTTCTTTGTCGGGGTTCGCCGTCGATCACGTCGGGGTCACCAATTTATGGGTCGTGTCAGAAGGTTTTTAATCACTTAATGAACGAACTGTTTTTAATGACAATATATTTGTATATCTAATTATATTATAATTTAAATATTTACAGCGATAATACTCAACTGGTGTTCTCTAAACTCACACCGTTAACCGAACTAAAAAATCAATAATCCCTCTTGAAAAATCAATGTTCATGGTTGCCAACTTAGCTTCGTGTCCCAGTGGTACCACCACAGTATCAATATTATTTTGATCTTCTGATAATAGGTTTTTACATGACTGCTCCATTTTCTTATATTCGTCTTAACATGCTGATGTGCGTCAATAATAGTTTAAGAAAACAACTTTTCTGTGGGAATTTGTACAAAGATGAAAGCTCTTCCAATATGACGTTGAGAGCAAACATTGATAATTACTATAAATGCTAATTGATATTGAGAAACCTTCAGAATTTTTGCACAATATTTACAGATAGAATCATTTCGTTCCATAACTTGACAATGGTCAATTATAACATCGTAATTTTTGCACTATCTGCGAAATATCTGGTAAACTAACTTACTTCTTCTTCTTCTTTCGAATAGGCCTACTTTGGACCACGCATGTTCAAATGTTGGGCTTTGATTTTTGCCCACTATTGTCGCATCCTCTGCCGGTGTAACTCCTTTCTCTCTTCTGTCCAGGGGGGTACCTTTCCTTCGGGGTTTTTCCTGAAATTCACGGACTTCCTTCAGGGTGCGTCTCACAGACTGTCTGTTTTGGAGATCTGTTATTCCCAGTTCTTTAATATCCTTCTCGGTTTCTGTCAACTCAGTGGTACGAACCTTCTTGTTTTATCGGAAGGTGAACAGATGGTTGGTTAGTCGGTTTGGAGGCAATCTTGCATCGTGGCCATAGAAAGCTACCCTTCTTTTCCTTGTACAGTCAGAGAGTAGCTCAATATGTTCGTAGAGCTCAGAGTTATGCCGCCTTCGGAATTCCCCATCTTTCTTCACCGGGCCTAGGATCTTCCTGAGGAACTACCTTACTTCATTGATTAGTTTAAATGTTATGGCATCATGTGCAGTTGCTTGAGCTAAATCTTCAAATTTTCGCTTTTCATATTCGACCGGCGAAACATTGTGTAAGCAGTTCACACTAAATTTTCTGCATAACAGGTACATTTTGCAGCTACCCCATTTTTCTTTCCAAGCGTTACATTATCTCCAGTAAACATTATCATATGTTGATGTTTAAGTTATGTTCAACATATTTTTTCAATTTTATTGTTACAAATGCTGTCACAATGTACTACTTTCAAAATACCAAGAAATACAGTTTTGTAATTTATATCATTATTCATTTCAAATCCAAACTTAGTACTTTTGGACAGAAATATCGGTGCTTTCGCCTACAATTAATGTATGGAAGGTTGAATTTTCATATCGTTAAAAACATTTTTTTCCAGGATATTGTTTATACATTCGGCGAATTCAAAAACATAATTTTGACTTCGCCAATATTGTGGCAACTTAATTTTTCCTTCCATATGCTTATGTATCTTAGGAACGAAATTCATTGATACGTATTCGTTATTCAGTTAATACGTATAGCCAATATTACATTTAAGATTAATACATACATTAGCTTTGTCAAAATCAGATTTTGACCGTTCTTGTTTTTCTCTTTTTTTCGTGACGTTCTTCAGGTGTTTCCATTATAACATTTTTTCAATATTTGTTGTTTTTGAATAATATGTCTTTTTAAATAATCTATTTATATACCTAATATATTAATTAATCTTTTTTCTTCCGAAATTTCCCCAATTTCGAAGACAAAATCAACGTCTCGTAATTTAAGTGCGCGGAACCTTAATTTATCTGTGCAGATTTTAAAATATCACGAAAACTGCTGCGCAGCCGCGTATCCGCGCAGCTTAACGGGAACATTGATTGTAAGGTACTACGTGTTTCCCATATTAACGTACGGCGTGGAGGCATGGACACTAAATCAGTAGCTTATGCCTCCTCTACACTACAGCCCATCTTGAGCCACTGTGAGCCATCAACATTGTGTAGAGGGGTAGATGGCCAGTAGTAGTCTAAGTATTGGATGATGGAGATGGTGATGGCCATGGATGGCGTTGGGAGCGGTCCGACTACACACATCAAAGGAGGCCAGCATGCGCAAGTAAGCGGCGCAGTGGCTAAAGTGGCATGTCCACACCATGGGCCATCATTATTTCCTTTATCGCACGCTTATCAGTGCCTGCTGCTTGTTGTCATGATAACACTGATTTTAGTAATTATTATTATTTAATTATAACGAAATATTTAGTTTATTGAGATATTAGTATATTGAAATATTAGTTTTTTGAAATAATTAGTTTTCTATAACCAGAAATAGCTGCTTATTATTAATCATGATAACTTCTTATGAGAAATTAAAAATTTCAAGTATATTAAATTTGAATATTATCTTTATAATTTCAATACAAAATTTGAAATAAATTTTTATCAACAATGTATAGCCGGCTATGGCCTATTCATGCACATCTATAATTGTCCTTCTAGATGGACCACTGTGTGGATGCGTCTATTCAGGCCATCATAATGGGCCATGCTAATGGTGACCATCATGATGGCCCACAATGAGCCATAGTGTAGAGGAGCCATTATAAATAAAATTAAAGCTTTCGAAATGTGGCTGTATAGAATAGTCCTAAAAATACCATGGACCGACAAAATTACGAATGTGGAGGTGTTACAAAGGATGGCAAAAGCTCGAAATCATAGAAACAATTAAATGTAAGGAACTAGAATATCTGGGACATACTAGGAGAGTAGAAAGATATGAAATACTACAGCTTATAATCTAGGGGAAGATGCTAAAAGTATAGAAGCTCATCAGAATTTCCTGATTAGAAAATCTTACAGATTTAAAAGAACGGTTTAGTATTTAGAGAGGCATCGTCAAAAGTGAAGAAATATGTCTTTAAGGCTGGAATTTTCTTAATACAAAATTTATTATAATTTTTTAAATAAGATTTTTTTTGCGGACGGGTTAAAATTTTTCGCGGACCGGCCGAATCTCTCCGCAGACCGACACCGGACCTTTGGACCGCACCGGCGGTTGAGAAATACAGCTTCAGAGTTTAGATGTTTAGAAAAGTACAAAGAAAAAATAAATCCTAGGTAACCCAAATTGGCGGAAAGAAAGAATTAAGGTCAATCAAATAAAAAAAGTTGTGACGTCATTGTGATCTGATTTAGTATATAGTGTTTGTCAAAAATGTTCAAAATATAATTAAAATAAAATTTGAGGTTTGAACTTCTTTTTCAGCAAACACTAATAAATTGAAATCAGGGGAGGTGCAGAACAGGGTATATCTCGATTTTTGGTGTTGTTGGATTTTTATGTGTTATAATTGTTCCTACGTCGACTGGTTCGAGAAATATCCAGTTTTTTGTGATTCCAAAAATATTTGTGACATATTTGTGATGCAATAATTGATGTATTCTTTGACAGTGCAACTTCATGCTAATCAGATAGCCCGCCGTTGGCAATTTTAATTCTTGCGCAAAGAACATTGTTAACAGGATATTATTCTTTATATCGTTACAATTTTATTATATATTTTTATTATTACATGTATTATAATATTATATAATGGTACCCATTATCTACCAGAGCAAAAAAAAAATGGATTTTAACAAAATTACCGCCTGATATAAACTACTTGATCATAAAATAAGTCCAATTTAAGAAAAAAAAAAAAATTCCATTCGTTGGTTCCGAGAAAAATGGTGTTCGATTTTTCGAACACTGATCACTTGGCATTAACTAAAAAGTTAGTCAGTTAAAGTGAGGCTACAGCTGCAAATTTTTTGTTTCTTTATTGTAAATACACTTTTTTATTGAAAAACACTTAACTCCTTGCATGAACAATAATTAAAAGAAGAAAAATTATAGATAAAACATTACTTCTAATATCAACTCCTACTTATTTCTGATAATCATCAAAGCATTTGATGTGCATATGCTTATTACATTTTTGGCACATGTAATACTTTTCACACTTTTCTGTCCTCTTGTTCAACAAGCATATGCTTACCTGATAAATGAGTTAAATTATCAGGTCTGTAATTATTATCATTGTTTTTATTTATCTCGACAGACAATTCAGTTTCCTCTGAGTCTGATGTAGTAAGTAAATGCTCCGTTATGATAACTCGAAAGTTTTTTTGTGACAAAGGTAATCCAAGAGTTTTGAACCAATAATTTTGGATCAATATTGAGAAATAGCTGGAAGTGTATGATGTCCTGATATTAATAGTATACCTAAAAATCATTTTATCTCAATGTCAGTCACCATAGTTTCTATATTATGTTGTTGCATCTATAAATTCGATTGATCAACGATACATTTCAATACAAACATTTTGCAAATAATTCAGGTGTGGTGACAATTTTTTTAAATTTTGATGTAGTTCTTCAGGTACGTCGTCGAGAGGTTTAGAATTTGGAGCAAAATCATATTCAAATTGCTGTGCCTTATTCTTTTTCTTAGTTCACTTTGGTTGTCCAAATTTATTTAGAGAAGTGTAAGTACGAGATTTTTTTGCTGCTTTGGTACAGATTTATTACTATTACAAGTAGTAAATTCCATCGAACCCGCCAATTCTTGTAAAGCACTTATATTTGTATTCATGAGTATGTCAGCTTCATCTAAATCCTCTTCATCTTCAAATCATCAAAATATTACGGATTATGAGATCTTTTCTCGAATCACAGATTACAGTAACAAATATTATGTATCATAGATATAAGAATTTTTGATTGATATCAAATATAACTATTTTATAAATTAACTTATACTAGTATTAATTATCATATAACGAAAAATTTATAGTATATATTGATGTTAGTCTCCCAGAGCGCGAGCAAATTACTGAAAATTAAAATGCTGCGAAGTGACCAATGTTCGAAAAATCGAACATGTACTTTTACGATCTCCTAGAAAATTAAAAATGTATTGTATATGAAAAGTAATTATTAACAATAAAACTTTACTCTTTTTAGAACAAATTTCAATTATGAATAAACATTAAAAAAGTTTTAAATTATGATAATTATGATAATTTTTGTAAATAACTCTATAAAAAGGACTTGATAAAAATTGATTTACCAATTAACCTATTATTAATAAATAATTATACAATTTATTTTCTAAAAGTATAAACTTGAAATAATAACATAATGATAATGATTATCTACAAATTAATAATTATGGTAGCTTAAAAAAATGTCAAAGTCAGTGTTCGAAAAATCGAACACTTGGTAGATAATGGGTTAAATACATTTAATCCTTTTTCACTTCTTGCGCAATGGCCTTGGTTATCTTTTATGTATTGTATCAATTTTAGTATTAGTATATCGTACTCCTGCTTCTAAAGTGACACAACTCAAAAAATAACTGCGCCCACACACTTATGTTTCTTTTTCTTGGAAAAGAACCTACATGTTTGCGAGAGGAACAAGCCAGCAGAATTTAGGGATATGAGGAAGTTTTCATTATGAAAGAAAACCAAGAGGTTGTTGTGTCTTAATTAAAGTGACCACATTTTCATTGAGACAAAGCGGGACAATTGTGATGAAATGAGAATAATACTTTAGTTATGATAGCAGATCAATAATTAAAAAAATATATTTTATCTACTCATACACTCAACAAAATGAACACATTAATAAATACATTATTGTATGTGAAGGATGCCATTATTATAATCGTGTGAAAAGGTATCCAAATCGTGTGTAAATGTCCAATGTAAATCGTTGCTACTATGGCAACAACTTGCGTCACTAAACAAAAAAGAATAGACCAGTGAGAATAAATTTTCTGAAGTATATTAAAATTGAATCAATTTTTCTTATTTTGAATTTCGGCCTCTCAGTCTGGACTTATCTGGCTCTAATATAACTTAACCTAACCATAACCTAATCTAGATTAAATCTACTCATTGTGATTAAACCACTAGCCTTCGGTTCGTGCTTTAAACTTCGCAACTCATGCACAAAAGTCCTTCTTCACTTGTATCATAAACTACTAATATTAATTATTGTATACATTCATATACTTGTCCATAAATATACAAAAATGTATGTATTAATAATTATTTAAAAAAAAAAAACATTAATTTGAACATTTAAATTTTTAATTAAAAAAAAAATTATGATTTTCTTTCACGGTCAAATTTTTGATCCGAGTGAATACTCGGACCATTTATTGTATTAAAATGTTGTGAAATTTCTGGAACAAGGTGCCATAAAATGACCGGATTTTCTGAAATAAGTCATAATTTTTTATAATAAATGCTTGAAATATCTTGAAAAATGGACAGTTCAATTGGAGGATATTAAAACATTTCATTGGGTGACATTAAAAAAGGAGATTTTATGGGAATATGTGGAAAAATCTTATTTTATATATTACAGTACATTTATAATAAGAAATGCAGTTATTCTCCAAAAAGCGGGACATTTTTTAAAATCGGCAACATCGGCGGGACTGTCCTCCAAAAAGCGGGATTGTCCCGGCAAAATTACATAAGAGTTGCCAGATGATAATTTGATAAAATGCTATGAGTTTAAAAAGGAGGATATTCTTGAAAAAAAGGACATTCACAATTGGGTTGTTGAATAAAAAAAAATTTACGATTTTTTTATGTATTTTAAAACCTTATTATAAATAATTTGGATGAAGGGATGCGAAAAAGTTAAACAAATATTATTCAGTTAATTATAAACAATTTAAAAGTGATAAAATTTTGAAAATAATCACGTGACTCCAAACGCGCAATAATTTGTTTGTGAAGTCGAAGAAAAGGAAAAACTTCATTCTAACATTCAAACATAAACATTCTTTATAAAATCGTTGTTTTAGAATTTTTTCGGCGCACTGTTTAAAACCATTGGTTTCGGCGTTTAACAATGTGGGACATTTAAAAACATTTTTTGAGTTCTTTTTATAGTACCTACTCCTACACGATGGTACGAAACAAGCACGATAACTCTTATTATTTGACTTTTAATATTTGACATATCTACTACAACTACTGTATCAACAAAGTCAGGAGCGGGTAGAAATTACATTTTACGTCACAACGGTACATTTGTGCGTTTTCGGTACCGACTTTAAGAATAAATTTTCAATTTGTTATAGCTTTTTAAATACAACGAAAAAAAGAAAACAAAAAAGAGTTTTGTCATAAAACTTATATATGAGCTATCGATTTATGACAAAAAAAAATTGATTCAAATACCCAATTAAATGAAATTTTCTTATATTTACATTATTTAAATCATATTTAGCTGATATGATATTTTTTACAAAAAGAGCTTGATCTTTTATTAATGATTATGAAAATCATCACTAGATATGTTTTTGAAGTTGTATTGAACAAAAATTAAAGATTTAATTGACCACTTAGTCTCTTTCTTTTTTTGCTCCACTGAGTATTAATCAGCGGAAATACTCTTTCCACATTCGCGTTATGCTCGCTTATATAAAAATAAAACTTGCAGATCTTGAGCAGTTCTGAGCAACATTCAATTTTTTTAGCGCTTTTGAAGAAGATTTTCCACTGCTCGTGCAACATCAAATCATAATACTTGACACCTGATTTTTATTTAAGAAGTAGATTTAAAACGGCTTGGGATGACCCTTTTATTGTGTCAACATCATTAAGAAATCGCCACCCTAATACTGAAAATTCAACTGAAATAACAGCTTCGTGAAGTACGAAGAGTGGCTATTAATCAGTGGACACTAAGACAAAGACTGCAGAAAAGTAATTTGATCCATAAAACACCGACAGTTAGTCAAAAACTCACCCCAGCTCATCGTTAGGCACGCCTACGTTTTGCAAGAGATTATTTAAACTGGAACGTTGTGGAAACGTTGGAACACCTCATGGGTCTGTTCTGTTCTCAGATTAGTCAAGAATGTGCCTCTATGGTAGCGGGTGAAGAAGAAAAGTGTACCGTATATCAAGAGAGTGAGTTGCAGAATACATCATTGCGGACTGCTTATGGATGTCGTTCCTGCATGATCTTGCAACTTCTATGGGAGCACGAACTTTCATCCTTAGGGGTGCCCGTGGTCACGGGATAGGAGGTTTAACAAGTCCTAGTCCGAGATTAATTTTACTTTTAATATAATCTTAATTCCTCATTTGTAAAAAAAACAGTATTTAAGAAAAGGTCGTTGTATTTCATTCCATTCTTAATAACTTAAATATTTTAATATGGCGTTATAATTCGTGAAAAGTTCAAAAGGTAAATTAAAACTTGTAAACAGTGTGGAACTACTGTTTATTGGAAGTACAAAAACATTTAATAGCTAAAGTAAGCCGAGTATCACGCCGGAGATAAAATTATGAACCAAATTAAAAGTAATGCTATAAATACACGCAGCTCTCCTAATTATAATGTGTCAGGTATTTCAATAAATATACGTCAAACAGTAAAAGGTAAACTCTTTTCAGTAGACACTTTGAAAAGGACAATAATAAATCATAAAATAAAAGAAACTCGACGCCCAGCAATTCCTAATCATACAAGAGATAATATTTATAAGAAAATAACTGAGATATAAATAACTGATTTATAAGAAAAAAACTACTGAGAATGGAGAAGATTTGTTATTTTTTGATTCTGGGCCAGTAGAAAACAGAATTTTGACATTTTCTACAAGACGCAATTTACAATTACTTGCAAAGTCGAAGCACTGTCATTCAGATGGTACGTTTAAAACTGTACCACCCTTGTTAGAGCTATTAAAGACTTGGACCTAACCTGTAATCCTCGAAGTATTCTCATAGATTTTGAGGTAGCAGTGGAAAATGCTATAAATCTTGAGTTACCGCAAAAAAATTCTCGAGGATGTTTTTTCACGTTTGCCAGTGTATTTATCGAAATTTACAAGCTAGTGTTTTAAAGCAAAATTACGACACTCACCCTGAGATTGCATAAAGCCATACCAATGGTATGGGTATCAGCCTTTGTGCATATGTTACAGTTGAAGTATAAAATTCAGTTAGTGTATACATCCACCAGTCAATGTATACTTCTACGTATATTTTTTGACAAAGTATTAATTGAAAAATAAAGATGCATACTATATCCAATTAAAGTATACAACACCGCGATAATTAATACTTTCACGGCGGGGCATTAGTTAAAGTTTGAATGTGGTTTCAATTTTCCAACCTTAAAATGTAAAAACTATGCATATTATGTTAACAAGGAAAAAAAGCTAATACTTTTAAATTAGTTCACTTATGTTATTATAATTATTAAATTTGAGTTATTATAAATTAACTATCCTATCTAAAGTAAGATTCAACTACTTCATTGTAGAAATCATTTCTGTTAATATAGTTATAGGTGATTTTTAACTCTATGTAATATTCATAAATTAATTCCTGTATACTTTGTCTGAACGATTCAGTTAATGTATGCTTTTACCAGCATTTACCAGATGGCATTCAGGCAACTAAACACAATATGGAGGTCCAACATCATAAAAACAAAGAGCAAGCTGCGTTTATATAGAACAAACGTCAAAGCAATCCTCTTATATGGATGTGAGACCTGGAAAAACACTAATACCACAAAACATAAACTTCAGGTTTTCGCCAACAAATGTCTACGAATCATCCTCAGAATCTTCTGGCCACAGAAAATTACTAATGAGCAACTTCTTAAACGACGCGGAGAAGAAACAATAGAGCACGGCATTAAGAAAAGAAAATGGGGATGGATCGGCCACATTCTAAGAAGAAAACCAGACGACATTGCAAGGGCAGCACTAGACTGGAATCCCCAAGGTACGAGACGACGAGGAAGACCGGCTCAAACATGGAGGAGAACAGTGTTAGATGAACTAAAAGCCCAGAAAACCTCTTGGAGTGAAGCCAAAGCAATGGCCCAGAATAGGGTCCGCTGGAGGGTGCTTATGGAGGCTATATATATATATATATATATATATATATATATATATATATATATATATATATATATATATATATATATATATATATATATATATATATATATATATATATATATATATATATATATATATATATATATATATATATATATATATATATATATATATATATATATATATATATATATATATATATATATATATATATATATATATATATATATATATATATATATATATATATATATATATATATATATATATATATATATATATATATATATATATATATATATATATATATATATATATATATATATATATATATATATATATATATATATATATATATATATATATATATATATATATGCTTTTACCAGCGACTGTATACACCGACTGAGTTAACGCTTTGACTTTAACACATACACAACATAGCTTATTTTGAACAATTTACTTAAAATATTTTACCACCTGAAACTCAATTAGTGGTTGATCATTTCGAACAACAAATTATATGGAAATTTATTGGAGCTATTAAACGCGAACAAAGTTTGAACAAGCTTCGATAATAGAACTACTTATGTACTAAGTGGTTTACCACCCGCTGGAAGAAAGCAATATAAAGATTTAGTAGAAAGGCTTACACGAATTGTTAATTCGTTCGAACCAAATGCTCAGGCCAGGGACTATTTACGTGGAATAGCACACAAAATTACTTACCAATTATATAGGGGTTACGTTGGTTAATCGTTTATTGTAGTAGTTAATAGTATATAATATGTTTAGAGTGTTCTTTCAATTATTTCATAAAATATTGAACATATTAAATGCCGTGTAATTTCAATGATTTAATAAAATATTTGATATATCAAATGTCTATTTTTTCCAAACAATTTTCATTACAACAAATTGCTTTCGAACAACTTTCCGGACACCATCACAAATTATTTCTTTTAATAATAAAAATTGGCAACGTTGGTCCGGCTGCCCGTGACCAGGTAGAAGTTGCGGTGTCAATGAATATATACATCAGTTGTTTTAAGAATATCATTTTTTGTTCCACAACAAAAACCTGGATATTTCTTAAATTAGTAAACATAAAAGCTTCGTTTTAACTTTCGGCATTTACCAATACACTGTGGAAAACGATTAGCAACAGCTATATGAGGTAAAAACCTAAGAAACTCAAAAATACAGAATTCTCCACTTAATTGTATACAATCTTACCAAAATCTAAAAACCATATCAGTAAATACCAGTTTATAAATACATACCACAAATTTTTCGAGAAATATAACTTCAATATCTTTACTTCAACGAATTTAATAAAATTACTTCATTCGAATAAGTATATTGTGCGTAATTAATTTCGTCTCTGATAGTAAATTAATAGCATGTTTTCCAGTCAGGAACCTTTTTAAATGTCCCAAATATTAATTATTTACAGGCATTAAATTGAGATACATGTACAAATTGTATACATATATTTATATATACAATTATACAAACAACGGATAAACACGATATATAAAATTTCCATTGTCCTTAATAGACGTAATGTTTAAAATATTAATTCAAAACGAAATATCTGGTAACGAATCTTTTGAACACGTACCTTTTTATCATAATCTAAAACAAAACTGGTAACAGTAAGTATGCGTTTTCAATAATGTCTAATGCGTACTGTTTCGGTGCCCTTACCGGGACGGTAAATATTTCTTCAATTCATAATCAATAATTAAAGTATGACCTTAATTCTGTATTGACTGAGGCAAAAAGTAACAAACGCGGATAGTCTTATCGTAGATAAGCGAGTACAGATTAACGATTTTGCAGACGTGCGTTCTCGTTGGAGTATCGAGAACGACTGTTTTTAGTGCATTTTAATAAAAAGCATGGTTTTTAAAAAGTTGTTTTTATATATTTTCTTTTTTCTTTGATCTCCGGAAAATGCCAATTCAAGTATTTATCTATTTTTATAAAAGAATCTAAATGCATGTTTTTTGAAATGTTTTATTTTTTCTTTTCTCAAATGATATACTTTTTCATTCTTTTAGAAATGGAAGCTCAAAAAAAATTATTTCTTGTTGAATGTTTATGTCATAAAAACGTACCTTCCAATTTTCACGTTCGTAAGTTAAGCAGTTGAGCTCTGCGTTGCTGAGCCAGTTTTTTATTTGCACTAGGGCCTGCCTGGCAAGCGCCACTTCGATTATTGGCTATGTGCACGACAGTGCACAACTATTTAGGATTATGTCAAATAATGACCCATAAATGCTTTGTTTTATAAAAATTAACCCTCACTCTGGAAGTGACCTTGACGCGGTGTGAGGGTTTAGTTTCGCAACAAACCGTTAGACGTTATCGACTAGAGTCCAACTCCGGTCGGCGGAGAGCGAAGAAACAAGAACTTCCAAACCCTTAATCCAAGGTGTCATGCGACCCGTGCCGAAGGGACTGGTTGGTGGCCAGGGGCAACCGGCCATCGCTAACGGAGCCCCTCTGATACCTGGAGACCTTAGAGGGTATAAAACCTTACCATGTCAAGCGGGGCTCTGACGTGGCGGACCTTTAGTTCCCTTGCCACTCGTGAGATTTATATGAATTCCAAAAGAGAATATAATTCATGTGTGCGGGACCTAACCGACACAGAGAACAAGGAAATCAGCCCAGATTACCGGGAGGACGACCTTGACCTCACACTCGTAGACATGAGCAGTCCAGCCATGTCTACGGAGGCAGAGAAGATGTTCTTGTAGAGACAGAGGAGGACTTGCCGCCTCCTGTCACAAAACAAGAATGACCAGCAGGCGCACCAAAATAGCCCAAGTGAACATCCACCATGCCAAAGCAGCCTAGGCTTTGATGGCTAGGATGTTCACTAAACAGCACCTAGGGCTAGCGCTGCTGGAAGAACCCTGGACCTACGGAGGTAAGATCAGAGGCCTTAGCAACAGGGAATGTAAGTTGGTATGGGACAGCCGTGAGGTCTCCCCTAGAACTTGCATTATGGTAAGGAAGGGTATAAATTACTTATGTTTTTTAGAGTTTATTTTAGTTTAGAGTTTTTAAAGCGGGATTTAGTTCCTATTCAGGCCCTCATCAAGACCGAGGGCCTTCCCCGCGAAGTAGTGATCGCATCAGCATACTTCCCTGGCGATGACAAAAGCATACCACCCATTGAAGTATAAAAGCTGGTGGAACACTATATTAGGAGAAGGCTGCCACTCATCCTGGGATGTGACGCGAACGCACACAATGAGATATGGGGCAGCACGGACACTAATAAGAGAGGTGAGTACCTTTTAGAATATATAATTAAAGAAAACTTAATTGTGTACAATGTTGGGAACACAACAACATTTGTTACTAAGGTCAGAAATGAGGTACTGGATATTACGGTAGGTAGCGCTAACGTAAGTAAATTAATTAAAAAGTGGAGAGTTTAAAATGAACCCTTAATGTCAGATCATAGGATCATAGAGTTTGAACTGGAAGGAGCAAGTGAGGAAAACACCCCCATTCGAAACCCCAGACAAACTGTGTAGCCTATGTTTAGTTCCCAATTAAAAGAGAACCTAGAGCATGTGACAGTGCGAGATAGTATCAAACACTACACCGCACTGGAGCAGGCTGTAGGAGATATAAATGTAGCAATCACCCCGGCATTTGAATCCGGCTGCCCTGTAAAAACCGTAAAAGAGCATAAGAATGAAAAATGGTGGAAGAAAAATTTGTCTACATTAAGAGCAAAAGTACGTAGGCTTTTCAACAAATCTAAGCAATACGGAAATTGGCTAGCATACTCCGAGGTGCTTATTACCTACAACAAAGAAATCAGAAAGGCAAAAAGGAAAAACTTTAGGACCTTCTGCGAAAACATAGAATCCACCCCGGTGGCAGCTAGATTGCACAATGCACTAGCGAAGGATATAGTGGAAATGACAACCACTCTGAAGATACTGGATAGGAGCTTCACGGAGGATGAAGAGCAGAGATCTCTTCTCCTACTAGAAACCCATTTTCCGGGATGTAGAAAATACAAAGAGACCGGGGGGTTGATGCAACCACGGAGACCAAGTCGGGCTGACTGGAGGAGGGCCGCGTCCATCTGTACGGAAAACCGAATCTGATGGGCTATTGGTACTTTTCAGCCATTTAAGGCCGCAGGTGTGGACGCACTAGTTCCCGCCTTCCTACAAATGAGGGAGAGAGAATTAATGCCGTATCTTCTAAGAATCTTTAGAAGTAGTTTAGCGATCGGATACATACCGGAGCTATGGAGAAGGGCTAAGGTGGTTTTCATACCGAAGGTGGGGAAGAAAGACACTACTCAACCGAAGTAATTTAGACCCATTAGTCTAACATCTTTTATGTTTAAGACAATGGAGAAAGTAATCGATAATTATCTTAGGACAATAGTGCTGGTAGGTGCACCACTACACAACTGTCAGCATGCATACAGAGCAGGGAAATCCACAGAAACCGCTTTGTATCAGCTGACATCTGAAATAGAAGCAGCACAAGATACAAAGGAAGTAGAGATATGTGCCTTCTTGGATATAGAGGGAGCCTTTGACAACACCTCACACGAGGCTGTCAAAGCGGCGCTCGAAAGATGGAATATCGACAGCACTATCTCAAAATGGATAGAAGTGCGAAGTGCTGAGAACCAGAACGGCGGAGACACAAGTGGGAAGAGACAACATTAAGATCTCCACAACTCGAGGGTGCCCACAGGGAGGTGTGCTATCACCACTAATGTGGAGCCTGGTAGTTGATGAACTACTGGCTAGGCTGAACGACCTAGACATCAAATGTCAAGGTTTTTTAGTCATAATGGCCAGAGGGAAGTTTGAGCGAACGCTCTGTGAAATCGTTCAGAGAGGCCTCAAAGTAGATGGTGTCAAACAGTGGGACTGAGACTCAACCCGAGCAAAACCATGGTAATACCATTTACTAGAAGGAGAAAACTAAACTGCCTACAGCCCAAGCTGGTAGATGGGAGGGAAGTAGAATACAAACAGGAGACAAGGTATCTGGGTATCACACTAGATAGCAAACTCCCATGGAATAGACACGCTGAGGCAGCGGTAGGTAAAGCCAAACGCGCTCTAATGTTGTGCAGAAATCTGTCAGGAAAAACGTGGGGTTGTAACCCAACAATCCTGCGATGGATGTACACCATGATAGTGAGACCTGCGATCACTTGGGACAGTTGCGTGTGGAAGTAGAACCTAGCTGGCCTCTATGAGGAAACAGCTTCAGAAGATTCAAAGACTGTCGTGTGTCTGCATCACACGGGGGCGATGGGGTCGTGTTCGACAGCAGCAATGGAGCTGCTGCTGGATCTGACTCCGCTGCACCTTGTGGCTGAAAGGACCGCCAGATCTGCGATTGTAAGGTTCAGCAAGGAAGGAATAGTCAGAGGTAAAATAATCGGAAGCAGAGACCGTGACAGCCTCGCTGCCAAGATCCCCTGGCTGGAAGCACCAAAAGACGAAATGGTATGCAAATACCACTTCGATAAAAACTACACAGCAATGTATAGTAGTAAAGCCGATTGGAGCGACGAATCCTCAGAATACCACATAGAGCAAAATGTTATCGTGGTATACAGATGGTTCGAAGACAAAGGAAGGTACTGGGTAGCAGTATGGTATAGTGGGTAGTTTCATAAAGGGTACATAAAGATACAGGTACATGGGCAGTTACCAACCTATTTAAGTGTAAATCAAGAGGACGATGCACAAGTCATGTTAGCAAGGTATAGGTGTGGATGTGAGGAGCGTGGAAGAAGATACTGGAAGAGTGAGTAGCATAGAAAGTGTAGTGTTTGTGGGACAGCAAAGGATACTTGGGAGCATTGGATGGAAGAGTGTACAAGGGGTGAATGGAACGAAGGAGAGAGGGGGGAAGGAAAGAAATGGGAGGAATGTATGAATGATAGCGGAAAGGGTCTGAAACTGCTGAGACGGATAAAAAGATGGAAAGAGCAAACTGGTAACAGAGAAGGTGTATTGTAAAGGAAATTGGAGTTTATTTTGTGTTTTGTGATATTTTTGTATTTTTATTTTTAAATTTATATTTTTTTTTTAATGTGGTTTCTATATGCCAGTAGGTTAATAAATAAATAAATAATAAAATACTGGTGCAGGAGTGTTTGGATCTCGTACCAAATACTTCGAATCCATGGGAACATTCCCAAGTATCTTCCAAGCAGAGGTACACGCAATCGAAAGATGTGCACAATTTAACCTCTACAGGAATTATCACAAAAAACAAATTGCTATCCTGTCAGACAGCCAAGCAGCCATAAAGGCCATTAGCTCATACACCATCAGATCCAAACTGGTATGGGACTGTGTGGGAAAGCTAAACAAGCTTGGCAAAAACAATAAAGTAACTCTATACTGGGTATCAGGACACACTGGTATAGACGGAAACGAAGAAGCCGATCACCAAGCAAACAAGGAATCCAGTAGTCCCTTTATAGGTCCGGAACCCTATTGCTACATGAGTGTGAACACCATCCACAAAAGTTTAGATGAAGAAACAAGAGAACAATGGATGAAAACCTGGAAAGAACTTTCAGGGCTAAGGCAGTCCAAAGTGATGCTGGGATCTTTTAACCAGAAAAGAACAAAAGCTTGCCTGAAATTAAGCAGGAACAAGCTTATAATTCTAACAGGAGTCCTGGCGGGACACTGCAGACTTAGGAAACATCTCAAGGGCCTAGGCCTAGAGGAGGATGACAGATGCAGATTCTGTGGTTCAGCAGAGGAAACCCCCTCAAAGACTGCGGAGCACTACTCCGCAAGAGACAGATGTACCTCGAGGCTCACTGCTTGAACACAGAGGAGCTGCAGGCCTTGAATCCCACCCAGATCCTGAAATTCCTAAAGGAATCAGGATTAGAGGAGGCGCTCTAAATGGGAAAACTAATATGGGTAAACCTAACACCAACGCTTGGTGGAGGGTGGGGTACAATAGATCTATAAAGATCGCAGTACAAGTCGTCACCACCATATCTACAATCTACAATAATAGGAACTTTAGGTAATTGCCTATTTTTTTCTTTATAGGCAGATGAAAAATATAAGCAATAAATCCGTTTTATATGATTCTCTATCTTTTTACACTGGTTTAAAAAAACCTATTTTGCATATTTGCTGTTTTAAATTTCTACTGCCTAAAAGATACAATGAGCTCTTATAGCGTCTATTTGTGACCTAAAATAGTCAAAAATTGTTTATTCATAAATTCTTAGTCTGTCTGAAATTATGGAACGCATTGTTTCAAAATGTTTTATCCAAATTTGTTACATATTATGTGTTTAGCTCATGAATTAAATAGAGTATCTGAACTTCCACGAACAGAGTATCCATTGGTTAATGAACTTATTGGAAACTTTTAAAAGGTTTTCCTGAAAGCACCTTTAAGAGTTGAAGTTTTTAAAAATTTACTACCCCATTTGCCATTGCAACCCGAACCAATTATCACAAGATGGAATACGTGGCTAGAAGCGGCATTTTATTACTGTAACAATGTTGATGCTGTGAAATGGTATATAAAGACGAGTTCAGTCAGCGCGACTTTACAGCACGCGTCCAAGTTTGGAAAACGACGAGCGTAGCGAGGAGTTTTCTAATGGACAAGTGATGAAAAACGCCTGACGAACGAGTTTTTTGTAATATTTTTTCTATTTTGCGCCCTTTTATGCCATGTTATGCCATTTCAAAATAAAAAAATCGCCCATATATGTTCATAAAATTTTATGGTGGTTGGTTACACTGATAATTGACACTTGAAATTAATTTAAAGGTTGTAATTAAAATGGGTGAAAAAATATCTTGCACTTCACTAGAATTGAAAGAAATAACTGCAAATACAGTGAATAAATTTTTGACAGATAAATCGCGAGCAAGATTTGAAAAAGAATACTGCAAATTTAAGTGGGTGTAAAGTGGGAGTGGTTTAATCTAAATAAAGTTACAGTTGTTTCCGAAATTGTTTTACTTGCTTACTTCGAATTACAATGTAAGAAGTATATACCATCAAGTTTATGGACAATATATTCTATGTTGAGGTCCTGTTTATCTATACATAAGGATGTAGATAAATCCAAATATTGTAAATTGCAGGCCTTATTGAAACGGATATCTCAGGGCTACGCACCTAAAAAGCCGAAGATTTTAGAAGAAGATATTCATAAATTTATAAGGGAAGTTATCTGGCTATCAAGGTGGATAAATTTGTATGTAACAGTATTCATTATAGATCGTCTTGATAATGGGTTATGATGGTGTGCTTAGGCGTCAGGAATAACATATATGTCTGTCAATGACATAGAATAAAGATCCGATTCCATCATTGTGTCTGTATCTAAAACAAAAAATTACATTCCAAGTATGTTTGCAATTACAGATTCTCATTGGATTGACTTAATTAAAAAATTCTAAAATAACTTACGTCCTAACGGTCATTGTATTAATAGTCCAGTTGGTATTAATATGGGGAGAATATCAAAAGACATTGCGACATTTCTCAAATTTCCAAACTTTGATCTTTACACTGGACATTGTTTCTGAAGAAATAGTGCGACACATTTGGCCAACCATGGTGGTGATTTGTTGACAGTAAAAAATCATGGTGGATGGAAGTCTACTACTGTTGCGAAGGGGTATGTTGACGCTTCATTAAAAAAGAAGATTGAAATATCTAAAATGTTTGGGTCTGAGCAAGCAAATATCAACTTACCTGGATGTTCTTCTAGTGCCCCACATTTGCAATTTGATAGCAACAGTAGAAGTAGCACTGTATATAATGTCCCTGGTGTGAGTGTTACTGCTCCAGAATCCAATGTTACTATAAATATTTTTAATACTTGTACCATTGAAAAGAATTTTAAATAAATATGTGATATCATTTATTACCATTAATTAATTAAATTTGTGTATTGATGATTTCCACATATCTTCTTCAAGTGCCATCTCCTCTTAGAAGTTTGGCTATGATAACTGTTTTCACTTTTGATGTTGTAGCTCTAAACAACTCAACGGAACTATAGTTGTACCATTTTCTTAGATTATTTAACCAGGAAATGTGTCTTCTACATCTTACTTTCAGCTTAGCCACATTCAAAACTGTCCCCCACAGAGATCCAAATAGGGGACTAGAGACTCAGGTATTTTTGCCTTGAAATTAGCCATGTTGATTAACTAGGGATATGTAATCAGGTAGTTTCCCATTGCTTTCCTGATTCCAATGCCGTTGACTATTATAGTTCGTCCACCTTTGGGGGCGATTTCTTATCCCCAGGACAATAGAGTGCCATTATCATTTGATATTGGTTAATTGCTTATACCGGCGCACATTACATAATATTCAAATATCATTATATTACTTTTTTTTTAAGTCCCATAAAGAAAGAAAAAGAATATTTGACACTAAAATAATTTGACGTTTCGAAGGATAATTTTCTTGAAACCAAATTCACTTTGTTTTTAACAGAATTTTTAACACTGATCTAACTTTTTGTTGTTTCACTATAAATTTCCCTCTATATAAACTTTATACCATTCAAAAAATACATAATTTCAATGAGCAAATTTTTGTTGTGATTCCACCTGGATTCCACACATCACATAACCTCAAAACTATCTCGCCGAAAATTTGACATCACTGACAGCTCTGAATGTCTGTGCCAACTTTGAATAAATTAACTAAGTAAAAACATTACAGCACTCGGCGAGCCATTACCGCACGCATATGAGTGCTGTAATGAGTCTATTACAGACGCAAAATAGAAAAAAGATTTTTTTTCTGTGTTTCCATTCGGGCAGCCAAACTTTTTATATTCTTAGGTTGTAATGAAATGTGACTGTGGCTGTGCAGAGTCTATACGCAAGGCACAACATTGTTAAAAAAATACAGACATTCAAAATTCTTTTGGCATATATTTCATCTAATCTTTTTCAATTACAAAATTGAAAAAAACTATAACCCTATTAACAGAGCCTGCATCATTGATGGACAATGTACCATTTGGAAACTGAACAAAGCAAAAATGCACGTAGTGCATTTTTTAAAGTTAAGGCCGCTTTAATTAAAGACTTTTTTACGAAATGTAGAAATAATTTTAGGTGGCGAAAATGCTGAGCATCCTGAAAACATAACGCCAGAAGCAGCGGTAATGTTGAAGTATGCACCGGTAACGACATGTGATGTTGAACGTTCTTTTTCCACATATAAAATGGTTTTATGTGACAGAAGACACAGCCTTACAACAGACACAAAAAAAATGATGGTAGTTTATTGCAACAGCAAATATGACACCGAAACAAACAATAATAATCAGGAAATGATTTTTACTTTTGTTTACATTTTATAAATGAAGTATTGTTTTTTTTATTCTTAACCCCTTCAGACCCTGTGTACATTGTAATGTACATAACATTTATCATGCTCAATTTTATTAGGTATAGGTTTAAACTTAGCTGCTAATATACCAATAGTCAACTAATATAAAAAAATACCGTCTGTATTGTTATCAGTCTTTTCTGTTTTGAACTACTATGATTCTCTTGTGAGCAGTTTGACGTTTGTGTAATCTTGAAATTGGTAAGTCGGATATATTATAGTTTTTTGAATGTATATTTCAAGTTATTTTGAAAACATGTATAAATCACTAAAGAATGTATATATCTAGGTAGTAATGAAGTTTTATATACAAATTTTAGATTTGGTTTAGTATTATACCCTCTATATGAAGTATGTACATCATAATGTACATTCCGTCCCAGAGGGTAGAAAGAAATGTAGCAAGTTTTGGTTTGAATTCTCTGAAATAGGTTGACAATTTATGGAAATATTTGTTACATTGAGTATTTTTATCCTTTACGATGGATAATAAAAAAGACAAATTTGATTTGGATTATGAAAAAGATGTAGACAACTTATTAAAAATGTTGGAAAATGGGGAACTATCAGATCTTGATGGCATGGAAGGAAGTGAAGATGAAGTAAAAGAAGTTGAAAGACTAAGATAAGCACGAGAAGGTGAGGACACCGTAGACAGAAGAGAAAGTGAAACTTTTGAAGAAGAAAACGATAACATAAATGCGAATATAAGCGTACTAGATACAGAACCCACTAAAGAAGAATTTTAAAATAAGAGAATACTAAGAGAAACTAATCCACCAAATTTTGGATGGATAGAGAATGACAAGAACGGACAATGACAAGAAGTAGTAACAAATCCTATGGAATACTTTTCTAAATATATGACACCTGACAACACCTGAAATTTTCGAGCAAATGGCCGAATATACAAACATATACGCACATCAACAAGGAAAATCTCAATTTAAACCAACAAATCCTAATAAAATTGAGACGTTATTTGGCATGCATATTACAATTGGATGCCTAAATAAATTTCCACGTATACGAATGTACTGGAGTTCCGTCCTCGGTATAAATGTTTCTTTGGAAAACATGACAAAAAAATAGATTCTTCCAGCTACGAACGATGCTACATTTGGTAAATAATTTAGAAAGACCTAACTCTTGTACAGATACATTTTACAAGGTCAGGCCTATTATGGATGCAGTAAGCGCTGTAAGGAATTAGAAATTGGACAAGATATTTATATTGACGAACAAATGATTCCATTTACAGTTGTTCAAAATAAACCTTGTAACTGGGGATTGAAAATTTTTGTTTTATGTACTCGGAATGGTCTTGCCAACAATTTTATTGCATATCAAGGTAGTACTACTGAAATAGACAAAAACAATGTAAAAAAATAAGGAAAAAGTAAGGCGATTGTTTTAGAATTTGTAGAAATTGTGAAAAAAGAAGGTCATAGTGTATATTTTGACAATTATTTTAATTTATATGCTCTTCTTTTGCGATTACTAGAAGTGAAAATGTATGCTGCTGGTACAGTTCGTGTGAATCGGTTTTATAAACCACCATTTATGTCTGATAAAGATTTCAAAAAGAAGAAAAGGGGCTATTTCAAAGACCTAGTTAGTCAGGATGGCATTATAATGGTAAAATGGCTGGACAATAAACCAGTCCATATGGCTTCTAACTTTCTTGGCACTGGAGGAACAGATAAAACTAAACGGTGGGACAAGCAACAATCAGCCTATATTGAAATTGACAAACCTGATATGATCAAGGAATATAACAAACGCATGGGAGGAGTTGATTTGGTCGATATGTATATTAGTTTAAATCGCAAATTTATTATATCACGAAAATGGACGCTCAGAGTAATTATGCATTTGTAGATTTTGCTCTATCTAATAGTTGGGTAGAATACAAACAAGATTGCGTCAAAGCCAAAATTCGTAATAAAGATATTATGGATTTATTGGAATTTCGCATACATGTTGCCAAAATCCTAATTTATATGAACAAACCCGTAAAAATAAGAAAGTGGTCGTCCTTCGCAAAACAGTAGAGAAAATACACCCTCCAAATAACGAAAATTTAGTTGCTGTGAAAGAAGACCAATGACAGAAATTCAGTGCTATAATGTAGATATGATCTACATTATCGCAAATAATAATCAAGAAATCGCCCCAATCGCACCAAATTGAGGACAAAAAAGAAGCAAAACGATGAAAGTTGCCTTCATGCTAAGGAAGGACACATTTTTATTGTGATAAATGTCATGTACACTTGTGTTTATTGAAAGAGAGAAATTGTTTTGAAAGATTTCACAGAAAATAATAATTATTATACATACAGTCTTAAACCTACCTCTACGATACCAAATATTTATAATATAATTTTACCAAATATTTATATTATTTTAATTTTTTTACTAATATTTCGTAGGATTTTATGAAAGTGAAAAACTTTAATTTAGGACCAGATGTCCATTAAAATGTACATTTAAAAAGTATAAATAAATAAATAAATATTTTTATAAAAAGTATACTGTTGTATTTTTTTACAGGATTTACGTTAATTTTAATATGAAAATATTTTTTTTAACGAAAAAACATTCGGCTCTGAAGGGGTTAATAGAATTTAAGTAATTATTTTTGTGCAATATATAGTTTGGCAAAGCACATAAAGGTTTGAATAAAATACTTTTGGATTGCTTACTTTTCTGCTTTTCTTTTTATAAATTTTAATAAAAAATTTGACCTATTTTAAGCGAACATTTTTGAAAACCTGCCATATCTTTCTTATTTTTATAGAAACTATTAAAAACCTATTTTTGGTTTTTTGACAACCTAATAACACTCCTATTCTAACAATTTTTAATGCCTAAACTTTCGACCTTTACATATTATAAACTCCTGCAGAGTCATTTCCCTTCCCTACTGCGTGGTAAACATCTTTTGTTATTCCTTTACCTAAAGAGGGCCCACAAGAATTTGGGCCCTGTTGGAAAGTAAAAAAAGTGAATGACAAAAACATTTTTCTGCTATGATCTTTTATTTATTATGGTCAATTGATTCATATCACATATACATATACATATATATATATATATATATATATATATATATATATATATATATATATATATATATATATATCTGTACCTGAGAGGACAACTGTCGTAAGTGACATTTCATAAAATGTTCAGTATTCCATTTTATAACTATACATTTGCAAATGTTTTGTTTTGTGCTGTATTCGAAAAATGATAATGATTTTACTTGCACTGACTAATGATATATAATTTAAACTAAAAATCAGTAGGTTTCTAAATTTATAATTTCCCACCCGTTACGAAAGGGAGCAGTTACGATCGTTTTCCTCTGAGATTTTTATTGTTATATTTTTTTGCAGATAGTATTACTAAATGTCGTAACTGCGTAAGCACATAAAATAAATCAATAGTTAGGTATTTGTTTTTATAATTAAAATTCTTTATTAAAATTTTCAAACTTAAAGTGCTATTAAAAAATATATTAAAAAAAGGATAGGAATTTTAATTTTTAGGATTAAATTAAAGGAAAATTTTGCAGTGAAAACGTTATACCATATTCTCCGGATAGTCTAGGGCAAACGGAACTAACCATGTTCTTATAAAAATGGTGAAATCTAACCGGAACCCATTTCAATAGTTTTTGGATATCCTGGTATTTATTTTTATTTATTCGCATAGTTTGCTTGTTAATAAGCGGCAAATCTGTAGGCCATGCCATGATAACTTGCTTTCCACGCCGATTTGGTTTTATTTCCACAACTTTATGATTTTCTTCCTCTAAGTTAGTTTTATAGAATAACTTATGTGGATCAGAGGACCTAAGTTGCATTTCTGCAGTTTCGCTAATTAGAAAGTGCTCTCTGTCTGTGTTCATTTTATTGTTTTCAAGAGGAGCTGATTTTCCTTCATAAAGCGACTTGAAGTTCTTGAAATCTTGAAGGGTCATATAAACCTCAATCAAATCTTTAAATCGGCACTGGCAAACAAATTGTTGCCAATCCAATTGATCAAGGTATCATCATCTGTGTTTTACCAAGCAGCTATTTCGCTCTCTCTATTACTGATTGTCTATTTCCATGTGGGTATGTCCTTTTAATAAAAAATTATGACTAATGGATTTTAATGTCGGAATTGTTCTTAAAATCCAAACGCTGAAACAATCATAAAATTGCGATTTTGGCCACCGCAATTATCTGACCAAACTGCCAGCTCCTCTAATTCGGGTCCTATGTTTTCTAGTGCCCATCGCAAAATGAACGAAGTAATTTCGCAGCCACCACGAGCAGCGACTGATTCATTCCACATAGCACAGTGGCATTTTCCTGTAGATACGTTTGTAGATATGTTCAGGTTCAAGGTCCATAACTTCTTCAAATAAAACGCCTGAAATTTGTCAAATTTGGTGTAGGTAGACATTTTTGAAGATCAATCATAATTGTCACCTTCTTTGATCCTGCTTGTTTTGATATTTCTTTATCTTTTTTCTTTGTTATATCTAAATTGAGATTCAGCAAGGTGTTTTTCATATTCGTGATGAACTTTTTCATCTTCGTTTTGTATATTTTTTAATTTTAAAACAAATTCGTCGCACGTATCGCAAGTGTCGTTGGCTGGCTGCTTAAAAGACAAGTTGTATTCAAAGTTAAATACACCGCTATATAGACATTCTTTAGCAATGAGTTTTGGATCGAGTTGTTCACTTTTTCATTTCTCAATGTACAACGAATACATTTTTGCTATGTTCAAATTAGCACACAAATACTTTATACAAATACACGCACAAGAAAAAACCTCAAATGCTATAGTTAGTTAGTTACCTTCTTTCTTTTTTTAATTTACCAGCTGTTAGGCGAAGGCAGTGTAGCCAGCCAACCAGTCAGTGGTAAATTATCGTATTGCACTTACGACTGAATCAGAATTATTCAATTCAGAGGTAAACAATCGTATGTCAGATACACGATTTTACCTCTATCAATAAAAGTCAGATACGATTTATACTCATTGATTATTTTGGCTTCCGTTAGCTCTGGAGATTCGACGATTTACCACTTGAAACTATACATCCCAACAATGCAGTTACATTAATAATGCCAAAATCGAAAATATGGTAGTTACGACAGTTTACCTCTCAGGTACAGATATATATATATATATATATATATATATATATATATATATATATATATATATATATATATATATATATATATATATGTTATTAATTAGATAAATATGCTGCTGGTTTGAAATGGTTACGATTATGATAGTTTCTTTCGGTAATTAAGTTAATAATTAAAATTAATAAGTAAATAATTAGTTAATCGTTCTTGTAACATATTTGTTCGTAATTCATTTTATATTTTTTGGATGGAAAATGGAATAATCTGGTGGAAATGATTGCCCTCTCTACAATTGGTAATCATTAAGCAAAGAAACATTCTTGTAGCAACTTCAACATTTTTAAAAGCTTCTTCTAATTTATCAG
Organism: Phosphuga atrata; assembly: GCA_944588485.1. NCBI lineage: Eukaryota > Metazoa > Arthropoda > Insecta > Coleoptera > Silphidae > Phosphuga > Phosphuga atrata. The sequence continues at coordinate 37,986,459 of OX155899.1, forward strand.
AATTTATTAATTTATGTAAGGTTGAGATACTCAAACCCACTGATTCCTTTGCTATGTTCTTTAAATACTTACCATAAATGAAAACATTTAGATTTGAGCTCATATGCATTAATGTCTTCGTGATAGAATTCTTCGTGATAGAATTCATTGCATTGCATAATAATTTTTGTCTACTCGTCAGAATCGATTCTTATTAGTTGACAAAGAAAACTAAAACGATTGTCCATTTCTCAGTATACTGCCGAACGATTTTTCAAATGTGCATATTATAATGTGTCGATTATAGGAATAAACGTATCTACATGATTTTTTTTTGCCATTCAACTGTATAGATTCTGATGATCCTTCAAAAAAGTGACGCGTGTACTGCGAATTCTTTTTCTTTCAGACTTATCTTTATAGTCAGCATTTCGATTTTTTTTTGTTTAGCAACCGATTCGTGCTGATCGAATTTATTGCGTGCGTTATTGACATAATCGAGCAGAGACGCGTAAAGTTTCGTTGCAACGTTCATGTGCAACAGTGCTATTCTGTAAACTTAAGCTTGTTTTATTCATAATTCCCAAAAGATTCATTTTTTTCATTTTTTTGCTAGGCTTTGGGCTTCGTTTCTTGTTTCTCCTGGTTGATTGATGTCACTTATGCAATTGAGAACAAAGCTTTAGAAATATTTAAATAACCATTTAGAAAGGCAATAATAGCAGTAGCACGTGCGGAACATCTAGTATTCGGGAGAGACTTCAGGACTTTATTTGCGTCCAAATGAAAATATGCTACATCTTCGGAAGCACATTTAACAGCTTGAGGACCTAATAAATTTAGCGAATGTGTCGAACGCGGGACAAAAATTGCAAATTTACATTTTTCTTTTATACCAGACTGAACACCAGAATACTTTCCAGCCATATTTGATGCATTATCCTAACTCTGCCCACGACAATCTTTTATATTAGGGTCGTTGTCAAATTTTGCGCAGGTAAACTAGTCCCGAAACTATTTTATTTTTTTTATTAGCCATAATCAAACAACCCCTTAAAGATGTTACTTTAAATAAAAAAAATAGGCAGTCGAGCACTGCCGACTGAAGTGAAAACTTTTGAAAAAAAACAGCTTTAAAACTGGTTTTGAGGATTTATCAGTATGTTAATTAATCAAATTTGGTACATAGTTTGTTAGTATTGTTTTATGTAATTCTGGAACATAACTCACTTCTGAAGGAGAATGACTGTTAATTTCATCATCATAATATGAATTTGAATCCGGAATGTTTGGTTGATTCTTTTTGTTGATAGGTCAGCAAAATGAATTGGTAGGATATATAGCAGATTTCTTGTTGATGGGTCTGCAATTTGTGAGTTATGGAAATTTTGACTTTTAGAAACATGCCTTATAACTGCTTTTGAAGATTTATCGGTATGTAAATTAATTTTTGTTTGGAATATTCTTCACGACGTTTAATTTTTTCCTCCTTCTCAGCTGTAATTGTTCGATGTTTAGAAATTTCTGAATTAACTGTTGCAAGAGTTTATTTCTTATTCTTATCCTATATCGCTGACTATTAATTTTAGTTTGGAGTTTCCTTCCTTTGGAGAGTACACGAGCACATTTAGTTGCCTAAAACTTTGATGGGTCTGATTCGTGATTTTCCATGAATTCTTCGATAGAATTCAGTAATCTGAACATTCTAATAGTCCGGCACTAGTATATCTACTAGTACATCCGTCAAAAGTACTTACTCTTGTACTGCACACTGATTATAGGGGTTGATATATCCTTAGATTTTGCGCTGCGTTCTGTCAACACTGCCAAAAACTTTCCAATAATCCCGCACTAGTACATCTACTATTACATCCGGTAAAAGTACTTACTCTTGTACTGCACACTAATTCTACGGGTTGATATTTCTTTAGAAACGCTACGTTCTGTCAACACTGCCAAAAACTTTGACTATTAAGTTTGACGTTCAGAGCCAACTTTAAACATGTGCGTATAGATGTGTTCTTTTGAACACATCTTTAAGTAATAGAAATTTTTTCTATAGAACGCAGCTATTGATGACGATGACGCAAATCTATGAGTTTACCCTCTACCCAAATGTCATTCAGCGCCGCTATAGAAGTTTTCACTTCAAAAATACATCGGACTAATAAATATACTAAAATATAGACTTATTTTAGATGTTTTTAGTTCTTTTTTAAAGTAACATTGTGGTCATTTCTGGTAACAGAGTGGTACAAAATTTATGTGTCCCTTGTATCACTCCGTTATAATAAAGATCAAATAATTTCGTTTTCTTCTATATCAAAGTACCTAAACTAAATTAATACCATAAACAGAGTATTGTTACTCTTTATAAAATATGTCTTAAAACCGGAAAGTCTCAAAATGTAATAAGTAACTATATTTTAAAACTTGGTCCCGCGTATAGTGTAAAAGTGTCGGAACACTCTGTTACTGAGTAAGCTGCAACTTAAAATAGAGATTTGGCTGCTTTGACTTTGTACTAGCTTGCTTGGGAGGTCTGCATGAATCCTGGTTGATCGCTAGGTCGGGGGGTGGGATACAAGAAGTGTCAATCGTCTTCGAAGCGATGAAGAGGGTGCGAAATTTTATTGTGCATCCACTCTGTTACCTACCTATTTACGTAAGTAAATCAACGTATTTTTCATTATTTTACGTTCAGTATGTTAACAAGGAGGTAAATTTTATAAATTTGAAAGAAAAAGTGTACTTTAAACTTTACTTTCTGACTTATGTCTTGTAGGAAGTAAAATTTGCTACTCTGTTACTACACAACTCTGTTACTAGGGCGTAGTAACAGAGTTGTTAAGATGGTAACAGAGTTGAATATGCCTATGTTCTTTAACTTTGGACTTAAATTTTAGTAAGGTGAGACTATATGGGTCGCTATAAAATTTTGCGCAGATAAACTGTAATATGTAATATTACTATACGGTAATTTGTTAGATATTTATACGGTCATATGTTATAATTATGTTAGCTGTCTGTCAAAATTCTAGAAGTAACAGAGTTGTTCTTTATTGTAAATTAATGATTGTTAAACTTAAAAAAATGTTGAAATTCTAAATGTAATTATAAGATAGAAGCCTGTAAATCAACACTAATGCCTAAATATTTCTGACTGAATTATTTAATTTCATAATAAAAGGTAAAACATAATGATAACAGAGTTGTATTTTTTACATCCTTACACCCTTACCCACAAAATCATGAATTATTCATAAACCATTAGTTTAACATCGCGACCGACTATAACAAACCAAAGTTCAATTGTTTTAACAGACATTGACAAAAAAAATGTTAAGTTTAAATATTTTTAATTTTTTTAAATTTATTATTTTAGGTAACGGTTACCTGCGCAAAATTTGACAATGACCCATTTATTGTTTATTGTGTTTCTTGTTTCAATTTTAATAAACTGAAATGGTTTAAATTGAAATGGATTCATCCATATAAATGTTTTAAAGAAAGTATGAAGATTCTTCCTGGTCCAGGTAACATTGTTACTTACAATTAGAATTATGATAACTAACTTAGAATTATAATAACTTACTTATAATTATAATTACTTGGAATATATTCTATATATTCTTTAATAACTGAAAAGTAAATGTAAATGCTCAACTTAAACAAGATGTCACTGTAAATTGAAAGAAAATGCTATTCATTATTTCTGCTTAATTATGTTTTTTGTTTTAAATCTGATAACATAATCGCAAAACATTTTAAAAGTATGCTTACGAACAGAATATGAGACTAACATGTTTTCAATAAACTGACAGACCAAACAAGTTTCTACACTCAGACAAGACAAGACAAGAAAAGGCAAAACAAGTCCATACAAGAGTAAAGAAGAGTGGACAAGATAAGGCAAGACTGGTCAGGACTGGACAAGACTGGACAGAAACAGGGTAAGACTAGACAAAACTGGAGAAGACTGAACAAGAATGGACTAGACTGGAGAACACTGGACGAGTCTTTACAAAGCTTGGCCAGACTTCAAGAGAGTAGTCTAGATCAGACAAGACCAGGCAAGACCAGAGGAGACCAGACAAGACCATACAAGTGTAGACAAGTGTAGACAAGACCTGACAAGCCCAGACAAGAGCAGACAAGACCACACAAGACCAGACAAGACCAGATAGGACCAGACAAGACCAGACAGGACCAGACAAGACCAGACAAGACGATACAAAATCAGACAAGACCAGACAAAACCTCAACTTTAAAGTATTATATAATTTTGATTGAAGGCGGTGGTGGCTTAATAGTTAAGGTGTCAGACTTCGGAGCCGCAGGTCCCGGGTTCAAATTGTAGACACTGTGAAAAATAAGCCACCGTACTCCTGTAGATGGCTCTAGCAAAGTCATCACAGTAAATTCTGCCTTGAAACCCCCCCGAATACTGGCTCGCCAACCACGTTAAAAACTGTAAGGGCTCCCCTACACTTGTGTCTAAGATCAAGACACCAAGCACAAGTGTCGGCTGTGGGAGGAGGCTAAGGCCCGTCCTGGGCTGTAGCGCCATTGGTTTGTTTTGTGGTATAATTTTTGAATTATATTTTTATTTTAATACAATCGAATAAAACATTTTCTGTGTTACGTTAATAAAATAGAAATTTATATTAATAATAATTGTCCATTTAAATTTGTCCAATAAAATTTCGTTCTTATTATATTTTGTGATTTTCCTGAAAACCTCGTATCTCCACTAATCAAGATTCCTGTAAAAGTACGCAAAATTCGTAACTCCAATTTCTCTAGTTGAAGTGCGGCTCCAGTAAGCAAAACCTAAACATCCGGGTATTATCAATTCCTTACATCATCACAAGAAACACGTTTTATGGTTGTTATTTTCATTCGATTATTAATAATAAACATATGAAAGACAAAAAGTTGTATCCTGTAAAAGTTAACCTACTGGAATTACAAGGTTTTCTTATGTCGCCGACGATATAATGTGTCGAGTATAGGAATAAACGTATCTACATAATTTTCTTTGCCATTAAACTGTACAGATACTGATGATCCTTAAAAAAAAGTGACGCGTGTGCTTATAATTATTTTTCTTTCAGACTTATCTTTATAGTCAGCATTTGGATTTTTTTGTTTAGCAACCGATTCGTACTGATTACTCAATTTATTGCGTGCGTTATTGACATAATCGATCAGAGATGCGTAAAGTTTCGTTGCAACATCCATGGTAATAGTTCTATTCTGTAAACTTAAGCTTGTTTTATTCATAATTCCCAAAAGATCATTCCATATCTCCGTTAAAAGAATAGTATTCAATTTTTCAATTTTTCTGCAAGGCTTTGGGCTTCGTTTCTTGTTTACAAAGCTTCAGAAATATTAAAAAATCCATTTTCTAAGCCATTAATAGCATTTGTACGTGCAGACCATCTAGTATTCGGGAGAGACTTCAGGACTTTATTTGCGCCCAAATGCTCTGTCATAATTTTCCATCGTTTGGTCGAAGCCGAGAAAAGCTTGAATAATTTTTGGATAAACTGAAAATATGGTACAGCTTCGGAAACACATTCAACAGCCTGAATACCTACTAAATTGTGCGAATCAATTGTTAACGAAATAAAATCATCAAAATACAACTCTAGTCTTTTACGTATCTAACAAAGAAGGTCAGTTGGTCAATGTGAGAGAGATCTGGTGTAGAATCTACGCTTATAGAGTAGTATTTTGATGATTTTATTTCGTTAACAATTGATTTCAAAACTTGCTGTCCCATTATATTAATAAACTCATTACAAATATTTGCAGACAAATATGATGTAATTCCTTTTCCACGATTTCCGCAGTTTGCGTATATAATCAGCAAGAAAAGGATCAAATTCACTAATCAGTTCTAAGCATCTCAAATGAATCCCGTTATTTTGAGACCCCAATATCTCATTATCACCACGAAAAGACCTCTAGAAGCTAAAAATTTCACTACTGCGACAATTCTTCTAAGTAGATTCTTCCAATAATTGACTTCTCTATTATATTGGGTCAGCAACTCACTGTCAACTCGTCCCGTAGTTTTTCTTCTTGCGACATAATTTATCATTATTTGCCTGTGCTGTAAATTGTTCTCATGCTCAAGTAATAAGTTACTTATATACTTCCAATCTTTGTATCCATTCGGAGAACTGACATTTTGTTCAGTAGTAGTATTAAATAGACGGCAGCAATAACACAGATTTCTTCGACGGTTAATAAAGGAGCCATTTTCTTTCTAAGGACTCACCATTCGTCAACAACCGGGTGAAAATATTTTTAGTCAAGTTTCTAGTTTTTGTTATACCGTTTGAATCTGGAAAACTTGTAGAAGTTTTGGAGAAGTCACAATTTTTATTTAGGAAAAACTCTGGCTCTTTTCAAATTCAAATATCGCGTAATTCTTCTGTTAAAATTTCGTCACAGTACGTACCAGAATCAGGTGATACATTTTTCAAGCTTGTAGTTATTAACTCACAGTAGCTTGAAGTAGAGGGTTCAGCATCTGATGTGTTGGTCATTTTTGTCACATGCAGGATTTTCTTCCAGTTGATATCCAGAAGTATTTCGATCTTGAGGTAATGAAGGTGAAAAGTTAGTCAGCCTATTTGCTTCTTCAACCTTAAAAATTGAAGTGAGTTTAGGAAGTTTGTTGGTTATTTCTTTTTGAGCTACAACTTTTTTTCTTTTTTATGAACCACTTAAATATGTTCTTCTCGACAAAATAAAATGAATAAATAAACGAACATGTCAACACTTCCATTATCACACACTTCTAACAATTTTATTAGTTTGGTATCTTGCTGGCAAGAAAGATGGATTTATACTGAAGATAATTATATATTGTTAAGAACAGGTAGGCTTACTCCCCGTTCCCATTTGCCTGCCCACTAATAACAAAAGAATTCCAACCACATGTGCACGTAGTTGTTTCTATATTTAACATTTACAACTACAGAAAATAAATACTTATATCTATCATTTGTTTATACTTATATCAAAAGTTTAAATATTACATTGTTTACACATGCGTTTAAAACATTAGTGGTCACAAACAGTTGCAAGCACGTAGCGGTCATAAAACAGCCCCAAAACGCATTCAAAACCATTAGAGTGCCACGACCAGATGTTAGGACCTATTGGTCGCTTTATCGTTATTTTAGTATAATATGAAAATATCTAATATCTAGAGATAAATAAACCAAAAATTAAAATAAATCCTGGGCACGTGTCCCGTGTGCCCTTATGGTAAAGACGTTTATGCCTATATTACCACATTCACTACATTTCCACGTTGCTTTTTTTAACCCACGTATTTGTACATTTTGGCACTTCGTATAACATTTTTGACTGAAAAAAGTTTCAGTGAAGCTAATGTGAACTTAACCTACAATTAGTCCATTTAGTATTTGAAATATGTACTTTTATTTTATTTTTCAAATTTTGAGATTATTTCAAGTTTTTTTTTTTAAATTTGCGGTAGATTTTATGGTTCCATTATAATTTCTAATGCTCGCTCCAGACTCTCGCGAATTAGCACGGAGTTGGGCGAGGAACGAGAGTGTGGTCAGGTTACTCGCCTCGCCTTGTGCTTCCTCGCCTTGGCTTGGCTAACTTCGCTTCATGAAGCGGTTTTTCGTGCCCGAGTCAAAGGGACACGAGGCGGGAGTACGAGGATAGGGGAGTATCACGTCTACACTCTCGTGTTTACTCGTCCTTTAATTATAAATAAATTAGTCAACTGTTTGCAGGTGACTCAGTTCACAACCGTTTCAAACGTCACAACAAACAAAATATTTTTATTTAATTTTATAATAGTAATTAAAATAATATCAAAAATAATTTACTAATAGTAATTTAAATAGTAAATTATGAGCGATTGGTCCCAAGAACTCCAATTAAAATTCCTAGAGGCTTTTCAAAAAGAACCAGTTATTTGGGATTCCAAACATGGTAGCCACAAAGATAAAAAAATTATTCACGACGCCTGGAGTAGAATTGAATCTGAAATTGGCAAACCAGTAAAAGAATTGAAATCGAAAAAAGATTCATTAATGGCCACATATCGTGGATATTGTAGGAAAATAGCAGGTATTATTACATCTACAGCATCAGGGGATGTTTACAAACCTATATGGTTTGCCTTTGAAGTAATGGACCAGTTTTGGGGTTCTGTTTATAACTGTGGAGCCACAATTAATACAGAGGAAGTAAGTATAAAATATCAATATTTTTTTAATGAATTTTATTTTTATTAAAAATATAAAATTAGATGTACTTTATGAAAGATAAGTTAGATATTACTCATTACAATAAAAATAATCACGAAAAGTATCCCTTATCTTCACACATGGTGGACTTGTTCGTCGTCCTATTCCTGGTAAACTTCTTATAGCACAGCTATCAACTACCTCTTGTCTCCATGAGCCACTTTTGACCAGTATACCATTATCATCCTAAATATCTGGCGTACCAGGGGGGGTGTAAATATTTCTAGAAGTAGAACTATTTCTCAAAAAATTGTGTAGCAGCACACAAGTGTTGACCAGATCTAGTACCGATTCAATATCTATTTCAAGTGGTTTTCGAAAAACTCTAAATTTTGAGCTTAAAATTCCAAATACATTTTCTACATAAACTCTAGCACTTGACAAGTTATAATTAAAAGTACGGTTTGGAGTACCTTTTTTATGATTTCCAGGATAAGGTTTCATTAAATTTGTACCTAATGCGAAAGCACCGCCGCCTAGAAAAACGTATGAAACATTTGGACCGTTAGTACCTGGCAGAGGACAAGGGGTAGGTTTTTTGATAAGGGGTAGGAGGACAAGGGGTAGGGAAATTCAGATCTTCTGCAATTATTTTTTTCCATAACAAAGAATTTCTGGAAAAACCACCGTCACTTATTCTTCCTTTTGCCCCAATATCAGCAAAAATAAAGCGGTAGTCACTGTCGACCAAAGCAAGAAGAACAATACTAAAACATCGCTTGTTGAAAAAAACATCAATTGTAGTAATTTGATCCTGATTTACCTGGACATTGTACTTGTACATGTTTTCCATCTATTGCGCCGACTGCATGTGGGAACTTGCGTTGAAATCCCTTCTCTAGGTCCAACCATTGCTCCGCTGTTGACGGTAGCTGAAACATAGTTATAAATTGCATTAATAAATTATTATAATTATTATTCTCTGATGCTGTAGACATTGAAGACCCACCAATTGTCAATGAAAGTGAAATAGGGGAATTACAACAGAATCTAGATCTTGACAACGTGAACTCCAGGTCTACCACTAGAAAAACCATTCGTCGTCGAGTAAACCCACCAGAGCTACAGGATGCTGCTAAACAAATGCAGAATGCATTTGACACTCTAAAAACAGTCATAAATAAAAGTAATTACGTTGAAGATGAATGTGACGTATTCGGCAAACTTATTGCAAAAAAGTTGAAAAGATTGTCAGAAGATGATAAAGAGGACGTCATGTTTGAAATAGAGAACATATTTCATACTAAAAGTGTGCAACGTCGTCGCTCATCTAATTACTCAGTCCATTCAAATTCCTCATCAACACTCAACTCTCCACTTGTTGTACAGAATATGTCGCCCTCATCCGAATCCGCCCATTCTTATTTGGAATTACAACCTACTCATTATGAAAACATGCATTATCAACACCCCCAAAATCCCACAACTAATTTAATCCATAATGCATTTAGGAACTCTTACAATTAGATCAAAATATCCTATGCGAATTTTATAGCTTACAATTGCAATTGTTTTATAAATATATTTATTTCCTGATATATTACAATTTTACTTACCTTGCATTCATCCTTAAGAACTTGGTTGAGATCTGAACAGACTTCCGGTACAATTTTGGAAATAGATTGGCTGGAAACTTTAAACAGGAAGTGAAGGCTTTTATATGAATCACCGGTAGCTAAACACCGCAAGGTTATGGCTAGACGTACTTTGGCTGGTATTGCATCTCTTAATTGCGTGTGTTGCTTAGAAATAAGAGGAGAAATTTGGCCCAAAAGATATTCAAAATCTTGAGGGGACATCCTATGAAAATTTTCGAATTCACCTGATAAAAGTTCTTTAAGTAGTTCAATAATTTGTCTGTCCATCCATTCCCTTAAAAAGTAGATCAAATATAATCTTTTTATTTAATAATCCTTTAATCCTATAAAAAAAAATTACGTTATAGCGTATGTACCCTCACCTTGTTCTATTTCTATGTATAGGCAAAATCCACCATCTCTTCTTTTTGCACGGTTTATTAATTTTTTTCTTCGAAAATATATTAACATAATTATAATAATTAGAAGCACAAATAGCTGCAGCAGCAGCTACTACCTGTGCGGTGTCGGTCATGGCACTGAGGTCCTCGCGAAGTAAGGCGAGAGTGTGGATGCCTACTCCGTGTAGTTCCTCGCCTCGAACAACTTCGGCGAGGATCCTCGCCGAAGTTACTCCGCGAGAGTCTGGAGCAGGCATAATATTTTGAACCTTTCAGGAATGGTAGAGAGCTAAAATTGGAGAAAGCTGCGAATACTATAATGACGATATATAAGCGATTTTTTATTATATATACATATATAATTAATTATACCACGTTCATAAATGGAACACAGAAAATAAAAAGAAAGAAGTAAAATTAACAAATATTATTTAGTTTTAAAATAATTTATTGCCCACAGCCTTCCAATGACAGCGAGTGAATAAAAAAAAAATCTTAATTTTTAATTTTAATCTTTATTTAAGCTTGATTTTTAAATAAAGTGGGCCTGAGCGTGTCCATATGCAAATTTTAACAGATTTTGAGTTTATTATTTGTAATTTATTAAGATGATAACAAATAGTATAATTATAAAGTGACCAACCATTATTTGTTATGGGCTTAAACCATAGGTTCCAACCTTTTCAATACCATTGATTCAATACCCCTGTGACCTATTAGAAAACTGATTTTGCCCCAACTTTAAAATGTTATTAAAACAAACAATACAAGAAAATATCTTTATTAATCACAAATTATACTACAATCTTACAATTTTAACGTATTTTAATAATCAGTGTGATGGTTGGTAATGTTTTGCATTCACAAGTCTTTTTAGGTTTAGTTTCACTTAAAGCGCATCTCAAGTTATGTTCCACATTGAGATGGTTCCACATTTGGATTTGATTCTGGCCTTTGTTTTTAATGTAACAAAGTTGAAAAACCACTCTCACATCTATAGGTTGTGGCAAAGGGTATTAACATTTTTAAAGCTCTATTTGCCCGAACAGGATATTCGGCACTTGCTTTACGCCAAAATGTGCCAAGATCATAATTTTGAAATTATACTTTTTAAATACTATTCTCGCGCGGTCCGAGACACTCCAATTTGGCTGCCACATCTTTGTATCTATTGATGTAGATAAATTCTGAACCAAGGAAATTTGAAACGTAATTTTGTTTGGTTCGGTATTTACCGATTGCTCATACAGCTGTGTGAATATCGACACATCGCCAACTTGCAGTCTGCGTTGGTAAAGTTCCAATTTACGCACAAAACTTGCAACTTTACCCTGCTCTGTCAAAATATTCGTCAAAATTCCTTGTAATAAGATATTAAGACTGTTAATTTCACTGAAAGAGTCAGCAAGATAGGCCAGCTTTACGAAAAAAAATTTATCGTGTATTTTTTTAAAAAGACTCTTATTCTTTTTGTGTTCTCTGTTTTTTCAAAAATAATCCTATTTTTTCACGGGGCTCGTAAACTCTGTTTCCTAACTTGTCTTCGGAACAAGCAGCGTACCTCTGTGTGATATAAAAGAGAATTAAATTTGGCATCAACTTCATCGCATAAAACTTTGAATAATTTCGAGTTTGTAGCACTGCCAAGAATATGATTCACAATTTTCACGTCATACAATGTGCTTACCAAATCTGGTGGAAGCGTTTTAACAGCCAAAGCGTAGTGGTGTGTCAGGCAATGGTAAGATAAAACTCGAGGAGCAACTTGTTTCACGAGTGCTTGAAATCCAGAACGAACACCCATCATGGAAGGCGCCCCGTTTGTACAAACGCCAACCATTTTGACCAGTCCAGTCCGTTGTCTAAAATAAACTACTTTAGCGTTTCAAATACGTCTTCACCACGAGTAGTGGTGAGCAGAGACTTTCAGAATAAGTATTCCTGTTTTACATGGTCTTCCTTACAATACCAGTAGTTATGAACACAAAGTTACATCCGTTGACTCATCTAATTGCAGCGCAAATATAGGACTTTCATTAATTTCATAAATAACAGTTGGCAATATAACGTTACTCAAGTTTGAAATGCGACTTTGAATGTATTTGAGAGTGATATTTTTTATTTTTTAGCCACATATTGCTTACTCAATAACGAGCGATACTGCATCACACAAACAAGGTTTGATGAGCTGCTCTCCTTTAGTGTGCGATTTTTTGTTCATAGAAATGAGATAAGAAATCTGATATGAAGCTTCAAGATACGAGTCATTTGCCTTTTGCATATTTCCTGTAGAATCCAATCGCGAAGATATCAGAAGGCTCTCTTTTTTCTTAAAAGAAATCTATATCTTTTCCAACGAACTCTTTGTGAACTTTCTCGATATGTTCTTTTTATTTGCTTGGTTTTATGCTCTCTGGATTAAGCACTTTATTAGATAAAACACACTGAGGCTTTTGTATATTCCTCTTTACAATATTCGTGATGCCCCATTGTGAAATGCTTCTTTATAGCGTTATTATATAGCGTTTATAACAAAGCGTTATTTAACACACTGTACACTAAGATTTCTACAAATTAACTAACTTAAATTAATTTTACAATATCAGAATATCAAGGAAGGCAAAAAAGGCGTGGCCATTACAATATTTCATGGAAGGAAAATTGGTAACCAATTGTCGGGAATTAGATATAGATATGAGATAACCAGCAAATACGTGTTTTGGTTTTCTTGAATAGAACAAAAAATTCAATAAAAAATTAAATAACCACAGTACAATCATGATAATCCGGCGGTTGGTTAGTCCGGCACGTTCAGTAATTAGGCGCTCCCTGATAATTTTAAATTTTTTAATAATTCGGCTGTTGTCTGGTACCATGTGTGTCGGATTATCAGGCTGATTATCAACTTATAAATACTTCTTCTACGCGGTTTATCTGTATTTTTTTTTTAATTATAGTAACTATTTATTCTATTAATTAATTAGTATGAAAGAATAGAGAGCTGAATGAATAGAGCTTGATGACATAATAATAAAGTAGGAACACAGCTTGAATATATAAATATATTCAACCTTTCCGGAGCTCTATAACATTATTGAGTCTTTTTAGGACCAAAACAAATCTCATGTGAAAGTTGTCAGTTATTTTATAGCTTTCAGTCTACCTTCGTGGCACTCAACAAAAAACAAAAAAAATAACATTGTTTTTCAAGATCATGACTTTCCGATAACATAAGTGGATAGCCATCTGCAGACGCGTTTCGAGATTTATCTCTCATCAGTGCAGCTTTGCTTTTATGTATATTAATTTGTAAACCACTTACTTGAAACCCATGTGGAGGCCTGAGGGTTAGATATTTTTAATTTGACATTTCGCGAGAGAGACATGAACTTAGCAGGTTATTGATTTAAATGATAATTTAGGATTTGCAAAACCATACTACATTATAGATAATAATATAAACTTAATAAAGTTTGAACACAGCCTGAATATATAAATATATTAAACCTTTCCGGAGCTCAATAATATTATTGAGTCGCTTTAGGACTACCAAAATAAATCTCATGTGAAATTTGTTAGTTACTCGCCAGTTTGATGATGATTTATTGAATTTACTGTTTTTAAATGAATATTTTCGCGCCACAAAAGTTAAAAACAGAAGATATTGGGTTCATGAGATAAATAAACAAACAGAAAATGTTGTAGAATACCATACATTAATGGTAGGAAGGAAGTAGTAGATGCAGTAAAAAACAAAATAACTGATTACTGTAACATCGAAAATAATGAAGTAAAACTCAAAGATAATCATAGTTATATATACCAAATTCAAGGTCTCTGGAAATTGCAAATTGGGAAAGTTGTTATTTTTTATTTCTACATTTAAAGATTACAATTCCGAAGTCATTATAAGAAATACATAATTTTATAAATAATAGAAATACATATTTTTGATAAATATTCATTTATTATGTATTTTATAAATTTTTGGTGCGATTTATAAACAAAATTTGGTTTTGTTGTTTCTTTTTTCTCGCTTCTTGTATTATAAAATAAATTTTATCCAAGTACTCGCATTTTGCAAGTAGTTGTATTTTTGCGACTATTGAAATTTTAAATGCAGGCATGCAGAGAACACTTTTGTAGCCCTTTACAGTGTGAAGGTCTGAGACATGACTGATGGATTTATATAGTTGCTATTGTTTGAGACCATTCATTTAAGACCTGATTAAAAGCTGTATAAAAGCTGATTAAAAAGCTGATTAAAAAGTTGTTTAAAAGCTAATCAAAAAGCTGATTAAAAAGCTGTCTAGGGGTGGGGGTACTGGTGGGGTTGTCAAGGTCAGAGGCGGGAGGCGGTTCCAGAACATGACATCTGTCCCTACTCTTAACAATATTAATACATATTTAATTAGGGCATAAACTTTACATCTATTATTGGTGTGCAATAATTAAGTTTTATGTGTCAAGTAATAGAAAACATGTTCACCAAAAAATACAACAACACTTAATAAAAAGCCAAAAATTTCAATAGCTAATGCTAAAGTTAATTGAGGTATGCCTAGGGGAACGTTTTCCGTAACATCCTCTGCAGGTGTTTCTATATTCTCTCCATAAAACAGCAATCCATTTTCTTGGTAAGTCTTGATAATATTGTTAATTTTAAAAACATAAGGCGATGTTTTATACGAGAAAAACGATTGAAATCCTGGTATAATAGCTTCATTAACGATGTAGAAAGGAGACGCTCCTGTTTGACGTGTAATAGCTTTGATGAAGCCAATAGCTTGACTTCTCATAACAGCATAAGCATAAGACGTATCTCCAGACATAATTTTCGCTGCTAATTCTGTTCTGTTGGATTTTATTATTCGACTTTGAAATTCTGACGAAATTTTCGGAGCGTACTCATATAACGTAATAATCGGCAGATTTGAAGAGTAAAGTTCTTGTAGTGAATATATTTTGCCATAGTATTGTTTAGAGAGCATATGTTTTAACATGGATGACGTATAGCTCCAAGATAGCATCATAGCAAAAACTATCCAAGAAATGACTACTATTTTTGAAACAGTCTTATAGTTGTTTATGTTTGTGCTCCATGTAACTAGTAGAGCAGACATTAATTGTAACAGGTGTTTATCAAAATCATGTTTTTCTATGAACCATAAATATGTTGTTAATGTGAGCAGTAGTGAGCCAATTAACAACCAAACATTTTTGTTAAAGATACGTAATGTTTTTAACGTTTGGGGGATTTCTAAAGGTTGGTGAACTAAGACTACAACGTCATCTCGTTTAAACGGTTCTCCATAACGTACATCTTCGAAAATACCATAGAAAACTCCACAAAAACTAAATTCGGATCGTCGTTCTTTAACATTTTCATAAGACTCCTCTACACTTTTGGAGACTGATATTTTAAATGTTGCATTTACAGTCCTCTCAATTTCCTTAAGAATTGACATTGCATTTCCCACAATTTCACCTCTTTGCAACATTATATTAGGTGGGTCAGGAAACATATCAACTATAATTTCATGTTTATGCATATTATTACATAAATATAAAAATGGATTTGTCCAATTATCTCGAGATATTTTATAAATGGTATCATTAAACGGATTGTAACGTATATCAATTAATTTTCCATTACTACAGATATAATTTTGGAAAACAAAATATCCCAACTCCAAACTAATCGACAAATATCCTTCAATTCATCTAATTCATTATAATCATGAGTTATTACTATATAATATCGTGTAATCTCAGTAAATCCCCAATGTGTATGACTGGCCCAAGCATAATCTAAGAAATTATCTACACTGTAAGACATTAAGATATGTGCTTCCGCATCATAAAGCTGATTAATCTGACCAAAATTTTTATCGATTAGGTAAAAGCTATTTTTACCATTTTGCATGTAGCCAAGGCTTTGATCTACAATATCTGTAAAGTTACCAGTTACGTGAAAAGCATATCTTAATAATGATGATTTGAAAATGCTTCTCCCATATAAATTAATTAATTTGTCAGTAGAAGGTTGTTCTACATCGGCTGCTGGGATTCCATTTGTAGTAATACCAGAACAATGTGAGATTATTAACATTATTAGAACAATCATTTTCAAAAGTTGTTCTACGCTTGGCTTGAACGGATTATGTTTTCTAAAAAAGAATAATTTTATTTCAATTTATTATCTATAATGAAAATGATATAAGAATGTTATTATGTTTTCTAAAAAAATATATATGAAGACCCCATGAGCGCAGTGCTTGGTTTAATGGCAACTCAGTCTAAATCGGATTTTCAAATTACAAAAACACTTAGTTACAATTAGTTATGGATATATTACAAATCTAAAAGAACAAAGTCTAAAGGAATGAATTCGGGACAACAAATTGGCCTTCAGAAAAAAAGCTTTTATAATGAATCACTCCATTACAAAAGCTTTTTTTTATATCCTTAAGAGCAGCGTTTTAAATATTACTTTTTCAGTTAATAAACACTTAGTTACAATTAGTTATGGATATATTACAAATCTAAAAGAACAAAGTCTAAAGGAATGAATTCGGGACAACAAATTGGCCTTCAGAAAAAAAGCTTTTATAATGAATCACTCCATTTCAAAAGCTTTTTTTTATATCCTTAAGAGCACCGTTTCTCAATTTTTTTGGCCCTCCAACCGGTAAAATAAGTGAAAAAAATTACATGTTCATTTTACATGTGATACAAGTGCTATTTTTTTTACTATATGTATATACATTATAGAGAGACGAAAGTGAAATCACAAGCACAGCGTCAAAAAGAGTATCGACAGAGAAAAAAGAAGTTTTACAAACTAAAGATTTAGAACATGCCAAAGGCGTTCAAATATACAGAGATAAATTGAAATCAAGGAATAAACGTGTTGAACTTGAATCGTTACAATCATCGAAAGAAGATTCATTACCGACTGTATTATTCGAAAGTAATGAAGAAACTGAAAAAGTAATATTTAGTCACTTTCTGAATAATCAAATTCAATAATCAGTTAATAATGAAGCTCAGCAAGTAATTAGTCCAAGTTCTCAATCATTCCAAGCCCCATACGAGGAACATGTTGAATATTCAATGGCAAATGGCTCGATGCATCATGACAGAAACATTGGTGGCGATCGTAATAACCTATTTTCATCTCCTATAAGAATTTTACATTTTCAAATATTTGCATCATTTCTTAATTCACATTAAATGCATGTCAAAATCCTACTAGTGCAAGAGAAATACTTTGTAGTGAGTTTGAATATGGAGATTTAGTTAGTTTATTGATATTTTCCAGAACATACAATCAAAATATTGGCGGCCACTTTAATTATGTTAATAATAATTCAAAAAGAGAAGTTGTTCGATTCTATTAAATGCGCGAGCAACTTTTTTCCTGACGGGGGTCCCCTGATCGCCTACGTTTTTTTTTTAAATAAAAAATTTATTATATTTTTTTGCGGACAGGTCAAATTTCTCCGCAGACCGACACCGGATCATTGGACCGCACCGGCGCACACTGGGACGGATTACGAATTTACGGCGACAAAAATAGAATTTTACAATGTCTCACAATTAAGGAAAACCTCTTAAAATGTATTGTTAGATAACCCATCCATAATATTATAAACAAATACATGCGAAAAACTAATTCCATTGGTTGTGGGAACGTGTTAAACATCGCTCTTGTCCCTTAGGTACCAAAAAGAAATTAGTTGCGCTGGATTTTTAACGAAGTAACTACGTCTGTTTTATGTTTGTGTTAAAAAAATGTGAACTTTTTAAATATGGAGAATATAGCTTCAAGTATGTATTTACATGTAATAATATCAAATTTGTAGAAAGTTTTAATCAATACGGTTAAAAAAAGTTTTGTTAACGACTCCCGTAAATTAAAAATTTGTTGTAATAAACTGCAATAAATTGATTTTTATAAAAAGTTCCGCATAGTTCCGCTAAATTATATATTTTGTAAAACAAAAAAAACATTGACAATTCTAGAAAAGCAAAAATCACGTCCACATCGTTTCACCTTACTGAGAATAACACCATTTTTTCCAGGTAGGTTGACGTTCAACATAACCAACATATTGTTTTAATCAAGTTGGTATCTTGTGTTGTTGAGTTACCAACATACTCAAACATAATCTCACCAACTATTTGTGGAAGTTACGTTGTTGTTGTCAAGTTTGCCAGATAGCATAACCAAGTCAGAAAAATTCAGCTGTTAAGACATTTTTTCGCCAAAATTGCAAGCCTTAGTTACTAACGTCACTTCATCATATATAGTAACCTCCTTTTATGAAGATTGGCAACTCTTGATTTCCAATATCACTCCTCAATTATAGTAAGTTTGCTTTTAGACAATTAGCAACACTTAGCAAAATTATTTTAATAAAAGTTTCACCAAAAAAATAATAACCAATAAATTACTCAACTGACGTTAATGTCAACTTTGATTTAATTTTCATGTTGATTTTTTAAGTAAAGAAATTTACTTAAAAAATCCAGTGTCAAGGTTATAGGCCATGAAAATTCCAAAACGGTCAAATTGTTTCAATAGAAATATCCATGATCTTAATAGATCTGAAAAAGTTTTTATTATATCTATTACAGTTTTCGAGCTGTTGCTATATGAATCCATTAGTATCAGTTCCGGTTTGACTTCGAGGGATGCGTATGTGGTCTGGATTTCTATGGCGCTTTGCGACATGTAACCTAATAGCTTAACCTAGGTTAAACCAACATTCAGCTTTACAGCTTTATCTTATTTTTGATCTCTTGCGTCGCGCTACCGCTTGTAGTTTGTCTTAATTTATCTTTCGGTTTGCGGTATGCATCCCAACCTAAGTGAGGCTAACATACTTTGCCACTTTAGCTTATTTTAGAGCAAGCTGTAAGTGCATGTTTGGTAGACTTTGAAGAGTTGGACAAACAAATATATTTGCAAGTTTTCAATAAATATTTCTTTGTTAAAAACAATCCTGTGTCAAGGTTATCGACCACAAAGGTACCAAAACGTCAATTTCAATACAAAACTCTATAATCTATATAGATCTGAAAGAAATTTCAATATATCTGTTGCAGTTTTCAATTTATAGTTATTTGAATTTATTAATTTTTGTTATGTCCGAGTTTGAGGGTCTTGATTTATCTGCCGCTTCGCGGTGTGCAACCTAGTCTAACCGAGGTTAAACCGACGGTCCTTGCAACACTGTAATATATTGTATCGAGAGCTCGCGCTACCGCGCGTATGTTGTCTTGATTTATCTGTCCGATTCGCGGCGGGCAACCTAATCTAACCGGGGTTAAACCAACGGTCCTTGCAACCCTGGCCTATATTGGATCGAGAGTTCGCGCTGGCGTGGGTATGTTGTCTTGATTTAACTGTCCGCTTCGAGGCGGGAAACCTAATCTAACCGTGGATAAACCAAAGGTCCTTGACAAACTGTACTATATTGGATCGAGAGTTCGCGCTGCCGCGCGTATGTTGTCTTGATGTATCTGCCCGCTTCGCGGCGGGCAACCTAATCTAACCGGGGTTAAACCAACGGTCCAACAATACTTTCCTATATTGGATCGAGATTTGGCGCTGCCGCGTGTATGTTGTCTTGATTTATCTCTCCGCTAAAAAAGGCCTAAAAACCTAATCGAACCGGGTCAACACTGTTCTATATTAGATCGAGAGGTCGCGCTGCCGCGCGTATGTTGACTTGATTTATCTGTCCGCTTCGCGGCGGGCAACCTAATCTTATCGGGGTTAAATCAACGGTTCTTTTTCACATTGACCTATATTGAATCGAGAGCTCGGGCTGCCGCGCGTCTTGGTCTTCAGCAGATAAATCAAGACCACGTATGTGGTCTGGATGGGGTGAATCAAAACCAGATAAATCAAGACCAGATATATCAAGACCACATACGCGCTGCCGCGGGTATGTGGTCTTGGTCAGAAAAAAAATTCTGTGTCAAGGCTATCGGCCACGAGAATACCAAAATAAAAATTTCAATAGAAAAATCTATAAGCTACGCCGAACTGAAAGAATTTTGAATACAACTGTCCAAGTTTTCAAACTATAGTTATTTGAATGTCTGACCTCGTGTGCGACTTTGAGTTTGAGGGGCGGCGACCGCCGCCAGATAAAATATTTTGCAAAACTAACTAAGGGATATCATAGACTGACTTATTCTCTACAAATGTGTGAAATTTTATTGTTCCACGTTGTGTGAAACTTACCAAAATAATTTTTTAAACAAATCCAGACATGTCAATTACAAATTTCAACCAAAAACGTACACGAAAATTTCAATATATTCAAAAATTGCGAAAAAATGTATTAACATTTGAGTGATTTTAATGACAATTTTACTATATGTGCGTATGCACCAGGAGTATCAGTTGACAGAATTTGAACGTTCCCACTACAATGGGGACGTCGTGAGGAATGATTTTTCCTTCAAAGCTTACTTGCAAATATCTCGTGAACGCCTCAAGCTAGAAAATTATAACCGGGATATCCGTATGTAAGATTGCGATGTCCACAAAAAAGTATTTTCTGCAAATTTTGTAAAAACCTTCGGTTTAGTCGCAAAAGTAAAAAATATAAAATCGTACCCCTACTCTGAATTTCGTTTTTGAATTTTTTCGTTCGGCCAAACGATTCGCTTTGGAAAAATGAAAATGATACAACTTCTAGATGAAAATGTGCTCTATAAAATAGCACTAAATGCATGTTTCTTAGACTCTGGAAAATTGGACAAAAAAATATATTTGCAAGTTTTCAATAAGTATTTCTTTATTAAAAAAAATATGTGTCCAGGCTATCGGTCATGAAAATACCAAAACGTCAATTTCAATAGATAAATGTATAATCTATATAGATCTATAAGAAATTTCAATATATCTCTTGCAGTTTTCATTTTATAGTTATTTGAAATTATTAATTTTTGTTACGTTCGAGTTTGAGGGGCGGCGGCCGCCGCCAGATAAAATATTTTGCAAAACTAACTGAAAGATATCATAGATTGGCTAATTCTCTACAAATGTGTGAAATTTTGTTGTTTCACGTTATGTGAAACTCACTAAAATAATTTTTTGAACAAATCCAGACATGTCAATCACGAATTTCAACCAAAAACGAATACGAAAATTTATAAATATTCAAAAAATTGCCAAAAAATATATTAACACTGTAAGGATTTCAACGAAACTTTTACCGAATGTGGGTGGCGAAATGAAGTACCCGCTTGCTAAATTTGAACGCTCCAATGGAGGCGTCCATTGGGGACGACGTGGAAAATGATTGTGTATTTTGCAAATATCTCCTCAACGCCTCAAGATGGAAAAGTATAACCGGGATATCCGTATGTAAGATTGCGATGTCTACAAAAAAGTATTTTTTGCAAATTTTGTAAAAATCTTCGGTTTAGTCTCAAAAGTAAAAAATATAAAATCCAAAAATTTATCCTAGGGGTACCAGGATTCACCACGGAAATTGGATTTCATCACGGAAAATGGAAGAAAACTTCTGTGGGGCGGAGTTAATTATGCAACCGTTGCTAGCCACCCCTAATCCTGGCAAATGAATTGCATTTAAAAAAAATCCTGGTAAAACGGTTTGCAAAGGAATGATAAGTTTACTCTATCGATTCATGCTAGAAGAATTTATTAGAAATGTAGGGAAATGAAAAACATAAATGTTTGAAAATCAAGTAAACAGTTGGAGGAAGATTTCAAACGTCGGCCACGTCTGGACCGTCAGCCGCAGAAAATTCATGCAACATATTTTAATAGAACTTGATGAGTTATATTCGAATTTGAATCGAAAATGCCGATAAATATTGAAATGGCTGTTCTTTCCGAAGTGAAATCGTAAAACTGACAGTTTTTCGCCAATAACTCTGTTGCTATACGTTCGAGGAAGACTCGAAGACTGTTTGTATCGTTGGCATCTAAATTTAATTTAAAAGCTGGTTTATGCTGGTTTATATTGCGGTTTATGAAGTTAATTTTAGAATTCAATTGTGAACGGAAGCAACTGTTTCTGATGTAAAATGGTCTGAATTTTAAGAATCTGCTAAAAGAAAAGTGTAAAATCTTCGTTTTCTTGTAGAAATTTATGAAAAATTGCGAACTTTGACGTTGGTATGTGTTGCTAATCAAGAGCCAGAGTCGCTGAAATCAGCAATTTAGAGATTTCAAGATATCTCTTTGAATTTCAACCTAACAATGAGCGAAAAATCAGAATTTTGATTTAAATTCTTTTCTTTAATTTTATCTTCTCACAAGAACACGGATAATCAAAAACGGATAAACTTCAACAATGACATTTGCACATAACCTGAGCGAAAATAGTGTCACAATAATCAGCTGTAAGTGTAAATTGGCGATTCAGCGGCAAGCAATGGTCTTAGTTTTTTTGACCTGGAGTGCGAATCCGTTGATGGATTTGAGAAATTCAAACGCCATAGTGTTGGCCTTTTAGCCGGGCATACACTTATCAGACTGGAAATGTAAATTTTACTTTTCGCGTTTTCGTTTGTAGAGGTGAAAAAAAGTGACTTTGGGGGCCTGCGGGGAATTGGGGCCTGCGGAACGTCCCCGGAGGTGTAACGCGCCGAGAGAGATGTCGTTCGAAAGTAGACACGTGGGGCTATAATCCCCGAAAAGAGCAATACAATTCTAAAACATTTCACCGAATATTAAAGGTTTGAATTTGCTCAATTTTGAAAAATTCGTTTCGAGTTTGGACGGGCGTCGAGGCCACCAAATGCGATCGAGCAATGCGTCGTTCCTATCGCCTTATAGACCCTTTCGTTCTCTATTTAATTTAGCGAATCCCAGAGTATTCTCGCGTACTTCTGCAAAACATATTTTTTCGGGCCTCCCGGCGCCATCCGACACACAATCGCAATTAAACTCCAAAACAAACTTAAAGACACTATGCCGAATCGATTGGTGCCGGTCCGGTCCCGATCCGACTGTTGGGTATCCCGGGAGAGGGATCCCCGCAAATTAGGTGAAAAAAACATCGCGATTTTTCGATTTTTGTGTTAAAATTGACCCAGAGCGGGAACAGGATGCCGAAGGTACCAGATTCTTCCACCGCCGGTTGCGGGTAAACATCTCGCATCGAACGAACCGGTTTGGAGACACGGCACTCTTCAATCAAGAGAACGGCGTCCACAGATGTGATGAAAAAAACGTTTTTTTTTTCGCTTACATTTTCCGCCGCACCGGGTGAACCGACGGTCGCGTACTTTTCCGCATGACGTCAAAAAACTTGAAATCGACGCGGCAAGAGAACGCAGTAAATAAAAATATAGGCAGTCAGGCACTGCCGACTGAAGTGAAAACTTTTGAAAAAACCAGCTTTAAAACTGGTTTTGAGGATTTATCAGTATGTTTATTAATCAAATTTGGTACATAGTTCATTAGTATTGTTTCATGGAATTCTGGAACATAACTCACTTCTGAAGGAGAATGACTGTTAGGCCCAGTTCACACATGCAATTTTTCAATTGCGCAACTGTTTAATCGCAGTTGCAATGTTACGTGCACACTACTGCAACTGAACAGTTTGGTTGCATGGTGTGTGCACACATGCAATTGGAATTATAAATTAGTTGCGTCATGGAATTCATAGAAGTAGCTGCATTGTGTGCCCTTGAGATGAGAAGGAAAAATAAATTAAATTATTTTGTTTTAAATTAATTAATTATTATTAAAGCTCGGATTATATGCAAAATGTATATTCGTTATTAAGCGGTAATCAATAAAAAGTAAGTTTCTATGCATATCTAATTTTTTTTTAGACTGAATTGAAAAATTCACTATGTTTCCTACCACAATTAATTGTGGTATAAGGAAAGTGATCCGATTAACAACATCTGTTAAAGAGAAAAAAAAAACAGTAATTCGTAGGGCGGATTCAAAGAATTCGTATCCTGCTGAGTTTTTCCTTCTTAAAATGGTTTTAAATAGCTATAATTCTTCCATTCTGAAAATGGACTTCATAGAGGTGGCTCCATTCTGAAAAGTACAGATTTCTGAGAAAGGCCTAATAACAAGATTTTTAAAATGGTTCATTCATTGCACATGTTGAAAAAATATTTTTTCCTAATTTAATTCATACCACTTGTTTGGCACATGGTTTAACAGAGTTGCTAAAGAAAACTAATTCCCTCTCGTAAAACTAACATTAAAACTATTGTAAAACTACTTTTACAAAGTACAATTTTTTAGTTTTAACAATTGCAATATGCAACTATTTGATTGCAAGTGTGCAAATCTCCATTCAATCCCATGAGACACAAAACGATTGGGCAACTAAACAGTTTGTGTCAAAACCCAAACTGTTTAGTTGCTGCAACTGGTGATTTAGTTGCAGTTGTAAGTGTGCACAGCTGCATAGAGATCCATGAGATACAAAAGTGCAATCAAACAGTTGCGCAATTGAAAATTGCATGTGTGAACGGGGCCTTAATGATATCATCATAATATGAATTTGAATCCGGAATGTTTGGTTGATTCTGTGTTGATAGGTCAGCAAAATGAATTGGTAGTATATACCTATGGAACATTTCTTCTTGATGGGTCTGCAATTTGTGAGTTATGGAAATTTTGACTTTTAGAAACATGCCCTATAACTGCTTTTGAAGATTTATCAGTATGTAAATTAATTTTTGTTTGGAATATTCTTTACGACGTTTAATTTTTTCCTCCTTGTTAGCTGTGATTCTTCGATGTTTAGAAATTTCTGAATTAACTATTCCAAGAGTTTTCTTCTTATTCTCATCTCTATATCGCTGACTATTAATTTTATTTTGGAGTATCCTTCCTTTGGAAAGCACACGAGTACATTTGGTTGCCTCAAACTTTGATGAATCTGATTCGTGATTTACCATGAATTCTTCGATACAATCCAGTAATCTGAACATTCCAATAGTCCGGCACTAGTACATCTACTATTACATCCGGTAAAAGTACATACTCTTGTACTGCACACTAATTTTACGGGTTGATATTTCCTTATAAACGCTATGTTCTGTCAACACTGCCAAAGACTTTGACTATTATGTTTGACGTTCATAGCCAACTTTATACATATGCGGATAGATGCGTTCTTTTGAACACATCTTTGAGTAATAGAATTTTTTTCTATAGAACGCAGCTATTGATGACGATGACGCAAATGTATGATTTTACCCTCTACCCAAAAGTCATTCAGCGCGGCTATAGAAGTTTTCACTTAAAAAAATCGAGCCGCAGACCAAAATTGCTCCTCAAAGGTGCTAGAAACGATCTCCTGTTTTTGGCACCTGGAGGACGCCGTGTGGGACTTGCGAGCGGCAGACAGACACGGGTCGAAGGCCCGTTCAGTTTTATAACAGAAAATGACTATTTCCCGTTTCGACGCGCAAAAGGAAAGTAGTTTTTACGGAAAAAGTGAAAAATTTAAAACGCACCTACCCTGCAAAAAAAACCTAATTTTTTTTTCAATTCATTGGAAAAAATTCAAGACGTAAACCGCATTTTTTGACAATTTTTCTTAATTTTCAAAAAATCTTGATTTTTTGACCCCCTACGAGTTCAGTGACGGTACCTTACTCGATTAGTATATTTCAAAAAGTGCGAAGAAATAAAAAAAAAAAATCCTAGGTAACGCAAATTGATTGAAAAGTTGTGACGTTGACATTGTGATCTGTTTTAGTATAATGTTTTATAAAATATAATTAAAATAAAATTTGAGGTCATTTGAACTTCCCTTTCAGCAAACACTAATATACTGACAATGAAATCAGGTAAGGTGCAACAGGGTCTATCTCGATTTTTGGTGTTGTCGGATTTTTAGCGTTATAATTGCTCCTAATAGTGAAATGAATTACGAAAATATCACATCCTAAAATATATAATGATAACAATTATTAGAATGTGATATTTTCCTAGTGATATTTATGATATGTTATTATGTTGTTGTGATATTTTCGACGAGTATTTTGTCGTTTATTATTTTTGGCGGTGTTATTTTAAGATGTGATGTTTTCGTTGTTTATTGTATTCGTAGTACGTTGTTATGTAGATATAATATTTTCAGCGCTTGTTTAGTCCCGCGTTCTTTGCCATAGAACCAATAGTTAAAAAAAAGTAAGAATTTGTGATCTCGGGAAAATATTATAAACTAATTGATATTTTACAAAAATTGTAATAAATTTATATTTTACACTTTTGATAAATATACATTTTACAAAAAAAAATAAATTCCGAAGTATTGAAAACAAAATAAGTTTCTGCGCAAAGTACCTATAACAAATAAATTGCAATTTTGACCGAAAAAACATCAGAATGACATAACAATGCACTTTGAAATCAACACGCTATTTATTCATACACTTTTGGCTGAAACTTATTGTGTTTTCAATATTTTGCCAAAACTACATTTTTTTGTGAAATGTCTACCAAACACGTAAAATAAAATTTTGTTACAATTTGTTTAAGCCTCAATTTCTGTATAATATTTTGCTGATATCACAATTGATTCCAGGAAAATTCTTCGAATGTAATTTGTTCGAAAGAAAAATGTTCGAATGGTAACTTATTTGAATGAAACTGTGTTCGAATGGAAATTTGTTCGAACGGACTTTTGTTGGACTATTCCTCTGTGCGTTCCTTTTTTAATTATTAAACAATAAGAAAAATGTAACATTTAATATATATATTATTTAAATACGCTCCCAAAGTGGGTCTTCATGTGTCGCTGGAGAAAACAGAATTTTTCACCAACATCAAAGAAGCAAACAGAGAGATGTTACTACAGCAGGGAAACATTAAGAGGACTGAAAAATTGAAGTATCTGAGCGAATGGATTGAACCCAACTTATCAGAAAGAGCATCATTATCCAAGAGAGTCAGAAAGGTAGAACTAGCCTATCGACTGACTAAGAACACCTACAAAAAAAAATGCCTGTCACGCAACCTGAAATTTAAATCACTACACATCAGTCTTACGACCAGAAGCCCTGTATGCCATGGAGTGTCTTTCCTTGAAACGAAAAGGTCTGGTAGAGAAAAAGGAAGTCAGAGAGAGGAGAATCCTCAGGAAGATCCTAGGCCCGGTAAAGGAAGATGGGGAATTCCGAAGGCGACATAACTCTGAGCTCTACGAACATATTGAAAGACTCTCGACTGTGCAAGGAAAAGAAGGGTAGCTTTCCATAGCCACGTTGCAAGATTTCCTCCAAACCGACTAACCAACCGTCTGTTCACCTTCTGGCAAAACAAGAAGGTTGCTACCACTTGGTTAACAGAAATCGAGAAGAATATTAAAGAACTGGGAATAACAGCTCTCCAAAATAGACAGTCTGTGAGACGCATCCTGAAGGAAGTCCGTGGATTTCAGGAAAAACCCCGAAGGAAAGGTACCCCCTGGACAGAAGAGATAAAGGAGTTACACCAGCAGAAGATGCGACAATACTGGGCAAAGATCAAAGCCCAACAGTTGAACAAGCGTAGTCCAAAGTAGGTCTATTCAAAAAAAAAGAAGAAGCATTTATTTAAATAGTATGTTTTAAATAAAGTGTGACGGTACTTGTTAGGTCCTATAATATTTTTGGAAATCGACCCACTAGAAACTTTTAACTTTCACCATTTTCTAAAGAAACTATTTATGAGATGAAATTAAGAAATATGCCATACGAAAGACAATTTAATATGCTTTAATATGAGTTTAAATTTATTAAGAATTGAATTTGGTTCAAACCATGAATCATTTCCATCTCATTTTAAACTTTATTAAGAATGTTTATTGTGTATAGTAGCAACCGGCAAACAAAAATGAAAGTATTTATGTGGTGGTTATAACGTGAATAACAAACTTGTGATAGATTGTAATTATTGTCTTTGTATTCGAAATTTGCTCATTATTCGTCTTTCATAATTTGATTAGTTTTCTAGAGTCCTCGTTTTATGCATACTATACTGCAAAAAACTGCCCAAGTTTTTTATCTAATCGAGAATGGACTTAACCAGCGAGCTGTTGCTCGACAACTGGATATGCCACGCGCTGCGGTTCGAGGAGAGTTCCACCGTTCCAGAGTTCCACCGTTATGGGGAGACTCTATTCTTGACGACCTCGCACAGGCAGAAGGAGATTTACCAATTTATTGTGTCAACATCATTAAGAAATCGTAACCTTAAAATTGTTCAACAGCAATGACTGCTCCGTGAAGTAGCAAGAGTGGCTATTAGTTAGTGGACTGTAAGACGAAGACTGTAGGAAAGTAACTTTGTCCCTAAAGCGCATGAAGTTTTTTTTAAACTTATCCCAGCTCATCGTCAAGCACGTCTGCATTTTGCAAGCAATCATTTAAATTTGACGTTGGAACAATGGTGAATCTGTTCTCAGATGAGACCAGAATATGGC
Source organism: Phosphuga atrata (assembly GCA_944588485.1). NCBI lineage: Eukaryota > Metazoa > Arthropoda > Insecta > Coleoptera > Silphidae > Phosphuga > Phosphuga atrata. The sequence goes on from OX155899.1 coordinate 38,015,171, forward strand.
TCTATGGTAGCGACTGAAGAAGAAAAGTGTACCGGAGAGCAAGAGAGTGATTTGCAGAATGCTGCATTGTAGAGCGGACTGCTTATGGAGGTGGTTTCTGCATTATCTTGGGTGCAATTTCTATTGGAGCACGAATCGACCCTGCTTTCGTCATTAGGGGCGCCCGTTGTCACGGGAGAGGAGGTTTAACAAGTGCTAGGGACATCGAGGAGATTTTAGCAGTTCATGTGGTACCTTACGTTTACGTTTTACTATATTGGAGAAGAATTTATCCTTGTGATTGACAATGCGAAGCCGCACACCGCAGGAATCGTGCAAAATTACAGTAGAAAAATAGTTTTTTCGGGTTATGGGGTGGCCAGCATGTTGTTCCGACCTAAATCTGATAGAAAAATGATGTGCTTAAACGAAGAATTCGAGCTAGGTTTCGTGCCCTAACCTCGATCCCTGAATATATGATTACAGTAGAAGAAGAGTGGCTTAACATCCCACAAGGAATAATAGCGAACTAGAACTAGAACTAGATCTATGCCTAATCGTATGAGAGATGTTATTAGGGCAAGAGGTGGGCATACCCAATATTAAAAATTTGGTGGTAATATAGATAATTATAAATATTTATCCATATTTACCACATTAAACATATTTCTTTTAGTGATAAAAAAAGTTAATTTGTTGCATAAGTTAATTTCATTATGTTAAACACAAAAACCGAAATAAATTTTAATAAATTGAAACTTATGATAAAGCATATTAAATTGTTTTTCATACGGCATATTTCTTTATTTCATCTAATAAATAGTTTAAAAAAATAGTTACAGTCAAAAGTTTACAGTGGGCCGATTTCTCAGCACGCATGTTTATTACCAAGTTTATTAATTTGTTAAAATTATGTTTTTAATACTATTAGAAGTAAAAATAAAATGAATAACCCAAATCCCATATTGCCCCGAATCGCATTGTAATTAGTTTACAGAATCTCCAAGTACCGAATAAGTTTTTGAAAATTTAAAAAAGAAGATACTCGGTGAATATTATTTCCTAAAAAATAATATTAAAAAACCCACTAGATTAATTTTACTTATTATACAGTAAAACCTGTTTTTGTGCGGTCCTTTTTTATGCGATTTTGTTTTTGTGCGATTGGTTTTGTGCGATTTTATTTTTGTGCGATTGTTTTCGTGCTATTTATTTTTATGCGGTGTATGAATCTTATGCCCGCCATACACGCAATGGTCCACCGGAGAGGTCTACCTTTGCAGGTTTGCCTGCGCAGGTAAACCGGAGCGTGTGTGGGAATAGACCTGTACAGTTTCTTGCGTACGGATGACCTGCGCAGGCAAACCTGCACATGTAACCCATCCGGTAGACTGGTACACCGTAGCGTGTATGGCGGGCATTAGCGGCGTTAGCACCAGTATAATGTTTCCTATCAATGTACATATACATGTTGCATCTGAAAATTGTACATATTTGTATATGTACATGTATTCGAGAAATATTGTAATAGAGAAGACGGAAAAGGCTATCGTGTTGTGAGTTAAAGATAACTATAAAACGAATCCCCGTTCACAAAGAATAATTCAAGAAACGGATAGACAGTATATCAACCAACTGAAGGATTTAGAACCAAGTTTGTCGTCCTGTTTACGAAACGTGACATTTTATGTGATAAAGAAATTTCAAAAGCTGTAAGAAACGACGTAAGAAGATTTAATTCGGAGAATATAAATAAGATCATACAGGAAAACAAAGGCCCAAAAGTATTCAAGAAAAAATTGTCACAAGGCAAGAAGGATATCTGCAAGCTGAGGGACAATCAAGGCAATGTCGAAACAAACAGAGATGAGATCCTTCAGATAGTAGACAAATTTTATGCCGAATTATATAAAAAACAAATAGAAGGAATACCTGGCGTCAAAATTATCAAAGTACTGAAGCAAGGGTCGGAAGATATCCCAGAGATAACAGTAAGCGAAATAAATGGAGCCCTCTCCGAGATGAAAAACAACAAGACCCCAGGAGAGGTTAGATTAGTCATCGAAGCAATTAAAATGTGAAGGATTCCTCTCAAAAGGAACTACGCCCTCTGAATGGAACAATGCAGTTATAATATTATTACACAAAATAGGCTACATAACAAATATCGGAAACTATAGACCCATAAGTTTCCTGTCACACGTATACAAGCTCTTTACTAAAATAATTACGAAAAGACTATGTCAAAAATCAGACAAGAGAACAAGCTGGTTTTCGAGCAGGCTACGGAACGGATGACCACCTCCAGGTTTAGAAGAACCTTACTGAGACATGTGTGGAGTACAATAAACCTCTAATACTTACCTTCGTAGTTTATGAGAAAGCATTTTATTGAGTAGACCAACACGCAATGCTGAAGGCTCTATCAGACTGCAGAATAGATTATCGGTACTCGACAGTTATCAAAAATATGTATGAGAATGCTACTCTGCATGTGTCAGACTCCACGACAACACTGACAAATTCAATGTTGAAAGAAGCGTACGTCAGGGTGACACCATCTCACCAAAACTTTTCAATACGGTTCTCCAGTACCTGTTCAAACAAACAAACTGCGACAACTTAGGTGTGATTATAAACGGTGAAAGACTTAATCACCTAAGATTTGCCCACAATATAGTCCTCATAGCCGAACGATTGGATGACGCCATCTCAATGTTAAGAAATCTAAATGAAGAGTCAAAGAAAGTAGGACTTAAAATAAATTACTCCAAAACCAAGATCATGACAAACCTTGTGCTCGGTGAGGGCATATACATTGACGGTATCTGGGTGGAAGAAAGTACATCCTTTAAATACCTCGGACACGAGATTTTCATTGGAAGAGATAATCAGTCCCTAGAAATTCTTCGAAGAATAATGCTTGCATGGGCTGCGTATGGTAATCTCAAATATGTGTTCAAGGCCGAGTTGCCTAAAGGGAAAGGTTTTTGGTGATACCAAATCAGTTTGAAAGGACACCTTCCAGTCCTTACCTACGGAGCCGAAACCCCAACAGCTGACGAAACGGACAATAAAGAAAATACGAGTTACGCAACTAGCGATAGAACGATCAATGCAGGGAATCTCTATCAGGAATCACATACCAAATACTGAAATGCGCAGACGATCCGAAGTTGCAGACGCCGTGGAGAGAACTAAAATGGAACTGGGCGGGACACATTGCGAGATCTGTTGATAACAGATGGAAAAGACGAATCCTTGAATGGAGGCCTTGATCGGAAGCCTTCACAAATAGAGGGCGACCTCTTACCAGATGGACCGACGACTTAAAACGCAGTACCAACTGGATGCAGATGGCACAAGACCGAGGACAGTGGAAACTATTGAGAGAGGCTTACGTCCAGCAGTGGACTTCAATAAGCTGATGACGCACTTCACAATGAGAAGATACAAGGCGAGGCAAGTAGGGAAAGATCCTGTGTTCTAAAACCTCCTCCTCCTCAAACCTCCTCTGACCTTGACCCCTAACCTAACCTTGACACCTGACCTTGACCTTGGAACTTCCGGTTTCGACTTCCGGTTTCGACTTCCGGTTTCCCGTTTCGACTTCCGGTTTCGACTTCCGGTTTCCGGTTTCGACTTCCGGTCGCCATTTTCGGAACTTCCAGATGCGCGGGAAAATTCAAAAATTAGACGCAAGCCGAGAAAATTCAAAATTAGATGCTGGCGGAGGCAAATGAGATGTGTAGTTGGTTGCATATATCAATGAGACTAAATACATGAAACTAGATAGACGGGCTAGATACATGAGACTAGCCAGACGAAGCTAAATACATGAAACTAGATAGATGGGGCTAGATACATGGGACTAGATAGACGAGACTAAATACATGAGACTAAATAGACGGGACTAAATACATGAGACTAGATACATGGAGCTAGATACATGAGACTAGACAGACGGGGCTAGATACATGAGACTAGATACATGAGACTAGATAGACGGGGCTAGATACATGAGGCTAGACTAGACGGACTAGACTAAACCATTTTAAACCATTTGATGAGAAAAATGAAATCTGGTGTCAGAACGGCTCTAGCATGTGCCTTAAGCGAGATACCGCCCGACCGCCTACCCCACAGTTGATGACGTCATCCGCCGCGGCAGATATTGCTAAACTAATTACCTCGATGCTGATTGGCTGATTAACGAATAAATAATTATAGTTGACCTTTTCCCTCAATTTATATGTAATGGACAAGACTGGACAGACAAGACTAGACAGACAAGACTAGACGAGACTAGTTAGATGAAGCTAGACAGATGGGGGGCTAAATACATGAGATTAGACAGACCAAGCTAAATACATGAAACCAGATTAGACTGAACTAAAATATATAAGGGATTGTTTAATTTAAATAAAATATATTTTCGATTGTTTTTCTTATAATTGTTAATAATGTTTATATTATTACTTTCATTTTGTTATCTACGTTTTATTTTGATTTACGGCTTGTTGATTAGACGCAACCGGATGTTTGTCAGTCATAACACCAGGCAAGAATAGAGGGACTAGACTAGACAGACTAGATTAGACAGACAGACAAGCGGAGAAAATTCAAAATGAGTTGCGGATGGGTAGCGGACAATCCTGTATGCATGCATAATTGATTGCAAACATATTACGGATTGATGCAAATGAGATTATTGGTTTTAGGCCGGACAAGATCGGACAATACCGAACAAGGTCGAACAAAGACCTTATATTTATCCGAATAATTTCCTATGAGTAAGCGAAATTTCTTATACTTGTCTGTGAACCAAATCGTATTAATGTTTTTCATTTATATAAATACCAGAGTTCAATTCTGGCATCCACTTTTCATTTACTTGCATCCACTTTTCATCTACTTGCATCCACTTTTCATCACGCCAAACAGGGTGTGAGGTCTATGTGACCCCACGCTAAACAGGGTGTGAGCTCTATGTGACCCCACGCCAAACAGGGTGTGAGGTCTATGTGACCCCACGCCAAACAGGGTGTGAGGTCTATGTGACCCCACGCTAAACAGGGTGTGAGGTCTATGTGACCCCACGCCAAACAGGGTGTGAGGTCTATGTGACCCCACGCTAAACAGGGTGTGAGGTCTATGTGACCCCACGCCAAACAGGGTGTGAGGTCTATGTAACCCCACGCTAAACTCCGTCCACTTTCCGTCCACCCCATCCACTTTCCGTCCCCTTTTCATTCTTTCAGCTTTAATCTCATTGGGTTAGTTGGGTTAGCATTGGGTTAGGTTAACATTAGGTTAGGTTACGGGAGGTTGGCAATGAAGCGCGCTTCATTCCTAATATCCCGTAACCTAACCTAATGTTAACCTAACCCAATGCTAACCCAACTAACCCAATGAGATTAAAGCTGAAAGAATGAAAAGGGGACGGAAAGTGGATGGGGTGGACGGAAAGTGGACGTAGTTTAGCGTGGGGTTACATAGACCTCACACCCTGTTTGGCGTGGGGTCACATAGACCTCACACCCTGTTTAGCGTGGGGTCACATAGACCTCACACCCTGTTTGGCGTGGGGTCACATAGACCTCACACCCTGTTTAGCGTGGAGTCACATAGACCTCACACCCTGTTTGGCGTGGGGTCACATAGACCTCACACCCTGTTTGGCGTGGGGTCACATAGACCTCACACCCTGTTTAGCGTGGGGTCACATAGACCTCACACCCTGTTTGGCGTGGGGTCACATAGACCTCACACCCTGTTTGGCGTGGGGTCACATAGACCTCACACCCTGTTTAGCGTGGGGTCACATAGACCTCACACCCTGTTTGGCGTGATGAAAAGTGGATGCAAGTAGATGAAAAGTGGATGCAAGTAAATGAAAAGTGGATGCAAGTAGATGAAAAGTGGATGCCAGAATTGAACTCTTTGGTATTTATATAAATGAAAAACATTAATACGATATGGTTCACAGACAAGTATAAGAAATTTCGCTTACTCATAGGAAATTATTCGGATAAATATAAGGTCTGTATAGTCTTGTCCGTTCTTGTTCGACCTTGTTCGGTATTGTCCGATCTTGTCCGGCCTAAAACCAATAATCTCATTTGCATCAATCCGTAATATGTTTGCAATCAATTATGCATGCATACAGGATTGTCCGCTACCCATCCGCAACTCATTTTGAATTTTCTCCGCTTGTCTGTCTGTCTAATCTAGTCTGTCTAGTCTAGTCCCTCTATTCTTGCCTGGTGTTATGACTGACAAACATCCGGTTGCGTCTAATCAACAAGCCGTAAATCAAAATAAAACGTAGATAACAAAATGAAAGTAATAATATAAACATTATTAACAATTATAAGAAAAACAATCGAAAATATATTTTATTTAAATTAAACAATCCCTTATATATTTTAGTTCAGTCTAATCTGGTTTCATGTATTTAGCTTGGTCTGTCTAATCTCATGTATTTAGCCCCCCATCTGTCTAGCTTCATCTAACTAGTCTCGTCTAGTCTTGTCTGTCTAGTCTTGTCTGTCCAGTCTTGTCCATTACATATAAATTGAGGGAAAAGGTCAACTGTAATTATTTATTCGTTAATCAGCCAATCAGCATCGAGGTAATTAGTTTAGCAATATCTGCCGCGGCGGATGACGTCATCAACTGTGGGGTAGGCGGTCGGGCGGTATCTCGCTTAAGGCACATGCTAGAGCCGTTCTGACACCAGATTTCATTTTTCTCATCAAATGGTTTAAAATGGTTTAGTCTAGTCCGTCTAGTCTAGCCTCATGTATCTAGCCCCGTCTATCTAGTCTCATGTATCTAGTCTCATGTATCTAGCCCCGTCTGTCTAGTCTCATGTATCTAGCTCCATGTATCTAGTCTCATGTATTTAGTCCCGTCTATTTAGTCTCATGTATTTAGTCTCGTCTATCTAGTCCCATGTATCTAGCCCCATCTATCTAGTTTCATGTATTTAGCTTCGTCTGGCTAGTCTCATGTATCTAGCCCGTCTATCTAGTTTCATGTATTTAGTCTCATTGATATATGCAACCAACTACACATCTCATTTGCCTCCGCCAGCATCTAATTTTGAATTTTCTCGGCTTGCGTCTAATTTTTGAATTTTCCCGCGCATCTGGAAGTTCCGAAAATGGCGACCGGAAGTCGAAACCGGAAGTCGAAACGGGGAACCGGAAGTCGAAACCGGAAGTCGAAACCGGAAGTGCCAAGGTCAAGGTCAGGGGTCAAGGTCAAGGTTAGGTTAGGGGTCAAGGTCAGAGGAGGTTTGAGGAGGAGGAGGTTTTAGAACACAGGATCTTTCCCTACTGAGGCAGCGTCCACCGATAAACCAGCTGCTATGAATTATCGCAAAGTATTAGCGGAAATCATTGATTATGGTGGATATTGCACAGATCAAGTATTTAATGCAGATGAGACTAGGTTATTCTGGAAAAAGATGCCCAGCCGAACATTCATTGCGAAATCGGAGAAAACTACGTTAAGTGGTTTTAAAGCGACAAAGGATCGAATCACACTTCTTCTTTGCAGAAATGCCTCTGGTGCAAAGATGTTAACACCACTTATTATAAACAAAGCTTTACACCCACCTGCGCTAAGAGGCGTAAATTTATCTGAATATCCAGTACACCTCATGGCCAATAAAAAGCATGGGACACATCAGCTGTATTTGCAACATGTTTCAACGATTTTTCTGTGCCAGAAGTTGAAAAATACATACAAGTTGATGGGTCTTCCGTTTCAAGTGTTGCTAATTATAGATAATGCACCCGGTCATCCTTGCAGCCTAATGTACAAATAGTGTTTATACCACCAAATATGACTAGCTTTATACAACCACTGGATCAGGACATAATCGAAAATTTTAAGAAACATATCAAATTAACTTTCAGCTACATTTTGAAAAAGCTAAACAACGATAAATTAAGCCTGACTGAAGTTCTCAAAATTCTCAATTTTAGACTGCATAAACCATATTATTGCAGCAATTGGACAAATCAAACAACACACATTAAATTTTTGCTGGAAAGCGAAAACAAATCAATTGAAATCCTATCTTAAACCAATTCATCACAAGATGCGCGTTTTGGATTACGACGAGTAGCAGCAAACTACATATTTAATGTATAATTTGAAAATTTTTCCATGTATATGTACAATGAAGAATTAAATATTTGTACAATTTATTTAGGTCTAATTTAATTATTTAATTTAATTGAAAGCATTCTCTCATCTATTTCATAAATCATTGATATATTTTCTAAGTGCGACTTTTTTATGCGGTCCCTATCCACCGCATACAAAAATTTTAGGTTGTATATCGTACAAAGTTGTTTATTATATGTAAGAATTTATAAAATTTTCGAATATTTTTTTGTACGATTTCTTTTATGCGGTCCCTATCCACCGCACAAAAATAGGTTTTACTGTATAATCTTAACTCGTCATTTGTAAAAATTAGTTTTTGAAGAAAAAATCGGCCCTGTTTCATTCCATTTTTAATAATCTAAATATTTTAATAGAGCCTTACAGTTCAAAGGAAAGTGAAAAGTTCAAAAGGTAAATTAAAACTTATAAACAGTGTTAAACTACTGTTTATAGAAAGTGCGAAAGCTTCAAAAACAAGTAATGATGCGGTAGCTAAAGTAAGCCGAGAACATAATCACGCCGGTGAAAAAAAATATGAAACAAATTAAAAGTGAAAAGTGACTATAAATACACACAAAAAACCTAATTATATTATGTCCATTACTTCAATAAATATAAGTCAAGCTATAAAACTCTTTTCAGTAGACACTATGAAAAGGACAATAATACATCATGGTAGGATAAATAATAATTAATCATAAAGGAAACTTAGGACCCAGCAATTCCTAATCATAGAAGAGATAATTTTTAAAACCAAATATATACTACTGAGAATGCAGATGATCTTTTATTGTCTGATTCTGGGCCTACAGAAGACAGGATTTTGATATTTTCTACAAGAAGCAATTTATAATTACTTGCAAAGTCGCAGTACTAGTATGCAGATGATTAATCACATTTAATACTGTACCACCCTTGTTTGAGCTATAAAGACTTGGAGCCAACCTGTAATCCTCGGAGTATTCTCATAGACCTTGAGCTAGCAATGGCAAATGCAATAAATGTTGTGTTTCCGCAAGCTATTTCTCGATGATATTTTTTTCACTTTTGCCAGTGTATTTATCGAAATTTACAAGTAAATGTTTTAAAGGTAAATCACGACACTCACCCTTAGTTTGGATTAAGGATACGAATGGTATCAGCCTTTGCGCATACACAACATAGCTTATTTTGAACCATTTACTAATAATATTTTACCACCTGAAACTCAAGTAGTGTTTTATCATTTCGAACAACCAAATGCATGGAAATTTATTGGAGCTATTAAACGCGAACAAAGTTTTAACGAGCTTCGATAATAGAACCACTTAGGTACTAAGTGGTCAACCACCCGCTAGAAGAAAGCAATATAAAGATTTAATAGAAAGACTTACACTTACCAATGATATAGGGGTTACGTTATTGTAATCGTATATTGTAGTAGTTAATAGTATATTGTAGTAGTTAATAGTATATAATATGTAACAAATGTTATTTCAGTTATTATCAATAACAAATGTTATTTTCATGTTATTTAATTGTTTTAAGAATATATATTTTTTTGTTAAATCACAAGAACCTGGATATTTCTTAAACTAGTCTTCGTAAAAGCTTCATTTTAACTTTACGCGTTTACCAATACACTGTGGAAGGCGATTAGCAACAGTAATATCAGGTAAAAACCTAAAAAACTCAAAAATAAAAAAAAAAACGGACAAGTGCGAGTTGTTAATCGCGCACCGAGGGTTCCGTACAAACTTGTAAGTAAGGTCCCTTTTTTTTGTGGAGAACGTATCTGTATGCAACCCATATGCTTCTGGTGTCTGAAAATACCACGCAACACACTAGTGTATTTTCATAAGTTTCTAATAGTAAATTCGCATTTTTCTTGTAATTAAACTACATATTTACGGTTTTCAGATTTTTCCCTTTACATGTGCTGTAAGACACCGCTTTTTGTCAAATTTCATGATTCTAGGTCAACGGGAAGTACTCTATAAGTTTTGATTCCCTTGTGAAATCGCAAAATATCCGACATAAACGGTCATATCTTTTGATCGCGTTGACTTACAAGTTTGATTTTTTCACAGCTGAAAGAGACCGCAGACCCGAGTATTGGATATAAATTTCAACTTGTTGCCTCTACGCGTTCCTGAAAAAAATGGTCTTGACAGACAGACAGACGGACAGACAGACCGACAGGCAGACGGATGGACAACAAAGTGATCTTATAAGGGTTCCGTTTTTGGTACGGAACCCTACAAACCGATATAGACCGAATTCTGCACTTACCTACAACTAAAATTAATACAATCTTACCAAAATCTTACCATATCAGTAAATATCAATTTATAAATACGTACAAATTTTTTTTGGGAAACATAACTTCGACATCTTTACTTCAACGAATTTAGAAAAAATATTGTATTCGAATGCGTATATTGTGTGTTATTATCTCTGGTCTATATTTCTGTCTGCATACACAAACAACATATAAACATAATGTTTAAAATATTAATTCAATACGAAATATCTGGTGATTAATGTTCTGAACACTTCGTTTTTTAATAATTTATGTGTTTACTGAGTATTCGTTTCGGTGTCCTTACCGGGACGGTAAATATTATATCGATATTACAACACAGGTACGACCAAACTGAGGTAAAAAATAACAAAAGCGGATAGTCTTATCGTCAGTGCCGTCTTAGGCTATGCCGGAGCCCTTGGGCCCACAAGAATTTGGGGCCCTGTTGGAAAGCAAAAAAAGTGAATAACAAAAACATTTTTCTGCTATGATCTTATATTTATTATGGTTTATAGGTAGAAATCAAATATGCATATGTTAATAATTAGATAAATATGCTGCTGGTTTGAAATGGTTACGATTACGATAGTTTCTTTCGGAATTTCTGTACTGCAAAATCTTCTATTATATCTTCAAAATCTATTTTTTAAAGATATCACTTTCTATGCACATAACTGGGTATTTGAATTTTTTTGTCATAAATCGAAAGCTCATATTTAAGTTTTATAACAAAACAATATTTAGTTTTTTTTTTCGTTGTAATTAAATAGTTATAACAAATTGAAATAGTATGTTTTACAGCAAGGGATGAAAGTGGCGTTTTTTGGTGAGGTGAGAGTTTGCTCACGAGCGCCAGCGAGTTAGCAATCACACCGAATAAAAAAAAAACGCTTTTATCTCGAGTAGTAAATGCAATTTTTTCTACTGATTTAGGTTTCAGAATCCATAATTCGACTTTAATAAATCCAATTCGAAACAAACTGTCAGAACTGTCAAATACAAATTTAATTGTTGGTTTGGTCGTTTCCATGGTAACATATTGCATTCTCATAGAAGGTGATACTTTTCAAGTCAAATGTCCTATTTTATTTCGGTTTTTTAAATAGTTTCAGGCTCGTTTTATTTTTGTACATCAAATATTCCATTGATATTGAAGTAATTAATAAGAAAGTTCATGCAAATTTGGTTAGTTTAGTTAGTTTTAATCGAGAAAATCATAAATTTAAAATGCTCATTTTCATCTCTACATACGAAAATATTTTCATTTCTAGAATGAAAAAATGTCACTTTCATGTAGGGTAAGCTGTGGAAAAATTTCCATTTTCAAATATATCAGTAGAAATAGTTATTTACATTAGAGTGCGGAAACGTTGATAGATTTAGATTAATTACATTGGAATTATATTGGAAATTATTTAATTTTTTAATGTTTGTACTCACAAACTTTGATATTTATATTAATTCAAATTTATTAGGTACATAATATGTCATTTTTCCAAATGTCAGAAGCACAGTAAAATTATCTTATCACTCTTATTTTCTACATTATCCTGACAAATATGATGTAAAGTAGCATTTTCTACATTAGGTTTTATTGACATATACTTAATTTACTTTGTAAGTGTCCCTGAAAGGTTAAAATTTACTGGTCACTTTACCGCATCATAGCCGTACTTTGCTACATTGTGTGTAAAAATCTAGTTTCGCTGGACGCATACACGATGTCAAAGCTAGCTTTACAATTCAGGAGGCCAAAATATATATTTTTGAACTCAGTACCGAAAACAGGTTGCCCATGTGACGTAGGACGGGCAATTTCCACCCGTGCATGACTTTGTTGATACAGTAGTTGTTATAGATATGTTAAATATGTCAAATATTAAAAGTCAAATACTTAAAGTTATCGTGCTTGTTTCGTACCATCGTGTAGTACTACAAAAAAAACTACTCAAAAAATGTTTTTACATGTCCCACATTGTTAAACGTCGAAACCAATGATTTTAAGGAGTGCGCCGAAAAAATCTTAAAACGACGATTTTATAAAGAATGCTTATGTTTGAATGTTAGAATGAAGTTTCTAACTTTAGACGTTACATTAACAAATTATTGCGCGTTTGGAGTCACGTAATTATTTTAAAAATTTTATCACTTTTAAATTGTTTATAGTTAATTAATTATATTTAATTATTTAATTTTTCGTATTGCACATCCGAATTATTTATAATAGTTATATATAAATTATATATAATATATAACATAAAAAAAATCGATAATTTATTTTTATTCAACAACCCAATTGACAAATTAATTAATCGTTTTTGTAACATAGTTGTTCGTAATTCATTTTTAATTTTCTTTAGCTGTGAAAATGATCGCTCTCCACTACAATTGGTAATATGGAAAAGTTTCTTCTAATTTATCGGACTTAATTTATAATTAAATTATGTTTATAATTAATTTATCGGACTTAAATTAATTTATGTAAGGTTAAGAAACACAAATCTGCTGATTCCTTTGCTATATGTTTGCTGTATGTTGAGCTCATATCTCATACGCATTAATTTCTTTGTCATAGAATTCTTCAAAATTATTCCATTTTTTTGTCAACTCGTCAGAATCAAAAGACAAAGAAAACTAAAACGATTGTCAATTTCTTGGTATGCTGCCGAACGATTTTTTAAATGTGCATATAATATTATAGGAAAAAACGTGAAAAATTAAAAATGTAAACATGAAACTTCTTTTGCCATTCAACTGTACAGATTCTGATGAAAAAAGTGACAAAAGTGAAAGGGTGTACTGCGAATTCTTTTTCTTTCAGACTTATCTTTATAGTAAGCATTTGGAATTTTTTTGTTTAGCAACCGATTCGTACTGATCGAATTTATTGTGTGCGTTATTGACATAATCGATCAGAGATGCGTAAAGTTTCGTTGCAACGACCATGGTAGTAGTGCTATTCTGTATACTTAAGCTTTTTTTATTCATAATTCCCAAAAGATTATTCCATATGTCCGTTAAAAGTATAGTATTCAATTTTTCCATTTTTTTTTTTGTTAGGCTTTGGGCTTCGTTTCTTGTTTCTCCTGGTTGATTCATATCACTTGCAATTGAGGACAAAGATTCAGAAATATTTAAATAACCATTGTTGTAACTCATTAATAGCAGTAGCACGTGCAGACCATCTAGCATTCGGGAGAGACTTTATCAGGAATTTATTTGCGCCCAAATTCTCTGTCATAATTTTCCAACGTTTGGTAGAAGCCGAGAAGAAATTGAATAATTTTTGGATAAACTGAAAATATGATACAGCTTCGGAAACACATTCAACAGCCTGAACACCTACTAAATTTAGCTAATGTGCCGCACATGGGGCAAAAATTGCAAATTTACATTTTTCTTTTATTCTTCACTGAACACCAGAACACTTTCCAGCCATATTAGATACATTATCATAACTCTGCCCACGACTATATTTTATATTAATCCCAAGGGCTTTCAAAAAAGTTTATAATAGTATCTGCTGTTTCGTATATAATCAGCAAGGAAATCAAATTAACTAATCAGTTCTAAGCATCCCAAATAATTCCCGTTATTTTGAGACCGCAATATCTCATTATCGCCATGAAAGGCAAGACCTCTAGAAGCTAAAAAATTCACTACTGCGACAATTCTTCTAAGTACATTCTTCCAATAATTGACTTCTGTATTGTATTGGGACAGCAACTCACTGTCAACTCCCGTAGTTTTGTTTCTTGCGACATAATTTGTCATTGATAGGGAATATGCATCAATTTTTTTTATTAACCTAATATACTTTTTAATTCGTTTTAACATAGTAAAAAATATAAATACTGTTGAAAGTGATTCAATTAATTTTTTACAAAATATATAAAATACCGATTAAATATGACCTGTTTGAACGGTCCCATTTATCACGCGCTTTGGCCGCAGATCACGTTGTCATTCGGTGTTGTTACTATTTGCATAGACAGTTAAGGATTTTCAGTTTGAATTTGCTATTTCGATAATGGCAAAAGCTTAAAACCAATTTTATAGATATTTTATAGCACCGGAATTCAAAAACACTTTATAAGTGCATTAGTGCTTATATTATAAGTGCATCAGATAAAGTGTTTAATAAAGTCCCAATCGAGGCGTATAGTCCACCCTACCTACAACTTTTACATTTGCGCATGCGATACAAAATATGCTGTCATGTGTCTATATTTGGTAGATTGTCCGATTGTACTTAAAAAAAAACACTTTCAGTCATTGTTCTTGATTATTTATAATGTCACTATATACCAAAATCGCACTAGGTATTGGAAAACACAACAGAAATATTACACAGCAAAATAGCACAGTGAATGTGAATATCGACGCCGATAAATGTCATAACGTGCACGTCACCGTACATAGTTTCGGTTCGACCAATTGTGATGCGTTTCGCAAATTTGAATTTCGGTCGCATATTTTGGACTTTTTGATTTTAATTCTTGGAATTAAATACAAACTAAATAAGAAAATAATGGTATAGGTGTCAAGATCATAAAGTATCGGGGGTAAGAAAACTAGTAAATCTAAATCTCTTGCATATTCCCTAGTGCCTGTGTTCTAAACTGTTCTCATGCTCAAGTAATAAGTTACTTATATGCTTCCAATATTTATATCCATTTGGAGAACTCAAATTATGACCAGTAGTAGTATTAAATAGACGGAAGCAATAACAGTACACAGATTTCTTCGACATTGAATAAAGGAGCCATTTTCTTTCTGGATTCACCATTCGTCAATTTACGGGTGAAACTATTTTTATAAAATTTAAAGATTCAGCTGTAGGCACTAGGTGAAACATTATTAAAATAATAATAAATAATAAACACTAGGTATAAGTTTCAAAAAAGTATTTATTTAACTCTTCATCGATTTCGGCTTTTTAGGCCTTCTTCAGAAGATTATGTACAATACAAAAATGTTACATGTTTATATACACTTTTTTTATCATCTGTGAGGGAGAAGGGATTGTTTTAGGAAATTCCTCATTAAGATTTTGCAGACGTTGGAATGGATTCAATCTACCTGGTCGTTTAGGATGTTTGCGCCTTTCATTATGATAATAATAATAATAATTTATTCACATTTGCCACAGAATCATACATACATATATATATATATATATATATATATATATATATATATATATATATATATATATACAGACATAATAAATAGAAAAAATACATATGCATACAAACCATGATGTGGATGTGATAGTCAAAGAACAAAATTGATTAGAATAAACAAATTAAAATTATATTAAGACTTGCATACAATTTGCAGAATATTATTAGTGTTGGAGGACTACTAAGAGGTAGGAGGACTGAATGGCTTTTTGAATTTCATGAGATTCTAGGAAATCCATTTTCGGGCCTTTATCTACGATATGTAAAATTTGTAGATTTTCTTTATAGCAGGTATGATTAGACTCATTCAAATGTTTGTCTAGATTTGAATCTGATTTTTTATTTTTGTAGGATCTCATGTGGTCATTAAACCTAATATTAAATGTCCTGCCTGTTTGACCTATATATGATGCATTGCAATCGTTACATTTTATTCGGTAAATTCCACTTCGTTCATTTTGGTCTATAGAATTTAGTATATTGTTAACTAATATGTTTTTAGTTGTGTAATTGTTATAAAATGCTGAAGTTATATTGCATTGATTTAGATCAGGGGTCTCCAAACTTTCCAGTCCTTCAGCGCTTTTTTGAACTTCGAGCAGTGATCGATTTTTTTTTGAATGAAAAGCATCACCCTCTTACTGAATTACAAAACAACGCATGGCTGTGGAAGTTAGCATTCTATGTTGATTTGACAAAACATGTGAACGAACTGAATTTGAGATTGCAAGGAGAAAACCAGCATCTTCCTGAATTATACACTAATATCAAATCATTCCGGAAGATATTGATACTGTTTCAATCACAACTACGAAGTAAATGTTTTTCACATTTTAAAACATGTAAATATTCAGCCACACCACTGAGACTGAGTTTTCCTATCGATTGTGCAATCGAAACTTTGAGTGCT
The DNA here is from genome assembly GCA_944588485.1 of Phosphuga atrata. NCBI lineage: Eukaryota > Metazoa > Arthropoda > Insecta > Coleoptera > Silphidae > Phosphuga > Phosphuga atrata. Next base: position 38,031,714 of record OX155899.1, read on the forward strand.
TTGAAAATAAATTTTGATACTCGTTTCTCGGACTTTGATGCCATTGCGAATCAAATTAAGATTTTTCAGAATCCTTTTGATACTGACATTGAAACCCTAGCCCCGGAACTTCAAATGGAAATGATTGATCTACAGTGCAGTGATATAATTAAAAACAAATATCAAAACTCATCTTTGTTGGAATCTTTGTTGGAGTCTTCCACTGACACAATTTGATAATTTGCATAAATTTGATCGTGGTCTGTTTTCTGTTTTTGGTACTACTTATTTGTGTGTGAAGACCTTCTCCAAAATGAAGTACACAAAAAATGTTTACAGATCTAAATTAACTGATGAGCATCTTAAATCTCTTTTAACAAGTAAAATTAGTCCACAACTACAAACTATTGTCAGTGGAAAATCTCAATTACATAAATCTCATTAGTATTTCTATGTCATTATGCTTGTTATAAGTTATGTTTTTATTTAAAATGTATAAAATGTTAGTTGGATTCATTTCAATAATTTGTTAGTTATTATATACTGAAGTTAAATTTTCTGCATATTATACATGTCTTTACCCATTACAATTCTGTGTTTCTTTATCCAACTTATCACAAAAACAATAACAATAAGCCTACAACAATGTTATGAGTAGTTAGCCCATGACCATATCAATGTAGATGTCATATTAATAATTATTCAACATAAAATTAGAATACTTCAGTAAACTAAATTTAATTTGCTATAAAAAATATGTTCTCTAAAAGGAGTTTTCAAGTATGCTAGCTCTCCTCGGGCCGGACAAAATCTGTTCGCGGGCCGGATGTGGCCCTCGGGCCGTAGTTTGGAGACCCCTGATTTAGATCATAACTTATTCTTCGACTGCTGTTACCTATGTAGCTTAATCTACGATATTGTTTAATTTCTTCGTTTTCTGATTTTCTGATAAGTTTATCTATGATACCAGGATCATAACCATTATTTGCGGCAATTTGTTTAATGGTTTTTAATTCTAAATTATAATTTGCTTTGGATAGTGGGGTATTTAATAGTCTGTGAATATGGCTGTGAAAGGCAGCCATTTTTATGTTTTCATTTTTATGTAATTACAGCATCTGAGTAAGTCGGTTTTCGAAATATTTTAAATTCTAAGGACGAAGTAGTTTTGTTAGTTATTATTGTTAAGTCAAGAAAATTTATTTGTTGATTTACTTCTTTTTCTATTGTAAATTGGATAGATGGGTTTATATTGTTGAGTAGCTGTAGCAAGTGGTCCAGTTTTCTATTTGACCTTGTGAATAAACAGATAATATCGTCTGCATATCTGTACCAAAATTTGATTAAGTAGTATTTAGTTTGAAGTTTGATTAAATTATTATCCAAATTAAAGAAATTTTCTTCCAGATTATTCATAAATTCTTCAACTTTCTTGATGTAATCTGATTTATTTAAGATGGTAATCGAGTTACCTTTATCACATTTTGTAAATATTAGGCCCTCATTTTTTATTTTGTTTTTCAGAGAGTTAATTAGGAATTTAGAGTTATTTTTTTGGTGTTTATGTTTAGATTGGTTTATTACCGATTTTACTGTTTTGGCAAGACCTAATGGTTTATTATGTCTTGATTTAATATCTACTTCAACGTCTGCAATTAAGTTGACAAAGTCTTTTTCTTTTGGTACCATACTTGGAGAGAAGGACAGTCCTTGCTGGAGAAATTGATTCTCTTTCTCAGTGAATGTAGTTGAGGATAAGTTGATTACTCTTGGATGGAAGCGGTGAATTTGGTACTCGGTAGATTGAAGACTGTTCTTATTATCCTCCAGTTTCCTGTTGTTTTGGATCAATCTTGCAAGTTTTCTCTCCGGTTTCCGGTATTCTAGGTTTCCCAGTATTTCTATTTCGATGCGAGTCTGGAGGTCAAATTCATCAAATGAAATAGTGTTCGTGAACTGGGTGATTTTCATATGTATTAGGTAGAGATGGAGGTAGAAAATTATATCTCTTATTGTATAGTTCTTTAGCTTCGTTGATTAGCCATTGTTGTTTCATGTTATTCACTGCTTTTAATGCTGGTTTGGATTTATTATTGCACTTAATATGTATATGATTTGGAACGACACAACATTTTTTACACTGTGAGTTGAACCATAGATGAGAACCATAAATCGATAAAGAGTTAAATAAATACATTTGTGAAACTTATACCTAGTGTTTATTATTAAAATATTTTTAGTCAAGTATCTAGTTTTTGTTTTACCGCTTGAATCTGGAAAACTTGTAAAAGTTTCGGAGAAGTCACAATTTTTATTTTGGAAAAACTGGCCCTTTTCGAATCCAAATATCACGTAATTCTTCTGTTCAAATTTCGTCACAGTACGTACCAGGATCAGGTGATACATTTTCCAAGCTTGTAGTTTCTTGGTTATTTCTTTTTGAGCTACAGCTTTTTTTTCTTTTTTGTGAACCACTTAAATATGTTCTTTTCGACATAATAAATGAATAAATAAACGAACAACATATTCTAAAGTACCTACTATTTCCAAAAATATATATTATTTCTGCAGGAAACGAAGTTTTATTAGAAAATATAGAAATTGAAATTCAAAGTTTAAAATGAGCTCGAAAACGATCGCTGGTGTCATGGCGTCTGCTTGTGACGTCAGGTTTAAGTAAATAGACCGAAAACATTAGGGAGCCAAAGAAAGAAATCAGCTGAAATTGCGTGTTAAATATGAATTCTAAAGTATATAAGTGGTGTGCGCTCGCTCAGTGCGTTAATACGTCAATAAAAACTTCAAATTATTTGTTTTCGTTCCACCCACGTTTCACGCAACCAGCACGCAACAAAACAATGCGACATAAGTTTCGCCGCGCAAGATTCGGCTAGATCCGACTGCTGTGAGTGTAAATTCGGCAATTTATTTCTGTGAAGATCCTTTTGACGTAAGTTTTTACTTTATTTCATTTATTCTAAAATGGTTTAACCAAATGTAACAATAAATTTCATCCCTTTTGAGGTTACTTTTCGTCTTGGGGAATTTATCGAGTTTACGGGTCTATTGAAATTTAGTGTTATGGACTTTTTACCTGGTGTAACTGTTATTAATCGTCCTTGGCAAGGCTTAACGGAAAGGTCGCAAAGGTCGGAAAGTAAAAATGAAGCTTCTAAGTTATCTGGTTCAATAAATATTCTTGGTTTTCTTGAAATAGTTGTAAACATTGTCAACGTGATATATAGTCGACGCGAACGCAAATAACTAGATGTTGCCACGTTTATTATTTTTTCTAATTATCAACAGATTTGCTTCGAAATAAAAAAAATGGAAAACTTGTAATATATCCAGGGAAAATGTAAATAAATTAAGATTTTCATCAAATTAAATAAAAAAAAATCGCCAGAGACATCAAGACAACATACGCGCTGCCGCGCGTATGTTGTCTTGATTTATCTTCCCGCTTCGGGGCGGGCAACCTAATCTAACCAGGGTAAAACCAACGGCCCTTGCCACTTTGTCCTACATTGGACCGAGAGTTCGCGCTGCCTCGCGTATGTTGTCTTGATTTATCTTTCCGCTTCGCGGCGGACAACCTAATCTAACCAAGGTAAAACCAACGGTCCTTGCCACTTTGTCCTATATTGGATCGAGAGTTCGCGCTGCCGCGCGTATGTTGTCTTGATTTATTTTCCCGCTTCGCGGCGGACAACCTAATCTAACCAAGGTAAAACCAACGGTCCTTGTCACTTTGTCCTATATTGGATTGAGAGTTCGCGCTGCCGCGCGTATGTTGTCTTGATTTATCTTTCCGCTTCGTGGCGGACAACCTAATCTAACCAAGGTAAACCCAACGGTCTTTGCCACTTTGTCTTATGTTGGATCGAGAGTTCGCGCTGCCGCGCGTATGTTGTCTTGATTTATCTTCCCGCTTCGCGGCGGACAACCTAATCTAACCAAGGTAAAACCAACGGTCCTTGCCACTTTGTCCTATATTGGATCGAAAGTTCGCGCTGCCGCGCGTATGTTGTCTTGATTTATTTTCCCGCTTCGCGGCGGACAACCTAATCTAACCAAGGTAAAACCAACGGTCCTTGTCACTTTGTCCTGTATTGGATTGAGAGTTCGCGCTGCCGCCCGTATGTTGTCTTGATTTATCTTCCCGCTTCGCGGCGGACAACCTAATCTAACCAAGGTAAAACCACCAATAAAATCCACACGAGACATTGTACCGTAGCTGTTCGTTGAAATCTGGTTGAAATATGAATGCAAATTCAATACGACGCTTAAAATAATATATGTTGCCATAGTTACAGTTTTTCATATAAAAGCAAAGAGGATCGGATCCTCTTTGATATAAACGGGCAAGAATAAACGTGGCAACATCCAAATAATTGCGTTCACATATACTGTCTGCAATCTTTAAAATGTAAAAAAAAAATTTCAACAAAAACAACGTAGAGGCTTAATTTTTGCTTGCGGGGCTTAATAAAAGAGTGCCAAAGACGATTAACAACAGTTGCAACAGGTAAAAAGTACACAAACATATTTTTACAGACCCGTAAAACCAATAATACCCTCGTCTTGAAAATATTCAGCACTTTTGTTCTTAATTTCTTCATTTTCCTGTTGCCAAATGATATTGAAAATTTTATGGAGTATTATGTTATGGGGTCGGTGTTGCAGGTTCGCATGAAATCAGGATGTATTCCCCTAAAATTTGAATGTCAAGCAGGTAGAAGAAAACGAACATCTAATACTACAGAACAACCATATATTCCCAAGAAACAAAGAAAGACATTAATTGAAGAATGTGTGAACTATTTAGAAGAAAATATTACTACACAACATTTGGAGCTTGGAGAAACCTCATCTAAAAGTTCAGGTATCTATTTATTTATATTCAATCATAAATTGGAAATTAACTGATATTTGATAACTTGTAAGTAATTTAAATTGAGTACTTGATAGTTATTTTTTTATGTTTAATGCAGTTTTTTATTTTCAGTTTCGCATGAAATCAAAGAAAATAGTAGACAAGAAGAATATCAACAAGAAAAACATCAACAGTAAGAACATCAACAAGAAGAACATCATCAAAAGAAGACTGCAGTTAAATTAATCCAAGTACACATGACTCACAAGTTTAGAAGTAAAGGCATCCAAATTAAATTAGTTAACCAGATGACATCCACTTTAAAATCCAATGTCCAATCTATTAGTACATCACCATTCAGGATTACAATATGCAGTACCACAACCAACCCAACTACATCGATCTTTGACTATACAAATATAATAGTGATATTTGTTATACACCATCTACACTATACTATCATACATCATCAACTTCAGAATGCAGTGAGTTAATCGAAGATGATAAAAAACAAGAAGTATCGAAAATTCTTAAGTATATACTATAGCATATTATACAAAATATTATCAAGAATCCACGTTCTTACATTGGTATTCCTAAAACACGTTATTACTTAATAGGTTTAATTACAGGAGATTAGACATATATTTCTGCTAGCCATATACTTAAGTGTTTAAAAAAATAAAATAACTCATTTAGAGAGCTCGCTGATGATTTTTCAATGGCTGCACTTATGCTTGCAAAAAATTTTTAAAAGATATTCCTTTGTTAGCTAGTGTATGTCCTTTATGCGAGTCCTTTTATGGTAAAATTAAATACAGATTCCATAAAAAATAATTTACCCATGGCGTAAAGCATGGCATAAGTATTATTATCATTGACTGCCTAGAGATTGAGATACAAAGCCTTCGAAAGCCTTGAATCAATCTCTGTCATGGTCAGAATACAAAAGGGCTTACACTAAAGTATCTTATATTCTGTACACCGAACAGTTTAATTAATTATCAATCGCCAGGTTATGGAGGAAGAATTACAGACACTTGTTTTGTTGAATTGTGTGATTTTATAAGGTTTGCAGCCAGGCAAGTGTATGATGGCTGATAGGGGATTCAAGCATGTAGAATAATATTTTAATAGTGTAACAACTGGGAATAAACTATCAACAACTGTGACAAGGGAAACTAAAGAAATTGCGAGTTTAAGAATACATGTTGAGAGAGTCATTCGTCGCTTGACAGAATTTAGTATGCTAAAGCCACATGCATGTGTGAATCATAATCTAGTCAAAGTACTTGATGATGTAATTACCATTGCCTGTGGTTTAATAAATTTACAAGATTTTTAATTAAATAAAACTACAATTCTACTATAATTAATATATATTTATTTTATTTACCTACAAATTAAAAAACACTTTGACACAATAATGGGTACAGACTATCATACATTATATATCATACATACATTATTATACCTAGGGGAACTTCTTTCTTCACATCCACTGCAGGTCTTTCTATATTCTCTCCATAAAACAACAATCCATTTTCTTGGTAAGTCTTGATAATATTGTTAATTTTAAAAACACAAGGCGATGTTCTATACAAGAAAAACTATTGAAATTATGGTATAATAACTTCATTAACGATGTAGAAAGGAGACGCTCCTCTTTGTTGTGCAATAGCTTTGATGAAATCAATAGCTTAACTTCTCATAACAGCATAAGCAACAGAAGTATCTCCAGACATAACTTTCGCTGCTAATACTGTTCTGTTCGATTTTATTATTCGATTTTGAAATTCTGACGAAATTTTCGGAGCGTATTCATATAGCGTCAAAATCGGCAGATTCGAAGAGTTCTTGTAGTGAATATATTTTGTCATAATATAGTTTAGAGAACATAGAGAACCAAGTTTTAACATGGATGACGTGTAGCTCCAAGATAACATCATGGCTAAAACTGTCCAAGAGATGACAACTATTTTTGAAACAATCTTATAGTTGTTCACGTTTCCTCTCCAAGTACCTAGTAGAGCAGATAATAATTGTAACAGGTGATTATCGAAATCATATTTTTCTATGAACCATAAATATGTTGTTAATGTGAGCAGTAGTGAGCCAATTAAGAACCAAACATTTTTGTTAAAGATAAGTAATGTTTTTAAATATTGTGGGATTTCAAAAGGCTGGTGAACTAAGACTACAACGTCATCTCGTTTAAACGGTTCTCCATAACGTACATCTTCGAAATTGCCGTTGAAAACTCCGCAAAAACTTAATTCTGATCGTCGTTCTGATCGTTCTTTAACATTTTCATAATTCTCCTCTAGACTTCTGGAAACTGATACTTTAAATGTCGCATTCACTGTCCTCTCAATTTCCTTAAGAATTGACATTGCATTTCCCACAATTTCACCTCTTAGCAACATTATATTAGGTGGGTCATGAAACATATTAACTACAATTTCATATTTATGCAGATTATTGAAAAAAAATAAAAATAAATTCTGAAAATTATCTCGAGTTGCATTATAAAACGAATCATTAAAGGGATTGTAACTTAGATCAAATAGTTCTCCTTTTACTACAGATATGATTCTAAAAAACCAAATATCCCAACTCTGAACTAATCGACAAATATCCTTCAATTCATCTAATTCATTATAATCATGAATTATTACTATATTATATTTTGTAATCTCAGTAAATCCCCAATGTTTATGACTGGCCCAGGCATAAGCTAAGAAATTTTCTGCACTGAAAGCCAATACTATATGTGTTTCCGCATCATTAAGCTGATTTATCTGATCAACATTTCTATCCATTAGGTACAAGCCATTAGGTATTTTAACCTTTTTGCATGTAGCCAAGGCTTCGATCTAGAGTCTAGAGAATCTGGAAAGTTACCAGTAATGTGATAGGCATATGTTACTAATGATCTGGTGAAAATGCTTCTCGCATATAAATATATTAATTTGTTAGCTGAAGATATTTTTTGAGCGGCTACAGGGATTTCATTTGCAGTAATACCAGAACAATATGTGTTTATTAACATTACTAGAAAAATAATTTTCATGGGTTGTTCTGCGCTGGCGTTGAACGGATTGTGTTTTCTAAAAAAGAAGAATTTTATTTCAATTTATTATCTATTATGAGAATGCTATGAGAATGTTATTATGTTTTCTAGAAAATTACATATGAAGACCTTACGAACGTAGGGCTTGGTTTAACGGCAACTCGGTCTAAATCAGATTTTTAGTTTACAAAAACATTTAAAAATTACTTAGTTATGGATATGTTACCGTGAAATTTGGGAAATGTCGACTTTCACCAGTGAATGTCAACATTCACATAGTCGCTTAGTGTATGTCCGAAATATTTGCTAAATACCCTTATTTCTGACTTACACCGGTGAATATCGACATTCACCCTGCACTAATGGTGAATGTTGAACATGTCGGAGATTTATATTTTATTGTCCGTAATTCAGTCTCTATAAAACGTCACAAGGCAGACGTAACTTTTTCGTCGCTCCTTCTGAGAGGAGTGACCAATAATTTAAAACCCACAGTACATTCTAAATGAGAAACGAAAATAATGGTAATAAAAAAATAACTTAATTATGTGATTCAAATCTTATTTATTGCTACATAAGACTGATAAAGCTGATTGACTCCCAGCAGAACAAAGTATTTGGCGGGACGGAGCCAGTCGCCTCTCTGTCGGCATCTCCATTTTGGACCTCCACCAGATCGTATCTGTGATTGCCCACATACACCGGTGAGGGTCCGAATGTACAATAAAGTAATGAAATATTCGATCTTTCACCGACGAATGTGGTATGTATTGAAATTCATCGGTGAAAGTCGACATTCTCCAATTTCGGTCATTCACGGTAACATATGCACAATATATTATATTCGGTCATTCACTGTAACAGATATATTACAAATCTAAAAGTCTAAAAGAAAGAAATCAGGACGACAAATTGGCCCTCAGAAAAAAAAAAACTTTTATAATGGAGTGTTTTTTTATATCCTAAGGAGCAATGTTTCTCAATTTTTTTGGCCCGCAAACCGGTAATATTTGTGAATAAATTCGCGGATTGGTAAAATTAGTGAAAAAAATTCATGGATTTTTTATTTACTAGGTATTAGAGGCGGCCTTAGGCCTAGGCCGCACTACGGCTAAACCGCCGCGGTTTTTAATCGCGTGATTTTGTGACTCAAGTAAGCTAATACAAGCTGAAAGAATGATCCGAGAGTAGGGTGACCACACGTCCCGATTTTGGCGGGACAGCCCCGCTTTTTGGAGGCCTGTCTCGCGTCCCGCCGATTTTTATAAATGTCCCGCCTTTTAGAAAATATCTGAATTTCTTATTCTTAATGTAATGTAATATAATATATTTCCACATATTCCCATAAAATCTCCTTTTTTAATGCCATCCAATGAAAATATTGAATATTCTCGAATTGAAATGTCCATTCTTCTGGATATTCCAAGCAGTTATGATAAAAATTTCTGACTTCTTTCAGAAAATCCGTCGTTTAATGGCACCTTGTTCTGAAAATTTCATTGGGCGACATTAAAAAAGGAGATTTCATGGGAATATGTGGAAAAATCTTTTGAATATATTAGTAAACATTTTCCGAAGATTAATATTTGCGAAAATGATCTTTTTGATGAGGAGTTATTAGTAAAGTTACATTACTGATGAAAAAGTTAAATCTTGGTTGTCTGCAAATGTGGAAACATACAAAAAGTGGACGGAGCTATCTTTAATTTTAAACAGAATAATAGTATCCAAATATTTTGATAATGAATATTATTCGCTTTAAAATGAGAAATTAAATTTGTTTTAAAATCAGAAACATAAAAAACACAGTTGAACATTAAACTTTAAAATCTATATTATGCGTAAAAAATAATTTGACCAATAATGAGAAATTTCACGACTTTTTATTAAATGATCCGAAACTGTGAAAGAACAACATATTTTTTTTTCGATAAGTCCATATTGATGAAGCCAAAAGGCAGAAAGAAGCCCATGTTCATTATTATTATTTATCAGGTTATAGCATTTTTTAGCAACCCGCATGGTCTCTCGCAGCACAAAAGTGCAGGAAACCAAATCGTACTTGTTTATTATATTTATTTTAATTTATATTATATTTATTTTAATTATATTTATTTATTTTATAAGTCATGAGTGAATTAGAGAACAGGGAACAACAATTTCTTAATTATTTTCTTATTATATCATAGTAATTCTTTCCCAATTTTATATTCAAATTATTGTTCTTTAAAAATATTTTTATAGTTACCAATAATTAATATTAAATACATATTTGTATATTTATAGACATGTATATGAATATATATATATATATATATATATATATATATATATATATATATATATATATATATATATATATATATCATCCCATTTGTCCCGCTTTGTCTCAATGAAAATGTGGTCACCTTATCCGAGAGGCGAAAGGAGAATACCCGTCTGACAAATACGAAGAAATTGAAGGGCTTCAAAAACGAAACGACAATTTCAATCTTCACAAAAAATAGAAGAAATAAGGGGAACTGATAGAAGAAATATAGCCTCAATTATAAAAACCAAGGAAGGAAATTTTCTAACGAACTACCCACAAAAACTTCTAAGATGGGAAGAACCCAGATGTAGTACCAATAGAGCTGTTAAAACTCGTGGAAACGAACGAATTCATGTCATGACGAACCTATATAACAACAAATCGAGAGCGCGCGTGCAACAGGGGATGTCTTTTTTTTTCAAAAGTGCGTTTTTATCATCATTCCAATGAAAAAAGCTATCTCCATCATTGTACAAGAGGAGACAAGTCAAATGTGACCCAATCATATTTAACTTGGTTGTGAATTAGGAGGTAGTTTGGACAATGTTGTTTGTGCAAGAGGGGATAAGTCATTCTAGTAATGTAATGTTATGACTTATCTTTCTGAGCACTGATCTAGATTGCTGCGCTTAAGAGGTTATGCCACTAAAAAATCTGACTTAACTCCTTAAACATATCAATCTGAGAAGGTGACTTAAACTAATGCTCAAAGTTCAAAGAAAAAAAAAACATTTTGAATTGTTGATCTCTTGTGGAACAAAATAATTGAAAAGGTGCGATTCTTTGTGGAGGTTTCCTATCGTGGTCAGGTTGATTACGGTCTATAAGTTCATTCATAGATTTATAACATTCTGCTGTAATAAACTGTCATTGATTTAGGTTAGGTTGGTTAAGGAACGTCAACATGAACGAGAATATAATTAATTGTCTTGATAGTGATGTTGCAGTTATGGAGTCACATATAAATCATACTTTTTAGAAAGTGTAGCCATGGAGGTAGAACATGTGGTAATGGAGGTGTCCTCAATAGTTATGAACCAGGTTATAGCATTTGAAAATGCAAACCAAGAGGCAAAAACTGCAGTTGTGGAGGTACTACAAAATACTGTGATTAGAACCAGAGCTTTTCGGAATAGCAAACGTATTTTAAAGGGAGACACCAGGGAAAGTAGGACGAATAGAAAAGATTCAATGTGTAATGGTAAGGAATACATCACCAAGAAGGGAAAGTTAATAAAAAGAAAGAAATTATCTAAGCTTGGGCCATGCAGAATGAAATGTGCAGAAAGAATTACTGCTGAAAACGCAGAAATCTTATTCAATGAGTACTATGCTTTAGATTATCATGATAAACGCATGTACATATCAGGATTAATAGAGATATCAGAGAAAGTCGCTTCCCGTTCAAGAGTTCAGGACCCTAATAGATTTCACCATAGATAAGTTTCTTTACGATATAAAATACCTATAAATGGAATATCTTATCCAATTTGTAAAGCAGATTTGTTAAAATGTTTTGCAATAACAAACAAGTTTGTTGAAATCATTGTAGCTAAAAACGTTCATCGGGAGGCGGTACGGTACATAGAGATAACAGAGGAAGTTCAGTTCCATGCAACAAGACATCTGACGATAGATTGGTCGCAGTTCGTCAGCATCTAATCTCCATTCCCGCCTACAAGAGCCACTATACAAGAGACACCAAAAAAAAAATTATATGCCTCCTCATTTGACTATTGAGGAATTGTATAATGAATACAAACGTATAGAAGGCAGCAAAGAAGTATCATTAAAAATGTACTCCTCAGTTTTCCATAAGTTAAATTTTTCCATTAAACAACCTAATAAAGACACTTGCCAGACCTGTGATCGTCTACAAATGGAAATTAAAATGAGCAATAGGGATAATGAAAAACATGTATCTGAAGAAAAATATGAAAAACATCTAATGCAGGTAATAAAGCTAACGATAGAGACATTTCTAAAAACGACCCCTCAAAAAAAAAAACAGTATCTTTTGATCTTCAGGCATGCCTGCCAACCCCAATGCTGAAAAACTATTTCCTTCTATAAACGCCAGTTATGGGTTTTCAATTTGACTGTGCATAACTGCGATAACTCACAAAGATATTGTTACCTTTGGAATGAAACAATAGCAGCAAGAGGGGAAAACGAAATTGCATCGTGTGTTTACAATTATATCGAAAATCTTCCAGAAAACATTGTGACATTGACAATGTACAGTGTCACACATGTGGAGGCCAGAATTTTTTTTCTTTTAAAGTTTGATCCAATGTGGATGCCGGGTATTAACCCTTCAAACACTGCGGCCTACTAGTGGCCTATTATATTTTGCCCACATTCACTTATAGGCCCCGAAACCTAGTTGTTATTATAAATTGCGCTAATTAATTTTTCACATTTGTCTTCTGGTACAAATGCGGCCGGCACTGGGAATAGAACTCGGGAGCTTTATACTTGTTAGTTAGCGCTCTACCATGAGGCCACGACCGTCACCACTACACCACTCGCGCCGACTGGAGGCCAGAATAGAAACACCCACTTTGCTGTAATATGCTTAACGGCAATACAAAAATCAAAAAGCTTGGTTGAAATAAATCATAAGTTTCTTGTCCCTGGAGACTCACACATGGAATGTGACACGGACCACAGCGTCATTGACAAAATGAAAATAAAATATGCCCCGTCAATCGAACACCCGCGAGACCATGCTCAACTTATAAGAGTTGCAGAGAAAAAGAAGCCTTTTGTAGTGACAGAGATGGCTCAAGAAGATTTTTTCTTTTTTTTTCTTACTCAGATTTACCAAAATCATCCTTGCAATTACGTTAAACAGACGTCGAAAATAATAAAATCAACTGAAGACAAATTAAATGGATAAGATATTTGAAAACGATGTGCCCTTCATTTCCTGTTAATTATTCTGTTGACGACGAGGACAGCTTTAGAACATTGAGTTTTTCTAAAAAAGAAAAACGATCAAAATTAACTCCAAGAGTTATCTCTAAACAGCCACTTCCAATTTCAGATGAAAAAAGGAAGATCTGATAGATGAGCTGCCATTTATCTCGAACATCTTCGGAGTATTAAAGGAGTATTATAGAAACATAAAAGTAGCTAAAAGCACCAATGGAAAGAAGCTAAAGGAAAAGAACAAGAGGGCTCATGTAGACAACAAATGACTTAGCAAGCGACAGTGAAAGTGAATAACTAACAATAAGTAATACAGTACAATATTATAATAGTAATAGTTTTAATATTAATTTAAAATAAATGTTCAAATCGTTTTTGTCTAATAAAATTTACATAAATTGGGGTATCTTTATTTCTAAAAATATTTTTTTTCTATAATATTTTACTTATTTTTTATATAAATTATGTTCAAATCGTTTTATTTCAAAAATATATAATTTTTTTAACGAAGAAAGGTTTGGTACGAATTGTGTTTACAAGGAAAAGCAATAAAACATTTTCAATTTATTTTTGATCAGTTTGCTTTATTACTAAATTACTACAAATCGGCTGAAAATATTCAATAGCCATTTTATAACATGATTTATAATTAAATCAGGAAAATATAAAGGTAAAAATTGCTTGTAAAAAAAATTTTAATTAAAAAATTAGATATTGGAGGTGACATCAGACTTTCTTTTTTGATTTCTCAAAATTCTCGTTTTCTGACATATCCCCTTTTGCACGCACGCCCACGATATATGAAGCAGATAAGGTGGTGTGGGGTAAATGTGATAATGGTGCAATTGTATTAGTCTCTTCCCAAAATTTGCAACAATTCATTCAAATAGCGCCATATATGGCAATTGGTGTGCAACATACCCGTCTACACCCGCACCACTTTAATTCGCGTATGCAGACCTTTTTCACAATTCGTTGCAGATCTTTGCTGATGAACGTTATTTACTTAGGTAACAAATGGAAGGTTTTTTGCATCTAGTGACATAAAATCATTATTTCAACGGGTAAATAAGAGTTATTTAGTAGGGATAGGCTATAAGTATAATATTCAATTTATCAGAATTTAAATATTTTCTAGGTTTTTGGGACTGAGTGACATTTGCTCCCAAAAATATTCTAATGGGACAAATGTGTTATACAATGGCCGGAAATTGTGTTACACTATGTCACTTTTGTCCCTTTATCTTGCCAGCATTACTATGGTCCGCAACTATAAGAGAAAAACTTCTGATGATAGTAAATACACGAAGGCTGATTTGGAACTTGCTCATAATGAACAAAAATTTACAGAGCTTTCAGAATTTATCTCACACCTTACGTTACATTATATTGCTGATTGAAAGATAAACGTGGTTCGGAAAATGGAGGACGGGGTCGTCCATCTAAAATTTCTTTAGAAGATGAAGCCTAATTTGCGCTAATTGCGCTAATTAATTTTTCACATTTGTCTTCTGGTACAAATGCGGCCGGCACTGGGGATGGAACTCGGGAGGAGAATTATACTTGTTAGTTAGCGCTCTAACATGAGGCCAAAGATAAACGTGGTTCAGAAAATGGAGGACGGGGTCGTCCATCTACAATTTCTTTAGAAGATGAAGCCTAGGTTAGCAAATTGTATAAGAACTGCCGAAAAATGAGAATTTGGATTTTCACACAAATAAGTTTTTGAAGTGGTTGGCAGATTCATTAAATATATACAACATAAAAACTAATTTCAAAGATGGTATCCCAGGGGAAGATTGGTTTTTTAAATTTAAAAAACGCCACATTTTTTACCGTTAAAACTCCTCAAATTGTGGAATACCCACGGAAAAGGGAATTGGATCCGCTTTATCAGTATTTTGATTTTCTAAAAGCAACATATTAAGCTATAGACATATTAAAAGAAAACCTGGAACTAGTTAAGAAAAGCGCCAAAAGAACAGTTAGATTATTTTCTAGCAATAGAAGCAGAAGTGGACAATGAGGGTAATACATCTCCCGTTTTTCAAGAATCAGATAATTCTGTGGAGTACCTAAACAAATTATTGGAAGCAAACGTGGATGAGAATAACGAGGATGTCAGAGGTCAATACTAATGTCACCCCTGGATATTGAGTGCTTGTAACATACAGTACAAAAAGGCCAATTAAATATTTTGTTGGCAACGTGATACAATAAAAAGATGAAGAGTGGGTTGTTAAATTTACCAGAACTTATAAAAATAAATTTGTATGGCCAAAAATTAAAGTCACTGACGCTATAGACGAAAAAGATATTATCACAGCCTGAACACTGAACACTGATCAAAGGAGATAATTTGAGTTTATAGTTCGTTTAGGGGTTATAATTTATAGTCTACCAGTATCTGCTTACCAGTTTTTCTAGTTGTTTAAGAAATTGTTGCCTTTATTTATCTTTTAAGAATCGTTCTTTATTTTGTATTTGTGTTCAGAAATTTAAAAAGTTTTTAAAAAGTTTGTAACTTTTTTACATTTTTTTTATAAATAAAAATCCAAAATGCACTAAATTTTATGCCTTTGCCTCTTAATTTTATGCAGCAATTACGTGTACCAATATATACTCTTATCACATTTGCCCCAAATCGAGGGGCAAATGTGATATATCTACCTCGTTTAAAAGAAAATCATAAAAAAAAAATAATAATCTGCTAATTGGTTCTACGGTACCACAACCCTGTAACAATGCTATGAATTTTTTTTTATAAATGTATCTTAATAAGTTTACAATTTTAAGCACTACAATTTTAAGCACCTATTTAAAAACTATATCGCATTTACCCCATTCCGCCTTATATTACCAAACGATTCCCTATGGTCAACATTTATTAGGATACCAAAGAAACCAAACGCTAAAGAATGTAGCGGCTACCAAACTATAAACCTAACGAGTAACGCCTTAAAATTATTTCTAAAAATAATATATAAAAGACTATTCAACAAATTGTAAGAAGGTATTAGTGATACGCAGTTCGGATTCAGGTATGGTATGGGCACTCGCTAAGCGCTATTTGGCATTAACGTATTGACACAAGAATGTATGGATGTGAACGTACAGGTTTTTTCGACAAGGTCCATCATGAACCATTTGTAATACTCCTGAAAATCAAAAAGATCGACACAGCGGACATACGGATTATTGAAAATCTGTATTGGAATCAAACGGCAAAAGTAATTCCATATAATACATCATCCCCACAACGCACGACCAATCCATAAAATAAGATGACACGGTAATGTCATGGTGTCAGGTCTGGAACGAATTATAATGGTAAGGAACGCATTAATGTACGACGTGGAGGCATGGACACAAAATCAGTAGCTTATAAAAAAATTCCAAGCTTTCGAAATGTGGATGTATAGGAGAGCCCTAAAAATATCGTGGACCGACAAAATTACGAATGTGGAGGTGTTACAAAGGATGGGAAAAGAGCTCGAAATCATAGAAACAATTAAATATAAGAAACTAGAATATCTGGGACATACTATGAGAGTAGAAGGATATGAAATACTACAGCTAATGCAGGGGAAGATGCTAGAAGTAGAAGCGCATCGGAATTTCTTTGTTAAAAAATCCTAGAGATTTAAAACAACGGTTCAGTAGTTAGAGAGGTATCGTCTAAAGTGGAGAAATTTGTCTTTAAGGTCGTAATTTTGTAAATAAAAAAATTATTATAATTTTTTTAATAAGAAATTTTTTTGTGGACGGGTTAAAATTTTATGCGGATCGGTCGAATTTCTACGCAGACCGGACTATCGGACCGGACAGGCGGTTGAGAAATACTGCTTTAGAATTTAGATGTTTAGAAAATTGCAAAGAAATAAAAAAAAATGCCTAGTTAACCCAAATTAGTGGAAAGAATTAACGTCAATCAAATCAAAAAAGTTGTCATTGTGATCTGTTTTAGTATAGTGCTTGTCAAAAATGTTCAAAATATAATTAAAATAAAATTTTAGGTTTGAACTTCCTTTTCAGCAAACACTAATAAACTGAAATCAGGTAAGGTGCAGAACAGGGTTTATCTCGATTTTTGGTGTTGTTGGATTTGTACCTGTCATAATTACTTCTACGTCCACTGGTTCAAGAAAAATACAAGTTTTTCTGATTAAAAAATTGTATCGTATATTCTGATTGTAAAATAATCAGACAGCCCGCCGTTGCCAGTTTTAATTCTTGCGCAAAGAACATTGTTAATTGTTCATAAGTTATTATTCTTTGTATCGTTACAATCGTTTTAGTATTAGTATATGTAATAAATACATTTAATCCTATTTTACTTATTCCCTAGGGGCCTTGTGATTAAATTTTGGATTGTTTCAATTTTAGTATTAGTATATCGTACTCTTGTTTATTAAGTTTCACAACTCAAAAAAGAACTGCGCCATTTATGTTTGTTTTTCTTGGAACAGAACCTACATGTGTGCGAGATGAACAAGCCAGCGGAATTTAGGGATATGAGGAAGTTATCATTATGATAGAAAACCAAGAGGTTGTTGTGTCTTAATACGCCGGGCTTGGATAGGGTTGTCAGATGATTATTTGATAAAGTGCTACGAGTTTAAAAAGGTGGAAATTCTTGAAAAAAGGAGGACATTCACAATTAAATAGGGTTTTCTTATATAATTTACTTCGTTTGAATCATATTTAGCTAAGATGCCAACTTTTGGTTGATCTTTGAACAAATAATTATGAAAATCCTCACATAACATGCCTTTGAAGTTATATTGAACAAGAATTAAAGATTTAACTGACCACACTTAGTCTTTTCCTTTCTTTGTGCCTCTGAATATTAATCAGCGAGAATACTTTTTCCACATTCGCGTTGTGTGCGTTTATATAAAAATAAAACTAGCTTGTGCAGTTCTGAGAAAATTTCAATGTTTTTAATTTGAAGAAGTTTGTTCACCTCTCGTGCTACACCAAATCATAATACTTTACACCTGATTTTGATTTAAGAAAAGAAGTCAGGTTACGATAGTGATCATGTATGATATGCAGATGGAGATTTAAAACGGCTTGGGATGACCCCCAAATTGTGTCAACATCATTAAGAAATCGCTACCTTAATGCTGTTCAACTGCAATAACAGCTCCGTTAAGTACAAAGAGTGGCGGCTATTAGTCAGTTAAAAAAGTCAGAAAGGCGAAGACTACAGAAAAGTAATTTGACGCAAAAAACACCAAAAACACCTTGCAGAATACAGCATTGTAGAGCGGACTGCTTATGGAGGTGATTCTGGCATGCTTTCATCATTATGGGCGCCCGTGGTCACGGGAGAGGAGGTTTAACAGGTGCATTTTAGGTACATTCGAGCTGAGCTTGGAATAGAATAGTACATGAAGCACTACCCGTTGAAACAAAACAATATAAAGATTTAATAGAAAGGCACACGAATTGTTAATTCGTTCGAAACCAATGTTCAGGCCAAGGACTATTTACGTGGAATAGCACACAATATTACTTACCAATTATAAGTGGTTTACTCTGGTTAATCATATATTGTAGTAGTTCATAGTTTATTATATTTTTAAAGTGTAATTTCAGTGATTTAATAAAATATTTGATATATCAAATGTCGGAAACATTTTACAAAAAAAACATTTTCTTTTTCAGGCAAATTCATTAAAACATTTTCGGGCAAATTCTTTTTTTTAATAATTAAAATTGTCAACGTTGGTCCGGCTGCTCGTGACCAGGTAGAAGTTGCGGTTTCAATGAATACATACATCAGTTGTTTTAAGATTATCATTTTTTGCTTCACAAAACCTAGATATTTCAGTGTAAAAGCAATACACCGTGGAAGACGATTAGCAACTGTTATATCTGGTAAGAACCCAAGAAACTCAAAATCGAGATAGACCGAATTCTGCACTTACCTACTCCTAAAATGAATACAATCTTACCAAAATCTTACCATAGAAAAATTGCTTTATTCTAATACGTATATTGTGTGTTGTTAATTTCGTCTCTGATAGTAAATTAATAACATGTTTACCAGTAAGAAACCTTTTTAAATGTCCTAAATATTAATTATTTACAAGCATTAAATATGTGTCTCAATTTACACAATTTATATATATATATATATATATATATATATATATATATATATATATATATATATATATATATATATGTTGTATTTGAGGTTTTCGCGGATAGAAACATGTGTTGGTTTGTTTTCTCAGGGATTCCGCGTTGATGTTGGGGGGTTGGTTCTGAAAAGAACCGAATTCTCGAGCAAGTATTCGTTATGCGTTTTCAATAATGTATGAGTCTACTGCGTACCCGTTTCGGTGTCCTTTGCAGGACGGTAAATATTTGATCAATTTCACAGGTATGACCCATAGAACTTATACTAATGGAATAGGAATACCGTATATCTTACGTGTACCGAAACTGTGTCCAACATCTGTGCGACAAGGAAAGATATAACATTTCCGTTGTTCGCTCTGCGCATGCTCCAAATGAAATAAACATTTACTTTCTAACCTTAATTTTAACCATAAATATGGTTGAACTTTAATTTAGATATATTTTTATTGTTACTTGTACAATTTTTGTAACCTAACCTAACCTAACCTAACATTAGGTGCTTTTTATTTTTTAGGTGGTGTATTATTTAGTTCTATAATTAGTATCTGGTATCTGTTAAAAATATATGAAAGAAAAATTAAAAAAAGATAAAAAAAGTGTTTAGTTTTTAAAAGAAAAATATTTAAGTTTACATAAAAAATAAGAGATTTATCAAAAAATAATAAGTATTTTTTTATTAGTATAAGTACTAGTATAGTACGATTTAATAACAATACAACTTGACACTGTAACAAGAAAACTACTTCTCTTATTTTATTTAATATTACATTACAACTTTATTACTAATTTACTTAATATATATTACAACTTTTACAAAATAAAAATAAATCTACTGTAAACTTAATAAAGTCGGAACACAGCCTGAAAATATAAATATATTCAACCTTTCCAGAGCTCTAAAACACTAATGAGTCTTTTTAGGACTACCAAAAACAAATCTCACGTGAAATTTGTCAGTTATTTTTTAGCTTTCAGGCCACCTTCGTGGCACTCTACAAAAACCAGAAAAATAACATTGTTTTTAAGATCATGTCATTCCGATACCTTGTTGATAAGTACATGATCTTAACAAACAATGTTATTTTTCTGGTTTTTGTTGATTGCCACGAAGGTGGACTGAAAGCTATAAAAAAACTGACAAATTTCACATGAGATTTGTTTTTGGTAGTCCTAAAAAGACTCATTAGTGTTATACAGCCCCAGAAAGGTTGAATATATTTATATATTCTGACCGTGTTCCGACTTGATTAAGTTTATAATAATAATAATAAAGGCCTTTATTCGTAATAAACACAAAATATCAATAAAACATGCAATCCATTGGGCGAGGTTCAGTTCGCCCTGTCTACAATAATAGTAGACAAAATGTCTGTTCAACTCAAATAATTAAACTGAAATTTTCCAAAATAATGAAAATAATAACATTTGAAAGTTTATGACAGAGAAAATGCTAACCAAGCCAAATAATTACTACAACTTTCCTGAATTTCAGAAACGGTTTTATTACGAATGCCGCATTGCCAGCATAAACTCGCATTTTGTTGATTAGCGTTATTGGTATTATCAAAAAAGAAGTAATAAACTCTTAATAAACTGGATTAATAACATGCATCTAACGAGATGGCAACTGTAAACAACATCGAAAAATACGTGTAGGCCGCGCATGAGCATTTCAACCCAAAGAAATAGAATGAGACTTTGCATCTCACTTCTTGGACACAATTTTATGATTTGTATTCCTGTTCCATAAGTATATTTTCTAAGGTATGACCAAACTGAGGCAAAAAGTAACCAAAGCAGATCTTATCGTAGATAAGAGGGTGTAGATTTGGGGGGAACGTTTTTGCAGACGTGCGTTCTCGTGAGAGTATCGAGAGCGACTGTGTGTAGTGTATTATATTAAAAAGCGTGGTTTTTAAAGTTTTTTTTTTATGTATTTTCTTTGATCTTCAGAAAATGGCAAGCCGTATTCTATCTTATCTATTTTTATAAAGGAATCTAAATGCAAGATTTTTTAAATTATATTTTTTTCTTTTCTGAAATGAAAATCGTTCGTTGTCGAATGCTTATGTCATAAAAACGCACCTTCCAAATTTCAAGTTCGTAAGTTAAGCAGTTGAGCTCTGCCTTGATGAGCCAATTTTTTATTTGCAGACTAGGGCATGCCTGGCAAACGCCACTTCGACTATTGGCTATGTGCACGACAGTAGCGCCACCTAGCATCCACAATTATTCGGGATTATGTCAAATAATGACATACAAATGATTTATTGTTATATAATAATAGTAATAATAATAAAAAACTTTTATTTACCAATGATCTACAATATACACCTATGAGGTTATAACACTCCTAATATTACACAACCAATTATTTTCCAAATTATTGGAGGGAGGAGAAGTTCAGTAGTCACCGTTCTTCCACCTAACCCCCAAAAAGAAAGAATAATAAGAAATAAAAAAGTTAAGAATAAAAATAGACTCCAAGCAAATGCAAAATTCAGGAAATATTATGCATATTTTTATAACATTAGCGACTACGTTGTGACTCAAATAGATTGCGATCAACTTTACAATCTATACAGACAAAATCTAATGTTATTTAATCTATTTATGAATTTATTGTTTACGTAAAAGCCAGCATCTGACATGATTTTTGAACCGCCCTACGTCTAATGATTTCACTTTTTTCGGTATCTCGTTATATAATCTGAGTCCCAAAGTCTTGGAATCCACTCTTGCCATGAATTTGAAAAAGTAAGTCATTTCTTGATTCAGACACTTAAAATTAAACAAATTTACAAATGTCATTTTTAAGTAGCTGTCAGTGGGCTTGAGGTTATGTCGCATTGTTTGCCTTCTCATAAATTTAACACTGATCTATTTTATAGTGTTGTGAATTATAAAATTAACAAAGAAGAACAAACATTACAACAGATGTTGAATGTGGTGTCCATTTTCACGAATACACAAATTAATTCGCCGTTTTATGTTATTTCTACCGGTCTTACTTTTAAAAATGTTTACAAAAGAGCAGAAAACTTTTATTGTCGAAAGATATTTTCGTAATGGTAGGACGCCTGGAAAATGGTGAATGGGCATACAGTATCGACCCGTGCATTGAAGAATTTAGGCAACATTTTCCTATAGGTGTATTTAATAGGAATCAGTTTAGAAGGCAGGTATTACGATCAGTTGTTTGCTTTTGAAGTACTGGTAACATTAACAAGAAACAAAGAAGTGGAAGGCCTCGTATTAATAATGAGAATATTATAAACAACATCAGAAATGCAGTCCAAGGCGAAGCTACCACTTCAATTAGGAGACTAGTACAACAGTTGAATTTAAGTCGTACTACCACTCACAGGATTATTCGTCAAGATCTTCACATGAAACCATATAAGTTGCAAATGTACCAAGAACTTTTACCACTCGATTAAAAATAGAAGAGTGGCCTACTGTCGGTGGTTCAATGAAAATATGAACGACGAAGTGTTAAATTTAACATTTTTCACCGATGAAGCCTGGTATCATCTAAACAAAAAACAGAGACCCCACTGCATCCAATCAAAGTTGGTGTGTGGTTAGCAATGACAACATGCAGAATTATCGGTCCAATATTTTTTCTATAGTAATTTCAACACTGCCACTTATAGAGCCACTATTTTGCAATGAAATTCATGATGATGACCTCCAAAATGGCTTCTTCCAACATAATTCTGCTAGACCGGACATTGCCTGTAAAACAGTAAATTATCTTAAGGAATTCTTCAACGACAGGCTAATAAGCAAAGACCGTTTTCCACCACGTTCTTGTGATCTAACTCTGGACTCTGTGATCTAAATCTAATCTCTGGACTTTTTTCTTTTTCCATATTTAGAAAATTCAGTATTCAGCAGTCCAGTACATACAGTAGAAGATCTGCGAAAGATCTAATGTAATAAGAAAATATGAAGAGATAGACAACACAGCATTACAAAATGTGTTCGATAACATAAAACGGCGAATTAATTTGTGTATTCGTGAAAATGGACAACACATTCAAATCTGTTGTAATGTTTGTTCTTCTTTGCTAATTTTATAATTCACAACACTATAAAATAAATCAGTGTTACATTTATGAGAAGGAGTTTTATTTATAGCTAATGAAAATGTTGAACTTAACACTAAAAACAATGCGACATAACCTCAAGACCACTGACAGCTACTTAAAAATAATAATTGATAATTTGTTTAATTTTATGGGTTGAAATTAGAAATGCCTACTTCTTCAAATTCATGGCAAGAGTGGATTCCAAGACTTTTGGGACTCACGTTATCTTTCACAAATGATACAGAAAAGTCCTTTCGTATAGTGAGGTTTTATATGCTGGCGGAGTTATTAATTATTTACGCCTGATGTTAATGTTATGGACATCGGTTATGTATTTTATTTTTTGATATAAAAAAGCCGGACTCTGGTTGACTATAAGTTTGTGAAACAACACAGAGGAGCGCAATTTCCTGCGGTTATGCATGTTCAACCAATGCATTTCTTTTATTTTATGCGACACATGATTCCATTTTGGTATTCCACAAACCAGGCGGATGAATCAATTTTGGATTTGTTGTATACTCTTTGCGGTGGGCAAATCAATACAACTATCATACACGACATCTCAGTAGGAACAGTGCGATAGAACCAAGGTGTCACATAATAGCTTCATTGTAGCCTTATTTAAAATAGTTTTGTTTGTGTAAATAAGTTTTAAATTACAGAATGCCCTTTTTATACAATTGTTTGCATGAGATTTGAAGCGCAACTCGGTATCCAAAACTAGCCCTAAGTTACGAGCTTCCTCTACGATTTAAATTCGTTTGCCATTCACAACCATTTTTGTCTTATCACCAAACTGTTTTCTTGATGCATGCCTACCAAATAGCAACCCTACAGTCTTGTCCAGATTTATACATAAAGAATGTTTGCAAGAGGATTCCGTTAGCTTCGTACGTCCGCATTTATTTTATTGATTGCGTCCTTTAACTTTTGTGGTGGAAATGACGCATACAGTAAGGTATCATTCACGTAGTAATGTACCTTGCAGATAGTCATATTTGTGTTTAACTGACTTATATAAAGTGAGAACAATAGCTAACCCAAAATGGATCCTTGTGGAACCCCCTGATTTATTATTACTTCTTGAAATCTCGCATCTTTATATATCACAATCTATTTTCTATTGCAAAGGTGCATTTTAATTTAGTCTATCGCGTTATCATCTAAAGCTATATAGTGTTATACAGCATATAATAATTCCTGATTAATACAGTATAACGCTTTTGTGTAGTATAGTAGAACAAGTACCGTTACATTGCTATTATCTGCCTCCATTAACATGTCATTTACAATATTAAAGATAGCCGTTTCACAGCTATGGTTTTTTCTAAAGCCAGATTGATTAGCCGGTAGTATGTTATTGTTGTATACAAATGACGTCATTAGCCTAAACATAATGTTTTCAAGTATTTTAGATATAGCTGGAAGGATACTTACAGGACATAATTATTTAAATTCCTTAGGTCGTGAGACTTTAGGTAGAGGAATAACGAGATGTTTTCCATACAGTAGGGAAATGACTCTGCAGGTGACATGATTTTATAATATGTACTAGAAATTAGTTGTTATATGGACTACAAAGTTTTAGTATTTTTGCTGTTATACCGTCGCTGTTATAATTCCCATTGGGTTAGTGGTAATTGCGTTAAAATATCTGTAGCTTCTCCGATTTCTACTAGCTTGATGCTGAATGTTGAGTTTAATCTTATTTTTGGATAAATGTATTGTGTCCTGAACGTTCTGTGTAGCAATCGGTTTTACCGAGTCGATAAAAAAATTATTGATTGTATTAACATCAGCTAAATGAGTTGGAAGTTTGTTGGTTTTATTATTTTTGCTATAGGTACACGTCTACAGATTCTAGATCTTTCGAAAGGGTTCTAGATGTACTCAATCTGAGTCTGTGGTTTAGATACGCTTTTTTCTCATTGACAATAGTCTTGTTAAGCAAGTTTCTAAATTCTTTATAATGATTAAAATGAACGGAATTATTCGTGCGTTATTATTGTAGTGCAGCATCTTTCATCTGCATCATTAACACTAGATTTACCACACCAGTCAAAATGACTGGTTTTACAATTTTATTTTTAAATTCCTACTTCACCTTCATTTTTTTTGGAAACGAATGTCATGACATTTGTAGTGATAATTAAATGAATAATATTTAGGGGTTAGTTTTATATTTTTATTCAAAATCATAAAGTTTTTGATTATCATCGGTACTTAGGTACCGATACTTATACCAAACCAGTCAAAATGACTGGTGCATTTTTTAATGTAATTTCTATGAAATTAGCCGATATTATGCTTTTTATAACAATACTAAATTTGGCGTCGATGTGACGTCGTATAGTGTCAAATCAGGTTCCAGAAGATGGCTACTTCAAGTTATTTTCAATATTCTAGATTTAGCTGGAATAAATGCCTGGATATTGTATACTAACACGACAGGTGGAAATATTTCAAGAAAAGAGTGTTTATTTCGTCTATTTTAATAACTTGGTTCTGAATAGCAGATTTCAAGAAAAATACCACCAGCAGCTGATATATCAGGTTCAAGTAGCACTCTTCATATAAGTAAATGGTGTGATATAGAACATTGTAATACTAATAAGACCACAACTATTTATAATGCATGCAAAAATATGTACACGAAAAATTGTGGCAAATTTAATACTCAGAATTGAAATAAAATTTCGAATTGCTAATGTTATGTTGTGAATATGGAATCGCATGGCAATTAATTTATGTTTAGGAATCTGAATGTTTTTATGTTTCAATTAACTAATGAATAAATTTATAATCAATATAACATATTACAATTCACCTAATTGAAGTAATTTATTATTTATCAAAAATATATAAAGACTGAGACCCCACCAACATTTTTTTTAAGACCAGTCATTTTGACTGGTTTTAGTAGAAATAGGTATATTTAAATAGCTGGTAAATCTAGTGTTAATTTTATGTTACCTGTTAGCCATATGATTACAAAAAGATGTTCAAAACCGCTTGTACGGTTTGGAACATCTTTTTGTAATCATAGGTGCATAATACTTAAATAATTAAAGAATTATTAATAAAGCATTGTACTTTTTCATCTATATCTGAAATGTAAAAGATTTTATCAACTGGTAAGTTTTACAGGTCCTCATCGAAAAGATTGCGATTGAACCGTTGAAAATCTCTGGTCTTGAATATAGGTGAAACTCTTCTTTTCGGGGCTTGTTCCTGGAAAGTCGTGTGGGTTCGGAGATAATTTGTTTGAGGTCTAATTCACTTAACATTTTATTTTTGTGTTTTGCTTTGTTAATACTTCAAGAAATGGAAATTCTTCAAGAAATGGAATAATTTATTTTTCTTCCAACTGTTCCGGATTTATTAATTTTAAATACAAAACTTAGCTTATCTTCAGGGAATATATAATATGAACAGTTAATATTTAAAAATAAAAACTAAAACTTTCATTTTCTTGTTATGTATATGTCGATAGTCAGCTTGTTTTTTGTAAATTCTTTCGAATTTATTTAGGTGGTCATAATTGTCATTTGTCATTGGTGAACTCATTGGTGAATTTTTTTTTGGCTTATTAAAGAAAACAAACCTTAAATTTAAGAGAAATTTGCAAACATATTGGGAATTACCTTGGTTGAAGCACAGCAGTGAAATCTTGGGATGTTCTCGAGCACTTGAATTAAATCACTGAAATTGTTCATCACTATCCAAACCGTAGCAAGGTTTTATGGACTGCAATGAAAAATCAAGTCGAATTTGCGATATAAAACATCTCACTTTTTAAATATTCTTTGAGCAAATTATTTGATTAGCTTGTAATTATTTTTTAAACAAATATTTGTTTCGTGCTTTGATATAGCTAGCACGCTTGATTTTACTTTTGCAAATTCAATTCAAATCAAGAAAATTTGTTTTAAAAACTGTTACTAATGAAAATCTGATATTCTAGGGAAAAATATTAATTAAAAGAGCTGTGCAAAATCTGCTTACTTTTTATACACAAGAAACTGCAAAATTTATAAATTAATTCTGATTATAAATTGACGTTAAACAACTACAATTCGCAATATATTGCTTATATATATTGCAATATTGTTTGCTTATGTCAAAATCAACAAATACAGCTCCGGCCGAAAGTCACCGCCACCCGAAATCCCTATTGAACTCATTAGGCGGGTACTGACTTTTGACCTAGAGTGTATACAGAAATCGCTATAAAAAAGTTCTGGAATAATTAGCCAATAGGAACGCGACAAGTGGCAAATCTTCAGCAAGCAGGAATATTAAAACAATTACGTTTATGTAGACACAAAACTATCGCATTAAGAAGATAAAATTAAAAACATTATATTTATAAATAATTGTTTGTTTGTAAATATCATATTAAGAATAGATGTAAAGGAAATGCAACGATGTGTTTAAATAAATGTGGTTCGGGCTTTCTATTGTGTAGTTTTTTGTCTACACGTCAAAAAAACATTTTTTAGTTCTCGGAATCCGAACATCGGGATGATAAAAAATCGCGTGGAATTAAATGCATTCAAATTTTTTAGGTCAGTAGTGTGTGGGCTGTAGTGTGGTGTAGTGATTCTTTTTGATCAAGGTAAGATTTTCAAAACTAATTGCCTATAAATAGTAATGAACCATTAGATAACATGCAAGTAAATGAAAATAACAAATTTAAACGAGTTTTCTACTACATAGAACCTGCAATTCCATATTTATTGTTTATTATGCTTCTTGTTTCAATTTCAATAATCTTTAATAGATTCAATTGAAATGGATTCATCCACATAAATGTTTTAAAGAAATTATGAAGATTCTTCCTGATCCAGGTAACATTGTTACTTAGAATGATGATAACTTACTTAGAATTATAATAACTTACCTATATTTACTTAGAATAATATATTCTTTAATAACTGAAAAGTAAATTTAAATTTAACTCAACTTAAACAAGATGTCACTGTAAATTGAGAAAAAATGCTATTCAATATTTCTCATTAATTTTGTTTCTAATTTCCACTCTCATAAACATAATCGCAAAACATTTTAAAAGTATGCTTACGAACAGAATAGGGGTCTAACATGTTTTCAATAAACTGACAGACCAAACAGTTTCTACAATAAGACAATACAAGAAAAAGCTAAAGAAGTCCAGACAAGAGTAAAGAAGAATAGACAAGATTAGACAAGACTGGTCAGGACTGGACAAGACTGGACAGAAACAGGACAAGACTAGACAAAACTGGAGAAGACTGAACAAGAATGGACTAGACTAGAGAACACTGGACTAGTCTTGACAAAGCTTGACCAGACTTCACGAAAATAGGCTAAATCAGACAAGACCAGGCAAGACCAGAGGAGACCAGAGGAGACCAGACAAGACCAGACAAGACCAGACAATACCAAGCAAGACCAGACAAGACCAGAGAAGACCAGGCAAGACCAGACAAGTGTAGACAAGACCAGACAAGACCAGACAAGACCAAAAAAGAGCAGACAAGACCATACAAGACCATACAAGACCAGACAAGAGTAGACACGACCAGACAAGACCAGACAAGACGAGACAAGACCCGACAAGACCAGACAAAACCTCAACTTTAAAGTATTATATAATTTTGGAATTATGTTTTTGTTTTAATACAATCGAATAAAACATTTTTTGTTTTACGTTAATAAAATAGAAATTGATAGGAGTTTCATTAGTCCATATATCCCTTTCAAAAGAGTTAATCAAAAAAGAACTCAATAAGAACTTAATAATAAATGAAGGGAATTGAAAAACTTCTTAACAACTAAAGCGGAAAAGGGCAACACTATAAGTTTATGACACTTGGTCATAATAGATAAAGAGGTGTATAACCAAAAAGTAGAAAACTTTCTCAAGGACAATAGGTTTATTCAAAAACCAATAAAAGTAAATGGATTTATAGGGTCAACCATGAGATAAAAAAACGCAAACAATATTAGGTGAGATGGAATTAAGGAGACCTGACCTAACCTAACATAGCAAATAATACAACTATGCCCGGACTATAATGATTAATGAAACTCTACAAGGCCGACAATATAACAAACAAACCAATTAGACCTGTTGTTTCGTTGTACACGTTGACGACCACATAAGAAACAAGGAAAAATGGAAAAAAGGAAAAATCTACTTCAAAAAAGTGAAGTTAGGATTGCGGGATGGAACATAAACACATAGAACAATAAGTCACACAAAATCATCGCAGCACTAAGCAAACACAAAATAGACATCTGCATACTGTCTGAAACGAAGAAAAAGGGACGCGGCAACACATTCATTCACAACCACCTCATGTGCTACAGTGGCAAGGAACCTAACGAAAGAGCAAAATCAGGAGCAGCAATCCTAATACACAACAAATGCAAAGATAATATCGAAACAACTAAGTACATAGATCATGACACAATACTAATAACACTAAATTTTAGAAAAGAAAAAATACACATCATCGGCATATACGCACCGGATAGCTCGAAATCACAAGATGAAAGAGAAACATTCTACAATAAATTAGACGAGACCATCAATGAAGTAAACCCTGATGACAAGATATTCATCATCGGAGACAAAAACGCAAGAATTGGAGACAATATCATCCCATACGTAATGAATAGATTTGGGAACACACAGCTAATAACAAAGGTATGCTACTCGTAGACATGTGTGTTCTAAACTAACTACGAATTAATAACACCTACTTCCAACATAAAGAGCAACAAAAATTTACATATCAAAACACGAGAGGGCAACGGTCTATAATAGACCACATCATCACCAACAGAAAAGTCCACCCAAATAAGATCACAGACGTAAGGGTATTCCCATCAGCTAACATTGGCACAGAACATCAACTTGTTGTATGCAAATACCGCTTCAAAGCGACAAGACAAAAGCACAAAGAGCCGGCAAAAGGCCATAAGTTTCATCTAGAGGCACTAACAACAGAAGGCACAAAGTTGCTATATGAGAACCGGCTGGCAGAGAAAATAATATCCAGCAGATATACAATACAAGACCACGACACCATTGACGAAGCCTGGGAGAAACCGAAATGCAACATCACAAACAGCGCACTTGAGGCCATCGGACAAAGAGCGGTCAGAAATTCTCCACGACATAACTTCAAACTCTGGTATAAACCGAAACTTAAAGACATAGCCCGACACAAATCAGAAGACTACAAGAAGTACATGGACACAAGCAGCAAGGAAGCCTACGACAATTACAAAGGAATAGGTGGAAGGTAAAGGCTGTAAGGAATAGGTGCAAAACAGAGGTGCGACACCTAAAAGATCAGTACTGGGAAAACTTCAGCACCGAACTACAACACGACCTATATGGCGGACAAAAGAGGATTTGGAAACTACTTAAGAAGTACAAACAACCATCGGACGAACATGCAACACCAAACAGAATGCATCACACCCGTAGAATGGTGAAAATGGTGGAAAGTACTTTCAGGGATTATACGAAACAGGAATTATCACCGCCCAGACAGGTACCACCACCTCACCGAAAGTACAAACAATAGAGGACCCACACTGGTTTATTAGTCAGAAATAAGAAATAAGGCGTGAAATCAAAAACCTGAAATCAAGGAAGGCGCCAGGCGAAGACACCATTCCCAACGAACTCCTAAAATAAGGCGGCGAAAAACTCGCGGCCGAGACCTGCACTCTATTTAAAAGAATTGTAGAATCCGAAATAGTGCCAATAAGCTGGAAAAGCACTATTACCATCCCAATCTTTAAAAAAGGCAAAAAAACAGACCCCTCAAATTACCGAGGCATCACATTGATAAACACTATTGCAAAACTATTCACACAAATACTGGCCCAAAAAATAAACGAACGAATAACAGTTTACGACAAACAGCAAGGATTTCGACAGAATCGGTCTACAATAAACGCAATATTTACGACCAGGCAAATATCCGAAAAAGCAATTGACTTCGCAAAGCCCGCCATGTGCTTTGTTGATTTAAGTAAAGCATTCGATAAGATCAGAATTGGCGATGTAATTGAAGAACTAGGAAAACGAGGCGCGGGGGAAAAACTAACAAACTTAATAAAAGACATCAACACTAACAACTATACAATAATAAAAACAAAAATCAAGTCAGCAGAGAGCGTACGCGTAAGCGATGGAATTAGACAAGGCGACTGTATGAGCCCGGCCCTATTCAACCTAATAATGGACAACATAATAACGAGTGTGAAAAACCTCAAAGCAGGATATCGGATAGGAAACCAGTCCTTCAACATACTGTGCTACGCGGATGACGATGTACTAATTGCTGACAATGAAAACGACTTACACCGACTTCTACAGACATTCTTCAAAACAGCAAAGAGATACAACCTTGATATCTCCCATCAAAAAACCAAATGTATGGTAGCCAGCAGATCAGCAACCAGATGCAAATTAGAACTCGACAACAAAAACCTACCTTGGAGTAGAGATCTCAAACGACAGAGACCTCAAGCTAGAGGTACGAGCATAATCTGGACAAACAAACACATATCGCAAGAAGGTAAAATCCGAATATACAAGACAGCAGTAAGGCCAATACTCACATATGCGGCTGAAACAAAGGCCGACACATCAGCCCCCAAACAAGCGCTGAGAACGACCGAAATGCGGACCTTGAGAGCAATAAGAGGAGTCACATTAAGAGACCATGACAGGAGCTCTAAGGTAAGAGATGACCTAGAAATCCAGGACGTCGTGCGCTGGGCAAGAGCCGTTCGAAGATACTGGCGGGATCACGTGGAACGCATGGCGCCACACCGAATCGTTAACTGGGCCATGACACAAAATCCCAACAGAACGAGACCCCCTGGAAGACCACCGAAGAGATGGACAGACTCCTGGACTTCCAAATGGCAGGAGCCGAAGGACTGAGGAGAAACTTACAGAAACAGACACATGGTGCCTACACAGAAGAATAAGAAGAATTCCATAATATACAACATTAGCAAATTCGATGTTTAGAAGTTAGGAAAAGTTAACAAAGTTAGAAAAAATGTTGGCAAACAAGGTTAAACGAAGTTCTTCAACAATCCAAAATAGAGCAATAAAAATAAAAAATCAAATAATAAAAAAAAAATTGATTTTGGGGCTCCTAAAAAAATTTCGTCTACAATCTACAACTACATCGTCAAACGAAGTTTTTTAAGATGTCATCAAATATTGTTATAATATCTTATCTCATTTTGAACGGAATGCCGGCAGACAAAACAAATCGGTGGTTAATCTTGGACAAACGGATCCCATTTTGATTTTTTAAATTTTCCAAGTTTTAGGTCCATTGTTGTTTATAATTTATATTAATGATATAACGCAAATTGTAAAACACTGTAATATGGAAATGTTGCAGATGACACAATGATACAGAAAAATGATACAATGTGCAGATGACACAATGTTGTATGCATCTGGTGCGGATTTAATAGCAAATTATTTGAGCAAGTTACTTCTGATCTTGTAAATATAACTGAATACTTATCGAGAAATAGTCTTAGTGTAAATGTCAATAAATCTAAATATACGATAATGCACAATAAAGTCAATTTGCCTGCACTGGCCATTGCTTCGAAAGTTCTTCTTGGAAATATTCCCTCCAAGAGGTATCAGAGTATAAGTATCTAGGTGTCAATATTGATACTTTAATTGAAACGTAGCTTTTGTTATGAATAAAATGGGAAACAAATCATGTTTATTAATTAGGGTTGGCAAAAGAATGAGCAAATTAAATACAAATAAAATATTACATATAAATTGGAAATATGGAAGTAGTATATGTAGTAAAAAACAAAATAATTGATTACTGTTTTATCGAAAATAATAAAAAAGTAAAACTCAAAGATAATCATAGTTATATGTACGAAATTCAAAGTCTCTTGGAAATAACAAATCGGGAATGTTGTTTTTTTTTATTTATACATTTAAAGATTTTGGGAAAATCAAATGGTCAGAAAATTTGAAAGATTTTATTAGATATAAACAATAAATGTATAGATATATAAATAATGGTCAGGGCAATATAAAATATAATGGTATTACAAGAAAGGCAGCAGATTTTTTATTGAATTTTTTATTATTAAAATTGTTTGCATGTAATATCTATTCGGGTTGAATCCTGTATTTTAGATAAATATTAATTTATTATTTATTTTATAAATTATTTGTGTAATTCACATTCTTTTTCTTCTCGCGTTTCGCATTTTTAAAACAAATTTTGGTACTTACATATTAACGCCACCACCGCTATATATTTGATCGAGAGTTCGCGCTGCCACGCGAATGTTGTCTTGATTTATCTGTCCGCTTCGTGGCGGGCAACCTAATTTAACGGTGGTTAAAAAATAAAGTATTTTGAGTTTTAACAATGTTATAATTTTAAATAAAATGTTTTATTTTATGATTTATCATAAAAATTTGAGGTGTAGATTTGTAGTGGAGGCGTACCCAAATTTTATCTAACTACTATTTTACCTGAATATTAAAATTTTAAATGTAGGCTTCAGAGTGACCCTCTGTACTCCCTACTAACAGCCCACTAATAAGCTTAATAGATTTATGGGCCCAGCAAGAGCCCAGCGCGTGCTACACTTATCCATTGAATGACATCTGTTAACTTCAATATTTATTGTTTGATTAGTTTTATAGTTACGGAATAGATATTTTAGGTGAGTGACGGACACCCTTAACATAAAGGTGCTATCTGAGCGGCAGCATTCGCCCGTAATATAACATTCAGATTCGATTTTAAGCCTTTACTTTAGTTGATTCCGTAATGTCATACGAAGCGGTCGTTGTGTCTAGCGCGGAAATATTAGCAATATGAGCACCTTAATCTTTAATAATTGCTGATTGCTAATCAGCTATTATTAAATAGCTGATTGGTAAGCTAATCGCAGCACTTGCTGTATTGGGCTGATTTTTCATCAGGCAACCATTTCTCTTAAAAAAAATCATACAAAACCCAATCAACTACGTTAGAAACCTTTCCGTATTAATGAAAGTAGCTTTTCGTTTTCTTACTAAGTTTGAATTCTTAGCCATTTATGATAAGGCGTTGCGTCGTTCGGAATTGCAATAATTCACTAGCAACTACTTCAAAAGTAATTTAATGACAGCTGAAAAATGTACGTGAATTAAATTTTTAATTACTTTATTATAGATTAAGCTGACGTCCTTATTCATCGAATTCGGTTGTTGAATAAAAAAAAATTATCGACTTTTTTATGTATTTTAAAACCTTATTATAAATAATTCGGATGTGCTATACGAAAAAGTTAATTAAGAATATTTTTTCAAATAATTATAAACAATTTAAAAGTGATAAAATTTTGAAAATAATCACGTGACTCTAAACGCGCAATAATTTGTTTGTAACGTCGTAAGTGAGAAACTTCATTCTAACATTCAAACATAATCATTCTTTATAAAATCGTCCTTTTGAGATTTTTTCGGCGCACTATTTAAAACCATTAGTTTCGACGTTTAACAATGTGAACATGTACAAACATTTTTTGAGTAGTTCTTTTTGTAGTACTCCACACGATGGTACGAAACAAGCACGAAACAAGATAACTTTTAATATTTGTCTTTTAATATTTGACATATTTGACATTTCTACTACAACTACTGTATCAACAAAGTCATGCACGGGTAGAAATTACATATTTTACGTCACAACGGTAACCGGCCTGTTTTCGGTACCGAGTTCAAAAATATATTTTCAATTTGTTATTAACTTTTTAATTTCAACGGAAAAAAAAAATTGTTTTGTTGGAAAACTTAAATATGAGCGAAAGCTCATATTTAAACATCCGCCACAGCTAACATCAGTCGCTGATTATTCATAAGGCAAACTAGGCAAGTGCCTAGGGGCGCGAGATCACAAAGGGTCGCGCCGGTGCGCGCATAAGTTTATTAACAAAAATAACACACCATTACTTACATTAAATAAAAAAACGCATGCGGTCAGGGGACCCCCACCAGGAACGAAGTTCCTCGTAAATTTAACAGAATCGAACAACTTCTGTTTTTGAATTATTATTAAAATAATGAAAGTGCACGCAAATATTTTGATTGAATGTTCTGGAAAATATGAACAAACAATCTAAATCCCCATATTCAAACTCACTACAAAGTACCAACTTATTATAGAGGAACACAGCTTGAATATATAAATATGGGTGTCTATATAAAATTTAATTATAGTAAAATTTAGAAAAAAGCAAATACTTTCACATTTTTTCACATGTATTGATTCACATGTACGATAAACCCAAGTCAACAGTAAGCAATTGTTTCACATTATAAAATTGTAACCTACTTTTCTTAATCTGTATTTCGTATAATTCCTTTTATTTCTTTTTCCTTTTTTTTATCTGTCGACACTCTTTTCCGTGCTGAGCTTGTGATTTCACTATTGTCTCTCTATAATGTATATGTCGTAGTCATATAGTGAAATCCATCAGATTGTGTAAAACTGAGTTATTTTATGATCTGCCGACAGTTCATGTATTCTATTTGAAATATGACTAGCTAGTTCGTGAAACCATCTCAAATATGTTTCTTTATTTATCTCTTTATTAATAGGTGTACTCATTAAGACAAGTTGCTTTATACTATCAAATGACAGCAATTTGGCATTTTTTTAAACATCGAATCAGTAAGTAGGTAAAATAGTGAGTGTAAATCCCAGTTAAACAAGTGCCTCATAAAATTGACGATTTCATGAGCTACACGAATTAGATGAACTACTCGAACTGCCAACAGATCATGCAATGGCTCAGTTTTACACAATCTGACTTATTTTTCACTATATGACTATACGGCATACATATATAAATATAGTAAATATCAATCACTCGAATTACATATACGATAAACATGTGTAAACAGTTAGCAATTGCAAAATTGACAAATTATATATATTTTTTTAAATTAACTTGTTTCAGTATTTTGTATATTTTCTTGAGTTTCCATTTCTCGAAACCTAATTCAAATAATGAGTATTATATACACTGATAATAAACTCTCGTATGATTTAAAACATGAACAAACATATACGTTTGAACAAATTTTTTTTCTTGTTAGTTTTAAACCACGCTCGTCTGTCATTCTGCGAATGAAATAGAGAGCACGCATTATAGTAAAATACACTAGAGAGAAAAGAACCATCGCGCCGTATAACGAAAGAAAGGAACGCGGCGGATAACAAAAGAAAGAGCGCGCGGTATTGAGAATATAAACTGAGAGAAAGAGATATAAACTTACGCGGCGTATACGTTTTCTGCCGAATCACTCATACCGAGACCTCCATAAAGGAACTGCGTTCCAATAAAAAATAATACTTTGTATAGAGCTTCAAAATCGCGCCCGTCTACTGTCCATTACAACTTACGGCCAGTTCTAGGGGATATCTAAGAATTTGTTAAATCGTGGAAATCGTTATATTGAGGTACGTTATACTAAGGGTTCACTGTATAATTTATAATACCTCATGATCACCTGAGGGATGCCGATGAGGTGCTTGCCTAGGGCGCTGTCGACATTTAATCCGCCTCTGGCTAAAATGGCTGTTTCTAATTTGTTTATATAATAACTACAACCCGCAAAACATTTCAATGAATTATTCGGCGTAATTAAGAGTATTCCGAGAAAGTCAAATTATTCTTATAAAAAATGGTATGGTCCAAAAAATTGGTTTATCACCCTATTTCAAATATTCAAGTTAGGCCTTAACTATATTAATTTAAATTTAATTAGGGTATAATATTTACATCTATAACTGGTGTGCAATTAATATTAGTTTTATGTGTCAAATAATAGAAGACATGTTCACTAATAAATATAAAACCACTTAATAAAAGGCCCAAAATTTCAATTGCTAATGCTAAACTTAAATGATGTATACCTAGGGGAACTTCTTCATGAACATCCTCTGCAGGTGTTTCTATATTCTCTCCATAAAACAACAATCCATTTTCTTGGTAAGTCTTGATAATATTGTTAATTTTAAAAACATAAGGCGATGTTCTATACAAGAAAAACGATTGAAATCCTGGTATAATAGCTTCATTAACGATGTAGAAAGGAGACGCTCCTCTTTGATGTGTAATAGCTTTGATGAAACCAATAGCTTGACTTCTCATAACAGCATAAGCATAAGAAGTATCTCCAGACATAACTTTCGCTGCTAATACTGTTCTGTTGGATTTTATTATTCGATTTTGAAATTCTGAAGAAATTTTCGGAGCGTACTCATATAATGTAAAAATCGGCAGGTTCGAAGAGTAAAGTTCTTGTAGTGAATATATTTTGTCATAATATTGTTTAGAGAACATAAGTTTTAACATGGATGACGTGTACCTCCAAGATAACATCATGGCTAAAACTGTCCAAGAAATGACAACTATTTTTGAAACAATCTTATAGTTGTTCACGTTTCCGGCCCAAGTACCTAATAGAGCAGACAATAATTGCAACAGGTGATTATCGAAATCATGTTTTTCTATGAACCATAAATATGTTGTTAATGTTAGCAGTAGTGTGCCAATTAAGAACCAAACATTTTTGTTAAAGATAAGTAATGTTTTTAAATATTGTGGGATTTCAAAAGGCTGGTGAACTAAGACTACAACGTCATCTCGTTTAAACGGTTCTCCATAACGTACATCTTCGAAAATGCCATAGAAAACTCCGCAAAAACTAAATTCTGATCGTCGTTCTTTAACATTTTCGTAAGTTTCCTCTACACTTTTGGAAATTGAGATTTTAAATGTTGCATTCACTGTTCTCTCAATTTCCTTAAGAATTGACATTGCATTTCCCACAATTTCACCTCTTTGCAACATTGTATTAGGTGGGTCAGGAAACATATCAACTACAATTTCATATTTATGCAGATTATTGAAAAAAATTAAAAAGAAATTCTGCCAATTGTCTCGAGTTGTATTATAAAATGTATCATTAAACGGATTGTAACTTAGATCAAATAGTTCTCCTTTTACTACAGTTATAATTCTAAAATACCAAATATCCCAACTCCAAACTAATCGACAAATATCTTTCAATTCATCTAATTCATTATAATCATGAATTATTATTATATTATATTTTGATATCTCAGTAAATCCCCAATGTTTATGACTGGCCCAGGCATAATCTAAGAAATTTTCTGCACTGAAAGCCAATAACATATGTACTTCCGCATCATTAAGCTGATACATCTGATCAAAATTTCTATCCATTAGGTAAAAGCTACTTTTACCATTTTGCATGAAGCTAAGGCTTCGATCTAGAGAATCTGGAAAGTTACCAGTTACGTGAAAAGCAAATGTTACTAATGATCTGGTGAAAATGCTTCTCCCATATAAATTTATTAATTTGTTAGCTGCAGATAATTTTTGAGCGGGTACGGCAATTTCATTTGCAGTAATACCAGAACAATACGTGATTATTAACATTACAAGAAAAATCATTTTCAAGGGTTGTTCTCCGCTTGCGTTGAACGGATTATGTTTTCTAAAAAAGAGAAAATAAAAGAAGAATAATTTTATTTCAATTTATTATCTATTATGAGAATGCAGTGAGAATGTTATTATATTTTCTAAAAAATGACATATGAAGACCCCACGAGCGTAGGGCTTGGTTCAACGGCACTTAGTCTAAATCAGATTTTCAGTTTACAAAAACATTTAAAAATTACTTAGTTACGGATATATTACAAATCTAAAATATATAAAAGAACAAAGTCTAAAAGAACGAATTCAGGACGACAAATTGACCCTCGGAAAAAAAAACTTTTATAATGGAGTGATTTTTTATATCCTACGGAGCAGCGTTTCTCAATTTTTTTGGCCCGCCAACCGGTAATATATTTGTGAAAAAAATTAGTGAAAAAATTTTTTATTTACTAGAAGTAGGGAAAGATAGTTCGTTCTGGCGCCTCCACTTCCACTTCCTTATTTCTAAAACGCAATAATTTAATTGATCAGTAAAAATACGATTTGATCAGTAACAACTTGAATGTACATTTATTAAATAATTAAGCAATAAAACTGAATGAGTAGTAAAATATTTACAGGCAAGATAAAATTATATACATCAAGTTAAAATACTGGATGATATAGTAAAAGTAAAATACAGTAAAATATTGTTTAAACAGTTGTTAAACATATTGATTTATGAAATTTTAAATCTGATTCAATGGATTTGCGTTTGTTAAGTATCATATTTTAATTGTGGCACAGAATAATGAACTGCACAAGTTAAAAAAAATACTACTCAGTTTGCAAATCACTTGATTCTTAGAACTGTACCTGCAAGTGCCTTGTGTTGCGGTGAGATAGATTATATAATTTTACAAGGTTAATTAATGTATTTAGTTAAGGTATAGGTTCTTATATAGGTTAATGTATAGGTTAATGTATAGGTTAATGTATAGGTTAATGTATAGGTTAATGTATAGTTAATGTTTTAGTTAGTTAATGTTTAACTTTTGCAGTCTTATTCTGCAGGCTTGCGGGATGCAGAATAGTTGTCTAGTCGCCGAGTACGAATC
The DNA here is from genome assembly GCA_944588485.1 of Phosphuga atrata. Lineage (NCBI taxonomy): Eukaryota > Metazoa > Arthropoda > Insecta > Coleoptera > Silphidae > Phosphuga > Phosphuga atrata. Next base: position 38,071,774 of record OX155899.1, read on the forward strand.
TTCGGAATCATTCTCTGAGGATGGACAAAATCACGAATCATCGCAAAAGAGGAGAGTTATGAAAGATTGGATTCTGATAAATAAATATTTCAGGTGTAATCAGGTTATTGAATATAATTGATTTTTTAACATAAACTAAATAACACATCAATTTGTAATCAGGCTGAACTTCGTCGGCAAAAATGTTCTGCAAAAATGTATTTTCAGTATGAATCAACAACGCTTGAAGTACATTTACTTAAGACAAAATCAGAAAATGATCATGACTCTATTGAAACAAAAGGCGTTTTTGGGATTGACCCAAGTTGGAAATACAAAAACTTTTTGACTTAAAGTTAAAGCCAAAGGCCATTTTAATAGAATTGTCCAATAATAGTAATATCAGGAAGCTTCCACTAAAAAGACAATTAGATAACAATTTGCATCAGTTGCAAGAATCCACATTTGTCTCACCACAAATATGTGACTTGTCCTAATGTTATTTATTTAAAATTCCTTCGTTTACATATTGAAAAACATATCATATATATATATATATATATATATATATATATATATATATATATATATATATATATATATATATATATATGTTGTATTTGAGGTTTTCGCGGATAGATACCTGTGTTGTATTGTTTTCTCGGGGATTCCGCGTTGATGCTGAGGGTTGGCTCTGAAAAGAACCGGATTCTCGACGTTTCGGCGAACTAACATTCGCCATTCTCAAGAGATATATGCGTCCGTACGGGTCAACCGTTAGACGCATGACCGCGATGAATGCGTCTAACGGTTGACCCGTACGGACGCATATATCTCTTGAGAATGGCGAATGTTAGTTCGCCGAAACGTCGAGAATCCGGTTCTTTTCAGAGCCAACCCTCAGCATCAACGCGGAATCCCCGAGAAAACAATACAACACATATATATATATATATATATATATATAGATTTATAACTCCCTTTAAAAAAAATTGTAGGAATAAAGGGATTGAAAGTTCGGTTTTAATTATATAACATACAGTTGCATTAAACTTAAGTTTTTTTAAGAAGCAATAATAATGAAATTTATTCCTGAACAAAATAACTGATCAAATAGTATTTCTGCATATCATATCATATTTTTTACCGGTCAAAGATTAATTTTTATCTGGGAAAAACATGCTGGTCAAATTAAATTTTCTACTTAAAATATGTTTATTTTTTAACTTGTCAATTGGACAATCTTACTCATCAACTAAATGTAAGCCTTTCTATAAATAATACTCAAAAGACTATACAACAAATTGGAAAAAGGTATTAGTGATACGCAGTTGGGATTCAGGAATGGTATGGTCACTCGCTAAGCGCTATTTAGCATTAACGTATTGACACAAAGATGTATGGATGTGAACGTGATGATGACTATGAGAAAGCTTTCGACAAGGTAAATCATGAACCTTTAGTAATACTCCTGAAAATCAAAAACATCGACACAGCGGACATACGAATTATTGAAAATCTGTATTGGAATCAAACGGCAGAAGTAATTCCACATAAAACATCATACCTTATATCATACCAATCGTGATTTAAAGCTTAAAAGAATTATAATGGAAATGGGCTACGAGTTTTCCGTATAAATGTAGGGCGTGGAGGCATGGATACTAAATCTGTAGTTTATAAAAATACTCCAAGCTTTCGAAATGTGGGTGTCTAGGAGAGTCCTAAAAATATCGTGGACAAAATTACGAATGTGCAGGTGTTACAAAGTATTGGAAAAGAACTCGAAATCATAGAAACAATTAAGTTTTTTATAGTAAACTAAAATATCTGGGACATACTATGAGAGTAAAAAGGTATGAAACACTACAGTTTTTAATGAAGGGGAAGACTGCTGGAAGAAGAAGCCCTACAGAATTTGCTGGTTATAAAAATATTAGAGATTTAAAAGAAATGTTTTTATTATAATTTTTTTGTTAAGTATTTTTTTGCGGACGGGTTAAAATTTTTCGCGGACCGGTATAATTTCTACGCCGACCGACACCGGACCATTGGACCTCACCGGCGATTGAGAAATGCTGCTTTGGTATTTAGATCTTTAGAAAAGTGCATAGAAATTAAAAAAAATATCCTATGTAACCCAAATTGGTGCAAAGAAAGAATTAACGTCAATCAAATAAAAAAAGTTGAGACGTCATTGTGAAAATTTGAGGTTTGAAGTTCCTTTTGAGTAAACACTAATAAACTGAAATCACCTAATGTGCAGAACAGGGTCTATTTCTATTTTTGGTGTTTGATTTTGACCTGTTATAATTGTTCCTATTCGCAACTGTCGTTGGTAAACGCGGAGAGCAAAAATGCTTCTACGTCGACTGGTTCAAGAAATATCGAGGTTTTTATGATTACAAGAATTTACATATTTGTGATGCAACAGTATTCTTTGACAGAGCAATTTCATGCTAAACAGAGAGCCCGCTGTTGCCAATTTTAATTCTTGCGCAAAGAACAGTGTTAATTTTTAACAGGTTATTATTCTTTGTATCGTTACAATTTTAGAATTAGTATACGTATTAAATACATTAAACCCTTTTTACCTTCTTGCGCAGGGGCCTTGTTAATCTTTTCTGTATTGCTTTCACTTTAGTGTTAGTATATCGTACTCCTGCTTCTAAATCGACACAACTCAAAAATAACTGCGCTCACACACTTAAGCCCGCCATTCACGATCAGTTTAAACTGATCAGTTGAACTGATGTTTAGAACTGATCAGTTAAAACTGATCAGTTCGAAATGATTTCCCCACTCACGGTCAGTTTTTGGATATACGTCAGTTCAACTGATCAGTTTAACTGATCGTGAATGGGGGGCATTATGTTTGTTTTTCTTGGAAAAGAACCTACATGTGTGCTATATGAACAAGCTAGCGGAATTTAGGGATATGAGGGTGTTATTATTATGAAAGAAAACCAAGAAGTTGTTGTGTCTTAATACGCTGGGCTAAGATAGGGTTGCCAGATGATAATTTTTTAAATTGAGTCTACAAATTAAGATATTATTGAAAACCGGCCAAGTGCGAGTTGTGACTCGCGCACCGAGGGTTCCGTACAAACTTGTAAGTAAGTTATCTTTTTTTGTGGAGGACGTAGCAAGCACATTCAGTTAACTTGACAAGTAGCCCTCCTGAAATCACGACCATCTTCGTACCGCTGCAAGCATAACCTCAAGATGTCGCTGTCGCACGATGGAATTCTACCCTATATTTTATAACCATACATCCCCCATTCACTATGAGTGTTTAGGGGTTCTGAAACTTCACTATTTGTTTTTACTGTTCTTGCCTGCATACCTATATACCGTGTATAAAGGTATACAGGGTATTTTTTTTTAAATAACGCGAATATTTTTAAAGTTAGAAAAAGAAAACTTTATTTTAGTATTACACTTATTCACTAACTTATATTAAGATCTAACTATTTCTAGATCTGATATAAACTAATATATTAATTATTTCTAGATCTATTTCGATACTCTTAACATTCAGTTGTTCAATTGACTGCTTTTGGGCAATTGACTACCAAAAAATATAGGGCGTACGTGATTTAAGTATATGTAGATTATAAAAAAAAGTTAGACGAAATATAATATATACAGGATGTTACAGGACTGGATCCCATGTCGGCTATAAACAAGCAAAATTTAGACATAATATATACCCTGTATATATTATGTATATTGAGCGTACGTGATGAAATGCATAACATAAGATAAACAAAGAAAATTCAGAATAAACAACTTGGTGCCGACACATACTTTTTAACCTTCGGACCTAACCGAGGAGGACCTAACTGTATGCAACCCATATGCTTCTGGTGCCTGACAATACCACGCAACACATTAGTGTATTTTCATAAGTTTCTAATAGTAAATTCGCATTTTTCTTGTAATTAAACTACATATTTACGGTTTTCAGATTTTTCCCTTTACATGTGCTGTAAGACACCGCTCCTTGCCAAATTTCATGATTCTAGGTCAACGGGAAGTACCCTTATAGGTTTTGATTCCCTTGTGAAATCGCAAAATATGCGACATAAACGGTCATATCTTTTGATCGCGTTGACTTACAAGTTTGATTTTTTCACAGTTGAAAGAGACCGCAAACCCGAGTATTTGATACAATTTCAATTTGTTACCTCTACGGGTTCCTGGGAAAAATGGTCTTGACAGACAGACAGACGGACAGACAGACAGACAGGCGGAGAACAAGGTGATCCTATAAGGGTTCCGTTTTCGGTACGGAACCCTAAAAAGAAGGAAATTTACAATTAAATAAGATTTTCTTATATAATTTACTTTATTTGAATCATATTTAGCTGGGATGCCAATTTTAGCAAGAAGGTCTTGATCCTTCAATAAATAATTATAAAAATCATCACAATGCATGTCTTTCAAGATGTATTGAACATGAATTAAAGATTTAACTGACTCCACACTTAGTCTCTTTCTTTCTTTGCTCCACTGAGTATTAATCAAGGAGAATACTTTTTCCACATTCGCGTTATGTGCGCTTAGATAAAAATAAAACTAGCAGATCTTGAGCAGTTCTGAGAAACATTCATGTTCTTAGCGCTTTTGAAGAAGATTGTCCACTGATTGTGCAACATCAAATCATAATACTTGACACCTGATTTTGTTTGAAGAAAAGAAGTTAGGTTACGAAACTGATCATGTCGTTTAACATCGTCAAGTTCTATACCTCTGGCGCTCAATAACTCAATGCATGGAAATAAATCTTCATATGTTAGGTTTCCGTTCTGTTTCAGCAACGTCAACCTCTCAAAACATTTAAAATCTTCCTAGCGTTTTGTTTATCCTATCAAATAATCTTCACAAGCCTTATAAACAATGAAAAAATCGTTTCATTATCACGAAGCAGCTGTCATACGCTTAGTGGCAAAAAATTGTTTGTTTCTTCCAATTCTGAAGCTTATGCGGATGGATTGTAGTAGTTTTGAAATTTCCAAAAGGGAATTATCTCCTTCTTCGACTTTCGCCAAATTTGCTTAGTAAACAGACATAAGAGAGTGCGTGAACATTAAATACTCTTCTGTTGTGTTTTCGACAAATATCACTTTATTATGTATAGTATTGTGCATTGGCTTAAGCAGTATTCTTTTAATGATGGATATACTTACAAAATTCTTTCTACGAAAACGTGCTTCAATATTTTCTATATTATTTTTTTTTCTGCAAAAATGGTCTCCTAGGACTACGCGGAATCAACATTTGCCCAATAACTCTTCATGCGCAACGATTAAGCGAGTCTTCGTTGCTGCGATGAGACGTGTCTGGTAGGTCTTCTCACTTCTCCCTCAAAACCACGTGTATGAGTAATTTTCTTAATTTCCTCTCGATGCTTGAGATTGGGAAAACCTAATTCAGCCAAGTCCTTTTCCGTTTGTTTGTACCAATTGGACCTTGTTGCCTTTTTCTGCAAAAACGTATATATTTTATAGAGTTAACCTAGTTGGTTCCATTCTGTCCAAATGTCCCATGAATTGGATCCTTCTCATATGGATTATGTCAGCGATTTTAGAAATTTACAAATAGACGACAGCATTACGTTTTGGTGGGTGAATTTCATCTTTGATTCTTTGTCCCAAAAATTTTCGCATGATTTTGCGTTCCTTAATCTCCAATTGATTTCTCAGTGTTTTATGTTGTAGATTAAGTGTCTCGGCTGCATAAAGGGCGGCAGATAAGACTACTGTTTTATAATGTTGAATTTTACAATTCCAACAGATTGGCATTTTTGGTTATAAACCTGTTGTATCAATTGGAAAGCAGTGTCCATTTTCGTAGTCTTGCTCCTATAGATTTTCTTTCGTTGCCAGTTTCATTGATCCATTCACATAAATACTTGAAGTCTTTCACTCGGGAGACCTTACAATTACCAATGCGGAGTGTATTCGGAGCAGTTTTTATATTCGTCATAAATTTTGTCAAAGAAATCCGTAAGCCGATTTTTGCTGCTTGTTCTTGGAGTAATTCAAGTTGTTTCTGGGCATCAGAAATGTTTGGAGCAATTAACGCCATGTCATCCGCAAATGCCAAGCAGTCTAGTGTTATCCCTTTGAGTTTTGTTCCTAGTCTATGGGATGGTGCACCAGCTCGTCTTCCTTCTCGGACGACTTTTTCGTGCGCACAATTAAACAACAATGGAGATAATCCATCTACTTGACGCACTCCTGTATCAATTGAAAATTCTGCGCTCAGTCCTCCCATAAATATAACCTTTGAACTTGAATTCAAGTGGATATTGGCTTGTAGCGTTTGAAACGTATCAGCAAATACACTAGTATCATCAGCAAACCGGTTGTTCTATAATCTAAATCCATTTATCAAACTTCCATATTATGCTTCTTCCAGGGCTTCTCTAAATATGAGATGAATAATGTTGTCTTGCGATCTAATCCAAATTCTGAGAGTACAACAGCAAGGGATTCACGGTGAATAAGCCTTTGCAAAGTCAACAAAAGTTATGACATAATTTTTGTTTGACATTTTACGGAAGTACCTAAGACATTGAGTTTTCCAAATTGATAATTTGATCTGTACATGATCGGCCTCTCCGGAACCTACTTTGGTATTCACAAATCTGCGAATCCAGTTGAAGATAGCTACGGTTCAAAAGGGCTTTGGACAAAATTTTGTAAGTTACAGAGAGTAGTAAGATCACTCGGTAATTGTTTGGATTCGTTTTGCTACCTTTCTTGTATACTGGATGAATGATCACCATCTTCCAATCTTTTTCAGTTTGCCAGATTTCATCAATAATTTCTTTGAGTTTGATGATGAGATTTTTATCTACATTTTTCCATAGTTCGATCTGGTCCTCTCCCAAAACTTTTTTGTTTTCCATGGATTGGATTATTTCCCTAATTTCATGTAGGTTTTTCCTTGTTCTTGGAGTAATTCAAGTTGTTTCTGGGCATCAGAAATGTGTGGTTCCGAGTCAGAATTCCGTAGGGTATGCTAAAATTGAAATGTTTCCTGGGGTTTCTCACAATTGAGTAGTTTACCAAAATAATCCGCAAGAAGTGCACAATTTTCAGATTTGGAGTGGGCGATGTTGCCAAGGTCGTTTTGAAACTGGAGAGAAGGGGGGAATATTTAATTAATTTCTGGTTGAATGTGTTATAGTAACATCTAGAATGATTCTTTTTTTTCAATATTATACACTTTACCGCAAAATTAAAGCACCACTTAAACATTCTGATTTTTTAAATCGTGATGAATGAGTTGAAATTGTAACTTTGTCCAATGAAGGACTAACAAAACGCGAACTTGGTAGAAGATATGGAGTGTCTCGTACAACGGTCGGTAGGGTCCTGCAGAGGTTTATAGCGAATAAAGATCACGCTAGACGACCTGGTCAAGGCAGCCCACTATTCATCACGATTGAAAATACAAGATACCATAAGAAGAATACTTCGTGCTTCAAATTTACGACCTCAGATAGTAGCTACTGGTGCCAGATTTGTATGTAGACCACCGAAGAAACAGAATGGCTTTTGCAATGACGCATGTGGATTGGGAAATCCATGATTGCGAGCAGGTATTATTTACAGATGAGTCAAGGTTTTGCCTTGTAAGTCCTGATGGCCACCCAAGAGTGTACAGAAGGCAAAACGAAAGATATTCCGTTTGTAACATTCGAGAAACCACTTTATATGGAGGTGGCTTTAGTGGTGGTATGGGGTGGAATTTCTTTAACAGCTCGCACAGAGTTTTTGATTGTTGATGGTGGACGTCTGCATTCTGAGTGATACATAACAGACATTTTAGAACATTTTGTGGTACCTTTTGCATCTTACATTGGCGATGGATTCGTTCTTATGCAGGATAATGCTAGGCCACATGCGGAACATATTGTTACTGAATGTTTAAATCATGTTAATATTCAAGTCCTGGAGTGGCCAGCCTGCAGTCTAGACCTGAACCCAATAGAGCATATTTGGGACACAATGGAGCGCCGGGTTAGAAGTCAACATTCATCACCTAACAGCTTAGACGAGCTGCGACAAAGTCTTATCCGCGTATGGGAAGATATCCCTCAAGAAACGATTAGATCTCTAATTGAAAGTATGCAACGGTGATGTCAGGCTGTAATAACATCTAGAGGTAGTAACACTAGTTATTGATAAGCCAAAAACGTTTCAAAAGAAGCTGTATTCGTGTGTATAATAATAATTATCATTTTACATAATTTTGTTAAATAAACCATATTTTTTGTTTTCGTTTTTTCTCCACAATTATTAAAGTTACATTCATTAATATTATCGAAATAATTCTGTTTATGTGTTCTATTCTTAATATGTTTGCAAAATGTATGATAATATTGACGACAATGAAAATATATCGAAATGTATATGTGGTGCGTTAATTTTGCGGTTAAGTGTATATTCTCATATTTTCATATTTGAATATTAACTTTATAATTTCAATTCAAAATTTGAAATTAATTTTTATCAACAATTAATGGCCAACTATGGCCCATTCATGCAAATCTAGAATAGTCCATCTAGATGGACCACTGTGTGGATGCGTCAATTCAGGCCATCATAATGGGCCATGATAATGGTGACCATCATGATGGCCCACAATGAGCCATAGTCATTTTCAATGTAATTCAGAAATAATTTATTTTCATATTGTCAAAAATATTATTATGATTTCAAAATGATTCAATATTTTCAATAGATATTACTGACTCAATATCAAGTTTCATCAAATCTGTCATTGCGTAGAGTGCTTGTTTGTATGTATAATATGTGCTGGACAGCCAACTCTTATGAGGTTTTCTTTCTCCAAAATTTCTTTTAGGCGCGTAAAGACGTTTTGACCTGGGTTTTGGATCATTTACATTTGCATGTCACCAATAAAGCCACACATTTAGAATTCATTTGATGTGTAAGGTTTTCGTATACAAGATTAGGTTAGGTTAGATAGTGAAATTTCGTCAATCGATAGTGAAATTTCGTCTGGTAAACTTTGTAAAGCAATAATTTTTGTTTCGATTCCATTTCCAGCACAGTTGAAATATCGAATCAATATAGGAAATAGTTTGTCCGCACCTTGGTTGTTGGTGTCTGCGGCAACAGAAATACATGAAATGTTCAGCGTGCTGCTCGTGTCATCTTCTTATGGCTCCTCTACACTATGGCTCATTGTGGGCCATCATGATGGTCACCATTATCATGGCCCATTATGATGGCCTGAATTGACGCATCCACACAGTGGTCCATCTAGATGGACTATTCTAGATTTGCATGAATGGGCCATAGTTGGCCATTAATTGTTGATAAAAATTAATTTCAAATTTTGAATTGAAATTATAAAGTTAATATTCAAATTTAATAAAGTTGAAATTTATAATTTCTCATAAGAAGTTGTCTAGTAACTAGTATGAAGGTCGAGGAAATCATGACAATAATCAGCAAGAACTGATAAGTGTGCGACAAAGGAAATAATGATGGCCCATGGTGTGGACATGCCACTTTAGCCACTGCGCAGCTTACTTGCGCATGCTGGCCTCCTTTGATGTGTGTAGTGGGACCGCTCCCAACGCCATCCATGGCCATCACCATCTCCATCATCCACTACTTAGGCCACTACAGGCCATCTACCCCTCTGCACAATGGTGATGGCTGACAGTGGCTCTAGATGGGCCATAGTGTAGAGGAGTCATTGTGGGTTTCTGTAGCTAAGTCACTTTCTACTCACATGACAGTAGCAAATGAAACACTTGGCATCAAAATTTACGCGCCCCTCAATAAAACACGGACATTTGGATCTTAATTCTTCCGTAAACTTACACTTGCGCTTACTCACAATTAACGACTCACAATTAAATTACTTGAAATATAGTCCAATAGTGTGATTTACCAAATCACACAGATTCGCGTCGGTTTTATGTATATGTTACGTTAAAAGTACGTAGTTTGGAAATGTACACATTTACCGGCATATGTACACAAATACCTTCTTGGTTGGTAAATAAGTTCAACTTACATTTACCAACTATTTCCGACAAAATGTGTACATATACCTAATGATGTTGACAAATGTATAGAGGTTTACCTTAACACTCAAAGTGCATGGACTAACAAATGGGATTTTTTTAAAACAACTAATATATGCTTTTTCGGGCGTGATTAGGGCTAATAAATAATGAATTTCGAATTACTATAAAAATTAATATTATAGAAGCGACTAAAATTAAGGTATAACTAAAGTATTCTGATAATCTTTTTATATATCTATTAAGTTCAAAATGTATTAATTGTTTTTATGATTAATAAAATAATATAAATTATTTCAAGTACATTTTAACCTTAATACACAAGTGTATTTTACTATTTTTAACTTTTACCTATATACGTTGGAAAATGTGTACTTTTACCGGTAAGAGTAGATATATGAAGCAGATCTCAAATTTAAACTCACATTTACCTATCAAATTGTTAGATGTATACATATACCGGTAAATGTTTACATTTGCCGATATTGTACTTTTACCGTATACATAAAGTAAACAAACGAAGAGTTGCACGAGAAAGAAAGTTGAAAGTAGGGTGGCAACCAAGTTGTTAAAAACGATTAGATGAAAGGCGATTTTCGCATTCAACTAAAAAGCTCCTGGAGAAAACGGCGTTTTACGCCGCACGGCATTTTCAGCACGTTTTAAAGGCGTACATATAGTAGCTAAGGGAGGACGGGAGAGCAAAATATGGAAAATGATGATATGTCGTCCTTTTGGATATATGCCCTTATTTCGTATATATTTATACCCTTTTTTTAGTAGCAGCTCTATGCTCTGTCCGGCGAGAGAATGCAGCTGTACTACGCCGAGGTATCGGCAAGGGTTGCGCCGAGGTACGAGCAGATTAGTTTGAGCTATCAAATGCGAATAAAGAGCTTCGAATAGAATAGTAGTTAGTTAGTAAGTGGTTAAGAACCACCTGTTAGAAGAAAACAATATGAAGATTTAACATAAGATTTAAGCCCGCCATTCACGATCAGTTTAAAGTGATCAGTTGAACTGACGTTTAGAACTGATCAGTTCAAAATGATTTCCCCACTCACTGGCTTAAAAGCGGCCTTCATTTCTCGATTGTCACGTGCTGTATCTGGCTAGCTTTCTCACCGCGTAACTTAAAAAGATGGATTCGAATTCCGAAGAGGATATTCTACTTATGACGGTTGCTGCTTGTAGCCGTTTAATCAACAGAAAAACAACAAAAGAAAAAAACTGAACGAAAAAATGATCAGAATGAAAGAAATATTAATTTGTTAAATGAGTTGTCACTGAAACCGAGTGACTGGCGTAACTATTTGAGAATGGACGAATCTACATATTTCAAGCTATTTTTCTATAAATTCTTCAGTTATTGTACGTCCTGACGCCATGGCAGTTAAACTACGTCTAACTAAGCGCATGCGCGGTCAGTTTGCCCTGATGAAAACGAACTGAAGCCAGCGGATATATGGCATAGCTTAACCGAACTTTGTACGAAGCAGACGTTAAACTTAGCAATTATTCTGACAAAATAATTCAAAAAAAAACAAACCGCAGACATGAATCCAATCATGAACAACACCAACTCCAACGGAACCGCCGCCGCCAAGGAATTCAAGGACTTCGCCTTCCTGGACTCCATCAGCGAAGACGGGTTGGACAGCCTGCTCAACCACCTCCTGAACAGGAAGAAGAAAAACACCGACGCCGAACAGCCCCAGGACACCGCCGCGACCAGAAGGACCGCCGCCGAGAGGACCAACGACGCCGAACCTAAGAAAACCACCGAAGCCGCCCCGAGGAGAGCCACCGAAGCCGCCCCGAGGAGGAAACCCACACCGATGGACACGGAGAGCATCACCGAGGTTTCCCAAGAAAACCGCAAAGCTGACGAGCCCAACCACGTCAAGCCTGCGAGGACCGCAGGTGAGTATGAACAGTTACGCATGCATAAATACAAGGGACAGTGACGACGACGAAGACGAAGTCACTGAGACCGAAACCCCCACCGAAAACAACGTCAACAACAAAACTCCCATCGTGCTACGAAACAAGGACAAATGGGCAGGGCTTTCAAAGAAGCTAAACAGAAACAACATCAACTACACCAGGGCAACGACTACCAGGGACGGGATAAGAATCCAGCCCCAAACCATAACTGACTACCGGAACATGTACAAGTTGATGAAAGAAGAAGACTACGAATTCCACACGCACCAACTAAGCACGGAAAGGAACCTGAAGGTCGTAGTGAAGGGAGTTCCCTGCGGCCTGACGGAGGAGGAAATCAAAGAGAGCCTCAACGACAACGGATACCCGGCCATAAAAGTGACCAGGATGAAAGGAAGAGAAGCCACGCCAATCCAAATGGTCCTGATAGAAATTTGGAAGGAATACAAATCCATCTACCAAATGGATCGATTCTGCGGATTGAGCGTGAAAATGGAACCGCTGAAAACACGAGGAGAAACCGTACAATGTCACCGATGTCAGCTGTTCGGCCACGTGCAGAGGCACTGCAACGCCGAATACAGATGCATTAAATGCGGACATAACCACAGCACGCACTTGTGCGAGAAACCGCTAACACTGCCGCCGAAATGCGCAAACTGCGGAGGCGAACACACCTCTATATGGAGAAACTGCCCGGCGAGACCGGAAATAGCTAGACAAACGGAACAAAGACAGCAGGAAACGAGACCCCCACCGATACAAACAACCCAAACACCGAGACAAACAGCCCAAACACAGAGATAAACAGCCCAAACACCGACAACCAGCCAAATACCGAAACCGATAAGAAGAAGCAACAACCCCAACCCGGAGACAAAACCTTCAACCAGCCGAAACAAAAGGAATAGCAACGAAGTAATCAAATCTGAACTGACGGAAATGATGCTCGACTTTGCCGAAATGGGACACAGCAAAGAGGAAACAGAAAAGTTCACTAGAAGAATCACAACCATCATGCTCACACTCAACAATGACCACTAGAAGAACTAGAGACAATCTGAAACTTACATTCTGGAACGCAAACGGAATACAAAACAAGAAACAGGAACTAGTAGCACACCTAAACGAACACAGCGTCGACGTGGCCCTGATCAACGAGACGCACCTCAGACGTTGCAACCAACTGAACATAGCAAACTACCAAGTCTATAGAAAAGACAGAAGCGAGAAAGCCGGAGGTGGAGTCGCTATCGTCATCAAAAGAAACATAAAACACCATGAACTGCCGGAAGTAGAAACAACCACGGACACGGAAACGGTAGGATTAGAAGTACAGACAACCGACGGACCCATAGCCCTCTACGCACTGTACTCGCCGCCACAGAAACAAATAAACGCCGACGACCTGGACAAAATATTCGACAGAAATATAGGTACTATAGCCGCAGGAGACTACAACGCAAAGAACTCGCAATGGAATTGCAGAGTGACAAACACCAAAGGCCGACAATTACTAAGGTACACGGAAAACCGGAAGTTACAAGTAATTGTACCGAACGAACCAACACACTTTCCAGGAGCTCAGCGAATGCCGGATATTTTGGATATAGCCGTTATGAAAAACATCACAGCAAACGTGGAAATAATCTGCATCAAGGACTTGAGCTCAGATCACAACCCAGTGCACATAAATCTTTAAGCGAATACGGCCAGGAAAACAATCGAGAAAACTATCACAAATTGGAACAAATTCAAAGATAATCTGACGAACGTCACTTGTACAGAAATTACAAGCCGCCAGTGCCTAGAAGAAGCAGCACGGACGATAGAAAACGAAATAAAAGCAGCACTCGAGGCCGCCACAAGGAAACGGACAACCAACACGACAACCGCCCTCCCACAGGAAATCAGAAACCTACTAAGAGAAAAGCGCAAAGCTAACAAAGTATTCCAACGGACGCTGGCACTGACGGACAAGAACGTCTTAAACAGACTGACAAACCAACTGAAAGCGGCACTGAGCGAACAGCACAACGCCGAATGGGAAGACAAACTAGAACGCATCAACGAAACAATAGAGGAACCGTGGAAATTAGCCAAGAATCTGAGAAACAAGGAGAGGAGAACGATTCCGCCACTGAAAACAACAAACGACACTGTAGCAAGCACGGACGAGGAGAAAACGGAGGAATTCGCAAAGGCGCTTGCACAAGAGTTTAAACCGAACGCCAGCACACACCCACTCTGCAAAAGGCAAAAAATACGCGAAACCGTACTGAGCAGTACGGTTAAAGTACGGTAAACTGTACTAAACAGCAGTGTAGAAAACACGGAAATAGAGGAAACAACACCCGAGGAAATAAAAGGAATAATTAAAAACTTAAAAACCAAGAAAGCACCAGGCTGCGATAACATCAACAACGCCGCGCTAAAAAACCTAACACCGAACGCAATAGACAGAATATCACAAATCATAAACGCCGCACTGAAACTTGGAGTGTTTCCGACCCAATGGAAACACGCAACGACGATTCTAATCCCGAAACCGAACAAACCCCGAAACCTCACCTCCAGTTACAGACCAATAAGTCTGCTGACAGGTCTCAGTAAAATCACAGAAAAAGTAATTCACAAAAGACTGACAGAAATAACTGAAGACAAACGTATTCTACCGGACGAACAATACGGCTTCAGGACAGAGCACTCTACCACCTATCAGACGACAAGAATAACAGAAGCAATAATCGACGCTTTCAACAAAGGGTTAGCCACGGGAGCCGTCTTTCTGGACGTCTCTAAGGCTTTCGACAAGGTATGGCACCTAGGTTTAATATACAAACTGCACCAATTTAAAATCCCAACAGCAATGATCAGACTAGTGACGTCCTTTATCTGTAACAGAACGTTCAAAGTAAAAATAAACGACAGCATCTTCTCAACACAGACAATGACAGCCGGTGTCCCACAAGGATCTGTCCTGGACCCCCTTCTTTACAGCATCTACACCGCAGACATCCCAAAACTAAAGGACACAGAAATTGCGCTATATGCAGATGACACGGCAATTTTCACAAGAGGATTCTCGAGCGAGGCCATAACAAAACGACTTCAAAATCACCTGGAAAGGATCAACGACTGGTGTAACACCTGGAGGATTAAACTAAACGCAGAAAAAACGCATGCAATTATCTTCACGAAGAAAAAATTTAAGCACGAACCCAGTAGCTGCTTGAAAATCAACAACACGGACATAAAATGGCAAAACCGAATTAAATATCTAGTCGTAATCCTAGATAAAGCTCTTACATTTTCAGAACACATCGATCAGACAGCGAAAAAAGCAAAACAAATTAAAGGCTACCTCTACCCGCTCTTGAACAGGAAAAGCAAGCTGAACATAAGAAACAAACTACAAATCTACAAATCCATAATACGGCCGACAATGACGTGCTGATACAATCCAAAGAACGGAAAATCTACAAACTTCAAATCATCCAGAACAAAACTCTGAGAGAAATAACAGATTCGCCATGGTACATGACCAATGAGCAGCTGCACAACGATCTAAACATGGAGACAATCAAGCAACACATAGAAAAACTAGCAACGAAAAGCTTCGAACGCATGAAAACACATGATAACCCAACAATCAACAACGCAGCAAACTACAACATCAACGTGAAATGGAAACATCCAAAACCTCAACAACATAAGTAATCACTGATCTTTCTTTTTCACAGGAAAGCCCAAGCCCACATCCCCGAACCCAGCGGAGTACCCAGGAACAAAAAGAGGCAAAAACAACAAGAACAAACCCGAGAGACACAGCAACCACCACGAGGACGAACAAGGAACCACCACGAGGACGAAGGACGAACCATGAACCACCAGGAGGGTGAACCAAAAACCAACACCAGGACGAACCAAGGACCAACAACGAGAAGAAGAAGAAAAAAAAAAAAGAAAGAAAAGAAAACCGGTCGTTAGTGGAACACAACAGAACAACAAACAAACCGACAAACAAGCAAACCAACAAACAAACAAACAAACCGAAACAAAAAAAAAAACAATGACAAACAACAAGGCGATGGAACAGCTGAGCGGAAGGCTCAATGACCGTCGAAAAGCAAAGGACACATGACGGCGGATATATGGTGCGCCCGGTAAATCCGTGGGTTGCCGTCAGTTAAAAATTTTACGTTAGGATTTCACACTCACGGTCAGTTTTTGGATGTACGTCAATTCAACTGATCAGTTTAACTGATCGTGAATGGGGGACTTTACACTGTTAATTCGTTCGAACCCAAAGTTCAGGCCAAGGACTCTTTACGTGGAATAGCACACAATATTACTTACCAATTATATAGGAGTTACTTTGGTTAATGTCATATTGTAGTTGTTCATAGTATATAATATGTTTAAAGTGTTCTTTCAGCGATGTAATGAAATATTTACTATATTAATTTTCATTCGAAACTATTCGAACAAATTATTATTCGAACATTTTTCTTTCAATAAATTGCATTCGAACAACTTTCCGGACTTTTTTTTTTAATAGTCAAAATTGGCAACGTATGGCCGGCTGCTAGTGACCAGGTAGAAGTTGCGATGTCAATAAATACATACTTTTTATTATATACATTATACATAAAATTTTTTTGTTCAATTACAAAAACTTGGATATTTCTTAAACTAGTCAACGTAAAAACTTCATTTTAACTTTCTGCATTTACCAATACACTGTGGAAGACGATTAGCAACAGTTATATCAAGTAAAAACCCAAGAAATACAGTTAGACCAAATACAGATAGACCGAATTCTGCACTTACCTACTCCTAAAGTGTATATGTCGTAGTCTTATAGTGAAATCAGTCAGATTGTGTAAAACTGGGCAATTTCATGATCTGTCGGCAGTTCGTGTAGTTCATCTAATTCGTGTAGCTCATAAAATAGCCAATTTTATGAGGCATTTGTTTAACTGGGAAGACACACTCTTACTTACCTACTTACCGATTCCAAGTTTCAAGAAGTGCTGTCTGTCATCTGATAGTATAAAGCTACGTGTCTTAATTATCAGACCTATTAATAAAGAGATAAATAAAGAAATATATTCGAGATGGTTTCACGAAATAGCTAGTTATATCGAGTATTTCAAATAGAATACACGAACTGTCGGCAGATTATGTAATGACTCGGTTTTACACTATCTGACGAATTTTACTATATGACTACGACATATACAATTACTAAAATCTAACCATATCAGTAAGTACCAATTTATAAATACATACCAAAAATTTTTCGAGAAATATAACTTCAACATCTTTCTTCAACGAAGTTAATAAAATTACTTTATTCGAATACGTATATTGTGCGTAACTAATTTCGTCTCTGATAGTAAATTAATACCATGTTTTCCAGCCAGGAACCTTTTTAATTGTCCCAAATATTAATTATTTACAGGTATTAAACTGAGATACGTGTACAATTTATATATATATATATATATATATATATATATATATATATATATATATATATATATATAAATATATATATATATATATATATATATATATATATATATATATATATATATATATACAAACAACGCATGAAAACTAAAACATGAAATATAAAATTTCCATTGTCCTTAATAGATATAATGTTTAAAATATTAATTCAATACGCAATATCTGGTGACAAATCTGTTGAACACGTACTTTTTTATCATAATTTAAAATAAAACTCGTAACAGCAAGTATGCGTTTTCAATAATGTCTACTGCGTACCCGTTTCGGTGTCCTTACCGGCACGGTAAATATTTGATCAATTTCACAGGTATAACCAAATTGACGCAAAAAGTAACAAAAGCGGATAGTCTTATTGTAGATAAGTGAGTGCAGATTAACGTTTTTGCAGACGTGCGTTCTCGTTGGAGTATCGAGAACAACTGTTTTTAGTGCTTTTTAATAATAAGCGTGGTTTTTAAAATGTTGTTTTTATGTATTTTCTTTTTTCATTGATCTTCGGAAAATGCGAAGTCAAATGTTTATCTATTTTTATAAAAGAATCTTAGTGCATGTTTTTTTAAATGTTTCATTTTTTTCTTTAATCAAATGATATACTTTTCATTTTTTTTAGAAATGGAAGCTCAAAAAAAGCATTTCTTCTTGAATGCTTGTCATAAAAGCGTACCTTCCAAATTTCACTTTCGTAAGTTAAGCAGTTGAGCTTTGCGTTTATGAGCCAGTTTTTTATTTGCAGACTAGGGCCTCTCTGTCAAACGCCACTTCCGATATTGGTTATGTGCACAACTGTAGCACCACATAGCATGCGCAGCTTTTTGGGAGTATGTAAAATAATGACATACATACAAATGTTTTATTGTTTTATGATAATAGAAAAGGACTTTTTTTAACAATGATCTATAACATAGGTTCCCAACCTGGGGTACATGTATCCCTGGTGGTACATTACATTGCTGCGAGGGTACAATAGAAATTTCAAGAATTTTTTTATGTATAGCATAATTTTTCAAAATGTAAATTAAAACTAAATCACGGCAATGCATTTCGTGCTTATGAAAATATGCTTTTGTATAAATTTTCACTCTCAATAACTTTTAAAACAATTACGAGGTAAGTTGTAAGTTTCAGTTCATACTTGAAATTTATAAATATATAAATTATAAATAACAGTGGCGAAGCGTGCATGTAAGCAATGCATTGAAATTATCTAACATGCAAATAACTAAAAACTACATCAAATTTTACATAAAATAAATAGATACGACTATAATTTTATACAACAAACGTAAAATTCAACCAAAACAAGCTTTGAATGTAAAAATACTTCAAAAGTGTTATATAATTTTTTGAGAAAGTGCATGTCTAATGTCAAAAACCACGCTTCGCCACTGATAAATAAGTAACTATTATAACGTCTTTTTACAACGTGATATTCGTTTTTAGTCCATCCTAATCTATAATAATGGACAAATGGTTAGTAAATTCTAAAAGGAAACTAATAGATTGCTCTGACACTCTTAGTAGCGGTAGTACCAAGCCCAGAAAAAAAGGAAATACAACGACGAGTATTTAGCGTATGGATTTGCTTGGTATGGAGACCAAAATGAGCCCAAACTACACTGTGTTGTGCGTTATGAAACATTTTCGAACAACTCGATGAAGCCATCCCTTCTTAAACGTCATTTATACAACAAACACAAGCATTTAAAAGACAAGCCTATTGATTTTTTAAAAGACAGCGAAGTGAGTTGAAAAATATCAAAACGTTGGATCAATTTTCAGTGGAAGAAAGAGACCAATTAATTGAACTTTCATGTGACGGAAGTCTAAAAAATGAATTTAAAAAGACAGCTTGTGTAACTTTTGGTTAAAGAGAAGAGCTGAATATGAAAATATTCCGGACAAAGCATTAACATTTTTAGTGCCGTTTAACACAACATATTTGTGTGAAATTGAGTTTTCCGCCATGTTGTATATAAAAAGTACAGTACGCAATTGAAATTTGAGCCTGACTTACATTTGAAGTTAACGAAGGTAAACCCCGATATATCAAAGATTATGGCGGTGGGTATTGCACAAATCCGTGCGGAGTATAAACCCTAGTGACTTGTGTCCTATTTGTTAGGAAGGATTTGATCAAATTAAGCGCGACCCCCCTTGTGCCATATTTTAAAAGTTTTATTAACAATATATTATGGTCAACCACATCATAGGCCTTAGATAGGTCCATAAGATAGGTCCATAGGCATTAAATAGGTCCTACCGGGATCCTTCGGGATTCAATATTATCAATATAGATATTTTATATTTATCTAATTGTAAGAACGATACTCTTCTTGAGTAAATGATTCTCTCAAAGATCTTAGAAAACACCGATAGGAAACTTATGGGCCTGTAGGTTTCTATTGCACATTTATCGCCAGCCTTGTGTGTGGGTGTTATAATCGCCACTTTTAAGTTTTCTGGAAATTTGCCCATCTCTAAGGCATTGTTAATGATATATTGTAGAGGAATTAATATCGAAGGTAGCACATTTTTAAAACGATGGAAGAAATATTGTCTATGCCCGCACTTTTTGTACTTTTTAAGTTTGTAATATTATATTATGTTGGAAAACGATATTATCCTTGTAGCACACCACAGTTTGAGAGTCTGCTAAGGTTTTTGCTCTGTTTGTTAAAAACTGTTTGAAGAAACTGTTAATTCTTGTCGCACTCACTAGACACTAGAGGATCGTCATCACGGGTAACAAATGTATCACTTTTCATCTTAATTTCGGTAATTCGTCTTAATATATCCCAGGTTGTTTTTTGCCGGATGGACAGAATGCCCATTTTATACAATTGTTTACATGAGATTTTACATCGAGAGTTCGTGCTGCCGCGGGTATGTTTTCTTGATTTATCTGCCCGCTTCGAGGTAGACAACCTAATCTAACCTGGGTTAAACCAACGGTCCTTGCTACATTGTTCTATATTGGATCGAGAGTTCGCGCGGCAGCGTCACTTTGTCCAATATAGGACAATGTGGCAAGGGCAGTTTGCTTAACCAACTCGGCTGGTTCAATTTCAATTCAACTAATTTTTGAATATTCAGAAAAGACAAATAATTTTTGGAAGCCAATTTTGTATATATTTTACACAAACATGTGACGCAGAAAAATTTAAATAATTTATATGTTATCAAAATTAAATTTGGCAACGCTGACCCAATTGTATCTACATTCTCAGTTATTTGACCAGTCATACACGTCAGTTATTTTGTTGAAAATGTCATGAAATTGTCAATTACAAAAACCCAAATATTTCTCCGCAATAAGAAAAAAAAATGTTTTACAAGGCCTATGTCTTTCCACTACAATGTACATGCAATTTCTGTGGTGGTGGCGTTAATAACTAATAAGTAACTACCAAAAAAGCAACCAACCTTGAAGTAGCATTTATACGACCCCTCGGCCTGGATCAATCTCCACTCAACCAAATTCTTGACGGTTTCGTCTGGGTCTTGCAGAATCTGGTAGATATCTGGGACTATCTACTATCTGTCATCTCGAATATGCCAACAATTATTTTCAACAAAAACACGAATATTTATTGAACCAGTCAACGTAGAAGCTTAATTTTTGCTTCAGGATCTTAGTTGAAGAGTATCAAAGTCGATTAACAACAGCTATACTACGTAAAAAGTCCGCAACACTAAGTTTCAAAAAATCCCGTATTTTTTACCTAAGTCGTTATACACACACAAAAAAAGTATTAAGTACAGACCAAGTCGCCAAATTCATACTAGAAGCACCAACTGAGAAGTGGTTATTAACTACAGTAATTTTAATATTTGGTATTTTTTGTGCATGTCGAAGAGATGATTTGATTCGTTTAACACTGGAAGATGTGGATGATCCTTTTCTCCTTTCTCCTTCAAGGTGGCAAAAATCACAAGTCAAGAAGTTTTTCAATTACAAAGGAAGTACCTTTCATGCATACAGTTTTTATCGCTAATATATTAATCTAAGACCTACAAATATGAATAGTAGCAGGTTACTTATAGCGTACCGCAATGGTAGATGTGCTCAACAGGCAGGTTGCCTTACTATACGTGGGACAACAAAGACTGCTGAATATCTGAACCTAAAAAATCCTGAAGAATATACTGGACACAGCTTAAGACGATCTTCAGCATCTATGATAGTCACAGGCGGAAGGGATTTGTTTACTCTAAAAAGACATGGAGGCTGGCATTAGTCGACTGTAGCCGAAGGGTATATCAAAGAATCGGTAAACAGAAAAATTGAAATTTGTTGTAAATTGTTCAGTTATTCAAGAATAGAAAACACATCGCCAACACCAGAAAATATTGTGGATGGGGAAGACCAAGAAATAAATATAAAGAAAAATATAATTTTCTTTAATATTTCTGTGCTTAAACATTATTATTATTCTTTTTTTATATAACGTCCATCTTGTTTGAATGATTAGGGTAGTTTAAATCAGGTGTCTTTTTATAATTATGTTATTTTGTAATTTGTAATTTTGTTTTTCTTTTGTAGCCTTGAGAATAATATAGGTCTAATATAGGTCGAAACGTTGGCTAAATTTAAATAAAAATATTTCAAAGAATTTGTCCAAACACCTGATTTAAACTACCCTAATCATTAAAACAATATGGACGTTATATCAAAAAAGAATTAATAAACAGAGGGTTTTTACAGCACCATCAAAGAAAGATATGGTAACCATATACAACAAATTGCAAAAAAAATACATAAATTTATTAACAAAATTGGCCTCAAATAGTAATAGATTAACCTTCCTCATACAATGTCGAAAAAAGAAAGTTATTCCCAATCATATTACCAACAACGTAAAATGCCTATATACCCTGGAGCTTGATAATCACCCTTACCATAGAAAATTAGACAATATAAAAACCAAATTTAAAAAATCCATTCTCAATATAGAGATAAAAATTACTATCTTAAAAATGAACAAATTAAAAAAGGATATTGATGAACAAAGAAAATGTACTACACAACAAAAAATGACATTGAATCCATCGCCATGAGACAACGAAACCTAAAGTTTGAAGAAACTAAATCCAGAAACATTAAAAAACTTAACAACTTAATAAATACGAACCACAATCCAATAATACCAATAGGGAACAATTCATTTATAAAAAAACTACACAAACATACCAATACCACAACCAATTTGTTCATTACTTAGTTTTGGTCCAAAATATGCTTTTGAAGATAATAAAGTTCCCATTCTCAAACTGATAAAAGATGTAGAATTTTGCATCCATAAAAAAATTGACTGTGAAGAAGAAAAGAATATAGCAAGAAACAAAATTACAGGATCAATTCACAATTACATAAACAAGAAACCTAGCACAGTTTGGAACCACTCAGTTGAAAAACAACTTTCAGAAACGAGAAAATTCTTGAAAAACAATGATAACTTATTAGTGAGCAAGTCAGATAAAGGTAATATAACTGTAATCATGTTTAAACATGAATATGAAACAGAAGTTAATAGAATGGTAAATAATACGAATACTTACACCAAACTGAATAAGGATCCCACTTCAAAATATCAACGTATCTCCAATAGCCTAGTGAAAGAACTACACACAGGAGACCATATCACGGAAGAACAGTACAAGAGAAAGATTAGACACAATTTGGTACCACCCAGACTATATTGCCTTAGAAAAACACACAAACCTCAATTAAACCTCAGACCCATCGTTAGTTGTATTGATTAGCCAGGTTATAATCTAGGGAAAGACACATTCAGTTTTAATCCAATATTTGTCCACCTGACCATACAACATAAAAAACTCGTTCGAACTATGGGAGCTCCAACGAGTCCCACATTAGCTAATTTAATTATAATCGAAACTTTCAAATGTGTAATAGATAAATTAAAAATTCAGTTTCCACTAATTAGAATGTATGTAGATGACACAATATTATTAGTTCCAAAAGAAAAAAGAAAATTAATTTTTAACACGTTTAACAGCTTTCATAAAAATATTCAATTTACAATGGAAATAGATAGTGATAACTCTATTCCATTCCTAGACACTACAATAATTAGACATAACAAACAGTTAATCTCAAATTGGTATACAAAACCTACTAACCCTAATAGAATATTAAATTACCTTAGTCATCGCAAAACAAAACAGAAAATTAATTTTGTTAATAATTTATTACATCGTGCTATCAAATTAAGTCACTCATCTTTTCATGTAGATAATTTAGCTAAAATCAAAAAAAAATTAATCAAAAATAATTATCCGAATTATATTGTCAACCAATACGTTAATAAATATATGAAAAAAAGACTACAACTAGATAATACTAATAACCATTACGAGCATACAAACAAATTAACCATATGGACAGATATTGAAACTAACACCCACACATTTTTTAGTTTACCATACATAGGATCCCTTACAAAACATAGAAAGAATACTTAGTCCTTACAATTTCAAATTTGCATATTATAATACAAAAACAATTGGACAATATTACACAAAACTTAAGGATCCACTACCTAAGACAATAAACTCAAGCTTGGTTTACAAGATCGATTGTTCGAATTGCAATAAATCTTACATAGGCCAGACGAAACAACATTTAAAAGACAGAACACGCCAACATAAGTCAGATTGTAACAATGTTCATTTAAATCCCGATAAAACCGCTTTAATAACTCATATTTTCCACTCCGGCCATCATTTTGATTTTGATAACATCTCAATACTGGACATTGAAAAACATTGCTACAAACGCAACATTAGCGAAATGATTTTCATTAAAAAACACAATACAATAAATTATAGAGAAGATGTCAATGGTCTAAGTAAGATTTATTGCAATTTAATTCAAAAAGTTTAAACTGTTTTCTAGTTTATATTTGACTAAATTAATTTTAATACAATATTTTAAAAATATATATTAAAAAAAAAATTAATTATTTAATCAAACAATTTCCCACCATAAAATAAATTCAAATTTTAATTCCCTATTCACACAATTTATACGCACTCCGACAAAGAATTTGAGTTTTTTGGTCTTGGTTTTTTAAGTTAATTTTTGTTTTTTGGACTTTTACGATAAAACCCCAAATTAATCACAATTTATTTCATTTCTTCCTTTTTTGATATGTGAGGATTTCTATTTTTAACTTCAATTTATTTTATTTTTGTTTGTTTTTATTTACTATTATAGTAATGAAGAGGAAACCAATTACTAACCAAAATTAATATAATTTTCAAATTTAAAAAAATGTAAAAATCAAATAATTTAAAAAAAATTAGGTGAGAACAAATAGTTTTTAATTTATCTTATTACAAAATGTTTTATCTAATCATAAAAAAAAAATTATTATTATAAATTGTTGTAATTTTCATATACGTATTTTAGAATTTTTATAATTATGTTATTTTGTAATTTGTAATTTTGTTTTTCTTTTGTAACCTTGAGAAATACCTAATATAGGTCGAAACGTTGGCTTAATTTAAATAAAAATACTTCAAAGAATTTGTCCAAACACCTGATTTAAACTACCCTAATCATTATTAATATTATTGGAGGTATAAGGAATTTTCGAAATTATAACATATGCGTCATATTCAATTTTCAAATGTGGATTGTTATGTAAGTTGTCACTTTATTGTGATACTACTTTTTGTGACACTAATTAGTTTGAATAGCTGGTATCTCAGTTAGTTCCAACTCAATTGTATCGTGTCTCATATTTTAGATAATTTTATAGATTGCTATTTTACGAACAGTGTTACGACGTGTTATGAATACTTTTTACTGATAATGTTGTGCTTTAACGTAAAAGATTATGTAAATATGATGAAATGTAAACTCAAAGTATAACTGCTTGATCGAAAGTTTTGTAAGTCGATCGAAAGTTTGCTATTCGAGTGTGTGGAATATCGTTCCTACTAACAATCATAAACTTGGTTTTGCTGATGTTAATTTTTAAACCTAGTCTGTGGCTTTCTAAATTGACCCGATATATTAGGCTTTGTAGATCATGTGTACCATCTGCTAATATTACGGTATCATACGCATATCGGATATTGTTAAAGGGGGTTCCGTGTACTTTAATTCCAAAGGGACTATTTGAGATTGACTCGTAGAATGCTTTTTCTACGTATAGGTTGAATAACATTGGGAATAGGATACACTCTTCTGGTACCACGAACTTCTGGTACCAATACAGATTACCGATTAACCTTATATTTTTTCAATTCAGCAGTCCCGAATCTCTAAGGTATTATATCAGAAGATTATGCTCAAGTTTGTTAAATGCCTTCTCATAGTTATAGAAACATATTAAGACATCTTTTATTTGATCTTAAGCAGTTTTGGATCTATGTTTAGAGACTGAATATGGCTTCTCTAGTTCCGAAACCGCTCTTAAATCCGAATTAACTGACTCCACTTACTTCCTCACATTTTTGGCAAAGCCTTGTGTGTAGCACTCGAAGGAAGAGTTTTAGAAAGTGGCTCATTAAACTGATGAGACGATAATCTTTACACGAAGTTGCGCTGTTCGATTTTGGTAGTGTAATAAACGTGGAGCGGAGCCAATCTTCACGAAATTTCCAGTGTCATAGATGTTATTGAAGAGTCTTAAGATCATTTCAAGATTTTGTTCGTTGATTAAGTGGAACGTTTCCGAACGTACATATCGTACATATCATTAGAACCCATTAGAACGTACATATCATTAGAACCCAAAGCTTTGTTATTTCTTATTGAATTGATGGCGTGTATGATTTTACTTTTTAATATGTTTGGTTCTGATAAAGTGGACATTTCTGTTGTGGGGTTCTCTGGTATGTCATCGTTGAAAAGACTAATTGTATATTTTCTCCAGATTTGCAACAATTCTTCGGCTTCTGTCACTATTTAATTCTGCTCATTTTTTTGACTTTTTTTGACTCAGCTATTTCTTTCACTTTTTTATGAAGATGAAAACTATCTCCAAGTCTGTTAAGATGTTCAGCCTTTTGACACCTTTCATGTAGCCAATTCTCTTTTGATATAGCTCTTGTGATCGTTCTGAATTTTACATTGGCTTAGCTCTTCCATT
This sequence comes from Phosphuga atrata, assembly GCA_944588485.1. Taxonomy (NCBI): domain Eukaryota; kingdom Metazoa; phylum Arthropoda; class Insecta; order Coleoptera; family Silphidae; genus Phosphuga; species Phosphuga atrata. The sequence goes on from OX155899.1 coordinate 38,098,444, forward strand.
AATTCTAGAATATCTTCAGTCATCCACTCATTCTAAGTTGTTGTTTTCTTCTTTGAGAGAAACTTTTTGTTCGTGGTTCTAAAGACTTGATTAAGATCAAGTCGATGCTTGTCAATGTCGTTTGTCCTGGTAACACTTTTTACAGTGATCTTTTTTCATCTCTTAGTAGTTGTAGGTCCAGTGTCTTCCTGAAGCTCTTTCTTTTAGGTTTGGCAAGGCGTAAAATGATGGCACACACTGGGTTGTGGTCTGATGCGATGTCGGCACCTGGCATTGTAGTAACTTTGGTGACAGAGTTTCTAAACCTACGACTAATTGTGATACGACTATTTGATTACGATCAATGTGATGATCATGGTCCTGTGAAGCTTTCCAGGTGTATAGTGGTCTAGGCGGGAGTTTGAAACACGTGTTTGCAATTATAAGATTGTTCTTCTCACAGTACTGAATCAACCTTTCACCTTTGTCATTTCTTTCACCCAAGCCCCAATCACTAACCACTGATCCCATCCTGCCCTTGCCAACTTTGTCATTAAAGTCTCCAAAAATTATATTTATTTCATTCGTTCTTGTGAGTTTTCAGACCTGATCTAGCTGTTTATAGAAGTCTTCAACTTCTTTCTGTAGTTTGTCTGCTGTTGGGGCATAGACCTGGACAATATTGATGTTAATAGGCTTACCAAGTAGTTGAATTAGAACTACTCTTTCGGAGAGGGGAACAACATTTTTCATTGATGTTGTTCATTTAGTTCTCATCTATTAAGATACCGACACCATGTTGGTGATCTCGATCAGTATTATTGCCGGAGTAGTAAAACACTTTACCCCTTGATTTGAGCATTCCACACCCAGGCCATCGGACCTCATTCACATCTAGAACGTTTATCCTCATCCTGTTCATTTCATGTATTAAGTTATCAATTTTACCAGCTGTAAAAAATGTTCTTACAAATCCAAGTCGCGATTTTTGTTATCTTATCCAGTTGGAACCGGGAGATTCTTCGCAACTCCTGACCACTTAAGGTCTGCCCGGAACTAGAGGCCATTTGTATTTTAGCTTCCAACATAATAAGATGAGCGGATGAATATCCTGGGAATATATAATCTCTCTCTCTCTCTTCAATCCATAACCCTTCTGCAGGGTTTGGTGACATGAATTTGCTACGCTCGCAATAATTCCTGGCCAGCGCTCTCTATCTTGGGCAGATCTCATTACTTCCTGCATCCCTTGTCCCGTCAGGGTTTTTGTCCGGTCTATCCATCGTGTCGGCGATCTTCCTCTTGGGCGGCGGCCTTGGACTTTGCCTTCTACTAAGAGTCGTTCAATATTGTCGAACCTCCTTGCCACATGATCCACGTATCCCAAATACCGTTGGTTTATTGTCTGGTATAGTCTGGTCTTTATACCGAGTGTTTGAATAATAGAGTCGTTTGTGCAGTGGGCTGTCTGTCCATGGTATTTGCAGCATTTTTCTATAGCACCACATTTCAAACGCTTCTATTCTGCGTTGGTCTGAGGTCCGAATAGTCCACGTTTCGCAGGCGTAAGTTGCAATGGAGAAGACCAGGCTATATGTATCAGCCAAAGTTTTGTGTTTTTGGTAATGGCTCGATATTTCCAAATTTTAAGCAGTTTTGCCATACACGTTCTGGCAATCGCTATTCGTTTGCGGATTTCTTCTTCCGATCTACCTTTGTTGGTAACTACTGATCCTAGATATTCAAATCTTTCCACCACTGCAATCCAGCCACGGTGTCGCCTTGTGGCAGGTTTTCATTTTGTTTGTCTATTATCATTATCCTTGTTTTGGCTCTATTAATCTCCAGTCCATATGAGCTATTCTCTTCTGTGAGTCTGGCCATTATAGCCTCCATTTCGGCTTCCTCTGAAGCCAGAATCACAGTATCATCTGCATATCTCAAATTCGTTATCCGTTTGCCTCCAAAAGAGATCCCTCCATTCCAATCTTCTAGTACCTTCCGCATAATGTATTCTGTGTAAATGTTAAACAGTATTGGCGACAATAGGATGCATATTGCCGCACTTCCGCTAGTATTTTGATTAATCTTATTAGATGCAGTGGTGTTCCCATTTTCTCTAGTATTTGCCATAGTTTACGCCACTTCACTTTATCAAAGGCTTTAGTATAATCCACGAAGCACAGGTATGCTTTCACTTGGAATTCTCTGGCCTTTTCTATTATTTGACTTTAAGATCTGCTCCCGTGTACCTTTGCCTGGGACAAATCCTGATTGTTCGTCTGCAATCTCTGGCAGCAGGATGTATTTTAGTCTGGCATTAAGTATGTGTAGCATAATCTTACAGGCATCTGATACCAGCGCAATGGTTCTATAGTTAGCACAGTCTGCAGGGGAACCTTTTTTGTATATAGTTATTAGCAGAGATTTTGCCCACTCTTCTGGCCATTTTACGGATCCATATGCATTGGAAAATATTATGCGTATTGTCTATTCCTGCTTCTCCCATTGCTTTAAATGTTTCAGCATTTATGTTGTCTGGTCCCGTTACTTTTTTTTCTCCAAGTTTCCTTATAGATTTATCTACCTCGGTCTTAAGAATACCCGCTACTACCGATATTTCATACCCGAGTATGAAATACTCCATTTCATACTGTCTGTTCTCCGATTCAACATATGTTGTGGGGTTATCAAGGTACAATTTAGTGCAGTAATTTTTCCATACTTCCGCTATTCCCTTTAGGTCGGTTATACTGTTTCCCTGATCATCCTGGATTATTTGCGTTTTTGGCTTGAAAACACGAGATACATATTTCACCCTATTGTATAGGTCATGCGTATTCTTCTGGTTCTCATGGTTTTTTATTTCCATGCATATATTGTGTATGTATTGGTTTTTGTCCCTGCGTGACTCCGTTTTTATTAGTCTGTTGAGTTGTCGAGTTTTTAAAGCTTTCTCTATTGGGTCCGTGTTAGAGAGCTTAGTATTTCTTCGCTGTTCTACCAGTACCAGTGTTTCATCCGTCATCCAATGTTTCCTTTTTTGTTTTGGTTCTTGTTTTAGACATTTCGCTGCGGTCAGTTCAATCCATCTTTTTGTTTCTTCCCATAGTTGGTTTGGGTCATTGTGATTGCCCGGATGTGGTAGTTCAGATAGGGCTCGCTGGAAGGTCGTTGGTTGCTGCGCATTTACTTTCCCCTTGCTATATGGTTTGATGAGTCTTTCTAGCTTTATTCCAAAGTCTGCAATTAATAGTCTGTATTCGGCACTTGCTTGGTTTTCACGTTTCGGAATGATAATCTCCACCTCTTATCTACTAGTAGGTAGTCACTCTGGTTTTTGGTCTTCTTATCAGGAGATGTCCAAGTAGATAGGCATCGGGCATGACGTTGAAACAGGGTGTTCAGAATTGTTAAGCTGTTGTCAGTTGCGAATTCCATGAGTTTTTCCCCTCTCTCGTTCCGCGTTCCAAGTCCGTACTTGCCCACGATACTGCTTTTGTTGCCCCGATCTTGGCATTAAAGTCACTTAAGATAATCGTGATATCCCTGGAGACTATTCTCTCCATTAGCTCCTCGATGAGGAATATCTAAAAGATCTTTAATGCAGTGTTTTCCCGTTGCCTTCTTCATCTTCATGCCGTTGACCATGTTATTGGTTCGTCCTCCTTTAGGAATGATTTCTCATTCCTGAAACAAGAAGGTGCCCTTACTCTTAGCAGCTCATCCACCAGAAGCTGTTGGCCATCAAGAGGGGACTGCTTATTCGGGCAGTAGCTCGGTCGACTGAGCCTCGTTAGTAAACTAGGACGGGAATTATCCTGTTGGAAAATCCGGTCCTCCAGATCCTGGAAGAAAGAAGGATGTGGGGTTCTACCACTTCATCAACATATTGGTAGGCATTCATATTGCTTCGGATGAATACCAACTGAGACCTGCTTCTATAGACAATAGCAATCCATACCATGACACTATGTGGTGCACATGCCGCTCACCATGCAAAAAACTGCACATGGCGACGTACTCTACCTCTAAGTTTGACTCTTTTGAGACCATCGTGGATTTTCAAGCAGAATTGGGATTCGTCACTCAAGACCACTATATGCCATTCCACGTCCCAATTCAGTCGCAAGGTACACCACTCCAAACGTTGCTGTCGATAACGAGCCGTCAGCGGAAGCACAAGATGTGGTCGATAGGACGACAAGCCAAAAGCTCTAATTCGTCGATAAACTGTACGAAGGGTTACAGGACGTCCTTCGTTTCCAAATCATTGATCGGCTATTGACCTTGTACTTCAGAATCGATCTTTAATGCCATTAATTAGAGATGGCGGTCCTGGACCACATTTGTCCACTTCTTCTTCTACGACGTTTTTTGGCCTTCTGTAGATCATGTTTGATAACACCGTACTACGTAGGATTGGTTACGATTAAGACGATTAGCAATTTCTCTGAATTAAAAACCATCTTCACGTAAGCCAATAATGCGACCTCTGTCGAATTCACTAAGTTGTCGGTCGTTTTCACGTTGCCATACTCTAGGCATAATTGCAACCTCGAAAAGAAAAGAATTGCAACCAAAAACAATATCGAAATCGACTTAATACCGCAAGAAATACACCCGATAATTTCGATTGTAACAACAAGTACAACATCAAAATGACCATGGCTACTGGATTATTTTGAATGTAATTTTAATCGTTGACCACCTTTGACTAGCTCAGGTGTTCCGCAACTCGCAACTCGCGAGCCACATGCGGCTCTTTTATTTAAGTTGTGTGGCTCTTCAACTCGTCCAAAATATATATGTTTCAGTTTATTGAAATAAATTAAAATTTAGTTAACATTCTGCAAATTTAATTACCAGCAAAGACAATTCAGGAATCACTCAAATTGACAAAGAATGTGACATCACAGCAGTTTTTTGATTTAACATCCTCGCCTGTATTTTCTTTAGAGTCTAATGAGTTGTGTGATGTAACCAGTAAGTGTACCCATGAAGAATTCCTAACTTTGTGGAAGAATTTCTAATATTTTCCTCAAAATCAGAATCTTTGATAAAAAAAATTGTTGCAAGAGTTGTTGAGCTCAATTTGAATTTTGACTTAAGAGAGATTTGAAATCGGAAGATGTAGTCTTAAAAAGTTACATTATTACAGGCAGAACTAGAAAATTTGGAAAGAAAAAAACAGTTGACAGTAAGTGGATTGATCTTTCAAAATCACAAAAGGAAAATCAATTTAAATTTGAAACCTGGAATAGCTTTCATGAAATTTACAATCAACTTAAGCTGGTGAAATGTGGACTTTATAAGTTAGTATGGGTACACATATTATTGTGAGCAGATTTTTAACAACATGAATATCCGAAAAATAAAAGCTCAGCTCAACGACGATAGCCTTGTAAGTGGTTTAAAACTAACGACATTAAATTACGAACCTGGTCAAAACACATCTGTGCATCAAATCACTCATTAAAAGCTCACTAATGTTTGTATTCATTTTTATTAAATTGCTTGCCTTGCTTTTTTTAAAATCTATTGTATATCAGCAAATATATAGAATTTGCTGATCGAGATGATCTGCAGTACTTTTATTCATCCCTGCGACTCTTCTGTAGGATTTGTAATTTTTTTTTTTAAGAAAATTGCTCTTTACTTAAAACCAGTTGCCGACCACTGGACTAGCTAAACATTTCTGCTAAGTTTGGTCCAAAAATTCCTACTCCTTCTTAGTGTTGCATTCTCTATGTCACAGAGTATACTTGGCTCAAAACTCCATAACTTCCATTGTGGCAAAGAGAAACAAGTTTAACACACACCTGGACTAGACATACCAAACTAGGCAACTAGAGGGACCAGACTAAACAGACAAGACAAGTGTTTGTAAAAGAATTACGAAAGACGTTGAAAAAAAGTTAGGCAAACAACGACATTTAATATTTTGTTCAGGAAGTGGCGCCTCTAATTTGTATTTTTTTTTTATTAACATCAAGAGCGTCACTAGCGACCTTAAAACAAAAAAAAAGAGAAGAAGAACGGTTTCTATAAACAAGATCAGAGAGAAAAAACATTAATTTTAGAAGCAATGTTTTTTTAAATTAATCATCAAATGTTTTTTAGCTTCTTTCTCGAACAGTGTTAATTTTGTATTTGTATTTAAGTTTTTCATTCAGTTTGTTGCGCATTTAATAATTAAAAGTTATTGGCTCGTAATCACTCTATAATTCATTCCAATCTCCACCAACACCAGACATCAAACATTTTATGGTCCTTCGAACCGGATTTGGTGTATATTGGTGCAGAAAAGTATCAGTAAGTAAAAATTCAGTGTTTCTCTTTAGTCTGTCTCGTATTTGAACAATAGTAAGAGCGGCTTTTACTCTTTTCAACAATTACTTGAACAATCAACGCGGTTTCTACTCTTTTGAACAATTACAACCACAATCAACGCGGTTTTTACTCTTTTGAACAACTCGAACGGAAATACTCTTTTGATCAATTGCGGTTTCTACTCTTTTGAACAATTAAAACAACAATCAGTGCGGTTTACTATTTTGAACAACTCGAACGGCAATACTCTTTTGAACAATTACAACAATCAGTGCTGCTTCTACTTTTTTGAACAATCTTTACTCGTGAAAGATATTTATGTCGAATACCGAATCAAGGATCTCTCTCCAAATGAATCGTTTCCATTATATCAAGACAGTAGCTGACGAATGCCGTGAAGACGTTTTTTCCAAAGTCAACATCAAAATTATTAAAACGAAATTAGAACTTCTCAATAAGAATTGGCAGAAATTTGAAACAACTCATGAGCGATTGTGTGAATTAAAAGAGGATATCATTTTAGATAGGACATATATAAAGGAAAGAATATATGACGATTGTCTCTCACTCTATGTGGAAGGAAAAGCGGCACTTCTAATGGAATGTGAAAAGAGGGAGGCTACTAATCCAACATCTGGGACATCAGTGGCGATGGTTTCAACAGTTCCATCACTCTTTATGAAATCATTACCTGAAATTTCCCTGCCAACTTTCTCTGGTGATTACCGCTCCTGGCGATCGTTTCAAGATATGTTTTCATCTATGATAGGAAAACATCCAGAACTCAGTAATGTCGATAAGATGCACTACCTTAAAACTAGTGTAGTTGGCGAAGCAGCACAATTAATTTCGAACCTCTCAGTATCTGAAGATTCCTTCCCAATATCATGGGATATGCTTGTAAGTCGCTTGGACAATAAACGGCTTCTCTTTTCTACGCAACTCGATACAATTTGTGACAACAAAATTAATGCAAAACGAACAGCGAAAGAACTGGACTCTCTACTAACCTTAGCTACAGAATCCCTAAACGCATTATCCACTTTGGGCGCGCCTGTACAATATTGGGATCTGCTTCTATTTCATTTCATTGTTAAGCGGTTAGATTCAAAAAGCAGAGAGATATGGGAAATGAAGTTGGGATCATCCACAGAACCTTCACCGTTTGATGAATTTAAGAGCTTTTTAACGGCTCAAGCTCGTGGACTCGAAAACCTCGAACTCAATCAAGCACGTAGCTCTGACTATTTAAACTGTCAATCTTCCTCACTGCCACCACACTCAGTTCGATCCTCAGCCCGGGTGCACATAGCTCAACCGGCTACACAACCTATATCCACTACTCGTTGTTGTAGGCTTTGTAAACAGGAACATTACATCGTCGCCTGTCCAGATTTCCATTCGAAGAATCCTCAACAACGGAAAGAAACTGCTTTTCGAGCTTTTACGACTTTGCTACAATTGCCTTGGGAATCATAATGTTATGAACTGCCGGAATCCGAACCGTTGCAAGGAGTGCAACAGAAATCATCACACATTGATTCATCTATCTCAAAGCCATCCAATTTATGCTACATCCATGGATCCCTTGCAATCGAATACATCAAAATCGAGTTCTCCTCAGTCACATACTGCCACACCTTAAACTGCAATCATAGAAAATTCACCTTTCGGAACACGTCCACTACCAACCCAAGTAACTGTGCAACCATCAACCAGTTATTATCATAGTCTCTTCTCATAGTTGGCTAGATGCGACAACTATCCAGCTCGCTCGATCACCGATACCTTTAGCTTCTCGCGCTATGGTGTTATTGGCAACAAGTCAAGCTCTAGTCAGATCTTTACATGGCTCTACTCACAAAGTCAGAATACTCATAGATCCAGGTTCTGAACTTTTATTCGTGTCGAAGAATCTAGTATAAAAACTGCTGATCCCACAACAACACTCAACCATCCCAATAACCGGCATCGGCGGCACTCAATCCGGGTCAACTCGCGGAGTAGTTTCACTCATTCTGATATCAATCCATCAGTCATCAGCTTCCTTTACAATGACAGCGCACATATTGAAACAACTCACCACACGGCTACCATCATTCTCGGTTTCAAATTATGATTGATCACATCTGCGTGGACTTCCTCTTGCAGATCCGTAATTCCTCACCCCTGGCACAATTGATATCATTTTAGGAGCGGATTCATATGGACGATTTATCGAACCAGACATCATTAAAGGAGAATTGCACGACCCAATAGCTCAACGTTCGATATTCGGATGGATTATTACCGGACCCGTCAACGAAATTTCATTATCATCGAAAGCTGCCCATACAAAGTTGCAGTCGATCATGATCTTCATCAACCTTAAAAAATTCTGGGCACAGTTTCGTCAAAACCTAACAGTCATCTTAGTGCAGAAGAGGCTGAATGTAAAGCTCACTTTCTTTCAACTCACTCACGGGACAAATCGGGACGTTACATAGCACGGTTTCCTCTTAATTCTGAAGCGAGTCATCTCGGAGACTCTCGACATATAGCTTTTGCCTCTCAATCGTCTTTTACGTCGACTCTCAACTGATCCTTATTACGATGAACTCTACTCAAAATTTATTAGGGGGTACGAAGAGCTATCACACTTAACTCGAGCCCCCCTCTCGGATCCAGAAACTTCTCCTGTCTACTATCTTCCTCACCATGGTATTCTGAAAGAACGAAGTGTAACCTCCAAATTGAGAGTCGTATTTAACGGATTAAGTTTAACTACATCTGGAATATGTCTTAATAATATCCTACACACAGAGCCAGAAATACAGATCGACAGATGTGCTTCTCTGGGTTCGTCGACACCGGAACATTTTTGCTACGGACATCACTAAGATGTTTCGACAAATTAAAGTGCACCCCGACGATTGAGAGCTACAGCGCATTCTCTGGGTTGATCAGCAACAAAACATCGTTCAGTACCAATTAACAACGTACGGCACTCACTCAGCTCAATTTTTACCAGTTAGAGTTATATTACAACTTGTACATGACGAAGGTGACAAATATCCATTGGCAGTTCATCCTCTAATCAAGGGACTATAATAATAATAATAAAGCCGTTTATTCCATATTTCTAGGTACATTTGAAATGTTGTTAGTAGGGTATTAGTAAGTCTACTTATTGTATATTGTTAGTATGGTTAGTCTTCTTTAATTGAAATTGAAATATGAACCCCTTTTGGGCAAATGCCTCCTCCAGCATTTTCCACAAATCCCTGTCCTTGCCTATATTTGTCCAGTCGTTTCCTGACACCTGGATAATGTCATCAGCCCACCGTCTTATAGGTCTGCCAACCTTCCTGTTTCCCTGTGGACCCTTCCATCGTGTGGTTTCTATGGTCCATCTTTTATCCGAGTAGCGTCTGATGTGTCCAGCCCACCTCCACTTTAGTCTGAGTGCATGTGTGAGAGCATCAGCTATTTTTGTTTTTTGTCTGATATGTTTATTCTTCACTTTGTCTATTTTCCTGAGCTTCAACATTCTCCTTTCCATAGCAGTTTGGGTACATTTAATTTTTTGTTTGACTTTATTGGTATAAACCCAAGTCTGGCAGCCGTAAAGTAAGCATAGTAAGAGACATGTATCAAATATTGTCTTTTTTAAATGCAGACTGTAATTTCCTTTTAAAATTTCTCTCAGTGACCAGAATTTTTTCCACGTTATGTTGATTCTTCGTGTTACTTTTTCTTCATTGCTGGACTTATTGAATGATAACTGCTTGATATGATAACATATTCTATACTATTTCCTTTTATTACAATAGGTCTTTTTTGGTTGTTGGTCATTATCTTTGTTTTGCTTGCGTTCATTTCTAAACTAATTTCTGAGCTTTCATGATCCAGTGACCTAATCATTTCCTCCAGATCCCTAGAGGTTTCGGCTATTATGTCGTCAGCGAATCTTAGATGGTTTAGGTATCGTCCATTGACTTGCACTCCTTTCTTAGACCAATCTAATTTTCGAAATATATTTTCAAGCACTGCAATGAAGAGCTTTGGCGACAAAGGGTCTCCTTGTCTGACTCCTCGTTCGATGTTTATTTCACTTCCTCTGACTTCTAGCTTAACCTTGCTCGTACTGTTTGTATAAATATATTTCGGGATGTTAATATATTTTTTATCCACTTTTGAATGTTGCAGTGCGTTCCAGATTGAACAGTGGCTGATGCTATCGATGGCTTTGCTATAGTCTATGAAGACCACATACAGAGGTCTATTATACTCTCGATATTTTTCTATAATTTGCTCCAGAGTCTGTATGTGGTCCATTGTCAGGAATCCTGATCTGAAGCCCGCTTGTTCTTTTGGCTGAAGTTCATCAATGTCTTGTGCTATTCTTTTTAAAAGTATTGATGAAAACAGTTTATATGTACTTGCTAGAAGACTTATGGGTCTGTAGTTACCTATTTCCAGCGGGTTGCCTTTTTTGAAAAGTAGAATTATGTCCGAATTACACCATTGACTTTGAACGGTATTGACATGGTATTGTATCCAATACCATGTTAAATAGCTGCGATAGGTGTTGAGTTAAGATAGGTGCTCCTATTTTAAGAACTTCATTACTTAGTCCATCTGGGCCAGGGCTCTTTTCAGCTTTTAACCGTTTTATGTGTTCATAAACTTCAAAGTTTTCAATTGGTTTGATGTTATTAGTTGGGTGTTTGTCTACAATTTCGATCTCGTTGTTGTTTCTTTTCCGGTATAGGTCCTTGTAGAAGTTTGTTCCATGGTTTACAACGTCTTTTCTAGATTTTGTTTCTTCTGAGTTATGCTCAAGTTTTTGTATCCATGTTTTGTGTGTAGTTAATTCTTTGTGGGCTTTTTTTGATATTTCTAAAGTTGTTGATGTTCCTTGTGATGACTTCTTGTCTATGTTTGCTGTAGTCCTTCCTGATCGATCTATTAGCCTCTTTATAAATTCTACAAAGTTCCTTTTTCATATCTTTGTTGTTATTCTTTGTATGTATTAACTCAGTGCGTCTTTTATTTAATTGGTTTGTTTCTTGGCTGAATATTTTGTGTTGATCTAGTTTAGTTTCTATACATGATTTCAGGCTGTGTGTTATGCTTTCTTCCAAGAAGTTGTAGTAGGTTTGGATATTGGTTTTTCTTCTTTGTTGTTTATGCTTGTTTGTAAATTTGTGATGTAGTTTTTGATTTCGATGTCCGTTTTTGGAATGTTGAGTGATGTTCCAAAGTTTTTCTTGCTCACTATTGGGAGACTTAACAGTACTGTTGCTCTTAATAGCCTGTGATCAGAAGGAAACTCTGTGCTTAGTACTTCAATACTTGTTATTAGTTTGGGGTTGTTTCTCATTATAAAGTCAATTTCGTTTTTTGTTTTTTGATCAGGTGATATCCACGCCCATCTGCGATTATCTTTTTTCTTAAAAAATGTGTTCATTATCGACAATTTATATTCAAAAGCATAATTTATAAGACGGTCTCCTCTGTTGTTATTGACTCCAAAACCATATTGACCTAAGACTGGATAATGTTTTGTTTTAGGACTTCCTATTTTCGCATTAAAGTCTCCCATCGCTATAACTCTTTCCCCAGTTAGTGCATGTGCAGTTTCGATGTCTTTGTAAAACTGATCAATTTCGTCTTCGGGTGATCTCTCCGTAGGTGCATAGGCTTGAATGTTTGATATCGGAAAACATTCGAATTTTAATTGTAGAAGTGCTACTCTTTCGGAGATTCCTTTAAAGTTAATTATGTTATTTTTATACTTTTTCTTAATTAGAAACCCCATTCCGTGCAGGCCTTTGAAACTATCCAAATGAGCAATTCTCTTGGAGGTGGCACAATTATTTCATCAGCTTGGAGAGAAGCGATGCAGCATTTTGTTCAAGCCGAGGAATCGTGAGTTGTTTGAGAGGAGCTCCTTTTGATTTTGCACATACCAGAGAAATTTTGGATTTTTGTATGTCCAGTGAAGTTACATTCATATAAACTGCCGCTGCCATTGCTAGTAAGGATGCATCAGAAAATCCATGAAGTCTAACCCGAGTTGCCGAAGTGAGATGTAACCAACGTGGAATTGAGATGAGACAAATCCGATAGATCTTCTCTGAACTTCCTCCACCGATGACAAATATATATATATATATATATATATATATATATATATATATATATATATATATATATATTTATATAGGAGCTTCTGAGTTCAAGGGTATTTTAAACTATGTGTGGACTCCTCGGTTTCTCTCACCTGGATCAATAGTTATCTATCACGCTGGAAGGACTGCGTTCGGAATAGAGTCCATTCAGGATTTAGTACCGCAAGGTCAATGGCGATTTGTTTCAGGAAAAGAGAATCCCGCTGACTGTGCGTCTCGTGGTTTAACAGTAATCCAGTTGGCTCAACACCCTCTCTGGTGGAACGGCCCCTCATGGCTGACACAGTCATCCCATTCATGGCCATCTCTCTCATCTCAACCAGATTCAATGGCGGATCTTGAAGAACGAACTTTTACAAATGATGTCAACAGTAAATCAACAGATAATTTGGGAACTTATCTATCGATACTCATCTTTTACACGGTTACTTAGAATCACAGCTGTCTGCCAAAGAGTTCTTTCAAGATTAAAAAAATTTCCACAGTCATCTCTTATCACCCACTCACTGCTGAAGATCTGGAAAAGTCACGACTACATTGGATCAGAACTGTTCAAGAAGCGTACTTCACGGCAGAACTAAAAATTATATCGAGTGGAAAATATTTGTCAAAGATCCATAGCCTTTCACGTCTTACAGCATTTATCGATAACGCAGACAATTTGAGAGTCGGTGGACGACTTAAACACACCCAGTTAGACACAGAGTCGAAACACCCTGCCATTCTACCTAGAGACACTCCATTCACTCAAATTATCATTAATGATGCGCACCAAAGGACACTACATGGGGGAACTCAATTAACTCTGGCATATCTCCGTAAGTATTATTGAATAATTGGTGGCCTAGCTCCAGTAAGATCTCACATCTTGCGCTGTATTCGTTGTGTTCGCCAACGGGTCGTACGAGAGCAACAACTCATGGGTCAACTATCAGCCCCACGCGTTACTCCAACACGACCGTTTTTCCATACTGGAGTCGACTACGCTGGCCCTATCACAATCAAAACATGGCGAGGTCGGGGTGCCAAGACTCACAAGGGATGGCTAGCAATCTTTGTTTGCTTTACAACCTCGGCAATTCATATAGAGGCAGTTACAGTATCAGACTACTCAACGGACGGTTTTGTATCTGCAAATTTCTACACAGTGACTGTAGTACAAACTTTATTGGAGCAGATACCATTCCTAGACGACAATTTTCCTCCAGTTCCAAGCAGTTCAAGGAACTTGCTATTTTATTGGCTAATCATGGTACAAATTGGATCTTAAATCCTCCAGCAGCTCCATATTTTGGTGGAAAATGGGAGGCTCCTGTCAAGTCAGTGAAACATCACCTTCGGCGGACTATCGGCGATACTGTATTAACCTACGAGGAACTGTCAACTATTTTGCTTCAAATCGAGGCAGTGTTGAATTCACGACCCCTGGGTCACCTCTCAGATGACCCTGAAGATTTTTCGGCTCTCACTCCTGGACATTTTCTCATTGGTGACGCCCTTACTACTATCCCGAAACAATCTGTCTGATCTGTACCAATATAACGACTTACACGATGGCAACTAGTTCAGCAAAAATTTAAACAATTTTGGTCTAGATCAGGGGTCTCCAAACTTTCCAGCCTTAGGGCCATACTGATTACTCCAGTAAGTTCCGAGGGCCAAAACCATATTATCATTGTTGCCGGTGGTAAAAAGTGAAATAGTCCACTGATAAAAAAAAAAGTCCGAAAAAGTACGCAATGTTTAAAAAAGGCTGCAAATCGGACTAAAGTCCGCAAAACGGCAACACTGCATATTATTAATTTTCCTGTCATTATCTGTAATTTCTGGATTAGTCGTAGAGTACGAGCCATGAGAAGTAACGTGACAAGACATCTGGTGGACACAAGCGGAAATAGGTAGTACCTTCTATCGCTAACAGATGGCGCTAATAGCACGTACAGAATAATCTCGTTGGTTCGAGAAAGTTCTGGTGTCTTCCACTCACTTCTAGATGGCAGTAATTGGAATATATATATGAAGGCTAGTGGCGCAACCACATGTCAGTTCCTATGACACTGTTGTGAAATAAAATAGTGCGTACCTCCTTAAAACTTGTTTGTGCGTGTTTAAGTTTAAGACATCTTTGTAAGAGTATTTTGATTTGAATTATTGCTTTTGTGTGTGCTTTAGTAGTATGGAAAAGAAGCGAAAAATTGATAGTGAATGCAGAAAATTCAAAGATCAGTGGAACATTCAGTATTTCGTAATTGAGTCCAGTAACAAGGCGCTATGTTTGATTTGCAATGAAAGCATATCCGTTCTCAAGGAATATTACATCAAACGTCATTATGAAACAAAACATTTTCAAAATTACTCAAAATATAGAGGAAGTTTGCGGACAGAAAAATTCGAAGCTATGAAGCGCGGATTAAAATCGCAGCAATCTTCATTTACAAAACTCAAAACTGAACAAGAGGCTGCAACTCGTGCCAGCTTTCGTGTGGCTCTTGAAATTGCAAAACGTGGAAAACCATTCACCGATTGAGAAATGATCAAAGAATGGATAATTGCAGTAGCCGAAGAAATGTGCCCTGAAAAGGTAAAGTTATTAAAAACTGTCAGTATGTCAGCAAACACTGTGGCTCGAAGGGTAGAAAACATCGATGAAAATATATCCTCTCAACTGTTCGACAAAAATGGACATGTTGAGTGGTTTTCTTTGGCCTTGGATGAGTCAACGGATGTGTCAGATACTGCACATGTGTTGATTTATATTCGAGGAGTAGATAAAAGCTATGAAGTGCATGAAGAACTTCTTGATATGTATAGTATTCATGGCACAACTACTGGTACAGATATTTTTAAAGGAGTTAAAATGGCCATTAATCAAAAGAACCTTCGATGGAAAAACTTGAAATGTATTACAACTGATGGATGCAAAAACATGAGAGGGAAAGATAAAGCAGTGGTCGCTCTTGTGTCAAAAGCTGTAGAAAATGACGGTGGTTCAAAACCATTAGTCTTACATTGTATCATTCATCAACAGTCTTTGTGCGGAAAATGTTTGGATATGTCTGAAGTTCTGAAACCAGTCATATCAACTGTTAATTTTATCAGATCTTTTGGGCTGAGTCACCGACAATTCCGACAATTTATTGAAGAGATTGGAGAAAATGACTTACCTTATCACACTGCCGTACGTTGGCTTAGTTGTGGGAAAGTCCTTCAGCGCTTTTTTGAACTTCGAGCAGTGATCGTAATTTTTTTGAATGAAAAGCATCGCCCTCTTACTGAATTACAAAACAACGCATGGCTGTGGAAGTTAGCATTCTATGTTGATTTGACAAAACATGTGAACGAACTGAATTTGAGATTGCAAGGAGAAAACCAGCATCTTCCTGATTTATACACTAATATCAAATCATTCCGGAAGAAATTGATACTGTTTCAATCACAACTACGAAGTAAATGTTTTTCACATTTTAAAACATGTGAAATATTCAACCACACCACCGAGACTGAGTTTCCTATCGATTTTGCAATCGAAACTTTGAGTGCTTTGAAAATAGATTTTGATACTCGTTTCTCGGACTTTGATGTCATTGCGAATCGAATTAAGATTTTTCAGAATCCTTTTGATACTGACATTGAAACCCTAGCCCCGGAACTTCAAATGGAAATGATTGATCTACAGTGCAATGATATAATTAAGAACAAATATCAAAACTCATCTTTGTTGGAATTTTATAAGAGTCTTCCACTGACACAATTTGATAATTTGCATAAATTTGCTCGTGGGCTGTTTTCTGTTTTTGGTACTACTTATTTGTGTGAGAAGACCTGCTCCAAAATGAAGTACACAATAAATGTTTACAGATCTAAATTAACTGTTGAGCATCTTAAATCTCTTTTAATAATTGGTACAAGTAAAATTAGTCCACAACTACAAACTATTGTTAGTGGAAAATCTCAATTACATAAATCTCATTAGTATTTCATATGTCATTATGCTTGTTATAAGTTATGTTTATATTTAAAATGTATGAAATGTTGGTTGGATTCATTTCAATAATTTGTTAGTTATTATATACTGTTAGGATAGTTAAATTTTCTGCATATTATACATGTCTTTACTCATTATAATTCTTTGATTCTTTATCCAACTTATCACAAAAACAATAACAATAAGCCTACAACAATGTTATGAGTAGTTAGCCCATGACCATATCAATGTAGATGTCATATTTATAATTATTCAACATAAAATTAGAATACTTCAGTAAACTAAATTTAATTTGCTATAAAAAATATGTTCTCTAAAAGGAGTTTTCAAGTATGCTAGCTCTCCGCGGGCCGGACAAAATCTGTCCGCGGGCCAGATGTGGCCCTCGGACCGTAGTTTGGAGACCCCTGGTCTAGATGATTCTCCGAGTGTCTACAACGTCATCTCTCAATTTCCAAGTGGCATCATCCCTCAAATCAGATCAAAGAAGGATATTGGTGCATCAAAATGGCTACTTGCGAGGGTCTTATTTCTTCACCCTGGAGCGGACGGACTCACCAGAGTAGTAACAATCAAAACGGCAACAACAACTCTTATTCGACCAATTACAAAACTCTCAGTGCTACCAATCTGGTCGGACAATAAATTTGGTCAATGCAGTTGTCGAACGCGGGGGGAATGTTTGAAAAAGAATTACGAAAGACGTTGCAAAAGAGTAAGGTTAGGTTAGGCAACCAGCGACATTTAACATTTTCTTCAGGAAGTGGCGCCTCTAATTTGTATTTTTTTTTATTAACATCAAGAGCGTCACTAGCGACTTAAAAACAAATAAAAAGAGAAGAAGAACGGTTTCTATAAACAAGATCAGAGAGAAGAAACATTAATTTTAGAAGCAACGCTTTTTTAAGTTTATCATCATATGTTTTTTAGTTTCTTTCTCGAACAGTGTTAATTTTGTATTTGTATTTAAGTTTTTCATTCGGTTTGTTGTGCATTTAATAATTAAAAGTTATTGGTTCGTAATCACTGTATAATTATTTATTTTTAAAATTCATTATAATCTCCACCAACACCAGACATCAAACAACAAGACTACACACAATTACCTCTTTAGAATTATATTTAAAAAAAAAACATTGCTAATACATTTATAAATGAAAGTTTTATTACTATGAAATATTCGTTAAACATTTTTCTAAGAAAGTTTTAGTATTTTGAAATATAACATTGTTTATAGATTTTTATAAGATAGTTTTATTATTATGAAATATAACATTGGGTTAAATATTTTTAAAAGAAAATTTTAATGGTATTATATTTTTGCAAGGCTTAAGATTATTCAGACAAATATAGGCTAATAAAGTAAATATATATTTTTAAAATGCAATCTGCCTTATATATCTGCGTAATATATATTTGTGAGCTCATTCGGCGAAACCTTCATCTTCTTCGTGGTGTTTTCAAAATCCGAGTCCTCATCAGAACTCTCACTTGAACTGTTACGCACTAAAACTTAAAACAAATTAATTTTAATAATTGAGGATAGTGATTTTTGCAAAATAATACTTCAATTAATCAACTTATTAACAGTAAATGTTAATATTTTGCATGTTTCAAAATATGTGTGTTAAATGAGTTTCTCGAAAAATGTTTTTGAAATAAATTTGAAAATATTTTGTAATGTTTTAAATTTTGACTGAAGAAAAGAAAAAAAACTGATATAAATTTGACAATATAATTTTGGTTTGGTGTTTGAGAAACTGAATATTCCAAGGAATTTCTAATGCTTGTTTAGCATACAATTGAAATTGACTTTTAATAAAAATTAATATTTTTGAAAATTCGTTAAATAATTTTTTAAATATTAAATACAACGACTTAATCCCTGTTAAGAGCATTTTGGAAATTTTCGAATTTACAAATTGAATTTAATATATAAAAAAAAGCAGTAAAACAATCAAATTTTCTAGAAATTATTGAACCTCGAATTTAACTTAACGTGCATATAAATTTATATACTTGCGGGCATAGAAATCGGCCCACTGTAAACTTTTGATTTTAACTATTTTTTTTAGAAAC
Organism: Phosphuga atrata; assembly: GCA_944588485.1. Taxonomy (NCBI): domain Eukaryota; kingdom Metazoa; phylum Arthropoda; class Insecta; order Coleoptera; family Silphidae; genus Phosphuga; species Phosphuga atrata. The sequence continues at coordinate 38,116,996 of OX155899.1, forward strand.
TATTTGTGAGATGAAATAAACTTATCACTAAGTGTACTAAGTGTAAGATAAGTAATTAGATATAAAAGTCGAATATAAGATTAAATGAAGTAGGTTATTGTTACTCAAATATTTAGTTAGTTACAAATTAACCTCAATTACACATATCATTACATACCATTACATATCATGTCAGTCAGTTTCTATTGACAATAGTGCAAAAGTAATCACTATGAGAACCAAAGATAAAGTAATGAACACGCTCGGAAATAAATAGTTAGGGTGGGTAAATAAGAATCAGTGGGATGTTCTTAATGTATGTTATAAGGGAGATTGGGAAGTGTAGTTTACGTTCGTAGGGGCGTGTGGCGAATACGTCATAGACCTGGTTGTGGCAAATTAGATAGCAACGAGAAAATGGTAGTCGACAGCAGAAGTGACTCGGATCGTATGCCCGTAATCGCGACGCTGAGGGAGATATGAAAACCGCGGACAGTGGAAGAAAAGATAATATATCGATGGAATCAGCATTCTTAAGAAAAATAGTAGAAAAGATGAAGAAAGTAGACTGGTTAAAGGTTAAGGACCTCGAAGAGATTTCCGAGCTAATGAAAGCTTCCTTAGTATCAAAGAAAATTAAGGTGCAAGGAATGAAAACTACATTGTTTGGAGGGGAAGGTAGGCTTGCAAAGAAAAAATTCTGGGTAATGAGAAAGTGGAGATTTGGAAAAAGTAGTAAATAGGAAGTTGAGAAAGAAAAAAATAAGCTGAATGTATGTATGAAGACCCTGAGGGAGAACTGGGAAAAGAAACGATTGGAAGAAATTAAAAAAAAACATTAGGACTGAGGCAGGGCTATGGAAGATACTGAGAAAAAATGGGGAGAAAAGGAAAGTCACAGATAAATTCCACATACACGGAAAAAAGTACACTCTAAAAATTACAGTTTAAATACTCAGCAACTATAATAAAGAGCTTGAAGAAAGGAAAGGCAGCCAAACCGGACGGAATACCGAACGAGGCCTGGCTACTGGCGGACCAGCAGTGTCTTCAAAGAGCGACGGAGGGATTTAATAAAATATGGGGCAGAAAGGCCGGCGTGCCAAAAAGGGTGGGGGAGGTGGTCCCAATTTAAAAAAATGGGGACAGAGACAAATTAGAAAATTGTAGGGGAATCACACTTATGAACTCGTCATATAAGATATTTGCAAAACTACAAGAGATACTTTTAAAGGATGGAGGGAAGAAAACTGCTTCCCGAAGTTCTGGCCGGATTTAGGGAGGGAAGTTGAACAATCGAACACCTTGTAACACTGCGAAACATAGTAGATCAAGTCGCAAAACCGAAAGGAAAGCTCTTTGCTCTGCTCATGGACTTAAAGGCAGCGTATGATACAGTAAATAGAAGAATGTTGTGGGAATGTTTGGAGCAAAAGGGTGTATCCAAAATTTGAGAAAGAAAGAAATTTTGTATAGAACGATTGTATAGAGAGAAGTGGTGTAGAGTGGGAGTAAATGAGTGTAGATCGTCGGATTGTAAGGTACGAAGAGATCTGAAACAAAGCTGCCCACTAAGCCCCGCACTATTTAACATGTATGTGGCGCACTTAGAAACAGTACAGTAACAGTAGTAACTTAGAAAAAGTTTTCGCGGCGGCTCAAGCTAGAGGTTTTGTAGTAGGGAGGAAAAAAGGGAGAGCCTTGCCTACGCAGATGATGTAGTGGTTGGCAAAGTCTGCTGGAGTACTGACTGATATGATTAAACGGCTGGAAATATTCTTCCAAAATAGAGAACTAACTGAGTATAAATGTCGGAAAAACAAATAGGATAAAATTTAGTAAAAGCGGAAACTGCAAGAAGGAGCGTTTTGAATGGAAGGGAAGCGAGATAGAACAAGTGCATCAGTTTAAGTACTTTGTTTAAGTACTTTTTTTTAAGTACTAGTGTTTGGGAGTGGATGTAGTAATAAGGAACACATTGCGTACGTGGCGTAGAAAGCGTGGGTAGCGGGTGAAAGGTTCTGGAAAGTATTTGGAAAAGAGTTTAAATCGAATCACCGAGCGAAAGAAATGATATGGAAGGCCTGTCTGCGGAGTATATTGATGCATGGAGCAGAAGTGTGGGGAGTCAAGGAGGAAGAAAGGATTGAAAGAATTCAGATGCAATTTCTTAAAAAGGTACTGCAATTGGTCGGGTGGACCCCTTCCTATATAGCCTGACAGAAGCTTAATACATTTAAGGTGTCAGTAGAAGCGGGTTAAAGGGTGGCAAGATATATACGGAAGGTAAATGGAATGCAGGAGGAAAGAATTATTAGAGAAGTGTTCAGAGAAGCAAGTAGGGAAGGAAGGAATGAAAGAAGAGAGACCAATTAGGGAAAAAAAGGAAATGTATGAAAGAGCACATACCATAGACATTATGTGGTAATTCAAGTACATGGAGGCCTCCCGAAATATTTAAAAACGCCAAGGAGCTCATCACTCAATCCTATCTAGATTTCACTGTGGTTACGAAGAACGTGGACGTTAGTACTGGATGTACTTATCTAATTACTTAAATGTGCCGTTTGAAAGACAATTTATTTCTTTATGAGTTTAAATTTATCAAGAATACTTACAGTTTATAGGCGTAGCAACATAAAGAAAAACGAACGTATTTATGTGTTGGTTATAACGAGAATAATAAACTTGTGAAAGATTGTAATTATTGCTTTTGTAATTGATTAATTGCTCATTTATAGCACATTATTCGTTTTTCATAATTTGATTAGTTTTCTAGAGCAGTGCTTCTTAATCTTCAAGTGATAAGGGACCATTTTACAAAATTTCGGTCTTGCTATGGACCACCAACTGTTAGGAGGTAATGTACAGCAAATGTAATTGAATAAAGGGTTGTTCTATCGATAAATAAAACACGTATAAGAAGAAGTATAAAAGTACATCACTTCTGAATGCTTAGTTTAGTGTTGCTCAATGCCAAACGCATGTCGGCACTGGTATCCAACCGATTTCGGTGCTTATTTTTAATTATCAGAAGCGCCGAGCTTGCATAGATATGTCGATGAACACAGAGTTTCACTTACAGAGTTAGGTAACGTATAACCATTTCTCGAATCTTTTGGAAAGAAATTGCCTTTCTGGCTGTAAAAATCTTCGAGATTAATTCCTGTCTGGAATGTTAAAATTAAAAAGTTTAAATTTTAATGTTAATATCGTGTGCTACCATTACTTCTTCTTGATTTTTTTCAGTAGGAAGCTCAGAAACGTCGATAATGAAAAGATTGCGGATTGCGTTTCCTTTGTCCTCGCAGTCAGGAAAATAGCGAGTGAATTCCCTTTTTAAGTTTATCAAATAGAATGTAATGTTCTTTTGTATTTCTCCTTTATTCTCAGCAGACAGGTTTCCTCTTTCGACTTTTTTTGATCCATAGCGATAAACACACTGTTTTTATCAACATGCCTTGCAACTTTCCTGACCCTCGCAGTTGAAGATTCAATTTATTTAGTACGAAAAAATGGACCAAAATAAGCAAAACGGATTTGAAATTATGACTCGGAGAACAACTGATCCAGCAAGTTTTTGTTATCGTTGTTAGCTAAGAATATTTGTGCTTCACCTCTCGGTTTGCACAACCTCGACAGCATGTTTCCTTCAGAAATCCAACGCACTTCCATGTAGAAAGACAGAGTTTCGTGTGCAGAGCACGGATATGTTTGAAGAGATGAGTGCACTCTTTTTAATAAAGTTAACTTAAATATTTCTATAGCTGTTTTCATCGCAATAAAAAAGCATTCAGGAGGGTTCTTGCAGTCAATGACGATGAAAAACGCAGTGCGTCGAAATTGCAGATTACTTTTATGTTTTTAACAACGCTGCAAGATCAGAGCGAGAAAGTTTCTCCAAATATTGACTTATTCAATTCATAATATCTTGACCTTTCGACGTCGTTTTCAATTCTTGAAAAAAATAGTCCTTTTTAATCGTTTTATCGTCATTCAAAAATCGAAGAAATACAAGTAATTGACAACATTGTGAATCGTCGCGGGTCGTTAGATTCATCGCATTGTTGCGCAATAAGGACTACATTTCATCTTGCCCATAAGTAGTTCTTCAATATCATTTGATATTTTTTGAATACGCGACTACACTGTGTCGTTTGCAAGTAGTATTTCACGAATTTTCTTTTGAGCTTCCTGCCCAAAAAGCTGTTCTGCAGATTTACGCCTACAGTGCTTTATTAGAGATTCACTGATTGTGTGCTTTATCAACCGCCGGATTATCAAAAAATCCTGATTATCAGGATTAAACAATAACAATTTTACATATTTTATGTACAATTGTATTTCAGAGAGAATAAAATATGTATCTATATAGGCAAACGTGTAGAGTGGAGTTAGCTTGGACAGAATCGTCAATCAAGTTTTCAGAGTTAAAAGCCGGGTGTGATGGCCAGACCTTTTTCCAAGAACACTGGATGGTGTTGTTTTTGACTTTAATTTTTCTGTGCGCAAGTTTTATATCCGGCGCGGGGCAGCGTAAAGAAAATACACGTGTTTCCCCAGAGTGTCGGATTACTTAACGTGCCGGATTATTAAGATTATACTGTACTAACAACGATAGGAATATTATCAAGTTTTTATGTACTAGAATAGCTTAAATAATGAGTTAGTTCTTGATTATGTTGGAGTCCCCGGTGCATAGCATTCCCCAGATGGCTGACCTTGCTAGACCCCTGCACCTTGCGATTCTCACCCCCTTGTAGCGCGACTTGCACCGCGCGTCGTTGTCACTTATTTAATATTATGAGAATAGCTTCGTGGACCACTTTGGGTGCTTCCAGGGACTATCAGTGGCCCGCGGACCACCGGTTAAGAACCACTGTTCTAGAGTTTTAGTTTAATGCATACTAGACCGCAAAAAGCCGCCCAAGTTTTTGTTCTAATCGAAAATGGACTTAACTAACTTAACTTAACTAAATGTTGCTCGACAACTGGATATGAGACGCGCCGTGGTTCTAAGAGTGTTTCAACGTTATGGGGAGACTGGATCCTTTCATAGACGACCTGGTACAGGTAGAACGGGATTTACAACGGCTCGGGATAACCGCTTTATTGTATCAACATCATTAAGATATCGTCACCTTAATGCTGTTCAACTGCAACAACAGTTCTGTGAAATAAGAAGAGTGGCTATTAGTCATTGGACAATAAAACCAAGACTGACTGAAAAAAAAAATAACTATGTGCTCCTATAAATTGGACGTTGGAATGAGGGGGGTGGGGGTTTATTCTGTTCTCAGATGACACCAGAATATGCCTCCTATGGTAGCAACCGAAGAAGAAAAGTGTACCGGATACCAAGAGAGCGATTTGCAGAATGCTGCATTGCACAGTGGACTTCTTATGGAGTTCTAACAATACATATGAGAGCACGAACCGACCCTGCTTTCATCATTAGGGGTAGCCCGTGGTCACGAAAGAGGAGATTTAACGGGTGCGAGGTACATGGAGGATATTTTATCAGTTCATGTGGTACCTGACGTCCTACTACATTGGAAAATAATGTATCTTTATGCACGACAATGCGAAGCCGGTGCGCCGCAAGAATCGATTACAAAACAGAAATCTGTTTTTGTGTTATGGAGTGGCCAGCATGCAGACGGAGAATTCCAGATAGGCTTCGTGCCCAACCTCGATCCCACAGAGCTTATTATTGCAGTAGAAGAAGACTGACTTAGTAACCTACAAGAAACTATAGCGAACTTGGTTAGATCTATACCTAATCGTATGAGAGATGTTATTAAGGCAAAAGGAGGTCATACCTATTATTAAAAAGGAATTGTTCATTTAGATAATTGTCAATAATCATATTTATTTTGGTAATAAAGAAAAGTTAATTTGTTTCATGAGTTAATTTCACTATGGTTTACATAAGAAACCGAAATAAATTTTGTTAAAATTAAACTCATATTAAAGCATATAAAATTGTCTTTCAAACGGCATATTTCTTTATTTCATTTCATAAATAGTTTGAAAGAAAAACGTAGTTAAAGTCAAAAGTTTATAGTGGGCCTATTTAAATGGACGCAAGTTTATTATAGAATATAGTAAAACATAAATCATTTGCTTTTTTAATTGAAATTACTAATTTTGAATTTAAAGATGAAAATCCGAATAAAACTAATTAAAAAAAAAAAAATTATTATGAATTCATGAAATATTTGATACTTTTATTGGAAGTTTTTATATTTGTGTTCTCCACAAACTCCTTAAAATTCCCCCAGAAAAATCTTGAAATGTAAATTTGACATTGAAATCTATTAAGATAAATGGTCAGAACTGAACCAAATATTTATCTAACCCAACTAACAAAATGGTGAACCCACTGTCAGAGTATCCATCCCACCTGCGAACAAATTTTTATACACACAGTGTCTAATTAGATTTTACTTTGTTAAAACATTTACGTAAAAAACAAAAAAAATATGTTCAAAACTTCTTTACCCGTAGTTGTTTCAATTTGAATAAGCTCAACATCACTATCATGATCACTTTCTGGAACCTCCACTGTGTCTGAAACATTAAAGAGTTTTTTTCATTTTATAACAAAAATGTAAACTAACCCTGTTACTATTCGAACAATTAAAAACGTAAATAAACGATAATAATAAAATAAAATAAACTATAGTAAACTCAATAAATTTTCTTCAAACGCTATCAGAATTAGAAAACATGACTTATAGACCCACTAGTGCACCTTCTGAGAAATTACAGCAGCCTCTGATGCAAAATTTACGTTGCATACGCGGGACGAGTGTGCACACCAATTCTCCCACGTTCCCTTCGCATACGTTGCGTACGTGGGACCAGTGTGTCTACCTTTAACGTGCTCATTATTGAACCCATTACTGCCAAATATTAATCCTAAGTAGTTGAAGCTGCTGACTCTAAAAACCAATTACTTTGTCTTCCCTACGTTCATACTTAACCTTCTTTTCTCAAAATATCTTTTGATCCTTCCAATCATCTCTTTGATTTCCCTTTTCGATCTTGCCAAGATAACCCTTTCCTCCTACCCATTACCACTACTCCTGCCTGCCCATGTTTTAAAACCTTTTCTAAACCAGAAATGAACACATTTAAAAGTACTGGGCTAAGTGGACACCCTTGCCTTAAACCTTTTATAATCCAAAAACTCTGACATTTGCTCCCTCATTTCTACTGTGCAGCTTGTACTCTCGTATATGCCTGAAACCGCCTTCATTAGCCAACAGCTAATCCCTTTTGTTCTCATCAGTTCCCTCAGCATCTTTCTGTTTACTGATCTACGAATAACGCATCTCTTGCTCTATTACGAAATGCATCTCTTGATTTATTACGTATTTCAAGGTTCCCCTTCCTACCCCAACTAATTTTTGAATGCTGAATCGATTGGTGTAAACTAGAGTCTAAAAAGTTATGGCATTGTGAAATCTGCGGAAAATGCGAAAAAATGTTTTTCTTTAAAATCATTATTTTTGAAGTGAATGGAAATTCCAATGTGTGTCTGGAAGTGTTTTACCTGTTGGTTGTAAATACACAAATTACATTTTGCTAGTCGCTTCCGATCCCGAGAATTTGGTCGCCCGAGGAGAGAACTGAGAAACTAATTAATATTATTAAGGAAACTAAGTGCATCCGTAGGGAAATGACGTCCTGCAAACGATTCTGTAGTCCGATTTTAATTATCTGCAACCGTTCTCGATATATTTACTTATGAAGTCGAAATTCTGTAAAATTGGAATTCAGAATATCGCAATAAAAAAATGAATCTATCCAAAAATTACACATCACAGTACATTACATATAGAAAACTATTTCTCTGGGATTTTTCTAACTTTTTTTCAGTTTAGCCGAAGGAAGTGGAAGTGCTGAACGGGATTTCCAGTTTATTTCATTCAGATGCTCAATTTACCCAAGATCTAGGCTATAAGGCAATTTTGAACGTTTTCCTCCAACTTATAGAGTTAAGTTTTTCCTAGAGAATAATTTATCCGAATTCATTACGTATCTTTCGGGACTAAATTTGCGGAAATCGATTAAAAATTGCCCGAGAATTGAATTATAGGAAATGCATGTATATTTTTCGACTACTTTTGGGATGTTGAATCGATTGGTAAAAGCTAGAAGAATCTGTGATAAGCCGTTCAACGCTTATGAGAAAGTGAAATCTGCAGAAATGCGAGAAAATATATTGCCTTCCTTATAAAATCATTATTTATCAGGGGAATGGAAAATTTCAAAGTGTGTCTGAAATTATTTTAATTGTCAATATAAACAAATTTAAAATACACAAATTATACACAAAATGTTGCGTCGTAAATAAATATAGAGTGCAATAGCTTGCGCACCACTGGTCTAGATGGTCCATAGCTGAGTAGAATCGAAGTAGACTTGGATTAGGACGTCCATGAAGCACCACTGAGCGCGAAGATCGAATAAGACGAAGATTACAACTTTAAGGGACAGATTTACAATGTCACGGACTATGGGAAATGACTGGTCGGCTCTAAATAACCATAGAGTATCCAAGACTTCTGTTTACAGAAGAATCCGCTGTTTTGGGATTAGATCCTACCGTCCACAATTGTGTCTACCTCTTACTTTGCAGCATCGCAGTGCAAGTCTAGATTGGTGCAGGTAAAGACAACATTAGACCCATGAATGGAATAACATTATCTTCAACGATGGGTCTCGGTTCTGTTTATGGGCTCATGATGGACACAGAAGAGTGAGACGTCGCCGCCGTGAACGCAGAATTTTACATTTTGCTCTTGAAAGACATACGCCCACTCAAGTTGTGGTTTGGGGCGCGATAGCGTATGGTAGTCGGTCTCCTCTAGTTCTTTTAGAAGCAAGTCTTAACGCGATTCAGTATATTGACAACTTTTTAAACCAGTGTTAGTGCCCTATGTAAATACCGGGACGAATTTAAGAATAGATTAAAAATTAAGTATGCGCATGGGGCCAAGGCTATTAAGTGCAAAAAATATACAGAACGGATGCAAATAAATATATCTTGATATGGACGAAAGGAAAGCATTAATAAGACTTTCAGTGCTCTAAATGCACAAAACTTGTCTGTGGTTAGCACGATATTTCCGATGATTCCCCAATCAGTCCAATCACGCAATTACTTATATTAGGTTGCTGTCAAGCTACACCTTCACAGCAATCCATATGCCTGTTTATTTGCGTGATTTTAAACGTCCCAACTTTATGACTAAATATGATATTTATAAAATACCTGTTTTCTTATTCGGGCCGTGGTGACAACATAAATAGTCTGATTCTGAAGAGCTGTTGTTCCATGATTCACCTACTTGTACGCCAACTGAAACATTAAAGAATAATTCTAATTATAATTCTGAAACGATAGTTAAAAACTAAATTTTAAAATCACTAGAATTGGGTATTTGATTTTTTTTTTCATAAATCGAAAGCGCATATTTAAGTTTTATAACAAAACAATTTTTTTTCGTTGAAATTAAAAAGTAATAACAAATTAAAAATATGTTTTTGAACTCGGTACCGAAAACAGGCCGGTTACCCGTGTGACGTAAATGTGTAATTTCTACCAGTGTATGACTGTTGATACAGTAGTTGTACCAGACATGTCAAATATTAAAAGTCAAATATTCAAAGTCAAGTCAAAGTTATCGTGCTTCTTTCGCACCATCGCATCGTGTTGAGTACTACAAAAAGAACTACTCAAAAAATGTTTTTACAAAAATGCGCCGAAAAAATCTTGCAACGACGATTTTATAAAGAATGTTTATGTTTGAATGTTAGAATAAAGTTTCTCACTTACGACGTTACAAACAAATTATGGCGCGTTTGGAGTCACATGATTATTTTCAAAGTTTTATCACTTTTAAATTGTTTATAATTATTTGAAATTTTTTTTTTTAACTTTTTCGTATCGCACATCCGAATTATTTATAATAAGGTTTTAAACTACATAAAAAAATCGATAATTTTTTTTTATTCAACACCCAATTTGCAGGAATATTAAAGGAATCGTGGGATGATTTTTCACTTGGAAAAGAAGCTACCTATAAAATTTAAAACAAAAACTCTTACCTGATTTCATTACCGCTGGCACTGGGGCTGGGACTATGTCAACTAGGCGGGTTTCTGAGGTAACTGAAACATTAGAAAACAACACATTGTAATTTAAAGAGCATTGTTTTTACAACAAAAGAGTTTTTAGTCACAATAGGTTTTAACTAGATTTACTTTATTTCTGAGATAAACTTATTTGACAATTATTTAATAACAACTACTATTCACCTTATTCATTAATACCACTATAAAGTGGATTAAACATAAAGTTTAAACTTACCCGAAGTTTAAAATGTAAAAACGAAAGTTAAAAATTAAATTTGAATATTACTTCTAGAATTTGCAGAACTATTGAATGAATCGTGGGATGAGTTTTCACTTCGAAAATAAACTAGATATCAAATTTCAAACAAAAAATCTTACCTCTTTTCAATATTTTTATTAGCTTGATTGAATCCTGGGGAGTTCGTCCAATAACATCGTTATTTGAAGTAACTGGAACTTTAGAAAACAAGTTGTAATTTTATTTCAGGTTTTTAATTAGAATAGATTTTAACTAAAGGGTGACAAATTCAAAGTGTCCTGATTTTAAAATCCAATTATCAAAAGACGAAATAAGGTGGACGCCAAAAGTTTTGTAGAGTACAATCTAAAGTTTAGTAACAAGTTAAATGTTTAATTCTAAATTAACAATTAATACTTAAAAATTACATCGATTAGAAGACCTCCGTTTGCTTCGACGCATGCCTGAGATTGATGCAACAATGAACACATTGCACGCTGACACATTTCTGGCAAAATCTCACCAATGGCTTGTCGAATGTGTCGTTTTAAGCCTTTCAGGGTTTCAGGCCTATTCTGATAAACTATGGACTTAAGAACTATTTTCCATAAGAAATAATCAGAAGACTCTAAACAGCTAAATACCACCATCTATAAAGAGATCCAGAAACAGATAAAACTAAAAGATAAATAAGACTGGTTAAGGAAATATGGCTAACAGCTATGTGATGAAATTGAACAACTTGATTCCATAAATGATATATTTTAATATGCACCGCAAAGTACAGGAAATGACGAGAACCAACAGGAAAGAAACGCCATCAAGTTTAACTGATGATAAAGCCAGACTTGTAATCGAAGTCACAAACAAAGCGGAGGTATGGAAAAAGTATGTACAAGAACTTTTCCATGGCACCAGATCAGACCACCATAATAGCACCGCTGCTAGTAACGAAGGACCGACCATTACAAAAGACGAAATTCAAAAAGCCATAACATCAATGAAGAATGCGAAAACAGGTGGTCCAGATAACATCCACTCTGAAATGATTCAGTTATGTTGCAACTCGTACCCAGAATGCCTGAACATCATCACTAACTTATTTAAATATAATAAAAGCTACAATACGGGACAAATGCCAACAGACTGGATGACCTATATGTTTGTTACAATCCCCAAGAAGCCATCTGCGAAGAGATGCGACGAATATGGACTGATCAGCCTAATGAACCACATTGTCAAGATCCTTTTAAAGATCATAGATGCCAGGATCTATCGTAGGTGTGAGGAACATGTGGGAGAGACGCAGTTTGGCTTTCGGAATGCGCGCGGAACGAGAGAAGCCATCTTCACTGTCCAAGTTATGACACAGAGGTGTAGAGAGACATGGGACGAGTTGTGTCATTGACTTCGCAGGAGTGTTTGACACCGTACGACGTAATACATTGATCCAGGTGTTATAGGAAACCGGCATAGATAAGAAAGACTTAAGAATTATCGCAAACCTGTATTGGCACCAGACAGCTGCCATATAAGTGTACTACATCTTCTCTCACGAAGTTTGCATCCGGAGAGTCGCGAGCCAAAGTGGTGTACTATCTCCAATTTTGTTCAACATATACTCTGAGAAAATTTTTCCAAGAAGCTTTAAACGCAAACGATGGTATTAAAATGAATGGCAAAATCATCAATAACATACGATACGCTGATACCATCATAGTAGCAAACACCTTGGAGAGCCTACAGAGTATAGTGAAGAAGGTTAAAACCACAAGACAAAACAATATTACCAAAATCAGCACCATGAAGTTCTTGATGCAAAGAAATATGGTACGGATGAAATTTATTAATATTCTTAAAACACTCGCCTTAGAAATTCCGGAATAGTGCTCATTTTGCCGACTTCTTAATTGCAGATAATGAACTACTGCAGCTAGAACAGCAATCTCTGCTTCATCGTTTGTTTTAGTCTTGCGACATTTTTTTGCGTGGATTAACACTGTCCGTTTTACGAAGTAAAGGAATAATTCGATCGAAACATCGATGGGAAGCATGATTTCTGTGAGGATAACGTTGTGCATAAAGCTTCTGCGCTCGCACTGAGTTTCTGCCAGTCTCATAGGTCTATAGAGCTGGCACCCCCACCTCTTTAAAATTCAAATTTAATAAGACCAGAATTAGGTGCTCTTTATGGCCGTTAGACGCATACAGTATGCGTTTTTACCGTTTAACCTGCACGGACGAATATATCTCTTGAAAATGGCGAATGTTAGTTCGCCGAAACGTCGAGAATGCGGTTCTTTTCAGAACCAACGCTCAACATCAACGCGGAATCCCGACAAAACAAACCAACACATGTTTCTATCCGCGAAAACCTCAAATACAACGTATATATATATATATATATATATATATATATATATATATATATATATATATATATATATATATATATATATATATGTATATATGCGTGTGTGTGTGTGTTACCTAGAGAAGGTAAAACGAATCCTGTAGAGGTAGCTTTAAAAAGGGCCAATATCCTGACACTAACGGACCTCTGTTAAGTTAGCAGAACCAACTCGGAAAAAAGAATCCGCGACGGCACATAATAATCCGGTACCGGTAAAAGTTAGCGGTACCCATTCTAAAAATAATTATATTGAGAAAATAATTGCACCGGAATTATCCGCTTTTTATCCGCTAACGATTGTAAAAAGAAAAGAAAAAATCCCGCCCTTCCCAATTCCCGGGAAAATAGGATGCCGCTAACTTAACAGAAAGTTAGCGGGACCCATTCTAAAAATAATTATATTGAGAAAATAATTGCACCGGAATTACCCGCTTTTTATCCGCTAACGATTGTAAAAAGAAAAAAATTTCCCGCCCTTCCCATTTCCCGGGAAAATAAGATGCCGCTAACTTAACAGAACGTTAGCGGGACCCATTCTAAAAATAATTATATTGCGAAAATAATTGCACCGGAATTATCCGCTTTTTATCCGCTAACGACTGTAAAAAGAAAAAAATTTCCCGCCCTTCCCATTTCCCGGGAAAATGGGGTCCCGCGAACTTAACAGAAAGTTAGCGAGACCCACCCTAAAAACAAATATTTTGAGGAAATACATGCACCGGAATTATCCGCTTTTTATCCGCAAACGAATGCCGCGAGAAAAATAATTTCTAAACTTTTCATTTCCCGGAAAAATTGAGTTTTTTTTTTCGCGTAATTCGTTTGTGTATGAAGTAAAAGTTATCAGGTGCTATCGCGGTGAAATAAAGATATCGGGGAAAAAATTTGCTGAGAGGTAATTTTGAAGAACAAAGCAAGTTAGTGCGGGCGAAGAATTATTGTTTTTTTTGGTTCTTTAAAGTGTAGTTTTTTTAAGTTTGAGTATTTGGGGTATTTTTGGGTTGGGTTATTAGTTACGTTCTGCTTTTTGTTCTTTTTTTTTATTGTTTCCATGTGTTTTTTGTAATGTATGTTGTATTGTTACTCTTATAGTAATTTTGGTAAATATGCCAATAAAGGTAATAATAATAAATAAGAGAGGGGTGGCAATAGCTCCACTAACTAAAACTGCCCTCTCACCCCACCGTAGGTGGGAGAAAGGCAAACAAAAGAACATTTCATTTTTGAAAACACCTAACATACCGCTTGCGTCTTTGAAAGTGCCTTAACATGCCGCTTGCACCTTTGAAAGGTCCTAGCATGCCGCCTGCATCTTTGAAAGGCCCTAGCATTTCGCCGCCGCGCCGATGCCATTTTGAAGGGGGCAATAGAAATAACGTGTGACGATTCGGCCGGGGAAAAACAAAAACATTTAGACTCCACCCTTTTCCGAAATCCGCTATCTATTTCCGGGTTGGAAAAAATACGATGGGTTTCATGAATCACCGATACCTGTGATGGATACGAGGAATCGTGTCAGCCCGAAATTACTTATTTATTCTCGTTGCGATTAAGCTTTCACTATAGCAGGTATGGGCAAATGGCGGCCCGCGGGCCACATGCGGCCCGCGTCGTCCTTTTATGCGGCCCGCGCGGCATTTTATACTACTTTAATTACAAAAACTACTTTGATTACAAAAAATATCTACATATATTAAACACAAAAATAATAAGTTAGTTTTGTTATTGTGAATTTATCTATACATAGCACCTACAATGCACGATCTTCGTAATTCGTATTCTTCTTTCTGTAGTGCTACAGTCTTTGTGGACTTTGAACTCCTCCCTTGCGTACACTTGTGCTTGGTGTGTAGATCTTAGACACAAGTACAAGACCTTACGGTTTTTAACGTGGATTCTCAGAGCCATGCACAGGAGGACCGTGGCTTATTTCCTTGTACGTGCCCTCGGGATTTGAATCTGGGAATTCGTATCACCGCCTATAATTCGTATTACCGCCTCTAATTCATATTCGAATCTTAATTTGTATTCCAACATAAAAAAAAAACCAGCCAAGTGCGAGTTGTGACTCGCGCACCGAGGGTTCCGTACAAACTTGTAAGTAAGGTATCTTTAGGTGGACCTAACTGTATGCAACCCATATGCTTCTGGTGCCTGACTATACCACGCAACACATTAGTGTATTTTCATAAGTTTCTAATAGTAAATTCGCATTTTTCTTGTAATTAAACTACATATTTACGGTTTTCAGATTTTTGCCTTTACATGTGCTGTAAGACACCGACTTCTTGCCAAATTTCATGATTCTGGGTGAACAGGAAGTACCCTATAGGTTTTGATTCCCTTGTGAAATCGCAAAATATGCGACATAAACGGTCATATCTTTTGATCGCTTTGACTTACAAGTTTGATTTTTTCACAGCTGAAAGAGACCGCAGACCCGAGTATTTGATACAAATTTCAACTTGTTACCTATACGCGTTCCTGAGAAACATGGTCTTGACAGACAGACAGACAGACGGACGGACGGACAGACAGATAGACAGACAGACGGACAACAAAGTGATCCTATAAGGGTTCCGTTTTCGGTACGGAACCCTAAAAACTACAAACAATCCCGAAAGCACGCCTGATATGCTTATTATGTTTACCAGGCTTGATGTTTACTTTACTATATACTTCCCACTATTTTACGGACAATGTGCATTTACGGGTGTTCTCTATGAACAAGCATAACAATATTGAACAAGCATAACAATATTGTTATGTCTAGGCGAGTATATATGCAACGTTCGCGGTAAGTATATAAATAAATATTAAAATTGAGTTTTTTTAATGCGGCCCGCGATCATATTTTCAGACGAAATGTGGCCCGCCAGCCAAAAGATTTGCCCACCACTGCACTATAGAATTGTTTTCAGAGGTTTATCAGAATATTAGCAGAACATAATAAATCAAATTTTCCTCTAAATAATCGTAGATTCTTCTCTTCTTCCTCATTATCTACCCCTTTCTTTCTTTGTTCTTTAAAATTAACTCAGCAATTTTATCCTCGGTATCCTTATTTCGCCGCGATAGTACATGACTTTGCTTCATCCACAAACGAACTCCGTGAAAAAAAAAATCCCGAATTTTCCCGGGAAATGAAGTCTCGCGGCATTCGTTTGCGGATTAAAAGCGAATAATTCCGGTGCAATTATTTCCTCAATATAATTATTTTTATAATGGGTACCGCTAACTTTTTGTTAAGTTGGCGGGACCCATATTCCCGGGAAATGGGAAGAGCGGGAAATTTTTTTCTTTTTACAATCGTTAGCGGATAAAAAGCGAATTATTATGTGCCGTTGCGGATTTTTTTTTCCGAGTTGGTTCTGCCAACTTAACAGAGGTCACTAACGGCCACCCACATGTATTAGTAGGCAACGGAGCGGAACGGTAGCTAACAACGTCGGGAAAACGAATTTTAGGTAGGCTGGTTTTTACATATACTCTCTGTCTCACTTTCCCTGTCGGCATACGAGCTCTATCAACCGAGCTCTTAGCACCCGGTTTCTTCAAAATAATACTTGGAACCAATTTTTATATACCATTTCGTTTGTACTTGAATGTACTGAGAGTAAACTTTTTTGTACCTTTACCAAAAAACGAAATATCGTCATTTAGAAAAAGTGAGCACCCCCTTTTAAGGGAGCCGATTATTTTCCATGGTACAAACAATTCAATTGAATGTACTTTTAACGATTTTCATAAAAAACAATTAGTGTTGGTAATATTACAAATATTTACATATACAGCACCCCTGTTCAAGAGAGGCAAATATTTTCCAAGGTACAAACAATTCAATTGAATGTACTTTTATGTACTTTTAACAATTTTCATAAAAAACAATTAGTGTTACTGATATTACAGTTATTAACATTTACAGCACCCCCTTTTTAGTGAGGTGAATATTTTCCAAGGTACAAACAATTCAATTGAATGTACTTTAATGTACTTTTATCGATTTTCATAAAACACAATTAGTGTTAATGATATTACAATTATTTACAAATACAGCACCCCTCTTTGAGGGAAGCGATTATTTTCCAAGGTACAAACAATTCAATAGAATGTACTTTAATGTACTTTAAACGAATTTCATAAAAAACAATTAGTGTTGCTTATATTACAGCTATTTGCACATACAGCACCCTCTTTTAAGGGAGGCGAATGTACTTTTATCGATTTTCATAAAACATAAAACATTAAATTTTAATATGAGTAATAATTGTTTTTTTATGAAAATCGTTAAAAGTACATTAAAGTACATTCAATTGAATTGTCTGTACCTTGAAAAATAATCGCCTCCCTTAAAAGGGGGTGCTCACTTTTTGTAAATATAGATTTTTCGTTTTTTTGAAAAGGTACAAAAAAATTTACTCTGAATATTAAAATTGGTTCCAAGTATAATTTTGAAAAAACCTTCATTTTTGAATAAACCTTCTTTTTTATTACGCAGCCAAGATAATTTTTTAAGGATGTATCTATCTATCTTCGATAGAGCAAACATATTCTTGAACCACGATATTTTCTCTTGGTTCATTATTAAGTGGTTATCCTTCCAAGTTCTATTCTTACTCAATGCTGCTTAATTTTCGTATTTAATGATCTTCTCAATTTTCCCTGCAGCTGAAATCATCTAAGCAACGGCGAATATATGAAAATATCTGGTGCCTTGTTCATTACTATTAATACACTTTTGAGCAAGTATTATCAAAAATTGCAGAAATATTATAGCTATGACAGAACAGATTACATATACTAGTATTGTTTAACTAAATTACTTATAGTTATTAATTCTGTAATTATTATGTGTAGCTACGAAATATTAATTATTTATAATATAATTATTTATAATATAATTATGGTACAATAGAATACATACAAATAGTATTCAAATTTTGTACTCCATCTTGCAATTTTTATCAATTTCCTATGCTCCATAATAATAACTGTAATATCAGTTACACTAATTGTGTTTTATGAAAATCTATAAATGTACATTAAAGTACATTCAATTGAAATGTTTTTACTTTGGAAAATATTCGCCTCCCTTAAACAGGGGTGCTGTATATGTAAATAATTGTAATATTAGGAACACTAATTGTTTTTTATTGAAATCATTATAAGTACATTAAAGTACATTTAATTAAATTGTTTGTACCTTGGAAAATATTCGGGGGTGAGAAAGTATTCGGGGTAAAAAGGGGTGCTGTATTTGTAAATAAATCTAATATCATTAACACTAATTGAACCCGTCATTTCGAAAAAGGAATGAGTCCATGAATTAAAACTTTTCAGAATCAACAAAAATATGTTTTTTGTTAAAAAAGTCATTGATGCTGAAGAAACTGAATACAGAGGTTGTTAAATAAAAAACATACACGCTTTTTGGAATATTTATTTATTAAAAAAGAACAATTTTCATCAAGATATTTTGAATTAAAATTTTTGGACTTATGCCTTTTTCGAAATGACCAAAAATTTTAGTTAGTTAATCATCATTTTCCAGCAATTTTGGCTATTTTTATTTAATTATGTTTAAAGTTTTCACTATTCCTGCCACCAGAGACTTTTTTTCTAGGCTTAAAAGCATTTTCGGCAAGCTCACGATAAAGTGATATTATGTCATATCTGACAGATGCGTTTCGTTTTACTTGAAAGTGGCATAAGTCCAGGACTCCCTTTTAATTGCTTTTTAAGTTGACTTGTGGTGTATACACATGTGCTCTTTTCGTATTGAATATGTAAAATGCTTCAATGAATAAAATGGCGTAAAATAGTGATATTTCAAAAAAGTGTGACTCGTGCCCTTTTCGAAATAACGGGTTCAATTGTGTTTTATGAAAATCGATAAAAGTACAGTAAAGTACATTCAATTGTATTGCTTGTACCTTGGAAAATATTCACCTCCCTTAAAAGGGGGTAACTGTAATATCAGGAACACTAATTGTTTTTTATGAAAATCGTTAAAAGTACATAAAAGTACATTCAATTGAATTGTTTTTACCTTGGAAAATATTCGCCTCCCTTAAACAGGGGTATATGTAAATAATTTCAATATTACTAACACTAATTGTTTTTATGAAAATCGTTAAAAGTACATAGTACATTCAATTGAATTGTTTGTACCATAGAAAATAATCGCCTCCCTTAAAAGGGGGTGCTCACTTTTTTTAAATGAAGATTTTTCGCTTTTTGGTAAACTCTTTGGTTACTCTCAGTACATTCAAGTACAAACGAAATGGTATATACAAATTGGTTCCAAGTATTATTTTGAAGAAACCGGGTGCTAAGTTGATAGAGCTCGGCATACGGGCTACCTGGCTGGCGTCAGAGGTTGCGTTCATTAGTGCGCCTCGTATTTGTACAATAATTAATATTATATAATAATTATAATATATTTGTACATTAATAATTATAAATAAAACCCCCTTTTAATGGTAAAATAATAATTTTCCAAATCATTTTAAGGCGGTTTTTCTTTTTTTTTATTAACTTTATTTAGCTTTTCGAAATGTAAATATATTATTGCCAGACATTTTTATCATTGCTTACAATGTGCCAAACGGTAATTTTGATTAAAAAAAAAAATCTAAATATTGTTGTATGGCTGAAATTTTGATATGATGTTATTTAAGTATCAACAAATCTAAAATTAATTTGCCAGACAATAATTCGACCATTAACCATCTGCCAGACCGATTTAAAAATGCGGTATTATTCTGGTTGACAAAGAAATGTTTGCCAAATAAATTTCTGAAAAGGACTGAAAGCTATTAAATTAATTTTTGCATTAATATAGTATGAAAATGAAAACGATCATTTATTGTTGTATAAAATTAACAAAATAATAAACTAAACATTTTTTATCCAGAAGCTCTCATATTTACATGTAAATTAAAATTAGATGAAGATTCTTTAATCCGTAATTGTGTCATAAAAAAAAAACGGAAGCATCTTGATAATCAACATCATCATCACTGCTCTCATTTTTTTTGCGACGTACTCACTCGTAGTAAGTGTTGGTACAATTCAGTTTTACATGGTGGTAGGCTCGATAAGTCAAAATTACGGAATTTCTTTTCAAAATTATCTTTCAATTTTTTAGACCGGTACGTATTCGAAAACAGATAAAATCGAACATCATTGACGTTCGAAGAATCTTGAAATCCGTACATATGAAATAAATTTCTCAAATATCTTCAATGTCTGATCTAGCAATTCTTCAACATCTGTAATAATATTTTGACAGGCTCACTGATACTTTTCTGATTGCTCTAGCAGTTTGAAAGACCTAAGTTTACCTTTCCGGAAAAAAGCTGGTTTGTAATCGCATCCTGTGAGTGCGCGAAAGCACGATAGAGCTTTTAATAAAGAATTACTTAGGATTTGGTATATTTGATTGACGCATATCGCTCATTATTTCCGACATCCATATTAATCCCAAGTTTTAAAGATGCATTTTAATGATTCATGTTGCCGAGGAGTATTATTAAAATATCCTAATCTGAGCAGCGTATAACAACTTCGGCGTCGAAATTTATTTTTCAAATATGATATATATTCGAGAATCTGCTTCTTCGTGTTCTTCACAATATAAGGAATCAACAGTTTTATTAACTTTGTTATTTTCAACCCGGTATGAGTAGCACTTGTTGTAATTTAAATAAATAATTTTATTCGCAATGAAAGGGGCCATGTTATCACCAGCAATGATCTTAATGATGATGAAATAACTAGCCAAATAATAAATAACGAGACAATAATACAATACGAGACAATAATGAAATAACGAGACAAATATTATAGACAATAGACAATAAAGTATATATTTTTAAGTTCAGCTACGAAATTGTGTGACCGGATTTGATTGGGCCCGATTGTAACTTGGCTAATTGATTCATTTCGACGTGAACGTTCAAAGTCTTTTATCGACGGTGAAAAGTATTGATCAAAGACAATGTCGATCGGAGTGGATTTATATCGTAGTATATCGTAGGATATTATAATATTTGTCTATAGTATTCAGATTTTTTTTAGATATACCATTGAAGATTAAAGGTACTTATTTCATTAGGTGTAACACGAAGACACCATCTAATATTTAAGGCTAATTTAGGGCTGTATTTGCATACAGATATCAAAACACGAAGGTAGCTGTTTGACATTATCACCCATTTTCTTCTCAATTAATTTTACCAATTGAGCTTTATCTGTTTTACAAACACTGCCATCTGTGTGGCACATTGGTGTTGGGATCGGTGTAAGTGGAAATGTCAATACTTTCTCAATATCGACCTTGTGAGTTACGGATATCCCCAACGTTCTACCAAAATCTCTTTGCAACTTTATTTCCGAGAGTTTCCGAGAGAATTTTTTTTAGCGTCTCAGCATTGGTTACTCTCAGTACATTCAAGTACATTATAAGTAAAAGTGAAGCAATCGATTTTTTTATAGGTTTGTCAAATCTACCTTCATCTACAGTACATTCACTAATAAACTCCTTTCTTAAATCATCACCACCTTCTTCAATGTTCAGTAGGAACTTAGCTACACCTTGACAAACAGGCTTTGCAGTAGCAATATTATAAAGATTATCTTTATCTAAATCTGGATTGAACGGATTTCATTTTTTTTTTTAATATATCAATAAAATCGGCAAGTTGTTTTCCAAAAAAATGAATTCGATTAGGTTGTAAGTCTGCAGTCAAGTCTTGCAAATAACTTAGTCCACAAACATCGAGAAAATGGGAGATCAAGGCAGCTCTAATACTGCGGCTTTTTGTCCAGCTTTGACGTGCAGCTATGGAATTGGTGAAATGTACAACGCGTTTACAACGATTAAAATGTTTACCTTCGATAATTCCGTTCACCGATCCTGAAGCTATAATCTTGCTTTCAATCATCATATGCGATAATCCACACTCATTGATAAAAACTCCAATCGCTTTAAAAAAGGCCATCATTAACCCATTAATGACCACTGTACTCATATGGGTACACCGAAATTACATTTTTTTGGTGACATGTAACGTGCATACTGCTTAAGTTCAGTTTTGCGCAAAGGTTCAGAATACTTTATTGTTTCGAGTTTTGGGACAGGTTTCTACTTTTTTTCATGGACTTCACATTACGGGACTAACAATACTTGGCACGTGCATCTGTGTTTTCGAGGTTACATGAGGTAAGTAAGGTTGTTTTCAATAGTGACCATAGTTCATTGAGAAACATTATTGTTTGCATGGTATATGTTTTGTTAGATGTGTAAAAACAATATGTGCTTATCAGATAATCGTTACATTATTGTGTAATCTTTATATATTGATATAAATCTGCTGTACTCAATCGAGTACAACAGGCAATGGGATGGTATGAAAGCCGATATCTGGGTATCATTTTTTAGAGAGAATTCTACAATGGATTTCAACGAAATTCCACCGTTTTCCTTTTATGGAAAAAGATTTGAAACGCTATCAGCCGCCTTATATGTAATTGAAGATGCGAGATGCAGCAGTTCAGAAATAGATTTGGTGGTTATAATTCCACCTTATCTCGGTAACCAAATAGATAACGAAGAATTTGATGATGACGACTTAGTATTGACTGAAATGCCAAAAGATGTTCCAGGGGAAATCGAAATTAACATCAACGATCCATCAGAAGAGGAAAATACCCCCAAAATAATGACGATGAGAGGGAAAAGGATGACGACATTCCGTTGTCTAAATTATCGATAAAGAAATCTAATAAAAGTCAGAAAATTGCAGAACCCAAATGTACTCGTAGACCCGTAGACATGGGTATAAATGGTACCAAAGAAACGGACGTTCGCTTGGAAAATGTGCGACAGGAACTGTTAGGGCTGAATGCGGTACAGATTTTTTGAGAAGTTATTTGACGAAGAAGTTGTAATATTGTCACTCAAACGAATATTTACGCTGCAACAGACACTAACAATCATCATTTTAATATTACGAATGAAGAAATGAAGATTTTTATCGGATTTCTTCTGTTCACTTGTTATCACAGACTACCCCGTGAACGTCTTTATTGGAGTTTAGATGAGGATGTGGGCATCCATCCTATTTGTGCCAAATGCCCTTAGTCGAAATAGATTCACTGATATCAAAAAGTATATACATTTAGCTGACATCTCAACTTCACAAAAAACAACTTGTCAAGTCAACTTGACTTGACTCTTTTTAAAGTTCGGCCATTCAAGAATTTGATAAATACAAAATTTCAGCAGTGGGGCATTTTTCACGAACATTTATCAATCGATGAGGCCATGGTGAAATACTTCGGCCATCATTTTGCGAAGCAATTTATCCGGGGCAAGCCTGTACGCTTCGGCTACAAAGATTGGATGATATATAGTTCTACTGGTATATATATTCCACTGCTATGCATTCGGGAATACCATATGAGAGCCAGGTGGAAGTGCGAAAATGTAGTGACGCTTTGCACCAAGAAGAGGGCTGTTTTAGAATGTTTCATACTCAAAATATATTAAATTAATGATATTCTATAATATTATGTTTTTATTTGTTACTGTAAATTACCAACTCAGAAATAAACTCCTTTTTTAAGTTTAACAACATTTAAGCCCAATGTACTCGTTTGAGTACACCTATTTTTTTGCAAAATGAAAGAAAATAATTTTGAAATTTCTATTTGAATAATCTTTTAAATATATATTAATGCTATTTTCACTTGTGTTTCATCTCTGACTTTTCTACCAAGGCGGTAGAATGTGAAGGAACCAAGATGTATGAAAAGATTATAAAATTTCGGGCTCTCTGTTGCTTGAATTTTGAGAGCTATTTTAGTAATGGCCAAATCATATGTGACTTGAACAAATGTTTGATCATATTCTGCACCAACTTTTTGGGCCTGTTTCATCGTCAACCTCACTACTGATGCGTCTGTTTTTGTGACAAATTGATGGGTGTAAGGTAATATACTTTTTGTTTCTGGGTATTGTCTTTTATAATTCTACAATTAAAATCTGTCCACATTGGAGTATATGGAACATGAAAAAAGTGTGGTCATATGTAAAAAATCATGGCCACTCCCTTCTCAGTTTTAAATCGGTCTGGCTCATGGTTTAACGGTCGAATTATGGTTTAGCATATTAATTTTAGATTTGTTGATACTTAAATAACATCATATTAAAATTTCAGCCATACTAAAATATTTTGAATTTTGTTTTTCTTTTAAATCAAAATTGGCGTCTGACACTGTATGTGCCAGATATAAAAAAATGTTTATTTCGATACATAATTATTTTGTTAATTTAATACAATATTAAATGATCGTTTTCATACTATATTAATGCAAAAATTAATTTAATATCTTTCAGTCATTTTTCAAAAATCTATTTGGCAACCATTTCTTTGTCAACCAGAACAATACCGCATTTTTAAATCGGTCTGGCAGATGGTTAACGGTCGAATTATTGTCTGGCAAATTAATTTTAGATTTGTTAATACTTAAATAACATCATATCAAAATTTCAGCCATACTAAAATATTTTGAATTTTGTTTTTTTTCAACAAAATTAGTGTCTGGCACATTGTAAGCAATGATAAAAATGTCTGACAATAATATTTTTACATTTAGAAAAGCTAAATAAAGTTAATAGAAAAAAGAAAAACTTTCTTAAAATGGTTTGGAAAATTATTATTTTACTTGTACAAATACGATGCGCACCAATGAACGCAAACTCTGACGCCAGCCAGATAGCCCGTATGCCGACAGGACAAGTGAGACAGAGAGCATATCTAAAAATCAACCTACCTAAAATTCTGTCTCTATAACGTCCCTAACTATATGAAAATGAAAAAAAATGTCGTATTCCGCCGGAAATATAATTGCCTGTTCAGTGATTTCATCAAACCCACCGAACGTCTAACGCGAATTAATAAAGCTAGAAACTATTTCAGCTCCCAAAGCATGTCCTAACGCTCACTGAGAGACACCCCCCATATATTATGATGAAATTGTTCAACACTCTACCAAGAGATATTAAGCAAATAGATTATTTAAAAAAATTCAAAAAGCAGCAAAAAAAAAAACAGCTCCTTAATTATAAGTATTTACTCACTTAAATAGTGAAAAAAATATTTAGAATTCGGAAGGATTAAATGATTTTGAAAGGAGCCTTTGTTCTAAAATGTAGCCGCCAACTATAAATGGTATAATTGAGGATTAAACTGCCGCTTTGAATGACTAACCTAGACAATTTAGATCCAAAATGGAAACAATTGGGTTTTGCAAACAAAATAATATATTTATAAAAGGAAATAACCTTCGGCTTGCAGCACTGCGTCTGGGGCAGGAAATTTTACGTCCTTCTTGATATCCAAATCGCCAAGTTGGTTTTTATCTGACATGTTTAATATGTTTGCTTCCTTTTATTCTATGGAACTGCTACGTGTGCTCGGTGTGCTTCGCAACTTCTATAGGTTAGGGATTTTGTTGGCAGCAATGAAATAGACAACCCTGCATTTTAATGAGAGGAAATGTTTTTTTTAAGTATTTGAACTTTTTTTCAATATTACTCAACTTTTGTTAATTCGTTGCTTGTGAAAATGTATGTATGATAAACATAGACTTTTGCTCGTTTTATTAAAGGTTCTAAGTCCATGTGACAAGAGTACACTTGTAAGACTAGGGGGTCGTCCAAATAATCACGTGATGTTTTTTAGCAACTTTTTAACCTTTCTGAAAAATTAAGCACCGTGATAAAAATGTCCAGACAGGCATGAAGGTTGTTTCTGACTGGAATAAAAATAATAAAGGAAATGTTAAAATGAATGAAAAGTAAAGGTGAATCATGTGAAAAACATATATTTGTACTGGTACATAAATATTAAGGTGGTCTTTATTCGCGGTATTTTCGAAGTTTCTTTCGCAATAGTCCTAAATCGGTTCCAAATAAATTAAAAAAATCCTTGGAATGTTATAGGTCTTAATATTAATATTAACCCGGCCCCCACGACATTCACAGTTTTAAATGGAAATAACATTGGGAAAAGTCTTTTCTTTCTTTGGAATTTTTTAGGGCGTTGACAAATAATACGATTACAATAAACCATACATATTCTTGTAGGAACTTTAACGCTCTACAAAAAACGTCTTCAATAATTTTTCGCTAACTCTACTGGCTTTTCGGTTTAAAAATCGCGCGTTCAACGAAAAAGTAATAAGCATCAGAGGCGGTAGGTATCACGAGCTATAGAATGTATTTCTGTTAATTTAAAACAAACAAATACGTTCAAAAAAATTGTTCCGTGTTCAGTATTATACGTTTTATTATATATTTTCGATTCCTATTTTAAATATTAACGATCAGTAACGTAGATTTTTTATTGGTTCCTTCCTAAAACGAGATGATTTTTTTTTCAAAACTACCAACTTTTGAAATTATTTCTACTTCCAAGGCAAAGTTCGGGTTGGTAACACTGCACACAGCACACTAGCGCGCGGTATGATCTAGGGAGCGAGTAAAATAACAGAGGCAAAATATCTTCATTACTTTTTTTCCCAAACTACACCTACCGTAAGCCGCACTTCGTTTCAATACATAGTTATTAATACATACTATACATACATATATTCATAGTTGGGCAAAAATCAATTGTGAAAACAATTAAGAATTAGATTGCGAGATTTATTTGCAACTAACAATTAAAATAATTAATTGTAATTGCAATATATCACAATTAACAATTAATTCATTGTTAATTGTAAAATTTTGCAATTACAATTGATTAATTGCTAATTGATTGATGCACTTTTACAATTACAATTAATAAATGTCGGTTAGAAGATGTTTATTATACTCCAATGTATCACTTGCCATAATGCGTAACTGAAATAGTTATTTACATTAGAGTGTGGGAAGTTTGATTTTACAATGCGACAGCTAGTTTGGTACGAGCTCGAAGAGCGAGTTCACCATTAGCTGGAGCGCTGTAAAATCATTTCCGCCCGATATTTGTATAAATATTTTTGGCCAATTATTATTTGAGAAATAAATAGACCCTCCGCCTCCACTTCCGGTCCCCCACCCTCGCTCCCCACTTCCGGTTCCCATCCACTTCCGGTTTCCACCCCAACTTCTGTTTCCCACTACACTACCGGTTCCCACCTTCACTTCCGGTTCCAAAATTTGCACCACTTCCCGTTCCCAACCCCCATTTCCGGTTACAAAAATTTTCACACTTCCGGTTCTGGAAGTGGGGTGGGAACCGGAAGTGTAAATGGGAACCGAAAATGTGAGTGTGAACAGGAAGTGGAGGTGGGAAACGGAAGTGGAGTGTTAACCAGAAGTGGGAGCGAGGTGGGGGGCCGGAAGTGGAGGTGAAGGGTCCAGAACGAACCATCTTTCCCAACTATTTAGATTATTTACAATATTGGAAATTATTTTATTTGGCACAATGCGGGAAGGTACGGTTACAATGAGGGAAAAGTTTTTACATTCATCAAATAGTATTAATTGTAATAATTGTAGTAAAAAATTGTAGTTTAAAAGTTAATTGTAACTAACAATTAAAATTTTAATTGCAATTAAATTAATTGTAAACCACAATGAATGGATTTAATTGCAATTGATTTCAATTGCATCTCACAATTAAACAGTTAATTGAATTAAATTAATTGCAATTAATTTAGTTGCAATTAAAATTGTAATTGTTTGATTCTACAATTAAAAAATTAATTGAATTATGCCCAACACTGCATATATTGTACATAATACCTACATACTTATTTAAAAACCGGTAAGTCATTTTAAATTATTATTTTATTATTTAATATTTTTAAATAAAAAACATAATATATTATTCAAACTAATATTTTGTCCAAAATAAAATTCAATGATAAATGCGTATTCTTATAAAATCTATAAATTAAATTCATTATGTTTTCATATCTTACTTGTCAGAAAAATGTCAGAAAACAAAGAGAAAGGCAGACAATATTCTGTGGAATATTGTTGCAGTATTTTGTAATAGCTTATAATTGGGTACATTTCACACTGCAAGCGATCAATTTATTGTTTTTTTCTGTTGTAGCATCGGACCTCTATTCTGTGGAATATATAAAATATTGTTTTATACCAGCACCACATAATAGCCAGCTCCCGATGTGCCTCATTTGCGATCAAACATTTTCGAATGAAGCTATTAAGCCTTCCAGATTGTTAGAACATTTACAAGACATGATCTCCCCATAAAATCCCCATCCCCATAAAAAGAATCAAGATGTGTCATATTTCCAACGTTTGCGAGAAAACTTTGAGAAACGCCCAACTTAAAGGTCGGCTCTAATATAGATTTTTTAGGATTACTTAACAAAACTCTTCCAAATATTATAACCTTTCATTGCATAATACATCGCCAACATTTAGTTGCCAAAAATATAAGTGAACCGTTTCACCAATCGATGCAACTTGTTATTATTGCAATAAACAAGAATAAGGGAAATTCATTTAATGATTGGCTATTTCGTAAGTTGTGCGAGAAAAATGAAGATAACTACAAACGTTTATTACTCCATACTAAAGTTCGATGGCTTTCAAAAGGGAATAGTTTTCAACGAGTTTATGAACTCTATAGAACGATTATTGAATTTTATGAAAGTTATAAAGTATCTGTTACGTTTCCAAACAAACAGAAAAAAGAGATCTTGATACCGAACTAACAAAAATCAAACAAGATGATGCTTATTTATTAGATTTGTTTAAAAAATTTCATACCATAAATACCATAAAAAACTACAAGGTGAAAAAGTCACTCTAATTAAAACAAAGTGGGAAATTTCAGCATTTACTCAAAAAATGTTACTTTTTAAAAAAAAATTGGCTCGTCGTCAATTTTACCAATTGGGTATTTGAATCAATTATTTTTTTGTCATAACTCGAAAGCTCATGTATCAGTTTTATAAAAAAACTCTTTTTCTTTCTTTTTTTTTCGTTGTAATTAAAAAGTTATAACAAATTGAAAATATATTTTTAAACTCGGTACCGAATAATCGTTGTGCGCTGTCTAAACCCGCTTTGTGACGTAAAATGGGTAATTTCTATCCGCGCCTGACTTTGTTGATACAGTAGCTGTAGTAGACATGTCAAATATGTCAAATATGAAAAGTCAAATATTAAAAGTTATCGTGCTTGTTTCGTACCATCGTCCAGGAGTACTACAAAAAGAACTCCTGAAAAAGTGTTTTTAAATGTCCCACATTGTTAAACGTCGAAACCAATGGTTTTAAACAGTGCGCCGAAAAAATCCTAAAACGACGATTTTATAAAGAATGTTTATATTTGAATGTTAGAATGAAGTTTCACTCTTTCGACGTCACAAACAAATTATGGCGCGTTTGGAGTCACGTGATTATTTTCAAAATTTTATCAAAACTATTCACATTTTTTTTAACTTTATCGCATCGCACATCCTTATTATTTATAATAAGGCTTTAAAATACATAAAAAAAATCGATATATTTTTTTTATTTAACAACCCAATTCCATAAACTGATGGAAATTCAGGAAACTGAAGAAATATCTGATGAAGATATTCTAATATTCACAAATCATTTGGATTTCCACAAAGTTGTTGTCCAAAAGTTGATGGTTCCATGGGAATGAGATTCAAAGATTTGTTTGTTTTGGAAGTTCCTGATTGATTAATAACGCCATTATTAAGTTATAAAAACGCACACCCGGTTTTGGAAGAAGAAATAGTCGAGTTGCAACATCTAAAAACTCATATGAAGAGGTTTGGTTGCAGAAAGTAGTCATTGACCACTATCCATCTTTGTGGAAATTCGTCAAGAAATTATTAATAGCTTTTTAACTTCATACTTAGTCGAATGAGGGTTCAGTGCTGTTTGTCAGCTTGTGACAAAACAAAGAAATAGAATGAATATTGTGAAACGTGGCAATTTGCGTTTGTTCCTCACGAATATTGAACCTCAATTAAATAAATTAATAACACAACATCAATCGCATCCTTATCCTTGAGTTAGTTACCTTAATAGTTAGATTTTGACTTGATCTTTTTATACTGAAGTAACTTGTTACTAATATATTTAAAATCATTAAGATTTTGTAACACCAAAATTTGCGGGGATAATGAAGTGATGAAAAAGTTTATTTTGAAAGTGGCGTAAGTCCCACTGATTGTGGGAGAGTTTCAAACCGATATGGAAAATATACAATTAAAGTTTATGTGATCTCGTAAGCTTTATGTTTAATTATTAAAGTAGCAGTTGAATTATCAATGTGCAATGCATTTATTATAAACAATTTAATTCCAAATTTCAGTTTCGATTTGCTAATGGATTCATATGGGTCTCCTGATACGGGTCTCCGTTTATAACAAATTAAAATGCAAAAAAAAAACTGTATGAGAATATGAATATATCAAAATATCTTATGAGAAAACTTAGGAATCTTCGAATATGAATTTCAATTGCAAAAAATAAAAAAAAACTACAAAAAAATACGAGACTACTAACCTCAAATTCAAGGAACTTTGGTATACCAGCCTTGTATACCACATTGTATACCACCTGACTACAATAATTATTTTATATCCCTCCCACATACACAAACTGTAGAAGACTGAATAATTAATAAAACAATATTAATATTAAGGTAAAAATTATTTAACAACTGTTATTTATCATTCTTGATTTTATAACATAAAAGTGTATACATTTATCTTTATTTCAAGGAAAATTAATTTTATGTATGGATGGACTTAAAACGTGAATTCATTGATTTTGAAAGAGCCAAATTCCATTTACAGCCATGAAAAACATATTATTTCTTAAATAACGTTAAATATGCTAATTGGGGTGATAAATTTGACACCCTTAGAAACACCAAAACATTATTCTACTAAGTTATCTGTTACCCATATTTTTAAATTTCGTCCAATGCAAACCTTCAATATCTCGATTCAAACATAAACGAAGTTAGGTCACTTTCAAAATAAACGGCTCATATATTTTTTTTCTCCCTACTTATATTTAAGTTATATTTTGTTTGTAATATCATATTGTGTCGTTATTTAAATGATATTATATATCAATATATTCTATTTGTAAATCTAATATTGCTTTTTAAATATGTAAATAATACAATAGATTTGAAGGGCGTTATTAACATTAACATATCACAGGTGGGCGATGAGACAAATAAGTTTGAGGAACACTGCATTAGATGAAACGGATGTAGGGGTAATGGTTATGCATGTGCTTTACAAAAAAAAATTGAAAACTTTACAAGACAATTTGAATGATTTTTTTTATTAATGCATCATTTTTTTTAAGATTAAGGTTTCTATGTTTAATCTTGATTTGTCACTCATTTTCAAGAAAATGAAAATGACCGTCAAATGTCGAAACTCGTAGAATGTGTAGAAATTTATATAAGTGTGATAATAAGTGATTATAAGTTATATAACATTTTTACATATTTTTATATTTTACATATACACTTCAAGCTGTATTGGACTGATTTTTCATCACGCAGCCTATACTTTTCCGAATTCATGAAAGTAGCTTTTCATTGTCTTAACAAGTTTGAATTCTTAGCCATTTATTTTAAGGCGTCGGCGTCGTTCGGAATTGCAACAATTCAATAGCAACTACTTCAGAAGTAATTTCATAATAGCTGAATAGTATATGTGAATTAAATTTTAATTTACTTTACTATAGAATATGCTGACGTCCGTATTCACGGAATTTATGACCGCAATTTATCTTATTTGGATTATCTAATAAAGATATATTTAGATAACTTTTTACATTATCCACAGCAGCTAACATCCGTGGCCGATGTGCATAAGGCGAACTAGGCACACGCCTAGGGGTGCGAGATTACAAAGGAGCGAGCCGGTGCGCGTGCAAATTTATAAACGAAAATAACCTACCTACTTACTTCCAATAAATAAAGATCATACTTTCAATTAGGGCATATACTTTTAATTAGGGCATAATATTTACATCTGTAATTGGTGTACAATTTATGTTAGTTTTGTGTAATATAATAGAAAACATGTTCAATAATAAATATAAAACCACTAAATAAAAGGCCAAAAATTTCAATTGCTAACGCTAAACTTAAATGATGTATACCTAGGGGAACTTCTTCATGAACATCTTCTGCCGGTGTTTCTATATTCTCTCCATAAAACAGCAATCCATTTTCTTGGTAAGTTTTGATAATATTGTTAATTTTGAAAACATAAGGCGATGTTCTATACAAGAAAAACGATTGAAATCCTGGTATAATAGCTTCATTAACGATGTAGAAAGGCGACGCTCCTCTTTGACGTGTAATAGCTTTGATGAAGCCAATAGCTTGACTTCTCATAATAGCATAAGCATAAGAAGTATCCCCAGACATAACTCTCGCTGCTAAGACTGTTCTATTAGATTTTATTATTCGACTTTGAAATTCTGACGAAATTTTCGGAGCGTACTCATATAACGTAAAAATCGGAAGATTTGAAGAGTAAAGTTCTTGTAGTGAATATATTTTAGCATAGTATTGTTTAGAGAGCATCTGTTTTAACATAGATGATGTGTAGCTCCAAGATAACATCATGGCTAAAACTGTCCAAGAAATGACAACTATTTTTGAAACAGTCTTATAGTTGTTCAAGTTTGTGCTCCAAATATCTAGTAGAGCAGAAAATAATTGTAACAGGTGTTTATCAAAATCATGTTTTTCTGTGAACCATAAATATGTTGTTAGTGTGAGCAGTAGTGAGCCAATTAAGAACCAAACATTTTTGTTAAAGATAAGTAATGTTTTTAAATATTGGGGGATTTCTAAAGGTTGGTGAACCAAGACTACAATGTCATCTCGTTTAAACGGTTCTCCATAACGTACATCTTCGAAAATACCATAGAAAACACCACAAAAACTAAATTCTGATCGTCGTTCTTTAACATTTTCATAAGACTCCTCTATACTTTTGGAAACTGATATTTTAAATGTTGCATTCACTCTCTTCTCAATTTCCTTAAGAATTGACATTGCATTTCCCACAATTTCACCTCTCTGCAATATTATATTTGGTGGGTCAGGAAACATATCAACTATAATTTCATATTTATACAGATTATTGAATAAAAATAAATTCATGAAAGTTTCTTGGGATGTTTTGTATAAGGTATCATTAAACTGATTGTAACTTATATCAAATAGTTTTCCTTTTACTATAGATATAATTCTAAAAAACCAAATGTCCCAACTCCAAACTAATCGACTAATATCCTTCAATTCATCCAATTCTTTAAAATCATGAATTATTATTATACTATATTTTGTACTCTTAGTAAATCCCCAATGTTTATGACTGGCCCAGCCATAATCTAAGAAATTTTCTGCACTGAAAGCCAATAACATATGTTCTTCTACATCATTGAGTTGATCTATATGATCAAAATTTCTGTCTATTACGTAGAAAATATTTTTACCATTTTGCATGTACCCAAGGCTTCGATCTAGAGCACCTGGAAAGTTACCACTGATGTGATAAGCATATTTTATTAATGATCTGGTGAAAATGCTTCTCCCATACATATATATTAATTTGTTAGTTGGAGGCATTTCTACAACGGTTACTGGGATTCCATTTGCAGTAATACCAGAACAATATGAGGTTATTAACATCATTAGAACAATCATTTTCAGCAGTTGTTCTGCACTTGCGTTGAACGAATTGTGGTTTCTAAAAAAGAATAATTTTATTTCATTTTATTTATCTATTATGAGATTGCTATTAGAATGTTATTATATTTTCTAAGAAATATTATATGGAGAACCCATGAGCGTAGGGCTTGGTCAATATCCAATTGGCAATATCCAAGTCTAAAAGAACGAATTTAAAATGATAGATTGATTGGCCCTCTGAAAAAAAAGTTTGGAGTGATATTTATATGTCTTTTGCAGCAGCATTTCCCCACCTTTTTTTGGCCGGCCTACCTGTAATATTTATGAAAAAATTCGCTAACCGGTAAAATTAGTGAAACAAACTTATCGTGGACCAGTTGTTATTTTTAAGTCACTAGGTAATATAGGCGGCTTTATGGAAGAAAGGCGGAAAAGGCGCAAAAGAGATCACACAAAATACATTGCAATCTTCACAAAAAAAAAATAACTTACGGGAACTAAGAGAAGAAATGCACCCTCAATTATAAGAACTAAGGATGAAAAAATTATAACGAACCACCCACAGAAGCTCCTAAGATGGAAATAACACAAAGAAGAACTCTTGAAGGATAAGAGACTCCCCTAAGTAACATACAACTAGCATCCCAATTTCAAAGCAGCACGTACAACACGCCATCAAGGATACGAAAGGAGGTAAAGCAGTTGGCCCAGATGAAGTAGCAATAGAGCTGTTAAAACTCGTGAAAAACGAGCAAATTGATGTCATTATGAACCTGTACAACACCATATATGAAACAGGGATAGTGCCAAACTATCGGCTCGTCTCCTGATAAAGTTCAACCTTTATCAGGATACCAAAGCAACCAAATGTCAGGGAATGTAACGGTTACTGAACTATAAGCTTCATGAGGCACTACTTAAAAGTATTTCTAAATATAATACATAAAAGACAATACAGCAAATTCGCAGTTTGGAATCTGGAATGACCTAGGCACTCGCGAAGCGCTATTTGGCATTAAGGTATTGACACAAAGATGTAAGGCTGTGAAGGTAGAAATACATGCTTGCTTCATAGACTATGAGAAAGCTACGAGGTCCAGCGTGAGCGATTAGTAACACTCCTGAAAACCAAAAACATCGGCACAGCGGACGTACGAATAATTTAAAATCTGTACTGGAATCAAACGGCAAAGGTGAGAGTAGATAGAGATTCCACAGAAAATAGGCGTTAGGGAGTGCATTAGTGCATTTTGTCTCCGATGCTATTCAATTTTTACTCGGAGGCAATATTCCAGGAAGCAAACCCTGAAGAAGAACAACCAGGGCTGATTGTAAACGGACGACCGATCAATAAAATAAGATGACACGGTGATACTGGTAAATAATATAAAAGACTTGCAAGTAATGATAGAAAAAACGAATGTCATTAGTTTGCAATACCGGTTAAATGAATCTTAAAAAAAATCAAAAATATGAGCATTTCAAAAGTAGCAACACCTAATGCTAACCTTATCATCGGCAATATCCCTATGAAAAAGATAACCAAATACAAGTACATTGGTACCTGGATAACACGAGACAACATTTAGGCATAAAAAAACAAATACAGAATTGAACTATCCAGAGCTGCCAGGATGGCCTGGGAACACGCGAAGCGCTGTTTGGTGTTCAAGTTCTAATCCAAGGATATCGAGATGTCAACAGCAATGTGTATGCATGCTTAATAGACTTTGAAACACGCATTTGATAAAGATAGACATAACAAATTGGTCGGAAGTCTGAAAACAATTGGAATCGACGAAAAAGACATTCGTTTAATGAGAAATTAGAGACCGATGCTCTCTGATCAATACACATCAAAGAGCGTTGGTTAGCGTGAAACAAGAGCCAACCGACGGAGTAGAAATAAAGAGAGGTCTACATCATGCTTTCACAATTACTCTTCAACATATATTCCGAGAAAATATTTGAAGAAGCAACCCAAGAGTTAATATTGGAATAAGCATAAACGGAAGAATTATAAAAAACATGAGTATTTTTTATGAGGTATGCGAATGACACGCTGATGCTAACAACAATATGCGACGATCTACTTATGAGCAGAATAGCCGATACTTGTAATGACTTAAACTTGTTTATGATTAGAACGATAAAACAAAATTTGTGATTATAAGTAAAGATAACGATATCCAAGATACCGGCAATGGGGTAAAATGCAGTAGTTTGGCCATATTATGAGAATTATAAATGTGAAATTCTACACCTTCTACCATCTTACAAGGATAATAGCAGAAGAGGTCTTGGAAGAAAACGTACCTTCTGGCTAAAGAATCTTAGGCAGTGGTGTAGACAGACAACAGCTATTCCGGGATGCTGCAGACAAAATAATCATCAACAACGTGGTTGCCATCATATTCGCCATCAATCGTTGAACGGTCACGGCACCCATAGAAGAAGAAGAAGAAGAGACAGCTCATAATGCAGGGGAAAATTGCAGGAACTAGAAGCGCGGGAAGACGCCGGATTCCCTGGTTAAAAAATGTTAGAGATCGGGTTCCGGTTAATTTCAAAAGAACGCTTTAGAGCGGCAGCTTTAAAAGTGAAAATTGCTTTGTTGGTATTCCGAGTAGGAGACGGCACATCAAAAAGGATATTAAAGAAGAACCACATTAAGAACATTATATATTACAGAATAGTAATTTGTGCAAGTAGTGCGGCAAGTTGTCAATTGCCCGCGAGAGCGAAGTTGGGCGCACGAATAAAGTGAGTCCGCTCATTCGCTCGAAGGGCAATTGACAATACCGCACGAGTTGCAGATACTATTTTTTATTACTCATGCGGCGAGACGAATCTTACAAGTTTGGGGTCCAGGGACCATCCAACAAAAAGGAATCTAAAATGAAACTTTTGCTATTTCAATTATCTCCGGTGGTGTGGATTCGTCATAAGAACTCTCATTAAACTCCGGTATCACCATAGAATGTACACTCTTCTTCTTCTTCCCTCGAATAGGAACTTTATCTCAAGAGAATCAGCAATCAGCGCCATGTCATCTGCAAAGGCCAGGCAATCTACAACCAGTCCATCGGTCTTAAGTCCCAGGTAGATACCACTCTGAGCACCCAAATTGATCAGTTCCTTGCGCCATTCTCTCATAACCTTTTCAAGGACACAGTTGAAGAGAAGTGGGGAAAGTTCATCTACTTGTCTCACTCCAGTTTTTATTTCGAAGCTTTCTGAAATCTCGCCGCTAAATTTAACCATGGAATGGGTGTTGGTCAAAGTTTCTAGGATGAGTCTGCGGGTTTTGTTGTCTAGCCCTAGTTCCTGAAGTACTTTGTTAAGCGTTTCTCTATCAATGGAATCGTAGGCCTTCCTAAAATCAACAAAGGTGACGACCACCTGGCGGTCTCTCATCTTGGAGTATGCAAGTAAAGTTTTAAGATTGACGATCTGTTCAACACAGGATCGGGTCTTCCTTAAGCCCCCCCTGGTATTTCCCTGTTGACTATCCAGCTGATTGTCTGCCCTTGTTTGTAACGCCTTCGAGAGAATCTTGTATGTTACCGGAACGGGAGAAATTCCACGGTAGTTGTTAAGATCAGTAAAATCTCCCTTTTTGTGAAGTGGATGAATCAGAGCAGATTTCCAATCGGGCGGTAATTTCTCTATTTCCCAGATGTCCTGGATGATCTAGGTTAGCTTGCACACGGCACTGTTTCCAGAACCTTTCCACAGTTCATCAACGATAGAGTCCTCTCCAGCTGCCTTATTATTTTTAAGAAATTGAATGATCTAGCCAACTTCTTCCAATGAAGGGGGCAGCGAGTCCGGATTTGGTGCGGTTTTGTTTATAGTCGAAGTCTTCGCTGGGTGGGTTACAGTTCAGTACGTTCAGTAAGACAAGTACTTACAAGTACTAAGCTAAAAGGTGGAAATTGTCCTTGTCGTTATAACCCAGTTTACCTTGTGAGTCTCTGAAGTGGAGGCTTGGCGGAGCGTATTTTCTTAGTGTCTGCTTGAAGGTTCCAACGAAACCTCTGGAGTTATTCTTAGCAAAGCTCTCTTCGAGTTGGTTTAGTTGGTTTTGTGTGAAGGTTCGTCTGGTTCCTCGAATTATCTTGGCTGTAACCTTTTTTTGTTCCAAAAATTTATGATAATTTTCCTTGGTCTTTTTAGAATTCCACTTCACCCAGGTTGTCTGTCTTTGGGCTATTATTGCATTGTCACAGTCTTCAGTCCACCACGGATGCTTCCTTCTTCTAGCCAGAGGGGCGAGTTCATTGGCCGCCTTGACAAGAGTCTCCTTCAGTTGGTCCCAGCTGTTTAGATCTGTATTGTTCAGTCTATGACTTACTTCTTGACTGTTCTTGAGTCGCTCTACGTTAAATCACAATTCACCAATTTGGAGGTTCTGTGTAATCTAGTGTTTCTAGGCTGGAGTCTTATTTTGATCTTTGAGAGGTAGTGGTCTGAGTTCAGATTGGCGCTTCTCAATACCTCCACTTTTGTATTTCCTTTTGGGATTTTCGTGAAATGCCAACCGCTTTATAGAATGTACACTCATTATAAAACCTTTTATTTAATTTCAATCTCTTAATAAAAAATAAAAAATCTGTCACTTTCACGTATTTTTTTTAATATTGATTTTGATTGTGTGTTTTTTACCACAAGTATATGGTACTTGTCAAATAATTGAATTGACAAACACCCATTTGTGGCACTAAAAAACGGGTGCCAAAATAGTACTTATCCCGCATAAGCAATAAATTTTATTTTTCATTGCCCTAATTTTCTAAATAAAAAAAAATTATTTTTTTAATTAGAATTTTTTTAATGTTAACCGGTTAAAATTGTTGTGAAATTTCTCTGCGAACCGACACCGGACTACCAGACCGGTCCGGCGGATGAGAAATATTGGCTTAGAGCAGGGCTCTACAAACTTTCCAGCCTTAGGGCCATACTGATTACTCCAGTAAGTTCCGAGGGCCAAAACCATATTATCATTGTTGCCGGTGGTAAAAAGTGAAATAGTCCACTGATGAAAAAAAAGTCCGAAAAAGTACGCAACGTTTAAAAAAGGCTGCAAATCGGACTAAAGTCCGCAAAACGGCAACACTGCATATTATTAATTTTCCTGTCATTATCTGTAATTTCTGGATTAGTCGTACGAGTACGAGCCATGAGGAGTAACGTGACACGACATCTGGTGGACACAAGCAGAAATAGGTAGTACCTTCTATCGCTAACAGATGGCGCTAATAGCACGTACAGAATAATCTCGTTGGTTCGAGAAAGTTCTGGTGTCTTTCCACTCACTTCTAGATGGCAGTAATTGGAATATATAAGAAGGCTAGTGGCGCAACCACAAGTCAGTTCCTATGACACTGTTGTGAAATAAAATAGCGCGTACCTCCTTAAAACGTGTTTGTGTGTGTTTAAGTTTAAGATCTTTGTAACAGTATTTTGATTTGAATTGTTGCTTTTGTGTGATTTAGTAGTATGGAAAAGAAGCGAAAAATTGATAGTGAATGCAGAAATTCAAAGATCAGTGGAACATTCAGTATTTCGTAATTGAGTCCAGTAAGAAGGCGCTATGTTTGATTTGCAATGAAAGCATAGCCGTTCTCAAGGAATATAACATTAAACGTCATTATGAAACAAAACATTTTCAAAATTACTCAAAATATACAGGAAGTTTGCGGACAGAAAAATTCGAAGCTATGAAGCGCGGATTGAAATCGCAGCAATCTTCATTTATGGACAAATGGACATGTTGAGTGGTTTTCTTTGGCCTTGGATGAGTCAACGGATGTGTCAGATACTGCTCAGGTGTTGATTTATATTCGAGGAGTAGATAAAAGCTATGAAGTGCATGAAGAACTTCTTGATATGTATAGTATTCATGGCACAACTACTGGTACAGATATTTTTAAAGAAGTTGAAATGGTCCTTAATCAAAAGAACCTTCGATGTAAAAACTTGAAATTTATTACAACTGATGGAGGCAAAAACATGAGTGTGAAAGATAAAGGAGTGCTCGCTCTTGTGTCAAAGGCTGTAGAAAATGACGGTGGTTCAAAACCATTAGTCTTACATTATATCATTCATCAACAGTCTTTGTGCGGAAAATGTTTGGATATGTCTGAAGTTCTGAAACCAGTCATATCAACTGTTAATTTTATCAGATCTTTTGGGCTGAATCACCGACAATTCCGACAATTTATTGAAGAGATTGGAGAAAATGACTTACCTTATCATACTGCCGTACGTTGGCTTTGTTGTGGGAAAGTCCTTCAGCGCTTTTTTGAACTTCGAGCAGTGATCGATTTTTTTTTGAATGAAAAGCATCGCCCTCTTACTGAATTACAAAACAACGCATGGCTGTGGAAGTTAGCATTCTATGTTGATTTGACTAAACATGTAAACGAACTGAATTTGAGATTGCAAGGAGAAAACCAGCATCTTCCTGATTTATACACTAATGTCAAATCATTCCGGAAGAAATTGATACTGTTTCAATCACAACTACGAAGTAAATGTTTTTCACATTTTAAAACATGTGAAATATTCTGCCACACCACTGAGACTGAGTTTCCTATCGATTTTGCAATCGAAACTTTGAGTGCTTTGAAAATAAATTTTAATACTCGTTTCTCAAACTTCGATGCCATTGCGAATCAAATTAAGATTTTTCAGAATCCTTTTGATACTGACATTGAAACCCTAGCCCCGGAACTTCAAATGGAAATGATCTACAGTGCAGTGATATAATTAAGAACAAAAGTCAAAACTCATCTTTGTTGGAATTTTATAAGAGTCTTGCACTGACACAATTTGATAATTTGCATAAATTTGCTCGTGGTCTGTTTTCTGTTTTTGGTACTACTTATTTGTGTGAGAAGACCTTCTCCAAAATAAAGTACTCAAAAAATGTTTACAGATCTAAATTAACTGATGAGCATCTTAAATCTCTTTTAATAATTGGTACAAGTAAAATTAGTCCACAACTACAAACTATTGTCAGTGGAAAATCTCAATTACATAAATCTCATTAGTATTTCATATGTCATTATGCTTGTTATAAGTTATGTTTTTATTTAAAATGTATAAAATGTTAGTTGGATTCATTTCAATAATTTGTTAGTTATTATATACTGAAGTTAAATTTTCTGCATATTATACATGTCTTTATTCATTACAATTATGTGTTTCTTTATCCAACTTATCACAAAAACAATAACAATAAGCCTACAACAATGTTATGAGTAGTTAGCCCATGACCATATCAATGTAGATGTCATATTAATAATTATTCAACATAAAATTAGAATACTTCAGTAAACTAAATATAATTTGCTATAAAAAATATGTTCTCTAAAAGGAGTTTTCAAGTATGCTAGCTCTCCGCGGGCCGGACAAAATCTGTCCGCGGGCCGGATGTGGCCCTCGGGCCGTAGTTTGGAGACCCCTGGTTTAGAGTATAGATCTTTATAAAAGCACAAAAAAATCCCAGGTAACTCAAATTGATGGAAAGAAAGAATCAACAACTCAAAAAAGTAATTGTGCTTGTCAAAAATTTTCAAAATATATAATTAAAATAAAATTTGAGGTTTGATTTTTATTTTTAGCAAATTAACTAATAAACTGAAATCATATAAGGTGCAGCATAATGTCTATCTCGATTTTTGGTGTTGTCGGATTTTTTATCTGATATAATTAATTGTTCCTAATCGTCTTCCACAGTGTGTTAGTAAACACGGAAAGGTAAAATGCTTCTACATAGATTGGTTCAAGAAATATCCATATTGTGATTGTGACAAAAAATTGACATATTTTTTATGCAATAGTTGATTCTTTGACAGTGCAACTTCGAGCTAGCAAGCTAGCCCGCCGTTGTCAATTTGTCTTGCGCAGAGGCGTAAATTGTTAACAGGTTATTCTTCTTTGTATCGTTTCAATTTTAGTATTAGTATATGTATTAAATACATTTAAAACTATTTTAATTCTTGCGCAGGGGCCATGCTTATCTTCTCTGTATTGTTTAAATTTCAGTATTAGTGTCGTACTCCTGCTTCTAGAGTGAGACAACTCAAGTTTACTAACGCAATTACTAACAAGAGAGAACTAAAATTAATTAGCCTGTGTACCCATTATTATTATAATACATGTTTTCTCCATGCATTGGGCGACCATACACACAGTTACTTATCTTTGTTGTTCTTGGAAAAAAACCTACAAGTTTGCGAGGGAAATAAGCCAATAGAATTTAGGGATAAGAAAGAATTATCGTTGTGAACGAAAACTAAGAGGTTGTTGTGTCTTAATACGCTGGGCTTGCATATGGTTGTCAGATGATAATTTGATAAAGGAGGACTGATGAGTCTAAAAAGCACGATTTTCTTGTAAAAAAAGGAGGACATTCACAAATACGGGGTGTTTGAAAAAGAATATACGTATCACAAATTATTATTTTGTCCAAACTATCGATCGCTACGCCTCGGCTCGGCTATTGCACAAACGAATACATAGTGTAGTTTATGTTAATATCTCTATAATTCTTCTTTGATGGAAAAACGGTTAACGGTCAGCAGTATCTCGCTATGTTACAAAACTCGTTGAATCCGAGGCTGCAGGAAGACAACAAGACGGGGTACCCCCTCAATGGAGTCGCCAAGTGAATATCTGAATAAAACTGTACCGAACCGTTGGATTGGTCGTCAAGGAGCTGACGACTTAGCATGTTTCAGCGGGGCTCCACGGTCACCGAATTTGACACCCTGTGACTCCTACGTTTATGTACTACCACTCCCACAGAACCTGGAAGAGCTGATGAACCGGATCCGTTCTGCCATAACATCAGTGACGAAGTACATGCTTGCCCGAGTATGGGAGGAATTTGAGTATCTGTGTGATATTGTTCGTGTCGCTGATGGAGGACATTTTGAACATCTGTAATCTAAACTTGAGATTCTGCCAAAACTACATTTTTTGCCCACAAAAATTGTCAAATAAAACTTGCACTTTGAAAGACAATTTAATATATGCGTAGCAATCGGTAAATAAAAACGTTTTTATGTGGTGGCCATAACAAGAATAACAAACTTGTAAAAGATGGCAATTATATCAATTAAAATTTGTACATTATTGGGTTTTCATAATTTGATTAGATATACAGAGTGTTAGTTTAACGCATACTACACCGCAAAAATCCGCCCAAGTTTTTATTCTAATCGCAAATGGACTTTTCGATTAGAATAGCAAGCTGTTGTCTTATCCTCGACAATTGGATAGACTGGATGAAGACCTGGTACAGGCGGATGGAGATTTACAATGGCTTGGGATGACCGCTTTATGGTTTCAAATCATTAGTAAATCGTCACCTTAATGCAGTTCAACTGCAACAACAACTTCGTGAAGTACAAACAGTGGCTATTAGTCAGTAGACAGTTGATATAAAGACAAAGACTGCAGGAATGAATCTTGACCCCTAA
Organism: Phosphuga atrata; assembly: GCA_944588485.1. Classification (NCBI taxonomy): domain Eukaryota; kingdom Metazoa; phylum Arthropoda; class Insecta; order Coleoptera; family Silphidae; genus Phosphuga; species Phosphuga atrata. The sequence goes on from OX155899.1 coordinate 38,160,006, forward strand.
GACACCTACAGTTTGTAAAAAGCTTACCCCAGCTCATCGTCTAGTACGCCTGCGTTTTTTCAAAGGATCATTTAAATTGGACGTTGGAACAATGGGGGTCTGTTCTGTTCTCAGATGAGACCAGACCATGCCTATATGCACTATGGTAGCAACCAAAGAAATAGCTTGGTAGCGGAGACCAAGACAACATTCTGCGGACTGCTTATGGAGGTGGTTCCTTCATGATCTTGGGTGCAATTTCTATGGGGGTACGAACTGACCCTGCTTTCATCATTAAGGGCGTCCGTGGTTTCGAGAGAGTGGGTTTAACGGGTGCTAGGTACATCGGGGTGATTTTAGCAGTTCCTATGGTAGCTTTTTTTTCTTCCAAAGTGACTCCACTGAAACGGAAGGACAGAGGGACCGCCAGCGATGGCATTACTGCCTCTGCCCACCCTTCGAATAAAATACAACAGGATTTACACGAAATTAAAATATGCTATACAATAGCATTTACAATTTGCAACAATTACAACAAAAGTAATAAAAAACGAAAACAGAAACAAACAAAAAAAAATACAAAAAAAAAACAAGAAAAACCCTACCGCCCTTGTTCCCACCCAGGAAACTCCTTAGCCCGCATGACTGTGACCGCGAATCGGCTTAAGGCCGCCCACACGCCCCGCCCCACCTCGCCCGCGAGGCCACCCGCCACGGCTTCGACCGTGACTTCCCGTTCCAGGGCCGACACCAGGGCCTGTCGCTCCTTCACCCAACGCGGACACGCCACGGGAGTGTGCTCCGCGTCGTCGCGCACGCTCTCTCCACAGGATATGCACCTGTCGTCTGGGGCTTTCCTAATCCTATGGAGATACGCTCGGAAGGACCTGTGTCCGGTAAGAAGCTGGGTGAGAAAGTACGAACCCACCTCGTCCAGCCCTCGCCCCAACCAACGAATTAATCAAGGGATCTCAATCAGGGATGAGACGACGAGTCCACGCGCCGTTTCCGCCACGTGACCACCTCTCCTGTCAGCAGGCAAGTAGTTGCTCCCGAGCAGCTCACCTTGCCTCCCCGCAGTTCCCACCAGAAGTTCTTGCGTCCCTCACCGACGCGCGCTCCATAACAAGGAGGTCCAAGGAGGTGACCCGCCTGGAGGATCACACCGAGGTACCAAATCGACCGTTCGACCGGTATCTTCTCTCCCAAAATTTCGATCTCCAGAATGCCTCTACCTGACCTTCTAGTGGAGAGCAGGGCCGCCTGTGTTTTAGAGGCGGCGAGCTGAAGGCCCGCCGTCTCCATCCACTCCCGAACGAGTTCCCCCACTCGTGTGACCCTGATACGCAGCATATCCCAGCACCTGTCTGTGAAGACGAGTGCCAGGTCGTCTGCGTACGCCACAATACCCATCCCTGTGGGCAGTAACCGTCTCAGCGTCCGCAGAAGGCCGTCATAGGCGACATTCCACAAGAATGGTCCTAAAACCGATCCCTGCGGAACCCCGGCAGACAACCCCCGCTTAGGCCAGTCCTCCCCCTCGCGGTACCTGATGGTTCTGAGGCGCAGGTAATCGGCAGTAAGCCTAAGCAACGTCTCCGGTAGTTTCCAACGGGCTAGGGCCTCGATAACGAACCACCATTGTACCGTGTTGAAGGCATTGGCGACGTCAAAGCTGACGAGCACACAATGCCCCCTGGTACGGTACGGTCCGCTGTTGGCCCCCTCCGCGACACGAATGACAGCCCGAATGGCATCCTCCGTCCCAACCCCTTTACGGAAGCCGAACTGTTCCGGAGCGAGTCCGCCCCTTACTCTATAACGGCTTGTAACCGCCATAGGAGCAACCTTTCCAGAACTTTTGCCCCACCGTCCAGCAAACACATCCGTCTGTACGCAACAGGCGTCGAGGGATCCTTACTTGGCTTTCGAATAAGGGCCAAAATGGCCTTTTTCCAACACCTGGGAAACACTCCCTCTTCCAGACATCTGTTGCAGACGTCGGCAAGTCCTTCGAGATCCCCCCCTGCTGCCAGCCGGAACAGCTCGTTAGGCAGCCCGTCTGGGCCGGGTGCCTTTTTCGCGGGTAGTGAGGCTACCGCTCTGCGGACTTCATCCACGGAGCCCACCGCAAGGAGCCCACCGCAACGTACCGCCCCACGACAGCGCGTCAAAGCGAAAACAAAGCCATGGCGGGGTGCTCAACCACGGCTTTGGTTCCCCAAAACACGCACGCGTCAGGACCCTTCCCTCGGTGCCCGAACCGACCGGTGACTATGCGGTACGGCAAGCCACACGGATCGCGGTCGACCAGAAGGCAGAGTTCCTGCCACCGCTGGGATTTGCTCCGCGCAATCGCTCGTCGAAAACTACCACGGTCCCGGAGGAGCGGGCGCCTCCGCAGCCTCACACGACTCCCCTCTGCACCGCGCCCTCTGACGCTTAGACGGCCCGCCACGCGTCTCGCTTGCGCCACTTCAGGCGTCCATCAATAAACCGGCTTCCGTCCCCCTGAGGACAAACGTCTTTGAGGGACGCCAGCCATGCACGCGTCAACCACCCTGTTCACGAATGCCCCGGTAAGATCCTCCGCGGCCAGCCCGTGCGGTTCATTTCCTCGAGCCATCTCTCGAGTAATAGCTTCCCGGTAAGCTCTCCCAACTATCCAACGAGCGCGCTGCTCACGCGGCTGCCCCTCAATGGCTTTACTGTCCAGGTGAAAGGAAACGCATTGGTTATCGCTCAGCGACTCCCAATCATCCCTCACCTGCCAATCCCTAACTCTTCCTATCAGTCCCTGCGATGCGAACGTCAAGTCTACGATTGATGTTCGCGGACCTCTCCTGAAAGTCGGAACCTTTCCCCGGTTGCAAATGCCGAGGTCCAGTGCCGACGCCCAGTCCAGGACCATCCTCCCTCTCGCGTCCGTGACGTCGCCGCCCCACTGGATTCCCCAAGCATTTAAATCGCCGAACGTCCGTCAGTCCGAGGCAAAAACCTCACCTGGGTTGTTGCGGGAGAAGTAGCAGCTGTAAGCTACCACCCGCCCCCCAACAAACGCCACCCAGACTGCCCCCCGACACGGCGACCCCCATGCCACGACGCGCGGCGCCCCTGGATACAACAAGATGGCCGCATTCAGGTGCGCATCCGCGAACCAACTGGGTCGGCGCCTCCCTTAATTCGGCTCGCTAGCCAGAACCACGTGAACCCAGTTTTCCGCCGCGTATTCCTCGAGGGAGTCGTGCGCTCCGCCCGACCTGTTAAAATTTAGCTGAACGAACTCCGCCATTTATTGTGCGGGCAGTTAGCCGCGTCCGCCCTGTACCCCTCTTTATCGCAGAAGGGACAGTAGGGTTGGGCAGGATGCCCTGGCTTTGCACACCGGTGGCAACATTTACTACGGTCCACGCCTTCGCAGCGCGACGCCTTGTGGCCGAGTTCTCAGCAGCGGTGGCAATGGTCTTCGCGAGTGCGCTCGCCGATGCGCGCCACTGAGAGCCCCACCCGGACCCTGCACTAACCTAACGCTGTCGTCCCCTACCTTAGCCTGCAAGGCCCTACGGAGTGCACCGGCATCACCCCGAACGCGGAGGATGACGTCCCCGTCCGCCGACTTCGTTACCGACTGCACATCATCCAGCGCTCCGGTTCCCGACGCGCCCTCTCAAACTTCGCGCACTCGGTCCGCGTAACTGCCATCCCCGGCCTTAATTACCAGGGTGGCCATGCTCGGTTGTGCGTTAGGCGCCTTTCCTGCGCTCTGCTTTGGCACCGTTGCCCCGTCTGAGATGTATACACGCACGAGCATATTGCTCCCGTGGAACACACAGGCCACTAACTTACGGAAAGTTGCAATATTTGCCTTTGACGGCACCTTAATATCCACGCCCCTCCTTCCCTGGCGCGCCAGTAGGTCCCTCACCGAAGTCAGCAGCAAGTACAGCCCTTCAACGTCCACCCCTGAAGTGCAGGACACCTTAGCCAACGTCCATTTCTTGGCATCCTCTTCTTTTTTTTTAAACACCACTGCCAAGTGCTGGATGGTTCCGCCTCCCTCGACGGTGATTTCCTCCGCCTCGTCCATGGGGTAGCCGTCAAGCAGCCCCGTGACCTCTCCCTCTGCGGTGAAAATCGCCACGTGCTGACGATCCTTTTGCGCCAGTGGGTTCCCAACGCGTCTAGTTCCCACTACCCTCTACTAGTTCCCACGCTGCCGGAAGCCACAACTCCCTAGCCAGCTCGCGGGCCGCTTACGATGTGGTCGCACTGGCCACCCTCGCAAGAAACAAGGCCTCAGCCTCCTCCTGGTCCTGCTGCCTGGTCTTCTCTATGGCCGGGGCCCTGTCCGTTTGGACGCACACGTCCGTTTTCCTGGGTTTGGGGGCCGTGGCCGCCACGTCGCGTAGCTCCTCCATCTCCTCTCTCGCCATGGCGTAGATCCTGTCCATGTCGCGCGCGACCGCCTTAATTTCAACCTTGGTGTTCCTGGTGTTCCAGGCGACGAGGTCCAACAACTCGGCAATCTTTTTCCCAATTGAGCGAAGTGGTCCGTCGCCTGCCTCTTCGTCAAGTTGACGTCCGGCGACGATGCGCACCGCATACGCTTGGTCGCGTCACTAACTTCGAAGTCCGGGTCCGCCATGCTTAGGTTTCCTCCACTGAATACGTTTTCGTTGCTGACAGCCTGTTTCGGGTTGTGCCCTGAGCGACATTCGCGCCTCGAAAGGGTTAAGTTCGCCGTTTCGCGCACGTGCACCATCCCCGGCGGAGGCCTTGCGTTGCCTGCCACTCATATGGCCGGGTTACCGGGAAAAAAATCCAGTCCTATGGTAGCTTACGTCGATTACATTCGAGAAAAAATTTGGTTATCGTTATGGAGGGTTATGGAGTTGGCAGGCACGCATTCCCGACCTAAATCCCATACAACATTTATGGGATGAGCTTAAATGAAGAAATCGAGCTAGGCTTCAACCTCGTTCCCAGAGCTTATTGTTGCAGTAGAAGAAAAATGGCTTAAGATCCCACAAGAAACAATAGCGAACATGATTAGATCTTTGCCTAATCGTATGAGAGATGTTATTAGGACAAGGGGGGTCATACGTGAATATATCATATATCATACGTGAATATATCATACGTCATAAGTTCAAAAGGTAAATTAAAACTTATAATTGATATTTGATATGCTATACGTGGTCTGTTAGTATCCGATCTTATTTTTTATTTTGAAAACCTGATGGATTTGAATCAAATCTTGCATGAGCTGACCTTGAACCTTCGTGCGCATGCGTGAAATTTTTCCCGCCTGTAGACAGCGTCAGTTGCTGTCGAGCAGTGTTCGTGTGACGTAGTGTCTAGTGCTCTCGTCGGTTTTTCAATGCAAGTAAAATGACGGAACGCTGTGCGGCGCAAGCGACTGGAGTTGTGGTCATTAGGAAATTGGCGACTCCATCACGACAATGCTCCAGCACATTTTTCGCATTTGGTTCACAATTTTTTGGCAAAAAACCGGACGCCTCTGGTTCGACAAGCTCCTTCCTTACTCTCCTCATATGGACCCTGCGACTTCTGGATATTCCCCCAAGTCAAGAGGCCATTGAAAGGAACGCGATTTCAGACAAGAGAGGACATTATGGCTGCAACGACAGTCGAGCTAAAGTAGATTCAGAAAGAGGCTTTTTCAGAATGCTTCCAACTCTGGCGGCACCGCTCGGAGAAGTGTGTGGAGTCCCAAGGGGACTACTTTGAGGGTGATTAGGTTTACAACGCTCCAGGTATGCCATTTTTTTTTACCGGCTAAAGGTTCGATACTTTTCTAAAAGACCACGTATGTATGTGAAAAGTAAACAGTGTGAAACTTCTGTTTATTCGAAGTGCGAAAATGTCAAAAGCACGCAATGATGCAGTAGCTAAAGTAAGCCGAGAACATAATTCCGCTAGTGATAGTGCAAACATTGAAGTGAATAAAAATATGAACCAAATTAAAAGTAATGCTATAAATGCACGCACCTCTCCTAATTATATTTCGTCAATTGCTTCAATAAATATGGGGGTACGATGTTACTGGAGTAATATCCTTTAATTTGAAGTAATTTCAAACGGCATAGTTACAATTGACGATTTCGCATATTGGAATCTGCTCCAATAAATATAAGTCAAGTAGAAATAGGTAAACTCTCTTCAATAGATACTATGAAAAGGACAATAAAAAAACATAGAATTAAGGAAACTCGGGCTTCAGCAATTCCTAATCATACAACAGAAATAATATTTATAAGAAAATATATGGCTACTGCGGTTGGAGAAGATTTTTTATTGTTTCATTCAGGCACAGTAGAAAACAGTATTTTGATATTTTCCACAAGACGCAATATACAATTACTTGTAAAGTCGCAACACTAGTATGCAGATGGTACAATTAAAACTGTACCCTCTTATGAACAATTGTCTACAATACATGGCTTACGTGAACACACTGCTCTGCCATTAGTTTATGCACACCTTCCAGACAAAATTGAGAAATGTTATATACAACTTTTACGAGCTATTAAAGACTTGGAGCCAACTTGTAACCGTTGGAGTATTCACATGGATTTTGAGCTGACAATGGCAAATGCTATAAATGTTGAGTTCCCGCAAGCAATTTCTCCAGGATGTTTTTTCACTTCCGCCAGTGTTTTCAAAATCAGTTTATCAAAATTTACAAGCAAATGGTTTAAAACAAAATTACGATACTGATCCTGAGTTTGCATTGAGCATGCGAACGTTATCGGCATTAGCCTTTGTGCTTACACAACATGTAATTCCTATTTTGAACTTCTTTGCAATCAAAATAATTTACCACCTGAAACTTAAGTAGTGGTTGATTATTTTGAAAACACGTAGATTGGCCGACCAGATGGTCGCCACCGTTGGCCACCTCGTTGTCCCCTTCAGATGTGGAACAGCTTTGACGCAGTTTGCCAAACAAGGTTTGCCAAAAACCAATTCAATTGAAGGTTGACATAAAGGTTTTCATTCATAAGTATGTCCCAATCATTCAAATGTATGGAAATTTATTGGAGCTATCAAATGCAAACAAAGTTTGAACGAGCTTAGAATAGAATAATACATCAATACAAGAACCATCCGCTGGAAGAAAACAATGGAAAGATTTAGCAGAAAAACTTACGAATTAAGAATGGATAATTCCTTCGAACACAATTTTCAGGCCAAGGACTATTTACGTGGAATAGCACATAATATTACTTACCAATTTTATAGGGATTACTTTGGTTAATCGTATATCGTATATGGTATATCGTATCGCATATGGTATATCGTATAGAGAAGTTAATAGTATATTGTAGTAGCTAATAGTATATAGTATGTTTAAAGTGATCTTTCAGTGCTTTAATAATAGTTATTTATGTATCAAGGGAATTATGAGGATATTAATTACCGAGGGCAACGGCTTTACTGACGGCCTTCGAGATAGTGAGTTGCCCGAGGTATCAAATCCTTATAATCCACGTGATATATCAGTAATTTTATTTCTTGTAATAGTTTTTAAATTTAATTTATTTATTTAATTCAGATGGTTGCGCCACCATATAAACGTATAAATCATTACGTAAATTGTTAGGTATAGTTGTCAACGATTATTGTTAAATTTAATACACATTAGTAAAAAAAATGTCGCAAGAATTGATCGACAAAGTTGAGAAAGATAGAGCTACATTGCTTCATACAAAGTCCAAATCATTGTATAAGGAGTAGAATAAATTTAAAGAGTGGTTAAATAAGAATTGCACAACGAGGTAAACGCTTAGAAGAAATTGTGTTACTTATTTGTGTTAACTGTTTTAAATTTATTGGTCTGAACTATACAGCCCTAATAGTTTATGGACCAAATGGTCAATGTCAAAATCAATAATTATAATTCATGATAAGGTAGATGTCGCAATGTTTCTTGAATTAGAGGCATTTTTAAAGCGAAAGAGCTAAGGTTACCAACCAAAAAAATCAGTTTTCACTCGGGATCACGTTATAAAGTGTTTAATGGGGGGAAACCACATTAGAAAGCTGTTTGATACTGATTTTGTAAGATTTTTTTTGTGTGGGAAAATTAACCAGAATTTAATCAAATCTTGACATCATTTCAGTCATATTTCGAACAACTTCTGTGATTTTTTTTCATAATTTCAGCCAAAAATAAAAAAGTTACGGTATGATGTCCGCCGAAGGTTGTAAGTATAGTTTCCCAATTGCGTGCAGTGTAACCATTTCGATTTTCATGTAAAATCAAAAAGGTTTTGATTTTACATTAATAAATTATTTTCTAAGAATATGAATCTCAATGCAGGCGAAAAAAAATGAAATATAAAAATTTTGCAGGTGTTGGAAAATCTTTTCTTCGATTTTAACGATTTTTCTCTAATTATGCAAAATCAATGGTATAAATCATGATATCATCTCACAAGTTGGTTCATATAATTCGAAATTTTATAAAGAATCATACTATCAATTTTCATAATGATCGGTTCCAGCCCCCCAATGATGAAGGTATATATTGTCAGGTATCTCAGATTATTTTTTCGGATTTTAAATTCGTTGCCATATAGGTTGTCTTGATTATGGGTTATTTTGGAAGATGCTGATGTCAAAATCTGCTGTACATGAGGGTTGGAGATATCGAATAAAGGGGCTCAGTTATGGTGGTAGATATTCCGGAAAGTAAGACTGGTATTCGCAAACAATTTACAATTGTGGTAAGCAAAGGCTTCTCTGCATTGTCTATTGTAAGGAATTACATTGCATTGCGTCCATCGGGCAATGAAAGATTCTTTTTAAACTACCGAGAAAAGCGCTGTACAAATCAGCCCGTCGGGAAAAATATATGTGGAAAAATATATGTGGAAGTAAAATTGCAAATATCTTGGGCTTGCAAAATCTTATTTCGGACACATGGCATTATCTACGTCGAACTCGAGCTACAGCTCTAGCAAACTGCCAGTGCAAGTATGACAACATTGAAGAGGCACGGTGGCTGCCGAAGTTCGATTGTAGCAGAAGGATATTTGGAGAGGAAGAGCGTGGAAGGAAAGAATAAAGCCGCAAGAATGTTGGTGGGTTCAAATCAAATGTTTTTCGCGGTACAGGAAACAATTTTGGTGGTCATTTAGAAAAGTGTCAATTTATTTTCTGTAAATCTGACATCGACAGCACCAACATTGATGGAAATTGAGGCAGCTATAAATGACAGACAGCTGTAGGGAAATTACGGATTCATAACTCCCAAGGGAGTTCAGAATATGTTTATAGTTGCCAAACTAATCCATTATTACCAGTTAATTGTATTGCAAGAAATAAAATATTTTTTATATAAAATGTCGTGTTATTTCAGTGATTAAATAAAATATTTGATATATCAAATGTGTATTTTTTCCGACAAATTTTCATTCAAACAAATTTCCATTCGAACATTTTTCCGTCGAACAAATTGCTTTCGAAGAACTTTCTGGCAACCAATACAATTTCTTTTTGTTTATATAATTAAAACTGGCAACTTTGGGCCGAGTGCTCGTGAATAGCAGTTTCTCTGTCAATGAATACAATACCACTTGTTTTAAAAATAATTTTTATCACAATAAACCTGGATATTTCCTAAACTAGTCAACGTAGAAGCTTCGTCTTAACTGTCAGCGTATACCAAATACACTATGGAAGGAGATTACCAACAGTTATATTAGGTAAAACCCCAAGAACCTCAACAATCAAGATAGACCGTATTCTAAATACATACCAAAATATTTTAGAGAAATATAACTTTAACATCTTCTTTCCGACGAATTTAGAAAAATGACTTTATCGAAATACGTATATTGTGTGTAACTAATATCGTCTCTGATAGTAAATTAATAACATGATTTCCAGGAACCTTTTTAAATACCCCAAATATTAATTATTTATAGACATTAAATTGTGTTACATTTTTAATTATTACATTTTAAATATGTACATACAAGCAACAAATAAACGTGGAAATATATAATTCGCATTGTCCTCAGCAGACAAAATGTTTAAAATATTAATTCAAAACGAAATATCGGGTGGCTAATCTTTTCAACACGTACTTTTTTGTCATAATTTAATATAAAACTCATAACAGCAAATATGCGTTTACAATATTTAGTATCTACTGATTGGCATCTGAAAACATCTAAAATTAAACGTGTAGCTCTGATAATAAATATTAATGTTATGGTCTCTTTCAAGGTTATGGTTTCCCATTATATATATATATATATATATATATATATATATATATATATATATATATATATATATATATATATATATATAAAAGATCTGGAAGAAGCACAAATAAACATTACAGAAATAGAAAATAGAGACACATACAGACAAATTATTACATATTAATAATTGGGAATGATGTCAGAGGATGGAAAGCCCAAGACGGAGAAAAAAATGAGGAAAGCGTGGAAAAATAGATTAAACATAAGAAAAAGTTAAGTTTGCTTTGCGTGATCCCATAGGGTAAAGTGACCACACGTCCCGATTTTGGCGGGACAGTCGCTTTTTGGATTAATGTCCCGCGTCCCGCCGATTTTAAAAAATGTATCGCTTTTTAGAAAAAATCTGCATTTCTTATTTTAAAGGTACTGTAAAAATGTTTAAATGTATAAAATAACATTTTTTCACATAATCCCATAAAATCTCCTTTTTTTGGTGTCAGACAATGAAATTTTTTAATATCCTCCAATTGAACTGTCCATTCTCCAAGATATTCCATGCAGTTATTATAAAAAATTCATAGTTCTTTCAGAAAATCCGGTCGCTTAATGATTTAATTTATCTCTCATCAGTACAGATTAGCTTTTATAAACAACAAGTGAATGGTTTACAAATTGTTGTTCATAAAAGCAAAGCTGTAGTGATAAATCTCGAAACGCGTATATCGTGGCTATCCACTTAAGGTATCGGAAAGACATGAACTTAAAAAACAATGTTATTTTTCTGGTTTTTGTTGAGTACTACTGGCACGTGCCTTATAGAGCTACGGAAAGGTTGAATATATTTATCGGAATCTGTGTATATATCTGTGTATATATCTGTGTTATTTATCGGAACACAGCCTGGATATGCTGTGTTCCGACTTTGTTAAGTTTATCAAAATATTTTGAAAATGGTAGAATACTTCTCCCTTCCAGGAACAAATACAACAACAAAATGTGTTTTTTTAGTACCAATAAAATATGGACAACTGAAAAAACGCATTTGAACATTTAAATTTAAAATCTATATTAAGCTTAAAAAATAATTTGACCAATTCATGTGAGAAATTTCACAACATTTTAATAAATGATCTGAGTATTCTCTCGTATCAAAAATTTGACCGTGAAAGAAAATCATATTTTTGTATTAATAAAAAATTTAAATTACATAATTAAAAATTATAATTTTCAAATTATTGCTTTTTACAAATATTTTTATAGTTACCAATAATTAATAATAAATACATTTTTGTATATTTATAGACAAGTATATGAATGTATACAATAATACTAGTTTATGATACAAGTGTGTGAAAAAAGGCTTTTATGCATGAGCTGCGAGTTTCTGTAATCACAATGAGTGCACGTCAGAAAATTTATTTTCACTAAGTCTATGTTTCTTCTTTAGTCACGGAAGTTGTTGCCATAGTAATAACAAACAGAAATCGTTTAATAATGAAACTCCACAATTTTACGCACAATTTGGTTACTTTTACACACGATTATAATAATGGCATCCTTCACATACAATAATATATTAGACTGTTCATTTTGATGGGTGAGTAGATAATATATATTTTTTTTAATTATTGGTCTGCTTTCAAAACTAAATTATAATTCTCATTTCATCCCATTTGTCCCGCTTTGTCTCAATGAAAATGTAGTCACTTTACCATAGGGTCCAAATGCTGATAATACATTCAATAAATTACTACAAAAAATTGAATCCAATACGGCGGTTCCAAAACTCAAAAATAGCAAAAAACAGCGTTTTCCTTATGAGATAACGATTGATGGATCTGTGTAGGACTTTTGGGTTGCTCATGAAATCTACAGCCTTCAAACACTTGCCAAGGAAGCAGAAGACTTGGATTTCACCTAATACCAACTTGGATGAATACCAGATAGATCATATGGCCATTTTACGAAAATCTCAAAAGGAAATACAAAACCTGAAGGTACTAAGATGCGTCAATCTGGAGTCAGACCACTACATCTCAAAGATCAAAATAAGACTCCAGCCTAGAAACACTACATTACACAGTTCCTCCAAAATGGCAAGAATTGACGAAGAGCGACTCAATACAGTCAAGAAGTAAGTCAGAGACGGAACAATACAGACCTAAACAGCTGGGACCAACTAAAGGAGACTCTTGTCAAAGCGCCCAATGAACTCGCCTCTCTCGCTAGAAGAAGGAAGCATCCGTGGTGGACTGAAGACTGTGACAATGCAATAGCCCAAAGACAGATAGCCTGGGTGGAGTGGAATTCTAAAAAGACCAAGGAAAATTTTCATAATTTTTTGGAACAAAGAAAGGTTACAGCCAAGATAATTTGAGGAACCAAACGAACCTTCACACAAAACCAACTAACCCAAATCAAAGAGAGCTTTGCTAAGAATAATTCCAGAGGTTTCTTTGGAACCTTTAAGCAGGCATTCAGAAAATACGCTCTGCCAAGCTTCCACTTCAGAGACTCACAAACTGGCTTATTACGACAAGGTCAACTGCCACCTTTTGGCCCAGTACTTTAAAAATCTACTCAACTGTGATCCACCCAGTGAACACTTCGAGTATAAACAAACCACACCAAACCTGGACACGCTTCTCCCTACATTGGAAGAAGTTGGCCAGATCGTTCAACTTCCTAAGAATAATAAGGCAGCTGGAAAGGACTCTATCGTTGCTGAACTGTGGAAAGTTTCTGGAAACAATGCCGTGCGCAAGCTAACCGAGATCATCCAGGACATCTGGGAAACAGAGAAATTACCACCCGATGGGAAATCTGCTCTGATCCATCCGCTTCATAAAAAGGGAGATTTTACTGATCTAAACAACTACCGTGGAATTTCATACAAGATTCTCTCGAAGGCGTTACAAACAAGCGCAGAAAATCAGTTGGATAATCAAGTAGTAGAATACCAGGGGACTTTAGGAATACCCGATCCTGTGTTGAACAGATCCTCAATCTTAAAACTGTACTTGCATACTCCAAGATGAGAAACCGCAAGGTGGTCGTTACCTTTGTTGATTTTAGGAAGGCCTACGGTTCCATTGATAAAGAAACGCTTAACAAAGTACTCCAGGAACTAGGGCTAGATAACAAAACCCGCAGACTCATCCTAGAAACTTTGACCAACACCCGTTCCAAGGTTAAATTTTGAGGCTTGATTTCAGAAAGCTTCGAAATAAAAAGTGGAGTGATACAACGAGATGTTGTTCTCTTCAACTTTGTCCTTGAAAATGTTATGAGAGATTGACCCAAGGAACTGAACAATTTGGGTGCTCAGAGTGGTATCTACCTGGGACGTAAGAACGATGGACTGGTTGTAGATTGCCTCGCCTTTGCAGATGACATGGCACTATTTGCTGATTCTCTTGAGGTGACAACAATGCAGGTAAACTGCCTCAGAAAACAGGCTGCCAAAGTGGGACTTCAAGTGTCGCTGGAGAAAACAGAATTCTTCAACAACATCAGAGAGGCAAACAGAGAGATGTTACTAAAATAGAGAAACTTCAAGAGGACTGAGAAATTTGAGTATCTCGTTGAATGGATTGAACCCAACTTATCAGAAAGAACATCATTATCCAAGAGAGTCAACAAGTTAGAACTAGCCTATCGACTGACTAAGAACGCTTACAATAAGAAATGCCTGTCACGCAACCTGAAACTTAATCACTACACATCAGTTATACGACTAGAAGCCCTTTATGCCATGTCTATCCTTGAACCGAAGAGGTCTAGTAGAAAAATTGGAAATCAGAGAGAGTAGAATCCTCAGGAAGATCCTATGCCCGGTAAAGGAAGATGGGGAATTCCGAAGGCGGCATAACTCTGAGCTCTATGAACATATTGAAATGCTCTCTGACTGTGCAAGGAAAAGAAGGGCAGCTTTCTATCGCCACGTTGCAAGATTGCCTCCAAACCGACTAACCAACCGTCTGTTCACCTTCTGGCAAAACAAGAAGGTTCGTACCACTTGGTTAACAGTAACCGAGAAGGATATTAAAGAACTGGGAATAACAGATCTCAGAAACAGACAGTCTGTGTGTCGCACCCTGAAGGAAGTCCGTGGATTTCAGGAAAAGCCCAGTAGGAAAAGTATCCCCTGGGCAGAAGAGAGAAAGCAGTTACACCGGCAGAAGATGCGACAATACTGGGCAAAGGTCAAAGCCCAACAGTTGAAAGAGCTTGGTCCAAATTAGGCCTATTCGAAAGAAGAAGAAGGAGATAAGACTAATAGATACGCTTCCCAAAGCGAGGAGGAATGTCGCAACAGTGCGATAATACATCGTAGAAAACATCAGCAGTGTTGGAAAGTAGTCTATGCAGGATATGAAAACATTTTTGGAAATATGCTCATCATAAGCATTACAAAAATTCCTGAAATAAGATTATATTGGTCGAACAATACAAAGTACACAAATTTGTGCATAAAATAATCTGACACGAGATCGTTTTTTAAACATTTTTAAATATTTACACTTTGGCGACAATAGAATCGCAAATACTGAAAATGGTTTAAATTAATGTCAAAATGTTTTAAACGATATTATCAATAGATTTAGAAACGTAATCAATCAAGGAAATAATATTGTTATAGATTAAGAGTGTGATACCATGGAGAGGTCGTCTTAGATTTCTACAATATATACCGGGTAAGCGGCATAAATATGGAATAAAAATATGCCTTCCTGGTGGTTATACCTATATTCTTAAGGTTTATGTTGCGCTATGATTGAAGACAACAAAGGAAAACTAAAACCTGATGCTGTCTTCGATTATAACAATGGAAAGCAAGGGGTAGATTTATCAGATCAATTGACATCATATTATAACTGTTTACGTAAAACTATAAAATGGTATAAGAAAATCGTTTTAGAATTAATTTGTGGAACATCCATTGCAAATGCGTAGTATATTCATCAAAAATGGGGAACAAAACAATATGTTTCCTTTCGAGAAAATTTCGAGAAAAAAATATTCATAGCCTGTTGAATAATGAGGAACCGGAGTTACAAACTAAAGAAAACCATTTTATTCGGTCGTACTCCGGAATACCAAGGAAGGCAAGAAAACGATGCTTGTAATGTTATAAAACAGTAGCTGCTCAAGGAGGTAGTGCTATTGTTGTGATATTATGAGTTGTGACTCGCGCACCGAGGGTTCCGTACAAACTTGTATGTAAGGTATATTTTTTTTTGTGGAGGACGTAGCAAGCACATTCAGTTAACTTGTTAAGGCGTTGCTAGTAAACAAACAAAACTCGTCCCAATTATCATATATATAGTTAACTATTGTAGCTCTCAAAAGCTGTGTTTGTCCAAAATTGGTTGAATTATAAATTTAAAAAGCTATAGCATGAAACAAGCAACAGCCATCGCCGGGCATAAATATTACATCGTGTACGATAATGTTGTCGTTAACGGTTAAATGAACAGTAGCCATAATTTATTGAGTAAGTAAGGATATTCAGGAGTACGAAGTTATTAAATGCAAAACAAAATTTCGTATTTCTGCCGCTCACTACAAAAGGGCCGACCGGGCCGACCTCCCGCCCTTGTACTTGCCTCGCGTCGCCCTGCTCGTGCGCGTCTCGTTTTATCCTAAATACAAGAGGTCACTGAGTAGTTAGTTAGGTACTTAAACACGAAATCTTACTTACTTATATGATATGAAATTCTTGACGAGGGACCTATTTCAAATTCCAAGCCAAAACTAAAATATTTTAAAAGTTACCAAAAGAAAGCGAATGACGATTATAATAAATCGATTATCTGTATTTTACTACTACCCTTATTCAGTAACTTACATTAAGAATTAACTGAATTACGCAATTATTTTTAAACTTATAAAAAGAAAACGAACAGAGGATTATGATAAAACGTTATTTTAGTATTACACTTATTCACTAACTTATATTAAGATCTAACTATTTCTAGATCTAATATAAAGTAATATATTAACTATTTCTAGATCTATTTCGATACTCTTAACATTCAGTTGCTCAATTGACTGCTTTTGTGCAATTGATTACCAAAAAATATAGGAGGAGGACCTAACTGTATGCAACCCATATGCTTCTGCTGCCAGACAATACCACGCAACACATTAGTTTATTTTCATAATTTTCATAAGTTTCACACATTAGTACACATTAGTGTGTTTTCATAAGTAAGTATTTTCATAATAGTAAATTCGCATTTTTTTCTTGTAATTAAACTACATATTTACGGTTTTCAGATTTTTCCCTTTACATGTGCTGTAAGACACCGCTTCTTGCCAAATTTCATGATTCTAGGTCAACGAGGATTGACCTAGATTCTAGGTCAAAAAAGGATTCTAGGATTGCACAAAGCACTATGGAAGGATAGAGTATAAATGACAGTCACTCTTAAGAGACCGGATGAGAACAGCAGAAAGCTCTCCTTCTACTAGAAACCCATTTTCTGGGATGTAGAAAATGACCGAGACCGAGGGCTTGATGCAACCACGGAGACCAAGTCTGGCTGACTGGAGGAGGGCCGCGTCCATCTGTATGGACAACCAAATCAGATGGGCTATCGGCACTTTCCAGCTATTGAAATCCCCAGGTGTGAACGAATTAATTCCCGCTTCACTACAAAATGGAGGGGGCCAAAGCGTAGCGGTGTATCAGGCAATGATGAGATAAAACTGATAAGGAGCAACTTGTTTCACGAGTGCTTGAAATCTAGGACGAACATCCATCATGGAAGGCTCCGTTTTTACAAACGCCAACCAACTTTGACCAGTCCAGACCGTTGTCTAAAATAAACTGCTTTAGCGTTTTAAATAGGTCTTCACTGCGTGGTGAGCAGAGACTTTCAGAAGAAGTATTCCTCTTTTACATGGTCATCTTTTATTTACCGACTAAATACTAGTAAGCAGGGAAAGATGATTAGTTCTAAATTCGCCTCCTTATAGGGAAATTACATGTAGCCCCCTCCTTATGGGAAATTACAGGTAAATATAGCCTACCTCCCGTATGGGAAATTCTATACAAAATAGTACGGTACGCGGCCGTGCGTGTATGTGTAGACAGCGCGACCTCGTGGGTGAGAAGGGGACCGAACAAAACCGGACAAGACTAGACATACAAGACTAGACAGATAAAACTAGAGAGACAAGACTAGACATACAAGACTAGACGGACAAGAATAGACAGACTGGTGGTGGTTGAAATTGGGGGTTGATGAGAAAAATAAAATCTGGTGTCAGAACGGCTCTAACATGCGCCCTAAGAGAGATACCGCCTAGCCACCAAACTAATTATCTTAAAGCTGATTAGTTGATTAACACTTATGTCAATACCTAGTCGTTACAACGTTGTTCAATACCCGGGGCACCCGGGTAACCGCATGGATTTTTCATTCAATAAAATAAGTTTAATACCCGGAGAATTTTACATTACAACTCGGGATTACCCATAGAGTATTCCACTACCAGAAAAACCCTATTTCATGTTCAAACCTAACAATTGTAAGAACTTTGAAAAAAAAATACATTCCAGTAGACATGTTAGCATCAAAATATATAATATATATAGATAGTGAATAGTATATAGATAGTGAAGAATTCTCTTCTCTATTTGCGTTTAATAAAAAAGTTACTCTATACTCTTATGTTCCTAAAAAAAGAAAGTTGTTGTACTTCTATCTACGATGCACTCAGATGCAGCAATTTGCAGCGAGACAAAAAAATATAAACCAGAAATTGTTCAGTCTTATAATAAAATAAAAATTGGTGTGAATATAATGGATCAGATGTTGGGCCGTTACACAACCCACAGGCGGACTAGCCGATGGCCTCTGGCATTTCTTTTTAATATTTTGGATATCGCCAGTCTTGCCAGCTATATCATTTATCATCTAAATAACAAAATGATAAAAAAAGACAAACGAGCGCCGATTATTTTTAAGAAAATTAAGTGAACAATACAAAATTCTTCAGCGCCAGCGAATCAATAACGATCTCAAAATATGCAATTTATGAGAAATTTCACCACTAGGATTGCCATAGATGTAAAACCAATAAATCCTACAAACAACAACACCAAGTGAGTCAAGCGGGTCTATAGGCGGACAGATTCTACTGGACGAAAAATTGTTGTAGGATCATGTCATATTTGTTACCAGGGTGTACCAAAAATCGTGTAAAAAAATGTAACAAACCAGTTTACGATGAACATTCAAAGGCAATTGTGAAATATGACGCATGTTTTCAAAAATAAATTGAAATTAAAAATATTTTAGTTCAATACCCGGGTACCCCGGGTATTGAACAACGGGGTATTTGACTTTAAGGCCAAAAAGTTTATATATTTTTTGGCATATTTTATAATTAATGTATATGAATCGATGTCAATAGACTCAAATAACGAGGATCTGAAAGGATTTGATATTTTTTCGTTAAATACAAAAGATATGTAAGTAAGAACATGCAAAAGGGTACCCGGGTTCCCGGGTATTGACATAAGTGTTATAAACATAAGTGTAATAAATAATTACAGTTGACCTTGTGTTTCAATTCACGTGAAATCTTATGGAAAGTGTGACTTTAACAGTGAATTATGAAAATTAACATTACTTTTTATTTAAAACCCCCACAAATTACTCAGAAGTGGAACTCTTGAGTTTAACCGACTGACATGTCAGTCATAACTTCAATTAAATCAACATGAATAGTGCACCTTCTAGAGCAATAAATTACCCCAGGGGTTTCAGTCCCCGAGTGGTCTATTCGGATTCTGGGGAGACCACAGATGCGTGCAAGGAGGTAAGTCGGAGTACCTCAAATCCCGGTAGGAACATTCTTAAAGCAAAATCTCGGATTTGGATAATGACATTTAATGTCAATTCCCTTTTGAAAGCTGGGAAATTAAAAAATATCTTAAATAAAGCTAGAGAACGTAATATAAAAATTATTGCATACCAGGAATCACGGTACACAGATGAATGTCCTTTTGATTCTGAAAACTTTAGGATATTTAAAGGAAAGCCAGGAGAACGAGTCATGGCCCACTGTCCACAATTTGGGACCGGATTTATAGTGGATAAATCAATACTTGAATCAGTTGTGACATTCAAGTCGTACTCAGGACGCCTTTCCACCATAACAATAAAATCAGGGAACAAAATCTATACTCTAATTAATGGTCATGCACCAACTAACATAACTAACAAGGAAGCACCAGAGAAAGCTGAGCAATTTTGGAATCAATTAGATAATATTTTACAAAGAATTCCATAACATCATGTTAAAATTCTTATGGGTGACTTTAATGCACAAATTGGCAAAGAGAGGATATTTCGATATTGGGTTGGGAAATGGTCTGGTCATAAAAATACTAATAAGAACGGCATGAGACTCATCGACTTATGCAGAAGTCATGATTTATTTTTCAAATCAACCTTCTTTAAGAAACTTCCTTCTAAAACAAGGACTTGGGTCTCACCTAATTCCTTATTGGGTGAGTATCAACTGGATCATGTACTAATTTCCCGTTTGTATACTGCAGAAATCATGAAACTAAAAGTATTGAAAGGCCTGGACTTAGACTCTGATCATTATCCAACAAAATTTTCCCTTGATGTGATCCCTGAGAAACGAAATTTTACAAAACGAGTTCCTCAATGTAAATATGATATAGAGGATATTAAAGGTAATGAAAACTTCATGAAAGGAACTGAAGAAATACAACCACAAAATTGGCCGCAACTTCAAGCAGGACTCTTACAAACAGCTGTAAATATAGCCCCGTTAAAAAGAGCAAGAAAAGACCCATGGTGGACAGATGAATGTGACCAGTTAATACAACATAGGCAGCAAACCTGGCATAATTGGTCGTGCAATAAAACTCCGACCACATTGCAAGAACTTAAAAACGTTAGGAAGATACTTACAAAATCAATAAGGAGGATTCGTAAACAAAGTGAAAATTTTAAATTACAATCAATAGAAGAGGACTTTAAGCAACATAAGTCACGAAACTATTATAGAACGTTCAAGCAAAAGTTGACAAAGTATTCTTCGCCATCGCTTCATTTTGTTAATGAAAATGGAGAATTGGCTTATACTATAGATGCAAACTGTACAATCCTTGCAGTATACTTTTCTAAATTACTTAACAGTGATTTACCACAAGAAAAATTTAAGTTAATTAATTCTTATAAAATTAATCAAGGTTCAACCCCACCGACTGTACAAGAGATTAAAGAAATTATTCAATCACTAAAAAATAACAAAGCTTCAGGGGAGGATCAAATACCTGCAGAATTGTGGAAAAATGCAGGAGAAAATTGTATCACAAAATTGCACGAAATTATGTTGGACATTTGGGAAACGGAAAAAATCCCCTCGGATTGAAAGTTGGCGATAATCCATCCTATACTAAAAAAAGGAAATAAAACTGACCCAAACAATTATCGAGGTATATCCCTTCTTCAGGTCACATACAAAATTCTTTCAAAAGTGTTACTAAACCGTGCAGAACTGCAAGGAGATAATCAAATCGGTGAATATCAAGGTGGATTCAGGAAGGGACGGTCCTGTGCAGAGCAAATTTTGAATTTGAAAAACGTCATACAATATTTTCGCAACACAACTAACAAAAAATATGTCATAACGTTTGTGGTTTTCCGGAAAGCATACGACAGTATAGATCGCTTATCACTCTTTAGTGTTTTAACAGAATTTGGACTTGACCAAAAAACAATAAATATTATCAAAGACACACTTACGGAGACAAAGGCTAAAGTAAAATTTATAGGTGGATTAAGTGAAGAGTTTGAAATAAATACAGGCGTCCGTCAAGGTGATGGAATTTCTCCATTACTTTTCAATTGTGCCCTGGAAAAAGTTGTTAGGGAATGGAGAAAAGCAGGGGCACCATCTCGCCGACTAGGGCCAAAGATTAAGGGTATTCAAATAGACTGCCTAGCATTTGCTGATGATATGGCACTAATTGCTGAAGACATCTCTGATGCACAGAAGCAGATTACTATCTTGGAAGAACAAGCAGCAAAGATAGGCCATCATATCTCTTATGAAAAAACTAAATTTATGACTAACATAAAAAATGCGCCACATGAAATTTATATTAACGTTAACAAAATTGCTAGAGTAAAGGAATATAAATACTTAGGCGAATGGGTTACAGAAAATGGCAATGAAAATAAATCTGTGACATCAACAATCCAGAAAATGGAGGTAGCATTTCAATACACAAAAAATGTTTATAACAGCAATGCCTGTCATGGAATAGTAAAATGCGTCATTATTTAACAGTGATTAAACCGGAATCTCTTTATGCTTCAGAAACGCTAAATTTACAAATTAAAACATTAAAGGAACAATTAAATATTAAGGAAAGGAAAATTATGAGAAAGATCTTAGGGCCCAGAATTAAGAATGACATACACTATCCCAAACCCAATTCTGAAATATATAGAAAAAATTCAAAAATTACTGATACCATGAGAATGAGACGAATTCAATTTTTGGGTCATTTGGAAATAATTAATCATACGAGGCTTACTTACTGAATCCACAAATTTCTACAGAACAAACGTACAATACCAAAGTGGTACAAACAAGTGGAAAGGGACCTAGTGGAGATGGGATCGCCAGATCTCATGAATAGAAATGTGATTAGGAATATTGTTCATACAAGGGGATTTGAGGAAGATCTGAAGAAACCAACACGACGTGCATGGTCGGAGGAACACAAAGTACAACAATCCATGAAGATGAAAAGCTATTGGGCAAGGAGGAACGCTCAGTATACGTTTATTCCGCGTGGTCCTAAGTGACCCATCCGCGAGAAGAAGAAGAAAACCCCCACAAACTTACTCATTTTGAGGACCCTCAAGCTTCATACTAATTTTGTGTTTGAACAAATAGTTGATAAGAACCGCCAAGTCAGCATTTTAGTATTTCAACTTGCATAATTTTATCGTCATAGATACAGATGTTCGGACATTTTGTTTAATTTTATTAACACTCGCCTCGAGCGCGGTCGGATCTTTAGCATTGATAATTATTTTATCCATATACATTCGGAACTCTATTGATATTTAAGCCTGAGCTCTAAATTCATTGTCATATCAACAATTAAAACTGTATTCCTGTGATAAATGTGTACAAGTTTTTGCAAGCAAGTATAATATTTGTAGCCATAAGCAAGTATGTGATGATAATCAGAAAATGTAATACAAATGCACCGTTTGAAATTCAACCTTCACCAGAGAAGATAGCGACATATGAGAAAATATAAAATCAACAATGATGGTGGGAAGAAGAGGAGTCTAAATACTGAATATTCACCCTACACCTCCAAGAAGATAAAGTTGGAGCCCCAGACAGCCAATTAATTTCTCTAAAATATGCAGTCAACAATTCTCAACAAGGCTAAAGTAGGCAGGAGATCTACGATCACTGAAACACCTCCAAGAAACAGTGAAGCCGGTCCAGCAGAACATCATCCAAGCTTGTGTCAGTTTAAGAACAGAGTGGTCAGCTATAGAATTGATGGTTCAGGGATTGATGTAGATACCTTTATTAGTAAATTGAAAAGCCGTTGTACGAGAATCCGCATTCTAGACAAATGACAATTGATAATTATCGATGGATCTAACAGCCCCATGTATTAATACAGCACTACATTGAAGTTTATCTACGTTTCAGCAAATACATTACAACCCTTTACATGGAATCTTATGGTTCCCTCATAATCCCCAATTGATGAGGAATAGGATGCATCAGCTTTTAATCAGCTCTAATCGGCTGTTAATCAGCTTTAAACATCTTTAAAATCAGGTAATCAGCTTTTAATCTGCTTTAATCAGCTTTTAATCAGGTTTAAACAGCTTTTAAACAGGTAATCAGCTTTAAATCAGCTTTTGATCAACTTTTAATCAGCTTTAATCTCATTGGGTTAGGTTACTTGGGTGAGCATTAGGGTAGGTTAACATTAGATTAGTTAGATTACGTTACTGGAGATTAAAACTGAATCGCGCTTCATTTCTAACCTCCCATAACTTAAAACAACTAATCTAATACTAACCTACCCTATTGCTAACCCAACTAACCTAATCTAATGATACTAAAGCTGATTATTAATTATTGATTATGATTATATATTATTAACTGATTATTATTAAAGCTGATAATGCTGATTATAATCCGATTAAAATCCGTTTAAAGCTGGCTATTAAAGGCTACTTAAACTTGATTAAAAGCGGTTTAAAGCGAATTAAAGCTAATTAAAAGCTGATGCATCCTAGTCTTCATTAATGGGTTAACGGTTAGCCAATCAATTGGGGATTGTGAGGGAACCATAAGATTTTATGTGAAGGGTTGTAAGGTATTTGCTGAAACGGAGATAAACTTCATTATGGTGCCGTGTGAATATATGTGGCTGTTAGATTCATCGAGAATTCTAAGTCTGGTCATTTGTCTAGAATGCGGATTCTCGTACAACGGCTGTTAAATTTACTAATAAAGCTATCTACTTCAATCCCAGAACCATCAATTTTATAGCTGACCACTCTGTTCTTAAACTGACACAATCTTGGATGATGTTTTGCTGGACCGGCTTCACTGTTGCTTGGAGGAGTTTCTGTGATCGTAGATCTCCTGCATACTTTAGCCCTGCTGGGGATTGTTGATTGCATATTACATACATTATTTGACTGTCTGCTGCTCCAACTTTATCTTCTTCTTGAAGGTGTAGGGTGAATATTCAGAATTTATACTCCTCTTCTTCCCACCATCATTGTTGATTTTATAATATTTTCTCATATGTCGCTATCTTCTCTTGTGAAGGTTGTATTGCAAACGGTGCATTTGTAGTACATTTTTTTATTATCATCACATACTTCCTTATGGCTGCCAATATTATCCTTTCTTGCGAAAACTATTACACATTGATCGCTGGGATACAGTTTTAATTGTTGATATGACGATGAATTTAGAGCTCAGGCTTAAATATCAATCGCGTTCCAAATGTATATGAACAAAATAATTATCAATGCTGAACATCCGACCGCGCTCGAGGCGTGTGTTAGTAAAATTATTGTAAACAAAACGTACGAACATCTGAAAATTATATAAGTTGAAATAGGAAAATGCTGACTCGGCGGTTCTTATCAACTATTTCACAATATAACCTTTTCATAGTTGAGATTTTTTCGCATTTGAAATGCGCATGTGCCAATTTCCGCCATGTTTTAGGTCAAAAAGTGCCCGAACTTTTGTATGAATTAATATGTGCCCCAAACTTTCATTTTCCCGCCTTTCAAACTTGGCGGATGCGCATGCGCTTAACTAACCGTAAAAAGGTCTATTCATACATTCCATTCTCGCGCGCGTTTACAAGTTTAAGTTCAAACACAAAATTGGTTCGAAGCTTGAGAGCCCTCAAAATGAGTAAGTTTGTGCGTATTCTAAATAAAAAGTAATGCTAATTTTTATAAATCACTCTTAAAGTCACACTTTCCATAAGATTACATACAAATTGAAACACAATTTCAACTGTAATTATTTATTCATTAATCAACCAATCAGTATCGAGATAATTAGTTTGGAAATTTCCGCGGCGTCGGATGACGTCATCTACTGAGAGGTAGAGTTTTTCGGGTCCGAGTACCCGGACTCGGACTCGGCGAGTCCAAGGGAAAATACCCGGTACCCGATGCCCCGTCTAAGACTCGACGAATCTCGAGATTTGAATATTCGGCTTTGTCTGAATGTTTTCAAACATCATCAACCTCCTCCTGAAGTCGTTTCTCCTTTTTCTCTTTCCTATCCCCCAAATACACCCCATTACCTTGTTTGCATTCCTGGCTAACTCCCTCACATGCGCTGTATCCGAGGCCCTCTCTTTCAATGTGTAGTCTAGGTACTTAAACTATCTTACTCGCTCTATTGTTCCCCCTTCCCACTTCCATTACTTCTCCTCATTCTTCCTCTTTCTCTTACTAAACACCATCATTTTCGTTTTCTCCACATTCACTACTATATTTTTCTTCCTCACATACCTCCCTAGGCTTTTCATCATTTCTTTCATCTCCCCTTCGCTCTTTGGTGAATTTAACATTCACCAAATCCCTTGTTTATCTAAGTCCCACTTTAATTAAACAGCAAGTTCGTACAGTATCGTTTACTTTACCATATGCGTGAACAGGAAAAATCGTGTTATTGTTAAAATTGCGAAAAAGAAAGAAAGACGGATTAGACCCGGACCCGAAAAATAATTGTCGACTCGACTCGGACTAGCCGGGGTATTCCCAAACCCTACTGAGAGGGTGGCGGCTGGGGCGCCACCCTCTCCTAGGGCGCATGCTAGAGCCGTTCCGATACCAGATTTGATTTTTCTCATCAACCCCCAATTTCACTCACCACCAGTCTGTCTATTCTTGTCCGGTCTTGTCCGTCTAGTTTTGTCTGTCATTTCTCTCTAGTTTTATCTGTCTAGTCTTGTATGTCTGTGTAGTCTTGTCCGGTTTTTTTTCGGTCTAAGGGCGACAAACCTCCCCTCCTCACCCACCAGGTCGCGCCATCTACATATGCACGCTCGGCCGCGAGCTATAATAATAATCTACTATTTTGTATAGGTTTTCCCATACGGAGGGGTAGGCTAAATTTACATGTAATTCTCCTATAAGGAGGGGGTTACATGTAATTTCCTCATAAGGAGGCGGATTTAGAACGAATCATCTTACGCTACTCTAGTAATTGTGAACACTATGCTACATCCGTTGAGTCATCTAATTGCACCGCAAATATAGGACTAAATTATTAATTTCAAAAATAACAGTTGCCAAAATATCGTTACTCAAGTCTGAAATGCGACTTTCAACTGTTGTATTTGAGAGTGATATTTCTTTAATTTTAGCCAATTGTTGCTCACCAATAACGAGCGATACTGCATCACACAAACAAGGTTTGATGAGCTCATCTCCTATAGTGTGCGGTTTTTTGTTCATAGCAATGCGATAAAAAATCTGATATGAAGCTTCAAGACACGATTCAGTTGCGTTTTGCATATTTCCTGTGGAATCCAAACAGACATCAGAAGACTCTCTTTTTTTTAAGAAAATCTATATCTTTTCCTATGAACTCTTTGTGAACTTTCTCGAAATGTTCGTTTAATTTGCTTGATTTCATGCTTTCTGGATTAAGCACTTTATTACATAAAACACACTGAGGCTTTGGTATATTCCTCTCTACAATATTCGTGAAGCCCCCTTTTAAAAATGCTTCTTTATAGCAGCGTTTTATTTTTCGGATGTAGAAGCCATGTTAGATTCGCTATTGGTTTACGGCAAGTATTAAGAAGTTACGTGTAAGATTAGCAATAAGTCTTGATCCAAAAACTGATTTAATACAGCGTTTTTTTAAATAAATGTATTTATGTGACTAGACACTAAGACTTCTACAAATTAACTTAAATTAATTTTACAATATCAATGACATTTGGAAAAAAGGCGTGACCATTACAATATTTCGTGGTAACAAAAATTCGTGGTAACCAATTGTCGGGAATTCATATAATTAGAGGGCGAGATAACTAGCAGACACGTGTTTTGGTTTTCTTGAATAGAACAAAAAATGCAATAAAAAAATTAAATAACTACAGTACAATAATGATTATGCGGCGGTTGGTTAGTCCGGCAAGTCCAGTTATTAGGCGCTCCGCGATATTTTGGAATTTTTGGATAATCCGGCGGTTGTCTGATATCGTATGTGTCGAATTATCAGGCGGATTAATTAATCAAATCATCAAATTATCAACTTAAACAGGCGACAACCAACGTCGCTGTTACTAGAAAGAGTGTAAATACTACTGCGCGGTTTATCTGTTATTTTTTTTAGTAACTATCTATTCTATTAATTAATTAGTATGACATAATAATTAAGCTCTTAGTTACTTTCGCAGAAAAGCTGATTTACCCCTGTGGGGGTAATTACCTCTAGGTCCGGAATCCAGGGCTTTAACCATGTAGATTTAATGAGTTTAATCAGTTTTAAATATTTGTATGAGTTTTTCCAAAGAAATGATCGGGTCTTAATTAATTGCGAGTAGGGCGTCGCACTTTATATCGGGAGGTTTGACGAATTATTGTTAGATGGTGACGCAATTGTGGAAAGAGAGTACTCACGCAGAAATCAAGAGATATACAAAAAAATGTATAATAAGTTTTGTGATTCGCGACCAAAATAAACATCAGCGATATTAACATTTAGATTTATATAGTTACGGAGCCCGTAAGTGAATTATTTTGATGCGTTGCCATGGTAACTTTTATTTCACTAGTGAAATCAAATTTTTATTTTACTAGTGAATAAACCGCTGGTCTATTGATAGGTATCCAAGAAATCAAATATGCTTAATGCTTATCAAACATGCTTATCTGTACTTCTGCATGTCTAAAGTACAGTTTGAGGAGATTCATAGCTCTATTGAAGCGCGCGCAGAAAGCGTAAGAAAGCGCGCGCACCAAATGTAAATTTGTTTCTGACGTGCTACGTGTGAGTCCTAGAAATACACTGGTAATACCCGTGGGATAGGGCACGAACATCCACCTTCCCACGCCGATCTGGATATCGGATATCGCAGGTCTACCTTACGTGGGACGCGTGTGATTGCGTAACAAACGATAAGTGTGTCTCCATTGCATAGTTTTTCATATAAAATCAAGAGTCCAGATATGATAATACGTTGCATACGTTGCATACATGGAACCGGTGTGTCTCTAGCTTTAATTTATAATACAGACATTAACCCTGGCAGCCACACCTGATTTTCATGACGCTACATGCACATACATCTACGCCTCTCAGGCGTACATAACAGATTTTTTAGGATTTAATCCATTTTATGGCCCAATAAATTATGTGAATGCAAAATAATACAACTTTATATTAAAATGAAAGTTTATTTTATCAGTTATCTTTAATTATTAAAAAATATATATATATTTATTCAAAAACCAAACAGAAATACTTTGATGTTATACAAAAACCTAAGAGTATGTAGATACTAACATCAAAATTGACATGAAAAATCTCAGTTTGCCAAAAGTTTGTTAAACATAAGTTTTTCTAATATTATTACAATGAGTGTTTATTATTAATTTTAAAAAAGATTAATGAAAAAAGCTAAAATATTAAAATAGTCGGCAAAAAATTATTTGCAGGAAGGGCAATTTTTTTATGTCTGTCTGTAATTCTCCACACACGGGTGACAAATGTCGCACTTCATTTTTGACATCCTTTTTCTTGAATAATGGCAAAATTTGCAATATTTCCTGCTGTTGGGTGTGAATGGAGGAGTTAGCCTATCGTCTTCTATTTGTGTCGTATCTTTCAAACATTTCTTTATATTTACTCGCAATTGTGAGGTTTCTATTTTTCTTGTGATGTGATCTAAGCTGTTCACTTAGCGTGATCGTAAATTCGAATCGAGTGAGTGGTTTTGCAGGGTTTTTGGTATTAAATTTTTTTTATGAAAGTTGGGAAGGTACACTACGTACAAATTTATGCAGGCAATATTGATCATGTTATAAAAAATACATGATGACCAGCGGAATATTTTTCGACCACAGTTAGATCCTTGACACAGCTGATCAAAAGTATCGACAGCCCGAATAATCTTCGGTTTCCCACTTTCTTCATTCACTGATCATCATCATCATTGAGAGTAGAAAT
This sequence comes from Phosphuga atrata, assembly GCA_944588485.1. Lineage (NCBI taxonomy): Eukaryota > Metazoa > Arthropoda > Insecta > Coleoptera > Silphidae > Phosphuga > Phosphuga atrata. The sequence goes on from OX155899.1 coordinate 38,188,997, forward strand.
TAAGGTAACGATTTTATTCTTTTTTGGTTTATAAAGAAACAGCAGTCATATTTGGTTTAAAAATAAATAAGGAGCTGCCTATTGCTCGATTTTGAAATTTAATGTTGGTAAACTCTTCAGGAAGTTGCCGCTTACTCTTCTTTATCGTCCCTATATATGTTATTTTATGATTTTGTAGTAACTTATCTGCCAGTTGTATTGAAGTGAATCAATTATCTCCAGTTAAATTTCGGCACGATACAGATACTGGTAATATAAGTTGTTTAGTAAAATAAATTCCGGCAGCAATGCCTTGAGGTACGGAGCCTTTTCCCAAATACGGTATGGCATTCAACATGTATTTAGTTGCTATATCACACACCATTATGATTTTAATTCCATATTTGTTTGGTTTTGATGGTATATACGTTTTGAAGGAGCACCTTCCTCTGAATCCCATCAACTGTTCATCAATTGTGAGATACAAACTTGGTTCATAGTTAGTTTTGCAATTACCAATAAAAATATCCCAAATTTCCCGAATGGGGGCAAATCATTTCTTTTTCTTTCTTCTCTTGTATCGTGGCAATCGAACCTTACACAACCATTTAAAAATGTAACACGATTACGTGACATTATTGAAATAGGAAGTAATAGGAATCTTTCTCCGCATATAGTTGTGTCAAATAGTCTTATCATAGGCAGGTAATTATTTTTTGTAGCACCACACAATGTATGTAGGCCCAAATACGCCAGCAATTCTTCCTTGTCCAGATCTTTGAAAGTACTTGATGTTCTATATTTTTCACTATTTTTTTCTCTTTTTAGTGTCATTTCTTCATTTGAATGTTCAAAATTATTTCAAGAATGTGTCACTAAACTTCAGTAGCTCGTAAACTTCAGCAGCTTTATTCAGCGTTTGTACCTTCTTGTTTACTATATTTTTGCTCGGCGTTTTTACAGAGGTTTGTATTGGTTTTGTATTCCATTTTGTTCCGTCCCTCCAATGTATACAATGTATAATATATTTTGGCTGATTATTTTGGTCATTCATTGAAATTTTACTCTTTTTCGACTTTTTGGGTAATGACTTTTTTTATGTTTGATGAAGACGTCTTCTTTTTGATGTTGTGTCTTCACCTTCACCAGATGTTGAGGATTCATGCCTGATACATACAGTAGGAGAAATATTTCCCATCACAATTCTGTTTAATTCTTGAACGTCATATTCTAGGTCAATTGTAGGATCATAATTTGGGTCTTCAACTGAATCATCAGAATCATAATCGACTTCAATATCTTCTACATAAGAATCATCTTCATCATAATTTTCTTCTAGTTCCCCCAGACACTCCAAAATCTGATCATCTGTTAGCTGTCCATCAGCGATTTTGTTGCTGATTGTAAAAAAAAACCTATAAAAAATATAACATGTGCAACATTCTGCACTGTGTCAAATGGAACTAAATGCCCCAGGCATACCTAGGAGGAGAGGGGGTTAAAGCAAGTAGCAACGGAGTGGGAGAAAAAAATGGCCCTCTATACGCCTGAGGCGTATAGTGTAGCTGTTAGGGTTAAACGTAACGGACCTTATTGCAACATTGCACTGCTCATGAAGCAACGGCTCGAGAACTTTTTTGAGAATATATACAGTTTACACATAGAAGAATGGCATGTTGATTCACTCCCAACATAAATTTTTGACCAAGTTTTACCCATTTTTGAAATAAAATATCCGTAAGCTGCCCCAAACTATGGAAGAACATATCATCAAAAATAATAAAGTAAAATTCACAGGTAATCATAGTTATATGTACAAAATTCAAGGTCTCTGGAAATAACAAATCGGGAATGTTATTTTTTATTTATGCAGTTAAAGTTTACAATTCCCAACACATTGTAAGAAATAAATAAATTTTGGGAGATTAAATGGTCAGAAACTTGCAATAATTTTATTCTTCTGTATACTTATTACCATAAGAAACAACTTATGACCATAAGAAACATTAAATGTAAAGATTTTATTGGTCATCATTGGTTTTATAATTAATGGTCAGGACAATATTAAATATAATTTTATTAATAGGTAGACAATAAATAAATTTTGTATTTATTTTTTATTAATTAAAATATTTGCATGTAATATCTATTCCGGTTGTTTCCTGTATTTTTGATAAATATTCATTTATTTTTTGTGTGATCTATAAACAAAATGAGACTTGATTTGTTGTTGTTCCTTTTTTCTCGCTCTTAGTATTTATAAATCAAATTTTATCCAAGTATTTTACAAGAATATTGAAATTTTAAAAGCAGGCTTCAGAACGACCCTCTGCACCTCCCTACAAAATGCTCACTAATAAGCATAATAGATTTCTGGGCCCAGCAAAAGCCCAGTAGGAGATACACTTATCTCTTGATTGACACCTGTTAACTTTACTTCAGTAGGTAGGTATTGTATGGTTGGTTGTATAGTTACGGAATAGATATTTTAGTCGGGTAATGGGCACCGTTAACATGAAGGTGCTTCCTCACCGGGGGGAGCATTCGCCTGTAATGTAACGTTACAGATTCAATTTTGAGCATTACGTTACAATACTGCCTTCCTGACTGACCAACATTCGCCTATAATGTAACATTGCAGATACGATTTTGAGCATTTAGTTTCCACAATATTAGACCAAGAAAATATTGATTCCACTATATTAGACCAAGCGGTCTAACCAACCATATTGATTCCACAATATTAGACCAAGCGGTCGTTGTGCTACGCGAGGCAGTATTGAATCGACATTGTTATTTACGTAAAAAAAGAAGAATATTGCTGTCCTGAATTATTAATGTATCATTACAGGTTGCGCACTGTAATGTTCGGTTCGCCTCACTCACTGATGAATGATTATTATTCATAAAAAATGATATTATCATTATAGGCGATTGCTCTCAGTGAGAGAACACATTTACCTTTTATAATAATTGATTGGTACATGACCTACTATCTGATTGGTTCGTACAAAGCCACAAATCGAAGCACTTCAAGTTGATGTATTGGGCAGATTTTTCATCACGCAGCCGTTTCTGCTAAAATAATTGATCCAAGACCCAAGCAACTTCGTTAGATACCTTTCCAAATTCATGAAAGTGGCTTTTAGTTGCCTTACCTAATTTGAATTCTTAGCCATTTATTTTAAGACGTCGAATGGAATTAATAATAATTTTTTTTATAATTCAATAGCAACTATTTCACAAGTAATTTATTAACAGCTGAATAGAATATGTGAATTAAATTTTAAATTACTTTAATATACATTACGCTGACGACTTTACCCATGAAATTTAGTACCGGAATTTATTTTATCTGGATAAGAGCTTTTATAGATAAGTTTTTAATTTATCCACAGCAACTAGCATGTCTGCTCCTAATTGGTTCATATAATAACTATAACCTGCAAAATATTTCATTGATTTATTGGGCGTAATTAAGATTATTACGAGAAAGTCAAATTATTTCTATAAAAATGGCATGGTCCTAAAAATAGGTTTAGAACCCCATTCAAAATAAGCAATATTAATACATATTATATGTATTAATATTAATACATATTCAATTAGGGCATAATATTTACATCTATTATTGGTGTGCAATTATTATTAGATTTATGTGTGAAGTAATAAAAAACATGTTCACTAATAAATATAACACCACTTAATAAAAGGCCAAACATTTCAATTGCTAATGGTAAACTTAAATGATGTATGCCTAAGGGAACTTCTTCTAGAACATCCTCTGCAAGTGTTTCTATATTCTCTCCATAAAACAACAATCCATTTTCTTGGTAAGTCTTGATAATATTGTTAATTTTAAAAACATAAGGCGATGTTCTGTACAAGAAAAACGATTGAAATCCTGGTATAATAGCTTCATTAACTATGTAGAAAGGATACGCTCCTCTTTGACGTGTAATAGCGTTGATGAAGCCAATAGCTTGACTTCTCATAACAGCATAAGCATAAGAAGTATCGCCAGACATAACTTTCGCTGCTAATACTGTTCTGTTGGATTTTATTATTCGACTCTGAAATTCTGACGGAATTTTCGGAGCGTACTCATATAACGTAAAAATCGTCAGATTTGAAGAGTAAAGTTCTTGTAGTGAATATATTTTGTCATAGTAAAGATTCGAGAAAATAAGTTTTAACATGGATGACGTGTAGCTCCAAGATAAAATCATGGCTAAAATTGTCCAAGACATGACAACTATTTTTGAAGCAATCTTATAGTTGCTCACGTTTGTGCTCCAAGTACCTAGTAGAGCAGACAATAATTGTAATAGGTGTTTATCAAAATCATGTTTTTCTATGAACCATAAATATGTTGTTAAAGTGAGGAGTAGTGAGCCAATTAACAGCCAAACATTTTTGTTAAAGATAAATAATGTTTTTAAATATTCGGGGATTTCTAAAGGTTGGTGAACTAAGACTACAACGTCATCTCGTTTAAACGGTTCTCCATAACGTACATCTTCGAAAATACCATAGAAAACTCCGGAAAAACAAAATTCTGATCGTCGTTCTTTAACATTTTCATAAGACTCCTCTACACTTTTGGAAACTGATATTTTAAATGTTGCATTCACTGTCCTCTCAATTTCCTTAAGAATTGACATTGCATTTCCCACAATTTCATCTCTTTGCAACATTAGATTTGGTGGGTCAGGAAACATATCAACTACAATTTCATATTTATGCAGATTATTGAATAAAAATAAAAACAAATTAGCAAAGTTATCTCTAGATATATAATAAAATGTATCATTAAACGGATTGTAACTGAGATCAAATACTTCTCCTTTTACTACAGTTACAATTCTAAAATACCAAACATCCCAACTCCAAACTATTCGACTAATATCCTTCAATTCATCTAATTCATTAAAATCTTGACTTATTACTAAATGATATTTGGTAATCTCATTAAATCCCCAACGTTTATGACTGGCTAAGCCATACTCTAAGAAATTTTCTGCACTGAAAGCCAATATTAAATGTAGTTCCGCATAATTAAGCTGATATATCTGATTAAAATTTCTATCTATTAGGTAGAAGCTATTTCTACCATCTTGCATGTGGCCAAGGCTTCGATCTACAACATCTGGAAAGTTACCAGTGTTGTGAAAAGCATATGATAATGATGTGTTGAAAACCCTTCTCCCATATAAATATAATAATGTGCTACTTGGAGGTATTTCTACAGCGGTTACTGGGATTCCATTTGCAGTAATACCAGAACAGTATGAGATAATTAACATTATTAGAACAATCATTTTCAACAGTTGTTCTGGGCTTCCGTTGAACGGATTGTGTTTTCTAAAAGAGAATAATATTATTTCAATTTATTATCTTTCATGAGAATGCTATGAGTATGAAACCAGATTTTCAAATCGTGCAAATTGGATATTTGAATAATTTTTTTTTGTCATAAATCGAAAGCTCATATATAAGTTTTATACCAAAACTATTTTTTGTTGTTTTTCGTTGTAATTAAAAAGTTGAAAAATTGAAAATATATTTTTGAACTCGGTACCGAAAACAGGTCGGTCGCGTTGTGACGTCAGAAGATTAATTTCTTTCCGCACCTGACTTTGTTGATACAGTAATTGTAGTAGACATGTCAAATATTAAAAGTTATCGTGCTTGTTTCGTACCATCGTCTAAATGTACTACAAAAAGAACTCCTAAAAAAATGTTTTTAAATATCCCACATTGTTAAACGTCGAAACCAATGGTTTTAAGCAGTGCGCCGAAAAAAACCTAAAATGACGATTTTATAAATGTTTATGTTTAGAAGTTTCTCACTTAGAACGTCACAAAACAAATTATGGCGAATTTGGAGTCACGTGATTATTTTCAAAATTTTATTACTTAAATTGTTTATAATGAATTAATTTTTTTTTTATCTTTTTCGCATCGCACATCCGAATTATTTATAATAAGGTTTCAAAAAATATATATTCAACAACCCAATTGAGGTCTTACAAAAATTGAAACAAATTTATATTTTACACTTTTGATAAATATTTCACCAAAAACAATTTAGTTTTGCCAAAGTATTAAAAAAAATAAGTTTCTGCGAAAAGTATAACAAATAAATTGCAATTTTGACCCAAAAAATATCAAAATAACGTAACAATGCACTATAAATACAACACGCTATTTATTTGTTACACTTTTGGCTGATACTTATTTTGTTTTAATAATTTTGCTAAAACTACAATTTTTGGTGAAATGTCTACCAAAAATGTAAAATTGTAAAATGAAAATTGTTCGAAGGTAACTTTGAATGTTTGAATGGAACTTTGTTCGAATAAAAATTTGTTCGACTGGACTTTTGTTGGACTATATCTTTGTGCGTTCCTTTTTTAATTTTGAAACAATAAGAAAAATGTAACATGTAATACATAATATATTTAAATAGTATTTTTTGAATAAAGTATTTGTAAAGGTAGTTGTTAGGTCCTATAATAATTTTCGAAATCGGTCCACTATAAACTTTTGACTTTAACCATTTTTGTTTAGAAACTATGAGATAAAAGTTTAATTTATTAAGAATGTTTATCGTGTAAAGACGTACCAACCGGTAAACAAAAAAGAAAGTATTTATGTGGTGGTTATAACGAGAATAACAAACTTGTGAGAGATTGCAATTAATGGCTTTTCAATTGAAATTTGCACTTTATTCGTTTTTCATAATTTGATTAGTTTTCAAGAGTATTAGTTTTATGCATACTACACCGCAAAAAGATGCCCAAGTTTTTGATCTAATCGAGAATGGACTTAGCCAGCGCACTATTGCTCAACAACAGGATATGACACACGGAAAAAAGTACACTTTAAAAATGACAGTTTCAAATAGTAGCAGCACCCATATGAATTTCAAACTGTAAAAACTTGAATTTTCTTTTGTTAAAATTACAGTTTCCGATATTATTAGTAAATAAGTTATAAAAATTACAGTGTGCGACTGCAATCTTTACAAATTTGTATTTGTAAGGCCGCTGCTACTATTTAAACTGTAATTTTTAAAGGGTACTTATTCCGTGCACGCGCCACGGTTTGAATAGTGTTCCACCGTTATGGGGAGATTGGATCCTTAACGACCTGGCACGGGCGAAAGAAGATTTACGACTCGGGATGACCGCTTTATTGTATCAACATCATTAACATCAAGTTTGTCTACCTAAAAGTTGTTCAACTGCAATAACAGCTCCTTGAAGTACGAAGAGTGGGTATTAGTTAGTGGACAGTAAGACAAAGACTGTCTGAAAGTAACTTTGCCCCTAAAATACATGAAGTTTGTCTTAAACTTACCCCAGCTCGTCGTCAAGCACATATGCATTTTGCAAGGAATCATTTAAATTTAACGTTGGAACCATGTCTGTTCTGTTTTCAGAACAGACATGTTTCTGTTTTTTGAGACCAGAATATGCCTCTATGGTAGCGACTGAAGAAGAAGAGTGTACCGGAGATCAGGAGAGTGCATTGTAGAGCGGACTGCTTATAGAGGTGGTTCCTGCATTATCTTGGGTGCCAATTTCTATTGGAGCACGAATCGACCCTGCTTTCACCATTAGGGGCGCCCGTTGTCACGGGAGAAGAGGTTTAACAAGTGCTAGGGACATCGAGGAGATTTTAGCAGTTCATGTGGTACCATACGTCGACTACATTGGAGAATAATTCATCTTTATGATTGACAAAGCGAAGTCGCACACCGCAGGAATCGTGCAAAAATTAAATTTCAGAAATCGCTTTTCGGGTTATGGAGTGGTGTCTGCATGTAGTTCCTACGTTAATCCGATAGAACATGGGGTGTGCTTAAACAAAGAATTCGAGCTAGGCTTCGTGCCCTAACCTTGATCCCTGAATTTATGGTTGCAGTAGAAGAAGAGTGGCTTAACATCGCACAAGAAACTTACAAACCAGCGAGCGAATAGCGAACTCGGATATATGCCTAATCGTATGAGAGATGTTATTAGGGCAAGAGGGGGTCATACCCAGCGCAGTCGTTTGGATTTTGAGGCCCCGGGCCTCTATATATTGAGGTGGGGCTCCCAGTAAATAAGTGAATAAACAAATAATTTTTTTAATTTTTAATACATACAAGAAAGGAATATCTGTATAGAAGAAATATAATATAATAATATATTAATATAAAAGAAAAACAAAATTGAACTTTATTTTCCTTGCTTTAATTTCTAAAATGGGGGTTGGCCAAAATGGGGGGGGGGGGGGGGGGTTGCGCAGCCTCTGTGGGGGCCCCCCTAGTCCGTGGGCCCACCCAATCCCGGGCATTCGCCGGATTGACCGACGCTAGCGACTCTATTGGTCATACCTATTAAAATTTAGTGGTAATTTAGATATTTATAAATATTTATTAATATTTCCCTTATTAACCATATTTCTTTTAGTAATAACAAAAACCGAAATAAATTTTAATAAACCTGAACTCATAATAAAGCATATTAAATTGTCTTTCATGAGGCATATTTCTTAAATAACAATTATTTACATTTATTTATTACATTTAACAAATAGTATCAAAATATAGTTACAGTCAATTGTTTACAGTGGGCCGATTTCTAAGCACACAAGTTTATTACCAAGTTTATTATATTGTTAAAATTCTGTTTTTAATACTATTAGAAATAAAAAGAACATCAATATCTCTAATCGCCTATTACCCGAATCGAATTGTAATTAGTGTACAGTATCTCCAAGTACCGACGTTTTTTAAAAATTTAAAAAAGAATACACACGGTGAATATTATTGCTTCCTAAGAAATAATATTAAAAAAATCTACTACATTAATTTTACTTATAATATAATCTTAATTCGTCATTAGTAAAAATTAGTTGTTGAAGAAAAGATCGTTTTGTTTCATTCCATTTTTAATAAACTAAAATAAAACTAAATATTTTTATATAGCCTTACAATTCGTAAAATGTTCAAAAGGTTTTTAACCTCGAATAAAAAGTGCGATAACTTCAAAAACACGTAATGAAGCGGTAGCTAAAGTAAGTCGAGAACATAATCACGCCAATTTCTAGAGGATGTTTTTTCACTTTTGCCAGTGTATTTATCGAAATTTACAAGCTAATGTTTTAAAGGGAAATTACGACACTCACCCTGAGTTTGCATTAAGCATACGAATGGTATCGACATCAGCCTTTGTGCCTACTAAAATATTTTACTACCTGAAACTCAAGTAGTGGTTTATCAGTTCGAACAACCAAATTTATGGAAATTTATTGGAGCTATTAAAAACGAAGAAAGTTTGAACGAGCTTCGATAATAGAACCACTTATGAGCAAAGTGGTCAACCACCAAGAATTGTCAATTCGTTCGAACCAAATGCTCAGGCAGGGACGATTTACGTGGAATAGCACCCAAAATTCAATTCAAGACAAGGTCACATGGATATCCCCCGACGGCCACACCCAGAACCAGATCGACCATATTGCCATTAGTCGAACATGGCGAGGCTCGCTTTTTCAAGTAAGGAACAGGCGAGGAGCCGACATTGATAGCGATCACCAGCTATTGCTGGGGGAAATAAGACTTAAAGTTGCAGTCCTTCCCAAACAATTAAACCGCACCAGCAAAAGGTACAACGTTAAAAAGCTAAAAGACCCAAAGATTAGAGCCCAATACACCGAGGAGCTAAGAACGATAACAACTAAAACAAATTTGCAAAATCTGGGAATAGAAGAGACATGGCACCAGATAAAGACCAACTTTACTGAAACCAACAACACTGTACTAGGTTTTACCGAGAAAGGCATGAAGGACTGGATGTCGCCAGAAACAAGGAAGCTAATCGCCAACAGAAAGCTGTTAAAAAAGAGTATCTTACAAACCCATTGCCCATTGGATAAAGTTCTACTAAAAGAATTAAATAAGCAGGCTCGACTTAACATCAAGCGGAGTGTAAGATCGGATAAAAGAACGTGGATGGACAATATTGCAGAAACTGCTCAACGTGCCGCTAACCAAAAAATTGTATAAATCCACCAAGCTGCTGTCGAACAAGAAAACTACAAAAATAAATCCAATAAAATCAAAAGATGGGAAGCTACTGGTTACAACAGAGGAACAACTCAATAGATGGCAGGAACATTTCCAGGAGATACTCACAGGAATAGCTCAAGAACAAAACAAAAACGCAAACCATCATGCAACACGGGCACAACTAAACATAATAAGCAAGGTCATTAAGGAACTAAAGGACGGGAAAAGTCCCGGCATCCACAACAGCACATCTGAAATGATGAAAGCAAACTGCAAGACCACGACCGAAATGCTGGCACCTCTAATAAATAAAATCTGGGAATCCGTAACACTACCGAAAGAATGGAACAATGGCCTTCTGATAAAGCTCCCCAAAAAAGGAGACCTGAGCGATTGCAACAACTGGAGAGGCATAACACTATTAACAACTGCATCGAAAATACTCTGCAAAATAATACTCACCCGAATGAGCAAAGCAATTGAACCTACGTTGAGAGAAGAACAGGCTGGTTTCAGGCCGGCAAGATCCTGCGTAGACCAAATCAATACGTTGCGGATTATAACAGAGCAAGCAGTAGAATTGCAAACCACGGTATTTCTATTATTCGTAGACTTTCAAAAATTTTTGATATTATTGAAAGGGAAAGCATTTGGGCATCTAAAACGAGACTCAAACTACATAATAGTAACGTTAAATCCAGTGAGACGTGGAAAGTAACTAAAAGCAGCACAAACAAACTACAAGTTTTCGCAAACTGGTGTTTGAGACGGATCCTTAGAATCCGATGGCCTGAAGTGATATCGAATCACGATCTGCTTCGTTCTACAAACCAACTTCCAGTAGACGTTGAAATAAAGAGAAGAAAGTGGAAATGGATTGGACACACCCTACTGCGCAATCCACAAAATATTGCAAAACAAGCATTGGACTGGCATCCCCAAGGCAGTAAGCGAAAGAGAGGAAGGCCAAAAACAACATGGCGACGCACAATTGAAGCCGAAATTACCTCCACCGGCAAACCGTGGAATGAGTTGAAGGTCGTGGCTCGAAATAGAGTCAGATGGCGACAATTGGTAGAAGCCCTATGCCCCACTGGGGAAAACAGGGGAAAGAGAGAGAGAGAGAGAAAGCACACAAAATTACTTACCAATTATATAGGGGTTACGTTGGTTAATTGTATATTGTAGTAGTTAATAGTATATAATATGTTTAAAGTGTTCTTTCAGTGATTTCATAAAATATTTAATATATTAGATGCCGTGTTATTTCAGTGATTTAATAAAATATTTGATATACCTATTACATGTCGCATTTTTTCCAACCAATTTTCATTCGAACAAATTTCCCTACGAACAAAATTCCATTCGATCGAATTATTATTCGAACATTTTTCTTTCGAAGAAATTACTTTCGAACAACTTTCCGAACACCATCACAAATTCTTTTTTTAATTTAAAATTGGCAACGTTGGGCCGGGTGCTTGTGACCAGATAGAAGGTATCAATGAATACATACATATGTTGTTTTAAAAATATAAATTTTTTGTAATCTCAAAAACCTGGATATTTCCTAAACGAGTAGAAGCTTCGAATTAACTGTCCGTGTTTACCAATAAATATACTGTGGAAGACGATTACCAGCAGTTACATCAGGTAAAACCTGTAATAATAATTTATTTACGGTTTCCCATTTAGCAACATAAAATATTAAAACAAGAATTTAAAATAGCAGTAGCAAACAAACATCACTATGTTTTAAAGGGAAATTACGACACTCACCCTGAGTTTGCATTAAGCATACGATAATAGAACCACTTATGTATTAAGTAGGATTGCCAAACATACTTTATAGTAACGTATCCTACTTTATTTTCGATAAATATGCTTTATACTTTTGCATATATATATATATATATATATATATATATATATATATATATATATATATATATATATATATATAAAGTATACGATATTACTTTATTTCAAAACTTTACTGTAATGTATAAAACGAAACACTATTGTGGGTAATTACTGAAATATTTATCGATCTTCTTCTTCTCCCGGCACTACGGTCCATATAGAACCTTGGTCTGCTCAATTACTTCCTTCCATTCCTCTCTATCTAGAGCTTTTCTCCTCCAACTTCTTATTTTCATTTCTCCTAGGTCATTTTCCACATCATCGCTACATTTTTTTCTGGGTCGGTCTCGGTCGGTCTTGGATGATTACATTTTATTTTGGAAGAATTGACCCCTTTTTGGATGAAGTAAATTATTTTGTACGAAGTAACCGAATTTTGGATTGATTAATTTATTTTGTATTTATCCTGCTATTTATTGTAGAACTTCATCCATTTATAGTATGTTGAGTTTTGTATACTTTTTGTATAATAAACTAATCGAATATTGGATGAATAAATTTTAAGCGGTTTTTAAACCATAAATAGTAATTAAAACATACACATGTTCCACACACAGTATGTTGGTAATAATCTGTCCTACAGATATGTTAAGGCCAACGGCAATCAATACACCACATCCACGGTTACATTGACTTGTCTTCTTCGACCAATCACATCTAAACACAAGGTATCCATCAAGACCAAGTTCCTCACTGGTAATTTCTGGACAAAGCTATGTTTCAGTAAGAATTACTGTATCATATGGGTCAATAGCCACTGATTTTGACAATTCATCTAACTTAGTCCTGATCCCTCGAACATTCTGATAGTAAATAGTTAACGAGTTGTCCTGGGATGGTGTCTCTGGCGAAAATTTCTGCCTGCACTATCACTTGCAGAAGGTTGCTTTAGTGATAGTCTTCTTGAGTTATAATTATTATTATTGGTTCGATGAAACACAAAAGGCCTGATATGTACATTCATTGGCCAAAAAATAGTATTGCAAACTGCTTCACAATCCTGAGGACTGATAGCTACTTTGAAAGAAGAAGCAAAAGAGGTCTTAGATCTTAGTTTTTCACATGTTATCACCTGGATAGAATTATTCTTGAAGTAGTCTTCAAATTCATTTTCACTTGTATCAGCTTTAAGAGTTCCTAGATGAAACCATTTACATTCCTCAGAGCGTGTTGATGGTTTTTCATTTGCATCATTGACAATTACCTGAAAGCTGCTATGATCTCATCCCAGGAGCAACATAGACTTTGACAGGCGTCAGCTCGAGCAGACCATCTTGTCTGAGAAAGATTCTTCACGACTGTTGAATTTGACTTCATTGACTCGGCTGATGAATGCTTGACTCCCAAACGCTACATTACATGCGATTGCTCCCAGTGAGAGAGCACCTTAACCTTGATAATAGTTGATAACAACTAATTACGTACAAGAATTTTGGGAATGATCATTTAGAGCAAAAAAATATGACAAAACATTCAAAAGTTAAATATTTACTACTTTTTTTGCAAGTAGGTAACAATAATGAAAAGTAAGATGAATAAACAAAACAGAAGCTAAGGTAGGTAACCATGTAAAGGTAAAAAACATTGATTAAATAGATAACTACATAACTAGAAAAGTACGTAACTAGTTAAATACGTGTATATAGGCAACAATTTAAACAAAAGTAATCAGCTAGGCAACTGCTAACTCGTTTCGCTTGGAAATCATTTTGGGAGGATTAATTTTACATAAGACGTCTTCCCAGTTATAGATCTCTACGTCCTTTCTGTCTGTCCACCGCCAATACTTTAATCGTCTTTCCACACACTCAACGTTGCGTCGTGCTTGAGAAATCTTAACAAGAAATAACAAGAAATCTTTTCCCAGGATATTTGTCCCCATTAAACAAAACAATAACAAAATCTTCAACTGCAACGTCTGCAGGTGTTAACTTTGGTAGGTTGGCGTAAGTGTTTAAGGTTGGCGTAAGTGTTCAAGGTAGTTTATCTTTCCTCTTCTAGGTCGGAAAATGTTTCGCTGACTGTATCTGATTCTAGGAGCACATCACAGGAACTTAAGTCATCAAGTTGTTGTTTCTGTAGAGTGGTTTTCGTAGGTTTGGATTTTGAAGGCGCAGGAGTGCCTTGCTGCTTCCAGATCAGCGCAGAAATGCTTTATCCTGCAGGAACCTGCAGCTTTCTTCCTCCCTTTCTTCAGATTGCAAGCGCCAACATAATCTGCTCTTTTCTTGTCTAATTGTTCCAAAAAAATCCTCGCCTACAGCTAATGAGATGGAATAATTAAAAAAGTAGGTAAGTAGGTACTACTGCACATCTAATTGAGGTAACTTTGCCCTCAGCTAAAGTAACCCCATGGAACACTGGAACAAAGTTACCCCACACTAAATAACAGTTTATATTGGTATAATATTTATAGTCTACTTGCATATTGATGTAAGTGTTAAAACAAATACCCACTGGTATAATGGACCATTCCAAACTTGTAACAAACACACACAAGTAGTCAAAAGATGAACCAACACAACAGCCGGCTGAAAGCAAAGCTAGTGCTGCCATCTATCGTCTCCATAAGTTATTAATGAAACTAGCTTCCCTTAATCAGAAGCCTTACCCTGATTAATCTTTTTTTCACACACAGATGAATGCTGTAGCGTTACATTATAACCGATTACTCCCGGTGAGGGAACACTTTTACCTTTAATCATAGCTGATTGATACATGACCTACTATCTGATTGGTTCGTACAAAGCCACTAATCGAAGCATTTCAAGTTGCTGTATTTCAAGTTGCTGTATTTTTCATCACGCAGCCGTTTCTGTTAAAAAAAATGATCCAAAACCCAAATAACTTCGTTAGATACCTTTCCGAATTCATAAAAGTGGCTTTTCGTTGTCTTACCAAGTTTGAATTCTTAGCCATTAATTTTAAGACGTTGTAGGGAATTTCAATAATTCAATAGCAACTACTTCAAAAGTAATTTAATAACAGCTGAATAGAATGTGAATTAAATTTTAAATTACTTTAATATAGATTACGCTGACGTCCGTTCCCATGAAATTCATGACCGGAATTTATTTTATCTGGATAAAAGCTTTTTAGATATGTTTTTACTTTATGCACATCAACTAAAATGTCTGCTTCTAATGGTTCTAATGGTTTGGAGTAATGGTTCATATAATAACTATAACCAGCAAAATATTTAAATGAATAATTGGGCGTAATTAAGATTATTACGAGAAAGTCAAATTATTTTTAGAAAATGGTATGGTACTAAAAATTTGTTTAGCACACCATTAAAAAGAGGCAAGTTAGGCCTTACAATATTAATACAGATTTAATTAGGGCATAATATTTACATCTATTATTGGTGTGCAATTATTATTAGTTTTATGTGTGAAGTAATAAAAAACATGTTCACCAATAAATATAACACCACTTACTAAAAGGCCAAACATTACAATTGCTAATGCTAAACTTATATGATGTATGCCTAGGGGAACTCCTTCCGGAACATCCTCTGCAGGTGTTTCTATATTCTCTCCATAAAATAGCAATCCATTTTCTTGGTAAGTCTTGATAATATTATTAATTTTAAAAACATAAGGCGATGTTTTATACAAGAAAAACGATTGAAATCCCGGTATAATAGCTTCATTAACGATGTAGAAAGGAGATGCTCCTGTTTCACGTGTAATAGCTTTGATGAAGCCAATAGCTTGACTTTCCATAACAGCATAAGCATAAGAAGTATCTCCAGACATAACTTTCGCTGCTAATTCTGTTCTGTTGGATTTTATTATTCGACTTTGAAATTCAAACGAAATTTTCAGAGCGTACTCATATAACGTAAAAATCGGTAGATTTGAAGAGTGAAGATCTTGTAGTGAATATATTTTGTCATAGTATTGTTTAGAGAGCATAAGTTTTAACATGGATGACGTGTAGCTCCAAGATAACATCATAGCTAAAACTGTCCAAGAAATGACAAATATTTTTGAAGCAGTCTTATAGTTGTTCATATTTGTGCTCCAAGAGCCTAGTAGAGCAGACATTAATTGTAACATGTGTTTATTAAAATCATGTTTTTCTATGAACCATAAATATGTTGTTAATGCGAGCAGTAGTGAGCCAATTAAGAGCCAAACACTTTTGTTAAAGATAAGCAATGTTTTTAAATATTCGGGGATTTCTAAAGGTTGGTGAACTAAGACAACAACGTCATCTCGTTTAAACGGTTCTCCATAACGTACATCTTCGAAAATACCATAGAAAACTCCGCAAAAATTAAATTCTGATCGTCGTTCCTTAACATTTTCATAAGACTCCTCTATACTTCTGGAAACTGATATTTTAAATGTTGCATTCACTGTCCTCTCAATTTCCTTAAGAATTGACATTGCTTGTCCCACAATTTCATCTCTTTGCAACATTATATTAGGTGGGTGAAGAAACATATCAACTACAATTTCATATTTATGCAGATTATTGAAAAAAAATAAAAATAAATTTGCCCAATTATCTCGAGATATATAAAAAAATGTATCGTTAAACGGATTGTAACTTAGATCAAGTACTTCTCCTTTTACTACAGATACAATTCTAAAAAACCAAACATCCCAACTCCAAACTAGTCGACTAATATTCTTCAATTCATCTAATTCATTAATATCTTGAATTATTACTAAATAATATTTTGTAATCTCAGTAAATCCCCAACGTTTATGACTGGCTAAACCATACTCTAAGAAATTTTCTACACTGTAAGCCAGTACAAAATGTACTTCCGCATCATTAAGCTGATATATCTGATTAAAATTTCTATCTATTATGTAGAAGCTATTTTTACCATCTTGCATGAAGCTAAGGCTTCGATCTAAAGAATCTGGAAAGTTACCAGTGCTGTGATAAGCATATGATAATGATGTGTTCAAAACCCTTCTCCCATATAAATATATTAATTTGTTAGTTGAAGGTATTTCTACAGCGGTTACTGGGATTCCATTTGCAGTAATACCAGAAAAATATGAGATTATTAACATTATTC
Organism: Phosphuga atrata; assembly: GCA_944588485.1. Classification (NCBI taxonomy): domain Eukaryota; kingdom Metazoa; phylum Arthropoda; class Insecta; order Coleoptera; family Silphidae; genus Phosphuga; species Phosphuga atrata. The sequence continues at coordinate 38,206,006 of OX155899.1, forward strand.
GAACAACCATTTTCAATTGTTGTTCTGGGCTTGCGTTGAACGGATTGTGTTTTCTAAAAGAGAATAATTTTATTTGAATTTATTATCTACCATGAGAATGTTATGAGAATGAAACCGGATTTTCAAATCGTGCAAATTACTTAATTATGGATATTAAAAAAAATTAAAATATCTAAGTCTAAAAGAACCAATTCAGGACGACAAATTGGTCATCCTTTTTTTATAATATATTAGGTATTAAAAGTGGCCCTGCGGAAGGAAGGCGGAAAAGCAAAAGCGATAACACAAAATACATGTAGATTAAAAGCAAAATCAAAAGAATGATCCGAGAGGCGATAGGAGAATACCTGTCTGAGAAGGAAATTGGAACACTTCAAAAACGATACGATCAATCTTCACATAAAAATAAAAGAACTAAGGGGAACTAATAGAAGAAATAAACCATCAATTATAAAAACTAACGAATGAAGAAATATAACAAACCACCCACAAAAGCTCCTAAGATTTGAAGAACACATAGAAGAACTCTTCAAGGATACCAGTGGCCCCGTAAGTTACATACAACAAGATGTAGCTAGCACCCCAAAAAGAAAGGAGGAATTACAACACACCATCAAAACATGAAAGGCAGTAAAACGCTTGGCCCAGATGAAGTACCCATAGAGCTGTTAAAACTCGTAACAAAAACGAACAAATTCATGTCTTTACGATCGTATATATCCTATATATTGCCAAACAAGTCGCTAACGTCAACATTTATTACGATACCAAAGAAACCAAATGCCAGAGAATGTAGCAGCTACCGTAGTATAAGCCTCATGAGTCTCGCCTTAAAAGTATTTCTAAATATATCAAACGCCTATATATAAAACGTGTTATTTTATTGATTTAATAAAACATTTGATATAACAAATGTCTTTTTTCCAACAAATTACCATTCGAACAAATTTCCATTCAAACAAGTTATCATTCGAACATTTTTCTTTCGAACAAAATTCTATCGAACGACTTTCCGGACACACACCACATTTTTTTTTCTTAAATTATTGACAACGTTAGGCTCATGACCAGATATAAGTTGCGATATCAATGAATACTTATATCACTTGTTTTAAAAATATAATTGTTTTGTTTAATCACAAAAACCTAGATATTTTCTAAACCTTGATATCTTCTCGTAGAAGCTTCGTTTTAACTGTCCGCGTTTACCAATACACTATGGAAGACGCTTAGCAACTGTTTATATCCGGTAAAACCCCAAGGTACACCACTGTGGGAAAGGATCCATAAACTAAAGGATACACAAGAAAGGGAACAAGAAAGAATGTTCCAATTACCGAGGAATTACTCTTCTCAACGCCACTTACAAAATGTTATCCAGCGTAATATACAATATCCAGTATATTATTTTAATTGATATCCAGTATATTTAATTGATATCCAGCGTCTATCAATATATGAAGAGGATATACTTGGGACTACCAAGGAGGTTTTCGAAGGAATCGATCAACAACGGACCAAACACATCTAATAAGGCAAAATCTTGAAAAATGTTATGAGCATAACATAACTTTGTTCCACCTGTTTGTTGACTACAAACAAGCTTTTGATAGCGTGTCTAGAGAAGAACTATTGTACCAGTTACTTGCCCTTGGAGTTCCTCAAAAACTTATAAGAATGGTAAACTTAACTCTAACCAATACACCTACTCACGTATTAGTAGCATCTAAACTCACGGATGAATTCGACATCAGGACAGGAGTCAGGCAAGGTAACGTTATCTGCTATGCTATTCAACTTTGTACTTGAATCAGTTATTAGATACCTGCACATAACAGGCCACAAACACCCAAAATCTCAGCAGCTATGCGCATATGCCGATAATATAATTATATCAGCACGAACAGCAGAAAGCCTAAAAGAAGCTACTGCCTCCTTAGAACAAAAATCTAGCGTAGCCGGACTAGTAATAAACGTGAATAAAACCAAGTTAATGAGAAGTACCAGGGATCCAACACCCTGACCAGAGCCACTACAAGTCAACGCATTTAATTTCGAAGAAGTCAGAACCTTCTCTTACGTACAGACAGGCCAGTCGCGTTGTAACGTCGGAAGCTTAATTTATACCCGCGAATGACTTTGTTGATACAGTAGTTGTAGTAGAATCATAGTCAAATATGTCAAATATTAAATGCCAAATATTAAAAGTTATCGGGCTTCTTTCGTACCATCGTGTAAGAGTACTACAAAAAGAACTCCTCAAAAATGTTTTTAAATGTCCCACATTGTTAAACGTCGAAACCAATGGTTTTAAACAGTGCGCCGAAAAAATCCTAAAACGACGATTTTATAAAGAATGTTGTTTATGTTTGCAAGTTCAATGAAGTTTCTCACTTACGACGTCACAAACAAATTATGGACTGTTTGGAGTCACTTGATTATTTTCAAAATTTTATCACTTAAATTGTTTATAATTAATTGATTTTTTTTATCTTTTCCGCATCGCACATCCGAATTATTTATAACAAGGTTTTAAAATACATTAAAAAAACGATTTTTTTTTTATTCAACAACCCAATTGAGGTTTTACAAAAATTGAAACAAATTTATATTTTACACTTTTGATAAATATTTCACCAAAAACAATTTAGTTTTGCCTAAGTATTAAAATAACATAAGTTTAACAAATAAATTGCAATTTGACCGAAAAAAATGACCAAAAAACATCACAATGACATAACAACGCACTATGAAAACAACGCGCTATTTATTCGTTACACTTTTGGCTGAAACTTATTTTGTTTTAAATATTTTGTTAAAACTACAATTTTTTGTGAAATGTCTACCAAAAATGTAAAATTGTAAAATGAAAATTGTTCGAATCGTAACTTATTTGAATGGAACTTTGTTCGACTAGAAATTTGTTCGAATGGACTTTTGTTGGACTATTCCTGTGTGCGTTCCTTTTTAATTTTGAAACAATAAGAAAAATGTAACATTTAATACATAGAATAATTATAATATTATTTTTTAAATAAAGTATGACGGTACTTGTTAGGATCTATAATAATTTTCGAAATCGGCCCACTATAAACTTTTAACCATTTTTGTTTAGAAACTATTTATGAGATAAAAGTTTAATTTATTAAGAATGTTTATCGTGTATAGACGTACCAACCGGTAAACAAAAAAGAAAGTATTTAGGTATGTGGTGGTTATAACGACAATAACAAAATTGGGAGAGATTACAATTATTGGCTATTCAATTGAAATTTGCACTATTCGTTTTTCATAATTTGATTAGTTTTCAAGAGTGTTAGTTTTATGCATACTACACCGCAAAAAGCTGCCCAAGTTTTTGATCTAATCGAGAATGGACTTAGCCACCGCACCGTTGTTCAACAACTGGATATGACAGATGGAAAAAAGTACACTTTAAAGTTACAGTTTCAAATAGTAGCAGCGGCCTTACGAATTTGAAACTGTAAAAACTTGAATATGCTTTTGTGAAAATTACAGTTTCCGATATTATTAGTAAATAAGTTTTAAAAATTACAGTGTGTGACTGCAATCTTTACAAATTTGTATTCGTAAGGCCGCTGCTGCTATTTAAACTGCAATTTTTAAAGTGTACTTTTTTCCGTGCACGCGCCGCGGTTCGAAGAGTGTTCCACCGTTATGGGGTGACTGACAACGAGATTTACAACGACTCAAAATGACCCTCGGGAAAGTTGTTCAATTGCAATAACAGCTCCTTGAAGTACGAAGAGTGGCTATTAGTTAGTGGACAGTAAGACGAAGACTGTCTGAAAGTAACTTTGCCCCTAAAATACAAGAAGTTTGTCTACAACTCGTCGTCAAGCACATATGCATTTTGCAAGGAATGATTTAAATTTAACGTTGGAACAATGGTGGGTCTGTTCTGTTTTCAGATGAGACCAGAATATGCCTCTATGTTAGCGACTGAAGAACAAAAGTGTACCGGAAATTAATAGCGTGATTTTCAGAATGCTGCATTGTAGAGCGGACTGCTTATGGAGGTGGTTCCTGCATTATCTTGGGTGCATTTTCTATTGGAGCACGAATCGACCCTACTTTCATCATTAGGGGCGCCGGTTGTCACGGGAGAAGATGTTTAACAAGTGCTAGGGACACCTAGCAGATTTTAACAGTTCATGTGGTATCTTACGCCGACTGCATTGGAGAAGAATTTATCTTTATGACTGACAAAGCGAAGCCGCACACCGCAGGAATCGTGCAAAAATTACATTACAGAAATCGCTTTTCGGGTTATGGAGTGGTGTCTGCATGTAGTTCCGACCTAAATCCGATAGAACATGCGATGTGCTTAAACAAAGAATTCGAGCTAGGCTACGGGCCCTAACCTTGATCCCTGAATTTATGGTTGCAGTAGAAGGAGAGTGGCTTAACATCCAACAAGAAACTTAGAAACCACAACAAAACAGCGAACTTGGTTCTATGCCTAATCGTATGAGAGATGTTATTAGGGCAAGAGGGAGTCATACCCAGCGCAGTCGTTTGGATTTTGAGGCCCCGGGCCTATATATTGATGTAGGACCCCCAGTAAATAAAAAAAGTGAATAAACAAATAAATTTTATAATTTTTTTTAAGAAGAAATATAATATATTAATATAAAAGAAAAACAAAAACTTTATTTTCCTTGCTTTAATTTCTAAAATAGCGGGGGTCCCAAAATGGGGGGGGGGGAGGGCACAACCTCTGTGGGCCCCCCCTATTCCGTGGACCCCGGGCATTCGCCCGATTGACCGACGCTAGCGACGCTACTGGTCATACCTATTAAAATTTAGTGGTAATTTAGATATTTATAAATATTTATTAATATTTCCCATATTAACCATATTTCTTTTAGTAATAAAAAAAAATTGTTTCATGAGAATTTGACTATGTTTAATTTGACTATATTAAACACAAAAACCGAAATAAATTTTAATAAAATTAAACTCATAATAAAGCATATTAAATGGTCTTTCATGCGGCATATTTCTTTATTTCATCTTACAAATAGTTTAAAAATATAGTTACAGTCAAATGTTTACATTGGGCCGATTTCTAAGCACGCAAGTTTATTACCAAGTTTATTAATTCGTTAAAATTTTGTTTTTAATACTATTAGAAGTAAAAAGAACATCAATATCTCTAATCGCCTATTGCCCGAATCGAATTGTAATTAGTGTACAAAAGTACCGAATTTTTTTAAAAATTTAAAAAAGAATGCACACGGTGAATATTATTGCTTACTAAGAAAAAATATTAAAAAAACCCATTACATTTTAATTTTACTTATAATATAATCTTAATTCGTCATAAGTAAAAATTAGTTGAAGAAAAAGAAGTTTTGTTTCATTCCATTTTTAATAAACTAAATATTTTAATATAGCCTTACAATACGTGAAATGTTCAAAAGGTTTTTAACCTCATAAACAGTGTGATACTACTGTTTATTGGAAGTGCGAAAACTTAAAAAACACGTAATTGTGCAGTAGCTAAAGTAAGCCGAGAACATAATCACGCCAATTTCTAGAGGATGTTTTTTCACTTTTGCCAGTGTATTTATCGAAATTTACAAGCTAATGTTTTAAAGGGAAATTACGACACACCTTGAGTTTGCATTAAGCATACGAATGAATCGGCATCAGCCTTTGTGCCTACTAAAATATTTTACTACCTGAAAATCAAGTAGTGGTTGATCATTTCGAACAGCCAAAATTATGGAAATTTTTTGGAGCTATTAAACACGAACATAGTTTGGTTTAAGCAACGAGCTTCGATAATAGAACCACTTATGAACTAAGTGGTCAACCACCAAGAATTGTCAATTCGTTCGAACCAAATGCTCAGGCCTATTTACGGGACTATTTATGTGGAATAGCAGACAAAATTACTTACCAATTAGGTAGGGGTTACGTTGGTAATCGTATGTTGTAGTAATTAATAGTATATTGTTGTAGTAGATAATAGTATATAATATGTTTAAAGTGTTCTTTCAGTGATTTCATAAAATATTTAATATATTAAATTCCGTGTTATTTCAGTGATTTAATACAATATTTGATATATTAAATGCCTAATTTTTCAAACCAATTTTCATTCGAATAAATTTCCCTACGAACAAAATTCCATTCAATCGAATTATTATACCAACATTTTTCTTTCGAACAACTTTCCGAACACCATCACAAATTCTTTTTATTTTAATTAAAATTGGCAGCGTTGGGCCGGGTGCTCGTGACCAGATAGAAGGTGTCAATGAATACGTTGTTTTAAAAATAAAAAATTTTTGTTCAATCTAAAAAACCTGGATATTTTCTAAAGCAGTAGAAGTTTTGAATTAACCATTTCACTACGGGGTGCTTTTCTACAAGTCGTGCCCTGTGTACGGGGTGCTGAGGATAGTGCGGATTCGTCCGGTTCCCGTTGTTAGGTACTTACTCTTTTCGGATAAATACGGTTCCGGTAGTCTGTAGTAGTTTCAAATTCATTTCTTTTATTTTACTCGTTTCATTTTATTTTCTTAATGGGTAACCAAAATAATAAAAAATGTAGTTCTTGGTAGGCTTAGTATACGTCCGGGATTATAAATGAAAGATTGTACAGTCCTGGTTTATGTGTTTTTTGAAGGGGCTGCAGTGAAATGATACAAGCGGATTTATACGGTTCCCGTAGTTTGAGCCAAAAAAATTGATTAATCTGAAATCAAGTTTTTATGTGTCTATAACATATTTAGTACTGTATATGATAATTATAAAACAGTGGATAAGTTAATTTCACATATTAAGTACAAAAAAACGCTTGCGTATTATCCGGTTCCCGTACACAGGGCACGAAAATATTTTACGGCTATATCCGGTTCCCGCAGCGAAATGGTTAAGTTATGTTTATAATATTTTTATTGTTATTTTCTATTTGTCCATGGATATGTTTTTTATATTAATTATTGCGATAGTTTGCTGTGCTGTAGATAAAATAAGCATCGTTGATACTTTTTCTGCTGCACCCTTTAGCTACTTTTAGCTGATTTAATCAGGCCAAGTCATTCAAAACTGGTGTCCCCTGTACTTGTATATTTAAACCTTGTAGTCGTTCCTCAAACATTCCCCTGAAGAATCGGGACAGCAGTTTATCCTTACCGAGATCTTGCGTAGAGATCTGTTGCAGTTCAAACTCCTATAGCTTACTCCGTTTTCGAACGGAACTAACTAATCGTCTAACTTTCCGTTAGAAAACGTATTATAGTATATTTACTGTAATTGCGTTAAATATTGGAATATTTTTTGATGTAGAAAATTTCCGCCATAGCTTTAAGGTACCTTGGTATTGTTTGAGTGTTGATGGTGTTATGGCCTTGATCATAGTTTCTGTAGATGCTTCATTTATTCCTTTACTTAGGAGCGCTTTGCGGAAAAGTTACCTGCAACCAATGAAAGTTTGTGTGCCAGTGGATGTATTTCTTGCTTGGAAGGAGACAATAACAAATTTTTGTGAGGTTTTAACTAAACGCTGTTCGGTAAGTAGTGATTTAAACAGCGGGTTCCATCGCTGGGTTGACCACAATGGTACCACGACTGATCCCTCAGCTTTATCGGTTATTATTTTTTGCGAGTTCTAAGGGTAAGTGCGAAAGGAGGAAAAATCATAGATTTTTCATTGGTGCACATAATAGTAAATATATACTGTCATCACGTTTGGATCTGGGAAGCGAGAACAAAATCTAGGGCATTTTCGATTCAACCTTGATGTATAAAAGGTCAATTGAGAAAATTACAAGCCATAGCTCTCATTCAGTATCTATATTAGTGATTCTCGATGCTAAACCAGCCTCTTTATTCATAACTGACGGGATCTATGACGCGTAAATTCAGATTTTTCTCCTCTCGCACCATTGCCGAACCTCTATTGCTAATGCATTTAAGTGGGGATATTGAATTCCGCCTGTTCTATTGATATAGGAAATGGGAGACGTATTATCAATTCTTAAGAGAATTTTGCCGTCTGATACTTTGTTCGCGAAACATCTTAGACCAAAGAACGCTGCTAATACTTGTAGATAGTTTATGATAAATTTTCTTTCCTCTTTCGTCCAGAAACCATGAGCGTTTACGTCATTACAGGGTGCACTCCACCCGGTCAGAGATGCATCTGAAGATATCTCAAGTTTAAACTGAAGTGGTCTATTTAGGTTAGAACATGTTGGTGTACTTATTATCCACCAATACAGTTCTTCCATTATTAGTTTATTGACATAATTTCTACTGTCGTAGTCGTTGTCACTTAAAATTAAGGCTAGTTATTTTTGCCTTTCTAGTCTTTTACAGTAGATGGATCCATATGGGCAAGCTGTCGTCTGTCAATACAAGTCTAAAATCTACTGATTTTATAATAAAAGCAAAGCATTTGCATATCTGACTTGGTGTTTGTGAACTTTTTTGGAGGTTTATGACAAGGCCCAATTGTTCCAACATGCTTCCAACATCCAATTTGGTGAATTTTTACAGGATTCATACGAATTTCCCACAATTAATAGATCATCAAGTTAAATAATTGATAAAGTACCTAGTTGTCTGTATCAACAAAAGGACTTGTGCATAAACCAAGGGGAAGGCATAAAAAACTGAAGAGCTGCCTCTTAAATTAAAACTTTTAAAATAGGAATAATGTAGTAAATATCTTTTAGATCTATCGAACACATATATGATCCAATAGATATCAAGTGTTTGGTGAACTTAATATCTTCCATTTTTAAAATGGATAGTATCAATAAATGTGTTTAGATTTTTTTTTAATTAATAATAAATCTACTGGAGCCATCTAGCTTGTCAACTAAGAACAAAGAGGAAATGAATTCATTATCTTCATTTTGACAAGGCTCTATTACATTTTTAGCTAAGAGCTTATTTATTTCATGCCTACTTTTTATAATGTCATTTTTAGCCCAATTTTGGTCTGTTAGTGGTTTTGTTTGATATAGATTTCTCTGGACGGTATTTTATAACCCTTCAGACAATCTAGCACAAATTTATCCCAGGTAATTTATTCATAGTTTTGCGTAAAGTATTTTAGACAGCCTGCTGACTCATCTACTTCCTTAGGGGCTGCTGGTGATTTGATGACCGACTCGATGCTTCTGTCGTATTGTACCTCTTTCATTGAGGTTTTGTTTTTATTGAAATTTCCTTTTTAGAGTCAGAATGCTCTCCTAGCATTAGTTGCTTCTACGTCTTCAGTAAGAACTATTTCTTGCTTTTGGGAAGAAATTTATCGGAATATTAACCAGATTTTCTTCTAAAAAATGAAATTGTTTTATAATATAGACATTTATTGTAAGTATTTTTGTAACATCGTCTAATGAACAGTTTGTCGTATGGACTGTTAGTCGTATGAACAGTTTGTTGTATGGGCAGTTTGTCTTACAGACAGTTTGTCGTTTGGACAGTTTGTCGTTTGGACAGTTTGTCGTATTGACAGTTTGTCATATGGGCAATTTTTCATATAAACAGTTTGTCGTATAGACAGCTCTTTGTACATGTTATTTCTGTACAAAGACATACTTAAGTGTGAATGAATCACCACATTTAAAGATTCTTTATGTAAGTATCTTATATGGAGGTTAAATACTTTTATGTGATACTGGTTTCATATGGAAACTCATACAACTTTTTTGTTGTGCAGACAGTTTGTCGTATAGACAGTTTGTCGTATAAACTGTTTGTCGTAGACAGTTTATCAAATGGACAGTCTGACATATAGACAGTTTTTGTACATGTTGTTTTTGTACAAGAAAAAAACATACTTAAGTGTGAATGAATTACCACACTTAAGCATTTTTCAAGTAAGTGTCCCGTATAGAGGCTAAATACTCTTTATGTGATACTGGTTTCATATGGAAACTCATATATATTTTTTGTTCTACAGACAGTTTGTCGTATGGACAGTTTGTCGTATAGACAGTTTGTCATATAGACAGTTTTTGTACAAAAACCATACTTAACTGTGAATGAATCACCATACTTAAGCATTTTTTAAGTAAATGTCTCGTATGGAGACTAAATACTCTTTATGTGATACTGGTTTCATATGGAAACTCAAATATCATTTTTGTTCTACAGACAGTTTGTCGTATGGACAGTTTGTCGTATAGACAGTTTGTCATATAGACAGTTTTTGTACAAAAACATACTTAAGTGTAAATGAACACTTAAGCATTTTTTAAGTAAATATCTCGTATGGAGACTAAATACTTTTTATGTGTGTGATACTGGTTTCGTGTGGAAACTCATATATCATTGTTATACAGACGGTTTGTCACCTGGACAATTAGTCGTATAGACAGTTTTTGTAATGTTGTTTTTGTGTAAAAACATAGTTAAGTGTGAATGAATGAACACACTTAAACATTTGTTAAGTAAGTGTCTCGTATGGAGACTAAATACTTTTATTTTTGTGATATAGGTTTCGTGTGGAAACTCAAATATCTTTGTTATGCAGACAGTTTGTCGTATAAACAGTTTGTTGTATAGACAGTTTGTCGTCTCGACAATTTGTCATATAGACAGTTTTTGTACAAGTTGTTTTAATGGAAAATATTAAATTTCAAGAATTACAAATCTTAATTTTCCCTTTACGCTCAAACTACTGACTAAGCATTCTAGGCTTCTAGTGATCTAAGCTTCTAGTGATCGCCTGCTGCATAAGGGCATCTACTGTCTACCACAATAATTGCAAGGAATTTCATAAAATAACACAATAGGTAATAGAACATTTCTGGACAAGAATCTCTCGTGTATTAGGTAATTGTTGAAATAAATCGGAAACTGCTTCTTCTTTTGTGTTCTGCTATGTGCAGGTTCTATTCTTCCTCCTCAATTCTATCTACTTCTTCAATGCATTCTTCTTCTTTCTCTTCCGAGTAGTATTCGTTCTACTTCTTCGAATACTACTCGTCCATATTCGTAAACAAGTCCATATTCGTAATCCATATTTCTTTTCACTTTTTCCAGGCATTTTGTCGTGGGATACCGTAAGGTCCTCAATGGAATGGTTTCGCCTTGCCTTCTCCATCCTGATTCCTCAGTTGATTCTAGTGAATTCTTCCGCCTTTGGGTGTGACTTCTCATTCCCAGGACAACAGAGTGCCCTAGCCCTATACCCGCACATCAGCCATCCACGGATGCCGTTGCCACTTGCTATACAGGGTGACTTCTTATCCCGGAAGTCCCTCGGTCGATATTTCAAAATGACATATGGTTATTCAAGTGTCAAACCTGGAGAAATTTCAACGACTTGCAATTAACACAAAATTTGGTCTTTCCGCACAATATTCTCTTTTCAAAACACTAACGTCCAAAAATTTACATATTTTTGATACAATACTTGATGTATTCTTTGACAGTGAAACTTCAGGCTAGTCAGCTAGCAGCAGGTTATTCTTCTTTGTATCGTTTCAATTTTAGTATATATTTTTTTCTTTTATTTATGATATTTGGCCTCTTTAGACCGTGCTTAACAGCATCAGTATGTTCACAATATTTATTAATATGTTATTTCTTCTTTCCAGTTTCTTTCTTCCTTCTTTCCCAGTACTTTTTCATCATTTCGCTTTGTCTTTTCTTTCTTTCAGGGTCCCATTTCGTGCCGCTCATCTTTGTCTCTCTTGCCGGAAAATCGCCGTAGGTTCTTATCTTCTCTCTTACTGTGCTTCTCTCGTTGATGTCCGCTTCCGTTATTCCCATCAATACTAGGTCTTATTCTACTTCTGTAATACATTTCCCTTGGTCTCTTAGGATTTTCCGGGCCATTATGATTCTTTTGAGGAGCCTATCATTACTCATTCGGATTATGTGTCTATAAAAGGAAGCTACGCTTTCTCATGGCAATTGATAGTCGTTTTGTTTGTTTACTGCTATATAGATCCTCGTTACTTCTGAGCCTCCAAGACTCGCCCACTTTTACTGGCCCTAGAATTTTTCTTAGAATTCTTCTTTCTAGGTTTTATATTTTTTCTATCCAGCCTATTTGGTCGAGCATTAAACATTTTGCGGAATATAGTACTTTGTTAATATGGTACTGGTTTAAGCACTGTATTTAGATGTCTTATCTTCGCGTTTATGGAGATGGATTTCTTGCTATAAATACCTCTGCATAAAAGTATGCTCTATTTAACTTTGAGACCCTATTATCGTATGCTTCTTTGTCGTTTCCATTTGGTTTTATTATTTCTCCTAAATACTTAAATTTTTGAACACGCTCAATTTCTCCGTACCTAGTTTTAATTTTTTTCTGTACTGACTTTTTTCCGTTGTGAAGTACTTTGTCTTTTCAAAAGATATCTAAAGGGTTTTCTTGTGTATTTATCTTTAATCAGCTTTATGCCTTGGAAGTTTTTCTCTCCTACCTTCATTCTCCATTCTCTTATGACCTTTTCCAGCGCGTAGATAAACAGCAATGGCGAAATACCGTCTCCTAGCCTGACTCCCGTTTTGATTTTGATCAGTCTCGATAGCAGTCCCTTAAATTTCACCTTGGAATATCTGTCGGTTAGAGTTGCTTCTATTAGTTTACGTGTTTTGTTGTCCAATCCCATAACCTTTAGTACCTTGAATAACGCGTTTCTCTCGATGGAGTTGAGCTTTTTGGAAATCTAAGAATATTGTTACCTATTTTTTTCCGATTGATGTGTAGTGTTTTTGTATAATTTACAGAGACATTATTTGTTCTATGCATGACCTTCCTTTTCTGAAGCCTCCTTGGTACTCCCCGATTTGGCTATCTAGTTGTGCCTCTGCCATTTTTAATATTGCTTTGGATAGTATCTTCCTCGAGATTCCTCGATAGTTATTAACGTTTTTCTTGTCTCCTTTCTTATTTTGTACCATCCTCGAGTTGCATGTTTTTAGCATTTCCGCTGTGATGGAATCCTCACCTAGTGCTTTGTTGTTTTTGAGGTCTGAAATTATTAGTTTGATTTCACTTATATCTGGTGGCTTAGAGTCAACTCCTGTTTTGGTTGTTATCCAGCTTGGTGGGAAACCTTCAGCTGCATCACAGTTGAGGATTTCCTCGAAGTGTTTTGCTAATAGTTCACAATTTTCTATATTGTTAACTGCTATTTTGCCGTCTGGTTTCCGAAAACAAATGTTCGATGTCTGGTATTTTTGGATTGAGTCCCTAAATAGTCTCTGGTTTTGTTTTTCTTAAAGCTTTCTTCTATCCTCTCTGTTGTGTCTATCAAAATTCCTTTTGGTTCTTCTAATTATTTTAGCCGTGTTTTTTCCTGGTTTCTCGGAAGTTTCCATAGTCTATTTCTAGCTTCGTTTTTTGCCATTTCCTCCAATGTTTGGCCCTTTCTTCTATTGCTTTATCGCAGGCTAAGTTCCACCACCGATGTCTCTTCGTCTTTTTGCGGTGTGCCACCTCCTTTGCTCTTTTTGCAATTGTGTTCCTTATGTTTTCCCAGTTTGTTGTTTCTACATTCGTCATTTCCTGATATTTTTCCCTGTTGGCTTCTAGGAGTTCGTTGTCCACTCTAAAAGTTCTGTTAGGGTTTCTTTCTGTTTTCTGCTTGTTTGGAAATACTTTAGTTTTTATTTTGGTTAGATAGTGGTCCGCATCTATGTTTGCTGACCTTATGACTTTAACATTTAGTATTTCTCTAGTTTGCGATTTTGATATTGCAACGTGATCTATTTGGAACTCACCCATTTTGTTCCCTGGAGATTGCCATGTCATTTTCTTCTTTGGTTGCCCTTTGAAATATGTACACTCATGATTTGGAGCCCGAAGTTTTTGCATATTTCTATTAGTCTCTTCCCATTTTGGTTGGTATTTTTGTATACTGGGTGTTTCGTTTTCTCTCTTTGCCTATTTGAGCATTGAAATCCCCTACCAAAATGATTGTCTCGCTTTCTTTGATTTTTGTTAGTTCATCTTCCAGATGGTCCCATTCGATTCTTACTTTTTCTGGATTGGTTTTGTTGTCTTTATCTGTTGGAGCATGGAAGTTTATCATCGCGTATTTTTTGTTAGCACATTTGAGTTTTAACATTGACAGTCTTGAGGTCCTTGATTCGAACTCTGTTACGGAGTTTAGTACTTGGTGATTTACTAGGAAGACCGTTCCTAGTCATGGTATGTTTCTTGCTGCCCTTTGTCCTACTTTCCCTTTTAGTATTCGGTATCCATCTGAGTCGAAAGCTTCTTCGTCTATGTATCTGGTATTCTGCTCAGTTAATGTTTCAGTTACTTATTTTGTTTTCCCTGTTTTCAACATGGAAATACAACACCGCAATATGTTGTTTGCATAGGTTTTAGTTAACCTGTTACAGTTTTGATCGTGTTACTTGTTGTTGTTGTTGTGGTTGTTTTGTGAGGTTGGCACTCATGTCCAACCTGCGTGTTGCAACTCTGGTTGTTAGCAACTCTGGTTGTTTTTTATATGTTTATTCGCCTTAAATCTACTATTTCTCATTTCAGTGTCCTTTGCAAGTTGTGTCATCCTATTGTCCTGACGTATTACATTTAATCCTTTTTTAGCTCTTGGGCAGGGGTCATGTTAATCTTCTCTGTATTGTTTCAATTGTAGTATTAGTATATCGTACTCCTGCTTGTGCAGTGAAACAACTCAAAAAATAACTAAAAAGAGAGCTAAAATCAATTAACCTGTATACCTGTTTTTCTTCTATCGGTGCCTATCCGGTTCGGATGTTGGCGATCAGGATGGCTATATTCTTGTCTTGTTGGCGATGCGGAATATTTCAGCTGAAGACATAAAGCCACAACTCAAAGGCCTCTAGCTTCTTCTCTGCGTTTTTATTTAAGGTCCATGTCTCTACACCATATAGGAGGACAGAATATATATATATATATATATATATATATATATATATATATATATATATATATATATATATATATATATATATATATATATATATACACTCAATTCTAGTTCTAATTCTGAATTATTAACAGTTCTAATCTGATCTCTTCGATTTTCATATTGTTTATTTTTAAAACAACAATTTTCTTCAGCAAGGTAACGTACACATTTCTTCTACTTTTCATGGTTTTTGTTTTTCTCATTTTTTTTTTTTCATTTTTTTTTCTGGGTACATCTTTCTTTTTTATCCCAACTTTTTGTTTTCACTAGGTGTTCTAGACCTAGACCTCTTATTTCATTAAAAATATCTTCTGTCTCTTTCAATTTGCTTCGGTCTATTCTATCAAATATGTAATCTGGAAGCCCCACAGCAATTAAATCAATCAACATGAGCTTGTCCACTGATTTGTTTATTTCTAATAAAAGTTTTTCTTTTTTTAGAGCATGCTCTAACAAGGAACCATTAATATATTTAAATTCAATGGCGTATTTCACCTCCAACCTTTATCTGCATAGGTATCATAGAATATTTTTTTCCATTTCCCCAATTAGAGTCCAATGTATATTTTATAAGCAGTGAACTATACCAGTTGGTTCATGAACCTTTTAAAAACAGTCTCAAATGGAGTTTATAGTAATGACATTAGTTTTTCCTTCAGTGGGCAATGCCTTGACTATGAATTCAAACCTGAGCTTTTCCATTTCTCTTGAATCCGAAAAAAATGTTGTTTTATAATATGTTTTCTATAGTTCCAAGTTTCTTAGATTTAACGAAATTTCTCTATAAGCGTTTCTCTATAAGAATAAGAGTATTTATTTACAATAAATGTTACAATGATTTATCTTACATATAAGAATAAGAGAAACAACATTTAAAGTTTCTAATTCCAGTATTAACTAGTTTTACAAATTTATAATTGTTCACATTTAATTATCTGTTGAGTCAACTAACGTTTAGTTCGTTTCATCCATTGTCGGTCTTTCCATGGACCGGCTGATTCAAACTTAAGAAAACTAAAGACATCAGTATATGAGTGTCATGTTTTCTTTATATATATATATATATATATATATATATATATATATAGATATATGTATATATATATATATATATATATATATATATACTAGAACTTTCGTATTAAATTTGTACAAATTTTGACATTTAAGAACAGCCAAAATTTCATAGATACTGTGATGGCTGGGGTAGTTTCAAAATGTCTGGTTCGGAGAAAAATTCCGCGATTAGTTAAACGTTGAACGTTTTTTTAACATTTTTGGGATAAACATTCTTTTATTTTTTTGTTTTTTGGATTGAATAATGTTTAAAGGAGGGAGAGGAGTAACATCTCATTAAAAAAACTGGGTTCATCTGGCTCCCGATGGTAGCACCCTGTGAGGGCCCCTGCCTAGGGTTACAGGTGAAAATCCAGACACGTCTGTGTGGGAACCACCGGTACTCTGGTCAGCGTCTGTTGGCTCTGTGAGCTCGGCTGTGATTGAACCTTCTGGAACTCAAAACTCCAGTCGAAATTTTGTGAGACCCGTTTGGATTTCACCTCCAAAACCTTAACACAAACCAGTAATCATGTCAGAACAACGGGAAATAATCCACTACCCTGGGCCTCAGTCCAAAAGGCTGGGTAATAGACCTGATCATCGGGTTCCAGGGGATCAGGCATGTCATGAAGAGAAGAATCGGAGCCTCTCAAAAACACTCAAGACTAAGTAATTAAGACACTACAATACAGTAGTTCTACCAGAGGCCTTGTATGCCTCAGAAATAACGGTAATCAAGGGAAGAACGTAAGTCAAGGACATAGAAAAACAGGAGAGGAAAATACTAAGAAAGATCTATGGGCCGGTTCAGAAAGAAGGGATCTGGATAAAGACACAAACAAAAGAACTGTACGAACAGACAGAGACGATTACAAACAACATCAGTTAAAGAAGGGCAAAATTCTATGGACACATATATAGGATGAATGAAGACAGTGAAAACCAACTGGGTAAAGGAAACCTTGGAAGACCTCAAAAACTCAGCATCTCCACAGAAGACATGACCGACAGGAAAAAATACAGAGAAAAATCAGAAAACAGTAGTTTGTACAAACTCCCAAAGAGAAGAAAACAGGAAAGAAGTGGACAGAAGAGATGAAGAAGAAACACAGTGAATATATGAGAGGTTTTGGGCAGAAAGAAGTTTTGATTGTGTTTTAGCGCTCTCCTTATAGAGGAATTATCGATAATATATATATATATATATATATATATATATATATATATATATATATATATATATATATATATATATATATATTATCGATAATTCCTCTAGAGAATTCAAATCAAAAGAATAGAAATCTTATAGAGGAATTATCGATAATATATATATATATATATATATATATATATATATATATATATATATATATATATATATATATAGGGTGATTCGGGAGGAAATGGAAGTATTTTAAAGACATGTCCAGGAAGCAAAAATAAGCAAAATAAGCTCATATGTTCAAGTCCGATTTTCATTCGTTTCATAGATATTTTGAACAAGTAATTCATAAAATTAAAGGAAAATGTACTACTGAACTTATAAATTTTCAAAAACTCCACCACCCATTTCGATACATTTATTTGCGCATTTATAAATGGACCTGGTAGCGAGATTGATTCGCTCTAATTAACGCCGCAGCATTAAGAATGCGATCTTGTAGCGCATCCCTTGTGTCCACTTTCACAGAATAAACTAATGACTTCATCCATCCCCAAAGACAAAAATCTAGGGGAGTGAGATCCGGTGATTTCGGTGGCCAAGGGCGCGGGCCTCCTCTGCCAATCCAGCGATCGCCAAAATGGATATTTAGAAAATTTCTCACAATATTTGCATAATGAGGAGGTGCACCATCATGTTGGAAGATAATACGTCGTCGAATATTTAAAGGCACTTCGTCCAATATTTCCTCTAAATGGTCTTCCAAAAAATGTAAATAACCTTCCCCAGTAAGACGGCCATCCAATACAAAAGGACCAAACAATTAATCATTTAGAATTCCGCACTATACATTAATACTAAACCGATGTTGGAAATTGTATTCTTGCGTGGCATGGGGGTTTTCGTCCGACCATCGATGATTATTATGGGAATTGTTAATTCCATCTCGAGTAAAATGAGCTTCATCAGTAAATAAAATGCATTTGAGTAAACTTCTGTTTTCACGAATCCATTGACAAAATTGTAGTCTTAATGAATAATCGCCTTCTTAAAGATTTTGTACTTTCTGCAGATGAATAGCGTTTAAACCTTGCCGTTTTCCAAACCATTGTTTATGAAATTTCAAATTGGATTGACATGCGCCTTGTACTTATCCTAGGATTAGTTTCTACAACATCCAGAATCTTCAAGTTCCAAACCGATCCCTTGCTGTTTTTCAGAAACAATACGTGCACTTGGGAATATTCCAGTTTCGCTAGCATGTGTAAAAACAGTTTGAAACACTTGCCTATTAGGAATTCTTCGATTAGGAAAACGACGCCGATACCCTTCTACTGAACGAACAGAATTATAAAATCCATAAACAAACACCATATCTGCATTTTTTCTATGACTAAAAATATGAAGCATTTTTATAATCTCGTAAAACAACTACTGTCAATTTTAAGACAAACTGTTAATTTTTATGACATGTGCCTAATTAATATTTTATTTCAAATTGTCATTTAGGACTACGTTGTCAAATTTAAATTAATTAACTTTTTAAAAAGAAAAACCTATTTATCTCTGAAACAAATGAAAATCGGATTTTTTGAAACACATTTATTGCTTTCCCGATACGAATCTTGATTTCTTGCGAGTTATCCCAATTTTCGTTTATTATAGTTCCAAGGTTATTGTTATTGTACGGATATTGTTTTAGTCTTTCTATATTTCTTTGGTTTATGACTCATTGTAAGTTTATTCCTGTAATATTTTCCTTAATTATGTCCATGAGTTTTGTCTTTGTAGTGCTTATTTCAAGCTCATACTGACCGCTGATTCTTACAATGCTATCCATTAATGTTTGTAGCGTTTGAATAGTATCAGCAAATACACAGCATACCGGACTTTGTTCCTTCTGAAAATTCCTTCTTCTGCTTCTTCCGGGACTTCCCTAAATATGAATTCTGAATATATGTTAAATAGTATAGGTGACAAGATACATCCCTGTCTTACTCCTCTGACAATTTTGACTACTTCGGTGTGTTCTCCATCTACACGCAATACCGCTGTTTGATTCCAATACGGGTTCTCTTGATGATTCTCAAATCTCTATCGTACATTAAAATATTTCTCAATCTCCATCAATTTGTCGTGTTTTGCGCGTGTTTTGCCTTCTGGAAATCTATTAGGCAAGAAAATACATTTTTAATTACATCTCTACATATCTGAAACTGTACTTGCACACTGAACAAAGCTTCTTTCGTACCCACTGCATTAACAAACACCAACTGATTAGGGGATATTTGTGCTTCACATAGTCACATAGTTCACATATCACCCTAAAAACACTTTCAAGAGATGGCTCATCAAACTTATCTTACGATAATCTCCACATTGTTTTGCTTACGGCTTTTTGGGTATAGTAATTACTCTGAGTTCAGCCACTCCTATGGAATGTTTCCAGATACATAAATTTGATTGAAAATTTGGGTTAACCATTTTACATGATTTTCATCCATCAATTTTAAGAACTCTGCTTCTACTTTATCCGGTCCCACTGCCCCTCCGTCCTTCATCTGATTTATGTCTGTTTGAACTTCTACTTCTAATATATCCGTATTACTTATTTCATCTATCATCATCATCATCATCCAGCTATACTTGTACACTGCTGGACATAAGCCTCCAGTAACAACTTCCATCCCTCTCTGTCCCGTGCTGCTCTC
This sequence comes from Phosphuga atrata, assembly GCA_944588485.1. Classification (NCBI taxonomy): domain Eukaryota; kingdom Metazoa; phylum Arthropoda; class Insecta; order Coleoptera; family Silphidae; genus Phosphuga; species Phosphuga atrata. The sequence continues at coordinate 38,225,856 of OX155899.1, forward strand.
ATCCAATTGGGATGGATACGCTGAAGATCGTCTGACTATTGAGTGGGCTTCCTCTATTTCGGAATGCATAGTTGCGCGGTCTCCACTCCCTCACCCTCCTCGTTCATCTGTCATCACTGACTCTGGCTAGGTGTCCCGTCCACTTACATTTAAGGTTGGCAATTCTCTCTATGGCGTCGGTTACTCCACTTCTTCCCCTCACAGTTGTGTAGCGAACTTTGTCTCTCAGAGACAGACCCAGCACTGCTTTCTCGATTTCTCTCTGTGCTACTCTGATTTTGTTAGCTGTACGATTTGTTAGGGTTAATTTTTCAGCCCCATATGTTAGTACAGGTAAGATACACTGATTGACACTACATTTAAGGCAGATGGGAATGTCGGATCTTAGGACAAAGGCTTTCTTAGGCTTTCCAAAGGCTGCCCAAGCTAGTCCAATTCTTCTTGACAACTCACAAATTTGGTTGTCTCTGCTTAAGCGGATCTCGTGGCCAAGATACTTGCACCAAGTACTTACCAAGTTTACTTGTTCTATTTTTGAGTTGTTGAGAGTTAGATTGTTGAGAGGTGGAGAGTTAGAGTATGCTTGCAATTAAATTAGTAACGACCATAGTTTTGCTGGCGTTGACACTCAGGCCCACCTTCTTGGAGGCTAACTCTAGCTCATATAACATCGTTTGTGCCTCACCAAGGCAATCTGTTATTAATATTAAGTCATCAGCGAAGCGTAGATGGTTAAGTTTTTCGCCATTGATGTTGATTCCGAAGTTCTCGGTGCTAACACTTTTAAACATGTATTCTAGGAGAGTTGTAAATAACTTGTGGGAAATAACATCTCCCTGTCGCACGCCTCGCCCTATCTTGAAGTCAGGAGTGTCTTCATGTAGCCTTATACAGGCGGTTGCATTTTTATACGTGTTTAATTATGTTTTTGTGTCGGTAGTCAACTCTGCAGTCAGGCAGAGCTTTAAACATTGCGCTGTGGTTGATCGTGCCGAATGCCTTTTCGAAGTCGATGAAGACAAGAACCAGGGGCTTATTGTTCTCTTTTCGATTAGAATCTTGATGGTATGATGGTAAGGTGGTCATTAAGACCAAGAGTGAAAGCACATATTGTGTCATGAAATAAATTTTCTATATACCTTTTCCATATCTTCTTCTTGTCTTCTAAATCCACCACCAAGTCGAGAGAGAAATCCTTGTTTCGTCCAATAGTTCTTCACTGATACAACTCCTGTGTTGTTTCTGTTTTTAAAGTATCATATTTACTTTGATTAAACTCAATCTCCACGCATTGCTCTAATTTTTCTTTTGCTTATATATTTTCTTATATCGTATACCTGTTATTATTTATAATACATGCCGGCGCCATGCACTTTGCGAGAATAGACACACTTATGTTTCTTTTCCTTGGAGAAAGAACATACTAGTGTGCGAGGGGAATAAACCAGCAGAATTTAGAGATAAAAGGGAGTTATCGTTGTGAACGAAAACTAAGAGGTTGTTGTGTCTTAATTCTTAATAAGCGGGACTTGGACCGCTACTTCTTGGCAGTGCTTTATCATTGTTTATATTCTGGTATTTGAATTACGTTGCGGTTTTATTATATGAGTTCATAGCACAATTTTTAATAGAAATGTTGTTAGTACTTGAGTTTAGTGTTAATGATAATATCATGCTGTTTGCATCAATGACTTCCCCACACATCACGCTCGATATTGATCCTGAGTCTCCCACATACATTATGAAAGCTTTTTGCGTAGCAGCTCTAGATAATTAATTTGTTATCACTCATGCGATAATATTACTATCTTGGTGCACGTTTTGTAGTGCGATAAATTGTCAATATTAGTTTTATTTTACATAACTTGAATAACGCACGCAAATATTCAATATCGCTAGGTTACATTATAATAAACAAATAAAAAAAAATTCAATCAAGACCTCGGTATTAAAAAAGTGAAAAGTTAAGTGTCAGAATTTAAAACACAAAATAAAAATTAAAATTAAAGAAAACGTTTAAAAGTGAGTGAAAATTATATGGTGATACCGGAAACTGAGGAGAGTTCTTATGACGAATCCACACCACCGGAGACAATTGAAAAAGCAAACTCTTCATTATTTGTTCCATTTTTTTAGATGACACTTGGATCCCAAACTTTATTTTGTAACACGGGCGAAATTGTAAATTTCACTCTCGAGCAAATGCGCGCCCTCGATTGACGATTTCGCTCTCGAGTAAATTCTTGCGTACGGGTTATGTTAATTTTTTTTGTTTTAGTATGATCACATACATTCAATATATATATATATATATATATATATATATATATATATATATATATATATATATATATATTCAGTTTGGTATTTTGATAAAACAACGCACTACTAAACGACGCGTCGAAAATTTCACAGCGACCTAAAAACGCACTAGGAAAACAACACGCCACGAAAATATCAGATCCTAAAATTTATGATAATAATTATTAAAATGTGGTATTTTCCTAGTGTGATATTTTCGATATGTTATTATGTTGCTGCGATATTTTCGACACGTATTTTGTCGTTTATTATTTTTGGCGTTCGTTCAAAATTTCGATGTCAAAACGAGTGGTGGTTTACCACCTGATAAAATGCGAGGAAAAAATATAAATGCCATCCAGGCACAAGAATTGGCACGGTAATCTGCCTAATTTGTGAAAATGTGTATCACATATTTGACTTCAATAAATTAAACAGTAGAACATATATCAGTGATGTTTTAGTAATGTGTCCAGAACATTCTCATATAAATCTATACTCAAACTACGATGAATCGACAATAAATGAATATACGGCAAAAGTGAAAAATCATATGAAGGATGAACTAAGAAATGAGATATTAAATGATAGGGATACCATGTGTGAAAGTAATAGCTATGATAAGAAAGAAGGCAATATTGAAAAAGGTAACTTTAGAAAGGAAAATAATCTACTAAAACAAATAAACATTGAACAACGTAATAAAATGAGGGAAGTGAAGAAGAAGTGATGAGGGAATTTATTACACAACTACAGAAAGACATTAACATTAACAGGAAATCATACGCACAAGTACTATCAGGAGTAAAACCTAAAAAAAGAACATGTACCGAACATAATAATAAAGGAGAAAAATAAAAAAGAAAGAACGGATTTAAAGAAAAGTGGGTAAAACCGGAGATTTGTGCATGTAAAACCAGTTTTGTTTATAAATATAGTGCGCATGCTCAAATGAATAGATGGCACAGGTAGTGTTATAAAGGTTGCGACATTTATATTTAGTTGTAAAAAAATGTGCTACATGTTGTTTGTAATAGAATTATCTTCCGCTTATCGGTATACAACCTAATCTAACCTGGGTTAAACCAGCAGTCATTGCCACAATATCCTACTTTGGATCGAGTACTCCAAATGCATATGTGCTCTTCATTTGTCGCTTCGCGGTGTGTAACCTAATCTAACCTGGGTTAAACCTACGGTCCTTACCACATTATCCTATTTTGAATCGAGAGTTCGCGCGTATGTGGTCTTAGTGTATCTGCCGCTTCGCGGTGTGCAACCCTATCTACACTATAGGGCAATGTTATTTAATGTTAAGGGCATTTTGAAAACTAAATTGTTAACTGAAACAATCTGAGAAAAACGGTTACAATAAAACCAAAACAAAATCTGTAACGGTTACAGTAAAACAAAACCAAAAAAAATTTAACGGTTACAGTAAAATATAGAGGCCAAATAGTGTTCCCGCCACTGTTCCTTTTTATTAGTTACATTTTCTGCCACGGAGGCGCTGACGCTTACTTGCACAAATCTCAGGTTTAGCCGAAAAGGGAACGCAAAACTTATACAAAGACAATACAAATAAAAAAGTGTACTGCGAAACCGACAACGAAAGCATCATAAGTTGTACGAACTCTAAAAGTACCTAAGAAACTGTTAAATGTGTGAATAAGAAATTGGCGAGTATGTGTACAATAGAAAAAGAAGTCGTGAATAAACCAAGATTAAAAATAGTAGAAGTCAACAATTACGAATCAATGTATCTAAAATATTTAGAAACAGATATAAACATAAGGAACTTCAAAGGCTGTCACACGAAGTGTGAAGTAGTACGTAAACAAAAAAAGTAATCTGGAAGTACTTCAAAATAAAATCAAAAGGCACATTGAAACTACAGATTATCCGGAAAACCCGGTTATCCGACGATATATCGGTAAAATAGATAACGCAATGACACCAAGAAGAACTAACTTCAGCGATACACTGCATTCATCATCAGCATCACCTCATTCCAGGTTAGTCAACTTACGAGGTCACCAAAACCCACAACCAATGAAATGAGTAATATGGACACTAATACTGAAATGGTAGACAATATACAGCGTGAGATGATAGAACGCGAAAAAACTATTTCAGACCTTGTCTCTCTCAATAAAAACATGAAAATAAATATAAGGCTAATCCTCCGTAGGCGGTTTAGCCGTAGTGCGTCCTAGGCCATAAACTCATAGACTCATACATTTACAAAATTTAAAAGAAATACGAACAAAGATATCAAAATAGCAATAAACTATATAAAATAAAAAACATAGCTGATGATGTGAACTGGGACACTACATTGACTATGATCGAGCGGAGGCTACTAATGCTCTTACTAATAATATATATATATATATATATATATATATATATATATATATATATATATATATATATATATATATATATATACAAAACTGCGTAAGCCATGCTACTGTTAACGTGAAAACGAGAAATAAACGCGACAAAACAAAACCAAGAAAGGAATGGATTTGTAGGGCCATAATAGTATCATGCAATAAGAAAGAATTATTATATAAGGTCTGGCAATATGATCCAGGAAACGATAGGCTTCAGACAGAATATAAAAATTATACAAAGATTTTGAATAAGGTCATTACAGAAGCAAAAATTAAATTCAATAGCGAAGTAATAAAAAAAATCGGAAAAGTCCGAGACGCTTATGGGAAATAATCAAATCTAAACTTGGAAAATACGGCAAAAAGATGCCACTCTGAAACAAGTTTACAATAACGATATGGATATAATTAAAGAGCACATTATAATAGCTAACGAATTCAATTCTTACTTCTTAATATTGGTAACAAAATAAGCGATGAGATACGTCAACCCACATATATTTACGTTAAAAGTCCATCTATGAATTCAAAATCTATTTTTCTGTCACCGACTAATAGTTTAGATATTGAAAACATCATAAAGAATATGGAATTGAAAAGCAATGAAATTGAAAAGCCATGGAATAGGAACAAAATTACATTCGAACAATATTCTATCCGAACAAGTTAAATCCGAACATTTTTCTTTCAAAACAAAATTCTTTCGGATATATTACTCTCGAGCAATTACATCATCACAATTTCTTTTTTTTTAATAATTAAAATTAGCAATGTTGGGCCGGGTGATTGTGACCAAATAGAATTTGCGGAGTCAATGAATATAATGTTTTAAAAATGTAATTTTTTTTGTTCGATCACAAAAACCTGGATATTTCCTAAACCAGTAAACGTAGAAAGAAGCTTCGATTTAACTGTCTGCGTTTACCAATATACTGTGGAAGACTATAAGCAGCAGTTATATCATGTAAAACCCCAAGAACCTCAAAAATCATATATCGAGATAGACCGAATTTCTGCACTTACCTACTCCGAAAATGATTACAAATCTTACTAAATCAGTAAATCCAATTTATAAATACCTACCAGTCTACCAAAATTGCTAGAATTATAACTTCAACATCTTTACTTCAATGAATTTAGAAAAATGACTTTACTCGAATACGTAGACCGTGTCTAATTAATTGCGTCTCTGAGAGTAAATTAATAACAAGTTTTCCAGTCCTTTTTAAATATCCCAAATATTAATTATTTACAGACATTAAATTGAATAACATGTACAATGTATACAATGTATATATTACAAACAACAAATACAGATAAAAATATATAATTTTTATTGTCTTTAATAGACTAAATGATTAAAATATTAATTCAGACGAAATATCGGGTGACTAATCTTTTGCACAAGTACTTTTTTTCTATCATAATTTAAAATAAAGCTCGTAAATGTCTACTGATTGACATCTAAAAGCATCGTTAAAAATTAAACGTGTAGCTTAGGTAATAAATGGTATTGTTATTACTACTTGGTGGTCTCTTACAAAAGGTCAACAGTTATGGTTTCCGAAAACATCAATGGCCGAAACACCGGTTCTCGGAGGAGAAACCGCATTATTTAAAAAACTGCGGAATACTAGTATATTACTGCAGGGGTTCTCAAAGCGGGGTTCCGCGGAACACTGGTGTTCCGCGATGCACATTTAAGTGTTCCGCGAAAAGATTAATATTAAAAAATATTATTGCAGTTATCAAAATTCTGCGTAATCCAATTCTAAAATTCGCTAGGCCGTTCCACTAGCAGCTAGGACTACGGGGAATGTTAACCTATATTCTTTGGTATGACAGTTTTAATTAATAAATAACAAGAAATCTAGGTAGCAATATTATTATTAGGATTCATGAAGCATGCAGTAGGCTCGACATCCGCAACTACACTAGGCTCCAATTGTAGAATCGGCTTTTGACGGATTTAATTAAATCTTTTTCAACATATTCGCGTGTCAAATGTGCCTCACATGCAGTTCAAATTTGAATTATCTCCTTGAACCCCCAAAATCCCACCCTGGCTACGCCCATGATGACAATGCTAGTGTTAGCACTAGTACAATTGAAGAGAATGAAGAAAACAGAAAAATTGTGAAATCTATTAGAAATCAATCGAAGTCAAATCGATGTCAAATCGAGGTCAATCGTTTGTATGACGAAGAATTCTTAAAATTTGGATTTATCTGGACCGGAAATACAGAATCTCCAACACCTCTCTGCATTGTATGCTGAATGAAACTTGCCAATAGCGCGATGGCGACCGCTAAATTAGGCGTTTTTTCAAAACTGAACATAAAAATATTTTAACAAAATATATAGAATATTTTAATAGACTTTTATAAATACAAGGCACACAAAGAAAACAATGAAAGAAAAACAATGAAAGTATGTAATAAACTTAAACTTTCGTCGTATGAAATTGCGGAGTTAGCAGCACTAAAATTAAAGCCACACACGATAGAAGAATCTCTCATTTTGTCTGCCTGCTGTGAAATAGTGACAATTATGTTTGGGGAAGAAGCAAAGAAGGAAATTTTGAAGATTCCGGTGTCTGATAATACGATTCGTAGAAGAATCAATGAGATGTCCTGCAGCGTTGAAATAACAGTCGCAGATAATCTTGTTAATATGTCCTATGGATTTTCTATATAATATTTTATGAATTACAAGTAGACGAATCAACTAATATATGTGGCAAGGCTCAGCTTTTAGGCTTTGTACGATTTATTTATGAATAAGAGATAATACATCAATGTTTATGCTGCAAAGAACTTTTGGCTCGTACAACTCATGCGCGATGGAGCAGCGTCCATGACGGGATCAATCAAAGGATTTGTGACTAGCTAAAACCATAAATTCAAATATAATATTTTATCATTGTTTTTTGCACTGAGAACTACTTGTCATAAGAAGAAATTAGACGACGTATTTGACCAAGTAGTTGGTCAATGGTTAATTTTATTAAAATGAATCGATGAAGAACCGAATTTTCAAACAACTTTACTTCTTCATACCGAAGTGTGGTGGTTGTCACGAGGAAAGGTTTTAAATCGTGTGCTGATATAAAAATATGAATTACTTGTCTTTTTGAAACAGAAACTCAAAAACTTTTTGTGAATCAACTAAAAAATGTTGATTGCTGCAATAATTTGGCCTATTGGCTGATATTTTTGTTTACTTTACCACTGTCAATATGAGTATGCAAGGAAAAGATGAAAACATTCTTACATCGACCGAAAAATTATGTTCAATGAAGAAAATTATTTTACTCATTTGGTTTGTTATTACTCTTTGTCTTAACATTTATATTATTTAATTTTTAGATGTTCCGCTTAAAAATATATCAGAGTTTAGTGTTCCCTGATTTCGAAAAGTTTGAGAACCCCTGTATTACTGGATATTACTAGAGTTTAAAAAACATTTGGAAATTCAATCTATGACAACTCCATCATAATCAATTATGACAATCATAGCACAATCATGGTAGCTAATTTGTGTGTTATCGGGTGATTTGATGAGAAAGGGATTGTACACAGGGCCATACTAACCCTATGGTAAGGTGACCACATTTTCATTGAGACAAAGCGGGACAACAGCGGGACAAAGCGGGACATCCCATTTGTCATGATGTCCCATTTGGGATGATTAATATTAAATACATTTTTGTATATTTATAGGCATGTATATGAATATATATATATATATATATATATATATATATATATATATATATAAATATATATATATATATATATATATATATATATTTTAATTATTGTTTTTAAAAAACAATAATTTCAATTTAAAATTGGGAAAAAATTAGTATGATGTATGATATAATAAGAAAATAATTAAGAAATCCATGTTCCTAATTCACATTTCCAAACTATGTTCTCTAATTCACTCATGACTTATAAAATAAATAAATATAATTAAACTAAATATAATATAAATTAAAATAAATATAATAAACAAGTACGATTTGGTTTCCTGCAGTTTTGTGCTGCGAGAGACCATGCGTATATATACCATGCATATTCCCATAAAATCTCCTTTTTTAATGTCACCCAATGAAATTGTCAGAACAAGGTGCCATTAAACGACGGATTTTCTGAAAGAAGTCAGAAATTTTTATAATAACTGCTTGGAATATCTTGAAGAATGGACATTTCAATTCGAGGATATTCAATATTTCCATTGGATGACATTAAAAAAGGAGATTCTATGGGAATATGTGGAAAAATATTATATTATATATTACATTACATTAAAAATAAGAAATTCCGATATTTTCTAAAAAGCGGGACATTTATAAAAATCGGCGGGACGCGAGACCGGCCTCCAAAAAGCGGGACTGTCCCGCCAAAATCGGGACGTGTGGTCACCCTACCCTATGGGCTCTTTGGGCTATAGCCCAGGGCGCCTTAACTTAAGGGGCGCCACGAACGTAAGGGTGAGGAATTTTTAAATATGCTTAAATCTCTATATCTCAATTAATAAATTCGGGAAAGGATGAATGCATACCCCAAGTAAGACCGCTGAGTGAGGTAACGTTCGGGGCTCGCGATCGCACTTTTCATAGCTAAATTCGCGTTCTAAGTGCCCGATGTCTATAGGTACAACATATGAATAGAAGTGAATAGAAGATATTTCTATAATTAAAACTCGTGCAGAACTGCAGATTGCATTTTTTGTAGTTTTAATTTTGTAGTTTTTAGGGTTCCGTACCTCATAAGGAAAACGGAACCCTTATACGATCACTTTGTTGTCCGTCTGTCTATCTGTCTCTCTGCAAAGCCCCTTTTTCTCAGGAACGCGTAGAGGTATCGTCAAATCGGTAAGTTCAAATTTATATTAAATTCTCGTGTCTACGGTCTCTTTTAGTAGTAAAAAATTCAAACTTGTATGTCAACGCAATCAAAAGATATTACCGTTTATGTCGTATATTTTCGCATATTTTGCAATTTTACAAGGGAATCAAAAATCAAAACCTATGGGGTAGCTCCGTTTACCTAGAATAATGAAATTTGGCAAAATTAAGGTCTTACAGCACATGTAATGGAAAAAATCTCTCATAACTGTAAATATATAGTTAAATAACAAAAAAGCGAATTTACTATTACAAAGTTATTAATTTTTATCTGCAGCGTTGCCAACAGTACGGTTTAAATCGTATTTATTCGACCTGTTTTGAAATCCTCTGTCCCACTCGCAATTTGGTTAACGGGAACTTCATTTAACAAAATAATTTTATTTATAACTGCAATGAAATATTAACAAATCATATACATATTAGAATTTCAATGCCAAGGCCCTAGGGCGCTAATTGGTTTATAGCCCAATTGACCTTTTTGGAAATGATACGATGTGCGATCAAGTATTCGAAATCGTACGCAAAATATACGATCTTTCCAAATCTTTCAATTTTCATAACAAAAGAGATAAATAATAATGGATGCGTTCATTTTGTAGATATAAAAAATCAAAAATCAATAACAAAAGACTTGAATGAGCCATAAACTTCTTCTTTGTATTTTCTATGAACGCATCTAATATTTTTTTAAATCCTCTGTCCCACTCGCAACTTGGTTAATGGGAACTTCATTTAACAAAATAATTTTATTTATAACTGCAATGAAGTATTAAAAAAACATATATAAGTATTTCAATGCCTAGGCCAGGGGTGGGGAACCTGCGGATTGATTTCCTGCCTTGATTTCCCTTGGCGGCCTTCTTAGATATTTTAATTTTAACCTATAATTTCGAGCTACCCAGAGAGAAGTATTAGTGAGACCGAACTGTCATATACCGTCTTTGTTTTACACAAAACTTGGGGGGAAATTAAATCACGTGATCTGATAGGGCCAATGAACGTGCAGCAAATTTCCCTCCTTTCTAGGTGCTGCGTTGTGATTTATATTTCAATATTAATACTTATTTAAAACAATTGGTTGTTGTTTCGACTGACCTATCGTGCCGGATGCAAAATTTACATTTTTTGTTTGTTGTTAGTGGCGTCTGTTAGTGTGTTTTATTTTTATCAAAATCGTTTAAAGTTAGTTATTAATTATTTGTTAATTTGTGTTTTACGCATTATGTCAAAAAAGAGAAAATTGAATGAAGAAAACAGAACTTTTAACGAAGATTGGGAGCTACAATATTTCCTGATTTCTGTGAAAGATAAAATGGTTTGTTTGATATGCAATTCTACAATAACCACATTCAAAAAATACAATGCAAACCAGCATTATGTTTCTCACAAAGACCATAAATATGCTAAATTAGAATGAGAAGCGCGAAAACCTGCTCTTCATAAGCTAAAAAAAGAAAAATAGCATCAAAAACAAGCTTTCAGTAATTTTATTAAGCAAAGTACTACTGCAACTAATGTTACCTATAAAATAGCATATATTCTTGTAAAACGGGGAAAACCATTTAGTGATGTGGAAATGATAAAGGATTGCATTGTTGAAGCAGTAGGATGTTTAGGTCCAGAGAAAGTTGAGAAATACAAACAATTACCCCTTTCCAGAAGGACCATAACTGATAGACAGTACGAGTTAGCGCAAAATATAACAGAACAGCTTCACTCAATTATACAAAATGAAGATATATATTTTTCGCTAGCATTAGATTAATCTACTGATGCAACGGACTCAGCTCAGGTTTTGTTTTTCATTCGTGCTGTCACTGAAGATTTTACATGTTTCGAGGAACTACTGGCATTGGGTACTCTTACCGGAAGAACTCGTGGAGCTGATATCTACAACAGTTTTAAAGAAAAATGCCAAGAAGCAGGACTAAATATGGATAATTTAGTGAGTGTGTGCACTGATGGTGCACCTTCCATGAAAGGATCACGAGAAGGCTTCGTTTCATTGCTGAAAAAAGACAATTCAAAATTAGAAAATTTATTTTCATTTCACTGCATATTGCACCAACAAAATCTTTGTGCTAAATCCGCTACTTTAAGCAATACTATCGATAAAGTTATTAAAATTGTTAACTTTATACGTGCAAATGCGACTCGACATCGTCAATTTCGAAATATGCTTATGTCTGATGATGAAACATAGTGTAGATTTGCCATATCATTCAAAAGTCCGCTGGCTATCAAGAGGACAAGTTTTAGCCAAAGTTTTAAGTTTGCGAAAAGACATTTTGAGGTTTTATGAGGTACAACAGCAACAGCAATGCGAATTGTTGAATGACGAATTTTGTAGAAATGCTGCATTTTTGTGTGATATCATGATAAAACAAAATGATTTAAATATTTCTTTGCAAGGCAGAACAAAACATATATATGATATGTGGCAAAAAATCCAGGCGTTTAGAGAAAAGTTATTATTTTTCAAAAGTCTCTTCTCTCAATCACAAATTTCTGAAGAACATTTCCCACAGTTAGCTTAAATGATAAATGAACAAGAATATGTATGTGAAACATTCCAAGATTACATAACTGTTTTGGACTTATTAATTGAAGAATATACTGAAAGGTTTTCTGATTTTGAAAAACGTACTATTACAATCAAATTAGCGTACGAACCACATTTAGTTCGAAGGCACCTAGTGAACTACAAATGGAATTGTTTGAGTTATGTGAAGATACTATTATAAAAAATCTTTTTGATTCCAAAAAAGACGTAGTGGAAATATGGAAAAATGCAGTTGAATATCCAAAGTTACGTAAACATGCTCGTCGATTGCTTTCTTGCTTTGGAACTACATACTGCTGTGAATCAACTTTTTTATATTTAACACAAATTTAGAACGAATTAAGGACCCAGATAACTGATGCACATTTAGAAGACCAATTGAAGTTACGAGTTACAAAGTTGGAACCTAATATTCAATTTATTTCCAATAAAAAACAAACTCAAAAATCCCATTAAATTACGAGGGTGAGTCAAAAGTTATTTGCAATGTTTGGCATAACTCTTACATTGTTCATACCGAGGCCTGACCTCGTTTATTTTGATCCCAATTCCTCAATTTGTCTTCCTTTTATAGCAGATAGATCGTGGCCGCTCCATTAGAATTATTATTATTTAATTATTATACATTAGCATTAAAATAAATGAGGACAGAGGTTCGTACTTGCAGACTATTCAGTTGTAAAAGTGATCGTAGTCTTTCAGTTCTGTATCTATTTTTTTCTAACAAAATGTTAATAAAGTGCTGGCCTCTTTTTAACTTTGAAACCCCACACGCTCAAGAATTTTCATAATTTTACCCGAAAATTAAAGTGGCCTTCCATAATAAAAAGGTTCCCCACCCCTGGCCTAGGCCCTAGGGCGCTAATTGGTTTATAGCCCAGGGCGCCAAAATTGATAAGAACGGCCCTGGTTGTACAGTTAACATTAGTAGGTTTTCAATATGTGTCAAATTTTATTTTTGGTAACTCAAACCATTTAAGAATGCGAAAAGTTTAATGAGTTAGCAAAAATTTCGGACAAAATTTAAAAAATGATACTCATATGTGAAATGCAATCCTGGCCAGAACTAAATTGGCATACCGTTAGCTATCGCATTACGTCACACGTGCAGGTATTGCTTGCCAAATACCGGCAGGCCAATTAGTGTATTCAAATGATAGTATTATCGGTCCGACTATCAGCAAACAACAGGTCTAGCAATGGGATCTGCTTAAGTCCCCATTTAACCGATCTATTCATGTCAACTGTCAGTGAAAAAAACACGGATATTTGTCACGAAAATTTTGGGCCGCCTTTTTGACTGTAAGTGTGAGAAACATATTTATATGTTAAATACCCAATTATTAGAAAATTCCATATATCAAATTTTTGTTGGCTAAACTTTTAGGTCTGGAACACACATGTAATTTTGAGGTTAGCAACTGTTTGATTGCATATTTTTGTCGTATAGAATGCTATGGATCTGCGTACACATACAACTGCAAGTAATAAGTCCATGTCAGTAGAACTCCATACAATACAAATATGCAACCAAACAGTTGCAAAAACAGTTCAAAGTTGCAAGTGTGTTCCAGGCCTTATAGTGCGTTGGATATTTATGTTGTTAATGTCTAAAAGCTAAAAATATTTAGACTATTATTGACAAATTAACGCAAGGACGCTGTTTGAACTTGAATATACTTCTCTGAACAGAATAGCATTAGTGAGCGGAACTAGTGTGTTTGAACATTACTTTACTACCTCTAATTATCCGGAGATATTATAATAAGAGCTGTTTTATTACACAATAGTTTTATTACACAACATTATTCTTGCTATTACGTCAGTACAACATCATATATAGCCTGGAATACACATGACTGTAGCTGGCACACTTGCATAACAGCTCCTTGCACTTTCCAAGGTGGCACGGCACGGTCGGTTAAATGGGGACTTAAAGGAGATCTCATTGCTAGTTGTTTGATGATAGTCGGACCGATAATTTAGAAACTAGATTCGCTTTCTAAATTACTTTTTGAGGTTCTGAATTTTGGTTCTTTATGAGAACGTATAATTTATTTCTTAATTTTAAATATTTTCTTTATTACCTTACTAACATTTTCATGAAAAAAATCATCAAAGATGCTGAACTCTACGGGATGTAATTTATATGTTAACTCTGAATAAAATATCTTAAGATAATGTTGAATAGCATCTCTCCACCTATGAAGTTTTTGGATTGCAGATCTAATCCATGTGTGTTGGGCAGTGTGTTGGGTTCCCTCTAATTTTTATTTGTGCTGGGCGGTCCAACATCGAGTATGAGCAAGAAAATTAAAATTAAAAACAAATTGCGCAATTTTGTTTATACTTTTATTTATGCAAATCATAATATCTAATGGCAAAATAATACTTAGATAATATAGATTTGGATATTTCTAATTAAACTTCAATTTCTTTGTGTTCTGTCTTTCGTACTAACCCACTCTTAAATGAATTTATATGAAAATCATGAAATCATGAAAATTCTGAATTGGTTGATACGAAAGTTAAGCTATCATCAAATGTTTTGAACAATCCAAGTTTTTCTATCCACTTTTCTCCATTATTCTAAATTTCATTTCGAAATATTCATCCCATAATCTATGTCAATATTTATTTTGATTTATCATAACTACATAATATTTTTCGGAAAGCTCCATTATATTCTGTTTTCCAAAATCATTTTTTTTCCTGAATTTATATAATCTCATTATCAAGTGTATCAATTGTTTCATCGTCCAGGTGCATACAGACACGTTCGACAAGTTGTATTATATTTCAATTATCAATATTATTTTGATTTTCTGATAATATTTTTTTTACATCACGGCTCCAAAACATTTTTATTGAGATTTTAATTTCTTATTTTGGTCTTAACATTGCTACCTGATATTGCTACCTGAAAAATCTATATACCCCTTACATTATTACACCTTACTTTATTGATTAGTTTAAATGATATGGCATAATGTTCAATTACTTAAGGTAAATCTTCAAATTTTCCTTTTGCATACTCGATCGGCGAAGCATTGTGTACACAGTTCTGAGTAAAGTTTCTATGTACTACATAACAGGATTCTCAGATCTTCACGATGTACAATAACGTGTTGCTCGGTTAAATGTAATATATCCTTTTAAGAACCAAAGCTACTCCATTTTTCTATCCAAGCATGACATTGGCTGCATCAGTTGTAAGCATTATCATTTATTTGATGTTTAAGTTATGTTCAACATATATATTTTTTTTTTAATTTCTACAACTGTCTTGCTATCACATCTTTCGAGTTTCAAAATACCACCAAATACAGTTTTGTAATTTATATCATTATCACGATATTTAAAATACAAAATTA
Source organism: Phosphuga atrata (assembly GCA_944588485.1). Taxonomy (NCBI): domain Eukaryota; kingdom Metazoa; phylum Arthropoda; class Insecta; order Coleoptera; family Silphidae; genus Phosphuga; species Phosphuga atrata. The sequence goes on from OX155899.1 coordinate 38,241,411, forward strand.
GTACTTTTTGTACTGTAATATCGGTGCTTTCGTCTAGAATTAATGTATGGAAAGTCGAATTTTTAACTTTGTTAAAAATATTTGTTTGAAGATATTGCTTATACATTTGGTGAATTCAAAAGCATCATTTTTACTTCGCCAATTTTGTGGAAACTCAATAAATTTGTCCATATGCTTATGGATTTCAGGGACGGAATTCATTGATGAGTTAAGTGTACATCAAGTGTACATTTTGTGTAGAAGCAAATATTCCATAGGAATTTAGTACCAAACAAAAATGGGATGAGTAGAAGTTAGGTTATGTACGTATACCTAAACTAACTTCGGTATATTAGGTACGTATACCTAACCGAACTTCCACTCTTTTTTTTCTGGTACTAAATTCCTATGGAATACTTGCTTCTGCACAAAATGTACACGCCACGTTTTAAGAATCCTCAATATATTGGAAAACTGCGCTTAATTTTATACTTTCTTTTTAGTCCTGTGAAGTTAGCAACCGCATTTCCAAAAATATAATATTTCTGTTGAAGTTCCTGGTAGATTTTTATTTATTTTATTGATTCATTGGAGGGTCATCACCTAATATAATACAGTTAAAATAAAATAAACTTAACGCAAAATGTTTAAAAATGTTTAAAAATTACTTCGCTGGTGATACCTACCACTATATTGATTTCTACAAATATGCACCTAAGTGATTTAACACTTGTTTTGTGCAGAACGTATTTTTCATAGTTGTTTTTTTTTTAACAAATTTGATAATATTTTGCCTATACTAAATAAAACACTTTTATAATTATAAATACAAAGTAGAGTAAATTAATCAATTAATTTTATGAATGAAACATAATTGTCATTTATAAAGGTCTTACATTGCATTGAATATTTTTTGTAGTTTTTAATGTTTCTAATACTCAAAGGTAATAAAATGTAAGTCTTTGGGGCTAGATTAGGGGTCGGCAAACTCTATAAACATAAGAGCCAAATTTTTATTTAAAATAATTTCAAACTGGATCAAGAGCCACGGATGATTTTTTTTTTCATAAAGTCATATTTTTGTATTTTCTTCATAATTGACGATGATTAAGCGCCTTTGCCATAATATTTTTGCTGGCCTTGATTGGGAGTCAAGGCCAGCAAAAATATTATGGCAAGAAATATTAAAAACTACAAAAAATATTCAATCCATCCAACTTTAGCAATATTTTTTAGAAATGTTTGTGCGCAAAGTTCTTCCTGGTGAATTATGCAATGGAAAATGGATAACACGTCATTGTTCGCGGAATAATTATTGGCACATCCATTCCAAGCTCCCGTAGCTTTTTAACCCACGACATCCGACGTCTACTTGTTGTTCTTTCTTCACATTATCTTCCTTTGTATTATAAGTTGTAGCAGTGAATATTTGGGTCCTCTCATTATGTGACCTAAGTATTGTAATGAGTAAGATGGTTGCGACCGTGACTACGTGGTAATACACTCTTATACTGGATTTATAGATTGCCAAATGAGATTTAACCACACTTAATATGTAAAAACTATTGATTCACAAATTTGGACACAAATTTTATCTCGACTGGTATTTCGACTTTTCCATCTTTTCTCCAATTTTTCTATTCTAGTCACCCTGTTATTTCAAGAGATCCACCATATTTTGCGATAGCTTCTATTTGTATGGTAATTCTTCTGGGAATTACCATACCATCACCATAATCCGTGCCTTTACGATGGCCCGTCTAAAGAGTTCTACGGACGTGCAACCACTCCCTTAAGTTACGCAGCCAAGAGATTCGTCTTCTATCGATCGTTCTCTTCCCCTTGATTTTTCCTTGAATAATAAGCTGAAGGATGTTGTACCCATCTCCTCTCAGAACATGTCTTAGATATTCTAATTATCCTTTTATAAAATAAGGCTAAATAGCATAAAGAGGCCTAAATAGCCTTTTTATGGTGTTACTAATTTCTTTATTAGTTTTATTCATTAGGCGTAGCCGAAACCTTTTTCTGGTTGCTGTCCAAACCTCCATTCCATGCAATAGATTGGAGAATATACATGGTTACTATAAAGGAAATAGACATTTTTGGTATTGTATAAAACAAAATCTATTTGTAATATTGACATGCATTTTGCGCTGTCAGATTGTAGAACTTTAGAAGTTTAGATAGTACACTTGGTAGTACTGCGCAAGCATTTTAGCTACGATGGCTGCAAACTCTACTGAGAAAGCAAATTGCGTGCTTGAATTTGCCAAAACAAACTCCGTAACTGTTGTCCAACGACATTTTCGAACACGTTTTGGAAAATCACAACCTACTAGATAGTCGATCTAGGATTGGTACAGTAAATTTGAAACTGCAGGGTGTTTATGTAAAGGCAAAAGTCCGGGAAGACCTCGTGTGTCAGAAGAAACAGTGGAACGTGTCCACAAAGTCAACAACACGTGCAACTTTAGAACTACAAATTCCGCAACCAACTGTGTGGAAAATTTTACGTAAACGCCTTACAGAATGCAGTTGGTACAGCATATACGTGAAGATGACAAGCTTAAACGAGAAGATTTCTGCAATGAAATGCTGCAACGTAACGAACAAGATGAGTTTTGTGAGCGGATAATTTTCAGTGACTGGGACTGAACCTTCGAGAGTGTTGGTGGAGCATTTGCGTGATTCTCCAAAAGTGAATGTGTTCTCTGCTGTATCTCGCACAAAGTTGTATGGTCCTTTCTTTTTTGAAAAGAACACAGTAACGGGAGCTACATATCATCAAATGTTGATCAATTGGTTGATGCATCCACTGCATGAGGCCGGGAGGAACTTTATCTTCCAACAAGATAGAGCGTCTTCTCGCATCGTGTCGTTAGAAATTATCTGGACGAAACAGTCCCACAGTGCTAGGTCGTGCAACAGCCGACAACCGCGTTCTCGTACGGTGGCCACCAAAGAGCTCCGATCTTACTCCGTGCGATTTTTTTCTATGGGGATTTGTGAAAGGCCTGGTTTACGTCCCTCCACTACCTAATGATTTAGATGAGATGAAATAACGCATCACAAGAGCTGTGGAAAGTGTCAATGCAGATATGTTACACCGGGTTTGGAATGAACCAGACTATTGCCTTGATGTGTGTCCTGTGACAGGAGGAGAGGATATTGAACAAATATGAGTTCCCAAAGTAAACTTTAATCACTGTATAAAATAGTATAAAACGTTATTAGTTTTGGAATACTAAAACAATGAAAGTGTTGATTTCTTTTGTAGTAACCCTGTATATCTTTTTGGCGTTCTGATTCTCAGTTCGAATCTTACATCCCGGCAGCAGAGTATTTTATTCAATTTTATAAAAGTGTGGCGAGCTACTTCAATTGAAATAAGTTTTGAACGAGCATCGAGATAAGTTAAGAACGAGAACCCCTGCAGTAAACAATGGACTGGACTGTCATTGGACATAGTATTTGACGTCATCACCAGTGCGCGCGAAAATAGCGGCGTTTAAACAGCTCAAGCTCAAAATTATTCTCTTTTTAAATATTTTTTAAACTTAACTATAGCATACCAATTTATTAAAGCGGAATATCTAATCTACAGGACTACAAAACAAATCTCATGTTGAAAGGCAACAGATATTTGTATGCTATTCACTAGTAGTCGCCACGAGTGGTGACACTCGTGGTCTCGTGTTAGAGCACTAACTAACAAGTCTATTGGTCCCGAGTTATATCCCCAGTGTCAGCCGCATTTGTACCAGAAGCCAAATGTGTAATTAATTAGCGCACATTTATAATAACATCTAAGCTTCTGGGCCTATAAGTGAAAAATGAGGGCAAAATACAATAGCCCACTAGGCCGCAGTGTTTAAAGGGTTAATACCCGGTATCCACATTGAACCAAACTTTTCATAAAGAGAATGCTATTCACTAGCCCCCAGTCCACTTTCATGATTACACCAATTTTTTGTTTTAAAATTGTGACAAATCCTTTTTTAGGGTTCCGTACCGAAAACGGAACCCTTATAGGATCTCTTTGTTGCCCGTCTGTCTGTCTGTCTGTCTGTCAAGACCATTTTTCTCAGGAACGCGTAGAGGTAACAAGTTGAAATTTGTATCAAATACTCGGGTCTGCGGTCTCTTTCAGCTGTGAAAAAATCAAACTTGTAAGTCAACGCGATCAAAAGATATGACCGTTTATATCGCATATTTTGCGATTTCACAAGGGAATCAAAAACTATAGGGTACTTTCCATTGACCTAGAATCATGAAATTTGGCACGCGGTGTCTTACAGCACATGTAAAGGAAAAAATCTGTAAACCGCAAATATGTAGTTTGAGAACAAGAAAAATGCGAATTTACTATTAGAAACTTATGAAAATACACTAATGTGTTGCGTGGTATTGTCAGGCACCAGAAGCATATGAGTTGCATACAGTTAGGTCCTTCTCGGTTATGTCCTCCTCGGTTAGGTCCCGCCGAGGAGGCATTTTCAACCAGGTAGGCACTAACCGTCCGGGCAGCCCATCCTGAAGGAATTCAAAATACCCGTAACCGGGGTGGCGCATACTGGAAATCCAAGTGGAAAAGGGGGTTTAGTGAGAGTTTCCACCAAACCACAATAAAAAAAAGTTACTATGGTTAGAGACAAACTAATCCCCATAATGCAATTTCATAATATTTATCCTCTAAAGGCATGTACCCTTAATAATAAGCACAAACAACCTTACCCTTAATAATAAGCACGTTTTTCAAACCTGGTTTTAGAAAACCGGTTTTTCAAATAATTTTGACACTACTGAAAAATAAAACTTAATTAAATTTAAATTTAACTTATGAAAATACACTAATGTGTTGAGTGGTTTTGTTAGACACCAGAAGCATATGGGTTGCATACAGTTAGATCCACCTAAAGATACCTTACTTACAAGTTTGTACGGAACCCTGGTTTTCTCTTTATTACACACCATACTTGTAATTGTATCATACTTCTGATCCATATCCATTCTCTATGTCCATACTTTGATGTAATTTTTCTTCAGATTTTCGGTCACTGCATTTGAATCTTCTCGTGTTTGACCCTTAAGTGGCAATCTCTGGAGTTCTAATTGGAGACCATCTCATGAAGGAACTTAGCGAGCAAGGAGGATTGCTTGCGCTATGTCCTTTATGTCACAAGACTCATCGACCGCTATTGATATGGCTGATTTAACATCCTCAACTTGTTGTTGGCACACATTTAATTAAATTTATTTAAATAGTAAGCTTTTCATTTTATTCGCATTATCTGCTTTATTGTTAAAATTGTGAAAAAATGTGTCGGCAACATTTATAAAACAACTTTTAATGTACTCACCATCAGTGAATGGTTTTCCGTTTTTGACGATTTAGAGATTCACGACAAAGCTTACAAAGGCCGCGGTCCGAATTGCGCTCAAAGTGCTTCTGACGTACCAAGTGCTAAGGTACGGTCTGATTTAATGAGCGCGCTAACCTTACCTAACCTAACGGCTGTTCGCAGTACCAATTCGGACCACGATAGGTTATGTCACGGAAGACAGCGCTGACCGTCTGATCCGTGAGCACCGTGAACGTCTGAACATAACGTCATTTCTTACGTCATAACGATTGCAGCACAAACGTTGAGCGCTGAAAGCAATAATCCAACAGAGCATTGGTGGCTGTGACCACGGCCAAAGCTAGCATTAAATGCAGACTGCATCCAACAGTTAAAGAAGGAACTTGCCTTTTTAAAATTCATCAGTTTTTAAATTGTTTTCTTTTACCGAAGGGATTTTTTTATTTTGCAAATGCGGCATGTTTATTTTCGAAATGTCTGTCGACTTTTTGTTGCTTGCTAGTTTTTCTTGGCAAATAAGAAAAGTTGGAAGATCAGCTGCATTCTGTACAAACGATTCAGTTTCAAAGCTTCAAAGCTATGTTTTATATTATCATCTACGTTTATTTTAAATTTATTTTCCACTTTTCTTATGATCACTTAACACATACGTATGTATGTAGATCGCGGCAAATCGCCGCACTATGCACTGACTTGACTGCGAGACACAATAACTAAATCAACCGAAATCTGAGATAATTTGCACAGGTACAGTTCTGTATCTGTTTTTGTGAATTTTGTATATATTTCACTATATTTCTGAAGAGCCATAAGCTCACACGAGCTTATGTGGCTCGCGAGCCACACTTTGCCGACCCCTGGGCTAGATGGTAAGCAAATCTTGCTTGTACATTTTTATTAGAGTTAGATACTTCCAGCAATTTGTTTGTCATACTACGAGTCACAATATTATGCAAGATACTATGTTTTAAACGTTCTTTTTTATGCATAAATATTACCAATGTATGAAAGTACAGCGATCTTATATTGCATATATCCCTTCCAAAAAGTAGTCTGGTTGGGTATCGTCTACCTTTTTTGTAAATAATTTTCAGTATATAATTTTGAATTGTAGACAAGGTTTTTAATGAATTTTCCTATAGTGCTCCCTAAACTAGAATTCCATATCTTAAAAGTGATTCCACTAGGGATTTGTATACCAAAATCAATATATTTTTACTCAAGATATCCCTTAACTGATAAATTTGTAAATTAGTTTTCTAATTCGCTTTGTTAAATATGCTACATGTTGGTTCCATTTTGTATTTTTATCTATAATAATTCCTAAATATTTAGTATTTTCAACTTCTTTTATGTCTCCAATGCTTTTTATATTAATGCTGTGAAATTTGGGTCTGTTTATATCTGTGATAGTAAATGCTATATAATTGTTCTTATCTGCATTTAGAGACAGCTGATACCCATCCAACCACAACTTTATGACATTCATACCTTCTTGAACGCTTTTCTTAGTGACTTCCCAATCATATCCACTAAAAATGGCAACAGTGTCATCAGCATATGATATTACTTTGCTATCTATGTTAAGTGTTAATAGATGATTGATATAAATGGTGAAGAGTATAGGACCTAGAACTGTCCCCTGAGGCACATCCACTCTCACCAGTTGCGGTTCACTTAGACTTATTGATTTTTACAAATTGTGAGCGGTCCTTTAGATAATCTCTGAAAAGATTTGATACAGTACCACGAATTCCATACCGATCTAACACTTTTAGTATTTTTCATGATGTACCGTGTCAAAGGCCTTTGCCAAATCCAAGAATACTGCTATGCATTTTTTACTGTCATTAAGATTGCTTGAAACTTTATTAATACCCTCATACATGGCATCTGATGTGCTTTTGCCTTCTCGGAACCCATACTGATTTTCACTTAATATTTTGTTGCTATTTAGAAAGTTTATTATGCGTGTTTTTAGGCATTTTTCAGTAATTTTTCCAAAATTATTAATTAAACTAATTGGGCGATAATTTGAAATTTTATTTTTGTCACCTGCTTTGTAAATAGGGATTATCACTGAGTTATTAAATTGTTTGGGGAATTTTCCATTACTAAATATTAAGTTAATGATATGGCTAAGAGGGTGTAGAATGTATTTGGCAGTTAGTTTTAATAAAAACGGGGTGATTCCATCATAACCAGGCGCACTACTATTCTTTAATGAATTGATGTTAAGGAATACTTCATTTTCTGTAACAGGAGTTAAAAATTAAGAGTTATTTATTACTGGGAATATTACTTAATGAGAAATCGTCTGGTATATTTATTTTTCAATCATTTTAGTGCCTATATTAGCGAAATATTCATTATAAAATTTTTCCCTGAATAATTTTTATTACCGTGCATTCACTTATTAAATGCTGAAAAATGTTTGTAAAAACGTCTGCAGCTTGAGCGTCATTTGCTGCAATGACCTTAGTCCATTTTTTATTTTCTATTAATGATAATAATTTTTCTGTATTTATTTTTTTGATTGGGTGAGTTCCTTCGTTTTTATTTTCTTGGATCCGAGCAAGTGTGTCTCTATAAAATATAGCCATTACAGCATAGTAATCTGTGATACTACACGTTAATATATATGAATTAATACTTATATTTCCTACATGTTTCGGCTTAATAAATACATGGTCTATGCAAGTAGATGTGTCTTTAGTTACACGAGTCGGCAGTTGTATGTAAGATAAAAATTCATGTTTTGCCATCACAGATATATATTTATTAGTCTTTACGTCTCTAACCAATATGTTTATATTAATATCTCCTACAAGCAATTGAAAGTGGATATGCTCTGGGTTTAATTCATGGTAGTTATCAATTTCTTCTAAAAATGATATTAAATTAGATGGATTTGGTCGGTATAATGCAATAATTTGAAACGATGTACCATCAACAGTAGTATTTAAAATACTTAATGTAACTCCACAGTTAACAAGCTTCAGACTAGTAATTATGACATTCAATTTTTCTTTATAAAATAGTACGACACCGTCATTTTTGTTAAAATCAGCATTGTTATAATATGTTTCATAACCCGGAATATTAATTTGCTCTAGTATATCTATCCTAAAATATTCACTTAAAATAATAATATCATAATGTATATTATATGTAGACAAAGAAACTAAACAGTAAGTTTCTCATTTTTTTTAATGCTTCTAATATTAAGATGAAAGATACTAAAAATATTATTAGCGTTGTACTCGCTGTTTGGAGTATCGATGTATTTAGCAAGATATCTTCCTACAAGTTCAAGGTCTTCTAGAACAGCATCTTCGTCTACTATGACCATTCTAGGGTATAGGTAGTTTTCCTTTGAAGAATTCGTTTTTGGTACTCCAAACTAGGACAAAGCAAATCACTGGCATAATGTTGAGTATTGTATGTCGTTTTATATTTTTCATTTGAAACGTCACAGTTTACACAACATTTAGTATGTTTTGGGCAGTTGCTTTCTTCATGTTCCTCCTTACAAATTGGGCCGCTCCCGAATATTGAATAGTTCTAGGGTACTTTGTGCGAAATTTCAATAGAATCTTTTTATAAAGATGGAAAATATCAAAATAACGAGTTAGCAATAACTTTTGAGAAAAATTTTTGACATATTTCTGCCCCTCGACCATAGTTCCAATTGCCAATTTTGCAAAAAGTTCTGTAAAAATTGAGATTTGGCAAAAAAAATCGAATTTTGATAATTGCAAAAACAGTTCTATTCGCGGATTTGAATAGAACCCTAAGAGTTCTATGGAAGATCCATTTGACATTTTTTGATCAAAACCTTAATCAAAAACTATTTGCAATAATAAATGACCCATGGTTTTGAATAAAAATTAAAAAAACATCGCGCAACAGTTCTGTTTGCAGTTCCCGGTAGAAGTCTTAGAGTTCTATCGAAAATCCTTATAACATTTTTCTGTACAATAAAAAATTAGAAAGTTATCCGAGAAATTGGATGTTACGAAGTGAGGAGATAAAAATCGCGTAATAGTTTAAATAACGCGACTGATTTTCTTTTAAAACTCATATTAAAACAGTTTTTCTATAGGAAACCTCATCACTTTACAAACTGTATATAGTATATTAATTAATCTAATCCCCAATTTCGAAGACAAAATATTCTCGTAACGCTTCTCGTAATTTAACTGACCGGAAAATAAATTTATCTGCGCATATTTTAAAATGTCACGAAAACAGTGTTTTGGAACACTGCCGAGAAAATAAATTTCTGGCTGCCATTCCAGATAGTCTTTTCGACAAAGATGCCATTTTGGAAATAAAATATCCGTACGCTGCCCTAACATATGAGAGTAATAGATACGGTAAAAATCAAAATATTTATTACTGTTACATCGAAAATAATAAAGTATAACTCATAGATAATCATAGTTGTATGTACCAAATTCAAGGTTTCTGGAAATAACAAATCGGGAATGTTGTTATTTTTTTATTTATACATTTAAAGATTACAATTCCGAAGTCATTGTAAGAAATAAATAATTTTGGGAAGATGGAATAGTCAGAAAATAGGGAAGATTTTATTCTTCTGCATACTTATTTGAATTGAAGACAATATAAATTATAATTTTATTAGTAGGTAGACAGTAGATTTTGTACTTATTTTTTATATTAAAATTGTTTGCAAATAATATCCATTCCGGTTGTTTTACTAGCAAGAATATACTAATATTACAAGAATATTGAAATTTTAAATGCAGACTTCAGAGCGACCCTCTGCACCCTCTACTGTTTGATAGTTGGTAAGAAGAGCAAATGAAAGTGACGCACTCTCGCGACAGCGAGCAGTGTTGTCGCAGCTTGAAAAGAAGTAGAATATATAAAAACAACCTGGAGTGCTTTCGTTCTTAAATAAAGTAAATAATAATAAATAAAGTGTTTCATTTAAACAAAACATGGCGCAGTCGAATTAGGAAATTAAAAATAAAAGAAATACGTGCAGTGAAATAAGAATTAAAGATTATAAAAAGTATCTAGGTACACTAAGTATCTAAGTATCTAAGTTTTATAAGGTTAGAAAACCACGTGCTAAAACTAGGTTTAATAAAAATAAAATGAAATGGAAGCAAGAATTTCAGAGCCTTGTAATTTCAATGGTAACATTGTGCAAAATTTGAACAAATTTTTACAAAATTTCGAAATTTATTTGACGGCAACAGACAAGAAGGGGAAATCAGACGTCGTCATGAAATTTTTAACAATTTTAAATTGTCTGACGAAGATAAAAATAAGTATAATAAAGTAGTAGAGGAGTTCAAGCTGTTTGTGAACCCTAAGAAAAATGGTATATATGAAAGATTTTTGTTCTACAATAGTTGTCAGAAGGAAGGAGAACCATTCGAGCACTTCGAAAATGAGTTAAAACGTCTTGTAAAAACGTGCGAATTTGTAGAAGATAGCATGCTACGTGATACAATAGTTTTGGGAATAAGAGATAAAAATTTATAAGATTGATAGGGACAGATGACTTGACTCTAGCAAAGGTAATAAGTACTTGAAGAGCGAATAAAATCACAAAACATCAAGTGAAAGAGGTACAAGAAAACCTGGCTGCAGTAGTTAACAAAATGAACCGTAGGAACGAAAACCAAGAAAGAACTTTCAACAAGAATAAATTTGATAGAAGGGACAACCAATTTGACAGAGGTGTTCAAATGGCTAATTCCCACTGTAACTGAAGGTTGTGCAAGTTTAAAAAATAAAAAAGTCTTTACGGTTTTAGACTTTAAGGATGGATTCTAGATCATAGAATTAGATGAATCCTCCTCAAAATTATGTACATTCAGTACTTGCTTTGGATATTATAAATTTTTACGGATGCCTTTTGGTATAAGTCTGGCCCCTGAATTATTTCAAAAAATTAACTTTAAAAATTTTGGTGATATTGCGGACGTCACTGTGTTTTTTGATGACTGTCTCATTTCAGCCTCAAACGATGCTGAACATGATATAATTTTAGGGAAAGTAATGGAACGGACATGAAAATTAAATGTCAAGTTCAATCCTAATAAAGTTCAGTTCATAGTTCCGAAAGTGAAGTACTTGGGCCATATTTTTTCTGAAAATGTAATTGAAATTGATAATGCTAGGATTAAATCAATATTAGAATTAAAGGAACCAACTTGTAAAAAAAAAGTTAAAAGTGTCTTAGGGACTTTTTTAACTATTTTAGAAATTTTGTTCCAAGACTAGCGGAGCTGTCGGCTCCCATTCGTAATTTGTTAAAAAATGATGTAGTTTTTAGCTGGTCTGATGTTCATAAAAAGTCCTTTGAGTTATTAAAAAATGTATTGACTAAGGTACCGGTTTTATCAAATTTTGACGATGAAGCCGAAATTAATATACAAACTTACTCATCAAAGGCAGGCATAGACTGTTGCCTTCTGAAAAACAGCAAACCTGTGTCTTTTTTCTCTAGAAGTCTATCAAATGCAAACAAAAACTACGCCCAGGTGGAAAAAGAGTTTTTGGCGATTTGAGTGGCTGTGAAAAAATTTAATTATTACATTTATGGCAGAAAAGTAAATGTTTGGATAGACCATAAGCCATTGGTCTCAATTATGGAAAAACATGTTTCGGAAATTGTGGCCCCAGTACTTAAGTAAAGACACATTAAATTAACAGTATTTGCCGAGAAACCAAATGTTTGTAGCCGATATGCTTTCTAGATTTTTTTTGTCAGAGGAAAATGACGAAGATGATACGATAAGGAAAATTGTGCATAACATAGAAGCTATCGTAAATATATCAGAAAAGAAAAAACTTGAGTTTCAAACAGAAACTAAAAATGATCCCATTATGCATTTGTTGGTAATATATGTTAATGAAGGATGGCCCACTGCAAATAATATTAGCGAGTTAAATAAATATCTGAGTATAAGAAATGATATTTGTGTAATAGAAGGAATTCTGTTGTATCATGACAGATTGATTGTACCTAAAAATTTAAGAGAAAAAATGTTAGTATTGGCTCATGAAGGTCATTGTGGTATAAATAAGACTTATGAGAGAGCTAGAAGTGCCTTCTATTGGCCAGAATTATATAAACATGTAAATGAATTTGTTTTTAAATGTAAGCAGTGCGAAAAATTTCAGCCTGCCAACCGTAGTGAACCAATCAGTAATGAGATACCGTGTAGGCCGTTTTCAAAATTTTGATCAGGTATTTGTAAATATAGGGGACACTCATTTTTGGTCATAATGGATTATTTTTCAAAGTGGTTTGAAGTTATTCTAATAAAGAATAAAACGGCCTCTGAATTAATAGCTAAGTTTAAAATATGGGGGACACTTATTTTTGGTCATAATGGATTATTTTTCAAAGTGGTTGGAAGTTATTCTAATAAAGAATAAAACGTCCTCTGAATTAATAGCTAAGTTTAAAATATGTTTTGCGACGCATGGGATTCCAGACGCATTCCATCACGTGCCCTGCGGTTCATATGAGTTTAAAAGTTTCTCGGATGAAATGGGGTTTCAGGTAAAAAATAGTAGTATGTTTTATCCCAAGAACAATGGGTTTTCAGAATCCGGGTTCAAAATAGCAAAAGCAATTTTACGAAAAGGGTCAGACCTGGAAGTGGCTTTATTAAATTACACAAACACAAAAGTTTATGGGGAAAATCTCCCGCGGAATTATTAATGGGAAGGGCGCTCACATCAAAGTTGCCAGTACAGCAAACTAAATTAAGCCCTAAACCAGTAGATCTGAGTCTTATAAAAAATTGCAAACTAAACAAGAATTAATGAAAGGGTATTATGACCTTAAGGCAAGGGAATTGCCACCTCTGAATGAAAATGAAAGTGTAGTGTATAGGAAGGAAGGGAAATGGCAACCTGCTATTATATTAGGGGAAGAAGAGGGCCCTAGGTCATATAAAGTTCGTGATTGTGATTCAGGGAGATGTGTAACTAGGAATAGGAGTCAGTTAAGAAGGTCAATGCATACTGAAAGGGTGAGGTATGAACAAAGCTTAATAGATCAGGATAATGATCCTAATGATAGTGAAGTAGTTGAGGAGTCAGTAGCAAGATTAGATAAAGAAGTAGGAAGAGATATTGCTGTTCAAAGACCTAAGCGTAATATAAAGCCACCAGTATGTCATCGGGATTATGATTGTAAAGTTGAGAATTTTGTACAGTAGGTCCCTATAATATAGATATGTTAATTTTCTTAAATTTTAGAGTTAAGAATTTTGTACTACAGGTCTTTAGAATATGGGAATGTTAATTTTTTTAAATGTTAAAGTCAAAAGTAATGTGTGTCTACTCTTGTAGTGAGAGTATTAATAGTGAGTTTTATGCATGTAAACAAGAATTTTCTTCAGTAAGTGCTTATAGTATGGAAATGTTATTTTTAAGTTGTAGTTGTCGTAGAGTATGTGAATATATTTTACTTAATTACAGTATAACTTAACTTTTCAAAACTTCAAAGCTTTCGGAAAAAAAGGGAGATGTATGGTAGTTGGCAAATGAAAGTGGCGCACTCTCGCGACAGTGAGCAGTGTTGTCACAGCTTGAAAAGAAGTATAAGATATAAAAACAACCTGGAGTGCTTTCGTTCTTAAATATAGTAAATAATAATAAATAAAGTGTTTCATTTAAACAAAACATCTACAAATTGCCTACTAATAAGCATAATAGATTTATGGGCCCAGAGAAGCCAAGCGTAGGGTACACTTGTCCCTTGATTGACACCTGTTAACTTTACTTCACAATCAGTAGGTATTGTATGGTTGGTTGTATAGTTACGGAATAGATATTTTAGTCGGGTGATGGGCACCCTTAAAACATAAAGGTGCTTCCTCACAGGGAGCATTCGTCTGTAATGTAACGTTACAGATTCAATTTTGAGCATTACGTAACAATACTGCCTTCCTGAGTGACTAGCATTCGCCTATAATGTAACATTTCAGATTTGATTTTGAGCATTTAGTTTAGTTGATTCCACAATATGAGACGAAGCGGTCGTTGTGCTAAGCGCGGCAATATTGATTCGACATTGTTATTTACGTAAAAAAAAGTAGAAACGATATTGATGTCATGAATTATTATTATATCATTACAGGTTGCGCACGGTAATATTCGGATGACTCCTTGATTCTTTAATGTTACATTACAGGTGATTTCTCCTAGTAAGGGAACACATTTACCTTTAATAATAGCTGATTGGTACATGACCCACTATCTGATTGGTTCGTACAAAGCCACTAATCGAAGCACTTCAAGTTGCTGTATTGGACGGATTTATCATCACGCAGCCGTTTGTGTTAAAAATTTGATCCAAAACCCAGATACCCTCGTTAGATACCTTTCCGAATTCATGAAAGTGGTCTTTTCGTTCGTCTTACCAAGTTTGAATTCTTATGCTCGCCATACACGCTACGGTCTACCGTACGATCTGCCTGATGATCTCGTACTGATTCCAATAATTCATCATATAATTCAGTAATAATTATTTAATAATAATTTTCAAAATATTCAGTAATAATAATTCAGCTATGGTTTCATCTCTCCTTTTGCTTTGCCCGGTTTTGGTGGGCGAGAAGAATTATTATTTGAAGACGTTGATTGGACCTCATTATTGTCACTTGATGAATATTGTTGATCGGAAGTCGAAGAATATTAGGTGTTGTCTTCCTGAAAACAAATAATTTAATAAGTAGCTTGTTTTTTTATGCTAGAAGATATAAGATAATTTTTATATTTTTTTATATTTTAATTATAATATTTTAGTTTCCTACATCCGAAGAAAAATAGAAAGAAATAGCAAAGATGTACGAAGAACGATGGAACTTTCCTCATTGCCTTGGTGCAATAGATGGGAAACACATAGCCATTCTTCCACCGTCTTATAGTGGATCGTATTTTTATAATTATAAAGGACATCATAGTCTGGTTCTTATGGCAATTGTTAATGCAAAATGCCAATTAGTGTACATAGATGTTGGCATGAATAGTAGAATATGCGATGGAGGGGTACTACAAAATACTGTATTTTTAAAAAAATTGGAAAGTAGTGAATTACATATTCCAAGCAGTGAAACGTTAACAGGAAGTGACCGAAATTTGCCACCGAAATGTATTTGTGGCAGACGACGCGTTTTCATTACGCTGTGACATGATAAAACCGTTTCGGCAAGCAGATTTAATATCGCAAGAGAGAAAAATCCTTAATTATAGATTATCTCGCGCCAGGCGCACTGTAGAAAACGCTTTCGGGATACTGGCATCACGATTTCGGATATTTTATGCTCATATAAATTTAGAACCCGAAAATATCGAAAAAGTAGTTAAAGCTTCCTGTGCATTACATATATTTTTAATTGAACACTCAAAAAAAATCTTATGCACCTCAACAATGTTTCTATCGAGAAAACTCTGAAAAGGGGACTATAATTTCTAAAGGATATAATCTACAAAATAGTACCATGGAAAACATAGAAAGAAGAAACGCAGGAAATACTTTGAACACCGCGAAAATTGCCTGAGAAAATTTTATGAATTATTTTAATGAGGAGGGAGGAGTACCATGGCAAGACGATCATGTATGTTAATTGGGGTAAAACGAGCGAAGTAGTTCTAAATTCTAAATAGTTAAAAGCTTTAAAATGTGAATAAAATTGTGTTTTATTCAACTTATTAAAAAATTACTTTACTATAAATATAAATATTTTACCTACCTCACAACTATTTTCGTCATCATAATCTAAGTTGGATGAAGATTCCCAGGGAGTGCCTTGATCATGTACGAGTTTGAATAAATCGTAGTACCACAATTTAATACAATACACCTCATTAGCAGATGCCCCTGTCTTTATAGATTGCTTATATTTCTTCTTTTCCTTCCTAACATTGCTTGTAAAACTATTTATTTTTCTCACATGTGATTTCTTTGCATCTGGCACAATTTCTTTCTTCTGGCACAAAGCTTCTTTTTTGTCTCATTATGGTACTCTTTGATTTTAGTTTGCCAAAGACATGGATGTTTTCTATATATTTCAATAAAATCATCACAGACGCACTTTTTTTTCTAAAATCAGATACCGCCATTTTCACGTGTTGAATACGATGTGTTTGCAATACGCTGCGACTGCTGCGAGCGACACGACAATCGTCCAAAAAATACACTAGAAAACATCTGACATGACATGCGCAGACGACCGGCGTACATACACAGACGCACAGGTACACCGTCGAAAGAATTGGTTTTCGATTTTGCGCCGGTGTCCTGAGCAGGTTAAAAAACTGCACATGTCTATTCCCACACACGCACCGGTATACCTGCGCCGGTATACCTGCACAGGCGCATAAGTACACTATCGAAAGAATTGGTTTTCGATCTTCTCCGGTCGCCTGAGCAGGTAAAAAAAACTGCACATGTCTTCTCACGGGTTTTTTTTCCACACACACGGGATTCCCACACACGGGTCTACCTGCGCAAGCAAACCTGCACAGGTAGACCTCTCATGTCGACCGTTGTGTGTATGGCGGGCATTATACATTTATTTTAAGACGTCGTAGGGAATTGCAATAATTCAATAGCAACTACTTCAAAAGTAATTTAATAACAGCTTAATAGAATATGTGAATTAAATTTTAAATTACTTTATCTGGATAAGAGCCAGGCCCCTCTTTCCCACTGGACACTCTGGGCACGTGCCCAGGGCCCTGGGATCTATAGGGGTCCGTAGTTGTGAAGCGCCAAGTTAGAAATGACCAATTCAGTTGAGAAAGTTCATACAAAATGGATTGAAAATGTGTCTTATATTATGTTTAAAATCTCGTTTTTTTTTTTAAAAGCCATTAAAAAAAAGTACAATATGTAATTAATAAAACAATATATATATATATATATATATATATATATATTATTAATTTTTTAATATATATATATATATATATATATATATATATATATATATATATATATATATATATATATTCGCTTTTATCTTTTCGCTTTTCACCCAAAAAAATCAGTGATAGCTCTAAAAGCTCTTTATAATCATCTCTCGGTTGACGGACCTGTATTTAGAAAAAAAATTATTCAAATTATCCTATAAAGTGAGGATGATCTGACAACTTCATCAAGAACATATGGCATATATAATTTTTGTGAAGTCAAATTTATGAATTCATACCTGTAAATTTTCTTCAATCAAATTAATTAACGCTTGTTTGCTATTTGACAATATTTCATTGACGGTACTATCATCCATCCCAGCCTTGAAATTGCATTTATTAAGGTCATTCCATTTATTTTTAAATCTAGAGAAGAATTGAACGTTTGTGCCTAATGAGGTTGGCCAATATACCTCAAACACACCTTTCAAAAGGAGTTCAAAGATGTGGTGGCGAGAAGGTAAATGGATCAACTCTCGACTTAAAGCTTTTTCTATTTCAGCACAAGTCCCATGATGAATTCCTATAAAACGAATGGAACAATCGAAAAACATAGATGATTCAAATGAATAGCTTGTATATCATAAATAATTTACCTGTATTAACAGCTGCTGTATCAAAACACATCCCTTTGACATATGAACTAAGACTGCTTTAGAGTTTCAAGAATAGCAACTGCTTGATCATTGGCACTTCCTGATTTTAGCTTCGGCACACCCAACAATTGTTCACCACTACATGATGTCAGAACGATTGGAAGTCTATCTACAGTATCGGTTCCTGTGATGTCTGTCCCGTGAACAGTTTTCCGTCCCAGTGCACAATAAAATTATTTTCAAACTTTAACTCATCTTTTAACCCCTTCGCAATTTCTTTTCGAAGAAGCTATTCGGCTACGTTGAATTATTTTGTAACTGATATTTACACTATTTAAATCAACTCCAACGCTTGTCAGAGTCGCAGCAATAATGTACATGGCATTTCTACAAGAAACATTCGATCGATCTAATGCAGCAACTAATTCTGGTGTTTTCACGTTAATTTTAGAAGCAATAGGCGGAGTTAATTCATTTTCAAAATCAGAGACTGATTTTGAAGTCACGCTTGCTGATGACTCGGATATTATTAGGTCAGATTCTTGTCTAGTTATTGGGATCTGTTTATCTTTCACTGGCTGATCTACAATTGAAAATTTGAATATTTTTATAAGCATTCGAATATTATTAGATGTAGAAAAATAGTCTTTGTCAATTTTAGAAAAAATAAAATTAAATATTAAAAGTTGAAAGTAAAAGGAATTTGTAGTCATCTACTTATAGTTATTCAGAAAAAATGATAGCTAACAATATTTTTAATCAAGTAATAAATTAATTATAACTATACGTTAAAACAATTAATAACAGTCAATTTATGTATTGCACAGTTGGATAATTATTAATTAGGCATTTATTTATATCGAGTTATGAGCACTATGCACTATGAATGTTAATTAGTAGAGGAAAGTAAACAAATATGGAATAGTATCCCTAATGAGGA
Organism: Phosphuga atrata; assembly: GCA_944588485.1. Classification (NCBI taxonomy): domain Eukaryota; kingdom Metazoa; phylum Arthropoda; class Insecta; order Coleoptera; family Silphidae; genus Phosphuga; species Phosphuga atrata. Next base: position 38,260,271 of record OX155899.1, read on the forward strand.
ATACCAGCATTTCTCGAAAACAAATACCTCTAGACGCAATAAGCAGTGACTTTTCTAGAGGGTCACTGCTTATTGCAGATCACTGCTTATTGCGTCTAGAGGTATTTGTCACTTTCTAACACTATACGCGCGTGTAGGTTTCAACTCGTTAGTCGAGCGAGTACTATAGCCGGGGTGAGACTGTATTGTTTTGTCACTGTCAGAAAACTTTTTATGAGACGTAAAAATACATATATACATATATATATATATATATATATATATATATATATATATATATATATATATATATATATATATATATATATATATAATACTAGACCGAACTCTAGGCACATAATGATTGCGCTGGTGCAGAATTCGACCCCTGGATTTGAGATTATTGCAAGTAGTTTAAGTTACATTTTATATTTGACCAAAGTTCTAAAGTATCTCATAGAAACTATGGTTGATTTTTGATAGTTTTTGTAGTGTTCCATATTTGGGGTACTATTCCATAATTAGATACCTTCATGTTGACTTTGTTTTAGAGAAATTATAGTAAGTAAGTAATTATAATAAGTACTTACTTATAATTAATAAATATAATACAAGACTGTTACTATCTAAATCGCAAATATATGTCTGTTTATCATTACGATTAAAAGTTTTAGATTTTTTTAAATTTGTTTTTTTATGCGTAAAAAACAAAACGGTATTCCATAGTTGGTTACTTTCCTCTACATGTTCATAAAATATAATACTTACTCATTTAATCGGTTATCATTACATCTGCTTCAGTGTCTGGTTGTGAACTTAAATTTATAATTCCTCTTCGATTCGAAGATTTTAGCCCCTCTAGAAAAATCTTTTTATCGTGATATATTGATTGAAGGTTGTTTTGATCCGTAGAATCAAAGAGTTCAGACAACTTTTTTGAAAAAGGGACTGATTTTTCATCTGAGCTGGTGAATTTTTTCTGCTTTTATTTTTTTTTAAACCTTTCCACTTATAATGTAAGCCTAGCAATTTTTTTACAGCGTTTTCTCTTCCACAAACAGACAATCCAGCAGAATACCATTGCTTTTCAACTTTAACTATGGTATTCCCTGCACTACCTGTTTAATTGTCTCCTTCAATACAATATGGCATGGGCGTAGCAAGGATTTAGTTTCGGGGGGGGGGGTTGTTGTTGGTTTAAGACCAGGATTTAGTTTCGGGGAAGGTTTTAAGAAAATACAGTAACAGAAATGCGCCAATTTTAACTGCTAACTTTACTGCTAACTACGTTATTACAAAATGTCGTTTTAGCGCTTTTTATTTGAATCGTGCTGAATCACATAAAATTTTCTCTACGAAATTATCAAAAAACTCGATAAGATTTACGAAAACTAAGATATTTTATGTTTTTGAGTCATTATTTTGTGATAGAGTATAAGAAATTGTAAAAGTTATCCTCAACTATTTGAGGTTGGACTTTAACCGCGAATAACTTACGAGTCAACTCAACTTACGAGTCAACTTAGCAAAAAATCATTTCATACTTTTTTTGTAGATCGTTAAATTTCCTACAAGAATATGTATTTATTTCCACGAGACATTTATTCGTTCGAGTGCATTTAAAATCCAAACAAAAACAAAAAAAAATCTTAAATGTTATTTAAATGGGAAATCAAAAATCACATAGAGCCACCTCTTAATATTAATATTAAGGGCTGAAACTTTACCAGATTTTTTTTTCATCATGGACGATATTTTCGTAGTAGCTATATTTCTATGCATAATGCAAATATATATATATATATATATATATATATATATATATATATATATATATATATATATATATATATATATATATATATATATATATATATATATTTGATTAAAAATGTTATTGTGCACATTATGCATAGAAAATTTATTAAATAAGTCTACAGGCAATGGTCTACAAGCAATAATCAAGGAGAAAAGAGAAATTCAAAGTAGAAATCTTTCTTCCAATATTTGATACCCTGAGCGTTTATCTAAAACAGCGATTAAGTTAGTGTTAGACTAGACCATTAATCAACGTTTTAGTTTATTTTTTCGCTTGAAAACTCTGAATTCCGTTAAGTTGCAAAGACAAAGTTGCAAAGAATTTGGAAATGGAATGTATGCATTTAACAGACTACTTGAAAATCGTTCATAGTAAAAATGAAGGAACTTGTACAATATTAGAAATATATCATCTTTTGAAAGAAAACAAAATTGAAGAAACATTTCCAAATGTAGAAATCTCATTGAAAATCTTTTTAAGCATGATGGTAACTAACTGCAGTGGCGAACGTTTCTTCTTCAAAATGTATAGCAAAAAAATGGCCAAATGCGTATCGGGCCACGCGTAATGTAGGGTTCCGTAGTTGCCATTCTTACTCTTATAGCATAAGACTCAAATGTGTAAAAAAATTCGTAACCAATAATTATAATAATAATTTATTCACTTTGCCAATTAAAATCATAATTTTTTACAATTCTTTGGATGTGATTGTCATAATGGTACCATACAATATCTTCTTAAAACAAACAAATAATATTTGAACAAAATGCAGATAAAACAAGAATCAGAAATAAGAAAATATTGGTTTACAATGAATACAGCTAGAATACATATTGTGTTACACTTAAGAAATGTGTTTTTCAAGAAATTCATTGATACAATAGAATGCACCATCTATCAGTATTTCTTTAATATTTTTTTTTAAATTGCTGAGAAGGCTTATTTTTAAAATCTGTTGGTAGATGATTATGAAATTGTACACCCATACAAAAAAACGATTTTCCATAAAAGGCTGTGTTGTGCTTTTCTTTTCTTAGATATGCTCCATGCCTTGTGTTATATGAATGAATGTTAGATCCTATACAATAGTTACCTATGTTATTTTGTATGTAACATAAGCATTTAAAGATAAAAATTGAAGGCAACGCTAATAACTTATTATTCTTGATACAACTCCTACAGCTTTGTCTTCGCTTTAAATTAAAAATAACCCTTAGAATTTTGATTTGTAAAATGAAACAACTATGCATATTACACAAATTCCCCCCCAGTAACACATTGAACGAGAGGTGTGAATAAACTAAAGCGTACTAGAGGCTTAATAAGGTGCTAGAGTCCATACATTTCTTCATTTGGGATATTGAGAAATATGCACTTGCCAGTCTTTTACATACCTTATCCTTGTGGATAAAACAGGTTAGTTTAGAATCTATCAATACCCCAAGATATCTCGTAGAACTAAATAGCTTGTAACTTTGTTTGTTAATAATTAATCGAAAATTAGCTGGTACAATTTTCCTTTTGCCAAATTGCAGACAGAAAGTTTTGTTGCAGTTTAATATTAGCTTATTTTCGGTACACTAATTATTAAATTTTATTATAACCTCCACTACCTTCGCATGTAATTCCTCAGAACTCTTTGCTGATACTGCAATTGTTGTATCATCGGCGAACAAAATAGTTTCAGCACCTAAAAACTCTAGGAGATCATTTATAAATAAAATGAATAAGAGAAGACCCAAGACAGATCCTTGCGGTACCCCTATTGAGATATCTTTTGCATTAGAAAAGTAACTATTTATTTTGACAATTAATTTGTGATTTATTAGAAACGATCAGAAGAACAGATTTGAAAAACATCCCCGAAATTCAAAACACTCAATTTTCTTAATAAGCAAAATCTATATCCACTGTATCAAACGCCTTAGTTAAGTCAAAAAATAATCCAATCCAATCTCCCTTGCCCAGTTTCTCTAAAATAAATTTCACGAGGCTGCAGGAAGCTGTTTCTACAGATTTTTTTGTTCTGAAACCATGCTAACATTTGGAAAGTAGGTAAATCGTTTTTGACAAGGGATGCCATCATTCTATTGTAAATCAATCGTTCGAATATTTTTGAAAACGTAGACTATAGATATTGGTCTATAGTTATCCAAAATACGCGGATCCGTTTTTTTTAGCAATGGAACTACCAACGCTACTTTTAGGCAAGTTGGATATACCCCTTCATTTATTGACTCATTGTTACAATAACTTAATCAGATGACATTCATGTTGTCGAGTTTGACGTTCAACATAACCATAAATATGTTGTTTAAATGAAGCGGTTCTCGCTCGATTTGTTACATTTTATAAGTTAGTCGATGTTGAGTCGCGGCGGATGTTGTCTTTGACAAACGTTCGCGTGAACTAACCTACGGCGGTTAATTTAGGGTTGCCAAATAGATTTGATCGGCTCTGGAAATTATAATGTTTGGGCAAATGAAACTTAGACGCCTCGATTAACATGTATTTATTTATTTGTCTCTATTTTAAACACTTGTGACGACGTGCTTGTCGGAGTTTTGAATCTTCTAGATGTGTTCGTGGTAAGAAGGTTACAATTGAACTGGGTGTGATTAGATATTGTTACAAACAGGAAATATAAATCACACCTCCCATTTGCCTGCCCCCAGTGAACCAAGAAGAATTCCAAACTGAGTGCACGTGGTAATTTCTGGGTAATCTTAAAACTACACAAAATTTAAATACTTATTCAAAGGAATCTTAAACATAAACATTGCATTGTATTTTCAGCTGTTTACGACCACCAAGCATCCAAAAACCATTAGCGATCGTAAATATCCGCCTAAGCGTATTTACAAGGGATTGGTGATTAAAAATGGTCTTTAAGATGCGTAGTGGCTACAAGCAGCTCCAAACACGTTCAACAAATACTCAGTACCCTACCGACCAGATTTTGGTAATAATACGGTTTAAGATAATATTGTTGTAATTATTATTTATCTACTTTTAGAAATACACTAAACAAGAAAATAGTTTTAAAGCGAAAATAAAAATAAAATAACATTGTTGGATCTTAACATACTCCCCGCCTTGAAAGTCTCGACTTTTAATTTTAACTATAACAGAGCTTACATAATGAAATTCCACCATTCCTGAACTATGCCATTGGAAGGGAACAGACCTTTGGTGCAGTTCTTTTTTGCGCAAGATCTTGATGTTCTCGGCGCCTCTTCTCCTCGTCCCGTTCGCAATCCATGTCGCGGATGCGCGCCTCCAGTTTGCTGATGATGCGCTTACCGCCGACGATGGCGTTGGCCTCGACCTCCTCGTGACGGACGGACAAGTTCTTCACTTCGATCTCGAGCGACTTCTTGATGGCTTTGACCTTGACGACGCGTTCTTGTTCGTCGTGCAGGATCTCAACAGTATCTTTGATTTCAGCTTGGACGTGTTGGTAACGTACGTCGGAAATACGGAGTTCCTTGGTGATTTCGTCGTAATCGGCGGCGATGGTGGAGAGTTCTTGTTCGATCTTGTACTTGGAGGAGGCGAGGTTGACGTTGGTGACGGTAAGCTCGTTGATGCCTGCTTGCCACGGAGGGCAGCTTTATAATTTCCCCTAATTTCTTTAACTCCTACGGTGAGGGCTTGGACGAGTCTTTGGGACACGCTCAATTGGTCCAAGGTGACTTGCAACTGGAGCTGGACATCGTCGTAGGAGGCATCGATTTCGGTCAATTGGAAGTATTCTTTCTTGATGGTCTTCTGAAGGTCGATGTTGATCTTGTTGGCGGAGTCGAGGGACATTTCCAACTCGGTGATTTGGATCTGCGACTTCTTGTTGATACGGGTCATCTCAGTTTTCAACTTGGTATCGGCCTCGACCACGCGGGCGTTCAACTGCTCAATCTCAATGCTGGTAGCTCTACGGATTGCTTCGATTTCTTCGTTCTTCTCATGGAGACGCTTCTCAGCTTCATGGCGTAAACTGTTCCTTTCGGAAGACAGACGTTGGCTGCGTTGTTCCTCAGCTTTGCGACAGGTTTCGGCTTCCTGGTGTTTCCTCTTGAGTAGGGAAGCGGTTTCTTCGGGCTCGATATGGACATCTTCCAAGAGCTTACGGAGCTTGAGGAGTTCAGTATCACGTTTCTTGATGATTTCGAGCTTAAATTGGACTTACACTCATCTACACAGTGTCCACTTTGTACACAATTCACACATAATCCCTTCTTATTGACCACATCTAGACGTTCTTGTAGGGGCATGAACCTGAACGTCGTGCAGCTGTTGACAAAGTGATGTTCTGGACAAAAGTTACACTGCTTGTTGCTTTTAGTATTTCTCTTCTGAGCGTCTGATGCAGAAACGAACGTGTTGGCCGTGCTAGGTTGGGTTGGTCCTTTATGGGGTGCGCCTTGATAATTTCTTCTAGAGTACTCTCCTTTGGCCTCCGTATGACTCCCAGGATTCCTTTCTAGGATGTTGCATTGTTTAGGAGAAACTGTCTAAAATTATCCCAAGTTAGGGCTCGTGTCTCCTCGCTAAATTCGTTCCACTTGTTTCATATCTTGTTTGTGTATCAAGTTTTGAAGAAATTAGATAAATCAACATGTCTTCGAATAACTCGCCATCCGTTCGTCCAGTGGTTCTGATGGATCTTACTAATTTAGAGGCACTATCGTAAATATTTCTTAAAGGTAAAAATGCTGCCCACCTAGCAGTTGGTATTTCAGTCAATTCCGTGAAATATTCACGAATTAAATCTCCATTATTGTCATAACGTTCCTTTAGCGTTTTTAAACGCTTGTATCAATTAAATTGATTGCACTGCCTGGTCTTAGAGATGCCTTCAAGTAATGAAACTTTTGGATGGCATTCAAATTGTTTGCTTCATGTATTAGTATCTTGAATTTATTATAGAATGAAGGCCAATCTTTTCTATTTCCAGAGAATTTTGGAAGGTCAATTGGAGGCAGACTTACTTGAATATTAGACTGTGGTTGAACAAATGAACATGCTGGAGCTGTATTGTGTTGTGTTGAATTCCTTTTTTTAATAATTGTGCGTGCACTTAATGTTATTGTGTCGAATCTCATTCCAATCTCAGAATGGGTATCCTTGTAATCGTTGTCTCGGTCTAAATCTTCTAATTGCTCCAACGCCTGTTTATAATCATCAAAATACTTATTGGTTCTCTTAATCCCATTTTCTATAGAATCAAGGCTATTTGTCTCAACATATTTGGACAGATTTCTCATTGACGTCTTAAGCGTCCTCTTCTTAATGTTATAGAGCTTTAAGCATTGTGCTAATTCATTATTTTCTGATTGCATTCTTGAAGTTAATTTTTACTCACACGCTCGAAGGACCAATATGTTTTCTTTGTTTCCTGTTTATTGTTGATGTCCGGTTGATCCTATCCGGTGTATTAGCATTCACAAGTCACTGGTTTTATATCCGGTTCGAAGGACCAAATGTTGAATCGCGGTGGATGTTGTCTTTGACAAACGTTCGCGTGATCAAACCTACGGCGGTTAATTTAGGGTTGCCAAATAGATTTGATCGGCTCTGGAAATTATATGTATGGGCAAACGAAACTTGGACGCCTTGATAAATATGTATTTATTTATTTGTCTCTATTTTAAAACACTTGTGACGACGTGCTTGTCGGAGTTTGGAATCTTCTAGATGTGTTCGTGGTAAGAAGGTTACAATTGAACTGGGTGTGATTAGATATTGTTACAAACAGGAAATCTAAATCCCACCTCCCATCTGCCTGCCCCCACTGAACCAAGAAGAATTCCAAACTGAGTGCACGTGGTAATTTCTGGGTAATCTTAAAACTACACAAAATTTAAATACTTATTCTAAGGAATCTTAAACATAAACATTGCATTGTATTTTCAGCTGTTTACAACCACCAAGCATCCAAAAACCATTAGCAATCGGAAATATGCGCCTAAGCGTATTTACAAAGGATTGGTGATTAAAAATGCTCTATAAGATGCGTAATGGCCACAAACAGCTCCAAACACGTTCAACAAATACTCACTACTCTACCAACCAAATGTTGGTAATCTACGGGTCGGTTTAAGATAATATTGATTAATAATTATTATTTATCTACTTTTAGAAATACAATAAACAAGAAAATAGTTTTAAAGCGAAAATAAAAATAAAATAACATTGTTGGATCTTAACAGTCGACTATTACTCGTAAACTAATAAAGCCTACTTAGCTGTGATACTTTTCCTTTTAATTTCGTTATATATACTACTACTGTGAATTTTTTCACATATCCAAAAACAGCCATGTAGCTGGCAGTGGGGGGACACTTGACTCTAACAAAAATTAGCACTTTAAAGCTTAATATTTCATAAACGGTTCTTTTAATCGAAATATTATTTTCACAACCTGTAATATTTTTGAAAGACCTATCCAACGATGCCCTACACTATGGGGTAGACGAGAAAAAAGAAACCTAACCACTTCTTTAAGTAAAGGAGGTACCCTAAAATTTTTTTTTAAGATTTTATTTTACCACTTTGTCGGCGCGCCTAGTCTGTATATCCATCCCCAATTACAGCTTTATATTTCTAATAGTCTCTGAGCTAAACTGCTGACGAACGGACGGACATATCGAAACTATATGGCTTCGTTATTGATAACAACGGAACCCTAAAAAATGAGTTGTTAAGAAGTACAATGCTTCAAGATGGATTAGCCAGTTTGTGGCTGATGTCCATAGAATGTAATATGCTCAAAAACTTGCATTTTGAAGAGGTGAATAACGAGTTTGCCCATCTCAAACCTAGAAGGGTACCTTCTTCAATTAACACAGATTTTTAAGCGCTAACCTGTGAATACTAAATGAGTTACTTTTATGAATTATTACTTTCTTTGTCTACATTAACAATATAGTGCTCTGTGGGGCCCCATTATTATAATGTGCAAAGGGCCTCCAAGTAGTTAAAGAGAGCCCTGTATAAGAGGTTTTTTAGATAAGTTTTTACTTTATCCCGCTATAACCCGCAAAATATTTCAATGAATTATTGGGCGTTATTAAGATTATTACGAGAAAGTTAAATTATTCCTATAAAAATTGTATGGTCCTAAAAATGTGTTTAGCACCCTATTAAAAATAGGAAAGTTAGGCCTTAACAATATTAATTCTTATTCAATTAGGGTAAAATATTTACATCTATAATTGGTGTGCAATTAGTATTAGTTTTATGTGTAAAATAATGGAAAACATGTTCACTAATAAATATAACACCACTTAATAAAAGGCCAAACATTTCAATTGCTAATGCTAAACTTAAATGATGTATGCCTAGGGGAACTTCTTCCCGAACATCGTGTGCAGGTTTTTCTATATTCTCTCCATAAAACAGCAATCCATTTTCTTGGTAAGTCTTGATAATATTGTTGATTTTAAAAACATAAGGCGATGTTCTATACAAGAAAAACGATTGAAATCCTGGTATAATAGCTTCCTTAACGATGTAGAAAGGAGAAGCTCCTCTTTGACGTGTAATTGCTTTGATGAAGCCAATAGCTTGACTTCTCATAACAGCATAAGCATAAGAAGTATCTCCAGACATAACTTTCGCTGCTAATGCTGTTCTGTTGGATTTTATTATTCGACTTTGAAATTCTGACGAAATTTTCGGAGCGTACTCATATAACGTAATAATCGGCAGATTCGAAGAGTAAAGTTCTTGTAGTGAATATATTTTGTCATAGTAAACTTTAGAGAACATGAGTTTTAACATGGATGACGTGTAGCTCCAAGATAACATCATGGCTAAAACTGTCCAAGACATGACAACTATTTTTGAAGCAATCTTATAGTTGTTCACGTTTGTGCCCCAAGTACCTAGTAGAGCAGACAATAATTGTAATAGGTGTTTATCAAAATCATGTTTTTCTATGAACCACAAATATGTTGCTAAAGTGAGCAGTAGTGAGCCAATTAAGAGCCAAACACTTTTGTTAAAGATAAGCAATGTTTTTAAATATTGGGGGATTTCTAAAGGTTGGTGAACTAAGACTACAATGTCATCTCGTTTAAACGGTTCTCCATAACGTACATCTTCGAAAATACCATAGAAAACTCCGCAAAAACTAAATTCTGATCGTCGTTCTTTAACATTTTCATAAGACTCCTCTATACTTCTGGATACTGATATTTTAAATGTTGCATTCACTGTCCTCTCAATTTCCTTAAGAATTGACATTGCTTGTCCCACAATTTCATATATTTGCAACATTATATTAGGTGGATCAGGAAACATATCAACTACAATTTCATATTTATGCAGATTATTGAATAAAACTAAAAATAAATTTGCCCAATTATCTCGAGATATATAAAAAAATGTATCGTTAAACGGATTGTAACTTAGATCAAGTACTTCTCCTTTTACTACAGATACAATTCTAAAAAACCAAACATCCCAACTCCAAACTAGTCGACTAATATTCTTCAGTTCATCTAATTCATTAAAATCGTGAATTATTACTAAATTATATTTTGTAATCTCAGTAAATCCCCAACGTTTATGACTGGCTAAGCCATACTCTAAGAAATTTTCTACACTGTAAGCCAGTACTAAATGTACTTCCGCATCATTAAGCTGATATATCTGATTAAAATTTCTATCTAATACGTAGAAGCTATTTCTACCATCTTGCATGTAGCCAAGGCTTCGATCTAAAGAATCTGGAAAGTTACCAGTGCTGTGATAAGCATATGATAATGATGTGTTGAAAACCCTTCTCCCATATAAATATATTAATTTGTTAGTTGGAGGTATTTCTACAGCGGTTACTGGGATTCCATTTGCAGTAATTCCAGAACAATATGAGATTATTAACATTATTAGAACAACCATTTTCAATTGTTGTTCTTGGCTTGCGTTGAACGGATTGTGTTTTCTAAAAGAAAATAATTTTATTTCAATTTATTATCTATCATGAGAATGTTATGAGAATGAAACCGGATTTTCAAATCGTGCAAATTACTTAATTATGGATATTTTAAAAATTTAAAATATCTTCTAAAGTCTAAAAGATCCAATTCAGGACGACAAATTGATCCTCAGGAAAAAAGCTTTAATAATGGAGTGATTTTTTATATATAACCTTCGGAGCAGCGTTCTCCAAACTTTTGGCCCGGTAAACGGTAATATTTGGAAAAAATTCGCGGACCGGTAAAATTTTGTGAAAACAAATTATGATCCAGTGTTTTTTTTTAATATAATAGGTCTTAAAAGTAACCCTGTGGAAGAAAAGTAGAAAAGCAAAAGCTATCACACAAAATACAATGAGATTTAAAGCAAAATCAAAAGAATGATCCGATAGGCGAAAGCAGAATAAGGAAATTGAAACGCTTCAAAAACGTTACGACAATATCAATCTTCACGTAAAAATAAAAGAACTAAGGGGAACTAATAGAAGAAATACACCCTCAATTATAAAAACTAACGAATTAGGAAATATAACAAACCACCCAGAAAAGCTCCTAAGATGCGAAGAACACATATAAGAGCTCTGCAAGGATACCAGTGGCCCCCTAAGTAACATAAAACAAGATGTAACTAGCAACCCAAGAATAAATGAAGAATTTAACACACCATCAAGAACATGAAAGCAGTAAAACTGTTGGCCCAGATGTAGTACCTAATAGAGCTGTTAAAACTCGTAACAAAAACGAACAAATTCATGTATTTACGATCCTATACAACACCATATATGAAACAGGAATATATGGCCAAACAAGTCGCAAACGTCAACATTTATTACGATACCAAAAAAACCAAATCCGGACACATCACAATTTTTTTTTTCTTAAATAATTGACAACGTTAGGCTCATGACCAGATAGAAGTTGCGATGTCAATGAATACATATATCACCTGTTTTAAAAATATCAATTTTTTGTTCAATCACAAAAACCTAGATATTTCCTAAACTTGGATATCTTCTCGTAGAAGCTTCATTTTAACTGTGTATTACCAATACACTATGGAAGACGATTAGCAACAGTTTATATCCGGTAAAACCCCAAGAACCTCAAAAATTGATATAGACCGAATTCTGCACATACCTACTCCTAAAATTAATACAATCTTATAAAAATCTTACCATATCAGTAAATCCAATTTATAAATGCATATCAAAAAAATTTCGAGAAATATAACTTCAACTCTCTGCTTCAACAAATTTAGAAAAACACGTATTTTTCGAACGTATTTTTGTGTAATTAATTTCATTTCTGATTGTAAATTAATAACATGTTTTCCAGTCAGAAACCTTTTTAAATATCTCAAATATTAATTATTTACTGACATTGAATGGACTTACTAACATAAACTAAAACTGAACTTAACTAAAGCACAATTAGCACCATTGTAATCCTTAATAAACAAAATGTATAAAATATTAATTGAAAACGAAATATCGAGTGACTAATCTTTTGTACACGTACTTTTTTATTGTAATTGAATATATAACTCGCAACAGCAAATAAGCGTTTTTCAATAATTTATTTGTCTACTGATTGGCATCTAAAAGCATCTAAAATTAAACGTGTAGCTTTGTTATAATAAAGGTTAATGTTATTACTACCTGGTGATCTCTTTCAAAAGGCCATCAGTCATGGTTTCCGAAAATATCAATGGCCGAAACACCGATTCTCGGAGAGGCAACCGTATTTATCAAAAAACGCAAATCAAAAATATTTGAAAATGCAATCATTAACAACTCCATCACACAGGCACAGGTAATAGTCCGGTGAAATTAGACCAAAAAATAGGGGTGAGGTTACAAACATTCACACTTGGCTGAAAATTTTGTTTAAAAATTTTGTAAATAAAAAGGTTTGTTCAAAACACTATTATAATTGAAATGTGAAAAGTCCTCATCAATCTGACACCTGCAAAAAAATTACTCGGGTCAAAGGTCACAAAACGGGTTGTTGTGTAAGTACGTTAAGTACGGTAAGTTTTATTATAAAATTAGCCCAGAGAAAAATGTAAGTCAGATGTAGTCAGTATGTAGTCAGAAATGTAGATCAGATAATTATCTATAAAAAATATCTAAATACTTTTGTCCTAGGAGTTTCGATTCAAAAAGTTGAAAGAGTTGTAATCGTCATAATATGCACACGTTTTCACGCCATCTTTGCTACTGATCAGTTGTGATTCTGTTTAATTTGAAACTATTAGATAATTAAAGATATTGGCAAGGGTTGAAAATGATTAAAGGGGTGTAAATTAAAAGAAAAGGGCAATTTATCCATCGGAATCATCATTATCTGAAACTTCTGCTCCCTCCTCTCCTTGTTCTTCTACTTATTCTTGTTCTTGTTTATCTTCTTGTTTATCTTCTTCATCCTGTATGCAAGTAAATTGCCCCAATACTGACGGATGTCTCTTCGTTAGCATTTAATAAAACAATAGTAAAAGATTTTAATACGTAATATTATTATAGCTTTAAATCAATATTTAATATTTAGGTTACAAAATTTTAATATTTGGTATTTAGATACGAGCAAGAAATGATTTTCTGGAGCTTGGTTTCTAGAATTTGGACACTAATTTGTCAACTAAGAAGTTTATATATACTCTGCTCAAAATAATTAGCGGGTCACAAATTTGTGTCTCCATAAAATTCAAACTGCAAATTACATGCAAATAAAATTAAGAACATCTGAAACACGCTCTATTTTATTGTTTTTTATTGTTTTAATTAATAAAAGCTACCAAAGCTAAAGTGAAATAATGTATCCCAAATTTCTCTTTGAAAATGGCGAAGGCCTTCTACAAGTTTCAAGAAAGCCTGTCACTCAACTTAAGCCTGTCACTTATTTAGCGATTGTGGAGCAGGTACTTGGATACAGGTTAATCAATATTCCAGGCGCGGTGGGCAAGGTAGCAAAAGAAAAACAACTCAAAATAAAGGTCGCTTTTAACTGATTTCTTCGCAATAGAGTTTCTACGACGAAAGACCTCTTACTTTCCTTCAGGACGAGGCATTGGGTCACTTTATCAGACCAGACAATTAGGGATAGGTTGAGCGAATCAAATTTTAGGGCAAGACGATCCTTCCGAAAATCCTCTATGACACGACGCCACAGAATAACAAGGATGAATTTTTCTCGTGAATATGTCGCATGGCAACTTCGAAAGGAAGTCTGTGCTCTTCACGGATGAATCAAGGTTCCGTATTACTCGTTGCGATGACCGAGTAGGTGTTTACAGACGACCAGGAGAACGCTTTGCAGCTGCTACTGTCTAGGAAGTCGAAAGATTAAGAGGAAGTTCAGTTATGGTTAGGGGTGGAATTAGTATCGACCGTAGAATCGACTTTGTTGTAATACCAGGACATCTTAACGCCAATCTCTATGTTGACATTGTGTTAGGAGAACATGTTGTCCCTGTGGCATATGGAATAGGTCAAAATTTGTTGTTAATGTAGGATAACGCTAAACCACATACTGCTTCGATTGCGGAAAATCAATTAAGCGGTGAATCGTCGTATAGGCGACGAGTTGACAGGATAGTACGTTGCGTATATCTAAAGTGTGAGTGGGACAGAGGTTTTAAAAAATAATCGGGTGCCTTCATTGAAAATCCAAAGAAGAAGTTTATGGTCCATTGGTCGTATGGTCGCTGTTATTTATCTGTTATTTTTCTATTTTGTTATGAAGATTGAAAGATTTGGAAAGATCGTATATTTTGCGTGCGATTTAGAATACACGATCGTACATCGTATCAGCTACAAGAAGGTCGTATAAATACGACTTAAATCGTACGGTTGGTAACACTGGCCCGCGCCCCCATACTCCCGCTCCGCACTTGCGCTCCAGCATCGTTGCAAATTGGCAAAAGAGTATGGAGTTGGACGTATTACTATTCACGATCAAAAATCAAAAGACAATGGAATCCGGACCAAGAAAACGTAAAACATTAAGAGTTGATGATTGTCGTTGGTGAAACATTAAGAGTTGGTGATGTGGTTCATGCAAGAGCGTGCTAAACACACTCCAATATCTGGAGAAATTTTGAAAGCTAAAGCAAACAACTTTAAAAAAAATATACTAATAAAGGTGTTATTCGTGCTTGTGTTGGGTGGTTGGATAAATTTAAAAAGCGATTTGGTATCCGATTGTCAACCGTATCAGGTAAAAAAATCCGCAGTGCAACGATTTATCCAGCGTTTTAGAGACAAAGTAGAGGAACTAGGTCTTTTTTAGAATCAAATCTAAAATGCAGCCGAGAATAGTCTCTTCTGGAAACTGTTGCCCAATAAAACGTTTGTATCCTCTAAAGAAGCCAACGCACCACGTAAAGTGAGTCAAGAGAGAATCACCTTAATGCCATGTTCAAATGCTACAGGAACACACAAATGGGATTTATTGGTGATTGGTAAAGCTAAAAATCTCAGAGCTTTCAAGAATACTTCTCCCAGTCTGCTAAAAGAACTAGTTTAAAAGTTGGGTCACGAGAGAAGTATTTAGTGAATGGTTTCATAAAGACTTTGTTCCAGAAGTGAAGAAGTTTATGAAAAGATCTAATTTGTCTGAAAAAGCTTTACTTGTACTTGACAATGCTCCAGGTGACCTAAAAGAAAAAGAAATTAGATCAAGTGATGGGAAGATCCAATCCATGTTCCTACCACCAAACTGCACACCTTTACTGCAGCCGATGGATCAAAATCTTATCAGAAAGTCCTTGTATAAAAATAAGTTGCTCCTTCATATTATTTCTAAGGGTGGTTACATAAATCAGTGTCTCAAAAAAATTAACTAGAAGGATGTTGTATTATCCCTCGCTCACACATGGAGCTCTGTTTGACCTAACTTAATCCAATCATCGGCATCGGGGAAAATCTATGGTCTACAATGAATGGTTTATCACAAGAAACAGAAGAATGGGATACTGAAGATAATCTGCCTGTGGCCAATTGGTTGCAAAGTTTAGAAAGAGGATTCGAGACAAGCGAAGAAGATTTAAATTCCTGATTTGAAGGAACAGAAGAAACAGTGTAAATTAGGACAGATGTAGAAATTTGAGGAGACGTACAATAACAAGAAAGGCTTGAAGAAATACTGGAGCTTCTGACTACTACAGTTAGATACCTTTCCGAATTCAAGTAAGTGGCTTTTCCTTGTCTTACCAAGTTTGAATTCTTATGCTCGCCATACACGCTACGGTCTAGCGTACGGTCTGCCTGATGATCTCGTACTGATTCCTATAATTCATTTGCTATGGTTTCATCTCTCCTTTTGCTTTACCCGGTTTTTGGTGGGCGAGAAGAATTATTATTTGAAGACCTTGATTGGACCTCATTATTGTCAGTTGACGAATATTGTTGATCGGAAGTTGAAGAATATTGAGTGTTGTCTTCCTAAAAACAAATAATTTAATAAGTAGCTAGTTTTTTTTATGCTAGAAGATATAAGATAATTTTTATATTTTTTTATATTTTAATTTTTATATTTAAGTTACCTACATCTGAAGAAAAATAAAAAGAAATAGCAAAGATGTACGAAGAACGATGGAACTTTCCTCATTGTCTTGGTGCAATAGATGAGAAACACATAGCCATTCTTCCACCGTCTTATAGTGGATGGTATTTTTATAATTATAAAGGACATCTTAGTCTGGTTCCTATGGCAATTGTTAATGCAAATTGCCAATTAATGTACATAGATGTTGGCATAAATTATAGAATATCCGATGGAGGGGTACTACAAAATATTGTATTTTTTGAAAAATTGGAAAATAGTGAATTACATATTCCAAACAGTGAAACGTTAACAGGAAGTGATTGAAATTTGTCATATGTATTTGTGGCAGACGAAGCGTTCCCATTACGCTGCGACATGATAAAACCGTTTCGGCAGGCAGATTAAATATCGCAAGAGAGAAAAATCCTTAATTATAGATTATATCGCGCCAGGCGCACTGTAGAAAACGCTTTCGGGATACTGGCATCACGATTTCGGATATATTATACTCATATAAATTTAGAACCCGAAAATATCGATAAAGTAGTTAAAGCTTCCTGTGCATTACATATCTTTTTAATTGAACACTCAAAATGTCTGTTTCTGTTTCTATCGAGAAAACTCTGAAAACGGGACTATAATTTCTAAAGGATATAATCTACAAAATAGTACCATGGAAAACTTAGAAAGAAGAAACGCAGGAAATATTTTGAACACCGCGAAAATTGTCCGAGAAAATTTTATGAAATATTTTAATGAGGAGGGAGAGCAGTACCATGGCAAGACGATTATGTATGTTAATTAGGGTAAAACGAGCGAAGTAGTTCTAAATTCTAAATAGTTAAAAGCTTTCGTGTAATTTAAAATTTGAATAATATTGTGTTTTATTCAACTTATTAAAAAATTACCTAACTATAAATATAAATATTTTACTTACCTCACAACTATTTTCGTCATCACAATCCAAGTTGGATGAAGATTCCCAGGCAGTGCCTTGATCATGTACGAATTTGAATAAATCGTAGTACCACAATTTAATACAATACACCTCATCAGCAGATGCCCCCGACTTTATAGATTGCTCATATTTCTTCTTTTCCTTCCTAACATTGCTTGTAAAACTATTTATTTTTTCACATGTGATTTCTTTGCATCTGGCATAATTTCTTTTAATTTTTCTATGAGAAATTTCTAGGCAGCTTCTTTTTTGTCTCCATTATGGTACTCTTTGATTTTATTTTGCCAAAGACGGATGTTTTCTATATATTTATATCTGCGCCGGTATACCTGCACAGGCGCATAAGTACACTGTCGAAAGAATTGGTTTTCAATCTTCTCCGGTCGCCTGCGCAGGTAAAAAAACTGCACATGTCTATTCCCACACACACTCCGCTTTACCTGCGCAGGCAAAGCCACACAGGTAGACCTCTCATGTCGACCGTTGTGTGTATGGCGGGCATTATACATTTATTTTAAGACGTCGTAGGGAATTGCAATAATTCAATAGCAACTACTTCAAAAGTAATTTAATAACAGCTTAATAGAATATGTGAATTAAATTTTAAATTACTTTATCTGGATAAGAGATATCTCTTTCCCACTGGGCACTCTGGACACGTGCCTAGGGCCCCGCAATCTAGAGGGGCCCGTAGTTGTGAAGCGCCAAGTAAGAAATGACCAAATCAGTTGAGAAAGTTCATACAAAATTCATTGAAAATGTGTCTTATATTATGTTTAAAATCTCAAGTTTTTTTTTAAAAAGCCATTAAAAGTACAATATGTAATTAATAAAACAAAAAAAAAATATATATATATATATATATATATATATATATATATATATATATATATATATATATATATATATATATATATATATATATATATATATATATATATATATATATATATATATATATATTTATTTGATTTAAAATGTTATTGTTGTGCACATTATTATTATTATTATTATTATTATTAGCATTTATTGTTCATAATAAATATAATACAGTAGACATAAGGTGTACCATATGTTTAAAAAACAATGATCAAAAGGGTTCGTTTAGTCATTATAAGGTTATAATGTCCTAAGTCTTCCACGAGCCCCGATTTACAGAAAAAAAAGATTTTTTGATTGTGTCCATTCATACAACATTTTACTACATTTTGCTTTTGGTGAGAGATACTTAGTAAACAAATTTGCATATATTCCAGCTTTGAGTTTCTTACAAATCAAGAGAAAGATTTAGATCGTTCATAGAGTTGATTAGCACGTTGGGTTTACTTTCTTTAGCATCCTTTTAAACGGTTAATATCCGCTAGCCGAAGAGTGTCGTTTAGTCCGTTGATTTTTTTTGTTATTTGATATGTGAAACAGGATTTAAAGAGCTGTTTTTTGTGAATTGGAGGTGTTAGTAAGCCTTTGCTGCGGACATTGAGATTATGTACGTCTGTTCTGTATGTTATTTTATTATACAGGTATGCTGGCTGTTTGTTTATTATAATACTCTTGAAGCAACATAAGGCATGGTAGTTTCTGACCTGTTCCATCGTTTTCCACAATGTTTTTATTACAGCTGGTATTCTACTTCTGGATTTCAGGCCTGGACAAACCGTATGCACTTATTTTGAACCCTTTATATCCGCTGTATATTTTCGAACCCGATATAACTACCATATACTGTATCTGCATAAGAGAAAAGTGAAAGGACATAACTTTCCACTAGCCTTTTTCTAAGGTGTTTCGTAAGGAAACTTCTCGCAGAGTACAGTAGTTTTAACCGGAGGTAGGCTGTGTTGACCGTTTTCGATACATGAAATGAGAATTTTAGATCCTCATCAAAA
The DNA here is from genome assembly GCA_944588485.1 of Phosphuga atrata. Lineage (NCBI taxonomy): Eukaryota > Metazoa > Arthropoda > Insecta > Coleoptera > Silphidae > Phosphuga > Phosphuga atrata. The sequence goes on from OX155899.1 coordinate 38,279,438, forward strand.
ATAACACCGAGATTACTAACCTCCTTTTTTATTTCTAACTTTTTTTCTGCTACGTATATTTCCATGCTATCTTTAATTTGTTGACTCTGTTTGCCAGCGAAGATTATAATTTGAGTTTTTGATGGATTGATGCTTAGTGAGTGGTGTTTAGAAAATTCAATGATTGAGCTAAAGTCGTCCGTAATGTCTTTTCCTGCTTGAAGAGTATTAGTGGGCGAGAAGGTATATAGTAGCTGGGTATCATCTGCGTATTGGTGGAATTTGCATCGTTTGACATATTTACCGAGGCTAATGGTGTAAAGGCAAAATAACAGAGGAGAGATAACCGATCCCTGGGGGACACCACTAAGAGTAATGCCAGGTTTCAACAGACTATCGCCAACCTGCACTATCTGTTGTCTATTGGTAAGATATGCATAGGTATTGGTAAGATTATGCATATGAATTTTATTAAATAAGTTTACAAGCAATGCTCTACAAGCAATAATCAAGGAGAAAAGAGAAATTCAAAGTAGAAATCTTTCTTTCAATATTTGATACCCTGGGCGTTTTAAACAGCGATTAAGTTCGTGTAGGACCATTAATCAACGTTTTAGTTTATTTGTTCGCTTAAAAACTCTGAATTCCGTTAAGTTGAGACAAAGATGCAAAGAATTTGCTGAAATCTATTATGAAATGAGAAAGAGTTGGAAATGGAATCTCTGCATTTAACAGACTACTTGAAAATCGTTCATAGTAAAAATGAAGGAACTTATACTATATTAGAAATATATCATCTTTTGAAAGAAAACCAAATTGAAGAAACGTTTCCAAATGTAGAAATCGCATTGAGAATCTTTTTAAGCATGATGGTAACTGACTGCAGTGGCGAACGTTTCTTCTTCAAAATGTAAAGAAAAAAAAAACAGCCAAGTGCGTGTCGGGCCACGCGCAATGTAGGGTTCCGCAGTTGCTATTCTTACTCTTATGACATAAGACTGAAATGTGTAAAAAAATCCGTAACCACTAATAATAATAATTTATTCACATTGCCAATATAAAATCATAATTTTTTACAATTTTTTGGATGTGATTGTCATAATGGTACCATACAATCTTCTTAAAACGAACAAATAATATTTGAACAAAATGCAAATAAAACAAGAATCAGAAATAAGAAAATATTGGTTTACAATGAATACAGCTAGAATACATATTGTGTTACACTTAAGAAATGGTTTTTTCAATAAATTCATTGATACTATAGAACGCACCATCTATCAGTATTTCTTTAATGCTTTTTTTTAAATTGCAGAAAAGGCTTATTTTTAAATTCTGTTGGTAGATGATGGTGAAATTGTACACCCATACAAAAAAACGATTTTCCATAAAAGGCTGTGTTGTGCTTTTCTTTTCTTAGATATGCTCCATGCCTTGTGTTATATGAATGAATGTTAGATCCTATACAATAGTTACCTATGTTATTTTGTATGTAACATAGGCATTTAAAGATAAAAATTGAAGGCAACGTTAATAACTTATTATTCTTGAAGCAACTTCTACAGCTTTGTCTTCGCTTTAAATTAAAAATAACCCTTAGAATTTTTTTTGTAAAATGAAACAACTATGCATATTACTCGAATTTCCCCCCAGTAACACATTGAACGAGAGGTGTGAATAAACTAAAGCGTAGAGAGGCTTAATAAGGTGCTAGAGTCCATAGATTTCTTCATTTGGGATATTGAGAAATATGCACTTGCCAGTCTTTTACATACCTTATCCGTGTGGATAAAGCAGGTGAGTTTAGAATCTATCAACACCGAAAGTTATCTCGTAGAACTGGATAGCTTGTAACTTTGTTTGTTAATAATTAATCGAAAATTAGCTGGTACAATTTTCCTTTTGCCAAATTGCAGAGAGACAGTTTTGTTGCTGTTTAATATTAGCTTATTTTCGGTACACTAATTATTAAATTTTATTATAACCTCCACTACCTTCGCATGTAATTCCTCAGAACTCTTTGCTGATACTGCAATTGTTGTATCATCGGCGAACAAAATAGTTTCAGCACCTAAAAACTCTGGGAGATCATTTATAAATAAAATGAATAAGAGAAGACAGATCCTTGCGGTAACCCAATTAAGATACCCCTATCTTTTGCATTAGAAAAGTAACTATTTATTTTGACAATTAATTTGCGATTTGTTAGAAACGATCAGAAGAACAGATTTGAAAAACATTCTCGAAACTCAAAACACTCAATTTTGTTAATAATAAAATCTATATCCACTGTATCAAACGCCTTAGTTAAGTCAAAAAAATAATCCAATAACGTGATCTCCCTTGTCCAGTTTCTCCAAAATAAATTTCACGAGGCTGCAGGAAGCTGTTTCTACAGATTTTTTGTTCTGAAACCATGCTTTTGGAAAGTAAATCGTTTTTTACAAGGTAGGGGAATTGTGCTTAAGATGACATACTTTTTCTTTGGAAGGAAATATTTGATTATTCAAAGGGCGATAAAAAATAAATCTAAGCGTACACATTAAAAACTTTTATTTACGAAGCACACAAAATTATCTTGACGCTAAAAAAATTACAGAATTGAAACTAAATAACAAAAATATCAATCATGCCCAAGTGGGTAAGTTGACACACGTCTGTCTTAGTTGTCATACATAACAATCGGTGCACAATTCAGATTTGAATAGATTAGTTCTTGCTTGCTCCATCGCTTACATAACTGGCAACATACCCAATGCTCTCCTGACTTCGATTTGCTATATAATTCGTTGCAATAAAGGCATACATCATCGAAGTCATCCCGAAGGATAGCTCGCTTCACTTGCTTTCGAATTCTAATGCTCTGGCGATTCTCGATATCTAATGCTTTGGCGAGTCAATAGAACAGGATTTAAAAGTATTCTTACACGTCGAGAACTTCAGGGTAACATACCATGTCAACTTAAGTCGAAGGTTGCTATGTCATCTTACCCTACGAGCTAAATAATATTTGCCGCCTTTTGTGACTTAAAGTTTTTAGGTTACTTAAATTATTCCCCGATATTCCTAGCACATATTAATCGCAGTCCATAACAAATTGGTCTATACAACAAAAAAAGTACCTGATACAAATTTATGGGCAGAAATACTTTCATTTCAAAAATATTTTTGGGTGACGAAATCAAAACATTGCACTCCACATCCAAACAACGCAAACGGGCGGTCACTAAAGTTTTGAGTGGTGGTACTGTATGTGAGCCGACATGTAAACTCCATCTACGCACTTGTGGCACGTATAGTTTAACAGATGTAAGCACTGTGTCATCTTACCTGAGTATGTCATCTTAAGCACAATTCCCCTATGCCATCATTCTATTGTAAATCAATCGTTTGATATAAATTTTCATATTTTTGAAAACGTAGAATATAGATATTGGTCGATAGTTATCCAAAATACGCGGATCCGATTTTTTTAGCAATGGAACTATCAACGCTACTTTTAGGCAAGTTTAATATTATACCCTTCATCTATTGACTTATTGTTACAATAACTTAATCAGATGACATTGATGTTGTCGAGTTTGATGTTCAACATAACCATAAATATGTTGTTTAAATGAAGCGGTTGTCGCTCGATTTGTTACATTTTATAAGTTAGTCGACTATTACTCGAAAACTAATAAAGCCTACTTAGCTGTGATACTTTTCCTTTTAACTTCGTTATATATATATTACTATTGTGAATTTTTTCACATTTTTCACAGCTGGCAGTGGGGCGACACTTGACTCTAACAAAAATTAGCACTTTAAAGCTTAATATTTCAAACGGTTCTCTTAATCGAAATATTATTTTCACAAACCTGTAATATTTTTGAAAGACCTATCCAACTACGCTACACTATGGGGTAGACGAGAAAAAAGAAACGTAATCACTTCTTTAAGGTAAAGGAAGTACCCTAAAAAAAATTTTATTTTACCACTTTGTCGGTGTATCTAATGACTATGAATAATCTGTATATCCATTCCAAATTACAGCTTTATATTTGTCTTATAATAGTCTACGAGCTAAACTGCGGACAAACGGAGGGACATATCGAAACTTGAAATTAACCAGTTTGTGGCTGATGTCTATAGAATGTTAAGTGCTCAAGAACTTGTATTTTGAAGAGGTGAATAACGATTTTGCCCATCTCAAATCTAGAAGCGTACCTTCTTCAATTAACACAGATTTTTAAGCGCTAACCTGTGAATATTAAATGAGTTACTTTTATGAATTATTACTTTCTTTGTCTACTTTAACAATATACTGCTCTGTGGGGCCCCATTATTCTAATGTGCAAAGGGCCTCCAAGAAGTTAAAGAGGCCCCTGTTTATGGGGTTTTTTAGATTTTTTTAAGTTTTTACTCTATCCCGCTATAACCAGCAAAATATTTCAATGAATTATTGGGAGTAATTAAGATTATTACGAGAAAGTTAAATTATTCCTATAAAAATTGTATGGTCCTAAAAATGTGTTTAGCACCCTATTAAAAATAGGAAAGTTAGGCCTTAACAATATTAATTCTTATTCAATTAGGGCAAAATATTTACATCTATAATTGGTGTGCAATTTATATTAGTTTCTATGTTTAAAATAATGGAATAATTGTTCACTAATAAATATAACACCACTTAATAAAAGGCCAAACATTTCAATTGCTAATGCTAAACTTAAATGATGTATGCCTAGGGGAACTTCTTCCCGAACATCGTGTGCAGATTTTTCTATATTCTCTCCATAAAACAGCAATCCATTTTCTTGGTAAGTCTTGATAATATTGTTGATTTTAAAAACATAAGGCGATGTTCTATACAAGAAAAACGATTGAAATCCTGGTATAATAGCTTCCTTAACGATGTAGAAAGGAGAAGCTCCTCTTTGACGTGTAATTGCTTTGATGAACCCAATAGCTTGACTTCTCATAACAGCATAAGCATAAGAAGTATCTCCAGACATAACTTTCGCTGCTAATACTGTTCTGTTGGATTTTATTATTCGACTTTGAAATTCTGACGAAATTTTCGGAGCGTACTCATATAACGTAATAATCGGCAGATTCGACGAGTAAAGTTCTTGTAGTGAATATATTTTGTCATAGTAAACTTTAGAGAACATGAGTTTTAACATGGATGACGTGTAGCTCCAAGATAACATCATGGCTAAAACTGTCCAAGACATGACAACTATTTTTGAAGCAATCTTATAGTTGTTCACGTTTGTGCCCCAAGTACCTAGTAGAGCAGACAATAATTGTAATAGGTGTTTATAAAAATCATGTTTTTCTATGAACCATAAATATGTTGCTAAAGTGAGCAGTAGTGAGCCAATTAAGAGCCAAACACTTTTGTTAAAGATAAGCAATGTTTTTAAATATTGGGGGATTTCTAAAGGTTGATGAACTAAGACAACAACGTCATCTCGTTTAAACGGTTCTCCATAACGTACATCTTCGAAAATACCATAGAAAACTCCGCAAAAACTAAATTCTGATCGTCGTTCCTTAACATTTTCATAAGACTCTTCTATACTTCTGGAAACTGATATTTTAAATGTTGCATTCACTGTCCTCTCAATTTCCTTAAGAATTGACATTGCTTGTCCCACAATTTCATCTCTTTGCAACATTATATTAGGTGGGTCAGGAAACATATCAACTACAATTTCATATTTATGCAGATTATTGAATAAAAATAAAAATAAATTTGTCCAATTATCTCGAGATATATAAAAAAATGTATCGTTAAACGGATTGTAACTTAGATCAAGTAATTCTCCTTTTACTACAGATACAATTCTAAAAAACCAAACATCCCAACTCCAAAGTAGTCTACTAATATTCTTCAATTCATCTAATTCATTAAAATCGTGAATTATTACTAAATTATATTTTGTAATCTCAGTAAATCCCCAACGTTTATGACTGGCTAAGCCATACTCTAAGAAATTTTCTACACTGTAAGCCAGTACAAAATGTACTTCCGCATCATTAAGCTGATACATCTGATTAAAATTTCTATCTATTATGTAAAAGCTATTTTTACCATCTTGCATGAAGCCAAGGCTTCGATCTAAAGAATCTGGAAAGTTACCAGTGCTGTGATAAGCATATGATAATGATGTGTTCAAAACCCTTCTCCCATATAAATATATTAATTTGTTAGTTGGAGGTATTTCTACAGCGGTTACTGGGATTCCATTTGCAGTAATACCAGAACAATATGAGATTATTAATATTATTAGAACAACCATTTTCAATGTTTGTTCTGGGCTTGCGTTGAACGGATAGTGTTTTCTAAAAGAGAATGATTTTATTAAAATTTATTATCTATCATGAGAATGCTATGATCATATCGTGCAAATAGACCTTTTCATACTTGAATTTTTTTGTGCGCATGTGTCAATTTCCGCCATGTTATACGTCACAAGTTGCCCGAACTTTTTGACGTATAACCGGTGAATATGCCCGAAACTTTCATATTACCGCATTTAAAACTTGGCGAATGCGCATGCGCTCTACTAACCGTAAAAAGGTCTATTACTTAATTATGGATATTAAAAAAAATTAAAATATCTAAGTCTAAAAGAACCAATTCAGGTCGACAAATTGGTCCTCAGAAAAAAGCTTTAATAATGGAGTGATTTTTTATAACCTTAGGAGCAGCGTTTCTCAACTTTTTTGGCCCGGCAAACGGTAATATTTGGAGAAAAAATTCGCGGACCGGTAAAATTTCTAAAAAAAAACCAGTGAACCAGTGTTTTTTTTAATATACTAGGTATTAAAAGTGGCCCTGTGGAAGGAAGGCGGAAAAGCAAAATTAAAAAAACAAAAACAAAAAGCGATAACACAAAATACATGGAGCCAAATCAAAAGGATGATCCGAGAGGCGATAGGAAAATACCTGTCTGAGAAGGAAATTGAAACGCTTCAAAAACGATACGACAATATCAATCTTTACATAAAAATAAAAGAACTAAGTGGAACTAATAGAAAAAACAAACCCTCAATTATAAAAACTAACGAATGAAGAAATATAACAAACCACCCACAAAAGCTCCTAAGGTGGGAAGAACACATAGAAGAACTCTTCAAGGATACCAGTGGCCCCCTAAGTAACATACAACAAGATGTAACTAGCACCCCAAAAGGAAAGGAGAAATTACAACACACCATCAAGGACATGAAAGGCAGTAAAACGGTTGGCCCAGATGAAGTACCCATAGAGCTGTTAAAACTCGTAACAAAAACGAACAAATTCATGTCTTTACGATCCAAAACGATTTTGCGATACCAAAGAAACCAGATGCCAGAGAATGTAGCAGCTACCGTAGTATAAGCCTCATGATTCTCGCCTTAAAAGTATTTCTAAATATATTAAATGCCTATAATTATATAGATACGCTGATTGGTGGATAAGTTTGAAAATTTCTGTTTCGGAGGAGAATTCTGCGATTAGTTGAACGTTAAACATTTTTGGGATTGAACATTCTTTTGTAGAATGAATAGAAATGATAGTAATGTCAAAATTAACCGTGGGGAGTTGTTAGTCTCCCATCGAGCGTCTCCCTTGGTGGCGGATAGGGGAATGCTCTCCAGATATGGGGGGTACTGAGGAAATAAAATACTCAGGGCGGACCAAAACTAACAATCAAAATCCAAGTGCGTCTGCAGTGGAGACCATCGGCAACTTGGTCAGCGTCTGTTCACCCAGAGGGTGCGGCTGAAAACGTGCTCCAGGAACTAACAATCCCTAGAAAACCCAGTGGAAACATTGGACAAACGACTTGATGACAAGCAAACCATGGCTCGTGCAAGTAAAGTAAATAGTACCCCAGGTGGTAACCATTCCACCCATCAACAAGAGGCGGCCCGGGATTTCGGATTCTGGGGATCCCGGGCTTACACGGACACAGAGAAAGTCGGAGTTCTCTGACAAACTTCCCCGTAAAACCAATACATACATCAGCACTTTCAACATCAATACGCTAATCCAACCAGGAAAGCTACACAACCTAACATTAGAATTAGACAAACAAAAAATCCAGATCCTCGCACTACAGGAGACACGTTTCACAGAGGAAGACACAGTAGACTATAGTAATTACCGTATATTCAAGTGCAAAACTAAAAAACGAGTCGCCAAAGGTGCCCCTATCCTAGGAATGGCCTTTGTAGTAAACAAAAAATTTTAGGATCAGTAAAAGAAGTCACACCGGTCAACAACAGGCTAATGACCTTGCGCATCCAGTGCGCCAACAAAAAATACTCATTAATTAACATACACGCACCTACGAATGGGGACAACAAAAAAGATCCAAGGAGAACAGAGATATTTTGGCAAACATTAGAGAAAATAATGAATAAAATCCCAAAGCAAGACACTAAAATCCTACTAGGAGATTTCAACGCACAAATTGGCAGAGAAAAATTGTATCAGAAAACAGTTGGGAAATTTCCCGCACACAAATTCACCAATAAAAATGGCGTAAGGTTAATCGAACTCTGTCAACAGCACAACCTCAAAATTATGTCCACCTCCCTCAGAAAAACACCTAAAAAACAAAAGACTTGGAGGTCTCCAATACAGTCCATCGGCGAATTCCAAATCGATCATATCGCAATCACACACCAGACACAAAGAGAGATCCATGATGTACAAGTCCGCAGAGGTGCGAACATAGACTCGGACCATTATCAAACTAGAATTAACATAAAATTCACTCCAAATAAAATACATAATAAAAAAACACGCCTGCAGAAATTCGACTCAAAAATGATCAAGGAAACCAACATAAAACAAGAATGGGATAAAGAACAGGCAAACAACTGGGCAGACTTCCACAGGAAAATCGTACAGAAGGCAAAAGAACTGATTTCACTTAAGAAGAACACAAAAAACCCATGGTGCGAATGTGAGAAAGCACTTGAAAAACGAAAACGGGCATTCCAAACCTACAACAGTAAAAAATCACCAGTAACACAACAGAAATTTAATGAAACAAGCAGAGAGGTCACCAAAATTTTCAGACAAACCAAGAGAAAATTTATGAAAGAACAGTTAAAGTCCATAGAGGAAAACTTCAGGAACTACAATATAAGAGACTTCTATAGAACATTCGCAGGTAAAATCAAAGGTTACACACCACAAAACCTATGTTTCAGACGAGAAACAGGAGAGCTAGCACTCACCAATCAAGAAAACTGCAGAGAACTATCAAGATATTTTTGTAATCTATTAAACTGCCAAGAACCCACCTCAAGATACCCCAGAGAAAAAATAGCAGAAAGACACCCGGATTCACCACCACCCACACAAGAAGAAATCAATAGACACATTCAAAGACTCAAGAACAACAGAACATCTGGAGAATATGGAATCATTTCGGAATTACTGAAAAATCTAGGACCAAACTCACTACGAGAATTCAGACAAATTATTCAAGAAATTTGGCAAACTGAAAAATTATCATAGGACTGGAAATGCGCACTAATACACCAACTACATAAAAAGAGGGACAGAGCTGATGTGAACAACAACAGAGGTATCTCCCTATTACAAGTCGCCTACAAGGTCATGTCCATGTGCTTCCTCCAAAGAGTAGAGGAACAACTAGAACACAAAATAGAGGAATACCGAGCAGGCTTCAGATCAGGTCGCTCATGCGCGGAACAGATCTTCACACTAAAAAGAGTACTCAAGCACAAAGCCATCAGAAATTCACCAGTTATATGCACCTTTGTGGACTTATAAAGCATATGACTCCATAGACAGGCAATCACTTTTCGAAATCCTGGAAGACCAAGGACTGGACTTGAGAACACTAGGACTCATTAAACAAACTCTATCAGACACAACACCAAAAGTAAAGTTCATGGGAGAAATTTTCGAACCATTTCTGATAAAAGCAGGTGTCTGACAAGGAGATGGCCTGTCCCCGCTACTCTTCAATGTAGCTTTAGACAAAGTGATGGGAAAAAGAGCTAAAAGCTCAAAAGCGCTGGAAACGCATACAATTAGGAAGGACTAAAGACAATGTAGAAATCTCATGTCTAGCTTTTGCAGACGATATAGCAATACTTGCGGAGAGTGAAGCGACAGCAATCAAGCAGATAGAAGTTCTCAAAGAATGCGCAGAAAAAGTTGGACTACAAATCTCCTTCACAAAAACAGAATTCATTTGCACAAAAATCAACATACAAAAATTGAATACGAAATACAGTGAAATCAAAAGAGTATCCCATTTCAAATACCTTGGAGAAATTTTAGAACCTACAGGAGAAAAAATAGCTCAAAAAACTAGACAACAGAAAATGATGAGGGCCTTCTTTAAAATACGAGACATCTACAACAAGCAATGCCTGTCAATAAACACAAAAGTTAAACACTACAACACTATAGTGAAACCAGAAGCACTCTATGCGAATGAGACGCTTACACTCCACACAAAAAGAGATCTAGAAAATCCTCTAAAAGAAGAAAGGAAAATCGTGAGAAAAATTTTAGGCCCAAATCAAACAGAAGACGGATACAGACTACACTCCAGGAAAACAACAGAAAAAATATCCAACCTCGCTTCAGACATCAGGAAAAGGAGACTCAAATTTTATGGACACCTCTACAGACTACCAGAAACCAGGATCGCTAAGCGAGTCCTCACATACATACAAGGAGCCAAGACAACAACTCCATGAATAGTCCAAGTAAGAAAAGATCTGGAAGAAGCACAAATAAACATTACAGAAATTGAAAATAGAGAGACTTACAGACAAAAGGTTAACAAATGGAAAGTGATGTCGGAGAATGAGAAGCCCAAGAAGACTGGAACAAAGTGAACGGAAGAAAGGAAGAGGATCCACGGAGAAAAGATGAGGAAAACGTTGGAAAATAGAAAAAACATCACAAAATGAAATCAAGTTTGCTTTGCGTGATCCCATAGGGTCCAAACGCTAATAATAAAAATAATAATTAAATGCCTATATATACAACGTGTTATTTCAGTGATTTAATAAAACATTTGATACATCAAATGTCTATTTTTTTCCAACAAATTACCATTCGAACAAATTTCCATTCGAACAAGTTATCATTCGAACATTTTTCTTTCGAACAAAGTTCTATCGAACAACTTTCCGGTCACACATCACAATTTCGTTTTTTTTTTATAATTAACAACGTTAGGCTCATGACCAGATAGAATTTGCGATGTCAATGAATACATATCACTTGTTTTAAAAATATCAATTTTTTGTTCAATCACAAAAACCTAGATATTTCCTAAACCTTGATATCTTCTCGTAGAAGCTTCGTTTTAACTGTCCGCGTTTACCAAGACACTATGGAAAACGATTAGCAACAGTTTATATCAGGTAAAACATCAAGAACCTCAAAAATTGATATAGATCTAATTCTGCACATACCTACTCCTAAAATTAATACAATCTTAAAATAATAAAAATCTTACCATATCAGTAAATCCAATTTATAAATACATATCAAAAAAATTTGGATAAATATAACTTCAACTCTTTACTTGAACAAATTTAGAAAAACACATATTTTTCGAACGTATTTTTATGTAATTATTTTCGTTTCTGATAGCAAATTAATAACATGTTTTCCAGTCAGGAACCTTTTAAAATGTCTCAAATATTAATTATTTACAGACATTAAATGGACTTACTAAGTTGAACTAAAACTGCACTAAAGCACAATTAGCACCATTGTCCTTAATAAACAAAATGTATAAAATATTAATTGAAAACGAAATATCGAGTGACTAATCTTTTGTACACGTACTTTTTTATTGTAATTGAATATATAACTCGCAACAGCAAATAAGCGTTTTTCAATAATTTATTTGTCTACTGATTGGCATCTAAAAGCATCTAAAATTATACGTGTAGCTTTGTTATAATAAATGATAATGTTATTACTACCTGGTGGTCTCTTTAAAAAGGCCATCAGTCATGGTTTCCGAAAATATCAATGGCCGAAACACCGATTCTCGGAGAGGCAACCGTATTAATCAAAAAACGCAAATCAAAAACATTTTAAAATTCAATCTTTAACAACTCCATCACACAGGCACAGGTAATAAATAGTCCGGTGAAATTAGACCAAAAAATAGGGTTGAGGTTACAAAAATTCACACTTGGCTGAAAATTGGTAGGTTTGTTCAAAACACTATTATAAATGAAATGTGAAAAGTCCTCATCAATTTGACACCTGGAAAAAAAATTACTCGGGGTCAAAAGTCACAAAAACGGTTTTTTCGCGATTTTCAGCAAAACTGTAAGTTTTATCATAAAATTAGTTTAGACAAAAATTGTAGATCAAATAATTATCTATAAAAAATGTCTAAATACTTTTTTACTAAGAGCCACCGTTTTTGAGATATAACGATTCAAAAGTTGAATGAGTTAATCGTTATAATATGAACACGTTTTCACGCCACCTTTGCTACTGAGCTGTTGTGATTCTGTTTAATTTAAAACTATTAAATAATTAAAGATATTGGCAAGGGTTGAAAAAAGGTAAAAGGGGTGTAAATTAAAAAAAAATGGAAATTTATCCATCGGAATAATCATTATCTGAGACTTCTGCTTCCTCTTCTCCTTGTTCTTTTACTTCTTCCTGTTCTTCTTCTCCTTGTTTATCTTCTTCATCCTGTATGCAAGTAAATTGCCCCAATACTGACACATCGCATGTCTAGTTAGCATCAAATTAATCTTCAATTGTTGGTGATTCAACATTGGAGCATGACCGGCCTTGACAATTTGTACATGCTACAGAACAAAACACTCCAACTTTTTTGCAACCACATTTAGCACTACATCCATTTTTACAGTTGCAAAAAATTGTATTTAGCAGTTTTTCTGGCGCAGGTGGGAGTGAAGTTTGAACTGGCTCTAATGAATTGTCGACCAACTTGCAACCCCAGTATTTTGGGTCTAGCTGATAACCAAGCCACACTTGAACTTGGTAATATACCCGAAAAAGATGTTGATAAGCAGCCGCTGAGGTTGGAGGAACACAAGCCAACTGCATTTGTTTTTTGTTTCGAGTATTTTTAACGAAACATGCATATCGAAACTTATCTAAGCACGTATTTATTTTAATATCTCCATACATAGAGAGAAGAAAGCGAATTCTGTTTGTGAAAATTTCTTGTGGAGTTGAATTACTTTTTTTAAAAACTTCAACAGATTGAACTAAATATTGTTTCTAACCATTTTAAAAAAAGTTGTTTTACCCCTCCTGAAAAATGCAGATGTATTACACTGCATGATACATAAAAATAGTGCATGATTTTGACACTTTGCAAAATTGGATAAACTTTTTTATGAATATATTACCGATTGAAGAAGAAGAACATTGATGTGCATATTATGACGATTAGGACTCTTTCAACTTTTTGAATCGTTATATCTCAAAACTGGTGGCTCTTAGGAAAAGGTAATTCGAAATTTTCCATAGATAACAATCTAATCTACAATTTTTATCTAGGATAATTTTATCATAAAACTTACCGTTTTGCTGAAAATTGCGAAAACCCGTTTTGGTGACTTTTGACCCCGAGTAAATTTTTTTCTAGGTGTTAGATCGATGAGGACTTTTCACATTTCATTTATAATAGTGTTTTGAACAATCCTACCAATTTTCAGCTAAGTGTGATTTTTTGTAACCTTGGATGTCTAAATTGACCAGGCTATAAAGAAAACAGCGTTGTAAGTAATAGAGAGAATCATAGATATGTAGAAAAATTACGCAAATAAATCGAATTTCATTGAAGCGTACTTAGCGTCCTATATAATAGAGATCCGATTCTACAAACAATGGAAGACAATAGGAATATTTTGTAAAACTTGGTATATGAAGCTAATGGATATGTAATATTACAAGATTTAAATTCATTGTTTTAAATGTTATATCTATATGTTATAAATGAAATTGTTTGTACTAACTCATCTGTTCACAGCTAAAACCGCTTAACATACGACAATGAAATTTGGAAGGTATTGTTTTTATGACATAAGCGATTTTTGTAACTTCCATTTGTAAAATGACGAAAAAGTAGATCTCAAAACTGGAAGATGTAACAGATGTGTAATTTAGAATGGCTCCCATCGATATTTGCATCGATACCGGCATTGCAATATTCCGGCAACCTCCGCCCGCGCCAGTGTTGCCAACTTTATTTTTCAGGGGATCGTACCATACACTTGGAAAAATCGTATTTTGCTACGAATTTTAGAAAAAAAAATAGTACGCAATATTAATTAAACAATAGTAAGTGATTTTAATACGTAATATTATTATAGCTTTAAATCAATATTTAATATTTAGGTTACAAAATTTTAATATTTGGTATTTAGATACGAACAAGAAATGATTTTCTGGAGCTTGGCTTCTAGAATTTGGGCACTAATTTGTGAACTAAGAAGTTTATATATACACTGCTCAAAATAATTAGCGGGTCACAAATTTGTGCCTCCGTAAAATTCAAACTGGAAATTACATGCAAATAAAATTAAGAACATCTGAAACACGCTCTATTTTATTGTTTTTAATTGTTTTAATTAATAAAAACTACCAGGTAGTTACCATGTAACTACACTACTCCACTGCCGAGGTGGAGCTTTAGTGTCGTCAGAGGAAGATCGAGGGGAGTAAGTTCCTCCCAGAATACAGGAGCGTACAAGTGTTCCAAAGACTTATATGGTACCTCAAAGGTGCTAGGCTGCCGCAGGCATTGATTGCACGACACATATGCGGGTCAGAAGAAAAAGGCAGGAGGTACTGGATGGACACTCGCTTTAAGCTGTGTGGCATATGTGGGGAAGCTAGTGACACGTGGGCTCATTGGGCGCAAAGCTGTGATGGATGTCAGTGGAGCAGTGAGGACAGACCGGTGGTAGACGACTGGGTTTCGTGCATGAGGGAAGACGGAGCCAGTTGGCCCTTGATGAAAAGGGTGGTTCAGTTAAAAAAAGATAAACAGATAGTGGGGTGAATTTTTGTTTTTGTCGTTGTGGAAAGATTGCGAAGAATTGCTATTTGTGGTTGACTTATATATTTTTTGTTTTTGTGGGGCTTGTGTGTTTGTTTGTTTTTTTTTTCTTTTGCCTTATCTCTTAATTTTTTCCGTAGTTTTAGAAAGGTTTAATTGTTTGTTTTATTTAATTTTTGTTGATTTTTATGTAATTTTTTTAACTTTTGTTTCTTAGTTAGGTTAAAAATTATGTAATTACGTATGCCAATAAAAGGATTACTATACTAATAAAAACTACCAAACCTAAAGTGAAATAATGTATCCCAAAATTGTCTTTGAAAATGGCGAAGGCCTTCTACAAGTTTCAAGAAACTTCAATGTAAGCTTGTCGGTTATTTAGCGTTTTTGGAGCAGGTACTTGGATACAGGTCAATCTAAATACCAGGCGCGGTGGGCAAGGCATCAAAACAAAAGCAACTCAATATCAAGGCCGATTTTAACTGATTTCGAGTCTTCGCAATAGAGTTTCTACGACGAAAGACCTCTTACTTTCCTTCAGGATGACGCATGGGGTCACTTTAGCAGACCAGACAATTAGGAATAGGTTGAGCGAATCAAATTTGCGGGCAAGACGATCCGTCCGAAAATCCTCTATGACACGACGCCACAGAATAACAAGGATGAATTTTGCTCGTGAACATGTCGCATGGCAACTTCGACAAAGAAAGTCTGTGCTCTTCACGGATGAATCAAGATTCCGTATTACTCGTTGCGATGACCCAGTAGGTGTTTACAGACGACCAGGAGAACGCTACGCAGCTGCTACTGTCTAGGAAGTCGAAAGACTAGGAGGAAGTTCAGTTATGGTTAGGGGTGGAATTAATATCGGCAGTAGAATCGACTTTGTTGTAATACCAGGAAATCTTAACGCTGATCTCTATGTTGACATTGTGTTAGGAGAACATGTTGTCTCTGTGGCATATGGAAAAGGTCAAAATTTCTTGTTAATGTAGGATAACGCTAAACCACATACTGCTTCGATTGCGGTAAATCGATTAAGCGGTGAATTGTCGTATAGGCGACGAGTTGACTGGATAGTACGTTGCGTATATCTAAAGTGTGAGTGGGACAGAAGTTTTAAAAAATTAATGGATGCCTTCATTGAAAATCCAAAGAAGAAGTATATGGTCCGTTGGTCGTATAGTCGCTGTTGTTTTTCTGTAATTTTTCAATTTTGTTATGAAGATTGAAAGATTTGGAAAGATCGTATATTTGCGTACGATTTAGAATACACGATCGTACATCATATCAGCTCCAAAAAGGTCGTATAAATGCGACTTAAATCGTACGGATGGCAACACTGGCCCGCGCCCCCTACTCCCGCTCCGCGCATGCGCTCCGGCATCATTGCAAATTGGCAAAAGAGTATGGAGTTGGACGGATTACTATTCACGACCTTAAGAAAAAAATCAAAGAATAGTTGATCACGTGAAGACAATTGAATCCGGACCAAGAAAACGTACAACATTAAGAGTTGGTGATTGTCGTTGGTGAAACATTAAGAGTTGGTGATGTGGTTCATGCAAGAGCGTTCTAAACACACTCCAATATCTGGAGAAATTTTGAAAGCAAAAGCAATCGACTTTTATAAAAAAAAAAACAATAAAGATGATATACGTGCTAGTGTTGGGTGGTTGAATAAATTTAAAAAGCGATTTGGTATACACTTGTCAACCGTATCAGGTGAAAAACTGTCAAGCGACGAATCCGCAGTGGGTCTTTTTCCGGATCAAATCTACAATGCAGCCAAGAGTGGTCTCTTCTGGAAACTGTTGCCCAATAATACATTTGTGTCCTCTAACGAAGCCAACGCACCACGTAAAGTGAGTAAAGATAGAATCACCTTAATGCCATGTTCAAATGCTACTGGAACACACAAACTGGATTTATTGGTGATTGGTAAAGCTAAAAATCTCAGAGCTTTCAAGAATATTTGTCTCCCAGTCTGCTAAAAGAACCAGTTGGGAAAAGAAAGTTGGGTCACGAGACAAGTATTTAGTGAATGGTTTCATAAAGACTTTGTTCCAGAAGTAAAGAAGTTTATGAAAAGAACTAATTTGTCTGAAAAAGCTTTCCTCGTACTTGACAATGCTCCAGGTGACCCTGAAAGAAAAAGAACTTAGATCAAGTGATCGGAACATCCAAACCATGTTCCTAATACCAAACTGCACACCTTTACTGCAGCCGATGGATCAAAATCTTATCCAGAAAGTCCTTGTATAAAAATAAGTTGCTCCTTCATATTATTTCTCAGGGTAGTGACATAAAGCAGTGTCTCAAAAAAATGAACTAGAAGAATGTTGAATTATCCCTCGCGCACACATGGAGCTATGTTTTACCTCACTTATTCCAATCATCGGCATCGGGGAAAATCTATGGTCTTCAATGAATGTTTTATCACAAGAAACAAAAGAATGAGATACTAAAGATAATCTGCCTGGTGCCAATTCGTTGCAATGTTTATCAGAAAAATGATTCGAGACAAGCGAAGAAGATTTAAATTCTTGGTTTGAAGGGACAGAAAAAACAGAGCAAATTATGACAGATGTAGAAACATGTGAAGAAGTACAAGAACAAGAAAACCTTGTAGAAATATTGGAGCTTCCGACTACTACAATTGCTAGAATAAAACCAGATACAACATTTAATTGTTTCTATACCTGCATAATATTGACTAAAGAAAACGGCGTATCTGCTAAAGATATCATAATCCTTCGATACTTGCGACAAAAAGTTTTTACACAAAGACTAGAAATTCCATAAAAACAAACCTCAATTAAAGATTATTTTAAGACTGATTAGTTAATTTTAAGATATGTCATTGTTTTAAGAAAACGTGCAGTAGATGAATGTTAAGTATTCTCTTTACAAAATGCTATAATTTATTTATTATGAATTTTTCTTTACAAACCAGTACTCGGTACATTAAAATAATACGGCACCCCTAGTTTTTAATTGTGCCGGATTAGTGAGACTCTACTGTACTATTGAATGACAACAATGCGCGCACGCCGAAGGTATATTTGCTTATGACGCGCTACGCGCGAGTCCTAGAAACACACTGGTCAAACGCGTGGGATAGCGTACAAAGATCCACCTTCTCACGCCGATCTGGACATCGCAGGTCGGCGTTTTGTGGGATACGTGTGATTGCGTTGTATACGATCAGTGTGTCTCTATTGCATAGTTTTATATATAAAATGAAGAGTCAAGATATCATAATGCGTTGCCTAATTAGAAGTTGCCTAATGGTCTTAAAATTGTGTTTAGCACCCTATTAAAAACAGAAAAGTTAGGACTTAACAATAGTATTTCATATTCAATTAGGGCAAAATATTTACATCTATAATTGGTGTGCAATTAATATCAGTTTTATGTGTAAAATAATGGACAACATGTTCACTAATAAATATAACACCACTTAAGAAAAGGCCAAACATTTCAATTGCTAATGCTAAACTTAAATGATGTATGCCTAGGGGAACTTCTTCCCGAACATCGTGTGCAGGTTTTTCTATATTCTCTCCATAAAACAGCAATCCATTTTCTTGGAAAGTCTTGATAATACTGTTGATTTTAAAAACATAAGGCGACGTTCTATACAAGAAAAACGATTGAAATTCTGGTATAATAGCTTCATTAACGATGTAGAAAGGAGAAGCTCCTCTTTGACGTGTAATTACTTTGATGAAGCCAATAGCTTGACTTCTCATAACAGCATAAGCACAAGAAATATCTCCAGACATAACTTTCGCTGCTAATACTGTTCTGTTGGATTTTATTACTCGACTTTGAAATTCTGACGAAATTTTCGGAGCGTACTCATATAACGTAAAAATCGGCAGATTCGAAGAGTAAAGTTCTTGTAGTGAATATATTTTGTCATAATATTGTTTAGAGAACATAAGTTTTAACATGGATGACGTGTAGCTCCAAGATAACATCATGGCTAAAACTGTCCAAGACATGACAACTATTTTTGAACCAATCTTATAGTTGTTCACGTTTGTGCCCCAAGTACCTAGTAGAGCAGACAATAATTGTAATAGGTGTTTATAAAAATCATGTTTTTCTATGAACCATAAATATGTTGTTAAAGTGAGCAGTATTGAGCCAATTAAGATCCAAACATTTTTGTTAAAGATAAGTAATGTTTTTAAATATTCGGGGATTTCTAAAGGTTGGTGAACTAAGACGACAACGTCATCTCGTTTAAACGGTTCTCCATAACGTACATCTTCGAAAATGCCATAGAATACTCCGCAAAAACTAAATTCTGATCGTCGCTCTTTAACATTTTTATAAGTTTCCTCTACACTTTTGGAAATTGATATTTTAAATGTTGCATTCACTCTCCTCTCAATTTCCTTAAGAATTGACATTGCATTTCCCACAATTTCATCTCCTTGCAACATTATATTAGGTGGGTCAGGAAACATATCAACTACAATTTCATATTTATGCAGATTATTGAAAAAAAATAAAAATAAATTTGCAAAGTTATCTCGAGATATATAATAAAATGTATCATTAAACGGATTGTAACATAGATCAAATATTTCTCCTTTTACTGCAGATACAATTCTAAAAAACCAAACATCCCAACTCCAAACTAATCGACTAATATTCTTCAATTCATCTAATTCATTAAAATCTTGAATTATTATTAATTTATATTTTGTAATCTCAGTAAATCCCCAACGTTTATGACTGGCTAAGCCATATTCTAAGAAATTTTCTGCACTGAAAGCCAATACTAAATGTACTTCCGCATCATTAAACTGATATATCTGATTAAAATTTCTATCTATTAGATAGAAGCTATTTCTACCATCCTGCATGAAGCCAAAGCATCGATCTAAAGCATCTGGAAAGTTACCAGTGTTGTGAAAAGCATATGATAATGATGAGTTGAAAACCCTTCTCCCATATAAATATATTAATTTGTTAGTTGGAGGTATTTCTACAGAGGTTACTGGGATTCCATTTGCAGTAATACCAGAACAATATGAAGTTATTAACATTATTAGAACAATCATTTTCAACAGTTGTTGTGGGCTTGCGTTGAACGGATGGTGCTTTCTAAAAGAGAATGATTTTATTAAAATTTATTATCTATCATGAGAATGCTATGAGAATGAAACCGGATTTTCAAATCGTGCAAATTACTTAATTATGGATATTTTAAAAATCTAAAATATCCAAGTCTAAAAGAACGAATGCAGGAGGACAAATTGGTCCTCAGAAAAAAAAAACTTTATAATAGAGTTACATTGACTCAACTTTTTTGGCCCACCAACCGGTAATATTTGGGAAAAAAATTCGCGGACTGGTAAAATTAGTGGAAAAAAATCATGGACGAGTCATTTTTATTAATTTACTGGGTATTAAAAGCGGCCCTGTGGAAGAATGGGGGAAAAGCAGAAGCGATCACAGAAAATACATGGAGATTAATAACAAGATCAAAAGATTGATTCGAAAGGCGAAAGGAAAGTACCTGTCTAACAAGGAAATTGAAACGCTTCAAAAACGATGCGACAATATCAATCTTCACATAAAAATAAAAGAACAAAGGGGCACTAATAGAAGAAATACCTACCCTCAATTATAAAAACAAAGGAATGAATAAATATAACAAACCATCCTCCTAAGAAGCTCCTAGGATGGGAAGAACACATGGAATAACTCTTCAAGGATACCAGTGGCCCCCTAAGTAACATACAACAATATATAACTAGCACCCCAATAACAAAGGAGGAATTACAACACGCCATCAAAAACATGAAAGGCAGTAAAAAGGTTGGCCCAGATGAAGTACCCATAGAGCTGTTAAAACAAATTCATGCCTTTACAAACCTATTCAACACTATATATGAAACAGGAATATTGCCAAACGTAAACATTTACGTCAACAATTCGCTAACGTCAATATTTATTACGATACCAAGAAAACCAAATGCCAGAGAATGTAGCCGCTACCGAAGTATAAGCCGAAGTATAAGAATGAGTATCGCCTTAAAAGTATTTCTAAATATATTAAACGCTGTATTATTTTAGTGATTTAATAAAACATTTGATATATCAAATGTCTATTTTTTCCAACAAATTACCATTCGAACAAATTTTCATTCGAACAAATTTCCATTCGAACAAGTTATCATTCGAACATTTTTTACAAACACAATTCTATCGAACAACCTTCCGCACATACATCACAATTTTTTTTTTCTTAAAAAAATAAAATTGACAACGTTTGGCCGTGTGCTCGTGACCAGATAGAAGTTGTTATAAAAATATCAATTTTTTGTTCAATCACAAAAACCTAGATATTTCCTAAACCTGGATATCTTCTAGTAGAAGCTTCGTTTAAACTGTCCGTGTTTACCAATACACTATAGAAGACGATTATCAACAGTTTTATCAGGTACAACCCCAAAAACCTCAAAAATCAAAAATCGAGATAGACCGAATTCCGCGCCTAACTACTCCGAAAATTAAAATAATCTTACAAAAATCTTACCATATCAGTAAATCCAATTTATAAATACACATCAAAAAAATTTGGAACGTTATTCGAACACGTATATTGTGTGTAATTAATTTCGTTTCTGATAGTAAATTAATAGCATGTTTTCCAGTCAGGAACCTTTTTAAAGTCTCAAACATTAGTTATTTACAGACATTAAATAGACTTTCTAACTAAAACTAAAACTGTACTAAAGTACAATTAATACAATGTATTAAGGTAAGCAACAAATACACATAAAAATATATAATTTTCATTGTCCTTAATAAACAAAATTATTAAAATATTAATTCAAAACGATATATCGGGTGACTAATCTTTTGAACACGAACTTTTTTATTATAATTGAATATACAACTCGTAATAGTAAATAATCGTTTTTCAATAATTTATGTGTCTACTGATTGCCATCTAAAATCATCTAAAATTAAACTTTGTTATAATAAATGTTAATGTTATTACTACCTGGTGGTCTCTTTCAAAAGGCCAGTCATGGTTTTCGAAAACAACAATGACCGAAACACCGATTCTCTGAGGCAACCGCATTAATCAAAAAACGCAAATCAAAAACATTTGAAAATTCAGTCTATAACAACTCACACAGGCACAGGTAAAGAAAACAGCGTTGTAAGTAATAGAGAATCGTGGATATTTAGAAAAATTGCGCAAATAAAACGAATTTCAGTAAAGCGTGCAAGGATTTTACATATAAGAGGGATTTGATTCAACAAACAATGGAAGACAATAGGAATATGAAATAAAACTTGGCATATGAAGCTTATGGATATGTAATATTACAAAATTTAAATTCATTGTTTTAAATGTTATATCTATGTATATGTTACGGTAAAAGTAAAAAATCGGTAAATGTGCAGATTTTCCGGTATATGTGCACATCTACCAATTTGATAAGTCAATGTGAGTTTAAATTTGAGATCAACTTCATATATCTACTTTTACCGGTAAAAGTCCACATTTTCACTAGCATATTAACGTTAAAATGTATTTGATATAATTTATATTGTTTCATTTTAAACACTATTTTATAATAATATTATTTCAAAGGATTATATAAAAAACAATATAGAATCACAAAAACAATTACAGAATATAAAATAGCAAACTGAAGCTTAAAAAACACAAAAATAACCTCAAAAATGCAGGTTTCTCGAACAGAACATGCGCTCTGTATGTTAGAGTAAACCTCTATACATTTACCAACTGCATTAGGTATATGTACACATTTGCCGGAAATAGTTGGTAAATGTAAGTTGAATTCACATTTACTAACCAAGAAGGCAAATGTGCACATATACCGGTATATGTGTACATTTACCAATCTACGTACTTTTACCGTAACATATATAATTGAAATTGTATTGACTAACTAACTCATCAACACACAGCACAAACCGCTTAACTTACGATCGTGAAATTTGGAAGATATGTACATTGTTTTTATGACATAATTAATTTTTGGAACTTCCATTTGTAAAGGGATGAAAAAGTAGATCTCAAAACTCGCAAATGTGACAGATGTGAAATTTAGAATGGCTCCTATTTAAGGTAACAGTTGTATATTGTACATTTGGTAAGTTAAAACAAATTCGACAATATTTAAATGGGTAATTAATGTATAAATATTGAGCAGTAAGCAATGAATGGGCATTGACGTGAGGGCAGTTAACAAATCAAAATAGTTCGGTAATAAATCTCATTATAAGTTTATCCTAAAAACAGTGAGATGGTAAAATATTTTAGTTTGTAATGTAAAAAAGGAATAGTATGTTGTGCAACTAGGGCGGAAAGTTGTCAATTGCCCACGAGGGCGAAATTGGGCTCACGAAAGAAGTGAGTGAGCTCATTCGCTCGAGAGGGGAATTTACAATACCGCACGAGAGAATTTTTTTATTAGCCACGTATCTTACCAGTTTGGGATCTAGGGGCCATAAAAAAAAATAGAATCAAAAATGAAGAATTTGCTTTACCAATAGTCTCGGGTAGGGCGTAGCGAGGAGTTTTCTAATGGACAAGTACGAAAAACGCCTAATGGACGAGTTTTTTATACTATTTTTTTGCGCCATTTTATGCCATTTCTAAATAAAAAAATCGCCGAAACATATTGAGAAAATTGTATCGCACTCATCGAGCCATTAACGAACCCATATGAGTGCTTTAATGACTTCATTATAGACGCAAATTATAAAAATAACATAATATAATATATACATATTTAATATAAAAATTATAAAAATAACTCATGCGCGAAAGGGATTTCTTTACGCACCTTTTTTAATACGAGAAATGCCTTTTTCTTGTATTTCCACATAACCTGAGTAACGCACGCAAATATTCAATATCGCTAGGTTACATTAAAAAAAACAAATAAATAAATAAACAATAAAATTAAAAAAGTGACATGATAGTGTCAGAAATTTTTTCTTTGCAAAATAATAATAAAAATTAAAGGAAACGTTTTAAAAACAGTGTAAATTCTATGGTGATACCGAAGACTGAGGAGAGTTCTTATGACGAAAGCACACCACCGGAGACAATTGAAAAAGCAAATTCTTCATTGTTTTTATGGCCCCTGGATACCAAACTTGTAAGATACATCCCCTCGCATGAATAATAAAAAATATTGTTTGTAACACGGGCGGTATTACAAATTGTCCTCTCCAGCAAATGTGCGCACTCACTTCGTTCGTGCGCCCTATTTCGCTCCCGCGTCAAATTGACAACTTACCGCCCTAGTTACAAAATACACTATTATGATATGAATAAGGAAACATTAAGAAAATATTGGATTGAAAATTTTTTGACTATTCTAACCAATAAAATTTTGTCATTTTGTCTCATATGAAACAATTTCACCTAATTATGTCAACATTACACTGATAATTGCATTCAGTGCAATTATCAATCACTATGACAACACGATTGAGTTTGACAACTTCATTCCAAATAAATTTCATGTCACGTTTTGGCAATGCGAATGTTCAAAGTATAAATGCGCTAATCAAAAAAAAAATCCCAGAAATACAACTTACAGTCACAAATATATTTGGGGATTATTTATGGAATTTTGCTGCGAACAAGAATATAAATTAAATGAACATAGAAGCTTAGAAGAATTGGCGTTGATACTAATGGATTGGGCGGTCAATATGAGATAGAAAGACGGGTTATGTTTCGTTGTGTTGAGTAATAATATCCCTTGAACATTGACAAATGCCTCATAATTTTATGACAAATTTCTCAAGCTCGTTGCTTGGTAACAGCCTTCGGCTTCGGGCTGTTACCAAGGAACGAGCTTTCGATTGTCACAAAATTATCTCGTCTATTATCAATGTCTTAGGGATATTACTACTGAATATTGAACTGATTATTAGCGTATATTATTGAAATCAATATATTCAAAGACATCCGTAAGAAAGATGATGATTCAGAAGCATATCATGATTATTATTCAATTTATACGCAGCAATAACTTCTAAACAGTTATTGTAAATTTAAGGGTTGCATTAAAAATTCTACTACCTTCCCAATGTCAGTTGCAACTGGAGAACGATCTATTTCGAAATCAAAATTTATTAAGTCCTTAAGTACTTAAGATCAACTATATGTCAAGAGAGATTGTAAAAAGACGTCAATATAATAATATAAATTTGCATCACAGAAAGTAATAAAAATAAATTTATTACAATCACCCTTCCTTATTTAATTTTTTTTATGATTATTAATTTGTGATTGTTGATGAATTAATATATGTATCATGGGCGTAGCCAGATGCAAAATATTCAAAATATTATATTGAAATCAGGAGGGACGAGTAGAGACGACTATCTTCAAGAGGGCATGGTAGATGTGGAGTTCAGGAAAACTTGTGTGTCAATACTACCACTAGTCTACCTCCCCCTCCCTCCTTTGTTTTTAATAGTTTCGTCCAAGAATAGCTTGATATATTCCCAGAAAGTATAAAAGTATAATGTACTTTTGCACGCAATTAATTTATTCAATAATGTCGATTTAATTTTATTTGGATATATTTTACATTTTCGTAAAAATTAATAAACTAAAACAAAAAGTAGCTAATTTTTTAGAGTTCCTTTGCGGTATTTTTTTTTCTATAGCCCGGTACCGGGTCGCGACCCTGCATTTAGGAAACTATGGTCTGTGACTCTCGGTGCTGGTCTGCGATATTCCTTGTATTAATTTGCGCTACACGCCAAATAAAGTTTAATCGCCCTATTTACGCTATCCTCAGACCACTCAGTCCCTCGGTGTGATCCTATCCTTAGGAACTCTAACTGGTCTTCATTAAACATTTTCGACAAGTTTTCATCTTTCCTTTTCAACTGTTTCTTATAATGATGGCATTTTGACCAAGCTACACGAAGAGTTCTCTTCAATTTTTCAATCTGGACTGCAGGATCTGAAGTCATAGTATCCACATCCTTATAGAAACTACCTTCCTGATTCTCTTCTCCAGGACTTCCAACAGGACTAATATAAAATATGCTAAACTGCTGTTAAAATTATGCCAAAATTATGCTAATTGCTTTATAAATTATGCTAACATTCTTCAATTACAAATAAAACGTGTAACGTCGGGACGTAGAGGTTCAGGTTCGGAAATTCAAACGCAAAGGTGATGTATTTACAAACAACGATTTATTAGCTAAGTCACAGTTACTTTTATAATGCGAGGATCTACCACGGTCTACTAAGTAAAGCCAGGGTAGTCAAGTTCCAGTTAGGTGTTACTGCAAGCAAGCGCCTAGACGAACTCTCCTCCCTTGTACGATGTAGCGGTTTATATACCGTAGGGTTGTTTACACAACGGCCGATTACAGCCAGGGTGGTGGAACACGAGACGGGGTGGACCAATAGGGTGCGACCCGGGACAGGGTTGCTGCGCGAAGGGCAGAGCTCCGAGAGGGTACTCGCGAGGCGCTCTGGTACTATTTCCGCTACAAACGTCATTTAATTTTAAATATTTATTAATCAACAAAATTAGATATTTAAATTTATTTTATGTTTTACTCGACTATGTTATCAAATATAATATTAATATCTTGGTTTTCATCGGCAGTTGATGTACATGATGTCGTGGAAGCCTCATTATAAATCTACTTAAGTCAAGCAAATTCAGGCAACGTTGACGCAAATTATGTTCCACATCAGGTTGAAGGTTGTATTCCCGTAATATTGTTTCAAAAGCATATTCCATGTACGATCTTGGATCCAAATAACTTTCTATACTTTGTGTAAAAATATCGACTCTCGCGCAGTTGGGTTCAAGATACGCAGACTTGTAGGTTGAACTAAGTCACACAAATCCTTGTAAAGTTTTGTTGGGTCAACATTGCTGCTTTGTTGAACAGCTTGTTCACAGCTTGAACTTCCTCCAAGACAAATTTTAAATATTATAAATACAAATGATTTACAGGATCATTATACATGGTGTATAGTGTTTCTGCCATATAGCAGTGGTTATCGCGCCTGGCAACTTCAAACAGTTTCAATTCCACCCATTGTTCTAGAATACGGTTGACTACTGGTTCAATTGATATCCATCGGGTGTTGCACATCTGTGGAATTAACAATGATTCGGAGCCAGAGTTAATTGATGATACATACTTTTGTAATGTAAACGACAGTTCGACGAATGACTAAACCAATTGTAGGTTTCTCTTATAAGAAATTCAACATTACGTCATGAGATAAAGCTCTAATAAATGGCACTCGGAGCGAACTAAAACCATTACCAGTTGCATTTTTCAATCAGGCATGTCCTCCGTTGTAAGTACTTGTTATCGCCGTAGCGTTATCTGTGCTAATACCGATCAATTTGTTTGTTTCAATGTTCAGAACAGACAAGAATCTTTTAATACCGTTGACTATGCTGTTTGCTATGTTCAATCTCGACCAACCCCAAGAAAGTGGATATTAGAGTTTTTGAATGTCGGGTGACATATCTGATCGATACTCCCAACATGATGCAGAAGAAATATATGCCACGAGGCTAGCAAAAGTTGATTGGAAAAACCTCAAAGATATGAAAGAAATAACGCATTGCATGAGAGAGTCAATGGTGGCAAAAACTATGAAGATAACTGGAACCAAATCCACATGGTTTGATGAAGCATGCACGAAAGAAAAGAAAAAGCTGAGAGAGGTGGCAAAAAGATGGAGAGAAGGAAAGGGAGTCAAAGCAGAAATTAAGAAACAAAAACTGCAGCTTGAGAGAGTTATGAAGAATCAAACAGAAACATACCTAGTGAAGATTCTGCTCCCTG
Source organism: Phosphuga atrata (assembly GCA_944588485.1). NCBI lineage: Eukaryota > Metazoa > Arthropoda > Insecta > Coleoptera > Silphidae > Phosphuga > Phosphuga atrata. The sequence goes on from OX155899.1 coordinate 38,307,337, forward strand.
TGTATTCAGATCTTTTTTTACTTTCGGAAAATTTATTGTTCTATGACTTTTCACTGGTTCTATAGCTTTTTATGCTTTGCTGACAAAGTATATAACTGTAAACAATAGACTTTTGAAATCATCTAGCATTACTTACAATAAGCCTTCGTCGTTATTTTCGACAGGCTGTAACCAATGCTTGAAGTCCAGCATTTGCTCCCACTCTGACCGGTAATGCTGACTGTATTTGGGCAGCATATTAACGACTATCAAACCATTAATAATACACGTCGAACTGTACCTACTGTGTAAACTGTATTAAACAATTACACCAGCACACAAAAAAGTTGTCTGTGTATTTCACTAGACGCTGAGAACAACAAAGAGTAATCTAACTATTTGCCACGGAGCACCTGACAGATTCGGTATACAAATCTATAATTCTATACCAATGAAATTCAAAGAAATTACTAATTATGTGACATTTAGAAGAAAGCTCAAAGCTTTTTTAATTGAAGAATGTCTTTACAATGTAAATGATTTCCTTCAAATGTAATCTCGCAATTAGTGTCATATTTTATTGTGCATTATAACTTATATGTATTTTTATTTTCTCCTCTTTGTGATGTTATCTTAACACTATTACTACCACGACCGGTCAAATGACCACTTTTAAACTTTAGTTTAAAAATTATTGTAGTCAACTTCATTGTATTGTCAATCAATTCACGACTTTTCCTTAAACATACGTGTAAACAATTTGTCCTTATTCACACCTTATTTTGTTTGCCATTTGCCAAGAAATGTATGTAGTATTTATTTATATATATATATATATATATATATATATATATATATATATATATATATATATATATATATATATATATATATATATATATATATATAAATATATATATGCTGAGGGTTGGCTCTGAAAAGAACCGGATTCTCGACGTTTCGGCGAACTAACATTCGCCATTCTCAAGAGATATATGCGTCCGTACGGGTCAACCGTTCGACGCATACTACGAGAAAACAATACAACACAGGTATCTGTCCGCGAAAACCTCAAATACAACATATATATATATATATATATATATATATATATATATATATATATATATATATATATATATATATATATATATATATATATATATATATATATATGTATATATAGTCTGTAACGGTGCCTACATCATATTTATTTTTTGCAAATACTGTGTTATATTTTTCTAGTTTTATGTTTTTCACGTAATAAACACATATTATTTTTCGTCTCCATGGAAATCCTTCCAAAGCTGTCTATTAAGGAAAGGCTTTCCTTACATCTCCCCCTCCCTGGGTGAAAATTCGTTGCAATTTCAATTTTCATCCACATTATCTGCTGGTATTAATTTTGTTACGTGGAAGAAACCGGTTTCTTCATTTTGTTTTCCTGTTTTGATTTTACATACTGAATCTGAAATTTTCTCTATAATTTCGAAGGGTCCAATTCACAATTCATCTAATTTCTTTCTGTTTAACTTGTTGTCATTTTCTATATATACTAAATCTCCTGTGTTAAATATATAGTTTTTTCTTTTCTTGTAAAATATTTTTTTGTTATAATCATGTGATTTTTTTGTTCTTTTCAGAGCTAGTTCTTTATGTCTTATCCAATCTTCGTTGTTATTTCTTCTTTTTATTTCTTCGGGTAAAATGCTGGTATTTGTGCCGTTTAATAAATATTTAGGCGTAAATCCGATTACCGTATGCTCTGTTTTATTGTACTTATCGATACATTCTCTGGCGATCGTTGTCCAGGCTATCTTTTCCTTTTCTTCATTTATTTTGCAACTTACTTTATTGACAAGGGTCTGGTTTAGTCTCTCGTTCAGACCATTCGAAAAAGGCGCATTAACAGCCGTAAAAATTAGTCTAACGTTGTTTCCTCTCAGGAATTCCTTAAATTCTCCCGAGTTTATTCCTGGATATTGATCTGTAAGTATTGTTTCAATTTTGTCCGTTTCTAACACTTCGTTTACCAACTTGATGAAATCAGTTGCACTCTGAGTTTTGGATGTTAAGATAAACGCATATCTTGTAAAATGGTCCACAAGCAGGTGAAGGTATCTTTTTGTTGATCTTTGTCCTCCGAAGCCTCGAATGGTATCATTTGACATTATTTCGAATGGTTTTGATGCCGGTCCCAATTGTGACATCAGGCCATATTTTTCTTGCACTTTGGATTTGTTTCTAATACATATCTCACAGTTTTTACATACTTTCTTTATATTTGCAGTTATGTTTTTAGCTGTATAATACGGACATATCCTATTCATCATTTGTTTAATCCCTATATGGCGCCATTCAGAGTGTATTTGTTTAATTAATTCTAAGCTTAATTCTTCAGATAAAATTATTTTTTCTCTATTTCTAACTTTTCTATAGAACACACCATCTTTTTCTATTAATTTTGTTTTGATTTTCTGCAATGTTCTATTTTTTCTTTGATCTGTCTTTATCTCTTTAATTTTTATTTGATTAACTATTTTTAGCAATTCTTCTGTACTTTCGAGTAGTTCTAATACAGGGTTTCTACTCAAACTATCTGCTTCCGTGTTATCTCTTCCCGGAATATATTTAACTTCAAAATTGTATTGTGATAAGTAATAAGACAACTCACCAAGTTCTTCGTCAGTTCTAGCTTTTATATTCATGTTTGCTAACGGTTTGTGGTCTGAAAATACTGTAAATTTTCTTCCAATAAGCCAGTGTTGCCAATACTTTATTGCCTCTTTTATTGCCAGGCATTCTAAATAAATCGCTTTTTTCCTTTTTTGTGCATCATTAAATTTTTTTGAAAAAAATGCTACTGGCTTTTCTTTCCCATTATTTTGTACCTGTTTAAATACTGCACCAATACCTTCTAGTGAAATTCTAGTAAATTCTTATCAAATATTTCCAACACCGGTTGAGAACATAGTAATTTTTTTATATTTATAAAAGATTTTTCACATTCTTCAGACCAAATAAACTTCTCATTTTTTCGAAACAGTTTGTGTAATGGATCTAGCAATATTGAACTTTTCGGTATGTACTCATGATAAAAATTGATTTTCCCAAGAAGCTGTCTAATATTTTTTTGGGTTTTTGGTGTGGAAAAATTTTGAATTGATATTAAGTTATCTTTCACTGGTCTTACTGTATTGTGTTCTATTATGTGTCCGAGGTATTTCACTGATTCTGCTGCAAGTGTACATTTTTTAAATTTTATCTAAAACCCTCATTTATTATTGCTTTTATTACTTTTTCTATATGTTCTTCGAATGATTCCGAAAAAATTAAGATATCATCTATATAATTTTCAGAAAAGTCTCTTAAATTGTGTTTTCTTAAGATATTGGATAAAATTCTTTGGAAAATAGCTGGTGCTGTTTTTAGTCCGAACGGTAGGCACGTCCATTGAAAATTCCACTCTTGTGTAACGAATCCAGTTTTCTTCTTCAGTATCTTCAATACGTAGTGGAATAGATCAAAACGCTGAATTTATATCTAATGTTGAAAAGTATTTGCAATTTCTTGTTTTTATTATTAAATCATCTATTAATGGAAATGGTTGAGCTTGTGGTATAATTATTTTGTTCAAATCGCGAAAATCTATACATAATATTGATCGCTTGTTTTCATCTCAATGCTAAAATGCTAAAATTACTGGTGCGGCAAACGGACTGTAAGATTCTTCAATTAACCCATTATCTAATAATCTTGCTACTTGATTCTCAATTTCTTTTTTATCCTCTATGTTGCATCTGTACGGCCTCTTACTACAATATTTATCAACTAGTAAGTCTATTCGAGCTTCGTAGTCTGTAACGGTGCCTACATCATATTTATTTTTTGCAAATACTGTGTTATATTTTTCTATCAGTTTTTCAATCTTCTTTCTTTTGTCTATACTGTCCAAGTGATCTAAATTCATTACGAACTAGTCTGTATTTACATGTTCGTTCAAATTTATGTTAACTTCTGTTTTTTCATTTTTATCCAATGTGTATCTTTTTTTCTTTATATGTATTTCCTTCTTTTGAGATATTTGTAAGTTTTCATCTTGAATTAGTTTAAATTTCTTTATAATGCCTCACCCAATAAGAAAATCTTCAAAATCGTCTCTTTCTACTATAAATACATCAATGTATTCCTCTTTCTCAAAAATTTTTACTTTCATAGTTACTAACCCTTTTTTTGTGTCACACCATTGACTGTTTTTAAAGATATTTTATTCACATCCTCTATCTATTTTTTTTTTTCGTAATTAATTTTGAATTTATTAGAGAGACTTGGGAACCTGGATCATATGTTCCATTTACCTCAAACTTTTCTTCTAATAACATTTTTATTTTAATCAATGGTGTGATAACTAGTTTTTTTGTTCTGTATTTAGATCTACTTCTATCACTGCGTTGCTTCAAATTTCTCTAGCTTCATTTCCATTTTCCTTTTTAAACCAGCACGAGTCCTTTGGGTGATACCTAACACCTTTGTTCAATTTTTCGCAGGGTGTACAAGGTTTCTTTTCTTCAAATTTCTTCTTATTGTCTTGTCTTTCATCTTTCTTTTTCATGTGATTATTTTTACCTACTAGATTTTCACATTTTCTAATTTCATGTAATAGTCTAGTTGAAACTTCACAATTTTCTCTATCTATTTTATCTCTAACGAATCCAGGTAATCCAGCTGCTATAAGCAGCACGAGTGTCTGAGAACTAATATCATTGTCCATATCTAGCAGTAACTTCTCTTTCCTCATAGCATATTCCAACAATGAACCTTCTTTATATCTGTAGGATATAGCATACATTCCTGTATTCCAACCTTTATCTGCAAATGACTCCAAGAATTTCACTTTCCATTCTGACCATTTAGCTTCCATTGTCAACGTTGTTAATGTTGCTGAGTACCAGTCCAAACATGGTTTGTCCAGGAATAATCTTAATATCTCAATCCTCGTATTATCATGACTGATTTCAAATTTTCTACATTATTTTTCAAATGTCTCCAACCATTGTTTTGCATTCGAGTGTTTACATACAAATCTTTCGACCATAAACCTCTCGCTATGTGTTTCAGATTTAGCTGATTTTCTTTCTTCTGTGTATACTCGTTTCCACTATCTGATCTAGATACATATCGTTGAATATTATATTGTCATCTTGATCAAAATAAATCTTTTCCATTTCATTTGTGCATGTAATCCATATTGTCCTTTCTTGGCCTCTTTGATTAAGGCTTTTTCACTCTTCTATAATTCTCTGTTTTTATTAACTCACCATGTTTACTTACAAATCTTTCAGTTTCCGGCAAGACATATTTCTTATTGTCCAGTGTTGTAATAGATGTTATGATAACCACACTTGTCTTTCTGTCACTGGGTGATGCCACATATTTAAATGAGAATTGCAGTTTTTTTCAATCATAAACAAGAATTGTCGTTTTATAATGTGACAATTATTTTTTTAAGTAAACGAGAGAAGTCAGAGAACAGTTAAATGTGCAACCAGTAGCAAAGCGAATCGAGAACTGCCCACTGAGATGGTATGGACACCTCAAGCGAATGGAGGACAAAAGACCAGTCAAGAGAATATGGGAAGCTAAAGGTCAAAAAAAGAAAAGTAGAGAAAGACCAAAGACAACATGGAATTGTAACATAGAGAAAATAGTAACATAGAATAACATAGAAAAATAGTAACATAAATTGTAACATAGAGGACAGAGGACTCACAATGGTTCAAGCGAGTAAACGAGAATATGTTTCTCTGTAAACAAAGTATATATTTTTTATTACATTTCTTTTATAACTATTTACACTCTTACCTGTAAACAAAGAAACGACAATTAACGTTCTTAACTGGACTTCACTTTACTTTTTCTAGTTTTATGTTTTTCACGTAATAAACACATATTATTTTTCGTCTCCATGGAAATCCTTCCATAGCTGTCTATTAAGGAAAGTATACTTTCCTCACATATATATATATATATATATATATATATATATATATACCGGGTGGTCCATTTAAGTGAAGACATAGAAATATCTCTAAAAATAAACATATTACAAACTAATAACCCAGATGAAAAGTTAATATTCCACAGGGGGCCATTCACTGATAATAATTTTAGACCTCCTACTCCTTCTAAGAGAGACTGGTGGTAACTTTGAAATTTTAAATGGAAACCCCATATTTTTATTGCAGATTCAGATTCTTCGACAAAAAAACATGAAAGTTTTGTTCTAAACATTTTTCTAGAATCTCTGTAGATGGCGGTGCAAATTGCTAAAATTAGTTACGTTTAGATTTTCAATAAAAACCCAGGTGTTTATCAAGGCGGCTTCTGCCACCATCTTTTTTCTTTTTGTTTCACGCAATAATTGTTGTTATAAAACCAAAACAGTGTTCGACTTAAGAGCAGAAAAATGTTTCCTGTTTCTATAGAAGAAAAAGTTGAAATGATTTACATTTATGGCGAGTGTAGAAGAAATATAGACGATGCTGTTGCCTTGTATGCTGTGCGTTTTCCAAATAATGTTCGGTCGCGGTCATGTTTTTACAATGTTGTTAAAGCCTTTACTACCCATGGAAGTGTGCAATCTAAAAAAAGAAAGCGTAGAAGAACTGTTACTGGAGTAGCTAATGAGGTAGCTGTGCTAGCTGCTGTTGCCCAAAACCAAGTAAGCACTTGAGATTTAGCTCGCGATTCTGGAATTCCTCGCACTAGTATTCTCAGAATACTGCATCGACATAAGTTTCATCCGTATCATATTTCACTGCACCAAGAACTTCATGGGGATGATTTTTATAATCGAGTAAGATTTTGTGAATGGGCAAGTGAGCAGATACGAAGGTACCAATTTTTTTTCCGTGAAGTACTATTTTCCGATGAGGCTAACTTCACAAACCATGGTAACATTAATCGACACAATATGCATTACTGGAGTGTAGGAAACCCACACTGGTTGCGACAAGTTGAGCATCAACGTCCTTGGTCGGTTAACGTTTGGTGTGGAATCATAGGCGATAAGCTCATTGGTCCCTATTTTGTTGAAGGCACTTTAAATGGACAAAAATATCAAATTTTTTTGCAACACCAACTACCAACATTACTTGAGGACATTAGTTTAAACTTTCGGTTAACCATGTGGTATCAGCATGACGGTTGTCCAGCTCACTACTCAGGACTAGCACTAGACTAGGGTTTCTAAAAAACAAGGTTTATCAAAGAGTGCCAACAACTCGTGAAGAAATGATAGAGCAATCAATAATGCTTGCGCTCAAATTCCAGCAGAGACACTTTTAAGCTGTACACAAGCATTTGAAGAGCGAATCAATAAATGCATCGAAGTTGAAGGTCAAATTTTTGAACATTTACTTTAATTGAAAAGCAGGAGGTAAGGCGAATCGCCAATGAACAAGCACCCCAACTCTAAATAAATCGTTTTCTATTGTTTTCTATTACTTTGTACTAAATCACATGGGTTTCTATGAAAAATGAAACGTAACCAATTTTAACGTTTTACATCGCCATTTATAAAGATTAAAAAAAAATGTTTCGAATAAAGTCTTCTTATTTTTGTCATAAAATCTGAATCTGCAAGAAAAAAATGGGGTTTCCATTTAAGATTTCAGAGTTACCCCCCGCCCCTGCAGAAGAGGTGGAGGAAGAGTTCTAACTTTAGCACCAGTGCATAACCACCTTGAAAAAGTTGGCGTGGAACTGCAATAATTTAAAAAAAACGAGAAACCTCTCTTAATTGCTCACTAATTGCTCAATTAAAATCCGCAATTGCTCATATCATTAATTAATTATTTCATTAGTTATTAACTATTTAAAGTACAAATCATTTTTCCCCTATTTGTGAGGGAAGCATTGAGTTTTTCTGATTAAATTTGCTTTCAATAAATTGCTCACTTTTTGCGCATCTAGTTTCTATGGTTCTTTTGGTTCGTTTCAAGATCTTGGTTAATTTAAAAAAAAAAATTCAAAATAAATTATTTCGATTTAAAATGGCGATAAACGTTGTAAAAGACTGACATCTCATGCGCATGCACAGAAATAAACTCATCGCGCATGCGCATTTGGGGCAAAACAAATGCGTAGGGAATATAAATTTGAAGGGGGTATATAAAAATTGTTTATACTATTGATCTTTTTTTCTTATTTCGGATCGAGAGGTCGCGCTGCCGCGTGGTATGTGGTCTTGATTGATCTCCTAATGTAACCATAATCTAACCATCCATTTTGTTCAAATCTGTAGCTACAATCAAATCACGTGTTTGTACACGCAACTGGAGGTTTTATGACAATTTCCGATAGTTTCAATTGTGGCACGGAGGGCGCTGAATGGCTCAACGCATATTAACCGGAAATTATAATAAATTTTTTACTTATTTATAAATATTTAAAATAAATAAACAAATAATTAGAAGTACACAAAATAAACGTCTTTTGTTCATTAAATGGCGACAAGACATCATAATAACATTCCTATTGTAAATTTAATTGTCTCATAGCAATGACTACATTTAAATAAATTTTAATTTAATAATAACTAATTAGTTTCCCTTGAAAGAAAGTATTTGTTTAATGTAGGTTAGCCTTCCATATATATGTTTACTTGTTTTGTTAATATTTTGTACATATGTATTACGTACTTACGTTTTCCGTGCCATAAGCGCATGCACGATAAGTTTATTTATGTGCATGCGCATGATATGTCAGTCTTACTACGTTTATCGCCATTTTAAATCGAAATAATTTCTTTTGATTAATTAAAAATAAATTTAAAAAAATAACCAAGATCTTGCATAGAAACTAGATGAGCAAAAATTGAGCAATTTATTGAAAGCAAATTTAATAAGAAAAACTCAATGCTTCCCTCACAAATAGGGGAAAAACGATTTGTACTTTAAATAGTTAATAACTAATAAAATAATTAATTAATGGTATGAGCAATTGCGGCTTTTAATTGAGCAATTAGTGAGCAATTAAGAGAGGTTTCTCGTTTTTTATAATTATTGCAGTTCCACGCTAACCTTTTGTAGGTTGCATAACCCCCTTTCAAATATTACGTTTTCATTTGGGAAATTTTTTCGTACAATGTTTATTTTTCGAGATATTTCAATGTCTTCACTTAAATGGACCACCCGGTATATATATATATATATATATATATATATATATATATATATATATATATATATATATATATATATATATATATTCTGGCGCTAGGCCCTAAGTTCAATTTGCCATATAACCCTAAAAATTTCCCCTTATACGACATCTTGGCTGACATTGAAAACTTGCTTGAAGAGGTACCCACTTCCAAAAAAGATTTGTGTAGAGCTGAAGCTACTTATGTGGTTTCGAATCATATTAATAAACTGGAGAACTTTAGGGCGGCACTGCCAGACCCTCGACGGTCATGTGACCGGTTCCTTAAAATACATCCAGAACTACTGGTTCTCAAAGCCGATAAAGGCAATGCAACTGTCATTTTGAAGAAAGAGGATTACCGATCCAGGATTGTCGACCTTCTGTCAGATGCAGCAAACTTATGCTCCCTTAGATAGAGACCCCACCTGTGGGTTTGAACGAAGAAACAATGAATTGGTTAAGAAACTTAAAAGCAAAGGTTACATAGACCAAACTACGTACAAAACCTTAATTGTACACAATGCTATGCCCCCTAAAATCTACGGCTTACCTAAGATCCATAAAGAAAATTTTCCATTAAGGCCCATTGTTTCTTCAGTTCAATCTCACTCCGAAAAGTTGGCTAGGTTCATTTCGAATATTCTTTACACGTCCTTCGCTGACTACAACGTGTTCAGAATTAAAGACTCTTTTGAATTCGCCACTGCCTTAAATAATTACCAAGTACCCGATGGTCATGAATTGGTGTCTCTGGACGTGTCATCGCTTTTCACTAATATACCGTCAAAGTTATTTTTGGATATTATCAAATCAAATTGGGAGTTGATTCGCCCATCTTGCAAAATACCCCGCAAGGTTTTTTTTAGAACTTATTGGATTCATTTTTGATAAGACGTATTTTTCGTTTGAAAATAAGTTTTTCCTTCAGATTTTCGGAACTCCCATGGGATCGCGCTTATCTCCGGTGGCAGCGGAGATTGTTATGAACACTTTAATTAAGGTTTCTTTGGACAAACTTAATTTCGAAATCCCATTTTTGTGGCAATATGTGGATGATATTGTCTGTGCCATCCCGCAAGGGTCCAAAGCTGAGGTCCTAAGAGCCTTCAACTCATATAACGAACGTCTTACCTTCACAATTGAATCTGAAAATAATAATACTCTCCCCTTTTTAGACACCCTGATTATCAGGACAAATGACAACCGCATTAATTTAGATTGGTACCAGAAACCTACCAGTTCGGGCAGATACCTGAATTATTTTTCCTGTGCTCCTTTTCAGCACAAGCTGAATGTAGTTTTGGGTCTTAAGACGAGGATATTCAAGATTGTACATCCAGATCTTCGTAATGATAGTTTAGAGAGATTGTTTAATATCCTAAAGAAGAACAACTATCCCACAACAGTACTTAGGAAGTTGTTGTTCTCCAATCCTACAAGACAACCTGTCGCTGAGGTGGTCGCAGAGGACAACACGAAAATATTCAAGTGCTTACACTTTGTAGAATCACTGTCCCCCAGAATTAAATCAATTTTCAAGAACAAGAGCCCAGCTATTATAGCGGATAAATGTTATAACACCATCAGCAGATCTTTCAGTCGCCTTAAAGATTCAACCCCCACGTTAATGCAATCAAATGTAATCTATCGCATTCCGTGTGCCGAGTGTGAGCTTGTGTACGTTGGTCAGACCAGCCAAAGATTGTCATCCAGACTGGCCAATCACAGAAGTGATTGCAGACTAAAACCCCACTCTTGCGCCTTAGCAACACATTGCAATGACAAGGACCATAGGGTCAATTATGATGACCTGAAAGTTCTTGCAAGGGAGCCAAGCTTATCTAAGAGACTTTTCTTGGAAATGTGTTTCATTCATAACGCCGGTGCAGCCATGAACTCAAGGAAGGACATGGACGGGTTGAGCAATATGTATGTTTGGCTCATGACTTGGGCGACGTCTAGACACAGTTAACTTGATGGGTGGTTTCTGTTTTGCTATTTATTTTCTATGTGTGCTGCGGTTTCGTGGTCTCTAGTGGTTCTACTGTTATACAATTTCCTTAAAAGGGGGGTCGTTGAGCTCCTGTTTTTCTAAGAAGATCTAGGGATCGTCCAGATTGCCTGGGTTTCTGGGAAACTGCGGAAACTACGTAGTGGCGGTTTCAAACAAAAACATTTTTTCGAACTGTATGTCTTCAAACATTAGTTAAATATTCTTTTTCCTGTGTGCTTGTGACTCCTGTGTCCTTCTACTGTCACGATCTTTCCCAATGCGCACCTTCGCAGCTCAATTGAAAAAAAATTGTTTTTTTTTTTTTTTTTTTTTCAACTTTAATTTATTTGAAGAGAACGAAAAGGTTTTGTTGGTTTCCTCGTGCTGTGCCGATCGGGTTGGTGTCCGACATTTTGTAAACTAAATATTAAATTTCAAACACCGAAATTAAAATTCACCATGGCTCGTTTTACAGCAACGATTATGTAACCCACATTGTTGGTCAAGTTATATGATGTTACACGTCTTAATTAATTGTTCATTACCTTCTTTGTAAGTAATCAACAACATCTGTTACTTTGTTTTTTGTAATTTTCTGTAATATTTTTGTAGGTCTTGAAAAAGATTTAATCAATAAATCGAAACGTCGACTTAAGAAGAATTTGAGTTTTTTCTGTTAATCGTATTACCCGAATTCTACCGTTTGCGTAGTAATTTTTATAAAATTTACTCTTTATATATATATATATATATATATATATATATATATATATATATATATGTATATATATATTTATATATATATATATATATATATATATATATATATATATATATATATATATATATATATATAAATACTAAATCCGTCTTTAACGTGATTCCCAAATACATTACTATCAAATAACGTAAATATAATGTTGATTTAATTTCTGACCTGCTAACTATATGGTGAAAAAGATTATTAATTAATTACATGATAATTAATCAGTCCTAAATAACAAAATAAATTCCTAAATCTTCCCAAACGATTCCCAATTGAATAAAAATAGATCTAATTAAAAATAAATCCTGTTTTAACATTGTTCAAACATTACTCGTGTCGCATTTTTATTTTTTAGTTTTATAGAGTCCAACAGTGCAACAGCAACTCACGTTGCATGTATGCATGGATTTTGTATAATGAGACAACTGGAGAGAAACTATCCTAGCAGCAATTTCTATTTCAACTAGCAGAAGAACTTGCCCTGAACTTGTCACTGACTATGAAAAAGATGCACCAGAAACAACAACAAGTAGAAGCTTTGTTCTTCAAGAAATCTTCAAGAAAAACTTTATTACAATATTATTATATATTAGCAATATTATTATTTCAAATATAGGTCATTTTACCGGTTGCGGTATGTATGGGTGTACATAAATCGTCGTTAGTAATAGTGTTAATGTATAATATTGCATTCATCGATAAATAATATTTGAATTTGAACAATTCAAATATATTTCAAAATGGCGTGTTGAACATTTTAAAACAAGAAAAAGCGAAAACGAGATCTGAAATGCGTTTACATGTTTTAACTTGCAAGAAAAAGGCAACTCGTAAATAATAGCTAATTGGTAGCCGAAAAGTTACAAAGAATAAAGAATGAGTACTAGTTTTTTACAATTAAAACCAAAAAGAGTCGATCCCGATCTCCTAAAAAATAAAGTTGGCAACACTGGTTCGCATGCGCATTTTAAATGACGGTTGGGATTAAACGTCAGCTTGACCGTTACGTTCAATACAATTTAAACTTTAAAATGCTGCAGATCAGGGTAATTAGTCCAAAAATATCGTATTTAAGAGCTCGTGATCCTAGTATTTTAGCTCATGGACATGGACCCGTCCTTGACGGCTTCAAATGCAATCTCGAAGAACAATTCGAAGAGGATTCAACAGGCGAAAGTACTCTCGAAACCGTAAGTATTTTTTTGTTTTCTTTATGAATGTTAAAAAGTTTAAAATGTCTTCGCACGGTTGCTTGTCCGTAGTTTTCCTCGCATTGAAAAAAATAGACTTTAAAAAGTAAATTTAAAACATATACCCAGCATTATGACTAAAATTATTGTAAACTCTTTCAATTTCTTCAGTAGAATGCCAAACAATACTATATGACAGATTGCTTTGAAAAAACACCCCACGTGTTTTTAATAAAACCCATGTGTTTTTTTACAAACTTGTGGGGTTAACCCAAGTGTTTTATTTAATGTATGAAAGTATAAAAATGTAAGAAATAATAAGGAAAAGAGTATTTTAAAATAATTTTATTTCATTCTCTGTATACATAGTTATAATAAAGTTAATGAAGTGAAAAACTTTTTTACTATAAAAGGATTACACAAGAATATAAAAGAAACAGAATGGTTGTAATCGATACTACTTGTTAATCCAACCTTCAACGGAGGAGAAACTCAAGTCATGTAAAGTGGGTAGATTTATATAACTTCATAAATTCATAAGTTATAAGGTAAACACCCCCGATCGCTCCACTAATTAGACGAATTAAGCCCACGTTAGACTACATCGTCACTATCAAACATTATTTGACAGTAAAAATGTAAAAAAAACGGACAATGTGCAATCCATATAACCGGACAATGCTCATGATTTTGAAAACGACTGGAAACTTCAAAACGACCATTGAGATTTTTAACTAACAACCAAGATCAACACGAAGATGGATGCCTACAACACAGACAAAATAAGAAAAGCCACAGGGACGATTGAATTGGCCATTAAGTGACTAATGGATTTAGGATTGATAGCTAACCCCTAAATTTGTTTTCAGTGTGGAAACAATATGAAGCTAACTAAAATCAAGAGCATGCATGGCTACAAATGGAGATGTAGGAAAGGTGCCGAAGTTGAGACACATTGTGTGTCGAGGAGCATAAGAAAGGGAAGTTGGTTTGAGAAAAGCAAGCTTTCCTTTCAATAAGTCATCTTGTTACCCCTTCAATAGTTAGGGAAACTACCAACCAAATTTGTTAGCTCAGAGTCTAAAGTCTCCATTAATGCAATTACAAACTGGAATCACTTCTGTCAGGAAGTGTGCACAAAGATTTGGTTCAGAGAGAATGAGATGATTGGGGGACCTGGAACCATTATCGAAATCGATGAGAGTAAATTTGGGAAGAGGAAGCATCTTCGAAGAAAGCACGTAGATGGTAGATGGGGTTTTGCAGGAATCGAGAGACACACAGAGAAGTGTTTCATGCTAGTGGTCCCAGAGCAGAACAAGGCTGTGCTGCTGACAATCATCAAGCTGTTCATTCAACCTGGAACAACAATTGTGTCAGATTGTTGGAGGGACTGCCTGGAAGATGAGGGCTTCCGACACCTGACTGTCAATCATTCAATTGAGTTTAGAAATCCAATCAGACAAATTCCCTAGATGGTACCTTGGCTGCAATAAAGGGGAGTCTGCCATCGTCCACTGTACACAGTGACTTTACTCTTTCAGTACATACCTCTTTGAGTACATCTGGAGGAGGAAACACAAGGCATCAACATCCCTGATGGCTGATTTTATTGAAGCCATCAAAGAAATATAAAGCCATCATGTTAGTCTTCCGTGTATCATTCAAATTTTAGTATAATATGTCAAATTGTCAAAACAACCAGCATAAAATTAAGTAAATTGACTAAAAATGTCAAAATATAAACAATTATCATATTCTTGCGCAGTGGCCATACTAATCTTCTCGATCTGTATTGATTGATAAAATCAGAATATGTATTATATGTAAACACAATCCAAATAACTGTATTATATTATTATATATAACTATTCTTAAAACTCATTTTAAATTTTTATTTTAATTTCAGTACACATGCATAACTATTACTAAGAGACAACAAATCTTACTCTTTTCTTACCACTGCTTTAAAGATTTAATTCAATTTCTGAAGTGCCACCCAACGTGGGCTATTGCTACACTTTACCAACACTGCAATTATGGACACTGTATTTAAATGGTATCACCACAGTTTTGCTTGGGTAGAGCCTCAGTCCTACTGTTTGATACCATCTACTAGTTACTTTGAGGCCTTTCTGTATATACTGTTTGATACCATCTACTAGTTACTTTGAGGCCTTTCTGTATAATTTCACAGAGCATTCCCTCAAACTTCCCTCTGGCTATCATTACTATGTCATTGGTGTAATCTTGACATTTGATGTCTAGGTCATTCAGCCTAACCAGTAATTCATCAACTACCAGGCTCCACATCAGTGGTGATAGCACACCTCCCTGTGGGCACTCTTGAGTTATGGAGATCTTGATGGTGTCTCTTCCCACTTGTGCCTTTGCTGTTCTGGTTCTCAGCATTTCTCCCATCCACTTTAAGATAGTGCTGTCGATATTCCTTCTTTCGAGAGCTGTCAAAGCAGTGAGGTGCCTCGTGTGAGGTGTTGTCAAAGGCTCCTTCTATATCCAAGAAGGCACATATCACTACTTCCTTTGTCTCTGTGCTGCTTTTATTTCACTTGTCAGCTGATACAGGGCAGTTTCTGTGGATTTCCCTGCTCTGTATGCATGCTGACAGTTGTGTAGTGGTGCACCTACTAACACTATTGTTCTAAGTTAATTGTCAATTACCTTCTCCATTGTCTTTAACTTAAAATATGTTAGAATAATGGGCCTAAATGACTTTGGTTGAGTGGTGACATTATTCCCCACCTTTAGTATGAATACCACCAGTGTTTCCTCTAATTTTTATTAGTGCTGGGCGGTCCAAACTCTAGGATGAGTAGAAAAATTAAAATTAAAAACAAATTTCGCAATTTTCTTTATACTTATTTATACTTATGCATGCTGACTTTATACTTATGCATGCTGACAGTTGTGTAGTGGTGCACCTACTAACACTATTGTTCTAAGTTAATTGTCAATTACCTTCTCCATTGTCTATAACATAAAATATGTTAGAATAATGGGTCTAAATGACTTTGGTTGAGTGGTGACTTTATTCCCCACCTTTAGTATGAATACCACCAGTGTTTCCTCTAATTTTTATTAGTGCTGGGCGGTCCAAAGTCTAGGATGAGTAGAAAAATTAAAAAGAAATTTCGCAATTTTCTTTATACTTATTTATTCGAACCATTATATCAAATAATTTAAACTCCAGAGGAGTGGCTACCAACAGCATCTGTCCTCCATCTTAGGAGTGCCTGAATACACATTCTGGAACTTACAATCCCAGTTTGAACCTCAAAATGGCCCAAAAAGCCATTTGGGAGGACAAATTTTCCCCCGAATTTCAAGCAACATGCATGATGTCAATTTCTCAGAATGAAGACAACAACAACAACAGTGGCGCAATCAGGCCTAAGGATTCTGCAGAACCTGAAACACCATGTCATTCAAAAAATTAAAAATCCCCTAAACCAGTGTTTCCCAAAGTGTGGTACGCGTACCCCAAGGGGTACAACAACATTTTCACCAAAAAAATCTTATCTTTTATTCCCCATTCTGGGGATTTACTATATTACTATTACTTTACTTACGATTACTATATTACTTAATATTAGACATCGGATTATTTGCACTTTCAACATGCCAAAATATGCAGTTGATATGCAAACTTGTAATGTTTGTGTCACTTAATATTAATTTGTAGGCTGAAAATGACCTCTCTACGTCAACTGACGCTACTGGACAGAACTTTAAATTTGGCCTCATTTGACCGGTGCCTTTGAAAAATGCGTTTACTTTATTCCTTCAAGACGTGGGTTTTATATAGAACAGTATTTAATTTGCCACGGACCTTTTCCGATAGTTAACTCGGAATGACGTGTCTCTGTTCTCTCTCTGTTCAATCTTTCTTTCCAATATTTCCAAGGACTTGCACAGATGAAGGTTTTTAGTTTCTAGTCTCTCTAGTAGGAAATATTGCTAAAATGTGTTGCAATTAGAGCAATATTTTGTTCGATTAAGGGTTGAAGATGCTAGCTGGCTTGAATTAACCCATCGTGCGGTAGGTTGGGTGTAGTACACTCAGACCAGGATAAATTGGTCGATATTTTAGAGATTGATCTTTATAACAGGCGGTGAATCTGAGTAGCTGCGTGGAGAGTGGTAAGGAAGTGTCGATTGTCAGGGCACAGTCGACCGCCACCCCGCGAATTATTTAGATGAGGTCAAAGGTATCAGCGGGTGAATTACACCCACCTTAAGCTCCGAGTCATAAATTTTTGAATTATTTTATACTATTTGTAGGGACCACGGGCCGCTGATAGTAAATCCTTACAGTATTTTGTAATAGCTTATATTTTGGATCATTTCACACTTTGCAAGTGATCAATTTATTGTTTTTTTTTTCTAGTAGCATCGGACCTCTATTAAATCCTTACATGTATGGATTAAAGATTAAGAAAAATCCCACTAAGAATTCGCTAATTCCATAGTGGGTATTTTACGAAGGGGTTTGTTTTATTATCCCTCGAACGATGTATAAATTTAGAAATAGATATTTTACGATTAGATTATAGAAACAATACCCCACGAACGATTCCTCATACCTGGAAGAGGATAAAAATACAGTCATCCCCGAAAAACAAACTAGTCAGGGTAAGATAATCAGGTTGGTTCAATAATAATCAGGTTGGTTCAGTTTGGTCCAATAATAAGTACTGATATTTAATAATCAATGAAATAATAATAAAAAATAGATTGCGCTATTAAATTCACGCGTTCCCTATCAGGGTTTGTTACACCCACCTTGCGCTCCGTGTTACATATTTTAACCTACCGCTCGCCGGGTTAATTGCAATGGCTTCTGAACTGGCAAATTGACCAACTACTTCTTTTATGGCCTCAAAATTCTCAGCATAAAACAATACAGCGTTCAACCATGTTCCCCACCGCATTAATATTGGTTCTGGAGGTAGTGCTAGGTTTGGCAGTTGCTATATTTTTTTACTTGCGATGGTGCTTTTAAAAACACTTTCCTTGTAGAGGAAATCACTTTATTGACATTTCTGATCTCTTCAGCAAGTCGATGTAATCCGTGGGCTAGACATGTGATGTGCAGCAAGTTTGGGTAAAACACTTTCAGAGCTTGACCAGTCTTCACCATATAAGGTGCACCATCAGAAATAAAAACACATATTCTCTGGTCCATAGGAGAATCGAAAAATAGTGATTTGATGGAATCATTTATGAACCGGATCTCAAATGGCAATGGGCAGGACACGTGGTCAGAAAGGACACAGGGGATTGAAGCCACAAGATTACCTTCTGGAGACCCCGGGAAACAAAAAGAAGCACGGGAAGACCCCAAACGAGATGGAACGATGACATAAAGACGATAGCAGGAAAACAGTGGATGAGAACAGCAAATACAAAGAAGCATGGAAAAAATGAAAGAGGCCTATATCCAACAATGGAAGTATGAAGGCTAATAAGAAGAAGAAGATTTATGAACCGGGCGATAGTTGATTAATTTGTTTTTTCTAGGACCTTGCAGGCAACCAAATGGGGAGACTCTTTGAATAATTTTGCAACAAACAAATTCGCTATATAACGTCCACATGAACTGTCGTTTCATCGGCAGAGATCCATATTAAATTGTTCGAAAGATCAGTGTGTATTCACTTAGCACTTCTTCGTAGATTGTTGACAGGTAGTTTTTTCGAATCGTGGATTCTTTAGGAATTATCTGATTAGTACAATACTTTTTAAGGAATCTTTGGCATATATCGTTATTCAATTGATGAAAACAAATATTGCAAGCAACAAATAACTCGCATAAATCTTTGTTACATTCTATTTCTTTGTAGTATCCGATTTAGAAGTCGAAATTGGAATCAGCAGTTGACGACTTTTTGAAGGTTTCTATCTTGCAGATATATGGGAAGCAGTACTCACATGTTGATTGATCTGGTATTTTTTTGATGAATGTATTCACTTGTCATTAACATTTCAGAAAATCGCAGTGCCATCAGTCGTAAATTGGCCTGGGTAATTGTTAATCCAAGATTCATTAAAGTCGGGGTTTTTTACTGGCGGCATTATTTCAACAAAAATAAGATTTTCATATGTATATGTTACGGTAAAAGTACGTAGATTGGTAGATGTACACATATACCAGTATATGTGCACATTTGCCTTCTTGGTTGGTAAATGTGAATTCAACTTATATTTACCAACTATTTCCGGCAGATGTGCTAATACCTAATGCTGTTGGTAAATGTATAGAGGCTTACTTTAACTAAGGTGACCAGATTTTTTAAACAAGAAAGCAGTACATTGTACGAGATGGATGAAGGCGTAATGGTTCTGCATGTGCTTTACACATGAATAATATTTCGAAAGGAAATATTTTGACTCAATTTTATTTTTAAATAATTATATTTTTCATTGATTGAATTTTTTTTTAAATAATGTTTCATTTTCTTTTAAAACATTACAAAATTCTTCACATGTATACTGGAGATCCTTCACTGACGCCACTGCTGAAGGGGTCTATGTTTAATCTTGATGTTCAACTGCTTCAGAAATCAATGATTGAAAATACTCGTTCAACTGTCGCATTGGTACCTGGCAAACACATTGAAAATTTAACAAGTAATTTAAAGTTTTTAGTAGGAATATGCATTTAAAATATTTGTATATTTATATCCAACGCAAACTAACATTTTATTTTTTTCCATTCATTTATTTTTTCCGTGGAGCAATACATGTTTTCACCTAATTTCATCGAAGAGTTCATTATCATCGGTAACAATTTTGTGGTTTTCTTTCACATAATGAACTGTCTTCAAAATCCCTTCCCAATTTATATTATATTTTAATAATATCCATCTAAAAATGTGTAGCTCTTCGAAACAATCCGTCCGTTTTTTTTTACATTTTTATAAAAACATTTAATTTCTTTAATAAATTTTACTTGCTTCCAGAGGTTGACTCTTCGATTGTATCGAGTTTCTGCATTAACTTTAATGAGACAAATCCAGTATTATATCTAGCGACTATTTAGTCCAACACATTATTTAAGACCGTTTTCACCTCAGAAGAGCTGACACTTTAGAGCAAGGGTGGGTAAATCTTTTGGCTGCCGAGCCACATTATGTCTGCAAATTTGACCGCGGGCTGCATTAGAAAAATTTCTATTTGTATAGTTATTAGTATACCTCGACCTAGACACGCCTAGACACATCAATATTGTTAGGTTTTCGCATAGTGGACAATATATAATGCTCGTAAAAAATGAACAGTGTCTATGAAATAGTGGCAGGAAGATAATAAAATAAACAGCAGGGCTGGTAAACATAATAAGCATATCATAGGTATGCTTCCGGGATTTCTGTAGCTTTGTTTATGTTAGAATACGAATTAGGATCATTCATTGTGGGTGCTATCTATAGATAAACAGGTAATCATCTCCTTTTCAGTGAAGTAATATTTTGGTACTACACAATCATTAAACCAACTTTTTTTTATTATTTGGCCAATATCTCGTCTTCTGTAATTAAAATAGTTTATAAAATGCTTCACGGGCCGCATGAAAGGTCGGAGCTGCCCGCGGGCCTTCATTTGCCCAGGCATGCTGTAAAGCTTTCAATTTTTTAATAGTGATATAAAATACAATAGCTTGACTATGAATAAAATGCAATGTAACTTCAGATAACTATTTTGGGACACTGGTATGAAACAGAAAAAAAAAGTACAAGCACAAGGACTCAAACATTTTGATTACCTGTTCCACAGCAGGTGTTAAGAAAGCCATATCGTTGTGGAATATCCCAAAATATTTTTTATTCTATTTCTGCTTCCTCACAAAAATCTTTAAAATTGGTGACTCTCACTCTTGCATTAATCATTTATGCACATTATTTTCTCCTTTCCTTTGGAGCCGGAGCTCTTTAAAATTAATATTAGTTTTATCTGCGGATAGTGCGATTATTTTTTCTTTCAAATTATGGTAAGTTATTATTTTAAGCATGTGCTCTGGGAGGAGTGCTAAAGTTTCTCCTGGTGCAGAATCTAAATTTAATAGTTTTCGAGTTTCGAAGGAAAAGTATCACACTAAAATGGTATACATTTTTATTACTTTATTATTTGAAGCATCTGATGAAGTTGTAATAAGTATATTTTATCTATGACCACTATTGTAAATGCCCATTATTGTACAGTTCGTGGACTATGTAAATACATCATACCACACACATATGTAACAATCCGCGATTAATGTTATATAATATTTCAAAATCATCCATGAACGTTTGGTGTACGATTCGTTGATTGGTTGAGAGCAGCACGTTGATACTATTTTTAAATATAGTACTCCGTGATTTCAATCATTAAACGTCATATCATTCACATATAAGCTGTCATTCATTTCGTTTTTCACGTTTAAATCTAACGAAAACTACAAATAAGTACTGAATTAAAAGGTATGTAACAATTATGAATGTATTTCTTTTCATTTCTATCAAGTTAAATAAGGTCGAAGGTGTTACATCAAACATATTTTTCTTATTAAACAGAAACAAATTAGTGTGGTCGTAGATAAAGTATAGTACATAATTCGAGTTGTAAGTCTATTACGTACTCGCGGAATTGTTCCGTACGTAATATGCTTCTTACAACTCTCATTACGTAATATACTATTTTTATTTTATTTTTTAAATATTCTTTCAAAAATTGAAATGCGTAATTTTGGAGTACATTATCTACTATTGTTTCGCATTTTGTTCGTCCACAATTAATTTTTTTTCGAAGGTTAACACACTGATCTACAATCCATATTACGAAACTATGGTTATATAGCATATTGTATGATATTCAAATGTTCCGTCAGATATAACTTGACTAATTTGAATTTTTTTCTTCTAATGAAAAAGTTATATTTTTCTAGTACCTTTGATGATGAAGCTGCTGCATTAATTAATATGAGTGCTGTGCAGGTGCTGTGTTTATCGCTCTTGTAATGTTTTGTTTTTGCCGCTTTGCCACTATTAGCAATACTGAATTCTGAGCAACAAATAGTGTCATCATTTTTGCTATCATCGTTCTCTATCAATAAAGCCATCAACACAAGAAAAAAAACTGATTATTGATAAAGTAAATATTCTAATGAGCTGCGTACTGTCTGTACGACATATTGTTTTCACTATTAATAAAACTACTTGAGAACGGAATATGTTGGGATTCCCCGTGGTCTGCTTGTCCTGCTCATACGACGACGTATCTTTTTCGCTCCAACACATCAATTCCACCATCCGTCCGACTTTGTCATATTAACTAACGAACTTCTCGGCGAAAGTGATAATAGTGATTAGACATTCGTTTTGAAAATGCATAAAAACTGTTATAATTATTTAGTTTTACAATATCTTGCAAAGTGGTACAAGCAGTACATCTTATAGGAAAGGCAGTACAAATGCAGTGCATAAAAATTGGACAGTACAGACTATCTCAAAGAAGTACTGTACTGCCGAAAGGAGTACGTCTGGTCACCTTAACTTTAACATACAGAGTGCTGTTTGACAAACCTGCATTTTTGAGGTTATTGTTGTGTTTGTTAAGCTTCAGTTTGCTATTTTATTTTCTCTAATTGTTTTTATGAGCGATTTATATAATCCTTTGAAATAATATTTTTATAAAATAGTGTTTAAATGAAATAATATAAATTATATCAAATACATTTTAACTTTAATATTTTATTTCTGTTAAATTATTCTTATTATTCTTTTAACTTTTACCGAAATACGTTGAAAAATCTGGACTTTTACAGGTAAAAGTAGATATATGAAGTTGATCTAAAATTTAAACTCACATTTACCTATCAAATTGGTAGATGTGCACATATACCGGCAAATCTGCACATTTGCTACGATTTTGTACTTTTACCGTAAATATACAAACTCAGCGAGCGATTTAATGACAAGCAACCCGAAAATTGCCGCATCCCGCAAAAGTTTCGGCCTAGTCGCCTAGTGCAAGCCAGTAGATCGGCAACCCGATCACGGGCACGTCACTGACTGCGGCCCGCCACCGTTCCCGCGTAATAGAAACATATAACTATTGAAATAAGCTTGAAAAAGTACCAAAATATGCAATAATGCTGTAAAAATATCGTTTTATGCATTTGCATATGCAAACATGCAAATGCATATAATCCGATGTCTACTTATTATATTACTATTACGAACAATATCAGTACAGTTTCTGTTTTTAATAGCATATCTCCAAAATTTTCTAATATTTTCTACTACCCTTTGGGGTACGGAGAGATAAAAAATGTTTCAAAGGGGTACTTATATTCTACATTGGTAGAAAGTTTGGGAAACACTGCGCTAAACCAAAGAAAAACAACATACATTTCTTTGGAACTTTAAATATTAACTCACCCTTGAAGCCCGACAAACTGAAGCAGCTCACCAAAGTTTTGAAGAAAGTGGGAGATAATATGAGGAAGAGGGCTTCTATGCCCATTTGAAAAGAATGAATGGTGAAAGGCTGACCTAGAAAATATTAATGTTTTTTGACAAGATGTTTTTTGACCCCAGAACCCAAATCACATGATACAAAGAAGTCAAAGCAGACGTAGTTGAGGTGGGTATTGGAAAAGAAGGCATAACAAACAGAGTCTGAACGCAATAGGAGAAATCTACATTGAACAATAGTTGTTTAACGCGGTCCCTAAACGGCCAAGATCGAAAAAAAATTATCAAATAGCAAAATAATAGTTTAGATATTTCCAATGAAACTTGATGAGAGATAAAATTCTCAATTTTTAAGGATTTGAGGCGAAGAAGAGAAAAACTGTTGGAACAGTGTGGACAGAAGACCGAAGGAAACAGCAAAGAGAGAGGATGAAGATATATTGGCAAAAGAGAAAAGAGGATGAACGCAATAGGAGAAATCTACATTGAACAATAGTTGTTTAACGCGGTCCCTAAACGGCCAAGATCGAAAAAAAATTATCAAATAGCAAAATAATAGTTTGGATATTTCCAATGAAACTTGATGAGAGATAAAATTCTCAATTTTTAAGGATTTGAGGCGAAGAAGAGAAAAACTGTTGGAACAGTGTGGGCAGAAGACCGAAGGAAACAGCAAAGAGAGAGGATGAAGATATATTGGCAAAAGAGAAAAGAGGATGAACGCAATGGGAGAAATCTACATTGAACAATAGTTGTTTAACGCGGTCCCTAAACGGCCAAGATCGAAAAAAAATTATCAAATAGCAAAATAATAGTTTGGATATTTCCAATGAAACTTTAATTTATTGCTCTTTTATAGTAACCCACTCTTATATTCTATATAATATATTATAATAATATATTCTATAAATTTCTTCAGTGTTAATTGTTTAACCAATTTTATAAATTAATGTAATTTTATTCACATTAGATCACCAAGGTGTGCTTAGGTTTATTTCTCTTAAGGGCCTTATACACTATCAACCTAGTCAACAACCTTGTCGTTAACTTGCTATGTTTCCACAAGGTTAAGTAGTATATGGGCTCATTGAAGACAACATATCAGGTTGAGTACAATGTTGAATAAAATCAAAGTTACCTGATTTTTGGTGGGCAGAGTCTGATATTGGCAACCATGTTGAGGACTGTGTGGGGAGGTTGAAGACATGGTTATAAACATCAGTTGTGAACTTGTGAAAGTTTTGGAATTCTTCTTTGTGCAGGTGACTTGTGTTTGCGATTTTTATTTTCAGTTTTTTTGTAATTTTTAATTGTCCGTCTTAATAGTTATGGCTAATATACCAAATATTCCTGTATGGGTGGAAATTTTTTAAACGTTCTTAGAGCTTCCTGAGTTGTGGAAAGTAAAGTCTGAAGTTTATAAAGATCGTAACAAAAAAAAAAACCGGCCAAGTGCGAGTTGTGACTCGCGCACCCAGGGTTCCGTACAAACTTTTAAGTAAGGTATCT
Source organism: Phosphuga atrata (assembly GCA_944588485.1). Lineage (NCBI taxonomy): Eukaryota > Metazoa > Arthropoda > Insecta > Coleoptera > Silphidae > Phosphuga > Phosphuga atrata. Next base: position 38,332,456 of record OX155899.1, read on the forward strand.
TTTTTTTGTGGAGGACGTAGCAAGCACATTCAGTTAACTTGACAAGTGGCCCTCCTGAAATCACGACCATCTTAGTACTAGTGATGGGTCAACTCGATTTTTTAAACCGGGTTAACTCGAGTTAAGGATAATTCGAGTCAACTCGATTTTCGATTTACCAACTCGAGTTGATACGCTGCTTCACCGACCGACTAATCGGTTCGGCACCTTTACGATCATGGTCAACGGCGTAAACGCAATACTACGTGTAGTGTAAAGTAAATATTTTCAACATATTGTTGTGGAAGTTTACCGGAATAATACCAGGTCCTAGAAAAAGATCAGTGGTGTGGGAAGTGTTTAGTTTACCCATTGACGGAAAAGTATAATGTAAAACATGTTCTAAGACATATAAATATTCTGGAAATACAACCACATTGATAAATCATATTAAAAAGAAACATCCCAGTGAAAATATTGGCTTGATGGCGCTCGATAGTAAGTAATACAATAAAATCAACAAGTCAATTTCAAAAATCAAGTTTAGATGAATGGGCGATGCCTGTTCCGGTTTCGTCAAATGATGTCGAACCTCCAACAAAAAAATTAAAACAAAGCCGTTTAAATTTGAATCTATACAATAAATCTGTGCAGAAATCTGGGGACGATGCCTTAATGCATATGATAGTGAAAGATTACCAGCCATTAAAAAAATCGTTGAAAATGAAGGTTTTCGCAAATTTACCACAACATTAAACTCCGAGTACGAAATTCCATCTAGAAAAAAACTTACAAAAATGATTGAAGAAAAATATGACTTAGAGTCCAGAGCTTACAAAAAGAGATTGGTGGATATTGAATACATTGCAATAACATCTGATATTTGGTCCTCAGATAGCAATAAAAGTTTTATAACTGTGACAGCACATTTTATACAAAATGTAAAATTACATTCATTTGTTATTTCCACTTCAGAAATACTAGAAAATCATACGGCTGAAAACATAGCAAATGCTATACAACTAGTATTGGATGATTGGAAAATAGATTCAAAAATAGTCTGCATAGTCACTGATAACGCTGCACCTATGAAAAAGGCAATTAGTGAGATTCTTAAGAAACGAAACCATTTATGTGTTGCTCATACACTTAACCTTGCTGTCAAAGACTGTATGGATAAAGAAAGGGCTGATTTAGAAAAGAATCTGGATAACAGTCACAGTTACAAGTATTAAAAATGTGCCGTTCGATTGTTTCCCACTTCAAGCATAGCAGCAAGTTGTCCTATGCTTTACTTGACATGCACAAACAAATGAATATGGATTTACTAAAAGTAAAGCAAGATGTTCGTACCAGGTGGTACAGTACTTTCTACATGCTGGAGCACTTAATCAAATTGAAGTTTTACTTTCTGCTGTTTTACCTACATTGAATTTACCACCATCAAATTTAGTGTCTCATGAGTGGTTATTGGCTGAAGAAATGGTAGCGCTTTTACATCCTTTTGGACAGGTAACTGTCATTTTATCTGGAGAAAAATGCCCATCCCTGTCTTCTGTTATACCTCTTGTATTTGGTCTCAGGAAGGCTGTAAACAGCAAAACTCCACTGACAGAGTCAGGCAAGTTGTTGCAACAAATTCTTGACAATGTAGTAGAAAAACGACTTGGAATTTATGAAAATAATAGAACAGCAGCCATAGCTACCTTTCTTGACTCTCGATTTAAGAAAAGAGCATTCTTATTAGAAAGTAATGCTAAGAATGCACAAATGTGGGTAATAAATGAATACAGGACATAATATCAGTTTCAACAAATACCTCACATTTACGGGAACAACCATCAACTTCTACTGCTACTGTATCTAAATTGACCTGTTCATAAGATGACATTTGGGCTGTTGTGTATTAAAAAATAACAAAATCGAACGAAAAGTGTACTCCATATTCTTCTGCTGCTATGATAATAAAAAAGTACGTTGAAATGCCATATTTAGATCGCAAAAATGATCCACTTCAATTTTGGAGTGAAAAAGAAAGTTTTTATTTCCAGCATTGTTTAAAATGGCGAAAAAATACCTTTACTACTTTTTTAAAAAGACCGGCTACATCAGTTCCCTCAGAAAGATTATTTTAGAAAGCTGGCATTTTATGCAATGAAAGACGAAACCGTTTACGAAAATATATATATATTAATATTTAGTATCATTTAACATCCATTACACATTGTGTATTTTTCTGCAAAAAAAAACAGTTTTTCTATGAAAATTAATGGGCGAAAAATAAAATAGTTGGCTTATAAGTGCCAATTAAGACCAGGGGCGTCCAGAATCTAATTTATAATAAACTTCATATTTTTCTGCTAACTCGGTTTGGATAACTCGGTTTGAAATCGGGTTACGCAAATTTTTATCCGGGTTAACTCGAGTTAACAAAAATACGAGTTTGCCCATCATTACTTAGTACCGCTGCAAGCATAACCTCAAGCTGTCGCTGTCGTACAATGGAATTCTACACTATATTTTATTACCATACATCCCCCATTCACTATGAGTGTTTAGTGTTTAGTTCTAATATATTAACTATTTCTAGATCTATTTCGATACTCTTAACATTCAGTTGTTCAATTGACAGCTTTTGGGCAATTGACTACCAAAAAATATAGGGCGTACGTGATTTAAGTATAGGGGGAGGTGGGGTACAATGATACAAGGGGCACCTAGATACACAAGCATTATTTAATAATCTATTGAATGTTTTCAAGTGTCGACATCTCTAAAACGGTCCTATAAATGTTTGAACGCATCCATTGCGATCGCGCAGACAGCCAATCAGTCGATGGCATTTTACAAATCCCAACGTGTTTCTAAATAATCTAAAAAAATACTTTAAATGTAAAGCTGTTTCCAATATCTTCTTTGCCATCTTGTTAAGATCTATATCTACCAAAGGTAAGTTAGGGCATCAAGTTTAAGGATTTAGTGCATTTTTTGAAATAAATAAATTAGTTTCATCAGTATAATTTGCATTTTGAAAAAAAATGTTTGGGGCACTTAGACACAACAAAGTACGGGGCACAATGATACATATAATTGTGCCCCATACTCATATCAATGTGCCCCAATAAATTTTGCACAATATAAATTTGTTCTTAAATAATATAAAATATGTTTAAATTATATGTTCTGTTGTTGCCATCAGAAAATGATGATCAAAAAATAAAAGCGCCGGGAAAGATAGGGCAGCAGGATTTAGAAAAAGAAACCAGGAGCTCAACCTAGGGAGACCTGAAAACACAAGCGCCGCAAGAAGTTTTGCATTTAACTGCGGTTTTGCCACTGTGGTCTTACAGTGGCTGAACTAAATTCACACCTAACCGTATATTAAATTTAGACGAAACAGGCATTAACACGGTCTTACCAACGCCTAAAATTTTGGCTGGAAAGACACAGAGGCAAGAAGGGTGACACCGAGGCAAGAAGGGTGAAGAGGCGGATGGGTGACACCTGTGCACTAAAGATAACCCAATTCTTACTATTTGTGACAACCACGAATCACATATTTCTACTAAAGCTTTGTTAACTATTGTCGTGATAATGGGATTATCTATCTTTTAGTGTTATAATATAACCATTTCATACAATTTCCATTCTGTATTAAAGTGCCCCACATGATGTATCTAAGTACCCCGTTGGTGGGGCAGAATGATTCAAAATCCATTTTTTACAAAACACGTAATTTTCCTTTTCTATAACAACTTAAACAATTTTGATCCTTGACATTATAATATTTATACATTTAGCTAGACGTTGAGTTGAACATAAATAAAAAATATTACGTTTATACTTATGTTATTTGATTTTCAATTTTTATGAATCAATCTGCCCCACCTCCCCCTATGTAGATTATAAAGAAAAATTAGACGAAATATAATATATACAGGATGTTACGGGACTTGAGTATGTCGCATGTCGGTTATAAACATGCAAAATTTAGACATAATAAATACCCTGTATATATTATGTAATAAAGAGCGTACGTGATGAAATTCATAACGAATATAAACAAAGAAAATTCAGAATAAACAGCTTGGTGCCAACACATACTTTTAACCTTCGGACCTAACCGAGGAGGACCTAACTGTATGCAACCCATATGCTTCCGGAGCCTGACAATACCACTACGACAACATTAGTGTATTTGCATAAGTTTCTAATAGTAAATTCGCATTTTTCTTGTAATTAAACTACATATTTACGGTTTTCAGATTTTTCCCTTTACATGTGCTGTAAGACACCGCTTCTTGCCAAATTTCATGATTCTAGGTCAACGGGAAGTACCCTATAGGTTTTGATTCCCTTGTGAAATCGCAAAATATGCGACATAAACGGTCATATCTTTTGATCGTGTTGACTTACAAGTTTGATTTTTTTCACAGCTGAAAGAGACCACATACCCCCGAGTATTTGATACAAATTTCAACTTGTTACCTCTACGCGTTCCTGAGAAAAATGGTCAGACAGGCGGACAGACAGACAGACAAACGGACAACAAAGTGATCCTATAAGGGTTCCGTTTTCGGTACGGAACCCTAAAATAGAATTGCCCTGCAAAAATTGTTACTCCTACATTTATCATGAGTTGCTGGATACCTGCTAGTATGTAACAAGAACTCCCTTTCCTGCCTACTTATGCGCGCCATATAAGATAGCCTTTTATCAATTAATACTCCGAGGTATTTGAAATTTTCTTTCGTTGTTATTATTGCCTCTTCCACTTTTAATTCCTTCCACAAATTACTGCTACTTTGGGTCTGAGAGACATATGTCAGGTGGTTAGGTGTTAAATGTTACTGGGCTAAGTTTCGTTAGGCCTGTCAGGAAGACCCCGCTTCAGTTTTTTCTAGAGCTAAACTGAGGTTCTACGATTTCATCCATGCTTGATTTGCCGTTCGCATCAACCTTTGTTCTGTTCTTGCTGTGACAACTAGTGCGATATCGTCTGCGAAGCCATTTACGGTGGTCCCCAAAGGAAGTCGCATTATAAGTTCTCCGTCTATAGAACGTCCCACAGGATGGAGCCTAGTATCGAAACCTGTGGGACTTACACTTTTTTCTTCTTCAAAGGACCCATATCATCCTCACACAACTCGTTCAACTATATACAACATTATTCAACTATATACAACATCAAATCTTCACTCATTATTTTTAAATTCTTCGTACAAGCTCTACACCGACGAATAAACCGAACAAAAGGAATTTTGATTTCAACTTGGAAACTAATGATTTCAACTTGGTTGTCAAGTGTGTGGGCAACAACCTCAATCTTGTTGACGACAATATTGATGACTACGTTCCTAGTGTGGGGCCCTTTAAGAGTCGCATGTACATCGGCATGTAAAAAGGGATATTCGACAGAACTCACCTGAAGCGGCGTTATATGGCGCTGCAGGTCTGTTTGTTGATCATAATATTATGTTGCTGGTTACAATAATATATTAATTAATCTAATATTCCCAATTTCGAAGACGAAATCAACTTCTCGCAATTTAAGTGAGCGGAAAATAAATTTATCTGCGCAAATTTTAAAATGTCACGAAAACTACTACTACTACTTAAACCCTTAAGTCGTTAAGCCCTTCTCCATAGCTCCATAGCATACCGGTATGTAATCCGAGCGGTATAAAAAATTTAAATGCGATAATTTTCGTTATAAATAACATTTAAAAAATAAATAAAGTATAGCAAATAGCATTGCTGGAAACTACTTGTAGAGAGTTTATTGCATTAAATTACAATGTGATTGATTGCATAGAATTGATTTTCTGATCTGTCGAACATTGTTTTAATAAAATCTTTCATGTAAACTCTACCTTTTACAATATTTTGTTTTGACAAATTTTGATTCAGTACATAACTATTTTTATAACGTAATTATTTTTAGGTACATAAAAAGAATCAAATTGAAGTATATTTAAGGGTAAAAAATGAATCCTTAGGTGATATATATACCTTGGATAACAATTGTTTGGTTTGTAATGTACCTGAAACCTCAAATGCTGCCCGCCACATTAATAAAGGTGATAAAGTTACAAGAAAATTTCAGTTTACACAAATATTTCAACCAGATTCGACTCAAGAGGAAGTTTTTAATAATGCAGTTAAAGCACGTATTTTAAATTTTATAAATGGAAAAAATGGAACAATTTTCACATATGGAGCATCTGGAGCAGGTAACAATTGACAGCAATCCTTACAGTAGTTAATTATTGTTATTTAATTTTAATGAATTTACAATTTAGTATACAGTATAATCTTGATAATCCGACACATGGGACCAGACAACCGCCGAATTATCAAAAAATTCCTGATTATAAGGATTAAAACAAAGCAACAACAAATTTACATATTTTATGTACAATTGTATGTCAAAAAGAATAAAACATGTATCTTAATAGGTAAATGTGTACATACAAAAAAATACATACAAACTTAGAACAGATAGTAAGACAATTTTCGAGTGGAGTTAGCTCGATCAGAATCGTCAATCAAGTTTTCAAAGATAAAAGCAAGCTGTGTTGGCCAGTCCTTTTTCCAGGAACACTGGATGGTGTTGTTTTTGACTTTATTTCTTCTGTGCGCGAGGTTTATATCCGGCCCAGGCAGCGTAAAGACAAGAGACGTGTTACCCCATTGCGCCGAATTACTGAACGTGTCGGATTAACTAACCGCCGGATTATCAAGATAATGCTGTACTTCATTTTCTTTTAGTTTTATAAAAGCTTCTATCAGCCATAGTATATGTAAAACAACTAATATATTTTTAAGGCAACTGTAAATCAACTATATATTTTAAATATAATTTAATATTTATAACATATTTGACATTGTAGGAAAAACATTTACAATTGTTGGAACACCAGATTATCCAGGAATAATTCCACGTTCACTAGAATATCTTTTTAAAACATTACCAAAGTTAAATAAATTTCCTACGATAAAACCTGTCCATAGTGGACTGACTTACTCTAATTTGACTGAACAGGAAGCCAGAAATGAGATGTACATGTTACATGAATTACAAAAAATTAAGCTCAATTCTAAATTACAGAAGAAACAATACATCAAAACATATAGGTAACCAATTATTAAATAATAATGAGGACTTATTTAATAATACATTGTAATATAATATATACAGATCAATGCAACAGAGATTGAGCAGAGATTTGGTGGCATCATTGGAAGGCGAGGAACTTCTGTCTATTGGAATTTGGGTTTCTTTTGCAGAAATATACAACGAATGTATATATGATTTATTAGTGAATGAAAATAAGCCACAGACAAAATTAAAACTTTGCAACAATAAAGGTATTTCATACATAAAGGATTTAACCAGTGTATATGTTTCTTCTGGAGTAGATGCATATCAACTATTGCAGTTTGGTTTAGATAATTTAAAAATAGCTAAAACTTCAATCAACGCGGATTCGTCCAGATCGCACTGTATTTTCACGTTGACTTTAGTACAAGCAGATAACAATTCAGTATGTTTATCACTAAATGTCTTATTTTAAATTATATTAACTTCTTTGTTTTAGGAAAACGTTAAAATGAGTCTTTTTAATTTTTGTGACTTGGCAGGTTCAGAAAGAATTAAGAAAACTCACAATAAAGGTGTGCGCTTGCAGGAATCAAATAATATAAATAATTCCTTGCTGGTTCTCGGAAAATGTATACATACCATTAGAGATTCCCAAAAAGCTAATAATAACCAATTAGTTCCATTTAGGGAATCAAAATTAACACAGTTTTTTCAAAGAGCATTATGTGGCCATGAAGATATTGCAATGGTAGTTAATGTGAATCCAGTTCCTGATATGTTTGATGAGACATTGCAAGCTCTGAATTTTTCTGCAATAGCCAAAGAAATAATAGTAGATCAACCTGCCAAAAATGAGTTAACCAGAAGATGTTCACAAGTATTCCATTATAACAAATTGAAAAATTTAATCAAAGATAGAGATGATGAAATTACTAAACACTTAATGATTATTGAAGCACTTGAAAAAATGATTCATGAGCAAATGGTTAAATATGAAAAACAAGAAAAAGACACAAGGTTAGCATTGGTCACAAAGTTTCAAAAAATGATGGATCAAATGGACATAGAACATGATAAAAAGTAAATATGCCTTATTACTAAGTATTTGATTGATTAAACAAATATACTCTTATAGGATTGAATTATATAGAATGAAAATTGAAAATTTGGAAGCTGAAATTTCTGATTTGCAAGCAAGACTTGAATCAGACGATGATTCTTTTAACTGCACTGATGGTTCTGTTATCTGCCTTGATGATTCTAATGAAACATCAGAACATGAAAATGTTGATGAAACTAAACAAAGCTTAAAAAAACAACTTAATAAGGAAAGGCTACAGAAAATAGCTCTGGAAGAAGAAGTATATATAATATCTAATTTTTATTCTATTATTTCAAAAATTATTTATTTCAGCTTAACACATTTAAGTCATTATTTGAAGAAATTAAAGAAGAAAAATTGGGAGTAGAAGAAAAGCTTCAAGAAGTCGCAGAAGGATTCTTACAACAAAAAGAACAGATTAAATCCTTACTCAGTGAGGTGATGATACTTAGAGAAGCCAATTCTGCTTTAGAAGAAAGAGAAGTTTATAGACAGTCTTTAATGATGCCTGATTCATCAAATGAAGATGAAGATATATAAGTAATGTAATTGTTGGAATTTTAGTGAGGAATATGAGGATGTAATATGGCAGATATATTACATCCTCATATTCTTCACCAAAATTCCATCATTCCATCAGTTTAAGATAACATTGTAAAAATTGAAAATCAATATTTTGTTCACCTATTATTTACTTTAATACAAGCACATAACAATGCAGTATGTTTATCATTAAATGTGGTATTTTAAAGTATATAAACTTGTTTGTTTTAGGAAAACGTTAAAATGAGTCTTTTTAATTTTTGTGACTTGGCAGGTTCAGAAAGAACATCTATATAAAGAATATTTATTATATTTATAGTTTCTAGTTTATATATTTTTTAAATAAATATATTATTTTTCTACATAATTGCACTAAATCATTACTTTTAAAATTTTTTTTATATCCTTCTCCAAATTATAGTATTATGTATATTACCTTTACGGGTTTATAAATGGACTCCAAAATTTTATACATTACGACATAAAACAATACATATATAAATAAAACTAATATAGTACATAAATAAAAAAAGAAACATATGCCAATAAAACTAAATCACTAAATTCCTATCCCTAAACCGATTACCAGCTTCCTGTCCCACATATTACTCTTCTTTCAAATTTCTTCCATTCTATCCGTCTTCCATCCTCATTTAAAATCTTTTCTACACTCATTTCTGCACATTCGTTCAACAAGTGCTCTATTGTTTCCTTGTTTTCTCCACACATCCTGCATACTCTATTCCTATCCTCCATCCAATATTTATTCTCTCTCTCTTCATTTCCACATCTGAATCTTGCCATTCTCACTCTCTCTTCCTAGGTACTTTGGCAGTTCTTCCGTTATTATTTTTTCATATTTCCCATTGTAGCTAGACTCCCTAATTCTTGTTCTCTTTTCTTACATTTGCACATCTCTATCTCCCTGAACTAATTCCTCTGTCATCACTCTGCCTGTCTATCGCATTCTTTCTATCTCCGCGCCTGCACCCGTTTCTTTCGAGATATGCCTCCCTCTCCACACATCCTGTCCTATTTCTTTCCTTTTTTCTTTGAGACACTTGCAAAATTCTGCACTGCCCTCTCTCTATCACCCTCTCCTCAAAACTTTTTGCTCTCTTTCCTGCTTCTATGCTCATTCCATCTCTTTGTTTCCTTCATCAGTATATACCCCGGGATCTCTCTACCTACTCCTAGCACCCATTTACAATATTTTTCTTGCACCCATTCCAGCCCTTCTTGCTCTCTCTCCCCATATCCCCATATTTCCGCTCAATATCATCATGCTTTTCACCAGGCTATCAAACATCATCACTCTCCTTCTATAGCAGTGTTTCCCAACCTTTTTTGTGGCATGCCCCACCTAAGCCTTTCTAAAATTCTTAAGCCCCCATGTAGCATCTACATAATTTTTAATATTAAAAAATTGAATTGTTCACTTAAGAAACTTAAATGATAGGTTTTAGGAAGAAATCACTAGGAAATTGTTAATGAAACACAGGAAGTAAATTTTCAAAACATAATGAAAAACTGAAATTCAAATTCGAAATAATTTCAATAAAGACTTTTCTATATTAATTTACTACTTTGATTTAGTGAGATCGTTGCGCTTGATGCTTGCTGCACAGAGATTTTATGTTAGGTTCCAATTTGGTTAGCTTCAGTCTCAAATCTCCTTGTTGTGTAATATCCAGACGATTTCTTTTTTTTTACCAGTAAATCATTTACAGCACTAAATTCACATTCAGCTAAATATGAAGATGGAAACGGTAGCAATTATAAAAAAGCAACATTTGCAGATGACATGGCACTATTTGTTGATTCTCTTGAGATGGCAACAATAGAGGTAAATTGTCTCAGAAAACAGGCTGCCAAAGTGAGTCTTCAAGTGTCGCTGGAGAAAACAGAATTCTTCACCAACATCAGAGAAGCTAACAGAGAGATGTTACTAGAGCAGGGAAACATCAAGAGGACTGAGAAATTTAAGTATCTCGGCGAATGGATTGAACAAAACTTATCAGAAAGAGCATCATTATCCAAGAGATTCAACAAGTTAGAACTAGCCTATCGACTGACTAAGAACACTTACAATAAGAAATGCCTGTCATCATCATCATCATCATTTCCTTTACTCCTCGTGGGAGCATAGGGCATCAACAAACGCTCTCCATCTGATTCTATTCTGAGCCAGGGCCTTTACCTCGCGCCACTCCTTTCCGCTTGCCCTGGCTTCCTGTACGACTGTCCTCCGCCACGTGATTTTTGGGCGGCCTCTCTTTCTGGAACCTTGGGGGTTCCAGTCAAGAGCTTCTTTTGCAATATCCCCCTCCGGCCTTCTAAGTGTGTGTCCGATCCATTTCCACTTCCTTCTTCTTATTTGGGTTGCAAGACGCTCCATATTTGCTTTTTTCTAAAGTTCAATATTTGCTATGGTATTGGGCCAAAATATTTTAAGTATTCTTCTCAGACACATGTTCGTGAATACCTGAAGTTGTGATACTATGGTGGTAGTCACTTTCCACGTTTCGCTGCCGTAAAGAAGAACTGATACTACATTAGATTTGAAAATTTGGAGCTTTAAGTTACGGGAAGTTTTAGTTGAGTTCCACAGATTGTTAAGCATTCCGAATGCCTGTCGCGCCTTCTGTATCCGTTGTTTTACGTCTTTATCAGCACCACCATCCTGTGAAATAAGGCTTCCAAGGTAGCAAAAACTATCTACTACCTGTACTTGCCTGCCATCTATCTCCAGGTTGCAGGGGGCTGTCGCATTGATCTTTATCAGCTTGGTTTTATCGACATTGATTTTCATTCCTGCATTGCGTACTTTTTGAGAGCCTCCAACTTTTTTTCCATATCTACTTTCGTGTGGGACAGGAGACAGATATCATCGGCAAAATCTAGGTCTTCTAAATGCCTCACGAGCGTCCATCGAATTCCCCTTGTTTTTTTATTTGCTTTCTTCATGACCCAGTCTAAGACTATGGTAAACAGAAGTGGGGAGAGCGTGCATCCTTGTTTTACTCCCGAATGCACTGTGAAAGGTGTGCCGCGTTGTCCTTGGTGGATTACCATGCAGCTTGCTTCTTTGTATAGTAATTTGATTATGTTTATGTACTTTGTAGGCACCCCGTAGCTGGCTAGTATTATCCACATAAATTCCCTGTCCACACTATCGAACGCTTGCTTGAAGTCGATGAACAGTAGATAGAGTGGTGACTGCCACTCGACCGACTGTTCAACGATGATTCTGAGGGTGTTTATCTGGTCGGTACAGGACCTGCCAGGCCTGAATCCCGCTTGCTCCTTGCGTAGTGTCGGTTCAACCACATTGCTGATCCGGTCGTGAATTATTTTGGAAACTAATTTGTTAATGGTGTTAAGAAGAGTTATTCCTCTCCAATTGGAGCATATACTCAGGTCTCCTTTTTTCGCCAGTTTGATAATTAGGCCTTCTTTCCACGTGGATGGTATTACTTCTGTTTCCCATGCTTCTCGAATTATAGGTGTTATAATCTCGGTGATTCCCTTTATGTCTATTTTAAACATCTCCGAGTATGTCTCGTCAGCGCCAGGCGCCTTGCCGTTTTTAAGGTGTTTGACGGCGGCCTTCACCTCCTCTATGCTTGGCGGGTCGTCTCTAACTCTTCTGTTTCCGCTTGGTGTCATAGGACTTTGTGGTACCTCTTCCAACGGTGTGTTTAGGAGCTCTTGGAAGTGTTCTGTCCAGCGGGTTATTTGCTGTGCCTCGGTTGTGTCTAGCTTGCCGTTCGTCGTGCGTATTGGTCGTTCTGAGGGGTAGCCTGTGTTTGTGAGCTTTCGTGTCAGGCGATATGTTTCCTTGGTGTTCATGCTGTCAGCAGCTAGTTGCGCTCGGGTTGCAATATCAGCTAGCCATTTCCTCTTATCAGTTCTAGCACTCTTTCCCACTTGCTTATCGGCTGCGTTGTAAATCTGGGATAGCCTTTGTTTATCTTTATCTTCAGCACAGTTTCTTTGTTGCTTTAAGTTTCGGCGGTCTTGGATTAATTTCCAAGTCGCATCAGATATCCATTCTTTTCTCTCATTGGATTTGTACCCAAGGATGTCTCCAGCTCCTCTTAACGCATCTACGATGCTTGACCATCGTTCTGTAATGTCTTTGTTCCCTGTGGTCTTGTCCTTCAGTCTGTTGGCTACTTCCTCTGCGAAGGCCTTTGCCGTCATTTTATCTTGAAGTTTTGCGATGTCAATTTTCTTTGTCTTCCTGGTGGCTTGGCGCTTGGTGTTTGAGATCAGTTTAATACGTAACTGTCCACAGAGAAGGTGGTGGTCGCTATGTACGTCGGCTCCACGGTGATTCCGGACATCAAGCAGTGATGTTCAAACATCAAGAGGACTGAGAAATTTAAGTATCTTGGCGAATGGATTGAACCCAACTTATCAGAAAGAGCATCATTATCCAAGAGATAATTAACAAGTTAGAACTAGCCTATCGACTGACTAAGAACACTTACAATAAGAAATGCCTGTCAGGCAACCTGAAACTTAAGCACTACACATCAGTCTTACGACCAGAAGCCCTGTATGCCATGGAATGTCTTTCCTTGAACCAAAGAAGTCTAGTAGACAAATTGGAAATCAGAGAGAGGAGAATCCTCAGGAAGATCCAAGGCCCGGTAAAGGAAGATGGGGTATTCCGAAGGCGGCATAACTCTCAGCTCTACGAACATATTGAGATGCTCTCTGACTGTGCAAGGAAAAGAAGGGTAGCTTTCTATGGCCACGTTGCAAGATTGCCTCCAAACCGACTAACAAACCGTCTGTTCACCTTCTGGCAAAACAAGAAGGTTCGTACCACTTGGTTGACAGAAACCCAGAAGGATGTTAAAGAATCCAAAACAGACAGTCTGTGAGACGTACCCTGAAGGAAGTCCGTGGATTTCAGGAAAAACCCCGAAGGAAAGGTACCCCCTGAACAGAAGCGAGAAAGGAGTTACACCGGCAGAAGATGCGACAATACTGGGCAAAGATCAAAGCCCAACAGTTGAACAAGCGTGATCCAAAGTAGGCCTATTCGATAGAAGAAGAAGAAGAAATGGTAGCAATAGTTCTCTTGCACATTTGTTTGAATTTGAGTATTTGATTTCTGTTTCCTCACAAACCTATGCCATCGCTACTTTTATATTATATTAAAGTTTTAACTGACTCATCATTTTGCATTTCTGCAAGTTCATCTTGATACTTCATATTTGATATATCAGAAAAATCCACTAACATTGGCTACATCATCGATGTTGGAAAATCAATTTGTTTTAAAACAGAAAATCTTTCTTTTAAATCAGCCGATAGTATATTCAGATGATTGACAATAACAAGTATCATTTACTTCACATTTTTGGAGACAATGAAATTTTTTAAAGTTTTTGTTGTTAATATATTTTTGACATAACTTAATAAGGGTAATGAAACCAAATATCTTCTGTGTGATGCTTTTGCATCGACAAGAGTTTTATTTTAAACAGTTCTATACATTTTTTTCAATCAGTACCCTTTAGAGAGCCATCTTACTTCAGTGTGAAGTAAAAGTCTCACATGGTATGCGTTTTGTTCTTCACAAAATACCTTGAAGAGGCGCTCACATTTGGAATTAGCTTTAATAGCATTGATACGATATGTTTTAGCTACCAAGTTTTCCCTTTGAATAACACAATGCACAAGAATCAGTTCTGGATTTTCATCTTTCAACAATTTTAAGCAGCCATTTTTCTTGCCCATCATATTAGGATGTATTTTTCATTGGTATATTATTGACATCTAGGTATCATTGACATCTATTATTGACATCTTGGAGGTAGTGGTGCTTTCTAATCTTTTATGTAACAACATTTCTTCAGCAAAATGTCCTTCAATATCAATACATTTTACGTTATCAATACTGCCTCACTGTCTCTCAAAGTTGATTCATCCATTTTCACTGAGAATTTTCAGCTTTTCAACAAGTTGTTTTTCTATATCATTACTCATTTCGTATATTCTCCTGCTATTTATATACTTTAAAACAGTATTGTTACTATGAGTGGCATAGCTTTTACATATTTGTCATCTTTATCAAGAACCGTTTTAAGAAATGCAAATTGACGGTTTTATTAAATTCGCTCCTATAGTATGATTTTTTCCAGATTTATCGATGAATAAAGAAATTTGATAACTAGCCTCAAGAATACGATTATGAGTTGAAGTATGAGCAGTAAAAAGGGACTTTATAGTCCTTCTCTTTTCATTTTTTTTCTTTAAAGTTTGAAAGTAATTCAAATCTGAATTAATATGAGCACTATGTTTCACCTTCAAATGCGCCTCAATGCGACCTTATTTCATTGATTCGTGGGTCAAGCATTGCTGGCATAAAATACAATAAGGGAACCGCTCATCGTGGACAGCGGGTATGAACCCAAATTTAATTTGGGTATGAACTCAAAACTGCGTTGTTTAGCTAGATTTTAAAGCGTCCCCGCGGAGCCTTCAGTCTGCCGAAGGGAGGTTAACTTGACGACGCCAAAAAAAACCATATAACCCATAGAGATATTTTGGCCTGGTCAAACGAATTTATAATATTTATTGGCCGGATATTATATATTTAATTTAGAATTATTTTAGAATTTGCTTTTTTCTTTCAATTTTGGCACCGAAAGCATTGGATTTAAATGGCCCGGAGAAAAATGGTTAACCTCGTGTCTAGTTCATTTTCGAATTGCCCCCCTTAACCATCAAATTGCCCCCCTGTGGGGCGTGGGCCCCACGTTGGGAACACCGTTCTATAGTCATGTCCAAATTTTCTCTCTCGTATTCCCCATACTGCTCCTATTATTTTATTAGATTTTTTGACTAGTGGGGGTTTTTGATTGGGGTTTTGAATTGAAATGCTTTATGATAAATAAAAGTAATTAAAAAATATTTAGAGCAGTCTTTTATAAATTCGTACGATATGTATGTTTAGTCTTGTCTGCCTAGTCTTGTATGTTTAGTCTTGTCTGCCTAGTCTTGTATGATTAGTCTTGTCTGCCTAGTCTTATATGTTTAGTCTTATCTGTATAGTTTTGTCTGTCTAGTTTGTCTTATAAATTCTTACGTTATAAATATAAATCCAGCTTAGCTTCTTTGTTACTCTGAATAACTACGCTGATCGCACGGCCTCGAGCCGGCGACATGTCTTTCAAATGTCTGCCTTATCAACTGTGGATGGTAGGCTCTGAGCCTACCATGGTTATAACGGGTAACGGGGAATTAGGGTTCGATTCCGGAGGGGGATCCTGAGAAACGGCTACCACATCCAAGGAAGGCAGCATGCGCGCAAATTACCCACTCCCGGCACGGGGAGGTAGTGACGAAAAATAACAATACGGGACTCATCCGAGGCCCCGTAATTGGAATGAGTACACTTTAAATCCTTTAACGAGGATCAATTTGAGGGCAAGTCTGGTGCCAGCAGCCGCGTTAATTCCAGCTCCAATAGCGTATATTACAGCTGTTGCGGTTAGAAAGCTCGTAGTCGAACTTGTGTCCCGCGCCGTCGGTTCACCGCTCGCGGTGTTCAACTGGCGCACCGCGGGACGTCCTGCCGGTGAACTTAGCCCTTTGGCGACATCGGGCGGTTCAACTTGCAATCCCATCGCGCTGCTCTTAAAATAAGTTAAAACTTATGCCCGCTCCAGACTCTCGCGAAGTAGCACGGAGTTGACCGCGGAACGAGAATGTGGTCAGGTTACTCGCCTCGCCTTGTGCTTCCTCGCCTCGCCTTGGCTAACTTCGCTTCATGAAGCGGTTTTTCGTACCCGAGTCAAAGGGACACGAGGCGCGAGTACGAGGAAGGGAGAGTATCACGTCTACACTCTCGTGTTTACTCGTCTTTTAATTTAGTCAACTGTATGCAGGTGGGTCAGTTCACAACCGTTTCTTAAACGATTAAAAACTAAAAATATGTTTATTCAATATTATTAAATTTTATCTAATATTCTCTCCTCCTCTCTCACCTACTTCTTTTTAGAACATCCTGCTTCTTTACGCATCTCTCGTCTCTTGCTACCTTGAGCTCCATGACTCGCTTCAGTGGTCCATCACTTCAGTGGTCTTCCCATGGGTCGTTTAGTGTTGGGTTTTGCTACTTTGGCCCATTTTGCCAGTCGTTCTGGGCCCATCCGGTCGACGTGTCTGTTATCTAATATTATTATTGCAGCAGCAGCTACTACCTGTTTGGTGTCGGTCATGGCACTGATGTCCTCGCGAAGTAAGGCGAGAGTGTTGATGCCTACTCCGTGTAGTTCCTCGCCTCAAACAACTTCAGCGAGGATCCTCGCCGAAGTTACTCCGCGAGAGTCTGGAGCGGGCATTAAGCCAATAACTATTTAGAAATAGTAGGGTCACTTTTTGTATATTGCGGTCTAAAACGCCGTAAATTTGCATGAGTTTCGGTCTTGTTATGTCATTAACTATATACACACATGAAACTTTGTTACATAAAAGTTACGATTTGTATCTCGTACAGAAAAGGATATAGAATTTTCTTGTATTAATAAACAATTATGTCAGCAAAATATTGTCTTATAGTTGGAAAGTTTTCAAAATATGGCGAATTATTGTCGACTGGCCAACAACTGTATTTACCCCTACTCTTAAAAATTAAAAACTTTAAATTAAAAATTATTATACCTGTCCCAAAATAAGTGTCTGATTCGTAATTTTTAATTAAGAAAAGAGTGGTTTAAGGTCCTTTCACACATATCAGTCACGTTACGTTTCCGTTCCGTCACGTCCGAGAAGTATCAGTTACAAAAAATATGTTTTCTTGGTAGTCAAATGGCGCTGTCTACACGGTCTACATAAAGTCACTAGATATATAGGTCTACACTGAGCCGGCGCAGTCACGAATCAGAACCGGCCGTCCTACTGCAGTCACCGAACCGTCAATAGCAGATTTCTTCTCAACGATATTTTTTGTATGATTGACGGCGTTTTATAATTCTTTGAAAAGTGAAAATGGGTAATGATGAGAAGAAGTGTGTGTTCGAAAATACATTTACTTATCAAAGATTTACAAGACCTATCAAATAGTAAATATATGGATACTGTTTTTTTAAATGCATTTACTATGCAGTATGTTAAAATAGTTTTGGTAATTCTGAAATACTGAACAAATTTGGTTTCATCGTCGAACAATTCTTTAAATAATGTGATAAATTCTCCTTCTGTTTCTCTTTTTCCCATGCCTCGTTAACCCATTTTCGTATCTTCTTCTGTTGATTTTCCTCTTCTTCGTGCAAAATAAATTAATTTAACTATGACAGCCAAGTCGTTCACCGAAAAAAAATAGACATCTGACAGACAAAAAATGACTGAATACGGTTTGAAAACCGTTCCTTGGCGGATAGATGTGAATACAGCCGCTATTTTGACTGAGACTGTACGGCGAAGGTTCTAATTCGGAACGTTGACTGAAACGCGACGTGACTGATGTGTGTGAAAGGACCGAAAGGTTGCTAAAGGATCTCGAATGCAGTAAGAGTTGCAGAAGCTCATACTGTAGCAAGACTGAGTAATGTCCACTGTGTTTCGATGAGAGTCGAAGGTTCTAGAAATAGAACTCAGCTCTACCAACAAATCCCACTCTCGAGTCCTTGAAGACAATTCGTCTCGTAACCACTGGGTGCATGGCGTACAATGGATGTGCGCTATGTAGCAGACGAGAGAGGGTGAAACGCGAGTGCCTGGCGCCTCAAAGCGAGACTGTGTAAAATTAAATCTTCCCCAATAGTGTGTATTTTGCCTTTTTTGGCAATCAACAATGAGATATTGTACGATGCTCGAAGTCCGTCATCATATTGCTTAGAAGCTGATGAAAAAAGTTTTTATATAGTTGGCTGAATTTCCTACTTCTTCTTCATGTCTTGAAAATAGGACATATCTTTGTTTTTCTTATCCGGTTGTATCTTATTAAAATAATCTTGAAGCCTAGGAGGCTTCATCGCTTCATTTGATAATGTTTTTTGACAAATAAGGCACAGTGGCGATGACGGATTTGCGAGATATTCGATAAATCCGTATTTAATATAATCCACACTATACTGCCGTCTCTTCTTTTTTGCCTCCGACATGGTTTTTACTTTACAGTTACTGAAAAGATCAACTTTTAAAACCCTGTTATCAATTGCGCGCGATAATGATAATGAAAATAAAATGAACAATTGAAATAAACTACCTTTGTATAGGTTGGAGACATGTATCACGTACCGACAGGAATAAGATAAACATGCAGTGACTCGCTTATTGGCTATGTGCATGACTGAACAGCCATCTAGCATGCACAACTATTCGGGATTTTGTCAAATAATTACATACAATTGTTTTATAATAAGAAGTAATTAAAAGAAAGATAGATAGACGGCAAATAGTATTTTTAGAGGATTTCTTTCATTCTTTCATCGACAAACATGAGTAACATTACACATAAAACAAGTTTAAAGGTAACTCTCATAACATAACGATCATAAATTAATTAAGCACTTTAATGAAGCACAAATTAACATTATAATTTATTTATAACATTATAAATTTATTTATTCATTTACATTACACTGGAGTAAATAGGAGCTGTGTTTATAACCAGAGCGGTAAGTGCAACTGCTTTAATATGTTATATTAACAACAAAGTAAGGCTTTCAAAACCAAGCAATGAACAACAAGGGGGAAAATCCAGCATTCGTCAATTTGTTAAAAGTAGATATTCTAAAGAGAGGTACTTTTAAGAGATGTTTTCACCAGTATCGAAGTCTGAATGTTGTTAACCATGACCAATAACTCATATTGTCATCTTTAAAACAAGTATTAGCCCAGCCAGCGTTGAATGTTGCAGGAATGTTGCAGCAATGTTCCGAAGGCTGCACAACATTCCGAATGTTGCAGCAACATTCCTGAACATTCCAGTGGCAACGTTACAATGTGAATGTTGCAGCAACATTCCTACAACATTCCAGTTGCAACATTACAATGTGAATGTTGCAGCAACATTCCTGAACATTCCAGTGGCAACATTGCAATGTGAATGTTGCAGCAACATTCCTGCAACATTACAGTTGCAATATTACAATGTGAATGTTGTAGCTCTCGATTCTTGCGCGCATGCACTCGAATTCAAGATGGCATTTTCCATTGTGTTGTTAAATTCACTTTGTTTACACTTCGAAAAGTTGTTTATAAATTAAGAGTTAAAAAATGTCGATTAATGACGTTTTGTCAGTTGAGTGTGTGCGGGCGTATCCCCAAATATATGATAAGTGGCATGCAGGTTTCAAAAAAAGACTCCGCATGGAAGAATGTGGGCGAAACAATGAATGGTAGGTTATGTTGCATCTTTTTATTCGAAATTTACAGTTCATACTTTTCTATATCCTTTCTATCTTTATTTCAGCGACAGTGAAAGGATGTAGCTCCAGGTGGCAAACGCTTCATGAGAGGTTTGTCAAAGAGAAGTGGATTGTTGAGCTTGATGGGATGGGTCAGGGGCAGTGGCATCAACTCGTCCAGAATGGCCCTTATTGCAAATATTGCAATTCCTGAAACCCCATATGAGGAAAAGGAAGTGTATGAACGCTGAGTCCCTCCTAAACGCGTTTACATAACCTACTTGTACAACAAACACATTGCCTTAAAATTTAGTTGGCATGGTTGTTCAAATAAGAAACGATGTTTTAGCCAATTGATGATGGCGAAATTACTCTGCAGTAAATTTATTTCTTTAAAAGTGAACATTTTTATATTTTTGCCAAATATTTTTACTTATATTTTATATTGTCCTACAATTTTACAGAGACTTGGCGGAGAGAAATGGTCGGAAAAAGATATAGAAGAGACTCTGGTGAAATGACTTATTTAAACTCCAACAAGAGTGAGTCGAGCCAAAAAAGCAAATGCGGAAGTTTCCTCCGATGAGAATAACAATAGCAGTACATGAATTAAAAAAAAAATTAAAAGTGAAAGTGAAATATGTAAATAAACGAGAAGAATAAAAGAGAATAATACTAAAAATATAATTTTCTATTTTTCAATATTCAATATATTTCTATAACATTCCTGCAACATTCATGCAATGTTCGCAATCTTCTTGCAACATACATGCAATGTTCGTAATGTTCCCGCAACGTTCGTAATGTTCCCGAAACGTTCCTGCAATGTTCGCAATGTTCCCGCAACGTTCCTGCAATGTTCGTAATATTCCCGCAACGTTCGTAATGTTCTCGCAACGTTCGTAATGTTCCCGCAACGTTCCTGCAATGTTCGCAACATTCCCGCAACGTTCCTGCAATGTTCCGTGCAACGTTCCCACAACATTTCTGAACGTTGTAGAGAGGCGGACATAGGGATGTTGTAGGAATGTTGCAGGAATGTTGCAGCAATGTTTAACGTTGCGAAAGTAACATTACTGCTACATTCAACGCTGGCTGGGAGAGGTAGCAGTGCAAACTCAAGGGATAATTTTAATTACAGAAGGAATATCTGAAGTGTTGGAGAAGTTGAATCATTTTTGGAGCGAGAAGATTTGCACATTTAACTCTTTTCATGATCAGAAGCGAATTTGAATTACCATATATAACAGTCATTATACATACTTGGGGAAAATCTAAAAGTCTATTATGAGAAACATGTAGGGGTAATGGATGAAGATATTATGCACATTTGTTGTAACACAATCAAACAATCCCCATGTCCAAATTGGTATGCAATTAGACATGTCAGGATTACTCTAAGTAGAAATAGACATAGCATACATAAACTTTTAGAACCAAAACCATTATAAGTTTAGTGTCTAGTATTTATAATCAAAAGAAAGTTGATTTTGTTATAACCCGGTTTTTGTTACGTAATGAATAAAAAGTTTTATTACTTTTTAAAATTTCTTCAATTCTCACTTCATTTGATGTGACCGATTTTAAAATAAACAAATTGACTACCCCAAATCGTTGCGGATTTCTGCCACGGCATGCGCTGTGATCGCTTTGTTATACCTCCACCATGCACTTCGCACATACTCGACGCGTGTATGCTCACTCGCTGGCTACCGAATGTCCGGAAGACCCTGAGCAACTTAGAACAAACACAGATAATACTGTAAATTCTTGCAGGACTGAAAAAATCGCGTTATTTAACTTGTTATAAAAATTTGTTTTAAAATTTTATAATTCAAATAAAAAATTAAATATTTTTCATATCTAATTATCGGAATGTAATGTAATCTTTCAGATGAATTTTCATTCCAGAAATATATGAATTTTCGTACACTTGATAAACTTACATTGAATTGAAAAATTCACTATTTTTTTACCACACTTATAATATGTAAAAATGTTATATAACTTATTATTCACAGGAATATAAATTTCTACACATATCACTCGAGTTTCGACGTTTGACGTTTTCGTTTAAGTGACTTAACAATATATGGGATCCTTTGTTTCTGACGGTCGTGGGCGTGTGCCCGTTGTTCCGCCGTCTTTTGTTTTGGTTTTCGGTTTGTTTTTGTTGTTGTCTTTTGTTTTTGGTTCTGTCTTTGGCGATTACAAAAAGATAAAACGTTTCTTCTCGTTCCCCCTTTTTTTCCAACGTTTCTTCTGCTGTCGCCTCTTGTCCTCAGCTGGTTTGGTCCTACTGTGGTGCTGTGGTCCTTTGGCTTCCTTCTTTGTTTCTCATGTGCTGTTTTATCTCATTTGCTGTGTTGTCGGTGTGGTCCTTTTGTTTCGCCGGGGTTGCTCTGGGTACCCTGTAGGTAGAAAACAGTGTTATTTATTGTCTGAATGTGGTTTGTTGTAGTTTTGGGAATTTCCTCTCGACGTTTGTTCTGTAGTTTGCGGTTTGTTGGTGACTTAATAAATTGATGATGTTGAATATGTACCCTTATAGTTTTGGTGGGTAGGGGGGGACTTATCTGTTTGAGATTGGATGAGATTAAAAAGTTGGGAAAAGATTAGGTCGGTTTGCTCGTTTAGGATATTAACTGAGAGATTACAGGTTTTTTTTTTAAATTTTCCAATGACTAGGAGATTTAGTTTCGGGCCTTTGTTGCAATTATGCAAGATTTTTAGATTATCTATATCTGAGACTTTATGATTGCATTCCAGACAATGGTTTGAAAAAGAACTAGTGTCTTTTTTTCAGACGAAATGTTTCAGACGAGAATGTTATGAAAACCGTGTTGAAAAA
Source organism: Phosphuga atrata (assembly GCA_944588485.1). Taxonomy (NCBI): domain Eukaryota; kingdom Metazoa; phylum Arthropoda; class Insecta; order Coleoptera; family Silphidae; genus Phosphuga; species Phosphuga atrata. Next base: position 38,355,411 of record OX155899.1, read on the forward strand.
CTTCGTCCTGCCTGACCCTCTTGATAAACTTGATTATATTAAATATACAATATTTGTAAAACAACATACCATAACATAAATTTACCAATATTTAAGTTTACTTTACTTCAGTACGAGAATAGCGTGTTTTTTTTTGTCTTTTGGACTATATTAACTTGCACAAGCCCTCTGTTCCATCGCAACGCCTCCCTTCTGCTGCCCCCCTGAAAGTCACAAACGCCCGCGAGGGGGCGTTATCGCCCACGTTAAGAAACTATGATCTAGTACAGGGGTTGATCTAGTACCGGTGGAACGCGTACCACTGGTGGTACGCGGGAACGTTTCAGGTGGTATGCGTTAGTGATACAACATGCTATTAATAGCTTCTGAACGCATGAGCAGTGAGCACGCAAACATTACTCAGCTGCTTGTCTCTGCGGGAGTGGAGGAGAGACGGCCCCGGGGTCGAGGTGACGAGAGCTGTCGAGGGGTATGACCCCAACGGTATTAATACGCGCAATACACGCTATTAATAACTTCCCCTGCGCCTACATTCTTCCGCCTCACAATATTGCCAGTTATCGTGCAAGTTCGTTGTTCGCAGTTCGCTGTGGGTGTTGTGATTTCGTATAAGAAAACTGAACTATGAAACGATTTCTGACGTCCTCTTCTACTTCAAAGGATTGTGCTAAAAAACCTAAATCACCGGCCAATCGTAAATACGATGAAAGCTACTTACAGTACGGTTTTATAGTGAAGCCAGGGACTGAAACCATCAGTGACATTCCTATTCCTCAATGTGTTGTATGTCTTGAAACACTTTCGAACCAAAGCATGAATGAAGTCTTCTTTACTGATGCGACACCAAAATACTAAGCACATTAGCTCCTATAGGTATGCCGGAAAACCTTAACTCCGTTCTATCAGATGCTGTAAAAGTTATTAACTTAATAAAGGCTAGGGCTCTAAACACAAGATTATTCTACTTGATGTGTGAAGAAATGGGTGGCAAGTTCCAGACTTTACTCCTGCATAGAGAAGTGAGGTGGTTATCTCGGGGGAAAATTTTGAACCATCTCTTTGAACTGAGATCAGAAGTTTTTATGGTTTTAAGTGAAAAAAAATCATTACATGAAAAAATTGTTTGTTGATGAAGAATGGTTGTCAAGATTGGCTTATCTAGGCGATACTTTTGACAAACTCAACACACTGTACTTGGGACTTCAGGGACCAAACACAACAGCCTTCACAGACAGTGACAAAATAAACTCCTTCAAGAGAAAGTTGGTCCTGTTTTGTTCACAAATACAGTAGAAGAATGTATCTGCATTTCCCACTCTATCATCATTTTTTGAAGAAAATGAAATATCTCCAATGCCAGATGTGGTTGCAGATATCGTTGTTCACTTGAAAGGCCTTCAAAAAAGCTTTAATAAGTATTTCTCTGAAGATTATTGTAAAGTGGACTGGATCAGAAATCCCTTTTCGGGAACATCACCAAATGAATTGGAATTGGTAAAAGAAAGTTTTATCGATCTTACAGAAGATAGTTCCATGAAAGATTATTTTAAAGAGACATCTTTAATTAACTTTTGGATCAGATGTAAAACCGAGTACCCTTTGATATTCCGGCAAGCTCTGCTGCTATTTGATGCCATTTGTTACGAGTTACTTGTGTGAGAGTGGATTTTTTTAACTCTTGTACATAAAAAATAAACATAGAAGCAGAATAAGTGTTGAAGATGACTTAAGAATGAAGATAAGTTGCATTACTCCTAATGTTGCTATTTTAATCACAGGCAAACAACGCAAAGTTTCGCACTAAAGACTGTAAAAGTATAATTTGTATGATGATTAATTTTTTGCTGAGTTTGTACAAATTTTTAATTTTCATGTTTTTATACCCATATAGGGTAATTAACATTTTAATCTTTTTATTTCTCCTTTATTGTAAGCATGTTATTATAAATAAACAAATATCTAACCATTAAATATGAGGTTTTTTCAGGAATTTAATTCAAAAACCCTTTGAACACTTTTAGAAGAGTAAATATTACACGTTTATTAAAATATTTAGGTCTGGTGGTACGCCAAAATTTCTCAAAAAGTCAAGTGGAACGCAGGTGCAAAAAGGTTGGGAACCCCTGATCGAGTATATTCATATTCCTTGCCCATATTTCCAACAATTCCAAATTTTTTGATCTAAAGAACTAAACTAGTGCTTACTTGGCACTAAAGAATCTAAGGTGAGGGTGAACCTTAATACTACTTTCACAACCAGTAACCTTACATTTTTTTATGGGTGGAAACAGCAAATAACCAGCAGTCGGGTGGCAAGTCAGTCCTCACTACCAAAACGGCGCCGGTGCGAGAAAACGTCAGAAGAGGAGCGAGCAGTGTTGGTAGGAACGGGGGCGGCAACAACATATGGTTGTGACTTGGTGGGATTGTAGTTGTGGCGGTTCTTTTGGTCTAGGGTCTTGGTGGGTTCTTGGGTTTAGGGTTATTTAAACATATCGGGGACGGCTTCTAATTAGTTCTAGGTTGGGGGAGGGTCTTTCAGTCGGTACAGAAGCACAAGTTAGGGGTGGGGCCTTTGTTTTTGGGCTTTTCTCTAGCGTATATAAACAGGGGGGTACTTGAAGATGTCGAGAATTGGGGGATCTTGTGAGATGATGCGGGAAGCGAGTTTTTTTTTTGAAGCGTGTGAAGACGGGTATGATACAGGTCGAAATTGCTTAGCTCCTCGAGCAATATACTGGGGAACTTGTAGTCTTGGCGGTATATCCGTCGAAGGCAGTTTCTTCCGAAACTGATGAAGGGTTTGATATGATTTTTATTTTGCAGAGGGCACGGGCTGCCATTTGATAGTCGAGGACTGGGCGGACAAAGGTTTTGTACGTGTAGAATAGGGTGTTTGTTGAACAACCCTCTACTCGGGTGCGAAGGCAGAAGAGAAGGTTAAGTCTGGACCTCATTTTTTGCAGACAGTATCTGATGTCGGGTGTTGGTTTTAGCGATTGATGGAAGATCGTGCTGAAGGTACGTTATCGATGGTTGGGGGTCAGGGGATGACCGTAAAGTTTTATTAAAAACTGTTTTCAGCTACGCGTTTGGAGAGGGAAGGGTGGCGAAAATGGATAAGTTGGGATTTTTGCGGATTGATTTGAATGTGCCATAGGTTCATCAATTGCTCGATTTTGACAATAAATTTGTTCAGGACTGTTGCCGCGATTGCGGGATTTCGATGGCAGGACCAGATGACGGTGTCATCTGCGAATTGTTGGATGTGGCAGCGAGAAATGGTCGGTAAGGTAATGTCGTGACAGAATATTTTGAATAGCAAGGGGGACAGGGGCCTTGTCCGACGGCAAAGGGGAGAGATAGGGAATTGGACACTTCTACGCGGTACGAGCGGTTCGAGAGAAAGCTCTTTAAGAGACGGACTAGTGATAGTGGGACCTGCAATGAGTGGAGTTTTGCTATCAGGCCGTCGTGAGACGCAGTGTCGAAGGCACGGTGGATGTCAAGCAAGAAGGCTATGCCGGAGTCTCCGGAGTTTAGAGTGATAGAGAGGTTGGACGTCAGGTTTAGAATGCAATGTTGGGTGGACCATTGGTTCATGAATCCACTTTGTTGGTCGGGTATGACGTGATGGATTTTGCAAAAGTGAAGTCGTTGGGCGATAATTTTTACCTATCGTGCTGAGGAGGGAGATTGGGCGATAAGAGTCAACGAGTTTCGGGTTTGAGGACCGTCTAGGACCGGATACGGGTCTTTTATAGGAGAGTTTTCTGGGAAGAGGTTGAGTACGGTGGTGGTGGTGGCGTAAGCAAATGGGGTGAGGAGTCCCAGGGTAAGGATGATGCGACGCAAGAGTACTACTAACCGATAGAGAGAATTTCTCAACCAGGAACCTTAAATTTTTTTTTGGGTGGAAACAGCGGATAACCAGCAGTCGGGCGGCAAGTCAGTCCACACTACTAAAACGGCGCCGGTGCGAGAAAACGTCTGAAGAGGAACGAGCAGTGTTGGTCGGAACGGGGGGGCAACAACATATGGTTGCGAGTTGGTGGGATTGTAGTTGTGGCGGTTCTTTTCGTCTAGAGTCTTGGGTTCTTGGGTTTAGGGTTATTAAAACATATCGGGGACGACGTCTAATTAGTTCTAGGTTGGGGGGAAGGTCATTTTTCAGTCGGGACAGAAGCACTAGTGGGGGGATGGGGAGTTTGTTTTTGACTTGAAGATGTCGAGAATTGGGGGTTCCTGTGAGATGATGCGGGTAGCGAGTTTTTTCTATACGATACAGGTCCATATTGCTTAGCCCCTCGAACAGTATACTGGAGAAATTCTTCGCTGTATATCCGTCGAAGGCTGTTTCTTTCGAAACTGAGGACAAGGACTGCAGAGGACAAGGACTGCCATTTGATAATCGAGGACTGGACGGACAAAGGTTTTGTACGTGTAGAGTAGGGTGTTTGTTGAACAACCCCCTACTCGGATGCGAAGGCAGAAGAGAAGGTTAAGTCTGGACCTCATTTTTTGCAGACAGTGTCTGATGTTGGGAGTTGGTTTTAGCGATTGATGGAAGATCGTGCCAAGGTACGTTATCGATGGTTGGGGGGTCAGGAGATGACCGTAAAGTTTTATTAAAAACTGTTTTTGTGCCAAAGGTTCATCCAATGCGCCAAAGGTTCATCCAATGCTCGAGTTTGATAATTAATTTGTTTAAGACGGTTGCCGCGATTGAGGGATTTCGATGGCAGGACCAGATGACGGTGTCATCTGCGAATTGTTGGATGTGGCAGCGAGAAATGGTCTGTAAGGTAATGTCGTGACAAAATATTTTGAATAGCAGGGGAACAGGGAGGAGCCTTGTCCGACGGCAAAGGAGAGAGATAGGGAATTGGACACTTCTACTCGGCACGAGCGGTTCGAGAGAAAGCTCTTTACGAGACGGACTAGTGATAGTGGGACCTGTAATGACTGGAATTTTGCAATCAGCCCGTCTTGCCACGCAGTGTCGACGGCACGGTGGATGTCAAGAAAGAGGGATATGGCGGAGTCTCCGGAGTTTAGAGTGATAGAGAGGTTGGACGTCAGGTTGAGAATGTAATGTTGGGTGGACCATTGGTTCATGAATCCACTTTGATGGTCGGGTATGACGTGATGGATTTCACAAAAGGAGTGTAGTCGTTGGGCGATATTTTTTTCGAAAGTTTTACCTATCGTGTTAAGGAGGGAGATTGGGCGATAAGAGTCAACGAGTTTCGGGTTTTAGGACCTTCTAGGACCGGATACGGGTCTTTTATGGGAGAGTTTTCTGGGAAGAGGGTGAGTACGGTGGAGGTGGTGGCATAAGCCAATGGGGTGACGGATCCCAGGGTAAGGATGATGCGACGCAAGAATACTACTAACGCACAGAGAGGGTACTAGCGGAGCGCTCCCGTACTAACAGGTCCTATTTTCGCTAAAATTTTTAATTTAGAAATGTGATATTATTAAATAAAATTATAACATAACGTTCCTATTACGATAATTATATAAAATTATGAAGCATGATTCTTATACAATATCTAACTTTTAAGTGATTTTGTAAGATATATGAAAAACGAAAACTTAGAAAAACTATTGATTCTCGTTTTAGAAGGTTTATATGTTTATATCTTTCAAATAAATTAAATTAACACAGAATATAATGATTATATTAATTAATTTCGTACATAAAATAAGCAACATATGAACATAGGCTCACAATCAGCAAAGATTGCATTTATAAAAGTGTTTTCGTTGGATATTTAAAATATGTGCATCTTCATTATTTGATGGTTTTATCCAATATTAACTGTAAAAAAAAAATGAAAATAATAAATAAAATAAATTTACATATAAGCATGTACTTACCTATTTTCCCATATAATTGAAGATTACAAATTCAAAAGCAAAAATTAACAAGGATATAATATATCCAACTAGCAGTGTTTTAAAAATTGATCCTAAATGTTTAAAAGATAAGGCTTCCTCATGTTTAGCTTGATCGCGTGGTGGAACATCATATTTTCTACCATAAAATAGCAACCCATTTTCTTGAAACGTTTTGACAATGTTGTTTATTTTAAAAACGTATGGAGAGGTTTTGTAGAGATAAAAAGATTGAAATCCAGGAATTATGGATTCTTTAAGGATATAATATGTTGCCGAGTCTTTTCTTGCATTAATAAAACCTACAGCATAACTACGCATAATGGCATACACACATTTAGTATTACCAGCCATAATTTCCTGAGCCAATCTTGATCTATTTAAAATTTCTACTCGATTTTCAAATTCAGGTGGTAAATTTGATACGAAATCAGGTAAAGTACATATTGTTAAATTACTCTTTTCCAGTTCTGCAATTGAATTTATTTTCGGAAAATATTGTTTTGTGAGAAAAGCATTTAATAGAGACGAAGAATATCCCCACGAAAGTATTATAGAATTAAAAGCCCACAAATAGAAACACATTTTTGATTTAAGTCTAAAATATTTAACTCCTGTTATAGAGCTTCCCAAAGGAACTCCAATAATTAGAAGCAATATACTGAAAACGTCATTTTCTTCATATGCATATATAAATGTCATTGTAAATATAATAAAAAAGAAGATATAAATCCATGTGTAATAATGAAAAATCTTAAGAATTTTAAGGTATTGAGGCATTTCTGAGGGTATTTTTGCCATGACAACAACATCATCTCGCATAAATGGTTCTGCATACAACACATCTTTATGTAATCCATAGAAATCTGTAGTAAATGTAAATTCTGATTTGCGACTTTTCACATTCTCATAAACTTCATTCAAATTCTTTGAAATATATATTTTGAAAGTAGCATTCAATATCTTCTGAACTGTAGTTAGCACATCTATTAGATTGCCAAATAGACGATCTTCGTGTAATGTTAATATAGGTGGATCTACACACATATCAACAACAATTTCAAATCCAAATAAATTATTAAATTTCTCAATATGTGGTTTATGTTTATCTTTTGTTAGAATTTCAAAATTCTTGGTGGAATTTTTGAAAAAATCGTGAGTTAGATCAACTAAAACACCATCAGCGAGGAAAACAACATTAAAATACCAAATATCCCACGTCCACAATTTTCTTGCAAAATTTATTCCATCATCAAGCGTTGCATTTGATTCGTATATAGTAAAGGAATACCTGGTATTTTCTTGATAATTTATAGCATCTTTTGCTTTTTTAACAAAGACTTGTTCAAAAGTATTAGCTACCATTACATTAGCATGAACAAAAAAGTTTCGTGGTTTTGTATAATTTACGTTCAATAAGTAAAAGCATTGACCTTCTGAAATTTTCAATACCCAATCTAGGGCGGAAACCGTAGTATCGAATATATGATAAGTTATATACAAATTTGGGCGAGTGTATTTGTAAAAGAATTTGAGAAAAGCCAATTCTGTTGGCGTTGATGGAGGTATGGTAGGAGCAATAAGTTCTAATTGCACTAATTTAAATAAAATGAATATTAAAAGGAACTTCATGGCGATAAGGTCCGCTTTTATATTATCCAAAGTAACATTAATGTTGTTGACTACAATTAATAATTAAATTTTCGTTAAATATACAGAATTTTTAATAACTATAACATATATTGGTCGACTTGTAAATGCTTACTAAGGTGTTACAATCAATTTCAATCACTTTTCTAGTATGCATTTATATGATATTATGTAATAGTAGTTTAATAACAATAAAGGGTAATTTGATATATTTTAAAAATTCATTTTTATAACTTTAATATTCAATTATGCATTATAAAATTGTGATGACAGTTAATTTACTTAAAAGCAAAAGTATCACGATCTACTAAAATATGTAGTTTACTATTGTGCAATTTTTTAAAGTTCTCTCTGTCCATTGAAATAAAGCTCTGGAAAATGCTATAATACACTGGCGAGCAAAAAATGTAGGTCACTAAAGAAATTTCAAATTTCTGGAGTTCTTAATAATAATTAGGGAATCATTGTTCTTTTTTAGGGTTCCGTACCGAAAACGGAACCCTTATAGGATCACTTTGTTGTCCGTATGTCTGTCTGTCTGTCTGTCAAGACCATTTTTCTCAGGAACGCGTAGAGGTAACAAGTTGAAATTTGTATGAAATACTCGGGTCTTTTTCAGCTGTGAAAAAATCAAACTTGTAAGTCAACGCGATCAAAAGATATGACCGTTTATGTCGCATATTTTGCGATTGCACAAGGGAATCAAAACCTATAGGGTACTTCCCGTTGACCTAGAATCATGAAATTTGGCAAGAAGCGGTGTCTTAAAGCACATGTAAAGTGAAAAATCTGAAACCGTAAATATGTAGTTTAATTACAAGAAAAATGCGAATTTACTATTAGAAACTTAAAATAAAGAAAATAAATACACTAATGTTGTCGTAGTGGTATTGTCAGGCTCCAGAAGCATATGGGTTGCATACAGTTAGGTCCTCTTCGGTTAGGTCCGAAGGTTAAAAAGTATGTGTTGGCACCAAGCTGTTTATTCTGAATTTTCTTTGTATATATTCGTTATGCATTTCATCACGTACGCTCTATATACATAATATATACAGGGTATATATTGTGTCTAAATATTGCTTGTTTATAACCAACATGCGACATATTATTTATAGATTATATTTCGTCTAATTTTTCTTTATAATCTACATATACTTAAATCACGTACGCCCTATATTTTTTGGTAGTCAGTTGCCCAAAAGCAGTCAATTGAACAACTGAATGTTAAGAGTATCGAAATAGATCTAGAAATAGTTAATATATTAGTTTATATTAGATGTAGAAATAGTTAGATCTTAATATAAGTTAGTGAATAAGTGTAATACTAAAATGAAGTTTTCTTTTTATAAGTTTAAAAATATTCGCGTTATTTAAAAAAAATACCCAGTATACCTTTATACAGGGTATATAGGTATACAGGCAAAATTGAGAAGTAAAAACAAATAGTGAAGTTCCAGAACCCCTAAACACTCATAGTGAATGGGGGATGTATGGTAATAAAATATAGGGTAGTAGGTATAGGGTAGTAGGGTAATTCCATCGTACGACAGCGACATCTTGAGGTTATGCTTGCAGCGGTACTAAGATGGTCGTGATTTCAGGAGGGCCACTTGTCAAGTTAACTGAATGTGCTTGCTACGTCCTCCACAAAAAAAAGATACCTTACTTACAAGTTTGTACGGAACCCTAGGTGCGCGAGTCACAACTCGCACTTGGTCGGTTTTTTTTAAGGAAAGTTTGGTTTTATTTGCAAATACAATTTACAAAAATCAGCACTGCAAAAACATAAGAACATTCCTTTCTCGTCGCACTTTATACTAGCATCCGCTCTCGCATTTCTTCTGTGTAAAGGCTGTCCTTTCTACTTCCTGCTGCCTTTCTCCTTAGTTTTATTAATCTTCCGAACGACGGTATGTACTTCTTTCCATGACTTCTCCGATCCTGTTAGCACTTCCATCATGTTGTACGCATTAAACGTCCTTCCAGTAGCATGCGCGAAGTTCGTTCTATCTTCTGTCCAGTTCCGGCAATCAAAAAGCGTATGGTTTACATCGTCTACATCCCCATAGTAATTACAGTCGTCCGTATCTGCTCTCCTACGGTCATACAGGTATTTTCAACAACACCCATGGCCTGACAATGCTTGAGTTAAATAATAGTCTGTTTGACCTTAGTTCCTCCTTGTTCATTTTTCTATATCTGGAATTAGGAACCAAGTCCAGCGTCCATACGTTGTAGATTGTAGATATGGTGGACACGACTTTTACTGCGACCTTTATAGATCTATTGTACCCCACCCTTCACATCTAAGCGTTGGTACACTTACCCTTTTTGGTAAGCTCCTCCTCTATTCCTGATTCCTTTAGGAATTTAATAATCTGGCTGGGATTCAAGGACTGCAACTCCTCCGCGTACAAGCAGTGGGAACCGAGGTACATCTTCCTCTTGCGGAGCTGTGCTCCGCAGTCTTTGAGCAGACTTATGGGGGTTTCCTCTACTGAACCACAGAATCTGAATCTGTCATCCTCCTCTAGGCCTAGGACCTCAGGTGTTTTCTAAAGTCTGCAGTGTCCCGTCAGGACTCCTGTCAGAATTCTAAGCTTGTTCCTGTTTAGTTTCACGCAAGATTTTGTTCTGTTATAGTTAAAAGATCCCAGCATAACTTTGGATTGTTTCAAACATAGAAGTTCTTTCCAGATTTTCATCCATTGTTCTCATTGGATCCCTTGTTTGCTAGGTGATCGGCTTCTTCGTTTTTCCTTCGTCTATCTAGTGTGTCCTAGTATCCAGTACAGCGTTACTTTATTTTCTTTGCCAAGCTTGTTTACCTTTCCCACACAGTTCCATACCAGTTTGGATCTGATGGTCTATGAGCTAATGGCCTTGATGGTTGCTTGGCTGTCTTGACAGGATAGTAATTCGTTTTTTGCGATAATTCCTGTCGAGGTTGTGCGCATCTTTTGGTTGCGTGTACCACTGCTTGGAAGATACATGGGAATGTTCCCATGGATTCGAAGTATTTGGAACGAGGTCCAAACCTTCCTGCACCAGTACCTTCCTTTGTCTTCGAACCATCTGTATACCACTTAATAGCATTTTACTCTATCTCGCTCCAATCGGCTTTACTACTACACATTACTGTGTACTTTTTATCGAAATGGTATTTGCATACCAGTTCGTCTTTGGGGCTTTCAGCCAGGGGATCTTGGCAGTGAGGCTGTTTCGGTCTCTGCTCCCGATATGCTCCCGCCCATACCTTGCGTTATTCCATATTTCTTGCCATCTTCTCATCAAATTTTCTCTGGCTTTTACCTTTTCGATCCCGTTATATGTTTCCTGTCTCTCTTTGATTTGAAGCTCTACCGGAAGAATTCCTGCTATAACTCCCACCACCTCCGCTAATATTGTCCTGTTTGCGCAGCATGCTAATACACAGCAAGTGCAAGATTCTAGCAAGGCTCAGAATTCTTGTTTTAGTTTCTGTAACAATATGTAACTATTGTATGGAGCACCAGCCTGGGTGCTCCATACAATAGTTGGAACTGGACCACGCTAAGAATTAGATTTCGTTTGGATCCTTCTACCGAGAGCATTTACCGTTTTTTACGCCTTGTGGGTAATTTTGTTCACGTGATGCACAAAAGGTTAACTTGGTGTCCAGCCACACTCCCAGATATTTCATCGCTGTAGTAGGGATTACCGTAAAACCTTTGGCATTAAAAGTGATCGTTTGTTTACATGTTAAAAGTACTGCTGTAGTCTGCTCTGGCGCCAGTTGAAGTTGCCGCTGCTCAAGCCAGTTTAGCATTCTTTGTAGCCCCGTATTAGCTTATCCATTAGGATGGATTCATCTTTTGCGGTTCCCACCATCGCCACGTCGTCAGCGAATCCAATTAAGGTTATTCCCTTCGGAATTTCGGTTTTCAGCAGATCGTCATCATCTTCAGAGTATGTTCCACACAAGGTGGGGGCCAAGACTGATTCCTGGGGGCTGCGCTGTTTATACTTATTTTTTTAATTTTTCCTTCTGCCTCTAGGATGAGCTCGATAGATATGCCACTAAAATATTAATAAGGCTATCCTCTATTTATCGTCTTTCTAATTCATTTAATATTTGCTGCCACGAGGCACTTCACATCGAGTGTTATTACCGCACACAGTATGGTTTACATCGTAAACTATAATATAATATAATAATACTCCGGTGTCGAGCTGAGTAGGCACCAGCTTCTCTGGCAAATTTTAATCACTTTTATTGTGGCATCTACTGTCGGTCGACCTTATCTAAATCTACTGTTTGTCAGACAGGTCCCCTGTTCATTTAAGTTATTTTCGTAGTGTACATATAATTTACCCTCTACATCCAAGAGGCAGATTGGTCTAAAAGATGAAGCATTTTCTAAAGGCTTTTTCTTCTTCTTCTTTTTGGAGGTTGCTGATCATTATGGCAATTTTTATTTTTGACATCGCGGAACGGAACAGTTCTGCCGATGACATTCCAAACCAATTTCTCAAGTTGCGCCATGATATGCGACTTCGACCAGAACTTAGCTTGCCTTGGATCTTTTCTTGTATTATGAGCTGTAGCAATCCATATTTTTCGTTTCTGGAGATGTGGCTTAAGTATTGTAACTTTCGTTTCTTTATGGTGAAGAGTATCTCAGTTTCTTTGTTTTGTACTTGTTTCTGCGAAGTACCTTTATGTTCGTTACTTTGTCCACCCAAGGCATTCGCAGCATACGACGGTGGACCCACATTTTGAAGGACTATCCTTTTTGTTGTTTCCTGTGTCAAGGTCCAACCTTCCATGACTTCCATCCCTTATAGCAGAATCGGGAAGACGTAGCAGCGGGTCATTCTTAGCCTTAGTTATATGCTAAGACCTGGAGAGGTGAGCATCTTTTTCATTTCAATGAATACTGCTCTTGGCTCTAAGACCTCTTGGCGGTTTGTGGACTCGTTATTTATCCAGGTTCCAATTTATTTCTATTTGGAGACCTGTTCTATTTGCTCCCCGTCGACGTGCAGTTGGATCTGCAGTTTGTTTTTTGAAAATGGCCTATGTCTTTGCCGTGTTCAGTTGCAGTCCGTAATCTCTACTTTTTGCTGATATGTTGGTCATCATGCGTGTGAGGTCTTCAATGTTGTCCGCCAACACGACCGTGTCGTCCGCGTATCTGATGATGTTAATTGCTCTGCCGTTTACTATGATTCCCGCAGATTCTTCGGCAAGCGCCTCTCTGAATATAACTTCGGAGTATATCTTGAACAACATAGAGAAAAGAACACATCCTTGCCTAACACCCTTTCGAATCTATCTCCTCCATCAGTTCTGTTTCAATCCTGACTTTAGCGATCTCACTCCAGTATAAATTCGACACAATCTGAAAATCGCGGCGGTCGTTATCCAGATTCGCCAAAATGTTCATTAGCTTCTCATGTCTGACATTGTCGAATGCCTGGCTATAGTTAATAAAACAAGCATATACAGCTTTGTTGACACCACGGCACCGCTGAACCAATATCCCAAATGCATGTAGCGCTTCCCTAGTACCAAAATCGTTGCGGAAACCAAATTGTGTATCGCTTATTTCCGACTCACATTTTTCATAGATTCTTGAATTAATAATTCTAGGGTCCACCTTCAGTACGTAACTCATCAAGCTTATCATAGGATGTTCATTACCGTCGAATGCATGTGGTTTCTTCGGTATGGTGAATAAAGTTGACACTAGCCACTCGGTCGGTAAAATGCCTGTTTGGTAGATTGTGTTCATTAGCTCAGTTAGAATGTTGATTTTCTCGTCATCAATCAGCTTGAGCATCTCGATATAGATTCCATCTGGTTCCGCAGCCTTGCCTGTTTTGGTGATCCTTATGCCATGTTTCACCTCGCTATTTAGAATTTCATAGCCTTTCTTATCGAAGCGGTACAAATTACAACTATCAGGTCTGTTATCATTAAATAGTTTTAAATCCATTGAAGACATCCTGGCCATGTCTCTGCTTTCCTAAATAAGGACCGGTCCGAGATCATTTCTCTTACGCCCCAGCTCAGTGATGATTTGGCTGCTGCCCCAAGTCATTTTTCGCTATATCTAGCTACCCTTACTTAGTTTGGCATGGAGGTCAATGCAGTTGACCGGGTTGTGGCACGTGGAGCCATAAGTAAGAGTTGGGCATCTTGTGAGGCCCAGTGCCAACCCACCTTCTCAAGTCTATGACTCTTGAAGTTGACTGCAGACTGATAAAGGTCCCAATCCCAACACCCCAAAGGGTTTTTACCTTTCCTTAACAAAACGAGTTTTGCTCGCTTTCACTCTGCTGGGAACTTCGCCTCGGCTGCTAGTTTATTATATACAGCTAATATATGGTCGGGTCTTTCCGCTGCAACTAGCTTTAGCAATTCTACTGGAATACATCCTGGCCCTGGTGCTTTATTGTTTTTCATTATCTGGCAAGATATCTGCAGTTCATCCGATGTGCAGTCCATGGTCTGGGAAAATGTAATCAACTACTTTTTCTACTGTTTCCATAGTAAATTTCAATGAGGGTTTGTGGCCTGTCAGCCTTTTCTTGATTATTTTCTAACCATCCCCCCAGCCATCATTATCTATATTCTTATATAGAATTTTTTAGTGGTTTATTTTCTATGATTTAAAAGCGATTCTCAAAATTGTTTCCATAGGAGCCGGTTAACTTCATGTAAATTTCTTGTCGCGTTTCTGGAGTCGGTGTTTCTTCTTCGAACACATTCTTTGCGGAGTTCAGATATATCCTGCGTCCACCAGTATACCGGTGCTCTTCTGATTAAGGTACTACTTTTTGGCATAGATTTATCGCATATTTTGGCAAGGGTATTGGAAAAGCCTCTTGCAGATGTGTCTTCATTTTGTTCTATCCCGTCTAATTCACCTTGCAGTTTTTGTTGATCCATCTTGCTGACTTGCTATCCCTTACTTATATTATATCAAAATCAGTTCAACTGATTGTGAGTGTCGGGCTTAAGAAGATTGAATGGATTACGGCCTTGTTTGAAAATTAATTCTTAATGATTCTAGGATATATTCCAAGAAACTTCGGGCCTTTGTAGTAATTATGCAAGATTTTTAGATTATCTATTTAGGGGAATTTATGATTAGATTCTAGACATTGGTTAGAAAATGAACTTTTTTAGACAAAAGGCACGAAAATGTTCCGCAAAACGAGTTAAAATACTTTCTGTCTAACAAACGTACACGCTTTTGCATTCCGAAGAAGGAATCGCATATACGCCGTATTTTTTTAGGGGGTCGCTTTTGTCTTTAGCATTAAATAATATGTGGGATAATTTTGAATGCTACTTGCAGATTTTGTTTTTGCAAAACGTTTGCATTTGTACGTTTGTCTTGCCAAAATATTCACGCATATGATGTAAATGGATTCTCCCATAAATGGAGTTCCCATTGCTAGACCTGTAGTATCTAGTATCTAGACACTTATAAAGCTCTGTTTTTATAAAGAGGTTGCAATTTGCCTAATAGAGTAAATTTTTGATAATTTGGCATTTATCATCAAAGGATATAAACTTTGAATTTATTAGCCAGGAGTAGCTTTTGATTTGAGGAATATTTTGGACTCTCTATTATATGGGGCCGGATAATAAAGCTAAAATAAAAATCTTTATTGATAGAATAATATTTCTGTTTGATCACCATGAGCCTGTTAGTCAATTACCCTATGGCCTAAGCTCAGCAAGTCGCGAGCACGCTGCAAAAATGTGCCCTATTCGCAGAAATATAATGGATTATGATCCCCACGCGAAACTAAAAATATATATAGATAAAATACGCTTTGATAGCAATCTATGCAGAATGTGCAACTAGGTTTCAGAAACAATACAATATCTGGATGTACCGTACTTTACCGACGATCGAGAGGAGGTTAATACCACGGTAGTTCTTGCATTCTCGACTGTCTCATCTTTTCTTCGTTGTGTCTATTATGAAGAAAAGAGACAGTCGAGAATGCAAGAACTGCCGTGGTATTAGCCTCCTCTCGGTCGTCGGTAAAGTATTTATGAAAATCATACAATCAAGGCTAAACAAAGATCGAGAGCAAACATTTTGAAAAAATAAATGAAATATTCATTAGCCGCCAACACGGTACATCCAGATACAATGAAGGCTAAAGAAACATCGTGAGCAAACGAGCCGGGAAGAACAAGCTGGATTTAGACCACATCGAGGATGCATCGATCAGATATTCGCTCTTCGTCAGCTAACGGAAAAAATAATTCGATGCGGCAAACGAACCGTCATCGTCTTCATCGACTTCATATCCGCCTTTGATTGCATCGACTGGGTCAGTTTATGGAGAGCCCTGGAGACCACATGGGAACACGTGTCGCTGAAAATCATTCAACTTCTTCAGGTATCGTATGACGGCTCAACCAGCAGTGTTCGTATCCGAAATGACTTATACGAGGAGTTTCCGATTCGAACTGGAGTACGACAAGGAGACATCGCCTAGCCACTACTTTTAAACGTTGTGGTTGACGATGAACGACGCGAGTCCGATTCAGTGACGGCGTCGACAACTTCATAACCGATCTGATGTTCACCGACGACAGCGATGTCTGCGCCGACACGGAACCGCGGCAAAAGACATTTTCCGCATCGCCCAGTCATACCTGGAACGAGCGCTGGCCTCCTGGCTTATACGGGCCGAGATAGAGCATCACAAGGTGTCTATCATATCGCTCTGTCTTCCTCTAGTATAGTCCAAAAGGAAAACTAAATGTGTGTCCATTTACACACAAACATCCAAAGTCCATTTTTCCTTGCAAATACAACAGTATTTTACCATTGCTTTTTGAAAACAACTTTCATTAAAATATATAAACTACGATTTATAATATGCTCACCGATTGAACTCTCTTTCTTGATACAACTCAATACAACTAGCTTTTCGCTCTGACTGTATCACATCCTCCCACCCTCGACTACACTATTGGCTAGACAAGGACGAAGGGAGGTCCTTGGGACCTCTCTCTCGGCCAGCACAAGCAAAGAGGCCAGCGCTCGTTACAGGTAGTATATATTTCGGTGGATAAAACCAAGGTACTCACAACGGACGGATCGGAAGCGAGGGTAGACCTGGATGAAACCCAAATTGAACAGGTCCCACAGTTCAAGTACTTGGGATCGCTTGTGACAGAGAAGGAATTGGCGTCGACGGCCGATGTTCATAGCCGGATCGGTCAAGCAACAGCTACTTTCGCCTCGCTCAAGTGGTGTATATGGAAGCGGACGAATATCACCATCAAAACCAAAATACGCCTATACCGAACGTTAATCCTTCCTATTCTTCTTTATGGATGGGAAACGTGGACACTGCTTAAACCGGACCTAAACAATCTTGAGGTCTTCCAAATGCGATGCTTGAGACAAATACTCCGTGTCTATATAGGTATATCCCCGGCCGATTCCGAAACGAGACGCTACGAGAAAGCTGCGTTCAACAGAGTTGGGGTGTTTGGTTTGGCTTCATCTGCTGGATGAATAACACCCGGCTTCCACACAAACTCCTTTGGCTGGAGCGACCGCCAGACTGGAGAATACACGCGCCAAAGAAGACATGGTTGAAACAAGTGGAAGAAGATCTGCGAAACCAAAGACTGGATACCCATCTAAGATCACAAGCTAAGATCACATCGCAAACGATCGGAAAGAGTGGAAATGTATCGTGAATAGTGCAAGAAATCCTGCGTCACAGACGGCAGCATATTGATTACGAGGGCGACCCACTCCTCAATCGCCAGCTACGGGTTAAAATAAATGAATATTTATAGACATAACCTGGCAGCGGGCATTATCCAATTAGTAGTAGCAAGTAGAACAGGACTAACCAAATATCTCGTGCCTTATTTCAAGTATACGCCTTATCCTGTTTTATAAAATGATTATTATAAGCTATACTGGTACACTACGTTGGTAACTGACATAACTTGCGTGATCTTCACGTGATTTTCGGTGGATGGTTTCCTATTGGTCAGTGCAAACGCTATGGAAGCGTAGATCACGCAGTCGAAACGGAAGTCATCAAAATCCTACCTTTTTCTGAGAATTCCGAAGCCAAAATCTTTATTGACTCTGCTATATCTGAAACGTCACGTTAGTATTTGGTTATAGTATTGGGATAGTATATTTATATTTTCCGCACAAAAGTAAAATTTAGCAAAGCAGTGTAAATCAGGCTTATTACAACGTCACTACGAACTATCACATGAACGCCGTGTGATCACTCCACGGGGTCGCTGCGGCAAGTCTAGTAACAGACCTGACATCACTTTCGTGAGTAAACGACCTTTGCACGGAATACAAAAACTTACCTCTACCAAAGTGGTCCCTATAAATCTCCGTCACCGGATTGATGACGAAGAATCTGATGGGATACTTTGGGATCGTCCATTAATCACGTGAGGCTTCCCCTTCGAGCCTCACGTGATTAATGGACGATCCCAAAGTATCCCATCAGATTCTTCGTCATCAATCCGGTGACGGAGATTTATAGGGACCACTTTGGTAGAGGTAAGTTTTTGTATTCCGCGCAAAGGTCGTTTATTCACGAAAGTGATGTCCGGTCTGTTACTAGACTTGCCGCAGCGACCCCGTGGAGTGGGTTTGTGAAGAATCACGAAATATCACATAGGGGAGGGGGGTGTAGTGAAATATCACGTGTATTTATTTTTTTCTTGAACGCGCGATTTTTAAAACGAAAAACGGCGCGCGACTTACCAAAAAAATACATGTGGTTTTAGGGTAGGGGGCGGGGGGTGGGTGCTTAACCTAAAACCGCATGATAAATCAAAATTCCATAACTCCCAAGCTCAACATCACAGACCCCATTCTTCCATCAAACCACTTGTCTCTTATTATATTAATAGTGTATCAACAGTTTTAGCAATAAAACTAAATACCATTTTCAAAAAATCACCAAATTATTATTATTACTGTAGGTCCAGTTCTTTAAAGGGTACATTAATCACGTGATGTTTTTTAGCAACTTTTTAAGATCCCCCTCCCCCCTGGAGATAGGTGGTGCGGTTCTAGGTTAAGCACCCCCCCTACCTAGCTTATATAAGTGCTTCTAGAAGCACTTCAGGCAATAGATGAAATAGATCTATTTCATTGCACCTATCCGCCATGTATTTCTCCTTTGCTTCTCTGATCCTTCTTCTAATCAGTGCATGTATTTCTTTGTATTTTGAAATATCGTTGTTTTTATGTTTGCGGCGTGTGTCCATTAGTCCGAGTATTTCTGGTGTCATCCATTCTTGCTTTTTCTTTACTTGTCTGATATTAAGTTTGTCAATTGCTTTGTGCATTAGTGCTTTCTTGATCTTTCCCCACTTGACATTTGCATCATTTGTTTCGGCTTGGATTTCGTGTAGTTTTTCCTGGATATCTTGTTTTATCTCGGATACAATGAGATTATTCTTTAGTAGTTCTCGATTTAATGTAGATACATTATTTTTGTTTTGGGTTCTTTTTAGTCTTATATTAAGCTTCGCCACTATAGGGTTGTGGTCTGATCCAACATCCGCACCCGGATTTGTTTTTGCAGAAATAATTGACTTTCTGTAGCGCTTATTAATTAGTATATAATCGATTTGGTTTCTGATTATTTGATCTTCGCTGTGTTCGGGAGATGTCCACGTGTAGAGTCTGCGTTCGTGTAGTTTGAAGTAAGTATTAGCAATGATTAGTTGGTTAGTTTGACAGAATTCCACTAATCTTCTTCTCCACTGACATTAGTTTGGCCCAGTCCATATTGTCCTGTGCAATTATCAACACTTCTTTTGCCAACCTTCGCATTAAAGTCACCGAATATAATTGTTATATCGTGCTTTTTCGTTATTCTTAGCACATCGTTCAGATCAGCGTAAAATTTTTCTAATTCGTCATCTGTCTTATCTGTTGTTGGCGCATATATTTGGATGATATTTAGATATTTACTGTAACTGCCTGCGATTCTAACTGCATGAGTATTATTCGTTCGTTGTATTGTATGACGTTTGTAACGGATTTTTTTTGTTTCTTTGGTTACTAGGATAGCTACTCCATACAAGTTATGTGGATATTTGGTACCAGAGTAATACATGATACCGTTGTTGGTTGCACATTGTCCACTTCCTGGCCATCTCACGTCTGCCACTCCTAAAATATCTATTTGTAATCTCTCCATTTCCATTACTACGTTATGCATCTTGCCTGATTGGAACATGCTTCTCACATTCCTCCCCGGAGATCCGATCGGAGGAATATAAGCTCCGGAACATTTTGTATTTATTTTAGCCATTATGATATGTGTACTAGGGATGTCTCAGAGACCTTTAATGCGGTAGCTTCCCGTTCCTTTCCGCATCTCCACGCCGTTGACCAGTTCGTCAGCTCATCCGCCTTTGGGGAGTGATTTCTCACTCCCGGGGCAAAGTTTTGCCCCACCCATGCCAGAATTTCATGGCCAACCTCTGATTGATAATTTCTCAAATTCTGGGAACAAAGTTGTAATCTTCTTCTTTCGAATAGGCCTACTTTGGACCACGCTTGTTCAACTGTTGGGCTTTGATCTTTGCCCAGTATTGTCGCATCTTCTGCCGGTGTAACTCCTTTCTCTCTTCTGTCCAGGGGGTACCTTTCCTTCGAGGTTTTTCCTGAAATCCACGGACTTCCTTTAGGGTGCGTCTCACAGACTGTCTGTTTTTAAGATCTGTTATTCCCAGTTCTTTAATATCCTTCTCGGTCTCTGTCAACCAAGTGGTACGAAGCTTCTTGTTTTGCCAGAAGGTGAACAGACAGTTGGTTAGTCGGTTTGGAGGTAATCTTGCAATGTGGCCATAGAAAGCTACCCTTCTTTTCCTTTCACAGTCAGAGAGCATCTCAATATGTTCGTAGAGCTCAGAGTTATGCCGTCTTCGGAATTCGCCATCTTCCTTTACCGGGCCTAGGATCTTCCTGAGGATTCTCCTCTCTCTGATTTCCAATTTCTCTACCAGACCTCTTCGGTTCAAGGAAAGACACTCCATGGCATATAGGGCTTCTGGTCGTAAGACTGATTTGTAGGGCTTAAGTTTCAAGTTGCGTGACAGGCATTTCTTATTGTAAGTGTTCTTAGTCAGCTGATAGGCTAGTTCTAAAAAAGTAGTAATATTTGAAAAAAAAAAAAATTTAAATTCTTTACAAAGTTGTAATATTTTTTACACGAAATTTAATTTGGGTTTGGAACTTTGGTGTGGGATCCTTATTTAAGAGTTAGGTTTTCTGTTGAAAACAGGAATAGTGTATTTTATTTTAATAAAATAAAAATTAAACCACACGAAATTTATATAATTTGTATTCTTGTACTAGTCTTACAATATCTATACTAATTCTAATCTCTGAGAAACTTTGTTGGCTTAAGAAACCGGTTCCAATTCAAAACCAAAATTAATTTAAAATTTTTTATTTACATTTATATTCGTTTTCTTCCCAAAATAAAAACAAATAATAAATATTTGAAACAATCTCCATTCTGTTTTTTCTTCAACAAGTAATAAACTCCTTAATTAATATTCTTTATACTAAGTTTTACTTAATTTATATTCTGTGTTCGCCAAGTTTTTTTTTTATATTTACAACTGAAAATAAAATAAACAAAACTATTCTATTTGCAAAAACACATGAAATATTATGTAATATCTTACATTATGTTATAATAAAAAAATATTATTCTCTCAATTCAAACAAATTTAGGTAACAATTTTAAACAAATATTGTTTAGAAGAAAAAAAAAATAAAAAACAAATGCACTTAAACTATTAAAAATGTGTATAATAAATACTAAAAGTTAGTAATTAATATGTCAAAATAAAAACAATTTTGTTGGGTACATTAAGGTGCCTATCTAGATTCGGGTTTATTTTTCGGAGGTTTAAACATTTTCATTTTTTTCACTGTCGTTTTCGCTTTTGTAGCTTTTGCAGAGGAAGATCCAGCTTTAAATATTTGCCAACTATCTACTCGATTTTGCCTAGACTCCTACAAAAATAAAATTTATTCAATAAAAATAATAAATATATTGGAAATATTTATAAACATTCAGATTTTTATTGACCTCAAAATTTTTTTGCCATTCTTTCTGCGCCTTTTGGTTTTCTTCTTCTTCAATCTCCTGTTCTCGTTTACGTTTCCGTTCTTCTTGGTCTCTTTCGGCTAGCTCACGCCTTTTTCTCTCCATATCTGCAAAAAGTTTCATTGTAAGAACATAAACGGCATGTTTGTATTTTTCTGGGTCGTCCTCGGGTATTCCATCTTTGCCCTCTTTTTTTGATCTCTTTCGTTTCTCTGCCAGCTACAATCACACCAACATTACAATAATAATATTGAACACTATTTATTACACAATTAGAAAATCATCAAAAACTCTGTTCATTTAAAATAATAATAATTAATTTAAAAATAAGTTTTTAATAAATTAATTGAAAAAGAAAGATCAAACATACAGGTATCCCCCGTCAAACACAGATTGTTATGAATCTTGATTCGTTAATTTAGTTTAATGGAAAATTGATTTCACAAAAAGCAGTTTGGATCCGACAATAAAGCTTATTTTTTCCAGTTACTCAATACAGAATATCTATTTTTAAATGTATTGTACATTGTGCATGATGAAAATATTGGAAAATATATAATGACGACAAATCAAACGACCAAAAAAATAGAAAAACACGTCAAAACTACCAATGTTTTTACACCGCACAGCTGCAAACATCCTCGTTGAATAGGTTCGTTCTTTAAAATATTTATCGTACATAAATTTTTCTTATCTTTAAGAAGAAGACGAATAAACTTCATCTAAATTAATCTGTATTGGAATCATTGCATACATTTATTATGAATAGCTTCAGGTGGGCTTTCATTATGATGGATATATTATGATAGGCCATGGGCGTTGCCAGTGGCGAAATATGCAAAATATAACATAAATATTATATTGAAATAAGGAGAGGCGACTCTCGTCAAATGAGCATGGTAATGTGGAGTTTAGGAACCCTTTTGTGTCAGTTTTAGAAAGTAAATTGACGCATTTCTGTTATTGAATTTTCTTCAAACCGTTTGTGGACAACCATTATGGCAGCGCTGTTTTCGTCAAGCCTGACACCGAAATATCCTCCATGTCCTCAACCTGCGAGAATGACATATAGATCCTCGCAGTTGAGCTTGGTTCATGCCTTTGCTTTTGAAGAAACTAGCAATTTCCACTCCAAACCGCTGAAGTTTGTGATAAGACGATTTTAACTGCCACAGCTCTGCATGGGGATATGCAGAAACAGATGCTAAAGGCTAAGCGCTGGAACACTGGGCGGAAAGAATGAACCTGAAGCTGATACACGACCCCAAACAACCTGCTCCTTTAATAGTGGAAGATGGCGCATAGGATTTAACCCAGATAATATCTTTGTAAGTGAGAGGATCAGCCACCAAATGACAAAAACTATGGAGAAAAAACTATTAATCAAAAACTATTGGAAACCCAACACCGACTTATCACATGCTCACAAACTGCGGCAATAAAACCAAAATACGTTCCCCCCAAAAGAAGATTCAACTTCAAGATGGTCAATTGGAATGAATGAACCAAAGAACTAGACCAGTAAATCACGCGACTAGAACCATGGCCCAAATTGTATGACCAGTTTGTCATGATGGTAAAGACAATATCGATAAAGCATATACTAAGAGGCTGCAGAACCGAATATATAGCAGGTTTTGTCGATGGAGCTGAAGCCGCCCTCCGCAACTACCGAAATATGTACAAACAAGACCCCTTCTCTGAGGAAACCATCCAGACAGGAGAAGATGTTCTGCAAGCGATATCAGCGACTAGAACGGAAAGATGGTGCAAGCTCATAAGTCTGGATATGAAACAAAGTAGTAGACGTGCATGGAAGTTAATAAAGAATTTCAACAACGACCCCTCCGCTCGAGCACCCGATTTGTCCGGAGTCACACCAGACCAGATACCCACCCCACCATCTCTTACTTAATGGTAAATCGTCAACTAGAGTGGGAACAACCAAACTCCAACGTGACAGTAACAACGAAAACGACGTCCTTAATGATCCGTTCAGCACAGATGAAATAAAACCAACCATCCACCAACTGAAAGAAATCAGGTCAGAGCAAATTAAGCAATTTGGGCCCTTAACCATAGACTTACTCAAATGATGAATAACTGCATCTCCAAAATGCAAACTCCAAAATTAGGAGGAAGGCGAAAGTGGTTGCACTTCTGAAACCACGGAAAGAGCCAACACATTCTGGGTTTTAGCTCCGTCTCTTTGCAGTGTCACCTTTTCAAGGTTCTTGAAAGAATGGTTCCTGACCGAATCTCTGACATCGAGAAGGAGACCATACCAGAACAGACAAGTTTCAGACCAGGCAAATCGTGTTGCGGGCCCTCAATCTCACTCAACATATCGAAGGTGGGTTTGAGCGGATGCAGATAACGGGAGTCGTTTTCGTAGATCTATCTGCTGCCTATGATACCGTGAACCCTCAGAGGCTGATATCAAAGCTCTATGACTCTCTATCACCAAGGATTTTCGCCTGACTAAGTTGGTAGGTTGGCTTCCTACAAAATCAACGGTTTATTGTAACACTTTGTTGGAGGCAACGTCCTAGCGCCAATCCTCTATAATATCTACACCAATGATCAACTAACAAATGAAGAGACAAAGCGTTTCATATATATATATATATATATATATATATATATATATATATATATATATATATATATATATGTTGTATTGTTTTCTCGGGGATTCCGTTGATGCTGAGGGTTGGCTCTGAAAAGAACCGGATTCTCGACGTTTCGGCGAACTAACATTCGCCATTCTCAAGAGATATATGCGTCCGTGCGGGTCAACCGTTAGACGCATACTGAGAGCTCGTTCGTGCGATGCGACTACTTATAGCTGTTTGGCTTCGGGTCATGCGCGTTGTGTGCGGTGCTTCGGTTCGGTTGTTTGTTTGTCTTGTTGGTCGTACATGAGTCTGGGGTGTCTGGGGTTGCATTTTGAGGGTGGATATGATCGGTCGCCATGCTGGGGGCAGTCTCAAGGAATCGTCTCTCGTGTTCATGCAGTAGTCTCGTTTTTCTATCTCTATGGCTTCTCTGTATACTCGTGACATTTCGTGGCTAATCTGTGCAACAGTCCTTGAATTCCTAAAGTCCATCCAGTGACCGGTGTTTGTGTGTTGGACAAGTGCCGATGAAACTTTGTCTCTGTGTCTGACTGAAACTACATGTTCTTGAATCCTAGCAGATATTTTTCTATTGGTACGTCCAATGTAGGTTCGATCACATGTTCCGCAAGGCCGCGAACCGAAGCACCGCACACAACGCGCATGACCCGAAGCCAAACAGCTATACCTTGCAGAACATGTGAACGAACCTACATTGGACGTACTAATAAAAAAATATATATCTGCTAGGATTCAAGAACATGTAGTTTCAGTCAGACACAGAGACAAAGTTTCATCGGCACTTGTCCAACACACAAACACCGGTCACTGGATGGACTTTAGGAATTCAAGGACTGTTGCACAGATTAGCCACGAAATGTCACGTGGTCTCCTATGAAACCGCATTTTTCTGAACGTACCACTATGGAGTCATTGCTAAGTGACAAAAATGTTTCCTGATAAAATATAAGAGACCAGAAAAAGGGAGTGAAGAGGAGCCGCCTGAAAACTACGAGCGAGATGTTTTATCTGTGGTAGAAAAACGAATCGAGTTACAACAATCATCTGCGGCAGTTGCAAAAAATCATATTCAAAAACCATATGACCACTGTTATTATATGCGATTCATGCAAAAAATAGCGAACGTATCAACGCATGTGGCGAATAAATAATAATGTAAAAGCTTATTAGTTTTTCTTTGTTTATAATCCTATTATTTTTATATTCTTTGTTAATATTCCTAATAAACAGCATAATTCATCAAGACGATATATTCTTATCCCCATACAATAAAATATGTACTGAGTCACATAGTGATACATGTGGTGAATAGAATACACCGCGCGGGTAGTTACGTTCAAATTCAGGACGCGGGTAGTTAAAAGGTTAAATTTTATTAAAAATATCTACCAACAAACAACAAGTCTAGCAATGGGATCACCATTATTCCCAATTCTAGCCGATTTATTTATGTCGCATATTGAATTTATGTCGGATATGCCGCTATATGAAGAACACATTTTCAAATTAGATTTTACAAGAAAACATAATCCATTTTGGTACAGATATGTTTCTGTGGTACAACATATCAATTGAATCAATTCCTACATTGAATCAATAACAATCATCCTAAAATTAAATTCACTATTGAGGTAAAAAAACAACAAAATAAAACTTTTGGACCTAACTTTAATTCATAAAAACAACAAAATGGAATTTGATGTATTTATATAGGAAACCGACTAGTGTCAACTGTGCAATCACCTTTACATCAAATCATCCGATATCACATATATTAGCTGCTTATCATTCAATAATACCAGAACCTTTTCCATTCCTCTTAGCTTGGACAAAATAAAAAAAAACCAATTATGTCAATAGCTACAGAGAATGGTTAGGTTAGGTTGGTTAGTTTAAGGAGTTTAATTGGGAACACTCATCCAAAATTTAATAAATAAAAAGCGGAACCAAATCACAATGACCCAAATATACCCGAAAACGCCATATACAGGAAAAATACATTTCTCTAACATATTTTGGGAAAACAAGTGAACAAATAGCCAACGTACAATCGGCAAGTAGCATTTAAGCCTGCATCAAAATTATTCGACATATTATTTAATGCTAAAGACAAAATCGACCCCCGTATTTGAGATTCATTGTTCGGAATTCAATAGCGTGTACGTAAGTCAGATAGGACGAAGTATTTCAACTCATTTTTGAGAACATACAAAATATACAAGTGTATTTTCTAACTTTTGTCTAGAATGTCAACATAAATTCCCCGAAACATAATTGAAACAAATGCCCGAAGCTTAATCTCCTGGAGTATAGAAATTCTCAAGCAAGGCCGTAATTCATCAGAAAATCTCCATAACAAGCAAACGGAACTAATCTTGTCACAACTTTTTAATCTAAAGCAGTCGTCTAAGATAAGTCCCGAACTACAGACACACACCTCCCCACCCCACCAAGACTCTTAGTATAAGTTCAATCTCATCAATTTGTAATCCACTTGAAAATGACCTTCAATAGTCGAAACTGCATATAACTTTACGTTATATTATATAATACAAAAATTATTTATATTAATAAATAATTATTACTACTAATAAACAAATATTAATAAATATTTTCACAAAAATTAGTGATGAAAACATAAACTTTTCAATTCAAGTCGAAAAAGACTTATTTGTAATAGAAAAACACCAGTCAAATCCAAAATGTCTGAGATAAACTACAATTTACACTGCAATTCTAAGCGAGCTTACGAAAAGTGAAAATGTAATAGCTGGTAGTCGATCTTTCAAAACATTCGTCAGTTCGTCATTGTACGATCGGATTTTTCAAACATGTCAGTATTTTAAATCATTAAATTGAGAGTTGTTCAAACATGGTGGACAATAGAGGGTAGAGATGAGCATGGTATACCATTGTTCCATGGTATGCGATGAACATTGCATGGAATGGGATGGGACAACAATTTTGTATGGGACGGAGTGGGATGAGTTTTGATCATCAAAAATCTGAGACAGTGAATAATTCGATGTTTTTGCATAACAACTTGGAATAAAAATACTGTACATTTATTTTTATAATGTTCAGCAAACAATTAATAAGTTGACAACAAACAAATTAATGAATCATTCCCTAAAAATGTTCTTGACAATTATTTAAGAGAATATACAGAAAACACGAAGAAGATAAAACTTGCAGTTTGACTTCCGTGAGGGACAAGAAACACACTATATGGGATTAATATTCTTTGCTAACGATGTGTGGATATGAATCAGGATGTGTTACATAGTTTTTGAAAAAGCTTTTGATTTACTGTAATCAAATTACTGCCTGTAATCAAATCAACCGATTGAGAGTTGTTTAAACATGCTGGACCATAGAGGATATAGATGAGTATGGCACCACATTGTAAGGGATGAGATAGACATCGCGTGGGATAGGATGGGACCAAGAATTTTGTATGGGATGGAGTGGGACGAATTTTGATTATTATCAAAATCTGTGGCATTAGTAAATAATTCGATATTTTTACATATCAACATGGATTAAAAATAATGCGCATTTATTTTTGTTCTGTGAACAATTGAGATAACAACAAACGAATAAATGAGTCGTACCCAAAAATGTTCTTGAAAATCATACATAAGAGAATATACAGAAAACTCGAGGAAGTTTGGGCTTCCGTGAACGGATTTGGGACAAGGGAGGCTCTATATGATATTAATATTCTTTTCCAACGATGTCTGGATTACGACGTGTTTGCGTGTTATATAGTTTTTGAAAACGCTTTTGATAGCGTAAAACGTAATTACACTAACTACTCCTGAGCAAAAACATTGACTCGGATGGCGTAAGGATAATCTGCAATTTATAATGGGGGCAAACAGCTAATGCAAAAGCAGAAAATCAGCTAACAGTAGAAATGGAAATTCGTCGCGGTGTAAGGCAAGGTTGTATTCCTTCGCCATTTCTATTTAACCTCTATAGCGAAGCTATATTTAATGAAACGTTGGTTATAAATGGAGAAGTTGTAAACAACAGATATAGGGCGAATGACAAGGTTTAGTTAGAAAGTAGTCCTAGAGACGTCCAAAACCTAGAAAAACTAAAGGATCGATGTTGCGAGTACGGACTAACAATATATTTTAATAAAACCCTGTTAATGTTAATTACAAAATCTCCGCCGAATCAAAATCATAAACCTGGGATTAGCGGGGAACACCGCCATAGAAAATGTGCAGACGTATTCCACATTGGAACCTGGGTAGATCCATTAGGTAACCAAACAAATGAAATGAATACAAGGATTGAAATAGCAAGATCAATATTAGTGAAAATGAAAATACTCTTACTACACTAGTAGGGTAGAATATAAGCGTAGAAACAAGATGTCTTCTCTATATTACTGTATGGGGTTGAAGCGTGGACTCTCAAGAAGAATCACTTAGACCAGCGGTCGCCCAACTGGGCCCCGCGGGCCGAAACTAGCCCTCTAAAGATTATGATCCAGCTTTTATTTCTCATTATAAATTTAAATATAAACAATATTTGCTTTTGCTTCCAATGTAAATTACTATTCAAATAGGATTTCAATAATATTTTTCCTCGGACTCCCCAATCTGGCCCCATTCTCAAAAAGTGAGACCTGTGCCTTTGACAAACTGTATGCCTTCGAAATGTGGAGTTACCGCAGAATGCCTTCAATATGTGGGTTTTTCAACATGTTATTCCATGGATAGATAATGAAACATACACTGAAGTTTTAAATAAAATGCAAAAAAAATGGAAATAATTCACACCATAAAGATAAAGTTACAATACCTATACTCTGTCCGGCGAGAGAATGCAGTTGTACTGCGCCGAGGTATGAGGCGCAAAGGACGCGATGAGGTACGCGCAGATTAGTTAGAATTAAGAAATATACGTCAGTTTTTCAAATACAGACAACTAAACACAGTGCACTCGAAATAAAGTGGGGGTATGCGCCGAACAATGCTAAACTCGTCGAAAGTTAGTAGGATAGGTTATATAATGGGCGGATCTAATTGATAGTACATGAAAAAATCAGGGGAAAAGGGAACATCAGAAGATGCCGAATGTACTGCCTCAAAAACCTAAGGGACTAGTTTGGCTGCAGCAACACTAAATTATTCCGAGCTGCAGCCAATTAGGTTCGGATAACTGTGATTATAGCAAACCTCCGATAAGAGATGTTCTACAAGAAGAAGAAACAATTAAAATAAATGTTCTTTAAAAATAAAATATGTCACAATTTATGGACTTGTTTGAGAGTTTGAGAGTAATGGGACGAATGCGATGGGACGAAAAATTTGGGTGTGTGGGATGAGACGCTACGAAACATTTGGATTTGTGGGATTAAGGTTCAAAATTAAGGACAATTTCCATATGCGCGATACTCAGCTACGCGACGTCGTATCTGAGATACGAGATACGATAAGGCTTCATTAAGGATTAAGGTAAAATTAAGGACAATTTCCATATGCGCGATACTCAGCTACGCGACGTCGTGCGACATCGCCTGTCAAATAATGATTACATTGTTTTAAATGGACACGTAGCGTAGCAGTCGCGTAGCCATAGTAAGAAGGTGCCAATTTAAAACAATGTATTCATTATTTGACAGGCTATGTCGTGTGAGGTCCCGTAGCTAAGTGTCGCGTATATGAGAAACCTCTAGATAGTGTGACAAAATGGAATGGAACAATGACAAGGTTTCGTCCCTTGTTGGAGGCTCAAACCCCACCCGAAATATGCAATCTATAACATAAATATTATACTGAAATAAGGAGGAGAGGCGACTCTCTACAAGTGAGCATGGTAATGTAGAGTTTAGGAACCCTTGTGTGTCAGTTTTACAAAGTAAACCTTGGCTACGCCCGTGCCATGCTCATCTCTAATAGCAGATGATTTTGTTGCTCTATCTGTTGAGCGATCAGAGTATAATTTTGTCGCAAATTTTCCTAATTTTATCGGGAGGAAAAATTGTGCACAAAAAATATTATGCTAGTGATAACATTTAGAAAAGTTAACAAGAAAATTGTCAACATTATATTGTGCAAACTGAAAAATGCAAAATACCTAATTGTAAGCAATATCTATCATAAGTATCTATTTAAATATATTAAATTAGGACAGAAGGACCTTGTGGTCGATTGCCCTTTGTATAAAGTATACAATAAATATATTCTCTCTCTATCTGTATTAAATTATTTCACAAAAAAATCTACTTCTTGAATAAAAAAGTGGTATGTGGTATGTCTCGAATAAAAAAGTGGTATGTGTAGAAATCTATATATTACTGTGAATAACAAGTTGTATAACATTTTTACATAGTCTAAGTGTGGTTGTCTAAAACATAGTGAATTTTTTCAATTCAATGTAAGTATGAATTACCACGTAGTAACTGTCGCAACCATCCTATTCATAACTAATTAATTTTCATAAATTCGATCTCAAGTTGTTGATGATGAAATACTGATTTTTAAATAGTATATTTTGTAACTAGGGCGGTAAGTTGTCAATTTGACGAGAGAGCGAAATTGGGCGGACGAACGAAGTGAATGGCACACATTCGCTGGAGAGGGAAATTGACAATACCGCCCTTGTTACAAACAATATTTTTTATTACTCATGCGAGGGGATGTTTCTTACAAGTTTGGAATCCAGGGGCCATCCAAAAAAAATGGAATCAAAAATGAAGAATTTGTTTGAAGGATTCGTCATAAGAATTCTCCTCAGTCTCTGGTATCACCATAGAATTTCCACTCATTTTAAATCGTTTTCTTTAATTTTTATTTTGTAATGCTAAAAAATTTCACTTTCACGTCAATAACAATCACGTTTTTTAATATTGAGGTCTTGATTGTGTTTATTTTATTGTTTTTTTTTTAATGTAACCTAGCGATATTGAATATTTGCGTGTGTTACACAAGTTATGTGGTAATACAACCAAAAGTGGCATTTCTCGTACTTAAAAAACGTGCACCAAGATAGTACTTTTAATGCATGAGTAATAAAAATATTATTTATTTATCTTATTAATCTCTACACATTCAAATTTCTAAATAAAATCTATTGAACAACGTTCGCGTTCAGTACAATCCTATTTTATTTTTTACTGTGTTAATATAATCCCTGTGCAAAGGATACCTATATTTTAACTTACCACATACGACCTCATACGAATTACTTAATATTTTCAAACTACTTTACAGTATCAAATATTTTGATTTTTTATATGTCGTAGTCTTTTCGAAAAATCCGTCATTTCATGAAATACCTAGGCACTACCAGAAACGTCGACGTTTAGTGAAAAATATTAAAATTGAATTTCCGAGTAAGTTTAAAGCCGAGTCTCACGCACAATGTAGTTTGATTCTTCGTGTAATGCCTAACGTGTTTTTGGACGTTCCGTAATAAAGAGTAATTATTTAATTTACAACACACTGGAAGGAAACAAAGAAGCTGCAAACAAAGAATTATTTTTTGAAAAAAATCATAATTATTATGAAAAGCAGCCCAACAAACGACCTTATACTTCAGCTCAGTTAAAAGAGGTAAATATCTAATGAAATATTTTGAGGTTGAGACAACTATAAATAACTATTAGGGCTGTTTTTCATAATATTCCTGATATTTTTCAAAAGAGAATACTTTGCAGTTATTAGTTCCATTTCGCTGTAAATTAAACAATTACTCTTTATTACGGAACGTCCCACAACACGCTAGGCATTACAGGAAGAATCAAACTGTATTGTGCGTTTGATTGTAAAACTGCGCTTTAAGTACGAGATGCCGGCGCCGAGTGGTCATTTCATGAACTACCTAGGCGGGAAATGCAATTTTAATATTTTTCACTAAAAATTTTCTTATATTGATTATGCGAAGTTTTATTATTATTTATTACAGTGCCCTAAAAGTTATTGAGCAATGTAAGTTTTTAGTATTAGGATCCCTTACACAAACGTTGACACCACTGGAAACGTAAAAGCCAATGGAGAATATAGCACGTAAGGCCTGGAATACACTTGCAATTTTCAGTTGAGCAACTATTTGGTTGCTTATTTGTGTTGTATGGAGATGCTATGGAGTCGCATGTATAAGGCGACAATTGCTCAACTGAAAATTGCAAGTGTATTCCAGGCCTACGAGCGTAGGTGCTATCAGTGTAAACTGACGATCGAGAGAAAATCATGGGTCGCTGTATACAAGGAAATGTATTTGATAAAAAAAATATAAAAGGTTTTCTTTCAAAAAGAACCAGATATTTTTAATTAAAAACATTTTTATGCCTATATGCATAAATAAAACCATTGTTTGATAGAATTATGTACACACAACTCATTTCTAACTCAGAAATTCGCTTAAAAAAAACGTGCAAAGAAAGATAAATATAATTACGCCCATTAAATTTTGGAAGTGTGGTAAAAACTTGTTTTTGTATACATTGGTACCAAAGACTGTAATTTTTATTAGACAGTTCACGTTCACACACGTAATTGTAAGACAATGACTTTTTGAAATCGTGATATTGAAAAAGAGTACTTTAATGAAAAAAGAGTTGCGTGCATTTTATTCAGACGTCTAATAAAGAGGAAACATAAGCCCAAACACTAAAAAGAATTTCGCTTTTAACTAGGTTGACGATTAAAAAAACGTCGACAGTCCATCCAAGGGTCGCAACAAAATGAGAGATCTGAAATGAGAATAGTTGGTGCACCATTGGTGTAAATCACACTAATATCAGTCTAAACCACAGTTTTGAGTCAATGAAGAAGTGAAAGAACATTGTATATTCGTGCACACAAAAATGAACAAATCAGAGAGTTCTGGCTCAAATTCTTGAACAACTCTAATGTGTCACAGAAAACATTGAATGCTGTGAATATTAACCACGCAAGAGCACATTTCGGACCATTCCCAAAAGTGCTATTTATTCCTCAGTTTCATTGCATACGTGTAAAGCAATGGTGCGCAAACCATGGGTCGTCGAATTCATAAAAAAATTAAGGCATTTCGTGTGTAAGCATTGGGTGTAGTGAAATGTCAATATAATAGTATATTAAAGAACGAGTTCAATAAGCGCGGTTTTGCAGCACGCGTTCATGTTTAGAGCGTAGCGAGGAGTTTACTAATGGATTAGTGCGAAAAACGCCTTATGAACGAGTTTTTTATACTATTTTTTCTGTTTTGCGCCCTTTTATGCTTTCTAAATATAAAAATCGCCGATACACATTGAGAAAATTGTATCGAACTCGGCGAGCCATAACCGCACGCATATGAGTGCTGTTATGAGTCTATTACAGACGCAATATAGAAAAGGAAATTAAAAAAACATTGATATTTTCAAACTTAATTTTCACAACTTATTTTTCTCAAAAAAAATTTCACAAAGGGATTTGTTCCAAATTTCGTGGAGATGTTTGTAGAACTGTTCCGGAATATCTAGCAAATTTTCCCAATTTTTTCAAATTTCGATGGTCCCTACGTACATAAAGACTTGTCTAAAATAGCATTTGTTTTATTGCGCAATTGGGTTGTTTTATTTTTATTAAACAACCGAATTGTGCAATAAAAAAATCCCAATTTTTTCATGTCTTTAAGTACGTAGGGACCGTCGATTTACTTCAACAAATATTGCAACTTTTTGTAAATTCCACCTTGAAAATCAAATTTTTAACATTGAAATTTTCAAACTTAATTTTCTTAAAAACCAATTTGGTGATTAGTTTCAAATTTTGTGCAGATGTTGGTAGAACTGTTCCGGAATATATAGCAAATTTTCCCAATTTTTTAATATTCAATTTTTTATTAATTTTTAATTTCAGCAAATATTGCAAATTTTTGGAAATTCCAGCTTGAAAATCAAATTTATAAACATTAAAATTTTCAAACTTAATTTTCTCAAAAACTAATTTGGGGATTTGTTTCAAATTTTGTGATGTTGGTAGAACTGTTCCGGAATATTTAACAAATTTTCCAAATATTTTAATATGTATTTCAGCAAATATTGCAGTTTTTTATAGATTGCACCTTGAAAATCTAATTTCTTAACATTGAAATTTTCAAACTTAATTTTCTCAAAAACTAATTTGGGAATTTGTTTTAAATTTTGTAGTGATGTTGGTAGAACTCTTTCGGAATACTTAGTAAATTTGCCCAATATTTTAATGTTTATTTCAGAAAATATTGCTAAAACTGTGTGGGAATTGTAATGTTCACGTTAATTCTATCTAGTGATCGCGATAAAATTTTACAGAAAATTAAAATTGTTTGCGCACCACTGGTGTAAAGGACCCATTCCCCATAGTAAATATTGTAAATATTTCAGAAGTCGAATGTGTATCAAAACATGGCTGAACACGCTCTTTCTATATTATTGAAGACTTTCTATATGATATGTAAGATCTGTTGACTGTTGCTATTAGATGTTCCTTTCAATTTATCAATTATGTGCAGTTTGTTTTTCTTAACCTTTGCTTTCAATACTCCCAAGATAGCATATCCTAAAAGTACATGAGCCAAATTGTCCACGTCCAACTTGTGATTCTGAAGAGGTTTTTCCATAAATACATAATCAATACTCCACTCTGCCAAGTGCTAGCTGTCCAGAAATGATGTATCCAGCAGGATAGAATAATGGCTCAAGTGTCCATCTTTGACCTAGTATCCATCTTTGTATAAGGTTACATTCCAAACTTCCTCACTTTCATTAAGAAGGAAATCCTGAAATTAGGTGTAGTAGTTGATGCAGTGTTAAAGAAACATGTTGCAAGGAAAAAAGATCTATAAAACAAACTGCACACAATTCATGAGTAATTGGCAGAAAATTTACAAATCTCACCAGATACCCCACTGAAAGTCTTATGAAAAAGCAATATAAAAAAGCACATTCAGACATGTCTTGACACAGAACTAGTATAAATTAAGATGATAATAAGCATAATGACGCAAAAAGAGGAAACAAGACAAGTCATAGAAACTAGAAAGCACTCTTTTACATTTGATAAATGATCTGTCATCATATAAAATGTTAAAGAGTTTCAAATAAAATAAATACCATCCTCTGGTAATTCAAATATTTCCTAAGTGCTCTTTATATTCAAATGGCTTTTAATAATAAAAAAAAAAAATGTTTTGATGCATATGGTAAATACACTTAACATTTCTATTGTAGGAAATACTAAAAAATATTTCACTATGAGTAGCTTTTGGGACACCCTGTATTATATTTGATGGATATAAAAAAATAATAATAAATATTCAAAACTAATAAACAGAGTACTTGAATAAAAACCAAAATTAATGAAAAAATATGTTAAATATTATCCTTTTACAAATCATATTTACCATAAGATCCGTCCGTCCTTTTGCTTCTTCAACAATATCCATGCATTTTTTCCTGGAGTCTTCATTCTCTAACGTTTTCCAAGCCCTGTTTATAATTTCAAAAGCTTGTTGTGCTCTTTCTGGATCATCTTGGTTTTTATCGGGATGGACTAATATAGAGTATTTCCTATATGTTTTCTTGATAGAATCAATAGGTGTCTCAGGTTCAACTTGCAGAACTTCAAATGGGTTTAGGTTGAAATAGGTTGAGCCTGGTCTTAGTAATCTTCCAATTTGTTGTTTTGGTGTTAGGACTGAGTCTCTTTTTTCAATTTCTTTTACCTAAAAATAAATTAACATCTGTAGTTTATATCTATTGTTTAGTGTGTACTGTATATTATAATTACTCTTTTACTTCATCACTTGTATGTAATTATTCTAAAAATATTTTAATTTTGAGTCAATATTTCTGGAGTGTTTGGTAAAACAAGTAGGTCCAAGTTAGAAATGCAAAATTTTCAGTGGACACATTTTATTTTGTTTACTTTCTTTTTAAACATTAACTCAATAATTATTATTAATGAAGGCGGGCAGAGATTTTTTTCCACCTACTTATGATTCTAATATGACTTATCTCATTTTAACCAATTTTTAGCTTATACTCTCTGGACCAACATTTGTCTTACTCTCTTGGATTTGGACCAAAAACTAAAGATTTCTAAACATTAGAAGTGTTAAAAATGCTACAGACAAAATTATGTATTGTTATGCAATATATTAAAATGATATATTCTTGTTTATTAAAGCATATATTCTAATTTTAGATTCACATTCCATGATTGCATAACATTGCAAATATTATGTAAGTTTATTCCAAGTAAAATACCGAACTACTAATTAGAACAACTAATTAAAGGAATATAAGTTGAATAGTCCAAATAGTTTTTTAAAAATTAACTTTAAAAAATCTTTTTATTAACATATCTCCGTCTAAATAGAGAATCAAAACATTAAACAATACAAACAAATTATGTTTAAATGTGCTGCAGACCTGGATATGTGGAAAACTAAAGAATGCCAATCACTACAAAAGTAACTGAGCAGGATTTCAAATTATATTTATAAGACACACAACACAGATTAAACTTACATACAACTACACCTATATAGTTTTACTGTTATGCTTAACAAAGATACCTTACAGTTAAACTCTTGTCTAATTCTTGTCTATTTAGTCTTGTATCTCCATTCTTCTAGCCTGTCTAGTCTTCTATAATATGTCTAGTCTTGTCTCTTTAGTCTCGTCTCTATAGTCTTGTCTGTCTAGTCTGCCTAGCTTTGTCTAGTCTAGCCTTGTCTGTATAGTCTTACATGTCTAGGCTTGTCTGTTTAGACTTGTCTGCCCAGTCTTGTTTCTATAGTCTAGTCTTGACAGTTTGTCTATCTTGGAAAATACTTAGTTCGGTATTGTACGGAGCTCCAATATGGGCCCAAGAACATCCCCCATTCACTATGAGTGTTTAGGGGTTCTGGATCTTAAATATTGTTTTTTTACTGCTTATTTTTGCCTCTGCATCTGTCGTTATTCGTCGAGTTCTTTTTGTGCATTAATGTCTCTTATCATGTTTTCCGTATATGACCAGTATTGTGCTAATTTAAGCTTTTAGACGTAAAGCTTAAATTAGCACAATACTGGTCATATTCGGAAAACATGATAAGAGAGATTAATGCACAAAAAGAACTCGACAAAAAACGACAGATACAGAGGCAAAAATAAATAGTACTAGGGTATGTACTTCAAGCGTCAAGTTTGTCTGCTTCATCCGCTTTTCTCTTTCTTGGGTCCACCTATCTCATTCGAATGATCCTATGCAAGTACTCCCGGAAACATCCTTGGCCGCTGAGAGTCTGTGTTAGGTGATAGGTAACATTTCCATGATGGCGTGTTGCCCATAATTGCACACAGGGTATTAGGAGTTTCGTCCAGGGTCCTTTTTCAGATGCGCCCCAGTTCTTTTGCCATAGTGCAAACATTTGGTCCTTTGCGGTTCTTCTGTAGTGTTCTCTGATTGTGGAGTTTCTGGTCTTGTACAGTTCCACTCTTTCTTGTATTTGATATTCTATCGGTGCAACTAGTACGACGTCCCAAGATATTGTTCTGTATCCGCTGCATACTCGAAGGACCATTTTTCTTTGGAGGCGAGCATGTTTTTAATGTTTGTTTTCGTAACGGCCAGTGCCCAGACCGGAGCTCCGAACAGCATAGGTGATTGGACCACCGAGCAAAGCAGCCTTCTCTTACTACTTTTTGGCTCACTAGTATTGGGCATTGGTTTTTACAAAGCTGAGGTGGTTTTAAGGGCCTTTGCCGTAATTCTTTTGACGTCTTTCGACTCATTGAAGAAGAGCTTTCTGTCAATGGTTACTCCCGGGTATGTAATTGCTTCTTTGGGCGTTATTACTACCTCCTTAATTTGAAAAGTAGTAAGTCCAACGGTTCTGTTGCCTATCAATAGTAACAGCACAGCTTTTGTTTTTTGGAGAGCTAATTTTAATCTTTTTTTTCCAGCCATTCGTCCACTTGTTTAATGGCCATGTATGCGTCACTCATTATCTCTTCATCTGTTTTCCCTATTGCAACAATGGCTAGGTCGTCGATGAATCCTATTATTTGCACTCCGTCCGGCAGAATTAGTCCCAACACGCCGTCGTACAGGATATTCCCCAATGTAGGACCCAGGACTGAGCCCTGTGGAACACAACTGTATATTTCGTGAGCAGCGATTTCAATGCCAACTTCGAATAAAATTCTCCTCTTAAATAGATAGCTGCGAAGTAATCGCAAGAGGTATGGTTTCTAGAGGTTTCTTAGTCGAGTACTGGCGCTAAGTAGTTCTTCCCTAGAGAATTCCAATACTCGAGAGAATTCCAATATTTCGTGAGTTGGAAAGAAGACCTTCACCACTTCTATCATCCGTTCTCTCGTTAGTTGCAGGTTCGGGTGCCTCACCTTGAGCTCCCGTGTAGCTATCGGAATACGCGTCACCCCAGACATTTGTGTCAATTTCTTTTTGTCCATCTAGTCTTGTCTGTGTAGTATTCTCTGTCTAGCCTTATCTCTCTAATCTTAATAAAGTGCTAGAATAAAGAACTAGAAGAAGCTTAATAAAGATACATTACAGTCAAACTCTGTCTAATTCCTGTCTATCTAGTCTTGTATCTCTGGTCTTATAGCCTGCCTAGTCTTGTCTATCTAGTGTAGTCATGACTGTCTAGTCTTGTGTGTCCAGTCTTGACTGTCTAACCTTGTTAGTCTAGACTAGTCTTGTCTGTCTTTCTTGTCGTTTGTCTAGTCTTATATGTCTCATCTTGATTGTCTAGCCTTGTATCCCTACTCTTGTCTACCTAGTCTTGTCTCTTCTGTCTAGCTTTATCTGCCTAGTCTTGTCGGTGTAGTCTTGTCTGTCAAGTCCTGTC
This sequence comes from Phosphuga atrata, assembly GCA_944588485.1. NCBI lineage: Eukaryota > Metazoa > Arthropoda > Insecta > Coleoptera > Silphidae > Phosphuga > Phosphuga atrata. Next base: position 38,394,578 of record OX155899.1, read on the forward strand.
AGTCTAGTCTTTTTTTTTGAGGAAGAGTGGTCGTAGTGGTAGCACGCTACCAACAAGTGGTCCCCAGATCGCAACCCTGGGACCGCCTTCGCATTACTTCGAGTTTGGGCATTCGAAAATCGTATGATATGCGTCATGCATGTGACCACACAGCAAGCAGTTCGCTTTCTCCCTTTTCTTGAACCTCTCCTGGTATGCCATGAAACCGCAGTGTCCGGAAAAAGCTTGTGTCAGGTCATAGCGCATTTGACCATGTGCTCTTTCGCACCAATCTCTCACTTTTGGTATCAATCTATGTGTCCAACGTCCGACTGTTTCCATTTCCCATCTAGCCTGCAATCCCTCCTTGGTTTTTCCCGTGGCGCAGTTTTTGCTATCTGCTTTCTTGTTTTGTCAACACTCCATGCATATTTCTTCTCTCTCCCGGACCAATAGGTCAATCGGCGGAATGCTAGCTAACACCAAGACAGCTCCAGCAGAAACCGTTCTATATGCGCAGAGGACGCGTATCGCACATATCATTAGAACTGCCATCAATTTGTTTCTCATCGTCGTCCACTCCATAGCATTAGCCCATATCATCGCACCATACAGTAATTTTGAGTGTACGGCGCTGTTAAGGAGCCTCCTTGATCTCATTGGTGTCACTGATGTTAAGAATCCATCGCGACATCGATGTAGCTGTTAACAGAGCATTTTCAGTGGTCTTGGCTATGTGTTCAGTATACTTTAATCGGTCGTCAATTTGCACTCCCAGGTATCTCGCTGATCTGCTCCATACAATTTTCTTTCCACCTATTTCCAGACTTGGTGGTACGAATTTTCGCTTCTCTGTTATGAGCACCGCCTCGGTTTTGTCTCTCGCCAATTCCAATCCGTTGTCCTTGAACCACCTACTTGCCCTTCACAGTCTCATTCAACATTAGTTCAAGTGTGTTTGTGTTCCTTGCAGTCACTACTACAGCCGCATCATCTGCAAAACCCAGAATACTCGAAGCGTGCAGTAGTTATAGATTCAGAAGTCCATCATACATGATGTTCCAAAGAATTGGTCCCAAGACGGATCCCTGTGGAACACCCACCGTTATTTCATAAAATTTAATAATAATAATAATTTATTTACGGTTGGTCATTTAACAACATAAAATAATAAAACAATAACAATAATTACATGATATAGACAATTTTAAAGTAGCAGTAGCAAACAATCCTCAATATCAAATACTTATAAGACGGAAACACCGCGCGAACAGATCCGACCCCGAAACATCGCCCAAATTGGACAAGCCAAAAGCAGACGAGACATGGCTCCTGAAAGATCTTAAAGTCAGATTCAAGAAGTCCAAACCACTACACTTGTTTCCCAGTCTGCACATTCTTGTAAGAGAACTATTCATACCCTAATTTGTTTGGTGAAATGGTACATAAAATAACTCAAGTGCTCTAGTAGCGCGTTGGGGTACATTTAAAGATATTAGAGAGAGAAGCTCTGGGGACTTCAACCACACTTCACTTGGCCACACTTTCATTACCGCGACTAATACCTCATTAGGAATATTACGTAGACCAGGCTATTTTTCTATTTTCAACCATTTTGAAGCCTCCTGTAATTCATTGATTTTGAAGTTTTCTTCTGGACCTGTGGTAAGAGATTGTGGTCGTGTCTGGTCTGGTCGCTTTCCATGTTTTGGGAAGAGTGTCTTTATTATTTTTTTATGCGTTTTTGAAATAATATACCAGAGATCTGTGGTCTAGCTGATATTTTTTTAGTCACTATCTAGAAATGCAATCTCCAATCGTCTATTTCCCTACTAAGTTCTAGTCAACACCCATTCTTGCCTCATTTGATTGCATTTTTTAGCAGAATTTGGGGAGAAGAGAACGTCAACGCATACTAGAACGTCAAACGCATAATCAAAACAGAAGCACAGCTCTGTTTTGTTGGAAGGAGTCAAAACAAAGGAAGAAGTAGGGAATAGAAGTGTAAGGAGGAGGAACAAGCTATGGAAGAATGATGTCAAGAAGAAATAACAACTGGTGAAGTGGACAAGATTATAGCAACATTAAAAAAAAAACCGCATAGAAATGACGGCGTAGAAAACGAAGTCTGGAAAGTTGCTCCGATACAGTGTATTGCTAGAATCACCGAAGAATTTAATTTGGTATGGAGGGGAGCAAAGAGTGTCCCAAAGAACTGGAAGAAGGGTATAATTCACCCAATACATAAGAGCGGAGACAGGGAAAATGTCGGAAACTACAGGGGGATTCCATTAGTGAATTCTGCATATAAAATTTTCACCAAAATCTTGGACGTGCGGTTGAGGAGAGAAATAGAGGAGAAGCATCTAGTGTCAGAGGTGCAAGCTAGTTTCGGAGAGGGAAGGATCACAGTAGAACATTTAATAACCCTGTACTACATAATTGATCAGGAAATAAGTAGAGGGAGCTTGTTTGCTCTTTTCATTGACCTGAAGGCGGCGTACGATTCGGTAGATCGAGGGAAGTTGGTAGAGTGTTTGGCAAAGAAGAGTATCTCAGAGAGTGTGATAAGGAATGTAAGGGAGTTGAATAAGGAAACTGTATGTAAGATTTGCGTGAATGGGTGTGAAACTGATTATTTTGAAGTAAGAAAGGGTCTGAAGCAGTGATGTCCGTTGAGTCCCACACTTTTTAATCTCTACGTGGCTACGTTTTGAATGGCTAGAGAATGAAATTGAGGAGGTGCAAAACTTTAGATATTTAGGATATGTGTTTGGAACTGGTTGCAGTAATAGTGAGCATGTGGATTATGTGTCAAAAAAAGCGTGGGTGGCTGCAGAACGTGTGTGGAATGGATGGAAATCTAGATTTGAAGGGAACTTTAGGGCAGCAGAGGTAATATGGAAAGTGTGTGTAAGAAGTGTGTTAGCGTAGGATTCGGAAGACGAAAGGAGAGGAAGATAAGATAGAGAGGGTTCAACAATACTTTTACAAGAATTTCCTAAAGCTAGAGAAGTTGACACCAGGCTCCAAAGTCCTGCAAGAGGAATGCCTACAAGGTGGCCGTTTTAGCTGCAAAAGGGTGGTAAAATATGAATGCAAGGTGAGTGAAATGGGGGATGAAAGAACAATAAAAAAGGTATTTAGAATGGCGAATCACGAGAGCGAAGGAGGGAAGAAAGGGAATGCGTGGGGAGTGAATAAAAAGAAATTATATGAAAGAGGAGAGACATCTGGTGAGGGACTAGAAAAACTTAAGGGGGAAGGTGCAAACTGGATAGAAATGATGGTGTGAATGTGCAAATGAAATGCAATGAATGAAGGTGCAAACTGGATGGAGGTGAGCGATTAGTAGAGGTGGAATTACAGGAACACCAGAGCAAAATTGCCAATAGTATGTTTTTCAAAGAATACACAATGATTCAGGTGCATGGTTGTTTACCAAACTATTCAAACCAAAGTAAAGAGTCAGACATGCAGGTCACTCTAGCAAGGTTTAGGTGTGAAGGTGAAGAGCATGGTAGAAAATATTCGATGAGTGAAGAATGTTGGAAGTGTAGAGTATGCGGCACAGGAGAGGATAGATGGAAACATTGGATGGAAGAATGTACAAGGAATGAATGGAAGGAACAAGAGAAAAGGCTAGGACGAGAATGGCAAGACTGTATGGATCAAAGGGGAAATGGGTTGGAATTGTTAGAGGGTGAAAAAGTGGAAAGAGCAAATAGGTACTAAGGAAGAACCTATTCTGTTAATGTGTAATTTTTAATTTATAATGGCTCGTATTCTAATGTATTTATTTAAAACGTATTGTATATAATGCCAATAAAAGATCATAAAATAAAATAAAAATAAAATAAATAATGGTCTTGTTTATCTAGTTGTGTTCGACTAGTCTTGTCTGTGTAGTCTTGTCCAGTATGTCCTCCTTGGTAGTGTAGTGGACAACATACCCTCCTGACAAGCGGGACACTAATCGTCCGGGCTGCCCACCCTGAAAGAATGCGAAATATGCGATACTGGGCTGGCACATACTAAAAGCCAAGTGAAGAACGGGGTTTAGTGAGAGATTTCCTGAAACCACAAAAAAGTCTTGTCTGTCTAGTCTTATTTATATAGCCTTGTTTGTCTAGTCTGGTCGAAATATCCTTGTCTGAGTAGTTTTGTCTTGTCTGTCTCATCTATCTATTATATATAATTTTCTCTATTTACTCCACTTTGTCTACTCTTGAAAGCTGTAAGGATGAAGGGAAAGGTAGGAAGGGAAAAGCCTACTATCTATTTCATAATTACAGTGAAAAGACAGACATGCCTTCTACATCAAATTATCTAGCTGCTTAACATTGGAATTAAATTAATGTCTCTAAATGTTGTGTTGGAATGTGGGAAGTTGAAATTTAAAATGGACTATTATTACTTATTGTATATAGCAGTGGTGCGCATACCGTGGGTCGCGACCCCCTGAGGGGTCGTTGCAGAATTATTTTCGTGTGTTAGTAGCAGGTAGCAGTAAAATAGTGTAACATCAATATAAACAGAGTTTTTACTTTCTATCCAGGAGTTCTGATAAAATCTTGAACAAAATGTTGGATTGCAAATGAAAATGCACACCACTCCTCCAGAAGATCGATGGCTGGTTCGATGGTATATTTTATTTAAAGTTTAGTGTAAATTAGTTTCAAACCTCACGCCTTCCTCTTTCATTTTCTCTACTCTCTTCTTGCACCTACCCTACTCGATTATACATTTTTCCCATTAATTTCCCCATTTTGCTGCTCTGATCCCTCCAACACCTTCCTTCTTTATACTTTTGAAAACCTCTTTTACTATCCTTTCATTCCCTAACATAGACACTTTCCTTTCATATTCTGCCACTCTCATTGCTGCCTCTACTGCAATTTTATAACCATTCGCTTCTTATAATACCAGGTATCCCAGCGTGCACCTGACTAGTTGCAGCGCCATTTTGATAAACTGCAGCTGTACCCTTTCTACTTGCTCAATGTCATTCATACCCCAAAACTGTACATCAAAATAATAGGAACACACACCTTTCATACTACCATTTTTGCCACGAAGCTCTCTTCACATTTTTCTTCAAAACCTGTTAGTAGCCACCCATGCTTTCTTGCATATAAACTTAATGTGCTCATTAGTAGACCCATTACTACCAAACAATAATCCTAAGTAGTTGAAGTTGCTGATTCTAAAAACCAACCATTTAGTCTTCTCTATGTTCATACTTAACCTTCTTTTCTCAAAACATCTTTTAATCCTTCCAATCATCTCTTTGATTTCCCTTTCTGGTCTTGCTAAGACATCCCTTTCCTACTATTACCACTCAACCTGCCTGCCCTATTGAATACTACTGGGCTAAGTGGACACCCTTGCCTTAAACCATTTATAATCCAGAAACTCTCTGACATTTCCTCCTCTGCAACTTGTACTCACATATATGTCTGAAACCACCTTCATTAGCCACCTCGTCAAAAGGTAATCTCTTTTGTTCTCATCAGTTCCCTCAGCAGCTTTCGGTTTACTGATCTATGAATAACGCATATGCATTTCCACAGCAAGGGGGAAATGCATCTCTTTATTACATATTTTAAGGTAATCAACTGGTCCGTAGTTCCCCTTTCTATCCCAACTATTTTTTGAATGCTGAATCGATTGGTGCAAACTAGAAGTGTCTGTGATAAGCTGTTCAAAGTTATGGCATTGTGAAATCTATGGAAAATGCGAAAAAATGTTTTCTTTAAAATCATTACTTTTCAAGTGAATGGAAAATTTCAAAGTGTGTCTGGAAGTGTTTTCCCCATTGGTTGTAAATATACAAATTACATTTTGCTAGCCGCTTCCGTTCCCGAGATATGACTTGATATAATTGGCAACATCGAGCGAAATTTCGTAAAATTTGGTCGCCCGAGCAGAGAACTGGGAAACTAATTAATATTTATAATTGATATTTTTTTATTCAGGAAATCTAAGTGCACCTGTAGGGAGATGACGTCCTGCAAACGATGCCGTAATCCGATTTTAAATATCTGCAACCGTTCTCGATATATTTACTTATTAAGTCGAAATTCTGTAAAATTGGAATATCGCAATATTACAAAAATTTCACATCATCATTACATATCGATATGCTCTCTTGTCGTCTAGTTTCTGTGTGCCGAAAACGATTTCGCTGGGACTTTTTTTCAGTTTAGCTGAAGGAAGTGGAAGTGTTGAACGGGATTTTCCAGTTTATTTCGTTCAGATGCTTATATACCCAAGATCTAGGCTATTTTGCAATTTTGAGCCATTTCCTCCAACTTATTGCGTTAAGTTTTCCCTACAGAATAATTTAGCAGAATTCATTACGTATCTTTCACAACTAAATTTGTGGATTGGTTAAAAATTGCCCGAGAATTGAATTCAAATGTAAGAGTCCTCTAACAGTTCGATGGCTGGTTCGATGCTATTTTTTAATTAAACGCTTCCTAGGAAAGTCATGTATACTTTCCGACTACTTTTGGGATGTTGAATCATTAGTAAAAACTAGAAGTATCTGTTATAAGCTGTTCAACGCTTATGAGATAGTGAAATCTGCAGAAAATGTGAGAAAATGTATTTCCTTAACCTATTAATGACCACTGTACTCATATGGGTACACTGAAATTACAATTTTTTTGGTGACATGTAATGCGCAGTAGCTTAAGTTCAGTGCTGCGCAAAGGTTCAGAATACATTATTGTTTCGAGTTTTGGGACAGGTTTCTACTTTTTTTTTATGGACCTCACATTACAACAACAATACTTGGCACGTGCATCTGTGTTTTCGAGGTTACATGAGGTAAGTGAAAAGTATTTTCAATAGTGACCATAGTTCATTGACAAAATTAGCATTTGTCTGCATGGTATATGTTTTGTTAGGTGTATAAAAACAATATGTGCTTATCAGATAATCGTTACATTATTGTGTAATCTTTTTATAAATCTGTCTGTACTCATACGAGTACAACGGGCAATGCCATGGTATGAAAGCTGATATCTGGGTATCATTTTTCAGAGAGAATTCTACAATGGATTTCATTTCTCCTTTTATGGAAAGATTTGGAATGCTATCAGCTGCCTTAGATGTAATTGAAAATGCGAGATGTAGCAATTCAGAAATAGATTTGGTTAAAATTCCACCTTATGTCGGTAACCAAATAAATAATGAAGAATTTGATGATGATGACTTAGTATTGACTGAAATGCCAAAAGATGATCCAGGGGAAATCGAAATTGACATCAAAGATCCATCAGAAGAGGAAAATACCTCAAACTATGATGATGAGTGGGATGAGGATGACGACATTCCGTTGTCTGAATTATTGATAAATAAATGTAATAAAAGGCAGAAAATTGCAGAAACCAAATGTACTCGTAGACCCGTAGACATGAGTATAAATGGTACCAAAGAAACGGACGTTCGCTTGGGAAATGTGCGACAGGGACTGTTAGGGTCGAATGCAGTACAGATTTTTTAGAAGTTATTTGACGAAGAAGTTGTCATATTGTCACTCAAACGAATAATTACGCTGCAACAGACACTAACAACCATCATTTCAATATTACGAATGAAGAAATGAAGATTTTTATCGGATTTCTTCTGTTCAATTGTTATCACAGACTACCCCATGAACGTTTTTATTGGAGTTTAGATGAGGATGTGGGCATCCCATTTGTGTCAAATGCTCTTAGTCGAAATAAATGCCCTTGGTCGATTTTATCCTGTAAGAGCCCAATGTACTCGAGTACACCTATTTTTTTCACAAAATGAAAGAAAATAATTTTGAAATTTCTATTTGAAGAAGTCTTTTAAATAACTATTAATGCTATTTTCACTTGCCTTTCATCTCTGACTTTTCTACCAAAGCGGTGGGCATTAATGGGTTAAAATCATTATTTATAAAGTGAATGGAAAATTTCAGTGTGTATAAAATTATTTGAATTGTCAATATAAACAAATTTAAAATATGTTTACTTTATATTCAGGGGTCACAATAAAATTTTACACAAAATGTTGGGTCGCAAATAAAAATAGTTTGCGCATCACTGTTCTAGACTAAAGTTTTATGGAAAATTACCCTAAAACTTTAGTCTAGAAAATAATATTCCAAATTTATGTCAACACAAACCACCACAACATTATTTTATTAAAGTCTATTGTTTAATAATCCAATAACTAATTGAGCAATTATCTCATAATTTATATGAACAAGATAAAACATATAAAAGTCTTACTTGCGTGCTGCTAGTTAATAATAAAAAGAAAAGATTTACAATGGTAATTTAGTTTCCTTATAATTTGAAATGTGTAAATAAATATTGTGATAAAATAAAGAACAATCAATTCCATAATGGTAAATACATTGATGTGTTTTTATTTCAATATATAATGTATCGATTAAAACATTCTCTAATATGTCGCTAATTCTACTTATTGGGATGATCATTCAACTTGGGATATCAAAATAACAACCAAATTTAGTTACAAATGATCCTTATTTTGAGCCAAATTTAGAAAGATTACATGTCTAATGCGAGACATTTTCAGAACAGGACAAATTCCAAGATAATCCGAGTTGTCTGTTAACCTTAAATATTTGTTGTACCAGTTATTATAAAAGGTAGAAATTTGATATACCAAGTTAATATACTTCCTAAATATAAATATTTAGTGCAATATTTACATAATACAATTGTTTGATCTAACAATAACAAGAATGTTGCCATAAAAAAAAATTAGAAACAACAATAATAGAACAAGGAAACAAACAAATTAATGTATATAAATAGTCAATGGTTGTTACCTCTGAATAAAACTCGTTGAATTCGACCTCTTTCTCTGCCATTTTCATACATTCAATGTTTATTTCTCTAATAAATTAATTTGTTTTTCTTATAAACTAACCTATACTGACATTTATATCAAGTAACACTTTCACAAATGATTCCCAGAGGGCGCCACTGCACACGAAACTGCGAGTCTAACCAAGTGCGTCGTGCGAGAAACTCCGTTTCAAATTCAACAACAATCAAGAATTTATAATGAAAACTCCGCAGAAATGGCTATCTCGCAGGTATTTACATCATTAGTAACTTCTTATTGTTTATCGTTTACAAATTAATATGTTTGTTACATGTTGAAATAATTTCAATATTATTATCTAATTAGTATTATGCAGGGTTGTTAACTGTTGATCAGAAATAAACAGAACATTTTATAAACAAAAAATAGAACATTTTATGTCAAACTTAAAATCGTCCCTCTTTTGTTCTCCGCTTAGACTTGTGTATATTATACTAACAATAAGTAGCTAAAATATCATCATTCTATCCTAGGCTATAACTTTGACTCTCGAAATGAAAAAAAATATATATTTTTGATTAGATTTTTCATGACATGTGTTAACATTTGTACATTAAACATTCTAGAGAACATTTCAATAAATGTATTAAACTAGATTGGTTAAGATGTTAGGGTTACTTTCTTCTATTTAATTAACATTTCAATATATATATATATATATATATATATATATATATATATATATATATATATATATATATATATATATATATATATATGTTGTATTGTTTTCTCGGGGATTCCGCGTTGATGCTGAGGGTTGGCTCTGAAAAGAACCGGATTCTCGACGTTTCGGCGAACTAACATTCGCCATTCTCAAGAGATATATGCGTCCGTACGGGTCAACCGTTCGACGCATACTATAACCGGATGCGTCGTACGTATGTATGCGTCGAACGGTTGACCCGTACGGACGCATATATCTCTTGAGAATGGCGAATGTTAGTTCGCCGAAACGTCGAGAATCCGGTTCTTTTCAGAGCCAACCCTCAGCATCAACGCGGAATCCCCGAGAAAACAATACAACACAGGTATCTATCCGCGAAAACCTCAAATACAACATATATATATATATATATATATATATATATATGTTGTATTTGAGGTTTTCGCGGATAGATACCTGTGTTGTATTGTTTTCTCGGGGATTCCGATATATATATATATATATATATATATATATATATATATATATATATATATATATATATATATATGTTGTATTTGAGGTTTTCGCGGATAGATACCTGTGTTGTATTGTTTTCTCGGGGATTCCGCGTTGATGCTGAGGGTTGGCTCTGAAAAGAACCGGATTCTCGACGTTTCGGCGAACTAACATTCGCCATTCTCAAGAGATATATGCGTCCGTACGGGTCAACCGTTCGACGCATACTGAGAGCTCGTTCGGGCGATGCGACTACTTATAGCTGTCTGGCTTCGGGTCATGCGCGTTGTGTGCGATGCTTCTAGGTATCTAGATAAGGCCTAGGGGGGGGGGCCTTATTTATAATTAAAATGCAATCCCAGACACCCCAGACTCATGTACGACCAACAAAACAATCAAACAACCGAACCGAAGCATCGCACACAACGCGCATGACCCGAAGCCAGACAGCTATAAGTAGTCGCATCGCACGAACGAGCTCTCAGTATGCGTCGAACGGTTGACCCGTACGGACGCATATATCTCTTGAGAATGGCGAATGTTAGTTCGCCGAAACGTCGAGAATCCGGTTCTTTTCAGAGCCAACCCTCAGCATCAACGCGGAATCCCCGAGAAAACAATACAACACAGGTATCTATCCGCGAAAACCTCAAATACAACATTATAAACCTCCACGGGGAGGAAATTTACCACCTCACCCGTAGTTTCGAGAAACTACGGACAAAACGCTCTCAATTATTATGCGATTTAGCATTTTTACGTCGCTGTAGAGATACAGACATAACACCCGTCTGTATGAGGCTGTCATACCAAAATCCGACAGCCAGGTCAAACAAAATACTACACAACGCAAGCCAAGCTTTGCTTCGGGACGAAATCCAAACCAAACGACAGAAACTTGACAGCATCAGCCAAAATATCCTGACAACACACATAGCTCTAACCACTACGCTACACCCTCTCCTCTGGCAACAGATAGACTTAATATCTAACAACAGAGCCGAACAGAATAGATTATTAATTACCAATAGACAGAAAGAAAAATACAACCTTCTCAGACGGAGACAAAAACCTGCACCAAAACCACTCAACATCGACAAAGTGGTTTACAATCTTTCAGACCAGCCCCTAGACGAACCTACCAAAACAGTACTGGCCAAGGGTTTTAACTTTGCAATATCACCAACTCGCCTTCCCAAAGAAGACATAATCACTGGTGTCGAGACTGCTATCTCACAACTCCCTGCCACATTAGCCGAGACAATAAGACAGGAAACATGCCACATTTTAAGATCTGCAAAACCACCGACAAGAAACATCTCATATGAGGAATTCAAAGCCTTCAAGGCACTAAGAGAAAACAACAGCATTGTGGTCCTACCAGCTGACAAGGGAAATTGCTCTGTAGTCATGAACAGTGCTGACTATAAACAAAAAATGACCACAATCTTAGATGATCCAGCTTATCTACCCAGTACAACGGTCCCCACAACCTATCTTGAGAAAACTACCAGACAAAAGATCCTAAGCTCTAGCATTGACAAGGAATCAATGAATTATCTTATACCAAGGGAGAAATCTTCACGGTGTCCCAAGATATATGGTTTACCAAAGATCCACAAAGATGGAGCCCCACTACGACCAATAGTAAGCTCCATTGGTTCACCGGTCCAACTTCTTGCGAAACATTTAGCAAAATGCTTACAACCATACGCAGAAGATTGTGATTCCTATGTCCGCAATGCTGAACACTTCATAGACATACTGAAAAATCACCAAATCCAGCCCGGCCACCTCCTTGTGAGCTTTGACATTGTATCTTTATTCACAAAAGTACCGGTCCCTGAGGCCTTAAACATCATAAGATCAAAATTAAAACCAGAAAAGTATGTATCAGATCTGGCAGAACATTGTTTAAAGAATACATACTTTAGGTACGATGGTCAAATATACAAACAAGTCCTAGGAGCACCAATGGGTTCACCTCTATCCCCAGTAATAGCCAACATATTTCTTACAGATTTTGAGGAAAAGGCAATCTCATCAGCCACACTTAAACCTACACTCTGGTTAAGATATGTTGACGACACATTTGTAATCTGGCCCCACGGCAGACCAGAGCTGGACAAATTCCTTAACCATCTTAACTCCCAACACGACCAAATTAAATTCACAATGGAGATAGAAAAGCATCAACAACTTCCTTTCTTGGATGTCTTGGTACAGAAGAAACCTGACGGCACTTTGAGCCACACTGTGTACCGGAAACCAACACACACAGACAGATATCTGAACACTTCTTCGCACCATCATCCCAAACAACTAACATCTGTAGTCAACACTCTTACCACCCGATCCAAAAGACTAGCCGACCAGCTTAACTTACCGAAAGAATTGAGGAACTTACGAGAAGCTCTTTCTTCAAATGGATATCCAAACAGCTTAATATCCAGAGCTTTCCGTCGTACAGAGAACAGTAGCCAAAGAACTGAAGAACGCCAGAAACCCGTTAGCACAGCATACCTACCATATGTTCATGGATCAACTGACAAAATCGCCAGAATACTTAAAAGACACAACATCGACACCATTTTCAAACCTAACCAGAAAATATCCTCCATGCTACGCAGCGTTAAAGACACCATCCCGTTAGAATCCCATGGAATTTACGAAATACCTTGCGGAACATGTGAACGGACCTACATTGGACGTACCAATAGAAAAATATCTGCTAGGATTCAAGAACATTTAGTTTCAATCAGACACAGAGACAAAGTTTCATCGGCACTTGTCCAACACACAAACACTGGTCACTGGATGGACTTTAGAAATTCAAGGACTGTTGCACAGATTAGCCACGAAATGTCACGAGTATACAGAGAAGCCATAGAGAAAAACGAGACTACTGCATGAACACGAGAGACGATTCCTTGAGACTGCCCCCAGCATGGCGACCAATCATATGGTAGGATCACCCTCAAAATGCAATCCCAGACACCCCAGACTCATGTACGACCAACAAAACAAACAAACAACCGAACCGAAGCATCGCACACAACGCGCATGACTCGAAGCCAGACAGCTATAAGTAGTCGCATCGCACGAACGAGCTCTCAGTATGCGTCGAACGGTTGACCCGTACGGACGCATATATCTCTTGAGAATGGCGAATGTTAGTTCGCCGAAACGTCGAGAATCCGGTTCTTTTCAGAGCCAACCCTCAGCATCAACGCGGAATCCCCGAGAAAACAATACAACATATATATATATATATATATATATATATATATATATATATATATATATAAATATATATATATATATATATATATATATATATATATATATATATATATATATATATATATATATATATATATATATATAGTTTAGACAAACAGGGATCACATAAAGCAAATTATGACCTGTTGCTTTTATTTTTCTTGTTCTTCCAGAATTGTTTCATCATCTCGCTATGTTTAGCTCGACGTTCATCTGTCCATTTTGCTCTTAATATTTTGGGTTTTTCCACTGATATAATTTCCCAGCTGTAGACCTTGTGTCTAAAGATTTTTTGATTTTCGATGTCTGTCGGTGAGATGTTGGCGTTTTTTAGATCAATTTGGACCTGTTTTACCCAGACTGTTGTCGTTTTCATTTTCTGTATGTACTTCAATACTCTCCCTGTTTGTCGGTTGTCATCTAGTCTCATAACGTGCCCGTAGAATTTCAGTCGTCGTTTGCCGAAATCGGTTTCGATGTTGGAGTATTTTTCTGTGACAGTGTGTGATTGTAGACGATATCCCTCGTCTGTTAGTTTTGGGCAAAGGATTTTTCGGATAATTTTTCTTTCGGCCTTCTTGATGTTCTCTATGTCTCCTTTGTAATTAAGGTTTAATTTCTCGCTGGCGTAGAGTATTTCGGGTTTGATAACAGTCGTGTAGTGTCGAATTTTGGTGCTAATATTTATGCATTTTTCATTATAGATGCTTGCAACTTTTCCATATGCTTTCCGCATTTTGAGTTCCCGTGTTTTTTGTGCTAATCTTTCTGTTCCTGTAGGTTCAATAATTTCGCCCAAGTATTTGAAGTGACTAAACTTGTTTATCGTGCCGTATTTTGTAATTAAATTTTCTATTTTGATGTGTTTTGTGGCTATGAATTCAGTTTTCGAAAAGGAAATTTGTAGTCCAGCTTTCTCAGCACATTCTTTTAGGACTTCGATCTGATGGATTGCTGTTTGTTCATTTTCAGAAAGAATCGCGAGATCATCAGCGAAGGCTAGGCATGTCACGTTGATGTTATCCTGTTGTTTTCCTAGTCTTATGGGTCTCCAATTTTTTTGATTTTCCAGTTCTTGTTCCCATGTTTTGATAACTTTATCTAAAACGATGTTGAAGAGTAACGGAGAGAGGCTATAGTCTTGCCGGACACCAGTCTTGATGGGGAAAGGTTTTGAGATTTCTCCGTTGAATTTGATTTTGGAAGTTGTGTTTGTTATTGTTTGTTGGATGAGCCGTTGCGTTTTCGGATCCAGATTGTTTTCTTCAAGTATATTAAACAGGGATTGTCGGTCGATGGAGTCATAAGCTTTCCTGAAGTCAATAAATGTTTAAAGTCAATATGGTTGGCAGATTTCGTGTTGCTCGAATTTTGAGTATAGATTTCAGGTTGAAAATTTGCTCGACGCATGATCTGTGTGGTCTGAAACCTGCTTGATATACCCCAATTTGGGGTTCGATTTGTTCTTGTGCGCGTTGTAAGAGGCATGCGGATAAGATTTTGTAGGGAACGGAAAGGAGGGAGATTCCTCTGTAGTTATTCACATCAGATTTGTCTCCTTTTTGTGGAGCGGGTGGATGAGTGCGCATTTCCAATCATCTGGAAGTTCTTCACTCCGCCAAATTTCCTGAATTATGTTTGTGATTTCCTGTAATGATCGTGGTCCAAGATTTTTCAGTAGTTCCGCGGTTATTCCATCCTCTCCTGATGTCTTTCCATTCTTCAGTTTTGTGATTCGGTGTCGGATTTCTTCTAGTGTCGGTGGATCTGCGTCGGGTTTCGTGTTTATTGAAGTTGTGTGTGGGAATCGTTCGGATAGTTCGGAGCAATTAAGGAGCTCGGAAAAGTAATTCGACAGTTCCTCGCAGTTTTCTTGGTTGGTGAGTGCAAGTTTTCCATCTTTTTTCTTGAAGGTCAAATTCTGTGGTGAGTAACCTTTAATTTTATTTGCAAATGCTCTATAGAAGTTTCTGCTGTTGTAGTTTCTAAAGTTATCCCCAATTGATGTGAGCTGTTCTGTTATGTATTGGCGTTTGGTTTTCATGATGGTTCTGTTTGTCTCTTGCGGATGTCGAGAAAGTGTTGTATGTAGCGTTACCGGCGATTTGTTGCTGTTGTATTTTTGAAAGGCGATTCGGCGATTGTTGATGGCTTGATCGCAGTTGGAATTCCACTGGGGTTTCCTTTCCACCACAAGGTGTTTTGCCTTTTTCTTAAGTGGGATTAATTCCTTGGCTTTTATGATTATTTTGTTGCAGAAGTCGGTGCAGTTATTTGTCAAATCTTTTTCCCATTCTTCTGTGATCTTTGTTTCTGGAATTTTTGATGTGTCAAACTTTTGGATGTACGGTTTATTTCGGTGCACTCTCTTCGGAGAGAATTTTACCTTAACTCGGGTGAGGTAGTTGTCTGAATCGATGTTCGCACCTCTTCGAACTTGAATGTCGTGAATGATTCTGTAGTGGGCGTAGGAGATGGCAACGTGATCAATCTGTTATTCGCCAAGATGTTGGTTCGGGGATCGCCATGTTTTCTGTTTTTGTGTGGGTTTTCTGAATTGGGTAGACATAACTTTGAGATTGAATTGTTGGCATATGTCAATCAAACGTATGCCGTTTGTGTTTTGGTGTGCAGAATTTTTGCCGATGATTTTACTATAAGTTTTTTCTTTCCCAAGTTGGGCATTGAAGTCTCCCATTAGGATTTTCACGTCGTCTTGCTGAATTTTGCTCATGTTTTTTTCAAGTTTGTTCCAAAATTTTTCGATGGTCTCTGGGTTTTTTTTATTATCGATGTTCGTGGGGGCATGTTCATTTATGAGCGTATATATTTTATTTGCGGTTTGAATGCGTATGGTCATGAGTCGATTGTTGATGGCTGTGATTTCTTTGACAGCGTTGGTCACGGATTTGTGTACGAGAAAGGCCATGCCGAAGATTGGTGCCCCTTTCGCAACCTTCTGTTTTGTTTTGCTCTTGAAGATGCGGTAGTTTCCATAATCCATGGTGTCATTGTCAGTCAGTCACTCGTGTTTCTTGAAGAGCAAGGATGAGAATTTTTTGTCTGTTGATTTCTTGAGTGAGATCATGTAATTTTCCTGTCTGGATTAGAGTATTGATGTTTAATGTTCCGATGAATGTTTTCTTCTTGTATGGAAGTTTACCAGATACTCTCTGCTGTGCTAGTCTGGACTCCCCCGAATCCGATAGTCCAGCTGCCGTTTGCCGACGGGTGGATTGTGTACCACCTGGGGTAAAGTTGAATTTGCTTGCACAGTTCATGTTTGCTTGTATTTCATTGGTTTGGCCTGGTTGATACCAGTACCGGATAGGACCAGAGGTTGTTGAGGCCTTTGGAACATATTATTTTCAGCCGAGCTCACTGAGCTAACAGACGCTGACCAGAATACCGGTGATTTTCATTCAGACGTGTCTGGATTTTGAGTTTTTCTTCATGTCTGCTGCTTTAAACGTCCATCAGCAAGGCTTTAACCCTCTTTTCCGATAACTTAGGCCGAAAAAGGGGGAGAGCAAAAAATATGTTTATGTCACTTTGACATTAAAAAACAAACTTTCAATATATTTATATATATATATATATATATATATATATATATATATATATATATATATATATATATATATATATATATATATATATATATATATATATATATATATATTTAGTTAAATAATTAATATTTTGGATAGCAGTAGGTACTGACTGCTCTGTTAGCTAAATAATGGAACTGATCTTTCGGCAGAATCCTTTAAATCAAACCAAAATAGCTTTGTACTCTGTATTCACGTAAATATATGGAATACATGATTAATAGTATATTAAAGGACGAGTTCAGTAAGCGCGATTTTACAGCACGCGTCCAACTTTGGAAACCGACGAGCGTAGCGGGACGGGAAATGGAAAAAAGTGAAAAGTGCTGAAAAACGCCTTACGAGTTTTTCCTTTTTTTTTAATTGCCGATACATATTAAGAAAATTGTATCGCACTCGGCGAGCCATAACCTGTTGTGCTGTTATGAGTCCATTACAGACGCAAAATAGAAAAAATTAAATTTCAAACTAATAATTTTATAATCTACTGTGCCTGATAAAATTAGAAAAAAGAGAACAATTCGGGTATATGCAAAAAAAGAAAGAGTACAAGAAATAATTGTAAGAAAAGAGAACATAATATTATGCGATTAATGTGCTGTAGATGTAGATTGTAGATATGGTGGTGACGACTTGTACTGCGACCTTTATAGATCCATTGTACCCCACCCTCCTCCTCCAAGCGTTGGTATACTTACTCATTTAGAGCGCCTCCTCTAATCCTGATTCCTTTAGGAATTTCAGGATCTGGGTGGGATTCAAGGCCTGCAGCTCCTCTGTGTTCAAGCTTGTTCCTGCTTAATTTCATGCAAGCTTTTGTTCTTTTCTGGTTAAAAGATCCCAACACCACTTTGGACTGCCTTAGCCCTGGAAGCTCTTTTCAGGTTTTCATCCATTGTTCTCTTGTTTCTTCATCTAAACTTTTGTGGATGGTGTTCACACTTATAGGTTAAGTCTCATCAAAAGTTAATCAAGAGATGTTACACAAAGAACAAATGTTAGATATATTTCCAAATACAACACAAACAGTTACAATTATCACACACATAAAAATAAAACAATTACACTTTACTAAAACCTTATATAAAAATTAAACAACACTTTTCCTACTTCTTTAACGACCGTTACCACGATTATTGATTATTTTCAAGAACTCTCCAGCGTCTTCTCCGATTGGTTGATACCGACCAATCAGGAGGTATCAACGCAATTTAACAGTGTTGTCCCGAATATCCGCCACATGTACTCCCCTTCCAGTAGCAACTTTTAGGTATTTCTTTGGGAAACGGACGGTGCGACCTGAAGTAGTCTTATTGCATTCCACTGGAGGTTGTTCTTCTAGCTGATGTTCACCAGAAGTTGATTGCGATGCTGATCCATCTGTATGTGTAGGTGATTCGATGTGACCTGGTTCTTGGGGTTCTGGAGGATGAAGTAGATAGGCGGGTTTAAGTCTGTCTATAGCTATTGTTTTTGAACCAGCAGCAGTTTGTATGGTGAAATATTTAGGTCCTACTTAGAACTTTAAATGGGCCATCATAAGTTGGTTGAAGGCTTCTACGAATCGCATCATGCCTAATAAAAACGTGACTTGAGTTATGTAAATCTTTATGAACGAATATTTTGGGTTTTGCATGGTGTTTGGCAATCATGGGACGAATTAGTCTCATTGCTTCTCGTAGTTTAGTCAGAAAAACTGGAACATCTGATTTCAAAAATTCGGGTTGTTGATCAATAATATCTGCAGGTAAACGAATGTGTGTACCATAAAGTACCTCAGCGGGGGAAGTGTCGAACTCGTGAACAAGTAGAGATGGAAGTCCAAGGAGCACTAGTGGGAGCTTTGACACCCAATTGTCTGTTAACTGAGACTTCAGTGCAGACTTCAAAGCCCTATGCCAACGTTCAATTTTTCCATTCCCAGATGGATGATACGCCATGGTTTTAATGTGGTGAATACCCAGAAATTGTGTGAGATGCCGGAATAGCGAACACTCAAATTGCGTACCCCTGTCCGTTGTTATACGGATTGGGATTCCAAACCGAGCTATCCATACTGACATGACTGCTCGTGCTACTGTTTCCGCGGTAATATCTTTGACTGGGATCGCCTCAGGCCATCTAGAAAAACGATCAATCATGGTTACAATATAAGTATATCCTTCAGATGGTGTAAGAGGGCCAACAATGTCCAAATTTAGATGCTGGAATCTATGCTGGACTTCTGAATATGAGGCCAGTGGACTGCTTGTGTGTTTGTTAACTTTCACACGTTGACAGGCAATGCATGATCGGGTCCATTGTATTATGTCTTTATTTAAACTAGGCCATATATACCGTTTACGAACCAGTTTCACTTTAACTTTTATACCTGGGTGACTCATGCCATGGAGAGATTGAAATACTTTTTTTCTGAGACAATGCGGAACGAATGGTCGTAAATAGCCAGTAGAGTTGTAATAAACTAATTCTTTGTTATTTTGTTACAATATTTTATGCAATTTTAGTGATTGCGAATCTATAAACAGTTCTTTTAATTCGGTATCAGTATCTTGTGCATCAGCAAGTTCTTCTTGGGTAATGGTGGAAGATATTACTAGTGATGAAAGCGGTGAAAAAGCGTCAGCCGCAACATTTTCTTTCCCAGGAATATATTTTATTGATGTTGTGAACAGTCCTATAAAATCCAAATGTCTCAACTGTTTTGGAGATGCTTTCTCTGGCTTTTGTTGGAATGCAAAAGTGAGTGGTTTGTGATCTGTATATATAGTGAACTCTCTGGCTTCGAGCATAAATCGAAAGAATTTTACTGCTTTATATGCAGCAAGTAATTCTCTGTCATATGTACTGTACCTTTGTTCAGTAGGAGTGAGTTTTTTTGAGAAAAACGCCAATGGTTGTAGTGATGTGTTGTTGACTGCTTGATGTAAGGCACCACTCACACAAGTGTCAGAAGCGTCCACCATGAGTGCTAGTGGTGCGTTCAGAAGCGGGTGAGCTAGAAGTGCTGCTTCAGCCAAGTCGTTTTTTAATTGATTAAAAATAGAGATATGATTATCTGACCAATTTAATACGGTTTTATCATTTTTACTATTTCCTCATGTCAAACAAAAGTTGTTGCTTCTCTGCGGAGTTTGATAGGAACTGTCTATAAAAATTTATCATGCCGAGAAAAGTTCGAAGCTGCTTTGCTGTAGTAGGCTGAGGATAGTCCCTTACTGCTCTATTTTTTCTGGTTGTGGTTGAATCCCCTGTGAGTTAATAGCAAAACCTAGAAAATTGACAGTAGTGGCGCCAAAAAAAGTCTTTCTAGTATCAAGTAGTTTTTCTAGTATCAAGTTTAAATGTTGTCGGTGTTGATTTTCGTTCTCTGAAGCAATTAAAATGTCATCTAAATATGAAAAAGCAAAAGAAAAATCTTTAAGGATTTGGTGCATAAAACGTTGAAATGAGCTCCATTTCTAAGGCCAAAACTAAGTCGTACGAACTCAAAAGGAGCAAATGGAGTTATTACTGCTGTCTTTGGTATATCCTCAGTGGCTACTGGTATATTATGATATGCTCTTACCAAATCAAGCTTTGTAAAAATTCTTTTGTTGGCGAGCTGAGAGTTGAAATCTTGTATGTGTGGAATTGGATACCTGCCTGGTTTAGTTATAGCATTTAGGGCTCTATAGTCACCACATGGTCTCCATGATCCATCCTTCATCAGTACTAAATAAAGCGGACTAGCCCATGGACTACTTGATGGTCGGCAAATTCCCAAATTGATCATCTCCTGAAACTCAGTTTTAGCAGCCTGAAGTTTTTCTGCAGATAGACGTCTAGCTTTAGCAGTGACCGGTGGTCCTGTAGTTATAATGCAGTGTGTGATTTCATGTTGAGGTATTTTGAAGGATGTACTTGAATGCAGTAAACGAGGATATTTTATTAATAGATCTGCATATGGGTGATCAGGTTGGATTAAGTGCAGAGATGAAACTGGAATATCTTGCATAACACAGCTGCCTGTACTGGCAAGTTTTGTAGATGTGTCTATTATTAAACATTTTACTATTAAACATTGATGCTGCAAATCTACTAACAATCCAAAATTACTCAAGAAATCTGCACCGATGATAGGGGTTTGCACTCAGGCTATTACAAATGGCCAAACAAAATTTCTTCTTAGACCAATATCAAGCTTGAGTAGTTGTTCACCGTAAGTGGGCTAAATAGTCGAACCATTTGCTGCATAAAGCATTCTACTTGACTGTCGAATTGAGTTGTATGATTTAGGAGTAATGACAGAAATATCAGCTCCTGAATCAACTAAATATTGCGGTTTGGTTGAAGAATCAGTAACAAATAGGCGGCGTGAACATTGGCCTAACTCGCTGGCCGCCGTCAGCGTCTGGCCTGGTCGTTTTCCTATTCGTTTTTTACAAAATTGCATGGAGCGACACACTTGGTTGCATTGGCTCCAAATTTATAATGGTACCAACATTTTTCAAAATTTTGCCTCCGACTTCTTGAATGAGATCTTCCTCGTGCTCCGCGATCCTGCGGTCTGTTGCTGAATGTTCTAGTTAGTTGTGCTGCTTGAGCTTCTAGTGCTAACATTCGGGTCTCCCATGGCTCTGTTGTTAAAACGGGAGTAGCAGTAGTTGAAAAAATTTTTGGTGGTCGTGTAACTTCTAATATTTTATCTGCCATAGTTGCCAATGAATTTTTTGTTACCAATGAATTGCCAAGCTTGTCACTACTTGCAGCTAAAATAGAACTGGCCTGCTCCGGAAGACGTTGTAGGAAAAGACTACGCAAGGAATCATCTTTGATTTGGGCTCCTACCAAGCTTCTCATTTCTCTCAATAGAGCTGATGGTTTTTTATCACCTAGTTGTAATTCTGTGAGGAGTTTCTTCGCATTTCTGCTATCGCTTTCTTTGAATTCCTTTATTAATCGATTTTTTAAATCTGTGTATTGAGTGTTGTTGGTTCCTCTATCAAATCAGAAACTAGCTCCAAAATTTCTGGATCTATACTTCCTAAAATATAGTTATTTTTAGTGTGTTCTGTTACTATATTTGCAGTAGCAAATTGGGCTTCTATTTGCCTAAATCATAAACCAACATTTCTTTTCCAAAAAGAAGGAATTTTTACCGTTACTCGGGCCAAAGTGTCATTTTGTGTCTGATTTGAGAGTTTTGATTGATTTCATCTAAGTCCTGCATTTTTAGTATATTCGTAGGTTGTCTGTAGGAGGGATTTAATCCTCGATTCTCGATTCAAGGTTATAGGCCCTTGTACTGGCTATCAGGAACAATTTAAAATATTTAACGAAAACTAGATGATAATTTAACACAAATTGTTTTTCGGGGTCACCAGTTATAGGTTAAGTCTCATCAAAAGTTAATCAAGAGATGTTACACAAAGAACAAATGTTAGATATATTTCCAAATACAACACAAACAGTTACAATTATCAAAAACATAAAAATAAAACAATTACACTTTACTAAAACCTTATATAAAAATTCAACAACACTTTTCTTACTTCTTTAACGACCGTTACCACGATTATTGATTATTTTCAAGAACTCTCCACTGGAGAGTTTTTGAAAATAGTCAAATAATAATAATCAAATCATAATCAATAAACGCTGGAGAGTCTCCAGCGTCTTCTCCGATTCGTTGATACCGACCAATCAGGAGGTATCAACGCAATTTAACAGTGTTGTCCCGACTATCCGCCACACACTCATGCCGCAAAAGCTTTCCGGACCTATAAAGGGACTACTGGATCCCTTGTTTGCTAGGTGATTGGCTTTTTCGTTTCCGTCTATACCAGTGTGTCCTGGTACCACGATAGCGTTACTTTATTGTATTTGCCAAGCTTGCTTAGCTTCCCACACAGTCCCATACCCGTTTGGATCAGATGGTGTATGATCTAATGGCCTTGATGGCTGTTTGGCTGATAGGATAGCAATTCGTTTATTGCGATAGTTCCTGTCGAGGTTAAACTGTGCACATCTTTCGGTTCTTTGCTTGGAAGATACTTGAGAATGTTCCCATGCATTCGAAGTATTTGGTACGAGGTCCGAACGCTCTTGCACCAGTACCTTCCTTTGTCTTCGAACCATCTGTATACCACTTGAGCACAATGCTATCTCGATGTGGTATGCTGAGGATTCGTCGCTCCAATCGGCTTTACTACTACACATTGCTGTGTAGTTTTTCTCGAAGTGGTATTTGCATACCATTTCGTCTTTTGGTGCTACCAGCCAGGGGATCCTGACAGCGAGGCTGTTTCGGTTTCTGTTCCCGTTTATTTTACCTCTGCCTATTCCTTCCTTGCTGAACCTTCCAATCGTAGGGACACGACCCCATCGCCGCCGTGATGCAGACACACGCCAGTCTTTGAATCTTCTCAAACTGTTTCCCAGGGGTGGGCTGCCAAATTTTGAACAACCGGCTCGCTCGTAAACAAAACATTTATTGAAAAACATCAATATTGTGCACTTTCCTTACCCTTGTTTCTGTTGCTAACCTGTGATTCTGGTTCATCCAAGATGTAACAAAAGGAATGACATCGAAATTTGCTATTGGTTTCCCCAATAAATATATTGCCAGTAGATTGGATATATGTTCCACAGTAAGGCTGGTTTTTAATTTTGATGCAATTAAATTCATAAGGCTAAACCCTCTCTCAGCTTCTGAACTTCTAATAGCAATTGCGCTTGCTATTTTTTTAGTCCTTAAAATTGAATTAGGTAAGGTAAGTTCGGCCAAGTGCGCGCACCTTTTTCAATAGTACATTTTCGAATGAAGCTGTAGCCCTTATTATCAATTATTTGGATTTAAAATTTTAAATGTAAAGACTTTAAACATTATTCTTCTTGGATCGAGAAACAAAAATATGAAAGTATAAATGGAATAACGATAATTAATTTTTTTGTTAGATGTGTACAGGGCGCACTTCCCCGGCAAAGTGGTAAGTGCGAGTTCGGCTCAGTTCCCCCTTATACTATTATGTTTATACAGGTGGGGCACGTGTGTAGAATCAGCATTTCGTTCTGAAATAAATCCTCCAAAAATTTTAAAATTTGATGCACGGATAAGCTTAAAATGAACTTGAGAAAGGACAGTAGCTGGCCATAGGCTTTGCACTATTGATTGGCCAACCAAGTAAATTCAAAAAGATAGACTTGTTTCTTTTTTTTCTTCTTCTTCTTGTTTCGAATGGGTTTACTTTGGACCACGCTTGTTCAACAGTTGCGCCTTGATCTTTGCCCAGTATCTGTCTGTCTATCTTCTGCCGGTGTAACTCCTTTCTCCCTTCTGTCCAGGGGGTACCTTTCCTTCGGGGTTTTTCCCGAAATCCACGGACCTCCTTCCGGGCGCGTCTCACAGACTGTCTGTTTTGGAGATCTGTTATTCCCAGTTCTTTAATATCCTTCTCGGTTTCTGTCAACCAAGTGGTACGAACCAGGGATGTTATGGAGCTCCGTAACCGTAACCGAAACTATCGGATATCCGAAATAAAAATCTATCCGTAACCGTAACCGAATCCGATATAAAAGTTTCGAATAATTTCGGATAACTTTGATTGATATGTTGTAATAATTACTATACAGATATTTCAATATCTAATTGTAGTACCAAATTATAACATAGAAATAAATTAAAATTATTTACCAATTACCTACTCTACTTTTACAATCCCTTAGAATTGTAATATCCGTAACCGAAACTATCCGAAACTTACGGATAATCAGAAAAAAATCATATCCTTAACCCTATCCGAAACCGGTATAATATTATTCCTATATCCGTATCCGTATCCAGATCCGAAATTTCATATCCATAACATCTCTGGTACAAACCTTCCTGTTTTGCCAGAAGGTGAATAGACGGTTGGTTAGTTGGTTTGGAGGCAATCTTGCAACGTGGCCATAGAAAGCTACCCTTCTTTTCCTTGCACAGTCAGAGAGCATCTTAATATGTTCATAGAGCTAAGAGTTATGACGCCATCGGAATTCCCCATCCTTTAATACCGGGGCCTAGGATCTTCCTGAGGATTCTCCTCTCTCTGATTTCCAATTTCTCTACCAGACCTATTCGGTTCAAGGAAAGACACTCCATTGCATACAGGGCTTCTGGTCGTGAGACTGATGTGTAGTGCTTACGTTTCAGGTTGCGTGACAGGCATTTCTTGTTGTAAGTGTTTTTGGTCAGTGGATAGGGTAGTTCTAACTTGCTGACTCTCCTGGATAATGATGCTCTTTCTGATAAGTTGGGTTCAATCCATTCGCCGAGATACTTAAATTTATCAGTCCTCTTGATATTTCCCTGCTATAGTAAAATCTCTCTGTTTGCGTCTCTAATGTTGGTGAAGAATTCAGTTTTCTCCAGCGACACTTGAAGACCCACTTTGGTAGCCTGTTTTCTAAGGCAATTTACCTGCATTGTTGCCATCTCAAGAGAATCAGCAAACAGTGCCATGTCATCTGCAAAGGCCAGGCAAACTGCAACCAGACCATCGTTCTTACGTCACAGGTAGATACCACTCTTAGCACCCAAATTGATCAGTTCCTTGCGCCATTCTCTCATAACCTTTTCAAGGACACAGTTGAAAAGAAGTGGGGAAGGTGCATCTCCTTGTCTCACTCCAGTTTTTATTTCGAAGCTTTCTAAAATCTCGCTATACCCCCCATACCCCTATCTCTCCATTGTTTTTAGTCCATCCGCATGTTGAATTTCCTTATCCATAGGAATATAAGTCCCTCGACCTTGATTCTGGCTTTTCTTCCCTCTGCGTCCTTTCAAATGGTTCCTTAAAGTTGTTTCTGGAACTCCATAATGCTTTGCTGCCCCTCTAATTGTTTTATTTTGATTTCTCACATCATCCAGGCATCATCCATGTAGAGTTCTGGGGGTGTAAGATTGACCCCTTTCCGTTTTTCTCACATAAGAACGAACCATTTCTCTGAATGTAAAGAAATAATTAAGAACTCATTGCATGAGTACTTACATCAGATTTTTTGGGGCTAGTGCGTGACGGAAGGCGCACTTACCCCAGCTCAAACACGCATTTACCCCACAGACAGAAAATGACGGGGCAAGTGCGAGCCTTAACAAATCCTCAAATTACCTCTCAAATTAAAGTAGAAAGAGTTTTATACATAAAAAGGTTTAGACTCACTAATTTTAAAACAATTATGATATAGTAAATCAAAATGTACATAATAAACACAACTGATTGAGGAAATAATTTAGGATAAAAAATACCTTCCTAACTGTTCTGATGGTCCTCAAACACTGTGTACCACTTTCATGTCAGCACTTTTTGTTTTCTTGCTCAGGCGTACGAATCAATTACATAGCTGCCACAATAAGAAAATTTTCTACGAATGCAAAACATTAGCGCCAAGTTTAAAATAATACTTCTGGTCCTGGAGTCCTGGAGCTCAAACTCGCACTTAGCCCGTGCGCGCACTTGGCCGAACTTACCTTAACTGAACATTTTTCGGTTGTATGTTTACGTCTATAAAATCACGAAAATCATTAACATCTACTTGAAACTTTAAAATTTCACATAATTTTCTAGCCATTTCTTCACCTTCTAGCAATGTTGACATAATTTTATCGAATGACCAGGTAGAAGGATCTAAAATCTCGAAGAGCTGCACAAATTTTTCATAGTTATCAGTGTCATTGTTCTCATTCTTCAACCTCATCCATATTTATATTTATATATTAGTCGATAAGAGTCTTGCTTTCATATTCTTTGCCCCACCATCTAATAATTGCTCTTTGGGAAGAGCTACAAATTATTATTGTAATCAAATGGTATGCATGAACTCATTTAATGAAATTAACTTAGTGTAGTTTTCTTGTGTAGTTCTATAGCTCTTATTGAACGCTTAGTTAATTGATCAGCTTTAGATATGGTATTTTTTCTTGATTGTAGACCATTGGATAATATTGACAATTCTTCTAAGATATCTATCATTAAAGCTACATCTTCAATTAAATGTGTATTAGCTAATCTTTTGGCCATTCCTGAATTTGATTTGGACTGGATAAAAAAAATATACAGCGCTGGGTATGCTCGCCACACAGCAGTAGCTGCTCGTAAGCTACAGGATGCGCAACGAAGTCCAAAAACGCGACTATTTTTTATAATTTCTAGGTTGAAATCATTAGAAATAGTTTTCAATTCGGCTTGGTTTTTATTTGACTGTTGATGTATCGCATATATTTTGTCAAAAAATATTTTAACCCATTTTTTACCAATCACGAAGGAAAAAAATAACAATGATTTTATTGTGAAAAACTACTACTTTATTAAAAAATAGAAAATGCTACAGAAAAAAATTTTTTTTTTTCAAAAATATAGACGCGAATGGGGTGTACTCACGTGGGTACACTGGGAAGAACTGGATTCATTGAGTGTGGTAAAATTCGAAGCAATTTTTTTCTACGCACAATGTATGTTTGCATTTTTTACAAACCCATCTAATTCTTGAGTGACATACATGACAACGCAGTTGTTTTTCAATTCTTTGTAGAAAATGCCCAGAATTATCAAATTGCAGACTTTGGGGAAGTGAAGATTGCTTGCGCCGCGCCGTATGTGCTCTTAGTAAATAATGCCTTACTATATACCTCGTAAACGTCATGGTAAGGTCCAACATATATGTGAACAGTACCCATCACCAGTGTTCCGTCTAATTTTTATTAAGTGTGAGCAAAAAAATTAAAATCAAAAACAAATTTACAGGGCTTGCGGAAGATTGAGTGTGATAATATCACATCTCAAGCAAGTCCTTTTTGTCTAGTTACGAGCAAACATATCATGTTATTATACAAATGTAATGTATCTTTCTGTTGCTTTTAACTGGATCAATAAATGCTATAAAAAAATAAAAAAAAATAAAAAAATTGCGCATTTTTTTTTATACTTTTATTTAGGCAAATCGTAATATCAAATGGCAAAATAATAGTTTTGGATATTTCTAATGAAATTTCAATTTCTTTGTCTTTCGTATTAACCCACTCTTTATAGACTTCTTCGGTGTTAATTGTTTGCCCATTTGATAAATTTAATTTTATTTTCATAAGATCACCGAGGTGTTCATATTGCAGCCTGTTGCGATTTTCTTTTAATAATATTCATGACTGAAAATCCCTGTTCGCAATTCGCACTGGATGCTTGGATAGTACCCATAATATTGTAAAGAATAGCGAGATTAGAAAATTATGAATGGGTTAATACTATAGTTAAGGTACCGTCGAATGTTTTGAACAATCCAAGTTTACTTTTCTCCATTATTGTAAATTTCATTTCGTAATATTCATTCAATATTTTATCAATGCCAATATTTTGATTTATCATAAAAGCAGAATATTTTTTGGAAAGATTTATTATATTCTGTTTTCCAAAATCCATCTTTTTCCTGAATTTATATTAATCTTATTATCAAATGCTTGCCATTGTTTTTTATCGTCGTCGAGAAATCTTCTTTGCAGGTGCATACAGACACGTCCAACAAATGCATTATATTTGAAGCATTAAAATATTATTTTGATCTTCTGATAATATTTTTTTAACATCACTGCTCCAAACATTTTGTCGCACTGGTATTGATATTTTTTATTATTTTTTTTATTTTTGTCGTAACATACTGATGAGCATCAATAATTGTTAAACAACTTTTCCATAGGTATTTGCACCAAGATGAAGGCTAAAACGTCTTAGAGAACAAAAATTGCTACCCGATATTGGGAATCCGTCTGAATTTTTGCGCAATATTTACAGATTGGATTATTTCGTTCCATAACTTGACAATATTTAATTAGAACATTGTAATTTTTTACAAAACCACTAATTTAAATTGGGGCATCTTCTCGATGTGCAACAAAGTGTTACTCGGTTAAATTCTATAGGTATATCCTTTTTAACCTTTAACTGACGACGTGGTTTTTATTTTACGTAAACTCTGACGTGGGGGCTGGAGAGGCCCTTACATTAATGTGATGTTTTAAACGAATTAAGAGGTTTTATTGGTATATATAATAAATAACTACGTTAAATACGCATATATTAATAAAACAAACTGAATTATCTAATATTTTTTATTTAAATAAGATGTATTTTCGACAATTAAAGTGTAGTTAACATTTTTGGGCAGAACTTACTTGAGCTCCGAAACCACTTTGTGTGTCTTCAAATTTTAAACAAAGTAAGCAAATTAACTTATATTATGAAACTTCAATAGTGTCTCTAATAAACTATGTAATAATTAACTTTCGTACTATAAGCGAAATAAAAAACTGCAAGGCACCAATTTTCACAAATTACGCACAATCTAGACAGACTTCCTTTGCGCATTGAAGGCAAACATGTTTTTTACACAAATAACATGTGTGTGTAGACTTCCTCTGAAGCTTTAGCGGACACGTTTGGCATCTTCTCCTTTGTTTCAGCTCTTCTTCTTGAACTTCTGGACGGTCAGGCATATCGGATCCTAGTACTCGTGTCAAACTCAAACGTAGTTCACGTGGCAGTCTTTCGTTCAACACTCTTTTTTTCATATGTTGCAACACCAAATTGCGAGCCAATTTGGTGAAAATTCCTGAAATTTATGAAAATTCCTCTTTCAGAAATCTTTTCGTGATGTATGTCACACAATAAGTGACTATTGACAGAGCTGATATCTAACATGCGGTAAAAAATAACCATCGGCCAACGTCGAGTCCTACGACTACATGTATAAATGGAGCACTTTTTATCAATTTCGTCCACTCCTCCTTTGGTTGAGTTATAAAACTGTATAATTTCAGGCTTTCCAGTAGTTTTATCAATGGCTTCAGCGTGGTGCATTGAAGACAAAAGGATGACTGCTTTAGTTTTCTTTGGGACATGAGACATTAGCGTATTTTGGCCGGAAAAACCATAAAGTGTGGATCCTACTTCTTTTTGTTTTGATAGTAGTAACTCTTTTGGTATCTCTCATTTAATTTTTTTCAAAGTACCAACGCATGTTAGACCCTTTTTCTTCAAATTATCGACAAGTTCCACTGACGTAAACCAGTTGTAGCATGTAATATTTCTGTTACTTCCGTACAATGGCTTAGCAAGACCAATAACAGATTGTGTTGGCACTAGGAACTTTTTCTCTTCATCTGTTAATTTCCCTCACCATCCGTTCCACGTCATGTATATATGTAACAATTATAAAAATAGCCATTCTTTGCATCACATAAGCACATCAATTTGAACCCGTACTTAGCTGGTTTCATTGGCATATAAATCATGAGATGTGTGCGTCCTCGAAAAGGCACCAACATTTCGTCCACGGTGGCATACTCGCTGACGTTATAAACCTTCTGGCAGTTTTGCACAAATTTTATAAATAGGCATGAAATTGCTGCTATTTTGTCAGACTGCCTTCGTTCTTCACGATCAGAAGGGTTATCAAATCGAATGCAACGTAGAATAAATAAGAATCTATTTTTTGACCTCACATTCGTAAATATCTCCCTTCCGCTACTGTCAGTAGCAAAGATATAATCTGCATTTTCGTGATTAGATTTGAACACCGCTGCGTAAAAAAGAAGACCAATAAAGGCGTGGAGTTCGATCATGTCTAAATCTGTAAGTTCTGAGCGATTTTCTTGCTCAAATTTGGTCCGATATTCCTTTATTTTTTCATTAGTCCACTTGAGTATCTCTTGCAGCATCTCATCGTCCATGTACTTATGACATATAGAATAAGGGTCTTTTAGTTCATATACTGTTAGGTTTGAAGATTTAGTCCATCGTAGAATGTTGGGTTGAGGGGTTCTAACTGTTCTTCTGCTTGGATGTTGACGCGCCCATTTGTACCGATTTTTACCGTAGTAAGATTGTAATGATGACAATGGAACTTCGTCCTCCGAGTCATCTTGTTCTTCAGTCTCTGAGACGCTGAGGTAATACGATATATATATACGTAATTGTCGGAAGGATTTTTGAAAAAAAAAAACATCATAAAAGATCCATTACAATTTTTTAAAGAGATTTGGAATTTTTTATAATCCATATCTGGAAGGATCTATTATCAACGGCCCTTGGTCTTTATAATGGAAATAAACTACCATTGTAAAAGACTCTAATAAAATGTTTGAAATGTAAAATGTAGTTCCTACAAACTTTTAGAAAAGTTACGTAAATACCGACGTGGGGTCAGGGAGGCCCACAAAAAAAATTGAAATGTATTTACTCATCGAAATTGCGCATACCGAAGCGTACACCACCACTCAGGGTCTCTAAATGACTAAACTCGAAGGTACTAGAAGCACCGTATGCATCGCATATGGGAAAAAGGAGTAATTCGAAATTATTACTTTCGCAAGGCCCGCGCGGCCCCCACGTCGTCAGTTAAAGGTTAAGAACCGCAGCAACTCCATTTTTCTTTCCAAGCATAACATTGACTCCATCAGATGTAAATATTATCATTTTTTTGTTTGTCATTTATCATGTTTAAGTTATCCTCAACATGATTTTAAAAAAAAAATTCTACAATAAACTTGCTGTCACAATTTTCAAGTTTCAAAATAGCACCAAAATCGTATAGTTTTAATTAATGTATGGGAGGCTGAAATTTTTTTTCGTTAAAAATATTTGTTTCCAGGATATTGCTTATTCACAAAAGCATAATTTTTACTTCGCCAATTTTGTGGCAACTAAATAACTTTTTCCATATGATTTCATGAACGGAATTCATGAATGAGTTAAGTTCGGAATTCATGAATATTAGCTATTATTACATTTTCGATTAATTCATTAACTTTCTCAAAATCAGATTTCGATCTTTCTTGTTTTTCTCTTTTTACGTGGCGTTCTTCAGGTGCTTCCATTAATGGAAATTTTTAAATATAAGTGTGGTAAAAAACAAAGTGAATTTTTCAATTCAATGTAAGTATGGATTACCACGTAGTAACTGTCGCAACCATCCTATTCATGAAATTTTTAAAATTCAGCCTTTTGCAGTATTAGTAATTTATGAACAGTTTCTCCGTGTTGTTTTTGAATAATTTTTCTTTTTAAATAATCTAACTTCCACTCATTCCATTTTTTTTCGGTACTAAATTCCCCTGGAATATTTGCTTCACGTTTTCAGGATCCTCATTATATAGAAAAAATTCGCTTAATTTCATACTTTCTTTTTAGTCCTGTGAAATTTGTAACTGAATTTGCAAAAATATAATATTTCAGCAGAGTTTGTGATAGATATGTAATACTTCTAAAGTACGTGTGAAATTTCAATACTTCTGCAAATTTTCGCGAAAAAATGGAAAATAACAATTACGAGCTAGCAACAACTATTGAGAAAATCTAGGGATATTACACTCGGGACATAGTTCTGAAGTACCAATTTTGCAAAAAGATCTGCAAAAATTGAGATTTAAAAATAAAAAATTTAATTGAAATTGCAAGTTGCAGAAACAGTCCTATTCGCGGATCTGAATCACCTTAAGAATTCTATTGAAGATCGCTTTGACATTTTTTGTTCAAAACCTTAGGTCAACAGATATTTGCAAATAAACCCATAGTTTTGAATGAAAATTAAAAAGAAATAGCGCAATAGTTCTATTTGCAGTTCCCTCTATTAGAGTTCTATCGAAGATCCTTATAACATTTTTCTGTAAAATTAGAAATTAGAAAGATATGCGAGAAATTGTACTTCACCGATGTGTGAGAAGTGAAAAGAAAAAAATCGCGCAATAGATTTTCTCCTAAAACCCATATTACAAAAGTTTTCCCTATAGGAAACCTCATCCCTTTACATACAAAATCATCGTCTCGTCATTTAAGTGCGCGGAAAATAAATTTATCTGCGCAAATTTTAAAATGTCTCGCAAACTACTGCGCATCCTCGCACCCGCGCAGCTTACAGAGAACATTGCCCAACACCATATCTTGCCACGAATAGCAATACGATATGTGTTCACAGCCTGATTACTTAGATCAACTCCTCCCATTCGCTTATTATAATTTTTGTAAAGCTGAGGCTAAATAACTTCAGTTACTTGTTTGTCTCGTTTTGACCATCTTTTTACTTTCTGTAAGGGCTGAACAGCATCACAATTTGTAATCATGTTGACTATATTCATGTCGACCCACCGCACAACTAGTAAGTCATTGATTTTATCAAATTAATAATCAAAAGTACCCCTAGTTTTTTGGACGTTTTTAGTTTAGTACCTTTGACGATTCTAATGGACATTTTGACAACCGGTTTCCTCTTATGGTTGCAGTTGCCCTAAAGCCTCTTTCAGTTAGAATTGACATCAGATGCAGAGTAGAAAAATAGTTGTCAAAAAATACAACATGTTTTGAGGGATCTTCTACCTTCTCGACAATATCTACCTCTACGTTGCTATCTAATATACCTGAGGTTTTTGCTATGTTGCTCTTTCCACAATATGTATCCAAGTGATAAAAAAATCCATCAAAGCTAGCTAACACCCAATTTTTATAACCAAATCTTGTTCTGGTGGAATTTCTTGGTGGAATCGTCCGAAAATTTTTCGAAAATTTGAACTGGATTCAAATCCAGAAACTGCTAAAAAGTGGGAAAAAACAAAAACTTGATTGCAATTGCGTAAAAGTCGATCCAGTTTATACAAAATGAAAAAATTAAGATAATTTAGAAGAATTCACTCCACAGAAGGAAAGTTGGTAGCTTCAATATTTTCCTTCTGTGGAGTGAATTCTTCTAAATTACCTTATTTTTTTCATTTTTTATAAAATGGATCGACTTTTACGCAATTGCAATCAAGTTTTTGTTTCTTCCCACTCTTTAGCAGTTTCTGGATGTTAGAAAGCACTCCGTCATCACTGGTGTCCCAATCTGACTCAACATTTTTTGTAATTAAATATTCCCAGCTACATCATTTGGCATATTCACACATAGGATTTCATTTTCAATAAATTCCTCTCTATCAGTAAGAGTATCAACGTTTGGAGGTAAATTTACAACATCATCATCCTCTTCAAATGCAGCTAGAGCTCCAGGAAGGAAAAATTGTAATAACCATAAGTTGATCATCAACAGGATCATCAATAAAGTTCTGATTCATTTATATAATAAAAAAACTTTTATAGTTTTGATGTCATATTATCCCAGTGTAAAAAGTTAGCAGAAGGAAGAAAACACATCTCAAAATTAATGGACGAGAATGGAAAAATACTCGTAGAAAGACCAGATATGCTGCGATACATCGAACGATTTTATCATGAATTATACTCATTCCAGAAACCCAAAACATCTGGCAGCCCGAACGAGAAAAGAGCCAAACTAACAAGACACTACACAGAGGAATTCCCAGAAATAAGCATATATGAAATAAAACTAGCGCTTAAGACCATGAAAAATAGCAAAACACCAGGTATGGATAAAATAGTCACTGAACTTATTAGAGAAGGCGGAAAACCAGTACTGCTAATCCTGGAAATACTATTTAATAAATGCTTAGATACAGGAGAAGCACCGATAGCATGGAAGAACGCAGTAGTAATTATACTACACAAAAAAGGCAATAAAGAAGATCTAAAAAATTATAGGCCTATCTCACTACTATCACATATGTAATATAAGCTATTAACAAAGATCATAAGCAATAGAATATCAAACCGTCTAGATAACTTCCAGCCAATAGTATTCGACTATGGATCATATACATACAATAAGGCGACTAATGGGAAGAACATACGAATACAACCAGCCACTGTATATGGTATTCATCGACTTCGAAAAGGCATTCGACACTGTGGAAGAATGGGCCTTAATCGACGCACTAAAAAGATATAGGATTGATTATCGTTACATATCATTAATTAAAAGTCTATACGATCAAGCTTCTGTAACAATTCAGGCGTTTGAAAATACAAATCCCATTATTACTAAACGGGGAATAAGACAAGGAGATACCATCTCACCTAAACTATTTACAAATACACTGGAAGATGTTTTTAAGATGATAAAATGGAAAGGGAACGGAATTAATATAAACGGAGAATACCTTTCAAACCTACGCTTTGCGGTTGACATCATACTATCTCAAATCTAGATCTAACTCAAATGATAAAAGACCTAAACAAAGCAACAGAAAAAGTTGGATTAAAAATAAGCATCACTAAAACGAAAATCGTGAAGAACGACAAAAACGTAACACTTAAAGTCGACTTAGGAAACGAGAGCATAGAGGTGGTAGACGACTACGTATACCTTGGTCAGCTTATTTCATTCGCACAAGATGCCCAGAATAAGGAGATAGCCCGTAGGATAAAACTAGGATGGGCGGCATACGGAAACCTAAAAAACGTATTTAAATCAAACCAACACTGACATATGCATCAGAAACATGGACGTTGACCGATAATGGAATGGAGAAAATGAGAGTAACCCAGCGAGCGATGGAAAGATCTATGTTGGGACTAACCAGAAGAGATCGCAAAACAAATGTATGGATAAGAAATAAAACACGAGTAATCGATATATGCCAATACATAGCAAAACTAAAATGGTCCTGAGTTGGGCATGTGATGAGAAGAGAGGATGGAAGATGGACAAAAAAAAATACAGAATGGAGACCGAGAACTGGAAAACGAAATCCAGGCCGACCTAGAACTATATGGAGGGACGATATCGTAAAAGTAAGAGCAGGACAATGGACAAGAGATACCGCAGATCGCAGTCAATGGAATCAGATAGGGAGGCGTATATCCAGCAATAGAGTACTTAAACGCTGCTTATGATGATGATGATGATGATTATCCCAGTGTACCCATGCGAGTACATTTGATTTCAAACATTGATGACTTTATAAAATAAAAAACTTTTTTATATGTATCAGTAAAATTAAATAGTTACATGATTTTAAAGTCTACATTTACAACCTTACTAAAATTTTACTTACTGTTGACTTTTATTTTTCCATTTTTGTTAACGGTAGTGGGCACAATTTTTTTAAGTTTTATTACCATATGACTTAACATAACCTATAGTCAGATATCTTAGGTTTTTAAAAGCATTATGTTTATTTATGTTTATAAAAGCAAACTCTGTATATTTAAAAATATATATACGCAATCCAATTTCAGCTACATATTATTGGATGGCGCAAAAATTATAAAATATTGGTGTACCTGCTTGAGCACAGCAGTAAAAAATGGGTTAAAATGATTTACTTGTTTAATTTTGCTTATAGAATCATCTAGTGCCAATTGCAATCGATGATTCAAAAAATGACACACGATTATATTTGGACACATTTCAGTTAATTTTGTGGCTACTCCAGATTTTCTTCCTAACATTATCGATGCACCATCTGAACAAAATCCTAAAGATTTCTTTTTAAATAATTTTTATCAAACCCATTTTATTTACACACATGATGTGTGTAGTGTGTTGAGCTCATGATATGTTTGCTAGTGATGGCACATCGGCCCGATGTGCATATTTTGCATAAACATACTATTAAAGCGACTTATTTTTTTGTTTTAGGGGTAAGTTAACAAGCGGCTCGCCGAGTTTCAAAAATTGTAACAACCGGCTCGCGCGAGCCGGACCGAGCCGGCTCTAGACCACCCCTGCTTGTTAGTCAAGCGAATTGTACGTAAAAGACTACGTAAAACGTAAAAGTCTTTTAGAAATCGAACTCGGTGGTGACTTATATTGCGACTTTTATATATCTATTGTACCCCACCCTCTTCTTATAATCGTTGGTATACTAATCCATTTAGAGCGCATGATTCCTTTAGGAATTTCAGGATCTGCGTGGGATTTCTCGTTAATCTTCCTCGTTAAGGCAGTGGGCCCCAATATACATCTGCCTCTTACGAAGCAGTGCACCGCAGTCTTTGAGCAGTTGTATAGAGGTTTGCTTCGCTGGGCTGCAGAATCTACAATAGTTATCTTCCTCTAGGCTTATAGTCTTCGGGTGTTTTATAAGTCTGTAGCCTCCCTTCAGGACTCCTGTCAAAATTCTAAGCTTGTTCCTGTTTAAAAGATTCCAGCATTACTTTGGATTGCCTCAGCCCTGGAAATGATTTTCAGGTTTTCATCCATTGTTTCCTTATTTCGTTTGATCCAAACATTTCGGTACATAACCTTTGTTCCGGACCTATAGATTACTAGATCCTTCTTTGCAAGAAGGGACCTTATCCACTGCAGTTGCCATCATGCTTAAAAAGATTCTTAATACAAGTTCTACATTAGGAAATGTGTCTTCAATTTTGTTTTCTTTCAAAAGATGATATATTTCCGATATAATTCCAATATATTCATTTAAATATTCTCTTAAATGCAGACATTCGATTTCTAACACTTTCTCATTAACGTCTTCATAATAGATGTCATTAAATGCTTTGCAACGTTGTGTTAACTCTCCGGAATTCAGTGTTTTTAAGTGAAAAAACGTTGACTAATACTTTAAAAACCAAAACGTTGACTAATACTTTTATACAAAAGTTTAAGTTAATCGCTGTTTGGAAGAACGCTCAGGGTATCATTTACGGCAGTGTTTCCCAAAGTGTGGTACGCGTACCCTCTGGTGTACGCGCTGCACCGGGCTTTGGCTGCGCCTGATGTAACAAGCAGCTTACTTTTTTATTATGACAAACAGAAAAATACTAAAAAACTTCGTTACTTGTTACTATTGAGTATATGTGGTTTTATATGTATGCGTAACTGTGGCATTGCCGGACGTTGGAAAAGTAAAGAAAACTCGTACCAGTCGTACTAAAGTACGACAAAGGATATCTTAAATTTGAATTCTCATGGACTGGAGATGAAAAAGGGCCTATTCCAATTTGCATCATTTGTTCTGAAAATCTATCAAATGAAAGCATAAAACCATCCAACTTGTAGGGACATTTTGAGACAAACCACAATCAGTACAAAGATAAACCAATCGTTTTTTTTTGAGAACAAATTTAAGTATTTAAATCAAACTCGAAAAGTAACCCGGGGTTGCAAAATCCTAGAAGCTCCGTATCGCGTGTCGCTTCTAATTGCGAAATGCGGTACAGCGCAGACAATTGGAGAGACTTTAACCAAGCCAGCAGCCAAGATAATGGCTGAAGTAATGATATGAGATAGGACAAAACAGACTTTTGACCGCGTTCCTCTCTCAAATAATACAGTTCATCGACGAATCATTGATATGTCTAATAATGTGAAACATATGTTATTGTCTGATATTTCTTAAAGTTGTTATTTATTTATTTATCGTATGGCTTTCTACAGACATTTGTAATTAAGTATATAAAGGTAAGTATGTAAAACATTATATGTTACTTATATTGATTTAAAAGGTGAATTATCTTAAAATTATGAATTGAACATATACGAGCATGTGGAAAATAGACACTAACTACTACGTAGGATAAACTTTTTGATACCAATTGCCTCTTTTACAGTTGTATATCCAGTGAGCTCAGCCATTCCAGTGCAGTAGAGGTACTCATTATAATGTCATTCCAGTTACCTCGGAATTTCCTAGTGGGGAATTCGTTGACGAGGTGGGATACTGTCTGTTCTTGGGCTCCGCACTCGCACTTTGGATTGTCGGCTAATCCCCATTTGTATAATGTGGCTTTACACCTGGCATTCATTGAAGGATGTCCACTTTGTTCTTCAGCTTTCCTTTAGGTCGAAGAGGGAGATCGATTGTGCTGTTTCTTGAGTCCATATGGGCTTCCTGGATCGAAGGCGGGAGTTCGGGATGTTACTTAACACTTGGTGGTATGATTGTCTCTCTGGGGAGTGAGGTGTCATTTATTTTCCTCCATTCGCCGTCCGTTGACTGTTGTCGTCTGAGGTCAGGTGGTGCAATATTGGAGAGCAAATGTAACCAGGGTATCGGTGTTGACTTGAGAGTACCAGTTATAATTCGCCTTGTGTCATTTAGGTGTACATCTACTTTCCCAGTGTGAGAGCTTCTGGTCCATACTGGAGCACAATATTCAGCGACAGAATACACCAGTGATTGTGCTGCTGTGCGTAGAGTGTCTGCGTGCACTCCCCAGCTTGCTCATGCCAGTTTTCTAATTATGTTGTATTTAGCTTATGTTGCATTAATTCAATGTGTCTTTTGAATGTTAGGGAGTCGAGAGTAATTCCAAGGTATTTGGGATACTGGTTATGTTTTAGTCGTTTTTCACAGAAAGAGACAATCAATTCTCTTTTGGCCAGACGATTATTTAGATGGAAACACTCACTTCTGTTTTATTTGCATTGGGACAAAGTCTCCAGTTTTTTAAATATGTATTGATAGTCTCTAAGTCTCTAGTGGGGGTGTCTTGTCCCTCCTCAAAGTCTTTGCTCTGAGTTGCTAATGCGATGTCGTCAGCGTAGCAAAATTTTTGTGATTTGGTATCTGGGATGTCACTGGTGTACAGATTAAAGAGGAGTGGAGATACTACAGATCCCTGAGGCAGTATGTTTTTTATGGTAAAGGATCTGCTTGTCGTATTACCTGCAACTACCCTAAAATATCGTTTTCTCTGCATATTTTCTAGCAATGCAGTCATTTTGAGGCAGCGTATAGTTCTTTTCAGCTTCAGCATTAGGCCATCCAGCCACACATTATCATAGGCTGCGGATAAGTCAATAAGGGCCAATGCGGTTTTCTGTCCTCTTTGGAATCCTACTTCGATGAAAGCAGTTAGGGCTAGTACTTGTTCACAGCAGCTTCGGTTTGGGCGAAATCCTGCTTGTTCCGAGGGTATCACGTTATCTACTAGTTGGTGGATGCTGTTATGTATGAGTCTTTCAAGCAGTTTGTAGCAGACACTAAGCAAAGCGATAGGGTGGTAGCTGGTCGGGTCATTGCTAGGTTTTCCAGGTTTTAATATGGCTAAAGTCTGAGCCATTTGTAATTCCTGCGGGACCCGTCCTCTATTGAGCAAGTCGGTGTAGAATTGTGTCAGCCATCTTCGTCTTCGTCGCCTTGTATAGTTCAGGGGCGGTGAAAGCTACCGAGTTCTGTGGGTCGACTGATAGCCCTTTGTTTAATTCATTTAGTTCGTTCTTTACTGCTTTTTGAAATACAGGGTCCATTGGCACCTTCTCTGCTCGGTTTTTAATGTGACCGGCAATCTGGGATGGCGGTAATCTTGGGTTTTGGTTCAGTGGGGGTGCTGCAGAGCCCAGTTTGCGAAGGATGGACCGTGCTTGCCGGTTGCTGTGTGTGAAATCTAAATTTTCTCTTGTGTCTGTCCATCTTTCCCTTCTAGAGTGGTTTACCGCTTTTATCAGTTGGTCTCCTATAG
Source organism: Phosphuga atrata (assembly GCA_944588485.1). Taxonomy (NCBI): domain Eukaryota; kingdom Metazoa; phylum Arthropoda; class Insecta; order Coleoptera; family Silphidae; genus Phosphuga; species Phosphuga atrata. The sequence continues at coordinate 38,434,819 of OX155899.1, forward strand.
TCGGGTCTCCTGTCTCTTGGTATTCTTTGTAGAGAATTTCCGTCTCCTGATTCCAACATGGGATATATTCTTGTCTATATCCGCGGGGGATATTTCTCTTGGCTGTAGCAATTAGGGTCCCTGTAAATCGATTATAATTTTCTGCTATTGGGTGTATTCAGCGTAGGTTCGAGTCGACTTCTCTAATGTAGGCCTCCCAGTTTGCTTTTCTAAAGTTCCACCTTGGTTTCTGGATCGGTTTTATCGTTGGTACCTGTATCTCTATATTAAGTATAACTGGTCGATGTTGTGTACATGGGAAGCCAGGTAGGACTTTCCTTGTGTGATTGAGAGGTTCTTTGGATAGTCCAGTAGTGGCAATGCAGAGATCGGAGTTTGTTTCACTCTGCCATCTGGCTGATCTAAAGGTTTTGAAGTCTTTCGCATCGTATATCGGGTATAGGCCTTCTCGGTCTATCCATTCCATAATTGCTTCTCCATTTATATTGTTTGATGTGTATCCCCAGTTGGTATAGGCTTTCTCGATATAGGCCTTCTCAGTCTATCCATTCCATAATTGCTTCTCCATTTTCATTGTTTGATGTGTATCCCCAGTTGGTATGTCGGCTGTTAAAATTTGCTATATATTTTGCTTTGTGATTCATAGTGGACAGAGAAGGGTTGCGCCAGTTGACAGTTGGGGGTTTGTAAACTGAGGCTATTTGGATTCCTGCCATTTCTATTTCGATTTCATATTGTCTTACGGTATTGATTACTTTGTATTCCAATAAGTCGTGGCGGATATACATAATGGATCCATGAACAACTGAGAGGATGCTCGCTGTAATCATATATCCTTGGATTTTTGCTCTGGTTGTTAGTTGTTGTTCGTCGTCTATGTGAGATTATTGTAATGCGATTATGTATATTTTGTTTTCTTTTGCCATTCAACTAAGGTTTTCTCCTTTGTCTCGGCCCATTCCTTCAATGTTTAATTGCAGAATTCGTACCTGCGGTCCGATATCTTTTGTCAAGTAGTTCTGAACGCTACCATGGCAAAATTCAATTTGTGGCAGAAGAGAGTTGGTAATGAAGAAGTGGACTCGTTTCCCACTCTTCATGTGTTCGGCTGATAAAATTGATGTTGATACTATTGATAAAATCTACAAGTGGGTCTGAAAATATAAACAAAAATTTTAACTAATTTAAACAAAAACATTGAATGGATAAGATATACTTACTATATTGATTCTTGACGAGTGCAAAGCTTTTGAATGACAGATCTTAATTTTCAATTTAAACACGTTTAAACATTTTTAAAAAATCAAATTTTGGGTGGCTCGAGGGGTACTAAATATTATGAAAATTATAGAAGGGGTATACCTACAGATATCGAAAGTTTGGGAAACACTGATTTATGGGAAGAAAGTTTCTCTTTTCCATTCAGTTGGGCTGACGGCGCAGAGCCGAAAACGGCAGAGTTTTTCAGCTGTTCGTCTTGTTCTTTTGAGGTAGGTACTTGTAGTCAGATGAATTATCGTTTGATTTTTTCTAAATAAATATGTTTTTCAATAATAAATATCGTTAACCCTGGGCAAGTGCCCCGAGTGACCAGTGTGACAGAGGGGCCTGAGCATAGCGTTACTTTGTTGTCTCTGCCAAGCTTCTTTAGCTTTCCTACGCTGTTCATACTAGTTTGGATCGGATGGTGTATAAGCATTTATGGCCGCTTGACTATCTGACAAGATAGCAATTTGTTTTTAGCGATAGTTGCTGTCCAGGTTAAATCGTGCACCTATTTCAATTGCATGTACCTCTGCTTGGAAGATACTTGGGTTGATTCCCATGGATTCGAAGAACTTGGTCCAAATACTTTGTCTTCGAACCATCTGTATACCACTTGATAGCATCTTGCTACATGTGGTTTGCTGAAGTTTCGTCGCTCCATTCGGTTTTACTGTTACACATTGCGGTGCAGTTTTTTTCAAAATGGTATTTGGAAAACATTTCGTGTTTTGGTACTTCCAGCCAGGGGTTATGGTCAGAGGTTCTGTTCCGGTCTCTGCTCGCAATTATTTTACCACTGCCTATTCCTTTCTTGTTGTACCTTGCAATCGCCGATCTGTCGGTCACCTCTACGAGAACACATCGGAGTCGGACCCAGCTGCAGTTCCATTGTTGCAATCGTATACGACCCCATCGTCCTTTGAATCCTTACAAGCTGCTTATTCATCGAGACCAGCTTGGTTCTACTTCCCCACGCCACTGCCGGTAATCATATGTATGTATATTCATAATATATAGTATTAGTATAGTATATAGTATTATTATTAGTATATTCATATGTAATCGCAGGTCTAACTATCATGATGTACATCCTATTAATTAACATCTATGCAATAATGTCTAATAAAAACGTTATTTTTCATTTGAAAACATTTAAATAATCTATACTAGCGTTTTCCTAACTTTTTTTCAATGGCCATGTTATAACTTTCTATATACTCTTTCTTCGTGACCCATCAAAATAGTTACGCCTATACTAACTAGCCTATAGGGAAAAGGAAATGTATGAATGTCCATCCAGTTTTCATGAAACATTCTGTAGGATTTCCTTATTGCCTGTCAAAAGCATTTACCCAATTTTCAGCCATAAAGTTTTGACACAATTTGCCCTCAAATCAAAAGTATATTTTTGACGTATACCTTTTAGCGTTACCTGTCCGTACATGTACATTTTAGTCTTTATTCTATGATTAAACGTACAGCCTTCAGAAGAGTACTTTGAATAATGTTGCAAGACTACACAATACGTACTTTAAACAATATATATATATAGATATATATATATATATATATATATATATATATATATATATATATATATATATATATATATATATATATATATATATACATATAAGGTAGTTGTATCAGTTAGGGACCCAATTATTGACAGTTTTCACGTTTAAATATAATTATTAAGATTTAGAAAAATAAATCTCTACATCTAAATGTAGGTCTTGAAGGGTATTGAAATCTGTATATTTACTTTTTGAATACCAATAATACCACAGTCGATAAAGTAGAATTTGATGATTTATAACAGCCACTTCAATTTAACCGCCACTGTGAAAACGTGTGTCTTATGGAAATCTTAGCAAGTAAGTTAAGCAAGGTAGTAAAAGCGAAAAATATTTCTTTGTGAAATGTTGATATTCAACACTCTTCTGTCAACTTAGTTATTTCATTATATAATAAATTTGGTGATTGAAAAGAGTTCTTAACGATTTTATAACCGATGCTTGATAAATTTAGGTGTCAATAATTGGTACAGCCGATTGACCAACTTATACCAACTACAGACACAAGTGTCAATAACTGCGTTTTAGTATTAATAATCTATAGTTCTCGTTCAACTTATACACGATATATATCATCCAATACACCATAAAGCTTTATAAAGCTTTTTATTTTAAATCTTTATTCTAGTGTGTCTATAGAAGATATGTAAAAGTTGAATCGTATCAGTTATTGACCGTACGTTTTTGCACACGAAAATATTTTAGGAATCAATTAAACTATCAGTCAATAATAGGTCCTCTTATGTGTCAATAAATGGTACATATCTCTTGATTACAGCAACACTATTACTAAAAGATTCCAATATAGCGACACTGATATGGCACGGGCACTAGGGCCGTCAAGATAGGAATGCCCACCTTAAGAGCTAGTAAATTATTCCGTGTTCCTAAAACCACTCTTTTGTATAAATCTAAAGGCAAGACACCAATTGAAAGAAAAATTGGGCCTGCTACAATATTAACAAAACATGAAGAAAAACTATTAGAATCTTGGATGTTTCATGCTGCAGACTGCGGATTTCCTATTACAAAAATTCAACTACAGGATAGTGTCCAACTTCTCATTATAAATTTAAAAAGAACAACTACTTTTACCAACGGGAGACCAGGGCGCCAATGGTATAATGCATTTATGAGAAGGCATCCTAATTTGGCACTTCGGGTTTCACAAAATTTATCAAATAGAAGAGCAACTGTAACAGAGGAAAAACTAAGAAACTGGTTTAAAGAAGTCGAAGACTACCTGAAAAAAAATAATTTTGACATTACCAATGATCCAAAGAGGGTATTTAACTGTGACGAGACTAAACTGTGACGAGGGTATTTAACTGTGCTTTTTTTATCACCAAAGTGTAATAAAGTGTTGATACGGAAACGGGAAAAAGCAGTCTATAATTTCATTAATAATGATGAAAAGGAATAACAACTTTAATAATGTGCAATGTTTCTTGGGAACTTCCACCACCTATGATTATGTTTGCCTACAAAAGGGTACCACATAATATTATGGAAAAAGTGCCTAAAGATTGGGGGGGTAGGACGTACTGATAATGGGTGGATGACCTTTGAAAGTTTCTATGAATATATTGCCAACATAATTTATCCGGGATTAATCAAAAATAATGTAACACTTCCCATAATATTATAGGTTGACGGGCACACATCACATTTCATAATGACTTTAAGTCTTTTTTTTCTCAAGTGGGCATAATATTAATTTCATTTTTTCCAAATTCGAAGCACATTCTACAACCATTAGACGTGACATTTTTTCATCCGGTAAAGAAAATGTGGAGAAGAGCAATTCAGGACTGGAGAATGCAACACAACGGAATCAGATTATCTCGAGAAGAATTAGCACCAATATTGGATGATGTTTTAAGTAATATTGACAACAAGAATAGTATATTAGCGAACGGATTCAGATCGACTAGTGTATGTCCTTTCAGAGCAAATAATGTAAATTATACAAAAATATTTAAAGATAATTCCACTCTAGATGTAGCATCTTCTCCAACGTCTTCTATTACACAATTAGATAACAATGTTCCACAGTTTTTAACTTTTTTTGAACTGGAAATTCAAAATAAATTAGATTATTTCAAATCATCGTTCGATATTTGGGTAGGAGATAAGGAGGATGAAAATCTATTTTATTTTAGGAAACGATTAAAAAATAGGCTATCCACTTCTCAGACCTTTCAGGACTTTGGAAATGACACATTTGTGGAAAATGAAGATAATCCAGAATAAATCCAGAAATTTCATTTGATTTAGACTTTCCTTGCGATTTTCAGTTAGAGCATTTTGAAAATAATGAAGTTAACGCTGAAACAGAAGAACCCACTTTGGTTGTGGTTCCTCCCAGCGATTGTGACAACTTGGTTGTTGAAAACATACATTTTAACGAAAATTGTGATGTTGATCAAAGATTAAATATTACTCTACCTGAACAAGAAAACGTAGACGTAGATAGTGATAATGATGAAACACTAGGCTTTTCTATAGATAATATCTTAAAACAGAAGACTGATTTAGCAGCGATCACAAACAGTAAAGAAAACGTAGTAAACAAAACAGCTGATTCCAATATTTCAACTATTGTAGAATCTTCAAGACCTCCGCCACCTCAACACAATTCTGATCAAATAGATTCTGGAATTCTACAACAAAAATCCAATAATATATACAATCAAGTGCCTTCTCCTTTAAAAAAAAAACTCTGTTATCACTGTTTTGGCCAACACCATCAAGGGTATGTTCCGATATACACTGCGAGCACTGTAAGGCGTGACGTCAATTTAGTATACTGCGAAGCTGTTCCTTTATAGTTATCTATACTGGTTACTGTTTAAAACGGAACGCAGTCCAGTATACTGGCAACTGTCAACAAGAAAAAATATTTATATTATATTATTTTTCTTTCTTACCCTTATAAATACGTCGCGTTAAAAGTTTAGTTGCAAAAACCATGTCTGCAAGATTCTGAATTTAATTGTGATGCAATTGAATATGTACCGATGGATGCACGATTATAAATTTCATCAGTAACTTTCAATTCGTACAAAGTATTGGTTTCACACTGCAACAAACGCATTTTTTTTTAAATTTTCAATAACGGCCATAGCAATATTCAATAATAATAATAATCAAAGCACTGAGAGCACCTTACATCGAAAGCGCTAGTGCTCACAGTAAGAAAATGTCGACTATTTATGACGTCATATATTTCCTTAGGATACTACGGCAGTATACTGTCAGTCCATAACGGAACGAATTTCTTCCCAGTAGGAGCACTGAACAGTGCTCGCAGTGTATATCGGAACATACCCCAAGTAACGATAAAAAAAACTAATATTAGGAAAACAAAAGAAAAAGTCCCCGCCGTGGCTTCTTCGAAAAAATGCCAAGAATTTTATAAGAAGAAAGAAGACAAGAAGCGAAAGCGTCTTCGAGAACAGCCAAAAGTCAATAGAACCAAAATTGCTAGATTAAGTAACGATTTGACAGAATCAAGCCCAGAATCATTTCCTGAAAACTCTGGGGAAGAAGAAGAAGCCATAAATGTCACTACTTTAAAAGAAGGTGATTACGGGATTATCAAAAACAATGAGAATTTTTTTACTGGCGAAATTGTTAAAATTGAGAACAGAAACGAACAGAAAGAATTCAAAGTTAAAGCCATGGAAAGAAGTGTTATATACCGTTATATAAAATTATAATATTTTATTACCTTTCTATTATGTATTTAAATAAAAAATACAAATCATTATACTGAACACTTTCTTATATACTTATAATTTTTATATTTAATTAATATTTTACCACACCTTACAAATAAACACTAGGTGTCAACAAATAGTACACTAAAGTGTAATGTAAATTTTTGATGTCAATAGCTGGTGTATGGTGAATTTATTTATTTTTAATTAATTAAAAAAATCAAGAAAAATAGAAACATTGAAACTAAACAGCAATCCTATAGTAAAAACTCTAAAAGAATAGAAAAAAACAATCCATTCTACTCTATTTCTAACATAACAAATACCTACAGTATGTAAATAAATTAGGAGAATAGCCTTAATGTCTCAATAAATGGCACACTTGCAATGTGCACATCGTTAGGTATATGTATACATTTGAAAATTACTTTCATTCGTTCTCAAATTATCAAGAAACGTGTTAAGGCTTAGATGTAGGTATAGTGTAGCAATTGTTGAAACTTAATCTTCAAGATATGTGTGGTCTAGACTAGATTATTAATAATCTAGTCTAATTTTATAACTAGACCTGGTTTCCAACGTTTCATCGATAGTAGATTTGTAATAATCAAGTCTGTTTGTATAAACTGGACTTGGTCTTAAAGGTTTCATCTAGACTAGGTTTTTTATAACATAGTCCCGAAGTTCTTAAACTTATGTAGTCCGACGACCCATTTTGTACATTTTTTGCGGACCCTCTATTGCACAACTACTTGTTTATCTATACGAACCCTACCCCATCCCAACCCTACGCATTTTACGTCATATTTGAGACTTAATTTCTGGCTCAATAATCTTATAGACTCTGCGTTATAATAATTATTGGTAATTATGTATCACTGGTTATTTTTAGGATATAGAATAAAAACATAAAATGAATAAAAAATGTAGTAAAAAGATCTAAAAAGATAAAAAAAATATCATCGTCTTGTCTTTGAACTGTTTACTACTATTTTTTATATTTTTATTTTCTCGCAGACTACCGGTAATGGTTAAGCGGATCCCAGTTTAAAAACCTATGATATAGTCTGTATACCGTTTAGAACATTTTTTTGCGGGGCCCCTCATGAATAACTTTTTCTAAGGAGTACATCCCAACCCTAAGTATTTTACGTCGTTCTTGTGTCTTAATTTCTCATAGACATTACGTTATAATAAATATTGGTAAGGATAATGTTATTTTAATAAATGCTCTTGTGTATTTATAGAAATGAATATTTGTGCTAGAATACATAATAAGAAAAAACATAAAATGAATAAAAATATTGCAAAAAGAACTAAAAAGTTAATATATCATAGTCTTCTAGAACTGCTTGCAACTAACACCAGTTTCACAACATAATGTATAGACTATAATTGTTCTTCAATATTTTATCTAGACTAAATTTATAATAATCTAGTGTGATTATGTAAACTGTAAAACATTTTCAAGACTATACTCTTAATAATCTAATTTAATTGCATAGACTAGACATGGACCTCAATGTTTCATATAGACTAGTTTTTTAATAATTTAGTCTAAACTCTTCATAATCCAGTATGACTGTGTAGACTAGATTTGACCTTCAAAGTTTTATCTTCCATAAAATTCAGTTCATTTACAAACATTTTATAGATAGCATGGTTGCGACCGTTACTACATGGTAATCCATACTTAAACTGAATTGGTAAATTCATTGTTTATTCATTCATGTTTTAGCTACACGTGTAATAATAACAATATGTACAAATGTTATATAACTTGTTATTCAGAATTATATAAATTTAGACACTTATCACGACTCGAGTTTCGACTGTTAAAGGTCATTTTGAAGAGTCACTTGAAAACCTTAAAGTGTGGTTAAAACATAATGAATTTATCAATTTAGTGCATTTTCTAGATATACTAAGTTTTTAATTTTTGTAAAAATTGCAAATGAAAAATTTCTAAAACGTGCAGTTTTATTGTTTTCACGGGCAAAACTTTGCAAACATTTTAATGATTTAGAAATATCTAGATTGATACCATCTAGAACTAGATAATATAGATTTAGATCAAGAACTTTAAGAAACTGAATTCAAAGTCAACATCTAAATTTGAAAAGCACTCTATTTAGAGGAAACTTTGAGTGAAGTTTAAGTGTTGAATATGTTTTGATAATTAGTCTAATCCTTGTTTTACTAATTTAAGCAACGATTATGTTTGGTAAACAGTAAATGGTAGCGATTTGTAGCGTTTCCTTAGTTTATTGGAATTGGGGGAGCAGAAAATGTAAACAACTCCATCCAGCCCAAGCGAGCGTAATCAGTTCACATAAGTTGAATTTCTGAACGTTTTTCGTTATTCGCGTGCGAGTACCGCGAGTACCGCCTGTGAATAAATTTTCTTGTTAGCAAAAATATCGGAAATACAGTGAAAGATGTGCTAAAAGTTTGTTAGATTTGTTGTTCAACGTTTTGTGGGTCCGTTTGTGAAATTGTTGTTGACATTTCTGCTATGGTAAGTGTGTTTATACATTGATTTATTAAATAGATTAAATAGATTTATATTCTAGATATAGAATAGATAGAATGATCAAATTTTTTCAAAATTTAGCTAAAATTGACGAAACTAGTAGAATCTGTGGGATTGAGATTCACTAAAATTTGGGGACAATTTTAACAAAATATCAGGAAATCAATAAAATTAACTGTACATTTACCTAACTACGTACTTTTAAATGCTCATCCCGACACCGCTGCAATAAAGAACGACGAACGCGTCCAAAAACGGCGGGCATGTTTATAACTGTTCGACACGCTTCAGTTACACGTGGCAGTAGTTCCTCAAGTGCTCTGACTGAAGCTCCGTATATCATGGTTTTTAGATGAACCCATAAAAAAATCCAGAGGATTTAGATCTGGGGAGCGGGTCGGCCATGGTATCGGACCGTTTCTGCCTATCCATTTATCAGGATACCTTGCATCGAGACATGCACGGGCCTGGCGACTAAAATCTGCTAGTGTACCACATTTCATGTCTCAGTTGTACATCAACCAGGTTTAATCCATTGAGGAAATCATTTTCCAGATTTTTTTTCAGAAAAAGCGACCCGACAACACAAATGGACCTATCAAATAGTTGCCAACAATCCCACACCAAACATTAATTGAAAATCTGTGTTGATAAACTCTACAATGTATTGCATGAGAAATTTTGTTCATCCCACAGGTGCATAGGTGGCTAAAGTCATTACTATTCAGTGTTTGGACTTGTATTCTAAAATGGCGAAAGACCTTTTCGCGAAGAATTCGCCACACTGTTGAAACGTCGATGAATTGCTGCAAAAGTTGTATGATTAGGCTGCTGCCTATTCTCCATAAGTCCTTGCAGCTACTCGACAATGCAACGTATATATATATATATATATATATATATATATATATATATATATATATATGTTGTATTTGAGGTTTTCGCGGATAGATACCTGTGTTGTATTGTTTTCTCGGGGATTCCGCGTTGATGTTGAGGGTTGGTTCTGAAAAGAACCGGATTCTCGACGTTTCGGCGAACTAACATTCGCCATTCTCAAGAGATATATGCGTCCGTGCGGGTCAACGGTTAGACGCATACCTATATATATATATATATATATATATACCTATATGCATATATATATATATATATATATATATATATAAATATATATATATATATATATATATATATATATATATATATATATATATATATATATACTTGAAGTTTTTTATGACTGGCTATTTAATATTAACGTTGTATATTTTCACAAGTGAAAATATGTATATAAGTTTGATGAGGATGCAGTCAAAACTTTTGGTTGGGCAAAAGAAACTCTTTGTTATTTACTCGAGCTTTCGGGAATGTTTATTCCCTTTATCAAGACAACTAAAAAAATTTATTTATTCGTTAACTCACATGGTCTTTAGACAGGTTTTATAAAAATACTTACTAACGTGAGGTTAATACTAAAAACAGCTTCCTGAACAATACTGAACAACTTTTAAAAAATAACAGTGTTAATCCTTCATATATAAATACTTTAACAGATTAAAAAAAAAATTAAAAAACAACTTGACATTTGAAATATTAACAAATTTAAAACAAAATTCAAAAATTTGAAAACTAAAAATAAAATAAAAATAAAAACAACAAATTACTATTGATTAGAAAGAGAAAGAAGATGATGTTCTAGTTTTAACAAGTAATCATAAATAATACTCAGATTATTAACATCTGTTTTCTTGTTAATACTATTCTCCTCGTTTTTTATGTAAAACATTTCTTTAAAAATACCATAATACAATTACCATAAAAGAATTTTTAAAGAAATGTTTTACATAAAAAACGAAGAAAATAGTATGAACAAGAAAACAGATGTTAATAATCTGAGTATTATTTATGATACTTGTTAAAACTAGAACATCATCTTCTTTCTCTTTCTAAAAAGATGCAATTTGTTGCTTTATTTTAATTTTATTTTTAGTTTTCAAATTTTTGAATTTGGTTTGAAATTTGTTAATATTTCAAATGTCAATTTGTTTTTTAATTTTTTTAATCTGTTAAAGTATTTATATATGAAGGATTAACACTGTTATTTTTTTAAAGTTGTTCAGTATTGTTCATGAAGCTGTTTTTTAGTATTAACCTCACGTTAGTAAGTATTTTTATAAAACCTGTCTAAAGACCATGTGAGTTAACGAATAAATAAATTTTTGTAGTTGTCTTGATAAAGGGAATAAACATTCTCGAAAGCTCGAGTAAATAACAAAGAGTTTCTTTTGCCCAACCAAAAGTTTTTACTGCATCCTCATCAAACTTATATACATATTTTCACTTGTGAAAATATACAACGTTTATATATATACCGAGCATAAAATTAGGGTCACTTCGTAATTTGAAGTTATTTTAAATTTTTTTAGTTTTTTACGTGTTTTATTCGGTTGTAACAGTTTATTACTGATTTCTTGAATAAAACAATAGGTTTTTCTTTTTCAAAGTTTATTGAAAGTAATGAAGATGAACAATTTTAATTTTATGTGCTAAGTAATGAAAATGAACAAGATATGTTTTTGATATGTTTTTGTTGAAACAAAAGAAAGTTTAAGGACAGCATAGCATTTGTTTCTGTGGTGTCGTCTGTCTGTTGTAAATTTTTGACATTGTTAGTGTTTTGCAATGAGCATAAATCCCGTTGTTGCGGCACAAATTGTGGCGGCTTTAGAAGACGGTCGCGGTCAGCGCGAAACTTGGAGAAACGTTGGTGTAAGTCTCTCGAGTGTGCAACGGGTATGGCGGCGGTTGGAGAGACAGGTCTGCTCACTCGAGGACCTTGTTCAGGCCGAGGCAAAACTCCAACAGCTAAGGATGACCGCTTTCTCGTTTCTAGTGCTTTGAGAAACCGAACGGTCACGGAAGTTTCCCTTCGAAATCATCTGTAAGAAGTGAGAAAAGTAAACATAAGTGAGTGGGCAGTTAGGAGACGACTTTATGCTGCTGGATTATCTTCTCGACCTAGAGCTACTGGATCGCCGCTTTCCCTTGCACACCGGATTGCGAGGTTGAATTTTGCACGAGAACACTTGAGTTGGACAATAGTGGTTTGGAGACGCGTACTGTTTTTCGATGAACCGAGATTCTGTCTTACGGGCTCATATAGACATGTAAGAGTGTGGTGACGACAAGGCGAGAGATATGCTCAAGCGTGTAATGCCGAGAGACTACCATTTGGCGGAGGACCAGTTATGGCATAGGGAGGCATATCTTTTGACACTCGCACGGAGTTAGTCTTTATCGAGAATGGGACGTTGACTGCGCATAGATATCTGACAGAGGTTCTAGAAGACCATGTTTTACCATTCACGGTTATTCTTGGAGACGACGCAACATTTATGCATGATAACGCACGGTCCCATACTGCTCGGATAGTTACTGAGTATCTTGACGAGTGTGAAATCACGCGATTTGTTTGGACAGCTCGCAGTCCAGATTTAAATCCAATTGACCATATTTGGTATGAACTTTTGCGGAGACATGTGCCGGCCCCCAGAAATTCTAGAGAGCTTCGCGACATACTGGTGCAAGAATGGGTCAATCTTCCGCAGAACGTGATCCAAAATCTAATCCAGAGTATGACACGTCGTTTGCAAGCTGTTGTTTCAACAAAAGCGTATCAATGTAAAGTTGTTCATTTTCATTACTTAGCATATCAAATTAAAATAGTTCATTTTCATTACTATCAATAAACTTTGAACAACAAAAACTTTTTGTTTTATTCAAGCAATCAATTAGTAAACTGTTAGAACCGAAAAACACGTAAAAAACTAAGAATTTTTAAAACAACTTCAAATTATGGAGTGACCATATATATGGAGTGATATATATATATATATATATATATATATATATATATATATATATATATATATATATGTATATATATTACTATCGTAAATCCCTTTAAAGAGAGCGTGTAAACTTGAACAAAAATTATGTCAACGATGTCATGCGGCGACGTTCTTCCCAAATCCTCTTCATTCGTGCACTATGTTCTTTCTTCAGTTCGTCCGTCCTTTTTTTTTCCTGGTATCTTTGGAAGCAGTTTTTTATCAAATTTATGGTGCATTATGGTGTTTCTAAATTTAACCCGATCATTCATGTCGTGTATCGTGATGTTTAGCTGCTTGAGGTCTTCTTTAGTTTCCTGTATCCATTTGGACCTATTTTTACTGTTAAAGGTAATTTTGAAAATTTGTTTCGTAATTCTGTTCTGGTCCATTCTGTATATGTGACCAAAAAATTTAGCTCGTCTCTTTCTGAAAGTGTCAGTGCTAGGTTCTACGGTTTTATATATTTCTGACGATGGTCTCTTAATCCATATTCCCTCTTTATTCACCGGCCCAAAAAATTTTCGGAGAATTTTACGTTCTTGTTTCTCTATTTCTTTGATTTTTGAGTGACCATGAATTAATGTTGTTTCTGCGGCATAAAGTGCTTCAGGAAGAACGACTCTTTTGTAGTGTTGTAATTTTGCATTAAGAGATATTGATTTTTTGTTATAATGATTCCAAGTAAGTCGGTAGGCTCTCTGTAATTTTTTTACTCGTTCTTGATTTGCTATTATATTTAGGCCGGACGGTTGGATGATTTCTCCTAAGTATTTAAACTGGGAAACTCTGGATACAGAACCATATTGTGTCTTGATGGGTAGATTGTCGGACGGGGATCGTTCTATATACTGTGTTTTTTCATAAGATATCAGGAGACCTGCCTTTTGTGAAATTTCGTGTAATTTTTCAAGTGCATGCTTTGCTTCTTCTCTGGTATTCGATATTATTGCAAGATCATCAGCAAACGCCAAACATTTGATATTAGCTCTATAATCTCTTCTCTTACCAATGTGTATTCCCTCAATCTCTTTTTCCCAAGTTCTGATTATTTTTTCCAGGACCATATTAAAAAGGATGGGTGAAAGTCCATCTCCCTGTCGAACACCCGTATGTATTTCAAAAGGTTGAGAAATTGCTCCACCAAACTTAACCTTTGATGTAGTATTAATGAGAATTTGTTGAATTAATGCCCTGGTTTTTCTATCAACTTTGAATTCCTCCAGAATGCTGAAGAGAGTTGGTCTGTCGACGGAGTCGTAGGCTTTTTTAAAATCAACAAAGGTAACCACGTTGTTTCTACAAGATCGTATTTGTAAGATTGTCTTCAGATTCCAAATTTGTTCCGTGCATGAGCGCCCTTTACGGAAACCTGCCTGATATTCTCCTATCTGTGGGTCTACTTGAGGTTCAAGTTTATTCAAAAGAGCTTTCGAAAGAATTTTGTACGTTACTGGTAGAAGTGAAATGCCTCTATAATTGTTCGGGTCCATTTTATCACCTTTTTTATGAAGCGGGTGTATAAGTGCACGTTTCCATTCTGGGGGGATTTGTTCGGTCACCCAAATATCACATATTATATTGTGTATTCTGTGAATGAGGTTGTCGTCAGCCAGTTTCCATAACTCGGCAATGATTCCATCTTCCCCAGGGAAAAAATGACCTCCTTTTGGATTGTATTACATTAAGGACCTCCTTTTGGTTTGTATGAGAGATGGCAACATGGTCGATTTGAAATATATATATATATATATATATATATATATATATATATATATATATATATATATATATAATATATATATATATATATATATATATATATATATATATATATATATATATATATATATATATATTATTAGCCAATTAATTGTTTAATTCACCGAAGTATTATGATAATAAGTAAGCAATTTGAATTTCACTGTCAATAATGACTACGTGCTTATACATAATTGTTTAGAAAATTGTTTTCAATATAGAACTTTATATTTTTTATCATTTTATATTGTTCCATTATAGATATATCAGTATGTAATTCCCCTTTTACAAATATATAAACTTTTGTCAGTACAATTCTAGATGTAACGTCGTGGTGTCCAGTAATATCTTCCCAGTCATTTTGTATTTTCAATATTTGTCTGTTTGACCATCTTGAAGTTATATTATTTTTTTTTTTTATTAATATATACTTATTTTCTTCAAGAATAATAATAACTCTTATCACCAACTAGTTTCGGCTTTATTAAATGTTAGCCATCTTCAGGGTAAATATGAACAAAATAAATATTAAAATAAAAATTACAATTTTCAAATTTGTTATGTCGATCGTCTTTCTTTTTTGTTTTTTGTAAAAACTTTATTAATTTATTTAGTTGCTTATGTTTTGTCAAATGTCAATGTTGTCAGTTAAATCATCGTTAGTTATGTCATAAAAAAATTCAAACATTGTTCTAGTTCTAGCGTCTAATTGAGAATTTAGGCAAGTTTTTTTAAGGTTCCGTCTTGATCTTCCAATTTCCAATTTTTCCAGGTAATCAGCTATCCAAAATGTGGAGCAAACATGTAGAATTTTCATCACTTTTGCAGATTCAAAAGAGTGTTGAGTTTCATTGATATGTTTTGCGAAATGGGAATTTGGGTTTGAGCTTCCAATTTCTGCAATATGTTCTTTTAACCTAACTTTGAAATTTCGAATAGTGCGTCCAAGATATTCACCGTTGCAGCTACCACACTCAAGTTTGTATATGCCCTTTTTTAAACAAACAATACTATTAGTAAAAATATATTTAATAACAAGGACAAATTTGAATTACATGAAAAAAAGGGCATATACAAACTTGAGTGTGGTAGCTGCAACGGTGAATATCTTGGACGCACTATTCGAAATTTCAAAGTTAGGTTAAAAGAACATATTGCAGAAATTGGAAGCTCAAACCCAAATTCCCATTTCGCAAAACATATCAATGAAACTCAACACTCTTTTGAATCTGCAAAAGTGATGAAAATTCTACATGTTTGCTCCACATTTTGGAAAGCTGATTACCTGGAAAAATTGGAAATTGGAAGATCAAGACGGAACCTTAAAAAAACTTGCTTAAATTCTCAATTAGACGCTAGAACTAGAACAATGTTTGAAATTTTTTATGACAAAACTAACGATGATTTAACTGACAACATTGACATTTGACAAAACATAAGCAACTAAATAAATTAATAAAGTTTTTACAAAAAACAAAAAAGAAAGACGATCGACATAACAAATTTGAAAATTGTAATTTTTATTTTAATATTTATTTTGTTCATATTTACCCTGAAGCTAACATTTAATAAAGCCGAAACTAGTTGGTAATAAGAGTTATTATTATTCTTGAAGAAAATAAGTATATATTAATAAAAAAATAAATTTTGTATTTTCGAAGAATGTTTATACCTTAATACATATTTTTTATATATTTCTTTTCGTCCCAGTTTATTCTTTCGTATATACAGTGTAAATAGCGACACTGAAGGGTCTGTGCATTTTATGACGTTATAGAGAGTTAATAATAATATTTTGCTTTTATATTATTATTTACTTACTAATAAAGTATACAATTTACAAACAACAAACAAATTAATATTGATACAAATGACTTTTAATGCGTATAGTCTGTTATCTTCGTTTGATGTTTTTTGCTGCACCAGCATTTTATTTGAATTTTATCATGTATTTTATTATCCCATGTCTTGGGATCAACTTGGTTATACAAAAAGTATTTTTTTATTAATTTCGCTGCATCGAGTGCTTGTTTAATGCTTGGTGGAGGCTCAGGATCATCTGTCTCATCCTATACATCCCCTTGTTGCTGTTCCTCAGTTTTTTTCACCGAATCCAGAATTTCTTCATCTGTAAGTGAAGCTGTTGTAGCCAGGCTGTCGTCTACTTCTATGTAGGTTTGTATATTTTCAGTGAAATTTTGTGGCATGTTGAACTGTTGAACCCACTCAGTTAATGGAAGGTCATCTTTACTTTCAAACTCTTGTCTCGCTTCCACTTCAGCACTCGCAGAACTGGTACAAAGTCCAGCATGATGAATAGAGTGCTGTATAGTTGTTGCTGTCACTTCTTCCCAGGCTTTGGATAAAAAATTTACTGCATGTAGCATATTAATAGAAGTTTAACCCTCAGATTCGACCAGCTCCATCAATAGTTTCCTTCTGTAGTGACCCTTGAGACTTTTAATCACGCTTTGATCCATTGGTTGTAAGAGACTAGTCGTGTTTGGTGGAAAAAATGCCAACTGTATGTTTTGAAGGTTAGATATATGAGGGTGAGCAGGGCAGTTGTCGACAAGAAGCAAGATTTTTTGTTCCTTTAATTCTGCATTCCACCTTCGCAATTCTCCTTCAAACAGTTGACTTGTCATCCAGGCTGATTTATTAGCTTTATAGGTGACTGGCAATTGATTAATGTTCTTAAAACACCGCGGATTTTTTGATTTGCCTATTATCACTAGCTTCCTTTTTACTGTGTCATTCATATTAGCAGCTACAAACACTGTAATACGCTCTTGGGAGAGTTTTCCTCCTACACACTTTTCTCCTTTAAATTTCAAAGTTTTATCTGGAGTCAACTTAAAGAAAATTCCGGCTTCATCAGCATTCAAAAGCATCACTTGGAGCGTACTTTTCTTTCAATTTTTACCACACTCTATTAATCCAGACGTCAATAACATTCGTATCAACACTTCGTGCTTCTCCATTAATTTTACCATAGTTGATATATTATGGTGACATTGCTTGAACTTTCCGAGTCATCCTTCTGATGCTTTGAAAGCCAAGTTCTTCAGAAAATTTCTCTGCCTTAGCTTTCACGATCGGCCCCGAGACAGGTAAGTTATTCAGGCGCTGTCTGTGAAACCATGATAGCATAGCTTGATCCAAATCTTCGTATTTAGGTTTCGTTAATTTCTGTGAAGATTTTCCATCCTCCTCTGCTTGTAGAATTTGTTCTTTGTTTTTCCATATTGTAGATACGGTAGAGCGACTGATTCCAAAGCGTCTTCCAACATCACTTATCTTTTCTCCCGCCTCTATTGCGCGTATTAATAAAACTTTTTCCTTAATACACAAAGATTTTCTCTTGCTCGGCATGTTCACAGTTTGAAAGTTTGTGACCAACTAAGAATATGATAACGTATATATAATGCATAACAACCTAAAAACAGTCTAGCAGCCGAGGTAAATTGCACGTGTTTAATATACAATAAACAAACATTACTATAAACAAACAATATAATTACAATAATTACAATAAACAAACAAACGAATTTCTTAAAATCTTCGGTACGTATGATGCCGACAGTCGAGGTAAATACGGGCTAGACAATATAATAATAAACACAAGAACGTACACAGCTGCAGTTATTATTAATTTTGGCAACTTAGAAAATTCTGTTTATTGCTTAATAATTACGTATTGTTGTCGTTATGTAGAGTGGCTATGATGCTACATAGAGTATATCATTCTATGGACAACAAGGTAAACCAACCAAAGTCAAGTAATTTCGACGTCTTAGGGAGTTTGTCGTTAAATCGAGTGACGTTACATCGAGTTTACACTGTATTTCAATTTTCCCTATTATGTCTATATTTTTATTCATTGTAAAAAACTAAAATAAAAAACGTGATTGTAGTATTATTAGCATTAAAAGCGACTGACAATTTAAAATGAAAAATGATACAATAATGTTTGCTGTTGCTATATGCATTATGTGATAATATTGATAACATTATAATCTAAAAACTCAGCACTGGATTATTATTCGATTTAGCTCGAGGTCGTATAAAACTGTGCTGTGGAATTAATAAATCTTCCAGAATTTCATTATGTTTGTTATCTTTTGTAACATATACACTGATGTGTTATTTTACAAATTTTTGCCATTTTGCATAAACTTTAATTCATTTTAAAATTACAATTGAAAATTATTTTATTTACAATATTTTATCACAAATCCGATGAATTGAATCGATACAATATATTATGATTAATATACAATCTATACCACTTTAGCAATTCTTTTGTCCCTAGTAGGGGTCGCCAACTGAAGCTGTAAATCTACTTTATTCTTCCAAAATGTGCTGATGTGATATACATGTTAATACACAATATTGCTGGTAAATAATTGGATTCTCAATTAAAATGAAGGTTGCCTTCAAATCATCTGTTAAGCTTTGAAACTTTGAGATATAGTTACCGTAATACATCGAATGACGAGTAAACACGACATTTTTTCATGTAATCATAAAATATCAATGTGTAACTGAAACGTACCACCTAAAATAGTAATTTTCAAAAGCCTAATTTTTTCTTTTTTCTTTTAAGTTTTCGAAGTTTTCGGAAAATTGTGTCATATTTATGTCCCAGAATTAATGACCCACTCTGTCATTTCGCGGCCCTAAGTAACATAAGAATCATTAATATTCATTTTAAATAGTCGATTTATTTGCATATTATTGTAACAATACAAATTTATAAATAAATAGAAAAAACAAAAAATTAAATTATATTTTAGTGCTTATCTAAACTTGAGCATCGAATCATAAGATTTGAGTTATGAGTTATGCTCATTACAGGACATAGCTAAGTATTTCACTGAAGAAGAAAAAAAGTGAAAGAAGTAATGGGCAATTGGGGGCGCGAATTCTAAAAATATCTTGCATTGAAGAAGTTAATGGAATTCATATTCAGTATTCCTGCTAGTAATTCGTTCGTGGAAAGGATTTTCTTTTCATTGGGCTCTTGTGGTGGGACAAGAGAAACCGTTTGATGCCTGACCATATCAAAGGCGGGTTATTAATTTTCAATAATTTAAAAATAAAATGTGATAAATTCCGCGCTATAGCTTTAGATAACAAAAAGCTTCTAGAAGCGGTACGGAGTAACATGATGTATAATTTTGAAAAAAAAAAATGTTTTCTTAAAAAAAAATGATCGTGTCGGGGTCATCCGTTTCGCATAGGTGGCAACACGAGTGGCAAGGTTGTGCACCAGCACAAATGTGCCGGATTATATAGGACACCATTCCAATTAAAATATAATGTTATATTTGTATACATCATATCAAATAATTAAAAAAGTAATATTTTAAAATTTGTGCCTGGAATAAAATAATAAAAATTCTATAGATTTTACGATACATAATACATTGTATCTACTCACACTGTGTATTTTGTATATATGACAATAAAAGGTTATAATAATAAAAAAAAATACTCACACACCAACATGAACACATTAATTAATACATTATCGTATGTGAAGGATGCCATTATTATAATCGTGTGTAAAAGTATCCAAATTGTGTGCGAAAGTCCAATGTTAATCAAATTTCTAATCGATTTCTGTGGGTTGTTACTATGACAACAACTCGCGTCACTAAACAAAAAACATAGACATAGTGAAAATAAATTTTCTGACGTATCTTAAAATTGAATAAATTTTTCTTACTTTGAATTAAGAAGTCTTAAGGATTCTCGAAAATTCGGAAGTCTCGGATTTATCTGGATCTAATATAACTTAACCTAACTATAATCTAATCTAGATTAAGTCTAGGTTTAGGCCGTTTAGCTAGATTACATCGACAACGACCAAATTGTGTTCCCCTCACTGTGCGTTTCTACTAGTTAACATTATTTTCCGCGGAGGCGCTGAACGTTCTAACCTTATTGCGTCAGTGATTTGAATTGTGTTGTCTGTCAAAATTACAATTTTTACAATATTATCGGTAAGGAACAAATCGGTAAGGAAAATATGAATAGAATCAACAGTATTTTAACATGCTTCGTAGATAAAATAATGTATGACACACGTGTGTGAAAGGCTTTTGTGCACTCACTGCGATTCAACCACTCGCCTTCGGCTCGTGCTTTAAACTTCGCAATTCATGCACAAAAGCCCTTCTTCACACACTTGTATCATAAACTAACAAATTTTATAGTTAAAAGTCTGTTCAGAAAATAACAGAATTTTGAACATCCTCACGAAAAATTTTGAATTATGTAACCCTTCTTTGTAACCATGTTTTTCGTGATATTGTTTCTTTTATTCATCGAAGCTTAACGGCTTCGTTCACCATCTCCAAGTAAAGCGTTGATTAGTTACTTCCTAGTTAACATTAATCGGCAAATAAAAGTTACTAGTATCTTTCGTAAATTTTACAAACAAAAATAAAGCTTCGAGCAGAAACTTACTGGTTAAGTGAATAACGTAACAAATCAAACGTCACATTCGTTCAGTAATACGTCAATGTTACTCGTTGGCAGTTAACTTCATTGGCAGTTATTAATTTAGCACGAATAAAGTTAAAATATATAGAAGTGCAAACTTTTCTTTATATGAGAGGGATATTTTGGTATCCCTTATGCAGAAATACCAAAGTCTGCTTAAAAAACAAAGCTATGCTTCCACGTGGAAGAAGAAAGGAGCCGCTCGGGAAAGCATCCAAAACGAATTTAATGCTCGATCTGGAGGCACATTCAGATTGACCAAAACATTGACGATCAAGTAAGAAAAAGTCGGCTGCAACACGCTCGGAACTTTACCGTGCCGGAGGTGGTAAGAACACAGCACCTCCGCTAGAAGCAATGTGGAAGAGCAAATAAAAACAATTTTATAAAAACCATCTTATAGTGTACTTAAGTCATCAGGGAACTTTATTATAACTGGGCGTAGTTGAGCAATTACTGTTGCGTTGGTGGACAGACACCACCAAAATCAGCCGCACTTCATAAGTAGGATCCAGTAGCGAGATACCTTATCGCTAGTAGTAGGCTTGTTTTTGAAAGACTTGGAGACTTGGTGTATCAGTGTAGAAGGGATTAAACGTATTGTTCAGAAGCTCAGTAGATTTGAAAGGTAAAATCACTTCAATAATGAAAAAAATACCAGTCACTTTCGCGATTTAGGTGTTATGTTTTATAAAGTTAGGCTTTTGGTTTACTGCATACTTTGATAGACGAAATCTATCTAAAAATCAGTTTCATCTAGGTCCGTAAAATAATCAACACGGATTTTAAATACACCAATCTTAGGTACTCGTTGCGTCGCAGAAGGTTCTAATTGAAGAAAAAAGTCAATTCGACACCCCCAACGAAAACTATAGTAACTCATAAAAATGTGTTTTTGAGTTACGATGGTCAAAGAATCGGGTATGGATGTAAAATTTCCTTATAAAAGTATTGTAGCTCAATATCCATTGTGGGCAACCAATAAAACACATTGAAATATAATAGTAAGTCCAAAGTTAAATTTATTTCCGACGAAGAATATCGCAACTCAGTTACTATAGCTTTTATAATCACAGACTCCCCACCACTTCCAAAGAGAAATGTCGTATGTTGAGTTACTATAGTGTTAGTAGTTGAAAATCCCGAAGTGTTTTGGTTATTACTCAAAGTTACGATATTGTTGGTGATTAGCATATTGTTAACTGTTGTTAAAAATGATATCAAGCAGAACAAAATATATCTTGCAACTCGTTGACAGTGATAAAAGTGAAAAAATAGAAAGTGAGCATCAAAATGAAGTTGTAGGTAAGTAATTGCACTGTGTCTTGTTACAGTTTAGTAAAAAAACAATCTTGTAACCTAAAAATTAGAATAAATACTTGTATTACAAGACTCAAAAACACTTTCTTGTGATTGAATCTAGATACTTAAGATTGTTTTAATTTCAGATGTGATAGAAAGCAATACAATAATAAGTAGCGATGACAATGACGCCAAAAAAGTGAGTAGTAGTGATGGGGATGAACCGAGCTCACTAGTTACCCATACCTCATCAAGTTGTGGAACGGTTGAGCTAAAAACTTTTGACAATCATTGCTATCAATCTCTAGAGATTACTACCCCATTAACTAAACCAATTATTAAAAATATTCAACCTACAGTTGAACATAAAATTGATGGTTCTACAATGGAGTCTTATCCTGGAGAAGCCGAATCAGATTTTGTTAACTCCGATGCAGATCCAGAATATAGGCCTTCTGATGTTGAAGAAACTGATTCCAGTTCTTTACTACGCTACTACAGATACTTTTATAGCGCTTTTAAGTGAAACCGCAAATCATCAGCACTTGGCTCAAAAAGATAATGATACGTCATCTACAGCTTCCATAAAAGTTAGAAAGCGTAAAATTTCAGTTAAAAATAACCCAGGTAGAAAGCGTTCTAGAAATGAAAATGAATGGATAGATGTCAAAGTCAAAAAAGACTTGAATAATTGTATTGAACATGAAAATAGGTCAGGCAAAAATTTTTTATCTAAAAGTATTCGACCAGCATGCAAAATATCTTGTAGGCAAAAATGTCAAGAACGCCTTACTAAAGATCAACGAAAGTCTATTTTTACCGCATTTTGGGCTTTGGGAGATCATACCAGACGATGGGATTTTATTGCAAGGAGTGTGAGGACTGTTGAAAAAAAAACCGTGACCGTTGGTGCAGGGATTTCAAGAAGAAAAGTTTCAAGGCAGTATTATTTTCTCATGGACAATGAGGAGAAGCTGGTATGTAAAACAATGTTCTTAAATACATTGGCCATATCTGAAATGTATGTCACAACTACTTTGAAGAAGCTCAAGGATGATGATAACAGAACAGTCGCTTTTGATAAAAGAGGAAAACATCATAACAGGCCAAATAAAATTGATCTTAAAGTGCAAGACAGCGTCAGAGAGCACATCAAACTTTTTCCTTTAGTTCCGTCACACTACATCCGGAAAGACTCCAAGCGAATGTATTTAGAGAAAGGTCTGAGTATCCGGAAGATATTTAGGTTGTATAAAGAATGGGCGGACGACAAACAGATAAAAATTAAGGCAACTGAACGGCAATATCGAGACATTTTTACCTTAGAATTTAATATTGGTTTTCATAATTTAATGCATATGTAATGGCTGATGAGCAACTGAAATCAAAATTACAGTTAAACTATGAAAATCATCATAAAAACAAGAATGCAGCTCGAGCTCTAAAAAAATCTGATAAAGAATTAGCACTTAATGACAAAACAATTTTAGTAGCTTGTTTTGACCTCCAAAAGGTTCTTATAACTCCAATGTCGGAAGTGAATGTCTTCTATTACAAAAGCAAATACGCTACCTACAATTTTACTGTCTATGATGTAGGAAACAATAGTGGTTTTTGCTATACGTGGCATGAACAAATATCTGGAAGAGGTCCACAGGAAGTTGGCAGCTGTGTATTTGATTTTATGAAGTTGCATGCAAATAAAGGAGTGAAAAAGTTCATTTTCTATTCGGATAACTGTGGTGGACAGAATTGTAATCGCTTTCTGTTTTCAATGTTCACTTGTGCGACGACTGCTTTAAAAGTTGAAATTACCCACCGATTTTTAGAGAAGGAGCATACACAGAATGAGGGTGATAGTATGCACGCAGTAATAGAGAACGCAAAAAAGCGTCAGACTGCCATCTATACGCCCGACCAATGGGTGACTTTAATCAGGATGGAAAAAAAAAACAGGGAAACCGTACATCCTAAAGGAGATGAGCCAAGTAATATTTTTTTTGTACTAGAAGCTTAGTTGAAAAACAAAACTGGAAAACTAATAATAATCGGGATAAACTATCAGTAAAATCAGAGAAATCAATTTCACCTTTGCAACTCCCAATACAGTTGCTTTCAGATATTTGTATGGAGGAGAAATTAAGTCTCTGCAATTATTCAAAACATTGAAAACCTGCCTCAGCTTCATACTCAATATTTTCCAATAGAGAAAAAGAAATTAGAAGGCCTACTGGCACTTTGTAAAAGTAATAATATCCCTTCTATGTATCACGGATTTTATAAATCTCTCTCTGCAAAAAGCAATGAAGCAAAAAGCGTGAAGACCAAAAATTCTAGGAATGGATCTAAAAATGCAAAAAAATCACTAATTAGCGAGCAAGGTAATGAAATCAGTTCTGATTAGGATCTTCCAGACGAAGATGATGATGAGGATTATGATATATTTTATTAAATCAATCAACTTACGACATTATTGTATTATTCCTTAGCAGTAAATATATTTTCTTTCTAATAGTATCTTTTATTTACTAAAGAAAATCCAATGAAAACTATAGTAACTCAGATAGGACCTAAAGTACAAAAAGCAAGGAGAAATTTTTACTTTTAATAAACAATTATTTACCAAAACTTAGATTCACAACAGTTTTCGATAATATTAAACAATTCCTTGATTTTATATTAACATTCAAAGATTCAATGCAGCTTTTCTCGAAACTGTAATTTTTGAGTTACTATAGTTTTCGCTGGGGGCGTCGAATTGATGATCAATTAAGTCAAATAAATCCATACCTACACATTCCTACATAATCTATACAAAATGACAACGGACAACTTTAAACTTCAAAGTAAACACACTAATTGGCAGATATCGTGACAAGTAAGTTACGAGTCAGTTAATTTTACAATTAGTGCTACTCGAACGTCGTGAAATTCGCACATGAAGTTACGGGTGACTTTAACCGACGCTTAGCTTACTCGACACTTTACTTGAAGGTGTTGAAAGAGGTATTAAGTATTAAGGCGATCTTTAAAATGTGCGATTTTCTGGAGTAACTAACGATGCAACCAACGTAAAATTCTACGTGAAACTAGAGAAAATTTTTATAGAAACGTGCACTACCCAGGCGTTTTGCAACGGTTACTTGAAAAAATCGGCAAAAAGGGAACAGAAATGTGCCGAGACAATCTCATGATTTTTGCAGCACGACAGTGCGTCCGCACACTTAGCTTTGTCAATTCACTGTGTCGAGACAACCTCATGATTCTTGCAGCACGACAGTGCGTCCGCACACTTAGCTTTGTCAATTCACCAGTTTTGTACCAGAAATATGATGACTGTCCTCCCGCAGCCTCCTTACTTGCAAGACCTGCCTCCTTGTGATTTCTGTACGCCATTTTTGATGTATTGATGACATAAAAGCAAATTCGTCCCAGACCTTAAAGGTCTGCTATCCAGGATGGCTTAGCGAAATGGAAATACCACTTGGAAAAGTGTGCGAATAGGGGAGAAAATCTTTTCGAGGGTAAAATTAGAGGGTTCATGTAAGGCATGGCGAACCATTCGTACACCTGTCACAGCTTTCACAAAGAATTTTTTTTGTTAATTTGTTTTAAATTATTACTTGTGTTTTAAATAATAAAGTGTCTTGTAGTCTCATAGAAATTTCAATATAGACAATCAACGTACTTAGCAACTTTTAATGTGAACTCATTGTTGAAAACCGGAAAACTGAAACATCTAACATATAGGCTAAAAAACCACAGCATACTCATAACAGCCGTGCAAGAAACACGATACATGGATACCTTCGATTCCGATGGTTTTAGGATATACAAACGGAAAGTGGGACCAAGACTGATGAAAAATGTACGACATCTTGGAACTGCCTTTATAATCGATAAAAAAAAATCTTGAACGCATTAAAAATATGTTAAAAAAATTGCATGCTGTCCGGCACTACTTCATATTTACTTCAAACTAGCCACAAAACAATAAAATCGCGTTTCTGACATACACACTGTAACCAAAGCGAAGACATGTACTTACAATTTGTCAAAAATGGCGAACGTATGGGTCAAGATGGGTAATAGGAGGCTATCCTATTGCACGTACACACTACCGAACGCACTAGTTTCCTGCTTTCGTCTGGTGTGTACATACCCTTAATCATTAAGGGTAGCACCGCTATTAAACTATTAAGGCTTAATTTTAATAAGCTGGAAGCGAATCTTTTAATGCCAGCGTGCCAATTTTAAACTCATCATTTATTATTTGCAAAAATTTTACATAAAATCATAATAGAACATTGTAATATTTTAATCTTGTGGACCATGTCTTCTCAAGGCAACCACTCCAGATACATACACGTCTGTTGATGGCTAAGGCAATCATGAATAGTTCACCAGTTGCATTCACACACATGCTCTCTATATTGGCGATAAATATGTTATCACTGAGTTATCACTGCCCAGCCAAGAATATGCTAAATATTTCTATACGATATTTATTGAACAATCTAAGTTATATGAAAAAAGTCTCGCTTAACAACTATATTTTTCGTAATCGTTTAATAATTCATTCAATCTGTTCGTCAGTACACCTTGTTTTTTCTCATCCCAACGTGAGTTCAGGGACTTATATCTCTTGCAAACACTGCAGCCTTATAGGCCTATTGTATTACCCCACATTGTTCCATTCAAGCAAATAGATCCAGACCATGTATTAGGTCCAGAAGTCTTCGAGACATGTGGTTCGGTGGGAGTCCCTCTGATGCAATGTTGAGTTTTATTCTCCTGCGCGCGATAGCTTCGCAATGGAAGATTATTTTAAAGACAGTTTCGTCCTCTTTGTTGCAGAGTCTGCATAGTGGTTCATTTGTCCAGATGCACATCTTCTGCAGATGTCCTATTCGTGCGCAGTGTCCCGTTAAGAGAACTGCCACAGTTGCAATATGCTTCCTGGACAGCAACAAGATTTCAGCTGTTAGGATGTTAGACATGATAACTAACATCCGTTTGCTGTGCTGCTGGCCACTTCTGCAGATCCATTTTAATTGATGAATTTTATTGGTCCACTCAGTTATTATTTTACGGGCCATGGTTAAGGCTTGTACGGGCCATGACCACACCCTTAATGCAGAATCAAATTTTCATAAATATTAGATTCGGTATTTCGTTCTCCATATTATTATAAAATTAATGTTTAAATAGTTTTTTTTTATTTTTCTTAAATCAAACCAAACGCCCGTGTGGGGTTTTTGTTAGTCCCCCATCGGGCGCCTCCCGAGTTGGTGGATAGGGGAATGCCTACCAGATATGGTGGGTACCTGGAAAATCCAAATTCAGGGGCGGATCAAAACTAGCACTGGGTGAGCGCAGCAGCGACCCCCAGTACCAAGATGAAGCGAAAAGGAAATGATCCTGAACCGACTCATCACATGGACTTCCACAAACATGACTGGAGCTGTTTTATTGGTTGTGGTACTACGGCGTGGGAGGAAACGGGAAACTACCAAATTATCATTTATGCAGGAACAAACACAAAGTACGGCCCTCAGTAACGGGTAGGCCTTAAATGGCCGGGGGGTGCTAAGAATCTCCCGGTTTCAGTTAAAATAAAATAACCAAAAAATGGCAACCTGGAATACTAACAGCCTATGAACCAGGAAAAATTAACAACCTAACGCAAGAAATACAAAGACTTCATGTCAATATTGTGGGCATCGGTGAAGTGAGATGGCCCAAGAATGGGATACATACAATGTCTAACCACACTGTGTACTACTCAGGCAGCGACGAAACAGACAAACATCAGAGACACGAAGTGGCTGTTGTGCTGGACAACAACACTAAAAATATGTATATAAATTCCTGCCAATCTCGGACTTACATCATCTTAAAATAATAACAAGCCAGTAAAATTAAACATATTTCAAGTGTACGCTCCCCCGGCGCAGAACCCGGACGCAGAATGCGAATAATTCTACAGATGCTTAGAAGCAACACTCAAGCATACCAAGAAGGAAGACATGAACATAATAATGCGAAATTTGTATGCGAAAATTGGAGAAGGCATATACGAAGACATAGTTGGCTAATTTGGCCTAGGTACTAGAAATGGCAAAGTGGACAGACTCGTAGACTTCTGCCAAAATAATAAGTATATACCAACAAATACATGGCTCCAAATGCCGAAACGTCGTCTATAACCAGGACATCCCCCAACACCAACCAGGTTACATTGTTAGGAACCAGATTGATTTCATCCTAATCAACAAAAGATTTCGCAACTACATCAAACGAGTAGCCGCATACCTGGGAGCAGACGTCGCTTCAGACCACATCTCAATTATAGCAAACACACCTTCGTTTAGTAAAACAGAAAACATCTACAGGTAAAAAATAATCGACTTTCGCAAACTAACAGAAGAATCAATAGTGAAAATCCTTCAAGAAATCCTTGCTGATGGAACAACACAGACGGCGAAAAACTCAAATATTCGCACAAATATTCTCAGAAGCCTTCAATGATCTAAATAATTTGGCAGAAACGTCCATCGCGATAGAGGGGGAAACAACCGAAGGAAATACAAGCACGAAATACCTAGGCACACTAGTGGGACCAGAGATGAGACCCACTACAAGAGATCAAGAGTAAGGTAGAACAAGCCAGACAGGCATTCATCAAACTACGTCCCTTGCTACGGACCCGGACGACTCGGCACTTCCAAATCGGCACCGGACAACTCGGCACCGGATAAGTCGGCACCGGACAACTCGGCACCGGGATAATTCGGCACCGGATAAGTCGGCACCGGACAAATCGTCACCGAGACATTTCGGCACTCCTATTTTTAATTTTCTTTTAACCTCTTATCCTTTTAACTTTTAATAAAGATATTTATGTTTTATGATCAGTTTTTAATTTAACGCTGTTTTCATGTCAACATGAATTCTACTGTTGGCTAGAAGGTGACTAAATAAATAGTTTACAATTTCCTTCATCTTTCAAGGGGCGTGCGTTATCTTTAATTATAAAAAGATTTCTTTTGTTTTTTAAATTACCAAAACCTATAACAGAAAAATGATATATTCATACTCTGATTAATGGTGCCGATTTTCCCGGTGCCGACTTATCCGGTGCCGAATTTTCCCGGTGCCAAGTTGTCCGGTGCCATGTTGGAAGTGCCGAGTCGTCCGGTGCCGACTTATCCGGTGCCGATTTATCGTGTACCGTCTTGCTATGCGATAAAAAACTAAATTTAGAAATGCGCCAGAGAATTGTCAAATGCTGCATTTGGCCAGTCGTACTGTATGGAGCAGAAAGCTGGACGATAAAAGTAGCATCCATTAACAAGATTAACTACATTATCAACGAGGAGGTGCTGATAAGGTCAGGAGTGGACATATTACTGTTGAATACCATAAAGCGCAGGATCGGGTAGCTGGGTCACATACCAAGGGGGCCAAAATAGCCACAAAATAGGCAATAAGATAGAAGGCAGAAGGGGCATTGGACGTAAACAGCTATCTTGGCTTAGGAACATCAGGAACTGGACCGGAATCAAAAAGTTTAGTGACATGAGCAGCAATAAACAAAAAATTAACAATTATTCAATAAATGATAATTCGCCAACGCACATAGGTGTAACGCAACAGAAGAAGAAGAAACCAAACTTATAGTGTAAATACTTTTTTGGCCACTACAAAGTATTATTGGGGAGTAATGTTGGTTGGGGAGTAATGTTGGTTTAGGTCTCAGTGTTGCGCGCCGACGCCAATAGGAGTGCAACGCCAAAATACTGGGAAATGCCTTTGAATATTATTCAGCCAACGAATCCTATCTCTAGCCTCCTCGCGGCACTCTTTGGGCAATGCAACGATGTTGTAGCAAATAGAGAGGGGTGACTGGCGAATCTCCGGCGCCAAAAAACGGGAACCACTTGGCTAAGAGAAGGAAAACTCCGACAGAATACCAGGGTATGTTCGCATGCCTAAAGGTGGCAGCCCCACCGACGAACTAGGGTACTGAAGGTTGATAGCCTACATATCCGAAAACAAATTATCACCGAAACTTCAAACACGAAAATTAACCGGACGGATCTACGATACACGACCTTTAGCATGAAAATACGGACACGAATTGGATGCTGGAATGTCAGAACGATGTTTGAGGGAAGCAGACTCGCACAAGTTGCACAAAACATGCAGCAATATAACATCAACATCCTTGGACTTAGCGAAACGCGCTGGAACGGGTTTGGTGAAACCAAATCAAGCAACGGAATGACATTCTTGTATCCTGGAAAAGAAAATGAAGATGACGTACATGAGCACGGGGTAGAATTTCTCCTAAGCCAGAAAGCCAAGCACGCACTTCTTGAATGGAGACCAGTGACAGAGCGAATTATACTAGCCAGATTCAATACGAGGGCCAGAAAACTGACAATTGTACAATGCTACGCACCCACAGAAGCAGCGGAGACAGAAGTCAAGGAATCATTGTACGGGAAATTGTCAGAAACATTCTTGACAATCCGGAAACAAGACATTGTCATATTATTAGGAGATTTCAATGCACAGCTAGAAAGTAACAACGTTGGTCTAGAAAATATCATGGGAACACATGGAATCGGAAACTGTTCGGACAATGGACAAAAGTTCATTGACTTCTGCAGCCAACAGAATTTGGTAGTAGGTGGAACGCTCTTCCCGCATAAACGATGCCACAAGGTCACATGGATATCCCCCGACGGCCACACCCAGAACCAGATCGACCATATTGCCATTAGTCGAGCATGCCGAGGCTAGCTTCTTCAAGTAAGGAACAAGCGAGGAGCCGACATTGACAGCGACCACTACCTATTGCTGGGGGAAATAAGACTTAAAGTTGCAGTCCTTCCCAAACAATTAAACCGCACCAGCAAAAGGTACAACGTTAAAAAGCTAAAAGACCCAGAGATTAGAGCCCAATACACCGAGGAGCTAAGAACGATAACAACTAAAACAAATTTGCAAAATCTAGGAATAGAAGAGACGTGGCACCAGATAAAGACCTACTTTACTGAAACCAACAACACTGTACTAGGTTTTACCGAGAAAAGCATGAAGGACTGGATGTCGCCAGAAACATGGAAGCTAATCGCCAACAGAAAGCTGTTAAAAAAGAGTATCTTACAAACCCATGTCCCATTAGATAAACGTTTACTAAAAGAATTATATAAGCAGGCTCGACTTAACATCAAGTGGAGTGTAAGATCGGATAAAAGATCGTGGGTGGACAATATTGCAGAAACTGCTCAACGTGCCGCTAACCAAAATAACCTGAGAGAATTGTATAAATCCACCAAGCTGCTTTCGAACAAGAAAACTACAAAAACAAAGCCAATAAAATCAAAAGATGGGAAGCTACTGTTTACAACAGAAGAACAACTCAATAGATGGCAGGAACATTTCCAGGAGATACTTACAGGAATAACTCAAGAACAAAACAATAACGCAAACCATCATGCAACACGGGCACGGCAACAACACAAAACCTCCAGCCAGAGCAGAGATAAGCAAGGCCATTAAGGAACTAAAGGACGGGAAAAGTCCAGGCATCGACAACATCACATCTGAAATGATGAAAGCTAACTGCACGACCACGACCGAAATGCTGGCACCTCTAATAAATAAAATCTGGGAATCCGAAACACTACCGAAAGAATGGAACAATGGCCTTCTGATAAAGCTCCCCAAAAAAGGAGACCTGAGCGATTGCAACAACTGGAGAAGCATAACACTATTAACAACTGCATTGGAAATACTCTGCAAATTAATACTCACCCGAATGAGCAAAGCAATTGAACCTACGTTGAGAGAAGAACAGGCTGGTTTTAGGCCGGGAAGATCCTGCGCAGTCTAAATCAATACGTTGAGGATTATAAAAGAGCAAGCAGTAGAATGGCAAAGCACGGTATTTCTATTATTCGTAGACTTTCAAAAAGCTTTTGATACTATTAAATGGGAAAGCATTTGGGCGGCTTTAGGCCGGAGAGGCGTCCCGAAATAGTAACAATCATAAAAGCATCGTATGCGGACTACTCTTGCAACGTACACGAAGGGAATCTCTCAGAAGCGGTCAAAGTGTCTGCTGGTGTCCGACAGGGTTGCTTGTTATCCCGGCTTTTATTCCTAATAGTACTAGACGAGGTCATGGCGAGCGTTACAACACAGCCTCGAGGAATACGCTGGGGACTATCAAGCAGGCTAGAAGATCTCGACTACGCCGATGATATCTGCCTCATGTCCCATACACTCACCGACATGATGGACAAAACAGCTAAGCACATAAACACAAAAAAAAAACAGAGGATATGCGGATTGGCGCTACCACTAGCAGGGACATACAAGTAAACGGCGTAACAGTAAAAAGATGCGAACAGTTCTGCTACTTGGGCAGCATCATAGTAGTGGATGGAGGGGCCGACCTAGACATCGCGAGAAGAATCAACAAAGAGAAGGGAGCCTTCGCCCAACTGAATAACGTTTGGAGCTCTTCAATACTTTTCCGTAAAACGAAACTCAACGTCAAATCCATCCTGTTCTACGGCAGTGAGACGTGGAAAGTAACTAAAAGCAGCACAAACAAACTGCAAGTTTCCGCAAACTGGTGTTTGAGATGGATCCTTAGAATCCGATGGCCTGAAGTGATATCGAACCACGATCTGCTTCGTTCTACAAACCAACTTCCAGTAGACGTTGAAATAAAGAGAAGAAAGTGGAACTGGATTGGACACACCCTACGACGCAATCCACAAAACATTGCAAAACAAGCATTGGACTGACATCCCCAATTCTGTAAGCGAAAGAGAGGAAGGCCAAAAACAACATGGCGATGCACAATTGAAGCCGAAACCACATCCACCGGCAAATCGTGGAATGAGTTGAAGGTCGTGGCTCGAAATAGAGTCAGATGGCGGCAATTGGTAGAATCCCTATGCCCCACTGGGGGAAACAGGAACTAAGAGATAGAGAGAGACAAAGTATTATTTTTCTTTTATCAAGGTGTATCTAGTCCAATCTGGAAGTTGGCCGTACTGATTTATTTGTTTAACAGTTTCAATATTTTTTTCAACTTAAGTTATTTATCTAAAAATTTTTTTTTTAAATAATCTCATTCATAGTTTCTTGAGTGTTTATGTTCGTAGTACTATTAATTATTCTTATCTACGACAATTGCAAACTCAAAAAAATGCATTTTTTCTTGCAACTTTAGCATATATTATACGATTTTAATCTTATTTATACAATACTTTATTTAAATTGATTTAAATTAATTGTAATTTTGTTCAATATTCAGATATATAACTGGTGACTTGACACACTAACACGCTTATATATTCAAGCTACAAGCTCGGACTTTATTTAGTTCTAGTCTATTGAATCTTCAAGACCATTTTAACACAAGTTTAAATTTTCAAGTTTACAAGTTTTTTCTCTGGGATTCTCTGTTTAGTTTCTCAGAATGGAATTATATTATATATAGTATTATATATAGAATATTATATAATATTTATCTCAGTTATAGTTTCAAAGTTTATGTATATACTTTACGTTATTGCGATTATATTTACGATCTACTTGTAATCTATTAAATTAAGGAAATCGCTGTTTCTAAATTTTGGAACGAAATTTACGTTTTTCGAAATGTTTTCGGATAGTTGATAAATTAATTGTAGCTTTATATAAAGTGTTAGTGTAGGGTGATACAGGGAGGCCGTAGTTGTAGTAATGCAGGAGCTAAATAAAGTTACTGGCGGAATGCTACCGAACAAATCGCTTAATTCATTAGCACAAAAACCTAATCCATAAAATAAATCCACTTAAACATAACTCACACAAAAAGCGGCAGAGAGTGCGTTACGATTCTACGGCTGATTTATTGTCTCCGGTATTCAATTTACGGGCCAATTTGTGTCGAGTGGATTTAGCGATCGGATTCGGCGCGCGGGTTGGGGGCGGCTGCTAATAGCTTTTACACCCGTACTAAGGGTTAACACATCGTGTGAAGCACCCACTTGAACCCTGTTAATCTTAACCTAACAACCCTTACTCCCACTAATTTTCTAACTACTTTATACACAAAAACATGTCATTTAATATTTAAAGATTTTTCTTACTAAACCATAAGGATATTTTAACAAAATGTGAATAAATTTTATGAATTAAAATAACTTCTAAATAATGTTAATCTTATTTATTTTAATTTTTCTTTATTACTTACAATGATATGTTTTCTGTTGATGCCCGTATGTTCCTTCGAACTCCGCGCCAAGTGATCTGAATGGCATAAACACCCTTGTGTCTTAGTTGCCAAATGTCTCACTTGATCACTCGCCAGTATAAAAGTTCTATTCAATCACTTTTATATCTTGGCATAAAAGTGACACATTTACCTTGACTATCAAGTTATAAAAGAGGTTAAATTTATGACTTTTGAAAATAAAATACAGTGCTACCTCAGTATAAGTCTTCATAGGAATACGTCCAATTCGGAATATGTCCTATTTGGACGCGACCAATTTTGCTCGACATACAACTGCATTTATATATACATGCTTTACAACATACATTTTGGTTTGAATTTTCATATGTCATGTCATGTCATTTTTAAATACTTACCTTTTTGGAAGAAAATGTCAAAGAGATAGTTCATAGTCCCGTTCATCACACAATAAGAGTTTTTTCCGGGGCACAAGTCAATTAAAAGCAGGGTAATTCTCTTGTTCTTTGGCAATTCTAGTGGGGACTGCAAAATGGAGCCTTTATTGATTTACAACTCGGAAAAATCGAGTGCATTTAATAAAT
Source organism: Phosphuga atrata (assembly GCA_944588485.1). Lineage (NCBI taxonomy): Eukaryota > Metazoa > Arthropoda > Insecta > Coleoptera > Silphidae > Phosphuga > Phosphuga atrata. The sequence continues at coordinate 38,470,238 of OX155899.1, forward strand.
ATAATATCTGAAAATTTCAAGCGGCCGAAAGGGACATCAAATCTGTGCCTTCTTTTGTGAAGAATACTGTTTTTCTCTCCAGATCCATCAAACTAAATGTATGTGATGATAATGTCGAATAATTATTGGAGAGACGTAATGAAAAACTGACCACCGAGGATTTAAAGAAACTGAAGAAGGACAAGCATCAGTATAGTATCGATACCTTCTCTTCATACTAAGAGGAGGAAGAGGTAGGTCTGCTTCCTCATTAATGAAATCCTTGGATGGGAGTGAAAAGTTTTTCAGAAAAATACCACCCCAAGACAGTTCAGCCAAATTGCAATAGCATCGTTTGAGAAGACGCTTTAAGAAACTTTAGGAAAGACATACTCAGATACTTTAAGAAACATCCTGAAAAGAAGACAGAACCAAAGTTTTTTGAGCATTTTGCATTTTAGAACAAATTTGAAAAAAGAAATGTGACTACTGACGTACCACCTTTACAGAGAGAATATGACAAGCCTAGACAGACGACAGAAACCTATTGGTAGGGGGAATGTAATCTTGGTACCATATCATAGGCAATGAAAAGGGAGGAAGCAACCTTTGACAACCTAGCATAAACAATGAAGGGGCAGTAGTATACAAGTACCATATCAATGATAGGAGCAATAATAGTACCATACTAAAGATGAGGCGGTTGTGGCCTAGTAGTCACGATATTAGATTACTGAGCCAAAAGGGTTCAAATCCTGGGTATGGAAAAATAAGCTACTGTCCTCTCCTGTGCATGGCTGTGTCAAAGTCGTCACAGTAAAAAATTGCCACGAAACCTCCCCTATTAGTGGCTCGCCAACCACGTTGAAACATTGTAAGAGCCTTGTGTCTACGATCAAGACACCAAGCACAAGTGGCAGAGGGAGAAGGTCCAGGTCTTGCTTAAGACTGTAGCACCCTTAGAGAAAGAGAGAGAGATTAAAGGGGTTGTATAATCCTATTATTGGTATCATATAATAAAGCTGTTACTAGCGGAGAAAAGTAATCTTTCAAACCTATCATTAGAAATAACAAAAGGAACAAGATCTTGAATCTCTAGACGTGTATAGCTGATGTTAATTAAATCAATAATTTTTTTATAGACTCGGTAAAACCGATTGCTGCTCAGAACGTTCAGGGCACAATAAATTTATATAGAAATAAGCGTAAACTCAACATTAAAGGTAAATTTAATTTCAAGCTAGTAGAAATCTGAGAAGTTTCAGATATTTTAAACGCAATTACCACTAATGCAGAGGGAGTTGACGATATAACAGTGAAAATGCTAAAGCTTTGTAGTTCATATATCAACTGATTTCTAGTACATATTATAAACTCATGTCTCCTCCAGAGTCATTTCCCTACTGCGTGGAAAACATCTCTCGTTATTCCTCTACCTAAAGTCTCAGGTCCTAAGGAATTTGAACAATTACGTCCTGTAAGAATCCTTCCAGCTATATCTAAAATACTTGAAAAAATTATGTTTAGGCAACTAATTTTATTTATAGATAACAATAACATACTACCGGTTAATCAATCAGCCTTTAGAAAAAACCATAGCTTTGAAACAGGGCGTCTTAAATATTGTGGATGACATCTTAATGGAGGCTGATAATAACAATCTAACGGTACATGTTCTCCTAGACTACACAAAAACGTTCGACTGTATCAAACACGACTTATTATATGCAATATTACACTATCTAGCTATATATGATAACGCGATAGACTTAATTAAAAAGTACCTTTCCAACAGAAAACACATTGTGACATATAAAGATGTGAGATCTCAAGAAGAAATAATAAATCAGGTGGTTCCACAAGGATCCATTTTGGGACCGGTATTGTTCTCTCTTTATATAAGTCAGTTAAACACAAATATGACTATCTGCAAGGTACATTACCACGCAGATGATACCCAGCTGTATGCATCATTTCCACCACAAATGTTAGAGGAGGCAATCAATAAATGCGGACCTGTGCAAGCTAACGGAATCCTCTTGCAAACATTCTTTATGTATTAATCCAGACAAGACGGTAGGGTTACTATTTCGCAGGCATGCAGCAAGAAAACAGTTTGGTGATAAGAAAAAAAAAATGTTGTTAATGGCAAACGAATTCAAATAGTAGAGGAAGCTCGTAACTTAGCGGTAATTTTGGATACTGAGTTACGCTTTAAATCTCATGTAAACAATTGTATAAAAAGGGCATTCTGTAATTTAAAACAAATTTACACAAATTATTTACTTTAATTTAAATTATTTACACAAACAAAAATATTTTAAATAAGGCTACAATGAAGCTCTTACGTGACACCTTGGTTCTATCGCACTGTTCCTACTGCGATGTCGTGTATGGTAGTTGTATTGATTTGCAGACCGCAAAGAAGATCCAAAATCGTTGCATCCGCCTGGTTTGTGGAACTCCTAAATGGAATCATGTGTCGCATAAAATAAAGGAAATACATTGGTTGAACATGCATAACCGCAGAAAATTGCGCTCCTCTCTGTTGTTTCACAAAATTATAGTCAATCAGACTCCGGCATATTTATATCAAAAAATCAAATATAGAACCGATGTCCATAACATTAATATCAGTAGGAAATCATTAATAACTCCGCCTGCACATAAAACCTCCCTATACGAAAGGTCATTTTTGTATAATTTGTCAAAGATATATAACGAGATACCGAGAAAAGTAAGATCATTAAGCGTAAGGCGCTTCAAAAAACAAGTCAGATGCGGGCTTTTACGTGAGCAATAAAGACATTAATAGATTAAATAACCGTACATTTGAGCAGTCTAGATTGTAAAGTTGATTGCAATCTGTTTGAGTTTGAGTCAAACGCTTTTGGTTTTGCTTGGAATTTATTTTTAATTTTAATTATAAGAGTATATTTTTTCTTGGTTTTTGTATTTTTCTTTTTTATTATTTGTAATCATTTTTAATTATTTTTTGTTTTGGGGTTAAGTGTTAAGAAGCGGTGACTACTGAACTTCGCCTCCCTCTAATGATTGGGAAAAGAATTGTTTGTGAATTATTAGGAGTGTTATGACCTCATAGGTGTATATTGTAGATCATTGGTAAATAAAAGCTATTTATTATTATTATTATATTTTTTGAACTATCATTGCAAAGAGGGAAAAGCAAATGTGGTACTTGTGATACACCTTCTTCTCTGTAAAAGAACAACAGAGTGACGGATGAACATCGGATGATGAACAAAGGATGAACATCGAAAATATGAAAAGTACAACATGGCCACATGACCGCAATGTTTGAAGGGCTGAAATACCCTGATATCCACAATGAGAGATAAAATAAGACCAAAGTTCGCTTAACGGATTTTAGTTATCAAGTCAAACGAGCTGAGCTTAGTGAAAAGTGACAAAAGACGGAGAAAGGAATACAGAATGTCAGGGTTTATTGCTTCTTCAACAGAATAGTTATACACAGAATAACATTTGTTTCTTTTTGTATTTTAGCATTAAGCAGAGGTTAAATTAAAAATTCTTTTATTAATTTGTTTATATAATTATGTTTGTTTTTAAACTGTTGACAAATTCACTTCTAAAATGGAAACATCTGAAACGCCTGGTCCTGCATCTCGCGAAGCAAGGCAAAATTGGCTCTTGGAGTTGGGACAGCCATAATTGATATTCGCTCGTGAACATGTCGCATGGCAACTTCGACAATGGACGTATGTGCTGCTCACGGATATTTTAGGGTTCCGTATTACTCGTTGCGATGGCCGAGTACGTGTTTACATGGCCCCAGGAGAACGCTACGCAGCTACTACTGTCCAGGAAGTCGAAAGATTTGGAGGTGGTTCAGTTATGGTTTAGGGTCGGATTAGTGTCGACAGTAGAACCGACCTTGCTGTAATTTCAGGAAATCTTAACGCTAATCTTTATGTTGACAATGTGTTAGGAGAACATGACGTCCCTGTGGCATTTGGAATAGGTCCAAAGTTTTCAAATAGCTCCACTTACCTCAGCTGAAAGAGGCTCGTTGCAATGAATCGTTGTTGCAATGAACGCCACTGGTCATTTTGTGCCTCCCTTCATTATTTTCCCTGAAAAAATGAGCTAACAGCTAATGAGAGGCAGTCTCCAGGTGCTGTTATCGTTGCGCATCCATCAGGGCAGATACAACTGAATATATTTAATGTTTGGTTCAATCTTCTCATCAAACACACAAACCCGCAGAATCGAAAGTCTTGTTGATCTAGATCAGGGGTCTCCAAACTTTCCAGCCTTAGGGCCATACTGATTACTCCAGTAAGTTCCGAGGGCCAAAACCATATTATCATTGTTGCCGGTAAAAAGTGAAATAGTCCACTGATGAAAAAAAAGTCCGAAAAAGTACGCAACGTTTAAAAAAGGCTGCAAATCGGACTAAAGTCCGCAAAACGGCAACAATGCATATTATTAATTTTCCTGTCATTATCTGTAATTTCTAGATTAGTCGTAGAGAACGAGCCATGAGGAGTAACGTGACACGACATCTGGTGGACACAAGCGGAAATAGGTAGTACTTTCTATCGCTAACAGATGGCGCTAATAGCACGTACAGAATAATGTCGTTGGTTCGAGAAAGTTCTGGTGTCTTCCACTCACTTCTAGATGGCAGTAATTGGAATATATAAGAAGGCTAGTGGCGCAACCACAAGTCAGTTCCTATGACACTGTTGTGAAATAAAATAGTGCGTACCTCCTTAAAACGTGTTTGTGCGTGTTTAAGTTTAAGACATCTTTGTAACACTATTTTGATTTGAATTGTTGCTTTTGTGTGTGATTTAGTAGTATAGAAAAGAAGCGAAAAATTGAAAGTGAATGCAGAAAATTCAAAGATCAGTGGAATATTCAGTATTTCGTAATTGAGTCCAGTAACAAGGCGCTATGTTTGATTTGCAATGAAAGCATAGCCGTTCTCAAGGAATATAACATTAAACGTCATTATGAAACAAAACATTTTCAAAATTACTCAAAATATACAGGAAGTTTGCGGACAGAAAAATTCGAAGCTATGAAGCGCGGATTGAAATCGCAGCAATCTTCATTTACAAAACTCAAAACTGAACAAAAGGCTGCAACTCGTGCCAGCTTTCGTGTGGCTCTTGAAATTGCAAAACGTGGAAAACCATTCACCGATGGAGAAATTATCAAAGAATGCATAATTGCAGTAGCCGAATAAATGTGCCCTGAAAAGGTAAATTTATTAAAAACTGTCAGTATGTCAGCAAACACTGTGGCTCGAAGGGTAGAAAACATCGCTGCAAATATATCCTCTCAACTGTTCGACAAAAATGGACATGTTGAGTGGTTTTCTTTGGCCTTGGATGAGTCAACGGATGTGTCAGATACTGCTCAGGTGTTGATTTATATTCGAGGAGTAGATAAAAGCTATGAAGTGCATGAAGAACTTCTTGATATGTATAGTATTCATGGCACAACTACTGGTACAGATATTTTTAAAGGAGTTGAAATGGCCATTAATCAAAAGAACCTTCGATGGAAAAACTTGAAATGTATTACAACTGATGGAGGCAAAAACATGAGTGGGAAAGATAAAGGAGTGGTCGCTCTTGTGTCAAAGGCTGTAGAAAATGACGGTGGTTCAAAACCATTAGTCTTACATTGTATCATTCATCAACAGTCTTTGTGCGGAAAATGTTTGGATATGTCTGAAGTTCTGAAACCAGTCATATCAACTGTTAATTTTATCTAATCTTTTGGGCTGAATCACCGACAATTCCGACAATTTATTGAAGAGATTGGAGAAAATGACTTACCTTTTCATAATGCCGTACGTTGGCTTAGTTGTGGGAAAGTCCTTCAGCGCTTTTTTGAACTTCGAGCAGTGATCGAAATTTTTTTGAATGAAAAGCATCGCCCTCTTACTGAATTACAAAACAACGCATGGCTGTGGAAGTTAGCATTCTATGTTGATTTGACAAAACATGTGAACGAACTGAATTTGAGATTGCAAGGAGAAAACCAGCATCTTCCTGATTTATACACTAATATCAAATCATACCGGAAGAAATTGATACTGTTTCAATCACAACTACGAAGTAAATGTTTTTCACATTTTAAAACATGTGAATTATTCAGCCACACCACTGAGACTGAGTTGCCTATCGATTTTGCAATCGAAACTTTAAGTGATTTAAAAATAAATTTTGATACTCGTTTCTTGGACTTTGATGCCATTGCGAATCAAATTAAGATTTTTCAGAATCCTTTTGATACTGACATTGAAACCCTAGCCCCGGAACTTCATATGGAAATGATTGATCTACAGTGCAGTGATATAATTAAGAACAAATATCAAAACTCATCTTTGTTGGAATTTTATAAGAGTCTTCCACTGACACAATTTGATAATTTGCATAAATTTGCTCGTGGGCTGTTTTCTGTTTTTGGTACTACTTATTTGTGTGAGAAGACCTTCTCCGAAATGAAGTACACAAAAAATGTTCTAAGATCTAAATTAACTGATGAGCATCTTAAATCTCTTTTAATAATTGGTACAAGTAAAATTAGTCCACAACTACAAACTATTGTCAGTGGAAAATCTCAATTACATAAATCTCATTAGTATTTGATATGTCATTATGCTTGTTATAAGTTATGTTTTTATTTAATATGTATAAAATGTTAGTTGAATTCGTTTCAATTATTTGTTAGTTTTTTTATATAATATATACTGAAGTTAAATTTTCTGCATATTATACATGTCTTATTCAACATAAAATTAGAATACTTCAGTAAACTAAATTTAATTTGCTATAAAAAATATGTTCTCTAAAAGGAGTTTTCAAGTATGCTAGCTCTCCGCGGGCCGAACAAAATCTGTACGCGGGCCGGATGTGGCCCTCGGGCCGTAGTTTGGAGACCCCTGATCTAGATGGTCAATTTACTCACACTCGTAACAGCGAGAGCGATGAGAAAAGAATGCAGAAATTGTGTCTATACCTCCGCACACAACCCAGAAGCTCCAGCCACTTCAAAAAACTTTTATGGGGCCACTGAAGTCTTATTATAGTAAAGAAATACGAACGTGGATTAGAAATAATGACAGGCCTATTTCCTATTATTATCCAAGTCCTATTGATATTGTCGAGCTATTTGTCAAGGCTTACCTAAAGGTGGAAACAGGTGAGATTACAACGAATGGGTTTCGTGTCACAGGACTATGGCCACTGAATAAAAACATATTTAGCGGGGTCTACTGTCTAGCTGCGCAACAGGATGCAGTTAAAGATGGCTGCATAGTCAATTTTACTACAACGGTATCTTCTGGGATCTCTGGCAGCAGTCTGAATCTGGTGTCTCTCTATGATACCAGCCCAGTGCTAGATTAAAAACGAAAAACATTAAACAGAGGTAGAAAAGCAACTGTTGCAGCAATCATCACGTCTTCACCTTACAAAAAATGACCTCATTGACAAAACAAAGAAGAAAAAAGCAATAGAAAATAGATTGAGTAAGGTTAAAAATAAAAAGCAGAACGAAAGGAAAATAACAAAAACAGAAAATCAAGGCTAAGAATAATCCAGCGGATTCAGATGATGATGAGATATTACTGTTTGGCACGGACATTGAGCCGGATGCCTTGAAAGGAAATGATGATGCTGCCTCAGAAGATGCAGAATGTATGTTCTGTCATATGATGTTTTCTGAAGATACTCGAGGAGATACCTGGATCAAATACCTGATGTGCGAACTCTGGACACATAATGATTGCGCTGGTGCAGAATTAGACACCTGGATTTGCGATTATTGCAAGTAGTTTAAGTTATATTTTGTATTTGACCAAAGTTCCTAAAGTATCTCATAGAAATTAAGGATGAATTTGGATAGTTTTTCTAGTGTTCCATATTTGGGGTACGTATTCTATAATTAGATAGCTTTGTGTTAATTTGGTTTTAGAGAAATTATAGTCAATGCTCCCTGTAAGCTCCGCGGGTGCGCGGATGTGCAGTAGTTTTAAATTTAAATTAAATGTTTAAATTTGCGCAGATAAATTTATTTTCCGCGTCCTTAAATTTCGGGACGTTGATTTTGTGTGTAAAGGGTTGAGGTTTCCTATAGGGAAAACTTTTGTAATAGAAGTTTTAGGAAAAAAACTATTGCGCGATTTAAACTATTGCGGGATTTTTTTCTCTTCATTTCGTCACATCGGTGAAGTCCAATTTCTCGCATATCATTTCTAATTATAAGGATTTTCGATAGAACCCTAGAAACTCTAGAAATAGAAGTTAGAACTAAGTTCAACCGGGAACTGCAAATAGAACTCTTTCGCGATTTATTTTTAATATTCATTCATAAATATGGGTTTATTTAAAAATATCTTTTGAACTATGGTTTTGATAAAGAAAAGGTCAAAGGGATAATCGATAGGATTCTTAGGGTGATATTCAGATCTGTGAATAAAACTGTTTCTGCAATTTTCAAAATCAAATTTTTTTTAAACCTCAATTTTTACAGAATTTTTTTCAAAATTGGTACTCCAGAACTTTGGTCGAGAGGCAGAAATATCTTAAAAACGCCCAGTTTTTCTCAATAGTTGTTGCTAGCTCGTTATTGGTATTTTCCATTTTCTTCGCGAAATTCTGCGGAACTAATTTAGCACGTACTTTAGAACTATTTCATATCTATCAGGAACTCTGATGAAATATTATATTTTTCTAAATTCGGTTGCTAACTTCACAGGACTAAACAGAAAGTATAAAATTAAGCGAAATTTTTCAATATAATGAGGATACTGAAAACGTGACGTATACATTTGGTGCAGAAGCAAATATTCCAGGGGAATTTAGTACCGAAAAAAATGGGATGAGAGAAAGTTAGATTATTTAAAGACATATTGTTCAAAAACAACACCGAGAAGCTGATCATTGCTATATTATATTGCTGATCAATATTTACTACTAATATTGAAAATTGTCATATTGAAAATGTTAATGGAAACACTTGAAGAACGTCACGTAAAAAGAGAAAAACAAGACGATCAAAACGATCGAAATCTGATTTTGAGAAAGTTAATGTATTAATCGAAAATGTAATAATAGCCAATATTTACTTATTACTGAATTCCGTTCATGAAATCATATGGAAAAATCTATTGCGTTGCCACAAAATTGGTGAATTAAAAATGCTTTTGAATTCGCCGAATTTATAAGCAATATCCTGGAAACAAATATTTTTAACGAAGTAAATAATTCAACCTTCCATACATTAATACTAGAGGAAAGCACCGATATTTCAGTACAAAAAGTTATAATTTTGTATTCGAAATATCGTGATAATGATATAAATTACAAAACTGTATTTGGTGGTACTTTTAAACTTGAAAATTGTGACAGCAAGTCAATTGTAGAAAAAATTTAGAAAAATCATGTAGAACATAACTTAAACATAAAAAAATGATAATATCCATATCTGATGGAGCCAATATCATTCTTGGAAGAAAAAAGGATGGAAAAGATGGGAATTGACTATGCACGAAAGAATGTACCTGTTATGCAGAATATGGAAACTGTACTCTGCACTGTGTACACAATGTTTCACCGATCGAGTATGAAAAAGGGAAAATTTGATGATTTAGCTCAAGTAACTGAATATGATGTAGAGTTGACATCATTTAAACCAATTAATGGTATCCAGATATTTTGCAGTTAGTGGTTTTGTTAAAAATTACGGTGGTCTAATTGAATATTGTAAAGTTTTGGAACGGAATGATCCTATCTGTAAATATTGCGCAAAAATTCTGACGGACTCCCATTATCGGATAGCAACTTTTGTTTTCTAAGACGTATTAGAACAGCCTTCATCTTCGTGTAAATACCTATAAAAAAGTTGTTTAACTATTATTGATGCTCATCAGTATGTTAAGACAAAAATGAGAAAATTAAAATGTCAATACCTGGGAGACAAAATGTTTTGGGGCAGTGTGTAAAAAAAAAATAATCAGAAAATCAAAATAATATTAATACTTCAAATATAATATATTTTATATCTATGCACCTGGAAAGAAGATTTCCCGAGGACGATCAAAAACAATGGCAAGCTAATTGATAATTAGCTTGCTATTGATAATAAGATTATTACAAATTCAGAAAAAAAATGGATTTTGGAAAACAGAATATAATGTGTCTTTCCAAAAAAAACTACGAAATGAAATTTTCAATAATGGAGAAAAGTAAACTTGGATTGTTCAAAACATTCGTCGATACCTAAAAACTATCGTATTAACCGATTCAGAATTTTCTAATCTCGCTATTCTTTACAATATGATGGGTACCTTCCAAGCATCCAGTGCGGATTGCGAACTGGGATTTTCAGTCATGAATTCCATTAAAAGAAAAGATCGCAACGGACTGCAATATGAACACCTCGGTCATCTCATGAGAATAAAATTACATTTATCAAATGGGCAAACAATTAACACAGAAGAAGTTTATAAAGAGTGGGTTAGTACGAAAGACAGAAGACAAAGAAATTTAAGTTTCAATAGAAATATCCAAATATATTATTTTGTCATTTGATATTATGGTTTGCATATATAAAAGGGAAAAAAATGCGCAATTAGTTTTTTATTTTAATTTTTTTGCTTACACTTGATATTGGACCGCGCATCATTAGTAAAAATTAGAGGGAACACTGCTTATAGTTAATAAATAGGAGTATAATACTAGACCGTTTCTAACTAAAGCGCAAATGTATGTCTGTTGATAATTTCGAATTAAATGTTTTTGATATTTTAAATTCTTTTTATTATGCGTAAAACGGTATTCCATATTTGATTGCTTTCCTCTAATCCGCTAATAGTTTTGAGCAGTGTATATAACCAACCCCGCGTATTTTTGTAAAATATCGCACGGCTAACTCAAGACAAATTAAGTTTAATGTATTTCATAGTGCATTGACAGCGTCCTCCATCATTATGCCACATTATATTTTGACAATGGTTTGTGGATTATCATCCCAAAGGCGGCAATTATGTTTATTGACATAGCCATTTAGCCCAAAGTGTGCTTCACCACTGAACAAAATTTTTAAATTGTGTATCAATAGCAATTCTTCCATTGCACAGTGGTCTGAATCTGAGAAAATTTGGCCAAAAATCGAGAAATATGATAGTCACCAAATGAGTTTATTTCGGAAGAATATTGTAAAGAACTCTAAAGAAAAGTGCGATATCTTTTTTCCCTGGGACGCTACGCTCGTTCTAAGTTACCCTTGTCGGCATAGCGCGAACACGCTACACCCCGAAATATCATTGTTAATTCAACTGCGTGTAACTTTTTACTCGAGTGTCCTTTTTAATTTCTGTTTGATGGAGGGTGTTAAGGAAGGTATGTAGAATATTTACATATATAAGGTTTCCATTAATTTGTACTCGCGTGGGTTAGAAATCAAGTCAAAGATGTGTACAAAATGGCTATTCTTGCAAAAAAACTCCCTAAATAAGCAAAAAGTTATCACCGCAGCAGTGCTCAAGAAGTTAAGATATAGAGAATGTAGATTACAATATTTTGTAATAGAATCTAGAAGAAAATCTTGCCCATGTCTGCCTCTATACATGTGAAATTAGAAATACGAGACGCGTGCCGCCGCGCTGGGCAAATTGTTTGTTACTTTAGGATCTACGCAGACACAGTTGAGTTGCGGGACTACCTGCTATTGCAAGATTTGTTTGTTTGATTAATGTTTATTTTTATTTAATCATTAAATTTTCATCATTTTTGCAATTAATAATTCGAATAACACTCCGCGAAAATATTATTGTGAATAAATTACTTAATATTACATCGCTTTATGACTGCATTTTAGTATGGCGTATTGATAAAATGATCTGTACTTATCCAGAACTGTTCGACAACATACGTAACGATTTAAACTTAGACTTTTAAATTCAATGTAAGCATTTGCAGGAACATTTCATCACTAAAATGGAATTTTTCAAATCCATGACGAGGATCGAGGTTCCTCCGGATGTCTACACTAAAAAAAGAGATGGACACTAACTATCTTAAACAACAAAGAACGCTTTCTCCAAAACAATGAACAGTGACGTTCATATTCCAGTGGTTATTATTCCATAATAACTGCTTCTCCGATATTTTTTTTTAAATAAAAATCAAACAAAAGCATAAACTGTTAACATTTTGCAACTGTAATATTTTGATTGTTATTACCACCATTAAATACCCTTATATACCTATTCATATGAAATTAAGAGCAATTTTTGAAGAAGTGATTGACATTTCGAATTTTAAAATTGCATTATTATATTCATAATCAGTGACCTGGAAAACCCTCATATACCAATTTATATGAAATTCCGATACAATTTGAATGATGTGCTCTGCCATATTGGATTCGCCATTTTAATCTTTTTAATTATACAAAGAAGTTCATAATCAGTGATCTTGAAAACCCTTAAATAACGATTTATATAAAATTTTGATCAATTTTTAATTAAATGATCGGACATTTTGAATTTTAAAATTATACTATGAAATTCGTCAGCCTGGAGAACCCCTATATACCAATTCACGTTTAAATCTGAAACTTCTTTCTATTTTTGGCCAACTTTTTTGAAATCCAGACCACTGTGCTTACCTGTGCCTACGCGTAGCTACGGAGCGAATGATGATGTGGCTTCAATTCCTGTACAAGTTGAATCTTGTAAGCACGTAAACCAATATCTTTACGCACAATTTTTAGCACGATAACGAATTGATACATTTAGATCTTCATCATCACTACTTTGCAGACCTTTGCAGATCATTCACTTTTTGTGTGCGCACTAGACGACATCTTACGGGATGCGTATTATCGTTTAGAATAAACTTATTGAGAAAGCAACCCATACTCTGACGGACAATTATAAGCACCTAGGGTTTGGGAATACCCGGTCTTTTTAGACTCGCCGAGTCCCAGTCGAGTCCGGGTCCGATTTTTCGGGTCCGGGTCCGGGTCTAATCTGTCTCGCAATTTAAACAAAAACACGAAAGGATTTTTCATGTTCACGCATATGGTAAAGCAAGCGATACTTTACGAACTTGCCGATTAAGTTATGGGACTTAGATAAACATGGGATTTGGAGAATGTTATGGTAAAAGGGTAAATAAAACAAAACTCCACAAGAGGCGAAGAGCGGAAGTCAAATGGATGAATTCCCTTCTAAATTGTCTAAAGTTAATTCAACTTGTCCGTATCATAGACGCTCTCGTCGGAATAATAATTTTCATCTTGATCGTCATCAATACCATCTAGACCATGGTCATCTTAATTTTGCAAGCCGGTAATATTTTTCTTTTTATATACTACATCACAAAAAGATAAGTGTATAGTGTGATTCAAACAGAAATTTTAAAGTCTAGAAGATTCTCGTCCAAATTTCATCATTACACTTGCACCGTCGCCGGTTGAACCAACTATATGTTTTTTAAATTTTATATTAAATGTGTTTAAGAGTTTTTCTACTTTTTCGACCAATTGTATAGCAATACATGAATTAAAAATTTTCAATAAACCCAGGTTATACATTTCAGAGTCAATTCCATGCAAATCGATATTTAGATATGTTCGAATTTTCATACTCGTCCATTCATCAAGTGTAATGCTAAATCATCGTGTACTAGACAAAGCCAAACATTCAAGACCCGAGACTCGTCAAGTCTTAGATCGGGTATCGGGTACCGGGTATTTACCCTTGGACTCGTCGAGTCCGGGACCGGGTACTCGGACCAGAAAAACCCTATAAGCACCATAATGCACGTTATTTACTATGAGTTTTTAAAATTGAACCATTGGTTTTCAAAACAAATTTGAAAAATTTGCAAACGTTGCTCCGGCGTGAGTTTATTCATGACCAATTGCCAAACCAAACTAAGCCCGAAACAATCGCAAACTGTCAAATCGGCAGACACAGCAAACAGTGTTGCCAATTCAAAGTTCTCCGCCTCTAAAAAACACTACAACATTTACAATTTGTATAGTTTAATTTTTAATAGTGTTCAATTATCTTTCAAAATTTATCTTGAATAAATTAGCTTAATTTTTATGTAGTATGAATGCACAATGTAATTTTTCTATTTCGCGTCTATAATGAAGTCTTTAGAGCACTCATATGGGTTCGTTAATGGCTCGCCGAGTGCGACACAATTTTTTCATTATTTATATCGGCGATTTTTTAATTAGAAACGGCATAAAAGGGCGCAAAATAGAATTTTCGAACCACATATGCCACATGATGATCATATCTGCAAAAGCTAAAACTAACAATACTAACAAGAATTAAACTAATAAGACAACATTAAACTAAAAAGGCAACAAATGTTCATATTTCAAAAGATGTCAAATTAGAATTTAAGCAAAGATTCAATTTGTATCATTTTATCTATGTCTAATATAATTCTCTAAAATATTTAAATAAGAACACAAACAAGATATTAATGATATCACGTTTGTCTCTTCTTATTAAGTCAAACACGTCAATAGAAATAAATGGTATAAATATTTAAATATCTATATTACGAATTAAGATATCAATTTTTATGTGTTAAATTATTGTTTATATGTTTTTGAAACATTGTTTTAAGAAAATATAATAAATAGTAAGTTACGTTACTTATATTAAACTTATATATTATATTAAACTTTAGTATAACTTAAATGTATGATTAAACTGAAAAATATAGATTAGTTTTAATTGAAAATTATAGGGAATATCCTTGCGATAGTTTCGTAGAGGTAGAAGATTTAGATAAAATACTTGAAACAATCCAAAGTCGCTTGCAGGAGAATTCTAGTAATGGGTTCGCCCGCAATACATCTTCATTTATGTCCAAAATTGAAATAAAGTTATAGCATAAGTTTCAACACTATACCGATCTCCGAAAACTTTCTTAGTATACTTCTACTTCGACAATCATTCTTATCTATAAATGCTAAATTAAAATGCGGAATCCGTTCTTGTTAGTAAATATTTTCAACGGAAAGCTGTTAATGTTTTTCATATTGCGCACTTTAGATTTTGATAAAATATATTTAATATTATAAACACAAATATTTAACGATACATACATGTTTTTATATCTATATATAAATTTGCAACAGTTAATCAAATGAGTTTAAAATATGCCTTTATTTTAAATATCACTTATTTAGAGTGTGTTTCTTTAGGCTTTCCTCTTTAGTCAATTGTATTTCACTATTTCTCAAAAGTTTTTCTTATTTATTTCACTTTGAAAGTATATGTAAAATGAAATTCACTATGTATTAGTTTTTTTCTGTTTTTCTTTAATTTAAATAAACAAGAACAAAAACAAAAACAGTTAAAGACATAATTTTATCAGAAACAGAAGAAGATAACAAATATAATAACCATACCAATACTAACGCAATACTTGAGCAATGTTTCATAATTAGTTCAAAATTTCAGTTCTGTTGAGGCAATCTCCAAAATATGTTTAAAGTTTGGTCGAATGTAGATACCGGGTTAGTAACCCATAAAAAATGCGGCCAAGTCTATTGTATTTTTCCCACAGTTTTCTCTTATAGGCTCAGAAACCTAGGTTCGGGATCATGTTCTGGGGCAGCGGAACATTGATAAACGAAATTTTTAAAATTCAAAAGGAAGCTATCCCAGTAATTTTCGATCTGGAATTCACCGAGTCGTGCAGAGGAAAATTTAGAAAAGCGGAAATCCTAACAACAACAAGAACTTATATATAAGAAAGTCTGATTTTTCTATTTAAACATAAAAATTTCTTTAGAGATTTAAAAGTAAACAATGGAAAGAATACCAGACAAAACTGGATAAATTACAACTTCCCCACATATAACCTTAGCATGACAGAAAAACTGCCGCCGTACAGTAATATCAAACTATTTAACGCGCTACCAATGAATTTGAAACGAAAAAATAATATTAAGGTATACAAAAAGCACATACGTAACATTCTTCTCCACATCGAGCCCTACTCCCTACAGGAGTACTACACCAGCATCAAATCACCAATTTACCAAATTTGAATTCGATTTTAATATAACAATCACGAGAGTCGTATGAGGAATCTTCAATTTAAAAAAGGACTTGACGCTGAGTATATAATGTATAATCGAGTTGATGAAGGTAGTGATACTGAGATCGTCCTGAATCGCCATAAATTTGAGAGAGATATTTTACCCATACTCCATAAAGGAATATTACCTAGAAGTTGAGCCTACTGGAATTAGAGGCTAACCGACAGTTCATTTAGCTTACATATGTTCACAATTTGTTTTCTTTCTAAATGTAATTGTTCTACGTTGTAGCTTATAAATGAAATAAATTGATAATTGATAAATTTGCTTTAATTAATTACACATTTGTCTTCTGGCACAAATGCGGCACAAACACTCGCTCTCAAGATTTGTTATTTAACTCATAATTTAAGATAATTTTGGCAATGCTCTTGCGTTATGGGTTCAGAAGCATTATGAATTTGGGCATACAATTGATCTTCATCCGTGGGCTGACTTCTCTTTATAGTATTTTTCCATTGGTTAAATAGCTTTTCAATGGGATTTAAAAAAGGACCGTATGGTGACAGAAATTCTGGAACATGGCCATGAGCTCTTAAAAATTCTTGAATTTCTTCCGTTCTATGATATCTGATATTGTTCATTACAAAATATGCTCTTCCTATGTGATCTTCGTCTAAGTGGTCAATCACAGTTCTCCAAAGTGTTGGGCCTGCATTGTAAGGCCTATCTTGAATGGTGAATAAACATAATAAATTTTTAAACATTGCAACAGTTATCGAATAATTGCGACCTCTTTATTGGGCCTTGACTTTGTTGGCTGTATTATTTTTCTGTGGTCTTCCATGCGATCTTCTAAAATCACTCTAGATTCACTTGAATTCCAAATTCCTCAATGAAAATTATTTTTTCTCTGTCAATCATTATTCTGTTATATTGAACAGTATACTCAAACCAATTTTGCATAGTATCTGGGGTGTTACGCCCTTCTGGCTTGAAGAAAATGCGTTTTACAGAATAGTGAAATTCTTTTAACGCTCTATCAATGGTCGATAAGCTCACCTCTAGTTGTTAATTTTGTTTCAATAATTTGGTTTTTATTTTATTTGTAAATGTCAAGGTGCAGTCCTCATTAATCAAATTGCAGATTTTTTCTTGCTCCTCTCGAGTAAATTTTTTGGGGGCGATGCCCAGCACTTCTCTTATTTACCTCGTTAGTTTTTTTATATACACGGTAAATTTTTCTTACATTGTCTGGCAAAACATTACATTGCCGTTCTATTTGGACTGTCGAACTACCATCGTTCATTGCTCTGATAATTAGGTCGTTCATTATGATTTAATAATAATTTGAAATTGATTTGACAAATAAGAAAACACTTGACAACAACAAAATATTTTACAAACACAGCACTGTGTTTAATAGAGATAGGAAAGTTTTGAGAAATAGTGTAATAAAATTGACAAAACAGAGAAATTGAAGAAAACGTACTTTAGTTACCATTATTAAATTATTTTAGTAGGTTATTATAAACTTATTAAAGACGAAATATAGCTTGAATATATAAATATCTTCAACCTGTTCGTAGATCTATAAAATCCGAACTACTTACATCAACATCCGATAACTCGACAAACGGTCTTCCTTATTGAAGGTCAAATTGACCTTAATAAAATAAAAATTCTAACAGGAAATGCTTAGATCAGAGAAGTCGCAAACTCTTTTATATTATGGAAGGCCACTTTTAATTTGAGGGATAATAAACATATTTTAAACTTTGTCTCAATATTTAGCAGTTCATCTGTCTTACAGAATGCGCGGGGTTCCTATCTTTTGGAAATGATAATTCGAAGTTTTTAGCGATAATGTTGTCGTCTACGATGAAAAATTTTAAAAATAGTAAAATATATCTATTGGCACACCATAGGCACACACACACACACCATTGGCACACCAGAGAGATCCTTAGCAACCAATTGTTAAGAAGTTGTTTTCTCTTTGCTCCGAAAATATGTAATTTGTGGGAGATATAAAGCAAAATTAAAGTCAAAGAATGGTACAAATAGTGACCCTTTTTAGTGTTTTTTGTTTTGAAAAGAAAATATTGTGCGGAAAGACCAAATTTTGTATAATTGCAAGTCGTTGAAATTAACCATATGTCATTTTGACATTTCGACCGAGGAACTTCCGGTATAAGAAGTCACCCCTATACCAAGTGCAAACGGTATCCCTGGATGGAGGATGAGCGGGTATAGGGCTGGGGCACTCTGTTGTCCAGGGAGTGAGAAATTACTCCCAAAGGCGGAAGAATTCAATAGAATCAACGGCATCAGGATGGAGAAGGCAAGGGGAAACCACTCCATTAAGAACCTTACGGGATGCCTGACAAAACGCCTGGAAAAGGTGGAAAAAATATGGATTCTTTAAATACTAAATTATACGGAGGTAAAATAATCCCCAACTCGGGGTGGACAGTGTCCGAAGAATGCATATAAGAAGAAAAAAGAAGAAAAAGAGAAAGCTAAATTGAGAATAGGGACTTGGAATGTCAGAAGCCTACTAAAAGAAGAAAAACTCGAAAATCTACGACGATAAATGATTAAAAACAGACTGGATATGATTGGTGTAAGTGAAACAAGATGGGAAGGGCAGGGTGAGGAAGATTGTGAAGGTGCAAAGTTCTTCTTCAGTGGTAAAAAAAAGGGAAAAGCGGAGTAGGATTGCTTATGAGTAAGGAACTCTCCAAGAGTGTAACCAAAGTGATCTATGTCTATGATAGAGTGATATCTTTAAAGCTGAACGCGGTGCCAAAGGATATAGTAGTCATTCTCATTAAGAGCTGGAAGAGAAGGAGGAATAGTTAGCATGTACGGAATTAGAAAGTGAAATGAGAGAGGCGATAGGTTGGTAGATTTCTGCAAAGAAACAAAAATGATAATTACCAACACATGGTTTAAAAACCATAAAATCAGACTTGAACGATCAACACTTGGAGATCGCCTGGAGATCGTTACAGAAGTCAAATTGATTTCATTCCGGTAGAAGAAAGATACAGAAACGGATTGAAACGAGCGTGTGGATTACCAGTTACAGATATATACAGTGATCATGTTCTGCTTATGGCGGAAATCAGACTTAGGCTTAAAATGGTAAAAAGGGCACGGAAAGAAAGAAAATGGAACTTAGATAAGTTAAAAAGTATGGACAAAGAAGAGCTGGGAAAGTTGATGGATGAAGAGATAATGAATCTTAAGCCGCTACAAGTTGAGGAAGATGTTGAGGGAAAGTGGAACAGAATTAAAATGAAAGTAATAAAAACAGCTGAACAGAAAATTGATTATAAGAAAGGAATAAGATCAAAAAAGTCTTGGATAAATCAGGTAATGATAGCAAAGATGGACGAGAGAAGAAGGTACAAAAACATCTGTACAGATGAAGAAAGGCGAACATATCGAAAGCAAAACACGGAGTAAAGAAAAGAAACTGATGAAGCTAGGAAAAAGTGTCTGAAAAACCTTTGTGATAAAATGGAAGAACTGGAAAGATTAGGCAAGCATGACGTTGTTTTCATCAAAATTAAAGGGATTACTTGGGAACATCAAGAGTAGTTTGTAGTAATGAAGTAGAGGATAGAAACGGAAAAGTATTGAAAGATGAGAAAGAAATCCTTAATAGATGGGAAGAATACATGAAAGACCTGTATAAAACGGATGAAAAGCCAAGGGTATTGGAAATGAAAAGAGAAGAGTTGGTATTTTCAGACTACATGGGAGCCGGCATTATGATCGCAGACGTAGAAAGATCAATGAAAGACATGAAAGCAGGAAAAGCTGCCGGAGTGGATGGAATTCCAGTAGAGATATTGATGTATCTTCAGGAAAGAGGAATGCATGATTTAACATCTTTATGTTATGAGATATATGTATCAGGAGTATGGCCAGAAGACTTCCTGAAGACGCTGATGATACCTCTGGCAAAAAGATAGGCACAAAGAAGTGCGGTGAGCACAGAACCATCAGTCTAGTAGGGCATGCACAGAAAATATTATTGCGAGTGTTAAATAGAAGGCTCGAGAGAATAATGAATGAAAACGTGGCGGATGAACAGTTTAGATTTAGAAAAGGGATGGGTACAAGAGATGCGATTGGATGTGTAAGAACAATAGGTGAATAGTACATTGAAAAAGGAAAAGAATTAAGTTTGTATTTTGTCGACCTGGTAAAAGCATTTGATTGTGTGCGATGGGAAAAATTAATGGTTATTCTGAAGGAAAACGGTGAAGGGTGAACTGGAAGGAGAGAAGGTTGATAAGACAGTTGTATTTGCTACAGCAGGTAGCTTTGAGGGTTGGTGGCAAGCTTACAGATTAGATTGAACTGGGCCAGCGTGTGAGACAGGGATGTCCTTTATCCACCAACCTGTTCAATATTTACCCAGAATCCATGGTGTCGGAATGTTGGAAAGGTAATAAAGGAGTAAATATTGGAGGAATTAGAGTTATATCCGTACGGTTTACTGATGATACACTACTGTTCGCCGAAAGTACAGCAGATCTTAAGGTTCTGGTCAAGCAACACAAAGATATGGAAGGGGAATACGGATTAGCGATAAATCATAAAAAGACGAAGGTTATGAAGATCGGGGAAGCTGAAGATATGCAAGTGATTGTGAAAGGTGAAATGCTGAAACAGGTTGACAACTATAAATATTTAGGTATCACTATAACGAATGACGAGAAGCTAGAAAGAAATAAAAACACGAGTGGGATTGGCTAACGAAGCTTTTATAAGAAAAAGTAGGATATTGTATAGCAAGCTCGTTCTGAATGTAAGAAAAAGAATAGCAAAGATCTTTGTATGGAGTGTTATGTTGTACTCATGTGAGTCATGGACAATTTTAAAGAAGGATAGGAAAAGGATAGAGGCTATGGAGATGTCGATGTGGAGAAAAATACTAGGAATAAAGTGGACAGACAAGATCAGAAATGAGCAGGTTTTGGAAAGAGTAGGTTTTCGGGGAAGAAAGATCTTTATACGAGACTATTTTGAAAAGAAAGAGGTTGTGGCACATTACACATTTCTATTAACATTGATTTATTGGATTTTGACTAATATTTTCAGCAAAATGTAGATATTTCAAATAATAATGAGCTGTAAAAGGGTCTTATATTTGTGACTTATTAGTACTTACTAGAAATTATGACTGCTAACACTAAAGTCCTACAGGCTTTTAATAAAGGCTCTTAATTCGTGAGATTCATATGTTAGCCGTTTCGAAGGAGAACAGATGCTCCTCAGACTGTTAGAATTGGTTGAAATATCGCAAATAAGATGATAGCTATATGGACTTTGTCTTTACTTCAATATAGGTCAACAATGATGAAAGACCGCAGTGTGTCCCGGGTTTGAAAATTCTGTCGTCCAAGAGTATGCCAAGTAAGCTAAAGCAACATTTCGTGGCCATTCACCTTATTATGGTTGAAAAATTGCTAGATTTTTTAATAGGATGTTGCGAATTTAAACAAAAAAACAAAAAAAACGTGTTCACTCAACAAGCCTCAGTACCATAGCAATGCTCTGTTAGCACAGGGCGGTAAAATGCAAAACAATACACTATCGCAGAAGAGCTGCTCTCAATATGGTGATGTAGGAGAATCGGCGGAAAAACTAATTTCCAATTTTCCTTTATCTAACAATAGTATTAGTCGAAGAATGCATGTCATAGCTGAGGATCTCAATCACCACTTAATAGAAAAATTGAAAGTGGAATTTGGTCTGCAACTTTATGTGGCTACTTACAGTAATAAAGATGCACATTTTGTTTGTTACTTACGCTTTCTAGTTGACAATATTATCGTTGAAGACCTTTTTCTGCAAAAGCATAACTGAAAGCGCAAAGGCCCAAGCCTTATTTGAAATTCTTTTTTCAACTGTATAACAGAAAATATTTTAGATTCAGAAAAGTATATCGGAGTATGAACTGACGGTGCTCGATCAATATCTGGCAGGTATGGAGGAATTCATGCGCTTATTCGTAAAAAACTGCATGCTTTTTTGACCCATTGCATCATCCATAGGGAAGAGCTTGCGTCGAAGTCAATAAGCTCTGAATTGAACCAGGTATTAGAGTGTGTAACTGGCGTAATAAACTAAATAAAGACTAGGCCGCTAAAAGCCAGGCTTTTAAAAATCTTTTAATGAATATGGGAGCTAAACACACGGCCCTGTTACATAATTGCAGTTCACTATGGCTAGGGTTTCTGAATATCCGCACTTTTTATAAACCGCGGTTTTCGGTTTTTGAAAATTAAAAACCGCGGTTTCGGTTTCGGGTTCGGTTTTTAAGAACTTTTGTTAGTGGTGCCTGATATTTAAACGAGATCTTAGTTTTGTATAAAAGTTGCTGCTAAGGGAAAATTATCTTTCGGAGTAGGTGGATGTAGCTTTCATTGTAGAGAGTACTTGAAACAAAATATTTAATCTTTTTGTTCTCTCCGAAGTTCATTTATATGTAGCAAACTCCTTTTTCATAGAATTAGGATAGCGATTTGTTTGCATATAAATATTTTTATTTAATTCTTCTTGAATAGCTTTTCATCTTGCAAAGAATAATTTCGATTGGTCACTTCTTCTAATTCTTCTGAATTTGCCAAACGCTAATCTTCGACTTCAACTGTTGTTGTCTGGATAACGTCGTTCAAAAAGATTTTCCGCCAATATTAAAACAGACTTTGTTGGAACTTTCGAAGGATCTAGTAAGCATCTAACCAATTCTGATAATTTCAGATTTTAACGGGTCTTCAAACGTTCCATGATATTTTTCATTGAAGCTTTGCTTATATCAGAACCAATTAATTTCTCTTCCAAAATCCTATTACACCTTATGCCGTAAATATGTTTGAATCATCGCTGCTTAATTTGGTTACTGCTACGTTTACTAGAGATAAAGTTTCGTAACAATTGAAAATTAACGTTTTCAACTAAATGCACTGAATTTTAATCGGTTAGAATCTGTAATATTACGACTTTTAGAAAAATAAATTTTTATTATTTTGGTTGAATAGAAGACCTTTGCCTTGATGTCCATTGCTAATTCAATTTCCTTTTCAAAAAGATCTTTTACGTTTCGTTGTAGGAAACCGATTTTATCGGAGATAAACGCAAATAATTTCTTACAAAAAGTTTTTTACCATTTGTAAAGTACTTTTAATTTCAGCATCTTCCTTGACGTAATATTCATTATCCACATCTTCTTCGTGCGATTTTTCAGAAAATAAATCTTCATTCAATCATCATCAATCAATTCATTCAATCTTCATTGCTGAAGCTGTTTTCTACTTGAAATAAATTCTTGTAAAAAGTGTCGTATCACACAGCGAGATGAATAATTGTATGCTTAATGTAAATTTTTGGTTCAGCAGGACAATTTGTACCATTGTTTTAATTACCCGGGCATCGCCATGTGTAGTATCTTACTCAATAATAATCCCACGACAATAAATCTCAGAGTCAATCAAACTTTGAGGTTTTTGCGACCAGAAATTGAAAACCGCGTTGAAATCGCTCGATAAGTAACCCCGCGACGGCCCGTCAAAATTAGATCTACCACGGATTGGTTGCATTTGTTTTTTCGAAATTTCGCAGCTGCCGCAACAAATTCGATGTTTTGTTAGAGCAAAACGGGGTCGGAAAGCGAGACTGAAAACCGCGTTGCGAAATCTTTGACAGCGGCGTCGCGACGCCACCGCAAAGTTCAATTTCCTAATGCGGCTGCTGGTCTTTTAGTTTTCGTAATTTTCAAGCTAGTGAAAAAAGTATGACGTTTTGTTGAAAGGAAAACTTGCCAGGAAGCGATAGTGAAAACCGCGTTGCAAAATCTTTGATAACGGCATCGTGAAGTCGCCGCATATTTCAACTTGCTAATCTAGGTCGAATTTCGGGAACTCGCGTTGATTTTTCAGCTGTAGTTTTCGCAATTTTGCAGATAGCGAAACCAATTTGATGTTTTGGTGAAGTGAAAGCTTGTGGTAAAGCGCGACCAAAAACCGCATTGCGAAATTTTTGACAACGGCGTCGCGTCGTCACCGCGAACTTCTACTTGCTAATCCAAGTCATCCATAATATCATATCTGAAACTGATCAGCGGCGCTTTTAGGTATAGGCGCACTAGGCGCGCGCCTAGGGCCTCCGATTTTAGGGGGCCACAAATTTCCAACTAGGCAAGGTCAAACCAACTTTTGGCGGTAGACGACAATAAGCGGCAAAATTTGACAAAGTGTTGTGAATAAATTGGCACTGCGGTGGTTAATTGTAAATATTCAGAAAAAGAACTAAAGAAGTATCATTGCATTGTTGTTATTTTTTGTATTGTTATTGAAAATTAATCGCATGACTGTTTTTATAAAAGGACATCACAGAATCTAATAGAGGATTCAAACCCTAAGAGTTTAGTCCCTTCCACGACGTCGTCCAAGTTTAGAAAACGACTGGCATAGCGAGAAGTTTTTTAACGGACAAGAAACATCCAATGTCACTATAAACGTTTTTAATGATAGTACCATTGATGAACAGAATTTAAATTAAATATGTGTTATATCGTTTATTACCATTCATTAATTAGATTAGTCTATTCGCGATTTCCACACATCACATAAGCTCAAAACTATCTCGTCGAAAATTTGACACTGACAGCTCTGAATTTCAGTGCCAACCTTGAAAAAATTAGCTCATAACAGCACTCGGCGAGCCATAACCGCACGCATATGAGTGCTGTTATGAGTCCATTACAGACGCAAAATAGAAAAAATGTCTTAACAATTCGCGATTGAAATGTTTACGTTTCATTGATTAATTTATTAAAAGTCATGCTTGACATTTATCAAATTAATACTTTTTTTTATAAATCTAAGTAAATTATTAATCTATATTGTAGGTAAAACTTTGTACGATACACGCATCGTAAAATGTTCTTTCCTAGACTAGAGCCACATAGTCCTAAACAAGTTCCTTCAATTCGCAGAAAGCCTAAATTGCAATAAAAATTGTTTTCTCCATGAATATTAATGTTTAAATATCTTCGGCGTCTCAAGCTAGTCCACTAATCTAGCGTAGTACTATTTTTTATCCATTTGCTTTTAATTCTTAAAACTTTAAAATCATTTCTTTCTTCGTATTCCTTTTGAATTAAGGTCATAACACCTGATGAACATTTTGGCAAGATTTGATTGGGAAATCGGCCAGCTATTGCTTTCTGAATAAATACAGATTTTGAAATTGCCTGAACACATATACCATCGATGGTCATGCCATTTTTGCAACAACAGTTTGCAATGTTTGAGAGAGTAGTAATTCAATGTACTTTATTTTTATTTATCTAAAAAAAAACGAAAACCGCGTTTTTTTATGACGGTTATGCGGTTTCGGTTTTTGCACCGAAAACCGCGGTTTTGCGGTTGGGATATATCCGAACCAGAAACCCTGACTATGGCTTTCACGTGAAAATATCTTATTTCGTGCATTCGAATTACATGAAGAAATTCACACTTTTTTATAAGGAGAAGATCTTGGTAATTCCAGAAACTTTGTTGTATCAGACGTTTTGATAAAACTAGCATATGTGTGCGATATATTTGACAAACTGAATAATTTGAATCTGTCTCTGCAAGGAAATAACATTTTGAACATTTTGAAACTATTGGAGAAGATTGTAGTGTTTAGGGAAAAAATGCAGTTGTAGACAAGAGAAAATGAAAATGGTGGTTTAGATTGTTTCCCGTAATTGCAAAGATATGCGGCCGCTATTGAGTTTGTTGTCTCACCAGACTCACAAGACATCTGGACACATAAGTCCTGTTTTACGGAACATCTTTCAAAGCTCACTGAATAGTTTTCGAAATACTTTGCCAAGTCTCATAGAACTCTCTTACGACAGCAGCCGTTACGACCAAGACGTATTCTGATTTGGTGGAGTTTTTAATATCGGTCCAAAATGAATATCCAACTTTAAGTTCAAAAGTTCTAAGAATTATCATTCCCGTTGCAATATCTTATTTACATGAAGCCGGATTTTCAGCTGTAGCTGTAATAAAGAGCAAATATAGCTTAAAGAACTATGTGGAGCAAGAAATAAGAGTAGCGGTGTTAAACCTTATCCCACGCTTTGAAAAAATGTGTGGACCATCACCAAGCTCACAACTTCACATTGACTAAGTTGCCATTGTATTTTATTTACTATGTCTCTTAATAAATAAATATATTCTTGTGTGTCAATATAAATATAAAGCCTCAACTTCATATTCTGGATGTTTTAATTTTCGTGTCTATCTTCCTAGTGGCATTATACTCTATTCCGACTAACTAAGGCGTCGAGACAAAATACTAAACCTGTAAGTGCGCCGCGAACTGAAAAAGTTTGGAAACCCCTGGCTTATACAATTTTCAACGGAATTTAAATTTTCAATGATATATTTTTTAAAATTCACATTAATAGCTCAATCCTAATATTTTCACTACTCATTACATTTTTATTAGGAGCGCTCTACTGAAGGAACACAACTGAAGTTGGAAAAATTAATACAGAACAGTTAGATGGATTATCAAAATGCTTCATAGAATTCACAAAGTATTAACTTATTACTTATTATACGCCAATTATTATTTGCGGGCTCTAAAAGCTTTCTTGTAGCGGGAAATATCTCGAGAAAAAATAATTATATATTTTCTTCATTACTATTTTATCTATATCTATATTATATATCATATCTATATTATCTATTTGGAAACTTGCGACTCGATTACTTTTGACCTTGGAAGGAAAGGTCGTCTGAGCCGCTTTTCATTCATTCAGTTATTAACGACAATAAATATATTTTTGATTAGTTATTTTGCAGTTTATTTAAACTTACTAGTAACTTTGCACCTTTTTAATGTGGTGGCCTACTTGATATTAATTTTCATGGAAAATTCCCCGACTTTATTGAGTTTGACATGCCTGCTCTACTGTATCTTCTAAAAACAATCATCTTAATATTGTAAATGGACTTCTGCAGAATGTATGTATTGTGTTGAGCTCTGTATCATTTCGCGTAAAATGTGAGGGTGATATTGCTTACTGTGTCTCTTAGAGTAAAGTTCACTGATCATCGACCGTCGAGTCTTATTATATATTAATTATATTCTAAATTATGATTGCCAACATATTATACACTGCTCAAAACAATTAGCGAGTCACTAATTTGAGCCTCCATAAAATTGAAACAAGAAATTTCATGCAAATAAAATTAAGAACATCTGAAAGACGCTCTGTTTAGTTGTTTTAATTGACACATAGGTAATTATCAGCATTGCAAATTTCCGGAGTATCCGTAATAATTAACAAGAACTACCAAAACTAAAGTGATTCAAAGAGTTAGGAAGGTCAATAATTCAATTAAATATATGGACGACAATGTCTGCAACTGATAGTTTGACTTAAGTAAAGTGAAAATTAGACATCTCAATGAAGTGAAAGTTGTTCGTGCTATAACATTAATTGAAAATGGCGAAAGCTATCGGCAAATGTCAAGAAACTTCAACTTAAGCCCGTCTGTTATTCAGCGATTATGGAACAGATACTTGGATACGGGTCAATATTCCAGGCGCGGTGGGCAAGGTCGCAAAAGAAAGAGCGATTTTTACTGATTTCGAGTCTTCTCAATAGAGTTTCTACGGCGAAAGACCTCTTAATTTCTCTTAGGACGACGCACGGGGTCAGACCAGACAATTAAGAATAGGTTGAGGGAATCAAATTTGAGGGCAAGACGACCCGTCCGAAAACCGTCTTTGACACGACGCGATGCCACAGAATAGCAAGGATGAATTTTGCTCGTGAACATGTCGCAGGGCAACTTCTACAATGAAAGTCAGTGCTCTTCACGAATGAATCAAGGTTCCGTATAACTCGTTGCGATGGCCGAGTACGTGTTTACAGATGCCCAGGAGAACGCTACGCAGCTGTTGCTGTCCAGGAAATCGAAAGATTTGGAGGTTGTTCAGTTATGTTTTGTGGTGGGATTAGTATCCACAGTAGAACCGAACTTGTTGTAATTCCAGGAAATCTTAACGCTAATCTCTATGTTGACATTGTGTTAGGAGAACTTGTTGTTCCTGTGGCATATAGAATAGATCAAATTTTTTGTTAATGCAGGATAACGCCACATACTGCGCGAATTACTTTAGACTTCCTACAATAACTGGAAATTCAAACAATGGTGTGGCCCGCGTTAAGTCCTGATTTATATCCCATATAGTATGTTTGGGATATGCTCGACAGGCGTGTTCTTGGTCGCCCGCTTTCTCCTCAGACTCCTTATCCAGCAGCTAACGGCAGCTCTTATTGAAGAATGGGACGGTATACCACAAGAAGACATTCGAAAACTTTTGCGAAGCATGCTACACTGTTACACTTTATGTACAAAAGTTTAAATTAACAATAAATTAAAATTCGTTTTGCAGTTTGGTTTTGGTAGTTGTAATTATTACGGGTACTTTAAAAGTGCAAGATGCTGACACTTCCATTATGTTAATTAGAGAGTCTTTTAGATGTTCTTAATTTTATTTGCATGTAATTTCCCATTTGAATTTAATGGAGGCACAAATTAGTGACCCGCTAATTGTTTGGTGCAGTGTATATTTCCTCTGTGCGATAATAGTTGCAACATTTAAATTTTACATCCAGATTATTGAAAATAGTATATTATAATAAATAAATAAATAATATATTAATAAATACAAGATATTTAAGTTTTCTTAACATTTTTCAAGAATCTAAGTAACCGCTATAAACTGAGACAAAAACTGATTGTGAGATAAAAAAATGTGAATTTTGAATTATTTATTGTAAAATATTAATGACGATAAGAAACTAAAACGATATGTGGATGAAGACTGCTGTTGAAAAGTTCTGCTGTTCTTGTAACACATTTGGAAAATTGTGAACAAATTGTTAACGTTGATTCTCGTAAACAGAAGTGTGGTTGTAAGCCAAAAGAATATAGTCAACAGAATCACCACAGAAAAACATTTCTACAATGTCCTTCTGCTAAAGAAGTAAACGCCGTTAAAATAGCGCAGGTTTTTTTTCAATATAATGTTTACAATGTGTTAAACTCTTTTGCCTATGTTTTGTCCAAGTTTACTCTTCGAATTAAAAAATGTGTGTATAGTAATTTCTCGTTTTCTTACGAAATTATTTCCGTACAAAAATCGAGGTGAAATTTAATAACTATTTTCGGACAGAGGATGTACTAGATAGTACATTTATAGATAACTCATAATAATAACAATGTTGATAAAAATATGTAGTATCTTCTTGTAGTAATGACTTAAACAACCAGCAATACTATCCATTGAATTATTTCTCATCTTCTTCTTCTTTCGAATAGGTCTACTTTGGACCACGCTTGTTCAACTGTTGGGCTTTGACCTTTGCCCAGTATTGTCGCATCTTCTGCCGGTATAACACCTTTCTCTCTTCTGTCCAGGGGATACCTTTCCTTCGGGGTTTTTCCTGAAATCCACGGACTTCCTTCAGGGTGCGTCTCACAGACTGTCTGTTTTTGAGATCTGTTATTCCCAGTTCTTTAATATCCTTCTCGGTCCCTGTCAACCAAGTGGTACGAAGCTTCTTGTTTTGCCTGAGCGTGAACAGACGGTTGGTTAGTCGGTTTGGAGGCAATCTTGCAACGTGGCCATAGAAAGCTACCCTTCTTTTCTTTGCACAGTCAGAGAGCATCTCAATATGTTCATAGAGCTCAGAGTTATGCCGTCTTTGGAATTCCCCATCTTCTTTTACCGGGTCTAGGATCTTCCTGAGGATTCTCCTCTCTCTAATTTCCAATTTCTCTATTAGACCCCTACGGTTCAAGGAAAAACACTCCATGGCATACAGGGCTTCTGGTCGTAAGACTGATGTGTAGTGCTTAAGTTTCAGGTTGCGTGACAGGCATTTCTTATTGTAAGTGTTCTTAGTCAGCCGATAGGCTAGTTCTAACTTGCTGACTCCCTTGGATAATGACGCTCTTTCTGATAAGTTGGGTTCAATCCATTCGCCGAGAGACTTAAATTTCTCAGTCCTCTTGATGTTTCCCTGTATGCTTCTCTGATGTTGGTGAAGAATTCTGTTTTCTCCAGCGACACTTGACCCACTTTGGCAGCCTGTTTTCTGAGGCAGTTTACCTGCATTGTTGCCAGCTCAAGAGAATCAGCAAAAAGTGCCAAGTCATCTGCAAAGGCCAGGCAATCTACAACCAGTCCATCGTTCTTACGTCCAGGTAGATACCACTCTGAGCACCCAAATTGTTCAGTTCCTTGCGCCATTCTCTCATAACCCTTTCAAGGACACAGTTGAAGAGAAGTAGGGAAAGTCCATCTCCTTGTCTCATTCCAGTTTTTATTTAGAAGCTTTCTGAAATCTTGCCTCTAAATTTAACCTTGGAATGGGTGTTGGTCAAAGTTTCTAGGATGAGTCTGCGGGTTTTATTGTCTAGTGCTAGTTCCTGGAGTACCTTGTTAAGCGTTTCTCTATCAATGGAATCGTAGGCCATCCTAAAGTCAACAAAGGTGACGACCATCTTGCGGTTTCTCACCTTGGAGTATGCAAGTACAGTTTTAAGATTGAGGATCTGTTCAACACAGGTTCGGGTCTTCCTGAACCCCACCTGGTATTCTCCCAGTTGACTATCCAACTGATTTTCTGCCCTTGTTTGTAACTCCTTCCAGAGAATCTTGTATGTTACCGGGACGAGAGAAATTCCACGGTAGTTGTTTAGATTAGTAAAATCTCCCTTTTTGTGAAGCGGATGGATCAGAGCAGATTTCAGAGCAGATCAGAGCAGATTTGAATCGGGTGGTAATTTCTCTGTTTCCCAGATGTCCTGGATGATCTCGGGTAGCTTGCGCGCGGCATTGTTTCCAGCACCTTTCCACAGTTCAGCAACGATAGAGTCCTCTCCAGCTGCCTTATTATTCTTAAGAAGTTGAATGATCAGCCAACTTCTTCCAATGAAGGGGGAAGCGGCTCCGGGTTAGGTGTGATTTGTTTATAGTCGAAGTCTGCGTGGGTCTAAGTTGAGTAGATTTTTAAAGTACTGAGCCAAAAGGTGGCAGTTGTCCATGTCGTTATAAGCCAGTTTGCCATGTGAGTCTCTGAAGTGGAGGCTTGGCGGAGTGTATTTTCTGAGTGCTTGATTAAAGGTTCCAAAGAAATCTCTGGAATTATTCTTAGCAAAACTCTCTTCGTTTTGGGTTAGTTGGTTTTGTGTGAAGGTTCGTTTGGTTCCTCGAATTATCTTGGCTTTAACCTTTTGTTCCAAAAATGTATGCCAATTTTCCTTGGCATTTTTAGAATTTCACTTCACCCAGGCTATCTGTATTTGGGCTATTGCATTGTCACAGTCTTCAGTCCACCACGGATGCTTTCTTGTTCTAGCGAGAGGAGTGAGTTCATTAGCCGCCTTGACAAGAGTCTCCTTCAGTTGGTCCCAGTTGTTTAGGTCTGTGTTGTTCAGTCTCTGACTTAGTTCTTGACTGTTCTTGAGTCGCTCGACGTCAAATCTTACCATTTTGGAGGTTCTGTGTAATCTAGTGTTTCTAGGCTGGAGGCTTATTTTGATCTTTGAGAGGTTGTGGTCTGAGTCCAGATTTGCGCTTCTTAGTACCTTCACGTTTTGTATTTCCTTTTGAGATTTTCGTGAAATGGCCACATGATCTATCTGGAAATCACCCAGGTGGGTATTAGGTGAAATCCAAGTCTTCTGCTTCCTTGGCAAGTGTGTGTAGGCTGTAGACTTCATGATCAACCCAAACGTCCTACACAGATCCACCAATCGTTCTCCGTTGCGGTTGGTTCGCTTATGCGCCGGATAATTGTCTACTATGTTACTGTATTTTTTCTCTCTTTCCAATTGAGCATTGAAGTCACCAAGCAGTATAACGGTGTGCCTCTCTGGAAGTTTAGAGATAATATCTTCTAAGTCTTCCCAGAATTTATCAGTTCTCTCTGGATTGCGTCTGTTGTCCTAGTTGATTGGGGCATTTACATTGACTATACTGTAGCCCTTGTTTGCGCATTTGAGAGAGAGGATGGATACACGACTACTCGGGGCGGTAAAGTCGGTGACTGAATCCAGTATCCTTAGACTGATTATAAATCCTGTACCTAAGTGGGGTACGTTCTTCATTACCCGCTGACCCACATTTCCTTTGAGGATTCTGTAGCCTTGGGACTCGAAGGCATGTTCGTCCGTAAATCTGGTTTCATGTACTGCTGTCAGTATTATGTTGTATCGTGTTAGCGAATTAGTCAAATGTTTCAGTTTACCCACTATTTGCAGTGAGTTGGCAATAAATGTTGCGAAGAAGCTTTGCCGTTTTGGTCTGAGTTTACGTCCGGTGATTTCAGGATGCTCCGACTCATCCTTAAAGCATGTTGGTGCGGACTCCCCAGAATCCGAAGGTCCGCCAACGTCACCGTAGGTGACGGTGGATTGGTTACCACCTGGGGTAGTGCATTTAGCGAGATTTTCATACATGCTCAGTTGAAGAATATTCTTCATGGGACAGTGGCGAGCCACTGTCCAAGATACTACCCAAGTTGTTAGCTTGGGGGGCTTACTATTCGGGGTTGTCACCCCTAGACAGGTCGCCTTCACTACGGCTATTATTTGAAATTATTTCTTATATTAATATTTATTTTTATTCATTGTTTAAGTTAAAAAATTTTAAGGTTTTTGTTCCTTTATATATACACAATAACATGTTTTTGAATGAATACCTAACATGAATCAACAAGATAAAAGAAATCTATAAAATTTATATAATATCGAACATTTATACCTATATACATGAGGTGATGTTCTATATAAAACACGATATTTGCCATTTAATCTCTCTACGTATAATGAGCAATTAGAGAAGCATTTTTAATATTACATTTATAGTTTAAAGTAGATTATCTTATCTCAAATTATTTTTAAACACACATGTAAAAAATGGTAAATATTAACTAACATTTACTTAGTGCTAAGGTATGAAATAACTGAAATAAAGCAAAAATTTAATCTTTTTTAATGTTGCTGAAACCATACCGATAATAGATACAATCATATAAACGGAAAAAAAACGCGAAATGTAGCCTGAATACATAAATAGATTCAACCTGTTCGTACCTCTATAATATTAAGTCTTATTAAGATAACAAAACAAATCCCATGATGAAACTGCTACTTCCCTGCCCAATGGCACGCAGGATATTGAATTATTCAACAGGTATTTGGATGTTATTACCAGCCCCCAATACAATTTTCATGTTACTAAGCGATTACTTGATAAATAACAAGGTTTTTAAGATCATTTTAATTTCTATTTTTAATTTGTTGTTAATGATAAAGCCATACTGATGAAGCTAAAAGGCAGAAACGCGCCTCTCTCTCTCTCTCTGTAGCTCTTATAACCAATGGTGGGTCTTGGGTGACTCAACAACTCTCCTACATTGGACTCTGTCCATCATTAGCTCCTTCGCTTCCATGATATTCAGGGATCTAAGATCTGATGCTATGTTGCCTCTCCACCGTAGTCGCGGTCTTCCTAGTGGTCTTCTATTGATCGGGGCCTGTTCCCATACCAATCTGACAACTCGTCCATCCTCCTGTCTCTTTACATGGCCGGCCCATCTCAGTCTTTCCGCTTTTATCGTTCTTACAATGTCTGGTTGGTCATATAGTTCTTCTATTTCCCTGTTTTTCCTACTGCGCTACTGTTGTGTAGTTTCATCCCTTATAGTCCCGTATATTTACAGTAGTATTTTTCTCCCTGCAACTCTCAGTCTGTTTTCGTTCTTTTTTGTCATTGTCCAGGTTTCGCAGGCGTAAGTCATAATCGGTCTTATAATGGAGTGGTATATTCTTATTTTTTTGTATATTCGTATATTCCTATATTCGTCCGAGATACATTTTTTGATTTAATTATTCCCTGCAATGCAAAACAACATCGATTGGCACTTTGTATTCTGTTGTTAATTTCTTTGGTCATATCATTGTCCGACGTGATAGTGGCACCCAGATATTTAAATTCCTGGACTCTTTCGTAGTTGTATTGGTCCATCGTCACATTTTGTCCTATCCTATCCCTACGTTTAGTCCTTGATGTGGTCATGTACTTGGTTTTACTCTCGTTTATTTTTAGGCTCATATTTTCCGCTGCAGATTCTATTTTTTGGATCTCTTCCTGGTTGTGTTTCCAATTATGTCTATGTTATCCGCAAAGGCCAATATAAAACGCGGGCCCCGATTTATAAGTAGCACTGTATCCGTTTTCGCCTATCCCACTACCTTCTCCAGAGCTATATTAAAGAGGAGTGTTGAGATGGCGTCTCCCTGGTTCAGGCCATTATTTATCGTAAAAAAGGTTGACAACTTTCCCCCGATCCGTACTGCACTTTTGGAGCCTTCCATGCTGATCTGTGTTAAGCTGACAAGTTTACCCGGAATTCCCAGTTCCATCATAGCATTCCACAGCTCCACCCTCTAGACGTTGTCGTACGCTTGTTTGAAGTCGATGAAGAGTTGACGTATGACTTTATCGTACTCCCAGCACTTCTCTATTAGTTGACGTATTTTGAAGATCTGGTCTACTGTTGATCTTTTTTTCCTGAATCCGCATTGGTAGTCGCCTAGCTGGTGTTCAACATAGGGAGTTAGTCTTTCGAGTAGTACCAGGGACCAGACCTTATATCCCGTATTTATCAATGACATTCCCCTATAGTTGGAGCATCGTAGTTTGTCGCCCTTTTTGTATAAGGGCACGATAACACTCTCTTTCCAACTACAATATTTGTCTTTCCAACTACTTGGTATTTTCTCTTCCTTCTAAATCTGGAGTATGAGGGTGTGGAAGTATTTGATGAGAGTTTCTCCTCCATATTTGAGACACTCTGCCGGTATTGTGTCCTTACCCGGCGCTTTCTTATTATTCTCATGATCGCCTTCGTTACCTCTTCAAGGGTTGGCTCCTCGACCAGTGAATCTGCGGTATAGTATGTGACCGTACCTCTTCCTTGATCCTGCTGCGCGTTCAGTAATTGGTGGAAATAAACACCTCGTTTTTATCTGTCACTAGTCCTGCGTTATCTGTTTTAAGAAACATGTCAGTCCTTGGTCTGAAGCCTCCTTTCATGTTTCTCAGTTCTTGAAAAAATGTCCTAGTTTGGTTATTTGTTCGACTTGTTTCCAGTTCTTCTAGCATTTTTTGTTCTCCTTTTTTTGACTATAAATGTTCTCCGTGCTGCTGTTCTCGTTTGTCTGTATTTATCCCTAATGTGTTCATTTGGGTCTTGCAGCGCGTACATTCTGGCTATGTTTCTTGCACTTATCTTCTCTTCACACTCCTTATCGTACCACGAGTTCCTTCCTTTGGCATTTCTTTTCCTCACTATCGTTTGTGTACTTGCGATGATTGACCTCTCTATGTTCGTCCATATTTTCGTAACATCCTCTTGTCTGGATGTTGCCTCCAGTTGTGCTGTTAGATTCCTCTGGTATTCTTGTTTTTGGTTGTCGTCTTTAAATGTTTCAGTATTCCATGTAGGGAGCTTGACTGTGTTTTGGTACTTTTGGCTAGATATTCTTGCTCGCACCTTAGCTCTAACCAAAAAAAAAAAACGGCAAGTGCGAGTTGTGACTCGCGCACCGAGGGTTCCGTACAAACTTGTAAGTAAGGTATCTTTAGGAGGACCTAACTGTATGCAACCCATATGCATCTAGTGCTTGACAATACCACGCAACACATTAGTGTATTTTCATAAGTTTCTAATAGTAAATTCGCATTTTTCTTCTAATTAAACTACATATTTACGGTTTTCAGATTTTTTCCTTTACATGTGCTGTAAGACACCGCTTCTTGCCAAATTTCATGATTCTAGGTCAACGGGAAGTACCCTATAGGTTTTGATTCCCTTGTGAAATCGCAAAATATGCGACATAAACGGTCATATCTTTTGATCGCGTTGACTTACAAGTTTGATTTTTTCACAGCTGAAAGAGACCGCAGACGCGAGTATTTGATACAAATTTCAACTTGTTACCTCTACGAGTTCCTGAGAAAAATGGTCTTGACAGACAGACAGACGGGCGGACGGACAGACGGACAGACATACAGACGGACAACAAAGTGATCCTATAAGGGTTCCGTTTTCGGTACGGAACCCTAAAAATGATCACTATCAGCGTCCAGGCCTCTAAGGCTTCTTACGTCGGTTACATTGCTGCTATACCTTGCATTAACCAATATATGGTCGATTTGGTTCCTTGTTACTCTATCGTTGGATATCCAGGACTGCTTCTGGATATTCTTGTGTTCATTGTTGATTTTATCAATAGGTTGTTGGACGCTGCCATGTCCACTAGTCGGATTCCGTTATCGTTACAGTATTCATGCAGGCTATGTTTGCCAATTACTGGCCTAAAGGCCTCCTCTCTACCTACTTTAGCCTTGAAGTCTCCCAACATTATTACCATGTCTTGTTTGGGTATTCCGTCTATAGCTCTTTCTAGTTCATCATAGAAGGATTCCTTATTATATTCATTATTTTTATGTTCATTATTTAATTGATAATTATCTTTTAAATTTGATCAGGATAAAGTTTTTTTTTGTGAAAATTACAGGGTTATTAGAACCCAAAAACTTTGTTCAAGTAAGTAATTCAATGTCAGTCGTAGTGTTTGCCAGTGAAGTAGTTGCTTTAAAAAAATGTTTTTTTATAGAAATATTAGTTATACTAATGATGTCAACTTGGTTGACGATCTGTATACAATGATTTCATAGAAATTTTAATATTTGAAGCAAAGATACAAATATTACCATTTAATAATTCTCTTCAAGTTTTATTTGAAACATTTTTATAAATTTCGCTTAATTTCTGTGTTATTTTTATTATTATTACTTTTCTTGGCATTATTCTCCATACACAACAGATTTTTCGCTATATACAAAAGCAAGAACGACAATGATAATAATAGTAATATTAAAGAGAACTCCCAACACAAAATACCCCTACTACCCACTTAAAATGAACATTTTTGGACCGCACTAAATTTTTTTCACACCCTAGACCAGCGGTGGCGAGCCTAGCGGTGGCACGCGTGCCACATCTAACACGTTGGAAATTTTTATTGGCACGCGGGAGATGGAGGGTAGCGTTAAAATGTTGTGCTTGATGAACAAAGACCGTCAGGTGTGGGGAAGATGTAGATTGAAAATCGCTCTTAATATCTTTTTGGCATTTTAAATACCGCATCAATATTTGCTGCTGACCCCAAAATATCAGACCGTATGACAAGCTAGACTGAAGGATGGCAAAATATTTGCAGAATCAAATTTTACACATTCTCTTGATAGTACAATATGATAGGTTAGTCCCATTTTAGCTTTTGATCAAGTGTTATCCTTAGAAAGTTTATTGATTCAAACCCCGTTGGGTGATTTTTGATCAAATCTTAGAAGTAAACTATAATCATGATGTAAGTTTTGCGTATATTTATAGTCCATTAAAGATGTATCATTCTCCTCCTAACGTTTCTGATTTTAAATTGCTACTTTTAAATAAATCGTGTATGTCTGGATTAGATATTAAATTGTTGGTAACGTCAGCGTACAAAATATAATTGCTTTGAACATTCTTTGTTTGCGCGAGATCATTAACAAATATCAAGAATAGAGTGTATCCCATTAGAGAGCCTTGGGGTACCACCCACTTCTTTAATTTTCGTTCCGATTTTGAACCATTTACGATCACTCTTCGTCCTCTTTGATGCAATGAAGATTTTACCCAGTCCTTGGCGTCGCCTCTAACTCCAATATCTTCAATTTTTTGTGGAAGGAGCTTGTGATCAAAAGAGTCAAATGCTTTACTTAGCTCGTAAAACAAAGCAAGAAACTGCTGATTACAAACATAAAACAATTGGAACACAGCCTGAATATATAAATATATTCAGCCTTTCCGGAGCTCTATAACAATTACTAGTCTGTTTAGGACTACCAAAACAAATCTCATGTGAAATTTGTTAGTTCTTTTATAGCTTTCAGTCCACCTTCGTGGCACTCAACAAAAAACATTCCAGGTTGCTGATTGCATTTTGGAGAAGTTATTATAAAATTAACACTATCCAATAGAGCAGTATCAGATGAGCTACTTTTCCAGAAGTTGTTTTGACTCTTTGCCAGCATGTTATTACTATCCAAGAAACTTGTTAATCAAGTCAGAAATGCTGACTTAAATTTTTTTGAAAATTGGCTTTGAATACAGATTGGTCTGTAGTTGAAGGGATCCCGCTGTGAGCCTTTATTTTTGTAAATCGGGATGGACTTTGATGCTTTCAAACAACATACTCAAGCTGATACGGTATTATATTATATTCAGGGTAATACGGTAACTGATATGGAGGCAAAGTAATTAGGCACGTCAGCATTTCATA
This sequence comes from Phosphuga atrata, assembly GCA_944588485.1. Classification (NCBI taxonomy): domain Eukaryota; kingdom Metazoa; phylum Arthropoda; class Insecta; order Coleoptera; family Silphidae; genus Phosphuga; species Phosphuga atrata. The sequence goes on from OX155899.1 coordinate 38,508,808, forward strand.
ATGTAGAAACTAAAGAAAAATGGCACGCGGTCATAAAAAGGTTCGCCACCCCTGCCCTAGACTATTTACACTATCACTGCTAAAATTTCCCGCGTTATGAACCACTTGACTCGTCCATGCAAAACTACTAATATTTAAACTTTTTCATCTTCTGTACATCCCATGTCAACCCCCCACTGTCAGTACTATCTTTGCATATGGTAGACAAATTATTCCTTTCCTTCAGCCAGTACCTTCTCCCGTTTTCCTCGTTTCCGCACCGAAACCTGGCTATTCTTCCTTCGATACCGTTGGAACCGCTATTTAAATACAAAGCGAGTTTGCCGTATACTTGTACCTTATTGTAATCCAGTTGTACCTGCTTTCGTCTATACAGCATTGTCTTTCTGCAGCTCTATCTCCCTACTCCTTTCACCCAGCAGCCTTTCTAGCATTATGCATTCCTCTTTCATTCCCTCTACTATCCCTTCGACCACCCTACTCGTTTAGATATTTTAACCATTCATTTGCCCATTTCGTTAATACGATCCTTCCACTACCTTCCTTCTTCAAATATCTGTAAACCTCTTTCACTAATATTTCATTCCCTAACATAGAAACTTTCCTTTTTTACCTAGCCACTCTCACTGCTGCATCTACTGCTACTTTTAAACATAAGCTTCTTGTGATACCAGATACCCTGGAACACTCTTGTCTAGTTGCAGCGCTCTTTTTATAAACTGCAGCTGTACCTTTAATATTTCTCATTCACACCACATATTTGCGCCCCATACATTGAAATGCACCATTACACCACACTACCATTTTTGCAACAAAATTCTCTTCAAATAATATCCTTGTCTATCCAAAAGTTTGTTTATCCTTGCATTCCAAAACCTGTTAGCAGCCACCTAAGCGTTTTTGCATATAAACTTAATCGGCTTCTTATTGTACCCATTACTACAAAATACAAATCATAAGTATTTGAAGCTGTTTTATAGCCATTTCACCTCACATCAAGCTTTCGTCCTTCTTACGAACTTTTTTTAAACCAGTCACTTAGTCTTCTCTACATTCATCCTCATTCATTCTCATCCACGTTCATTTCTTAAGATATATTTTAATCCTTCCATTTTAATCATCTCTTTCGTTTCTTCTTTTGTTCTTGCCAAAGCAACAATGTTATCCACGTATGCAAGCGACGACGCTTTCCTCCTGCCTATGGTGAGTATTCCTGCCTGTCCTTTTGTAAAACCAAGTCAGAAATGTGTACATTAAATGTGTACATTAACAGGGCTAAGTGAACACCCTTACCTTAACCCTTTCATAACCCAAACTCAACAAATAAATATACTCAACCTTTCCGGAACTCTATAATACTAATGAGTCTTTTTAGGACTACCAAAAACAAATCTCGTATGAAATTTGTCAGTTATTCTATAGCTTTCAGTCCACCTTCGTGGCACTCAACAAAAACCATAAAAATAACATTGATTTTTAAGAGCATGTCTTTCCGATACCTTGAGTGGATAGCCATCTGTGGACGCGTTTCGAGATTTATCTCTCATCAGCACAGCTTTGCTTCCATGAACAATATTTTGTAAATCACTCACTTGAAAACCCATGTGTTGATTAGGGTTAGATGTTTTTAAGCATGCTAAGTTCATGTCTCTCTCACAAAATGTCAAAATTAAAAACATCTAACCCTAATCAACACATGGGTTTTCAAGTGAGTGATTTACAAAATATTGTTCATGGAAGCAAAGCTGTGCTGATGAGAGATAAATCTCGAAACGCGTCCACAGATGGCTATCCACTCAAGGTATCGGAAAGACATGATCTTAAAAATCAATGTTATTTTTATGGTTTTTGTTGAGTGCCACGAAGGTGGACTGAAAGCTATAGAATAACTGACAAATTTCATACGAGATTTGTTTTTGGTAGTCCTAAAAAGACTCATTAGTATTATACAGTTCCGGAAAGGTTGAGTATATTTATATATTCAAGCTTTGTTCCGTCTTTATTAAGTTTATCTGATTATCTATAATGTTGTATGGTTTTACCAATTCAAAATTTATCATTTATATCAATAACCTGCTAAGTTCATGTCTCTCTCACAAAATGTCAAAATTAAAAACATCTAACCCTAATCAACACATGGGTTTTCAAGTGAGTGATTTACAAAATATTGTTCATGGAAGCAAAGCTGTGCTGATGAGAGATAAATCTCGAAACGCGTCCACAGATGGCTATCCACTCAAGGTATCGGAAAGACATGATCTTAAAAATCAATGTTATTTTTATGGTTTTTGTTGAGTGCCACGAAGGTGGACTGAAAGCTATAGAATAACTGACAAATTTCATAAGAGATTTGTTTTTGGTAGTCCTAAAAAGACTCATTAGTATTATAGAGTTCCGGAAAGGTTGAGTATATTTATATATTCAAGCTTTGTTCCGTCTTTATTAAGTTTAAATAAATTTTGAAAAACGAATAATGTTCAAATTTCTCGTTTGTTATTCTCGTTATAACCACTACATAAATACGTTCGTTTTTGTTTACCGGTTGCTACGCGTATAAAAGATAAGCATTCTTGATAAATTTAAACTTACATTAATGCATATTAAATTGTCTTTCTCTGCCTGTGGAGGAAAGTGGGTTGATTGAGTAGCCTAGTGACCAAAGCAGCCGGTCTCAAGCGCGGACAAAAGAGGAGGGTGGGTGAAGGGCTAACTACCCTTCCCCAGCAAAAATAGCAAGTTCAGGTACCTGTACGGTAGCCTCGGAAGAACTTAGGCTATTTTCTAAGAACAGCAAAGGACAGGGAAGAATGGAGGACAAATATACAGGAGGCCAGGGCCCGATTTGGGCTGTAGCGCCATATGAAGAAGAAGAAATTGCTTTTCAAACGGCATATTCTTTATTTCATCTCATAAATAGTTTCTTAAAAAAAAAGGGTCAAACTTAAAGTCAAAAGTTTACATTTTTCATGGCCGATTTCTATGTATACGTAAGTTCTAATTTTGTTTTTTGTATTAAATCAAAATATTTTTATTCATTAACAGTAGTGTAAAATTTGTACGTGTTTTTAAATAGACAAAAACGCCGGAGGCTATAAATTTGCTGAAATAATTATATTTATATTTTTGATTAAATACATTATTTAATTTGCAAATTGTGCACACAACAGGACCGACTGATGAAAATCTGACAACATTTATGCTAGCTTATTTATAAATAAATACAAAAAGCTTGAAATACTATTCCACTGGAAACAATCTATTATTAGTTACAATGCAACAAAATATTTGCAATAAGTGTTTTAAAAGGAAGTAAAAAATACCATTGTAATTAATGTAGTAGTAGTTTTATATGCCATTTATTTTTTATTTTAATTTAAATTTTGAAATTTAAATGATTTTTAAATGAAAATTTTAAAATGTATGATATTTCAAAGGCTATCCTAGTGTAATTGCATTATTATTTAAATAGGGATTAATTTTTGAGCCTTTTCGTTTTTTTTTTGTTCTAATGGGGTAATTTAAAAAAATGAGCTGCTTTGTCTAGCTGACCCAGATGTAATTAATATGATTTTTTTTAAAGGTTAATGGCGCTGCATTTTGAAACTTAATGACTTTAATTAGAAAAGAATTACAAACATGTTTAAAAATAATATCGATAATCTCTATGTCTAGATTAAGATTATCCTAAACGGATTGTTTATACTATTAGATATATTTTGCAATACAATACTTATAGTGCTATGTTCTTGTAAGAGATATAAGTGAAGATAAGATACATATTTTTGATATTCTTTATTTTTGAGACTATAGCAATGATATTTTTTTAAATGTTTTTTACAGGCCAACTAAGGACCACATCAAGATAACCATTTATTTATTTTTTCCTTCTTCTTCCTCCAACACTTTCATTTTCTCAGAATGAGCTTTTTACCTCTCATCTGACTATCAGGTTGTTTCAGCTTCCTGAAAACCTCTGCATTTCTTGACTTCTTGTCTGAATTTGTCTCTGTTGAGTATGTCTCTTGTTTAATCTTCATTTCTTCTAATTCCTTTTTTGTATTGCCTCCCCATCCGTTTTCTTTGTCTGTTTTCCTGTTCTGGAAGATCGTGTGGATCTTTTTTGTCAATATGTCCCCCTCCATTCTCTCTAGATATCCATAGAGTGTAACACGTATTTTTCTGATCTAGTCAGCTGACAGCTCACAAAATCAGTATTTAAAGTTGCAATTCTAAATGTTCTGGAAAACAATAAAAATGTGTGGTGTCCTAGTATAAGTATATAATCAAACTATAAGTACTATAAATATATAATCAAGCTATAAGTACTGTAAGTATATAAACAATGAGTTTTCAATATTTCAAACTGAAATATGTTTTAGATTATTTTTTAGCTGCCCCATCTTCATATTTAAAGTATCTCGTGCGCTCTTCGCTGCAAAAAATGTAAAACTGATTAAGGCTTACATTTACGGCTATACCACTGTGAAACATTTTTTTTGTTTGTCTTTTTTTTGGTCTTATTTGACAGTTCATACTTTCAAGAATATCCTGTGAAAATTTCAAGGCCGTATCTCTAATACTCCCCGAATGGCAGCCTTCTGAAAATTCTGCACCTGCCTGGAGGCGATAAATTTTTGGAAAACTTATTTTTTTATATTTTTCACTAAGTAGATCTTTCTTTTCTGAATTCTTCTGAATTTTTCTGAATTCGTATGATTTTTTTCGGCTTTTTCTTATATTTTTGAAAAATATTTTTTCGATCATTTTTCGAAATTGGAAAAAATGGCAAAAAGATAATAAAAATCTGGGAAATTTTAGGCGGATTCTGAAAAATCAATTCATTTATTTGAAATAAAAAACGATAGGTTTTCCAAAAATTTGTTAAAAAACATTAAAAAAAAAATCCATTTGTTAATAACTTTTCAACATTATTATTATGTAAAAGCAATGTTTCCGACATCTTTTATATATATGAGATTTTTTTCAGATTTTTTGTCCTATTCGAAAGTATATGAGGTTGAGAAAATATGGGCCGAACGTCCTTAACTTTAAACGGGTTTTTCTCGAAATGGAATTTTTCAAATTTGCCCCTGTTGTACCTCAAAAAGAAATTGTCCGATTGACTTGAAATTTGGTCTGAGTACTATTGAATATATTTACTATACCGTCAACTAGGATATTTTTGATTGGATGAAAATTGACGATTTGGCATTAAAAAACGACCATTTTTTAGGCAAAAAAACTGACTTTTTTTTCATAACTACGCCATTTTGTCGGATTTTGATATTTTTCGGTAATACTAGTTCATGGTACATAAAGCATGGTACATTCAGCTACTCAATCCGCTTCAAGCCTATGGCAAGTGGAGGAACTTTTTTTTTTGGCGCTTCCGAAGGCAGCGCATAAGTCGCTTGGATGTTAATATTTTTCTATGAAAAAATTATGTAATGAAGGTCAAATATAGCCAAATATGTTTTCAATTTCCTGAAACATTTAATTGAGTACTTTTTTTCCAAAAAATTCGCGAAAATCACTCAAATTTTCAGCGGTCACAGTGGTATAGCCCCTTATGACGTTTTTTTTATTAATGGTTATTTCCATAACTGTTACTGAAGAAATTAACAACTGAAGAAATGTTATTTGCGTTCTATTCTATTTTTTTAATGTTATTTGTGTTGTATTTCTTGTTTTAGAGATGTAAATACAAAAAGTATACGAACAAATATTTCTATAAAAACAATTTTTTAATTTATAGGATTAATTCAAGATAATTAGCAAATTTGGTAATTGAAATATTTTGCAAAAAACTATCCTGTTATTTTTAGAAGTAGTAGTTTTTAAAAGTAGTATTTAAAAAAAGTACTTTGATCATAATATACAGAAATTGTCGTCAAAGGTAGTTTACAGCGCAAAACTGTAATGACGTTATCTTCATGGACGCTTCTATGATTTGTCAAAACAGAAAAATAATTATTTTCTTCTTTTTAGTGCGTTTTAATAAAAACGCTTTTTTTAATGGTTTTTCTTTATATATTATATTTTTTATTAAAAATATTTTGCAATTTAATGTTACAAAATTATTTAAATAACCATTAAAAAAGTCTTCAGCAAAAATGTACATCTTTAATTAACATTCTGTACCTAATTGGTATAATCTGAATCTAATGATCTTTACCTTGAAATAATACATAGTAATAGTATATAGTTTTTCGATCAAACGAATACTTTAAATTTATACATCGAACCTTTCAAAATGTATAACGAGAAACCAGAGTAGTTTTTTAGCTATTACAGATCCAGTAAAAGTTGCATTTAAATATTTTCTATGTTGATCACAAATTTAAAAAGAAATAGGAACGCAAGTTAAGAAATTAGATGCTCGGGCCGGCGAGAAAATGCATCTGGTCTCTACGAGTTTAGCATAGTTCTGGGCATACCCCCACTTTATTTCGAGTGCGCGGTGTTTAGTTGTCCGTATTTGAAAAACTGACGCATATTTCTTAACTCAAACTAATCTGCGCGTTCCTCGGTGTGTCCCTTGCCCCTCATACTTCGGTGCAGTACAGCTACATTATCTTGCCGCACAGTGGGCTAAATTTCCGAAAAAAAAATGGATATAAATATAATGATTCGTCCTATATATCTGAAATTCTGCTTACAGAGGTTATTTTTATCGCTAATCACGAATATGTGATAAAAATTTCAAAAACACAATGGCGGATTTAATATGGCGGATGTTTCTTAAATATACTCATCCAATTTGGCGACAAAATGGCGTATATGGTTTTTTTTTACGTCGCTGATTATGAATCTATTATCAGAATTTCTTGAAACATGTTCTCCGCGTAACCGCTGGCAATTTTTCGTTGAAGTATCGAAGTGTGTGATATCAACTCTGCTTATTGAAGGGTCATCCTGAATGTTTCGACATTATTAAATAACAGTTTGTGTTTATTCAAGAAAAGAACTGCCAACTGCGAGGGGAAACCTTTTTCTAAATACTGTATTGACACAAAACTGTACAAATAATGAATCGCCCAATAAATCCCGGGGTAGTTTCATGTTTATTGCGTAGGTAATAATGTATGAATTCAGAATTCTAACCAAAACCTACGTATACGTATTTGGTACAGTGTGAATAACCCCTAATGCGCAAGTTTTCCAAAAACCTGTCCGCCATGCTGGACCCGCCATTTTGTTTTTTGGAATCTTGAGAATTTATACCCGATTAACGACATGAAAAACTTCTAAATACGCAATTTTAATCTGATGAGATATCGAAAAATTATCCGCCATATTTGGTCCGCCAATATGTTTTACTAAATTTTGATAACTCATTCTTAATCAGCGAGATTATGAACCCCTAGGTACGAAATTTTGTAAAAATTAAAAGAGTTTCAAAAAAATTGGCCACCAATTAAATCTGCCAATCCGCCATTTTGTTTTTGAAAATTTTAATAACAGATTCGTCAGCGACGTAAACAACACCTGCAACCAAAATTTCAACTAATAGCTTCACCTATATCCCCAGTAATAGCCAACATATTTCTTACAGAGTTTAAGGAAAAAGCAATCTCATCAGTTACATTTAAGCCTACACTCTGAACTGGATATATTCCTCATCTTTCTTAACTCCCAACACGAGCAAATCAAATTTACAATGGAGGTAGAAAAACATCATCGACTCCCCTTCTTTGATTTTTTGGTACAAAAGTAACCAAACCGCGCCTTGAGTCACACATTATGCAGAAAACCAACGCCTACGGACAGATATCTGGACTAGTCTCCTAGCACTCCCAATCAACTAGCACCTGTACTCAACACTCCGCCTGATGAAAAAGACCGGCTTAATTTACCAAAGGAATTGAAGAACTTACGGGAAATTCTTTCTTCCAATGAATATCCTAACTGCTTAATATCCAGAGCTTTCCGTCGTACAGAGGGCCGTAACAAAAAAATTGAGCGGCGTCAGAAACCCGTTAGCACATCACACCTACCTACCCCGTTAATGGATCAACTGGAAAATGCGCCTGAATCCTAAAAAGACACAACATCGTCACGATTTTCAAGACAAATAAAAAAATATGCTACGCAGCGTATAGATGATCCCGTTAGAATCCCATGGAAATTACTAAATACTCTGTGAAACATGTGAACGAACCTATATTCAAGAACGTGCAGTTTCAGTCAAATACAAAAGAAAATTTCATCCGCTCTTGCCCAACACACCAACACCGGCCACTGGATGGACTTTAGAAACTCAAAGACTCTTATCCACTAAATATCACGGGTGTGCAGAGAAGCCATAGAGATATAAAAACGGGACCAATGCTTGAACACGAGAGATGATTCTTTGCGATTCCCCTCAACATGGCGGCCGATTATATCCACCCTCAAAATGCAATCCCAGACACCTCACCCAAGCAACCTTACATCCCAAGCACATATACGACCAACAGGACGAACAAATAAGTGAACCGAAGCACCTCAAACAGCGCGAATGACCCGAATCCGGACGGCTATAAAGGGCGCGTCACACGACCGAGCGCTCAGTATACATCTAACTTATTGGCAATTAAACATTGTTTCAAGCTTTTTACAATAATTGTTATATTACATAAATAGTTCTTTGCCAGCATAATGTTTCCTAAAACTTTTGTTCCATAGTCTCGATGTAAATGGGGTGTCTATCTTGAACCAGACCGGGACAAATGACGGAACGGGAGAAATGACAGCCCATGTCGTAATTTTATTCGACTCGTATTTTGTTAATTAATTTGTTTTAAAGAAACTTATACGGGTATGTTCAATTAAAGAAAACATTTGCAGTTGGTTTTACTCTAACAAGGAAGAAATTAAAAATTTGAAGCAATGAAAGCATATTTTGTAGGGAATTTTTACTGAACTTTTAAATTATTAACTATTTTATATTATATATTTTTGTATATATTTTATATTATATTTTTTATTATATTTATTGTTTTTAAATTAATTAGGGAAAGATGATTCGTTCTGGACCCACCTCCCGCACCTTATGGGAAATTACATGTAAATCTTGGTCCAAGCACCTTATGGGAAAATCCTATACAAAATAGACCAGCCTCCTGTTTAAACCTGTTTATTTGCTGTTAATACCCGTTCAAACCTCTTAATTTCTGTTTATTAGCTCTTAATATCAGTTCAAAACCTGTTCATTACCTATTTGATCCTGTTTAAACCACATTGGATCTGTTTATTAGTTAAGAGGGTGTGAGTCTCACGTTCCTCATAATCTGGTTCTGATCTGGTTCTAGCGCATGCGGAAACCGCCAATACCTGTTTAAACCTATTTGATCCTGTTTAAACCACATGGGATATGTTTATTAGTTAAGAGGGTGTGAGGTCTATGTTACCACACGTTCCTCATAATCAGATTCTGGTCTGATTCTAGCGCATGCGCAAACCGCCAATACCTGTTTATTAGCTGATTATACCTGATTACTACCTGTTTAAACCTGTTTATTAGTTGATTGAACCTGTTTATTAGTTGATTACTACCTATTTAAACCTTTCATAGAGAATACTGCTTGAACATGTATTGGCGGTTTGCGCATGCGCTAGAACCAGACCAGAACCAGATTATGAGGAACGTGAGGTAACATAGACCTCACACCCTTTTAACTAATAAACAAATCCGATGTGGTTTAAACAGGTTTATTAAGAGCTAATAAGCAGAAATTAAGAGGTTTGAATGGGTATTAACAGCTAATAAACAGGTTTAAACAGGAGGCTGGTCTATTTTGTATAGGATTTTCCCATAAGGTGCTTGGACCAAGATTTACATGTAATTTCCCATAAGGTGCGGGAGGTGGGTCCAGAACGAATCATCTTTCCCTACTGGTAATCATTGTAGTTTTGTGTCAGCAGCCTTTTGTTAACTTTTTATTTGCAATCAATATTTCTTCTTATTTATATTGTATTCTTTTGTTATTCTTTTTTTTCGCCAATAGGCCATCTTACACTACGCAAATACCATCTCATACGGTGTTTTGTCTTTGTCTTCGTCGCCAGTAGTTCTTCATTCTTTCGGACTGATCCCTTCTCCTTTCTGAAGACTACTCACCTCGCTTTGGGATTTGCTTAACACCCCCAGGACGTTCAAATTCATATATCATCCTTCTGTACTTTTCTTGGTCCAAACAGTCTTCCGCTGTCAATTTGAATGTTTGTAGGTCTTATTTGTTCTGCTTCATGTAGATGGTTTGGATACAATATTTAGTTAATATTTGCAAGGAGATCTGAAGGCCCGCTTTCTCCGTAGTCTCTTTTAACTGGTTGATCTGATCAAGCTTCTTTCTGCGATTTCGCAAAGAAGGCCAGATCGTCCGCGAATGCTAGGCAATGGATTTAGACGTTAGTTTTTTCTCTTCCAATTTTTGATCTCCTTGTCTTAGACCAGTTTTTGATAGTTTCCTTTAGATAGTATCCGTTTCTGAAATCTGGTCGTTCATTTATATTCATTTCAATATAGGTAAATGAAATAAAATATATTTTGTATATTTTTACATTTTATTTTTACTTTATTCCTAATATTTATTCTAGTTTTCATATTAAGATTAGTTTTATCATATCTATAAGTAATTTCAAATAAGTTCATGTGATTTATATTATTTTTAAGGATGTGGCTATACATACAGTATGTATACGCAATTGGCTATTTATACATACAGTATGTATACGCAATTGGCTATTTATACATACAGTATGTATACGAAATTGGCTATTTATACATACAGTATGTATACGCAATTGGCTATTTATAAATACAGTATGTATACGGAATTGGCTACTTATACATACAGTATGCATTCGCAATTGACTATTTGCACATTCTGACTGTATATACAAATATTGGAGATACTATTTTGGTAATAACTAACTACACAATTATAATATTAATATAATATAACTATACTTTTATTTATTAAAGTTCATTTACAATCTTCATCAATAAACTCATAAATAAAATTTAAAGTATCACGAAATCAGTGACATATAGGTTTAAATTACATTTAAAGTAGGTAAAATATTGTATAAAGTAAAATAAATACAGGTATATCATTTTTTATTCTGTATTTTTTTTGAAAAAAAAGTGGTGTGCTTAGTCTTTGTCTTTGGACGTCCTTTGGATTTTATTTTATATATGAAAGTTTTTTTTTATTGATTTGAGGGGCTGTAAGGCCTCGATTGACAGGGCTCGGTATTAGACCGAATTTGTTCTTCAGGTTCTTGTCGTTCAATCGCACTAATTGTAAGCCCACTCCTACTCTCTCAGGTGCATCACTACTCTACATGTTCATCACTACTCTACTTGTTCATCTTCAATATAATCATCAATAGTTACATTTATAACATCTGTATCCATATTTAGTGCATTTTCAGTTAAAATATATCTTGCATGAAAACAAGTTTTTGAAAATATGTCCAAATAATTAGATTTTCTTATCATAAGAATATGACGACGTTGTGCACTAAAAGAATTCCAAAATATATACAAACATGTTTCCGCCGATGTCTTCTTCTTCTTATTCTGAATAGGCCTACTTTGGACCACGCTTGTTCAACTTTTGGGCTTTGATCTTTGCCCAGTATTGTCGCATCTTCTGCCGGTGTAACTCATTTCTCTCTTTTGTCCAGGGGGTACCTTTCCTACGGGGTTTTTCCTGAAATCCACGGACTTCCTTCAGGGTGCGTCTCACATACTGTCTGTTTCGAGATCTGTTATTCCCAGTTCTTTAATATCCTTCTCGGTTTCTGTCAACCAAATGGAACATTATTGTTTTGCCAGAAGGTGAACAGACGGTTGGTTAGTCGGTTTGGAGGCAATCTTGCAACGTAGTCACAGAAAGCTACCCTTCTTTTCCTTGCACAGTCAGAGAGCATCTCAATATGTTCGTAGAGCTCAGAGTTATGCCGCCTTCGGAATTCCCCATCTGCCTTTACCGGGCCTAGGATCTTCCTGAGGATTCTACTCTCTCTGATTTCCAATTTCTGTACTAGACCTCTTCGGTTCAAGGAAAGACACTTCTTAGTCAGTCCATAGGATAGTTCTAACTTGTTCACTTTCTTGGATAATGATGCTCTTTCTGATAACTTGGGTTCAATCCATTCGCCGAGGTACTTAAATTTCTCAGTCCTCTTGATGTTTCCCTGCTCTAGTAACATCTCTCTGTTTGCTTCTCTGATGTTGGTGAAGAATTTCTGTTTTCTCCAGCGACACTTAAAAACCCACTTTGGCAGCCTGTTTTCTAAGTCAAATGCAGTTTATCTGCATTGTTGCCATCTCAAGAGAATCAGCAAACAGTGCAAAGTCATCTGCAAAAGCCAGGCAATCTACAACCAGTTCATCGTTCTTACGTCCAAGGTAGATACCACTCTGAGCACCCAAATTGTTCAGTTCCTTGCGCCATTCTCTCATAACCTTTTCAAGTTGAAGAGAAGTGGGGAAAGTCCATCTCCTTGTCTCACTCCAGTTTTATTTCGAAGCTTTCTGAAATCTCGCCTCTAAATTTAACCTTGGAATGGGTGTTGGTCAAAGTTTCTAGAATTATTCTGCGGGTTTTGTTGTCTAGCCCTAGTTGTCTGGCCCTAGTTTTCAGCTGATTTTTTGCCCTTGTTTCTTACGCCTTCGGGAGAAGTTTTCACCGTTATATTATAAAATTTTGATATTTTGCTATCAAAATTTTGCTCAATGCTATTATTTTTAATTCTCATTTTGGACTCTAAAGTTTGAAATAGTTTTAACTGTCTATGAAAAAAATTTATTCCTGTCTCTGTGATGGCTTCAGAACATCCTTCAAGTACATTTCTTATTTCGATATTACTATCCATAATTTTAAAAACATTTTATTTATTTTTGGCTAATTTTATATTTATTCTTGAATCAATACAGTTTATAATTTCCGTAATACATACGTAAATTATTGGCAAACTATGGTATTTAGTTAATTCTGTTTGTTGTAATGTCTTCCATTAATGGTAAATATTTTCTAAAACAATGTACCCACATTTCTTTACAACTATCCCAAGTTTTAAGGAATTGTTCTTTGTGTGTTACATATTTATCTTTTGTTCCTATAAAAACTTACAAATTTACAAGAAATCATTTTTCTGCTCTTCATATTCTTCATATGCTTGGGAATACAAGCATTTCTTGAATTCATCCAATTATTTATGCTTCTCATCAATTTGCCAATTATACGCAGTAGAAACTAATCGATTATATATTACCATAAAAAAAATATTACCATGGAATTTGAAAAAAAAATGTTTCTTATTGCTTTTATTTCGGTTGTCTTTGTTCTTTCAATTAAAAAAACGGACGAATTAGTCTTATTACATACATATACATATTTTTTTGAATTCATGCATACAATATATGAATGACGAATATATTTCTTTAGCAATAAATTCTACAGCTGCAAATTCCGATTTGTCGGTTATACTAGAGTAATAACAAAATCCTAATATTTCCATCATTAAACCAGAAAAGAACATATATTTCTATAACCGGTGCCCTGAGAATTATTATAATTTGGAGCCATATCTGAGGAGGCTATAAATAGTGATTCCAGCTCTTCTTCCGCATCTTTTGTATAGCGTAAACCATTTTCCTCTATTTCGACCGTTTTTTTCATTTTTTGCTAAAAATTCCATTAAATCACATTGATCTGTTTCTGTGCTTGTGGTAAAAAGTTTTTTTTTTAATTTTGAATATCCTTTCGTATAAACTTTTTCCACTTTTCTTATTCAAAATACTTACATTAAATCTTTAGCGCTCGATAATAACAAAGCCGTTGCTGTATCATAATCATTTTCATTCATTTTTTTTTTGCTTTGCCATAATATCCATATTCTTCTTTACCGATTGTATGATTATGATTAAGTAACATTTTTATTAGTGTCCATTTTATATTTGCGCCTCTATAAAAATTCAACACTATATCTGGTACAGACTGAATGTAGACTGTTTGTATAAATAGCCAAATGCGTATTCATACTGTGTGTATAAATAGACATTTGCGTATACATACTGTATGTATAAATAGCCAATTGCGTATACATACTGTATGTATAAATAGCCAATTGCGTAAACATACTGTATGTATAAATAGCCAATTGCGTATACATACTGTATGTATAAATAGCCAATTGCGTATACATACTGTATGTATAAATAGCCACATCCTATTTTTAAAGCTAGTCGTAACGGTATAAAAGTGTCTATTTCGATTTTCTTTATCAATTTTAAATGAAATACATGATTTTTCAGGATTAAAATATTGATAAATGGTGTTCGTCTAGAACAGGGGTTCCCAAAGTGAGGCCCGCGGGCCAAATGCGGCCCGCAAAGCCCGCGAATGCGGCTCGCAATATCGATACGATATATTATATTTTTATGAAAAAATAAATAATAAATATTACAAATAAGATATAAAATACTTTAATATTTAAAAAAAATCTTACAGAGATTATATTTAAAAAATTATTTTAGTATGTCTTTTTTAGTATAGTCTAGTTATTACACATTTGTACAGAAATATAATATATTATTCTCATATAGATACGGAACTGTTAATCATTTAAGACATGCAATTTGAATTGATAGAATTACAGGAAAATATCGATGCTAAGAATTTTTATCGGAACAATCCCTTAATTGATTTTTAAAAAGAATTATCATGCGAGAACTATCCGAAATATGAGAACATGCTCAACAAATGTTTCCATTATTTGAGAGCACATATATTTGCCAAAAAAACTTTTTCTATAGTTATAAAAAAAATAAATAGTTAAATGTATTGAAAACAAAAAAAATCTTGGTTATTGTTTTGATTTTATTCCATTTTTTTGGCCCGCCAAAAAAATCATTAAATTGGCCCGCCTAAGAAAAACTTTGGGAACCCCTGGTCTAGAACTAACTGAACGCTGCTTTGCAATTCTATTTAGTCTAATAATCTTGTCTAATTAGTTTTCTTATCAGTTTTCTCTCGAAACAATGATAACTTTCTTACCAATAATTAAAGCGTTTTCAAATATTATTTATAAATTATTTATACATAAATAATACATAATTTATACATAATATAATATATTATGTACAAAATTCTGCCTACTCATCCTATAAAATTAAATAAATTAATTATATCATAGATCAAAATATATTTAAAAAAATTCCATAAGTTTATATATAATTTTTGTTATTTTATCTGTATTATCTATATGTAGTTTTGTGCGATTATAGAAAAATTTGTGCTCTTCAAATAACATTGCCCTCAACTTATAATGCAATATCATGATTAAATTAATGGACGTTACGGTTACGCATAGAGTTACACATTAAACTTTTTTTTTGTATAAATTAATGTTCAGCGCAAACGCATTCAAAGATATAGTAATACAAAAAATTGTGTGTATAAATGTATGACCTTTACATTTCAAATCAAGATAACATACATACGTGTAATAGTTATTACTCAATTTTGGTATAATAATTTGCGTTTTATATTTTAAAGGGTCTTGAGACATTCACTACGAATATTAAATATTGAAATTATCTTGTTTTTTTTAAAAATTGTATTACCTAAATGTAATAATTTTGTTTGTATTAAATGTATTCAGGTCTTTCAACAAGCGCGCACAAACTTTAAAATTTATAAAAAATATAGCTGTATGTAAGATATGGTTGATTTATTTTTTATTACTTTCAAACAACATTCGATACCATTGTGTTTTAAAATTTAAATCATGTAAATGGCCTCAACGCTGTGTCTGCATTGGTCAATCCACGAGGCAAAATTGTGGATGACTTCTTCAGTAAGTCGGGCTCGATTTCCGCAATGGTTTGATTAATGTTGTTCTGTTGTTCATTGGCGCAGACCAGGGGTCGGCAAACTCTATAAACTTAAAAACAAAATTTTTATTTAAAATGATTTCAAACTATTTTTTTATTTTCTTCAGTATTTTTTTAATTAAATATTATATTATAAACTCTTATGAATTAAGACAATTAAAGTGGGTTCGATCCCCACACTAAGCCATATTTATCAGGCAATTTTTCGACCAAGGTTCACTCAACTTTTGAAAATGAAGAGCTGGGCTTAAACCTGGGGTAATAATATGCGGCGCAGGAGCGTAGGACCAGCCACCCTATCTCCAAGAAAAAGCCGAGGCTGACAAATAGCTACTTTAGCTATTGCTATGTATGCTAGAAAAAAGGGAAGATGTCATGTCATAAAACTCAGGGACTTACAATCTCAAATTCAACCTTGGAATGGATACTAATCCTTTCCCTAAAACAAATTTCAAATAAAACATGCTGAAAATGTCTCCAAGTAGAACTACTCCAGGAGGTACTGTACACAGGGAATCCTCCGTCACAAAAACAGCGCAATCGGGCCATCGGATTATGGAAAGCCCGAAACAACATGCAACCAACCAAAGCTCCAGTAAATCACCAAGGAAGGGAAGAAAGAAGAGAAAAAAATAAATAAAATTTTGAAAAGTTGAAAGTAATAAGAAAGAATACACATCAAATTTTGAGGAAAGTAAGAAGAATATATCATGGAGATCAAATTATAGAAATGGAAGAAAATTTCAAGAATAACACCAGTTTATTCTACAAATCCTTCAAGAACAAAATTAATGGTTACATAGCACCCAGCCTCAATTTCCAGAGAAAGGATGGAACTTTGGCTGTTAATAACCAAGACAACTGGGAGATCCTTGCCAATTATTTGAAAAATCCCTCAACTGCGCAACACCTCAGGAAAAACTAAAAATAAAAATGGATACACCACAAAATCCAAATTCTGAACCACCGGATGAAGCAGAAATAAGAAAGATAATAAATTCATTCAAAATCAACAAAGCATCTGGGTAAGATGGAATAATATCTGAACTCTGGAAGGTAGCCAATTATGCTTTTATCACTAAAACAACAAAACTGTTTCAAGAAATTTGGAAAGAGGATACCAGAGGATTGGCTAATGGCACTCATAAACCTACTGCATAAAAAAGGAAACTATCGAGGTATATCACTCCTACCTGTTACTTCTCTAAAATCTTATCGAATATACTACTAAATAGACTTGAACCTCAACTTGATTAAAAACTGGGAGAATCACAAGGAGGCTTCAGGAGAGGACGCCCTTGTCCAGAACAAATATTGAGCCTGTGACTTCAAAAAGGCCTGTGACTCAGTAGACAGAGAAACACTAGTCGAGGTACTGAGAGAATATGGAGTTGATCAAAAAACATTAAACCTGATCAAATTAACACTCACAAACACTGTTTCAAAAGTAAAATTGCAGGGAAAGATTGGCAAACCATTTCATGCGTGGACAGGTCTAAGATAAGATGATAGCCTTTCACCGATGCTGTTTAATGTGATTCTGGATAAGATAATGAAGACATTCTGGCAAGATAACGACTCTGGTGCTATAATTGGATCAAGGAACAGAAACGTCAATCCCAAATGCCTGGCCTTTGCAGACGACCTGGCTGTCTTAACTGAGATTTAACAAGAAGCTGTAACACAAATCAATGAACTCAAGGAAATAGCAGAGGAAGCTGGACTCCAGATTTCCTTCCAGAAAACAGAAATAATGACGACCAAGAAGAATTATACGAAGAAAACAGTGAAGACGAAACATGGGCAGATTAAAGTTACAAAACAGTTTAAATATCTTGGAGAGATTACCAGCAACAATGGATCCGATAAATCTACATTAGAAAATAAAAGATTTAAACTGGAGAAATTAAATTTCACTAAAAATATCTACAACAAAAAGAACTTGTCCATCAATGCAAAAATAAAGCACTATAATACTGTGATAAAGCCAGTGATACTGTATGGAATGGAAACTGCAACCTTAACTAGCCTGCAACAGTAAAAAGAAACTACAGATTGAGATCAAACTAGGAAATTTATGAGCAGGTAGAAGATTTGAAAACAACTAAAAGGATGAGACGACTTAGATTTTACGGCCACATGATTAGAATGAATCCTCAAAGAACAAATAAACAAATCTTCGACAAAATATATATCCTGAAAAGCCGGAGTGGTTATGCCAAGCATATGAAGGCAGAATTAAGAAGACTTGGAATCACATATGTAGACTACCAAGATAGAGACGGATACAGAAAGCGACTAAACGCCATTAAAGTTCTAGTTGAAGAGAACAAAAATCGGAGAGAATACAGGCTTTTTGGAGGAGTAAGAAAACTGAAAGTGTGCTGAGAATGAGAACTAAACAGTGATATCTGCGTGGTCCTTAGACGGTCGGTTCGCGAAGAAAAAAAAACACAATTAAAAAGCTTGCAATTCATTGGAAAGCTTTTTAAAGTCTTGTAGGTAGCTGATGATTTTCAATTTTAAACTCGACTCCAAAGTTTCTCTAGTTAAGTTAATTGACTTCTCAGTTTGGTCTTAATGAGATTCATATTAGAAAATGATTGCTCACATAAATTAGTAGACCCGAAAGTACTAAGAGCACCGATTGCAAATTTTTGTAACTCGTTGTATCCGGAGAATGCTCTTCCAAGCAAATTACACAATCGTCGGTAGTTTACTCAAAGCAATCAGTTTGTGCTGTTGTGTTTGCAGTTGCATGCAGTTTATGTTTTTCTTTCTCCGGGATTTACCAGTTCACTAGAAGGTTTCTCAAATTTGGAGCTCCACATATCCTTGTTAGGTAATTCAATCAATTCCAATTCAAACGTTCCTTGATCAATACCGAATGGAGAAAATATTAAATCTTTCAAATCTGCCTTAAGAGGATCGGTAATGAAAGCCAATGTCGCTTTATGATTTCTAAATCCATGGAATCTGCTTTGAAAATATTTCTGTATATTAATATTAGACTGTCCTGAAATAATCGGTGTCAATCACAATAGTATTTTCTTGGCAGTAGTCGGATAATTTTTGGAAGTGAGTTAACCCTTTTTGTTTCTTTTCAAAGAAAATAATTTCTTGAAGCAGGGTCATTCCATATCGATTCAACACGGAAAAATACCATTTTCATTCTTACCATCTCAGATTTTCTTGATAATATGTACAGGTGTACTATTGATATTGACTAGGAAAAATATGAAATTTTACTGAGATATGTCAATTCGGAATTGGTGCCACTTTACAGAATTTTCACGTCCTTTTTTATGATATACAAGACAATATAGGTTAATGTATGAAAAAAATCACAAAACCTAATTTAATTTTTTTTCAGAAAGTACATTTTTTAAAATTCTCAAATTCCATGAATACTTAGTATTGTTGCAAACCACAAGGCTTATACCATATAAACTTGGGACCATATAAATTTGGGCATTCATTGGCCTTCATTGTTATTATTTATATTGTGTATGTATTTATTGTTTCACCAATAAGTTAGGTTAGGTTTCAATATGGAAACTGACATTGAGATTTCAGTGTTGTAATCCGTTAGGGAAAATAAATCACATTGTTAGAGACAGAAAAAAGTTGAGAAATTCCACAGTATGGATAACTGAATTGAATAATTCTACACAAGAAGACTATATTGAATCAGAATGTTTCTTCACAAATCGTGTTGATCAAGCACTGGCTACCAAAGGAATGCACCAATACCAGGTGTTGATTTCCGAAACTACTTCAAAAAAATTGGTGAAAAAGTTTTTCACCAATTTTTTTTCAATTCAGAAATTCAGAAGCGAGTGAAAAGGAGGTGTCATAATCTCCTGATAAGCTTAAATTAGCAAACATATCAGGTTACATCACTGTTCTCTATGAAACAAACTGATGGCTTCGATATGTTTTACAGAAGAATGAAGAACTTGTTGAAGTAAAAATAAGTTCTCTTCATCTAGCTGGACCCTCTACATCCTTCTCATATCCAAGAAATGCTGATATTCTGTGGGTCTCAGTAATGGATGTGCTGATGAAAGTGAATCCTCTAACTCCCACTGGAAGAACCTATGTTCAATTTAAAGGTGGTATGTGTCAGAAAATGAAGCCTTTTCAAACTTAAAATGATCGACCTGCTGATCAATTTAAGTTTGAGAAGGTTTCATTGGTCCTATTATTTAATTTAACTTTTATTAATAGTATCTATAGTATTTTTTGTTTATTTTCATTAATATGTCAATGAAGCATTGTCCGATTATGAATACAGAGTTGAATTAATGGAAATGGAAGTTCAGTCTTCAATTGTTTTAACTATGAAGCCATTCATTGCCCAAATTTATATTTTAACCAGTGGTTTACAACAATACTAGCTAGCCATGGAGTTAATTTGGAAATTTTAAAATAAGTACTTTCTAAAAAAATGATGCAAAACGTGATAACATATTTCCTCTTGAAAGCCATCTGACTCTGCTGAACAGGAGAATATTCCTGAGAATATGCCTGAATATTCTGTCTCCATTTCACTCAAAAACTCTTTAAATTGGAGATAATTAAGCGCTTTTGCGATAATATTATTGGTGGCCTACCAAATCCATAACTTTATCAATGAAAAAAACGGTGAAAAATGGACAGATTTCGGTCTTCACGCACACTTTCATCAACAGCAATGTTTTCGGTCGAACGCCTGGGACGATTGCGTATAAGCTTTAGTCGATCACAAGCCGACCCAGTTTCCTCAAATCTCTTCATCAATCGTTCAATCGTGGTCTTATTTGGACAACCATTACGACCTTAAAGTGCTGGTCAGACTTACAGAGTACAAATTTTGATAATTAATTTTTACAATTTCAGTGCGTTGTTGAAGCGTGCATTTTTGGCATGATCAAATAGGGGCTATAGCAAAATACAGATGTAGCTGAATAACAACACAGCGTTTCAAAGGCGAACCACAATTAAATATCAAAATTGACGCGTGACAGTTGAAAGACCCTATATGCCTTTATTATATAAGCGAATAAAATTAAGGTTTGACAAGTGAAATTAGCAAGAATAGGTTAGGTTAGAATTTAAATTTGCCAGTTACATATTAATTTTATCCGCGAGTGTCATACAAACTTTTATTCTATTTTGGTTATTTGACAAGTTAAATGCAGTCGAAGAAAAGTTAATTTTCCGTGTTTTTTTTTACGAAAAGCATGTCGCCCGGCCATGATTGTGCTTTTGTCATGACAACGTTAAAATTTTTGATTCAAACGTCAAAATTTTGTAGTGATTTTTTTTGTCGAGTATTGCGTTTAATTAATTTGTGTTTTTTTATCCATAAATGGATACATCCGAAGAATTATTGTTTGATGGTAACGCAACTGCTGACGGATACTCCGGCAGAAATCAAGAGATTTATACAAAAAAATGTTAAATAAGTTTTATGATTGGCGATTAAAAAAGATCAATATTTGGGGTTATGTTTACGGAGCCCTTAAGTCAATTATTTTGATGCGTGGCCGTGGTTACTTTTATTTCAATAATGAAATAAACATTTTATTTCACTAGTGAATAAAGTATCCCCAAGGTTCTCCTTCTCTATTTTAAAATATATTTAGTCACGACATTTACAACTCCCATCTTAACGTCAAGTCCCAAATCAACCAATTACATCTTTAAATACACCGATGATACCGCACTAATATCACATAATAGCAACCTTATACGTACGATAGTCGAACTACAAATCCTGACAGACAAGACATCCCAATGAGTCAATCGTTGAATACTTTCCGCAAATCCCTCCAAATGTCAATTCCTTATTCCCAACTATAGAATATCCTCAAACTCTCTTCACCTCCACAAGGGCAGCGTGGACATTACGCCGACACCACATATACAATACTTAGGGCTGACTTTCGACCACAAACTCAACTTCAGGACTGACGCAACGATACGTATGAATAGCACAGCACAAAGGGGTAAATATTTCCGATGTCTGTCATCGGGAAATAATGGAATTTCAACAAAAACTGCTCCAAAAATTTAAAAATGCATATCCGGACCTAACTTAGACTACGGACACATAGTTCGAACCAAAGCACCTAAATCGACAACAAAGATACTGGGGGTATCCCAAATTACCGCGTAATGCGTTATAACGAAATTAAGGCACCCAAACAACCTCCTGCGCAATTCTCCCAACGACCTGTTATACAGACTGACTAAAATTCCATATATCTCAGACAGACACAAACAGCTACTAGCAAATTTAAACACAGAGACATTTATCGGAGAATAATCGACACACTTTGCTTAAAGGATTTGAGGCACTGTACACTAGGGTGGAGCACGGATGTATGCAAAAATATTTTTTTCGAGATTTAAAGTTGTAATAGGGGAGGATTGGTGCATTATATTAAAGTAAAAATAAAGAAAATTTTTGAATTAATTTGATGAATATCTTCTGCCTCCGCACGACCTCAAAAATTAAAATTTAATGATAAAAGTCTAGTACAGTTATGGCCAAGTATTAAGCTTAATTTAATGATAAATGGGTGATAAATGATACGCAATATATAATTCAGTTATATATTAATCACCTTTAATCAAAATTACAACAATTTTTTTATAAAAATATTTAAAAAAAAAACAATTAATTTGCTAGAAAATCTCTTTTTGTGTCAAATTCGTTCCATGATTCCAATTTAGCTTTTATTGCACCTAATCGTGACTTTTTTGTGCATTGAGAAGTGGCAGCTATCGTCGTCAATTTTACAGCCCGTTCAACAGCTTGAGTAAGGCTTCCATTGCCTTAAAAACAACACTTCACCCTTACCACCCGATTCAACAATAGACTGGATTTCTTGGTCAGGCAAGTTTTTCAGAATCGTTGGTTCACTTAATATTTCTTGCCAATTTATTAAATCAGTCAATATATGTTGCATTGAAGCATTGCAATTTATAGGCGGCACTTCATACATTCTAGGTGTTGAAGGTTGAGGCATCCTGCGTGCCTTTAATATGCGCCGGGCTGCCAGTTCTCGAATGTGCTTTCTGTCATCAGTTATCATTGCAAGGAGTATGCTCTCGGGATGTGCAAAATAACCATTGCGTTGAATCACAGAAACAATAACCTTTTTAGATCCTTAGACAGGTATTACGAAGATGGTGCGTAAAATTTTACAACAAATGTAGCCAAAGTTGTCTAGTTTTCTGATGGTGTCTCTGTTGTTACATAAAAAACGTAGTATTCGGTTGGCACGTGTGTTGTATGCGCCAAAGGGCATGTGACATTTTACCTGGAGATTTGTTTGTCAAATCTTCTGGGAAATCACCTAAAATACTGTTAAATATCTGTACTTAAACCTTGAGGCATTTCTGGAAGCAAATCTTCCTCAATGTGCTGCAATTTTTGAACAGGCAGTTGTTCACAAGTCTCGAGTGCTTTCCCTAATGTCCCAGTGTAAGCCCCGAAGTACTTCCGTCAAGATGAAAAATCAAGTGTCTCAATGTGAGTTAGTTCATGGGATTAAACACTGTTATCAAACTGTTATGTAATAAAATTATCCACTGGAGTGGTTTTTGTAGCCTTTTATCAAGCATTCTTATAACAAATCCATACCTGCCAGTATTTACATTGGTACCATCTCAACCGATTGCCATAAGATGATGTTGGGGAATTCCTTCATGTGATAGAAACCTTGTCATCGCAGTTTCTATTTCTTTAGCTGGACCAACGTTAAGTACTATGTACCCCCTGTAAATAGATCCTGGCTCTTGAATTATTGAGATGTGCTTCTCAAATGTCATAGTCCTGTAGCATTTACCACATTTTTAAATAATCTCATCAATTCTCCCATCAAATTATAAAGCAGACAGTTTTGGGATCTCTTTCATTAACTTTTGTCTAGTTTTAGTTCTCTCTCCTCGTACTTTATGTCTGTCAATGCCCTCGATGTCAGACTTAATGTCGAATAAAACAGATGACGCAATCGCTGCTGTTGCTCTATCTGATACACCATACCTGTCGCAGGTCTTTAGATACGATACGATACGATAACGTATGAAAATCGACCGCCCAACTACAGCCTTAATACTTCGTTATCTGTTAAAGAAGTTAGTATTCTCCGGTAGCGTCAGCGTCTGAAAGTCGTAGTAGTTCAGATAATTCCATTAACACCATAAACAAAAGCATTCCGAAAAAAAAAGTTTCTTTTTTCTGAACTACGACTTTCAGACGCTGACGATACCGGAGAAGTACTAACTTCTATTAACTTCGAGAGGTTCTTTAATCTATTAAAAAAGTATATTCTTGTTTGGGAACCTTTTTATCTTTGCTATTATTGTTTTCTATCGAAAATAAACTGTAGTTGTAATAATTTCTTGGAATAAAATACGTCTGTTTATTAAATTTTCAATTAGTCTAAAAAACATTTCTTTTCAAAAATTCAATACGTTGCGGAGGCTTTTACTATAAATCAAATCAAATAATATTTTGCATGGATTAATTTGACTCTAAAAGGCACCCATTTTTCACCCAAAAAAATATTTCGCTCCACCCTACTGTACACGCAGATATCTTACAAACACATTATACATTGTACGACGACTAATCACCGCATATCACCCCATATCACCTCTTTTTTTTGAAAAATTTACTCAACAAATTGTATTATCCCTGGCAGAAGGACCTAGAGGTGGGTAGCCCTTGGTATCATTTTTTTTGTTAGGATAAATATATTTTTTATCATTGTTATTAGTGAATAAACCTATGTTTTATTTATTTGTATCCGAAATTTTACATGTTTTTATAAGGCAAATTTGAATAATAGTAATTTATGATACAAGTATGCGAAGAAGGACTTTTGTGCACGAGTTGCGAAGTTTCGAAGCTCGCCAGCGGCTCGTGCATTAATCGCAATGAGTGCACAAAAGCCTTTCACACACAATTGTCAAAAATTATTTTATATACGTAAGTATGTTAAAATAATTGTTTCTTAACGACACCTTTGAAAAATTATATAATTAATTGACGTTAGTTGTTGTCATAGTTACAACAACTAGAAATCGTTTAATATTGAAACTTTTTAATTTAACAAATTAATTTACATTGAACATTACTTTAACGCACGATTTGGATACTTTTACACGATTAAAATCATTTTGGTATACGAGTAAATAAAATATACTTCTAATCTGGTATTTGAAGAAATACAAATGTTACAAAGCTAAGTGAAAAATAATATGAGAGTATATATATATAGCTTTGACCAGTAAAAAAATATTATATTTTACATATGAAAATACTTTAGCTTTTAAGAAGCACGTTGTTATAAAACTTACTGCAGTCATGGTTTTTATTAATACAGGTATTGTCTTAATACCAATTTGAATGACATGTTTATTGACTTCTATGGGGCAACATTTCCTTGATTTTTTTTCTTCGGGAAACGGGAAATCAAAATTAATTTATCTCGGATTCGCAGGATATCTAAAAAGGTTTAGTTTGGAGAAAAATTGTAAAAATACTATTATCATTTCCATTAAAATATATACATGTAATACCCCATAATAGCCTATGATTAAGGTGGCAAAAAGCCACCGTAACTTGTCAGTCGATTAAATGCGATTGTTACAGAAAAGCTTTTCAATAATACCCATTCCCAAGAATATAATACATAATAGTACTTTCTATTTCAACCCTATCGCATTTAATGTCTTGTTGAATAAACTATGAATAATTGCAGACATGATGATAAAAGTAAATCATTAGCAATAAATTTATTGTAAATTGGGTATCTTAATATAAATTTTAATGATATGTTTATTGGCTTGCAGTGGGTAACATTTCCTGGATTTTCTTTCTTCCGCGGAACGGGAAATCAAAATTAATTTATTTGGGATTCCCGCGATATCTAAAAAGGTTTACTTTGTTGAGAAATGTTAAAACTTCTACAATGATTTAAAATAAAATATGTGTATAAATATAACATCTATTCTTTATATAAAAAGTTAGTATCTATTTCAACCGTACTGCATTTCATGTCTTGTGGAATAAACTACGAATAATTGCAGATATAATTATAAAAGTAAATCTGCTTTAGCATTGAATTGCAAATCGATTTAAACAATCTTTAACGATTTTTTTTTTGCAAAAATATCAGATACAAAATCTTGTTTCCTTCATTTGCAAATTCACGAAACCTCCAACTTTCCTACAAACTTTCTTTAAATATTATTTTCGCGGAAAACTTTTAAATCGTATCGGCCGTAACCAGAATTGTGCGATATTTGCCCAACGCTTCAGCGGATAGTTTAATTGGCTTAAGGGTATTACAAGTTCAATAATATCAATTGAATCAATAAATATGTTTAGAAACATGGTAACTCTAGTCACAATGTTATTTCTCAGTGTGCTGTAATCTAGAAGCTTAATACTATCCATTATTTCCTTAACTCAATACTTTTCTTTTGTTTTAGATGTGCTTGTAACACTTCCTTTTATTTCTATAATGTACAAGATCAGTGGCGGATCCAGAAAATGATTTAAATAATAAAGATGGGGTCTTGGGGTCGATCACAATGAAAATAAAGTAATACATTTTTTCGAAAGAAAACTCATTTAAATAGAATCTAAGCAAGTAATTCTGAGAACAAATAATAAATTGAGGAATTAAAAAACATTGATCAACATATCTGTTACGGTAAAAGTAAAAACTCAGTAAATGTAAACATTTACCGGTATACGTATACATCTACCAATTTTAAAGGTAAATGTGAGATCAGTTTTATATATCTACTTTTACCGGTAAAAGTACACATTTTCCAACGTATATAATGATAGTATAAGGTATAAGTTAAAAATAATAAACAAAAATAACAAAAATATACTTGTATATTAAGGTTAAAATGTATTTGAAATAATTTATATTATTTTATTATACTTAACAACAATTAATAAAGTTTGAACATAATTTATAAAAAAAAATATATATTAACAATACAGAATTGGTAAAACCATCCTACGTTATAGATAATCATACAAACTTAAAACAGTCGGAACACAGCCTGAATATATAAATATATTCAACCTTTCCAGAGCTCTATAACAATTACTGAGTTTTTTTAGGACTACCAAAACAAATCTCATGTGAAATTTGTCAGGTATTGGTATTAATCGCTCAATTTAATAACTCAACAATGGCTACTTACTTTATTAACTTAGTTAATCGGAAAGCCATAATCTTAAAAAAATCTAATTTTTATAGTTTTTGTCGAGTGTCACGAAGGTGGACTGAAAGCAGTCAGTTATTATTATTTAATAATAACTGACAATTTTCACATGAGATTTATTTTGGTAGTCCTAAAAAGACTCAGTAATTGTTATAGAGCTCCGGAAAGGTTGAATATATTTATATATTTAGGCTGTATTTCGTCTGTTTTAAGTTTGTATTAACAATACGTTCGTTATACCTTAATTTATCCGCTTGTATAATAAATAACTATTTTTTTTATTGAAATTCGAAATTCATTATTTATCAGACCTAACCACGCCCAAAAAAATATTAGGTGATTTTTGAAATCTTGTAGGACAGCCCATGCGCTTTGTGTGTTCACGTAAACCTCTATACATTTTCCAACATCATTAGGTATATGTACACATTTGCCGTAAATAGTTGCGAAATGTAAATTGAAGTCACTTTTACCAACCAAGAAGGTGTATGTGTACATATGCCGGTAAATGTGTACAATTCCAAAACTACGTTCTTTTACCGTAACATATCAAACTGTAAAACAACGACACGTAAATTTTATTAATGAAAGAATGAACTTCAATCAACTTAAATGAACTGCCCAGTTTAGCGTTTAAATAATAAATTCAAATTTTCTACATCTATTGAAATATCTTGGTGTACGTGTACTAATGCCAATCCCGTCAATCTAGCTTCAGCTATGCTATTTCGAATCCAGGTTTTCAACAAGCCAAGGGCTGAAAACTTCGTTCTGCAGTAGACTAACAGGCAAAGTAAGTAAAATTTTTAATAGGATGCTACAATTCGGATAAACATTCACGATCTCAAAGTTCAGAATATACACGAACAGGCTTTAGAAAATAATTTCCTGCAAGTTCTACTAAACGTAAACATTTAGGGTAGAATATTGATCATATTGATTTAGAATTTCAATTTTGAACTTTCTGAATAGTCTTATATTTCTTCTTTTTTAAAGTTTTCATTGTCCAATTTGATTATGGTTTGATGTAGTAATGTACTCAAATGGAAATCATTAATGATATCTGAAGAAAACCTTGTATTCACATCATTCAAAATAAAATCTATCAAAGGAAAAAAAATACATTTTTCGAAATATTCTTCGGCTCTACTTGCTGGTTGAATGTCCCTATTCGCCTGTTTTCTTGCAACTCTGGCTAAAGTAATGGTTATATTTTGTTTACGTGCTAATTTTTCAATGTTTTTTCAAATGCTAATAAAAATATTTTCCTCATTATCTCTTTCAGAAGTGAGTACTAAAATAAAATCATTGATACCCGTAGCGGCTGTACTTCAAATATCAAATGTCTCTTTTTGGCATATTCTACTGAATTGTAACATTAAGGCAAAAATGGGATTAATTCATTTTAATGAAACAATGAACTCAAGTGTCAATAATGAGGTATTCAATATGTTAGCTGTCGATGATGAAATGGCATCGTCCCAAACTCTAATACCCTTCAATGATTCTAAAATTGCCGCAAAATCTTGATGAAATGCTAGAGTTGTTGTGTGTCATTCTACCCACCGAGTGTCACATGAAGTACCCAATGATGTTTTAGCCATACATATTTTTAGTACAAAAGGCCGTTTTGCAGATGCATTAAAAAATGAAAGCACTTCGCGAGTTATTCCAAAACTAAAATAAGATCCTTAATTCCCACTTGCGGCTGCACTTATATTCAGATGTTTATTTTTGACATATTCTACTGAATGTTAGCTTTAAGGCAAAAATGTGATTGATGCATTATAATGAAACAATGAACTCAAATGTCAATAATGAGATATTCAATATGTTAGCTTTCGATAATGAAATGGCATCGTCCCATACACTAATACTGTCATTCTACACACCGAGTATCATATAAAGTACCAAATAATGTTTTAGACATACATTTTCTTGGAACAAAAGACCGTTTTGCAGACGAATTAATGAAAATTAAATGAAAGCACTTCGCGAATTATTCCAAAACAGGTCTTTCTTTTCGGCACAGAAGATACAACGGACTCGAAAATATATAAGGGCTAATTTTTCAATTTTTCTCCAAATGCTATTGAAAATATTTCCCAAAAATTGACCGTAAAGTGACCCGAAGATTGAAAACGCTGATGCACTTTGCTGCGAATTAAACAGTAATCGAAAGAAGAACTTGGAGGAGAAAACCGCTGCAATAGCCTTTACGTATTCTAGTAGGAAGGCGTGGGCATTAATAAGGAAACTTGGCTCAGCACCTACCTCTAGGAAACCCACTGCTCCTGTATCCCCCGATGAAGTTGCAAAAAGGCTTCTGCTAGCCTCGAAGATACCTGTTAGCAGAGGTCAAGTAAAAGAAGTCAAGAAGAAATTGCGTGGCTTCAAATCAGAAATACGACCGAATGAGTCCTATTCATTTAATTTGACATACAGCGAACTATTGGTACATAGGTACAATTGGTACATAGGTATTGGTACATACATTGGTACATATTGGACACAGGAATTATTCATAAGACACTAAAAAAGGCAACCGTGGTGGCTATTGTTAAACCTGGCAAGGATGGTACGGACCCATCACACTACAGACGGATTTCGCTGGTAATTGTAAGTATGACTTACAAGCTTCTGGAGCGCCTTATACTGAACCGGGTTAACAATGTTCTGGATAGTAAGTTCCCAATAGAATAGGCGGGGTTTAGGCCCAACCGAGGTTCCTGTGAACAATTGTTGGCACTCACTTCGTTCATAGAGGTAGGCTTTCAACGTAAAATGAAATCTGCAGCGGTGTTCGTAGACCTTTCAGAGGTATATGATACGGTTTGGCGCCATGGACTACTCCTAAAGTTTGACAAGGCTATCCCATGTCTAAAATTTCTGAAACTACTAGGGAATATGCTAGCTAGTCGACGTTATAAGATATTGATGGGAGACAGAGAAAGCAGATGGCGTACACTAAACGACGGGTTGCCATAATGTTCAGTCCTTGCACCTACACTTTTTAACCTATATGATATCCCGGAGACGACTGCATTGAAGTTCCAATACGCTTATGGAATTGCACTCAGTGGTATATCAACACACATAGGTCACTGCCTGCGAGAAAGCGCCAACTGAAGATCTTCAGAGTTTAGTAGCGTATTTTGCTAAATGGAGGTTGAAACCTTACTCATGTAAGACAGAAGTGGCGCTAGTCCACCTAAATAACCGCATGGCTGGCTTGACGATTATCGTGAAGTTTGAGGGGCAGACACTCATCAACAACCGAAGCCCCAAATATTTAGGTGTTACGCTCGACGGCACACTTACTTACAGAAAACACCTGAATACAGCGACAAAGTTACGAAACAGAAACGTCCGGATGGGGCTGTAATGCCAAAACGCTTCGAATCGCCTCACTGGGACTTGTATACTCCTCTGCAGAACATTGTGCACCTGTCTGGGGTCGCAGTGCACACACTCGTAAGATCGATGTTCAGCTAAACTCTACTATGAGACACATTACTGGCACCCTAAAACCAACACCGACAGAATGGCTCCCTGTTCTATCCAACATTGCACCGCCAGAGCTATGGAGACGTGCTGCCACGCTAAGCCAATATAAAAAGGTCATGGGAAACGTATCCTTCCTAATCCGTATTCTACAGGAGGAAAACATACCTGATAGGTTAAGGTCAGGAAATCCATTCTGGAGAGAAGCAAGAGAACTACTTGACGGTAATTTCTGCATCGATAGGACGTAGAGGCGCAATTGGTATAGTGCACATAACAACCAACTGATATCCGACCCGACTGCCACGCCGAGCGGCTTCATGTTGAAACGACGCGAATGGAGAATCATTAACCCGAAATTTGAACAGGGGTAGGCAGATGTGCCCAACTGATGCACCGCTGGAGAATACGATCCGACCTAATATGTGACTGTGGAGCGGCTGAACAAACAATACCTCACATCATAGATGACTGTCCTCTATAACGGTTCACTGGCGGCATTAGACAATTTACGGAATTGACTCCAGAAGCAATATGTTGATTATGATAATGTTTATACCCACCTTGTTATATGTACGTGCCATACGATAATAATAATAATAATAATAATATAGAAGTAAATACTCAGATAAGATTCTTGATACCAGTAGGGGCTGTACTTATATCAAATGTCTATTTTTTAAATATTCTGCTGAATGGTAAAGTTAAGGCAAAAATGTGATTGATGCATTTTAATCCAACATTGAAATGAAGTGTCAATAATGAGGTATTCAATATGTTAGATTTCGATGATGAAATGACATCGTCATACTCTAATACTGTTCAATGATTCTAAAATTGCCGCAAAATCTTGGTCAAACGCTAGTATTGTGTTTTTTTACATACCGAGTGTCACATAAAGTACCCTATGATGTTTTAGCCATAAATTGTTTTAGTACAAAAGACCATTTTGCAGACGCATTAAAGAATGAAAGCACATCGCGAAATTATTCCAAAACAGTTCCTTCTTTTCGGTATAGAAAATACATAAGGGCTTTGAAATCAGAGTTTTGTGGAGTATTATTTTTTAGAATAGAAAGCCCAACGTGGAGGTAGGGGCGATGATCAAGATATTGACGAGACGTTTCTACGTCAAACCGCCAAAAATTTACATTGTTAAAAAATCAGTTTGACTAAATCAGTTTGACATCAGTAATGACTAAATAACACAGTCATTATTAATCAAGTTATAGCTAACTTTGGTCACAATTTTATTTCTCAATGTGTTGTAATCTAGAAGCTTAATACTATCCATTATTTTCTTAGCTCAATACTATCCATTTATTTTATTTGACACGTTCTTTTAATATTACGTTCTATTTCTATAATCTGCACCAAAATGTTATTCCTCATTACTCGTTACAATGTTATTCCTCAGTGTGTTGTAATTTAGAAGCTTAATAGTAGCCATT
This sequence comes from Phosphuga atrata, assembly GCA_944588485.1. Taxonomy (NCBI): domain Eukaryota; kingdom Metazoa; phylum Arthropoda; class Insecta; order Coleoptera; family Silphidae; genus Phosphuga; species Phosphuga atrata. Next base: position 38,540,902 of record OX155899.1, read on the forward strand.
ATTTCCTTAACTCAATACTATACATATATTTTCTTTGACACGTTCTTGTAATATTACGTTTTATATCTAAACGGTGTCTCAGCAAGATCTTTAAAAACTTATTAAAATATATACATTTAATGTTTTATTTGCACATTGTTCTTGATATGTACAGAGGTAGTAGTGACATTACACATGAAATAAAATATCGGTTAAATGACCTACGTTGCTCTGTTGGCAGGAGTGTACTCTTTTCACGAAATTTCGAAGTACATTTTGCAGTATGGGCTGCTTGATTTCGCTAATTTGGCAAGTAATTTCTACTTTGAGTTCCTCAGTTGTCTCAGTATTGTACGCAAAGAACCTACAAGTCCAAACAAGTTAAATAGCAACTTCTTGACGGCCAGTTTTGGTCTCCTAAACGAGAAATGACATGACCTGGAAACTTTGTTTGCAACAACGTCATTGTATCGCTTGCGGTGTGACAGGTGGCGCCATCCACATCTCATTTAAGTCCATTCCGTTTAATTCAAGTCCATTCCGCAAATTCAAGTCCGAAAATTTGGCTAGTAATTTCTTCTTTGAGTTCCTCAGTTGTCTCAGTATGGTTCGCAAAGACCCTACGTTTCAAAAATCCCCAGAGAAAATAATCCAAACAAGTTAAATCGCAACTTCTGGACGGCCAGTTTTGGTCTCCTAAACGAGAAATGACATGACCTGGAAACTTTGTTTGCAACAACGTCATTGTTTCGCTTGCGGTGTGACAGGTGGCGCCATCCAAATCTCATTTAAGTCCATTCCGTTCAATTCTTGCATGAAAAAGTCTGTCGACATGGCCCGGTAACGATTGCCGTCGACAGTCACGGTGGCTCCTTCATTATTTTCAAAAAAGTACGGTCCGATTATCCCTCCTGTCCACATGGCGCACCAAACTGTCACTTTTTGAGGATTTCCTGGAAGTTGTTGAAAGACATTTGGATTTTCATCTCCCCAGATCCGCCAACGCTGCTTGTTAACGAAGACATTGAGATGAATATGAGCCTCGTCACTAAAGATTATTTTGCTGTGTAATTCATCGTAAGTTTGCAATTGTTCAAAGATCCAGTTGGTAAAGTTTCTGCGCTGACTATGTTCGCTTGGCTGCATCTGTTGAGTCAGTTAGATCTTGTAAACATGAAGGTTTAAATCTTTTCTCAAAATTCGATGCAGGGTGCTGCGATGGAATTCCTGGCAACGATGTCGCATGGAGGTGTTTCATCGTTCTGCCACACTGACACTTACAGCTGCGATGGTTTCTGCTGATGTTTGTGGCCGATTACGGATAATGTTTCTTTCATCTTTCAACGTAAACGTCCGTTGAAATTTCTTGATCAAATTTTCAATAGCAGGCCTCCTCGATCGATTATGCACGCCGAAATGATCACATAAATTTTCTCCATGTTTGGAATGGGTTTTCATTATTCACAATCGTTCTTCCAAGCTATAACGCACCATTTTTATAAATCTCAAGGTTTTAATTAAACAAATAGTAAATATGTCTGACTCAAAAATTAACCCACGGAATTGGCGCGCGATTCGAAATTCAAGTTTTTGCTGAGACACTCTCTATAATGTACATCAAGATATTAACTAGAAGTGGAGTTATTTAGTCACTCTTAATCAAGTTATAACTAACTTGTGGATTGTTCCCTGTCCAATGTTCCCTATAAGCCGCGCGGGTGCGCGGATGCGCAGTACTTTTAGTGACATTTTAAAATCTGCGCAGATAAATTTAGTTTCCGCGTACTTAAATTACGAGACGTGATTTTGACTTCGAAATTGGCGAAATTGTTAGATTATTTAAAAAGACATATTATTCAAAAACAACATAGAGAAGCTGTTAATAAACAACAAACATTGAAAAAATGTTAATGGAAACACCTAAAGGACGTCACGAGAAAAAGGGGAAAACAAGATCGGTGAAAATTTGATTTTGAGAGAGTTAATGAATCAATCGAAAATGTAATATTAACGAGTAACGAATACTTATCAATGAATTCCGTTCCTAAAATCCATAAGCATATGGAAAAATTAAGTTGCCACAAAATTGTCAAAATTATACTTTTGAATTCACTCAATGTATAAACAATATCCTGGAAAAAAATATTTTTAACGAAATGAAAATTCAACCTTCTATGCACTAATTGTGGACGACAGCACCGATATTTCAGTACAAAAAGTACAATTTTTTTATTTTAAATATCGTGATAATGATATAAATTACAAAACTGTATTTGTTGGTATTTTGAAAGTCGAACATCGTGACAGCAAGTCAATTATAACAAAAAATTAAAATAATTATGTTGTACATAACTTAAAGATCAAATAGTATATTTTGCAACTAGGCGTAAGTTATCAATTGATGACAAGAGCGAAATTTGGCGCACGAACGAAGTGAGTGCGCACATTCGCTCGAGAGGGCAATTGACAATACCGCCTGTGTTGTAAATAATTTTTTTTATTATACATGCGAGGGGACGTAACTTACAAGTTTGGGATCCAGGGGCCATCCAAAATTATAGAATAAAAAATGAAGAATTTGCTTTTTCAATTGTCTCCGGTGTTGTGGATTCATCATAAGAACTCTCAACAGTCTCCGGTATCACCATATAATTTACACACATTACACTTTACACTCATTACACTCTATAATTTTTATTTTGTAATGAAACAAAATTTCTGTTACTTTCACATCACTTTTTTAATATCGAGGTCTTTTTATTGTAACTTAGCGATATTGAATATTTGTGTGCGTTACCCAAGTTATGTGGTAATGCAACAAAAAATGGCATTTCTCGCATAAAAAAACGTGCGCCAAGATACTACTTTTAACGCATGAGTAATAAAAATATTATAATGTGTTCTGGAAATAATGTCATGATTGGAAAGAAAAGTGGGGTAGCTGCAAAATGTACCTGTTATGCAGAACATAAGAAAATTACTCAGAACTGTTTACACAATGTTTTACCGCACATGCCATATAATTTAAAGTAATATATATATATATATATATATATATATATATATATATATATATATATATATATATATATATATATATATATATATATATATATATATATATATATATATATATATATATATTGCAATTTGTCCAACGTGTCTGTATGCATTTCGAAAGACGATTTCCATTTATTTAAGATTGTTATAAATTCAAGAAAAAATTAAAATTTTGGAAAACATAATATAATGAATCTTTCCGAAAAATATTCTATATTTATACAAACTTATAACAAACGGAACACAGCCTGAATATATAAATATATTCAGCCTTTCCGGTGCTCTATAACAATTACTGAGTCTTTATGGACTGAAAACTATAAAATAACTTACAAATTTCATATGAGATTTGGTTTGGTGGTTCTAAAAAACTCAGTAATTATTATAGAACTCCGGAAAGGCTGAATATTTTTATATATTTAAGTTTGTATGATTATCTATATCGTACGATGGTTTTACCAATTCTATTCTATATTTATGATAAATTACAATGTTCAAAATGAGATGTCATGGTTTGAACCAAATTAATAATAGATTGAAAGTAGGAGATTACCACTACGATATCTTCAAATCTGTCAGTAGCTACAATTACACGGAAATCTTCTGTTACTCTTTGGCACACCCCGCTGAAGAAGCGTGGTGTGAGCCGTTCGCTGCGTCAAAGCAAGTAACGGGAACGGTCAAGACCGATTTGTGTCAGGGGCTGAAGGCCAACAGATGTTATGAAAGAGTAAAGAAAATAAAGTTAGAATTTGTGTAATTACTACCTTAGAGTCCAAGATAAGAAGATCTCGTCGGCTCCTCATCCAACGGGAACTCTTATCTAATGGGATACTGACAGATAACGTAAATCAATAAACAAACAATAGATTCCGGTTTGGAATTCGTATCGCAAGGCCACCATGGATTGTGGTTAGCAAATTAATTTACAGAAGAAATATGACATCTCATGACATCTGAACCATGACATCTCATTTTAAACTTTTTTATTTCTTCTGTAAATTAATTTGCTAACCACAATCCATGGTGGCCTTGCGATACGAATTCCAAACCGGAATCTATTGTTTGTTTATTGATTTACGTTATCTGTCAGTATCCCATTAGATAAGAGTTCCCGTTGGATGAGGAGCCGACGAGATCTTCTTATCTTGGACTCTAAGGTAGTAATTACACAAATTCTAACTTTATTTTCTTTACTCTTTCATAACATCTGTTGGCCTTCAGCCCCTGACACAAATCGGTCTTGACCGTTCCTGTTACTTGCTTTGACGCAGCGAACGGCTCACACCACGCTTCTTCAGCGGGGTGTGCCAAAGAGTAACTGACAGATTTGAAGATATCGTAGTGGTAATCTCCTACTTTCAACCTATAAATTACAATATTGACATTTATAAAATATGAGATGAATATTCAGAAATGAAAATTACAATATTGAGAAAGAGTAGACTTGGATTGTTAACAACATTCTACTATACGTTAACTTTCTTACTAACCCATTCATAATTTTATAATCTTGCTGTGCTTTACATTTATATAATGGTTACCTTCCAAGAGTCCAGTGCGGATTACGAACGGGGATTTTCAGTTATGAATTCCATTAAAAGAAAAGATCGCAACAGACAGCAATATAAAGATCTAGGTGATCTAATGAGAATAAAATTACATTTATCAAATGGGCAAATAATTAAAACAGAGTTTTAAAAAAATATTCGAAACTATTACTTTGCTACTTGACAATATGATTTAAATAAATAAAAGTATAATCGGCGAATAAAAGTAAATTAAAAAATTGCGCAATTCATTAAAAAGTAAAAAGATTATCAATTATTTTACCTAATTTTGTAGTACTATGTAGTTGTTTGAGTGAAAATAGTCTTCGCCACAACGGTTTTAGCATTATACCAAAGTGTCATGGTAGTGTGAGCGTTATGGAAGATTTTGTTAAAACTATATGAAAATAGTGTTGTTTGATGTAAGCTAGGCATTAATTCAATATGATATTGTTTCAGTTTACATAATTATAATGTAATATTAGTATTAATATTAGTTATAAATAGTGTTAATACGTAAGAACGATGGACTGGTTATAGATTGCCTGGCCTTTGCAGATGACTTAGCTGATTGCTGATTCTCTTGAGATGGCAACAATGCGGCTAAATTGCCTCAGAAAACAGGCAGCCAAAGTGGGTCTTCGTGTGTCGCTGGAGAAAATAGAATTATTCACAAACATCAAAGAAGCATATAGAGAGATGTTACTAGAGCAGGGAAACATCAAGAGGACTGAGAAATTTAAGCATCTCGGCGAATGGATTGAACCCAACTTATCAGAAAGAGCATCAATATCTATGGGAGTCAACAAGTTAGAACTAGCCTATCGACTGACTAAGAACACCTACAACAAAAAATGTATGTCACGCAACCTGAAACTTAAGCACCACACATCAGTCTTACGACCAGGAGCCCTGTATGCCATAGAGTGTCTTTCCTTGAACCGAAAAGTTCTGGTAGAGAAATCGGAAGTTAGAGAGAGGAGAATCCACAATAAGATCCAAGGCCCGGTAAAGGAAGATGGCTAATTCCGAAGGCGACATAACTCTGAGCTGTAGGAACATATTGAGCCTCTCTGAACGCAAGGAAAACAGAGGTAGCTTTCTATGACGACGTTGCAAGATTGCCTCCATACCGAATAACCAACCGTCTCTTCACCTTCTGGCAAAACAACAAGGTTCGTACCATTTGTTTGAAAGAAACCGAGAAGGATATGAACTGGGAATAACAGATCTCCAAAACAGACAGTCTGTGAGACGCATACTGAAGGAAGTCCGTGGATTTCAGGACTCCGAAGAAAAGGTACCCCCTGGACAGAAGAGAGAAAGGAGTTACACCGGAAGAAGATGCGACATGCCCATGCGATGGGCAAAAATCAAAGCCCAACAGTTGAATAAGTGTTGTTCAAAGTAGGTCCATTTGAAACAAGAAGAAGTAATATTAGTGTTTGCGTTAGTATACAATGTTGTTTAACAGTATAAAGAGTAATGATTAATGATTACGTGAGATAATCGATTGTTGTGAATGAATACCTAGAGATTATCATTTGATGTTTTTTAGAGTTATGCATATGGGGTAAAACGATCTTCTCGTTGGAAGACCCACATTGTTATGTTTAGTTGCTTGTTGTTCCATAACTCCATACTCATAATTTATAGTCCAATTAACTTTCATTTCAGGAACAACGCCACGGAATTATGAATGAAAAAATAAGCACCATAATAGGGATAATGCAAGTGAATTAAATTTACTTGATTTTTTTACCCCCCATACTTTATGATCTTGACATTACACCTATAATATTATTTTCTCCTTTAGTTTGTATTCAGTGCCATAAAACAAATCAAAGAGCTCAAAATATGACAGCGAAATTCAAATTTGCGATACGCATCACTATTGGTCGAGATGGTATGTAAAGTGCACGTTAACATTTATCGACGTCGATGTATGTAGGGTGGACTATACACCTCGATTGGAACTTTGTCAAACGCTTGTTATAGTGTTTTTGCATTCCGGTACTATACAATATCTATAAAATGTTTTTTAAGCTTTTTCCGTTATCAAAATAGCAAATTCAAACTGAAAATCCCTGCAAATAAAGTCTATGTAAATAGGCTATGCAACACTGAATGTCAAGTGGTATGCGACGTCATCCAAAGCGCGCGATAAATGGAACCGTTCAAGCAGGTCAATTTTTTTCGGTATTGTATATATTATTTTGAAAATTAATTGCAACACTTTCAACATTATTTATATTTTTTACTATGCCAAGACTAAGCAAAAAGTGAATTAAGCATATAAAAAAAATGATGCATATTTCCTATTGTAGCGAAGTCCATAATGATTGGAATGAAGTCCAATGTAAATGCTGCGAAAAGCCATATAAAACTATTTTTTATTGTGGTTTGGGGGAACCTCTCACTAAACCCTCTTTACCCCATATTTCGCATACCTCCAGGGTAGGCAACCCGGATGGTCAGTTCCATCCTGGTTGAAAATACCTTTGCCTCGGTGGGGAATCCAACCCCGGACTCTCACTTGTCAGGCGGGTATACATCCCCGGATCTAGGGGGGAGGGCAAGCTGGGACCCATGCCCCCGGCGGAAAATTCAGAGGGTGGCATATTCAAACATGGCAGCCAAAAGCAATGTTTTCCCTACGCATAAATACTAATTTTTCGATAATTTCTCAATAGTTTTCGAGATATTTTCTTTTTGTTTATTCTTTTCAATTTGAATATAAAAAAAATTTAATGTTTTCCATTTCAGCCGATAGTGTAAAATGTAAACTATGGGGCCTATATCTTTCCCTATCGACTAGCCTATTAGCCACTCGCCGGTTGGTAACTGTACAGTATGTATGGTTGGTAATATACTTGGAAACTTCTTCGTTGATCTCCGTCTACGGCAGTGTTTTGTTTCAAACATTCAATTTATGTTTACTATTTAGTTCTTATTGATCAACTGAACCTAGAATACTGTCACTTAAAAAATGGACAAGTATCATATTTATCAAAGACAATACAGAGTGAAATGATTGACATAATGGCAAAAACAGTTAAAAATAGCATTTTAAATGACATCAAAGGAGCCAAATCGTGTACGACAATGTTTGACTGCACTCCAGATGTATCCCACACAGAATGAGCCAGGTAATTCCATATGTAAAAAAACTGGTGATGTGTGTGAAATAAAGGAATGTTTCATTCATGTCATAGAAGTTGCTAGAAAGACAGGACAGTGCATTTGTCAACAGATTATAGAAAAATTGACAGTTGATACTTTAAGTATTGGACAATGTCGTAGCCAATCTTGATAATAGGTCTAATATGGATAGAATCTATAAACAAGTACAATCCAGGATTGCAGAAAGGAATGAGATGGCCGAGTTTACTGGAACCTTAATCTTGTAGGTGTCCATTCTGCCTATGCATCAGCATGTCAGGAAGCTATAAACCTATTTGGACTAATTCAAAAAGTATATTGTTTTTTTATCGGCTCCACTGCTCGGCTTCACTGCTGATGGGATATTATGAAAAAATATGTTTATTAATTTAAAAGGAAGCAGCCAGACGAGATGGCGAAACATGTTGCTGTGAATGCCCTATTAAACAATTTGCCAAAAGTAGTGGTAGCCTTGGAAGAAGCTAAGCAAACTTCTCATGCTCCGGAAGCTAAGTACGAGGCAGCTCTTAATTGCTATAAAGAATTTTAAATTTATTCTGAATTTGACGATTTGGGCAAATATTCTCTGCGAAATCAATCGAGTAAATATTGAAATTCAAAACGAAGATATAATCCTTGCGCGATTCGTCGCTTTAATGGATGGTGAAAAACTTTGCAGAAAATGAGACAAAATTCAATTGAATATTGGATAGAGAAGTTGCTGAAAAAAATATCGTTCCTATTCTGCCAAATAAATGAATTCCGAAATGCAAAAAACAATTTGATCAGATGTGTGATGACGAATTACGAACACTTCAACTTGCTCAGCTCTTTTCTAAAGAAATAATGATGGTATTTGATCGAATTATATCAGAAATTAAAACGAGGTTTGATTGTGTTACCATGCTGAATTTGAGTTTGGCATTTCTCAGTGGAACTGAAATTTTGAATATGTCAACTGAAGAAATGCAAAAGCATGGAGCAGATCTACCTCGAAAATACGAGCGAGATTTAAACGCCGTTGAATTCTGCCAAGAATTCTACGTTTTTAAAGAGCAAACTTTAATTTTATTTGGTGATATAGAAAAGAGTAAACGGTTTCTATCTCTTGCAACAGATCTAAGCGCATGATTTGCAGCATGCCTTTCCTAACATTTGTATTGCTCTGCGAATTTACTCTACGCTTCCTATATCCGCAAGCTTTGGGCGAAGTTCTAGCAAACTAAAACTTATTAAAAATTACTTGCGATCCTCTATGAGCCAGGGACGTTTATCGAGTCTCGTTTATAGAAAATCGAATTGCACATGAGATTAATAATTAGACAAGGCCATAGATTTGTTTGCAGAACAGATAGGTTCTTGTGGCGTTCTTGCCGGTAGGTCTATGTGCATCAGTGGGCGTCTGATGGCTGAAATGATGATAAAAGTAAAAATATGGGCGTGCGGGGGCGACATTTTTTCAGTTTTTACCCCGACTCGAAAAAAATGAAGATCCGGGGCTGCGGGTATGTACACTACACTACCACATTTTTTTTTTACCTACCTGCCTACCTTTTACCTACCTTTAACTGCGGGGTTAAATGATCTCAGGGACCATATTACCCCAAGCACAGCGATTATTTTAGATATCCGGGTGTACAAAATGATCATTTACTATACCTTGACAAAAATTTATATGTATATAGATCGTGTTAATAGAGTTGTATACTACTCTTACTAAATTATAGACCGATATACTAGTCTTACAGAAAACTCACTCATTTCATAAAATTCACTGTATAAGTACTTTTTACATCGGTTTTCCCTTAGAGGGATCATTTTGTAACACTCCCCTACTATCCATTTATTTTCTTTGACACGTTCTTGTAATATTACATTTTATTTTTATAATCTACATTAAAATATTAAATTCTTTCATTAAATTCTTATTAAAACTAGAAGTTTTAACGTCAAACCGTTAAAAATGTCCATTGTTAATAATTAAGGTTAGTCATATTTTGAAGATTTTAAATTTAAAAAAATTTTCATCTGAAACTGTTCTTCAGACAGATATTCAGAAATTAGCAAACAGAAAACAATTTCTAATGAAGATCAAGTTTTCTTAACAATTTATAGATCATCAAGATAGAAGTTTCTACGTCAAACGGTCAAAAATCTGGGGCAAAACCGTACTATCTTTTCTCGAAGCGACAAACGGCACTTTTGACCCCCTGTAACTTCGTTGTGTATAAAGCAGGAAGTTTGAATTTTTAGATATCAAGAGACATACTAAAACTGTCTATATTGCCAATATATCTAATAATTATACCTTATTAATTAAGAATTATCGCCAGTCAAATTTCTTAATTTTGTAAGTGACACACTCACCTAAGATCAAAATTCTAAGGTAGTTCTAGCAATCTTACAAACATCAAATTTTGAATTTTAGTTAGCCTTTAGCCCATAACGGATGGGAAAAATCAAAAATCCCGAAATTTCATTATCTATTAAATGACAAATAATGATTATTAAAAAATTGTTAATTTTGTCACCAATCATCTAAATTCTAAGGTACTTCTAGCAATCTTACAAACTCCAAATTTTTAATTTTAGTTAGCCTTTGGCGTATAAAGGAAGAAAAAATAAAAAATCCCGAAATTTGATTATCCATTAAATGAAAAATTTTGATTATTTCAAAATTTCTTAATTTTGTCACCGATCATCAAAATTCTAAGGTACTTCTAGCTATCTTACAAACTTCAAATTTTGAATTTTAGTTAGCCTTTAGCCTATAACGGAAGGAAAAAATAAATAATCCCGAAATTTCATTATCTATTAAATGACAAATAATGATTATTAAAAATTTCTTAATTTTGTCACCGATCATTAAAATTCTAAGGTACTTCTAGCACTCTTACAAGCTCCAAATTTAGAATTTTAGTTTGCCTTTAGCATAAAAAGGAAGGAAAAAAACAGAAATCACAAAATTTCATTATCCATTAAATGACAAATAATGATTATTAAAAATTTACTAATTTTGTCACCGACCATCGACATTCTAAGGTACTTCTAGCAATTTTAAAACCCCAAATTTTTTATTTTTGTTTGTCTTTAGCCCATAAAGGAAGGATAAAATGAAAAATGCCGAAATTTCATTATCCATTAAATAAAAAATAATGATTGTTTAAAAATTTGTTAATTTTGTCACCGATCATCAAAATTCTAAGGTACTTCTAGCATCTTACAAACTCCAAATTTTGAATTTTAGTTAGCCTTTAGCCTATAAAAGTAGAAAAAATAAAATAAAAAAACACGAAATTTCTTTTTTAATTAAATGAAAAATAAGGATTATTAAAAATAATATTCAACGAACGCGAGGCTTTTTAAGCGCGATGCTTATACGTGTGGTTGCTAACTTTAAAATAGAGACAGGGAGTGGGCTTTAAGAAAATCAGTAGCCAACGGACACGGTATATTACCCGAGAAACGAAAAAAACATGACCTACAAAAAGAGATGAGATCCCATCAAAAACATAAAATGTAAAAAAGGCCAAGTCTCGTAACGCAGTTCTTTCGCTACAAAAAGTGGGATCTCATATAAGATCAAGTCAGTTATTTTAGTTAGTGTGTTTGTAGAAGCACCTATTCAACTACTTTGTTATAAATTGTTATCTAATCAATTACCTGTCAACATTTATAGTGACCGTGCCAATATTAGACACCTTTATTTCTATTATAATTATAATGACTTGGCAATAATTATAAAAGAATAATCTACTAATTCGATTACTAAGTAAATCTTAACAGTAATAATAATAAGTTTATTTCAGTAAATTCACATTTCGAAGGATCAAATACAAAATAGTTTTACTAGGTAACAGGTGGTAATAAAAAAGGGAGTATCGTTGGTACCTGTACCAACGAAAAACTTTGTATCACAGGCACCAGTAAACCTAAGAATAAAGTATTTTAATTAGTAGAATATGTTGCCCTGCAATTGCCAAGTCATAATTATTATAATAGAAATAAAGGGGTCTAATATTGATACGGTCACTATAAATGTTGACAGGTAATTGATTAGATGAACAAAATAGTTGAATAGGTGCTTCTACAAACACACTAACTAAAATAACTGACTTGGTCTTAAATGAGATCCCTCAACTTTTTGTAGCGAGAGAACTGCGTTACGAGACTTGTCATTTTTTACATTTTTTGTTTTTTATGGGATTTACATAGTTAGGAAATCAGTGCTGTTATTTAGCTACTATTCAAGTTATAACTTAGTTATATTTTGATATTAAATAATATTAAAAAGATATTAATAGATATTAAATTAATTTACGTAGATATGAAGTAGTTTCTATATAGAGGATATTAATAATTTAGTAAGTAAAGTAATTTGTGATAATTGTATTTAATTATTGAAAATTTTATGAAAAACCGTAAAAAAAAACATTAAAGAGAGTAAATTATTGAAAATAACGTTGATTATAAAATTATTATAATGTTAATAAATAGTTATAACGTTATTATAAAAATTGTCCTTTTTTACCTTTAAGGAGGCGAGTTGTACAATTTCCGACAGTCATTGTTTTTAATAATCATGTTTGACTAGATAGAATTTTAACTGATATGTGTATTCGTTTGTCTGATCCGCTTTAGGTATTTAACTTAATCTTGAATAAAGCTTAAATTAATGTGTATTTTCTAAATTATAATCGTGCGAATTATATTAAAAACACAAAATAATAATAATAATATACAACCTAAAGTATAATATACAACCTATACAACTAAATCTTTAACCTAAAAGCAATTGTTAAAATGCTAGCAATTCGAAATAAACCAGTGATGTGCATATTTGTCGACATCAAAAAACCGTACGACTCGATCGATAGACAATCACTCTTCCAGATCCTTGAAGAAAGAGGAGTAGACCACAGAACACGAAAACTCATTAAACAAACGCTGATCAACACAAAATCCAAAATAAAATTTATGGAGTAAATCTCGGAACCTTTCGAAATTCAGACAGGCATGCGACAAGGAGATGGCCTCTCAACTCTCTTGTTCATTATCGTCTTGGATAATGTCATGAAAGAATGGGAAAAAAGCTCAAGAAACAAAATGTCTGGAATTGACCAGTTACACCTGGCTTACGCAAAAACAATCATTCTATACCATATCTTGCCTTCGCCGATGACTTGGTTATACTAACAGAAGATCAAGAGACTGCAAAGAAACAAATAGAAACACTCCAAGAATGCGCCCAAAAAGTAGGACTTCAAATATCTTTCGAGAAAACTCAAGTGTTAAGTCACAAAGGCGAGAACATACAAACAAAATAGAACAAATTAAACGCTATATTAAAAAAAAGCAAACGCTATATAGGTAAGCTATATAAAAATGTGGTTGCTATATTCAAAAGACAAACGCTATTTATAAAAATCTAACGCTATATAAAAATAACAAACGCTATATACAAATTACAATCGCTATATATAAAAAACAAACGCTATATAAAAATAACAAACGCTATATATAAATTACAATCGGTATATAAAACTAACAAACGCTATATATAAAAAACAAACGCTATATAAAATAAATAAACGCTATATGAAAATAACAAATTTAGTTTTTATTGAATAATTAACGCTCTTTTCGCTTTGGACGGGCGGCCTCGTGCCCTTTTCTTTCCAATTGTAATGTTTTTAGCCTCGGCAGGAGGAACATTAAGCTTCAATCTAATAGCAAGCCCTAAAATATGTTTACACATATAAAATTTTGAATAAGCTGGACATTAACAAGTTCCACTTATAAAACTGTCCTTATCATTTGGCAATATCAAGATGTATTCTTGGAAACATGACGTTTTATATTGAGTAATTAAGGTAATTAAAAAAAAAATTAAGGTAGACACAACAGTACTATTACTAGGTTCTTCGGGTAGGTGTTTTAAATTTTTGCCTGGTACTATATATTTTGCTGAATTAGAAATTTTTTTGATTTTGATTTCTTTATTTTCACGGGCCCAGTTATATGCTGGTCCACATTTTCAACGTTAATGTAGGATTTTCTTTGAAACTTTTAATGCCGTTTATATAGTCTTGAGACCAGTCAAAAACATATTTTAAAAGCAAAATAAAAAATCTAGAAATTGGTAAACGTTCTCTTAAAGCTTGTTCATCTTTACTCACTCGATTAAAACCCTCCAAGGCATTGTTTGTGCTCTGGACTAATTTCTTAGCACCTTCATACCAATATCTGTTTTCCATTAGCCATTCTTTCTCAAAACATTCAATAAATGCATGAGCGTATTCCTTCCATTTTTCCTTAAATAATGAAGAGACGAGAGGTAATTGTCAAATGCTTCTTCACTTTTAGCTAACTGCATTATCTCTATGTCTGAAATAATTTCAGATTTTTTTATTTTATCTGTAATTAATTGGTCAATTTTTCTAATAATATTTTTCTTCATGTGGAACCAACACATTAAAATGAAGCATTCATTCCCAAAAACATTTCTAAAAGCATTTTTTATTGCCGGTGCGCCATCAGCAATTAATGTGTTAGGATGAAAATCGACCAAGAGAAGATTTTTAATGGCCTGTTGTAATGCATTGAATGAAAATTCATAATCAACAGTTGTTTCACCAGAACAAACACATATGCCAAAACAATGAAATGAACGATTCATGTCTGTAGATCTAACAACTATGACAGGAAAACCTTGCCAAACTAATTTGTAAGTGGCATCAGAATGTAAATGGTTGACTTTCGACGCATTTTTTAATAATGTTTTACTTGTCACAAAAAAATCTAAATTGGATATTATTTTCATTTTCCTGCTGTATATCGTATGAAGTTACAAATGACTGTGAATCATCTGCAGGCTTAATACTGTTATCAATTAACAGTTTTTCCAATTCGTCTAAGAATATTGTAGCACATCCGAATTTTTCTTTTCGAATCGTCCTTAATATGTTTTGAACTTGTCTTTTAGATGGTAGTTGCACTTTATTTTTTGCTAGCGACTCAAGTACTTTTTTGGGCTTAATATTATAATCATTTTCAAATAATGTCTGTATTTCAAATTTTATTTCAGCATTACAATTATTTATTGCTTTATTTTCACTCCCTTGATGTGTATGCTCAAAATTTGATCTGTACAATAATACTTCATTGCTGAGTGAAACATAAAGCAGGCGAACTGCAGCCGCACATTGCTCACCTCTAAATTTCACCTTATTGCATCTATATCTAACTATTTCATTCCCAGCAGTGTCTTTATAATTTGTATAACGACTCCAACAATGTTCTTGCTCAATTGCACTTACTGCTAAAACACTATCTGGGAAAGAAAATTATTTATTCCATGTGATAGATGTTCTCTTCTTCCTCTTCTTGGGTTCTTCAATTTCTACATCTTCGTCTGATATGCATTCTGCTACGTATTTTGATTCCATCTTGAAGGAGATGTGTCTATCTAAACATAGTTTTATTAAGACAATTTCAATAAATAGATATTTATTAAAATATACATACATTTTGACTTATGTATCAATACGTTTTGAATATGGCAAGAACGTATTGAGATAATTTGCGAGGTTATGTTTACTATGTTTGCAGGTTATATTGATTAAATTGTTTTAACTATTAAGCAAGAGTTATTTAAATGTATAGCAAAAGATTTATAGCAAATAGTTTTAATTTGTATAGTGTTTGTCGTTTTTTAATATAGCCTTTATGTATTTTTTATACAGGGATTTCATATATTCTATATAGCGTTTGTAATTTTATATATAGCATTTGGTACTTTTATATATAGCGGTTTATTCGTATCCCAAACAAAATACTGAATGATCAAAAGAGTCCCACATTTCAAATATCTGGGAGAATTTATCGAACTTAATGAATCCGAAAAAATCTCACAACAGAACTGTCTCCAGAAAACCAAGAGAGCACTCGGACTTATCAAAAACCTCTATAACAAAAAATGCATGTCAAGACAAACTAAACTTCGACACTACAACACTGTCATCAAACCGGCAAGTCTCTACGCTAGCGAAACACTAAGAAATACGATCTTCTAGTAGTAGAAACACTAAGAAATCAAGAAAGAAGAAAGAAAAATCATTCGGAAAATACTAGGAGCAAGACTTACTCCTGACGGGTGCCGACTACAGTCAATCAATAAAACTGAAAAATACTCAAACATCGAAATTGATATTAAAAAAAGACGAATGAAATTCTTCGGGTACATAGATAGACTACCGCAGTGTTTCCCAACCTTTTCCTCCTCGCGAACCCCCTGTAAAATGCAAAAGAGTTTGGCGAACCCCCTGTACTGGCGTGTAAAAAAGTAATAAAATCGGAAACACGGAAAAAAGTACACTTTTGAAATTACAGTTTAAATAGTAACGTCCTAAATAGAAATAGAATCGGTCCTTACGAATACAAACTTGTAAAAAGTGCAGTCGCATACTGTAATTTTTAACTTATTTACTAATAAAAATCTTACAATTCCAACCTGTGAATTTTACAGTTTGGAAAAGTACTTTTAGTTAAATGGAAAGTTAAAATATTCTTTACTAATTATTTTGTAACTTTTCATCATATAATATGTATTCGTCCAAACTGTAAAAATTACGATTTTTTCTGATGGATTTATAACTTCATAATATAATATTTCTTATTTATTTTCAAACTTACAAAAATTACAGTTTGAGTTATTACTCGTTGAGTGTGAGAAATGAACGCCGGAATATTACATCACGATACTGTGATTTTTAAATTATTTTTAGTAGAGTGACACGTTACAGCAAAAAAATTAAAATTCAATATATGAAACTGTAATTTTAACAAAAAACAATTTGTAACATGTGATCCTACTCCAATTGTAGTTTTTACAGTTTCAAATTCGCAAGTTCGCTGCTACTATTTGAAACTGTACTTTTTCCGTGTAGAACACGGATTGAACAATAGTTTTTAAAAGGATAGAAAACATAATCAAATTTGGCACAATATCCGACAATTTCAGTCTTAGATCAGGTTTCGCATTTAACCTGTTTTTTATATTCATCTTTCAGAAAGGTCCTTTTCACATAGATATGTTGCGCAAAAGGGCAATAGAACTTTAATTGCTTTTTGCGACTTTTTTTAGTGATCTCTAAAAATAGAATTTAGAGAACTGTCACAGCATAACTCTATGAGTTTTTCTTTCTCCAGCAAAGTTAGAGAGTTTTAAACAGTTGTAAAATAAGTCATAAAATCACCATTTTTTATTGAATTTTCTGGTAAAAAAAAGGGCAGAAAGAACCAAGACATTCGTACTCATTCAATTCCAAGCATCTACAATATTTACAGCACCACCAAGTAGTTGATAATGCTGCAGGTATACGCTTGCATGCCAATGCTTATCTATGAATGCAGCAATGAGTCCATTAAATTTTCTCGTTTATCTTCTTTTACTCGTGCCATAGTACCAGAAAACTTCCCTGTCATTGATTTTGCACCTTCTGTACCGCACCATCACATTCAAACCAGTTTATTCCAGTTTTTCAAAATAATCATTGATCAGTAGGTTTCATATAGGTTTCTATCTTGGGCAGCCTATGGAAAACTTGCGGAAATCTTTAAAAGCGACATACCACAATGTTTATAGAGGAAGGTGTTTGATCAGTGTGTGTTGCCCATTATGAGCTACGGAGCTGAAACCTTAACACTAACCACACCAGGTGCTAGGAAACTTATGGTAATACAGCGCAAGATGAAAAGGTCCATGCTAGGAGTGCCACTGCGGGATAATATAAGAAACTAAGATTTACGAAGAAGAACCGGCGTCACAGATGTAGTTATCCAAATTCGCAAAAATATCCCAAAACTCAAGTGGGAGTGGGATGCACATGTGGCACGAATGACGGACGGGAGATGTGCGAAAAGGCTGCTCGAGTGGAGACCGTGCTTCGATACAAGAAGTAAGGGAAGACCCCCTACACGTTGTACGGACGATCTAACAAGATATGAGGGCAACTGGATACAGAGAGCTCAAAACCGAAGGGATTGGGCAGAAATGGGAGAGGTTTAAGTCCAGCAGTGGACACAGATAGCTGAATGATGATGATGGAATAATTCTACACAACACCGTATTGTTTAATAAGGGAACAAGAACAATTTTCTTTGCTGCCTTTTCTCCAAAATATTTTGTACATGGTCCAATATATATCTGTCTAGATCTTTTAATACTATAACTTACTCCAAATGATACCCAAGCGCCATTTTACTATCTTCGTTTGAAAACAGGAAATAAGAAACAAAAAGTTTATCCCTGTGCGTCGGATGATGTGTTTCAAGGAGTCTACGAAGAAGTGATGGTTTTAAACTTCTGCTGGCAAAAACTTCGTGGCAGAATACACAAAGTGGTTTAGGTTTATGACTCTTCCCCGGTATAATAATACCCATTTGTAATTAGTCTTTGCCACCATTATTTCTTTGCTTTTAGTCTGATGAAATGGTAGCCCACTACGGCTTTCAGTATCATGATGTCTTGCTTCTAAACGACTGGTCTATAACCATCGATCCATAATAAAATCGAGGCGTAATGATTATTGAAAAGAATGGCACTAAACAAACAAAGCCGCAATACCTATGCTACTAATCTAGAACCTAATCACAAGTTGATAGCCATCTGTATGAACATATGTTAGGAACGCCTTATCAGATGATGACGTGGCTAGACATTGCCTACCAACATAACAATGTTGATAGGCAATTTTTACCAAACAAACGAGAAGATATTCAATATTATTCAAGTTGTGTATTTCAAGTATTTTAGGTTACCTAGTCAGTTTGTCTAGAGAAGTTGTATAGTAGATATATAATGAGACATCAAGCGATCAAAAATAGAACTAGTAATTTTTGTTTGTTGAGTATTGCAGGTTAATTTTTCATCAGTTTCTTTTTCTACGATAATTTAAAATGTCTCCATTACAATATTATTTTCGCGAACCCCCTTTGTACACCTCGCGAACTCCAAGGGGTTCGCGAATCACCGGTTGGGAATCGATAAACTACCGAATACCCGAATAACCAGAAGAATACTAGATTACATATCATCACTTAAAAGTACAACACCGTGGATGAAAAATGTACAAAAAGACATGCGAACCGCTTACATAACCGGCACATCAGACAGAGACTCCATCCGTAACAAAGTGAAGAACTAGGAAGTAGAGATGAGCATGGGACGAGTTTCTCGTTCCAGATTCCATCGCGTGGGACGGATTCCTGTCACTGTCCCATCTTATCACATTTTCGTCCCACTGTCCCATCCCGCAAACCTAAAATTTTCGTCCCATCCCATCCCATTCATCCCATCCCATCCCGGTCGGGTGGCCCGTCCCATTCATCCCATTTTTTCTCATACAACAGACCTGACAATGAGTAAACCTTTTTCGTTGCAAACGAATCGTAAGACTTTATCGTCAGGTACTACATCGTTATCACATAAATCTCCTGGGCTGGACATATTATGGAAAATGTGCGTAATGGCACGATAAGCAATTAATTATGCACGAACTAGATTTACTAGATTATCAAAACTCGTCCCACTCCGTCCCATTCAAATTTGTTGTGCCATCCGATCCCATCCCACGCAAAGTTCATACCACTCATCCCATCCCATGGGATGATAGGATGGGATGGGATGGGACGATGGGATCCCATGCTCATCTCTACTAGGAAGTCCAACCAGAGCAAACAAAACCTAAAACTTACAGACCTAAATGGTCCGACGAAAGCAAATTGGCATTCTCCAACAGAATGAAAGAATACTGGCAAAATAAGAAGAACCTCAAGAAGTGAGTCAAAGTGCTTAACGTTTTGCAATGTTGGGAAAATACGCTATAAATAAATAAATAATAATATACGATATGAACATACACATACCTATCTAATAAATGATTAAAATGAAGTATATAACTATATAAGTTAGGCGTAAACTTTTTGCAAAAAGTACAACCGACAGACTGATTAAAATAAAGGGATCGTGCTTTCTGGAAGGTTAGATAAATTAACGTATCAAATAAATATGGCTGAATAAAAAGGTGACAACAAATTGAATCAAATAGATTATTAAAAACAGTTTAGTTTTATATGAAATGGGTAAAAAACAAGAAAAAGGACACAAAGAACAAACATATTCAAGGAAAGCAACAATTTTGAAATAATTAGTTTTAGAAAAAAACCACTCGACTAACTAGTAAATTGATTGTGATATTAAACCAAAATTAGGCTAAAACGTAAATATTATTAAAATTAAATATATGAGCATAGGCAACATTTATTTCACGAGAACAATTTAGATAGCATGGCAGAAACTATACGAACATATATAAAAATATTTAATAAATATTATTAAAGCTTGGAATTAGGTATTAGGAAACAGGTATTTCATTAAAAAAAACTGAATTTTCGGGCGTTATGTACGACGTAATAACATTTTATAAAAATAACATTGGACAAAATAATAATGTTTAACTTGGAATAGATCCACCCCTATTCCAAGTTAAGCATTATTATTTTATTATTATTTACAAATTTATTTTCAAGTTTCAAGAACTGGTGTTAATTTATTGTTGTTTAAATGCAATCCTTATAGAAATAGTTAAACGTAGAAAATTTTCATAGTAGACACTACGTAAGAAAATGAACTGTTAAATTTTAAATTTATCTTAATTTATCTTAATCTTTTAAAAATACTTATGTACAGTAAATTTAGTAGTAAATACACTTTGTTTAACAATATTTAATTACATACTTCGATGAAAAAAAAATGCTTGTCTGAGATAAGCTTTATTGTTGCTAGTAATAATATTTAGTATTTGCAATAATATCAGAGGTAACATCAATGTAAATTTGACATGCTAATTAAGAATTTCACAAAACTGAAGATATTGTTTTATTTAATAAATTTATATATATATATATATATATATATATATATATATATATATATATATATATATATACATATATATATATATATATATATATATATATATATATATATATATGTTTATATATATATATATATATATATATATATATTATAAAAAAAATCTTATCAATAATTAGATATGTAAAATGATATGTAGTTGAACATGTTGTTTGGCCGTGCATACATTTATTGTTTGGAAAAAATATAAATATTATATTTAAGGGTGGTAATTTGGTCTATGATGTATAATAATTGTATAATTACTGTGTCACGTGCATGAAGTACGTGTATGATAATTACACAATATTCTATGCGTGCGTGGCGCCAAGCAGTGCGCATGCACGAGTCGGTCCGTCCTCCAACGCCGCGGCGCGACAGGCAGATCTCGAATGCGAAATAGACACACGGTGTGTGAACTTCGCGGAGAGTGGTGCGTTCTGGTGCTTGTCTCCCTCTTTCGTACGCCTTGCTGCGTCACAACGTGTTTATCACAAGTTTTTGGGAGGAAATATTGGAACGACATATTCGGAATGTCTTCAGCAGTTAATGTTAAGCATTGAACGGTGCTTACCGTTTTTTTTTTGGATTTTTATAGTTTGAAAAATTTCATTTAGTGCGTCTTAATGTGTTGTGCTATCGCAACACTCTGAACTTTCTGTGCTCTTATCATTCGCAGTGACGTATTATATTGGTGACTGTTGAACTTAACGAAAATAAGTCAATCCGCAGATTCTGCGAATTCTGCAGCAATTTTTATTTTTTATGTTTTCGTTTTGGTGCGGTCTCATGTGCGTCGCGCCTAGAGGTGTGAATTGCGCCGTGGAGAATATATTTAGCTAGTTAAAACCGCTACTGATTGTATAATACAATCTTCGAAGGTAGTAGTAGGTACATTTCACCTGACTTCAGATTAATCAAGCGCAATCGGAGTGAACGTGTTCTTGCGACACAGTGTGTGTGACATTGGTTCGAAAACGTTTCCAAGTAGTTTCACTAAACGGCGGTTTTATGGACGTGGGATACAGTGCATGGACAGTACAAAAAATGAATATGAACATTATGGAACCACTCGCAGAACAAGATTTCGAACCATTGACTCGTGCCAGGTCTAACACGTGGCCGCTGCCGAGACCTGAAAATTACGTCGAATCCGCAGACGAGGCGGGCAACAAGTGCGCTGGTTTGCCCGTCCCGACGCCGACGACTGTCGTTCCCACAAAAAAGAACTCAAGTCGTCGGAATGCCTGGGGCAATTTAAGCTATGCTGACCTTATCACTCAGGCCATTACGTCTTCACCGGACAAGAGATTAACACTTTCTCAAATCTACGAATGGATGGTACAAAATGTACCCTATTTCAAGGATAAAGGAGACAGCAATAGCTCAGCAGGATGGAAGGTATATTAAAATATAAACAAACCAACACTAAATACGTTTCAAATTTTATACACAATAATAACTCTCCAATTGTCTTGCCTCCAATGTAAATAAACAGTTTACGTCATATTTGCGCTCAACAGAACTATCTTAAATCTTATCAAAAAAGTAAACAATTTGTAA
The DNA here is from genome assembly GCA_944588485.1 of Phosphuga atrata. Classification (NCBI taxonomy): domain Eukaryota; kingdom Metazoa; phylum Arthropoda; class Insecta; order Coleoptera; family Silphidae; genus Phosphuga; species Phosphuga atrata. Next base: position 38,563,192 of record OX155899.1, read on the forward strand.
TTTGAAGAAAACGATCTAAAACATAATTAAAATCCACTCCGCACATACCAAAAACAACACCACAACAAACAAACTTACCACCCACTGACATACACTCGTTTATTTTGAATTTTCAAAAACATCAAATTCAATAACATAAATTCTAAACACTGCGTTATGACAAAAATCTATACATTTTTATATAACAAATTGGGTGTTTTATACACCCAAAAAAATACAATTTGAATAAAAAAAATAGCAAAAGAAATAAAAATATATTTGTTAAATTTAACTTTTTTTTGCAAAATGATGCTCTTTGTAAGAAAATCTCTACAAAAACTATAATTTTAAGCTTAAAGAAACGCCATTATTTATTTTGAAAACCATCTAATTATTTTATTCTTCTAAACAAGATTAATTCAACTTTTATGCAAATTTTAAATTTAGATTTAAATAAATGTAAATACAGAAATATTCCTATTAGTATCAACAACATTTCATTTATTTCTTAGACAGACTAGTTTCATTGAAAGTTTTTACATACAATTCTTATATTTTTTTCTAAATCTACCGAGTTCAAAAACACTAACCGAATAGGAAGGTTAAAATTAATATTCCCAATCTAAAAAATAATTTACAAGGATTTTTTTTATCCAAGTATTTAATGCCTATAACCATATTTTACAATGAAAAGCGAATTAGATTTCCAAAATGTTATTCACCGCACGAAAATTTAACATTGAAAATGAAAACGCTGAGTAAAATCGCGTTATAGACTAAAAAAATAACTATTATTTTACTATTAACCTATTACATATACGTTGTTGTATTAAAAAAACTACAGACAATTGTGCAAGGCCATAGACGTTTGCGTAGTATTTTTAAATGTTATGAAAATAAAAACAATGAATATACCTTTTTTAATTGGATATATTAGAAGCAAAATTATGTATTCAATCGAACTGTTGAAACAACTGACAGTATGCTTGCAGAATATATTTTTCTTATGAAAGCTACATATACAAATATTTAGTTTTTTTAGAACTACGTAACAGTTTACGAATTGATTTTATTTAAATGTTTTCGTTTTATTCAAAAGTTATTCAATGCGATGATAATTTAATAAAATAAATTGCTGAATAATATATTTTTTGCTATATGTGTTATTCTACTACACAGACAATCAGAAAGTATGACCTATGCACATTATCTTCAAAGTCAACCATATTTTTCCACTGAAAAACAATTTTTATGTAAAAGAATTACGAAATTAATATTCAATTATTTACAATTATACAGATATTTGTTATCAACAGCTTTTAACTTAGGAAAAATAGGCTATTTACTATGTGATGTAAACTTAATTGAATATTATTATATGATTTGCAACCTAATATATTTTTAGTTCTTTTTTTAAGTTTAATTTCAATTAGTGTTAAGATATTTATAAACGAGTATACGTTTTTTTTCCTTTAAAATTAAATGATAAATGTTTCTGAGGGTGTAAAATTTATTCACTTTGATGAATGTTTATTTTAACATTTTACCAATTTTAAATTTATATTTCTGCAAATTTCAAGCTTTTGCTTTGGGTTTTTTGTTTCACTATTTTTCTCGAATGTTATTTTTCGTGCAGTTAGACCTTCTAAAAATGGAAAATGCAAAAAACCTGTTTCTTGTGTATAAATATCTATCTTAAGAGAACTGGATTATTACTAAGCTTTTCGCAGAATCTCCTATTTGATATGAAAAATATAAAAAATAAACAAAATATGTGTTAATCTGAATAAAATATTCACAATAATTAATTTAAAATAGGATGAATTAGTCTTATAATTCAACATATAAATTGAATTTATAATAGTCATTATTGTTGACAAATTATATTTTACAAATATAACTATTTATTACAATATTCGAATTTTGACACAAAATATTTATTTTACATTTTTATTTAAATAATATTTGTTATATAGCATCAATTCCAATCCCTTATTTATTCGTAAGACCATTATATATATTTTTAGTATTCGTCACCCCGGTATCGCACATTTTCAGGGTTTCATTCATTCAGGGTGGGCAGCCCGGACGGTTAGTGAAAACCGTCCTAGTTGTCGCCTCCCCGACCTGGTTTCGAACCCCAGTCTCCCGCATTGAAAGGCGGGTATGTTGTTAAATACACTACCGAGTATATATAGCATCTATCATATAGGACTATATAGCATCAATTAGAATTACAAAAAATAAATTTAAAATCTAATATATTTAAGTTAGATTTTATTGTCTGAAATAAACTTAATCTAGTTCAAACATTTAGTACAAACTACCTCTCATTGTAGTTTTAGCCTAAATAGATAATTTCTTATATTTTAAAGTACTTTTTTAAATAGAATTAGTATTTTTTAAATTTGGTTTAATAAAGAAGATCAACATATTTCGAATAACGTGTGGTTAGTGTTTTATTTGAAATGTATTTTGGTATAAAACATGTGATTTCTTATTTTGAAATTGTTGGCAACAAATGTTATAATACTCTTTATTTGATATACTTTGTTTGTGAATTTCGTAGCCAAACGATAATTTGTTTCAGATTCCAGAGAGAATATTTTAATCTGATCTAGTCATTCGATTCGGAAATAATTGTTAATGTAGAAAGCTTTAATTGAGTCACAAATCGATGTAATTTAATTTTATTAATTTTATATAGATGCAAAGCAAGAAACATATTGTTTGATTTTGACTAGATGAATTCCAACGAAATATATTTAAATTAAAACGGGGATTTCTGTGAACCAAGATTGTATTAAAATAAAATTAAACGTAAAAAACGTTTGAAAACAAAAAACGTTTAATTTTGAAAAACGTAGTTTGTTTTTTTTACTATAGTTTAGTATTTACTAATTCGTTTTATAGTGCAAAACATATTTGATTGCGTCAATTTTGTGAATAACCCACAATATATCAATTCCACACATTAATATAATTAAACAGTCTGTTTCTAGATAATATTCTTGTTTTTATCTAAAAAAAAACTTGATAATAATATTCTTTTTGTTATCACGCAGCTTAATGTTTCAATACGCGTCCGCCTCCTCTCTGACCGCGACTAGCTACGTAGTGTTTTGACGCGATGCATTTGTTGATTAGATTAAATTATTATTGATATGGTCGGCTACAGGTAAATAATAACGAATTTGTTGTTGCGGAATAAAGGACAAAAAACTGGTAATAATATCGGGAAAGTTGGTTATACGATTCTGGTTATAGCTGGTCATCATTTGCATCGTCACTTCAACCGTGTTGCCAGACGTTCGCGGACAGCCTGGCACCGCGGTCGACTCACGTGGTTACTAACTGACATTGAACACTTTTATATGCATTATCATATGCAAAATTATGTTATACACGACGACCTTTGAATATTTTCATATATATATATATATATATATATATATATATATATATATATATATATAAATATACATACACATATATAACTATTTACATCTACATTTAACTTATTAATTACTATAAAAATATATATTATAGTAAGACTTTTTATTCGTTTTCACATGATTTGTTTGAAAAGTTTTTACTCTTAATAATCACTTTGTGTTTTCTTAAATTTTTAATAATTGCATTAATTTTTGCTTGGAAAAAGTGATTTTGTTGTTGTTGCTATTTATTCTCCAAATTATGAAATATGTACAAAATAACAAATTGAAATATGTACTCTTTAGTTTTTTTTTTGTTCTAAAGAATTTAATGTAAATGTAAGATTTTGAAAATCTAAAATGATAAATATTCAAAAATTATTTCGTGAAAAATTGAACTACTTTAAAGAACTTAAACAGTGAAACGGACCGATTCTGTAAGAGAAACGTTGAATTAATTGAGAAGACACCGTTAATTTTTTTGATTTTCGCTATTTTAATAAAAATATTAAAAAAAAAATTTAAAAAAAATAATAGAGATATTAATCTACATAAATTAGACATTATTTTAGTGCATTTGCCTATCCTAATGTAATTATTATTTATTCGTTTAGCCCTCTAAGGAGCGCGTAGAACCATTACTTAGCACTGGTCATCTTGTTCTTTTTATCTTCCCAAAACTTCCTCATCCTCTCGCTCTGGGCCTGTCTTCTTTCTTGCGTCCATGCGGTTTTTAGTTCCAAACTCTTATCTGTTGGATTCTTTGATGTGAAGTTATGTGAATTTATTTCCTACCTGTATTTAGATCGCGAAGTTGCCAATGGGTCTATATTGATTACTGACAGGTCATGTTGGGTGTCTACCAGCCAGCATATTTTCGACTGTCGGGTTCCATTGATGATGTGGAAGATTTTCTTGGTCAATCGAGAGTCATCCATTCGTACTATATGACCATAGAATTCAGACGTCTTTTCCGTGCAACTGAGGAGAATCGTTCTGTCAGGGAATACAGTTCTTGTGAGCTTTTACGCATCCAGATACCATCTTGTACCTTGGGTCCAAATATTTTTCTCAGTATCTGACGTTCTACTTTCTCAATATTATTGATGTAGAAGGTTAATGATGAAGTCCCAATTGCATAGAGTGCTTCTGGAAGGATGACTGTATGGTAGTGACGGAGTTTTGCTTTTGGCAAGTGATTTTTTGTTGTACATATTCCAGATGATTGTATAGGCTTTGCGTAACTTTTCTGCACGTGTTTTGTTAGCCATTCTTTTCTTACCAGTGTTTCCAATTATTTCATGTAGGTACTGGAAGTGCTTAATTTGTATGATGTTGCCATATTTGGTTGCAAGATGTGTCATATTTGAGCTCTTGGAGTCTATGTATTGTGTTTTCTCGTAAGAGATTTGAAAGCCGGTCCTGATGGCGATTTCATGAAGTTCCTCGATGGCGTGTTTGGCTTCTTCAGTATTTCGGGTGATTATTGCAAGGTCGTCAGCAAAAGCGAAGCACTTTATGTTGATTCGTCCTTTGTTCCCATATATACTCTAGGTACTTCTTTCTCCCATATTTTGATTGTCTTATATAGTACCAGGTTGAAGAGGAGTGGGGACAATCCATCACCCTGTCTTACTCCAGTACTGATTTGAAAAGGCTAGGAGATTTCACCCATGAATTTTACTTTAGATGTTGTGCCTGACAAAGTCTGTTCGATTAACATGGTTGTTTTACTATCCACACCGTATTCATGAAGTATATTAAACATAGTTATGCGGTCAATCAAGTCATAGGCTTTCTTGAAGTCTACGAAAGTGAGACTTTCGTCGTCTTCAAGAAATTCCGTGAGAAAGTTGGGCTGCCGATATTGCAGTATCATTTTCAGGTTCTAGATTTGTTTCGCGCATGATCGGTGTGGTCGAAAACCTGCCTGATATTTCACCAATCAGATGTTCTTTCTGTTCTTCCAGTTTTGTGAGGAGGGCACGTGAGAGAAGTTTGTGGGCGATTGATAGAAGAGAAATGCCTCGGTAATTGTTTCGATCAGTCTTGTCGCCCTTTTTGTGTAGTGGGTGGATCAAAGCATTTTTTCAGTGCGTTGGTATGATGCCGCTCTTCCATGTATTTGCAATGATAGCTTGCAGTCTGTCAATCACGAGTTCACCTCCGATCTTGAGCATTTCAGCGATTAAGCCGTCCTCCCCAGGTGCTTTGTTATTTTTTAGGTGTAAAATGATGTTTCGTATTTCCTCATGTGTTGGCGGAACAGAGTCCTGGTTTGGGGCGGCTATGTGGCATTGCAGTCTTTCTTCAGGGGTTTCACAGTTGTGTAGCTTCTCGAAGTACTGTTTCAGAATTTCGCAGTTCCCTTTTGTGTTGGTTTCAAGGGTTCCATCAGGCCGACGGAAGCAGAGGCTCGGTGGATTGTAGTTCATCAGTTCTTCCCTAAATGTTCTGTAGAAATTTCACGTGTTACTTCTTTTGAACCCATTCTCGATTTCCTCTAATTTGTTGAAATGGTAGCACTTGAGCGGTTTAGGGAGATCGGCAGAAATACTCTGAGGCCGGTATCTGTCGGAAAACGAAAAACAACTGCTATCGATAACCGATTTATCGTTCGTTCAACTCTACGAAATTATCATGCGACTTCAGTGGAGACCAGGTACGAACTCTGTGAGGTTCATGGTACAACTATGAGTATGTTAACAGTTTGTCGAAGAACTCTCGTTCGTCTCCATACTCGGTTTCTTCTATCTGGCGTATGTAGGCAGAATCTAGACTCGTCAATAAACAGTACAGTCCTGCATTGTGCCAATTTAAATGTTCGCGAGAAAATTGTAGTCTGGCTTCTCGGTGACGTGGGAGTAATTTTCGTCCAGTTATTGGTCTACAAGATTTTAAGCCAGCTTCTTGCAACCTTCGACAACCTGTTCACACACTCATAGTTGTACCACGAACCTCACAGAGTTGGTATCTGGTCTCCACTGAAGTCGCATGATAATTTCGTAGAGTTGAACGAACGATAAATCGGTTATCGATAGCAGTTTTGTTTTCTGCCAGATTCCGGCCTCAGAGTATTACTGCCGGTCTTCCTAAACCGCTCAAGTGCTCTTTGGACGGCAAAAAGACTGACATGAAAGATCTAGTCACATACTTGGGCTCTTCCATCTGCCACAAGAGCAACAATTTGCACCATCTTTAGCACTTAGAACCATAATCAACACACCAATCTGCCGTCAGAATAACAATTAATCGAAAACAAAGAAGTCAACCCTGTAACCACCTTGACCACCTTGAATAGGTAGTGAAGAACGCATGCTTTTAAATTTTATTTTCGCTTATTAATGTTCATTGGATAAAGTACTATATGTTATTTTTTCTACATCCTGATGATCTCTTTGATTGTAAAACACTAAAAGTTTTATTCAAAGTGCTAAACGAACTGCAAAATTAAAAAATAACCCAATGACCAATGAGGTTTTTTGCATCTGATTGTGAGTGTAGGTTTTGAACGTGTTTTTTCATAAATAATTATTTTGTGGCTAATTGTTAACTGAAATAAGGGCGGAAAATGATCACAAATCGATCTTTTTCTGCCCTTGTTGTTTTTTGTTTTTTTTTAAATTGTGAAATATGTATATACGTAGCAGTATGTAACTAAATTTTAATAAACGCAAAATTTTAAATATTTCGCAAATTAGTTCCTGATATATTGCAAAGAAATTTAAACAGATTGTCCATCAAGACCATATCATTCAAACTATCATTCTGATGAAAATCCTTCAACATCATAGTTTCCAGAAAATGAACCATTTATAGAGCACAGTTAATCTAAATCTAGGATGGATTTTCTTTAGCAATAATTAGTTATTTGCTACAATTTTTGAATATTTTTACTGTAGTTTCAACATTATAACGAGCCCAAATAATCACAAACTAAAATAATTATACAAAATAACATCATGTTTTAAAATTTAGGGCACATCAGTATCATTTAAATCAAATCAATGATAATAGATAATAAATGATAATTATCATTTAAATCAGTAACTGAAGCTAAGTTCAGGTCTTTCTACACACATGTCAAATTAACACCTAACTTCTCCAGCCCGGCAAATTGTGTTTAAGCTAATGTAAGTGTATTCCATTTTATAATTCAAAAGAGCATACCGGTGATAATTATTGTTTAAATTAATAACTGAAACTAAGTTCAGGTCTTGCTACACACATGTCAAATCAGAAACTAACCTCGCCCGCTCGGCATATAGTCAAGCTAATTTAAGTGTATTCCAATATATAATTCAAAAGAGCAAAGCTGCATTGATGAGAGATATATCTCGAGACGCGTCTGCAGATGGCTACTCACTTAATTTAAATAGAGATAAATGTTCTTAAAAAACAGTGTTATTTCTCTAGTTCCCTTAGTGCCATGAAAATTGACTGGGACTAGGAATAACATACAAATCTCTGTTGTATATTCAATATCCTGTGTGATATTAGCCAGGAAATAGTTGTTCCTACACGAGATATGTTCATAGTCTTAATAAGACTTAATATTATAGAGCTACGAACAGGTTGAATATATTTATATATTCAAGCTATATTTCGCTTTAATAAGTTTGAAAACTATTAAATATTACTTTTATTCTCTTTCCCAAGAAATGAACTGTAAAGAAAACATATTCTAAATGTTTCGATTAAAAATTTGATCTCATTTGTTCATAGTTTTCAGAAATTGAAATATTAATTTAACTTTGTACCATTATTTATGTTAATCTAAGGTTGATTTTCTTGTAACTAATAAATCTATGTTCTTGATTACACAGATGCTCCCCACTTAACTATTGCTCAGACTTACGAACAGCTTTCTGATTTTCTGTAGTAATCTCTTCATAAACCGATCACGTTTAAGATTAAAATAAAGCTTAAATGTCTCAAATTCACTTCAATCTTCTGGTTGATTGGATAATCAACTTATAATTAGTTTGTATTTTTGTGTCCCGTAATTCGTTTTGTGCCTTCCGATTCAAAATGAATAAAAATGGGTTCTCGTTTATTGAACAATTCGCTTAACGATCTACTCAATGGAAGGAGACTTGATTAAGTGAGGAGTACCTGTATTTTGATTTTTTATATGGCCCATATATAGAACTCCCGGTAGCATATTCTGTAGCAATCTCTTCATAAACCGATCACGTTTAAGATTAAAATAAAGCTTAAATGTCTCAAATTCACTTCAATCTTCTGGTTGATTGGATAATCAACTTATAATTAGTTTGTGTTTTTGTGTTGTGTAATTCGTTTTGCATCTTCCGATTTAAAATGAATAAAAATGGGTTCTCATTTATTTACCAATTCACTTAACGATCTTCCAAATGGATGAAAACTTGATTAAGTGATGAGCACCTGTATTTTGTTTTTTTTTATATCGCCCATAGAGAACTCTCCGTGCAGTTTAACAATTTTAAATAATTTTTATTTAAAAAAATTTAATATTTTTGCAAAGTTTTCTTTCAGTTTTAGTTAAAAGGATCGTTTATCGCTTCTTTTAATACTAAATATATGAAAATCGCTTGAAAGTTTCTCGAGAAATCGCTTAAAATCTAAAAGACTGTCAGTGGACACATGGCTTTTTCGATGCGATTTTTTAAGTTTTAAGGTTTCTGCAAAATGTTTTCCGACTAATTTTATAAACCGTTTCTTTCATAAACCGTTCAAAAATTACCACATCATGAAATCAACGGAATATGCGAAACTGTGAAAAGTAAAATGAATTAGCCTGTATTTCAAAAGCTAGAGCGAAAAACTGCAAAAGGTATTTTAAGAATTCTTCTTTTTATCAGCCTGTTCTCATCCACTCCTGAATGTAGGCCTTTTCCATATTTTCCATTCCTGCCTGTCCATAGCAGCCATCATCCAGTTTTTCGCATCAATCTTTTGGATGGCATCGCGCCATCTTTTTTGAGGTCTGCCAGCACTTCTTTTGCACTTTCTTGGCCGCCAAGCTGTTAATTTGTATGTCCATCTTTCTGTGCTATGTCTTGCAATATGGCCAGCCCATCTTCATTTTACTGTGCTACTCTTTCGCTGACATCTGTTAATTTCGTTCTTCTTCTGATTACCTCAAAGTTCCAAATGAGGAAATTTTAAGAATTAGCACAACAAAAATATCCAAAATCAGTTTTTACTTTTCAAGACAAAAATTTCATTTTGTTAGGTTGTGTAATTATTCTGTGAAGAGAGGGAAGAACAGAAAATTTTAATCATTGTAATTGAAGTAAATTGAATGTAAGACCCATTTTAAGATTTCTCTATGAACAAAACATCTGGGACAAGTCTATACATTTTTTTCTCATCTAATTATGTCTAATTTTTTGATTTTCTTAATTAGTCCAATTCAACTGTTTTGCTACTTAGGTTACCATTAGGTTAACATTTTTCACATCTTAAAGAAAAAAATATGTTAGTTTTAATATCATATTATGATAAAGCCAATAAGCATAAACTAAAATAATTTCAATAATCTATAGATGTGTAGATGAAAAAGTATAATACTATTAATATATGAAGTCGAAAAGTATTTAATAATCGTTTTCGTTGCCATTAAATATTCTAAATTTTGGATATTAAATCGAAATATTAATAGATTATCCTTCACAATTCACAAATATAAAATTAAATTGTAAAATAAACTTATACAAAGCTATATAACCTAATGTTCCGTTTGAAAATTGAGTCTTCGTCATACTTTTCAGAAAATGAATCATGGATAGAACCTTGTACCATAGTTATCGTTTTCTTAGGTTCATTTTCTTGTAACTAACGATAAGTCATTTGTCACATTTTTTTTATTATAATTTGCATTTTATGCAGTTTTAATACCACATTGTAATATTTGAAATTATTGCACACTACACATATTTTTAAATTTATTTTTCTAATCTATATGGGAAATATATACCCATAAATATTTCTAGTTTATGAATGTAGTTTTAAAGAAACATTTTTTTTTAAATTATCAAATGTAATACACTAATATACGTAATTGTTATTATCGCGTTTAAGTTATTATCTATATTTAGATTTTGAAGCAAAATATTATTTCATAAAAAATATAAAAGTAAATAGTGTAACATGAAACTATAGAAAACCAAACAAAGTAATGCTTCGATTGAAAAATGGATCTTCGCCATACTTTCTTAATATGAATTACTAATAGAAGTAATTGTTTACTTTAATCATTTTAATTAACTAATTATATGTCTATTTCCTTGATTATTACTTAACTTTTTTATCGAAATAACCTCACACTAAAATAATATAGATAATCGATATGCAGTACAATCTTGATAATCCGACACATAAGACCAGACAGCCGCCGGATTATAAAAAAAAATCCGGATTATCGCCAATAACTAGCTCTTTTGGGGCCTTGGGCAAGACCTCATTACTGGACCCCTCCTACACTAACTTTTATGAATTGAATGAAGCAGCTACTATAAAAACTGCTGAAAGACGCACGTTTTTTTTAAATTTATTTGGAAATTTTCTGGACCTTTTTCGCCCCCTTTCGTCTGAGCTCTGCCTAGTAAATGTGCACATAACAAAAATGTCAACTCGCTATCACCTATTTGGCTCAAATTTACAGTATATGTAAGGCTTGACTATAAATGAAAGTGACGCAAGCGAGAGGGCCAAATGGCCAAGCGTTAAAAAACTCATAAGCAACGACAACTCATAAGCTATGTTAGCATAAATTTCAATGGCCGGTCAGCGCATCGCTAAGAGCTCGGGTTCATAGTACGTGGATCGCTGGTTCGATTCCTCGTGGGGACGCTTTTTTTAAATTTTTAAAATGAGTTTCTTTTATTATTATTATTTATTATTATTGTTTAACTTTTTAATTATATTTATTAATTTGGCAATTTAATTATTTTATTAGTATTAATATTTATTAGCCGTTTATAACATTTGTTTCGACGATTCGCTGTGGAGATTATCAGCGCACATCACATCTTCTTCTTGTTCTACCGATAATAATAAAATAAATAATAATAATAATAAAAGAAAGTCATTTGAAAAAATGTAAATAAAAAAAGCGTCCCCACGGGCAATCGAACCAGCGATCCTCGTACTATGAACCCGAGCTTCTTCTTCTTCTTCTTCATTAAGTTTTTATTTATAACTCAACATTAAACAAAATTAACAAAAATTGTATAAACAAATAACAGAAAAGAAGTACCTACCCAACATACACTTATTGACTGCGTGTCATTAACAACTTTGGTATAAATATACAATTTTGATTAATTTGGAAAAGTTAAATTTCAAAGGTTGTACCAATGAACCCGAGCTCTTACCGCTGCGCTGACCAGCCACTGAAATTTATGCTAACATGGCGCGCTTATGAGTTTTTTAACGCTTGGCCATCTGGCCCTCCCGCCTGCGTCACTTTCATTTATAGTCAAGCCACTGTAAAATACACTGTACATACACTGTAAATTTGGGACAAATCGGTGATGACGAGTTGACAGGGCACCCTTGTAAGAACTCATATTAAATAAAAATGACTGAACAAATATTATCAAAATAATCATAACTTGTTTTTTGTTACATCGTCTTAAACATTTTATCGAAAACGCAACGTTTTTACCTCTAATACATCATAACTTGCGATGGCATTTTGTTCTGCCCATTTCGTACAATCATTGAGTGCGTTGAATGCGTCACCGTTGACTACAGTTCGCTAAGTTGAAACATTCGCCAAGTTGAAGTCATCGTTAGCTTCGTCGTCATTCGTGAAACAAATTTTGCTCAGGATTTCTTCAAATTCAAAATTTCTGCAAATTTTCCTCGCTCATCTTTTATGTCATCGTTTGTCAGAGTAACATCCACTTCACATTTGTTAGGAAGCTTTGTAAAAATTCAGAAGACAATTGTAGAATTGAGCTTAGCCAGAATCGTCAATCAGGTTTTCAGAGTTAATAGCAGGGTATGTTGGCCAGACACTGGATGGTGTCGCTATTGGCTTTATTGAAGCTGTCTGCCAGATTAAAAACGACGTATTTTTATATTTCTTTTAAAAAATTAAGATCCTCTTCATTATGATGTCCAGGAGCCTCATCCAGAAGAAGCCAAACTTTAAAAGGCAAGTTGTAAACTTTTGAAAAAACTTTTATTGTCAAAATAAAATCTTGCTTGAACCATTTTTTAAACACATCTAGTGCAACCCATCCTTTGGCTTGATTTTTATATGTAACTGGTAAGTGAGTTAGGTTTTTAAAAGCCTTCAGATGCTTGGCTTTTCTTAAGCCCGCCATTCACGATCAGTTTAAACTGATCAGTTGAACTGACGTTTAGAACTGGTCAGTTAAAACTGGTCAGATCAACATGATTTCCCCACTCACTGGCTGAAAACCGGCCTTAATTTCTCGATTGTCTCGTGCTGTATCTGGTTAGCAAATTTCTCACCGCGTACCTTAAAAAAATGGATTCGGATTTTGAAACGAATATTCTACTTATGACGGCTGCTGTTTGTAGCTGTTTAATCAACAGAAATACAAAAAAAAACTGAACGAAAAAATGGTTAAAAAAGAAATATCAGTTATCTAATATTAATTTGTTAAATGAGTTGTCACTGAAACCGATTGACTGGCGTAACTATTTGAAAATGGACGAATCTACATATTTCAAGATAATTTTCTATAAATTCTTCAGTTATTGCACGTCCTAGTTAAATTACGACTGTATAAGCGCATGCGCGGTCAGTTTGGCGTGATGAAAACGAACTGAATCCAGTGGATTTATGGTGCGCCCGGTAAATCCGTGGGTTGCCGTCAATTTTACGTTAGAATTTCATACTCATGGTCGGTTTTTGGATGTACGTTAAACTAATCAGTTTCCCTGATCGTGAATGGGGGCCAATAAAGAAAGTTTGTGTGCGCCTGTGGAATTTAAGTCAATCTGTCCTTTGACATTTTTATTCCATTTCACTTCGGTGTGCAAAGGTCTTAAGCGGAAGCATCTTCAAGAATATACCAATTTAATCTGCGTTGTAAACTTGTAATGGCAAGGGACCTAATTCTTAGATTTATAATTCCAATTTTTCTGAAAAGAATCAAATGCCGAAACATCACTTGATAATTTTTCTCCGTGCTTTCTCGGGTTTCTCTGGTTTGCCGTTGTTCCTCCTTTATCCATTTGTACATTGTACAATAAATAACTACATACACTACATACACATTGTACAATAAATAACTACATACACTGGATCAGTGGCGGCTCGTGCATGATGTTTGTGGGAGGGCTGGAAAAAAATTTAATAAAAGTATTTATACGAGTTGAAAACCCCGCATTTTCATTGACATATACAGAAACATATTGAATTTTTTAATTCAGTGACAACCTGTTAACCAATTATGCTTCATTTAAATGTTGAAATAAAATTTTCGGTCATAATTGTTTGAACGACTTTTTGACACTGGACAAATATTTAAATCTGGAGTTAACCGTCTTAATCATTTAATTTCAATTTTTTCTTGAAATTTCAGTCGTGCAAAGTTGATCTTTTGCAAATGCATAACTGAATTTTTGGCTTCGTTCATTTCTATAAAAATGTAATTAAAATTAAATTCAATAATTAAATTAAAAAATAACACTATCTTACTTTCCATGTGTATAGCTAAGAACTACTTATTTATTAATACTTTAAAAATTGTCTTAATTGTTTTAAATTGTCCACTTTTCAATTGTCCATCAATTAATTGTCCACTTAAGATTCTTTGACTTTGCCGAAACTTGAGTTCTTAGAAACAAACTCATGAAACGCCTAAAATACAGATTGCGGGCTGCAATGTTTGCAGCCCACGATATACATATTACAAAAGCGTATATCATGGGTGGGGGTAACCAGATCAATACACTAACTACGCGGAGAGACTCGGATGAGTATATTGCGTATACGACCGCAATAAATTGCACAATACACACATCCAGAGTGCCTATCGAAGTATTTATTACCTACAATTCAAAAAGTAAATATACTACGAAGGGAAAAATATGTTTTTTTAAAATAATTGTATACTAATGTAATAGTTTATAACAATTAAAAAAATGTTTTCATTTTGGCGGGAGGGCTGCAGCTCTGCAGCCCTTGTGGGCGAGCCGCCACTGCACTGGATACACTCGCTAACCAATAACAGAACAAGAGTACAAACAAAATGAGTAGATATAGAATGAGGGGAGGGAGGAAAGAGTAAGAGAAATCATATATGTTTATATCAGGCGTGTGGTTGCGGCAAGAAAAGTCAAGAGTTTCTCCAGAGCGCCGGATTAAGAAACGTGTCGGACTAACTAATTATCAAGATTGTACTGTATTTATAAACACAGTTCTAGAACATGAAAAAGTTGATATTTATTAAAAAAAAAAAATTAACATGATTGTTTTTGATTCTGATTTCAAATTTTGGATTTTGAAGCAAAATAATAAATATGAGATTTAATAAATTATCTTTAATAAAATTATAAAATACAGTAATAAACGTTCCGATTGATAAATTGATCTAACAATAAGAATAAGTCATACTTTACTCTATATGAATCATTTTTAGGACCTTGTACCACAGTTAACGTTAATGTAGGGTACATTTTCTTGCAAGTAATGCTATGTCATTTCTTCATTAATTTGCATTGTTCGATTGCCTATTCTGTAGTTTCAATATGGTATTGTAATAATTCTAATAACCGTGCATTAACGTAAATATGTTCTATAATTCACATAGATAATACAGTTTTAATATGAAAATGTTATTAATTATGCAGTAAATGTAATTTAATTATGCAGTAAAATTAACAGGTGCAATGATTGTTTTGATAGAATTGTAAATTTTGAATATTAAAGCAAAGTTTTAGCTTCAAGACCCAGAGGTCGACAATGTGTACCCAAATGTATATTTTCTGTGACTAAAATTGCTTAAATGTGCATTTTCATGTGCACGTAATATAAATTGCTTTCATCTTTGCATGCATTTTCCAAAAAAACTTTGAAAACCATATTTCGTAAAAAAAAAACGTTTACGTCTAGTAATAGCTTTTTTGCAATTTGTTTCTTTACATAGAGGAATCAACTTTTATAATTGACACTTCCAAATGCATTTAACATTGAAATTCAATTACCCTTTTCTCCTAAACAACAAAAGGTATCGGAGCGATTTTTCTTTTGTTTTCAATATTATTATGTTTATAACACATAGACGTGAGCTTTATTCAATTATATATTTACAATAATTTTTAATAACCTTTTGAATAGCATTAACTTACTTTGTATTATTTTATTTACTTTTTTATTAATTACTACATATTTTTACCAAAAACTCATTATATAATTTTTGGCAGTTATTGTTGAAATTCCTTCATTTCTGTGTATTGTAAACATAATAATAATGAATACAAATGAAAAATCGTAATATTGGTAAAACCATACTACATTATAGATAATCATATAAACTTAACAAAGTCGTAACACAGCCTGAATATATAAATATATTCAACCTTTCCGGAGCTCTATAACATTACTGAGTCTTTTTAGGACTACCAAAACAAATCTCATGTGAAATTTGTCAGTTATTTAATAGCTTTCGGTCCACCTTTGTGGCACTCAACAAAAGCTAGAAAAATGGCATTATTTTTTAAGGTCATGTCTTTCCCTTAACTTAATTGAATAGCCATTTGCAGACGCGTTTCGACATTTATCTCTCATCAGTGCAACTTTGATTTTATGAAAAGCAATTTCTAAAACACTTACATGAAACCCACTTGGATGACTATGAGTTAGATATTTTCGAGGGGTCATCCACTCCCTGAAATATTGCAATGTGTTCGCAATTAACCTGATTTTTTTATCACTTAGTTATGCACTTAGTTGTGCTAATTCTTTGCTAATGTGAAGTACTGGGAGAAATCACAAGCGTAATAATGTCAGATAATTTTTGAAATGCTCAGGTACTGCAAAGTACTGTTACGTAAAGGAAGGAAATTTGAAATAATTACATTTTAAATAATGTGATCTAATTCCTTTTACGCGCTGAATTGTATCTGATGATAGTCTGCCAGATTTAGGCAGGTACTGCCCAACAACATTAGGTTGATTTTCTTACTGTCAGAACTTTTTCTTTTATTTTTATTTTTAGAAACGGATTGCATTCTCCAGTTTTATCGAAATAATCTTTTAAATCGAATTCAGTTAGATTTTTAAAAATATGTATTTCTTCGCGAATATCTGCCAGATCTTCAGGATTGATATTTGCAATTTCATGCGTATCTTCGGTTTCTTCTGAAGTATCAATTTCTTCGTCTGCAGCATAAAAATCCTTATGAGAAGGTACGCAAATCAACTTTTACTAGTGATAACATGCATTCCTGTTCTTCAAACACCATTCCTAACTTCTGCGTATATAGATAGATCTGCGTATATAGATAGATTAATTTCGTTTGTAGATGGCAGACTAATTAATATCTGTTACTTTATTCTTTAACATCTAGTAATTTTTTTCTCTTGGAAAAATGAACTGATCACATAAAAAATTTAGTTTTAATGACAAAATTCAATACTAGGGAGTTTACCTGAATCGGAAATAATGTCATCTATGCGTTGTATTGGTATGGTTCTGTTCAATATATCTAATACATCGAAGTTTACAATTGAGTTTTACAATTGAGGATGAGTAAGTGGATGTCATCTATCAGATTTGTCTGATTTTTTTTCGAATGTTTGGCTATTAAAGAATCACGGCAAAAATAATTTTCAAGAATCTTTCCGCTGCGACACTTGTCTATCATGAGTTTCATAGCGTCAGCGTTTATTTCAATGCATGTATATGTACTTAAAGTGAACCATGGCCAGGCGCAAGACAAGCTCATGCAGGTGTAGTTGGGACGTAATATGGTCGTAATTCGACCATAATGTGAACGCAATTCCGGGAATGCAAGAGTAATTCAAGGAATCCAAGAGTACTTTGTGTAATGTGGTGTAATACATAGGTACTGCTAAGGAATGCAAAGTAATGTGCGGTAATGCATCTATATATTAACATGTATTGCAAGAGTGGATGGCCCCTCGAATATTTTTAATTTGATATTTCGTGAGAGAGCAGGCGAACTTAGCAGGTTATTGATTTAAATGATAATTTAGAATTGGTAAAACCATACTAATCATATAAACTTAACAAAGTCGGAACACAGCCTGAACATATAAATTTATTAAACCTATCCGGAGCTCTATAACATTACTGAGTCTTTCTAGGACTACCAAAACAAATCTCATTTGAAATTTGCCAGTTATTTAATAGCTTTCAGTCCACTTTCGTGGCACAAAACAAAAACCAGAACAATAACAAGGTTATGTCTTTCCGATAACTTAAGTGAATAACCATCAGCAGATGCGTTTCGAGATTTATCTCTCCACGGTGCAGCTTTGCTTTTTTGAATAACAATTTGTAAAACACTTACTTGAAACCCACATGGATATTATTAGTTTATTTGTTTGTAATTATAATGTACAGTGGACACCTTTTTAACGCGATTATTAAAATCGAATTATACGAGAATGTTGCTCTTATAACACGAACAATGTAAATAATATATTTGGGTCTATTGCGCATTTGACGTTATATACAAGAGTCGCGTTTCTTATTGTATCATGAAATTATTCAATTTTGAACTTGATTTTGCTGCTGTTGTTGTTTTAAATAATTCAAAGATTCCAATCAAAAATATTAAGAATGATAACGACCTCTCCTTTGTACGTTTCAAATAAAGGACTCCACCACGACTTATGAATCAAAACAGTAGCAGAAGAAATTTCAGAAAGAACTAAAGTGTATAAAGAGCGACTCACAAATCATCCAAACATACTAGCTGTAAATCTGATGAACACCTAAAGAGTCGCTAGACGACTAAAGCGATAGATTCCTCAAGACCTGATTTAAGAGGCTGAAAGAATAAACGGGGCAGTCACTGGACAGCCTTCGTACAAAACCAATAATAATATCAAACGAATTGCTGAATATCTTCAATAGATAGATTGCAATAAGAAATTTATTTAAAAAAAAACTATTTTTTGCAGTTTTATAATTAGTAATTTCAGTTTACGTAGCTTTTTGTTTATTGTGACTATTGTGATTACAGTAGACAAATAAACATTTATTTTTAAATCATCCTCAAGGAAGTCATATTAAGTAAATAAATATTTTATAAAATTTAAAGATTCAGCTGTAGGCACTAGGCGAAACATTATAAAAATAATAATAAATCAGACACCTATAGTCATTTTTTTAAAGAATGCAGTACAGGGAAGTTAGGGCTTTATTTGACCTTGTTCTCTGATTGGCTTAAATCGTGGAGAAGCTCTCTCTTTTCACATACATTTGCAGTCACTGGCGTAGAATTTGGTCATATTTAATTAAATGTATATAATACTACGGATAATTTCTAAATATAATAGAACGTTAAATTATACTACGATTAATAAGTACTATATTATACAATAATGTTTTACATATAAGTTAATATTCAATTTTAAATTTAAAGATAAAACATTAATTAACTCCAAGTAATTTTTTTTCGTACGCCAATGCATGTTGAACTGTTAGTTGTCAATGGCTGCGGTGTCAATTCACAATTGTCATCTGATGTGTTTGTATCATTTAGATTTTTTGCTTTTTTCTCCATTTTATTTGTTTGTATTTTATTACTATTGGTGTATTTAATCTGTTTTTCTTTTATATTCAATTAACTTTTTTCTTTTAATTTAAAGTAACTATATTTGAATTTAGCACCAAATTTTGTAACTAAATTGAACATTTGTCATAGTGTAAATTAGGTTTCTAGTTTCTGCATTCTTAAAAAAATTAGACTATAGTGTCTATTATTTGTTATTTTAATAAATATTTTGTTATAAAATCTCTTGTCAGTATGGATAATATAGTTTTGTATTTTACAACCCTTATTTTCAGTTTGCAAATATTCCTTCTCATCGCATGGAATGCACACAAGAGCTATATGTTTAAAATTAGGCGGGCCGGATTGAGGGCACGGTGACACGTTTCACTTTTAATAATACCACGGCCCGATCGCCTCCGACGCCGCCCGCCGTTCGTGCGATTTCATCAGCTCGCCGAATTCCTTCTATATATACATATATTTAAAACACTAAAAATCTGTCATTTTTTTCTGGATTTCTACCCATATTTGCCGATGTCACTGCTTTAAAACTCCACGAATGAATCTAAAACCATTGCAAATATCATTTTCAGTTTAATTTGTTCATACATTGAAAAATTTAATGTTTTAATTCGAAGCTAATATTTATAATGTTTTATTAAACTTAAAATTTCTTTAATTGAATGAACCATTTGTCAAACTTTATCCTGTTATTTAAAATTAATTAAATTTAAAAAATAATATATGTAATGTATTTTATCAAATTAGTAACCCAATTTTCCAACGTTAATATTTTTAAATAATTCTACTTCAATACACAACATTAATATTAAAAATGTTTAATACAATAATACTACGTATATACCTATAAAACAAGTTTTGGTTCCTAAAATCATTTCATATAATTTTATACAAATAAATTGAATACTAGTTTCGGTTCCTTATTCAATGACGAATTTGACATTATCACTTTGTGTAAACTTGTGTGAATGGTTTTGATTTTAATGAATGAGTTTAGATTTTCTTTCTCTCTCAGTCTCTCCTTGATTTACAATTGCCATTTTTTGCATTTCAAATATTTCAATGACGTTCGCATTATATAATGTCTGCGTCCAAAATTGTAATAAATTTGCAAAACTTGTTTGACAAACTTTTTCGGTTTTTAACAGAACACACATTTTTTATTTATCAAATAAAAACACAGAAGAAACAAATTTATACGTTTTTAGATTATGTACAAACTTGCCTGCATAGAAATCGGCGAAAATACTTGTATACTTTTAACTTTAACTATTTTTTTTTTAAACTATTGATGAGATGAAATAAAGAAATATGCCGTTTAAAAGACTATTTAATATTCTTTAATCAGGGTTTAAGTTTATTAATAGTATATTACGTAACGAGAGTTGTAAGAAGCATATTACGTACGAGCGGAACAGTTACGCACGACCTGCGTAGCGGGGAGTGCGTAATTCCGCATAATTCCGCGTACGTAATTGCCTTACAACTCGAGTTATGTACTATACTTTATCTACGACCACACTAATTTGTTTCTGTTTAATAAGAAAAATATGTTTGATGTAACAAATTTATTTCTTATTAGGTTATGTTTATTTAATTATCATTATTTAACATTATAATAAACAAATATTCGTATTTTCATATATAATTGTTACTCGACATTATTTAACTTGAAAGAAATGAATAGAAATACATTCTTAATGGTTACATACCTTATTATTTAGTACTTATTTGGGTTAAACTGGAATAAGAGTGGTCATAGATATAGACAACCTAATGTATGCAATGTCAATTTCCGTTAGTTTGAATTGCGGCAGGGGGGCGCTGAACGTATGAGCACGTAGTAGCAATTCTCAACCAATCAACGAATCGTAAACCAAACGCTCGTATGTGTTATCATGTGTGTCTTAATCATACCTTATCATTAATCGCGGACTGTTACATACGTATGTGTTATGATGTATTTACATAGTCCACGAACCGTACAACAATGGGCATTTACAATAGTGGTCGTAGATAAAATTGTTTCGGTTTCTTGTGATAGTGGAATTAACTCGTGAAATAAATTAACATTTAATTTTTAGTAATGACTCCCTCTTGCCTCAATAACATCTCTCATACGATTCGGCATATATCTAATAAAGTGCGCTATTGTTTATTGTGGGATTGTAAGCCACTCTTCTTCAACTGCAACAATAACCTCTGGGATCGAGGTTGGGGCACGAAGCCTAGCTCGAATTCTTCGATTAAGCCCATCCCATAAATGTTCAATCGGATTTAGGCCGGGACTGAACGCAGGATACTTCATAACGCTAAAGAACGATTCCTGCGGTGTGCGGCTTTGCATTGTCATGCATAAAGATAAATTCTTCTCATGTAGTGGAATTAAGGTACCACATGAACTGTTAAAATTTCCTCGATGTACCTAGCATCCGTTAAAACTCCTCTCCCGTGACCACGAACGCCTCCAATGATGAAAGCAGTGTCGATCCGTTCACCTATAGAAATTGCAACCAAGATCATGGAATCATCTCCATAAGCATCTTCAATGCAGCCTTCTCCAAATCGCTCTCTTGGTTTCCGGTACACTTTTCTTTTTTTGGTCGCTACCATGGAGGCAAAGTGTGGCCTCTTTTGAGAACACACCAGATTCATTATTCCAACGTCCATTTTAAATGATCTCTTACAAAATGCCATCATATGAATGTCCCATCTGCCTTGGTACTTTTATTCCATTGTTTTCTTATCTGGTTGGAAGCGTTTTCTTGTTCTTCGCCAAGATATCCTAAATTATGTTGAAAGTGTCTATATCTAAAGGAGGTTTAAGTGTCTAAATCTATATGATTATGGAGGTAGTGCTCTTTTAAGTTTTCAAAAGATTCGCATGGGAGAACAAAGGAATCAAAATTGTCGAAGCATATCTGAGTCACCTACGTTTTGCAAACGACATCATACTGGTATCAGAAGACCTAGACCCACTAGGTTTCTGATCTCGTTCCGGGCAGCCGTAACATTTTGTTCATAAATTTGAATCCGAGCAACCTAAATTTGCCCGAGCCCAGAACGAGCATAACATTTTCTTCATAAATTTGAGATCAGAAAATAGACTCTCGTGTGACGCCCTAAGACCAACTCGCTGAAATGCTTAAAGAACTCAACCAGGCATCGGAGACGATAGGGTTCAAGATGAACTACAACAAAACGAAAATAATTAGTCCCGAGTACTCACTCGTACTCAAAATAATATCGTGCTTGAAAATGTTACCGAGTAGAACTAGCTGGGCCACATAATAACGTTGGGGAAGGAGAACCGATCAAAAGAAATATCAAGACGAATACAACTGTCATGTTCAGCATTCGGGAAACTAGGTTACGTACTAAAAAACAACATCAAACCCATATATTTCAAGAGGAAGGTTTTCGATACGTGTATACTTCCTGTAACCACCCACGGGCTAGAGACAATCGCCCTAACAGAAACAACCGCAAACAAACTGAGAGTGATGCAGAGGGCTATGGAAAGAACCATGCTCGGCATAACGTTAAGAGACAAAATTACTAACGAAGAAGTCAGGAAAAGAACAGGAGTAAAAGACATAATACAAAGAATCGCAGAACTAAAGTGACAATGGGCTGGTCATGTCGCAAGACGAACAGATGAACGTTGGACAGCCAAATTTGTGCAATAGCGATCCAGGCAAACAAAGAGGGGTAGGGGAAACCTAAATCAAGAAAACCGCCGGAAAAGCACACCAAAAAGCACACGACAGAGACAAATGGAAGAGTATAGGAAAGGCCTATGTGCAAGTGTGGACGAACACGGGCTGACGGGGCGAGAGAGAGAGCACTTTTATGCTAATTTTACTGCCTAAATTTTTGAAGGTAATGTAAGACTAACTCTTTATTTATCAGCCTTGTAGTTTCCCAGGAAGTTTTGTGCAACCGCTACAAAAGATTTCCAGTCGTTGAAGTCGTTCTGTTCTAGTCATAGAAGCTTCAAAATTTGTAGAGCATTTAATTAATTCTCATTGCATGATTAAATATGAATCATTAAATAATGATGCATTTGAGGCCCATCAAAAATTCCTACTTTTAGTTTCTCAGTACTCAATCCAGAAAATTTCTGAGAAATGAACTTAAACATCGACCATTTTGGTCCAGAGCTTTAACAAATTGCTTCATGAGCTAACTTTGCCCTAACTTTATGTGTAAAGGTGTAAGAATGATTTTTTCTCGGGGAACCGATGGCTGATTTATGACTTTTCTTTCACCAACAACAAAATCTCCGACAGGCCATTTTTTTGAGTCCAATGACTTGATTTAGCTCGACTGTCCCAGAATCAAATAAAACAAGGGCATTTTGTTTAACCACTCTGTTGGCCCAAAAAAAAATTAACTATCTTCAAGTCAACACACATCACCAAAATATGTTCTAAATATTTTATTTTCTGTAAAAGAACTGCAATTACCTCATAATCTTCTTTCATAGATGTAGAATGGGCAAGTGGAATAGAAGCATACTTATTGCTATTATGTAAAAGGACTGCTCTGAGACGTCTTTTACTACTGCCAATAAAGAGACGACAATCACTTGCATAAGTCTTCAAGCCCATGAAAGTCAGAAAGCCGGTTGCATCATTACAATATACCAAATTTTCATCAGAAAAAAAATGCAATAAGTTTTGTTCTCTCATACGATATGAAGTCATTCGTACACCAGAGGAAAGGCCATTTTTTTCTTTTAATCTTGATGCTAGCAACTCGGCATGCTCTTTTCAAAGATCTAAAATTCTCGGATGAGATAATTAAGCTCACCTTGTAGATTGCAGATTTCGGTGGTGACATGTATTGCGACTTTCATAGATCTATGATACCCCACCCTCTTCCTGTAATTGTTGGTATACTTACCCATTTAGAGCGCCTCCTCTAGTCCTGATTCCTTTAGGAATTTCAGGATCTGGGTGGGATTCAAGGACTTCAACTCATCTGCGTTCAAGTAGTTGGCCCGAAGATACATTTGTCTCTTGCGGAGCAGTGATCCGCAGTCTTTCGCAGATGTATCCCCATATGTACGTATCCGCAGATGTTTCCTCTTCTGCGCCGCAGAATCTTCATCTGTCATCTTTCTCTATGCCTATGGCCCTGAGGTGTTTTCTAAGTCTGCAGTGTCCCGTCAGGACTCCCGTAAGAATTCGAAGCTTGCTCCTGTTCAGCTTCAGGGAATCTCTTGTTCTTTTCTGGTTAAAACATTACTTTGGAATGTCTTAGCCGTGGAAGTTCTTTCCAGGTTTTCATCCATTGTTCTCTTATTTTTTCCATATAAACTTCTGTGGATGGTGTTCATACTCATGCCTCAAAAGGGTTCCGGACCTATAATGGGATTACCAGATCCCTTGTTTGCTAGGTGGTCGACTTCTTCGTTTCCATCTATACCTGTGTGTCCTGGTATCTAGTATAGCGTAACTTTATTTTCTCTATCAAGCTTGTTTAGCTTTCCGACACAGTCCCATGCCAGTTTGGATCTGATGGTGTATGAGCTAATGGCCTTGATGGTTGCTTGGCTATCTAACAAGATATCAATTTGTTTTTTGCGATACAATTGCATGTACTTGGAAGATACTTGGGTAGATTCCCATGGATTCACAGTATTTGGTACGAGGTCCGAACACCTATGCACCAGTACCTTCCTTTGTCTTCAAACCATCCGTATACCACTTGATATTCACCTTGTGAAAAT
Organism: Phosphuga atrata; assembly: GCA_944588485.1. Classification (NCBI taxonomy): domain Eukaryota; kingdom Metazoa; phylum Arthropoda; class Insecta; order Coleoptera; family Silphidae; genus Phosphuga; species Phosphuga atrata. Next base: position 38,588,080 of record OX155899.1, read on the forward strand.
GTTTTACGATTTTATGTATCTCCACCGTATTCAAAATCTTCTTCGGAAACTTCCATTTGATCCTCTTTAGATACCTGTACTGCCTGAGGGAAAATCGGTATTGGAGTAGTGTGTGAATGAGGAATGGGTCTTATAGCTGAAGAAATATTGGGATTCTTCCACTTGTGGCGATTGTTTTTGATGGTGCCCACTACTTTCGTGATAGGTACAAAAATAACAGTCGTCATGATAATTTTTTTGTTCACTCCAAATCAATGGTACTCGAAACTTCAAAGATTTTTGCATTCCTTTTTCCCATTGCCGAAAATGTTCAATGCACATTTTACAAACATTATGAGGCAACCACAATTTATCTACTTTAGCTCGGCTGTTGTTGCAGCCATAATGTCCTCTCTTGACTGAAATCGCGTTCTTTTCAATGGCCTCTTGACTTTGGGGAATAGCCAGAAGTCGCAGGGGGCATATCAGGAGAGTAAGGAGCCTGTCGAACTAGAGGAGTCTGGTTTTTCGCCAAAAAATTGTGAACCAAGTGCGAAGAATGTGCTGGAGCATTGTCGTGATGGAGTCGATAATTTCCTGATCACCACAACTCCAGTCGCAATTTCTCGGATAGTAACATGACGGCCCCGCATCACCACAGCGTTCACTTTGGCAATGACATGGTCATTTCGGCATGTTGATGGCCGACCAGAGCGTGGCTTGCTTTCCACCGATGTGCGACAATCTTTAAACCGGTTGTACCGCTCCTTAATCTGTGTGGTGCCCATAGCATCGTCACCGAAAGCCGTCTGTATTTTCCGAATGGTTTCCACCTGGTTGTCGCCCAGTTTCTTTCAACAAAATTTGATGCAGTAGCGCTGCTCCAGTCGTTCCGTCATTTTACTTGCTTTGAAAAACCGACGAGAGTACTACACACTACGTCACTCGAACACTGCTCGACAGCAACTGACGCTATCTACAGGCGGGAAAAAATTCACGCATGCGCACGAAGGTTCGGCTAGGTCGAAGGTCGGCTCATGCAAGCGCGCTTGATTCAAATCCATCAGGTTTTCAAAACAAAAAATAAGGTCGGATACTTTTCTAACAGACCACGTAATACCGAATAAAGGTGCTCACAGACCGGAGCGGAAGTTTCGCTGCTGCAACCGGTGCGACATTGCGGCAGACATGTACATGTAGAGATTGTACATGTACAGATCAAAAAGCGCGATTTCCGTCATAGTCGCGGTAGTGCAGCGTTGCACGACAAGGAAGCTGCAGTTTCGCTGCCGCTGTGTTTTGAAATGGTGATCTCTGTAACCACATTGATTTTATGAACCCATGTTTAATTCTGAAATGGGTTTTATGTGTTTTAGAAATTCAAAATAAATATAAAATAACATATTTCATCTTATGCAATCCATGCTTAAAATAGCATAGCTTCTTGCTCTGTGGACATGATGACTACTATATATAAGTAATAATCGCGTTTTGATGTGGGCATTGTCATTTCGCTACTGCGCGCCCAAGTCGAATTTTTCGTTGCGGAAATTACGCGACGCAAACGCTCCGCGCCGGCCCGAAGGAGCCTTTAACCAACTTCAAAAATTTTCGCGTTCCTTTTAACGTTATGAGGCAACCAGCCTTTATCTTGGTTGTGAATTTCAATACCGAAGTAAACAAAATACAAGCGAATTACAGTGCCAGTAATTGATTTTCGCTGCTCTTACAATGTGTATTCACCACAAATGTAACAAAACATATCAGGATCGTTCGCACAACATCTTAACTTGCTTGCCATAATAAAATAATAAGATAAATTTCATAGGAGTTATAGCAAAGTTGACTGTTTACAAATAATACCGGAAAAGAATTAAAATAAGGATAGTAGGTAAACCAGAGCTGTCAGCTGACATTAACTAACGGCAATATAGTTCATACTACCTACCTTAACGACTACAGATACAAGCAGAGCTGCACCAAAAAACATTATTTTTATTAGGCCTCTGTAATTTAAAAAAAAAAAATAGTTTATAGTGGGCCGATTTTTATGCACGCAGGTTTATTTAATGTAAGAGAGAGTACATATAGTTTACTTTCATTTTTCTTTACATTATTTACAAAATATTTTTAATATTAAATATTGCATTTTATACAATATTGTAACCTCTTAATTCATTTTCAATACATAACAGTGTTGTTTTAGAAGGCATAATATATTCTTTATTGTTTTTTTTTTCATACATAGCTTATACGTGCTTATACATAATATGTGCAGAACTCTTCTTGTATTTTTGTTATTTCTTTAAATCTGTATAAAAATATCATAAAAATATTCCAAATTTTAAACATGTTTCCCATAAATTATTTTTAGTTTCGAGAACTAGAATAAATGTCCTAATAAAAGCGCACATTTCTGTCAGATTCACTAAAAATATAACAACAGATTTTGTAATATCCGACTATAATATTTCCTGTATCCATAATCATTCCACCTGTAAAATATAATATTCATTGTGTATTTCATACAAAAATATATTCAAATTAAATTTAGAAATATTTTTAAATTAAATTCGGAAATGTACACTTTTTATCGAATTTCGCGAATGAAATTCAAAAGCTAAAATTATCACTTATCATTGAAATTATTATACAGTTCTTTAAAATTGTATTAAATATTTTTGAGGTATTGTCTTTTTAATTTTCATAATTCAGCCTAAATAATTTAACAAATAATATCAATATTGTTTATAATTCAATATAAATGAATCAAAAATATTGTAGAATATCGTGAATGTATGCATAAAATGAGTAATAGCCCCATTAATTATATTTATTTTTTATTTTTCATTAATATCTATATTTTGTTAATATTTAATATATCCAGTTGATTTATGCTCTCCATTAAATACTTGGAGTTTGTTTATTATTTTCGAAATTGTATATACATAGACAAACTCTTGATAAAATAACTTAATAAAAAAAATAGTGACGTTTTAGTGACATATAAAGGGTTTTTCAATAGGGACACAACAATTTTGTTTTATAAAAGGGAGCCATAACCTACAAACTTTGTATGATCTGTCAAAGTTAAAACGTCAGTTAAAGCTTACATTTTTATGATGCTGAAGTTCACGAACGAGAAACGTTTGGAAATCGTTTAAACTTACTACCGAAATTCTGAGTCGGTAGTCGCAACTTTAACCCTTGCGTCCCGAATGGTACACATACGTCCCACCAAAATTTCAAACGAAATTGTATTTAAAATTGTACTCGTAGGAAAGATTTAACAGACATTATATTTACCAAGACAGATATTGTTATAAATAATAGCGAACAATATCAGACAAGAGAGGACACGAAATGACAAGACAAGACTGTACTAGAATATATCAGACCTGACCAGACTAGACAAGACAAGACCAGGCAAAACCAGACAATTACTCTTAGTTTTTCTGCGGTTTTCTTCGTTAATTAGGGTCTCTAAGCCATAGGTCAGGACCGGTAATACGCATTGGTTAGATGCTTTTAGTTTCAAGCGAATTGGGATATTTTCTTTAAGGATGTCCTAGACCAGGCAAAACCAGACAATACAGAACATATGTAATTGACAAGTTTGGACAAGACAATAATAGTCTGGACTAAACTAGTTAAGTATATACAAGAATGGTCAAGATTCAACAATACTGGACAAGAGGACAAAATTTTGGAACAAAAAAGAGTGAACAATATCAGATATATCCTATCCACTTAATTTGACAAAACTGAATAAGATTGGAAAAATTAGAATGTAATAGAAAATAAAATTAGATATATGAACTACTGATATTTGTATTTCGACATTTCATATGGTACTTTGAAAGGTTTTGGCTGTTAAAACGTCGCGCTTGCGCTGCGTGTTTTGGATTTCGGCCGATCCTCGTGATGCAGACGCCGTTTGCAGCCGCCCCTCTGGCTTCAGACGCTACGTGTTCGCCATATCTGGCTACCCTCACTTAGTTTGGCCTGTAGGTCAATACAGTTTACCGGGGTGTGGCAGCTTGGAGCCATAAGTGAGAGCTGGGTACCCTGTCATTACCAGTTATCGTTAGCCTGTCCTCCTGTCTTTAACATTTGATGTGACCGCTATTGATAAAGGGTGCTACCTCTACAGCGTGACCCCATACACCCCCTTAGGGTAAAAATGAATCTAAACAAAACAAAAATTAGCCTAGTAGCCCTCAGGAAATGTCGATTGATAATATCATAATAGAAAAAGTAGAGCATTATACATATCTGGAGCATACAATTAAAATTGGCAAAGAAAATCAAACTGCCGCAATCAAACGCAGAACCCAACTGAAATGGACAGCCTTTGGAAATCTTTATCATCATCTTGCAGGCCTTCCATTGTTGGACCTAGGCCTCCTCCAAACGTCTCCAGTTTTCTCTGTCCCTGGCTGTTGCAATCCAATTTGTCGCTATCCTCTTTAGATCATCCGTCCATCGGGTGGGAGGTCTGCCTCGGCTACGTTTGTCAGCTCTTGGTCTCCATTCCAACAGTTTTTTGGTCCATCGGCCGTCCTCCATTTTAGCAATGTGCCCATTTCAATTTCCGTGCAGTGATTTGTTGTATAATATCATCTACTCCCATACGTCGGCGAATCTCTTCATTTCTCACTCGATCCCTCAGGATCAGGCCAAGCATCGATCTCTTCATTCGCCTTTGTGTTACTCTTAGTTTTTCTGCGGTTTTCTTCGTTATGTTAGGGTCTCTGAGCCATAGGTCAGGACCGTTAATACGCATTGGTTAAATGCTTTTAGTTTCAAGGGAATTGGGATATTTCATTTAAGGATGTCCTTAATGACGCCTTTGTTAAGCTCATCCATATACTAAAAACCAAGACGTCTCAACTTAAACCTAAACCGTAAAACGTAAGATTTACAACAGCTGCATCCTCCCCGTTGCCACCTATGGCCTGGAAACGATGGCTATCACTAAAAAATCAGCAACAAAGCTTAGAGTGACTCAAAAAGCAATGGAACGTGTGATGCTGGGAATCACTCTAAGAGACAAAATGCGCAACACAGATATCCGGACAACAACAAAAATAATAGATGTCATGGAGAGAATAGCGGATCTCAAATGGCAATGGGCAGGACACGTGGCCAGAAAGAATACAGAAGAATGGAGCCACAAGATCACCTTCTGGAGACTCCGGGAAACAAAAAGAAGTACGGGAAGACCCCAAACGAGATGGATTGATGACATAAAGACGATAGCAGGAAAACAGTGGATGAGAACATCAAATGACAAAGAAGCATGGAAAGAAATGAAAGAGGCCTATATCCAACAATGGAAGTATGAAGGCTAATAAGAAGAAGAATAAGACCATCTTGGAAGGCTAATAAGAAGAACAAGAAGACTATCTTGGAAGTCTAATAAGAAGAAGAAGAAGACTATCTACTATGATATCTTGGTACAATTCGACCATCGTCGTTTTATATTGGTTTTATATTTATCAACAAAACCATTCTATTTCTGTTTATTCTATCTTTGCAATATTATTTACGTTCAACGACGAAAGTGTTAAGAGCGTTACTCCAATTTTTGGTCGCAATAATCTTCGCATAATCAGACAAGCTGTGCGTGCGATGATGAACAAATTTGAATCAATATATTCACTATTGAATGTTCCTGTGCCAGTAAGACAACGCACTTGCCAGTGAGGCAGTGTGCCAGTAAGACAATGCACGGTGGAAGTACTGAAAAGATTAGCAGCCGTAAGAGATTCAGTTCAGAGTGAACCAAACAAGTCGATTCCACGCCGTTCACAAGAATTGGGAATTTCTCAGTATTCATGATGGCGAATTTTGCGCAAAGATCTTCAGCTACGCCCTTACAAGATCAAATTAATCCAAGAACTGAAACCTCTGGGTTATTTGAAATGCCAATACTGATCCGAATTTGTTTTGCAAAAGTTTGGAGAAAATCCTGAATTTAATCGAAAAATTGTTTTTAGCGATGAAGTCCATTTTTGGTTGAATGTCTCTGTCAATAAGCAGAATATGCGTTATTGGACAGCAACAAATTCACATGTGCTTCATGAGACTACATTGCATCCACAAAAAGTGAGCGTGTGGTTTGGATTTCATGGCGGAGGTGTGATAGGGCCGTATTTTTCCGTCGATGAAAATAATCGCCGTGTTATGGTCAACGGAGTTCGCTATGATGCCATGTTGGAAATAATTTTTGGACGGAATTGGATATGTGGTTCCAACAAGATTGTGCCACAGCTGGTCAAACAATTGAAAGTAATTTGGTAATCGTTTAATCTCGAAAAATGGTCCTATCGAATCGCCACCTGGCTCATGCGTTTTGACGCCGTTGTATTTTTTCTTATGTGGTTACCTTAAGTCTAAGGTTGATGCCAACAATCCAACGATGTTGGAGGAGCTCAGGAACATTATCGCGAAATTGCCAACATTTTGGTTGATATGTGTGATAGAGTGATGAAAATTTGATCCAAGGAATCGATCGCTGCTTTCGTGCTCGTGGTGATCATATGAACGACGTCGAATTCCATACATAATTGTAACATGTGTACTAGACCTGGTATAAATTTTAGCTCGATATCTCAATTATTCTATGTTTTATTTAAATACAAAATTGTTATGCCCTTATTGAAAAACCCGGTATAATGGCTATACTTTGATATGCGACGAATCACACAGCACCGAACGTATTAAATAAGTTAGCTATAAACTATGAAATACACCTTTATGAAATATGAAATATCATTTCGAAACAGACATTTTCTATTATTAACATTAACAGTTATTAACATTGACAGATGACATGCGTCACAGATGATTGTTGAAGAGGTAATGAAATAATGTGTTTGTTCGCTGACACAGACGAAATTTCACTGAACTGAGTGGATACGGCACTGACGTAATATTATAAATATAATAAATAAAATATTTTAAAATTAAATAAATAAAGTTCAAATTATAATTTTCTTTGATTTCTTCAGCATATGTTAGGATGGATTAGATATTCATCCGTGAAAACCATCAGCCGTTTCTTTTTATGTACTCATTTTAATATTAAAGAATCATAAATCTTTATAATAACAGTATTTAGTAATAGTAATAATAGTTAGAAATATAGATTTAATGCCTAAAACTGAAATTATTTTCAAATTTAATGTAGGGAATTATTTAGTTTCAATCAAAATTTTTTGTTTGGTTTATTTGCTGAAACTAAATATTTCGAGGGAAAATAATCATTTTAAGGGACTGTTATAACCTAAATGTTTCCATGAAGTGTTCCATCAGTACAGATATACAGATAATAAAATATCCTGAGTCAGGTAGACACTGTATAGGTTCTGAAAGGTTAACATATGTTCACAGATTTATTAAATTGTGTTTAAATAGTATATTGTGCAACAAGGGCGGTAAGTTGTACGAGAGCGAAATTGGGCTCATTCCCTCGAGAGGCCAATTGACAATACCGCACGAGTTGCAGATAATATTTTGTTTTTACAAGTTTGAGGTCCAGGGGCCATAAACAAAAATAGGATAAAAAATGAAGAATTTGCTTTTTCAATTGTCTCCGGTGATGTGGAATCGTCTTAAGATTTTTTAATATTGAGGTTTTCATTGTGTTTATTTTATTTATTCATTTGTTTTTCTTACTGTTACTTATCGATTTTGGTACTTACGTATTAACGCCACCACCGCTACATTTTTAAATGTCGCCATCTACACCTAAAATTTTTATAAGTCATGAAAAACATTTTATTTAAAATTAAAACATTTTTAAAACTCAAAATACTTCACTTTTTCAACCCGGTTAGATTATCTCAAAACGGACAGATACATCAAGACAACATACGCGCGGCAGCGCCAACTCTCGATCCAATATATAGCGGTGATGGCGTTATTACATAAGCACCGCGATTTTGATTGAATATTTGCGAGCGTTACCCCAGTTATGTGGTAATAATTGGATTGACAAAAACAGACATTTGTCGATTTGTCGCACTAAAAAAACGGACGCCAAGATAGTACTTATCCCGCATGAGTAATAAAAATGATTTTTAAGTTGTTGCATATTTTTTCATTCACATAAAATACTTTAAGCATGTATTAATTTATTTCGTGTATAATAATTATACGTGTTACTATTAGACTGTAGAAATTAGTTTTTATTTTAATATAAAATTTCGTTTAGCAGTTAAAAATTGTATTTAAAGGAAAGATATAGCGACGCTCTATATTTTGTTAAATAAATATTTGAATTTATCTGTCCTTCAAAATAATGTTAATCATTAACATGTTTTCAACTTGGTTATCATTTTTTTTTTGCCAGCAGTAATTCAAATTTTAACGTTTCATTTGCAGTTGCTCATGATTAAAAACTAATTGTTGATAAATTCTTGAAACTTATTTATTGGTGAAACTAGTTTATCTAATTTCAGCTTATTATCTGAAATTAGATAAAAACTAAAATATGTTTCGTGGTTATAGCTTTGGTTTAGTGTTAAACAAAGTTGTGACATTTTTATTAGTAAGATATTTATAGTAGAAAAAATGCACAAATCAGACCTTGAATTCACGTGGTTTCCATTGATATTTTCATAATATATGTTCAGCAGATTTACACTGCACAACGCTTTTAGATATTATATTATATTACTCATGTAAAAACATTTAATTACTCTGCATTCCTCAATTATTAATTCCAATTACAACATTAATAATAAAAAACAATGTTTTTGTTATTCCAACTGGTGTATATAGTTACTTGTACATATTATATTTTTTAATATTTGCAAGAGAAATGTTATTTAATAAATTTTAAATTAGATTTCGTATATTTTGATAAGCATATCAGGGCGGCGAAGATGTTCAATCGTCAAGCATCATTAACTTGTGAGATTTATTTAAATATTTGGATGCACAAAGTGGCGAGTTATTTGCGTTTTAAATAATTCTGAGAGGGAAGCAAGAATACGTAGTAAGCACGCATTTCGGTATTTGCAATAAGGCCGTCCAAAATATTTATTCAAGATTTCGGTGTGTACACTGAACAAATTGTCGAGTTTGCTTTTCTGCGGGTTCTTATAAAATCGTGTCTTCGTTAAATAGAGATATATTATATACGTTTCGTCGATCTAGGCGCAGTGTATAGGAAATAAGTTCGCACACATTACGCAACCGGTTTATAATAAACACTATCTATTATTAAGTAACTTCAATGTCATTTCACGTCACAGCCATGTAAGTGTGTAGAGTAAATGGGAGAGCGCATGCCCCCGCAACCGGCGAGCCTCTCATTGTGGATCAGTAATATTTATAAACAATACGCACGATCACCTTTTTTTCTTCGCTATTTTTTGCTTATTTATATTCATTAAAATTCCCGAAATCCCCACGAAACGTTTAAACACTTTCAGTAATGATAACCGGCTTAACTTACCTACCTTGACTTTTATACTTTAATGGTCACATGTGCTGCCTCTAGGAAGTACACCACATAATTATATATATATATATATATATATATATATATATATATATATATATATATATGTATATAAATCTCTTCTAAAAATTAAACTCCAAGGTGAATGTACAAGCGTGGTGCTAATTTTGAATGGATTCTTGGCTAGAATTTAAGAAACATTTTTTTACTATGCGCGTATGAGATTTTCACTTTTTTTAATTATTTCATGTCTTTCAAACTCTTCATATCTTATTTTAATACTTTCGGAACGTTTTTTTTTTTGTCTTATTTTTACATTTATTTTTATACGAATATTGCAATACGAACAGAAACAGAATTATAGATGCGCGTTTGGCAGTTTAGGTTTTCATAGGTTTCGTTAAAATAGAAATAGATTTCTCTTAGACAAAATTACTGGAGGTAAAAATGTAATAATTTGAACACACATTTCTATACTTAAAGGTTGTATTATTAATACTAGGAACGTATAGTTTATAATATAATTTAATTGTTTAATATAATTTCGGAATTCTATTAGAACCACCTCAAGGTTTAACGCATGTTTCCATATCCCAGACAGAATGACGAATAGTAAGTAATAACACCAAAATTAGGGTTATATACATTAAATTTCCGATTTTTTAGAATTTATTTCCGGATTATTAGAATGTTCGGATTACTGGATTGTATAGAAAAATTCAATATTCATGGTCAATGAAATTTTATAAAGAGAATACATTAAAGGACTTCGTTTTTAATTCAAAGGATATCATAGAGAATCCCTCGAGTTTACTCCGTTAAAAACTTGGGGAAGACGATGTCGAAGCTAATGAGGAGATCTCCTTTACCTGCAGCTTTGAGAGCAGGAAGTCTCAATCCCCGGAATGGTTTAATGCCCGCTCCACACTCTCTCGAAGTAGCACGGAGTTGAGCGAGGAACGAGAGTGTGGTCAGGTTACTCGGTCCGCCTTGTGCTTCCTCGAATCGCCTTGGCTAATTTCGCTTCATGAAGCGGTTTTTCGCACCCGAGTCAAAGGGACACAAGGCGCGAGTACAAGGAACGCAGAGTATCACGTCTACACTCTCGTGTTTACTCGTCCTTTCCTATATATTATACACACAAATAGTTGCAGCAGCAGCTACCACCTGTTCGGTGTCAGTCATGACACTGAGGTCCTCGCGAAGTAAGGCGAGAGTGTAGATGCCTCCTCCGTCTAGTTCCTCGCCTCGAACAACTTCGGCGAGGATACTCGCCGAAGTTACTCCGCGAGAGTGTGGAGCGTGCATAACAGTTGCTGTAGTGACGATTTCCTGTTCTAAATCCAGAATCTTCCAGTTGGAAGCGAGTGTTGGGATTTCGAGTAGGCAGCCGCAGAAGGAAGATCTTCAATCTTCTTCAGGAAGATTCTGGCGGTGTACTTGAGGTCCAGCCGTCTCTGGTGAAAATCTCGTGGGGTTTATCCTGGTTGACGAAGACTACATCGGCGGGGATCTTGTGCCTTTCTTGGTCGCCTTCCTTCGTGAGGTTATCTTCGTTCCCGATTTCCATCCGGGCTTCACGTTGACCGTCAATATTTTCTCCTGTTTGGCGAGGAAGTCGTCGGGCTGGAGGACCTTCCGGTTGATCTTTATCTTCTTGGTGCAGCCGGTTTGTATCTCCTCTAAGCTGACGTAGAGGTCGTGGATGATCCCGGGATCTTGTTGCTTCTCTTTCTTCAAGATCGAGAAGATATCCTCGTTGGATCCAAATCGTATCGAATTGCCGATGAATTGGGCGATAGTGGCCCTGGGATCACCGTGGATATAACTGAAGGTTTTGCCTGAAACTCTCCCATTTTTCAAAACTTCCTGTCGCAAACGTCCTTCTTTTTCTTGTCCGACAAAACTTCGTAAGCCACTGCGATTTCCTTGTACTTTTCTTCTGCCCCGGCCGCTTTGTTCTTGTCCGGATGGTACTTCAAAGCCTGCTTCCGGTAAGCCTTCTTGATCTTCTCATCGTACGCCCCAAAGTTCAACCCGAGTATCTTGTAGTAATCTTTTCCCATTCTTATTTGAGGAAAGAAACTTCTTTATGGAACCATTCACTAAATATTTCTCTCGTCACCCAACTTTAAAATTGGTTCTTGTAGTAGACTGGCAGACCAATATTCTTGAAAGCTCTGGGATTTTTAGCTTTACCAATCACCAATAAATCAAATGTGTGTGTTCCAGTAGCATTTGAACATGGCATAAAGGTAATTCTATCTTTACTCACTTTACGGCTTGGTGCATTAGCTTCTTTAGAGGATACGAATGTTTTATTGTGCAACACTTTCCAGAAGAGACCACCCTCGTCTGCATTGTAGATTTGGTCCGGAAGAAGACCCCGTTCATCTACTGTGTCTCTAAAACGCTTGATAAATGGCTGAACTGCGGATTCGTCGCTTGACAGTTTTTCACCTGATACGGCTAACAACACTGGCACGAAATTCATGTTTTTGGGTAACTTTATGATAAAATTTGATTGCTTTTGCTTTCAAAATTTCTCCAAATATAGGAGTGTTTAGTATGCTCTTGCATTAACCACATGTAGAGAGCGTTTTCATTCTTTGGACAATCACCGACCTTTAATGTTTTACGTTTTCCTGGTCCGGATTCCATTGTCATCACGTAATCAACTATCTTTTGTTCCTTTTTTCTCAAGATCGTGAATAGTAGAACGTTCCATACTCTTTTGCCAATTTGCACATGTTTTCTCCACTATCTAACTACTTTAAAACATTCATTTTATCTTTCAAAGCTAGAGTCTTATGTTGCTGTTTACTTGACAATTTTAGGTAGATTTTTTTAATTGAAAACGGCAACGGAAGGAAGACTGAAATATAAGGAGAGCGGTAAATGTGCTGTTGTGATAAGTTTGAGGTTATACTGATACCGGAGCGCAAGCGTGGAGCGGGATTCTTTTCATTGAAGTGAAATTCAATTTAACATCTTCAATTCACTCTTCATTGTCAGAATGCTATTTGCATTTGTCTTAAGTTGGCATTCCTCCTACCAAACGCAAAGACTGCTGGGTAACACATTTTTCTTTATTCGAATTTTTAAAAGCAGTATATTTTTAAAAGTTTTCATATGGAAATTAAATACCGGGACCATCATTTCCTTCCACATTACCCTCTTTTAAACATAGTATGGGAGATCCATATATGTCTTGAGAGTTTAGTCTATTTATTATACCAGGTGTTAGGTAAACATGCGGAAAAAATTCAAGGGGTTATTTCTTGGCATAATCTAAGAATATTTTGTCGTATAATGATTTCAGAAAAACCCTTTGTTTCGAAGATACAGATGGTGAATGGTGAATCAAATTTGCGATGGAAACAACATTTTATCATCAAAAAGTACATGTAAAGTTGCTCAGTCTACAATAAATATTCGAAATCTTCTCGTCATTGGTTGCCGAACTCTTTCAAACACACCAGGGTTGTTTCTAATTAAGTTACACCTAGCAATTATCCGATTTCTCAATTCGTCCAAATTCTCCACTGGAGTAGCGTAAACTAATGACTTCAGGTAGCCCCATAACAAATAATACAGGAAGGTTAAGTCTGGGGGCCGAGCAGGCCACGCGTGCTCCACCTCGACCAATCCAGCGATTTCACTCATTGTAAACAACTGCGACCGATGCAGGTGATGATCACTGACGAGACGTATTCAAATGAAATCCACTCGTACATTAGTAGATAAAACAGCCATTCCAAGTTGCCGTCAACAATTTTTTGTATTTGATCAGAACTCATTGCCATACTTTTATTTACATTAACGATTTCAACAAAATATCGAATATGGTTGTCGCAAATTTTATTCACTCTCTATCTTGGAAACAAAGTGGTGTTTTAGAAATGTGTTTTAGGCCAAGGAAATGACCCCTTGAATTTTTGCCGCATGTTTATCTAACATCCTTTATTTTGATCCATTTGTATAATAAGCTAATAAATGCGCAAAAGCTTTTGCCTTATGGAAACCTAAAAAATAATTACTTTTCATTACTCATGCGCGAAAAGTACTTCTTGACTTACATTATTTAATACTAGGTACCTAATTATCTGAGCAACGCACGCAAATATTCAATATCGCTAGGTTACATTAAAAAAAAAATTTGAACAGAATCAAAACCTCGATATAAAAAAATGACGTGAAGTCTCAGAAATGTCAGTTTTTATTACAAAATAATAATAAAAATTATAGAAAACATTTTAAAATGAGTGTAAATTATATGGTGATATCGGAGACTGACGAGGGTTCTTAAGACGAATTCTTCAAAAGCAAATTCTTCATTTTTTGATTCCATTTTTTATGGATGGCCCCTGGAACCCAAACTTGTAAGATACATCCCCTCGCATAAGTAATAAAAAAAATTGTTTGTAACACGAGCGGTATTCTCAATTGCCCTCTAGAGCGAATGTGCGCACTCACTTCGTTCGTGCGCCCAATTTTGCTCTCGCGTGATATTAATAACTTACCGCCTTAGTTACAAAATATTTTATTGTGTATCAATTCTAGCGCTTCAATTAATATTATTGGTTTGGAACAAAGTGATAAATAATAAAAAAAAATTATAACGATAATCTTGATTAGTGATGTGTAGTTCACAACGAACGAGTTAAACTGAACGGGTGCGTAAAATATACGGCACGGATCTCGATTGTATTGAACGATCGTTCAATGGAACGGTTCTGTGAATGAACGGCTAGGTAATTCCTTCAGGTTCGGCACACATTTAGAAATGAACATGTAAGTTCATTTTTTAGAAATAACCCTCTATCTAAAATTACTTCTTCTTGGAAATTAGCTTCCTGTTTATTAAATTTCCAAAGATTTCAAAAGAACAAAGCAGAGAAAACGTGGCCAAAACACTGGCAACTCGCTGGTTAATTATTTTATAATTATAAATTGTAATTAACTAAATAATTTGTGTCATAATCATAGTAATAGTGATGGAGTTCTCTATAAATGGTTAAAATACAAATAGAAAAAAAAACATTATACACCGTAATTACAATGAGAAAATTATATCTATAAATATAGTAGGAAATAAAAAGTAATAGTTATAGTGACTGGAAACAATACAAAATCCATCATTATTTATTATTTAGTAATAATACTCTACGACGATATAATACCCTTAAAAGCGGATCTACTTATATAATATGTGCATATTTTCCATTTCTTTGGAATTAAAACAATTATTTTTAGATTTTAGCAAAGTATTTCGCAAATTTAAACAATCCTCGCTCATAAATTAGGGTAATATAATTTCATCAAGGAATTAATAAATTAAGTTAATTGTGGGTTCTTGGAGACTGGCCAAGGTAGATTTACACGTAAAAGTTAGATGTACATTATTAGATCTAGTATATGTAGACTAGGCCTTACATTTAAGTTAATTCTAATATATGCTTTTTCAGAAAATGTTTCAGTTTTTAACATATTTTTCATTTATTCTTAATACCATTAATTTTAAATCGATTGCATTTAAAAGGTTTTTACTGTAATAGAATGTTTGGAACAATGGTACGCGGATATGGAACATTTTCAAGCTAGAATGAATACTGTATATACATATTACACAAGAGAGATTAGATTAGACTAACATTAGGAGGCTGTCCAACTAATTAGTTAAGTAAGACAAATCACTTTACCAGTCTATACCATGTTAAACTGTATTGCTTCTTGATTGACTTGATAAAATACAATTACTTTGATTTTGATCCCTCAATAATACCTCTGCTTAATCTCCACATTATAATAAACAGTAGTTATCTTCAAGGCTCAAGTTGAACTAATTGTATCTATTATTTACAGGATAAGGTGTAGTAATTCTAAATTCTTCAAAACAATTAAATTATTTATTTCTTTAATAAATTTTAATTACACAGTAAATATAAGAGAAAAAAGCAGAAACTAATAAAAAGCATTGCTCATGTTTATGAAGATGTAAAAAATCGTGATGTTGAAGAAATATATATAAAAAGCAATAAATAAGTAAACAATTTATTCTTAATATTTTTAGTTTTAATTAAAGTCAAATAAAGATAGTGCAATGATGATTACGTACTAGTCAATAACAAGTTTAGTGCAATTTCATTAGGAAATATTGTTGAAAAAATGATCTAATCTAATCAGATAAACCCATAAACATTTTTAATACAAGCTATTTTAAAATAAAAGTTGTTTAGTTTTCATACAGTATATTTTGTGTTTCTTGCATATATCGTATATTTTGAACTATTTTGTTTTCAAGCAAATAATAATTTTCTAATAAGTGAAAATATGAAAATCATATATTTTTGTGGAATAACATTTCCTAGTCGTTGACATCGACGTCGTCGGGATTTCTTCGGTGCCGAAGATCCTTCCTTCATTGCCATCGCCGCCTCCGCTCATGGGGATGGCTGATGGTGAATGAGGGTGACTGCACAGAGTAACAGGGGGGCTTGCACGTAATACCCCGCCTGCTGATAAAGGTACCAGCTCCGATCCTAGTGGCACTGAGACAACTAGTGAGAGTGAGTACCCTTAAGTAGCAAAGACAGTAGCCCCAGTCTAGTCTTTAGGGCTGAGGAACGCCGCCGTACTTTTAAGTTAATTAATTACTTTTAAGTTAATCTTAGTTAATTACAATTTATAATTATAAAATAATTAGCCAGCAAGTTGCAAGTGTTTTGGCCCCGTTCTTTCTGATTTGTTCTTTTGATACCTAAGGAAATTTAATAAGCAGGGAAGCTAATTTACAAAAGAAAAAGTAAAAGTGATTTTAGGTGGAAGAGTTATTTCTGAAAAAGGACTTACTTGTTAATTTCTAAATATATGTCTAACCTGAAGAATTACCTTGCCGTTGCTTCACAGAACCGTTCCATTGAACGGATCGCTCAATATAATCGAGATCCGTACCGTATCTTTTACCTGTCTCATTCTACCGCCGTCCATAGAGTAGGTAACCTATCCTTGTCCGTACCCAGTCTAGGAGGCCATTCCCCAGCTACGCCAGGTACTAGCACTACCTTGACCCCCCAACAATCTTCAGCTTGCTGGTTTTCCGCTGGGATTGGTAACCTAAACCTTCCACCAGGTTGCTCAGCGTAACAGGTGGAGTTGGGATGGAGAGCCTATGTGGCCGCTCGTGACCATATACTGCGCATCATACCGAAGACCCCAATTTCCTAGTAAAATAAACATATGGAACGAATTAAATAAGATGCTTTTTAACGTTTTTGTATTTTTTTGTGTTTATTAATTCATATTTTAGTTATTTTTTAGTTTTATTACAAGGAAATTCTAATTAGATTACGAAAAAATATTTCCATTCTATTCTGAAATAGCATTGCCAGATAAATTCCGTATGATAGAAATAAAATATTATTATGTTTATGTTAAATAATGAAAGGTTTAATATTTGTTTTTATTTTTTATTTTGTTTTTATTTGTTTGCATTACTCATGCGGGATAAGTACTATCTTGGCGGCCGTTTTTTAGTGCGACAAATGGCTATTTTTGTGAATTATTACCACATAACTTGGGCAACGGACGCAAATATTCAATAAAAATCGCCAAGTTACATTAAGAAAAACAATTGAATAAATAAAATAAACAATCAAAACCTTAATATTAGGAAAAGTGACGTGAAAGTGACAGAATGTTTTTACAAAATAAAAATTAAAGAAAACGTTTTAAATTGAGTGTAAATGGTGATACCGGAGACTGATGAGAGTTCTTATGACGAATCCACACCACCGGAGACAATTGAAAAAGCAATTTCTTCATTTTTGATTCTATTTTTTTATGGCCCCTGGACCCCAAACTTGTAAGATACATCCCCTCGCATGAGCAATTGCCCTCTCGTGCGAAATAGCGCACTCACTTCGTTCGTGTGCTTAATTTCGCTCTCGTGAGCAATTGACAACTTTCCGCCCTTGTTGCGCAATATACTATTTTATTTTGTATTGATTTTGTAAACTATTGATTTGACTATTTATTTAGAAACTTGACTATTATTTTTTTAAATTATTTTTCATTAGGGTCTTCCGATAAGGGGTTTCATTTTGATATGTAAAAAAAACGAGTATTTTAAGCGAAGTCGTCGAATGTTTACTTAATTGTATAGAGGTGGGTATGCCATTAACAATAGTAGCCAAATGGCCGCCACGGCTACGCTTGCATGACCATATTCTGTTCCTCGATAACTCCACGAATTCCATCTTTTAGGTCTTGAATCGTTTGTGGGCCATGGGCATAGGACTTATCTTTCACGTAGCCTCAAAGAAAAAAAGTCTAGAGGTGTTAAATCACAAGATCTCGGTGGCCAATTGTGATTGCCTCTTTGAGAAATCACATGGTCAGGAAACTTTTCACGCAAAAGAGCGATGGTATCGTTAATTGTGTGGCATGTTGTTGAAAATACACGTCATACACATTAATATCTTCCAATTCCGGCCATACATAAACCATCGTTCGATAGCTCCAGCCTCATTTTCAGAAAAGTAAGGTCCAATGACCCCGCCAGACCAAAAACCTCACCAAACAGTCACACGTTGGACCCAATCAGCAAAGACGTTGGCGTTGTTGATGGTCGGTAGGAATGAGTTCTTGGGTTAACTGAGCTTTAAAAGCCCAAGTCCTTATGCAACATACGATGTAATGTTGTTTGTGGAATGCCAAAGTTCAAAGATCGACGAGAAATGGACAAACCTGGGTTTTCTTTTTTCAACAGTTGTTTCTGAGGGACTTGTACGGTTTTGCACATCACTAAATTGTTTCAACAGCTCAAACTTTTCCACCAGTTTCACAATTGCTGGCCGAGAAGATGTTTCAAGTCGACTCAAAAATGCTTTAGATTTGCGAAATGTGAGCGCGAAATTTTCGTCATTTTTGTAATGAATTTTAATCAATTCAATGCGTTGCTGAAGCGTATATCGTTCCATTTGTATTAATGGCATAGCTTTTACTTGTCATCTGTCAAGTAGTTATAGGTTGACTCTTGACAACTGTTAAAATGGCAGGATATTGAAAATGAAACTTCTTATTGGAAGACCCTATACATTAAATTCTATATTATCCATTTCTTATTTAATTACAAGAAATGTAATTATAATTCTATCAATTTAATTTTTTTTGTAAATATTTTTCTTTTGTAATATTTTGTATTATAATATCGGTGGATTCTTTTATAACATATAGTGAGAAATGGAAAGATTTTTTCGTGACGTAAATGACCTGATTAGTATAGATATGATAAATACAAAGTAACACCGACCTTGCCGTATCAGATTTGATGTATAGACCGTTTATAAATAATTAGTTTTAATGCCATAATTACACATAATGTTATAATTTCTTCTGTGTAAATAACCTTTTTAACAGATAGAATTTTCTTCTAATTTTTTTTAAATATCTGTTAAAAGTGTATTATGACGATTTTATAGTACATCTTATATAAACTTTTCAAGGTTTTTTATAATGTGAAATAATTGCTTCTAATAATATTCGCTTTTTACTAGTTCCACAGAACTGTATATAGAAAAAACAAAACAGAATTTGCTTTGTAATTTCGGTAATTTTATATTTTTAATAAAACATCTCTTCACATGATAACATATTTAAATATAAGTGTTTCTTAATCATTACATTTATAAATGTTTGAAGAAACTCAAAAGAAAATTCTGCTTATTTCAATTCAATTCTAACTTATTTTAACTTGTATGAAGTTTTAATTAAATTTATAATCAAATATCTGCTTGGATGTTCAAACATCTTATGTTCTACTGGAAGATTTCGTACTTTTTATTTCGTATTCGATAAATCAAAATGTTTGTGTGGTTGAAACGCTTTATCAACGAAAATTTTTGATCTAAATATTGTGTTAATATAAGCGAATATCTACCGTGTAGTGCATGAATTTAAGGAAACTTGAGAAAGAAGAAAGAGAGAACCGTTCTCAGAAACTTGGAATTAGTCCAAATGTTTGGTAGCGGATGCTTCAAAAGATCCGCATTTGATCCTGTAGAAGAAGACAGAACAACGTCTTCTATAAAACCATTTGCGCCACCGGGCATATGCCAATAAGATGTTAAAGCTTGTTAATTATAAACCTGATTCTCATGAAATGAATATCGTAATGAATGATGAAACGTATTTTAATTTAAATGTTTATGTTATTTTAATTTAAATGTAAAACGTATTTTATTATTAAACGTATTTTAATTTAAATGTAAAACAATCGGTTTTGGGTAAATGAAAATCCAAAAATTATTTGAGTTACATTTTCATCCCTAAAAACTTAGATATGATTAGAATATAAGATTATAAAATCTTATATTCTATTTTCTATGAGGGAGTCATAGGACGACACGTTTTCGAAGATAACATACTCAATAAGATATTTCAGTCACTATCACTGTTACTGGAGAAACATCACGTGATTGAAAATTATTTGCAACTTGAACGGGATGTTTCCACATCATCACCAACACAAATGCAGTTATTCTATCAACTATTTCCAGACCAAAGTATCTCCAGAAATGGCGATGTCGATTGGCCTACGGCCACCGCATTTATGGGCTTCGACTTCTCTTTATGGGGATATCTAAAGAGCAAGGTGTATTTTAATAAACCACTAAAAATACTGTAGCAACTGAATTAAATGTAGAGAGTAATGTAGAAATTAAATGTAAGAGTATCCTTACTATTGTTCGTATTTGTTAGGCAGCCACCTTCAGTAAACCATATGTGTAGATCAAATTAAAATGTTTTATTTTTTAACAAAGTTATGAAAAAATTAAGAAATATTGTGCCTTTACTTGGGAAAATATACCAGTTACATAATTTTTGGAAACAAATTTAAAATTTGATTTTATATTCGTTTGAGTCTTTAGTAAGCACTTTGCAATACTGGGATCCCTATAATTTTCAAACTCCTGTGAATCGAAACGTAGAATAACTAGATTTTCATTAAAAATGTTAAAAATATCAACAATGTTATTCCAAATAATTGTAATGAAATCTGGGATTTCTCAACACAGTATAATTGTAATGCATTTGTAAAAACTTCGTTTTTAGAGAACTAGGCCTTGCAATACATACATTATAATTCGTTGTGGCAATCTAGGGCCACGTTTACACCTAACCACCATACGTCTCTCAGACCCAAAGTAGCAGTAATTTTCTCGTACCTGAACCTGAGACGTATGGCAGGTGGTTATGGGTTAAGTTGGGTGGTTATGGGTCTTGTTACACTTGGCTGTTAGTGTCGCTTTCTTCTGACCCCAGAATTCCCTCATTCTATGTGAGCGGGCCAGCTAGCTCTCCGCTGTCCAGGTGGTATCTTGTCTTCCTTTTGGTTCATCTTGATTTTTACCATTCGTCAATATCTTTTTGCAGAAGAGATTTCTATTGAAGGCGTCGTCTGGTTTTAGATGGAGTATTTTGAGGTCTTCTTTGGTATTTATAAACCAGGGCATTGTGGTTTTGTGTTTCGTGTGAAAAATCTGTTTTGTTAGCCTGTTTCACTCCATTTGTTTGAGATGACCATAATACCGTGCCCGCCTCTTACGGATCGTTTCTGTGATTTTCTCTATTTCAGTGTAGACTTCTTTGTTGGGTTTTTTATGATGGACGCCATTCTTGTAATTCTATCCCATTTCACCTCAAACGATCTTGCGCTCTTCTCTAGTTCTTCGAGGAGTCCTTTGTTAGTATTTAGGAATAGTGTTTCGACTGCATACATAACTACTGGCTTCTGAACAGTTTCATAATGACAAAGTTTTGTATTTTTGGTCATTTTTTGTTGTAGATTCAGCGCGGTATTTTATAGGCTATTTCGAGTTTGCGTACTCGTTAAGAAGCCTTAAGTGCTTCTTTGCCCAGACGACGTTTCATGATGATCTCCCAGGTACTTAAATGTTTCGAATTTACCACTCGCTTGATCCTCCCGTATTTTGTCTGGAGTTTTGCTGGGGCATCTTTGATGTTGGTCATTACTTCTGTTTTTTTATTAAATGATATTTGCAAGCCAGTTTGTTCCGCGATTTCTTTTAGTAGGTCGATTTGCATCTTAGCAGTTTCTAAGTCGTTTGACAGAATGGCGATGTCATCAGCGAATGCAAGACAGTCAACCACGATCCCCTTGGATTTTGTTCCCATTCTCATAGGGCTATACTCAGCTTCTAATAATTGTGTTCGCCAGGTCCTAATGATCTTTCGAGAACGCAGTTGAAAAGCATTGGAGAGAGCCCGTCACCTTGTCTGACTCCCGTTTTGACTTCAAAGGAGTCCGATAGACATTCTAGGAAGGTTACTTTCGATTTTGTTTCAGATAGTGTGGCTCTAATTAGTGCCAGCAGTTTCAGGTCGACCCCAAATATGATGAGGATGTTCAGCAGGACGCCGCGGTCTATTGAATCATAGGCCTTTTTAAAGTTCACAAAGACCGACGCGTACAGTTTGGACCTGATATTGCAATATGTGAAGATCGTTTTGAGGATGTGGATCATATATCATGTAAAAAATCATCGTTTTTCCAAATTTCCATGAAGCACAAAAACGAATATAGATTATTAGTTTTATTTTTTTAAATAAGATTATACTGTAAAACGAAGATACTTTATTGGCCTATAGAAAAATATAAAGCTATTGGCAAAGATATCCGCTAAACATGTAAAGGGTGGGTGGTAACTTTTGGAATTTGAATCGGAATATAAAATTTGAATATAAAAAAAATACTACTAATTAATTTGGTTGATCGGATGGGGTACTGTCAAGCCAGCCGTGGCAGTCATTTGAATGATGTGTTTCATTCCTAAATGAAAATGTTCAATCTTTCTAATAATCTCATAATTTTGAAAAAATATTTATTACTTTTTTTTATAGCCGATTCAAATTCAAAAAGTTAGATGGCCAACCCTTTAGATATCGATGGTAATCGTGTGGACGACGAAATAGTCGTCCTACAATTCGTGTGCGCTGGGCCTTGAATGTTTGAAACTTTAACAAATTCATAGTTGCAATAAAAACATGTGTTGACTAAATTGACCGAAAAAATTGTTGGCACAAGAAAATTCAACAAATGCCTTTTATTTTTTTTAATAATTTCACAATAATATTTATGAAATCCCAACACCGAATTTCTATATAAATATTTAGATAATTTATCAAATAAACCGCCACAGTCGGAAATTTAAAATAAAAACGTTCCAACTAACGCCAAACACGCATTTTCCATATTAGTTTTAAGTGTAGGATAAATTACGACACACAACTCCATGTATTTAAAATTCTAATTAGTCTATATATGTCTAAAAGAAGATTACTTTTCGCCTACTAATGTAGTTTTTTTTTCAATTTTGCCGTCATATTTTCAGTAAACAAATATAGTTCCAAATTGATTAAAATATACTATACCTTATTTATTATTGTTTACTATGAGTGTCACTGCCCCGTACTAAGAAAGTTTTTTGAACACTGGATAATGTTGCATGCAATTTTACCTAATATGAATTTTACTTATGTAAAATTTCCAGCAATTCTCGAGCGCGCGATTAGTGCTTGTCGTTTCCAGCACGTATATACTATATAGAAAGACCAAGTAATTGTTTTTATCGCGGAAAATGAAGAAAAGTCAAATTACGATTGTAAAGGCTTGGTAAATGTGTCGTTCTCTCGTACAGGATGATGATAATAGAGGAAATAAATTCATGTTTTCTTCATTCCCCTTTTCATTACAAATGTTTATACATACATAAATTCATTTTTCTTTCATACATATACCAACGAATACATATCGTTCGTTTGGATGAACAGGGTATTAACTCATATTAACTCATTATGTTCTTGCCTGTAGAATTTCTATTTTTTTCTCAGTAACAGCAAAATTGACAAAGTCATGAATTGAACAAAAACGTTATCAATAAAGTTGCTTTAAAGATATTATAGGTGAGATTAACCAATTATTTACAGTAATGGAAATATATTGATTTGAAAATTTCATATCGCTCTCCCGCTTTTTTGAGTTAATACCCTGTTCATCTGGACCGACGATATCTATATGACTATATACCAACCACATATGCCAACATACCACATATACCAACCACATATGAAAACATGCCACATATACCAACCCATACATATCTTCATATCTATATAATACATATGTATAGAATATGTATTTGTCTAGTATTTGTGATTATATATAATTTTTTGGTTTCCCGTGGCAGATTATCAAGTTTTCAGGAAAATTTTGAAAAAAAGGATAAGCTTTTATTTGGGGTAACATCATCAATTTTAACAATTGGTGATCTTATTTGTTTGTTTATACTAAAATATTAAAAGGCTTGAGAAATTAACTGGTTTCAAATTGCAATTATCAAAAATCAAAATAAGTTGGACACCAAATTTTTATTGAACATTGTAGAATAAAGTCTTTTCTTCAATAACAAGTTAAATGCTTAATCCTAAATTAACAATTAATACTTAAAAATTACAACGATTAGATGACCTCAGTTTGCTTCGATGCATGACTGAGATCGATGCAACAATGAACGCATTGTACGCTGGCACATTTCTGGCGAAATCCCACCAACAGCTTGTCGAATGTTTCGTTTTAAGTCTTCTCGGGTTTTAGGTCGGTTCTGATAAACTTTGATTTAAGATTACTCCATAAGAAATAATACAAAGCCTACAAGACCGGAGAGCGAGAAGGCCACAACTGATCCATAAGTTGGAAAATCAGACTACTAGGAAAGACCTCTCGTAATACTCCCATACACATGTTGGATAGGTTAGGCCTTGCACCATCTTGCTGACACCAAATATCGTTTATTGGTAATCGGAGTTGCGCGATGGCATCCAGTAAGAACGTTTGTAGCATCTCCAAATAACGTCGACTATTGATAACTACTGCATTTCCCATTTCATCTTAAAAAAAAAATACGGTCGCAATACAGCTGAGCATATTCCAAACCATACAGTCCCCATTTTAGAATGCAGCTCTTCTTCGAATATAACTTGAAAATTTTTGGCAAACCAATAATGTAAATTTGTTTCTCTTCCCATGTAATTGAAAATGTGCTTCTTCACTCATAATTATTTTGTTTCACAAAATCATCCCCTCTGCCCAAAATCCATCGACTGAATTCTAAACGCAAGCCGGTCTATTGGAAGAAGTTTTGGCGCTTTTTGCCATTTGTACGGCCAAAAGAGAAGATCTTTCTTTAAAATTGTTCTTTCCGACTCACGTGAAATTCCTACTTGCTGCGATAAACGTCGCATAGATTAATTGGAATTTTCTTCAATTCTGTTCCTAACTTGCAAAGTATGCTATTCTGTTTTAGCAGTTTTTTCCTCCCTGCAAGTTTAGTATCCTTAAGAGAACGATATTTTTCGACCCACATTGCAATTGTTCTACAATCTGGCCATGCTGGGAAATTAAACTGTTGTCGAAACCACCTATGAGTGTGTATACTGTAGATCTTTCTATTAAAATACTCTACACAAGCAATCCTTTGTTCAATCGGCCACCGCTCCATTTTCAAAAAAAACTTGAAGGTTCATTGAATATTAGACAGTTAAAATTATGTTATTATTTCTCTTTGTTTTTATTAAGTAAAAACAGGACACTCTTAATTTGTCACTCTTTATTTTTATTTTCATTATATATTTATTGGTATTATTATTATTTGAAAAATTTGAGATTACCTAAGCTAGGGGAACAATAATACTTTAATAATAAAACACGAAGCACTTATCTCATAAAATTTTGCTATAAATATTATACACTCCTTATTCGTATGAAGCTCTTAAAATGGAACAAGCCACTTTCAAAATACAAACAAATATTTTTTTATTAAGCAGTTAAATTAGTTTTATTAAAAAATCTTTTTACAAAATCATAGTGATTTTAGATATATTAATTACAATTTGCTTCAAAAAGATATCGCGGAAATGTAAATATTAAAAGCTAGATATTTTTGCAAATAAGACAGAATATTTTGATTCATTTTTGTGAAATTGAAATCAATTAAAAAAAAATTAAAATTGGAAATTTTTAAAATAGAATTGGTGAAACCATACACAGTTATAGATAATCATATAAACTTAATAAAGTTGGAACACAGCCTGAAATTCAACCTTTCCGGAGCTCTATAACATTACTTTTTAGAGTTTTTAGGGCTACCAAAGCAAATCTCATGCGAAATTTGTCAGTTATTTAATAGCTTTCAGTCCACCTTCGTGACTCTCAACAAAAACCATAAAAATAACATTGTTTTTTATGATCATGTCTTTCCGATAAGTTAGGTGAGTAGCCAAAATTGTGATTATTATTATTAAAAAGCAAAGCTGCACTGAGGAGAGATAAATCTCGAAACGCGTCTGCAGATGGCTACTCACCTAAGTTATCAATCATCAAGACATGATTTTAAAAAACAATGTTATTTTTATGGTTTTTGTTAAGTGCCACGAAGGTGGACTGAAAGCTATTAAATAACTAACAAATTTCATATGAGATTTGTTTTGGTAGTCCTAAATAGACTCAGTAATGAAATTATAGAGCTCCGGAAGGGTTGAATATATTTATAAATTCAGGCTGTGTTCCAACTTTATTATGATTATTGGAAATTTTTGTTTAGAAAGTTATGTAATATTCGATTCACTTTTTATTTATTTTGCATAAAATTGACAGTCTTTACCAAATTATAAAAATTACATCGATAATTATTATAATTACGGTACGTAATTATTTAATTATCATAAATTATTCGTTATAGAATTTTTCTGGTGAGACTTAACGTTACTTGCAAATTCAGCTTACTATTCGACACACAACACCATGTGACGTTGAGAGCGCCACCAGTGGCGGGCACCCCAGAACTATAGACAGTTGCATCCTCATACACTATACCAGGCAGACATTTTGCACCAGGAGCCCTAGTTACCCATCTAAAAATATTGGGAGTTACCACACCTAAAGTTATTTCTATATAAATAAAAAAAAGTATTTTTTATAATAGTATATTTTACACCAAGAGATGAAAGTGGCGTTTTTTTGGTGAGGTGGAAGTTTGCTCACGAGCGCCAGCGAGTTAGCAATCACACCGAACCAGAAAAAAACACTTTCATCTCGAGTAGTAAATGCAATTTTTTCTACTAATTTCGGTTGTAGAATCCATAATTCGACTTTAATAAATCCAATTCGAAGCGAACTGTCTGAACTGTCAAAACAAATTTAATTGTTAGTTTGGCCGTTTCCACGGTAACATATTGCATTCTCATAGAAGGTGATACTTTTCAAGTCAAATGTCTTAATTTTATTTCGGTTTTTTTAATAGTTTCAGGCTCGTTTTACGTTTGTACTTAAAATATTTCATTGAAATTGATGTAATTAATAAGAAAGTCCATGCAAATTTGGTTAGTTTAGTGTTTTAATCGAGAAAATCATAAATTTAAAATTCTCATTTTCGTCTCTAGACGTGAAAATATTTTCATCCCTAGGAATGAAAAATGTCACTTTCATGTAGGGTAAGCCGTGGAAAAAATGCCATTTTCACATATATCAGTAGAAAAAAATATTTATTATACATTATAATAATAATAATAACAATATTAAATAGTAGCATTTGTATCTTTTCTTCAAAGATTATAATTTCTAGGAAATTATTGTATACATAGAGAAATTATTATCTTTGAAGAAAAGATACAAATGCTACCATTTAATAATATCAAATCTTCAAACTCAACAAGATATAAATATTAATAACAATCTTTATTGTACAGAGTACATCTGGCTAATGACCAGAGGTATTTATGCTAGGATTAATATAATATAATAGATAATACAAATATATAAAAAATAACGAAAAAAATGTGAAAGGGTTGTTTATGTGTTTGGTCTGTAGTCCATTAGGGCTTTGTAAAGTGTTTTAGGTGGGTGTTTTCTGTTTGATTTTCTTGCATTACGAGTCAGGCATAAGTCTTTTATAATTATCCAGTTTGACCTATTATTGACGAATTTTACCGCTAGATACTTACCGCATTTATCAATTTGTAATATTTAAAATATTTCTTATTGATTATAATTAATAATTCTCTTATATATTGGTTGACCAAATGTGAACGAATTTTTGATTTAAACAATTTTATCATTGAGTACATTGTTTCAACAGCACATGTCAATCGGTCAACCGGTTTTTAATTTTGTTGGATAGTTACTGATGGCTGCAAGAAGAAGTGATTCGAAAAGATGTGATTCGAATGTTTGGGCGAAGTTTTGGTATTTTTCTTTTGACACTGAAAATTCTCTGACTTTATTCTGAAACATTCTTGTCCTTGCAGTGATAGATTCAATTTTTTTTTTAATGTTCCATTGTATAGGTGTGGCACATTAACGCATCTTTTTCCTTATCTGTTAATTGCGTATATGAGTTTCATCTAAAAAATCGATAATAGGTTTCAACAATACTAAAATCATGTTTAATGCATAGTATGTTGCTAACCACCTCACTTTGCAGTAAAAGGATAAATAATTTTGTTTTCATTTAAATCGAATTCATCAATAAAGTTTCAATACTACAATACAACTACAATACAATGATCTTAATAAAAGCGAAACGCAGCCTGAATATATAAATATATTCAACCTTTCCGAAGCTCTATAATATTATTGTTTTAGGACTACGGTTGTCCTAAAAAGACTCAATAATATTATAGAGCTTCGGAAATGTAGAATATATTTATATATTCAGGCTGTGTTCCGTCTTTATTACGTTTCTATGATTAACTATAATGTAGTATGGTTTTACCAATAGCAAAATTACAATACTATATCGGTCGTTTCTGTACATCAAAAAGTTCGAATTTAAATGGCCAGGGCACGTGCTAAAACCAGATTGTCATGCAGAAAGGAAATCAAGGAACAACAGCTGATGATCCAGATTCACCTGTTTGCACTCCGACAAAAAATAAAGCATATCAATGTGATAGAGATTACAGTCCAGTATTTATTCCCTGTACTCAAGAATTCTTGAAGAAGAAGAATGTTCTTTGAGATTGGAAGTCCCCGAAATCAAAAATAGCGCTTACGATAAAATGTAAGCCGATTGAAAAATCTTTCTCACCAAAACTACCAATCAAGAGGCATCCTTCGAACAATTAAATTACATCATTTGATAAGCTCAAAAAAATGTCTGAGCTTTTCAAGAAGAAAACAAACTCGCTCCAAGTTCCAATATAGTATTTGTTGATACCGAATTAAAGTTAAATAAGAATAGTAATACTAATGAGTTGGATGATTTGTTTGATGATTCTATAGAGCAAAAGTTATTATTAGTAAGTCTACAACTCGAAGATAAATTTATCAAGAAATCTAATTCCTTCAATATTAATGTTAAAGTTGAAAATCAAAAGTTACAAAGTCCCCTGAATTAAAAACTGAAAGCCAGTCCCAGAAATCTTCGAACTAAATCTTACAGTTTAAATACTCTTGACTCGCCTATTCGAGAATCTCCTATAAAAAGATCTCTTTAAAATCTCCTATAAAAAGATCAAAAAATCCTTTTAACTTCTTATCCAAATTACAAGAGCTTAAAAATGAATCTATGAAAAATAATGACTTATATATAATGCTTTTGATTCATTTGATGATGATGATTTTAATATTTCAAACGTACTGAACACTAGTAGTAAGACTAATAGTACACCAAACAGTACCCTCAATTGAAAACAAAAAGTTTTAGTTTCGGTGATCACTATACAGAAAAGTCTGTTTTAGATGAACAAGTTTTGAAAGAAATTAAGAGAAAGAGATTGGAAGCGTTAGCAAAATTGAAAGCTGAAAAGAAACAAGAATCAAGTGATTCTGATACATCGCCGATAAAATGTTCCCCCGAAGAAATTGAAAATAAAAGGTTAATGGCTTTAGCCTAAGTTGGAAGCTAAAAGAAGTTAGATATTATTGAGAAGAATAGGCATGAAGCTTTAAGAAAGTTAGAAATGAATCGTAAAATAAGGCAAGCGAAAATGGATCATTGTAGTTTAAGATAGACACTATGTTATGAGAAATATTTATCTTATTAAAATTATATATTTACATCTTATTAAATACAATGGATTGGAGTAAAATCTAAAATGCTTCCATATTTTTTTCAAAATCAATTAGTCCTACATTTTTGCCCACCATTGTTGTTGCTCTCATGAGCGGTTACACTTACGAACTCATCTTGAGAAACATTTTTAAGGGCGCCATCAAAAGCTTACTTAATAGCAACGCTACAAGAAGGGATTCAATGAACTGTGTCAATAATATTTTGTTTAATAAAATCCCCTTCAGTGTAGACCGTATATCTGTTATATTTTTATAAATTTATTATATTGATATATTTTTCGGTAAATTTTGACGGAATGAAACGGATTTGATTATAATCCTTTGATAACAATTATTAATTGAAGATTGTACTGATATTTTTTTTTAAGTTCTCAATCTCAGTCTCAAATTTCGAGGGTTGAACTGGGTGGAATTCAAGAATGCCGGACTACCGAACAAATCATATTTTGCCAATTTAATACATATTGAAGATTCAGAAATTTGCTTGAATATGCTTGAAGAGCCGCATGTGGCTCGCGAGCTACAGTTTAGCCACCCTTGCACTATAGCATTTTCAGCAAATATCGCCTTCATCAACTATTCCATTTACAAATCATCGTGTAGCACTCGTTAGCCACTGCCGAACATAGGCCTCCTCTAAGTTCTTCCATGTCACTTGGTTCTGGGCTGTCAGTATTAAATTATCACTCCAGCGTGTCGGTGGTCCACCTCTATTTCGTTCTTCTCGTGCTCGCCATTCCTATATTCTTTTAGTCCACCTGTAGTCTGATGTTCTCACCTTTATCACCACCATATAATCACCATATGATTTTATTCTAGTTATGTGTTCAACTATGTCTTTACCTTTAGATCTTTGTCTGTTGGTATTATTGGGTATTCTTTCTCTTTTAGTGATTTCAAGTATGGGCCTCTCCATTGTTCCTTTACCTACTATTAGATTTTCTGCTGATTTCTTTAATGTTTGCTTGAGTTGAGCCTCTGCTCCATATGTTATTACCGGTAGTACGCATTGTTCATACACTTTTCTCTTCAGGCATATGGGTATATCAATTTTAAATACCTCTCGTACTTTGCCAAAAGCAGACCAATCCAAACCTTTTCTACGTTGTATCTTATGCGTTTGATTGTTACTCCCTATTTATATTTCGTGCCCGAGGCATTTGTACGTATGCGTCTTTCTTATCTTGCAGTCGCCTACTCTGATGTTTTGTGCAAGCACTAGATTTGTCATTATTTGGGTTTTACTTGCATTCATTCGGAGATCTACTTTTGCTGAGATCTGTATTATTTATTTAAGCATTTGTTTGCATCGCCGATGTTATCTGTGATAAGGACGATATCATGTGCGAATCTGAAGTGTGTCAGTCTTTCGCCATCGATATTGATGCTTTTATACTCCCAAAGCAATGATTTCATTGCGTATTCGAGCTGAGAAAAGTTTAGGCGATATGGTATCGCCTTGTCGCAATCCTCGGCCTACTGTAATTTCGCCTGTTGTTTCATGAAGTTTTACTGTTGCGGTGGCATTACTGTATATGTATTTTATCTAATGTCTTGTATATCAGTGGTTCTTAACATTTTTAAGCCGCGAACCAATTTTATGTTTATAGCGCGACCTAAAAACCAGACTTTTTTTAATTTCCTTTTTTTAGACTATTTTAAAAAAAAAATTTTTACAGTAATTACCATTTTAACTCACATAACGTGGCTGTACTGTCAAAAGTGACCAAGTCAAAATCTTGCCAAGTTGTTTTAACGTCTGCTACTTTTATGGAAAAAAAATAGTCCAAGCCAATATATGTAGCTAGCCATACACAACATTCTAATATGGGCCAAAAATAATCAAGTCTTTTGATGATCAAATCAAATCCATTTATTTGCTAAGAT
The DNA here is from genome assembly GCA_944588485.1 of Phosphuga atrata. NCBI lineage: Eukaryota > Metazoa > Arthropoda > Insecta > Coleoptera > Silphidae > Phosphuga > Phosphuga atrata. The sequence goes on from OX155899.1 coordinate 38,619,573, forward strand.
ATATAAGCTAAGTCATAAATTATTAATGTTGTACAAGCATCTATCCATCAGGTATATTTTTAAGTAAGTAAGTTTTTGTCGAATTAATCTCACTGAAGTTTCCTCTTGTAGTGGAGTAGGTAGCTAATTGAAAATATGGGTTCCTATGTGAGAGGGTGCTTTGCTGCATAGCGTTAAGTTGGCAAATGGTTTTCGTATTAGATTACTGAAAATATAACTGAAAATATAACTGAAAATATAACATGTTATTGCGCAGATGTATATGGATGGAACCGTCAAATGTTTAGGGTTTTGAAATGTGGCCGACATGATGTTGTCCTTGAGATACCCTTAATAGCCCGCACGACCTTCTTTTGCGCCCTGAAGACGTCATTTAGTTGTGGCGATGTCCCACATATAATGATCGCGTATGTGATAATGGACTGAACCTCCGCATGCCAGATTCGTAGCAAGAGCGATAGATCTATGTTATTTCGGAGAATCTTTAGCATGTAGGCTTTCTGATTTACCTTGGCGGTAATGTTATGGATGTGGGTATTCCAGTGTATTTCGTCTTCTAGAAGTACTCTACTACTAAGAAATTTAATACTACGTCTTCTATCTATTCTCGTGTCATCAATTTTTAATGAATAGTCTTCAGCTTTGGTCCGACGCCTCGTTTGGAAAATAACATAGTTTGTCTTCTCTGTGCTTAAATGAAAATTATTTGCTGAAAACTAATTGTTCATTTTATATAGAAAGTTATTGGCTATTGTTTCCGTTGTTTCCATCGACTCCTCTGAGATGAAGCAATCTATACAGTTAAAATTGTCCATGTCTAGTTACTTATTTTTGTAATTTTTTGACTAGGTCATTTTTAAAGATACCTTGTGAAGTTATAAAAATCTACACACTTTGCATGACACGAGTTTCGACTGTTGGAAGTCATTTGCAAGTGAAAGATAAATAAAGCTATTTTTTATCAAAGGAAAATTTAATGAATAACCAATAAATAATAATAATTGGTTACATAATTTTTCATAAAATTAGGCAAAAATACTTTTCTGGTTCACCATTTGGTCTGATCCAAGTAATATGTTTCACCATTCAATTTTGGGTCGCGACTCATAGGTTAATAACCAGTATTGTATATCTATAATCTATCCTACACTGCTCCAGTATCCTACACTGCTCTATCTGCAACTATTCCATAAAAAAATTCGATTCGCATGTATTAGTAATTAACTACTAATGTATGTAAGTTTAAAAAATCTATAATTGTTAACAATTTTACAACGGCCAATTTTTGTGATACTTCAAAAATATATGTTTAAAATGCATTTTTACATACAATTTTAAGAATTTCCAAGAAATCAAGTTCAAGTAATGTATTTCAGAAATAACAATATTTTATTGTTATTTTCAAAATTTACACTAAGAGGACGACTCTCTATAATATATTATGATTTTTCAAGTCGTTTTGCCTGTTAATTAGTTTGGTTTGATATGTATTATTCTTTTAAATGTTGGTCATATCAATTGAAACTTATAAAAAGAGAATCAAATCACAGGATCTCTTTGTCCAAAAATAATTTCCATTAAAAATTCATTTTAAAAAATATATGGATAACATTTCATTCAATCAAATTTATTGAAACCTAGTTGGACAGCCACTTTGTTAAAAATCATTTCAATTAAAATTGCGATTTTTATTTTCTTTTTAATATAATAATGTATCAATATGGTTTCGGTACGTTACAGTCGGTTAACTGTTCAACTTGTTGCGCGTCCGATCTCCGGTGGCGGATTTCGCAGTATTTCACGTTTCGCATGCCGCCCACGTCCATTTCGCCGCGGAATTCTGAAGCGCGGCGGCGAGATCTCGTTACTGCCGTGGGCTTGCTGACCTATGACGGACCTCCATTCTACCTCCAGCGAGAATTTCTACTATGTTGACGTCACTTATCATTGCAAGGTCGAATACGACGAACATTTTTTTTTCGCTCTCGTGTTATATAGATCTATTAAATATTGTTAAAGAAAATGTTTACGTAACCTTTCTAGGATGTTTTAGTTCCTTTTTTTAATGAAAGATGGTTTATAACGACGTAATATTCATACAAAAGTATTAATACACTTCTGCTTATAGCTGTTTAAAGTTTATATAGGAACATATTGGGTTTGCTATTAATAATTTTCGCGTTGCGAGTTTTGCTCAGCCTTCGGTTATAACAATCTGTTTGGATTACATCTTTAAAATTAATTCCTTATTATCAATTGAATCTACGTATATAAATTAAAAAACATCTCTTTAACATCTAAATACAATACATTACACTAAAATTCTCTACCTAAATCATGCCTTTAAACGCCTTTAATATTCGATAAAACAATAAGATATTTAATGTTATCCACCAAACTTGTTTTCAGGATTTATAAATAAAATTTTAATTTTAGGAAATAATTTAATTATTACGTTTAACTCTATACTTTATATCGGTAATGTGTTTACTATAAATACTAGAAACAATTTATTGTACTAGTAATAATTATTCGAACTATTTTATTTGTAGTAGGTAATGATTATATAAATTCTATTTTTTTTTTAATTAAAAAGCTATAAAAGAATAAGATCATAAAAGAGTTTTGTTATTTTATTTAATAAACGTTATGTGATAACTTAATATTTTTTAATTACATCAATTTACAACTTTAATGAAACCTTGTGCTATATATCCGTTTTATCTAATGTCTAGCCATGTCTTAATCGTCGGTATTATCTATAAAGTTAGCCATGAACACGGAAAAAAATATTTAAATTTACTTGTATGTATATATAGTTTAAACATATTCAAATTGATTAGATAATTAACAATCCTCTTATAATGTCAATTATATCGAAAATAATTTATGATTGGTTTGATTCAATAATCCGTTTCGACATCTAACGATTTAGAAAACAGTTGCATTTTTGAGGTTTTTTCAGCATAAATTAATATTTAATAAAAAAAAAAGAATTTATTTGCAGTTAGTTTAATTAAATCCGTGCCTTAAGGTTTCGTAATAAAAAGCGAATTAATGAGATGGTAATTAGAATGCATATGAGAAGAAAACCATGATAATTTCTCTAATCGAGTGACATAATGCAGATAGGTCTTTAAAAGTCTAGTAAATATTTCTAAGTAGATAGCAATATACACACACACACACATTATGTCAAGGATAGAAATGCGTTGCCTCATTAGACCAAGCGCATTGCGTAAACGTCGTCTAGTCACTGAACACGTTTAGTTTCAATTCTTTTTTACGTTATTTTTCTTTGGCGACAATAATATTTATTTTTTTGGGGGGAAATTCCTGGACGCCGTGTGCGTTTTGTTAGGCTTTAGATCAACCCGGTCTAAACGCATAAATTATGCAAAGTTTGTTATTTTGGGCGGGGGGCAAACCCTATATGATCACATTTACATAACCAATATTTCAAAGATGGCACATGTCGAATCTTACTAATACAATAGCTTTTTCTTATTCTCCATCATTGGTCGTAAAAATATTTATAGCTTTATGTGGATATTCCCTATAATAATTAATGAATAAACAGTCTTTTTTGTATTTATTTATTGCGTAAAGTTCTTTAATATAATGTGGTTTGTAATAATGTGTATTATATAATGTAATAATGTGGTTTGCCATTCGTTTGATTAAATTAAAGCTTACTGTTTTTTTTTAATAATCCAACATTTTATTTCTAAATTAAGGCGGTAAAAGTAAACAAATTGTATGTATGTTACATTAATTTATCTAATTAAGTTTAAGTTATTTCTAGAAAACAAAGCCGGAAATTATATTTAGCTTACATTGCACATAGCTTTGTATACAAACTTTGCATTGCACATTATAAAGTCAGAAATTTATTCCCATTAATGCATTTTTATGGTTAATGTAAAGGGTGGCAAATTAAGATTGTCCTGATTTTAATCTGCAATTATCAAATACGAAATAAGTTTTTGTTGCTCATTGTACAGTAAAATATAAAGTTTAATGACAAGTCAAATGCTTAATCCTAAATTTACAATTAATACTTAAAAATTGCATCGATTAGATGACCTCCGTTTGCTTTGATGAATGATTGAGATCGATGAAACAATGAACGCATTGCAACATTTTTGACGAAATCTCACCGACAGCTTGTCGAATGTTTCGTTTTTAAGTCTTCCAGGATTTCAGGTCGGTTCCGATAAACTTTAGATTTAACATGACCCCATAAAAAATAATCCATAGCCGACAAATCGGAGAGTGAGGACAACTGATCCCCACACTGGTTCTTACTGTACTTACTCATATAATAATTAGTGGAATAAACAAACTGGACAATCAGACGATCAGGAAAGAATTATCGTAATATTCTCATAGACATGTTGGATACATGAGGCCCTACACCATCTTGGTGATACCAAATATCGTTTACTGGTAATCGGAGTTGAGCGATGGCATCCATTAAGAACTTTTATCTCCACATTCACATTTTAGCTGTTTTTTACCCTATTGGGTATAAGCCTTCCTCTCTTAAGAGAAGGGTTTAGGCAGTTGAGACCCCGCGGTTGCCTAAGCCGGGTTAGGGAATTGCGTGATGGGTTGCAGTCATAAGTTTTTAATTAAACTGCTTTAGTTCTGCGTGGGATTCGAACCAACGCTGTCTGGCTCGAGATCCAAGTGTTTGACTAACTGTGCGACCCATCACGTCAGAAATCATCATCTCCAGTTAACGTTCACAAACTATTGCGTTTTCCTATATCTTCTTAAAAAAATACGGTCCCAATGCTACAGCTGAGTATTCCACCCCACGCAGTTATCTTTTGAGAATGCATCTCTTCTTCGAATATAACTTGAGGGATTTCGGCAGACCGGTCACGTACATTTTGTTTGTTCCTCTCCCCATGCAACTGAAAATGTACTTCGTCACTTATAATTATTTTCTTGACAAAAGTATCCCCTCTGCCCAAAATACATATCATATATAAAGCAGTTTTTGCTTTGAGAACCCTCCGCCAATATCCAGATTTAGTCTTACGGCTGGTGTATTTTTCTAATTTCCATTCGCATTTAAGATACGGAGTTATATTCTGGGGTAATAGAACAAATATTAGGAATATCTTACAAAAACCATGGGTAGAAAAACAAGCTATAGAGATTCTACACAATTTACAGTACCGGGAAACATGTAGGGGCGTTTTGAGGAGAGCAAATATACTTACAACCACAGGAGTCTGCATTTATGAAAGTATTATATTTATTTTTCTATTTTGCGTCTGTAATGGACTCATAACAGCACTCATATGCGTGCGCTTATGGCTCTCCGAGTGCTGTTATGAGTTAATTGTTTCAAGGTTGGCACTGAAATTCAGAGCTGTCAGTGTCAAATTTTCGTCGAGATAGTTTTGAGGTTATGTAATGTGTGGAAATCGGGAATACACAAATTTGTGTATATCGATATAACACATATTTAATTTATATACTGTCCATCAATGGTACAATTATTAAAAACATTTATAACACATTGGATATTTCTTGAGCAGTAACACTCACACCAGGTAGTACTAGGTACTTTCTCACCCATTTTTATTTTAACCTTTAAATTAATTTCAAGTGTCAGTGAAATGTCAATTATTGATACCAACCACCATAAAATTTTCTAAATATGTTTGGGCGACTTTTTTATTTAGAAATGGCATAAAACCATGGCATAGAACAAATATTAGGAATGTCTTACAAAAACAATGGGTACAAAAACAAGCTATAGAGATTCCACACAATTTACAGTACCGGGAAACATATAGGGGTGTTTTTGGAGACAAATATACTTACAACCACAGGAGTCTGCATTTCTGAAAGTATTATATTTATTTTTCTATTTTGCGTCTGTAATGGACTCATAACAGCACTCATATGCGTGCGGTTATGGCTCGCCGAGTGCTGTTATGGCGCAAAATAGAAAAAATATTAACTCGTACGTAAGGTGTTTTTCAGCACTTGTCCATTAGAAAACTCCTCGCTACGATCGTCGTTTTTTAGACATGGTCGCTTGCTGAAAAATTGCGCTTACTGAACTCTTCCTTTAATATACTATTATAGACATAAGAATTTATTCGTAGGTTTCCATAAGCCGACGGGACGGCGAATACGTTAGAACAATGAACTGTATGATTTGCCGAAACACAACCTAACAATGACCTAAAGAAACCCACCATATTAAACATTTAAAAGAATTTAAAAAGGAACTATATAACATAATTAACATGATTGAACCATACAATACGGAGGAATTTTAATAAAAAATATATAATAACAAAAATTGTTCTACATGTCAATCCCCTATTTATTTGTTATTTGTTAAGCTTATTATATTTTTTATTTTGATTTTCTTTTCTGTTTGACATATTTAATTTAGAATTTCGTAAATATCCTTAAACAATGAAATAAAATATATTTGATTTGATAAACGTCTCACAGATTGATTGGAATTTTCTTCATCTCTTCTGTTCCTAACTGGCGTTAGGTAAGTGAATTTCTTCCACATCTGTTGTAATAGTTTTTTTCTCTCTCTTCAAGTTTAGTATCCTTAAGAGAACCTAACCTGTTCGACGATATTTTTCGAGCAATCTTACAATTGTCGTATTGGTAGAAAATGAAACTGTTGTCGAAACCACCTCTGAGTTTGAATAATGGAGTTCGTTTTTAAAATGCTCTACGCAAGCAATCCTTTGTTCAATTGGTTACCGTTCCATTTTCAAAAGAACTTGAAGGTTCACTAAATATTATAAAGTATATATTATATAATATTATAAATATTATATAGTATAATAGTATAATACATATAATATAATATATAATATTATAAAGTTAAAATTATGGCAAATAAGTCATTACTTCTTTTAATTTTATTAAGTAAAAACTGGACACTCTTAATTTGTCAGCCTTTATATTAAGTTTATTTTTTTGTATAAATTTAGATTAGGTTTCATTCATTAGGTCATCATTGTCATCATCATCATCAACGGCCATACAACCCTATAGTAGGGTCTCGACCTTCTCTAGCTTCTTTCGCCATTCATTCCTGTCTCTGGTCTGCATCGTCCAGTTTGGTGCACCTATCTTTCGTGCGTCTTCGCTTACATCATCCTTCCAGCACAGCTTTGGCCTTCCTCGCCCTCTTGTGCTTATGGGTTCTGTTTTAAGAATCTTTTTTGCAGGATTATTGTCATCATATCTGTTTACATGGCCTGCCCATTGCAATCTGCCGATTTTGATTGTAGTTATTATGTCCTTGTTACCGGCTTTTCTATAGATGTTGTAAATTTCGAAGTTATACCTGCGTCTCCACATACTGTCTTCTTGGATTGCCCCGTATATTTTTCGCAATATCTATCTTTTACAGATCATCAACAGGGATTCATCTCTTTTTGTCAGGCTCCATGTCTCCGATGGATACATTAAGACTGGTATGATGAGTGTTCTATATAGCCTGATTTTTGAAGTTCTTCATATATTACGATTGCGAAGGTACTTGGAAAGGCTAAAATAGCACCTATTTGCCAACATTATGAGTCTTCTGATTTTTTTGAACCATACAATAAGGAGGAATTTTACTCAAAAATAAATAATACCAAGTTGTTTGTTAAGCTTATTATATTTTTTATTTTGCTTTTCTTTTCTGTTTGACATATTTCATTTAGAATTTCGTAAATATCCTTAAACAATGAAATAAAATATATTGGATTTGATAAACGTCACACAGATTGATTGGAATTTTCTTCATCTCTTCTGTTCCTAACTTGCGTTAGGTAAGTGAATACTTCCACATCTGTTGTAGTAGTTTTTTTCTCTCTCTGCAAGTTTAGTATCCCTAAGAGAACCTAACCTGTTCGACGATATTTTTCGAGCAATATTACAATCCTACTGCACTGTTGTTATTATCTACCGTTTTTGTCGCACCCAGATACTCCAACTCCCTCACCCCTTCGAACGAGATCATCATTGTACTTACAATTAGTTATTTATCCAACTTAACGTTTTACTACATAGTATGGTTTGATGTCGTTCTTGTTCCATCAAAACTTTCCTTCACAAAATAACAACTTAGTCTCTGTCAAAATTGAGATATTTTGATACTTATAATCGCTTCTAATTTCTGGAATATCCCTTCGGTGTGCGCAAAAATATCATTCTAGTGGTCGCTGTACAGCATTTACAATTGCATCAATTTACATCCGTAATTGCATTGCTGTTTATATTTTCTAATTTGAGCCATTTTGTGTAATTCCTATAATCTCTTCATTAAAATATATTATAGTTATATTTACTCTTCATATAAATATAGGGCTATATTGAAAAGAATAAATGATAAAAGAGTAGAAAGGGAACATTATTGTTTGCGTAAGGATAAAAAATTAAAATATTTTTTACTTCCTTTTCCTGTTCACAGTTTACACATTTTGAAATCGTTGCACTATGTTTCTTACACACTTTTTTACAATCACATATTCATTATTATATTGTATGCCAAAAATATAAAAAAATCCTTCTTTTACTCCTTCCAACAACTTCGTACACTTTATACCTAGAAAAGCTTGTTTACTTTAGAAATTGCTTGTTTACTGTTTTTTGAAAGTTTTACTCGTACAATTGCACAATTTTCCAAAAACATGCACCTATCTTCAAAATTAAAATTTTTAAAATCATCCAATGTTGAGAAGTGATGATATGTTTCACATTGATGTCCCGCTATGTCGAGAAGATGATGAAAAAGTACAAGGTGCCATCCTATTATGATTCTATCAGGAGCATAGACTGTGCACATTTGATGGACCGTACCCACATCCCGTTTAGCATGATCGTAATCCACAATGAATTGTGATTCTAACAGTAGCATAGGCTGCGCAGATTTGAACGTCCTTATCTACACCTCCTTTACTATGATTAGAATTCACCTTGAAGATAGATATATTAGTTTCTTGGTCTATCTCCATAATTTATTTTTAGGTAAAACAAATAAAAAAATTGTCTGCTGCCCCCTTCTTGATTATGGATACTTATTACTTTCAAACGACAGAACCTTCAATATATTGGAAGTGGCAGAATGAATTTCATTACGACTGGTCTCCAAGTTAAGACACCCAAACAACATCTTTCAGAATCCTCTCAACGATCTTCTATATAGACCAGGCCTGGACAAATTGCGGCCCGCGGACTACATGCGGCCCGCGTCGACTTTTTATGCGGCCCGCGAATCATTTTATAAACTACTTTAATTACAACAGATATTTCCGTATAATAAAAACAAAAATAAAGTTAGTAAAGTTAGTATTGAGATTGTGCCCTACCAAAATATTACTTCTCTGAGAAAGCGATTACTAATTTATCTATATAGTACCCACAATTAATGATCCTAATTCCTATTCTTCTTCCTGTGGTCCTATAGTCTTAGTTGACCTCCTCTCCCTGCATACATTTGTGCTTGATCTTATACACAGGACCTTATTATATAAGCTAATATTTTAGGGAACGTTTTCTTGGCAGGTAACTGTGATGCCTTGCCAGAGCCATGCACAGGAGGACGGTGGCTTATTTCCATATACGTGCCCCCGATATTTGAACCTGCGACTAATCCAACCGCCTCTAATTCGTACTAGCACCTCTAATTCGTACTAATATCTTAATTCGTATTCAACATGAAAAAACTACAAAATGTCTATGATATGCTTATTATGTTTACCAGGCCCGATGTTTACTTTTTATATACCTGCCACTATTTTATAGACAGTGTACATTTATGGGTGTTCTCTGAAAGTATTTCGATTTACATGCAGTATATATTGTCTAGTATGAACCTAAAGTCATGAACCCTATGAATCCAAACCTAACAATATTGTTGTGTCTAGGCGAATGTATATGCAACGGCCGTGGTATACAAAAAACTATTACAATTGCAAACATTTGAATGCGGCCCGCAGTCAAATTTTCAGACGTAATGTCGTCCGCATACCAAGATTTTCCCACCCCTGATATAGACTCTCCCAAGTTCCAAAACTCCTATACCGGCATCAACAACTTCGGACAAAATTCAAAGACAGCTACCACCACTGGACTCTAAAATCAAACCGACTTACTCAGTAAAACACAGATTTTCATGAAGAGTGTTAATTTCGGGTTTATATTTTCTGTATGCCTATTTTGCCAACTTTTGTGCAATGCCAACTTTGCACAAAACTACTGTGGTCTGTCAACATTTTAGACTTTATGACAAATCTATAATAAATATGCGCATTCGAATGCCAATAGATGTCTCATTGCTGTTACTTTTCTATGACTGCATTTTATCTTATATTTTTCCTTTGAACTTTTAATGGAAATAAAAAAAATCTCTTTATTAAGAAAATATTTTCCTCGGGAAACGAGACCTACAATATTCAATTCATATTTTACAACACTAACAATGTTTTTGCAATACCGTAGTACGCGCATCGCCCTATTTTATTTATGAATAGCTATAGTATTTATATGTTTACCTGCGCATTAAAACCTATTTAATGATGATGGAAAATCTCCACTCTAAATAAAAATTACATTTAGTTTACAAAATATATTTTTACATAAATAAGAGTATCATACATACATAATTACGAATGCGCTTTATTATCGGTTATATCTGTTTATATTTTTTAATTGTAATTGATTTAAATTTCAACAATAGTTCTAATTTTAAATATTGCATAATTTTTATTTTGAGCAAATACCGAAATTTTTATTTAATATTGAATTAAACTGCTGAAGATATGCAAGTGATTGTGAAAGGTGAAATGCTGAAACAGGTTGAGATCTATAAATATCTAGGTACCACTGTAACGAATGACTTTAGAAGCTGGTAAGATATAAAAACACGAATATGAATGGCCAAAGAAGCTTTTATTAAGAAAAGTAGGATAGAGTAGTAAGCTCGATCTAAAACTAAGAAAAAGGATAGCGAAGATAATTAAATAAAAATAAATGAAATCTTTGTATGGAGTGTTATGTTGTACGCATGTGAGAGTTGGACAATTCTAAAGAGGAATGGGAAAAGGATAGAGGTTATGGAGATGTGGATGTGGAGAAAAATGCTAGGAATAAAGTGCATAGACAAGATTAGAAATGATCAGGTTTTGGAAAGAATAGGGGAAGGAAGATCTTTATATGAGACTATTGTGAAAAGAAAGAGATTGTGGCTTGGGCATGTATTGAGAGGGAGTTTTTTACTGAGAGTGGTAATTGGGGGAACTGTGGAAGGTGTTGAGAATAAAGGTAGAAGAAGAGTGAAAGTGGTAGACGATCTGAAAGAAGGAAAAGGATATGTGGATATGAAGAGAAAGGCAATAGATAGAGTTGAGTAGAGGAGGCGGAATTGAACCTACACATAGCAGAACACCAATGATGATGATGAAACTGCTGAAAACTTGTCTTTGCTGGCACATTTGAGTTTTTTCGAAGAAATTTTCAGTCACGTTTTTGCATATTTGTAAACATAATCTCCTCTTTCAAGGATTGAGTGCTTGTGGGCTTGTTGACATATATTGCTAAATTCAAAAAATCCAAGAGAAAAAAGTTTGAAGGTCATTAAATCGCAAGGTCTAGGCGTCCCATTCTGGAGACACGGAAGATTACACGGCCAGTGAAAGTGTCGTGCAATAAGGCCATTGTCTCATGTGATGTGGAGGAAGTGGCATCGTTCTGTAGGAACCGCATGACTTCGAGATCCATACCATCTATTTGAGGCAAAAAAGGCAAAATTTGTTGATATCATGCCCTGGTACCATTCGCCATGACTCTTTGTGCAGCGTCTTTGAAGAAAAATGGTCCAATGATGCCTCCAGTACAAAATCCACAACAAGCAATAACACGTTTAGGATAAATTTCCTTCGAATGAAACACATGTAGCTTTTCGTCGCTACAAATGCAGCAATTCTGCTTGCTTATGAAGCCATCAATGACTTGAGTTGTTGCGTGAGTTGAATTTACGAGCATATATAAGATATGTATGACATGTGGGATATGTATGTATTTCTTGAAATGTTCAATTCTGAAACTCTGAACTATAGTGAAATTCTCAACCGTCTGACCATGGTATCACAGCTCAAGACTCAAGTTTTGAAGAAGTGGAACAAAAACTAGAAGCTGCCCTGAGCATGATGTCTATCTACTATGAAAACAACTCCAGGAAGCCAAATCCGTCTGTCTCAAGTCAGCGCCTTCCATCTCCACTCCCGCCAGGCAAACAGAAAACTCAACGTTACCTGGAATAACACCACCCTAGAGCACACTTGAAAACCTATATACCTCGAAGTTATAATGGATCGCTCTCTAGCATACAGGTCCCATTGCGAAAAAACCCGGAAGAAAGTGGAGGCGCAAAACAGCCTTCTGAGAAAACTCAGCAACAGCAAGGGGGGGCGCAAAACCGACAGTGTTCACAGAACATAAGCGTTTGACAGAACGTCAAACGTCGTTTGATCACGTTTAACAGGACGTCAGCGCAGGCGTTATGTTTTTTAACTGCGGAGTACCCACATACATCTGCTCAAAGACTGCGGAGCACTGCTCCACAAGAGACTCGAGGAGAGATGTACCTCGGAGCCCACTGCTTGAACGCGGAGGAGTTGCAGTCCTTGAATCCCACCCAGATCCTGAAATTCCTAAAGGAATCAGGACTGGAGGAGGCGCTCTAAATGGATAAGTATACCATCGCTTAGAGAAGAAGGGTGGCGTACAATAGATCTGTAAAGGTCGCAATACAAGTTGTCACCACCATATCTACAATCTACAACTGCGGAGTATGCCTGTCTAGTGTGAAACAGATCCAGCCACACCAAAAAAGTAAACACTAGCCTGAACGAAACATGCAGGCCCATAACGGGTTGTATGAAGGCAATCCTACTGGACAAAATGCATAAAGCTTCAGGTCTATCAGACCCTAACTCACTTAGAAGAGCGCATGAATTTATAGAGAGAACCAGACAGACCCTCGAGGAGTGCTATCTACTGTACGGCCATGAAGCAGACTTAAATCTAGAAAGCGCTTTATGAACAGTTCTCTAGACGAGCCTCTCGCCTGTTACCCAATATCAGAAGCGGCTTCAAGCAGTATATCAAGCTACTGGACAACAGGACGATTGCTGAATCGCATTAGAACTGGCGTGGCCTCCGTCAAAAACAACCTCATCAGGTGGGGCCTGTTAGATAGAAATGACGACAAGTGCGACTGTGGAACCATACAGGACATGGAACACCTGTTTACCTGCCCTAACTGCACACACATTTGTACCCTCGACGATTTATGGACACAAAACTATCAAGCTTTGGACACAGCCCAATACTGGGCTCAGAAATTATAGTTTCCGGACACGAAAAAGTAAAGTTTGCCGTGCTCTTTTCTGATGAACATCGACACCTGAATGGTTTGACGTCTGTAATCGACCCAGTTTCCTAAAAAATTGCACCCTGTTTGCGAATTGTGGCAGTCAAACTCTCACCAGTTTTGAAATAATATTTAACAACAAGAATGCGCTATTGTGTCGAGTAGCAATGAACAGTCAGTCTACTAGACGAACCTTCCGCCTGTTACCCAATATGAGAAACCGCTTCAAGCGGTATATCACGCGACTGGACAACTGGGCGATTGCTGAATCGCATTAGAACTGGCGTGGCCCCTTCAAAATTAACCTCATCAGGTGGAGCCTGTTGGATAGAAATGACGACAAGTGCGACTTTGGAGCCATACAGGACATGGAACACCTGTTTACCTGCTCTAACTGTCCACACAGTTGTACCCTCGACTTGTACCTTCCGGACACGAAAAAGGAAAGTTAGCCTGAGCTGGCGTGCTCTTTTCTGATGAACATCGACACCTGAATGGTATGACGTTAGTAATCGACTCAGTCTCCTAAAAAATTGCACCCTGTTTGCGAATTGGCGAAGTGGCAGTCAAACTCTAACCATTTTTTAAATAATGTTTAACAACAACAATGCGTTATTGTGTCGAGTAGCGATCCATTTTTAATAATGATTATCTACAATAGAACTATCTTGGGTGTTTTCAAAGGCTTGAGTGTTTCATGCACAATAGATAAAATGCTGCTAAATATAAGTTTCCGCTCTTGTATCTTGAGACACTCTTTATAAATAGGGGCTAGTTGCAAAAATACCCGATTAGTCATTGTTCAATTCCAATTTTTTCATATAAAATCTTGTATGAAAGGAAGAAGCATATATATTCCGGCCGGCGAGAGTATGCAGCTGTACTGCGCCGTGGTATGAGGGGCAAGGGACGCGCTGAGGTATGCGCAGATTAGTTTGAGACAACTAAACACCGCGTACTCGAAATAAAGTGGGGGTATGCGCAGAACATTGCTAAACTCGTCGAGACGAGATGCATTCTCTCGGAGGCCTGAGTATAGATTGAATGTGTTGCAACTCTCACGGCTATTTAATTTGTCAGGCAGGCGGTTCTTTTATCATGACTTGAATGAATGAAAGTTTGTTTTTAATTATTATACTTTCTATCTCATGTGATACAGATTTTATATTATAAACAGAATCACAATTTTGATAAGACAATTAAAAAATATATAAGTATCCGATAATAAAAACATCAACAATACAAAAAAACTCGAATTAAAAGACTGAATGCATCTATACTACTAACATAAACTTGCCGAGGAATTATTGTTGCTTGAATGCTTTCCGGAAAAAAACGTAAGATGATTTTTTTAATTTCGTAACTGGAGGCCGGTGTGAGAACCGTACGAATACGAATAATCTCCAAGTTAGTCTTCAAATAAATCAAGTTCCTATATAATTAAATTACAGGTCTTGTAGATTTCGAGGTCTTCCTGATCAGAGTGACCACTCTTTTAAATATCGCAACTAAATATACATTTTGTGCAGCAAGGACAAAATTGATAGTTAGCAAACCGCATTTTTTTTCATAAATTCTATTCGAGTTTTCTAAATCATAAAATGAAACGGATAGGTGAAAGTAATTTATTGCATGAAAATGGTTTAAATTCTTCGTCTAAGAATAATGAATGTAAAACATCAACAAGTCATTTCTTTTCAACAACATCCCTTATATTTAACTGGGCCATTCTCGATCTCACTGATTATTTACATATAAATATAAATGATTGAGAGGAATAGTACGGAAATAATTATTAAAGTCCTTTTGATCTAATAATAGTGATAATAAATCAGAGCAATAATAACAAAAACCGGTGTACACATAAAACTTTAGAATGAAATATCTTCTAAATTATTCCTATGAAATAAATGTGATTACTTTTGTATATGTTAACAATTTTAAATCAAACTTTAAAGCGAAAACACGTTCTATAAACAATATTATATTAGTAATTATAAATTCACTCTATATATATTTTTGTTTCACAATCAGTTATTTTAACGAACCTTGATATTCAGATATTATATTGTATACATACCTTAAAGAATTGTACCGTGAATGAAATAATATTAGTAACGGAATGTGTTCACAACGCCCTTATTTATTTTAGTAAATAAAATTGTGTTCATGCGTTGTATATAAAAATTCCACATTTTACTCCGTAAATATCTGCACGCTGCTTTATAAATCAGAAAATCGTACGTACAAAAAATGTTCAAGAATGCGAATGATGCAAATTATATACACGTGTCGACTAGAACCGGTATTATATATATACATATATATATATATATATATATATATATATATATATATATATATATATATATATATATATATATACACTTTTTGCTTTTTCTGTTTAATAAATAATAAGGGGTGTACGTTAAAAATGATATTTTTGCAGCTTGTTTATTACTTCCAATTTTTAATTTAGGGACTTGGTTACTCAATGGTTTATTTACAACTTTTCACTTTTTTTTTACAGAATTACCGAAACTTTTTTCTCAATTTACATTTAACATGTAAAAAAAAAAGCAATAAAATATTTTAAATAAATTATCGCGACATGCATGTGCGGAGTCGTTATTATCCTGGCTTATCAATTTACTCGAATTGAGAAATTTCCCATATATTTGTATATAAAAACTAATTCTTCAGTAAAAACAAGCATCAGCAGTGTTATTATTTTAATATAATTTATGATTATAACGTAATCAGAGAAATATTTACCTTTTTTCCGCTCCAGACAGTGTCTGTCTCTTATTATGATCTGTTTTTTGATATTTATAAATACATTTATTTATTATTTGTGATAAGGGACGAGTCAGTTACATTCAAAACAAGTCTCGAAGTGTACAAGCGCGCTGCTCTCGTTTTCATTTACGTTTCGAAATTCGTAAAATAATATCGAAATTGGGTCAAAGTTTATGTACAGAAAACACAATGCTCGCGTAAAAACTATTCTACTTTGTCTTCCATTTTAATGAAAATATTTTTCATGATTTGGTCGATTAATATTTCGCCATGTTTCTATTTCCAAACGTTTAACAATATCCATTCCATGTTGAACTATATATCGAATTATTTTTATATTGAAGTAGCATCAAAGATATCTTATCTATAGGTTGAAACTATGGGTTATCGTCCAATAACGTATTCCCTGCGTTGCCAAGAACATATCTATTTATTTGAATATTTTTTTTATAATTTATGTAGGACACTGTAAATATTTTATATGTCCTACATAAATTAAGTGAATATGATTACAAGTAAAATTTGTGAGCAAAATTTCGTTTGATGTTATCACAAATTTTTCTAAATATACTAAAAATATCATATTTATTTATTTTATCCGAATCTTATAATAAATCAAAGTTGCCCTATAAAATATAATACTGTTATTTTTAGAAAACGCATGATTTTTAAGTTAAAAATATTATCGAAATATCATTAGAATGATAAGTGTTTAATAACAGGTTTATCAATAGGGATGATATGATTTAAAGATCTCATATTAATCATATTTATGCTAGTATAACCAACACTATATATAATTTGTTTCCACCACGCTTTGACAATTCACCATGCAAAACAAACGCTTACACTTTGCGAAGAAATTTGTGTTTATTTTGTGAACATGCATTTCTCGTAAGCAATGGCCCATGCAATCCATGGCAGAATCGTTGTAAAGTACGAGAAGGATTTTATTCTTCACTATACTAATAGGAAATCAAAATGAAAGAAGTGAAGAGAATACTGTTGTTGTAAAATAATATGTTACAGTAGATGGACACCATTTGTGTGTTTTCTGATTGGCCTCTAGAGCAACTCCAGATTGAGACTAATTCAACAGGAATATTTCATGAAATTAAATTTAATATCGAACACTGTATTCTTGACATTAGGCCCCATTTTATATAAAAAGGAATACAAAATTTGACTCATCGAATATTTGCTCCAGGAAACGAATAGGAAGTGGCAATTTAATTGATATAATGTACACGTCATGTAATCGTTTGTGCTTCAAAATCAAAACACAATCGCGACTGTATCTTAAACTATTTTTGTTTTATTTCATTTCGAAATCTTATCGTCCTTTGAAATTTCCATTATATTGATAAATCCATTATATTGTTTATGTTTTATTTGACCTACTTTTTCGGTGCATATTTTGAAAAAATTTACTTAAGAATAATTGAATAATTTATTCTTTGTATAATTTAGATAACAAAATTTAGAAGAATCACGTTTCTCAAAATTTTTAATATTATTTCAGTTTAAACGTGAAAAAACGAAAAGAATGACAGCTTCTATGTGAACGATGTGACGTTTAATGATTGTTTGGAAATCACGGAGTACTATCTTTAAAAATAGTATCAACGTGCAGCTCTCAACCAATCAAGGAATCGTAAACCAAACAAGCAAGGGTGATTTTTAATTATTACGTAACATTAATCGCGGATTGTTACATATGTGTGTGGTATGATGTATTTACATAGTCCACGAACTGTGCAATAATGGGCATTTACAATTGTGGTCGTAGATAAAATTATTTAAAATATAATATAGATTTACCGAAAATTCATCTTTGCATTTGACAATAAAATCAATAGTTATTTACATTGTTTTAATTGTAGATTGTGGACTTGTGTCTTATACTGCGACCTTTATAGATCTATTGTAACCCTCTTCCTCTAATCGTTGGTATATTTACCCATTTAGGGCGCCTCCTCTAGCCCTGATTCCATTAGAAATTCAGCATCTGGGTGGGATGCAAGGAGCCTTATCCAAGAATCCAATCCTTATCATTCAAGCAGTATCGGGCCCCAAAGTACATCTGTCTCTTACGGAGCAGTGCTTCTCAGTTCTTGAGCCCATACATCTGCCCAAGGGCTGGGAAACACTGCTCCGTAAGAGACAGGTGTACTTTGGGGTTTCCTCTGCCGAGCTGCAGAATCTGTCATCCTCCACTAGGCCTAGTTGTTTTCTTAGTCTGCAGTGTCTCGGCAGGACTCCTGTTAGAATTCTAATCTAGTTCGCATCGTTTAGCATCAGGCAAGCTTTTGTTCTTATCTAGTTAAAAGATCTCAGCATTACTTTGCATTGTCTCAGCCCTGGATCTTCTTTACAGGTTTTCAGCCATTTTTTTCTTATTTCTTCATCTAAACTTTTGTGTATGGTGTTCATACTCATACCAAAAAAGGGTTCCGGACCTCTAAAAGGACCACTAGATCCCTTGTTTGCTGGGTGATAGGCTACTTCATTTCCCTCTATACTAGTCTGCCCTGGTACCCAATATAGCGTTACTGTATTTTCTCTACCAAGCTTGTTTAGCTTTCCCACATAGTCCCATACCAGTATGGATCTGATGGTGTCAAATAATAGCCTTGATGTCTGCTTGACTTTTTTTGCTATAGTTCCTGTCGACGTTAAATTGTGCGCATCTTTCAATTGCATGTATCTCTGCTTGGAAGATACTTGGGTAGATTCCCATGAATTCGAAGTATTTCGTAGGAGTTCTAAACTCTCCTGCACCAGTACCTTCCTTCGTCTTCGAACCATCTGTATACCACTTGACGGTACTTTGCTCAATGTGATATCCTGAGGATTCGTTGCTGCACTCGGTTTTACTGCTACACATTGCGGTGTAGCAAATGTATTTGCATATCATTTCGTCCTTTGGTATTTCCAGCCAAGGGATCTTGGTAGCGAGGCTGTTCCAGTTTCTGCTCCCGATTATTTTACATTTACCTATTCCATCCTTGCTGAGTTCCTTTTAGCAGGAGTTCCATTGCTGCTGACCTGCATGAACCCATCGCCCCCGTGATGCAGAAACATGCCAGTCTTTGAATCTTCTCAAGCTGCTTCCGCTTAAGACGAGCTTCGTTCTACTTCCCGACGCAACTGCCCCGTAAGTGGTCCCAGGTCTCACTATCAAGGTATACATCTTAGGATCGTGGGGTTACAACCCCACGTTTCCTTGCAAAATTTTTGCACACCGTTAGAGCGTGTTTTGCTTTTCCTACTAGTTCTTTAGAATGGCTGTTCTGTAGGAGTCCTACTGTTATACCCAGATATTTTATCTCCAGTTTGTATTCTACTGCCCTCCGGTCCAACAATGTGGACTGTAGTCCGTTTAGTCTTCTCTTCCTAGTAGATGGTGTCATTGGGGTTTTGCTCGGGTTGAGTTTTAATCCCACTGTTTGACACCATCTAGTTACTTTGAGGCCTCTCTGTACGATTTTACAGAGCCTTCCCTTAAATTTCCCTGTGATTATGATGATTATGCCATCGACGTAATCTTTACATTTAAAGTCTAGGTCGTTCAGTCTATACAGTAATTACCTGACATCAACTACTGCCTGACATCAACTTACCTGACTACTAACTAGGTACATCAACTATCTGACTTTACATCAGTCGTGACAACACATCTCCCTGTGGGCACCCTCGAGTTGTGGAGATCGTGATGGTGCCTTTTTCCACTTGTGCCTCCCGATCTAGTTCTCATTTCTTCCATCCACTTTACGGTAATGCTGTCGATATCCCTTCTTTCAAGGGCCTTTTTGACAGCCTCGCCCGATGTGTTGTGAAAGGCTCCTTCAATATCTAAGAAGGCACATATCGCTACTTCCCTTGTCTCTAGCGCTGCTTCTATTTCATTTGTCCTAAAGGAATCAGGACTAGAGGAGGCGCTCTAGATGGGTAAGTATACCAACGCTTAGACGAAGAGGGTGAGGTGCAATAGATCTATAAAGGTCGCAGTACAAGCCATCACACCCATATTTACAATCTACAATTTTTCAGCTGATAGAAGGCAGTTTCTGTGGATTTTCCTGCTCTGTGTGCATGGCTGTTGTGTACTGGTGTACCTATCAGTACTGTTGTGATAAGGTCATCGTCTATTACCTTCTCTGTTATGCCACCCTCGCCGTTGTAGGAAGCGTGCTGCTGCTTTTCTTTCGATACTTTATTACTATCCTCACTTATCACCTCGTTACTCTGCATAAATCTTTGTTGAGTACCGAATGGTATTACCTAAAATCTCTCCCCTATTTTCTTTAAATATTGACAAGAAACATTAGAGAGTTCTAACACGGAAAAAAGTACACTCTAAAAATTACAGTTTAAATAGTAGCATCGGCCTTACGAATTTGAAACTGTAAAAACTAACATTTTTTTTTTTTTAATTACAGTTTCCGGTATTATTAGTAAATAAGATAAATAAATAAATATTTAAAAATTACAGTATGCAACTGCAATCTCTACAAATTTGTATTCGTAAGGCCGCTGCTACTATTTAAACTGTTATTTTTAGAGTGTACTTTTTTCCGTGAAGTGAGCCTTATAGCTGTGAAGAAGAGATCTGTTACGATATTCACAAAATATTTGTCAAAATATGTTCGAAGATTCTTTGTAATTAGTCAAAGAGTCACCCGAATACGGTGCAACACGGCGCGAGGAAAAGTTTTGTTGTCACCCGAATCCGGGTGGCGCGGCGTGTTAACCTGAAAGATGTTAGATTAATGGGTCGACATGGCTTCATTTGAGTGGTGTTTTTCCCCAGCATCGGTATGAATACCACCTTAGCCCTTCTGGTATGTATACGAGCACTACACTATTTCTAAAGATTTTTAGAAGATACGGGATTAATTCCCTCCTTCCCTACACCTGAAGCCTTGACTGGCTGGAAAGTGCCGATAGCCTATCTGATACGCTTTTCCGTTTGTGTTGATTGGACAATATCACTGTTCTTATTTATTTGAATTAATTTGCTTGAGTTGTTAAAACTTTCCTAACTAAACCTGTTTTCCATAATATTTCTCAACCTTAATATAATTTAATTATTTTCTCATGTAGTTTTATTTAAATTTTGTTTTATTTTTTTCATGTACAGATAACCCTCTTATAACACGATAGATAGGTTCCACGAAAATTTCGTGTTGTGTGAAATCGTATTATATGAGCTAAGCTAAGCTTAGTCCTTCCGTAATCGTATCGTAAAAATATCGTTCATTCATTTACTTCCCCATCTTTTTCATTGTTTTTGTCTTAATTTTGAAGCCACTTCCAGCAAACATGCTTCACCAATTTTATTTCAAAAAACATCGAACGTCTTCTTTCGATAATCTCCTAGCGATTTAGCAATTTTCAATCGTGTGTTAAAGTGGATTCGTGTTATAGGTTACCATGTTATAGGAGGGTTACCTGTAGTTTTATTTTTAATTTATGAATTCTTCGAACTTTAACTAAAAACTTTAATATTAATTTCCAATATCACTTCTATAACTCGCTTAATTTTGATGTCGACAGTGACTGCTTAGGTAAAGTGACCACAATTTCATTGAGACAAAGCGGGACAAATTATTCAAAAAAATATATTTTATTTACTCACACACCAAAATAAACACATAAATACATTATTGTACGTGGAGGATGCCATTATTATAATAGTGTGTAAAAAAAGTATCCAAATCGTGCGTAAAAGTCCATTGTAATCAAATGTAGCTTTATTATTGAACGATTTCTGTTTGTTGTTAGTATGGCAACAACTTGCGTCATTAAACAAAAAAACGTAGACGTGGTGAAAATCAATTTTCTGACGTGCACTCGTAACGTAGTATGTAACGTTTCTTTTTACCAATAACGCCTACTCGAAAAAGATCTTTTTCGCAAATATTATTTTTCGGAAAATGTTATATTCAAAAGATTTTGCCACATATTCCCATAAAATATCCTTTTTCGATGTTACCCAATGAAAATTTCAGAACAAGGTGCCATTAAACGACCGGATTTTCTGAAAGAAGTAAAAAAAATTTATAACTGCTTTGAATATCTTGAAGAAGAGTTCAATTCGAGGATATTAAAAAATGTTATTGGGTGACACAAAAAAAGGAGATTTTATGAGAATATGTGGAAAAATCCTATTTTATATATTATTGTACATTTAAAATAAAAAATGCAGATATTTCATAAAAAGACCTCCAAAAAGCGGGACTATCCCGCCAAATTGGGACGTGTAGTCACTTTATGCTTAGGGCTCTTCGTGGGAGTCATATAAACAGATCATGTGTGCGTTCCTAAATTGAATATGATTTCCGTTTTTATATAAAAATTGCCAAATATTTTACATTCATTCCTTGATCTCGTTCACGTGATTTTAGATTTTAACTTTCTAGAGGGGTTTTAAAAATATTTAAAAATCTGACTAAACAGGATAATTAAATTTGTTTGTGTATTTTATAAATCTATTCCATTTTCTATTTAATTTTAAAACAATTTGGTATTATAATAAATATTTATACATACACGATATGCAATACATACACTGTTCACGTGTTCGACATTTTTTTTCACAATATATATAATTGTCGTATTGAATTATTAAAATATAATAAAATTACCCCGTCATTTTATATATTTTATTCAGTTTTCGTGTGAACTTTCGAACACAATGTAAGCATTAATATCGTATATTTATATCTATAATATTTATATTTTATTCTATTCTAGCGTGGATAGTATAAACAAGGATTGCTTTCAAAAATCTGGGTCTAACATTGTAAACTTTAAAGTATTTATTACGGGAAATCTCGTTCTTTTAAGAAATCAGATCAAAAAATGGTCATATTTTATTAAACTGTGTAATTATTTATAGTCAAGACGGAAATACTAGTTTATGATACAAGTTTGTGAAGAGGGACTTTTGCGCATGAGTTGCGAAGTTTAAAGCACGATCCTAAGGCTTTAATCGCAATTAGTGCACAAATGCCTTTCACACACGTGTATAATACATTATTTTATGTATGGAGCATGTTAAAATACCGTTGAATCTACAGAAAATTAATTGTTTCTTACCGATTATATTGAAAAATTGTCATTTTGCTCGACAAATACCTCAAATCACTGACACAATAAGGTTAGAATGTGCAGCGCCCTCGTGGCAAAAATTACTAAGTAGTAAAAACGCACAGCGACGGGAACACTATTTGGTCGTTGTCGATGTAATCTAGGTTAACCTAGATAATCCAAGTTAAGTTATATAAGAGCCAGATGCATCCAGACTGAGAGGCCGAGACTTCTTTATTCAAGATAAGAAAAAATAATTCAATTTTAATATACTTCAGAAAATTTTATTTTCACTACGTCTTTGTTTTTTGTTTTTTTGTGACGCGTGTAACAACTAACAAAAATCGATTAATAATGAAATTCCATTTGATTTACATTCGACTTTTACACACGGTTTGGATAAAAACTAATCTTTTTGGTGCATTTTAATAATAGCGTACTTATACATGTATGTATATATATATATATATATATATATATATACATATATATTATATGTATATATACATATATATATACATATATATATATATATATATATATATATATATATATATATATATATACATATATATATATATACATATATATATATATACATATATATATATATATTTATATATATTATATGTATATATATATATTTATATATATTATATGTATATATATATATATATATATATATATATATATATATATATATATATATATATATATATATATATATTTATATATATTATATGTATATATATATATATTTATATATATTATATGTATATATATATATATATATATACATATATATATATATATATATATATACATATATATATATATATATATATATATATATATATATATAAAAGGATGCCATACGTGGGTTTGTTCGACATATTGAAAATATTGTCTCTTTGATTTAACTCTGAGTTTTTGTTCGTTTGGTGTATATTTGGGATAATTTGGTTAATACATTGTAGAGGATATCGAGTTTAAAACGCTGTACGACTTGAGCCAGCGAACAGGTTTTGGATTTTATAATAAATTGAAATGCGCACAACTTTCTTTTCTGAAAATTGCGTATATACATAAATTAAAAATCTAGCATTTTTTCAATATTATTTACTTTTGATATGTATTTTAAAATTAAATTCATATTAGAAACATTTATATAATATATTTGAAGATAAACCAAGTACTAAAAATCTCAAGGATTTTCCTACATTCTTCACCTCCAACTTAATGGAAATTTATTATTTATCTGCTTAATGAGAATCAAAATTATGCTTATTGCTCAAAGTTTTAGAAATCATCATTTTTTAAACTAAAATATATTTCTTTGTATCTATTACACGTTTTTTAGTTTCTTGTTGTTACAATACATTTTAAAGTATTTTAATAAATATACAAAATGTTTAAAAGTAATTACATAGTATGATTTAGTTCTCTATTTCTACCTATATAAAACAAAATACTCTAAAATGAAAAAATCTACTAATGCCAATTATAAAAGCAACTAAAAATAATGATTGTAATATTGGACTGGTTTTAATTAACTTGTTGAAAACGAAATTGTTTCAAAATATAAAACATTGAAATATTTGGAAATATCAAAGGTCGAATGTGCCGACCTTTTTCTATTTATATACACACCTTTGGTTTTCTGCTTTTGTTTAAAAATAAATTTATGAATTTATACAAATTTATAAATAAATTTTGAAAAAGCACATTTGTAAATATATACAAATTTATAAATAAATTTTTGGCCATTTCCCGAATAAGATAAATTGATACGGAGGTAAACCAAGCATTCAACGAATCAAGGCTTTTCCTGTACTATTCACCTTCAACAATTAATTACCAGTCAAAGATTTTTTGAACATAAATTTCGTTATAAAACGTTTTTATTTTTACGAAATAATTATTTACATTTCATTTAAATGAAATTATGAAATAGAATATTTTATTTTCCCTTTCGTAATATTAATCGTAAAGACGGGATGCAGTAGTAGTATTATCAAACACTAAATAAATATAATATTTTTATTTAATAAACGTGGGACCAGGGATGAAAAAAATAAGTCCAGGGATGGCGAATCTTTTTCCGGCCGCGTGCCAATTTTGTTTAAATTTTTACATTTTGAAATGCTGACGTGCCAGGTAATTTACAATAAGTGAACATTTTTGATAGTGAAAATCAGTTACCGTATTAGCGTTACGTTGCACAAAAATAGATTGAGAAACTTAAAAACCAGTTTCAGAAAAGGTTTAAGAAGTTTAGAAGTTATTGGCACGCGAACTATTTCTCACGCGTGCCAATACAATTTTCCTACGTGTCAGCTGTGACACGCGTGCCATACGTTCGCCACTACTGGTCTAGACGCTGTCTGAATGTCTGATTTACACCTGCATAAAACCATCAATAGCGTATTAAATACTTATTTTAACATTTAAAAACAAATATCAATTATCTATTTAATTGATGAATACTAAAATAAAATTAAATGCTTTGGATATTCTATTTATATTTGTGCTCTTTTTTGCTTTAATGTAGGAAAATCTGCTTTAGACATTTTTTTACATATTTACTGAATGTTGTCGAATTTTAAATATTTTCGATATCCATTTTATACTTATGTATTAATCCAAGATTTGAATTCTTTTTCTTCGAATTTCTTCTAACTTTCCACGAACATTTTTAGGTATCTTAAGCATGTCTCACCTGTAAACACGTTGGTCTAATGCAAATTTCTACGTCTAGAGCATTCAATAACACAGTCGTATACGTCGATGCAAAAACGTCAAGGTGTGTGTGTATAAATCACAAATTTGTATCTACTCAAAAGAGAACGAAACATTGTTCATGTGTGCATGCAAGAATTTAGAGTACCAGCTAGAGGTAGTTCACATTTCCTTAACCACTCTAAAGTTTTTTTCCAACAGAAAATATTGAAATTTTTAAACATTGCTCAAAAGAGATTACACAAACGTTTTTGTGTCAACGATCTTGCAAAAAACGTAAAAACGGTAGAAATCTCGATTGTAAATTATTAGTATCGATGCAAGTGGAAGAAACACTGCTCAAACGTGCACACAACGTAACGTAAGATTCGAATTCACGTTTTTTGTTACGACTAACAGAAAACGTTGAAAGTTGACTTGGCATGTCACACTTCTGACCGCATGCAAAAATGCACGAAATAATGCTGTCGATTCATCGACATCAGTACCTACGTTTAAGAGCCCTATTACAATGGTTATACACAAAACTGCGAGGATGCACTCAATCATAGTCATTTCATGCTCAATCAAGATCAGAGCGCTCGTAAAAAAGACACTAGAAGATATAAAGTCTTTTAGATATTTCTAAAAATTTTGAAAATGTGCAAATCTTCTCAGCAGTTTGCGATTCTAATGATTAAACATCCAGCCTTTCTATTAAAATTTATTGCGTTTGTAGCATTAGTAGAAGAATAGAAATTTAGGTAAAATGTAGGTAAAAAAATATTCAATAAGTTTTCGAAAACATGTGCGAATGTATGATCGAAACAATGGATAATTGTGCGGGGAAGCCAAACTATGGAAAAGACCGCAAATGCGACATCCAGTAGCATGTATCCAGGGTAACTGTCCTGTGTAAAGCTTCATTTCGCCGCGACACATATCCGTTACGTCGTTGCGACGGAGCGATATAAATGCCTTCATTTTATTTAAGATGTTATCATTCGCTTCGTAATGCGTAAAATGTGTTTTTAAACCTTGTTGATAACAGAATCATCGTCCGATCTGTCTATGTGTATTTATTTTCCTTCGCTGTGTTAGCAGTCATTATTTGATAAAAATTTGTATAATAATTAATAATATAATAATTAATTAATAATAATTTATAACAGAGTTTTATGAAATCTAATTGTAAGTAAAATCTGAAAATTAGTGCCCCCTGCAAGCAAGAGAAATATTATCAGAAACATTTTTAGTATCTGTTTAAACTTTAATACCGCGTATAGTTCTTCATTTGCTTTCTTAACCCTGCAGAACACGAACCCTGGAATGTAACTACAGAGCACGAGCGGTGCACAGCATACAACATACTTTTGCTTTGAATATCACCTATAGATATTTACATTGATTCCCATTTTCAACACTTAAGTTAACATTACTAAAGACGTGTACATTATAAAGCGCAATAAAACATAATGAATAAAATAATACCGCCTACAGTTATTTGTCTGTTTCTCAGGGAAATTACTCTCTGAAGAATTCACTATCAATGCACCTAAAAAAATCCCGAATTGGCTCATCTATGTTATATCACTTCAAGCTGGTTTGTCGTTAAATCGTGAAGATCGTAGAAACAAACATTTCTGTCATTATCATGTCGTGAAATCATATACAATAAATCAGTTTACTATAAATATTGATTTTAAATCAATTAAAGAATTTTAAAGAGTCTAGACTTTTGTCAGATGGTATTTATAGTTTTTTTGCGAGATTGAAGAATAGTTATTTCAATTCAGAAGTCATTTTAAATTGCTCCATGCAACCATGATCCTTCACTACATGCCTTGCTTTAACGAATGTACCAGTGGATTATAATAGATCAATTATTTAGATGATAGACAAAAATGCTGTGCCAAGCTTCAGTTGGTTCAAGGATTATCATATAACGATTATCACCGAAGATTGTTAGTTTTTTATAAATGGCGCCTCAACAGAAAGTTACTAAAAACAAGATCATGTTGTTTCTAACCTTCAAGAAAAGGGGGAATTACCACACTTTTTTTTATTTAAAAAATATAGAGCGCCTCCTCATTACTCTTACATTAATGTCTAAAACTATCTCAACCCAAATATGGGGATTGGAGGAAGAGGCTTGACAAATTTTGTATCGCCGGCTTATTCATCGTACCTTCTCCATTAGATTATTTTCTTTGGAGCTATTTAAAATCGCAAGTATATGCTACTCAGCCAATAATTTGGATGCATTGAGAATAAGAATATAAATGGTTCCTTGAAAGGTCAAAATTACTAAGAATTGGGCAAGATCATATTGCCTCTGTTCTTCAAGAAGATGGGGAATTACACCACAATATTTGATTTCAATAGTATGGCGCGCCCATTACTCTTGCATTAATGTTCGAAATTATCTCAACCCAAATATGTAGATTGGATGAAGAGGCTTGACAAATATTGCATTGCCTGCTCGTTCAACGCATTTTAATCCTTTACATTATTTTCACTGAAGATATTTGAAATCACAAGTATATGCTACTCGAGCCATTAATTTGAATGAATTGAGAATAAGTATGGTGCCTCAACAGGTCAAAGTTACTAAGAATTGGGCTAGATCATATTGTTTCTGTTCTTCAAGAAGGTGGAGTATTACCACACGTTATTTGATTTCAATAGTATGTAGCACTTCTTCATTGCTCTTACATTAATGTTCGAAGTTATCTCAACCCAAACCCAAACCTTTGCAATTTCATATTGATTCTGATCTTAAATAGGAAGATCACTCGTTTTAGTTACCACACGTTATTTGATTTCAATAGTATGGAGCGCCTCCTCATTACTCTTACATTAATATTCGAAGCTATCTCAACCCAAATGTGTGGATTGGATAAAGAGGCTTGAGAAATATTGCATTACCTGCTCGTTCAGCGCACCTTAATCATTTACATTATTTTTCCTGGAGATATTTGAAATCACAAGTATATACTACTCATTCATTAATTTGGATAGATTGAGAATAAGAATATAAATGGTGCCTCAACAGGCTAAAGTTACTAAGAATTGGGCAAGATCATATTATTACTGTTCTTCAAGAAGATTGTTTTTTTTTTTAAGTTATCTCAACCCATACCTAAACTTTTGCAAGTTCATATTGTTTCTGATCGTCAAGAAGAAGTGGAATTACCACACGTTATTTGATTTCAATAGTATGGAGCGCCTCCTCATTACTCTTACATTAATGTTCGAAGCTATCTCAACCCAAATATGTAGATTGGACGAAGAGGCTTGACAAATACTGCATGACCTGCTCGTTCATCGCACCTTACTCCTTTACATTGTTTTCTTTGGAGATATTTGAAATCAAAAGTATATGCTACTCAGCCATTAATTTCGATGAATTGAGAATAAGAATATAAATGGTGCCTCAACAGGTCAAAGTTACTAAGAATTGGGCAAGGTATTGTTTCTGTTCTTCAAGAAGATGGTAAATTACCAACCGTTAGTTGATTTTAATAGTATGGAGCGCCTCCTCATTACTCTTACATTGCTCTTCAAGAAGATGGGGGGAATTACCCCACGATATTAAAAGATATTTAAAGCAAACGTCGGGTTCAATCATGGAGTGTTCCGCTCAGCTATGTCCGCCGATTCGTCGCCGGACACAAGCCTGGATTACGGACGAGTGTATGGACTTGGTGGATCAACGGAAATGTGTCAAGCACGTCGATTTTGAACAATACCGCCGATTGAATAAACAAGTACGACATCGGACGAATATGGAACGAGAGACGTATTGGAACAATGTCGCGGCTGACATGGAGGAAGCAGCATCGAGACACGAATACCGAACTTTATATCAAATCATCAGAAAGTTGAGCGGGAAGACAAAATCAACAAACGATGATATCAAGAAAGCGGATGGAACTTTCGTTAGTTCTCCAGTCGAGCCTCTGCACCGATGGAGGGAATTCTTTAATGAACTGTATAATCACGATCCGCCACAAGGACCAGTGCCGACACCGCTGATCAACAATAAACCAGTGATCTTGTTCCCCGATGGCGACCCAACGATTGTTGAAAGCATTCGATGGTCGACGAGGCGTCCGGTACGATGAAAGCAACTTCATTTCCGATCTGATGTTCGCCGCTGATAGCGCTATTTTTGCCGATACAGATGGCCATGCAACTGATATTCTCTATAACATTTCCCGGATCGCCAAATCCTAT
Source organism: Phosphuga atrata (assembly GCA_944588485.1). Lineage (NCBI taxonomy): Eukaryota > Metazoa > Arthropoda > Insecta > Coleoptera > Silphidae > Phosphuga > Phosphuga atrata. Next base: position 38,649,847 of record OX155899.1, read on the forward strand.
GGGCTGAAAATAAACGTGGACAAGATAAAAGTCTTGACGACGGACGGATCGCAGGTCAATGTTCATCTTAATGAAATCTTAATGAAATCAAATCGAACGCGTGAAAGAATTCAAATACTTGGGCTCACTGGTGCAAGAGTAGAAAGTGGCATCGGCCGCAGACATTCATAGCCGGATTGGTCATGCATCAGCAGCGTTTGCTTCGCTCAAATGGTGCATATGGAAGAAGACGAACATATCCACTAATACCAACATTCTGCAGAATGGAGCAGAAACGTGGACACTACTTCAATCGGACCTCAACAAACTCGATTTGTTCCAAATGCTTTGCCTAAGACAGATTATCGGTGTTTCAATTCGTGATCGCCTGCGGAATGAGGAAATTCGATTCGAACTAGATGCGATCAGCAACCACCGATTGTGGAACAAATACAAACACGCCGTCTACGATGATTCGGTCACATTTGCAGAATGAATGAAAATCGGTTTCCACGCAAACTAGTCTGGCGGAAGCGACCGCCCGACTGGAGGATTCAGAGATCAGTGCCGAAGAAAATATGGATAAAACATGTAGAAGACGACCTCACGAACCCACGACTGGACCTCGATGAGGCCAGGGATATTGCCATTGATCGGAAAGTGTGGAAGCGAATCGTGAATGAAGCGAAAAATCCAGCGGCACCGACAGCAGCGTATTGGTTACGAGAGCGACGTTCTTTGGATGAATTGAGATTAAGAATATTTGCAGAAATTAGACTAAATCATCTCGAACAACGGTTCTCAACTGTGAGGCCCCCAAAAGTGGAACGCGAGCAGACAATAAACGTTTGTACTTCAAATAAAATAAATATTTAATGAATTTTATTGAAAATCAATATTTTCTCACATTTTATATTGTGAATATCAGTATTTCTTAATAGAGAGCACAACTTATTTTTTTAGTTCGCGGTTAAGCATTGCACATGAATGGTACGCGAAAAAAAAAGGAATGAGAACCGCTGCTCTAGAATATTTTAAAAAAAGGATGGTTGCGACCGTTACTGGGTAATCCATACTTACTCTGAATTTAAGAATTCACTATGTTTTTTAAACTAATTTTTGTGACAATAACTTGTGAATGAACTTGAACATGACCTTCAAAAGTCGAAACTCGAGACCGAGGGGTCATCCACTCTTGCAATACATGTTAATATTTAGATGACTTACTGTACATTACTTTGCGTTCCTTAGAAGTACGTAAGTATTACACCACATAACACAACGTACTTTTGGATTCCTTGAATTAATTTTGCATTCCCTCAATTACGTTCACATTATATTCGCATTACATATATATATATATATATTACGTTCCCACTACAACCGCATGAGCTCATCATGCGCCTGGTCATGCGCCGTTCTGCAGTAGGAGAGTGAGCTTCTACTAGACTCTTACTGACGAAGCTCTGAGGGAAGCTCTCGAGGAAGCTCTTAAAGATATACCTGCCAAACTTTAACCTGATTAATAATTGCATTAATTCATTAACCTGAAATAATGGAAATCCTGCCGAAAATAATATACTTCTTCAGAAACAGGAAACGATGTGAAGTAAAAAATAATTTTGATGTTACGCAATATAAATTAACTGCCTTTTTTCATATCTGTAAAATAACAGAAAGCGCAATTAAAAAAGTCTAAACAGCTTTGTTTAGTTTGTGTAGTGGCTGAGTTACAGACAGACAAACTTTAAACTTATTTTGATTCCAATTAATTTTCACGAAATTGAGGATGGATTGCTTGTTTGCGTTTCATTGAAATTTGCAGACAAACGGACAGATTTATCAAAAAAATAGTGGAAATTAAATTTGTAGGAAATAAACTAAGGAATAAAACGTCGTTACACGCGTTTTTGTAGTTAGAGTATTAACTGAGTTATTGGTAGACAAACTTTGAAAACTTGATTTTTCTAGAATTTTTGAGACTAGTTGAGATTAATTGAAAATTGCGGACAAACGGACGGATTTATCAAAAAATTGTTGCAGCAAGAATTGTAGGGCATGAATCAAGGAATAGAATAAGCCTAAACAAGTTAGTTTAGTTTGTGTAGTGGCTGAGTCACGGACAGACAAACTTCAAACTTGTTTTGTTTCCAATTAATTTTCACGAAATTACGGATGGATTGTTTTTTTGCGTTTTGTTTCTTTGGTACTTGCAGAATTTACAGCTAAACTAGATATCGTTGGTGACACAAAAATATTCAAATCATTTAGCAAAGAACATACCACAGGATTTTTTGTGATGTGATGTTGAAGAACACCGTCACAAGAAACTCAAAATCAGGAAATCGATATCGAAACAACTGGAAAAATGGCTTTGTACCATTTCATTACTGTTGGCCATCAATTTATAAACCTGTAAGGGTAATAAATATACATACTACTACATTACTGTTGGCCGATTGGAATAAGAAATTTTGATGGCAAATATGAACAAATCTCTCCAATCAGTTACAACTTATGCAGTACTTTGGGCAATTTTTCAAAAACAGTCCTAAAATCAATCCTAAGTTAGTTGTTCGCTACTAAATTTGGCAGACTATCATCATATAGAATGCATCGCTTAAAAGGAATTTGATCTCTAAAAGAAAATATGAAGAAGAATGATGATCCATAAGCAATTCTAAAGTCGAATACAGTTATACAAATAAAAGTGACAGTGAATTAGAAAACGTGATAGACTTTGCAACTTCATAATCACCTCTGTAATTAGAATTGACTCTCAGCACAACAATATATAATTCGAGATATAATTAGAACAGGAAATATATTATAATTATTATTATTTAAAAAAATAAATCTGAACTCGATAGTTCTAGAAAATGAATTCATTTTGTATGACCCTGTGGAGCTTCTGGGTTCAGGACTTTTCAGTTGAGACGATTTGAAAATCTGGTTATAGGGCGTCAATACAATCATGAGAAAAATCAGTTTAGAGTGTTGTAATTTTGTTGTATTTCAATCCGATGTCAATAAATGTATAAAAATTCAACACACTTGTTATTTAATGACGATACCACGAACGTGATGTCTTATTACTAGCACTCTTATCTTATAGGTTGCACATAGTAACAACGCACGGTATAGAAAACTAGCGTATAGTCTTGCTATATTTTGACTATAGCTGTGTGATTGCTTCGTATAATTCAACTATACGAATAGTTTTGGAATATACGAAGGATCACATAGTTATGGTCAAACTATAATAGGACGATACTCTAGTTTTCTATACCGTGTGTAGTTAGCTTAACGTTTAGAGCATTAGAACAAATTTCCCTCTTTCACGTGACAATACTTGGCAGTGCCTAAGAATTAAAAAAATTATCGGACATTATTACGCATTCCGCTTTCCTAAGGAATTAGGATAATTACGTGACATGACGTACAGTACCTTGAATTTCCAAGAAATCAGGATAATTGCGAATACATCTGAAAAATTTCAGGGAGTGAATGACCCCTCCCTCGAGACGTTTAAAGTGTGTCTTCACTAGTTATATATTTTCACAAAAATTAGTTCTAAGAACACATGGTGAACGTTTCAAGTCAGACTAGAATATTTTATTTCATCTGCGAGTTCGTAGACTTGATATCAACGGCGCTCATTTTGAACACTTTTATTTTCCTTTTTGTTTAATTTTGCTTGTCTTTCTTGGCTCTCTTTTCAATTCAAGCGTTTTTTTTTATTTATTATAGTATTTAATGTAGGTACTTTTTTTATAAATTCTTACTTGCTATCTCATCTTGTATATCATTGAACTTATAAAGAAGCGATCTATTGGAAATGAACAAAAATCCATATTTAAAGTAATAGTCAAACTAGATATCTTCATTTTTGGTCAAACTAGGTATCTTCAGAAAGCACTAATGGTTTGCTTCTACACCTCGTTATTGAACATTTTCATGTAATAAAATTCATTTTAATCGTTTGAACTAGTGTTGTTTGAACCTTATAATGGAGGTTTGTATACGTTACGTCAACGCGCAAAGAACGATTGGGGCTTGCGCATGAAATAGTCAGAATTGTGCTTGTGTAGCGGGAAAGTGAGTAGGTTATGTCACGTGATATATCAACTTCTGGGCTCGCTAGATCGTAATTGTTATTGAGTTTTGTAGTAGATATTCTTATTCAAATCGCGCGTTGAAGCCGAAAACTGGTGAGATTTGGCAGTATGTTTTAGAAATAGATAATAATTATGCAAAATGCAAAACGTGTAGCAAAAACTATTCAAGAAAAGGCCGCACTACAACATCATTGAAAGGGCATTTGAAATCCATCCATAAAGATAAATATGAAGAATTTTGTAAAATTGAAGAACAACGAGAAACGTTGAAATTGAATCAGTTGACGTTTACCTGATTTACACCATTACAACAAGCAAAACTGCAACTGTCCATAGAAGAATATTAAAAAAAAAATGATCGGAGAAATGATTGCATTACAAAATCTTCCGTTCCATTTTATCGATGGTATTGGTTTTCGTCTCTTAAAAAACTGCTTTGACAAATTATCAATTAAGAGGGCGTCATTTTTTTACTGACCATATGTGTGACGAGATATATAGGAAAGTGGCTAATGCTTAAACGAAACAAATGCTTAACGAATTTCTAAAACTTCATTCACCACGGATATTTGGTATGAGCCAAGTACTAATGTGTCGCTTTTGAGCCTAATGGCACATGCAATTTCTAAAGACTTGAGTACCAAGTGAGAAATTATTTAGTGGAGCTGGTAATTTACTATGATGTTACCTATTTTGAATAAAGACGAAACTATTCTTGAATATGATTTGGTAGATTTTATTTCATTAGTAAAATGGACAGTAGTTTTTGCGTGAAATTATTTATTTTTCCCCACCTCCGCTTCCCTTAACCTCCGCATCTGCGGAGGCTAAGCTCGTCACCTCCGCATCCGCCTCTGCTTCCCCTAAAAGGACCTCCGTTACAACTCTAGTTTGAACGATATACAAGATATTCTATATGTTCTATATTTTTGTACAAGCCTATATAACAATTTAGAGTAATAGTTTTTTTGTCGACAATGTCACGATTTATATGGGGAATTTTTACGTCTTCGTATGAGAACGCTAGGAACTAATGAGTTAATGCCTCTCCATTTTCATAGATTTTTATGGAAAGATATTAACGAGGACATTTTTTCGGTAAGATACGAATCTGACCATCAAATTAAAAATGCTAATAAAACAGCATTCTTTGTTTCTCAAAAAAATCACCAATTATTAACAACTCTGTAGAAATTAATTAATAATCCCGTCGAATGCAACTTTTTAAATCACTTTCAAGTTAAAGTTTGATTCTTATTATGCTCTTAATTTATACTTAAAATCACATTTTCCGATCAATTCAGTATGTTGAAACTAGTAATTTTAATTTCTAATATCCAAATTGATTACCTATCAATTTTAAATCTCCTTTCACCTGCTATAACTAAAAACTTTTTTTATTAAAAGTAGAATATTAACATTCATAATATTATTAATAATTTGCATTCTTAGAATATGCATTTTTAGAATATGCAAATTGGTCTATTTTTCTTCTGGTATTTTTTATTGACCTGCGAATGGTAAATAAGCTGTCAGAAAAGAAGAAAAAATAATAATGGCTATATACTATAATTAAATGTAGATTTTTAATGTATAAATAAATTGATTTGTAATCTTTTCGGTGTACTTTTTTGCCAAAAAATGAAATGCAGTTCACATTATCAGTTATTGTATTTTCGACAGGTTTTTCCAAACACTCGTATTTATACAGGATTATAAGATTAATGATTATTTAAAATGTGTTTAATTTTTTTTGTATAAAAATAACGCGCTTTATTTATCTGATTTTAAAAATATAATTCATATTCGTTTACATTGTGGAAACTTTAATTCTTTTTTTAAACAATCTGGAATTGTATTCGATTTAGATATTTTGCTTATTAATTAAAGAATATTAATAAACAAATTTCACTTTTTATTGAAAGTTTCTAGTTTCTAGTACTCCATTAAAAAGTTCAAACGACTTTAAGTAAACGTATTTCTACTATAAAATTATCCTAATATACCCCTATTCCAAATAATTATCTAAAATATATACTAAACTCTATATCAATAATATACAGTAATAAATTAAAGGGAAGTATTCAAAGTCTGATTTTAAAAAGAAATTAACAAAAAACGAAGTAAATTGGTACCCAAATTTTTGTTGAACTTTGTCAAATCTAAAGTTTATTGACAAGTTAAAATCTTAATCCTAAATTAACTATTAATACTTCAAAATTATATCGATTTGATGATCTCCTTTTGTTTCGATGCAGGACTGAGATCGATGCCATAATGAATGCAATAAACGCTGGCACTTTTCTGGCGAAGTCTCACCAATAGCTTGTTGAATATTTCATGTTTCGTTTCAAGTATCCAGGGTTTCAGCTCGGTTTTGAAAATTTTAGATTTAACATGACCCCATAAGAAATAACTCAAATCCGTAGAGCGGGGAGGTCACCACTGATCCCCCACGCTGGGAAATCATACGAACAGGAAAAAACTCGTAACACACCCATTCACATATTGGATACATGAGGCCTTGCATCATCTTGTTGAATCCAAATATCGTTTACTGGTAATGGGAGTTGAGCGATGGCATCCATTAACCCCTTAACACACAATGACGTCTCTAAGACGTCTTGTATAGGTATGTGATAAGATCACATGTATATGGACACGTCAACGCGCATTTATTCGTATTTCAAGGGGTTAAGAACGTTTTTATCATTACCACGTTTCATCATAACGTTCACTATTGACAATTACAGTGAAACCTCGATATAACGCACCTCTATTTAACGGACGTCGAATATAACTGACAAAAAATAACGGTCAAATGTAATAAAATGAAAAACGCTCTGCTAATATTTTACAAACTTAAATTCAAGTGCCGCCGCATTTTAACAATTATTAGCAGCCATGATAAGACGTCATAGGTCTCGACGCACACTGGTGGGGGATTCATGCAACTCTACAGCAGTGTAACTTGATTACTCAAAGTTGAGTGAACGCATTTATTTCTCCAGTAAATAAATTTAAATTTTCGCAACCCTACCCTTTCAATATAGACAAACGGAAGAAAATCAATCTAACGATCAATCAAAAATTAGATATTGTACAAAAGTTGGTGTCTGGAATATCTGAGTCTCGTGTTTGTGAACAATATGACATAGAAAATCAAACTGTTTCGGACATAAAAGAAAAAAAACAAAACAAATATATTTGCCTTAATGTGTGTTGTAGGAAGGAACAGCAGTCTCAGAAAACGTATGAAATTGGCTCGTATTATTATCATGTAGAAGCGTCAGCTTGTTGGCCCACCGGATCACGACTTCTCCGTTTGATCTCCGATTACGAAGTGAATTTTGCTTTTATTAAGACCTTTGAGCTCCTCCCCGATAAACTCTTTCCCTGGCGGCTTATACACCGATCTTACCGTGCAGTCACTTAGTTCCACTCTCAGTACCTCCATATTATTCGTTTCAGTAATGTATATTGAGAGAATCTGAATGTCAGGTTTTACGAAGACTGAGCTCCCGTATTGTGAGTGTAGTCCCTCTGCTACCAAACGCATGTTCTGAATTTTTAGGCGTTTTTGGTTACTATCTCTATGGGTCTCTTGTAAACACAGTACGTCGCAATTGTGTTCTCGACAGAGCTCCTGGAGCAGTTCTTCTTTACTGGCCGAGAGGCCCTCGATGGTAATAGAGATCATAGTCAGTTTTGGGATCACAGTACCTTTTGGAAAAGGTCCTTTATGCGGGAAAGGTTTTAATACTCTACAAAGCGCTTATATGCTTCTAGATTGAAAGGATTTGCTAGAGCCGTTGCTCAGGAGACGCCCGAGTGTGCTGTGGTATTCACATTCTTCGGAGAGGCTCCTTTCGTGTACCTCAAATTGGCTCGTGAAACTTCACTGGAAGAAGTAATCTTAAAATAGTACGGCCAACAACGTTCTAGTGGGGTTCCGGTACGGGCAGTCGAATTGAAATCTGCTGAAATTAAATTAGCAAATCATATGAACATACCATTCAGAGCAAATGATGGATGGCTCTGGCGCTTTAGCACAAGGCGCGGAATCATAAATAAAAGAATTTACGGCAAAGCCTCATGTGCACCAAATGAAGAAATTGAACTTTTTAGGCAAAAATTAACAGATCATTTAAGTAATATAATGCATAATGGGGGAATAGCAGGGGGCTTCAGGAAGACCCGATCCTGTGTTGAACAGATGCTCAATCTTAAAACTGTACTTGCATACTCCAAGATGAGAAACCGCAAGGTGGCAGTCACAATTTAGTAAGGCCTGCGGTTCCATTGATAGAGAAACGCTTAACAAGGTACTCCAGAAACTAGGGCTACACAACAAAATACGCAGACTCATCCTAGAAACATTGACCAACACCCATTCCAAAGTTAAATTTAGAGGCGAGATTTCAGAAAGCTTCGAAATAAAAACTGGAGTGGGACAAGCAGATGGACTTTTCCCACTTCTCTTCAACTGTGTCCTTGAAAAGGTTATGAGAGAATGGCGCAATGAACTCATCAATTTGGGTGTTCAGAATGGTATCTACCTGAGACGTAAAAAAAACTATGGACTAGTTGTAGATTATCTGGCCTTTGCAGATGACATGGCACTGTTTACTGATTCTCTTGGGATGGCAACAATGCTGGTAAATTGCCTCAGAAAACAGGCAGCCAAAGTGGGTCTTCAAGTGTCGCTGGAGAAAAGAGAATTCTTCACCAACATCAGAGAGGCAAAGAGAGAGAGACGTTACTAGAGCAGGGAAACATCAAGACGACTGAGAAATTTAAGTATTTAGGTTATTGAATTGACCCCAACTTATCAGAAAGAGCATCATTATCCAAGAGAGTCAACAAGTTAGAACTAGTATATCGACGGACTAAGAACACTTACAACAATAAATGAGTTCACGCAACCTGAAACTTAAGCACTACACATCAGTCTTACGACCAGAAGCTCTGTATACCATGGAGTGTCTTTCCTTGCGGTAGAGAAATTGGAAATCAAAGAGTAGAGAACCCTCAGGAAGATCCTAGACCCGGTAAAGGAAGATGGGGAATTCCGAAGGCGGCATATCTGTGAGCTCTACGAACATATTGAGATGCTCTCTAACTGTGCAAGGAAAAGAAGGGTAGCTTTCTATGGCCACGTTGCAAGACTGTCTCCAAACAGACTGACCAACCGACTGTTCACCTTCTGGCAATACAAGGTTTGTACCACTTGGTTGACAGAAACCGAGAAGGATATTAAACAACTGGGAATAACGGGTCTCCAAAACAGACTGTCTGTGAGATGCACCTTAAACTAAGTCCGTGGATTCCAGGAAGAACCCCGAAGGAAAGGTACCCCCTGGACAAAGGAGAGAAAGGAGTTACACCGGCAGAAGATGCGTCAATACTGGGCAAAGATCAAAGCCTAACAGTTGAAAAAGCGTAGTCCAAAGTAGGCCCATTCGAAACAAGACGAAGAAGAAGTACCATAATGCTATTAGAATAATTCTGACGAAACTGGTTTGTTATGGCGTATTTTCCTGGAAGCACACAAGCCTCCAAATATGAAAAATCAAATTCTGGAAGAAAAATCGGCAAGGGCACTGCTTTGTGCCAATTGTTGGCAAATCTTGTAAACATAGAGTTTTAAAAGATGTAATGCACCATCTGCCAGTTTCATATTATAAGTCTATTAAGGCATGGTTCAACTCGGATATTTTCAAAAACTGTTTTAAGAATTATATTTTTAAGAATTTGTACCTACAGTGAGAAAATTACAAGAGAAGAAACTGGGGATACCGCCGGAAGAGGTGAAATGTTTATTGATTTTACACAACGCTCGTCCCTCTGAAAATATTCTTCAGAAGAAAGCAACTTTTGTTTAATGTTTTTGCCATTTTTTTTGCCCCAACATTGCTTATTCAACCCATGGTTCAACCAAATGAATATATCGCAGAAAGTTTTTAGATGAGTAATTGAGCATTGCAGGATGAAAGAATGCAGAAGATACAAGAGTACAGCGCGGAAAAAGTGTTAATATCAACAATTTAAAATCAACAATTTTTAATTTTGCTGCCGCCTTGAAAGAGGTGAAAGAGCAAACATGAAAAAATGGTTGCAAAAATTTGTTTGAAGTTCAAGATGCACATAGATTTACAAGTTCCTGATTTCTGTAGGACAATACATAATAATGCCGGAGAACAGGGTAACTTAGGGAGATGTTTTACTATGACTAGAAGTTGTAGAAGGTGACCCTGGGTATAATATCATGACTGAAAGTGAAATATCAGATGAAGCTTTGAACCTAAAAAATAAGGATGCAAGTGAAGATAACGAAGAAGAAGAAACAATTTTGCCGGAAATGAAGTTATCAGTGATTAAATCACATCTCGACGATCTAATAACATTTTTTTGACTGTTCGTCAGATAACAAAGTTCATCTATATTATACGCATTTTCGTAATTTTAGAGAGTTGATTATAAAAAAAAAACAACAAACTTTACAAATGCAAACAAAACTTGATTCCTTTTTCAAATCAGGATTACCGAAGAAAGCAAGCGTGTCGATACCAAACAGCAACCTCACTTCACGACGAGTGTCCGAAGACAATTGAATAGAATTTTGTTTGTGTTTTGTACTTTTTATTTATATCTAACATATCTACATATGGTCCACACACTTCTATATGGTTTGGAGACTTGGACCTTGAAAATTTCCACAATGAACAAAATTGAAGACTTCGAAATGTGGTGTTACCGCCGTTTGTTGAAAAAAAACGTATGGAAAGTAACGTGCTAAGAAGATTAGGAAAAGAAAGAGAGCTTTTAAAAACGGTTAAAGTAAGAAAGACAATATCTTGGACATATCATCCGTGGTCCAAAATATCAACTGCTGCAACTAATTGTGGAAGGACGAAATGAAGGCAGAATAGGAATCGGGAGAAAAGAAATGTCTTTGTTGAGGAACATCCTAAACTGGACTGGACTGAGAACTATAGTCCATACTGCAAGAGATAGAATGATGTTTAAAAACATTATATCAAATTTATAGTAATTTAATTGTAATTATATGTGATTTATTAAAAGTCACAGTTTATTAAAAATAAGTTTTTTGGTATATTTTAAATCTATTTTTAAATAACGGACTTTCGGTTTTAACGGACACCCCCTCCCCTAATTAGTCTTTACTGTACTAAGTTTCTCATTTCATCTTTAAAAAATACATTCCCAATACTCCAGTTGAGCATATTTCTGTGGAATTTGTTCTGCTGCGCTGGAAAATTAAAGAGTTGTCGAAATCACCAAACTTGTGTTTGAATAATGGAGTTTGTTCTAATAAAATGCTCTACAGAAATAATCCTTTATTCAATCGACTCCATTTTCGAAAAAACTTGAATGTCAACTGAATATTGTTAATTATGAATATATTAAAATTATGGCAAATAAGTCTTCTCTTTGTTTTTATTAAGTGCTTTAAGAGGACACACTTAATTTGACACCCTTTATATTAAAATACTGAACATTATTACATTGTGTTGGAATTATTTTATAAACTTATCTATAATTTCCCTATCTATGATCATTATCTATATCACATGTTTTGACTGCTTCGTTACTATATTTAGCATCCATTCACAATTAATGTAAATTTTGGTTATTAGAAAGTCCTTATCTCGTGTATATCTCCAACTAATATCTGACACTATTAACTGTACCAAACGAATTGCAAGTTGTTAGAAAAATTGTTTACTGTATTTGTATTCTAATATACAAAAAATGCGAAATGAATTACAAAATTACCATTATTTTCTTATTATATGTAAAATATTTGAAATCAACTGCTATATCCAAAAACAAACTAAGAATGTTGACACAAATTTCATTTGGAATTTTCCACTGTGAAATCGTATAATACCTGGTGTATAATGGTGATTGGTAAAAGTATTGATGTTGAAAAACTGAAAAAATATTTTAAAATTTTCATCATAGTATATTTGATAAATAAGTCAAATCCGGATATAAAGTTTCTATTTATTGTTTCATAATTTATTAAAACGGTTTTCTTATCGATATATAACGATTTAGTTACAGCCTATATTACCTTAAATAGACAATCGTTGATTTATAGTTTGTTATAAATATTTATTACTTCGTTTTGCTAAATTAATTTCTAATTTATCTATAGACTTGTAAATCATGTTAATTAGTACATATAAAATTAGAAAAAATCCTTGCTTCTTGGATGTTTCACTAATATCTATCTCTAGAAATTAGTTAGTAAATTTAATACTTTTTAACATTCATTCTGCATTTTTAATCGTTGCCCTTAATTTACCCGAGGAGTTTTAATTCTTGCAACGTGTTTCAACTAGACTTATTTAAACATGGACATTTATTTACCTATGTGTATTTATTGCTATTTTGAGATAGTTTTGCGTATCTAAATTTTTACCATTTTCTGTAATTAATTTTCATAATTAATAATTCATTTAAAATATTGGAGGTTTTATTTAGAATTAAGTAAAACTTTTCTATAATTTAAAGTAAAATGCATTTACACATTCAATTAGACTTTATAAAGACTAAAGGCGGAATTGTATGTTGAACATTTTTGTTATACCCTTTAATTGAAGATATTAACATTTTTAAGACAGTTGGTACTTGATACGGCCAAATAAGTGCATAAATAAAAAAAATCTCTAAAAACACAACAGTAGAATGTGCACGTTGTTGAAAGTATTACTAGAGATACGCTCATTGCTTAAAAACTAATCTAGCATTGGGTGGTTCTGCGTAAGGATGTTTGACTAGTGGATTAGTGTTAGTGGACATTTTATCTATACTCTGTCCGGCGAGAGAATGCAGCTGTACTGCGCCGAGGTATGATGGGCAAGGGACGCGCCGAGATACGCGCATAATAATTTGAGTTAACCCATTCGAGACGACGATTTTTTTCGAACACGGTCCCCAGAAGCATTGGGAGCACACCGGGTGTGCAGCTCGCTGCTCGGAAATTTTTTATTGCGAGGAGCGGATTGAACACCGTGTGTGCAATGTAAGGTAAAAAGAAAATAAATCATTAAAAAAATTTCACAAAAAAACATTTATTTTTAAAATAGTTTCGAAAAATGACTAAAGATAATAATAGTAATGTAAATCAGTAATAAAAAAGAAAATATAATTTGCAAATACATTTTTAGGAAATAGTACACTGATCTGATAAGCGATCATAAGACATTATGAAATCTTTGTTTAGTCATGTGTCGGGAAAAACACTGAAAACCAAATTGTTCGCTTTTATTCCAATAATTATCAATTCTTGGACATTTGATATTTCCCATATGTAATAATAAGCTTAAAAACACCTGGAATTCAGAAATGGTTAAGTACTTCCATTTCTCTTTTAAAATCATTTCGCTGTACTTGTTTGTTTCATTGAAAAGTTAAAAAAAATCGTACTGACTACCTGGTGTTTGGTAACCTGGTTTTGGAGACCTGGTTTACCCACAAAAGGATTTTTTGTAAGAGGACCAACATCTTCCCACATTTCTTTCTGTATCTTCAGTAAGCTCACTTTCGTGCTGTTCAATTTCACTTTCAATGTCAGTACAATTGTCCCAATCATTTTCTTCAAAAGCCACTTCTTGTATATCATCTAACAGTTCAATATTCACATTCATGTTTTTCTCATTTTCTAAATCACTATCACTATCCATGATAACAAAATTTCCATTCTTTTTTCTTTTGCTTGCAAATCTGAAATCACCACTTTCATTATCACTGGTTGTTTCCTGCATTCCTGATGTTCCTGCCTTAAGATTTGACATTTTAGGGGCTAAATATAGAACTGTCTATCGCTTGAGAATTTTTCTGTAAGACTGAATTATTACTCGTCTTCTTTGGTGGTCAGTTTATGACGGTTAAAAAAGTAAAGATTGGTGGAAGCAAATTTCTTATTGATTCACGGCAAGAAATAATTTTTAGATTTTTTAGTACACAGTAAAACCAATGCCAAATTTTCTTTTTCTGTACTTTTGTACTTTCTGTACTTACTCAGAATAACTGATAATTGCACATTACTGTTATTATGCACTATAGCCTCTGAAATCAATTGCACATCTTGTTTCCACGAGTTTAACATTGTTCTGCGCATACCCCCACTTTATTTCGAGTGCGCGGTGTTGTCAATTGATCATGTGCGCGCAATTATAATATAAATATATATATATATATATATATATATATATATATATATATATATATATATATATATATATATATATATATATATATATATATATAATAATAATTTCCATTCCTAGGTGAAATGCTTTTGAAGAAATGCATCACTTTGCCGCACATTGGTTGGACCTTATTAACTTTAACGTGGCGCTCACTGGCCATGGGCGCTTCAACGCATACCTCGAACGGTTCAAAAAAGGTACACTGCGGCGTGCTTCTACTGTGGTCATATCCCAGACGATGCACAACACACTATCTTCATATGTACAGAATCAGGGTATGAAAGAACTCGACTCGCGGAGACATTAGGCGGTACAAGACTAGAAGAACAGAACATCATGGAAGTTATGTTAGAAAGTGAGCAAAACTGGGATGCACTGTACTTACATAACCGGAATCATGATGGGAAAAGAACAAATGGAGAGGGAATGCAAGGCGACCATAGTATAGCACGACACACAAGGAAGGTAACATGGGCCACAAGACAGGTGACGAAAAGACGGAAAAATATGTAAGCACACGACTACATAGCTAATACGACAGAAGACGAAAGACGAAATCGAGACGAGGAAAGGACAACAAGAAGAAGGAAAAGGAAGTAATTTGAACAAACACCACCACCCACCTGAAGAATGACCTCACGCTGTTCCAGGTGGAGTGTTCTGAAGAGACAGAGGAGGGGTTTTAGTGGGTATGCTGGTCACGAAGAACTCGATCAGAGAGCCCCACACTACACGGGAGGAAGGCCCCGGTGTTTAATAATGCATTCCCCCTCCTCCGAAAAAAAGTATCTTTAACGTAGCCCCACAGTAAAAAGTCTAGAGGTATTCAATCACACGACCTAGGTGGCCAGTTGATGTCTCCTATTCGCGAAATAACACGCCCGGGAAATCGCTGCCGCAATAGTGCTATCGTTTCTCCACTTGTGTGGCTTGTAGCCGCATCCTGCTGAAAATAGACATCACCTACGTCCATCTCGTCCAATATTGGCCACAAAAAGTCTGGTAACGCTACGCATTTACTGTAACAGTTTCACCTTAACAAACACAGCACCAAACTGTAACTAGTGTTGAATGAAGTGGTTTCTCAACAATTAAACTAAACAATATCATAGCAGCCGCCGTTTCAATACATTCCCTCTTGCAAAAGACCGACCGTCTGTATATTGGATATTCTGTAACATTTTTCGGATACAACTGTGGCTTTGCTGATTGATTTTCTAACCTCTTCAAGATAACGTAAAATGTTCACCATCTCATCCATCTTGATCCATTCTTTCGTTGTGAATTCTACGTTGCACTTTATACTAGGCAAAGAAGTTTGCACTGGAACTCGGGTTTTCCCCGTGCGAAGATAAATTATTCCGCGTTTACATGAACGAACTAAGCGCGGGTATGGCGCGTTTACACGATGGATGATTATAGCGCGGAATTCAAATTGTATCGGTGTAATGGCAAATTAATAACACCGATTCCGATATATCGGAAAACGAACAATATCGCCGATATATCGGTATCGATATCGGTATCGGATGCATCCCTGGTTGAACCTAATAGTCCATATCCCTGTCAACGTGTAAATATTTTCAATAAATATTGTATTTTTTCTATTTTGCGTCTGTAATGGACTCATTACAGCACTCATATGCGTGCGGTAATGGCTCGCCGAGTGCTGTAATTTTTTTAGTTAGTTAATTTATTCAAGGTTGGCACAGAAATTCAGAGCTGTCAGTGTCAAATTTTCGGCGAGATAGTTTTGAGGTTATGTGATGTGTGGAAATCGCGAATACACAAATTTAGTTAATCAATGGTAATTAACGATATAACACATATTTATTTTAAATTCTTTTCAATGGTACAATTAATTAAAATATTTATAGTAACATTGGATTTTTGAGCAGTAACACTTCCACCAGGGACATTATATACAGTGCTACTTTTAATACACCCAGGGACCGCTTGAAAGGCTGGAGGTCAAGGAAAGAAAGATATTACGAAAATTATCTTGGGCCCCAAATTTCATAACAACAAATCAATCCATGTTAGGACCAAACTCTTTACCGAAAGATTGAAAAACTCTCGTACACAATAAAAAAACGGGCATTGATTTTTATGGGCACATCCTCCGAATGAATTCAAATAAATTATTAATAATTAAATATTTCAAACCTCTTTGGTTTAAGTAAACTGAGAAAGACCTCGTAGATCTCCAAATTACAGACAAAATGCTGAAGGACAAAACAGTCAAAACCATCACCAAGGATAAGAAGCAACGGTTCCAAGTTAAAATTAAACAAAATCGTACGATCCCCATCTTTGCCGAAGAAAGGGAAGCAAGATCTCAAAGGATGAGGCAATACTGAACTAAAAAGAAAGCTCAAAACAATAAAAAGGTTTTATTTCATAAACAAACAAATAAAGAAGAATTGAAATATATTTTTGATGGTTTTAAAGGCATTAAAAATATGCAATATTATGTATTAGCACGCGATTATTATTTTTTATTCTAATATTTTCAACACGAGCGTTAAACTGTGCGCATAGAATTTTACACTTTTACCACTGCAGGCCATGAATAGTCTAGTCTTGTCCAGTCTAATTAACTGAATGTATTTATTAAATTGCTATACAACAATATATATTTTATAAACTCCATCATATACACACACACATATCATATCACACACATCATATATATATATATATATATATATATATATATATATATATATATATATATATATATATATATATATATATATATATATATATGTATATATAAAGAGCAGGTAATAACAATCGTTATTAGTTAAAGAGTAAAAGATTTGGATTTTTTACTAGACAAACGGTAGAATTCGGGTAATACGATGAACAGAAACAAAGTCAAATAAATTAAGTTGACTTAGTTTCTGTAGATCGTATTACCCGAATTCTACCGTTTGTGTATTAAAAAATCGGAATCTTTTACTCTTTAACTAATAACGATTGTTATTACCTGCTATTTATATATATATATATATATATATATATATATATATACATATATATGTATATAGATATATTTATATATTTCATTAAAATGTACATAATAACTTATTTTCTTTTCTTTCTTTTTCAGGTATGTAGAACCTTTTTTATATAAATATTTCAACGGATTGATCTACCCACGAACATAACAGAGTAAGAACTTTTTTATTGCTTTTTCCTTTCTTAATTGTGCATTTGCGCAACTAATTGTATACCTTGCTTTCACAATTTATAGTACTATTTACACATTTTTTACTCGGAATGAATGAATTTCAATAATACAATTGCAATTATTTTTTTACATGTGCATTGAAATGCGTGCCAATAGTAAATATATCGTCGATCAATAAATTGTTTTACTTCATTAGATTTTCTTGTTAAATATATAGGTGTGCAAAATTTTAAAATCTAATTCATAATTTTTGTTCCATATTTAAAAAGAATTGGAATACATATTAAATATCATCCGATATTTTGATAAGAACATAACTACATAAACTCAATATATTTGGCTCGCATTTCCCTTACAAAATGCGCAAATTATGTTAAAACTCCATGTTATATTATAATACGTTTAAACTCATAGTTTATTTTGATTGAATTGAATAGTTAAATACACAAGCCATTTAATTTTAGAAATAAAAAGGACAGATAAACTAACACAGTTTTTTTATTAATAATACATTATCTTATCTTATCGCAATTATTCAACGAGAACTTGAAATTGTTCAAACTCATCGCTGTGATGAAATCATTTTCTATGTCTATTGAAATATTGCGGATATTCATTTCGTAAATAGTTTTTTTTTTAAAACAATAACAAATAATATTAAATATAAAAAATGATACAGTCTAGTATACAAAAATTAATTTTATTTTTTTATCAAGAAAAACTTCGAAAAAATTCTATTTTAAAATCCAAATGAATAAATAGGTTAATTTAATAAAAAATGTACAGAATTGCTTGTATGATTGCGCATTGTACAGGCATATATGACAGCGTAACAGATTTGTAACAGCAAATTTTGGAATTTCAAGGGTACTTCATTCAGTTTTGAAAATTGCTCGAATCAAAAAAAATTTGGAATTTCAAGGTTGCATCATTCAAACTTAAAACAAACGGAACACAGCCTGAATATATAAATATATTCAGCCTTTCCGGAGCTCTATAACAATTTTTGAGTCTTTTTAGGACTACCAAAACAAATCTCAGTGAAATTTGTAAGTTATTTTATAGCTTTCAGTCCACCATCGTGGACCCACTTAAGGTATCGGAAAGACATGATCTTAAAAACAATGTTATTTTTATGCTTTTTGTTAAGTGCCACGAAGGTGGACTGAAGGCTATAAAATAACTTACAAATTTCACTGAGATTTGTTTTGGTAGTCCTGAAAAGACTCAATAATTGTTATAGAGCTCCGGAAAGGTTGAATATATTTATATATTGAGGCTGTGTTCTGTTTGTTTTAAGTTTGTATGATTATCTATAACATGGGATGGTTTCACCAATCTCAATTGCATCATTCAGTTTTGAACATTGCTCGAATCAAACTAATTTTGGAATTTCAAGGTTGCATCATTCAGTTTTGAACACGGCTCGTATCAAACAAATTTTGAAATTTCAAGGTCGCTCAATTCTGTTTTGAACATTATCGTATAATGCTCGTTATCGTATAAGTTACTGTAAAATTACAATAACGATAAATGTACACATTTACTGGTATATGTATACATTTTCAAGTTTGATGGGTAAATGTGAGTTTTATTCTGAGTCCAGCTTCATATATTTGGTTTTACCGGCAATATATTTGGTTTTTTATACCCTTTCATATATTAGGTTTTAAATATACACATTTTCCAAGCGGGTTGAAAATATTACAAGTTTTAAAGATGAAAATATTAAATATAAATAAAATACAATCATATTAAGGTTAAAATCTAATATTATTATTTTAAAGGATAATTATCATTTGAGGCTCTGTAATTATTGTTATCTAACTCAAAAACATAAATTTATAACTAGGGACTTAATAAAGAAACTATGTTTGTTATGGTAAAACTGCATATTCGAGATAGTGTTTACGTTTTCCTGTATATGTATGCTGCTGCACCCCAGTGGGAAAATGTACATTGTGTGCACGTTAAATACAACTAAATACATCAATTACTAGTAAGAACGTTGCAATGACTGTCTTTAAGTAAAAGTATGTATTTACAATTTTAATCCAAATTGATCTGTTATAAAAGAAAATTAAATGCTTTGTGTGTTAGTCGTAGTCCTAAAAATTTTATAGGATTTGAATAAAATATACAAAAATGTCACAACTGAATCAATTAAGTTAAACTTTAGTTTCATTAATTATTTTTATCTCCCATAAAAGTACTATCTTGGTGCACGTTTTTTAGTGCAAGAAATGGCTGTTTTAGTCAATTCAATTATTACCACATAACTGGAGCAACGCACGCAAATATTCAATAACAATGGCTAAGTTACATAAAAAACGAGTGAATGAATAAAACGAAAACAATCAAAACCTCATTATTAAAAAGTGAGGTGAAAGTGACTTTTTTTTCATTATCATTACAAAATAAAAGTTAAAGAAAACGTTTTAAAATGAGTGTAAATGCTGATACCGGAGACTGATAAGAGTTCTTATGACGAATCCACACCACCGGAGACCATTGGAATAGCAAATTCTTCATTTTTTATTCTATTTTTTTTATGGCCCTTGGATTCCAAATTTGTATACGGCGGTATTGTAAATTGTCCTCTCGAGCGAATGAGCGCACTCACTTCATTCGTGCGCCGTATTTCGGTCTCGAGGCCAATTTACAACTTAGCGCCCTAGTTATACAATATACTATTATTATATTGGCAATATAACTTTTACTTCATAAAATGTATATATTTGCCAGCAATGCTCACATTATCATATACATATGCTTCGGATAATTATTTAATTAGTTATCAACGAAAGTGTTAATTCGTAGCTGCAGGTATAGTATAGCAGTTGTTGAAATGTTTCTTGGCCAACAAGGTATTTCGTTTCAAGTTTGTGTCATCTAAACTAGATTTTTAATAATCTAGTCTGATTTTATAAACTAGTCCTGGTTTTCAAGGTTTTGTCTAGGCTGGATTTGTTTGTAATAATTAGTGCCCGGATTTATATGTAAATACATATTTTTAATTCAAATTATTTTCGGTCTTTATTTTGATTTCCACACAATTTATGACATTTGGAACGAGAAAATGTAATCTTTATTTCCAAATATCATAATTTGTTTAGAAAACAAAATAAAGACCGAAAATAATTTGAATTAAAAATATGTATTTAGATAAAAATCCGGGCCCTAGTAATAATCAAGTCTTATTCTATAAACTAAACTTGGTCTTCAAGATTTTATCTAGACTAGATTTATAATAATTTAGTCTGATTATATAGAACAGTCGTGCGCAAACAATTTTCATTTGCCACAAAACATTTTCTGTAAAATTTTATCGCGACCCCTAGATAGAAGTAATGTATGTGAACATTGAAATTCCCAAAAAGTTTTAGCAATATTTTCTGAAATAAACATTTAAATATTAGGAAAATTTGCTAATATTGGGAAAGTATTCCGAAACAGTTCTACCAATATCTCCACAAAATTTGAAAGAAATCCTCATGTTAATTTTTGAGAAAATTAAGTTTGAAAATTTCAATGTTTACTAATTTGATTGCCAAGGCGGAGTTTTTAAAAAAGTGCAATATTTTCTAAAATGAACATTAAAATATTGGGAAAATTTGCTAAATATTCCAGAACAGTTCTACCAACATCTCCACAATATTAGAAACAAATCCCCAAATTAGTTTTGGAGAAAATTATGTTTGAAAATGACAATGTTTTTAGATTTCTTTGTATTGACATTTCACTATTTACTACCAGTACTTACACACGAAATGACTTAATTTTTTTTTATGAATTCGACGACCCAAAAAGATTCTCTATCGACCCCTCTGGGGCGATCCATGGTTTGCGCACCACTGGTATCAACTAGATTTGGTTTTCAAGGTTTCATCTAGGATAAACTCTTGACAATCTAAATAAACTCTTGACAATCTAGTCTTATTGTATAGAGTAGAAAGGGTCTTCAATATTTAATCTGGGCGAGATTTTTAATAATTTAGTCTGATTATGTAGATTAGACTAGCTATTTGAGATTTCTTCTAGACGAGGGGTCGCCAAACTACGGCCCGCCCGCTGGATCCGGTCCTCAAGACCATTTCGTCAAGGCCCGGATATTAGAAATATAAATAATATAAATCAGCTATAAAGAAGATCCACACGTTCTTCCAGACCAGGAAAACAGACAAAGATAATGGATAGGGAGGCAAGACAAAAAAGGACTTAGAAGAAGTGCAGATTAAACAGGAGACCTTGCTCAACAGAGACAAATTCATACAAGAAGTCAAGAAATTAGAGGTTTTCAGGAAGCTAAAACAAACAGAAAAACAACTGGTATCAAATGGTCAGATGCAAGGAAAAAAGCTAATTCTGAGTAAATGAAAGAGTGTTGGAGGAAGAGGAAGGAAAAAAGAAATAAATAGTTATCTTGATGTGGTCCTTGGTTGGCCTGTAACAAATAATAATAAATGAGCTATACACATTTCCTATTAGATGGAATTTATGTAAGCAAATTTTAAAACGAAATGCCAAGAATGCTCAAACTACTATAAAGTGTCTTGTGTGTCGTGTACTTTTTGATGCGATGTTAGTAAAGATTTACAACTAGAACTGATAGATCTTCAAGCTAATGATAAGTTGCTAATTTTTACTCTTGGTTTTCACAGTGTAATTACCCACAAATTAAAAGGAATGTTAGAAAAATGATATCATGTTTTGTCAATACATACCTTTTCGAAGTACTTTTTCGAAATTTAATTTTGAAAAATCAAAAACTCGATCTCGTTTAGCAGATCAAGATTTATACGATTATTTCCGTTGAGGATGATTTTAACAGGCAAAGGGCATGTAGATTGCACCATTATGGATCGGATAGAAAGCGGACAATTAATATGGTACGGCCATGTGATGAGAATGAGGAATGTAAGGTGGCCAAGAAGAATGATCTCTTACATCCCAGCTAACAGAAGGAAGAACATCATAGAGAAAGAGAATAAAAGAAACCATGAGGAAAAGGGGAATGATAGAAGGAGATTGGGGAAATAGCAGAGAATGGAGATTGAAGTGCGGAAAGCGGCAGTAGCCGTAGGACCCACACTTAAAAAAAAGATTTTAATATCCGTATTAAACTAAATATTACAGAAAGCGGTAATACCAAGGAGTGACAAACGTCTCATTAAATTTTAAAATTGTATTTGAAATAAAAATATTTACATGTACCTACATGCTTTTGTTACTACGTACTATGAATCACACATATTATATCTTGTGATCATATAGTTTTAAATCTATCTGGCCCCCCGCTTATTGCAATTATATGTGGCTTGCGTTTCCAAAAGGTTGACAATCCTTGATCTAGGCTACACTCTTAATAATATAGTCTGAGACTAAACTAGACCTTCAAAGTTTCATCTTTCATAAATTTCTGTTCATTTAAATACATTATCTATAGGGTGTCTGAAAAAGAACTCCCTAGTTTTATTTTTTTAAATTTTAACTCCATAGTATCTATTGTCAATATCCTGGGCTTGGAAAAATAAGCCACCGTTCTCCTGTAGATAGCTCTGGCAAAGTCATCACAGTAAAAATCTTCCACGAAACCTCCCCTAATAGTAGCTCGCCTACCACGTTAAAAACTGTAAGGGTACCCTACACTTGACTCTAAGATCAAGAAACAAAGCACACCTGTAGGCTGTGGAAGGAGGTCCAGGTCCTACTTAGGACTGTAGCGCCATTAGATAGATAGTATCGATTGGGTCATAGAAACTATTCAAAGTGATACACACTATTCCAGTTTGTGGTGTTTGATTCATCATTCGTCCAAGTTTTGCTTCCCTGCAGGTAGCATGTCTGCTTGACCTTGAGACCGTCCCAACGGTCCCAACCGCCGCGACGATTCTTTCGAGTAACTGATTGATGTCTCGGATTTTTTCACTGTGCACAACATTTTTATGTGGCCCCAAAAGAAAAAGTCCAATGGGGTTAAGTCAGTTCTGCCTATCCACCTTCCGGAAAAGCGATTGTCTTGAGTCGCGTGCAGAAAACATTTTTCAACAAATTGTCATCATCAAATCTATTTAGAAAGTCAGCAGCAAACTCAAACCTTTTAATTTTATCAGTAGGTTTTATTTCATGTAACAGTTGCAATTTTTACGTACGCAAATGAAGTCTTTTACCCATAACATCTTACACGGTACCTTTAGGCAATCCTAGTTGGAGACTACGTCTGGCCAATGTCTTCTTTGGGCTCCGAACACACGAAACACGGATGTGTTTAACAACATCTTCAAAAATTCTCGGTCTGCTTGAAGATTTACCTTTTTAAACAGTACCGGTTTCCTTGAAAGGATGTAGCCAATGACGAATAGTTTTTGCTGTAGAAGGTTGAACACCATTCTAATGTTTAAAATTACGTTTCACTGTTATAACAGATTGAATTTGCACAAGTCAACAACAATAACACACTGCGCTTTTTTGCGGAGTAGCCACTGCACTGCACTGGAAGCCTGAACTGATTTAAGCGAAATGAGCCCAGGCGCCGTCTCAAAGTCAAGCAGGCGTGTCAGCTGCAGGGGAGCAAAACTTGCACAGTTGATAAATCAAACACCAGAAACTAGAATACTGTGTATCACTTTGAACAGTTTCTATGACACAATAATATTAGGAAGTTCTTTTCCAAACACCCTGTATATCATCTATAATTAGATAATTTGGATTTATAAGAAAATAATTAAGTAATTGCTATGTTCTAATTCACTCATGACTTAAAATAAATATAATTGCAAGTACGATTTGGTTTCCTGCACTTTCGTGCCACGAGAGACCATGTGGGTTGCAAAAAAACACTATAACTTGATAAATATTAATAACAATGAACATCCATAGATCCATTTCTGCCTTTTGGTTTAATCAGTATGTTTTTATCATCTGATCTCAAATAAAATTAAATATAAACTACAACTTAGTGGAGTGTTCGAAAGGAAATGATGTGACATTTAAAATTATATTTATATAGATCCAGGCTGCACAAAAGTGCGGGAAACCAAATCGTACTTATTATTTACGTACTTTATATTTATTTATTTTATAAGTCATGAGTAAATTAGAACATAGTATTTTCTTAATTCTTCTCTTGTAATTTGGAAGATAAACTTAGTAATTTCTCCCAATTTTAAAATAGATCTAGATCAAGAACTCTAAGAGAATGAATGAAAACTCAATATCTAAATTTGAAACGCACTCAATTTAAAGTGAACTTGGTGCATAGATTCCTTGTCCTTTAGGGAGCATAAAATGTAGATGCAAATCGGGTCGAAGCGAGCGTAATCAGTGCTAATACAGCGAGTTTGAATACGATTCTGAACGTTTTTAGTTATTGGCGTGCGGTTGTCTGCTTCGAATGTATTTTCTTGTGAACCAAAATTGCGGAAATTTTGTGAATATTGTGCTAAAATGTGAGATTGTTGTACAACGTTTTGTGAGTCTGTTTGTGAAATTGTTGTGGAAATTTATGCTTCGTTGAGTTTCTGCATTGATTTATTATATAGATATTAGGAAAATTTGTTAAATTTCAGAAAAAAATAAAAAGTCTTCCGAAAGTTGAATAAACTTTGTTAGAATTGTGTAGAAATGTATTACGACAAGTTCGATGAAAACGTTAAAACTAGAGGAAACTTGAGGAATAATATCGGGAAATCTATTAAAATTATCTAAATAATTAGAAATTTAAGTAAAACGTTTACAATGTTAAGATTGTGTAAATTAAAGACGAGAAATTGTTGGTAAATGTAAGTTGAACTCACGTTTACCCACAAGCTGCCAAATGTGTACATTTATCTAACTCTGTACTTTTAACATATAAAATACTTAAAGTTATTGTAGATTACTATTGTTATAAAAATCTTGGGCTATCGATATTAAATATTATCTTAATTTATTTTATGTATAATTTATTATCATTATTAACCATAAAAGGTAAAAATTAATTAGTGTAAATCATTACTTGAATTACAATAATTAATTTTCATGTATAAATTATATTTTTGTAGATTCATATAAAATATGTAGAGCATAAACACCATATAAGATTTTATTAATAGAGTAATTTACAATCCAGCGATTTTAAGAGATAATTTAAATAAATTAAAGATAATTTTTTTGTTTAAAGTTTCAAGACTGAGAGTATTTTCTGCATATTTATTGAAAGAAAAAGTTTTACGAAAACATTTTTTAAATTAAACTTTTATTTAATATTTAGACACTGAAAATTTGTAATTTACAGTTCAGTAAATTACAGATTTTGTGTAATGAAATTATCAATTCATTTTATTGTTGGATATACTGATGGTGTATATATATATATATATTGCAAGGTCGCCGCTAGGCCCCGGGCAACAGGTGGGTGGCCGCACCCTCGTAGTAAACTTATTACATGTTTATGAACCGCAATCGCGCCCGTTACATCACCCATTAAACCTTTACAACTCAATCCCCCTTTTAACACTGGCCGTACGTATTTTTTACAACGTTTCAAATCATGTGTTCGATGATGGGGATGCATTCTTATATCTAAAGCGGTATGTGTATGCAAGAGTTGGCAATGGAGTCCAGGATCACGTCTGGAATCTGAGAAAATAGACACCTTGGTTTATTTTCATATCTATTAATAAGACGGTAGTATATAACACACATGGCAGTGCGTTGCAAAGTTTTGCCAAATTACCACAGTCCCATTATAAACTTGATAGATTGTTGGCGTTGGAATTACCTTTGATTAAAAGAAATTTAAGTTTTTTGTACGGAAAAGTTTACAGTTAGTCTTAAATGATTTAATTAATATGTTTTAATTTTATGCAGTTTTTTTTTAGGGGACAGGTTAAACCGGTGCACGGTTTCAAGTGAGCCGCATTTTAAATAAAGTTCTAATGCATTTTACCATTTACATATTGCCGGAGTCGGAAATTAACTGTAATCCAGTTTTTTTTATATGTATAGCTTAATGAATGTCAACCTCGATCCGTGTTTAAGATGTTTATAAAAATACTAATCTTAATAAATTTTTAAAAAGTATTACTTAATCGATAAATTATTTAACGAACTTTATATTTTATTGAAGTAAGGAGATGTGCTAATTAAAAGTTGTACGAAATAACTCATTCAAAATGAGATGTTGACATCAATGTTTTTATCTCTATAATATATGTTCTTTATTTTGTTTTCTCTTAAAAATAATAACGCATTAAAGAACATTTTCGTGCGTCGGGGCAATTTACATCGTAATTTTGGGGTCAGTTGAAGGTCGGTCCGAGTTACCTCTTCATTTTTTAAATTATTTTAATGGCCCGTTAACCGTTTTAATAAACCGTTGAAATTGTATATAATCGAAAGTATAATTTGTGTATGAACACTTTTTTATCAGTTTTTATATAATATACTTCATTTCCAAAACAAAACCAGAAATTTTACAAATCTGCTATATATTTTATTTTAGATAGACTAGAATTGTATATTTTTTAAATCTAATTGAACGTGATTTTGTTTCTTTATTAACATTAATGGGCTGTAGATTTGCCCGCATTTGGGTTTCTTTATTTAATATAAAGGGAGACTCAATCCACTTAATCTGTAAATAGTTAAATGACGTGATTTACGAGGCATGAATCTAGTCGGTTTTAATTTTACGTAACTGCAGAACAAAACATTGATTAGTGAAGATATCGGGAAAAAAAACCTTTTACTTCGCTTGCATTATTAATGATGCCTAAAGATGTCTTTACATATACATGCAATGGATGGAAGAGCCTTTTATTGTTGCTTTTATACAAGCCGGAAATTCAACTCAATTTATAAATATTATAGTATTTTCTGTAAAAGGCATAGTTGATATAGCGATGTTTTAATAAAATATCCCAAATAGGAAATAATAAACGAGATGCTATTTTCCCTCATCGAAAACAAGATTTTTAATTATCACTTACGTATTTCCAAATACAAAAATCTACGAAAGCGTATATAAGATGTCGTATTCTCAATAAAAAGAGCAAATTCTAATGAATATAAAAACTATACTTTATGGTTTAACTTTCAATTTCCTTAGTTATCCTTGCTTAGTATGCCAGTTACAATCGGATACCTTTTCACACATATTTCAGTGCCCACGCGCTGCGTTCGCTTCATGTTGCCTCACTGACATTTTCCACTAATTGCTTGCTATGCAAGCGACACCCCCGCTTTATACCCAAAATACTTAGTTAATACTTACTAATTAACTTGATATTTACTTACTAATTAATAATTTTATTAATACACTAATTCTAAAATATATTTTAATATAACAAATATTCATTATGGTACAAATTGACCATTTAATTATACCCATAGATTATATACTTTGATTGATATTGAGTTCAGATTAAGAGGTAAGCTCATATGTATGCATGGTTTTTCATGTAGTGGCTTGTAACAACCGTGGCTTGTTGCAAAAAGGGTAATCTCTCTAAAAGGGTAAAACAAATTAACATTGTTTTGATTTTAAACTGCAATTATCAAAAACGCAAAGCACTTTAAACAACGAGAACACAAACGCAAACAAACCCCAGAAATCGGACAACGAATGGGCGAAGAATAGATGGAACCACCTAGAAAATAAGAAATTATAGACACCCTTAAAAAGATGAGGAACAATAAGTCGCCTGGCAGCGACCGAATACATACAGAATCCCTCAAACAGGAAGGAAATCAGCTGATTAACCAGCTACAAATAATATACTCTAAATATGGAAGGAATAAATGTCCGAGGAGTGGAACGAAGGAGTAATATGTCCCATACACAAGAAAAGGGATTTTCTAAAATGTAAGAATTACATAGACATGACGTTGCTAATTGTAGCATATAAAGTCCTCTCCAACATACTCTACGGAAGACTACTTCCAAAGGTGGAAAAACTCATAGGGGACTATCAGGAGGGTTTGCGTCCCGGAAAATCACAATATTTGCGCTTAGACAAATGGCACGGAAAAGACAAAGACAAAGGGCACGGAACACCAATTGGACACGTGCCATATGTTCGTCGATTTTAAAACAGCATATGATAGTATTATAAGAACCAAACTCTATGATGTTCGAACGGCCCTAGAAATACCAAAGAAGCTAGTGCGACTGGTAATGATGACAATGAAGAACGCTAAGTGTACCATAAAAATACAAAACAGTATTTTAAAGCACATAGAAATACACAACGGCCTACGTCAAGGAGACGCGCTGGTGTGCCTCCTATTTAACATATGCCTAGAAAAAGCAATTAGAGACGCTAACGCAACATAAGAGGCACGATTGTAACTAGATCTGCACAACTACTCGCATACGCAGACTACGTTGAAATAATTACCAGGACGACAAGAGAATGACTAGAACTTATACAGCCCTCGAGGAAGCGGCCAACAACTTCGGCCTACAAATAAACGAGGAAAAAACAGAAATAATGTCAGTAACTCGGCGAAGCACTTACAATCGGAACAAACGTTTCCAAACGAAAAAAATTAAATCGTTACTACAAGAGTTCTACGTTCCTGGACGGCAACGTAAACGCAAAAAATAACTACAGGGCTGAAATAGAAAAGAGGATAATGCTCGGTAGCAGGTGCTACAACGCACTCGAAAACAACTAGGAAACCCTAACATTACTAGAAAGACGAAGATGGTCATATACAAGACTCTAATACTGCCTGTAGTAACAAATGGCGCGGAAACATGGACAATAAGACAACAAGACGCCAACCTACTAAGCATTTTTGAGAGGAAAATCTTACGCACAATCTTCAAAGAGATATGCGACAACGGTACATGGCGACGTAGATACAATTTTGAACAGCAACACTTACTAACAAATGCATGAAGAACACGACATCATAACCAGAGTCAAAATAATGCGGTTACAATGGGCAGGGCGTATAACAAGAGCCCCGGAAAAAAGCGTAACAAATTGGTTATTAGACGCCCAACTGCAGGAAGGACGAAAAACAGGCAGGCCAAAACTCAGATGGGAACACGGATTAACAGAAGACGCATCAAAGTTACACTTTGAGGGTGGAGAGGACTAGCACAAAACATGGACGAATGGAGTAGGACACTTGGGAGGTCAGGATCCACACAGGGCCGTAGCGCCACAGTTGATGATGATTATCAAAAGTGAAATAAGTTGGACACCAAATTTTTTTGTTGATCATTGCATAGTAAAATCTAATGTTTAGTAACAAATTAAATATTTAATCCTAAATTAACAATTAATACTTAACAATTGCGTCCTTTAGATAACCAATTAACGCATTTCACGCTGGCACATTTCCGGCGATATCTCACCAATAGCTTGTTGAATGTTTCGCTATAAGTCTTCCCTTTAATACGATGCTTGACCGACATCGAACAATTAACGCATTTCACGATGGCCCATTTCTGGCGATATCTCACCAATAGCTTGTTGAATGTTTCGATATAAGTTTTCCAGGGTTACAGATTCATTCTGATAAACTTTAGATTTAACATGACCCGCAGAAAAAAAAATCGAAAAATCTATCGAATCACATCGGTTTTTTGTCATTTGTTAGGCCGAAAGAGTATCTTTCTTTAAAATTGTTCTTACCAGCTCAAGTGAAATTCCTATTTGCTGCGATAAACTTCGCAGGAATTGATTGAAATTTTCTTCTATACTCTTTCTAACTTACAAAGTATTCACTTCTGTTCTAGCAATTTGTTCCCTTTCTGCAAGTTTGGTAGCTATAAGAGAAACCGTTTGTATTTTTCCACCCATCTTGCAATTGTCGTGTAATTTGTCGGCGCCGAAAAATAAAACTGTTGTCGAAACCACCCCTGAGTTTGAATAATGGGGTTCGTTCTAATAAAATTCTCTACACGAGCAATTCTTTGTTCAATCGGCTACCGCACAGTGGGCTGAAAAAGTGGTCAAAAATATAATGATACCTATATACCTGTAATTTTAGTTGCAGGGGTTCTTTTCGTTGCTGATCACGAATATCTTATCAAACTTTTCAAAATCAAAATGGCGGATTTAAGACGGCGGATATTTCTTAGAAACACTCATCCAATTTTTAGAAAATGGAGTATACGGGATTTTTTTACGTCGCTGATTGCAAATCTGTTGCGAATTTTTCGAAACACGTTCTTCGCGTAACCGCTGATAATTTTTATTGAAATGTATAATATC
The DNA here is from genome assembly GCA_944588485.1 of Phosphuga atrata. NCBI lineage: Eukaryota > Metazoa > Arthropoda > Insecta > Coleoptera > Silphidae > Phosphuga > Phosphuga atrata. The sequence goes on from OX155899.1 coordinate 38,680,598, forward strand.
AAAACTGCTTAATGGTGGATGATCCTGAATATTTTGACATTATTAGATAACAGTTTATGCTAATGCAAGAAAACGACTTCCAGCTGCGTGTGGAAATCTACCTTTTTTTAAATAATGTATAACACAAAACTGTAAAAATTATAAATCGCCCAATATATCCCCGGCTAGTTTCATGTTTACCGCGTATGTAATACTTCAGAATTCAGAGTCCTAAGGAATTGCATGCCGAAACCTGCCTATACGTATTTGGTACAGCGTCAATAACCTTTAATGCGCAAGTTTTTTTTTTCCGCCATATTAGACCCGTCTTTTGTTTTTTTGTAATCCTGATAATCGGTACCTGATCAACGACGTGAAAAATTTCCAAATACGCAATTTCAATCAGATATGATTTCGAAAAATTCCATCCACCATATTTGATCTGCCATTTTGTTTTATAATATTTTATAACTAATTCGTAATCAGTGAGATTAACTGAGGCTGTGGGGGAAGGTCTAGGTCCTACTTAGAATTTTAGCACCCTCAGAGAGACAGGTACGAAGTTTTGTAAAAATTAGATGAATTTTTAGAAAAATTGTCCGCCATATTAAATCCGAGATTTTGTTTGAACATTTTGATAACAAATTTGTGATCAGCTACGTATAAAACACCGGCAACTAATATTTAAAAAATATATGTCGAGGCATTCTATTATTGCCCGCCGCTTCATTTTCAATAAACTTGAACGTTCACTGAATATTAGACAGTTAGAATTATAACAAATAAGTCATTACTTCTTTTACCGTTTTTATTTAATAAAAACAGGACACTTTTATTTTGTTACCCTTGTTTAGGGTTCCGTACCGAAAACGGAACCCTTATAGGATCACTTTGTTGTCCGTCTGTCTGTCTGTCTGTCTGTCTGTCCGTCCATCTGTCTGTCTGCCAAGACCATTTTTCTCAGGAACGAGTAGAGGTAACAAGTTGAAATTTGTGTTCTGCGGTCTCTTTCAGCTGTGAATCAAATCAAACTTGTAAGTCAACGCGATCAAAAGATATGACCGTTTATGTCGCATATTTTGCGATTTCACATGGGAATCAAAACCTATAGGGTACTTCCCGTTGACCTAGAATCATGAAATTTGGCAAGAAGCGGTGTCTTACAGCACATGTAAAGGGAAATATCTGAAAACCGTAAAAATGTAGTTTAATTACAAGAAAAAATGCGAATTTACTATTAGAAACTTATGAAAATACACTAATTTGTTGCGTGGTATTGTCAGGCACCAGAAGCATATGGGTTGCATACAGTTAGGTCCCCTAAAGATACCTTACTTACAAGTTTGTACGGAACCCTCGGTGCGCGAGTCATAAATCGCACTTGCCTGGTTTTTTTCTCGTTTAAGACTCGTTTTTACACTTTATATGGGTCTGCTGTTTTTTCTTAGCCCAGAAAGCTTTAATTTTCTGGCTGTGGCAAGCTTCCTCTCCACTTTTGTCTGTTGGTTCCTGTGCTGTTTTTGCTGGTAAGGGCTACTGGCAATACTCCTTGTCGAATGGTCTGTCGGACTTTGGACCGATCGTCTACGGTTTCTGGTGGAATTTTAAGTTGCTCCAGGTCTGATTTCACTGTGGTGATCCATTTGTTGTCGAAGGCGTGTCTGAGGCAGAAGATCCTGTTCGTGAGTCCGAGGGGGTTCATGCGGGTTAAATGTCCATAGGAGGTTACGCGCCTTTTCCTCATAGATGTGATTATGTCTTCATTCAGGTGGTACAGTTCACTATTGTGTCTGATCCTGAATGTGCCATCAGGAAATCGTATTGCCATCCTCGTCTAGTATTGGCCCTAGTATACTCCTCGGGATTTTCCGTTCTTTAAGCTCTGACTGGACCTTTCCTGTATATCAAGAGGCATTCTAAGGCATAGAGTGCGGAGGGTCTTACAACTAAGCTGTAATGTTTAAGGTTCTTGGAAAGATGTTTGGAGATGTAAATGCTCTCGCAGGAGTGGTAGACCCTCTCCAACTTGGTACATCTGGTATCTATAGCCAAGTTCTCACTTAATTTCTTTGTTACTCTTTATTAAATAAATTATTTTTTGTTTGTTTTTAAACACATTTTATTACAATTCACTAAAAAGGAGGAGAAATACTTTTTACCGAGTTGACTATAAATAACAGTGGAGCGTCCAAGAATAAATAAGGAGCGTCCAAGAATAACGCCAATATGGTTAAGCGCTCCACTCTTTTATTTATAGTAATGCATAATTTAACCCTTCGTCTGTAAACCTTTTTTGGCACCTTCCATCTGTAAACCTGGGTCCATCTATCAACCTCATATCTGGCCGTTTTTTGCCCTCTTACCTTTTTCGTAAAATTTTGAATTAATTCGTCCTTATGTTGAGAACGTTCAACTTGATATATCAATTATTGAACAAACCATTGCATTCATTTCATTTTTCTTGAATTCTCTTCATATTATCTTTAAACCAATAGAGAAACTTTCGGAAAATTTAGTGCTTTATTTAAAAAAACACAATTTCAAGACAATTTAAGATTTTTAACATGAAGAACGGCAAATTGAAGGTGAAGATTAGATCTTTTCGAAAAAAAATCACGATTTTTGTATTTAATCAAATGTTTAAATTTGGAACGCAAAAATGTGAAAAAAATCTTGTATCAGGTAGTAGCTTTTAGCCACTTAGCTTTTACATTTATACTTAATTATTTTTAATTATTCTTTCGAGTTAAATAGTTACGAGAAATAGAAACAAGAAAATAGTTACTCAATTGAACGCAATTTACACAATACATTACTCGATAATTATCGCAAATTGATTTCGGGCATTTCACGCAGCAATATAGTGGTTTTTTTTTCATTTTGCCTCTGCTGCCTATGCTGTTTTTATATATGTAATGTTTTAAAAATCTATTTTATCTACTCGCATACCAAAATAAACACATTAATAAGTATATTATGGTATGTGAAGGATGCTATTGTTATATTCATGTGTAAAAGTATGCGAATCGTGCATAAAATCCAATGTAAATCAATTGGAGTTTCATTATGAAACGATTTCTGTTTATTGTTATGGCAACAACTCGCGTCCCTAAACAAAAAAAAAACATAGATGTAGTGAAAATAGTTTTCTGACGTATATGAAAATTGAATTATTTTTTATTTTGAATTAAGAAGTTCCGACCTCTTAATCTGGATTTATCTGGCTCTAATGTAACTTAACCTAACACAAACCTAATCTAGATTAAATCTAGGTTAACCCAGATTACATAGACAACGACCAAATAGTGTGCCCGTCACTGTGCATTTTTGCTAGTTAGCAATTTTTGCCACGGAGGCTCTGACCATTTTGACCCTATTGTATCAGTGATTTGAGGTATTTTATCTATCAAAGTTACAATTTTTCAATATTATCGGTAAGAAACAAATAATATTTTAGAGATTTAACAGTATTTTAACTTTTATAATGTTTTGTAGATAAAATAATGTATGATACACATGTGCGAAAGGCTTTTGTAGACTCATTGCGATTAAAGTAATATTTAAACTTCGCAACTCATGCACAAAAGAGCTACTTCACACACTTGCATCATAAACTACTATTTTATAATTTTATTTAATTATTTGGATAAAGTCAATATGAAGTTTTGGGCAGCGGGTGCGTTTCGGACATTGACATTTTCGGACATTTTTAGGACATCGTCATCACAACAATATATAAAACTAATCCAATCTACTTTTAAAACGTACTGTTTTAAAATAACAATATACCTCTGCAGAAATTTAAGAAAAGTGCATTTTCATTAACTCAAAGAAAACACTCAAAGTATTAAGCCACAATCTATATAATTACATCCATTTTTATTCAATATCACCTTTTATTAACAAAAATATGATATATTAGTTTATAAAACAGGAACTATCAAAATACTGTAGGAAAATAGGAAACTATTATAGTTTACACTTAGTCTACACAGTTTTACTTAATTACATATTGAGTATTTAAATTGTTGTTTGAAATTGTAAATAAATTGTTATAAAATATTGTGGTTAAAGAGTCTCATTTGCATCGGCATACGTTTTTTCCTGTCAACGAATTTCGGTCTTCTTTAAAAGAAATTCTTTAAACACGAATACTGATGTTGAAAAGTTCGCAGTTTAATCTTTTTCTACGTAGTCTTACAGTTTTAATACACACTGCTAGCTTCTGAATCGCCCATAACCTTTCAATCGCGCAAAAGAAAGAAACTCAAAATGTATTTATAACTTTTAACCCCTTGACATATAATGACGTCTGAGAGACGTCACTCATTTCACGTGCCATTGTAGACTTTGACGTTACCGAGATGTCAAGAACTGTCTCAGTGGACGCTGTGCAGTATATTATTAGATTATTCAATTCCTGTATCGCATTCATCTACAAAATTATTCAAAATGAATGAATGAAATAATTCAAATGATGTTGAAAATCGAAAAAGCTGACAATCGTACAAACAAAAGATTAACAAAATGTGCTTGATATTGCTATTTATAATGCTTATGTCTTCTATTCTAAGTCACTTAATTCAACAAAGCAATCTATTGGTTTTTTTTTTCGACTGAACGGTGCAGAAAATATGCTAAGTAATTTGTCTCTTCCTAATTATCCGATGTTTGTAGACCGTTGCAAAATGAATGCTCAATTCGGCTACAGGCAAAATATTGCGCACACTTACCTTCGACTAATAAAAAGGAACGTCTTCGAGAGAGATGCCTACTGTGCGTCAAATGTCTAGTTCATCTACGAATTCCAAAATGTTTTGAAATGTTTCTTACTTTACAGAAATACTAATTTATTATTTTATAATATTATTTAATTATTGTTCATTTACATTAAATATCAACTTAATTAAAAGTTATATAACAATGCACATTTAAAAAAAAATTCTGTTTCTAAGCTTGCACATAACTGTTCAGTTCAGCTAAATTAAATAGTAACTTTCAGATGCAACAAATTTTGATTCATTAATAGACAACTTTTTTATCAAGGTTTTTTTTTGTCTAAAAACCTAATAAATTCTTATAATATTTATTCTCAATATTTTTAAATTAATATACGTTTTAATTAATATCTTTGAAATCTTCGAACTCTGCTAGAGATTAGAGTATTATATGTAGACAGATTGGCTAAATATTTTTGTGAAGTGATCTCGGAGAAATAAGTTGGTACCGAGATATTGCTACCTGGAAATTCTCCCTCGTTTAAAGCCATTAAGTATTTTAACTAACTTTTAACTTTGGTTTTATGTGATTTTAATTCAATATTGTCGTTGGCGTATTACATAGGGTATACGAATGGAATTTACACATATTGAGTACAGTATTCAGTGTTTTAATTAATGATTTTCTCGACGGGGAATATCGGGGGAGACGGACAGACGTGACGATCCTGAGTCTAATTAAACGCAAACCCCTCTAATTGACAATTTGATTACATCACATGCAACCACAACGTGCCTCGACATTAAACAAATATAACTGCGGGACTAGCGACACTAATTTTTATTTTTTAGAATCACTTTTAGAAAAGTTTTGCAACGGATTTAGTATTAATTATGCGGGAGAGTATATATAGTAAGTTTGGTGTGTCGAGTTGAGGTCGAGTATTTCGGTCTGTTGAGTTCTGAAGATCGACCTTAAAATGGTCTTGAAAAAAAAGAACCCACAGAACCGTTATATCATTATACGCGCACGCCCCGCGACAACAATGATGATGATCTTGGGGCGGTCGATGATGATGAATATATGGTGAAGAAATTCGGCACGCATTGTAACATTGTATGCAAGTCAATGATTGACCCCGAAGTTGCAACGGGCCATTTTTACCGCACGATTTATTGTACGTAATTATTATTTTATTTCTGAATTGAATTTTATGAATTTTTAATGAAGTTCACCTAAAATTACATTGCATTTAATAATCTATAAAATTATTCTTATTTTGACATTTTTATAGCTTAAAGCTTAAAAATCCGACAAGTAAAGCCGACCTTCCCTTTTTATAAAATACTAATGTATTCTAAAAATTTCATGCAAGGCATGCAAGTGATATGTAATATAGAAAAGCTTGTCATATTTATTTTTCTTTACATTTTTCAGAAATAACAGTAATTAGATAACATTAAATATATAGCTATAAAAGAAGGAAAACCCGCAAAACAAGATTAGGAAATAAATTAATTTAAAATTCAAAGTCTCATGAAAAATCGAAATCACTCACCATTTTCTTTAATAGTAGCTTATGATACAAGTGTTTGAAGAAGGGCTTTTGTGTATGAGTTGCGAAGTTTAAATTGCAACTCATTAAACAAAAGCCTTTCACGAACGTATGTCATACATTATTTTATGTACGAAGCATGTTAAAATACTGATGAATCTACAAAAAAATAATTGTTTCTTACCGATAATATTGTAAAAATTGTAATTTCGACAGACAACATACTTCAAAACACTGTCACAATGAGTTTAGAACGTTCAGCGCCTCCGTGATAAAAATTGCTAACTAGTTAAAACGCACAGTGACGGGAACACTATTTGGTCGTTGTCGATGTAATCTAGGTTAAGCTATATTTAATCTAGAAAAGGTTAGGTTAGACGGAACACAGCCTGAATATGTAAATATATAGAATAACAATAATAGCTATAGAATAACTTTCAAATTTCAAATGAGATTTGTTTTGGTAGTCCTAAAAAGACTCAGTAATTGTTATAGAGCTCCGGAAAAAGGAAAAGGCTGAATATATTTATATATTCAGGCTGTGTTCCGTTTGTTTTAAGTTTGTATGATTATCTATAACGTAGGATGGTTTCCACAATTCTAGGTTAGGTTATATTAGAGTTATATTAGAGCCAGATAAATCCAGACTGAGGGGCAGAGACTTCTTGATTTAAAATAAGAAAAGTTAATTCAATTTTAATATACGTCAGAAAATTTATTTTCACTACGTCTATGATTTTGTTTTGTGACGCAAGTTGTTGCCATAGTAACAACAAACAGAATTTTTTTAATAATGAAACTCCATTTGATTTACATTGGACTTTTACATACGATTATAATATCATCCTTCACATACAATAATGTATTTATTAATGTGTTCATTTTGGCGTGGGAGTAAATAAAATATTTTTATTTGAAAGATGTGAACTATGAGAAACGTATATAAATTATTGGAAGAGAAAGAAGAGTTTGTTTCACTAAAAACCACGAAAAGCTGATGTATAAAATGGGCAACTTAAATAATTTCGACGATTAATTTTGAATAATCGGGTGATAATTAATCATATTCTAGATCTCTCTCATTTTCAGAGTGATTCTCGATCAAATTTTGGGCTTTGATTATTGTTGACAGCTGGCTATACCACTGATGAGAGTCTTTAGGTATTGCTCCTTCTCAACACAGTTCCAAAAGGTCTTTTTTCTTCTGAGCACTGCTGGGCAATAGTCTGCTGTAGAGTTGTAAAAGCTCGGTGGGTAGAAAACGGGGTCGCCCGATGCCATATGCAATTTTTCAATGGTTCATAGTCAATTTTTCCATGGTTATCCTTCCTGAATCGGAAACTCTTCGTCGTCAGCCAATTCACTCGTTCTCCGTTTACGTCTTTATTATAGTTTTTCATAATTCATATTTCTCAAAAACTCATTAGGGCGTGTGCCCTTTTGATCTGGCCAATCTGAATATTGTCTACAAGTTTTGCAACGTATAAAACCTGCGTTTTTGCTGATTCTATATCTGAGAATTCACTTCCATATAGCTATGGCCACTTTCAAGAAACTTTTGAGTTTCTTCGTTTTTACCAAGGACAACAATAAAGCAGCAACATGCTTTCTGTCCCCCCCCATGTATCTGCAAATAAGGAAACCTCAGTAATCTCGAAGGGCAGAGACGTTAGGAACCGATATATGCAGCTATCTATTTCGGAGCTCCCTCTCTTACCGCTCAGCTGCTTTATAGATCTTACCGCTGCTTTATAGATAGTTCTGCTTTAGTACATGAGCTCAGATCTAATGTAGGAATTTGCAATACTGATCGAACGTCGCAGACAAAAAATTATGTTCCGCGGCTGCTCGATCTTTGTCGAATAATTAGGCTGCATTACAACCATTTTTCCTCAATTGGTGGTTACCGTAAGCTTCTTGAAGCCGTGCCTACTCATCCTGGCTATCATTCTGATAGTTTTCGCAGATTTGGCACCTGTCTTGTTTTGGATGGTACAAAGATACCAAATAACATCTTGTAAATATATTGGGACACAACGCGTTGAGATGCTTCCTGCTTCTGCTTCCTTAGCACAACCTGATTCCTCATCCTCAGGCCTGTGTTCATAGTTTTTCTTGAATTCCGCCAAGGAGACACAGGACGTACAGTATTCGGGTTGAACTCCGAGTAATGTGAATTCACAACAGGAAAGCTATGGATGTGTTGATTGACGAATTAAATAGCTTATTCGCACGTATTGTTAGCAGACGCATGTTTCCCTCTTTTATCATCTCCAACGTACTAGCCATGTTCATTTTTATGCATGAATACACTACACACAACGTCTTTGAATATGCAGAGGATTAAGACGAAACATGATTGACTTACTCGTACACAACCCCCATTGACATTATAGACGTGGTCGTCTTCTTTCTGGTAACTACTGATACTACTGCTAAGTTTACTCAGATGGACTTAGTGGGTTTGGTGGACTCTGTTCACCATGTTCATGTTCCGATCTTTCTCGAATAATTCGGCTGCATTACAAACATGTTTTCCCAATTGGTGGTTATCGAAAGTTTTTTGAAGCCGTGCCTACTCATCCTGGCTAGCATTCTAATAGTTTTCGCAGATTTGGCAACTGTCTTGTTTTGGATGGTAAAAAGATAGGATGTATTGAGTACCAAATACCATATTGTAAATATATTTGGATACAGGGCGTCGAGATTCTGTTTCCTTAGCACTGCCGGATTAATCATTCTCAAGCCGGTCTTCATATTTCTTCTTGAATTCGTCCAAGTAGAGCATGGTATCCACGTACAGTCTTCGGGTTGAACTCCTAGAGTAATGTGAATTCACTACAGGAAAGCTCTCGACGACTGACGAATAAAATAGCTTTTGACTTGACGAATTTTGTTTTGACTGACGAATAAAATAGCTTATTTGCTGGTCTTGTTAGAAGACGTATCTTTGCCTCTTTTATCTCTCCAAGGTCTCCAACGTTCGACCCTTGTTTATCTTTATACACGAATATATTATACACAAAGTCTTTGGATATGCAGAGGGTTGAGAAGAAAAATGATTAACAGACTCGTACACCGTCTCAATTCACATGATAATGGTATGACCTACCGTTGTTGCACTCGGCCACCTCGTTACGAGGTCGTCTTCTTTCTGGAACTACTGGAACTACTGCTAAGTCCATTCAGATGGACTTGGTGTGTTTGGTGGTCTCTATAGGTTCCGTGGCTGATCGAGCTTTGTCGAATAATTTGGCTGCTTTACATTTTTTTTTTCTCAATTAGTGGTTACCGTAAGCTTCTTGAAGCCGTACCTTCTCATGCTAGCTACCATCCTGATAGTTTACGCAGATTTGGCACCTGTCTTGTTTTGGATGGTACAAAGATAGGTTGTATTAAGTACCAAATACAGTCTTTTAAATATATTGGGACACAGGGCGATGAGATTCTGCTTCCTTGGCACAACATAATTCCTCATCCTCAGTCCTGTCTTCATATTTTTTCTTGAATTCTTCCAAGTAGAACATGGTATCCACGTAGAGTCTTCGGGCCGAACTCGTAGAGTAATGTGAATTCACAACAGCAAAGCTCCCTATGTGACGAATGAAATAGCTGCTTCGCTCGTCTTGTTAGAAGACATATGTTTCTCTCTTTTATCGTCTGCAAAACGAGCCTTGTTTATCTTTATGCATGAATACACAACGTCTCTGGATATGCAGAGGGTTGAGACTAAAAATGATTGACAGACTCGTACACAGTCTCCATTCATATTATAATGGTATGACCTACTGTTGCTGCACCGAGCGCAGCACCGGTGCACCCTTCGTTACGAGGTCGTCTTCTTTCTGCAACTACTAAAACTACTGTTAAGTCTATTCAGAAGGATTTAATGGGTTTGGTGGACTTAGCGGGTGCTGATAGGCTGTTTTTTTTCAGAGACCAGCTACCCAACTATAAAACTCCCAAACATAATTTTGAAGCAAGAAACTCATTTTGAGCCAAAACTGAACGTAGCTGGTTTTCCTTCTCAATAATAGGGAGAAGTTATAGGGAATTTGATAAGAGATACCTTACTATTTGAATATTGGGATGAAACCATACCAATTATAGATACAATCATACAAGCTTACTAAAGCGATGTATATCTTGAATTTATAAATATATTCAACCTGTTCGTAGCTCTATAATATTAAGTCTTATTAGAACTGTGAACAAATCTCATGTTGAAACAACTAGATTTGTATACGATTCCTAGAACCAGTCCATTTTCATGGTTCTAACGGGGCTAGAGAAATACCATTGTTTTTTAAATTAATTTCTTTCTATTTAAATTATGTGAATAGCCATCTGCAGACGCGTTTCGAGATCTATCTCTCGTAAGTGCAGCTTAGCTCTTTTGAATTATAAAATGGAATTCACTTATATTATCTTGAACACCATGTGTCGGACGGTACCATTAGAGCCTTATAAATGGACGGGTTCTAGGAATAACATACAAATCTCTGTTGTGTAATTCAATGTTCTGTGTGATATTAGCCAGGAAGTTGTTTCAACATGAGATTTGTTCATAGTCTTAATAAGACTTAATATTATAGAGCTACGAACACGTTGAATATATTTATATATTTAAGCTATTTTTCGCTGTAGTAAGTTTGTATGATTGTATCTATAATTGGTACGATTACACCCCAATATTTAATTATCATTTAATTAAATAACTGAAACTAAGTTTAGGTTTTTCTACACGCATATCAAATCAAAACCTAACCTCGCCAGTCCGGCATATGGAGTTCAAGCTAATGTAATTGTGTTACATTTTATAATTCGAAAGAGCAAAGAAAAAAGCTTCACTGATGATAGATTTATCTTTCACTTCACTTAAGATGGCTACCTTAAGGCTCACTTAAGATGGCTATTCACTGAAGTTAAATAGAAAGATATGATCTTAAAAACAATGTTATCTATCTCGTTTAATGCCGAAAGTGGACTGGGACCTAGTAATAACATACAAATATCCGTTGTATAATTCAATATCCTGCGTAGTTTTAGCAAGGGAAGTAGTTGTTTCAACATGAGATTATCAACATTTCAACATAGATCTCGAAACGCGTCTGCAGATGGCTATTAACTTAATTTAAATCGAAAAAAATAAATTTGAAAAACAATGTTATTTCTCGAGGTCCGTTAGTGCCATGAAGGTGGACTGGTTCTAGGAATAACGTACAAATCTCTGTTGTATAATCCAATATCCTGTGTGATATTAGCCAGGAAGTAGTTGTTTCAACATGAGACTTGTTCATAGTCCTAATAAGACTTAATATTAGGAGCTACGAACAGGTTGAATATATTTTAGATCTATATTTCCCTGTAGTAAATTTGTATAATTTGTATGACAAATAAGCTACCGTCCTCCTGTGCTTGGCTGTGGCAAAGTCATCACATTAAAAAATTACCACGAAACCTCCTCTAAAATTGGCTCGCCAACCACGTTACCGTAACGTAACTGTAAGGGCTCCTACACTTTTGTCTAAGATCAAGACACCAAGTACAAGTGTAGGCAGTGGAAGCAGGTCCAGGTCCTATCTAGGACTGTAGCACCCTTAGAGTTAAAGTTATATGATACCTAATTCATATATATATATATATAAATTGTTAATTTCTATAATAATTATATTTTCATAATTTTATTAATGATTTTTTTTAAATAAAAATATGTAGACAATTAAGGGAATTGTAACGCTATAAACATGTAAGAAATATGAACTAAATGGAGATTACTTTTCCAGGGCAACAAAGATTAAACTTCTGCATTCTTTCCTTAGAATTAAATTGTAAACGTACATTTCCTTATTTTGTTAGTAATAACTTTTTGTTATTTATATGGAACCGTCATTTACTTTTAAAACCTGATCACCAACAAAAATTTTTTAATCTTTTTTAATCGATCTTCGTAATATATCAATAATATGTAATATTATTACTTATTATTTAAATTTGGTGAAATCATACAACATTATAGATAACCGTATAAACTTAATAAAGTCGGAACACAGCCTGAATATATAAATATATTCAACCTTTCCGAAGCTCTACAACGTTATTGTGTCTTTTTAGGACTACCAAACAAATCTCATGTGAAATTTGCCAGTAATTTACTAGCTTTCAGTCCACATTCGTGGCACCTAACGAAAACCAGAAAAATAACGTTTTTTAAGATCATTAACTTTATATTAACTTAAGTGAATAGCCATCTGCAGACGCGTTCCGAGATTTATCTCTCATCAGTGTAGCTTTGCTTTTATGAATAATAATTTGTAAAACACGTATTTGAATCCCACGTGGATGACTAGGGATTAGATATTTTTAATTTGACATTTTGTACAGGTACAAATAGTTTTTATAAATTTTGTTTAGGTACAAATAGGGACATGAACTTAGCAGGTTATTGATTTAAATGATAATTTAATATTGGTAGAATCATACTACGTTATAGATATTTATTACTAACAATATTTATAATAGTATATGTAATTTTTCGTCAACTAGTTCAACTTAAAATTGTATTTCGCAGATTTTAAAACAAGTTTTACTTGCTTTAAAAATTCTAAAACGGTTTGTTTAGCGTAATAAAATTGATAGTGAAAAACTATTCATTAATATTGATATTAAAATTAATATTCGAAAGTAAGGGCGCCCAGTTAAATATGTGACGTGGTGCCAAGTCACTGATAATCTATGGGTCAATAGTTGTTCAGTTAATGAATTACTTTAAATTTTATTTTATTGTAGCTAAGCAAATGAAATTTAGATACAAATAGAGTGAAAGAGTATAGTTTTAGTTAAGACAAAAAATCTGTTATATGCTTCCGAAATTGTCTAAGAAAGCATGTCTTTCAACGTTTGTATGTTTATTATAATAATTTAGATTTGATTGCCAGTCGCAAATTTAAATTTATTTTTAACAAAAACAAAATATGAACATGAATTTGTAGCAAAACAGTCAAAAAATATTATTTTTGCAGAATAATATTCTCCATCCAATCAATTAAAATAATATATTTTTACATGCAGGTATTTTCCGATAAACACTCTATTTAATTATATCAACTGAATTCACATTTATATGTACCCTACGATTTATAAAATATTTAATATTTTTTAATATTTTTTTTTTCTGGAAGTCCTATTCTTTCTGTGAAAATAAAATCGCAAATTAACATCGCGGAAACCTTACGAGTGTAATTTCATATTTCATTTATTCCATTGAAATCCCGAACGACATAAACGTAAATAGGTCAGTTATAAAATATGCGCAAAATATTGTACGTTCCATTCTCATTGACTCTACGTTAGCGCGTGTCGGTATACATATTTGTTATTTTTCGCAAAACTTAAATTCATTCCATAAATATTACGTCTTTATTTGAAAGAGAAGAAGAAACATATTTTTAAAGTCACTGAGTTTTATAGGATGGAGGTAGAAAGTGTGCGTTGTAGGGGCCAACAGGAAAGGACCAATGTACAGGTGATGATGTATCGGTTTGTATTGAACCTAATTAACCTGTTTCACATTTTTGCTCCCCTCTTAGTCGTTTTTTCATGTTATCAGATATAACATATTAACTAATAATTTAGCAAACCCGTTATATTAAAAGATCAATGGAATTTAGTATTCAAGGCGTAAATTATAAATATTTCAATTTCAGTATTAATTGTTATATAATATTCAATCGTTGATATTATTCTTGTAGTTAGTACATTAATATTAAAAGTATAGTAGGTATACACTGGGATGAACATTAAGAACAAGGAAGTTTTTTTAATGGCAGCAGCCTACTATTTACATTTCCCTCTCTATATCAAACATTTTATTAATAAAGTTCCGCTTCATTTTATTATATGTTTGTTCTTAGCCTCCGGTTCTTACTGATGCAATTTTAAGTCGTAAACAATTTATTTACTGCACTGAAAATATACATAAACTAGGACAGGAACATTAAAATAAAATCCTATTAAAATTTTTCCGTGTCCCTCGTTGTTGTTTTTCAGTCCCATTATAATAATAATAAATTATTTATTATTGCGAATACTAATTATGATTTTATATCTTCTAATCAGCTATAAAATATAACTCGCAATTATTCTATTGTTGAAAGAATGGGTTTAAATGATATATTTTACTAACGTCTAATATTTACACCAATAAATAAAATTTCAAAAATTGTTTAATGGAATTGTTTAAATAAATCAGGATACTTCTTTCTGTCCGTATTTTTTTTTATAAATTTCAAATCTTTATTAAATAAATTCATTTTTCGCTTCGAAAAGTTTAAAACACATTTTTAGTCACGTTTTAATTTAATTTACTTTTAATAATTATATTTATATGTAAGTAATTATCGCTAAAGTTGTAATTTTTTATTTTTCTAATTGGTAATTGAATATTATATCTTAACAAACTTTTTTGTTTCTGACAATAATTATATAACTTTTGAAAAAATAGAATTGAATGACTATGGGAAAGATACATTCATTATAAAACGGAAGATCTCACTACATTATAATTTTGTCCTTCAACTTGATCACGCAACAGAATCAACGTGAAACATTCTAATAATCGCGCCAGCCTAATATGTTCTCTTTCACATTTAATCATCTAAAAAGCGAATATACCGACGTAAAACAAATTTTACGAACATGAAACAAATCGGCATCTGCGATCAAGGACCTTAAATTTGAACTAAAACCAGCAAATTGTAATGAAAAAGTTATAATAAACGTTTTTTGCTAGTTTCAAGGTGACTCTTCTGTAAGTTTGCTTCGGTTGACTGCCTTCACTTCTCGTTTTATTTTTGTCTTCCCTGTAGATATATCTTCATAGAGTTTATTGCTGAGGCCCGGTAATTATTTAATATTTTTATATAATGAAGAAACTGCGTACATTATTAAGTTAATTAATATGTAGCGTGTATATTCAATAACGCGCGATTCGTTGTGGCGAATGAAATAATCCTATGGCGTTAAATAGGACAAATTAGTCCATGGTGCGTATAACACTGATGAAATGCTGATTAAATATAGAAGCCCCATTCACCAGTTTCCGTTAATTATCTGCTTATTACATATATATGTATTCTTGTGTGGTGCCATTCAAAATATTAATGGAAATTCGTTTCATTTGAATCCGTTGACAAATTGCACACAACATATACCGTAGATATAATATATAGTGTTAATGTATAGAGAATGTGTGCATTACATAATTTTTATAAATTTTCAACATAATCTAATTTTAGTAACATTTCTCAATATATCTCTTCTCAATATACTTTTATTTGATTTTATAAATAATTTTATTAGTTCGGTCGCACACTTATACAAGATTTGTCCTCTTTCTTACTTTCATATGATTGATACGTTGGCGACTTAGTCGGGACAAGTCGTTTCGTTTGGAGCAACTTACTTTTTATGACGATTCGTACACCGGTGAAAAACGTCGAGAAAAAAACAGCACAAATAAGGTAGACTGTTTAAGAGATTAAAATAAGGAATATTACACGTTAAATATTCAAATATATAATTGAACTAATGGCGTCTTAAATATAATGAACCACATGTTACAATAGACCTTTTTACGGTTAGTTAGGCGCATGCGCATCCGCCAAGTTTGAAAGGCGGGAATATAAAAGTTTCGGGCACATATTTAGTTATACGTTCGGGCACTTTTTGACGTATAACATGGCGGAAATTGACACATGAAATGACAAAAAATTCAACTGTGAAAACGTCTATTAAGACATGGAACGCAAAAACTAACTCTAACACATATAATAGTGAGTAATTATTTTATAGGCACAAAATTGTGGCCACTGGCAAAATAAGAGGGTGGCCTTATAACCAAAGGGTAGAAAACAGCTAAATTAAAAAAAATATAT
Source organism: Phosphuga atrata (assembly GCA_944588485.1). NCBI lineage: Eukaryota > Metazoa > Arthropoda > Insecta > Coleoptera > Silphidae > Phosphuga > Phosphuga atrata. The sequence continues at coordinate 38,696,786 of OX155899.1, forward strand.
TTTATGATACAAATGTGCTTTTGTGCATTAGTTGTTGCGAAGTTTAAAGCACGGGCCGAAAGCGAGTGGTTTAATCGTAATGAGTGCACAAAAGCCTTTCACACACGTGTATCATACATTATTTTATCTACGAAGCATATTAAAGTACTGTTGAATCTACAAAAAAATTGTTTCTTACCGATAATATTGTAAAAATTGTAATTTTGACAAAATACTTCAAATCACTGCCACAATTAGGTTAGAACGTTCAGTGCCTCCGTGGAAAAAATTGCTAACTAGTAAAAAACGCACAGTGACGGGAATACTATTTGGTCATATGAGTAATCTAGGTTTACCTAGATCTGATGTAGATTAGTTTATGGTTAGGTTAAGTTCTATTAGAGCCGAATATATCCAGACTGACAGGCCGAGACTTCTTGAATCAAAATTAAAAAAAAAAAAAATCTATTTAATACATACGTAAGAAAATTTATTTTCACCACATTTTTGTTTTTTGTTTAGTGCCGCAAGTTGTTGCCATAGTAACAACAAACAGAAATCGTTTAATAATGAAAGTCCATTTGATTTACATTGGACTTTTACGCACGATTTGCATACTTTTACACACGATTATAATAATGGCATTGTTCACATACAATAATGTATTTATTAATGTGTTCATTTTGGTTAAGGTGACCAGATTTTTTAAACGCGAAAGCAGTACATAAGCTATTTAAGATATGGGAACTTTTAAAAAAGCGGCCAAGGCGAATTTTTGAAAACTATCAAGGTCAAACGTTCTAGAATTGAAAGTTCACTGTTAACCTAATTTTGGAAGAAAAATTGTCAGTGGCCACTTACCTTTACCTATTTCCAGATTATTCGAACACGAAAGCAATACATTGGATGAGACGGATGGAGGGATAATGTTTATGCATGTGCTTTACAAAAAAATTTATAAAGAAACTTAGAATGATCTTCGCGGGCCGCATAAAATGTCGGCGCGGGTCGCATAAAATGTCCGCGCGGGCCGCATGAGGCCCGCGAGCCACCATTTACCCAGGCCTGCTGCATTAATCTGAGTGGTATGTTTATCACTCTTGCAATGTTGTGTTATTGCTGCTTTGCCACTATTAGCAATACTGATTTGTCAGCAAAATGTTCCCTTTGGAAATGCATAAAATCACAGTTATAATTATTTATTTTTACAATAATATGCAAAGCAGCACATCTCAGAGAAAGGCAGTACAAATGCAGTGCCTAAAAATGGGACAGTACAAACTATTTGGTATGGTATCTCCTGTCGGAATGTATCTCCTGTCGTGATCTCTGTGGTGGTCTCGTGTATCTCCTGTGGTGGATGGTATCTCCTGTCGGAGATACCATCATAACGATACGTATCTTGTTGACAGCCGCCCTGAACAGCTCGGCAGACATCTAGCGCGGCAGACGTCACTCAAAGCACTATCTCAGGTTGCGAAGCTTCCACGATATCCTCCTTCTACCAACAGTTCTTTTTCTTCTAATTTTACCCTGGATAATTAGTTTGAGGTTGTTGTATCTTTCTCCTCTTAGAATGTGTCTCAGGTACTCAAGTTTCCTTTTTTAATGGTTTATGGATCTGTCTGGTTTTATCCATCCTGTGCAGTACTACTTCGTTGGTAATTTTGTGGGTCCATGAAATTTTAAGAATTCTCATGTAACACCACATTTCGAAAGCCTCCTATTTTTTATGTTTTCGCCTTTAATGTCCATGCTTCCATTCTACACAGCAGGGTAGGAAAGATGTAGCAGTTTAATGCTGCGGGTACAGAGAATTTTCCCTATTTTATAAAGGACACTACGGGCGAGTTCTATTCTGCAGTTGATTTCCTTGATTTGTTCTGTATTATCTGTTTCCCATGTTCCCAGGTACTTGTGGGAGGATACCCATTCTATAGTTTCGTTGTTAATGACTATAGGTGGTCTATTATGATTAATGTTGGTACTTTGTAGTACCCATAGCTTTTGTCTTATTTGTGTGTATGTTCAGTTCGTACCTTTTACAGTGGGTGTTTACAGAATCGACTAGGCGCTGTAGGTCTTCTATGTTGTCAGTTATAATATTAGTGTTATCTGCATATCGTATGTTGTTAATTGTCACGCCATTTATAAGGATGCCTCTCATCTCTTCTGACAATGCCTCTTCGAATATACATTCACTATGTACATTGAATAAGAGAGGTGACAGTATACATCCAGGATCTTACCCCACGGTATATTTTAACCTCTTCGCTTAGGTCTTTTCCGACTTTTACTTTAGCTGTTTGGTTCCAGTAAGGGTTAGATATATATCTTGAATATATCTTGAATATATTAGCATATTTACCATCTTGGTCATTTTTCTCTTGGTTCTATGATCAGATTGCCGTTTTTGTTTGGTAGTATATCAGATTGGCGGGTTTTAGTCCTTCCACACAGTTCTTTTATCATTATATTTCATATATATTTTATGATTATATTTATATGGCACGTAATATAGCATATAGCATGTTTATACTTGGTAACCCCATAATTGACTTGGTAACCCCATAAACGATTGATGCAATTTGCCCCACTATGCTTTTCTTCATACGTTTACTCTCTAACTTAAAATCAGAAACTATTCTCCTACCCTTGCGTTGAAGCGATGATGATTTTTTTTTACAAAGATAACAAATAGAAAAAATGTTATTCAAAGTGAAAAACAACGATATGTTGTATAAAATACATCATATCGTTCAGCAGCTCTCATAATCAGTCTGAAGTTATCTGTTATTTATATAAACTGCCAAAGTAAACTAGTACTTGCTTGAATACTTTCCGAGAAAAGTTGCAACTTACCCTTGTTACCACAAGTTTTTCTTTTCCCCTGGTAATATAACATGTTTTGTATGGACATTATTGATAATTAGCAACTCATAACAAGAAAATCATTTTTTGAGATGAGGCACATTTTCAACCCGATCGACAAAGTTACAAAAACCGCAAAAGCATGCCTATGACATGCTTATTATGTTTACCAGGCCTTATGTTTACTTTACTATCTACCTGCTACTATTTCATAGACACAACTATTGATATTTGAAATAATGTAAATCTCCTTTCCGGAGCTCTATAACAATTACTGAGTCTTTTTAGGACTACCAAAATAAATCTCATGTGAAATTTGTCAGTTCTTTAGCTTTCAGTAGCTTTCATCCACCTTCGTGGCACTCAACAAAAACCATAAAAATAACATTGTTTTTAAGATCATGTCTTTCCGATAACTTAAGTAAGTAGCCATATGCCTGCGCGTTTCGAGATTTATCTCTCATCAGTGCAGCTTTGCTTTAATTAATAACAATTTGTAAAACACTCACGTGAAACCCACATGGTGATTAGGGGTTAAATATTTTTAATTTTACATTTCGTGAGAGAGACATGAACTTCTTAGCATGTTATTGATTTAAATGATAAGATAGAATTAAATCCATCCTACGTTATAGATAATCATACAAACTTAAAACAAACGGAAAACAGCCTGAATATATAACTATATTCAACCTTTCCAGAGCTCTATAACAATTACTGAGTCTTTTTAGGACTACCAAAACAAATCTCATGTGAAATTTGTCAGTTATTGGAGGTTGAATATATTTATATATTCAGGCTGTGTTCCGATTGTTAAGTTTGTATGATTATCTATAACGTAGGATCTCGACGCCCAAAAGATTTACCCACCCCTGGTCTAATCTTATTCAGATTTATGTGTTATATATAATATAATCTATTGCGTTTCAGCAATTTTGAATTGTTTTATCACTAAATTTAAAATTTACTTTTTTGATTAAAAGCTATATTGCATTATGTTATCATTTTTTAATATAAATTACTTAGATGGGTCCAAACAAACACTTATCTTCGTTATGTTGATTATCTATTATATAATATTACATTTTGTGAATTAATAATTCATTACATCACTCATACAAAAATTACAATTTTGGAACTTTTGCACCCGCTTTCATCTCGGCGCCGTAGGCATGTACAAGAGCCACAGCTTTTCCATGGCCCTGTTGTTTAATAATCACGACGAGAATATTTATTTATCTAAACCAGAAACATATATTTCGATTTTTATAGTCCTTTTGTTCCTCATAATTAATAAGCAAATTATTAGAAACCCAATACACCTTGTATAAACAAAATTTCGCCAGTAGGGCATATTTGCATTTAAAAACAATAACCGTAAGTTATGCGTAAATTTTAATAAAAACAACTGCGAATAATTAAACCATTTCCCCCCCGCACTGTCAATTTATGTACCAAATTCTTAGCTTCCTTCAGGCTATCTTCATTCGCAATACTTTTGTTTGCAGTACTGTTGATGCTCAAATTATATATATATATATATATATATATATATATATATATATATATATATATTTGTTTGTGTGTATGTATGTATAGCTTGAAATAAAATTTCATGCACGTCGTGTTCTACTATATAATCTACCAGGAAATATGGGGCTGTATCAGCGTAAATGGGAAAACTAGTCTGGGAATCTTTTTAGTTTGGAACATTTATTATGCGTTATCATTAATTCAATAATTTGATAAAACCATGCGTATTTTTGCAGAAGTGTTTACGTAACATTGAAAAAAAGATTAAGATATGATTTTTATTCGTAGTTGTTTACTAGAGAACGCAGTAGAAATCGTAATAAACTCATTTTACAGTGTATCTTGATATCTGTATCGTTTTACATTCGTAATTGTCTTGTGAATAATACGAAATGAATAATTAAATTGTGTAGATGACGCATCGATCTCTTGATGTAATTCATGTTAAAACGGTTAATTTAAATCGGGTGGCGCGCCGGTGTTACTAGCACCTTGTAGGGGATCCTACTAATTAACCAACCAAGTGAGCCGCTCTTAATCCCTCGAATCACCGTCCGGGTTAATTAACGACTGCCTGATCGGATTTCCTCTGCGCAGATTAACTCATTGTCTAGCGGATATTACTAAATGAAAATATTTAATTTCAATTTTTTTAAATTACGTTTATCTTATTACTTTACAATAAAATTCTCAAAAATACTTTTTCTAAAGATTTATGAAATATAATAAAATAAAATCATTTTTTAATATAATAAAATAAAATATTTAATAAAATAAAATATGTACGTTCTACGTCAATGGATCTTAATCGTTTGGTAATTGGGGGTCCCCTCATTTTTTTTCTCGACCCACCTTCCCTTTCAAGTAACAACAATAATTCATCTTAATTTTAAAGAGTGGACTTGGTTACATATTATAATAGTTTGAACGGCAATACAAATTCATAAATAAATATATATTTTTTAGATTTCTAAATTTAAAAAAATATCAAAATATTGCGCACGTTTTTTAGTACGAGAAATGCCACTTTTGGTTGTATTTTCACGTAACTTGGGTAACATTATCGCTAGGTAACATTAAAAAAAACTATTAAATAAATGAAATAAACACAATCAAGACCTCAATATTAAAAAGTGACTTGAAAATGCCTGATTTTTTTTATAACAAAATAAAAGTTAAACAAAACCTTTTAAATTGAGTGGAAATTCTATGGTGATACCGAAGACTAAGGCGAGTCCTTATAACGAATACACACCACTGGAGACAATTGAAAAAGCAAAATCTTCATTTTTGTTTCTATTTTTTTTTTTAGATGGCATCTGGATCCCAAACTTGTAAGATACGTCCCATCGAATGAGTCATAAAAAATATTGTTTGTAACACGGGTGGTATTGTCAATTGCCCTCTCGAACAGACTTCCGAAAATGTGCGCACACTCACTTCTTCTCTCTCTTCTACTTCTTGGAGATTTGTCGATCTGTTAATTCTGGAGCCGCCTCTACATCTTTTCCTGAGAGGTATATTGCCAACTATCTCTCCATCTTTTAGGTGGTCTCCCGTTGTTTTCTAGGACTATTTTCGGAAGTCTGTTCTCGTCCATCCGTCTTACATGGTTGTACCACTGCCTCTTACGTTGTCTTCCCCATCTCACAATGTCTTGTGTTTCGCGTTGTTCTCTGTTATCTGTGTTTCTTACTCTGTCTCTTCTTGTTTTCCCCACTATTGTTCTCAGTGTTTTCATTTCGGCCACCCTTAGCATGTTTTTCGTCTTGTTGGCGTCTTCGCTGGCATCTGTAGCGTACATCACGATCGGTATGATACAAGTCTTGTAGATTCTAATTTTGCTATCTTTGCGCATGTACGTGTTTGCCCAGACTATATCTCGTAGGCATCCTGATAGTGCGGAAGCTTTGTTAATCTGGCTCCTCAGGTCTTTAACTGGGTCGTTGGTACTTGATTTGCCTATGCCCAGGTATCTGAATTGCATCACTTGTTCTATGGGATTGTCCTTCACCACTAGCTTTCATTTGAGCGGATCTTTCGCGATTGTCATACATTTGGTTTTGATGATAGATGTTCATATTGAGTTGGCGGCTTACTTGGAGGTACCGGAAGAGTTGTCTCTGTAGGTCGTTTCCTCATTCGGCAATAATTGCTGCATCATCGGCGTAACACACCATACCAATCCTGTTGTTGCCCTGTCTGTATCCGAGGTTAAGATCTGTTACTTTTTTTATAATTTTATCCATGAGAAGATTAAACAAAAAGGGACTTAGGCTATCACCCTGTCTAATTCCTCCCGGTGTTGTTTTTGTGAAATGTTTTTGTTGTCTTCAGTGAATTGACCTCCTGATTTAACCTTGGTTACATTATTGTTATTTGGGTTATAGATTATCTATGTTATGTTCGTTGGTGCCTTGTTTTCTATTAATATAGGTAGAATGTCTCCCAAACGAACCCTGTCGAATGCCATTGTCGAACGCCTCACTTCGTTCGTGTCAAATTGACAACCTACCGCCCTAGTTACAACATATACTATTATGCAACTATTCTTCAACTAACTCTTAACTTTTCATTAATGCTTCAACGACCTGCTTCTAAGATCAACAATTGACCCCTATATACTTCTTACATAAATACTCTGTACATAATTTTGTGCAACAATTTAATGCAGTTATTCTATATAACAATATTTTAATCTTATAAAATGTTGTATCAGCAATTAGTATTCAAGAAATGTAGTTTATAGTATTTTTGTAGTTAGACGCATTTTTAGAAGTAAACAAAATGTATATTACAAACAATATTAGTGCCAGAAATATACTTAGCACCCACAAAAATAAACAAGATTTCAAAAGTATAGACGCACTAAAACTATTTATTTTGAAAATGATTCATTCAATCTTCGTTAAAGAGTATACGAGGTATGATCAAAAAGTTCATGCGATACTTTAATTTAGAAAATAAATGTTTATTTATCAATATTGCTATTGTCCTCTTCAGTATAATTTACTTATGCCAGCCTAGTTTATTCCAGTCACACTTCTGAAACGCAGATTTTTGTATATCGTTCAGCTCTACCATTTTATTTTTATTTCTTGAATCGACAAAAAGTTTTCCTTTTTGTTTTTTCATGTTTGGGATAAGAAAAAATCACATGGGACAAAATCTTATGAATATGGAATTTTTTGACAGATAATCCGAAAAAATGCGTTACCATCCTGCGATTTCCTCGAATCTTCCTTCTATAAATCTGGTCATTTTCTACGAATTGCTTTACGTATCTGACACAACATGCACAAATATTTTGTATTAACTGTATAACGCCTCACAGTAAAAATTCATGGTACACAATACCAGAGAAAAGACGGATTAACTATCACAAAAAATTACAACTGAACAGCGGTATTTAACAAATTACACGATTTTTTCGGCCATATCAATAAATTGTTGACCTTGTTTTTAAAAAATCACGAATAAAATGATAAATGCACACACTATGCTATTGAATAATAAAATTCCACGTTCGCGATTTAAAAAAAAAGCGAAGCGAGTCTTCTAATAAAAGTGAAAGTATTAGTTTTTTGTTCGTTTTTGGACTTTTAAAAAATTCCTCTTTTGTATATCGATTTTGTTGGTTTCGCTTATTTGTTTTTTTATAATTTACAAGACACAAAGAAATAATATTTGCCGGTTATAATAAATGTTTTGTAGTTTGCCTTTCTATATATATAAAGTTTGCCTTTTTAAATATAAAGTTTGCCTTTTTAAATATAATATTCACGTACAGGGAAGTAGAAAGAGAGAGAGTAAGAAGGAGAGTGAGACAGGTATGGCGACGAGCAATGCTTATCACATCGACGGAGATTTCCGGCCCGGACGCTGGCGCCAGCTCCGGGTAATGGATCGCTGCGGATCACGGATCCTAATCCGATTTACGAATTGTCTTCTTTCCTACACTCTGAATATGTTTCCCCTGTAAAAACTAATTCCATAGAAATTGCAGCACATAGTTTTTATTAATTATTTTTCTTTTCGGTGGTTAAAAGTGTGTTAGAATTTTTTTTTGTCGTAATGTATTAATTTCGCATCCTTGCGCGTCCGGAGCGCGGCAAATTGTTTCCGACGGCGCTCCGGGTACTGGCGCCAGGTATCCTTGGAGATGCCGACCGGCGACGCGGCGTCGCATGGCAACGAGCGTCGCTACGCTGCCGAAATTTTCCTTCACCTAAAAAAGGTATATACGGTGCACACTTTCCGCGGATTTGTCTGATGACGTTGTACAAACATATTCACAAAAATGAACGTTTTTACTATTTCGTTGTTTACTTGTAATTAGATTTGAATAGTCTTTTCATGCCGACCACGTTACTCGTGTGACCTCTTGTTGCGCTAGTATTGCTTTTCTTTAATAAAGTACTGAATGGAGTTAGTTACTATACAGCCGTTGATCCTTTTCCACTCCAGGGGGGTGTAATTCTCAACCCTCAAAGCGTCGCACACTTGTTGCTCCCAGTCTCATTTCACCCGATGTTTCCATTCACTGCCTCTCAGCACGCGACTAATTATCTTAGACAAGTATTTTATACTCTTTATTGCTTTATCAGTTGTGTTGTTAGAATCTTATTTTTCAAGAGCTCTTAGTTTCCTTAATATTTTTTTTCTTATTAATAATATGATTCCTCTCTTCGAAATTTTATTATTTAATGAAAAACAAATGCGACTTTCTCCTTAACATAAAAATATAACTTTTAATTTTACTAAATATCTTAGTAAATATAATTAAATAGCAATTGAATCTTCATTAAGTCCTTTTTTAGCGGATGTCACATATTGATGAACAAATTTTCTATTGGATTTTACAACACATGTTTCATTTTGATACAGATATCTCGATGACGTAATAGCATGTTTTAGTGTTCTCTTCACGTCAAATCACCCAATATCACATAAATTAGCTGCTTATCCATGATACATAGAGCCTTTTCCATCCCTTTTACCGCGGACGAAAGAACTAAACTAAACTTAAATACTATCAATTCAGCACCACAGAGAATGGTTTCCCAATTACACACAACAAAAATTAAATAAATAAAAAACGGAATCAATTCACATTGACTCAAATATATCCGAAATCTCGAAATTCAGATAAAACTTTAATTTCTCTCACATATTTTGGCAATTGACATTTTCGTACCTTTTGTCTTAAAAAAAACACAAGTTCATTTTCTAACCATTATCTAGAATGTAATCATAATTTAAATCTGGAGTCATTAGAATTTTTCATACAAGGATTTAATCCGACAAGGATTAATTACATGGATTAAATCTCCTTAACTAACAAACCGACTTAAACTTTTTGTAACTCTTCAATCTCACGCCATTGTCTCCAGATAAGTCGCCAACTACAGACAAACACCTCTCCTCCCCACAACAACTCTCAGGATAAATTCAAACTCTTCAATTTCTAATCCACTTGAGAATGACCTTCAACAGTCGCAACTCGATTCCGGCTAAGTGTGTAGATTTATATAAATATCTCCACAAGTTATATAATAATTTCACAAAATTAGTGGTAAAAACGTTGTGAATTTTTCGGTCGCAATCATCCTTTTCACTAATTCAATGCATTATATTATAAAAAAGAAACGCAAAATCTTTTGTGTACCTAATGTATATTTATAATGTATGTAATATAAATAAAATATATATCTTCGTTTTAAAGATCACACAAAACTTTTGAAAATTGGTTATTTGCTAACAGGCAATAAGCTAAAACTTTTTTTGTGTCATTTTACGTTTGAGTTGTCGAGTATATAAGATTCTCACAAAAATAAATCGATACAAGGGCTCAAAATGATTGGCGTCTCGCAAGGCAACTTACGTTGAAGTCTGTCAATAGCTTGAAATCTAAGTACGCCATTGATCCATTAACTTCCGACACGTTTCAAAATTACGTGCAATACGGTGAATTATAAAATTATTTCATATTTTAGTTATTATGATTAAATAAATTAATTACTATGTATTAATGAAAAATATTATATACTAACGAGGATCATATATAATGATGCCATTTAATAGACGATTTATTTAATATGAGTTTAAATTTATCAAGGCAGCTTATCGTTTATAGGCATAGCAACCGGTAAACAAAAACGAACGTATTTATTTGGTGTATATAACGAGAATAGAATAAGAAACTTGTGAAAGATAGTAATTATTGCCTTTGCAATTGAACTTTGCGCATTATTCGTTTTTCATAATTTGATTAGTTTTCAATGTTAGTTTAATGCATATTACACCGCAAAAAGCCGCCATCGAGCTGTTGCTCGAAAATTGGATATGACACGCGCCGCGGGTCGAACAGTGTTTCAACGTTATGGGGAAATTGGATCCTTTAATAGACGACCTGCAGGCAGAAGGAGATCTACAACGGCCCGGGATGTATTTATTGTGCCGCTTTATTGTGTCAACATCATTAAGAAATCGTCACCTTAATGTTGTTGAACTGCAACAACAACTGCGTGAAGTACGAAGAGTAGCTATTATTCAGTGGACAGTAAGACGAAGACTGCAGGAAAGTAACTGGACCCCTAAGACACCTTCTTGTCAAGAACAAGAACTCCAGTTTGTCAAGTACTTACTCCAGCTCATCGTTAAGTTCTGCTGGCTTTTACAAGGGATCATTTAAATTGGACGTTGGGACAAAGGGGGTCTGTTCCGTTCTCAGATGAGACCAGAATATGCCTCTATGATAGCGACCGAAGAAGAAAAGTATACCGGAGACCAAGGGAGCGATTTGCAGAGTGCTTCTTTGAAAAGCGGACTGCTTATGGAGGTGGTTCTTGCATAATCTGGTATTCAATTTATATGGGGGTACGAACCGACCCTGCTTTCATCATTGGGGATGCCCGGGGGCACGGAGGAGGAGGTTTAACGGGAGCTAGGTTCTCATGTGGTACCTTATGTCGACTACATTGGAGAATAATTTATCTTTATGCATAGCAATCCGAAGCCGCACATTGCAAGAGTCGTGCAAGATTACATTACTGAAATCGGGTTTCCTGTTACTGAGTGACCAGCATGCATTCCTGACCTAAATCCGATAAAACATTTATGGGATGAACTTAAACAAAGAATTCGAGCTAGGCTTCGTGCCACAACCTGGATCCCAAAGCTTATTGTTGGCATTGTTGCAGTGGAAGAAGAGTGGCTTAACATCCTACAAGAAGCAATAGCGAACTTGATTAGATATACGCGTAATCGTATGAGAGGTGTTATTAGGGCAAGAGGGGTCGTCATACCCATTATTATAAATTAAGTGTTAAGTTAGAGAATTGTCAATAACTATATTTCTAGTAATAATAAAAAAATTGTTTCTTGAGTTAAATTATGTTTATTTATGTTAAACACAAGAAACTGAAATGGATTTTAATAAATTTAAACTCATATTGAAGCATATTAAATTGTCTTTCAAATGGCATATTTCTTTATTTCATCTCATAAATAGTTTCTAAAAGAATAATAGTTGAAGTAAGAAGTTTACAGTGGGCCGATTTCTGTGCACGCAAGTTTATATATATAATGATAACCTAAATTTGTTATCGTAGCGATTTGTAGATGTTTGGCCTGGATTATTAAATTCACGAGTTTTTCCAATATGCAATTTTTATACGCTCTTTCTCTTCATACATATTGATTGATATTTCATTTGCAACATGATAAGTCGCTGCTTGCACGTATCGAATGCGAATCTGATAACGTCATCTCTACATGCGGTCTTTTATGTACGTGACACTTCCATATAAGTTAAGTTTTGCATGGAAATGCAAAAATCTACAGAAATATACTTATGACATTCAGAATTAAATTGTAACTATTTTCATGATAAGCGATAGATTTTAGGGGATTAAGGTTTTCTTTTGAAGGGGTTGTTTTTGTATGTGGCACGTGGCCATGGTGGGTATTGTTGCGGGGGTGGTTTATACATCGACGTAGTATGAATAATCATGAATCGCGCATTGATGGCGACCGAATTACCCCATTATGCAACAGTGGAACGAAACCCTTTGGGTATTATCCCATTCGATCCTTCAATTATATTCCTGGAAAACCTGGAAATGCAACAATACGCAAGCAGATGTGACTGTGTCGGTCAACCCCCACGAATCTTGTTCTGTTCATATTTAGCAATTGCATTATGCTGAATATATATTGTGTGGGCATTTTAAGCGTGTGCCGAAATTTAAAAATATCTCGGGCTGAATCACGATTTTTTTTTATTGCCTTGTCCGTCCAATTGCTGCCAAGTGATTTTTTCTTTTCTTTTCATCCTCAACATTTTTTTAGTTCAACCGCAGAGTTAATGCATGCATATTCATGTACATCGAGTATGTTATTATCTACTTATTACTCATTTATTACACGTGTTATAATATTTCAGTAGAAAAAGAGGATTAATGTGCATAGCTCCAAGGCCACTGATTTTCAATACAATCTTACTGGGCATTTTCCACATAACGTGTAACGGAAGCAAATATAAAAAAAATTATGTAACTGGAAAGAACAAAAACTTTAATTTATACACTGTTGCATGATGCAAAAAAATAATTGATTAACTCTGTTAACCTTCTAAATCTCAGTTTACAATTATCTAAATAGCAAACGTTTTTCTTTCTAAAAGCATTTTTTGACTATCACATGGATATTATATACGAATTAATTAATTCATGCAAATTATCAAAAAATGTTTTTTGTACCTTCTGCTTATATGTTTTGTTTTTCAAGTAAAACAACTTTTATAATTAGATTGATTTATTAATGAATTGGTTCACCTCATTTATTACAGCATTATCCAACTCTTAGATATGTATCGATTTAAATGGTTTGTGTCTTCCTATGGCTACCAGCTATTAAATCTACGGCATGACATACACTCGTTGGTCTAGCGTTGTTGGTATCGCTGAAAATGCTATCCGCCGTATGCTCTACTGCCGAAAAATTTGAACACCTCCCTGACTGACATGCCAAAAATCTATATACCAGGCTTTTGTAAAAACAATATTGTTGGGCGAGCTAAGTGTGGTTTGGAGCTATCCTTCAGCATATCATACATCACAACTACTGGTAAATTGGCGTGATAATTGGCGTGGCAAATTACCGTGATAATATGATGTAGTATTCTAAAGTAATTGGCTCTGAGCACGACAGTAGCGCTACCTAGCATGCGCAACTATTCGGGATTATGTCAAATAATAACATGCAAATATTTTATTGTTTAATAATAAATAAAGTAATAAAGAGGGAGATAGAAAGATAGTAACTAGTTTTTTTAGAGGATTTTGTTAAAAAAAATGTATTGAAAATGGATGTTACTATAAAAACTGGTTTTGAAAGTATAAAACACAAGATAAATTGTTGCTCGTATAGGGTCTCTATCCGAGCAAAAGACTAAATTAACAGTTGTAGAAGCAAGATTTTGTTAGATTGAATGAAATTTTCGTGAGATTGTGATTCTGTGTACAATAAAAAAAACTCACGCAATGCTGTAAATGTCGAGCCAGTTTTCATTTTCATTATAATAAGAAGTCGGTCATTAATGGAAACTAAATTTTTTCATAGTTCGTCTTGTTAATAAAAACTCCAATATTTCTAATTGCATTTTTTATTTATGAGATATCAACAAATTCTTGGCCTTTGGCCACTTGGATTTCACCATCACAGTGATCACTGTAAATGAATCTAAAACAAATAAAGGTTGTTTCCCTTAAATTTGATTCAGAAAACACATTGGCTTGACATCCTTGATCGACCACAGTGATCGAGTTTGATTTAATTCATTCCCTTCTTTATTGCTTTCTTGATTTGATGTGGTATCTGAGAATTTGTGGTTCTTTGTTTTATCAGCCGTGCAAATCTAGCTAGGATTTGTGAATCATTAACATTCTTCTTTCGATATATTTTAGGGAATACTGTGGAAACATAACTCGTTTTAGCTTGTGCCTCTGATTTTTTGCCTAGAATAAAATGTTCACTACAAATTGTGTCGTGAGGTTTTGGAGACCACGGCGACACATCAACACTCAAATAATAGAGACAATAATTAATATCACATAAAATATGGCGCAAATAAAATTGATTTATAAATATCGTAATTTAAGGTTGATTAAAGAATTCTTGCATATTCAGGCGCATACATTACCACAATGTGTACCTTTGTATAATTGGTGGACATCGATATTTGAAGTTATTGCATCCTTGTATTTTGACTTGAGTAGTAATCCAACTCCTTCTTTTGCTCGCTCCTTTTATCCTACCCCGCTTTGCACTAAAACAAACTTGTTGTTGAGCCCAACACTGTTGCCAACACATGACATAACCCAACACATGACAACATCAAAGGTTCCAATACGATGTAAATTAGAGGTAGATGGCCAAATCATTCAACAAGTGATGAAATTCAACTACCTGGGGGTCGAGATATGGGCTTTTTGGGATACAGAAGCAGGCGCCAGGCTGCAAGCCATGAAAGCATCAAGAATTGCTGGGTGCCTGAACGGGTCTTTTTTAAAAACAAATATCTAACCACTCACACGAAATCACGCATCTGCAAGACTGTTATCATACCAATAGATACACAGCAGAAACTCGTACTGTAACAACAACAACACAAAGAATACTGAAGAGCGTGGAAATGACGGTGATACGAAAGATCAACAAGAAAACCTTAATGGACAAGATGAGGAGCACGGAGCTAACGCAAATTCCCGACGTACAATCTATAAACGACTGGGTAGAAGAACGAAAAGAGATGTGGCGCAGCCACGTGGACCGGATGGACAACACCAGGCTGGTTCGAATAGCGCGGGATAATTCTCAAAGAGGGAAAAGAAGCCCAGAGAGAACCAGAAAGCGGTGGAGCGACAATAGACCCCACCTTGACCGAGCATAGTCATAGATGAACTGGCAGGCCTGCCTATCACTAGAGAAAGAAGAAGAGAAGTAATTTTAGGTTTTAAAAAAGTAAGCGAACTTTTTCCCTTTTACAGCTACTATCCATTTATTTTTTGAAATTTTAACCGAAGCGAATTCGTTGCATTAATTATGTCCTCTCGATATTCCATTTGCGATTTTTGTGCTCGCACCCTTACGAAAAATTCACCCCGAACTGTATGATCCACAAGAGGTGAAATCTATAAAAATCGAACATAGAAATTTTAACCGATGCGATATCGTTGCAATAATTATGTGCTCCCGAGATATCCTACTCGCGATTTTTGTGCTAGTAGCCTTCACAAACGAAAGCATCACGAACTTATCGAATGTTATTAATTCTATTTCGCACAAGTCAAAGATACACGTTATCTCCTAGTGTAATTATAGGACAACCAAACCTCGCCTGGCGAAAATACTTTTTCTTCGCGTCCTTTAGACCATTTTCTGCATGTTGCATTAATTGTAGAAACCTTGATAATATAAAATTAATAATAGGTAGATTAAATATTTTTTTTCCGAATCTGAATTGACCGGACATTTGAACTAAACGATTATTTTTGTAATTAATGTCTGTTTAAATAATTAAAATTAATAAATAAAGGTGCACATTAAGCGAGGAAAATTCAAATTTGTAAAACACCATTGGAGAAAAATTAAAGTGACGTAACAGACTATGTAAACAAGTCCGTATTTTTTTACGTTTGTATGTCATTGCAGTCTTTTGGTTCGAAAAAAAAACGTCAAAAATGTGAAGTTAAAAATGGAAACAGCTGTAGTAAACAATGGACTGAACTGTCAATGGTATTTGACGTCATCAATAGACCGCGCGAAAATTGCGGCGTTTAAACAGGTCAAAATTTTTCTCTATTTTAAATTTTTTAAACTTAATTACAGCATTTTTAAGCAGTATTTATATTTTTTATAACGGTGTGTATAACGGTTATAACGGTGTAAACTGTAAACAGTGAATTAAAAATATAAAAAAAAATATGCATATTCCCTATTCTAAGGGCGAACTAATAATTTCTCTCTCCCATTATTTCATGCTCTCATAATGCAGCGCAAAAATTTTTGCACTTATTTAATCGGCAACACTTATCATCTCTTTGGTTGTATGGGACTATTTTTAACAAAATATATTTTTTTCAGTTTGTTATTTTTTTATTAAGAGTATACAATAAATAGTTAGATGTATAAATAAAATACAAGTCAAGCACGTGTAATTAATTTAATAACTAAATTGAATTTAATGAAATAATTAATTAAATTATAAATTACTGATAGGGTATGTAATCATTAAATGATATTCAATATTTTAAACATATTAAATTTCATTTGTAAATAACCCATTTTAAAAATATTTTCCAATACGCGAAACGAAAATTATTAAAATAATTATTTACAAAAATATTGTATTTAAAGGATATTTTGAAAAGATGTTTTATAAAAATATGAAATATCTTTCTGAAATAGTTACCTACCGATTTCTTTTTTCGGTAGCTTTGTGAAAAAAAATCTATATTTAAATATTTTAATGCACGCATGAAGATTTCCAAACAAAAAAAACTTGTCAATTTTGCACCTTTTAAGAAATCCCACAGCCCACCCTTTCTTATCCCCTTTCACAAATATTTTTCTACTGACCGATTTGTTTGCGGTCTATTCTTATCCCGTTATCTTTGGCATCTGCTCGAGTATAATCTGCGATATTTCTAATAAACCGAGCGGGTTTTCTTCCCCAAAAAAGAACTATTGATGGATAATGGATAATGTCCAAACGAAAGGGCCGAAATGCTACTCATTGTGCCACTGTATTTCGGTAATTTAACCATTGGCGTGGGACCAAAAGGGTTATTTCTTTTGTTATCAAGATTTGCTTGTCACATTGCAGATGCTTGATAAAGCCTTTTGACTCATATATGTGGGAGTCGGATTTCATAGTGAAAATCATAAGATTTTATTATTCAAATTATAAATATTAATAATACAATTATTATCATTAAACAACTTTATAGCATTTAATAATTTAAAAATTAATTTAATTGCTTTTTTTTGTATTTTATAACTTTTTTAGTTAAAAGATTCGTGAATTAATAAAGTAAGATGAATTATGTCCAAGCCGAAGGACGTCAACTACTGACTTACACAGGCACATACTGTTAACAGCTTGCGTAAACTAACATTGAGTGCAAATTGATTAATATATAAACACAAGTTTTCCTTGCTAAGAAATTTAAAAAAAGAGAAACCATTTAGAAACAAACAATTTTAAAACTAAATTTTAAAACTGCTGGTAGAAATATATCTTTCAACATTACACATAAATGCGTTGCACCTATTACAACGTTACTATTTAAATAATTACACACTTTCATAACTTATAATAAACATACGAAACTATTGCAAGGCGGACTAGAAGCGTGCGGCCTTAGTTTAGGCCAAGGGTCATAGTCATATTACATTTGTAGAAGAGAGAGAGAGAGAGAGATCAAGGCAATGCGTAATTATGATATAAAAGAGCATGTGGGATATTCCTTATCCTTGCCAGAACTAATAAAACATTCGAATGGGAACAATGCATTAAGAATAATTAATTTTGAATTGAGTCAGGAAAGGCAGGGGAAACGTAATAAAAATTCAACACGGACTAACGTTCATAAACGATTGTCCCTCAAATACATCCTTGGCGGTAATTGGATTTCGATTTCGTTGGTTCAACTATTTAATAAGAATTTTGTTTGAAGTTTGTTTTTTCAAGCAAAAAATATCGTAAACGGAAATTGTTGGCAATGACATTTTTCTATTTATTAAGATATTTCTTAATTAGGACATTTATTCATATTAATAATAAAAAAAAAAAATGAAATACATTTTAAGTATTAATTAAATAAATCTGAAACGGAGAAATATCTGAAATATGTAAAGTCAGGGTAAATTGAATTATAATTACAAATAATTTCAGATAATAAACATCACCAACAGACTTGATAGTAAAACCAGCATACAAGATTCGACAGTAGAAACTAGACAGACGAGACTATACAGACGAATGTAGACAGACGGCAGACGAGACTAGACATACAAGACTAGACAGACGAGACTAGACAGATGAGATTGGACAGATGAGGCAAGAAAGAGGAGACTAGACAGACGAGACTAGGCAGATGAGACTATCAACCATCAATTGCAGATGAGACTTTCAATCGTTGCAGCAAATCAACCATTGAAGCTATGCTGGATTTATATAATAAGATACTCGCAGAAGTCGATACTAGAAAATTTCCTATCGGACCTTTCTGCGACTTGAGGGAAGAATTTAAGTGCGTTGATCACATCTAACTAATAAATAAATTATATAAATGCCGAATAAGTAGAAAAGCAGGTGTGTGGCTGCAATTGTATCTAAAAAATCGCCCACAATATTTACAAATTCGTTCTAGCACTACGCAAACTGAGTCTTTAAAAGGTATGTTAAATACATGGGTTCCTCAGGGAAGCGTGTTATTGCCTACTCTATTTGTCTTATACTTTGCGGACTTTGCGGAAAAAACGTTTATTGTCTTTCAGAAGCAGAGGAAAGAAGGAATGCGGGTGTGTGGTTGCAATCAAACGTAAAAAATCACATACAATATGTACAAGCGCTACCCAAACTGAGTCTTCAAAAGTTATGTCAAATACAGAGATTCCTCAGGGAAGCGTTTTAGCGCCTACTTTATTTGTCTTATATCTGGCCAAGTTGGTATCCTATTCTCAAAAATCCTACTGCACTCTATTTGCAAGTGATGCCAGTTGTTTAATCTCTAAAAATAGCTTAAAATAATCTCCGGCAAATAGGCCTATTTACGACATAACAAGCCGGTTCTCAGCAAATAGACTCCACCTGAATTTGGAAAAAACTAAATTTATTATTTTTCTGACGCAGGGGAAAGAATGATAGACAAATGAGACCAGACAGAGGAGACTAGACTGACGAGACTAGGCAGATGGGACAATCAATCATCAATTGCAGATGAGAATATCAATCATTGCGGCAAATCAACCTATTCTGGATTTATATGATAAAATACTGGCAGAAGTCGATCCTGGAGAATTTCTTATCGGAATTTTCTGCGACTTGAGTAAAGCATTTGAGTGCGTTGATCACATTCAGCTAATTAATAAATTATATAATTGAGGAATCAGAAGGAACAATTACAACCACACACCCGCTTGTGGTTGTAATTGTACCTAAAAACTCGCTTACAATATGTAGAAATTCTTTCTAGCACTACCCAAACTGAGTCTTCAGAAATAATGCCAAATACAGCGGTTCCTCAAGGAAGCGTGTTAGAACCTACTTTATTTGTCTTATAATTGGCCGACTTGGTATAATATTCTCAAAAACCCAACTGCACTCTATATGCAAGTGATGTGAGTTTTTTAATCTCTAAAAATAGCTTAAAACAATCACCGCTTGAGGCAAAAGGCTTACACGGGGAAAACAAGCTGGTTCTCAGGAAATAGACTCTCATCTCAATTTGGAAAGAAACTGAATTCATTATCTTTCAGACGTAGAGAAGTGAATACTTCACTAATGTTTCCATTCTATCAGAAAAACTTACTTTAAAATGAGCAACCTTCAGGTTTCTACCAAATTCCTAGGAGTCTGTCTTGAGCAACATCTATCATAGCATATCACAATTGATAGCATATGCCGGACTATCGACAAGAAGGTCTATTGTAAAGGGTCTTCCGATAGGGACTTGCGAACTTTGGTAGTTGGTAGCGGTCATAATGTTGAAGCTACACCTGTAGAATTAACTGTCATTTACTCAGACTGTTTTGCCAAATCACCATGGACGGATATAGCGCTCACCAACATGTGAAAATGAAAACATTGTTTTGTCAAAATTAGTGATCTGTTCGGCCAGCGTTCCGCGCGAGAGAAGTCCACTGGTTCAGTAAACAACAAACCAACACCAGTACGACGACGAAACGCAAGATCTACCGTAAACATCGCCGGTATCCATGAGAATGTGCAGGAGAATTCGAGGCAGCAGATTTCGCGTCGCTCACAAGAACTCGGCCTTTCGCATAACTCAACTTGGCGAATTTTGCTTCGTAACTTGGGCTTGCACCCGTACAAAATTCAACTGACGCAGGAGCTGAAGTTAAACGACCATAGACAACGACGTGTGTTGTTCGCTGAATGGGCCCAGGATAAGTTGGGAACTGACCCTAATTTTGATAAAAAAAATCATCTTCGGCGATGGGACTTATTTCTGGATGAATGGGTACGCCAATAAACAATATAGTCGAGTTTTGGACGATACCAATCCACATGAGAACCAAGAGCGTTCAATGCATCCCAGAAAAGTCATAGTACGGTATGGATTTAAGACTGCACCGCCAGTCGGTCTTATTTCTTTGAGATAGACGTTGGACAGGCCATCACCGTCAACGACGAGCATTATAGGTCAATGAATACCAACTTCTTTTGGCCTGAATTGGATAATATGGAAACCAACGACTTGAGGTTTCAACATGACGGCGCGGCTCTACGTGCCACACACCTCTTGCCACATTGGACGTTCTGTACGAGCGATTTGAGGGATTGGTCATCTCACGTAGAGGTGATGTGAACTTGGCACCGAGATCGTGCGATTTAACCCCATTAAATTTTTCATGTGAGGTTTTCTTAATTCGCATGTCTATGCGAATAAGCCACAAACCACAGCGGCCCTCCAAGCCAACATAACTCATGCTATCGGTCAAATACAGCCTGATTTATGCGCCAGAGTCATGGAAAATTGGACATTTCGGGTGCGCGCCACCCAGCGAAGCCGTGGCGGATATTTCCAGGATTTTATATTCCATACATAATGGCATCAATAGGCCTTTCAAACAAATAAAAAATTTCGATGATATCTCATCCACCCACTTTGTTTTATTTAAATTTAAAGATAGCGCCTTATGAAAGACACTATATGACACACACCTGGGAACTTTATTAACAATGCTTGTAGGGACATGTAAACTTCCATTATGCCGAAATTCAGTCGGTCTTGATGTATGGCATTATTAAATGGGGATCGCCCCATGAACTAACGAAGCTGCTGAAAGCCTAAAAAAGAATTGTACGCTCCATGCTAGGTCTGCAAATATTTGCCTCCTGCAGACGTTATTTTGTAGCACTTAACAATCCAACTGTCCTTAGCTTACACTTATTAAAAACAACTAGAAAAAACAAACATCTAATACCAAAAAATATGGATAAATATAACTATTTCCACAGAACTCATCTTAAATTTTGTATGCTTCAACCAAGAACTATCGTATGCACCAAGGCTCCTGACGTTCTTGGTATTCAACTGTTTAATTTGCTTGCACTGGTAATAACTCAGGAACGTTAAAAAAATTCAAATATTCTTGTGGTCCATACAAAATGGAAGATTTTTTAGAATCATGATGGTTTATTTAACAATTTCTTGACTTGCCTATATGTATTCTGTATACACCCAACTGGCCAATACGTAAATTTGAATTTGACTAGACAGACGAGGCTAGACAGACTGAACTAGACAGATGAAACTAGACAGTCGAGACTAGGCAGACGAGGCTGGACAGGCGACAGTAGAGAGATGAGACTGCACAGTTCGACTATAATATAGTTCGATTTTCGCTTCAAGGGCTTGAAATTTGATTTATTTTTAATATTAAACCTTTGGGTACATTTGACGGCTGAGGCTTGTCCGTCATGCATATGTTTCACTCTATGTCTTGCATTCTCTAAATAAATACGTACCTAAATGGTTAATTCAATTTCTTAAAATGTACATTTAAAAAAAATGTTTTGATATTGAATTTTTAATATAAAAATATAGGAAGCATAAATTATTTTCCAATGAAATTAAGAATATAAAATTTATTATAGTTGTAATATTTTAATAAAAATTGTAATTTATATAAATCAACTTTCACAAATTTATAGTATTTAACACTTTTTCTGTTAAAATGAAATTGACATTTACTTTTAAATCAAAAACAAGTTAAACTGTATATACAAATATAATCTAGATTACAATCATAATGTCCTAATCGGGCAGTTTACAAACGCATAAATATTCAGCGCGACAATTGTTTCTTAATTAATTGTCGTTCATTACGTGGCAATTGTTTCGGAACGGAATCCGAAGAATTTACGAGACATAGGTTTTAGTAGACGGCCTTGCCGATGTCCACACTGGACTCGTGTTGTATAATCGAAAGCTCTGTTGACACACTCGTGCACACACACAGTTCCACATTGAAAGTATAGCAACTCGAGAGTTATGCAATAGGAAATTACTAAAATGCGTTGAGAATGTTGGACTAGGTTCATGTTTAACAAATTCTAAACAATTTTATGAAACTGAATTTGAAATAGGTACTTGTAAGATTGTCCTCCAGACAAACTTTTATTATTTTATTCAAAATACTGATCTCAAATTAAATTAATTAAATACAAAGTTTTATAGACCTTAATTACCAAACTTACTTTTTGACAAATAATCTTGAAATTTTTTGTTTTAATCGTATCTTTATCATCTTAATTGCTGAATCATTCATTGATATCAATTATGATTTTTTCAAGTGGATGATTGAGTAATTTTGTTTTATTTCCTATGCGTATCAAATTATATCAAATTGTTAAATAGGTCATTGAAGTTATTTGCACCAGTCGAAGAATAGATTGCTTGAATTTATATATTGCTAAAAATCGGAATTTGTCTATTATATTATGGATTACAATTTGTTTATTAAATTACTGTACTTATGTTAAATTACTGTTAAATTACTTAAATTACTGTATTATGGCAATTAAGGGTTTAATAATTTATAGTAAAACTTTCGTTGTTATGTTTTTTAAATAATATTGCATTGCTATTCATCGCATCGCAACTTAATTGCTTCTAATACGGTAATTTAATGAATTCATAACATTTCAATCAATTTCATCATGATATGATTTTAAGTTTTAACTACAAAGTAACTTTTGTCTCTAATTACCACTCATTATAGAACAAGTTTAATGAGTTTTTAAATTAAATTGTGAAAAAAAGATCATATTTTTAAACATGTTCATAATGTGCTAATAACGTAAATTGTTATTTATATTTATATCCATAAAATATCAATTAAATCTAAAGAAGTAAATTATTTATTTATTTTGTCAGATTTTTTTGAATAATTTGGGTTTTGTTCACATTGTTGCACATCAATGCCAGAGAAGAATTTATCAAGACACAGAATGACTTCTTGACCTAGCTTTTCTCTATAATATTACAGAAATATATAAATAAATGAAATGTTCAATTGTATGTAAAAGATAATAGATACGTTAAGTAGATTAAAGTCATTCGAGAAAAATTTAAATAATCTTAAAGACCTGGCCGACGACTCCAGTGGCGGAATCCCATTAATGCGAAATATGCCGAATAGATCAAAATTCAGGTAAGATTCGTGAATTTTGCTAAACTAGAAGACACCGCTAATTTTACGTCTTTTCCATTTAATGATAACAGTAATGTTTAAGATATGGCCCTAGAAATAAATAAATGTTTGGGTAGATTTAATGATAAGATTGATGTTTAAGATATGGCGCTAAAAATAAATAAATGTTTGGGTAAACCGGACCTGGTAGAAGAAATAGTAAATATAATTGCGATATAATTCCTAAATCAATGTTCATCTAAGAATTCTAGAAATTAATATACAACGATAAATATGTAACCATCCAGAGAGATTTCTGGATATTTTAGTGACTATTTTTAATAAATTAATATTTGGCTTTTAAATAGATTTATGTGAATTTTGTTTGAGTGTTAGATCTGGACTGCCCGAAAACGCCCTTCTAAAATTCTTTAAAAACTTAAATAATCTATTAAAAAGCAAATATTATATTGTGCAACTAGGGCGATAAGTTGTCAATTGCCCACGAGAGCAAAATTCGGCGCATGAACGAAGTTAGTGCGCACAATACCGCACGAATTGCAGTTTTTTTGGTACCCATGCAAGGGGACGTATCTTACAAGTTTGGGATCCAGGGGCCATCAAAAAATAGAATCAATAATGAAGAATTTGCTTTTTAAATTGTCGCCTGTGGTGTGGATTCGTCATCAGTCTCCGCTATCACCAGTTACACTCAGTTTAAAATGTTTTCTTTAATTTTTATTTTGTAATGAGAAATAAATTCTGTCACTTTCACGTCACTTTTTTAATTTTGAGGTTATGATTGTGTTTATTTTATTGTTTTTTAATCTATCTTATCGATTTTTAGGGTTCCGTGCTGAAAACGGAACCCTTATAGGATCACTTTGTTGTCCGTCTGGCTGTCTGTCCGTCTGTCCGTCCGTCTGCCTGTCTGTCAAGACCATTTTTCTCAGGAACGCGTAGAGGTAACAAGTTGAAATTTGTATCAAATACTCGGGTCTCCGGTCTCTTTCAGCTGTGAAAAACTCAAACTTGTAAGTCAACGCGATCAAAAGATATGACCGTTTATATTTATAACCTAAAGGGTACTTCCCGTTGACCTAGAATCATGAAATTTGGCAAGAAGCGGTGTATTACAGCACATGTAAAGGGAAAAATCTGAAAACCGTAAATATGTAGTTAAATTACAAGAAAAATGCGAATTTACTATTAGAAACTTATGAAAATACACTAATGTGTTGCGTGGTATTGCCAGGCACCAGAAGCATATGGGTTGCATACAGTTAGGTCCTCCTAAAGATACCTTACTTATAAGTTTGTACGGAACCCTCGGTGCGCGAGTCACAACTCGCACTTGGCCGGTTTTTTTAATTCAATATTTGCGTTTAAGTTATGTGTTAATAATTGAATTGACAAACAGCCATTTGTTGCACTAAAAAATGGGCGCCAAGATAGTACTTATCCCGCATGAATACTAAAAATATTGTTATAAAACGTGTTGTCAGCTTGTTGACAATCTGTTGTCATCTTGTTGCTCCGCACGTCCTGAAACAAACCCGTTATTATAAGTGATTTTCTTATGGGGATTTCTAATCCTCACATAACTCAAACTTTGTTAGTCTGTTTTACTTCCTGGATTTAAAGATTTAAGTCTAATATTATTATTTATAGCCTCCTTAATGCCATTTTATGGTAAGCAGGCAAAGTTATTTAAGTAATACTTTTAAAGTCTAAAACGCATTGACAACAATAAGTGTGCAATTTAGCTACTGGGGCTGCACACTAGAGTCTCGTCTCTGATCTCGTCTTCAATCTTTGACTCTGGCACGGGCAGCCTTAACATTTTCTTCATAAATTTGAACTGCTCGTTCTAGGCTCGGGCAAGTTCGCGTTGCTCGGGCTCAAATTTATGAAGAAAATGTTATGGCTGCCCGGAACTAGATCAGAAACGAGACTCTCGTTTGAAGCCCTACTAACTACCTAGTCAAGCTCAGTTTTTTTGTACTTCCTATAAAGTTTCACGTTTGGACGTCATTTTCGAGGACCATCTAAGTATTTTATCTTAATTTTCATATTAAAAAGTCAATAACAACCACAATTGTATTCAGTTCTTTAAAATAAATGTATAGATAAAGTAAGCTAATTAGTTTAAATTCATAATTCAAATTAAATTCAATTCATAAAGTTATAATTGTGAATGCTATAAAGGTTTAAATGTCCTCTCGACTCTTATTTATTAACCAGCTGTAATATTTGCAATAAAATTGATTATTATTACGCAAGGACAAACCTAACATTTACAATGTTTTACGATACTACTAGTATTGTCATAAAAATATATAAAAAATACATACTTTATTTTTTATTAAATAAATTATTAAAATAGTTTCTTTAATTGCGTTCTAATACTAATTGAAATTGCGAAAGTTGGAAAAACCCCATTGAAGAATGTAAATGTTATAAATAATTTACGATTTTCTCAACGAATTTTATTGTGAACTAATGTGTGCCTAGTAACTTTCGCTCTTTGAGAAAAATAAGTATTTTTTAAATCTCATTTAGGCCTAGGCCGCACTACGGCTAAACCGCCGCGGTTTTTAATCGCGTGATTTTTTTTGACTCAAGTAAGCTAATACAAGCGGCCTCACTTGCGGTTTTTTTCCAGCGACTAATTTTTCCCATAGCGTACTGTGTTACTCGAGCGGTTTCGCGGTTATAGCGGTTACCACTCTTAATATTAAGAAGACTCTTGGTGTAACTAGTTAAAAAGTTTTTATCTACTTGCACACCAAAATGAACACATTAATAAGTAAATTATTGTATATCAAGGATGCCATTATTATAATCGTGTGTAAAAGTATCCAAATTCATTATAAAACGATTTCTGTTTGTTGTTACTATGGCAACAACTCGCGTCACTAAACAAAAAACATAGACGCAGTGAATAGTTATTTACATTAGAGTGCGGAAAAATTGCTTTTAAAATTTCGTGCGTAAATGATTTTACAACGCTCCAGGTAATGGGCGACGAAATTTACGCACGAGATTTGTATAACATATTTTGACCGACAATTATTATTCAAGAAACAAATAGATTTAGATTATTTACAATACTGTAAATTATTTAATTTTGGCGCAATGTTGCAAAGTTCGGCTACTATGCGGTAAAGTGACTTTACCGCATAGTAGCCGTACTTTGAAACATTGTGTGTAAAAATATAGTTTTGCTTGACGTATACATGATGTCAAAGCTAGCTTTACAATTAAGGAGGCCAATAATTAAATTTTCTGACGTATATTAAAATTTAATTTATTTTTCTTATGTTGGCCATATTTTTTTTGGCCATTATGCCATTTGGATTGCCATTTTATATTTATCTAGCTCTAATACAACGTAACCTAATCGAGATTAAATCTGGGTTAACTAAAGATTACACCGACCAAAGGGCCAAATAGTGCTTCCGTTACTATGAATTTTTACTAGATAACAATTTTTGCCATGAGACGCTGAACTTTCTAACCTTATAACGCAGATTTTATCTGCCAAAATTACAATTTTTCAGTATGATTTTCAGTATTATCGGTAAGAAAAAAATATTTTTTTATAGATCGGTATGTTAACATGCTTCGAAAAATAAAATAATGTATGATACACGTCTTTAATAGGCTTTTGTGCACTCATTTCATCGCGATTTATGGAACTTATGGCTCGCAACCTATGCTTAAACTTCGCAACTCATGCATAAAAGCCTTTCTTCACGCACTTGTATCATAAACTACTATTTAAATATTGGGAATATATTTGTTCGCATTCTGCTATTGAAATTTATATTTGCTAAATAGACGAAAATTCAAAACATTCTCGCGAATTTCATATATTATACTCATATTTCATAATTTATTTAAATTTTGAACTTTAAGCTTATCAATTAAAGATTAATTGTTCTTTACCTGCGATAAATAATTAAATTACGGCATTGCCTATAACTTCTTTTAATATATCTGCTGCTCGGACCTTTGTTTTATGACGGATGTATGAGATAGTCCCTATTCAAGATAATGTGATCTACGAAAGCATTCTAATCAGCTAATCTAGAAATTAATCTTTCCAAGGAAATGTTCCCAAGTGAGCCATTCTGTATTTGGTGCACAATCTTACTGTTGCAACCATTATATCTACTATAAATAAAATTGCTGCAAAATGCCGCATCTTACACAAAATGGCGAAGGGAAGAAGGAAGGATCATGTATTTTAAGGTCGGACAAAAAGTGGCAGTAGGTATCGGTGATCTCTGGGATGTAGTTGATGTTTCACTTGGTTCTTGCATGGAACCGTTTGCAAATCTAATTTCAGTGTTTGATTTGTCATTTTCTGTTTAGCTAAACGGATATTATTGTTGCGTTAAAAGAACTTTAAGATTGTTTTTAATTAACAAAATAACAAATTCTGCACGTTATTTTGATCCATATCTATTAATATTGAAACTAAAATAGCCAATTATCAAATAAAACCCAGGGAGATGCAAGATGAAAGATTAATATTATCCGATATTATCCGGAATGGCGATCTTTGAACGATTTTCGTTTGATATTTAATTGAATGTAAACTCAAGATGAAAAATATATTGGTAATTTTCCATTTTAGTAACTGCAAGACTTAATTATAATTGCATGCATTAGAAATATTTTGTTACTTTAATTTTTTAAATAATTTCACTAACATTCTGTAAGAAATAATCTATCAAAGAGTAGTTAGTTGGAGTCACTTTCGTCCCATTTTACTTTTTCATTTTAGAAAGTATTTCACCTCAAGGTAATTGAGGCAAAATAAGGCAAAAGGATTTGTGTTTTATATGGTGTTGCACTAATAAACGCACGGTCAGAAATGGTTTGCAAATATTGTTTCAGGTGATTTTTCGGTTCAAAATTTACCACGTTCTGGTAGAAAAACTGAGTTTGATGATGACCAATTATAAGCACGGAATTAAGCTGAACATCAGATATCTGTACGTGAGCTTTCTGACATTCAAAATTCATCCAAAACAATCATTGACGCCATTCTTGATGCCTTGACGCCGAAAAATCTTGGTAACATAAAAAAAAGTTACGTTTAATATGTCAGCATATCGCTCATAAATCTGGGAAACCCAAATCTAGAAAGTCCCAAAACAGAAAATTTACAGCAGAGTTAAAAAAGCTGTCGAAAAATCTATCACACGTTTGTTTCCCACATTATAATTTTCTATATAGCAAATATTTGTAGCAGATTTTTTCTGTTTCTAACGTTGAAGTAATCCACATTGTCATAATTAAAAAAAAAACATTTAAGACCATTTTGAGTTTTTATTCAAAACCAATATAGGGAATATGCAATTTAAATATGTAATAATTAAATATTATTGCATTTAATGCAATTTAAATATGTAATAATTAATTTATTCCAATCATTGAATGGCCGCACAATTGAACTAAACCAATATTTCAATAATTAATATCTTTTAATTAATAATTCGGCGAGGAAAATGCTAATTTGTAAAACGCAACACTTTTGGTTAAAACGAAACGTGACGTCAAATACTATGTCAAGATGTTCGTATTGCTTACATTTGTATGGCATTGCTGGTATGGCAGGCTGTTGATAGTAATAATTTGTGCGTTGTGAATTAATGTATTTACATTATTTGTGGATTTGACCATCTTGAAGGTATAAGAAGATAACAAGGAAATGGAAGTTTTAGTTATTATTTTTAAATATTAACTGTTCATATTAATAAAAACTAGTTGGAAGAAATATAAATTATTCCTTTTCTTGAAGTAAATTAAGTATTACAAAGCAAAACACAAATTCATTAATTGTTTTAGTGTAATTTAAGAATTTTTTGGTTTTGTAAAAGCACAATCGGATAATCTGCCTAGAATAGATCCATTCATGATGTCGTTAACATTATCTTGAACATTTTAGGCTCTTTTTCTACAGCATTTAACATGTCAGTAAGCATTAGACTTGTAAAATGTTTTTTCTACTGATACGGCTTACCCTATATGAAAGTGACATTTTTTCATTCTAGAGATGAAAATATTTTCACATCTAGAGATGAAACTGAGCATTTTAAATTTTAGATTTTCTCGATTAAAACCCTAAACTAACCAAATTTGCATGGACTTTTATATTAATTACATCAATTTCAATGGAATATTTAATGTACAAACCTTAAACGAGCTTGAAACTATTTAAAAAACCGAAATAAAATTAGGAAATTTGACTAGAAAAGTATCACCTTCTATGAGAATGCAATATGTTACCATGGAAACGACCAAACCAACAATTCAATTTGCATTGACAGTTCGCTTCGAATTGGATTTATTAAAGTCGAATTATGGATTCTGCAACCGAAATCAGTAGAAAAAATTGCATTTACTACTCGAGATGAAAGCGTTTTTTTTTGGTTCGGTGTGATTGCTAACTCGCTGGCGCCCGTGAGCAAGCTCTCACCTCACCAAAAAACCCAAAACTTTCATCTCTTGCTGTAAAATATACTATTTTTGGCCTCACGAATTGTAAAGCTAGTGTTGACATCGTACGTACGTCCAGCGAAACTAGATTTTTACGCACAATATTGCAAAGTACGCCTACTATGCGGTAAAGTGACCAGTAAATTTTTACCTTTGAAGGATACTTACGAAATAAATTAAGTATAAGACAATAAAATCTAATTTAGAAAAAGCTATTTGACACGATAATGTATAAAATAACAGTGAATTTTTATTATAAAGTATAGCGTATGACATTTTGCAAAATAACATATTCTGTAACTAATCAATTTGTATTAGTAAAAATGCCAAAGTTTATGAGTACCAAGATTAAAAAATTAAATAATTTCCAATATTGTAAATAATCTAAATCTATTTGTTTCTTAATAAATAATCGTCGGCCAAATAATCTTATACAAATTTCGTGCGGAAATGATTTTACAACGCTCCAGCTAATGGGGAACGAGCCCTTCGGGCTTGTTCCCCAAAGGAGCTGTTGTTATTTTCTATTTTCTATGTATATGCTATTTCATTCGCTGAGGCTCCATCTTGCATCCAGCTTGATTCACATGAATGAATTGGTACATAATTTTGAGGCTGGTACGATCTGGGCTATCGGCAAACAATTTTTCTTAGCAACTGATTTTATTGGTGATCTTGCAGTATTTGTTAAAGATAGAGGAGACAGACATTTTAGTGGAGTTAGTCCTACATTTTTCTGGTCCATAGTGAAATTTACAAGAACACCTTTACCTCTACACTTAGTGTTAATATTCATTTGTACAGTTTTAGCAATAAGCAGTTTATTTTCATTCTTCGATGAAATAATTTCTTCAATATACGAAGAAACGAAAGATACCTGGACCCTGCTTCCTTGTTATTTGTTTGGGGTGGTTCACATTTTCAAAACTTCACTACTGAAATCTCTAACAACTGTAATAGCTTCTTCTATCAGTGCTAATCTTTTTCTCTTGATAGCACACATTCATATAACGGGTGATTTTGGCATTTATTTCGATTTTGGCAATAGTATATTTGAGGCAAAATTCCTTTACTTAATCGTAGTGTCACATTTACATCTTCGTTTCATTATGTTATATTGAACATACTTTTCTGTATCCTCCTCTATCTGTAATTGAAGATGTATTGTAAATATAGAAAGAAACAAATATTTAAGCAGGTATAACGCATTAAAAAAAGGCAAGGGATGAACGTGTCTGAAGGAATCTCTCGTTTCTGCTGTGGTTTAATTTAAGAACCGAACTGAATAGTTAAATCTTTTATTATCTTTTGTCTACGTAGAAAACAATAGACGAAATCATAAGAATTTGTAAACTGGATTTAGATTGAGTTATCTAGGTACTTCTTGTGTATCATACATTCAATACGTAACTTACTTTTGATTAACTACTGATATAACTTCTTATTAACTGAAATCATATTAGTTATCGAAGTCATTTTTCCATTAAAGTGCAGATATTTCATCTCTTCTGATAACCTAAAGCCATTCCTTACGTATTTTTGCACCTAACGGGACTGAAAAAATACCTTTATCGGGTGCACTTCTGATAACGTTTTTGCATTCAGGCAAAATGCAATAAATAAACTTATAAACCGGCTTTTGAGTTTTTTTTATGCTGAAATGAGTTCAGAACGACAACGCCTGTACTAAACAATGAACTGGACTCTCATTGGACATAGTATTTAACGTCATCAACAGAGCGCACGAAAATGATGGCATTAAACAGCTCAAAATGATTCTCTATTTTAAATATTTTTTTTTAAACTTAATTATAGCATTTATAAACAGTATTTATATTTTTTACTATGTTATAATGGTGTAAACAGTGAATGCAAAATATAAATGCATATGTGGTCTGTTAGAAAAGTATCCGAGCTTTAGCCGGTAAAAAAAACTGGCATACATGGAGCGTTGAAAACCTAATCACCCAAAAAGTAGTCTCCTTCGGACTCCACACACTTCTCGCAGCGGTGCCGCCATTGTTGGAAGCATTCCGAAAAAGCCTCTTTCGGAATCGACTTTAGCTCGGCTGTCGTTGCAGCCATAATGTCCTCTCTTGTCTGAAATCGCGTTCCTCTCAATGGCCTCTTGACTTTGGGGAATAGCCAGAAGTCGCAGGGGGGTATATCAGGAGAGTAAGGAGCCTGTCGAACCAGAGGAGTCTGGTTTTTTGCCAAAAAATGTGAACCAAGTGCGAGGAATGTGCTGGAACATTGTCATGATGGAGTCCTCAATTTCCTGATGACCACAACTCCAGTCGCTTGCGCCGCACAGCATTACGTAGGACATACCTATAGTACTCTTTGGTGACTGTTTGACCCTGTGGTGTGTACTCGTGGTGTACCATTCCGCGGGAGTCAAAGAAAGCAGTCAGCAATACTTTGACGTTGCTGCGCACTTGGCGGTCCTTGTTTGGTCTGGTTGACGTGGAATGCTTCCACTGTGACGACTGGGATTTGGTTTCCGCCTCGTACCCGTACACCCAGGACT
Organism: Phosphuga atrata; assembly: GCA_944588485.1. NCBI lineage: Eukaryota > Metazoa > Arthropoda > Insecta > Coleoptera > Silphidae > Phosphuga > Phosphuga atrata. Next base: position 38,729,661 of record OX155899.1, read on the forward strand.
CGTCACCAGTGATTATGGTGTTCATGAAGTCGGGGTCACTGTTTATGGATTCCAGCATGTCCTGTGAGACTTCAACATAAACTTGCTTTTGCTCCGCCGTCAGCAGCTTCGGCACGAATTTCGCCGCCACTCTCTTCATGGCCAAATCTTCGGTCACAATGGAATTCGCCGAAAAAGTGCTGATGCTCCTCTTCCGCAATTTCTCGGATAGTCACACGACGGTCCAGCATCACCACAGCGTTCATTTTGGCAATGACATGGTCATTTCGGCATGTTGATGGCCGACCAGAGCGTGGCTCGCTTTCCACCGATGTGCGACCGTCTTTAAACCGGTTGTACCACTCCTTAATCTGTGTGATAGCATCGTCATGTGATAGCATCGTCACCGAAAGCTGTCCGAATCTTCCGAATGGTTTCTACCTGGTTGTCGCCTAGTTTCTGACAAAATTTGATGCAGTAGCGCTGCTCCAGTAGTTCCGTCATTTTACTTGTATTGAAAAACCGACAGAGCACTACACACTACGTCACTCGAACACTGCTAGACAGCAACTGACGCTATATACAGGCGGGAAAAAAATCACGCATGTGCACGAAGGTTCAAGGTCGGCTCATGCAAGCGCGCTTGATTTAAATCCATCAGGTTTTCAAAATAAAAAATAAGGTCGGATACTTTTCTAACAGAGTAGTATACCGTATTGTAGACTTACGTGGAGATTGGAAACCGATAGGAACATTCTTTTGAAGCTTATAGAAACAATTACGACATAATATTAATTTTCAAAAATCGGACGAGGTTTTCCAGATTCGTGATTTGCTTTTAAAACGTAACCAAAATAATCCATTTCTGATGAACTGATGATGACTTGATGAACTGGTTATCACAATGGATTATTTACAATAACACTGAACGCAATAGTCTTGCGAGACTGCTCAAACAACATCAAAAAGTAATATTCGTCAAAAGGTCGTGTTATCAGTATGATGTTATTCGCGATTTGTTTATTTTGTTCTTTTTTCGAGAACAAAATATTCAATACACATGTTCATTGTGAACAACTAATACAATTGAAAAATGCTTTGCCACAGAAACGTCCGAAGTTCATAAATCCTAAAGGTGTTGTTGTTTATTTTATCATGACAATGTCAACTTAGTGCATTGTCAGAAATTATTGCAACATTTTTTGGGATGTGTTATCTTATCCACGAATCACTATAAAATTGCACAATTGCACAATCAAACTACTTTTTATGTTATGTTCTCTAGAAACCTTCTTAGGCAAACCTTGAATGACTAAAGAAACTGTCTAACTGATGTTATATTATTTGACTTTTATGTAAATTAGAGGCCCCACTGAGTAACGTGATATCTGACATATCTCAGAATGTCAAATATTAACGTTACAGCGACAGTTTCGAGAAATTAATACTAAAAATTGTTTATAAACTTGCTTTTATTTTTGTGAAGAAACGATCGAACTGGTGTTATAATATTTGACATCCTTCTAAACTAGAGGTCACACAGAGTAGCGTGATATGTGACATGTATCAAAATGTTAAATATTAACGTCAAACTGACAGTTTAACATAATGAATACTAAAAATTGTTTGTAAATTTGCTTTTTCGCGATTGTAAAGAAACTGTCAAACTGATGTTATAATATTTGACATTTCTATAAACTAGAGGTTACACTTAGCAACGTGATATATGACATATGTCAAAATATCAAATATTAACGTTACAGCGACAGTTTCAAAAAGTTAATAATAAACATTATTTGTAAATTTTTTTTTTGCGATTGTGAAGCAACTGCCGAACTGATCTTGTAATATTTGACATTTCTTTAAAGTAAATATTGCACTGAGTAAATTGGTACATGACATGTGTCAATATGTCAACTATTAACGCCATAGTGACAATTTCAAAAAGTTATTTGTAAAAATTGTTTGTAAATTAGCTATTTCGCGATTGACAAAAGCTATCAAACTAATGGTATACTATTTAACATTTCTGTAAACTAAAAGTCATTCGGAGTAGCGTGATATATGACATATGTTAAAATGTCAAATATAAACGCCACAGTTTGAATAACTTAAAGAAACAAGAAGTAGTTTGTAAATGGCTTCATAAAGGGGCCTAAAGAGGATCAACATAGTTGAACAACATGGTTGGTCAAATGCAGTGTTGAAGTGTTTGTTGAACGTCTGTAGGCAGGTTGGACCAAGCCTCAACAATCCAACCTGCGTCTATACCATACGTCCAACAAACACTTCAACACTGCATTTGACCAACCATGTTGGTCAACCATGTTGATACAATACATATACAATATGGCCAATAGTAATAGACCTTTTTTAGGTTAGTTAAGCGCATGCGCGTCAGCCATGTTTAAAAGGCGGGAGTATGAATGTTTCGAGTACATTTTTTTATTTTCTTGGATATTCGTCAAAAATTACAACAAAAACATGGCAAAAATTGACGTATGTGCACAAAAAAAAATCAAGTATGAAAAAGTCTATTAAAGCTAGGTTGGTATTCACTTGTATACAAAAATGTTTCTTTGATTTTAACGAAAATAAAACACCCAGCAACCAACCCTGGAAATACCTCAAGAATCAGTACGTCATTTGACTCTGTGTTATGAAATAAACTAGTTAGCTATACTTCCAGGCTAGCTTATTTGAAACTTTATCCTCTAAAAATAATTTTAAAACATAAATACGATGTGATTCTGATGAATTGCATTTTTCAACCGCTTTCATGTGTAGGCTACTAATTAATATATTTTTGTATAAGCAGACGTGGGCGGTTTGTATTTGAGAAAAAAAAATTGGCAGGCGAGGAAATTATAATTACTCCCGAAATATTGTATTAATAATAATAATTAATCTAACGAAACGTTATATTTATAGAGAAATGTAAATTTTCGATTAACAAATTAAATTAGTACTTGAACTTTATTTATGTAAGACGAAATATAATAAAATCATTTACACTGAATTGATAAATTCACCATATTTTAACCACACTTAATAGGTAAAAATATTATATAACTTCACAATTATATAAATTTAAACATTTAACACGACTCGAGTTTCGACAGTTGAAGGTCATTTTCAAGTGATTTATACATTGATGATTTTGAATTTATACCTATACTTTTGGTCGGTAGGGGCGGAAGCTTGCGTGTGATTAAAAAGTTGGGAAAAGATTAGGGCGGTTTGCTCGTTAAGGAGATTAACTGAAGTTTTACGGGTTTGTTTGAAATTTTCCAATGACTCCAGGAGATTAAGTTTCGGCCCTTCAATGGCATAATTTGCTTCAATCTCTTATTTTTTAAATTAAAAAAATGAATAAAACTAATATATAAATTTATATTTTAGATTGCATAGCGTATTAAAGAACGAGTACAATAAGCGCGATTTTTCGGCACGCGTCCATGTTTAGAATCTATGTCCAATACCATCCATATCCAATCCATCGTTCATGTTTCTAATGGTAAAGTACGAAAAACGCCTTATCAACGAGTATTTTATACTATTTTTTCTATTTTGCGTCCTTTTGTGCCATTTCTAAATAAAAACATCGCTGATACATATTGAAAAAATTGTATCGCACTCGACAAGCCATTAACGAACCCATATGAGTGCTTTAATGACTTCATTATTGGCGCAACATTGAAAAATTTATTTATTATTACATATACTTGTTTTACCTCAACAAATAATGTAAATATTATTGCAATTAGTAAACAATATTCGGATTATTATCATATAAATTTAACATTAATCCAATTATAACTTTTACTTGCGTGTAAATTTCTAATAATTTTGAATATAAAGTAATTAAGTGTAAGTGTAATTATCTACGTTTCTTGTCGATAATTAACATTTAACAGTAATAGCTTTAATTAAATTGAAAACTATAGAAATGGAAGAGAAAAAAAAAAGATTAATCGACGTATAATTGGATTATATTCATAAAACGCGTTAATAGATAAATGAAACGATCTTGTGCAAGAGTAATTCCTGAATGTAAATGTGAAATTAACAGTCGTCCTTGCGGATCCATTGTACCGTGTAGAACGCACCTGCGTGGATTCGTATCCACGTGCCTTATAGGTGTATATATACATACACTCACACACACACACGTATAAAATGCTATTACGCAACGGCAGAAATCGGTAGCTGGAAACCGCGTTGAATGCTTTACAGCCCTGAGTGCCTATTATGTTACGAGGTCGTAAAACAGGTATATCTCTTCTGCGTGTGTATATTCTGCTAGTACGTTTGAACCTACGTGCTACACAGACTCGCAGCACGCTAACGGGGAACCTGTTGATTTCTCGCAGACACACACCCCTTTTCAAAGGATTATAAATGCCTTCACAACTCCTTTTTTATATAACGCTAAAATCTAGCACGCCAACACGAATCCCTTAAATAACTTGTGTGATATTATTCTAGATATTAAATAAGATTTATTATTGAATTAAGTGTAACAAATTGAGATTTGAACTATAAACAATTGTTTTTGCACATATTTTTATGGAAATGAATTTTCATTTATTTTTTAATTATCTCCAAAAGACTGAAAAAGACCATCAAACTCTATTTGAAAATTTTAGGAGAAAACTAAATTTAATCACTTAAGTTTTATTAGTTTTTATTGACTTTTACTTAATAATAAAAAAAAAACAAAAGTGAAATTATTTTCCATAATATTTTTATATATTTTAATGTATTACTCCATAATCACGAGACTTTTTAATAACTTGTTGTGAATTACTATTAATAATATTTACATTTTTTTATAGTATTCAGTTGTCAAGATTTTGCATACTTAATATAATTCTTAAATAAAATATTTAAATCAATAAACTGGAAGTTTTACATTTTCATATTGTTCAAGAGAGAGAATATACCAGGAGGGCCATTGAAAGCGAAAATAGGGATTTTCAGCTAGTTAAAGATGAATTCTCAAAACAACCTGGCGACACCTTTTACAAGAAAATTTGTAACCAAATCGCTTAACCCTCCGCGCTGGGACCACCACAACCACTCAAATTTTAAATGGCACGGCGGGGTAAGCTATACCTCATTTGATAGCCCGTTTAGGCCTGAATACTAAACGGCTAACATTTTCTAAATCCATCGATTTGTTTTCGAGATTATTTAATTTCAAGTTAAGAACGCGTTTTTCGTTTATGTCGTTGAAAGGAAGTTCAATTGTTCAATATGTTTTTACTGGAAAAAGTGTAGAAAAAAAAACATCAACAATTCAACGCGAGTAGAGATTTTTATTAGTCTAACAAATACTCAAATTGTTTCTTTTTAAGACAAGTACACATGTTTTTTCTATTAAACAGTGGGTTTTGTTCTGTTATCGGAATATTACAGATAGCTTTTTATTCTACTTTTGATTAGTCTCTTGCCATCTAACAGATCCCATTCGATCTTTATTTAAGCTGCTTTTTGAATTGTCGTATTTCAAAATAAACTTGGCTGTGCAAAAATGGTTTACTCTATTGCGGCGAGGGTCGAAATAATCTCATTGTTTTTCTAAAATGGTGAGAACGGCAATCGTAAGGCAAACTTATTTAATTAACAGCATCCCGATAAATTCGTAAGCAGCAAATACGTGTTGGAGTTGGTCACGAAATTTCAAGAAACAGGTTCAGTAGCTAATAAAAAACGGGACCCTCAACGTGAACTCCCGGTGAGAAATGAGGCTACTCATTAATTTAGTACATTATAAAATTTATTTAGTTTCTGGACAGAGTTTTGCTGGAACAATGATTGGACGATGGCTCACCTGATTTAAGTCCTCTAGAATTTTTCTTGTGGGGTTATCTAAGTTGTAGAATTTATGCAACAGAACCAGAGTATATGAAAGACTTCCGTTGACGCATTATTGATCTGTAAGGACAGATTGAACAATTGGACCTCCTTTCAACGACATAAATGAAGAACGCGTTCATAATTTGAAATTAGATAATCTCGACAACAAATCCACAAATTTGGAAAATTTTAACCGTTTAGTATTCAAAGGAAAAAGGGAAAAGCTTTCAAATGAGGTATTACTTACCCCACAGCTCCATTTAAAATGTCAGGGGTTGTGGTCCCAGTGCGAAGGGGTTAAGTGATTTGGCTACAAATATCCTTGTAAAAGTTGTCCCCATCACATACAAAGTTGACGTGCCCAAGCGTTTTTTGAGAATCCATCTTTAACTATCCCAAAAACCGGATTCGGATTTTTGGATTCCGTTTCGGTTTTCAATGCCCCATCAAAAGTTATTCTGTACAGCATATTAATTAAACTTTTCCTTTTCCAATTCGACATATTTTTCGACTCACTTTTCAATATTTGGTAACTTTTATATCTATTTGGCAAATAATAATAACAATACATATCGTGTATCTCTTATTATCTTAAAGCCAAAGATCCACGAAGTGTTGTAGAATCTTGCGAATTTATAGATATCATCATTTTTGAGAGGATATTGAATAAAAAAACCTAAAATAAATAAAAATACCTGGTTTTAGAAAGAATTTAAAAAGATGCAAATCATTGTCTTCAAGGTTAAAAATCACAGTATGCAACTATTTTTTAATAATAAAAACAATAATTAAAAAAAAACTAATATTTTATAAAGTTTCTGGGACTCCCGGGGGTCCGCATCACCGGATCAGGCAGACATTTCCGATTTGGAACATTTAAATTTTCAAAAATATTATTTTTTAATACCAGCGAATGAAATGTTGAACACAACAATTTAAAAATCATTTATATCAGGTTGACAAAAAAATGTATTACTCATGCGCGAAAACTACTTCTTGACGTACGTTTTCTAATACGAGAAATGCCACCTCTGGTTGTATTTCCACATAACCTGAGTAACTAAATATTTCAATCGCAAATATTCAATATTGCTAGGTTACATAAAAAAAATATCGATAATTAAAATAAACGCAATATCGATATTAAGAAAGTGACGTGAAAGTTTCAGAAATTTTTTTCATTACAAAATAATAAAAACGTTTTAAAATGAGTCTAAATTCTATGGTGGTGATATTGGAGACTGAGGAGAGTTCTTATGACGTTATTATAATTCTTCTTTTTTAATTCCATTTCTTTTTCGATGGCCCCTGTATCCCAAACTTGTAAGATATATCCCCTTGCATGAGTAATAAAAAACGTTGTTTGTAACACGGGCGGTATTGTCAATTGCCCTCTCGAGCGAATGTGCGCAGTCACTTCGTTCGTGCGCCCAATTTCGCTTTTGCGTCAAATTGACAACTTACCGCCTTAGTTACAAAATATACTATTGCAGTATTTTTTCTGTTTAAGGTTGTTCACACACAACGTAGTGAGTCAAAATAATATTTTTATTTTAAAAAATAACGATAATTATATAAATTAATTATGGCTATTAAGGATATTTAGGTCTATTTAAAGTCCGCCAAAGTTAATTATATGATAATTAAAAAACAAAAATTTGACTTCAGTATTTATTTCCAAGAAATACATATGGCAACACCGCATATAACAACTGTGTGTATTGTAGTATTTGGTTATAACCTTAAAAAATATTTTTTTTTAAGTGATCAACAACAACAATTCAGACACAACACTGGGTTTGCAAAATATAATTTTAAAAAATGTCAAAATATACGAAGGTATAGATAGATATTTATACACAATATAAATTATGTTAAAACTTAATACTGAAATATTAAACAAAAAGTTTTAAATATTGAGTTTTATTAAGATATATAAAAGTTGTTAATAAATACTTTACTCGCACACTAAAATGAGCACATTAATAAGTAAATCATTGTATGTGAAAGATGCCATTATTATAATTGTGTGTAAAAGTATACGAATCGTGCATAAATGTCCTATGTAATTAAAAAGGGAGTTTCATTATTAAACGATTTCTGTTTGTTGTTACTATGACAACACTCGCGTCACTAAACAAAAAACATAGACGTAGTGAAAATAAATTTTGTGACGTAAATTAAAGTTGAATTAATTTTTCTTATTTTGAATCAAGAAGTCTCGACCTCTCAGTCTGGATTTATCTGGCAGTAATAAAAGTTAACCTAACCATAACCTAATTAGATTAAAAATAGGTTAACTTAGATTACATCGACAACGAGAAAATATTGTTCCCGTCACTGTGCATTTTTACTAGTTAGCATTTTTTTTCACGCAGACGCTGAACGTTCTAACCTTATTGTGTCAATGATTTGAAATATTTTGTTTGTCAAAATTACAATTTTTCAATGTTATTGGTAATAAACAATGATATTTGTGTAAATCCAACAGTATTTTATGTTTCGTAGATAAAATAATGTATAATACAAGTGTGTCAAAACCCTTCTTCACACCCTTGTATCATAAACTACTATTAACTCAAATATATGTGTGAAATTATTAATAATATCTATACTATATAATATTTTCGACTTCTATGAATCTTCCCTCTACTTCCACGTCTTGACACCTTCAACCATTCAATACTTCGGACTCATAAGGCTGTTTATAATGCAGTTCATATCAGATACGCTGAGAACATTTATGGTGACACTCGATTATTAAAGGGTACCTTTTCAGTTTTAATAATTCATTGAGATTTATATTATTTTGTGTTATAACTTCTTTATTAATGTATCATGGGTGTTTCTCAGGTTTAAACTTTACATGAGATAGCATTGTGTTATCTCATGCCAAGTTTTGTTTGCTAACGAAGTCCATTTCAGAACCCTTACCAGCACTGGCTTCCAATTCAAGCTCATCTGCCTACTTCTGGTTATTCGCCAGGAAATCTTCTACCTATGACCACATTGCTAAGTTCTTTTCCTAAGTAAACACCCAGTCGCTCCTGACCTCTTCAATTCTAAGACTCCCCGTAAACTCTATCGCTACAAATCTTACACGATTTACAAGATCGGACCCTGTCACCGTCAATGGTCCAATGTTCCACATATATTTGCTTAGATTTCGTAAAGCTATTGCATGCTGTAATGATTATAATATATAATAATGTAATTGGTTCGGCCTCTATGAATCGTATTTTAATTCGCTATTGCACCGTGTTCGTTATCGGAAATGGATAAACAACTTTATAACCAAAATGTGTCGGTTATTCCCTGAATTCCTGCTCACGCGACGCTTTGTCTCATGGGTAGTAATATGAGAATACAAGAAAAGGTTAGTGTTGTTTTAAAATTAAAAGTTTTAAATTTTCCGAGCAGTTTAATTACATATTTTCTATGGTAATTTAATTTACTTACTAATCAACCCCAAGTCGTGTATATCAAAATAATTGCAGAAATTATAATTCTAGGTCTTGTTTTGTTATAGAGTGCAATTAAACTATTTTTTACGATTCGTAAAAATTGTCAAATACTGCTATAAATTGCTAATAAACCTAATAAACCTAACTATAATTATTTGGATAAAACTAATTATGTGATTTGTTTTATTTGTTCATTTACTTATAACTATACTTTGACCAACCCAGTAGCATCTTCAGATCAACTACCTACTATTAACTAATAATTGATCTGAAGATGAGATACTGTGTTGGTGAAACTATAATTATATAATCATGATCACATGAAACAAATCACATAATTAGTTTTATTGAAATAATTTAAAATTCCGTTTCATATAGTTAAGGATAAAACAATTAACTCTTTAACCTAACTATAAATTATTTTATATAGACTTGTAATGTTATACATTTTTGATCAGCAAAATGCAAAAAATATTGTAGTAAATATATTGAAAAGTCATAACATTAATTTATTGTTTTGGCCTTTTGATAGACCATTATGAATACTATTTGCATTCTCGAATGTACAGTAATTTATTACACCAAATGTTTGTCTTTAACCGATAAAATTGTTTAACTTAAAAATCATATATTCGTGGTATGCGGCCGAAATATTTGACCTTCCGTATACTTTTCAATATTATGATAATATATATGCAATGAAATAACTGACTGATCATAAATCACGGGAAGGCTGTTCAGCAGACTCCTACGTCCTTATATTATTACACTTCCAGCGTCGGTGAGATGTAAGCCAGAAGTTACCGGTTGTACACACGCAAACTTGAAATGAAAATGTAAACGCACTATCGTGTAATTACTACGACAATTCTTCGATTTATTTCGTGTATGCGAAATTAAATTTCAACCGTTGCGTGTATAATTGACTTTAAAGTATAATACTGATGAGTAGTTTTAAATTACGGCATTACATTGACTTTAATTATTCTCTAGAAATTTTTAATTTCTAGTTTAATTAATTTTAACTATATAGTATGCACGTTCATTTAGATATAGGTATGTTATATTTCATAAGGAAATAATACTTTTGTTAAATAATCTTTTATTAAATTAACTATTGAGTACCTAGATGACCAGATCAGCGTGTTCAAACTTTTAAGCAGGCGACAAAATATTTTTTTGGAAATGAGAGTACGACCCGTCGGTTTGGACCTAAAACTATAAATCTTTAAAAAATCGATGAAAAATTTGTTGGAATTGTCCATATATCAAAATAGCTTAAAATACCGGAAATTAATATAATCCAAAATCGAATAATTATTATTAGAAATCAATATAATTTTTTTTTCTATTTCTATTCACTTTTCTTTGAATTTTTACCCAGATAGATGGGTAAAATGATGGGACTACATCACCAATTGTAGATTGTAGATTTCGGTGGTGGCTTCTACAGCAACGTTCCGCAGTCTTTGAGCAGATGTGTGCGGGTTTAGTCTGCCGAGCTGCAGAATCTGCAGCTGTAATCTTCCTCTATGCCTGACCTTGAGGTGTTTACTAAGTCTGCAGTATTCCGTAAGGACTCCTGTCAGAATTCTAAGCTTGTTCCTGTTCAGTTTCAAGCAAGCTTTTGTTCTTTTAAAAGGTCCCAGCAGTACTTTGGATTGTCATAGCCCTGGAAGTTCTTTCCACGTTTTCATCACCAATTGTAGATTGTAGATTTCGGTGGTGGCTTCTACAGCAACGTTCCGCAGTCTTTGAGCAGATGTGTGCGGGTTTAGTCTGCCGAGCTGCAGAATCTGCAGCTGTAATCTTCCTCTATGCCTGACCTTGAGGTGTTTACTAAGTCTGCAGTATTCCGTAAGGACTCCTGTCAGAATTCTAAGCTTGTTCCTGTTCAGTTTCAAGCAAGCTTTTGTTCTTTTAAAAGGTCCCAGCAGTACTTTGGATTGTCATAGCCCTGGAAGTTCTTTCCACGTTTTCATTCATTGTCTTCTTATTTCTTCATCTAAACTTTTGTGGATGGTGTTCATACTCTTACCACTAAAGGGTTCCAATCCCTATAAAAGGATTGCTAAATCCTTTGTTTCTTAGCTGATCGGCTTCTTCGTTTCCATCTATACCAGTATGTTCTGGTACCCTGTATAGCGTTACTTTATTTTCTCTGCCAAGCTTGTTTAGTTTTTCCACATATTCCCATAGCAGTTTAGATCTGATCGTGTATGAGCTAATAGCCTTGATGGCTGCTTGGCTATCTGACTGGATAGTAATTCGTTTTCAGTGTTTGGTACAACGTCCAAACATTCTTGCACCAGTACCTTTCTTTGTCTTCCAACCATCTATATACCACTTGATAGCACTTTGCTCAATGTGGTATGTTGAAGATTCGTCGCTCCAAACAGCTTTACTGCTACACACATGCTGTGTAGTTTTTCTCGAAATAGTATTTGCATACCACCTCGTCTTTTGGTACTTTATGTCAGGGGACCTTGACAGTGAGGCTGATCCGGTCTCTGATCCCGATTATTTTACCTCTGCCTATTCCTTCCTTCCAAGCGGAAATTCGAATAAGCAACGCTGGAACAATTGAAGTTTTTGAAATTAAAAAAGGCGTTCGCCAAGGATGTATCCTCTCCCCAATGTTATTCAACCTGTACGTAGAAAAAGCATTCTCCGAGTCAATCTCAGATAGTCTCTTTGGAATTAAAGTAAACGGAATCCCGGAATTAACAATATTCGATATGCGAATGATTTCGTCATATTAGCAGATGGTGCACATGATCTCCAAAGCCTACTAAATCGGGTCAATGAAGAAAGCCAGAGACTAGGTTTAAAAATTAACATCAGCAATACCAAGTTTATGATTGTTAGTAGGAACGATATTCCACACACTCGAATACATATTAATGAAGAGAACATCGAACAGTCACACAATTTAAATACTTGGGATGCATAATTAACAAAAGGTGGGATCCGGATCAAGAGATAAGATGCAGGATAGAACAGGCTAGGGCAACTTTCCTAAGACTTCGAAAATTTCTTAAAGACAAGAACTTGAATTTCAACCTCATTTCAACCTTCTGTACGGTGTTGAAGCATGTACCTACGTTGAAAGTACCAATCATCAACAATTGAAGCCTTCGAAATGTGGATCGTGCGAGGAATGCTGAAAGTGTCTAGGGTCAATCACGTGAGAAATGAGCACGTTTTCCGAAGAGCCGGTCTAGCAGAACGAGAACTTTTCGAAAATATTAAGAAAATAAAAATAGGTTATCTCGGACACATACTGCGCGGAGAACGCTACCACTTCCAACGCCTCATTCTTCAAGGTAAAATTGAAGGAGGGAAAAGAGGAATTGGCAGAAAAAAATGAACGGGGATACAGGACCTCCAAACACTACAGAATGCTACAATTAATAGAAACGTATCATAAGAAAAATATGAAAGTGTACGCAGGAATCTGCACGGCACTAAAAGAAGAAGAGAATTCCTTCCTTGCTGAATCTTACAAACGCCGATATGGAGGTCCCCTCTACGACAAGGGGCGACGGAGTAGGATCCAGCAGCAGTTTCATTGCTGCTGTCGAGCATGACTCCATCGCCCCTGTGTTGCAGACACATGCCAATCTTTGAATCTTCTCAAGTTGCTTCTTCATAGAAGCCAGCTTGTTTATACCCACTCATCTGCCACGTAAGTATCACAGGTCTCACTATCATGGTATACATCCGTCGCAGGATTGTGGAGTTACAACCCCACTTTTTCCTTACAAGATTTCTGCACACCATATTAGAGCGCCGTTAGCTTTTCAAAAACTTTCTCAAAGTGCCGGTTCCATAGGAGTTTGCTATCTAGTGTTATACACAGATACTTTGTCTCCTGTTTGTATTCTACTCCTTCCTCAACAGATCCCCAAACAGACAGTATTACATAATAGTGGCTACAAGTAAGTAACGATATGAGAAACTAACTATATGAGCAACTAACTAAATTAGCAACCAAGTATACGAGCAACTAACTATATGAGCAATTAACTAGATGAGCAAGTAACTATCTGAACAACTTTGACTTTCTATATTTAGAACGATTAACCTTTGTTACTTGTTTATTTTATTTTGTCTTTCGCTAAATTGTGTAAATTGATTGGCTATTATATTTTCTATATCAAAATAAATGGAGGAAATGATTAAATTTGAGCCAAAACATTTCCAAATATGTTTGGAACATCGCCAATTCGGGAAGAATGTTATATAAAATCAAAAATTGATATTTCAATTTTATTTTACTGTTTGCTCGAGGTAGTTAACGAAATTATTAACAGATTCGATCGAAGAGACAATTATTCAATCATTTATATATTTTTTTTTATTCCAAGATACCTAAAATATATTTTAACAAATTTGTCATATCACACACTGTTCTAAAAAGCACGGCAGTGCAATTATCATATGTTATCACCTTTTATATGTAAATATCAACCGAGTTTTAAAAGCTAAGCATTAATCATGACTGTAACTGTTTTCAGTGTAACTTAATTAATCTCAGAAATTTAATATCGCATTTTATATTACATTATATCATTTGGAGCAAAAGTGACACTGTAAGCGTCAAGTAATTTTATTCCGAATAGTTAGTGGCAAGGGTTTTATTTTTAAACCTGGGGTTTTAAATAAGTAAAAAGTATAAAACTGAAGAAACTAAGTGGAAAGTGGGAACCGAGTCATAAAAGATGTTAGTTTTATGATGTCTACAAATAAAATATTTTATAATAATAAATAATAGACATTGTCTATTCTTTATTATTATGTTTCACCTAGTGCCTACAGCTGAATCTTTAAATTTTATAAAACATTTTATTTTCGAGAATCTCTTTAATTATTATATTGATTAAGTGATATTAAGTGTTAATATAGAAATTATTCATATAAATTTCTGTTTTTAGAAACACACACAATTTTAGTGATACTTTGTAAATATAATATATACCTCGTTAAAAAAGTACAGTGCTTTTCGCAACTGCATTTTAAACGTCACTAATAAAATAAATTTGCATTAGAAAATTAGGCAATAGGGGCTTAGGCTAAGGTTAGCTATAAGAAACAGGACTGACGCAGGGCGAAATAGTTGGAGAATGTATATGAATAATATTAAATTGCAATCTGTAATTACCTATTATTTAAATAATTAAGAATCTATTGTAGTTGCAAATAATTGTGTAATTTTAGAATGATTGTAACAATTCGCTATATTTCTGAGAATTGATACTAACTGTGCGTCATTCAATAGCAATATTTTTAAAATATGCGAATGACAAATATTTATGCATTTGTAAAATATTTGACAAAAATCATTCCTTTTGTATAAATATTACTGTTTTCCATATAACTTATAATTATACTTTTTTCCTTCCTTTATTAGACCCTTGTTCACCTCAACTACTAAGTCAAACATCTCTAAAATCAAATCAGTTTCTAAACATTTCCTTTATCTCTGATTAAATATTTTCCTAAGTAGGGACCATGATTCAGACATCGAAAAACTAAGGCAAAAATCCAACGCTCAAAAAATATTTGGTCTATCTTTGTTTGGACTAGATGGTATTACTTCTATAAAATGTCTACCAATCAAACCGGTACATGATAAGTCGGCACTTAATATGTCGGCACCGGACGACTCGGCACTTCCAACTCGGCACCGGACAACTCGGCGCCGGGAAAACTCGGCACCGGGCAAATCGGCACAGTCATCAATATATAATTTTTCTAGTATAATATAGGTTTTGGTAATATCAAAAACAAAATAAATATTTTTATTTAAAAAAAAGTAACGCACGCCCCTTGAAAGATGAAGGAAATTGTAAACTATTTATTTAGTCACCTTCTAGCCAACAGTAGAATTCATGTTGACATGAAAATAGCGTTAAATTAAAAACTAATAATAAAACATAAATAACTTTATTAAAGGTTAAAAGGATAAGAGGTTAAAAGAAAATTAAAAATACGAGTGCTGAAATACCGATTTGTCCGGTGCCGACTTATCCGGTGCCGAATTTTCCCGGTGCCGAGTTGTCAGGTGCCGACTTATCCGGTGCCGAGTCTTCCGGGTCCGAATCAAACGTAGTGGTGAAGATGATCCTGATGGACGCCCAGAAGTCTGTTGGAATTTATCATATTTTTCAATAATTTGTTGTACGAGATCTAATCTAAATTGTAAATGAGTTGTTGACCCTCCATATTCTATATATCTATATTGACTGATCGAGAAGGTCTAGAAACATTTTATAATAGTATTTCTTCCCTCGCTTTTTGATGGCAGGGTAGCTAGTTAGGTATTGATCAACTCTACCAATACCACCCATATAATTGTTATAATCATTTACAACTGTATGTCATTTAAAACATTTCTGGGTTATGAATTGTTGACAACAAGGCGACGTCCTTCTTGTCTTACCACTTCATAACACAGACTTTTCCTCTTTATGTATGCCATTATTCCTTCCTTTTATAGTTTTTTCTTTTGTATATAGCTTGGAACATCTTTTGTGTTCAATCTCAAAGTTTCAAATACATCGGTTTTCTGTTGCAAAAGAATATCCGCAAGTATCGGTGAAGTATAAAAATTGTCTGTAGTAAGACAGTATTAAATATTATAACAGTATTAAATAATATAAAAACCTAAATTCAAAATTAGCTTCATCAAAGCCATGATAATTTGTATTCCCATTGCATGGTTAGGTTACTTTTAGTTTTATTATCCAGTTTATAATTATCATCCAGTATTGTTCCCTTCTCTGTATATATTATAAAAGACCAAATTAACCCAGCTTTTTATTCATAGAGTATAAATGATTTGATGCCGAACCTGGCTCGTTTTAGAGGGATATACTGAATGCAACCTAATCTACCTTTATAGAGAATAAGACTCTCGTCTATTTTCACGTCTCTCTTAAGTGTAATCGCAGAAGAAAACTTTTTATTTAGGTGTTCAATGAATGGCCATGACTTATTTAGCTGGAAATTTGGATGAGATTCGGGATTATATGTTGAATTATCATTGAAATGTAAACAATAAAGCAAAACGTCTGTATGACGTGTTTCTCAAAAAAAATCAAAATAACGTAATATTGTCCCCTCACCATCATAATCAAATTGCAAATTTACACCAGGTGTATTATCGAAAGGGAATCTTGCCGGAGGAGGTGGTAAATTTTATATATTTATTCCACAAAATTCTCTGAATGGAGGCACATCTTCATTCTCTAATTCAGAATTATCTTCCGATAATGATAAATCACTTTCGTTGTCTGATTCACATCAACCTCAAACATTTTGGGAACCTAATAATGTAAAATAAAACTGACTATAAAACGCAACGGTGATCTGTAAAGGAGTAATTACCCTTATAACTGTAGTGTACTGTAACCTTTATTATTGTTCGTTTGCCCTCCTCCTAAGTGTATTGTATTTTAAGAGATAAGTGTCGAGTCAGGTGGTCGCAGACGAGACTCTCTCTGCTCTTCACTCTCTGCTCCAACCCATCGAAGTGCAAAACGTACTTTTACACGGTCTTTGTCCTGTTAATATATATGTTGTTAAACCTATATAGTTGTTTTATATACCTCTCCACTGGACACCCACTTGACCACCTCAATACATATTAATAACTACATACCGGTATCAGCACGTCAACCGTTCCCTCTTCCCACTATTGAGAAACAAGCGACGTTACTCGGGCAAATCACTATCTACAAGTTAAAACAAAATTTGTCCGAACGAGACTCGGGATCGTCAGTGTACAGGAAAATGTCATACCCGAGTGCAGTTCGGGCAAAACTGGCTAGTGGTTCATAAGCTATATCACTCATTACAAATTGAGTCATCACTCATTGCTTATTCCATTAATTTAATTTAAGTAAATTAAGTAAATTTAATAAAAATATTAGAATTAAATTAATAAAATAATAGTTGTTTCTATCAGTATCTCTATTATTTTATTTAATTATATTTATTATTAGCTGAAATAGTCTCTTTTACAGAATCGGCCTCTATTTCAGTCGAACTAATTTTGGCATTACATAGCCAATAATATACATTCTTACATAAGAGAACAAAATGTATTTCTTAGGACAGAACTAAAGTCACGCCAAGTTCTGTTTATCTTTTCAGTAAATACAGTAAAATCTCGGTAAATACAGTCAAAATAATCCGGCGGTTGGTTAATCCGGCGCTCTGGGGAAACACATGTCTTTTCATTTCGCTGTCCCGCGTTGGATATAAACCTCGCGCACAGCTGAAAAAAGTTAAAAGCGAAACCCTTAAACTCTGAAAACTTGATTCGCGATTCTGACCAAGCTAACTCTGCTCTACATTTGCATTCATATTCTGACGAAGAAATCCTCAGCGTAATTTGTTCCACGGATGACGATGAAGCTAACGATGAATTGAATGTTTGAATTAATGCTTGAATGTTTGTCGGATTATCAAGATTATACTATACATGAAAGGTTCGAAACAGAAATGGAGACTAGTCAAATTATGTAAACATCTAAACCTAAAAATTATATCAACGCATTTTAAAGCTAAACCTAGTAAGAAGAAGACCTGGGTTTCTCCCAACACATTTCTAGCTGAATACCAGATTTATCCTGTAGCTATATCTAGAAAATGTAGCGGGGAGATTGAAAATGCCAGAGTGAAAAAAACGCTGAATGTATCTTCAGATCACCACTTCTCACAAATTAAAATGAATTTCATACCTGGCAGAAAGGTAAAACCAAAAACTATTAACCTATTAATGAAGAACTATTAATGAAAAAAGGGAGGGGTTTAAATGTAAAATAACTGCACCGACAATTTGGAATGATGTTACACAAAACCTAGTTAAAACTGCCGAAGAGATTGCACCACTCAACTTCCGAAAGAAGGATACGTGGTGGAATGAAAAGTGTGAACACGCAATTATAGAGAGGCTCGCAAAATGGAAAATGTGGAATTCCAACAAAACAAATTTAAATTCACTCAAAATATCCAGAAAGAATTAACAAATCTAACATTAAGGAAATGTAACCGGAGATACATGATGAACAAGCAGATTTCAGAAACGGAAAACTATTTCCGGAAAACAGCACACAAATGTCTTACAAAGCATTTAAAAGACAAGTAAAGGGGTGCACAACACCCATTCTCAAGTTTAAACGCTTCAATTGTGGTATACTGGCTGTGGGTAACAAGGAAAACTGCAAAATACTAGCAGAATACTTCCAACAGCTATTAAATTGTGGTAAAGCAACAGCTAAACTACTCCACACTAATACAACACTAAACCCGGACCGGAGAAGAAATTAGAAAAGTTATCCGCGGGCTCAAAAACAATAAAGCATCCGGAGAAGATGGCGTTATAGCAAAGCTATGGTAGCTTGTAGGAAAAGAATTTATTTCACAAACAATCAAACTATTTCAAAAGGTTTGGGTGGACTAAATTATCCCGGACGAGTGACTAGTGGATCACCCGTTACAAATGAAAGGTGAAAAAGCAGAGGTCAATAACTACCGGGGAATTTCCCTTCTATCTGTCACTTATAAAATATTTACCAAGTTACTGCTAAGTAGAATGGAGCTACAAGTCGATTCCAAACTCGGCGAGTGCCAAGGGGAGAGAGATCATGTATAGAGCAAATTCTGAGCTTGAAAATGGTATTTAAATACTACAACTCCAGCAAATAGGACTGGTTTGTTTCATTTATCGACTTTCATAAGGCATACGACTCAGTAGACAGAGAAACTGTAATTAATACACTACAAGAATACCAAGTAGACCAAGAGACCATTAACTTAATTGAGCCTTTTTTATATGTGGTTTGGGGGAAGCTCTACCAGCCTGTGGTTTGTATGGTTAACCCCTACTTCCACTTGGCTTTAAGTACGCCACCCCGGTATCGCTTGCGCATTCCTTGAGGGTGAGCAGTCCGGACTGTTGTTTTACCGCCCTAGTTTTTTTCTGTTTTTCTCTTGCTTTTTCTCTTGATTTGCTCTTCTGCCGAAACCTTTCTTCCTCTTCCTTCCGTGTTATTATTTCACGGATTACTTGCTGTATTTTAATCCAGTTTTGTTCGGACTCCATCATTTTCTTTACCAGGTCGCTTTCCTCTTTAATTTCTGGTAGGTCTCTGCGTTTTTTCCCCAGAGCTTGCATTGAAGGATCGTGTGTGCGACTTGTCTTCTGCTCCACAGTACTCACACAGAGTGTCCGTTGCTTTTCCGATTTTGTATAAGTAATTTCGAATGCAGCCGTGGCCGCTGAGTAGTTGGGTGACGTGGTAGCCCATCTCCCCGTGTGTCCTTGTGGCCCATTTATGGATGTGTGGTATAATACGTCTTGTGCATGTTCCTGTTTTTGCATTGTCCCATTGATTTTACCAGGTCTCGTACATCATGTCCGTAGCAGCTTTTTTAATGTCCTGTTTTGACAGATAACCTTGACGTTTCGTCGAATAGATGTTTTTTCTATGTGGAAAAACTGACCCTCCAGGGGTCATCGTCCACCATCTGGCACAGTTTCTTCCAATGTTCCTTCTTTGAGACATTTATTATAGAGTTCCGGAAAGGTTGAGTATATTTATATATTCAAGCTTTGTTCCGTCTTTATTAAGTTTATCTGATTATCTATAATGTTGTATGGTTTTACCAATTCAAAATTTATCATTTATATCAATAACCTGCTAAGTTCATGTCTCTCTCACAAAATGTCAAAATTAAAAACATCTAACCCTAATCAACACATGGGATTTTAAGTGAGTGATTTACAAAATATTGTTTATGGAAGCAAAGCTGTGCTGATGAGAGATAAATCTCGAAACGCGTCCACAGATGGCTATCCACTCAAGGTATCGGAAAGACATGATCTTAAAAATCAATGTTATTTTTATGGTTTTTGTTGAGTGCCACGAAAGTGGACTGAAAGCTATAGAATAACTGACAAATTTCATACGAGATTTGTTTTTGGTAGTCCTAAAAAGACTCATTAGTATTATAGAGTTCCGGAAAGGTTGAGTATATTTATATATTCAAGCTTTGTTCCGTCTTTATTAAGTTTATCTGATTATCTATAATGTTGTATGGTTTTACCAATTCAAAATTTATCCCTTCTTAAGGTTTTTTTCATATTCTTATACTGTTCTCTGGATTTAGTTGTCTCTTCCTTGCATTCAGGATTTTTTTTAACGGTCCTCTGGAACTTTCTTCTTAGTATGATACATTTTTTTCTTAGTTTTCGTTCCACCAATAAACTTTCCTTTTATTACCGTTCTTTTTTCGGTTTGGTAATACACCGTTGCACACTCTGGTGATGACCGCCAACATTTCCTCTGCTGTATTTTCCTGTGTTCTGTCAGTTTCTGCCTCGAGCTGTTTTGTCAGTTTTTCTTCGTTAAGGTGCTTAATTGACCAGCCCTGTGTAACCCTTTCCGTAGCTGGTCTTATTCTGTCTTCCATTTGTATAGTATAATATATGTATCTATGGTCGCTTAGGGCTTCCCTGTCGAGTACCTCCCAACAGTTCACTTCCCCCCCCCCCAAGCTTTTCGGTAAGAGTAAGATCTATAATGGATCGCGACGTTCTTAGTTCGAAGGTGGGCACATCATCCCCTTGGTTTTCTATATGAAGATCTAGTTGGGAGATCCAGTCAGAGACTAGGTCGCCTCGCTCGTCCATTGTCCTACATCCCCAGCATGGGGATTTTGAATTAAAATCACCCGCAATTAGTTTGGGTTTAGTGTTTCTTCTCACCATTACGCCGATTTCTTCGAGCGATTTTTCCAGGTCTTTTAGTTTCTCATTTGAAGAGAAATAGCAGCTGTACATCACCAGGTTCTTTGTTTCCACTCAGACAAAACCTGTTCCATTATCCGCTACCCGTTATTATTATGTCCGCATTGTTTACCCTGATCGCTGTGTCACTTTTACCGTCTTTGTACCCCTCGTGTCCACTTATTTTGTTTTTATTTGGATCGCTTATGATCGTTATGCCAATGTCCATTTCAGCTACTGTGGCGTCTAGGAGGTCGTGTGCCGCTCGGCATCGCATTGCATTTATTTGAAGTATTTTGATCATTTTGTAGTGTGTACCTCTGTTTGTCTTGCGTCTGGGTTTTGCGGGGTCACTCTTTGTCCTTTAACCACACCTCCGCTTTCGTGTCTTTGAGAACTCTTGCTGCATATTGCAGCTCCCGTCCTGTGTCCATCCAGCCCACACTCTAGACATTTTTCTCCATTGAAACACTGTCTAACCTTGTGTCCACTTTGTCTGCATTTCAGGCAAAGGTTTGATCTGTCTTCTGCTTTGCAGTGTCTGGATTCATGTCATGTGCCCCAGCATCTGAAACACCTATTGGTTTTCTCTTTCTCTTTTGTTCTGCACTGGACCAGGCCTATTTTTACATGATTTATATCCAACAATATTTTTGCAGTTTTGTGTGAGGTTCGTATTGTGGCTGTTTGCCTGCTGCCGGGGCCGGCCCACAGGTTTTGCACCTGTGGGGCGGTTTCCTCGTTTCCGTCCAGTAGTGATGTCATAGCTGCCTCAACTTCTTCCTTTGTCGTGATATCATCTATGTCTCTAATCACGAGTAGGAAAGTTTTTTCGACCGGGCTTTTTGTTATCACTTTAGCTTCATTTAAGCCCATTTGCAACCTTTCTTTCACCTCATTTTTGCATTTTGCTTCTCTATCCATTGTCAGTAGCAGATTTCCCTGACAGCGTAGATCTGTGATTCGTGTTGTGTGCGTAGATCTGTGTCGTTTGCTTGGACTATTTCCTTGACACCCTTGAGAATTTCTGTATAGCTTTTGCCTTCTTGACTAACCATGATGGCTTCTGTTCTTTTTTTCCTTCCTCTATGCGTTGTGTTTTCCTCCAGTTGTTTTCTTTTAACTTAATTAAGCCTAACTAAACCCAACCTAACCTAATGTTAAGCAACAACGTATCAAAAGTCAAATTCCAAGAGGAAGTGAGCGAACCTTTCCAGATAAAAACGGGTCTAAGACAAGGAAATAGCCTGTCACCAATTCTATTTAACGTGGTCTTAGATAAGGTGATGAAAATATTATGGGAGCATAATAAGTCTTGTGCAAAAACAGAAAAGACAAACGTCAAAATCCATTGCCTAGCATCTGCAGACAATCTGGCCTTCTTTACACAATCGTAGGAAGAGGCTATTGATCAGAACAACCAGTTAGAAGAGACAGCGGAGAAAACAAGCCTTCAGATCTCCTTTTCCAAAAGATAAATTATGACCAATGTACCGAACTATAGAAAATAGTCTATCGAAACGAAGTACGGCAGGGTGAAAGTGACAAGTAAGTTTAAATATCTTGGAGTAATAATCAACCCTAGAGGAACAGATAAGCAAACAATAGAACTTAAGAAGCACACATTTGAACAACCACGTTTCCTCACCAGGAACATATATAATAAGCGAAATCTGCAAATCAATGCAAAACTAAGACTCTATTGCGCTGTTGTGAGACCGGTACTTCTATATGGTACTCAGTGGTGTGGATGGCTTGCCCAAAATAAAGAGAAAATTACTTCGAACAATATATGAACCACGAATAGTTGACGGGGAGTATAGGCTAAGAGCGAATTGGCAAATATATGAAAGGATAGAAGATCTAGAAATAACGATCAATAATCGTACCTAAACCATCTACATGAAGCAGATCAAAGAAGACCTACAAACATTCAAATTAACAGAGGTAGACGGTTTGGACCGAGAAAAGTACAGACAGATGATATATGAATTTAAACGTCCTGTGGGTGTAAAGCCAGGGGAGGGGAATGGACTGCAGAATGGAGAAAGAACCAGTCGGAAAGAATGAAGAACTATGGGCAAGCAAGACAAAGACAAAACACCGTAGGAGATGATATTTGCGTGGTCCAAAATGCCCTATTCGCGAAAAAAAGAAACGTCACTACAGAGAAGAATGCCATTGGTTATTTCTAATAAAAAAAAGTACTCTGTATCTGTAACATAACAATAAGTTGGTATTGAACTAAATAGATTTTTTATGTTTATAAAACAAAGAATAAATATTAATATTTGTTTGCATTTATGCAAATGTAAAAAAAATATTATCTAGAAATGTATTGTACTTTATACAGAAAAGTATGATGTTATGTATACAGGCGATTGTGGTAGTAAAAGTGGTAGATTAAAGTACTACGATTTTTCAAAGCTAACTCACTCATTGCTTTCGATTCATATTTATAATTTACGTCCTTCGCGTTAGAAAAATGTGTTTTCCTTAAACGGTTTTGATAAATGGAGCGTTATTATTATAATAGACTATATAGTTTTAAATGGGTTTCGATAAAAATTGAAACCCTCCAGTACACTTAATCAAAGTACACATTATTATAATGGTCACTCAAGTGTGGAAGAGAACCCGTAAAAAAAACGTAAAATTCCGGTATGAGTTCGCGCGTGTTGTGGCGGTAAATAATTAATACCCGATAGCGCGCAAAGCGTCCACTATTTTCATATTAACGTAATGTATTTTGATTTGGTATAGATTGATTGATTGATTCGTTCTGTAATAATACATTTTCAGTCGCACTAAATGGATTTATATTAAGCAGGCTTACAAATCAATATTAATTATGAATTTATAAATGAATGATCACCGTTCTGCGTACTAATAATTCAAATCAACTTAACTAAGTAGACGATTTATAATAAATCTGGATTTAAATGTCATACATGGCTCTCTATATTATCTCCATAAACTAACTAAATTTATCAAATGATTCTCACAAAATGAACATTCAATTATATAAATTAGTTTTAATGCAAAACATTAGCAAGTATCTAGACATTCGGCGGACGAACTTCCAGCCCCCGCATATAACATACGTACGTTATTATTAATTCAGCTCAGCCCAACTGCGTTGCAAACTGTGAAGGCTATTGGTTCATACACACCAGAATAAATTTTCGCGGATAAACACATTATTACCTGCAACATTTTATTCTCTTATGCATTCTTCTTTATCTAACTGCTCTTACATCCGACGCTAATCCACTTTAAATAAGATATCAATTTAATCTTACCACTTATATGGCCTTAACTCATTACAAAGAAACATTAAAATACAAATCACTTTTAAACCTAGAAGACATAACAACTGTCTGCGCATTTGAATTTATTAAAAATAATTTTATATTCAATTTAACTCATTATTTATTTGTAAATATTCTAGAATAAACGAATTAATTCTCCTTTTTGTAGCCTCTTTTTGAATATATAAATTGTTAATAATTTAATTCCACTTTCATCATTTTAAATTCAAAGTACTTTTTATTCGCATTATTTCTATCATCTTATCATTATGTTTTGTTTCGTAAAAATGACTTCTTTTGTGTCTTGATTGATAAATGCGTAACTTTTGACTACGCATAAGAATGATATCGACTAAGCAAAAAGTAATAATCAGTTTGAACCGATGAGCAATAAAATGACACATTTTCTGTATTAAGTCTGTTTGTTTTTCGACTTTTGAAAATAATAGTAAATATCAATTCTAGATAATTATAGATTTTTCAATACATTTTCAAAGAACGTTTCTTCATTTGAACATAAAATAGCATATACTAGTAGGAGTAAAGTCGGTTTGTGTTCATTGAACGAAATGAGCTTTTAACACACGTTACTTTTATTTCTGGTAGTATTTATAAAAGTAATAGTATAATATACCATTTTAATAATAATAATAATAATCTTTATTGTCACCAAAAGGGAACAAATGGCTATCGATCATAAAGTCTTTCTGCCTAATATACCTTTTTTTTTTTCTAAATGAGATATAATTAGTTTATAAATTACTCGATTTACCTAAAATATTACGAGTTTGCAAGATAATTTCAATAATAAAAATAATGCATGAAGGAAAATAACCCTCTTGGAAAGTAATATAAAACTGCAAGGAAAAGTATTATTATTTTGTGTGCGTGGAAATTTCAAAATGTTTGATATGGCTTTTATTATTTATGTCTGCGTTTATTTATAACTTAACTGTTCACATAAACTATTTGTATTTAAATTGGCGTTGCGCCGTTGGATTAGCTTGTTTGAGGCTCCTAGGCCAACATCTTATTTATATGACGTATCGAAAAATGTTATAAATTTACGTTTTAAGTGGTACGAAATTATTTTTTATATAAATTTGTTTGTAATAATTGCTACAAAATTTGTTATTTTATTGCACAGACTAAACAAGCTGTGTAAAATACCAAATTAATGAATTTGTTAATTCATTCCACAGACTTAACAAAAAACATTTAAACTTATTAGATATAAAACAATCAAACGTATTTTTCATTTAATTGTTCTAATACTTCTAAAAAATTGTTCTAATACTTTATTTTGTAATTTATATTTTTATTCGAATTTATGTATTTTTCGAAAACAGAAAAATGCGTTATATAATTTAATGTTTCTAAAATAAAAGAAACTAACGATGAAAAAGCATACTAACATTGTTAAGTTATGCATACTTTATAAATATTCCAATTTTTAACTTGTTTTTTAGTCATAAAAAATACATTGCAGTTTTTTAAACTTTTTTTGTCTCAAGGTTATACCGCGTCCGTTTTAAATTCATTCAAAGTTTTTTTTTGCATTATTTTTATTTTGTTATTATGTTGAATAGTTTAGAACAATATTCAGTATAGTTTTCAATAAGATAAGGTAAGATTCAGTAAACATTTGAAATAATTTACACATAAATATGACTATTATTATTTATTTATTTATTTTGTTTAAAAACTGCATACAGTGCTTTTTTTAAATAATCCTTGAGCATTTATTATTTGGAACTTCTTTTTGAAAATTCTTTTTAGGAAATGAGAGCAATGCTGTGACATATTTCATGGTGAAAATTATCTAGGAAAATTCTGAAAAAAATCAACTTTTTTGCTCAGTCTTTGCGTTTAAAAAGTTAAAAAAAACAAGTATTTGTAAATTCTAATACTTGCATGATTAATGTGCGTATGTTTAAAAAAAATTAAATTTTCTTTGTATATTTTATGAGGTAGCTAGCTCACTATGAAACAGTTATTTGAAGAAAATTTTGAAAAGTCTTTACCAATAAGGACGTTTGAAATAATTCTTTTGAAATAAAAAAAAATATTCTAAGATCACAATAATTGTAGATAATTGTAAAATAATTATTGTAAAAAATATTTTATCTACTCACACACCAAAATGAACACATTAATAAATACATTATTTTATGTAAAAAAATGCCATTATTATATTCGTGTGTAAAAGTATCAAAATCGTGCGTAAAAGTCCAATGTACTTCAAATGTAGTTTCATTATTAAACGATTTCTGCTTGTTGTTACTATGGCAACAACTTGCGTCACTAAACAAAAAACATAGACGTAGTGAGAACACATTTTCTGACGTATATTAAAATTGAATTAATTGTTTAAATTTTGAATCAAGAAGTCTCGGCCTCCCGTCTGGATTTCTCTGGCTCTAATATAACCTAATCTAACCATAACCTAATCTAGATTAAATCTAGGTTAAGCTGCATTACATCGACAATGACCAAATAGTGTACCCGTCACTGTGCGTTTTTACTAGTGGCAATTCTTTCCAAGGAGGCGCTGAACGTTCTAACCTTACTGTGTCAGTGATTTGAAGTATGTTGTCAAAATTTCAATTTTTATAATATCGGTAAGAAACAATTATTTTTTTGTAGATTCAACAGTATTTTAACATGATTCGTAGATAAAATAATGTATGCCAGTCGTATATTAAAGGTTTTGTGCTCTCATTACGATTAAACCACACGCCTTCGGCTCGTGCTTTAAACTTCGCAAGTCATGCACAAAAGTCCTTCTTCACACACTTGTATCATAAACTACTATTTAACAAATTATAACAATGCTGTGACCTATTAGATGGTGAAAATTATCTTGGAAAATTTTGAAAAATAATCAACTCTATCGCTCAGGCTTTGGGTTTAAAAAGTTGTAGTAAAAACAAGTATTTGTTTGTAAATTCTGTACTTGATAAATGTGCGTATTTAAAAAAAATCTTATTTTCTTTGTATATTTTATGAGCTGGCTTACTAAGAAACAGTGTGTTTCAACTTATGTGAAAAAGAAAATCTTGAAAAATCTTATAGCCTTTTGAAATACATGAATAACAAATATATACATGCTTTCTATAAAACAGTTATGTTTATGTTAAGAAAATTTAATAAAATCTTTACCATTAACGACGTTATAGCCTTTTGAAATACACATTTTATTCTAATATAAAAATAATTGTATAAACTATTATTATCTACTCGCATACCAAAATTAACAAATTAATAAGTAAGTTATTGTATGTGAAGCATGCCATTATTATTATCGGGTGTAAAAGTAGAGTTTCATTATTAAACGATTTCTGTTTGTTGTTACTATGGCAACAACTCGCGATACTAAACAATAGACATAGACGTAGTGAGGATACATTTTCAGACATAAAAATTGAATTAATTTTTCTTATTTTAAATCAAGAAGTATCGGCCCCTGTCAGATTTATCTGGTTCTAATATAAATTAACCTAACCATAACCTAACGTAGATTAAATCTAGGTTAACCTAGATTATATCGACAACGACCAAATAGTGTCACTGTCACCGTCACTGTGCGTTTTTACTAATATATTTTTGCCACGGAGGCGCTGAACGTACTAACTAACCTTATTATGTGAGTGATTTGAAGTATTTTGTCTGTCAAAATTACAATTTTTCAATATTATCGGTAAGAAACAATTATTTATGCTTCGTAGATAAAATAATGTATGATACACGTGTGTGAAAGGCTTTTGTGAACACATTTGCATCATAAACTACTAATACATTTAACATTTCGTTATAAAAAGTTGATTCATCTTGTTTTTTCAGAATACTGTATATTAGATCGAAACCGTTTATTTTGAATAAAAATTAAGAGTATCTTTTTGATGTTTACCATTTTTGACTTGTATAGTACTTTTATTATTATTATTTACCTTTATTGGCATATTTACCTTTATTGGCATATTTACCTTTATTGGCATATTTTTAGTACTTTTAATTGGAAAATATTTTAGTTGAAAATTAGGAACACTACGTTGAGCATATCTTTCTATTTCATTGATTTATCTACATATTATACCTGGGTGTTTCGATTATTCTCCGGTATCAAATAATATCACTTATTTCATAGTCTAATTTTTTTTTTGTAATGAGTTATTATTAATAAAATACAATTAAAAAGTGGATCTATTATATATTAAATATCTAATAAAGGGTGACAAATTAAAATTGTCCTGATTTTATTTTGCAATTCTCAGAACACGATATCAGTTGGACAACACTTTTTTTGCTGAACATTGTAAAGAAAAATCCAATGTGAAATGACAAGTTATATGCTTCATCCTTAATTAACAAATAATACTTAAAACTACAAAATACATCGATTAAATTACCTCCGTTTGCTTCGGTGTGTGACTGAGGTCGATGCAACAATGGACGCATTGCATGCTGGCACATTTCTCGGGAATTCTCACCAATAGCTTGTCGAATGTTTCGTTTTAAGTCTTCCATGCTTTCATGTCGGTTCTGATAAACTTTTGATTTAAAATGACCCCATGACGAGATCACATCTGATCCACACGCTTGGAAATGAAACGACCAGCAAAGAACTCTCGTAACACTCCTACAGAGATGTTGGATACATGAGGCCTTGCACCATCTTGCTGATATCAAATATCGCTTATTGATAATCGAAGTTGATACCAAATATCGTTTATCTGTAATCGATGGCATCCATTAAGAACGTGTGAAGCATCTCCTCATAACGGTTACTATTGACAATCCGCTCAGCTGGATATTACACACCATACAGTTACATTTTGAGAATGCAGCACTTCTGCGAATATAACTTGGGGGTTTTCAGCCGACCAGTTACGTAAATTTTATTTGTTCTCTCCCCATGCAATTGAAAATGTGATTCGTCACTCATAATTATTTTGTTGACAAAATTATTCTTTCAGCCTAGGACTTCACACGAAAGTCTCGTTTATGATCTCGTTCCGAACAGCCGTAACATTTTCTTCATAAATTTGAACCCGAGCAACCCGAACTTGTCTGAGCCCAGAACGAGCATAACATTTTCTTCATAAATTTGAGCCCGAGCAACACTTGCCCGTGCCCAGAACGAGCAGTTCAAATTTATGAAGAAAATGTTATGGCTGCGCGTGTCAGAGTCAAAGATTGAAGACGAGTTCTGATCTCGTCTTCAATATTCTCGTTTCGAGACTCTCGTGTAAAGCCCAACCTCTGCCCAAAATGCACCGACTGAATTATAAACGTGAGGTTCGGTCTATAGGAAGAAGGGTTTGTGCTTTTTGACATTTGTAAGACCAAAAGAGTAAATTTTTCTTTAAAATTCTTCTTACCGACTCACGTGAAATTCCTATTGCTGCGGCAAACGTCGCACGGATTGAATTGGAATTTTCTTCAATTCTCTATCTTGTAAATTATTAACTTCTGTTCTTGCAGTTTTTCCTCTCTGCATGTTTAGTATCCCTAAGAGAACCTATTCAACGATATTTTTCGATCCATCTTGCAATTGTCGTGCAATTTGACGGCGCTGCAAAATTAAACTTTTGTCGAAACCACCTCTGAGTTTGAATAATGGAGTTCATTCTAATATGCTCTATACAAGCATCCTTTGTTCATTCGACCACCGCTTTATTTCAAAACCATCTTGAATGTTCACTGTATAATGGAGAGTTAAAATTATGGCAAATAAGTCATTACTTCTTTTGTTCTTATTAAGTAAAAACAGGACACTCTTCATTTTTCACCCTTCAAATTTAATTTTGAATAAATTTTCGACCAATAATTGCCATCTAAATTATGTGAAATATCCATCCCGAAATAATAGAAATTTGTACAATAAATGTAAAAAATAAAACATGGCTGAATCGAATAAAACATGGATAATGGTGACCTAATAAAACATGGATGGATATTGGATATCTCACTCTTGCGGCATCCAATCATTCTCTGTGTAAAATCAAGACCTTACTCAAAAAAAGTTTTGAGTTTTGTCATTTAATCTGGAAATCCAAGCCTTTATGCAGATCCATAGCTCTTTTAACAAAATGAAATCTCCCATTCCCCATTTAACTAAAATGTTGTCATTTTTGACAAAATTTTGAGATATTTTAAATAATAATGTCTTTAACTTATCATTTTGTTATGCTGTAGGACGAAAAACACTTTCAGTGCAATTTAAAATTTGAGTAGAAAGTTTATTGTTTAGGTATACTAAACGGAAATAAGTTCTCCAGTAAACATTGCTATATTTATATAGTCTTACAAAACTCGATAGATAATTGAATGTAGGTTTGAAACTAAACTATAGATATAATCATATAAACTTATTAAAGCGGAACACAGCTTGCATATATAAATATATCCAACCTTTCCGAAGCTCTATATTATGATTCAGCCTTTTTGAGACTACAAAACAAATCTCGTGTTGAAACACAACAGATATTTGGGTTATTCATTAGAACTCAGTGCACTTTCCTGATACTAAAAAGGAAACTAGATAAATAACATTGTTTTTAAGAGCCGGTCTTTCTATTTAATCCAAAGTGAATAACCATCTGCAGAGACGTTTCGAGATCTATCTGTCATCAGTGCAGCTCAGCACATGGTTTCAGCACTTCGTCAGGCCAGCACATGGTTTTCAAACTAATGTAAGTGTATTCCATTTTATGATTCAAACGAGCAAAGCTGCACTGATGAGAGGTACATCTCGAAACGCGTCTGCAGATGGCTATTGACTTTGGGTTAAATGGAGAGATCTGATCTTAAAAACAATGTTATTTCTCTATACTCGTGCCGACGAGAGAATGTATCTCGGGTCGACGAGTTTAGCATTGTTATGCGCAAACACCCACTTTATTTCGAGTTCGCTGTTTTTATTTGTCCGTAAATTTGTTTGTAAAAACTGACTATATTTCTTAACTCAAACAAGTATAAAAACAATAAGCATATTTCATAACTCAAACTAATCTGCGCGTACCTCGGCGCGTTTCTTGCCCCTCATACCTCGGCGCAGTACAGCTGCATTATCCCACCGGTTCGAGTATACTTTCCTTTTTATTGTCAGGAAAGTGCAGCTCAGTCCTAGTGAACTAATCCCTAGTGAAAACCGCAAATATCTGTTGTGTTTCAACAGGAGATTTGTTTTGTAGTCTAAAAAAGAGTTAATAATATTATAGAGCTTCGGAAAAGTTGAATATATTTATATATTCAAGCTGTGTTCCGCTTTAATAAGTTGCAAGATAGTTAATATTATAGTACGATAAAGTAAAATTAGATTTATAAGATTTAATAGATAAGGTATTTTGCGTAGCATTCGCTTGATTAACAAGTCATGTTGCAAGTCACTATTGTAAATTTTTATGCATATTAATATAGTCATAATATTCTTCATCTTAAATGAATTTTATTAGTTTTAACGTTTTTCTACAATTATTAATGTTTTTTAACAATGGTTACAATATTGTTAAAAAAACTGTTACTTCTGCCTGATGATACCGAGATTGTTTAATTAAATGTTAAATTGCCGAAACTATTCGGCTCTTTCGATTGTCTTATCGTCGCCGGTTAATTCCACATTTAAAATATAATCCCTTTTTGGACATTAATCACATAATGTAAGATTTATGTAAAAATATTATTTGTAATATTCGAGAACAATAAAAATTCACAACAATAAGCACCCTGCCTTAGTATTCCCTATCTTAGTATTTATAGTATTTCTTGTAATGCTGTATAATGCTGAATAAGAGATGCATCAGCTCGTTATAGATTTTTTTATGATGAAATGTTATTAGTATTTCACGATTTTCTTATTATTTTATTAGACCAACAATATATACAAAAATAAATGCGAACAACTAAATACACGAGTTCTTCGCATTTATTTTTCGTTCGTTTTGTATTGAATTTGTTCTTATATAATATAGGATAATATATAGTGTACATAGGATGGGAGTTATAGAGATATAAGATAAAAGTAAAAAAGAGTATATGCTAAAGGATAAAAATGTGGATATTGAAAGTAAATCTATAAAGAAAATTGGATTTCGTTGGATTAAAATTAATTTTAGCAGATTATTTTTATATCTATTAAACCTATTCTCTTTAATGCAATTTTGTAAGCTTCACGTCTACATGAGCAATTTAATTTGATAAAAATTGTTAGAACCGATTAATTAGAATTATAAAGAGTATGGATTTTATCTCGCAAATGAACTGCATATTCGAGATTTTCTTAATTGATCAAAGTTATTTTTTTTAATAAACAAATTTAAATTGGTATTATAAAAAGTGTGTATGCACATAGTTATATGTGGGTTTAAATAAATTCTACGCTTTCAAGTATACAATTGAAGAGATCGATTTGTGGGGGAACATTAGAACCGATCCGGCAACGAATTTATTGATAGCGAAGTGATTTCATAAGCTGCCTTTTATATCTCGCTACAAATTGGATACTTTATTCCCAGATCTTTATGAAAATATATTGACAACTCGACAAACAAGAATAGTGTTATTTTTTTAACATTTGTTTATTTCTAGAAAATTGCTATTTAGTTGTTCCGATAAAACCGTCGTCCTTAAAATTGTTATGCAAGAAATATAACTTAGAAAACAAAAACATTTATTGGTTCAATCGCATTTGTATTAAAATTAGACAGAAAGGCAAGATACAAGTTCTATGTATATGTAAAAAAAAACTGATTAAGGTATAGTTAGACGCTTAACCGAGTCGGGTTTATATATTTCTTAAAAACGACGAAACGAGAAATCAGTTCTTTTCAGAAACAACCCTCAACACAAACGAGTTCCCGAGAATACACATTATCAAAAGTGATTAGATTCATAAAAAAACTTGACTATGTAAACTTGTCTTTTTTGCGTGACCAATGTTTATGTCTACTTTTACTATATATATTATGTCTCTATTACTATCTAATCGTATCTGTTTTGTTTTTTCACGTCTATATAATACACGTTTGGTTATCACTGCGCTATTTGCTTAATCAAATATAATCTGATTATTCTTGTCTCTACTATTCCCTGCTTATTATAATAACTCTGCTATGTAAAAACGTGTGATGTTAGTATTTATCGAGTATTGTCTTGTATACGTTAACTTTAAATCTTTTCGGTTTTTCGATTCATGAGGATGTCCTGCAACTCCTTTCGACTTTTTCATTAAACTAAAGAAGCATTTTATATTCAAAGAAATAATTGTAATAAGAAATAGAAGTATTTAATAGACAATTTAGTTCAATAAGCATTTGCAGTATTGCAATTTCATAAATAGACTTTGAAACAACTTGTAATGTATCGTAAAACTTTTCCAAGTGTGATTTGACACCGTCATCTCACGTGTAGGTTTTACCCGACAAACAGTTTTTATAGAGCACGTAACAAATGGTAGTCTGATAGTGTAAGGTCAGGGCTATATCGTGGAAGTAGTAACACATTCTGATCAACCTACATTAATTTGTGACAAGTCATAATAACACACTATAACTTTCTCTCTGTCCAGTGTTCAATCTGACGATTGGTGTGTGGTATACGAGTCCTTTTCAGTTGATGTATTTCAGTTGATGTGTTCAGTAACCTTCGCAACCTTGGTTTTGAATTATTTTAATCATGTCTTCTATTATTGTGTGTAGGAGACTTTCATGTCTTAATATGTGAAATGTCCATTTTGTGCTCTCCAGGGTCAACATTCGCAGGAGACGCAGACTGCTCCCCATTCTTACCAGGGTTTCTTTCTTAGTTTTTATTCTTTATCCACTCACGAGATCCTTAGCATTCTGCAATAACCCCACACCTCAAAGGTATAATTCCGCCGTTTATCGGGTAGCTCAAGGGCCTAGGTTTCACTGCCATACATCATTATGCTCCTTACTTTTACTTTACTTTTTCGAGTCATCATTTCATTCAAAGTTTTTCTGTCCAGTACCGGGCTATGGCATTTTCATTTGTAATCTACATCTCATCGATGGAGTACGTTGCAAGGCATAATGTGCATCCCAGCAGATGGTCCATGTTTTGTATCTCCCCACATTCACAGAGCAATTGTTGGTCTTCCTCAATTTTCCACTTTAGTTTGTTTGTTTTTACGGGTCCCACGCCGGTTCGTATTCTGTTTAGCGTTCTCCATGTCTTGCAGTCCAAATTTGACCCTACACAGGCACTTTCGTTGATAGAGATGTTGTGGGGCAGTTCCACCGTGGCACATTGAAGAAAATTTTTCCTTGATTTGAGCCTTTTCCGTTGCTGTTCTTGGCCATAAAGGCCATGGCGATCGTCGAAGGTTAGTTTAAATTTTTCTACGCGCTCTATACCCATTCTTCTTTCACTTGGTTCTGCGAAGCTCGCTGCTTAGTACAATTGGTTCATTGGTGTTGGTTTTATGCAACCAGTAATAATCCTGCAAGTTTGGTTTTAGGCGATGCCGACCTGTTTTGCATGACTTGAACTATACCAGACTGGGCAGGCATATTCTCCAAATGGAAAACATAGGGCTTGCGCGGATGTTCTCAACATTTGAAGTTTTGCACCACATTTGCTTCCGGCTAGTTTTTGTACAAGGCTATTTCTAGCAACTACTTTTAGTCTGGTTTTCTAACAGCGGTGTTTCGAAGTTAGGTTTCTATATTAGAAACCTAAGTTTCTATACAAGATTAGTTAGTGTTCTATACAAGATTACACCCAGATATTTTGGTGTTTCGGCGTATTTTAGTTCTTTGTCCTCCCAGGACACATTTAGTTTGTTATGAGCCTTGTGTGTATTTAAATGGAAAGCACTTCCTTGCGTTTTTGATGGGTTCGAATAGTATTTGGACACAGTTCCCATTGCGTCCTTCAGCCTTACATCTATTTCCTCTATCTCGAATGTCTTACCTTGAACTGTGACAACTAGGTCGTCAGCGTACACGTGGTGTTTGGCGTTTTCTGTTATAGGCTGGTCATTGGTGTATATATTAAATAGAGTGGGGGCCAGAACACTTCCTTGTGGGAGACCCTTTCTTTGGATACTCTAGCGGCTTTTTTTTATTTTAAAGTTCCATATAAAACCTTCTGTGTTGGAGAATTAATTGATCTGCTTTCGTTAGTTTGTAGTTTTTTGTGGTTTTGTAGATTTCGATACGCCGAGCTTTATAGTTTATTGTATCATAGGCGGCTGTGAGATCGATGAACACAGCTCCTGTTATTTTGGAAACCCCCTCTATGCGTTCTGTGACATTTAGTACTTGACCAGTGCATGATTTTCCAGGTCTGAAGTTTGCCTGTTGGGGTATTAACAGAGGGTCTATGTGTTTCTGAATTCTCTGGAGGATTATCCGTTCGTAGAGTTTAAAGAGATGACATTGCAGTGATATTATCACTACTTTAATTATGCTCCATACATACTTGTGGACTTGTTTCCTCAGTTTTAGACTGATTTTGTTTTTGACGTAGTGAGCTTCTTTTTTTTTATTAAAAACTGTTTTTGTTGTGATATTGTATCTGAGATAGGTAAATTCTTGTACGTTCTCCAGTTCCCTCCCGTATAACGTGCAGTAGGATCGACAACCGTATCTTAATTGTATCTTAATTCCTCCGATTCTTTGTAGATTGTTAGTTATCTTATCTAGTACCTTCTGGATGTCAGCGTTGAAAAAGATTGGTGAGAGTGAGCAACTCGATCTCGCTCCTTTGCTGGATGCCAACCTCTTCTCCGCTGTCCCCGCAGCGCACGATCGCTACTCCCTTCTCATACAGTTTCCATATAACCCCTTCGGTCTCTATAGTTGATGCCGATCTCCTGAAGCATTCTGGAAATCCCCTACCAATTAACTCTGGTAATGGTCTTTTGTAGGTCTAAAATGTGTTTCACTAGATTATTCCACAAGCGTTTCTCTCTGATAATTTTTGAAGCTAAAAGTGCTTTTTGCGTCCCTATACCATTCCGTAATCCAAATTGGTCTTCTGTTAGTCTTGCCTCGATCTTTCCTTCAATTCCCTTTAGTATGATGTGGGTAAGAATCTTGGACGCATGGGTTATCATGTTGAGCGTATGGTACTGTTCGCATTTATTTGCGGATGGCTTTTAGGGATAGGAACAATGATGCTTTTTACAAAATCTTAAGATATGTTTCCTGTTGCATACATGAAAAAAACAAGACGAAAAAGATGTTTTAATTACTCATGTGGGATGTACTATCTTGGCGCCCGTTTTTTAGTTCGACAAATGGTTGTTTTTGTCAATTCAAGTATTACCACATAACTTGGGCACAAGTTACATAAAAAAATTGAATAAATAGAATAAACACAATCAAAACCTCAATATTATAAACGAAAGTAACGTGAAAGTGAATTTTTTTTTCAAAAAGCAAATTCTTCATTATTGATTCTATATGTTTTTTTGATGGCCCCTGGACCCCAAACTTGTAAGATACGTCCCCTCGCATGAGTAATCAAAAATATTATCTGCAACTCGTGTGGTATTGTCAATTGCCTTCTCGAGCGATTAAGCGAATGAGCCCAATTTCGCTCTCGTGGGCAATTGACAACTTAGCACCCTAGTTGCACAATATATTATTTTGGCTTAGCAATAACTTTACGATTTGTCAATTTTGATCGCGTATTAGCATCGACGAATTTGTTAATTATTGACAGTGCATTATTTAATTTATTTGTAAATGCTTAAAATAAACAATTAAAACTGATAACATGACCTTTTTGATGAATATCAGCTTTTGATGTTGTTCACCATTTTGAACCATGATCTTTTGCGTGCAATGTTACAGTAAACAATCCACTTTAATCCACCAGTTATCAAGCTTTTATTAAAAAAAATGGTTGATTAGGTTACGTTTCAAAGGCAAATTCAAATATACTTTGGACTGAATGAATATCTTTTGTATGAATATAGTTATTGTAATCAATATACTTTAAGTTTTTCAATGGTCATTTATGTATATTTTGTATGAATTTAGACTCAATTTAGATCCGAATTAAGACTCGAAACTTAGTTATTTGATGATTATCACTGCTTTTAATTTAGCCTAGGAAACTCCTAGTAGTTAACCCTTAAATCGTAAACCGAAAAATCTAACATTATGCAATCCAACTCTGGCATGTGCAGAATATACTAATCTAAACAGTAAACCCGATACTATTATTTTATATTAAAGTAGAGATTGAGAGTATCATCGCCCTCAGAGTACTTCCAAAATGCATCTAAATATCTTCTTTTGGAAGAAATGTGTGGTTCAAATATATATATATATCTATATAATGTTGTATAACCTACAACAATAATTCTTAATAAAAATTATGTCTGACTAGATAACATCTGGTCAAACACAATCGTTATTAAGAATGATTGAATGATTGGTATCTGACAAAGTGACATCTAGTGAGACATAACTGTTTTTAAGAATGATTGTTAATCAATGATTGATATCTGACTAGAAGACATGGTTATTAAGAATTATTGTTGTACATTTTACAACAGCCTAATTTTATTTTTAATTTGGCCAACTATGGACAGCAAAGAACTTAAGACTTTCTCCACCCAGAATCTCTTTATGCGTTCGCTTCTTTTGTTTCTCTCCTCATCGGAAATGAACCGTTTGGGCTTCCTCATTTTTGGTTTCTCCTAAAATGCTTTTATACTGTCTACTCTCCTTCTAAACTCGCTTCTGTTGTGCGCCATCTGTAGTGTGATTCCAACTTTTGTCGCATCACTTTGCACCTCATCTACCCATTTAGATGTGGCTTTTAACCCCATGATGTAGTTGAAGATCGTTTCAGTCAGTCGGCATACATACATTCTTAGTAGGTGTCCGTAGAACTTCAACCTCCGCTTCCTCATTGTGTCTCTACAAATATACTCTACAAATACACTAAGAAGATCACGATCTTCTCAGTGTATTTGTAGAGTTCTTCGATTTTCCTCATCCTCCAAGTCCAATCAGCCAATCCTGCTTTCTTTCTTTTCGAGATCTTGCTCCTCCTTCTTTTTATTTAAAATAAGACACTCTGAGGCGAAAATCCTTCAGGTTGTACTACCGATTTATGGTGTCTGATTTTGGCCTTCTAGGATAATTCCCGTTTGTTGTACTTGTTTTGAGTTAGCTTGTAGGCGTTAGCTCTTCTTTTGTTTGCCTCCTTATCTAGTCCATTCCACCAAGTATTTAAACTTTTATGTTTTCTTTATGTTCCCATGATTTACCTTCATGTACCTCTCACGTTGGTGCTTGTACTCCATATATTCTGTCTTTTCATAGGAGATTTTCTGTCTATTCTGTCTTTTCATAGGAGTGAAGACCTGTTTTGCTGCCATTTCATGAAGACACTCAAGCATCTTTTGAGCGTCTTCCCGGTTTTTGGCTAAGATAGCAAGGTCATCGGCTAAAGCTAAAAAAATTGATTTCAAGGTTTTTCCGTTTTTTCTTATTCCTCTTATTCTTTCCAAATTCAGGGCATCTTTCCAGGTTTTCATTATTTTTT
This sequence comes from Phosphuga atrata, assembly GCA_944588485.1. NCBI lineage: Eukaryota > Metazoa > Arthropoda > Insecta > Coleoptera > Silphidae > Phosphuga > Phosphuga atrata. The sequence goes on from OX155899.1 coordinate 38,768,609, forward strand.
CCATTACGATGTTGGAGATCCATTGGGATAGTCTATCTCAGTGTCTGAGTCATGTCTTAATTTCAAACGGATCAGAAATTTCCCCGAAGAACTTGATTTTCGAGATGGTATCCGTCAGTGTTTGTTTGATGATTTCTCTCGTTTTTTGTCAATTCCAAACTCTTTCAAGGTACTAAATAATGATTGTCTATCAATTGAGTGGTATGGCTTTTTAAAGTCGACAAGGATGACCACAGTGTTTTGGCTCCTTAGAGCTCTTGTTCGCAGAATGCTTTTTAGATTGAATCTGTTCGGCCCATGATCTTCCTTTTCGGAAACCAGCTTGGGTATTCACCAATGAGGTTATCAGGCTTTTTCTTCGACTCTGCTCAACAGAACTTTAGATAGTATCTTATAAGCGATTGGAAGGAGAGAGATCTCTCTGTAATTATTTAGGTCTGCTCGATTACCGTTCTTATGAAGTGGATGTATAAGCGCACATTTCCAATCATTTGGGATCTGTCTCATTTTCCATATTTCTTTTATAAGGTGAAGGATTCTTTTTGTAGCGATCTCTCTTGCGATCTTCCATATTTATGTCACAATGCCATCCTCCCCTGGTGCTTTGTTATCCTTGAGCTCTTTGATTCACAGTTTTATCTCATCTAGACTTGGTGGTTTGGAATCTGGGTTCTCGTGGATTTGGTTCTTGGCGTCCAGTCTTTTTAGAGGTTCTTCACAGTTTAGCACTTTAAAATAGTTCGCCAAGAGCTCACAGTTTTTTTATTATTAGTAACTATGCTACCATCTATGCGCTGAAAGCAAAGAGTTGCTGGTTGATACCATTGTAGCACCTCTTTGAAGGTTCGATAAAACTCCCTAGTGTTATTGCTTATAAATTCTTCTTCCAGTTTTCCACCCTAGATGTATCATATCTTCTCTTTTGAACTCTTGTGACCTTGGCTGCTGCTTTCCTTTCATTCCTGAAGTTTTTCCATTTTCATCGGTTTTATTGGATTACCACCTCTTTCATGAATTTAACCTCCTTTCAAGTGATTCATCACTTTTTTTTATTCCATCACCTGCGCTTCTTTTTTCTTGGGGGGTTTGCCAAACCTTCGGATGCTTTGATCAAGGATTCTCTGATCTCATCCGAACTGTTCATCTCCATATCAGAAAGGTTTTCAAGGTTTGTATCTTTGTTTTGCTTCAGAGTCTCGGTATTGATTCTGGGCTTCTAGCTTATTCTCCGCTTGGGTCTGTTTGGCTGGAATTTTACTTTGATTTCTGAGATGTCTGATTCAATATTGGCACCTTTTCTCACTTCGACGTTCAGGATTTCCTTTTGGTTCCGGGTTGTTATTGCGTCATGATCGATCTGAAACTTCCCTAGCATCGAGTTTGGAGAGACCCAAGTCTTCTTTTTCTTTGCTACTGCCTTGACGTATGTGGATATTGTAATATTGTAACATCTAAAGTTTTAAACCACTAGATGAAATATCCTGTTTATTAAACAGTCGTTTCATTCTAATTTATAAGTAAGCACACTCTTGGCCAATATTAAATTTTAAATCTTCAAAGTACTGTTATTAGTTACTCCAATTGAAGTGTATAATAAGCTTTAAAAAATAAGTTGCAAAAAATACAACGCGATGTATAAATAAAGTAACTTTATATAAACTAAAATAAAACTGAAAAAAAATCGAATTAGCTAGAGTTAAATAACAATCTATTGAAATGGTAACTAAATATAAAATATGAAACAATTATCTATTGTTTAAAAACAAAATTAGTTGATTGTTTTACACAGCTTTGAAATAAAATATTTTTTTAAATAAATGCCACAAAAATATGAAGCGTTTAGATCAAACATGGTTTCCCACTAGCTTACACAAAAACGCCAGTTAATGATTTTTTGTGATTGTCGCTATTAGGAAATGTGAAAAGTAATAAATTTCGGTTTATGGAAATATAAATCGCTAGATAAAAGTGTAGTTTTGTATGAACATATATTTAGTACATGCACACAATATGGCAATTATTATTAAAAATTTAACTGCACTTAACCTTAATGTACTACAAATAGATAATTATTAATACATTTTAAATTAATCAGGTGGTAATTTTGTGGTTTATTAAAGAAAATCGAATTGCTATCCGCATTCTATAAAAATAAACTTTTTAATCTCTTTAAAACAGAATAATTTTTTTTCAAAAGTAAAATATGAATTTACTTAATAATTATGTTTAATACATTTAACTTCTTTTACTAAACTTAAAAGGCAATTCATAAATGTCCTTTCTAAATAATTGTATTTATTATAAGTAAGAGACATCTTAGGAATTTTTCAATTTAAAATTTTGATTAAATTAAATATTAAAGGTAACGCTGTAAGAATCTGTAAAAATGTGTATATTTAAATACGCGGCGATTATTAAATTTAATAAAATTTATACATTATTTTTTATTATCTTTGAGTGTATTTGCTCTAAGGTTATCTATTGTCTGGAATACTTTATCTTCGGAAAAAAGATACTCGAGCATAAACTAATTTTGTAACGTATTTTAATAACGTATTTTAAGACTCAAAACAATTATTTTATACTGTTTAGGTCTTTTTATGGAAAATATTTGCAAAAAAAATTATTTGTTGAGAGAGAATTGTTACATGTTTTCTTATATTGCTTCATTGTTCGCTTTCGATGTAAAAAATGTGTAAAATGAAGGTTAGTTATTTTAAACATTTTAATATCTCAAATTACACTTACACTATTTCTTATCGTGCTACGTTATAATTTTCCTTTGTTAAAAACATGACCTATATGATTACACAAATCTAACAAATTTTACTAAGATTTGTTTAGTCTGGGATTGATTAACACAGATTTCCTTCTTTTACGTATTAGTCTATTTTTGCTATATTTATGTTTTCTTTAACCTTGACTGTCTGGACTGCAGTTTTCTACGTCAGAATAGTTTACTTTCTGTCTACCTTCCTTATTCCGACGTATTCATATCTAACCCGATAATATATACGGCCATAACTAAGGCACACATTTATTTTTATATAAATAATTTAACAAAGAATATGGCAAAAGTTTGGTGTTTGTTAACTATATAATTCAAAAATTGTTGTTGAACATTTTTTTTAATTAAATTCTTTCTAAATGATTTGACTATTGGAAAATATAGTTTTTTTCCATGAAAAAATAATTTGCCTTTTATGTGTTATTATTCCAAATCAATTTTGCAATTATATATTAATTGCAAAAAAATTAAGTAATTTTCCAAGTGAATAGTTCAACAAAAAAACGAGCCACTGCACATGGAATTTAATATATGTTTGTATTTTTTGTGTTAAACATAAAATTATTGTTTTTTTGTTTGTTTCAGGTGTGTATAATGCCCTTTGGTCCTTTGTATGTAACGTGGTAAGATTTTTACAATAAAATATATATTTTTAAAGCATTGCGTAACATGTTCTTGATAAGACACGGAAATTTTATAAATAACTATGTATTTTTTGTTGCGTAACGTTTTTGACTTTTTATTCGAGAAAACAATCGTCGATTCAGAAACAAAAATCATCCATAAAATTAAATTGAGCTGTTAAATTCGTCAGTGACGCTATAGGTCAGTTATGTTTCGCAGGCCAGCGCCGCCATACGTTATTTGGTTGAATTAAATACGTTTTGAAAAAGTGGAAATATCCTCAAGGACAATGTGTTTAGTCCCATTTGAAACATAATTTTACACACACACACACACACACACACATATATATATATATATATATATATATATATATATATATATATATATAATTTTTTTTTCAGACTTTATTGTTGATAATAAAGTCTAGACTAAACTGATATAAAGTCTAAACTGATATTGAAATTATATATTTATTGGCAAAAATTATAAAATTTGTGTAAACATAGTTTCGATAATGCGGGCAACAAGGATGCTGACAAGATTACGGATTAGTAACAGTGTCAGTACGGATTTTTTTCCATAGCTTCCCATTATACTTTGCAAAGCGTTGTTGGTACAAGAATCGTTGTCCAAGCACTGTCATTCAATTGTAAGACAGACACTTATTTTCAATGACTGACTACAATATAACTAGCTTATGCATGAGCTTGTGTTACAAATATATGTTATGGTATGGTAATGGTAACTAGTACAACGTTTTTTTGTACCAGCAACGATGTACGTTTAGGTGCATCAATGACATGATTTCCAGACATTGTATCAGAAGTGTACATTGCCAATTTAATACTGATTTCCGTATAACATTTAATTCAGATTTTACTTCGTTCAATTATTAGTAAAGGAGTTTCAGTTTTAATTGCTATTTCTATAATGGAAAAAGCTAAAAAACATTATATAAATATTGTCTAGTACCAGAATGCCAACATCAAGAATAAAGAAAGATTGTTTCTCAATTTCATAGATGGTTAAAGCTAAATTTAGCTTCTTCTTCTTCTTGTGGTGCCCTATCCGTTTCGGACGTTGACGATTAAAATTGCTATTTGCTCGCTGCACTCTGAAACAGTTCTACTGAAGTGAGTCCGTACCATTCACGCAGATTATGAAACCATGAATGTCTTCGTCTACCCGGTCCTCTTTTGCTGTCTGTTTTACCTTGTAAGATGAGTTGCAGGATACGGTACTTCTCATGACACTTTATATGCGCCAGGTATTTTACGTTTTTTAACAGTGAATGAGATTTCTCTCTGTTTGCTGATTCTGCGGAGAACCTCCTCGTTGGTGATGTGGTCGGTCCACGATATTGGTAAAATGCGACGGTAAACACACATTTCAAAGGCACCAGTTTCTTCATCGTTCGGTCTGTCGTTTTCGAAGCTTCAACCCCAAATAAAAGAATTAAAAATATGTAGCACTTAGCTAATTTGATTTATGTCTTGAAATATATATCTTTGCTAGTAAGTAGTGACTTCATGTTGTTAAACGCTGTTCTCGCTTTTTAAATTCTTGATCTTATTTCTATAGATTGTTCCCATTGAGAATTTACTAATAATAATAATCTTACTAATAGTCTTGTTTGTTCTTGTCATTTCAAGGCATGGTATCTCTCGTGACAAACCCCTGGGTAGTATTTGCAGATGCATCCGAGGCCTAGTAAGTGGAACTTGGAGTTTTGACAGACAATGTGGTGGAAACATGCACCGTCATCCGGCACACTCTGCTTCAGTTGGATTCACGGGCGGCAGCCCACATGTTGGAATTGAAGGCGGTGCCCTCGGTGTAATTTCCTTCTACAAATTCACAATTCTTACTTGCCCTTATCTCCGAGTACTTCGCTAATTCTCTTGCGTTGAAACTGCAGCTCACTTTCAGGTCTTCTGTGAGGGTGTCTCATCTGACTATCTGGTGGCATAGCGTGCTTGATGCATTTTTATGGACCCCCAGCGTTCTTTTGATGAAATACGCCTTGATTCTATCCAACTCTATTAAATCTGCAACTTTCAGGTACGGGGCCACTCCCTTAATGGCGCAATGGGCTCTATCTTCTGGTTGAAAAGTTGCAAGGCCTTGTCTAGTGATAACCTCCAGTTGTTGTTGAGGCTGCTTATCGCCATTTTGGCCTGCATGCTCCTGTTTTTGACATGATCCGAGAGGCTTAATTTGGTCTGCAGGGTGACCCCTAGGTAGGTATAGCTATAGCTATTTCCTCGTCGGCGAATTTGAAGACGTCGTCCCCTGCTAATCTGCCACCGCTTCTAAATTTGATTATGTTTGTCTTGTCTCGGTTGACTATTAGTTTGCGTTGTTCACAGTACCCAGCCATGTTGTTTAGGGCAGCGGTCAGATATGATCTATATTTGCTGTAGCACACTAGGTTGCGGCATACATGAGTATATTAAGGTCTCTCCCTCCCAGCTTAAGTTTCTCTTGGAGGTCATCTACAAAAAGAATGAATAAAGTGGGACTTAGACTATCTCTCTGTGGCCCTTTGTCTGTTCTATTTACGTAGATCTAAATATCACCTGAATGTTATTTTGGCCAATGATATTACGAATTAGTTTTAGGATTCTTCCCCCTACGCCTCTTTCAATTAGTTTTTCTATCAAGCAAGGATCTGTTCCCGTTGTCGAAAGCTTCGTGAAAATCCACAAATCACGCGTACATTTTACCTTTTGGTTTCTTTAGCTCTATTGCGAAGTCCTTAATGAGTTTGGCGATTGAAATTGTGGTGGATTTCCCTTCCTGGAAGTCAAACTGTTCTTTTAGGGATAGCGTCTCGGATTTTGGGAGCCACTCTGGTATTTATTAATTTAGACAGGCTTTTGTAGCCGTTTTGCTAAAGGGCATGCCTGCAGCTGTTTGGATCCTTCCCCTTTATACATTACTTTTATGAGACTGCTTCTCCTGGCGTTTGTGATTTTCCCATCGAGCAGGCACCTGTTGAACAGTAATTCAAATTCAATTTGAAGTATCGGCCACCTCTGCTTTATTTGTTCTTTGAATATGGTATCCGGCCCGCTGGATTTCCCATTTCTACTCTCCGCTATCACTCTCAGGATCTCTACTTCCGCAAATAGGTCGTCGCACCAAGCGTCGTAGGTCCCATTTGTTGTGTGGCTGTTGTTGATCTCCCGGATGACACTTTCGGTGTACAAGACTTTGAAGTTAGCTTGTAGGTCTTGGAACGGAATTTGCGAGACTGTTTGCACTTTCGCAGCAGTATCGTCAGCTCCATTGCAGCTGTTTGGATCCTAACTTTAGGATCAGCTCGTTTTCTTCGTGAGTTGTACGCTTTTCGTTGATTAAGGCCTTATACCTCCTCTTCTGGTCATGGCAGGCTGGATCTTACTTTCTTAGTAGTGATACACATTTTTCTTTTTGCAGTTTACAGTCATCGTCGAACCAGGGATTGTGATGACGTGTTTTTTTAATAATTCACTAATGATCCCAGATAGCAATGTTTCTCGACCTGTTCTAATGGTTCGGTGTTAAGTATCAGCTGTTCTGCTTGTTGTTGTCGTTTACTGATCACCATCCATTTGGTTTGTGAAACATTGAGCTTCAAACTGTTCGCTGATGGTTTGGCTCTTTCTCAGTAGATGTTGAAGTTCTTCGATACTGCTGGCAAGTATTGCATTATCGTCACGATAACGAATGTTGTTGATGGGTTCACCATTTAGTTTAATGCGCACATCAGCGTCGTGTAATGCTTCCCTGAAGATTTCCTCTGTATATCTGTTGAACAGGAGGGGAGATAGTATACATCCCTGGCGTACACATTTCTTTAGTTCGACATTTTCAGTAGATGAGTTACCTAATTTCACACACGCTGTTTGTTGTTAGCCATATTAAGCTACTTTATTCAAAAATCTATTAATTGATCGATTCTATGCATGCCTTTGTGAAATGGAAATCACGTACAATTACCTGTTTTGCCAATATGGTACAATACTCAATTTTGGCTCAAAATTGGTTAAATCTGTACAAGGTTAAAAATGGTTATATTTAGAGCTGTTCATCCCAGATTAGACAGTATTAGACAGGACTATGCCAGATTACATACGGCTAAACAAGGCTAGATAAGTTTAAATAAGACTAAATAGAACCATCAATTTCATAGATGATTAAAGTTGAATTTAGCCATATTAACTTGCATTACTAATGTCTATTCAACGATAAACTGGTCTGGTGCCCATTGATCGACAGTAGTTGTTTTTGTATTATCGAATAAGACTGGACATGATTGAATTTATGTATACTATAATATGATATAATTTAAATGAAAGGAGAAAGGGTTTGGAATTGCTGAGGCGGGTGCAAAAAATGTATATAGCAAACAGGTAATGGAGAATGCTAAAATGCTAAATACTTAAATGTATTTGTTTGTTTTATTGGATTTAGTTTTTAGGTAAATAAATAAAAAAAATAAAAGTAGGTAAAGTAGATAGATAGAAGTCTAAATAAGGTATAGGTTTAGTTTTGTTTATCCAAGATTAAGCAAGAATATGCAAGATTAGACAAGAATGGATAAAGCTAAAAAGACAAGATTAGGCTCTAAAGAGAGGCTCAAGAAAGGCTCTAAAGAGGATTAAACAAGACGAGACAAGACTAAAGAATATTTAAAAATATGAGATTGGATAATATTCGAAAGCAGAACGAAAAAAACGAAATCTGACAAGACATTATATAAGACAAAGCTTTCAGAAAACCACTTTCAGTCATTCTGCTTGATCTAATGTCACTATATACCAAAATCTCACTAGGTAATGAAAAACACTTCAGAAATGTGAATAAAAACAAATTTTCTTTCAAACAGGACTAGCACAGTATGAATAACGACGCCGATAAATCTCATAACATGTCATGTCATGCTTCGATTCGACCAATGGTGATGCGTTTCGCAAATTTGAATTTCGCGCGCATATTATGTACTTTTTGAATTAGTTGATTAGTTGAGTGTATAAGAAAATAATGGTTTATATATAATGTCAAAACCATAAGGTATCGGGAGTAAAAAATCAAGTAAATATAAATCCCTTATTGGAGATTTGGATTGGATGTTCGTAACGAAAGACGTGCTCTAACCAATCTACTTGTGGCAGAATATAAGTTTTGTCGTTCTTTATACTATAACAATGTGTTGCTTTAAATTTTCTTGGCCCCCTAATTGTCGGGATGTGCCAATTATATTTACCGATGAAACTATTTTTTAGACCTATAGAATTGAATTTAGAATAAATTATCAAAAAAAGAAAACTATTTGATTAATATTCCACGAAATTTGAATTTTGATATACCTATATTATGCTGTGTTTCATGACTATTATATATTTAGATGCTTTTAAAAATGTAATTGAATATATAATATATTATTGTGCGTCATATATAAATTGTTATTGCAAAATAATAAAATTGTACTATTTCAGTGTTTTTCCTCATATAGCGTTATAAAAAACGTTGCATTTTGAGTAGCAAAAAACGATAAACAAAAATGATTATTATTATTAAATTGTTGTCCATGAACTTGTGCGGTGGCAGACGGAGCGTAGGAGATGACAAATAATAAAAATAAAATTATTCAATAACGCGATCCCACATATACATTGCATTTATAAACAACGTACCGAGTAAATAACGCCAATTAAGTTTTTGCGCGGGGCCGCGAATTTCGGTTGTCCTAGGTCGTAGATGTCTAGCCGCGACTAGTAAAAGGGTAAAAATAAAACCAAACAATTTCAACCTTGAATGAAAGTGACCGCTCTACGTCTGACTGGGGCCCAAAAAAGGTGCGCGCGATTTTTTATTATTATTATTATTTTCGCGTCATTATTTCGAAGCAACGAATCGCGACTGCAAAAGTGCAATATTATACTGCATTACCTTTTTATATTCAATCGCATAACTGGCTTATTGTGGTCTAGTCTAGAAGGTCGCACACAATGGAACTTTTATTTTTTTGCCCGAAATATTAATTATTTGTTATAAATCACTTTAAATGTGATAGTTTAACATGTTAGGCTGTCTTCGCTGGTGGTTTTCTTTGGGGATTTATAGTCGAAATCTACTGCGTGCGACACTTCGACACACCTAGTGCGCATAATTGGAACGGTTTCTGTCTGTCAGACGCGCGTTTAGTTAATTACTGCGCGTTTAACTGTAATTCAAATTTCGTTTCTTTTAATCGACATCTTATGCAAATACGGAGTAGCTGCAGTAATTGAATTGGAAATTTCCTATAGCCTGTAGTAATTGAATTGGAAATTTCCTATAGCTTTGCGTATAATTTCTTCGTTAAATATTGATAATACACATAGTTTACTAAATTTTAAATATTTTCTAAACCGCATATTTATTTAAATTCATTTTACTAATTTTTAATTTTAATACGTGTTTTATACACTTTTTCAATTAGTTTTTATCTGCAGAAAAGTAAAACCAGAATTAAATTAACAGATGACAGGGTCGCTTCGATTACATTCGTAGCCTCAGAGTTTGTCGCCTCAAGTTAGACGGTCGCTTTTATGCAATTACATTTCCTCACATACAAAGTATGTACGCATATTATAAGTAATTAAAGGAAGTATAAATTCATCGCTAGATTTATTTTTTATTATATTTAATTAGTCGGGGAACACGTGCCATTTTTAATAGTTTTTAACTGTCGGCACCTTATCAACCCAGGAGTAGTTCTCAGCACTATTCCAGAAATACGAATAGTCTACAATTTTAGACCACTTATATAAATATACCAATCTTAATGGTATAATATATTTTAATTTTAAAAGAACGTTGCTATTTGTTTTTTTTTTATATTTTTTATAATTATTTATACATGTATTTGATTAAATTTAAAGTTTATAACCAGATATGCAAAAAGCTGCTTACATTTGAAAATGTTTTTACTACTAGTTGCGGTTTTTTACTAATCTCTTAAAATTTCTAACATTATATTTTCTGAAACTCTACTGGTACTAAGCTCAAATCCAGACCATCAACCATCTAAATTTATATAGTACACTCATCCTTAGATTTACACAGTAGATACGTTCCTGAATAAATCCAGAACTCATCTACCTGAGTAGAGTTTTTTCGCTTTCTTTCTTTCCTTGATTACAATAGAACGGAATCATTAAACATATGACTTTTAAACATGTGATTTTTTTTAAAGAGTCACTTAGATAAGTTTTAATCGATCTTTGAAAAAAAAATGTGTAAAACGAAATCGTGTAAATTGGGTATCGTGTAAAACGAGAGATTAATGTATATTACAAACTTAATTCCATAGTTCACATTAAGTAATGATTTACGCTAGGAAATGAAGGTTGAAATGAATTATAAATACGTGAGTGTTGGTTAAGGTATGTTAACTAGCAAATCAGTTTCGAAGTTCAAATCTTCTTTCGACAATGAAAAGTAAGCATATAGCAGCTTTATCGAAATTAATTAATTATTAATAGAAGAATTACCCTTACATGCATTTCACGCAAGCCAACATGAACTTTTTTTGTCACGCTAGTATATAGGGGATAATTCGGGTAATCCCATCAATTTAGTCATGCGAGTGTCGTATGTGATACTATTTCAAAACCATAATTATATTTCTTATAGAAATGGACATAAAAATGCAAATGCAGAGTAGGGTAATTGATTTATAAATTTTCAATAGCTTAGAGTTTGTAGGTGTTATATTCGAAAATAATTGGTAATATACGCCACGTGCTATCCTAGGCGATATTCTTCCATAAAAAAAATTAGATTACATCACGATGACGGTAACCTCTTATATATAAAACGTCGGATATATAAGTGTTCTGTCCATCATTAATCACCGGCGATTGTGAGGAGATCGATTAGCGAGACGGGCTTCTGCTCTCTTCACCGAGTTATTAATTATTTCCACCATGTTTTGAGAGAGAAAAGGAATACTTTTCTTGTAGGTGCGAATTACATTTTTTCCCTTGCATGGGAAAAATTTCTATAGCATTGTTGGGATATATAAATTGCTGTTAAATACGTGTCGGAAAAACATCTTTTGATAAGGAGATTAATTAGGCATCAAATAACAAAAGAAACGTGTAATTTTTGTAAAATTCTGGTGCGTTCATTTTTTGAAAATAAAAAAGAAATGAGTTTCTGTCATGTGAAATGAATTTATAAATAAACCAGAGTGACTTGGAAGCATTCAAAATAAGCTTACTTTAAAAATAAAAAATGTATACGTCGTATCTGTAATAATATTTAGAGATGGTCAAGGTTAAGCAAACGCTCCTCTAAATTTACAGACAGGGATAGGTCCGGGTCGGACGCTATGACCGCTGCATCCGCGGAATTTCGGCGACATGCAATTCGGCCAACGCGCAACCAAATTCGCCACACTAGATGTCCTTGAATGCGCAACAATAGCCCACAACCATTTATTCACCCGCGCAACTCTCTAATTATTCAAAGCCCAACGAGCTAATATCCACATTTAATTTATACAAAAAAAGATCAAAAGTTCACATGTTGATTAACCATGTGGAAAAATATTTTAATTGCGTCGTCACTTTGAACTAAATCATAATAATAATAATGTAAAGAAAGAATTTATCGCTCTCCCATTTTTGTTCGCATTTATTATTATTGCACAATACATTTTTTAAATTTTCTTCTTAAATAAAGGATAAAAACTATTACAGTTAGAAGTTAGGTACATGAATATATATGCTTTAAGTGAAACAAGGCTATTAATAATTGATTTAGACAGAACAACAATACTACGTCTAGACTGAGGGGAAACTATTTAAACTGACATTTTTTTATTATTATTTTTAAATCTCTTTTTCGTGCCATATTTCCCAATCGTTGTTTTTGGCTTTGCAGCATTAACTAACTGTTATCTTTATTTATTGGTTTAGATATTTTTTTCTTATTTTTAGAATTTTGTTTACTATTTTCACCAACTGAGCCATCTTTTAAATTTCAATCTGTATGTAAATAAAGTCATAATGACAAGCATAAATAAATTATTAATCAAAAATATGCTTAATTCATTTAGATAAGAATATTGGAAATGTGCTCCTTATGTTAGAATCAGCACAAATGGTTAATTTTTTATAAAATTATATTTGTTTATTATTACGAAATATTTGATTATACTAATCGTTAATTTCAGTAGACTTTTTGTAGGTTTTGGAAAAATTATTTAGTGCTTTCCGTTATAACTTCTAGCATTCTTGTGTACCAGATTTTATTAACTCAAAACTTTGCTACTAAACTTTTTTCTTCGTGAAACTTAAACATTTAAATTATTAAAGGATTTCATCACAACTAAAACTTTTTTCTAAAAAATCCATTCACTTTAATTATAATTTGTATAATTCAAGATCAAATTTTTTTACTGTGTGAATTATTTATTTCTAAAAATAATATAAGTATATAATAACATTTTTCCTTGTTTTCTCTGTCTATTTATGTATAAACAGCAGTTTAAATGAATAATTAATCATTGAATGTGGAAAAGTGCAATGTTACATACAAATATTCAACGCAAACAGATTAAATGAGAACATGGGACGTAACAAAAATAAAAATGAATCATTAAAATGTTATTATTTTTGTCTGAAAAACTGGTTGGAACATCCATATATTAATTCTTGATAACTTTTGACATATGTACGTCGGATTTGTTTATATTTTAATTTTATGTTTAACACTTCTCATCTCCATGACTTTTTCATCTCTTTTCTAAACTGAAAACTAATTATAACAATTGTTCTCAAATTTTTGTTAAAAAATTCAAACTTATGAAAGATCCCTATATTTTCTAACGATATAATATTTTACTTAAGTTTACATTTATTTTTAATTTAAAATATTTAACATTGGTAAAACCATACTATATTATAGATAATCATATAAACTTAATAAAGTCGGAACACAGCCTGAATCTATAAATATATTCAACCTTACCGTAGCTCTATAATATTTTGGAGACTTTTTCGTACTACCAAAACAAATCTCATGTGAAATTTCAAATTCATTTATTCACCATAGGATGTATATATGTTACCGTGAAAGACCGAAATTTGGGGAATTTCGACTTTCACCGGTTATTATTCACATAGTCGCTTGGTATATGTTAAATAAATGCGAAATAAATAAATATGCGAAAAATAAATTAATTAATATGCGAAATATTTGCTAAATATCATTATTTCTGACTTACACCGGTGAATATCGACATGCTCTAATGGTGAATGTTGAACATGTCGGAGATTTATATTTTCTTCTCCGTAATTCAGTCGCTATAAAACTTCACAAGGGTGATGTAACTTTTACGCCGCTCCTCCTGAGAGGAGTGACCAATAATTTAAAACCCACTGTACATTCTAAATGCGAAACTAAAATAATGGTAATACAAAAATTACTTAATTATGTGATTCAAATCTTATTTATGCAACATAAGACTGATAAAGCTGATTGATGCCCAGCAGAACAAAGGATTTGGCGGGATAGAGCCAGTCGCCTCTCTGTCGGCATCTCCATTTTGGACCTCCGCCAGAGCGTATCTGTGATTGTCGACATACACCGGTGAGGGTCCGAATGTACAACAAAGTAATGAGATATTCGATCTTTCACCGACGTATTTGGTATGTGTTGACATTCACCGGTGAAAGTCAACATTCTCCAATTTCGTCATTTACGGTAACATATACACAAGATGCGAAATCGCTAGACGGGCAGTGAAAAGCCTCCAAAAAAACATGGAAAGATAGTGCTATCACTTTAAACACAAAAAAAAAACTATCATTAAAACACTGATATTCCCGGTACTTCTATACGGAGCAGAAACATGGCCGATGAAGGCTGTCGATCGCAGGAAGATCGAAACGTTTGAACTATGGTGCTGGAGAAGAATCCTACTAGTTCCCTGGACAGCAAGAAGAACTAATGCGTCCATCATCCAAGAAGTAAACGAAGCCCAAAGATTATCCAAAATACTGCAAGCTCGAATCCTTAAATATTTCGGGCACATTCAGAGAAGAGACGAGGACAGCTTGTGGCGACTAATAGTTCACGGTCGGGTAGAAGGTACTAGTTCCCAAGGTAGGTCTCCGACACGCTGGACTGATGAAATATGGGCATCCGCTGACTTAACAATCAACCAAGCAGCACTCAGCGCCTACACCCGTGGAAAATGGCGACACTTTGTAAAGCGAGTAACGAAGTAATACTAAGCTTGATCACGACTCTTCTGTCAAGAGGAAAGCGAAGAAGAAGAAGATACACAAAATACATATAGGTACGTCACAACGTTTGAAGTAAAATTTTAAAATCACAGTCGCACAGACTTGTAGAAACAAGTATTAGTATTTCACTGATATTTCTCCTAAACTGTTTGTAGGACTTTTCCTCGGTAAGACAAGTTGGAAGTTTGTTGTAGAGGTTAATTCCGTGAATGTCTGGTGCATAATGTCAGTCTATATCTTGGAGTACATAGTTTAAGGTGTCCTCTAGTGGGATAGTTATGGGATAGTTATGCTTAAAATTTTTAGGTATATTGTGTATCTTTTTATGGATGTGGCTGATGGCTTCCAGAATGTATAGGCCCAGGACCGTTAATATCTTCAGTTGCACAAAATGCTGTTTGCATGAAGTGTAAGTAGACAGCCTTAGAAGAATCCGAATTATTCTCTTTTGTGTTTTTAAGATCATTACCAGTTCAGGAGATGCTCTTCACACTATTACTCCATAGCAGAGCTTGGATTGAATTTCTGCATAATAATAATTTAATAGCTCTAGAATATCAAGGAAGTTACTCAGGTAGCGAGGGCAGTATGCTTTTTTGTTTTACGATTTGCATAAACTATCAATATGATTGTGCCAAGATAAATGTTCATGAACAGTGAGCCCAAGGAAATTGGTATTTATTTATCCAAAATATCCAAATGGCAATTTTAGCTCTGGAAACTGCAGCACGAAAGATTTCTGCAGACGAGCGGTCGAACCATCTCCTCAGATCTTTCAGCCACGAGTTCTGGCGTCTTCCTACTGATCTTTTGACTTGTACTTTGCCCTGTATCATGTGGCGTAATATTTCGTATTTATCACCTCTCATCACATGACCCAGGTCATTTTTCATTTTTCTTTCCTTGATGGTGTTCAGTAATTCTTTTTGTTTGTACATGCGCTGGAGTACTTCATCGTTGGTGATCCTTTGTACCCATGAAATTCGCAGCATCCGTCTATACACAAGCATTTCGAAGGAGTAGGACAGAGTAGGACGTAGCATCTGATCATTCAAGTTCTGAGTTCCAATCTGAGGACTAGTCTTGTAAAAAATGATTTCATATTCATAAAGATTTTTCTCGCTTGCTCAATCCTTGAAAGTATTTCCCTTTTCGGGTCGCACTGACAATTAATGTTCCCAGATATTTTAGAAAAAGCTCCCAGATATTTTATTGAGCTCCCTTGTCGATTGTTTGTCCCTTGAAACGCAGGTGTGCATTTATTGGAGTCTTAGAAAAGACCAATAATTTGGTCTTGGAGACATTGAGATGCAATCCAAACACCTCGCTATAGTGAAGTATGGAATATATGATGCTTTCTAGTTCTAGTACATCGTTGGCTATTATAACCGTATCATCGGCGTACCTGATATTGTTTATTGGGGTTCCATTGATCTTGATTCCGTCCTGAACTCTATCCAGTGCTTCTCTAAATATAGTTTCTGAGTACAGATTAAACAGGAGTGAAGAGGACGCAACCTTGTGGAACATACCGTCTGATTTGCATATCTTCCGATGTTGATTGTTCCATCACTTCTACCGCCGTTTGATGCCAATAAAGTTCTGATATGAAACGTAGGTCCTGTTCGTCGACTCCGGTTGTTCTTAGAATTTCGATCATCTTCTGATGATTAACACAGTCGAACGCCTTTCGATAGTCTATGAAACATGCAAATACATTCACATTCATGTTTCTACACCTTTGTGTCATGACATTTAGAGACAAGAGTGCTTCACGTGTTCCGAGTCCGTTTCGGAATCCAAACTGGGTGCTGTCCATATGATATTCGCACTTCTTGTAGATTCGCGTGTGGATGATTCTAAGAAAGGTTTTTAGGACATGGGACATAAGACCTATCATACGATAGTCATCACATTATGAGGCGTTGGGTTTCTTTGGCAGGGCCACGAATGTTGATTTAAGCCAATCTGACGGTATCTTGCTTGAGCTCTATAATCTGTTAAATAATGCTGTTATTAAGTCTAGGCCTTCACCTTCATTATCTGCAATAAATTTACGCATTTCAACGTTGATTTTATCGGGACCGGTAGCTTTTCCGTTTTTTTGTGCTTTTATTGCATGCACAACTTCGTCTCTGGTTATTTCTGGAGGCTTTTCATTCAATATGTGATCAATCGGTGGTGAGGAGCAAGGAGCATGTTTCTATATATTTTTTTCATCTCTCAAGCTTAGCTTCTACTCTTAGAATTATCTTGTTGTTATCGTCTCTTAAAATTGATCTATAGGCTGAGAACCAAGAATCTAGAGTTTGTAGAAGGTTATTTGACTCTTGCTGGTTATCCATTAAGTTGGATTTGGATATAAGAAAACTTGAGTCATCCGCATATAGAGTGCAAAAATTGCCATGGATGTACAGAACTAAATCAGCTAGGTAAAGTAGAAACTTCTACTTTACCTAGGTGATTTAGTTCCGTACATCCATGGCAATTTTTGCACTCTATATGCGCTTAGCTTCTACTCTTAGAATTATCTCGTTGTTATCGTCTCTTAAGATTGATCTATAGGCTGAGAACCAAGAATCTAGAGTTTGTAGAAGGTTATTTGACTCTTGCTGGCTATCCATTAAGTTGGATTTGGATATAAGAAAACTTGAGTCATCTGCATATAGAGTGCAAAAATTGCCATGGATGTACAGAACTAAATCAGCTAGGTAAAGTAGAAACTTCTATTTTATCTAGGTGATTTAGTTCCGTACATCCATGGCAATTTTTGCACTCTATATGCGGATGAGTCAAGTTTTCGATAGTCAGCAAGAGTCAAATATCTTTCTACAAACTCTAGATTCTTGGTTTTCAGCCTATAGATCAATCTTAAGAGAGTGTCGGCGAAAGCAGACTTCCTTGGGGAACACCTGCTTTGATAGATAATTCTGCAGAAGAGCTAGGTTTAGAATGCGATGTTATTTGGACATATTGGGTTCTGTCCTTTAGGAAGAAATGTAACCAATTATCTGCCTTCCCCCTTATGCCATATCTATATGTTCTTCATTAATTGTCCATGATCTATACAATCAATAGCCTTGCTTAGATCACAGAAGATACCCATCGGGAATCTGCCTTTATCGACTTCTGCTAGTATTTTGCTGTATAACTGAAGAATAGCCGTAGTTGTGGATTTGCCAATTTGAAAGGCATGTTGTAGCAACTTAAGTGAATAGTCATCTACAGACGCGTTTCGAGATTTATCTCTCATCAGTACAGCTTTGCTGAATTTTAACTTGTAAAACACTTACTTGAAACCCTCTTGGATGACTAGAGGTTAGATATTTTTAATTTGACATTTCTTGAGAGAGACATGAACAGAGCAGTTTATTGATTTAAATGATAATTTGCTACTGGTAAAACCATTCTAATACGTTCTCTCTCAAGAAATGTCAAATTAAATATCTAACCTGTAGTCAACCACGAGGGTTTCAAGTAAGTGCTTTACAAGTGATAATTCATAACAGCAAAGCTGCACTGATGAGAGAAAAATCTCGAAACGCGTCTACAGTTCGCTTTTCACTTAAGTTAATAGAAAGACATGATCTTAAAAACAAAGTTATTTTTCCAGTTCTTTTTTAGTGACACGAAAGTGGACTGAGGGCTAGTAAATAACTTACAAATTTCACATGAGATTTGTTTTGGTAGTCCTAAAAAGACTCAAATATTATAGAGCTACGGAAAGGTTGAATATATTTATATATTCTGGCTGTGTTTCGGCTTTATTAAGTTTATAAAATATTTAAATTTAGTTGTTCTTATTGGGAACTTACATTGTTTAAACAATTTTTGTTTTGTTGGCTTTTACAGCTTGAAAACTTTTCAAATAAATTGCTAAAACTAATTTTAAAATAAACTTTAAAACTATTATCAAGTAAATTAGATTTGTTCCGTTTGGAAGACGTGTTTTTTTTTAGTTTTAAATTGGATTGTAAATTATATGGCCTTTTGGATTTGAGATTATTGTGAGTTAAGCTGAGACAAGTTTTTTTTTTATCGAAGTAGATTTATAGATTCTTTGAATACTGAGAAAGTTTCGAGAACTATTAATGTCTATCATAAAAGAACTAGATTCATAAACGGAAGAAGCCGAAAAGTATTTTCTGGCGATTTTTATGGCCGAATAGGCAGTTTCGAATATATCATTGAAATTCGGCGTGGAAGCATAGATAAGAAAAAACTATTTTTATTGAAAATCACTAAATTGGAAAAGTTGACTCCCATTGAACTTAAAAATAACTTTCACCCAAACATTTTATTTACCCTGAAATACATCAAAAACTATTAATATAATTTCCTCGCGAGAAAAATAAGTAAACCTATAATTTATTAAAATATTCAAGCAGCAAGAAACCTTGAAAGGAAAGTTGCATAAAATTTGTCACTCAAAAATCAATCGTAAACCTTCTGCCGCATATATTTTAACAAATTCAAATAAAATACAAAAATCCCGTTACCTGAATTTTAAATTCCTTTCATTAATTATTATTATTTCAACTTTTTTATATTCCGTTTCATTAGCGTCTATAAAACTTAAATTTCGAATGCACATTTCAAATTAACCTGGAAGTGAGAAAGTTTGTTGAAAAAGGAAATTTTACCGTACGAATATTTCGTAATGGATATAATCAGTACACGATTTTTAAAAAGCCTGTTTTTGATAATATCAAATTATAAGATACTTGAGATTTTTGATCTAGTTTACTCTAGCCAGACTACTTTTTCTTCACATTTCACTATATCATAATTACCCACTAATAATTACGTCAGTTCTTAATTAGATTAATTTATATTCGTATATATATTTAGATATAACTTCTGTTTTAAACTAAACAAACTTCTGATATGATGAACATAATTAAGATTAAACAAAATTTTTAATTTTCTAAAACATTAAACTGCCATGTCTATTCACTCAATTAACATCCATCAGTATTGCTAATTTTATTCTAAAATTATATACACTTTAAGTGTTGTATAACTAGTTTGTTCTTGAATAGTTTTCCGGCATAACCTTGTCCCTCAGACTAGTCAGATATAATTAGGCGTCATATCCATTAACTCGATTATATTTTTTTGGTTTTGTAATATGCTCAACTCGAAATTATTATATCGATACTTACTAAATCGATAAATTCAAGATCTCTTTGAAATAGTTTGATATTAATACTTGATATAGTGGACATAGGAACTATAAAAGGATATTAAAATAGTATATTTTACAACTAGGGCGGTAAGTTGCCAATTGGTCAGGAGAGCGAAATTGGGAATTTTTTTTATTTTGTAATGAAAAAAAATTGTAACTTTCACGTCACTTTTTTAATATTGCAGTCTTGATTGTGCTTATTTTATTTGTTTATTTTTTTTTTAATTGTAACTTAGCGAAATTGAATATTTGCATGCGTTACCCAAGTTATGTGGTAATACATCCAAAAATTGATTTTTTGCACTAAAAAAAGTGTGCCAAGATAGTACTTTTAAAGCACGAGTAATAAAAAATATTTTAAAACCTCATTTTTATTAAAACGCTAAACTAAAAAAGGGAAAATAGTTTTTAAATGCTGAAATAAAAAGGGGATTTTTTCGTGTTTCCTCATTATTGACTATGAGTAAAATCATACTGTGCTAAACTATTTTGATGTTATCTTCGTGATCGCTCCATGCTTTTATTTAAAGTCACTTTTGTCAACATGGAAATATTTTCCCCTTTTTAGTGCATTTTAGTGAAAGGTATCTACGAAAATGCAACTCTAGCAAGACTAGACAAGTTTATTAGACAATATTCAGCGGGGAGTGCGACTCGTGGGAGTGCAACTCATGAGAATAAATGTGGATTGGGGCGAAATGGTCGTTAACATAAACGGCGAGAAACTAAACACTCTGAAATTTGCAGTTGATGTTGTTGCGCATACCCCCACATTATTCGGAGCGCGCGGTGTTTAGATGTACAGGTTTGAAAAACTGACGCATATTGCTTAAGTTAAACTAACCTGCGCGTAATTCGGCGCATCCCTCGCCCCTCATATCTACAGCTGCATTCTCTTGCCGGCCCGAGTATAGTATAATATTAACTTAAGATCAATACAGACAACTCCCAATTTATGGCCAACTTACTTATGAGCGAGAATATGACAACTAATGGTACCGAAATTAAACAGATAACGTCATATAAGTACCTTTGCCATAAAATACATTTAGATCGCGACAATCAAACGACCGAGATTTATCGAACGATAGGTCTGACATGGGCTGCTTTTGCCAAGCTGAGGGATGTTTTTAAAACCGACCTTCCTATATGCCTCAAGTTTAAGGTGTACAACCAATGCGTCCTGCCGGCGATGACTGACGGAACGAAAACACCTACTCACTGGAATTAGCAAATAAGTTAGGTTTTTTCAAATTAGATAAATTAAGAGACAAAGTTCCAAACCACGAAATCCGTCAAAAAACAGTAATCATTGACGCTCTAGAACGTATAGTGCCACTGAAATGGAACTGGTCACATTGCAAGGACGGACGGCAGTTGGACTAAGCGGATCCTTGAATGTCGACCTGGCTCTAAGAAACAGAGGGCATCGTCCAACACGAGGGTCCGACGATATTCGGCGCTTGTACAAAAATTGGATGCATGTAGCGCAGGAAAAGGAAGAGTTAAAAAATTAAAGGGAGGCATATGTCTAGTAGTGGACCCAAACGGCTGATTGATGATGGATAAAAACGTGTTTATTATAATGCTTGTATTACTCATGCGTTAAAAGTACTATCTTGGCGCACGTTTTTTAGTGCGACAAATGCCATTTTTGTCTGTATTACCACATAACTTGGGTACCGCACGCAAATATTCAATATTCCTAAGAAACATTTAAAAAAAAACAATAAAATAAACACAATCAAGACCTCAATATTAAAAAAGTGATGTGAAAGTGAGAGAAATTATTTTTCATTACAAAATAAAAATTACAAAAGGAAACGTTTTAAAATGGGTGTAAATTCTATGGTGATACCGTACCAGAGACTGATGAGAGTTCTTATGACGAATCCACACCACCGGAGACAATTGAAAAAGTATTATAAAAAATCTTCATTCTTTATTCTATTTTTATTGGATGGCCCCTGGGTCCCAAACTTGTAAGATACGTCCCCTTGCATGGGTAATACAAAATATTATCTGCAACACACGGGCGGTATTGTCAATTGCCCTCTCGAGCGAATGAGCAGTTACTTCGTTCGTACGCCCAATTTCGCTCTCGTGACCAATTGACAACTTACCGCTCTAGTTGCAAAATATACTATTTTTTGTTTATTTAATTTTATACTTTTTGGTCTTTATCTTTACCCTGTAATGGATTTTATTTAAGATCAGCTAACCTCGGTGTTACATAGCACACATAATTGCCGATATTGCCGCAGTGCTGACCCGTAGAAATTTAAATGTTTAAGGTTGCAAGTCTCTAGCTTACATTAAAAGAAATTTAAAAAATCTCTCCGGACGGAAAATGGGACAGACACATATCCAAGAAAGCAAGTTAATAAAATTGTGGTAAAATCTACCTAAAAGTTACCTTCTTAGTTACCTGTCGGGCGACTGGTTTTTAAATATTTAATTTAATTCTTTTAATAAATATAAATATATTATACTTTCAAATTTTCCGAGATCTGCTCCAAATCATGTAACGTGCCAAATTTTTCCAACCACTGGTGTAGAGTCTCCATAACCTATATTTCTTTAACGGTGTAAACTGTTACAGTAAAAGAATATTGGGATGGAAGCAAATTAATTATAGATAAAATTATACCAACTTATTAAAGCGGAATAATGCTTGAATTTATAAATATATTCAATCTTTCCGTAGCTCTATAAAATTATGAATTCTTTTTAAGCCTACATCACAAATCTCATGTTGAAACAAAACAGATATTTGTATGCTATATACTAGCCCCCCAGTCCACTTTCATGGCCCTAAACCAGAACTAGATAAATAACATTGTTTTTAAGATCACATCTTTCTCTTTAACCCAAGTGAATCGACCCATGAATAACCCACCGAAACGTATCTGCCGATGGCTATTCACTTGGGTTAAATAGATAGATGAAAGATATTCAAGCTATATTCTGCTGTAATAAATTGGTTACAGATTAAAATGTAATTCGTTAAAATGTTGTAGAGATGAAGAAAATTGAACATATATTTAAGATTTATTCAGTTTCGGGCATAAAACTGTTAAGTTTTCAACTTTCACCCCTTGGAGGCATCATATACTTCTTTATGTAAAGTACTAGGAGTATTATAGATCAATATAATAATTAATTATGTATAGATCAATTCAGTATTTTAAATGTTTAGTGTTTGTTGTTTCTCCTAGTAGTTTAAATGGAGTTTTTAATGGAAATTTTCGATATTCTATTAATGGAATATTTATGGTATAACATTGAAATCAAAGAAATAAATCGTTAAATTAGGTTATTAAATTATATATTTGAAACTGTGTGTTTGAAGAAGTAAGGTGGAAAAAGATTGTATAAACTATCGTTTTCGTTAGAAATTGTACTGATAAATGAATTATTAATTTGATGCGGTTTTGTGGTTGTTGAATACATAAGTTGAATCCGTTTTTCTAATGTAAAAATCCGTTGTGATTGTCAAACGTAAAACAAGACCCCCCTTTGGTATTAAATAATTAGTTGGAAGCAGGTTCGTTCCTTGTGATAAATTATGTATGCAAGCGACACCTTGACTTGACACCGCTCATAATCCGCGGTTAATCGCTCGCCTGTCTTCCTCTTCTCCGTTGCCGTCGCCGCCGCCACCGACAACATCATCATGAACATTTAACTCACTCAGTAGCGATTATGTAACAAAGTAAAGCCTCTGCACGACGGAACCACACATAACAACGTCATAGGATAAATTATTAAACTAAACGAAATTGATAACCAATTGTAACTTTGATTACAATGTAAACGTGATTCTGTGTAGAAGTTGTAATTTAACAAATTAGCAGGCTGAAAGGGAACGGCGCGTTAATTATCCGTTTAGTTTAGCATTCGAAATGCCGGGTAGTAAAGAGTTAATTAGCGATGATGAGCACATAATCGCACGAATAAGTCCGTGAGCTTCTCTTTCTCTCTGAAAATAATAATGCTACATATATGTATAAGAAAAGAATATATTGCCTGCTATAAGTTACAATTGACTGATTTACGGACCACACTACGTTTCGTCTAATTACGGATTACGGATGATCACAGCCAATTATGAATTCTAGATACGCACACGAGGCAGCTCCCGATTATTTCGTAACACACTACTAGCAAGTGAATTGATATCGTGTTGTTCCCAGACACAGGAGGTTCAGGTAGTTCAAGGTCGGACGGAATGTGCGTGACCTATACCAAGGATTCACTTCGTCCTCCTGTGTACCCTGGTCACGATCCGCCTAACCGACATCTCTCCATATCAAACCTCACAATTTCCATATCAAACTTTATTCACTATCTTTTTTTGGCGGTTTTGTTTTCGTAATCCTTAATTAGTTTCGTAGAAACAATACCAAAATAGATACAAAAATTAAATTTCTAAATATGTAATTATGAATTGCTTTATTAATTCCTCTACCTGAAAACATATTTTCTAGCAGCAGATTAATACAGGATATTAACAAGGATTTGTAAATCAAAGCATATTTTTTATCATCTCTAATTTTCTAACGTTTAAAGTCATTATATTTATATTTATATGCAGACAACTCGCCTCATTTTGTAAATAAAAATTATTATTTCAAACGCTGTAGTTTATAAATAAATACATGTAATTTACTTTTAAAGAGTTATTTATATTGACATTTATTAAAAATGAACAAATATTTTACTCCCATACAGAATTTTAAAATAGAATAATTATTTTAATAAAATTCATTTAAAGTTATAATTAAAACAGTAAACAAATAATGGTGCAATTTACTGTATCATTTAGAGTAAAAATATCAAACCGCACCATACAATATGCGATTAATATAATAACTCGAATTTGATCGAGACACTTTTCTATAAAATATGTTATTTTATTTAAAATGTTTACAATGAACATAAACACAAAGAAATTAATTTAAAAACTTAAAATCTCATTCTATCACTATTTTCAAGCGTCAAATATCAGCATTCTTGTGATTTAATCGCGATTTAATCTTCCTAGGCAGTAAAAATAAATAATTTCCCTCATCAATATAATAAAAACCTCATCAATACACTCACTCATTGAAATGACTTACTTTTATCACGTTTGAAAATGAAAAATTAATATTTCTGTGTTTTCATTATTCCTATTAGTTTGTAATTATAATATATTATATTATTTTATAATCATTTTATAAATGTTGCTAATTTTAATCTTCTATAATTTAGGAAAAAATTATTACATTTAAAACATTTTCAAACATTTTATGTTATATTTTTTTTTTATTGAAAGATTTAGTTCCTTCCTTAGCCTGGAAATACCAAACAGTTTGGATCATATAAGGTGTTATAAAGATTAACAGACAAGACTAAACCGTAGATGTGATGTTTTTCATCACGTAAAACAGGTCAGACAAGTTTAAAAAGGCAAGTCCAGACAAGGCCACGGAACTAAATGGACATGACTTCATCATTAAGTAGACAAGACAAAAAAAGACCCCGAAAATATAAAAATTTATATGCAAACTTTGTTTTACTAACTATATAGTAGAATATAATAACAATGAGATTTATCTCATTTTAATCTTTTTGTAACAATTTTTTTAACTATCAACCGAAATGATAACAATAAATCATAGTCATTACATAAATTGTTAAACATCAACTGATATTATTACTATTATTGATCTTAATCAATCGCAGTTTACATACCAAACAAATGTTATGCCAAATATTATGCCATATTTTCTTATATTTTTCGAAAAAAAAAAAAGATTTCTAATAGTTATTATATTTCTTCTGTTTTTTCAACAAAATTGTTAAATGCTCAACATTTTTTAAATAAATTCGGTAAATATTTGTTAACCATTACCTAGAACAATAGATGTCATTCTACAATTTATCATTATATGACGTAAAATTTAAAAATACTTGATAAACTGCAATTACTTGCACACACTCAAGGAATTGCATGTTGTGCAAAATTATTGAAAGGAGTAGTCAGAAACGTGAATAAAAAAAAAGAAACAACGATAAGGAAAATATCTACTAGCCTTATCGGACAGACATAATAGATAATGCGCATTTATATTTATTTTTAATATCATAATCAAGGTAACAACAAAAATGTCACAACGATTACGAATTGCTTAAAATTGCCTTCAGATAGAACTTCCTTTATAATTTCCTTTATGAAATTATAATATTTTTATTCTATTGATAACAAAAATTATCTATGATATTGTTATAATGCTATTGTTTCATCACCAATATTTGCTTATCTAAATATTGTTCTAACTACTTAATACAGCCCAATTATAGAAAATAATATTAAAACTAGAGCAAAATAAAATTTAAGAACACTTGGATATAGTAACATAGCATTTAAATATAAATATACTAACGTATAGTAACATTCGACTTACTAGGTTATATTTAGCTCAGTTGGCACAAATAGTGAACATACCTAAATAACAAACAAGGAGGAAAAATAAATAAAAGTCTTTAAACGAATCATCCGATTTCTAGATTCGTTTGATTAATTTAGTCTGCTTAAATTACGCTAGCATAATCTAGACGATTAACTATTATAAAACTATGTAAACAAGTTGAAATAAATACAGGCAATTGAATTATTATGTTTTGAATACTCTAAATGCATTACACTTACTATTCATTGTATACAATAGCAGTAAGTATATTTATTGTTACAACTTGCAACATATTGTATACATTTACCTAAGATTTTATCAAATGGAAACCGGGGTTAGTATATTGTGCAACTAGGGCGGTAAGTTGTCAATTGTCCACGAGTACGTTCATTCGAAGTGAGTACGTTCATTCGTTCGAGAGGACAATTGATAATACCGCACGAGTTGCAGATACTATATTTTATTACTCATGCGAGGGGACGTATCTTACAAGTTTGGGGCCCAGGGGTCATGAAAAAATAGAACAAAATATGAAGAATTTGCTTTTTCAATTGTCTCCGGTGTGGTGGATTAGTCATCAGTCTCCGGTATCACCATAGAATTTACACTCATCTTAAAACGTTTTCCTTAATTTTTATTTTGTAATGAAAAAGAATTCTGTCAGTTTTACTTCACTTTTTTAATATTGATGTTTTGATTGTGTATTTTATTTATTCAATTGTTTTTTTTTTAATGTAACTTAGCGATTTTTATTGCATATTTGCGTGCGTTACACAAGTTATGTATTAATACAGCCAAAAAACAGTCATTTGTCGCACTAAAAAAACGGGCGCCAAGATAGTACTTATCCCGCATGAGTAATAAAATAGAATATTGTGCAACAAGGGCGGTAAGTTGTCAATTGCTCATAAGAACGAAATTTCTTCCTCATGCGAGGAGACTTATCTTTAAAGTTTGGGGTCCAGGGGCCTTAAAAAAATTGAAACAAAAATTAAGAATTTACTTTTTCAATTGTCTACGGAGTTTGGATTCGTCATAAGAACTCTCATCAGTCTCCGGTATCACCATTTCCACTCATTTTACAACGTTTGATTTAATTTTTATTTTGTAATGAAAAAAAATTCTTTTACGTCACTTTTTTAACATTAAGGTTTTGATTGTGTTTATTTCATTTATTCAATTATT
This sequence comes from Phosphuga atrata, assembly GCA_944588485.1. NCBI lineage: Eukaryota > Metazoa > Arthropoda > Insecta > Coleoptera > Silphidae > Phosphuga > Phosphuga atrata. Next base: position 38,796,143 of record OX155899.1, read on the forward strand.
CTCCTAATGTAACTTAGCGATTTTTATTGAATTTTTGCGTGAATTTAATGAATTTTATCCAAGTTATGTGGTAATAATTGAATTGACAAAAACAGCCATTTTTCGGGCGCCAAGATAGTAGTTATCCCGCCTGAGTAAAATTTATTTTTTCTACTCGTTACAAATCGCATCAATCGAAAAAAAATCACTTTTCGCTTGTTGATTTTAATAAAATATTTTATGATATCTTATGATATTAAAGGCACGTCAAACGTTACTCAATGTAAAGAACTGCGACCGATACAGGTGAGGATCACTGATCACTGAGACGTATTCAAATGAAATCGATTTGCACGTTCATAGATAAAAGAGGCGTTCCAAGTTATCGTTAACATTTTTTGTACTTGATAAACTTATTGGCGTACCCTATACTTTTATTTACATTAATAATTTCAAGAAATATCGAATATGGTTGTCGCAAATTTTGTTTACCATGTATCTTCGAAACAAAGGGGTTTTTTAGAAATCATCATACGACAAAATATTCTTAGATTTGGCCAAGGAATAACCCCTTGATGTTTTCCGCATGTTTATTATATTTTATCACCCTGTACATTACAGAATGATTTAAAACATTTTTCCAAAATTTGTCAAATAGCCTATCCCTGGCATGTCGAAATATTTCGTCATATTTTGTTAACACGTTAAAATATTTATCACTATTTCTAGTAAATGTATACATACACTATTAGAATATAGTAGAAGGAATTTAGGCACAGAAAATTTGGAATATAATTTGCTTTTTCACGAATAAACATAACTTACAATCAATGTAGATAGAATTCATGGAAACATCTTCGAAACTTACAGAATATTTTTTACACTTTTATTATTTTTGTTTCAATAAAATAATTAATAATAATTTCCAGGACGTTCAATATTTGTTATTTCTAAAAGAATTATTAGCGTATTGTTTACTATTTCCGTATAATATATTCCGCCCTGTTATAATATTATTTATTTATAAAGCTATTCATTATCTATGTTCATAATAAATAGTAAAGCAATTTACCGTTTGTGTGACTAATTGCAACATAATAAATATAATATTCAATATCTTAACTAATCAACAAAGTTCTGACATATGGTATTTGCATTATGCATTACATTACATTTGCAGAAAAAGCATATTTAAAACAAATGATTAATTGTAAAATTATCAATATTATTAACTAAAAAATGTAAGTAAAATCTAGCGTTTTTCTCTAGTATTACCGTCGCAACTAGTTTTCCTTTGGAGTTTATTTGGTTTTTGAGCTTAATGCTACAAAATATTTTCCCCTAAAAAGGATTTGACTACGACAAGAATTGTCAAACATTATCAACTTCCAATTAATAATAATTGTTTATTATACAAGCGGAATTAATCTATAACTCGCGAATTTAAATCTTCTCGGTCTCCGCTCGCTAAACGTTGATTTTATCCGCGAGCGTAAAAGTGGAGGAGATACGCATGCCTGTAAAACGGAACAGTAGCTTGCATGCTAGTTAACGGCAAGTAGGAGTAACTGGCACACTGTGGATACATTTGCAAGTTCAACTTGCATGCAATTTGCGTCCTTGAACACCTGTATTTGCAGCACATATAAACAGTGTGCCAGTTCACGAGACAGTACGTGTCTCACGCTTTTTTGCGATGGAAAACATTGGAAGTGCATTAAATAGTATTATATTGTTACTAATAGTAGAATATGTAGCTAAATTAATGAGAGAAAAAAGAAGAGAAAAAGAAGACGGTTTTGGGTGAAAGATTGTATTGGCAAAAGGAAAAGGAGCAAGTAATTGCGTGCTTACAGAAATGCTACTAGAAGATGTACAAGATGAATATGTACAGAAACCATTTAAGAATGCTTCCAGAAAAATCTGTTGAGTTGTTATTGTTACAAACAATTACTCATATGCTAATTGAAATCCCGGCCAGAACTAAATTGGAAATAAGTTTAAGAATCTGAGCTACTGGAAATTCATATGCATCTCCAGAAGCGTTGTATAAGTATAAAGAAAATCGACGATTTCACAATTTTTTCTAGTTGTGTGTGGTACAATAAATACGGCGGCAACTCGTCAGCTACTGGCATGCCTGTAGCTGTCACATACGTTCACACAGGTTTTGCAACCCCTTCGCATTCCCTTCCTCATATTGCATGCCCGTAAATCAAATGTTGTGCTATCTGCTTGCTTGCCAAATCCAGTCGTGCCAGTTAGAGTATATACCTGACAGTAGATAGCACGTGTAAGGAGCTGTTATGCTAGTGTGCCAGCTACTGTCATTTGTATTCCCGGCTTAATAAAAAGTTTTATTTTGCCACTTTCTGTGTTTTGGTTTTTTACGAGAAGGCCATTGTGTTGTTGTCATGTCAATAAAATTGTTCATTCGTAGGTCAAATCTTTGTTTAGAGTATTGTGTTTAATTAATTTGTGTTTTATTAATCAAAAATGGATTCAACCGAAGAATTGTTGTCTGGTGGTGGCGCAATCGCGGAAACAGTACTCCCCCAAATCAAGAGATTTATGCAAAAAATTGTATAATAAGTTTTGTGATTGGCGATCAAAAAAGAACATCAACGAAGCAACATTTAGGGTTATGTTTACTGAGTCCGTAAGTGAGTTATTTTGATGCGTTGCCATGGATACTTTTGTGTCACTAGTGAAATAAAAATTGTATCTTACTAGTGAATAAAGCACTGTTTTATTGATCCGTACCCAAGGAATTAAATATGACTTTATAAGGCAAAATTAAATAAATATTATTACAACATTATCAAACCATAATGTTATTTAAATTGTCTCTTAAAATGATGACACAAATTTTCTTTTTAAGATGTAAGAACAACGGGCTTGTTTTCCATTTGCCATTCCATTTGTCATCAAATTTAAAAATTGCACAAGTTAAGAAACAGTTGTCTAAACGCGTTATATCGTAATTATCTGATTTAATCTATCTAGTCTTGTCTATATTATAATCCTGTCTAGTTCAGTATGTCCTGGGATACTTTTTCTAGGCTTATCTGCCTAGTTCTCTCTAGTTTATCTTGTTTTTGTCTTACATGTCCGGTCTGGTTTATTTAGTCTTTAATTCTAAATAAAATATTTCCATAAAATTTATTTTTATATCGTGACTAATTTTGGCATAAACGGTTTGAATAATAAAAAAATGTTCAGAAACTCTGCAACATTTGTTGAGCATATGTATAAAAATATGTTAGCATATTAGTAGTTTCATTAAAAAAGACGAATTTTTTTGTCAACGAAAATTTTCTGTCGCATTTACTCCGTCTGGGATAAAATTGGTGTTGTACGAATGATTTAGTTTGAAGTATGATTCGTATATGGAGGGTTAGTGAGGCGTGCAGGGTCTGAAAGGTATATCTCAGTCCTATTTAAGGGATGGCTTTGCGTCGTCCCCACAGTCTATATGCGTTCGGAATTATATGACCTTCGCGATGGCTGACCGCCGGACTTATCGCCGCCAGATACTGGCTAAATGTGATTAGATATTGAGTTATCAGTTCCATTTCAGAACTGTTTGATTTTTATGAACAAAACTTGGAAAGGAACAAGATAGTTCCACGGATATATTTTACTGCTATTACTTTCGTTTCGAGTCGGGGAATTGGCCGAAGACATAAAAAAAGTTTGCTTTATTGTTTTCCATCCGTCGATCCCCACTTTTATAACATTATCAATTCGCGTTTAAATGAATTGTTGTGTATGTGGGGATGTTTTTAATTCGTTAACTTTCTCCCGGCAATACCTTTTTGGCATGTCTCTCTGTAGCCATCAAATGGGGAGAAGGGTTATATACGTAGGAAAAGAAAAATGATCCATTAATCTGAAAACCAAAGTCTGTGTGGCGCCTGTAGCAGTCTGGGGGTGAACAAAAGGCAGCGGAGGCGCCGAACGGCGGCTGCCTGCTGAGCTTACCACCCCCGCTAGGTGTTATTCAGGTTAAGGTCGTGATGTCAATTACATCAGGTAGCATAGTTTCATACTACATGCCACAATTTACACGATACTCAATTTCATCACAAACAGCTTTATCGCTTAATAGCAATTTATTTCTTTCTCATTTTCATCTATAATTTCATTCCCGCAGATGCCATAATTAATTCGCTTGAATATGGATATTGATTCCCAGGAAATCGGGTGAAACTTTCGATAAGAAGCATATCTAATTACTCTTATCTATATTGGACAATATAACGAATTAATGCGGAATAAAACATTCTACGACGCAAAACCTTCGCGATTTTAAACTGATTAAATTGTCTATGCTAATAAAATCTAATCTTATCTCGTTCGCTTTTATATCAAACATTTTTACTAAAATTTAAAAAATGCTGAACCATTTTTACAGACTTTTATATATCATTAATTAAAACAGTTATAATCTACCTGTCTGATAATATGATAAATATTTAATATCTTTGTTCTTTTCGTCCAGACACTTCAAATTAAAACAAACATACATTTGTTTGTAACCATGCATAATATTTTCCTATAGATATCCAATATTCACTATTTTCTATATGAAAGTTTACCTTTTTATCTGTATAGTGTATATTTAGTCTGGTTTCAGTAAAAATGTTTATCAGGCTTTATCTACACATTTTTATATCTATTTCTTTCCGGTTTTCTGTGCCTTAACTCCCTAATCTTGACTAAAAGTAATTAAATATTATCCTTCTACTCTTGTATAACTTATTTTGCTTATCTACACTTAACTACTTCATCTCAATACTATTTTCTTCATATTATTCTTCTAACCTTAGCTAAAATCTTATTTAACTAAACTTGCGTGCCCACTGTAAAATCGGCCCACTGTAAACTTTTGATTTTAACTATTTTTTCTTTAGACACAATTCATTAGATGAAATAAAGTAATATGCCGTTTGAAAGACAATTTAATATGCTTTAATATGAGTTTATTTTTATTAAAAATTATTTCTGTTTCTTGTGTTTAACTTTAAATTAACTCATGAAACAAACTATCTTTTTTATTACCAAAAGAAATATGGTTATTGACAATTATCTAAATTAACACTTAATTTTTAATAATGGGTATGACCCCCTCTTGCCTTAATAACATCTCTCATATGATTAGGAATAGATCTAATCAACTTAGCTATTGTTTCTTAATGGGATGTTAAGCAACTCTTCTTCTGCTGCAACAATAGGCTTTGAGGTTGGGGCACCAAGCCTAGATCGAATTCTTGGTTTAAGCTCATCCTATAAATGTCCTATATGATTTAGGTCGGGTATGCATGCTGGCTACTCCATAACCCGATTTCTGTAATCCAATATTACACAATTCTTGTGGTGAGTAGCTTCGCATTGTTATGAATAAAAATAATATATAAATTCTTCTCCAATGTAGTCTAATTAAGGTACCACATGAAAATCTGCTCGATATATCAAGCACCCGGCAAACCTCATCTCCCGTGACCACGGGTACCCCTAATGAAGAAACCAGAGTCGATTCGTGCATACAAAGAAATTGCACACCAGATCATGCAGGAACCACCTCCATAAGCAGACCGCTCTTCAATCCAGCATCCTGCAAATCGCTCTCTTGGTCTCCTGTCCACTTTTCTTTTTGGTAGCTACCATAGAGACATATTCTGGTCTCATCTGGGAACAGAGCAGACCTCCATTGTTCCAACGTGCAATTTAAATGATCCCTTGCAAAACGCAGGAGTGTTTGGCGATGAGCTGGGGTAAGTTTTTGTCAAACTGCAGGTGTCCTAGGGGTCAAGTTACTATCCTGCAGTCTTCGTCTTACTGTCCACTGACTAATAGCCACTCTTCGTACTTAACGCAGCGGTTAATGCAGTTGAACAGCATTAAGGTGACGATTTCATAATGTTGTTGACACAATAAAGCGCTAATCTCGAATCAAATTATGAAAAACGAATAATGTGCAATTTTCAAAGTCCATAATTACTATCTTTCATAAGTTTGTTATTCTCTTTATAACCACCATATAAATACGTTCGTTTTTGTTTATGGGTTGCTACGACTATAAACGATAAGCATTACTGATAAATTTAAACTCATATTACATTGTCTTTCGAACGACATATTTCTTTATTTAATCTCATAAATAGTTTCTAAAAAAAATTACAGCCGAAAGTTTAGTTTAGTGAGCCTATTTCTATGCAAGCAAGTTTAGTTTTGAGTATTTGATCATTTTCTTTATTTCATTTTTTATTTATTTCTTCTTCTTCTTCTTTATTTATTTATTTACTAGCATAAATGACTTGTATTCAGCTTACTTTTAAAAATTGGTCGACGTATTTTTGTAGTCTACAATCTGTGGCAAGGAGTACAAGAATTTATAATAGTCCATACCCACTGGCAACAACTCAACATTTTTTCTTCTATAAAAGAAATGGCCTTTCAGCTAGTAACTGGAGTAATCAAGTTTGGAATACTTATCCGTTTAAAATTAAGTAATCTCTTAAATTTAGATTGCTCATTCTAGATAAATCCGGTTTTCCAATGCAAAAAATACATTTTAATATTTTCATTGACAAATTTTAATTGCATACACACAAATTGGATTGTTTTATTCAAATGATTTTTTTATGCCTAATGGATTCTTGATATATGTTTAACAATTTTAAAGTATATCTAGATTCAACAATTGACAATTTAAATTCAACATTAATTTACTTTTAATTATATTTTCAATATTTTCTTTACAAATTGTTTATGACTAATTAGATTTTCTGCTCGCAGATTTTCTGATGACTCATTCATTCTATTGTACAGATTGTTCGCACATTTTTTTCTCGCATCCTAAAACTATATATGGATAATAAATTAGATATTTAATTAAACCTAGTAAATGGTTTAATATCACATCTTTTGTACCTTTTACTCTAATTTATTGGAACTTGGGCATTTTGTAGTTCTATTTACTTGTCTTGTCTGTCTAATTATGTTTAGTTTATTATGTCAAGTCTAGTTTTCTTATATACACAAATAAATATTATTTAAACAAATGTATACCAAGCGTGCAAAAATTTTGTGTTTACTTACACCAGGGTTTTTCAACCTTTTTTTTTAATCTTGATGATTCCAAGAAAATCCGGAGACTCCCAATAAATTAACTCAATATTTCTTCCAAATTTAATAAATTTCTCCTTAACATTGCTAAATCCCCTCTCAACCGTATATGAAGTTTGGAATGCTAGAATTAAAGAACTGTTGAACAAATTTTAGGGTATTTAGTATTAATCTTTGTTTTATTATTATTATTCGTTGAGGCCATCTAGGACCAAGCTAAGTCTTGTTAAACTTGGCAGTTTGTGTCGTTTTCTTCTGAGCCCAGAATTCCCTCATTCTCTGTGATTTGGCCAACTTGCGCTCCGCTGTCCAGATGGTACCTTGTCTTCCTTTTGGTTTATCTCGGTTTATCGTATTCGTCAATATCTGTTTACGGAATAGATTTCTATTGAAGGCGTCGTCTGGTTTTAGATGGAGTATTCTGAGAAAAACCTAACCTAACCAGGGCATTGTGGTTTTATGTTTGGAGTAAAAAAAGTGAGAAATTTGTTTTGCCAACCAGTTTCCGTCCATTCGTTTGAGATGACCAGAGACTCTTAGAGAAAATGCGAGGCCCGGGCCAATTGATATTTGGAGCTCCCCTCCTACATCCGTTGAAAAGTAGAAACTTAGGAGAAGAAAAAATTATAGTTTTTCTTATCGTATTAAATATTTATTCAATAAGTAAATTTACTTAACCGATGCTTTTCGCGCTTTAGCATCAGCAAATTCGATTATAATTCCGTTGAAATCTTGGAAAGTGAGGCCCCTTAAATTATGAGGCTCATGGCAACTACCCTTTCTGACCCCCCCCCCCCTTTCTCTGATAGGGCCTGGAGATGACCATAATACCGTGCCCGCCTATTACGGATCATTTCTGTAATTTTCACTATTTCACTGTAGACTTCTTTGTAGGTTTTTTTTTATGATGGATGCCATTCTTGTAATTCGATCTTTACGCTCTTTCTTCTCTAGTTCTTCGAGGAGTCCTTTGTTAGCATTTAGGGATAGGGGTTCGGCTGCATACATAACTACTGGTTTCAGAACAGTATCATAATGACGAAATCTGGCGAAATCACAAGATGCTACTATATATACTGCACTATGTAGGGCTCTCCAAGCAGTCCATTATGTTCTTCAGGAATTATCTAACCAATAGATAGTGCAAGTTGGCGAACACCACTAAGCATCAATCCATCAAAAACTCTAATTATAATCTTCGCCGGCTAACAGAGTCAACAAATTAAAGATAGCATGGGAATATAGGTACGTATCTGAAGAAAAGTTAGCAATAAAAAAGAGGTCAGTAATCTCGTTGTTATTTTAGATGACGATCTGAAATTCTCATCTCATATATCTCAGGTATTTCTAATTAGTGCCAGCAGTTTCAGGTGCACTCCAAATTGCAATATCTAATGATCTTTTTGAGGTTGTGGATTTGTTCGGCAGTTGAACGACACTTTCTGAATCCGGTATTCGCCAATTTGATGCTCTACTTCTGATTCTAATCTCTCCAGGATAGCAAGTGAGAGAATTTTGTATGTTACCTTTAAGATGGATAGTCGTCTATAGTTGTTGACGTTTTTCATGCTGCCTTTTCTTGAGTAATGGATGCATCAAGGTTGTTTTCGAATCTGCTGGTAGGATTTCTTCTGCACAAATTTGTTCCATTTGCTTCTGCAAGATTTCAACTACTTCTTCAGGGGCATATTTCCAAACTTCTGCAACTACAGAGTCTTCTCCTGGTGCCTTATTGTTTTTGAGTCGAACAATGATCGAACGTTTGATTTCATCTTTATTGGATGGTCTCAATTCTGTGTATCTGTGAATGGGTACCTCGGTCCTGAAGGGATTTTTGGGTTGATTGCAATGTAGTAGGTTCTTAAAGTAGTCAGCTAGTATGTTACAGTTTTCTTCATTTGAGGTCGCCAGTATACCGTCCTTTCGCTGAAAGCATAACAACGGAGATTTATAGCACGTAAGTTTCCATTTGAACGTTCTGTAATACTCTCTGGTGTCATTTCTGTTAAAGTTTTGGTCGATCTTCTCAATAAGTGACTTTTCATATTCACGCTTCTCAGCTCGGATCACTTTAGCTGTCTGGGCTCGTTTCGCTTTGTAGGATTCCAAATCAGATTGCGATTTTGTTGAATAATATTGTTTCCATGCATCGAGCCTTTTTTTGAGAATTGTAACACAGGTATCATTCCACCAGGCATGTTTATTGTTTCTTTTGCATGTTTATTGCGGCCTCAATCAGACGGTTTCTTGTGTTGTTAAAGTCAGAATCAATTGGGGTCGAGCCTTTTCCTGGATCTCCGTTACTTTCTGTTGGAGTTTATCATTGTCAAAGCGGATAATGTTTGGGTGTCCTGTTTATGTTTGCAGGGACCGGTTTGAATTTTTGTTATGGACATGTAATGGTCTGAGGCCATCTTTGTCTTATTATTTAATTTTTTTTACAAATTAGTTCTCTTATTTTTCTCTTGAATTTTTACAGAGATGCCAAAAAAAAAATTTGGTTTTCTCTGCTATTTTAATTTGCTTTTTAAATCAAGTATCAATATTTCGTTTGTCTGCAAATCTTAAGTCGAAATCCCAAATTAGATCATTAACAAAATCTCCGAGACATCTTCAGTAATAATTTCATTTCTAGTTGTTGGAGATTTTTCAAATATACTGTAGAAGAAATTAAAAGAAACAACTAAAAATGGATTATTTGAAGAGATTATTTTTTTAGTTGTATACATCTTGATGGTCTAACAAAATGATAACAAAGTCTTGAAATGCTATATTAACATTTCAGCTTTTATATATCTAAAAAACAATGTATTTCGCAGCGACGCCCGTAACTGTAACCGATATTCCCTATGAGTCGATAACGATCACTAAAAAAGCTTAATATGCAATAGGTTTATTTATTTAGACGTGTCTAACAATAAGTCAAAATGAAAACAAACAATAAATACAATATGATAACAATAGAAATAGTTAAAATTTGAACTTGTCAACTCAAACCAACAAAGAGAACGCCTTGCCAAAAAAAATATCTTGACTTGCCAAAACACCGCCAATGCACAGCTCACCGCTACTGGAATGTCTAGTGTTCCAGGAAAATTGTTCGAATGTTATCTGTTCGAATGTAATTTGTTCAAAATAAAAATATTCGAATGGTAACTTGTTCCAATGAATTTTTTGTTCGAATGGAATTTTATTAGAATGGCATTTTGTTGGACTATTCTTTGGTAATATAATATTTTATAATAATAATCATTTTTTAATAGTTAAGCAATAAGAAAAATATAACATTTAAAGATAAAGATAAAGATTTAAAGATAAATAAAAAATAGCTTTTTTAAATAAAGTTTGACACTTGTTAGGTCTTATAATAATTTTCTATTGCAAAGGAATATATTATCTTTTATTTTAATTTGTTTGTTTAAATTTTAAAATTAAGTTGTTAATACTATGAGAAGTAAAAAGAACATTAATATCTTTAATGCCCTATTAATACTCTTTATCTCGTAGAAATATGTGTGTACGGTATTTCCAAGTACGTAATAAGATTTTTAAATTAAAATAAAACGCTAATATTAAAACTATAGTTTCACTGATAATATAATCCTAGTTCCTCATTTGTAAAAATTAGTTTTTGAAGAAAGGATCGTTGTTTTTCATTTCATTCTAAATAACCTAAATATTTTAAAATGGCCCTACAACTCGCGAAAAGTTCAAAACGAAATTTAAAACTTGTTGATGGCTATATGTATGTGAAAGTTAGACAGTCTGAAACTTTTGTCAAATGTGTCAAATGCTTCAATAAATATAAATCATGCAGTAAAAGGTAAACTCTCTTGAGTAGACAGTATGAAAAGGACAATAGGAAATCATAGAGGGCCCAGCAATTTCTAATCATAGAAGAGGTATAAAGAGATAGAGGAATATTTACAAGAATATGACTACTGAAAATGGAGCAGATTTTTTGATTCTGGACCAGTAGAAGACAGGATTTTGATATTTTCTACAAGGCAATTTACAATTACTTGCAAAGTCGCAGCACTGATATATAGATGGTACATTTAAAACTGTACTACCATGGTTTGAACAATTCTATACAATACATGACTTACGGACACACTGCCCTGCCAATAGTTTATGCACTCCTTCCGAACAAAACTGAGCAATGTTATATACAACATGTAAGACCTATTAAAAACTTAGAGTAAGACCTGTAACCCTCGGAGTATTCTCATAAATTTTGAGCTTGCAATGACAAATGCTATAAATGTAGAGTTCCCGCAATCAATTTCTATAGGATGTTTTTTTAACTTCTGCCAGTGTATTTATCAAAATTTACAAGCAAATGGTTTGAAGTGCAATTACGACACTGACCCTGAGTTTGCATTAAGCATACAAATTTATCGACATAAGCCTTTGTGCCTACACAACATATAATACAATATTTTGAACTACTATCAACATATTTTAACACCTGAAACTCAAGTAGTGGTTATTTTGAAGACACGTAGATTGGTCAACTAGGTCTTCGCCACCGTCGGTCACCTGGTTATCCCTTTTAGGAGTGGAACTGCTTTGACGCAGTTTAACAAAGTTTGCCAGAAACAAACGAACGAATTCAATTTAAGGTTCGCATAAAGGTTTTCAATCACAGGTATGTGCCTATCATCCAAATGTATTAGAGCTGTATTTAAGAAATTTATTAGAGCTATCAAACGCGAACAAAGTTTGTACGAGATTGGAATGGAACAGTCCAAATCCAAGTCCAAGAGGTCAAGAACTACACGCTGAAAGAAAACAATATAAAGATTTAACAGAACGACTTATACGAATTGTTGCATCGTTTAAAACCAATGTTCAGGCCAAGGACTATTTACGTGGAATAGCACACAATATTACTTACTAATTATATTGGTCTAACTTTGGTTAATAGTATATTGTAGAATTTGATAACATATAATATGCGTAAAGTGTTCTTTCAGTGATTTAATAATATATTTAATATATTCTCTGTGACATAAAAACACCAAGGAGTGCTAGGAATTTTTGGACTAAACTTGGCAGAAATGTTTTACTAGTCAACGGTAAAAGATCAAAATTTCAAAGAAATTAATCAAAAGATATATTATTAAAAAATGGATCACCCCTATTAGTTTTACATTCCCGCACCCTTATGGGCATGGATTTCATCAGGTTGTCGATTTCTCCCTGAGGTATTGCATACCAAGCAATTTTTTGCTGATGCCGAAGAGCTTCTAGTGTCTGTGGAGGATGGGCTATTTGTTTGAGTCTTCTACCCATCATGTCCCACACATGTTCGATGGGCGATAGGTCGGGAAATCTGGGTGGCCACGGCAAGATATTAACGTTAGCCTCATCGAAGCGCTCCATAGAATGCCTTACAATGAGGGGACGGGTATTATCCTGTTGGAAAATCGGGTCCTTCAACTCCTGGAGGAATGGAAGGAAATGGGGTCTACCACTTCATCACCATATCGCTGAGCAACATATTGCCTCGGATGAATACCAACTGAAACCTGCTTTCATAAACAATAGCACCCCATACCATAACCCCCACTGTATGGTCCACATGTCGCTCAACAGAAAACTGCACAAGGCGACGTTTTCCACGTTTACGTCTGACCCTCTTGCGATTATCGTGCATTCCCAAGCAGAATTGGGATTTGTCACTGAAGACCACTCTTTGCCATTTTACGTCCCAATCCAATGGCAAGGTACACTACTCCAAACGTTTCTGTCGATGACGAGCCGTCAGCGGAAACACAAAATGTAGTCGATAGGTATGCAAGCCAAAAACTCTAATTCGTCGGTAAACTGTACGAAGGGTTACAGAACATTCTTCGTTTCCAAACCATTGATCGGCTGATCAAGGAGTGGAGTAGTGTTGGTCTCATGTTTTACTAGAGAATCAGTCTCTTAATGCCAATAATGGGAGATGACGGTCTTGGACCACATTTGTATGTCTTTGGACCAATTCCTCTTCTACGACGCTCTTGGCCTTCTGCAGACCATGCTTTATAACACCGCATTACACAGGATTGTTTACGGTTAAGAGGATTAGCAATTTTTCTAAATAAAAAACCACCTTCACCTAAGCTAATAATGCGACCTCTGTCGAATTCACTCAGTTGTCGAAAATTTTCACGTTGCCGTACTCTGCGCAAAATCGCAACTTCAAAACGCAAAGAAAACCTCAAAAAGAAAATAATTACAAGCAAAAACATTCTGGAAATCGACTTAATCTCGCAAGAAATTCATTCGATAGTTTCGATTGTAACAACAAGTAAAACATCAAATTTTCCACCAGATTATTTTGAATGAAACTTTAATTACCTAATTACTAGTTTTGACTAGTTAAACATTTCAGTCAAGATTGGTCCAAAAATTCCTACCCTTTCTTAGTGCTGAATTTTTTAGCACGGAGTATATTTAATGTAGTGTTTCACTTTCATTTCAGTGAAATAATAAAATATTTGATGTTTAAAAAATGTCTATTTTTCAAACAAATTTTCATTCGAACAAATTATTTCTTTCATTTCTTTCGAGCAAATTGCGTTCGAACAACTTTCCGGATACCAATGGCTAGTGTTAGATCCTCTAGGGTAGCGGCCGGCAATCTTTTAGTTATTGCGGGCCACTAAATTCACAACTGAAACTTTCGACGACCCTTAATCAGCGCCGCAGACAGTTTTTTTTAATTATCAAGGTAAAATGTGTTTATATTGAAAGTTAGCTTTTGCTATGTACAACATTTGCAACGAAAATTGACAGGTTTTGAATGATTGTGTTTTCTCCGGCAAAAGGCAAAAAAGGGGCAAAAGAGTTAATTATACGCTTTCGAGGTAAAATTTTGGCAAGTCACAGTAGTATTTTGTATGAAATAATTTCGCCATATAATGTTCGGAGTTCTTGTTTTATTTTACATAGAGCCTTAACGAAATTTATTTTGGATTAAAATTTTTATTACGTGAGCTCAAAGAATTTAATATTATCTGAACATACTTACGGACCACTCAAATTTCGCCACGGACTCCCGGTTGCCGACCGCTGCTCTAGGGTGCAAACTTCTTTCAGGTTTGGACAGATCAGCAAGTGGTTCATCGTTTTTTCTTGGCCGCAATTACAGAGTAATTACTAATTCCCTCTTAGTAACCGCATTTGAATAGGTTTTCCTTCCACCTTCTTACTTCAGTTCGAAAGCATACACTACACACATACAGTTTAAAATTCATTCAATATGAAAATAGAAAAACATTTAAAAAATTCAAATTTATTTTAAGTATTTATTCTCCATTAGACTGTCGTTATTTAACACTAATATTATTTATTAGACGATTTGGAGTATAATACAAATAATAAAAATAATCATACTGAAAATAAAAAGGAAATGATGGATTAGATACGTATCGTTCTAGTACACTATTTTTGTATTTGTGTTGTTACGAACTGTTTAATTATGCCGTTCGTATTATGTATATTAGCACTTTAATAAATAAAGCGGTTAATACGGAATATGTAAATAATATATAACTTTTTTTTTGTTATATTATGTATATAGTTTTTAGGGTATAAAGGGTAACAAATAAAGCTAGTATTTGTAATATTCTAGGCACATAATTTATTCAAAAATTACTTCGGTGAACATATGTGTGTGTGTGTGTGCGTGGAGTATATAATTTTAATTGAAATAAATTATTGTTGTGAAACCAAGCGAGTGCTTTATATACAACCGTAAAGAAAAGTTTGAGCTGTATTTGTAAGTTACCAAAAATTAGTTGCTTTATTTGCAGTCTAAGGAAGAAAGAAGAAAAATGGTATAAATTGATGAATGATGACACAAGTTTAACTTCTTTTTCTTCTCTTCCCAAAATCTCTTCATCCTTTGACTGTGCTCAAATTTCCTTTGTTCTGTCCACAATGTTCCTATCTTCTTTCTTTCGCTTACTAAAAATTTGGCATTCTTAATTTTGTTTCTGAATTTTTTTTTATCTCCTATCATTTGCTGATTTGAACGAAAAATCCTAAGAAAGATTTATGGTGCTGTCCAAGAGAACAACGTCTGGAGAAGAAGATATAATTTTGAGCTTTATAGCTTATAAGTAGGGTCAGGAAACAAATACATAATAACAACAATCAAGATTGGCAGGTTAAGATGGTCAGGACATGTAGTACGCTATGACAACAACGTGCCAACGCGAAGAAACTTTGAGGCCATATCAACCGGCAGTAGAGGCAGATGGAGAGCAAGGCTGAGATTGAAAGACGCCGTTTCTGAGGATGCCAGAAAAATTATTGAAGCTGACTGGAAGGTCCTTGCCAGAGACCGGAAAGGATGGCGAACGAGGCTGGAGAAAGCTCGTGCTCGAGGCCCTGTAGGGCTGTAGCACTACTGATGATGATGATCATTTGCTGATACATCCCCAATTACTTTCAGTCATCTTCTATTTCATGAAACCAATTTGTTTTCCTACTTGAATTGTTTACTACATCAAATAATTTCTTTGTAAGTCTTTTATAGTTCATTCTATGTATGTGCCCATGGAAAGTTAGTCTTCGTTTTCTAATGATATCTGTGAGTCAGTCTATGTATTCATAGCTCCTTGGTAGGTCTTTCACAGCCGGCGCGAGTGGTGTAGTGGCCGGGGCGCGAGTAGTGTAGTGGTGACGCTCGTGGCCTCATGTTAGGGCGCTAACTGACAAGTATAGAGGTCCCGAGTTCTATCCCCAGTGCCGGCCGCATTTGTTCCAGAAGACTAATGTGAAAAATGGTATTAGCGCAATTTACAATAACGACAGGTTTCTGGGCCTAAGTTAATGTGAATGCAGAATACAATAGGCTACCAATAGGCCGCAGTGTTCGAAGGGTCGGCAAACCCGGCATTCACATCGAACCAAACTGAACAACAAAAAGGTCTTTTCATCTATAACCCATCTATGTGCATTGCTCACAATATTTTTCTGAGAATTTTGCGTTCAATTTTTTCTGTTTCTATGATGCCAGAATGCTCCAATTGTGGTCGTTTCTGACGCATACAATGCTTCAGGCAATACAACCTCTTTGGACTGTTTGTAGTGTCTGAGTTTGGCCTATCTTGATATGCTTTTCTTATTATAATGTGACCATATAAGTTTGTATGCTTTCTGCAGTTTTTCCGTTTGTTCTATGTTGGGCATCTCGTTTGATCCACCTATTTGTATATATTCTCCTAAGTATTTAAATTTTTCAACTCTTTGTATAGATCCATAGGTCGTATGTATGGTACGTGCATTGTTAGTAAGCTGTTCCATGTAATGGGTCTTCTCATAAGATATCTTTAAACCTGTTTTAGCGGCTATTTCATGTAATCGCTCCAGTGCTTCCTTTGTCTCCTGTTTTATTGCTGGGTATGGAAACGGCATCTGCAAATGCCAGACATGTTATGATTGTTTTTGTTTCATGTGTTCTTCCTAGCTGTATGCCTTTCACCTGTTCCTCCGAGTGCTTAATAATCTTGTCTAAGACCATGTTGAACAAAATTGGTAAGAGTATAATCGCGTATAAATCTTTAGTATAATCGCGTTTTTTTAATGAGATGATCGCTGCAACATCGATTTCCATCCGGAATTAAAATTATTTTCTTAATAAAGCATTGCATACGAGCACCTTGAGGAACAACTAGCAGATTTCGATTTGAAACAGAACACACACAACAATATCTGTGCGTGGCAACAGTTCTTTAAATTTGAATATCAATACATTCTTTTGTAACATTATCACATACAACCTCTAAATTAAATGATGGATCATAAGTACTTGACTGAGACAAAGTCATCGATGATAAGTTCGAATCAGTTCTTTCCAACAATTCACTTGTATCTGAAGGTAATTCATCCTCCAACGATGTATCCTCGCCGTCAAGTTTCGATTTCTTATATTTTTTTAACGACAATTATAGCACAAAGCATCACCATCTACAATTGGATGATCAAAGATCGTTGAAAAATCTTCAGCATCTTCATCAGATTGTATATATTTTGGAGTAACTCGCGTTTTTTTAATGAATTTTAAACAAATGCAACACAGGATGATTATATGTTTTAGACGTCGACATATTTTCACTTTAATAATATAGCTAGATAAAATTAATTATTAAATACAGAAAAAAGTACCACCAATACTCGTTTAGAATGTCAAAAAATAATTTTAAGGTTATCTACAGATCTGGTAGGTTTTCATGAAAATAGTAAACAGTGCTACCAGTTTTGAGTTACAGTGCCATCTTATGGTTGCTGAATTAACTAATAATTGAGCGGTATAGTTTAAATTCCCTAAAACGTATTTGAATTATATAAACAATCGTATTTTATACTGATTTAATCATTATAGTTATAAATAAAGTTTATAATAATGATTAGATTTCATTATACGAAGAACAATTATTTTTATATGAGAGTTCCAAATTTATTCTGTTGTTTTCGCTAGTACAGTAATGGCAAAAGTTCTGTATTTTATCATTTCAAGAGTTAAATCATAAAAAGAAATCGGTTTTTGAGCAAAAAATCGGTTTTTATTTTTTTTCAATATGACGTCCCGTTTTAAAAAATTCCCCAAGCTCATAATTTCACCGAAAATTGAATGAGGAATTAAAAAAAATAGTTTCATATTTTTAGCGTTATCGTAACATGGTTAAAAATTAAAATTAATAAATTAACCTCGTTTCTTTAAGGTTTTTATGAATAGATATTGCTTTTTTTTTCTTAGAAGCTACCACCATGCCCCAAAACATATCAGGTATTTAGATCAATCGATTCACAAGGTGCTGAGAATAACAATTTTTACTGATCTTCAGTATTTTTCTGAAATTTATTCAGAAACGGTAATAGATAAAAATCTGAAACTTGCAGCATCGAAGTATCTAATGAGTACCAACATTTCCTAAAATTATGAGGCCGATACCTTTCTGGGGATGATTCGGTATTCTTATACTCATTTCTTATACTCAAAGGCCATACGACGGGGCTTTGAGTACAACTAATTTTTCTAGTTCTAATATGTAATTTAAAATATATGTCTATTATTTCAGAATTTTAAATTTATAAACATTATATTGGATTAAAATATATAAACAGATATTAAAAATCAAATCTTCATTCAAAAATTAGAAGAACTTGGTTATATATATATATATATATATATATATATATATATATATATATATATATATATATATATATGTATATATTTTTAATTGTTGCATAATCTTGGGAATACTTTGCTGCACTATATTCGAAATACATGAAAGAATACGGAAAATCGAAGGACAGTAAAAGCTGGTTAATATGCGTTTTTGCTTGTCGATTACACCGTTTAATTTTCTGAATATTTCAAACAAAACTACTTTTACCCAATAGTTTATTCAACTAGTTTTAACAGTTATAAAAAGCAACAGTATGTGTTGCAATAATTAAACAATTTTATATATAGACCGGATACATTTTTCCATTTATAAAACGTGAATAATTAGATTACTATTAAATATTTTAGTTCTAATGTGTAATATAAGATTAGTTTAATATTTCATAATTTTAAATTTACAAATATAATACTGGACTAGACGGATATTAAAAAAATCAAGTCATTAAAAAATGAGACAAACCTGGTTTTAGTTTTTTTTTTGTTGCTGTGTTGCAAAATATTGGAAATACTTTGAACTACTTTTTCGCACAATATTGGGAAGAAATGGATGAATAGAAAAAGAAGGATAGTACAAACTAGTTATGCGAAAATATGCGTTTTAATACTGGTAGATTATACCGAATAATTTTCTGAATGTTTCGAATAAAACTAGTTTTACATAATAGTTTATTCAAGCAGTTTTAACAGTTATCGATCAGTAATATCCAGAAATGCATACTTATCCTGATGTGGAAAGTCCTGTGGATCACTCCTGCTTAGATATGGCCCACGGCACTTCCTCTAAATTATATATTTGCGTATAAATTTCTTATTTCTAATTTAAGTAAAAACCCCCGATTTTATCAGATATCTTTTTAGGAGAATAATGAGAAAATTTACAATCAATGTTAGAAACAATATAATAATATTACTTTGACTCTTCATTTATCAAATATTACTTCCTTACATTCTTACTTTTTTTCGTTTAGAACAAAATTTCATTTCATAGCTTTTTAAATTTACAATCAATTTTAGAAACAATATAATAATATTACTTTGATTCTTCATTTATCAAGTATTACTTCCTTACATTCTTACTTTTTTCCTGTTTAGAACTAAATTTCCTTTCATAGCTTTTACATCATGTTCCTTTCTAGACTTATCTAAACTTATCTAATTGTTTGATAGTTCGAACGTTTTTTACATTACTGTCCATTAGACGTCCAATATTGATTTACAAGTTTTTACAATCATTTTGTTTATATAAAATAGCTCATAAGAGCACAGAACACAATGTAATTCAGTAAAACGACACTAATAAGATTGTCTAGACTAGTTTAAACGCAACTAATGAACCAGCAATTTTTTATATTACTTCGTTTTTTTTTCTCTTCTAGTTAAGTAATAAGCTTTAGCAATATAGCTGTAGCAATAAATATATTAAATGCGGTAGCAATTCGGCTTAATTGATTGTAGTTATATTAATGTTCAGTTAATGGGGCTGCGGGGGGTGCGGCCGTCCCTACGCGACTGTCAAGTGTCTGCGTTGCGTTTTGACCTCATCAGTCATAATGCGGCCGGTCTGACATCGACAATGATGTCCTGTAAATCGATAAGGAGTCGGGTTCGTTTTTGCCCCCCAACTCTAATGACTCTTGTCAGGACATCCTTGTATAGAAGATGGTAGATATAGTAATGAAAGCAGAAAAAAATCACATGCATCGGATTTTATTTTCGTTTCTTTCTGTAGTTATCACATATATTGTATATTTTCTTGAGACAGATAGCGTTTCGAGTGAATATAGAGGAAGGAAGTGGTTGCTGAGGTAACTGTCCATTCCGGCATTGATAACAGGCTTCCCAAACCTTGAAAGTATTTTGGTGTATTTTGCGGCTGACTGATAGATAGATAGTAAAATATACCGCATACAAATATCATTATCATATCTTTTTCTTTCAATAATATATTTACTTTTCACTATTTTTTTTCGAAATATTTTTGATTTTGGTTGAACCTGTGTTATCGAGAATGCTACCCATGAGAATCAACAATCGAGCAAGAATACAAACCGCATGATAACAAAACCAAAAGTTCTCACGTTAAAATCTTAATTCTTATCCTATTCAAATGGACAACAATTATAATACCACAAATCAAAAAGAAACGACCAACAGAAATGTCGCTATCTAAATCGCTAACTAAATACAAATCTGCAGCAAATTCAAGTTAATTACACAATATTTTAATATTAAAAATAGAAATAAAATGAATATTTTATTAAAAAATACATAATTTGTTCATGTCATGTCTGAAGTAGTAAATGAGAATATATGTTAATTAAATATTATTTATTGTGTCTGGTACATATCTTTAATTAATGTGTTTTCAATATTGATAGAAATTTAATATTAAAATATATGTTTTAATTTTAACCTTGAATAAATGAAAATATCAATATTTGTTGTAGTGAAATTAATTGTCTTACAGGTAATTTTTTTATCTGTGTATTGCGCATAACTTTAAGAATGCACGTAAATTGTAAAGTGCATGTTGTAATGCAACTTATACAATAAAAAGAAATAACAAATTATAAGTTGTCGTTGTTTTCCGTTTCATAATTATGTCTTATAATAGTTGGGAAAACTATAAAAATGCAGTTTAATATTTTTCTATGAACGCCAAATATGCTTGAATAAGTTTAAACGGAATAAACCGCAATGATTATGTGGGCGGTTCAGAGTGATATTGTCGGGTTATATTCTTAAAGGGTGCAGGTAGTTCGTACCTTTTCACATGCTAATGCAGGTGCACCATAAGTTATTTGATATTTATTTGTTATATAAATGTTAATACGAAAGTGTAGCTCACGTGGACCAATTATAGATAAAAATGGTAATAAAATCCTTCGAGATGAAGTCACTATAAAATATGAGATGGAATCTGAGCCGAAAGTAATTTATTCTGCGCGTATATAGATTTTCTCCTATTTTATACAAAAACATTATATTTCTGAATTAATCCTAGCAGTAGATATTGTCTTGTAGATCTATACCAACAGCCCTAAACATTTTCCGCATGCTTTATGTACGCCGGGAGCCGAGATTTTGTTACGAGATCTAGGGGGGCGAGGTGGACGAAATGCACTTCCACAATGTTAGCGACCCTAAGAATGGCTATAAGTTGTCTTGCCCCTGCGTTCGCGGACCCATGTAGAGATATAATGTGCCCCAATTCAGTTCACTTGATTCCTTTCCCCCTATTTCAATGTTGCTATCAACCCCTACAAGCGCGTAGACCTTTGATGTCATAAGATACTTCTTAAATATATAACCCAATAAAAATATATCATGCGACACTCATAATTCAATTTAATATAGTTTTATTTTAATTTATTACTACTAGATACCTATTAGTTTTTATATAATTTCATATGTATTTCAAAAACTATAAAAAAGCTTTATTTTTTGTACTTTTTGAATTATGTTTGTAAAATTAAAATATGATTTATAGAATAGCTGTAGGCCGCCACTTCGCTCGCTTACATTTTGGGAGTTAGTACATGATTTTTTGTTCAATCCGTATGTATATGAATAGGGGTTGTTTCAACGCCATAAGCAATTATTTATTGCAGACGTATATCGTTTCGAAGTCATCTCCGTTTTGTAGCCGATGTGCTATGTATTGAGATGATAATACAGGGTGTTAGATAAACATGCGGCAAAAAATCAGGCGGTTATACCTTGGCCTTTCTTAGAATATTTTGTTTTATGATGGTTTCTTTGTTTCGTTCAAAAACCCTTTGTTTCGAAGATTCAGGGTGAACACAATTTGCGACAGTAACAACATTTTGGTATCAAGAAGTTTATAACGGTTCGAAATGACTTCCTCCACCCTGTATATACAGGGAATTCAATCTTCTCATTATTGAGTGACGAACTCTTTCAAACACACCATAATTATTTCTAATTGAGTTACACCCAAAAATTATCCGATTTCGCAATTCGTCCAAATTCTCCACTAGAGTAGCGTAAACTAATGACTTCAGATAGCACCATAAGAAATAATCCAGGCCGTATAAGTCTGGGGATGGAGCAGGCCAATCGTGTGGCCCACCTCCAGCAATCCCGCGATCTCCGTATGTTGCTATAAAAAATCACGAGCAACCAAACTGAAATGGGGTGGTGCACCATCGTATATAAGCCACATTGCAATTCTTGTCGCCAATGGTATCATCCATCCTGCAGAATCTCGGGCAGTGTTTCTTCCAAAAAGTTGCGATACATCTCGCCAGTAAGTCTTGCTGGTAGAAATACCGGTCGTATAATTAGATAGTCTCCCACAATTCCAACCCAAACATTCAAGGAGAACTGTTGTTGAAATCGATCATCACCATGCGGATTTTCATCTGCACACACATGGTTGTTATGAAATTTTCTTATTGTATTTCTTGAGAAACTAGCTACATCGGTGAAAAGAATCTGTATTAGGAATTGAGAGATTAGAACTAATGTTTGCAAAATCAGTCAATAGCGCAATACGTGGACGATTATCAGCAGGTAGTACTGCCTTGAATACGTTGTATGTGGTATGGATACAACAACTTGCCCTTAAGAATTTACCAAACTGTCCAGTGACTTACATTCATAGTATTTGCAATAGAAGTACTTGGATCTTCCTCTATCATGCCCAGCACATTTTTTCCGTTTTTACTGTCATTAATCTTCCTGGCCCTCCATTTCGCTTCAATGTGTCTGTTTCACGAAGAAGTCGATGAATGTTTTCAAATATTTTTCGGTCAGGAATATTACGGCTAGGAAACCGTTCCTTGTGCAATCGTCTAGCTTATAATGAATTTCCATTAGCAAGTCCATACATTGTAGATTGTAGATATGGTGGTGACGACTTGTACTGCGACCTTTATAGATCTATTGTACCCCATCCTCCTCCTCCAAGTGTTGGTGTACTTACTCATTTAGAGCGCCTCCTCTAATCCTGATTCCCTTAGGAATTTCAGGATCTGGGTGGGATTCAAGACCTGCAGCTCCTCTGTGTTCAAGCAGTGAGCCCCAAGGTACATCTGTCTCTTGCGGAGTAATGCTCCGCAGTCTTTCAACAGATGTATGGGAGTTTCCTCTGCTAAGCCACAGAATCTGCATCCGTCATCCTCCTCTAGGCCTAGGGCCTTGAGATGTTTTCTAAGTCTGCAGTGTCCCGTCAGGACTCCTGTCAGAATTCTAAGCTTGTTCTTGCTTAGTTTCAGGCAAGCTTTTGTTCTCTTCTGGTTAAAAGATCCCAGCATCACTTTGGATTGCCTTAGCCCTGGAAGGTCTTTCCAGGTTTTCATCCATTTTCCTCTTGTTTCTTTATCTAAACTTTTGTGGATGGTGTTGACACTCATGCCGAAAAATGGTTCCGGCCCTATAAAGGGGCTACTGGATCCCTTGTTTGCTAGGTCATCGGCTTCTTCGTTTTCGTCTATACCAGTGTGTCCTGGTACCCAGTATAGCGTTACTTTATTATCCCTGCCAAGCTTGTTCAGCTTCCCCACACAGTCCCATACCAGTTTGGATCTGATGGTGTATGAGCTAATGGCCTTAATGGCTGCGTGGCTGTCTGACAGGATAGCAATTCGTTTTTTGCGATAATTCCTGTCGAGGTTAAACTGTGCACATCTTTCGATTGCGTGTACCTCTGCTTGGAAGATACTTGGGGATGTTCCCATGGATTCGAAGTACCTGGTACGAGGTCCAAACACTCCTGCACCAGTACCTTCCTTTGTCTTCGAACCATCTGTATACATGAAGTCCATACATGAAATGCATGTCAGTCATCTCGGCGTTCTTGTACATGTTAGAGATCTTCACTAACTATTAAAGACACGTCAAACAAACAAATGTCACTCATTGTAAGCAACTGCGATCGATACAGATGATGATCACTGACGAAACTTATTCAAATGATATCCACCTGTACGTTAGTAGATAAAACAGCCGTTCCAAGTTCTCGTCAACAGTTATTTGTACTTGATAAACTCATTATATTTTTGTACTTAATAAACTCATTGGCGTACGCCATACTTTTATTTACATTAATGGTTTCCACAAATATCCAATATGGTTGTCGCAAATTTTGTCGCAAATCTTCGAGACAAAGGTATTTTTCAGAAATCATCATAGGAAAAATATTCTTAGAATAGTACAAGGAACAACCCCTTGAATTTTTGCCGCATGTTTACCTAACACCCTGTATATTAGATGTGCAAAAAAGTATGTATTGAGTGCACATCAATAAAGTATCTTGAGAATTACTGACGTTAGAGGCAACAAAATGGCAAAGTAATCTTACTTAATGGGGTATATTCCAAATTTTTACTTTCACGTTCGCTTTTTGAAATTCAGGTAACTAAATAAATCACTCAGCTTTTTATCTCCTATATCTTTATTTTATAGGAAAGTATAATAAAAAGTGAAAATATGTACCCTGTACAAATTAAGAGTGTTTTAAACTGGAATTATCAAAAAACGAAATAAGTAATATTGTAGAGTAAAATCTAATTTTGAATAACAAATTTAATCTCTCTCTCTTTCTTCAGTCCATAACCCTTCTGCAGGGTGTGGTGACATCAATGTGCTACGCTCGCAATGACTCCTCGCCAGCGCTCTCTATCTTGGCAGATCTCATTACTTCCTGCATCCCTTGTCCCGTCTGGGTTTTTGTCCGGTCTATCCTTCGTGTCGGCGATCATCTTCTTGGACGGCGGAATTTGCCATCTACTATGAGTCGTACAATATTGTCGAATCTCCTTGCCACATGACCCAGGTATCCCAAATACCGTTGGTTTATTGTCTGGTATAGTCTGGTCTTTATACCTAGTTGTTGGATAATAGAGTCGTTTGTGCGGTGGGCTATCCATGGTATTTGCAGCATTCTTCTATAGCACCATATTTCAAACGCTTCTATTCTGAGTTGGTGTGAGGTCCGAATAGTCCACGTTTTGCAGGCATAAGTTGCAATGGAGAAGACCAGGCTATGTATCAGCCGAAGTTTTGTGTTTTTGGTAATGGCTCGATCTTTCCAAATTTTCACCAGTTTTGCCATAGACGTTCTGGCAATCGCTATTCGTTTGCGCATTTCTTCCTCAGATCCACCTTTATTGGTAACTACTTATCCTAGACAATCAAATCTTTCCACCACTGAAAATCCAGCCACGGTGTCGCCTTGTGGCAGGTTTTCATTTTGTCTGTCTATTATCATGATTTTTGTTTTGGCTCTATTAATCTCCAGACCGTATGAGCTACTCTCTTCTACTCTCGTGAGTCTGGCCATTATAGCCTCCATTTCGGCTTCCTCCGAAGCCAGAATCACAGTATCATCTGCATATGTCAAATTCGTTATCCGTTTGCCTCCAACAGGGATCCCTCCGTTCCAATCTTCTAGTACCTTTCGCATAATATATTCTGTGTACATGTTAAACAGTATTGGCGACAATATGCATCCTTGCCGCACTCCCGCTAGTATTTTTAATGGTTCGGAGCATGTCTTACTTACGCTGACGCATGCAGTACTGGTCTCGTAGAGCTGTCTGATTAATCTTGTTAGATGCAGTGGTGTGATGCAAGTTTAATGCGTAATCCTAAATCAAAATTTAATTCTTAAAAGTTACATCGATTAGATGACCTCCGTTTATTTCGATGCATGACTGAGATCGATGCAACCATAAAGGCATTGTGCGCAGCCACATTTATAGCGAAATCTCAACAAGAGCTTGTCGAATGTTTCGTCTTCCAGGATTTCTGGTCGGTTCTAATAAACTTTAGATTTAACATGACCCCTAACATTATAAGTAACAAGCCAAAGCCGACAAATCCGGACTTCAAATGATCCCCACGCTGGGAAATCATCGACCAGCTAAGAACCCTCGTAACATTCCCAATAACATGTTGGATATATGACGCCTTGCACCATCCTGCGGATACCAAATATGGTTTATTGGTAATCGGAGTTGAGCGATGGCATCCATTAAGAACGTTTGTAGCATCTCCCCATAACGTTGACTATTGACAAGTACTGCAATTCCCATTTCATCTGAAAAAAAAAATACGGTCACAATACTCCAGCTGAGCATACTCCACACCATACAGTACCTTTTGAAAATGCAGCTCTCCTTCGAATATAACTTAAGGGTTTTCGACGGATCTGTAACGTATTTTTTTGTTTGTTCCTCCCCCATGCAATTAAAATTGTGCTTTGTCACTCATAATTATTTTGTTGGCAAAATTATCCCCTCTGCCCAAAATCCATGGACTGCATTCTAAGCGTGAGTTTCGATCTATTGGAAGAAGTTTTTGGGCTTTTTGCCATTTTGCCAGGAGTAAATCTTTCTTTAAAATTGTTCATACCGACTCGCGTGAAATTCCTACTTGCTGCGATAAACGTCGCACGGATTGATTAGATTTTTTTTCCAGTTCTGTTCAAACTGGAAATGTATTCACTTCTGCTCTAGCAGTTTTTTCCTCTCTGCAACTTTGGTATCCTTAAGAGAACCTGTTGGACGATACCCTTTACTAAGCTCTGAATCTGTAAAATTTTATGTTTTTCAGACTTTCACTCTCATTTTTTTACTTGCCTAGATTTGTATATTTTTCATTTAAAAAAAAACCATTAGAATACCATTCTTCACCTCAGTAACAGTTTTTGTTATTGAGATAAAGATGTTTGTTTCAAAATTTTTATGCATCCTCTTACTAGATTTCAATATAAAAAATTAAAATAAAAAGCCATTTATTCCTTAATTGCAAAGAAAAAAAAAGTTCAAAAGTTTCAATTCAAGTTTGTTGTTAATACTGTACTAGCAAATCTGCTTATTGTATATGGTTAGTATTATTAGTCTTCTTTTATTATATGGATCCCTTTTTAGGTAAAGGCCTCCTCCAGCTTTTCCACAAATCCCTGTCCTTGCCTGTGTAGGTGATAGTGATCTTACATTATAAGTGCATACTTTAAGGTTTTTACTATGTTGTTTTCTTTTTTGTTATTAAGTTATTAAGAGTAGCGGTCTGATTCCCCACGATGACCAATCGGGTTGGAGAATGTTATTTTTTTAATGTTATTTAGTTCTTGCTTGTCTTGTTCCGGTGACTGATGACTTTATCCTATAGTTTCCGTTCTGGGGTCGAGTTTTCAGTGGGAATTATATTGAAGAAGTTGCTCATCACCTCGGATGCATTTAGTCTGTTTGTTTTCATTGTGGGCTGTTGATTCTGAGGCTGTTCAATTGCGTTAGGAGAGATTGACTGGTCTTTTTTACGTTTCTTGTTCTCTGGTCTGCATTCTTTTATAATTAATTTATCGTAGTTTATAAATGCTTAATTTCCATTCTCCCTTGATGAAATAATGCTTATGCTTCGGAAGACTACTATGTCTCCAAAAAAGGTCCTCAACAAGAGGAAAGAATTACAGCCAAAACTGGAAGAAGAATTTCAATATATCCTTTTTTATTGATTGCAACAATATACCTTCCAAATTTAATGTTTCTAGTTTGGCCTATATTGGACCTATGTAAGGATAGTTTTTTAGACCTATGTTAGGATAGTACTTGGAGATATGCATCAGATTGGTCTCTACAGAAAAAGAGTAACTGGGATTTTTTGTTACACAGATTTCTACGGCTGTCGCCGCCTCTTCGTCCCCAGTTTCCATATTCTCATATCAAGAGATTGTTCCTCGGTTAGGTTTCTTGTTTCCGTCGCTTCATCTATACATCCCTCCAGCTTCTTCTAGGTCCTCCTCTTTTTCTCCTCTCCGGCGGTATCCATTCCAACACTTTCCTAGTCCATCTATTCTCATCCATTCTTTTCGTGTGACCGAACCAAGTCAGTTGTTTTTTGATCGTCTGAAATATTCTTTTTTCTACTGATATATGTGAAAATGGCATTTTTCCGCGGCTTACCCTACATGAAAGTGACATTTTTTCATTCTAGAGATGAAAATATTTTCACATCTAGAGACGAAAATGAGCATCTTAAATTTATGATTTTCTGGATTAAAACACTAAACTAACCAAATTTGCATAGATTTTCTTACTAATTACATCAATCTCAATTAAATATTTTATGGACAAACGTAAAACGAACCTCAAATTATTTAAAAAACCCAAAATAAAATTAGGACATTTGACTTGAAAAGTATTACCTTCTATGAGAATGCAATATGTTACCATGCAAACGACCAAACCAACAACTAAATTTGTATTGACAGTTCTGACAGTTCGCTTCGAATTGGATTTATTAAAGTCGAATTATGGATTCTACAACCGAAATCAGTAGACAAAATTGCATTTGCTATTCGAGATGAAAGTGTTTTTTTTTTTTGGTTCGGTGTGATTGCTAACTGGCTGGCGCTCGTCAGCAAACTCCCACCTCACCAAAAAACGCCTTTTTTCATCTCTTGCTGTAAAATATACTATTCCCTGCCCATTCTTTTTCGGATCTCCTCGTTTCTCACTCTATCACTCCGTGACACTCCACAGCTTCTTCTTGAAAAATCCATTTCAGTTACAAGTAGTTTTCTCTTCAGTATTTCTCTTATATCTCATACTTAATCTCATACTATAACAATTAAATTTCATATAGTCGAGAAAGTAACTGAGATATTGGTAACTGGATTATTGGTATTGGTAAGTTTTAATTGGTAACCAAAATTTGCAAGCAAGTTTTTGTAAAATTTTGCAACTAAAATTTTGTAAAATCAACTCACATAAACCAGGAAAACGGCAAAAATGCAACGACTGTCGGATATTATTACCATCACAATCATGGGGCATTATAGAGAATTCGTCCTAGTTTTCA
The DNA here is from genome assembly GCA_944588485.1 of Phosphuga atrata. Lineage (NCBI taxonomy): Eukaryota > Metazoa > Arthropoda > Insecta > Coleoptera > Silphidae > Phosphuga > Phosphuga atrata. The sequence goes on from OX155899.1 coordinate 38,825,274, forward strand.
ACATTATCAACTATTTTCACGTATTTTCTTGTCTAAATTTTTATTTCCACACATACTGTAAAATAGTATCAGGAATATACGATGATCCTGATGAATATAGGATGATCCATTGCCTACAATAGTATAACTGTATACCATTGTAGGAGTCATCAGACCATTTACATTTTGACTTTGTATTTTAAATTGTAATTATGTACTATTACTCAAATGTCAGCTGTCAAATGTCTTTTTCTTAAAAATTCTTTTCGTTTCTCTAACATCTCCAGTTTTATAAAATAATCTTAATACTTAATATCTTAATACTAAGCTCAATGCTATACAACTATGAATAGTGCATTTTTACTATATAATAATTATTCTGGCAAATCTACAAAATGTAATGTTACCGAGAATAAAACAGTAATGTTACCGAGAATTAAAATCTATTTATTTAAAAGTTTTTAATAGCCATGAAAGACTACATGTTACCTCACGCTTTGAAAAACCTGACTACTTCAAATAAAACTATTAAGAAAAAAATTATAAAATGGATAAGGGAAGTTATTCAGTTGTATTGCTATGGGATTTTTATTGGTGTGAATGTGCGTATGTGCATAGAGAGAAAAAAATATTTTATTTTTGAGTTATTTTTTCTCGTTTTTAGTTTTTATTTAAATTTCTTTTTTGTGTTGTTTATTTTGTTTTTTTCGTTTTTTTTTCTTCCCAACATATGTATAGATAAGTTCTTATCTCTATAGGATATCTACATTGCATATTTTGTGTATTTTGGGACATAAATTAAATTAAATTGAAAATATCACATTTGTAACCTTTTCCGTTTCTGAAATATTGACATCTTGGACAACTTTCAGCCCCTTATAAACTAAATTTCCAAAAATCTTTCCATAATAGGTGATACGTCTTAAAAGCAAAATCCAAATTTTGTATTAGACTTATCAAAATTTTTTTTATTTTCATAACTTGTATATATTATGTGATTAATGTCCAATAAGGGGTTATATTCAAATGTGGAATTAACTGGTGATATTTTGTCCTATCGTCACCAGTTAATTTCACGTTTGAAAGAATTTGTATAGTACTATTGTTATTACTATTTCAAATCTTATGAATGGAAGCGATTAGAAAGAAGAAAAACAGAACGGAATTTGCAACAATAAATGATTATGCACAGACAAAACAAACATTCTAATAGTAGTACAGACAAACAACATACTCATATATGTATTTTATCAAATGAATATTTTTCGTAATCTGCTTTATGTTCCTTCTTTGTGTAACGCATAATTTCTATTAGAACTACATAAACATGTTTTTTGCTACTATGTAATCTAAATCTAACTAATCGTAAGCCTATATTGTTTGTTTTTATTTTGCATTTTTTTTTTATATGATCATAATTCTGTGGTCGGCGCTTAAATATAATATGATCTATCATATTTATAAAAAATAGGTTTTTTGGTCAGATATGTTTAAAAAAATAGCCCTCTTTCGATCTGTTAAAACGGTATATGTATATTTATGCTGAAAAATGTTACAATTAGGGTTGCTGAAAAAAATATGATACCAAATACTAGGAAATACAATGGTTTAAAAGACATAAATAGTCATAACCCGTTAACGTTTTATTAATGAAAACATTTAACAATTTTCAATTCATAAATTTGGATCCTCTGCGCAGACAAAAAATAATATTTCTAAACTTTCACGCGCCATTACCCATAAATGTCTAACCCGTACTTAAGTGCTTTTAAGCGCCGAACACAGAATTTATTCCAAGTATTAAAAACTAGTATAATTTAATTACTAACTAGTACAATTTATATGTCAAAATAATTTTGATTAATTTCTTATCACTCACTAAGATTTCCATATTTTTTTAGATGAAAAAATGAAAAGATGTCCTGCGCATTTTACTTCAAATTCTTCCTTTCATACTTAAATTTCGTCCTTTTAAACTTTAATTTTTTAATATTTTGAGAAAATATACTTAAAATGAATGCAAATTGCTAACATTAGTTGTAAGAAATTTACGTTTACTGGAAGGGAATTGAAGGAAAAGGTGAAGTTTGGAAGGACGAAATCCATTTCTAATTGGACGAATTTAAAGTTCTGTAATAACTATTGGATATTGCTCTGAATTGAAAAAGTCACTATGTTTTTACAATAAATTTTATAAAATGTAACATGTGAAGTAATATGAATCAAAACCCTTAACACGACTGGAGTTTCGACTGTGAAGGTCTTTTGCCTATATTAAAGGTGAATTTTTCAATTTTACGACAACATGAATTAGAATTTTTCACAAGTTTATGCAATTAAACAATATAATATTTAATTAATAACGAAATATATAGCTTAGCCGTAACAAATATTTTAACGCCAAAATAGGTAAACCTCAAATTCTGTATTTTACCGACAAAAACAGAAATTGATTTGTATTTTTTGTATTGTGTAATTGAGTTACAACTGTAAAATGTACAGCAACATGTATTATAGGCCATGAAATGTGTAGGTAATACAGCTCCTCTACAAAATTACTATAAACTCATAGAAACTCAGCATGCTACAAACCTTTTCAAGATCCCAATGTTGAGTGACATTACCGCGCTATATATTCTGCTGGATTTATCTTAAGATAAATCCTAATGGTTCCTCCACACGCTCTTCTAAATCGACCGACTTAGCATGTATCAAGAACATGAGAGAGTGGAGCGCAATAGATGAATGAAGTTGTAATGAAAGTTGTAATGAAGTTGTAATGCGTAATGTTCGCACAGAAAAAATAAAATTATTTCATCCAAAACTGCATAAATTGATAATTTTATACAATAATTAATATGTGAGGGGTTGAATGCAGATCTGAATGCAGAAATAAATAAAAAATAAAAAAAAACCGGGCCAGACTTTTTGGAAACAAAGGCCAATTAAAATTTTTCATGAAAGTTGCGAGCCCAACAATATGTAATGATATGATATATCTTCTTCTTGTCGCGGGTGGGTCACTTAGGACCACGCGAAATCAACGTATGTTGAGCCTTCCTCCTTGCCCAATAGCTCTTCATACGCATGGATTGTTGTAGTTTCTGTTGCTCCGACCATGCACCTCGTGTTGGTTTCTTCTGATTGGTTGTGATTGGAGTGATTGGTTTCTCCTCAGTTACCCTTGTGTGAACAATATTCCTGATTACCTACATTTCTATTCATCAGATTTGGCGATCCCATCTCCACTAGGTCCCTCTCCACTTGTTTGTACCACTTTGGTATTCTACGTTCGTTCTGCAGAGGTTAGTGGATTCGGTAAGTAAGTCTCGAAAATGGTCCAAAAATTGAATTCGTCTCATTTTTATGGTATCGGTAAGTTTAGAAATTTTCCTATATATTTCAGAGTTGGGTTTGGGGTGGTGTATGCCATTTTTAATTCTGGGCCCTAAGATCTTTCGCATAATTTTCCTTCCTTAAGCATAAAGAGCTTCCAGTTTAATCACTGTTAAGTAATGGAGAATTTTAATATTCCATCACAAGCATTGCTTGTTATAAACATTTTTTGTGTATTGAAAAGCAACCTCAATTTTCTGGATTCTTGATGTTACAGATTTATTTTTATTGCCATTTTCTTTAAACCATTCGCCTAGGTATTTGAATTCCTTGACTCTAGCAATTTTGTTAGCGTTATATAAATTTCATGTGGAGCATTTTTTTATGTTAGTAATAAATTTAGTTTTTTCATAAGAGATATGAAGCCTTATTTTTGCTGCTTTTTCTTCCAAGATAGTGATCTGCTTCTGTGCATCAGAGATGTCTTCAGCAATTAGTGCCACATCATCAGCAAACACTAGACAGTCTATTTCAGTGGTTCACAAACTGGGTGCCGCGAGAGTATGCCTGGGGTGCCGCAGCAATAATCAAGAAATGTAAAAAGAAAATTACATGGGGAGTTAAACGAATTTGAGTTCCTACTTTTAATGCAAAATTGTAGACAATTCGCTAAAATCTGGATTGGTCTAAATCAATAAGTCCGTCTGCCACAGTTCGCGAAAACGCAATTCACGACCAAAAGATAATCCAAGGAAAAATAAGGAAATATGATCCTAGCTACCTGATATCGTTTGGCTTTGTTTCTGTTGGGAACTAACAAGCACCGGAAGGGCAATGCGTTATCTGTCATAGAATTGTTTCTAACAGCGGCTTGGTTCCATCCAAATTAAAAATACATCTGGAATGCAATCAGTCTGATTTAGTACATAAACGTGAAGAATTCTTCAAACGAAATTTGTCCAAAAAGTCGAATTTTTTGTAGCCCGACAAGGATTAAAGGCCGCGAGATTGTTTTAGCTCGATAAGGGTGCCGCGGTAAAAAAAGTTTGAGAACCACTGGTCTATTTATACCCTTAATCTTTGGCCCTACTCGGTGAGATGGTGCCTCTGCTTTTTTTCCATTCTCCAACAACCTCTTCCAGGGCACAATTGAAAAGTAATGGGGAAATTCCATCACCTTGACGGACCACTCATAAATTTTGCCTTAGCCTTTGTCTCCGTATGTGTGTCTAATAACATTTCTTGTTTTTTGGTCCAAACTCCAAATTCTGTTAAACCATTAAAGAGTGATACGCGACCTATACTGTCATATGCTTTTCGGAAATCCACAAACGTTACGACATAGCATGTATGTTTATAGTTATTATTATTTTTTTAATTCTTAATTATAGTAGTAAGTATCTTTATTGTTACAACTTGAAACAAATGACTATCGACCTCTTAATTATATTTCCTAAGATAGTTTTTCATTTAATTTTTGTTACTTTCTTGCTTTTGATTCTTTTTGATTTTAGTTTATGTTAAAAATAATAATAAAATATTGTATTATTCGTTAATTATTACTCGTTAATGACAAGATTGAGACTGAATTTCAGGACAATCTTTCAAAATCAGAACAGCAATTTGATACTTCTTCTTCATGTGCCGTCTCCTACTCGGAGGTTAGCTACCAACTGCCGCTCTAAAGAGTTCTTTTACAGTACTTTTATAAGTAGTTCTTTTACAAGTACACCGGAACCAATCTCTAAGATTTTTAACCAGCTCTTCCCGCGCTTCTACTTCCTTCAATCTTCCCCCTGCATATGAGCTGAAGTATTTCATGTCTTTCTCCTATCTTAGTATGCTCCACATATTCTGGTTTCCTACATTTAATTGTTTTTATGATTTACATTCGTAATTTTGTCGGTCTACGATTTTTTTATGACTCCCCTATACACACATTTCGAAAGCTTGCACGCTGTACATTAATATGGGAAACACGTAGCACCTCACCATGCTCATTAGGAGTTACAGCTTTATATCCTTTATAAGAGGTTAAGAGTAAAGAGATTCTCTGGTTAGCAGCTTTGGAATCTGCCATTCTGTATTTGATTTCTTTCGTCCGAACGTTGTGCCTTGTTGATGATCATTTTGTTTTCTTTTTAAATTAATTTTCAATCCGCATTTCCAACTAATGACATTCGTTCTTCTACCATTCGTTGCAAATTTTCTATATTATCTGTCAGTATCCCCGTGTCATCCGCATATCTTGCTCTTCTGTAGGCATTACTTCCTATAATACCTTTCTGGATTACCTCTGAGTACAAATTAAACCCCTGAGTACAAATTCATTTTATCCCTGCCTAACGCCTCTCTGGACATTAATGTTTTCTGTGCAATTACCATCTACTCTCACCTCTGCCTTTTGATACCAATACAGATTTTCAATGATTCGTATTCGACCGCTGTGTCGATGTTTTTGGTTTTCAGGAGTATTACTAATGATTCTTGCTGGACCTTGTCGAAAGTTTTCTCATAGCCTATGAAGCAAGCATGTAGTATACGTTCACATCCCTACATCTTTGTGTCAAAACGTTAATGCCAAATAGCGCTTCGAGAGTGCCCATGCCATTCCTGAATCATAGCTGCATATCACTAATACTTTTTTTCCAATTTGTTGTATAGTCTTTTGTGTATTATTTTTAGAAAATCTTTTAAGGCGTGACTCACGAGACTTATAGTTCGATAGTCGCTACATTCTCTTGCATTTGATTTCTTTTGTATCGTGATAAATATTGACCAAGCCACTCGTTTGTTCGGTTGCTTTTAACAACTCTATTGGTATTTCATCTGGGCCAACCGCTTTGTTTTCTTCTTCTTCTTTTCGTGCCATGTCGTCCGAGGACGTCGGCGATCATCTTAATGATTTTTATTTTATCAGCAGCGGCACGAAACAAGCTAGTGGAACTGACACCATACTACTCTTTCAGGTTTTGTAGGCAGGACGTGCGTCTTCTTCCTGGACTTCCTCTACCTTGGATTTTGCCTTGCATGATATTCTGCAAGATACGGTTTTTTTCCCCTCTCAAACATGTCCAAAACATTCCAGCTTGCGTTTATTTATGGTAAACATGACTTCTAGTTGCTTCTGGAGACGGGCAAGCACCTCGGTGTTTCGGACTCTGTCTACCCATGATTTTCGCAGCAGGCGGCGGCAGCACCACATCTCGAACCTTTCCAGTCGGTCACACATTGCCTTTGTTAAAGTCCATCCTTCCATTCCATAGTACAAAATTGGAAACACATAGCACCGTAGCAAAGCCTTTGTTTTAGGATTTCGAATTAGCTTTTTTAGCTGATATTTTCCACACATGTGGTGAATATTTCTAGAAAACCATTTCAAATGTATGTTGGTTATCTAACTAAATTAAATAATGAAAGATTTAATCAATTTAACGACGTGGAATCTTTTTTATTTTTCTTCAAAAATCCTTTGATTAATGTTGATATTACTTTAAGTGTATATTATTTTAAGTGTAGAAATAATTGAATTTTATAAAAACAATTTAATAAAGTTAGAATTGGAAATTGTACAATTGCAAAATGATGATTTAAAAGTTATGAAATGCACTCGGAATTTTGGAAATTAGTTGAAATACTCAAATATTAAGCCCAAAATTATCCCCAATATTAAAAAATTGTGCACTGCCACAGCCACATTTTGTTGCTGCAACTCATGTAGTGTCAACTACTACTGCAACTCATGTACTCAAAAACTCAAACTACTACAACTCATGTAGTGTTATGTAAATTTTCATCCGCAGACGTGATCTAATAGTATATTAAAGAACGAGTTCAATAAGCGCGATTTTACAACACGCGTCCACGTTTAGCTTAGGTTAGTTTAACGAGTATTTTATACTATTTTTCTATTTTCCGCCCTTTTATGCCATTTCTAAATTAAAAAGATCACTGATACATATTAAGAAAATCGCACATGGCAAGCTATTAACGAACCCATATGAGTGACTTCAGTATAGATGCAAAATAGAAACACATATTTTTGATAAATTGCATTAAAGAAAATGTGGCTTTGCTTAACTAAGTGGATAAAAAAAAGATTTCAGCTTCAAGTAAAGTTGAATCATGAAATTGATGAGAAATAAAATTCAAAAAACATTTTAATTTATTGGGAATCGTGTCGTGGACGCATAATAAATCGCTAATGGGCGCACTTGCGCCCGCGGGCGTGGGGTTACCCATTCCTGATTTAGAGGGTACTTTTTTTTGTATTTTTTATTTTAATTTCAATCAATCGTTTTACATTGTATTGATAATATTCTTTTACCGTTTAAAAATGAAATAAAATTAAATTTTATTTAAATTTTATTTTATTTTATTACCATTTTTATCAGCTATTAGAAATTTGAAACCAATTTGACAAATTAAGCAGATGTGAAATGATGCATTCTAGGGCGGTCGACTTGGCTTATAAATAAAAGCCATGTTGGCCTATTTACATGAGTGTACTAAGGGACTATTTACCTGTGTTAAAATTAGATGGCTTTACTTTTTACAAGTGGGATTGTTTAAATATTAATTAGTGTGTGCCAAATACCACATTTTAATATCATTGAAACTTTATTGTGAAGTTTAACCAAATGTCATTAAAAGTACTTAAAAAGATGGTTGTTGTTTTAATATTTTCTTGATAATTGATTTGAATTAATTATAAATTATATACTAACAAATATAAATTACTACTACATTACTTCAACAAATCGATGATCTACTTGCAAAAAGACGTAGTCCAAAATATTAATATTTACTGGACAGGTTAATCATGAATGACTTAGTGGCTAAATTGCACATTTCTATTGTTTTCAATGCTTTTTAGACAAGTTTTACTAAAATAACTTTTCTTATTTAGTATAAAAAGACATTAATGAGGCAACAATTAACAATTATAGACCTCCGCTTTTTAATCCAACGTAAAAGAGACTAACGACCTTCTGCTTGATGTTTAGGAATGTTCATAAAAAAGTACTTTAAACATCGGATTTGTTTCTGGACGTGCAGGGCAATGAGATGAACACATACCCCTAGTAGAAAATAAAACTGGAACCAGGTCGGGGGTAAAAGGAAGTACCCGATATAGTATATCATGCAGTATGTAGAAGGCTCCTGTACCGTTGGCCGCCCGAGTGAATAGTGGGGCATCATTTTATTAAGGGATATACCAAAATCTCATTCGCAAAAATCATACTAACCACCTTTTGCAAGTAGACCAACGATATGAAAACAACATAAATATTTTGCTGTTGGATGTTATATTTGTAATATAAATTATTTTAAATTAATATGTGATACGTACATTTCAAGAATGTCATATTGTTAGGTGATATAAAATTGTATATAGATGAAAGTAAAAAAATAAATTTGGAAATGTAGTCGTAGTATAGAAGATGTAGAATTGAGATCAATTAGAAGGGTTAAATAGATGTAACAATGGTGAGTGAAATGTGTAATTGACGTAATATTATGAGCCGGTATATGTGTGGCGCATGCAATGCTGGTAGTTGTATGCGTTCATTGCACCGAATTAATGAATAAAACTCAATAGCATGTTAATTTTTCATCGGTTTCTGATAATTTTCGTAGTCGAGCGCTGAAAGGAGAGTTTAGATGTAATTAATTGTAAGTGGTCGTAAGTAGCTGGAATTATAAGAATCCTGAATTAATGAATAATTCATTATGGATTTGACGTACTGTGTGCAAGAACAGAATGTATGAGGGGGTGATTAATTTCCAGCGCGTATGTCGGGATTAAAAGATCAAGTAAGCAGTCAGGGGCAGGCGCCTCGACTTTCAGGCGTCGCCGGGGCGTCTGTGCAGCCACCCGCGCCACCATCACCGCCGCACACACCTCCCCCTCGCGCCGCCCGAACTCTCGCACCTTACCGAACACACGGGCGCCAACACTGACAACAGCAAAAAAGATGGTAATAATAAAAATGCAGAAGATCCATCAATCTCCAACTGTGCAAATTTATTGCTACAGCAAATCTCTTTTCCCTACTTTCTTACACCTTCATAACATCTCAAACTTTTGGATTATCCCAATCATATTTTAAAATAGAAACTATTCGCAGTACAAATAATCTATTCCTCCACTCACTCAGCTAAGCTATCTCAGTTGCATAGTCTATAAATCAAAAACTTCTTGGGAGTAATTCTATTTAAAAGCAGTTTACGGATTATTCTCGTTTTTGGGCCAACTCTTACAGATTATCCCTTAAGCCGACACAGAGTCCTTAGGTAAATTAAAATACAATCGTAAATAATACTATTTTTTTTATAGCGTTATCTCTCACTCAATTACACATAGAAGTCAATCATGTGTATATAAATATGAGCCATTTATTTTGAAAGTGGTTAATTTTCAAAAACAAAAAAAGTTAGTTTATATTTACATTTCTATGTTATCTTTTCATTTTTAAAAAAATTGTTCACAAATATATTTTAAATATTAGTGATTTTAAATATATTTTATTAGTTTCTTCGAAATTAAAAGATAAGTAATTAACATAACAGTAATTAGTTATTATTTTTTTTTAAATTGACACACTATTTTCAAAATAAATATATATATATATATATATATATATATATATATATATATATATATATATATATATATATATATATATATATATATATATACATATATACATCGTCAAGTCAGGTCGCTAAGTTTCTGTATCATATTCTAACCTCAATTAAGATGCAAATTACATGAAACATGAATTACTTGACGTGAGGGCCGGTAACGGGAGGAGCGAGACTGGACCATTTTGGAGGGGCCATTTAAATGGGCCATTGTCCTAGTACAGTGTTTCTCAACCGCCGGTCCTTGAAGCTGTGCCGCAGAAAAAAGGATTTATATAATTTTTTTTCTTGGTTATCATTTTTTATTAATTCATTTTCACCTTTAGACATTTTCATTCTTATATATTTTTTTGTGCGAAAGTGGTTTGCTAGTCTTAAAGCTGGTCATTTCAACCTTAAAGATCAAGAACGCCCGGGTAATTCCCTTCTCCACTGATAAAGACCAAATCAAAAATTCAATTTTGTTCAAAAATAACCCACGTTATACGCAATTTTCAGAGAAGTTAAAGAAATGAAAATTCACAATCATGTACCAGCTGAATCTTGGTTATATAAACCGTTATGTTAATACGGATTCCCCACGATTCAACTGAAAAAATTCAGATGGATTTCCATTTGCAAGCTCTATAAACGCAACGATGAGATACCATTTTGAAGCATGGGGATGAAAAATGGATCTTCTTTAGCTACATCAAAAGTCGGTGTTCATCTTCTGTGCCTGGTAGGATTGGAAATCTGTAATATGAGCTTCTGTCAAAAAATCTGAGAAAACATTCTGAAATATATTGCTTCCAATTAGATTAATTAAAAATGTCTAGAACTAGCGAATAAAATTACTAGGAGAGGCGTTATGTTTCACAAGGACTACTGGTGTCTCTTAGGTTACCCATCTACCGTATTTACCTGGCATTGCACTGTTAGATTTTAACCTATTAAGGTCATTACAAAATTCCATTATACAGGGTGTTTCAAAAAGAATATTCGTATTTCGCATCCATGTGTTTATTAAACTTTAATCCATACGAATATGAAACTTTACGCACATATGTACGTACCTCTCAAGTTTAGATTACAGATGTACAATATGTCCTCGATCAGCGACACGAACAATATCACACCGATACTCCAATTCCTTCATACTCGGTCAAGCGTCATGTCCTTCGTCACTAATCTTATGGCAGTAAGGATCCGGTTCTTCAACTCTTCCAGGTTCTGTGGGAGTGGTCTTTAACGAAACCCCACAGGAAGAAGTCGCAGGGTGTCAAATCCGGTGACCGTGGAGCCCAGCTGAGACATGCTAAGTCCTCAGCTCCTTGAGGACCTATCCCACGGTTCGGTAGAGTTTCATTCAGATATTCACGCACTTAGCGACTCCAGTGAAAGGGTGCTCCGTCTTGTTGAAAAATGAAGTTGTCTTCGTGCAGCCTCGAAAACAACGAGTTTTGTAACATAGCGAGATACTTCTGACCGTTAGCCATGTTTCCATGAAAGAAAATTGGGTAGTAAACAGATGATCGGGATATCGCACAAAACACATTAACTTTGGGCGAATCTCGTACATTTTTAATGACTGCATGTGGGTTCTGTAGGCTCCAAATTCGAACATTGTGTTTGTTTACTTAACCACGCTGATGGCAAACATATTGAACATGTGTAAACTAAATTGGAGAAGTTCGTAACTATGTGTGTAAAGTTTCATATTCGTAAAGTCTCATGTTCATAATCGTATCTGTTAAGGGGTTACGCCACTCTACAGGCCGTAAAAATAGGCGTTTTGGGGATTTTGTTTTCAGGGAAAATATCAAGTAAATCGAGTTTACAAAGCTAGAGGTTTTTTTTTACATATGGTTAACTGTAAAACATAATTTTTATAGAATAATTTCTTTAAAAATGGCGACTGTGCAGCGTTTCTCAAATGGCCTCTCTATTTTGGAGGGATCCACGGCCGTACCAACAGCTACTGTAAATTTTGAATTATGATGAGTAACAAAAATTTTTTTATTGTACATAACACCAGCTAAAGAAGTACGTACGATATTTTTGATATATTATTTTTCGGCCAAATGGTTCCAAAGTCAAACTTGAAAAATTCGCAGAAAAATCGCCAGAAAATTTTTAATAACAAATGAATCATACCATATAAAAAGGAAATCCTACGTACTTATTTAGACAATATATTTTTATATAAGATCGAGTTAAATTTTGAAGTGAATTGGTTGAAAATTCACGATTTATAGGAACGCCCAACATGAAAAATAGAGTTTTGAGATAAACGCGTCAATACCTAATCCCATAATCTTTTGAGGTATCATTTTTGAGGTCCTAAGGGACCATTTAAAACAATAAAAAAATTTCGATTTTTTGAAAATCCTATATTGACCTGACCCCTTAAAGTTTAATAAATATATGTGAAACACCCTGTATATTGGTTGCGATAAAAAGTATTTAGTTTTTTTTACCGAAAAACCTGAGAAAATTGGGAAGATTAAATACCCTGAAAACGAAATGTGCCGGAGCGAAGCGTCGACGAAGTCTCGGTAATATGTCAACGAAGTATCGTCAAAGTATCGAAGAAGAGTCTTTTTGAATACTGAAATTTGCACAGTGAAGCTTCGATGAACTGATTTTCTGTAAAGTGTCGTTGAAGTGTTAACATTCACGCAATCGATGTAACAGCGAGGTGTTGTTGAACGGTGTTATTGTGTAGTGTCGGAAAGTGTTATTGTAAGTGTATTGTTAGTGAAAGACTATTGTACCTCTTCACACTCCGTTTGTCTCGGAAACAGTTCGTTGCACTTCGAAGACACTTCATTCGACATTTAATTTTCACCAGGATATTCAAACAGTTGCGTGAATTTTGGAAGAAGGTAAAAATGTATATCGAATTTTAAATGTACTGCGTTTGAATTTGTCTTGTAAAATAGACAGTATTAGTTCCTGATTTTCAATTTATAAACCTTTGGTTTTTCGTATTTTAAAATTATTTTCTACAAAATTTGTATCGTTCAAATTTACATTAATGTGTAAAGAAATCTATACCCCAAAGTAAACTATAGATCAGGCCTGGGAAAATATCAATCCGGGGGCCGCGTACGGCGCGCGTTGATGTTTTGTGCGGCCCGCGTCTACGTTTTATGCGGGCCGCGAAGCATTTTATAAACTCCTTAAATTAAAAAATAATATCTATAAAAAATATTAGAAGATACATCAATGAAAGTTAAATAATATTTGGATGTGGACCATTTACTAGTTGGGAATGAAATCCTCAACTTAAAATGCACTATCTTTTTGAAATCAAGAGCTTCTTCTCATAATAGTTATTGGTATTTACTTTGTGAAGAAAAATATCCATGTTTATGGAGATGTGCAGCATATTTAACATCCTTTTTCGGTTTTACCTACCTATGCGAAACAACATTTCTACCATGAATGCACGAATGTTAGCTTCCGTTTGACAGATGACAATTTTATAGCATGTTTACGAATAGATAAGTACATATGAACCACAATATGAAAAGTTTGCCGAAAGTATGCAATGTCATGTTTTAACGCATCCGATGATACGACTTGAATAGTATATTGTGCAACAAGGGCGGTAAGTTGTCAATTGTCCACGAGAGCGAAAATGGGATCATTCGCTCGAAACGGCAATATTGACAATACTGCACGAGCTGCAAATAATATTTTTATTACTCATGCGAGGGGACGTATCTTACAAGTTTGGGATCCAGGGGCCATCCAAAAAAAAAAGAGAATCAAAAAGAATTTGGTTTTTGAATTGTCCCCGGTGGTGTGGATTCGTCATAAGAACTTTCATCAGTCATCGGTATCACTATAGAATTTACACTCATCTTAAAACGTTTTCTTTAATTCTTATTTTGTAATGAAAAAAAAATCATTTTCAGTCATTTTCACGTCACTTTTTTAATATTGAGGTCTTGATTAAGTGTATTTTATTTTTTTAATTGTTTTTTTAATGTAACTTAGCGATTTGTAACTTAGCGATCGCTAAGTTACATTAAAAAACAATTAAAAAAATAAAATACACTTAATCAAGACCTCAATATTAAAAAAGTGACGTGAAAATGACTGAAAATGATTTTTTTTCATTACAAAATAAGAATTGAATATTTGCGTGCGTTACCCAAGGAATGTGGTAATACACCCTAAAATGGCATTTGCCGCACTAAATAACGTGCGCCAAGATAGTACTTTTAACGCAAGAGTAATAAACAAATAAAATTTAATATGCATTTTTAATAACATTGTTCGCATTAATAATTGAACGAGCAAACGAGCCCGCTGAAGGCGGGCGAAGTTCGATCGTGATTATACGAAACTTCTCGTTCGAAGATGACCAATCAATAGAAATTGTGAAATACAAGCAATGACGAGCATTACTACAAATTATCATCGAGAACGAGACGTGTAGTATAATAAGAGAAATAAAAACATATTATTTTTTTTTATTAACTAATTATAGTTTAGTTTAGTTAATTATAATTATAAATTTATTAAAAATAATTTTGTGAGAAGAAATTATTGATTTGTCCTATTAAAATAACTTTATATTAAATATGAATTAGTATTTATTATCTTTAGTTTATTTTAAATTTATACTTATTTTGGGTTTAAATTGCAACTTTTCTTATGATCAGTTAGCAGTTACGATGTGGGTAGACCGCTGGCTATAATTAAAAAAAAATCGCCCTTAGTGACCAAAAGGGCCGCTCCTGCACTATTTACAGTTTTGTACTGGGCCGTATTGCAACTTGTCTTGGACAGCCCTGGTTTAAATCTGTTGATATTGGTTGGGACAAAATCCTAGTTGGATTCATTCATTCATTCAGAAAGTTAATACTTAACTCCCTAAAAATTAAATGTTTTGGTTCGTAAAAACATACGCGTCCTAAAAGGCCCGCGTCGACGTTTTATGCGGCCCGGGAAGCTGTTTATAAACTACTTTAATTAAAATATAATATCTCTTTATAATAATAAAAACAAAAACAAAAATAAGTTAGGTTCTTTTAGCGTGTCCTAAATAGGTCTTCTCACGAGAGTCTCGTTTCTGATCTCGTCTTCAATCTTTGACTCTGACACGGGCAGCCGTAACATTTTCTTCATAAATTTGAACTGCACGTTCTGGGCTCGGGCAAGTTCAGGTTGCACGGGTTCAAATTTATAAAGAAAATGTTACGGCTGCCCGGAACTAGATCAGAAACGAGACTCTCGTGTGAAGCCATAGTCCTAAACCATTAAGACCAAAATATTAGTACACTGAGAAAGCAATTACAAATTTATCTATACATAGTACCCACAATGAATGATCTTAATTCGTGTTCCAATATAAAAAAGCTGAGAAAATCCCAAAAGCATGGCTATGATATGCTTATTATGTTTACTAGGGCTGATGTTTATTTCACTATCTACTTGCTACTATTTCATGGGCATATATACACAACTATTAAAAAACAAAAATATATTAATGCGGCCCGCGGTCTAATCTTCATTCACAATGTAAATCACAAAAAGATTTGCCCACCCCTGCTATAGATGGTGAAAACAAACGTTTTTTTTTTACTATTTTTGCTTTTCTGTTAAATAATATATTCCCTTGAACAATGAAAATATAATTTGTAAACTGGATATCCGAGTTAAAGCCTCTCATATAAAAAACAAAATCAGGAATTTTCCACTTTAAACCGACTCTTTGTAGTACAAACATTTCCTTCCCGCAGTTCACTGGAAAACATTTATATAGATCAAATAGAAATCAAAGACACCGTCCCACCCAAAATTCCATTCAGATTGCGACCGAAACCGACATTTGCGTAATACTATTAATTTATGTAAATCAGCACTAATATGAGCAAAATTATATCCAGTTAGACTACTATCTAATGCCGTGTTTACACCAATAAGTTAATTCAACATTAATGTTAAGCATATTAATTATTTGAATTATCCACGCAAATAAATTTCGCGGAATTATATAAATTATTAAAATTATTTCCTTTAATTTTATATTTATTGCAACATATTATATAAAATTAAAATACTTGACAAAAATTTAAAGCAAATATAATAAATATATAATTATAATAATAATCAAACTGAAATTACTAGTGGGGTGGTGAAGTAAATATTTTTCCTTGCAAGAAATGGTTCGTTCAATGGCTATAAGGCCTAGGCCGCAGTACGGCTAAACCGCCGCGGTTTTAATCGCGTGATTTTGTGACTTCAGTAAGCTGATACAAGCGGCGTCACTTGCGGTTTTTTCCCGCGACTTATTTTTCCCATAGCGTACTGTGTGTTTCTCGAGCGGTTTCGCGGTTATAGCGGTTACCGTTCGAGGGAAAAAAACCGTAGTGCGGCATCGGCTTAAGGTATGCTAGTCAGTTGGAGAAAAGTCTGGGGAATACGGTCGGTTACAGAAAACTTCCATGTAGTTTGAACTACGTTATTCGTGTGAAATGTGGTCGAAAATTGTCCTACAGGATGATTGGCTTGTCTCTTTTCACCAATTTCGGCTTCTTAGTCCCAAGCCCGCTCTCATTTTGCCTAACTGTTTACGGTAGACATCTGCCGTAATATATCTATTGATTCCTTTCATCATTATCCACCTTGCATACAGGTCGCCCGAGTTTAGTTTGAAGATTAAGTTTGTGGTTCACTTTCAAGATCAAAATGATCAGAACGGAACTTACACCATCAGCGCACAGTGCGTTTATTAGGCACTTCCTTACAAGATACTTCAGGAATCTATCCTTGAGATTTACAACATGAAAATGTGTATGTTGAATTTCAAGCAAAAATATTACTTGTTTATTATAGCCACTAGATGAAGGATTAATTTTTAGGCACTGTAGATTATGCGAAATCAGATATATTTTAAACAAATGTAAAATGGAGAATCTTTGGCAGTAATAAATGTTTGGAAAAATATAATAAAGTTAAATTATATGTGGCAACCATGCTACATTGTCATAATCCAAGATAACTTTGATATCAGGAAATTCTATGAATTGATTAAATAAACTTAAAATTTTCTTAAATGAAATTTTAATTATTCAGTAGTCCTCAAAATCTTATAATAAGGAAATACGTTTTCTGACCATAAAAAAGTGAAAAAGAAAATGAAAATAATATAATTTGATTGCTGCATTTAGAGAAAATATGTGATCATTTGTATTTTAGGTTGCAGTTCAAATATAATCAAAAGTATTTTAAGTGGTAACGTTAGTAACAAAATTTCAAACATTTCTAACTGGAGGTCATATAAATATTAATTTTTCAATCGAAAAATAAATATTCGCTTCAAACATTTTTATATAGAATTTATAAATATTTACCAGAATGTTCCTTATGGTCGAGCTATAATTAAATTCTTAATCAATGGCTAGACATAATAATCCCCGGAAAATATTCCTATAAAATCGTTAATTTTGGAATGAAATTGAATTCTATTTCTAGTTCCACATATACTACCTCTAAGACCTTAATAATTTTACGACGTCGTTTCAATTACCATATCAAGGATTCTTGTAAAATTCTGGGTAATACCATTTCTAATAAACTTTTATTATAAGAAATATTTCTAAAGGAAAGTTTTTTTTATTGAGTGGAATTGCGTGGGACGTCCGTGCGTAATAACTGGGGTGAAAGTTCTAAATATAATCGTGAGATTTATAATAAAGGAAATTGAAGAAAGAAGAAATAGTGAATTAAATAGATCGACTTGTTTTATCTAATGTGGTTTGTGCTGTGGTCGGCATAGAAATAGCAATACTGTGTCCTTCTAACTGGGCTCTAGAACACATCCCCTATTATCAATCTAATGGATTAATCCTATTATCCGAGAGCAGTGTAGTAATTAGGAAATTGGGCGTCTTAATTAATAATATCTGTCCTCGTCCTTTTCACATACATTTTTTATTTTTCCGTGTTTTCATTATCGTGTGTCAGTAATTTTCATTGTATTAACTATTTATTTAAACTCCTTTTTTAGAAAACATGCTAAATAATGGAAAACTTGAACGTTAGTGTGTGCTTGTGGGAACATATGTATGCAGATTGCAGGTGGCCGATTACCGGTACTTATCTGTAATCAGGGCTCGAACCTATGGCGCAGTCTGTGCGTCGACATCAAAAGACCGCGTGAATAATTCGAAACGAGCAATTACTTTGAAGTCGTTCCAAAAGGCAGTTGAAAACTCACCGCGACTTCTTCCTTTCCTTATCAACTATTTAGCTTCCGTGAGCGATGCCTTCTTTCAATTTCCATGCGGACACATATACACACAGCGGGTTTTTAATAATACATTTTAATGCCATTTAGTAATCTTGCACCACTTCCTATCAACCCGCTCCATTTCTATGTGGGTCCCTCCAGGAATTTATTTCTATTATATAAAGCTTTTATATAATTTCTTTTAAATTAAAATATTAATATCGAAAAAAATGTTATTGTGGGATTTCATTTTTTTTTATGTCGTATAATAAAAATATTTTATCTACTTGCACACCAAAATGAACACATTATTAAGTAAATTATTGTATGTGAAGGATGACATTATTAGAATCGTGTGTAAAATTATCCAAATCGTGTGTGAAAGTTCAAAATAAATCAAATGGAGTTTCATTAATAAACGATTTCTGTTTTTTGTTTCTGTGGCAACAATTCGCTTCACTAAACTAAAAACATAGACGTAGTAAAAATGAATTTTCTAACGTTTATTAAAATTGAATTATTTTTTTGTTAATTTGAATCAAGAAGTCTCGGCCCCTCAGTCTGGATTTATCTGACTCATATAACAGACTAATATAACTTAACCTAACCATAACTTGATCTAGGTTAAATCTAGGTTAACCTAGATTACATCGACAACGAGTAAATCGTTTTCCCGTCACTGTGCGTTTTTAATAGTTTTACTTGCAAAAAATGCTACGGAGGCGCTGAACGTTCGAAACCTTATTGTGTCAGTGATTTGAAGTATGTTGTCTGTCAAAATTACAATTTTTCAATATTATTGGTAAGCAAATATTTTTTTTGTAGATTGAACAGTATTTTAAAATGCTTCGTAGATAAAATAATATATGATACACGAATTTGAAAGGTTTTTGTGCATTCATTGCGATTAAAGCTTTGCAACTCATGCACAAAAGCCCCACTTCATACACTTGTATCATAAACTACTATTCTTTTTCATGTCATGATATATAAAATGAACAAAGGCTCTTTTGATAGAAACCAATTTCTAGAAAGATTTCAATAATATGCTTCAATTTTCTTATTTGTTTCATTCACTTTTTACTTGCTTAAACGCACCTGCTTGAAAAAAACTGGATGACTTCACAAGGCACGTTCAGTATTGTTTACTATATGCATAGAAACTTATCGGTTAAGGGTTTTCAGTTTTAATCGCTATTTCAATAATGGAGGAAGCTGAAAATCCATTTTATAGATATTGTCTAGTACCGACATCAAGAATAACAAATATTGTTCCTCAATTTCATAGATGGTTAAAATTAAATTTAGCCATATTAAGCAACTTTATTGATGTATATTAATCGATAGACTTTAATAATGCCTTTGAAAATAGAAATCACTTGCAATTAGTTGTTTTACAAATATTGGGCAAGACTGGTCAACATTGGATAAATCTGTACAAGGTTAAAATGGTTACATTTAGACCTGTTCTTCCAAGACAGTATTAGGCAAGATTAGATGCGGCTAAACAAAACTAGATAAGTTTAAATAAGACTAAACAAAACCATACATTTCATAGATGTTCTAAATCTAAAGCCAGATTAACCAACATTACTAATGTATGTTCATCGACAGAATTGACTGATGACTATTGATCGACTTTTCTGATGACTTTGAGAACGAAAACCACTTAGGTGTTGTACTATTGTTGAACGAGACTGGACATGATTAAATTTATTTTTACTATAATGGGATATAATTTAAATGAAAGAGGCAAAGGTATGGAATTACCGAGACTATTGAAAAAATGAAAAGAGCAAACAGGTAATGGAGAATAGTAGAACGTAAAATGTATCTTCTTCTTCTTTAAGTGCCCTGCCCTCTTCGAACGTTGGCAATCATTAGCGCCAACTGAGCTTTTTCGATCGCTTTTCTAAAGAGACGCATCGCAGTCTCACCATACCATTGTCGCAAATTCTAGGCATGATATTCTTCGACGCCCGGGTTCTCTTCTGCCTTTGATCCATCCTTCTATTATTAATTTGAGAAGTTTGTATTTTTCGTTTCTGAGAACGTGTCCAAAGTATTGCAGCTTTCGCCTTTTAAGTGTGCACATGACTTCCAGACCTTTTGACATTCTTGTAAGCACATCCACATTGCGCACTCTGTCCATCCACGATATTCTCAACATCCGTCGATACGTCCACATTTCTAAAACTTCCAGCTTTTACACATGCCGTCTGTTAGAGTCCACAACCTCAATTCCATAAAAGACAATACTGAAGACGTAACAACGTAGTACTCGAGTGTGAACTGATAGTGATAGACTTCGGCAAAACAACACGGACTTCATTTTTAAAAATGATGCTCTGGATTGTTCTATTCTGGCACGGACCTCCTGCATATTATCCCAGTTTTCGTTGACCTGACTTCCGAGATATTTGTATGACTGAGCGCGTTCGATTTTGTTGGTTCTGTACCTGTAGAATACCTCCTCCAACCTGATTCTTATTATTGACTATCCATTTGGTTTGTTTGTTGTTTAAATTTAATCCAAATTCTGCACTTTTGGTTGCCACCTGATCAAGTAAAATCTGAAGAACCTCCAACGAGTCCGCGATTATAACGGTGTCGCCAGCGTACCAAGGTTATTTATATATAGGTTTGCGCCAAAAATGGAAATTCCTTTAAAAATTAATTCCTGGAAATTTATTTTGTTCGAGTAAATGTTAAAAAGTAATGGTGAAAGGATGCAACCCTGTCGGACACCACTTTTGATTCGAACTTCGCCTGACATCTGTTGATCTACCTTAATTTGTGTAGTTTGGTTCCAGTAAAGATTTGCAATTATTTTGAGGTCTCTATCGGCCAGGCCTACGCCTTTAAGGATTTGCATAAGCTTTTCAGGCTGCACCCTGGCAAAAGCCTTTTCGTAGTCAATGAAACAGGCATAAGCAGGAAAAGAGACGTCCCTGCAGCTCTAAACCAACACTTGGATACTAAACAGGGCCTCTCTTGTGTCGAATCCGTTACGAAAACCGCACTGAGATTCGCTCATAAAGGACTCGCATTTTGCATATATTCTCTTAGGAAAATCTTAAGAAAGTGCCTCATCAAGTCTTTTTTCGTGCTCTTCTTTGGAAGCGAAATAAATGTTGATTGAAGTCAGTCGGACGGAATGACGCCCGATCGGTAGACCATACTAAAAAGCTTCACTATCTCGTGTAGTGACTCCTCGTTCTTTAAGATTTTAATGACTTCCGAGTAAATTTCATCTGCACCGCCAACTTTTCTATTTTTTGATGGGCGTGCATGCTGGACTTCTTCCTTAGAATTATCAAGGCCTTTGCGTGTATATTGTTTAGGAGTGTGCGGTCTTTCATCATGAAAAAGGTTTTTGATATATCTACACCACTGTTCGACTCTGCCGTTAACGCCACGAATTATTTTATCTTCACTGTCCAAGAGAATATCAGTTTGTCGAGGTTTGTATACACCAGCCGATTCCTTAATTTTCTTGTGCATATTGAAAGTATCATATTTAGCCTCCAGATCTTCGATTTCGCGACATTGCTCGTTAAGCCAATTTTCTTTGGACATTCTAATTTTGTTCTTTTTTTTACTATTCATCTGGTGATATTCCGGATGACTTTTTTTCAAGCGTCTCTCTTCCATTAAATAAATAATTTCATTAGTCATCTATGCTTTCTTTTTGATCTTAGTATCGTTTGAGGATAATTTCAAGCTTGCGTCTGTGAAAGCTTCTTTGATGTTGGTCCAAACAGTCTCTGCTTTGAAATTCTCCATAACGTTTACTTTGCTTAGTCCACAATTTTGTTCGTTTCTGACCTCAGCTACCGTTTCTGGGTTGTTCATTTTTGTCAGATCAAAATTTTGTCAGTTTCCTTTTACTGTACACTTTTTTAGAGTTAATTTATGTCTGCGCCAGAGTAAGTTTTTGCCGATTTAATGCAATTTTTGTGAACTGCAATGCAAAAAATATCGTTTTGAAATGCAAACGTTTATTTATCAATAGAAACTTTATTTGGTTCCTGACTATCCTCCCTGGCGTATGGGCGTTAAAAGTCCAAGTGTATAGGCGTCTTGGTGGAAGTTTGAAGGAAGTTTTCCAAACAACAATCCCCATTTCTTGACAAAAGTGGAATAATCGGTCGCCACCTTTATTTGCCATACCCAATCCATATCTACCAACTATGTCTTCTCTCGCACCGCTACCAATCTTTGCATTAAAATCACCCATAATAATGGTGATTTCTAACTTTTTATTAAGATTTAATGCGGTTTGTAATTATTCGTAAAAGGCTTCAAAAGCATCGTCTGAGTGATCGCTCGTTGGTGCATATATCTAGATGATGTTAATATTACGTGGCTTGGAATTGAGCTGTAAAAATGTTACTCTAGTAGAAATCGGGACAAAAGATTTTACCGTTTTTTTAGGGTTACGTACCGTTGTCCGTCTGTCTGTCTGTCTGTCTGTCCGTCTGTCTGTCTGTCAAGACCATTTTTCTCAGGAACGCGTAGAGGTAACAAGTTGAAATTTGTATCAAATACTCGGGTCTGCGGTCTCTTTCAGCTGTGAAAAAATCAAACTTGTAAGTCAACGCTATCAAAAGATATGACCGCTTATGTCGAATATTTTGCGATTTCACAAGGGAATCAAAACCTATAGGGTACTTCCCGTTGACCTAGAATTATGAAATTTGGAAAGAAGCGTTGTCTTATAGCGCATGTAAAGGGCAAAATCTGAAAACCGTAAATATGTATTTTAATTACAAGAAAAATGCGAATTTACTATTAGAAAGTTATGAAAATTCTCTAATGTGTTGCGTGGTATTGTCAGGCACCAGAAGCATATAGGTTGCATACAGTTAGGTCCTCATCGGTTATGTCCTCCTCGGTTAGGTCCGAAGGTTAAAAAGTATGTGTCGGCACCAAGTTGTTTATTCTGAATTTTCTTTGTTTATATTCGTTATGCATTTCATCACGTACGCTCTATATACATAATATATACAGGGTATATATTATGTTTAAATTTTGCTTGTTTATAACCGACATGCGACATACTCCAGTCCCGTAACATCCTGTATATATTATATTTCGTCTAATTTTTGTTTATAATCTACATATACTTTAATCACTTACGCCCTATATTTTTGGTAGTCAATTGCCCAAAAGCAGTCAATTGAACAACTGAATATTAAGAGTATCGAAATAGATCTAGAAATAGTTAATATATTAGTTTATATTAGATCTAGAAATAGTTAGATCTTAATATAAGTTAGTGAATAAGTGTAATACTAAAATAAAGTTTTCTTTCTATAAGTTTAAAAATATTCGCGTTATTTAAAAAAAATACCCTGTATACCTTTATACAGGGTATATAGGTATACAGGCAAAATTGAGCAGTAAAAACAAATAGTGAGGTTCCAGAACCCCTAAACACTCATAGTGAATGGAGGATGTATGGTAATATAATATAGGGTAGAATTCCATCGTACGACAGCGACATCTTGAGGTTATGCTTGCAGCGGTACTAAGGCCACAGAGGGCCACTTGTCAAGTTGTCCACTGAATGTGCTTGCTACGTCCTCCACAAAAATAAAAGATACCTTACTTACAAGTTTGTACGGAACCCTCGGTGCGCGAGTCACAACTCGCACTTGACCGGTTTTTTTTGTACTTGTGTATTTACTATAAGCGCCACGACATTGTACTGATTGACCTCATCATTGCCAGCATAGTAGATATGATGGTCGTCGATTTGGCATTCTCCATTCTTTCTTCGTTCATTCTTTTCATCTCTTTGATGGCGTTGTGGGTTTTACCCGATTGAAACATACTTTGTGCGTTCCAGGTAGCAATCTTTTTCTAGACTGGCTTGGAGATTCTTAGCACCCTCTGATCACCTAAGACCTGCCGGGGACTGAGGGCCTGTGCTTTTAGTTTTCCAGTCACGCTAATGATTTTTTCTGGGGAGGGTAATGAGGTGGTTTTCCGTTGGCTTTCTCATCGCAGTATTAAAACCGTTGGTACAGTCCTTGTCGCGCCTTTAACTGTGTTATTTGGTGCCGTTTTTCTTTCTATATCTAGAAATACGCCGAATTACTTTTAATGTTGCTGCTGTCCAACACTAGTTTTCTCGCCATATCTGGCTAAAAATCCGGCTCAATGTATACCAGTTTATTTTATAGTATTTAGTCTTTAGGTAAATAAATATAAAAATAATTGTAGGTAAAATCGATAAATAAATAAATAAATATGTAAGGCTAAAGAGATATTGGCTTAGTTTTGTTTATGCAGAATTAAGCTGGAATACACAACATTATGCAACATTGGACAAAGCTCAACAAGTCTAGGTCCGGCTAATGGGGATTAAACAAGACGAAAGAAGGCTAGAGAAATCTTAATAATTAGATCGGATAAGATTCGATCAAGCTGAACGAAGGAACGAGATCGGTCACACATTATATAAGACAAAGCTTTGACAAAACCATTGCAGTCAGTGTTTAGTGAAAACACTACAGAAATATAAATAAATAAAAAAATCTTTCCAACACGACTAGCGCAGTATAAATATTGACACCGATAAATCTCTCAACATGCCATGTGACGACGTCAATCTTCGATTCGACCTATGAAGACTCGTTTCGCAAATTTTAATTTCCCTCGCTTTTTGGTTAAAGTTTTATTGAATTTAATTCATTCTAAATGAGAAAATATTGGTCTAATGTCAAGATTATATTAATATCGAGATCACATTAGGTATCGAGGGAAAAAAGCAAGTAAATTGAAATCACTTGCATATTCCCCATTCTTTTAATTTTATAATCTTTTAGCTAGGGCTGGTTCAATCCGGCTAGCGCAAACCGAAAGTATGAAATTAAATTAAGAGTAAAAATATGAGTTTGTTTATCCTAACATACAATCAAAAATAATATTGAAATTTATAGTTTATACCCTAACGCGATTTTAGCTTAGTGAGTTTAACAATAAAAGTAAGAACTAACACGAATATTGTTAAAAAAGAGATTGTTGAGAGAGAAAAGTTAAAAAGAGACCCGCGATACCCGCCAGAACACGCAGCCTGAAGCCGGAAGTTGATTGTTTTAAGATAATTAGATTACAATTTAGAAAAAATCGCATTTTTAAAACGTTACAAATAATAGATATGTAACATATGTGCATATATTTCTTTTGCTTTTACAAAATTTAATTTTTACGGCTCGTTTGTCTTCAGCCTGCGACTTTCTTAAATTGAATTTAAGCATATATTTCACATTGAGTATTCCTTTTATGATTTGGTGTGCAGTTTATTCACATAAACCATTGCTTTCATCAAAGAAATAAGTCTTGGGCTGTTAAACTAAAGATTCGACTGGCCATGACAAATCGCAAGAGATTAATTTGTTCAGTGTTTCACGCGCTCTGTGTGTCATGGAACCCTAAGTCTTTTTGTCCTATTGGAACTAAGTGTCCTTCGGTCCTAGTTATCAAGCAGTCACTGAACATTTTTTTCATGTTATGTGGTGCGAAATACTTACCGGTTATTTTTTGTTTATATAAAGATGTCGGATGGATAAGTCGAGGATTGATGGGGGTTGATGAGATTCATGTTTCTTGTATTAGAATAAGGAAAATGTTGCTTGTTGACATGAAGAGATTAGTGAGAATGGATCTTCTCTGTTACTCTTTTTAGGTTCTTCTATATAAATGTTTAAACATGACTGATGTATTCCCATCGAATGTATACTTTTGCATCAATTAAAAATAGTAGTTTATGATACAAGTGTGTGTAGAAGGGCTTTTGTGCATGAGTTGCGAAGTTTAAAGCACGAGCCGAAGGCGAGAAGCCGTAAAGCCTTTCACACATGTGTGTCATACATTATTTTATCAACGAAGCATGTTAAAATAATGTTGAATCTACAAAAAAATATTGTTTCGTACCGATAATATTGTAAAAATTGTAATTTTGACAGACAACATACTTCAAATCACTGACACAATAAGGTTAGAACGTTCGGCGCCTCCGTGGAAAAAAATTGCTAACTAGTAAAAACGCACAGTGACGGGAACACTATTTGGTCTTTGTAATCTAGGTAAATCTAGATTTGATCTAGATTAGATTCTAGTTGGTAAAATTATATTAGAGCCAGATAAATCGAGATTGAGCGGCCGAGACTTCTTGATTCAAAATAGGAAAAATTGATTCAATTTTAATATACGTCAAAAAATGCATTTTCAATACGTCTATGCTTTTTGTTTAGTGACGCAAATTGTTGCCATAGTAACAACCCACAGAAATCCTTTAATAATGATACTCCATTTGATTTACATTGCACTTCTACGCATGATTTGGATACTTTTACACACGATTATAATAATGGCATCCTTCAAATACAATAATGTATTTATGTATGTTAATGTGCTCATTTTGGTGTGTGAGTAGATAAAAACTGTT
This sequence comes from Phosphuga atrata, assembly GCA_944588485.1. NCBI lineage: Eukaryota > Metazoa > Arthropoda > Insecta > Coleoptera > Silphidae > Phosphuga > Phosphuga atrata. Next base: position 38,851,925 of record OX155899.1, read on the forward strand.
TTTGAATGAAGTATCCATATGAAATGTATTTATAAACAATTTCTTATATAGGAGCTATCATTCTTATATCTGGAAAAAATAATTTTTTTATTGAAAAATGACTAATTACATATTCTTTTGGTACATTTGAGTATCAATTTAATCAGAAAATGAACTTAAATCATTTTTTTTTGTCATTTTACTAGGAGATTGATTGTATCATTTGTTTACATATTAATGAAATATATTATTTAATATATATTTAATATTTACTTTGTGTCATCTTTTTTTTAATATATATTTTTTTTGTACTAACTAAATGTTCTAATTTGCCAAGTTCATTAAATAAGTTTTTTGTTTCAAAAATTCCTTCTTTGTTTATCCTATCAGTTATAAAATCTGGTAAACCGGCAGCAATTATATTGATTAAGGTCCCCTGATCAATAGTCTTTCTTACTTCAAGTAAGAGTTTTTCTTTTTTTATAGCATATTCTAACAAAGATCCTGATTGATACTTAAAAAATAAAGCATATTTGCTTACAGTCCAACCATTATTGGCAAAAGTTTGTAAAAAAATTGATTTTCATTCTAACCATTCTGAATGTAAACCAAACTTGATCATCATGGATGAATACCAGTCTGTACCTGATTTTTCCAGAAATAATCTAAATACTTAAATTTTTTCTTTGTCTCTTACTATATCAAACCTATCGCATTCTTTTTCAAATATTTCCATCCAATAATATGCGCTTATATTTCTTCCATAAAATTTTTCAAGTACATACCTATCTGCTAACTTTTTTATACTTTGTTTTTCTTTTTTGTGCTGATTTTCAACTAATTTTTCTAAAACTTTCACTATTGGATCTTCTGAATTACCTTCATTGGCAATAGTCAGTTTTTCGTCTGTAATTCCTCTAAAAATTGGTCTTGAAAAATCATGTTTCCATCCTCATCCACATATGTTTTTAGTATATGTTCTGTCATTTTTATCCATACACTTCTAGTTTGATGTATTTTTTTCAATGTATTTTTTACTGTATCATAAGCTTTAGAGGCGTAGATAAGTTTGTGAATTGATGCTGCTTGAAACTCCTCAGGAATCATGAAAATTTTGTCATCTTGTGTGACAATTGAGGTTATAACTATATGGTTTGACTTTTCGTCTGTTGCTGCCTTTACTTCGAACGTAAATTTCAACTTTTCCATTTTCTGACAAAAAATGTCGTTTTATAATGGTATTTTCTACTGATTGGGTCGACACAGTCAATTTAAAACAATCTTGAGTTGCTCTATAAGAAAAGAATTTATTTATGAACAATATTAAATAAATTTTAAAAACAATATTATAAATTCTAATAACAAAATCTTACCTATAAGAAAAGAAACGACAATTACTGTTTTTAATTGTGATGTCGATTCCCAATTCACTAAACTAGTTTTGCAAAATTATAACATAAATAAAATAACAAATAGTATCCGTTGCCTAGGTTATCCGTTGTCCGTTGTCTCGGACTACTATGATGCTGTTTTTAAGCGGAGTAATATTAAAGAAAATTATATTTTTCTTTACATATAATATATTAACTTTTTCAAAAATATGTAACATAAATATTTTTGTGTTTGTCTTATTTTATATCTGCAATTTTAAGTAAAAAAATCTATATATACATATATATATATATATATATATATATATATATATATATATATATATATAATCCTTTTATCGATTTTCTATTTCTCAGTATGTAAATTTAAAGTATATAAAGATGTCTTTCCGCCGTTTTGCCGAGAAGTGTAGATAATATCGGTTTTACAATCTATATTTTATTTTAGAACAATATATATCCTTTGTAACTTAAGAATATTTTCTTTAAATGGGATTGTGAAAGAAATGAATTTGTATAAATATCTAAAAGTAAATTGTAATTATATTTTTTATTTTACTTTAACGAGTTGGTTCGTGGTGAATGGTCGTCGAAGTTTTTCGTAATATTATTGGGAATTTTTAATTTGATATAAAATGATATCGGTTCAGTAGTTCTCTGACTGCGATAAAGTAGCTTATAAAACTTTGATTGCTACCGCCGCTATTTTCATTTATTGCATTCCACCTCGTTTCTTATTATCACCATTTTATTGCGTTCTGAATTTTTAACCGATAGATTCATATTCGCCCCGCGGAGACATTTAAATGTTATATTCTTCCATACTGAGTTATAGGGACATAAAAGTTCAAGTTTAAGTTTGATTGGTATCAGTTCGAAGTTTTCGGATTTAATTCTGGCATTGAGTCGTCGCAGCCCTCCTTATAGCCGTGTGTGGCTTTACTGCGGATGTCTGAATATAAAAATGCGGCGATAGGTCCCCAGAACTCGTTTGCATAATCGTATGTGAGTATGTCTGTACCTGGCCGTAGAAGAAACGATACTGTGGGGCGAGCACGCCGTCGCGACGCCTTGCGTCTATCCCAAAGTAAGGCAATCCACTCTCACCATGGTCTGACGCATTTCCGGAACGTTTCCGGAGAAATGACAAAGGGTCCGCGCGGTCAGCGGTCAAACGGCTCTGGTCGCCGTTTCAGCTATCCCATTATACGCTCAACCTATCTGGATATTGAGATATGCGACTTGTCGACGTCCCCTTTTAGCACTTAGGCGTGACGTCGCCACCCGCGAGAACTTTATTCAGTCGCATAGTCGTTACAGCTCTTTTTTATGACTCGCGATTTGAATCTTTTGAGATTTTCGATTGGGCGCCGTTTCCTGGTATTCTACACTAGGCGCCGCTTATACTGGCACCGTATATATCACCCCGCGGAACTATCGGGAGGTGAACTGTCTCGTTAGCGACCTCCAATTCACATAAATCACCTGGGATAATGTGACGATCTAATGGCTTCAGGTGGCCCAAACCAAACTAGATTTAATATTTCATTTTCTCTACTTTTATACTGAATACTTTTATTTGTTTTTTTTTTAGAATTCCATCAGACACAACTTATCACTGCATAATCGATTTATGCGAGTACAGAACGAAGGAACCGGAAAATCATCGTGGTGGATGATAAATCCTGATGCGAAGCCAGGAAAATCAGTAAGAAGGAGGGCAGCGTCGATGGAAACTAGCAAATTTGAAAAGAGGCGAGGGCGTGTTAAGAAGAAGGTCGAAGCTTTAAGAAATGGTCTAGCCGACGCCACACCTAGTCCTAGTTCCTCCGTCTCGGAAGGATTAGATATGTTTCCGGATTCACCCATTCACAGGTAACTCAATGCAAACATCTAGGTTTATTTTATTGACGGTGGCTTTTATAGCAGTGGAGGATTCCAGTTAAGTCCAGATTTCAGACCTCGGGCATCCTCAAACACATCTTCCTGCGGCAGACTGTCACCTATTCCGGCAGTTGTAGGCGTTGAGCCCGATTGGAGCTCTCCCACACAATTTCCTAATTACAGCCCCGAAATGAGCGGAAACTACTCACCAGACCAACTAGCCGGCAACTTGGAACAGGGCATGAAACTACAACCAGATGCGTACATGGGGTGAGCAGACACATACATGTCCGTGTTCTTCTTGTGTCGTCTGCTTTAAAACAGAAACAAACTTTATGAAAAATTGCTGCACTGCACTTTTTCTAACATATACAGAACACAACTTTCTAGTGGGGCGATAAACTAATGCTTTATTTTGTTTACATGACTGGTCTTTTCTTGCATGCGTCTACCTAACCATTTATACAACTTTTCCTTGCTATAGGTACATAAATGGCCAGACTCCACAACAACCACCACCACCACCATATAGTGCACCATATGAAACTTTCAACCCTCGTAGAGATTTGGCCGCGATACACGGCACATCTCCATATGGAATCACACAGTGCCCCATGCACCGTTTACAACCCTGCGGGTGCATGAGTGTACAATGTAAAGTAGAGGTAATTACAAAACTCGATTATTTCAGAAATATTTTACTAATAACTTATAATTTTTAATAAAACATTTTAATTTTTGTGTCAAACACGAGACATTTAATCGATATTTTGTTTGGATCTTTGTAATAAGACACCTTAGTAAACATAAGCTTAATAAAGTTGGAACACAGTCTGAATATATAAATATATTCAACCTTTCCGGAGCTCTATAACAAGTCTCTCTCACGAAATGTCAAATTAAAATATCTAACCCCAATCATCCACGTGTGTTTCAAGTAAGTGGTTTACAAATTATCATTCATTAAAAGCAAAGCTGCACTGAGGAGAGAAAAATCTCGAAACGCGTCTGCAGATGGCTATCCACTTATGTTAATAGAAAGATATGATCTTAAAAGAAATTGTTATTTTTCTGGTTTTCGTTGACGAAAACCAGAATTCAGTGAATTTTAGTAAATAGCTGTCAGTAGTAGTAGCTGTAGTAAATAGCTGGCAAAATTCACATGAGATTTGTTTTGGTAGTCCTAAAAAGACTCAATTGTATTATAGAGTTCCGGAAAGGATGAATATATTTATATATTCCGGCTGTGTTCCGACTTGATTAAGTTTATACGATTATCAGTAATGTAGTATGGTTTTATCAATATTATTCTTATTAAACATATTTTGATAGAATCAAATAATCAAAATATGTATTGAAAACAATAATAAAACTATAAAATGTAACGCAATTAATAGTATAATAATAGTGTGTTCTTCTTAAAGAAAATTAATTAATTAATGAGTTTTAAACAATTTGCATTTGTGATTTAGCGTATGTCGCCATCCGGTATGTCGCCATCGTATCCACAATCGGAACCATCCCCAGATCCATTAAGCAGTCAATATATATTAAACAGAGGTTCCATACCAAGACCGCCATCGAGTAGTCCTCCCTTGACGCCCCAGCCGATGCCATCCACGATGATGGGTCAATTGATGAGCACACTGAACAACGGCACGATACTCGATGACCTGAACATAAATATTGAGTCGCTGCAGGGCGGCTTCGACTGCAACGTAGACGAGGTCATCAAGCACGAGCTCAGCATGGACGGTAGCCTCGACTTCAATTTCTCCGGCTCACATCAGACTATGAACGCCCAACAAGAATCGACAATTGTCGCCAATGCACAGGCTGCACCGCCACCAGCCTATTCTACCACAGTCACAACACCATCATGGGTTCACTAACGATTAAATTAGAGTATAAGGTAAGAATTTACTTATATTTAATGAAAAACGATATGATAATTAATTCACAATTAACAGTAATAAATTATTTTAACCAAAAAATATGTTGATTTTATTCTAGTATCGTGTTTTTCTTGAAAAATTAAGGTTAATTTACCTGGAATTGAAAAAGGATATTTTGAAATAGTAAAGATAAGCGATTAATTAAGAATTTTAATTCCTAACCGGAATCGAAATACGTCATTGTTAAATTTATTATACCTTCGAATCATTCAATCAAATTGATGATTCCGTCGAATAGTAACATATTCCAAATAATAATAATCATCCACGCTAGCTGGAAACCAATTTAATGGAAAAAACTTGTATTTGATTTCTAGCACATATTAAATTTATAGATACAATTTTGTTTTCAAAATAGTTAAAAAAATTCTCTAGTTTTTGTTTCTTGTTAATTTAGTTGAATAGTCTATGAAATTAAATAGTTTAAAGTTGTATTGTGTATATATAAGTTTATGTAATACAGGTTTAGTATTTTGTTGTTGTATTATGTATGAGTGAATTGGTTTTAGAATCCTTGAAGTTTATATGATAATTTTGTATGCACCCCTGACTATTGAAAAAGTGGAAGCCCTCGCCACATTAATCTCGGTTAGATATGCATTAAACAAATCGGCGGCGGTGGCAGCAAGACGGGGCATTCATCATCGCCGCCCCCGTCTCCCCGATTACGATATTTCGTCGCCGGTGTGTGAATTAGAAGGGTCGGCGGCGCGTCGTCGTCATCGTCGGCGGCGGCGTCGGCTACCGTCAAATTTTAATAATTCCCCCCGGCACGCGTGTTACTTAAATGCCAGCACACATTTTACCGCTCAATTATGCGCCTTCCCTGGGTACTTGTCAACTTATCACGCGGGCTCCCGAAATTGTCAGCCTCTTTAAATTTTATATTCAATTTTCTCCAGATAGAAATTTGATTACAGCCCGCTCGTCTAGGACAAGCTCTCTCTCCTCCAAGAACTGGAAAAAGTTACTTGGAATTTCTTATTACTAACTTTTTGGTTGAATTAATGTCCTCACTTATTGGAGCGGAACACAAAGATTTTTCATCTCTTCTTATTCACTTTTCCTTAAATTTGCTTAATTTACTAACTATAGATTGTCAACTCCAATCTCTTAATCTCCACAATTAAGTTAATTCATTTCACAAATTTATACAAATGTTCGTTTCCTCTTCATCATTCATTTAAATAATTATTTTAAATTATAAAATATTTTGTTTATTAGCTTGGCAACTATTTCTTTAAACATATTACAATAGTATATTGTGCAACTAGGGCGGTAACTTGTCAATTGTCCACGAGAGCCAAATTGGGCGCACGAACGAAATGACTGCGCTCATTCGCTCGAGAGGGCAATTGCTTTAGTTGGCAAATTTTATTGAATATTTGTGTGCGTTGCCCAACTTATGTGGTAATACAGCCAAAAACAGTCATTTGTCAAAAAACGAGCGTCAAAATAGTACTTATCCCGCATGAGTAACAAAAAAAAAATATTATTTCATTTCTTTAATACAAAAATACTTGAGCACCTTTCAAAAAATATACTCGTAATAATATACTTGTAATCCTTCAATTCGTCGCCAACGTTTTGGTAGTGAAAGGATGCCGCGCTGATAGAATTTCTGATATTTCCGGCTGAAGAAGTTACCGAAATATATTTTGAGATCGTCTTCGTAGTCGAATTTTTTCAAATCATCAGCAAGCGAACGAAACAAATGGTAGTCGGTAGGTGCTAAGTCTTGCTAAATACGGCGGATGATGAAGCACGATTCACCCGAGGTCTAGTTCAGTTTCTGGCGAGTCGACTTACCAATATGAGGACTGTTTTTTTCTCAGAGGAGAGGAAATGCTTTTACGCATCCCCATATATGGTTTCAATTTTGGGGAGTGTGAGACTCACCAGCCCTCTAAGGCAGTCATACTCACTAAAACTATCTCCTCTTTATTTCTCTCCTGTAGTGTTCCCGCCTTTCAGCCTTACTTACATCCTACGGGGTTGGTCTTAATATCCATTTCTCAGGTGTCGCCTTTTCCTCTGCTCTGTTCTTCTAATTCATCTTTTGCCTTTTTCCGCATCACTTCTTCTACAAAAATTTTCACAGTTTCCCAGCTGTCCTTGTGCGCGATCATTTCCTCTATTATGCTTTCCGGGGACATGGCTACCGCAGGTAGGTTTCTTTTTATATTGTCCCTTTCGTTATCCCAATTCCCACAATGGAATATTGTCTGTCTGGAGTATCATCTACTTGTTCTGAACAGTATCGGCATTGTGCACTTCCCCTCTTTCCAATTCTCTCCGTATAGGAGCAGAAGACTCTGTGTCCTGTAGGGCACTGTGTAATGTGGAAATTTACCGATCCATGCTTCCTCTCAACCAATTTCTTGATGTCCGGTATCATCCTGTGGGTCCACCTTCCGACTTTAGCGAGGTCCCATTCTGTCTGCCACTTCTGATAAGTCATTTCCCTCTGTTTCTTCCGGTCTGTTATTGTTATTGTCCTGTGTAGGTCATATAGTCGCTTTCTCTCTTCGGCAAGGAGGTGTAACGGTACGAGGCCTGCCACTACGAGCGCGGCATCTGCAGATGCGGTATGCACTGCATACTCTAAAGGCCATTAATCTTTTGGTTGACGTGATTCTTTTCCGATAGATTTCACGTCTTGCTGCCCCGACCCATAGCGGAGCCCCGTACATCACTATCGACTCTATTGCCATCGCTAGCACCTTCCTTTTCTGTTGTCCTGGACCTCTAATATTAGGCAGTATGCTGCCTAGGTCCTTCATTGTACGTTTCGCCTTCTCGCACGCATAGTGGATATGTTGCCCGATCGATAGCTCCATGACGTGATTATTTTCCGATAGATTTGACGTCTTGCTGCCCAGACCCATAGCGAAGTCCCGTACATCACTATCGACTCCATTGCCATCGCTAGAACCTTCCTTTTCTGTTGTCCTGGACTTCTAATATTAGGCAGTATGCTGCCTAGGGCCTTCATTGTACATTTCGCCTTCTCGCACGCATAGTGGATATGTCGTCCGAACGATAGCCCCCTATTTCCGTCCCCAGATATTTTATCTGTCGTACGGGATGGATATCTTCTCCTGCCATGGTAAACTTTATAGGAGGTAGTTTTTTCCTGTTTAGGACTATTGCCATGGTTTGATTCACCGCTACTTTCAATTCGTCCCGTTTCATCCACCTGTCTATAGTGTTTAAAGTTACATTTAACTTGAGTACCAGCTCTTCGGGATTTTTTTCAGACGGCAATACGGCCAGGTCGTCCGCATAGCACACAAGTTCGACTCCCTCCTCCGTATCCACAGACATGACATCGTCATACAACACGTTCCATAGGTTTGGCCCGACGACCGAACCTTGCGGTACACATCCCAGATGATGTTATCTGGATGAGGCGATTTGAGCTCTGGAAATGTCATAAGGAAGTATACCCTGTTTTGTTTTCTGCGGAGTTTTGCGACTCGGTCCAATTGCGACAATGTCTTCTTTTCATCAGTCGCCATCGAGATTGCAAATCTACTTCTACTGGTCTTCCTGAGTGAGACTCGTCTTCAAGCTTGAAGTCACCTTTCTTGAAACGCGCCAACCAAAGTATTGCTGATTTTTAAGAGAATACTCCCTCACCTATCGTACTGAATATATTGCGCGCCACTTCCGTTGCTTTGTGGCCCAAGCGAAATTCGTTAAGTAATAGAAGTCGTTCAGAAGCGGTTCACGAGAAAGATCCATTTTTTTAGAACCGTAGCGACTTAATCTAGTCGCTCTGGTGGTTTTTTGTTTATTTAAAATAACAGCAATTTAATCTTGTGTGGTATTTGAACCCAATAAAAGCAGGAGCTTAGGAGACGTTCAAATATTACTTAGGCAGGTTTAGAGGTCAGCGGCCTTCAAGTTTATATAAATTCGTATACTAATTACTATTTCATAAACTAATAAACTATTCCTGACGGACTGACTCATCAGGGCATAGCTCAAACCGTTTAATCTACGAAGGTAAATTTTGGAAGGAACTCTAGGATGCAAACATGTCTCCAAGGAAGGAATTTTGGAAACTTTCGAAGCTGTGAAAAGGAGAGCGAAAGTTTTTTACTAAGATGTCTATATCTCAGAAACGGACAATATTACAGATATAAAATTTGGTATTAAAATTCGTTTTAAAAAATAAAAAGACACGCATTTTACCATTTTTTGAAGATCCGATAAGGGGACTGAAAATTGGGGGTTGAATATTTGTATAACCTATCTCTGAAACCGAATATGAGAGATATATAAAATATTCCTCTTACAAAATAGAGAAAAACGGGTTTTACAATTGTCCAAAAATCCAGCTAAGGGGACTACAACTGCGGGATACTTATATCTCAAAAACTGGAGATGTTTGAAATGTGAAAATTCATATTTTAATTCTTCTTTCAAAATGAAGCAAACATGCGTGTAAACTGGGTGTATTATCATTTTCCAAAAATCCAGGGATAGGAAGGAATAATTCCTATTTAAATAATTATTATTTAATCGTATATTTTGTAACTAGGGCGGTAAGTTGTCAATATTACGCGAGAGCAAAATTGGACGATTGCACGAACGAAGTGAGTGCGCACGTTTGCTTGAGAGGACAATTGACAATTCCGCCCGTGTTACAAACAATATTTTTTATTACTCATGCGAAGGCATGTATCTTACAAGTTTCGGATCCAGGGGCCATCCATAAAAATGGAATAAAAAATAAAAAAATTGCTTTTTCAATTATCTCCGGTGGTGTGGATTCGTCATAAGAACTCTCGTCAGCCTCCTGTATCATCATAGACTTTACACTCATTTTAAAACGTTTTCTTTAATATTTATTATTATTTTGTAATGAAAAAAAAATCTGACACTTCACAATCTGGTCAGTTTTTTAATATCGAGGTCTTGATTGTGTTCATTTTATTTTTATTTATTCGTTTTTTTTAATGTAACCTAACGATATTGAATATTTGCGTGCGTTACCCAGGTTATGTGGAAATACAACGAGACGTGACATTTCTCTTATTAAATAATGTATGTCAAGAAGTACTTTTCGCACAAGAGTAATAAAAAATGCTCATTTGTATATTTGACAGTTGAGAGCTGACATTTGAGTAATAGTTTATAATTACAATTTAAAAGGCAATTTGAAAATAAATGGTTTGATGATTCCATATGCAGTCATACTAATGTAGGAGATGGATCATGCCTATTTTTAATGCTTTCTTTTGTTATATGTGCAAGTCAAAATCTGTTTGAAGAAGTACATGAACAAATAGTTGATAGTGTTGAAAGCATGGATGAATCCTCTATAATATCCCATGATTGTGATGGCAACAATAAGCGACTGTCTTGGCATATGTCGAAGCCCGAAACGCTTAACCTACGAAACCTTGAAGAAGTCTACACATTGGGCCAGGTTTAATAAAAAATTGTTAAGAGGGCCAGATAAAATCAAGTTGAAAGGCGGATCCTGCCCGCGGGCCAGTGAAAATCGAAATTAATCAAAAAATGATCGAATCGCTAATTTGAAATCGAAAATTTAAAATTTAAGTTGTTTATTCTACTCCTTGCAACTGCTCCAGTACCATACATAGATTTAATTAACATTTAATTTCGAATAATTTGGAAAAAGCTTCAGGCAATTTAGATTATTTTGGAAAAAGTTTTTTTTTAATTCACTCTTTTAGAATTCTTAATGTCTGGCTTATGTTTCACCGAACCAGGAAAAGATTAATTGTTGTTTGTTGTATTCAAAATTGTGCGTCTTTTCATATTATTTTGGCATTACAGTTGAGTCTCACTAATCCGGCACTACTAAATACTAGGGCTTGCCGGATTATTGGAATATTCGGGTTATATAAAGAGAATACATAATATTCATGTACTACACTTTTTTTATAACAATAACATATCTTAAAATTAACTAATTAGCCTTAAAATAATCCTTAATTTAGGTTTGTTTTTTACAACTTCTAGTCTTTGTTTAAACACTTTTTCTCGCTAGTTTCGAAGAATTATAATATCTTTATAAGATACGCCGTTTTCTTCAGCCCATGTTATTCAGGTATTGAAACAATTAAATGCTATATCTGGTTTTATTTTAGCAATTGTAGTAGTCGAAAGCTCCAATATTTCTACAAGGCTTTCTTCTTCTTGCACTTATTTACATATTTCTACATCTGTCATAATTTGCTCTGTTTCTTCAGTGCCTTCAAACCAAGAATTTAAATCTTCTTCGCTTGTCTCGAATCTTTTTTCTGAGAAACTTTGTAACCAATTGGCAACAGGCAGATTATCTTCAGAATCCCATTATTCTGTTTCTTGTGATAAAACATTCATTGTAGGCTATAGCTTTTTCCACGATGATTGGTTTAAGTGAGGTGAAACAGAGCTCCATACGCGAGCGAAGGATAATAGAATATCCTTCAAGTTCATTTTTTTGAGACACTGCTTTATGTCACCATCCTGAGAAATAATATGGAGCAACTTATTTTTATACAAGGACTTTACGTTCTGGATAACATTTTGATCCATCGGTTGCAGTAAAGATGTGCAGTTTGGTGGTAGGAACATGGTTTGGATCTTCCCATCATTTGGTCTAAGTTTTTGTTCATTTGGATAGCCTGGAGTATTGTCAAGTACGAGTCAAGCTTTTTCTTACAAGTTAGATCTTTTCATAAACTTCTTCAATTCTGGAACAAAGTTTAGATAACCATTCACTAAATACTTCTCTCGTGACCAAACTTTTAAGCGTGCCGGACTATTGCAGTGCCGGATTAGGGAGACTATACTAAATATGTCAAAATTAGCGGTTTGTGAAGCCTTAAAAAGGGCGATTTTTAATACATCTCTGATTTTTAAATATTCTATATAAAACGCGCAACATTTTACGGATATTATGCTAATATAAATTATTATATAATTTAGTTTACAATATGTCAGGAAATCTTAAAAAAACTAAACCATTTTTAATCACTTAAACACCTTCTTATATTTATAGCGATTATCTTAAAAAGCAATAAAGGTAGCGGAATTGGATTGATCTTTTCTAAAGTTAGAAAACCAACAAGTAGAGTTTATTAATACTGTTTCAAACAATAAGATTAGGTAGTCTCTTTAAAAATGACGTGCAAATTTAGAAAATTTATTTGCAACAAAAGTAATAACTTTAAAACCAACCCCTGGATAGCATTTAGAGTTATTAATATTTTGAATTTGATTCATAAGTAATATGTAGGCAACGTTTTAATATAATCCATACGAAAATGCAAATGCATATTTAGTTTCTTGATTTTATCCGGCCCTCGTACCAATTTTGAAATCTTACTTACGGTCCATCTTAATATTATTCTTCATATTACTCAGAAGAAAATAAATATTTGGTAAACATAGCTGACCTGAATGAATTTGACTAACAAGAATCTTAATACATGAACAAATAGTTGATAGTGTTGAAAGCATGGATGAATCCTCCATAATATACCATGATTGTGATGGCAACAATAAGCGAGTGTCCTAGCATATTTCAGGAATTTTCCTGGCCCGCGGCTTAGTTCGCGTGGAGCGAAGCCGCCAGCTATAGTATCACATTTATAGTATCACAACTATATTAAATATCACAACCAACAAAACTAATCAATTATTTCCTAAATTTTTCTACTTGCCTTTAATTAAATACTTAAAAGTTCTTAAAATATTATCGATAGCAATAGAATAATATTTAAATTTCCTTTTGGAAAATTGAAAGATATTGAACTAAAGTAAATTAATAATTTTTATATTTTTGTTGTTAATATTAAGTAGTTTTTTTCAGCTACTTAACGAAAAATATTCATAATATTGCTTTATACACAACATACTGTTTCGAATTCCTCTGGTACAATAATGAAATATAAAAGTAGGAATTTTGTTGTAAACAACTTATAAAGTTCTGTCAACATTCATTTTACGTTTTTCTTGCAATTTTTATGCTTTTCAAGAGTGCTGTTATGTTAACAGATTTTGTTCGTCTAAGCTTGATGAGTAGACCAAGTTTATCCCTGTCCTCCACAGACCAAATCCATATTTCAAAGTTTTTTATCCGCCTTTAAACTTTTCAAAACTAAAACAAGTTTATTAAATCAATTCAGAAATTGTATCTTACCTTATATATTATGTATTTTACATATTTAAAACAATATTTTTGCTCATCAAATTTTACATTTGTTTTATTAAATATCACAACTAAATTTCAGTTTTATAAGAAATGGATAGAAGTAAAACATCCATGAAAGTTAAACTTATAAATTTTATATAGGGGAATTTCACATGAAACGGACACTAAAAATAGTACTAGCTTCTGGATTTTGTTCATATTTGGATTAATTGTTACTTCTATATGACCTCATTTAATATATATCATTTTTGTTTGTACGAAGCCTGCTTGGCAATTTATAAGCAATTAAAGAATTGGAGAAATTTGAGGAATAGAGTTTTAGAAAGCTATTGTTGTCATTATCAATAAAGATAGAAATAGTATATTTTGTAACTAAGGCGAAAAGACAATTTTTTCGTACATTCGCTCGGGAGGGATATTGAAAATTTCGCCCGTGTTTTTATTACTCATGCGAGGGGATGTATCTTACAAGTCTGGGATCCAGGGGCCATCCAAAAAAATGAAATCAAAAATAAAGAATTTGCTTTTTCAATTGTCTCCGGTGCTGTGAATTCGTCATAAGAACTCTCCTCAGTCTCCAGTATCACCATAGAATTTACACTCATTTTAAACCGTTTTCTTTAAATTTAATTATTATTTTGTAATGAACAAAAATCTGACATTTCGCGTCACTTTTATCTGACATTTCACGTTAATTTTATCTTTATGTATTTGTTTATTTTAATGTAACCTCGCGATATTGAATATTTGCGTGCGTTACCTAGGTTATGTGGAAATACAACGAGATGTGACATTTTTCGTATTAAATAATCTACGTCAAGAAGTACTTTTCGCGCATGAGTAATAAAAAAAGGATATAATGTTTTTTTTGAGAAAATGTAATGTCTTGGCAGTTATAATAAATTCGAAATTTGATTTTTTTGTATAGAAAACCGGAGGTACAGAAAATGTAATATCTTGGCAGTTATTATAAATTCGAAATTTGATTTTTTTGTATAGAAAACCTTTTTTGTATAGAGAACATTTCAAATCGGATTTCGCTTAACTTTTTAACGTTTTTTTCTAAAAATATAGCTTGTAGTAAAGTTGGGTGCATAGAAATCTCTTTCACATACGAAATCACATTCGTTTTTCATAATTTGATTGATTTTCAAGACTGTTAGTTTAATACAGACTACATCGCAAAAAGCCGCCCAACTTGATATGACACGCGCCGCTTTGTCGTCTGACGGTACTCTAAAGTACCACCATATAAAAATATGTTTGAAACAAAAGCAGAGTTATATTTGTCTACATCTTTATCTTCGTTTACGAGCCGAATTTCAAAATGTTTTTCAAATTGATAATCCAAAATTTTTGAAAAAAAAATAATTTGAAATTTTGCAATTTTTACTTATGTTGGGCAACAAAGGGTTAATGCGGTTCAACTGCAACAACAGCTCCGTGAAGTACGAAGAGTGTGCTATTAGTCAGTGGACAGTAAGACGAAGACTGCATTAAAGTAACTTGACCCCTAAGAAACCCGCAATTTGTCAAGACCTTACCCTAGCTCAGTGTTTCTCAAACTTATTTTTCTCATCGCCCACCTGTGATATGCTAAAGTTAATAACGCCAAGGTAAGGTAGGTCAAGGTAGTAGATTTGGGCCAGACACTAAAAGGTGGGTAACACCAAAGGTGGGTAGTGGCGAACGTATTTGTTTGTTTTAAATTAACTACCGCCCCCTATATCGCCCCCCTGGCTACCTAGCGACCCCCAAAACGACGTCATCGCCCACTAGGAGGCGATATCGCCCACTTTGAGAAACGCTGCCCTAGCTCATCGTCAAGCCTGCGTTTTCCAAGGGATCTTTTAAATTGGACGTTGGTACAATGGGGGTCTGTTCTGTTCTCAGATGAGACCAGAATATGCCTCTATGGTAGAGACCGAAGAAGAAAAGTGTACCGGAGACTAAAAGAGCGATTTTCCGAACGCTGCATTGGCGAGCGGACTGTTAATGGAGGTAGTTACGAACCGACCACAATTAGAGGTGCCCGTGGTAACGGGAGAGGAGGTTTAATGGGTGCTAGGTACATCGAGGAGATTTTAGCAGTTCATGTGGTACCTTATATCGATTACATTGGAGAACAATTTATCTTTATTCATGACAATGCAAAGCCGCACGCCGCAAGAATCGTGCAAGATTATGCAGTGGCCAGCATGCAGTCCCGACCTAAATCGGATAGAACATTTATCAGAGGAGCTTAAGCGAATAATTCGAGCTAGGCTTCGTGCCTCAACCTCGATCCCTGAGCTTATTGTTGCAGTAGAAGAAGAGTGGCTTAACATCCCACATGAAACAATAGCGAACTTGATTAATTCTATGCCTATCTATATAAAAAGTTAATTAATTTCACGAGTTAATTTCACAAGAAACCGAAATAAATTTTAATAAACTTAAGCTAATATTAATGCATATTAAATTGTCTTTCAAACGGCTTTCTTTATTTCATCTCATAAATAGTTTAAAAAAATAGCTAAAGTGGAAAGTCTTATAATGGAATCTGCATTCGTTTTGGATATTAGAAAACTAAACTGCGAATATACCGTACTGAACCGCAACGACGATTTCTTAAGTTGACTGGTGTACAAGCCAACGGTTTAAAAACACTGCAACATCAATATTAATGAGTATTACAACTCTGTGTGCTCTTTAAATCGTTGGCTTGTACACCAGTCAACCTAAAAAATATACTGACTATACTGAAAAACATATGTGTTTTAAACATATGTATTTACTACGCACGTTTCTATGTTGGTTGGAGCTCATTGGGGATTTGGCCAATTCACTTCGAATTTGGAAAGTCTGTGCCGATTTCCTCTGGATTGGGACGATCTGCGTCAGAATCGTAAGGGGTTTCCACACATTGATATGCTTCTTGTCTTTTATTCCTTCCCGTTTCCTCCCTTAAATTAGTTGGCGACAGAAGGATCGTTTCAACCGGGCAGGTTTGAAAGACATTTTAGCTAGAAGGTAAGTGGCGCAACCACCCCGATTTGTTGTCCATATTTTAAATGTGTCATATACAGTCCAATCATTTACGCCAGTAACGCCAGTACGGCACCTTCGCACTTCAGTTTATCTATCTCCATAACGAAAGCAGATCTCAGTCTAAAACTTTACACGTATTATTTATATTCTACAAGCTACATTATTAGATAAAAGAAAAAAATTGAAAACTAAAAGTTAAGTGAAATTCGGCTTGAAATGTTTACTTACGGTTTTCTGTACAAAAGAAATCAAATTTCGAATTTATAATAATTGCCGAGAAGAAAATTTTATTTTCCAAATATAACATTAAATACTTTTCTATCTTTTCGGATAATAGCAGCAATTATGTTTAACGCACTGGTGGAGTTTGGCGTCCACGCCAAAACAAGAGAAATTATTAAGCTGACGCTAACAGGAACACATTCCAAAGTAAAAAACATGGAAGAGACCTCCAAACAGTTTGAAATTAAAACAGGAGTCATACAAGGTGATGTACTGTCACCAGTTCTATTGAATTGTGTGTTGAAGAAGGTTATCTAGGGATGGGAGAAAGAGCTGGACAGGAAAGGACTACTTAATCAAGTATACTTTGGAGGATCAAAGAATGGCGTCAAGATCAACTGCCTTGCTTTTTCCGATGACCTCGAGCTCCTTTCTAGAAATACTGACACAGCTATAGAACATCTGAATATACTAACCAATCAAGCAGAAAAAGCAGAACTATAGATTTTCTTTGAAAAAACGTAAAGTATATGACAAACACTAAAAAAGCCCCCCGTCACCTGAAGAGTTGTCAGATTTATCTACCTGGGTGAAATCGTGCAGTTGAAAACCAGTGAAAGAGAAGCTAACACCAGACGGGAGAAGATGGCAGCAGATTTTCGCAGAACATATGCTGTATACAAGAAGAAAGCCACCTCGAAGGGAGCTAAACTGAAACACTACAATACGGTGATTAGAACGGAATGCCTTTATGCTAGCGAACTTAGAGAAGCTAAGAAATTTGAAAGTAAGATAATTCGTAAGATAATGAGTTCAAAGATCGTGGATGTGCAGTATAGTTTAGGAGGAAGGGAAGAACTTTACCAGGATAATGAAAGACTGATTGAGTCCGTAAGAAAACGGAGACTCAAATTCTATGGGTATTTATTTAGAATGGATGAGAAGAGACTAACAAAAAGGATTTTTAAAATACTGCACAGTAGACCTAAAGTGTCTGACAAATGGTTCAGGGAGGTGAGAAAGGTTCTCACAACAGGTTGGACTGAATTCGGAAGACATCTCAAACTACACAAAGTTTAGGTCAGTGATATACAAGTTTAAGGGATTTCATGACGAACTAAAAAAGAACAGTGGTTGGACAGAAGAAAGAAGACAGGCTGCCAGAGAAAGAATGCAAAGACTTTGGGCTGTAAGGAAGGCTAACAGAAACATGTAATTGTTGCCTAACTTGGTCTCTCATGGCTCTATACGATAATAATAATAGCTGAAATAGATTTCTTTGTCCGAAAATAATAGCAGCAATTCCTCTTATTGGTCAAATTTCGTCAATTCTCTAAAGGCTTATAAATTGGCAACTATGGAAAAATATATAATGATATACTACTTATCATACAAAAGTTTATTATTAAGTTTAAATTTATCCAAATATGCACAAAATATAGAATCTAACAATATTTTAAGTGTTCGCTTCACGTAAAATGTCATTATAGTGTTAGATAATTTGAAGCTATAAATTTTGTTATAACAAATTTTGTTATATTAAAATAAAATAGATTAAATTGTTTCTTTTCGTTTTGTTAGATTGTGTGTATTAGCTTGTAGTCAGTTCTTCAAGTAGTCAAAATAAAATATTTTTACTTAAACTAAAAGAATTTAAAATATTAGGTATTTTTCTGTTTATACATTATAAACCTTATATTTATAATATTAGAATGTATTTTAAATCAAAAGTTATTTGAGATTTCACTAAAGTAATTATTAAATTGCAAAAGTAATAAAATTCAAGTTTCGTTAAAAAAATAAATTAACATTTAAATTTGACTGATTCAAGATTTTTTCCAGGGTTGCAAAGGCTACTTTATTTAATCGGTTTTGAAATTACTTTCCCACATATTTTTTATCAAATTTAATAATTCAGATATTTTAATAACTCAATTAAAAAATCTTTAAAAGTCGACCGAATGTTATTAAAAAAGACAAAAATTAAAATCATATTTGAGGAAAATTCATGTTCGTACGTTGAATGAAAATTTAGATTTAACTCAACTAAGTTTGATACATTCATCAAAACTTTATCCAAACTCATCTAGCACTGACTGCTTTTATAATATAAAATTCCATTAGAAAATATATAATCAAAAATATTAATTCTAGATCATTTTTATTGAACGATCATGTTTTTTTTATATGCAAAATATTTTATAGAAGTTTTATTAATTTTGCAAAAAAAGGAACCTTAAATTTTTATAATGAAAAATCGAATTATAATTATAATAGATTTTTTACATAAAAAAAACCTGGCCCCTTCACCATTTCCATGCCCAGTATATACTTTCCCCTTTTTAGAAAATAATCTTTGTAAACCGGGATGAAAAGTACTTCCCATCTTTTGATAGGATTGACAATGGTATGGGATTTGTAATTAATGGTTGCACAGTTACAAGAATAGTATGTATTGCGTTCAGTAATTTTTTGCAAGTCATAATTCCAGGGGAAACATCTCTTAGATCGGCCGAGAGAGAAAGAGGCTGAAAATCTTAATCAATATCCACCGCAGCCGTTTCTCTCATGTTTAATTTATAACGTTTGACAATGTTTTGATTGATTCATTGAGCATAAGTTTAACCGAGTGTGAAACGCAAAATTAACAACGTGTTTACTGTACCGTCTTTTACCACAAGCCGTTGGCTGCAACTGAAAACGCAATTAACACATTAATTTTAATACCAAAAAAATATATATTTATACTGAAATTAACATACACTTATATCACAAAACATACATTTCTGACTATTCTTATCTACTTCTACTAAATTTTAGAGATATACAACTAGATTGAGTAATGAAAACAAACATTAAAACTTACAATTACATTACATATAAGCGATGTCCGTCTTTTGTCCCAACATTATTTTGATAGCTTTTTCCCTTCATTTATATTAGGTAAATTTTGTTCTACCCCGTTTTAATGGACAGTTATTATTGATCATCGTGTACCATAAGTGATAAACAAATAACATACGTAAGAAACTAGATTTCAACACTGAATTATTTCTCTAGATTTAAGTTTAAAGTAAATATTGGTTTTCAATTTCAAATACTTCAAAAAGTCCTTAAACATACACGAGAAAAATATTTATTATTTATTATTATTTTTTAATTCTATAAATAGTAGGTATAATGTAATAATACATCAAAGATATACAAATAATAGTTAAACTGTAGTTAAACCACAGTGCGTCCGTTCGCGTACAATCAGGAGTCGGGGAGTAGAGAGAATCAAGGAGTCAGACACGGGTGTCTTCTCTCACCACTCCTCTTTAACATCTATTTAGAAGAAATCTTCACCGAAGCCCTTGAAAAGAGTTTTAGCTGTTGTCTGCCCGTTGGATATAATCGTCCCTCTTGCTCTTCCACGTAGTCCTGTTCTGGGCCCGTTGGTATCAGTTAATGCCTTCCGTTCGTTTCAGGTTGTCGTTCCATCGCATCTGTGGTCTTCCTACGCTTCTTCTGTTGTTCCATGGTCTCCACCTTATGATTTTTCCGCTCCATTTGTCTTCATTTCTTGCGACATGGCCGGCCCAACTCCATTCGGCCGAGTTTGGCCGACCCCGTTTCTCTAGTATTTCATTTCTTTTGTCTTCTCTCTGATCCAATCGTTTCCTTTCTTATCTCTCAGTGATATTCCTAGTATGCGTCTTTCGATTGCTCTTTGATTGTCTCTTAGCTGTTCCATTCTTGTTTCGGCAATTGCCCAGGTTTGCGATCCATAAGTAGGGACCGGTAGCATGCACTGATTGTATAGGGCCTTTTTAACTCGAGGGGGATGTCCAGCGCTAGTATATCATTGATCTTGCTGTAAGCCGCTCAGCGTTGTCGCATGATCTCTTTAGTCTCTAGTTCTTGATTTGCATTACCTATTGTTAGTGTTTGCCCAAGAAACTTATATGTTTGTACTTTCTCAATTAAGATGCGTTCGATGCCAACTTCTCTATCTAACGTCATGTACTTAGGTTTTCCAAAGTTAATTTCCAATCCTATGCGTTTTGTGGCTTTGCAGATATCGTCGATGAGTGTAATGAGTTTTTCCTTGTTGCTGACTATTAGTGCTATATTGTGGGCAAACATTAGTCGGCTGAGTTTCTCACCCGTTATGTTAATACCTCGGTTACTGAAATCAATTGTTTTTGGTGCATCTTCCTAGTCCAAATTAAATAGTTTCGGCAATAAAGGATCTCCCTGTCGTACACCTCTCCTGGTTCTCACTTTTTCGGATGGTTCGTGCAGTTGGATTTGTAGTCTGGCGTTGCGATAGAGATTATTGATCAAGTTTGCGTACCTATGGTCAATTCTGGATTTTTTTAGAGCTTGCTGGTGTGCCCAGATCTACTGTGTCAAAAATTTATGAACATTAGTCATAGGCGGCACATTGTATTCTGTGGTCTTCTCAATGAGTACTCTCATTGTTTGTAGGTGCTCGGTTGTACTGAACCCCTTACGAAATCCTACAGAGCAGCTTTTTAATCTTCACAAAGGATGCATGGGCTTACTTAATGCGGATCTTTATTCCTGAACTTCCTCGAAAAGGATGCCGGTGGAATGCGAGTTACGATTCCACTGAACAATTTGCGTTACGCGGACGATACAGTATTTTTTGCCGAAAACATGCAAGACTTTCGGATTATCTTGAATAATGTCGTTTGCTGACACGGCTGACACAGTACATGACCAAATACATGATTGTCACTAAAACTGAAGCGCCCAATGAACGGTATCCGGTACGCTCACCGCGTAACCTAGGTAGTGTTACACCTCTCGAGTCTTTCCAGCCTTTCGCCTTCCACATTCAGGTGTTCATGGGGGGTTCAGTGAACTTTCACCGCATACGTTTCACCGCGGAATCTTCACCGTAGGAACTTTGAGCGGTAGCCCATTGAACGGTATCCGGTAGGTTCACCGTGTACCCTAGGTAGTTATACCTGGCGACTCTTTCCAGCCTTTCGCCTTCCACATACTGGTGTTCATTGGGGGTTCAGTGAACTTTTACCGCATACGTTTCACCGCGGAATCTTCACCGTAGGAACTTTCATCCTGGGAACTTTCACCTCTGCGAAGTTTCACAGCCCACGTGTCACCGTTTGGCAATTTCACAGCATCCAATTAAAAAAGTACATAAGCAAAGATATAGGAAAATAAATTGATACAGGTGAAACTGCTCAGCGGTGAAAGTTCCTACGGTGAAGATTCCTAGGTGAAACGTATGAGGTGAAAGTTCACTGAACCCCCAATGAACACCTGTATGTGGAAGGCGAAATGCTAGAAAGAGTCTATGACTACCTAGGTACAAGCGTCGACTGCTCCGTGGATTACTGTTCAGAAATAAAGATCCGCAATAAGAAAGCCCATGCATCCTTTGTGAAGATTATAAAGCTGCTCTGTAACCGCGACCTGACACTAGACCCGAGAACTCGGATGCTGAATTATTACGTATAACAAGTGCTTTTGTATGGTGTAGATGCTTGGGGCCTCAACGTGCATTGCGAGAGGAAACTAGAATGCTTCGATGTGAGCCTACCGTAGGATGTTGAGAGTATCATGGCCAAAATATACGACCAACGTGGAGGTTCTGAGAAGAATGGAGAAAGGCTGAGAGATCCTAAAGGAAGCGAAAAAAAAATTTTTTATGTCTCGTCATCCGACGTATTTAAGGCGACGCAACCTCCTAAATTTAGACGGCACATGAAGAGGAAAATTAGTACACATTACTTACTTCTAATAAAAGTAAGTTACAGTGAGTAAAAGCGTCACTTTATATCACTAATCATCAATGCAGAATTCCGACTGGGGTACACAAAGTTACTTTTCCTCTGATATCATCCTCTATTTAAGTTTGAAACGTAGAAACGTGGCAAATAAATAAATATGTTAAGAAAAATGCTATTATCGATAATTAACATTTAGTATTATTTTTAACTTGTTATGAAACTAGAACCTTTGTTACTTGATTGATAAGTTTATTGCTCAAAAACTTACAGCCCACAAGTTTATTTCACTTTCTCTCACTGGCATAATTGAGTCACTATTGCTAGCCGGCGTAAAAGTGATTACTTTTATGGGCACACAATATAAGCTTCTATAACTAAACAGGGACGCAATCATAAAATATGTGTTGATGTTTGACAATAAAATAAGTTTCAAATACATAATATGAAAAGTGTCTTAAATTGAAATAGTATAGTATATTGTGCAACAAGGGTGGTAAGTTGTCAATTGCTCACGAGAGCGAAATTGGGCGCAAGAACGAAGTGAGATGATTGCAGATAATATTTTTAGTTACTCATGCGAGGCATTTTTCAATTGTCTCCGGTGGTGTGGATTCGTCATAAGAACTCTCATCAGTCTCCGGTATCACCATTTACACTCATTTTAAAACGTTTTATTTAATTTCAATTTCTTAATGAAAAAAAAATCTGTCACTTTCTTCACGTCACTTTTTTAATTTTAAGTTTTTGATTGTGTTTATTTTATTTGTTCAATTGTATGTCTTAAAGTAGTTTAGCGATTTTTATTGAATATTTGCGTTCGTTAACAAAGTGGTAATTATGGGGTAATACTTGAATTGACAAAAACAGCCTTTTGTCGCACTAAAAAGCGGGTGGCAAGATAGTACTTATTCAGCATGAGTAATAAAAAATACAGAAATTGTATCGAATTTAATTTATTTAGTTTATTCCCGTTTATATTGATAAGTAAATAGCAGTAATATTAAAGCCATTATATTTAGTATAATCTAAAGTCAAACTTTACGATGTAAATGTAAGATATTTATTAATATTAATATTATAACTATTATATTTAGGCAAACTCATGTAGTATAATCTAGATATTAGGATTAGATCACATAAATATTTAAGAATCTAATGTAATATTGCATAACAATTGTTTCTGTAGTCTTTTGGCAAATAGAGAATATTGTCCTTTTCTTTGCCACCTAATTTATCAAGTTGTTTATATCGGGAGTGTAACAAGTAGTTGAACAAAGTGTGCGGTTTTGGCGGAGCAATACAAACAATGTGGACACAACAAAATCGCGGCTGGAAAATAGCAAACTGAAACTTGTTGCTCTCCCAGAGACTCGCGAATGTAAACACCCAATTAAAACAAATAATGTTTTGTGATTTTTAGAGACATTAGATTTATATTTTTTTCTACCTACTTAAAAAGTTCGTTTATTAAATTACTATATCAAAGCTTGACAGTTCAGCAAACATATTTCTCATTATAATTAAAAGTTTGATGAAATATATTTTTAAATAAACAAAAATCATATTAAAACTTAATTCACTGAGAGCAATATATAAACAACATATTCACGGTTAATTATGCGTCTGGCTAAAGCCATCGGCAAGTATTCATGTGCTATAAATACATAGTGTTATCTAGATAGATTCCAACATGCGTAATATTATAAACTCATTTATATTTTCTAAGTAAACGCTATTTTACAGGGAATATAAGTTAATTATTAAATGTTGGTTATTATCATCCCTATTATTCATCGTTTTTTTTTTATTGGGAATGGGAAATGAAAAGGCTTTTTATAAGTCAATATTTATTCACCTGACTAGTTTCGGTGTCTTACTGACACCTTGATCGTAGGCTAAAAGTTACAAGAAAATAAATTTAATTAAAAACAATAATTGAAATAATTAATACGACATATCTCTAAATTATGTTTTAAGTTAAAAATCATTATGTTTTATGTTTTTTACAAATGACAAGTATTAATTTAATTGAAATGTGATTCAACATTTTTAATTTAAAGCAAGTAAGTAATTTAGAGCCTACGATTAAGATGTCAGTAAGACACCGAAACTAGTCAGGTGAATAAATATTAACTTCAAGGTTGTGAGGTCGCAAAAGCTGCTCGCGACATTTGTACTGAGTGGAGATGGTGTCATTGCTAAAATAGACTGCTCGTCATTGGTATGCCAAGTCCAAAAAAGAAATTTTTCCTATGTATTATTGCTAAAATAGGCCGCTCGTGATTGGTATGCCGAGTCTCAAAAAGAAAATTTTGACCTCAAAGGTGTACCTCGTTCTTTGAGGAAATTCACCGAGAATTTGCGTCAAACAACAAGGAACAAACTGGCAAAGAAAAAGAAATGCTCTCACACTGTTATAGACAAGCATCTTCACTCAATGGGAATGATTCAGAAGTGTGAAACATAGGTTTGCATGCTTTATGTGACAACAAAAATCTACGCGCCACAATCTCGCCCCTGGTTTGCTTGCTCGTCATACAACTTATGGACACAAACAACGATTTCTTTGCCGAATCGTTATTGGCGACGAAAAATGGTGCGTGTACATTAATATTAAGCAGCGCAAAGAATGGCCTAGCCTCAGTGAAGAAACGACACCGCGCTTGAAAGAAGTTCTTCTTCCGCATAAAACGATGTTACGCGTATGTTGGGACTGAGAAGGGATTATACATTACGAATTGCTTGAACGGAACCAAACGGTTTCAAAAAAATTAGAGACACGGATTGAACTTAGTTGCTAACCCAATATAAGATCATACACAGCATTTGTAGGTCACTTACCAAAAGCATTATATATAATCAATAGCAATTAACAGCTCTAATGGAAAATGTGTCCCTCACAGTACATCGCCGAATTTGCCGCCAGTATATGTCGTAGATGTGATTTACATTTAAATAATCTCTATTTATAAGTAAATATTTATCCCTTATTTTCAAATTAAAATGGTGAATTATATAAATTATGTGCCTTTAAAATTTGCAGGCTATAAATTGTTTATTCCACAAACTGATGCAACAGTAAACTTCTAGCGATTAATTATAAAAGGCATTTTCAATGGAACATTAACTTGGATAGGACGGTGCCAGACTCACTTCCTGCTTTTTTATAATACGCGGGAAGCCCCCACCGTTTTTTTTTTAATTCTTAGACAACTCATTCTTGAGGGATACTTGAAATACAAGTTCCTAGGATATCTTAGAAAAATTTATGTGAAACTCTTTTATCCCTCGATACTTTTCAAAATATTCTCGACTTTCGATTCTTTTAATCAACTGAGGTGCACGATGAAGGGAAAAGACGCTGGCCGGAGAGATTTTTTTATACGTGGGCAAAAATTAAATTTCAGCTAGACTAGGTGTGGTAAATCTATGGTATGCGTGTCACAGTTAACCATTTACTTTTCTAAAAAAATGTAAATTATTCTTTTTTATTTAATGAATAATATCAAATTATATGTGTACCTACAAGTAAAATATAGATGAAGTAACTATATAATATCGGTGGTTTACTTGCAAATGGATTTAAGTCTGATTTCTAAGAAATTGAGGTTTTGGTATGTCTGTATTCATCTGCTATTAATGTCATTTTTAATTAAATAGGCAAAGTTATTTAAGTAATTCTTGTCCAAAAAGCATGAAAAACAAACAAAGCCTAGTCAACTTATAAAGTTTTTCGTCTCTCCTGCAAAGTTTCATATTTTGGACTTGCTTGTTCTTCGTCTTTTTGCAAGTAGGCCATCTTTAAAATAATCTTAGTTGGTTAATTAGAGAAATTTACTACAAAGATTTGCTACATAATGAAATTAAAATCGATAAATCCAAAGTAATAACTACTATACGATGTATTTCGAAACTAATGTTTGCCTTGTGATTTTTACAAATACTTCAATATTAAGTTACAAGGTTTGAATACGGTTGTGCTCTACGTGTATTTAATTCAAGCATTAAAAACAAAATTATAAATATTTATACTAAATATTTTTTAAATATTTTTTTTTATAAAAAATTGGACACGTCAAACTGATTAACTGAAGATTAAACTTCAGATGTGGAATTAATAACAGATATATTTTATTCGCGATTTTCTGATTTTAAAAAAATCAAGAAATCGAAATACAAAAGAAATACAAAGAAATTGAATTTCAAAAATCTTAATTTACCCAGACTTCACCAAAGTTGTTAAACTTGATTTTGAAAAATGTGAATTTGTAGAGTTACATAAATTTTAAAAATACATTAGAATATATTAAATAATAAATTAATTGTTAAACTATATTTCGTCCATATTGTTTCGTCTGTCAAAGTTTGCACAACTCAATTTTATCCATTTAGTTTTGTCTATCAAGGTTTGAGCAACTCAATTTTATACCTTTACTTTTATATACATATTAAGATTTTCACAAATAAATTTTGTTTCATCTATCGAGGTTTATTCGCGGCTTAAATAAGTTTTGTCCATTTGTTTTTATCTATCGAGGTTGAATTTTGTACATTTAGTTTTGTCAATCAAGAATTACATAATTTTGCCAATTTAATTTTGCATATCAAGGTTTGCACAAATCCATTTTCTTCGTTTAGTTTCGTCTATCAAGATTTGCACAACACAATTTATCCCATTTAGTTTTGTCTATTAGGGTTTTGCCTGAGATGATTTGTCATGATTTGCCTCAACTCAATTTTGTCCATATAGTATTGCCTATCAATGTTTGCAAAACTCAATTTTATCCATAGTTTTGTGCATCTAAAGCAGGGGTCCCCAAACTTTTTATCCCGTCGACCCCTTCTCAGAATATTTGCCTTCATATCGACCCCCAGATTAAGTATTCAAAAAAAAGCATTAACTCATTTTTTGCATTACTGCCATTTTGCGACTACTACCGAGTGCGTTAAAAATATGTTAACATACCTTTTTATTAAAATAGTTGATATATGAATAGTTGATAGTTGGATGGATGTATCTGAAGAGATGCAGCAACATTCTTGATATTTGGTTGAAAATTGGTAAGTTTTAGTCTCAAATCTCCACGGTTTTCCAAGCTCAATCCTTTCCTCTATTTTGCAAAAATTATAGAACTCAAGTTATAACTGGGGTAGGTAATAGTTGATCATATTCTAATTTAAAATTTTTATTGGAATATTCTATATTCTTCCTTGTCAGTTGAATTGATCCTCTTTCGTATTAATCGACCCCCTTTCGACCCCCAGTGTATTAATCGACCCCTGGATAACTCTTATCGACCCACTGGAGTCGGTATCGACCACTTTGGAGACAACTGATCTAAAGTATAAAAATGGATATATTCGGAATGTTACAGGCATTTTTGCTCTTATCAACCAATGTGGACCCAGAGGGGTGTAGCCCTTAAAAGCACTGCGGCCAATTGTATTTCCCCACATTACCCAGCCCCTGTATTAAGTCTAGGAATCTATGTGTCATTTTCTTCGCGGGGATTCCATTTGCTGTAATGCTAAGCTCGTGTCTCATATGAGCAATTGCTTCGCAATGGAAGGTTATATGGGAGGCAGTTTCATCCTCTTCATAGCATAGTCTGCACAGTGGTTCATCTCTCCAGATCCCCATTTTGTGCAGATGATCTTGTAGAGAACAGTGTCCTGTAAGTAGGCCTACCACAATTGTGATCTGCTTCCTTAACAGTTGCAGGATTTCAGATTTCAGCAGTTAAAGAAACCGATTCATTTTCTACCGTACGTTTGCTATGTTTCTAACCACTTATTTTATTCTACTGTAGCCGGTGCTTAGTAGCTATCCATTTACAGATTTCATTTTGGGCCATGGTTTTGTTTTTTGGACCATCGTAATGTAGGAGTTGCTGATGTTTGCTTTTTTAGCACTATCCATCCATTTCGTTTCCTACCAGTCCCTTGTGGCTCAGTACCCAATCAATTATGACCTTATTGTGCCTTTAGGTTCAGAGCCTTTACGTTCTGAAGGCAGTACCATGTTATTTTAGAGTTAATTTCATAGCACGCTAAGGCATTTATAGCAGCCGGACTGTCCGTGAAGATGCGGATGTTTCTACTTTTGTAGTCCATCCTTAGATTTTTATGGGCACAGATTGCGATGGCGTGTATTTCCGCTTGGAATGTCGTGGCATGATGGCACAGATAAACTATACCCCAATCTATGGACTATATATATATGGTCCGTAGATTCCTGCGTCAGGTCCGCTGTCCTTTTTGAAGCCGTCTGTATACCAGCCCACCTTGACACGTGATTGTCTTCTGTCGTACGTAGTTGTGTTTTGAATGGTAGATCGAATGGCATTTAGTCTCCCTCAATATTGGGGTTTCGCTCAGATATTACATTGGTTATCCGTCAGAGTCTCCCAAGTACCATTACACCTGCATCTGAAGGCACCAATCCTTGGCTCTCTTGAGCTGAAGTTAGTGCGGTTCTCAAGGGATCATTGAGAACCGCAATTGCTAACCAAGCCAATCTTTGAACACTAGATAATACCTTTATGGACTGTTTTTGCTTCAGTTTGGCATAGGAATTTACTTTGTCCATCTCTCTTTGTGAATCTATCAATATTTGCATAAATACATGTTGTCCATTTAGTTTTATCTGTATTACGTAACTCAAGTTTGATCATTTAGTTTTGTCTATCGAGGTATGGACAATCCAGTTTTGACCATTTAGTTTTGTCCATCGAGGTATGCACAGCTCAATTCTGTATATTTAGCTTTGTCTATCAAGATTGACGCAACTCAATTTTGTCCGTTTAGTTTGGGCTATCAAGGTTTGTGCAATTCAATTTTCTGCATTTGCTTTTGTCTACAAAGATTTGTGCAACTCAATTTTGTCCATGTAGTATTATTTTGTCCATGTAGTCTATAAATGTTTGCACAACTCAATTTTATCCATCTAATTTTCTGCAACATCAAAATTGTGTAAAAATGGGACTTCTTATATTCAGGCCATTGTTGTGGTTTTATATCAACCGCAATTTGGAAAAAAAAATTTAAAAAATTCTGTCACTTTCACTTCACTTTTTTAATACTGAGGTCTTGATTGTGTTTATTTTATTTATTTAATTGTTTTTTTTTTTAATATAATCTAGCGATATTGAATATTTGCGTGCGTTACCAAAATTACGTGGAAATACAATCGAAAGTGGCATTTCTCGTACTAAAAAACGTGCGCCAGGTAATACTTTTTACGCATGAGTAATAAAAATAAATTAACGAATGAAACTAGATCAGCAAGCATTTTTTTAAATACCAACCTGATATAAAAAAAAGTAACAAAATGTGAATAATTAAAATAATAATTTTTAATGCGAGTTTGGTTGTAGAATGCTCTACAATAAAAATCGCATTAAAAATTCAGATTTTAATTATTATTGTGACTACCTACTTAAATAATGTTTGAAAAATACACATGTTGGGTTCAATTATAATTTTTGTCAATAAATATTACTTGGTAGAATTTCAAAATGTGTGAATTTAAAAAAATGTTATGCGGTCATAAGTTTCACCACCCCGGTACTAGACTGCTAGGATAATAAAAACAAAGAAAAATTAAGAAAAGCAAATGATTCTTGTTGCAGAAACTGCTTCTTGAAATTGTCACTTAACCTGTGTAGAATTGTGCAGAATCTTGTGCAAAAATGCAACTAAATGTACAAAATTGAGTTGTGCATACCTCGATAAACGAAACTAAATTCTTTATAAACACCAATTTTAACTATATAACTTGTGAGAGATGTTTTAAAATTGTAAGAAAAAGTTGTACTAGTGACTAGTACAACGTGACTGAGTACGACGCGATGAACAGAAAAAAATGTTTACTATTCTTTAATTACAACCAAATACGTTTTAAGATAAAAAGTTTGTATTCCTAACGAAATCATTATAATTTCTATTTATTTCGTTTAATAAACTTCTCTTCGAATATGTCCATTTTATTGTAATGTGTTGTGAAAGTCCTTGGCAGCTAAACCAGACAATTTTAAAATGGGTAGCAAATGGTTAAACTTGTAAGCCAAAGTAGAATATAATCATTAAATAATTATTATTAAGTAATTTTATTCTGACAAAATAAAATAATTTTATTCTGATAAAATAAAATCAGTAGAAACGTCATTTTTATTCAATAACAAGTTTTACGAAGTACATTTTGTAGGTCCTGCTTTTTTTTAAATTTAAAATCTTTAATGTAATATTAAATCTATAGTAACACTGCTACAAAACTAGTGAAACTAATGAAGTAAGTTTAGACAACAAACAGATATTTTCTTGGCATGTAATATATCAACTCGTACACTTTATCACAAAATTTGTGGTTAGTGGTAAAATAATGTAACAATGTGAGCATAACAAAATCTCGGTTGGAAAATGACACGGCTGTAACTTGTTGCTCCAAAAGCTGAACTAATAAATACGTGGTTAAAACGTAGACGCAGAAAAAATCGATACATATTTTTTTTTAATTCTATATTGAAAAGTTTGTTGTGTATGTGGTGGTCTACTTCTCCTAACAAGCGTACAGGCAGCTTGCTCTCTCTCTCTCTCTCTCTCTCTCTCTCTCTCTCTCTCTCTCTCTCTCCATCAAATCGACTCCAATCAAAGCAGACCTTCAAGTGCAATGCGAGCGCAACAGTATAATGCAATCAATTATTGGCAGAGATCCCGATAAATTCCCGGAAGATGTCGTTAGAATGTGAAACCGTACGTCATTTATATTGTCGCCGTTACACAATTGCCGCCCCCCGATTGAAACCAATTTCTTTTATTCTCGAATTATTTTCACTCATTTTTTTTTCATTTCGTCGTACATATTTTATTGAGGCTTATATTGAACGGGCGTCAGCTTTTAATTCCAGAGTTGTAGCTACATTTTTTAAATAGAATTATGTGTAAGTTCACGCGGTTCTAGTTTCGTTGCGAATTTATGTCCAAAAAGAGAGATTTTAAAACCCTCGTTGAGATTTATTAGATTTTAAAATGCATTCTGATCCGGTTTCATTTATTAAATTCTTGATTAAAATAAAAATTTATCTCAATAAATGGAAAGGATGCTTGCGACCGTTACTACGTGGTAATCCATTCTTACTCTGAATTGAAACATTCACATGTTTTTACCATTATTTTTTTGTGAAAATATTATATAACTATAGTTATATAAATCTATACACTTTACTTGACTCGAGTTTCGACTGTTTCGAAGGTCATTTTCAAGACGATTACAAAATTGAATTGAAATATACCAAGAGTTTTGGTGGGGAAGTTATCTTAATTAGGTGGGGAAGTTAATAGCAAAATCAGAGTTTTTGCGGACTTTCTTATTGACAGACTAAATCTTTCTATTATTATTATAGCGGAGACGGAGACTAGTTATACTAGTATTCAGATTCCAAATTTTGAATTAAAGATACAATGTTTAAACTGTTTTTACAATATAAATCTTTGTCGCCTGCAGAAGAGTCAGAATATTCTAGTTCATTTCTAATTCATTTTTATGAAATCCTATCCATGTTCATTTCTTTCTTGTATGTAATAATAAATCTGGAATAGATGAATTAAATTGACTTAATAAAAGGATAGCTAAACAACAAAAATAAAGTAAAATTACGAATATATCGCATTAAATATATTATATAAATACCTATTTTCAAATTAATTCATTCGATTCATATTTAAATGCCTACTCTGTTGACCAGTGTAGGATTTACGTATAAGCTACACCAGCTATAGCTTAGAGCACCCGCTTTCTTGGGGCCCCCCAAAAAAATTGTCCGAGTAAGCAATTCACTTTAGATCTTTTGAATTTCTAGATCATTCGCATCAGACAGATACTGCATCATTATTTGTCCCAATGCCGCACGTCCGGAACGTACCATACTTTTCACACAATTTTTGTAGCGTGTCTTTTCGAAGAACAAAGCGCTATTGTGCCTAGGGTTTGTATTACCGACAACCGGATAACCGGTTAGTAAGTGTCGAGGCCAGTTATATGATAATACTGCCAATATGTCTGGTAAATACAAGGGTTTGCAAAACATAATATATTGAAGATTAACAAGTATGCTATGTATTTTCCGAGTGCTGGTCATTCCCTGAATCTTGTTGATAGAGCAGCAGTTGACTGTTGTTTAGAATTGGTCAATAAATATACAATTTCTTTTCACCAGCACCACACATAGATCGGCAGTAGTGTTGTCACTCTTCAAAGATAATTCAAAAGTTCCTAAGACTTTGCCAAGGACTAGATTGGAATATTAAATAGTAACATTTGTATCTTTTCTTCAAAGACTATAAAGATTTCTGGGAAAATCACAGTGTTATGTAGAACACAAGAACTTTCTTAATGTAATTCAATGTCAGTCGTGGTGTTTGCCCGTGAACTAGTTGTTTTTAAGAAAGTTTGTTATAGAAAGATTAGTTATACAAATGATGTCAACTTTGTTTAAATTATTTCCTAGAAATTGTAATGTTTGAACCAATGATACAAATAGTGATACAAACTATTTAATATTATCAAAATCTTCAAACTCAACAAGATATAAATAATAACTAGATTAGAAGCTCAATCAATGGCTACAAGTCCTATATTTGATGGTTATGATGAAATAATATCTGCATTGCATGAGCTGCATCTTTATAATTACAGATCATCATCAACCAGCCTTCGACGTCCACTGCTGGACATAGGCCTCCCTCATGGCTTTCCATTGTTGTCTGTCTTGACAAGCCGAATCCAGTTGGTTTGAATTCTCTTTAGGTTGTCGGTCCAGCATATAGGTAGTCTTCCCCTTTTTGGCATCAGCGCGTGTTCTTCATTCCAACAATCTTTTAGTCCACCTGTCGTCCTTTATTCTAGCCACGTGACCGGCCTAATTCCATTTTGATGTCTCTATTCTCTTGATAATGTCACTTGGTCCCCTGCCGTAGGCCCTGATTCGTAACGTGGTGCCTTAAAACCTAAATCTAGCATTGATCTCTCCATTTTTCGTTGTGCCACTCTATACTTCCTCGCTGATGATGTCGTTAGGGTTAAGGTCTCCGCTCCATTCGTGAGTACCGGCAGACAGACAGACACACACTGGTCGAACAGTTTTCTCTTTATGTAGATGGGTAGATCTCTTTAAAAGACATGTTTTAATTTTGCGTAAGCTGCCCATCCAATGTTGATTCTTCTATGTAATTCGCATGTCTGCTGTCATTTTTAACAAAATCCGAAAGTGAAAGATGTAATTTCCTACATACATATAGATTTATTTGGGGGTCTTGTTGTGATTGAAATTCATCTAGCAAGCAACTCCACAAATATAACATTACCCTTCAAACACACCATTCAAAATTCAAACTCCACCATTCAAAATTCAAACTCCTCCATTCAAAATTCAAACTCAACCATTTAATTTATAACGTTTATGCCTTGATTTCTTGTTTCGCCTTCCTCTGTAGTATTCAACTACAGTAGTATTCAACTAATTTTCTCAAGTCTAAATCCGGTCCTGCTGTTGACTCAGATTTTAATCCTCTAATAATAATAATAATCTCCTAGTAATTTTTGTAGTTTCGTTTATCATCTTCGTTTGTCTTATTGCATTCAAGAAACTTGAAATTAGTTGTTGAAATTAGCTACATGCATAATTATTCAAAACATTGTAGCATTGCGACCTTAGGTCGTCATGTGATTTATATGCCAAACAATCGCATCGCGACAATGAGTCGTCAAATGAAACAAGTTGGTTAATAATAGGCAAATTCCTTACATTAAAAACCATGAAATATCAATGTTTCCTTATTGCCGACAACAATCTCTGGTCTCCTTCCAATAGATCACTTGCAGATTTATATAGTCTCCCAATATTCTGTCTTATTTGTGTCTCATCGAAATGGATTTAGTCCTCTTACGGACTGCATGGCTCTCATTCAGAACCGCTAATCTGAAGTAAGAAACCCAATTTTCCGACGTCGTTTTATCTTGTCTGGTTTACCATCACCACCATCTGACCATGATAACTTCTTTTATTGTTTTCATAATTCCTCAGATTTCTCATCGAACTACGAAATTTGTTTAAATTTATAGTTATTTTTCTAATATCCCAAATTATCACATACCAGAATCAAGCTTTTAGTAAAACTGCTGTTTTTATATTATATTTTTACCTGTATTAGGTTTTATGCGTTTTGTATGATATTATTAAGTAATCCAAATGATCCTTCTAAACTCTGATAGTTATCTTTCCTTTCAAAAATTGATAATATATGATCATCAGAAGATTAATAAAAAATATGTTGGTTGGACGCTTACCTTAACATACTACCGTTTAATATACAGGGTGTTTCAAAAAGAATATATTTAACGTTGTCCTTAACGAAACCCCTCAGGAAAAAGTCACAGGGTGTCAAATCGGGTGACCGTGGAGCCCAGTTGAGACATGCTGTGTCGTCAGCTCCTTTACGACAAATCTAACGGTTCGGTAGAGTTTCATTCAGATATTCACTCACTTGTCGATTCCAGTGAGGGGGTGCCCTGCCTTGTTGAAAAATGAAGTTGTCTTCGAGCAGCCTGGGAAACAACCAGTTTTGAAACATAGCGAGATACTGCTGCCCGTTAACCGTGTTTGCATCAATGAAGAATGGGCCGTAAACAGATGATCGGAATATCGCACAAAACACATTGACTTTGGACGAATTTCGTACATCATCTGATGACTGCATGAATGACTGCATGTGAGTTCTGTAGCCCAAATTCGAACATTCGAACATCTGTAATCTAAACTTGAGAAGTAAATATGAGTGCAAAGTTTCATATTCGTATATCTTAAAATGTAATAATATGCATGCGAAATACATATATTCTTTTTGAAATGCCCTGTATTATAAAAGTTCAAAATCGGTAAATATACACATTTGCGGTATATGTATGCATTTGTCAATTTGATAGGTAAATGTGCGTTTAAATGTGAATTCAGCTTAATATATCTGGTTTTACTGGCAAATGTATACATATTCCAACGTATATTTAAAAAAGTTTTAAAATGTTAAACATAAATAAAACACACTTAAACACAAAGGTTTAACCTTAAAGGTTAAAATGTTATTGAAATAATTTCTATTGTTATTTTATTATTATTTCTATTATTATTATTTATTTAAACACTATTTAATATTAATATTATTTCAAATGAATATATTATGTATGGCTTTGTATCTTTACTTATTATAGTCATCGAACTCAAAAGCACAAATTAATAGGAAGGATAGGAAATTATTTTAATTAGCTTTAAAAATACCAAGAAAAGTGTTAAGGCGTAGATGCAGGTATAGTGTAGAAATAGTTAAAACTTTCACGGTTTGTTTTCTCTAGATTAGATTTTTAATAATCTAGTCTGTTTATGTAAACTAGAGACTCATGTTTCATCTAGGCTAGATTTTTAATAATCTATTGTATCTAAATTTTTATCCGCCACGCCACGCCATTTTTCATGGCCCAGCTAGCATAGCCGTGGCGCTATGCTAGCTGGGCCATATTCCTTTCATGAAATTTTCCATCACCAATTCGCATATTTGCGGCTGTATGTCCACGATAACTTCACGATTTCTATCTTTGAGGTCTTGAATCGATTGTGGGTCATTGGAATAGACCTTATCTTTCACGTGGCCCCAAAGAGATGTCTAGATGTGTTAAATCACAAGATCTCGGTGGCCAATTGTGATCGCCTCTTTGAGAAATCACACTGTCAGGAAACTTCTCACGCAATAGAGCGATAGTATCGTTGCTTGTGAGGTACATAGCGCCATCTTGTTGAAAATAATCGTGGTTCACATCAGTATCTTCCAATTCCGGCCATAGAAAATCATTAATCATCGTTCAATAGCGCAATCCATTCACCGTAACAGTTGACGCAGCCTCATTTTGGAAAAAGGTCCAATGACCCCGCCAGACCAAAAACTGCACCAAACAGTCACACGTTGAGGATTTTCAACAATAATTCTTGGGTTTTTTTCCGAGCCCCAAATGCGATAATTCTGCTTGTTAACGGAGCCTCCAACGTGAAAATGGGCCTCATCACTCCGCCGATGATATTTCGATGAAATTCCGGATAAGTTTGATGCATTTCAAGGACCCAATCAGCAAAGACAAGACGTTGTTGATGGTCAGCAGGCGTGAGTACTTGTGTTAACTGAACTTTAAAAGCCTTAACACCAAAGTCTTTATGCAAAATACGGTGTAATGTCGTTTGTGGAATGCCCAATTCCAAAGATCGGCGAGAAATGGACAAGCCTCGGTTTTCCTCAATACTATGAGCTACAGCAGCAATATTCTCAGTTGTTCTTAAGGTACGTGCACGAGTTCGGTTCTTAATTTTACTAACTTTTCCCAAAAGCTCAAACTTCTCCACCAGTTTCACAATTGCTGGCCGAGAATGTGCTTCACGATGACCCAAAAACGCTTTAGTTTTGCGAACTTTGACCGCGAAATTTTCTCCATATTTGTAGTGAATTTTAATAAATTCAATGGGTTGTTGAAGCGTATATCTATCGTTCCATTATTATTAATGGCGTAGTTTTTACTTGTCATCTGTAAAGTAGTTCAGGTTGACTCATGACAAATGTTAAAATGGTGAACTATTGAAAATGAAACCTCTTATTGGGAGCCCCTATAGATATACCAAGCTATTAAGTTTTTTAATAATTACAATTTAAAAAATTCCAAAAATTTTGCAATTTTTTGTTTACAAAGATATAATATTGCAAACATATTAACGATTAAAAAATCTAGATCGATACCATCTAGGACTAGATAATATAGAACTTTAAGAAAATGAATGAAAACTAAACATCTAAATTTGAAAAGCACTAAATTTAATATGAACTTGGTGGATAGACAATATTAGAAGGAATCTGCCCTTGTTTTACTAATTTGAGCAGCGATTCTTTACCAAAACCGTAAATGGCAGCGATTTCTAGCGTTTCATTGGTTTCTTGGTCTTGGGGTGCGGAAAAAAAGTAAACAAATCGGGTCGAAGCGAGCGTAATCAGTGCAAAATATGGTGAGTTTGAATATGACTCGGAACGTTTTTAGTTATTTGAGCGGTCGTTGGGTGTGATTGATTTTTTTTGTCAGCAAAAATTGCTGAAATTCAGTTAAAAATTTAATAAAATCGTGTAAGATTATTGTTTGAAGTACCATGTTTTGTGAGTATATGTCAAATTGTATTTGAAATTTTTGCTTGGGTGAGTGAATGTTTGCGTTGATTTATTAACTAGATTTAAGGAAAATTTCTCAAATTATAGAAAATGAAAGTTGTTGAAGGAATATTTCGGGTTTTTTATTTGTGGAATTTTGTTAAAATTGTATAAAATGTTGGAAAATTTGTGGGAATGTATTACGACATAACGTCGATGAAAATTCGTTAAAATTGGGGGAAATTTGTCGCAAAATAACGGGAAGTCTGTAAAATGAACAGAAACAATTTCTCAAAACTAGTGGGAAATTTAAGTAAAACGTTTACAATGTTAGATGAAATTTGTAGAAGATATAAATCGGACTCCAATGCGACTGTTTACAGATTATAAATATTTATGATAAATAGATATTAAATCTAATATTTCTTCCTTTCTGTCTTACAAAAAATTTGATAATAGATTTTGTAACCATTTTCAAGCATAATTATTATTCATTTTTCAAATTTACGGATTGTATAATACTGCTATGAATATGAAATGTTATGAAAAAAAAATGATATAATTTATATTTCAAAAATTGATTCTTTAAGATTGTATTTGGTTTAAAAGTTTATGACTTCTATTAACTCGTTCAAGTTTTATTTCTATACAGGTGATTTATAAGAAACTTATAGAGTGGTTTTTTAGAAGTTTATTTTTTTTTTGGTAGACATATATAAGTGAAATAAATTATAAATATTGTGGACGACGCAATATGAAAATTTTAATAGGGCACAGTGGAAAATATATTCATAATATAATTTACATAATGTTACGTTATTGAACTGTTCGGAAATATTCGAAAAGTTTATAAAGCGCGAAGGCCGTTGCCAAGCACTCACAGAGATTAATGTCGGGATATAAAACCCAGGAAAGACAGATAAATTGATATATAGAGAGATGCGCACGTAGATTGAGATATATCGTACGCGTGACGAGCCGCTGGGTCATCACTCATAATCCTGGCATGTCCGAGTGGGAACTTAGAAAATGGCAACGCTCAATAAACTCGGTGACGAATTGAATGGACAAGAAATAGAAGGAGAAAGGACACAGAAGCCTATCAAGTCGTATTGCTCGAGCTCGGTTTTTATTGCCTGTTTTAAAAGTTTTTCATATTCGCATTCGCATAAAAGCTTTCCTGCCAGACTAAGCATATTATCTTAATCGATTGGTAGACCATACTTCTACTCCCCGGTATGTCATATTCCGTTAATGCTAGTCAAGGGGATCGTGTATCGCTATTTGTGGCCTACATAAATATTGGACAAAGTCGGTTACATTTTTAATCCAGCTTTTTTGTGTGCGTCGCGCATCCACCGGAGCTTTAGGAGCGGTCTGGCCGATTGCCCGAAGAGCTTTCACTTACTCCGCGTTTTCCCCCGCCGACTCTGACGCTGACGGCGCCATCGTCTCTGGCGCCACCGACAGGCCAGCAACCGTCCTTACTTTTTACTACAGTTTGCTTCGACAAAAGAAAGAAAAACTACCCATTATTGCCTACAGTTATCTTAAGAAGCCACAATAAAACTGTCGTTTAAAAAGTAAGGCTGTCATTAATAAGAATTGCTCAGTATCAATTTATGTGCGGGACGTATTAGGTAGGGCCGATAAAATCTATTGATGGCCAAGGGACCATACCCATATAAGAGATAAAAAAAACTTTTAATATTGCTACTTTCCACGTTACATTTAACGTTGAAAGTTTTTCCTAAATATTTACTAAGGAAAAGCGTCCAACCAACATATTTTTTACTAATTTTCTGATCATCATCTTCATCCCTAACATCAACTTCCCAAATAGTCATCAAGCATTCAATATCGATGTTCACTCTTACTTCTCACCAAAAACATTTTCTAAGCAAAAAGTTTATACTACTTGAATGAAACATTTCTTTCAATATCTCAAATATTTGTTTTTTTATTTTCTCTAATATTTTATTATTTTCTAATCCTATCTTCTAATCTAATATACTTTCTAATATATGTGAATAATTATGCAAGATTATTGTAGTACACGTGCATAAAACCTATAAGGATTTTTAATTTGTATAAAACGAATACTATGTCTATTAGAATTAAATTATGTGAAATTCGTTAAAATTTAGATATTAAGACACAACAATCGGCATATCATTTATCTTTATTTAATTTGATATATAAAAGATATTTGTAAAGATTTTATATATAAAAGTACGAAATTGGAAACTACCCTCAGGATAACACTAGAGAATCTATATCTAGAAGATCTAGACTACATAGTTAAGATTTAGACTATCAAGATTTAGTATAGCTAGATTTGTTAATCATTTTATATACCTTGATGTATTTAGTAGTCTTAGTGATTTAGTCTGAATTAACCCTTATGAACGCGCAATCAAAATGTAGCGTAGAACTCGCGACCGCTGTGAGGCCCAACTAACTACCTTTGTTCATCATGATAGTTGAAATCTAACGTTACTATCGGATTGGGGCACTATTTTTATGCTACAAGTATTTATTTCCCTTTGCTTTGATCATTTTTCGCTAAAAAAATATCCACTTTTGAATCTCAAGTTGAGCCTCGCAGGACTACGCATTCCCGAGGGTTAACTTCAGTTTACTAGATAATCAATATGTAGACGACCTAGACTACATGGTTAAGATTTAGACCTGCAAGGTTTAGTATGGCTAAATTTGTTAATCATTTTATATACCGTAATGTAGTTGTAATAGATTTAATAATTTAGATGTATTAGACTCTTTACATTTCTCTCTCGATTGTCAAAATTTAAATACTTTAGACTTACAGTTAAGATTTAGCGTTTTATCTTTCAATTATCATAATTTTAACGAATCAAGAGAACCAACTTATTAAAGCGGAATATAGATTGAATATATAAAGCCTAGAATATATATGAACAAATAAAGTCTTTTTAAGACTACAAAACAAATCTCATGTTGAAACCAGTCTCACTCCACTTTCGTGGCACTAAACAAGAACTAGATAAATAACATTGTTTTTAAGATAACATTTTTCTTTTTAATGCAAGTGAGTGGCCATCTGCAGACGTGTTTCGAGATCTATCTCTCTTCAGTGTAGCTTTGCTGTTTTGAATTTTAAAATGGAACACATTTACATTAGTTTGAAGACCATGTGTCACGACTGTGGAGGTTAGGTTTTTTTTAACATGTGTGTAGAAAGAACTGAACTTAGTTTCAGTTATTAATTTAAATGATAATTGGATATTGGGGTGAAACCATACTAATTATAGATACAATCATACAAACTTACTAAAGCGAAATATAGCGTGAATATATAAATCTATATTCAACCTATTCGTAGCTATCTTCCTACCTGTAGCTGTCTTCTTACCTGTCTATCCTACCTGTTCGTATGTACCGGGATGTCTTTTTAAGAGTCTTTTTAAGACTTAATAATATTATAGAGCTACGGAAAGGTTGAATATATTTATATATTCAAGGTGTATTCTATTTAAGTTGATATGAATGTATGTATAATTAGTTTGGTATCACCTCAATATTCAATTATCATTTAAATCAATAACTGAAAAGTTCAGGTCTTTATACACACGTGCCAGATCAAAACCTAACCTAGACAACCCGGCACATTATTTTAAAACTAATGAAAGTTATATATATTTATTTTTTTTTAAATTTTTTTTAATTCAAAAGGGCAAAGCTGTACTGATGAGAGATAGATCTCGAAACGCGTCTGCTATTCTGGCTATTCACTTGGGTTCAGATGGCTATTCACTTGGGTTATAGAGAAAGATTTTATTTTAAAAACAATGTTATTTATTTAGTTCTTGTTTAGTGCCACGAAAGTGGACTCAGGGTTAGTAAATAGCATACAAATATCTGTTGTGTTTCAACATGAGATTTGTTTTGTAGTCTTAAAAAGACTTTGATAATTTTATAGAGCTACGGAAAGGTTGAATACATTTATATATTCAAGCTATATTTGGCTTTAACCCTCCGGCTGGCGCGCCTTTCAGAATCACACCAGCGGGCGCGTGCGGACCTCTGGTCGGCATATATAATTTTACCGATAAATTGCTTCAGTACCATTTTTTAAATTTTTATACGGGCAAAAAAGTACTCTGTACACACTATACATGTTTCACATAGGTTTTAATTTTATAAAAGTGATTTTTTTTAAGTGAACTTGTAATATATATATATATATATATATATATATATATATATATATATATATATATATATATATGCGTCTTAATAATAAGTATGCGTCTAACGGTTGACCCGCACGGACGCATATATCTCTTGAGAATGGCGAATGTTAGTTCGCCGAAACGTAGAGAATCCGGTTCTTTTTAGAGCCAACCCTCAGCATCAACGCGGAACAATACAACACAGGTATCTATCCGCGAAAACCTCAAATACAACATATATATATATATATATATATATATATATATATATATAAACAAAAGTTACAAAAAATTAAAAATTATTGTACATAATTTTTGCCCGAAAATCTGTTACACTCCGAACATCTCACTGAAGTAGAGTTCCAATTATGTTTGGGACACATATGGCAAGGTCCTTTCAATTTTGCTTGTTGATCAGCGACTAGTTCTCTGGTTCACGATACTTTATCAGAAGTGCTTGGTCATCTTTTGGTAGACTTCGTAATTTTGCTCTTTCTTTTAGATGTTCTTCCATTAGCTGAAACGCTGAAATATTAAGAAAATGGCGTGGCCTCTCACATTTATCAGGATTGTTGAAATGAAATATAATTTGCGAATTAACTCCAGTAATATCTAGCATCCGTATAAATAAAGCCAAGTTTCATCTCTTTATAATTCTTCCGATTGAGTAGGCTGCACACATTTCGTCAACTGTGTCGACCCCGCCTTTGATAGAATTATAGTCACAGTTTTCCAGTTTCAGTTTTCAGTTTTTTCCAGTTTCAGTTTTTTTTTTGGTAGAATTATAGTCCAGTTTCCTCATCTATTGCTTTTTTTTCATGAATGGTAGACAAAAGAAGCACGTATTTTTTGGGCTTTGTCATAATTGAAGCTAATGTTACATCATATTGGAAGCCGTATAAACAAGAGCCAACCTCCCTTCCTTGAACTGCTAAAAACTGTGATGGAATCTTAGTTTTATTTTTTTTTTAGGGTTCCGAGTAGAGTAAGGTCATTTTCTAATAGATGTTCAGCTAAAGGATAGCTGGTATAATAGTTATCCGTGGCGACATTTCTATTAGAGCGGTTTATTTTTTCAACAAGCCTTTTAACAATATCAAAAGGTTTATTGGAAGTGAAAAATGGACCTGGAAACTGGGTCCCGCAATAAAATTTACTTGCATGAGCACGCGCGTACCGAATAGAGGTCTACAGGAAGAAAGTGCACGGGTTCAAGGCTAGATTGCGAAGAACAATTGAAAGCAAATAAAGAATAAGCCACCAGA
Source organism: Phosphuga atrata (assembly GCA_944588485.1). NCBI lineage: Eukaryota > Metazoa > Arthropoda > Insecta > Coleoptera > Silphidae > Phosphuga > Phosphuga atrata. Next base: position 38,895,034 of record OX155899.1, read on the forward strand.
CTATCTTCGATACATAGTGGAAGGAGAATACTAAGTCTCAATAGATCGATACAACTGCTCCTATCTGTTGTCCAACTAAGAAAATTAATTTGCCGACCTGAGGTCGGCAGCGCGCCCGCCGGAGGGTTAATAAGTTGGTATAGTTTGGTCTCACCCTTATATTCAAATCAAGAGAAAATTGAAGAAACTTGTAAGAAATGTGTACTTTCATTTGTATTAACCTCGAAAGATTTTTCTGTAGAATGTAGAAAGTTGCTATCATTCGATAGTGTTTTTATTATTTGTTGGACAAATTTGTTGCGTTTTCAGGAAAGTTGATTGTTAATTTCCAGACTTATTTATAATATGCTTATCTAGTCTAGCACGTTAAGTCTTGCTTGTTTAATCGTCTATATCTAACCTTTTTCGTCTAGTCTTGTATATTTAGTCATCTGTTAGTCATGTCTGTCTATCTTGCCGGTCTGCTCTTGTTAGTCTAGTTATGTATCTCTACTTAGTCAGCAATATAGTCATGTCTGTCTAAAAACTATCTGTGTAGTCTTGTCTAGACTTAGTCTAGACTGAGTGTAGTCTTAGTCTATCTAGACTTCTCTGTGTAGTGTTTTGTCTGTCTGCACAATCTTGTCTTTTGCTGCTTACTTAAGCGAAATATAGCTTGAATATATAAATATATTCAACCTGTTCGTAGCTCTATATTATTAAGTCTTATTAGGACTATCAACAAATCTCATGTTGAAACAACTAGAGATTTTCTCGCTATAGTATATATTCAAGCTATATTTTTCCCTTGTTAGGTGTGTATGATTGTATCTCTAATTAGTATGGTTTCACCCCAATATTCAATTGTCTTTCTAATATTATTTGCCTAGTCTTGTCTGTCTGGTAATGTCTATCTAGTCTAATATGTCCTCATTCTTCCGTGTGATCTCGTTGTTCTAGTTATGTAGAGAAGATGGAATAGTTTGGGAATATAAACTGTCCGTATTATTTGTAGAGCAAATTTGTGGTTACTTTTTGCAACGTTTTAGTTTATAAATAAATGTGTTGTCTATCTATACTCGAACAGGCGAGAGAATGCAGCTGTACTGGGCCGAGGTATGAGCGACGAAGGACGCGCCGAGGTCCGCGCAGATTAGTTTGAGTTAAGGAATGCAGTTTTTCAAATACGGACAACTAACACCGCGCACTTGAAATAAAGTGTGGGTATGCGAAGAACAATGGGAAACTTGTCGAGATAAGATGCATTCTCTCGCCGGTACAAGTATAGGCATGTTCAGTGTGACCTTTGTTATGTTCAGTGTTTTGTCAGTCTGTCCAATCTTTTCTTTTTAATGTTAGGTTCAGTCTATTCTTATCTGTCCAGTCCTCCACGGAAGTATAGCGGACAATATACCTCTCTGGCAAGCGGGAGACCGGGGTTGAATTCCCCGCCGAGTAGGCATTTTCAACCAGCTCGGCACTAACCGTCCGGGCTGCCTACCCAGAAGGAATGCGAAATACGCGATACCGCGGTGGCGCATAGTAAAAGACCAAGGGGCTTTAGTGAGAGGTTCCCTCACAAAAAAAAATGTCTTATCTGCACAAATTCATCTGTGTGATTTCGTTTTATTATTGTAATGATATTGCTTTAGTGTTGCCTGGAATAGACTTTATGGAATAGTTTATAAATATATACTATATATATATATATTACTAGTAAAGCAAATTTGTCACTAGATTTGGCAACGTTTTAGTTTTTAAATAAATTTGATTTGCAGTTACTTTTAGAAAAAAACTGCCTTGCTCTAGTCTGACGTATCCAAGCTAAACAGCTTTGGGATCACTGGTCTATCTATAGCATAAGCTACATAAGTACATACAATTTATTTGAAGTTGAGATTATTTTTTATTGTTAGTATAATTTTTTGCAGTCATTCAATATATAAAAATATTTTTTTTTATTACTCATGCGTTAAAAGTATTATCTGGTGCACGTTTTTTAGTACGAGAAATGCTACTTTTAGTTGTATTTCCACGTAACTTGGGTAACGCACGAAAATATTCAATATCGCTAGCTTACATTAAAAAGAAACAAATCAATAAATACAATAAATACAATGAATACAATAAACAAAATCAAGAACCTCAAAATTAAAAAAGTGACGTGAATGTTGCAAAATAAAAATTAAAATTAAAGAAAACGTTTTAAAATGAGTGTAAATTCTTTGGTGATTCCGGAGACTAAGGAGAGTTCTTATGACGAATCCACACTACCCGAGACAATTGAAAAAGCAAATTCTTCATTTTTGGTTGTATTTTTTTTTATTGCAATTGGATCCCAAGCTTGTAAGATACATACTCTAGCATGAGTAATAGAAAGTATTGTTTGTAACATGGTCGGAATTGTCAATTGCCCTCTCGAGCGAATGTGCACTTCGTTCGTGCGCCCAATTTCGCTCTATATCTATATAGGGGTGGACAGTGAGGTGGACCAGAGGTGAGATATTTAAAGTACAATTATTTCGAGTGATTACAAGCGAATATTAAAACTGACTATCGACTAGTGACTAGGATATCTTAACACTTTAATAGGTGGGAGCAGATAGACCGAGGTCCTGTCTGCGACCACCTGACTCGACTCTTATCACTAAAAACACAGAACACTCTAGAGGAGGACAAAAGAACAATCATTACGGTACACAACAGGTATTTTTCGGTACACAACAGCAATCATAGTACTATTTGAAAGCAGAGGGAAATTGTTCATATTACAGTTTCACTTCCCTCACTGTGAATTATAAAATCTATTAAAAACTGTAATCTATCTGCAAAACATTTTGATTTACGTAAGTCTTTCTAAGAAATAGTTAAAAAGATTAAACGAAAATGGGAACGTGTTTTAAGGATATAATGTCATTTAAGATTTTTTTCTAGCTTGAAACTGTTAACCTGTTAATATATTATACATCTGTACATCTGTTAACCTGTTAATATATTATATATATATATATATATATATATATATATATATATATATATATACATATATACATACAGTGAGGTTCCTACAGCCTTTGCCACATCCCTCACTTCTTTTTCCACCTCTCTTTATCTCTCCAGTCCTCTACTTCTATGGCTCTATCTTACATGGTTTCCATAATACCATCTATCCATTTTACTGCTGGCCTGCCTCTTCTTCTCCTTGCTCTTGGTACATATTGAAATGCTATTTTAGGCCATCTTTCTCCAGTCATCCTTTGCATGTGTCCATACCACTTTAATTGCCGTGTTTCTGTGTCGTCTGTAGTGCCATAGACTCTCCTCGTCTGTCTTCTTATATGTTCATTTCTTACACGATCTAGTTTGGACATGCTCTTCGTAGAAAGGCCATTTCTACTACTTCTATACTATTTTTATCCCTTTGTGAAATTTGCCAACATTCTGAACCATAAGTTGTCATTGGTTCTACGATAGATTTTTATACTCTCATTTTTGTTTTTAGTTTAATTTCATTTGACCATAGCATTGAATTTAACAAGCAGATGCAGACAAGCCTTTTTTCCCTTGGCCAAGTCTATTTTCTATATCCTTTTTTGTTGTTCCTTCTTCTGAGATGATAGTTCCTAAGTATTTGTATGCCCTACATTTTTTAATCTTTCTTAACTCCAGTTCTGGGTCTTCTCCTTGAATAGATTAAATGACATAATTAACTTCAGTTTACGAACGAAAAAACTAGATAATTGACAATGTAGCGGAAAGCACCAAAGTTTTATCTAAAAATAACTTATACTATTGCATAATATTTAAATCAATCATATCAGTTTTCTTGATTTTCTGTTTTCAAAATTAAAGAGTTAGTTTCATATATTAATCAGTTTAGACTCACTAAAAATGTTGTATAGTTTGTTATAGACAAGTCTAGGTACGCAAGACTAGACAGACTTATCTACACATGAAGCTCTAAACAGAGAAGGCTATACAGACAAAACCGACTAGTCAGATCATTTTTGACAGACAAGACTAGGCAGGCAATATTAGACTAATAAGATTAGATAGATAATGGTACACAGTCAAGACTAGACCGACAAAACCGGAAGGACAAGACTAAATTTACAAGACTAGACATACGAGTTTAGACAGAAGACTAGTCACACAAGACTATACAGGCAAGACTAGACAGACTATACTAGACAGACAGGACTAGATATACAAAACTAGATAAATAAGACTAGACGGAAAAGTCTAAACCACACTATACTATACTAGACAGACAGAA